>OZ035875.1:86020304-91593691 GCA_964034865.1 Eristalis intricaria | reverse complement strand
GAGTACCAACGAAAGTCAAAGTAATATATCATCTGCATCCAGTGGCGCAAAGCCACCCGTTGACACAACACGGACATTACGTCGACCAGATAAACTCCTTCTCGATTTAAATGATCGTTCTAAATACACAAAAGAAGTATCTGTATAAGAAAAAATCAAAGTCTTTACTTGTAATTAAATTATTGATGTAAGATATTTGTAAGCAAAGACCACCAAATTGGATTAACTTATTTAAGGTAATATATGAAATAAGTTTCATGTTTTGCTTTGAAAATTCTTCATATCAAAAGTGGAGCATTTTCTTCAAAACAAATGTAAGCTACAAAACACATGATCACGTATAAAATATTGTTCCAAAATACGATAAAAATGTATGCACATGAATCCAAGTACAATTACGTGCTCGTTGGGTAGCAAGTGTTTTTCCAAAAAGACAAACACTGTTTGAGAGTAATACAAACTTGCATATCTTTTCTAATTACTTCTTTTAAATAATATATACTGTTGAACATACACATACAGCGGATGGCGTATGCTTATAAAGTCCTTATACGAGGTCAAAATACCTATGTATGTCATATATTATAATTCTCTTATAATTGTCTTCCCTGCCTGATTTGTATTTTTATATTTGTTTGATTAAAATAATGTATTTTATGTCACATATTAGTTTATTTATAATTTATTATAAATACAATAAATGTTCAAATTTTGAAAACTAAATTGAAGATCAAATTTTCGGGTTAAGACAAATTAAGAAGGCATTGTTTACAAGGGGATAAATAAATATATAAAAAGTTTAGTAAAAAAGTTAAGAATGCTGTTTTTACTCGCAATAACAATTACATCCATATACAAACATGAATTAATACTCTTCGCCCAAGTATGTGCTTATGCAAGCTATGCCTGTAGTTACACACTTACCACCCAGATTTTTTTTTCATTTTCGTCATATCCGTACATATGTATGTTTTTTGACATGGACCCCGATCCGAGACGAGAGAACTGTAGCCGATGATGACGATTTTGATGGATGAGATTTTAGGGCAGTTAATGCTTCTAATCCTCTAGAGCTGGATGAAAGTACGAAGGTATGTATGTACATAGCTCCGTAATCAAAATATTAGGAGTAATCCTTCTCAGTTTTGTGAAGAATTTTCATTTTTATTGCAATAACACGAGGGAAACATAAAGCCAGTAAAAAGGGCTACATCAGTACATATTTGTTTAACTACTCCAATGCAGAGAAACTACGGGGAAAACCATATTTTTCGAAAGAAGAATTTAATAATACATCAATACATATACATTTCTATTGCAATGAAAACCTTACAAGTCTACAATTTTCTTTCTTTCGAAACCTCAAGTTTTTTGATAAATGTAAATTTTTTAGCCAATCGCATTTTTGAGGACGACGAAGAGTCCTCAAAAATTGACACTAACAATTGATAAACTTATAACTCTATCGTTCATAGATAATCTCAATACCGAGTTAATAGGGCTGTTTGTAGAGATGAAAAAGTGAACAGGGAATCGCTCTTTATTCTTACACGAAATCCGTACATCCGTAAATCCGTAAATCCATCTTACAGAAATCAGTACTCCCACGAACAAAAACAACTGATCTGCAGCAGCAAAAACAACAACAAAACACGCAGCACCAACAAAAAAAATACAGCAAAAACAACAACAAAACACGCAGCACCAACAAAAAAAATACGACGTACAACACACAGCAAGCATTGCTGTTAAATCATAATAAACACAGCCAAGCGATTTCACTAGAGACTGTGTACAACGAACTAGTTGCTAGAAGAGCTGACAATGCTATTGGTCTCTCTACGATTCACTCTCTTCAAGAGGAAAATATTAAATTGTTTAAAATCGTGAATGATCTTCGTAAAGAGATTAATATTTTGTATCAAGAGAAGACAGAAAATTATGTAGAGAAAGTGGGTGTTCCTAATGTAAGTAATAGTAATGCTCTTGAGTGTGCGCTGCAAACTTTTGCAAAGGGTGTATGCGCAGATGTTTCTTGAACCGATATTGATAATTATTATGCAAAGAGTGTGAAATAGAGATAATGTTCAAATGTCAACACATCTAAGGTTTTAGTCGTCAAATTTGTTACTTTTCTAAAAAAAACGTGTTATGAAGAGTAAACAATCGTTTAAAGACAATTTAACGACAAAAATATTTGGCTGTAAACAAAGCACTAAAATTTTCATAAATGAATCATTGAATGAGAACGAGAAAACTTCTAAATGCTGCACAAAAAGCTAAGGAGGAAAAATCTTTTAAATGCGTTTGGGTTAGAGGTGGGAAAATATTTATGCGAAAGACGGAAAACGATAAATTTATTATTATTAACTCGCAGGCGGACCTCCAATCTTTGAATTGATATGCAAAACCTGAAAGATAATTTTCTTAATTTTCATAACATAGATATCAACTCAATTGATCTCACTCTTAACCGGAAATACGTAAACAACTTTTTCGTTATCCATCAAAATATAAGGATTGTCCGCAAAAATCTTTGTATGGTATTGAAGGGTATGAATTTATTTCTTGTTGCAATAATGAATACGCTTCTGGGAGAGTGACCGTGCCTGTTGAAAACGAGTTATTGATTTTAATGTAGCCATTAACTACGAAAATTTGCAGTTGTGATGTGTTAAAAGTGAAAATTAATGATATGATGTTGACAATGTTCTGTGTTTATAGATTTATTGAGTCTTTTAAATCAAATTATGTGTTCCTTGAGGAATTAGAAAATTTGTTATCAACGGTTCATCAAATGCTGGGAAATATTTTTATAGCAGAAATCGGGAAATTTATGTCACAGTTTGAGAATATCGGGAAAAAAATATAGTTTGGGAACGTCTGGTATACCCCCAGAAACTAATGTCCAACATATACCTAAAACCCAAAGAAACCCAAAATATTCAAAGGTTCCAAGACCCTGCATTGCACCCAGAAAATTTATTAAAAGCCAGCAATAAGTATAACATAACCTTCAATACAACAGTCAACAGCTAGGCTCACCCCAGCCGGATGGAAGCATTAACTTTTCTAATATTAAACTAGATTGTATGTGTTCACATCCGGCGGATTTAGATCGTATTTGTGGAACAGGAGAACGAATAAAGAAGTCACCGTTGAAAAAAACTGTAGCAACAAATACAATAATGTTATCATCTCGTGGTGGTAGACGTAATTCGAGGACGAAAGCTAAATCATCAAAGTGTTATAGTTCTTCCAGCATAGGAGTAGCAAAATCAGTGGCAACAGGAAAAGTATTAAGAAAAAAATTGGATGAAAAATATGACCTAAAAGCTATTCATTGTGATAATCATAAAAGTAGTGAACATTTTTTAGTTTGTACTAGTTGTAGAAATAAATTAAGTTGTAGTTTAAAAAAACTATCGAATCTGTCATCGGGTAGAGGGAAAAGTAGAATGGTAATGCATCAAAGCAACGAATTATTAGATAGATCAGCATGCGAAGCATTATCAGCAATAACTGGAAGTTTTGGTAGTACAACCAGTACAATAGGAGTCTATGCAGGTATAGCAAGTAATGCAGATGATTTAAGTCCAGCAAAAAAGAAAACCCATTCCACCGATGATATAACATTCTATACAACTGATGACGATAGTAATGAAAATCCTAACGATTTCGATGAAAAGACGTTTTCTAAAAATTTAACAGACGAACCATCAACTTCTTCATCTACAAGTATCTTAACAGGTTGCGTTTCTTCTAAAGTAATTCACCAATTGAGTACCAACGAAAGTCAAAGTAATATATCATCTGCATCCAGTGGCGCAAAGCCACCCGTTGACACAACACGGACATTACGTCGACCAGATAAACTCCTTCTCGATTTAAATGATCGTTCTAAATACACAAAAGAAGTATCTGTATAAGAAAAAATCAAAGTCTTTACTTGTAATTAAATTATTGATGTAAGATATTTGTAAGCAAAGACCACCAAATTGGATTAACTTATTTAAGGTAATATATGAAATAAGTTTCATGTTTTGCTTTGAAAATTCTTCATATCAAAAGTGGAGCATTTTCTTCAAAACAAATGTAAGCTACAAAACACTTGATCACGTATAAAATATTGTTCCAAAATACGATAAAAATGTATGCACATGAATCCAAGTACAATTACGTGCTCGTTGGGTAGCAAGTGTTTTTCCAAAAAGACAAACACTGTTTGAGAGTAATACAAACTTGCATATCTTTTCTAATTACTTCTTTTAAATAATATATACTGTTGAACATACACATACAGCGGATGGCGTATGCTTATAAAGTCCTTATACGAGGTCAAAATACCTATGTATGTCATATATTATAATTCTCTTATAATTGTCTTCCCTGCCTGATTTGTATTTTTATATTTGTTTGATTAAAATAATGTATTTTATGTCACATATTAGTTTATTTATAATTTATTATAAATACAATAAATGTTCAAATTTTGAAAACTAAATTGAAGATCAAATTTTCGGGTTAAGACAAATTAAGAAGGCATTGTTTACAAGGGGATAAATAAATATATAAAAAGTTTAGTAAGAAAGTTAAGAATGCTGTTTTTACTCGCAATAACAATTACATCCATATACAAACATGAATTAATACTCTTCGCCCAAGTATGTGCTTATGCAAGCTATGCCTGTAGTTACACACTTACCACCCAGATTTTTTTTTCATTTTCGTCATATCCGTACATATGTATGTTTTTTGACATGGACCCCGATCCGAGACGAGAGAACTGTAGCCGATGATGACGATTTTGATGGATGAGATTTTAGGGCAGTTAATGCTTCTAATCCTCTAGAGCTGGATGAAAGTACGAAGGTATGTATGTACATAGCTCCGTAATCAAAATATTAGGAGTAATCCTTCTCAGTTTTGTGAAGAATTTTCATTTTTATTGCAATAACACGAGGGAAACATAAAGCCAGTAAAAAGGGCTACATCAGTACATATTTGTTTAACTACTCCAATGCAGAGAAACTACGGGGAAAACCATATTTTTCGAAAGAAGAATTTAATAATACATCAATACATATACATTTCTATTGCAATGAAAACCTTACAAGTCTACAATTTTCTTTCTTTCGAAACCTCAAGTTTTTTGATAAATGTAAATTTTTTAGCCAATCGCATTTTTGAGGACGACGGAGAGTCCTCAAAAATTGACACTAACAATTGATAAACTTATAACTCTATCGTTCATAGATAATCTCAATACCGAGTTAATAGGGCTGTTTGTAGAGATGAAAAAGTGAACAGGGAATCGCTCTTTATTCTTACACGAAATCCGTACATCCGTAAATCCGTAAATCCATCTTACAGAAATCAGTACTCCCACGAACAAAAACAACTGATCTGCAGCAGCAAAAACAACAACAAAACACGCAGCACCAACAAAAAAAATACAGCAAAAACAACAACAAAACACGCAGCACCAACAAAAAAAATACGACGTACAACACACAGCAAGCATTGCTGTTAAATCATAATAAACACAGCCAAGCGATTTCACTAGAGACTGTGTACAACGAACTAGTTGCTAGGAGAGCTGACAATGCTATTGGTCTCTCTACGATTCACTCTCTTCAAGAGGAAAATATTAAATTGTTTAAAATCGTGAATGATCTTCGTAAAGAGATTAATATTTTGTATCAAGAGAAGACAGAAAATTATGTAGAGAAAGTGGGTGTTCCTAATGTAAGTAATAGTAATGCTCTTGAGTGTGCGCTGCAAACTTTTGCAAAGGGTGTATGCGCAGATGTTTCTTGAACCGATATTGATAATTATTATGCAAAGAGTGTGAAATAGAGATAATGTTCAAATGTCAACACATCTAAGGTTTTAGTCGTCAAATTTGTTACTTTTCTAAAAAAAACGTGTTATGAAGAGTAAACAATCGTTTAAAGACAATTTAACGACAAAAATATTTGGCTGTAAACAAAGCACTAAAATTTTCATAAATGAATCATTGAATGAGAACGAGAAAACTTCTAAATGCTGCACAAAAAGCTAAGGAGGAAAAATCTTTTAAATGCGTTTGGGTTAGAGGTGGGAAAATATTTATGCGAAAGACGGAAAACGATAAATTTATTATTATTAACTCGCAGGCGGACCTCCAATCTTTGAATTGATATGCAAAACCTGAAAGATAATTTTCTTAATTTTCATAACATAGATATCAACTCAATTGATCTCACTCTTAACCGGAAATACGTAAACAACTTTTTCGTTATCCATCAAAATATAAGGATTGTCCGCAAAAATCTTTGTATGGTATTGAAGGGTATGAATTTATTTCTTGTTGCAATAATGAATACGCTTCTGGGAGAGTGACCGTGCCTGTTGAAAACGAGTTATTGATTTTAATGTAGCCATTAACTACGAAAATTTGCAGTTGTGATGTGTTAAAAGTGAAAATTAATGATATGATGTTGACAATGTTCTGTGTTTATAGATTTATTGAGTCTTTTAAATCAAATTATGTGTTCCTTGAGGAATTAGAAAATTTGTTATCAACGGTTCATCAAATGCTGGGAAATATTTTTATAGCAGAAATCGGGAAATTTATGTCACAGTTTGAGAATATCGGGAAAAAAATATAGTTTGGGAACGTCTGGTATACCCCCAGAAACTAATGTCCAACATATACCTAAAACCCAAAGAAACCCAAAATATTCAAAGGTTCCAAGACCCTGCATTGCACCCAGAAAATTTATTAAAAGCCAGCAATAAGTATAACATAACCTTCAATACAACAGTCAACAGCTAGGCTCACCCCAGCCGGATGGAAGCATTAACTTTTCTAATATTAAACTAGATTGTATGTGTTCACATCCGGCGGATTTAGATCGTATTTGTGGAACAGGAGAACGAATAAAGAAGTCACCGTTGAAAAAAACTGTAGCAACAAATACAATAATGTTATCATCTCGTGGTGGTAGACGTAATTCGAGGACGAAAGCTAAATCATCAAAGTGTTATAGTTCTTCCAGCATAGGAGTAGCAAAATCAGTGGCAACAGGAAAAGTATTAAGAAAAAAATTGGATGAAAAATATGACCTAAAAGCTATTCATTGTGATAATCATAAAAGTAGTGAACATTTTTTAGTTTGTACTAGTTGTAGAAATAAATTAAGTTGTAGTTTAAAAAAACTATCGAATCTGTCATCGGGTAGAGGGAAAAGTAGAATGGTAATGCATCAAAGCAACGAATTATTAGATAGATCAGCATGCGAAGCATTATCAGCAATAACTGGAAGTTTTGGTAGTACAACCAGTACAATAGGAGTCTATGCAGGTATAGCAAGTAATGCAAATGATTTAAGTCCAGCAAAAAAGAAAACCCATTCCACCGATGATATAACATTCTATACAACTGATGACGATAGTAATGAAAATCCTAACGATTTCGATGAAAAGACGTTTTCTAAAAATTTAACAGACGAACCATCAACTTCTTCATCTACAAGTATCTTAACAGGTTGCGTTTCTTCTAAAGTAATTCACCAATTGAGTACCAACGAAAGTCAAAGTAATATATCATCTGCATCCAGTGGCGCAAAGCCACCCGTTGACACAACACGGACATTACGTCGACCAGATAAACTCCTTCTCGATTTAAATGATCGTTCTAAATACACAAAAGAAGTATCTGTATAAGAAAAAATCAAAGTCTTTACTTGTAATTAAATTATTGATGTAAGATATTTGTAAGCAAAGACCACCAAATTGGATTAACTTATTTAAGGTAATATATGAAATAAGTTTCATGTTTTGCTTTGAAAATTCTTCATATCAAAAGTGGAGCATTTTCTTCAAAACAAATGTAAGCTACAAAACACATGATCACGTATAAAATATTGTTCCAAAATACGATAAAAATGTATGCACATGAATCCAAGTACAATTACGTGCTCGTTGGGTAGCAAGTGTTTTTCCAAAAAGACAAACACTGTTTGAGAGTAATACAAACTTGCATATCTTTTCTAATTACTTCTTTTAAATAATATATACTGTTGAACATACACATACAGCGGATGGCGTATGCTTATAAAGTCCTTATACGAGGTCAAAATACCTATGTATGTCATATATTATAATTCTCTTATAATTGTCTTCCCTGCCTGATTTGTATTTTTGTATTTGTTTGATTAAAATAATGTATTTTATGTCACATATTAGTTTATTTATAATTTAGTATAAATACAATAAATGTTCAAATTTTGAAAACTAAATTGAAGATCAAATTTTCGGGTTAAGACAAATTAAGAAGGCATTGTTTACAAGGGGATAAATAAATATATAAAAAGTTTAGTAAAAAAGTTAAGAATGCTGTTTTTACTCGCAATAACAATTACATCCATATACAAACATGAATTAATACTCTTCGCCCAAGTATGTGCTTATGCAAGCTATGCCTGTAGTTACACACTTACCACCCAGATTTTTTTTTCATTTTCGTCATATCCGTACATATGTATGTTTTTTGACATGGACCCCGATCCGAGACGAGAGAACTGTAGCCGATGATGACGATTTTGATGGATGAGATTTTAGGGCAGTTAATGCTTCTAATCCTCTAGAGCTGGATGAAAGTACGAAGGTATGTATGTACATAGCTCCGTAATCAAAATATTAGGAGTAATCCTTCTCAGTTTTGTGAAGAATTTTCATTTTTATTGCAATAACACGAGGGAAACATAAAGCCAGTAAAAAGGGCTACATCAGTACATATTTGTTTAACTACTCCAATGCAGAGAAACTACGGGGAAAACCATATTTTTCGAAAGAAGAATTTAATAATACATCAATACATATACATTTCTATTGCAATGAAAACCTTACAAGTCTACAATTTTCTTTCTTTCGAAACCTCAAGTTTTTTGATAAATGTAAATTTTTTAGCCAATCGCATTTTTGAGGACGACGAAGAGTCCTCAAAAATTGACACTAACAATTGATAAACTTATAACTCTATCGTTCATAGATAATCTCAATACCGAGTTAATAGGGCTGTTTGTAGAGATGAAAAAGTGAACAGGGAATCGCTCTTTATTCTTACACGAAATCCGTACATCCGTAAATCCATCTTACAGAAATCAGTACTCCCACGAACAAAAACAACTGATCTGCAGCAGCAAAAACAACAACAACACGAGGGAAACATAAAGCCAGTAAAAAGGGCTACATCAGTACATATTTGTTTAACTACTCCAATGCAGAGAAACTACGGGGAAAACCATATTTTTCGAAAGAAGAATTTAATAATACATCAATACATATACATTTCTATTGCAATGAAAACCTTACAAGTCTACAATTTTCTTTCTTTCGAAACCTCAAGTTTTTTGATAAATGTAAATTTTTTAGCCAATCGCATTTTTGAGGACGACGAAGAGTCCTCAAAAATTGACACTAACAATTGATAAACTTATAACTCTATCGTTCATAGATAATCTCAATACCGAGTTAATAGGGCTGTTTGTAGAGATGAAAAAGTGAACAGGGAATCGCTCTTTATTCTTACACGAAATCCGTACATCCGTAAATCCATCTTACAGAAATCAGTACTCCCACGAACAAAAACAACTGATCTGCAGCAGCAAAAACAACAACAAAACACGCAGCACCAACAAAAAAAATACAGCAAAAACAACAACAAAACACGCAGCACCAACAAAAAAAATACGACGTACAACACACAGCAAGCATTGCTGTTAAATCATAATAAACACAGCCAAGCGATTTCACTAGAGACTGTGTACAACGAACTAGTTGCTAGGAGAGCTGACAATGCTATTGGTCTCTCTACGATTCACTCTCTTCAAGAGGAAAATATTAAATTGTTTAAAATCGTGAATGATCTTCGTAAAGAGATTAATATTTTGTATCAAGAGAAGACAGAAAATTATGTAGAGAAAGTGGGTGTTCCTAATGTAAGTAATAGTAATGCTCTTGAGTGTGCGCTGCAAACTTTTGCAAAGGGTGTATGCGCAGATGTTTCTTGAACCGATATTGATAATTATTATGCAAAGAGTGTGAAATAGAGATAATGTTCAAATGTCAACACATCTAAGGTTTTAGTCGTCAAATTTGTTACTTTTCTAAAAAAAAACGTGTTATGAAGAGTAAACAATCGTTTAAAGACAATTTAACGACAAAAATGTTTGGCTGTAAACAAAGCACTAAAATTTTCATAAATGAATCATTGAATGAGAACGAGAAAACTTCTAAATGCTGCACAAAAAGCTAAGGAGGAAAAATCTTTTAAATGCGTTTGGGTTAGAGGTGGGAAAATATTTATGCGAAAGACGGAAAACGATAAATTTATTATTATTAACTCGCAGGCGGACCTCCAAACTTTGAATTGATATGCAAAACCTGAAAGATAATTTTCTTAATTTTCATAACATAGATATCAACTCAATTGATCTCACTCTTAACCGGAAATACGTAAACAACTTTTTCGTTATCCATCAAAATATAAGGATTGTCCGCAAAAATCTTTGTATGGTATTGAAGGGTATGAATTTATTTCTTGTTGCAATAATGAATACGCTTCTGGGAGAGTGACCGTGCCTGTTGAAAACGAGTTATTGATTTTAATGTAGCCATTAACTACGAAAATTTGCAGTTGTGATGTGTTAAAAGTGAAAATTAATGATATGATGTTGACAATGTTCTGTGTTTATAGATTTATTGAGTCTTTTAAATCAAATTATGTGTTCCTTGAGGAATTAGAAAATTTGTTATCAACGGTTCATCAAATGCTGGGAAATATTTTTATAGCAGAAATCGGGAAATTTATGTCACAGTTTGAGAATATCGGGAAAAAAATATAGTTTGGGAACGTCTGGTATACCCCCAGAAACTAATGTCCAACATATACCTAAAACCCAAAGAAACCCAAAATATTCAAAGGTTCCAAGACCCTGCATTGCACCCAGAAAATTTATTAAAAGCCAGCAATAAGTATAACATAACCTTCAATACAACAGTCAACAGCTAGGCTCACCCCAGCCGGATGGAAGCATTAACTTTTCTAATATTAAACTAGATTGTATGTGTTCACATCCGGCGGATTTAGATCGTATTTGTGGAACAGGAGAACGAATAAAGAAGTCACCGTTGAAAAAAACTGTAGCAACAAATACAATAATGTTATCATCTCGTGGTGGTAGACGTAATTCGAGGACGAAAGCTAAATCATCAAAGTGTTATAGTTCTTCCAGCATAGGAGTAGCAAAATCAGTGGCAACAGGAAAAGTATTAAGAAAAAAATTGGATGAAAAATATGACCTAAAAGCTATTCATTGTGATAATCATAAAAGTAGTGAACATTTTTTAGTTTGTACTAGTTGTAGAAATAAATTAAGTTGTAGTTTAAAAAAACTATCGAATCTGTCATCGGGTAGAGGGAAAAGTAGAATGGTAATGCATCAAAGCAACGAATTATTAGATAGATCAGCATGCGAAGCATTATCAGCAATAACTGGAAGTTTTGGTAGTACAACCAGTACAATAGGAGTCTATGCAGGTATAGCAAGTAATGCAGATGATTTAAGTCCAGCAAAAAAGAAAACCCATTCCACCGATGATATAACATTCTATACAACTGATGACGATAGTAATGAAAATCCTAACGATTTCGATGAAAAGACGTTTTCTAAAAATTTAACAGACGAACCATCAACTTCTTCATCTACAAGTATCTTAACAGGTTGCGTTTCTTCTAAAGTAATTCACCAATTGAGTACCAACGAAAGTCAAAGTAATATATCATCTGCATCCAGTGGCGCAAAGCCACCCGTTGACACAACACGGACATTACGTCGACCAGATAAACTCCTTCTCGATTTAAATGATCGTTCTAAATACACAAAAGAAGTATCTGTATAAGAAAAAATCAAAGTCTTTACTTGTAATTAAATTATTGATGTAAGATATTTGTAAGCAAAGACCACCAAATTGGATTAACTTATTTAAGGTAATATATGAAATAAGTTTCATGTTTTGCTTTGAAAATTCTTCATATCAAAAGTGGAGCATTTTCTTCAAAACAAATGTAAGCTACAAAACACTTGATCACGTATAAAATATTGTTCCAAAATACGATAAAAATGTATGCACATGAATCCAAGTACAATTACGTGCTCGTTGGGTAGCAAGTGTTTTTCCAAAAAGACAAACACTGTTTGAGAGTAATACAAACTTGCATATCTTTTCTAATTACTTCTTTTAAATAATATATACTGTTGAACATACACATACAGCGGATGGCGTATGCTTATAAAGTCCTTATACGAGGTCAAAATACCTATGTATGTCATATATTATAATTCTCTTATAATTGTCTTCCCTGCCTGATTTGTATTTTTATATTTGTTTGATTAAAATAATGTATTTTATGTCACATATTAGTTTATTTATAATTTATTATAAATACAATAAATGTTCAAATTTTGAAAACTAAATTGAAGATCAAATTTTCGGGTTAAGACAAATTAAGAAGGCATTGTTTACAAGGGGATAAATAAATATATAAAAAGTTTAGTAAGAAAGTTAAGAATGCTGTTTTTACTCGCAATAACAATTACATCCATATACAAACATGAATTAATACTCTTCGCCCAAGTATGTGCTTATGCAAGCTATGCCTGTAGTTACACACTTACCACCCAGATTTTTTTTTCATTTTCGTCATATCCGTACATATGTATGTTTTTTGACATGGACCCCGATCCGAGACGAGAGAACTGTAGCCGATGATGACGATTTTGATGGATGAGATTTTAGGGCAGTTAATGCTTCTAATCCTCTAGAGCTGGATGAAAGTACGAAGGTATGTATGTACATAGCTCCGTAATCAAAATATTAGGAGTAATCCTTCTCAGTTTTGTGAAGAATTTTCATTTTTATTGCAATAACACGAGGGAAACATAAAGCCAGTAAAAAGGGCTACATCAGTACATATTTGTTTAACTACTCCAATGCAGAGAAACTACGGGGAAAACCATATTTTTCGAAAGAAGAATTTAATAATACATCAATACATATACATTTCTATTGCAATGAAAACCTTACAAGTCTACAATTTTCTTTCTTTCGAAACCTCAAGTTTTTTGATAAATGTAAATTTTTTAGCCAATCGCATTTTTGAGGACGACGAAGAGTCCTCAAAAATTGACACTAACAATTGATAAACTTATAACTCTATCGTTCATAGATAATCTCAATACCGAGTTAATAGGGCTGTTTGTAGAGATGAAAAAGTGAACAGGGAATCGCTCTTTATTCTTACACGAAATCCGTACATCCGTAAATCCGTAAATCCATCTTACAGAAATCAGTACTCCCACGAACAAAAACAACCGATCTGCAGCAGCAAAAACAACAGCAAAACACGCAGCACCAACAAAAAAAATACAGCAAAAACAACAACAAAACACGCAGCACCAACAAAAAAAATACGACGTACAACACACAGCAAGCATTGCTGTTAAATCATAATAAACACAGCCAAGCGATTTCACTAGAGACTGTGTACAACGAACTAGTTGCTAGGAGAGCTGACAATGCTATTGGTCTCTCTACGATTCACTCTCTTCAAGAGGAAAATATTAAATTGTTTAAAATCGTGAATGATCTTCGTAAAGAGATTAATATTTTGTATCAAGAGAAGACAGAAAATTATGTAGAGAAAGTGGGTGTTCCTAATGTAAGTAATAGTAATGCTCTTGAGTGTGCGCTGCAAACTTTTGCAAAGGGTGTATGCGCAGATGTTTCTTGAACCGATATTGATAATTATTATGCAAAGAGTGTGAAATAGAGATAATGTTCAAATGTCAACACATCTAAGGTTTTAGTCGTCAAATTTGTTACTTTTCTAAAAAAAAAGTGTTATGAAGAGTAAACAATCGTTTAAAGACAATTTAACGACAAAAATATTTGGCTGTAAACAAAGCACTAAAATTTTCATAAATGAATCATTGAATGAGAACGAGAAAACTTCTAAATGCTGCACAAAAAGCTAAGGAGAAAAAATCTTTTAAATGCGTTTGGGTTAGAGGTGGGAAAATATTTATGCGAAAGACGGAAAACGATAAATTTATTATTATAAACTCGCAGGCGGACCTCCAATCTTTGAATTGATATGCAAAACCTGAAAGATAATTTTCTTAATTTTCATAACATAGATATCAACTCAATTGATCTCACTCTTAACCGGAAATACGTAAACAACTTTTTCGTTATCCATCAAAATATAAGGATTGTCCGCAAAAATCTTTGTATGGTATTGAAGGGTATGAATTTATTTCTTGTTGCAATAATGAATACGCTTCTGGGAGAGTGACCGTGCCTGTTGAAAACGAGTTATTGATTTTAATGTAGCCATTAACTACGAAAATTTGCAGTTGTGATGTGTTAAAAGTGAAAATTAATGATATGATGTTGACAATGTTCTGTGTTTATAGATTTATTGAGTCTTTTAAATCAAATTATGTGTTCCTTGAGGAATTAGAAAATTTGTTATCAACGGTTCATCAAATGCTGGGAAATATTTTTATAGCAGAAATCGGGAAATTTATGTCACAGTTTGAGAATATCGGGAAAAAAATATAGTTTGGGAACGTCTGGTATACCCCCAGAAACTAATGTCCAACATATACCTAAAACCCAAAGAAACCCAAAATATTCAAAGGTTCCAAGACCCTGCATTGCACCCAGAAAATTTATTTAAAGCCAGCAATAAGTATAACATAACCTTCAATACAACAGTCAACAGCTAGGCTCACCCCAGCCGGATGGAAGCATTAACTTTTCTAATATTAAACTAGATTGTATGTGTTCACATCCGGCGGATTTAGATCGTATTTGTGGAACAGGAGAACGAATAAAGAAGTCACCGTTGAAAAAAACTGTAGCAACAAATACAATAATGTTATCATCTCGTGGTGGTAGACGTAATTCGAGGACGAAAGCTAAATCATCAAAGTGTTATAGTTCTTCCAGCATAGGAGTAGCAAAATCAGTGGCAACAGGAAAAGTATTAAGAAAAAAATTGGATGAAAAATATGACCTAAAAGCTATTCATTGTGATAATCATAAAAGTAGTGAACATTTTTTAGTTTGTACTAGTTGTAGAAATAAATTAAGTTGTAGTTTAAAAAAACTATCGAATCTGTCATCGGGTAGAGGGAAAAGTAGAATGGTAATGCATCAAAGCAACGAATTATTAGATAGATCAGCATGCGAAGCATTATCAGCAATAACTGGAAGTTTTGGTAGTACAACCAGTACAATAGGAGTCTATGCAGGTATAGCAAGTAATGCAGATGATTTAAGTCCAGCAAAAAAGAAAACCCATTCCACCGATGATATAACATTCTATACAACTGATGACGATAGTAATGAAAATCCTAACGATTTCGATGAAAAGACGTTTTCTAAAAATTTAACAGACGAACCATCAACTTCTTCATCTACAAGTATCTTAACAGGTTGCGTTTCTTCTAAAGTAATTCACCAATTGAGTACCAACGAAAGTCAAAGTAATATATCATCTGCATCCAGTGGCGCAAAGCCACCCGTTGACACAACACGGACATTACGTCGACCAGATAAACTCCTTCTCGATTTAAATGATCGTTCTAAATACACAAAAGAAGTATCTGTATAAGAAAAAATCAAAGTCTTTACTTGTAATTAAATTATTGATGTAAGATATTTGTAAGCAAAGACCACCAAATTGGATTAACTTATTTAAGGTAATATATGAAATAAGTTTCATGTTTTGCTTTGAAAATTCTTCATATCAAAAGTGGAGCATTTTCTTCAAAACAAATGTAAGCTACAAAACACTTGATCACGTATAAAATATTGTTCCAAAATACGATAAAAATGTATGCACATGAATCCAAGTACAATTACGTGCTCGTTGGGTAGCAAGTGTTTTTCCAAAAAGACAAACACTGTTTGAGAGTAATACAAACTTGCATATCTTTTCTAATTACTTCTTTTAAATAATATATACTGTTGAACATACACATACAGCGGATGGCGTATGCTTATAAAGTCCTTATACGAGGTCAAAATACCTATGTATGTCATATATTATAATTCTCTTATAATTGTCTTCCCTGCCTGATTTGTATTTTTATATTTGTTTGATTAAAATAATGTATTTTATGTCACATATTAGTTTATTTATAATTTAGTATAAATACAATAAATGTTCAAATTTGGAAAACTAAATTGAAGATCAAATTTTCGGGTTAAGACAAATTAAGAAGGCATTGTTTACAAGGGGATAAATAAATATATAAAAAGTTTAGTAAAAAAGTTAAGAATGCTGTTTTTACTCGCAATAACAATTACATCCATATACAAACATGAATTAATACTCTTCGCCCAAGTATGTGCTTATGCAAGCTATGCCTGTAGTTACACACTTACCACCCAGATTTTTTTTTCATTTTCGTCATATCCGTACATATGTATGTTTTTTGACATGGACCCCGATCCGAGACGAGAGAACTGTAGCCGATGATGACGATTTTGATGGATGAGATTTTAGGGCAGTTAATGCTTCTAATCCTCTAGAGCTGGATGAAAGTACGAAGGTATGTATGTACATAGCTCCGTAATCAAAATATTAGGAGTAATCCTTCTCAGTTTTGTGAAGAATTTTCATTTTTATTGCAATAACACGAGGGAAACATAAAGCCAGTAAAAAGGGCTACATCAGTACATATTTGTTTAACTACTCCAATGCAGAGAAACTACGGGGAAAACCATATTTTTCGAAAGAAGAATTTAATAATACATCAATACATATACATTTCTATTGCAATGAAAACCTTACAAGTCTACAATTTTCTTTCTTTCGAAACCTCAAGTTTTTTGATAAATGTAAATTTTTTAGCCAATCGCATTTTTGAGGACGACGAAGAGTCCTCAAAAATTGACACTAACAATTGATAAACTTATAACTCTATCGTTCATAGATAATCTCAATACCGAGTTAATAGGGCTGTTTGTAGAGATGAAAAAGTGAACAGGGAATCGCTCTTTATTCTTACACGAAATCCGTACATCCGTAAATCCGTAAATCCATCTTACAGAAATCAGTACTCCCACGAACAAAAACAACTGATCTGCAGCAGCAAAAACAACAACAAAACACGCAGCACCAACAAAAAAAATACAGCAAAAACAACAACAAAACACGCAGCACCAACAAAAAAAATACGACGTACAACACACAGCAAGCATTGCTGTTAAATCATAATAAACACAGCCAAGCGATTTCACTAGAGACTGTGTACAACGAACTAGTTGCTAGAAGAGCTGACAATGCTATTGGTCTCTCTACGATTCACTCTCTTCAAGAGGAAAATATTAAATTGTTTAAAATCGTGAATGATCTTCGTAAAGAGATTAATATTTTGTATCAAGAGAAGACAGAAAATTATGTAGAGAAAGTGGGTGTTCCTAATGTAAGTAATAGTAATGCTCTTGAGTGTGCGCTGCAAACTTTTGCAAAGGGTGTATGCGCAGATGTTTCTTGAACCGATATTGATAATTATTATGCAAAGAGTGTGAAATAGAGATAATGTTCAAATGTCAACACATCTAAGGTTTTAGTCGTCAAATTTGTTACTTTTCTAAAAAAAAACGTGTTATGAAGAGTAAACAATCGTTTAAAGACAATTTAACGACAAAAATATTTGGCTGTAAACAAAGCACTAAAATTTTCATAAATGAATCATTGAATGAGAACGAGAAAACTTCTAAATGCTGCACAAAAAGCTAAGAAGGAAAAATCTTTTAAATGCGTTTGGGTTAGAGGTGGGAAAATATTTATGCGAAAGACGGAAAACGATAAATTTATTATTATTAACTCGCAGGCGGACCTCCAAACTTTGAATTGATATGCAAAACCTGAAAGATAATTTTCTTAATTTTCATAACATAGATATCAACTCAATTGATCTCACTCTTAACCGGAAATACGTAAACAACTTTTTCGTTATCCATCAAAATATAAGGATTGTCCGCAAAAATCTTTGTATGGTATTGAAGGGTATGAATTTATTTCTTGTTGCAATAATGAATACGCTTCTGGGAGAGTGACCGTGCCTGTTGAAAACGAGTTATTGATTTTAATGTAGCCATTAACTACGAAAATTTGCAGTTGTGATGTGTTAAAAGTGAAAATTAATGATATGATGTTGACAATGTTCTGTGTTTATAGATTTATTGACTCTTTTAAATCAAATTATGTGTTCCTTGAGGAATTAGAAAATTTGTTATCAACGGTTCATCAAATGCTGGGAAATATTTTTATAGCAGAAATCGGGAAATTTATGTCACAGTTTGAGAATATCGGGAAAAAAATATAGTTTGGGAACGTCTGGTATACCCCCAGAAACTAATGTCCAACATATACCTAAAACCCAAAGAAACCCAAAATATTCAAAGGTTCCAAGACCCTGCATTGCACCCAGAAAATTTATTAAAAGCCAGCAATAAGTATAACATAACCTTCAATACAACAGTCAACAGCTAGGCTCACCCCAGCCGGATGGAAGCATTAACTTTTCTAATATTAAACTAGATTGTATGTGTTCACATCCGGCGGATTTAGATCGTATTTGTGGAACAGGAGAACGAATAAAGAAGTCACCGTTGAAAAAAACTGTAGCAACAAATACAATAATGTTATCATCTCGTGGTGGTAGACGTAATTCGAGGACGAAAGCTAAATCATCAAAGTGTTATAGTTCTTCCAGCATAGGAGTAGCAAAATCAGTGGCAACAGGAAAAGTATTAAGAAAAAAATTGGATGAAAAATATGACCTAAAAGCTATTCATTGTGATAATCATAAAAGTAGTGAACATTTTTTAGTTTGTACTAGTTGTAGAAATAAATTAAGTTGTAGTTTAAAAAAACTATCGAATCTGTCATCGGGTAGAGGGAAAAGTAGAATGGTAATGCATCAAAGCAACGAATTATTAGATAGATCAGCATGCGAAGCATTATCAGCAATAACTGGAAGTTTTGGTAGTACAACCAGTACAATAGGAGTCTATGCAGGTATAGCAAGTAATGCAAATGATTTAAGTCCAGCAAAAAAGAAAACCCATTCCACCGATGATATAACATTCTATACAACTGATGACGATAGTAATGAAAATCCTAACGATTTCGATGAAAAGACGTTTTCTAAAAATTTAACAGACGAACCATCAACTTCTTCATCTACAAGTATCTTAACAGGTTGCGTTTCTTCTAAAGTAATTCACCAATTGAGTACCAACGAAAGTCAAAGTAATATATCATCTGCATCCAGTGGCGCAAAGCCACCCGTTGACACAACACGGACATTACGTCGACCAGATAAACTCCTTCTCGATTTAAATGATCGTTCTAAATACACAAAAGAAGTATCTGTATAAGAAAAAATCAAAGTCTTTACTTGTAATTAAATTATTGATGTAAGATATTTGTAAGCAAAGACCACCAAATTGGATTAACTTATTTAAGGTAATATATGAAATAAGTTTCATGTTTTGCTTTGAAAATTCTTCATATCAAAAGTGGAGCATTTTCTTCAAAACAAATGTAAGCTACAAAACACATGATCACGTATAAAATATTGTTCCAAAATACGATAAAAATGTATGCACATGAATCCAAGTACAATTACGTGCTCGTTGGGTAGCAAGTGTTTTTCCAAAAAGACAAACACTGTTTGAGAGTAATACAAACTTGCATATCTTTTCTAATTACTTCTTTTAAATAATATATACTGTTGAACATACACATACAGCGGATGGCGTATGCTTATAAAGTCCTTATACGAGGTCAAAATACCTATGTATGTCATATATTATAATTCTCTTATAATTGTCTTCCCTGCCTGATTTGTATTTTTGTATTTGTTTGATTAAAATAATGTATTTTATGTCACATATTAGTTTATTTATAATTTAGTATAAATACAATAAATGTTCAAATTTTGAAAACTAAATTGAAGATCAAATTTTCGGGTTAAGACAAATTAAGAAGGCATTGTTTACAAGGGGATAAATAAATATATAAAAAGTTTAGTAAAAAAGTTAAGAATGCTGTTTTTACTCGCAATAACAATTACATCCATATACAAACATGAATTAATACTCTTCGCCCAAGTATGTGCTTATGCAAGCTATGCCTGTAGTTACACACTTACCACCCAGATTTTTTTTTCATTTTCGTCATATCCGTACATATGTATGTTTTTTGACATGGACCCCGATCCGAGACGAGAGAACTGTAGCCGATGATGACGATTTTGATGGATGAGATTTTAGGGCAGTTAATGCTTCTAATCCTCTAGAGCTGGATGAAAGTACGAAGGTATGTATGTACATAGCTCCGTAATCAAAATATTAGGAGTAATCCTTCTCAGTTTTGTGAAGAATTTTCATTTTTATTGCAATAACACGAGGGAAACATAAAGCCAGTAAAAAGGGCTACATCAGTACATATTTGTTTAACTACTCCAATGCAGAGAAACTACGGGGAAAACCATATTTTTCGAAAGAAGAATTTAATAATACATCAATACATATACATTTCTATTGCAATGAAAACCTTACAAGTCTACAATTTTCTTTCTTTCGAAACCTCAAGTTTTTTGATAAATGTAAATTTTTTAGCCAATCGCATTTTTGAGGACGACGAAGAGTCCTCAAAAATTGACACTAACAATTGATAAACTTATAACTCTATCGTTCATAGATAATCTCAGGTCAAAATACCTATGTATGTCATATATTATAATTCTCTTATAATTGTCTTCCCTGCCTGATTTGTATTTTTGTATTTGTTTGATTAAAATAATGTATTTTATGTCACATATTAGTTTATTTATAATTTAGTATAAATACAATAAATGTTCAAATTTTGAAAACTAAATTGAAGATCAAATTTTCGGGTTAAGACAAATTAAGAAGGCATTGTTTACAAGGGGATAAATAAATATATAAAAAGTTTAGTAAAAAAGTTAAGAATGCTGTTTTTACTCGCAATAACAATTACATCCATATACAAACATGAATTAATACTCTTCGCCCAAGTATGTGCTTATGCAAGCTATGCCTGTAGTTACACACTTACCACCCAGATTTTTTTTTCATTTTCGTCATATCCGTACATATGTATGTTTTTTGACATGGACCCCGATCCGAGACGAGAGAACTGTAGCCGATGATGACGATTTTGATGGATGAGATTTTAGGGCAGTTAATGCTTCTAATCCTCTAGAGCTGGATGAAAGTACGAAGGTATGTATGTACATAGCTCCGTAATCAAAATATTAGGAGTAATCCTTCTCAGTTTTGTGAAGAATTTTCATTTTTATTGCAATAACACGAGGGAAACATAAAGCCAGTAAAAAGGGCTACATCAGTACATATTTGTTTAACTACTCCAATGCAGAGAAACTACGGGGAAAACCATATTTTTCGAAAGAAGAATTTAATAATACATCAATACATATACATTTCTATTGCAATGAAAACCTTACAAGTCTACAATTTTCTTTCTTTCGAAACCTCAAGTTTTTTGATAAATGTAAATTTTTTAGCCAATCGCATTTTTGAGGACGACGAAGAGTCCTCAAAAATTGACACTAACAATTGATAAACTTATAACTCTATCGTTCATAGATAATCTCAATACCGAGTTAATAGGGCTGTTTGTAGAGATGAAAAAGTGAACAGGGAATCGCTCTTTATTCTTACACGAAATCCGTACATCCGTAAATCCATCTTACAGAAATCAGTACTCCCACGAACAAAAACAACTGATCTGCAGCAGCAAAAACAACAACAAAACACGCAGCACCAACAAAAAAAATACAGCAAAAACAACAACAAAACACGCAGCACCAACAAAAAAAATACGACGTACAACACACAGCAAGCATTGCTGTTAAATCATAATAAACACAGCCAAGCGATTTCACTAGAGACTGTGTACAACGAACTAGTTGCTAGGAGAGCTGACAATGCTATTGGTCTCTCTACGATTCACTCTCTTCAAGAGGAAAATATTAAATTGTTTAAAATCGTGAATGATCTTCGTAAAGAGATTAATATTTTGTATCAAGAGAAGACAGAAAATTATGTAGAGAAAGTGGGTGTTCCTAATGTAAGTAATAGTAATGCTCTTGAGTGTGCGCTGCAAACTTTTGCAAAGGGTGTATGCGCAGATGTTTCTTGAACCGATATTGATAATTATTATGCAAAGAGTGTGAAATAGAGATAATGTTCAAATGTCAACACATCTAAGGTTTTAGTCGTCAAATTTGTTACTTTTCTAAAAAAAAACGTGTTATGAAGAGTAAACAATCGTTTAAAGACAATTTAACGACAAAAATGTTTGGCTGTAAACAAAGCACTAAAATTTTCATAAATGAATCATTGAATGAGAACGAGAAAACTTCTAAATGCTGCACAAAAAGCTAAGGAGGAAAAATCTTTTAAATGCGTTTGGGTTAGAGGTGGGAAAATATTTATGCGAAAGACGGAAAACGATAAATTTATTATTATTAACTCGCAGGCGGACCTCCAATCTTTGAATTGATATGCAAAACCTGAAAGATAATTTTCTTAATTTTCATAACATAGATATCAACTCAATTGATCTCACTCTTAACCGGAAATACGTAAACAACTTTTTCGTTATCCATCAAAATATAAGGATTGTCCGCAAAAATCTTTGTATGGTATTGAAGGGTATGAATTTATTTCTTGTTGCAATAATGAATACGCTTCTGGGAGAGTGACCGTGCCTGTTGAAAACGAGTTATTGATTTTAATGTAGCCATTAACTACGAAAATTTGCAGTTGTGATGTGTTAAAAGTGAAAATTAATGATATGATGTTGACAATGTTCTGTGTTTATAGATTTATTGAGTCTTTTAAATCAAATTATGTGTTCCTTGAGGAATTAGAAAATTTGTTATCAACGGTTCATCAAATGCTGGGAAATATTTTTATAGCAGAAATCGGGAAATTTATGTCACAGTTTGAGAATATCGGGAAAAAAATATAGTTTGGGAACGTCTGGTATACCCCCAGAAACTAATGTCCAACATATACCTAAAACCCAAAGAAACCCAAAATATTCAAAGGTTCCAAGACCCTGCATTGCACCCAGAAAATTTATTAAAAGCCAGCAATAAGTATAACATAACCTTCAATACAACAGTCAACAGCTAGGCTCACCCCAGCCGGATGGAAGCATTAACTTTTCTAATATTAAACTAGATTGTATGTGTTCACATCCGGCGGATTTAGATCGTATTTGTGGAACAGGAGAACGAATAAAGAAGTCACCGTTGAAAAAAACTGTAGCAACAAATACAATAATGTTATCATCTCGTGGTGGTAGACGTAATTCGAGGACGAAAGCTAAATCATCAAAGTGTTATAGTTCTTCCAGCATAGGAGTAGCAAAATCAGTGGCAACAGGAAAAGTATTAAGAAAAAAATTGGATGAAAAATATGACCTAAAAGCTATTCATTGTGATAATCATAAAAGTAGTGAACATTTTTTAGTTTGTACTAGTTGTAGAAATAAATTAAGTTGTAGTTTAAAAAAACTATCGAATCTGTCATCGGGTAGAGGGAAAAGTAGAATGGTAATGCATCAAAGCAACGAATTATTAGATAGATCAGCATGCGAAGCATTATCAGCAATAACTGGAAGTTTTGGTAGTACAACCAGTACAATAGGAGTCTATGCAGGTATAGCAAGTAATGCAGATGATTTAAGTCCAGCAAAAAAGAAAACCCATTCCACCGATGATATAACATTCTATACAACTGATGACGATAGTAATGAAAATCCTAACGATTTCGATGAAAAGACGTTTTCTAAAAATTTAACAGACGAACCATCAACTTCTTCATCTACAAGTATCTTAACAGGTTGCGTTTCTTCTAAAGTAATTCACCAATTGAGTACCAACGAAAGTCAAAGTAATATATCATCTGCATCCAGTGGCGCAAAGCCACCCGTTGACACAACACGGACATTACGTCGACCAGATAAACTCCTTCTCGATTTAAATGATCGTTCTAAATACACAAAAGAAGTATCTGTATAAGAAAAAATCAAAGTCTTTACTTGTAATTAAATTATTGATGTAAGATATTTGTAAGCAAAGACCACCAAATTGGATTAACTTATTTAAGGTAATATATGAAATAAGTTTCATGTTTTGC
This sequence comes from Eristalis intricaria, assembly GCA_964034865.1. NCBI lineage: Eukaryota > Metazoa > Arthropoda > Insecta > Diptera > Syrphidae > Eristalis > Eristalis intricaria. The sequence goes on along the minus strand of OZ035875.1, from coordinate 91,569,358 downwards.
TTTGAAAATTCTTCATATCAAAAGTGGAGCATTTTCTTCAAAACAAATGTAAGCTACAAAACACTTGATCACGTATAAAATATTGTTCCAAAATACGATAAAAATGTATGCACATGAATCCAAGTACAATTACGTGCTCGTTGGGTAGCAAGTGTTTTTCCAAAAAGACAAACACTGTTTGAGAGTAATACAAACTTGCATATCTTTTCTAATTACTTCTTTTAAATAATATATACTGTTGAACATACACATACAGCGGATGGCGTATGCTTATAAAGTCCTTATACGAGGTCAAAATACCTATGTATGTCATATATTATAATTCTCTTATAATTGTCTTCCCTGCCTGATTTGTATTTTTGTATTTGTTTGATTAAAATAATGTATTTTATGTCACATATTAGTTTATTTATAATTTAGTATAAATACAATAAATGTTCAAATTTTGAAAACTAAATTGAAGATCAAATTTTCGGGTTAAGACAAATTAAGAAGGCATTGTTTACAAGGGGATAAATAAATATATAAAAAGTTTAGTAAAAAAGTTAAGAATGCTGTTTTTACTCGCAATAACAATTACATCCATATACAAACATGAATTAATACTCTTCGCCCAAGTATGTGCTTATGCAAGCTATGCCTGTAGTTACACACTTACCACCCAGATTTTTTTTTCATTTTCGTCATATCCGTACATATGTATGTTTTTTGACATGGACCCCGATCCGAGACGAGAGAACTGTAGCCGATGATGACGATTTTGATGGATGAGATTTTAGGGCAGTTAATGCTTCTAATCCTCTAGAGCTGGATGAAAGTACGAAGGTATGTATGTACATAGCTCCGTAATCAAAATATTAGGAGTAATCCTTCTCAGTTTTGTGAAGAATTTTCATTTTTATTGCAATAACACGAGGGAAACATAAAGCCAGTAAAAAGGGCTACATCAGTACATATTTGTTTAACTACTCCAATGCAGAGAAACTACGGGGAAAACCATATTTTTCGAAAGAAGAATTTAATAATACATCAATACATATACATTTCTATTGCAATGAAAACCTTACAAGTCTACAATTTTCTTTCTTTCGAAACCTCAAGTTTTTTGATAAATGTAAATTTTTTAGCCAATCGCATTTTTGAGGACGACGAAGAGTCCTCAAAAATTGACACTAACAATTGATAAACTTATAACTCTATCGTTCATAGATAATCTCAATACCGAGTTAATAGGGCTGTTTGTAGAGATGAAAAAGTGAACAGGGAATCGCTCTTTATTCTTACACGAAATCCGTACATCCGTAAATCCGTAAATCCATCTTACAGAAATCAGTACTCCCACGAACAAAAACAACTGATCTGCAGCAGCAAAAACAACAACAAAACACGCAGCACCAACAAAAAAAATACAGCAAAAACAACAACAAAACACGCAGCACCAACAAAAAAAATACGACGTACAACACACAGCAAGCATTGCTGTTAAATCATAATAAACACAGCCAAGCGATTTCACTAGAGACTGTGTACAACGAACTAGTTGCTAGGAGAGCTGACAATGCTATTGGTCTCTCTACGATTCACTCTCTTCAAGAGGAAAATATTAAATTGTTTAAAATCGTGAATGATCTTCGTAAAGAGATTAATATTTTGTATCAAGAGAAGACAGAAAATTATGTAGAGAAAGTGGGTGTTCCTAATGTAAGTAATAGTAATGCTCTTGAGTGTGCGCTGCAAACTTTTGCAAAGGGTGTATGCGCAGATGTTTCTTGAACCGATATTGATAATTATTATGCAAAGAGTGTGAAATAGAGATAATGTTCAAATGTCAACACATCTAAGGTTTTAGTCGTCAAATTTGTTACTTTTCTAAAAAAAAAGTGTTATGAAGAGTAAACAATCGTTTAAAGACAATTTAACGACAAAAATATTTGGCTGTAAACAAAGCACTAAAATTTTCATAAATGAATCATTGAATGAGAACGAGAAAACTTCTAAATGCTGCACAAAAAGCTAAGGAGAAAAAATCTTTTAAATGCGTTTGGGTTAGAGGTGGGAAAATATTTATGCGAAAGACGGAAAACGATAAATTTATTATTATAAACTCGCAGGCGGACCTCCAATCTTTGAATTGATATGCAAAACCTGAAAGATAATTTTCTTAATTTTCATAACATAGATATCAACTCAATTGATCTCACTCTTAACCGGAAATACGTAAACAACTTTTTCGTTATCCATCAAAATATAAGGATTGTCCGCAAAAATCTTTGTATGGTATTGAAGGGTATGAATTTATTTCTTGTTGCAATAATGAATACGCTTCTGGGAGAGTGACCGTGCCTGTTGAAAACGAGTTATTGATTTTAATGTAGCCATTAACTACGAAAATTTGCAGTTGTGATGTGTTAAAAGTGAAAATTAATGATATGATGTTGACAATGTTCTGTGTTTATAGATTTATTGAGTCTTTTAAATCAAATTATGTGTTCCTTGAGGAATTAGAAAATTTGTTATCAACGGTTCATCAAATGCTGGGAAATATTTTTATAGCAGAAATCGGGAAATTTATGTCACAGTTTGAGAATATCGGGAAAAAAATATAGTTTGGGAACGTCTGGTATACCCCCAGAAACTAATGTCCAACATATACCTAAAACCCAAAGAAACCCAAAATATTCAAAGGTTCCAAGACCCTGCATTGCACCCAGAAAATTTATTAAAAGCCAGCAATAAGTATAACATAACCTTCAATACAACAGTCAACAGCTAGGCTCACCCCAGCCGGATGGAAGCATTAACTTTTCTAATATTAAACTAGATTGTATGTGTTCACATCCGGCGGATTTAGATCGTATTTGTGGAACAGGAGAACGAATAAAGAAGTCACCGTTGAAAAAAACTGTAGCAACAAATACAATAATGTTATCATCTCGTGGTGGTAGACGTAATTCGAGGACGAAAGCTAAATCATCAAAGTGTTATAGTTCTTCCAGCATAGGAGTAGCAAAATCAGTGGCAACAGGAAAAGTATTAAGAAAAAAATTGGATGAAAAATATGACCTAAAAGCTATTCATTGTGATAATCATAAAAGTAGTGAACATTTTTTAGTTTGTACTAGTTGTAGAAATAAATTAAGTTGTAGTTTAAAAAAACTATCGAATCTGTCATCGGGTAGAGGGAAAAGTAGAATGGTAATGCATCAAAGCAACGAATTATTAGATAGATCAGCATGCGAAGCATTATCAGCAATAACTGGAAGTTTTGGTAGTACAACCAGTACAATAGGAGTCTATGCAGGTATAGCAAGTAATGCAAATGATTTAAGTCCAGCAAAAAAGAAAACCCATTCCACCGATGATATAACATTCTATACAACTGATGACGATAGTAATGAAAATCCTAACGATTTCGATGAAAAGACGTTTTCTAAAAATTTAACAGACGAACCATCAACTTCTTCATCTACAAGTATCTTAACAGGTTGCGTTTCTTCTAAAGTAATTCACCAATTGAGTACCAACGAAAGTCAAAGTAATATATCATCTGCATCCAGTGGCGCAAAGCCACCCGTTGACACAACACGGACATTACGTCGACCAGATAAACTCCTTCTCGATTTAAATGATCGTTCTAAATACACAAAAGAAGTATCTGTATAAGAAAAAATCAAAGTCTTTACTTGTAATTAAATTATTGATGTAAGATATTTGTAAGCAAAGACCACCAAATTGGATTAACTTATTTAAGGTAATATATGAAATAAGTTTCATGTTTTGCTTTGAAAATTCTTCATATCAAAAGTGGAGCATTTTCTTCAAAACAAATGTAAGCTACAAAACACTTGATCACGTATAAAATATTGTTCCAAAATACGATAAAAATGTATGCACATGAATCCAAGTACAATTACGTGCTCGTTGGGTAGCAAGTGTTTTTCCAAAAAGACAAACACTGTTTGAGAGTAATACAAACTTGCATATCTTTTCTAATTACTTCTTTTAAATAATATATACTGTTGAACATACACATACAGCGGATGGCGTATGCTTATAAAGTCCTTATACGAGGTCAAAATACCTATGTATGTCATATATTATAATTCTCTTATAATTGTCTTCCCTGCCTGATTTGTATTTTTATATTTGTTTGATTAAAATAATGTATTTTATGTCACATATTAGTTTATTTATAATTTATTATAAATACAATAAATGTTCAAATTTTGAAAACTAAATTGAAGATCAAATTTTCGGGTTAAGACAAATTAAGAAGGCATTGTTTACAAGGGGATAAATAAATATATAAAAAGTTTAGTAAAAAAGTTAAGAATGCTGTTTTTACTCGCAATAACAATTACATCCATATACAAACATGAATTAATACTCTTCGCCCAAGTATGTGCTTATGCAAGCTATGCCTGTAGTTACACACTTACCACCCAGATTTTTTTTTCATTTTCGTCATATCCGTACATATGTATGTTTTTTGACATGGACCCCGATCCGAGACGAGAGAACTGTAGCCGATGATGACGATTTTGATGGATGAGATTTTAGGGCAGTTAATGCTTCTAATCCTCTAGAGCTGGATGAAAGTACGAAGGTATGTATGTACATAGCTCCGTAATCAAAATATTAGGAGTAATCCTTCTCAGTTTTGTGAAGAATTTTCATTTTTATTGCAATAACACGAGGGAAACATAAAGCCAGTAAAAAGGGCTACATCAGTACATATTTGTTTAACTACTCCAATGCAGAGAAACTACGGGGAAAACCATATTTTTCGAAAGAAGAATTTAATAATACATCAATACATATACATTTCTATTGCAATGAAAACCTTACAAGTCTACAATTTTCTTTCTTTCGAAACCTCAAGTTTTTTGATAAATGTAAATTTTTTAGCCAATCGCATTTTTGAGGACGACGAAGAGTCCTCAAAAATTGACACTAACAATTGATAAACTTATAACTCTATCGTTCATAGATAATCTCAATACCGAGTTAATAGGGCTGTTTGTAGAGATGAAAAAGTGAACAGGGAATCGCTCTTTATTCTTACACGAAATCCGTACATCCGTAAATCCGTAAATCCATCTTACAGAAATCAGTACTCCCACGAACAAAAACAACCGATCTGCAGCAGCAAAAACAACAGCAAAACACGCAGCACCAACAAAAAAAATACAGCAAAAACAACAACAAAACACGCAGCACCAACAAAAAAAATACGACGTACAACACACAGCAAGCATTGCTGTTAAATCATAATAAACACAGCCAAGCGATTTCACTAGAGACTGTGTACAACGAACTAGTTGCTAGAAGAGCTGACAATGCTATTGGTCTCTCTACGATTCACTCTCTTCAAGAGGAAAATATTAAATTGTTTAAAATCGTGAATGATCTTCGTAAAGAGATTAATATTTTGTATCAAGAGAAGACAGAAAATTATGTAGAGAAAGTGGGTGTTCCTAATGTAAGTAATAGTAATGCTCTTGAGTGTGCGCTGCAAACTTTTGCAAAGGGTGTATGCGCAGATGTTTCTTGAACCGATATTGATAATTATTATGCAAAGAGTGTGAAATAGAGATAATGTTCAAATGTCAACACATCTAAGGTTTTAGTCGTCAAATTTGTTACTTTTCTAAAAAAAAACGTGTTATGAAGAGTAAACAATCGTTTAAAGACAATTTAACGACAAAAATATTTGGCTGTAAACAAAGCACTAAAATTTTCATAAATGAATCATTGAATGAGAACGAGAAAACTTCTAAATGCTGCACAAAAAGCTAAGAAGGAAAAATCTTTTAAATGCGTTTGGGTTAGAGGTGGGAAAATATTTATGCGAAAGACGGAAAACGATAAATTTATTATTATTAACTCGCAGGCGGACCTCCAATCTTTGAATTGATATGCAAAACCTGAAAGATAATTTTCTTAATTTTCATAACATAGATATCAACTCAATTGATCTCACTCTTAACCGGAAATACGTAAACAACTTTTTCGTTATCCATCAAAATATAAGGATTGTCCGCAAAAATCTTTGTATGGTATTGAAGGGTATGAATTTATTTCTTGTTGCAATAATGAATACGCTTCTGGGAGAGTGACCGTGCCTGTTGAAAACGAGTTATTGATTTTAATGTAGCCATTAACTACGAAAATTTGCAGTTGTGATGTGTTAAAAGTGAAAATTAATGATATGATGTTGACAATGTTCTGTGTTTATAGATTTATTGAGTCTTTTAAATCAAATTATGTGTTCCTTGAGGAATTAGAAAATTTGTTATCAACGGTTCATCAAATGCTGGGAAATATTTTTATAGCAGAAATCGGGAAATTTATGTCACAGTTTGAGAATATCGGGAAAAAAATATAGTTTGGGAACGTCTGGTATACCCCCAGAAACTAATGTCCAACATATACCTAAAACCCAAAGAAACCCAAAATATTCAAAGGTTCCAAGACCCTGCATTGCACCCAGAAAATTTATTAAAAGCCAGCAATAAGTATAACATAACCTTCAATACAACAGTCAACAGCTAGGCTCACCCCAGCCGGATGGAAGCATTAACTTTTCTAATATTAAACTAGATTGTATGTGTTCACATCCGGCGGATTTAGATCGTATTTGTGGAACAGGAGAACGAATAAAGAAGTCACCGTTGAAAAAAACTGTAGCAACAAATACAATAATGTTATCATCTCGTGGTGGTAGACGTAATTCGAGGACGAAAGCTAAATCATCAAAGTGTTATAGTTCTTCCAGCATAGGAGTAGCAAAATCAGTGGCAACAGGAAAAGTATTAAGAAAAAAATTGGATGAAAAATATGACCTAAAAGCTATTCATTGTGATAATCATAAAAGTAGTGAACATTTTTTAGTTTGTACTAGTTGTAGAAATAAATTAAGTTGTAGTTTAAAAAAACTATCGAATCTGTCATCGGGTAGAGGGAAAAGTAGAATGGTAATGCATCAAAGCAACGAATTATTAGATAGATCAGCATGCGAAGCATTATCAGCAATAACTGGAAGTTTTGGTAGTACAACCAGTACAATAGGAGTCTATGCAGGTATAGCAAGTAATGCAGATGATTTAAGTCCAGCAAAAAAGAAAACCCATTCCACCGATGATATAACATTCTATACAACTGATGACGATAGTAATGAAAATCCTAACGATTTCGATGAAAAGACGTTTTCTAAAAATTTAACAGACGAACCATCAACTTCTTCATCTACAAGTATCTTAACAGGTTGCGTTTCTTCTAAAGTAATTCACCAATTGAGTACCAACGAAAGTCAAAGTAATATATCATCTGCATCCAGTGGCGCAAAGCCACCCGTTGACACAACACGGACATTACGTCGACCAGATAAACTCCTTCTCGATTTAAATGATCGTTCTAAATACACAAAAGAAGTATCTGTATAAGAAAAAATCAAAGTCTTTACTTGTAATTAAATTATTGATGTAAGATATTTGTAAGCAAAGACCACCAAATTGGATTAACTTATTTAAGGTAATATATGAAATAAGTTTCATGTTTTGCTTTGAAAATTCTTCATATCAAAAGTGGAGCATTTTCTTCAAAACAAATGTAAGCTACAAAACACTTGATCACGTATAAAATATTGTTCCAAAATACGATAAAAATGTATGCACATGAATCCAAGTACAATTACGTGCTCGTTGGGTAGCAAGTGTTTTTCCAAAAAGACAAACACTGTTTGAGAGTAATACAAACTTGCATATCTTTTCTAATTACTTCTTTTAAATAATATATACTGTTGAACATACACATACAGCGGATGGCGTATGCTTATAAAGTCCTTATACGAGGTCAAAATACCTATGTATGTCATATATTATAATTCTCTTATAATTGTCTTCCCTGCCTGATTTGTATTTTTGTATTTGTTTGATTAAAATAATGTATTTTATGTCACATATTAGTTTATTTATAATTTAGTATAAATACAATAAATGTTCAAATTTTGAAAACTAAATTGAAGATCAAATTTTCGGGTTAAGACAAATTAAGAAGGCATTGTTTACAAGGGGATAAATAAATATATAAAAAGTTTAGTAAAAAAGTTAAGAATGCTGTTTTTACTCGCAATAACAATTACATCCATATACAAACATGAATTAATACTCTTCGCCCAAGTATGTGCTTATGCAAGCTATGCCTGTAGTTACACACTTACCACCCAGATTTTTTTTTCATTTTCGTCATATCCGTACATATGTATGTTTTTTGACATGGACCCCGATCCGAGACGAGAGAACTGTAGCCGATGATGACGATTTTGATGGATGAGATTTTAGGGCAGTTAATGCTTCTAATCCTCTAGAGCTGGATGAAAGTACGAAGGTATGTATGTACATAGCTCCGTAATCAAAATATTAGGAGTAATCCTTCTCAGTTTTGTGAAGAATTTTCATTTTATTGCAATAACACGAGGGAAACATAAAGCCAGTAAAAAGGGCTACATCAGTACATATTTGTTTAACTACTCCAATGCAGAGAAACTACGGGGAAAACCATATTTTTCGAAAGAAGAATTTAATAATACATCAATACATATACATTTCTATTGCAATGAAAACCTTACAAGTCTACAATTTTCTTTCTTTCGAAACCTCAAGTTTTTTGATAAATGTAAATTTTTTAGCCAATCGCATTTTTGAGGACGACGAAGAGTCCTCAAAAATTGACACTAACAATTGATAAACTTATAACTCTATCGTTCATAGATAATCTCAATACCGAGTTAATAGGGCTGTTTGTAGAGATGAAAAAGTGAACAGGGAATCGCTCTTTATTCTTACACGAAATCCGTACATCCGTAAATCCGTAAATCCATCTTACAGAAATCAGTACTCCCACGAACAAAAACAACTGATCTGCAGCAGCAAAAACAACAACAAAACACGCAGAACCAACAAAAAAAATACAGCAAAAACAACAACAAAACACGCAGCACCAACAAAAAAAATACGACGTACAACACACAGCAAGCATTGCTGTTAAATCATAATAAACACAGCCAAGCGATTTCACTAGAGACTGTGTACAACGAACTAGTTGCTAGGAGAGCTGACAATGCTATTGGTCTCTCTACGATTCACTCTCTTCAAGAGGAAAATATTAAATTGTTTAAAATCGTGAATGATCTTCGTAAAGAGATTAATATTTTGTATCAAGAGAAGACAGAAAATTATGTAGAGAAAGTGGGTGTTCCTAATGTAAGTAATAGTAATGCTCTTGAGTGTGCGCTGCAAACTTTTGCAAAGGGTGTATGCGCAGATGTTTCTTGAACCGATATTGATAATTATTATGCAAAGAGTGTGAAATAGAGATAATGTTCAAATGTCAACACATCTAAGGTTTTAGTCGTCAAATTTGTTACTTTTCTAAAAAAAACGTGTTATGAAGAGTAAACAATCGTTTAAAGACAATTTAACGACAAAAATGTTTGGCTGTAAACAAAGCACTAAAATTTTCATAAATGAATCATTGAATGAGAACGAGAAAACTTCTAAATGCTGCACAAAAAGCTAAGGAGGAAAAATCTTTTAAATGCGTTTGGGTTAGAGGTGGGAAAATATTTATGCGAAAGACGGAAAACGATAAATTTATTATTATTAACTCGCAGGCGGACCTCCAATCTTTGAATTGATATGCAAAACCTGAAAGATAATTTTCTTAATTTTCATAACATAGATATCAACTCAATTGATCTCACTCTTAACCGGAAATACGTAAACAACTTTTTCGTTATCCATCCAAATATAAGGATTGTCCGCAAAAATCTTTGTATGGTATTGAAGGGTATGAATTTATTTCTTGTTGCAATAATGAATACGCTTCTGGGAGAGTGACCGTGCCTGTTGAAAACGAGTTATTGATTTTAATGTAGCCATTAACTACGAAAATTTGCAGTTGTGATGTGTTAAAAGTGAAAATTAATGATATGATGTTGACAATGTTCTGTGTTTATAGATTTATTGAGTCTTTTAAATCAAATTATGTGTTCCTTGAGGAATTAGAAAATTTGTTATCAACGGTTCATCAAATGCTGGGAAATATTTTTATAGCAGAAATCGGGAAATTTATGTCACAGTTTGAGAATATCGGGAAAAAAATATAGTTTGGGAACGTCTGGTATACCCCCAGAAACTAATGTCCAACATATACCTAAAACCCAAAGAAACCCAAGATATTCAAAGGTTCCAAGACCCTGCATTGCACCCAGAAAATTTATTAAAAGCCAGCAATAAGTATAACATAACCTTCAATACAACAGTCAACAGCTAGGCTCACCCCAGCCGGATGGAAGCATTAACTTTTCTAATATTAAACTAGATTGTATGTGTTCACATCCGGCGGATTTAGATCGTATTTGTGGAACAGGAGAACGAATAAAGAAGTCACCGTTGAAAAAAACTGTAGCAACAAATACAATAATGTTATCATCTCGTGGTGGTAGACGTAATTCGAGGACGAAAGCTAAATCATCAAAGTGTTATAGTTCTTCCAGCATAGGAGTAGCAAAATCAGTGGCAACAGGAAAAGTATTAAGAAAAAAATTGGATGAAAAATATGACCTAAAAGCTATTCATTGTGATAATCATAAAAGTAGTGAACATTTTTTAGTTTGTACTAGTTGTAGAAATAAATTAAGTTGTAGTTTAAAAAAACTATCGAATCTGTCATCGGGTAGAGGGAAAAGTAGAATGGTAATGCATCAAAGCAACGAATTATTAGATAGATCAGCATGCGAAGCATTATCAGCAATAACTGGAAGTTTTGGTAGTACAACCAGTACAATAGGAGTCTATGCAGGTATAGCAAGTAATGCAAATGATTTAAGTCCAGCAAAAAAGAAAACCCATTCCACCGATGATATAACATTCTATACAACTGATGACGATAGTAATGAAAATCCTAACGATTTCGATGAAAAGACGTTTTCTAAAAATTTAACAGACGAACCATCAACTTCTTCATCTACAAGTATCTTAACAGGTTGCGTTTCTTCTAAAGTAATTCACCAATTGAGTACCAACGAAAGTCAAAGTAATATATCATCTGCATCCAGTGGCGCAAAGCCACCCGTTGACACAACACGGACATTACGTCGACCAGATAAACTCCTTCTCGATTTAAATGATCGTTCTAAATACACAAAAGAAGTATCTGTATAAGAAAAAATCAAAGTCTTTACTTGTAATTAAATTATTGATGTAAGATATTTGTAAGCAAAGACCACCAAATTGGATTAACTTATTTAAGGTAATATATGAAATAAGTTTCATGTTTTGCTTTGAAAATTCTTCATATCAAAAGTGGAGCATTTTCTTCAAAACAAATGTAAGCTACAAAACACTTGATCACGTATAAAATATTGTTCCAAAATACGATAAAAATGTATGCACATGAATCCAAGTACAATTACGTGCTCGTTGGGTAGCAAGTGTTTTTCCAAAAAGACAAACACTGTTTGAGAGTAATACAAACTTGCATATCTTTTCTAATTACTTCTTTTAAATAATATATACTGTTGAACATACACATACAGCGGATGGCGTATGCTTATAAAGTCCTTATACGAGGTCAAAATACCTATGTATGTCATATGTTATAATTCTCTTATAATTGTCTTCCCTGCCTGATTTGTATTTTTATATTTGTTTGATTAAAATAATGTATTTTATGTCACATATTAGTTTATTTATAATTTATTATAAATACAATAAATGTTCAAATTTTGAAAACTAAATTGAAGATCAAATTTTCGGGTTAAGACAAATTAAGAAGGCATTGTTTACAAGGGGATAAATAAATATATAAAAAGTTTAGTAAAAAAGTTAAGAATGCTGTTTTTACTCGCAATAACAATTACATCCATATACAAACATGAATTAATACTCTTCGCCCAAGTATGTGCTTATGCAAGCTATGCCTGTAGTTACACACTTACCACCCAGATTTTTTTTTCATTTTCGTCATATCCGTACATATGTATGTTTTTTGACATGGACCCCGATCCGAGACGAGAGAACTGTAGCCGATGATGACGATTTTGATGGATGAGATTTTAGGGCAGTTAATGCTTCTAATCCTCTAGAGCTGGATGAAAGTACGAAGGTATGTATGTACATAGCTCCGTAATCAAAATATTAGGAGTAATCCTTCTCAGTTTTGTGAAGAATTTTCATTTTTATTGCAATAACACGAGGGAAACATAAAGCCAGTAAAAAGGGCTACATCAGTACATATTTGTTTAACTACTCCAATGCAGAGAAACTACGGGGAAAACCATATTTTTCGAAAGAAGAATTTAATAATACATCAATACATATACATTTCTATTGCAATGAAAACCTTACAAGTCTACAATTTTCTTTCTTTCGAAACCTCAAGTTTTTTGATAAATGTAAATTTTTTAGCCAATCGCATTTTTGAGGACGACGAAGAGTCCTCAAAAATTGACACTAACAATTGATAAACTTATAACTCTATCGTTCATAGATAATCTCAATACCGAGTTAATAGGGCTGTTTGTAGAGATGAAAAAGTGAACAGGGAATCGCTCTTTATTCTTACACGAAATCCGTACATCCGTAAATCCGTAAATCCATCTTACAGAAATCAGTACTCCCACGAACAAAAACAACCGATCTGCAGCAGCAAAAACAACAGCAAAACACGCAGCACCAACAAAAAAAATACAGCAAAAACAACAACAAAACACGCAGCACCAACAAAAAAAATACGACGTACAACACACAGCAAGCATTGCTGTTAAATCATAATAAACACAGCCAAGCGATTTCACTAGAGACTGTGTACAACGAACTAGTTGCTAGAAGAGCTGACAATGCTATTGGTCTCTCTACGATTCACTCTCTTCAAGAGGAAAATATTAAATTGTTTAAAATCGTGAATGATCTTCGTAAAGAGATTAATATTTTGTATCAAGAGAAGACAGAAAATTATGTAGAGAAAGTGGGTGTTCCTAATGTAAGTAATAGTAATGCTCTTGAGTGTGCGCTGCAAACTTTTGCAAAGGGTGTATGCGCAGATGTTTCTTGAACCGATATTGATAATTATTATGCAAAGAGTGTGAAATAGAGATAATGTTCAAATGTCAACACATCTAAGGTTTTAGTCGTCAAATTTGTTACTTTTCTAAAAAAAAACGTGTTATGAAGAGTAAACAATCGTTTAAAGACAATTTAACGACAAAAATATTTGGCTGTAAACAAAGCACTAAAATTTTCATAAATGAATCATTGAATGAGAACGAGAAAACTTCTAAATGCTGCACAAAAAGCTAAGAAGGAAAAATCTTTTAAATGCGTTTGGGTTAGAGGTGGGAAAATATTTATGCGAAAGACGGAAAACGATAAATTTATTATTATTAACTCGCAGGCGGACCTCCAATCTTTGAATTGATATGCAAAACCTGAAAGATAATTTTCTTAATTTTCATAACATAGATATCAACTCAATTGATCTCACTCTTAACCGGAAATACGTAAACAACTTTTTCGTTATCCATCAAAATATAAGGATTGTCCGCAAAAATCTTTGTATGGTATTGAAGGGTATGAATTTATTTCTTGTTGCAATAATGAATACGCTTCTGGGAGAGTGACCGTGCCTGTTGAAAACGAGTTATTGATTTTAATGTAGCCATTAACTACGAAAATTTGCAGTTGTGATGTGTTAAAAGTGAAAATTAATGATATGATGTTGACAATGTTCTGTGTTTATAGATTTATTGAGTCTTTTAAATCAAATTATGTGTTCCTTGAGGAATTAGAAAATTTGTTATCAACGGTTCATCAAATGCTGGGAAATATTTTTATAGCAGAAATCGGGAAATTTATGTCACAGTTTGAGAATATCGGGAAAAAAATATAGTTTGGGAACGTCTGGTATACCCCCAGAAACTAATGTCCAACATATACCTAAAACCCAAAGAAACCCAAAATATTCAAAGGTTCCAAGACCCTGCATTGCACCCAGAAAATTTATTAAAAGCCAGCAATAAGTATAACATAACCTTCAATACAACAGTCAACAGCTAGGCTCACCCCAGCCGGATGGAAGCATTAACTTTTCTAATATTAAACTAGATTGTATGTGTTCACATCCGGCGGATTTAGATCGTATTTGTGGAACAGGAGAACGAATAAAGAAGTCACCGTTGAAAAAAACTGTAGCAACAAATACAATAATGTTATCATCTCGTGGTGGTAGACGTAATTCGAGGACGAAAGCTAAATCATCAAAGTGTTATAGTTCTTCCAGCATATGAGTAGCAAAATCAGTGGCAACAGGAAAAGTATTAAGAAAAAAATTGGATGAAAAATATGACCTAAAAGCTATTCATTGTGATAATCATAAAAGTAGTGAACATTTTTTAGTTTGTACTAGTTGTAGAAATAAATTAAGTTGTAGTTTAAAAAAACTATCGAATCTGTCATCGGGTAGAGGGAAAAGTAGAATGGTAATGCATCAAAGCAACGAATTATTAGATAGATCAGCATGCGAAGCATTATCAGCAATAACTGGAAGTTTTGGTAGTACAACCAGTACAATAGGAGTCTATGCAGGTATAGCAAGTAATGCAGATGATTTAAGTCCAGCAAAAAAGAAAACCCATTCCACCGATGATATAACATTCTATACAACTGATGACGATAGTAATGAAAATCCTAACGATTTCGATGAAAAGACGTTTTCTAAAAATTTAACAGACGAACCATCAACTTCTTCATCTACAAGTATCTTAACAGGTTGCGTTTCTTCTAAAGTAATTCACCAATTGAGTACCAACGAAAGTCAAAGTAATATATCATCTGCATCCAGTGGCGCAAAGCCACCCGTTGACACAACACGGACATTACGTCGACCAGATAAACTCCTTCTCGATTTAAATGATCGTTCTAAATACACAAAAGAAGTATCTGTATAAGAAAAAATCAAAGTCTTTACTTGTAATTAAATTATTGATGTAAGATATTTGTAAGCAAAGACCACCAAATTGGATTAACTTATTTAAGGTAATATATGAAATAAGTTTCATGTTTTGCTTTGAAAATTCTTCATATCAAAAGTGGAGCATTTTCTTCAAAACAAATGTAAGCTACAAAACACTTGATCACGTATAAAATATTGTTCCAAAATACGATAAAAATGTATGCACATGAATCCAAGTACAATTACGTGCTCGTTGGGTAGCAAGTGTTTTTCCAAAAAGACAAACACTGTTTGAGAGTAATACAAACTTGCATATCTTTTCTAATTACTTCTTTTAAATAATATATACTGTTGAACATACCCATACAGCGGATGGCGTATGCTTATAAAGTCCTTATACGAGGTCAAAATACCTATGTATGTCATATATTATAATTCTCTTATAATTGTCTTCCCTGCCTGATTTGTATTTTTATATTTGTTTTATTAAAATAATGTATTTTATGTCACATATTAGTTTATTTATAATTTATTATAAATACAATAAATGTTCAAATTTTGAAAACTAAATTGAAGATCAAATTTTCGGGTTAAGACAAATTAAGAAGGCATTGTTTATAAATAAATATATAAAAAGTTTAGTAAAAAAGTTAAGAATGCTGTTTTTACTCGCAATAACAATTACATCCATATACAAACATGAATTAATACTCTTCGCCCAAGTATGTGCTTATGCAAGCTATGCCTGTAGTTACACACTTACCACCCAGATTTTTTTTTCATTTTCGTCATATCCGTACATATGTATGTTTTTTGACATGGACCCCGATCCGAGACGAGAGAACTGTAGCCGATGATGACGATTTTGATGGATGAGATTTTAGGGCAGTTAATGCTTCTAATCCTCTAGAGCTGGATGAAAGTACGAAGGTATGTATGTACATAGCTCCGTAATCAAAATATTAGGAGTAATCCTTCTCAGTTTTGTGAAGAATTTTCATTTTTATTGCAATAACACGAGGGAAACATAAAGCCAGTAAAAAGGGCTACATCAGTACATATTTGTTTAACTACTCCAATGCAGAGAAACTACGGGGAAAACCATATTTTTCGAAAGAAGAATTTAATAATACATCAATACATATACATTTCTATTGCAATGAAAACCTTTCAAGTCTACAATTTTCTTTCATTCGAAACCTCAAGTTTTTTGATAAATGTAAATTTTTTAGCCAATCGCATTTTTGAGGACGACGAAGAGTCCTCAAAAATTGACACTAACAATTGATAAACTTATAACTCTATCGTTCATAGATAATCTCAATACCGAGTTAATAGGGCTGTTTGTAGAGATGAAAAAGTGAACAGGGAATCGCTCTTTATTCTTACACGAAATCCGTACATCCGTAAATCCGTAAATCCATCTTACAGAAATCAGTACTCCCACGAACAAGAACAACTGATCTGCAGCAGCAAAAACAACAACAAAACACGCAGCACCAACAAAAAAAATACAGCAAAAACAACAACAAAACACGCAGCACCAACAAAAAAAATACGACGTACAACACACAGCAAGCATTGCTGTTAAATCATAATAAACACAGCCAAGCGATTTCACTAGAGACTGTGTACAACGAACTAGTTGCTAGGAGAGCTGACAATGCTATTGGTCTCTCTACGATTCACTCTCTTCAAGAGGAAAATATTAAATTGTTAAAAATCGTGAATGATCTTCGTAAAGAGATTAATATTTTGTATCAAGAGAAGACAGAAAATTATGTAGAGAAAGTGGGTGTTCCTAATGTAAGTAATAGTAATGCTCTTGAGTGTGCGCTGCAAACTTTTGCAAAGGGTGTATGCGCAGATGTTTCTTGAACCGATATTGATAATTATTATGCAAAGAGTGTGAAATAGAGATAATGTTCAAATGTCAACACATCTAAGGTTTTAGTCGTCAAATTTGTTACTTTTCTAAAAAAAAACGTGTTATGAAGAGTAAACAATCGTTTAAAGACAATTTAACGACAAAAATATTTGGCTGTAAACAAAGCACTAAAATTTTCATAAATGAATCATTGAATGAGAACGAGAAAACTTCTAAATGCTGCACAAAAAGCTAAGGAGGAAAAATCTTTTAAATGCGTTTGGGTTAGAGGTGGGAAAATATTTATGCGAAAGACGGAAAACGATAAATTTATTATTATTAACTCGCAGGCGGACCTCCAATCTTTGAATTGATATGCAAAACCTGAAAGATAATTTTCTTAATTTTCATAACATAGATATCAACTCAATTGATCTCACTCTTAACCGGAAATACGTAAACAACTTTTTCGTTATCCATCAAAATATAAGGATTGTCCGCAAAAATCTTTGTATGGTATTGAAGGGTATGAATTTATTTCTTGTTGCAATAATGAATACGCTTCTGGGAGAGTGACCGTGCCTGTTGAAAACGAGTTATTGATTTTAATGTAGCCATTAACTACGAAAATTTGCAGTTGTGATGTGTTAAAAGTGAAAATTAATGATATGATGTTGACAATGTTCTGTGTTTATAGATTTATTGAGTCTTTTAAATCAAATTATGTGTTCCTTGAGGAATTAGAAAATTTGTTATCAACGGTTCATCAAATGCTGGGAAATATTTGTATAGCAGAAATCGGGAAATTTATGTCACAGTTTGAGAATATCGGGAAAAAAATATAGTTTGGGAACGTCTGGTATACCCCCAGAAACTAATGTCCAACATATACCTAAAACCCAAAGAAACCCAAAATATTCAAAGGTTCCAAGACCCTGCATTGCACCCAGAAAATTTATTAAAAGCCAGCAATAAGTATAACATAACCTTCAATACATTTTCCGCTTCCTAAAAACCTTTAAACATAATGTACACACCCTACGAACACAACCACTACTCTAAAACGTCATTTCCCCACTATTCTGCCATATGCTTCATGGCCGCCTCCACAATTCGCAGAAATACCAATAGGGCGCCGCCAAATACTGGGAAATTTTTGAAAATAGTGGGAAATTTTTTTTATTGCTGGAATCGAAAGATATAAAAAAGTGTGGAAAATACTGGGACATTTTTGGAAATAGTGGGAAATTTTTGTTTATTGCAGATTTCGAAAAATATGTAAAGTGTGGATAATACTGGGAAATTTTTCAAAATACAGGGACATTTTTTTTATTGCAGAAATGAAAGAATATAAACCATCGGGGAAATAATGGGAAATTTTTGGGAATAATGGGAAATTTTTTTTATTGCGGAAATCGAAAAATATAAAAATCCCAGGTAGGGAAATTTTTGAGAATGCTGGGAAATTTTTTTTATAGCAGACCCCGACAGGAAAGTAACATGGGAAATACTGGGAAATATTTGTATAGCAGAAATCGGGAAATTTATGTCACAGTTTGAGAATATCGGGAAAAAAATATAGTTTGGGAACGTCTGGTATACCCCCAGAAACTAATGTCCAACATATACGTAAAACCCAAAGAAACCCAAAATATTCAAAGGTTCCAAGACCCTGCATTGCACCCAGAAAATTTATTAAAAGCCAGCAATAAGTATAACATAACCTTCAATACAACAGTCAACAGCTAGGCTCACCCCAGCCGGATGGAAGCATTAACTTTTCTAATATTAAACTAGATTGTATGTGTTCACATCCGGCGGATTTAGATCGTATTTGTGGAACAGGAGAACGAATAAAGAAGTCACCGTTGAAAAAAACTGTAGCAACAAATACAATAATGTTATCATCTCGTGGTGGTAGACGTAATTCGAGGACGAAAGCTAAATCATCAAAGTGTTATAGTTCTTCCAGCATAGGAGTAGCAAAATCAGTGGCAACAGGAAAAGTATTAAGAAAAAAATTGGATGAAAAATATGACCTAAAAGCTATTCATTGTGATAATCATAAAAGTAGTGAACATTTTTTAGTTTGTACTAGTTGTAGAAATAAATTAAGTTGTAGTTTAAAAAAACTATCGAATCTGTCATCGGGTAGAGGGAAAAGTAGAATGGTAATGCATCAAAGCAACGAATTATTAGATAGATCAGCATGCGAAGCATTATCAGCAATAACTGGAAGTTTTGGTAGTACAACCAGTACAATAGGAGTCTATGCAGGTATAGCAAGTAATGCAGATGATTTAAGTCCAGCAAAAAAGAAAACCCATTCCACCGATGATATAACATTCTATACAACTGATGACGATAGTAATGAAAATCCTAACGATTTCGATGAAAAGACGTTTTCTAAAAATTTAACAGACGAACCATCAACTTCTTCATCTACAAGTATCTTAACAGGTTGCGTTTCTTCTAAAGTAATTCACCAATTGAGTACCAACGAAAGTCAAAGTAATATATCATCTGCATCCAGTGGCGCAAAGCCACCCGTTGACACAACACGGACATTACGTCGACCAGATAAACTCCTTCTCGATTTAAATGATCGTTCTAAATACACAAAAGAAGTATCTGTATAAGAAAAAATCAAAGTCTTTACTTGTAATTAAATTATTGATGTAAGATATTTGTAAGCAAAGACCACCAAATTGGATTAACTTATTTAAGGTAATATATGAAATAAGTTTCATGTTTTGCTTTGAAAATTCTTCATATCAAAAGTGGAGCATTTTCTTCAAAACAAATGTAAGCTACAAAACACTTGATCACGTATAAAATATTGTTCCAAAATACGATAAAAATGTATGCACATGAATCCAAGTACAATTACGTGCTCGTTGGGTAGCAAGTGTTTTTCCAAAAAGACAAACACTGTTTGAGAGTAATACAAACTTGCATATCTTTTCTAATTACTTCTTTTAAATAATATATACTGTTGAACATACACATACAGCGGATGGCGTATGCTTATAAAGTCCTTATACGAGGTCAAAATACCTATGTATGTCATATATTATAATTCTCTTATAATTGTCTTCCCTGCCTGATTTGTATTTTTGTATTTGTTTGATTAAAATAATGTATTTTATGTCACATATTAGTTTATTTATAATTTAGTATAAATACAATAAATGTTCAAATTTTGAAAACTAAATTGAAGATCAAATTTTCGGGTTAAGACAAATTAAGAAGGCATTGTTTACAAGGGGATAAATAAATATATAAAAAGTTTAGTAAAAAAGTTAAGAATGCTGTTTTTACTCGCAATAACAATTACATCCATATACAAACATGAATTAATACTCTTCGCCCAAGTATGTGCTTATGCAAGCTATGCCTGTAGTTACACACTTACCACCCAGATTTTTTTTTCATTTTCGTCATATCCGTACATATGTATGTTTTTTGACATGGACCCCGATCCGAGACGAGAGAACTGTAGCCGATGATGACGATTTTGATGGATGAGATTTTAGGGCAGTTAATGCTTCTAATCCTCTAGAGCTGGATGAAAGTACGAAGGTATGTATGTACATAGCTCCGTAATCAAAATATTAGGAGTAATCCTTCTCAGTTTTGTGAAGAATTTTCATTTTTATTGCAATAACACGAGGGAAACATAAAGCCAGTAAAAAGGGCTACATCAGTACATATTTGTTTAACTACTCCAATGCAGAGAAACTACGGGGAAAACCATATTTTTCGAAAGAAGAATTTAATAATACATCAATACATATACATTTCTATTGCAATGAAAACCTTACAAGTCTACAATTTTCTTTCTTTCGAAACCTCAAGTTTTTTGATAAATGTAAATTTTTTAGCCAATCGCATTTTTGAGGACGACGAAGAGTCCTCAAAAATTGACACTAACAATTGATAAACTTATAACTCTATCGTTCATAGATAATCTCAATACCGAGTTAATAGGGCTGTTTGTAGAGATGAAAAAGTGAACAGGGAATCGCTCTTTATTCTTACACGAAATCCGTACATCCGTAAATCCGTAAATCCATCTTACAGAAATCAGTACTCCCACGAACAAAAACAACTGATCTGCAGCAGCAAAAACAACAACAAAACACGCAGCACCAACAAAAAAAATACAGCAAAAACAACAACAAAACACGCAGCACCAACAAAAAAAATACGACGTACAACACACAGCAAGCATTGCTGTTAAATCATAATAAACACAGCCAAGCGATTTCACTAGAGACTGTGTACAACGAACTAGTTGCTAGGAGAGCTGACAATGCTATTGGTCTCTCTACGATTCACTCTCTTCAAGAGGAAAATATTAAATTGTTTAAAATCGTGAATGATCTTCGTAAAGAGATTAATATTTTGTATCAAGAGAAGACAGAAAATTATGTAGAGAAAGTGGGTGTTCCTAATGTAAGTAATAGTAATGCTCTTGAGTGTGCGCTGCAAACTTTTGCAAAGGGTGTATGCGCAGATGTTTCTTGAACCGATATTGATAATTATTATGCAAAGAGTGTGAAATAGAGATAATGTTCAAATGTCAACACATCTAAGGTTTTAGTCGTCAAATTTGTTACTTTTCTAAAAAAAAACGTGTTATGAAGAGTAAACAATCGTTTAAAGACAATTTAACGACAAAAATATTTGGCTGTAAACAAAGCACTAAAATTTTCATAAATGAATCATTGAATGAGAACGAGAAAACTTCTAAATGCTGCACAAAAAGCTAAGAAGGAAAAATCTTTTAAATGCGTTTGGGTTAGAGGTGGGAAAATATTTATGCGAAAGACGGAAAACGATAAATTTATTATTATTAACTCGCAGGCGGACCTCCAATCTTTGAATTGATATGCAAAACCTGAAAGATAATTTTCTTAATTTTCATAACATAGATATCAACTCAATTGATCTCACTCTTAACCGGAAATACGTAAACAACTTTTTCGTTATCCATCAAAATATAAGGATTGTCCGCAAAAATCTTTGTATGGTATTGAAGGGTATGAATTTATTTCTTGTTGCAATAATGAATACGCTTCTGGGAGAGTGACCGTGCCTGTTGAAAACGAGTTATTGATTTTAATGTAGCCATTAACTACGAAAATTTGCAGTTGTGATGTGTTAAAAGTGAAAATTAATGATATGATGTTGACAATGTTCTGTGTTTATAGATTTATTGAGTCTTTTAAATCAAATTATGTGTTCCTTGAGGAATTAGAAAATTTGTTATCAACGGTTCATCAAATGCTGGGAAATATTTTTATAGCAGAAATCGGGAAATTTATGTCACAGTTTGAGAATATCGGGAAAAAAATATAGTTTGGGAACGTCTGGTATACCCCCAGAAACTAATGTCCAACATATACCTAAAACCCAAAGAAACCCAAAATATTCAAAGGTTCCAAGACCCTGCATTGCACCCAGAAAATTTATTAAAAGCCAGCAATAAGTATAACATAACCTTCAATACAACAGTCAACAGCTAGGCTCACCCCAGCCGGATGGAAGCATTAACTTTTCTAATATTAAACTAGATTGTATGTGTTCACATCCGGCGGATTTAGATCGTATTTGTGGAACAGGAGAACGAATAAAGAAGTCACCGTTGAAAAAAACTGTAGCAACAAATACAATAATGTTATCATCTCGTGGTGGTAGACGTAATTCGAGGACGAAAGCTAAATCATCAAAGTGTTATAGTTCTTCCAGCATAGGAGTAGCAAAATCAGTGGCAACAGGAAAAGTATTAAGAAAAAAATTGGATGAAAAATATGACCTAAAAGCTATTCATTGTGATAATCATAAAAGTAGTGAACATTTTTTAGTTTGTACTAGTTGTAGAAATAAATTAAGTTGTAGTTTAAAAAAACTATCGAATCTGTCATCGGGTAGAGGGAAAAGTAGAATGGTAATGCATCAAAGCAACGAATTATTAGATAGATCAGCATGCGAAGCATTATCAGCAATAACTGGAAGTTTTGGTAGTACAACCAGTACAATAGGAGTCTATGCAGGTATAGCAAGTAATGCAGATGATTTAAGTCCAGCAAAAAAGAAAACCCATTCCACCGATGATATAACATTCTATACAACTGATGACGATAGTAATGAAAATCCTAACGATTTCGATGAAAAGACGTTTTCTAAAAATTTAACAGACGAACCATCAACTTCTTCATCTACAAGTATCTTAACAGGTTGCGTTTCTTCTAAAGTAATTCACCAATTGAGTACCAACGAAAGTCAAAGTAATATATCATCTGCATCCAGTGGCGCAAAGCCACCCGTTGACACAACACGGACATTACGTCGACCAGATAAACTCCTTCTCGATTTAAATGATCGTTCTAAATACACAAAAGAAGTATCTGTATAAGAAAAAATCAAAGTCTTTACTTGTAATTAAATTATTGATGTAAGATATTTGTAAGCAAAGACCACCAAATTGGATTCACTTATTTAAGGTAATATATGAAATAAGTTTCATGTTTTGCTTTGAAAATTCTTCATATCAAAAGTGGAGCATTTTCTTCAAAACAAATGTAAGCTACAAAACACTTGATCACGTATAAAATATTGTTCCAAAATACGATAAAAATGTATGCACATGAATCCAAGTACAATTACGTGCTCGTTGGGTAGCAAGTGTTTTTCCAAAAAGACAAACACTGTTTGAGAGTAATACAAACTTGCATATCTTTTCTAATTACTTCTTTTAAATAATATATACTGTTGAACATACCCATACAGCGGATGGCGTATGCTTATAAAGTCCTTATACGAGGTCAAAATACCTATGTATGTCATATATTATAATTCTCTTATAATTGTCTTCCCTGCCTGATTTGTATTTTTATATTTGTTTTATTAAAATAATGTATTTTATGTCACATATTAGTTTATTTATAATTTATTATAAATACAATAAATGTTCAAATTTTGAAAACTAAATTGAAGATCAAATTTTCGGGTTAAGACAAATTAAGAAGGCATTGTTTATAAATAAATATATAAAAAGTTTAGTAAAAAAGTTAAGAATGCTGTTTTTACTCGCAATAACAATTACATCCATATACAAACATGAATTAATACTCTTCGCCCAAGTATGTGCTTATGCAAGCTATGCCTGTAGTTACACACTTACCACCCAGATTTTTTTTTCATTTTCGTCATATCCGTACATATGTATGTTTTTTGACATGGACCCCGATCCGAGACGAGAGAACTGTAGCCGATGATGACGATTTTGATGGATGAGATTTTAGGGCAGTTAATGCTTCTAATCCTCTAGAGCTGGATGAAAGTACGAAGGTATGTATGTACATAGCTCCGTAATCAAAATATTAGGAGTAATCCTTCTCAGTTTTGTGAAGAATTTTCATTTTTATTGCAATAACACGAGGGAAACATAAAGCCAGTAAAAAGGGCTACATCAGTACATATTTGTTTAACTACTCCAATGCAGAGAAACTACGGGGAAAACCATATTTTTCGAAAGAAGAATTTAATAATACATCAATACATATACATTTCTATTGCAATGAAAACCTTACAAGTCTACAATTTTCTTTCTTTCGAAACCTCAAGTTTTTTGATAAATGTAAATTTTTTAGCCAATCGCATTTTTGAGGACGACGAAGAGTCCTCAAAAATTGACACTAACAATTGATAAACTTATAACTCTATCGTTCATAGATAATCTCAATACCGAGTTAATAGGGCTGTTTGTAGAGATGAAAAAGTGAACAGGGAATCGCTCTTTATTCTTACACGAAATCCGTACATCCGTAAATCCGTAAATCCATCTTACAGAAATCAGTACTCCCACGAACAAAAACAACCGATCTGCAGCAGCAAAAACAACAGCAAAACACGCAGCACCAACAAAAAAAATACAGCAAAAACAACAACAAAACACGCAGCACCAACAAAAAAAATACGACGTACAACACACAGCAAGCATTGCTGTTAAATCATAATAAACACAGCCAAGCGATTTCACTAGAGACTGTGTACAACGAACTAGTTGCTAGAAGAGCTGACAATGCTATTGGTCTCTCTACGATTCACTCTCTTCAAGAGGAAAATATTAAATTGTTTAAAATCGTGAATGATCTTCGTAAAGAGATTAATATTTTGTATCAAGAGAAGACAGAAAATTATGTAGAGAAAGTGGGTGTTCCTAATGTAAGTAATAGTAATGCTCTTGAGTGTGCGCTGCAAACTTTTGCAAAGGGTGTATGCGCAGATGTTTCTTGAACCGATATTGATAATTATTATGCAAAGAGTGTGAAATAGAGATAATGTTCAAATGTCAACACATCTAAGGTTTTAGTCGTCAAATTTGTTACTTTTCTAAAAAAAAACGTGTTATGAAGAGTAAACAATCGTTTAAAGACAATTTAACGACAAAAATATTTGGCTGTAAACAAAGCACTAAAATTTTCATAAATGAATCATTGAATGAGAACGAGAAAACTTCTAAATGCTGCACAAAAAGCTAAGAAGGAAAAATCTTTTAAATGCGTTTGGGTTAGAGGTGGGAAAATATTTATGCGAAAGACGGAAAACGATAAATTTATTATTATTAACTCGCAGGCGGACCTCCAATCTTTGAATTGATATGCAAAACCTGAAAGATAATTTTCTTAATTTTCATAACATAGATATCAACTCAATTGATCTCACTCTTAACCGGAAATACGTAAACAACTTTTTCGTTATCCATCAAAATATAAGGATTGTCCGCAAAAATCTTTGTATGGTATTGAAGGGTATGAATTTATTTCTTGTTGCAATAATGAATACGCTTCTGGGAGAGTGACCGTGCCTGTTGAAAACGAGTTATTGATTTTAATGTAGCCATTAACTACGAAAATTTGCAGTTGTGATGTGTTAAAAGTGAAAATTAATGATATGATGTTGACAATGTTCTGTGTTTATAGATTTATTGAGTCTTTTAAATCAAATTATGTGTTCCTTGAGGAATTAGAAAATTTGTTATCAACGGTTCATCAAATGCTGGGAAATATTTTTATAGCAGAAATCGGGAAATTTATGTCACAGTTTGAGAATATCGGGAAAAAAATATAGTTTGGGAACGTCTGGTATACCCCCAGAAACTAATGTCCAACATATACCTAAAACCCAAAGAAACCCAAAATATTCAAAGGTTCCAAGACCCTGCATTGCATCCAGAAAATTTATTAAAAGCCAGCAATAAGTATAACATAACCTTCAATACATTTTCCGCTTCCTTAAAACCTTTAAACATAATGTACACACCCTACGAACACAACCACTACTCTAAAACGTCATTTCCCCACTATTCTGCCATATGCTTCATGGCCGCCTCCACAATTCGCAGAAATACCAATAGGGCGCCGCCAAATACTGGGAAATTTTTGAAAATAGTGGGAAATTTTTTTTATTGCTGGAATCGAAAGATATAAAAAAGTGGGGAAAATACTGGGACATTTTTGGAAATAGTGGGAAATTTTTGTTTATTGCAGATTTCGAAAAATATGTAAAGTGTGGATAATACTGGGAAATTTTTCAAAATACAGGGACATTTTTTTTATTGCAGAAATGAAAGAATATAAACCATCGGGGA
Source organism: Eristalis intricaria (assembly GCA_964034865.1). Classification (NCBI taxonomy): domain Eukaryota; kingdom Metazoa; phylum Arthropoda; class Insecta; order Diptera; family Syrphidae; genus Eristalis; species Eristalis intricaria. Next base: position 91,542,821 of record OZ035875.1, on the reverse strand, counting down.
AATAATGGGAAATTTTTGGGAATAATGGGAAATTTTTTTTATTGCGGAAATCGAAAAATATAAAAATCCCAGGTAGGGAAATTTTTGAGAATGCTGGGAAATTTTTTTTATAGCAGACCCCGACAGGAAAGTAACATGGGAAATACTGGGAAATATTTGTATAGCAGAAATCGGGAAATTTATGTCACAGTTTGAGAATATCGGGAAAAAATATAGTTTGGGAACGTCTGGTATACCCCCAGAAACTAATGTCCAACATATACCTAAAACCCAAAGAAACCCAAAATATTCAAAGGTTCCAAGACCCTGCATTGCACCCAGAAAATTTATTAAAAGCCAGCAATAAGTATAACATAACCTTCAATACATTTTCCGCTTCCTAAAAACCTTTAAACATAATGTACACACCCTACGAACACAACCACTACTCTAAAACGTCATTTCCCCACTATTCTGCCATATGCTTCATGGCCGCCTCCACAATTCGCAGAAATACCAATAGGGCGCCGCCAAATACTGGGAAATTTTTGAAAATAGTGGGAAATTTTTTTTATTGCTGGAATCGAAAGATATAAAAAAGTGGGGAAAATACTGGGACATTTTTGGAAATAGTGGGAAATTTTTGTTTATTGCAGATTTCGAAAAATATGTAAAGTGTGGATAATACTGGGAAATTTTTCAAAATACAGGGACATTTTTTTTATTGCAGAAATGAAAGAATATAAACCATCGGGGAAATAATGGGAAATTTTTGGGAATAATGGGAAATTTTTTTTATTGCGGAAATCGAAAAATATAAAAATCCCAGGTAGGGAAATTTTTGAGAATGCTGGGAAATTTTTTTTATAGCAGACCCCGACAGGAAAGTAACATGGGAAATACTGGGAAATATTTGTATAGCAGAAATCGGGAAATTTATGTCACAGTTTGAGAATATCGGGAAAAAATATAGTTTGGGAACGTCTGGTATACCCCCAGAAACTAATGTCCAACATATACCTAAAACCCAAAGAAACCCAAAATATTCAAAGGTTCCAAGACCCTGCATTGCACCCAGAAAATTTATTAAAAGCCAGCAATAAGTATAACATAACCTTCAATACATTTTCCGCTTCCTAAAAACCTTTAAACATAATGTACACACCCTACGAACACAACCACTACTCTAAAACGTCATTTCCCCACTATTCTGCCATATGCTTCATGGCCGCCTCCACAATTCGCAGAAATACCAATAGGGCGCCGCCAAATACTGGGAAATTTTTGAAAATAGTGGGAAATTTTTTTTATTGCTGGAATCGAAAGATATAAAAAAGTGTGGAAAATACTGGGACATTTTTGGAAATAGTGGGAAATTTTTGCTTATTGCAGATTTCGAAAAATATGTAAAGTGTGGATAATACTGGGAAATTTTTCAAAATACAGGGACATTTTTTTTATTGCAGAAATGAAAGAATATAAACCATCGGGGAAATAATGGGAAATTTTTGGGAATAATGGGAAATTTTTTTTATTGCGGAAATCGAAAAATATAAAAATCCCAGGTAGGGAAATTTTTGAGAATGCTGGGAAATTTTTTTTATAGCAGACCCCGACAGGAAAGTAACATGGGAAATACTGGGAAATATTTGTATAGCAGAAATCGGGAAATTTATGTCACAGTTTGAGAATATCGGGAAAAAAATATAGTTTGGGAACGTCTGGTATGCCCCCAGAAACTAATGTCCAACATATACCTAAAACCCAAAGAAACCCAAAATATTCAAAGGTTCCAAGACCCTGCATTGCACCCAGAAAATTTATTAAAAGCCAGCAATAAGTATAACATAACCTTCAATACATTTTCCGCTTCCTAAAAACCTTTAAACATAATGTACACACCCTACGAACACAACCACTACTCTAAAACGTCATTTCCCCACTATTCTGCCATATGCTTCATGGCCGCCTCCACAATTCGCAGAAATACCAATAGGGCGCCGCCAAATACTGGGAAATTTTTTTTATTGCTGGAATCGAAAGATATAAAAAAGTGGGGAAAATACTGGGACATTTTTGGAAATAGTGGGAAATTTTTGTTTATTGCAGATTTCGAAAAATATGTAAAGTGTGGATAATACTGGGAAATTTTTCAAAATACAGGGACATTTTTTTTATTGCAGAAATGAAAGAATATAAACCATCGGGGAAATAATGGGAAATTTTTGAAAATAGTGGGAAATTTTTTTTATTGCTGGAATCGAAAGATATAAAAAAGTGGGGAAAATACTGGGACATTTTTGGAAATAGTGGGAAATTTTTGTTTATTGCAGATTTCGAAAAATATGTAAAGTGTGGATAATACTGGTAAATTTTTCAAAATACAGGGACATTTTTTTTATTGCAGAAATGAAAGAATATAAACCATCGGGGAAATAATGGGAAATTTTTGGGAATAATGGGAAATTTTTTTTATTGCGGAAATCGAAAAATATAAAAATCCCAGGTAGGGAAATTTTTGAGAATGCTGGGAAATTTTTTTTATAGCAGACCCCGACAGGAAAGTAACATGGTAAATACTGGGAAATATTTGTATAGCAGAAATCGGGAAATTTATGTCACAGTTTGAGAATATCGGGAAAAAAATATAGTTTGGGAACGTCTGGTATACCCCCAGAAACTAATGTCCAACATATACCTAAAACCCAAAGAAACCCAAAATATTCAAAGGTTCCAAGACCCTGCATTGCACCCAGAAAATTTATTAAAAGCCAGCAATAAGTATAACATAACCTTCAATACATTTTCCGCTTCCTAAAAACCTTTAAACATAATGTACACACCCTACGAACACAACCACTACTCTAAAACGTCATTTCCCCACTATTCTGCCATATGCTTCATGGCCGCCTCCACAATTCGCAGAAATACCAATAGGGTGCCGCCAAATACTGGGAAATTTTTGAAAATAGTGGGAAATTTTTTTTATTGCTGGAATCGAAAGATATAAAAAAGTGTGGAAAATACTGGGACATTTTTGGAAATAGTGGGAAATTTTTGTTTATTGCAGATTTCGAAAAATATGTAAAGTGTGGATAATACTGGGAAATTTTTCAAAATACAGGGACATTTTTTTTATTGCAGAAATGAAAGAATATAAACCATCGGGGAAATAATGGGAAATTTTTGGGAATAATGGGAAATTTTTTTTATTGCGGAAATCGAAAAATATAAAAATCCCAGGTAGGGAAATTTTTGAGAATGCTGGGAAATTTTTTTTATAGCAGACCCCGACAGGAAAGTAACATGGGAAATACTGGGAAATATTTGTATAGCAGAAATCGGGAAATTTATGTCACAGTTTGAGAATATCGGGAAAAAAATATAGTTTGGGAACGTCTGGTATGCCCCCAGAAACTAATGTCCAACATATACCTAAAACCCAAAGAAACCCAAAATATTCAAAGGTTCCAAGACCCTGCATTGCACCCAGAAAATTTATTAAAAGCCAGCAATAAGTATAACATAACCTTCAATACATTTTCCGCTTCCTAAAAACCTTTAAACATAATGTACACACCCTACGAACACAACCACTACTCTAAAACGTCATTTCCCCACTATTCTGCCATATGCTTCATGGCCGCCTCCACAATTCGCAGAAATACCAATAGGGCGCCGCCAAATACTGGGAAATTTTTGAAAATAGTGGGAAATTTTTTTTATTGCTGGAATCGAAAGATATAAAAAAGTGGGGAAAATACTGGGACATTTTTGGAAATAGTGGGAAATTTTTGTTTATTGCAGATTTCGAAAAATATGTAAAGTGTGGATAATACTGGGAAATTTTTCAAAATACAGGGACATTTTTTTTATTGCAGAAATGAAAGAATATAAACCATCGGGGAAATAATGGGAAATTTTTGGGAATAATGGGAAATTTTTTTTATTGCGGAAATCGAAAAATATAAAAATCCCAGGTAGGGAAGTTTTTGAGAATGCTGGGAAATTTTTTTTATAGCAGACCCCGACAGGAAAGTAACATGGGAAATACTGGGAAATATTTGTATAGCAGAAATCGGGAAATTTATGTCACAGTTTGAGAATATCGGGAAAAAAATATAGTTTGGGAACGTCTGGTATACCCCCAGAAACTAATGTCCAACATATACCTAAAACCCAAAGAAACCCAAAATATTCAAAGGTTCCAAGACCCTGCATTGCACCCAGAAAATTTATTAAAAGCCAGCAATAAGTATAACATAACCTTCAATACATTTTCCGCTTCCTAAAAACCTTTAAACATAATGTACACACCCTACGAACACAACCACTACTCTAAAACGTCATTTCCCCACTATTCTGCCATATGCTTCATGGCCGCCTCCACAATTCGCAGAAATACCAATAGGGCGCCGCCAAATACTGGGAAATTTTTGAAAATAGTGGGAAATTTTTTTTATTGCTGGAATCGAAAGATATAAAAAAGTGGGGAAAATACTGGGACATTTTTGGAAATAGTGGGAAATTTTTGTTTATTGCAGATTTCGAAAAATATGTAAAGTGTGGATAATACTGGGAAATTTTTCAAAATACAGGGACATTTTTTTTATTGCAGAAATGAAAGAATATAAACCATCGGGGAAATAATGGGAAATTTTTGGGAATAATAGGAAATTTTTTTTATTGCGGAAATCGAAAAATATAAAAATCCCAGGTAGGGAAATTTTTGAGAATGCTGGGAAATTTTTTTTATAGCAGACCCCGACAGGAAAGTAACATGGGAAATACTGGGAAATATTTGTATAGCAGAAATCGGGAAATTTATGTCACAGTTTGAGAATATCGGGAAAAAAATATAGTTTGGGAACGTCTGGTATACCCCCAGAAACTAATGTCCAACATATACCTAAAACCCAAAGAAACCCAAAATATTCAAAGGTTCCAAGACCCTGCATTGCACCCAGAAAATTTATTAAAAGCCAGCAATAAGTATAACATAACCTTCAATACATTTTCCGCTTCCTAAAAACCTTTAAACATAATGTACACACCCTACGAACACAACCACTACTCTAAAACGTCATTTCCCCACTATTCTGCCATATGCTTCATGGCCGCCTCCACAATTCGCAGAAATACCAATAGGGCGCCGCCAAATACTGGGAAATTTTTGAAAATAGTGGGAAATTTTTTTTATTGCTGGAATCGAAAGATATAAAAAAGTGTGGAAAATACTGGGACATTTTTGGAAATAGTGGGAAATTTTTGTTTATTGCAGATTTCGAAAAATATGTAAAGTGTGGATAATACTGGGAAATTTTTCAAAATACAGGGACATTTTTTTTATTGCAGAAATGAAAGAATATAAACCATCGGGGAAATAATGGGACATTTTTGGGAATAATGGGAAATTTTTTTTATTGCGGAAATCGAAAAATATAAAAATCCCAGGTAGGGAAATTTTTGAGAATGCTGGGAAATTTTTTTTATAGCAGACCCCGACAGGAAAGTAACATGGGAAATACTGGGAAATATTTGTATAGCAGAAATCGGGAAATTTATGTCACAGTTTGAGAATATCGGGAAAAAAATATAGTTTGGGAACGTCTGGTATGCCCCCAGAAACTAATGTCCAACATATACCTAAAACCCAAAGAAACCCAAAATATTCAAAGGTTCCAAGACCCTGCATTGCACCCAGAAAATTTATTAAAAGCCAGCAATAAGTATAACATAACCTTCAATACATTTTCCGCTTCCTAAAAACCTTTAAACATAATGTACACACCCTACGAACACAACCACTACTCTAAAACGTCATTTCCCCACTATTCTGCCATATGCTTCATGGCCGCCTCCACAATTCGCAGAAATACCAATAGGGCGCCGCCAAATACTGGGAAATTTTTGAAAATAGTGGGAAATTTTTTTTATTGCTGGAATCGAAAGATATAAAAAAGTGGGGAAAATACTGGGACATTTTTGGAAATAGTGGGAAATTTTTGTTTATTGCAGATTTCGAAAAATATGTAAAGTGTGGATAATACTGGGAAATTTTTCAAAATACAGGGACATTTTTTTTATTGCAGAAATGAAAGAATATAAACCATCGGGGAAATAATGGGAAATTTTTGGGAATAATAGGAAATTTTTTTTATTGCGGAAATCGAAAAATATAAAAATCCCAGGTAGGGAAATTTTTGAGAATGCTGGGAAATTTTTTTTATAGCAGACCCCGACAGGAAAGTAACATGGGAAATACTGGGAAATATTTGTATAGCAGAAATCGGGAAATTTATGTCACAGTTTGAGAATATCGGGAAAAAAATATAGTTTGGGAACGTCTGGTATACCCCCAGAAACTAATGTCCAACATATACCTAAAACCCAAAGAAACCCAAAATATTCAAAGGTTCCAAGACCCTGCATTGCACCCAGAAAATTTATTAAAAGCCAGCAATAAGTATAACATAACCTTCAATACATTTTCCGCTTCCTAAAAACCTTTAAACATAATGTACACACCCTACGAACACAACCACTACTCTAAAACGTCATTTCCCCACTATTCTGCCATATGCTTCATGGCCGCCTCCACAATTCGCAGAAATACCAATAGGGCGCCGCCAAATACTGGGAAATTTTTGAAAATAGTGGGAAATTTTTTTTATTGCTGGAATCGAAAGATATAAAAAAGTGTGGAAAATACTGGGACATTTTTGGAAATAGTGGGAAATTTTTGTTTATTGCAGATTTCGAAAAATATGTAAAGTGTGGATAATACTGGGAAATTTTTCAAAATACAGGGACATTTTTTTTATTGCAGAAATGAAAGAATATAAACCATCGGGGAAATAATGGGACATTTTTGGGAATAATGGGAAATTTTTTTTATTGCGGAAATCGAAAAATATAAAAATCCCAGGTAGGGAAATTTTTGAGAATGCTGGGAAATTTTTTTTATAGCAGACCCCGACAGGAAAGTAACATGGGAAATACTGGGAAATATTTGTATAGCAGAAATCGGGAAATTTATGTCACAGTTTGAGAATATCGGGAAAAAAATATAGTTTGGGAACGTCTGGTATGCCCCCAGAAACTAATGTCCAACATATACCTAAAACCCAAAGAAACCCAAAATATTCAAAGGTTCCAAGACCCTGCATTGCACCCAGAAAATTTATTAAAAGCCAGCAATAAGTATAACATAACCTTCAATACATTTTCCGCTTCCTAAAAACCTTTAAACATAATGTACACACCCTACGAACACAACCACTACTCTAAAACGTCATTTCCCCACTATTCTGCCATATGCTTCATGGCCGCCTCCACAATTCGCAGAAATACCAATAGGGCGCCGCCAAATACTGGGAAATTTTTGAAAATAGTGGGAAATTTTTTTTATTGCTGGAATCGAAAGATATAAAAAAGTGGGGAAAATACTGGGACATTTTTGGAAATAGTGGGAAATTTTTGTTTATTGCAGATTTCGAAAAATATGTAAAGTGTGGATAATACTGGGAAATTTTTCAAAATACAGGGACATTTTTTTTATTGCAGAAATGAAAGAATATAAACCATCGGGGAAATAATGGGAAATTTTTGGGAATAATGGGAAATTTTTTTTATTGCGGAAATCGAAAAATATAAAAATCCCAGGTAGGGAAATTTTTGAGAATGCTGAGAAATTTTTTTTATAGCAGACCCCGACAGGAAAGTAACATGGGAAATACTGGGAAATATTTGTATAGCAGAAATCGGGAAATTTATGTCACAGTTTGAGAATATCGGGAAAAAAATATAGTTTGGGAACGTCTGGTATACCCCCAGAAACTAATGTCCAACATATACCTAAAACCCAAAGAAACCCAAAATATTCAAAGGTTCCAAGACCCTGCATTGCACCCAGAAAATTTATTAAAAGCCAGCAATAAGTATAACATAACCTTCAATACATTTTCCGCTTCCTAAAAACCTTTAAACATAATGTACACACCCTACGAACACAACCACTACTCTAAAACGTCATTTCCCCACTATTCTGCCATATGCTTCATGGCCGCCTCCACAATTCGCAGAAATACCAATAGGGCGCCGCCAAATACTGGGAAATTTTTGAAAATAGTGGGAAATTTTTTTTATTGCTGGAATCGAAAGATATAAAAAAGTGGGGAAAATACTGGGACATTTTTGGAAATAGTGGGAAATTTTTGTTTATTGCAGATTTCGAAAAATATGTAAAGTGTGGATAATACTGGGAAATTTTTCAAAATACAGGGACATTTTTTTTATTGCAGAAATGAAAGAATATAAACCATCGGGGAAATAATGGGAAATTTTTGGGAATAATGGGAAATTTTTTTTATTGCGGAAATCGAAAAATATAAAAATCCCAGGTAGGGAAATTTTTGAGAATGCTGGGAAATTTTTTTTATAGCAGACCCCGACAGGAAAGTAACATGGGAAATACTGGGAAATATTTGTATAGCAGAAATCGGGAAATTTATGTCACAGTTTGAGAATATCGGGAAAAAAATATAGTTTGGGAACGTCTGGTATACCCCCAGAAACTAATGTCCAACATATACCTAAAACCCAAAGAAACCCAAAATATTCAAAGGTTCCAAGACCCTGCATTGCACCCAGAAAATTTATTAAAAGATAGCAATAAGTATAACATAACCTTCAATACATTTTCCGCTTCCTAAAAACCTTTAAACATAATGTACACACCCTACGAACACAACCACTACTCTAAAACGTCATTTCCCCACTATTCTGCCATATGCTTCATGGCCGCCTCCACAATTCGCAGAAATACCAATAGGGCGCCGCCAAATACTGGGAAATTTTTGAAAATAGTGGGAAATTTTTTTTATTGCTGGAATCGAAAGATATAAAAAAGTGTGGAAAATACTGGGACATTTTTGGAAATAGTGGGAAATTTTTGTTTATTGCAGATTTCGAAAAATATGTAAAGTGTGGATAATACTGGGAAATTTTTCAAAATACAGGGACATTTTTTTTATTGCAGAAATGAAAGAATATAAACCATCGGGGAAATAATGGGAAATTTTTGGGAATAATGGGAAATTTTTTTTATTGCGGAAATCGAAAAATATAAAAATCCCAGGTAGGGAAATTTTTGAGAATGCTGGGAAATTTTTTTTATAGCAGACCCCGACAGGAAAGTAACATGGGAAATACTGGGAAATATTTGTATAGCAGAAATCGGGAAATTTATGTCACAGTTTGAGAATATCGGGAAAAAAATATAGTTTGGGAACGTCTGGTATGCCCCCAGAAACTAATGTCCAACATATACCTAAAACCCAAAGAAACCCAAAATATTCAAAGGTTCCAAGACCCTGCATTGCACCCAGAAAATTTATTAAAAGCCAGCAATAAGTATAACATAACCTTCAATACATTTTCCGCTTCCTAAAAACCTTTAAATATAATGTACACACCCTACGAACACAACCACTACTCTAAAACGTCATTTCCCCACTATTCTGCCATATGCTTCATGGCCGCCTCCACAATTCGCAGAAATACCAATAGGGCGCCGCCAAATACTGGGAAATTTTTGAAAATAGTGGGAAATTTTTTTTATTGCTGGAATCGAAAGATATAAAAAAGTGGGGAAAATACTGGGACATTTTTGGAAATAGTGGGAAATTTTTGTTTATTGCAGATTTCGAAAAATATGTAAAGTGTGGATAATACTGGGAAATTTTTCAAAATACAGGGACATTTTTTTTATTGCAGAAATGAAAGAATATAAACCATCGGGGAAATAATGGGAAATTTTTGGGAATAATGGGAAATTTTTTTTATTGCGGAAATCGAAAAATATAAAAATCCCAGGTAGGGAAATTTTTGAGAATGCTGGGAAATTTTTTTTATAGCAGACCCCGACAGGAAAGTAACATGGGAAATACTGGGAAATATTTGTATAGCAGAAATCGGGAAATTTATGTCACAGTTTGAGAATATCGGGAAAAAAATATAGTTTGGGAACGTCTGGTATACCCCCAGAAACTAATGTCCAACATATACCTAAAACCCAAAGAAACCCAAAATATTCAAAGGTTCCAAGACCCTGCATTGCACCCAGAAAATTTATTAAAAGCCAGCAATAAGTATAACATAACCTTCAATACATTTTCCGCTTCCTAAAAACCTTTAAACATAATGTACACACCCTACGAACACAACCACTACTCTAAAACGTCATTTCCCCACTATTCTGCCATATGCTTCATGGCCGCCTACACAATTCGCAGAAATACCAATAGGGCGCCGCCAAATACTGGGAAATTTTTGAAAATAGTGGGAAATTTTTTTTATTGCTGGAATCGAAAGATATAAAAAAGTGGGGAAAATACTGGGACATTTTTGGAAATAGTGGGAAATTTTTGTTTATTGCAGATTTCGAAAAATATGTAAAGTGTGGATAATACTGGGAAATTTTTCAAAATACAGGGACATTTTTTTTATTGCAGAAATGAAAGAATATAAACCATCGGGGAAATAATGGGAAATTTTTGGGAATAATGGGAAATTTTTTTTATTGCGGAAATCGAAAAATATAAAAATCCCAGGTAGGGAAATTTTTGAGAATGCTGGGAAATTTTTTTTATAGCAGACCCCGACAGGAAAGTAACATGGGAAATACTGGGAAATATTTGTATAGCAGAAATCGGGAAATTTATGTCACAGTTTGAGAATATCGGGAAAAAAAATATAGTTTGGGAACGTCTGGTATACCCCCAGAAACTAATGTCCAACATATACCTAAAACCCAAAGAAACCCAAAATATTCAAAGGTTCCAAGACCCTGCATTGCACCCAGAAAATTTATTAAAAGCCAGCAATAAGTATAACATAACAAAAATATTCAAAGGTTCCAAGACCCTGCATTGCACCCAGAAAATTTATTAAAAGCCAGCAATAAGTATAACATAACCTTCAATACATTTTCCGCTTCCTAAAAACCTTTAAACATAATGTACACACCCTACGAACACAACCACTACTCTAAAACGTCATTTCCCCACTATTCTGCCATATGCTTCATGGCCGCCTCCACAATTCGCAGAAATACCAATAGGGCGCCGCCAAATACTGGGAAATTTTTGAAAATAGTGGGAAATTTTTTTTATTGCTGGAATCGAAAGATATAAAAAAGTGTGGAAAATACTGGGACATTTTTGGAAATAGTGGGAAATTTTTGTTTATTGCAGATTTCGAAAAATATGTAAAGTGTGGATAATACTGGGAAATTTTTCAAAATACAGGGACATTTTTTTTATTGCAGAAATGAAAGAATATAAACCATCGGGGAAATAATGGGAAATTTTTGGGAATAATGGGAAATTTTTTTTATTGCGGAAATCGAAAAATATAAAAATCCCAGGTAGGGAAATTTTTGAGAATGCTGGGAAATTTTTTTTATAGCAGACCCCGACAGGAAAGTAACATGGGAAATACTGGGAAATATTTGTATAGCAGAAATCGGGAAATTTATGTCACAGTTTGAGAATATCGGGAAAAAAATATAGTTTGGGAACGTCTGGTATGCCCCCAGAAACTAATGTCCAACATATACCTAAAACCCAAAGAAACCCAAAATATTCAAAGGTTCCAAGACCCTGCATTGCACCCAGAAAATTTATTAAAAGCCAGCAATAAGTATAACATAACCTTCAATACATTTTCCGCTTCCTAAAAACCTTTAAACATAATGTACACACCCTACGAACACAACCACTACTCTAAAACGTCATTTCCCCACTATTCTGCCATATGCTTCATGGCCGCCTCCACAATTCGCAGAAATACCAATAGGGCGCCGCCAAATACTGGGAAATTTTTGAAAATAGTGGGAAATTTTTTTTATTGCTGGAATCGAAAGATATAAAAAAGTGGGGAAAATACTGGGACATTTTTGGAAATAGTGGGAAATTTTTGTTTATTGCAGATTTCGAAAAATATGTAAAGTGTGGATAATACTGGGAAATTTTTCAAAATACAGGGACATTTTTTTTATTGCAGAAATGAAAGAATATAAACCATCGGGGAAATAATGGGAAATTTTTGGGAATAATGGGAAATTTTTTTTATTGCGGAAATCGAAAAATATAAAAATCCCAGGTAGGGAAATTTTTGAGAATGCTGGGAAATTTTTTTTATAGCAGACCCCGACAGGAAAGTAACATGGGAAATACTGGGAAATATTTGTATAGCAGAAATCGGGAAATTTATGTCACAGTTTGAGAATATCGGGAAAAAAATATAGTTTGGGAACGTCTGGTATACCCCCAGAAACTAATGTCCAACATATACCTAAAACCCAAAGAAACCCAAAATATTCAAAGGTTCCAAGACCCTGCATTGCACCCAGAAAATTTATTAAAAGCCAGCAATAAGTATAATATAACCTTCAATACATTTTCCGCTTCCTAAAAACCTTTAAACATAATGTACACACCCTACGAACACAACCACTACTCTAAAACGTCATTTCCCCACTATTCTGCCATATGCTTCATGGCCGCCTCCACAATTCGCAGAAATACCAATAGGGCGCCGCCAAATACTGGGAAATTTTTGAAAATAGTGGGAAATTTTTTTTATTGCTGGAATCGAAAGATATAAAAAAGTGTGGAAAATACTGGGACATTTTTGGAAATAGTGGGAAATTTTTGTTTATTGCAGATTTCGAAAAATATGTAAAGTGTGGATAATACTGGGAAATTTTTCAAAATACAGGGACATTTTTTTTATTGCAGAAATGAAAGAATATAAACCATCGGGGAAATAATGGGAAATTTTTGGGAATAATGGGAAATTTTTTTTATTGCGGAAATCGAAAAATATAAAAATCCCAGGTAGGGAAATTTTTGAGAATGCTGGGAAATTTTTTTTATAGCAGACCCCGACAGGAAAGTAACATGGGAAATACTGGGAAATATTTGTATAGCAGAAATCGGGAAATTTATGTCACAGTTTGAGAATATCGGGAAAAAAATATAGTTCTGGTATGCCCCCAGAAACTAATGTCCAACATATACCTAAAACCCAAAGAAACCCAAAATATTCAAAGGTTCCAAGACCCTGCATTGCACCCAGAAAATTTATTAAAAGCCAGCAATAAGTATAACATAACCTTCAATACATTTTCCGCTTCCTAAAAACCTTTAAACATAATGTACACACCCTACGAACACAACCACTACTCTAAAACGTCATTTCCCCACTATTCTGCCATATGCTTCATGGCCGCCTCCACAATTCGCAGAAATACCAATAGGGCGCCGCCAAATACTGGGAAATTTTTGAAAATAGTGGGAAATTTTTTTTATTGCTGGAATCGAAAGATATAAAAAAGTGGGGAAAATACTGGGACATTTTTGGAAATAGTGGGAAATTTTTGTTTATTGCAGATTTCGAAAAATATGTAAAGTGTGGATAATACTGGGAAATTTTTCAAAATACAGGGACATTTTTTTATTGCAGAAATGAAAGAATATAAACCATCGGGGAAATAATGGGAAATTTTTGGGAATAATGGGAAATTTTTTTTATTGCGGAAATCGAAAAATATAAAAATCCCAGGTAGGGAAATTTTTGAGAATGCTGGGAAATTTTTTTATAGCAGACCCCGACAGGAAAGTAACATGGGAAATACTGGGAAATATTTGTATAGCAGAAATCGGGAAATTTATGTCACAGTTTGAGAATATCGGGAAAAAAATATAGTTTGGGAACGTCTGGTATACCCCCAGAAACTAATGTCCAACATATACCTAAAACCCAAAGAAACCCAAAATATTCAAAGGTTCCAAGACCCTGCATTGCACCCAGAAAATTTATTAAAAGCCAGCAATAAGTATAACATAACCTTCAATACATTTTCCGCTTCCTAAAAACCTTTAAACATAATGTACACACCCTACGAACACAACCACTACTCTAAAACGTCATTTCCCCACTATTCTGCCATATGCTTCATGGCCGCCTCCACAATTCGCAGAAATACCAATAGGGCGCCGCCAAATACTGGGAAATTTTTGAAAATAGTGGGAAATTTTTTTTATTGCTGGAATCGAAAGATATAAAAAAGTGTGGAAAATACTGGGACATTTTTGGAAATAGTGGGAAATTTTTGTTTATTGCAGATTTCGAAAAATATGTAAAGTGTGGATAATACTGGGAAATTTTTCAAAATACAGGGACATTTTTTTATTGCAGAAATGAAAGAATATAAACCATCGGGGAAATAATGGGAAATTTTTGGGAATAATGGGAAATTTTTTTTATTGCGGAAATCGAAAAATATAAAAATCCCAGGTAGGGAAATTTTTGAGAATGCTGGGAAATTTTTTTTATAGCAGACCCCGACAGGAAAGTAACATGGGAAATACTGGGAAATATTTGTATAGCAGAAATCGGGAAATTTATGTCACAGTTTGAGAATATCGGGAAAAAAATATAGTTTGGGAACGTCTGGTATGCCCCCAGAAACTAATGTCCAACATATACCTAAAACCCAAAGAAACCCAAAATATTCAAAGGTTCCAAGACCCTGCATTGCACCCAGAAAATTTATTAAAAGCCAGCAATAAGTATAACATAACCTTCAATACATTTTCCGCTTCCTAAAAACCTTTAAACATAATGTACACACCCTACGAACACAACCACTACTCTAAAACGTCATTTCCCCACTATTCTGCCATATGCTTCATGGCCGCCTCCACAATTCGCAGAAATACCAATAGGGCGCCGCCAAATACTGGGAAATTTTTGAAAATAGTGGGAAATTTTTTTTATTGCTGGAATCGAAAGATATAAAAAAGTGGGGAAAATACTGGGACATTTTTGGAAATAGTGGGAAATTTTTGTTTATTGCAGATTTCGAAAAATATGTAAAGTGTGGATAATACTGGGAAATTTTTCAAAATACAGGGACATTTTTTTTATTGCAGAAATGAAAGAATATAAACCATCGGGGAAATAATGGGAAATTTTTGGGAATAATGGGAAATTTTTTTTATTGCGGAAATCGAAAAATATAAAAATCCCAGGTAGGGAAATTTTTGAGAATGCTGGGAAATTTTTTTTATAGCAGACCCCGACAGGAAAGTAACATGGGAAATACTGGGAGATATTTGTATAGCAGAAATCGGGAAATTTATGTCACAGTTTGAGAATATCGGGAAAAAAATATAGTTTGGGAACGTCTGGTATACCCCCAGAAACTAATGTCCAACATATACCTAAAACCCAAAGAAACCCAAAATATTCAAAGGTTCCAAGACCCTGCATTGCACCCAGAAAATTTATTAAAAGCCAGCAATAAGTATAACATAACCTTCAATACATTTTCCGCTTCCTAAAAACCTTTAAACATAATGTACACACCCTACGAACACAACCACTACTCTAAAACGTCATTTCCCCACTATTCTGCCATATGCTTCATGGCCGCCTCCACAATTCGCAGAAATACCAATAGGGCGCCGCCAAATACTGGGAAATTTTTGAAAATAGTGGGAAATTTTTTTTATTGCTGGAATCGAAAGATATAAAAAAGTGGGGAAAATACTGGGACATTTTTGGAAATAGTGAGAAATTTTTGTTTATTGCAGATTTCGAAAAATATGTAAAGTGTGGATAATACTGGGAAATTTTTCAAAATACAGGGACATTTTTTTTATTGCAGAAATGAAAGAATATAAACCATCGGGGAAATAATGGGAAATTTTTGGGAATAATGGGAAATTTTTTTTATTGCGGAAATCGAAAAATATAAAAATCCCAGGTAGGGAAATTTTTGAGAATGCTGGGAAATTTTTTTTATAGCAGACCCCGACAGGAAAGTAACATGGGAAATACTGGGAAATATTTGTATAGCAGAAATCGGGAAATTTATGTCACAGTTTGAGAATATCGGGAAAAAAATATAGTTTGGGAACGTCTGGTATACCCCCAGAAACTAATGTCCAACATATACCTAAAACCCAAAGAAACCCAAAATATTCAAAGGTTCCAAGACCCTGCATTGCACCCAGAAAATTTATTAAAAGCCAGCAATAAGTATAACATAACCTTCAATACATTTTCCGCTTCCTAAAAACCTTTAAACATAATGTACACACCCTACGAACACAACCACTACTCTAAAACGTCATTTCCCCACTATTCTGCCATATGCTTCATGGCCGCCTCCACAATTCGCAGAAATACCAATAGGGCGCCGCCAAATACTGGGAAATTTTTGAAAATAGTGGGAAATTTTTTTTATTGCTGGAATCGAAAGATATAAAAAAGTGGGGAAAATACTGGGACATTTTTGGAAATAGTGGGAAATTTTTGTTTATTGCAGATTTCGAAAAATATGTAAAGTGTGGATAATACTGGGAAATTTTTCAAAATACAGGGACATTTTTTTTATTGCAGAAATGAAAGAATATAAACCATCGGGGAAATAATGGGAAATTTTTGGGAATAATGGGAAATTTTTTTTATTGCGGAAATCGAAAAATATAAAAATCCCAGGTAGGGAAATTTTTGAGAATGCTGGGAAATTTTTTTTATAGCAGACCCCGACAGGAAAGTAACATGGGAAATACTGGGAAATATTTGTATAGCAGAAATCGGGAAATTTATGTCACAGTTTGAGAATATCGGGAAAAAAATATAGTTTGGGAACGTCTGGTATACCCCCAGAAACTAATGTCCAACATATACCTAAAACCCAAAGAAACCCAAAATATTCAAAGGTTCCAAGACCCTGCATTGCACCCAGAAAATTTATTAAAAGCCAGCAATAAGTATAACATAACCTTCAATACATTTTCCGCTTCCTAAAAACCTTTAAACATAATGTACACACCCTACGAACACAACCACTACTCTAAAACGTCATTTCCCCACTATTCTGCCATATGCTTCATGGCCGCCTCCACAATTCGCAGAAATACCAATAGGGCGCCGCCAAATACTGGGAAATTTTTGAAAATAGTGGGAAATTTTTTTTATTGCTGGAATCGAAAGATATAAAAAAGTGTGGAAAATACTGGGACATTTTTGGAAATAGTGGGAAATTTTTGTTTATTGCAGATTTCGAAAAATATGTAAAGTGTGGATAATACTGGGAAATTTTTCAAAATACAGGGACATTTTTTTTATTGCAGAAATGAAAGAATATAAACCATCGGGGAAATAATGGGAAATTTTTGGGAATAATGGGAAATTTTTTTTATTGCGGAAATCGAAAAATATAAAAATCCCAGGTAGGGAAATTTTTGAGAATGCTGGGAAATTTTTTTTATAGCAGACCCCGACAGGAAAGTAACATGGGAAATACTGGGAAATATTTGTATAGCAGAAATCGGGAAATTTATGTCACAGTTTGAGAATATCGGGAAAAAAATATAGTTCTGGTATGCCCCCAGAAACTAATGTCCAACATATACCTAAAACCCAAAGAAACCCAAAATATTCAAAGGTTCCAAGACCCTGCATTGCACCCAGAAAATTTATTAAAAGCCAGCAATAAGTATAACATAACCTTCAATACATTTTCCGCTTCCTAAGAACCTTTAAACATAATGTACACACCCTACGAACACAACCACTACTCTAAAACGTCATTTCCCCACTATTCTGCCATATGCTTCATGGCCGCCTCCACAATTCGCAGAAATACCAATAGGGCGCCGCCAAATACTGGGAAATTTTTGAAAATAGTGGGAAATTTTTTTTATTGCTGGAATCGAAAGATATAAAAAAGTGGGGAAAATACTGGGACATTTTTGGAAATAGTGGGAAATTTTTGTTTATTGCAGATTTCGAAAAATATGTAAAGTGTGGATAATACTGGGAAATTTTTCAAAATACAGGGACATTTTTTTTATTGCAGAAATGAAAGAATATAAACCATCGGGGAAATAATGGGAAATTTTTGGGAATAATGGGAAATTTTTTTTATTGGGGAAATCGAAAAATATAAAAATCCCAGGTAGGGAAATTTTTGAGAATGCTGGGAAATTTTTTTTATAGCAGACCCCGACAGGAAAGTAACATGGGAAATACTGGGAAATATTTGTATAGCAGAAATCGGGAAATTTATGTCACAGTTTGAGAATATCGGGAAAAAAATATAGTTTGGGAACGTCTGGTATACCCCCAGAAACTAATGTCCAACATATACCTAAAACCCAAAGAAACCCAAAATATTCAAAGGTTCCAAGACCCTGCATTGCACCCAGAAAATTTATTAAAAGCCAGCAATAAGTATAACATAACCTTCAATACATTTTCCGCTTCCTAAAAACCTTTAAACATAATGTACACACCCTACGAACACAACCACTACTCTAAAACGTCATTTCCCCACTATTCTGCCATATGCTTCATGGCCGCCTCCACAATTCGCAGAAATACCAATAGGGCGCCGCCAAATACTGGGAAATTTTTGAAAATAGTGGGAAATTTTTTTTATTGCTGGAATCGAAAGATATAAAAAAGTGTGGAAAATACTGGGACATTTTTGGAAATAGTGGGAAATTTTTGTTTATTGCAGATTTCGAAAAATATGTAAAGTGTGGATAATACTGGGAAATTTTTCAAAATACAGGGACATTTTTTTTATTGCAGAAATGAAAGAATATAAACCATCGGGGAAATAATGGGAAATTTTTGGGAATAATGGGAAATTTTTTTTATTGCGGAAATCGAAAAATATAAAAATCCCAGGTAGGGAAATTTTTGAGAATGCTGGGAAATTTTTTTTATAGCAGACCCCGACAGGAAAGTAACATGGGAAATACTGGGAAATATTTGTATAGCAGAAATCGGGAAATTTATGTCACAGTTTGAGAATATCGGGAAAAAAATATAGTTTGGGAACGTCTGGTATGCCCCCAGAAACTAATGTCCAACATATACCTAAAACCCAAAAAAACCCAAAATATTCAAAGGTTCCAAGACCCTGCATTGCACCCAGAAAATTTATTAAAAGCCAGCAATAAGTATAACATAACCTTCAATACATTTTCCGCTTCCTAAAAACCTTTAAACATAATGTACACACCCTACGAACACAACCACTACTCTAAAACGTCATTTCCCCACTATTCTGCCATATGCTTCATGGCCGCCTCCACAATTCGCAGAAATACCAATAGGGCGCCGCCAAATACTGGGAAATTTTTGAAAATAGTGGGAAATTTTTTTTATTGCTGGAATCGAAAGATATAAAAAAGTGGGGAAAATACTGGGACATTTTTGGAAATAGTGGGAAATTTTTGTTTATTGCAGATTTCGAAAAATATGTAAAGTGTGGATAATACTGGGAAATTTTTCAAAATACAGGGACATTTTTTTTATTGCAGAAATGAAAGAATATAAACCATCGGGGAAATAATGGGAAATTTTTGGGAATAATGGGAAATTTTTTTTATTGCGGAAATCGAAAAATATAAAAATCCCAGGTAGGGAAATTTTTGAGAATGCTGGGACATTTTTTTTATAGCAGACCCCGACAGGAAAGTAACATGGGAAATACTGGGAAATATTTGTATAGCAGAAATCGGGAAATTTATGTCACAGTTTGAGAATATCGGGAAAAAAATATAGTTTGGGAACGTCTGGTATACCCCCAGAAACTAATGTCCAACATATACCTAAAACCCAAAGAAACCCAAAATATTCAAAGGTTCCAAGACCCTGCATTGCACCCAGAAAATTTATTAAAAGCCAGCAATAAGTATAACATAACCTTCAATACATTTTCCGCTTCCTAAAAACCTTTAAACATAATGTACACACCCTACGAACACAACCACTACTCTAAAACGTCATTTCCCCACTATTCTGCCATATGCTTCATGGCCGCCTCCACAATTCGCAGAAATACCAATAGGGCGCCGCCAAATACTGGGAAATTTTTGAAAATAGTGGGAAATTTTTTTTATTGCTGGAATCGAAAGATATAAAAAAGTGTGGAAAATACTGGGACATTTTTGGAAATAGTGGGAAATTTTTGTTTATTGCAGATTTCGAAAAATATGTAAAGTGTGGATAATACTGGGAAATTTTTCAAAATACAGGGACATTTTTTTTATTGCAGAAATGAAAGAATATAAACCATCGGGGAAATAATGGGAAATTTTTGGGAATAATGGGAAATTTTTTTTATTGCGGAAATCGAAAAATATAAAAATCCCAGGTAGGGAAATTTTTGAGAATGCTGGGAAATTTTTTTTATAGCAGACCCCGACAGGAAAGTAACATGGGAAATACTGGGAAATATTTGTATAGCAGAAATCGGGAAATTTATGTCACAGTTTGAGAATATCGGGAAAAAAATATAGTTTGGGAACGTCTGGTATACCCCCAGAAACTAATGTCCAACATATACCTAAAACCCAAAGAAACCCAAAATATTCAAAGGTTCCAAGACCCTGCATTGCACCCAGAAAATTTATTAAAAGCCAGCAATAAGTATAACATAACCTTCAATACATTTTCCGCTTCCTAAAAACCTTTAAACATAATGTACACACCCTACGAACACAACCACTACTCTAAAACGTCATTTCCCCACTATTCTGCCATATGCTTCATGGCGCCTCCACAATTCGCAGAAATACCAATAGGGCGCCGCCAAATACTGGGAAATTTTTGAAAATAGTGGGAAATTTTTTTTATTGCTGGAATCGAAAGATATAAAAAAGTGTGGAAAATACTGGGACATTTTTGGAAATAGTGGGAAATTTTTGTTTATTGCAGATTTCGAAAAATATGTAAAGTGTGGATAATACTGGGAAATTTTTCAAAATACAGGGACATTTTTTTTATTGCAGAAATGAAAGAATATAAACCATCGGGGAAATAATGGGAAATTTTTGGGAATAATGGGAAATTTTTTTTATTGCGGAAATCGAAAAATATAAAAATCCCAGGTAGGGAAATTTTTGAGAATGCTGGGAAATTTTTTTTATAGCAGACCCCGACAGGAAAGTAACATGGGAAATACTGGGAAATATTTGTATAGCAGAAATCGGGAAATTTATGTCACAGTTTGAGAATATCGGGAAAAAAATATAGTTTGGGAACGTCTGGTATGCCCCCAGAAACTAATGTCCAACATATACCTAAAACCCAAAGAAACCCAAAATATTCAAAGGTTCCAAGACCCTGCATTGCACCCAGAAAATTTATTAAAAGCCAGCAATAAGTATAACATAACCTTCAATACATTTTCCGCTTCCTAAAAACCTTTAAACATAATGTACACACCCTACGAACACAACCACTACTCTAAAACGTCATTTCCCCACTATTCTGCCATATGCTTCATGGCCGCCTCCACAATTCGCAGAAATACCAATAGGGCGCCGCCAAATACTGGGAAATTTTTGAAAATAGTGGGAAATTTTTTTTATTGCTGGAATCGAAAGATATAAAAAAGTGGGGAAAATACTGGGACATTTTTGGAAATAGTGGGAAATTTTTGTTTATTGCAGATTTCGAAAAATATGTAAAGTGTGGATAATACTGGGAAATTTTTCAAAATACAGGGACATTTTTTTTATTGCAGAAATGAAAGAATATAAACCATCGGGGAAATAATGGGAAATTTTTGGGAATAATGGGAAATTTTTTTTATTGCGGAAATCGAAAAATATAAAAATCCCAGGTAGGGAAATTTTTGAGAATGCTGGGAAATTTTTTTTATAGCAGACCCCGACAGGAAAGTAACATGGGAAATACTGGGAGATATTTGTATAGCAGAAATCGGGAAATTTATGTCACAGTTTGCGAATATCGGGAAAAAAATATAGTTTGGGAACGTCTGGTATACCCCCAGAAACTAATGTCCAACATATACCTAAAACCCAAAGAAACCCAAAATATTCAAAGGTTCCAAGACCCTGCATTGCACCCAGAAAATTTATTAAAAGCCAGCAATAAGTATAACATAACCTTCAATACATTTTCCGCTTCCTAAAAACCTTTAAACATAATGTACACACCCTACGAACACAACCAATACTCTAAAACGTCATTTCCCCACTATTCTGCCATATGCTTCATGGCCGCCTCCACAATTCGCAGAAATACCAATAGGGCGCCGCCAAATACTGGGAAATTTTTGAAACTAGTGGGAAATTTTTTTTAGTGCTGGAATCGAAAGATATAAAAAAGTGGGGAAAATACTGGGACATTTTTGGAAATAGTGGGAAATTTTTGTTTATTGCAGATTTCGAAAAATATGTAAAGTGTGGATAATACTGGGAAATTTTTCAAAATACAGGGAAATTTTTTTTATTGCAGAAATGGAAGAATATAAATCGTCGGGGAAATAATGGGAAATTTTTGGGAATAATGGGAAATTTTTTTTATTGCGGAAATCGAAAAATATAAAAATCCCAGGTAGGGAAATTTTTGAGAGTGCTGGGAAATTTTTTTTATAGCAAAAAACGACAGGAAAGTAACATGGGAAATGCTGGGAAATATTTGTATAGCAGAAATCGGGAAATTTATGTCACAGTTTGAGAATATCGGGAAAAAAATATAGTTTGGGAACGTCTGGTATACCCCCAGAAACTTATGTCCAACATATACCTAAAACCCAAAGAAACCCAAAATATTCAAAGGTTCCAAGACCCTGCATTGCACCCAGAAAATTTATTAAAAGCCAGCAATAAGTATAACATAACCTTCAATACATTTTCCGCTTCCTAAAAACCTTTAAACATAATGTACACACCCTACGAACACAACCACTACTCTAAAACGTCATTTCCCCACTATTCTGCCATATGCTTCATGGCCGCCTCCACAATTCGCAGAAATACCAATAGGGCGCCGCCAAATACTGGGAAATTTTTGAAAATAGTGGGAAATTTTTTTTATTGCTGGAATCGAAAGATATAAAAAAGTGGGGAAAATACTGGGACATTTTTGGAAATAGTGGGAAATTTTTGTTTATTGCACATTTCGAAAAATATGTAAAGTGTGGATAATACTGGGAAATTTTTCAAAATACAGGGACATTTTTTTTATTGCAGAAATGAAAGAATATAAACCATCGGGGAAATAATGGGAAATTTTTGGGAATAATGGGAAATTTTTTTTATTGCGGAAATCGAAAAATATAAAAATCCCAGGTAGGGAAATTTTTGAGAATGCTGGGAAATTTTTTTTATAGCAGACCCCGACAGGAAAGTAACATGGGAAATACTGGGAAATATTTGTATAGCAGAAATCGGGAAATTTATGTCACAGTTTGAGAATATCGGGAAAAAAATATAGTTTGGGAACGTCTGGTATGCCCCCAGAAACTAATGTCCAACATATACCTAAAACCCAAAGAAACCCAAAATATTCAAAGGTTCCAAGACCCTGCATTGCACCCAGAAAATTTATTAAAAGCCAGCAATAAGTATAACATAACCTTCAATACATTTTCCGCTTCCTAAAAACCTTTAAACATAATGTACACACCCTACGAACACAACCACTACTCTAAAACGTCATTTCCCCACTATTCTGCCATATGCTTCATGGCCGCCTCCACAATTCGCAGAAATACCAATAGGGCGCCGCCAAATACTGGGAAATTTTTGAAAATAGTGGGAAATTTTTTTTATTGCTGGAATCGAAAGATATAAAAAAGTGGGGAAAATACTGGGACATTTTTGGAAATAGTGGGAAATTTTTGTTTATTGCAGATTTCGAAAAATATGTAAAGTGTGGATAATACTGGGAAATTTTTCAAAATACAGGGACATTTTTTTTATTGCAGAAATGAAAGAATATAAACCATCGGGGAAATAATGGGAAATTTTTGGGAATAATGGGAAATTTTTTTTATTGCGGAAATCGAAAAATATAAATAAAGAATGCTGGGAAATTTTTTTTATAGCAGACCCCGACAGGAAAGTAACATGGGAAATACTGGGAAATATTTGTATAGCAGAAATCGGGAAATGTATGTCACAGTTTGAGAATATCGGGAAAAAAATATAGTTTGGGAACGTCTGGTATACCCCCAGAAACTAATGTCCAACATATACCTAAAACCCAAAGAAACCCAAAATATTCAAAGGTTCCAAGACCCTGCATTGCACCCAGAAAATTTATTAAAAGCCAGCAATAAGTATAACATAACCTTCAATACATTTTCCGCTTCCTAAAAACCTTTAAACATAATGTACACACCCTACGAACACAACCACTACTCTAAAACGTCATTTCCCCACTATTCTGCCATATGCTTCATGGCCGCCTCCACAATTCGCAGAAATACCAATAGGGCGCCGCCAAATACTGGGAAATTTTTGAAAATAGTGGGAAATTTTTTTTATTGCTGGAATCGAAAGATATAAAAAAGTGGGGAAAACACTGGGACATTTTTGGAAATAGTGGGAAATTTTTTTTTATTGCAGATTTCGAAAAATATGTAAAGTGTGGATAATACTGGGAAATTTTTCAAAATACAGGGACATTTTTTTTATTGCAGAAATGAAAGAATATAAACCATCGGGGAAATAATGGGAAATTTTTGGGAATAATGGGAAATTTTTTTTATTGCGGAAATCGAAAAATATAAAAATCCCAGGTAGGGAAATTTTTGAGAATGCTGGGAAATTTTTTTTATAGCAGACCCCGACAGGAAAGTAACATGGGAAATACTGGGAAATATTTGTATAGCAGAAATCGGGAAATTTATGTCACAGTTTGAGAATATCGGGAAAAAAATATAGTTTGGGAACGTCTGGTATACCCCCAGAAACTAATGTCCAACATATACCTAAAACCCAAAGAAACCCAAAATATTCAAAGGTTCCAAGACCCTGCATTGCACCCAGAAAATTTATTAAAAGCCAGCAATAAGTATAACATAACCTTCAATACATTTTCCGCTTCCTAAAAACCTTTAAACATAATGTACACACCCTACGAACACAACCACTACTCTAAAACGTCATTTCCCCACTATTCTGCCATATGCTTCATGGCCGCCTCCACAATTCGCAGAAATACAAATAGGGCGCCGCCAAATACTGGGAAATTTTTGAAAATAGTGGGAAATTTTTTTTATTGCTGGAATCGAAAGATATAAAAAAGTGGGGAAAATACTGGGACATTTTTGGAAATAGTGGGAAATTTTTGTTTATTGCAGATTTCGAAAAATATGTAAAGTGTGGATAATACTGGGAAATTTTTCAAAATAGAGGGACATTTTTTTTATTGCAGAAATGAAAGAATATAAACCATCGGGGAAATAATGGGAAATTTTTGGGAATAATGGGAAATTTTTTTTATTGCGGAAATCGAAAAATATAAAAATCCCAGGTAGGGACATTTTTGAGAATGCTGGGAAATTTTTTTTATAGCAGACCCCGACAGGAAAGTAACATGGGAAATACTGGGAAATATTTGTATAGCAGAAATCGGGAAATTTATGTCACAGTTTGAGAATATCGGGAAAAAAATATAGTTTGGGAACGTCTGGTATACCCCCAGAAACTAATGTCCAACATATACCTAAAACCCAAAGAAACCCAAAATATTCAAAGGTTCCAAGACCCTGCATTGCACCCAGAAAATTTATTAAAAGCCAGCAATAAGTATAACATAACCTTCAATACATTTTCCGCTTCCTAAAAACCTTTAAACATAATGTACACACCCTACGAACACAACCACTACTCTAAAACGTCATTTCCCCACTATTCTGCCATATGCTTCATGGCCGCCTCCACAATTCGCAGAAATACCAATAGGGCGCCGCCAAATACTGGGAAATTTTTGAAAATAGTGGGAAATTTTTTTTATTGCTGGAATCGAAAGATATAAAAAAGTGGGGAAAATACTGGGACATTTTTGGAAATAGTGGGAAATTTTTGTTTATTGCAGATTTCGAAAAATATGTAAAGTGTGGATAATACTGGGAAATTTTTCAAAATACAGGGACGTTTTTTTTTATTGCAGAAATGAAAGAATATAAACCATCGGGGAAATAATGGGAAATTTTTGGGAATAATGGGAAATTTTTTTTATTGCGGAAATCGAAAAATATAAAAATCCCAGGTAGGGAAATTTTTGAGAATGCTGGGAAATTTTTTTTATAGCAGACCCCGACAGGAAAGTAACATGGGAAATACTGGGAAATATTTGTATAGCAGAAATCGGGAAATTTATGTCACAGTTTGAGAATATCGGGAAAAAAATATAGTTTGGGAACGTCTGGTATACCCCCAGAAACTAATGTCCAACATATACCTAAAACCCAAAGAAACCCAAAATATTCAAAGGTTCCAAGACCCTGCATTGCACCCAGAAAATTTATTAAAAGCCAGCAATAAGTATAACATAACCTTCAATACATTTTCCGCTTCCTAAAAACCTTTAAACATAATGTACACACCCTACGAACACAACCACTACTCTAAAACGTCATTTCCCCACTATTCTGCCATATGCTTCATGGCCGCCTCCACAATTCGCAGAAATACCAATAGGGCGCCGCCAAATACTGGGAAATTTTTGAAACTAGTGGGAAATTTTTTTTAGTGCTGGAATCGAAAGATATAAAAAAGTGGGGAAAATACTGGGACATTTTTGGAAATAGTGGGAAATTTTTGTTTATTGCAGATTTCGAAAAATATGTAAAGTGTGGATAATACTGGGAAATTTTTCAAAATACAGGGAAATTTTTTTTATTGCAGAAATGGAAGAATATAAATCGTCGGGGAAATAATGGGAAATTTTTGGGAATAATGGGAAATTTTTTTTATTGCGGAAATCGAAAAATATAAAAATCCCAGGTAGGGAAATTTTTGAGAGTGCTGGGAAATTTTTTTTATAGCAAAAAACGACAGGAAAGTAACATGGGAAATGCTGGGAAATATTTGTATAGCAGAAATCGGGAAATTTATGTCACAGTTTGAGAATATCGGGAAAAAAATATAGTTTGGGAACGTCTGGTATACCCCCAGAAACTTATGTCCAACATATACCTAAAACCCAAAGAAACCCAAAATATTCAAAGGTTCCAAGACCCTGCATTGCACCCAGAAAATTTATTAAAAGCCAGCAATAAGTATAACATAACCTTCAATACATTTTCCGCTTCCTAAAAACCTTTAAACATAATGTACACACCCTACGAACACAACCACTACTCTAAAACGTCATTTCCCCACTATTCTGCCATATGCTTCATGGCCGCCTCCACAATTCGCAGAAATACCAATAGGGCGCCGCCAAATACTGGGAAATTTTTGAAAATAGTGGGAAATTTTTTTTATTGCTGGAATCGAAAGATATAAAAAAGTGGGGAAAATACTGGGACATTTTTGGAAATAGTGGGAAATTTTTGTTTATTGCACATTTCGAAAAATATGTAAAGTGTGGATAATACTGGGAAATTTTTCAAAATACAGGGACATTTTTTTTATTGCAGAAATGAAAGAATATAAACCATCGGGGAAATAATGGGAAATTTTTGGGAATAATGGGAAATTTTTTTTATTGCGGAAATCGAAAAATATAAAAATCCCAGGTGGGGAAATTTTTGAGAATGCTGGGAAATTTTTTTTATAGCAGACCCCGACAGGAAAGTAACATGGGAAATACTGGGAAATATTTGTATAGCAGAAATCGGGAAATTTATGTCACAGTTTGAGAATATCGGGAAAAAAATATAGTTTGGGAACGTCTGGTATGCCCCCAGAAACTAATGTCCAACATATACCTAAAACCCAAAGAAACCCAAAATATTCAAAGGTTCCAAGACCCTGCATTGCACCCAGAAAATTTATTAAAAGCCAGCAATAAGTATAACATAACCTTCAATACATTTTCCGCTTCCTAAAAACCTTTAAACATAATGTACACACCCTACGAACACAACCACTACTCTAAAACGTCATTTCCCCACTATTCTGCCATATGCTTCATGGCCGCCTCCACAATTCGCAGAAATACCAATAGGGCGCCGCCAAATACTGGGAAATTTTTGAAAATAGTGGGAAATTTTTTTTATTGCTGGAATCGAAAGATATAAAAAAGTGGGGAAAATACTGGGACATTTTTGGAAATAGTGGGAAATTTTT
This sequence comes from Eristalis intricaria, assembly GCA_964034865.1. Classification (NCBI taxonomy): domain Eukaryota; kingdom Metazoa; phylum Arthropoda; class Insecta; order Diptera; family Syrphidae; genus Eristalis; species Eristalis intricaria. The sequence goes on along the minus strand of OZ035875.1, from coordinate 91,514,688 downwards.
GTTTATTGCAGATTTCGAAAAATATGTAAAGTGTGGATAATACTGGGAAATTTTTCAAAATACAGGGACATTTTTTTTATTGCAGAAATGAAAGAATATAAACCATCGGGGAAATAATGGGAAATTTTTGGGAATAATGGGAAATTTTTTTTATTGCGGAAATCGAAAAATATAAATAAAGAATGCTGGGAAATTTTTTTTATAGCAGACCCCGACAGGAAAGTAACATGGGAAATACTGGGAAATATTTGTATAGCAGAAATCGGGAAATGTATGTCACAGTTTGAGAATATCGGGAAAAAAATATAGTTTGGGAACGTCTGGTATACCCCCAGAAACTAATGTCCAACATATACCTAAAACCCAAAGAAACCCAAAATATTCAAAGGTTCCAAGACCCTGCATTGCACCCAGAAAATTTATTAAAAGCCAGCAATAAGTATAACATAACCTTCAATACATTTTCCGCTTCCTAAAAACCTTTAAACATAATGTACACACCCTACGAACACAACCACTACTCTAAAACGTCATTTCCCCACTATTCTGCCATATGCTTCATGGCCGCCTCCACAATTCGCAGAAATACCAATAGGGCGCCGCCAAATACTGGGAAATTTTTGAAAATAGTGGGAAATTTTTTTTTATTGCTGGAATCGAAAGATATAAAAAAGTGGGGAAAACACTGGGACATTTTTGGAAATAGTGGGAAATTTTTGTTTATTGCAGATTTCGAAAAATATGTAAAGTGTGGATAATACTGGGAAATTTTTCAAAATACAGGGACATTTTTTTTATTGCAGAAATGAAAGAATATAAACCATCGGGGAAATAATGGGAAATTTTTGGGAATAATGGGAAATTTTTTTTATTGCGGAAATCGAAAAATATAAAAATCCCAGGTAGGGAAATTTTTGAGAATGCTGGGAAATTTTTTTTATAGCAGACCCCGACAGGAAAGTAACATGGGAAATACTGGGAAATATTTGTATAGCAGAAATCGGGAAATTTATGTCACAGTTTGAGAATATCGGGAAAAAAATATAGTTTGGGAACGTCTGGTATGCCCCCAGAAACTAATGTCCAACATATACCTAAAACCCAAAGAAACCCAAAATATTCAAAGGTTCCAAGACCCTGCATTGCACCCAGAAAATTTATTAAAAGCCAGCAATAAGTATAACATAACCTTCAATACATTTTCCGCTTCCTAAAAACCTTTAAACATAATGTACACACCCTACGAACACAACCACTACTCTAAAACGTCATTTCCCCACTATTCTGCCATATGCTTCATGGCCGCCTCCACAATTCGCAGAAATACCAATAGGGCGCCGCCAAATACTGGGAAATTTTTGAAAATAGTGGGAAATTTTTTTTATTGCTGGAATCGAAAGATATAAAAAAGTGGGGAAAATACTGGGACATTTTTGGAAATAGTGGGAAATTTTTGTTTATTGCAGATTTCGAAAAATATGTAAAGTGTGGATAATACTGGGAAATTTTTCAAAATACAGGGACATTTTTTTTATTGCAGAAATGAAAGAATATAAACCATCGGGGAAATAATGGGAAATTTTTGGGAATAATGGGAAATTTTTTTTATTGCGGAAATCGAAAAATATAAAAATCCCAGGTAGGGAAATTTTTGAGAATGCTGGGAAATTTTTTTTATAGCAGACCCCGACAGGAAAGTAACATGGGAAATACTGGGAAATATTTGTATAGCAGAAATCGGGAAATTTATGTCACAGTTTGAGAATATCGGGAAAAAAATATAGTTTGGGAACGTCTGGTATACCCCCAGAAACTAATGTCCAACATATACCTAAAACCCAAAGAAACCCAAAATATTCAAAGGTTCCAAGACCCTGCATTGCACCCAGAAAATTTATTAAAAGCCAGCAATAAGTATAACATAACCTTCAATACATTTTCCGCTTCCTAAAAACCTTTAAACATAATGTACACACCCTACGAACACAACCACTACTCTAAAACGTCATTTCCCCACTATTCTGCCATATGCTTCATGGCCGCCTCCACAATTCGCAGAAATACCAATAGGGCGCCGCTAAATACTGGGAAATTTTTGAAAATAGTGGGAAATTTTTTTTATTGCTGGAATCGAAAGATATAAAAAAGTGGGGAAAATACTGGGACATTTTTGGAAATAGTGGGAAATTTTTGTTTATTGCAGATTTCGAAAAATATGTAAAGTGTGGATAATACTGGGAAATTTTTCAAAATACAGGGACATTTTTTTTATTGCAGAAATGAAAGAATATAAACCATCGGGGAAATAATGGGAAATTTTTGGGAATAATGGGAAATTTTTTTTATTGCGGAAATCGAAAAATATAAAAATCCCAGGTAGGGAAATTTTTGAGAATGCTGGGAAATTTTTTTTATAGCAGACCCCGACAGGAAAGTAACATGGGAAATACTGGGAAATATTTGTATAGCAGAAATCGGGAAATTTATGTCACAGTTTGAGAATATCGGGAAAAAAATATAGTTTGGGAACGTCTGGTATACCCCCAGAAACTAATGTCCAACATATACCTAAAACCCAAAGAAACCCAAAATATTCAAAGGTTCCAAGACCCTGCATTGCACCCAGAAAATTTATTAAAAGCCAGCAATAAGTATAACATAACCTTCAATACATTTTCCGCTTCCTAAAAACCTTTAAACATAATGTACACACCCTACGAACACAACCACTACTCTAAAACGTCATTTCCCCACTATTCTGCCATATGCTTCATGGCCGCCTCCACAATTCGCAGAAATACCAATAGGGCGCCGCCAAATACTGGGAAATTTTTGAAAATAGTGGGAAATTTTTTTTATTGCTGGAATCGAAAGATATAAAAAAGTGTGGAAAATACTGGGACATTTTTGGAAATAGTGGGAAATTTTTGTTTATTGCAGATTTCGAAAAATATGTAAAGTGTGGATAATACTGGGAAATTTTTCAAAATACAGGGACATTTTTTTTATTGCAGAAATGGAAGAATATAAACCATCGGGGAAATAATGGGAAATTTTTGGGAATAATGGGAAATTTTTTTTATTGCGGAAATCGAAAAATATAAAAATCCCAGGTAGGGAAATTTTTGAGAATGCTGGGAAATTTTTTTTATAGCAGACCCCGACAGGAAAGTAACATGGGAAATACTGGGAAATATTTGTATAGCAGAAATCGGGAAATTTATGTCACAGTTTGAGAATATCGGGAAAAAAATATAGTTTGGGAACGTCTGGTATGCCCCCAGAAACTAATGTCCAACATATACCTAAAACCCAAAGAAACCCAAAATATTCAAAGGTTCCAAGACCCTGCATTGCACCCAGAAAATTTATTAAAAGCCAGCAATAAGTATAACATAACCTTCAATACATTTTCCGCTTCCTAAAAACCTTTAAACATAATGTACACACCCTACGAACACAACCACTACTCTAAAACGTCATTTCCCCACTATTCTGCCATATGCTTCATGGCCGCCTCCACAATTCGCAGAAATACCAATAGGGCGCCGCCAAATACTGGGAAATTTTTGAAAATAGTGGGAAATTTTTTTTATTGCTGGAATCGAAAGATATAAAAAAGTGGGGAAAATACTGGGACATTTTTGGAAATAGTGGGAAATTTTTGTTTATTGCAGATTTCGAAAAATATGTAAAGTGTGGATAATACTGGGAAATTTTTCAAAATACAGGGACATTTTTTTATTGCAGAAATGAAAGAATATAAACCATCGGGGAAATAATGGGAAATTTTTGGGAATAATGGGAAATTTTTTTTATTGCGGAAATCGAAAAATATAAAAATCCCTGGTAGGGAAATTTTTGAGAATGCTGGGAAATTTTTTTTATAGCAGACCCCGACAGGAAAGTAACATGGGAAATACTGGGAAATATTTGTATAGCAGAAATCGGGAAATTTATGTCACAGTTTGAGAATATCGGGAAAAAAATATAGCTTGGGAACGTCTGGTATACCCCCAGAAACTAATGTCCAACATATACCTAAAACCCAAAGAAACCCAAAATATTCAAAGGTTCCAAGACCCTGCATTGCACCCAGAAAATTTATTAAAAGCCAGCAATAAGTATAACATAACCTTCAATACATTTTCCACTTCCTAAAAACCTTTAAACATAATGTACACACCCTACGAACACAACCACTACTCTAAAACGTCATTTCCCCACTATTCTGCCATATGCTTCATGGCCGCCTCCACAATTCGCAGAAATACCAATAGGGCGCCGCCAAATACTGGGAAATTTTTGAAAATAGTGGGAAATTTTTTTTATTGCTGGAATCGAAAGATATAAAAAAGTGTGGAAAATACTGGGACATTTTTGGAAATAGTGGGAAATTTTTGTTTATTGCAGATTTCGAAAAATATGTAAAGTGTGGATAATACTGGGAAATTTTTCAAAATACAGGGACGTTTTTTTTTATTGCAGAAATGAAAGAATATAAACCATCGGGGAAATAATGGGAAATTTTTGGGAATAATGGGAAATTTTTTTTATTGCGGAAATCGAAAAATATAAAAATCCCAGGTAGGGAAATTTTTGAGAATGCTGGGAAATTTTTTTTATAGCAGACCCCGACAGGAAAGTAACATGGGAAATACTGGGAAATATTTGTATAGCAGAAATCGGGAAATTTATGTCACAGTTTGAGAATATCGGGAAAAAAATATAGTTTGGGAACGTCTGGTATACCCCCAGAAACTAATGTCCAACATATACCTAAAACCCAAAGAAACCCAAAATATTCAAAGGTTCCAAGACCCTGCATTGCACCCAGAAAATTTATTAAAAGCCAGCAATAAGTATAACATAACCTTCAATACATTTTCCGCTTCCTAAAAACCTTTAAACATAATGTACACACCCTACGAACACAACCACTACTCTAAAACGTCATTTCCCCACTATTCTGCCATATGCTTCATGGCCGCCTCCACAATTCGCAGAAATACCAATAGGGCGCCGCCAAATACTGGGAAATTTTTGAAAATAGTGGGAAATTTTTTTTATTGCTGGAATCGAAAAATATAAAAAAGTGTGGAAAATACTGGGACATTTTTGGAAATAGTGGGAAATTTTTGTTTATTGCAGATTTCGAAAAATATGTAAAGTGTGGATAATACTGGGAAATTTTTCAAAATACAGGGACATTTTTTTTATTGCAGAAATGAAAGAATATAAACCATCGGGGAAATAATGGGAAATTTTTGGGAATAATGGGAAATTTTTTTTATTGCGGAAATCGAAAAATATAAAAATCCCAGGTAGGGAAATTTTTGAGAATGCTGGGAAATTTTTTTTATAGCAGACCCCGACAGGAAAGTAACATGGGAAATACTGGGAAATATTTGTATAGCAGAAATCGGGAAATTTATGTCACAGTTTGAGAATATCGGGAAAAAAATATAGTTTGGGAACGTCAGGTATGCCCCCAGAAACTAATGTCCAACATATACCTAAAACCCAAAGAAACCCAAAATATTCAAAGGTTCCAAGACCCTGCATTGCACCCAGAAAATTTATTAAAAGCCAGCAATAAGTATAACATAACCTTCAATACATTTTCCGCTTCCTAAAAACCTTTAAACATAATGTACACACCCTACGAACACAACCACTACTCTAAAACGTCATTTCCCCACTATTCTGCCATATGCTTCATGGCCGCCTCCACAATTCGCAGAAATACCAATAGGGCGCCGCCAAATACTGGGAAATTTTTGAAAATAGTGGGAAATTTTTTTTATTGCTGGAATCGAAAGATATAAAAAAGTGGGGAAAATACTGGGACATTTTTGGAAATAGTGGGAAATTTTTGTTTATTGCAGATTTCGAAAAATATGTAAAGTGTGGATAATACTGGGAAATTTTTCAAAATACAGGGACATTTTTTTTATTGCAGAAATGAAAGAGTATATACCATCGGGGAAATAATGGGAAATTTTTGGGAATAATGGGAAATTTTTTTTATTGCGGAAATCGAAAAATATAAAAATCCCAGGTAGGGAAATTTTTGAGAATGCTGGGAAATTTTTTTTATAGCAGACCCCGACAGGAAAGTAACATGGGAAATACTGGGAAATATTTGTATAGCAGAAATCGGGAAATTTATGTCACAGTTTGAGAATATCGGGAAAAAAATATAGTTTGGGAACGTCTGGTATACCCCCAGAAACTAATGTCCAACATATACCTAAAACCCAAAGAAACCCAAAATATTCAAAGGTTCCAAGACCCTGCATTGCACCCAGAAAATTTATTAAAAGCCAGCAATAAGTATAACATAACCTTCAATACATTTTCCGCTTCCTAAAAACCTTTAAACATAATGTACACACCCTACGAACACAACCACTACTCTAAAACGTCATTTCCCCACTATTCTGCCATATGCTTCATGGCCGCCTCCACAATTCGCAGAAATACCAATAGGGCGCCGCCAAATACTGGGAAATTTTTGAAAATAGTGGGAAATTTTTTTTATTGCTGGAATCGAAAGATATAAAAAAGTGTGGAAAATACTGGGACATTTTTGGAAATAGTGGGAAATTTTTGTTTATTGCAGATTTCGAAAAATATGTAAAGTGTGGATAATACTGGGAAATTTTTCAAAATACAGGGACATTTTTTTTATTGCAGAAATGAAAGAATATAAACCATCGGGGAAATAATGGGAAATTTTTGGGAGTAATGGGAAATTTTTTTTATTGCGGAAATCGAAAAATATAAAAATCCCAGGTAGGGAAATTTTTGAGAATGCTGGGAAATTTTTTTTATAGCAGACCCCGACAGGAAAGTAACATGGGAAATACTGGGAAATATTTGTATAGCAGAAATCGGGAAATTTATGTCACAGTTTGAGAATATCGGGAAAAAAATATAGTTTGGGAACGTCTGGTATACCCCCAGAAACTAAGAAACCCAAAATATTCAAAGGTTCCAAGACCCTGCATTGCACCCAGAAAATTTATTAAAAGCCAGCAATAAGTATAACATAACCTTCAATACATTTTCCGCTTCCTAAAAACCTTTAAACATAATGTACACACCCTACGAACACAACCACTACTCTAAAACGTCATTTCCCCACTATTCTGCCATATGCTTCATGGCCGCCTCCACAATTCGCAGAAATACCAATAGGGCGCCGCCAAATACTGGGAAATTTTTGAAAATAGTGGGAAATTTTTTTTATTGCTGGAATCGAAAGATATAAAAAAGTGTGGAAAATACTGGGACATTTTTGGAAATAGTGGGAAATTTTTGTTTATTGCAGATTTCGAAAAATATGTAAAGTGTGGATATTACTGGGAAATTTTTCAAAATACAGGGACATTTTTTTTATTGCAGAAATGAAAGAATATAAACCATAGGGGAAATAATGGGAAATTTTTGGGAATAATGGGAAATTTTTTTTATTGCGGAAATCGAAAAATATAAAAATCCCAGGTAGGGAAATTTTTGAGAATGCTGGGAAATTTTTTTTATAGCAGACCCCGACAGGAAAGTAACATGGGAAATACTGGGAAATATTTGTATAGCAGAAATCGGGAAATTTATGTCACAGTTTGAGAATATCGGGAAAAAAATATAGTTTGGGAACGTCTGGTATACCCCCAGAAACTAATGTCCAACATATACCTAAAACCCAAAGAAACCCAAAATATTCAAAGGTTCCAAGACCCTGCATTGCACCCAGAAAATTTATTAAAAGCCAGCAATAAGTATAACATAACCTTCAATACAACAGTCAACAGCTAGGCTCACCCCAGCCGGATGGAAGCATTAACTTTTCTAATATTAAACTAGATTGTATGTGTTCACATCCGGCGGATTTAGATCGTATTTGTGGAACAGGAGAACGAATAAAGAAGTCACCGTTGAAAAAAACTGTAGCAACAAATACAATAATGTTATCATCTCGTGGTGGTAGACGTAATTCGAGGACGAAAGCTAAATCATCAAAGTGTTATAGTTCTTCCAGCATAGGAGTAGCAAAATCAGTGGCAACAGGAAAAGTATTAAGAAAAAAATTGGATGAAAAATATGACCTAAAAGCTATTCATTGTGATAATCATAAAAGTAGTGAACATTTTTTAGTTTGTACTAGTTGTAGAAATAAATTAAGTTGTAGTTTAAAAAAACTATCGAATCTGTCATCGGGTAGAGGGAAAAGTAGAATGGTAATGCATCAAAGCAACGAATTATTAGATAGATCAGCATGCGAAGCATTATCAGCAATAACTGGAAGTTTTGGTAGTACAACCAGTACAATAGGAGTCTATGCAGGTATAGCAAGTAATGCAGATGATTTAAGTCCAGCAAAAAAGAAAACCCATTCCACCGATGATATAACATTCTATACAACTGATGACGATAGTAATGAAAATCCTAACGATTTCGATGAAAAGACGTTTTCTAAAAATTTAACAGACGAACCATCAACTTCTTCATCTACAAGTATCTTAACAGGTTGCGTTTCTTCTAAAGTAATTCACCAATTGAGTACCAACGAAAGTCAAAGTAATATATCATCTGCATCCAGTGGCGCAAAGCCACCCGTTGACACAACACGGACATTACGTCGACCAGATAAACTCCTTCTCGATTTAAATGATCGTTCTAAATACACAAAAGAAGTATCTGTATAAGAAAAAATCAAAGTCTTTACTTGTAATTAAATTATTGATGTAAGATATTTGTAAGCAAAGACCACCAAATTGGATTAACTTATTTAAGGTAATATATGAAATAAGTTTCATGTTTTGCTTTGAAAATTCTTCATATCAAAAGTGGAGCATTTTCTTCAAAACAAATGTAAGCTACAAAACACTTGATCACGTATAAAATATTGTTCCAAAATACGATAAAAATGTATGCACATGAATCCAAGTACAATTACGTGCTCGTTGGGTAGCAAGTGTTTTTCCAAAAAGACAAACACTGTTTGAGAGTAATACAAACTTGCATATCTTTTCTAATTACTTCTTTTAAATAATATATACTGTTGAACATACCCATACAGCGGATGGCGTATGCTTATAAAGTCCTTATACGAGGTCAAAATACCTATGTATGTCATATATTATAATTCTCTTATAATTGTCTTCCCTGCCTGATTTGTATTTTTATATTTGTTTTATTAAAATAATGTATTTTATGTCACATATTAGTTTATTTATAATTTATTATAAATACAATAAATGTTCAAATTTTGAAAACTAAATTGAAGATCAAATTTTCGGGTTAAGACAAATTAAGAAGGCATTGTTTACAAGGGGATAAATAAATATATAAAAAGTTTAGTAAAAAAGTTAAGAATGCTGTTTTTACTCGCAATAACAATTACATCCATATACAAACATGAATTAATACTCTTCGCCCAAGTATGTGCTTATGCAAGCTATGCCTGTAGTTACACACTTACCACCCAGATTTTTTTTTCATTTTCGTCATATCCGTACATATGTATGTTTTTTGACATGGACCCCGATCCGAGACGAGAGAACTGTAGCCGATGATGACGATTTTGATGGATGAGATTTTAGGGCAGTTAATGCTTCTAATCCTCTAGAGCTGGATGAAAGTACGAAGGTATGTATGTACATAGCTCCGTAATCAAAATATTAGGAGTAATCCTTCTCAGTTTTGTGAAGAATTTTCATTTTTATTGCAATAACACGAGGGAAACATAAAGCCAGTAAAAAGGGCTACATCAGTACATATTTGTTTAACTACTCCAATGCAGAGAAACTACGGGGAAAACCATATTTTTCGAAAGAAGAATTTAATAATACATCAATACATATACATTTCTATTGCAATGAAAACCTTACAAGTCTACAATTTTCTTTCTTTCGAAACCTCAAGTTTTTTGATAAATGTAAATTTTTTAGCCAATCGCATTTTTGAGGACGACGGAGAGTCCTCAAAAATTGACACTAACAATTGATAAACTTATAACTCTATCGTTCATAGATAATCTCAATACCGAGTTAATAGGGCTGTTTGTAGAGATGAAAAAGTGAACAGGGAATCGCTCTTTATTCTTACACGAAATCCGTACATCCGTAAATCCGTAAATCCATCTTACAGAAATCAGTACTCCCACGAACAAAAACGACTGATCTGCAGCAGCAAAAACAACAACAAAACACGCAGCACCAACAAAAAAAATACAGCAAAAACAACAACAAAACACGCAGCACCAACAAAAAAAATACGACGTACAACACACAGCAAGCATTGCTGTTAAATCATAATAAACACAGCCAAGCGATTTCACTAGAGACTGTGTACAACGAACTAGTTGCTAGAAGAGCTGACAATGCTATTGGTCTCTCTACGATTCACTCTCTTCAAGAGGAAAATATTAAATTGTTTAAAATCGTGAATGATCTTCGTAAAGAGATTAATATTTTGTATCAAGAGAAGACAGAAAATTATGTAGAGAAAGTGGGTGTTCCTAATGTAAGTAATAGTAATGCTCTTGAGTGTGCGCTGCAAACTTTTGCAAAGGGTGTATGCGCAGATGTTTCTTGAACCGATATTGATAATTATTATGCAAAGAGTGTGAAATAGAGATAATGTTCAAATGTCAACACATCTAAGGTTTTAGTCGTCAAATTTGTTACTTTTCTAAAAAAAAACGTGTTATGAAGAGTAAACAATCGTTTAAAGACAATTTAACGACAAAAATATTTGGCTGTAAACAAAGCACTAAAATTTTCATAAATGAATCATTGAATGAGAACGAGAAAACTTCTAAATGCTGCACAAAAAGCTAAGAAGGAAAAATCTTTTAAATGCGTTTGGGTTAGAGGTGGGAAAATATTTATGCGAAAGACGGAAAACGATAAATTTATTATTATTAACTCGCAGGCGGACCTCCAATCTTTGAATTGATATGCAAAACCTGAAAGATAATTTTCTTAATTTTCATAACATAGATATCAACTCAATTGATCTCACTCTTAACCGGAAATACGTAAACAACTTTTTCGTTATCCATCAAAATATAAGGATTGTCCGCAAAAATCTTTGTATGGTATTGAAGGGTATGAATTTATTTCTTGTTGCAATAATGAATACGCTTCTGGGAGAGTGACCGTGCCTGTTGAAAACGAGTTATTGATTTTAATGTAGCCATTAACTACGAAAATTTGCAGTTGTGATGTGTTAAAAGTGAAAATTAATGATATGATGTTGACAATGTTCTGTGTTTATAGATTTATTGAGTCTTTTAAATCAAATTATGTGTTCCTTGAGGAATTAGAAAATTTGTTATCAACGGTTCATCAAATGCTGGGAAATATTTTTATAGCAGAAATCGGGAAATTTATGTCACAGTTTGAGAATATCGGGAAAAAAATATAGTTTGGGAACGTCTGGTATACCCCCAGAAACTAATGTCCAACATATACCTAAAACCCAAAGAAACCCAAAATATTCAAAGGTTCCAAGACCCTGCATTGCACCCAGAAAATTTATTAAAAGCCAGCAATAAGTATAACATAACCTTCAATACAACAGTCAACAGCTAGGCTCACCCCAGCCGGATGGAAGCATTAACTTTTCTAATATTAAACTAGATTGTATGTGTTCACATCCGGCGGATTTAGATCGTATTTGTGGAACAGGAGAACGAATAAAGAAGTCACCGTTGAAAAAAACTGTAGCAACAAATACAATAATGTTATCATCTCGTGGTGGTAGACGTAATTCGAGGACGAAAGCTAAATCATCAAAGTGTTATAGTTCTTCCAGCATAGGAGTAGCAAAATCAGTGGCAACAGGAAAAGTATTAAGAAAAAAATTGGATGAAAAATATGACCTAAAAGCTATTCATTGTGATAATCATAAAAGTAGTGAACATTTTTTAGTTTGTACTAGTTGTAGAAATAAATTAAGTTGTAGTTTAAAAAAACTATCGAATCTGTCATCGGGTAGAGGGAAAAGTAGAATGGTAATGCATCAAAGCAACGAATTATTAGATAGATCAGCATGCGAAGCATTATCAGCAATAACTGGAAGTTTTGGTAGTACAACCAGTACAATAGGAGTCTATGCAGGTATAGCAAGTAATGCAGATGATTTAAGTCCAGCAAAAAAGAAAACCCATTCCACCGATGATATAACATTCTATACAACTGATGACGATAGTAATGAAAATCCTAACGATTTCGATGAAAAGACGTTTTCTAAAAATTTAACAGACGAACCATCAACTTCTTCATCTACAAGTATCTTAACAGGTTGCGTTTCTTCTAAAGTAATTCACCAATTGAGTACCAACGAAAGTCAAAGTAATATATCATCTGCATCCAGTGGCGCAAAGCCACCCGTTGACACAACACGGACATTACGTCGACCAGATAAACTCCTTCTCGATTTAAATGATCGTTCTAAATACACAAAAGAAGTATCTGTATAAGAAAAAATCAAAGTCTTTACTTGTAATTAAATTATTGATGTAAGATATTTGTAAGCAAAGACCACCAAATTGGATTAACTTATTTAAGGTAATATATGAAATAAGTTTCATGTTTTGCTTTGAAAATTCTTCATATCAAAAGTGGAGCATTTTCTTCAAAACAAATGTAAGCTACAAAACACATGATCACGTATAAAATATTGTTCCAAAATACGATAAAAATGTATGCACATGAATCCAAGTACAATTACGTGCTCGTTGGGTAGCAAGTGTTTTTCCAAAAAGACAAACACTGTTTGAGAGTAATACAAACTTGCATATCTTTTCTAATTACTTCTTTTAAATAATATATACTGTTGAACATACACATACAGCGGATGGCGTATGCTTATAAAGTCCTTATACGAGGTCAAAATACCTATGTATGTCATATATTATAATTCTCTTATAATTGTCTTCCCTGCCTGATTTGTATTTTTATATTTGTTTGATTAAAATAATGTATTTTATGTCACATATTAGTTTATTTATAATTTATTATAAATACAATAAATGTTCAAATTTTGAAAACTAAATTGAAGATCAAATTTTCGGGTTAAGACAAATTAAGAAGGCATTGTTTACAAGGGGATAAATAAATATATAAAAAGTTTAGTAAAAAAGTTAAGAATGCTGTTTTTACTCGCAATAACAATTACATCCATATACAAACATGAATTAATACTCTTCGCCCAAGTATGTGCTTATGCAAGCTATGCCTGTAGTTACACACTTACCACCCAGATTTTTTTTTCATTTTCGTCATATCCGTACATATGTATGTTTTTTGACATGGACCCCGATCCGAGACGAGAGAACTGTAGCCGATGATGACGATTTTGATGGATGAGATTTTAGGGCAGTTAATGCTTCTAATCCTCTAGAGCTGGATGAAAGTACGAAGGTATGTATGTACATAGCTCCGTAATCAAAATATTAGGAGTAATCCTTCTCAGTTTTGTGAAGAATTTTCATTTTTATTGCAATAACACGAGGGAAACATAAAGCCAGTAAAAAGGGCTACATCAGTACATATTTGTTTAACTACTCCAATGCAGAGAAACTACGGGGAAAACCATATTTTTCGAAAGAAGAATTTAATAATACATCAATACATATACATTTCTATTGCAATGAAAACCTTACAAGTCTACAATTTTCTTTCTTTCGAAACCTCAAGTTTTTTGATAAATGTAAATTTTTTAGCCAATCGCATTTTTGAGGACGACGAAGAGTCCTCAAAAATTGACACTAACAATTGATAAACTTATAACTCTATCGTTCATAGATAATCTCAATACCGAGTTAATAGGGCTGTTTGTAGAGATGAAAAAGTGAACAGGGAATCGCTCTTTATTCTTACACGAAATCCGTACATCCGTAAATCCATCTTACAGAAATCAGTACTCCCACGAACAAAAACAACTGATCTGCAGCAGCAAAAACAACAACAAAACACGCAGCACCAACAAAAAAAATACAGCAAAAACAACAACAAAACACGCAGCACCAACAAAAAAAATACGACGTACAACACACAGCAAGCATTGCTGTTAAATCATAATAAACACAGCCAAGCGATTTCACTAGAGACTGTGTACAACGAACTAGTTGCTAGGAGAGCTGACAATGCTATTGGTCTCTCTACGATTCACTCTCTTCAAGAGGAAAATATTAAATTGTTTAAAATCGTGAATGATCTTCGTAAAGAGATTAATATTTTGTATCAAGAGAAGACAGAAAATTATGTAGAGAAAGTGGGTGTTCCTAATGTAAGTAATAGTAATGCTCTTGAGTGTGCGCTGCAAACTTTTGCAAAGGGTGTATGCGCAGATGTTTCTTGAACCGATATTGATAATTATTATGCAAAGAGTGTGAAATAGAGATAATGTTCAAATGTCAACACATCTAAGGTTTTAGTCGTCAAATTTGTTACTTTTCTAAAAAAAACGTGTTATGAAGAGTAAACAATCGTTTAAAGACAATTTAACGACAAAAATATTTGGCTGTAAACAAAACACTAAAATTTTCATAAATGAATCATTGAATGAGAACGAGAAAACTTCTAAATGCTGCACAAAAAGCTAAGGAGGAAAAATCTTTTAAATGCGTTTGGGTTAGAGGTGGGAAAATATTTATGCGAAAGACGGAAAACGATAAATTTATTATTATTAACTCGCAGGCGGACCTCCAATCTTTGAATTGATATGCAAAACCTGAAAGATAATTTTCTTAATTTTCATAACATAGATATCAACTCAATTGATCTCACTCTTAACCGGAAATACGTAAACAACTTTTTCGTTATCCATCAAAATATAAGGATTGTCCGCAAAAATCTTTGTATGGTATTGAAGGGTATGAATTTATTTCTTGTTGCAATAATGAATACGCTTCTGGGAGAGTGACCGTGCCTGTTGAAAACGAGTTATTGATTTTAATGTAGCCATTAACTACGAAAATTTGCAGTTGTGATGTGTTAAAAGTGAAAATTAATGTATGATGTTGACAATGTTCTGTGTTTATAGATTTATTGAGTCTTTTAAATCAAATTATGTGTTCCTTGAGGAATTAGAAAATTTGTTATCAACGGTTCATCAAATGCTGGGAAATATTTTTATAGCAGAAATCGGGAAATTTATGTCACAGTTTGAGAATATCGGGAAAAAAATATAGTTTGGGAACGTCTGGTATACCCCCAGAAACTAATGTCCAACATATACCTAAAACCCAAAGAAACCCAAAATATTCAAAGGTTCCAAGACCCTGCATTGCACCCAGAAAATTTATTAAAAGCCAGCAATAAGTATAACATAACCTTCAATACAACAGTCAACAGCTAGGCTCACCCCAGCCGGATGGAAGCATTAACTTTTCTAATATTAAACTAGATTGTATGTGTTCACATCCGGCGGATTTAGATCGTATTTGTGGAACAGGAGAACGAATAAAGAAGTCACCGTTGAAAAAAACTGTAGCAACAAATACAATAATGTTATCATCTCGTGGTGGTAGACGTAATTCGAGGACGAAAGCTAAATCATCAAAGTGTTATAGTTCTTCCAGCATAGGAGTAGCAAAATCAGTGGCAACAGGAAAAGTATTAAGAAAAAAATTGGATGAAAAATATGACCTAAAAGCTATTCATTGTGATAATCATAAAAGTAGTGAACATTTTTTAGTTTGTACTAGTTGTAGAAATAAATTAAGTTGTAGTTTAAAAAAACTATCGAATCTGTCATCGGGTAGAGGGAAAAGTAGAATGGTAATGCATCAAAGCAACGAATTATTAGATAGATCAGCATGCGAAGCATTATCAGCAATAACTGGAAGTTTTGGTAGTACAACCAGTACAATAGGAGTCTATGCAGGTATAGCAAGTAATGCAAATGATTTAAGTCCAGCAAAAAAGAAAACCCATTCCACCGATGATATAACATTCTATACAACTGATGACGATAGTAATGAAAATCCTAACGATTTCGATGAAAAGACGTTTTCTAAAAATTTAACAGACGAACCATCAACTTCTTCATCTACAAGTATCTTAACAGGTTGCGTTTCTTCTAAAGTAATTCACCAATTGAGTACCAACGAAAGTCAAAGTAATATATCATCTGCATCCAGTGGCGCAAAGCCACCCGTTGACACAACACGGACATTACGTCGACCAGATAAACTCCTTCTCGATTTAAATGATCGTTCTAAATACACAAAAGAAGTATCTGTATAAGAAAAAATCAAAGTCTTTACTTGTAATTAAATTATTGATGTAAGATATTTGTAAGCAAAGACCACCAAATTGGATTAACTTATTTAAGGTAATATATGAAATAAGTTTCATGTTTTGCTTTGAAAATTCTTCATATCAAAAGTGGAGCATTTTCTTCAAAACAAATGTAAGCTACAAAACACTTGATCACGTATAAAATATTGTTCCAAAATACGATAAAAATGTATGCACATGAATCCAAGTACAATTACGTGCTCGTTGGGTAGCAAGTGTTTTTCCAAAAAGACAAACACTGTTTGAGAGTAATACAAACTTGCATATCTTTTCTAATTACTTCTTTTAAATAATATATACTGTTGAACATACACATACAGCGGATGGCGTATGCTTATAAAGTCCTTATACGAGGTCAAAATACCTATGTATGTCATATATTATAATTCTCTTATAATTGTCTTCCCTGCCTGATTTGTATTTTTATATTTGTTTGATTAAAATAATGTATTTTATGTCACATATTAGTTTATTTATAATTTATTATAAATACAATAAATGTTCAAATTTTGAAAACTAAATTGAAGATCAAATTTTCGGGTTAAGACAAATTAAGAAGGCATTGTTTACAAGGGGATAAATAAATATATAAAAAGTTTAGTAAGAAAGTTAAGAATGGTGTTTTTACTCGCAATAACAATTACATCCATATACAAACATGAATTAATACTCTTCGCCCAAGTATGTGCTTATGCAAGCTATGCCTGTAGTTACACACTTACCACCCAGATTTTTTTTTCATTTTCGTCATATCCGTACATATGTATGTTTTTTGACATGGACCCCGATCCGAGACGAGAGAACTGTAGCCGATGATGACGATTTTGATGGATGAGATTTTAGGGCAGTTAATGCTTCTAATCCTCTAGAGCTGGATGAAAGTACGAAGGTATGTATGTACATAGCTCCGTAATCAAAATATTAGGAGTAATCCTTCTCAGTTTTGTGAAGAATTTTCATTTTTATTGCAATAACACGAGGGAAACATAAAGCCAGTAAAAAGGGCTACATCAGTACATATTTGTTTAACTACTCCAATGCAGAGAAACTACGGGGAAAACCATATTTTTCGAAAGAAGAATTTAATAATACATCAATACATATACATTTCTATTGCAATGAAAACCTTACAAGTCTACAATTTTCTTTCTTTCGAAACCTCAAGTTTTTTGATAAATGTAAATTTTTTAGCCAATCGCATTTTTGAGGACGACGAAGAGTCCTCAAAAATTGACACTAACAATTGATAAACTTATAACTCTATCGTTCATAGATAATCTCAATACCGAGTTAATAGGGCTGTTTGTAGAGATGAAAAAGTGAACAGGGAATCGCTCTTTATTCTTACACGAAATCCGTACATCCGTAAATCCGTAAATCCATCTTACAGAAATCAGTACTCCCACGAACAAAAACAACTGATCTGCAGCAGCAAAAACAACAACAAAACACGCAGCACCAACAAAAAAAAAACAGCAAAAACAACAACAAAACACGCAGCACCAACAAAAAAAATACGACGTACAACACACAGCAAGCATTGCTGTTAAATCATAATAAACACAGCCAAGCGATTTCACTAGAGACTGTGTACAACGAACTAGTTGCTAGGAGAGCTGACAATGCTATTGGTCTCTCTACGATTCACTCTCTTCAAGAGGAAAATATTAAATTGTTTAAAATCGTGAATGATCTTCGTAAAGAGATTAATATTTTGTATCAAGAGAAGACAGAAAATTATGTAGAGAAAGTGGGTGTTCCTAATGTAAGTAATAGTAATGCTCTTGAGTGTGCGCTGCAAACTTTTGCAAAGGGTGTATGCGCAGATGTTTCTTGAACCGATATTGATAATTATTATGCAAAGAGTGTGAAATAGAGATAATGTTCAAATGTCAACACATCTAAGGTTTTAGTCGTCAAATTTGTTACTTTTCTAAAAAAAACGTGTTATGAAGAGTAAACAATCGTTTAAAGACAATTTAACGACAAAAATATTTGGCTGTAAACAAAACACTAAAATTTTCATAAATGAATCATTGAATGAGAACGAGAAAACTTCTAAATGCTGCACAAAAAGCTAAGGAGGAAAAATCTTTTAAATGCGTTTGGGTTAGAGGTGGGAAAATATTTATGCGAAAGACGGAAAACGATAAATTTATTATTATTAACTCGCAGGCGGACCTCCAATCTTTGAATTGATATGCAAAACCTGAAAGATAATTTTCTTAATTTTCATAACATAGATATCAACTCAATTGATCTCACTCTTAACCGGAAATACGTAAACAACTTTTTCGTTATCCATCAAAATATAAGGATTGTCCGCAAAAATCTTTGTATGGTATTGAAGGGTATGAATTTATTTCTTGTTGCAATAATGAATACGCTTCTGGGAGAGTGACCGTGCCTGTTGAAAACGAGTTATTGATTTTAATGTAGCCATTAACTACGAAAATTTGCAGTTGTGATGTGTTAAAAGTGAAAATTAATGATATGATGTTGACAATGTTCTGTGTTTATAGATTTATTGACTTTTTTAAATCAAATTATGTGTTCCTTGAGGAATTAGATTTTTTTTGTTATCAACGGTTCATCAAATGCTGGGAAATATTTTTATAGCAGAAATCGGGAAATTTATGTCACAGTTTGAGAATATCGGGAAAAAAATATAGTTTGGGAACGTCTGGTATACCCCCAGAAACTAATGTCCAACATATACCTAAAACCCAAAGAAACCCAAAATATTCAAAGGTTCCAAGACCCTGCATTGCACCCAGAAAATTTATTAAAAGCCAGCAATAAGTATAACATAACCTTCAATACAACAGTCAACAGCTAGGCTCACCCCAGCCGGATGGAAGCATTAACTTTTCTAATATTAAACTAGATTGTATGTGTTCACATCCGGCGGATTTAGATCGTATTTGTGGAACAGGAGAACGAATAAAGAAGTCACCGTTGAAAAAAACTGTAGCAACAAATACAATAATGTTATCATCTCGTGGTGGTAGACGTAATTCGAGGACGAAAGCTAAATCATCAAAGTGTTATAGTTCTTCCAGCATAGGAGTAGCAAAATCAGTGGCAACAGGAAAAGTATTAAGAAAAAAATTGGATGAAAAATATGACCTAAAAGCTATTCATTGTGATAATCATAAAAGTAGTGAACATTTTTTAGTTTGTACTAGTTGTAGAAATAAATTAAGTTGTAGTTTAAAAAAACTATCGAATCTGTCATCGGGTAGAGGGAAAAGTAGAATGGTAATGCATCAAAGCAACGAATTATTAGATAGATCAGCATGCGAAGCATTATCAGCAATAACTGGAAGTTTTGGTAGTACAACCAGTACAATAGGAGTCTATGCAGGTATAGCAAGTAATGCAGATGATTTAAGTCCAGCAAAAAAGAAAACCCATTCCACCGATGATATAACATTCTATACAACTGATGACGATAGTAATGAAAATCCTAACGATTTCGATGAAAAGACGTTTTCTAAAAATTTAACAGACGAACCATCAACTTCTTCATCTACAAGTATCTTAACAGGTTGCGTTTCTTCTAAAGTAATTCACCAATTGAGTACCAACGAAAGTCAAAGTAATATATCATCTGCATCCAGTGGCGCAAAGCCACCCGTTGACACAACACGGACATTACGTCGACCAGATAAACTCCTTCTCGATTTAAATGATCGTTCTAAATACACAAAAGAAGTATCTGTATAAGAAAAAATCAAAGTCTTTACTTGTAATTAAATTATTGATGTAAGATATTTGTAAGCAAAGACCACCAAATTGGATTAACTTATTTAAGGTAATATATGAAATAAGTTTCATGTTTTGCTTTGAAAATTCTTCATATCAAAAGTGGAGCATTTTCTTCAAAACAAATGTAAGCTACAAAACACATGATCACGTATAAAATATTGTTCCAAAATACGATAAAAATGTATGCACATGAATCCAAGTACAATTACGTGCTCGTTGGGTAGCAAGTGTTTTTCCAAAAAGACAAACACTGTTTGAGAGTAATACAAACTTGCATATCTTTTCTAATTACTTCTTTTAAATAATATATACTGTTGAACATACACATACAGCGGATGGCGTATGCTTATAAAGTCCTTATACGAGGTCAAAATACCTATGTATGTCATATATTATAATTCTCTTATAATTGTCTTCCCTGCCTGATTTGTATTTTTATATTTGTTTGATTAAAATAATGTATTTTATGTCACATATTAGTTTATTTATAATTTATTATAAATACAATAAATGTTCAAATTTTGAAAACTAAATTGAAGATCAAATTTTCGGGTTAAGACAAATTAAGAAGGCATTGTTTACAAGGGGATAAATAAATATATAAAAAGTTTAGTAAGAAAGTTAAGAATGCTGTTTTTACTCGCAATAACAATTACATCCATATACAAACATGAATTAATACTCTTCGCCCAAGTATGTGCTTATGCAAGCTATGCCTGTAGTTACACACTTACCACCCAGATTTTTTTTTCATTTTCGTCATATCCGTACATATGTATGTTTTTTGACATGGACCCCGATCCGAGACGAGAGAACTGTAGCCGATGATGACGATTTTGATGGATGAGATTTTAGGGCAGTTAATGCTTCTAATCCTCTAGAGCTGGATGAAAGTACGAAGGTATGTATGTACATAGCTCCGTAATCAAAATATTAGGAGTAATCCTTCTCAGTTTTGTGAAGAATTTTCATTTTATTGCAATAACACGAGGGAAACATAAAGCCAGTAAAAAGGGCTACATCAGTACATATTTGTTTAACTACTCCAATGCAGAGAAACTACGGGGAAAACCATATTTTTCGAAAGAAGAATTTAATAATACATCAATACATATACATTTCTATTGCAATGAAAACCTTACAAGTCTACAATTTTCTTTCTTTCGAAACCTCAAGTTTTTTGATAAATGTAAATTTTTTAGCCAATCGCATTTTTGAGGACGACGAAGAGTCCTCAAAAATTGACACTAACAATTGATAAACTTATAACTCTATCGTTCATAGATAATCTCAATACCGAGTTAATAGGGCTGTTTGTAGAGATGAAAAAGTGAACAGGGAATCGCTCTTTATTCTTACACGAAATCCGTACATCCGTAAATCCGTAAATCCATCTTACAGAAATCAGTACTCCCACGAACAAAAACAACTGATCTGCAGCAGCAAAAACAACAACAAAACACGCAGCACCAACAAAAAAAATACAGCAAAAACAACAACAAAACACGCAGCACCAACAAAAAAAATACGACGTACAACACACAGCAAGCATTGCTGTTAAATCATAATAAACACAGCCAAGCGATTTCACTAGAGACTGTGTACAACGAACTAGTTGCTAGGAGAGCTGACAATGCTATTGGTCTCTCTACGATTCACTCTCTTCAAGAGGAAAATATTAAATTGTTTAAAATCGTGAATGATCTTCGTAAAGAGATTAATATTTTGTATCAAGAGAAGACAGAAAATTATGTAGAGAAAGTGGGTGTTCCTAATGTAAGTAATAGTAATGCTCTTGAGTGTGCGCTGCAAACTTTTGCAAAGGGTGTATGCGCAGATGTTTCTTGAACCGATATTGATAATTATTATGCAAAGAGTGTGAAATAGAGATAATGTTCAAATGTCAACACATCTAAGGTTTTAGTCGTCAAATTTGTTACTTTTCTAAAAAAAACGTGTTATGAAGAGTAAACAATCGTTTAAAGACAATTTAACGACAAAAATATTTGGCTGTAAACAAAGCACTAAAATTTTCATAAATGAATCATTGAATGAGAACGAGAAAACTTCTAAATGCTGCACAAAAAGCTAAGGAGGAAAAATCTTTTAAATGCGTTTGGGTTAGAGGTGGGAAAATATTTATGCGAAAGACGGAAAACGATAAATTTATTATTATTAACTCGCAGGCGGACCTCCAATCTTTGAATTGATATGCAAAACCTGAAAGATAATTTTCTTAATTTTCATAACATAGATATCAACTCAATTGATCTCACTCTTAACCGGAAATACGTAAACAACTTTTTCGTTATCCATCAAAATATAAGGATTGTCCGCAAAAATCTTTGTATGGTATTGAAGGGTATGAATTTATTTCTTGTTGCAATAATGAATACGCTTCTGGGAGAGTGACCGTGCCTGTTGAAAACGAGTTATTGATTTTAATGTAGCCATTAACTACGAAAATTTGCAGTTGTGATGTGTTAAAAGTGAAAATTAATGATATGATGTTGACAATGTTCTGTGTTTATAGATTTATTGAGTCTTTTAAATCAAATTATGTGTTCCTTGAGGAATTAGAAAATTTGTTATCAACGGTTCATCAAATGCTGGGAAATATTTTTATAGCAGAAATCGGGAAATTTATGTCACAGTTTGAGAATATCGGGAAAAAAATATAGTTTGGGAACGTCTGGTATACCCCCAGAAACTAATGTCCAACATATACCTAAAACCCAAAGAAACCCAAAATATTCAAAGGTTCCAAGACCCTGCATTGCACCCAGAAAATTTATTAAAAGCCAGCAATAAGTATAACATAACCTTCAATACAACAGTCAACAGCTAGGCTCACCCCAGCCGGATGGAAGCATTAACTTTTCTAATATTAAACTAGATTGTATGTGTTCACATCCGGCGGATTTAGATCGTATTTGTGGAACAGGAGAACGAATAAAGAAGTCACCGTTGAAAAAAACTGTAGCAACAAATACAATAATGTTATCATCTCGTGGTGGTAGACGTAATTCGAGGACGAAAGCTAAATCATCAAAGTGTTATAGTTCTTCCAGCATAGGAGTAGCAAAATCAGTGGCAACAGGAAAAGTATTAAGAAAAAAATTGGATGAAAAATATGACCTAAAAGCTATTCATTGTGATAATCATAAAAGTAGTGAACATTTTTTAGTTTGTACTAGTTGTAGAAATAAATTAAGTTGTAGTTTAAAAAAACTATCGAATCTGTCATCGGGTAGAGGGAAAAGTAGAATGGTAATGCATCAAAGCAACGAATTATTAGATAGATCAGCATGCGAAGCATTATCAGCAATAACTGGAAGTTTTGGTAGTACAACCAGTACAATAGGAGTCTATGCAGGTATAGCAAGTAATGCAGATGATTTAAGTCCAGCAAAAAAGAAAACCCATTCCACCGATGATATAACATTCTATACAACTGATGACGATAGTAATGAAAATCCTAACGATTTCGATGAAAAGACGTTTTCTAAAAATTTAACAGACGAACCATCAACTTCTTCATCTACAAGTATCTTAACAGGTTGCGTTTCTTCTAAAGTAATTCACCAATTGAGTACCAACGAAAGTCAAAGTAATATATCATCTGCATCCAGTGGCGCAAAGCCACCCGTTGACACAACACGGACATTACGTCGACCAGATAAACTCCTTCTCGATTTAAATGATCGTTCTAAATACACAAAAGAAGTATCTGTATAAGAAAAAATCAAAGTCTTTACTTGTAATTAAATTATTGATGTAAGATATTTGTAAGCAAAGACCACCAAATTGGATTAACTTATTTAAGGTAATATATGAAATAAGTTTCATGTTTTGCTTTGAAAATTCTTCATATCAAAAGTGGAGCATTTTCTTCAAAACAAATGTAAGCTACAAAACACTTGATCACGTATAAAATATTGTTCCAAAATACGATAAAAATGTATGCACATGAATCCAAGTACAATTACGTGCTCGTTGGGTAGCAAGTGTTTTTCCAAAAAGACAAACACTGTTTGAGAGTAATACAAACTTGCATATCTTTTCTAATTACTTCTTTTAAATAATATATACTGTTGAACATACACATACAGCGGATGGCGTATGCTTATAAAGTCCTTATACGAGGTCAAAATACCTATGTATGTCATATATTATAATTCTCTTATAATTGTCTTCCCTGCCTGATTTGTATTTTTGTATTTGTTTGATTAAAATAATGTATTTTATGTCACATATTAGTTTATTTATAATTTAGTATAAATACAATAAATGTTCAAATTTTGAAAACTAAATTGAAGATCAAATTTTCGGGTTAAGACAAATTAAGAAGGCATTGTTTACAAGGGGATAAATAAATATATAAAAAGTTTAGTAAAAAAGTTAAGAATGCTGTTTTTACTCGCAATAACAATTACATCCATATACAAACATGAATTAATACTCTTCGCCCAAGTATGTGCTTATGCAAGCTATGCCTGTAGTTACACACTTACCACCCAGATTTTTTTTTCATTTTCGTCATATCCGTACATATGTATGTTTTTTGACATGGACCCCGATCCGAGACGAGAGAACTGTAGCCGATGATGACGATTTTGATGGATGAGATTTTAGGGCAGTTAATGCTTCTAATCCTCTAGAGCTGGATGAAAGTACGAAGGTATGTATGTACATAGCTCCGTAATCAAAATATTAGGAGTAATCCTTCTCAGTTTTGTGAAGAATTTTCATTTTATTGCAATAACACGAGGGAAACATAAAGCCAGTAAAAAGGGCTACATCAGTACATATTTGTTTAACTACTCCAATGCAGAGAAACTACGGGGAAAACCATATTTTTCGAAAGAAGAATTTAATAATACATCAATACATATACATTTCTATTGCAATGAAAACCTTACAAGTCTACAATTTTCTTTCTTTCGAAACCTCAAGTTTTTTGATAAATGTAAATTTTTTAGCCAATCGCATTTTTGAGGACGACGAAGAGTCCTCAAAAATTGACACTAACAATTGATAAACTTATAACTCTATCGTTCATAGATAATCTCAATACCGAGTTAATAGGGCTGTTTGTAGAGATGAAAAAGTGAACAGGGAATCGCTCTTTATTCTTACACGAAATCCGTACATCCGTAAATCCGTAAATCCATCTTACAGAAATCAGTACTCCCACGAACAAAAACAACTGATCTGCAGCAGCAAAAACAACAACAAAACACGCAGAACCAACAAAAAAAATACAGCAAAAACAACAACAAAACACGCAGCACCAACAAAAAAAATACGACGTACAACACACAGCAAGCATTGCTGTTAAATCATAATAAACACAGCCAAGCGATTTCACTAGAGACTGTGTACAACGAACTAGTTGCTAGGAGAGCTGACAATGCTATTGGTCTCTCTACGATTCACTCTCTTCAAGAGGAAAATATTAAATTGTTTAAAATCGTGAATGATCTTCGTAAAGAGATTAATATTTTGTATCAAGAGAAGACAGAAAATTATGTAGAGAAAGTGGGTGTTCCTAATGTAAGTAATAGTAATGCTCTTGAGTGTGCGCTGCAAACTTTTGCAAAGGGTGTATGCGCAGATGTTTCTTGAACCGATATTGATAATTATTATGCAAAGAGTGTGAAATAGAGATAATGTTCAAATGTCAACACATCTAAGGTTTTAGTCGTCAAATTTGTTACTTTTCTAAAAAAAAACGTGTTATGAAGAGTAAACAATCGTTTAAAGACAATTTAACGACAAAAATATTTGGCTGTAAACAAAGCACTAAAATTTTCATAAATGAATCATTGAATGAGAACGAGAAAACTTCTAAATGCTGCACAAAAAGCTAAGGAGGAAAAATCTTTTAAATGCGTTTGGGTTAGAGGTGGGAAAATATTTATGCGAAAGACGGAAAACGATAAATTTATTATTATTAACTCGCAGGCGGACCTCCAATCTTTGAATTGATATGCAAAACCTGAAAGATAATTTTCTTAATTTTCATAACATAGATATCAACTCAATTGATCTCACTCTTAACCGGAAATACGTAAACAACTTTTTCGTTATCCATCAAAATATAAGGATTGTCCGCAAAAATCTTTGTATGCTATTGAAGGGTATGAATTTATTTCTTGTTGCAATAATGAATACGCTTCTGGGAGAGTGACCGTGCCTGTTGAAAACGAGTTATTGATTTTAATGTAGCCATTAACTACGAAAATTTGCAGTTGTGATGTGTTAAAAGTGAAAATTAATGATATGATGTTGACAATGTTCTGTGTTTATAGATTTATTGAGTCTTTTAAATCAAATTATGTGTTCCTTGAGGAATTAGAAAATTTGTTATCAACGGTTCATCAAATGCTGGGAAATATTTTTATAGCAGAAATCGGGAAATTTATGTCACAGTTTGAGAATATCGGGAAAAAAATATAGTTTGGGAACGTCTGGTATACCCCCAGAAACTAATGTCCAACATATACCTAAAACCCAAAGAAACCCAAAATATTCAAAGGTTCCAAGACCCTGCATTGCACCCAGAAAATTTATTAAAAGCCAGCAATAAGTATAACATAACCTTCAATACAACAGTCAACAGCTAGGCTCACCCCAGCCGGATGGAAGCATTAACTTTTCTAATATTAAACTAGATTGTATGTGTTCACATCCGGCGGATTTAGATCGTATTTGTGGAACAGGAGAACGAATAAAGAAGTCACCGTTGAAAAAAACTGTAGCAACAAATACAATAATGTTATCATCTCGTGGTGGTAGACGTAATTCGAGGACGAAAGCTAAATCATCAAAGTGTTATAGTTCTTCCAGCATAGGAGTAGCAAAATCAGTGGCAACAGGAAAAGTATTAAGAAAAAAATTGGATGAAAAATATGACCTAAAAGCTATTCATTGTGATAATCATAAAAGTAGTGAACATTTTTTAGTTTGTACTAGTTGTAGAAATAAATTAAGTTGTAGTTTAAAAAAACTATCGAATCTGTCATCGGGTAGAGGGAAAAGTAGAATGGTAATGCATCAAAGCAACGAATTATTAGATAGATCAGCATGCGAAGCATTATCAGCAATAACTGGAAGTTTTGGTAGTACAACCAGTACAATAGGAGTCTATGCAGGTATAGCAAGTAATGCAGATGATTTAAGTCCAGCAAAAAAGAAAACCCATTCCACCGATGATATAACATTCTATACAACTGATGACGATAGTAATGAAAATCCTAACGATTTCGATGAAAAGACGTTTTCTAAAAATTTAACAGACGAACCATCAACTTCTTCATCTACAAGTATCTTAACAGGTTGCGTTTCTTCTAAAGTAATTCACCAATTGAGTACCAACGAAAGTCAAAGTAATATATCATCTGCATCCAGTGGCGCAAAGCCACCCGTTGACACAACACGGACATTACGTCGACCAGATAAACTCCTTCTCGATTTAAATGATCGTTCTAAATACACAAAAGAAGTATCTGTATAAGAAAAAATCAAAGTCTTTACTTGTAATTAAATTATTGATGTAAGATATTTGTAAGCAAAGACCACCAAATTGGATTAACTTATTTAAGGTAATATATGAAATAAGTTTCATGTTTTGCTTTGAAAATTCTTCATATCAAAAGTGGAGCATTTTCTTCAAAACAAATGTAAGCTACAAAACACTTGATCACGTATAAAATATTGTTCCAAAATACGATAAAAATGTATGCACATGAGTCCAAGTACAATTACGTGCTCGTTGGGTAGCAAGTGTTTTTCCAAAAAGACAAACACTGTTTGAGAGTAATACAAACTTGCATATCTTTTCTAATTACTTCTTTTAAATAATATATACTGTTGAACATACACATACAGCGGATGGCGTATGCTTATAAAGTCCTTATACGAGGTCAAAATACCTATGTATGTCATATATTATAATTCTCTTATAATTGTCTTCCCTGCCTGATTTGTATTTTTATATTTGTTTGATTAAAATAATGTATTTTATGTCACATATTAGTTTATTTATAATTTATTATAAATACAATAAATGTTCAAATTTTGAAAACTAAATTGAAGATCAAATTTTCGGGTTAAGACAAATTAAGAAGGCATTGTTTACAAGGGGATAAATAAATATATAAAAAGTTTAGTAAAAAAGTTAAGAATGCTGTTTTTACTCGCAATAACAATTACATCCATATACAAACATGAATTAATACTCTTCGCCCAAGTATGTGCTTATGCAAGCTATGCCTGTAGTTACACACTTACCACCCAGATTTTTTTTTCATTTTCGTCATATCCGTACATATGTATGTTTTTTGACATGGACCCCGATCCGAGACGAGAGAACTGTAGCCGATGATGACGATTTTGATGGATGAGATTTTAGGGCAGTTAATGCTTCTAATCCTCTAGAGCTGGATGAAAGTACGAAGGTATGTATGTACATAGCTCCGTAATCAAAATATTAGGAGTAATCCTTCTCAGTTTTGTGAAGAATTTTCATTTTTATTGCAATAACACGAGGGAAACATAAAGCCAGTAAAAAGGGCTACATCAGTACATATTTGTTTAACTACTCCAATGCAGAGAAACTACGGGGAAAACCATATTTTTCGAAAGAAGAATTTAATAATACATCAATACATATACATTTCTATTGCAATGAAAACCTTACAAGTCTACAATTTTCTTTCTTTCGAAACCTCAAGTTTTTTGATAAATGTAAATTTTTTAGCCAATCGCATTTTTGAGGACGACGAAGAGTTTTTTGATAAATGTAAATTTTTTAGCCAATCGCATTTTTGAGGACGACGAAGAGTCCTCAAAAATGCGATTGGCTAAAAAATTTACATTTATCAAAAAACTTGAGGTTTCGAAAGAAAGAAAATTGTAGACTTGTAAGGTTTTCATTGCAATAGAAATGTATATGTATTGATGTATTATTAAATTCTTCTTTCGAAAAATATGGTTTTCCCCGTAGTTTCTCTGCATTGGAGTAGTTAAACAAATATGTACTGATGTAGCCCTTTTTACTGGCTTTATGTTTCCCTCGTGTTATTGCAATAAAAATGAAAATTCTTCACAAAACTGAGAAGGATTACTCCTAATATTTTGATTACGGAGCTATGTACATACATACCTTCGTACTTTCATCCAGCTCTAGAGGATTAGAAGCATTAACTGCCCTAAAATCTCATCCATCAAAATCGTCATCATCGGCTACAGTTCTCTCGTCTCGGATCGGGGTCCATGTCAAAAAACATACATATGTACGGATATGACGAAAATGAAAAAAAATCTGGGTGGTAAGTGTGTAACTACAGGCATAGCTTGCATAAGCACATACTTGGGCGAAGAGTATTAATTCATGTTTGTATATGGATGTAATTGTTATTGCGAGTAAAAACAGCATTCTTAACTTTTTTACTAAACTTTTTATATATTTATTTATCCCCTTGTAAACAATGCCTTCTTAATTTGTCTTAACCCGAAAATTTGATCTTCAATTTAGTTTTCAAAATTTGAACATTTATTGTATTTATAATAAATTATAAATAAACTAATATGTGACATAAAATACATTATTTTAATCAAACAAATATAAAAATACAAATCAGGCAGGGAAGACAATTATAAGAGAATTATAATATATGACATACATAGGTATTTTGACCTCGTATAAGGACTTTATAAGCATACGCCATCCGCTGTATGTGTATGTTCAACAGTATATATTATTTAAAAGAAGTAATTAGAAAAGATATGCAAGTTTGTATTACTCTCAAACAGTGTTTGTCTTTTTGGAAAAACACTTGCTACCCAACGAGCACGTAATTGTACTTGGATTCATGTGCATACATTTTTATCGTATTTTGGAACAATATTTTATACGTGATCAAGTGTTTTGTAGCTTACATTTGTTTTGAAGAAAATGCTCCACTTTTGATATGAAGAATTTTCAAAGCAAAACATGAAACTTATTTCATATATTACCTTAAATAAGTTAATCCAATTTGGTGGTCTTTGCTTACAAATATCTTACATCAATAATTTAATTACAAGTAAAGACTTTGATTTTTTCTTATACAGATACTTCTTTTGTGTATTTAGAACGATCATTTAAATCGAGAAGGAGTTTATCTGGTCGACGTAATGTCCGTGTTGTGTCAACGGGTGGCTTTGCGCCACTGGATGCAGATGATATATTACTTTGACTTTCGTTGGTACTCAATTGGTGAATTACTTTAGAAGAAACGCAACCTGTTAAGATACTTGTAGATGAAGAAGTTGATGGTTCGTCTGTTAAATTTTTAGAAAACGTCTTTTCATCGAAATCGTTAGGATTTTCATTACTATCGTCATCAGTTGTATAGAATGTTATATCATCGGTGGAATGGGTTTTCTTTTTTGCTGGACTTAAATCATCTGCATTACTTGCTATACCTGCATAGACTCCTATTGTACTGGTTGTACTACCAAAACTTCCAGTTATTGCTGATAATGCTTCGCATGCTGATCTATCTAATAATTCGTTGCTTTGATGCATTACCATTCTACTTTTCCCTCTACCCGATGACAGATTCGATAGTTTTTTTAAACTACAACTTAATTTATTTCTACAACTAGTACAAACTAAAAAATGTTCACTACTTTTATGATTATCACAATGAATAGCTTTTAGGTCATATTTTTCATCCAATTTTTTTCTTAATACTTTTCCTGTTGCCACTGATTTTGCTACTCCTATGCTGGAAGAACTATAACACTTTGATGATTTAGCTTTCGTCCTCGAATTACGTCTACCACCACGAGATGATAACATTATTGTATTTGTTGCTACAGTTTTTTTCAACGGTGACTTCTTTATTCGTTCTCCTGTTCCACAAATACGATCTAAATCCGCCGGATGTGAACACATACAATCTAGTTTAATATTAGAAAAGTTAATGCTTCCATCCGGCTGGGGTGAGCCTAGCTGTTGACTGTTGTATTGAAGGTTATGTTATACTTATTGCTGGCTTTTAATAAATTTTCTGGGTGCAATGCAGGGTCTTGGAACCTTTGAATATTTTGGGTTTCTTTGGGTTTTAGGTATATGTTGGACATTAGTTTCTGGGGGTATACCAGACGTTCCCAAACTATATTTTTTTCCCGATATTCTCAAACTGTGACATAAATTTCCCGATTTCTGCTATAAAAATATTTCCCAGCATTTGATGAACCGTTGATAACAAATTTTCTAATTCCTCAAGGAACACATAATTTGATTTAAAAGACTCAATAAATCTATAAACACAGAACATTGTCAACATCATATCATTAATTTTCACTTTTAACACATCACAACTGCAAATTTTCGTAGTTAATGGCTACATTAAAATCAATAACTCGTTTTCAACAGGCACGGTCACTCTCCCAGAAGCGTATTCATTATTGCAACAAGAAATAAATTCATACCCTTCAATACCATACAAAGATTTTTGCGGACAATCCTTATATTTTGATGGATAACGAAAAAGTTGTTTACGTATTTCCGGTTAAGAGTGAGATCAATTGAGTTGATATCTATGTTATGAAAATTAAGAAAATTATCTTTCAGGTTTTGCATATCAATTCAAAGATTGGAGGTCCGCCTGCGAGTTAATAATAATAAATTTATCGTTTTCCGTCTTTCGCATAAATATTTTCCCACCTCTAACCCAAACGCATTTAAAAGATTTTTCCTCCTTAGCTTTTTGTGCAGCATTTAGAAGTTTTCTCGTTCTCATTCAATGATTCATTTATGAAAATTTTAGTGCTTTGTTTACAGCCAAATATTTTTGTCGTTAAATTGTCTTTAAACGATTGTTTACTCTTCATAACACGTTTTTTTTTAGAAAAGTAACAAATTTGACGACTAAAACCTTAGATGTGTTGACATTTGAACATTATCTCTATTTCACACTCTTTGCATAATAATTATCAATATCGGTTCAAGAAACATCTGCGCATACACCCTTTGCAAAAGCTTGCAGCGCACACTCAAGAGCATTACTATTACTTACATTAGGAACACCCACTTTCTCTACATAATTTTCTGTCTTCTCTTGATACAAAATATTAATCTCTTTACGAAGATCATTCACGATTTTAAACAATTTAATATTTTCCTCTTGAAGAGAGTGAATCGTAGAGAGACCAATAGCATTGTCAGCTCTCCTAGCAACTAGTTCGTTGTACACAGTCTCTAGTGAAATCGCTTGGCTGTGTTTATTATGATTTAACAGCAATGCTTGCTGTGTGTTGTACGTCGTATTTTTTTTGTTGGTGCTGCGTGTTTTGTTGTTGTTTTTGCTGTATTTTTTTTGTTGGTTCTGCGTGTTTTGTTGTTGTTTTTGCTGCTGCAGATCAGTTGTTTTTGTTCGTGGGAGTACTGATTTCTGTAAGATGGATTTACGGATTTACGGATGTACGGATTTCGTGTAAGAATAAAGAGCGATTCCCTGTTCACTTTTTCATCTCTACAAACAGCCCTATTAACTCGGTATTGAGATTATCTATGAACGATAGAGTTATAAGTTTATCAATTGTTAGTGTCAATTTTTGAGGACTCTTCGTCGTCCTCAAAAATGCGATTGGCTAAAAAATTTACATTTATCAAAAAACTTGAGGTTTCGAAAGAAAGAAAATTGTAGACTTGTAAGGTTTTCATTGCAATAGAAATGTATATGTATTGATGTATTATTAAATTCTTCTTTCGAAAAATATGGTTTTCCCCGTAGTTTCTCTGCATTGGAGTAGTTAAACAAATATGTACTGATGTAGCCCTTTTTACTGGCTTTATGTTTCCCTCGTGTTATTGCAATAAAATGAAAATTCTTCACAAAACTGAGAAGGATTACTCCTAATATTTTGATTACGGAGCTATGTACATACATACCTTCGTACTTTCATCCAGCTCTAGAGGATTAGAAGCATTAACTGCCCTAAAATCTCATCCATCAAAATCGTCATCATCGGCTACAGTTCTCTCGTCTCGGATCGGGGTCCATGTCAAAAAACATACATATGTACGGATATGACGAAAATGAAAAAAAAATCTGGGTGGTAAGTGTGTAACTACAGGCATAGCTTGCATAAGCACATACTTGGGCGAAGAGTATTAATTCATGTTTGTATATGGATGTAATTGTTATTGCGAGTAAAAACAGCATTCTTAACTTTTTTACTAAACTTTTTATATATTTATTTATCCCCTTGTAAACAATGCCTTCTTAATTTGTCTTAACCCGAAAATTTGATCTTCAATTTAGTTTTCAAAATTTGAACATTTATTGTATTTATAATAAATTATAAATAAACTAATATGTGACATAAAATACATTATTTTAATCAAACAAATATAAAAATACAAATCAGGCAGGGAAGACAATTATAAGAGAATTATAATATATGACATACATAGGTATTTTGACCTCGTATAAGGACTTTATAAGCATACGCCATCCGCTGTATGTGTATGTTCAACAGTATATATTATTTAAAAGAAGTAATTAGAAAAGATATGCAAGTTTGTATTACTCTCAAACAGTGTTTGTCTTTTTGGAAAAACACTTGCTACCCAACGAGCACGTAATTGTACTTGGATTCATGTGCATACATTTTTATCGTATTTTGGAACAATATTTTATACGTGATCAAGTGTTTTGTAGCTTACATTTGTTTTGAAGAAAATGCTCCACTTTTGATATGAAGAATTTTCAAAGCAAAACATGAAACTTATTTCATATATTACCTTAAATAAGTTAATCCAATTTGGTGGTCTTTGCTTACAAATATCTTACATCAATAATTTAATTACAAGTAAAGACTTTGATTTTTTCTTATACAGATACTTCTTTTGTGTATTTAGAACGATCATTTAAATCGAGAAGGAGTTTATCTGGTCGACGTAATGTCCGTGTTGTGTCAACGGGTGGCTTTGCGCCACTGGATGCAGATGATATATTACTTTGACTTTCGTTGGTACTCAATTGGTGAATTACTTTAGAAGAAACGCAACCTGTTAAGATACTTGTAGATGAAGAAGTTGATGGTTCGTCTGTTAAATTTTTAGAAAACGTCTTTTCATCGAAATCGTTAGGATTTTCATTACTATCGTCATCAGTTGTATAGAATGTTATATCATCGGTGGAATGGGTTTTCTTTTTTGCTGGACTTAAATCATCTGCATTACTTGCTATACCTGCATAGACTCCTATTGTACTGGTTGTACTACCAAAACTTCCAGTTATTGCTGATAATGCTTCGCATGCTGATCTATCTAATAATTCGTTGCTTTGATGCATTACCATTCTACTTTTCCCTCTACCCGATGACAGATTCGATAGTTTTTTTAAACTACAACTTAATTTATTTCTACAACTAGTACAAACTAAAAAATGTTCACTACTTTTATGATTATCACAATGAATAGCTTTTAGGTCATATTTTTCATCCAATTTTTTTCTTAATACTTTTCCTGTTGCCACTGATTTTGCTACTCCTATGCTGGAAGAACTATAACACTTTGATGATTTAGCTTTCGTCCTCGAATTACGTCTACCACCACGAGATGATAACATTATTGTATTTGTTGCTACAGTTTTTTTCAACGGTGACTTCTTTATTCGTTCTCCTGTTCCACAAATACGATCTAAATCCGCCGGATGTGAACACATACAATCTAGTTTAATATTAGAAAAGTTAATGCTTCCATCCGGCTGGGGTGAGCCTAGCTGTTGACTGTTGTATTGAAGGTTATGTTATACTTATTGCTGGCTTTTAATAAATTTTCTGGGTGCAATGCAGGGTCTTGGAACCTTTGAATATTTTGGGTTTCTTTGGGTTTTAGGTATATGTTGGACATTAGTTTCTGGGGGTATACCAGACGTTCCCAAACTATATTTTTTTCCCGATATTCTCAAACTGTGACATAAATTTCCCGATTTCTGCTATAAAAATATTTCCCAGCATTTGATGAACCGTTGATAACAAATTTTCTAATTCCTCAAGGAACACATAATTTGATTTAAAAGACTCAATAAATCTATAAACACAGAACATTGTCAACATCATATCATTAATTTTCACTTTTAACACATCACAACTGCAAATTTTCGTAGTTAATGGCTACATTAAAATCAATAACTCGTTTTCAACAGGCACGGTCACTCTCCCAGAAGCGTATTCATTATTGCAACAAGAAATAAATTCATACCCTTCAATACCATACAAAGATTTTTGCGGACAATCCTTATATTTTGATGGATAACGAAAAAGTTGTTTACGTATTTCCGGTTAAGAGTGAGATCAATTGAGTTGATATCTATGTTATGAAAATTAAGAAAATTATCTTTCAGGTTTTGCATATCAATTCAAAGATTGGAGGTCCGCCTGCGAGTTAATAATAATAAATTTATCGTTTTCCGTCTTTCGCATAAATATTTTCCCACCTCTAACCCAAACGCATTTAAAAGATTTTTCCTCCTTAGCTTTTTGTGCAGCATTTAGAAGTTTTCTCGTTCTCATTCAATGATTCATTTATGAAAATTTTAGTGCTTTGTTTACAGCCAAATATTTTTGTCGTTAAATTGTCTTTAAACGATTGTTTACTCTTCATAACACGTTTTTTTTAGAAAAGTAACAAATTTGACGACTAAAACCTTAGATGTGTTGACATTTGAACATTATCTCTATTTCACACTCTTTGCATAATAATTATCAATATCGGTTCAAGAAACATCTGCGCATACACCCTTTGCAAAAGTTTGCAGCGCACACTCAAGAGCATTACTATTACTTACATTAGGAACACCCACTTTCTCTACATAATTTTCTGTCTTCTCTTGATACAAAATATTAATCTCTTTACGAAGATCATTCACGATTTTAAACAATTTAATATTTTCCTCTTGAAGAGAGTGAATCGTAGAGAGACCAATAGCATTGTCAGCTCTCCTAGCAACTAGTTCGTTGTACACAGTCTCTAGTGAAATCGCTTGGCTGTGTTTATTATGATTTAACAGCAATGCTTGCTGTGTGTTGTACGTCGTATTTTTTTTGTTGGTGCTGCGTGTTTTGTTGTTGTTTTTGCTGTATTTTTTTGTTGGTGCTGCGTGTTTTGTTGTTGTTTTTGCTGCTGCAGATCAGTTGTTTTTGTTCGTGGGAGTACTGATTTCTGTAAGATGGATTTACGGATTTACGGATGTACGGATTTCGTGTAAGAATAAAGAGCGATTCCCTGTTCACTTTTTCATCTCTACAAACAGCCCTATTAACTCGGTATTGAGATTATCTATGAACGATAGAGTTATAAGTTTATCAATTGTTAGTGTCAATTTTTGAGGACTCTTCGTCGTCCTCAAAAATGCGATTGGCTAAAAAATTTACATTTATCAAAAAACTTGAGGTTTCGAAAGAAAGAAAATTGTAGACTTGTAAGGTTTTCATTGCAATAGAAATGTATATGTATTGATGTATTATTAAATTCTTCTTTCGAAAAATATGGTTTTCCCCGTAGTTTCTCTGCATTGGAGTAGTTAAACAAATATGTACTGATGTAGCCCTTTTTACTGGCTTTATGTTTCCCTCGTGTTATTGCAATAAAAATGAAAATTCTTCACAAAACTGAGAAGGATTACTCCTAATATTTTGATTACGGAGCTATGTACATACATACCTTCGTACTTTCATCCAGCTCTAGAGGATTAGAAGCATTAACTGCCCTAAAATCTCATCCATCAAAATCGTCATCATCGGCTACAGTTCTCTCGTCTCGGATCGGGGTCCATGTCAAAAAACATACATATGTACGGATATGACGAAAATGAAAAAAAAATCTGGGTGGTAAGTGTGTAACTACAGGCATAGCTTGCATAAGCACATACTTGGGCGAAGAGTATTAATTCATGTTTGTATATGGATGTAATTGTTATTGCGAGTAAAAACAGCATTCTTAACTTTCTTACTAAACTTTTTATATATTTATTTATCCCCTTGTAAACAATGCCTTCTTAATTTGTCTTAACCCGAAAATTTGATCTTCAATTTAGTTTTCAAAATTTGAACATTTATTGTATTTATAATAAATTATAAATAAACTAATATGTGACATAAAATACATTATTTTAATCAAACAAATATAAAAATACAAATCAGGCAGGGAAGACAATTATAAGAGAATTATAATATATGACATACATAGGTATTTTGACCTCGTATAAGGACTTTATAAGCATACGCCATCCGCTGTATGTGTATGTTCAACAGTATATATTATTTAAAAGAAGTAATTAGAAAAGATATGCAAGTTTGTATTACTCTCAAACAGTGTTTGTCTTTTTGGAAAAACACTTGCTACCCAACGAGCACGTAATTGTACTTGGATTCATGTGCATACATTTTTATCGTATTTTGGAACAATATTTTATACGTGATCATGTGTTTTGTAGCTTACATTTGTTTTGAAGAAAATGCTCCACTTTTGATATGAAGAATTTTCAAAGCAAAACATGAAACTTATTTCATATATTACCTTAAATAAGTTAATCCAATTTGGTGGTCTTTGCTTACAAATATCTTACATCAATAATTTAATTACAAGTAAAGACTTTGATTTTTTCTTATACAGATACTTCTTTTGTGTATTTAGAACGATCATTTAAATCGAGAAGGAGTTTATCTGGTCGACGTAATGTCCGTGTTGTGTCAACGGGTGGCTTTGCGCCACTGGATGCAGATGATATATTACTTTGACTTTCGTTGGTACTCAATTGGTGAATTACTTTAGAAGAAACGCAACCTGTTAAGATACTTGTAGATGAAGAAGTTGATGGTTCGTCTGTTAAATTTTTAGAAAACGTCTTTTCATCGAAATCGTTAGGATTTTCATTACTATCGTCATCAGTTGTATAGAATGTTATATCATCGGTGGAATGGGTTTTCTTTTTTGCTGGACTTAAATCATCTGCATTACTTGCTATACCTGCATAGACTCCTATTGTACTGGTTGTACTACCAAAACTTCCAGTTATTGCTGATAATGCTTCGCATGCTGATCTATCTAATAATTCGTTGCTTTGATGCATTACCATTCTACTTTTCCCTCTACCCGATGACAGATTCGATAGTTTTTTTAAACTACAACTTAATTTATTTCTACAACTAGTACAAACTAAAAAATGTTCACTACTTTTATGATTATCACAATGAATAGCTTTTAGGTCATATTTTTCATCCAATTTTTTTCTTAATACTTTTCCTGTTGCCACTGATTTTGCTACTCCTATGCTGGAAGAACTATAACACTTTGATGATTTAGCTTTCGTCCTCGAATTACGTCTACCACCACGAGATGATAACATTATTGTATTTGTTGCTACAGTTTTTTTCAACGGTGACTTCTTTATTCGTTCTCCTGTTCCACAAATACGATCTAAATCCGCCGGATGTGAACACATACAATCTAGTTTAATATTAGAAAAGTTAATGCTTCCATCCGGCTGGGGTGAGCCTAGCTGTTGACTGTTGTATTGAAGGTTATGTTATACTTATTGCTGGCTTTTAATAAATTTTCTGGGTGCAATGCAGGGTCTTGGAACCTTTGAATATTTTGGGTTTCTTTGGGTTTTAGGTATATGTTGGACATTAGTTTCTGGGGGTATACCAGACGTTCCCAAACTATATTTTTTTCCCGATATTCTCAAACTGTGACATAAATTTCCCGATTTCTGCTATAAAAATATTTCCCAGCATTTGATGAACCGTTGATAACAAATTTTCTAATTCCTCAAGGAACACATAATTTGATTTAAAAGACTCAATAAATCTATAAACACAGAACATTGTCAACATCATATCATTAATTTTCACTTTTAACACATCACAACTGCAAATTTTCGTAGTTAATGGCTACATTAAAATCAATAACTCGTTTTCAACAGGCACGGTCACTCTCCCAGAAGCGTATTCATTATTGCAACAAGAAATAAATTCATACCCTTCAATACCATACAAAGATTTTTGCGGACAATCCTTATATTTTGATGGATAACGAAAAAGTTGTTTACGTATTTCCGGTTAAGAGTGAGATCAATTGAGTTGATATCTATGTTATGAAAATTAAGAAAATTATCTTTCAGGTTTTGCATATCAATTCAAAGATTGGAGGTCCGCCTGCGAGTTAATAATAATAAATTTATCGTTTTCCGTCTTTCGCATAAATATTTTCCCACCTCTAACCCAAACGCATTTAAAAGATTTTTCCTCCTTAGCTTTTTGTGCAGCATTTAGAAGTTTTCTCGTTCTCATTCAATGATTCATTTATGAAAATTTTAGTGTTTTGTTTACAGCCAAATATTTTTGTCGTTAAATTGTCTTTAAACGATTGTTTACTCTTCATAACACGTTTTTTTTAGAAAAGTAACAAATTTGACGACTAAAACCTTAGATGTGTTGACATTTGAACATTATCTCTATTTCACACTCTTTGCATAATAATTATCAATATCGGTTCAAGAAACATCTGCGCATACACCCTTTGCAAAAGTTTGCAGCGCACACTCAAGAGCATTACTATTACTTACATTAGGAACACCCACTTTCTCTACATAATTTTCTGTCTTCTCTTGATACAAAATATTAATCTCTTTACGAAGATCATTCACGATTTTAAACAATTTAATATTTTCCTCTTGAAGAGAGTGAATCGTAGAGAGACCAATAGCATTGTCAGCTCTTCTAGCAACTAGTTCGTTGTACACAGTCTCTAGTGAAATCGCTTGGCTGTGTTTATTATGATTTAACAGCAATGCTTGCTGTGTGTTGTACGTCGTATTTTTTTTGTTGGTGCTGCGTGTTTTGTTGTTGTTTTTGAGGTATTTTTTTTGTTGGTGCTGCGTGTTTTGTTGTTGTTTTTGCTGCTGCAGATCAGTTGTTTTTGTTCGTGGGAGTACTGATTTCTGTAAGATGGATTTACGGATTTACGGATGTACGGATTTCGTGTAAGAATAAAGAGCGATTCCCTGTTCACTTTTTCATCTCTACAAACAGCCCTATTAACTCGGTATTGAGATTATCTATGAACGATAGAGTTATAAGTTTATCAATTGTTAGTGTCAATTTTTGAGGACTCTTCGTCGTCCTCAAAAATGCGATTGGCTAAAAAATTTACATTTATCAAAAAACTTGAGGTTTCGAAAGAAAGAAAATTGTAGACTTGTAAGGTTTTCATTGCAATAGAAATGTATATGTATTGATGTATTATTAAATTCTTCTTTCGAAAAATATGGTTTTCCCCGTAGTTTCTCTGCATTGGAGTAGTTAAACAAATATGTACTGATGTAGCCCTTTTTACTGGCTTTATGTTTCCCTCGTGTTATTGCAATAAAAATGAAAATTCTTCACAAAACTGAGAAGGATTACTCCTAATATTTTGATTACGGAGCTATGTACATACATACCTTCGTACTTTCATCCAGCTCTAGAGGATTAGAAGCATTAACTGCCCTAAAATCTCATCCATCAAAATCGTCATCATCGGCTACAGTTCTCTCGTCTCGGATCGGGGTCCATGTCAAAAAACATACATATGTACGGATATGACGAAAATGAAAAAAAAATCTGGGTGGTAAGTGTGTAACTACAGGCATAGCTTGCATAAGCACATACTTGGGCGAAGAGTATTAATTCATGTTTGTATATGGATGTAATTGTTATTGCGAGTAAAAACAGCATTCTTAACTTTTTTACTAAACTTTTTATATATTTATTTATCCCCTTGTAAACAATGCCTTCTTAATTTGTCTTAACCCGAAAATTTGATCTTCAATTTAGTTTTCAAAATTTGAACATTTATTGTATTTATAATAAATTATAAATAAACTAATATGTGACATAAAATACATTATTTTAATCAAACAAATATAAAAATACAAATCAGGCAGGGAAGACAATTATAAGAGAATTATAATATATGACATACATAGGTATTTTGACCTCGTATAAGGACTTTATAAGCATACGCCATCCGCTGTATGTGTATGTTCAACAGTATATATTATTTAAAAGAAGTAATTAGAAAAGATATGCAAGTTTGTATTACTCTCAAACAGTGTTTGTCTTTTTGGAAAAACACTTGCTACC
Organism: Eristalis intricaria; assembly: GCA_964034865.1. Classification (NCBI taxonomy): domain Eukaryota; kingdom Metazoa; phylum Arthropoda; class Insecta; order Diptera; family Syrphidae; genus Eristalis; species Eristalis intricaria. Next base: position 91,473,406 of record OZ035875.1, on the reverse strand, counting down.
CAACGAGCACGTAATTGTACTTGGATTCATGTGCATACATTTTTATCGTATTTTGGAACAATATTTTATACGTGATCAAGTGTTTTGTAGCTTACATTTGTTTTGAAGAAAATGCTCCACTTTTGATATGAAGAATTTTCAAAGCAAAACATGAAACTTATTTCATATATTACCTTAAATAAGTTAATCCAATTTGGTGGTCTTTGCTTACAAATATCTTACATCAATAATTTAATTACAAGTAAAGACTTTGATTTTTTCTTATACAGATACTTCTTTTGTGTATTTAGAACGATCATTTAAATCGAGAAGGAGTTTATCTGGTCGACGTAATGTCCGTGTTGTGTCAACGGGTGGCTTTGCGCCACTGGATGCAGATGATATATTACTTTGACTTTCGTTGGTACTCAATTGGTGAATTACTTTAGAAGAAACGCAACCTGTTAAGATACTTGTAGATGAAGAAGTTGATGGTTCGTCTGTTAAATTTTTAGAAAACGTCTTTTCATCGAAATCGTTAGGATTTTCATTACTATCGTCATCAGTTGTATAGAATGTTATATCATCGGTGGAATGGGTTTTCTTTTTTGCTGGACTTAAATCATCTGCATTACTTGCTATACCTGCATAGACTCCTATTGTACTGGTTGTACTACCAAAACTTCCAGTTATTGCTGATAATGCTTCGCATGCTGATCTATCTAATAATTCGTTGCTTTGATGCATTACCATTCTACTTTTCCCTCTACCCGATGACAGATTCGATAGTTTTTTTAAACTACAACTTAATTTATTTCTACAACTAGTACAAACTAAAAAATGTTCACTACTTTTATGATTATCACAATGAATAGCTTTTAGGTCATATTTTTCATCCAATTTTTTTCTTAATACTTTTCCTGTTGCCACTGATTTTGCTACTCCTATGCTGGAAGAACTATAACACTTTGATGATTTAGCTTTCGTCCTCGAATTACGTCTACCACCACGAGATGATAACATTATTGTATTTGTTGCTACAGTTTTTTTCAACGGTGACTTCTTTATTCGTTCTCCTGTTCCACAAATACGATCTAAATCCGCCGGATGTGAACACATACAATATAGTTTAATATTAGAAAAGTTAATGCTTCCATCCGGCTGGGGTGAGCCTAGCTGTTGACTGTTGTATTGAAGGTTATGTTATACTTATTGCTGGCTTTTAATAAATTTTCTGGGTGCAATGCAGGGTCTTGGAACCTTTGAATATTTTGGGTTTCTTTGGGTTTTAGGTATATGTTGGACATTAGTTTCTGGGGGTATACCAGACGTTCCCAAACTATATTTTTTTCCCGATATTCTCAAACTGTGACATAAATTTCCCGATTTCTGCTATAAAAATATTTCCCAGCATTTGATGAACCGTTGATAACAAATTTTCTAATTCCTCAAGGAACACATAATTTGATTTAAAAGACTCAATAAATCTATAAACACAGAACATTGTCAACATCATATCATTAATTTTCACTTTTAACACATCACAACTGCAAATTTTCGTAGTTAATGGCTACATTAAAATCAATAACTCGTTTTCAACAGGCACGGTCACTCTCCCAGAAGCGTATTCATTATTGCAACAAGAAATAAATTCATACCCTTCAATACCATACAAAGATTTTTGCGGACAATCCTTATATTTTGATGGATAACGAAAAAGTTGTTTACGTATTTCCGGTTAAGAGTGAGATCAATTGAGTTGATATCTATGTTATGAAAATTAAGAAAATTATCTTTCAGGTTTTGCATATCAATTCAAAGATTGGAGGTCCGCCTGCGAGTTAATAATAATAAATTTATCGTTTTCCGTCTTTCGCATAAATATTTTCCCACCTCTAACCCAAACGCATTTAAAAGATTTTTCCTCCTTAGCTTTTTGTGCAGCATTTAGAAGTTTTCTCGTTCTCATTCAATGATTCATTTATGAAAATTTTAGTGCTTTGTTTACAGCCAAACATTTTTGTCGTTAAATTGTCTTTAAACGATTGTTTACTCTTCATAACACGTTTTTTTTAGAAAAGTAACAAATTTGACGACTAAAACCTTAGATGTGTTGACATTTGAACATTATCTCTATTTCACACTCTTTGCATAATAATTATCAATATCGGTTCAAGAAACATCTGCGCATACACCCTTTGCAAAAGTTTGCAGCGCACACTCAAGAGCATTACTATTACTTACATTAGGAACACCCACTTTCTCTACATAATTTTCTGTCTTCTCTTGATACAAAATATTAATCTCTTTACGAAGATCATTCACGATTTTAAACAATTTAATATTTTCCTCTTGAAGAGAGTGAATCGTAGAGAGACCAATAGCATTGTCAGCTCTCCTAGCAACTAGTTCGTTGTACACAGTCTCTAGTGAAATCGCTTGGCTGTGTTTATTATGATTTAACAGCAATGCTTGCTGTGTGTTGTACGTCGTATTTTTTTTGTTGGTGCTGCGTGTTTTGTTGTTGTTTTTGCTGTATTTTTTTTGTTGGTGCTGCGTGTTTTGTTGTTGTTTTTGCTGCTGCAGATCAGTTGTTTTTGTTCGTGGGAGTACTGATTTCTGTAAGATGGATTTACGGATTTACGGATGTACGGATTTCGTGTAAGAATAAAGAGCGATTCCCTGTTCACTTTTTCATCTCTACAAACAGCCCTATTAACTCGGTATTGAGATTATCTATGAACGATAGAGTTATAAGTTTATCAATTGTTAGTGTCAATTTTTGAGGACTCTTCGTCGTCCTCAAAAATGCGATTGGCTAAAAAATTTACATTTATCAAAAAACTTGAGGTTTCGAAAGAAAGAAAATTGTAGACTTGTAAGGTTTTCATTGCAATAGAAATGTATATGTATTGATGTATTATTAAATTCTTCTTTCGAAAAATATGGTTTTCCCCGTAGTTTCTCTGCATTGGAGTAGTTAAACAAATATGTACTGATGTAGCCCTTTTTACTGGCTTTATGTTTCCCTCGTGTTATTGCAATAAAAATGAAAATTCTTCACAAAACTGAGAAGGATTACTCCTAATATTTTGATTACGGAGCTATGTACATACATACCTTCGTACTTTCATCCAGCTCTAGAGGATTAGAAGCATTAACTGCCCTAAAATCTCATCCATCAAAATCGTCATCATCGGCTACAGTTCTCTCGTCTCGGATCGGGGTCCATGTCAAAAAACATACATATGTACGGATATGACGAAAATGAAAAAAAAATCTGGGTGGTAAGTGTGTAACTACAGGCATAGCTTGCATAAGCACATACTTGGGCGAAGAGTATTAATTCATGTTTGTATATGGATGTAATTGTTATTGCGAGTAAAAACAGCATTCTTAACTTTCTTACTAAACTTTTTATATATTTATTTATCCCCTTGTAAACAATGCCTTCTTAATTTGTCTTAACCCGAAAATTTGATCTTCAATTTAGTTTTCAAAATTTGAACATTTATTGTATTTATAATAAATTATAAATATACTAATATGTGACATAAAATACATTATTTTAATCAAACAAATATAAAAATACAAATCAGGCAGGGAAGACAATTATAAGAGAATTATAATATATGACATACATAGGTATTTTGACCTCGTATAAGGACTTTATAAGCATACGCCATCCGCTGTATGTGTATGTTCAACAGTATATATTATTTAAAAGAAGTAATTAGAAAAGATATGCAAGTTTGTATTACTCTCAAACAGTGTTTGTCTTTTTGGAAAAACACTTGCTACCCAACGAGCACGTAATTGTACTTGGATTCATGTGCATACATTTTTATCGTATTTTGGAACAATATTTTATACGTGATCATGTGTTTTGTAGCTTACATTTGTTTTGAAGAAAATGCTCCACTTTTGATATGAAGAATTTTCAAAGCAAAACATGAAACTTATTTCATATATTACCTTAAATAAGTTAATCCAATTTGGTGGTCTTTGCTTACAAATATCTTACATCAATAATTTAATTACAAGTAAAGACTTTGATTTTTTCTTATACAGATACTTCTTTTGTGTATTTAGAACGATCATTTAAATCGAGAAGGAGTTTATCTGGTCGACGTAATGTCCGTGTTGTGTCAACGGGTGGCTTTGCGCCACTGGATGCAGATGATATATTACTTTGACTTTCGTTGGTACTCAATTGGTGAATTACTTTAGAAGAAACGCAACCTGTTAAGATACTTGTAGATGAAGAAGTTGATGGTTCGTCTGTTAAATTTTTAGAAAACGTCTTTTCATCGAAATCGTTAGGATTTTCATTACTATCGTCATCAGTTGTATAGAATGTTATATCATCGGTGGAATGGGTTTTCTTTTTTGCTGGACTTAAATCATCTGCATTACTTGCTATACCTGCATAGACTCCTATTGTACTGGTTGTACTACCAAAACTTCCAGTTATTGCTGATAATGCTTCGCATGCTGATCTATCTAATAATTCGTTGCTTTGATGCATTACCATTCTACTTTTCCCTCTACCCGATGACAGATTCGATAGTTTTTTTAAACTACAACTTAATTTATTTCTACAACTAGTACAAACTAAAAAATGTTCACTACTTTTATGATTATCACAATGAATAGCTTTTAGGTCATATTTTTCATCCAATTTTTTTCTTAATACTTTTCCTGTTGCCACTGATTTTGCTACTCCTATGCTGGAAGAACTATAACACTTTGATGATTTAGCTTTCGTCCTCGAATTACGTCTACCACCACGAGATGATAACATTATTGTATTTGTTGCTACAGTTTTTTTCAACGGTGACTTCTTTATTCGTTCTCCTGTTCCACAAATACGATCTAAATCCGCCGGATGTGAACACATACAATCTAGTTTAATATTAGAAAAGTTAATGCTTCCATCCGGCTGGGGTGAGCCTAGCTGTTGACTGTTGTATTGAAGGTTATGTTATACTTATTGCTGGCTTTTAATAAATTTTCTGGGTGCAATGCAGGGTCTTGGAACCTTTGAATATTTTGGGTTTCTTTGGGTTTTAGGTATATGTTGGACATTAGTTTCTGGGGGTATACCAGACGTTCCCAAACTATATTTTTTTCCCGATATTCTCAAACTGTGACATAAATTTCCCGATTTCTGCTATAAAAATATTTCCCAGCATTTGATGAACCGTTGATAACAAAAAAAATCTAATTCCTCAAGGAACACATAATTTGATTTAAAAAAGTCAATAAATCTATAAACACAGAACATTGTCAACATCATATCATTAATTTTCACTTTTAACACATCACAACTGCAAATTTTCGTAGTTAATGGCTACATTAAAATCAATAACTCGTTTTCAACAGGCACGGTCACTCTCCCAGAAGCGTATTCATTATTGCAACAAGAAATAAATTCATACCCTTCAATACCATACAAAGATTTTTGCGGACAATCCTTATATTTTGATGGATAACGAAAAAGTTGTTTACGTATTTCCGGTTAAGAGTGAGATCAATTGAGTTGATATCTATGTTATGAAAATTAAGAAAATTATCTTTCAGGTTTTGCATATCAATTCAAAGATTGGAGGTCCGCCTGCGAGTTAATAATAATAAATTTATCGTTTTCCGTCTTTCGCATAAATATTTTCCCACCTCTAACCCAAACGCATTTAAAAGATTTTTCCTCCTTAGCTTTTTGTGCAGCATTTAGAAGTTTTCTCGTTCTCATTCAATGATTCATTTATGAAAATTTTAGTGCTTTGTTTACAGCCAAATATTTTTGTCGTTAAATTGTCTTTAAACGATTGTTTACTCTTCATAACACGTTTTTTTTAGAAAAGTAACAAATTTGACGACTAAAACCTTAGATGTGTTGACATTTGAACATTATCTCTATTTCACACTCTTTGCATAATAATTATCAATATCGGTTCAAGAAACATCTGCGCATACACCCTTTGCAAAAGTTTGCAGCGCACACTCAAGAGCATTACTATTACTTACATTAGGAACACCCACTTTCTCTACATAATTTTCTGTCTTCTCTTGATACAAAATATTAATCTCTTTACGAAGATCATTCACGATTTTAAACAATTTAATATTTTCCTCTTGAAGAGAGTGAATCGTAGAGAGACCAATAGCATTGTCAGCTCTTCTAGCAACTAGTTCGTTGTACACAGTCTCTAGTGAAATCGCTTGGCTGTGTTTATTATGATTTAACAGCAATGCTTGCTGTGTGTTGTACGTCGTATTTTTTTTGTTGGTGCTGCGTGTTTTGTTGTTGTTTTTGCTGTATTTTTTTTGTTGGTGCTGCGTGTTTTGTTGTTGTTTTTGCTGCTGCAGATCAGTTGTTTTTGTTCGTGGGAGTACTGATTTCTGTAAGATGGATTTACGGATTTACGGATGTACGGATTTCGTGTAAGAATAAAGAGCGATTCCCTGTTCACTTTTTCATCTCTACAAACAGCCCTATTAACTCGGTATTGAGATTATCTATGAACGATAGAGTTATAAGTTTATCAATTGTTAGTGTCAATTTTTGAGGACTCTTCGTCGTCCTCAAAAATGCGATTGGCTAAAAAATTTACATTTATCAAAAAACTTGAGGTTTCGAAAGAAAGAAAATTGTAGACTTGTAAGGTTTTCATTGCAATAGAAATGTATATGTATTGATGTATTATTAAATTCTTCTTTCGAAAAATATGGTTTTCCCCGTAGTTTCTCTGCATTGGAGTAGTTAAACAAATATGTACTGATGTAGCCCTTTTTACTGGCTTTATGTTTCCCTCGTGTTATTGCAATAAAAATGAAAATTCTTCACAAAACTGAGAAGGATTACTCCTAATATTTTGATTACGGAGCTATGTACATACATACCTTCGTACTTTCATCCAGCTCTAGAGGATTAGAAGCATTAACTGCCCTAAAATCTCATCCATCAAAATCGTCATCATCGGCTACAGTTCTCTCGTCTCGGATCGGGGTCCATGTCAAAAAACATACATATGTACGGATATGACGAAAATGAAAAAAAAATCTGGGTGGTAAGTGTGTAACTACAGGCATAGCTTGCATAAGCACATACTTGGGCGAAGAGTATTAATTCATGTTTGTATATGGATGTAATTGTTATTGCGAGTAAAAACAGCATTCTTAACTTTTTTACTAAACTTTTTATATATTTATTTATCCCCTTGTAAACAATGCCTTCTTAATTTGTCTTAACCCGAAAATTTGATCTTCAATTTAGTTTTCAAAATTTGAACATTTATTGTATTTATAATAAATTATAAATAAACTAATATGTGACATAAAATACATTATTTTAATCAAACAAATATAAAAATACAAATCAGGCAGGGAAGACAATTATAAGAGAATTATAATATATGACATACATAGGTATTTTGACCTCGTATAAGGACTTTATAAGCATACGCCATCCGCTGTATGTGTATGTTCAACAGTATATATTATTTAAAAGAAGTAATTAGAAAAGATATGCAAGTTTGTATTACTCTCAAACAGTGTTTGTCTTTTTGGAAAAACACTTGCTACCCAACGAGCACGTAATTGTACTTGGATTCATGTGCATACATTTTTATCGTATTTTGGAACAATATTTTATACGTGATCAAGTGTTTTGTAGCTTACATTTGTTTTGAAGAAAATGCTCCACTTTTGATATGAAGAATTTTCAAAGCAAAACATGAAACTTATTTCATATATTACCTTAAATAAGTTAATCCAATTTGGTGGTCTTTGCTTACAAATATCTTACATCAATAATTTAATTACAAGTAAAGACTTTGATTTTTTCTTATACAGATACTTCTTTTGTGTATTTAGAACGATCATTTAAATCGAGAAGGAGTTTATCTGGTCGACGTAATGTCCGTGTTGTGTCAACGGGTGGCTTTGCGCCACTGGATGCAGATGATATATTACTTTGACTTTCGTTGGTACTCAATTGGTGAATTACTTTAGAAGAAACGCAACCTGTTAAGATACTTGTAGATGAAGAAGTTGATGGTTCGTCTGTTAAATTTTTAGAAAACGTCTTTTCATCGAAATCGTTAGGATTTTCATTACTATCGTCATCAGTTGTATAGAATGTTATATCATCGGTGGAATGGGTTTTCTTTTTTGCTGGACTTAAATCATCTGCATTACTTGCTATACCTGCATAGACTCCTATTGTACTGGTTGTACTACCAAAACTTCCAGTTATTGCTGATAATGCTTCGCATGCTGATCTATCTAATAATTCGTTGCTTTGATGCATTACCATTCTACTTTTCCCTCTACCCGATGACAGATTCGATAGTTTTTTTAAACTACAACTTAATTTATTTCTACAACTAGTACAAACTAAAAAATGTTCACTACTTTTATGATTATCACAATGAATAGCTTTTAGGTCATATTTTTCATCCAATTTTTTTCTTAATACTTTTCCTGTTGCCACTGATTTTGCTACTCCTATGCTGGAAGAACTATAACACTTTGATGATTTAGCTTTCGTCCTCGAATTACGTCTACCACCACGAGATGATAACATTATTGTATTTGTTGCTACAGTTTTTTTCAACGGTGACTTCTTTATTCGTTCTCCTGTTCCACAAATACGATCTAAATCCGCCGGATGTGAACACATACAATCTAGTTTAATATTAGAAAAGTTAATGCTTCCATCCGGCTGGGGTGAGCCTAGCTGTTGACTGTTGTATTGAAGGTTATGTTATACTTATTGCTGGCTTTTAATAAATTTTCTGGGTGCAATGCAGGGTCTTGGAACCTTTGAATATTTTGGGTTTCTTTGGGTTTTAGGTATATGTTGGACATTAGTTTCTGGGGGTATACCAGACGTTCCCAAACTATATTTTTTTCCCGATATTCTCAAACTGTGACATAAATTTCCCGATTTCTGCTATAAAAATATTTCCCAGCATTTGATGAACCGTTGATAACAAATTTTCTAATTCCTCAAGGAACACATAATTTGATTTAAAAGACTCAATAAATCTATAAACACAGAACATTGTCAACATCATATCATTAATTTTCACTTTTAACACATCACAACTGCAAATTTTCGTAGTTAATGGCTACATTAAAATCAATAACTCGTTTTCAACAGGCACGGTCACTCTCCCAGAAGCGTATTCATTATTGCAACAAGAAATAAATTCATACCCTTCAATACCATACAAAGATTTTTGCGGACAATCCTTATATTTTGATGGATAACGAAAAAGTTGTTTACGTATTTCCGGTTAAGAGTGAGATCAATTGAGTTGATATCTATGTTATGAAAATTAAGAAAATTATCTTTCAGGTTTTGCATATCAATTCAAAGATTGGAGGTCCGCCTGCGAGTTAATAATAATAAATTTATCGTTTTCCGTCTTTCGCATAAATATTTTCCCACCTCTAACCCAAACGCATTTAAAAGATTTTTCCTCCTTAGCTTTTTGTGCAGCATTTAGAAGTTTTCTCGTTCTCATTCAATGATTCATTTATGAAAATTTTAGTGTTTTGTTTACAGCCAAATATTTTTGTCGTTAAATTGTCTTTAAACGATTGTTTACTCTTCATAACACGTTTTTTTTAGAAAAGTAACAAATTTGACGACTAAAACCTTAGATGTGTTGACATTTGAACATTATCTCTATTTCACACTCTTTGCATAATAATTATCAATATCGGTTCAAGAAACATCTGCGCATACACCCTTTGCAAAAGTTTGCAGCGCACACTCAAGAGCATTACTATTACTTACATTAGGAACACCCACTTTCTCTACATAATTTTCTGTCTTCTCTTGATACAAAATATTAATCTCTTTACGAAGATCATTCACGATTTTAAACAATTTAATATTTTCCTCTTGAAGAGAGTGAATCGTAGAGAGACCAATAGCATTGTCAGCTCTCCTAGCAACTAGTTCGTTGTACACAGTCTCTAGTGAAATCGCTTGGCTGTGTTTATTATGATTTAACAGCAATGCTTGCTGTGTGTTGTACGTCGTATTTTTTTTGTTGGTGCTGCGTGTTTTGTTGTTGTTTTTGCTGTATTTTTTTTGTTGGTGCTGCGTGTTTTGTTGTTGTTTTTGCTGCTGCAGATCAGTTGTTTTTGTTCGTGGGAGTACTGATTTCTGTAAGATGGATTTACGGATTTACGGATGTACGGATTTCGTGTAAGAATAAAGAGCGATTCCCTGTTCACTTTTTCATCTCTACAAACAGCCCTATTAACTCGGTATTGAGATTATCTATGAACGATAGAGTTATAAGTTTATCAATTGTTAGTGTCAATTTTTGAGGACTCTTCGTCGTCCTCAAAAATGCGATTGGCTAAAAAATTTACATTTATCAAAAAACTTGAGGTTTCGAATGAAAGAAAATTGTAGACTTGAAAGGTTTTCATTGCAATAGAAATGTATATGTATTGATGTATTATTAAATTCTTCTTTCGAAAAATATGGTTTTCCCCGTAGTTTCTCTGCATTGGAGTAGTAAAACAAATATGTACTGATGTAGCCCTTTTTACTGGCTTTATGTTTCCCTCGTGTTATTGCAATAAAAATGAAAATTCTTCACAAAACTGAGAAGGATTACTCCTAATATTTTGATTACGGAGCTATGTACATACATACCTTCGTACTTTCATCCAGCTCTAGAGGATTAGAAGCATTAACTGCCCTAAAATCTCATCCATCAAAATCGTCATCATCGGCTACAGTTCTCTCGTCTCGGATCGGGGTCCATGTCAAAAAACATACATATGTACGGATATGACGAAAATGAAAAAAAAATCTGGGTGGTAAGTGTGTAACTACAGGCATAGCTTGCATAAGCACATACTTGGGCGAAGAGTATTAATTCATGTTTGTATATGGATGTAATTGTTATTGCGAGTAAAAACACCATTCTTAACTTTCTTACTAAACTTTTTATATATTTATTTATCCCCTTGTAAACAATGCCTTCTTAATTTGTCTTAACCCGAAAATTTGATCTTCAATTTAGTTTTCAAAATTTGAACATTTATTGTATTTATAATAAATTATAAATAAACTAATATGTGACATAAAATACATTATTTTAATCAAACAAATATAAAAATACAAATCAGGCAGGGAAGACAATTATAAGAGAATTATAATATATGACATACATAGGTATTTTGACCTCGTATAAGGACTTTATAAGCATACGCCATCCGCTGTATGTGTATGTTCAACAGTATATATTATTTAAAAGAAGTAATTAGAAAAGATATGCAAGTTTGTATTACTCTCAAACAGTGTTTGTCTTTTTGGAAAAACACTTGCTACCCAACGAGCACGTAATTGTACTTGGATTCATGTGCATACATTTTTATCGTATTTTGGAACAATATTTTATACGTGATCAAGTGTTTTGTAGCTTACATTTGTTTTGAAGAAAATGCTCCACTTTTGATATGAAGAATTTTCAAAGCAAAACATGAAACTTATTTCATATATTACCTTAAATAAGTTAATCCAATTTGGTGGTCTTTGCTTACAAATATCTTACATCAATAATTTAATTACAAGTAAAGACTTTGATTTTTTCTTATACAGATACTTCTTTTGTGTATTTAGAACGATCATTTAAATCGAGAAGGAGTTTATCTGGTCGACGTAATGTCCGTGTTGTGTCAACGGGTGGCTTTGCGCCACTGGATGCAGATGATATATTACTTTGACTTTCGTTGGTACTCAATTGGTGAATTACTTTAGAAGAAACGCAACCTGTTAAGATACTTGTAGATGAAGAAGTTGATGGTTCGTCTGTTAAATTTTTAGAAAACGTCTTTTCATCGAAATCGTTAGGATTTTCATTACTATCGTCATCAGTTGTATAGAATGTTATATCATCGGTGGAATGGGTTTTCTTTTTTGCTGGACTTAAATCATCTGCATTACTTGCTATACCTGCATAGACTCCTATTGTACTGGTTGTACTACCAAAACTTCCAGTTATTGCTGATAATGCTTCGCATGCTGATCTATCTAATAATTCGTTGCTTTGATGCATTACCATTCTACTTTTCCCTCTACCCGATGACAGATTCGATAGTTTTTTTAAACTACAACTTAATTTATTTCTACAACTAGTACAAACTAAAAAATGTTCACTACTTTTATGATTATCACAATGAATAGCTTTTAGGTCATATTTTTCATCCAATTTTTTTCTTAATACTTTTCCTGTTGCCACTGATTTTGCTACTCCTATGCTGGAAGAACTATAACACTTTGATGATTTAGCTTTCGTCCTCGAATTACGTCTACCACCACGAGATGATAACATTATTGTATTTGTTGCTACAGTTTTTTTCAACGGTGACTTCTTTATTCGTTCTCCTGTTCCACAAATACGATCTAAATCCGCCGGATGTGAACACATACAATCTAGTTTAATATTAGAAAAGTTAATGCTTCCATCCGGCTGGGGTGAGCCTAGCTGTTGACTGTTGTATTGAAGGTTATGTTATACTTATTGCTGGCTTTTAATAAATTTTCTGGGTGCAATGCAGGGTCTTGGAACCTTTGAATATTTTGGGTTTCTTTGGGTTTTAGGTATATGTTGGACATTAGTTTCTGGGGGTATACCAGACGTTCCCAAACTATATTTTTTTCCCGATATTCTCAAACTGTGACATAAATTTCCCGATTTCTGCTATAAAAATATTTCCCAGCATTTGATGAACCGTTGATAACAAATTTTCTAATTCCTCAAGGAACACATAATTTGATTTAAAAGACTCAATAAATCTATAAACACAGAACATTGTCAACATCATATCATTAATTTTCACTTTTAACACATCACAACTGCAAATTTTCGTAGTTAATGGCTACATTAAAATCAATAACTCGTTTTCAACAGGCACGGTCACTCTCCCAGAAGCGTATTCATTATTGCAACAAGAAATAAATTCATACCCTTCAATACCATACAAAGATTTTTGCGGACAATCCTTATATTTTGATGGATAACGAAAAAGTTGTTTACGTATTTCCGGTTAAGAGTGAGATCAATTGAGTTGATATCTATGTTATGAAAATTAAGAAAATTATCTTTCAGGTTTTGCATATCAATTCAAAGATTGGAGGTCCGCCTGCGAGTTAATAATAATAAATTTATCGTTTTCCGTCTTTCGCATAAATATTTTCCCACCTCTAACCCAAACGCATTTAAAAGATTTTTCCTCCTTAGCTTTTTGTGCAGCATTTAGAAGTTTTCTCGTTCTCATTCAATGATTCATTTATGAAAATTTTAGTGCTTTGTTTACAGCCAAATATTTTTGTCGTTAAATTGTCTTTAAACGATTGTTTACTCTTCATAACACGTTTTTTTTTAGAAAAGTAACAAATTTGACGACTAAAACCTTAGATGTGTTGACATTTGAACATTATCTCTATTTCACACTCTTTGCATAATAATTATCAATATCGGTTCAAGAAACATCTGCGCATACACCCTTTGCAAAAGTTTGCAGCGCACACTCAAGAGCATTACTATTACTTACATTAGGAACACCCACTTTCTCTACATAATTTTCTGTCTTCTCTTGATACAAAATATTAATCTCTTTACGAAGATCATTCACGATTTTAAACAATTTAATATTTTCCTCTTGAAGAGAGTGAATCGTAGAGAGACCAATAGCATTGTCAGCTCTCCTAGCAACTAGTTCGTTGTACACAGTCTCTAGTGAAATCGCTTGGCTGTGTTTATTATGATTTAACAGCAATGCTTGCTGTGTGTTGTACGTCGTATTTTTTTTGTTGGTGCTGCGTGTTTTGTTGTTGTTTTTGCTGTATTTTTTTTGTTGGTGCTGCGTGTTTTGTTGTTGTTTTTGCTGCTGCAGATCAGTTGTTTTTGTTCGTGGGAGTACTGATTTCTGTAAGATGGATTTACGGATTTACGGATGTACGGATTTCGTGTAAGAATAAAGAGCGATTCCCTGTTCACTTTTTCATCTCTACAAACAGCCCTATTAACTCGGTATTGAGATTATCTATGAACGATAGAGTTATAAGTTTATCAATTGTTAGTGTCAATTTTTGAGGACTCTTCGTCGTCCTCAAAAATGCGATTGGCTAAAAAATTTACATTTATCAAAAAACTTGAGGTTTCGAAAGAAAGAAAATTGTAGACTTGTAAGGTTTTCATTGCAATAGAAATGTATATGTATTGATGTATTATTAAATTCTTCTTTCGAAAAATATGGTTTTCCCCGTAGTTTCTCTGCATTGGAGTAGTTAAACAAATATGTACTGATGTAGCCCTTTTTACTGGCTTTATGTTTCCCTCGTGTTATTGCAATAAAAATGAAAATTCTTCACAAAACTGAGAAGGATTACTCCTAATATTTTGATTACGGAGCTATGTACATACATACCTTCGTACTTTCATCCAGCTCTAGAGGATTAGAAGCATTAACTGCCCTAAAATCTCATCCATCAAAATCGTCATCATCGGCTACAGTTCTCTCGTCTCGGATCGGGGTCCATGTCAAAAAACATACATATGTACGGATATGACGAAAATGAAAAAAAAATCTGGGTGGTAAGTGTGTAACTACAGGCATAGCTTGCATAAGCACATACTTGGGCGAAGAGTATTAATTCATGTTTGTATATGGATGTAATTGTTATTGCGAGTAAAAACAGCATTCTTAACTTTCTTACTAAACTTTTTATATATTTATTTATCCCCTTGTAAACAATGCCTTCTTAATTTGTCTTAACCCGAAAATTTGATCTTCAATTTAGTTTTCAAAATTTGAACATTTATTGTATTTATAATAAATTATAAATAAACTAATATGTGACATAAAATACATTATTTTAATCAAACAAATATAAAAATACAAATCAGGCAGGGAAGACAATTATAAGAGAATTATAATATATGACATACATAGGTATTTTGACCTCGTATAAGGACTTTATAAGCATACGCCATCCGCTGTATGTGTATGTTCAACAGTATATATTATTTAAAAGAAGTAATTAGAAAAGATATGCAAGTTTGTATTACTCTCAAACAGTGTTTGTCTTTTTGGAAAAACACTTGCTACCCAACGAGCACGTAATTGTACTTGGATTCATGTGCATACATTTTTATCGTATTTTGGAACAATATTTTATACGTGATCAAGTGTTTTGTAGCTTACATTTGTTTTGAAGAAAATGCTCCACTTTTGATATGAAGAATTTTCAAAGCAAAACATGAAACTTATTTCATATATTACCTTAAATAAGTTAATCCAATTTGGTGGTCTTTGCTTACAAATATCTTACATCAATAATTTAATTACAAGTAAAGACTTTGATTTTTTCTTATACAGATACTTCTTTTGTGTATTTAGAACGATCATTTAAATCGAGAAGGAGTTTATCTGGTCGACGTAATGTCCGTGTTGTGTCAACGGGTGGCTTTGCGCCACTGGATGCAGATGATATATTACTTTGACTTTCGTTGGTACTCAATTGGTGAATTACTTTAGAAGAAACGCAACCTGTTAAGATACTTGTAGATGAAGAAGTTGATGGTTCGTCTGTTAAATTTTTAGAAAACGTCTTTTCATCGAAATCGTTAGGATTTTCATTACTATCGTCATCAGTTGTATAGAATGTTATATCATCGGTGGAATGGGTTTTCTTTTTTGCTGGACTTAAATCATCTGCATTACTTGCTATACCTGCATAGACTCCTATTGTACTGGTTGTACTACCAAAACTTCCAGTTATTGCTGATAATGCTTCGCATGCTGATCTATCTAATAATTCGTTGCTTTGATGCATTACCATTCTACTTTTCCCTCTACCCGATGACAGATTCGATAGTTTTTTTAAACTACAACTTAATTTATTTCTACAACTAGTACAAACTAAAAAATGTTCACTACTTTTATGATTATCACAATGAATAGCTTTTAGGTCATATTTTTCATCCAATTTTTTTCTTAATACTTTTCCTGTTGCCACTGATTTTGCTACTCCTATGCTGGAAGAACTATAACACTTTGATGATTTAGCTTTCGTCCTCGAATTACGTCTACCACCACGAGATGATAACATTATTGTATTTGTTGCTACAGTTTTTTTCAACGGTGACTTCTTTATTCGTTCTCCTGTTCCACAAATACGATCTAAATCCGCCGGATGTGAACACATACAATCTAGTTTAATATTAGAAAAGTTAATGCTTCCATCCGGCTGGGGTGAGCCTAGCTGTTGACTGTTGTATTGAAGGTTATGTTATACTTATTGCTGGCTTTTAATAAATTTTCTGGGTGCAATGCAGGGTCTTGGAACCTTTGAATATTTTGGGTTTCTTTGGGTTTTAGGTATATGTTGGACATTAGTTTCTGGGGGTATACCAGACGTTCCCAAACTATATTTTTTTCCCGATATTCTCAAACTGTGACATAAATTTCCCGATTTCTGCTATAAAAATATTTCCCAGCATTTGATGAACCGTTGATAACAAATTTTCTAATTCCTCAAGGAACACATAATTTGATTTAAAAGACTCAATAAATCTATAAACACAGAACATTGTCAACATCATATCATTAATTTTCACTTTTAACACATCACAACTGCAAATTTTCGTAGTTAATGGCTACATTAAAATCAATAACTCGTTTTCAACAGGCACGGTCACTCTCCCAGAAGCGTATTCATTATTGCAACAAGAAATAAATTCATACCCTTCAATACCATACAAAGATTTTTGCGGACAATCCTTATATTTTGATGGATAACGAAAAAGTTGTTTACGTATTTCCGGTTAAGAGTGAGATCAATTGAGTTGATATCTATGTTATGAAAATTAAGAAAATTATCTTTCAGGTTTTGCATATCAATTCAAAGATTGGAGGTCCGCCTGCGAGTTAATAATAATAAATTTATCGTTTTCCGACTTTCGCATAAATATTTTCCCACCTCTAACCCAAACGCATTTAAAAGATTTTTCCTCCTTAGCTTTTTGTGCAGCATTTAGAAGTTTTCTCGTTCTCATTCAATGATTCATTTATGAAAATTTTAGTGCTTTGTTTACAGCCAAATATTTTTGTCGTTAAATTGTCTTTAAACGATTGTTTACTCTTCATAACACGTTTTTTTTTAGAAAAGTAACAAATTTGACGACTAAAACCTTAGATGTGTTGACATTTGAACATTATCTCTATTTCACACTCTTTGCATAATAATTATCAATATCGGTTCAAGAAACATCTGCGCATACACCCTTTGCAAAAGTTTGCAGCGCACACTCAAGAGCATTACTATTACTTACATTAGGAACACCCACTTTCTCTACATAATTTTCTGTCTTCTCTTGATACAAAATATTAATCTCTTTACGAAGATCATTCACGATTTTAAACAATTTAATATTTTCCTCTTGAAGAGAGTGAATCGTAGAGAGACCAATAGCATTGTCAGCTCTTCTAGCAACTAGTTCGTTGTACACAGTCTCTAGTGAAATCGCTTGGCTGTGTTTATTATGATTTAACAGCAATGCTTGCTGTGTGTTGTACGTCGTATTTTTTTTGTTGGTGCTGCGTGTTTTGTTGTTGTTTTTGCTGTATTTTTTTTGTTGGTGCTGCGTGTTTTGTTGTTGTTTTTGCTGCTGCAGATCAGTTGTTTTTGTTCGTGGGAGTACTGATTTCTGTAAGATGGATTTACGGATTTACGGATGTACGGATTTCGTGTAAGAATAAAGAGCGATTCCCTGTTCACTTTTTCATCTCTACAAACAGCCCTATTAACTCGGTATTGAGATTATCTATGAACGATAGAGTTATAAGTTTATCAATTGTTAGTGTCAATTTTTGAGGACTCTTCGTCGTCCTCAAAAATGCGATTGGCTAAAAAATTTACATTTATCAAAAAACTTGAGGTTTCGAAAGAAAGAAAATTGTAGACTTGTAAGGTTTTCATTGCAATAGAAATGTATATGTATTGATGTATTATTAAATTCTTCTTTCGAAAAATATGGTTTTCCCCGTAGTTTCTCTGCATTGGAGTAGTTAAACAAATATGTACTGATGTAGCCCTTTTTACTGGCTTTATGTTTCCCTCGTGTTATTGCAATAAAAATGAAAATTCTTCACAAAACTGAGAAGGATTACTCCTAATATTTTGATTACGGAGCTATGTACATACATACCTTCGTACTTTCATCCAGCTCTAGAGGATTAGAAGCATTAACTGCCCTAAAATCTCATCCATCAAAATCGTCATCATCGGCTACAGTTCTCTCGTCTCGGATCGGGGTCCATGTCAAAAAACATACATATGTACGGATATGACGAAAATGAAAAAAAAAATCTGGGTGGTAAGTGTGTAACTACAGGCATAGCTTGCATAAGCACATACTTGGGCGAAGAGTATTAATTCATGTTTGTATATGGATGTAATTGTTATTGCGAGTAAAAACAGCATTCTTAACTTTTTTACTAAACTTTTTATATTTTTATTTATCCCCTTGTAAACAATGCCTTCTTAATTTGTCTTAACCCGAAAATTTGATCTTCAATTTAGTTTTCAAAATTTGAACATTTATTGTATTTATAATAAATTATAAATAAACTAATATGTGACATAAAATACATTATTTTAATCAAACAAATATAAAAATACAAATCAGGCAGGGAAGACAATTATAAGAGAATTATAATATATGACATACATAGGTATTTTGACCTCGTATAAGGACTTTATAAGCATACGCCATCCGCTGTATGTGTATGTTCAACAGTATATATTATTTAAAAGAAGTAATTAGAAAAGATATGCAAGTTTGTATTACTCTCAAACAGTGTTTGTCTTTTTGGAAAAACACTTGCTACCCAACGAGCACGTAATTGTACTTGGATTCATGTGCATACATTTTTATCGTATTTTGGAACAATATTTTATACGTGATCAAGTGTTTTGTAGCTTACATTTGTTTTGAAGAAAATGCTCCACTTTTGATATGAAGAATTTTCAAAGCAAAACATGAAACTTATTTCATATATTACCTTAAATAAGTTAATCCAATTTGGTGGTCTTTGCTTACAAATATCTTACATCAATAATTTAATTACAAGTAAAGACTTTGATTTTTTCTTATACAGATACTTCTTTTGTGTATTTAGAACGATAATTTAAATCGAGAAGGAGTTTATCTGGTCGACGTAA
This sequence comes from Eristalis intricaria, assembly GCA_964034865.1. Lineage (NCBI taxonomy): Eukaryota > Metazoa > Arthropoda > Insecta > Diptera > Syrphidae > Eristalis > Eristalis intricaria. The sequence continues at coordinate 91,454,163 of OZ035875.1, read as the reverse complement.
TGTCCGTGTTGTGTCAACGGGTGGCTTTGCGCCACTGGATGCAGATGATATATTACTTTGACTTTCGTTGGTACTCAATTGGTGAATTACTTTAGAAGAAACGCAACCTGTTAAGATACTTGTAGATGAAGAAGTTGATGGTTCGTCTGTTAAATTTTTAGAAAACGTCTTTTCATCGAAATCGTTAGGATTTTCATTACTATCGTCATCAGTTGTATAGAATGTTATATCATCGGTGGAATGGGTTTTCTTTTTTGCTGGACTTAAATCATCTGCATTACTTGCTATACCTGCATAGACTCCTATTGTACTGGTTGTACTACCAAAACTTCCAGTTATTGCTGATAATGCTTCGCATGCTGATCTATCTAATAATTCGTTGCTTTGATGCATTACCATTCTACTTTTCCCTCTACCCGATGACAGATTCGATAGTTTTTTTAAACTACAACTTAATTTATTTCTACAACTAGTACAAACTAAAAAATGTTCACTACTTTTATGATTATCACAATGAATAGCTTTTAGGTCATATTTTTCATCCAATTTTTTTCTTAATACTTTTCCTGTTGCCACTGATTTTGCTACTCCTATGCTGGAAGAACTATAACACTTTGATGATTTAGCTTTCGTCCTCGAATTACGTCTACCACCACGAGATGATAACATTATTGTATTTGTTGCTACAGTTTTTTTCAACGGTGACTTCTTTATTCGTTCTCCTGTTCCACAAATACGATCTAAATCCGCCGGATGTGAACACATACAATCTAGTTTAATATTAGAAAAGTTAATGCTTCCATCCGGCTGGGGTGAGCCTAGCTGTTGACTGTTGTATTGAAGGTTATGTTATACTTATTGCTGGCTTTTAATAAATTTTCTGGGTGCAATGCAGGGTCTTGGAACCTTTGAATATTTTGGGTTTCTTTGGGTTTTAGGTATATGTTGGACATTAGTTTCTGGGGGTATACCAGACGTTCCCAAACTATATTTTTTTCCCGATATTCTCAAACTGTGACATAAATTTCCCGATTTCTGCTATAAAAATATTTCCCAGCATTTGATGAACCGTTGATAACAAATTTTCTAATTCCTCAAGGAACACATAATTTGATTTAAAAGACTCAATAAATCTATAAACACAGAACATTGTCAACATCATATCATTAATTTTCACTTTTAACACATCACAACTGCAAATTTTCGTAGTTAATGGCTACATTAAAATCAATAACTCGTTTTCAACAGGCACGGTCACTCTCCCAGAAGCGTATTCATTATTGCAACAAGAAATAAATTCATACCCTTCAATACCATACAAAGATTTTTGCGGACAATCCTTATATTTTGATGGATAACGAAAAAGTTGTTTACGTATTTCCGGTTAAGAGTGAGATCAATTGAGTTGATATCTATGTTATGAAAATTAAGAAAATTATCTTTCAGGTTTTGCATATCAATTCAAAGATTGGAGGTCCGCCTGCGAGTTAATAATAATAAATTTATCGTTTTCCGTCTTTCGCATAAATATTTTCCCACCTCTAACCCAAACGCATTTAAAAGATTTTTCCTCCTTAGCTTTTTGTGCAGCATTTAGAAGTTTTCTCGTTCTCATTCAATGATTCATTTATGAAAATTTTAGTGCTTTGTTTACAGCCAAATATTTTTGTCGTTAAATTGTCTTTAAACGATTGTTTACTCTTCATAACACGTTTTTTTTAGAAAAGTAACAAATTTGACGACTAAAACCTTAGATGTGTTGACATTTGAACATTATCTCTATTTCACACTCTTTGCATAATAATTATCAATATCGGTTCAAGAAACATCTGCGCATACACCCTTTGCAAAAGTTTGCAGCGCACACTCAAGAGCATTACTATTACTTACATTAGGAACACCCACTTTCTCTACATAATTTTCTGTCTTCTCTTGATACAAAATATTAATCTCTTTACGAAGATCATTCACGATTTTAAACAATTTAATATTTTCCTCTTGAAGAGAGTGAATCGTAGAGAGACCAATAGCATTGTCAGCTCTCCTAGCAACTAGTTCGTTGTACACAGTCTCTAGTGAAATCGCTTGGCTGTGTTTATTATGATTTAACAGCAATGCTTGCTGTGTGTTGTACGTCGTATTTTTTTTGTTGGTGCTGCGTGTTTTGTTGTTGTTTTTGCTGTATTTTTTTTGTTGGTGCTGCGTGTTTTGTTGTTGTTTTTGCTGCTGCAGATCAGTTGTTTTTGTTCGTGGGAGTACTGATTTCTGTAAGATGGATTTACGGATTTACGGATGTACGGATTTCGTGTAAGAATAAAGAGCGATTCCCTGTTCACTTTTTCATCTCTACAAACAGCCCTATTAACTCGGTATTGAGATTATCTATGAACGATAGAGTTATAAGTTTATCAATTGTTAGTGTCAATTTTTGAGGACTCTTCGTCGTCCTCAAAAATGCGATTGGCTAAAAAATTTACATTTATCAAAAAACTTGAGGTTTCGAAAGAAAGAAAATTGTAGACTTGTAAGGTTTTCATTGCAATAGAAATGTATATGTATTGATGTATTATTAAATTCTTCTTTCGAAAAATATGGTTTTCCCCGTAGTTTCTCTGCATTGGAGTAGTTAAACAAATATGTACTGATGTAGCCCTTTTTACTGGCTTTATGTTTCCCTCGTGTTATTGCAATAAAAATGAAAATTCTTCACAAAACTGAGAAGGATTACTCCTAATATTTTGATTACGGAGCTATGTACATACATACCTTCGTACTTTCATCCAGCTCTAGAGGATTAGAAGCATTAACTGCCCTAAAATCTCATCCATCAAAATCGTCATCATCGGCTACAGTTCTCTCGTCTCGGATCGGGGTCCATGTCAAAAAACATACATATGTACGGATATGACGAAAATGAAAAAAAAATCTGGGTGGTAAGTGTGTAACTACAGGCATAGCTTGCATAAGCACATACTTGGGCGAAGAGTATTAATTCATGTTTGTATATGGATGTAATTGTTATTGCGAGTAAAAACAGCATTCTTAACTTTTTTACTAAACTTTTTATATATTTATTTATCCCCTTGTAAACAATGCCTTCTTAATTTGTCTTAACCCGAAAATTTGATCTTCAATTTAGTTTTCAAAATTTGAACATTTATTGTATTTATACTAAATTATAAATATGTGACATAAAATACATTATTTTAATCAAACAAATACAAAAATACAAATCAGGCAGGGAAGACAATTATAAGAGAATTATAATATATGACATACATAGGTATTTTGACCTCGTATAAGGACTTTATAAGCATACGCCATCCGCTGTATGTGTATGTTCAACAGTATATATTATTTAAAAGAAGTAATTAGAAAAGATATGCAAGTTTGTATTACTCTCAAACAGTGTTTGTCTTTTTGGAAAAACACTTGCTACCCAACGAGCACGTAATTGTACTTGGATTCATGTGCATACATTTTTATCGTATTTTGGAACAATATTTTATACGTGATCAAGTGTTTTGTAGCTTACATTTGTTTTGAAGAAAATGCTCCACTTTTGATATGAAGAATTTTCAAAGCAAAACATGAAACTTATTTCATATATTACCTTAAATAAGTTAATCCAATTTGGTGGTCTTTGCTTACAAATATCTTACATCAATAATTTAATTACAAGTAAAGACTTTGATTTTTTCTTATACAGATACTTCTTTTGTGTATTTAGAACGATAATTTAAATCGAGAAGGAGTTTATCTGGTCGACGTAATGTCCGTGTTGTGTCAACGGGTGGCTTTGCGCCACTGGATGCAGATGATATATTACTTTGACTTTCGTTGGTACTCAATTGGTGAATTACTTTAGAAGAAACGCAACCTGTTAAGATACTTGTAGATGAAGAAGTTGATGGTTCGTCTGTTAAATTTTTAGAAAACGTCTTTTCATCGAAATCGTTAGGATTTTCATTACTATCGTCATCAGTTGTATAGAATGTTATATCATCGGTGGAATGGGTTTTCTTTTTTGCTGGACTTAAATCATCTGCATTACTTGCTATACCTGCATAGACTCCTATTGTACTGGTTGTACTACCAAAACTTCCAGTTATTGCTGATAATGCTTCGCATGCTGATCTATCTAATAATTCGTTGCTTTGATGCATTACCATTCTACTTTTCCCTCTACCCGATGACAGATTCGATAGTTTTTTTAAACTACAACTTAATTTATTTCTACAACTAGTACAAACTAAAAAATGTACACTACTTTTATGATTATCACAATGAATAGCTTTTAGGTCATATTTTTCATCCAATTTTTTTCTTAATACTTTTCCTGTTGCCACTGATTTTGCTACTCCTATGCTGGAAGAACTATAACACTTTGATGATTTAGCTTTCGTCCTCGAATTACGTCTACCACCACGAGATGATAACATTATTGTATTTGTTGCTACAGTTTTTTTCAACGGTGACTTCTTTATTCGTTCTCCTGTTCCACAAATACGATCTAAATCCGCCGGATGTGAACACATACAATCTAGTTTAATATTAGAAAAGTTAATGCTTCCATCCGGCTGGGGTGAGCCTAGCTGTTGACTGTTGTATTGAAGGTTATGTTATACTTATTGCTGGCTTTTAATAAATTTTCTGGGTGCAATGCAGGGTCTTGGAACCTTTGAATATTTTGGGTTTCTTTGGGTTTTAGGTATATGTTGGACATTAGTTTCTGGGGGTATACCAGACGTTCCCAAACTATATTTTTTTCCCGATATTCTCAAACTGTGACATAAATTTCCCGATTTCTGCTATAAAAATATTTCCCAGCATTTGATGAACCGTTGATAACAAATTTTCTAATTCCTCAAGGAACACATAATTTGATTTAAAAGACTCAATAAATCTATAAACACAGAACATTGTCAACATCATATCATTAATTTTCACTTTTAACACATCACAACTGCAAATTTTCGTAGTTAATGGCTACATTAAAATCAATAACTCGTTTTCAACAGGCACGGTCACTCTCCCAGAAGCGTATTCATTATTGCAACAAGAAATAAATTCATACCCTTCAATACCATACAAAGATTTTTGCGGACAATCCTTATATTTTGATGGATAACGAAAAAGTTGTTTACGTATTTCCGGTTAAGAGTGAGATCAATTGAGTTGATATCTATGTTATGAAAATTAAGAAAATTATCTTTCATTTTTTGCATATCAATTCAAAGATTGGAGGTCCGCCTGCGAGTTTATAATAATAAATTTATCGTTTTCCGTCTTTCGCATAAATATTTTCCCACCTCTAACCCAAACGCATTTAAAAGATTTTTTCTCCTTAGCTTTTTGTGCAGCATTTAGAAGTTTTCTCGTTCTCATTCAATGATTCATTTATGAAAATTTTAGTGCTTTGTTTACAGCCAAATATTTTTGTCGTTAAATTGTCTTTAAACGATTGTTTACTCTTCATAACACTTTTTTTTTAGAAAAGTAACAAATTTGACGACTAAAACCTTAGATGTGTTGACATTTGAACATTATCTCTATTTCACACTCTTTGCATAATAATTATCAATATCGGTTCAAGAAACATCTGCGCATACACCCTTTGCAAAAGTTTGCAGCGCACACTCAAGAGCATTACTATTACTTACATTAGGAACACCCACTTTCTCTACATAATTTTCTGTCTTCTCTTGATACAAAATATTAATCTCTTTACGAAGATCATTCACGATTTTAAACAATTTAATATTTTCCTCTTGAAGAGAGTGAATCGTAGAGAGACCAATAGCATTGTCAGCTCTCCTAGCAACTAGTTCGTTGTACACAGTCTCTAGTGAAATCGCTTGGCTGTGTTTATTATGATTTAACAGCAATGCTTGCTGTGTGTTGTACGTCGTATTTTTTTTGTTGGTGCTGCTTGTTTTGTTGTTGTTTTTGCTGTATTTTTTTTGTTGGTGCTGCGTGTTTTGTTGTTGTTTTTGCTGCTGCAGATCAGTTGTTTTTGTTCGTGGGAGTACTGATTTCTGTAAGATGGATTTACGGATTTACGGATGTACGGATTTCGTGTAAGAATAAAGAGCGATTCCCTGTTCACTTTTTCATCTCTACAAACAGCCCTATTAACTCGGTATTGAGATTATCTATGAACGATAGAGTTATAAGTTTATCAATTGTTAGTGTCAATTTTTGAGGACTCTTCGTCGTCCTCAAAAATGCGATTGGCTAAAAAATTTACATTTATCAAAAAACTTGAGGTTTCGAAAGAAAGAAAATTGTAGACTTGTAAGGTTTTCATTGCAATAGAAATGTATATGTATTGATGTATTATTAAATTCTTCTTTCGAAAAATATGGTTTTCCCCGTAGTTTCTCTGCATTGGAGTAGTTAAACAAATATGTACTGATGTAGCCCTTTTTACTGGCTTTATGTTTCCCTCGTGTTATTGCAATAAAAATGAAAATTCTTCACAAAACTGAGAAGGATTACTCCTAATATTTTGATTACGGAGCTATGTACATACATACCTTCGTACTTTCATCCAGCTCTAGAGGATTAGAAGCATTAACTGCCCTAAAATCTCATCCTTCAAAATCGTCATCATCGGCTACAGTTCTCTCGTCTCGGATCGGGGTCCATGTCAAAAAACATACATATGTACGGATATGACGAAAATGAAAAAAAAATCTGGGTGGTAAGTGTGTAACTACAGGCATAGCTTGCATAAGCACATACTTGGGCGAAGAGTATTAATTCATGTTTGTATATGGATGTAATTGTTATTGCGAGTAAAAACAGCATTCTTAACTTTTTTACTAAACTTTTTATATATTTATTTATCCCCTTGTAAACAATGCCTTCTTAATTTGTCTTAACCCGAAAATTTGATCTTCAATTTAGTTTTCAAAATTTGAACATTTATTGTATTTATAATAAATTATAAATAAACTAATATGTGACATAAAATACATTATTTTAATCAAACAAATATAAAAATACAAATCAGGCAGGGAAGACAATTATAAGAGAATTATAATATATGACATACATAGGTATTTTGACCTCGTATAAGGACTTTATAAGCATACGCCATCCGCTGTATGTGTATGTTCAACAGTATATATTATTTAAAAGAAGTAATTAGAAAAGATATGCAAGTTTGTATTACTCTCAAACAGTGTTTGTCTTTTTGGAAAAACACTTGCTACCCAACGAGCACGTAATTGTACTTGGATTCATGTGCATACATTTTTATCGTATTTTGGAACAATATTTTATACGTGATCATGTGTTTTGTAGCTTACATTTGTTTTGAAGAAAATGCTCCACTTTTGATATGAAGAATTTTCAAAGCAAAACATGAAACTTATTTCATATATTACCTTAAATAAGTTAATCCAATTTGGTGGTCTTTGCTTACAAATATCTTACATCAATAATTTAATTACAAGTAAAGACTTTGATTTTTTCTTATACAGATACTTCTTTTGTGTATTTAGAACGATCATTTAAATCGAGAAGGAGTTTATCTGGTCGACGTAATGTCCGTGTTGTGTCAACGGGTGGCTTTGCGCCACTGGATGCAGATGATATATTACTTTGACTTTCGTTGGTACTCAATTGGTGAATTACTTTAGAAGAAACGCAACCTGTTAAGATACTTGTAGATGAAGAAGTTGATGGTTCGTCTGTTAAATTTTTAGAAAACGTCTTTTCATCGAAATCGTTAGGATTTTCATTACTATCGTCATCAGTTGTATAGAATGTTATATCATCGGTGGAATGGGTTTTCTTTTTTGCTGGACTTAAATCATCTGCATTACTTGCTATACCTGCATAGACTCCTATTGTACTGGTTGTACTACCAAAACTTCCAGTTATTGCTGATAATGCTTCGCATGCTGATCTATCTAATAATTCGTTGCTTTGATGCATTACCATTCTACTTTTCCCTCTACCCGATGACAGATTCGATAGTTTTTTTAAACTACAACTTAATTTATTTCTACAACTAGTACAAACTAAAAAATGTTCACTACTTTTATGATTATCACAATGAATAGCTTTTAGGTCATATTTTTCATCCAATTTTTTTCTTAATACTTTTCCTGTTGCCACTGATTTTGCTACTCCTATGCTGGAAGAACTATAACACTTTGATGATTTAGCTTTCGTCCTCGAATTACGTCTACCACCACGAGATGATAACATTATTGTATTTGTTGCTACAGTTTTTTCAACGGTGACTTCTTTATTCGTTCTCCTGTTCCACAAATACGATTTAAATCCGCCGGATGTGAACACATACAATCTAGTTTAATATTAGAAAAGTTAATGCTTCCATCCGGCTGGCGTGAGCCTAGCTGTTGACTGTTGTATTGAAGGTTATGTTATACTTATTGCTGGCTTTTAATAAATTTTCTGGGTGCAATGCAGGGTCTTGGAACCTTTGAATATTTTGGGTTTCTTTGGGTTTTAGGTATATGTTGGACATTAGTTTCTGGGGGTATACCAGACGTTCCCAAACTATATTTTTTTCCCGATATTCTCAAACTGTGACATAAATTTCCCGATTTCTGCTATACAAATATTTCCCATGTTACTTTCCTGTCGGGGTCTGCTATAAAAAAAATTTCCCAGCATTCTCAAAAATTTCCCTACCTGGGATTTTTATATTTTTCGATTTCCGCAATAAAAAAAATTTCCCATTATTCCCAAAAATTTCCCATTATTTCCCCGATGGTTTATATTCTTTCATTTCTGCAATAAAAAAAATGTCCCTGTATTATGAAAAATTTCCCAGTATTATCCACACTTTACATATTTTTCGAAATCTGCAATAAACAAAAATTTCCCACTATTTCCAAAAATGTCCCAGTATTTTCCCCACTTTTTTATATCTTTCGATTCCAGCAATAAAAAAAATTTCCCACTATTTTCAAAAATTTCCCAGTATTTGGCGGCGCCCTATTGGTATTTCTGCGAATTGTGGAGGCGGCCATGAAGCATATGGCAGAATAGTGGGGAAATGACGTTTTAGAGTAGTGGTTGTGTTCGTAGGGTGTGTACATTATGTTTAAAGGTTTTTAGGAAGCGGAAAATGTATTGAAGGTTATGTTATACTTATTGCTGGCTTTTAATAAATTTTCTGGGTGCAATGCAGGGTCTTGGAACCTTTGAATATTTTGGGTTTCTTTGGGTGTAGGTATATGTTGGACATTAGTTTCTGGGGGTATACCAGACGTTCCCAAACTATATTTTTTTCCCGATATTCTCAAACTGTGACATAAATTTCCCGATTTCTGCTATACAAATATTTCCCAGTATTTCCCATGTTACTTTCCTGTCGGGGTCTGCTATAAAAAAAATTTCCCAGCATTCTCAAAAATTTCCCTACCTGGGATTTTTATATTTTTCGATTTCCGCAATAAAAAAAATTTCCCATTATTCCCAAAAATTTCTCATTATTTCCCCGATGGTTTATATTCTTTCATTTCTGCAATAAAAAAAATGTCCCTGTATTTTGAAAAATTTCCCAGTATTATCCACACTTTACATATTTTTCGAAATCTGCAATAAACAAAAATTTCCCACTATTTCCAAAAATGTCCCAGTATTTTCCCCACCTTTTTATATCTTTCGATTCCAGCAATAAAAAAAATTTCCCACTATTTTCAAAAATTTCCCAGTATTTGGCGGCGCCCTATTGGTATTTCTGCGAATTGTGGAGGCGGCCATGAACCATATGGCAGAATAGTGGGGAAATGACGTTTTAGAGTAGTGGTTGTGTTCGTAGGGTGTGTACATTATGTTTAAAGGTTTTTAGGAAGCGGGAAATGTATTGAAGGTTATGTTATACTTATTGCTGGCTTTTAATAAATTTTCTGGGTGCAATGCAGTGTCTTGGAACCTTTGAATATTTTGGGTTTCTTTGAGTTTTAGGTATATGTTGGACATTAGTTTCTGGGGGTATACCAGACGTTCCCAAACTATATTTTTTTCCCGATATTCTCAAACTGTGACATAAATTTCCCGATTTCTGCTATACAAATATTTCCCAGTATTTCCCATGTTACTTTCCTGTCGGGGTCTGCTATAAAAAAAATTTCCCAGCATTCTCAAAAATTTCCCTACCTGGGATTTTTATATTTTTCGATTTCCGCAGTAAAAAAAATTTCCCATTATTCCCAAAAATTTCCCATTATTTCCCCGACGGTTTATATTCTTTCATTTCTGCAATAAAAAAAATGTCCCTGTATTTTGAAAAATTTCCCAGTATTATCCACACTTTACATATTTTTCGAAATCTGCAATAAACAAAAATTTCCCACTATTTCCAAAAATGTCCCAGTATTTTCCCCACTTTTTTATATCTTTCGATTCCAGCAATAAAAAAAATTTCCCACTATTTTCAAAAATTTCCCAGTATTTGGCGGCGCCCTATTGGTATTTCTGCGAATTGTGGAGGCGGCCATGAAGCATATGGCAGAATAGTGGGGAAATGACGTTTTAGAGTAGTGGTTGTGTTCGTAGGGTGTGTACATTATGTTTAAAGGTTTTTAGGAAGCGGAAAATGTATTGAAGGTTAGTTATACTTATTGCTGGCTTTTAATAAATTTTCTGGGTGCAATGCAGGGTCTTGGAACCTTTGAATATTTTGGGTTTCTTCGGGTTTTAGGTATATGTTGGACATTAGTTTCTGGGGGTATACCAGACGTTCCCAAACTATATTTTTTTTCCCGATATTCTCAAACTGTGACATAAATTTCCCGATTTCTGCTATACAAATATTTCCCAGTATTTCCCATGTTACTTTCCTGTCGGTTTCTGCTATAAAAAAAATTTCCCAGCATTCTCAAAAATTTCCCTACCTGGGATTTTATATTTTTCGATTTCCGCAATAAAAAAAATTTCCCATTATTCCCAAAAATTTCCCATTATTTCCCCGACGGTTTATATTCTTTCATTTCTGCAATAAAAAAAATGTCCCTGTATTTTGAAAAATTTCCCAGTATTATCCACACTCTACATATTTTTCGAAATCTGCAATAAACAAAAATTTCCCACTATTTCCAAAAATGTCCCAGTATTTTCCCCACTTTTTTATATCTTTCGATTCCAGCAATAAAAAAAATTTCCCACTATTTTCAAAAATTTCCCAGTATTTGGCGGCGCCCTATTGGTATTTCTGCGAATTGTGGAGGCGGCCATGAAGCATATGGCAGAATAGTGGGGAAATGACGTTTTAGAGTAGTGGTTGTGTTCGTAGGGTGTGTACATTATGTTTAAAGGTTTTTAGGAAGCGGAAAATGTATTGAAGGTTATGTTATACTTATTGCTGGCTTTTAATAAATTTTCTGGATGCAATGCAGGGTCTTGGAACCTTTGAATATTTTGGGTTTCTTTGGGTTTTAGGTATATGTTGGACATTAGTTTCTGGGGGTATACCAGACGTTCCCAAACTATATTTTTTTCCCGATATTCTCAAACTGTGACATAAATTTCCCGATTTCTGCTATACAAATATTTCCCAGTATTTCCCATGTTACTTTCCTGTCGGGGTCTGCTATAAAAAAAATTTCCCAGCATTCTCAAAAATTTCCCTACCTGGGATTTTTATATTTTTCGATTTCCGCAATAAAAAAAATTTCCCATTATTCCCAAAAATTTCCCATTATTTCCCCGATGGTTTATATTCTTTCATTTCTGCAATAAAAAAAATGTCCCTGTATTTTGAAAAATTTCCCAGTATTATCCACACTTTACATATTTTTCGAAATCTGCAATAAACAAAAATTTCCCACTATTTCCAAAAATGTCCCAGTATTTTCCCCACTTTTTTATATCTTTCGATTCCAGCAATAAAAAAAATTTCCCACTATTTTCAAAAATTTCCCAGTATTTGGCGGCGCCCTATTGGTATTTCTGCGAATTGTGGAGGCGGCCATGAAGCATATGGCAGAATAGTGGGGAAATGACGTTTTAGAGTAGTGGTTGTGTTCGTAGGGTGTGTACATTATGTTTAAAGGTTTTTAGGAAGCGGAAAATGTATTGAAGGTTATGTTATACTTATTGCTGGCTTTTAATAAATTTTCTGGGTGCAATGCAGGGTCTTGGAACCTTTGAATATTTTGGGTTTCTTTGGGTTTTAGGTATATGTTGGACATTAGTTTCTGGGGGTATGCCAGACGTTCCCAAACTATATTTTTTTCCCGATATTCTCAAACTGTGACATAAATTTCCCGATTTCTGCTATACAAATATTTCCCAGTATTTCCCATGTTACTTTCCTGTCGGGGTCTGCTATAAAAAAAATTTCCCAGCATTCTCAAAAATTTCCCTACCTGGGATTTTTATATTTTTCGATTTCCGCAATAAAAAAAATTTCCCATTATTCCCAAAAATTTCCCATTATTTCCCCGATGGTTTATATTCTTTCATTTCTGCAATAAAAAAAATGTCCCTGTATTTTGAAAAATTTCCCAGTATTATCCACACTTTACATATTTTTCGAAATCTGCAATAAACAAAAATTTCCCACTATTTCCAAAAATGTCCCAGTATTTTCCCCACTTTTTTATATCTTTCGATTCCAGCAATAAAAAAAATTTCCCACTATTTTCAAAAATTTCCCAGTATTTGGCGGCGCCCTATTGGTATTTCTGCGAATTGTGGAGGCGGCCATGAAGCATATGGCAGAATAGTGGGGAAATGACGTTTTAGAGTAGTGGTTGTGTTCGTAGGGTGTGTACATTATGTTTAAAGGTTTTTAGGAAGCGGAAAATGTATTGAAGGTTATGTTATACTTATTGCTGGCTTTTAATAAATTTTCTGGGTGCAATGCAGGGTCTTGGAACCTTTGAATATTTTGGGTTTCTTTGGGTTTTAGGTATATGTTGGACATTAGTTTCTGGGGGTATACCAGACGTTCCCAAACTATATTTTTTTCCCGATATTCTCAAACTGTGACATAAATTTCCCGATTTCTGCTATACAAATATTTCCCAGTATTTCCCATGTTACTTTCCTGTCGGGGTCTGCTATAAAAAAAATTTCCCAGCATTCTCAAAAATTTCCCTACCTGGGATTTTTATATTTTTCGATTTCCGCAATAAAAAAAATTTCCCATTATTCCCAAAAATTTCCCATTATTTCCCCGATGGTTTATATTCTTTCATTTCTGCAATAAAAAAAATGTCCCTGTATTTTGAAAAATTTCCCAGTATTATCCACACTTTACATATTTTTCGAAATCTGCAATAAACAAAAATTTCCCACTATTTCCAAAAATGTCCCAGTATTTTCCCCACCTTTTTATATCTTTCGATTCCAGCAATAAAAAAAATTTCCCACTATTTTCAAAAATTTCCCAGTATTTGGCGGCGCCCTATTGGTATTTCTGCGAATTGTGGAGGCGGCCATGAAGCATATGGTAGAATAGTGGGGAAATGACGTTTTAGAGTAGTGGTTGTGTTCGTAGGGTGTGTACATTATGTTTAAAGGTTTTTAGGAAGCGGAAAATGTATTGAAGGTTATGTTATACTTATTGCTGGCTTTTAATAAATTTTCTGGGTGCAATGCAGGGTCTTGGAACCTTTGAATATTTTGGGTTTCTTTGGGTTTTAGGTATATGTTGGACATTAGTTTCTGGGGGTATACCAGACGTTCCCAAACTATATTTTTTTCCCGATATTCTCAAACTGTGACATAAATTTCCCGATTTCTGCTATACAAATATTTCCCAGTATTTCCCATGTTACTTTCCTGTCGGGGTCTGCTATAAAAAAAATTTCCCAGCATTCTCAAAAATTTCCCTACCTGGGATTTTTATATTTTTCGATTTCCGCAGTAAAAAAAATTTCCCATTATTCCCAAAAATTTCCCATTATTTCCCCGACGGTTTATATTCTTTCATTTCTGCAATAAAAAAAATGTCCCTGTATTTTGAAAAATTTCTCAGTATTATCCACACTTTACATATTTTTCGAAATCTGCAATAAAAAAAAATTTCCCACTATTTCCAAAAATGTCCCAGTATTTTCCCCACTTTTTTATATCTTTCGATTCCAGCAATAAAAAAAATTTCCCACTATTTTCAAAAATTTCCCAGTATTTGGCGGCGCCCTATTGGTATTTCTGCGAATTGTGGAGGCGGCCATGAAGCATATGGCAGAATAGTGGGGAAATGACGTTTTAGAGTAGTGGTTGTGTTCGTAGGGTGTGTACATTATGTTTAAAGGTTTTTAGGAAGCGGAAAATGTATTGAAGGTTAGTTATACTTATTGCTGGCTTTTAATAAATTTTCTGGGTGCAATGCAGGGTCTTGGAACCTTTGAATATTTTGGGTTTCTTTGGGTTTTAGGTATATGTTGGACATTAGTTTCTGGGGGTATACCAGACGTTCCCAAACTATATTTTTTTTCCCGATATTCTCAAACTGTGACATAAATTTCCCGATTTCTGCTATACAAATATTTCCCAGTATTTCCCATGTTACTTTCCTGTCGGGGTCTGCTATAAAAAAAATTTCCCAGCATTCTCAAAAATTTCCCTACCTGGGATTTTTATATTTTTCGATTTCCGCAATAAAAAAAATTTCCCATTATTCCCAAAAATTTCCCATTATTTCCCCGATGGTTTATATTCTTTCATTTCTGCAATAAAAAAAATGTACCTGTATTTTGAAAAATTTCCCAGTATTATCCACACTTTACATATTTTTCGAAATCTGCAATAAACAAAAATTTCCCACTATTTCCAAAAATGTCCCAGTATTTTCCCCACTTTTTTATATCTTTCGATTCCAGCAATAAAAAAAATTTCCCACTATTTTCAAAAATTTCCCAGTATTTGGCGGCGCCCTATTGGTATTTCTGCGAATTGTGGAGGCGGCCATGAAGCATATGGCAGAATAGTGGGGAAATGACGTTTTAGAGTAGTGGTTGTGTTCGTAGGGTGTGTACATTATGTTTAAAGGTTTTTAGGAAGCGGAAAATGTATTGAAGGTTATGTTATACTTATTGCTGGCTTTTAATAAATTTTCTCGGTGCAATGCAGGGTCTTGGAACCTTTGAATATTTTGGGTTTCTTTGGGTTTTAGGTATATGTTGGACATTAGTTTCTGGGGGTATGCCAGACGTTCCCAAACTATATTTTTTTCCCGATATTCTCAAACTGTGACATAAATTTCCCGATTTCTGCTATACAAATATTTCCCAGTATTTCCCATGTTACTTTCCTGTCGGGGTCTGCTATAAAAAAAATTTCCCAGCATTCTCAAAAATTTCCCTACCTGGGATTTTTATATTTTTCGATTTCCGCAATAAAAAAAATTTCCCATTATTCCCAAAAATTTCCCATTATTTCCCCGATGGTTTATATTCTTTCATTTCTGCAATAAAAAAAATGTCCCTGTATTTTGAAAAATTTCCCAGTATTATCCACACTTTACATATTTTTCGAAATCTGCAATAAACAAAAATTTCCCACTATTTCCAAAAATGTCCCAGTATTTTCCCCACTTTTTTATATCTTTCGATTCCAGCAATAAAAAAAATTTCCCACTATTTTCAAAAATTTCCCAGTATTTGGCGGCGCCCTATTGGTATTTCTGCGAATTGTGGAGGCGGCCATGAAGCATATGGCAGAATAGTGGGGAAATGACGTTTTAGAGTAGTGGTTGTGTTCGTAGGGTGTATACATTATGTTTAAAGGTTTTTAGGAAGCGGAAAATGTATTGAAGGTTATGTTATACTTATTGCTGGCTTTTAATAAATTTTCTGGGTGCAATGCAGGGTCTTGGAACCTTTGAATATTTTGGGTTTCTTTGGGTTTTAGGTATATGTTGGACATTAGTTTCTGGGGGTATACCAGACGTTCCCAAACTATATTTTTTTCCCGATATTCTCAAACTGTGACATAAATTTCCCGATTTCTGCTATACAAATATTTCCCAGTATTTCCCATGTTACTTTCCTGTCGGGGTCTGCTATAAAAAAAATTTCCCAGCATTCTCAAAAATTTCCCTACCTGGGATTTTTATATTTTTCGATTTCCGCAGTAAAAAAAATTTCCCATTATTCCCAAAAATTTCCCATTATTTCCCCGACGGTTTATATTCTTTCATTTCTGCAATAAAAAAAATGTCCCTGTATTTTGAAAAATTTCGCAGTATTATCCACACTTTACATATTTTTCGAAATCTGCAATAAACAAAAATTTCCCACTATTTCCAAAAATGTCCCAGTATTTTCCCCACTTTTTTATATCTTTCGATTCCAGCAATAAAAAAAATTTCCCACTATTTTCAAAAATTTCCCAGTATTTGGCGGCGCCCTATTGGTATTTCTGCGAATTGTGGAGGCGGCCATGAAGCGGAAAATGTATTGAAGGTTAGTTATACTTATTGCTGGCTTTTAATAAATTTTCTGGGTGCAATGCAGGGTCTTGGAACCTTTGAATATTTTGGGTTTCTTTGGGTTTTAGGTATATGTTGGACATTAGTTTCTGGGGGTATACCAGACGTTCCCAAACTATATTTTTTTTCCCGATATTCTCAAACTGTGACATAAATTTCCCGATTTCTGCTATACAAATATTTCCCAGTATTTCCCATGTTACTTTCCTGTCGGTTTCTGCTATAAAAAAAATTTCCCAGCATTCTCAAAAATTTCCCTACCTGGGATTTTATATTTTTCGATTTCCGCAATAAAAAAAATTTCCCATTATTCCCAAAAATTTCCCATTATTTCCCCGATGGTTTATATTCTTTCATTTCTGCAATAAAAAAAATGTCCCTGTATTTTGAAAAATTTCCCAGTATAATCCACACTCTACATATTTTTCGAAATCTGCAATAAACAAAAATTTCCCACTATTTCCAAAAATGTCCCAGTATTTTCCCCACTTTTTTATATCTTTCGATTCCAGCAATAAAAAAAATTTCCCACTATTTTCAAAAATTTCCCAGTATTTGGCGGCGCCCTATTGGTATTTCTGCGAATTGTGGAGGCGGCCATGAAGCATATGGCAGAATAGTGGGGAAATGACGTTTTAGAGTAGTGGATGTGTTCGTAGGGTGTGTACATTATGTTTAAAGGTTTTTAGGAAGCGGAAAATGTATTGAAGGTTATGTTATACTTATTGCTGGCTTTTAATAAATTTTCTGGATGCAATGCAGGGTCTTGGAACCTTTGAATATTTTGGGTTTCTTTGGGTTTTAGGTATATGTTGGACATTAGTTTCTGGGGGTATACCAGACGTTCCCAAACTATATTTTTTTCCCGATATTCTCAAACTGTGACATAAATTTCCCGATTTCTGCTATACAAATATTTCCCAGTATTTCCCATGTTACTTTCCTGTCGGGGTCTGCTATAAAAAAAATTTCCCAGCATTCTCAAAAATTTCCCTACCTGGGATTTTTATATTTTCCGATTTCCGCAATAAAAAAAATTTCCCATTATTCCCAAAAATTTCCCATTATTTCCCCGATGGTTTATATTCTTTCATTTCTGCAATAAAAAAAATGTCCCTGTATTTTGAAAAATTTCCCAGTATTATCCACACTTTACATATTTTTCGAAATCTGCAATAAACAAAAATTTCCCACTATTTCCAAAAATGTCCCAGTATTTTCCCCACTTTTTTATATCTTTCGATTCCAGCAATAAAAAAAATTTCCCACTATTTTCAAAAATTTCCCAGTATTTGGCGGCGCCCTATTGGTATTTCTGCGAATTGTGGAGGCGGCCATGAAGCATATGGCAGAATAGTGGGGAAATGACGTTTTAGAGTAGTGGTTGTGTTCGTAGGGTGTGTACATTATGTTTAAAGGTTTTTAGGAAGCGGAAAATGTATTGAAGGTTATGTTATACTTATTGCTGGCTTTTAATAAATTTTCTGGGTGCAATGCAGGGTCTTGGAACCTTTGAATATTTTGGGTTTCTTTGGGTTTTAGGTATATGTTGGACATTAGTTTCTGGGGGTATACCAGACGTTCCCAAACTATATTTTTTTTCCCGATATTCTCAAACTGTGACATAAATTTCCCGATTTCTGCTATACAAATATTTCCCAGTATTTCCCATGTTACTTTCCTGTCGGGGTCTGCTATAAAAAAAATTTCCCAGCATTCTCAAAAATTTCCCTACCTGGGATTTTTATATTTTTCGATTTCCGCAATAAAAAAAATTTCCCATTATTCCCAAAAATTTCCCATTATTTCCCCGACGGTTTATATTCTTTCATTTCTGCAATAAAAAAAATGTCCCTGTATTTTGAAAAATTTCGCAGTATTATCCACACTTTACATATTTTTCGAAATCTGCAATAAACAAAAATTTCCCACTATTTCCAAAAATGTCCCAGTATTTTCCCCACTTTTTTATATCTTTCGATTCCAGCAATAAAAAAAATTTCCCACTATTTTCAAAAATTTCCCAGTATTTGGCGGCGCCCTATTGGTATTTCTGCGAATTGTGGAGGCGGCCATGAAGCGGAAAATGTATTGAAGGTTAGTTATACTTATTGCTGGCTTTTAATAAATTTTCTGGGTGCAATGCAGGGTCTTGGAACCTTTGAATATTTTGGGTTTCTTTGGGTTTTAGGTATATGTTGGACATTAGTTTCTGGGGGTATACCAGACGTTCCCAAACTATATTTTTTTTCCCGATATTCTCAAACTGTGACATAAATTTCCCGATTTCTGCTATACAAATATTTCCCAGTATTTCCCACGTTACTTTCCTGTCGGTTTCTGCTATAAAAAAAATTTCCCAGCATTCTCAAAAATTTCCCTACCTGGGATTTTATATTTTTCGATTTCCGCAATAAAAAAAATTTCCCATTATTCCCAAAAATTTCCCATTATTTCCCCGACGGTTTATATTCTTTCATTTCTGCAATAAAAAAAATGTCCCTGTATTTTGAAAAATTTCCCAGTATTATCCACACTCTACATATTTTTCGAAATCTGCAATAAACAAAAATTTCCCACTATTTCCAAAAATGTCCCAGTATTTTCCCCACTTTTTTATATCTTTCGATTCCAGCAATAAAAAAAATTTCCCACTATTTTCAAAAATTTCCCAGTATTTGGCGGCGCCCTATTGGTATTTCTGCGAATTGTGGAGGCGGCCATGAAGCATATGGCAGAATAGTGGGGAAATGACGTTTTAGAGTAGTGGTTGTGTTCGTAGGGTGTGTACATTATGTTTAAAGGTTTTTAGGAAGCGGAAAATGTATTGAAGGTTATGTTATACTTATTGCTGGCTTTTAATAAATTTTCTGGATGCAATGCAGGGTCTTGGAACCTTTGAATATTTTGGGTTGCTTTGGGTTTTAGGTATATGTTGGACATTAGTTTCTGGGGGTATACCAGACGTTCCCAAACTATATTTTTTTCCCGATATTCTCAAACTGTGACATAAATTTCCCGATTTCTGCTATACAAATATTTCCCAGTATTTCCCATGTTACTTTCCTGTCGGGGTCTGCTATAAAAAAAATTTCCCAGCATTCTCAAAAATTTCCCTACCTGGGATTTTTATATTTTTCGATTTCCGCAATAAAAAAAATTTCCCATTATTCCCAAAAATTTCCCATTATTTCCCCGATGGTTTATATTCTTTCATTTCTGCAATAAAAAAAATGTCCGTGTATTTTGAAAAATTTCCCAGTATTATCCACACTTTACATATTTTTCGAAATCTGCAATAAACAAAAATTTCCCACTATTTCCAAAAATGTCCCAGTATTTTCCCCACTTTTTTATATCTTTCGATTCCAGCAACAAAAAAAATTTCCCACTATTTTCAAAAATTTCCCAGTATTTGGCGGCGCCCTATTGGTATTTCTGCGAATTGTGGAGGCGGCCATGAAGCATATGGCAGAATAGTGGGGAAATGACGTTTTAGAGTAGTGGTTGTGTTCGTAGGGTGTGTACATTATGTTTAAAGGTTTTTAGGAAGCGGAAAATGTATTGAAGGTTATGTTATACTTATTGCTGGCTTTTAATAAATTTTCTGGGTGCAATGCAGGGTCTTGGAACCTTTGAATATTTTGGGTTTCTTTGGGTTTTAGGTATATGTTGGACATTAGTTTCTGGGGGTATGCCAGACGTTCCCAAACTATATTTTTCTCCCGATATTCTCAAACTGTGACATAAATTTCCCGATTTCTGCTATACAAATATTTCCCAGTATTTCCCATGTTACTTTCCTGTCGGGGTCTGCTATAAAAAAAATTTCCCAGCATTCTCAAAAATTTCCCTACCTGGGATTTTTATATTTTTCGATTTCCGCAATAAAAAAAATTTCCCATTATTCCCAAAAATTTCCCATTATTTCCCCGATGGTTTATATTCTTTCATTTCTGCAATAAAAAAAATGTCCGTGTATTTTGAAAAATTTCCCAGTATTATCCACACTTTACATATTTTTCGAAATCTGCAATAAACAAAAATTTCCCACTATTTCCAAAAATGTCCCAGTATTTTCCCCACTTTTTTATATCTTTCGATTCCAGCAACAAAAAAAATTTCCCACTATTTTCAAAAATTTCCCAGTATTTGGCGGCGCCCTATTGGTATTTCTGCGAATTGTGGAGGCGGCCATGAAGCATATGGCAGAATAGTGGGGAAATGACGTTTTAGAGTAGTGGTTGTGTTCGTAGGGTGTGTACATTATGTTTAAAGGTTTTTAGGAAGCGGAAAATGTATTGAAGGTTATGTTATACTTATTGCTGGCTTTTAATAAATTTTCTGGGTGCAATGCAGGGTCTTGGAACCTTTGAATATTTTGGGTTTCTTTGGGTTTTAGGTATATGTTGGACATTAGTTTCTGGGGGTATGCCAGACGTTCCCAAACTATATTTTTCTCCCGATATTCTCAAACTGTGACATAAATTTCCCGATTTCTGCTATACAAATATTTCCCAGTATTTCCCATGTTACTTTCCTGTCGGGGTCTGCTATAAAAAAAATTTCCCAGCATTCTCAAAAATTTCCCTACCTGGGATTTTTATATTTTTCGATTTCCGCAATAAAAAAAATTTCCCATTATTCCCAAAAATTTCCCATTATTTCCCCGATGGTTTATATTCTTTCATTTCTGCAATAAAAAAAATGTCCCTGTATTTTGAAAAATTTCCCAGTATTATCCACACTTTACATATTTTTCGAAATCTGCAATAAACAAAAATTTCCCACTATTTCCAAAAATGTCCCAGTATTTTCCCCACTTTTTTATATCTTTCGATTCCAGCAATAAAAAAAATTTCCCACTATTTTCAAAAATTTCCCAGTATTTGGCGGCGCCCTATTGGTATTTCTGCGAATTGTGGAGGCGGCCATGAAGCATATGGCAGAATAGTGGGGAAATGACGTTTTAGAGTAGTGGTTGTGTTCGTAGGGTGTGTACATTATGTTTAAAGGTTTTTAGGAAGCGGAAAATGTATTGAAGGTTATGTTATACTTATTGCTGGCTTTTAATAAATTTTCTGGATGCAATGCAGGGTCTTGGAACCTTTGAATATTTTGGGTTTCTTTGGGTTTTAGGTATATGTTGGACATTAGTTTCTGGGGGTATACCAGACGTTCCCAAACTATATTTTTTTCCCGATATTCTCAAACTGTGACATAAATTTCCCGATTTCTGCTATACAAATATTTCCCAGTATTTCCCATGTTACTTTCCTGTCGGGGTCTGCTATAAAAAAAATTTCCCAGCATTCTCAAAAATTTCCCTACCTGGGATTTTTATATTTTTCGATTTCCGCAATAAAAAAAATTTCCCATTATTCCCAAAAATTTCCCATTATTTCCCCGATGGTTTATATTCTTTCATTTCTGCAATAAAAAAAATGTCCCTGCATTTTGAAAAATTTCCCAGTATTATCCACACTTTACATATTTTTCGAAATCTGCAATAAATAAAAATTTCCCACTATTTCCAAAAATGTCCCAGTATTCTCCCCACTTTTTTATATCTTTCGATTCCAGCAATAAAAAAAATTTCCCACTATTTTCAAAAATTTCCCAGTATTTGGCGGCGCCCTATTGGTATTTCTGCGAATTGTGGAGGCGGCCATGAAGCATATGGCAGAATAGTGGGGAAATGACGTTTTAGAGTAGTGGTTGTGTTCGTAGGGTGTGTACATTATGTTTAAAGGTTTTTAGGAAGCGGAAAATGTATTGAAGGTTATGTTATACTTATTGCTGGCTTTTAATAAATTTTCTGGGTGCAATGAAGGGTCTTGGAACCTTTGAATATTTTGGGTTTCTTTGGGTTTTAGGTATATGTTGGACATTAGTTTCTGGGGGTATACCAGACGTTCCCAAACTATATTTTTTCCCGATATTCTCAAACTGTGACATAAATTTCCCGATTTCTGCTATACAAATATTTCCCAGTATTTCCCATGTTACTTTCCTGTCGGGGTCTGCTATAAAAAAAATTTCCCAGCATTCTCAAAAATTTCCCTACCTGGGATTTTTATATTTTTCGATTTCCGCAATAAAAAAAATTTCCCATTATTCCCAAAAATTTCCCATTATTTCCCCGATGGTTTATTTTCTTTCATTTCTGCAATAAAAAAAATGTCCCTGTATTTTGAAAAATTTCCCAGTATTATCCACACTTTACATATTTTTCGAAATCTGCAATAAACAAAAATTTCCCACTATTTCCAAAAATGTCCCAGTATTTTCCCCACTTTTTTATATCTTTCGATTCCAGCAATAAAAAAAATTTCCCACTATTTTCAAAAATTTCCCAGTATTTGGCGGCGCCCTATTGGTATTTCTGCGAATTGTGGAGGCGGCCATGAAGCATATGGCAGAATAGTGGGGAAATGACGTTTTAGAGTAGTGGTTGTGTTCGTAGGGTGTGTACATTATGTTTAAAGGTTTTTAGGAAGCGGAAAATGTATTGAAGGTTATGTTATACTTATTGCTGGCTTTTAATAAATTTTCTGGGTGCAATGCAGGGTCTTGGAACCTTTGAATATTTTGGGTTTCTTTGGGTTTTAGGTATATGTTGGACATTAGTTTCTGGGGGTATACCAGACGTTCCCAAACTATATTTTTTTCCCGATATTCTCAAACTGTGACATAAATTTCCCGATTTCTGCTATACAAATATTTCCCAGTATTTCCCATGTTACTTTCCTATCGGGGTCTGCTATAAAAAAAATTTCCCAGCATTCTCGAAAATTCCCTACCTGGGATTTTTATATTTTTCGATTTCCGCAATAAAAAAAATTTCCCATTATTCCCAAAAATTTCCTATTATTTCCCCGATGGTTTATATTCTTTCATTTCTGCAATAAAAAAAATGTCCCTGTATTTTGAAAAATTTCCCAGTATTATCCACACTTTACATATTTTTCGAAATCTGCAATAAACAAAAATTTCCCACTATTTCCAAAAATGTCCCAGTATTTTCCCCACTTTTTTATATCTTTCAATTCCAGCAATAAAAAAAATTTCCCACTATTTTCAAAAATTTCCCAGTATTTGGCGGCGCCCTATTGGTATTTCTGCGAATTGTGGAGGCGGCCATGAAGCATATGGCAGAATAGTGGGGAAATGACGTTTTAGAGTAGTGGTTGTGTTCGTAGGGTGTGTACATTATGTTTAAAGGTTTTTAGGAAGCGGAAAATGTATTGAAGGTTATGTTATACTTATTGCTGGCTTTTAATAAATTTTCTGGGTGCAATGCAGGGTCTTGGAACCTTTGAATATTTTGGGTTTCTTTGGGTTTTAGGTATGTGTTGGACATTAGTTTCTGGGGGTATACCAGACGTTCCCAAACTATATTTTTTTCCCGATATTCTCAAACTGTGACATAAATTTCCCGATTTCTGCTATACAAATATTTCCCAGTATTTCCCATGTTACTTTCCTGTCGGGGTCTGCTATAAAAAAAATTTCCCAGCATTCTCAAAAATTTCCCTACCTGGGATTTTTATATTTTTCGATTTCCGCAATAAAAAAAATTTCCCATTATTCCCAAAAATTTCCCATTATTTCCCCGATGGTTTATATTCTTTCATTTCTGCAATAAAAAAAATGTCCCTGTATTTTGAAAAATTTCCCAGTATTATTTACACTTTACATATTTTTCGAAATCTGCAATAAACAAAAATTTCCCACTATTTCCAAAAATGTCCCAGTATTTTCCCCACTTTTTTATATCTTTCGATTCCAGCAATAAAAAAAATTTCCCACTATTTTCAAAAATTTCCCAGTATTTGGCGGCGCCCTATTGGTATTTCTGCGAATTGTGGAGGCGGCCATGAAGCATATGGCAGAATAGTGGGGAAATGACGTTTTAGAGTAGTGGTTGTGTTCGTAGGGTGTGTACATTATGTTTAAAGGTTTTTAGGAAGCGGAAAATGTATTGAAGGTTATGTTATACTTATTGCTGGCTTTTAATAAATTTTCTGGGTGCAATGCAGGGTCTTGGAACCTTTGAATATTTTGGGTTTCTTTGGGTTTTTGGTATATGTTGGACATTAGTTTCTGGGGGTATACCAGACGTTCCCAAACTATATTTTTTCCCGATATTCTCAAACTGTGACATAAATTTCCCGATTTCTGCTATACAAATATTTCCCAGTATTTCCCATGTTACTTTCCTGTCGGGGTCTGCTATAAAAAAAATTGCCCAGCATTCTCAAAAATTTCCCTACCTGGGATTTTTATATTTTTCGATTTAAGCAATAAAAAAAATGTCCCATTATTCCCATTATTTCCCCGATGGTTTATATTCTTTCATTTCTGCAATAAAAAAAATGTCCCTGTATTTTGAAAAATTTCCCAGTATTATTTACACTTTACATATTTTTCGAAATCTGCAATAAACAAAAATTTCCCACTATTTCCAAAAATGTCCCAGTATTTTCCCCACTTTTTTATATCTTTCGATTCCAGCAATAAAAAAAATTTCCCACTATTTTCAAAAATTTCCCAGTATTTGGCGGCGCCCTATTGGTATTTCTGCGAATTGTGGAGGCGGCCATGAAGCATATGGCAGAATAGTGGGGAAATGACGTTTTAGAGTAGTGGTTGTGTTCGTAGGGTGTGTACATTATGTTTAAAGGTTTTTAGGAAGCGGAAAATGTATTGAAGGTTATGTTATACTTATTGCTGGCTTTTAATAAATTTTCTGGGTGCAATGCAGGGTCTTGGAACCTTTGAATATTTTGGGTTTCTTTGGGTTTTAGGTATATGTTGGACATTAGTTTCTGGGGGTATACCAGACGTTCCCAAACTATATTTTTTCCCGATATTCTCAAACTGTGACATAAATTTCCCGATTTCTGCTATACAAATATTTCCCAGTATTTCCCATGTTACTTTCCTGTCGGGGTCTGCTATAAAAAAAATTTCCCAGCATTCTCAAAAATTTCCCTACCTGGGATTTTTATATTTTTCGATTTAAGCAATAAAAAAAATGTCCCATTATTCCCAAAAATTTCCCATTATTTCCCCGATGGTTTATATTCTTTCATTTCTGCAATAAAAAAAATGTCCCTGTATTTTGAAAAATTTCCCAGTATTATCCACACTTTACATATTTTTCGAAATCTGCAATAAACAAAAATTTCCCACTATTTCCAAAAATGTCCCAGTATTTTCCCCACTTTTTTATATCTTTCGATTCCAGCAATAAAAAAAATTTCCCACTATTTTCAAAAATTTCCCAGTATTTGGCGGCGCCCTATTGGTATTTCTGCGAATTGTGGAGGCGGCCATGAAGCATATGGCAGAATAGTGGGGAAATGACGTTTTAGAGTAGTGGTTGTGTTCGTAGGGTGTGTACATTATGTTTAAAGATTTTTAGGAAGCGGAAAATGTATTGAAGGTTATGTTATACTTATTGCTGGCTTTTAATAAATTTTCTGGGTGCAATGCAGGGTCTTGGAACCTTTGGATATTTTGGGTTTTAGGTATATGTTGGACATTAGTTTCTGGGGGTATACCAGACGTTCCCAAACTATATTTTTTTCCCGATATTCTCAAACTGTGACATAAATTTCCCGATTTCTGCTATACAAATATTTCCCAGTATTTCCCATGTTACTTTCCTGTCGGGGTCTGCTATAAAAAAAATTTCCCAGCATTCTCAAAAATTTCCCTACCTGGGATTTTTATATTTTTCGATTTCCGCAATAAAAAAAATTTCCCATTATTCCCAAAAATTTCCCATTATTTCCCCGATGGTTTATATTCTTTCATTTCTGCAATAAAAAAAATGTCCCTGTATTTTGAAAAATTTCCCAGTATTATCCACACTTTTTATATTTTTCGAAATCTGCAATAAACAAAAATTTCCCACTATTTCCAAAAATGTCCCAGTATTTTCCCCACTTTTTTATATCTTTCGATTCCAGCAATAAAAAAAATTTCCCACTATTTTCAAAAATTTCCCAGTATTTGGCGGCGCCCTATTGGTATTTCTGCGAATTGTGGAGGCGGCCATGAAGCATATGGCAGAATAGTGGGGAAATGACGTTTTAAAGTAGTGGTTGTGTTCGTAGGGTGTGTATATTATGTTTAAAGGTTTTTAGGAAGCGGAAAATGTATTGAAGGTTATGTTATACTTATTGCTGACTTTTAATAAATTTTCTGGGTGCAATGCAGGGTCTTGGAACCTTTGAATATTTTGGGTTTCTTTGGGTTTTAGGTATATGTTGGACATAAGTTTCTGGGGGTATACCAGACGTTCCCAAACTATATTTTTTTCCCGATATTCTCAAACTGTGACATAAATTTCCCGATTTCTGCTATACAAATATTTCCCAGTATTTCCCATGTTACTTTCCTGTCGGGGTCTGCTATAAAAAAAATTTCCCAGCATTCTCAAAAATTTCCCTACCTGGGATTTTTATATTTTTCGATTTCCGCAATAAAAAAAATTTCCCATTATTCCCAAAAATTTCCCATTATTTCCCCGATGGTTTATATTCTTTCATTTCTGCAATAAAAAAAATGTCCCTGTATTTTGAAAAATGTCCCAGTATTATCCACACTTTACATATTTTTCGAAATCTGCAATAAACAAAAATTTCCCACTATTTCCAAAAATGTCCCAGTATTTTCCCCACTTTTTTATATCTTTCGATTCCAGCAATAAAAAAAATGTCCCACTATTTTCAAAAATTTCCCAGTATTTGGCGGCGCCCTATTGGTATTTCTGCGAATTGTGGAGGCGGCCATGAAGCATATGGCAGAATAGTGGGGAAATGACGTTTTAGAGTAGTGGTTGTGTTCGTAGGGTGTGTACATTATGTTTAAAGGTTTTTAGGAAGCGGAAAATGTATTGAAGGTTATGTTATACTTATTGCTGGCTTTTAATAAATTTTCTGGGTGCAATGCAGGGTCTTGGAACCTTTGAATATTTTGGGTTTCTTTGGGTTTTAGGTATATGTTGGACATTAGTTTCTGGGGGTATACCAGACGTTCCCAAACTATATTTTTTTCCCGATATTCTCAAACTGTGACATAAATTTCCCGATTTCTGCTATACAAATATTTCCCAGTATTTCCCATGTTACTTTCCTGTCGGGGTCTGCTATAAAAAAAATTTCCCAGCATTCTCAAAAATTTCTCTACCTGGGATTTTTATATTTTTCGATTTCCGCAGTAAAAAAAATTTCCCATTATTCCCAAAAATTTCCCATTATTTCCCCGATGGTTTATATTCTTTCATTTCTGCAATAAAAAAAATGTCCCTGTATTTTGAAAAATTTCCCAGTATTATCCACACTTTACATATTTTTCGAAATCTGCAATAAACAAAAATTTCCCACTATTTCCAAAAATGTCCCAGTATTTTCCCCACTTTTTTATATCTTTCGATTCCAGTAATAAAAAAATTTCCCACTATTTTCAAAAATTTCCCAGTATTTGGCGGCGCCCTATTGGTATTTCTGCGAATTGTGGAGGCGGCCATGAAGCATATGGCAGAATAGTGGGGAAATGACTTTTTAGAGTAGTGGTTGTGTTCGTAGGGTGTGTACATTATGTTTAAAGGTTTTTAGGAAGCGGAAAATGTATTGAAGGTTATGTTATACTTATTGCTGGCTTTTAATAAATTTTCTGGGTGCAATGCAGGGTCTTGGAACCTTTGAATATTTTGGGTTTCTTTGGGTTTTAGGTATATGTTGGACATTAGTTTCTGGGGGTATACCAGACGTTCCCAAACTATATTTTTTCCCGATATTCTCAAACTGTGACATAAATTTCCCGATTTCTGCTATACAAATATTTCCCAGTATTTCCCATGTTACTTTCCTGTCGGGGTCTGCTATAAAAAAAATTTCCCAGCATTCTCAAAAATTTCTCTACCTGGGATTTTTATATTTTTCGATTTCCGCAGTAAAAAAAATTTCCCATTATTCCCAAAAATTTCCCATTATTTCCCCGATGGTTTATATTCTTTCATTTCTGCAATAAAAAAAATGTCCCTGTATTTTGAAAAATTTCCCAGTATTATCCACACTTTACATATTTTTCGAAATCTGCAATAAACAAAAATTTCCCACTATTTCCAAAAATGTCCCAGTATTTTCCCCACTTTTTTATATCTTTCGATTCCAGTAATAAAAAAAATTTCCCACTATTTTCAAAAATTTCCCAGTATTTGGCGGCGCCCTATTGGTATTTCTGCGAATTGTGGAGGCGGCCATGAAGCATATGGCAGAATAGTGGGGAAATGACTTTTTAGAGTAGTGGTTGTGTTCGTAGGGTGTGTACATTATGTTTAAAGGTTTTTAGGAAGCGGAAAATGTATTGAAGGTTATGTTATACTTATTGCTGGCTT
Source organism: Eristalis intricaria (assembly GCA_964034865.1). NCBI lineage: Eukaryota > Metazoa > Arthropoda > Insecta > Diptera > Syrphidae > Eristalis > Eristalis intricaria. Next base: position 91,425,322 of record OZ035875.1, on the reverse strand, counting down.
TTAATAAATTTTCTGGGTGCAATGCAGGGTCTTGGAACCTTTGAATATTTTGGGTTTCTTTGGGTTTTAGGTATATGTTGGACATTAGTTTCTGGGGGTATACCAGACGTTCCCAAACTATATTTTTTTCCCGATATTCTCAAACTGTGACATAAATTTCCCGATTTCTGCTATACAAATATTTCCCAGTATTTCCCATGTTACATTCCTGTCGGGGTCTGCTATAAAAAAAATTTCCCAGCATTCTCAAAAATTTCCCTACCTGGGATTTTTATATTTTTCGATTTCCGCAATAAAAAAAATTTCCCATTATTCCCAAAAATTTCCCATTATTTCCCCGATGGTTTATATTCTTTCATTTCTGCAATAAAAAAAATGTCCCTGTATTTTGAAAAATTTCCCAGTATTATCCACACTTTACATATTTTTCGAAATCTGCAATAAACAAAAATTTCCCACTATTTCCAAAAATGTCCCAGTATTTTCCCCACTTTTTTATATCTTTCGATTCCAGCAATAAAAAAAATTTCCCACTATTTTCAAAAATTTCCCAGTATTTGGCGGCGCCCTATTGGTATTTCTGCGAATTGTGGAGGCGGCCATGAAGCATATGGCAGAATAGTGGGGAAATGACGTTTTAAAGTAGTGGTTGTGTTCGTAGGGTGTGTATATTATGTTTAAAGGTTTTCAGGAAGCGGAAAATGTATTGAAGGTTATGTTATACTTATTGCTGACTTTTAATAAATTTTCTGGGTGCAATGCAGGGTCTTGGAACCTTTGAATATTTTGGGTTTCTTTGGGTTTTAGGTATATGTTGCACATTAGTTTCTGGGGGTATACCAGACGTTCCCAAACTATATTTTTTTCCCGATATTCTCAAACTGTGACATAAATTTCCCGATTTCTGCTATACAAATATTTTCCAGTATTTCCCATGTTACTTTCCTGTCGGGGTCTGCTATAAAAAAAATTTCCCAGCATTCTCAAAAATTTCCCTACCTGGGATTTTTATATTTTTCGATTTCCGCAATAAAAAAAATTTCCCATTATTCCCAAAAATTTCCCATTATTTCCCCGATGGTTTATATTCTTTCATTTCTGCAATAAAAAAAATGTCCCTGTATTTTGAAAAATTTCCCAGTATTATCCACACTTTACATATTTTTCGAAATCTGCAATAAACAAAAATTTCCCACTATTTCCAAAAATGTCCCAGTATTTTCCCCACTTTTTTATATCTTTCGATTCCAGCAATAAAAAAAATTTCCCACTATTTTCAAAAATTTCCCAGTATTTGGCGGCGCCCTATTGGTATTTCTGCGAATTGTGGAGGCGGCCATGAAGCATATGGCAGAATAGTGGGGAAATGACGTTTTAAAGTAGTGGTTGTGTTCGTAGGGTGTGTATATTATGTTTAAAGGTTTTTAGGAAGCGGAAAATGTATTGAAGGTTATGTTATACTTATTGCTGACTTTTAATAAATTTTCTGGGTGCAATGCAGGGTCTTGGAACCTTTGAATATTTTGGGTTTCTTTGGGTTTTAGGTATATGTTGGACATTAGTTTCTGGGGGTATACCAGACGTTCCCAAACTATATTTTTTTCCCGATATTCTCAAACTGTGACATAAATTTCCCGATTTCTGCTATACAAATATTTCCCAGTATTTCCCATGTTACTTTCCTGTCGGGGTCTGCTATAAAAAAAATTTCCCAGCATTCTCAAAAATTTCCCTACCTGGGATTTTCATATTTTTCGATTTCCGCAATAAAAAAAATTTCCCATTATTCCCAAAAATTTCCCATTATTTCCCCGATGGTTTATATTCTTTCATTTCTGCAATAAAAAAAATGTCCCTGTATTTTGAAAAATTTCCCAGTATTATCCACACTTTACATATTTTTCGAAATCTGCAATAAACAAAAATTTCCCACTATTTCCAAAAATGTCCCAGTATTTTCCCCACTTTTTTATATCTTTCGATTCCAGCAATAAAAAAAATGTCCCACTATTTTCAAAAATTTCCCAGTATTTGGCGGCGCCCTATTGGTATTTCTGCGAGTTGTGGAGGCGGCCATGAAGCATATGGCAGAATAGTGGGGAAATGACGTTTTAGAGTAGTGGTTGTGTTCGTAGGGTGTGTACATTATGTTTAAAGGTTTTTAGGAAGCGGAAAATGTATTGAAGGTTATGTTATACTTATTGCTGGCTTTTAATAAATTTTCTGGGTGCAATGCAGGGTCTTGGAACCTTTGAATATTTTGGGTTTCTTTGGGTTTTAGGTATATGTTGGACATTAGTTTCTGGGGGTATACCAGACGTTCCCAAACTATATTTTTTTCCCGATATTCTCAAACTGTGACATAAATTTCCCGATTTCTGCTATACAAATATTTCCCAGTATTTCCCATGTTACTTTCCTGTCGGGGTCTGCTATAAAAAAAATTTCCCAGCATTCTCAAAAATTTCCCTACCTGGGATTTTTATATTTTTCGATTTCCGCAGTAAGAAAAATTTCCCATTATTCCCAAAAATTTCCCATTATTTCCCCGATGGTTTATATTCTTTCATTTCTGCAATAAAAAAAATGTCCCTGTATTTTGAAAAATTTCCCAGTATTATCCACACTTTACATATTTTTCGAAATCTGCAATAAACAAAAATTTCCCACTATTTCCAAAAATGTCCCAGTATTTTCCCCACTTTTTTATATCTTTCGATTCCAGCAATAAAAAAAATTTCCCACTATTTTCAAAAATTTCCCAGTATTTGGCGGCGCCCTATTGGTATTTCTGCGAATTGTGGAGGCGGCCATGAAGCATATGGCAGAATAGTGGGGAAATGACTTTTTAGAGTAGTGGTTGTGTTCGTAGGGTGTGTACATTATGTTTAAAGGTTTTTAGGAAGCGGAAAATGTATTGAAGGTTATGTTATACTTATTGCTGGCTTTTAATAAATTTTCTGGGTGCAATGCAGGGTCTTGGAACCTTTGAATATTTTGGGTTTCTTTGGGTTTTAGGTATATGTTGGACATTAGTTTCTGGGGGTATACCAGACGTTCCCAAACTATATTTTTTTCCCGATATTCTCAAACTGTGACATAAATTTCCCGATTTCTGCTATACAAATATTTCCCAGTATTTCCCATGTTACTTTCCTGTCGGGGTCTGCTATAAAAAAAATTTCCCAGCATTCTCAAAAATTTCCCTACCTGGGATTTTTATATTTTTCGATTTCCGCAATAAAAAAAATTTCCCATTATTCCCAAAAATTTCCCATTATTTCCCCGATGGTTTATTTTCTTTCATTTCTGCAATAAAAAAAATGTCCCTGTATTTTGAAAAATTTCCCAGTATTATCCACACTTTACATATTTTTCGAAATCTGCAATAAACAAAAATTTCCCACTATTTCCAAAAATGTCCCAGTATTTTCCCCACTTTTTTATATCTTTCGATTCCAGCAATAAAAAAAATTTCCCACTATTTTCAAAAATTTCCCAGTATTTGGCGGCGCCCTATTGGTATTTCTGCGAATTGTGGAGGCGGCCATGAAGCATATGGCAGAATAGTGGGGAAATGACGTTTTAGAGTAGTGGTTGTGTTCGTAGGGTGTGTACATTATGTTTAAAGGTTTTTAGGAAGCGGAAAATGTATTGAAGGTTATGTTATACTTATTGCTGGCTTTTAATAAATTTTCTGGGTGCAATGCAGGGTCTTGGAACCTTTGAATATTTTGGGTTTCTTTGGGTTTTAGGTATATGTTGGACATTAGTTTCTGGGGGTATACCAGACGTTCCCAAACTATATTTTTTTCCCGATATTCTCAAACTGTGACATAAATTTCCCGATTTCTGCTATACAAATATTTCCCAGTATTTCCCATGTTACTTTCCTGTCGGGGTCTGCTATAAAAAAAATTTCCCAGCATTCTCAAAAATTTCCCTACCTGGGATTTTTATATTTTTCGATTTCCGCAATAAAAAAAATTTAGCATTATTCCCAAAAATTTCCCATTATTTCCCCGATGGTTTATATTCTTTCATTTCTGCAATAAAAAAAATGTCCCTGTATTTTGAAAAATTTCCCAGTATTATCCACACTTTACATATTTTTCGAAATCTGCAATAAACAAAAATTTCCCACTATTTCCAAAAATGTCCCAGTATTTTCCCCACTTTTTTATATCTTTCGATTCCAGCAATAAAAAAAATGTCCCACTATTTTCAAAAATTTCCCAGTATTTGGCGGCGCCCTATTGGTATTTCTGCGAATTGTGGAGGCGGCCATGAAGCATATGGCAGAATAGTGGGGAAATGACGTTTTAGAGTAGTGGTTGTGTTCGTAGGGTGTGTACATTATGTTTAAAGGTTTTTAGGAAGCGGAAAATGTATTGAAGGTTATGTTATACTTATTGCTGGCTTTTAATAAATTTTCTGGGTGCAATGCAGGGTCTTGGAACCTTTGCATATTTTGGGTTTCTTTGGGTTTTAGGTATATGTTGGACATTAGTTTCTGGGGGTATACCAGACGTTCCCAAACTATATTTTTTTCCCGATATTCTCAAACTGTGACATAAATTTCCCGATTTCTGCTATACAAATATTTCCCAGTATTTCCCATGTTACTTTCCTGTCGGGGTCTGCTATAAAAAAAATTTCCCAGCATTCTCAAAAATTTCCCTACCTGGGATTTTTATATTTTTCGATTTCCGCAGTAAAAAAAATTTCCCATTATTCCCAAAAATTTTTCATTATTTCCCCGATGGTTTATATTCTTTCATTTCTGCAATTAAAAAAATGTCCCTGTATTTTGAAAAATTTCCCAGTATTATCCACACTTTACATATTTTTCGAAATCTGCAATAAACAAAAATTTCCCACTATTTCCAAAAATGTCCCAGTATTTTCCCCACTTTTTTATATCTTTCGATTCCAGCAATAAAAAAAATGTCCCACTATTTTCAAAAATTTCCCAGTATTTGGCGGCGCCCTATTGGTATTTCTGCGAATTGTGGAGGCGGCCATGAAGCATATGGCAGAATAGTGGGGAAATGACGTTTTAGAGTAGTGGTTGTGTTCGTAGGGTGTGTACATTATGTTTAAAGGTTTTTAGGAAGCGGAAAATGTATTGAAGGTTATGTTATACTTATTGCTGGCTTTTAATAAATTTTCTGGGTGCAATGCAGGGTCTTGGAACCTTTGAATATTTTGGGTTTCTTTGGGTTTTAGGTATATGTTGGACATTAGTTTCTGGGGGTATACCAGACGTTCCCAAACTATATTTTTTTCCCGATATTCTCAAACTGTGACATAAATTTCCCGATTTCTGCTATACAAATATTTCCCAGTATTTCCCATGTTACTTTCCTGTCGGGGTCTGCTATAAAAAAATTTCCCAGCATTCTCAAAAATTTCCCTACCTGGGATTTTTATATTTTTCGATTTCCGCAGTAAAAAAAATTTCCAATTATTCCCAAAAATTTCCCATTATTTCCCCGATGGTTTATATTCTTTCATTTCTGCAATAAAAAAAATGTCCCTGTATTTTGAAAAATTTCCCAGTATTATCCACACTTTACATATTTTTCGAAATCTGCAATAAACAAAAATTTCCCACTATTTCCAAAAATGTCCCAGTATTTTCCCCACTTTTTTATATCTTTCGATTCCAGCAATAAAAAAAATGTCCCACTATTTTCAAAAATTTCCCAGTATTTGGCGGCGCCCTATTGGTATTTCTGCGAATTGTGGAGGCGGCCATGAAGCATATGGCAGAATAGTGGGGAAATGACGTTTTAGAGTAGTGGTTGTGTTCGTAGGGTGTGTACATTATGTTTAAAGGTTTTTAGGAAGCGGAAAATGTATTGAAGGTTATGTTATACTTATTGCTGGCTTTTAATAAATTTTCTGGGTGCAATGCAGGGTCTTGGAACCTTTGCATATTTTGGGTTTCTTTGGGTTTTAGGTATATGTTGGACATTAGTTTCTGGGGGTATACCAGACGTTCCCAAACTATATTTTTTTCCCGATATTCTCAAACTGTGACATAAATTTCCCGATTTCTGCTATACAAATATTTCCCAGTATTTCCCATGTTACTTTCCTGTCGGGGTCTGCTATAAAAAAAATTTCCCAGCATTCTCAAAAATTTCCCTACCTGGGATTTTTATATTTTTCGATTTCCGCAATAAAAAAAATTTCCCATTATTCCCAAAAATTTCCCATTATTTCCCCGATGGTTTATATTCTTTCATTTCTGCAATAAAAAAAATGTCCCTGTATTTTGAAAAATTTCCCAGTATTATCCACACTTTACATATTTTTCGAAATCTGCAATAAACAAAAATTTCCCACTATTTCCAAAAATGTCCCAGTATTTTCCCCACTTTTTTATATCTTTCGATTCCAGCAATAAAAAAAATTTCCCACTATTTTCAAAAATTTCCCAGTATTTGGCGGCGCCCTATTGGTATTTCTGCGAATTGTGGAGGCGGCCATGAAGCATATGGCAGAATAGTGGGGAAATGACGTTTTAGAGTAGTGGTTGTGTTCGTAGGGTGTGTACATTATGTTTAAAGGTTTTTAGGAAGCGGAAAATGTATTGAAGGTTATGTTATACTTATTGCTGGCTTTTAATAAATTTTCTGGGTGCAATGCAGGGTCTTGGAACCTTTGAATATTTTGGGTTTCTTTGGGTTTTAGGTATATGTTGGACATTAGTTTCTGGGGGTATACCAGACGTTCCCAAACTATATTTTTTTTCCCGATATTCTCAAACTGTGACATAAATTTCCCGATTTCTGCTATACAAATATTTCCAGTATTTCCCATGTTACTTTCCTGTCGGGGTCTGCTATAAAAAAAAATTTCCCAGCATTCTCAAAAATGTCCCTACCTGGGATTTTTATATTTTTCGATTTCCGCAATAAAAAAAATTTCCCATTATTCCCAAAAATTTCCCATTATTTCCCCGATGGTTTATATTCTTTCATTTCTGCAATAAAAAAAATGTCCCTGTATTTTGAAAAATTTCCCAGTATTATCCACACTTTACATATTTTTCGAAATCTGCAATAAACAAAAATTTCCCACTATTTCCAAAAATGTCCCAGTATTTTCCCCACTTTTTTATATCTTTCGATTCCAGCAATAAAAAAAATTTCCCACTATTTTCAAAAATTTCCCAGTATTTGGCGGCGCCCTATTGGTATTTCTGCGAATTGTGGGGGCGGCCATGAAGCATATGGCAGAATAGTGGGGAAATGACGTTTTAGAGTAGTGGTTGTGTTCGTAGGGTGTGTACATTATGTTTAAAGGTTTTTAGGAAGCGGAAAATGTATTGAAGGTTATGTTATACTTATTGCTGGCTTTTAATAAATTTTCTGGGTGCAATGCAGGGTCTTGGAACCTTTGAATATTTTGGGTTTCTTTGGGTTTTAGGTATATGTTGGACATTAGTTTCTGGGGGTATACCAGACGTTCCCAAACTATATTTTTTTCCCGATATTCTCAAACTGTGACATAAATTTCCCGATTTCTGCTATACAAATATTTTCTGTCGGGGTCTGCTATAAAAAAAATTTCCCAGCATTCTCAAAAATTTCCCTACCTGGGATTTTTATATTTTTCGATTTCCGCAATAAAAAAAATTTCCCATTATTCCCAAAAATTTCCCATTATTTCCCCGATGGTTTATATTCTTTCATTTCTGCAATAAAAAAAATGTCCCTGTATTTTGAAAAATTTCCCAGTATTATCCACACTTTACATATTTTTCGAAATCTGCAATAAACAAAAATTTCCCACTATTTCCAAAAATGTCCCAGTATTTTCCCCACTTTTTTATATCTTTCGATTCCAGCAATAAAAAAAATTTCCCACTATTTTCAAAAATTTCCCAGTATTTGGCGGCTGGTTATGTTATACTTATTGCTGGCTTTTAATAAATTTTCTGGGTGCAATGCAGGGTCTTGGAACCTTTGAATATTTTGGGTTTCTTTGGGTTTTAGGTATATGTTGCACATTAGTTTCTGGGGGTATACCACACGTTCCCAAACTATATTTTTTTCCCGATATTCTCAAACTGTGACATAAATTTCCCGATTTCTGCTATACAAATATTTCCCAGTATTTCCCATGTTACTTTCCTGTCGGGGTCTGCTATAAAAAAAATTTCCCAGCATTCTCAAAAATTTCCCTACCTGGGATTTTTATATTTTTCGATTTCCGCAGTAAAAAAAATTTCCCATTATTCCCAAAAATTTCCCATTATTTCCCCGATGGTTTATATTCTTTCATTTCTGCAATAAAAAAAATGTCCCTGTATTTTGAAAAATTTCCCAGTATTATCCACACTTTACATATTTTTCGAAATCTGCAATAAACAAAAATTTCCCACTATTTCCAAAAATGTCCCAGTATTTTCCCCACTTTTTTATACCTTTCGATTCCAGCAAAAAAAAAATTTCCCACTATTTTCAAAAATTTCCCAGTATTTGGCGGCGCCCTATTGGTATTTCTGCGAATTGTGGAGGCGGCCATGAAGCATATGGCAGAATAGTGGGGAAATGACGTTTTAAAGTAGTGGTTGTGTTCGTAGGGTGTGTATATTATGTTTAAAGGTTTTTAGGAAGCGGAAAATGTATTGAAGGTTATGTTATACTTATTGCTGACTTTTAATAAATTTTCTGGGTGCAATGCAGGGTCTTGGAACCTTTGAATATTTTGGGTTTCTTTGGGTTTTAGGTATATGTTGGACATTAGTTTCTGGGGGTATACCAGACGTTCCCAAACTATATTTTTTTCCCGATATTCTCAAACTGTGACATAAATTTCCCGATTTCTGCTATACAAATATTTCCCAGTATTTCCCATGTTACTTTCCTGTCGGGGTCTGCTATAAAAAAAATTTCCCAGCATTCTCAAAAATTTCCCTACCTGGGATTTTTATATTTTTCGATTTCCGCAATAAAAAAAATTTCCCATTATTCCCAAAAATTTCCCATTATTTCCCCGATGGTTTATATTCTTTCATTTCTGCAATAAAAAAAATGTCCCTGTATTTTGAAAAATTTCCCAGTATTATCCACACTTTACATATTTTTCGAAATCTGCAATAAACAAAAATTTCCCACTATTTCCAAAAATGTCCCAGTATTTTCCCCACTTTTTTATACCTTTCGATTCCAGCAAAAAAAAAATTTCCCACTATTTTCAAAAATTTCCCAGTATTTGGCGGCGCCCTATTGGTATTTCTGCGAATTGTGGAGGCGGCCATGAAGCATATGGCAGAATAGTGGGGAAATGACGTTTTAGAGTAGTGGTTGTGTTCGTAGGGTGTGTACATTATGTTTAAAGGTTTTTAGGAAGCGGAAAATGTATTGAAGGTTATGTTATACTTATTGCTGGCTTTTAATAAATTTTCTGGGTGCAATGCAGGGTCTTGGAACCTTTGAATATTTTGGGTTTCTTTGGGTTTTAGGTATATGTTGGACATTAGTTTCTGGGGGTATACCAGACGTTCCCAAACTATATTTTTTTCCCGATATTCTCAAACTGTGACATAAATTTCCCGATTTCTGCTATACAAATATTTCCCAGTATTTCCCATGTTACTTTCCTGTCGGGGTCTGCTATAAAAAAAATTTCCCAGCATTCTCAAAAATTTCCCTACCTGGGATTTTTATATTTTTCGATTTCCGCAGTAAAAAAAATTTCCCATTATTCCCAAAAATTTCCCATTATTTCCCCGATGGTTTATATTCTTTCATTTCTGCAATAAAAAAAATGTCCCTGTATTTTGAAAAATTTCCCAGTATTATCCACACTTTACATATTTTTCGAAATCTGCAATAAACAAAAATTTCCCACTATTTCCAAAAATGTCCCAGTATTTTCCCCACTTTTTTATATCTTTCGATTCCAGCAATAAAAAAAATTTCCCACTATTTTCAAAAATTTCCCAGTATTTGGCGGCGCCCTATTGGTATTTCTGCGAATTGTGGAGGCGGCCATGAAGCATATGGCAGAATAGTGGGGAAATGACTTTTTAGAGTAGTGGTTGTGTTCGTAGGGTGTGTACATTATGTTTAAAGGTTTTTAGGAAGCGGAAAATGTATTGAAGGTTATGTTATACTTATTGCTGGCTTTTAATAAATTTTCTGGGTGCAATGCAGGGTCTTGGAACCTTTGAATATTTTGGGTTTCTTTGGGTTTTAGGTATATGTTGGACATTAGTTTCTGGGGGTATACCAGACGTTCCCAAACTATATTTTTTTCCCGATATTCTCAAACTGTGACATAAATTTCCCGATTTCTGCTATACAAATATTTCCCAGTATTTCCCATGTTACTTTTCTGTCGGGGTCTGCTATAAAAAAAATTTCCCAGCATTCTCAAAAATTTCCCTACCTGGGATTTTTATATTTTTCGATTTCCGCAATAAAAAAAATTTCCCATTATTCCCAAAAATTTCCCATTATTTCCCCGATGGTTTATATTCTTTCATTTCTGCAATAAAAAAAATGTCCCTGTATTTTGAAAAATTTCCCAGTATTATCCACATTTTACATATTTTTCGAAATCTGCAATAAACAAAAATTTCCCACTATTTCCAAAAATGTCCCAGTATTTTCCCCACTTTTTTATATCTTTCGATTCCAGCAATAAAAAAAATTTCCCACTATTTTCAAAAATTTCCCAGTATTTGGCGGCGCCCTATTGGTATTTCTGCGAATTGTGGAGGCGGCCATGAAGCATATGGCAGAATAGTGGGGAAATGACGTTTTAGAGTAGTGGTTGTGTTCGTAGGGTGTGTACATTATGTTTAAAGGTTTTTAGGAAGCGGAAAATGTATTGAAGGTTATGTTATACTTATTGCTGGCTTTTAATAAATTTTCTGGGTGCAATGCAGGGTCTTGGAACCTTTGAATATTTTGGGTTTCTTTGGGTTTTAGGTATATGTTGGACATTAGTTTCTGGGGGTTATGCTATACAAATATTTCCCAGTATTTCCCATGTTACTTTCCTGTCGGGGTCTGCTATAAAAAAAATTTCCCAGCATTCTCAAAAATTTCCCTACCTGGGATTTTTATATTTTTCGATTTCCGCAATAAAAAAAATTTCCCATTATTCCCCAAAATTTCCCATTATTTCCCCGATGGTTTATATTCTTTCATTTCTGCAATAAAAAAAATGTCCCTGTATTTTGAAAAATTTCCCAGTATTATCCACACTTTACATATTTTTCGAAATCTGCAATAAACAAAAATTTCCCACTATTTCCAAAAATGTCCCAGTACTTTCCCCACTTTTTTATATCTTTCGATTCCAGCAATAAAAAAAATTTCCCACTATTTTCAAAAATTTCCCAGTATTTGGCGGCGCCCTATTGGTATTTCTGCGAATTGTGGAGGCGGCCATGAAGCATATGGCAGAATAGTGGGGAAATGACGTTTTAGAGTAGTGGTTGTGTTCGTAGGGTGTGTACATTATGTTTAAAGGTTTTTAGGAAGCGGAAAATGTATTGAAGGTTATGTTATACTTATTGCTGGCTTTTAATAAATTTTCTGGGTGCAATGCAGGGTCTTGGAACCTTTGAATATTTTGGGTTTCTTTGGGTTTTAGGTATATGTTGGACATTAGTTTCTGGGGGTATACCAGACGTTCCCAAACTATATTTTTTTCCCGATATTCTCAAACTGTGACATAAATTTCCCGATTTCTGCTATACAAATATTTCCCAGTATTTCCCATGTTACTTTCCTGTCGGGGTCTGGTCCCGCAACCGATGGAGGTATATACCGTAGGAGCTAATACTGCTAATGAGAGTGTACCTACTGTTAGTGGGGATATTCATAGTAAAGACCTGACTGATTTTCGGCATTAAGCCTCGGGAACAAAATATTTTTTAATTTTACGACAGGTAATATTAAGTATAAGGCTTTAATAGATACTGGTTAGTATAATAAATTCATCAAGGGTTGACCGTAGCTATTTCCCTGTCCTTCTGTCCGTTCTCAGTCCTCATACAAAGCATCTAAATTGGTTCCAAAAATAGTATCGACCAACAGAAGGTGGTGACAAGGAAAAGCTTGAAGCATTTGTGAACTTTTTTGAATATGCTATATTCGAAATGACTCATGCTTCTGGATGATGGTGGAGCAAATATTAAACGTGATATTTCATATAGTTCTTATATGAGCGAAGAAGAAAAAGAACGCGCAGCGAGAGATCCTATCAGACGTAGTATTCAGGATTTTAAGGATGGGATTAAATTTGGAATTCATATATTTAGTCCCGCTAATATCAAGCATCAAATTTGTGTAATGCAATCCAAGTCCATACCTGAATTAATTATAGGATTTTTTAAAATAATTTTTTATATATTTTACTATACTGGATATGGAAAAATCTGCGTAATTAAATATATATTTGGAATAATAATGAATTTAATGCGAGGATCTACCAATGAGGAATCAGATACTTTAGTAACAATTGAAGATGAAAAGCTTTCTGTTAGAACACTTCCTCCACTTGAAGAACCACCCGCAACAGTTCAGGCGTTTGGTCTCGAAATTAGTAAGGAAGAAAATGGTGAATATAAAGTGGCCCCACATGAGTCTCCGGGTATAAGTCCCACATCGTCTGTTGAAGAAACAGGTGAATCAAGTCCAGAGGATACTACAGGAGTCGGAGAAATTTTGGAAAAGGAACAACAAGAACCAATGTCTATAGTTGATCTTCTAGGAGGAGATGCAGCAAAAAAAGCTGCACTAGAACGTCAGGAAGCTCAAAAAGCTCAAGAGGCTGCAATGGCTACTATCGAAGCTGAAGCAAAGAAATCATCAGCTGCTACCCAAGAAACTCCTGCAGTTCACCAAATCGATTTTTCACAGTACACCCATAGAGCTGTTAGCTTTTTGGCAAGAAATTTGTATAACTTGAAATATGTTGCTTTGGTGTTGGCCTTCAGCATTAACTTTATGCTGCTTTTTTATAAAGAAACCTCCTTCTGTGATGAAGACGATGGTTCAGGTGATGAAGAATTGTTCATTGGATTAGGTTCTGAAACAGGAATCTTATCATCAGGTATAGGTTCAGGGGAAGGATCTGGAGATGATGTGGATAAAATTGACGATGTTCCCGAATTAGTGCATGTAGATGAGGACTTTTGCTATATGGAACATGTGATACGATTTGCAGCATTGTTACACAGCTTAGTATCATTAGCAATGATAATAGCATGTTACCATCTTAAAGTACCGCTGGCTATTTTTAAAAGAGAAAAGGAAACCGCAAGACGTTTGGAATTTGATGGTATTTTTATTGCAAAGCAACCAGAAGGCGACAATCTTAAGTCACATTGGCATAAGTTATTGATATCAGCCAAATCATTGCCTGTGAACTATTGGGACAAATTTGTGAAGAAGAAAGTAAGTCAAGAGTATAGTGAAACATACGATTTTGATTCTATATCAAATTTACTTGGAATGGAAAACGCGCATTTAAAGCTCAGGAAAATGGTGTTCTTCGTTATACTACCGCTGCATAAGAATCTTATTGCTTATAGAAGTTCAGAGTTGACGAATAGACATAGGAATACAGAGCAACAACAATATTTGACACATGTTATTAAAATTTTATTAAATTATAGGTGAATTAAAAAATGGATATCTTCTTAAGCTAGCTTAAGTGCCATGGCCTACAACTAGTGTATTTTCATGTATTTCGCACAGGATGAAGATCTCAGAAGGTTGCAGTTGTAAACAAACGAGTAATTACTTCTCGAATACCCAGATTAAGTCAAACCAAAGCGAATGTATGCATTAAATCTCCTAGAAAAGCTGACGATGACGAGTCGTAATAAGGACAAGTAGAACCACAGAAACATCCGAGTCAAACATACTGTGAAACATGAGGGAAAAGCATATACATAAATTCCATTGGAAGGTTGTACACTAACCCATATATGATTGTTCCGACTGCGAGCACCGTTATGGCGTTCCGTGAGTCTTATGTACTAATATGAGGAATCCATAGGATATAAATTTGTATAGAGTTCATAAAGAGAATGTAATTTGATATGATCTGTGATGCATTTAGTTTATTCTGGTATATATGGGCATGTTATTGTTAAGTATTGAGTTATCTGTTGTGGCTTGTTGAATTATTGTTGAGAATGCAGACAGCGATTTTTATAGAACGCGCGAATGGGTTTCACAGGGTCTTTTTGATATTAAAAATGGTGTTACGGTAAATTTTGCCAAATATTATTGGAGATTAATTTCACAAACCGATCGGTGCGCGATACATAATCATTGCATCGTCATACTAAACGTAGCCTTGTATGTTTTGTGTACACAGCATATTGAGCATATCCAAATACCTATGATACCTGCTATCCTCTGCCATCTTCGACTTCGGATTGGATATTTGACAATTAGAAGCTGGACGATACCCATACGAATCTACGTAGATGTATTAATGGGTTGGTTTATGAACCTACAAAGTATCAACACTGCCTTTTGCCGGGACACATACTGGATCGAATGAATGAATCGGATGCTGGATGTGTATCACAGACTAGGATGAAATGTGTCGTTGAAAATTCATTGCTAATATTCCCATTGAAGTTTTTTTCTGATAACATGGGTTCAATAAGTTATGAAAACGGTGAAATATTTCATCCAGAAGCGAACTGTCACGACTGTCTAAACCCAATCCTGCGAATCATAATACCATACTGCTAACCCAGTAAAAAGCAAAAACAAATACATTTTTGCGTAGTGTAATTCGTAAAATATTCAATTTCATCCTTGAATTAGTTGGAAATCAACTTGTTCTATAACTTCTTTATTTTACTTCATATTTCATTATGTTTTTACTAATTATGAATTATAATAGTAAAATATGTACATATTTAAACCAACAGTGCGTTCCGTAATATATAGTGATAAACCTTTATCCCAGAGAATCTCCAATTGGTACACCACCACCATGCACTGCGGAGCCACTTTCAGTTTGCACCCAATTATATTAAGGTATCGCAATCCAATGAGCTGCGTCATTAAACTATATTGCAAAAAATCATCGAAAAACGTTATATTATGCAGTACAGCGAATGCTAGAAACACAAGATGTAGCGATAAATGCATACCCCTTTTCCAAAAGCAAGCAAATTGTAGCGCGAAAATAAAATTAATAAATATATCCTATAAGTTTAATTTCTAATCTGATATACTGATCAGGGTATAGATGCTATCGGAAATATGTATTTGTTCTACGACGAATTTCGTCCATGCCGTAGGCTCATAAAGGGACAGATTACAACGCACGTATGTATTTCTTCTTATTTCTTTTCTACTTTACGTTCGTTAACAAACCGGTCTTCCTTTTTTTTTATAGATCTCGATAGTTCACTATAAAAAAGTGGGGAAAATACTGGGAAATTTTTGTAAATAGTTGGAAATTTTTGTTTATTGCAGATTTCGAAAATATGTAAAGTGTGGATAATACTGGGAAGGATATCATATATAACAGAACAGTATGAATTCTCTCTATAATAAGCATAATAATAAGGATCGGCGAACCCCACAGGCTGACCAGTAGGGATGCATCATAACCTCGTCGAAAAAAAAGAAGAAATAAATATTACGAATGGTTTGCCGATACGGGAATAGGCAACGTACAATTGTCCATGAGAGAATATTGGAATTTCTAATTTTATCCCACAAATTCTCAAAGACTGACCTTGCGGATTATTAATGGTAATTGCAATGACAACACGCACTGGAAATTTTACACCTTTGAACTCAGACAGCAAATCAGAAGGTATCATTGGAATGCGTGAAATTGAAATTTCTTCGCCTTTTTAATTCCAATAAAAAAAGTGGTTATGATTATTACATATAATGCTAGCTGTATCCCACGCGAGTTGGTATATATGGTGTGTATGTATAAGGAAACTTTTTTTTTTATATATTTTATTGAAGTGCTCTTGGATATACAATATTTTTTGTTTTTCCGTCTGGTGCATAGACAAATAATTCAGAAGGTTTTGCAAGTCAGCAAACTTGCTGAAGGCATATTTGTATTGCTTCGCAACCAATAACAAAAGTGTCAATTGCATTCCGGTGTCAATTGTGCTGTCTGAATTCCATCGGAAACGGAATACGTTGACCCTATCAATTTAAAATTAGCATTATCAATATGTACAAATAAAAAAATTTGTCAGTAAGTCTTGATCCGGACGACAGCAAACGCGGCATTGTTTTCTTTCCATTCTTTAATAAATATAACTGGCGCAGTCATACACGAACCTCGCCACCACCCGAACAGTGCTTAAAAAATACAAAGTGATCGTGCATAAAAGTGAACTTTTCGTTTCCATCCACGAAGCCCTCCACCCCCGAAAATATATCCAGTGAACTCAGTTTTTGTTCAAAATTGCGTTCAGTCCAGATAAGCGATTGTCACTGTTCACTGCTTACCGAGAGATATTAATAAATAACAAAATGGAGCGGGTAATGCAAAGCGTGGTGGAAGCACTTAATAACATAGCCGCTGTTAAAAGGCAACAACAGGACTTCCAGCAACAACTTAATCACACGACACCTGTACCCACAGAGAAAACTATATCGCACATAAAGGTGGAGGTATTTAAGGCGATATACAACATCAAGATCGTGGGGACAGCGAAGAGTCTTTTGTATACGACGCCAACAATAAAAAGGGTAGACACCAAGGGTCATCTAATACAGTATAGTTTCTTAGAATTATGTAATAAGTTAGATTTATTATTAAGAGAAGCTCATGAGTATCCGTTATATGAAACTAACAGTGCCGAGATTGTTAATTCTGTAAAGCACCTAAAGGTAGCAATAATAAAGGAATTAACAATCGTTCAGCTATAAAGAGAAGTTAGGAATTAACTTAATTTGAATACAATATGGTGCATCTTGCGTTCATATATTCCAGATAGTGCCTGGAATTTAAGAAAATTTAATAAAAATATTTCTAATAATTTCCAAGTTGGCAATCATTCAGAGAGAGAGAGCTAGCAATGATGGTGATAATAGATCATCACAAAAGAGAGTTTCAGAACATAGAGGGTCGCAAAATAATGCTCACAGGTACCAGAACAATGACAGGCAATATTGAAATAACAGTAACAATTCAGGGCATAGCAGGAATAGTAATAATAATGGATTTAGACAGTCGAGGCAATATTCATCCCAAAAATTTAATCCTTCAGGACAGGCGGGGAATAATAGTCAAAACCCGCAACCGATGGAGGTATATATCGTAGGAGCTAATACTGCTAATGAGAGTGTACCTACTGTTAGTGGGGATATTCACAGTAAAGACCTGACTGATTTTCGGCATTAAGCCTCGGGAACAAAATATTTTTTAATTTTACGACAGGTAATATTAAGTATAAGGCTTTAATAGATACTGGTTAGTATAATAAATTCATCAAGGGTTGACCGTAGCTATTTCCCTGTCCTTCTGTCCGTTCTCAGTCCTCATACAAAGCATCTAAATTGGTTCCAAAAATAGTATCGACCAACAGAAGGTGGTGACAAGGAAAAGCTTGAAGCATTTGTGAACTTTTTTGAATATGCTATATTCGAAAATACTCATGCTTCTGGATGATGGTGGAGCAAATATTAAACGTGATATTTCATATAGTTCTTATATGAGCGAAGAAGAAAAAGAACGCGCAGCGAGAGATCCTATCAGACGTAGTATTCAGGATTTTAAGGATGGGATTAAATTTGGAATTCATATATTTAGTCCCGCTAATGCAATCCAAGTCCATACCTGAATTAATTATAGGATTTTTTAAAATAATTTTTTATATATTTTACTATACTGGATATGGAAAAATCTGCGTAATTAAATATATATTTGGAATAATAATGAATTTAATGCGAGGATCTACCAATGAGGAATCAGATACTTTAGTAACAATTGAAGATGAAAAACTTTCTGTTAGAACACTTCCTCCACTTGAAGAACCACCCGCAACAGTTCAGGCGTTTGGTCTCGAAATTAGTAAGGAAGAAAATGGTGAATATAAAGTGGCCCCACATGAGTCTCCGGGTATAAGTCCCACATCGTCTGTTGAAGAAACAGGTGAATCAAGTCCAGAGGATACTACAGGAGTCGGAGAAATTTTGGAAAAGGAACAACAAGAACCAATGTCTATAGTTGATCTTCTAGGAGGAGACTAGAACGTCAGGAAGCTCAAAAAGCTCAAGAGGCTGCAATGGCTACTATCGAAGCTGAAGCAAAGAAATCATCAGCTACTACCCAAGAAACTCCTGCAGTTCACCAAATCGATTTTTCACAGTACACCCATAGAGCTGTTAGCTTTTTGGCAAGAAATTTGTATAACTTGAAATATGTTGCTTTGGTGTTGGCCTTCAGCATTAACTTTATGCTGCTTTTTTATAAAGAAACCTCCTTCTGTGATGAAGACGATGGTTCAGGTGATGAAGAATTGTTCATTGGATTAGGTTCTGAAACAGGAATCTTATCATCAGGTATAGGTTCAGGGGAAGGATCTGGAGATGATGTGGATAAAATTGACGATGTTCCCGAATTAGTGCATGTAGATGAGGACTTTTGCTATATGGAACATGTGATACGATTTGCAGCATTGTTACACAGCTTAGTATCATTAGCAATGATAATAGCATATTACCATCTTAAAGTACCGCTGGCTATTTTTAAAAGAGAAAAGGAAACCGCAAGACGTTTGGAATTTGATGGTATTTTTATTGCAAAGCAACCAGAAGGCGACAATCTTAAGTCACATTGGCATAAGTTATTGATATCAGCCAAATCATTGCCTGTGAACTATTGGGACAAATTTGTGAAGAAGAAAGTAAGTCAAGAGTATAGTGAAACATACGATTTTGATTCTATATCAAATTTACTTGGAATGGAAAACGCGCATTTAAAGCTCAGGAAAATGGTGTTCTTCGTTATACTACCGCTGCACAAGAATCTTATTGCTTATAGAAGTTCAGAGTTGACGAATAGACATAGGAATACAGAGCAACAACAATATTTGACACATGTTATTAAAATTTTATTAAATTATAGGTGAATTAAAAAATGGATATCTTCTTAAACTAGCTTAAGTGCCATGGCCTACAACTAGTGTATTTTCATGTATTTCGCACAGGATGAAGATCTCAGAAGGTTGCAGTTGTAAACAAACGAGTAATTACTTCTCGAATACCCAGATTAAGTCAAACCAAAGCGAATGTATGCATTAAATCTCCTAGAAAAGCTGACGATGACGAGTCGTAATAAGGACAAGTAGAACCACAGAAACATCCGAGTCAAACATACTGTGAAACATGAGGGAAAAGCATATACATAAATTCCATTGGAAGGTTGTACACTAACCCATATATGATTGTTCCGACTGCGAGCACCGTTATGGCGATCCGTGAGTCTTATGTACTAATATGAGGAATCCATAGGATATAAATTTGTATAGAGTTCATAAAGAGAATGTAATTTGATATGATCTGTGATGCATTTAGTTTATTCTGGTATATATGGGCATGTTATTGTTAAGTATTGAGTTATCTGTTGTGGCTTGTTGAATTATTGTTGAGAATGCAGACAGCGATTTTTATAGAACGCGCGAATAGGTTTCACAGGGTCTTTTTGATATTAAAAATGGTGTTACGGTAAATTTTGCCAAATATTATTGGAGATTAATTTCACAAACCGATCGGTGCGCGATACATAATCATTGCATCGTCATACTAAACGTAGCCTTGTATGTTTTGTGTACACAGCATATTGAGCATATCCAAATACCTATGATACCTGCTATCCTCTGCCATCTTCGACTTCGGATTGGATATTTGACAATTAGAAGCTGGACGATACCCATACGAATCTACGTAGATGTATTAATGGGTTGGTTTATGAACCTACAAAGTATCAACACTGCCTTTTGCCGGGACACATACTGGATCGAATGAATGAATCGGATGCTGGATGTGTATCACAGACTAGGATGAAATGTGTCGTTGAAAATTCATTGCTAATATTCCCATTGAAGTTTTTTTTCTGATAACATGGGTTCAATAAGTTATGAAAACGGTGAAATATTTCATCCAGAAGCGAACTGTCACGACTGTCTAAACCCAATCCTGCGAATCATAATACCATACTGCTAACCCAGTAAAAAGCAAAAACAAATACATTTTTGCGTAGTGTATTTCGTAAAATATTCAATTTCATCCTTGAATTTGTTGGAAATCAACTTGTTCTATAACTTCTTTATTTTACTTCATATTTCATTATGTTTTTACTAATTATGAATTATAATAGTAAAATATGTACATATTTAAACCAACAGTGCGTTCCGTAATATATAGTGATAAACCTTTATCCCAGAGAATCTCCAATTGGTACACCACCACCATGCACTGCGGAGCCACTTTCAGTTTGCACCCAATTATATTAAGGTATCGCAATCCAATGAGCTGCGTCATTAAACTATATTGCAAAAAATCATCGAAAAACGTTATATTATGCAGTACAGCGAATGCTAGAAACACAAGATGTAGCGATAAATGCATACCCCTTTTCCAAAAGCAAGCAAATTGTAGCGCGAAAATAAAATTAATAAATATATCCTATAAGTTTAATTTCTAATCTGATATACTGATCAGGGTATAGATGCTATCGGAAATATGTATTTGTTCTACGACGAATTTCGTCCATGCCGTAGGCTCATAAAGGGACAGATTACAACGCACGTATGTATTTCTTCTTATTTCTTTTCTACTTTACGTTCGTTAACAAACCGGTCTTCCTTTTTTTTTATAGATCTCGATAGTTCACTATAAAAAAGTGGGGAAAATACTGGGAAATTTTTGTAAATAGTGGGAAATTTTTGTTTATTGCAGATTTCGAAAAATATGTAAAGTGTGGATAATACTGGGAAGGATATCATATATAACAGAACAGTATGAATTCTCTCTATAATAAGCATAATAATAAGGATCGGCGAACCCCACAGGCTGACCAGTAGGGATGCATCATAACCTCGTCGAAAAAAAAAGAAGAAATAAATATTACGAATGGTTTGCCGATACGGGAATAGGCAACGTACAATTGTCCATGAGAGAATATTGGAATTTCTAATTTTATCCCACAAATTCTCAAAGACTGACCTTGCGGATTATTAATGGTAATTGCAATGACAACACGCACTGGAAATTTTACACCTTTGAACTCAGACAGCAAATCAGAAGGTATCATTGGAATGCGTGAAATTGAAATTTCTTCGCCTTTTTAATTCCAATCAAAAAAGTGGTTATGATTATTACATATAATGCTAGCTGTATCCCGCGCGAGTTGGTATATATGGTGTGTATGTATAAGGAAACTTTTTTTTTATATATTTTATTGAAGTGCTCTTGGATATACAATATTTTTTGTTTTTCCGTCTGGTGCATAGACAAATAATTCAGAAGGTTTTGCAAGTCAGCAAACTTGCTGAAGGCATATTTGTCTTGCTTCGCAACCAATAACAAAAGTGTCAATTGCATTCCGGTGTCAATGGTGCTGTCTGAAGGCCATCGGAAACGGAATACGTTGACCCTATCAATTTAAAATTAGCATTATCAATATGTACAAATAAAAAAATTTGTCAGTCAGTCTTGATCCGGACGACAGCAAACGCGGCATTGTTTTCTTTCCATTCTTTAATAAATATAACTGGCGCAGTCATACACGAACCTAGCCACCACCCGAACAGTGCTTAAAAAATACAAATTGATCGTGCATAAAAGTGAACTTTTCGTTTCCATCCACGAAGCCCTCCACCACCCGAAAATATATCCAGTGAACTCAGTTTTTGTTCAAAATTGCGTTCAGTCCAGATAAGCGATTGTCACTGTTCACTGCTTACCGAGAGATATTAATAAATAACAAAATGGAGCGGGTAATGCAAAGCGTGGTGGAAGCACTTAATAACATAGCCGCTGTTAAAAGGCAACAACAGGACTTCCAGCAACAACTTAATCACACGACACCTGTACCCACAGAGAAAACTATATCGCACATAAAGGTGGAGGTATTTAAGGCGATATACAACATCAAGATCGTGGGGACAGCGAAGAGTCTTTTGTATACGACGCCAACAATAAAAAGGGTAGACACCAAGGGTCATCTAATACAGTATAGTTTCTTAGAATTATGTAATAAGTTAGATTTATTATTAAGAGAAGCTCATGAGTATCCGTTATATGAAACTAACAGTGCCGAGATTGTTAATTCTGTAAAGCACCTAAAGGTAGCAATAATAAAGGAATTAACAATCGTTCAGCTATAAAGAGAAGTTAGGAATTAACTTAATTTGAATACAATATGGTGCATCTTGCGTTCATATATTCCAGATAGTGCCTGGAATTTAAGAAAATTTAATAAAAATATTTCTAATAATTTCCAAGTTGGCAATCATTCAGAGAGAGAGAGCTAGCAATGATGGTGATAATAGATCATCACAAAAGAGAGTTTCAGAACATAGAGGGTCGCAAAATAATGCTCACAGGTACCAGAACAATGACAGGCAATATTGAAATAACAGTAACAATTCAGGGCATAGCAGGAATAGTAATAATAATGGATTTAGACAGTCGAGGCAATATTCATCCCAAAAATTTAATCCTTCAGGACAGGCGGGGAATAATAGTCAAAACCCGCAACCGATGGAGGTATATATCGTAGGAGCTAATACTGCTAATGAGAGTGTACCTACTGTTAGTGGGGATATTCACAGTAAAGACCAGACTGATTTTCGGCATTAAGCCTCGGGAACAAAATATTTTTTAATTTTACGACAGGTAATATTAAGTATAAGGCTTTAATAGATACTGGTTAGTATAATAAATTCATCAAGGGTTGACCGTAGCTATTTCCCTGTCCTTCTGTCCGTTCTCAGTCCTCATACAAAGCATCTAAATTGGTTCCAAAAATAGTATCGACCAACAGAAGGTGGTGACAAGGAAAAGCTTGAAGCATTTGTGAACTTTTTTGAATATGCTATATTCGAAATGACTCATGCTTCTGGATGATGGTGGAGCAAATATTAAACGTGATATTTCATATAGTTCTTATATGAGCGAAGAAGAAAAAGAACGCGCAGCGAGAGATCCTATCAGACGTAGTATTCAGGATTTTAAGGATGGGATTAAATTTGGAATTCATATATTTAGTCCCGCTAATATCAAGCATCAAATTTGTGTAATGCAATCCAAGTCCATACCTGAATTAATTATAGGATTTTTTAAAATAATTTTTTATATATTTTACTATACTGGATATGGAAAAATCTGCGTAATTAAATATATATTTGGAATAATAATGAATTTAATGCGAGGATCTACCAATGAGGAATCAGATACTTTAGTAACAATTGAAGATGAAAAGCTTTCTGTTAGAACACTTCCTCCACTTGAAGAACCACCCGCAACAGTTCAGGCGTTTGGTCTCGAAATTAGTAAGGAAGAAAATGGTGAATATAAAGTGGCCCCACATGAGTCTCCGGGTATAAGTCCCACATCGTCTGTTGAAGAAACAGGTGAATCAAGTCCAGAGGATACTACAGGAGTCGGAGAAATTTTGGAAAAGGAACAACAAGAACCAATGTCTATAGTTGATCTTCTAGGAGGAGATGCAGCAAAAAAGCTGCACTAGAACGTCAGGAGGCTCAAAAAGCTCAAGAGGCTGCAATGGCTACTATCGAAGCTGAAGCAAAGAAATCATCAGCTGCTACCCAAGAAACTCCTGCAGTTCACCAAATCGATTTTTCACAGTACACCCATAGAGCTGTTAGCTTTTTGGCAAGAAATTTGTATAACTTGAAATATGTTGCTTTGGTGTTGGCCTTCAGCATTAACTTTATGCTGCTTTTTTATAAAGTAACCTTCTTCGGTGATGAAGACGATGGTTCAGGTGATGAAGAATTGATCATTGGATCAGGCTCTGGAACAGGAATCTCATCATCGGGTATAGGTTCAGGGGAAGGATCTGGAGATGATGTGGATAAAATTGACGATGTTCCCGAATTAGTGCATGTAGATGAGGACTTTTGCTATATGGAACATGTGATACGATTTGCAGCATTGTTACACAGCTTAGTATCATTAGCAATGATAATAGCATATTACCATCTTAAAGTACCGCTGGCTATTTTTAAAAGAGAAAAGGAAACCGCAAGACGTTTGGAATTTGATGGTATTTTTATTGCAAAGCAACCAGAAGGCGACAATCTTAAGTCACATTGGCATAAGTTATTGATATCAGCCAAATCATTGCCTGTGAACTATTGGGACAAATTTGTGAAGAAGAAAGTAAGTCAAGAGTATAGTGAAACATACGATTTTGATTCTATATCAAATTTACTTGGAATGGAAAACGCGCATTTAAAGCTCAGGAAAATGGTGTTCTTCGTTATACTACCGCTGCACAAGAATCTTATTGCTTATAGAAGTTCAGAGTTGACGAATAGACATAGGAATACAGAGCAACAACAATATTTGACACATGTTATTAAAATTTTATTAAATTATAGGTGAATTAAAAAATGGATATCTTCTTAAACTAGCTTAAGTGCCATGGCCTACAACTAGTGTATTTTCATGTATTTCGCACAGGATGAAGATCTCAGAAGGTTGCAGTTGTAAACAAACGAGTAATTACTTCTCGAATACCCAGATTAAGTCAAACCAAAGCGAATGTATGCATTAAATCTCCTAGAAAAGCTGACGATGACGAGTCGTAATAAGGACAAGTAGAACCACAGAAACATCCGAGTCAAACATACTGTGAAACATGAGGGAAAAGCATATACATAAATTCCATTGGAAGGTTGTACACTAACCCATATATGATTGTTCCGACTGCGAGCACCGTTATGGCGTTCCGTGAGTCTTATGTACTAATATGAGGAATCCATAGGATATAAATTTGTATAGAGTTCATAAAGAGAATGTAATTTGATATGATCTGTGATGCATTTAGTTTATTCTGGTATATATGGGCATGTTATTGTTAAGTATTGAGTTATCTGTTGTGGCTTGTTGAATTATTGTTGAGAATGCAGACAGCGATTTTTATAGAACGCGCGAATAGGTTTCACAGGGTCTTTTTGATATTAAAAATGGTGTTACGGTAAATTTTGCCAAATATTATTGGAGATTAATTTCACAAACCGATCGGTGCGCGATACATAATCATTGCATCGTCATACTAAACGTAGCCTTGTATGTTTTGTGTACACAGCATATTGAGCATATCCAAATACCTATGATACCTGCTATCCTCTGCCATCTTCGACTTCGGATTGGATATTTGACAATTAGAAGCTGGACGATACCCATACGAATCTACGTAGATGTATTAATGGGTTGGTTTATGAACCTACAAAGTATCAACACTGCCTTTTGCCGGGACACATACTGGATCGAATGAATGAATCGGATGCTGGATGTGTATCACAGACTAGGATGAAATGTGTCGTTGAAAATTCATTGCTAATATTCCCATTGAAGTTTTTTTCTGATAACATGGGTTCAATAAGTTATGAAAACGGTGAAATATTTCATCCAGAAGCGAACTGTCACGACTGTCTAAACCCAATCCTGCGAATCATAATACCATACTGCTAACCCAGTAAAAAGCAAAAACAAATACATTTTTGCGTAGTGTAATTCGTAAAATATTCAATTTCATCCTTGAATTTGTTGGAAATCAACTTGTTCTATAACTTCTTTATTTTACTTCATATTTCATTATGTTTTTACTAATTATGAATTATAATAGTAAAATATGTACATATTTAAACCAACAGTGCGTTCCGTAATATATAGTGATAAACCTTTATCCCAGAGAATCTCCAATTGGTACACCACCACCATGCACTGCGGAGCCACTTTCAGTTTGCACCCAATTATATTAAGGTATCGCAATCCAATGAGCTGCGTGATTAAACTATATTGCAAAAAATCATCGAAAAACGTTATATTATGCAGTACAGCGAATGCTAGAAACACAAGATGTAGCGATAAATGCATACCCCTTTTCCAAAAGCAAGCAAATTGTAGCGCGAAAATAAAATTAATAAATATATCCTATAAGTTTAATTTCTAATCTGATATACTGATCAGGGTATAGATGCTATCGGAAATATGTATTTGTTCTACGACGAATTTCGTCCATGCCGTAGGCTCATAAAGGGACAGATTACAACGCACGTATGTATTTCTTCTTATTTCTTTTCTACTTTACGTTCGTTAACAAACCGGTCTTCCTTTTTTTTATAGATCTCGATAGTTCACTACTTGTTTATTATCACCTTTAATCCCTCTCTTATTATGCAGAAAATATAAATGCAATTGAATCATCATAGATAATGAAACCGACAAAAGTAATGCAAGGGAATAAGGGATTATCCCTTATCTCTGGTTGAAAGTACGAAATATAAGCGGAACTAATTGTTTCATTGTATTTCTTTTTATTTAAATAAAAATTCAATCATAAAATTCCAAATATGACATTTTAATTCCTTCAGTACAACGCCCCAAACTCCTCACGCTATCGTCACCAAAATATTCACTTGTGACAGTCCAACAACAGTTGGAAATGTTAAATAGATTCTTAATTAATTTTCTATAAAACCGTACAATTTACTCTTCCTCAGGGCCTTATTTTATATTGCTATAGTATCGGAAATGATTCCGAAAAGCGGAAATTGGTATTTTCTATGTCTACAACTGTACACAAAAAAGTTATCACAACTCGTGTACGGAAATTTGGTATTTTGTATTCCGTAGGCGGATGTCAAGTTCGATGTCTCTTACGGATTTTGATTCGAAAACTATTTTGTTATCGGATTAATCGTGCTAAAGTTATTTTGATGGAATTTATTAATTTGTTCACAGAAAGAGGAAAAAAATTGAAAAATTAAAAATAAATTTGTGCAGCTGAGCGTTGGTGAAACATGTGAGTATATTTTCTTTGTGCAGTAATTGTCGTTATATATTCAAATGTTCTTTTCAAGCCCAAGCAAAAAAGGACATACCAAGACTGAACAGTTAAACAGAAGCAAAAATCAACAAATCATAGTAGGTCTAATATTAGGCCATCTCTGGTTGAAATTGAATTTATATCCAATCATGGATGTCGGAATTCTTCCGTATGCAGATGCAAGCAGAAGTCCAACCAGCTTTCGACTTAGCTGGTAGAGAAGCGATATTTTAAGGCCCACCGATGAGGATACGCAATACAGCTTCGTTTGTAATTTCTCCCATACAGCCATACAAGATCGAGGAAGATACTGGCGGAGCGGAAGATTTGAACATAACAACGGTGCAAGTTATAGACAATAGACAACCATCCCGCTCTGAACAATCTTTAAAAGCCCACAATCGCCATACAACAACTACAATAAGCTTATTGGAAAGATAGTCGGACAACCAAACCCAATTTTAAGAAAAAACAGGCATGAACAAATCCTGAAATGGTATTGCTCGGAATAAGAGAAAAAAACATGGATTAAATCTAAACATCAATTTGCAAATGACGTATTATTTGAGATTTTATATATAGTATTTTATTTTGACAGCTCAATTCTCGGAAATTACTGTTAAAGAAATTGACAGCATTCAAACCCAATCCGAAAGTTATACAAAATACGAATAGATCGTAGTGTCGCATTTCATTTCTGAATCCTTATCCTAATCCGAATCAGAAAGTCGTACAAAATTAGGCCCAAGACTCTCAAATGCTCACACATTTGGTACTATATTTTGGTACTATATATTATTAATGAAAGCAGGCTCAAATAGCGGAAATAAGTCAATATTGCAATTGAAATATGTTTATCTCAGCATACGAATATGTCACGCACCCTTACATTATTTATCTATAAACCGCAGATATAAGAAATGTGACGGACACAATGAGCAGCTATCAACTTGACAATTGGTTAGTCTATTTACGCCCAACATCTGCAGTCGATTTAGTATAATTTGTATTTGGTAACTTTACTTGATATTTCATTTAACTTTGATATTTTATTGCACTCCATCTACAATTCATATACAATTAAAGGAAATGATAAATTATCAGATGACACATTGCATCAATTTGCAGATAATGCATCATTTCTACTGGTCGCATAAGCATAACCTACAAAATGGATAAGATTTAAATTTCGTTTTGATAAATGTAAGTATTCCTTTTATTATTGCTTCAATTTAAACTCCAATCTTTATTCAATTGTATTAGACACTTCGTTTAAGAACTGCTAAGACAATTGCGACACGACTGACAGGAACTGTGCATGTCTGTACTGCCACAAAAGGAATAACCTCGGCAATTTGAATTTCGAATTGATTAATGTAAGAGCTCATTTCCTTCAAATTTGTGTTCAATTGTATTGCCCACACGTATGACAATGTGGTACGAAAGTTATCCAGAGACTGATGATGGCTCACCATTTGTACAGGCCAGAATAGTGTACAGCACATAGTAACAGCTTCATTTTGATCTTGAATGATGTGAAATTGAAGAAAATACATCAAATGTATACAGGCTTATGAAACCTACGAAACCAACGTGCGCTATGGATATATGTACATATACAAAATCCGAAATTATGAGTGTAAGTACTACATTTGATATTTGCTTAGATTTTAATCAACAATTATATTTATGTACTTTCGTTGCACAGCTCGATGGGAATTCTGTTGCGAAAACTGCTGCCAAATTGAGAAAAACCCAGCACATCTGTTGAGGTCACTCACGCACCACCTCCGCAATGACATTTATCTGAATTCCTTCACAATAAGTGTAAATTTATTGCAGATTATAGATCTGTATCTTTATTGCTTAGCTAAATGAGAAAATTCAGCTGGACCTATAACCTCCGGATGGTTTAATGTCCAATTCACACATAATTTCATCGTCACATATTATTTATTATAATAATCTCAAATAAATTAAATATATTGCACTTAGATAACACAACTAATAACAAGTCACGAAACATCCACACACAAAAAGTTAGTGAGGAGTGGTGGGGTCAACACGTATTCATAGTCTGTCCTAATTAAATGTTCGTTTTAATGGTAATTTCTCATTAAAAATAGCAATATGCCTTGTGTGTGCAAAGTGAAAGTTGATCGAAATTAGCTTAAGATCAAATGTGTGGGCTGTAACGAGTTTTTCTCTGCAAATGTGAAGCAGCTGAACTTGAATTCGTAAAGAATCATTTCGCTATAAGCCATGCCAATTGGAAGCGGTTGGATGGCGTAGTTGGTTAAGTGCCTGGCCCTGACCCCGGTTCGAATCCCAGTAAAAGCATAGGTAATAGGCTTTAGTCTGGTCCAGTCACTATTTGCAGTTGTGGTTATAATTAACGGCACTATCACTGGCGTGGTCAATAAGTGGTAGTAGTCTGACTGGGTATCACAATGAACCAACATGGTCGAAGTGTGCTGGTGAATTCACTAGTAGAACCGCCTACCTACCTACCTACCTGAAAGGATTCTCTTCCCTCGCCAATGAGAGAAAGTTGTCACTGCATTCGTTTGATGGGTGTCATTCGGCTCTCACTGCAGACGAAATTCCAGCTACGTCTCCAACGCCATCAACAGAAGTTCAGAATTCTTGTAATCTACAACAGGCACTACACCTTAGACGAGAATTGGATGTTATACAACAGTAGAAGAGAGAAAAGTGTATAGAGATAGTGGGAGTTCTTAATCTAAACAATAATAATGCCCTGGACTGTGCGATGCAAATTTTTTCAAAGGGTATAGGAACAGATGTTTCGGAAGTTGATATTGACAATTGCTATGTAAAGAACGTTAACGTTTACTGCGCAAAAGGTCAAAAAAATTGTTTGTATGTTTGGGTGAAAGCAGGAAGAATATTTATGTGCAAAGGGGATAATGATAAATATGTTATTATTGAATTGGAGTCTCATCTACAAGCTTTAGCTTAGATTATTATGTTTGTGTCACAAGATAATAACTTAAATTTTCCCCGTGTAAATTGCATGAATATAGATTCTTTCGTCCTTGCTTTTAACCGAAGGGCTAACAACCCGCCCACATAAAAATTAACCGTTATGAGGGAGCAAAACAAAATTCGGGTTGGACGATCTTCGGGATCACATCTGTTACAAGTCGTGGAATGGTGTAGCTTAGAAGGATTATCTATTAATACCTGCAAGACCGTTCTAGTGCCTTTCTCAAGGAGGTTCTATATGAACCTTGAACCCATAATAATTAGCAACACTACTCTGGTCTATTCCAGTGAAGTCAAACATCTTGGAGTAATCCTGGACAAACGACTCAACTGGAACTCGCAAATCAAGTCAGTCGCGGTCACAGAACTGGAGCTAGAATACAATTACAAACCAGGTAACCTAACCAATCACTTTAGTATACTCAACTCAATCCCTAATAGAGACATGTTTTGTACAATGCCGGATACCATGGTCAGATAACATTGTTTCCGCAGGCATTTTGAAGTTGACATATTGGACCGCGGCAAGTGAACCAATGGTATCCCAACACTAGGATCAAAGATTGATTCTGGGGTGAGGGTAGGAGCCTTT
Organism: Eristalis intricaria; assembly: GCA_964034865.1. Lineage (NCBI taxonomy): Eukaryota > Metazoa > Arthropoda > Insecta > Diptera > Syrphidae > Eristalis > Eristalis intricaria. The sequence continues at coordinate 91,394,652 of OZ035875.1, read as the reverse complement.
GGACTCAACACAAGGATTTCCGCACCAATGAGGTCGAGTCATACAGTCTTCCAAGCCGAAATCCATGCCATCGAGATCTGCACCAGACATAACGGTATCAAGGACGCAATAATACAGATATTCTCAGACAGTCAAGCAGCACCAAAGGCACTTTCGTCCGATCTAATGGACTCCAAAACAGTCAAGTGCAATCCCTTGCCATACATAAAAAAGTGAAACGAATACACAGATGAGCTCTCGAGAGCTGGATGCCTGAGCACCCCAGAGATTACCATAGCCTACGAAGAACAATACCGTGAGAGACTCACCGGTATGCCTACGTCATACACCAAGGATATGGAAGTGTCTACGGAGAGACCTCTTATAAAAAAGCCAGCTTCGCGGCTGGCTTTTGTTAAGGCACCCAGGCTCTACGAAACTGTAGTGGAAGCATATACGGCAATTGAAGAAGAGGGAAAGCGAGCTGGTCTTAAGTTCAATAAGGATAAGACAATCTATATGCTGTTGACCAAGAAGCCATCCATCACACGCCAAAGTCCACTGAGGGTCTAAGTTCCCATTAAGTAAGTAAGTCGACTTTGGTAAGGTGGAATTAGTTCCCGTACAAGGTAGGAACGTACTGCACTTTCTTATGGGAACTATGCACGCACACAAAAGTCCACAAAGTAAACTAACTTCCAACAACAATAATTGAAAATCTCCTTGAATTTGACCTTATTTAGTTGTTTGAAATAAGATCAATATGGGGGTTTATTTAACCAAACAATGGTGGAATAGGAATAGAACATCACACATACCCCATATTCTGTAGTGACCCAAGCAGGGGTCACCCCTTGCACATTCCCCTGGATGATATTAAATAAGACCCAACGAAATAAGACCAATAATAAAATTTGCCCTTGTTTAGCTATAAAAATGGAAATAAGGGCAAATTGTATTTAATTCGAAATTTAGGAAAAAAACAAGTATGGGTCGGGTAAATATTATACTACTAAGTACCCCGAAGATATATAATTAAGCTTTAGCTCCAGGCGCCTACCTGACTGTTGTTAACATACCCTTAGCAGAGCGACAAAGTCGTGTGAGCAGTTTAAACCCTCTAGAAAAAAAACGGTTAAGATCCTGACAGCGAGTAAAGTGAGTCACCCTCCTCATACTTTTAATACGCCAGACTCTTACAGACTAACTTTAAAATTTGACCTTATTTCATTCGGTGTTTTAAAAATGGGAATTAATTTCACATTTAGAGGGAATTAAAACCACAAAGTTTTTGCGGAATTAAATTCCCACCTTGTATGGGAACGAAGTCCCTTAGTGGACTTAGTTCTCTGCACCGGACAAAACCTTACAATATACACCTACAATTTCGATGTAGTAAGCGACTTTGTCTACCTCGGGGCAAACGTAAGCTCCACAAACTATGGGGATCCGACGTAGAACCACCTATGGCAACCGGTCTTACTGCGGTATATCAAAACAACTGGCATCAGAACTACTGAATACGCTTACTTTGCCAGACCTGGACGATAAACAAAACTTCGGAGTTGATTCTTGTTAAATTCGAAAGAAAAATTCGAAAATATGGTCCCGTCTGTGAGATTTATTTGATTGTATTTTGTATGTTAATTAAACTTTGTTCAAGCTATCGTTTCTAGTTCCCTCTGAACTATAGATACTTCCTAGACTTTCCTACATTCTTAACAAATCAATGAGTACTCTACTTTTACCCAGGATACCCGCTTGTACTCCCGAACTCAAGAATCACCTACAACCTCCCATAGCCACCAAGAAACACCTTCAAAAAAACCGGAGAACTACAATCAACTAGAAGATTCTAGAACAGTCAACACAAACCCAAGACATCCCGATAGACACCCGACATATCCCAAGTTTACAAACGTTATCGGAACACTGATACAAAGCTGGACTAAGGACACACAATGTTCACTGGACAATTACCTCGGTGGTTGGACTCTTCCATCTTCCTCCGCTGCAAATATTTGGCAAACAAGTTGCACCTACGGTTGTCAGATGTGACGATATATTGCCAAACTGGTGATTTTAAGTTTTATTTAACTACACAAAAATCGCCTCACCCCCAACTAGGCGATTTGTTTAGCTATTGGCGTTTTTTCTTTTGAATCGAGATCTTAAGATTATATGATTTTCTCATTGTAAATATGACACTTTCGTATTTCTAGTAATAGTCATTGAATTTTCTGAATCCCAACATATTTTGTTAATTAAGAATTCAGAGCTCGGGTTAAGCAATTTTCTGCCAAGGCCAGGTCGGGATATTGACATTTTTTTTCCCCTAAAGCCGGTTAAAATAATCTGATAGACCCATATCAGCGTGGCTTCAGGCCGGAGAAGTCCACCATCGAATAGGTCTTCACACTATGTCTGCCATATGCTCTCCAAAAAAACCAAGAAATTCAAAACAACACCCACCAGGAATTTATCGATTTAAAGACCGCAAATGACAGCGTGCATAGAGACGAGCATTACAACGCCATGTCTAGTTTTGAAATGCCTGACAAACTCCACAGGTTGTGTAGAAGGACGATGGAATATTTTCGCTGCTCCTTCAATGTCGGTAAAGAAATCACTAAGAACATTCATGTTAAAGGATTTAGACAAGGTGACACGAATTCATGTGGCTTCTTCAATATCATCATGGAGAAGATTGTGCACACCAAAAAAGTTCCGTGTGTGATAACTGGTCCCGGTTGCGTTGGGTCTGGGAATAAGGGCGTCTACAGCGCCTAAGGTCAGCTGGGACCATCTAGAGTCAACTAGCCAGAGAGGGCGCTAACCCACACTTAAAACACAAAAAAAAAGTACAACTTGAAACAAAAGACACAGTACTGAAACAAAACACACAGGGAAACGTTTATAACAAAAAAAAACCTATTGGCACTCTGGAGATATTTTTTTCTAGTTTTATATGGTGGAAGTCAGCGTGTTAACGGTGAGTTTAACTTTAATATTTAAATTCATTCTACGCAAAACTATTTTTTTTATTAATTCATTTCTGAATCCAACAATATAAGATTAGTATATTTTTCAACATGTACGGTTAAAATTTTTCTTTTTTCTGATGTTGGTGTTTTTTCTCGAAAATTTTACATTTTTTATTTCAGACTAGAAGTTCAAACATGGAATTATGTATTCACAGACGGTATGGAAACCGAGCACAACACACTCTTTGTATCCACCAAAGACGCAGCTGTAACAAATAGTAGAAATCTAAAAAGTTCAAGCTCATGCGCATTTTTAGCTCCTGGAATGGGCAACTGTCACAACTACTAAGAATTTAAAGTGGTCCGATAAACAAAGAAATAAAAATTCTAAACGCTATTCTTGAGTATTTCTTCTGACATTGGGATTGTACAAGCTCAGCACTTTACTGTCCAATTAATAAATACACAAAAAAAACCAAATTGAGAATTAAAAGAAATGTTACATAAATTGATCATTCTCAAACGATAAATGAAAGAAATCATACAAACATGAATAAATTAAAAATTATAATGATTATATAAACATAATTAGAAAATTAGAAAGAAATTAAATTAGTGCATTAATAAGAAGATAAGTAAATAAAAAAATAAATGAATAAATTTGAAAATTTTAGATGTTAAGTCGAAATAATTGGCTAATCCGATTAAGTTTGCTTATCCTGTAGGTGATCAATTTAACATTCGCTTTGTCATGAAGTTCCAATGCAGAGTGATGCCAGGGCAGATCAAGCATAATTTTAAGAATTTTGTTTTGCGATATTTGAAGCCTTTTAATGTGACACTTAGCTCAGTTACCCCAGACCTGACAGCCATATAGTAAAATAGCTTGAAATATCATCTTATGTAATCATATTTTATTTTCATTTGCAAGCAAGGATTTTCTGTTTATAAAATGTGGGTGGCAACATTTACTTTTTTAGGGTTTCTGATATATGTTTATTAAACGTCAATTTTGTATCAAGTTAAATGCCCAGATACTTTACTAATGGTTTCCATGTTATTGAGTGACCATTTATTGATAACTGATTAGCCGGAAGAAAACAAGAACTTCTTTTTAGGATAATGAAGATGACTAGAATTTTTTCCCGACATTCAGTTTAATTTTCCAATTGGATAAATACAAGATTTCAACCGCATTTCTAAAATTCGTCTCAATGTTAAGACCCAACTTATGCGAACTTAGTACAGCTATATCATCAGCGTAAATTGCATTCTCACTATGTGGGAGACGTTGAATATCGGATGTTAATATATTATAAAAGATGGTGCACTGATCCCTGGGGTACACACAACATCACAGGCACTACCATTAACAGAAACCTTAAAACGACGATTTGAAACAAAACTTTGGACAATTTTATAAAGAAATGACGGGAAACTATTGTTAAACATTTCATAAATAAGCCTATTATGCTACACAGAATCGATTGTCTGTTCAATATCAAGTAATATCACACCAGTAGAATTACCACCTGCATGATATTTTTAATAATATTACATATTCTAAAAGAAGTTCGTTGGCTACGTCTGAAACCAAACTGCTCAGATATACTTTGTGTGCTTCAATATGTTTTTTTAATTTATCTTTAAGCACTTTCTTGTAAATTTTGCTCAGATTACTAAGCAAGCTTATTGGTCTGTAACTTAGGGGGTAATTAGAAGGCTTCCCTGCTAATTAGAAAATTAGAAAGAAATTAAATTAGTGCATTAATAAGAAGATAAGTAAATAAAAAAATAAATGAATAAATTTGAAAATTTTAGATGTTAAGTCGAAATAATTGGCTAATCCGATTAAGTTTGCTTATCCTGTAGGTGATCAATTTAACATTCGCTTTGTCATGAAGTTCCAATGCAGAGTGATGCCAGGGCAGATCAAGCATAATTTTAAGAATTTTGTTTTGCGATATTTGAAGCCTTTTAATGTGACACTTAGCTCAGTTACCCCAGACCTGACAGCCATATAGTAAAATAGCTTGAAATATCATCTTATGTAATCATATTTTATTTTCATTTGCAAGCAAGGATTTTCTGTTTATAAAATGTGGGTGGCAACATTTACTTTTTTAGGGTTTCTGATATATGTTTATTAAACGTCAATTTTGTATCAAGTTAAATGCCCAGATACTTTACTAATGGTTTCCATGTTATTGAGTGACCATTTATTGATAACTGATTAGCCGGAAGAAAACAAGAACTTCTTTTTAGGATAATGAAGATGACTAGAATTTTTTCCCGACATTCAGTTTAATTTTCCAATTGGATAAATACAAGATTTCAACCGCATTTCTAAAATTCGTCTCAATGTTAAGACCCAACTTATGCGAACTTAGTACAGCTATATCATCAGCGTAAATTGCATTCTCACTATGTGGGAGACGTTGAATATCGGATGTTAATATATTATAAAAGATGGTGCACTGATCCCTGGGGTACACACAACATCACAGGCACTACCATTAACAGAAACCTTAAAACGACGATTTGAAACAAAACTTTGGACAATTTTATAAAGAAATGACGGGAAACTATTGTTAAACATTTCATAAATAAGCCTATTATGCTACACAGAATCGATTGTCTGTTCAATATCAAGTAATATCACACCAGTAGAATTACCACCTGCATGATATTTTTAATAATATTACATATTCTAAAAGAAGTTCGTTGGCTACGTCTGAAACCAAACTGCTCAGATATACTTTGTGTGCTTCAATATGTTTTTTTAATTTATCTTTAAGCACTTTCTTGTAAATTTTGCTCAGATTACTAAGCAAGCTTATTGGTCTGTAACTTAGGGGGTAATTAGAAGGCTTCCCTGCTTTTGGAATTCGAAAACGTCTGGGAAATATTGAGTCTTAAGGCATGCATTGACTACGAAAGCTATATTTATTATTAACGTTTTAGATATATAATTATGATATTGTCGATACCACCCGTTTTTCATATCTGTTAATTTGTAACAATTAATTTAATCTCCGCTTCAGAAACAAGATCAGAAAATGAGTACTACAGGAGATTGCGTTAAAAGTTTTTAGGTATCCTATAACTATAACTATATTCATGAAGGGTTTCGTACCTCTATCAAGAATTTTTAATATGTTTTTCCATTCTGTGTTTCGGTGAGCTGTGATACACGTACACATTAATTTATTGAAATACGCTGTTAGGGTCCTGAAAATGGGTTGCCGTAATTACAACTAATATGAACAAAACAATTCAAGTTAAAAAGCTTTCTTCATTCATTTTTAAATATTAGTTGTTTCTTTGTTCTAGTCAAATCATCTGTAATTCTTCCCGAAAAATAAATGCAATATATTTTCTCCTAATAGGGATAGCATCGCCGCCAACCCTTCTAATCACTGGCTTAACGATAGCATTTGAAAGCTGGCAAAGAAATACGACTGCTAGACTTTAACCACGTTTCCCTAATTAAAGCAATATCTACTTCATATTTGTTCAAGAAATTTATGAGTTCGGCATGTTTGTTACCAATTGCCCTGGCATTACAGGTTATAATATTTAGCTTTTTCTTAGTATTACTTAGAAAAACTTAGAGGTTAATTGAGCAATTCTACATTGATCTATTTCAGTTTTACAAGTACTTAGCTGAGTGACCATCTCCAACATAAGATAATTTAATTCTTCGATTGTAAAGAAATCAGCATTGGAGCTGGATTCGCCTGCATTATTCTTGCACATAGATGAAGTTACTGGAGCATATTCCCAAGCTTTCGGACGAGAATGGTTGACGGTTTCCACACGCTTAGCAGTGCTATGTGCTGGTACAGCCGGGAAATCGTACCTTGGCTTCCGTTATTGCATTCAGAGGTCTTGTGAGTAACGGTGCAAATAGAGCAGTATGTTTTAATGTTTCAGTTTCGCTCGCCGTGTCCGAATATCTGACAGTTACGCTCAGTGAGTTAAATTGTGCCGCTTTGAAGAAAAACCAGATCAAAGTTGTAAGTACACTGCTCGTACCTTTTGGTAATCATTTCAATTTCATTGCAGTTGAGTCCAATTCTAATGAGTTTATTTTTCAGCTCTGAAATGTCGTGTGTACATAATCCAAATAAAAGAACTTTAAAAGCTTTATCGCTTTTTAGATCATGTGTGAAATATTGGCAATTTTCCGATTTTGAGTTTGCAAGCACCGATTGGTAAGAGTCCATAGTTTCGCACATAATTTTGATGCCAATTTTTTAAAAATCGCAAGATATTTGAAGGACCTTTATTGGAGGTACAACTAATTTGGTGGTTTTAGTTAGCAACAAACGTATCATCATTGTCCATATCACTATCCGGTAAATTACTTAACACACTCCAATAATTGTAGGTTTTTTTGGTCGATACTATTTTTGGAACCAATTTAGATGCTTTGCATGAGGACTGAGAGTTGTCCTCTGAATTCGTCGACCTCGGGCATTTAAAAATTGTGGATAATGCTAACAAATAAAAAAATTGCAGACTCCTTTCAGAGCTTGTGGCATATTCTACAAACATTCCAGCATACAAAATCACGACCATTATGTCACTTTGCCTAGCCTCATCTCCTCCATCTCCAATAGTAGCAGCCTGCTCTTACATGTACTGTGCTTGAAACTCTAAACGAGTTCTTAGAAAACAAGTCAACTCACGGTTACTAGGACTGCTAAGCCTTTTAGAGTAGCCTTTTCAACGAACTTTCACTGATTACTTGAATTACAATATTTCACTTTACAATGAAATAAACTTTAAGTGTAGCTAATAACATTCATCGCTTCTAACAGAATATATTGTATCTGCACGTATCGCTTTAAATAATTCCCATTTATTTGAAAATTTGAGTTTCGATTCGTTATCATAAAGATATGACATGCTAATAATCTGCATTCCAGGTAGTTGGCACCATCAATAGTCACACTTATTGGCAGTACTAATAACTGTATTCCCATATGATCAATCTATTGGCACCCCCTGGTAATTATTGAATTTATTGCTTTTTTTGACAGTTATTGTCACCTCTCTTATTTAATATACTAGCAGATAATTGCAATATTTAGACTTAAATTAATAATATTTCACACATTGCTGTTTGTTATTTCTAGAATTTCAGAAAATATCGGTATATTCCAAATTGGAAGTCGTCAAAAAATTAAAAACATTTCACACTAAAAAAAAATTGGACTGATAACTGTAAACACTTTATTTACGAATATCGACCAAAGAAAGCCTTTATTAAAGAAGCTGGAGGAATATTTTATAAAATTAGTAGTTAATTATATAAAATGAGTCTCAAATAAATATGCTATTCGCTCCTTATGTTACTCTTTCTAATATATCTTATTAATGAATGAATACGTTTTCTTTTAAGAAAAAAAACTTTTTTGAATAATTGCTAGTTATTCAGGAACTTTAAGATTTGGAATTTATTAGATTTATAAAAGAGTGGATTACGCACGCAACGTACGTCATTGGGCACCTCTTTGCAATCCGGCAAGATGTCAACCATCCTCCAGTGTGTTGTAACTTCGTTATACACACATTATTTTCATATTTCATTTTGCTGCACCATTTATTTTGTTTGATCTCTCAATCGATTTACGATTGAATGACTGGGTCACCAAACGAAAAGGAACCAATAAGCTTTTGGCCCTTTTCTTTCCTTCTCATACCCAATTTATGTCGGGATGTACACACAAATCCAGCTGTGGATGAGGGCACACACTCGCGCTGAGGTGGATCGAATTTCCAAGAACGTTTTTTTTATGAAGCTCCTCACAACGCTGTCTACAAATCGAAATAAATCGTTTTCGCCTTCCGTTTTGCTGCAGCACATATAAATTGTCCTTATTTTGTTATCCTTAATCGCTCTCAACCTTAAAAAAAAATAAAACAGATTTTTTCAATGATCATATCCCCCCAAAATATTTATCTGGCTACGGCATCAAGTAGCGTAACTTATAACTTATAAGGAAAATAAACAAAAATGAAATAAGAACGAAACTCAATAACATGGCCCTGGCCCTGGCCATCTATGGGCTGTAGCGCCACCCATATAATTACTAAAAATTTTTCTTTCGAAGACACCAAGAATAAGCTCCGCAGTTTTGCCTATCGTCCAGCTTTCGGCGCCATATAGCATGACTAGAAAAATAAGAGTTGTGTAAAGCATGATCTTAGTCCTTCGAGTCAGGAGTTTCGACGGTAGTTGTTTCGACAAACCGAAGTAACATCGGTTGCCAAAGGCGGTTCTGTGTCGGATCTCCACAGTGTATTTGTATTGTTAGCGTTGTGCAACACAACCGGATCAGTTTTCCCGGGAGTTTGAATTTCTTGATTCCCTATCAATCTCTCCTGGTCAGGCCTGTTGAGCAGCTGTTGGAAGTGCTGCATAAACACATCCACTATTCCCTGCGGTTCCGAAACCAGGTTACTCTCACAGTTTCGAAAAGGCTGGGTGCCTTTCCTAAAGCCAGCGGCAAGGCTTTTGGCTTTTTTTGTAGAAGGGCCGGTAGCCTAAGGTGGTTCCGGCTACTTCTTTGATGGCCGAGCGGCAATGCAACCACATCTCGTTGGCGTTGATTGATGACGTAGGCATACCGGAGAGACTCTCACATAGTTGCTCTTTGTAGGCTCTGGTAATCCAAGCTCAGGCGTCCAATGTCAAAACTCCTCTTTGTTGGCTGGTGTAGCTTTCTGACATTGGACAGTCGAGCTCTGAATATTGCTGGTACGAGGAAATGGTCAGAGTCGACATTTGCCCTTTGTTAGCACATCCAGGATATTTGACACATGCCTTGCGTCAATGAGCACTATGTGTGGATTCTATTGCTAGGGAACCTCGTGCTGTTTATGACCAAATTACGTGCTGCCGCAAAGTCTGTGAGATAACAACCGTTATCTGTTGTCTATCGTTTTGGCATTGAAGTCTCTGACCACGATCTTTACATCGTTCTTCGGACAGGCTCCGTAGGCACCGTTCACGAGGTCATAACAGTCCTCTTTGACAGAGTTTTTAGCCTCGTCGGTAGGGGCGTGTGCACATATGAAGCTGATTTTGTTAAATCTCCCTTGGATGCGGATCCCAGCCAGGCTACCAGTTATCGGTTTTAAGTCGATGAAATTGGAACTTAACCGTTTTCCCACATCGAATCCACATCCAAATGTGCAATCCCTTGTACTAAGTGAGGATATTTTCCATTTTATTAGCGTCCCCTGGAGTGTTAAGTGTTCTTACATTCCTCCAGGAACACTCGGAAATCATTGTCTTTTTTCGCGCCACGTCGTCGTTGTAGATCCGCAGCTTACTATCTCATAACGTTAGTGTTTTTTATGTGGGCGGGTTGTTAGCCCTCCGCACAACCACAGGGGGATCGCTGTATACATTGGTTCACCTCACAACTGGTGTTGTGAAGGCTATCCAGAGGGCGCCGCGGGGAGGCTTTACATCAACTTGATCTGTGCATCGACTAGGATCGTTGCTGGCATCCCACCAAGTTGGGTGCGATCAACAACTTTGCCCTGTATGCACAGACCCTGCCCCCATATTATTATTATTCTTTAACTTACAAAAATTTCCCATACGCATATCAATTATTATTTTCGATATCTGAAAATTATTCGACTTGTTGGACATACTGTCAACCATTTGCTTTATTTATAGATGTACAGTAAAAGCTTCAGTATACATCATAGTTCTTAAATAAAGATATGTATTCTATGCACAAACCAGTTTACTTTCACCTAATTTATTTTGTTATCATTTTATAGCGTATGGTTTTGTATTGGCTTAGATTAATTTAACGGGAGAAAATATTACTAAGAAGCTTTTAAGAAAATGTTCTTCTATAAGAGTTCACTTTTCTATTTCAAATACTCTTCAACCAGCTCTTCGTATTAGTTTTATTTGAACTTTTAAAATATATATTCCGAGGAACTAACCTACCCTAATTCTCTTATGCTTATAAATCAACCATATTGTTTACTATTGTATTCTCCCTTACTTAGATCAGTGATTATAAAAAAGCTTTAAAATACAATTTTTGTGAATACAAATGTAACAATTCAAATAATATATTTCCTTAAAAAAAATCAATTTGAATTTGACAATACATTTTCTGATGCAGTTTATAATGTGCAGTGCATGTCAACATGTATAAGAGAATTAGATGCAGAATCATTAATGGCTTTAGCGGTATGTTTTGACTTTGCGAATAGCTTTCGGACACATGACATATGACACTACGATACAAAGTTTATTCAGTATCGTGTCGGATATTGTCGAGTGAATGCTGACTAGTTAAAATTTTAAAGCACGGAGTTAGATCTTTCCTTTTATTTTCTTAATTTTACTAGCTGTAAGCAATAAAGTTCCATCTACATACGTATATTTATAAGTGTAAAATGTCTCAGTTTGTTATTAACATAAATTCAATTGAAGTTGTCTTTTATCGCTTCATTCGAAAAGTCCAGTGAAAATTTTCATGTGTTACACAATATATTTGATGTATATAGTTAAGGACCCTATTTTCGCCGGTATAATTGCGAAAATTAAATGTATTTGAATTTACTTAGTTATGTACCCAGAGTATTATATACATATACATAAATATAATCTGACACGTGTCAGGCGAGAGTTACTTCTTTAGTTGTTCTCTTTATGTTACATTTTCCGCTGTTGTTTACAATGCATATACATAATCTATTATTTTTACGCTCAACAATTCATCATTCTCAGTCATTACTTGCTCTTTACACTTTAATCAATCGACAAAATAATGTTTTCTGCTATCGTAAGGATAGTAGAAGTATGTTGTGATAAAAGAAATAAAATTAGTGTTCCGTATTCTAAAGACTAAGAATGGTGTGGTTTGTCCACTTTAAACTAATTGTTTTTAAAATTGCTGTAGAGGTCAACTACGAACTATACGCTAAATTTCTCAAAACCGTGTTACCTATTTAGCATTATATGAAAAAATAATGAAACAATCACATAAGTTCTTGTATATATAATATGCACAGGGATGCAGACTGACGAGCCTTTTAAAGTGCACTTATTTACGTAATATATCAAATAAAATGATTACAGATTAAGAAAACTGTACGAAAACATAACTTCTTTTCAGAAATGGCTGTGTAGTTTTTATTAAACAAGAAATGATGTGATGTCGGTATTAATAATTGAAATAGCGTTATAAAGAACAGTGCAGAGCAGTTTCAATTGAATTGTAACAAAAACTATAATCTGTGAAAATTTGAGTGCGTAAATATATAGCTTATTTGACAACCAGTACTGGAATTTTACATAGTTACTTAACAATTGAAAACAAGAAATATATATTCATATTGAAAACAAGTAATTACAATGGAAATGAAAATGGAACACCAGAGTCAATCGGATATTATAGCATCAGCGACATGCTCGCCTTCAGAGGTACCTAACGATCCCGGGTACGTTATATTTGAATTTGATTCCGCTTAGTGTCTTGCCTGTTTAATAAAAAAATATAATATAAGTAAAAGTAATTAATGAAAGTAAGTATTGCATGAGCTTACTGTAGATATAGTTTTCATATTGCTGCAAATATATATATATATATATATATATAAAATTATGAAATTATATTCATAATTAAGGAATATCTAAGTAAATTAAGCTAATAAATAAAATTTCTTTATGTTTAGATAATGTTTATTGTATGATTTAATAATACATGGAAATTTTTTTTACAGGAAAATGTTCATTGGAGGGCTTAGTTGGCAAACAAGTCCCGGTAAGCTAGTACATAGTTTAATTTTATTTTGTGTATTAATATCTTATAGAGCATGCTTTAAATCTAAATTCTAAAGGATACAGTAAACTTAAAAAGGTTCTTAAGACAATTTGAATGATATATGTATTATTAAAAGTAAACTGTAATTAAACCTTAAGTAGTAGCTGTCCAATTTACTGAAAAAAAAAACAGTTTTCTTCCTGAAATTTTTTTACATTTTATGAAATAACTTACACTTTGCATTGCAATTTGCTGAGTACGTGTTTAAGCATTTGATATCAACAAGGACCACACATGGGCTAAATATTCGAAAAAAACGTTCGTATTATGGAAAAATGTAATTATTATCCCTGCATTTATATGCATTCTAAACTTTTATTTTTTAACTATTATTATTTAATGACATTATTTGACAGACATTTTTACTGTCATTCTAGATAACTTCGGAATATACACATATATACAAAAAGTTTAAGTCTTAAGTCTTGTGTAGGGAACTGCGGCATACTTTAATCGCTTCTGCCATCTTTTGAATCCATATATTATATAACTTGTAAAAAGGAACAAACTGATACAAAGTACACAATAATGCTGATGTAGGCCCCATTTTCTTATTTGTTTCATTGTTCGGTGGATGAAGGAAGGCTTGTGTGAGGAAAGTGCTACTCGAGAGCTATTGGTGTTAGTTTGGTCGTATGCATATGATAGTTGGAATAGATAAACGGTGTATAGAAGGCTGTTATTCAGGGGGTTGATGACATGTAGTTTTGTACGCCATGGAGGCAGAACTTGTTGACAAAGTGTGGCACTCACTACACTCTGTATGATACAGAAGATGCAGGAACGTGTACGTGGATCTTATAAGAAACATTTGTTGACTAAGCGTTTTAAACAGTATTGAAGTATTGATTTATCTTTATTTTGCCTTTTTCCGACTAGTACTAAGCACTGTATTTAATGTACTCTTGTTCAGTTTTATTAAAGATTTTTCAAAGTTCAATTGTTTTGTGAATCAATATTCATATAAGGTATTCCAAGATATAAACTTTGAATATGAATTATTTTTTGTTGATAAGAATTTAATTCAAGCTCTAATGTTATTTTTCTCTTATAAAAGCTTTCACTGCATTGAATCATAATTTCGCTTAAAAGATGGCTTTTATAAACACAAAGAGAAATATTGTATTCCATTAACGACAGTGAATTTCAGCACTAAAATATTGAGACATATACAGACACACATTGTAGTGCGTAAAAAGGGCATATAAGTAAAAATGGCTCTTAGATAATATTAAATAAATTAACTAGCACAAGATTATGTACAAACATATTTGTTTATGAAGCATACACTTATTACATATGTAGGATATATAAATTTATGACTTAAGGAGACTTGAACGAATTAAGTGTTCCCTGGAATATATTTACATATGTACATTCGAAAAAATGTACTTCTTTAAATAACTAAATGTTCTCTTGTCTGGGAGATACTTAAAAGCTTTTATGCCTCTACTCATACCGTGCCGAAATCATGAATGAATTTGAAGCTTTCTTTTCGCGTAAAGAGATAAATTAACATTCAATCTATATATAAACCTACCAAATTGAATACACAAGCATCGTTCTGAATAGACGTACTGCAACAATAAATGCACTTGCGCACACCAGGTATTATGTAAACCTTGTTTGGGTGCACTTTGGTATAAGTTTTACGTATAAATCGTTTTATTTAAATATACGTTTGTTTGTGTACCTGAAAATGAAGTTGTCTATGTGTAACATTTTTTATTAGATCAATGTTATTTCTTTAATTGCTGACTTTTCATTTATTTATCGTCAAGCATCGAATAAATGTGTATGCAAGTTGTGTTTAAGTTGTGTTTAGTAGACATCCTGTCTAATATACATTTATTAGAAAATCTAATAGATGTATTTCTCTTGATTAGTTCTAAAATGTACAATTCAATAAAGAAGAAGAAGAAGAAGAAAAGATGTACTTCACTAGATTAGTTCTAAAATTTAGAATTCAATAAATCCAATGAAAATAATTCATTTATATACATATATGTACTGGTAAAAAGAACATGTATTAATTTAATGTGGATGCTAGAACTAATATTACTTTTTTTCTTATCCATATTGTCTTAAATTCTACTTTCAAACATTAGATGTTGCTTCCGAACAGATTTTCTTCTTCTTCTTTATTTGGCGCTGCAGGCCGTGGTGGAACTGGACCTCAACCAAGAAGCCTCTCCAACTAACACGGTCTCTTGCTAGCTGTCTCTAGTGTCGCACGCCAAGTTTCTTTTGAGGTCCTTCTCCACCTGAGTGCGCCTTAAACGCGGGCGTCCTCTGCTACGTTGTTCCACGGGTTCGGAGGCGAGGAGGCGAGGCGATCACTCTTCGGGCCGGAGCTGAGTTGTCCACACGCTCTACCTAGCCTAGCCATCTTAGGCGTTGGATCCGAAGACGCCTTACTAGACACATGTCGCTGAATAGCCCGCACAGTTCGTGGTTGAATCTTCCCCACCAAAAACCAAAGGTCGCACGCAGAGTTTTTCTCTTGAAGAGACCAAGGACTTCCTTATCCGCTTTTGTGATTGCCCGTGCCTCCGCGCCGTACATAAGGACTGGGATGATTAAGGTCTTATATAAAGTCAGCTTGGTCCTTCGAGAGATGGCTATTATTCAATTGCCTCTTGAACCCATAGAAACAGCGGTTGGCAAGAGCTACTCTGCGTTCGATCTCGGTACTGATGTTTTTCGTACTATTTACTACGGAGCCGAGGTAGACGTCCTTGACTACATCGAAGTGATAGCTGCCCATTGTGACGCTCTGTCCAAGACGTCGATGTTGTGCGTCCTTTCTTGATGACAGCATATAATTCTTCCCTCATTCACCGATAGACTACCATTTTAGACGCTCCCGCTTCAATGCCAGCAAACGCTTCACGATCTTTTCCAGGAAAATGTTAAAGAAACCACATGACAGCGCGTCGCCTTGTCTAAAACCTTTTTTGACATTGAAGGTTTCGGTGAGTTTGTTACCGACTTTAATGGAGCAGCGAGAATTCTCCATCGTCATCCTGCACAACCTGACGAGTTTGGCGAGAATGTCAAAACTAGACATGGCGTTGTATAGCTCGTCCCTGAGCACGCTGTCGTATGCGGCCTTGAAACCGACAAAAAGATAGTAAGTATCAATTAACGTTTCTTGTGTCTTTTCCAGGATCTGCCGTAGTGTGAAAATTTGGTCAATGGTGGACTTCCCTGGCTTGAAGCCACACTGATATGGACCTATCAGGTTATTTATAAACGGCTTCAGGCGAGTACACAAAATCGCAGAGATGATCCTATATTCGATGTTCAGGAGACTTATTCGTCTACAGTTGGCGCAGTCAAAGGGGTCTCTTTTTTTGTGGATCGGGCAAACGATACTGAGATTTCACTCATCGGGCATGCTTTCCTCCGACCATATCTTACAGATGAGCTGATGCATGCTCCCAACCAGACCATCTCCAGCTGCCTAAAAGATTTTAGCGGGCAGTCCGTCCGCTCCGGCAACTTTGTAAGAGTTCAGTCTTGATATTGCTATCTTGAACTTGTCTAAGTCGGGGGAACGGAATTCTCGTCGATCATCGTCGATGTTAAGTGGAACGTTCTGCCTGGCAGCGGTATTGGTGTCATCAACCGCGTTTAGTTGTCCATTCTCGTCCCGGCAGGCTTCTGTTCGAACCTTATAGCCACTGGATAACTGTTTCACCCTCTGGTAAAACATTCGGACATCGTTCCTACGTAGCACCGTAGCACCTCTGCATCTCCTCGATCGCGCGCTTCTAGTGCTCTTTCTTCTTTCTCCTGAGAAGCCGGGTCTCATCCCTTCGTCTCTGTTCGTAGCGCCCACGAACAGCTCTCGTTGTTCGTTGCAGCGTTGCTTTGTAGGCTTCCAGCTTCGCTGCATGTGCCAGCCTACACTCGTTGTCAAACCATGGGTTTTTTCTAGGTGGTGCCGTAAAACTCAGCACATCAGTGGCAGCATCTTTGATGGCTTCTTGACAACGCCTACAATCTTCTTCTTGTAAACGGATGAAATATCGACCGATTGATTTGACGTTTCCTTGTTCCTTTTAGAGTTCGCTTGTTCCACGTCCATTTTCTAGTGTGTCATGTAATATGAATCACTCAGCGCTAATACCACTAATTTCTACATATTCTACATAATGGTTTTCCCTCGAACCAATTCGAAGGGTGGTGAAAACAATATCAAACTCTGGAAGCGAAATGCTTATGTGAAACACGTTTCTAGCACCTCATTGTTTTTAATTGAGAGGGTAAGCCTCTGGCTAACTATTTCCGGTTTCGCACTCCCAGTTAGTTAAGATACATCCCCACCTGCGTCTGACACCTTAAGCGCGAACATCCTCTGTTGCTCTTCCTCCGCCATCTTAAACAGTTAATCCGTGGACGACTGGCTAGGCTCATATCGCGGTACCGTACATTTCGTAATTGTATCTTCTCCTCCAAATGCAAAGATCACACGCATAACTTTTCTAGCAAAGATAACAAAGGCTTCTTCATCTGCTTTTGAGATAGTCCATGTCGCAATCAGTGTCTTATATAAACTCAGCTTCGTCCTTCGATAGAGTATTCTAATACTCAATTCCACCTTAATCCTCTAGAAACAGCAAGTGGCAACAGTTTTCCACCACTTCAGACTATGGTGTCTTTTTTCGTTTCCGCTGTTCTCTTGATATCCGAGTTCTAAGCTTGACTGTAATAAGGAAATGGTCAGAGTCTATGTAGTCTCCTCGGAACGTTCGGACATCAAGTATTTTTAAAGCGCGCCTGAACACAATCGCAACGTGATTAATCTGGTTGAGAGTCGCAATAACATTTATTTGCAACTGAAATCTTTATATATACATATATATTCAGCGATGTAATTAAACATCAAAAAATCTAGAAGTAAGAAGAATCATAATAACTCAGAACTACTTTTTTAAGAAAAGTAAATTGATTAATCGGATTCCAACACGTTTTTCCAACTGATATGACGATTCGATATGAGTAAAACAAATTTTGTATTTATTGAAAAAAGATTATGAAAATAATTGAATAACTGATGTCAAGTAGAAAACGTAGGATTTCAATTCAATTTGTGTCTCTTCCGTTTTACAGAATTACTCTTAAAAGTTATAAACGAGCAAAAAAAGAAAGGGAAACACATCCTAATCATTTTTGCCGCTCAAATTGCAAAAGGGGAAGTCATAATAAAAAGGAAATAATTTCCTTGGAGGAGATGGAGTTTTTGATTTTACAATTTGATGATGTGTGCTGTGCATGATAATGGGTACATAGGTAGTGGCATAAATGTACTTATACCAAAATAGGTCCATTGTACCGCCACGCGGATGTTTCAGTTTAGAGAGATGGTTAGAGGTAATTATGGGTCCAGAATAGTTTTAAAAATTTAAGAATAGTTTTGTAAATTAGATATTATCAAACGTTTTATTTGATATGGCGTCTACGACGAGTTTTCAATTAGAAAAGTTAATTGGCCGTTAAAACTACAAATCGTGGTCGTTTACCTCGCAATATTATTTGAAAGACGGAGATTCATCTAGCGAGGATCTGTGGGATATTGTTCAAAGCGAAGATTGTTTTCTTGTATCAACTAATAAAACAATCTTCGAGAATTGCATTCACATTCAAGATGGGGAAAATGTGGTAGGAAGTTCGGGACAAGCTCAGGTCCGAGTTTGAACGTAGAAAACTATATCAGCAATATTGTATTGACAGCGCACAAACTGAAGGAGATTGACATCCCGGTTAGAGATGAATGGGCAGGGACATTACTGTTGGCTGATTTGCCGGATGAATATTCCGCTCTGATTATGGGAATGGAATGTTCTGGGGTGAATAAAGCATGTGATACCAATGACCAAAGACTACACTTTTGCAAGATTTAAAAAATGAAACAGAACAGAATGCTCTATGTTTTAAGGTAAAAAAGAGCAAAATTTGAAAGGGATTCCGCTGCTTTAATTGTAATCGGTGTGGGAATCGTGCAGCATATTGTGAAGCGAGTGGATGTGAAAATAAAAATCTCATCTGGTGGATCTGTGTACATCGTTCATTGCTAATGTTAACAACGAAAACGGCTGGTTCATTGAGTCAATTCTCCTTTTTTCTTTTCAATCCTCCTGCTCCTTTTTTTTTTTAAAAAAGCGTGCCTATGGTATCTATGAATCTCTTCTTCTTTACCTTTCGAACCGTTCAATTGAAGTTGTTTTGGATGGATTAAAGTCTAATATCCACCAAAGAAATTCTCTTTGGACTATTGATATTTTAACAAACGATGCTCAAGTGAGCTAGCCAACTGCATTCATTCTGTCTATGAATTAACCCGCAATACTCGTGTCACCAAATACCCATCAATATACCATTAAGCCTCTTTTCGGAGACACAGCTAAATGTAGAAACTCTTTACAGCCTAATATTTCCCACTGACTACAATTCCCAGATATTTTCTCTGTTCCTTCGGCCCATGTTGTGTCTTGACCCCGACACTAAATTAAAAAAGAAAAAACAAGGCAACATGGCAACACAATTTTTCAAGTCTTCTCAAACTCGAGCCACAAACTTATTTCAGCTCATACATTCAGACTAGTGTGGTCCTATGGAAGTAGCTTCCATTGTAGAAGCTAAGTATATTCTTATATTCGTAGACGAAAAGAAGACAAATCGCGGTTTCTTTGGGCTCGTAGGACAATGACAAAAGGAGATGATAGTCTTTTTGAGAGAAAAGTTCTGCGTTCAATTTTTGATCCTGTTTGCGTTGATGGTTTTTGAGAACAAGATTCAACCATTAACTGTACGGGCTGTACAGCGACATCAGCCTAGCCAGGCGTCTACGGATTCAACGCCTAATATGACCAGGCCACCCGGACAAAGATCATGCCGGATAGAGAGACTTGTTGGTTGAGACCCATGACCACCTCGGACTGTAGCGCCACCAGAAGAAGTAGAAGAAGACACGCGAACATAATGGTAGCCATAATTAATTTGTTCGTTAATTCGATTTAGGCGGATATGGTTTGTTACCACAGTATATGGTTTATCTTGAGGCCGCATAATATATACCATGGGTGGCGCTGCAATTTTATGTCGACTCTTTGGGCATTATCACTGACTCGAATGAGGTGGGACTGTGAACATTATTTTTGTTCGCACCGGCTGGGAATTGAATCCATGCAGCGAGGTTCAATTGCATAGGGATCGACGCACATACCCACAACGCTATGGTCACCAAGTTCTGTTATATTAAATAAAGCAATTTATGAACTCAAGCAAGCGAGTAGAGAATGGAATAAGAAATTGGACAATGCTTTGAAATGGGTCTTAACCAGTCAAAGCTTGACCCGTGTAGGTATTTACTTTCATATATCCAGTGACAAGATTTTTTCCTCGTTGTTTATGTCAATGACCTGATCAAATAACGAGAAACTAAAGTTAAATATCAAAACTCAGCTGAAACAAAAGTTTGTAATGAAGGATCATGATGGAGAAAGAAATTGTGTTATCTTCAGAATTACTGGCAAAAAGAGAAATGTATATTGATCATACAGTATACTTAAAACAAATTTTAAAACGGTTTACAATGGACCAATGTAATTCATCAAGTACATCATTTGATATGAATCAAGGTTTAACTAAGCCCAAAGAAAGTTGGTGTAGTTGAACATCTCGTTTCAAGATGCCACTTATGTAGAAGAAGCAAAAAGGTTAGGATAGTTAATTGCCGATATATAGGGCAAAAGTTCAAAAGTAATTCTTTAAAATGCATTGGAATTTTCACCCATAAAATCAACTAAATGCACTATTCATAATGTTATGTTTGTTAGGGATATTTTCTGCAGTCAAATAAGATGTTCTAGTCTCTTATCTCTGATTCAATTTCATATGCCATCTAGGTCACTCCGTGCTAGGGATATTTTATTCGAAGAGTTTTATAAATAAAACAAACAAATAACAACAATAATTCGCGTTTTCAACGAACATTCACGACATTTCGATCCGCCCCATACTAGACAGCACTTTAAAAGTAACTTATGAAGCCTTCTTACTGTTAAGAATATCATAAGTTTTATTAACTTATTATTAAATATTGTGCAAAATTTGTGACACTTGTGTAATTCGTAGATTAAGAATAAATAAATAATTTAAAAAAATCGATCAAAGCACAAAGACGTACGACATCATTTCATTCGTGACCAAGTAACATCAGGGCACATTCATTTGGAGCATAGAACAAGTGACGATATACTGCGGATAAATTTACAAACGTAAAATTGATAGAACTTATAGATTTCAAGTCAGCTTTTAATGGATGTGTTAGAAAAGTTAACCCGACTTTATATTTTATCATAAAATTCAAGTAAGCTCACTTTGTGTCATTTGTAGTTTTCAGTCGTTTTTCTCCTCTTTCATTTCGACGTTTTTGTTTTGAGTAACATAAACAATTTATTAAGACGTATTTACTTTTATTTTCATAATCATAACAGTTAGTGATGTACTGTGCGATATTTATTTTTTACATACCTAATTAAGATCCAAATATCCTTAAGAACTGCAAGTCCATGCCTTTTATCGCAGGAAAATCTTCGGAAAAAATCGGAATTCCAAGAATCTGTTACATCATCTAAATAATTTTGTGGCTTGGAAGATACTTCCTCGCTAAAAAGGTTTTTTTCTAAGCTAAAGTGATTGACTTTACAGTTCAGTGAGCTCCAACTTAATATCGGCATGATACGTAGTTATTTCACTCAAGCCGATTACTAAGGGATTTATTCAAATTTTTATATTTTGTGGTTCACCCTCAAAGTTGAGTTTGAACAGTTTATAGTGGCGATATTAAACTTCTCTTTTAGAGTTTTGAGTGTGGCCAAAGGCCATATTTTGTGTAGCTAAATGAATTAAAAACATATTTAATTCAGCTTTGAATCCGCTTATCAAATTAAACATTATTGGAAATAAACAATCTTCGTCTTGTGATTCAGAATATTGAGGTCAAACAAGAAAAGCAATATCAATCAGTTAGGATGTACACTTCATCAGTTTCCAAGGGTAAAGTCACTTTTTCCTCTAATCCAAGACCTGCTCTCTCAAGTTGAAGAATCGTTTCCACATAATGCCCCTTGAAGTCATCGCACAGCATAGTACAGTTCTAACTCTCCATCGCTAATTTCTTCTTCAAATAAAAGTCTGAACTGACGTCTATAAAGAGCTTTTGCGCGTATGTAATTTATGCAGCGTACTACTGGATCTATAATATCATCCGAATTCCTGTCCTTTGCAAATAAGGCTTCCAGGTGTATAATGTAATGATACGAGAACAGTGTATGACCCAACAAATTCTGTAACAAAGCTACGCAACCATTGTATTTTCCTGTCATTGAAGTTTCCATCAACTGAGCAAATAGATATAATTTTGTTCATGATAAACTCTATTTGTCAATGCAATCTTTAATTTTTCAATTCGTTTTTTAATTGGGTTGTAGTTTCTAGGTGACACAATTTTAGTAAATCTCCATTGATAATCAACACACCGCACAAAAATAGCCATTGAAATGTAAATACTTCTTAAATCGCAAGTTTCGTTTAACGGAGTAATGATCTTCCTTACTCTTTATTCTGTGCCGAGTTTTCAGCCTGCAATAACGGAATACTGGTGCTATGTGATGGTGGTGGTCAGTAAGAGGGCCAGTAAGAGGCACTTTGTATTTTCCAGTAAAAAGGAAGGTAACGGTCTTCTGAGCATTAACTCCAAGGCCATTTTCAGCCGTCCAGTTGTTGAGTTGATTGAGACCACGTTGCATTAGATCTGTCAAGACTTGGGAATATTTTCCTGAGAAGGCTATGACAACAACTTTCGGATAGGCAATCTTTTTGCAACTCACCCAGCAGTAGGAGCAGTTTATTCACTGCCAAGTTCCAAAGAGAAGCGGATAGTACTCCTCATAGTACCCCTTATGGGTATACATTGTGAATATTATATATATATATATGTCAAGACTTGGGAATATTTTCCTGAGAAGGCTATGACAACAACTTTCGGATAGGCAATCTTTTTGCAACTCACCCAGCAGAAGGAGCAGTTTATTCACTGCCAAGTTCCAAAGAGAAGCGGATAGTACTCCTCATAGTACCCCTTATGGGTACACATTATATAGTGTAGCAATATTTACTCTACACATCAGTCTCGCTTCCACGTGCAGTGCTTCCAGTGCCTGTGCGATTGTATGTGGTTCAATCTTGTTGAAGTTTACGTCTATGTCTAGGGAAGCAACCATTTATTACTTGAACCTTAGTGATTTTTCAATTGTACGTAACAAAGTGTGGAGAGTCGTTTTTACGGACGACTTGAGATAGCGAACGTTTAGCTGGATCTATAGTGGAAATGTCAATAAGCCTTTCTAGTGTAGTTTAGTAGGAATAATAGGTCTTAGGTCATTAGGATCCTGTTTTTGTGTAGTTTCCATCTGGTGGGGAATGTGGTACAAAGAGACACAAACTTTGAAAATAGTTAACATATCTGGTATTATGCCAAGCTGTCCCGGAGACTTCTAAGGATTGAATTTTTTTTATTGCTACATGCTTTTGTGACTCGTTTACCAGATTATTAGGATTAGTAACAAAAATCGCCCTTACTCGGCTTAAATTGAATCAGTCAGCTGAATGTCACGGGAAATGCTACAAAATTTATTCCACGTTCTCCCTTTCGCTTCACTGAAATCAGCTGCATGATCAGAAATGATATATTACAGAGACGCCAGACTTCTACCTCTCTTGCTCCTTAAAATGTATGACAACTGTTTTTTATAACGTGTTCTCAAACCAAATTGACAAATCGAAGGACGACATTTAAGTTATTTCGTGAATCACTGTCAAAAATTCATGAATCTCTGAAAATCTGTCAAAAAGGCACTCAATGGACTAGGGGAATAGGACAATCAAGAAGTCGGCTTTCTCTGTTCAGCTATCTATATTTCATTTATATGCACGATATTAGTGAAGTCATAATATGTATATGCTTGTACATACAATTAGTTGCGTGATTTTATATGCATTTACTCATATCTAATAATGTAATTTTATTCATAGTATTCTTATTGTGTTAATTAAAAATATATTAATTGAATCTATATATAAAAATTAATCGCTATTTCCCTTGGTCACGTAATATATATATATAAGTCGGCCATAGGTTGCGGCTGATAGATTTCCATATAATGCGCTGCAAGACAGAGACCGTCTGCGTCCCATAAGGGGGAACGCACTGCCCTATCTACCCCGGGTCTAAAGGGTTCGACGCTGGAGTTCCCTCGCTCCCCAGCCACCAGAAATGTTCGTGCCTAGCAACATCCCGAATGTCTCGGCTGGATACCGCCGTACTGAACCGGAGGAGTACCTTCTCAGCTCGTTGTGTGACGGAACGGTCGTGGTTGAGTCGCCCATCCACAGTTGATCTGGCTATGTGAAAAATGAGCAGTACCGCATTCATATCTTGAAATAGGCCGTACTTATCTAAATGAAGAAAAGCTACTGCGGGAACGAAGCCACTGTGACGTACCTTTTCGTGGTATTCTGGATTGAGGTAGTAAGCCCCTGAGATCAAGTTATTGGACTAGTTCATCGCTCTAGCAGTATGACCTCGAATCAACTTCAACAGGAAATTGTCCACTCTTATCAGGTTTGCCCTGTTGTATAAGACCTCGTTCGAATAGAATTTGTTCTGGGACTCCGGAGTTCTATGTAGGCGAATGCAAGCCCTCTCGAACAAACGAATCTTTTCCATTAAGCTAGCACTCACGTTGAACCACACGGGACAGTACTAGGTGAGCATTGGCCGGATGAGAGCCATGTAGCAGATAACCTTCACCCTCGCATCGAGTTGGCTGTTATAAAACAGTCTCTTTGTAAGGGCAAAAGCGCGGCCAGAGCATGTTACATGTTAGTTAAAATATAGATATTGATCTAGTCAGATCCCCAGGTATCTGACTACAGTCTTTTGCGCCAGTGGTTTCCCGTGTCTTCCAACGATTGAGAACTTTTGCCAATTCTTTTTCATATCCGCAGAGGCCTTATACAACGGCGTCCTGAACAGAATAGTTTCCGACTTCCGGAAGTTGATACCCAACTTCCAGTCATTGCAACTTCTCATGAATGAATCGAAGTCATCCAGAATATATTTTTATCCTTAGTAGTATATAAGTCGGCCATAGGTTGCGGCTGATAGATTTCCATATAATGCGCTGCAAGACAGAGACCGACTGCGTCCCATAAGGGGGAACGCACTACCCTATCTACCCCGGGTCTAAAGGGTTCGACGCTGGAGTTCCCTCGCTCCCCAGCCACCAGAAATGTTGGTGCCTAGCAACATCCCGAATGTCTCGGCTGGATACCGCCGTACTGAACCGGAGGAGTACCTTCTCAGCTCGTTGTGCGACGGAACGGTCGTGGTTGAGTCGCCCATCCACAGTTGATCTGGCTATGTGAAAAATGAGCAGTACCGCATTCATATCTTGCAATAGGCCGTACTTATCTAAATGAAGAAAAGCTACTGCGGGAACGAAGCCACTGTGACGTACCTTTTCGTGGTATTCTGGATTGAGGTAGTAAGCCCCTGAGATCAAGTTATTGGACTAGTTCATCGCTCTAGCAGTATGACCTCGAATCAACTTCACCAGGAAATTGTCCACTCTTATCAGGTTTGCCCTGTTGTATAAGACCTCGTTCGAATAGAATTTGTTCTGGAACTCCGGAGTTCTATGGAGGCGAATGCAAGCCCTCTCGAACAAACGAATCTTTTCCATTAAACTAGCACTCACGTTGAACCACACGGGACAGTACTAGGTGAGCATTGGCCGGATGAGAGCCATGTAGCAGATAACCTTCACCCTCGCATCGAGTTGGCTGTTATAAAACAGTCTCTTTGTAAGGGCAAAAGCGCGGCCAGAGCATGTTACATGTTAGTTAAAATATAGATATTGATCTAGTCAGATCCCCAGGTATCTGACTACAGTCTTTTGCGCCAGTGGTTTCCCGTGTCTTCCAACGATTTGAACTTTTTCATATCCGCAGAGGCCTTATACAACGGCGTCCTGAACAGAATAGTTTCCGACTTCCGGAAGTTGATACCCAACTTCCAGTCATTGCAACTTCTCATGAATGAATCGAAGTCATCCAGAATATATTTTTATCCTTAGTCCAGTTAATCAGAACTCTATTTATCACTTTCTCGAATACCTTGCTGATGTTCGGAAGGAGACTAATTGACCGGAGGTTGCAAGGATTAGATGAATTCTTTCCTCGCTTGGCATTATCTGTCATGTTACCACCATTGAACACGACAAAGCCATTGTTCTCAGATCGCCAACTGGAGAACCGTTTTACCGATTACATTCATCTTTTTTTCTAAGTTTCCTAATTTGTCGAACGTTCTTACTACTAGGTAAGGAAAATTAAGAAAATTTATCAGAAAATTGGATAATTTCAGAAAACTACTATTTCAACTTTGATGAATATGAATTTAGCAATAGGCTGTCTTTTTGAAACAAATCAAAATTAAATTTATATACAACGGAAATATTTAGCATTTGAGTGCTGTTGATTTGAAATTTTAATAAAATCCGAACGGCCAAACCGAATCATTTACAAATTTCTTTTGTGGATATGACAGATACTTCCAACACATCGCACATATTGAAGACACAGGCCAAAAGATTCCTGATCCATATCCCAAGGTACTCTTACGGGATATTTTGGATAGACACTTACGAACCATACAAAAATTATGTTGAAATCCATATTAAGATTTCTCTGGTTGAAGCTTACTATCGAAGATATAAAACTACTGCTTGATTCAATGCACTCGCGATTGTAAAGCTGTTAACAAGCAAAAATTTAATATAAGGAATCCTAGTATATGACGACAAGAAGACGAATAGTTTTGTTATTTTTATCTTTGCTGAATTAGATTGCGGTAGTTGAAGAAAATGGACTTAACCCTTTCGACCCAGAACGCAGCCAGTTAACACACATCAATAACTTTGAGTTGATCTATTCAAATGACTTACCATTACCACATTTCTAGCAAAAAAATGTTGGCACTTTTCGAACATTGAGTAGGATATATGTAGGAGGGTATGAAGAGATAAGGGTTAAGCAAAAGCATAACTTTAAATGAACAAACAAAATTAATAAATCGGTTGGGCGGTTTGGATTTTATTAACGTTTTAACGCGGATATATGCCGAATAGTTTTTTCCATCAATCAATATAAAAATGATTGTGTCAAATATAGAACACAATTACTTTAACTTTTTTTTCTTCTTCTTCTGGTGGCGCTACAGTCCGGGGTGGAACTGGGCCTCAACCAGTAAGCCTCTCCAGCCGGCACGATCTTTATATCTTTATCTATATACAACGGAAATATTTAGCATTTGAGTGCTGTTGATTTGAAATTTTAATAAAATCCGAACGGCCAAACCGAATCATTTACAAATTTCTTTTGTGGATATGACAGATATTTCCAACACATCGCACATATTGAAGACACAGGCCAAAAGATTCCTGATCCTAATCCCAAGGTACTCTTACGGGATATTTTGGATAGACACTTACGAACCATACAAAAATTATGTTGAAATCCATATTAAGATTTCTCTGGTTGAAGCTTACTATCGAAGATATAAAACTACTGCTTGATTCAATGCACTCGCGATTGTAAAGCTGTTAACAAGCAAAAATTTAATATAAGGAATCCTAGTATATGACGACAAGAAGACGAATAGTTTTGTTATTTTTATCTTTGCTGAATTAGATTGCGGTAGTTGAAGAAAATGGACTTAACCCTTTCGACCCAGAACGCAGCCAGTTAACACACATCAATAACTTTGAGTTGATCTATTCAAATGACTTACCATTACCACATTTCTAGCAAAAAAATGTTGGCACTTTTCGAACATTGAGTAGGATATATGTAGGAGGGTATGAAGAGATAAGGGTTAAGCAAAAGCATAACTTTAAATGAACAAACAAAATTAATAAATCGGTTGGGCGGTTTGGATTTTATTAACGTTTTAACGCGGATATATGCCGAATAGTTTTTTCCATCAATCAATATAAAAATGATTGTGTCAAATATAGAACACAATTACTTTAACTTTTTCTTCTTCTTCTTCTGGTGGCGCTACAGTCCGGGGTGGAACTGGGCCTCAACCAGTAAGCCTCTCCAGCCGGCACGATCTTTAGCCAGCTGTCCCCAACTGCGCACACCAAGTTGATTGAGGTTCTTCTCCACCTGGGTGCGCCATCGGTTCCGTGGGCGCCCTCTATTGCGTTGTCCCACTGGTTCGGAGCCGAAGACTCTTCAGTGTGTTATCCATGCGCTCTACATGGCCCAGCCATCTTAGACGTTGAATCCGTAGACGCCTGACTAGGCTCATGCCGCTGTACAGCCCGTACAGTTCGTGGCTTCTTCTCCAATAACCATCAACGCAGACAGGATCAAAGATTGAACGCAGAACTTTTCTCTCGAAAATACCAAGTGCTTCTTCATTCGCTTTTGTGATTGTCCATGCCTCCGCATCATAGAGCAGGGCAGGAATGATCAAGGTGTTATATAATGTTAGCTTGGTCCTTCGAGAGAGGACTCTACTACTCAATTGCCTCTTGAGCCCAAAGAAACAGCGATTGGCAAGAGTAATTCTGCGTTTAATCTCGGTACTGGTGTTGTTCGTACTGTTCACTTGCGAGCCGAGGTAGACGAAGTCCTTCACTACCTCGAACTTATAGCTGCCTATAGTGACGTTTTGGCCAAGTCGTCGATGTTGTGGTCCTTTCTCGATGACAGCATTTACTTCGTTTTGCCCTCGTTCACCACTAAACCCATTTTGGCCACCTCCGCCTCAATACCAGCAAACGCTTCATTGACGTGTTCTGCCAATCACGTCAATGTCATCCGCGTATGCTAGCAGTTGTACGGACTTCTGGAAGATCGTACCTCTAGTGTTGGCGTGTGAGTCTTGCACGATCTTCTCCAGGATGATGTTTAAGAAATCACATGACAGCGCGTCGGCTTGTCTGAAACCTTTTTTGACATTGAAGGTCTCGCTGAGTTCGTTACCGACCTTGATGGAGCAGCGAGAATTCTCCATCATCATCCTGCACAACCTGACGAGTTTGGCAGGAATGTCAAGACTAGACATGTCGTTGTATAGCTCGTCCCTATGCACGCTGTCATAAGCGGCCGTGAAATCGACGAATGGGTGTGGGTGTTGATTTGCATTTCTTGGGTTTTTTCTAGAATCTGCCGTAATGTGAAAAACCTGAAACCGCACTGATAAGGACCTATCAGGTTGTTGACGAATGGTTTCAGGCGCTCACACAAAACGGCAGAGAGGATCTTATAGGCGATGTTAAGGAGACTTATCCCTCTGTAGTTGGCGCAGTTGAAGGGGTCTCCTTTTTTGTGGATCGGGCAACTATACTGAGGTTCCACTCATCGGGCATGCTTTCCTCCGACCATATTTAACAGATGAGTTTGTGCATGTATCTTACCAGCTCATCTCCAGCTGCCTTAAACAGTGCCGCAGACAGTCTGCACTAGCAGCTTTATTCGACTTTAGTCTCGATATCGCTATCTTGACTTCGTCTAGGTCGGGGGGACGGAATTCTCGTCGATCATCGTCAATTGCGTTGAGTAGGACATTCTATCTGACAGCGGTATTGGAATCTTCCTCGCCGTTTAACAGTCTACAGAAATGATCTTTCCAGATTCTCAGTATCGACTGCGATTCTACTACGAGTTGTCTCTCTGCGTCACGACAGGCTTCTGTCCGATTTTCGTATCCATTGGATAGTTGTTTTACCCGTTGGTAGAACTTGCGGACAATATTTCTGCCGTAACACCTCTCCATTTCCTCGATCGCGCGCTTCTCATGCTCTTTCTTTTTGTTTTTGTGAAGCCGGCGCTCTTCTCTTCTTTTAAGTTCGTAGAGCTCACGAACCGCTCGCGTCCTTCTGTCCAGCATCGCCTTGTATGCTGCTTGCTTCGCTAAATGTGCCTGTCTGCACTCGTTGTCAAACCAGGGTTTTTTTGGGGTGGCGTTTTAAACCCAAGCACATCAGATGCAGTTTCTCTGATGGCGTTTTGACAACGGTTCCATTATTGGTCGATTGTTTCGCCTGGCAGGGTTGAACTCTCTGAGAGCTTTAGGGAGACTCGATCGGCAAAGTTGCGAGCGGTCAATGTTTGGACATCGAGAATGCTGGAGGAGTGTCTGACGTCGATCGCAATGTGATCAATCTGGTTGACAGTTGATTGATCAGGAGACCGCCAGGTCCCTTTGTGGATGTGGATGTTGAGGTGGTAAAAGTCATCTTTGCTGTCGTTATCTTTCTCCTCCGTTGGGGCGTGGGCGCAGATCAGGCTGATGTTGCCGAATATAGTCTTGATGCGGATTGTTACGAGACGATCGCTTATGTATTTAAGGATTAAGACTTCTTGCCTAAGTCTGCCTCGAACAACAAACCCGCATCCGAACAAGCGCTGCCTTCGCTCTTTGTAGCAATCGCCGAAGTATATATCGCAGTTTTTCATCCTCTTTTTGCCCGGCCCATCCCACCGCACCTCCTGAACGGCGGTGATATCTGCCTTATAAGTTTCGATGGCTTCCGCAAGTTCATCGGCTGCAAGTGGTCTGTTCAGGGACCTTACATTCCACGTGCAGAACCGAAAATCGTTGTCCTTATTTCGTTGTCCATGGTCGTCAGCAGTAGGGTCATCCGTATAGGCTTCTCGATGTTTCTGAACTAATGTTTTTTTTACACGGTGGGGAAGTTAACCCCACGCGCAACCCCCGAACCTGGAGGACCGGGTCCTGGTTTAAGCCCCTGGACAAGGGGGCTGCTGCATACATTAGCTCACCTCTAAGCGGTTGCTGTAAAGGCTATCCAAAGGGCGCCGCGAGAAGGCTGTATGTCAACTTGACCTGTGCATTTAACAAGGATCGTTGCTTGCATCTCGCCAAGTTGAGAGCTGTCAACAACTTTGCCCTGGATGCACAGGCCCATTCCCTCCATAACTTTTTGCGTTTGATAAATGTGAATTTACTGGACAGGTGTTTTTTTGACAGATTTCTTCTAAATTAACACTCAGCGTTTGGCAGTTGGCTCGTCGAAATGTATGAATTTTGAAAGGAAATGCAAGTGAAAAGACGATTTTATTCCAAGCATACCTATGCTATGATTCCAGTGAGAGTTGTATTTGCAATGTCAATGTTCAGACTGATCGGTTGATATTCCGTTCCAAGGAATATATTATGCTACCGATGCTGACAGTAATGCACAGAATGTCGACAGAATGCAACATAAAGTGCGTCAGCAGTCCTTGACATATGGAAGAATAATACGCGCTTAATGGACTGAGTTCAGACCATAACCCAGTAGTTTGCAAACTTCTTTTGTCTGGAGTCAAACATTTCCAGTACATCCATGATCTGAAGAATGCCAACTGGAAGCACTATAGGACTAGTTTAAATCAAAAGCTTCGAAATACTAATACAAACCTAGATTACATAACATTTAAGCAAGATATTGACTCTCTCGTTGATACTTTTACTAAACAAATCTTAGATTCTGCAGATGAATGTATTCCAAAAGTAACATTTAAAAATAACTCACTTAAACGTCCACCACATATCTTAAATCTTATAAGGTTACTAAATATGTGTAGAAGAAATTGGCAAAGGTATAGACAAATTATTTTTAGAAATGAAATGAAATATCTCAACAGGATTATTAAAAATAATATTTCCCAGTTGCGAAATGAGTCCTAGAATAAGAGGCTCCAAGATTTAGACAAGAACTCGAAGC
Organism: Eristalis intricaria; assembly: GCA_964034865.1. Taxonomy (NCBI): domain Eukaryota; kingdom Metazoa; phylum Arthropoda; class Insecta; order Diptera; family Syrphidae; genus Eristalis; species Eristalis intricaria. The sequence goes on along the minus strand of OZ035875.1, from coordinate 91,362,939 downwards.
CATTCTGGAACATGGTAAAAATAGTCCGAAATAAGAATAGGAAAATCCCATATCTCAAGACCCCACTCAGTACTTCTTTTACGGATATTGAGAAAGCCAATGCTCTAGCTTTAACATTTGAACGCAATCATTGCATATCACAACACCTGGGTGATATACATACAAACACCTTGGTTGATAGTTCGTTCCAAAGACTAAGAGCGTTAAACACTAATTTACCTGAAGGCGCTTATGTTAATGAAGAAGACATTCTATTTATTATAGATAATCTGGTCACTAAGAAGTCTGCCGGGTTAGATCTTATAAGAAATATATATCTTAAAGAACTACCTAAAAGCGGGATCAAAATGATGACGTTCATTATAAATGCTTATCTGAAACTCCAGTATTTTCCAATTAAGTGGAAGTTTGCCAAGGTCTCGCCCATATTAAAACCAATTAAGCCTCCAGATAGTCCGGGTAGTTATCGACCAATAAGCTTACTAAGCAATTTTAGTAAGGTATATGAGAGAGTTCTAAAAGAAAAGATTACAAAATTTATTGATGTTAACCGAATCTTCCCTGATGAACAATTTGGCTTTAGACGCTACCACAACACTTCCCATTAAGTACAAAGGATTTGTAATCATGTTAGACTTAATCGGTCAATAGGAAAATTGACCGGCATGGTTCTACTTGATATAGAAAAGGCATTTGACTGTGTTTGGCATAATGGTTTGATTTATAAAATGATTAATCTAAACTTCCCAACTTATCTGTGCAATATAATAAAAAATAAAAAATAGTGGTGTATCTAGTCAAGTAAACTTACAGTCTGGAGTACCTCAGGGCTCTGTACTTGGCCCTATTCTCTACAATCTATATACCTCGGACCTTCCAAACCTACCAGAGTGTGGTTTGGCTATTTCTGCCGACGACACTGCCATATTTTATCGCATGATTTTGCTCTCAATATTGAGACCAATCTTAAACATGCATTGGAAATATTAGAAGCTTATTTTAAAAAGTGGAAGATTCTGCTAAACAAGGACAAATTGCAAGCTATCTTTTTTTCTCGAAAAAGAAAAGCTTGCTTTTTGCCTTCTTCTACCTTACAGGTGAATGGAACAAACATAGAGTTTCAGAATTCTGTTAAGTATTTGGGTATATACCTTGACTCCAAATTAACATTTCATCAACATGTCTCACAGACTATTAATAAAGTTAAAATTGCAACGAAAATTCTTTACCCATTTATCAACAGAAAATCATTACTGTCATTATCAAACAAAATTCCTATATTCAAAGTAATATTTCAAGCTATTCTTCTTTATGGTTGCCCAGTATGGGGAAAGTCCGCTCGTTGCCACATCAATAAATGACAAGTAGCCCAGAACAAGGTCCTTAAGTTGATGCTAAACCTACCACGGGATTATACTACCATACACCTACATAAAAGAGTAGGCGTTGAGCTAGTGTCTAGAAGAATTTTGAAGATAAATAGAAAGTTTATGAATTCCTGCGCCTTTGCGGACAATCACCTAGTTAATGACTTATATGCTACACCTATTTAACATGTATGATTTGTTTTTTATTGTTTCGCTCTTCATTGTTTGTGTTATTTATTATTACTTATTTACGCAATTACTTATTTATTTATTTATCTATTTATTTATTTACTTATTTTTTACTTATTTATTTATTACTCTTTATTTATTAAAATAATTTAAATTTATTTATAATTATTCTGCCTTATTTTTGGGCTTATTATTTATTATTATTATTATTATTATTATTTTTTTTTTTTTTTATTTTTATGTTGAAGGAAGGAGAATACGATAAAAAAATACGCTCAGGACGCTTAGCCCGTAGGTACATCATTGTCAGACTAGATTAATTAGTCTTATTCACGTGTAGAAAAGATCGCCGATCGCAACGACAACACAGCAAGCAATTGATTCAACGTGCTATATTTACAGACCCAGAGCTTTAAATTATCTTATCTGTTTTATATTAATTTATTAACACTACTATTTACTTCAAATCATACATATTACATTTTTCAACTGCAAAATGAACACACATAGTAGCTTATGCATGCGAATTGGATATATTACATTATTTTAGATAAAATTATGTATTTATAATACTATCATAACTATTTATATATAAATTGTGTACGATATTATAATATTTGCTTTTATTAGAAAAACCCTCTATGATGACAATGAACTGAGCATAATGAAGTTTACGCTTCCCTTAATCCAATCCGATTAAAGCATTTAAGTCATGTATATTATTATATTATATATATAAAAATGAATCGCTATTTCCCTTGGTCACGCCATAACTTAAGAACAGCTTTTCCGATTTAAATCATATTTTTTTAGTTTTCCAATACTTGTAGAAACTTTGTACGGAAAGGAAAATTAATAAAGTTGCGCAAGAAATTGGATATCTATTAATTCATCATTGTTGAATTTCCATATTAATATATTATATTAATATAATATATGATCATACGGTTTCAACCAGAAATGAAGTACTACAGACATAGCCGACTTCACAGCTGAGTGTCCCCTAGTCCATCGACGAATTTGAGTGTCATTTTGACAGATATTCACGAAATAATGTAAATGCCGTCTTCTGATTGTTCAATTTGGTTTAAGAAAACGTTATAAAAAGTAGTTGACAACAATTTTAAGGGGTAAGAGAGGTAGACAGGTAGTACTTCATTACTGGTTTCAACTTTAATTCTAAAATGTATTCACATAAAAAAAAACGTAAAAAAAAGAGAGAAAACATGTAAGATTTAGCAATTATGAGTACTAGATTCGTTCAGATGATTAGATTTAAATGGAAGATTTATAAATGTAATTACAAGGGAAGTTATGGATATTGATGGTATAATATAATCTGACATAATAAATGATATTTCTTTTAACATTCCGCCCGCCTCGACGGCTGCTTCAGGCCGTCGCAACATCTGCATCAGATTGTCCGATTTGATTCTCATCCATTGTTGAAGATACACAAAGTTTTGATATAGGAAGTTTAAGAGTACTAGTCTGCGGTTTGAAGGTTCGGAGAGTGTATTTAGTGCTTCTCCGATGATGAAATGACCAGGAGTGAGTGCGTGTGGATCATTCCTGTCTTCATATAACTGGCAGATAATTTCTTTTCAGCACCGATTTGATTTCAGCCAATAGTGTCGAAAACTCCTCATAAGTTAGAATAACTTCACCGACAACTCTCTTGTTGTCAGTTGCGATTCCTGATCCTAATAATTGGTTTAGCTACGAGTTCACAAATACATTGCATCCCAAGCAACGAAAAAAAATTATGTGAATTATATTTTATCAATCGAATGTGCTCTTTTATAGTTACCAAACGAAATAAGAGAATCAAACGCTTAAATTTGTTGGTTAGTAAAACCATTTGAAATTTGTTCCTCTGCACAGATATATGTATGTATGTATCAAGCAACACTCAAGCAAAATGCTTACTTCCACCCCAAATTCCATCCCAATTATCGCCAATTATGGCATTTTTTTGAGCTAACTTTTCGGTATATTTGGCTGGACTTTGCCTATATATAGTCAAACATAAATATATAGATTGTATGGGGATATGGTAGTGAAAATGATTGCGGTAAAGTTTGTTACAAGGGAAACATATTGTTTGGGAGTTTTGTGTTGTAGATGAGAATACCTTGAAAATACACACGTGAGTAAAGGAACACTTTTTCATCATGGTATTAAAGCGGGCTTGGTGTATGTTTGTTATCAAGTTTGTAAGTATTGTATGCAAGTTTGTAGATTTGTTATTTACGGCACTTTTTATTGCAATTAATCTTCATCATTCATTGTATTTTGCGTATAAAAAAAATTAGCTAAACTAGCTAACAGAGATGAATCGTCACTGCTTGATGTGAAACATATTTTATGGCATCTTCCCACCAAAATGAGATGCTGCTGGTGGATTAAATTCCCACTTCGTTCCACTAGGAGTTTGGAGATCCTTGGAAGAAGCGTTGAATAGCTTTCTCAGCTCATCATAAACTCCTATGAGATTCGAGACCACAATCCCTTGATAAGGTAGAGGGGATGCCACGACAACTGGTAAAACGCTTGTATGCTGCTAAAAATCCTTCAGTCGAGTAGTCGGTAGATAGTTCCAAGTGAACGGCTGATGAAGAGAAACAAACAAATACTATTAGATAACTTTTATAAGCTTGTCCTAAACGGTCGATCATAGTCAAAACCTGAATGAACGAATGGCCGAAATGATTGTGTTCGAAGAGGAGGTAATCGATCCATGATTTCCTTGGCATTGGTTGTACGATGAATTATGAAGCACTTCACTAGATTACGGTCACCGATGATCCTGTATTTAGCATCAATTGAACTAATTCATGGAGTGTGAATTTATGAATGCTGTCTAGAATCAACATAGTCAGTAGTCAGTTCCTGGGCAAGATAATTGGATGCTTCATTTCTGGATAGATTTTAGCATGGCGACGCTGCCCACCGTAAAGAGTCGTACTGGAGTCCGTCCACAAATGAATTGAGGTTGATTCAAGTTTTAATACCGTTTTTATGTAATTGACATCTCTGAACTGCAGAAGTGCAGCTGATAGTTCTAAACGAGGTCTAGTGTTTTGAGCAGATATTTTTCTTTTTGATGGTATATCAGTAGATTGTTTTTTGATTGGAGTTACTTTTGATTTCGACGGTGCGATAGATCATCATTTTAGGATGAACTTGGATATGTACATTATTGTTACTGCTGAAATCAGTAACGCATGATGATAAGTGTTAGGAAACTATAACTTTTGGGCGATTAGTTGGTCAAGAGTCTGGTCCGATACCGATGACTTAAAGCGCTGAACAATGTCTCGGCAGTTTGAGTTCGATTTTCGGACACCTAGTTGATTTCGGATCATTGATCTAAGAGTGCTCGAACCGTGAAAATACCCCAGTGCTTGATTGTACTTTTTAGTCAAGCTGTTCTCAAAAGAACTGGATGTGATCTTGATTTGATAATACTGTCTTGCTGGATGGACAGTGCAGCGGTCTCCGTTGATACTTTAGATGAGGAACTCGATCGTTGATATGGATGAATTGAGGTGTGATGACGCTCGTCGCAGAACTGACACCTCTTCTTGGAAAAGCACTTTGTCAACTGATGATACCCTAAACAATTGAAGCATATTTTCAATTGTTTGAGGGTTTCGAGACGCTGCTCGACGTTTCTGGACTTATTTATATGATATATGATGAGTTTTAGCTTTGCTGCCTGCAAATTTAGATGATGATATTGGGGACGACATATTGCTTGAATATATAATATAAAATATATAAAATAAATCAGTTCATCCCTCTGAATCGCGCTTAGGTGGAGTTCCTTCTACATCTCGTGTCGGATTCCACTGCGGATGAATTCCGCCACGAAACCATATTTAAGCTCCGACCAACTATCTACACATATCGAGCGTAAGAGAACATACACCATTCCCTGGATCAGTCTGTGTGCAAACAAGAACTTCCTATTTTGACTGTTGAGATCGGCGTTGTGTTTGCGGCGGTGTAATCTCTGGAGCTCCAGTTTCTCGTCGGCATCCAGTTCTTTTCTTTATGATTATCTTAATAATCCGCGGGGAATTTCGACAACTTATTATATTTTGGGAACCCCTCACATGAGTTATAGTCAGATTTGACTTTATTTCAAAAATACTTAACGTTATTACAATTTATTAAATAATATCAATGGTTTACTTGCTTCTTGTCGGAAGGTGGCCGGAAAAGAGACAGAAAAGACTTGAGGGCAGAGTATCGTCTTATTGATCGTCCAGTTCACAGTCAGGTGGCGCTGTCGTCGCTGAGTGGCACCATTGTTGATGTCAGGGATATTACAACTTTAAATTCTATACTACGCAAGGCCTCTTGGATGTTGCTGTTAATCATAATACCAAGGGATTTTGTACTAGTGGTAAGTTGAATACCCTGGTAAAGGAAATACTTCCTGTGGATTTGTTTTCTGTAGATTAACTAAAGCTACATATATGTTTTAGTCCACGTTTCGAGTTAAAAAAATGTAATGCTGCATAATTTCTCAATGTCGTGAGAAAATTTTGCAACATAATTACTAAAAAGGTCGATGCACGATTTTCAAAAAGCAATTCACGCATAGTCGAGTGACAATGCCGCAGTAAATCTAAAAATGTTGTACAAACAACATCAATAACAAAATTAATCGCAGAATAAATCATTCCAAAAGCTGGTTCCTTCGATTCAAATAAAAATGGTGTAGCCTCAAATTTTTGTCGTCGATTCACGCCAACCAAACATTCACACATCTTTAGTATTGGTCTATATATGGTTATATATATGGTTTGTGTGTTGCGCGTGCGTGATAAAACATCGGGGTATATGTTAATTATAATGCAATGTAGAAATAACAATATTATCTTCTATTATAATCAATAATTTATGTTATTGTGTTAGTTTATTATCCATGCGATTGTTTCTGTCTTTGACTGAATCAACTAAGACTAAAGACATTAATATAAAAAGAAAACTGAATTTAAGATTTTGCATTCCGCCTGTTTTAGTCCTTATATTATTGGGATATACCCACCGAAGCAGGCACAGGATTCTCTTGGATATTATAAAATCCCAAAAAATTAAATACGTATATTTAGTGGTACATAATGCCGAAGGTGTTCAGCTTGTAAAGTTATTACATTTGTGATAGTGAGTTATGTAAGTTTGAATAGTTTGATTCAATGTCGCGACCTCGCGATTCAGAAAGTCGAATCTTTGACAGTGATTCCGTGATGCAATTAGTCTTCGGAATATTATGAATCTATTCATCACAGGTGAACCAAAAATGGCATTATCCCATAAATTCTGATGAAAGTCTTTAATTAAAAAAAACAAAAAAATAACTGTAATGCGTAAAAGTCTAATTAAAAATTTATTTCTTTGCTACCGCGACGGAGTTTAAAAGATAACTAAAACAACATAAAAGCAAAAAAGCGGGTTAAAAAAAAGAGAACGAATTAAAAATTCCAAGAGAAATAAATTGAATACGAAATTGGAGTTTTCACGACTTTATTCTTTCACGTTTGAAACAAGACTCTCCATTCAAATTTTACAATCTAACTTATGACCTACCTTAACATTACGATTACTCGACAAAACAGAATGAACGGAAATTGAACATGTGAATGACCGCCGTTTGTTTCTTACAAATTACCAAGTAAGCGGTTTTATTTTTTGTTTAATCTGATATGCACTTGGCAGGTCATTGGTAAGTTCAATATCAACATTTCCTGTTGTTGTCGGATTTTTAGTGCTAATGTATGTAACTCCTCCCCGCTTTAAATCAGAAGCCTCCGGTTTCATGTTATTAATTATTTTGACATTATTTTGTTTTGTTTTCAAAGATACATAATAAAACATTCCTATGACTATGAATATTATAATCAAAATAAGGCTTATGTTAGTACCATACATTACATTTTTATGATATTGCAGTTCCTTAATTTGTTTTAAATTGTCTATACTATTCATTATTATTCCATCAAATTTGATTGCTTTAACAAACATTTCATTTATATTATTTGCTGGATAATAGTATCAGTTACAGTGATTTTATTATTAATAAAATCATTTTATTCTAATGTACAATTATTAAAATTGATCCCCGTTAAATTTATTATTCGTTTGTCACAATCTTGTACCAGAGTTTCATTATTAACATTTATTAACAAAATAGACTCATCATCCAATTCGTCTATGCTAGTTACATTATTATAAACCATGAACATGTCTTCTGAAAAATACAATTCCTACTATGTTTTAAATGTCTAAAAAGAACTTCTTCATTATACTCGTATATTTCATCATTTATTTCAACAATGAATTCTTCTGGTGCATTGATTTACCAACTATTGGAATTTGGTATAGGTTTGACTAATTGTAACTCTGTTATTTTATAATTTACTGGCAATTTTTATTGCAAATATCAAACAATTATTCCTGTATTCCATTACTCCAGCTTTCAAAAGTTTTAATATGTAAAAATCTATATTATAACAGTCTAACTCTGTTAACATACTCGGATGAATTAAATTGTTTTTAGTTGCCATTATGTTGTCAAGTATTTGATTCACTTTGTTTTCTATGTACCTTAGTTTGGTTTCTTGATCCAGAAATAAAACCTTGTAATTTAGTTCCTTAACTTTGTTATTTGTAGTGTTGTCTTATTCTAACATTTTTTTCAATCGTTTTCTATTAATGTTTTAAAACTATGTCGTGTTAAATTGATGATTTATTTTAATTTGTTTATTAAGACCTTCTATAGCTCTACGGTTAGAATCTGTAACTTCCCAATAATCCATTATTTCTTGTCGGTCATTATTATCCATTGTTCCGAATAACCAGTTTTCAGCTCTGCCTACGATATTTAATAAGCCCCTTTTTTGTCTATTTGATTTTGTTACGGTTCTTAACTTAAATTTTACTAATGTAATTTCTGAATAAAGTGCAACTGAATCTTCTAATTTTAAAAGAGCTATGTTTAATGCCAATTGATCTAAAACGTTCATCATTTCAGATGGATAGATTATATGTAATATTGTGTCCGTGTCATTAACTATCTCAACTTGCTTAATTCTCATTTTGACATACCCGTTTTCTTCCAATATAGGATGAACTTGCAGTAGTCCCTGGACTGCGATTATCCTTATCATCAAAAACATTACCATGACCTGCAAATTTAGGAGCTCTTTTAATGTTAGATAAATGCACGTTTGTAAGTTTAAACTTGCTAAAATATGGTTCATCTTTATGTCTGACTCGCTTATAGTTTTTAATATATCCCTCGTTTCTATTTTCAACGTAGTTTTCTCTGTCTCTATTATATTCCCTGTCATCTACTTCTGAATAAATGCCTATGTGTCCTAATGTAATATTCGTTTTTAATATATCTTTAATGGTTAATTTCTCACTTTGTGGATTGATCTCAATGATCTTTCTTTCATGTTTTATCTGCATTTTTTCTTCTGGACAATAAGTTAAAATTATTTGAGTTCTGTATTTGTTTACTATTTCTTCTTTGATAAGTATATGGCCCTATAATTACTCTTCTACTGAATGCATTGTATCAGACAGGTCCATATTGGATTCACTGCTGTTTTCTACATTAATTCGATCACTATTTTCAAACCTACTTAAACAATCGACCACTTTATTTTCTTTGCCTTTAAGGTACTCAATTTCATTATTATACTCATGTAACTTAATAACCCATCGTTGGTTTCGTTGGGAAAACTCCTTCCCTTTGTACTTCGAGTTTAAATATTTTATTGGTGCATGGTCCGTGACAATCTTAAATTTTCTGCCATAGAGATATGGTCTAAAATAATTTACTGAAAAAACTATAGCTAAGAATTCTTTATCAGTTACGCTATACTTGCATCCGTTGTAACCATAAATTCTTTTTCATAATTTGGATACTTTAAAACAGGGTGAGAGGATAACAAAAGTTTGAGTTTTTCAAACGCTTCAATGTACTGAGGATCATTGATATTAATTTTTACATCTTTTTTTAAATATTTTATTATAGGGTATGCTACTTTGGCATAGGCTCTGATAAATTTTCTATAAAAACCTGTCATCCCCAAGAAACTTTTTAGTTGTTTTTCTGTTTTGGGTAGTTCAATTCCCATTATATTTTCTATCTTATCAGTATTTGGCTTGATTCCTTCTTTTGTAAGAATGTGCCCTAGACAATGTCTCTTTTTTCATGAATGAGCATTTATCAGGTTGTATCTTCAATTTATGTTCGCTTAATTTTTTGAAAATTAATTCCAATGAATTTAAATGTTCCTCTAGTGTAGTTGAAAAAATTAGGATTAGGATATATACAATTATCAAAATTGACCAATTGACCAAGTGTTAATCCACGAGTGATTGTTGAAAAGCCAATGCATCCACAGAGAGTGTCTGTTTAGTGCGATTTATGGGCTGACGTTGTCATCGGGCCATACTTCTTCGAAAATGAGGTCGGCAGTTACTGTGAATGGTGTTCGCTAGCGAGAGATGATAACGGACTTCTTGTGGCCAGAAATTGAAGATATGGACAAGATAGTGCCACTTGTCATACAGAGCCAACGAAACAATGGTTCTTTCGCGAGAAATTCAATGTCCGTGTTATCGTGGCGTTCTTAATTGGCAGCCACGATCATGTGACTGACAGAAAAAGTGTACGCTTCTAAGCCAAGATCAACTCAAGAGCTAAAGGATGAGATAAAGCGGCACAATAACGACATTGAACCTCAATTATGTCTCAGAGACATTGAAAATGGCACCGATGCCGTGGCGAGCATTTAACCGATATTTTGTTTCACACATAATTGTCATAGATCCTTCTATCATAATAATAAAATATTCATTTTTTGTTTTACTTACAATTATCATCGTGCGTTTTCGTTGGACCACCCTTTATATAATTAATGATATATATTAGCAACGCGGAAACGGTTGACGGTTAAGGAATAAATAGAACAAATATTGGAATCAATAGCTCCATCAAAGCTCAGTTTCCATCAAATTCACTGAAAATGTTCAAAAGATATTCCTGTCTGTAAAAGCGTCTCGCACGAAGAATCGACATAAAAATGTAGTTCCTATACACTATTGAGAGAAAAATAGCACGCATAACACGACTGGTTGCTGTAAAAGGTAGGCCCAGATTCACCTTGGACATTCCGCCAATCTTATTATTATTAAGCTTAAGACGCCATCATTGATATCCGCCACCTTCGACTTGACTTTTGCTTACATTATACTTTTTATAGAAGTATACAAACTACAAAATTATCATAGGTATTGCATTTTTTCCCTTTTTGGTTTCCTTATTTTATTTTGTTCATATATGGTGTGTTTATTTGTATACGTATTTTCGGATTTAATTACACCTACTCATTTTCTTTCCAGAAAGCTTGAGAGACTATTTTAATAGATTTGGAGATATTTCGGAAGCAATGGTTATGAAAGATCCTACAACACGGAGATCGAGGTATACGTTAATTGTAATGCACTGTAGAAATAATATTATCTTCTATTATAATCAATAATTTATATTACTTTATTATCCATACGACCATAATCATTAAGAGAGTATCTCTAGTCCAAATCTAGAGCCAACAACAATAATTGTTATATTTATTTATTTCTTAACTATCATGGGTTTGATTTTAGAATTCTCTTAATGAAATCAAATAATTGCTCAGGAGCCTCTTAGAAAAAGTATTTATATCTGGTACATGATGAATGTTCACAATCCGCTGTACTCTTTTTAAAGAACTTTGTATAGTCGAGTAGTAGGTTATAGGTAACAGTAGGCAGGAATCAAATTCATTGTTTCTTCCTATTTCGGCTCAGAAATTTAAGCGAGTTATTTTGAGAATTCGTAAAGGCTAGAAAAAATATTCTTTATCACAATTATACAAACATGGAGATCCATTTAGTAAAAATTTAGGGCAAAAGTGTTAGTTAAGGTGTGTTTCACCGACCTCGAAACCGTATTTCACTTAATAAATTTTGAATTCAAAACAAGTCTTGCAATTTGCTCACACCAGATCAAAGAAATGATTTGTTTGTTATGAACTTTTAGATTCTATATTTATATCCCCTATCTATTAAAAAAAAAGACTATATTGAGGAATAAAACACTTCTTTGTCGAAAATATTGTTTAATCAAAAAGTCACTGACTTATCAAATGACTCTCGCACCTTTAAAGAAACTATCACTAATTTAATAACACATCAGTTTTCGATTTTTTATTTTATTTCAGAGGGTTCGGATTTGTAACTTTTAGTGATCCATCGAGTGTAGATAAGGTTTTGACTCAAGGCACTCATGAACTAGATGGCAAAAAGGTAAAAAGTTCTAAACTGTTTTTAATTATGCTCATATCGTACTGGGTTTTCAATTTGAATCAATGAGATAAGATATGATTTTCGAAATTTTTAAAATTATTTTTACAGTTCGATTTGTTTATGTATATTTCACTATTTGCACATGTGTATACATACTGCCGTAAACAGAAATTGTCCACTTTGCGCAGAGAACCTTAGGGTACGATTTGAGCTCTTATTGGGTTCACTTTTCGTAAAGCATTATCTACTTTCAGATTGACCCAAAAGTGGCATTTCCACGAAGAGCACATCCAAAAGTAAGTTCGTATGCCAGGTGAAAAATTTCTTAGTTATAGCTTGAGTCTTAAAATTTGTGCGATGTTAGAAATATTACCTTCCTAATTAATTTTCCATGTTACATTACCATCTATTTATTACGTTAAGTTAATAACATTTCGTAAACAATCAGTTATAAATGTAACTGCTTATTGGTATTGAAAGAGAACGGCTTAACAAAAAGTGTACAATGCAAATCATTATTAATTTTCATCCATATCACATTAATAATAATTTAATCAAGAGTCAGTACTATACAGAGTAATTGATGGTAACACGTTCAATAACTCGAAAATAAAAATCACCACTGGCATTTATATCCAAGCAATGTTCTGGTGTTACATACAAGAGGAAGAGTTGTGAAATTACATACGATCATATAAAAGGGAATATTCAAAAATCGTTGTTCGGTTCTTCCATAAAATGTTCACATCCATGGATACAATGTGACCAATTGCGGGTAGTGCAAGATATAAGAAACGTTGTTGCGAGTTTTTAGTTGTTCGTGCGCGTAACAGATAACTCGACGCAAAGTAAAAATTGATATTTTATCAAAGCCTTAATATGCAGCATGTATACATACGTAAATGCTAAAATCCATGAAAAATAATAGTTAAGATTCTAACGTAAAAGGGCGGGGTGGAGTTAGGACGGGGTAATTTGCGTAGATACTATTACGTTAGTACATCAAATTTGCCAATGTTTTAACTTATTTAAGTTAAAACATTGGCAAGTTAAAGCAGTCGTACTAGTCCCATCAAATTATTATCACAAGTAATTTCTTTCACTGATACAAATATTTAAAATGTTTGGCTTATGCAACAAACAATCAAAACTTTTTTTTTTCGTAAGTTGAATCTCCTTTGGAGGTCAAAGTACATAAGATATAAAGGGGGGTTACCTGCTTCCGGTAAATTTTTGTTTCCAGGGAGACATTTTGGCGCTTCTCCTCCATATGGATACAGCGCATGATCATTGATAAGCAGCTTTGCTTTTGCTGGAAGTCTGCTTTTATTTCCGTTTTACAAAATGAAAAAAGAAACAACAGATACTCAATTATAACAGAATAAGGTATCTGTTTTCAACATTCCTTAATTTATTGACCGCAATTCATTGTAAAAACAAACGACTAAATTATGGGAATGTTAATTTCCTTTTTAAGCAATGTTAGCTTTCAAAATATTAATACTGTGCGCATGTGTTTATTTACGTTTTCTACGCATAATGTCTCTTAGCCCAAACAGTGATAATATGACGCCAATCTTCTCAGAAATTATTTAGATAATAAAAATATGCATATTGGATATCATCTGAAATAGTTAGGACCTTCAAATTATATGGTATAATAATTTCATCTCCTACAACCTAATATAGATTTGAATGTACTCACAAAAGTAAACGTAGATATTGTATGCACATTTTAACACACAATTTGAACAAACTTACATATTAACCTACCTGTGTACTGTGCTCAGATAGTGAAAAATCAATGCAATTGTAATGGAACTTGCTTTCTAAACTATCTATAGAATTCGCAAGCTGTCAATAAAATATTTGTTGTTCTATTACAAAAATACAGTATGTATTCTAATGACAATAATACTAAACTCAATCTTTTGTATTATACCACCAGTGTGAACATGCGCACATCTGTACTCTCTGTGTTTATATCCACCCCCGCTTTACGTTCGAGTTTGATGAGACGCTGGAATAGAAAGTCTTGTTTTTTGGTTCTTCTCCAGCTTATTTAGTTGGTATACAGCATTTCCAGTTCACATTCCCCTCAAAGGAAAAGTGTAGCAAATATGTACGTAGCCTCACCTTCGTCATCACAGGACTGTCGTCACAAGGCTGGGATTTTTCCAACTCGTTTCAGTCTAGATTCAATAATTGGAATATAGAGTAGTTAGTGGTTGCTTTCGCAAGTAAATTTTTAGTATTGAGTAAAGGAATTTTGTGTTGCATACTTTTGTCTTATATCAAAAGCAGCATCATCATCACTGATCCCGGACGAGAGGAGTTATTTTTCTCCCCAATAAGCATTCGGTATAAAGCTTTCTACGAGTCAGCATCGATTGTCCCGTCCTGCATTCATATTGAAAGTAAAAATTATATTTGAAAAAAAGGGAGAGATATTTCTGGTTAAAAATTTAGACTCTTATTTCAAAATATATTCAGTTTGTGCAAACGTTTATATTGAGTAAAAGCAGTTTAATCAGTGTTGATGTATGTGCAATAGTTTCGAAATATCATTAGACTAAGAAAATAAAACGAATATTTAACGCTTAGCTTGAATTTTTCGCAAAGCTCTACGAACTCCGTTTATTACTGCATATGTTCTATGATATTTCCATTTTATTGGGAAGAAAATCTCTTTGGACAGCGTCTGAGCAAAAAAATCGATTAAGGAGCAGTCTAAGGACAACCATTTTTCCGTTCTGGTGTTAAATTAATATTTACAAAATTTCTCACTTTGGAATAAATCTGTTTTACGTAAAACAGCCTTCGGAAATATTTCCACATCCATCGCAAACAATAAAGGCAGTAAGTGCACCAGTGACATCGAATACAACCATTCCAACTAAAAAACTAATTGTGAGTACCTTACTTTATATTAAACTGTATATGTATACATTAATATATACATATATATTTATTTGTATCTGTATGTATCTGCATTAAAAAAATATAAGAAAAGCGTTTGGAAAATAGAGTATATTTGGTTCTCATGGCTTATCTAGAATTATGTAACTCTAGGTATGGTTGTTTCTTATACTTGTGAGGAACGACGTACTTTTCTCTCTTTTTCTAACAAATTAAATGTTCCTATCGATAATCACACTGCGTTCAAGGAATATATAAGAACTATAGTATACACATAAATATATGTAAATTTATATATCTACATGTTTGTATATATGTGAAAGTATATACATACATACAATATATAAAAACTATATCTATATATGTATACGCATATTTTATGTCAACCCGACTTAAGTTTTAATCTTTTTTTCATAATATTATCAGAAAATACTATATTTTTCACCTCATTTCTTCTATTCTTTTCTGTTTATTATATAATCGTACGCCAATGCTTATACGATATAAATACAGTGGGCTTTAAACGTTCAACATTGATAATAAAAATTTTAATATCACAAGAATGTGATTTTATTTTTATACATAATGGGGTATACAATTCAATAAAGTTTGTGCTGGTGTATATTACACAAAAAAATATCAGTAATTTGGCAAGGTTAACAACATTTACCTAAAATACTGTCTTTCTCTTTCAATGTTCATTTAAACTTACATATAATTGAATTTTATAGATTATCTTTTTATATATATATATAAATCAATGTTTGCTTATTTGTTTGTTTGCTTGTCCTTTATAGACTCTTAAATGGTAAGAAATAAAGCACTGATGTCTTTGGCAACATTGTTCATTCTGTGAAAAAGGTTTTGGTACCATTTTTTTGTGCTTAACATGGCTCGCGGGGTACAGATAGTTGTGTATATTATAGATTTTCCGTATTTTAATTTATGTAATTCATAAGTTTTAGATAAGATAAATGGTAGAATGATTGATTTACTATTTAAAAGTCTATACTTATAATTATTAATTTAGAATAATTCAGCCTACATGGTATTATAAAATAAACAGTTTTTAATTACATCTCTTAAGTCCATTATTTTTTGTTTTCAGATGGTAACAAGAACGAAAAAGATATTTGTTGGTGGGCTTTCAGCCCCAACCACTCTGGAAGACGTAAAAAGTTATTTTGAACAATTTGGGCCCGTGAGTATAAATTTAATCGATTACTTACTTTTTAGTGAAATTCTAAAATGTATGATATCACACGTTTCAGGCACTTCTGTTTACAAAATTTGTTTTCTTGGTTTACTTGATGATTCTTATCCTTTTACTTAATGTACATAAGAAACGCCGCCATCCACCCTAAAACAGTTAACAGTAACAGACAATAATGATTAACGATATATATATATATATATAAGAGATTAACAAATATGATTTATATATGATTTATATTGTATGTTCTAAACATACCCCAAACTTAACTCAAATTTAAAAAATTAATGAAACAGTAAAATTCTGACTGAAACCGGTTTGAATTTGCGGGTGGTCCTAAGAAATTCGGCTTTATTATTTCTTATTAGAAATACTACAGTATTATACATGGCGTCATTGTCGTCTAACATTTGTATATTTTAATATGTATACGCATCCCTATAGTGTTTCCTCAAGTTTAATTCGTTGCTGAAAATTGAATTAAATTCTGCTAAGATCTTATTAAACTCGAAAAGATTTCTAAGCAAAATATTTGATATGTCTTGTGAAAATAATTTATAAACAACATACTGATTAATTTACTCATTCCGATCTGTACTATTTTTTAGTTTATTCATTAAATTTTCACTTGTTCATTACAACTCTCGATTCTTACCATCGGGACGTGCATGCTTTCAAAACTTTAAGAGCTGTACATGTTAAGATCTTAAATGCACAATTTAAATAAATTAATAGTTAATAATACATAAAAATTTGAAGACATTTCATAAACACATCAATTAATAGATTTATATTGAGGATGTACTGCACTACACCATTAAAGTGTAAAAATATTTATTTTGCAGATTGAAGATGCGATGCTCATGTTCGATAAACAAACAAATAGACACAGAGGTAATTTTAATTATTGCAATACTAAATTTTAAGAAATTATTTGAAATTGATATGAAATTACATAGGTATAAAGTTTATTTAAGACTCGTACATATTTTGTTTCTTGATTCATTTTTTATATTCATTATTATATTATCATAAATAATAGTCTAAGGACTTTTTAATCGGTAAAACCAAGTTAGAATCCTCCACTCAAACTAAGCTATGAAAGACGAGAATTCCGTCCTCCTTATTGCGACTAAGTTAAGGCAGCAATATTGAAACTGAAGGCTAGCAAACCTGGTTTTGCGGCAGAACTGTCCTTTAATGACCATGATCCTAACGGGCACTGATAACTTTTTACGCACACATTTTAGTATTGCACTGAAGTATCTAAAATGTTATAGATACTATATCAGTAAAGACTGCAGTATTGAGAGCAACCCTTAAAAATATATATTTTTTTAAATTATCACTATCATCAATATTAAATTTCGCCAATCAAACATTCTAGGCATATCTCGACAATATAAACAGATTTTACAATAATATTTGAAAATTAAGCTAAATAATGAATAAAACATGTGCGTGTACTTCTTTCGTAATGATTTATCGCACTTGTACTCAACAATTTGAAACGGTAATTATTTGATCTATTTTAAGACAATCTCTAATTTTTTTCCAGCTAAACCAAACTGATTTTCAACTTTTTGAAGCAGTCAAAACAACAAATTTTAGTTTAAACTGTGTCTAGCTTGAATCTGTTGATAAAATTTTACAGTGAGTTTGAAAGGATTGTAGATTAAGTCCTGCAATTAATAATTTTCTTGGAGCGATTCAGCGTTAATATTCAATTTGTTAACTCAAAATTACTTAAAACTAAACACATAAAAATTCATAAGAAAGCGTTTTAAGATAGTTGCTAAAACTTTAAATATATATTTACATATATATATTATTCTTACTAAAGCTTTTTTAATTTCACAGGTAGTAGGTAGTTACATTGCTTTGTTAGACCTTTTTATATCTTATATTCACATATTAGTCAGAAATGAAAATATTTAAATTAAATAAATATCGGATGTCTATTTAAAACATCGTTCTATGACCTACTTTTAGGCTTTGGCTTTGTGACTTTTCAGAGCGAAGATGTTGTGGATAAAGTTTGCGAAATACATTTTCACGAAATCAACAATAAAATGGTAAGTTTATTTCTTACAAATTGTTGCTTATTTTAAATTATTCTATATAGTAATGCCTTATTCATAACATGCAATAATAAATAAACATATTTTGCTAACACTTTTATCCAATTTCTTATATTTAGGTCGAATGCAAAAAAGCTCAACCTAAGGAAGTTATGTTGCCAGCGAACCTCGCGAAGACACGTGCTGCAGGTCGAACAGCATATGGTGAGTTGGTAGTTTGGGGCAATAGCAGTAGTAGTGGTGGTGTGGTTGGTAGTACTCTTGCCCATTCTGCCGCACATCACCATCACCATCTTCATCAATCAAGCACTGTAAATTCAGGTCCAGCAACAGCTTCTATACGCTATTCACCATATCCCATTCCAGCTAATTTAGCTGCAGCTGCGGCCGCTGCGGCAGCTGCAGCTGCTGCATCTCAACAACACCAACAACAGCAGCAACAACAACATAATGCGGCTGCAATTGCTGCAGCAGCAGCTGCTGCCACTCCAACACATACAATAATTCCTTTGCCATCAGCGCCAGGCGCGGGGGCTGGGCAGATTGCACACCACGGTCCGTCATTTTTGCAATATGCAACTGCAGCAGCTACCAATCCACAGTCTGCTTCATTATATGATGCAGCTGCAATAGTAACCTATAAGCGTCTGTTAGCGGCAGCAGCCGCCCAAATTAGACCTCAAGCTAGTGTGGCCGCTGCTACTCAGCAACCGCCTCTTCGTTCCACTCCAACAACTATTAATTATCCCCTGAGTGATATTTTATCAATACCCGGTCTTGATGTTCCAACTGCTACTTTATACCAAATACCGGGGACTAATACGTTGGGTATTTGACCCTCAACTACTGTAATTACACAGATTCCTCGCCAACAGTAACTATCTCTGACAGAAAGTATTTAATACGTACTTATTCACTGGTATGTACGAATATAGTTCCTGGTGAATATTGAAATAAAGTATAGCCTAAATAAAAGTTTTCTTGCCAAAGGCATGGGCATACCAACATTTATACATCTTATCAATGTTTCTAAATTTCAAAAATTAATTTCGTTTCGTTCAAATAAATGAATGTAAAATTTAAGAAATCAAAAAATAAACACTTCTATTTCCATAGCATTCCTCTCCTCTACTCTTTCCCTACATACAAAATCGTCCAGTTAAGTTAAGACCACCAAAACAATATAAACAATCGATTTAAATATTGAATATGAGTATGATATTTTATAAAATTAAGTACATACATACACATGGATGAAACTTGTTTTTCATTAAATAATATGTTATGTTATTTAATGCAAGATAACTAATTATATTTATGCATTTACATAAGAATGTAGGTTGCAAAGTCGAAAATAGTTAAGATTATAACATCAGCTTAGATGGAATTATCATTTTTCCATTTTTAGGGCGTAAGTGCCAAAATGTTCTATAACGTCTGATAACTTACTTGCATTGGGAACAAATTAATTTAAATGTATCTATAAAGTAAATATGCAGAATATTAGACCAAACTAAATCTAGCATAAAGCTCATGTATTCCAAACAAAACATATTCTAGTAAACACATTAAAAGTGTACCTATTTTTTTCTTTGTATGTGTTGTTTGATAAATGACATAGATGTCCCTTTTAAACTGTAAGTAACTTTATGTTTAGGTTATTAGAAGCAATAAAATGTTTGAAATAATTTCTCATTAGGATTCGTAATTCAAAACATAGTTAAAAAATAAATTGTAAAATTAATGTTTTCTAGGAGTGTTAAGATTATTATAGACTTATTTAATTATTCCAATAGAGCTACTTATTTTTGAAATGCAATGGAGCTAATATTGAATCAATGAATTTTATTGTATGTGATGGATTAGTTACAATGGATGGAATTTCTATGCGTACAGCAACAGCACTACCTGAAGCACAACCTTTAATTGAATTATGATGTTAACGATTTTAATAATTAATCCAGGTTAATTTACTACCCGCTTATTAAGTATTTGTTTTATAAACTCATTTAGTAGATGGAAACGAATACTAATGATTGTAATAGCCATTCCATATGAAACGTAAATTGAATATGATAAGGTATTACACTATACACTATTATTAGTAATGCCTCTTATAACATTATTAATTTTTTTTTTCTGTTACAAAATATATTAAAAACATATAGCGAGTTTTCTATAGATCTATACCCACATACCATGCATAAATATATAAATATATATAACAACATATATATATATATACATATATATGTATATAGGTTATTAGACGTAAACTCTTATAGCATTTTATTGTCTTTTATTTTTGTCTTTCCTAGGCAGTTGCCGATTCGCTCATTAATATATTGTATTTTTCATATATTGTAGTTCTTATGAGCGGACTGGGGTAATAGCAACTATAGAACTATGTGTGTCTTAAATTTGTTTGGTTTTCTTCAGTATATATAATAGATCTACTGTTTTGTTTGGTGTTTAGAATTAACAGTGCTTTTTGTGGGTTGAAGTTGTAAACTGACAAATACACAACTAGTTAAACAGACTACAAAATATACATCTTACACACATATATTTATATATATTGATAGCAATATATATAAATATATATATATATATATATATATTTCTTCTATATGACGTTAATTAAATATGCTATGGTATTATGCTATATATAAAATTCTTATTAGTAATACCTCTTATAAAATTATTTGTATATATATATATATTGTGTATATATATATATATATATATATATATATATATATATTTTAATATTTATATTATAATCGTATAATTCAATTATAATGGTCCGAAAAAAATTATTGTTCATACGATTATCGATGGCAAATAACAAACTTCTTAATATGTTTATATTATAGTCGTATAATTTAATTAAAATGTTCCGAACAAAATTATTATTCATACGATTATCGATAGCAAATAATAGTCTTCTTAATATGACATGAGTTCTCACTTGAAATCTTTCAAATTAATATGAAATCGAAAAAAAAATTTCTAAAAATAAATCAATAGTATGTTATTTCGGGGTCGCCGTGGCGTAGTGGGTTAGTGCATCGACTCCTACGCAGAGGGTGCCAGGTTCGATACCCGAATTTACCAGCTTTCATATTTCACGGCTCCACCTCTTTCGAATCACTGAGAATGCTCAAAGGATATTTCCTGTCTAGAAAAAGCTTCTCAACTTCGCCGTTCGGAGTCGGCATTAAACTGTAGGTCCCTTCCACGCGTGAGAGAACAATAGCACGCACAACACGAGTGGTTGCTGAGCAGCTAGGCCCTGGACCTCTACGGGCTGTAGCGCCACTCATATTATTATTATTATTATGTTATTTCGTTAGATAACGCTTATTTAAAAATAACGTTGTTACATAAGATGTCGTTTAAGTAGTATTCTTAATGAGTATTAGTTTTACATAATTACCATTATTTAGATGAATTATACGATGTTTGTAGACACATATATGGGTAATAACAACAATTACGAATCTGCAATCAAACTAGACATTTTGTAGCTTATTTATTACAAAACTTAGCAATAAGAAATACAAAATGAGAAAGCAATAGTTTGACTTTAGTATTAATTGTTTTAGATACTAGAACTCAATAGATTTCGATTACACATATATTTTATGTTCATACAAAAAAAGTATATTGCGCATTAATTTAGAAAGTACTATTTAACACGTATATAATCGCATCTAACTGTAATCCATTGTTTCTTTTTCATATTCCATAGACAATATAATGTGGGGTCTTGGAACTCTCCCTGATGGTAAGTTTTATTCATTGTGCTTTTGTTAAGGGAACTAAATACTTTGATAACTTTCTTTGGGTGTATAAGCGATAAATTTATTTTATACACCGCGATTTTGTGCGAAATATTGATGATATAAAAAATCTAGTAAATAGGGTTAAGAGTTATTAAAAAAAATACTTAAGTCGAACTCTCCCTAAGTCGAAACTCTCTCTAACTCTCTCTAACTTTTTCGCCATATTTTACTTACATTTCCCTCAATTTTCGATACAAAAACCTCTCTCTAAGTCAAACTCCTCTAGCACAAATTATGGTATACCGTGACAATTCGACTTAGGGGAAGTCCACTGTTTTAAAATGAATTGACATTATTTGTATAAAATCTAAAATACAAACAAAAGTGAAAACATAATAGCACTAAATTTATAAATGCATAACCACAATTAGCATTTAAAAACCAATTTTTGTTTAATGACTAGGGTTTCCAGCAGCGGCTTATGCTGCATATGCAGCTGGTAGGGGCTATTCTGGATATCCTAGTTTTGGATTACCATATCCCACAGGTAATTTTTATATTTAAATTGTTACTTTAAAAGCATCTCTTTTATTAGACAACAATAATTTAAAATTTAAATATAGTCTTTTTATAATACATGCTTCATAATGTATTGAAATAAGAGAAATAAATCCTAATCTAAGTATTTAACTGCATTGTGTATGAAATAAAGAAATGTATCTTACCGTGTTATAATTTATAGTTTTCAGTATAAAAGTGTTTTGGTAAAGGACGTTTTCAAAGTATTTTCTAGGTTGATAATAACCCAAATACAGACAGCATGTCGTACCAATTCTTGTATGATAAATAAATACCAAATAATAAAAATCATTCATCATTGAGCTAATCACATTTTCTTAACGCAAAAGTTCAAATCCTTAAGACTTTAACTTATATATTCATTATTTATTTTTAAAAATCTTTGTGCAGATTTGTCTGCAGTGTTTCAGTATACCCATTTAGGCAGATACATTTCCTTCGAAACGTTGTAACCCTTTATGGCAGCAGCTACAGCACCAATTTTTTTTTTATGTCCGAACTCATGAATTTCGGTAGTAAGGCCTTAAAGCGACTGTCCCATACTCGGCAATAAAGTTTACCAACCTCAATATGCTTCATATGCTCGAACGTACACCGAAACTCCCTTTAGAAGGAAACAACCGCCTCCTGTGCTTGATAGCGGCGCACAATCCAAACTCCAGTTTCATCATCCTGATTGTACATTTCTATTAAGTTAACAGTCTACTCACTTCATTTCAATCAGTAGCGTCACGTCAGGGTATGCAAATTTTCAAATTTTTTAGACATAGCTACATATCAGTAGCGTCACGTCAGGGTGTGCAACATAAAGTTCAGCTTACACAACATTAACACCTAAAACTAACCCTAACTATACAAATTATATCAATTATGTATTACATCATAATTTTAAATTTCTTTTTTCTGTCGTAGGTTGTAGGTGTAGTAGGGACATATTTTGTCCAACGCTTTTGCGAACAATACTTTCTGGTTAATACATACAGACACGATTGCGATGGTATACCATTGACGTTGTTGTGTATTCACTAAGTTGTATACACATTAAACGCGACATACATTTGTTGCGGGCTCGTGCGAATTTTGTCTGTGCACTTGATTTTTTTTCAGGCGTACCTACTTCACATTTTTAGGTAGCTAGAAAAAAGTGGTGCATGTTGATCTTATTTTTTGTTTTTTTGTGATGTGAATTTATTTTTTTATTAATGATTACGTTTTTTATTACACTAAAGCAAAACTGATTACACTAATTTGTCGCACGCTCATCTTAAAACCCCACGCGATGCCATTGCTACATATATATAATACATTTCATGTATATTGATATTAAATTTTAAATCCATAATCTCGGATGACACTCATTAAGAATTATCCACAATTTATTTAATTAAGGCATTATAATAAGGACAATTAATAAACAAGCAATGGAAATAGAAGAAAAGTAATACCAGATTCAATGGCTAATAAGTGTTGTATATCATTTTGTATCGTCTGGACGTCCAAATAAAATACTAACTCATTTATAAACGGTATTTGATATTGCTGATATTTTAAATGTAAACTTTTACATCGACATCCAGTTACGATATATCAATACCAACATCGCATTTAGTTTTTGATTTATGTTAATTTTTGTTATACATTATATGCTATATTTAAATTTTTTTCCATCGGGTGTGGTTAATAATGAGCCTGTGTGTTTTTTTGGGCACTTCTGAACAATCATATTTCTATAACTAAGTAAATTATGTGGTCGCCGTGGCGTAGTGGGTTAGTGCGTCGACTCCTACGCAGAGGGTGCTAGGTTCGATATCCAAATTTACCACCTATCATAATTCACGGCTCCACCTCTTTCGAGTCACTGACAATGCTCAAAGAGTATTCCTGTCTAGAAAAAGCTTCTCAACTTCGCCGTTCGGACTCGGCATTAAACTGTAGGGCCCTTCCACGCGTGAAAGAACAGCTCCACCTCGGACTGTCGCGCCACCCATATTATCATTATTATTAAGTAATTTTAATATTGATGAGACAAAGTCCAAGCAACAAGAGTTTGGATGATGCTTATGATACTTATACTTATATACTTATACTGTTTTCAGTAGAAGGGATGGTGCCGTGAAATAAAAAATTGGCACTTGCCTTATTGAAATTTGTACATGTAAACCTGGCGTAGGGAGGAAATCAATCTTATGAATCGGAAACATATAAATATCAAATAAGACATGCATACGTTATCACACAATATTCATAAAATCAAGAATTAATAAGACTTTCCTGTGAATTATGGTTAGGTATGATGGACCAATACAAATCAGTAACCTTATCAATCAAAAAATATGTGCTTCTCACCGTTTGAGTTTAATCAATAATACTCCATCCACAGCAGAACCGATTTTGCATTACTTCAAAGTGGTGTCGTTTTCATTCCCCTGTGGGGACCGGCTTTTTCATGTTTCGATTATACTTTTATTGCTAGTTTATTTTTCTTGTCGGTAAGGCTTTATGTTCTTGCAAAATGTAAAGCAGTATTCGACTCTTCCAGTCTCTTCTTGCATCTTAGGACATTTTCGAAAAAAGTTGGCGATCTGGTTCCAAGATTTCAAGATCATCTTCTAAATCGTGTTGTTGGGGAGATGTTGCCTAACTCTGACTCTAACCTTCTCCGGGGTTAGGGTATGGTGTGCGTCGTCTTCTTCCGAGTCGCCATACTCGCAGGTTTTACCGTCCTTTTCTTTTGAACATTCTGTGGACGTATTAGTTGAAGTATCCATGTCCAGTTAGCAGTTGTGTGATGTTGTAATTGACTTCTTGGTGATTTCTACTATATACAAAATATATCAGACAAACTAGAGGTGTGTATTTTCGGAAGTCCCGCCAAAATCAGCATTGTAATTGACTCGAAAAAGGTGGAGACGTGAATTTTGATAGTTGGAGTATCAAAAAACATTCATTAATTAATTTATATATTTATTTCTCGTTGATATCAGTAAATACAAAAACAGTAAATTCATGTAATAAAATTATTAAGGTTACAGATCATTATTAATGACCTTTGATATTTTAATAAATAGATTCTAAAGACACTCATTATACAAAATTCCTGGGGTGACCTTTCAAAAAGCAAAATAAGAAAAAAAGAAAAGAAAATTTAGACAAAACTTAAATTCGGCAAGTACAAAAGGTAGAGAGCTTAAGTTATAATATTTAAAAGAAATACCAACCGAACATAGTTTAAGAAACTAAGATTTAAGAAGTTTGACTAAAGTACATGGCTGACGAACAGTTCGTATCCTGAGTAGTAGTTTGTTGAAAATATGGCATGCAACTATATTGTACAAATTTCTAAATCCATTGGTATGAAAGCTGGGTACATTTACTAGGTGCAAAAAACTTAATTCGCAACTCGGTGACTAGCAAGTTCTTTAGAATTTAGATGTCCAGATCTAAAGAAAAATGTTTTCAAAACTTTAAAACAATGAAGATATCGTACTGGCCCAATCATCAAATCCCAAAATAAGAAAAAACTACGATATAACAGATGTATGTTGCATATTTTTTCTTCACACTTATTTTTGTAAATCTAACGACGGCCGTATTCTAAAAAATAGATACCTACAAGTGATACCATATAATGAATGAGCAGTTTAACATAACATGAACAGTTTTTAAAAGTTTGATTGAAAAGATGAAGATTGTCTTACTAGTTCTCCATATTCCCGTACTCCAGGGTCAAATGTAATACAGCCGCAATGATCAGTGAGAACAAATATCAGAAAATAAACCAAACAAATAACTCACAAATGCTCAAAGAGAACAAATATCAGAAAATAAACCAAACAAATTACTACTTATGAGAAATCAATGTCACGCGGTACATGACTGGGCGCTTTAAAAGCTAGGCTCAAATTCCACATAGACTGCGCTGCAACCTAATATATACATATATATAGCAGAAATTGGTCATGAATAAAATGCATAAAATTTCATAAGTTCATTGAATTGAAATGAAACACTGTGAATCCTATGGAAGTTCAAGTTTTCATCATAAAAAAAGTCGCCATGAATCGTGATAACTTACTATATTTTCCTGAATATTGAATGTATTATAATTAAACGAATCTTCGTTTAGTACAAATGCATATCTGTATTTGAATTGTTACTATTAAATAGTTTTCTTACATTACATTTCATTCACATTTGGGTCTTAATTATGGTTGCGCATCTAGTAAATAGCTCTAAAAGATAAATGTTTTTGGGTTAACGTGATTAAAGCAAAAATAAGATTCTCAGAGTTAATTTCGAAGTGCTCACATTTAAATTGTATACCTTATTGCCAATTATTAATCCCGGGGACAATTTCTTGGCCCTGAATTTTTTTCCCGGGGAAAATTCGAAATTGTATTAAAAAAATTTAACATTATTTGACAATCGGTGCAGTTAATAATAATAATAATAATAATATGGGTGGCGCGACAGTCCGAAGTGGACCTGGGCCTAGCTTCTCAGCAACCACTTGTGTTGTGCGTGCTATTGTTCTCTCACGAGTGGAAGGGACCCAATC
This sequence comes from Eristalis intricaria, assembly GCA_964034865.1. Taxonomy (NCBI): domain Eukaryota; kingdom Metazoa; phylum Arthropoda; class Insecta; order Diptera; family Syrphidae; genus Eristalis; species Eristalis intricaria. The sequence goes on along the minus strand of OZ035875.1, from coordinate 91,335,871 downwards.
GGTGCAGTTATTGAGCAAAAATCATTGCGTGTAATTTTATTATAAGCAAAATACATAATAATAATTGGGACGCCAAAAATTCTTGCGTTCCTAATCTAGTTTTAGTTTGAGTTTTCCTTATTGGAATTATGCAAAAAATCTGAGTTTAAATGCAGTTGCAAATCATCCGAAAATTTGTGTCTGATATATTTTTTATCAAAAAAATACATGTTCATTCAAACCTGTGATAGTACACATTGCCGTAACTAGGCTTTTATGCACCTTGGCGAGCTTGTACATTTAAGCCCTCGTATGTGTGTAATTTTAGTTTTTCCTGGTCATTTTTGCGGTCTCCCGGGTCTACTTGTGCCTGGGCATCGCTAGCCCTTGCCCTAGTTATGGCACTGATAGCATTTACATATGCACCACCATTCAAATGCCAATTTCACAGGCAATCCCTGATTTTTATATATCCTAATTTATATAAACTAATGAGATGAAAAAAAAAATCATTTGTATATTCACAATAAGGTTCTTAAGAAAAAAATTAATATTGATATTCTGTAGAAACTACCAGTGAAGAGATCTGTGTTACTCAGTGGAATTTAACATTTAATTTAAGAAATAAAAAACATTTAAAAATTCAAAATTGTATATTCTTGTAGATTTCTTGCGTACTAAGTCCCGTCCACGTATATAGCGTTAAGAACCTTTCTGCTGATTACAAAATATTCTCATTTTATATTATCTAACAAAAACATATTGGATTCCTGTCAGAAAACTTACTAACCAAATTTAATTATTTAATTTCTTAATTATGTTTTGCCACTTATAGACCTGCATATACATATTTTCGAAGTATTTCAATTCTAATAGGTGTTTTAAAACTTGCAAACTGAATGATTTCTAAAAACATGATAATCATACTAAGAGTATGAATCCAAACCTGCCTATAGAGATATTAAAATGAAGTGTACATCGAAAAATTTGCAATGTCCATCATTCAAATATTTATATAAAATAGTAACTTTTTTATAAGCATTAGATCTTCGTGTATATTGATCCTCTTTTTTTGTTTTTTCAATTTACTTACAAATTTGTAGGGTTAACAATATGCGGAATCGATAGAAGTTTTTCTACATGTAGTACTTTGAACTCAGGAAGGCGTGGTGGCTGTGGAAATACAAATTCCACTCAGGCTTCAGCCGGATTCCAACAGGCTTTAACCTTACCTCTTACGACTGCTCTTACGCGAACAGCAATTAAATCACAATTCTTAGGAAATGTCAGTTTTTAAGAGAGAATGAATTAAATACACCAAATTCTCTTATACACAATTATTTTTGCAACTTTTAGTTTGCAGTGTAAACCTACACAAAATTGCTTTACTTGAGATAAATCCCTATAAATCTGTAGCGTATTCATTTTAAACAGTGTTTTGAGTAGGATGTAGCATTAGTTGTATGTGCTACATTGTGCCGAATGTGTATTCTACCTAATTGAAAACTATGTAGTTTCACTTCGATTTTTTAGTATTTAAAACAAAGCTAGATCTACAGTATATTTTCTGAAGCCCTCTTCCTATTGTTTCTTCAAAAACGTAAGGGAGTAGAATTTATTTTGGTCATATTTAAAAATTCCATTATTGGCATCGAAATAGAAAAACAACTTGAATTTTGGATATGTGTATATTATTCATCGACTTCAACTGTATCTAGCTATTATTAATGTCGTTAAGTATAGTTAATATTGGTAATTAATCACCTTCACATAATTTGAGTTCATATCGATATTATACATAAGCATACCGAATGATTGTACTTTATGTTTCGACTGATACAATTTGAGAAACTAATAATATACATAGCAAATAGGTCTATCTGTTAATATGCAATTGGCAATTGGCAATTGGCAATATGCAGGGATAGACATTACATTGTACCAGATTTTAACAATGTATGCAACTGGTTCAGAAACTGCGGAAATAATTTTCAATACAATATAACGAGTAAAAACACATTAAATATCATTCGCATAATAAACATTTACATACTTTTGTATGCTGGTATGAAATCAAATTTAGTTATCGTTTATTCGGTGGAAGCCACTTAATGTACTGACAATGGTATGTATATATTTGTACTGCCTTCGAATAAATAAATGCCTAAATAAAATAATCCTGATAAAGTCTTCTGTTCTTTTCTTGTCGAAAATATTACCGTTAACTTTTTTTAATTTAGCAAAAGTAAACTTTACGTCTGTAGACATTAAAAAGTGTGGTATAAATTAATTTGTCCTAGTAACGTAGAAAACACAACATATAATAAAACTATTACAGAGCACCTCATAATATTGTTAATAAGAAGTAGTCATTAGATGAATTAATTAGATACTTTACTTATATACATATATGTATGTAGCTATTAGTATAGGTTTTTATTTACTCGATATATATATAAAGAACAGTGGTAGCGTGTTCATTGGTGTTTTTGATCTTATTTGCTCTATTACTCTATTATTATATCATTTTAATTATATAATTTTTTAACTTTTAATAAAGTATTTAAATTACCTTTTATATCATATAAATTAAAAAGAAAATGTCCATCCATTTTTGTGTAAACGAAAAAAATGCATAAGAATATTTTTACTGAACATTGAAATGTTGTTCATAACAGCTTGTCCTTACTTTTTATACGTCACCGAAAGAACAAGACACAACATAAATTTTATAATTACAACAAAAGTAATATTATAGTATTTTACTTAAAAATATTACCCACTTCCTTATAAGCATATATAAAAAAAGATATCAATAAATCTTGTATATAAATTACTGTATTTCCTGCTACGAAATCGCTTATGTTTATGTAATCTGTGATTAAGTACAATATATTGAAAAATAAAGTATACTTTCCTCATAGAAAGAAAAAAAAACACTTTGTCTTAGAAGCGGAATCTATTATTTCATAGCTTTAACTTATTAGTTTTATATATAGAACATATTTATAAGACTATATAGACAAGCTAGAATCAAATACGTGATCCTATGAACTAACATTAAAAATGGATAACAAATCGCATGTTCTGCTATTTCTTGGATTCTTCTACGAAAGACGTTTTCAGAGGCAACCTCAGGTTCAAAAAAGGTCAGATACTTTTATTGCTAATAAACAGCATTCTCATGTATAAATTACTTATAGATGTGTGGATTAGACGAAAACGTTGTATGCGTACATTCTAGAATTCACATTATATAGAACTTCCAATCAATATGGAACTAGAATTACATTATTTCTGTAGGCTTGTAGATCATATGATTTATTATATGTCATATGTCATACGTTTTGTTAGAAATTCTCTATATATTTTTGTATTTGAATCTAAAATATTATATTTATTTCCTTAATCATATCAACTTAACATATGAATTACTTTTAATTTTTTTTATTTTCTCCATTTACCCAATTTAATAAAATATTTTTTCTTCAAGAAAAGCCATTCCAAATCAATGAGCTGAAAGTTAATATATGTCCAATATACATTGTTATTTAATTAAAGAATTAACACAAATGTGCACAATGTTTTCACAAATAAATAAAATTCTCCTTCGGATAAAAACTGTCACTTGTGGACAGGGAAATAAATTCAATTATCACTTGTGTTTATATTTAAAGTTAAAACCAGAAGTTCTGTCATAAGTACAAATAATTAAATGCAATTCTATATTTGTGAAAATAATTATGGACTATGATAATCCAGAATCTATATAGGAAACATTAAAATATTTAAATATTTTGATAATAGACTTGATTCTTACACTTAATTTTTTGCTGGAATATAGTCACACAATTACGTTTATTATTTAGTCCTAAGACTATTTCTTTTAAATGAGGTACTCTGCAGTCCTACAGATTATTATATGTATTTTGTAGAAACGGAGACAAAAATACAGTCATTCTCTGATATATGTACAGCGAGTGGACATGAATATTGTAATATCAATTGTTATAATAGAAGTTTACGAAGCAGGGAACACAAGGTTCTCAGTAAAGACGAATTTTTAGGAGAAATTATATCACATTCGGATGGCAGAAGTTCACCATGGGTTTTGACCTAACATCGGCACAAACTACTGCACTTGCAATAGTAAAAAGTGACTAAAATGTTAGTACTGACTGAAAATATCGATCAAATCACAGAGTATTATACATATGTGACTCGATCGTTGATGTGTAAAACCATGGCCTTCAAGTAAGGATTGACTATAATAAGCAAAAGCGACTGAATATTTATAATGGGTCTTATAGCGCACCAGAAGAGGCTTGGCCACAATCAATCTATCTTCTTGAACATTTGTTTATTGTGTTATGCCTAGGAGGAACTAGTCAGTTTTTGTCAGTTTAGCAGTGTCAGTGTCTGGACACAGCGGAAGTTAGTACGGAAATTTACACATTTTCTTTAAAGTTTAATTTTTCAATAATCAATTTACTTATATTTGTATATACTAGAAAGAAGAACCTGAAACTACCTTAACTTTTCTTACAAATTTTGATCTACATTTACATACTGAGCCTATGTGGGTGCTTTATTTTTGTCATTCCGCGTAATCAATATTTTAATTTCCGTTTTATATTTTTTGTTAATATTTAGTACAACTAGCTTAAAATAATATAACACATAAAACTTTACTTTACTTTATGTCGTAACACAATACAAACAGACAGTTTCTTTTTCTATTTTATTTTTCTTATTTTCTTTTTATTAACTCTTAACCTGAATAAGTTAAACGCCACATAACCGGTCGCCGAAGCTGTCAAAAGAAGTGTTAATATTTTCAAATCGGCGGATGCGACTTTTCTTTTTCACAACTGTATGTTAATACTGGTCGACTAAGAACCACCGTTATCAGGCTACCACACCTAAATAATATATTTATTTGATATATGTATTTTGCCAAAGCAATGTCTAAATGTCTGGGAATAGACCCATATGCTTCCTACGCTATGGTGGCGTTTCTGTCTGTTATTATCATCAGTTCCATTTTTATTAGCCAAACTCCTACGGACATTTTTCGAAAATATTTATTTTATATTAACCTTGAATTTAACTTTGCAATTTTTATAATAAACAATTTTCACATAAAAGGCATTTCCGTAAATATGCTTTATGTCCGTTTAATAATTTTTTATAAATAAAAATATTTAAATCTTAATTTAAAGTGAAGGCATTTTACCAAAATCATGCATTCGAGCATTATTAAATTAAATCATTATAGTTATACATGTCGATATTACGTAATGTTATACTTAAACGGTATATTAGGTGAGCTTTTGCCGTTACTTATGATTGATATTTATTTACTTTGCAGTTCAACATAACGTCATATGTCATCTTATAGGATTAAAACGAAATAGTGTCCAACTTGTATTACTTGCAAAAAGTGTTTTTTAAAGTTATTTGAAATATTCGACTTTCGAAAAGAATAATTAACACAATGGGACAAAAGTTATATTGTGAGTGGCAGTATAAGAGTGTTTATTTCAAGTAACTGGTATTAAAAAAACATTTACTCATGTAGCTTAATATCACTCAAAAGTGAAATACTGACTTACAATTTTTAGAATGTGCTCTCACATTTATTAAAAGTAGTTATGAGTAGATTTATAAAATGTAGCAATGTAGAAGACGCATATTTTTCACTTAACATATAAAACATGTATTTTCATTTTATTTTTTAGTTGACTTAACTAATGGACAGTTAACTCCAAACAACAATACTCCTTTACTTACCCAAGCGCTGTCAGGTATAAGCATTTAAATTTTTCAATCAAATTACAATTTTTTCGGCTTCCATTTCATATGCACTAACCTAATTCTGATAGAATTACCTTCTTACCAAACATTTGCAGTCATGAATAACTATCAAGCAGCTGCTCAAGGCTTTGGACCATCAGCGTCACCACATACAACAACTCCTAGGCAAGGATTTCCGTCAACTAATTCCCCGGGGCCAACTATTGATATGTACAGCTCAAGTGCTGCAGATAGCGTTGGATATGTTCAAGCAGCTAGCCCGCAGCCGTCTGGATTCCCGATTGCTGTTAGTCGTGCTCCATTGAACTATAGTCCGGTAAGAAATATTAATTGATTTGATTTAGATTAGAGTGAGGAACAATATATTTGTTTGAACCATATGACTGCCCCATTTTCACTCAGTTTCCAAAATTTCTAGAGTAACTTAGCTAGAAAGGACAAGAATAAGTCGAAATTATCTCTATCTATAATATCTGTCTGGTGACCCTCCGATTTTCTTAGATACTCTTCGGCTGTACTGCGAATATATAGATGAAATAAAAATATCCCTAATAAATACTAATAATAAAGGTGCCTCAAAATCGAACACTTCTCTATGTTCAAGACCATCAAAATCGGAAATTTCATGTAGTACAACCAATTATATTGTTTAATTTTTTTATTTTGGATTTCTCGATTTTATTTATGTGGTTCACAGACTTATTCAGTAGACAGAAAAGTATAAAGCTAGCTTAAATATCTAACAATCGTTCTTAAAGCTTACCTACTGACCCTATGCGTCATATCTTAATACTTAATAATAGTATCTTCACCACCTGGAAAATAAGCAATATGATATTGGTATTTTTTCCGAAAAAATATACACTTTTATTATATTCAATAAATATTTTCTTATCCAGGTCCAGGTTTTAATTTTTGTTAAATAGCAACTGCATTGCTACCCAACATTTATTTATATATATATTTAAATTTAAACTAAATATTGTACTAACACAATATTACTTACTATTATACTATATTTGTTCTTTAACAATATATAAATTTGTGGTGATATTCTACATTTTCAATACACACACCGTGACTCCTTACATTTATCGCATCAATTCACTCATTATGATCTACTGCCATTAAACCATTCTCATTTACATCCCATGTGGCAGTAACCCACTCAATTTATCTTTTCTTGTTATTATCCGTATAAAAAACAAATTGATAAATACTGTAAGAAGGATACATTTTAAATATACCACAATATATTTGTTGACATCTGCGCTTTTAATAATAATTATTATTTTAATTGTAATTTCAGGGACCTTTGATTCCTGCTGCATTTACAAATGGATATCATTAGATAATTCGTTCATATAAACTTTGTTTTTGTTTGGGCTACTAAAGCAACCACATCAGCATAAGCTGAACACCACTTCACACATGAAACAATAAACAACTTAAGATGTCACATTTATTACATTTTGGCCAACTCTTAAAATGTGAGGTTTAACAGGAACACCCATACTGATGTTTGGCTATAACACTTATTAAATATTTTTAGTATAAGAATTCCTTGCAATAAGGAGCTGTAAGCAAATATTAAAGTATAAACTGAATAATGGCATAGAATATAGTAAAATATAAATTAATTGTAATGTACACAATTAAGGGTACATAAGAATATATAATTAAAAATGTAGCTATAAAACAAAACAGTTTATATTTTTAATTACAAGGATTTATATAAAAATATACTCAGTATAAGACTACAGATGGAAAAAATCATTAATCAAATTACTCAACTAATAATAAGAACCATACAATTTGAGATGCCCATGAAAGTAAGAGAGAAATGATATAATTATATTTAAAATGTATTAATCAACAAAAGTGAGAACTTGTCAATGTAAGAAATTTTTTCCCATATATAAAGTAAATTACATATATATTATTTATTTCATTGGATTATTTATTTGGATCTTTTGTTTTTTATGTTTTTGATATTGAACAAAATATAAATGTATTTTTTAGATAGATAATATGCCATAAATCAAAATACAAGCATGAGTCAAAAATTTGTTAACTGGTTATCGTTTTAATAATTTATGTAACCCGTTTACTGTATTATTAAATTATAAATGGGCAATTGTTTCTCTTACTGTTGTTACGTAAATATAAGAAGTTAAATTGTTAACTTGATTGGCATTTACCTTTTGCGTTCTGAAATCGCTTGTGCCACACTTAATGAAAATACACAACGGCATCAGACCAAAAAAAAAAAACAAAAAACAAAATAAAAAACAAATTCCAAGCAAACAAAAACACCAATTTTAAAGAATACTAATATTTATCAATATTTATTATTTATGTTCATACATACATATATGTACAACCAACAATTTGAAAACGCAATAATGTCAAAGTTATGTATTAACATAGATAGGCAAACAAAAATAAAAGAAAGAATAGATAGTGTAGGTTTTTCAAAACTCTGAAGATAAATGACGTTAGACAACATTACATGAATATTTTATTTTCAACAAATCAAGTTGACTTTATGTGAGTTAATTATTAAAGAGTATTCACTATCGGTGAAACTGAGTCACATTAATATCGTAGTTAATTGAATTATCTTAGATTATGTTTTCTTTCAAAAGGCCACAACTACTATTCTTTCTGTTTTCATATTTTTTTTCAAATTTACTTTTCTTCGTAAGACAATTATGAAAAGATTTTCGTATTGTCTTTTTCATTCTATCGAAATTTATTTATCGAAATTGATTTGCCTAGCAGAAATATTAAAATCAACAAAATTAAAATGATTAAAGTCTATACTTTTCTACAATTATATATAACAAAATAAATGAAAAATAAAGTCTATTTAAAACTTGATAACATTTTACACAAAGAAAAATAAGAATATATTTACAAACAGATGTAGATGCTATTATAAGTTAGGTAGATAGTGATATACTGAATAAAATAAGAAAATGGTAAACTAACATAATAAAAATGAAAATAACATTTTGGATCCATTTTATTTCAGAATATGTATCGAAGTGAAACAGAAGAATGCTTGTAAATTCTTAACCATCTCTTCATAAATTTATTATTTAGTTGACTGATTGATTTTTTATATAACGAAGGCAAACTAAATGATAAAAGATCTACAAGTAGTATTTAGAAGCATGTATAAAATAGATTATATAAGAACAAAAATGTTAAAAATTTATCTTTAAGAAAAGTTCTAAAAGCAATAAAACTATATACAATACAAGTTATAAAATAAAAAAACAATGTGCAATTCATTTAGAATAATTTATAAGTTTATAATGAAAACGTATTTATTTTTAACAAATGAACAATCTACAACTATTTTCACACTCGAATATATATGTGCATATTTATATATGCATATTCATATTCATAACCGTAACAATTATCAGTTGACGTTCTAATTGAAAATTGTTTAATGCGATTGAGTAAGATAAACCCTATTATAATGTGTCAACTGCGAACCACGTTATATTAAGATCATATACATATGTATATGTACATCATATACATATATATGCATATATATAGAAATATATATTAGATTAAAACTAAATTATAAGTATTCTTAGACTAAAACTATGGGGGAACCGTTTTTAATAACAAACATTTGTTGAACGCCGGCGTGTGTGGTTTTCCGGAAAATACACAAATACACAGGTACATGAATACATATTTTCAAAATTATCATATTGTATTTAGTTGTTTGAAAACATGATTTTACTGTATGTGAAAATTGAGAAAGTACTGGTTTGTTATATTGCAAATTTGAAATGCTTCTATTCATCCATTTGATAACAAGATCTAAAGCAAGTTATATTCACTAAGGTTAATATTCAGTTCATCTATTTAAATTTATTTTTTATTTTTTTTACAAATATATTAATGTAAAAATTTACATAAGTATCAGTCAGTCAATTATATAGTTTCTGAAATTTAATTTCTCTAGTCAACAATTATTTTACCAAAAACTACACAAAATATACTCATACATTAAAGTCAATAAGCATACCTTATCCATTCTCAAAATAATATAAGTATAACACCCTATAAAGAGTCAATTTTACTTTGATATGAAATTTGAAAACTAAACTTTATAAATTTACTAATATGTAAAACAAGGATCAATCTTAAATCAAGAGATAAACTATATTTGATACAACATATTATACTTGTACATACATACGTACGTTCTTTTTTTAACAATCCTTATTTTAATTCGAACAAATAACTGATTCTTTGAGAACATATCATACATTTCTCCTTTTTTATATAACTATGGATTATTTACATGAACTGCACAATTTTTGGGGCAGCTTTCAGTTGGAATAAGCCTGTGAAATTAACAACTTTCAACTTAGTAACGTAAATTGTGTGCTGCACTTGCATTACAACTGCAATTCAATTGGAATAATTGCAAAATTTCGGTATTTGCAACTGTGAACTTGTTTTGTATGAAGTTGCTCATATTCTTAGAAACTATATACAAAACATTTCATTATGTTTAATTGACAATATAAAAAAAAATTTACAAACAAACATATTTATAAACAAATGTAAAATATACTAAAGAATTTAAATCTTTACACACATGTATATGTATAACTGTATGTATATGGCTTCATATCTAAACATTTATATGTACATATATACATATATACGCATAAGCAGAAATATATACATTCTGTAAAAAACAATTAAAAATCTGTTTAGATAAATTAATAAGAATGTTCTACACATAAAGGTATACATTTTTCATACTATTTTTTTTATCCCAGTTTGGGTTCAGTGAAAAACTAAAATTTTATTTATTATTGTTTTTTAAAATTCTTTTATAATGGGCCTTACTGACATGCAACTTTAAAACTTACACCTTCTATAAGTATTTCTATTATTTGTCATTGTCATATATTTTTAAAAAACCATTGAAAGCAATAACCATTTGTTTATTTACGATAAACGTAGAATTTTACAAAGTAAGAAAATATTTTATTCGAAAGAAAAAATAAAATTTACCAATTGCGTATAATATTAACTACTTGATAAGTAAAGCAGAGTCTTAAAGTTTTACCCAATTAAAAAAAACTGTGCTAAGTAAAAAAAAAATCTGAAATTGTCGCAAAGTCTATATTAAGCATATATAATAAACGATTATGCTCACATATTTGAACATAAACAAGCAAGTAGATATAAAAACAAAACTTGGAAGTTGTTAGCTGATACCTTGAAGGAACATATTCATGACAGAAGAGAAACTCCCCAGGCTATAAACCTATAATCCTTGGCTTAAAAAAGCCACTTTAGTATTTAGTGTTATGAATATTCTTCAAGCATTGATTAAAACTTTGACAAGATCAAATCATGTATATACTAAAAGTGAATCGAGAGATTCATGTTGCCAATAATGATAGACAAAAAAAATAAAGAAAACCTTTGTTTTTTAGAACAGAACATTTGTAACAAAACAACAAAATAATGTCAAGCCATTTTATCTTAATGAACATGTTGAACATATTTACTGATGACTAAACTCAAACCATATACCATATACAAGGAATATATATATATACACTTATATATATATTTAAATCAAAAAAGAATTTAAATTGAACATTTTGTAAAAGACGTATAGTGCAAAGATGTATAACTATTGTTAGTAATGAACAGCATACACAAAAAGATAAGAAAACTGTTTTGTTGTCTTTGTAGACATCTTAAGTTTTCATTACACTTTACCTTATAACTACAAAATGTATAGAATTTTTAATGAAAATTTGAATATAAGGAGGCAAAACAATTTAATACGATATTTAAGAAAAAAAGTAAAAAAATAAACCAACATAGGAGGGACAAAATATATTACAAAAACTTTATTGAAAACGTAAATTAGAAACGAAATATGGTGGAATATTCTTCACAACGTGCCGTGTGTATGTGAAAAGTATTATTTAAAGGTAAAATAATTGAGATATGCTGGAAAAAAAATTAATTAATAAAAGAGACAATGTTCGAAAAACAATTTACGTTCAATTATTTTATATTATCAACGATGGAGAACCTGATGAATGCGGAAAATAAAAAATAACGTTTAAGAAACATTCCATGGCTTAAGATATTCTTATTGCCACACGAAAGGTTTTTAAAGTAAATAGTGATCATGAAGGCCCTCTCTTTAAAGTAACAATGTATCATGGGCGTTGTGAGTGCTCCCTTAGACCAATTTCTTGTTTTTGAAAAATTTAAGTAATAATCAAAATAGCAGTCTTTTATATTGTAATTGATATCTTGGCTTTTCAGTTCACTTATTTAAATCATTTTTCTTTTTCCGGCAAATCCGTGATGGATCTTCCTTCACTGAAAAGAATTTCGGTCGCTGTCTTATAGTGATTTACAAAAGTGGAAGCTTACGGTAAAATTCATTTGAATCTTAAATAAAAAAAGTTGCACTTTTTCGACGCCAAGCGATGTTACTAAAACTCATAACGTCACCGTCACCACATCCCATCAATGATTTGTTGTTATGTTATCGTTAATTTAAAGCAGTATAACCATATTTTTTTTCTTTCGATTTGCCATTGCTCAAGTCCTGAAGCTCAAAGTATGTATATTCTCTAACTAAATTGAAAAAAAAAAACATACGAAGATTTTTGCTGCCGTCTAATAGCTTAGCCCTTATGAAACAACAACAAACAGCAGGGCCTATGTTTGTACGTATGAAAATAATTAACATTAACACCGCTGAGATCCATTAACTATGGGGACCACCCTTTACACAGCTTTTATTGTCTGTCTTTAAGCAGACATTTATTTCTGTCTGCACATCTTACATCTATCTACAACTCAAAGTTTTTATACCAGATATTCCCCCAACAATCATGAAATGTTTAAGCTCTTTAATATGCCATTCGCATTCAAAAACATTTTGTTTTGAAAAGATTCTCGTTAAAATCCAGCACAAACTTACCATATATACAGTATTGACATCATAAAATTTTGCTTCGCATCTGTCTGGAAGGGCCTACTCATAAAATGCAGTATTCTTAGCAGATACTATCATAAAATTCAGTATTCCTAGCAGATACTATTTTTTGAGATTCAGGGTACCACGGCCGAGAGAAAAACGCAGAAGATTTCTTTGCACATTTCTTGCCTTATTGATTAATTTATTAACATAAATTCATCCAAACTTTCCTCAATTAACAACTATCTGCATAATTTGTGATATTTATAGAATTGTACTATATAATTTGTTACACAAGGCTGCAAATTTTTTTTATTTTTGTTAATGATTTATATTTCTTAACGGCCATTGTGCGTAATAAAACATCGCTGCGAAGATTATCTCAATCATATGTATTCGCGATTGAATCATGAATCATACATGAGGGTCCACAATAGATCAGATATTTACCTGTGCCTTGAGCCTAATAAACTCGGTGAAACCTAATAAATACATCATAATTGTTGATTTTGCAACAAATTTTTGGATGATGAAATATAAATTGTTCCACAAAATGTCCATACCATAGTCAGAAAGACATCACAAATTCGGGTTCCGGAGCAATCATTGGTATGTATTGACCCGTTATTTAAATAAACTAAATATTATTTTAATACAGAAAAAACTAAATTTATCAATTTTAAAAAAATTTATTGACAGGTCCCAACAAAAAACAGATGAGGGGATGTAACTACTTTTTCTTGTTTAATGTTTGTGTAGAAAAGTTTATCAGATACCAATCCTCATACCATTTAGCACTGCGTTCTAAAGATTTTTGGCCATCGAAAACGGGCTCATAATCCAAGTGTATAGCAGCTCTTAATCGGTTATAGAAAAGAACAGATGCCGTAAATGAAGCTATTGCACGTAAAGAATATCTGAGTTTGATGTTAGTTATGGGATTCAGCACTTTTATAAACATTTCTATTACAAGCGCCAACAAGAAAAATACAAAATGCGGCAAGTACCAAAAACTTGTTTTGAATTTAAAGGTATCAGTTGCAGCTCCCACTTTCTGTACGAATCGAGCAATATCATTAATGGGAGTATCATCCGTTATGAATATAGGAAGCCCTGAAATAGTGGTTGGGTTTCGTTTTAAGGCTTTATATGCACAGATATGACCCCATGCTACATTTCCTAAAATTAGAGTAAGAAACAATACGTTAGAAGAGGATATGCATAAATAAATGTAAGGTCAGTAACCTGCATAAGCCAGTTGCTGTTTACCACCGGATCCGGCAATGCGTGGATATACATTGTTTCTCTTGGATAGATACTCCAAAACGGGTGTCATGAAATGATTATCTCCTTCACCATACGTAAGAGGCGGTCGTATTGCTACTGTTTGTAAGTAATCTATTGTGATCAAAATAAGAAGGAAGTTTAGAATCATACCTAACGTGAAGTATACATAAATGATAATAACAAATAATAATACATTTTCCACATGCAGAAATATAGAAATATTATTTTTATGCTGAAAAGCCCTTATCATTTATTCGCAATTTTGAAAGACTCAGCATCATATGACTGAATTACATAAGTTTATTACTTTTTGTTTTACGTCCGCAATAAAATGTGTAGAAAAAAAACAATCATTTTGGTTTTCTTAAATTTCGATTTTACGTTTCTTCTTTCTTTTGTGAAGACTCTACAAGCCGTAAAAAGTAAATGCTATTGTGTAATGTATGAAAAAATATGACTATTTGACAAAACTAAAAGTACATATATATGTGCAGACAATTTTATACATACATATATCCCTTAGCTTATAATACAAAGTCATAAAAAATCGTATTTATTTTAGAGAAAAGATGTGGAATTATCTTTTAAATGTCTACCCACCATTTTGATTCCTTAATGTTGTGCCTGCTGAATTGAGGATAATATTTTCAGCTCTTAATTTAGATGAAGAATATCCTGGGATGAGAAACTGTTTATCAAACTCAATTGCAGATTTTTGAGTATCATGGGTTGGTGCTAAAGCTTTTGATTCTGTTTGGTTAATAATAATAGAAAAAGTACTATGTCCTTTAAATGGTATAAAACAAACAGAGGCGCAACTTGTGTAAATCAATCGTCTCACATTATGTTTTAAACATAAATCAACAACGCATCGAGAACCTAGACCAAAATGAAAATGTTATTAACAATTAAAAAAAATTGTAAACAGCTTTTTGTAGTGATATTATAAACCGATCACTCAAAATAACTATTAGCTTAAATTGATAAAAGTTCATAAGCTTACCGTCAACATTTACTCGTTCTAGTTCCTTGTAGTTCGGAGGGAACTGAATGCTTACGTAAGCAGCGCAGTGAAATACTGTCTGAACACCAGTGAAAGCTTTTTCTAATGTTTCCGGTTTACAAATGTCACCAACAAATGAAATAAGTTCTGAATTGTGCCTACAATCTTAATTTAGAAAATAATATTATATTTTATTTTGAAAATATTGCGACACTTACCAATTGTGTTACGGTATGGTATGATATCTACAGTCCTTACTTCTTTAATGTGTAAGTTTTCTTTTTCTTCCAAGAGTTGTTTAATTATATGTTGCCCGATAAATCCACTCCCACCTATTACAAGTATTACTTCACTTTTTGTCATTTTTGAAATAATTGGGTGATAAAACCTAAAACATAAATACGTTCGTTGCATTATAATAAAAAATAAACATTTAAATAAATACTAAGCTATGAATTACTAATAAAAATACATAAGTATGTAGGTATTTTAAGTCGTATGTTCAAATAATTGTGTGATTGTATTTTATAAAAAAATGTGAATATTAATGTTTAAAAATTAGCGTATAGAGAGAATGACATTGATTTAGATTTTTTGAATAAAAGAAAGTAAAGAAAGTTGGAAGCCACAATTTTGAAAGGTAATTATTAGATGATACAATCGACATGCCATTCAACTTTAAAGCCTGAATCGCAACGGCATGTTCGCGCGGTTGTTCGTTGATAGTCGGTGCTATGCATTTTATCGAGCTTGCAAGATTATTGTGTCAGAAAGCGGCAGCCTAAATTTTCCATATCGAAATGAACGCGCGAGTTATATTAAAGAAGAGAAGGACACAATTGAAAAGGAATGTGTTTAATCTTTAACACAATTTTTATTGGAATCATAATAATTGACTGCTTTCGTGAAATGTCTACAATCGAATAATCTGTGCAAACTAGAATAATACAAGTGCCTAAGGCTATTTCGCTCTGGCTTTTCTTAGCTAATTTGTAATTTTAATTATAAATTATGCTTTGAAATAAATAAATAAATAATACAAGAATACAAATAGACGCCTACTAGAAACAATTAAGTGATATATGTGTACAATGAAAAATGACAACTGTTTCTGATACACTGTTGCTAAGGATACAGGTTGCTAAGGTGGAAGGTGCACCGACATGCTGCGGCATGTAACTCCTCCCACCGAAGATTCGATTTCATTTGAGCGAAATCGTTAAAGCAATATAATACGGAAATAAGACTTCAATTCATATAAGTATATTATAAAAATCGAATCTACTACATTAACTAACTTTTTGATAATTATAACTATGTTTTTATATATAACTTCATATATTATATTATAACACTTGAAAATAGTAATTTTAATTTTTGTTTTTAGAATTCATTGACATATTATATATTATTAAATCTTTTTCTTTTGACATTTTCATTAGCCTAGCTGTATTTTATCTAATTATACAATATGATATATATAATAATTTCATATAAATTTACATACAGATGCTGATATTTCATAACCTGCTTATATGGGTTATTATGTCCACTACAGATAAATACAACGATCACTTTTTTTAACAAAATTATTGGGTAATAAAATAACATTTTCTAATACAAACAATAGTGAATTCATTTATATACGATTTTGAGTATAGGTCAGGTAACATTAACATATTTGTATCAATATAAATATACATATATTGACATATATGAGAGATGACACGTATTTTTCTATAATTTCACATAAGGGTGGTCATTGCTAAGTTTGAATCTTCGCACGTCGACTCTGTGAAAGATTTCTTTTTACACTGAAACACATTGTAAGTAATCCTAGATTAAGGTTTCTAAGTAAATCTGCGTTTTCTTTTTATTTTTTTGTGCATTAGTTCTGTTACTGAATTAACTATAACGGCTATTTGTTTTTCCGCTCACGGCATTCATTGGTTCCGGGAGAGGGGACTTTTCAGCAGAGTTTATGTTTGCAAACGAACCGGCTTGTATATTATATTGATTCCCTCTGGAACCTGATGCAAATGTTATATTTATTCGATTGAAATTTGGCTGCTTATTGTAGGTCTGAGGGCCAGAATTTGGATGATATTGGCTTTGTTGAGATCGAAAATTGTTGTGTAGGAAATGTATTTGAACTGTTCTATTGAAAGAAAACATTTGTCTTGAATATTGTCGAGAGTCTTGGAAATACGAAGTGTTCTGTTCTTGAAGACAAAAATTTAAGGCTTGAGCTAATTTGGTTGGTCTCATAGCTCTTATCGTGAACCCCAAAGGCTCGTTTAGACCCGACAAAATGTGTTAAGACACATCTCTTCATAGAGAGTTTGTTTTGCTTTAATGACATTATTATTGGTTTCGTGGATGCGAATATAGTTTTTGGTTAGGTTGATAAAATTTCGATTACTTCTGAGTAAAAGCTTTGAACTGATTTACCGTTTTGATTTAATTGATGCAGGTCCCGTATTAGACTGGTTTCGTTTCGTTTATCAGAATAGTGAAGAATTAGATTAGTTTTTACTTCTGTCCAGTCTAAAGAGGTTCCATACATATTCAATATTTCGTTTGCCGGACCGACAATCTTATTTCTAATGGCACGAAGAATTATACCGGCATAATCCGTACCACTCGCGTTTTTAACTAAAGACAATATTTCCTCCACATTACTTAGAAAATCGTACAATAATCTAGGATTACCATCAAAGGTCGGCAAATCCTTAACAATATCCGGAATTCTTAGTGCGCCAAACATTTCTTTTATATTTTCAGGCGTCATTTTCGAAGCAATACTTTCAACCAGCAAACACAACGACTTAATTAAGTATGTATGAATGCAATTTTTTTTGAAATTGTCTGTTTTTTTTTAAATTATATTATATAGATCAATTCACCATTGATGTGAGCGTGGTATACATAAACACAGTATAGGTTAAGTATAGGCTTAAGTAAGTAAGATATAAAGAGTAGGTGATCGTTATATCTATCAATATGGAGTTACCATAGCAATAATATTGATCACAATTCTTATAGGTATATGTTCCCTGTTGTTGTTGTGTTCGTTCTTCTGGTTACTTCGCAAATCGTTATGTTCAATCGTCTTCTTTTTGGGTCTATTGATATTTCCTTTGTTTTAGGACTGTATCGTTTATTCCTATTTGACTACAATTGCGTTTTTGGATTTTCACTTGATTTAGTATATATTTCTTTAATAGTTTTATTTTATATGTTCTCTCTCTTCATAGGTACTCGTTTTAAATGTATCTTTTCTCCTTCTCTACTTTATGTTACGTTGTGGAACTCGATGATTTATTTTTTATTTTTAAGAACTCTTTCGTTTAGTTTTATTATTTAAGTTCGGCTTTGTTTTTGGCCGATCCTACCGACTGCGCCAGTTATATTAAAGAAGAGAAGGACACAATTGAAAAGGAATGTGTTTAATCTTTAACACAATCTTTATTGGAATCATAATAATTGACTGCTTTCGTGAAATGTCTACAATCGAATAATCTGTGCAAACTAGAATAATACAAGTGCCTAAGGCTATTTCGCTCTGGCTTTTCTTAGCTAATTTGTAATTTTAATTATAAATTATGCTTTGAAATAAATAAATAAATAATACAAGAATACAAATAGACGCCTACTAGAAACAATTAAGTGATATATGTGTACAATGAAAAATGACAACTGTTTCTGATACACTGTTGCTAAGGATACAGGTTGCTAAGGTGGAAGGTGCAGCGACATGCTGCGGCATGTAACTCCTCCCACCGAAGATTCGATTTCATTTGAGCGAAATCGTTAAAGCAATATAATACGGAAATAAGACTTCAATTCATATAAGTATATTATAAAAATCGAATCTACTACATTAACTAACTTTTTGATAATTATAACTATGTTTTTATATATAACTTCATATATTATATTATAACACTTGAAAATAGTAATTTTAATTTTTGTTTTTAGAATTCATTGACATATTATATATTATTAAATCTTTTTCTTTTGACATTTTCATTAGCCTAGCTGTATTTTATCTAATTATACAATATGATATATATATTAATTTCATATAAATTTACATACAGATGCTGATATTTCATAACCTGCTTATATGGGTTATTATGTCCACTACAGATAAATACAACGATCACTTTTTTTAACAAAATTATTGGGTAATAAAATAACATTTTCTAATACAAACAATAGTGAATTCATTTATATACGATTTTGAGTATAGGTCAGGTAACATTAACATATTTGTATCAATATAAATATACATATATTGACATATATGAGAGATGACACGTATTTTTCTATAATTTCACATAAGGGTGGTCATTGCTAAGTTTGAATCTTCGCACGTCGACTCTGTGAAAGATTTCTTTTTACACTGAAACACATTGTAAGTAATCCTAGATTAAGGTTTCTAAGTAAATCTGCGTTTTCTTTTTATTTTTTTGTGGATTAGTTCTGTTACTGAATTTACTATAACGGCTATTTGTTTTTCCGCTCACGGCATTCATTGGTTCCGGGAGAGGGGACTTTTCAGCAGAGTTTATGTTTGCAAACGAACCGGCTTGTATATTATATTGATTCCCTCTGGAACCTGATGCAAATGTTATATTTATTCGATTGAAATTTGGCTGCTTATTGTAGGTCTGAGGGCCAGAATTTGGATGATATTGGCTTTGTTGAGATCGAAAATTGTTGTGTGGGAAATGTATTTGAACTGTTCTATTGAAAGAAAACATTTGTCTTGAATATTGTCGAGAGTCTTGGAAATACGAAGTGTTCTGTTCTTGAAGACAAAAATTTAAGGCTTGAGCTAATTTGGTTGGTCTCATAGCTCTTATCGTGAACCCCAAAGGCTCGTTTAGACCCGACAAAATGTGTTAAGACACATCTCTTCATAGAGAGTTTGTTTTGCTTTAATGACATTATTATTGGTTTCGTGGATGCGAATATAGTTTTTGGTTAGGTTGATAAAATTTCGATTACTTCTGAGTAAAAGCTTTGAACTGATTTATCGTTTTGATTTAATTGATGCAGGTCCCGTATTAGACTGGTTTCGTTTCGTTTATCAGAATAGTGAAGAATTAGATTAGTTTTTACTTCTGTTCAGTCTAAAGAGGTTCCATACATATTCAATATTTCGTTTGCCGGACCGACAATCTTATTTCTAATGGCACGAAGAATTATACCGGCATAATCCGTACCACTCGCGTTTTTAACTAAAGACAATATTTCCTCCACATTACTTAGAAAATCGTACAATAATCTAGGATTACCATCAAAGGTCGGCAAATCCTTAACAATATCCGGAATTCTTAGTGAGCCAAACATTTCTTTTATATTTTCAGGCGTCATTTTCGAAGCAATACTTTCAACCAGCAAACACAACGACTTAATTAAGTATGTATGAATGCAATTTTTTTTGAAATTGTCTGTTTTTTTTTAAATTATATTATATAGATCAATTCACCATTGATGTGAGCGTGGTATACATAAACACAGTATAGGTTAAGTATAGGCTTAAGTAAGTAAGATATAAAGAGTAGGTGATCGTTATATCTATCAATATGGACTTACCATAGCAATAATATTGATCACAATTCTTATAGGTATATGTTCCCTGTTGTTGTTGTGTTCGTTCTTCTGGTTACTTCGCAAATCGTTATGTTCAATCGTCTTCTTTTTGGGTCTATTGATATTTCCTTTGTTTTAGGACTGTATCGTTTATTCCTATTTGACTACAATTGCGTTTTTGGATTTTCACTTGATTTAGTATATATTTCTTTAATAGTTTTATTTTATATGTTCTCTCTCTTCATAGGTACTCGTTTTAAATGTATCTTTTCTCCTTCTCTACTTTATGTTACGTTGTGGAACTCGATGATTTATTTTTTATTTTTAAGAACTCTTTCGTTTAGTTTTATTATTTAAGTTCGGCTTTGTTTTTGGCCGATCCTACCGACTGCGCCAGTTATATTAAAGAAGAGAAGGACACAATTGAAAAGGAATGTGTTTAATCTTTAACACAATCTTTATTGGAATCTTAATAATTGACTGCTTTCGTGAAATGTCTACAATCGAATAATCTGTGCAAACTAGAATAATACAAGAATACAAAAAGACGCCTACTAGAAACAATTAAGTGATATATGTGTACAGTGAACAATGACAAGTGTTTCTGATACACTGTTGCTAAGGATACAGGTTGCTAAGGTGGAAGGTGAAGCGACATGTAACTCGCGCGTCTAGCCTATTCAATTTCAATTTTCAAGAAAAAAATAAAATAAAATACTCTAATAAAATTCATAGCAAAAAATAATTACTTGCACAAATAATCGTCTCAGTTTTCGAAATATTCAAACTGAGAAATAAATTTAAAAATCACACATGTCAAAAAGCCCGAGTAATAAGAGAGTAGCTCTACCAAGAATTTTGTTATCGGCCTACGATATTACTGTCTGTGAACTCTAAACGCCCGACAGTCCCAAGCCGCCTTACACAAATGATTTACGTGTATTCTACTAAATATGTCAAAGACCAACCGCGTTCCGATATGGGTATAAAAGTATACAATTTCTAGATCGGCATGTCAAATTTGCAATGCATGTGACATCAATCTTGAAAATCCATGCTTTTCGACCATGGCCAATTGTATGTCACCTGTTCCTAGGTGGGAAAATGATCAACATTATTTATTTATGCACCAGGAAAGAAAACTAGAAATGTTGTGTATCAAAAAGGATTACAATAAACAATGTGTTTTGAAATATTTTTGTTCATTAATTATTCCAGTTGGAATTGAATATTAATAGGTAAAAAACAAAATGACAAAGGAAAAAGATACCACAGCCATCCAAATATACACTAACAGACTCTCACAGTGATATGTACTATGTCTAAGTCCACTGCATTCCTTTTTTGCATTTAGCTTGACTCTCTTTTGTCAGCTAGAGAAGATTGTAAATGTAACCAAAAGAAGTAATAATAGAATAAAGTGAATCGTCAAAGGATATACTAGTAGGTTAAGTTCATATACAAAACAAAGTGTTCCTTCTTGTTTCTTTAATCGTATTATTCCCTTTAAAATGTATTTACACTCCACTTGTATATAACTAAGCTGTAGGTAATAAGACTGGATTTCCTTCAAATTGATTGACCGTCAGTCCGTTATCAAGTGGTTCAAAAAACAGATTGTGAATTCTGGCTTCCGACTCCGAATTGACCAGAGGCATGTTAGAGGCCATCTCATGAACCATGCCCGCTCCATGAACATGATATAAGAAAAAATCTAGTGGAGACACAAACAATTAATGTCGAAACATACATAATGTCGGAGATTAGGGTGGGTAAATCTAAATCTAATGGCTACTTCCGCGAGTAAAGCGAATTCAAGATACCTAGGATTTTTGAGCTTCCTACCATAGACGTGATGAAACTTTTCCACATCTTAACATTTCAAAACACGACTACTTATCAGTACTTTCTGCAGATAAATGCTTAGTTCCAACTACATATGTACGACTATCCGAATAAATTATGCGTGTTGTATTCCCTTACACAGGAACCGCAGCGTCAAACGCACAAAGTTAAAAAAATCATTTTCTGAAATAATTCACTTTTATATTTATGTATATAAAGTATACAAAATAAAGAAAAAAAAAGCTGAATGAAATCGAGACAGCCGTTCTCCATCAACCAAATGAAACGGTGATTCATTTTATATACACTGATAAACAAAAGCAGTCGGTATATGTGTGTAGTCGGTTTAAACATAAAAAAGATCCAATTTAAAGTTAAAGTTTTCCTTTTTACTTGATAACACCTTGCAGCGATCAACTAGAAGTTTTAAAGCGGTTTGTTTCGCTTAGCTTCACTTTGCTATTGTTATTAGTTTATTTTATAAAGTTTAAGATAAAAAGTACATTGTGGTGCTCTTTCACCGAGTGATATTTTCTATTTCTAATAAATCTTTAAAACTTCTAATAAATTGTTTAAATAAACAACCGCGTCATGGAAGGTGACAGTGTACTGGGATATAGTTGCAAAAAATGCGTTCAAAGCGACGACGAACGTATGGTAATGTGCGATTTACGGGTTCGGGGTTACCACCTAAGTCAACCATCACGATCCATCATTTCAGAAGCGACACCGCTATCTATTCGAACTATAGGAATACCCGGAGCATCGTCACTATATTCCTATTCAACAAAAAGAAGATCTGCTCCGGGTTCTCAAAGAGCAGAACATATCGCAATGGCGAAGTCACACCTCGGTGCAGCGCAACTGCCTTTAATTGCCCTCCACTAGTAAATACTGCGACGACGCAAATGTATCTAGCAACAATGTGGCAACAACTAAATACTTCATCAACTCCAACGTATGCGTGTGCTCAACCGCAAATTATGCGTCTGAAGTATTTGCCTTCGACTTTTGCCTCTCAGACATCTTCAGCGAAACCTGACGAATCAAGAAAGAACGTTCAACTCGAGCGATTAGAAGAAGTGCGCAAGATCCAACAGCAGTACCTAGAAGAAAAATACAGAATTCTTTCGGAGTTCGGATATGCTTCAACTAGTCAGCAGTGGAGCATGTACACAGAACTATCGGCACGATTTGAAGTTCGTTCCTTAGCACCATCGACCGCAGAGTTTGCTGCAAGACATGCAATATCAAAGGTGTTACCCCTGTTCAACGGCGACCCCAACGATTGGCAGCTTTTTTTCAATAGTTTTAAAAATAGTACCGGAGTGGCGGGCCTTTCAAATGCTAAAAATTTAATTCGTCTGCAATCAGCCTTAAAAGGAAAGGCACGCGATTTGGTAAAAAGTAAACTGCTTTTGCCGGTACCCGAGATAATTGAAAGAAGATGTGTGCCTGTGTTGTACCATTTTGGATATCGAATTTTCCGCATTTCCGGATTTCAGATAAACTCAAGAAACTGTGGACTTTGATCTCTGATTCTGAAGAACGATTTCCTTTTCATTGAAACAGTTTGATAGCTCGCAAAACGTAGCTTCAAATAAGATGAAAATCGATTAAAATGTATTATTTGAGAACCATTACCTTCCAGGGATTGCAGTAATTAACAAGATTTTAGTTCTTCGACTTCTGCCTCACTCATAATATAATATAATATGGGTGGCGCTACAGCCCGTAGAGGGCAAGGGCCTAGCTTCTCAGCAACCACTCGTGCTGTGCGTGCTATTGTTTTCTCACGCGTGGAAGGGACCTACAGTTTAATGCCGACTCCGAACGGCGAATTTGAGAAGCGCTTTTTCTAGACAGGAATACTCTTTGAGCATTGTCAGTGACTCGAAAGAGGTGGAGCCGTGAAAATGTGAAAGGTGGTAAATTCGGGTATCGAACCTGGCACCCTCTGCGTAGGAGTCGACGCACTAACCCACTACGCCACGGCGACCCACTCTGCCTCACTCACAAGCGGATTAATTATATCATCTGGCCATTTTTCTTCTGATTGTGTCAGAAAATCTGGATGAGAAAGCCACATGAATTCCGTCTTAAGTTTTGGTTAACCTTTTGCACGGGTGGCTACATCTGCACTGTTCATATCTGTAGGAGTCCAACGGAAGGTTGTGATATTGACAAAATTCCTGTCCCACAAATGCTTTGAATTTTTTATTTTTTGAATTAATTAAGTATAACAGTTGAACAGTTTGAATCCGTCCAGAAGATAGTATTGGAAATTTGATTGTCATGATTTTGCACTATGGTTTTGCTGATTCGCATACCTAGGACGGCTGTTTGGAATTCCAATCTAGGAATTGACATTAGCTTCTGAGGTGCTCCTCCTGTCTTACCGCATACGAAAACAACGTCAATTCCTTGCGAATTGGTTATTCTGAAGTAATCCATAAATACGTGTAGCTCAATTTTTCTTGCTTGAAACAGGTTGAATGAATAAAAACGTTTTATTTGAAACGTTCTACTCTGTTGGAACTCCTTCCACCATGCTTGCCATTTCTTACTTATGTCGGCAGGAAGTTAATCATCTCAGCCTATGCCGCTTATCCATGTGTCACGTACTAAAATTTTTAAATGTCGAAAATTGTCACAATTCAGCATATTCAACAAATTTGGAATTTCGTTCTGAATTCGATCAGTAGTGGTTTTCGAAAACATTCCAAGTTTACTAATTTTGTTTTAACGGCAATCGGCATTTTATTTCCAGAATGTACTGCTGTTCAGGATATCCCTAGATGAGAGTTATCTAAGCCGAGGAGTACCCGTGGCTTGACTACTTTATAATTTTGTATCGGTAGATACTCGTTTGGCACACTGATTTTTTGAATGTCTGAACTGGTAAATTTTTAATAGTACCACAATTTCTAATGCAATACGAGATTGGCTCGTTTCCCCCTCTTGTATCGAAATTCACAGATTGAGATGGTTCTGTAGAGGTATTTTGGCCATACCATTGAAGGGTCGGGGGTGTGATTGACCTTTAAGTCCTAATTTTGTGGCGATGTCCTCATCTGTAATTGAAACGGCTGAACCCTCGTCAAACATTGAGTAGCATCTAGTTTCCCATTCGGTCCGAATAACGCAACTGAAACTATTTTGAATAATTGTCCAAAGCATGATTTGATTTGGCAATTTAATAACGCCTGGGCTACTGCGGAGTTGGTTCGAGATTTATGGTGTAGGCTGGCGTGATGAAAACGACTACAGCCATGTATACCACTTTAATTCATCGATCACATCTGGTAAGTCTTGTAGATTGATTAACATAGAAGAAACACTTTTGCAGTCGTTGCAGATTTTGGCGGTTGCTGTACTGGAATTTCTCTGTAGAGTCCTTGTAGTTGGCTAGAAATAATGTTTCCACGTTTCCCGAAAATGTTGGCAAGTCTTGGAGCTTAACTACAACGGTTTGTGAATGACTGGTGGGAGAAAGCGTTAGAGTAAGACCAGCAAAGGCTGATAAATTACGTTGATCTTGATTCTGCAGTGTTGACGTTAACTACAGGCTCAATGGCAGCAACAAGAACCGTTTCACTAATGGCTTGGAGTTCAATGTTTAATTGTTCAATATCTTTCTGATTCTCACTAGCACTATTTTTTTTATTCCTTAAGGGATTCTTGAAGTTCATTTAAACTTTTGAGAATTGCTGTAAGTGTGTCTGATTCCATTATAGATACGTCGTGTTGGTCTGTACTATCGCTCTCACTTAAACATACTAATCCGTCCTTGCTCCCCAAATTATATTCATTCTTTACTGTATAGAATTCATTTTTACCGAATAGAAGGCTGATTGTGATTGGTTGTTGAATCCTGTGCGTGGCGGCTATGACTTATTTCACAAATTGAACCAATAATACCAATAAGATTCACAACAAATATTTGTAAATTTATTTTGCTGAATATTATAATTTTAGTTAGCACGAAGCATTTCCCAGCCGGTGGAAAGGGGAGGCGTCACCTTGACCCTTCCAACTGCCTATGACACACTGCATGCAGAGCCAACATGATCCAACTTAGAAGCGTTCCCAGGCCACAAAATGCTGACACATCCGCCCTTGCATGCGTACGCCCAGCAGATGTGGGCATAGGTGTAAACTCATATTTAAGGTAGCGTTAAGAGTATTCTTGTCGGGTAGGTGGTTGAATAAAGATCGTTCGGAATTTATTTGTCTATTCTTTTGGAAGTACTAGTCGGACAGTTGGGGAGAGGCTTTGCCTCCAAGTGAACACGTTACTATATAATTCTGCAAAGTTCCAGGTTCAATTTCCAAAATATGGCTAACTTTTGTGTCAAAGTTAACCAATAATTGAGGGAAAAGATACAAAAAAGCAAACAAGCTGATAAAAGCTCGTGGTTTAACAAGAAGAGAACGGTACCCAGCAAATTTAAAAAGGGAGATATAATTTACACTTTCCTTAAAATGATTCAATGTAAGCATAGACCATTGTATAGGAGAGAGATCGTGGCCAAAGATAATAACGTAACTGTGGTTACGACAGGTCGAAAAATTCACAAGACACAAAAAAAATTCGAAAATAAAAAAAGAAAGGGAGATGGCGCTGCATATAAAAAATTCGTTAAGCACTATGGCACTACGCACAAAAAAATCATAAAGCACTATGGCACTACGCATATACAATTCTTAAAGCAGACGAAAGGCACACACAAAACACAAGTCTATTGCATAAATGCAGAGAACACTTAAAAATGTAATTTAGCTTAAGAAATGAAAGATTGATTTAGATGAGATAAAATTACTTGTAGCATTAAGTAATGTTATGCAACTTTGTAAATAACTTAGTTTTGAATAATTATAATAGTTACCTTATATTCTAAGTAAATGAAACTAAGATTGTATGTAACATTAAAGTACATTATAGAGGCGCATAGGCATTTCAACATTGTACGCTAAACAATACCACGCAAGCATTTTTATTACCATGTTACCATATATATTTTAAAACTTAACTTAATTTTGAATAGTTATAGTAGCTTATATTCTAAGTAAACGAAACTTAGATTGTATGTAACATTAAAATACATTATCGAGGCGCATAGGCATTTCAACATTGTACGCAAAACAATACCACGCAAGCATTTTTATTGCCATGTTACCATACATATTTTAAAACTTATTACACAGCTTTTTATTAATAATGGCCGTACAATGGCTCAATATCATCGAATACAGTGACATATAATACCCCGTACAGTCTCACTGTTCCAAATACTGGGAGTATTTGCTGAGACATCAACAAGATCTCTCATGACGCTCAGGAAGCAGATAAGCATGTGCTCCGTAAGCACATTCCTGCACGTACCTCCGCATTTTCCACTGGACGTTCGTTCGCGATGACACCAACCGACAGCAGTCAGTCTTAAACCACCAGCGTGAACGGTTCCACTTCACTATATGTACATACAGATATTATTGACTTAATAAAGTAACAATTCCACTTCACTATATGTACATACAGATATTATTGACTTAATAAAGTAACAATTCCACTTCACTGGCGACGAGGAAAAAAAACGAAAAAAGCAACGGACGAAAAAAAAACCAAAAAAGCAACGAACGAGCAAAAGCAACAAAAAGTAAAAGGCTAGGGAGCAGAAACAGAAAAACATCGTGGGAAAATAACTGGTACGAGTTAAATAATTCAATAAGTAGTAAAAGAAAATAATAGTGAAGTGAAAATTTATGTTAAATTAAGCTACTTTTACAAGCCTTACAATTGGCTTATGTATTAAAAGTTTTGCTAAAGTGTTAGTTAAGTTAATTAAATTTGTGACAAAGTTAATTAGATTGTTTTTATTGTCCAAAATGAATGCCACAACAATTGAGGCTTTTAATTTCATGCTTAATTGTATAAAAAATATAGTACCCTTTGAAGGAGATAAAAATCATTTGCCGGATTTCATCCGTCAGGTAGACAATATTATACCCCAACTGGGAAGTTTTGATGAAAACTGCAAAATAATACTTTTCGACTATATCAAAAACAAATGTGTATGGCAGACTAGAGTAGCTATACACAACCATGGGATGGTAACCGACTGGACTCAGCTCAAAGAAATTCTAAAAAAACATTACGGAGAAAAAGAAAGTAGCGCAGATTTAGTGGATAGGCTTAAGATGTGTAGAATCTCTTCAACTATAGAGCACTACTACAACGAAATAAATAAACTTACAAACAGGTTACACAATAGAATATTAACGCATCAAGACCAAACCTTTAGTAGTGAAGAAATAAATAGAATTGCTTTACAGATTTTTAGGGAAAATTTGCCAGAGCCCACTAAAACCATGATCTTCAGTAGAAACCCAGACAAGCTAGAAGATGCTTTTAACATTATTTTAAGGGCGCGACACCAGAATTATACTTTATATGGTCCAACTACAAAAAGCTATATTGAGCAAGATAATAATCAAAATTACTACAGATTTAATAGGAATGGTGATCGTTGGAATTCAAATTTTAGCAGTAGGAGAAATCAAAATGAAAATCATAATCAAAATTTAACTCGATATCAAGGGAATCAGAGTAATCAATTTTTAAGTAGGAACCAAGCAAACCCGACTATTCAATATTCAAGAAATCAAGAAAATCGAGGTAATCATTTTACAAGCAGGGGTCAAGCAGATCAAAATAATCAGTATTCAAATAGAAACCAATACCATAGCCAATTCCAGCCCGAGATCCGAAATCGGCATCAAAACCAATATCAAAGATCAGGTAACACTTACAGGAGTAGGAACAGTCAGAACAATACTGCTTCCGTTAATCGCAGCAGCAGGAATTCTACGAATAACCAAATTGGTAGCCCAAATAGCATGGATCCCATGGAAATAGGAAATTTTTCGGAAGGAGCCTCAAACAGCTTCCCTATATAAAAATCAAAAATCATGTAAGATCTTTATACTTTATTGTCGATACTGGAGCGGAAATCAGTATCGTCAGTCCAAACATATGTCACCCTAAATGGAAAACCAAAGTAAAGATACCAGTAAGAGCAATGGGAAGTCAATTCTTTATCGAAACATTATGCAAGTTTCCAATCTTTAAGGAATTTAACGTAAACGAAGAAGTTTTCGGTGAGTTCTTAGAACACGATTTGCAAAACAATTTTGATGGCATCATAGGTAATAATGTTTTAAGGAGACTTAACGCAGTCATTGATTACCCTAACAAGCAGCTAGTAACAACTGAAGCGGTTCTTAGAATATATTTTAATAAAGAAGATGAGGAGTATGAAAATCAGGCTTATAAAGACAATGTAATAGAAATTTTTCAAACCAATATTAGCGGAAACAATGTGGTCGACTTTATTAAAACGGAACACCTCAGTAGTCATGAGAAAGGATTACTGCATAAGGTTATAAGGCAAAACAAAAGTGCTTTCTACCAACAAGGTGATGATTTAACGTTCACTAATGAAGTTAAACATCGTATTATAACAAAACATGAATTTCCGGTGTATTCGAAACTATATAGATACCCTCAAATTCATAGAGCCGAAGTTAATAGACAGATCGAGGAAATGCTTAATCAGGGTATAATAAAAGAATCAAACAGTCCATACAATAGCCCAATTTGGGTTGTCCCTAAAAAGATAGACGCATCGGGAAAGCAAAACTGGCGAATCGTTATCGACTATCGTAAGCTCAACGAGATTACGATGGAAGATCGATTTCCTATTCCAAATATCGAAGAGATATTTGATAAATTAGGAAGATGCCAGTACTTTAGTACATTGGACCTCGCTAAGGGCTTTCACCAAATTGAAATGCACCCTGGCGACAGGCATAAAACTGCGTTTTCCACTGCTAATGGACATTACGAATTTATTCGTATGCCCTTTGGCTTACGCAACGCTCCCGCCACTTTTCAACGACTTATTAACAATATATTGAAGGAATATATTGGAAAAATATGTCTTGTCTATCTGGATGACATCCTAATTTTTTCTACCAGTGTCGAAGAACACATTGAATCACTAAATTTAATTCTTAAACGCCTTGCTCAATTCAACCTTAGAATACAGTTAGAAAAATGTAGCTTTCTAAAAAAAGAAACCAATTTTTTAGGACACGTTATTACCCCAGAAGGTATTAAAACTAACCCACAGAAAGTAGAAGCCATAGATAAAATCGATATTCCGAAAAATCAGAAAGAGATTAAATCCTTTTTAGGCATCACAGGTTATTACAGACGATTTATCAAAGACTATTCCAAAATTGCTCATCACCTTACGAAGTATCTCAAAAAGAATGCAAAGGTTAATACAAAAGATAGAGATTATATAGAAGCTTTCAACAAGCTTAAGGAATTGATAAAGAATGACCCGATATTAGTCCACCCAGATTTTAGTAAAAAATTTACATTAATAACCGACGCGAGTAACTATGCGTTAGGAGCAGTCCTGATGCAAAATAATAGGGCAATTAGCTATGCAAGTCGTTCTCTTAATGGTCACGAACAGCGATATAGTACCATTGAGAAAGAACTTTTGGCCATAGTCTGGGCCACAAAGTATTTTAGGCCGTATTTATTCGGAAGAAGATTTACGATTAAAACAGATCACAGGCCTTTAGTATGGCTAAATTCCTTAAAGGAACCAAATAGCAAGCTCCAACGCTGGAAGATTAAATTAACAGAATTTGATTTTAATGTGGAATATATCAAAGGCAAGGAAAATGTAGTAGCCGACGGACTAAGTAGAATAAATTATCAGGCAACTAATAGTGAAAACGAATTATTGATAAACCTAAATGAGCTTTTTGATTCCAACACCGTACACAGTGCAGATACTGACAGTGCAGATTTTATTCCTATTACAGAAAAAGCATTAAATCTATTTAAGAATCAGATTATATTAGAAGTAGCTGACAAGCAATCCATTACTATGAAAATATTATTTAAAAAAGTTAGAAATATTGTAAAAATAGGTCCGGAGAGTAACTTAGTGAACATTATGGAAAACATTTTGCTGGAAAAAGGTTTAATGGCACTATATTGTCCAGACATGCAATTATTTTTAAAATTCCAGGAAAACTATAGACAGTTTTTTGCAAAAAATAAAAATTTGAAAATCTTAAGAACTAACACACTTTTAAAAGATGTTGCTGACAAGGGAAAATTGCTGTCAATCATAGAGAAAGAGCACCTTAATAATAACCATAGGGGAATAAATGAAGTATTCTCAGAATTAAAAGATAAGTACTATTATCCTAATCTTCAAAAGGAAGTAAATAAATTAATAAACAATTGTGAGATCTGCAATATGGCCAAGTTTGATAGGCATCCTATTAAATACAAGTTTAATATTACCGAAACCCCTAAGAAACATAACCAAATAGTTCATGTAGATATATGGTTCCCACAGAGGAATGTTATGTATCTGACAACCATAGACAAACTTACAAAATACGCAACCGCGCATCCGCTAAAAGACAGATCATGGATATCAATTTTAGAAGCACTTAAGTTCAGATTTCAATACTTAGGAAAGCCAAATTTAATAATAACTGATAACGAATTAGGTACTAGTATAATTAAACAATTTTTTGTAGAAAACAATATAAGTTTACATTTAACAACTCCCTATTTGAAAACAGGTAATTCAGATGTAGAGAGACTGCATTCCACGTTAAATGAACATATGAGACTGTTCCAAGCCGATAAAAACAATAAGGATGAACTAAAAGATAAAGTTTTTAAAGCTATAATAAACTATAATAACTCAATACATTCTCCAACAAAAATAAAACCCATCGACTTTATTAATAACTGTATTTCAGACGACGTTATTCAGCAAATTTCCAACCGTTTACATTTGAACAAGGTGAACAGAAATAATCTTATAAACAAAAATAGAATAGGTATAGACGATTTTAGGAACGACTATGTCAATAAAAACCGAAGGGGAAAGTCAGATCCCAGGTACAAAAAAATTCAAAATTATAGCGTTCAGCAAAATCATATAGTAGATAAAGACAATCCTAAAAACAGGTATTATAAAAACCAAGTTAGGCGACGAAATAAATACCAGAATAATATTGAAAATTAAGACAACTATAAAAGTATCAACATATCTAGATATAATTTTTATTTTTACAGAATAAATATGGAATTTATCCCTACATTAATTCTTCTCACGACTGTTAAACTAAGCCAGGCTGATTTCAGACTAGAGGAAATAAACACCCAGGCAGGATACACGATGATAAAACAAGAGTCGATACATCTAATAGAAGGATACGATAAGGTTCTTCATGTAGTAGATTTAGGAAGCTACCACAAGGTAATAAGCCAAGTAGAAGTAGCAATCGAGGATAATTTTAAAACTTTGGGGACATAACATTAAAAATGCTACTGACTAACGCCCTTAGTAATGCACGTTCCAAACTCAATACAGTCATACCACATCCAAGACAAAAAAGAGGTTTGATTAACATGGTAGGAAAAGGACTAAATTTTTTATTTGGCGTGATGGATGATGACGAGCGATTAGAGTTGCAAGATCATTTGAGAATTATAGAGGGAAACAATCACAATTCGATTTCTGAACTGAACAAACAAATCGGGATAAATACCGATCTACAAAATAATTTAAATGTTTTAGCTAATAGAATTAATAAACATCAAAGTATTATGGATAATTTTATTAATCATACAAACAAAGAACAAATGAATTTAGCAAAAAATTTGCAATCAATTCAAATTAACACAGATATTTTACTACTAAATAACGAAATAGAAAAACTCCAAGATAATATTGTATTTTCTAAATTAGGAATTTTGGGGAAAAACATTTTAACAGAAGAAGAAAATGTTAGATTTGATATTAATATTCAAAAGTTGGAAAATATTAAAAGCAGTCTAATTGAATCAAATAATAAACTAATTTTTGTACTTAGAATTCCAATCTTTTCAAACAATGAATACGAAAAAATAATGCTGTTATCAATACCTAACCTTAAAGGAAACGAAATTCTTGTACCAAAAAGCTATTACATATCAGTAAATGATACCTTATATGACGACAACAATGAACTTTATAAAAAAAATCTTAAGAAAAGTGTTAATTGTATCCAAAATTTATATAAATAAAGATCCAGAAATCATAGAATTAAGCGATGGTTTAATACTTACAAAGAATTTATATAAGACAAATTTAACGAACACGTGTAATAATTTGAACTACCAGTTGTCAAAGAATAACTTAATTCATTTTAGCAATTGTAGAGTTAAAATAAACGAAACTATATATGTAAATGAACAAATCACCATCAACCAAAATGTAATAATACCAAATTATGATAAACTAGAAATTGTAAACAATGAAATGAAGCTCGAAGATATGAACCTAAAACAGATCCAGAATCGTAAAATAATAGAAGAGCTTAAATACGAAAACAATGTTAAACATGGAGTGTCGTACATCTTCATCATAATCATCTTAATAACTTCAGCTGTGGTTGTAATTCTGAAACTTAAACCAAATAGGACAACTATAACAATTAAGAATAAAGCTGAAGATACTCAGGAGAGCATCAATCTTGAGGAGGGGCGAGTGACATATAATACCCCGTACAGTCTCACTGTTCCAAATACTGGGAGTATTTGCTGAGACATCAACAAGATCTCTCATGACGCTCAGGAAGCAGATAAGCATGTGCTCCGTAAGCACATTCCTGCACGTACCTCCGCATTTTCCACTGGACGTTCGTTCGCGATGACACCAACCGACAGCAGTCAGTCTTAAACCACCAGCGTGAACGGTTCCACTTCACTATATGTACATACAGATATTATTGACTTAATAAAGTAACAATTCCACTTCACTATATGTACATACAGATATTATTGACTTAATAAAGTAACAATTCCACTTCACTATACCGGTCCCCAATAGTGTCAATCAAGGAAGGCAAGCAATGGG
The DNA here is from genome assembly GCA_964034865.1 of Eristalis intricaria. Taxonomy (NCBI): domain Eukaryota; kingdom Metazoa; phylum Arthropoda; class Insecta; order Diptera; family Syrphidae; genus Eristalis; species Eristalis intricaria. Next base: position 91,301,319 of record OZ035875.1, on the reverse strand, counting down.
TCGCTGACGGACACCTTAAACTTGTGCACATCATACGTTTGGGCAAATTCGAGGCTTTCCCTCTCCGTCCGCGTTTTTTTTTATGAATCTCCTTAAGGGATTCGTTAACTAGTTCCTCTCGACTGGTTAAATCCAACTGGCATCCAGCCATTCAACTGGATTTTAGCTGCAATTGGTTTCTCTCTCTCTTTTCTCTCCCTTGCACGCATGTTAGTGAAGGAACTGGTTGACAAATTACCTAGCCAATACAAATTAAGTTGGGCTATGCATCCAGTAGATTCAGGAGATCCTATTGTGAAAAATTTTAGTGATTGGCTTTACAAAATTGCTGATGATGCGAATAAAGTAGTCACTCCAACTTTTGGTAGGTCCAGTCCCAATGTGAACACACATCTTCGGAATGATTCTGCTGTTGACAATGCTGCCATGAAAAACAAGCAGTGCGTTGTTTGCAAAGGTTTCCACAATATTCGGCTATGTGAGTAGTTCAAAGAACTCATTTTGAACAAAAAAGGGGAGATCGTCAAGAATAACAATCTTTGTCAACAGTGTCTCAACTCTCATCGCCGTAAGTGTAACTCCACCAAGAAATGCAGCATAAACAGCTGCAAATTCAATTGAAGAATATCCAACTCAAATCGTCAACCAAAGAGACAACATTGGAGCGCAGCTCAACTCTCATAACGACGTGCATCACGAAGATATGCCGTTCTTTCGTACTATCCCAATTAAAATATATGCAAATAATAATAAGTGACGCTAATGGAACAATCTTTATTCGATAACCTGGAGTTGATCGGTGTAAAAGATCCGCTGTGCCTGCGATGAAATGGTGGAATCACTCGAGAGGAAAATGAATCTGTCATGAGCTCAGTACAAATCTCAAGTATGAAAAAGAGTATGAAGTACACCCTAGCAAATATTCATACAGTTAACAGCTTGAATTTACCTACGCAAACCATGAGCAAGAACGTCATCGCTAAGAAATACAGACATTTAAACAATTTACCTATTGAATCGTATCGCAACGCCCAAACGATGGTACTCATAGGTGCTAATAACTAGAAACTTGCAGTACCGGAGAAAATTCGCAAAGGTTCTTGCGACCAACCAATTGCTTCGAAAACTAAACTGGGTTGGGCAAGGATCTTGAGTGAAAAGTGAAACGTTGATAAAAGTCAACGAAGGGTATGAAGTTGGTTTGCTATGGCAACATGATCAAGTACACCTGCCCCAAACCCCAAAGCAAAGTGCAAAAAGTTTAAGCAGGATCCGTCGTTGAAAATCGGTATGCAAAACCAAATTGATAACTTGTTGACAAAGGGGTACGCAAGAAAATAAGGCAGTACAGATTCGGCAGTGTCATCGCAGCTAATATGGTACTTGCCCACATTCATAATAAAGAACCCGAACAACCCAAACAAAGTTCGGTTGGTTTGGGATGCCGCAGCAAAATCGAATGGCGTTTCTTTAAATGATTTTCTGCTCACCGGATCAGACCTTCTTAAGCGTTTGGAGTTGGGCAGGTTGCAATATGTGGTGACATTGCTGAGATGTTTCATCGCATTCAAGTCAGAAACAACGATTTGCATGAACAACGTTTTCTGTGCTACGATGAGGAAGACAATCTGCATGAGTCAGGTGTTCGTCATGAAGGCCTTGACGTTTGGAGTAAACGGGGCCCTCTGCATCGCTCATCATGTCCGCAATACTAACGCAGAACAGTTTAAATCACAATTCCCTCAGGCAGTTGAGTCAATACAAAAACATCACTATGTGGACGACCTCATAGACAGCGTGGACTCGCCGCAAGTGTATTGGTACTGGCAAAGGAAGTGCAGAACATCCATGCATTAGGTGGTTTCATAATAAGAAACTGGGTATCAAATTCTTCGACAGTATTCAAACAAATATTGGAGACGTCTAAATCTCCACAAACTTCAAAAGATTGGGATTTGACCGAGAAAGTCTTGGGTATGTATTGGTATTGGGATGTATTGGGGTAACCAACCCCCTTGGGACGTCGTTGGCGGCTGCAGACGAGAGAGGGGGGAGAGTGTGCCTGTACCAGGGCTCATCTCTCTTTATGGATGGCGGCGGAGGAGCTGGAAACTGTCTGGCGAACGGCGGCATCCGAAACTCCAGTCAGGCGGAGTTACCTGGTGCGCAGTCCTTTTAGAGCTACCTCGACATTTTCGGAGCACAGGTCTAGAAGGTTCTTCCAGGCCAGGTCGGTGCCTTGGAATTGAGATGGCGGCGGAAGATCCCTATAGTTTTAGGGACAACGGCGGCGCTCACAGCCTCAGCGAGGTTACCGACTCCGGATAAGCCCGGACCCTCCGCCCGAGGGTTAAGGAATAGGGCCTGGCCTCCCAGTTGGGGGTTGTGCGTAGGGTTAACTCCCTCACCACGTAAAAATATTATGGTTCAGCCGAAGAACTCGCGGAGGCCCTGGACTGCTACAAAGCAGACATCACCGCAATCCAGGAAGTGCGGTGGAATGGGCCGGGCAAGAAGAGGATGAGAAACTGCGACATCTACTACGGTGATTGCAACAGGGAGAGGCGCTTATTTGGATGTGGATTTGTTGTTCGAGGCAGACTTAGGCAAAAACTCTTAAGCTTTGTCTGTAAAAGCGAACGCCTCATAACAATCCGCATCAAGGCTAAATTCGGGAACATCAGCCTGATTTGCGCCCACACCCCGACAGAGGACAAAGATGACAACAGAAAGGATGACTTCTATGATCTCCTAGAAAGGACTTACGATCAGTGCCCCAGCTTCGACACCAAGATCGTTCTAGGAGATTTCAATGCAAGGCTGGGTAAGGAAGACATCTTTGCCAAAGTCATCGGGAAACACAGCCTGCACGACACTACATCCGATAACGGACTCAGGCAGGTGGACTTTGTCACGGGACGTAATCTCTCTGTAGCTAGCACGCGGTTCCCACACCTCAACATCCATAAAGGGACCTGGCGGTCCCCTGATCAATCAACCGTCAACCAGATTGATCATATTGCGATCGACGTCAGACACTCCTTCAGCATTCTTGATGTCCGAACGTTCCGAGGAGCCAACATCGATTCGGACCATTTCCTTGTTGTATCCAAGGTAAGAACTCGGATATCAAGAGATCAACGGAGTCGAGAAAAGACACCACGGTTTGACGACGGAAAGCTACAAACGCAACGGACTGCTAGGATCTTTGCCGATCGAGTCTCCCGGAATCTCTCTCTAAGTTCGTCGCCACCTGCGCAAACAATCGAAGAAGATTGGAGGCGTTGTCAAGAAGCCAACAGAGATGCTGCCACTGATGTACTGGGTTTTACGGCACCACATAGAAAAAACCCATGGTTTGACAACGAGTGTAGGCTGGCACATGCAGCGAAGCTGGAAGCCTACAAAGCAACGCTGCAACGAACAACGAGAGCTGTTCGTGGGCGCTACGAACAGAGACGAAGGGGTGAGACCCGGCTTCTCAGGAGAAAGAAGAAAGAGCACTAGAAGCGCGCGATCGAGGAGATGGAGAGGTGCTACGGTGCTACGTAGGAACGATGTCCGAAAGTTTTACCAGAGGGTGAAACAGTCATCCAGTGGATATAAGGTTCGGACGAAGCCTGCCGGGACGAGAATGGACAACTAGTAGTAGAGTCGCAGTCGATACTGAGAATTTGGAAGAACCACTTCTGCAGACTGCTAAACGCGGATGATGACACCAATACCGCTGTCAGGCAGAATGTTCCACTCAACATCGACGATGATCGACGAGAATTCCGTCCCCCTGACTTAGACGAGGTCAAGATAGCAATATCAAAACTGAAGTCTAACAAAGCTGCCGGTGCGGACTGTCCGCTGAAATCTTTAAGGCAGCTTGAGATGATTTGGTTGGGCGTATGCACCAGCTCATCTGTAAGATAGGGTCGAAGGAGAGCATGCCCGATGAGTGGAATCTCAGTATCGTTTGCCCGATCCATAAGAAAGGAGACCCCTTTGACTGCGCCAACTATAGAGGGATAAGTCTCCTGAACATCGCCTACAAGATCTTCTCTGCCGTTTTATGTACTCGCCTGAAGCCGTTTATAAATAACCTGATAGGTCCCTATCAGTGTGGCTTCAGGCCAGGGAAGTCCACCAGATCTCACACTACGGCAGATCCTGGAAAAGACCCAAGAAATGCAAATCGACACCCACCACCTTTTTGTCGATTTCAAGGCCGCATATGACAGCGTGCATAGGGCGAGCATGTCTAGTTTTGACATTCCTGCCAAACTCGTCAGGTTGTGCAGGATGACGACGGGGAATTCTCGCTGCTCCATCAAGGTCGGTAACGAACTCACCGAGACCTTCAATGTCAAAAAAGGATTTAGACAAGGTGACGCGCTGTCATGTGATTTCATTAACATCATCCTGGAGAAGATCGTGCAAGACTCACACGCCAACACTAGAGGCACGATCTTCCAGAAGTCCGTACAACTGCTAGCATACGCGGATGACATTGACGTGATTGGCAGAACACAGCGAGCCGTCAATGAGGCGTTTGCTGGCATTGAGGCGGAGGCGGCTAAAATGGGTCTAGCGGTGAATGAGGGCAAAACGAAGTATATGCTGTCATCAAGAAAGGACACACAACATCGACGTCTTGGACAGAGCGTCACAATGGGCAGCTATAACTTCGAGGTAGTCAAGGAATTCGTCTACCTCGGCTCCGCAGTAAACAGTACAAACAACATGAGTACCGAGATCAAACGTAGAGTAACTCTTGCCAACCGCTATTTCTATGGGCTCAAGAGGCAATTGAGTAGTAGAGCCATCTCTCGAAGGACCAAGCTGACTTTATACAAGACCTTGATCATCCCAGTCCTGCTGTACGGCGTGGAGGCATGGACAATCTCAAAAGCGGATGAAGAAGTCCTTGGTATTTTCGAGAGAAAAGTTCTGCGTGCGGTCTTTGGTCCTGTTTGCGTTGACGGTTTCTGGAGGAGAAGATTCAACCACGAACTGTACGGGCTGTACAACGACATGAGTCTAGTCAGGCGTCTTCGGATCCAACGCCTAAGATGGCTATGCCATGTAGATCGTATGGACAACTCAGCTCCGGCCCGGAGAGTCTTCGACTCCGAACCCGTGGGACAACGCAACAGAGGACGCCCGCGTTTAAGGTGGCGCACCCAGGTGGAGAAGGACCTCAACCAACTTGGCGTGCGACACTGGAGACAGCTAGCCAGAGACCGTGCTAGCTGGAGAAGCTTGTTGGTTGAGGCCCAGGTCCACCCCGGACTGTAGCGCCAAATGAAGAAGAAGATCCACTATAAAAGACAAACAAACATTGATTTTTACATATATTAAAATTTAAATTTGAGCTTGTTCACACGCCAAAAAAATACAAGCTTCAATCGAACCTTTTTACGATCTTGGCCGTTTGAAGGTTAAGTCTGAGAGAAAAACTTGTTTTACTTGTTATTTCTAGCCCGCTTTCTCTCATATTCGTTCAGCTTAAGTGTAGTTCATACATAAACCTTTCTTAAAGATGTTAACATTGTTTTAAACATTTTGTTTTTTTCTTATAAGCGTGTTTCTTATATGAAATAAATTAAACGCATAGTCGTATGGGAAAATGCTTATTGCTATCAAATTTCTTTCTTACATCGCACAATGAAAACAAAAGTGGCACTAAGCAAATAACCTAATTTAATAAAACGAATTAAAGTTTAGGACTTAATTCAATGGTCTGTAGCTCTAAAAATCTTAAATGTTTATAAAACGTGGTAGTATGTACATATATGGTATCTACATATCGTGGTAGTTGTTATTTTGGCATCACTTTTGTAAAAACCTTATTTATGCAATTTGGCGTTATTGAGTTTTTAATAAAAACTTTTCTCTTTTAATAACGTTCTTGAAGACGACTGGTTTTATTTTTTCTCCGAAGAGTTTTACCTTTCACAAAAAACTGCATTTATTCCATCAGTAGTTTATATATAATACGGTGCGTGGTATGTATCGAAGCCTAGAAGTCTGCATTTTGTATATATTTACACGATTATGTTTAGGGCGATTATTCCAGGAACCTGAGTTAAATTGGACTGACTGACGGCCGTAGAGTTGTCAGAAACTTCGCTGCCTGGGATCGATCCCCGGTACGACCAAAATGACATTCATGAGCCCACCTTTTTCGACATTTCACTGAAAATGCTCAAAGAGTAATAAATGTCTAGAAAAAACTTCTCAAACTTGGTCGTTCAGAGTCGGCATAGAAACTATATGTCCCTTCCTCACTGTCTGTTCCTCTTGGCTGTAGCGTCAACAATATTATTATTGCCAAATATATTATTACCACCAAGAACATATTTACGAATACCCATCATGTCTACATAGATTACGCTATTTTATGTGCATATATATGTATTTTACCAATGAGTACACGACCGATGTTTTGCATTCAGCAGAATTATTATCGCCCTGAGGAACGAGGTAATTCAGCCAGTAATCAGAAATGTAGTATTATCGAGACAGCCAACTTTTACCTCTCTTGCCCATTAAACTGTTTGACAACCATTCTTAATATCGTTTTCTCTAACCAAATTGACCAATCAGAGAATGGCATTCACATTATTTCGTGAATAACCTACAAAAAGTCATGAATAACTGTCAAAGTCACTCAAATTCGTCGATCAGCAAGTGGACAATGAGCTGTGAAGTTGACCTCTATAGTACATCATTCTGCAGTATCAAATAAAGAATGTGATACATGTTAAAACACGGAATTAAGCCTTTTGAGCAATCGAAGTGGAAAATTGTACTATACAATAGAAATAAAGGAATGTAGGTAGTCTAGTAGTTTATATTAAATGTATGTATATACTTAAGGTTGTAAATCACTAACATATCAACTTTTTATAATATGGCTTAGTCGCTTATTGCACATTATTTCCAATAAATTTATGATAACTGATTCCTTTTTGTGGACATTTGTATATGTTTTATCCCAAATTTTGTATGCACATACTAATGTAAAATATACAGGGCATATGGTATGTAAGTTAAATCAAATGAAAATTTTGAAATAATGTATATCTGAAGAAATAAAAGCTAAATGTTATTGCATTTACATTCGGCTTATGTATGCGTTGTTGGCTTAAATAAGGTACATTTATATATGTATAAATATACACATATAGATATATTCAAGTAAGTTTGAGTATGTTTATGCATAGGTATGCGCATAACTTGTTTACCCATGGCTAAATTATTTATAAATTCCATAAAATTAAAGCAATCCAATGAGGTGAACTTGGTTATTTCAACATTAATACTATAGATTAATTTACCATTAAGAGGTCATGACATTATTTGTACAAACCATTTTCCAAAATGTATGTTAATTAAGCTGTTTAATTATAATTTCCGAGGCAAATTTAAAGTAAAGGTAATAAACTTTAAAAATTTCCAAACAAAAAACAGTTGAACTTATTCCAGAACAATTTTCAGCGACCGTATAATAAAACTAAGATTGACATATTTTTTAGTTTTCCGATAATATGTAGGTTGGTACATAAATGTTATACCTTAGTTGCGGTAAAGTATTTAGACAACCAAAATAGTTGAAACAATCTCCGCCTTTGAACTTTTAACTACAGAATATATTAAAAATATTTATCAAACCTAGCATTATAAAATGCAAATAAACTCAACTGATTTCAACAACGAAATAATCTTTTATTATGTAGATATTTACATAATTATCTTTTTTGCCTAACTTATGTCCATATGTAGTATATGTACATGTATGCTTTTCAGCGAATTACAAGAAGTTATTTTCTTCGCATGCATAAACACACATATATATGCCGATAATACTTGTGCAGCTATGTCCAAATCCAAAGATCGTCACCTACATATATACAAATATTACATCATTGTTAGTATACATTTGTTGTTAAACAAATCCATGTTTCTCTTCAACAATAAGCTTCGTAAACAGAGTATGTACTTTAACATTCATACACAGTTTAGTATATTTGACGATTTATAAAATGTAACTTTAATTGCTTCCGCATATTATAGAATTTCTTAGTAGATTTTGAAATACAAATGCAAAAGTTAACATGTTTAGTTGTATATAGATTTTAATAAATATATCCAAAAATGAATAGATCATTTCCATTGCTTGTTACCTATGAAGTTATTGCGTGATTACTACACTAATTTTAGCAATTTATACATTCGTATATATGTATAGACTAAGTCTAACATGTGTTATTGAGCTCTTTAAAGCTCCTTTAAATTAAAGATACGAAAGTACATACATATGTACGTGCTTAAATAAAAAAAAAACATGCATAAAAATTGATATATAGATATATGCATACATATATAGTTTTCGATGTCGATATGAGATTTATTGTTATGCACTACTTAAAGAAAACGTCTGCACTGCTTAATACGTGATTTCTTTTCACTTAATTTGCACTTTTATATACATTCACACATAGGAATATTCATGGTTTCACATGGCACAGTAAGAACGTAAGCAAACTTTCGAAATGACGTCAATTATGATGTTCCTCTCAACAACGTAGAAAATAAACGTTCAACAAAAAAAACTATGCAGATGTAAATATTATATTATTATATATTTTGTTAAAATTAAACTCACTTTTTGCCCAAGATGAACGAAAGAGAAACCTTTTGGCGTTAACAGTAGTGACTTAAGACTGATCAGGTAGACAACTGAGTAGAGGAATGAACACCATGGATCTCGGAATGACTACTTTAATTTTGTGAAAAGTGTGTTAATGGTGGGAGGAATTTCGTTATGAACGTCGTTAGTCTTAAATAAGTATGCTCATTTGTACATTGTTATTTTTTCAATATTTAATGAGTTCAAGGAGCAAATGAAACAAAACAACGGTTATTAAACTTAGTTTATTGCTTTTTACTTGTTACAAGTCGAAATCAGCTTACGTATATAGCCAGTACATATTTTAAATTTATAATTGCAGACGACACCTATAATTTTAGCAGAAATTGACAATATGATTTATAATTGCGTTATTGACAGTAGAATATTTAACGTATTAACGAAAACACTTATTTTTATATTATCCCGGTGAAAAGATTTAAATACCTACCCAAATATTTGAATGTGATACATGTTTGTAAAACATGTTTTATAATAAAATGATTTCATTAACTAATGATATTTATTCTTAACCAAATATGCAAGTAAAACATATTTCATATTAGTGAATAAATCAAATAAGTCATTCAAATGAATGCACGTGTTAAAAGTGTAACTCTGCAAATATTCATAAAATAAACTTAAAGTACATTATGGATTCTGCAACACTAGTTGGTTATAATTTACCATGACTGCTAAGTTTTATTGTCTTTTAAAAGGTCTGTATACTATGTATTTAATATTTTACTGCTTCATACTCGTTTCAGTAACTCGGGCACATTATGGACTGGAATGCTTTTAAACAGCATCAATTCTACATGTGCAACCAGTTTTTTTTTTTGATATTCATTTTTATTAATATCACTTAAAATTTGACAGAATCACTACTGCCTTTATTATTATGAGTATTCTTTTACCTGAAAAATTTTTTTTATTGAAATGACTGCAAGTAAACGCCGTTGCACAATAGTTGCTCATAATGAACTCATTTTTCATTGCTATCAATCAAATCATAGTAAGTAAATCTTGCCTTAAATTTCAAGATGTACTATTATTAAATTTTGATTTCAGTTTATAAACCTTTATATCTAAATTGTATTCGTCAATGCTCTTGGTTATATTTAACTGGAAATTTTGTTTGCCACTATTATACAATTTTGTATAATAATAATTACACTGATTTATAAATGAGGGTTAATACAACATAATATGTCCATGACGAGAGTTAAGTTGCGTAAAGCGTCGATACTACTAAACAGTATTTAAACAAACAGTTCTACAAAAGATATATCTTATTTAATTAATAAGTGGTAATCTTTATCAAAAAGTTCTAGACATTATCGAAGCTGACTTCCCATTGTCCTATAGTCGTATAAGCAATGTTTCATGAGAAATCTCATACACTAAAAATAATAAAGAACACATTCAACAACCAATTTTAATCTTTTATATGAGACAATTATTTATATTAACTTTATATGTAGCAATAGGTTAAATCTACATACATTTGATGTGACAGATATATCAAACTTAACTGATAAAAAAAAAGTTATATCAATTAATACGAAAGAGCAGATGGTGATCGGGAGCCAACTGTAAAGTCTTTGTACAGCGAAAACACAGAAATCTGCAATTGAATAAAGTAGATACAAATGTTATTTTATAAATTTGATTCAAAAAAATAAATCATAACTTACAATACGTATTTGTATTTATTTATATCTTTTTGATTAACGATTTTTTAATTAAACAATGCAATTAAGCAAGTAACTTTCACATTTTAATACTTAAAATAATATATATATATATACGAAATAATATATATGTATACAAAAAATGTATTTATATTTAAGTTGAAAAATTATAATTGCTTTCCAAAACTGAACTGAGCTTTAATAGCATGTTTAAAAACAGTCTTAAAAGTTTAAAAGACGCAGTCGGTTTCGTTAGTGATAACGCGTAAGGTACAATCAATATTTTTATTATAACACTTTACCAGGCTGTTTGTACTTCTGATTTTAGTTGTATAATCCCAACACTTGTATCACTAGTGCATGAGGAATAATAGTTCATTGATAGAACTCACATAGTATATAAGTTCCCAATATGTTTTTATAACTGTATAGGTATAATATGCATATTTGCCTACCTTATCTTTTAACTGTTGACACAATTGCAATCCAACTGTAAATAAAACCAAAACTTCATTTAACCACGGAACGGAAAACTCAGCTTGACATGAATCAAATTTCATCGTTCCTTGAATATTTGTTAATTGATATACCGCGATTATTAACTTATGACTTTGAAGATAGAAACTTATTGCTAAATCTTCAGGCAAATTCGGTGCAAGTGATTTCTGGAAAATATTACACATTTCTTTAAATAAAGCAATATAGCAATGATTATATACTATTACCATATTTCTTCCTTTTATCAGCTCATCGATTGGCTTCTTTTTTGGAATAACTAGACTAGTACGGCCGCGTTGCAAGGCTCCAAGAATATCGCCAACAATATGAAGAACTTCGTCAGATGTTCTGAAGCGATTGAACTATTATAAAATCTAGACTTATTGATTATTTCATTATGTTTACTTAAAATGATAAGTTTCATCCACATTGTCAATATGGTTAATTGCTTGCTGCAAATGATTCGCAGCATCTTGAACTTGTTGTAGCTTCCAAGGAGAGTCTTGTGTAATGGACGTCCTCTGAACTTGATTAGGTGCTTTCTGGAGTTTGAAATTAATATCCTAAAAATGAAATATTTTACGATATAATTATTTAAATGTCAAATATCAATTATTATGTGTCATATACCGCTTGTGTAATACTATCACCAGTAAGCGTTACTGAACACTTGAGTTGATCATGTGGAGCCATGAGTATAAACTTTTCCGTCTTCTTACCCTCATTCTCATACAACGGAACCGGGAAACGATGGGCACATTCCTAAGTGAAGTATTATAAAATATTAAATGTTTGACAAACACTGTTTGTATATTTCTTTCCAAGCCATTCAATGCTTACTATTAAAATTTGCCGTAATTGTTTGAGTATTGGATGAACTTCATCACGAAGTACCCATTCGAATTCAACCTGCTGAAAAACAAAATCAATTCAAAATGTTCCCTAGGTTTTACTAATAGCTGCCAATTGGCATCTCTCAAATTTATCGAGAAATTATTTGCACATATGTTTTTAATTAAAATTTAATTGTTCTCTTTTTTTCTTACTATAGCCAACACCATATCAATTAATTTTTATTTAATTGATAAAAACTTACTAAATTTTTGGCTTCGTCTTTTTCCGTGGCAGCCATTTTTTGACATATCGTTCTACTGCGACTTGCACCTGTCAAACTAATACCACGGTTTGCATCCAGGGTTGACTGTCTAGAAATTGGTCGAAACGACCAATTCCAAACACTGAAAAAAATGGATTTTTATTTTTTAGCTTAAATGTTACATGTGTATGTATGTATGTTTGCATATAAAATGTACAGTAAAATTTAACTCGATGTTAATGCGGTGTATTCTTTAGATTTTTTTTCTCGCTATAATAAATTGATTTTAAAGGTACAACTCTTTGCAAACCATTTCAATACGAGACTATGAGCCTACAAAATGAAAATTACATTCCCTAGTAACGGGATTTACTTGTGGCTGGATGTCCTTAATAATATTCCTTTTGAAAATATTTTTTTCTTGAACTAGAACAAGTCGAGTGGCTCTTGGATCGCTATGGTTTCTGTCTGGAAAACGCTACAGGAGTTAAGGAGTTGAACGGAAAGGAAATTGTTGATGTCCTTGGTATAGACACCATGTACGTCTAAATTCGCTGGCATTTTCATACTTATAAAAAAAAAACCTATCTGGATGCAAGATACACGGAATAATGGTAGACAATATTTTCGAAGATGACTTAATGTAGTAGGCGATCGGTGTCGTTGGGAAGAAAGTTGAATTCGTTGAAAACAATTGGGAGTGTTTCTTAACTCTCCGCTGATCTACATGCAAGAGGCACATAAATATATATATATTTGAAATAATTAATTTATAAGTTTTCATTTCATTTAATTTACTGTCACATCTCACTATTATTTACAAAATTTGACTACACCTGTTTTTGTGCAATAAACTAATTATATATTTTAAAACAAGTGGTGGATTGAGATTATATTGCGCTTATATTTTTCTTTCTGTTTACTAACAAATAACAAAAAAAATCAAAATAAATACATAGAAGTGATAATGTTGACGTTGACGTTACATTATCAACTCTTCAACTATATATCAACTATTTGTCAGTTTTCTAACTTTTTATGATTGTATGCCATGATGGATATAGTTTGTCCATTTAATTTCTATTTGGGTAATGCTACACACGTATTTTTTGGTTTTATTTCCTAAACTGTACAGATTCGTCTTTGATTTACTTACTTTTTCATAGCGCATATATTTTAAAACCTTTACTAATCTTCGCTTCCAAAAGTAAATCTAACACGTGCACAACTAATCGCCTTTATCAATTCGATTTATTCTATCAAATTATTTAATTAAAAGTAAAATCACATGATATGAAATAAAACAACTTTGGAATTAGAAATTGATACTTTTTTTTGTCCAAGAACGCACTTCTAGATATCAATTAATTTCTGAAATTGCAGTTTTCTTTTTAGTTATGAAAGCAAAAAAAATCTCTCTTCTAGTTGAATGGAATAAAGAATAGGAGTACTCATATTTTGTCGTAGCTGAAGTATTATCATTAATTTATTTACTATATCTTCGATAAGCAAGAAAAAATTTTACTTATCAATTAAGATAAGATAAAAAATACAGTCATATTCTTTTTCAGATTACTTTGATTTTCATAATAATGAGTTATTTCATTAATAGTTTTCTGGAATAATTACTTATTTCCTTTTCTGTATAAGACTTCATTAAACTACAGCAAATAAATATGCATAAGTAAGATTTTTAACATAAAGTTAAATTGTATATACAAAAAATGCACATATATTAAAAATATATTTTATGTTTTCCATTATAATGCATAACAAATATGGCTATTGTAGAAAGAACTGATAGTTTAATAATAATTAATTCTATATAAAGATTCTGATTTTTGATCGTATGTTAATTTAATAGATGCCGCTGAGATTAGCATAAATAAGTAAATATCAAATATGCTTTCCGGACAACACACATAAAGCATACATCGTTTGGCGTTATCTTCAATAAATTATTCTCCGGTCATCATTTCCATGAACTCTATTAAATAGGTACATGTATACAATTAGATTTACGAAAGAAGTATGATTTTTAGGACTTACCGTCAAAATCGACTGTTCCAGATCCGTCCGAATCAATTTCTTCAATCATAATATCCAATTCCGCATCAGTGAGTTGATCATCGAGTTCTTTAAGAATTTCTCTTAAGCAAGTTGTTGGAATGAATCCGTTACCTTGTTTGTCATATAAACGGAAAGCTTCTCGGAGTTCTTTCTGCATTGCCTCTGCATCTTCTTCAACAATAAATTTTGCTGCAAGTTGGACGAATTCACCAAACTCGAGACGCCCAGATTCTGAATTATAATGTTGTTCAATTTGGTTCCTATATTCTTTCATCCTATATTCTTTACTCACTGTCCTCGTCAACCTCTTCAATAAGCTCCTCCAAGATTTTCTTGTCGAATGGTTGACCCATCAAGCGAAGGATATCAGCAACCATTTCCGTTGGAATACTTCCACTCTTTTGATTATCGAAACTGTTGAACGCCTTTTGAAGAACTACAAACATGAATGAACAAATATGTTAAAAAAGTCGATAATAATATAATGTGGGATGCTCATAGGTTTCTCTTTCAAGATTCCGAACAATCTGTTTACATATGTCCATACACACATACATATGTTCAATTATCTCAATTATAAATTTACTGAAAACAGAATAAACTTTTTTTCCTAATTGTAATTGTATCAATAACATACCGGCGATCTGCTCAGGAGTAAGATCTTCATCCTAAAATGGAAAATTTAACATTAGTAAAATATAAAAAAATAAGATAGACTGTGTAAAAAATTACTTACAACTACGGGGGCGCTCATTCTGTTATATTTTTAATTATAAAAAAGCGAAAACGGTATTCAACTGGAAAAAATTACCAGACTCCTTCAAGAACCACACTCAACTGACAGCAAAGTGCTATGCGTTGTGAAGTTGATATTTGATTTTATATTTGGGCTGTGTGCGTGAACCAAAAATACATCCTACAGTGTGGAAAATACTGTACATTCCATGAAATTTCATTGTTTTAATATAGTGGATTGCCAATCGAAGGAGGATGGTACAATGAATAAGTGTTTGTAAAAGTTTCTTTGATACTTAATTATAATATATATATAAATATTCGCTGCTAGTGTGGAAGGATTTTAGTTTGGACCACTTTGGAAGCTGTGTTTTTGTAAACGACTAAGAGAAAACAGCTATAGCAGAAGTGGGTGTATATGCAGATGTATACATGTATTTTTACGTCAATTCATAAACAATGTCATCGGACAAGTTATAGTTAATAAACAATTTATTTTTAGCAATTAAATTTTGGTTGACTTTTCCTGTGCATATCATAACGCATAGGTAGCTTAATATATGGACATACATATGTATATCATATACGCTTGAACATATGCACGTGTATATATAGTGGCGTAATTATTATCATGGACAAAGTTAGTTTTGGACTTTTTGCGTGGATAAACCAAAATAAATGCAACTCGACATATGTATAACCGCAAAATAGGGAAATAAAAAGCATCGCACCGTATGTTGAAAGTATGGAAAATATGATGAATGAAGCATTATTTTTTGTCCATTAAATGTTAAATAGTAAGAATTGTTGAAGAAAAGATATTGTTAGCTGCTGTAATATACAGACACATACGCCTTTATATGATGCATTTTGAACAAAAAAACTTGGAATACAACTTAGACATTGACGACGAAAACAGAAAGGTTTTGTCACTTCTTCAGCTCTAAATACAATTCTAAAACGTGCTGCATACTTAATTTCATCCAATTCTATCCCGATTTCTTTAGCAAAGCTCCCAAGAAGCTGTCACCCACTTCAGTTTAATATTCATAGCAATTCCAGAAATTTTCTCCAACTCCGTATCATTGCTCGTACTTTCATTTCCATTTATATCGGTAGCAAAAACATTTCACATATGTAACTATTTTGCGAAATATATGATTCCACATGGTATGAAAGATCTATAAAAAAAAGTCAGAAACATACATATATGTTGTGAATAATTATATTGGCTAAAGGTTTGTGTAAAAGAATATATATACATACATTCTATTTACTTATAAAATATACTCAAGCTTTAACCAATAACGATAACATTATGATTCACCAAAAATCATAGATATTATATAAATATTTATATGTGCATACTCATAGATCATAGATCCCATCCACTAAGTCGCCTTATTATTTGGCGCATACTGAATATAGTGGTATATGGACCAACACCATACTCACTATATAATAGATATTGATATCTTTCAACTTGGAATACAAGTATTCAGAATTTTAATACTCACCGTACTAAATCAACAGTGAAAAAAGTACAAGTTGAAGACCAGGAGTTTTATATACATACATATTGTATGTATATAGAATTGTTTAATTGATGTAACCTTTGTAGATTAAATTCCGAAACTTAACTTTATAATTTACCGAAAATACTTGATAAAAATTATAAGTTGATATACGATGGAGTGCATTTAACGTTATTACTTATTTTATTTCCTACTCACATTTTATTTTTTATAACAACGAGTAAAGTGTTGACTTTAACTACTGTTTCGAACAATATCAATAATAATCATCAAATAATTTTAACAAGCAAAGCAGATCTAGTCTAGATAATATGTAAATCTATTATTATAGCAATAATTTTATATTCAATAAATAATATTCAAATCCACTGCAAAAAAAAAAAAACAAATACATAATATATGGACGTTTTAAGTTTCTATGTAGTTTATTTTATATGTATTATATTGACGTGATTGAATGTAAGGCGTACGTACATTTAATTATTTTGTAATTTTCATTATCCATGTTATTGTATACATTACGAGTAATCTAATAATCAAATTAATGCGCATTTAGTTTCCTGAATATTTAAAAGAGCATTTTGAGTTATGTTTTAAGGATTTATAAATTTGAAATGTTCCAGTCAAATGTTTTTCAAGAAGAATTAAATTGGTTTCCCGAATGTTCAATAACATACTTTTCATGTCGGTCAGTAGTCATTAGCATTTATAAGATCTTCACAGTTCTTATCTGATCCCTTAAATAATTCTTTATACAATGGAATAATTTTTGAGAACTGTGAACAAATTTTATCAAGCTCGCTTTGCAGTTGTTGTAATGACGGATTTTCTTCAACAATAATTTGAAAATTAGTTAATTTTTTTAAAGCGGTATCAATTGCTTCATATTGCACTCTTATCTGTTGAATTGAGTTTGCATTTAATCCATTGTTTGTTTTATTGTTCGAATTGGCTATGTTACTGGACCCTCTGTCATCCTAAAAATTAACATTATAATACATTTTTTTTTCGAAAACCAGAAATTCATACCTTGTTTACACTATATAAGAAGCTTTGAACATTTGCTTCGTCAAAATATCCTTGGTCATTCCATAAGCGTAAAGTTTTCAATATGCTTTCCGTTGTTAAGATCCTTTCTATTGAGTTACATTCTGAAATGTTTTGGCTGCATAAGGTGCTAAGTTGGCAGATGTCTTCATTAAGTCTCTATTAAAGTGAAAAATATTGTTCTTGTCTTACAATCCAGTAACTCTGCAGCTTTTAAGTCTATTAATGAACCATGTGATATAGGAATGAAACGCTAGTGAGATGACAATAAATTAAAATTCAAATGCAATTTACTTGATTTGATGCACCGACTGCCCCATTAATGGACGTAGAATGATGAGTAAAAAAAGTATTCAACGGTTATCACTCTTGAATTATTTTATTTATTAAAAATATAAATAAAAAGAACTACATACAAAATACCTTTATTGCGAAAAAATTCACCTTTAGGAAAAATCAAATGTTTTTAATTAAAGTGAAGCAGTACATATGAAGTGGAAAGTTAATAAAAACTGCGTTTATTATATTAATTCGTGTTACACAATATGTTCAAATTTATATTGAGGTATGTCCATCTTCATTAAGCTCAACTTGTAATTTCTTTCATTTAATTCATACTATACAGCTTGTTCAAATTATGATGCTTACAAAATTCAATATTAATTTAAATCATTTAATGAAACTGACAGACGTGTGCTTTCATGAATAATCTTCAATAATAAAAATATAAGTATGCAATAAATGGTCATAAGTAAGAAATTATATAAAAAAATAATAAATATATGATACTTGGTTATTGTGCTAAGTATACAGAAATGTGTGATGAGAAGATTTTTTAACACTTGGCACATTAAATTGTAATATGTTAGATTTTAATATCTTACATCTATCTCATTGCGGTGACGCTGAATATCTGCCTTAGAATTCGACAGGTCACTGCTTTTAAGCATTAATTCTTGAGTGGCATCCATTAATTCGTCTTGTAGTTTTATGTTTTTGTCTTGAAGTTCCTTCAATTTTTCTAACATGTCTTCTTTGTTTAGTTGTAACTTATTTCTGTAAATAACACAAATTGTTGACATATTAAACGATAAGCTATTCATTTTTAGATAACAATAAACATTCATGGTGTTTTCATATAACACCCTTTGGACCCATTTCTCCAAATTTATACTTTTTAAAACCTTTTAAATATATTATTTTTCTTAGCTTGTGAATAAAATCCCTTTCGCCAAAGTAAAATCTTTTCCCGTTACATTCGTTATCATCCAAATTGCTAAATAAATATGTAAATGTTTCAATTTCGATAAATAAATCGGATTTATGACTCATAACACCGACAAGAATGTTTGCCCAAAATGTATTTAGCGGGAGTCTATTATAACAGAATTCAATGGAACAAGGTGTATTTGTTTTATCTAAACGAATCTTTTCTATAAAATAAAAAATAAATACAGCAGACTCGCGGTAGCGGGAACATTTTTTGTTTGCACATTTACATCATCGATATGAATAATGATCCCTTTCAATTTTGTTTTATTCAGCTTTCAGTTAGTTGCAAGTCAGTTTGTCTTGGTCCATTCTTTGTCTTATATATCATTGATTGTTTTGTCTGCTCAATTTTGGTATTTTTTCTTTATTTCTGTTATTTTTCAGCAGTGAAACATATTTTTTAATTAATATGCACATACGTGGGGTGCACTATTATTTTATTAAAATTTCAGTTTTGCAAATGTGAAATGGCTTTGTTTTTAATTGTTCGTATTATCGCGAGTCTACTGTACGTCGTCATATTATAATCAACCGCTTATTGTTAGGTACTAGGATATAAAATATATATTTTGGACTTACTTATCAATAATAAGTTGTTGAATACAAACATCATTATCCATTTGAATGAGTCGGAGGACTTTAAGGAGCTTCGTGATCAAGTTATCTACTTCAATAACCTGGTCCACAAGTCCCTGTGTTGAACAAAATTCGACGAGGGATGGCATCTCTGCAACAGATTCTTGGCAACTAGTATCCTCGCACACCGTTTCAACGGTTTTACTTGTTTTTGACAAAAAAAAAAGCAAGATTTAAAATTTAGTTATCTATTATATAAATTCAAATTCGACTCTCAGACATTATACACATGAAAGAGACTCTGTATCAGGTTTCATCTCAGGATTAGGTTAGGTACGGGGGCCGCTTGTGAATCCACCAGCACACTTAGACTCAATCGGCCAATCTCAGCGTAAGGTTGGTGCTTTTTTCAGGTTAGTAAAGTTTACAACGAATCAGTTATAGTTCTTCTAGTTTTGACATTCCTGCCTAAATCGTCAGTTTACGCAGGACAACTATGGAGAATTTAAGCTTCGCCATCTCAACGAGAAATTCAATGTCAAGAAATAAGGCAACTCGCTGTAACGGAACTTCTTCAGCTTTTAAATTCTTAAGAACAACGTGCGAAACTCACACGCTTGTGATGTTAGCCTACGCGGATGACATTGACGTAAATGGAATTGAGACGTAAGTAGCTAAAATGTCTCTAGCGGCAAGCGAGGGGTAAAGGAAGTATATGTATACGGTTCCCAAGGAAAGCAATAGAACATCGACTAAGGAAAGAGCGTTGGGCGAGGTGATTAAGGAGGTGGCGTACAAAAGTGGGGATATCCTCAACTAACTTAGTTAATGTTATTCACTAATAAAGATCGCTCTAGCTGGATTAGCTTATTGATTTGAAGGAAGAACCACTAAATTCGTACTCAAACCCACATGTTCATGTAGAAATTATCAATTTACGAGAAACCACTGATATTCGATTTTCCGATGTAATCGGAAAATGGAATGTATTATACTGAATGTGAAGTATATAATATATACTTCACAGCTATCCTCCTAAGAGCATTTTGATACCATTTTATTACATGAAATAAAAATTACCCAAATTGTAGTCCATTTGTTATTGCGGAAGAATTCATTTGTGATTCAATTTGTTGTCGGTTGGTAATAGCTTGCGAAAGGTTATGTAGTGATTCATCTCCAGCATGTTCAATGTCCGCAGACAGTTCAATTTGTGAAACCACTTTTCCAGTTGAAGACACTAGATTGTGGGAATGTGAGTCAGGCATAGTCACATCTTCTAAAACATTGTCCATCATAAGACATGGTTCAGTTTCGGAGTCCAACATCTCCGTCGAATCAGATTCATCTAAATATATAATTCATACATTTAAAATTTTACTTGCAGTTATTTTACTTACCTTCATTAGCGACACCTGCATTTTTTCCATGAAATAATCGCTGTCTCTTCCCAGATGAGGCGGTTGCATTTCTTATAGCGCTAATGACGGCTGCAATGAATGATTGATTTCGTTGTGGTGATATTGAACTATCTTTTTTATCAACTAAAGAGCCACTTATATTTTCGAATTCTGGAGTCTCATCACAACTGCTTGCACTATTAGGGTATGCTTCGTTGTGGTATACTATATCCTTTTAATAAGTGAGACATATTAATAAGAATTAAACCATGCAAAAGAAAAAAATACCTCAAGATCTTGTTCCGAAATTTTGTATGAAGAAATAAGCTGTTCCACTAGACTGTTAAGTCGGGTATGAAGTCCTGTTAAAGCCAAAGACGATCCAGACACAGAAGTATTTTGATAAATTCTTAGGTCCTTTGATCTCGATTCTAGGACTGCATATTTGGATTGCATGAGTTTATTCTCTTGTCTATTTGGGATGAAAAAAAAAAAACAAACTACAAATGTGATACAAAGAAAAAGATATGTCTTACCTTCGTTGCTCATTTAATCTTACCAAATGCCTGCACTCGTCGCGTAAAACTTTTATTTCCTCTTCTTTTTCAGAGAGGGTTTTCTTACATATTCCATATTCGTATTCACTTTCATTAAGTGCATCACACATTGCAGTCTTTTCGTGCTGAAGAAAATCCTGCATTTCAACGGCCTCTCGCTCTATGGATATTTTTTCCTGCATGAGACATTCCTGAGCTACTAACGCACGTTCCATTTCATTTTGCAGGGTTCGACAGAGTTTGCGTAACTTGATTATTTCTTGTTGTTTTTCAACCAGTTCATGACCAGACATTTGTATTTGTGACTCCAGCATCATAAGACTATCGCAGCTGCTCTCTCCCAATGGTGTATTACGTGATAATTCAAGCATTCCAATAACACGTTCTGTATTTTGATTTAGTTCTCTTTGTAAGGATATCTTCTCCTCTCTCTCTTTATTTATTTGTTGTTCCATGCCTAAAACCTTTTGTGTTTTTTCTTCCAATCTGTTTGCTAGTTCATTCTGTTTATTTACAGCTCTTTTAATATCGTCACGTAACCGCTCTATTTCCTCATCCCGTATTTCAGATTGCGTTTGTTTTTCTGCCATTTTAACAGAATCTATTCTAACGCAACGACATAATCCTTCTATGAAACGTGTCTCTAAGTCTTCTCCAGTCAAACATGTTTGTACACTCATTTCGTGAAATATACGTGTTTTTGATAGTGATTTTCTATAATTTGTTTTTGTGGGGGCAGAATACATTCTAGATGGCGTAGCACTAATTTTTCTTCCTGAATACGTCATTGAAGAGAGCATACCATTTTCTCTAGAGTTTGAGCTGCTCCGAGACGTTCTCTCTCTTAAATCTTCAACTGACTTTTGTTTCCTTCTCCGGGGTAATGTATTTGAACATGTTCCCCCAGATAACACACATTTTTGTTCGTATGAGGCCAATTGAGAACGAACTTTAGTAGAGCCTAACTCAGGAGTGACCGAAGTACAACGCTTCGATGTTATCCCAATAGGCACAACTTTACTTCCAACTGAAGGCCAACGCCCATCATCGGATGGAGTCCCTGGTGTTCGTGCTCTTGTTATAGAAGGGGTTCTCTGAGGGATACCTCTTAAGGCAGCTGCAGAATTTAAAGGGCATGGCAAGGAATCTGGCTTTTGTACTTTTCTTACTGGGGTACAACGGAATGGTGGAGTTGTTGTCTTACTAGATGTATTGGGCAAGGGTTTTTCCATAGTCTCACGCGATCTTGCGCGGTCTCGTGTATGTAGTGCGTTCTTTCCTATTTTGTTTTGAGTCGCAACTGTTAGACGAGTTTTTGGTTTAGTTAAATGACTAACTGCAGATGTGGATGGTGTTGACTTCCATGGCGATTTTACTAAACCATATTCATGCACAGTTTTAAAATGATTAGATTTACAATCAGTGCATTCCGCAATCACGGAGGAACTTTCACTGCCATTCTCACTACAACATTCATAATTTGTTTTTATATTGAGCATTGGATTAATAGACTTGTGCTCTCCGCCTAAGTCAGATGCGAAACTAGTGATACTGGAACCACATGAGACATTTTCATTCACATTAGATTCTATGTCCATTCCACAACTACTACTGGCGTAGCCACCACTATTGCTACTTAATGCACGCTGCAAACATATATTTAAAGTTGCAGCTATATCTACTCCGCTATCACTGCCTTCATAATTCTGATATCCCTTTATGGATCGTTTAGTTGCTTCATTCAATTCGGCAGCAATCATTTTCTCTCCTAACAGTTCCTCACAAATATTATTATTATGTAAATTTGAAATCTTATTCTTGACAACTTTAGATTGGTCATCAAATGAATCTCGATAGTCTCCAGAATCAGGCAAGTGCGTCATGTGACTTATGTTTATAGATGTTCGCACTGGAATTCGGATATATACTAGTTATCAAGCTTACATGAAGTTTAAAATTAAGATTAACCAAATTAACATATTTTAAAATAATGAATTTAATAATTATTGAATGATGCTATCAGCAGAAAAAAACATTAGGAAATAAATGTAATAATTAAACAGTACATGTCTTAACTTATTCCTGCAAGTAGTTTTGAATTGGTGATCCTTGATATAAATGCCCCCATTTGCAAACGAAGCACTACAGACTTTAACTATATCCATATGTATCTATGAATTCACATACCGTAATGAAATATAAATACATAGGTATATATTGTATATGTATACACTTTTATATGATCAGATTCAATGTATCTAACTAAGATCAAGTAACATCGTGATGATTGCTCAAAGATACTAATCAATTGTATTATGGAATGAGATACACACCGATTTGATTAGGCTTTAAGCCGATATTCTTCAAAGTTCAAAACAAAAATTTTTAGTATTAAAAAATCACTATATTTATGGGTATATGTTTTAGTAGATAAGAATGCTTAGGTTAATTCCACACAAACATTCATTTAAAGTCGTAATATGAAAGATAAACAGCAATCGATTAAATGATGAGTTAATGAAATCTCTAATACTGAAACGATTACAAAGATAAGTCCTTCATAGTTATATAACTAATTCAAAATATTTTTGCATGAGTAAAATCTAAAATTTAATTCATAATAATACGTTCAAGCAATATCACCCTAACGAAATTTGGTTTTCAGAAATTATGAACAGGAGTCATTTACTCAAGCATATTAAATATTGCACATAAATTACATTTTTCATGGAAATATATAATTCAACAATTGCGTGGTGAAACTTTTGATTCAAAAACATACTTTTTGTTGCAATGAATATAGAAATAATTCATGTATGTGCATATTTCAATTTTATTCAGAAATATTTTACAATTACAAAACCGAAAATATTTGCATACATACAAATTCAATTAAAGGATACCTCCAAAAATATGTGTACCTACATACATATGTTTGAATTTGCAGTCTTGTATCAAATTTATATGGAAATTTGAAACTAGTTCAATAGAATTAAAAAAAATAACTCAATCTTTCACCTACATGTATAAATGGGAAACGCTTCTACCAAACTGCAGAATGCATGCAATGAGGGACGCTATGCTTCGTTCGATTAGTTTCCGCCCGAAAAGAATTTACCGCGTCCAAAAAAAAATTGTATGCGATACGACACTTGCTTAATTAATCAAAAACATGTTTTTATTTCAATTCTTAAAATGTTATAAATTGCCATTTATTTAAGCCGAAGTTCATTTCTGTTTTGCCCAAAAGTTCTGTCAGAAAAAATATGCAGACAACAAATGGATACGTTTTTACACTATCACAAGAACTTCAGCGATAGTCGAATTGCATGGTACAAACTTACAAGATATACTTGACAGTTGAATAAATCGAACTATGACGTCACTTGGAGTATATCAAATAATACGAGTAATGCAAGTGAACGCATTGTAAGACTAGTCTTACATTCTTTTTATTTGTTCTACTTTTTTTTTGTTTCTTGTTTTATATTTTTTTTCTTCTTTGAATTAAAAATGTTAATAAATGCTCAGAGTCAAATATACATAGTTTACATACAAATAACATGGAACACAACTGTTAGTGATATTGAGCTTGAATCCTTGCGCTTAGGTTTAATTGAACAAAGTTGAATGCAGCGTTTTGTATAATTTCCCTACAGTAGCTCCTGTGTAAAAGGAACAACATGCTACTACTTACCAACAACCGCTGTAAATCTTACCTTGATCTCTGTCATTCGATTATTACAATCTGGCAGCATCGTGTTTTTTCTTTTATCAGTAATCTATATTTTATTTAAAAATCATTTCACGACTAAATGGAGACAATGTAGGACACCGAATGTTGTTTAAAGTATCATTTGAATTCAATGTATACATTTTATTTTAGCTTTAAAACAGAAATCAAGTATCGATTTCTGGTTTAAATCTTCGCTGTAAAAACTAGAAACTTCACAATGTATCGAAAATTCAAATAAACCTTACAATGTAAATTATTCTATTTAAAATTGAATTAAAATCAATATATGTATTAGTATTTACTATTAAGTACTTGAGTAAGTAATTCTCAATACATTTAAATAAAATTGATACTTTTTCTTTATTTTTATTAATGTGTAATTTATTTATAATTCATAACAGTAATTATAATTTATTTATAATAATAACAGAACGGAACAGAAAAGCTTGTTCCATCATTTATGTACAAACATGGAATAATTGAATGTAAATCATAAAAATTAAGTTTATATTTTTATGATTTGAAATTAGTTAATTGTCGAAACTTAAGTCATAGGTCAAACATGTTTTTAAATTAATTACTGTCCGTTCTAGGCTACATAAAGCACTAACATCTCGAATGGCAGTGTAGGTTAGGTTAGGTAAGTGAGTAGACGTGGTGTAGCCATGCCTCACTCAGGTCCTCTGAATTGAAGCCATTCTGATGCCCAAGGGGGTATTAAGCCTATTGTACCCCACTCGCACTCGAGTTGGTGTTGTCTACTGCAGCCGACATGGATTTTCAATCCATCTGACGGACGTGCAAATATATGTTAGTGGGATATAAAAGTTCTTGGATGCCTTGGAAGAAGAATTTTCCCAGAGTTCTTTCCCTCAATATGCAGAGGCTATCCTGTGACCCCTCTTCGTTCCCACAGCCGCTGCATATGGTTTCCTGGGTAAGTCCCATTTGGTTCCTATGATATCGCAAATGATTATGGCCGGGTAGCGCGCCTACTACCTTCCGCAGCATACCTTTACTGCATATGAGTCTATTTGACCTTGCACTCTTGAACCTCGGCCATAGCATTCGGATAGTCTCGCAGGTGCATAGGGAGTTCCACATTTCATTAGCTAGCTCCGGTCGGTAACAGTACGTCGGATACGGCCCCTTTCCTGGCAGGTTCATCTGCTACCTCTTTGACGGTTATGTACCTATGACCTTGGACCCACCATATTGTAATCGAATACTGCGTACCAACCAACCTTGAGTTCTTCGCGGCAGCTTGCGACTAGCTTGGACTTAGGTAGTCTGATAGAGCAGAGCAGTGCAAGTTTAAAACTTTGGAGAATATGCCCGTGCCTGTGCCGATTTCTATCTTCGATCCATCCGTGTACACATGGATGGAGGTCGAGTTATTGATGACATAGTGTAACATGACCGATTTTTAAAAGAAAGTTTTTAGCTAAACTGGGTACACCAGAACAAAGTTATATTGGTCAGACGGAACAAACCTGTACTTCAATTGGTTCTGTTCAAAAAAGACCACTACGTACGAGTGGAAAGTGCTCAATGCAGAGATACTAGGTGATTTGGTGTTTCATGCAGCATTTTAAGAACTCTTCCGGAATTTGAAATTACGTTACGCCTGTTTCAAATAAAGACAATTCTTCCACATTCCCTTTAAATGAATTTTCAAGACAAAGAAAAGTAAACGTAGTTGTTGAATAATATATTTTAAATTCAAATGTAAGTTTTCATACTGATAAAATCATTTTTATGAATTATAACTATATTATAAGACATACATATTTATGGAAATCGATAACTATTTAAGACTTATTAAATTTTATATTCTCAAAAAGTAAGAGCAGCGTATTTATGTCAGATAGAGGCGGTGATAATCATTTGCACCGAATGCGCAATTACATTTTGGACATTTACGTTGACGAGTGTCGTATCGGGTTCTCAAACAATCATAACAGAAAACATGGAAACACTTTGAAAGAACAGCATCTTTTCGCTTAACCTTACAAGAGGGACAGGTAAGTGTTTCTTTGTATTCTCGAATCTCTTCTAACATAACTTCATCTATAGTAGTTCCTGCCATCTCTATCTTCTTCATACGTTCGGCTTTACGTTTAAATTGTGCCAATTCCTCTTGCAAACGTTTTGTCTTATATGCCTCGGCTTCAAGTGAACTGGTTTTTTCCGCAACGACTTGTTGAGCTTCTTTCATTTGCGAATGATATTTTTCAAGATGGAGTTTTAAGTCAGCCGCAGATTGAGCAGACTCAATTGCTTTACGTTTGTGCATCTCCATGGCTTGTTGGCGTAGCACTAGTTCTTTTTCAATTGTCGCGACCGTATTCTGCAAGTTTCGCTCCTTCTCTTCCAATTTTCTTAATACTATATGCATAGCTTCAATTTGAGTATCTCTTGTTGCCATACGATCTTCTAAAATTTGTTTTTCTTCGCGTAGTAACTTATGCATTTGGTTTGCTTTAATACGTTCAGACATTAACTTAAAATTAGCATCATCCTTTTCTCTCAGCTGTTGTATAAGTCGTGAGTTCTGTTCTTGCATGTCTTCAAAAGCTTGCCCAGTAACCTCCATTTCATTCAATAAAGCTTCTTCTTCATGAGAACCAACGAAAGGTCGCACATAACCTGGTGCTCCACCCCAAGCATTTTCAACCGGTTTTTGGTTTGCTACTTGCTTTTGTAATTCATATTTTTGTTCTTCTAGTTGTTTTATTTTCCTGATAGCCTCTTCATCAGCAAGTTTTTTTCTTTCTTCTCTTTTACTTTCTTGTATTTTTTTAATTTGCTGTCTTAAATCGTCTATTTCAGAGCGAAGTTTTTTTTCTGTAGCCATTAATTGTACTTTATCTCGTTGATCTTTGGGTACACCTTTATACATATCCAGCAACAATTTCATTTCCTTTTGATCGTTTATAGCTTTTCTAAAAATACAATATATTCATATATTTATGGACTATGCATAAATATTTTTGTTTGGCTCGGCTAAAAAAAAATACTTACTTAAGTTGCGCTTTTAGATCTCTCACAAGTTCTGACTCTGTAGTTTTATTATCCTTCGTTTTCTGGATATCCTTTATATCCCTTTCAATTTTAACATTAGGTGCCGCAGTTGAATTTTGATTATCTTTCTTGTCACCTGGGGAAGCCGTGACCGTCTTTTCTAGTTTAATGCCAGGGTCTTTAAGATCTTTTGGTTCTTCTTCCCCATCCTCGCCTTCAGCTGGAAATAAGATAAAACTGTAGCATAAATAAATATAAATATATAAACATGATAACTGATTTAGTCAACAACAGTTATATTCTATATGTACATAATTAATTATAAATAATAATTGAAAGTTCATATTAGTACTGATAGAAGCTTACATTATTAGTTGAAACATTTATCGGCAAACTATGTAAAAACGGAAAGTTTTTGTTCAACGTACCGACATTTATCAGTATTTATAATAGCATCCTGTATCAATCATATATAATATTAGCTGTGCTCCGCGGTTTTACCCGCCTTAAATTTGGAATATATAATTCGTTTCAATTTCGTAGAGGCATTATGATGTTTGACAAATTTTGTGGAAATTGACAAATTCTTGTCAGTGAGGTCTGTACACGAGCGTTGCGTATTAAGCTGACCACACCGCGCGGCGTTATGCCTCGCATGTATAAAATAGTTTTCTGCAATAGAGAGCGATAGAGTAAGAATTAAAAAGCGTAGGTCAAATTAAGTAACGCCCGGCCAATAGTACGCAGCGAAACATATGCGAGACTTTCACGTAGTAATCGTAGGTGTATGCTCTCTTGCGCTTTGTGGCGCATTTATAAACGTTTTGATCGCAGCACTGCTTTGATTATCAATCGAAGTAGGACATGCCTATGAGAATTAATTTAGTTAAACTAGAAATTATAATTTTAATCGCACAATAAATTCGTTGAAATTGCCAAAAAAAAACGACCTATCTAAAGGTAAAAGGTAAAAGGAAACAAACAAACCAAAAATAAAGGTAACCAACAAATACCTATGTACATTCAGTTGTCGCTGGAAAAATTTGGGAATGTCGCGAAAAAAAAAGTCGCAGCAAAAACAATAAATAGAGAAAGAGCGCAGTTTGCCTTTCCTTGATCTTGGCACATGCTTATTGTTCTAGAGATAGAAACTACATGAAATGTCAGAAGAATAAATAGACCATACGTAGAAATTTAGTAAAATGATTGGTTTTTTCAGAGACTACTTAACAGGAGCTTGACTTCCGCAATCGATAGTAGTCTTAAGGGTTCAAGCTTAGGAGTTCGACAGATTTTAGGTGCGGATTCTCTTCCCAAATTTAATTTTGCTCATAACTTTTGTGTGCTGGGCTGCCGCTTTTCATAAACGTTGGAAATCTACGCAAGAACATTCGTATTTCTAGTATTCATATATAATATTAGCTGTGCTTCGCGGCTTTACCCGCCTTAAATTTGGAATATATAATTCGTTTCAATTTCGTAGAGGCATTATGAATTTTCGACAAATTTTGTGGAAATTGACAAATTCTTGTCAGTGAGGTCTGTACACGAGTGTTGCGTATTAAGCTGACCACGCCGCGCGGCGTGATGCCTCGCATGTATAAAATAGTTTTCTGCAATAGAGAGCGGAAGAGTAAGAATTAAAAAGCGTAGGTCAAATTAAGTAACGCCCGGCCAATAGTACGCAGCGAAACATATCCGAGACTTTCACGTAGTAATCGTAGGTGTATGCTCTCTTGCGCTTTGTGGCGCATTTATAAACGTTTTGATCGCAGCACTGCTTTGATTATCAATCGAAGTAGGACATGCCTATGGGAATTAATTTAGTTAAACTAGAAATTATAATTTTAATCGCACAATAAATTCGTTGCCAAATATATTGCCAAAAATAAACGACCTATCTAAAGGTAAAAGGTAAAAGGAAACAAACAAACCAAAAATAAAGGTAATCAACAAATACCTATGTACATTCAGTTGTCGCTGGAAAAATTTGGGAATGTATAATATAAAAACAATAAATATATATAAAAACAATAAATAAAGAAAGAGCGCAGTTTTCCTTTCCTTGATCTTGGCACATGCTTATAGTTCTAGAGATAGAAACTACATGAAATGTCAGAAGAATAAATAAACCATACGTAGAAATTTAGTAAAATTATTGGTTTTTTCAGAGACTACTTAACAGGAGCTTGACTTCTGCAATCGATAGTAGACTTAAGGGTTCAAGCTTAGGAGTTCGACAGATTTTAGGTGCGGATTCTCTTCCCAAATTTAATTTTGCTCATAACTTTGTGTGCTGGGCTGCCGCTTTTCATAAACGTTGGAAATCTACGCAAGAACATTCGTATTTCTAGTTTTCACATGAAACAGTTTCCAAAGTGCCAGGAAAATAGAAAGTGTCAAAAATGTTTTTTTTTTTTTTTTTTGAACTTGTTTCGTGGTCTCAGTGCTGCAAATAACTGTCAAATTGGTACCTTGTTTGGCATTTTTCTCTGCTGGAAAACCAAATACATAGACAGCGGTACAGATAATGCACATATACGTATACTTTAAATATAAAATAATTCCGTCGCTTTCCAAACTTAAATGTGGGTCGCCGTGGCGTCGGCTCCTACGTAGAGGGTGCCAGGTACGACACCCGAATTGTCGATATACCTCTTTCGAGCTACCGACTATTCACAAAGAGTATTCCCATCGAGAAACTGCTTCTCAACTTCGCCGCTCGGAGACGGCATTAAACTGTAGATCTCATCTACTCATGAAAGATGAATAGTACGCACAACATGAATAATTTGTGTAGACGCTAGGCCCAGGTCGGCCTCGGACTTTCGCGCCATCCACATTATTATTATTTCCAAACTTAATGTCTCTTTATTTTTCTGTTCAAGAAAAATTTAGAAAAATGGTAGTGTCATGCGGGCTTAAAGAGTTGTTAATAGTTTATGTATATTACATTTAATGGTCGATCTGTAAGCAATAAGAAATACCTTTTATGTGTACCTCTCCGCTCTCCTCTTTTATGGATACTAATGAATCTACACTTATTTCTTCTTTAATTGAACCTTCTTGTTTGAATTCATCACTAACAGATGATGGTAGATTTTTACTCCCCTCCAACTTTGTAACCATATCTTCAAGTTCTTTTCTCAACTGTAAGAGAGATCGATGTTAGCGTTCTAAGTTTGGTTGAGATATTTTTACCTTAACATTATCGGCAGAAGTATCCTTGTACTTTCTTTTATAACGTTGCACTTCTCCTTTTAATTGCCCATTGTGGTTTTGCAAAGATGTTATCAAGTGTCGCATTTCCCTATTAATTGGTGCGGTTTGCTCATTCGCAGCCATATTTTGTTCGAACTCAATTCGTAAAGTTTCATATTCTTTACGAATTTGGGCCAAAACGTCTTCCATTTGAATCATTTCACTTCTCACTTTTTTCTGAGCTATAAGTTCCTCGCTTTCCATTACTTCTATCTGACGAAGATGTTGATTTTTGCTTGTTTGTAATTGATTTCTTGTTTCGTCTAACATTGTTTTTATTTGCATTGACTCGTTGTATAAAACGGAAAACTGTGATTGCAAGCATTTGTATTCTGTTGTCTCTACAATAACCGATTCAGGCAATTGGCGAATCTAAGAATAGAACGTTATTGTATTTATTTTAATAAATATAAACATTATAACTCACATCCATTTTAAGCTTTTCCACTTCTTTTAAGGTTTCGCGATGTGTTGCGTGAAGTTTGTCAAGCTCTTGTAATCGATTGTTAGCCAATTCACGATATTCTTCGAGTTCCTTCTGAAGGTCTTCAAAGTGTTGGCTATTTACATTGGAAGGCGTTGCCACTTTTGCGGATGAAGATGTTGTTTTATTTGGATCACCGTGCATTTGATGGTAGGCTTTTAATTTTTCAATAGCTTCAGCTAAATGATTTTCAAGCTTATCATTGCGGCAATGTACTTTCTCGAGGTCATACTGGAGTTCATCTATTTGATTTTTAAGCTCCGCATTTTCTGTTTCTTTTGCAGTCAGAGCATCTTGATACTCTTTCATTTTTAATGACATTGTATGAAATTTTTCGTGCAGTGATGTATTAAGGTTTTGTAAATTTCTATTTTCGGTCATAATTTCAATATGCGATTGTTTAAGGGTTTCTTCAATAGAAGGCATTCTATCTTCACCAGAATCGCTCTTCAATGCTAGTGTTATCTTCTCGTTTCTTTGCATAAGGCGATCTATAACCTGAACAATCTTTGCAACTGCTCTCTTCGAAACCTGCACCCTATTTGCAAGCTTATCATCTAGTTCTTCCTTATCCCAAGTGGACAACTGTGTAAGAAACGATGTCGTTACTTCGTTTTCATTTTTATTTTCAGATTCATCAGCGGTTTCAGCGTCAAAACGCTGCAGAAGTACACGAATGTCTTCATTCAGTTGATTCCAATACCGATTGACAACATTTAAAACAGCATCATCTTGCGTTTGACGCTTTTCTAATTGTTCTATTCTATGTCGAAGTTCAGCTTCCGTTCTCATCCGCTGTTCAATTCTTTGAGCCAACTTTTTATTTTGGAATTCTAGAACTTTAATGTCCATTTCCTCGAGAGTTGAAACAGGTCCAATTAAATGAGGTTCAAAATGAACCTTCTTTATAGGGGGTTGACCAATGGTAGATCCACTGCCACTACCTGTTTCCTCGGCTAATCTTTTTGACATTTTTGTTGCTTATACACTTTCCTTACTGAAATAGAAAACTAGGGAAAATGGGACTTTATTAATTTATTTGAACATGAAAAAGGCAAAGCAAAAACTTTAATTCAATTAATAAAATTTAATCAATGAATTATTAATATTGTTTTGATTAGCATAAAACTGAAATTATGAGATACTAAAACTTACTTTTACTCAGTTTGGTCTCTCAAATATCATTTATGTATGTATGTATATTATTCATTAAAATATTTTGTTTGATGCATGTACTTTAATAATGAAGATTTACTGAGTTTGGTCTTTAAAATACCATTTATGTGTGTATATTATTCATTACAAATTGTGTGTATATTAAACACTTTTATAATAAAAATTGACGAAATAGCTCAACGCTAACGCGGTGCCATTCTTTACACAGATGCAGGGGTGTGCATATATTTTTTTTGACAGTTCAAAAATCTTTCGTTAAGTAGTGTTCGTTTTCTTTATTTAGATTTTTAAGAATTAGACATACTTTTTAGAAAGATTATTGAAAAGCTAACCAACCACTAAAAAATTTGACAGATAACCAGTAACAACTAAATGATCTATTTCAAAAATGATATGGTTGATTTTTTGATAATTAAAATTTGTTAAATCGTAACCGGTAAACTCACTCGTAATGCATAACGTTTTGAATAGTTTCAATCACATTTAACTCAAATTCTGAAAGTATATAATTCCCAGGTGAAGGTGTTTTCCTATCTTTTAAGCCGAAGTCGCATTTGTATTTTCATTTGGAAAAATGTGATCTGGCGTAGAAATATCAAGAGTTGTGAAATATCAACCGATCTACTACATTATGAAAGTATACCTTTCCGTAACTGAGTGGTAGTTATAATTTTGTGTTGCGAAGTGTCAACAATTATCTGTGATATTTTTGAGTGGACACATTTGTATTAATATTATGTAATGTTCCATCTCGATCACGTACGCTTGTAATTATATTTGTATAAATTTAGTTTCTAACATTTCTAGGTCGCCTATTCTGAGTATATTCATAATGTACATAATATAATAATCATTGTTAAAAGTGTAAAGCGAGGAAACAAAAATAAACAATTTATCAATGTGTACAACTACTATAATGTATTTTTTTTTCGAAATCTGGTTCCAAATATGTTTTTATATTTATTTTCTTACAACCGAGTTTTTTAGCCACAAATGTGTTTCCTAGTGAGGATAGAGATGTTCATGAATAATATGAAAACGTATGGAAGATATGCCGAAACAAGTTGAGTTTTATGACGAAATATAAGAATGCATTTAATGAAGTCACAAACGCATTTTCAGTGATTTGAGCAGCGATCAAGGCTTTGAAATAATTCGCTTGGGACAGTAAGAAAAACACAAATAATACATGGAGTACATATTGTCACTGGACTGGACCCGGAAGCGATAAATAATCTCTTGTCGCTTGCTGATATATGCGTTGGTTATAATGTTATTTGTTTAAATATATTCATACAACCCAATAGAAATATATGATACAAATTATATAAAACGATCATATGTACGGAATAAAGCAATAATTTTACTTAAAAAAATTTACTTGTTTAATTTCTTAAATCCATTTGAAAGCTTCATTATGCTGATCCAACCCTGGGTTAAAAATGTGCCTTAATGTAGGTCTAGAATAGTTAATAGCTAAGATTCTAGTCATACATGGCCAAATTATTGCCTTTTATTGATTTGTCCTGTCAGAAATTGCATATTTTTACATTTGTAAGCAGAACTAATACATGTGTAACTTAAATCAATATGCTATTTAAATTAAATCAGTTTGTCCAACTAATTTCTCGAACTAAAGAAAATCCATTATAAATTATATATAAATTGGGTACAATTCTAATGTATTCTTAACTTATATAGTTCTGTTGCGAAAAAAATAGATTACCAAATTATCACCAAACACCCTATGATGTATACATTCATATGCATGTATATATTTACATATATTCATACATGTCTCTATCAATTTATGTGATACTCAATGGTAGATAACAGTTTTATTGATAAATCTGCCCTTTTTCATTGAATTAATGAATAAGTTTCTTCAACTAGCTTACGAAGGTTTATATTTTTACATACCTTAATATAGTTTAACGTATACAGATCTAATAATGACATATAGTTATTGAAAAGTGAACTGCCAAACATATAAAGTGATTTTTTTTAATATACAAAACATTAAGGAACATTATTGGGAGGAAAGTGTGCCCATCTTGACTATAATGCGCTATAATTCCTGTAGTCCAAATGTCACATCCGGATATGGAAATATTTAAGCTTTCATCCCTTTCCATACAAATTCTTATTGGAAATGGGAGAAAGCTTTTTCGGCAAGTATCAAAATCGATAAAAGGAAAATTGTCAGTTTTTTCTCCTAAACGGATTGTGAGGTTTTCTGAATAAAGATTGGGCAGAAAAAACTGTTAGTAATACGAGATTAATACAAAGAAGAAAAAGTTAAAAAACAACGTTCTGAAAGGGATGGCCAAGAGAAGTGTTAGAAAATCAGATTTTTTAATTCTATAACACATTTCCGCTGTTTCATCTATCACAATTTTTGTTAAAAAATCTATTGAAAGTTGCTTAAGATAATTAATGCATACATACACATAAGTATGTACATATATTTCATCTTTTGTTATTCGTTGAAAAACGCCGTTAGTCGAAGTTTCATATACATATACAATATTTCCTATGATAAACTATAATTCTTAATATTTTTCAGCCCTCATCAATAAATCGTTTTTTTCAGAAATACATTTGAATTCTAAACTTTGCATTACATAAGTTTATTTATTCTTTCACTTACATTCCCGACATCATAGACAACATTAAAAAGCAAGGCTGTAGGCATTTGGTAAAAATAATTTTAAGCACTGGTATTTTGCAAATAACTGTAAATCTGCAATTGAATATATTAAACATTGTATTCAATCAGTCTAGAATAAAATAATCATGCAGCCACCACCGCGTAAGGTAAGTGTATTAAGGGTGTAGCCAATTTTTAAATTCTGCTATTTGTTTTTAAGTTAATGTATGTATATTTGATTTTATTATTTTTAAATTAATACAAGTTTTGACTGTTTTTATGTTTTAAAAATAACCATTTTGACCATTAAAAACTTTTTTTTTCAATAAATTCCCTTGACAAATTCATTATTTCCATGCTACTAATAAATATGAAATCACAATACATAAATATGTACAAAAATATATAGATATTTACATTAATCTTAATTTAACCACTGGTATTTTGAATTAATTACATAAAACAAAAATTTCAGGGTAACTACGTGAAATTCCTTAAGAATTTGCACACAGAACAAGTCGCAAAATTACAACTTAAAAATCAACATGAATGCGATTTATTAGAAGACATACGACAGTTTACAATTAAAAGATCAAGTATTGAAAAATCCTACAGTGAAGCGCTTCTTAAAATATCGTCAGCATATTTAAATAAGAAAATACCTAATATTCCTGATATTAAAATGGAAGGAATGGAGGAGAGGTGGTAAGTTGATTAGAACAGTATATTCCTTTGCAATGTAATGTATAATCGGAATAAACCATGCTAATCGGAATAAAAAAAAATAATTTTCACTAACTTCTTTGTATTTAAAACATTAAATTATTTCTATATTTGTTGAATTCTAGTAGTTATAAAGCAAACACATTGATTTTCAGAGTAAATGGGCTTTTAAATCGTTGGCTTTTGGTTACCAATTGGTGAAATTGCTTTGTTGTCACTCGTTTTCTAAATGGAAAATTGTTCTCCTTGAGTAAAGTAATTCCGACTGGATCTCATTAGATTGAATGATTCCATAATCGGAATACCTATCACAGAATTATTTTGGCTGAGTGAGACATTTCATTTATATAACGAAATGACAGTACACATACATATTCACATATATCTCTACCTCTGCAAGATCGTTGGTAGTGTTGTACCATTCATTACATTCATTTTGGTTTGTAATTTTCGATTAGATATGAGTTTTGTCAATAAATATCACGCAAAACACTATATGGCGTCACACATACTTTTCAAATTGTTAACTCTTGGAATTTTTAATCCTAGTATGTAATATCAATGGGTGAACGATTTTGCCTAAAACAAGATTTATAATCCACGACGACTTTTGTATTCAAAGTTCAAAACTATTGTATAATCGTGTTAATTTTATTTTATTAAAAAACGCCACTTGAATTAAATTTTGCATGAGTTACTAAAAGTAAAAGCACATAGTAATTAATATGTAATTATAATTTAGTAATAAATTGTGAATTGTAGTGGCATATTTTGCCTTTAATTTTAAATAAGTATTTGTGTACATCGTATGCCACTTATTACTATGTATGCTACGCTAATGAAAATTAGGTTTTATTATTATTATTATTAGATATTTTTTAATATGTATTTTTCAATATCTTAGGAATATGTGGAGTGTATGGCGAACTGTGCTTGAGGAAAATGAAAAGCTGGCCCGTGCACGACTTGCTGCGATAGAAGTTTTCCAACAACAAATCGCAGATGAAGCTAAAGTATTGCGTGACTACAAATTGGCTATTTCAAAAAAAAGCCTTAATCAAGTAATCAATATTCAAAAAGAGCTCCATCTCACTGTGGGTGATGTAGATAAAACAAAAAAACAATATTTCGATGAGGAGCATTGCGCCCACGATGTCCGAGACAAAGCTCGTGATATAGAAGAAAAGTTGAAAAAGAAAAAAGGTTCGTTTTTTCAATCTATTACATCCTTACAAAAAAATAGTGCTCGCGTAACTTCGCGTAAAGAATTACTTGAAGAAAAGTCAACAGGCGCGAGGAACGATTATATTCTTAGCCTGGCTGCAGCTAATGCCCATCAAAATCGATATTTTACTGTTGATTTACAAACAACTATGACAACAATGGAAAATTATGTTTTTGAACGAGTTGCGGAGTATCTAACACTAATGGGACGTACAGAACTGTTAACATGCTCTGCCACACAAAATTCTTTTGGGAAAATTCGAGATCAAGCGCAGCAGCTTACACGTGACTATAATCTACAGTGTTGTTATTTATTTTACCCTGTCCTAAAGCAACATATTCAGTATGATTTTGAACCGTGTGATAATGATCCCGTCAATAAAGTAACAGCTGAGCATGAGTCAGCTGCTGAGACCCTTACAAAAGAAGCTAAAAATTTAGCTGCGCGAGTGGTTAAGGAAAATAATAATGTTAGGGAAAATGCAAAAAAATTGGCTCATTGCGTTTCGCTCAGGGATTCAGGACAACGTACTGACCCTAATGACGCAAATGGTCCTGATTTGGATACAAAGATTGAAGAATTTAGAGAATCCATACGTCGTTCAGAAACTGAAAAGGCGAAGGCTGAAGCCTGCTTAGAATGTCTAAGAAATGGTGGTATAAACGTAGATGAGTGGGTGCAAGAAGCAGAAATTATGGGCGTTCAAGAGCTAACGAGATCTGCAAGTTCTTTATCTATGAGAACTGATGTTTCTGGTCAAGGGGTGAGTTTTATATCCACTCTTATTGATATCCTTAACATTTTTTTTACCGAAGGCTTACAAATTTTATAAAAACTTTAAAATTGATGATTTTCAGGAAAATCCTAGTTCTGATTCATTTTATGACAGCGATAAAGAGGAAGCTGCGGAAGGAGCGGAAAGTTCAAAAGCGCCATTAGACGAAAAAGAGTTTTCTAGGACAAGAACATTTAGTGAGAGTGATGAAGGTAGACAAATTTAAATATTAACTTCATTATGGATTTAATAATGACTTGTGGTGAATTGTCTAATGTTAAAGAACCAGAACAAGAAGTTCGCGTTGCTGAGGCGATCGCCCCTAACTTAGGAGCAGCCTGGGAAGATCCCACTGAGGTTAATTGGGGTGCTGATGACAGAGACGAGGAGCCTGTCATACCTGAAGCAAAGGATCCAATTTTTAAATGCACAGCATTATACAGTTATACGGTAAAATTATTATACGATTTATATTTATTGAAACGTTACACAACTTAATTTATAGGCTCAAAATCCTGACGAACTATCAATTGTAGAAAATGAACAATTGGAAGTAATCGGTGAAGGAGATGGAGATGGTTGGTTACGGGCTCGAAATTATCGTGGTGAAGAGGGCTATGTGCCGCATAATTATTTGGACATTGAGCAAGATACAATAAATGGAACTTCTAACTTAAACCAATTACGTTCACAAATATCCTTTTCATCAGTGGATTATACTGTGGATAATGAAGACCCAACACTTGATTCGATCCAATCACCTGATCAAGTATCAGTAATTATGGCACCTCACAAAAAGAAATCGGACCAAGAGTACTGTATTGCATTATATGATTATGATGCTACAGCTGAAGATGAATTAACTTTTGAGGAGGGTCAAATTATTAAGATTGTAACTAAAAGTGCACACGGTGTCGACGACGGTTGGTGGGAAGGAGAACTTGATGGAAAATTTGGAAATTTTCCTTCCCTCGTAGTGGAAGAATGCGATGAAAATGGTGAACCTTTAACAGAGGGTGGTGATGAATCACCACCTCCAACAGCACCGCCAAGTATTTCTCTTCCAGCGGCACCCCCACTTCCGCCAGAGTATGTAAATGAAATAAATGAGATAATGTTCCAATCAACAGATATGCCAGGTAATAATATTATAAATAATTTTATATAAAATTATTAATTTTATCGTGTCGTACAGGGCTATGTAGTATATACATCTATGATGTTGTATAAGCAATCCCCCCCTTATTCTCTTAGTCTTGTCACCCAAAAATACTGCAAAATTCTAATCCATCTGAGACAAACTCAAGATTCCAGAATTCGTAACACTTTGATTAAAAAAAAAACTTTCTAATGGGCAAAATAGAAGATAGTGTTATTGGAGTAATACTACATAATTTGATACAACAAATAAGAGAATACCTTCAAAAACCTGAAATGACTTTTGAGCCGAGAGTGGAATTGTCAAAAATAATTTGTGATGGTTCATAATTAAAATCTTGGTTTCCGGATGTGTAATTATTAATTCATAAGCCTGTATTCTAATACAAACCAATGAAAAACAAAAAACAAAATTAAAGATAAGACGCGTTTCAATATTCCCGTGTTCTGCAAACTAAAATTACAAAAATTGGCAAACACCTGTAACTATCGAATGGAAATTGGTCCTACTTGAAGGCACAATCTGCAGTATGCGTTGGTGTGAGGATTTGAAAGTTTCTTTTTTCACCTCACTTGAATTCAAGAATACAGACTCTGATGTGAGGTGACAGAAAAATATGAGGCTACTATTTTTCAATTCGTCTAAGAGAATAAAAGGGAATAATATATCAATACCTGCCTTAGCATATTTATATATAACCATAACCCTTTACTTGAATTGATTTTTTGTTTTTTTTTTGCTTAGATGATGAATCCACAATATGCCCACAAAATAACATTCCTAGTTTTCCACCACCAGGTAAAGTAAAGCATACTTAATTTTGTTTCCTTTACACTATAAATTCTTGCTTCTTCCCTATTTTCTACTCACTGAGGTAAATTTAGACCTTTTGTACATATTATGTTCAATGTAGCATGTATTGGATATACATACATTTACTTATAAGATTCTGTAGCCATTAAAATAAATTTGTTTAATTTTTTCTGTAATGTGTATTGTACATATATTATTTAGAATTTATTGCCCGATTTGAATTAATTATTATAAATGATCACGTATTTATGCAATGTTATTTCTTTTGTTGATCAGTTATCATTCAAGAGATGGACTCAAAGGTAATTCTTATGAAATTATATATAATAAGTTACATCGTCGCATATAGAATATTGTCTTAAAAATGTATTAGTATTAAAGTACTGGTCTCTAATCAAATTTTTAGAGCATTCGCGATTGCTATTTCCATTGATATAGATATACATAGATACATACATTAGTGAAATTATTTTACGTAGTTTAATTGGTTATTTTAAGGAAAATATGGTCGAAAATAATGGACAATCATCAATTATCGACTCCGGGATTATTGCAGTCACTAAAGGAGGAGAAAATACATTAAATTTAGGTATGGCACAAATAATTGTTACAGCTGCAACCCCTATGGTTGAAGATGGAACAGATAAATCTTTCCCCCCTGTAGGAGAAAGGGGTGGAACACAACCAACCGAGGATCCTAACCACACAACGGTCGATGAGAGATGTGCGGAAGAAAATAGTGATGAAAACAAAAATGTTGAGGCTGGCGAACCTGAAGAGCTCTTTGAAGCTGATGAGAAGGCTGATATTAAATTGGATAATCCCTTGCAATCAGAACCGAAAGATCCATTTCAAGACAAAAATCCAGGACCTGGTATAGAAAAAGGATGCATTAGCACTTCCGGTGACGACATTACCTTTGAAGTAAATTTTGAAGCCAACTTTGATGGTGCATTCTCATCAGCCGATACAGAAGAGGATACTCCTAAACAAGTTATTGGTGGGCGAGCTAGCATACCCGAGGAACTAGCGCCTCACCAGTTAGCGCGATTACAAAATTTAAAAGAATCAAATGCATAATAAAGTTCTGATTCAATTAAATAAAGCAATTCTGTTGCTTCATATTCAGTAAAATTAAGAAAGACCAAAACATCTACATAAATCCGCACGTTATTGAATACTATCCATATTTATATTTAATCACATGCAATTTTGTAGTATTTAGGATGTGTGTGTGGGATGATGGTTTATATTTTATGCAAGACGTTTGATTGGAACGAGTCGTAATCATATATAATCATATAAAAGTGATTACTTAATAGTCTGCCAGCAAAGTTATTAACATAATTATGCGCAAATCAAGTTTCTAAGTATTATTTTATTTAAACTCTAAGTTTATACAAATGGCCGATCTTCATTTGTTACATAATGCAAACGGAAGGAATAAATATTGTTTTTACGGTATATTTATGTATTGAATTCATATCGCGATATTTAATATTTTGTTACCCGTTAAGGCCAGCGTTACACGTTAAATTTTATTCTTATTTGAAAAAGAAATTAGCTTCTATGCAGTATTTTTTCTGAACTTGGATATTCGCGTATAAACAGAAGAATAGAAAATACTGGGGAAAAGTCAGTTGTGTGTTACTGAACATGTGAGAAAATTGAAGTTGTTGTTTTATGAACAATTATAGTTTTTGGCAGCATATGGCTTAGAAATGTATGGCAGATTGAATACGTTTATTAAGATCGAATCAGTTATACACATAGTTACATATTGCTATTGCAGAGAATCACTTTGCTTAAGTACCACCATATGTCTAAGTAACCCTACCTGTATATACATTTTTAGTCATTTGCTTGTTTAAAATTTATATAACCGATTGAATGCGTTTTAATCCTGATTGAATTCAAGGGTATAAAATAGCTTATGTCCTAGAGTTAACTTGTAAAAAAATGTCGAATACTTATTATGAACTCAAATTGATATACAATAAGTACTGAATATATATACAAATAACTATATAAATATTTTCATGTTACTTTAAGTTTTATGGAGATCTGTTATAATAGTATAATTTATTGGAAAATGTGTATGTACGTAGATATATATCAGAAATAAAGTTATTTGCCTCATATTATTTGCCATTTATTGGTACAATGCAGTTGAGAAATCTACAGTTTTTCTACTTAACTTGGATTTAGAAATGAATGAATGGTTCTATACAAGTAATAAAAAGCTTATACATGTTTCAGGTAATTTATATTTTTCTTTACAAGGCTGACGAAAATTGCGAAGATTCGGAAAACATCATCTCTAAGTCGAGACTTCCTTTAACTCGTACACATTCTCTCGATTCTTTGCCTCTTTTTATATAAGACAAAATAAAAAATATTACCCTATCGCAATTCGTATTTGTTTAGACAGATAAATGCAAATCACGAGAGTCATCATCGAAAGTGCGTTGTATTTCTGCCCACCCATATCCAATACATACCTACCAAAAAGGTTACGATATGGCTGCTTTCACACAGGAGACGTTTTAAGCAAGACTCCCCATACTGTATATTCATATAAATTTATTGTGCATTATTGTCGTGCTTAAACATCTGTTAGCATGCAAGCATGTTGTTACTGTAATTACCGCCGCTGCTCAGCCCCATTATGGGTAAAGAAGTTATAGTATAAAAGAAGTTGTAGTTCGTACTATACTTCTGATCAGCGTAATGATACAATAATCTATCCTCTTCCTCCGTACGCCGTTAATACAGAACTTCTTGTACTCAGGCTCAGGTTTACGGAACAACCGCATGCAAATCCGAATACACTGTAAGCCACACATAATCAACTTCCAACTTTTGTATAAAAGGCCCGTATTTTCTGTTTGTCCCTAGACTCTTCGATTTCCTTGAGCTGGGAGGTTGCGAGAGAGA
The DNA here is from genome assembly GCA_964034865.1 of Eristalis intricaria. Taxonomy (NCBI): domain Eukaryota; kingdom Metazoa; phylum Arthropoda; class Insecta; order Diptera; family Syrphidae; genus Eristalis; species Eristalis intricaria. The sequence continues at coordinate 91,258,193 of OZ035875.1, read as the reverse complement.
ATGTTTTTTTCCTCCCTTCTTCCGGCCCGGTACTTTTCTTGCGCTGCTCTAGTTTTTCATTGCAGCGCTTTTTGGTCTGGCTCGTCGGTTGCAAGTTTCCTTTGCTCATACTCTCCATCATACCACGGGTTTCTTGACGGAGGTAGTAAGTAGCCTAATTTGGTTTCCGCTACCGTTGTTGGCTGCTGCAGCTATCCGAAATTTGATAGAAGATGATCAAATGAATCTTGTTGTTACTAGGAAATGCCGGTCTGGTCGAGGTGGATATGCACCCTCTTGCCTAGGGTTCATTGGTTCACCTCATAACGGATGCTGTTATTCGGGGGGCGCCGCGAGACAGGGATCGCTGCTGGCATCCCGCCAAGTTAAGAGCAGTCACCAACAGGGTTATCGCACCTGGCTCATAACAATAAATAAAATTCTCGTGGAGTTAGAAAGCATAGCAATCAAAGTAGTTGCGTATACGTACGACAGGTATATTTCACTCAGTGATGATCGAAATCACATTTCGGCTACAGACTGTGGCCGTAAGGTGAATGCTACGAAAACGGAACAGATGTTGCTTACCACGAAGACAAAGATACCAACATATTTACTCTCTTCCTTTCCTCAAGTGCTGAGTACCAGGGCGTTATTCTGGATCCTAAGCTCAACTGGGATGCAAACATAGAAACCCGGATGAAGAAAGCATGTGCAGTCTTTTATGCCTGCATTCGTGGGGTCTTAAATCCAAATTAACTTGTTGCCTGTGCCATTATTGCCTTCGGGTCACTAGTATGGTGGCCCGCTCTAAGCAAAAAATACGACTTAAACAAACTCAGCAAAGTCCAGAGATCGGCAGGAGGCGGAACTTCCAGGGCGATGAGATCATGTCCCACCGAAGCACTAAACGTGTTCCTATACGTCCTCTCACTAGAAGTTAACATCCATTATGTCCTCATGGCCACTGCCGAAGTGTGGAACTCCTGCCTGAGTACCTAACCCCAGCTCCCACGGAGTACAATATCGCCACCATAGACTTCGAAAAGTCGGCACTATGACGGTTTCCATCCAGAGAGGACTGGAAAACCCAATCACTTACTTCAGAATAAAAATTTCTGATCCACACAGATGGATCTGTGCTAGACCACGGTATAGGCTCAGCGGTCTTCTCGGCGGATGTCTACATCTTCCATTCTTAGCGCCTCCTAGATCACTCGAGTGACTTCCAGATGGAAGTACTAGGGATCAGAGAAGGGTGTAAACTTCTCAGTACTATCTGCCATGCAGCCATAAGGGCCATTTCCTCAGTAATCAAATCTTCTAAATTGGTGCAATAGTGCAAGAGACACTCAAACAGGCCAGTAGCAGGTGCAATATCACACCCCTATGGGTTTCAGACCACAGAAGTTGCCTTTGCACCTGCTCAGAGGAAAGTATGCCTCTCTGTGATTGTCCGGCACTGGCCAAACAAAGATATACAGCGTTCGGCAAACCTTTCCTTAGTGACCTCGCCGAGATCGTTAATCAAAGTATATCGAACATAATTAAATTCCTATACAGGTTAGATTTAGCTAATCCAAAAAACTCAGGTCTACGAGTTGTGGTAGCAAAACGGCGCACATTCGCGCTAGTTGTACCCAGATTGAGTCAAATCGGATAGCCTCTTAAACCAACCATCGCTAGGTCAAAATGTGTGTTCAAAATGTGGTGTGAGGAAATTTTGTTGAAAGAAACATTTTAATAAAGACAGCGTGGATCTTATCGAGCACCACTTTCTTGGTGCTTATACTTAAAAAATCAATTTCCAGTAATTGTAATTTCTTTGGCAGTACCAAAAGTAATTAACATTTTTCTGTAATTCCTCAAGTATTATATAATTCTGTGTGACTTAAAACGCGACTCCAAAATGCTTACATGAAGTCACTGGTGGATCTATCTATATTATGCAAATTACAATCTAAATCAGATTCATATATGAAAAGTCGTATGTAAATCATACAAAGAAGTAAAGACTTCGTATTAATCAACATTTTAAAAAAAAATATGAGTAATTAAAAGGATTTGCAGAGTACTTGAGGAATTAAAAACATTTTTTAAGTACTTTGGTATTGTCAAAAGAAATTCAAGTAAGTACACACATGTATAATTCTTGTGCTGGTAATTGATTTTATTAAGTAAATGCAAGTAACAATGAATCTGTACTTGTACTTATAAAAGATAAAATACGGGGAATGGTACTTGTACTAGGAATCAGTACAGTCAAAATGTACTGCATTACATGACTAGTCTGTATAATGTGACATGTGACGTGATTTGTACAAACTGTCTGTCTTGTCTTTTTTGTCTGTGCATTTGCGGGAAACGGAATCGGAAAAGAAATTCAATCTTTCTGGTCGTGAGGATAATTCTGTCACTTAACCACTGAGTTGTCTTTACTTTTAATTTTACTAAATGACAAGTAAGATGTGGATTTTAACAAAATTTGTTTGAAAGCTATAGTTAACATTATTGTTAAATAGCTCAATAAACCTCAGACGAGATTTGTGGCCTAATCGGCGAAGATCTCCTTATTTTAAAGCTCAGTCGCTTCTGTGGGTGTTATGTCGATTTTCATTTTACGAGTATTATTTGTCTTCGCTGTTGCTGTAATTTACTCATGGAGTTATTTCAGCGTGAATCGTGAACAATGAGCACTGTTGAGTTTGTTTGAGAGAAGTGACTCTGAAAAAGGATTTCAGAAAAAGGACTCAGAAAAAGGATTTGTGTATAATTTCAAATCAGAATTTATTTATTTCATGTTTTTTATTACTTTCGTATTTGTATTAAACTTAATTTTATAGTTATTTTTTCTTAATCTTCACTTTTACTAATAATTATAATATATTGTAAGTTTTACAATGAAATTAACACAGTCAAAAATTGTGATCAATGATCAATCATTTTACATACGTACTTTTTTATATAGTTGCTATACACAGTTATATGTATATATGTATATATTCTCCTTTAATATCTCTAAATTAAGAGATTTTTAAACATCGCATGGACCGATACATTTGTGTATAATAAATAATACCGAATTTTGTAGTTTTATTTTTCATATAAATATAGACACATTTTTTCACATTCATATATTTCATGAGTGCTACATTGTTTTAACAACTTAGAGATTATTTTAAAACATATTTAATGCATAAATGATAGTTCAATTTTTTGATTTCCATGATTTTATTTTTCCGAATTAAAGTGAGCAGACTATTGTTTCAAAAACTAACAAAAAAAAGTCTACATTTATTTCTGGATTTTAAAGAAATGCATATTTACGAATAAGTTGTTTTCAGTATACGTATACGCTTGTTACATAAAAGTAGGTAACAAAGAAAATATACATTGCAGTTTAAGTTATAGGAACTTTTACGACTTTGATTATATGGACGGATAAATAATAAATTCAACAGCTTAGACACTATTTAACACAATACATACATAGATGTACATATATATGCGATATTCGCATGTATCATGAAAATTAAAATGAGCATTGTGTAGACTCTTGGAAAATATACGCTGTAAGTCTGTGTTTCTAATCAAATAAATCGTGATAATGTATGTGGGAAAAAATTAAAAAGAAAAATATTAGATTTTTACATATATATGTTAATAGAAACGTATTTATATATTACATACATATCTGCTCACTTAGTATTATAAATTATTATTTAATATCGGTATTCCTGGAAGTAATTTTTCATTCTTATGAATACAAATAAAAGTCGAATCTTCAAAGTGTTGAAATATTATAAGCCTCAAAAATCATATAAAAAGCGGGAATACCTACAATAGAAATTATTTATATTAGTGTCCATGCGTTTGTTTTTACTGTATGCAAAGTACAGCATTTTTAAGATCCCTTTTTTAAGTTTTTTTTAGAATTTTTTAGAGTTTTTTTCTTTTTATTATACTAAAAACTTTTTTTGTGAATTTTGTCTACATGTGTATGAATATAAAAAACAACTTATCATTCCTTAATTAAAAACAAGCAACAAAATAGATTTTATATTCTCACCATTATTCTATTACAATATTATTATAATTGTATAAGTTACTTGTTAGCTATATTTTACTTACGTGATTATATTTTAGAATTTCATGGTTTCACTTATTTTTGTTACTACTCTGTGTTCAAATGTAAGTGGTTTAATTCGTATTTTCCCTTTTACTGGAAAACATTGTTCTAATATGAATATAAACATGTGTTGCGAAGATACATCGAATGTATACGCTTACGATTTTTACGTCTAAATTTACTACTGTAAGACTAAAATAGGCTCCGAAACCGTTGAGCTTCCATTTTAATTTACTTTCATACATAAAAATATATAATGTATTTATAGAAATTCTATACACATATATTATTATTTCGTATATTATATATGTATATAATAATATACATCGAACATTCGCATTAGTTGGAAATCTGGATTTGTGTTTTTTCCAGAATGAATATGTGTAACTTTTTTTAAATGTGTTATAAAAATTGCTTTTAAGAAAATTATCTTCAGCGAACAGTGCAATTTTTTTAAACGTAACATTATAGTGTATGTGTATAAATATGTTATAGTTTTGTACAATATTTTATAATCGATATAAAACAATATTTTCGGGTACTAATCTTTTGTAGAATGTATATAGATGATTACATTGCAATACGAGATGAAATTTCAAATAATAATGATTTCATGTTTATGTTCCTATGTGTAGTTGTAGTACATGGGGATGTATTAGTATTTCAGGCGTAAGATTATGGAACACTTTGGATTATTGTTTAAAACAATCGTTAAAATTTTATTTTCGAATGTTACGATAAAATAAATTAGATAAATATTGTATTGATATTACAAACGTTTTTGCTATCAATTTTGCTTTCATATTTTGTTTTTAAAATGGTAGTTACAACATGGAACATAAGCACTATAAATTGTAGAAACGAAATTCACTGTTGGATTTTGAACTTTGTGACTGGATTTGTGATACACAAAATATAATGGTTTGGATTTCATTATATTGAAACGATGAGCTTTTTATACTTTTGATTATAGGAAGATCAACTAAGCGTCTAGAATCCTGCCTCAATATTTTTATTGTGTTCAAAATATATAAATTTAAAAAAAACTATCAAAAATTAAGACGTTCAAAATGTGTAACGTTAATATGATTTTTGAAGTTGCATCTCTTTAATCATTAAAAAAATAATAATGGTTTGTGTAGTATGATTTAAAAGATAGTAGTATAAAGTAGATAGTATGTATAAATGTATATACTCATCAGCAAAATATTGAAAAAATAATAAAAGATAAAAAGAATAAAGGATGAAACATAAATTTAATTATTAAGACATTTACTGATAATTGAACTACGATTTACAGGCTGTTGAGGATTTATATAAAAATATGGTATTAAATTGAAACGACATAAATAGCAATCAAACCCAGATCTGTGCAAAGTATTTAAATTGAAATCAGTTATGTATTAGTTGTGAGAATGCATATTAATATATTGAATAATATATATGCATACACTTGTTGAAAAACCAGGATAAAAAATGACTGTTTGAAATGTGCAAAATACCTTAGAATACGTGCACTTAGTCATTTTTGCGAAGTTTGTTCCTACCAAAATTATTTATGGATTATTCTAAAATTTACATCATCTGTTAGTTTTAAATAAAAAGACGTGCCAACGATTTTATGTTTTGCAATTGGTGCATATTGTAAAGAAAATTGTGAGCGAGAGAATATTGTGCATGATTTCACTTATTATATGCAAGTACGTGCATCCATTTTTAACATGCCCTAATGCGTCCTGAAAATTAATATGATGCAACTTTGACCTGATTAATTTGAAAATCGTTTTTAAAAATTTGCGCTGTTCCGATCAACCCTTGAATAAAATTATTTCAGGTAAACATTACCAATAATCTAAGGATTAAATAATCCAATAAGCTCAAAATGATTGCGCTCAGAGGCATGAATATGAATATTAAAAATTATTGTTGGGAGCTTAAAACGATTTAGGGTCTTTGGTCATACATAAAATGTATATGTTTTATAGGTTTTATTTACTTTTTGTTTCTTACTTGTGTTTATACATTCAAAAACAAAATCCATAGTTTCCGTTTTCTTCGCCTTATTTATATATTATCATTTGTCATATGTTTAAGTGCCCATATATAATATATACCTCACATTTTCTTATTGAATAAAGTTTATAGAAGTAGTGCAGGACCTCACATATGTATGTAATATGTTTTGATAATGTGAGATTATTGTGTTCCATCAAAGTACATTTTGAAATTAATTTGTCTGCGTATTACTACACCATGAGCGTTTGCATTTAGGACTCTAAATAAAAATATTCGTATTTTTCTGCATTTTACGATCGCTCATTAAAAAAATTAAAATATAATTGAAAAGGGATATACATATACAAATCTGAACCTTTCATGTTTAATGCTTTTCTTTAATTTAACTTGGTCTTAGCTTTTAAAATATTTTTATTTTATCTAAATTACTAATAGTAATTTATGTCTATTGATTTCCCGATGCTTTGATTAGAACATATACAATTCGTGTATATAGATAGTATGTTAAATAAAAAAATTTAAAAAATGATCAATCATAATCTTAATAGAAAATTGAATAATAGTTGTGGAATATAGCGAAGAACTTAAGAGTAATTTAATTTTTGCAATTAACATTTAGTAAACGAAATGCATACGTATTTGCTAAGAAATAGTGTCACGCTCACTTTGCGTTCTATAGAAAATTGTGAATGTTCTAATTGGTTTCCGTATTATAAATAAAGAAGTAGGCATTCATTTCCATAATTTTGAATGTAAAACTGTAAATAAATCAATAATATACAAACGCGTGTATAAATTCATTTCCATAATTTTGAATGTAAAACTGTAAATAAATCAATATTATACAAACGCGTGTATAATCGTGCACGTAGGTACAACGCTTTTGTACATAACAATATTTACTTCAAAACAATTAATTACGTAAAATTAATTCGGATTTACTACGTCATCTTAATATGATATACATTTCCGCGCACCTTAAGATTTTTGGGTACATTTTCTGATAATGTTTAAATATTAATATATGTATAATGAGATGTTAATTATATTTTAATGAAGAACTCGTAAGGATAAATAAATTTGGCAAATAGTATTGGAAGCGCGTATTCTATAAATATTAATTTCATTTTTATAAAAGAATATAGAGATTTTATTTTGCGCTTTTCTTAAAATAATTATTAAAATTTGTAGGTAGTATTGGTAAACCAATATTGTGAATGGTGCGGGCACTATATATGTGCATTTGAAATTATCTAATATTTATTTTCTATGAAGAAAATTCGCTGCCACATGACAGAATGTTGTCACTTTTTGATATATTAATGGTCTTGTCATCAAAATCTTGTTTTACATTGACATTTGCTCTTTGTTTTAAAAAGGAAGCGTGTTGTAGTGGTTATATCACTCGCAAATTGTCCATACGATTTATATAATAAACATGTATGTAAAAATCATTATTGTTCATTAATATTTTAGACTAAATTATATTATTATGTTAGAACTAATTTATAAAGTTATTTCTAGTTTATTGATGTTAAATTGATGATCATTTTGTGTTGAATTTTTATCTTCTTTAGGCTGGTGAAGTAAAAATGCGCTCAGCATCGGGAACTTTTGAATGTATATATCTTTGAACAATATTTCTATTTTTTCTTGTAATATTGAACTGGATATTATTGCGATGGTAGTGTTTCAGTATTATAATACTTCTTAAAACTATATTTTGGATTATTTTTTACGAAACGATGTTTTTCTTCGTTTATGTTTTTATTTATTTTTGTTTTTGTTATTATTCGAATCAATTTAATTATTTTTCTTCTCCTAATAATACTAAGTCATCAGCGACTACATCACTCACATGTAGGTATATTATCCAGTACATTAGATTAAAACACACGAAACACACCGGAAAAACTATTCTCGAGTATTTGTCTATATCCGAAGGTGTAATTCCAAGGAGTTTGTTGATGTCCTAAATAATATATTTAAATTATTATAAGAGATAAATATATTGTAATTTTGAATAATTCACTTTTCCAGGATGAAGTAAATGTGATGGTACAGCACTGCCAGCCTCCGCATCACCACCACCTCCGCCTCCTTCACCACCTCCTCCTCCACCACCACCTCCACCAGCTCCACCAACGCCTCCGCCACCACCACTGGCACCTCCACGTCCGCCATTAACAGTATTCTCAAGCGTGCCACCTTTAGAATGAGCCTTAGGATCGTGTACTTTGAATCTCACCTCCTGGAACAAGGGTCCCACTATCGAGCAACCGCGCGTACCAACGTTTTGTTGGATATTGGAAAAGCCAATTGGGCGGTTACTCACTGTTTGTTTTGGTGCATGAGGATGCCCATGGCTATGACCATGGCCATGCCCATGTCCATGATCCCCACTTGGGTTGGGATTTGGCGCTGGTTGTCCCCCATCGACTTGTAGCTTTTTTTGTTCAGCTATTTTTTGGATCGCCATAAATCTTTGTTTTCGCATTTGAATTCGTTTTGCCATGTAACCAACGGTAGCGTATTCTATATGATTTCAATTTATTGTTTTTTTTTTTTGATTTGATTTGATGAAGGTTAAAAAAGTAAATAAAAATCAAAGAAAATGCAAATAAAACGTTTCTCATTGTTTTAAATGACCAACAAATTAATTGAAAAGTAATATATGTTATTTATATTTTATATTTTATCTGCGTAGGCAATTAAAAAAAATAATAATATGGAACTGACTGATGAGTTGTTATTTTTGTAAGCCGTTGCATTGACAGATAATAAAATACTTATGTACATATATTGTAGCTAAAGGACTACTGAAATAATTATATAACTTGACAAGTGAGGATACATACTTTCGTTTTTAAAGCCCATGCTTTAAAAAGGAACAAAAATAAAGGTCAAGTGATATATATATGATATGCATATATATATCAACATTTGGAGATCAAAAATGGTGCAGTAGCAGATGGTATAAAAAGAAAACTATTCGATTGTGATAAAAAAATTAAATTAAACACAATTTCAATTTGAGATTGTAAAAATTATCTAATAGCAACCGAAAAAAATAGGTTTGTTATTATAATATCATTTAAAGAAAATAGTTTGTATCGAAAACCATTGAACAAGCACTCGTAAATATTTGCCGATACTTCTTTCCAGAGTAGAATTTATGCAAGGGACTATAGTACATTTATTGTATTTTCTTGATATTTAAACGGATTTATAAACAATAAACACCATTTCAACATCACGTTCGCTTTTACGGTTCTAAATACAAACAGCTGGTTATATTTTTCTTCGCAAATATATTATAATTTTACCTTTTTGTATTTTGCATATTGTAGTATTAATTTTAGCATAAAATGCACTGAAGAGAGATGTATACTATCAAAATACTGTTGTACACTTGCATAGTGAAATAATCGGCTCACTTTTATTTTTTAAGCGCATATCAGTGATTTTTAATTGATTTTCTCAAAATGATAATATTTTTTTTTATAAAAATTAACAATAACATACAAATACGAAAAAAGAGATTTGATTTTGTTTTCATATATACTGATATACATGTACATACATATATTATTATGTACACAGATATCGGTAAATAAAATATACATATGTCCTACACATATTTTGAAATATATTGATATATATTTAATATAATAATTTATTATTAAATTCAATATTTTCCAAGAAAATTTTCAGAAATCTAATTATAATTTGTTTAATCCTTGCAATATGTAAAATGTGTTTATTTTGTATCATGCGTGTTGTGCGTTGTTTATGTTACAAGAAACTTTCTAAATATTTTCAAAATTAATGCTTTCGTATTTCCGTTTTCCTTTAAAATTACGATTTTTTGGCTGAAAACTTTTTTTAAGTCAAGGCTTTTGCAAAATTTAAATTAAAAAGTGTTGAATTATTTTGACATGTATGTATTGTATTTCTTAAAGTTTTATCAAAAGCGAGAAAGCGTGTTCTATGTATATACTGGGACATGTAATTCCTTATAAAAATAGTCCAAAATTGTTGTGATTCTAAATAAGCAATATATTGCAGAAATTATGTACACACATTTGTGTATGATATAATTATTGCTATGTTACACACAGTTGTAAACGCAGGATACAAAATGCTTTGTTGGTTCATTTTTTGTATGTTCTTTGATATATGATGTTAAAGGGGAACTAAAAAATGTTGAATATATATTTTTAATTAAATAAGTTACCCAAGAGACTTGCAAAAACCATTACGAAGCATGTTCCTAGATAAACATCAATAGATTTTACGTATGAAATTTTTGGTAGTGCTGCATTTGTTGATGACATCAATGTTGTCATTGTTAAGACAGTAGTTACACCCAAAGCAACACGCGCTGGTGTTGCATTTCGGTTGAGCCAGAATGATACCCATGATATTATAACAATAAGTCCGGATGGTATGTATATTTGAATTAGATAGTAACCCATTGATCTTACAAATTGTATTTCACACGCCAATCTCGAATAGTTTCCTGTAAAAGGTAGTCATTTCCCATAAAAATACACGTAAAAGGGAAAATGTTAATCTCATTAAATTTGTTATACAGTTACATTTAGTTATAATATATTAATTTACTGAAATAATACAAACTTACTTAAAAACAAGAAAATTTCAGTAGTAAAAAACAAAGCTTTTTTACAAAGAAATATAACTACAGTGAATTTGACATCAATGGGAAAATAAATAATAAAATAATTACAAAATTCCGTAAGATAAAAAAAAATATAAAGTGATTTGTGTCCTCAACGATCTGTCCGCCTAAATTGTTTTCTGATCAATAAAATAAAGCAAACTCATATTCAATTATTTCGCATTATGTGAATTTGTTGAAATGAAAAATCGGCATCCGTTGAATATGACTTTGATATTTGTTTTTTTTTTTAATTAAATGGAATAAGTTATGCATTAAGAGAACAACATTTTTAAATTTTATTGTTTCCGTTAAAATTTAAGATACAAATTAAAAAAAAATAAAACAATCCTGAATCTATACTGGTCTTGTTTTTGTAATATGAAAGCATGCTTGGAGGGTTTTGCATTAATAATTTCTAACTAATGTAAAAAATGCATAGAAAGTTTTTTTCATTTCATTGTTATTATTAGCATAATTTTATTCATCTAAAAGAACTCGCAAAGTAAATGGATTGTGATAATGATATTAAAAATGGATTTGTGGTCAGCTAATGGATTTTTTTAATTCTTAGTCTGCTTCCTAAAAACTCTTGACGTAGTTTTCTATTCGATTCATTTCAGTTTTTAGAAAGTATTATGAATTTTAGTTAAGACTTTTAAGGAAAGGATAAGGAATTCAAATTTCATTGAATGTAATGTAAATAAATTAAATAAATGTAAAGGTTAAGTAAAAATACATTTTTTTAATAATATAATAAAAACAAAAATATTTGACCAACATATTCTAGCTGTACATGCATTGTTGATTTATTTGCTTTCATTTGCTAACGAAATATTTTATTTGTCTCTATCCTTGTACACAAATATTCTTATGTATTCTTGAATATATTCTTTTACAGAATATCGTAACATTAACCGATGTACAAGAAGCTTTTATATCATGCGCAATAATTGTTCAATGCATTATTTTTAGCTATTACTTTCAATCATTATATTATATGCTGTTGTATATAAGCTCAATATGCTTAAGTACGCGATTGTAACATCTTTAGTGTTTTATATAAACATACATAACGAAACTCAAATTCTTATGATGTTGAATATGGTATGAATAGATAAAATGAAGAAACACAAAATTGAAGATTGAAAAATCTCCGAAAATTTAATTCTCTAAAAACTGGCCGAATTTTGAATATTTAAATTAAGAAATATAAATATTTTATTGTTTTTAGAGTATAATTTGAACTAATAGTGGTTAATTTCGGCCTTGCTGTGAATATAATGCCTCTCGTGTTTATTTTAGTTCTATGTAGAATAACGAAAAGCTAATGTGGTTGTTTAATAATATTATAATGTTAATAGTAATGGCTTTGCAAATATAGCTTGCTATCGTATTATATGTAGGATAAATAATGATAATGTCATGCATGCGAATAGATGAATCACTAAAGATAGGCAATCGGTATTTAAACGAAATTTGCCGTTTGCATCAAATATGCTTGCATAGTGAATTTCCCAATTCACAACTAATTTAATTGTTGTACATGGATCGCATTGAAATCTTTTAGACAAATTATTAAATCAATAAAAAATGTTTTTTTTTTTTAAATTAATTTAATTTTTAAAAGAAGAAAGAATAGAACGAAAAAAATCGGTAACCGTCTACAGGTACCTGTGGTAAGACTGATTTCCATTGCTCTCTGACGATGACCCAAGACCTTAAATTGGGGAAGAGATACCTCACTCGAGACACCAACTGAGTTTGGGCCTTCATTCCACTTATAACGTATGTCTCTCATGGTATATCCAACTGTATCATATATTGTATAATACATGTGTTTATTTATTTTTATTTTTCAATTAGAATTAGCGATCGAATTTTCAGTCGAATAAAATTAAATGTCTATGTAGTTGTAAACGTTTTACTATTATTGTATCTGAATTCTAGTCGAGTATATGTAGTAATTGGGGTAGTTTACATTTTTGTAGAAGTGTGTATAAAGGTAGTGGTTGCAGTAGGGATAAGAGAAGGATTATAATATCTAGGGGAAGCAGTAATGGAAATAATAGTGATTGTAATAGTAATTGTAGATTTTTTATTAGCAGTTGAAGTAGGAGAATTGTAGGAATAATTTTGTAGTGTTAGTAGTAGTAAGTCGCACTAGTATTAGTTGTAGCGATAGTGTTATGTAAGTTGTAGCAGATGTGGTAGAAAGTAGTTTATTTTGCAATAAATGAAAAAAATTACGCATTAACAAAAAGGATTAGTGAGACTATTAACACATTTTCCCGTTATAAAATTTCTGTTTTAATGGCGTATGTATGAATGTACAATTACATGGCCACGTTTTCAAATTCGTTTTATTAATAGTCTCATTCAAAACTTTGTAGTTAATTTTTCAACTATTATTAGTTTTTCAAAAAAAATTAAAATGTAATACCCATAGAACTTACGGCTACTGTTTGTTCTTATTGGCAGTAGTGATTGGCAGTAGTGTTTATATTTTGTTTTACTTTTTTTATTGAAAATTTTTTGCTGATCTATGTTTTGTTGACTAAGCTGAGTTGTTCTTCAGTAAAAAGAGATTATATATTGTATATATTTACCCTCGAAAGCATAGACCTAAGCGCTACCTCAAGCAATAGTTATTTTGGGGATGAATTTGGCAATGTACATATATCGGCACAGTTTTAATTTATTTCTTTGAAATTTTCTTTTATTTAGTCTTTGAAAAGTGACAATGCGTTGCCGCAGTAAGCGACGAAATATATTTCCTAGTTTTGGTATATTGGAAATTAAGTGCAAAATAAATAAACATTTAGACAAAAAACGAACATAAGATAAATAAAGTACTAACACAGTGAAAAGTTTACAAATTAAAAGTTTGTTGTTTTATAAAAAAAACTTAATTGAAAATTAAAGTGAACGCAAAATTGGGTGTTTAATTGTTCAGTATTTTTAATTTTTGTTTCAAGTATGGTGGGTACCTGTGGTTAGGTTAATTTCGGTCGCCCTCTGCCTGTGTCCCAAAACACGGAATTGGGGTAGTTCAACTTCGCTGCTCATCCCAACACTACTCAGTCCATCTCTCCAGAAGTAGCGGATATCTCGCATAGTGTAACCGACTCCAGAGCCAAAACAATACATAAAATGGCATCATTCCCAATTTTTTTTTACAAAATTAAACATTAACAGTCTCTCATTCAAGATAATTAATCAATGCACTTTTGATGCAACTTAAAACAAATTAAATAAATTCTGTCGTTCTTTATAGTTAGTTATATAAATATCTTCGCTGATAAATATTTGTAGATATCCTAATCAGATTAATAATACTGGTGTACTTGGTGACTGTAAGTTTCCAACTTGTAAGCAAATCGTATTTGTTTGTGAAAAATAGCCAAAGAATTTCAGACGCTTATGAATAGAAGCTACGAGTATTACACTCACAATAATTAATATATTGGAAGGAAATACTTCCTAATTCCCGTACATATAATAACATTTTCCATGTATTGAGTCTGGTAAGTAAATTTTCATGCGCCATAAGTAATTGAAATTCATGCAGATAGTTTATATTTTACAATAAGGTAGATTTAATTAAAAATTAACAAAGAAAAATATAAGCAAAACATTTGTAGAACTTGGGGTCCTGTAAATTAAAAATTGAATTCAAATTTGTTGGTTTTTTTATATATATAGACAAAGAAATGTTTATATATATGTCTTAATTTTACATTATTATTAAAGGAGAAGTATCCTCTGCAAATTTCATAACATAATAACAGTACTTTGCATAGTACATACAGTGCGCGTGTGTTTAATGTTATTACGTCGTCTGAAATAAATATGAATAAGTGCGACGTGTAGTGTAAAGCTTGCAAAATTTTTTATGGTGCTTTATTGGTATGCTAATATTTTTCAAATTTTTGCATGAAATGGGATGTTTTGATAATAGAGTGCAGAGTTTATAGTATATATCGTATTATACCTGATTCCAAAAATATTGTATTTAAAAAATATTTTCCTAATGTCTATAATGTGTTTTTTTTTCTTTCTGTTTCAGCCACCAGAATCTCGTCTCTTTTACAACTGTAATATTTGTACTCCGTTGGTCTTAAAGATTTAGTAATTTGTTTTGTAATGATAAATTAAATTAATTCGATTGCCAAAAAGCTATACATAATTAAACATAATTAAAGAAAATATATGTATGTTCTTGTTTAAAATTCTGGTTTTAAAGTAGACGTGTGGGTTTGAATACGACATGAAAACTCAAATAAGCTTCTCAGTACTTTCTGTGAATGGTAGGATTTGTTGACAAGACAAAGTGTGCATATGTGTATACGTACATATATTCAATTACATAATATTTTTAACCTTTGCAACAGTTGCATGTTATGTTACTTGCTTAACTCTTTGTGCGTGTATGCAATTTTAGAAAATAAGTCACGCAGTGCATGAGCTTAGAAAAATAGTTTATAGCCTACAAGAATACATTTTCTGGTTAAATTTTTCTACTTCTTTTCTGATAAATTCCTGCGATTCGTCTTTCTGCAACATCATTTTGGCAGAATGTTTTAAATTTTTTGAAAATATTTAATAATTCTTGAGACATGTAGTTACCAGTCGATATTCGCAATCAACCTTCTGCGGTTGCTGTATTAGAGAAGGCGACCGAAAACCAACCAATAAATTACGTTTTCAAAGTTCGCATTTGTAAAAAAAAAAAAATAAATTTAGAATAAAATCAAAATTTCGGTAGTAATAAAGTATTTGTGGCGATATGTTAAACAAAACAGTAATATCGTTACAGTTGAAGTTGTGGTCCGAAACTATTTATTGTAATATAGAAGGACACTATTTACACTTCAGTGTATATAAGATAAGGGTTCAAAGGACGTTGATTGTTTTTCATATTTAAAAGCAGTGAATATTTAGTGCCAGTATATTAAATTTCGAGAATTGGAGCATTTGAAATAATTTTGTTGTGAATCTGTCTAAGAGTTTTTTTTGCCATATTCACGTACAAATACAATTTCATATTTATACAAAAAATTATATATATACATATATATATATATATATATGCCTTTATGTATATATATGTATAGGAACAAACAGCACTATAGAGGTTACAGAATCATTTGCAGTTCTGAAAAAGTTTTGGTTTAACTTGGTTACATGTTTACCATAGAGCGTTTGACTTTCACATCTATTGCAAAATTTTTTTAGTCAATTAAAGTTTACTTACAGCTCTCAATTTCTATGTGGCATAGCTGCCTGTCCATCGGAAAGTATTGTAGATTCATTGGACATGATGCTGTTATTGTTAATCTAAAATTAAATAATATATAATATTATATATATATATATAATATTATATATATATATAATATTGATATTATATATATATATATATTGATTATCAGTAATATTGATATCAGTGTTGTTACAAAGAACTAATAAGAAAATTAAAATTAACTTGAACATTAAAAACAGTTCAAGCTAATGGTTTGATGTAAGTTTGGCAGTTTAACTCACCTAATACTTCTTGTAATTGATCCAGAATGGTGTACGCGAATAAATTCGTTACTGGTTGTTGCAATGTGGAAGTATGATTGTTTTTCATTTACGAAAAAGGTGTCAGGCACCCATATATTTTTGATAAACTCTGATCCGACTGATAATGTTTCTACCCCAGCTCGTTTTCTATAAGCTAATCGCGGGTCTGTCCAAAATTGACGAAAGTAAAAATCCAAAGTGAAGTCCTGCGCATTCACAAAGGCGTGAAAATAAGACATGAAAAGTTATTTTCATAACAGGTATACAAGCATTGTGTTGAAATTCATATTAAAAATTCATAAAAAAAATAAATAAGGAAATAATGAACATTAGCCGAAATAGAAGATTTTAAATGATGCAAATTAAAGCAACCATAAAAAACTTAAAAAAATTAACGGAAGTAATAAGAAACGAAACATTTTTTACGGAAAATATAGAAATGTGTTAATAAAAGGATACAGAGAGTTAAAATGCGTATAACATAAAGTTGTTAAGAATAATCCTAACGCTTTTTAGAGTCACATTCCATGCACAAAATTCAAATTTCTTTTTATTTAATATAATTCGTATATTGCTTCCATCGATCACATGGCGCTAACTAATTTGAACTATCGTTAAGCAACAATGCGTCATGCAGAACATCATACATCAGCAAAAGAATATATATTTTATATGTATGTATTTAAAATTATTATAAGAAAAAATCGTTTTCTAATTTTTCATTATTTAACAATCAACTAAAAGAAAGAAAAAATATAAGGGTAAATCATATTTGTTTACATTTCATGGACCTTATTCAAGGAGTACTGAAGATTTGCAAAATCATAGGTTCATGTTTGGTAAAGTTAATTTCTTGAATAAAACAAGCATGGAGTAGATAAACTGCTTTAATTAGGGAAACAGTTTATTTCGGTATACACTATTGAACTTGTTTGTTTAAGCTACTAGGCATATTTAGTTTTTGAACATATGGGAGAGCGGGGCTTATAATTCGTACTGTTTTAACGCATAAGATTGAGTCACGTCGTTTTGTGACGTTAAGAATTTAATGACAACTTTAGGGCATAATCCTGTTTTACTATTTATTCATCGAAAAAATATACATATTTTGTCTAATGGTAATGATTTTTAAAAGTTTGGTGTTTTGTCTTTATTGCACCAAAATTAAAAACAAAAACGAATATGTTTACCAGCATCTAGAAGAATTCATACCAGAATCTAAAAAAATTGATTTGGTTTCCACTCGGATTGTACGCCAAACAAATTCATAAAATTTTAACTTAATTATCCTTTAAAATATATAAATTTAAATAAATAACGTAACGCAACCGAAAGAAAAAATAGTTACCTTTCATTTATTTGTAAACGATTAAAGGCACACACACAGATAATAAGAAGCACAACAAAACCTATAACGAATTGTACGTATTTGTATAAGTGTTGTATTGTATTTTTGTTGTTATATGCTCTTGATTGTATTCTTAGTTGATGTATGTTGTATATAGCTGTATTGCGATATTTTTTATCATTTGGCTTAAGGTACACTCCATGATAAAAGCTGTGACACAAAATATTTAAGGAAATTCTATATTATTTTGAATTTGTGTAGTAAATAAAGCGAAATAAACAAGTTTAGTGTTGTTTGCTGATTTTGAAACTGCCTCAGATTTACGTTAAATTTTATGAAATCAGAAAAAAAGTCTCAACAAAAAGTTTACGTACACGTACATCAAATCAATGTGTTATGGCTTTTAAATATACAAATCCCTGTATACATACATGTAACACGGATTTGAATGTGCATCTTAAGCAATACGTCACAAAGGAAATTATCAATAAAATATTTGAAGACACTTTTATCGTGATATTGTTTCAACCATATAATAGAATAATTTTAAAGTTAACGTACACAATATTATATTGCTTTTTCAATGGCAAAAATGTGTTGAAAGTGGTTTCACATGAAAATCTATACGAGTTTCCGAGTTGAAATTTTTTTTAATGTTTTGTTGATATTTAATTATTTTGTTGATTATTTCCCAATTGTATGTCCTATGTACATAAATAATTAATTGTATTATAATTTGATACTTCAAGTAGAAAAAATGCGTAAGGGTATACAACAGAGATTTGTCTGGGAAGTTTAAGAAAATAGAAAGTAGGTTGTTAATAATCTAGAAATGCATGTTTTGAAATAATCACGTAGAGTGCTGACCAACCAGAAAAGCATAGAAGTTATTGTATGACAAAATTATCATACGCTTTAAATGTTAGGGTACTCAACAAACAAACTAAAATTATTCTGTGAAAGGTAAGTGTTGAAATTACTTGTAATACAGCCTTGATTGCTCGTTTATTTTTTCTGTTTTTAAGTTGATGGCTTTGAGTTTAATGTGTTGATTAATTTTAATGCATGCGCGCAGCCTATGTATTTGGGACTGCTTTTGTACATAATAATATTATAACAAATCTGTACAAATACATAAGTACATACATACATACATACATATATATATATGATGTGTGTATGAATAACTGGAGATATAAATAAATATATATATTTAATAAATATATATAAATATGTATATAAGCTTTCTTTTATATTACATTGTCAATTATTCTTCGATAAACACATAACCATTTTTTTATTTAAAATAGACATGATTTTCTGATTTCTGCACAGTTTTCATGAGTGTATACAGTTTTTTCGTTGAAATGATGAATTAATTTAATTAATTTACATGAATGGATGCAAAAATTACTCGTACACAGTGAAATGTATTTGATAAAAATTAACTCATAATTACAGATAAACAAAAATAAAATGATATTATGAAAAAAAAACTAAAGGAAATAAAAATGTTCAAAATAATAAAATACAGTAAGAGAAAGAGTCATAGAGAGTTAGAGTTTTTTGACTGAACAACATCTATAAGAAAATTCAGGTTTAATTAATTGCATTGCTGTTTTTTGATGTTAAATGTTAATTGTTTACACATAAATTTTAAAGGTTTCTATTTATTCGAAATTTATATTGAAATGAAAAAAAAAAATACATTTAATTTATAATGCGTAGCAACTTTTTAAAAAATAAACTCTTAAAGTCTCATTTTATTTTGAAAAATAAAAATAAATGTGGTGAAAATGCAATTTAGATTTTTAAAATGTTATTTTTTGTTATTTTTTGGTTTAATTTTAACGTATGTACCATAAGAACTTCCGAAACCGAACTGATACTGAGGACATACATAGTGACTCCAACCTCCACAGGGGGACCTGGAACATATACATACACGTTTTTTCTTCTAATTAATAACTCCAAGCACTTGTGGTTTAAATTTGATGCTACTGTTTTAGACTTGTCTTCGACAGAAATGTATTGTATTTTTATCTGACTGCCAATTCCCATACATTTTTACCTCAACATCTAATATCTTTATAAATAAGTGAAAATAAATAACAAATAAAAAACTTCGTAACACGCGAATGAAAACCAAATCAATCTGTGGTAACAGTACCTCTTCGAACATACTCGATCAAGAAAACTCGCAAAGTAAACCATTCGTTGTAGGGCATTATAATCGTAGTATAATTTAATAATGTATATCATATATATATATATATATATATATATATCCACCACACCTGATATTTGTAGACAAGTCCAATACTTGATTGTCATTGTATATAAATATATATATATATATTAATGTAACTGTGTTAATGTTATTCAAGAAACATATAGTTTTCAAAAGAAAATATAGAATTTAAGATACCACCCAAAAGATTTGAGAAGGAAGCAGAACATACAATTCTGAAAGTATAAATGTAAGTAATATATTTTGGAGGAAGATTATTTTAATTACATGAACATACATTGGGACTAAAGTCATATAATGTAACAAAAACAGTAGCATCCGATGCTACTAATGTTTAAATTATTTCTACCGCTTACGAGTCATCATTATGAAACGTTGTTTGCACAAACTCTACCTAATGTTATAAGAACTGCAGTTTTCTAAATGTTTAATGTATTTTGAATACATACATTTAAAATATATTTTTCTAATGAAATTAGTATCGCAGTATTTTATGTATTATGTGGAAATTATTTATGTATTTGAACATTTCAGTATAAGACCGATAAAATTAAGTGACAAAAATATTTTAAATTAAATAAACAAAAAGTTAAAAATATATTGTATAGTAATTAGAACTCGATACGACTTTCTAAAAAAAAACAAAGTCTAAGTACAAATAAGTATTAACAAAACATGTTCTTTTGTATGAATAAGGTACATGGTCTTATTTGTACCATTTTCACTTCAGACAGCGAGCTGATCGATAGCACATACATGGTGACTCCAACTTCAACCGGAGGTCCTGAAACACGAATAGAATTTAGCTATTCTTTCTCTTATTTATAAAATGATTGATTTGTTTGTGTTCTGTACAGATTTTTGTTATATCAAATGTATATACCTAACCAAATTTGTGTCACTAAAATTATGTTAAGCACAATTAATTTTATAAGACATACGAGGAATACATTCGAAATAAAAGCAATGTATAAGTTTAAATAGTATACTACCAACAATTTGAAAGAGTTTTTTGTCGGTGAATAATTGGTCATATTTTCATTCTCAATAAAACAGTAACCTAATCCGTTAACAGTGGTTGTTATAAAGACTGTGGCCCATTTCAGAATGTTTGCTTTAGCTTTTCTTGTCTTATTTTAAAATATTAATTTTTTCTTTTGACTAATTACATATAATAAAAATACATACCTCCATAGTTTGGTCTTACTCTTTTGTCGTAGCTTACACTAAAAGAATCCAGTATAGCGGATATGTTAACATCACCCAACATACTTCCGCCACCCGTTCTGAAATTATGTGAAACATGTTTTTTAAATCGATATTATTGGAAAGCGAATATTATTATTTTCTTAGAGTTAATTTTATAACTAAAGCCTTTATTAGGCGGAATGCATTTTTAAACCCATACAGCTTTTTATCACAAAATGGTTATGTATGTGTATAAATGTATTAAAGTGTTAAAAGATTAATGGAGTTGGAAATGGAATAATTGTATACACATACATATAATTGTAATTGTATACTTCCCACATTTTGGATTTTAAAATAATAGGGCAATTGGGAAAGTTTCCAACTTCTTATATTAATGCAATGGAGGCATTGTCGCATTGCTGACGAAAATTCTTATAATTATGTACACAAATAATTTTCGGAGTATGTAGGCCTATATGGTCCGCAGTTAGTTGGTGGGACGGCATTTGCATACGTATATTACATGCATATTTTAAAAACAAGTTTCATAACAACAGGACCAGCAGAAGAAACATAGGAGTGTGCATGTTTGTTATTAGTTGGGATAGTACCAGAAGGAAACCGAGGCAAGTATGTAAGAACTATATAACCATAGTGTATTTGTTCTCTTTCATTTAGATCGGGCAGAATTATCTATCTGTGAACGGAAAACAATTTTCTTTTCACCATTAACTATTTTGTTGT
Organism: Eristalis intricaria; assembly: GCA_964034865.1. Taxonomy (NCBI): domain Eukaryota; kingdom Metazoa; phylum Arthropoda; class Insecta; order Diptera; family Syrphidae; genus Eristalis; species Eristalis intricaria. The sequence continues at coordinate 91,236,286 of OZ035875.1, read as the reverse complement.
ACTTTAACAAACATACGTATACGTATATTGTCATTTATGTGAATATATAACATTATAATAATTTGCTTATAATTTTGTGTGTGCCTGTTAGTTTAAAACAAATCACAAAATTTAATATTTTGTGTATCTATATAAAATATTATGTACCAGAATCCACGTAACCCAAATGCTATCCTAAAATTAATATGAGTGGCAATATTTTGTATTTTCAGCAGTTCTAGTTTAAACTGTACGATTTTTCTATATTTTGTTATATACAAAATACTTACATTATAGTATTTGATACCAAAATGAACATAGTAAGGTTACATGTTGTTGACCAGCATTTGAAAGCGTTTACATAACAACAACAAAAGGTGTGGCATAGAAATTATTAGTACTAAGAAATATTTTTTCTCTCATCTTACAACAATAAAAATAAGTGTTACGGCAGGTAATACAATATGGAGCAAATTAAGTGCAGTACTAGGTCAACTAAATACATGTTAGGAGGATATTGTCACAAAGTGAATTGTTTTTCTGTGTCTGCGAATGTATTAACTTTAAGTGTGCAATACGTTAAAACTTAACATGATAAAAGCTTTTGGAAAGAGCTTTCTTAACAGACTGTTCCTTTTCATCGCAAAATTCCATCAAGCCTATATATTCCACAAATACTGGAAGTAATATATCTTAAATGTAACACTTGTGCACTTAGTGCATCAAAAACAAAAATGTGCATCCCTCATACTGCACTTATACAAAGCCCGTTCATCAATAGAAATTGAATGGGTACTCTTCATGGATGCTGCTTGAGATAATTCACTTATAACTCAAGATGAAAGCAGAAGTGTTGTTTCTCTTAAGAACGTCCAAGTAGGTTCTTAAGATTTCTAGAGCACTTGTTTGACGACTAAAGTGCAAACAAGTGATCATTAATAGTTGAGCGACATAATGAGATAATAGTATTCTTCTTGTCTATTTTCGTATTTTTTATCTTACTGCAGAAATTAAGTACTAGTTAAATAGTTTAAATTTATAATAAAGCTAAATGTACTTACGCTGCATCAACTGAAGCCAATTTCTTTGAAGGTTCCTGCAGTATGAATGCTAAGTTGAATGCCACCCATAGAGTAATTAATCGAACTCTTGGCAGCGCTATGCTGAGTTTTTCTATTATCGATTTACTCATGTTGTTTCTTTTTATCTTCGATTTAATTTATAAAGAAATATAAGGATTGTAAAGGAATTTATCCTAAGAGATTTCGACTACTTTCAAACTCATGAACTGATTCTTCTTTCAATTTAATATTCTACTTCGTACGACGTCTTTTGCTAAATACTCTGCTCCCGACTGCGTATTACTGTATTCCTTATACAGTATAACAACACTTTGTCATCCAAATGCGTTTGCCCACAAGTTCATCTCACCGCCTGAAGGTTTCCAAGTTTTTGTTAGTAGTCGTATTAGATAGGTAGTACCTGGAATTTGTAAAATTCCCTTTCACCGTTTTGTTGTTGTATTCCATTTTGATTTGTATCACTACCAGTCATGTATTAGTTGTTCTTCTTCTTTCTGTCGTTTAAACACTTTTGTCTCTTATTAACACTTTCACTATTTTACACCTTTGAGCAATCATTGTAACAATTCTGGTTATTTACTTTTCATTTTGAACACTTTAGTTTTTACTTCTGCTACATATTTGAAATAATAACATTAATTTTGTTGTTCTCAAACTAATGGTAAATGTTACAAAGACACATAGAACTAAAAGTTGGGCGGGACGCATAACATACATAAGTTTGTACGTAACTTATTCATATACACAAAGCTGTGAGCAGTGGCAACACAAGAATAACATGAGGCAAAAGAATGTGTGTTAAAAGGACGAAGCTTTGCTATATCACAAAAAAAAAAAACTGAGGAATAAGGTCATAACTGTATTCATTTTGTGCGCTTTGCATTCCTTTTTTTCTGTCTCGCGTAAGCTCAAGTGTTTGGTATACTTTTCCAAATGGCGTTAAAATAGGCACAGTTATGAAAATCTCAAATAACAACAAAAGTGAATTAATTGTATGATAAATGAGATATATGGATATAGGAATATGATATATATGAATGTGTTGTATTTTCAATAATGAAATGAAATCGAACTGAAAGAAAATTATTTTCATTTGATTAATGTTTATTCAAGTAAACATTATCTGAGTAATTGTAATATATTTTAGAAATTGTGTTTATAAAAACTGAGAAGAAATCTTCATTAGACTTGTGTTTTTAAAAGGAATCATGAGCTTTAGTCTTAAATATTTACATTGTTTTTTTGAAAATAGGTTTCAAAAATCACTTTTAATATGGTTGCGTATATATAGACAGAATTTGGGCTGAATATTGATTGAAAGCATTTAATTAATTAACAGCAGCTCGAATTAGTTTATATTAATCAATTTATCACGAATTTTCGATGTAGGGGTATAGTTTAACTCATCAAATAAACATTTTTTTTCCGTTTATAGATATCTTAGAACTAATTAATATTCATTTTTGTTCAATATTTGTTTGTTTTTTCACACATTTTTTAGATTATTTTGGGAAAATACCATTCATAATGCGAATTTTGATCAAGATTTAATTTTGTTTAATTTTACACATTAGAGTAGTGAAAATACACCTTAAGTTTAAAACTAGTGAATTTGCACAAACCGACTGCCCCAGAACTTACATCACGAAGAATTTCAGGGTGCGACCAGGCAAATTTTACTTTTGACTCCCGAACCGAAACCAACACAGATGTAGTGTAGCACACGGATGAAACACTTTTACGTTAAAGCTATCCTGTTGGTATTCATGTATACAATCTCAGTTGCTGCGAGGTTGTTATCACGCAGGCACAACCTGAAATTTGATATGTATTCAACTTTACCATTTGCACCTAAAAAATTGTTCTCTTCTTAGACCTTATTATTATTTTTATTTTTTTGACAAACACTTTTTTATATTTTGGTTAGATCCGAAAACAACGTTATGTCCTTCTCCATTTCCAGATATTAAGTATATTTGTTAGCCTGTTTATTACGTATATTATTGAAACTGAAACTTAAATTTACTTTTGCTGTGATAAAAGCTTAGAACACTTTATTTACACATTTATATTTTTGAATCTGGCGATATTATTCGACTGTATTTAATTTTTGTATTACATTATTACAAATCCGTATCTGCATACAAATATTTATAATTTGTAGATTTATTAATTTATGATATTCAAATTTAACTGGAATCGGTAAGCAACGAAGTAGGTATATGTCAGACTTACTTTAGCTCTTATTACTCGTATGGGCAAATAAGCTTCTAGGTTTTTGTATACCCACTTGTGCCAAGCCGTAAAACGTCTCATAAATGTTTAAAGAATAAGAACGCGCAAGCGTTTAACCCGGGAATTTCGTTTTGGAGAGCTACCAGCGAAGGCAGTTCTCTTTGACATTGTTATTGATTAGTTCTACTGCAAAATACTCTCTCCAAACATTGTATATGTGTGAAAATATTCCTTAAGTAAAAACAACAATGCAACCGAGCCCATCCTTTCTAAGAAAAGAGAGGAATAAAATACATGTCAGTTGGTGCACTCGCCAGAGTATATCTCGTTTTCAACATTTTTTAATATAAAGAGAGTTGATCATGATGATGATTATTTTCTGATGATTCTGTTCATGATGAAAAGTAGTGTACTGACGTCATACAAATTTATACAACTTTGCCAGGAAAGTTTGACCTTACGTTGCTACGATACGCGCTTATTTCAAGGCATTTAAAGCTTTCTCTCTTTTTCAAAGTGTAGCATGCACCTTAAGAATGTTGTATAATGAAGTAAGCCATATGTGTATATAATAAGAGGACGTCAGATATGTCCGTATTGCTTTAAAATTTTGTTTTAGTTCATAAATGCATAATTTTTGTATATTTATATTGTATGCGTAATATTTACATTTTTTGGGAAAAGCTTTTTATGGATGTTTAACATTAATTTACAAGTGAACTGTAAAATATATAAAATTAATATTGTACACGCAAAGTTTTATTTCTCGAACAATTACACTCTTAACTTAGTTCTCTTTTAATTCAAATTTTCCGTAAGAATTACATGCATCCAATTGAATTATTTTTGTTCACGTATTTTTATCATTTAGAATATTAATAAATTATTTACTGGTATTACGAATACAGGTAGCGCATTCCTTGATGACTTTTTTATACCCGGAGATCTTCCACAATGCCAAAGCTACTAGCTACAATAAGATCACAAATGGATTCTTTATATGTATGTATATCGGGACTTGATGTTCAATATACAGAATTCCGTTTAGCAGAAGAAGTATACCAATTCTAATGTTGGCTTGAATTGAGATTGCAGACATACTTATTATTTCGTCAGTTTCATTGAACAAGAATTCAAGTTGTTTTGATCACTTTTCTTAACTCTGTGATTGTTTACTTTTTATCAATAAAATGGTGACTTCTAAAGAACTGCATATAATTTCAACATATCCTTACATATCCTCGTGAAGTTGGTTTAATTTTCCAATATTAACAATATATTTGGAATACAAAGTACATTGTAGAGAACACTTATATTTCTATCAATATATGCCTCAGGACTAGCGGATTAGTAGGGTTCTCTTCCGTGTTGGAAAGAGTTCTAGACATGTCGTCACATAAATCAAAAGGTTTTTCATAAAATTGAGTAAAAAAGAAAAAAACTGTCACTCAAAAATGTGCATCAATCAAGACACTAAACTCAGATCTGTATCCATATGGTGAACAAAGTTCTAAGCGTTTCGCTCAAATGATTCCATATGAATAGAGAACTGAGATTTTTTATTTTCAAATGATGGACATTCGACATATTTTTGAGCATTAAAAGTCTACGTGTTGGGTAATCTGGAAACGACTTGTGTTACAAAAATAACGAAGGAGGCGCTTAACGTGAAGCTTTCACAGGGCGCTCAATTGGCACAGGCCTGGCCTGCTTAGGAATTTGGTAATTGACAATACATTTATCTTGTCTGGGTAAGTTTTTGCACCCTCATTGGATACGATGGATCCTATAAACTCGAACTGAACCTAACCACTCGATAGAAATGCGCATACTGCCCTGGTACAGTTTATGTACGATATGGTTAAGGTACCTAAGGTGTTCCTCTTTTATGTTTGAAAATCTAATAATATTGTCAATTTTTCAATATTTGGCACACATTTCCTACTTCTTCTTTCAAAATATACGGCTACGGCTCGATGAAAAATGCTGGGTGCATTCTTCAAACCGAAAGGGAATCTTCATAGCTTGTACTTTCCGCTACTTATAGAAGAGACAGCCTTTTGTCTATCATGCTCAGATAATATAATCGGATGGTATCCAGATTTGAAGTCAGACGTTGTGAAGAGGAAGATTGACCAAAAGAATAATTGTTATGTTGCGAATTACTTATTTTCTAGATTATAGTTTTTTTTTATTCAGTTTACTGTTTTGTATTGCATTAGTAACAATAATCAATATTGGGAGAATTGAAATGAAATATAAAACCAGAAAAAAATACCAGTTACCACGTTATAAAACAATTAATTTATTGCATGAGTCTTTATTCTTCTTTATTTGGCGGTACAGTCCGGGGTGGACCTGGGCCTCAACCAACAAGCCTCTCCAGCTAGCACGGTCTCTGGCTAGCTGTCTCCAGTGTCGCACTCCAAGTTGGTTGAGGTCCTTCTCCACCTGGGTGCGCCACCTTAAGCGCGGGCGTCCTCTGTTGCGTTGTCCCACGGGTTCGGAGTCGAAGACTCTCCGGGCCGGAGCTGAGTTGTCCATACGCTCAACATGGCCTAGCCATCTTAGGCGTTGGATCCGAAGACGCCTGACTAGACTCATGTCGCTGTACAGCCCGTACAGTTCGTGGTTGAATCTTCTCCTCCAGAAACCGTCAACGCAAACAGGACCAAAGACCGCACGCAGAACTTTTCTCTCGAAAATACCAAGGACTTCCTCATCCGCTTTTGAGATTGTCCATGCCTCCGCGCCGTACAGCAGGACTGGGATGATCAAGGTCTTGTATAAAGTCAGCTTGGTCCTTCGAGAGATGGCTCTACTACTCAATTGCCTCTTGAGCCCATAGAAATAGCGGTTGGCAAGAGTTACTCTACGTTTGATCTCGGTACTCATGTTGTTTGTACTGTTTACTGCGGAGCCGAGGTAGACGAAGTCCTTGACTACCTCGAAGTTATAGCTGCCCATTGTGACGCTCTGTCCAAGACGTCGATGTTGTGTGTCCTTTCTTGATGACAGCATATACTTCGTTTTGCCCTCATTCACCGCTAGACCCATTTTAGCCGCCTCCGCCTCAATGCCAGCAAACGCCTCATTGACGGCTCGCTGTGTTCTGCCAATCATGTCAATATCATCCGCGTATGCTAGTTGTACGGACTTCTGGAAGATCGTGCCTCTAGTGTTGGCGTGTGAGTCTTGCACGATGTTCTCCAGGGTGATGTTTAAGAAATCATATGACAGCGCGTCGCCTTGTCTAAATCCTTTTTTGACATTGAAGGTCTCGGTGCGTTCGTTACCGACCTTGATGGAGCAGCGAGAATTCTCCATCGTCATCCTGCACAACCTGACGAGTTTGGCAGAAATGTCAAGACTAGACATGGCGTTATATAGCTCGTCCATATGCACGCTGTCATATGCGGCCTTGAAATCGACAAAAAGGTGGTGGGTGTCGATTTCAATTTCTTGGGTCTTTTCCAGGATCTGCCGTAGTGTGAAAATCTGGTCGATGGTGGACTTCGCTGGCCTGAAGCCATATTGATATGGACCTATCAGGTTATTTATAAACGGCTTCAGGCGAGTACACAAAACGGCAGAGAAGATCTTGTAAGCGATGTTCAGGAGACTTATCCCTCTATAGTTGGCGCAGTAAAAGGGGTCTCCTTTCTTATGGATCGGGCAAACGATACTGAGATTCCACTCATCGGGCATGCTCTCCTCCGACCATATCTTACAGATGAGCTGGTGCATGCTCGCGGACAGTCCGTCCGCACCGGCAGCTTTGTTAGGCTTAAGTCTTGATATTGCTATCATGACCTCGTCTAAGTCGGGTGGACGGAATTCTCGTCGATCATCGTCCATATTTAGTGGAACATTCTGCCTAACAGCGGTATTGGTGTCATCATCGCCGTTTAGCAGTCTGCAGAAATGGTTCTTCCAAATTCTCAGTATCGACTGCGACTCTACAACTAGTTGTCCATTCTCGTCCCGGCAGGCTTCTGTCCGAACCTTATATTCACTGGATAATTGTTTCACCCTCTGGTAAAACTTTCGGACATCGTTCCTACCGTAGAACCTCTCCATCTCCTCGATCGCGCGCTTCTCGTGCTCTTTCTTCTTTCTCCTGAGAAGCCGGGTCTCGTCCCTTCGTCTCTGTTCGTAGAGCTCACGAACAGCTCTCGTTGTTCGTTGCAGCGTTGCTTTGTCGGCTTCCAGCTTCGTTGCATGTGCCAGCCTACACTCGTTGACAAACGATGGGTTTTTTCTATGTGGTGCCGTTAAACCCAGCACATCAGTGGCAGCTTCTTTGGCTTCTTGACAACGCCTCCAATCTTCTTCGATTGTTTGCGCAGGTGGCGACGAACTTAGAGAGAGATTCCGGGACACTCAATCGGCAAAGATCCTAGCAGTCCGTTGCGATTGAAGCTTTCCGACGTCAAACCGTGGTGTCTTTTCTCGACTCCGTTGATCTCTTGATACCCGAGTTCTTACCTTGGCTACAACAAGGAAATGGTCCGAGTCGATGTTGGCTCCTCGGAACGTTCGAACATCAAGAATGCTGAAGGAGTGTCTGACGTCGATCGCAACATGATCAATCTGGTTGACGGTTGATTGATCATGGGACCGCCTGGCCCCTTTATGGATGTTGAGGTGTGGGAACCGCGTGCTAGCTGCATAGAGATTACGTCCCGTGACAAAGTCCACCAGCCTGAGTCCGTTATCGGATGTGGTGTCGTGCAGGCTGTATTTTCCGATGACTTTGGCAAAGATGTCTTCCTTACCCAGCCTTGCATTAAAATCTCCTAGAACGATCTTGGTGACGAAGCTGGGGCACTGATCGTAAGTCCTTTCTAGGAGATCATAGAAGTCATCCTTGCTTGCTGCGCAAATCAGGCTGATGTTCCCGAATTTAGCCTTGATGCGGATTGTTATGAGGCGTTCACTTTTACGGACAGAGCTTAAGGACTTTTTGCCTAAGTCTGCCTCGAACAACAAAACCACATCCAAATAAGCGCCTCTCCTTGTTGCAATCACCGTAGTAGATGTCGCAGTTTCTCATCCTCTTCTTGCCCGGCCCACTCCACCTCACTTCCTGGATTGCGGTGATGTCTGCTTTGTAGCAGTCCAGGGCCTCTGCGAGTTGTTCGGCTGCACGTGGTCTGTTAAGGGACCTAGCATTCCACGTGCAGAACCGAAAATCGTTGTCCTTGTAACGTTTCCTGGGGTCGTCAACACTAATTCCGTCCGTATCCGAGGCATTTGGTTGTCTCTGAACCGAGGCCAGGCCCTATTCTTTAACCCTCGGGCGGAGGGTCCGGGTTTATCCGGAGTCGGTAACCTCGCTGAGGCTGTGAGCGCCGCCGTTGTCCCTAAGACTATAGGGATCTTCCGCCGCCATCTCAATTCCAAGGCCCCGACCTGGCCTTGAAAGAACCTTCTAGACCTGTGCTCCGAAAATGTCGAAGTAGCTCTAGAAGGACTGCGCACCAGGTAACTGCTTCTGACTGGAGTTTCGGATGCCGCCGTTGGCCAGACAGTTTCCAGCTCCTCCCCCTGCAATCCATAAAGAGTTATGAGCCCTGGTACAGGCACACTCTCCCCCTCTCTCGTCTGCAGCCGCCAACGACGTCCCACGGGGGTTGGTTACCCCATCTTCGATCGACGGTACTCGGCTTCCAAATTTCACCACGTGGAGGTGAGAGTAGGAGTTCGCTGATAAGGCTAAGTGCAGACGCTTGTGCCTGCATGAGACGCCATATCAAGGCTTTGAAATCCATTCCATTATTACATGAGTAATATGAGGATAGTATGGGTCGCCGTGGCGTAGTGGGTTAGACCTACGCAGAGGGTGCCAGGTTCGATACCCGAATTTACCACCTTTGATAATTCACGGCCCCGCCTCTTTCGAGTCACTGACAATGCTCAAAGAGTATTCCTGTCTAGAAAAAGCTTCGCAACTTCGCCGTTCGGAGTCGGCATTAAACTGTAGGTCCCTTCCACTCGTGAAAGAACAATAGCACGCACAACACGAGTGGTTGCTGAGACACTAGGCCGTGGTCCGCCTCGGACTGACGCGCCACCCATATTATTTTTATAATTTGAGGATGAACATAATGAGGATGAGTATTTCATAAGCAAAAACAGCATGTATTTATTTATTAAAAAAGCTAACATATAATTGTTATAATAACAATTGCAGCTGTAAAGCCAGAGCGATGAAGCCTTAGGCTAAACAGCGAGTAATTTAATGTGAATGTAAGAAAGAACTAGATAACATAAATTGTACTGGGAAACATGTAAGATGAGTAAATAGAGAAGAGATAATTAAACCTGTAGAATTAAGAAGAAAATTCGATTTCACATGTTTTAAAATTCATCAATCTCATTTCCCTCTATGTTGCTCCACCAATATAGAAGAAGCGTTAACCTTTATGGCTGCTTGGCTGTCGCTTCAGATAGCCGCGGCTATACTTTAAGGGCAGGTACTACTGAGAAGTTACTCGAGGTGGTAAGTTTTGGAGATGTTGAAATCCGCCAATAAGACCGCTGAGTCTAAACTGTGGTCTAGCTTAGATCTATCATAGCAGAAAATGGTATTCTGACGTGAGTGATTAGGTTTTCCAGTGCTCTCTGGATAGAACCGGCATGGAGCCGACTTGTCGGTATGGTACTGGTAATGTAGTCCGTGGGAGTGCAGGCAGGACCTGCAGAGCTCTGCTATGGCCATACGGTCTCGCTAACTAACTTGTTTCTCTCAGTCTGATGGCGCTGCACGTGACTACATAATTGATGTAAAGGTTCAGTGGAAGGAGGTGTAGGAGAACGTTCAGTGTTTCGGAGGGGCAGGATCTCATCGCCCTCGAATTTCCGACTCCTGCCGATCTCAGAACTTTGTTGACTTAGTTTGAGGTTAGATACTCAGGCAGGACCTGCAGAGCTCTGCTATGACCATACGGTCTCGCTGACTGATCTCTGAACTTTGTTGACTTTGTTTAAGTTGTATATTTTGCTTAGGGCGGGCCACAATACTATTGAGCCACAATACACTTGAGGCACGGAGAACAGCTGTGTTAATTTAGGTTTAAGACCCCACCTTCTGCCGAAAGTCTTACTGCAGACATAGAAAACTGCACTTACTTTCTTTATCCGGTTTTCTAAGTTAGACTTCCAGTTGAGCTTAGGATTCAATGGCGCCTTGGTACTTAACACTGGAAGAAGGGGAGAGAGTGATATTGTTGAGGCGTGGGAGCTTAAAAGTTGTTATTGTGGTCTTTGTGGTAAAAAAAACATCAGTTCAGTTTTGTCAGTAGCACAGTCTGTAGCCCAAGTGTGAACTGTAAATATATCAGAACTAATATTAGCATGTCGCCCGCATAAGCAACTACTTTGGATCCCTTGCTTTATTGTTTTCTTACTCAATGAGAATCTTATTTTTTCTTATAAGCCATGCGATAAGACCGCCTAGAGGTTTACCCCGGTTGACTAAATTGGTAGCGTAGCACTTGCCCGGTTGCGACTGGATGATTCTGGTTTCTATCATGCCCACAAAACTCTTGCGGACCACACTCTCTATTCGCAAAGTAGCAAGTTGGTTAGGATGTTATTAAAGGAACCTTCGATGTCTAAAAAGGTAGCAAGTGTAGGGATGCAACATGGTTCTTAAGAACGTTTCCACGATAAACATCGATGATAAAAAACGTGGGTATTAACAACGATACATCGATGTTTTTTGCGATGTTTTATTTATCTTCTCCATCACACAAATTTAACGGGATACTGTACTTAAACAACCAAATATACTAGTCATACCAGTTTCAACCCAAGAACCTTAACTAATTTCCAATCAAATCAACTAGACCACAAGACAATACGAATTAAAACTTATTTTCTCCGATGACTCATTTATTTAAACGTAATTTAGAATTGAAATTAAGGAACACATTTATGCATTATTGTAATATCAGAGAAATGGAGATAGCGAAAAGAAGGTTGGGTTAGGCCCCGAAAGTTTGTTCCTGCCTTCGAGAACAAAGGAGATATAACATTGCAATCAAAGCTTTGAAAAAAAGATTTCATATCCTTCCACATCTCAATAGCGTTTTGATTGTTGAAACAGGAGAATTGGATAAGGGTTTGCTTTCAGAAGCTGTCGAAAGTGCGATTCAAGAACGCGTTCTAGCGTTTTAAGAAACGAGGTAAGAATGATAGAACGGTGGGAATCCTTGGCAGATCCGTGCCCTCTTTTTTCCTACGTTTGGAATAAGGACAACCCGTAATCTTCTCCACGACTCGGGAACATAATTTAAAATTCGACATCTTTGATAAATAGCCTCACGTGATCTTATTTGCTCATTTATGAGCATGGCTTGTGAGAAGCTCGGATGTAATTTGTTCCCGTGTTTATTCCTGAGAGCCCTGTGTGAGATACGTTTTCAAGGGACAAGATCATCCCGGGAAATAAGTGAAGCTCAGGAGTCCCAAGAATTCTTTGGCTGAACCCGTCTAAGTTCCGTTCTGTCGTTTAATACACGAAGGGCAGGAGTGGCCTTTGGCCAAGATCTAACTCAGTCTAGCTGAGTCTGCCTTAGCCGTTCTAATAGCTTTTTCGTAAATTTTGATGCAGATATTGAAGATGACCGTTGTCATTCGTCTCATATGGGATAAATCTTTGTTCCACCAGATGGGAGGGTTTTAATGCTGTGCTTTATGCGACATGAGTCTTTGAAAGCGACATCCATGGCCTTTTCTAAGGTGCATATCTTAGATTCGATGTCCTCTACTGTTAGTTTTGGAGTAAGATTCTACCGAATATTTTCGAATTAATTCGTTTAGGATTTCTCAGTGGTTATTTCGATGTTAATGTTGAAGAGTATGCAGTTGCGATAGGAGAAGAATCGTTTATCAAATAGTTATACGTTTCTTGATAAGAATGCAGGCTTACCATTCTCCTTACTGTAAAACATGTAGAGATTGTCTTGGAGACCCCGGATAGTATGCCTTCTAACCCAAGGTTCGTCGATGATACCCACGTCGGTGCCTTCCTCCTTGAGAAAAACTGGCAGATTTACTGACGCACATTGAGAGTGGTGTAGTATTGTTATTGTCGGTGTTGATCGGTTTGGTTGTCAATGACATTCGCAAGGTCCTCCCGGCATCTCCCTACATTTAATTAAGTGCTTACAGAAAGCGATGGCAAAAATATACCAAACTGGAACATTACCAAACTTTAAAAAAAAAGGTCTTAGTTTTGAATGAATAGTTGAGAATTTTGAGATCTCCGGATCAATTATAATATCTACAATTCCAAAGAGGAACAGAACAAAGTACAGTGTATTATGGCGACGCCTTCACCGATTCTACCAATGCGGTCCAAACAATGATAGACATAGTTACCAGTTATCAAGCCAAATTGAATTTACAAGACATACATACATACATACATACATACATACATACATCCACAGAATAGAGAATACCTGATGACACTTGGAGTTTTCACTCAGGCACGCACTGAATACTCTGCTGAACACTTTTCTGATGCTTTTCCTGAGAAGGTCGGTTATGGAGGGTCAGGAAAAGAAGCAAAATCAGCACTGCAGTTGCAGTTGAACGCTTTTGTAGGCACTCCTGTTGGCTGCCGTGATAAATAATAATGATTTATTTTTCGAGATACATATGTTTCCTCGCCTATATCGGAATTTAGCGCGGCTTAAACAAGACTCATGAGTTAAATTCTGATTTCCCCTGCAGTGCAGCCCCTGCCAACAGACGTGTCGGTTTTGTGGTTTCCAGAGCAGTTAGCACATAATGTATAATAAACACATAAACATAAAAGTGACACTGTGTCAATTTGTTCTTGATGCGTCTCTGAAACTCCCATCTAACTTCAGTGCGTAAGATGAACTTGATGCTCTGGCGAATATCACTTAATCGGATTAAGCCATTTTCAAAATAATAAAAAATAAACAACATCGCTGAAATTTTCATGTGCTTTTTAAACCATCTTAACTCTATTACACTTCAGACCAGGAGATAACAGTTCAATTGTGAGTGATTCTGTATTTAGCTAATCAAGACCAAATAAAATGACAGAATGATCATGTGAGCAACATTGGCACATGTGTAAATGTGTAATTTCAATGCACTGACGGTTTTATTGTATGTACATATGTGTAATAACCCAGCCTTTATTAAAATAAATAAAATAACCTTTCTTTTCAATCTTTCTTTTTTACAGGTCTTTATGCATTCACTGCAAATCTAACAATAATTGATTCTTGTCGACTATGCCTATTTGATTAATTATTTTATTGATATTGCACGATATCCAGCAGGTGCGTACATTGCAAGTGTTTATAATGGGTTCCCTGACAATTTATACTTATTGACTTCCATCAGGAGATATGGATCTCCACATCCCTTCCATATTTTTCAGTTTCTACTTCATGTGTGGAACAATTTCTTCACTATGCGATGTACCCTGAGGTGGTGAGGAATCATCATTCATGTTATTGACTTCTGCATGCACGTTCACCTTCAAAACTAGTAGAATTCCGAAGATAAGTTGGAGTTATTGGATGTAATTACTGAACAACCGGTAATATTTTTAAATGGCTGATGTTCCTAGGAACACTTTACCATCTCTTTATCTACGGACCACAGTATGGTTTCCTTTCCACTCAATCACGATCATCTAGAGGATGGAATTTCAAAAAAATTAACGAATTTACCGTTATTTGGGTAAAATTTTGACAAAAGTGACATTGCGAAGAACGACCTTATCTCTCACTCCTATCTCGGAGACATTTGCTCTCCGATCAAATGGCCGAGTTATACTTGTTGCTGCAATCAAACTAACAAACCAAATAAAAAATATCGAACTCCCAAGGAACAAAAACCAGGAACTCATTAGAATTTGAAAAAAGTTTGTTTTTGTCCATATCTTACATTGTGTAATGCTTATAGACATACAATTAGTATTCAAAATATGGAAAAACAATTTTAATTTAAAGAATTTTTCAAAACTTCTCAAATTAAAAAAAAATATCGATTGTTCGGTTAGAAAACAGTGCAGAATACTAAACGAATATACTCTTTACATAAAAGAGAAGAAGTGAATTTGCATACTAAATATTTAAATTTACATAGCTACCACTATATAATAAATTACAATTTTATTTTTTATCTTATTATTTATTTAACTATTTACAGTGGACTCTCCCTAAGCCGAAACTCTCTCTAACTCGAACTTTTTCGCTATATTTTACATACATATTCCATACAAAAACCTGTCTAACTCGAAGAAATTACTGTATCCCGTGACAAATCGACTTAAGGAGAGTCCACTGTATATTATCATCACAGACATGTTTAAGCATTTTTTCTTTGAGAATTTTCTCATAATATTAATAACTATTTTAGCTAGCTTCAATCCGTCAGGAAAATACATCCATCTGTCAGGAAAATATAAGCCGGGTTTTCTTGAGAGAGAATTGAGTGAGAATTTGCTTAAAATTTAAGGGAGTTATTTGATATAAACATTTCATTCCACATTTCTACCACCTACCTTATTGAGTCTCGGAGATTTATCTGCAACAGTTGATGTTTATCGCCTAAGGCCCTTTGGTGCTCTGGCTATTAATTATAAATAAATAGATAAGGAAATAATTTAGCGTTTTTAAACTCAGTACTGCCGCTGTTTGCTTAATGCTGCTCTGTTCCTTTGTTTGATGTGTTGCTGTTCCGACCGTTGATGATAATTCATCAACATAATATGTATATTTTTGTTTTCCCATCTTCCATATGAATTCCCGCTTCTGGAGAAAAAGCGAACATATATCCACTTTGTTTTTAAATCTGAAAACGTTCCAAAATTAATATTTGTAATTCTTCCGAATTCAATTAATCTAACTAAACTCTATATTTGAAATTATTAAATATTTAATTTATTTTTATTATGTGAGCCGTTTTCTTCTTCTTCTTTCTTTATTTGGCGCTACAGTCCGGGGTGGACCTGGGCCTCAACCAACAAGCCTCTCCAACTAGCTGTCTCCAGTGTCGCACGCCAAGTTGGTTGAGGTCCTTCTCCACCATCTATTGCGTTGTCCAACGGGTTCGGGGTCGAGGACTCTTCGGGCCGGAGCTGAGTTGTCCATACGCTGTACATGGCCTAGCCATCTTAGGCGTTGGATCCAAAGACGCCTGACTAGACTCATGCCGCTGTACAGCCCGTACAGTTCGTGGTTGAATCTTCTTCTCCAATAACCATCAACGCAGAAAGAACCAAAGATTGAACGCACAACTTTTCTCTCGAAAAGACCAAGTGCTTCTTCATTGTCCATGCCTGCGCACCATAGAGAAGGACTGGGATGATAAAGGTGTTATATAATAGCTTGGACCTTCGAGAAAGGATTCTACTACTCAATTGCCCCTTGAGCCCATAGAAACAGCGATTGGCAAAAGTAATTTTGCGTTTAATCTCGGTTCTGGTGTTGTTCGTACTGTTCACTTGCGAACCGAGTTCGTTACCGACCTTGATTTAACAGCCAATATTCTCCATCGTCAACCTGCACCTGCATCGGGCATGCTTTCGTCCGACCATATCTTACAGATGAGTTGGTGCATGTACCTTACCAGCTCATCTCCAGCTGTCTTTAAACAGTCTACAGAAATGATCTTTCCAGATTCTCAGTATCGACTGCGACTCTACTACTAGTTGTCCATTCTCGTCCCGGCAGGCTTCTGTTCGAACCTTATATCTACTGGATAACTGTTTCACCCTCTGGGAAAACTTTCGGACATCGTTCCTGCCATAGCACCTCTCCACCTCCTCTATCGTGCGGTTCTCGTGCTCTTTCTTCTTTCTCCTGAGAAGCCGGGTCTCGTCCCTTCGACTCTGTTCGTAGCGCCCACGAACAGCTCTCGTTCTTCGTTGCAGCGTTGCTTTGTAGGCTTCCAGCTTCGCTGCATGTGCCAGCCTACACTCGTTGTCAAACCATGGGTTTTTTGTAGGTGGTGCCGTTAAACCCAGCACATCAGTGGCAGCTTCTTTGGCTTCTTGACAACACCTCCAATCCTCTTCGATTGTTTGCGCAGGTGGCGACGAACTTAGAGAGATTCCGGGAGACTCGATTGGCAAAGATCCTAGCAGTCCGTTTGTAGCTTTCCAACGTCAAATCGTGGTGTCCTTTCTCGACTCCGTTGACCTTGGCTACAACAAGGAAATGGTCCGAGTCGATGTTGGCTCCTCGGAACGTTCGGACATCAAGAATGCTGGAGGAGTGTCTGACGTCGATCGCAACATGATCAATCTGGTTGACGGTTGATTGATCAGGGGACCGCCTGGCCCCTTTATGGATGTGTGTCGTGCAGGCTGTGTTTTCCGATGACTTTGGCAAAGATGTCTTCCTTACCCAGCTTTGCATTAAAATCTCCCAGAACGATCTTGGTGTCGAAGCTGGGGCTCTGATCGTAAGTCCTTTCTCGGAGATCATAGAAGTCATCCTTGCTGTTGTCATCTTTGTCCTCTGTCGGGGCGTGGGTGCAAATCAGGCTGATGTTCCCGAATTTAGCCTTGATGCGGATTGTTATGAGGCGTTCGCTTTTACAGACAAAGCTTAAGACTTTTTGCCGATATATGTCTGCCTCGACAACAAATCCACATCCAAATAAGCGCCTCTCCCTGTTGTAATCACCGTAGTAGATGTCGCAGCATTGCGATAATGTGTGCTTTGTAGCAGTCCAGGGCCTCCGCGAGTTGTTCGGCTGCACGTGGTCTGTTAAGGGACCTAACATTCCGAACCGAAAATTGTTGTCCTTGTATCGTTTGCTGGGGTCGTCAACATTAGCTGTGTTTTTTTGCAAGCGTATATACGCTTAATTTTGAAGTGCACAAAAAAACGATCATCGGCGCTTAATGATTCATCATAAAATTTTGGCAGCACCGACGACATTTATGACATTTGCTAAGCATTCAAGGGTGTAGTCGTGGAAGGTGAATTTTGATCTTTGATGGTCACAATCTTCGTTTTGTGACTGTGTACTTTAAACCACGTACGTTACCATCACTTTAAAGGCAAAAACACTTAATAATTATAAAATAAAAAAATGTTCATCAAATGAAAAGAATCGTTTACGAAACATAAACGGAATGTACAGCAGAGACACTCTGGGTATACCAAAAATTGTATACTTATGGATGCCAACAAAACTAAAAATGATCTAATACATCAACCAAACCTGCAGGTGTAAGCCACATACAGCAACCTAAACAATGAATGCATGAATTCAGGAATGAACACACAGAAAATAATGATTGGACGCATTGTTTTTATCCGCGCTTATTCCTTAAGCGGCGATAGATATGATGAGTAAGTTAAGCGGATATAGGACTCGTTGTTAGTGTATTTTACATGCAAATTGAAATTTAGGCGTATATACGCTTGCAAAAAAACGCAGCTATTAATTCCGTCCGTATCCGAGACAGTTGGTTGTCTCTGAACCATAATATTTTTACGTGGTGAGGGAGTTAACATCACGCACAACCCCCAACTGGGAGGCCAGGCCATCTCAATTCTAAGGCCCCGACCTGGCCTTGAAAGACCCTTCTAGACCTGTGTTCCGAAAATGTCGAAGTAGCTCTAGAAGAACTGTGTACCAGGTAGCTCCTTCTGACTGGAGTTTCGGATGCCGCCGTTTGCCAGACAGTTTTCCAGCTCTTCCCCCTGCAATCCATAAAGAGTTATGAGCCCTTGTACAGGCACACTCTCCCCCCTCCTCCTCCCCCCCCCCCCCCCCCCCCCCCTCTCTCTCGTCTGCAGCCGCCAACGACATCCCACGGGGGTTGGTTACCCCATCTTCGATCGTAGGTGCTCGGCTCACAGATTTCACCACGTGGAGGTGAGAGTAGGAGTTCGCCTCGAGTCGTAGGAGAGGCTAAGTGCAGACGCTTGTGCCTGCGTGAGACGCCATATCAACGCTTTGAAATCCGTGAGCCGTTTTACTTCTTTTATTGTTTTCTTCAACTTTGCACAAGACACAATTTCCTGAGCATGGACTTACATTGAACTTAATTAACTAGAAAAACGAACTAGTTCAATAAACAGATTTGAACTAAAGTTCTCTAGACTACGTAAAATGCACAAGCCTATAAAGAATATATTGAAAAACGACGAAAGTGACTGACTTTTTAGTATTACAAGTGTATCTGGATATAATATACGAATTTTTTATAATCATATTCAGTGCGATTCCCTAAGTCTATACAAGACTGAAGTTCAGAAAGTATTTTCAACATGGTACACTTAAAGAAACAACCAATTTCCAAGAAATATAAACAAAAAGTTCACTCCATGACATGCAAACAGATGCGGATTGAATTATACATCAATGGTACTTTAAAGCTACGGAAATGGTAAGCGGGAACACGTACGCACGTGCACAACATTTTTCTTCTTGTCTTAATAAATAATGCTCATTAACTAATCAAATACTTTTGATCAACATATTTAAGTATTCAATATTTTTTAATAACATAACGATGTTAAGTTTATTCTTCTGTTGACGCCTAGTGGGCTGAGTGAAAGTAGTTTTCATAAATGAAATCAAAAGCCCAAACTGACTTTGATTAGTTATTTTCATATCACATTTTTAACTACAGTGTGTGTACATATATACATTTTTATAATTATAGTGTAATATGGGTGGCGCTACAGCCCATAGTGGGCCAGGGCTAGCTTCTCAGCAATTACTCGTGTTGTGCGTGCTGTTCTCTCACGAGTGAAAGGGACCTCCATTTTTTTATGCCGACCCCAAATGGCCAATTATGAGAAGCTTACTCTTTGAGCATAGCCAGAGACTAGAAAAAGGAGTGACAGTGAATTATTTTTTAGTTGTACCGGCCGGAAATCGAACCAGTAAGTTGCGTAGGGGTCGATGCACATACCAACAACGCCGCGGCTACCCACATATTTTTATATATTTATATTAAAAAAAAGTTGTGATTGTTTTCGTTTTGCTGTTATCCAGTTAAATGGCAACGATTGAAATAGTCGTTTCTACGACAGTATGTCGCGTCGAATTCAGTTAAGTAGTTAGGAAATGGCATAGATCGACAACTGAAAATCGATTGCGTTTTGCCGTTTTTTTTTTTACGTTGTTTACGATGTAGGGATATTATGCTGATGATACGAGTGATTATGCATTAGTTTCTGAATACTTTTGCATTTCAAAACTGGAATTAATCTAGAAGTCGAAATTCGACAAGAATATACATCCCTATAAGGGAATCCGAGGAAAATATTTTGTGTTCCTTGGAGCTGAATTGACCTATCCTGAATTTTCATCGTATCATTCATCAAAAGAGATTTTCGACATTGTACTCGAATTAATTTTAAAAAAAGAAGAAATTATTGTGTTAGCGGGTGAAGAGAGCGGTGAATCCAGGAGAAATTTGAGCGATAAGTATTTATAGTTATTGTAAGAAACAGCGTGTCTTGAATCTAAGTTCTATTTCTTGTCTCGTATGCGATTTTTTTAATTTTTTGGCAGTCGAAGAAAAAAAAACGTTCGGGGGCAATTTTATTCAAATAGTAGGCATGTTTACTTGAATTCAAAATAAAATTAATAATAAAATTCCCCCGAACTTTTTCTCCTTTTTCCTTCTAATAAGAGGATAACTTCGGGGGAAATTTTATTTATAATACGCATGATTGTTCACAATATGCATGACAATTCCAAATAAAATAAAAAATCCCGAGGGAATTTTATACATAGGAACCATAAACAAATAAACACAAAAACAAAAAAGAATTGCAGGAAATATTTCCCTTTTTAATAATTTGTTATGTATTTATTCCTGTCAGCAATAAATAAATTCTTTTCGAATTAAAATTGTCATTGTAGAAAATATTTTAATAGAACAACAATTGTTTTTGGTTTGTTGTTGAGAACCTTGTTAAAAATAAAACAATACAATTTTAAACTTTTCATGATGTTTTTAGAACATCAATGAAGTCGCAAATGCCTTTTATTCAATGTTTTACATTAGAAATAACAGTGATATGGTCTAAGCATATTTTTAAACAGACATTATAGATATTCTTGCGAAGATTATTTTATTGTAACATGAACACAATGCACAAAGTTTCTTATGTATATATTTTGTCTTATTAAAAGTTGTTTTAAGTTGATTAGTTTCTGTATCATAGTTTGTATATAACAATTTGCTTAGAACTAATTCAATTTTAATTACAAAAAAGGATCGTACTTTCTTGTGTGGCTGCGTTTTTTAAATTTTTTTGTCTAAACTTTTAACCCTGGATATGATGTTAATGTCAGTTTATATGTTTTATTTACCATTTAATTTTAAGATATATATTTAATTACATTTATATTAATAGTAATATTTTAGTTAGGTACACTACAACTTTAATAACACTACAAGTTTTTTATAACTAAACCATTTTGATTT
The DNA here is from genome assembly GCA_964034865.1 of Eristalis intricaria. Classification (NCBI taxonomy): domain Eukaryota; kingdom Metazoa; phylum Arthropoda; class Insecta; order Diptera; family Syrphidae; genus Eristalis; species Eristalis intricaria. The sequence continues at coordinate 91,215,523 of OZ035875.1, read as the reverse complement.
GATTTAATGATCTTTTGATTTATATTTTGTTCTGTTTACAACTTTAATAAGCTTCTGTTTTGATTTTGGCACATAAGTAACGTATAGTTGAACTTAGACAATTCGATTTTACAGCTTTTACTTGATGGAGGTATTGAAATAATAGTATGGATTATTTTCAACAAATTATTCAATAAAATGTCAGTCATTTCCAGGATACATTTAAGAAGAGTAACTTAGGTATTATATGTACATTACTACACTTTTCATACAACTAAATATCCATTGTATAACATACGACATATAATGGAATGCACATGTGCATTATAATAATACGGCATCACCACGGTTTCTATTGTTCTTCTCCAGGATAATGAAAGCTTTCGTTGTCCATTTTATATAAAGAAGTTTCTAAGGCTGGCTAGCCGAAATAAAACAGTATGGTTTTCAACAACTTTAATGTTAGCTTTATCCAGATGTAGAAGTCATGACATTTCTTTAGCCCGGCCTTACTTCTTAAATGGCTGGCTTGCATGTATCTAAAATGTCTTATTATTTATTGACCGGGCAGAGGTGGTGCTGCACTATAACCGCATTAGAAGTAGTATGTATTTACTGAATGTACAACGCTGGACACACACACATTTGGAATTTCATCTTGATTTGATGGAATTCAGGATTGCAAACATTTGAAGATAACTACAGTATAGATGCTCCATTACTGCTACCAATCTATACGTCAGTTTTATAACTTATTTGTTTGTTCGAAAACGAAAAACAATTCATCATTAATAAATCAATAATCATCAATAAGAATATAAAGTATTACATAATATACTGTTTAACAGAAGTTTTTACAGTTTAAATTGTGGATACATGGCAATAGCCCTATAGTATAACATTCTATTCTTAAATAAAATATAATAGTATGACATATTCTCAGTTTTTACGACAATGTTACTAAATGTTTCTAGTGTATTCTGCTTGTGTTGCTCTTTAAGAACATGTGTTCAATTCACATAATTCGTACATTATACAAATATTATTCTAAAACAGTAAAAGACAGTAAACGATTAAAAGTTTACTGCATAAAGTGTTATTTTTTTAGGTTAAATGTTTAGTTATATTATTCAGTTTGTTATACCTATAAAATTATTGTAAAATATTTTTATTTTTATTTCATCAAGTGTTTCTAACTATATTTTACTTTAAATTATTTTTTTTAAACTTACGTCTTTATATAACAATAGTCAGTTCTTCTTAAGTCTATACATAGCAAAATAACGGCTAGTTCACATTTATCGTGTGTACCCATGTATGTCTTTTGTTTTTGTATCTGAATGAAGTGATGCTTACTTTGTAATGCACTTACGAATCTAAACTTGACGTCCAAATGTACAGAGAATTAGTTTACTTAGCATAAGGATTACTTATATCAGGGTTTCGGATTAGAGTATTATTTTGATTTCCAACTGTAAGCCCCTCGTGATTGCTAAGAATTTTCTCAGTCTCCTGTCTGCTGTTTGCCATTATACGTCGGATTGTTGGCGCGCAAGGAGTGCGTCAAAGTCGCGACTCCTGCGCATGTTCACGTCAAACTTGACCATGAGCATTCATATGCATCGATTCTGTATCAGCGGCAGCATTTATTTGCGCGGGCGGATAATACTGGAAATTAATACAATTTGAGATAACCTGTTATTAATTAGATGTTGCTCCATATAGTTAAAGGATGGAAAATAGTACAGTAGAACCGTGAAAGATGAACAGATATAAAACAGGCCCCGTTCATATTTTCAAATTATTCATCTTTTCGAGAACCAAGTTAGAACGTACTTTATCCACCAAAAACCATTTAATTGTATTTAAAAAAACAATCAAACAAAAAATAACAAAAAAGAAGAGAAAATTGTTTATCAAAAGCATAAGGACAGACTTATATAGACTTTTTTCTTAAACCAATGCTCTATGGTAGCCTGTCGCTAGAAAGAAAGTTATTTTTCCTTTCTTTCATATTTCATATTTCCCTTCAATTTATCTTATAGAGCCGTTCACGTTTCCGAAATTTTACTGTAGTTTGATGTAATTCTGAATGCCAATCAATTATAAAGTTCATGAATTTGTGGACTATCATTCCAAGTGCACAATGAAATAACACTGGAGATATCTAAATTCAAATTCTTGCGGGATTGAACTGCATAGAAGTTCCACCCCGGTTATCGTCTGCACGATGCCTACAAATAAGACTTTTACCTACGAGTACGTTCATCACAACATCAACAGGTAAAAATGTAATTTTATCTAAGAATAACTCGGTGATCCGCAAACGGATTTCATACACAGTATTGATGGAACATACACTTACAAATTTAAGAGTATTATCTATTTGAATGTTGAAGGTTTCTTTTGAGATAAAAGCAACTGCATTCATTAATACTTACCCCGACTCTTCCGTTGTCGTAGTCCCTACTTGCTTGAATAGTCAATTTGGCTTTTGAGTGCATTGCATCCGATAAAGAATTTCTTTGGTGCCGAACTCCTGCCACCGATGAAGATGATGTCGATGACTTACTTTTAAAGCAGAATTCAATAATTGCAACAAAGACAGCTACTAGAAGACCACCAATCAGAATGTAAAATATACCAGCAACGTTACTCAGTGACAACTCATTATGCGAGGTCTCTTGATTGTCTTTATTAAGATTGCATTCAGTCTTATCGTACCACCATTTGTTTCGCAATTTAATTAGTTCACCATTTTCTTTTAATGATAACACTGCTAAGTTAATCGGATCTCTGAAAGTAATAATCAAAGTTATATGCGATGCAAGAAAGCATTAAAGAATTTTTTGTGTACTTAAGTGGCGATCCAATTGGGGTTGCTATTCCAAAACCTTTCGTATCCAAGTTTCTCCCGACTTTCATTGTATCGCATGGCTCCCGAGCATTAACGTATTCATTTTTTGGGGATTCAACTAGGAGAGCGTATTTGCCTTTTGATGTTCTCACTCGACGTATTCCCTCATCGTAGGTATTTACAAAGACGTGCTTTCTGGAGTTCATGTATTCCCACATCTTATTATGCAATCCGATTTGTGATCTCTATTGAAAAAATCCAATCATAATACACATGCATATAAACATTAATGTAAACGTTTATTGTTTAATGTTCAGATCATATACTTGTGCTCATATACAATAGAGGAGTAAATGTTATATGAACAACCGCTTGTATTAATCATTTAATGTTATATTCGCCTGTATATACCGACATTAATCCACAAGTATATTCACCCCTATTTATATTTGGATATGCATATATGTACATATTCTAAAAAAATCTGTCTATCATGTTTCCACCCACATATATGGTCGAATAGCTGAACAATGTCTTTATTACACAAATGTCAAAAATATAAACGCATTTAGATATCACTCATAATAGACTTACCCTAAAAAAGTCCCATGTAGATCCATGTAATAACGTCCCATATTGGACTTCTGTTTGTGTTGCGAGATCTTCAGGAGAATTTATTGGAGTAACCATGCGTTCAACTGTCAAAAAGGCTGCTAAGTTTGCTGTATACGATGATATAAGAATGAGTGTGAAAAACCACCACACCGAACCGACTATTCGCCCTGATATTGATCGTGGTGATATATCACATCCTTGTTGCATAAAAGCAGCTAAAGAAAACCAGAACGAATTGAGTATACTAAACTCATTTACAGCTACTGTTGGCGAAGGATATGCGTTAGCAACACCCACAGGTGGTTGCTGTGGATTTTGCATTTGATCCTGATGAGGTGTTACGGAATCTAAAAATAAAAACTTAAATTTTATAATAATAAAGTTATTTGATATCGAACTGTACCTGAGTATTGGATAAGACGCCATTCATATGGTGAGAACCGTGAAACAAAGAATAGAACTATGCTGACACCTATATAGCTAAATATGACACTAACCTGTAATATTGTTATATTTCATTATTTACTTATTTAATGAAATATTTGTTATTTCTTTTTGTTGTTTTTTAAATGTATAATACTAGAAAACCCATGCCCGCTTGGCTGCGCTTAAATGCAAAGGGTTGTGGTCTCTAAAAAAATGCAGCTGAGTTAAGCGACTAAGAAGTTGCGGTCGATTTCCCTACTCTAGAAAACCTAACATACAGTTGATCTTGAGAAAACGCCGGATATTCTAAATCTTTACCGAACATTTTTAAAGACTGATTTTTAAAAGCAGGTCGAACTGAAAAAAGAAAAGCTTACAATTAAGTTGCAAATCAGGTGGAATTGTTCGAAATCTGGGAATTAAAACGTTTTCCTCTTATATTTGCTGATCAGAATCATAGCTTCTATAAGATAGTTCATAAAGAAATTTACAGCAAGTCTCATACCACTGCCAAATTTCGGTTGATCAATGTTTAATCGCGATGCCAATCCTGGTAAATCAAGATTATTCAAAAATGCTGTCGTGGATTTCACTAGGTTTTCCTAATTTATTACAGTGTCAGCTGATTTGTAGGCAAAAGCTGGTCCGTCTATTTCCTCCAAAATAGATGTATTAATTTCAGCGACAACATCGGTTGCATTGTTGCGAAACGACGATCTTAATGCTTCCAAAGCAGCGCCTGTTGATTGTTATTTACCAGTTTCAAATAAGAGGACGACTGAGCGATATACTTGTTTAATTGGAACATCGGTTTCTTACACTGTCCTTGTTATTCTCGCCTAAATAGTCCATTTTGAACTAATTAACACGGGCAAAATTAACTTAAAATATTTGAATGTTTCACAATATTAATACAAAATGCTAATTATAGCAATTGATTTCGATTTACACAAAAGAAAAACTTCACTTAAATTACATCCAACACGCACATAGCAGAGACGCAGGCTATACAAATGTGTGCTAACATACACTAGAGTGGAGTGTGTTTGGTAGATTTCAATCAATTTGTTGGCTCAACGGGCTTGCTTGCCGATACGCGAAGCCACATCTCTGTTAAAATTGCTGGAAAAAATATCGATTTTATCTACAGTTTTGCAATTCCTATTTCGATGATTTTTTCTTTTGAAATGTATTGTTTTTTTTACATACAAACCTGCTACAAGAGAATACCTTTCCAGCCAAAAAAGAATTATAACATTCGGTCTTGCCAAACTCGAGTTATAAATGGACAAACATACATCAAACTCATTACATTTTATATAATAAAACAGTATGCCCAATGCACACATGCAAGCGCATGAGACTAGGTGTACAATACATACTATACACTACATGAGATGAATATATACAAGTGAATAAGATCCATTGATATCCTGGAGTGCTTGATATAATAATATGTAGATTTTATGAAATTACACCCAAATCTACATTCAGATCTGAAAGTATGCTCACGGAAGGAAAAATATCGCCGTAACACAATTGGATGCAATCAGAGTGTGTGGAAAATGTACAGTGGCGGACAAAACTGGGTACATTATTTCAGTTTTGTGGTTTCACAAAAAAATTGTTTCCCTACGCCGAATTCGATTGACAGTTTCACTTTACATCAGCCTTGAAATTTTTGATTTTGACTCGTTCCCAGTTGTACGGAATCCAGTTTTAAAGTATTTTACTGAATTTTGTCGGGCCTATATTTTTTATATTTTTTGTTCGGGCAGCGCTGATTTTTCTGGTCAATTTTCCAGTGTCAATTTAAAAGTCTTCCTTGTACATAGCTAGCTGCTTTTGGTGGTTTGACGTAATTGTTTGCTATGACAATCTCAATAAGTAGAGGATCTCCATCTGTGAATAGTTTTGGGCGTCCACTATTATTATTATATACCGACTCAATTTTGCCTACCGTTATTGTACGTTATGTACTTGGCGATGAGATAGACCGAATTTCTGTGGTTTGTCTAAGGTGATAATACATAGACATATTTTCTCTCCTGTACATTTGTATATTACTCTCGGCTAATGTTAGTTCACTCCTTTGATTTATAAATTCAGCTTTCCTCTCAAACCGATTCAGTTTAAAAACAATGAAAATATGTTACATGTTAGATATGGGAATGGTCCACTGAGCGAAAAAGCACTATTACCCAGTTATATGGATGCATTCATAAGGGATAGTATTTTTTCAAAGCGGGATATTTAGATTAATTCAGAAATAATATATCAGAGAATTCGATACCACAAGATTAAACGTAATAAAACGTAAGCACGAAAAGAGAAAAAATATATGAAATAAAATAATAAAATATTTCATTTTATTTTAGTCGTTGTATTTGTACGGTTATTTTCACTGATGCCTCTTTTTATAAAAAAGTAATTAAATAATAAAATAGCTCTGTTTCGCTCCCCACTATATATGTACGCTATGCATATTGTAAGGCACGGTGTACAGTTTTTTTTTTTTGGATTTTTGTTATAATAAATTTTTTTTTTATAATTTGTTTACCATGGCAACAGTTCTATCGGTTCAACAGAAACAGATAAGATCTTTTGTATATTATGTCTGGGTACTGATAGACCCAGAATAAATGTGAAAATAATATTATCAATAGAGTCCAAGTCTAGTCTAGCCTTAAAAGAGTTCATGAAAAAAAAAAAGTTTTTTACTTGAACTCCATCGGTCAATATAAGACTGGTCGAAATCGACTGCCTCTGAAACAATATTATTTTCTTCGCTCTAGAAGAAAATCTTGAAATTTTAAATACAATCCAAAACCGTGCGCGGCAATTAGCTAACTACATTTTGAGTCGGACATTCAATTATTCACAAACCAAACATTTTTCTTTATTGGCCAACGAAATGATGTAAGCTATTATAAGATTTATTTTACTTACCCAGATTTCCTGCGAGAGTGGATTCATGAAACTAAACACCCCTGGAGTTTGTTTTACTGGTTTTTTAATCATAATTGAAATCCCTAATGACATAAACGGTTTGCTGAAATCAATAACACGCTCGCGTTCTGCGGTTATGGTCATTGCAGCTATTGCAATATCCGCTTCCTGTTTGTGACCAAAATAATGAAAAATTGAAGATAAATAAAACGACCTTATGCATTTTAATACCTAAATCTAGTCAAATTTTAAAATTGTGCAGACATTTTAATCAACTAAGCTTACCCTTCGGACAAGTTCACCAACCATTCCATCCCACCCGCCTCGGACATTTGGGTTTTCAGCACCATATCCCCCGTCTTTAACTAAACGCATCTCATCTTTCATAAACACAATAAGTAGCATGTGTATAAAATTTCGTATGTGTATGAATGCATAGATGACAAAAGTACTTGTATTCGAAAAGCAACTACTTACAATTTATGCCCAATTTCCTAGCTAGTAAATCGGCTAAATCCTTACAATAACCCTCGAAGCGGTCATTACCTTCGAATTGTTCTCCGAGGCCAGCTTTCTTAAGCATTATATAGGGTTCTTCCAAAAGCGTTGTAACAATGTATGTACGATTCTTTTCAAACTCAACAGAGGGCCTCAGGCGCACGTATTTTGCTGACAATGGCATTAGACCAGTCTCATCTGACCATTCAGCAACTTTTACCATCGCACTGTTCACAGTCATCTCGACGATGTGTAGAGTATAATTTTGCCGTCGGCCATCATCATTGAATTTGATGTCCCCTGTTAATCCTTCTATCTCCACCTGCAGTTATAAAAACCACAATACACATACGCGGAAACATATGTTATATATTCACATATTTATCTACCACATAACACTTTCTTACCTTTCGTAAATATCGTGAAATTTTATCACCATGTTCCCAGGGATTTACCCATCCTTTAGAGGTGTTACAATCCAGAGCACGTGTGCTCGTTCCTACATTATTCCCGCTTGATGCTGTAGTTCCATTTGCTGAACTGGGTATAAGAGTCTGACTTCGGCGCTGGACATTGTTTCTAAATTGATCTGGTTTCTTACGAAGTATTTTATTGAAAGCCTCCACGAGAACAAAAACTGCATCGTACATGAGTGCTGCCTGTGCCTGCAGAAATATATTTTATTTTGTAGATGTAATATTTGGGTTAAAACTTATTTTTTTTACTGAAATTGAATCTCTTCCAGCACCGACGGAAGTTACAGGATCCAAACGTTTCCAACTTTCATAAAATTCGCGTACCAGTCGTCGATTCGTGTCAACAATTCTAAATCCAGTTATATTTATTGCTCCAAATTCAATAACTTCGCTCTCCCAGCGATCGTCCATCACCTAATACAGAAATTAATTCCACGTTTTGTTTATTCTACATACACACAATATCTTTATCTCCAACTACATCTTTTTTTATTTTTAGAATGGATTCGAACAAAGAACCTTACCAGTCCACTAAGAAGATAGTGATATGTACGCCTACCCAGTGAAATATCCCTTACATGGGTTATTAAAATTTCTTTTGCCATTTCCGTTGGACAATCTAAAACAATATATTTGTTTGACCAACGACTAAGGTCCTCAAGTGTGCGAAGAAATTCAATTGCCATTGTAACATTTGCTATTCTTTTAACCATTTCCACTTGAAATGATTCGTTTCCTGGCTTTAACCCTTGGTAGATTTGTTGCAATCTTAATAGACCTGTTGTGAGAAACAGAAGTCCTTGTTATATTTAGCAAAAAAAGTAATTTCAAAATTGTAAATTGAAAAAAAAAATAAGTAAAGAAGATTATTGATATAACGTTCTTGTACCAAATTAATACCTAGTACCATAACAACACACCGTATACACAGTAAACCAAGTTGACTGACTATTAGACTGACTTTATTTGTTATTACATCTTGCCTTTATATATCTTATATTTCAATGCTTTTGGGAAAAAACGTTTATATATGAAATAATAATTTGTTTATAATTTCTCATAGCTTAGTATACAAGACTAAAGATCTTTATATAATTCATAACATAATTACTTAAAATCAGTAATATATGTGACAATAACGTTGACTTATCTTTTTATACGAAATAGCTATATAAGTAAATCTCTAAAATCATATTACGTAGCCCCGAAAATCGAAGGGCAGCAATAAAAATCACAGTTGAAATATTTAAAATTTTCGTCAACAGAAATGTAATACATTAATGCTTGGTCGAAATATATTGGTTAATATACATACATTAGAAAATATTTAATTTAATTAAATATATATGTATAGTAAACATGTAATAAATAATATCCATATCTAGTACATTTTTTGATAGGAAGATGTTCTATTATTTCTTTTGAGTATTTTGAATGAGCGTATTCAATATATTCGAAGTTGAATCACTCCTTATTTCATTAATAAAATATTCGTAGAATAGAAATACTTAAAAATCGATATTAAGTGCAGAGATATTCCAACCCCTGACGCGGGAGAAAAATTTTTATTTCAGTCAGTCGTTTAGAACTTTGATGGAAGATTTTCCCTTTCAACACAAACAAACTTTCTGCAAAAGTTTTCAAGTATATGAAAGTTTACAGAACAATAGAGTCCGCGGGAAAAAATACCAGATGACTTTAGTTCAACTACTATCCTTAAAAGATTTCTGGATACATTTATGATTTAAAATTCGTAATATAACTTAAGAAAAGTATATTTAAATATAAATTCCTCACTAGGTACTTCATGACAACCAAAGTACAAAACCATCTATACCCATTGCACTTACCATCGTGTGAATCGTAGAGATAAATGATCCTCTGCCAGCCATAAAATTGTATAGTATCAATAATTGCTTGATGGTAGTCCGGTCTCATACTTATGGCAAAATCAAGAAATCCCGATGACGGCGTTAAGACCTATAATTGCAATTGAGTATTATTTTTGCAGTTGATATATTAATTCTGCCGTACTTTCTCTGGAAACCATGGAGTCACAAACGGCATTTGGAAAGTGTTGCTATATGAATGTAATGTATCAAATGAATCAGGTGAGACAGCACCCAACATTGAATACACGCCCCTTGAAAATTGGTTGCATACTAAAGTTATGTAGATAAGTTATTACTCTGATTAGCTGACTAACAATAAATTTATTTATGTTAAGTAACTGACTAGCCTTAACATTTGAATAAAATAGTTGGTGCTTAATTTTGTATATTTCTTTAAGTCGAAGGAAAACAAATTAACTTAAGTTGATTATTTTCAAGGACTAATAATTGCAAATTCATTGATTTCTGATTTACTGCAGACAGAAACTTAAATGGATTTGGCTTTGAATTATATTTTGAAATGTAATCACTACCAAGGTTTAATAATATAATAAATATATCAAAATATTAAACTATCATGGTTTGGTGTTCTTTGAAATTGTGACAATCACTAATAAGGAAATTTAGTTGATTAATTTTATGATAATGTGTAGTAGTCATATTTATAATTAATTTTAAACTATATTTAATATCACTTCGACATGGGACGGAATAGTTCGTAGTCCGTTTGACTGATATGTGCACGTTTTGACTATTCTGATTGTATTTTTGAAGTCCATTATTATTAACTTAATATTTGATATCCAATCAAATATTAAGTTAGTAGGAATAAGTATTGAAATTATTCTATGAATGTTATGTCCCATTCACAATAAGAATTGTTTATAAATAATACTTGTAATAATAAGATAATATAGATAATATTTTCATCTTATACCCGATGCTCTGGCATATACTGTTAACTAAAATGATGTAAATATATTAATATAAATATAGTCAAATATATTTCCATCTTATTTCCAAGAGTTAACAATTTATTTATCATGAATTGAGAATTAGCTTGTTTTCAGGATACTTCATTGTCACCAATACCTTTATCAGAAAATGTGTAGGGTGTAATAGGTTTTGCGACGGCATTACAGCAAGATACATTTGTGTATGTGAAATAGTAGTACCGAAGGAAATCAATGAATCAATCAATCTGAATTATTTTAACTATTTTATATAAATATCATCTAGGTTTCTGATGTGTGATAGGTGTTGTAGGGAGTCAGTTACATTTACATTTATTTTTCCATTATATCATACTTAATCGAGACAGCTTGAAGGCATCGGCAGTATTTATAACATCAACATACGCTTGCAACTCAAACCGTCGGGATGATACATTGAGATTATGATTCAACATGGCATATTTAAAAGCGGATTGAACTTCATCTGTTCCCTGTTCGAATATCGCACCTATATAAACACAAACAACAAGAATGTCCATAAATAGTTCAGGGAAGTAATTTATCCAATGGTTTTTCCCTTCTTTTAAATAAAAACATACATATTATAACCCATCACTTACCCAGAGGAATCTTTTCTGTCAATGATTGTTGTGCAACTGTAAAATGTATCCAGAAAGTTGCATGTAATATCCATAGTGAAACAGTGGTAATCCCAAAAAACATTGTCGGAACTATATTTAAACTAATAAATGAATTGCGTTTTAGCACACTTTTATGCTCACTTGATTATTACATACATATACAATATATCTTCACATCTATGTATGTACATATAAAATAAGAAAATTAATTTCACAATTAATATCACTTACACTTTAAATTGTGAGAGAATGAAAGCTTGGGGACTTAAAGGATGGATTTCTGAGAAGAAATATTATTGAAAACGCGTTGTTACAATTTAATGACACTCACAATTAGATTCATTGGGAATCATTTTCAAACCTTCGCGATATCATTTTTTAAAAACTATTTAGCTGACAAGGGCTTGTTATTTGATGTGCAAGAAATCATGGCCGAAATCAATTTATGTTACATACACTCCACTATACACATGCATATTAATTTTTGATATTTATGGTCAGACAATCTAAAGACTGATTAGATTTTATACGATATTTGTGTAGGTCAAACATTTTGAGGTGATATCCATAGAATGAAAGGTCCTGCAAAGATTATTCTGGCTATTAATATATTTTTACCATTAATTAGGATAATGTTTTTACAAATTTAAATTTCTTTTACAAAAACTTATTACACACTTTATTTTAGTTTTTTTCACATAGAGGCCGATTTGATTTTTTGACTACTACAGTTCGCGTTCTAATATGTACTAAAAGTGCCATAGTATCTCGTTTCGAATTTTACCCAAACAAGTGATTCTGCATACATATTATCCAAGAACTTTGTCTAAAGTTTGTAAGGGATGCTTTTTTTCTCCCAGAGATGATGGTAGCGATGCTAACTTCTGCGTGGAATCTTGTGTTAGCTTTTGTTTACTTTTTGCTTGTTTTTAGACTTGCATTCGAATAACCATCCCTTCCTTACATTGTTACAGGCAGTAATATATCCGCATGTATGCGTGGGGTATTTTCGAGTATAACGAAAGTGGGACATTTAAGAGAAATGTCTGCGCAGTGTAAGTTACTGACCGAAACACTTTCTTTTTAGTACTGCCTCTTAATTTTGTGACTTTCTCTTAAGGTCGAACTTTTATAAATTGTTTTCTCATTTATTTGGTACCGCTTGCAAACTTTATTTTTTTTTTATTTAAGCGAAAAATTATACCTACCTAATAATACATAATTATATGTGTATACGTATGTGTACAGCAAACGGCTCTAATTTTAAGATTCCTTTTGTTGGGATTAGTTGCTCAACCATTATTGAAATCTTCCTCTTTTTAATTTAATCTTTTACTGTTCAAAGTAGTCCGGTAGAGAATAAATAAATGAGAAAATGAAAAACTTGAGTGGGCGAATTCTTTGGAACGAGTAGTGTGGGCAGTAAAAAAATAGGATAATTGTTAGTCTGCGACGCGGAAATTCGGTGTTGATGATTGTTTTCCCGATAGTTGCGGTATCTTAATGTCTGTAGATGTATTCATAAAGTTATTGTTGACATTAAATAAAAATGTTAATTCAACAACTGTATGCTATAGATTACCAAACTGTACTTAGCTGCGTTAACTGCTCAATTTTATTAAAGTATAGTCGTATATTAGCGGTACTACGAGCTAAATTTGAAATGATACCTCTCGTTTGTTGAGCCTAGCAAAACGGTTCTAATTATCTCTTCTGGTATTCCATCGAAAAATAATAAATTTCTGTTTATAAACTAGTTAACTACTACCCCAGAAATTCTTGACAAAAAACACTTTTGCATTCAACTGAATAGTTTTCAAGTTTGTGTACATGTATGAGAGTGACCAAGTTAACCGTAAATATTTTATTTGGAAAAAAGACAATTATGTGTCTGAACATATTATCCTTCAATATGGAAGTATATGAATACCATGTACTGTTCTCGTGAATCTGTATTAAACTAAACAAATGTGTATGGGGGGTGATATAGCAATCAAAATCAATTTAATGTAAGTCCTAAAATGGTATTTACATGTTAAAATTAAAATATTCAGCATTTAAATAAATGGAGAATTATATTTATCAAAACTAACAACACTTCCTGTATTTATAAGGATCCTCGGGATATTATTTGTAAAAAATTATTGTATTCCCTTTGTTGTACCATCAAAGTGGTTAAGATGAAAGGTAAATCAAATGGAAAGATAATATAAAATGAAATCAGATATTATGATTTCACCTTTGTATTCCTCTTTTATTTTTAGACTATAGAATGAATAATGAATAGAATTCGAGAGACCTTGTTTACGGAAAATGAAAATATTAAAACAGGGTTGAAGTAAGAAAAAATGTAAGTGTAATAAATAAAATGATAAATGTTTACTTGGGAATATATATGTATTGACATAAAGATTTATTAAATGCAGAAATAATGTAAGAGATAGAGTATAATTTGTTAGTTGGTTCTTATACACGTATGTATATGCAATAAGTTTCGAGGTAAATCCTAATAACGTATTAAAGGACATCATCAAATCCTCCTCGTGATCCTCTACAATGAATCACTTACGAATTGTGTAATCTCCTTTGTGAGAAATTTACTCAAATTCTATTTCCCACTGAAATGATTTCACATTTCATCTTCGGAAATAAACTATGAATTTAATTTCCTCACTTACTAAGCTCATGAAGTATTAGGCGTTTTCCGCGAGAAAAATCCTCCATTCATTTCCAAATCCAAATCCAAATTCATTTCCCATTTCTCTCTTATGTGTGAATTTTAATTCGATAGTCTTGATTGTGCAGTGAAAACATTATGTATTTATTTAGACTTGAAAATATTATAAGATAATCAATTATTTTCTCATATTATACACAAAAAAAAAATCTCATATTATACACAAAAAAAAATATAAAAAAAATACTTTCAGATTTGAGAATGCGTTGTTCATTTTATTTTTTGACGGTAGCTGGCAATAGCTTTACTGACTATTAATATATATTATCATTATTATTATATTATATAACTTCATTTTCTTCTATAAAAGTTAGAGCACGGCTTGGAAAAATGTACCAACTTGAATAGAATGAAATTTAAAAGACCAAACTACAATCAAGCATATGTACATTCAGAAGTGTCCAGATTAATAATAAGACATATTTTAATCTTAATAATAAAGACTATTGAACCTTTTTAAGATAATATCCTTAGAATTTAATAACTTTGATCTAACAATATTATAGGTTTGAATTTTTCAGTTCACACAAAGGTGGATTGGAATCGAGTACTGCAAGCATATGGTAAAATACTTCTTATGTCAATACCCTGTTTTTGAAAAGAAAATAACTCTTTTCCTGCGATTATCCCTGTGTGAACCGCATGAGTGAACATTTTAATTTACATCTATTTGTATATGCATGTTCTTTTTTTTTACTTCTACCACGTCATAACTCTGATCTCCGCTCTGGCATGCTTTTATACAAAAGCCATTGGAAAATCTGGAGTTGCGTAGTTATATAGATAAAGCTTTCTAATTGAAGTAGAGTTCGTTTAATTACAATTGTACACTCTATTTTACCACACATTTGGATATCAATTTGTTGAATGAACGAAACTGGGAGTGTGTTGGAAAAATAGGGGGAATTCTTATGATTTAAACTTGAAAAAAATCTATAGAATCTGATATCATTAGAAATGTCTGCGAAAAAATGAGATCAAGTTGAAAGACTTATAAGTTAACTATCTTATCTTTTAATATATTAATAAATTGAAACAAATTGAATTGCACTGAACTTTAACTTATTTGAGTTGGATTGTATCGGAAACCAAGGTCAAAGGTCATCAACGGAATTAAAAGTGTAAATTATAGGGACTAGTTGGAAGATTTAAGATCTGATACGACGGACAAAAAACAACAAAATATTAGAATTGTATCTCCCACCAGGAAAGATATTACATTTCAAGTTTTCATCAAACCAATCCTGAAACTACAAGAAATTTCACATCTATCCAAAAAGTTCGGCCAGTGTTAAACAAACAAGTGGTCTTCATATCTGTTTTAGTTTGCAGAGGTATCATTATATTTCTTTTGTCTCTTTCGATTAGAGTAAACTATAATAAAACTCCCTTCTTTAGCAGTCAAAAGCCACACAACCTGGCAGTCAGCCCATTTTTTTTTCTTTCTACAAGGAGAACTCATTTTTATATAAATGAGTCGACGAACTTTCCATATCATTCGGTAATAGTTTCATTCCAGATTTTCTGATGAGGTAGATATAACAGTAGACTACCCCACTCACTAGAGCAGATTTTTGGCATAGTTTTGTGGGAATATACAACATTTAATGTTTTTGGCAAATTTTCAATTTTTTTAGCATGATAAATACTTGGGTGATCATTATATATACGTATTCATTCAAGTATTCTATTATCTTTAACGTTTTTAAAACGTGTTAATATCATCATCATTATATATACGTATTCATTCAAGTATTCTATTATCTTTAATGTTTTTAAAACGTGTTAAGAATCAATTTCGTGATAGTAGTGTAATGATGGGCCATAAATACCATTTTTATTTATAGGCGATGCACAAAGGATTTACAGAAACTCCAGTGTGAAATCTAATACCAAGATGAAGTAAAATATGAAATGAAATAATATAATTTACTTTAAATATTTGTATTCCATTTATTAACATATCTTTAATGTATGTACTCTGGACAGAGATCGTGCACCCTGGACGACGAGATTAATTAATCTGTTAAGAAAGTTAATTTCAGTAGAAGAACTTATATAAAACTCACCAATTGGTTTTACAAATGGAGATATCCAATCCGAGTGGTATCACAATTGGCCTTTATTGGCTCTAGCGCCTTTATAACTAACCGAAGAAATGTAGGATATTAACCCTTACCCTGATTCAGAATTAATTCAGAATATAATATGAAAGGTTAGATATATCCGTATTAAGAACCTCATGAGAATGGAATGGTATCAAGGAGTGTAAAAGGTACTAAAAGCCTCTTACTAGACAATTATTTTCGCCTGTGAAACTTCATGGTTGATTTCATAACACTGCAGAGTTTTACTCTATACCTCGCTGCAATGGAAGATGCTGATAGTAATGATAATAATGATAAATAACATAAATAACATAATCACATATGTATATATATTTTCCTAGGCATATAGATTTTTCCGTGTTCTTAGACTAAAACCTTTTTCACCGGAATATTTTTTGGTAGAATTAAAGAATTTTAATAAATAATCATAATAATGTGTGACCTTATTTCCTTATTTAAATATTATATATATATTTCCTTTCAAAAATTTGTTGTAAATATTAAATGTACTTAATTAGAGCGGACCCTTACTGACTAGGCTGAAGTCTAGGAATGCTATGACATCTTGAGGGCGTGGTGGTGCCCACGGAATCTGTTTCGATATGGTTATGAGAACATGTTTGGAGCTCTGGCCATATGGCACTTCCTCCAATTCCCTCGCAAAAGAACCCACACAGCAACCTGGCGATCCAGGCGATCTGACCGCCAATTGTATTGCTTGCGTCACATGTGTCAAATATCCTCCACGCACAATTTAACATCTACCAACTAAGACGTTTTGACATTGCAGGCCTTAGAATTTCGGAGTTTGCGCGAACCTACGAAGGACAACTAAGTAGGAGACTCTTCAGTATGCCTATGTCCAACACAAACGTCAAAGACATGTTGTTGCACTGCTGTTCCGTAATGAAAGAGGTAACGGAAGCCATTTTCGTCTAACTAGCACCACCGACAAGAACCCACTTGTATGATGGTGAGTGTGAGTAGTAGAAAATGCATGCAACCGTAGAAGTTTCTGAAAACATCGCGTCAGTTATATCCTGTCAGTATATCCTGTAAAGATATGATCAAGTGTCACATCTATCGATAAAAGTTTAGGTATGCCTTTTGAAAACCATCTTAATTTCGCACTGTGGTCTTTCTCAGCTCTGCAACAACTTACAATTCCCATCTTATTATACCGGGATTAAATTTCTTAATATCTGAAAGACAATTCCTTAACAATGCCATCCATCTTTGGAATTCACTACCTAACACTATAACGCGATGTACAAAAGTTTAAAACAGAATTAAAGCATATTTTGTCATGTTAAAACAACTGATTTGATTTTTATCGTATTTATTTTATTTTTGATCTTTTTCGTGGATATCGTAATCATATCCTACTTTTTATTTAATTGTTTTTAAATTTTTGTATTTACAAATATATATTATACAGTTAAAATGAATAACCAATAATGCTAATTAAATTAAATTATAACAAAATCAAATTGTAACTAAGTACATATTGTAGCTAGCTATTACAAAGTGATAAGATTAATTCTTTATGTTCTATCTTTGTTAAATTTTTAATAAACTAAACTAAAATACTGTGGAAACATATAAAGCTGTGTTACATCGCACTGATTGCCACGCTGCGGTCGCCGAATTTGAGATTCCGAATGTTTGGATCATAGCACGCTACATCGCACAGTGAAGTTTCGTTCGAGGACTTCTGAGGCGTTTGAAACCTGGGCTGTCGTGGGATTTCTTCCATCAGATACTGGAGATGATACTGCGGTGGGCTGATGCAAACACAGAAGGCACAATATTTTACTGTCCATTGGAATAAATATTCCCGAAGATAACATGTTGGGCAATATGGGTCGATAGTAGATAATTACTTAATTTCTTAACTCGCGTTGAATTTCAATCTTCTAGTTCAAAATCCTGTAAATGTAATAAATGTTTGGAAAATGTCAATAAAAAGAACTACATCAAAAAAAGTAATAAGGAGCATTCTTTTTCAAAGACCAAAGTTGCAATTTTGAATTTTTTATTATGTCAAAACAATTACTTGACAGACTGTATACGTATATACAGTACAAACTCGATTTACGCAACTAATAGAAATTAACGGAGTTGCAATAACCTAGGTTGCACTTACTGGGTCACATTTTTTCAATAAGATATTATAGTCAAAACGGCTATATTTGTATAGAGAATTGCAATGTGATAAGAAACACATTTTTGAAACGAAAATAAATTATTATTGTTGAACACATTGTTTCTAAAATCAGAAACGAAAAGTTATAGTGGTATATATACATAGTATACACACAAAAGTGAGCGTTTTTTTTTCAAAGGAAATTGGGTATTTTAGTGTTGCGAAAATCGAGGAGTCTCTTCACAGGCTATTTTATTGGACGATTGTTCTAGCTTAGTGAATTTATAAAAATTTTGTTTATTTAAATAATGACTATGTATAATAAAAATGTAATATACCTCCATAAAAAAGATAGGATAATTCTGAACATTTCAAACAAGGACCAAAAACTTAATTTGCCGCTCAGTAGCAATCATTTAGACCTCTGGATTTATTTCACTTTTCATATTTGAACACTTCTCGAGTGCACAATTAATAGTTCCATCTGAAGACTTTATACATAAAACAATCTGCAACTCTCTGAGGATCTTGCCGATATATGTCGCTTCCTTAATGGATATTTGTTGCAATTCTCTTCTATTCTTCTATGGGATTAAATATATACATACATACATATGGGTAAAGTATGAAGTACTTCTTTGAACAAATGTATGTGTGCATGTTATACCTCAGGGCAAATATAATAAATCCAAGTATGCAAATCTAAAGTCTAGCAATATGACTTCGCATCAATTCATTCTGGTGCATAGTCTCTTGTTGTCAAACGCGTCTACATTTACAATTGAATTCATACATGAATTGTGCAGGAATGACTAGTTCTCGCATAGTGTACATATATTAATATATACAAGAGAAGTATAATTCCTTCAACTTGATATAAGGACATCAATGTTTAAAACTCATAATTAATAGTTTTTCCCTCTGGAGAAAGATATAGTGATGTGAAAATATTTTCTCCATGTGATTCAAGACGCATATATGATATATACAAGAATAATCCTTTATTTTAAGTTATATTTGAATTTTCGTATTCCACCATCAGATTCTTGATTTCCAACATGTTTGCATTTAGGTCGATACAGGGATACATTTGCATTCTTGTCATATTTTTCCTCAACATATTGTCTTAAAGGTGATAAAATCATAATGCTTATGCAATGCATACTTATGCGTACTATGCTACATAGCTAGTAAACATAAACAAACATATTTTTGGTATTTATATATCAATTTAGTTTATCCACACAAAATCCGGATTTTATTAACTGAAGTTTTTGTTAAAAATGTTGGGTTAAACTTACATTTGTCTTCTATTTGTATTGTACTTAACTATACCTTACTAGTATAAAAGGTAGAACACAATATACTCACATATCAAACATTTTGACATGCAAATAATAAAGGAGTCTCGTATGGTTCCTTATGAAGACATTTCAGGCCTTAAATTATCGTTAGCAGCAAATGAACTGTAAAATAAAGATAATGCCATGACATGGGAACAGGCAATTTCTATTCTAGACCTTAAAAGAAGTGAAACTGTTCTGGTGAGACGACATTCCCCCGATGTGTAGTCAGATAAAATCAATAATTGGCTTAGTCTTATGGTGTGTGTGTCTATATAGTTAATGATATATTATGAACAACCTATTAAATATATGTCTTTTGAAATACATATGAAATAAGTTGAAACGTCTGTTCGCAAAGCATCTAAGAATTATAGTCAAACCAAACGATGCTTAATATGTAAATGAATATTTTTTTTATAATTTGTACGCACTCAAGGTATTACTAATACCCTTAAGTGTTAGAGGTTAAGACACAGCATGCGACCAAAGTATTGTAATTCGTGTGGTATACTTGAAAAACAATTAAATTTAACAGTGCGAAATCAGAGTAACAATCATTGAGGGTAAACTGAGATGGGTATTTAAGGGGAATTCATGGAAAGGTTGAATGCAATTGACTAGCTCACTTGGGGAACGTTTGTTAAAGAAGCGATATCACAGGGACAAAGAATAGACGGGATGTTGGTATTCAAGCGAATCTAATATATCACTGGGCCAAATCAGAGAAGGTGAAATATTTCTTGCATCGATTAAGGAAAGTTATGATTGGTTCCACTTTTCGGTAAGATCAGCTATCAAATCATCAGTGAACCTGTTCCAACCACAACCGTACTGCCAGTAATTAAGAAGCTTTCGCGATCCAAGATATTTCATAAGCGGACGAATTATCAGCGTTTGTTGCCAGGGTCGGTATGAGGAGGGTGACCAAGATTCAATTTTTTTATGGACAGATAGACCCCTGAAGAGTAGGATAAATGAAAAAGCTTACGTAGTGGTTTTGCTAGCGAAGATACACCTTGACAAGCTTTTGTTTAGACATGAGTAACAACTCTTTGAAAATTGTCAGTGACTGGAAAGGGGGAGGCCCGTGTATTATAAAAGGTGGTAAATTCGGTGATCAAACATAGTATTATTGTTTTATAATACTGCTTCAAAAAAATCAATTTACAGCGGATTCCCCTTTAATTAGGCAGTTGTCCCTTGTGACCTTACTTTAAGGAAGAAAGTAAGGAGAATGTAGGAGAAAGGGAAATGTGTGCAATTCAAGTGTGTTTACAGGGAAATAAGATCTCCTTTTATTTTGCTTCAATACTGTTATTGGTGGTGAGTTGCAAAAGCCTGGCGACATACAAGAGATATGTAAAACGGGAGTGATAATACTACAGGTTCAGTTTGCAAGATCTAGCGTTCAAGAAGACATTATGACCGCAGAATCTTTTTTTTCAATTTCAATTGAAAAATGTATGTGTATATTTCACGGCGTTTAGCTTTTTATTCTATGAAGTTAATTGTGGTCAGAATCAGATCTTCGACTAAGCGAATGGACCTAGACAAATACAATTGGACATCATCAGTGCGGAATATTTAAAACTGTATAATGGGACCGTAAAAATATATCTTACCTACTACGTACTTTTGCGAGTACACATAATTCTCTTTTTACATGGTAAAAACGTTCTGATAACACGGTGTACAAACAATTTAAATTCAAAGAAAAAAAAATCACATCCTTCACATGAGAACAATATAAACTAATAACAAAAAATCGAAAAAGGTGATGGAAATAGCATAGCTATTTAGGCTCTCATTATTGTAATAATCGAATAAAATCGTGTGATAACGGAATCGATTTTTGTTTCTAGACCGTGTTAAACATAATTGGGTGTATACACATACATTTTAAAGAACTTTTTTCGAAAAATGTCAATTTGGCTCCTATTAATTACATATCTTATTATTAAGAGCTTTAGAGAAAATTAAGTACAAGTTAATGAAATAGTGACTGTGGTAAGCAAAGAAACCAAATAGCAGAAATACATTTTATGGTCTATTGGGTAATATTATCTCCATTGCAAATTATTAGGAAATTTTTTGCAATTTAAGGACATTCTATTTCGAAGTTGTATTGTATAAATTAGGGTGAACTATGGTGATGTTCTTATTACGAATCACAAAAGTTTTGATAGGGCCATGTTAACTAAAAAGTTCGAGTAAATGGGATTCTAAAGTATAGAAGTTACTTACAACGGGGTTGTTATACATGCGACACCATATTAGAGTGGTACCAGGGGAGTACGAATTAATCATAGTTAATCCAATTCCTAGGGCTGCAATTAAACATTCTCAGCCCTAGGAAATGCCATTTCATCATGCAAACGAGAAAAAAAGTTTAAAAATGTTTATTTTATTATCAAAATGAGTGGTCTGTTTAGTGTACTGCGACCAATAATTGTAACGACCGTAATAGTTCGGTGTCCAGATTATTTCTCCTTTTGAATTGGGTCCGAAATCGTCGAATATCGTATATCGTAAGTCACTGCTATAACTCGTCGAAGTCGAAAAGTCAGCGTCAATTCCAGACAACATGAGCAAGATATCAGACAATATGCTTCAAAAAGTGATTCAAAATTAGGCTTTCCATAAACGTAGCCGAGAGTTCAGGAAAGATTTATTATTTGCACATAGTGTTTTCGTATAGCAATATAGCAAAGACAAATGGAAAACACACTCAACTTCAGTTGAAGTGCATGTTTTAACAGAGAACTGCTCTCCAGTTAATTTAGTATATTTGTTAAATATTTCTATACTTCTGTTTCTTCTGTAGATGCTACTCAAAAATTCTTTTACGAGTAACAAGTAAGCATCGACGAATTAAAATGTCTTAACATTTAAAAGACTCCTATCATAATGCCATCATAAAATGAAAATCAGCAGAATTCAAGTAGGTATCTACCATTGCACGCAATTCTTCCTGATTCCTATTCATTGTCACTCACTCATTGTTGAGTTATCAAAACAATTGCAGATTTCCTTACCAAAACTCAACGGTTTGTATGCCTGTTGTTTTTCAGTCCTGACGATTTCATACCCTTCCTTCTTATTGGCATCATTATCGTTCCTATCGTACAGCTTTAAATGCATGGTGCGTCTATCTAGCACTTCATGTAAGCATTTTACGAGTGTTTCCAATTTTCATTTTCTTCCATTCTTAATGCACCCATTTAACTGTAGTTATGAGTCATTAAATTGTTTTGTACAATGGCGAAATAATTGCCACATTAAAGACAAAATCGATTTTGTTATAAGGGTTTAAGCATACGAGGCTCGTTTGTTTAAGCTTGGCCGGTAGCGAGTTATTCTCTGCTCTTGAGATATTTTCGTGAATAAGGTAAATATCCATTTCTCTAATTATATTAAGATGCTGACTTCCTTATTATTATACATTTTTTATATTATATAATATTTTTAGTATCTTGAAAATAAAGGTAAGCTAATTGCATAAATTCGCATATTTGTGAATCGCCTCTGAATCTGTACTTATAGAGAGCGATAAAAGTCTACATACTACCCCTATTTTTGCAAACTTAGCGAGTTTAGAACTATTATGACTTGTGACTATTATGAAATGTAATTATGCAGTTTTGTGTCACACCCATTTTATTAATATATATATATATATATATATATAAATAAATAAATGAAAACAAAAATAATAAGCGAAAAATGTACCTTGATAAAAATATACGTACCTCTGGGATCTCATCTTTATTTTGTTATATGCAAGTGATGTCAACGGAAAGTACTGATTTTTTTTTAATGTTACATTTGCGCGTTATTTCCGGCATAAGATAAATTGCACTGAGTTGAAGTTTGGTAAGCTTCAATATATTTTTGATTGTGACAATGGATCGTCGAAAGTAAGACTAGGTACAAGTTCGAAAATAAAGTTTCAGAATAGAAAAAAGATACAAAATCATAGGGTGAAATTTTAAGATTTACCAGATTTCAGTAATCCAACAGTCCAACCAAAAGACCATTATTTCAAATACTCCGGTACGGTTGAAAAGCGGAGTAGTCTCCGCTCAAAGAAGCTTAATCCACGACATGTTAGCATTATCATCAAACAGGTAGGTTAAAATCTTAAAGTGAATGCCACAATATTTTCTAAAGTGCTAACAGAAATATCAAATAGCATTGTACATCTACGAACAGTTCAAAGTACTATCAATAATAAAGGTTTTCATAGCAGAACTTCGCATAAAAAAATCCTAATTGATAATAGCGATAACTGCGCTTTCAGTTTGGACAAAAACCCATTGAAAATGCAATGGATTTATTTTTGTATTAAATATTTATGCACTTTAATCGCTGTGGAAACAAAATATAGCATATTGGGACGGGAGAGCTAAAAACGGAAAAATACAGCAGTGGATCAAAAAAACATTTTCTTTAGCTTAGATTAGAGGTTAGAATAGAGGATAATTTTAAGTTAGCTCAGTTCACTTAAGCAATGTTTATTTTATGTTTTCAGCGGATTTCATTAAATCGAAGAACTAACAAAAAAAAATTAAATAGAGAAACCTTATTTGATATTGATAGCTTTAAGTTTCATCCACGAGAAGATCGATATGACATTTTTAAATATTAGAAGAAAACGTAAAGACATCATTTAACAAAGTCTTCATTTGAAGTATTAAAACGACGCCTACGTATTTTATTCGATTAAAAAGAAATAAACATAATATTATACATGCTACAATTTTTAATACAAAAATATGGTCAGAATATCTGAGTAAGGGATGGAATTTCTATTCACATTTCTAGTCACCATCCTATTAAAAATCTGTCGACCTTTCATGCTGGCTATACGTGACTATCATCTTAAAGTCTCTCCCAAGGGAGTGAAATGATATCTGAAGTCTACATGATGAAAGTACGTTGTGTATGCTAGTGAACACTATTTCGAGGAAATTAACAGGCGTATGTCACAAGCATTCAAATGCTATGCAGGAATTAAATACTTATATCAATATATATATATATAAATTTTTACATAGGTACCTATGGAAAACCAGAAGTATATTCTGCTAACATAATTCAAAAAAATATGACACGTATGTGATTAAATGCCTGCAAATTTTAATAAACTGAACACAATTTGTCGCACTTAGATTATGACTTATATATATAATTCTCTATTATTAACAAATGATAACTAATTTTAAAATATCTTATTGTGTATCTTAATTGTAATATACTTATATACGTATTTATATTTCAATCGTCAATCAAATAAGCGATATAGTAAATAAATAATACTACTCCTTTAAGTAATGTTGTGTATGATGACATTACACAATGTGTCCTCAAAAACATTGTTCAAGTAGCAATTGTATGTGTATATGGAACAAAATGCTAACGATTTTAGGTCATCGCTGCAAACAAAACCTATAATCGTGCAACTCAATGTGAAGAGAGAATGATATAGTGCGATATAATGTCCGGATGTCCCTTTAACGGTTACACTGAATAGATTTATGTACTCGTATATGTGTAATGCTTAGCAATGTATCGTACAATTGGACCCAACTTCTGTTTCGTAGTTAGTACTCATATCGCATATACCACTAGATACATGTAAATGTACACGTTTATGGCCTTTAGGATGGTATAATGATGATTCTACACTGAAATACATCTAACTAGGAAAATAAATTGAAAACTGCTTGGTGATATTTGTTGACAGGAGTCGTCTGCAGAATGTTTTGCGAATGCTTAATTGGATTTCTTCGTGAAGAAATTTCAACTCAAGAATTTCATAACGTGTCATCAGCATCAGCTCAAACTGGTCATGTGTACTTATATTAGCAAAGGATGGCATCCATTTATTAAGTTGATCTGTACTTGAGTAAGGGTATTCAATGAAAGACTAAGGGTAGTCCATCTAGAAACAGTGTCGTGACAGATTTCATAAACACTGTACAAATGGAATAAAATAATCCCGAAAACAACAAATTACATCATCAGTCATTTGGAATATTAAATAAAATTCGAACAGCTAAAATTTCTGCAGAAAGTTTAATTATAACCGGTACCTTGAGTCCAACTGCCAAGCTTTTTAATAATATAAGTTTGAAATGTTTCCATAAACAGAAAATAATGAATAATGTTATAATCTGTCAACATATAATGTGTGGAGCGCATAGTTATATCAAATAAAATGCTTATTCAAACAGAGTTATCATATCATGTAGATACATTTTTTCAATATGTAATATTTGTATCAATATCATATTTGTGACAAATAGTTTTTTGCAGATTTTGTTCAAAAGCGGAAACGAAGCTGATTTATATTAGCTTATAAGAATTTCTTACAAAATACTTAATTCTCAATATGTAGTCTATATTAGTGGGATATTCCTACATAAGCATGTATTGACTACACTCTTTTCTTTTAAAGATTCATATCTAACAGACGATGGAAAAAAGTTAAAAAAAATTGTACAATATATTTTAAGTCAATTGATTTCTATTAAAGTTTATAGTAAAAAAAACATTACTTTCAATAAACATGCATACATATGAACATGCCAAAATTATTACTCTTGGAATAACTTGAATTCAATAAATAATATATGCTGATGGAAAACATGTTGCTACGTGCTAAATTATTGCCATCCATAGCGTCCGTGCTCAATTAATGCAGCGTAGCTCCGAACGGACAAAAATACGAAATATTCGTAAGCCCATATTGCTATCGGAAATTGTTATTTCCGTTTCATGCCATGATATTTTGTATTTACTTGGGCGCGAAAATGCTCACAATGGATATTGTAAGAGAGATTCTCTGTTTTGTATTATGTAGATTGAACGAAGATATGTTCAATTTTCTAGTGTTACAGATATTTAGATAAGTATTTATTTTTTAAATAATATAACATCTTTCAACTCTGCATAAGTATTGATACAACATTATTTTACCCTGTTTATTTAACTTAATTTATTTATTATTTATATATATATATTATATACATATTTCTTCTATTTTATTTAATTTTTTTCTTATTCATTTATTCATATAACTTTTTGAATTTACTTATTTGTTTGTATTTATTGTCTATTTATCATTCCATTTTATCTATCTTATCATTTTGATACACGTTTATTTTTAATTTAATAGGCATTTGATCCAGGCAACAAAATATAAATTGCTTATTCAGCGTTCTTTTAATTTGCTTCGACTTATAGAGATAAGTAGTAAGTTAGAAAATACTAATAGTTCAATAAACTTAATAGTAAGAAAACTATGGAAGGTGCCTTAATTTGATAAAAGTAACTAAGAGTTTTAACTCCCTAATAAATCTTTTCTGATAGTATGATATTTAAAATTATCGTTCAATAAAGCTTATTATATCTTGAACATGGTATTTACGAAAAAATATATCTCGTTTGGATGAGATTTGTGATTATTCTATTTAATACATAATAGTAATTCGAAGTAGATAGTTGTTATATTTCTTTAAAGTCCTTGGTTGTCACATCAGCAGGGGGAACTAGCAATCAGTTAAAGTTTTACAATGAATACAACGAATAATAGGTATATCTAAACCAAACTATTTATTATGTTTACAATTCTTATCACATTAGTAAAAATGGGGTAGTGTATAATATAATATTCATGTTTATAGATTTTCCTTTTTTAATTAGCATCAAATGATAATAAATTATGAATAACATTACTTATTGCTTGTTCAGTAAAAAAATCCTAGAAATATAAGTAAAAGGTAGTTAAGCATAAAGGTAGTTAAGAATAAAGTTCTTGCAAGCCGATTCGATACAGTGCTTTATGATGTTTAAACCTCTAGTTTTAATTATTTCCTAAGCAGTTGTATGACAACACAAAATATTCAGCGTTCAGTTAAACAGACACGAACATGGTCCTGAATGTCAACTGATATTTTCCTTGAATATTTGTAAAAATTTTATCAACTTTACATTTAATCAACGAGTCTGCGCAGTTCGGAGCAAAGTGTCGCTCTCCACTCTTTAAACTTGTGTGCTATACCTAGTATCATTCTAATAGAACTTATTTATTTTTTTATGTAATATGAGGCAATGGTGAAACTTTCTCTTGACATAAAGCTCAGTTATCTAACTACGATGATATACACACAGTTGAAGAGTAGATTCGACTATACTATTAGGAACAGTTATTTCGCATTCTCTGTTTAGTACATCGACGCTCCTTCGCTAGTTATGTGTACTATTATATTCAACAGATGCGAAAGTACTAAACTTTCTAAGAAGAGCTTTAAGCTAAACATTTTTACATTTGGAAAGGTCATTTGTCGCGGAGCTGGAGAAAAATTGTCTATTCAAATAACTCACGGATAGAACAGTGCAGATGAAAATAGAATATAATCGATACATAATGATAAAGAATGTTACTATGCGTACACATCAAACTGGTTAATGACCAATATTTGATGTAAATTGTAAAGTAAATAAGGAAATAAAACTCCTTAGTAATATATGTTTAGAAAGAATAGCCGTTGTATATAGCAAAGTTACTTAAAATGGATAGGTACACATTTGTATAATAACTACTGATACTCATAGATACTTGGTTCGAAATAATTATTACTTATTATCATGCCAATCTACCTACATGTATTATCAATTTATATATGTATTTTTAATTTCCAATGCATTGGATCTGTTCACAATTATGTAAATGTTAAGAACACATTGTCTATATGAGACTATCCTATAAAATCATGTGAAACAGTAATTACGTATTCAGTTTAATTCAATCCAATGTATGTATGAAGATTTCATCGTAATTGGAATACTTGAAAGTGTGGTTGTTGGTTTGGAAGGAAGAATAAGTACCTAAGGTCATTTCAGTTTAAGATCAATATATTTGAACAGTATATATATTTGAATGAGCAATTCAAATGGATTTCGAATACTTATCCGAAAGTCCTGTATCAGAGATGTGTATTGATCGCATTCAAGTCATCACAAACTCTCAGGTACGCATGTACATCTAAATTTTTGTTTTGTTTTCTTGAATTTTATTGTTGTAATTGTGTATATTTATACGATATATAAATATAATATATGTGTGTTAATATTTGTGTATCATATATACTTCTGTTACTCTATTTTCTCTACGTCGAATGTGATTGAGTCATATATTTTTTGCTCCCTAACAAAAATATCTGGTCGTTGGCGAGGCGTTTGATCCACTATAATTCACGGATCCGCCATTCGGAGTCGGCATAAAACCATAGGTCCCAACCACTCAGAAGAACTATAGCACGCACAACACGAATGAGTGGGTCCTGTAGAAGCTAGGCCCAGATCTACCTCGGGCTGCTGCGGCACCCATATTGTCTATCTATTATCTATACATCTATACATCTATACATATATACAAAAAGCAATGCTTTTTTTGTTTGTTTGTTGTTTATAGACTCTTAAATGGTAAGGAAATCTGTGAAAAGGCTTTGGTACCAAATTTTTTATACACATATGTCAACATGTCTCTTGTCGTCGATCGTGTGTGCGTGGTGTCCGCACGTTGATACGTGTGCAACCCTTGACGCCGGCGAGGATAAAGAAGCACGGATAAAACAACACAATGTCTATGTCGCTGATATTGGCATTAGTGATGGATATCGACCGAAGAGAACGAGTTGCAGTTGCACAGTAGATCGACACGTTGAGAATCGAAAAGAATTGGATAAAGAGTGACTTGTTGAAAGTTCCTGTGTTCGTTATTATTTTAGTAATCACATATATCGAAGAAATATTTAAACCATCATAACTCTAATTTGTTTGGGAATATCATACTCACATAGGCGAAGTCCCTATTATTGTTTATATTTGTTCATACATATAGACAATATATATAAGTATTTATATTTAGTGGAGTATTTTGTATAAAAGGAAAAGTGCTTGTGTATGACCCAAACAAATATACAGAATTCTTTAAAATAAACGAATAATTTTACTCTCGTACATTCTATAATCTTCTATAATTCGAACTTATTTTCTGGTCCCTTGAAGTTCAACTAAGGGAAGATCGACTGAGTTTACATAATGTTACTGTACAACAGTATTTTACAGTATTTTTATTATGTTTATTTTTAATTTAATATCCATTTTAACTTTCTTCCAAACCGAAGAATAAATCTAAGCTCTCTAAAGCTGCAATCTAAAGATTCAAAAGCTGAATCAAAACTTCGTATACAAAATGGTGTCGAGGATTTTGTAGAAGACGATATGCGGAAACTTGTACACGAAAATATCTGATGAACCAGCAGATTTCAGCAAATGAAGATGAAGAACAGCGTTCGCAAAAGAGAATTCCAGTTAGTAGATGCAACAACAATTCTTGTTGTTTTCGTAGGGGAATTTAAAATAACTGTGATCAAAATTAATCTGTACGGTGATTCCCATAGTAGAAAAAACCGACGATTTTCCAGCAATATGTTCACAAAGTTCCGTTGAAGGTATACTTCAATTGATCAGTATCAGGGTATCATAGTACGTTTACAATGTACATGTAAGCTATACATATGCATATATATGTATATAACATAATATAAATATATATACATATATATATATATATTATATCATATTAAAATTGATAACATAAATTTGTATGACATACACACGATACACGATATTAAGTCGCTATGGAAAAAGGCGACTTAAAGCATGCTGAAGAATACCATTAGACCGGAGATCTTGATTCATCACACTTCGACAATTGTAAGGCATTTGGAATTGATGTATTAAAATCGTAACAACCATGCCATATATTTCATCATTTCTCTTTTCATAACTAATATATGTAAATGAATTTAATTTAAAATTGATTCGAGTATATAAGAAAACACCGACTTGAACATTTATAATAACTAAAAACGAAGATCTCGAGGAAAAGAAACAATAAGTATGTCCGAAGACCGTAATAAATTCAGCAAATTAAACCGAAATTATATGAATGTGTTGTTTAATATTTAGAATTATCTCATTTTAAATATGCATGTGTACGGTTACGGAACCTTCGAAATGCGAGTACTAATTGCACTTGACCAGCTTTTTTTACCCTTGATTTAAATAACTTAATTTAAATTATAATATACATAAATAAAGTAGCCAATATGTGTTCAAGCTAAATTCTTTATCCGTTTCTGTTATTCCTGGAAAGGAGAAGATTGGACATCGACCGAAGAAACTGTGTATTAGTACTATTAAAAATAATATAATAAACCACTGCCAATTATTTCTACTCTCATTACACTTGAAATGCATAGAATGTTTTTTTATCGCGCGGTATTGTAACTATGTTGTCACATATTTACATGTCTGTATACATATAATACAAATATAAAAGTAATTATTGCAATAAGTTCAATCGGAAATAAAATTAAAAAACAAATTGCCCATGTATGATAAGAAATATATTATATTGCTTTTTCTTATACAGGGCATATTTCCCAAAAGTGATGTATGTATGTGCTTGGTGGTACACTAAAGAAATGATATATTTAAAACCTTCCCGAAAAAATCTAAGGAATGGTACAATAAGAAAGAGAAGAATAAAACCCTCGGGGTATGATATTGGTACCATTCTTTTTATTTTCAAATTATGCAAATTCTTCGCCTCGAGAAATGGCAAAACCCATAAAACGGTGAAAAAAGTTTTCCTTAATGGGGTGTAAATATCTTTGTCGGAAAGTTGTGCTCAACACTCCTTGTGTGAGTGGGATAAATGTAGTAGTCCTCCTGAAGATTTCACCTGAATTTCGTATTCACTTTGATGTGTGTCTCGTTCTGTACTGCGTATTCCATTGTTTTTTTTTTTTTTTTTTTTGAAAAATCGCTGTTTTTTGTCGACTGTTTGTGGTGTTTTAACCTTCTCGTAATATTTCTCACCAACTTTTGCTGTAGTATTTGTGTTTGCTTTTTTCAAGTTATATGCGAAGTATTTATTTACAGCAACGTAGGCCTCAGTTGCTTTAAGTTTGGAAATGCTGCTGTGACAAGCAATAAATCAAGTAACTTTTGCTTACAACTTAATTTAATAACAAGGGATATTTGTTGAGCCACAAGAAACTTCACTTAATTAAACTCAAAACTCAAATCGTGTTAGTTGAAATATTTGAAAGGTACTGGTGCATGTAACACCATATGGTCGATTTTAATATTTCATTTTAAACTTTTCCCGCACTTTTAATGTTTGCAAAGACGTCCGCAGCAGCTGGGTGTTGCTGAGAACATGCAGTATTTTCTTAGACAACTGCTTTTAAATATTAAAAAAAAACATTCATCATTTTTGTAAGTTTTCATATGTAAGACAATTTACATGTCTTACATATGTCTCTACATACATATGTTCTTGTTGTTATAAAAATATATATGTATCTATATATATGACTACCATGCTAAGTTTTATAACTGTACATGTATCAAATAAATTCCCATAAGAAATTCACATTCACTTTTTTTACTTTTGCTTGCTTTAGTATAATCTCATAGTTGAATACCGTAAGCCCATACATATATTGTTAATTACTTGCATACAAAAGGCATTTTCCTTTGGAAGACCTATGATGCCACCAACTTACAATTCACACCATTATAATTAGAGGAGCATTCTGTGCAGCATTGCCTTTTGATGGAGCTCGTCAGATTGGTAGTTCCCATATAAAAAATTACAGGAAACAAGGCAATATATGTTTATTTTTTTATATGGAAGAATAGCTAGTACAACTCACACTTTACTAGCGACTAAAAGAGTTATTAATTTAATTTTGCTTATAGTTCTTGGAAATATAGTAGAAAGTGTAGACAGAAAGGGGAATGGAATCCAGATTATTATTACATTGTAGGGAATGTCACGGAAAAATTAAAAGCTGAAATTCTATTAATAAACTTTTAGGTTAACCAATTTATTCTAACGGCTTTTTTTACGAACTTATTCAAGATTTCAAAACTCATGAGAAGCGAGTAAGCAGAAGTTTTTTTTAAATATTAACACCACACATTCAAATCCAAATGCAGGGTGGAATTTCTTTAAAGCTCTCTAACTAGTCCCTCTGGACACATAAAATTTAATTTACATGGAAATATGGGGTTGAATCTAACTATGAAATGTCTGTCTGTTTTCGGTATGTGAACTGGAATGACGTATGCAATTTGATGTTAAGGTGCACATCAAAAGGAAGCGTCATGTTTTATTTATGTGTTGTTAAATATTTCCAATTGAAAGAGTAAAATGGTTTTATGGCAGATGAAGAGATATGTGCGGAAAACGAAAGAAGATTGTAAAAGCATTGGAGTGGTTCCAATGAAGTATAAATCGAGCATTTCATTCCACTGTTGGAAAATAACGCTCTTGTTATTTGAAACACAATTGCTGATGTTGCGAAACGAGTTTCCATTATATTTATATTCAGAGTGAGAACTTTGAAATGGGCACATATAATTAATTTTCATTTGACGCTTTCATGTTTTCAGCAATAATTTGACTTTGGGTACATTGGCTACATTAAAATTGTATCACTTGATTTCATCTTATCGAATTAAGTTAGAAAAATATAACATGAGTTATAAAAAATACAATGGAATATGGAATGGCAACATTATAAAAATAATAAATAATATATAATGCAATAGACTCGAATGCAGTTTTCATGAGCATATAGTTAAGAGTACATAAGAGAAAATAATGAAATCATTCATTGGTCTTTCTCTACGGTCGCTTACAATTATCCGGGAATGTTTTTTTTTCATATAGAGCTTAACATTAGAAGCTAACCAAGAGTTCTCGGTGTGTCGGTTTAAGCCACATAAATTATTAAAATTAAAAGAAATTCTTTAAAAAGAATTTTCATTGTACCTAATATTGGTTACATTGACATTACATGAAAGGATTTGTCGCTAAAAGTACATGGTAATCGTGCAATTGTAAATAAAAAAAACATTAATTAAGTTGCATGCTATATGCCCCATTGTGTATTGTATATGCCTGCGATGTATATATCACCTTCCAAGTAACGTGTACTGAATATCAATATTGCATCTTTCAAACTGGATGTATGACCAAATATGAATAAGTTGGCTGAGATTCACAAGAATAGCTGGAATACGAGTAGACAACAATAAAAAACTTTCCTCCCTAAACGCCATGAATACAAAATATTTTACGTTACAGAAGGTACATGAATACTGAACAAATTTGAAGGAGCACTGCAAGATAGAACAACTTTCTGATACACCCTGCGCCGTCGTCGCTTAGGTATTCAAACTATCAACTCCCTATCTACAGTTGCCGTCATTATATCCAATTAGGTTGAAACAATGTGATGTCGAAAACGGGAGATAGGAAGTATCCAAAATTTTATTCAACATACAATTTTGGATGACTACACTATATAGGAGAAGAAATAAGTTGTTACATAGTAAGTCTGAACCTCAAGCCTGCGGATATGGTTCAGAAGCTTCAACTATTACATATAGACACTATTACTATAATATATAACTCTGACCATTGTCCCGAGGCAAGCAAACTAAAAGAGACTGCACTGCAGCACTATGATAAATCATTCCGTTATGAAAACTTTTCATACTAATAAAACTCATGGGATCAAAGTTCATGCAGCTAAACGACAGAGTAAAATGGAATACTGACTGTTTCCATTTCTTTTCTATGAGCCGAGTACGATAGAGATGAGAAAAGATACGAATTTCTAAGGATGTATAATATGAAACCAGGATACTTTTTTACAATAATTCTTAATAAATGGATGTACACATTTAAACAATTGAATTTATTTCCAAATTACTATGCATGTATGCTCATAATAGAAGAATAAAAATATGCTGCATTTTATTATTTATTGACAATTGGGTGTATTTTATTTAAATTACTTACGAATCGCCCACGAAAAGTGTACTGGTGTGCACAAAATGTTGACGATGCGGATATGTTGTTAATGTAACTTTTTGTGGATGGATATCTTTAAAGCCATCATATTTTGCAATGCTTTGTAGTATGCGCTGAATATATCCCATAGGTCTGAAACCAACATTACATACATATAGAAACTTTTTGAGATCATGCAACAGTCAATAGAAAATGCAGGTATACATAGGTGTGATACAAACGAATTTGCATGTAAATTTGATTCAAGTAATTAAACTTGTAGAACTATCTTAAAACAGAACTACCTTAAACTGAAAATATCAAGGCGGTATAATATCATACCGGAAAAATATCACCTCCGGGTGAGATAACCATGAAATTATCGCTTATCAAGCTTGCTTTCAAAGAGAGCAACATTGTATCCTTTTCACCTGTTGCTCGACGCAGTAACTTGTCATGGTGATTTAATTTTCCTTTTCTGGAAAATCAAATATGTATACGAAAATTAACAATACATTCAACAGTTGTCCGCCATAAAAAAATATTAATTGGGATTTAAATTGTCCATCAAGCTCCATGCACTAAGCAATAAACTCATCAATAATGAACGTTCTAGGTAATACAGCAGACAGAAACAATGATGATGAAAATTAAAATAAGGAATAACCAACTCTGACAACGAGTTTTGTAAGTAGGAAGCGATGGGCAAATCATATTAAAGTATAAAACTTTTCTTATTTCACCAACCTAACAAAGTTAACTAATACTTCCTCTTACTTTGAAAGCTTTTTTCCTAAATAAGGTTTTCTGTAATAGACTTTTAACAACAAAACAACGAATACTCTACTGAAGGTGGCACGTAATTCTATCGGTCAGTAGGAAGTATGGGTATGTATCGGTATGTTTTGAGATAAAAAGATCTCTGTTGAAAGAGAAAACAAATAAAAAACCAAGGTTATTGTATTAGAATGCATATGAATATATTCATTAAATAATTTAATAATAAATATATTATTTTATTTACAAAACATTAGATTACAAAACACCTAATGTTCCTATTTTCCTTTTTAGTGAAAACAACCCATTGTAAGGCTTGAGTTACGTGCAAAGTATTATTCTTGAATCCATGCCGAAACGGGGCAGAACAAGGAATGTTTTATATTTACTTACATGCTATGCGATATTATTCTGTAAAAACACATTTATGCATATTTTGAACGAGTTTATAAAACTTTTCGTAACAGTAAATGACGACTTCAGAAGTGGAAAGTACTAATCTGCCCTCGGCTACATAAAAGAAGTAAAAAGAAGTTTACAATGAAATAGTACAGCGTGCTTACCTCCATCGATCCCAAATTGTAATTATTCATAGATTGTCCCAAATGAGTGACTAAAGCATAATGGTATTAGCGCATTTAAGCGACATGTGATCGATGGACGTACAGAAGAGCCAAAATCACAGCATTAGGGAATGAATAATAGTTGATGATATTATGTTGGTGTAACTAATGTGTTCGTATCAATCCACTGCTGACTCCTCATTGCAACTATGCCCTTGCAGCAATGGGAAGGAATAATAAATGTTCCAGCGGATTAATCGACGCGAAAGGCCTGGGTAATCTTTACCCTAATAGAGATTCCGTCATTTGTCTGTCTGCACTTGATGTTAATATGTGAGATTTCAGTTGATATTTGCTTATTTCCCTTAATTAATCTCATTTAAAGTTATTTTATTTCTACAAACTTTGCTAATTATACTTCTCGTTAATATGAGATAAAATTTTCGAAATTACGACATACCAAAAAATTTGTTAGGCTTTAACCTTACGATTAAAAACAATACATTTTTAACACTGCTCACAAGTTGTTCGGACTTCAAACTTAGGCAATTTACTCTCACTTCCTTCTATTAGAAATTATAACGAATACAGAGCAAACACGTTGAAACAAATTTCTGTCTGCTGGCAAACCCTTAACTAATTATTTAATATTCTCATCTCCTTTGAAAGACTGAAATAATTTGCATGCAGATTAAAAATGTTAAGTCAATTAAAGGTTTTAGTTTTATAACCAATCTTATAAGCAGTGTGCACATGCACGCATAGCCACAAACATCCTTACTGTATTATGTAGACGATATGTAGACGAAATTCATCCTTACTAACATACATGCACCAGGGTAGATATATATTATGTTCAATATGTTTACTGTGTAAATTGTCTACAGCATTGCTGCTCAGAAATAAAATATATTGCTTTTTCCTGTATTATAATCGTTAAGTATAACCGAAGAAGTCATAATCACATTGCACAACTATGGTCAACACAACCTCTCCTACATACGTATTCATACTATGTATATGACATATTTATGAAGTTCACGTTTTACAAAGTTACAATACAAATTAAAAATATATTTCTAAAGTATTTGCGAAAGTATTACTCAGTGTACATATATATGTACATATATAATGAAATTATAACTACACCAACACTCTGCAAAAATGTAATGATAACTCAATCATGATTCATTTTGTTATTAATGATGCATGGGTCTGTAGGAGAAATAGGCTGGAAAGATAAAACAGCCAGCAGAAAATGGATATTGCATTGCCTGGAGTATGTTCTGAATTATACTTTTCTTCCATCACTTGGGTAGAGTATTTTTGTAACAGCGCCAATGCTTATATAAAAATCATTTTTAACAAAATACCATTCAGTACTAAGCCAAACACAATTTTCGTAGTAGGTACTTAGTGATAGCATGAAATGTCTTTTAGGACAATGTTTGGAATCCAAACTGTTAAATGACATTTCAACACTATTTATTTTGAAATGAAACAGGTGTTCGCGTTTCATACCTATAAACATATATTATAAATAATATGCACATACAGTAGACGTCCAGTATAACGAATTGAAAGCGTATTTATAATAGCAAACGTTAATTTTTATATACGCAAAAGTGTGAATACACCGTATACTTAAAAGCGTTCTCAGTATATATAATATAAGTGTAAAGCAGTTTAAAAAAATACTGAAAACATAACGCTATCTTATTATACATCAATAACCCTGGTTCTCAGCATGAATTTAATTCAAAATGGATTCCTAAGAAAAAAATCTTATATGCAGTTCTGAGGCATATGAGGATATATTTTGGGTTTTCGGGTTACTCATGAGATGAGTCCAAATAACCAAACACATCGATTTTGGAGCTACAGCTCGTAGAGAGCCAGGACATAGCTTTTCAGCAACCACTTGTGGTGTGCGTGCTATTGTTCTCACACGAGTGGAAGGAACCTACAGTTTTATGCCGACTCCGAACGGTCAAGTTTGAGAAGCTTATTCTAGACAGTTATTAGTCTTAGAGCATTGTCAGTGGCTGTGCAAAATTACTTTTGGTCGTACTGGGAATCGAATCCAGTTAAACAGGTTAAGTTGGGTGTGAATCGACGCACATACCCATAAAGCCACGCCAACGACCATTTTTTATCCTTTTGACCTGAAAAACTCATATTATGGTCATCATATTCTCAACGAACCGAAACACGTGGGTTTGGATAAACTTTTACCGAAACCTCAATATGCCGTTCCCACCAAATTTGAAGTCTTTTCAAATGTCATTAGCTCTCCATTTTCAAGTCATAAGCTGTAAATTTATAAGTTCCCGCCAAAACAAATATCATTCGCTCTTAATTTTGCTGGCAAAAACTTATAGTTTAAGAAAACTGAAAAATAGGGACAGATAAAATGAGGAAATCAACACCAAAATGACTAAATTAAACTGAAGTTCACGCTTCATGTTTGTTCGGTTTGACTGACGGATGAATTCAAGGGGACTGCAACTCGGTCTCGAGGAAAACGCGAGGTTTCGATGCCCCAAAAATATATGGCGAAACCTGGTAGGTTTGAAATTTAACGAAAGCTTGCGGTTTCGTTCACAGTGTGACTTGTTGTGTTGTATGCTTACTTTTATTGTGAATTCTACATAATGTGTTTGGCTTATGACTCATTGTGGCTATAGTTATTATTATATCTTGATATTTTTATCTGCTGTATGCATATTACTTCTTGCCTTAGAAAACTGCATTTAAGATTAGATATTTTTGGTAAAGACCACATGGATGTTTATTCTGTATGTTCAATTTTGGTACTGAGTGTATAACTGAAATGTTTGTAGTAGAAGTCAATCAATAGTGTTTAATATGGTGTAATGACTACAGTTACAAATATAATTTATAGGTACAGTTATTTACTGTTATAAAACTATTATGTTACATAGTTACATACTTATAAATGTATGAACATACACGGCAGTGCAAATTGGTCAACAATTTCTAATAAGGCATCTAAGAAAATTCTATTAATACCTCAATATTGTTATCTTTTTCGAATCTGGGCTGTATAAATTACACATACGATTGTACCGAACAATAAGCAATGAAGAAAAACACGCTCCTGAAAGCACCGTTAATGTAAGCACAGCTATTCGAATAACATTCTCAAACATATGGTGTGAACAAGAATGTGTAAGCATGTGCATTTACGTATGAATATATGTATATATGTAGGTATGGGTGTTCGGACGTAAATTACTCTTGTATGCTCCTTCAGAGGATTGAGGTCTACGCAAAAATGTTTTCAGCTGTTATGGGCTTTAAAAAAGTGCACTCGCTTGGAAACATTCATTCGCGTGTGTTGGGATGCATAAAATTGTTGGCCGATTTTCTTTGATAATAATTCAACTGGAAGCAATTTACATTCAGCTCAGTTTTTCGCGAGAAGTTCTCCTTTTTTTAATGTATCAATGCATGTTTAATACAGGGATGCACAATGTAAAGACCTTAAACGTATTTATTCCGAAAAATACCGTGTTAGTATACGTATACATATTGCTTCTTATTTAAATATGCATGCATCTATAATCTCTATAAGTTACTTTTGTTTGACAAAAGTTCAAATGAAAAAAACTGATTGATAAGATTTGTGCATAATTCCTGTAGTATGTGTGGGTTTTAACACTCTGTAAGGTCTTAATGTCAGTATTGACACTTGTATTATTTATAATCCCTTTTTTCTACATATGTATATAATTAAATTCGAGGGTCTCCCGTTTGGATTGCGTAAAGTGATTGTTGATAACACACACCAACTTACTTACTTTTGTGAATTTGTCTACCCATACCTATACAATAAATCTCTTTCAATAATGCTGTATGATAAACCCTTGTTCGCTACTAAAGACTGTATGTGATTTGGTGTATTTATTGGTTAAAATGGATGATGAACACAAGTCCATATTATTTTTTAAATTGTTATTGGTCATCTAGATCGCCCGAATTTGTGGTTTTGTGAATGGAAAAATATGTTAAAATATTATGCAGAGGAAAGAAGAGAATCTGCAAAGATTTCATAAGTAAAATAATTAAAGTTAAAACCCGAATTTGAATTCATGTCATTTTTCTTTATTGTGCCTGCAATCATAGAAAAGCGGTCCTAAGGGAATATTTACCATTTCACACATATACACGTGTATATTATAAGAACTTTCAACCAAAATGAGGGAGCCGTTAAAAGGAATTGTACCAACAAAAATTCAAATACTGAGAAAATAGGTGAGTGAGGACAAAAGGACTGCGGCACAGCAAAGTATTTAGCTTTTATGTCGCTGTCGCGTGAAATGTTTGCTTCAAGAAGAGTTCTGGTTGCGATGTTTTCTTCCCTTCTTTGTTTTATACATAAGATATATTAAGTAAGTAGATATGTATCTGCATACATTAATTTACTTGATTTTGTTTCTGCTGAAAACTTATGCAATGCTTCTACTATTTTGGATCTGTGCCGCGTAAAATAATATGGAACCAACATTTATTAGTAGTAAAAAATTCTGTTAAGCACTGAATCTTGAAAATCTTTTAGAAAAAACTCTAACCAGTATTTCAGCAGTCATTTAGAAATAAAAACAGTACCCCATGCATTGAATGTACCGTTTTTTACTGATGATGATGTGGTTTTGTTCTACTTTGATTGTTAAAATATCCTTTTTTTGTACCTATAGCTGTTTCAGATAAAGATAACTTAGGTACTTACGCAAACGAGTAAAATAGTATCTGCTACTTAAATTAATGTAGGCGTTCTTACAGGTACTATATATACCATAGTCATATCTGCCCAGAAAAAATGCAGGGGCATTCAATTTCAGTCACATACATATATGTACATATCTATGTATATATCATCGCAAACTGATTAAGTTCATTTGCACATTCTTAGCCCCTTAAAATAAAGTTCAATTCATTTAAGTGACTGATTGTACATATGTACATACATCTTGTTCCTTTTATATAAGATAATAATCAGAAATTTACCAAGTAACCCGTTTTAATTATTTTTATTATTCTGAATATAAAAGAATTTCCACATTTGTTGCAGTTGTTTATGGTTACGGGATTAAAAAAGCTGGACAGTTGAAAGTATCCGAGCTACACAGAGTATTTGTTTCGTTGTCAAATACCTATGTACATGAACTGATTGGTCTGAGATGGGTGAAATCAATAAAACGTGTACAAAATTGTCATCAAAATTAATAAGAGCAAGGTTGATACCACTATCATTATCGTTACAGCTGTGGGGATGGACATTATAAATTTCATTATATTAGAATTAACTGTATCCTTAACTAGTACGTCTGGATACATGCCAGCGCTCAGCAATGCAATAAAATATAATGATGACTGCTTGTTGACGAGCTTAGTTGTTTATACATACATATGTACATAGGTATGTATGTCCAGCTCTGCATTGCATATTTACATCCGCAGCCATCGTTAAAATAATGTGAGCTTCAATCGCCGAAACCCTAATGTTCGTGACAATAAACTTAAATTATGAATTTGTTTTTATTTTCTCAATACAACCATGTACACCGTACAGATAGGTGGAAAGGCTATTTTTTAATTAAGTAACCTACGACTACTCCGCACTTCCTTTGGGTACAGTACCTACCTCATAAATTTAACCCCGACTAGTGATTTTATTGGAGATGGATACATTCACACCCATCTCCAGCTGAACGTAAGTTTGGATGTGTATCTATTTTAAATGTGATACAATGTGATATGGGTATACGATACACGATATACCAGTAACACAATTGTACATCCAGAATTTGGAGAGTTATGTACATGGGATCCTATTCCCTTTATATTTTAGTTGTGTGTTGGCAAAAGGCGAACAAAGCGCCTGGATTATTGGAATGCCACTTTATTCCAATGTATAGAAGTTTAAATTGCAGTCAAGGAGATATTCTGATATCGAGAACAAACGGACTTTAAAATTTATTGAAAATACTTTCTTCTTCTCATTGTCAACTTTTGTGTATTGTTTTGTTGTCGATGTTCTCCACTTCTCCATGTTGAATTGAATTCGAATGCAATAACGTAAAGATTGCTTTTTCTTTCTGTATTCTGTTTTGTTCTGCATTCGGAAGTAAATTCTATTGTAAAAGATTGCTGGTCTAGAACATTTTAAAAGTATTTCAATTTTCTTCCTTAAATGAAATCCGTAAAAATAAGACCGGGAGAGAAAATAAGAATTATTAAATTCCAGAAAGTTTTATTTCAAGAGAACGGAATGATATTTAAGATATTTTGAAACCATAGTGTTTAAATCACATGTAACAGATATGTTACAGAAGGAAACGAGGTACTTCTTTATTTTTAAAGTTATACATTTATATACATTTGCTGTATTATTAAATATGTCCACTCCATTATCAACGATTAAAAATTATAACAAACCGGAATACATTCAGCACAGCACCAGTAAAGCAGTGAGGATGTTATTGATTCTAGTTGTTTTGATCGATCCCCAAAAACATAATCGAAGAATTAAGAAATGACTTAACAAATAATCACAAGTATGTGACAAAGAGCAAATGTTTATCCTCAAGGTGATAGTTCCTTATGTATCTTCACCCAATTGAACTTAACCCGACGGAGGATATTCTCCTTTTGAGGTTCCATGTAACGATACAGGTTCCGCAGTCAGGGAACATCACCACTGTCCCAAATTGTTATTTTCCTAGCGACGCACATTCAATAAACATTGAATATATATTATTAGTTTATGCCACAAAATCTGACAACAAATAACACATAAATATTCTGCAGTGGGCGTAAAAAATGAGTAAAAGTGGAGTGCGAACACACCCCAGGAGGTAATTTCATAGGAAAAATGTACACGGGTCCAATCCCCTATAACCACCACAATTCTGAAACCTGATAAAATTTATGCAAACCACTTTTTGTCGTCAATTTCTAAGCGAACCTGCTGTTGGTTGTCTGTGCTGTGTAAATACTTGAAGCCGTTCATGGCCTATGTAATACGCATGTGAAACGTTTAGAAATCCTTTCACGTATCACAGCTGAAGTGTTAAGGTTTCATTTGTAAAACTACGAAATCGAAAGAACCTTAAATAAAACTGCACATATTTTAAGGAAGAAAGGTGAAATAAGCTTTTATTTTCTGTATTTCGGTAGTTTAGTAAAGGAACTTGGGATTGTCGCCTATCCATATTGAAGGGGAACTCCTTTTCCTAAGTGCGAGTGAACATTCACATGTGTTTGATGACTGGTAGAGTGCTTCACTCTTAGGCTCACGTTCATTTTGTGTATACATAAATACAGCTATGATTGTTCTTATGTCTTGTTTTCCGATGTTTTGATTCGCGTTTTTGACATATCCTTACAAAACTATAGCGTAAGGAGCTTCCTTGGATATTGGTAATCAATAATATTTTTGGTTAGTTTTCATAGAATATTTAGTTTTTTTCATAGCCTTCAGGCAAATGATCCTCAAGTAGCGGACTGAATTGGGATTTTCATGGTTCTTCCGTCCGTTCTGAAGTGGTTGAAATAAGCGAATATCTTGATGTGGAGACGAATTGTCCCTAAAAATGAGGTGTCTCTTCTTCCTTCTTCCTCCTTCTCGTTCACCACCAGACCTATTTTAGCCAATATCTGCGTTCTGCGTATCTGAGTTCGACAATTGCGTAAATGTATTCCTAACAACTAAACGGACTTTGTCATTTTTAGGAGATTTTTACCAGTCATCCTTACTTTTCATCCTTGTACTTTGTCGGGAGTGAACGCAGATCAGGCTGACGTTACTGGATTTAGCCGTCATGCGGATTGTTATGAAGCAGTCCAAATAAGAGATTATTTAGATTACATCCGTCGTCAGCATAAACATAACCTATTTAAATTTATCCTTGTTAGTTTCACAGATTCTGTATATAGACGATGGGCTATGAATTTATTTCTCGCCATCAACACCTCATTGAAAAGTCACATGTTTTCTCGGATTTAATAATACAATTGATTTGTTCTTGTGAAAGTATAAAATGGGAGTTGTGCCAAAATTTATTATCAGCCAAATTTATTCAAGTTACACTAAGTGAAATATAATATATGTTAACTGAACATGACATGGCTGAAATATACATTTCACCAGTTTACTTCTGAAATAAATTCGAATCCACCCGAGAGCGTCTTACTTCAATTAATATTTTCATTTGGCAATATTGAGATCTTTGGTCGTATGATTAATGATAAGATTTTTATTAAGGTTTCTCGTTTGGTGATTTTGGCGAACATTCCATTTGGGATTATTGATTAATGAACCACTTGGGCAAAAGTTAATTGAGAAATACCACACGTTCACCAAATCGTTTCCTTAATTATTTTATATCTCAATTTATGTGTGCCGTACGTTGTTGTGTGTTCGAATGTTCGGCGCTATTTTGAACGAATTTATGATGAAATTATCGAATTAATGATGCAATATTTTCTCCTTTCAGGTTGAATCATTTCGTATTCCTCGCAGTTGGAAGTTTATTATTTTTCTTAATCAATCCCGCGCATACCCACCCACATGAATGTATATGCTATGTATTATCCTTGTTGGATTGTCATTATTCTCTCAACTCATGTGATAATTTCGAGTTAATTTTTCGCTTGCTCATTTACTTTTTCAAGATTGTATGTAAGTTAATGGTGTG
Organism: Eristalis intricaria; assembly: GCA_964034865.1. NCBI lineage: Eukaryota > Metazoa > Arthropoda > Insecta > Diptera > Syrphidae > Eristalis > Eristalis intricaria. Next base: position 91,170,890 of record OZ035875.1, on the reverse strand, counting down.
GACACCTGGATATACAATAATTTCTCCGTTCAATGCATTCTAGTGTTTATGTTGTGCTAGTACCAGTTTTAAGTTGATATTCCTGAACGTAGCTAGATAACAAATTAATACAGAAACACACACGTTATAAAATCAACATCGCATAAGCGTTTCTAACTAACATTTGTATGATAAGTGCTGTCTGCGAATAGCACTCTAGTATAGTCAGTTAAGCCCTTAATATGTTTTTGGGATCCTTAAAATAATGGTTATACTCGGTAGACTCTGCTGCTATGTATTCATTAGGCTAAGAGAGGAAGCGCTCTTCATAAATTTCATATAAAATTTTGCGTTAACACAAATGTTTTTTGTTACCCTTGAAGGTGCAAAAAAATAAAATTTAATGGAAACTCAAATTTTTTTCTGTTTCAACTTTTTTTATACCAGTATCAAGAATTTTACCGTTATATACGCTCCTCTATATGTTGTGTCTGAACTGAAACTAAAGAGATTTTTTTCGTTAGTACGCATTATTAAACTGAGCATTCGTAGCTAATGATTTTATTTGTAACAAACATCCAAATAAAAGCACAATTATAGCCTAAGACTTAATCGCTCTGACCTTACAGCTAACTTGTAATTCTTTACAATTATTTGTTAGCTTTTTTGAATAAATAAATCCAATGAAACAAAGCTTGTAACTAGACAGCGAAGTGGAAGTACAATAGTCCTTATAGTTTTACTCCTAACCGTAATTCATTGCAGGTATTGTAATACTTTCGTTGAACACTTAATGTTATTCAGATCCCACGACATTGTGTGCTAAATTCGTATAATGACGTTCTTGTAAGTGACATTAGGACAAATATTAATTTGAAGTGAAATACAATGTGAGCGCTATGCAATCTTAAGCTTTCGATTGAAACCAGTTGCTCAGTGTGTAATGGAAATTAAACCACACAATTCTCTACAATAAACAGTAGAATATGTATTGGCATGGGCACGTTACTCCCATGCAACCCCCTGCATGTGGGTTGCAGGAATTTGAGCAGGTGCGAGGTTCTGTCATTTAAAAAAAAAACTTGAGTGCAAAGAGCCTCATACCTACTCACAGTAACCTAGGCGGGTGGGTTGTAGGTGGCGATCATGTATCATTACTTTTAAAGACGTAATTATATCAAATTTTTCTATTTGAAACATATTTTTTCATTGGAGCTTTTATTGAATTCTAGATATAGGCATTTCGATTTTTGTATGCAAAACTTGCGATAAGTGCTGGCCTCAACCAGTAAGCCTCTCCAGTCGGCAAGATTTTTAGCCAGTTGTCTCCAACTGCGCACAGCAAGTCGATTGAGGTCCTTCTCCATCTGGGTGCGCCATCAGTTCCGTGGGCGTCCTCTATTGCGTTTACCCACTGGTTTGGAGTCGAAGACTCTTCGGGCTGGAGCAGTGTTGTCCATGCGCTCTACATGGCCCAGCCATCTTAAGCGTTGAATCCGTAGACGCCTCACTAGGCTCATGCCGCTGTACAGCCCGTACAGTTCGTGGTTGAATCTTCTTCTCCAATAACCATCAACGCAGACAGGACCCAAGATTGAACGCACAACTTTTCTCTCGAAAAGACCAAGACTTCATCCGCTTTTGAGATTGTCCATGCCTGCGCACCATGGAGAAGGACTGGGATGATCAAGGTGTTATATAATGTTAGCTTGGACCTTCGAGAAAGGATTCTACTACACAATTGCCTCTTGGGCCGAAAGAAACAGCGATTGGCAAAAGTAATTCTGCGTTTAATCTCTGTTCTGGTGTTGTTCGTACTGTTCACTTGCGAACCGAGTTCGTTACCGACCTTGATTTAGCAGCCAATATTCTCCATCGTCATCCTGCACAACCTGACGAGTTTAGCAGGAATTTCAAAACTAGACATGGCATTGTATAGCTCGTCCCTAGTCCCTATGCACGCTGTCGTATGCGTCCTTGAAATCTCCCTTCTTGGGTTTTCCAGAATCTGCCGTAATGTGAAGATTTTGTCGATGGTGGACTTCTCCGGCCTGAAACCGCACTGATAAGGACCTATCAGGTTGTTGACGAATGGCTTCATGCGCTCACACAAAACGGCAGAGATGATCTTATAGGCGATGTTAAGGAGACTTATCCCTCTGTAGTTGGCGCAGTTGAAGGGGTCTTCTTTCTTGTGGATCGGGCAAACGATACTGAGACTCCACTAATCGGGCATGCTTTCGTCCGACCATATCTTACAGATGAGTTGGTGCATGTACCTTACCAGCTCATCTCTAGCTGCCTTATCAGTCTTTAAACAGTCTACAGAAATGATCTTTGCAGATTCTCAGTATCGACTGCGAATCTACTACGAGTTGTCTCTCTGCGTCACGACAGGCTTCTGTCCGAATTTTGTATCCATTGAATAGTTGTTTTACCCGTTGGAACTTTCGGACATCATTTCTGCCGTAACACCTCTCCATTTCCCGGATCGCGTGCTTCTCATGCTCTCTCTTTTTCTTTTTGAGAAGCCGGTGCTCTTCGCTTCTTTTAAGTTCGTAGAGCTCATGAACCGCTCTCGTCCTCCTGTCCAGATCCGTCTTGTATGCTGCTTGCTTCGCTGAATGTGCCTGCATGCAATCATTGTCAAACCAGGGGCTATTTTGGGGTGGTGTTTTAAAACCCAGCACATCAGATGCAGCTTCTCTTATGGCGTTTTGACAACGGTTCCATTGTTCGTCGATTGTTTCGCCTGGCAGGGTTGGACTCTCTGAGAGCTTTAGGGAGACTCGATCGGCAAAGTTGATAGCGGTCAATTGTGATTGTAGCTTTCCGACGTCAAACTGTTTTGATCTAGCTCTACTCCGTTGTTGTGTCAAGTTCTTACCTACAACAAGGAAATGATCCGAGTCGATGTTGACTGCTCTGAATTTTCGGACATCGAGAATACTGGAGGAATGTCTGACGTCCGTTGGGGCATGGGCGAAGATCAGGCTTATGTTGCCGAATGTAGCCTTGATGCGGATTGTTATGTATTTAAAGCTTAAGACTTTTTGCCTTAGTCTGCCTCAGGGACCTCACATTCTACGTGCAGAACCGAAAATCGTTGTCCTTATTTTGTTGTCCATGGTCGTCAGCTGTACGTTCATGCGTATCCGAGGCTTATCGTCGTTTTGTGAACTGTTGTTTCACACTGTGGGGAAGTTAACCCTACGCACAACCCCCGAACCTGGAGGACCGGGTCCTGGTTTAAGCCCTTGGACAAGGAGGCCACTGCATACATTGGTTCACCTCTAAGCGGTTGCTGTAAATGCTATCCAGAGGGCGCTTCGAGGAGGCTGTATGTCAACTTGACCTGTGCATTTAACAGGGATCACTGCTGGCGTCTCGCCAAGTTGAGATCAGTCAACAACTTTGCCCTGGATACACAGGCCCATGCCCTCCACATAAGTACATTCATAAATATGTACACAGTCATACTTCCAAAATAAATATATTCTTTCCCAAAAATGTCTACGTTCATACATTAAGTAAATTCATTATAAAGTTTCTGATTGTATTTTCAAAGTCATATTTAATTTGATTGATTCCCCATTAAATTTTTTCATCACATAATCCTAAATTTGAAGGTACCCAAACAGCCAAAATATCTCCCTCATTGGAAATGCGAAAACAAGAACCGATAGTTGATCTCATCAATCCTTAAAAAAGGAAGCGAGACAGTAGGAAACGAAAAGCTTGGTATATACAAGAATAAAGGCAAATATGTGCCCTAGGCAACAAAGGTTTTCATTTCATTGAACAATAGCAATTTCAGTTGGAAATCGAAATGAGATTCAATAAATTCCAATGATTTTGTGAATTTATCTCTTTGATTAAGTCATTCTCGAAAAAATTGCCCTGAACAATGTTCCTGAGAAATGAAAGAAACCAATTTTTTCCTTCAGCGTACACGTACCTCATGTACCCAGTAAATTAGTTTCGTCGTGATGAATACCCCAATAAAATTTGTTTTGTTTCTTTGTTAGTAGTACCTTTAGGATGATAGACGGTACGTGTATATATATTTTTATTCGAGACACCACGTATCGGAACGCTAGCTATAGAAATCCGCCATTAAATACAAGACTACTTTCTTTGATGTTCATAGTGTACGACCACAAAAAAGCCATATGCTTGAAAGAACTTTATTGATTACTTCAAGTCACCTACATTCATTAACATCAACATGTAAGTAAAAGGTACAAAAATGTCATATCAGCAAACCCATCATTGTGCAATTATTGAAATTATCACAATATTTAACTGGTAATATTGCAGCTGAACCTCGTTGCCTGGGTTCGATTACCGGTATGACCGAAATCATTTTTCACGGACCCACCTCTTTGAAGTCACTGACAACGGTGAAAGAGTTATAACTGTCTGGAAAAAGCTTTTTAAATTTGGCCGTTCGGAGCTGGCATAAAACTGTAGGTTCCTTCCATTCGTAAGAGAACAATAGGGCGCACAACACGAGTGGTTGCTGAGAAGCTAGTCTCTGGACCTCTAAGGGCTGTAGCGCCACCCATATTATTATTATTATTATCTATATTAAATCAAAATATTCTTAATTTCCAATCAAATTCACATTATTTATTATGTCTGTAAATTAACTAAACTAATTTAATGAATTTATGGATTTGAGAATTTTTATACGCACACACAATATTCAGGCAATCGCAAAAATGTATACATTTATGTATTGAATTGAAATGCTTTCCATAGTTCATTCTTGTTGTCTTTTAATGATGATGAATCTTCTTGCTTGGTAACAAGGAAAAATGTGGATGAGTTGGGTAATACGTACATAAATATAATAAGTTTTCAACCGTGCTAGTAAATATTAATATAAAACCATAACGTACGGATGAATTCCAATTCCCTTGTGGAAACAAAGTAAAACGAACTGTTAATATGAGCAGAGAGAGCTAGCAAACTAAACTTGTGTGATACCCTGGTACCCAACAAGATACGCTATGGTATAAATTGTTGTGCAGTTTAATGTTTGTCTCACCACATTAATTATTTGAGACAGACAATTTTGTATGCCTTTGTATAGAAGCAATTATGGTTTTAATCAGAAAGTAAATATTACAGAGAAAACGATATAAAAAACAGTTGTCAAAAATTTTAAGGGGAAAGAGAGGTAGAAGTCATGCGTCTCTGTAATACTTCATTTCTGATTGTAATGAAACGTATTCAATATGCTTGAAGTTATATAGTGAATTTAAATTGAATCGACATAGACTTGCAAGGGATGTGTGCAAGCTTGGTATTATTATTTGAAGATGTAATCTGTAAGTAAGTAATTAAATAAATAAATAATACTTTTTTGTATATTTTACCATCACAGGGTAAATACAAAACACAACGTATGTCCTCAGTAGCGCTTTACACAACAGATCTTTGCTGCGCCGATCGCGACACCGATTTTGCATCTCATAGGTTACATAAAAAACAATATAATTTAAAGAATAGTGTATTAATAAATTTGTTAAACTCCAATCGAGATAATCTAAAATCAATTTTGTTGTAAATTTCATAAAAGTTCTTATACACCTTGTAATAGGTTCATTTTCACCATAGTTGGTTGTATGCCTCTTATCGTAAAGTAAATTTCGTACCCGAAGAGATCTTTGGGGAGCATATATATTCATAAGAAAAAGTAATTCTGTTGAATTTACACGGTAATTAATAATAGCGCGGATAAACATGGTTGACGCTGCCTTACGTCTGAAACTTAAGGTTTGCAAACCTATTATTTTACATCTATAATCATATTTAGGGAGTTCTTCGAATGTATGTAACTTACGGACAGAATATCTCGTGAAATTCTTTCGTACTCTTTCGAATCTAAGCTCTTGTGTATTATATAAGGAATACCACGTTATGGAAGAGTATCCTAAATATGGCCTGACTAACGAGCAAAAGATGGACTGATGACTAGTTATATCCCGAAAATTTTTACTATTTCTTCTCAGGAAACCTAACACAGCATGAGACTTCGCAATAGTATAATCATAATTTAATGAAAAATTTAATTAGCATCAAAAATTACAGAGATATTTAATTTCTCCTAAGCGGTTAAGTTTGTGATCACTTATGAAATAATCATAGACAATCGGGGATGTAATTCGATGTGCAGTAAAGATATTACATTTTCGAATATTCAGCTCTAGTCCATTTTCTTTAAACCAATGCACTAGAGTATGGACGTCGAATTGAAACTTAATGCAATCAGTTAAGCTATTTATAGATAAATACAATTTGAAGTCGAATGCGAGTGTTAACATTTTACAGTATTTGAAAATTTCATGAACATCGTTTGTGAACAAAAGAAATAGTAATGGCCCCAATTGGCTACCTTGTGACACGCCCGATGTAACTTTCATTACCCGAGATGTAGAACTATCAATCTTTGCCAATTGCTTCCGGCCGTTTAAGTAATTGGAAAACAACTCTAATGAAAGCTTTGATATTGGTCGATAGTTTTCTACTTTTTGTATTAAAGCGCTTTTATATATAGGCGTTAGAAAATAATACTTCCATTCATTTAAAAATGCACAATTTTTTAGCGATTGATTAAATATAATTTTAAGTGGACGATAAAGTGAAGTCCAGCTATTTTTTTAAATTCCAGTCGGAACCCCATCGGGGCCTGGGCTGTAATTTAGTTTAAGATTTTTTAAGGCATTTATCAAATCCTGATCCCTAAGTTGCAATACACCAGAACCTCGAGTATATTAGAGTAATGGTTGATGGAACGATGTTGTCTGGATCAGCGACCCATTATAGAGCGACTCAAAAAAGTCGGCAAATAGGTTACATGTTCCATGAAAGTTTGTTGAAGTTACGTTTCAAATTCCCTTACCTTGGGCAAGCCCGAGGAATTTCTTTTCGAACTAAAGTAATTCCAAATAGATGCACCATAGCTTCTTACCGATTGTCTATATAAAAATCTGTTCAAGAACTAATATTCTTTCCTGAGTCTCAAAAATCTTTCACGATTGAAACTCATTTTATTTGAAACATAGTTCGAATATGATTTCCCTTTAACATTTCTAAAATTTACTAAACTTTTGGTTGTCTACCGAAATATAAATCGATACCTACGGCGCATTTTAGGAACAAATGACACTTAGCCGGAATTAATTTTATTCATGAATATATCATAGTTACCTTTCAAAATGTAGGGAATCCAACAAGTCGTCCCGATTGAATTGATTTAAGTATTCATTCAGTACAACACAATTGGTCTTATCGAATTTATAACTTAACCCGGTAGTGTTATTATTACTATAATTTCTGTAACAAAAGAACTCAAAATTTAAAAATAAGGCTTTGTTATGAATTTTATTTAAATTAGCCGTATCCAAGGCTTCTAACAATTTAAAGTTTACTTCATTATTTAAAAAATTACTCACGTAATGGGATGTGTTTGTTGATTTAAGTCAAAGGCCTGTAAATGTATTTTAATCTTAAAATTAGATCAATAATAAATACACGGAACGCAAGACATGTAAATATATATTCACATACGCCCGGACTTAACAATTTTAATTCAGTCAATATTTATACTAAACTCCCACGTACTGGGGACGATTTTATATGTGCATTTTCTTCAGCCAAAATGTCCACTCACATTTGTAAATTCTTTGCAAATTTTGTGTGTGGCTATCCACCAGAAATGTAATCAAAAGCAATATAAATCTTTCTGGCAAGTTGACAAAAGTGTTCACATTATGAGTTCAAACCTTTTGCCAAAAATATGCCAGCAAAACGAAAACCTTCATTACGAAGCCGCATTCATATTTTTCTATGGTGTGTTAAATGTGATGCAACAGTTGGTGTTAGACTCATGTAATCTATGTTTATAACACAAGTTTCTGGATATTCGATATATTTAAAAAAAAAAATAAAAAAAATCCAACTTTCAAATGCCGAAATACTTTACGCCACACAAAGGTAAATATGAATTATTGATTCAAAGTTGGTATTAGTCAAATAAAATCTCAGCTTAAACTAAGTCAACGTACACTACCTCAATTTATAAATTATACATTTTAACATAATTAACTAATTAGTCTGTGTTATGTTGTTTTTAGTAGTACTTTTCATGACTTGCGTTGGCTACAACAGCAAAATGACAACCAAATTAACATAAGTAATTTAGAGCCGTTAGATAAGTAACTGTGGTAAACTATACTGTATCTACTTACCAATGCACGTGTATTAAACACAATTAACATAATATGTATATACAACATAATTAATGAAGAGATTCTGTAAAAGAGTAACTATACATAGAGTATTCTTCTGTATACTAAGAAGAAATTACAGGACACCTAGGGAATGTTGTAAAAATATTCCTTACCTACATTTGTACATATTGCATACTCTAAACATGCATACATATGTCATTATTACAAACTTATTTTCACACTTTTGCGATTTTCATTATTAAATTGGTTGGGGAACTATATTCTCTCTCTCACAGAAAATATTATCGCAGAATCCATTTTTTTCTGACGCTGTTAAGCACAGATTATGTTTAAGTACATTCGCATAAAGGAACCCGAGAATCATACGACTACCTTGCATCTCTCATATTTTAATTAAAATTAGCATTACGGCGGAATTTATTATTGCACACTTAATGGCTTTCCATTACTCCATTAAGAATGGTCATTGTTATATTGTACATGAGCGTACTTGCCCCATTTTTAACAAATACTGGTTGGATAATAGATTAAAGTGTAAATTGCCTTATCTGAAAAGATGTTTCGTAAAACTGTGAACCTTTTTCCTCTCAGAAACATATGCTATAAGTTAACACATTATCTATCATCTTTATCACCATCTCCCAAGAAGTCGGGGATCGACTACAAAGTAGTGGAATAATGATCAAGAGCATCCACGCATCCACTATTGATTTTGGAGCACTAATAACAATTACGAGCGGATCTACCGTCAGCATGGGTTATTGATTTTCGGCAGCATCGTGTATTGATTTTGCAGCCGGATGTCAAGGATGGCAATTAGTAAATGATAACAGAAGCGGCAGCGAACTATGGGGATCATCTTCAACTGAGTGGAACGCATTTGGGTATAAAAAGGTTCTGACGATTTTTGTTAAAGTTAGTTTTAAGTTGATATTCAATAAAGGAAGAGCCTTCACCTCAACATAAAAAATATTTTTTTTAGCCAACTCAACGAAACTCTTCTAACTTATATTCAGCATATGTAGATATGTATGTGTACGTATAGCTTATTCTAGTTTGAAACGTGTTGAAAGTGTTAAATTTCTTGTGATGCAGCGGCGGCTGACTTCGATGTAGACGTCGGAAACCTCAATGTCTTTGGGATCATCTAAGGTTATTTCACCTCTCGGTGGGTAGAGTTTGTGATCATAGTTATCGCAGTAACGTTGTTGTTAATGATTCTGTTATATTTTCCATTTGGTGCATACACGCGGATATATATGTATATTGATGTTGCTCAGAAGAAAAAAAGCTCAGCATTAAATATAAAAAATATGTATATATTTAAAATTGTATTTAGGTATACACATTAAAAAAAAAAACATAAACGCGAATGTCTTAAACTTCTCATCAGTCAATTTAATCATGAGAATATAAAACTTGTGTTGAAATTCCGAGAATTTATTTTTTGTTTAAATTATGTTTATTTGTTTTAAACGAGTGCTATATGAATTTCTCAGGAAATCTTGTTCTTTTTGTCTATTTTTTTCTGTTCCTATATACCGACAGGCATTTCTTTAATAATTGTTTGACAGTATCTCACATTACACATGTCCTCACGTGTATTCACACATTGGTCGAATTATTTTTCAAGCACAATAACCATTTATAATTCACTCATGTAGGTAACCAATCATAAGTATATAAGAATATAATCTTATTAAGGGTCCCCTTAGCGACTTCTTACTTCTGTTGATTTTCGCACGGTATCGAAAATTGAAGATTATTGAAGAGAATTTCTTTTATTCAGAAGCACAGCATTTATATATGACATTACATAGAACGTATATATGTATTTTTCATGTATCTGCCAACTTAAGCTGCTACTAACTCCAACCATGACTCTTTGCGTGTTTCATTTCTATGTATCCAGTCAATGATACATGTTTTATTTCCTCGCAGCACCGATATTCTTCTTCTGTTTGACGTTTTATAGGGCCAAATGTAAAGCTCCTTATATCTCAATAATTTTCCAATCAATTTTATTGATATTACAACAGAAGAGGGGGTCTGTTTCAACTTTTTTGGATTTCTTAGAAGGAAAAGAAAGCGAAAATTATACAAATTGAAAGGGAACAGATAAAGACAAATAAAATTGAATGACATTTGTGTTCTTATGGTTAAAGGTACCTGGTCCTTTGGAAATTGTCTTGTAACAATATTTGATGGTAAGTAACTTGAACATTTTTCCAGTCCATAAAGGTATTTGATTTTGTCTTAAGTCCATTCAGTAAATTATTTTGTCATCCTTAAAAATTCGAATTTCATACAGTCTGACCATGTTCGAATTGTAGATTAAAGATTTTGTGCTGTATTCTGGTTTAAATCTAAAATTTCACCACCGACTTTTAGCTATATAACAGATTTTTGCAGAAAACAAATTGGTAATAAATCATTCACTGAATTATGAAAGCATTGAAAATATTGGGACATGTAAGGTAAAAGTAACATGGATGAATACTTATTCTATTTTACTTATATTTTCTTGGAGTTTTTAGCTTTTTTTGAATAAGTGAATATTGAATTTACAGATTCTTTGAAAACATTTCAAAAAACCATGGGCACCATTCGTACCTCCATCCTATTTCTACCATCTCTTTTTCCTGGAGTTCTTGTGAATTTGGAACTCGGTCCTCTAAGTCTGAGAAGGCATACATAGAAGGCTAGAGTTTCAAATGTCCTTCAGTCCACTTCAGTTTGGGATGGATGAATACTTCTAATATGTACTTACAACCAATAATCGACCGTACATATGGTTTATTATACTTTCTTATGATATTGTAATGTTTATATTCGAAATTCATTTCCAGTTTTTTTCTAGTCTATTTTCTTACGTCCAATTTTTCAGGTCTTTACTTCACCATGGCAAATAAGAAGAGTAATTATTTTTCTGCTTAGAGAGACAGAAGAGGAAGAAGACCCGTCTGTTTTGGATTTTCTGATTCACACAGATATATAAAAAAGTTCTCGCTTAGCATTACAATTATAATTATCATAAAAATCTGGGTGGTGATACAGCTCGTAGAGGGTTAGGGCCTAGTTTCTAAAGCAATCACTCCTGTTGTGCATGCTATTGTTCACGGTTGGAATGGACCTACATGCTACATGCCTTTATGCCTACACCGAACGGTAGTTCTTATGCCTTTAAAAAGCATATTCTAGACATTTATTACTCTTTGAGCATTGTCAGTGACTCGAAAGAGGTGGGACCGTGAAAATTATTTTGAAAATTAAATTGTGAAAGGTTCAATTGCGTAGGAGTCGACGCACAAACCCACAGCACCACTATTATAAATACAGATATGTATACCGAGTTATATAGGTTTTGATTAGCTGACACCTGACAAGTGTTTAATAAATTCTGAACGTAAAGTGTTTAAAGCTTCTCAAATACCACACCAGAAAGGGAAACAAAAATTGAAGATAGTAATGTCACATAACATATGTATATATGTACAATTAAGTTGACATATGTACGTATTGAGTACGGCTTGTAATTTTTCATCATTTTAGCATCAAAATGTATTCAGATATATATGAAATTTCGACTCCCAATATACGCATTAAACAGCCAACACCCTAAATATCATTTACAGAGCCGTTTGCGGAGGGGGTTTTTTTCACACTGCCTTTACAGCAATAGCGATATCAAAAACGGTTTTACAGTGAACGCAAATTAAAATAATCGTAAAGCGTACGCACTCGACAGTAAAATCTCGCAAACATTTCGCGATTGTAATGAGAAAGTTAAAACTGTATTTGCTGGGTTTAACTATGACGTGGCTATGCCGTAATGGATGTTCGAGTTTAACATTGGTGTTGTAGTAGTTTCAGATAAATTTTCATTTAAAACGTTGCGTACTAATTTCAAATTAACGTTATTACCTAACTTTTTCAGTTCACAAGGATTGTTGTTCTGTTTTTGGTTGTCAATATGGTATGCAGTAAAAATTGTTACCTCAATTTCATTCCACGTTTTCAATGGATTTTGTGACAGATGTGTACAATTTATTGGTTGAACATTTTATTAAATACGAAAAGCTGTTTAACTTGTCTTCGTGAATACCATGACCAAACTACAGTACCAAGGCAGGTGCTACAAATAAAGCAGAGATATAAATTGTGAAATAACAATCGAATTAACGTGCATCTTTATTACACCATGTAAGTGAATAGGAACACATGATATTTAAATATAATCATGCAAATGCACGTTTGCAAATGAACTTGTAGTTGCACATGCATGCCTATAAATATATGCATGTATATGTTGTATGTTTTTATATACCTATGTTTTAATAACACAATTTACACAAATTGCCCCTGACGTTGATAGATCAATCACAACTACATAAATGTATTCTGAATGCGATCAAGTTCAGGTATATGTATAGTTAACATGGTTCAATATTTGAACTCTGGTAGAGTATGTTTAACTTCCCAAATGATTTTGTATTTACTAATTGGATTTTTATATATAAATGTGCATCCTTAATTTGGAATCCAACATTCGTAAACTATACTTCGAAGCCTATTCAAAAATACATTCACATAAAGCAAACAAATACGTGACAAATCCTTTCTTGGTTCTAATATTATTCTAGTGAACTTTTTTTTCATGTAATGAAAAATATTAAAACGAATTTCATGTTATTGGATTGACATATACTAATGGAATTTCTCAAGACGTCTGCGACCTTTTGAAAAGTTTTCTTGCAACTTTTTGTGGTAGCAAGATGGTTAAGCCGCATCAAACTTCACACAAATAAGTGAAAACAGATAAATGCTTTTTAAGCCGAAAACTTATGAACATGCTTTTAGATTGTAATGTAATTGTTTCTTTACGGTGTCTCATCGAATTGATATAATATTGAGTATACATTATTATATATACACAAGAGAGAAAAGTTAAGTGGTATTGTATGTATGTGGAAAAGATGTTCTCGCAGCAAGAACAAAGAAATACTCTACTTGGAACATGAATAAAAGACAATGATGAAAACACTTTTTATATGTACTGGATCTATTGAATTGAATTTCTCTCTTTTTCTAACGTGTATACACTCCTCTGAATACGTATGATAGATGTATTTATCCTTCCTTTTTTATTATTTCTTCACCATAAATCCAATATCTTAATTTACTATTGTTCGAATGACCTCTAGCTATCTAAATATCCTAGGTACACATTTAATTCGGTCACTAAATAAATGTATATTTTAAAAAAATAAAAGTAATTAAGCAGAATGGCTGAAAGTAACACGTATCCTATTCGAAAAATACTTGGTTTATTTGAAATAAGAAATTGAATGATAAATATGTATTTGATTTATTCTGATGAGGTGATGAGCTAGCAAATTAAAAATGCTAGCTTTTTATAAGATTTTAGCTGCTGGGAATGGTTTAAAAAACATTACAGAGTAGTACATATTGTACTTAACTATGTACCTTGTATTTGTATACAATTAAGTTTGCACGGTTTTAGGTATGAATGCGTTGCCTCGACCATATCGTATACAGATGCATGTATATTTTTGTGTTTACAAATAAGGCCATACAAATGTATTGTTTGTTGAGGGTAGCCGTGTAATGCCGTCTGGGTTGGTGTGTTGGCACCTACGCAGAAGTTGCCAGGTTCGATCACCGAATTTACCAACTTTCATAATTCACGGCTCCTCCTCTTTCGAGTCACTGGCAATGCTCAAAGACTACCATTGACCATTCATAATTCACGGCTCCTCCTCTTTCGAGTCACTGGCAATGCTCAAAGACTACCATTGACTAGAAAAAGCTTCTCAAACTTCGTCGTTCGGAGTCACCATAAAACTGTAGGTCCCATCCACTCGTGATGAATAACATTATACATTTTCGGTAGGGTAGTTTGTTGTAACTCAAAAAACAAAAGGTGTTCCATGAAAAAAGTAGGCGCCAAATTTAGCTAAAAACCAAAAAAAATCCGAGAAAACAAACAATCTTTTATTATTTTCAATACGGGTGGTTGTTGTAGGAGCTAAACCCAGGTCCGCCTCAGACTGTCGCGCCACCCATATTATTATTATTTTATAACGATTAATAAAATATGTAATTGTTTAATATAAAACAAGACAAAGTACTGTTCATCCATTCGAAATATACCTACAGTCTAAAATGTTGCCTTTGAACATGAGAGGTACGCTTTGAGTTCACTTTCTGTCAATAAATATATACAGACAAATAAATATTTATGAATTGATCTAAGCCTTTAATTGTAGATTTGAGCGCACATATTGCAATTTAGAAAACATTGAATCATGCACAAATGCAATCTCTTTCTGTAGGCTTTAATTCCTTTCATTCAGTTACTTCAAAATACATGTATCTATGTATGTTATGTATACACTATGAGTACATATGATCATATTTATGACATTTTTATTGCTGCATTGTTTGTGCGCTCCAGTAACTTCACGATGACAATATTGTGAGATACAATACAACACAAAGAAATGTGTTGTACTAAAATGAAACTGTCAACTGAAACGTATATTGTGATATGTGAGCGGTTCAAGCTGCTAAAGAAACATTCTTTTGTATTGTAAGCAACAATGAATTTACAGAAGATTATTTAATTTCAGGCTTGGACTGTCTTATTTCACGATGAACCCCATCGCAACTATAAACATATATATATAAAAATAATAGCTTGATTAACCTTTGAAAAGACTGCAATGATTAATACAATTCCTAATAGTAGTCACTATGCTTGCAATAATACAATAAGGGTGAATCTGACAACAATCTTTCTTAAATATGTATGTATTTATACCAACAAAAATAAGTAGTGCAACCTATAAGCATACCGCCTTTATATGCTAAGATTATTGATTTAATACCATATAATCTGACGGTACCTTTCATCCTGCTCAAAACGGCATTAAGTAATCCATCCAGCTTCACCTACTTTACATTAATTGTTAAATGGATCGTGAACGCACTCTCAAGTGACATCATTTATGTGTTACAAAAGTGCGCATTCATTGCTGTAAAGGATTTACGCTTTCATACACACATCATCAGTAAAACGTTGTCTTTTCTCCGTGTTTCGTTGATTTCTTCGTCGGTGTAAATTTAGCTTGGTGTGGTGTCTTATTTTATTTCTTACACAGTAAATGCTTTCATTTATTACGTGATATAATTATTCATTGAAACAGGAGGGTAGAGTTTCTTCGAATTGAATTTGTGCAATTAGGTCTGCGCTTTTTGAATGAATTGAAAAGTTAGGTCACTTGGTTCAGGATTCGATTTCCATTATAATGCTGTTAGTTTAAATTATTGCTCGAAGGAAAATAAAATTGTATATTTTCATATTTCTTAAAATATTCTCTATTTAATGCATGAAAAAAACATTTATAATAATAATCCTGATCAATTATTTATATCATAGAAAGCTTAAATGCACATTCCATGGGCTATAATTCAGAGTACCGCATATATCAAGGCAAACCCAGCGATTTGATGTGGTGATGGTAAATAAATTAAATTGGGGAAGAAGCTCTTAGCACCCGGCAACTGTTCATCAACTGAAAATTTGCATAAATCTGAATAAATAATGAAAATAATTGCTAAAAGGAAGGAAGGCAGATTCAAGAAGGAAATTATTCCACCAAAAATGACAACAATTTGTTACTGTCAGCTTACTGAGCGGTACCTCCTTTAATGAGTTTTTAATTGGTTTTCGTGAATGAAACGATGGTGCGAACATACAAGCGAAAAACAAAAGCCAAAATAAGAAAATATATAAAATATTTTAAGACAGCCAAAGTCGACGAGAAGGCCAAAAATAAGTTAATATAGACTGGCAAAGGATATACGCGAATACGCATTCCAAACCAAAATTAATTCTTAATAAAAAAAAGTGGAGAGACGTTTTATTTAAAAGCAGCAACATTTTCTACTTTAATTATGAATATACTTACTCTAATAATAATGAGATACCATAGGATCTCATTGCATATATTCAATATGATTCTATTAAAACGGACACAGATTTATAAGTTTCGTAGCGGCCAACTTCTAAAGAAAAAGGTTGCTACAATTTGTTAATTGTTGGGTTATGAACTTATTTAACTCATCAGTTTAGTAATAATAAAAGTACCATACAAAAATAATAATTTGTGTAATTAATCTAGAAATGCAACAGCATAATAAGACCCGTCAACTTCTAGTGAAAAGATTATTTAATTTTTATTTCGTCAATTATGACTTAAATATACTGACAAAAAACTAAACTCAACCACTTTCAAAAGAAAAAAAAACATCTGCAATGAATTTCTATGCAAAAAGAATGTTGAAAAATAAAAACAAAAATAATAACGTTTTGTGGTTTTCTGCATTTATTTATTATAACAATCAGTGAAAGCTCCTTGATAATATACCTCTGCACTAATCAACTGATAATGCTCAAGTACGGATTACTAAACAACCAGATAAATAAATGAAACGCTGAATAGTCTAAACGTAATTTATTGGATCCACCGGTAAATTAGTAAACTGAATACCACAGTTGTAATCACCACCTGAGCTAGAAATTGAATTTCGACTACACATAATAGAAATGCTGAATAGAGGTGAGTTTAGCACAGTTTCATGTACATGCAAATTGTATCATTCTTAGGTACATACAATACAAGCTTCAATGGACATTCTTAATGAGAAAATAATGCGATGTGAGATTATACACAACTCAATCAGTGAATCCCCGATAATCATGCGGTCTCACTTCCAAATAGAAACAACTTTCATTAGATGGGGATATGTACCTATGTACATACAATGCAATTGAATTTCCAAACATATTTTGCTGCTCATTTTCGATGTATTTCAAATTTTGTTATTTTGTTAATTAATTTACGATTGGGTTACAAGTTTTTTCTTTCCGGATAGCATTTGAGTAAACTTTCAAATGTTCTAATATACGTACATAGATATTAATTTTTGTATAAATGTGTGTATCTTTTTCAGCGTTTCAGTTCGCTGGTGAATTAAGGACTAGCTTCTGCAGTAAATACTCGTATTGTGACTGATAGAGTTTTTGTTTCAATCCGAGTTAAAAAGCGATCTTATCGAAGTGTTTTTTGTCACTTCTTTAATATTTATCAATGTCTCGAGTGCGGTGATATGGTGTAATAAAAAAAAAAGCCCGATAGCAATGACCTCATATTGCGGTTGTTAATTTAATCAATGTATTTACTTTTCACAAACAAAATATATATTTTTCAACTAACCTGTTATACCTAAAACTATTCAGATAACAATTAGTTACAAGACTTGTATTAAGATTCAACGTCCGATACAGACATGGAGTTGAATGGATGAAATATATATTTTATTAGAATTACAGATATTAATTCAGCATATGCGAAATCTTCTTCTTCATCTTCTTAGTTGGCTAGAGTCCGAAGCGGTCCTGGGTCTCATCCAACACCCGGCCCGATCTCTCGTCAGATGTCTCCAGATTCGCGCACCAAGCCGGCTGAGGTCCCCATCGACTTCTGTGGGGCACCTTGTACGTGGACATTCTCTGTTATATAGTCCCACAGGCTTAGAGTCGAAGATTCTTCGGACCTGACCTCAGTTGTGCATACGCTTTACATTGTCTAACCATCTTAGCTTAGACTCATATCCCTGTACAGCCCATACAGTACATGATTGAACAGTTGTGCATACGCTTTATCTTAGCTTAGACTCATATCCCTGTACAGCCCATACAGTACATGATTGAACCCTCCTCTCCAAATTCCATCAACGCAAATATGATATTTTTTGCACTGTTTACCGCGTAGCCGAAATCCTTCACTACCTCGAAGTTATATATACCTTCAGTGACATTTTGGCTGAATCGTCAATGTAGTGCGTCCATTCTTGATGGCAGATGATGATGATATTTCGACCAATCACATGAATCTCGTCCGCGTATGCCAGAAATTGTATAGACTTTAAGTAGACAAACATTTACCAGTTTCCCGAAAATATTCTTCCAGATTCTCAGTATCGACTACGACTCTACTACTATTTGTTCATTGTTGATAACTGCTTCACCCCTTGGTAAAACTTTCGGACATCTTTCCTGCCGAATAACGGATCCGGATGCTTCGCTTCCCTTCGGTTGTCGGTAGCCTCTTCCAAGTTATGAGCGCAAGGTAGCTCCTGCTAACTGGAGGTGTGGATACTCCCCCGCCGCTTTCCTACAAGTGAGATGAACACAAGTAGGCTAACACTTATCTCGTTTCGAAAATAGAAGTGGCAGACGAAAATATGTTGGTAGATCTTGATTCACATGATCATGACCACAACAACAAGATATTAAAATATATACAATGTATACAATTTAATTAAGTACAATACATCCCATCAAATTATAAAATATTATCACCATCAAATGATTATGGAATCCCTTATATGAAATTATGTTTCCATTCACAGACAAATATTGATGAGAGAAGACATGTCCTTATTAGCTCATGGAATAATATTAATTGTAGTTTGTTTCTGGCATTGAGCAATTAACAATCCTCAGAAAAACCTGTTTCAATTACACTCAAGAGAGTTTTTATTACTGATCGCTACTCACAATAATAAATAAATGAAAATCAATTACAAAGTTTGCATATCAACGACATCAGAGTTGGAAGCAAAAACACTTCGTTCGACAAATTAAAAAAGTTTGACGGTTTTTGTTTTTTTTTTTTTTTGTTCATTTATTCAGGAATCCAAAACATTTTTTACTGCTGCGTTCCTTCTCCCCTAGAAGTTTTCTTTACGGCAAAAAGTTTGTATTCCGATAAAAAATCAGAAAGTTATTTTCAGTTCACAGCCCAGCGGCAAAATTAACCATAGATTTAGACTTTTGTACTTGACTACATAAATACTCAACTAGTTTGACATTTTACTGAACCTTTAGTATTCCCGCCAGCAAAAAGTATAAAGAAATTGAAGCGAAACTTTTATAATAACATTTCCATTTCATAGAAACTGCGGAGGAATTCATTTGAATAAATGCATTGATAAAGTTTTTTGTTTCGTATGAACACACGTACATATGTATATTCAGGTATGAATTCATGCAATGTTATTGCTGAATTGGTATAGTAGGATTTTTTTTTTATTTTTGCGTATTTGCAAGATTACATAGATGAATGCATTAGAACACCCTTATCCTTCCATTAAAATTAAATTCCTGGAAGTTTCTTCATTCACTGCAACAGTGCAGAGCTTAAGAGCAGGTACTTAATATGATACAACTCTTATGACAAAGCGATCCTATTACAATAAAATAAAGACCACTGGACGTAGTTATTGTCACGGACATGGTTATTATCTTAAGGACTTAAAGATGTGATAGAACCGAAAAAAAATCTCATTACATTAGCAGTGCTTATGTATGCTTTGTCAAATAGAATTAATACGGTTGTAAAAAATTCAGATACACAACATACATATTTTATTAGTAAATATAATATAAATATATTAATTCATTATTAAATCTATACGAAGTAATATCATTCCAAGTGGAAACGTTAATCTCAGAGTGTCCGGATATTCTATGTCTGCCAAAAACGGATTGCGCTATATAAATTTACGAAGACGAATATCGTAAAACAGAACATTCCCTTGTCGACAATCGTTGCCTGCTTCTTCATAGACCATGTTGTTCGTAATTAACAAGTGCCTGGGGGATATTAAATTTGCTTCGAACTATGTTCCAAGTTGTACCCCTTGAAATGTGTATTGGGGTAAAAGAACATAGCGTTGCAGGAGTAAAACCAGAGACGCTATTCCCTCTGCCTTTGTATTTGTCTCTCTGCTTGGTTGTTTATTGTTCTGCGAACTGCATATCTCTTGGCTAACCTCAGTTCCCATTGGATCTGGTGAAATGTTCCATTTTTGCAGCAGTGACAACCTCAAATGTAATTTATTGCATATTTAGGACTATGTTAAATGCGTGAAGGTAAGGTATTGTGTTTACAATTTCTTTTGATTTGCTCTGTCCACCAACTTTCTGCAAATAGTGATTGAGGTGTAAAAACTCGTATTAAAACAAGGATTGTTTATTTTTTCTCTTAACTATGGTCTGTAAAGACATACTTTTATACACATGTGTACACATTTGGACATAAGGCACTGTAGAAATGGTAGGTATAAATAGGAAATTCCTCTTTGAAGTTGTATGTATGTATGTACATACACAAATATGTAAGTTCAACCATGCCATATATGTATAGAACGTTAGACGTATTTCAAAGCAACTTGATGATGTTCATGAGATGATGAAATCAAGTATTTTTCAAATTATATTGCTTGGGAACGTGATTTTAGGATAATGTCGCCATGGCCTCGTTTTTTCCCAATTCTAAAGTGTTGCTATCACAACTGTATACGATGCGCAAATTGTCTAAAAGTAATGTTTGATGCGTGATATATTCAAATGCGATAGAAGACTCATTTCGACATTGTTTTATTTGGTTCATAAGTATTTACAATTTATAGTGTTCGTAGGAAACTGTTTAATGTATGTATATGTATATACATATTTGGAGCATTGCTTTAAAGTATAATAATCATGTTTAAATAAGATTAAAACTGCTATACCGGTGAAAATGAAACTCATATAAAACATACGAAATAAAAGATCAAATAAAATTACTTGGTCTGATTATAAGCTTTATTCTATGGTGAAATAAATCTGTACAGATATCTAATGACTTAACTGAAAAAATGACACTGTTGCCAAAAGATCTCTCGAAGAATTCCACATCTTTCTTTCTGTCAAGTTAAATTATTCTTATTTTCATTTTGAATATTTAACATAATAAAAATAATCTCTATGGACTTTGGAACACCTGAAATTCCACCTTTAATTTGGAATCGAATAAAGTAAGATGAGTTAATCTCAGCAGGAAGCGCAAAAAGTTTTATAATAACGTTATCCTTAGGAATTCTTTCTCAAATTACTTTGATGAGTTTTGTTTTAGCAAATGCTTGAAAGGAAAACTTCAACAATTCTGGAATATCAATAGAAATTGATAGAAATAGAAAGTTTTTTCCACAATAAAGTAGCAATTCTTTACTGACACTTTTTTCAAATGCGCATATGTACATGTATACAGTTATGATAGTCCATCGACTGGCATATACATATGAACATATGTAAATTTTATTCGTAACGAAACATTTCTTAACCTACCACAGATGAATTTTATTTGAAAATAAACACACTTCCACAACAGCACAACAACCAACTTCCAATCTAGGATCAGGGTGAATTTTTCTCAAAAACAAGAAACAAATGGAAAAGTGTGTGGAGAGTTAATAAATTTATCGTTTGACAGAAAGAAATAAATTTCTTTTAATTGCCACTGGGAATACAGGTTATTTCAGATTACGCAAAGAACAATTATTTCTTCTTTCTCGATTAAAATGAAAATAAATGCCAAGAAGTTTTAAGACAAGTTGAAGCCACTCTCCCAACTGGTATTCTAAGGAACTTTGCTAAACTTGAACATGCCTCTTACCTGAAAGTTGATAATTAAGTGAGAATATGCAGGTAATTAAGAAGATTTTAGTTCAGTGCTTTCTACGGTATAACTTCGAGGAGAACATGCAAGAGATTAAGCTTATTCATGTGTTACTTGAATGACAGTTGTTAATTAGGGAAGTATAATGTGAATTAAATTTCTCTAACAAGCCTAATCATTCTTGAGGCTAAATGAGATTTATTTATTTAATAAGTGCGAACATATCAACACCAATTAATTAATGATTTTGCGCATATGTGTTCAGTGTACATATAGGTCTTTATTTTCTTCATGTCTATCTGAATAAACTGCAAAAAATGTAATATATAGAGCTATTGAAGCCACTTTCTTAAATACCAATTTGAATGTTCGTTTAAGTGGTCAACACCAGAGTCATTTCTTAACAAGTTTTTTTTCGCCAGATTATTTTTTTTGTACTTTTTCGTTCTATATACTACTGCATTCCAAAATTATTAAATGAAGTGTTACTAAGTCGTCCTATTTACATAAAAAAAACATATCTCTTAAATGTTGACAGCAAGTGAAATACATTGACAAAATAAAAATTACTGGCATAAATATGTTCACGTAGCAACACGCCTATATACAAACTGAGGAGGTTATATAGATTGTTGTACAGTTCTCCCAAACCCAGGGTGGGTCGTTCTTATTAACGTTGACAATTACTGCTTGATGGTTTTGGGCAAGTGCTTCAAAAATTGATTGGAGCATTTGATCCCTGTGTTGGAAGTATACAATTTAATCTGACTTTGTTTTAAAAATATTGCTTTAAATCTGCCATCCATATTTTCGTTTGCAGAGAATCTTTTGAACGACAGAATAGGTTCCGTTCAACCCCATTTAGTTGGTGAAACGTGAAACTCTAATTAAGAACCTTACCTCATTTGCGGTAAAACGGGAACCCTATTATAGTCCGCTGGATATTGCTGTTTTATGGGGTAATAATCATAGCTGTGCAGAATTAATTAAGTGGTACGATTTTAATTAAATTTGTACAGCACAAGCTGAATACAAGGTTATGGCATAAGTCTTTAAATATAGTTGCTATCAAAATATCACACATTCATCTGGTCAAAATAATCGCCAAAGTATTGTATTGTTTGATATTTAAATGTTTATATTTAATCCAAGCAGATAAATAAAACATGTGATTCGTATGAACTCAATTTTAAATACTGCAATAAAAACTCGATCACAATTTGTTTAAAAAGTGAATTACTAATTGTGTTGCACTAGAATAACTTATTCCTTTTTTGACAACAAACAGAATTCTATCCGTGTACGTATGTATGTGCATTACCTGGTGACACAAAAACATACTGCGTATTTCAGTATGGATAAAAAATAGAACCGGTCGTTGTGTTTGCGTGTCCACTGAGCATGTTCCCAATTTATCAATTTGCATTTACGTGAAAGCCTGCAGGGAACGATAGCAACAGAATTCGAATTCAATTACGCAACGTTGAGTATCAGGACCGTCCAATTCATGACTTTCATGTGTTCCGTATTTTACTTGTATGTACAGATTTAGCAAACAACATATAGCTAGATAAACCTTAGGAACGTTGGGTTGCAGTAGTCATTTAATTTTTAAGTGAAACTTAATAAATTTATAGTTGCCTCCTGAGAAGAGAACTGAGAAATACAGTTAAATAGGACTAGTGAGCAGGATGGCATTTCCCAAATACAATTAACAATCTAACTTTATTGTCAATACGTGTGTTATCAATTTTTTTGTTCGCAAGCTCAGGACGGGTTGATAATTCCAAATGCCGTATGCAGCCGCATGGGTTATGTGGTATATATCGATATAGTTCTCAATACTCATTGCAGATCTTATAGATTCCATGCCGAACTTAAAACCCGACGACTCCGTAGCGTACAGCTCGACGTGACCCTGGACAACGAGGCTAACTCTAACAGGATAGATAATTTTATTATTAAGCTTATCAGAAGTGATATTACACGAGCTATGACTTCTTCCAACAGTCTGACCTTTGGAACTTACTACCCCAATATTATATACCATGAAAGGGTGCGCCATAACGGGTTTATTCTTCCCGAAGCAAATTGACCTCAGAAAAGACCTTCAAGAATCTCTTGTCATCTTCCATGTCGGACGCCGAATAGTGGACTGCCGACTCCCATACGAACCAGTCTCTATCAGCACTGGCAATACAATACAGTTGACCATGGTGGCAAACTTACATTGGCTTAGGTCAGTTGTAAGGAAAAATAATATAAAAATAAAACATAAATTAAAATATTTAAATTGAAAAAAAGAAAATGCTAAAAATAAATAAACATACTTGTGCCAGTTCTGGTACGCAAATGGAATTAATAAATATATACTTTTTATCTTAGGTTAAGTTACTTCAATATAATATGGGTGGCGCTACAACCCGTGGAGGGCCAGGGCCTTCTCAGCAAACACTCGTGTTGTGCGTGCTATTGTTTATGAGTTCGCGAGTGGGGATCTACAGTTTTGAGCCGAAGTAAATAGAAAATTATTTTTTTCGTCTATGTAAATTAAAACACTGTTGAGTTCGCTGAGTTGTAGAGTCCACGGAACACGTCCGCTCTCATGCAACATTATTTTCGAACTAACTACATATAAAATTATTTCCTAACACTTAACCTAAGGATGAAGCATGGATGCAATACTTGTCATCGGTCGTCATTATTTAATCTACTAAGAATGTTGGTGACCACTTGAAAGTGATAAAAAGATATATCTGAAAATAGAATGACGTAGGTCATGGATGAACATTAAAGTTGTATTCATATTTCATCTCTAAGAAGGATCGAAATAAGGCCAAAGGCTATAAATATTTGGACCATGAAATGAAGGACTTGTATCAAAAAAGGTGGCGAGAGCGTTTTGACCGATCATTATCTTTAAAAAAATGACTTGTAATATTGTCCACCTTGGAGCCATTTTCTCTGATACAGCATCAAAGAGAATTGGCTGTATTCATTCTCTTATATTTACAATTTAATAAAAGTTGGATTGTTTTCATACATAATACACAACAAAAAATGTCAAGGATAAATTTGTACGCAAAATGTATGATTTGTGTGATATTGTTCAGTTTGAAGTTATTAATACTAAAATGACTTTTACAGATCTATATGCAGAGAAAGAAAAATATTTGTATGAATATTTACCCGTTCGCACCTGTTGGGAGACATATGTTCCGCTCAATGTTAGCAAAGTGACACATTTTTTTGTAGGCATGTCCTAAATGTAAGTCTTTTGAACAGTTTATCTGTTTAGATAAAATCAATGATATAAGTTCTTTGACTGTATTCCGCGTCGAAATGGTTAATTGGAGTAAAATTATTGAATAACGAATCTCGGAATAAATACAGACGTATGGTTTTGATGGGACGTATACATAAATATGAGTACTTCACCCTGGACTGCTGCCTAAGTGAACAAATTATAGAATCAATGCGAAAATTGCATCATTGGAAATTAATCACTGGTTATGGTTATCAATTATAGTTTCAAATTCTTCGTGTAAGATCTACGAGTGTGTACATGAATATTACATATTTTATACGCTCACATTCTTGAAAATTGAAGCATCTTATAAGTATCCACAAGCAACAATATACATTTCGGGTACATATTTGTATTGACTTGCTTTTGCATTCCCAACAGTAGCGTTGTTTTTACTTTAAGAGCTTAAAGCGACGCAATTCGCAAAGGGATACATACACGAAGTCCTGCTTACACCAAACGATGAAGTTCACATAAAGCAAACAAGTGAAACAAGCAAAAGGCAACCGCGACCAGTTCCTTCGTAACTATTGACTTTCGCTCACGAATATGCTTGCGGGGCTTTTACAAGTTACATGGAAGAGATGAGGTAAAGCTGGATGGCAGATAAAAGCCAATACAATTGTTTTTTTTAGCCAACAGATTTGTTTGCTTAGCCACCATCTGAGGCAGTTTTCTTCATGTACCTATTATTCACGAAACCAAATCTTTTGTATTCGTTGTGAAAATATTAATTCTCTGCTCTCATAATACTCAGATTTGGAATTCTTACACAAATCTAAATATTATCTTACGATATATCTTATTATATATCTTATATAAAACTATACGAAGAGAATAGAATGTTATCATACAAGCGTATATCGCGATATGGTCTCAAATACAGTTTAAAGTTGTATTCGGAGATAATTTACATTTTAAATAATACTGTTGCATGTTGTATACGAACCATTTACGAAAAAAAAAATAAAAAAACATAATCTGATTTGAAATGTGTTATTAGGTTACTGCTTCACATCGTCTCATATGCCCACGATATTATTGCACAGCACTCAATAAAGACGTGCTTGCATTTACATCCAATATTCCTGTTAACCAATCCATAGATTACTTGTTTTATATTGCTTATAACGGAATATAAACCCTTTCCCTTACCCTTCTGACCAAAGCAGGTGCATTTATTATGTAAAACTTCTTAATAACGCAGAAAAATTTTTGTCCAATTAAAGGCCGCTTGAAAGCTCAAGAACCTCCTGAGGAAATTTGTTGATATTTATTCATGATAAGTACTTGCAATTAGTTTGTTATACTATATCTAGCTTCTTATTGCTTATAGTGAATTTGAAATTTTTCTAAAATGCTGTTATAGCAAATACTTCTAAACCCGCAAATAAATTAGAAAATTCAATTATTTGGTTCATTAATTTTAAAACGTGAAAGAACTTCTCAATGGAATTACAATATCTCTTGGTCCAAAGCCAGCCACAAGTGCAAATGAGTCCATCCAGATACGACATAAATGAAACGAAACGAAATACACACAAATGACAATTTTTTCTAATGATGTATAAGTCCATGTACTTGTGCAGACTAAACTCGACCCAAGAAGTCCTCAGAACCCAATGAATTTGCTTATTTAACATAATTTATGGGTGATGTAGGTAAGAGTCACGTATAGGACCGAAGGTCGAGCAAATTTTTTCGTAAATGGACCGTAAAATGACGATAATGAATTTGATGAACGAAGTAATTTTTGGAAATGGTTGTCTTTCTAATACGTCTTGCCGAACATTTTAAACAGTAGAATATGCAAGTGGGGGGCTTTTGAAATTATTGTATTTCTTACTTAAAGATTATTTTATAATAATATATTAGATATAATATTATATTTTGTTAAATATTAATGATACTATTAAAATTACATAATTAGTACAAAATATTTGTATATATCAGACTTTTGCAAGCTCCGTATGATTTTTATCCAATGTGAATGACAAATCACAAACACAGTCTCTGATTAACTGTGTAATGAACGGTGAATATTTAATTCATACTAACGCCAGAGATGATCCTTTTTCACAATCACATTCACATATTGAATTCATATAAACCATTTCATGCATAACATCATAACAGAGGTGAATGAAATTGTGGGTGTATAAAATCTGAATATGTTATACCCAAGTTTGGCGAGATTATTAATTTGAATTTCAATCTATTCACGATTATATTTTATATTAATAATGTCTGAATAACGCGTTATTGTTGTATAATGTTATATAATATTATTATTAGACCATCGCTGACTTACTGTCCAAAAAAGTTGTGTGCTCAGGTTATTGAGTTTTGAATTTCATTAATTAAATATCGATAAAATTTCCATATTTCATATTTATTTTTTATGTATTTCAAAAAACTTCTCTAAAGTTTCCTCAAGAAAATATTCGAAGTAAAGTCATTATTTGTTTGGTAAATCGTACATGGAAAATCGTAACATGCACTAACTTTCATCTGTTCATAAAGTATGAACATTTCTCATTTAGAACAATGGATTAAAATTCAGAAAGCAAAGCGAGGTGAGAAATACATATTTCACCTTATGATATTCATTTCGTTAGTTTTCCAGACAGTCTTAGTGTCTTGAGGCTCAAGAAGTGTACAAGTAATTGTATACCGCCAGCATTTTTCTCTCACTCACAATCTCAAAAGAATATTGAAAAAGTTTCCTCTGGCTGCCTTTCAGGAGTACAATTACAATTCACTTCCAGAAAGGAAACGATATTTTAACTTTCTGCCCTAAAGGAAAGAACAGACCTTTAAAATGGCCAACCGAAAAAGGTAAGTGACTGAGGAGAGAAAAGAAAAAGCCCGCAGACAAATTAAAGAGCTCAGAAGTGTAAGCAAGGACGAACAGGCGGTGGCAAACTGTACTCTCTATCTATACTTAGGAGTTTATGATGTTGAAAATAGCATTCAATGCCACCCTGCATGCTCAACCTCTTTTTCCTTTTGTGTTGCAATTTTCAGGGTAATTTGTGATCTCCACCTTTAAATATCTGCAATATTGTTCCCGTAGCCTATCACAAACGAAAAAGGAAGCAGAAACTGAACAGACTGATTTCATTTCCGCAACAACGGTCGTTTTATTTTCTGTACATATTTTACGGAATAATTTTGCTAAAATATTGTGTTAGACCGTAAAATTTGGGATGTTCTAATTACAATTAATTACTGTGGGAATCATTTTTTTTTTAATTATTGGATACAAGTTAAATCTCGAATATTTAACTTTAATATAATAAATAATAAATATTATATTTTAAATTTATAATTGATTTATATAAATTTAAATTTTCATTAGCTGCCACAACTGGGTTACTGTATTATATAATTGTACCGTGGACTCATGTTGTATGTATATGCCGAATGCATTTATGTACTCTTAAATGAAGAAAAAATTAAAAAAGTGATGTACTTATTTGGAATACACGTTATGCATGCTTATTCTTCTGAATGGATCTGCTAGTCTCTAGAGTATTGCTAATATCCACCAAGGAAATCTGATGTATATATGTAATTCGATCGTAGAGGACAACGGAAGTACATCAAATATTAATTTATGTCATGCCGATTAGTAGACTGCACTAATTTCTATTTGCGTTAACATATATGATTTTATGTACTGATTCATAAATATAAGACACAAATCGATATATGTAAGAGGAAAAATGCGTAGGTACGCATTTCCTCTACCGCCCGTAATTTTCAACCAATTAACATATTTTTTAAACGTAGATAATTGCGGTAAGCAGTTAAAAGAACCCGAAAAGTGGCGCTGTTGTCGTTGTACTTTTTTCTTCCTTCTAAGACCTGTTGAATTTGTTATGAGCTAGTATAGGTATTATATAATATGGCTAAGGGATTATTTTAAAATTTGCACCTTTACGCTATTCCTTAAATCAAACTTTCAAACGAATTTTGTGATTGTTTTTTTTTTTTTGCTTATTACAAAAACAATAGCCAGTGGAGATGTCAATATCTATTATATGCAATTTCGCATATGATTTATTCAGTTTTTACTGCCTTTGTAATTGATCCCTCAGGCACGACGTCGAGAATGAAA
Source organism: Eristalis intricaria (assembly GCA_964034865.1). NCBI lineage: Eukaryota > Metazoa > Arthropoda > Insecta > Diptera > Syrphidae > Eristalis > Eristalis intricaria. The sequence continues at coordinate 91,141,628 of OZ035875.1, read as the reverse complement.
AATAAATATTTAAAATTGGTTTCGATTTAAAACGATGCTAGTATCATGCTCATTTATATGCATAATGATGTACTTATGTATGAGCATGCATCAATATGCTCTCAATCACGTTTTGATTTTTTAAATCTGATAATTTTGAATCTATGTACGTTTTTTGAATAATCGATTTCAATTTTATTTTTATAAGCCTGACTGAGTGAGAATAGCTTATATGGAATTTATCGCATCACGTCCTCATTTCTACAAATGTATGTTTGAAACTGAAAGCTCTTCTCTTTCACAAGGGATCATTCAATGTAAACAATACCCTTGTTTCTACTCGGTTATGTACGTGTATATGTAGGTACGTACAAGTATGTACAATATTCTCAGCTATGCATGCCCTTGTATAACTCAACAAGTAGATGTACAGCATAGTTTTACAAGCTAGCATAGACGTTATGGGTTAGTCTTACCGTACAAATTCAACCCTCTGTTTACTATCTGCCGTTCACGGATGTCCTTTCTGCCATCCTCATCATAGTCATTTATGTTCATATGAAATCCTATACCAAGCTCACCTGACATTCATGCTGTATGGCGCTAGATATACAGGTTTTGAGTAATAATTAATGCAATGATGTGAATTGTTTGAATACGTTTTCGCTCTATCGTGATGTGTTAATTTGAGAACGACTTCTCTGGCAACAAACACTCTGTAAATATTAATGCGCTATGGCCATTTCAAAATTAACAAATCTTTTCCAGACAATAAGATTGGTTATAATTGGTAACTTAATTATGTGAATGTATGTGGAATTGGGAATATTATATATATTTTTTTCCAATCCATATCAATTGTATAGGTTTCAATATTTTACAATTAATGAAAAAGATAGGATTAAATTAAAATGACATTTGAAGAACTATCAATCTCAAAATAGGAGAAATACGTTTAAATTTAAAAAATACATCGCACTAATTTTTATCTATACCTACTTACATATATATTTTTTATAAGGCAATGATACTTTTGATAACTTTTTGTTATGTAACATGTGTCAAAATCAAACATGCTCAGTTACCTTTGCCAATTCATCATAGAAATACTTTCTCAAAAGCACCAGCTTGTTCACACGGATCTGAAAAACCTCGTGCAACCCACTGGACATTATAAGATAAGTTAAATACACCACAGCGATATTCTAATTGAACACTTAGAAAAACAAAATTTCTTCATAATACAAATTTTAAACTGCATTTAAGAATTATACCGAACATATATTTAGATATACAATTAAGAATTAGACGTGCAACAACGTCTCATTTTCGATGAGAGGGCCTTAGAAAACTGGGAAAAGATCCACTTTTCATCGACAAATTGTTTTCAGCGACGAGGCTCATTTCTGGTTTAAATAGTATGTTAATAAGCAAAACTACTTTCAATGTGGATAAGACAAATCACTTGTCTATATCAATACACACTTCTTCACATTCCCTGAAAAACATACTATATGTAAAAACACAAAAACAATAAAATGGGGAAATAACACACAGAAAATATGTATGTACGTGTACAGCCGTTTTCAGGTAATTAAAACCGTTTTATTAATTATCACAATACATCTACCAATGAATGTTGTCAGACGTAATTGAATTATGAATCTTAATCTATAATTCAGTCATAATCTGCACATTGTCCTTTAACCTTGCCAGAAACAGGATAGTTTTCTGTATTTACCCCTAAGATATAATTAATCTGCTTCCGCATGAGTTCACACAACAAACAATTTTGTCCACTTGTATTTTGAAGTGATAACGAAATTATTTCCATCTTCATTAGTTTTCAATTTTCTTTGATAGTTGACTTTGGCGCACTCCATCTTTAACTGCCACAGGGGTTCTGAATGAGTGTAGTATATTGGTAATAAAAATCGAATAAGGAACCATAAATTGCAGAAGCATAGATGTCCACTGAAGATTCCAAGCAATTTCAATAAGGAATCTATGAAATGGGTTTCTTTGGAAGGAAGTATTGCTTATTTCTGACGTAAGTATGTATAAATAATATTCATCCCTTCATACATCTGTATGAATCTATATAGATGAATGTTCTTCTCATACAGATATTGGTTTGCGTACTTTGGTACATATCTATAATATATCCTTCGGCTTAATCTGAATCGATTCGATAAGAAGGAAAGGAAAATGCATGTGCTTGAATCTATGTATGTGAATATACAAATTTATATATTGGCAAACGTTGTCTTGCTTGAGTTTGTCCCTAGAAAATGCGTAGTTTCACAAGATTTATACATATATGTATATACTGTTATACATATTCCATTATATACACAATGACCAGCAGTTGAAGTCGAAAGGCTCGGTGTCATTCTAGGGAATGGAATGTCGGAAGTATTTTTATTAAATTTCTTTGCTAGTCTCATTCTTGAGTTTCTAATTTTCGCTCTATCCTTCTATTTTCTTGACTCATCCATATCTGTATTTTATTATAAATCTGATATCTTTCCTCTTTTCCGTATTACGCATTGCTCTTATTGTCTCAAAATTGACGTGTATCACATTATTCGTTAACAAATAACAAAGATAGGTGAATGCAAATCAATATTCTCTCAGAAAACGGAAACATGTCCAATAAGTTTAAATATTTAAATATTAATGTACGGAGAATTTCATGACATTTTCGAAAACCTGAATTGACAGTTATGAAATAACGACATACTACAAGACGCCGCATCGTCCAGTGCGGTGCCAAAGCGAAGTAAATAAAAATCTTATATAAATAAACAAATCTTATTTAAGAGTCCAAAAAAACAGTAAATTTGCGTGTTTTAGCTGGGTTAGAGTGCACTGCCGACTGCTTAATCGGTTTTGAATTTGGTAATGTTACAAAAGTAATATTTTCTTAGCTAATAATGGTTGGAATGAATGCAGCTAGGACATTATTTTTAGAGGAATTAAATATACATATATAAATCTATTATATTTTAAAATAGTATAAAAATAATGCATAATATAATCTTCCTCAAAATCCATTGAAAGATCTCTGAGATATTAAATTTCTTAAAATAGGATCTTAAGAACACTTTCGCAGGGGATGTTTTAATGATTATTGGACTGTAGAGAAAAAGCAGTTACGACACTTGAACTAAGCAAAGATAGGCCTTATTCGAATAATATATTTTTATTGAAAAATAAATACAGAAATTATGTAAAATTAAATATTTTTATCAATTGCAAATATAAGATGAAAACGACATTTTAAACTATTTTTAAGAAAAATTTGTTAATATTATTATTTTATTTTATTTTTTTATATAAATTTGAATTTTATAGATTCAATATCTTAATTTTTTAAATACCTCCACAGTCTTGGGCCATGGCACGTGCTCATACCATTTGTACTATGTTTAAAATTTCATTACAATCGAAACACTGGCTTAGATTTTATAGAATTTTGTCCGATCACCCATATAATGCGCACCAATGTAAGGCCCGGCTAGCGCATTACGCATGTTACCATATGACCGCATACATATATAAGCTTCTTATACACTCAAAAGATATAATTAAGACTGCATACTGCCACTTGGTTAATTGTCCGAGGAAGACCAAGAAGCGAACAACAAGGAATATAAACGATTTCGAGACCATTTAAGTGGGAAATCTTTGAGAAAAATACGAATAGGGCTGTATTAAACAGGTTTTAATATCATCAGATCCGAAGAAAAAGGAACCCACATCCTCAAGAAAGTATTGCACTGTTAAAGGGCCCCGATCCGGCACTTCCACCTGGTAGCAGTTACGATTAAGACGATGATGAGAGCAACTAATTTCTACATTTGATGTGTTATTTTCATCAAAATATAAATTTAATATCATTAATATAAATTGGGTTGGGGTAAGGAAAATTAATTTTCTACTATATTTTTTGAACACATTTGAAGAGAATCGATCCAGTGGTCTTTTAGGTAGAGACATTTTTAATTACCACATTCAAAACTAGATAGAATTACTTTTTATCTGTCACCGTATAGGAAAATCTATGATTTAGCTATACCAAGCGCAAAAAGTATAAAGTTCCGCTAGATATGAAAAATTACACACTGTGTGCCACCGGCACAAATTTGCAATTTTTTGGACATTTCTCACGCTACTTCCTATTTAAATATTTTGTTATTTAACTTGGTCAAAGTTTGATTAATTTTCTTACTAGACATAGGTATATACAAATGTTACATACATGCTTTTTAATATTTGTATGTGAATGATAGGTAGTTTGTTTTCAAAAAATCCAGTAAAATAGCAAAACAACAGAAAAAGTGCACAGTTATTTAAATGTATGCCCTTATGCATTTTTAGCTCTACAACTGCATTGCGGATTATTTTTGACAAGCGAGGAGAATCTACATACAAAGAGCACGTAAATTTATGCACAAAACAAGTTTTTACGTTGGTAAAAAATGTCACATGTTGGCTGCAAAGCGTCTTTTTGTTTTAAGATTCACGTACAGTCGTGAGTGTGTTGATTGCAAACAATAGGATGATAATTTCTTTTCGCGTTCATCAGAGAAGAAACGAAGAAATAAAATAGCAAAAAAAGATTACGAAAACATGAATTTTTGAATTTTGTGAATTTGCTGAATTAAGAGCATTGACCATTTTCAGTGAATCACAAAATGGAACATAAATGCATGAATATTCATTATATGCGAAAAGAGTAAATTTGTTATGCATGAAAACAAGGCTCCTTGAACATTTTTGACGTGGACGTAATGAAAATTGCTTTTATTTGCTGTTGGTAGGTTTCAAGCAGTTAACTGGATCGCTAATATTATCCAATCTACCCGTACTACAAGTTCTGATATGATTTTCTTCTTGTTATGGAACAATGTTTTATTAACTAATGTTTAAGTCATATATGTAATTAATAAAAGTCACCAACTTGAAAAATCATCGAAAAGTTAACCACGTTTGGAATGACCCCTTTTCCTTCGAATATCTGTATATTACCATGTAGTAAATCTGCGCGGGAAACATTGTATAAATATTTCATAGACGCAAATACATTCGTTTTAAATAGTATGAAATGAATGTTTGACCAACGCGAATCGTTTGAATTATTATTTTTTTATGTTAAGATAAATATATTGCACATCCGTTGACACTGGCTTGATTTATGTATATGGTGGCGCGGTCATTGGAGAGCGTGAATAAAACCAAATTTTCATATTGCCCGCAAATATGTAAATTTGCTTATACAAAGACAGCAAAAGGAACGGCCATAAAAGAATATAATTGGCAAACAAGTGAAGAGCTTCCGTTCAATATAAATAAGTTGAAAAATTAAAAAAAGGAAATATTGGAAAATTGTTTGCTTGCCTGCGGCCTCATTTCATTAATATATTCGAGTTTGAAATATTTCATCTGTTTTTAATGTAAATGTGTATGTACACGGACTTTAAAGATTTGCAGTACGATATATTTAAATTATTTTATAATTCAAAAATTCAAATCGTAACTATTAACTATAAGACAAACATAGAGTTTTGTCTAGATTGAAAAACTCAGGCTATAAATAATCTAAATGAGAAGCTTGACAAGGCTTAATGTGACGCTCCGCTGAGGAACATCGCGGGGTGGTACAGCCAGGTACCAATTGTGCAACATTGTATTGAAACACTACTATCAGTAAATTTGATTACATTAATACGTATGGGTTCATATGAATAAATATTTAATGCAAGAATATTTCTATACCAAGGCATTCACGCAAATAATAAGTGATTAATTGAGTAAAATAATCGATATTTACACACATTTCGCTCTTACCTCCCACACATTCTACATTCACAACTAATACTGAATACTAAACACGTTGAATCCAAATATCATAGTACGCCATTGGGTTTCTGAAACCTTAACAAGAAATGCATGTCACGTCCGACTTTCTTAATTGAATACCTAATTGTGTTTCTACTTCGAAACCAGTATGTTATAATACATGTATTCGTTCAAATCCTGCAGGAATATTCGCTTTTCTGCACCTGAGTATTCTTACATAAAGAAATGATTGATGGTGAGGGAAACAGAGTATTTAATGCAAAATCGAATGTGGAATTAAAGGTGCTACTAAGCTGGTCGAAATAACAAAGGATACTTTATAGTCCATTGATTGCATCAAGGGAAGACGCATCTCCTAGTTTTATGTTCAAGAGGAATTAAATTGCATGATATCTTCATATCTACCTACAGACAAACTTACGTATGTATGCCTGTGTACATGTATGCATGTACCCATGATCTGTGGAAAGCAATCAGGATATTAGAAATGTGTATACGCAAGGAGGGTTCCTCAATGACATTCTGAGCAGCTACTTGGCAAAAGTTGAATTTTGTGTAATAGGCCACAGGTGCTCGCAGAACAGTGCAACCATTACAGAAATTGAACGTCAAATTAAAAGAAGTTTCAGGAAATTGTTTTTTATCCATTTGAGTTTGAAGGTCTTAAATGAATCAGCATCAGTTGTTCATAAAATGCGAAATGATTGGCTTCTACGCGATTTAAAGGTATTCATTTGAACCAATTTTCTCCGAACTTATAAATTGAAAGTAATCCGTATGATGTTACGTTCACTTGCTTTTGTTTTGTTATTTCATTCCACATAGCAAGCAAGCTACCGCTTTGTAGGAGTATACGTTTTATTTAAGCATCTCACTATGACTTTAAGGCTTTTCTATAAAGTCGAAATGTAACGATTTTTCACATTCAGTAGAGTTGAAGATAAAAAATATTAGAAGCGTTTGAGTACTGGGGCTTGTTTTCCAGAAATACTTACGAACGGGATGCTATTTGGATTTTATATAAACCAGAGCTATTTCTTATAAAAGAATATCTACGCCATCACAAACATCATAAGGGCCCTTTATGCTGTTGTAGTTATTCTCCGCGCATCGAGAAGGTATCCCTCGTGTAATAGAACTTAGCTTTAGCACAATATTTCAGAGTTGAATGAAATAACTCAGCGGGTGGATGATGATATTTTCTTTCTATTCTTTTTCCTAGTTATGTACGTGTGTAGAGAGAATATAAGAATTGTCGTGCTGGTTAGTAATCCGGGGTATTATATTGCAATTTTATTGGGAAGACTGTATGTGCATACATATTGTATATGCATATATACAGATAAATGCATATACATATATATATATATATATTTACGTTTTCACGGTAAAATAGAGAGGAGAGAAGGGAAAAAAATCGATTGAAGTTTAATTTTCTTGAAAGGAAATATGGATCTGCTGTGTAAAGAGGACCATACACACATACTGTAAATAATTTAAATGATACACAAAGTAAATTAAGAGAGACAATTTCACATAAACAAATAATCTTACACTTATTGTTAAATTGGAATGAAAAAAAAAACAGAAGTAAACCGATGCAATCTCAATCCAAAAACATTCTGTTTGAACCAATTATAATAAGAAGTGAGTACATTATACGTACAGATACAATTATTTTTTTTCTTATTTTATCCTTTTCTGGAAGAACTTGAATTTTCTAAGTCAAATATTACAATTATTCCGCGATACTAATTCTCAAGTACACCTCGGATTGTAGCGGCAAAGAAAAAGAGGAAGACTTATTCCAAGGAAGTTCGAACATCTATGTAGTTTAAGAAAGCATAATTAGTAGTTCAAAATACATTTTAATCAATTTTGCACCATTATTCACAGAGAGATGTAATTTATTAAACGTCCAAATAAGTGTATCTTTAGCCATTATTATTCATTAATATCATATGCCGTTTCTTCACACATCTTGAACCTTTTGAATTCAAGACCAAGGACTGAACATGCACTTCCCCAATCCACATTCTTAAAAAATTATCCAAGTTGTAAACGGACGTAATGAAAACGGACGCCTTCGTGTGGGTATGCAGTCTTTGAAAATTATGGTATTTAGGTTCGGTTCCCGGTACGACTAATGATTTGCATGGCCCCACCTATTTCCATTCGCTCATAATCCTGTTTATAAAAATCTTCTTCGAAATAAGACTCTAGGTCCCCTCCACTCGTGAGACAGCAATAGCACACACATCACAAGTTTTTTTGGTCCTTTAAGAATATTCTATTATATTATTCATGAATCAATTAATTTCATATGTATTTAATTTCACTTTCTATTCAGTTTTTAAAATTAGGTTTGTTGTAACCGCAAATGCAAAGATAGACGGTCGCTTTATTTCCTAAGTGAACACGAATCATTTGTTGCATCAAGGTCTTCTCTTTTCACTAAAAGCAAGCTCAGAAATTAAGAAAAAGGTCAGATCTCTTAAATTTTACGAGAATCGCAAATTTCCGACAAAACTCCCTATTAATATTCACAACCCCGCATAATTTGCATAGATATTAAAATTTTCGGTCGCCAAATGGAAAACATTGCCCTAGCGGTAGCAGACTGAAAAAATGTGTTGCACTTGTAAATCTTTTTTTTTTTTTGTGTTTTCTCATTTTATCAGTAGGTATCTGTGCAAAGCTCATTAAAAATTTAAAACGAATACAAGTGGAGCTGTAAACCTGAATATGGAACTTATATTGCATCCTGAAGGAGAATCTAGTATCAATAAAAAGTCACAAGCATGAGACTTAATGTTGCGCTTTCGATATTTGCCTAACTCAGAGTCACCTTGCGGGAACTAATTTCGTATAATACAAATAATAAAGCATTTATGCAAAAATGTCAAATTTATGTAATTATTTTTGTTTTCTTAGTGGAGGAAAATTGTGACCAAAACGATAATTTGACGCATCTGTTGTAAATGTCACGTAGTGTTGAGACCGGTTAACTTCTGGTCAGCGTTTTCTTGGTGAAATAAATTAGCTTCTCCTCGGGGAAATACAAAGAGAAATAAATCCTCCTCAAAGCCTATAACGGTCTCTTGGAACAACGTTATTGCCTGAAATAAAATGACAAAGAGAATAAATAAAAAAAGCTTGAAAAGCACAAAGGACAGCAATCATCTCCGTTAGTGTCATGGTGATGCTTACCAAAGCGTATTAGGGACATTAGCATTGGACAGAGCTCTGAACAAGGAAAATGCGTCAAGTAATACACTTTTTTATGTTTGATATACAGTCATTTATTCATATTGGTATTATTATCTACTCTTATTCACTATATTATGACTAAATTATAATGGTAGCTTAAATTTATATATAGGAACATACCTATAATATATGCAAATTATTTTCTTCTTTCATTCAATTTTGTTCAATAATGTGAGCGCATATGTACGTTTGGCAGCGAGTTGAGAAGAGATCCTTGCTAAACTCGAGGCAAGAATATACAAGCAATAAAATAGATTTTAAGTGTCTTTAAATTTGTACAATCCGCCAATTAATTTATGGATATGAATAACAAACAATATATAATTTTAACAACATATATAATGTAAACAATATATAATTTTAACATGTACACGAATATTAAGTTTTGAATATTCATCTACATATGTACAAACACACGTGCGAACACTGAATGAATGCAATTCAATACGAAACAATAAAAAAGGAACCAATCAATTCGAAATAAGGAGTCTAAAACGAGCACAAAGGTAAACGGTAAAACTTCCAATAATATTGTTGTGCTCTGCATTGACTGAGGTACAGATGTAAATAATGAAGTCATAACTTGTTGTTGTTACCGACTCTTTATAGGTATGTCGCCAGTTTGGCCAGACGCAATCATAATACACAGAAATATGCACAAAATGCATCCTTTTTGCATAAAAGAACAAAAAGTGACCAGCAGTAAAATTTTGCAAATAAATTTTCTTTTACTGTGCTCGACGTTGCCCCTACTTTACCACTGCCATTGCCATTGGTCCTGATGGTGCTAACCAGGTACTGTGTGCCATTTATATATCTGCACATGTATGTATGTGTATACCGGTGTGTACCGGAATACCTATAAGACAAACTTTCGCAATCACTGAGTTGTTGAGCTACAGCTGCATAATGTAACGGTCACATGAGAAAAGATTTTTATTATGAATATCTTGATCTCCGTATTATGGTAAATCCCTTTGGTCCTTGTGGAAGACGTATTTATAATTTTATATGCCATTAATTTAAATATACATATAAATTAAGTTTTTTTAAAACACAACTATCACAAATCATTTGCCTTTATTTTTAACCAGTGTCCGGACTGATCATGTCATTATAAAGTTTGCTCTGACAGTTGCAGTCTCCACTGCATATACAAACATACATACATATATAGGTAAGAATTGTTGACGAAGCTGTTTATTGATTGAATGTTAATCCCCCAGAGATGACACCTGCATATTTTATTCGCCATTTAAATCCTCTCGGATTTATTTCGGTATTATTTTTCCTCATATTGTTATTAAATAGTGTATCACTATCTTAAACGCACCTTCAATTCATGACACTCGTGGCAGAGTGAAGTGAAACAAGAGTTTGAAGGTTGTAGACACTCATTCATCCTTATCATTAAATTGTCAACAGCAGTGTTCGAAATAATTCCTGGAATTTACGGGCTTTACAGTTAGTTGGAAATACCATTCCACTGATCTTCATTGAAAATCAAATTAAACCGCACAATACGTGAAGAAACTCAGAAAAAGTTTTACTTCTATTCCAAGAGGGAATTATAGCAAGTGCGCATCAACTTATCCCATCTCTCGTCGGATTATGAAAGCCTCTCAGTTATACGTGTTTGTGCAAATGTGTGTTGGGAAGTCGTTTGCATAAGATTTGCATTCAGAATATGAGGAAAAAAAGAATCAGGAATGGATGGATAGATGGAAGGAGGGAGAGTAGAGAGCATTTAAACAAAGTTCACTAGGTCCTTTCCTGTCGATAACGACATCATTTTCGACGTTCGTCTTTTTTCTGGACCTGATTTTAGAAGACAGTTTTTATATGCTATGTGGCCATACATACAAACGTGCATACCTGTAATTGTACACAAAGTAAGTGATTTAAGTTTAAGCAAATAATTTAAACATTTTCACGACAAAACTTAGATTTACACAATCTAAGTATTTATCATTACATTATTGATTATTACTAGGTCCATATGCACGTCTTGTGCTCAAATGTCGAATTACATAAAACTGATTTGTGATATCGATTTCAAATTACTAATATTGTATGTATTCGTTCTGTCCATAACCGAGGATGTTGGAGATGTGGAAATTGGACTTTCAATATGTGCCCATTGAGTATTTCTTCATCCGAAAAAAAAAATATCACAGACCACATACATTTATACTACATACATATATACTACCAAGGAATTACATCAAATATCCAATTTTTGCCTTTAAAGGATGTATCCAAACTCACGGAATATTATGCCTTGCCCTTGATATGTATATGCAATGTGAGAGTATAACCAAAATTGATACTCTTTACACTTGCATGGAAATAAATTTCAGAGATATTCCCATAAAATTTGATGAATAGCCATTGCTTCTTAATTGTATTCATGCCGCTTTGTGTACACTCACAATATTTGAACATCAATCATTTTATATCACAATGCAGCAAACCTTATCAGTCTTCTGAGAATTCGGTATTTATCAGTCGCCTAAAAGCAGAGAACAAGCTTGAGGGATTTACGTAAGGATATTCACTTGTTCGTGAGTTCACATTCAGACCATGTTAATTGGATTGTGTGCATAAAACTGTGTGGGTGCGGTGGAACTTCTGCAAAACCCTTTATCATATGATGTAATTAACGAGCATATCCAGTTGCAGTGCTAAAGGACCAATTTTAACATATAATTAATATGTGGCAAACAAATAAGAGCGCTTATACATTCATATTTTAAGCTGTCTATATGTATGGTCGTTATCTTCTGTTAAAAAGTATACGAATTTATGAATTTTTTTGCTTTAAGTAATTTACAAAATTATATTTAGGAGATAAAGAAAATAGGAGATAATCGCAATATTAATGCGATAAATGAAATTAATTAACCATTGTACTCCGAAACTTACAATATTATAAATGGTTTACGTGTATATGAATAAACTATGATATTACAAATATAACCATGTGGGTATGTATTCAATTCAGAATGATTTGATGTAATGAAATTGTCACGCTTTGGTTTATTAGACAAATTTTAACATGAAATGCAAATATTCACATATATATACTGAGGATATCCATCATTATAATAATTCAGGTTTCGGTTAGGTATGTCCTAACATTGCAAGCAGCAATAATCCACAAGATCATCTCGACGAACGCGCACGGTTTTTCTCCATCTAATCAAATGATTTTATTAAGAGTTTAAAAGTATTCTGAAACGATTCCTCGTCATCAGTAGCTTTCGGATAAGCCGAGGAAACTATAGAATATTGCTTCACATACAGTATTTCATAATACATATTGAAAATATAAGACCGATAGTTTAAATGTGTGTGTAATAACATTTTATTATATTTCTATTTTTTACACCAAAGTTACTCATATTCGAATTGGAAAACCACAAAGTCTATAAAAATAACACCCACATTAGTCGTTATCATATAAGATGGCTTTATGAAGTCATGTTACTGGTTTTGAAAATGTGAGTACATATTTGTGAAATGAAGAATTTCCACAAGTTAAATCATGGATCAGACACAACTACTGTAACGCAAGAATACTCCCAGGTACAAGCTTGTCAGTGTAGGTAATTGATGTCAATAAATTTCTTGGGTAATTCAATCAGTTCTTTGACTAATTAAGCTAGTTCAGTCTGTAACTCATTTATAATATATGTAGACGTAGTAGACGCACACATACACTAAACATTTCACTATATCGCCTAACGTAAAAGTTAGTTCTACCGAGTTTGAATTCAATTTGGAAATTTCAAATCAACTATTTAATTAGCTGAAAAGAGTATGTCTTCATTCTGGCAAAGTTCTCTGTTGTACGGAATGTAGGCAATCCGGGAGTTAATTAAGTTATTTAACACTGAGATGTCATCAAGCAAACGCCTGCTCTGTCTCCCTTGTCTTCAAGTATGAACTTGGCTCTTTCTCTTTTCTATTTCTAATTTCAGTTGTTTTACTCTTTCAGTTTTCCTTCATTTTCTTTTTTAAAGTGTTTGTAAATTAAATTCTATCTTGAATGAAAGTATCGCAAGATTTCCTCATTCTAGATATCTATTTACATTTTCATATTGTAAAATTAAAAAAATGTAGGGTGTCCACACTTCGCAATATTGATTATAAGGATACAACCCCCCTTTTTACACATGTAAAAATGATATGCTTCTACGAATCAATTCATGATGTCAATGTGAGTCATAAAATGTTCGGTTTTGGTCAAAGAACGTCTGATACAGATTTTTGATTTACATTTTTTTATTATTATATTTTTTTTCGTATTTGAAGCGGAAACAATAAATACAAAAATACTTCGATTGTTCTCATCACAAAGTAAAATCAATATCGATTTATCTGAATGACCTTCACAATCGAATACGTCTATTTTAAGACAATAATACAACCGTGTTAGAACATCATTTTAATATAAATATTAAGGGAGAAAACATTGCTATCTAATAAATAAGAACGCCGGTAATAAATGTCACTCTAGATATGATAAATTATAATAATACATCTTAATATAACAAGTCATAAAGATTGCTTTTCAAAGTAAGTTTTGCAAAGTAAACTTCAACAAATAATGTCTTAAAGCATCTCTTCCAACTTTCGGAATTGCAAAAGCAAAGTCAATAATCAACACTATTTATGAACACATACATACTCACTTTTATAACACTATATTTATTATATATTCAAATCTATAATATCGTTCCTATGAAGACGGATGTTTTGAAATTATCATTATAATGTTAATTTGAACAGAGCCCAAGGGTCGAAAATTTGGCTAAACCTATTTAATGCGGATATATAGGACATGTCATTTATCATTTCTTAGTAAAAATAAAAATGATAAACGAGAACTAATGGATACGTCAGACAATTTATGCTATTCCCATTGGTAAGTTTTCCATTTTTCAAATCATAAATAATTCATCAAAAAATGTAAACAGTTTTTCATATTCTAAACGTTGAGGACATACAAAGAACGCATACACACACCCACACTTGCCTCAAGGGTATTTAAAGAAACTTGCCGAAAACACTCACAATTCCTTATCTAAGATTGACTTTATGGTATCGCGGTTCTTCTTATGTATTACCAGCGAAAGTACATACATTTTTTATTTTGCTGAATATTTCCAATAATTATTATGTTATGCTTTGTTCTTCTATCTACATACGAGTAATACCTACAAACATTGATGTAAATAAACTAATTCGACATTGTTATATATTATGTATTTCTGTCAGCCAGTAATTATGTAGTTAGTAATTACTTTCGTGAATTAGATTGCAGGCTGCTTTTGAACTTTACTCAAATGGCGCAGAATTGAATATTCGGATCAATAAAATTCCTCATTTGAATCCAATGATGTTCAAGGAGTCTCAACTATGCATCCTTACATATTATTTACACGTACACACAATTTTGTTTTGCGTATAGGGATTGTGCTCAATGCTTGAAAACTGGTAAGCTCTGGCAATTTCCCGTGTGTGTATAAAGTGAAACATTTATTTTGGCATAGAATAGAAGGTCGCATGAAAAGTTATACCAATCTGATAAATTCGAACAACCCAAGATTTTCCTTCGATTATCGGCTAAAGTGATATGCTAATTGACACACCTCATATGGCGCATACAGGAAGGATGACATAGATTTTATTTTTCTTAGATTTGTATTTATGTAGATACACATAGCCAAAAATTGAATGAATTACTCGTATTACTGATGGGCAAACATTTATTACAAAAAGTCAACAAGGTGGGACTTACAATAAAATGGACAACAATTTGTATACGTATACATATGCATGAAAATATATAGTAAATAATATATAATTTAATAATTATAACAATAATATGGGTGACGTGACAGTCTGATGTGGACCAGATACCTAGCTTCTACAGCAACCACTCGTGCTGTGCTTACTAATGTTCTATTCCGAGTGGATGGGTCATACATCCTCATCCCAACTTAAAACGGCGGAGTTTGACAAGCTCTTCCTAGACAGGAAATACTTCTTGAGCATTGTCAGCGACTCGGAAAAGACGGGACCGGAAAATAACTTGTACCGGACTGTATCGAACTTAGACTATTGGTTTAAATACTTACCATTCGAGCGACATTTTTTAATTCGTCTTTTACTAAGATTTTGTTCAGCTGCCATCAGTCTTCAGATTTGAGCACAACTGCTATGGACTCGATGGCAAAATAAATAATATATGTATATAACTAATAATAATAAATAATTATAAACGGTTTTATGCCATATAGTCATATTCTAAACTTAGACAGTAATAATGTTCTTTGTATGCAAAAAAAACGAACTATCCGCAATCGCGGGAAATCCCTACCACATGATAATTCTTTAAGAGTAACAAAATAGAATGTGTCAAATTGGTCCCAAAGCACACACCAATTTGTCACCTTCTCCTCAGAATGTCAGGAAAGCCGTCCAAAAAAAATACATTTTTCTTCAGCCACATTCACTTCATGGAAAAATTATTCATTTTACCGAACTCAGATTTAAACAAGGGTGACTACGCTAGATGTGTTCCCTCGTAATTTCCACGTTGCTGTCGGTCCACTGGCTAATGACTGATTTACACCAACCTTGCGACGTGATTTATAGGCCACGTAACGTAAGCATATCACGTGTCCCAAAGTGCTAACCGTGAAGTGTTTGTGAGAACAACATGACCGAACAACTGAGAAGAAAATTAGAGCACGTTACCTTTCTGGTCGGGTGACAGTTGATAACAGATAGACTGAAAGAGGACGAGAAAAAAGGGCAGGCGCTAACAAATTTTTCAAATCAGCAAACGTTCCACGCCACCTAAACGCGCTCCTCTGAATAATAGGTTGCGGAAGTTGTTGCGTAAATTTGTTGTAGCGCATCCTCCGCAAACAGTGAGGATTATCAATCGGATGCAATGCTGCAATTGTTTGGTGCAAGGATTTCATGAAAACTACCGACAAATGGTGACAAAACGAACACTTTTGCTATATTTGCATATTTGCTAATCATAAATTACTCGTTGGTGTATTTTCAACAAAAATGAGTATTATCGATTGTCAACGCTGGATATTTTTTCAGCCATGCAGTTTAATTTATGTAATCGAAAATTAGAGATAAAACCGAAGGCTTTGAATATGAACTGAATATAGTATAATGGACTAAAAATAATGTAGTATATAGGCTGCTACTATACCGTATGATATTTATAAATAATTCGTCAGCCAGAAAAAAATGATGAAGTGCACTTAAATTCCACGTGGTGAAATTTTAAATCGAAAATGAGGAAAGCATATTATTCCTTATTTAGTTCCACTTCACAACGCATGCATTAACCAAAGAATTATTCAATTAGCTTTCAACTCACCGACTTACACTAAACTTTTCTGAAATATGTTCTTTTTTCGGTTTGTATTAATAGTATATTTATTACCCTATAATATTAATGGCAAATATCGTCTTAATTATTTAAAACTTTAATAAAATTCTAAGTTCTATCCTAAAGCTAAGTATTTTCCTTCATAAACTCCAATTTTCAACACAAATTACTGTCTTTAAAAGTTTCAAGTATGAATAATATAATAAATAGCCAATTTTGCTTCAAGGGGTGTAAGAAGTGAATGTGCATCATATCTGAGTTGAGGGAAAACTCCTTTACTTCTTGCTCATAACTGCAAAGTGAAAATGTATTGTATACACTAACTCATAAGTACTTTATAAACTGTTCGTTGAACTATTATTGTATCTTAAGCATATAGGTATACGAACCTACATCTATATGAACGCATTTACATATGAATAACATATGAATGAACTTCATAATGTTACGATGCATGTATTCATATGTAGATATATGTATATACATATATATTTTGATATGTTCATATATGTATAATACAATCTCGTACCCACTTGATTGTTAAATTTAACGTTAACACAGCCTCACATGAATACAGCTTAAGCGGCATAAAAAGAGAGCAATCGCTTGTGAAAATGAATATGCCTCACGCAAATAGAGTATATAACACACAACGCAAAACTGTATGTATTTTTTCTTTACAATACTCACGCCCCATGAGAATATCCCCTCCCCCTCTGAAAATAATTATTCATGGAAGAATTTCATGAAGCAAATTCTCCTTGCTACAATGTAATAATTGAATGAATTATACTCTCGCTTCAGAGTAAATGGTTTTGTTGATACGAGAAACTCCATCAAAATTTTATAAGAATGCTTGAAAGAAGGAAATCTTCTTCAAGACTTTTCTCGTCGTCAGTGAATCTATAGACACAATGAACTTTCAAATTTCAGGAAAAAAATATCTTACTCCTTGTGACACTCTGTTAATGAATACAATCCAATTATGTGTCTAAATATTTATATTTATACATGCAACCAAAAGATAGTATTGTATACTACATATATATATATATATACTCATTCAATAAAAATTCATTTAAGAAAGGAGGGATTCACTAAATCTATTTTTAAGTGTACAATATGCTTCACAGAGTTATGAATATTCAATTTCATTCTTTAGACAGAAAACATACACATTTATGTAAGGATCTGTTAACGAAAAATAAATTACATATGGATATACACACATACCTCCCTATGTACAAGTTCTTAAAATCGAATTACCACAGTCCCCACTTTGATAAAAAGGTAGTCTCTACCATATCACGTTAACACTAAACACATCGGAAAAATCCCAGATAACAGAATTATCACCCCAAAGGATTTTATAGTCGCAGCCATTTTCTCTTTCTAAATACTAACTGTTTGTGTGTACGTAGTCGGCGAGATGATGCAAAAAGGTTGGCTATTAACAGAATAGAGATAAAAATCCCTTTGGAAGATTTAGGGAAAAGTCCGATCTCACATCATTACATCGCATTTACGTCTCAATTTTAAGGGTACTCAGACAAAAAAGCGATGCCTTGAACGGGATAATACGAACAAACATATATTGGCCTATATACATACATATCTGTATACGCATGTATTTTGCTTGCATGTAGAAATGAAAACGAGTCAAACAAGTCTGGTCAAACTATGAGAAAATTGTAGTGTGAATTCATAGATAATATGGTTTGGTTTAAAATGGTTAAAGGGGAACCCATGACGACCTAACATTGTTGTGTGCCTATAGCTATAAGCTATCTATGGATTTTACTAGCGTTCATTTTAAGCCCTTTTTCTGGTGTTTAAACCTATCCGCTGAAACAATCGTACGATCTTGTCTAGGTTATATAGTAGGAAAATGTCAATTTCTCCGAACCGACTGTGTAACAATAACATGGACGTTATGAGAGAGCATAGAAACTGTATCCTTCTGTCTATAAATACACTTTTTTCATACATACTCATCGACATTTCTTTATACAATTCTATTCTACTTTCCTGGTTATAAATAAAACCAATAAGCTACGGATACTACCGCAGTCCATGTAAGGACACATATGTGTACCTTATTCGTTCTAATACATACAATATATCAAATTTTTTAACAATTTCGATTTCATTATATTTAAATGAACTATATCATAAGAATTGGGGTTTATAATACTACCTACCTAATACTACCTTCCCCTGATAATTGAAACAAATGGCCGTTACATTGAACAATTAACCTACACAGTACACGGTTCTCACTCTACGAAGCACTAAGAGCTCCCATTAGGTAAAAACAAAGTCCATCACACGAGAGGGAGCAAATTGACTAAACCTTAACTAAATTACGACGCTAAAAGCACAGGAAGGAAGCTATAAAAAGTTTTTTTTACGACTCAGAAAATGACAGAATCTAATTGTACACGTAGGTAAATGATTTTGCAATATAACTTCATCACTGCAGAATGTCTGAGTTAAAGGATCCTGTACCCATCATTGAGTGCAAATTGATACTGTGTTCGTTTTCAATTTTTTTTTACTAAAATATGACTTTCTTCTCTTAAATTCATTATTTTAGAAAAATATTTCATGTTTTAGGTGTGATATGATAGTTCAAATGGATTGAGATTGATAATGCACAGTCAAAAGGATTGGTTTGTTCAATTACCCAAAAGTGTAGTGTCTTTCGGATAAAAAATATTCCTTCACCATTGTAGTGAACATTTGACTTTTAGATAGAGAAGGAGAACGGAACAGAGAAAATCTTTCAAGATGATTTATGATGGAAGTGAACCCTAATTTAATTAAGGAATCCTCATCAATTTTTTTTCTGAAATCAACTCTGCATACTTTTATTTTTAAGGGTTACTAATTTGCATTTTACGAATTGCTAGACAAGATGAAATTATATTTTATATTTTGACCTTGTTTTTCTCGTAACTCTCTTTAAAGTTGACTTTAAAAATTTTATAGATGACAAGTATAAATATTAATGTTTAACCATCTATCAGGCCAAATATTCAAATATTTTTTGTAAAAAATATGTACATTACTTTATAGAGGCACTTGCATATGTAACATTAAATAATGTATTTTATTCCCCTTTGTGGAATTGCGCTTTCAATTTATTATATTTATGTACTTCTTGATAATTCACCCAATATGAGCGGTGTGTACATATATAACAAAAAAACAAAAATAATTTTAACTTCTACAGATTTTCTCAATGCATGCGTACATGCAACTAATCTTTAATTTTCAAAATAATTCTTCAAGTTATAATACATATATGTTCAGCTAGTTGGACCTGATAATCGGATTATCAAAAATTATAAAATTGTATCAGCGAATTCAAGCACTTAATGGGAAAATACAGTTTGTGGCAATCGATATTTCATCTCCGATAGTTCTTGGGAAATGTTTTCATTGAGTTGATGATGTGAAGCTTTGATATATGCAGCAAAAACGTCGACAAACGTCCTTCAATGTACATAAATGTTAACATGAATCATTTATTCGCCCACCCTCACAAATATATTTAAGTCTAAATTTAAATATCTGAATGAGTGTCTGTCTATTTCTAAAAAATAATTTATGGATTATGTGGATACGTGAGTACTTCTATTCCGCAAAAATGTGCGTAGAGTTACACACACACATTACATACAAGTATGTGTGGTACAAAAATACATACCTACTTATTCTCTCATATTGTAAATGCAATAATAGATGAACTCACAAGATGAGCAAAATCGATTGCTATTCTTACTAGGCTACTCCTTGTAAAGTCTTTTGATACAAAAAAAAACGCAAAATACTAAGGAAATTGGCAAAACCGGATGAAACCAATGAAATAGTACGAAGTAGCGGCATTCCGCCGACTCTCATCAATCAACCAGAGAGTGAGCGGGTTTTCCTTTGCCTCTGCTTTTTCAAATTAACGACGGAGAAGGAATCACTTAGAGAAATGAATGTGTTGGAAATTTTATTAGCCTAATCCGTCTTCAGGGAAAATTCACGAAAATTAATTTCACGGAAGAAAGAGAGGAATGTTTTATAGCTTACTTGCATATGTTTTGTAACGAATTGCGGAAAACGTGACTAGTGTGACCTACCGGTATAACATAAATCAATAACGTTAATGAAGATAATCTGTTTTATTTTTTGGGTTGTTTTTCGGAAACTTAAGTTTGTTCTTAAGATTACTGCAAAGAATCATTATGCCTGGGTTTTATTTATTTGCCTGTTTATTTTATAGATTCAATCATATATGAATATGCCACAAGACGTATCTACATGCTTATGCACCTTTATTACTATTATTACAGCTGCTGAACTGAATTAATCTCTACAAACTTCTTCATTTGTTTGTATCACTCCAATATAAATACATATCATTTTATATATGTTCGTTCTTTATAATTCCTTAAACGAGTTATTATAATAATAATAATAATATGGGTGGCGCGACAGTCCGAGGCGGACCAGGGCCTAGCTTCTCAGCAACCACTCGTGTTGTGCGTGCTATTGTTCTTTCACGCGTGGAAGGGACCTACAGTTTAATGCCGACTCCGAACGGTGAAGTTGAGAAGCTTTTTTCTAGGAATACTCTTTGAGCATTGTCAGTGACTCGAAAAAGGCGGGGCCGTGAATTATCAAAGGTGGTACATTCGGGTATCGAACCTGGCACCCTCTGCGTAGAAGTCGACGCACTTACTCACTATGCCACGGCGACCCGCAACGAGTTATTACCTTAATGTTTTTACAGATAAAATAAAAAATACTATTAAAATTAATAATAGCATTCTTTATTTTATCTGTAAGATCATTAAAGTAATAACTCCTTTAAGGAATTACAAAGACCGGCTTAGTAGACCTTTTGTCGATGCTTTAGATGTGAGATGCATACATGATGCCAGAGGTGTCTAGGTTCAATCATCGACATAATAGCTTTCATACCTATATATGTAAATATATAGGTATGTGCTTATTACTGTTTTTAGGGGAAACATTTTTTGCTGACGTAGACTTATTTTCTCTTTATTAAGCCATTTCCGGACTATATGACTTCAAATTATTTGCAATCACCAATGACATTATCTAAATCTTTTTTTATGTGTTGTGTTTAGAATATCATAAGAAAAACTACTTGAGGGAAACACGATTCAACAAATTGAACTCGTATCATTTAGAAACAAATTTGGAGCACCTACCCCTCTGCAGCCTTGTTTCAGAGAAACAAACAATACTCCATCTAAACGAATAAGCAAATTGGAATGAATTGTACTGCTGCATAACGTTCGATCACAAAGTAGAAATTAACATTGGACACATCCCATTGTTTCGTTCAAACATAGAGGAGTACATGTTTTGAAATCTCAAAATGGAATGTACAGAGATTGCATATTCACTGCTCCTCCATCACACTGGTTCTCAATTAACATCTATCGTTAGAGATTGAGTATATTATTCAATTCATTTTGACTTTTGTTCGATGTTGATACAATCCAATTACAAAAGAAAAGCAGAATGCTAGCACATATCAATCTACCCCAATGATGTCTATGCATATTTACGTTTTCATTTCAGCACTTACATACATATAACGTAGTTGGATGGGGACTTACCGCTATCGGAATGTGCCTAGTTTTGCAACTCGTGTAAAAGATCAAGTAACAATATCTTATTTCTCTTCGGACTTAAAGGACATAAAACCGTTTCTAAAAGAATAATAACAAATATTGGAGTAAATAATAGAGGGGAAGAAAACAAGCAGCTAGTACCCATTCACATATTTCAACATCTAGTTAAAAGATAACAGTTTAACGCCTTTATCCAACATGTTCAGGGTATGAATTAACAAAATTTGAACATGAACTCAATTACGTACATATCTAATTTCTGCATGCATACAAACATACATATCTTCATGTGTGAGAGAAATTGAATTTAGTTATTGAAGTCTCTAATGATCTACTGAAAAAAAATTGGTACTAGAAAATAAGGGTCTTGCTATTCTTATTGTATCGCTTTTAGTCTCTTTCGAATTTCCTGTATTTGAATAAATCTAACTATAAATATGTGTAGATATATGATATGGCTACATTGTCCTTTCACCGTGTGGTAGAATTTATTTATTGATATGCTATTTTCCCCTGATTTTATTCTCAATCTCAAGATATATTTCCGGTCGCAAGCGAAAGTTCAATTTATTTTTAAGGATTCTTTTTACAGAAGTTATGAGTTTTATTTTAGCACTGTTATCACCTTACATCACTTTTAATAGCTTGCTAACAAAAATGTATGTAACTTGATGTGGCGTTCCTGGTTTAAATTTGCAAATTGGAAATATTTAATTAGGATACATGTTTCATATTAAAAGCTAACTAGTACTGTGCCTAAACAAGGATTTTCTATTCAAAAACACCAACGCTACAAAACACTCTTTATAGTATCCCCTATATCGTAACATTTCATACATGTATAATTTCAACACATTGGAGGGGGACATTTGTAACTACGTAATCCATTTATTTATCTACAAACAACTCAATGAGAACGCTTGGTCAAAGGTTTTTTTCAACATGTATAGAATGTGAATAGAAATATTTAATTCATTACATTTAACTTAATAAAAAGGACGATAGGTTAAGAGCGTGTTTATTCAGGAGGACAGTGGGTTTTAAGGTAAAGATGTTTTTGTTGAATTATAATGTGCTCACATATCCTGACATCCCTACTCTGCAATGACGCAACAATAAATTAGCTGTTCCTTGGGGTAATATAAAAATCCAGCAAAGCATACATAAAAGTCAACAGTAACAACATTAAGGTGGGAAAATAAAACGATTCAGACATAAATAAAAACCCACAACAATCATACGCAGTAGGGCGACGACAGCATCTCATTTACTGTCATGGTGATATAATATCGTAAAAGTTAAGGATTTGGAATTGTATGCGAATTTGGGTCGTGTATCCTTTACCACATTTGGTCATCATTGGATAGTACAAACAAGGAAAGGGCTGATAACATATAACTCTGATTAATAACAGTATTTTTATTTGTTTTTGTTATTTGGATAAATGAGGAACACAAATTCGCATTTGACAAACGGAATAATGAGGTTCTTCATGTAATTTTGAACTTTGTGGATCATGGATATATTATTATGTAAGTATTCCATCTTGTTGTCTAGGATTTAGCGTTATTTCGCTATAGTTATTATTAGAATTTAACTTTCAAAAAGCTGCTTACACTCGCAAATGGTAAATGCACGAATATATCGCCAATTCCCTGGGATTTTTGAGTTATCTGCTAATACATTGGTTAACTGCTAATGGAAATAACAGAATACTAACATATGATATGGCTTAATATTTTAACTATAAACATATTTCAACAATAAACAAACAAATCAAACAAACCAAATTGATAGCATAAAATTTATTTTCATTGCTCCACAGCATTTCGTCAAACTCCCCACAACTGTTATCAATTTTACTTTGTGCAATATTACAGACAGTTACCCTTGATTTTACAAACTATTCCTGAAATAATATAACTTTCCTTTTAACTCTTGTTTAGTAGTATTTAAAATTGAAAGGTTGAAAGGTTGACAGAATCGGCTTCCTTGACGTTGTGGGTTGGTGCGTTGACGACTACGCACTTGAGGCTACGTTGCCAAGGCAAAATAATGTCCACAGCTCCACCTCTTTCGAGTCACTGAGAGTGCTTAAAGAGCATAACTGTCTACATGAAGCTTCTCAATCTTAGCCGCTAGGAGTCGGCTTATAACTGTATGTACCTTCCACTCATGAAAGAACAATAACACGCACAAGACGAGTGGCTACTGAGAAGCTAGAAAATCTTAAGATTTACATATGTAAATTTAACATATACAATAAAGGCAATAATTACAAATTAGAATTAAATATTAATTGAAATATAATTGAAATGATAGGAATTATTTCATCAAGTTTTCGGTAGCTGGACAGTGACGAAATAAAGTACATAACTTTTATTTACAAAACAAAATGTATCTAGTCGTTTAATATGCAATTTATTTATTCAGAATTTTATCCATGACAAATTTTCGTTGTCTTTTAAATAAATACTTCCATAAACTTTTAGGGATTGTTTCGGTGTTGGTACACGAATAGTGTGCGGATATCGCGCATATACGATCAATGATGGCGGCATATTTACAATAGTATATATAAGTGTTATCCAATTAAATTATAAGACATACAGTATGTGGAGCAACCTTACTAGAACCTACCCCAGCTTTTCCATTAAATACACATTCATCTCATGCATGGCTGCCTGTGTATCTATGGATATATATATCATACATACATACTCCATTTCTAGACTGAGTTCGACAACTCCACTACATTACAGAATTAAATTTAATACTCTCAATTGGGAACGGATGTTCTTTTCGCAGACAGGTCGATAAATTTATGACTGTATATATTTTCCACCGACGATATTTACACTTAAGTGCCAAGATTTCTTTTGGCTTCCGCCTATTCATCCGTTTCTTACTAGTTCCACGATAAATTGCTTCCGCATGAAACATTTATATAATATTTGATCTCCTGCCCAATGCGACACTTCTTCTCAAATATGTGATTGAAATAATCGAACTTTCTTGAAGATTTATTTAAACAAAAAATCGTATTACATATATATACATATATATATATGGTATGTACCTTCGAGTATTGACCATAACCAGTCACAATTCTGAAAAATAAATTCAAGAAATTTTTTGATTCCTTAATTATAATAATTAAAAAAGATTCCTTACACATAATTCATCATATTTATGACCATACGTTTGTATGTGTAAATACGAATTCGTTTTAGTTAGTTCAGTCATAAAAATAAACTAAATTTGTTCATATGATTTCGTGTTTTTCATCAAATAAAATTATGTGATTTCACACCTCATGCTGTGTCGTGCTGGGCTGTGCACATCTTTCAGCAGTTCTTTGTAAGGCTGTGTTAAAATTACAAAAGCATGAACCGAACTTTTTTGTAGTCGTAAGACTGAAAAATTAAACTTATGATGCCGGCATGAGTAATAGTTCCAATATTTTCTCTTGTGAATCCTCCAACGTCACAAATCGAAAAAGAAACAAACGCGAAAATCGCATGCACACATACTCGTACATACAGGATTGGAAAGTTTCACAATTTTGTCTTCATCTCCATTTTCTTTCGAAAGGATAATTTCCAGCATAAATATCCTTATCATTATTACAAGGTTACATGAGCTCAGTTCGGTTATGCATCGGGACTACAACACCGACATCGACATCGACACCGACAGCGACAACTGCTATACTGACGACGATGAAAGTCGTTTGCATAAAATTTCCATTCAATAGAGCAAAAAGGAATCATTGGAAATGTTAATCCAAAGTTATACCCGAACAGTGCATCCTTTCAATGCGTTGAATATCGAAGTTTCTTCTTGAACTATAAATTTCTCTAAGTTTGTTATATGACACAGAATTTGTCATGACAATCTACGGGTATGAAAATCAATGACCATGTCCTCGACCTGGAAAAAAGAAGATATATAAAACAAAAATAAAATCTCGTCGCCCCCGCAATACATAAATAATGCGAGAAATTCAAATTGACAACTAAACTCGAAGTAAGCATGGATTGTGTGACTTCCCACATGATTTTGCAGTGTGACACAAAAGATGTGCATCCTGTAAACAAGAACTATTCATTCATGTGTCCATCTCGCTAGTTGTAGTCAGCTCGTATTCGTTCAATCTATCGTATGTGCATGCCTGTCCTTTCTATGGAGGATTCCCGGAAAGTTTTCCACGAGTAGACCGTAGAGCAATGGGTGAGGTTAGGTGGGAAAAGTTTCAAAACTTTGCCTCCTGTGATAGATTCGGCCCACAAAACAATATGTGGTCGTGTGAAAATGTATGCCTTTTATAACCTCTATACGAGTGATATCTCTTTTAGTCCTTGTTTCGGTGGTGATGTTGATGTGCCGCTGCCGCTGCTACTGGTACTGCTGTTGCCGGTGCCACTGCTAGCGTCATAGTCGTTCCTGCTACTGCAGGAGACGATGATGTATTGTTGTGCACTGCCATGTGACCATATAACATGTGAAGTTAGGTTACAGGGTCGAGGGTTTATAGTTGGATTGTTCAATATTTCATTGTTTGTTTCCAGAACTGGAAATGAAATAAAATTTCCACTTGGTAAAATTTATCATGCACACTCATACACAGAGAATGTTTGCAGAATTTAAAGCAAAGTGCACTCACTCAACCATATTTTATAACTGTGGCATTCTACGCCACAAAGTGGTCAAATTTATGAGCGGTTCATAGCCTTTGAAGAATGTCTACGAATACGTTCATACATATGAATATAAGTTCTAAAGCGTGCATGTGTGTTCATGATTACTTACATGTTACTTGTAAGCGACTCTTGCAGGACATGATGTGTTTTGCCCGCTGGCCATGAAAGTAATTAATACCAACAGCGCCATATTAGACAAATATTTGATCCATATTTTCCAGCAGTTTGATTTGAAGAGCCCCTTCATTTCGTTTATTAAAAACTGATTGAGTGTATTGTTAAGCGTTGTGCCTTGTGGTACATGTGTGGGATTAATTTTTGAGATAATGATTTCCTATAACGTCTAGCCACAATCATTGCCTTGTTGTATTCCTTAGTGTGGTATTGCAATTGATTTGAATTTTGTTTAGAAATCGATATGATATACCATGCTTATCTCAATTAAAATATTTGAGTTCGTGTCCTAGTTTCAATATTCGCTTATACGTTTCATTGCTCTCAATTAATTTAATATCATTCTAAACAAGGCATTGCACATTTATGATAAAAAACATTTTTAAATATTGCTTCTTCTGCAACTGCCAGATTTGTGTATACACGAATAGCCCCTTTTAGGGATTTTATATTATTTTCTTCTTCTCATTCATATACATCATATCGCCTAATGACAAAACAGCTTAATTTAAATAGTTATTTCATGAAAATAATATGCTGTGTAAATCATCAAATCGTGACTCTGTCCCAATGGTACTGTAAAGAAAAAACTTAATTGCTTCAACTTGTGGTTTGAAAACTCAAAATAACTTTTTACGTAACAAAGTTTCTATTCACTAGAGATAAATGTGCTTAGTTTGTTGAAGGAAAGAAAGAGTTGCAGTTTTAAAATCCCCAGGTAGCTCTTATAACTTTCAATTTGATCCTGAAATACGGTTCTCCCGCGAGAATAAGGCCTGTGATAACATAATGATGTGGAACTGAAACGTTACAATTTTTCAGGAGTTGTGAGAAAATATATGTCAACAATCATTATAAGACCTTCCAAATCATTTCGTTAATATTTCGCAGACTCATATGTGTTTTATTGCTTTGTTAAGCTATTGTAACCTTGAAAAAGTTTTTCTAATAATTAAGAACCAACCCGTGAACTTAACCTTCAATCTTAATTTGTTTCTTTCATATTTTTGAAATATTATCATTGACTTTCGCGATTTGTAGAGTACAGCGAGCCATACATTCATAGGCGCTAGCAGACATTTTTTTTTTCAGGAGGGGGCAGACTATTTATTTATTTTTATTTCATCCTCAATCCTCATTTTTCCGATATAGAACAAATTAATACAAAATACTGGCGGAATTGCAGAGCCAGGATTGGGCAACCGTAGCCCCCTCTGCGGCTAAGGATGCCCCCTTGTACCTTTGATTCAAATGAAGAAATAGGCACATAGCGTACTCATATATCGCTTCTTCTAATTCAAAAATGTTTCCGAAATAAGAACATAACTCCTTATCTTGTCAATGTACAATACATTGCATTTAATTACTTTTATTGTGATCCTTAAAAATGTTCAAATCTTAATACACACATAAGTGTAATATTAAAATAAATATTGAATATAATCATAGTGGTGGCCAGTGGTGATGGCAGACCGACTCACTGGCTAATGTAAGTGCCTTAATTTGCTCATTTTTCCTTAAATACACACATAATTATTCATAATGTTTCCAGTAAAACGCCAACCTCTTTTCGTATGCACCGACATACAATATGTTGCCCTCATTGCAGCAGTGCAGTGAAACCACACTATTGGCAGGGTAAGCCAATGTATACATATATCCTTGAATTAATATACACACGATGTGTGCATAACTAAATAAGTACATATGTACATCTTTGTTTGGAAAAAAAGACTCTAGTCTAATTAACTTTTAGTTAGAAATTTGGAAAAATGTGTGCTCAGTGCAGAAAAATGCTATGTTTGATTTACAATGATTAACCTTTTGTTTTATGATTAATTATGTCATATACGTTGGTTGTTTGAAGATTTATAAAATAGAAAGGTAAGCCTAATGTTTTATCAGATAATCGACGCAGTTTGTCTGGAAGTGTATAAGGTAATTGAGAGTGTACACCTGAATCACGACTTGAAGAACTGTACTGGGTATGTACTGGGTACATACCAACCAATTGTGGTCTGATAACATCGGCATTGTATATATCGATGTCATAGCAGATAATGTCACCGCCGACGGGGAATTCATTCCAAGTTCATGTCCAAAACGGAGCTCCGAATCACTATAGAAGAAAAATTTAGTTGTGCAGGCATACAATTAAAATACAAGATACATTTGCAAGGATTTTATTTACAAGACACATTGATGATTGACAGGGAGAAGGCCCTCGACACAGTGTGGGTAGAACGACTTTTCTAAAAGCTCATATGTATATGTGTGTATTTGCTTATTATTAATTTGTTCTATTATATGTTTCGAAAACGCGAGGTTTCGTTCGATTTCTTCATTTTTTTTTCGATTTCACACATTTTCGGGGTTTCGAAACCTCTCGCTGTCGACGGCCTCTTCAAAATTGACAGCTAGTGATATTTGAAAACACTTCAATTAGGTGGAAATTTATTTATATTATTACTATTCAGGTTTCTCCAAAAGTTCTTCCAAACCTCGCGATTTCGTTACTGTGGGAACATAGCGTGAAATTCATGTTGTTGTTGAAGATGATGATTTGTTCAGTCATTTTTTTATTTGCTATAATTGGTAAGTTTATTTATTCATATTTTCAAATATATCTATTTACTTGTTCATATGTGTATGCTACTTATAGCCATGGATGGCTTTACCGTTTCGTATTACCCTAAGTGCTCCAAGGATCAAATATGTATCTCGCCTTTCAATTCTATATCTATACATCACATTTAAATATTCAAAGACAACAAGTATGAATCCCCTCCAGCAAATTCAGAAAACAATAATATTTTATCTAGCTGCTTTTCAAAAATGTCATCTGTTCCAATAATATGAATTTACAGATTAAACAAGAAAACTTTGTTTTTCCATTTCAGAAAACTTTATACATTAAAACTGGAAAATTGTCGTTACATCCTTATTCACAGTCACCAATGACTACATAAACGCATAGAACTAGTACTTATTTCCTTCAATTAAAATCACATTTTATGTTGCACAAGGAAAACACTTGGTGTAATAGTCTCTCGCCGAAGCTTTTATAGATAGTAAAATGTCTTCATCATCATCAGCATAGCATGAACAATTCTAGGACGAAGCAGCAATCAAAATGGGCGGAAGTCGTCGATGTTGCTAAGACCAAAAAAAGGAAGTCAGTTTTTAGTGTCAAGCGTTAAGAAGACTTCGAGTAGAAAATATTATACTTATAAAATGGGTATGCACCCTTCATGTTCCAGTACTACTCTAACGAAAAAGGATTATGAAAGTCTATTAAGGATAATCGCGTTTGTTGAAGGAAAATAAGAGAAAAAGATATATAAATGAGAATACTTTCGGTAAAACTCAAAAGCCTGAAAAACTTTATTATGAATAAGATGGGAAAAGTTCACTCAAATGTCGCATATGGATTTTATTCCGTAGCAGTTCCATTTACGTAAAGTTTTTAGATTTCTCCAAACTTGTATACACGCTTTTTAAATTACACAAAGAAATCGAACATCTTTCGAAATGAAATTATATTTGGTAGCTTGTTGGATATGCTTAGATAAAAATATACAAATGAGTATAAGTACGTGTGTAGTATATTCTCTATGGGAATATAGCTATTTATTGGAAATCCAACATTTTGTTTAAATTACATGCAATTTTGTTTGAAATGTATATATTTCTCCAATTACAAGCGAATATGTATTACCAGTCACAAATACCCACTTTTATTATGTATTGTTTTGAATCTTTATTCCCAGATCTAAATTCAATGTTCCATGTCTTAAATTGTATCTGTAAAGTGTCCCGATCTGGTTTTGCATGGAATGCAATGAAAATAATAACAGGTGATATTTTACTGCTTATTGCTGCGCAATAATTTACAAGAATGCTAGCCCACTCCATACGAGGTTTTCCTATCTACAAGGCTAAACAGCTACACCATCCATCCTGTGTATGGTTAGATTTTCGATTTGTATTCCGCCTCAAGGTGCCATTATAAATTTCCCATAAGAAATTATGATTATCTAGCAACTCTCATAATAAATAACTCTTAAAGCAACACGGGATTTGAGGACATTTTAAAGGCTGATCATCGAAAAGATTAAAATTCAAGGATTCTTTCTTTATTTTCGAAAAAGAAAAGTACACAATTTATTTCTCCCCATCTGCGATAAACATATGAAGATTACTATCGTCAAGTGCATCCTGAATTTTATTTCAAAAAGAGACCAAAAAAATCCTCAACGCCATACACACGTACGTACTATATACAGACACAAATACATACTGGAGTACTCTGGAGAATGGATGAGAGAGGTAAAGAATAAAGAGTAAAGAAAGAGAACGGGAAAAGCGTAGGTACAGATAAAACAGCTTAGGCACAGAAAGCACTCTTATCTCAAAAACGTTAGTTCCTCCTTTTCGGGTGTGCAAGTGTGTTTGTTTATCTGGCATCCCGGTAGAAGTTTACTCAGAATCAGAAGTCCACTCGAGCTGTAGGAAAACGTATCAACAATATATTCTACGTATATCTCTTCTACCCTGGTGAAGAGTACTTTCATGCCAGAAAAATGTTTCTGATAATCTCTACAGTTTATGGTCCTTTGCGAGCAACGCTGTGGTATTTTATCGTTGAAAATTGTCGGAAATGAACATTTTAAACAGAGTCCACTGGAAAATTCTAGAAAGAATGCGAATATGGTCCCCATTGTCGTCAGTCAGAGTAAATGCTTGGTTTTGAATTTTCCAACGTAGCTGCCATCTTTCTATGGTACTACCTACTTTGACTTCCCTGCAAAATCAGTTCGATATGAAGGCAGTCGTATACATAATTGAAGTCTTACAATTACCTAATATGTTAACACATTTTTA
Source organism: Eristalis intricaria (assembly GCA_964034865.1). NCBI lineage: Eukaryota > Metazoa > Arthropoda > Insecta > Diptera > Syrphidae > Eristalis > Eristalis intricaria. The sequence continues at coordinate 91,109,664 of OZ035875.1, read as the reverse complement.
AATTTTCCCATTTCACACATAAAACCCTTTCTTTTTGGAAGTAATTCAAATATGTGATTGAACACAATTTCCACAAATAATAAAGGTCGTATTCCTGTGTGCATACATATTATACAAAACACATGTGTATACCGACTTATGTGTAAGCAATCTTTTCTTATAATTAAAATTGACACATTGATAGCTATCCTAATATAATATATTGATAGCATTTTTGGCTGTGTCGTTTCTCTTTAAACTATAACATTAAACAAACAATATTTCGAAAATGTTTATTTATTTTCCTTAATCACAGGTGTAATTACATTTTGTTTTTCTAAGGAAAAAAAAACGAAAAACATCGCAGAAGAAAAAAACGTATATTCTTACTTTCGTCAGAATCGGAACGATGATGGTTCAAATCTGCTGACCTGGAAGTAAGTGGTGTACACTAAAAGTAAGCCATATACAAGAAAAACCTGGTACCAGACAAATTATAGACCTTGAATGGGAAGCGTAAAACAGCAACAGCCAGAGGTAGAATGATTGCAAGCACTGCTTTATGAAGGTAGAATGGGTTACTCGCATTTAACCTGCTTTTCCGTCGCACTTTCTTCTCTTCCCTATTCTTTGACGATTCCAGCGCCATGAACAGGAATAGGTCAGATGTTATTTAACATCCACTGCATTAAAAAAGGAATGTCGGGTTCTGCATAAAGTTTAACCTTTGTTTATATGACATGTATATTATACCTGTTCTAAGGGGCATTTAGATTTAGACTGTGCAGTTTGATGCAGTATTAATGGCGTCATTGATTTAACTGACTTGATTTAAGACTATATCATCATCAGCGATTAGAAATATAATACGGATATCATTTCGGAAATTTTCTATTAAAAACCGATTAATATAGTTTAGTCGTTGTGGTTCTAACAATACTTTCCTACCAATGCTTACATCGCAGCGTACGTTCAATTTCATGTGTCTACATATACTCAATGCTTGTGATTTGCATTAGCTAGACTCGCCGAAAATGTAATAAAAGATCGTTTCAAATTTTATATAAAGTTGTATTTGAATATATGTACGATTAAATTTGGTTTTGAAATGTTCAAGTAAACCGAAAGAAATATGTTTTCATCTGTGATGAAAACCGAAAAGTGAAAATAATGCCAATAGCAAGCAACAAGATGCAGATGACTGGTGCGAAAACTTAAGCAATCCACTAAAACCACAAAAGTTTTTTGTATTAATAACTTGTTGACGTCCGAAGAAGCCTACTTTTTATCTCAGCTCTCAAAACTCTGATTCTCTGCAAAGCAATCACTGTGAAACTTCATAGCAAAATTGTTCTCATACCCTCATGCTCAGTGTATACAATATTTCCAACAAACTTTCATGATATTACTTTTCACATTAAATTCAAGCAAAAAAAAAAGAGAATCTGAAGAATATTGAAAACTTTTATCCGAGGAAAGACAAATGGATTTTGCAATGTTATGATTATCCTACCCCATTCGCTCTGCACTCTAGACGGTCTCTAGCTTATCATTCTGCTATGAAAGAAAATAAAGAATTGCAGATCCACGGAGGTTTTTAACTTTCTGTTTCAAAGGAAACATTATTGAGTTTTCCTATTATCAAAGGCGTTTGTATGCGTATATAAGAAAATTCCCTCCTTCATGTTGTCGTCCATAAACGAGAGCGGCTTACCTGTAAAAGCAGAGAAAGTATCACCCTTATGGCCACACTTACAGAAACATTAAATAAAGAACAAATCCATCTGGATTCTTGAGGAAGGGAAGAAAGAATATGTGGTGTGCAATGTTTGCCTTCACTCAATGACTCTTATGTAGCTATACACTTTCACGCAATGACTGTAACATTGGAATACTGATAACCTTTTAATGAGTCATGTTGAATACAATAATTATTTGTATATAATGGTTTCACAAAAGTTTTAAGCTCAGCAATAACAATCAACAACCAAATCTATTCATATGGTTGGGGGTTAGAGGATGGGGAAACTGAAATAAGTTAATTATTTCAGATTTACCAACAGACGAAAGCGATTTCTCAATTAATCATTGTAACATTACGTTGACTATGAAACTGTTGTCAGCATTATTCCTGATTCGTCCTAAAGCTTCCTCATGGTTATGGTTTCACACTCTGTGTTCTGAAACCATTGATTTTACTTTGACTAAATATATCTGCTTAAGATATGTGCCCCTTAGGTATTGCTTTGATAGTATACCCGTTTGTTCGCGCCTATTACATTTCTCCTTAACGCAAGGGTATGGTACATCTACGACGCTTACAGTTGTATGTAAATGTGCTTCAGTGAAGTAGATACTTACATGATTCTTAATCAAAACCGTGTACTGTGTAGTAGGTTGTCTTACTTCAAATGTTTTCAATGATTGTTATTATCCTTTTTTGCAATTTTTATTAGCGAAAGTTATTACAGATTCAATTATTGAATATAAATGATGAAGTCGTGATTTTCAGATGTACGTTTCTGATGACTGCACATGCAATTACAATAATAATAAGCCTATTAATATAATATAATACATATACGTACATACATTCGCATGTATTGATCTGTTTTTCCATTGTACCTTTCATAGGTTATGGGTGCGAACGTGAAGTCTACCAAACATAAAAACCATACATGTCCGTGTGCACAAAAAACATGTACATGTGCTGAACATACAAAATAGGCTTTAGCTTGAGACTATCGGCAAATATTACAAAAGGCTTTCCGCATTGATAAATCGTAATAGATTCAAGTCAAATTGTGCTTATACCAGCAAGGAAACATATGCCGTTAACATAACCATTTGGAAACTCACTCAATCGTGTGTAATTCAAAAAATTTGGCAATTTCAAAAATTTGCAAATTGGATACGCCAAAGGTCAAACGAATGAAAGTCCTTGTAAACATAGGTTTTGATTTTACTTACATATGTACATATAATATAAAGATATTATATTTACGAGTAGTTTAGGATGAGTGTATATTCCTTAGCTCAATCCGAATAAGACTCACCAATTTCTAAAATGAAAACCCCAAAGCCATTTATAAATTTAATGTTTTAATCGTATTATTGTGCTGCTTTAATTATGTTTTAACTGAATGAATTCATTACATTAACCTTGGAAACCCTCCGGATCAATATAATGCGATTAACATTGTAAATTACGGTTATATTTGTATAATGATTAAAATTCTTTTGTAAAGTATTATAATCAAATTGGTTTTTTGGTTGGGTTATTTGGGTATCGCGTGTAACTTTGAGATTCAAATAGCGACAAAGCGAATGTTGCCTTTCAATAGTACTGGTTGAGTAAATATTTGAAACACATTATCATGTGGGCAAGTTAGGAATTTCCTGATTGGATCTGTAATTTACCGTAAATATAAATATACATTTTTCGAATGCACGACAATCAAATGCACAATTGACCAGAATTAATTAATTTCGAACTTATTTGTTACGGTTTTATTTATTTCGTTTTTAATACATTCGCAGCATATACAATAAAAGGTAAATACATTGAGTACTGGCAAATATGTATATTGCATTTGCAGGAGTAAAAATCTTTTGTAGGATTCCCCAAACCAATGTCAAACGTCAAATCCTGTTCATAGCACTTAATTTCATTAAACGTACATATTTGTACATAGTATCTACTAAAATATATTTGCATACTGAGAGCTTCTGATAGATATGTATGCGAAATCTTAAGACGTTGAGAATTATACACATACGTAGCAACAATTTGAATACTCATAAATTTTAACGACTATTTCTTGAATGATTTTAAATGTATAAAAAGTTATGCAGGTTTTTTCTGTTCATTCTAAACTTGATCACAGACAATTCAATTAAAACTTTTTGTACGAATTTTAAACCCGAATTAGATTGAACGACAACTAAATCCGCGGTACTCTTCAGTCTTGCTTGAAATGCAAATTATTTAATTTTATTTTTCATTTCTAGTCATGTCGGAATTTTAATTAAATATAAGATTCTCGGAATTAAATCCTGTTGAAAAGATTCATGAGAGATAATTCTTCTAATTCAGATGTAGTCACGGATCGTATTTACCATTAACAAGTTTATAAATATATTCATATTTATACTTATGCATTCAATGACTTTTCCAACCTATGCGATACCATTCAATTAAGAGCTCAATTTTAAGGATACCACTAGTTTAATTTATGTGAAAATATCATAATTTTGGTACGTATGAATTCGTAGGTAGGAAAAATTTCTTAATTCTTATAGTGATTATTTTGTCGAATATAGAAACAATATCGGACGAATCAAGATGATTCCGAATCAGTATACTTTCTGACATTCATATGTAAAACACATATTAATCATAACCCTTTCATCTAAGCAATTTTTTTATCAATTGCAATGCCAATGAATGCTTAATCATGCTAAATCATATTTTAAATTGGCAAACAATGTATGAATTTAGCTATAGCCGCATATCCGCCGTTTCATCGCACTTTTAAGATGTTTTTAAAACAACACTTATGATTTATTTACTATCATAGATTAATTTGAAATATCAATTTATTTTTATACGTTCTATAGGAGAACTTTGTTGAACCCACCACCATCATACCATGTTTTAAAACATCACTGCAGATGTTCAGTAGTCATATTTTTGCTTATCTTATAAATCAAAATTTTATATTTAATTCGCAAGCAAATTTCTTATATGATTTAAGATATTTCATTCAGTTGTTTTATTTTCAAATTGTGTCATCTGAATGATTTTTTTGTTTTGTTTATAATTTATCACTATTTGAAAGGTGACGTAACATCTATATATATATATATGTTCAAACACAAACGAGAATAAACGTTATACATACAACAAAAGCATTGCATTACAATCCCTCTCTTTATCGCCATGTTCCCAATTGACCGAATATAAATGAATAAGGTATTTTTCTTTCAAAATCAACATCATTGAAAGCGTATATAGCCACAAAAAAAGTACCCACGATACAAAATATATCCAAATTAATAGGGATAAGTAAGTATTAACATTAACTCGTAATCGATTGACTAAATTTCATAGATGAGCACAATATCTCACAATCAGAACAGCAAGCCCGAGAGATTACTTTAAGGCCTACCAAATCCTAGCCATTAATGTCGATACCTGATTTGCATAGCTTAGATCCATTATGTATTATATTGGAGGGTAGAAAATAAATTACCAAATTTCATAGGGTTTTACTGGCTTTACGTGACCAAGCAAATACCTGTGAATCTTATTAAAAGTGATACCGAATTTTCTTTAGAATTATTTCGCCTTAAGCCATTGCATGAAAATGCAATAAAAAGTACGTACAAAGGTGAGCTTAATGTAATTTCAGATATAAACGTAGCTAAGTGAGCTTTTGATATTTTAAACAAATTGAGAAACTTTTTGAGTGACATGAAAATAGTTTACTTTATAAACTTGTTTAAATTAAAAATTTATTTCTTTCGAATGTTTATTTTTTTTTTGTTTGCAACCGCTTATCTGTTAAATATTGTATCATTGGAGTAAAATTGCTTCAAATCATTTAGAAATGTTCATCCTGCAGGAGTGCATTTCTATTATAAGGAGTCATAATTTATTGCAAATAAATAACATAGAAGTGCGATACAGATATGAACGCTTAATTAAGGGAACTAATAGAGTTTGATTATCATCCAAAATAGGTACATAGTCAGACCAATAGGAACAGGCCTAATTTTTTTTTTCATTATAGATATATATTATATATTATTATATATTATATATTTCATTATAGAGATTATAGATTTTTTTCTTACTATTCATATCGTTTAGCAAATCTATGATTAAAGAACAAATTAAAGGAAAAGCTGCCACGATGACAATAGTTATTCCAAACGCGTTGCAATATGGTATAAAAGAGACGCCGATTATCTAAACAGGTGCAAGCATGTCAAGTGTGAATGTATACATGTTAGTACTACACTCTAATCCAGAATATGTGCTCAGTCTTCATAGTTCCCGTACACACACATCGTATGGCATACAATTCTTTTGATTCCTTCTTCAAAGATGTCACGGACGGAGTCCTGCTTCCTGAAGTCCAATTATACCCAAAGTGCACGTAGGTTTGCACAGGGAGTAGACTTCAGTAAGTAGGAAAGATGACACTGTCTCTAATTGCACACTGAAATTATTCCTGCACGTACCCATAATAACCTATGGCATGACTGATTTCAGAAGCTCATTTGTGTTACAAAGTCCCCATTTTTTCCTGTTCTTCTTTTGTCATGTCTGTAACGCTCACACAATATCCTTCCTTATTCTTTGAAAATCATTATTTAGGTTACAATCAAACGTTTGACTTATATGTCGCATGTACATATATGTATCATATAAGCACACAAAATCGAACTCGAAGCACACAATTGTCTCGTTGGGGTAGTATTAAAAAAAGAACAATGCTATGAAGTATATTAATCTTAAGCATTTCATTTTAATCAGGTCATTATCGCATCATTACCAATATGATGGTTATATTCAGAATATTACAGCAACTTTATAAAGATAGAGCGGAAAATTTGAGGTTTATATTTCGCCACGTAAGCAAGTCAATGTATGTTTTTCACTATAAATTGTGTGTACATTAAAATGCGGACATACCTACTGGAAAACACAACGACATATTCTAGCAGAAACGGCAGCCATGCATAAATTTCTTCACCATTGTGTAAATTAATTTTCTCAATAATATGGCATGTAGCGAATATTTTGAAAAGCGACATCATCAATAATCTGGTCACATCCGAGGAAAAAGTAAGGTTTCTGAAAAACAAATGTAGCTTAGTATCGGATAATATTCGGATACTTACAAAAACTTTCTGTCACTTACGCATATGTGTTAAGTTAAAGATTGATTAATAAATAAGAGCAAAATTTAAACTTTTTGACCTTTGCAAACTTAAGTATAAGCTTGATACATAGATTCCATGTGAGCTAAGTTTTCATGGGTTGTTAGATGTTTTTGGTCAAACTTACAAAATTCCTGAATTCACGAGTTGTATAGTTGTATGTTAGTGCTGTTATAGCAGATATTTTCATATATGTACATATGCATGCCAAACCTATGAACCATCTTCAGTTTCACATAAATGCACACAGATATTTGTATTATATATGTCAAATTAATTCTTTCATCTTTTATTATCCAGCTGTTAACAGAAAAAGGAACAGCATAACTCAAATTATTGTAATATTTGCACACGTTGTATGTACATATGGGATTGCGCTATAGAAAGACAGTTAAAAGGGATGGTCTGCTAATGCTGAAATTATATTCTAGATTACATGTTTTTCTTTTTTCTTTTTTGTTGCCACGGCCCCATACACATTCGAATATTTCATTTGTATGTTTATACCCATATAAAGAGGAATTGTATATGAAATGGATATTTTGCCAGTAGCAGTGGAACAATGTCAGTCCCAAGGCAAATGGTGTTTTTCTCTGTAGGACTAGTATCTCCCACTTTTTAGAATCCATTACATTCAAGTGGGAAATTGGAATGTATTTCGTACTCGGTAAAACGGGTCCTTGAGCTAAATTCTTTAGTAGATGGAATGTTTCACATCATTTGCTGATGTAGAAGATTCTTTGCATTACAATTGCTTTAAGCAAAAGTGAAGAAGTGTTAATGAGATTTTTTCTTTATTTTGTTTCATTCTCTTTGATATGTTTTCTGTTTCTAGGTTAATTATTTGAAGATACAAAGAAGAAATTCATAACGAAAAATATTTCGAGTCGCAAAATTACGTTTTATATTAAAATATAACAAAGTATTTACGTACAACAGTTTCTTATTTAACTTCAGTTCACTTCACTTTTTTCATATCGAATTTAAGTTTTCAATGAGGTGTAATTTGTATGTACAAAAAGACATTCACATTAATTCTGATCACTTTTCCCCAAACATATGAAATTCAAACTCCGCTTACGTGTAATTTTGAAATACAATACCGGCTAAGAAGGTACTTATTGTAGCTACAGTAACCTTATTTAGCTTCATCAAGAAGCTATATGCTTTCACGTACCACAGATATTTATCTTTGTAAATGCATTAAATCTGTCAATTATACGGAAGAGGCTTAAATTCTGTCTCGATGAAGAGGTATATTCCGATTTAAGGAGTGTTAACATGACCTTTTACTACCGAAAACAACACCCAGGGACACAACCAAGCAAGTAAGGCAAGTAAGTCTACACATATTTGTATGTATACATATTATATTGGCACATTGTGTTTGAGGATGTTTAAATTACATTCGGAAAAATAATTTTGGATTCTAGCGGAAAAGGAAGATACTATACATGAGCCCACGATCATCGAACATGTTGATTTAATATTTGGCTTGTATGAACGAACTCACCACTGCCAAGCTTCTGTACATATTGTGATGTTATTAGCATCTGCCAATCATATGTCTGATTCTTGAGGGAATTTACATCCGATGTTAATGAATGAACTGTTTAATCTCTGAAAGTATACTGGAACTTATCGATATTATTAATATAAATAATACTATTTATTTTATTCTAAGAACTCATACATATTGTTTTGCTCTGAATAATTAATTTCGTATTGTAAAACTAAATATTAAATAACAAACGGTTTGCTCCATGCCATGCCATGTCCTCCATCAATTCGCGCATTTCTCCTGGCATGGAGTATTTTTTATCAAAAGATTCATTAATTGGCACACAATTTTCAGGAAGAAAATATGAGATCAATTTTAAATCCTTATCTTTATTATATCTGATTGGATTTATCATTGCGCTGCCCCGTAATAACATATATACTTGATATCTGGAGTTTGAGTTTCAACGGAATTGAAGAATGGAGCACTGTATTGTCATTGCTCGATGTGAAATTAATTTTAATTAAATATTACAATAACTCCTTTGAATCGGAGATAATTGTAAGGCATGAACTTCCGAAACATTATTGTAGGTTTATGTCTATGTACTTCTATGAAGATATCGTATCTGATTTTATTTTAATAGTACTGTGAACACATTTTAATTCATTTGCAAAAAGTTGCTTCTTTATATAATAATAAATTTAACAATTAAGGAGCCTGTCCTCTATGGACCCAAATTCATCACACATTTTACCAAAGTCTTGGACATATCTGTCCGTATGATAGATTCATGCAAATCTAAAGTCAAACATAATTATGTTTGTGAAATTTCAAACACAAATCTAAGTATCTAAAGGGCCTTGAAATACATTATATCTTAATACGTTATTGTTGGGGTAAGTATATGATATATATGAAATTTTTATTTGGTTTTCTTGCCAGTCTACACATTTACACAATAAACCCAATGCACAAAGCATTTTCCCCTCTTTGACCTTAGCGGATTTCCGCAAGCTGGCCGAAACGGATGCCCATTAGACACCTACCAACACTAAAAGGGCGTAAAGCAGAGCCCACTTCCTTTCGACATGTATTTTTTTTTTACTTTTTCTTTTCATCTTTTTTTTCTCTTCATTTCCTTCATTTCGTTCCTTTCATCTGTCCATTGAATTATTTCTGACCATGACTGTCAGCCAATTAGATAATATACCGAGGTTTACTACATCTACAACCTACCATGGTACCAACATGACACACTCTCCTATCTATAAAATATAAATACACACCTACATACATATTTATATCTATAGAAATTTAGAGCGCTCCTCGTTTGAAATCCTATCCTCAGATAAGGCAAAACAATAGACCGGTACAGTTGAACTGATTTCATGTCAGGCATTCATATGGCGAAGTAGGTGAATGGTGAGGAAACCTAACCAACTTTGCATAAATGTACTCCATAAAGCATATCTATGAATGTGTTCAAGCTTTTAGTATTCTTCAATACCGTTATATAGTGCAAGTAGATTGTGAAGTCTGCATGTATGTAACTATGCATGTGCGTGAGCTTTATATGCTTTTCCTCTCTTTATCTCTCTGCATACTGACTCTTAATATCTCGAAGTGCTAAAACAAGGTGTTGGTTGATTAAGAGATATTACGCCAATTAGATATTTCACATTTCTCCTTATAAAGCTCTTGGGCGAGATTGTTGGATACACAGAGGTCCTCTATCCACCGCGCATGATAATTATATATTCTCTTACTTTTACTGATATAAAATATACAAAAGAGGAAAATAGCTTTTGAAAGGATACCACAATGCTTTTAGTACTCTTTGCAGAATGAAGCTAAACGGTGCAGTATCTTACTTAAATTAAATTTATTGTAGAGGTTCAGCAGTATTATCTAGATTACTGTATGTATTGCAATATGTACCATATATAGGATATATTTGCCTTTTCCCTGCTTTTTTGTTATGTAACCACAAATGCTGGATTCATGAAACTTTATTTCTTCCTTGTATTCCTTCGATTAACAATTTAGCCATAATCCTCTTTATCCGTACGATGTGCTTGCTTAACTTTGAAACAACTTTCGAGTATCAAAGTATCTGAATTTCGCTCCAATCACAATTACATTACACTTTTAATCAATCTTCCTGATTGATGAATAAAATATGTGCTCTTTGCAACCAATATTTTATTATTCTTCTACATGCGCGGAGGGTCATTGATAAAGGATTGACAAACTAACATTTATATTTTGTCCATTTTTGATGCTGACTTGCTATCGCATACACGACTGTTTCTGTACATATGTACATGTAGGAACAAATATAGAGGCATTACCTATTACATGAGTTGAAAATGAATGTAGGTATATTTTTGAATAATCTGTATAAATGATTTTGCGATGAAATGACCTGTAAAGCTTTAGCCCACACAAAATATTTTTCATTCCAATCGCCTTCGCCAAATTCAAAATTAAGTAATCATTTTTGGAAATCATTAAAATAATTGATCTGATGTAAAATCCAAATCTTCAATATACGTATTTACTTTGACTCTCATAATTTAGGTAACGATTTTAATGATTAATGATTTATTTACTATGTATGACAAGATGATTTTGAAAAAGACAGTATGAAGCCAATGAAAACAATTCATATATCTTGCTTCTATCGAAATATTTGCAGATATTACTTTGTTACCTATATTCTTTATTTTTAAATTAATTCTTTGAGTTTTAATTGTTGCGATTATTCAACGGCACCTGATAAGTGCATATGCCTAAAACCATTGCATTTTATCAAACAGAAAAGAAATTGAGGACATGATTCTGTACTTTTTCAATAAAATTTATAAAGTCTTCAACATTTTTGGAATGAATTTTACGAATATTTAAGGAAGACAAGTTTTCACTGCGGGAACGAGAATCGGAAATTTATTCAAAACCCATATACACATATTTGAAGATCCCTGACCTACCCATCAAAAGGAACTCTTTCAGCCGAAGCACTTTTGCCCCACTCATTGAAAGTTCCTCAAGAGTGATTCCCACCATTAAAACAAATGGAAACAAAAGGCCAATAATAACACCGGGTGCAGCTGCCCACCACCATACACATACATATGCATATACATGTAGATATGTATATATGTATCTGCTAAGAGATAGAAGTAGATTTTCAAGTGGAAAAGCCTTTGTGACTTTGTGATCCTGGCGTTGGCTTTTCGATTATCCTACTAGAAACAATTCTGCATCTGCCTGGTGGTCTTGTGGGTTCTGGTAAGGACTATGCAACAAAGGAAGATTTTTCTTGCACAAACTGAAATAAGGGTGAAATGATGAACCAAAAAGAAAGCAAGAAGTGGAAGTAAAAGCCACGCCACTGTACCAGCCCTTTGTGATGAACCTGGATTCAGTCAAAGGACGCATTGAGTTCGAATGATAAAAAGATGATTTTGCCGCTTCTCACAGTTTCCGAAATACATATCTACATGTGTATGTAGCATCCTCATCCCATTTTAGACATTGCAATGAATAACTATTAAGATTGATGGATACTTGTGCTTTTATCTTAAATGAGCTTTGAACATTCTAAATGATTATCAAAGAATATGAATTTTCGTAGACAGCGCTTTAATAATAATTTCAAAAATAGTTGGACTTGTTTTATTAGAATAAAATGGTAAGCTTCGATGACAGAAAATGATTTTTTGATTCCATTAACTTCCTGCACTGAAGTTTTTCGACTTACAACAGTTAAGATGCCCAAAAACGAAGATTACATTTCTCAAGGCAATTTCCAATTAGGACATATTTTAAGAGCTTCTGACGACAGCATTCGAACTTAATTTATCTAACAAACTGTTCACTTGTTATAAAGTTTTCAAATTGACCGAAGGAAAATTTATTTCCCTTTCTCCTCCAATCACTGTCCGAATTTGAAATTTCTTTTCAATTTCAGAATAGCCTTCGGCTTCGTTTTTATTAATCCCCCTACAAAACTTTGATTTTTATTTTAATTTCCTTACGGAAAGCGAGTCCATCGTACTGGTCAGCAAAGGCAAAGTATCGATAAGCAAATTCTGAGAAGAGTAAATAGGGCCCTTGGTAGAGCTCTGTAAATGCACTCACATGTCCTCATTTTATTGGGAGCTGTTTCTGCAGAATGTATATATGGTAAGTAAATATACATGGTAAGTAAATGTAGATGGATGTATGTACGTACATATGTATAAAAGCATACAAAAATCAATTTTCTTTTAACAAAAAAAAAATAAAAGCAAATGTTTAAGTTCCTGTTTGCGAAAGAACTGCTGTAAGTGCAACGTCAATCCACTTCTCACTCTAAAAGTTATATGTACTATGATGATTGCTCCATACTTTTCCATTCATGTTCTGTCAAGAAGGGTTGTAACAGGCCCTTCAAAATAGAAGTTAAGTCAGGAAAAAAGAAAACCCCTTGTAGCTGTCGGTCACACTGGCTAATGACTGATTTATTTATGTGTTTTTACCTGATTTATGGAAGTTGTTGGCATCACGTAGCTCAGTATTGAAAACATACAAACTTAAATAGAAAAATGGGAGAAAATGCTGTGCACGTCCTACGAACCCAGAGAGCAGCTGCCATTTGATAATAGATCGTTTAACATGTCGTAGTGGTAGTAAGAAAATGTTGCTGGGACTAACCAGTCGCAAGTGTTGTAACGGTATTCATTTCTTCTAAATGGAATACTATTATTGATCAATTTAGTATATTATAAGCTATTAAAAATTGTTCGATGATACAATGTCAGCAATTTTCTTAAAATATTTGCCCCCGGAATTATTGAGGGTTTGACATGTATAAATAAAGGGATCTACATGTTATGTATACTGAAGACTCATGTTCAAAACCGAGAACAAGAGAAATAAGTTACAGACCATTTTCGGCACTTTGAACTTTGAAACATTTAAAATAATTTCACTGTGGTGGGTAAATAAAAATATGATAAATAAAAATGTAATGGATAACATTGTGGCGCCCGTGGCATTATAGGTTTGTGCTCTGACTTCTAGGCACTTGTACTTCGCCGCTCGGATTCAACTCCCAGCACGACAAGAGAAAAAAATAATGTTCACTGCCCCACTTCTTTCGAGTCACTGACAGTGCTCAGAGAGTAATAACTGTCTATAAAAAGCTTATCAAACTTAGGTCGTGTGTAAGTCCCTTCAACTTATGAGAGAACAGTGGCACGCGTAACAGAAGTGGTAGTAGTAGCTTCCAATACTTGACCATCTATGGGCTGTAGCGCCATCCAAATACTGGTTTGGTGAGTCGTCGGGTACTGGGTTGTTGCATTGACTCCATTCCAGGGGCCGCCACGTTCGATCAACGAATTCATTACCTTTCAGAATTCACTGATCCACCTCTTTCGAGTCACTGACCACGCACAAAGTGTATTCCTGTCAAAAACATCAACTCAAACTTCACCGTTTGGAATCGGCATAAAACTGTAAGTCTCATCCACTCGTGAAAGAATAATAGTACGCACAACACTACGAGGTGTTGCTGTAGAAGCCAGCCTCAGTTTTGCCTCGGAATGTCGCGCCACCCGTATTATTATTATTATCAATTCGTGCTGATTGACGATACATTTGTTCCAATGAAAAATAGAATTATGTGCAAAATAATACGCTCATTTTAAATACAATACTTTACCAAAACTGTACAACACTTTATATGTAGACGTTAAATTAGATTCATTGGAAGAAGTTTAGTATTAGATTATAGGCGATATATACTCGTATTCGCTAAGATATGGAATATGATTTCGGTCACACATGTTGGCTGTAATCGATTAAATGTTTCCTCTAAACAGAAATCTCTTTACTTTATATGGTTAGAAGTATAACAATGATTTATGTATGCACATTTAGAAAGTCGGGCCAATGTGCACTCAAAGTAGAAATTTATGAAATCCAACTCAACCGTATACCTTTTTCCCTTAGAGAATGAGTATTTTCAACAATGTACTTCTTGACTAAGAAGTATTTCGAGCAGAAAATATTCCACTTATGTACATTATTTGCACAGTTCTCTGAATCTCTGCCCTTATTGCAGTCTCGTTGCCTTGACAATACTGAAAAACTGCAGGTTATGTGCATTTTTTTATTGCGAAACATAGGAAAATGCGAATGAACTCAAGGCTAAGAAAGAGTTTGATGTTGCAAGAAGAACGACGTTTTCATATGAAATATGTGTAGCGCATATATATATAAAAAAAACACAAAGCAAACTAAAAAATGCAGAATCTACACTTACTCCAATAAATCCTATCATCTGTACCCGTGAAATTGTCTGGAACCACTATTATTTTCATTAGCTGGTACGTACACAACCATCGAATTGATTTGGGTGTGACGGGTAAGGGTGGAAGAAAAAAATAAGAATGGATTAGATGGATATTGTACTTACACGTGACACATAGACATTTACATTTATTTATTAACATTCGACCTCTGTCTGATAGCCAAGGGGTTGTTTAACACATCCACTTTGATTACGTTGCTATTGAACACTTGCACTTTGATATCGAAAATAAGTTAAGCAAGAAAAATGTATATGTCCTTCCACATTGGTGGGCTATTATTCTAAAATATTGTATTACGCCTTCAAATGGACTACTTTGTGTATATGTAATACACATATGTATGTATGTATATATTGAAGGGTTACTGTAGCATACCACGTCAGTTGAAACATTAATTTCAATACTTACATATGCAGATCAATGAAAATTAACCCATTCATTGGGTCATCTTTGAAAACGATTGCATTAACCTAAGTATTTAATATATGTAATTCTTTCATGCGTTGAAGCACATCAAGTAATTTCATTATAGCTTCAACTGTTGACTAGAAGGTGAAAAAAGCTATGAAGAAACTAAATATAGTGAATAAATTTATACGTGGTATTTTCATATTTTTCGATTGGTTCATGATACTCGCTGGATACACATCAATAATTTTCAGGCCTGAATACAACATATTTGAATCTTCTCGTTTTCTTAGATTTTACACAAAGTTTATATTTACATGCTGTTTTTTATACGCGATTTTATTAGCTATCATATCGGAAAAGGCCTTTTCAACTCACTCTGAAATAACAATCGCATTAGCCCTTAAATTTGGTTATATTTTCATAACGGTAATTACAAGGTGGCAACAAATTAATAAAGAAAGAACATTTCGAAATAAATTAAATGACTATATCGCTATTATTAATGACATAAAATCTATTTCAAAGAATCAGAACATATTCAGCTTTCAGCATCTGTGTTTATGTTTAATTGGAATTCAGGGTGCCTTGCGATCAATTTCATCAGAGGCTATGATCAACTCTCAAGAATACGACTTGCAAGACATGCGTGCCTCTAAATTTTGGTATGTTCTGATAAGAGTGCTATTGTGCACATTCACTGATTACATATTTATTATAATGGCTAATGGGATCTTCTTGATGTACGTAACACTGATTGCATGCTATGATGAATTACATCGCTGCACAAAACGCGTTTCAAAAGATACAAAACGATTACGATGCAGTCAATCCATCGATAGCCGCCTTCGAATTACGCTCATGCGAGATTTGGAAATCGTAATGCAGGAACTAATTTCACTCAGAGTTAAATTATTCAAAATGACAAGTGATCTTTGTACGCACTTCGAATTGGTGTTATTTTTATCTATCCTTTATTGGATACTTCAGACAACTGTGTACTTAATGATGGCATTCAATGGAAATCCCGATCCACAACAGAACCAGCGATGGAACGGAGTCCTTTTTTCAATATTTACCGGAGTATACAATATTGGATATTTCTGCCTGTTGGGAGAGGTATTGAAAAAAAAGTCAAAAATTTCTAGAAGCTTTTGGAGTTTTCACCTAACAAACATTGATAAACAATTCGATAAGACTGTGAGTACTGAGTAATCAGATATATAGAACCCCTCAATTGAAAGTTTCTATATTTTTTAGGTGGATGAATTTGTTAGCACGGGTGTTGTGGAAAACTTAAGGATATGTATTTTTGGTGTATCAATTACGACGAAACTATTTTTTAGAATACTAATGGTTATCTTATTGTACGCCATTGTATACATGAACTTTCCCAAGATGGGCATTTGAAGACGGTATGGATAAAGAGGTTTACATCAATCAGAAGGTCATTTGCAGCTCTTTAAACGGGTACCTATCAAATCGCCGACATTTCATACCGTTCTACCATTGTTACGCATTTCTCAATTATGGCACCATCTGCTCGGATCGTATAGTATTTCCAGCGTTTTCTTCAGTTTTATTGCTTCCCTTTTCGTTGATGAAGACATAAAATTAGCTTAATAGCTGCGAAGAAGGGTTTACCCCTGGGAAGATTCTCCTATAAAACTTCCTTGAAGGACATAATAAAGTTACACGAAGTGTTTTACAATTAGTTTGATTAAACATGGCAGACTCCTAATGTACATCGAAACATTAGACTTATTGCAATCTTGTCATATTGGGAGACAATATAAGTATGTATTATATGTTATATGTACAGGAGGCACAAAATCGATTATTGTTGTAATATACTAATATATCTGATTTATTTATAAGAAACGAATATACGTTATATACTTAGAATTGAACATTTAAAATGAGAATGTATTGTTTAAAATTGTTTGTATGTAGGTACCCGTTTTTATGTATATTGAATAATAAAAACAGCACCTGTAAAATCTCCGATAATTTTAAGACCAAAGTTGAGTCGTTTCAAAAATCAATAAATAAAGTATTTGTTTCTACAGAAATATTTTTAGGGAAAAACGAGAGATGTGTTGTTTCTTTTTTTGGTTGAAAGAACACTTGCTTGGAACTGAAGTAGATTTGCCATACCACCTGCAAAGCGATTGTACTTTCAATATCTCAATCATTTAGAACGTGAAACGAGAACGGGTCGTAACAAAACCGTGGGGATTACAATTCAACCCCGAAATCGTTCCAAATAACAGTCTCCCAATAAAGGAGATGGCAGGTGCATGCGAGTGAAAATATGTACGGAATGTACTTGAACTAGGTCGAATTGCTATATATTTATAACTGTAGACAGTAATATCTACTCTTTATATCATTTGATGGCTATCCATCAATATTGTAATAAAATAAAATAGTTGAAAAGAAAGAATTAACTCTCTAATGTAGCACATTAGATAGCCTAGCGGCAATAAAAGTCGAGCTATGCAGAGCGTTAACAAGTAGTATCCTGGCGGTACGATCGTTGGCTTCCCGTGTTAGCCTCTAATTTGCCTCTAATATATAAAGATGAAAAACGTTTTTTTGACCATGCCGCTGCGACCAGTAGAATTTAGGAAAAACTGTCGGCAAAAGTGACTTCTTGGACTTGACCGTTGCAAAGCCGTCCATATATCGAAAACGGTTTGCCAATTGTTCCAATGACTTCAGTTTGAAAATCATCTTAACTCGAATGTGACTAACTTATAAAGTATTGCATGAGTTTGGTACCAAACCCTTTTTACAGAATTCTGAACAAAGTTGCCACAGACATCAGTGCTCTATCTCCATTAAGAGTACATAAAGGACAAAAAAACAAACAAACATTTATTTTTAGAGATGAAAATGCACTTTTATGAGCCCTAAATAATGCCGCTGCGACTAGAAGGTAGGAAAAAGTGTCGACAAAAGTGACTTTTAGACTTATTTACTTACACGTATATTCCACTTTTCTTTTATGGTTTGTTAGAAGGTGATAAATATTATTAATACCTACTGCTTAAGGAGAAATTTAGTTTGACTTTTTAAAAAGTACATTCAAAATTATTTAATATTAAGTTAATATTAAGTTATTTAATATTAAATTTGTATTGAATTAGGAACAGATTTTTTGTGGTTTCCTTTAAAAATAATATACGTATAATAATTAATTTTGCAATGAATTAAAAAGTTCCGGCTGTATTGTATCTAAGCAACTCGAGTACGTTTTCGAAAGAAACAATCAAATGACGAAGCACAATCGTGTCTTAGAAAATCCAATGCATGTGAAACGGCCTCAAATTACGCTTAACATATTGGAAAGAATCCACCACAAAAAAAAATGTATTATGTTTTCCTTGGCCTGAAAAGAGTATTCGAAACGATAGATAGGCGAATACTACTAAAAAAAAAATTAGAAAAGTATGGTGCACATAATCGAGAACTGAGTTGGTTCGCCTCATATCCCACAAATCGAGATAAAAGGATTAAAGTAAATTTTGATATTAATGAGATCCAGAAAGTATTGAAATATGGACAGCTAGCGATTTTTGACAACGAAGCTCTTCTATTCGTATCTAGGTAGGTGAAGAGTGTCATAGAAGTGTACATTAAATTTGAACAGTTTAAATGTATGGCTCTGCAAAATAAATTGAAAATGAAAACTAAGAAAACAGAAAAGTATGATTTTAAACACCAAAACAGGCCTATCAAAACATAAATACCAAAAAAAAAATTGTATGCAACAGTAATGTAATGGCCAATAAGAAATACATTAAAATGATTTTGCGTTAAAACTTGTTTTAAATTATTTATATTAGTTTGAAATTAAATAGTGACTTACTTTATAATAATTTCTTTGTGCTAGAGTCATCGAGAATCACAGCCAGCACGACAACACGTCCGAGAACGGACTCAGGACTTTTGGACTTCGTAACGGGGCGAAACCTCTTTGTAGCCAGCACGCGGTTCCCTCGCCTCAACATCCACAAAGGGACCTGGCGGTCTCCTGATCAATCACCGTCAACCAAATTGATCACATTGCTATCGACGTAGGACACTGCTCCAGTATTCTCGATGTTCGAACATTCCGAAAAGCCAACATCGACTCGGATCATTTCCTTGTTGTAGCCAATGTAAGAACACGGATATCGATAGGACAACGGAGTAGAGCAAGACCAAAACAGTTTGACGTTGGCAAGCTACAATCGCAATTGACCGCTAGCAACTTTACCGATCGAGTCTCCCTAAAGCTCTCAGAGAGTCCAACCCAGCCAGGCGAAACATGAGCTTAGTCAGGCGTCTACGGATTCAACGCTTAAGATGGTTGGCCATGTAGAGCGCATGGACAACACTGCTCCAGCCCGAAGAGTCTTCGACTTCGAACCAGTGGGACAACGCAATAGAGGACGCATATCGACAATCTTTATTGTTTGTTCTATTAGTAATAGACGCCGAAAGGCAAATAGATAAGTAAGTTTAGATTATTTTAGAGTACCTGCGAGGGGTCGGTAGGATAGATCTTAATAACATGGATTGTTTAGATATTATGATAGATTTAATCATTTTTGTCCAGTCTTTAAAATCATGAATTTAAAAATATAAAATTAATTTTAAAGTTAAAAGTTAAAAAAGGACGCCCACTGAACCGATGGCGCACCCAGCTGGAGAAGGACCTCAATCAACTTGGTGTGCGCAGTTGGAGTAAAGATCGTGCCGGCTGAAGAGACTTACTTGTTGAGGCCCAGGTCCACCCCGGACTGTAACGCCACCAGAAGAAGAAGAAGAATAATTATATATATAAATAGAGTAATGATACCTATGTTAAAGTGTAGTAGATATAGGTCAATAAATGTATGTTAATGTTTGTCTTTAAAATTAAGCAACAAAATTATGCAACTCCAAAGTATTTAATGTATTATATTGTAGATGAGTTAGGGAAATCCAGCAATATAGTTTTTAAAGAAATGTGGGCGACTTAAGATTACTAGCGACTATATTACTGTACAATCAATTGTCCAATTTTGCTAAAAACTTAACAAATTTTAAGAATATTTATAAATTGTATAGTCGTTTTTGTTAAGAGTAATTTTTACTACTTTTACTTACAAAAGTTAAAACAAAAAATGTAAAAAATTTGTCTTGAGGTTTTTGCTGAATAAATAACTGCATCTATCCATCAGTGATGGCCGTAACATTATGGGTACGTGGTTTGATTGCTGGCCAGTACGACCAATCATAATTTTCACGTTTCCACCTCATCCGAGTCACTGACAATACTCAAAGAGTAATTACTGTCTCGAAAAACTTCTCAAATTTTGCCATTCGGAGTAGGCATAAAACTGTAGATCCACTCCACTGGTAAGAGAACAATAGCATGCACAACACGAGCGGTTGATGTGAAGCTGTAGCCCCACCCCTATTAATATTATAACTATTTCTAAAGACTAATGCTGGTTCCTATCCTTGAAAATAAGATATAAGTATCCATTTATTTAGCTATTTAAATCAATTAAATTTACAAAGAATTAAATAATATTTTGTGTTCTTTATAAAAAAAGTATATTTATGTAGCTATTTTCAAAAAAAATATATGTATTTATAACTTTGATTTACTAATTATCTTATAATTTAGAATAACGCGTATTGAAAATATAAATAAAATAATAAACCATTGATTAAAACAACAAGTTTTTTCGGTTTTAGAGAGAACCAATAATTGTTTTGGCTTACTTAATTACTTAATCTTTATTGTATTATAAATACAAAAGCGAAATTTAATATTTTGTGCTCTAATATCTACTTAGGAGTGCCAATAAGTTAGTGTATTCGTTACGCTTTTTATTATTCATGTCTAATATATATAGACGATACGATATCTGTTAATCTGTCCATGCCTGCAATCTGTATTGAAACAATTGCATAGGAGTTTTTCCTGAATATCCTCCTCCTGCTAATATTCACCTAATACGAAAGTGAATATTTTTTTTCCGATTTTTTGGAGCACCCTTTTCCTGAATTCACAATTAACTACATATTTGATTGAAATAAGCTTTAAACGAACAAGAACAGTAATGTGTATAGCCGCTTCTACACGGTCATCCGTGCATACTAGTGGGATGTGAAAGTTAATACGAAGCTTTCTACATAAAAATGGGAAGCACGAAAAAGCTATAATGCTACAGTAAGAACAAACATTTACAGTATTGCGTGGTTATCCATAAACTAGATATGGCAATGGGATAATTGACTTAAACGAAAAGTCGGATAAATGAAATTTAGTGAGAGTGAATTCACCAATACAATTTTTCAATGGTGTTTCATACAGTGAATCCTGGGTAGCTGGAGCAAAAATATCTGTTACTGTTGGAAACTTATTTGCCTTAGAACATTGGCAGTTAACTTCGTTTTCTTGCCATAGCCAGTATAAAGCATAAGCAATGTTGAATCAATTTATTTTGAATTTTTCTTATGAAATATTCATTAATAAAGAAAACTAATATAACAAAATTCTTGAATGGCTAAGGAGAAACTAATGAATCACTCACACCTTGGCGACAACAATTTTAAATAAATACAGCTATATCCATCATTGGGTATTCAAATATACTCAATTAGTCACATTCGAGTAAAATGTCTCAAATCAAAAGATTCGCGATCATCTTATCCATAACCGAACCGTCACCAAGCTAATGTGGGTTCCAGGATCTACACCGCTTAATTAAACTTAAACTGCTATCCGAAATAGACTAAAAATCTTTATCACCACCACTACACGAGCGTCAATCCAGCGAGATCATCACCTGCATATCCTACAGTGGCAACCAAGTTAGCCATCACAAACTTCGTTCGGCTCCATTTAGATCATACGAAACTAACACATGAACACCTCTTGCAAAAACAAGCTCCAACATGCCACCACTGTAACAATGTCATAAATATAGAGCATTTTTTTGGAAACTGTTTTTTCTCATCGACTTCAGCAAAGGAAGTTCTTAACATCGACATACACCAACTACTAACCAACCCATCCCTCAAAAACATCAACAATATCAACAATTTAATTAACTTATTTAAAATCAGGCTATAATAGATTTTGTAAATTCCCTATGTGCTCCGCTCTTTTTGTTAGTATTATAATATGGTAATGTATACTAATAAATAATAATAATTATAATAATATATTTCAGCTTTTTGATGTAATTTGTGCACGTACTTTTCCAGTTTAAATATAAAGCTGTAGTTTGTTTATTTATTTTCCCTTTTCCCCGGAACCACAAGCCCGATGTGAAAAATCCTTTTGCGTTAGATATTTCGTTTATTAAAGAAATGTTCACGAGTTTATTGTGCGTTTAAAAAAAGACATGTCCTATTTCGATTATTAAGCAAAGCAGCGCTGCGATCAAAACGTTTAAGAACCCACACACACCTACAGCGCGGGTGAGCCGGGTGTACAGCTAGTCTCTATATAAGAAATTCATCACCATTTTACAATCGAAAATGTAACATACATTTATAATCGAACGAAATATAAAAATATATAAGTACTGCGAAATTCCCAAAGGAAAACAAGCAAAACAAATATTAAAGACATTACAATACATAGGTCAACTATAACCATAGTGTATGCAATTTCATTCACTTATCATTATATTTAATATATCCTAAGAAAATGTCAAATAAAAAACATTTATTTCTTGGATCAAAATATATGCACTCTTTAATCAGTTGTATAATAAACTTAATGCGTTTTGTTCTCTTAAAAGCGAAATGTGAAAACTTGGAACTCTGTTATTGTTTAATATAAATTGCTCAAAATATGCTATCAACAATAAACATACATATGGATACATACATATGTATGAAGTATATAATGCAAATGTAGATACATATGACTTTATGTTTTCAAAACTTGTATGGAAAGTCAATTTGACCGTTTGTATTGCATACATTACATGAAATGTGTGCGTACAATAATCAACAAATATATTACAATTAGACAAGGCCACAGAATTAAAAAGTCACGACACTTTTTAAATGTAAACAGGTAGCTGATTTCTTCATTCTTGATTGAATAATTTTTATAATCCTATACAATATTGTTCTTATGAATATTGACAATTTTAAAACTATAATAATCAAAGCTCGCTCGAATTTGTTTATCTTGTACATGCTTAGATTTATTCCCTTCCTTAAAAATACTATTCATTTCAACCAGTTGCCAACGAACAAAGTTGTTACAGGCTAGGATATGCACATCAAAATGAAAAAAAACATTTTAAATCGGTTAAACAGCTTAACTATCCCTAGCCTTAGAATCTGAATTGTCCCTTCTTTCCTCTTTCATTGTGGTATACACGAAGTGGTGAATATGAACCATTTCCAGTACCATTGCTATTCGGTCCAGTTCCGGCAACATTTAAAGTTTGCGATGCCGATGGAGATAATACGTCGGAGGGTTGGGGACTTGCTGTGCACCTCGGAGCCAATATTAAATTGTATACAATAAAGTATACTACGGCAACAATGCTGGTTGTTATGGTAAGCCATTGATAGATATCTGATGTATCTGCATTGGGGGCTTTCTCGTCTCTAGCTAGACCAATCAAGGCGCCAAATCCCTTACCTGTAATATACAAAGTATTAAACGACAATTTTTAATGAATTAATTTTGTAAAACATGTGTATATAATTTAATAAAAACAATTTATCTTACCTAGGCCGAAAAATGTAATCACTGCTAATGCTTGACCTGTAGCAGTTAATTTACGAGGCATAGCATGTCGCATATAGATTATGATCGTGATCCAGACTAATCCAATTACAAGAGGTTCTAAAACCTGCATAACGACTGTCAGCCATTCTACATCAGCACACCCGAGTGCTGTAAACCGAATTATAAATACGGCAAAGCCAGCAATAAAAATGTTCGAATGGCCACAGTACTCTATGAACTTATCAACGTTGAAGAATAAGAGCACTACAAGAGCTAGACTGGCAAATAAGATAGAATGAGCATGTATAAAAGTAAATTTAAGATAGCTGTAGATACTACTCCAGAATGTGCCGAATAAAATCGAAATCAAACTAAGAGCAAAAATTTCTGGACCATATCGACGTATAGCAGACATTGGGTAAACCAACATTCCAGTCTTTGTATGCCACCACCACTCCGGTGGACTCAATGGCATATTGGTGGAGACTAATAGAACAAGTGCACCTAAAAGGAAGCACACAATGGATACGATGTAAGCCTCGACGCTTTGATTGTTTCCCGATTCGAGTGGCGAAAATAGAATAGGAAATACTATAACAAAACCGATTGCTCCCCACACATACTGCCGACATACTTCACCCCGACCTTCAGAAGTTTCACGAACAGCAATAACAATGGCTGTATTAAGTAGAGTTAAGGCAGCCATTGCGAGCATATCACCCAAAATTCGAATTGTATAGTAGCTTCCTAAAGTCGCATCTAAGTCCCCGATTGTCTGAAAATAAAAAAGGATTGAATAATGTATGATAAAGTATAAGTACACATATGATGTAAATCTATATCCACACATGTATATACATATATCAAGTAACATAATTTATAAATCAACAGTTATATAGAATACGTTAGATCAAACTGTTTATCATTATTGAACAAGGTTTAGAACGTTTGCAAATATGCATATAAACGAAAGAAATACGTGTTAACCTTGACCTAAAAGGGACACGTAATTTATAACATGTAAAATACATCACCATTCAAGATTCTTGGAGTCGACCAATATTGTTCTAAGTGACTCACTGGTTGGTACTGCGCAATTTATAACACCACCAGGAAGAATGAAATCAATGAAAAGTCTTACCTCAATACACTGGCTATCTGCAAGCACACTTCCGCGGCTATCATATGGGTCAATTACTTCACATTCAATCATTGGCTTGCATCTATTTGGTTTCTTTAACTTAATCATCCATTTTGCTTGTTCGTCTGGAACTTGGCACTGGAACCCATCTATAACATGAGAGGCAGATTACAAACCAAAAACAAAATATAACAAACAATTTACGCACCCAAAGGATAGTTACACCAGCCCGCACTGTGGGTATCATTTTCATCAGTTGTTGCACTTCGCAAAATTGAATGGACAACGATGTTTGTGGTATCACGTGTGTATACATGACACTTTTTAACTACAGTCTTTCCATCTTCGTTTTTCTCAGTGAGACACAAATGTGGTGGTTCAACATAAATTTTTTCCGGCATACCATTACGTTCGACACTCACATGTGAATCATTGTGGTTATTTTTGCTTTCAAGGCCTTTAAATTTTTGCTTTTTGCGCAAGCTCTCTGTAACTGTACCATCTTCATAATCCGTTTCATATTCGGATTCTGAACTAATTTCTGTTGATGGTTGTGGTGATCCTTCTAACCAGGGAGTGTACAGACTTTCAAGTTGAGACGGATTCTGACATGTGTAGGAGCACTTGGTCAAGTTCACACTTCCAGTTTTACCTTTCCATTGATGACACAGGGCTTCTTCCGAGCAACGTTCCTGAAAAATAACAGCTCCATTTTGATCACAACCGAAACTCACTGAAGGCCGTCGAGCTTCTTTTCGATAAACACTCGAAACAGCTGATAAGCTCGCGATACATATAGATATTATAACAAGAATAATAGCTGTTAGAATACGCAGAATACGGCCATAATTGTTTGACTTTTTCGCTGCAAATCTATCGGCTAATGGACCAACTGTTAATGGACCAAGTATAGATAGAAACGGAGACAAAATGTTTATGAATCGATATTCCTTGAAGTTTAAGCCTAAGTGGGTTGGTACTTCTATATGCAGAATGTAATATGCAGTAATACCTATAACAAAGAAAAAATTGTAGTTTCGTCTACGTGCACTTCAGTTGTTATGTGTAATATACTAACCAGTAATAACCAAGAATGTTACTAGCTTTATCGAAAGTAAGCTTCGATTTATCCTAGGTTTTTCACCTTCCTTCGTAGCTCCCATCTTTTCAGCAATATTAAGAGGTTTATTAAATTAGTTTTAGTCTGTATGGCAGGATTCGGTTTAATTTTAAGTCTTAACCAACATTGAATTCGCATTAATTACATTACTTGTTCGTCATTAGACGTGTAGTGACAACGCTGAAAGAAAGAGTAAAATTGGTTACAAATTTGTTCACACCCATACATAAATTTGCCTGAATATAAGCTATCTAACCATATCTGCGCCACTTAAAGTATATTGTTTAATTTATTGAATGATTGCGAGACGTACAGCCAAAAAATTCTCATCACATTTCGCTGACAAACGAACAAAGTGCGATTAAAGGGCTCTTGTCTGGTTTACAATTGCACTTAAGCATACGTATGTACAATCGAGGGATCAAATTAACCTACAGACGAAGGCTGCACTGCTTAAGTGGTTATTATATTACTAAGGCTTCGTTTAGTAACATCTAAAAGAGTAAATAATAATTTTAAATAGTGGGCCATGAAAGAGACTGAATAGTCCATTGCTTAACAATTATGTAGGTACATACATTAGTATTCAAATATTTACAGATTTTTGTTAATTTATTATGTTTCGCAGTTAATATTAATTTTAATACCAATGAAGCTTTGAATAATTTTGCGAATTGTATCCGAAATGGATACGAAATTAGACCTGAATCTACATTCGAATCTCCTAGTTAGAGTGACTTCGAAACAATTAATATTTAAGGTTAGGGATCAATTAATTGAGCAAGCAAAAACCATTTGGTAAAACGACGATTTTTGATTGTCATATAAAGTTATAGGCACACTTAAAGACAAAGGTTCACCAAGAATATTTACGCCTTAATGTGTACTTAAATTAAAGTGTACAGGAATCCAAAAGAAAATCATATCATTCTGATCTCGTTACTTCAACAGATAAACTTTACACGAAAACAGCACGCACGATGGCGTCAACATCTATCTTTATAGTTTTAACGAATATTAAACGTCAACTGGACTATTAAGGGTTATACATATAAAGGAGAGGTACACAAAAGTATTGCGTCACGCAACAAAAAGAATGAAGTAATTTTCTCCCAACTAGACACATACAGCAATGTATTTGTCAGGTAAAATAATGAACGATTACTATAACTATAACTACTTTATTTTATATATTTATACAGAGACATAACAAGTCGAAAAGTTTATTATCACGCCCAAGGGATATTCCTACTAAATCAATTAACTTACCTCTATAAGAATGTAACTGATTTTAGCTAATTCCTCGCCCTGATTTTTTTAATCTTTTAACCAAGTTAAATGTGCGGAAGATGCGTGACTGAATAGCATAAACAATTCATGTTTATTCTAATTAAAGCGGACAAAACATCGCAGAGTAATGTGGATAAGACTTTGGATGCTCCTAATTTCATGAGATACTCTAATAATAATTTGTTATATTTTATTTTCGGCCGTCTTTTTATGGCATCACCACCAACAAAAGCATTAAGGAATTCTTCTCACTTCTATGAATTCAGTTAATTGAACTAAATTGAGTGGTACGTACATATGCATAGTTTTGGCATTAGTGGACACATTATTATTTTTTAATTATTCAGCAAACTCTTTCAAGGGTTTGGTTTTGATTCAAATATAAAACTAACATACATATTTAAATGACATCAACAGACTGTGAAAGCACATTGCTTTACGTGTCGTTTTTATTTTTGCCACTAGTCAACTTTGTATACACTAACAAATAAAGATGACTAATTTTCTATGACAATATTTTGTACTTGCTCAATGACCACTATTTGAGGTCAGCAAGTTTATCAGCGGATTTACTTTTTCCAAAAAAACCAATGCTATTTTCTTTAGATCAGAAAATTACATTATTTGGGGTGATCTACTTTATAAATGACCGGAACATAAGTTAATTGAAATATACATATATGAAGCAGCATCGTATGAACTGTTAAAATATTTATTATACAGTATTATATAGATTTAATAGACTAATCATACGTACATACATCGATAATAAATTCAATAAAAAAATGCTGAAGGTAACTGGTAACCGTGAACTGTACCAAGTCTTTTGTTTAATTTCACCCTTTCTAAGTTGCAAGAGTCCTTCTACAGAAACATAATCGCACACTAGAAAACACTGTCGACCGTACAAATATATTTAAATCTCAATATATGGAAATAAGTATATGTTACAAAATTTAACTGAGGGTAAAAATTCAAGGTGTGTTCAAAGCATGACCCATATCAATTTGATACGAACTCACAAGAGAAAAGGGAACTGGCGTCCTATATGATCGGGATAAGGGAGAATGGAACTATACAATGCAGAAACAAGCAACGGAATTATGACTTATAATGAATATTAGCAATCAGTTTATATATATTACTAAAACGAAGGGGAAGGAAACAATTCAGATCATGTTTGTGGATTGATTCAATCGGCTAAAAAATATATCTAGGTATGTGAAATGAGGTATCTTCTTTCTAATAAAAATACGTCCTTAAGTGTAGATATTTTAACACGCGCAGGTATAAACTGGTTTTATAATATTGAACTAACATCGAATTAGTATGACGCTTCACGCATTAATGTCTTCATTATAAGAGTAATAAGCAACTCTAATGCACATACAACATTAAATACTAAAATATAAATTAAATTTCAAGAGTATTTAATTGATACTAGTATTGTATATCAATGGACAGTGTGTGTACATATATATATGTAAGTATGTGTGGGTGCATGTATTAAGTTAATGCAATAAATAATAACAAACCTCATAAAATATGTTCAGAGCACATGATTAAATTTGCACTTGCTGAATATGGATATACCTCATTGGTATTCGATAGCGCTACCGCTAAAAATCAAAAGTATCTGATTCCACAAGTTAATTGTCTATTTAGGAAAACTAAACGTCCACACTTCCGACCGGCAAATGCTTAACGCTTGCACACCATAAGTATATCTTTACGTACACTCACCGCATACACTAAGAAATAAACCCACAAACCGAATAATTAAATGCGCGTAAGATTTAAGCTCAATTTCGATTAAAATTTAACGAAGAATACAAAATTAAAGTCAGTTTAATTTTTATTTTCATTAAATACTCACATACACATATGCGTATAAAACAAAACAATCGAAAAGGGCTCAGCCTATACTTTGCCAACTTCACTGAGGTATGAGCAATGTTACCTTGCAAGACATTTACGAGAAGCTAGATGGTACACCCTTCCCTTGGTTTTGTTTTGCTTATGTCATACTTTCATACATATGCAATACTTACAAACTAGTCTTCAATGGGAGGTAGCACAAAACGGGCCAACAGAATATAATAAAGGAAAAAAGCGAATCAATGAAATGGCATCAACGTTAAAAGCAATGAAAAAAACATGACATCATCGTGAGCAACATCACCGAAGCAAACAAGCAACATACTTGTACGTGTGGGTGATGTTAGGGACGCAGAAGAGCGAGGCAAAACTTACACTTGGTGGAGTTTCTGATATATTTATACTAGATGGCTAATTTCGAACTACAGGAAAACGTCGTCATCATCGCGTCTGTTGGGGGTGTCACAGTGCGAGAACGCGAGCCATCTATAAATAACTCATCGCCACCATCTCATCCTATCCGAAAAACTCTCTTATTTCCCGCAGTAAATTACGGAAAAAAACTAGGACAGAAAACTAAATATTTGAAATATTTCCGAAAATCATCAGTTGAAAAAGCAAATATTCTATGTGCAACAACTTCTTTCTTCCTACAGTTGTTTATCCGAATTACAATATAACATTAAAGGGCGTTCATGTTATTCTCAGCATTCCAAACACAACCATATACTCTACGTGACGCAAGGTGTGCCCTAGTTAAGTTAGTTTGTAGTGAACTAAAGTCCTGATTTTCCAATAAATTTTACACTTCACTGAATATCAACAACAGCCGTGACGTGATAATTTCACGTCGCATAAAAGCACTCAAAACCATGAAAAATAGTATTACCATTCACTTCAATGAGTTTCTAATATGAAACCGTGTACTCTCCTAATCAATACTCATCAACAAGATTGAGTCATCACTCTTGAAGATGACCTCTTTGGAATATGTACATATGCAATAACACATCACCCACTCCAGTGATTAGCTGCTACAAAATCATATCAAATTTCAAATTCAGTTACCGTTTAATTGCTTTAATTTCAGATTAGACAATACGTCGTAGTCGTTCTCTCATCAAGAAACGATTCAGAGCGAACCGCAAGAGTCACCTGTGGACCAAATGTCAATTTATTTATTCACATGACCTCACGGAACAATAGAACAAAAGAGAAATGCAAATTTGGTCAAACTTCCGCACCAAATGTGAAAAATAAATAAAAGAAGTAAACTAACCAAAAGCGCGCGTTTCTCAACTTATTTCCCAAGCAATCTACCGGACGCGCAACCTGCCACTTGCACAAACAGTCGCCCAAATAATAACTAAACTGAAAACATCAACGAATAAGTAGCTGAACCGATGAGAGCTCGAGCAAAGAATCTACCAAAAAGTATCTACAAAAACAATTTGAATAAACCGTCACCGCGGTGGAGTCACCAGCTGGTAATACCATCCGATGTCGCACAAAAGTCGAGTCTCGAACTTGAATTCGTTTTTTCTCTTCGCAAAAATAAATAGAAAAGAAAAGTGGAAAGTCAAAGGGAGAAAAATGTATACCAATGCTCTCTTAATACTTGGGCAAAAGAGAGTTGCTGTTTTGCAAAATCTGTTGACGAAACTTGTATTACGGAGCAGCCTATAACCATGCAACTCTTTTTTAATGAATCTGCTGCGTAGATTTGATATTACATTACTCAAAGTTTGAACAGTTGAACACTAATTGATAGAATGGACTTCAAAAAAATAAGACTATTGTATATATTATATTGTGTTAGTCACTTCATCGCATTGTATTTAATTTAATTATCAATATCTACATTTTATAAAATATTGATACTCGTCATCCTTAACAAATGTGATCATGACAATATGAGATTTTGATTAAATTGATAAAATAAGGTAAGCTATCATGCGGTCATTAAATATACAATAAGCTTTGTTTTCTTAAATTGCATACAAAACATAAATTGGACCCGATTCCTACTGTTTACAGTTTATTTTTATATATTCAACATGTGTTTCCAATTCCTATTGCATGGTATAATGTCGATCTATTTAAAGCGATGGATGCCACACCTTTATCAAAACGATCCGTAACAAATTACTGTATGAGAGATGAAGACATTAACATACATGCAGAATAAAATTTGTGAAACAGAACAAATATTTAATGCGCCTCAGTAATACTCGTTAATAAAAAAGTCACTTAACACAAAATAATTGTGATTGACATTTGTTTAAAAGTGGTGTTTTGACATTCGACTATTGATGTCTCGAGTAGGCTTGTGTCGAAGCCGATGCAATTCACTGCTAAATTAATTTCATGTCTGCTTGCGTAGAGTCAACAATTTTATGTACCATATACATCGATCAATTTTTGACTATACCTCTCACATTGGATTCTTTGTGATCTTGTTAGCTTGGAATCCCTCCCACTGCAAAATTCCAATACGCCGAGATACAAATACAAAAATAAATGTAAACAAAAAACAATTTGTATAGGTTTTCTATCTAGCGGTATGAGAAGAACGGTATTACAACGAAAAGAAGCAGTCATACACTAGCTTCGTGCTCTCTGCTTTCGTAGAAGCAGAATTTTTCGAAAATCTATTTATAAGAAAGTTCGAATATTTATCGGTGAGACATTAATATGTAAAGCATTTTTTTTAGAATGAATACAATCCAACGATGGGTGTTCGTAATCGTGGATGTGTGATCGGACAATTTGTTATACGGATATTTTTGCTATCATAAAACGAAATATGTGCCAAATTGAACATTTTCACATGATGAAAAAACATTAGCGTTGGAAATCGAAAGTGTTGTAGAAAATATTTTAGAAAATCCGGTCTGTTAGATTTGTGGTGTTCCAGATAATTGAACCGTGGATAACAATTGATACAACCAGCAAGAACATATTCATAATATAGTTTTGAGATAAATACACTATAGGACAAAGAAAAGTGTTTAAAAAAGTGTAAAACAAAAATGCACAAATATCATTATCTGAACTGAATATCATTGAAACGTTCTGATAAAATTGTTCTTAAGAGTGTTAGTTAAGTTATTTTTATATACAGTATCTTTTATTTTATGTAAATAAGTCTTGGTTTCTATAAGGGACACAAAAATGACTACACGTGGTATAAGGAGGAAGAAGTCGTCATTGACCGACTTGAAGATTGCTGTGGTTGGAGCTCCAAGTGTTGGTAAAAGCGGTAAGACCTGCATACGTTTTCCGTCCCGTAAGAATAGTCAAGAGAAAATGAGTTCATCGAGATTCGCTCCCAACATCACCTGTTGAATATTGTCTTTATTGTAAGACACATTTTAAGTTTTGCAGTTTGCCTTATACGATCCAATTAAAAAAAATCCGTTTTGTAGATAAATATTAGGCAAATTTTCCCAGTGTATTTGAGGACTAAAACATTCAATTTTTTACGTTATCGCGTTCTTCAGTACGTTCAGTATGTATACCTACGTTAAATATAAAATTGTTGTTGTATTATCTGAATATTATGCTCTGATGTTGTAAGTGATAATAACCACTCCTGTAATTTTGAATTCTATACTATGCACATCGAAATTGTGTCCATTTATTTTATAGACTTAGTTCATTCACATGATTATTGTTATTCTTTATCCAGTTTTTAAATTGACATACTAACTTAATCTTTTATATTTTTTTTCTCCGAAGTGTTTCCGTGCGGAGTCGCCATAAAACATATTTATCCACTTATGAGATAACTAAATCTTTCTCCCAACTTTTTTAATTATTGTTTTAATAGTGTTGTTCTGGAAACTGGATAATCAATGTATACAGTATATTAGAGAAGATGAAAGAAATTTCTGTAGGACAGCAAGGGGTACTATCATGCGCTTGGGATGTGCTTAGGTCCTAGGACACATTATTTGGTGCACATTTTTGAATCAGGTTTAATTGTATTAGTATGATATGACTGAAAATAAACTTAAAAACATACTTCAATTTTCAAATTCATAAAAAAAATATATAACATGTCTAATGACATGATTTATTTGTTTTTTAGCTTTAATAGTGCGATTTATAACTAAACGTTATATTGGCGAATATGACCACCAAACAGGTACAGTACAAAAGTTCGTAAAATAATCAACATGCTAACAACAGTTATGTACTATAGTAATCTAATAAGTAATGATAAATGTCCTTATGTAAATATATTATGTACGATACATATGTAAATCTATATTACAGAAAATCGATACAAGCACGAGGCTATGGTAGATGGTGAACCAGTACTTTTTGAGATCCTGGACACATGTCCAAAGGTAAGTGGCCTTAAGGGTTGCTTTGTCAACGCCCCATTAAGCAATTTTTTCCCGATGCAGAACGAGCACGAAATGCCAAATGCTTCAGAACTAATTCAATGGGCAGATGGCCTCCTTCTTGTGTATTCAATAACAGACCGGCATTCCTTTAACTACATTCGTCGTGTAAAATCCGACCTCCAGTCAGATACACCAGTGCAACTGGTTGCCAATAAAGTAGATATGGTTCATTTGCGGCAGGTGAGCACTGACGAGGGTGAAATTCTTGCCAAGGACTTCGAGTGCAAGTTCTGCGAAGTGTCTGCTGCTGAGCATGTGAATCTAGTTGCAGAAGTGTTTCATGATCTGTGCAAGGAAGTACTGTCGTCAAAACGAAAGTCAAAACAAAGTCTCTTGGAGAGGATGTTGGGTGGAGCACGCCCTTATAGTCGAGGGAAGAGTGACAGCTCCCTGCCAAAAGATTAATCGAGTGATACTTGTTGAAAAACATAAAAACATTATAAATACATATATATAAATTTGTGTATATTCATATTTTACAAATTATTGTATAAAATTGTGTATTTTTGGTTTGAATTCCTTCCAATTTCTGCTCTTAAGAATATTTGAAATTAAAATAATGCTCATTTATTTTTTTATTTATTTTAACGACTTTTACTTTAATTTCATTTTCTATATCATTTGATTTATCACAGAGTGCCGTTGAATTCGGAGCAATCTACATTCATTTATGATTAAAGCATCATTTGAAGCAGTTTTCTTGGCTGCAAGGCTTTAACGATTTTCGAAATCTCAGCTTTTTCGAAGAACTTTAATTTCAATTGACGTGGTAGTTGTCCCTGCTAAATATAAATCAGTTGAAACCGGGGAAACTTTTACCGCACATTGCCTCGAGAAAATGGTGGCAAGCAGCTACAAGATGGGTGTGCATTTAAGAGGAATCATTGTATATGAAGTTTAGTTTCATATACAATGGTGGAATGCAAATATCAAATAAAAACGTTGCAAATATCACAGCTCTTCGAACTTTACCATTCGGAGGTATTTTATATTCCTAAGCTTCTAAGAAAGGTTGTTGAAACTGCATAGCTTTTTAAAATTTCTAGACGTCTGTTGATTAAAATCAGTGCTGTAATAAGGGGTGGAATTCTAATTCAAAATGCTATTTACATGTGTACAGAGTACGAACTGTAGTCATCAGAGCTCATGAAAAGCCATTGCCCAGCTTCTGCAGCATCCAATATGTCGTGTTATTTGTGTTTTTGAACTCTTACGAGTGAAGGAAAGATACAGTTCTATAGCGACGCTGGACGTCAAAGTTAAAGAAGTTTGTCCGTGACTCAAGCGTCTATATGAAAATTACAAATGGCCTTAAAAGTTAACCTATAACAAATAGTTGTCACATAATGACTGACCTTCTCATCGAAACTGAAACTGAACTAAATAATCTGATAATATTCAGATCAATTATCAATTAATTAAAAGTTGCAAATAAAATAAATAAAATAAATAAAATAAATAAAATAAATAAAATAAATAAAATAAATAAAATAAATAAAATAAATAAAATAAATAAAATAAATAAAATAAATAAAATAAATAAAATAAATAAAATAAATAAAATAAATAAAATAAATAAAATAAATAAAATAAATAAAATAAATAAAATAAATAAAATAAATAAAATAAATAAAATAAATAAAATAAATAAAATAAATAAAATAAATAAAATAAATAAAATAAATAAAATAAATAAAATAAATAAAATAAATAAAATAAATAAAATAAATAAAATAAATAAAATAAATAAAATAAATAAAATAAATAAAATAAATAAAATAAATAAAATAAATAAAATAAATAAAATAAATAAAATAAATAAAATAAATAAAATAAATAAAATAAATAAAATAAATAAAATAAATAAAATAAATAAAATAAATAAAATAAATAAAATAAATAAAATAAATAAAATAAATAAAATAAATAAAATAAATAAAATAAATAAAATAAATAAAATAAATAAAATAAATAAAATAAATAAAATAAATAAAATAAATAAAATAAATAAAATAAATAAAATAAATAAAATAAATAAAATAAATAAAATAAATAAAATAAATAAAATAAATAAAATAAATAAAATAAATAAAATAAATAAAATAAATAAAATAAATAAAATAAATAAAATAAATAAAATAATATTCATTGTCTGGGTCCCATTTCGGGTACCACAAAAATTATTTTAACGGCCCACCTCTATCGGGGCAATCACAATGGTCAAAAAGTAATAGATTTCTAGAAAAAACTGCCCTAATAGGTCGCTTGGAGTCGGCCTAAGTAAGTCCCTTCCACTCATTGGAGGGCAAAAAGCGTTCGCAACACGAGTGGCTGCTGTGAAAGATGTACTCTAGCCCACTAAGGGCTGCAGTGCCATCCATATTTCAATTATTATTATTAAGTAATTTTTTCGACTTCGAAATTTTTCCGACTTCGACCACACGTCATTGGATCCTTACACAACGCGCGATTTGCATCGAAAAAGCTCTACCATAAATCAAAATACCGAAATTGAATGTAAAACAGAATGATCAAGGAAACATTGTTAAAACCATTACCTTCGACTTAACATTAGCAATTAATTCCCCATTTCCATGGGCATTAAATGTGTAATTATATTCAAGCAGGATTTTTTTTAGAATTTTCTATCGTTGAAACTTGCTACTTATCACTCAATTCAAAAAATGATTAATTGTTATCTCATTACTAATCTACACCTGTTTTCAACGAAAGAAATCAACTTTTCTCAACACAAACATTCCATTCATATTTATTTATCATTGCATGCAATTTATTCATGATGCAGACAGGTGTCTCTAATGATACTACTATAATTTCTATTTCCATTTAAGTGATGCTAATAATTGTTACACCCTCTTGGCTTTGGTCGGTTTGAAAAGAAGAGAACGTTCTGAATAATTAAAACGCCAATGGGTGCAATGAGGCAGTTCTATTATAATGGCATGCGAAGAAAAAATGTAATTCCTCTACCCCTTTGATTCTTAAAAGCACTTCAGTAGCTACTAACATCTGGATGCATTATTTAATAAACTAGTTTAATGCCATTGACTAGCCGATGAAATGCTAGGCTACGTGAACTTGCTTAGAAAAGTGGGAGTTGTGAGTACGACCGCGGGCTGATATCTATAATCCTACCACCTGGTTTGATATTTGTTCCGAGACTGTTGCGATGTGCTTAGCTGTCTTGTTAATTTATTTTCTATTGAATTGTTAATGTTCCATATTAATATGTATTGGTGTTTGCTTTTATTTAAGTAGAACTTTGACGTTCATCAAGGAATTTTTACTTTCTAATAATTAAGCATGATCACGTTCTAACTTTTTATTTACATAAATCTTCTATGTATGTGCAGAAATATATTTCTTTTAATTTTTAAAAGTTTGTACATGGTAAATGGTTTAACATTTCAACAAAAAACTAATTTTAGAGTTGTCTAAATTATTGGCATACTTATGAAATTTTGAAATGAAGAATTGAAGCATTCAAGGCCCAAACAATTTAAGGTTTGGATGTCCTCCGAATGTATATCACCCGAAGAATAAATAAAAAATGGTAGAATTCGAAATGACTACAATTCACCTGAGAATATTGTGCATCCATGCACAGCTAAGGCATACATTTATACATCTTGTCTACGTGACCAGACTCACATCGTAAATTGTGGCAATTAGCCACAATGACACCCATCTAATGAGTATATCAATCACTGATTTCGAGCTCTGCCTAGTTACAACAACCGGTTGTTGGAAACAAAGAAAAAATATACATTGCTTTCAAAGAGCATACATTCTGATACATACTTTCCAGACCAGAGATCTAAAAGCTTCCTTTAGCCATGCAAGCCAATGAACAGTAAACTATTCAACCCGAACAAAAAAGTTAAGTTTTTTTTTCATTTAACTCGTTCTGTTACCCCCCCATACAGAGCAAGCATATACTGCGAACTACCCTGCAACCTACATTCACATTTGAAAACATCAAGGGACCTGCTTACATTCACTTCCGCGTTATCTACTCTAATAGAGTCGTACTTTAAATAATGTATCTATTTGGTTAAAACAAAAATCACAAATACTATCAAAAGTGGATAAAGCCAACCGTACCAACCTCCGGTATGAATCATGAAAGATTTCCGGCTACTATCTTCATGGATCGGAGCTCACAAGTGTTAATGGCCTACTATTTCCTTTTCGCCACACACGAATAAGAACGTTGTTAACAGGTATTAACAATTATGCCAATTATTGTTATATTCTTTATTATTGGCAGACTTAACCTTGATTTCGAGCACGAATATTTTTTTTGCAATTACTGGCAATGGAAATAGAATTGATTGAATAATAAATGTATTGCAATTACGATCTTGGCCCTCGAATAAAAAACAAATTATGCGATGCAACAATGCATAGATATGTACATATACGTGTGCATATCTTCTTCAGCACTCCACCCTCTTCTTTTCACTGAAGTAGTCCCTGAATACCGCAACAGTCAACAGACACCTGTCGCAGCAAAATATAAGTAGATTGACAACCTATTGCTTCTGTTACATATAACGAATGTGTTTATCCAAACCTGTGCTACCAAGTTAATCCGCATTCATACATGCTTAGGAGACGAATACATTATATATACCTTTATGTATACTCGGATTAAAACTTAAAGACAACTTGTCAATCAAAGACGTAGTCATACTACAATGTATCATGAAATCACGCACTTGGAGAATGTGCAGTTTACTAAATGTTAGATGTACCGCAAAACGAACTTGATTTTTCACACATCTGGTCAGATAAATATATTTCAATGATTTAATCCCTATGGTGCCTGCCACCCCTACCGCTCCCTCCATCAACTGAATTACTCTCGGAAGCAGTAATTGATCCGGTCAGTGGTAAGAAAGCTCAGTGCTTTGAGCGTGCAATTAAAATACAATGCCATAACCGCGAGTTCATACTGCAGCTTAGAACTCGGAATTGAGCTGAAAATCTGTGGAAGTAACCGTATTCCGGTCATGTTTAAAGCCAAGTGATTATCTAGCCAAAGTATCTTTATGACGAACTTTAGGTTCGTGCTGTGTTTAGAAGTCAATTTGCTCTTTCTTGCATCATTCATAAGTATATGTATATGGTTGTGTTTAAACCAATATTTTACACGATATTTTCTTGTATCCGAAAATGTGTTTGTACCCTACATACAGGCACATTGATACCACAAATGAGTAAACTAATAAAAAGTATTTTAGACTTTTGGTAATGGACAAGGAAAATACGCCTGTATTGGTTGGAATTATTTGTTGCATACTATGTTTAAATGATCCACGATCAATAACCTTCATGAATTGTCTTAGTTGTGAAATACTTTTTCGGTGCTACTGTTGCGGAGAACCCAAGAATTCGGTTTCTAAATTCGGCCAATATAAGTGACTACTTCTGTCTGTACGATTCACGTATAGATAGCCTTTTTATTTTCACGAGCTAGCTATTGTGACAATCAGTTTATTCCATCTACTGGGTTTTGAGTCCGTGCCGGATAGAGTTTTGATTCACATCCTTAGTTGCCTTTCAATAAGCTTTCAAAGCGCACCACTTGTTAGTTGTCTTCATTTTCAGCAGAACTTTAATTTAAGTTGTTTAAGTCAAGGAACGGTATTCCAGGCACACTTAGATCTACATAAATATGTACATACAACGAAATCTATTTTAAAGTATGCAGAACTGGTAAAAGAATTGTCTTTTAAATGGTCGTAAAAATGTCGTTAATACTTTGTGAAGTATTTTCAGTTATTTTGTATGACCTTGACAGAAGCAATATCATATGTCTGGCCTCGACGAGTTTTAATAGTTAAATGATCACTATCGGGTTGTTGGATGGCAAAAATCTGAAAAACTTGGTAAGACTGGCAAACTTAATAACATTGATATATTGATGGTAATAGTACAAGGTTAAAGTCGGATATTCACACTTTCAATAGTGCAAAGATAAACAATGATAAAGGAATTGCAATGTTCTATTAATGGAAAAGTTTCAATTATCTTCTGTGCTAATACTACGGCATTAATATTATAATGAAGAGATACAATTTTGCTTCAAAACACTGTTTAAGCCCCTCAAAGAGTACAATAAACAAAAAAATTAAATAATCACATCGCTTAGATTAATTAAAATTGAACCAATATTTAGCAAGCAAAATAGCTCATATAACCATTTACTGTTACAGTTGACCTCGTAAGAAGATCAGTCGAGCAACTGAATCATTTTTTCGCAATAAACCAAGTCCAGTGTACGTAATCAACAACCGCAACTTCCGATCATGCGACACTAACTTCAAGATGAACTTACGCCTTAAGGCAACACTTACCGAACACTGATCACAGTCTCAGTAGTCTGTTCACATGTAGTATATCTGATGATTATTCAACTCCGTCTACAGTTATTTAAGCTGATTCCAACCTCGCAAAAGTGTCTGGTGTTATGTAATCTCATTTTCTGTAACTGGTTTAATAATAGGAGACAGTACCATCAGCCAATCTATTAGGAAAAGAGTAATAGTTTAAATGTCCGCATCCCTGAAAGGTGTTCTCTATACGTATAGAATTTATACACACACATTGAAAACATTTTAAATCCATTATGGCGATTTGCATAAGCCATCGATACTAAGTCATTGACTTGTTGAATGCCATAGAAAGGCCTCGATAACATTCGTAGAAAGAGTATAAATCATTTTGAGTTTGTTTTGATTTTAATTTTATTCAATATTAATAAATAATAACATAGGAGAGCTGGTGCACAATACGTATAATAGTTGCACAAAAATACAATTACTATTGAGGATAGTGTACAAAGAAAACATTTGAGAGATACACGAATGAAATTAGTACACTATAAACAATAAAAAGTACAAAACCAAAAGTATGTGTATAATACTATGTGAATAAGAGAATAGCACATATGTTTTCTTAAACATGCTGATGCTTAGGCGAAAAAAACATTTATATCAGATATTATAATTGGTGTATATATGTTTACATAGGTATATTATATATAATAGGTATAGAAGTATATTATAGTTTTCTCGTACTACAGTTGATATATTTTTACACGAAAATTACTTGTGGGTTCAAAATTTGTGGTGTTTAACTCACTTATATATTGACTATCTACAATTACTCTGATTAAATCTACATACCTACTAAGATGTGTTTTCGTGCATACATATGAGTTTTTTTTTTTTTTTTTTGTAATATTTTTCCATAAATCTATGATATTTGGTCCAAAAATATAAAATAAATTAAAATTAAGATGATGTCATTTGAATAAAAGTATAATACAATAAGGAAAATAATAGTGTAAGGCAAAATAAAAGAGAATAGGGGGTAATAGTAAAAAACGAGGTTTGAAAAATACATCTATGGTACGTCATTTGAATGGTTGTTGTTTAGAAAGGGCTCCTCAATTTCTGGATAGCATTTGTCAAATGCATAAGCTCCGTGTTTAGTTGTGTAACCAATGTATCAAGTTTCTCAACTGAGTCCAAGACCTCCACTCTTTCGGTGTGTGGGTTGAAACGTACTTCGAATGGACGTGACATGGTAGATACCCAGCGACGGAACTTCTCCTTAGCATCTTCAAAACTTTCAGCGACATAGTAGATTGGTTGATATTCCTGATCCTGATATGGTTGAACAGCTGTGGATGCCGGCTCAAATGCGCGATGTTCTGGTTTTTCACTAATGGCATGTAAGAGTTCGCCATAGGATGAAAGTAAACCAGCTCCATAGGCTTTAATTTGTCCTTGTTCCTTGCACAAACCAAACTCAACGGTGAACCAGTATACCTTTAAGAGATGAAAATAAAATTGGCATAAATATCGTCTGTCCTTAAAATTGATCTTGCTAAAACTAGAGACCGTGCACACCTTGTTTGCTCCACAAAAAGAAAATATGTACGAGCACAAACTCTACCACATAATAACCATTTAATCCAACGTGAAACATACAAATCTATGAGTTGCCGACTGACGGACCGTGATGGCCAGTTGCATTGCCTTCAATCAACTTGCCTTCGATTTGGAGTAGTGTCTGCAGTGTGGCACCAATTGCATCTGGTCAGAGCTTAAAGACCTTTTTTGTTGGCTACGAGTGCCAGTAAATTTCAATGCTAACGCGATTTGGCCACCGCTCATATGGTAAAAAACTTGAACAGTGCACTACACCAAGACCATGACTACGATTGGCATTTTGCTAAATTAATCCGTGACAATGGATATACAACACGGTTATAGCTCGACATAAATTAAGTTTGCTGCACTTGCTCACGGTTTCTAGTTTAACAACATTGAACTGGAGGTAATACGTAATGGAGCGTAACATGTAATGAGAAAATACAGACAAAAAATACTTACAGTAGAAAGCTTTTCGATTTCTTCGTCCGAAGCACCAAGTGAAGCCAAGCCGATTTCCTGTGAAAACTG
Source organism: Eristalis intricaria (assembly GCA_964034865.1). NCBI lineage: Eukaryota > Metazoa > Arthropoda > Insecta > Diptera > Syrphidae > Eristalis > Eristalis intricaria. The sequence continues at coordinate 91,067,372 of OZ035875.1, read as the reverse complement.
AGCAAAGCTGGGATCAGCAAGAAGCGGCATGTGTCCGAGCAATTCATGGATGCAATCACTGTAATTAATATAAAAGACATTAAGTTTATTTAAAAAATAAATTGCTATAGAAACTGGTTATGCTGTATGTGCATTGCCTTCATTGACTTTGTAGTCATCGCAGTAATCACATTTCACTTAAATGTGAAAAAAAAATGAAACTCCTTCCTTGGCAGCCTTTTTGCATGCCCTGCCAACTCAATTACGATCTTAATAGAGTGACAAAGAGCTTTCCGTTTTGCGACTTTCCACTGTATAGGAGACAAGAATAAAATTCTGAAATAATAGGCAATTACCGCCACTTTAACCTCCTTCAGTGCTCGCACATAGTTCCGTTTAGAAGAGGAACTTTTGATGAAAACTGCTATGGCATCAAAGGACAATGCGACGACAATAATACCAGCACAAATTAAGTTATAATAATTGCAACATGAGTACTTACGGCTCTGGTGTGTGGTAGGGTGAGTTGACGTGCCTCACATATTGTGTGCTCTGGAATATTCTGAAAGCCAAAGAAGCCAAGAAGTCGCGAGCTGTTAAAAGTCCTGCAGCTGGTCGAAGAGTAAAGCCGGTGTTCTTCCTCAGGAAACTACTCATTTCCTCTAATTGTGGAATGCGGTCCTCAACAAAAATTTGCTCATCTTGCAATTTCTTAAATACAGCTCTGTATTCAACGCAAGCATGTTTTGGCATTAGATCAAGCACCGTGCGGAAGACAGACCTCCAGGTCTTGTTCTCGACATCGGTGTATGGGATAAATGGAATTGGATCTCCGAATTTATAACCAAAAGCGATTTCAGCAATTTCCTTACGGCGTTGACGGTAAACCTTGTCAGCAAAGCCTGGATGATTCATATCTAACTCTGGCTCGTACTTGGTCATCAAATGATTACAGTTATCCAATTCAGAAGCATGCTTGGGGAACCATGGTGCTTTGACGCTTATGTTGTTTTCTGCTAATAAGTTGATGCTGCCAAATGAAGATGATTGCCGGAGGGAACGAATCAGTTGTAGGAGGTTAGCACGAGTCATATCGAGCTTGATGAGAACATCATGTTGAACTCCTTCCTCCCGAGATTGACGGGACTCCAAGTGTAAGATGGTTCCGTGATAGTTCTCAATGGCTTTAAGTATGCGGCCAAGTGAACTCATACCGTCCTTAAGACGGACAACAAGCGCTGCACTTTGAACTGCGTTCTCAGATTCCGGTGATTCAGTAGCAGCGTTGGCAAGGACGATTTCATCTTCAGTTAATCCAGCATCTTAAAGAAATAAAAAGAAAAAATGAAAAGCGGAATGCGATTTAAAGGTGGTTGGAATGAGCGACGATTCTGAGCACGAAAATATAACATAAACCATAAAGCGAGTGGATTGCTGTGGGAGGGAATATAAAAAGGGGGTAACAATTCTATTTTCCACCCTTGGCTGAATCCACTTCTTTTCACCATCAATGTGACACTAAGTGCTCCATAGATGGAAGTCAGAATTGTCTGCTATTGTATGAGTTAATCCAAGTAAAAAATGTTCATGATGGAAGTAATTTATCTCAATCGGATGAATGTGTGTGAGCGTGTGTGTGTGTGTGGAAAAGTGCCACTGCCAACTTACCATTTGAATTGTTGTTTTCGTGTTCCTCATCATTTCCGTTAGTATAAGTGGAATCTTGACCATAGGATTCATGATCTAAGCAATTACCATGCAAAAAATAAAATCAAAGAAAAATAACGAATAAATTAAAGGAAACAATAAATTAAAGACGTGAACCGTACCTTCAAATACTGGCGCATCATCAACTTCATCTGGAATTTCAACATTCTCCACTTGTTGTCCATTTTTAAATTCAACATTTTCTTCTGAATAAAAAATAAAAGAAAAAACAATAACAATAACAAAAAAAAACGAAAGAATCACTCAGACTTACCTTGAGGAATGTGTTCACCCTTGGCTTGAAGGATGCATTCTTCTAGTGTTTGATCTAATCAACCACAACATCACATTGACACAAAACATAAGAAAAAAAAACAAAGGAAACAAAAACTTAGACTCATGCAATATTAAAAAAGTTAATACAAGTACGACTTACCATTCGCTTTTGAGCGAGCCTCCTCCAAAACTGATTGCTTAGTCTGCTTTACGACTATACTCTCAAAGCGAGCATCATCCACAAGTGAGCGGCGACGGGAAGGATAACCATTCTGTAGACAGATAGAGAAAGAGAATGAAATATTTTATATATGAAGAATATCCGGATTATTCATTCAATTTCCACTGTTGCCTAGGGCACTAAGAGTCATTATGTGGTGGAAGGATTTTATTACATTAAGTTGTGGGAAGAGGAAATTAATCCTAGAAGCAAGGAAATTAGCTTATCACAACCAAGTGTTCCTGTTATACGCAATTGTGGTTATCTTGTTCGAGTTTCACCTTCGAATATTATATTTTCTCTGAGGGTATTGCCCCTCTTATTCACATTCTTCGTAGAGTCTACGTAGACTAAATAAATAGTTTTGAACCGAATCCACCAAGATTGACTTTGTCTTTTTTATTTTCAACCTGTTTCTTATGTATTATTATTCAAATAAATTCTCGCATGTTTGAAAAATTCTGCCGGAAAACGAATGCAGATGAACTGAATGTAAAAAATGGTTCTTTGACCGGCATTGAAATCAAAATTTGTTGAGATGGCTAGATTTTTGCTATCTTCCCGCACAGATCAGTGCGAATCACATGAGTGAATACGTTTCGATAGCCCATTAAATGGCTAGGAAACGAAAGTATGCCGTTATTTTGTAACTCATTAAAGTCAAATTAAAGGTAAAATTAATCAAACAAAAGTAAAATAATATGCACATAAGCATATACACATTGTTCACAGATACATACAATATCTGTCTATAATACTTTCAATCGAAAGCTAAGAGTAAATCAGATTGCCGAGGGGCATTTTAACACCTTTTTTTATTAATATTGCTCTTGAATTAACAAAACAAGATTGATCCATAACTCATCGATCAACAAAGAAATAGCCTGCATATTTAAATAAGCCGACTACACCGATGACAACGATAACGTGTAATGGGTTTAGTTTTTGGACACACGCTCCACCGCGAATGGCAGAGATATGACAGTAGCTTATTATGTGATATTATCTTATAATAACCTGTCTTGAGTAAATTTCTTTCAATACCCACACCAAAAAGGGTCTTTTTTTGTGTCATGCCAACAACTGCCGGAGAAAAATCACCTGCCATCGATAACAAGTCAACCCAATTCAATCTTTTTATGTTTCCAAATCTGTTAAACGACTTGTTCAATTTGATAACATGTGCTCTTGTGCATCAAGGTAACTTTCACTAAATTGTTTAAGATGAAGTTTTTGGATATTTTGAGCTTGAAATTCGAATGTTGTTCTACTCGCATGACGACAAATGAGCGTATTGAAACCTCAATTAAGAAAATAAATGTAAAATTTGCGGGCAAATAATTCAAAGCAGAATTCGATTTGTAAACAAATACGAAATGCATGTAATATTCATAAAATTAGCATAATATATTTCACTAATTAGATGGTGCTGTTGCTCGCACGTAGGCCATCGCTAAGAGAGATGTGGTTTGCTCAACTGATTTTTACTTCTTTTTCCATCTCGAAAGATTTTATTGCAAAATGTTTGTTTACATTTTTTGGTTTGCATTAATAAGCCATAAATTTAAAATCACCGATTGAAGCCATGAGGAAACTTTTGCAAATTTAAACGATTTGTTTTGATGAAATATATTATGACGTCTTTGAACAAAACAAGTCCCGATTTGGAAAAATCCTTTATGAAAAACTTTCCACGACAATAAAGTGAGAAACTAAACGAAAACTGTTACTAGTTTCAATGTGAATTTGTAAAATTGATGATACTTATTTTTATTAACTACTCATTAGAAATAATGTTTTAAAAGTGTTTCTCAAAGGATAAATTTAAATTTTAAAGTCACTTTTTGTGTGTCCTATACACAAAACAATTGGAAATTTAATTAATTTTTAATAAATAGTTTATTGTAACTTACCTCAATACTGTATGATTTCTTGATTGCGAACAATTCACGATTCTTTTGTGCAGCAGCTACAGCCATCATATTGTATATGTTATTAATTGTAAATTTGACAAAAACAAAATTTCAGATTTTTCTTGAATTTGTGTTTGGTTTTTTATATTTAAGTTTCACTTGCTGGGTTCTCGATATTTAATAAGCCTGATTTATCAATAACTTTTAGTACCACAAAAATTCACTGCTTAGATGTAGTTGTCTGATGTCTTATTGCTCAAAATTGTTTTCACAAAATTTAGTTAACACTGCTTTTTGAATGATTTATTTATTTAGCCGCAAACAAAAATTCGTTATAATATAATTATATCGTTATCCTTGAAGCGGTCGAAGAATCCTTTTTGTTTTATATTTAAAAAAGCTAATAATTACAACAGCACAACTACTTAACCCAAGAAGCAAGTCTAAAGACCGAGTGATAGCGAATCAATGCATGGTCTCTGGTCAGATCAAAGTCTTTAAATACTCGCGCGCTCGATATCAACACAGCTCTGGGGCGCACACGACGCGGTGAGCAATGGGTTTTCTGCGACGTCGTACAAGCCCCTACCACACACCACCGTCACCATTACCACCCACCAAAATGTAAACTTTTCGATACCGAGGGTATAGCGTTCATAAGTTCAACACCAACAACAAATACTATTCAAGGTGTGTGAATACTAAGAATACACAGAGAGAAAATGAATTTGTTTGGAGCAGTCGGACGGAGTCTCTTAACGTCATCATGTCGGAATCGTCGTCAACATCTCACACGTCATTTGCTTTCTGGGGGTTTTTGTCATGTGTTGCTCCAGCATCATATGTATATGGAACAGTGGAAGTAGCGCGTGTTTCTCAACATTCTACAGGTGTTAGTATTCTAGATTTATATAGATACTGTGACATCAAGACTTTTTTTTCTCATTCTATGCTTATTCTCGTGCCTTTTCGTCAAGATAAAAATGACAGACGTATTTAGTTTATGCATAGTTAATTATTGAGCGGGCAATGATTGAAATGTCTGCAACAGAACCTAAACAACCAGGAATGTTTCATTAGTTATCATCAGTATGATTCGTTCAACAATCCTCTTATGGATAGCACAAGAACTCATGAACTTATAGTCTATTAATGGTGGGCTTAAAAAAATCAATTTATCTATTGAACATGAATAGCTAGTTATGCCTATGTGCGAATTTCGCGTTGAAAGTAAGCCTAGCACGCTCTTACTTCAACAGTACAAGTGTTCTAAATAAACGCACATTTGCAAGGATGACAAGATTTCGGTGCGTTTTAAAAATTTTTTTTTTGTGTTTTCTATACTATTGAATCGTATATCTCAATTCGGATCACATCTGTAGTTCACTTTTACTTATTTTTCAAACTGCTAATTAGATCAATGGCATAATGTTAGTAAATTTATGCAAGCGTGTAGTCGTGGTTGCTGTTGCTTTATGCTTTTCTAATAATTATAATTTTATCTTTGAAATATTACTTCATTATCTATGCAATTAAAACAAATACGATCTTACAGATGGAACCTTCAGGATGTTTCAATTAGGAGTATAAGTACTGTGCAGTACAAAAGCTACAAACATATGCATGTAGACTTATGAATAAAACATAAGCCTGCAACTTGATCTTTTCTATTCAATTACGTATTTATGTAATACACATTTAAAAGTATTAAGGAATAGGAAATCTTTATTTGAATGGCAAATATGTATATTATTTTCTAATACAAAAGTCGAGAGCTCTTGAAGTGCCTGCTTAGTGATTTTTTTCCAACTATTGCTTGAATGATTTCTTTTATATTCTATTCTAATTATGTATTGATTTAATTTTATTATTGTCTTGATTTCCAAGTCCATCACTGCAACGTATGAAGAAAGTTCAATAATTGAAGACTTTCAATCCAAATATGTACCTATGTAAGCATATACAATTATTTTTGGTCAACACGTTCAACCAAATCATGTTCAGTTGTTGGATACAAAACTAGTCAGCTAAACGACACAAATCATTATTGTCTCATAAACCAGAAATATTAATTATTCTCAGTTATTCTATATGTTATTTGATAATATTTTCACGATGATTTTATTATTTTGATTAAAATCATTCACCTCGAACATTAATTTTAGATAGATTAATAAATTAACAAATGTTATACATATTATGTAGATACAAAATATTTTCTAGTACATAATAAATACTATGTTTGATACTGCAAACAGTATAACAAAAAACAAGCTTCTAATAAATGATTCTTATAAATATTCGAGATACAAAATATTTTCTAGTACATAATAAATACTATGTTTGTTACTGCAAACAGTATAACAAAAAATAAGCTTCTAATAAATGATTCATTTCAATCCTTAAAAACATCAGGTTCCTCTGATCACAAAATGTGACACAAAAGACTGACTTCATAGCCTAGATGGCTAAGAAATCACACTCTATGAAGTTTCAATTAAAACACTAATGCACTTTATAGAAAGCTGGATCTCTTAGAATCAATGAGATATGTGATGGGTGGATGAGTCTAATGGTGTTGCCCCTTTGTCGAAGATAGTCTTTCTAAACAACCCACCTAACTATGCAATGTAACGCTTATGTAACACTGTAAAGTTATTCGTAATTATTTCGACTGTAGCTAGTTCACAACAGCATTTAATTTAATTATATCGTGTTGTATATAATTCACCTTCGTTCATGGGCATTTTAAAATTCATAGGATAACTGTGTAGTATCTAATGAGAGTGACGTGTTAAGTATGGTGAAATTCAGTGAACGGAAATTTCCTTTGATCTTTAGTAGCAGAAATTTATTGCGTGGAATTAAACTATTATAAAATTACTGCAATGACTAATGGCAATTGTTAAAGAGAAGCACGATTGTTTTGATTAACTAACAAAGATTAAAGATACACGTACTTAAAAACACGTTAACGCTGCATTCGAAAAACAAAAGATTTCCACAGAAATTCTTAAAAAATAATCTGACTCCTATCTGAATAGGAATAAAGTTAACAGTTTGTAAGGCATATGGCTCGCAAATAATATCTCCTATACTTGTTTTAGCGTAAATTACGTTTGAATTCTACCTATTCTTTAGATGGTTTGAATCACCCGCAGATGTTTTATTGCCGGTTATGCTGTTTATATGTCTTGTAAATACGCTTAAAGCCAAAGCTAAAGTTACACCTGGTGTTCAGCAAGTTTCACTTCAGTACGTATAAATATAGAATAAATGAATAACCCAGTGGGTGTGTCAGGCAGACTGAATATACATTTATAACTAGAAGCTATAAGTAACCCCATCGAAAAATATACAGTCCCGGCATACACATTATCTTAAGGAAATACATACATTAAAGTAGTATTTAAAAGTAGTATGTAGTTCAAGAAACTACTATGTAAAAAGCTATAAGCTTCCAACCGACTAACTTGCAGACTTGCATAAGAAAGGTTAATTTTTTTTCGTATATTGCCTCACCACATCTAACATAGTAGTACAAATATAAATTGATTTGAAAAATTTTTAGCATCATTTGTAACTTAAGTTCGCTTTACTGAAATAATTTTGATCCGGCATAAACTATGCTCTTCCAATCAAATACAAAAGAGTCGATAAACATTGGCGTCTATACATTTACGTAAAGAACAGTATGATTAAAAGAGAACAAAGTGCTATATACATAGCAGAACAGAAGATAGGAACACCTTGCTTTCTAACCGCAATCAAATTAGGAGTAGAAGATAAAACAAAGAATATGATACACATGCATTGAGCTATTTCCGCTAATACATACATATGTATGGTATTGAAAAACTGCAATAATATTTCTTTTCTATTGCGTTTGATGAGTAATCTATACTCTGTTGCGTTAGTTTATAATGCGCCTAATATGCCTGATTTCGTTTGAAAATACCTTTTTATGTTAATCAGAGCTACCGAATTTCGTGATCAAAAATTGTCAGCTTTTATTGAATAATGTTTAATGTGTTATCAACGGAAGTCAAATAAAGTCATGGTTGACTATAATATAGGCTTCAAATACCGGAAACTAATACATATATATGGTGCGTGGGAGAGAAACAAATCAAACATATTGGAAATAACCATGACCGCGCCTCTTATTTATTTCAATTTAATATAACCTCATAATGACACTATGCATCACAAATTTGTACATTATATTATCTAGGAGATCGTAGGGAGAAAAACACATTGGTATCTGTCTGGGACTAAATTTGTTCGGCTATATCATTGGATAAAATAAATCCACGTCTCTCATATTAACGTATCATCGATTAATTGTGACCAGTTAATTGTTATCCAAAACTTTTGATTTATTTGGTTCAGCTACAAGTCTAAATTAGTTTTCAAGGACACTGTCATACCAAATAGAAATATTTTGTTCACTTGTTGGCTTTATTCATTACCTCATTAGTATTAGCCATAACCCCATCAGGTACACAGGCATACATTAACCTAGCAGCTGCAAAATATCGCATGAGCTCAATAAAAATTATTTTATCGATTTCACCAAAAATCCTTACACATGCAGCTACAAAAAGTTTATCTGTCAGATACAACTGCAACAAAAACAAGAGAAGGACGTACTTCAAACCCGAAATCTGTCAATGACATTAAGGTCCACTTGACGAAGGGGTTCCTGCTTTGCAGAATATGAGTCCTATACATACATACGTACATACATGTGTATTCATTTACTCCACTCTTTCCACTGCAATTCGGGTGGACATCATAGACTTACCATGGCACCTGTTTTATTCGTGCTGAAAAACTTACGCAACCCTATAGTGAATGGTAAAACAATATGTGATGATTATCGAAAATCACACGGCGCACAGTGATTCAGTGATACACTTCAGCTTTTAAAATCTGTCAGATGCACACAACCTCGTAATGACATTTTAATCGATTCATTTACCTGTTGGAAGAGTTTTCCCTCCGAAGATGATTCTGCGAACGAGATTTGGGAAACCCCACAACGCTGAAATATATAGTACGTCAGAACGAGGCACATCTGTCTCGTGCCGATGACGCTCAACATCACCATCTCACCTAAATTGAATGCGTTAATGCGATGGTATCATTTCATGAATGGGGATTTACTCGGCTAACTAACAAAAGAGCCGCGGATTTCTCCAAAGTAAGTTAAGTTTAAAAAAAAAAAAAGACTTCGCATGTATCCCAGATGGCGTCCAATACTAAGAAATACAATCTTGGAAGGTAAGTGAGGAGGGGTGCATACTATAGTTTAAGATTAAAACGTCGACTCACCCGGGGATCACCTTGTGTCACGTTGGGCTAAGCTGAGTAGTTGCTATAGACACCAAAACAAATCCAGTTTTTTGCCACACAGGCCGCGCGTCATCATTCTTCTTTTGTTTGGCTTTTGGGTTTTCATTCACTCTTGTAGAGGAGTGAGTGTGAATTGTTTGTGGTCGTGATAATGGAGGCAGGTTTTTATTTTGAAAGTGGTTTGCTGTTTGCCGATTTGTTGTAGTGGGTAAGGCCACCACTGTAGCGTACACAAGTTCTTAGAACAAGCTTAAAATAGAAGTACATTGTGATAGGGAATGGATTTTCCAATTAAGAAACGATTTCGGAAATGTAAATGGTTTACGGTCGCTGCGCTTCAACGATTCGATGTAAACGTTATTACTCACTTTTTGACTTATAAATCATATAATTTCATTATGTAAAGTTAAACACAAATTTCTAATTCTTTTCTATATGTTGTCAATGACTCCTTGCGCCTTCATTGCTGAATATACACTTGTTTGTCCTTAAAATGGTGATTAAGAATAACTGACCTATCTTTGCACGCATATTATGGATCATGGTTGATTACTATCGAATGAGAAGACGCTTTGTTTCTAATCCAGAATTAAACACAGATATACATGCATACTTGTGCTTATATATCTAAGAACTGAGATAATGTACACATGAATAGATGGGATCTATTAAGTCAGGTAATATTTTGAAGATTCTTCATTTCGTTCTCAGTTTTCATAAGAATAACACAGTCAGACATGATATCAAACCAAATTCATACATAGCACTTAAGAACATAGGTATTACAAGTTGCAGTTTAAAAAAACGAGATTTAAGCCCTTGGTCATTATGACCGACTGTATAGATAGATGTTCACATGATATTTGACTGGTTTCGATTGCCCGTTGACTGCAAAAATGAGGCAACATTTAGCTGGATATTTAATTATCAGTTTAGTTCACTGTGGGTAAACATAAATACAACAGGTGTAACATACATATAACTTGTTTGTTCAACTACACCTATACGAGTTACCCAAAATTCCTATTACCATAGTCATTCTGTAGAGCTAAATGCATGTGAAACAGCACACCTGGTATGGACATTTAATGATGTACCAGTAGGTACCTATATATTATTGAATACATTAAGTAAACACTTTCAGTTTACCGAAAAAATTTAAGATATTTTTTCCATATAATCTGCGAGTTTTGATTGCAGTCTTAATACGATGTTCATCCCATCCCTCTTGATAGCGATGAAATATTCTCGCTTCTCGCGAATAACATTGACGCAGATCACAAAGATTCTAGTGTAATAAAGAACATATGAGTCTTAATCACCTCAAAAACCACATTTTGTCACAAGACAACTTAACTTCAGAACTCGGGTTTTTTTTTAGCTTTTCCATTTAATTTTATGTATATGTACCTACCTGTTAGTATTCTTTTACTCTCACCGCTTTTTTTTAATTCAGTTATATATTCGTCATGACCAGTCCATGTTCAAAAAGGTTTAATTAGTTCAATTAAATAAAATCAATCAGGTGGGAGCAATCCTATATTTCAAGGTATTATGACAAACTACTTCTATATTTGTTGTTCATGCAATTTTTTGAAATGTCAGTATGAGTAATGTTTTAAGAGGCTACGTAAGTCTTATGCTATACATTTATTTACAGTATTATAATTTTACATGCAATGTGGGTCATGATTTTATCTAAGTCAAAACAGAAACAGAAATTGAATTTATTATAATTTTGGTATTATAAACTGGTTTTAAAAAAGATATACTAATGCGATCTTTGAAAGTGACCCGAAAGTACTTCCATTTTTTTAATTGAAATAAATAACAATTTGTAAACACTTGACATGAGCTAATGAAAGATGATATTATAAATAAGTTATTTCGGCAGTACTATATGTATATGAACATTTGTAATGTATTGGTTATAATTTGTTAATTTCAAGAACTTTGTTTTCCGAAAAAATTCTACGTAAACTTCTCATGCAAATTGTTCGCCTTCTGCATCAAGTTTATATCTGAATGCATCCGTCGTATGGGATTCATGTATAATTGCAATTTATTTAAAAAGATACATACATATTAAGATTATTCAATGATAATGACCTGTGATGGACCAGTTGTCATTTGTACAATTCACTTTCAAGTCATGAGGTTTCCTTTCAGTGCATTTTAAATACAAAAAACATACATATATACGTACATACTTAAAAATGTCAATTCCCAACAGCAGCGGGTCAATGCACATCCAACCATCCAAAATACTGGATCTGCAAGCTAAAACTAAAATAATAATTCTTTTATATGAAAACCTGCTACAAACTGATTGGTTTTTCACACATCGAGTAGTTAAATGAATCATTGACAAGACTATCACCAATTGTTCAAGATCACTTCTTTTAAGAAACATGAGTAATCGGATCCGTCTATGCAGGTAATTCCATGCGCAAAGCCTGATCACAAATATCCGCGTAGCTTAAGTGGAGTAATGTAGGTATAATTCCAAAGCACATATATGTGTATGTAGATCAGACATTGGAAAGTCCACAACTAAACTGGTAGCACGCAAATGGATTAACATCGGTGAAATGCTGCTTTTATTATACCTATTATTGGCAGATATTGAATTAATCAATCGGAAATAGTTTGCACATGCACAAGATACATAAGTACGACGTCAATTGTTCCCACTAAATATGAAGAACAGTTGTTTAATATAATATAATTAGCAAAATGTAAAGATTTAATAAAAAAATTTCTTCATTCTTCAACGCTGTAAGTGAATATGTCCCTATTTATACGTACATCAGCTCAATAAATATTCGAAAAAAAGTTATGATACTGTATGTATATTAATTTATTCAGAAAAAATATAGTTTTCAAGGAGACCGAAAATACCATAGACAATTAAAATACATGTGACCTATAGTTCAAGAAGATAAATAAACTCATAACAGCTTTTTGTATTTCAATCAAAATAAAACTTGAGAAGTGGATGACCACGTCTAAAACAATCAAAATGTTTAACAAGCAAGGATTAAAACAATACTTTTGGCGGTGTCTGTATTTAAGCTTAGCAAAGTAATATGAAAATATATCTATTTAAGTATTCAGGAAAGAAATAAAATAATGAATAGTTTTGTTTTCCTGTCTGTACATCCTTTGTTTAGAAAACTAATACCACCTATCTACCTAATTTACAATTGTATAGTTTATACATATATATGAATTTAATATACGAAATGCAATACAAATACGTCACTTTCTTATAATCAGGCCATGTCATTACCGTCAGTCATTGAATAATTAAGTAAAGAAAAAAATCATTGCCAACTGCCTGTGTCATATGACCCTTATATAAAAGTTATTCGCACGGAAATTCTATACACTCAACTGGACACACGCTGTCTTAATTGTGCTGCTAATTGGCTCTTTTCTGTTCAATTGATAATTATGTCAGGAAATATGGCTAACAACAGAGCCAATAAAGTTGTTTCTTCTGTAATAGTCACGGTTAATGGCTTCAGTTTTGATTTTCTAAACATTTTTGATGACCTTGATTGAAATTCACATCAAACCGCCGAATTCAAATAAAACAAAAGGAATCATGAGGAGAAAATTAATTCAAATTGTCATAAGAGTAGTAAGAAATTCGAAAAAAAATATGTACATATACATACCTATATGTATGTGCAGTATTCGTGTCAAAAGTTGTTTGTAAATACGACAAGTTCCTTAAACATTTTGCCTATTGAAATGAATACATATATAATTAAATAAATGTCCATTGGCATGTATATATATGAATTATACAATCAGTTTTCTTCAATGTTGATCAAATCTAGCAAAAACTGAGGTACCACCTTATTATATATTTCTTAATGTCAAGGATGGCGATTTGTTGATAAATTGTGTATATCCAAGTGCCGTTGTTAGAAAAGACACTTGGATATGACACATTTACATTGTAGTAGATATTTTGAATATCAGAGTATAAATCGTGATACTCTGGAAATATCTTTCACTCACGACTTACTATCTGGTCAGACTGCACGCTCTATGCTACTTTGCGATATCTTAGACAAATTGTGATATTTTGCTCTATTGCATCCTTCAGTTGCAACTTTGTGGCATTGTAATTGAATAATACGAAAATGAGCTGTGTGACTTAAATAAGCTTTATAACAGAATATAGAATACAGAATCTTAGCACATAAGTACTCAAATATACATATACTCATATTTAAAGGGTATTGTATAGCGATATAATACAAGGCCCCTAACAAGCAGTCTTATTATTCTTGCATTACTAAAATAATAATTTGGTTTTACTAAATAAGTGTTATTTATATATGTAAATTTGGATACGTAGGCAAATGTGTGAATAAATTCTTATCATGTCATATCACTACAATTTTATATTCAATTTACACCAGTTTCGATCAACTTATGCATATGTAAGTTATGCGTATGTAAGTTGGTGAATATACTATATACCTAAAAAATATGGTCATTAAACTTTGTGTATCGTTAACGCGTTTCAATATCCTCCGTAATAATATATGAAATAACGTGAAAGGACAAGCCAATGAACCACTTAAGCTGCACCGTTCACTTTTACAGATGTGATGTATGAACATACGTTCATATACACGTGTGGTTTTAAAAATATACCCAGGGTGAATATAATTTATTTTATAATTCTTTAAACTTATATTAATGTTCTCAAATTTAAGTCTTAAATAACAACTAAATCAAACAGAGTTATATTAAAAGACTTGTCTACCCACAGACTAAAAATACAAGAACTAGCTTGCAAAAAAAGGGCTATATGGGTTCAGAGTAGACCGAAATGATACTCAATTGCCTATAATATGAACGCGAAAGATCTAAACTATTAATTTAAAGTTCAATAAGTCGATTTAAATTTAGAAAACATGCATTTTGTCTTCTGCGCATCATTGAATACATTATTCTGTATTTAAAAATGTTATTGTTGAAACGCAATTATATACCTTTGACATTCATGAAAAAGTTGTTTAGCTGGTTACATCTTCAAAACACTTATAACTTCAATTTCGTGTTTAAAGTAGGAAAACAATAAGAGTAAAAATACTTTTTTACCAATTAAAATTATGCAATAATATGCGGTCAACCGAGATGGAATTCGAGAAAGTAATTTCACTCCAAAGCATGATCTCAAGTAAACTTGACCTTCTATCAGAAAGAATGATGCAATATTGACACGAGTATTGCAAGACACATTTTCCAAAATATTTTGGTTATAAAACAAACTACACCTGGCGTTTTATACCGGAACCGACTTCAAAAGGCACGTTTATTGTACGAAGATCAATCGCATTCATCAATTTAGTAACACTTTCATTTTTTATTGTGTTATGTACATGTATTTAACAGAATTTAATTACAAATTAAAAACTGCAGAAGAACGAAGCTCCGCATAGCTTCTCATATCCGTTTATATTGAAACAGTTGATATAATTGTTGTCTCCGAACAATTACAAACCTTGAACTTGTCTGCTTTGTCGATAGCGCTGCACAAGGAAAGCAAGAAAAAAATCGAATGAGAAGTCAAATAAAACAAAACCTTAACAATAGCCGGTGATTAAATCTACTCAATCATTGTAAGCTCTTAACATTCCGGCTAGCTGACTATTTTTTTTTTGTTCTGATCTTAGCTTTACAAACTTATTCCTTTCACCTCTAATACACCGGTGTGTAGTAGTTGAATTTGACCCCGAAGAACACGTGTATAAAGTGAACAGTATGTAGTTTTGCATTTTTTTTTGTTATACGATAAATTTGGATTCTTGATATTGGGATTTGTGGAAATACGAATATGGGTAATACGGATACTAATGAGTAATGATGTATGTAGCTTATTCGATAATCGCTGTTTATTCCCATGGTCTAAAATATCATGTTATAGGATAATATTATCAGATTTGATTTTTTTGCTTTATAATAGGTAATATTTCGTATTGCCTTCCTAAGGAAAAATGATAAGTTAATTTCAGTACGTAAACCAGCTTTGAGTCATCTCCTCGATTTTTGTTCGTCTTGTGAATATCACATCGGAGGCTGGGCTTACTCATACGTATGATAACCCGCTAATATAATGTAAAGGTGTGTCGCTGTGGAATGCCCTTCCCTTCTGATGGGTTAAGTAATAATAATTGCTGTCCGGACTGCACACGTTTCCTTAAAGTTCGTTACGGAAATAGAATGAAACAAGAAAAGAACTCAAATAGTGTCGAGTTAACATTAATTATGGTTGATATTTTAAGGGTTCATAAAAACGGTGCGAAAGTTAATGTTTCCGCATTGCCTGGTGAATTTTTTGTACACATGTATATATACTTTTATTTCGAAACCCTTGTGGCAGCATTCTATCTTTGTTAGTATGTTCGTGAGAGTTATTTCTTGAAAGTCAGGTTTCGCGATTAGTTGCCTTTCAAAAATACTGATGATTTTTAATTTTAATATTATATTCTATGCATAAATACATCAGCATTCGAAGATGGATATAAGAACGCATCTTCATTTTGATTTTGCAGTCTTCCTTTTCCACTGGGAAATAATAAGTTTATAGCAATTGCCCACATGGATATTGTGGGTCGGTGCGTCGACTCCGACGCAATTGAACACGAGTGGTTGGTGTTGAAGCTACGCCCTGGCCCTCTAGCGCCACGCATATCTTATTATATAGCGTGGTGGAAAGCGTATCAACTATTAAAACGTGCACTTGTTTCTTGCTTCAATTCATGAATGGTACAAGAAAGTCGATCTTACCCCAGTTATGCCATTCAGACGTTCATCCATACATTAACCCGCATTATTTGCGTGATAAATAATTAAGTCTTTCTTTTGTTTCTTGCTAAATATGGGCTAATTAGCTGATTTAGATTAAACAATTTATTTTTTTGTTTTTTTGCGAATATTAGTTTTAGTTGAACACATATGTATGTGTAATACGCTGTTATATGTGGTAAAAGAGGTTTAATTTTTAGTTTCTGTAAACATTTTATACATAAAAAACAAATACTTATACTAAATCTTATTCCGCTCGTTTAACGTTAACGTCACCATTTGAAGTTGGAATCAAATTAGCGGTACTATCACTGGAGTGATCAATCAATGGACCAATATGGTCTAAGTGTGCTGGTGACTTCACTAGCAGCCCCTCCTACCTAACTATGTAGGTATCTATTTCGGCATGTTCACGCCATACTTTCTTCACTTTTCACGTGCTGAAGTAATTTCCTTTATTTTTATAGGATAAACATAATAAATTCAAGAGAAAAGCTCATAAAAACTGGAATTTAATGGATACAGAACTAGTTTGTAAATTCTTCTTTAAACCGGCTTTTTTCTATCAATATAAGTACCTCCAACGAGTATGTGCCTAACATAGGTGCACATTATTATTCTATTTTGCTTATTTAACTGAAATCCAGAAAAAGATAGATGCTTCATATAAATATTTTCATTCAACATGATAGGTTCAGTTTTTGTTTTTTCATCAATCAATTTTTTTGAAATTCTCGGTTTCCCTGATATCAATCTGCAATTAAGTATTTATGTTCTTTGCACACATTTTTTCAGGCCAATATTTTTCTCCTCTTTTTTAATATTGTTTACTTTTCACCCTTATTTTATTAGAATTAGAAATATTCACAGAAAGAACTCGCAAAGGTACCGTCAAATAGATTCCCGTAATACAGTGAAATTTTATACTTTGTTATAAAGGTCCCATACCTTTCTGGAACAAGGTAGTTAGGTTCATAGGAGGGGCTGCTAGTGAAGTCCCCGGCACCCTTAGACCATATTGGTCCATTGTGATACCCACAATCAGACTACTACCGCTGATTGACCACTCCAGTTATAGTGCCTTTGATTTTGATCCCAACCGCAAGTGGTGACAGATACAGAAAATTGTAAGAAAAAATAAGCACAAGCAAATGTATTATTGGAGAATTTTGCAAAAAATCATATTGCCTTTCAGCACCTACGAGACGCAAGTACAACCTCTACTGTAGACGATATTCTTAAATTTTTCAATTCCTCTAGACATGAAACCCCCATGCAACGAATTTATCTCAGAAGAAGAGAAGACAGTGCTTTGTAAGCAGATTAAAGGCCAGGAAAACAGGTAGAGTATATACATATTGGTCCATTGTGATACCCACAATCAGACTACTACCGCTGATTGACCACTCCAGTTATAGTGCCTTTGATTTTGATCCCAACCGCAAGTGGTGACAGATACAGAAAATTGTAAGAAAAAATAAGCACAAGCAAATGTATTATTGGAGAATTTTGCAAAAAATCATATTGCCTTTCAGCACCTACGAGACGCAAGTACAACCTCTACTGTAGACGATATTCTTAAATTTTTCAATTCCTCTAGACATGAAACCCCCATGCAACGAATTTATCTCAGAAGAAGAGAAGACAGTGCTTTGTAAGCAGATTAAAGGCCAGGAAAACAGGTAGAGTATATAATATTTAAAAATGTTTACTAAATATATTAAATGTTTAAATTATGAAAAGTATTCGCAATACCCAATGCAAGCATACCCCCGGAGAGAATTGAATTTTATAAACCTACAATAAGTAAAATTTGTGTAAACGTATTAAAAGAAAAACTAGTCTCCTTTATCGATGGTCATAACTTATATCAAAATCATCAATTTGGCTTTATTCGAAATCATAATACTTCACACCCAGTTCTTAGGATATGCAATATCATTAAAGCTATGGGAAACTCTCCAAATGTGATCTAGCTCGATATCGACAAAGCCTTTGATTTTGTATGGCACAATGGAATCATACATACAAATGTTAGGGTTTTGTCACAAATAAATATTTTAAAGTCCATGTCGAGAGATGTGTTTCTAACCTCGTCAGCAGGGATAACCTATAATACAGATATCCAACTTCTACCTTCCTTGCCCCTTGATTTGATCTGACAGCGTTTTTTATACGCTTTTTGTCCCGTGCCTGTGAATACGTGTGAGCTCTTGAGAACAGCTGTGGAGTAGCTGATACCCTTCCCCACCTTAGTAATGGGGTGAATCAGAATTCATATTTGAAAATCATCCATTATCTCTGACCGTCAGCGTCAGTGCTAGTGTTCCGCAAGATTCAGTTCTCAGACCAGTTTTGTATAATAAGTAGACTTCTGACTTTCATACTCTTCCTTAATGTGATACAGAAAGTTTTTCTTTTTTATTTATTTATTTTCAAAATAGATAATACAAGCAATAATATAGTTTTTGACATTTCATTTTAGTAAATTTATTAACCTTTCTGGAGTGGGGTAGCATCGAAAAATACAGGTACAATACAGATATGAGAATAATAACATAATATTAAAATTCATTAAAGAAAGAATACATAAATGAAATAAACAATAATGAGATACAAAAAGAAGATAAAAAGTCCTTTTTTACACCGATCTTAAGATAGAATACGTATGTTTGTTAATTTAGCTATTATAGTTAAAGTAAATTGTATGGATTGTGGAAGTTTATTGAAATAGCAAGCTGCTGTAAAAGTACAGAAATTGCAAAAAGGTGTTGTACGGTTGTTAAGCCCATGTTATTTGGCCTTAAGTTATAAACGTCTAATCGCATTGAAATAATAACACATAAATACCCTAACATACAATACCATATTGCAATTTAGAGTCTACTAATCCATATTAAAATGTTGATAAAACTTTATTTGAGCAGAATGGTTTGACTAAATACCGAGCACCCAGGTACATTTGTGACCTAAATACTTAAAATTCTTGACTGATTCAATTAGAAAACACTTCTCAGAACACGTATTTTGTTCATGAAAGTTTTGCAATCCGCGGTAGCCTAAATCTAGTACATTCATGCGAGTGAAAGCTAAGATTGTATTCTGGTATAGTGTTGCCGGATATTTTCAAATTTAGTAATTCGGTTTTTTCGCTAAAAGGGCAAACCACACCCTAAGTTTTTCTACGTTTTGTCCACTTTTCATAACGCAATCAAAGTAGTTTTGGAAAGTGTATTTAAGGCTATAACATCGGCGAATGCAGTCGCTATTTCACTAAATTGATGTCTGGAAATTGAGTCAAATATGTTAAAAATAAATGTGGCCCTAGTACAGAACCCTTAGGGACTCCATTTTTTAAAACTAGTGGTTTACTAAAAACACAATTTACTTCAACTTTTTTTAACGCTGTTTTTAAGATGTGTTTTAAGCCAATTATGTACTGTTCCCCTAAATCCAGCTTTTTTCTAATAATAATTGGTGGTCAACCATATGAAAAGACTTTGTCATGTCGATGAGTAAGGCTATAGTAGACATATTTCTGTTTAGATCTTCATGAAGCTGACTGCAGACCCTAAGGATAGTATCCTCTGTCGATAATCCAGGTCTAAAACCAAATTGATTCCTTGGAAAGGATTTTT
This sequence comes from Eristalis intricaria, assembly GCA_964034865.1. NCBI lineage: Eukaryota > Metazoa > Arthropoda > Insecta > Diptera > Syrphidae > Eristalis > Eristalis intricaria. The sequence goes on along the minus strand of OZ035875.1, from coordinate 91,047,447 downwards.
TTTCTTGAGGAATTGTACCATTTTCTCTTTGAAAAATTTTATAAATACTTTTGAAAATGTAGGTAATAACGATATGGGGCTGTAGTTGATCACATCTTTTGTTTACCTTTCTCTTTTATACCGATGGTACTGGAATTTTATTTATTTATGAGTTTAGTCTCAGTATTGTGAGGAACTTCATAAATGCTGTTAAATGCTTACTCGAATAATTTTCAAAATAGAAAATTAAAGTTAATGCCGATAAGAAACAGGCTATCATTTTTAGCCATTAAAAAGAAAGACTTGCGGTATGCTAAGATTAGACCTAAAGGTAAGTGCACAAAGAAAAAGAAAGAGCAATAGAAAAGTCAAAATCTGAACACTTGTGATGAAGATGAAGATTTCATCAAATCCGTCGGAAGAAAAGAAGTTTATTGGTGAAAAACAAAACTGAAACTGTATGTAAGTATGAACTGAAAGCCAGAAATATACGGGTCATGTTAATTTTAGTTTCTTTTAATAATTAACTAAAAAAGAAAACATCTCTGAAGATTTCAATCAAATCCGTCGTAAGAAAAGAAGTTTATTGGTGAAAAACAAAAAACAAAACTGAATCTGTTTGTAAGTATGAACTGAAAGCCTGAAATATACGGGCCATGTTAATTTTTGAAATAAAGTTAAAACTAATATACCTAACATTTGGATTCAATCGTCAAATAATCAAACAGCAATTACTTTAGACTTTTCAGATGTAAATTTTATCATCACACACAAAAACATTTTCCATTTGGAGTTGAAAATAAATCAAAAATCATCATTAAAAATCTGAACGTATATATATGTATGTAAATCACACAGCATAGATGTAAACATTATGACAGATTCATTAATTATGAAAACAGCTTTATTTTGATTCATAATGACATATCTTATCGCACGTTACATTTTTATAGCAAACAAAGGTACTACCGTCCATGAATTTGTCCATATACTGCACTAAACCTTAACATTTTAAAACATACAATAATACCTCGCTAAGTCAATGACTAACGCTTCGAAGTAAAACTTTGGTGTGTAAGTAAGCTTGGCCGCTATGAACAAATTGACAACAGTATCCAACGTAATAAGACAATAACTCATTTCAGTATAAAAAAAACCTCCGTTTATCTTCAATTGAATACGGTTTTCTTTGTACCTATCTTTATCTTCATTATGTGGACTTGAGGATTCGCTTAACAGTAGTGTGCAGGGTATTTGCTTAACATACATCTCCCCCTTGTCCGGATTAAACTTGTTTTATAACATTTCAAACTAAAATATGACTATGATTTATTTAGTACCTGACAAGTTATTTTCCTTGTTGGTTGAACTTCCGCATTGCATTTAAAAATCATTCTTTTGATTATATCTCCTAAAATGAGTGGCATTCTTCTTCATGAATAAAATTAAATCAGAAGGTAAAATTAAATAAATGCAATAAAAATTCTGATTGTCTTATCCATAAGATAATACATAATTCAGAGCTCATATACCTACATTGGATTTAGGGTCAGTTGTACAATGGATGGATCAAATCAAAAATGTCCTATTTATCGAAATTTAGTGCAGACTTAATTGATATAAGTCTGAGTGAACGTGAGTTGTTACAGTACTTACTTTTTCAATCCAACTGTTTTTCTGTTTCCACTGTAAACGTTACACTTTGGGAAAACAAGAAAATCCAAAATGTAAAAGTCCATCAAGAATGTAGTCCGTTAAAACTATGAAAACAGTTATTAATTTCATCATATACATATTATATATATATTATATATCTTTATATGACATTAACATGATTTCCACATTACAGAATACCTGTAATCTATTATTTTACAAGTTGATCTCTTCTTAAATTAATATAGGTACGTTTAAATTATATGTAATGACTTATTGTCAATAACTAACACAATACAATTATATATATGTATATATATATATATATATACATATATATATATATACATATATATATATATATACATATATATATACATATATGAATATATTTATACATATATATGAATATATATATAAATATATATATATATGTGTATATATAATTTTAAATATATTCTTTGTTTCCCAAACTTTATACAAATTTACGATTAGCTTAACAGATTTTTTGTTTTATTTACTTCTAAATCTTAGCGTATAAATATATTCCAAATTGTAATTAAATAAAAGACTTCTAAAGTAACATTAAAATATATAAATATGGTTTCATCTGATTTTGTAACAATTAAAATATGAAATTAATAAACAACGTTCCTTGACAGTAAAAACTAAAGTATAACCATTGCAATTAAAGTGCCATTTATTTATGCTTTAATATTTAGATACATATATATAAGTATCTACATATATATCCTGTGATCTGTATAAAATAAGCGTTAAATTTAAAAAATAAAATATGTATTGCATTCTTTCTTTACATCAAGAAAGTTATACTAATTTAAAAAAGAAATTCGAGTGTATTAATTTGAATGAAAAATAAGAGTAGTATTTACAGTAGTAAGGTATAGTTACATACAATATTTCTTAGTACATACATCAAGGAATGTTATACACATACAAACGTAGACATAATACACTCATTTATATGTAGGTACATTTATATTGAAGATTTGGATCTTAGATCAACGCAATATAATGTAAAAGTACACATATGGATATACTTATAAGAAAAATAATAATAAAGATTAAACTGAATTTCATACACTTTACAAAACCTAAAACGTTATTTTATAACTCGCACATAATTTAATTAAACTTTTAATCTTATGCTTAGGTATGTACGTGCACGCATAATGCAATGCAAATGTGTGTATGTACATATGTTACGTGTCAGTAAGTTGAATTTCTTCAAATTTGCCGGAAAATTTTCTGCAACTGGTAGGCACTAATTTTTTGTATACATGTCCTCTCCAGTGGAGGTTTTGCTGTATTATGTGTATATATTTTGTGGGGAAATTTGAGTTGAAACCTTTTCCACCAATCTTTGGTTTGGTTTAAAAGTAATGTTTTTAATTTGATTGGACTTATCATTTAGAATTTGGTCATTTAGTGAGCATTACTGTTGATCTGAGTCAACCTGCTGTTGATGCTAGAACCATGGTTGACGATTTATGTCGTACGGCTTCGGCATTCCTAGTGATGTGGACCGGTAACCGCCTGGTTGTGGGTAACCGCCAGGAGTGCCTGAACCCAAAAGACCCTGGTTGAGCATCATCCTAGTGCGAAAATCTTCTTGTCGTTGTAAATATTGCTGGTAAAATGCTGGTGAATTAGCATCTAACTGAGCTGTGTTTACAAATGGATTGAATGTTGGAGTCCTCGAGGAGGGATGTGCTAAGAATGGATACGAAGTCGCCGCAGTGTTATTTGTTTTATCCGATATACCTGCTTCAGCCGTTCCTGATCGATGTGTTGGTGTTGGCATATAATAAGGGTTTGAAGCATCGCGGAATTGATCCAAATACCCTGTGTTATCGCCGTATATGCCAGCAGCTGATAAACCTAGACCTGCTGGCGAGGGGCCAAAGTTGAAAGCACTACCTGGCACCATACTAGCAGCGGCAGCAGTTGTTTTCAATGATATTGCACCGGCATCTGCTCCCGTGGTTGAAGATGACATACTCGCTGACGAACTGACTACAGTTTTCAATCCTGCGTACAACTGGAATCCCTGAATATTTTGCATTTGAGAATGATGCAAATTCATTTGGAGTTGAGCATTAGGATTTGACACCTGACTATTAATAATGCCCGTACTACTGATCTGTGACTGAGAGGATATAACATTGCTTTTTGCTGATGAATCAACAATTGCCGTCCCTGCCGCTGTTGCATTCGTTTTCTTTCTACTACGCGTTTTTTTTGCCGGCTTAGATTCAAGAGACATAACCTCCATGTTTTGCGTGGAAGCTGCTACCGATGTATTATTTGTGTTGCCTACAGAAGGAACATAGTTCGCAGACTGTTGCTGTTGATCCCTGGAGATGGACGTCGAATGAGTGCCATATGGAGTTAGGTTCTGATACATTTGTGATGCATTGTTAGTATGCGCCGTGGGCGGCATGCTTTTATCGTAGTAGCCCACACTTCCCATCCCATTGCTAGGTACTCCAGTTGTGTTTTGATTTAAATTCAACATAGAATCATCAAGTACTGAGAGGGGATGATGATTTATATTGAGGAGGGAAGAGGGACTACCGTATGTCTGTGGTTTGTATGCATTCAAATGACTTATAAGAGAGTCATTTGATTTATCAATTGCAACAGATCCTGGTGCCTGAGAAAGGTTTGTAGGATATGCACTTTGAGGTTTGTTGTAGATATTTTGTTGTTGTTGATGTTGCAGTTGTTGTTGTTGTTGTTGCTGCTGCTGTTGTTGCTGCTGCTGTTGTTGAACTTGTGGCTGCATCTGCTGCTGAGTATAATTGCTTGTACTCGCCATATTAAGGGGTTTATTCATTATACTATTATCTACAACTGTTTGCTGTTGTGCTTGCTGCTGTTGCTGCAGATGGGGTTGAACCGAGTCTTTGACTGCGGATGGGTTAGTGTAATCTTTTGAGAATCCCATATTAGCAGCTCTGTTGTACATTTCAAAAGCCTTATTTGGTGGTATGTCCAAGTGTTTGTTATATCCAATTGAGCCTAGGAAACTATCGTACATTTGTTGTTGTTTGCTGGGCTGTGGTTGTTGTTGTTGCTGCTGCTGCTGAGATGAATCAACTCTTTTCGGCAATTTAGAATTGAAATCAGACGCCATTACATCATTGTCTCCCTCCAAATGCCGTTTAAGAGGATTTGGTGTTGGATTCTGTTGTTGCTGCTGCTGGAGGTATTGCTCTTGTGTTTTTGATGCAGAAGTGGGTAAATCTTTATTCATGGCACCAAGTGTATATTGTGAATAAGTAGGTGGTTGAAACTGTTCAGCTACTTGAGAGATATTCCAATCAGCGTTTTTATTTAAATTGTACATCGTTCGCATGGCTGTGTCTTGTGTTTGCTGTTGCTGACAAGAAGACTGCTGCTGGTAACTATGATACTGCTGAGTTGTATCGTAAGTTGATCGATCATTTTGGGGTGTTGTTTGCTGCGATGGTTGAGGTACATTTACTGGTGCAAGTGTAACTGCGTCGGCCGTTTGTTGCTGAACATTTGTAGTTGCGTTATCTTGAAAAACACTAGGAGGTTGATAAGTATTTCCTACACTGCTAGGAGTATAAGGCGATGGTTGCTGCTGTTGATACGGCGAGTTTGCAGGTTGTTGGTAAGGTGAATTTTGCTGCTGTACGTCAGTCGTTGTTTGTTGGCTACTCTCTACTTGGTTGGTTATAGAGCTTTGAGTTGCGGATGCCGCTTCTATATTTGGAGGTTGGAATGGCAGATTCTGCTGTGCACCTGTCGGTTGTTGTTGTGTTTGAGCTGTCGCCGCAGTTTGTTGATATGGTGAATTTGGATTTTGGTACGGCGACTGAGCGGGGTGCTGGTAGGGTGAATGTGCCCCTGCTTGGTAAGGTGAATGTGGGTTTGGTGTACTTGGACTCATGGAAGAATTGTAGTCAGATTCTTGGGACTGTGGCTGCTTATACTGTTCATATAGATTTGGGATGGGTGATGTAGATGAATAAACAGGAGTTTTACTAGCTTCAGAACCTGCGGACGGAGCATAACTGTTTCCACCATACGGAGAATTTCCACTCATCTCAGTGGTTGAGACATTAGGTGATGAAGCCGATGAGTAAATGTGGTGTGAGTACTGAGGGTAGGGTGATGGAAGTTCACGGGGACTGCAGCTCTTTTCCGGTGAACTTTTTGTGGTGGTGTCCTGATAAAATCCAACTTTTATTGTACCATTTAAGGGATACGGAGAGTTCGGTTTTCCTACTTCTTCCGGCTTAGGTGAAACCATAATTGGTGAAGCACCTATCGGGGAAGCTCCTATGGGAGACGTGTAGTTTCCAGAATAAGAACCGAAACGCTCATCTATTGCAATTCGCGGACTATCCGGATCCTGACTAAATGAAGACCTTTCGGATATGGTACTTCCGGTACTTGCTTTGCGCTGTCGTGGTGGTGGTTGTGAAAATGTATTGTTCTCCAAAGACGTTGGTGACTTTAGTACATTTGGAGAATTATTTGCCCCTTCAACTGGCTTCTCTGTTGAAATTACGTCACTGCAACTACTTAGCGGCTTTGGTTGTTGAGGTTGGGGTTGGGGTTGTGGTTGTTTATTTTCTTCTTCTTCTACTTTTTTGGTTTTCTTTGGAACGCCAAAGGCCTTTAGCCAAGCATTTAAATTCGGGGTGGCAGATAGTGTGTCTCCCTTTGGCTCAGGATTTATAACCTTTTTCACTTCAAAAGGTGTATCAACAGAGCAGGAAGAAGATATATCAATCTCGTTATCTGGTGGCTTATCATCCGTCTTTGGTATTGAGCTGTCCTCTTTGTCCACCAGGCAAGGATCTTGTTGCTTATCCTTATCAACAAAATTATGTGAATGACCTAAGCCGAAACCGTCGTTATCCAAGACACTACCCAAACTTAACTTCGGCACGTTTTCATCTGTCTTAACAACAAGAGCGTTTTTAATTTCCTTAACTTTATGTTGGGCACCTAAAGGAAACAATTCATCTGGTTTAGCCACATTCTGAATGAGATTCCCTTTCGCTTTGCCTGGTTTTAGACGGTCAATTGTTCCGATCACATCTTTTCTACGGGGATTTGCAGCAGCAGAGAGCTTTTCTTTTAGAGATTTTCGCTTAGCCTCTTTCTGCATTTGATTTTTTATATGTGGTGGAGGCGGTGGGTTTGATAACAATTGAATGGTTGACGGTTCTTTGGGTTTGGATGGTTGAACTATTGGTGGCGTTATAGCTACTGACGAAGACGATGATGCATTAACACTTGTACTTCCACCAGAGTTATTAGACATATTAGAGTGCGGAGGTGTACCACAACTCGAGCTTACACTACTTGATCCTATTGCTGGAATCAATTCTGTTATCAGTTCCTTTTTGTTTGGAACTTCTGCTTCTGCGACCAGATCATCCAAAGACGCTACAAGCTTTGGAACTAAGTCTATTTTTGGTGTCGCTATCGGATCTGGTCGACGGAAGTCAGCTGCATCCAATTTAGTAGACACAGAATCAAACTCATCTAAAAGAGCATTATAGCGAGACGGTGAGTTGCTAGCGGAACTAAATTCTGGAAAACGTGGTGTATGTTCTAACCAACGATTAATATCTTTTAGAGTTTGTTCCGTTTCTAATTCTAATGCTTCCAAGTTCGTTGATTTCCCAGGGACAGATGACGATTTGGATTTAGTTGAGGTAACCGGTGGTGGAGCCACCACCGTTTGTGTCGTCGTAGCAACTTTTCGGGTGGTCGTTTTTTTACTTTGCGGCTTTTCACTTTCTTTTACGCTTTTTTTCGCAGTAGTTGTTGTGGTAAGCCTCTTTTGTGTTTTACTATTGGAGGCGGTGGAAACTTTCGGCGTTTCACTTTCTTTGAATTCATATTCGTCCCCTGACTTAGTTGAATCTTCTGATGGAACTTTCTTTGTATCATCTGTTTCTTTTGAATTTTTTACATCTTTCCCTTCAGAAGCATCTTTGTTTCGCGATTTAGCTTTTTCGGAGCTTTCACGTGTTCCTTTTGATCTTGTTCCCGACGAAGATGCAGATGTAGAAGCTGTTAAATTCGTTTTTTTAATTTCTTTCTTTGCAACCATTGTGTTGGTCGTTTTTTCTTCAACATTAGCCCTGCTGCGCCGCTGTTTAATCAAATCATATTTATCCAAAAAAAGCGGTGCATCCGCCACACTTTCTGTTGATTTTTCAATTTTTGATATCGACTGGTCAGACGAACTACTTGTGGAATTTTGTTTGCGATATTCCGCTTTTTTGGTTTGATTCTTTGAAGTACTCGCTTTTGGAGCCTCTTGTAAATAATTTGAACGATCTGGGGAGGAATCACTTGAGCTAGTTCGCGTGGACACCGATTTAAAATCGGTCTCATCAAACTCTTCTTTTTTAATTTCGTCATTAAGTGCACTTTTTGCATATTTTTTATGCAGATCTACTTTAAAGGGTGAAGCACTCCGAGATCTAGACAGATCATCGTCATCTTCTTCTTTGTCACCACTATCATCTTCTTCGTTTTCGTTTTCAATTGACTGTTCCAATTGTTCCGACCGTTTGCTCTGGCTTTTAGTCCTCGTTGAAGTCTTCGATCGCGTGCTGGTACTGGCACACAACCTCTTCGTTCTACTTTTTCTCTTTTTAGCAACATCGGTAGAACCTTTCTTTGACTTTTGATTTGAATGCGCATTTTGATTCTCAATTTTGATTGGTTGTTTCTTATCACTCGTGTTTTCCTCCTCTGATTCCGTATCATCATCACTTTCTTCAGCTTTACTACACTTTTTCGATGCAGTTCCAGTACTACCCTTTTGTTTCTTTTTATTTTCTCCATTTTGTTTACTGTTTGCCTTATCATTTTTTTTCTTTGATTTCTTACTACTTGAAGTACTTGGTTCATCTTTTTTCTTTCTAAATTTTGCTTCTTCTTCAGTTGAGCTGCAATTTTCTTCCTCTTGCTCTTCAACTAACTTATTTTTTGACTTCTTTTTTCTTCGTTTGTCCTTATCTTTGCGTTTTCGCTTGTTTGCCCGAGAAGAAGTTTCAGGAATCGCTTCTGATTCCTCAACTTCCTCTTCTTCTTCCGTTACTTCTGATTTCTCTTGTTTCTTTGAAACATTTTTTTCCTTTTCAACTCTAGATGGAGTTTTTGGGCTCGGGCCGGGAACTGAGAGATTTTCTTCATCACCATCAGAATTCTCCTTGTTAAAATATTTTTCGCGAAAAACGTTCATTTTTGAATCTGGATAATTCAGATTTGTCGAATCGTCATCTTCATCAGACATTTGATCAAAATATTTCTTTGTTGCTTTATCAAATGCCTCCTGCAGATTATTCACCATTTCCGTGTATTCTAAATTTAAACAAAATGTAAATATAAACAAATAGTCTATCCGGTCAAACCTATTTACTCACCATTATTTTGTCCGTTATATAGCCTGCAATTATTGACTATTAGCTTGAAATCATTCCGAAACTCACTAAACTTGTTGTATTCGCCGTTATCCAATTTATATTCCATTTTAAGCAGATCCATTGGTCTGAAATCGAAAAGTAAACATTTATTTGTATTTACCTTTACTATTTATTATTAATTTACCGTCTTATGATTGTATAATATCTGGGTGCAATGTCTTCTTCCACAGGGTCCATAAAGGGCCAAGCATCCCTGTGGTTCTTCACCGATACCAGAACTTTATGCATACCGATTTGGAGGACCTCGTCGGTCTCGGTGAAGCTAAGAAAATTCGTAGGATTTTTGTTGAAGTTTTTGTTGTTTATCATCAGAATGGTGGAATTTGATTTACTAATATTTGTTGTGCTATAGAAAGACTTATTGGTACTGCTGTTCGATGTTGGAACACTATTGTTTCGATGCATTATATTATTTACAAATGTTCGATGATGGATGAGGTTTTAGGGTTTGGAGTGGGGAAATCACACAAGAAATGTGAAATTACTAATTTGTTTTGAAAATATTTTAAGGAAACTATTGGCTATGTTATTATGAGTTAACATGCAAAAATACAAGCTATACAACTAAATATTGCGAAGATATAAAAATAATTTTTTTTTATTTGTTTTTAACGCCTAACGGCGGACCAGTTAGAGGGTTAAGTTGAATTGGTGGTCGATTCATTTCCCCGATTGTTTATTCCGCAGAACGTAAACTCAAAACCAAGTCTTACAAGGAAAGCGCAGACATTTATGTTTTGAAAATCGTAGTAGCAAAGCCCAAATTCGTCGAATGTTATTTAATAAATAGAATATTTATTTCGAAGAAAGGATGTGTATTGTTCTACGATTTTTAAAATTTAAATTGCAATTCTGATCATACTGGCTACCTCCGCTCATACGCCGTGCAATTTCGAATAAATCGGAGTGAGGTATTTTCAAAACTGCACAGCATTCATTCACCAAACGCATAAATCAATAAGAATTAATTTCCCTTATACAAGACAGAGCAGTATGATTATTTATAAGAATTACAACAAAGGATTAGGGAAAAAATTGTGGGTAGAGGACTACAGGATAGTGTAGTAGATAGAGGAGGTAGGATAGAGACTACATCAAATGCAAATAAAAAAATAAATTGAAGAGAGGAAACGACCCATGCTTCGAAGCCAGGTGTATGCTGTCGAAACTGCTCATATTATAACTGAACAGAAGAATAATTTTAGGAAATTAGAAAATAGAAGAAATAGGCTCTAATTATGAAAAAAAAAACAATTATGAAACTATCTGCACCCGAAAACAGCAGAAAAAGCACGCACCGAAATTCTATCAATAGACAGCAAAACATATGTATGCAATGTTTATTTAAGCGAAACGTAAAACTCTACCCCAATGCGAAAAAATAAAAAAAATAACAATAACTTACTCTTCAGAAGACGATTTAGATAAATTCTTTTTCTTGCTTTTTCCTGTTGACTCAGCATTAGCTGAGGTGCTAGCACGTGCTGTTGCTGCTAACGATGTTGTTGCAGTTGAGGGGATAGGTTCCTTCTTCTGTTTTCTTGCACTTGTACTTTTAGTTCCTGAATTACTTGCCCTTCTGGTTGGTGTTTCCTGATCTTTTCCTTCGCCCAAAGGAGATATAAAAATATTACCAGGCAATGATGATAAGGAATTATTAGTCTGCCTTCCTGGCAATTTGATATTACTAGTTGGTGCCATTATATGATTATCCGGTTCAGATTCGGATTCGGATACGTAGCGACAGTTCTCCTTATCCTCAGTGGTACAAGAAGAACAATCGCCACTATCCTTGGGTTTGCGTGACCTCTTTGATGATGAAGTGGATTTATGTTTCTTTGCCTTGATTTTCTTTGAACTTAAAGTTGGTGGTTCGTTTAATTCAATTTGATGGGTTTCCCCTGATTGCGACAGATCTTCTTGAATCTCTTGTGATGTTTGATCGACTTGGTTTGGCGTGATAGTTGAAGTAGATTCAGCGCCTACATCATCTGGTGTTAAGCAAAATGTCTCTCTCTGATATAAAAAATCACTGGAATTAGTTGTTGGTCTTACAGAACTTGCGTACGTGGATATACCACTGGCAGTTGATGTCGATTGAGAACTACGAATAAAAATTTTAATTAAAATTTTCCCTACAGATGTGTATATTAATTCAAAAGAGCAACATACAATAACAATCTATATGAGAATAAAAACGTAAATATGGTAAGGATACAAAAATGAAATAAACAACGCATGCTTACATATAACAAAAATGTCCAAAGCAAGAGAGAATGAAATCAAACCCATTTAAACACGTTCTGCCGATTTGTCTGACACCTATACTTGGTCTGCTCTTCGATTTTGAATGATTTTTTTCCCAAACTAATGTATTTTATCATCAGTGTCAAACAAGTCGTTGACGGTCTCTGTCAATCTTATGATAAATAATAACAGAACAAAGCGCTTTAAGAGTTAGTTATAGTTGTCTGTGCTGGTAAGTAGTATAAAAATAATATAGCTCGTCGATGAATTGTTTGTACTACTTAATTTATATTCTGTAGAATTCAGAATTACGCTAACCGTCTTCTTCGGCTTTTCGTTGTTGCAAGACGTGGCGGCTCAATCAACAGACGCTGCTCAAACCTCGCCCTTTCTAAGCGCTCCGCTTTGGCTCTTTCTTGTTCCTGTCGTGCTTTGACTTCCACCAAATTCCGGATGCGTGTAGAGTTTCGAGTTTGGAGCAGTCTAAAAATATGAAATTTATATTTATGACCCCTTTACAATGTAAGATAACGAAATTACTTTTTCCTCCGAAGTTTCTCACGTTCTCGAAATAGCTGTGGCAGTTTCGGAAGGAAATTTTCATTTAGAATATTATATAAAGCCTTTTCCTTGCCATTTGTTGAAGATTTCAATTTTCCAGATAGATTTTGCCAATCTTCTTCTGTAAAGCAGATTACTTGCCAAATCTTAGTTTTCTTATTCTGCTTTGTGTCTTCTCGGTAGAGTCGTGTTCCGTAAAAATACCAATAGCCAGAGTTTTTAGAATCATACCCTAACGGCTCCACTCGAAGACTATCTGCTTCTAAATTGCTTAGTATTACTTCCACATCTCGAGATTCTAAGCGAAAATGACAAAGCGCGTGTAGTATAAGCAAGCGTTTTCTAACAGCTAGCGATTGAAAATCTATATCAGTATCGAAATGATTTTCAATATTATGAATTCGACACTGTTGGCGCAAATAACGCCTTAAGAACATCTGATAATTGCTAGTGGTGATATCGTTTGCAACACATTTGAGAGCATCGCAACCTTTTAAAAGTCGCACTATAAGCTCAGGTACTAAACCGACTTGATAGTCGGTGCCATCACATAAGAGAGCTGATTCTAAATCCTAGTGCAAAATAAAATTAAATTCGTTATCATAAGTCGACTTATAGAGCTTACTTCAATATCAATATCTGGCAAATCGAATGCTGAACTAAACAACGAACAAAAATGAGATATACAAGGTATCTCCCACCATGATTGAATATCTGAAAGACACATTTTTTATGAAAACAGTGTTATTTTGTGCACAATATAAAAATTAAAGCATAAAAACATTATTTGTAGTTTGGTATAAACCGAGAAAACAACAAAAGAACTTAGAAAACTGTAAGAATTTTTCAAAACTACATGATTCTATATGAACATGTATTTAACATATTTAATTTGTTTGTCCATACATTTGCATTAAACAATTTAAGTGAATAATGCAATTTGAAGGACAAAATTTGTATCCGAAATCAATCTTCTTCCAATATGAAAACGGACATGGGATATTAAAGTAAAAATTCTTAGTCCAATCAGCATATTATGCATTATATCTTGGATGTAGGAACATGGCAGCTTATTATTATTAAACAGCATTTCTAAAATATTCTGTTTATGTACTGGAGCCTGGAGATATTTGTTTTCTCTGATAATGCATACATATAGTAACTTACCAAGGAGGCCGATGAAAGTAGAAACCATTTATGGATACGCTGTATGCAGAATTTTCTTTATCACCTTTTAAAATGATTTATTTCTGATTCCTATGGGTTCAGGTAGGTCTCGTTTTATCCTTTGCAAAATGCTTGTAGCCTTTGACTTTTTTCTTGTGCTTGGTAATGCTGCTCTTAACTTCACTTCATAATTACATTGAAAAATAACACTGGAAAATAGAAAAGATATAAATTCATGTAATTTTAATAAAAAAATATATATACATCTACATATAATCTATATAGATTTAGAGGAAAACCGCGCCGCCTATTTTTTTCATCTTATAGAGAATAATCAAACGCATATGGGTAATCGAACAAGGGGACGTTTTTGCTCGCACCATTATCCAAACAGCAACATATGGGCTTCTCAGCAGAGTAGGAAACGGAGGAAAAAATACGACATAGTTTCAGCTTTTCTCTTTAGAAATTGTGTACCTTTCTTTTTTGGTATTTATTGATTACATTCAATTTCTTTTACCAAATTATTTATAATCCATTTCAGTGAAGCTTTTGCAGTGTTAATTTAAAATGTTACAATTTTCGAATTTCAAACCACTAATTTAGTTTTTCTCTAAAATACATGATATTGCACTCCCACCAAGAAAAAAATTTCACTTGCGCAAAGTCCCTACATTTTTTTACAAGTAGATAGAAAAAATGTAGAAGACAACTAAATCATTTTAAAATTTGTCAGATTTATAGCATCGAAACTTGTTGTTGCGCACGAAAAACACTATATTTAAAATATCAAGAAAATAAAAATGCATTTTTACCGAATTAACATATTCCACAGGGTAATAATTTACAGTTTAAATAAGTGCTACGGGCGAAGAAAAATATTTTGCCATTAATCGAATTCCTCAGAGGTGCTGGCACCAAATTTATGATACTGGTCATATGGCGATCCTCTTTCAACTGCAATGGCGATATAAAACAGAAGCAGATACCCTCTCACAAACGTTTCAATGACAATATGTGTAAATGAAATAACAAATAATATCGCGCGTGTTTTCTTCTACAAAAGTATACTTCAATTATATACAAAATGGAATGCCGACAGACATAGGACCCAGTAAATTTATTCTAATATTAGACGATAGCGTGTGTGAGAGAGCAAAAGCAAACATTGATTTACTCAAAGAAAGTGAGTATGAATGATAGGTGTCCTTCTCTGGATATTCGCCGTGAACGGGTTTGTTCGTAAATGAAATGTGTGCATAAAATTTTAAAAATATTTATGTTTCTTTGCATAAATTAGAACTAATAATAATGTCTTTTAACATTTTTTGGTGGTTTGGTTAACTTGTGGTCAGAGACTTTTTTTGGAATAACTACATTTCTTACGTCTGGTACTTATTGTAGTTGTTAATGTAACAGACGTAGGAATAATGTCAAAATCCAGTTGAGATGTCAATTTAACGTCAGCCCAATTGTGCTTGTATGTGAAAAATGTGAAAATATTCTAAACAAATGTAGATAGTATATGAAACAAATCGAATAATCGAGTAGATTACCTCATGTGGTCTACTCTGCCTTACTTGCATAAAGTGGACTACATGAGGTAATCTACTCGATTAATTACTTGTGGTCAGGTTATTCGGTTTGTATTATTATTATATTTATATTATTATTATTTAGATTTATTTAGAATATTTTCACATTTTTCACATACAATTGAACTGACGTTAAATTGAAATTATACCTACGTCTGCTACATTTTCTTACCTATACTACATTAACTACCACCAACTAGTAGACATAAGAAATATAGTTATTCCAAAAAAGTGACATTTCTGCCATCTCTGCGCGTAATTAATCGAGTAAATTACCTCATGTAGTCTACTTCGCCATCTCTGCATAGGTGTCAGAACGTTAAATTGACGTCTCAACTACATTTTGACACTTGCATTTCTATTACCGTTTGTTAATGTAATATATTACCGCAAAACTAGTCTACCGTTTGTAACTGCTTTCACATGGATTCACAGGATGGTCCATCAACCACGGTTTTCAAACAAATTGTCATGACAAATTCCTGAGTGTGAACGTCGCTATTCGCAAAAATCACACTGTTTTGAAATTAATTAGGTATCCAGAAAAAAAACTTATAATAAATCCATGTAAAATCTAGAAGATATGTTTGAAAATCGATTGTCGACCGAGATGACGTCATTTTGCCGTCGAAATACTATGACATTTCTATAGAACAAAAAGATGGACTTAGTACTACGATGTGAACTGTGAATTAAAGTACAGGACTTGTCAAAAGCTTTATATCAGTATATGATTGTGATGGGAAAAATCGAAAAAAGTTTACGAATTGAATAGTCAATCATTTTTCCGATGGTCGGCATCTCCGCGAACCAATGATTGTTTTTTCGAAAAACTAAATCAAAATAAATAAATAAATGTATTGATAATATAATTAAAGTAGAGTTTCAGTATTTGGCAAAGCGAAACAAAATTTACCCTACCATACATATGTACATATGTTTGACGTATAAAATAAAATTGCATCGGCAATCAATAAAATCTGTGAAAAGGTAAAGTGCTATGTGTGGATGAAAAAATCATTCGATCAAGTGCTATGAAATATGTTTTTTTTTTTAAAGAGTGGATAGTAATTACTATATAGTAAATGGGCTTTTTAAGGTATAGATTGATGGTTTCTCCTATATTAAGTTTAAATACGTCAACGAATGCAGTCGAAAGTGAAGGTGGGAATATTACACTTGCTGAAAGTGTCAAATTCGAGAGCATATTTTTTGGGGAAAGGTTTTCCTGCCTCAGTTACTTGATCGATCCAGTGTTTTAAGAAATTAAACTCCTGCCGGTTTTCTATTGCAAACAATACATTATTGTCTGCATGACTACAAAATGAACACAATTGTTCTTCAAGGATTTATTTAAATGATAACCACGCCCGCATTAATTGGGAAACAAAATAAACATTCAGCACTTGCAACAATTTTCTATGCATCTGCTACTCTTCTGTGTGCAGGAGTGAGGAGTGTCTGGAAAGTGTATGGAATTGCTTTCCTAAATGAAGTGATTCACCATTCTGGTAATAATATTATATTCAGTAATTCCGTTCTATCATTTGTGCGTTTACAATGAATTTGCACATTTTGGGAAAGTTTTCGCAGTCAAGAATGTATAGATTGTATACAGATATGTATGTATAAATGAATTATAGATGTATGGACGTGTTTGGTAGACGTTGGAAAAATATTTTGATTTGAGTAAGGATTAAAGATATTCTCAGAAGAGTAAGTACTGCTTAAGTTTTCGTTTCTGACTTACATACTGAAGTTTTATATAAAAACTTGTTTTGTAATAGAAAATATTTTGTCATGTGCGTCATTGTTTTTAAGTTCGTTCAACATAGTTTGATGTAACATAATGATAATCAAAGTTTTTATATATCAAAAATATACATAATCAAAAAGAAATAAAAATGGCTCACTTAATCTAACATAAGCCATTTGAATTTATTTTGTTTGACACCGGACTTTTAAAAGAATATCGATCTAATTTTGTAAGTAATAATGCACATAATTGCATTGAAATAACCCATACCTATTTGCTTTTGCTAGTTTATCAAATATGTTCTCTTTTTGTGTATTTACAATTTTGACATACTTATAAAAATACTATATGAATGGTAAACTATGAGTGTGCTCTCCAAATGAGTTCTAATTATTGCTGCAATCAACTCCACAAAGACTAATCCGTTATCAGTGTGTATTGATAATGCCATAAAATCTTTCCCTGATAACAATCCAATACTTGAAATGTATGATTAGCATTAACTGTGGTGAATTCATGCTTTCTCAAAGAATGAATCTCCATAAACAGTCTTCTTAACCATCGGTTCAGGCCGAAATTATACCTATACGATACGAACATTTTGAAGGGTAATATACATATACATAAAGGTACTTGCAATTTATATTCTTCAACTTAATATTTTAAGGTTTTATTCCAGAAATATTCTTAATTTTACTTAACTTCAAAAACTGTACTTATCTTCTGTTTAAATTAAACGAAGACAAATTTCCCACCACACTTAATTGAATATACAATGTACCTATTTGCAATAGATTGCAAATAATCTGTTGATCGTGGTGAGAATATACTATAGTTTTCCCTCAAATCGGAACAACCAAATAAAATATAGCTTAAATATGAATTTTATTAACCTTTGTTAACAACTTCACATGGAAGGTTTTTTTTCCATTATAATAATTAGATAACTCGTTTGCGTAAGATGAATACCGGGAGCATTATTTTCAGCCCAACATACACATGTATACCTACGACTTTTTTCTAACTCTATTGATTCGACATTAATTAGATGTATATACATGCAGGCTTTTCTTAAATGAATTAGTACCAATCTATTTGGTGATTACTTGAACCTATGAAAAAAAAAACTCATTCCAAGCGAATAAGAACAGTTTTTAATAGAAAAATTATTTCCGAAAAATGTTACTCAACTGCATAAAACTCGGTTTCTATGATACTACATACATGCATGTATATTTTTGTATGACTTCAACTCACTTGACTCTACCATAATATTTAAATAACTTGGATCTATGTTAAAATAATATGTATTAACATGACGGTATATTGCACACATCCATATGTATGCATGTGTGCGCATATTTATATATGTACGTATACGTATGAAAACAGTTTATAAATTGAGAAGAAGAAGCGCTCAGTTCAACAGTCAACTATCCAAGATGAAAGCGCTTCGTTTTTATATTTTCCACTTGCACACAACAACCAGGATGTATGATTCGAATAAATTATAAATACTCATATTCATAGGTTCCACTCGATCGGGTACTTCAGGTAAGAATGCTACGGTTGTAACTGACGTAATTCGCAGAACCTAGGAACATTTCTCCATACAAAGTAAACATGGAATCTTTGGTCGTATTTTACGATGTGATTGGTTCTGTCCATAAATAACAAAATGAATAGGTTCCAGCAGATAGTTATTAGGCTAGTGGAAAGAGTCTTAAACAATATTCATATTGTACTCTTTTATCCTAGTATTCTAAAATAATGACACACCTTATTATCTAAGCAAAAATATACAATATTAAGCAATGCAATTAAGCTGACATCCCTTTTTACACTTCACTGATTCCATACAAGAATATTGGTATTTTGCATGTGGTAATATTGGCTGCGATGCCACATTTGAATGATAACTAATACGATTGCATGATTGTTTTGTGATCATTTTTTTTATTCATTTCGTAAATTGTTATGTTAGCCGTATGGATCATTTATATTTACTGTCCGTGTTTGATTTATTATGAACAATTGAATTTGAAGTGTCGTCGCCAATTGCGATATTAATGGATGACATCACCAAAATGTTGTAAATTACAAGCATCGCACAAATTAAGGCAGGTTCTTAAACAATACCAAATATAATCAAGTATACACATATATACATACATATATGCATAAAAACATATACACAATTGTACGTCGGTGTAAATACTGTGCTTTTGTTATGTAGAATTTACTCATTTGCATTATTTTATTGTATGATTTTTCTATCCAAAGTCGGTAGGGATTATTGTTTTGTTTGATACTGCGTTGTTATTATTCAACACATTTGTTAAGTTCGGTATTTTTTTCTAATTGCAGCAGATTTCTATGTGATTGCGGAAAAAATACGAACAACGAAGTTTACAATAAATTTAGCATCAAAAGCTGTAATGGCATAAAAAATCGGATGGAAAATATCGATATCCAAGAATACAAGTACATAAAGGGTACTCCTTAAAAGTCATTCGCTCGTTAATATACGCACACGTTGTGCGTTCTTTGAATGATACCCAGACTGCTGGATAATCCTCTGGTATCCAAGTCCTACTTCAAATGCGGAATCCCGAAAGAAAATATTCCGTAGTGCAGACAGCAGTAAAGTTCGGCGTGTAGCAGTTTGTCGCCAACTTTTCGTCGAAAAACTTATCGTCAATAAATATATAATGTGTATACATATTTAGAAATACTCCATCATGAATCGCGATGAAGTTGGCATGCAGAATTTTTCATTAGTGGAAGATAATGTGCGGTCATCTATTGATCTTAATCAAACTGATAATGAGACAAGATCGGTTGAATTGGCTTGTGTAGCAATATCAGCAACAGATGAATCGATTGGGTCCATATTAGAAGTTGTCGAAGTGAGCTGTAATAGATCCAAACCTCCTCCACTTGATATCAACCATAGGCAAAGCAGTAGTTCGTCAACAAAAACTTGCGAAGCTGATTGTGGTGAGGAAAGAGATACGTTTTCACCAGTTAGTAGTTTAAGCACTCCAAGCGAGCATGCCAGGATAGCTGAAGCCGAAGAACATAAATGCAATGGAAATACAAATGTAGACAATAAAATATATGAAAGAAAAGCTAAACAGCCAGCTTCAAATTTAACGATCTCCACTACAAAAGAAGAAAAACAAAGACAAAACGAGGAAATAGTTATAATGGAAACTTCTTCCATATCTTCAGAGACGGGTTCTTGGGAATCAATTTTTCCCAATCACGGTAAAATAAATGGAGCAGATATTCGAAAGTGTTGCAATGATTTCTTGCAGAATGAAAGAACAAATTATTGTGGCGGCTTAGAAAGACCGGTAAATGTTGCTTGTTTTATTGACGCTTCGTCTTTGCGTGATGAAGAAGAAGATCAGTTGTCTTTCCCTAATACAGACATTAACATTCTTACTAGTTCTGCTGGTGTCCAAGAGCTTGAGACGTTCCACAAGTCCTTTAAATTCTGCAAGGGTAGCCGCCTTTCGACTAGTTTAGAAGAGAAAACAGAAGAAATTACAAAAAGTAGTAGCTCCAGCGAAAATTCTCCACGAAGGTTGACCGATACTGATCAAATTAACAATCTCTCTGATGAAGAAAAACTCTCAAGAAAACGGGACAAGACGAATCAAAACGACCAATATGTAAAGAAGAATTCTCCGCGTATATTCATGAAGGCTGATGTTAATACAAGTGAGGAACGTGATTGTTCCTCATCGTCTTCGGATGGTAATGACGTTCTAAATTTGCGAAAAGAAAAGGAACGACAACAAGGGCATTTTGTATTCCAAAATAATATTCAACAATTTTCGGGCCATGTGATAAGTCCAAAAGTTCCATTCACAAATGACGTAAGCTACACCACAGATTATTCTTCATCGAGTCCAGCGGCAAGCTTAGTTTGGTCTTCTGACGTGGAACGTAATAATAAAGCATCGCTAGTGTTGCCCGAAACTCCTCATAATTCTATTGTACAACTACATGCTAGGACAGACTATCGGGACTCTGGCGCTTATTGCAGCGACGCAACTGACAGTCCTGCTCCTGCACCCCGAACTCCAAAGCGATTTTCGAAATTTGACGAAGCGAACCCCATTGTTTCTGGGGGAGTTTCGATTCAAGACTTCAGTGTAAAGCAATGTGAAAGTCCTCCAGTACGAAGGAAAACAGACACATGCCCGATTGTTTCAGGCGGCTTCATGTCTCTAGACTTTGAACGTGTAAATCATGATGAGGAAGAGTTTAGAGTTAAACCAAAGATGCGGAAAGCCCAGGCACCAGGTGTATCATCATGGGTAGTCGACATGAGCAACTGTAAGAATGCAAAGGATACAAGCTCATCTATCAGCGCAGAAAACACATCCAAAAGTGGAATGGGATATTTTGTGCCTCTTGGCGGGAATTCTGAGAAAGAAAAAGAAAAAAAAGAATGCTTTACAGAAAATACTAAGAAACCGACAGGTTTCTATGTCAATATGTCAACAGATGATGAAACCCGTGACGAAGCTCCATCTCCGTCGCAAATAGGACCTACACCAGGAAGTCGGGAATCCAATGATAAAAAGAATATATTTTCAATGTTTATAGATTTTGGAGACAAAAAACTGGCACAAAAAAAAGAACCACTGTCTTTAGCTGCTCGTTTATCGAATTCATTTAATTTCAAAAGAAATAACAACGATGATCTTATGAAATCCAGCACCAGCTCTACAGAAACTTTAATGTCAAAAAGCAGCCAACAGCCTCATTCGGACTCTGATCAAAAGTTTGATGAGGAAAATAAGAAAGAAGATAATGAGCCTTTGCCTACAACAGTTGCAGCAATACGTAGAATATCCAAGAATTTTTCAATTTCTAGCGATCCAAAAAGACATTCATGGACAAATAATCCTGCCACTGTAACAACCAATACGGACTGCAAGCGTTCTATGTCTCTGACAGGAGACAAAGGTCTAATGCAAATTATCGATAAAATTCCTTTGATTTCGAAAACATCAAGCTTATCAGTAGATTCGTCACTGTCGCCATTTGAAGACTTGACTTCATCAAAAAGTGAGCTGGGAAGTTCGTTTTCAAACAATTCAACTACTTCGGGATCTGGTGGAGAGGGAGCAGCAAATGCAAGTCATGTCTCTATTGCAATGAAAGTGAAGAAAAGGCGAAGGGATGTCCAATTAAATGAAACGTTTGATAAAAGCAGCATGGCATCTCTCACCGATGGCATTCTATCAAAAGATCTTTCACCTGCTGTATCTGAAACCGATACAGAAGACTTAACATTCCAACAAGAAATTGATTGTACACACAACTCAAATGAAACACCTCATCAACAGCTCAAAGAAATATCTGCACGTTCTTTGATAATGGAGACTATAATTGAAGCAAAGGAGACTTCGTCTCCTAAGAAATCAGCAACGAACTATTCGTCCACCCACACAATGGAATCTCTAAATGCTACCATTGAGAAACAGAAACAGCTCTTGGAAACTGTAACCGAAAATGCGGCAGCGGAATCGCAATCGTTTGTAAAGCTTTCAGATATGGATAAACCAATTGTTACGAAGTTTGAGCTTCATTCGCCAAGTGAAACCATGTCTAAATCTGTGGGAAACCATCGGCAAATCAATCGGCTATTCCATGAATCTACTCGCGTTCGACCTCATTCTTGGACTATGACCCGGTCAACTGGTCCCAGTATCTTGAACATAACGAATTCTGTGGATAATTTGAGAAGCTTGTCAAGACTATTTCCTCAATTTTCTAAGGAACTAAGTTGCAGCTTACCAAATGATTTCGCTGGAAATCTAGAACTACTGGATTATGCGAATTCGTCTGATTTCTCCATAAATTCAAGTCTCACCTCTAGTTTCAGTCGTTCAGGGATGGATGAATCATCTATTTCTTGTCGACAACCACGTCGATTGGGTGAGGACCTACTTAAAATGTTTCTTCAAGAAATCGCAACCGACATGACAGTTGAGGTTAATGGAAGACGTATAAAAGCTCATAAATGCATACTACGTTCGAGGTGTCAGTACTTCGCTGCAATGTTAGCAGGTGGCTGGGCGCAAAGTTCGGGCAACGTGGTATCTCTTCCAGGATATTCATATAGCGCAGTGCATTTTGCATTGTGTCATATATACTCAGGAGCTTCACATCCTCCGGAGGGAATCAGTTTAATGGAGCTAGCGGCTTTAGCAGACCTGTTAGGCTTGGAAGGCCTGAAAGAAGTCACAGCACATGCATTGAAGAGCAACTATTGCCACAATTTCCACAAGCCATGTTCAGGATGTATTGATGGAATATTACAAGTTTTACCCGTAGCACTCAACCACGCATTGGATGATTTATACAGAAAATGCTTGAAATGGACATGCCGTCATTACTCGAAAGTTTGGCCAACGAGGTCATTTGCTCAGTTGCCGTCGGATATTTTATACAGATGTCGTCAGCAAATTATCGCCTATTTGGTAAGAATTTATTATAGTAATACGTTAACGAATGTTAATTAATTTCGTTTTCAGACGTCTGAAACGGTGCTGGACTCAATTTTGGACTTGGACAACTTACTTGCGCAGCTGGCACCTTTCCGATGGGCTAACGTTATCGAAAATCTTGTACGGGATATTCTTGACGTGGCGTATGTTTATGTTGGTGATCATTTTTCAAGCCTAATAGCAAGTGATAGCTTTCTTTCGCTGGGTCATGACAAAAGCTTTCATATTCCACGCTTAGAAAGCCTTTTACTTCGGACAGCGTCCTCATTATCGCCAGATCAAGCGTGTCGGAGTTATCAAAGAATAACACGGCTAGATACAGTGTTATCCGCAAAGATACTTAAAATGCCAAATTTGGGTGAATTGGCAAAAGAACTACAAGGTCTACATGAAGAAGAGCTTGAATGGAATGATGAATTTATACGCTTGATTCGCGCCATTTTATCTGCAGTAGAAAAATGTCTCACATTGCAATGTTCACGTGCAATGCGAGTAAATGCCTGGCAAAGAATGGACTTGGAACTTAGAAAAAAAATTCAAACGTTTGCAAGACTTACAGAGCCAGTCGACATAAGACGGGGAAAATCTGTTACAAAAGCATTTTCGTTCGGTGGCAGTACTAGCAGGAATCAAGATCTCTACCAAGTTAAGTTAGCCATACAAGCTCATTCAAAACGAGCTCTAGCCAATGACACACAATTATTCAAGGCAACAACTCATACCCAAACTCATGTGCAAGAGCAAAGCATTCAGACAACTGAAAGAGGAGTTCAAGCAAATAATGAGACAAGTGAAGGAAAAGGTAAGATTCTTATATGAAACGTAATTACTAATAATAATTCGGTATAATTTCACAGGCAAGGTCTTAAAGACAAATTCGAGAGCACATGTTCCCTTAATAGCTAAACAAACGGGTAATCAGAGCAACGATAAGTCAAGCTCCCATCGCCGAACACAATCGGAAGCCTCTACTCTCCGCGTATCAAATCAGAAACAATTGAAATCGAATTTGGAAACAACAGAGAAACCGAATATTACTCGCAATGAGGTACGTCCACGATATCTTGAACCTAGGAAACCAAGAGGAACAACAAATAGCAATGGGCCTATTCGAAGTCAAACAAGTTCGAGCATTCCATCATCAATAGCAAAGGGAAAACATATTTCTTCCAGTGATAGCTCAAGAAATTCCAGTCCTGCTATACGTAAAAATGTGTCGAACACAGGGAAGAGGATCGGTACAAAGTCGATTAACATGTCATTGGATAGTCTGGCTTCTCCATCAAGGAAAAACAAGTCGAATAAAAAACCTTCCGAAGCATATGACGTGTGTGCTGACTCGTTGGCAGATAGCATGAAGAGTTCCATGATCACAAATAAAACTATTTCCCAGGAATCCTTATCAAGCACGAAACTTTCACGTTCCAATCCTATAATTAGCAATAAACTTGCATTAAAACAGTCAAAAACTCACACAGGACAAAAAACTGTGCAGAATCGGCCCTTAGCGAAAGGACGACAAATATCCTCACACAATACCACTTCAGCTGGTTCGAGTCCGTCTTCGTTAACAAATAAGTCTGGAAGTCGTCTTTCTAGTATAAGCTCATTTAATTCACCCCGAGATGGTTTTAAAAACCGTTCCATATCCGTCCCCGGAAACCAGTCCACATCGACATTAACTGGCCAACCAACCCCAACTGTAGTACGAAAGAGTTTTTTGAGTGCCAAATCTCGTGAAATACTTGCACGGCGTGCCGAAAAAAATAAACAGCAACTGCAGCAACAGTCAAGTAGTGGCGAAGAAAAAAGTCATTCCACTATGTCGTCAACATCAAAAACTCAACCGCTACAAAGAGGCACCATTGCACGGGAAAGTATATCGCTTTCCAACCGAAACTCCTATTCGAATATCCCAACACGCCGCCCGAATTCTCTTCACTTGAAGAAAACTGTTGGAGATCAGAAAAATCAAAACAACCAATATCAAGATTCGCAGAAAATGAAGAACAAATTTAAAAATACAGTTTCTAATGGCAGTAGTACAATAGAACTGCATATTAAATGTTCTCCACCAAAGGAATCTGAAATGAATATAATCGAAACAAAATTGGAACGATCCAGCACATTTTGCAAAGAATCCTCGGATTTATTAATGGATGTTAATGAGTTGCAGATTATTGAATGAAGGTAACTGACTTTTACATATCCTACCTATGAATTGATTAATTGTTGTTACTTGTTGGCTTTTCAAGGATACAATATAATCGCAAAGATAGCATGCCTTCTTCCGTACCGCATTTAAAACGATTCTCATTCTATTGAACGGACTGGATCTATTAATCTTTGGATAGATTAAACAGAGTATACTGCTCTGGTAGACTTATATGACTTATATAACAATTGAAGAACAATACAGCTCTAGTCAATACAAAACAATAATAATACATTTTTGAAATGCATGAAATACTTTTACCACAGAAACTTTCAAAGGACAATGTCATTTTTTAAACTTATCATGAACGTATATTTTGAGTTGACCCCATCAGCGATATGCGTAGTCTGATGAGAACACTAAATTGGTTAAATGTTTATAAATAAGTTTATGATATTTAGTAAAGTAAAACTCAACCAAAAAAGAATAATTACTACTTTTGCGCGACACTTCGAAGATTATGTTTTGCTTTGAATTATCATATTGGTATTGGTGATTCTATCTGAGGGAATTTGCAAGTTGTATTAATGTCACTATTCAACTGTGCAAACAAGGCAATTCATTTATTTACTGTATATTTCTCATAAACTTAAACAAAGTAGACTACTGTATGACAACACATGTACGGGTGTTATGTTACACGCATTGTTAGAAATTACTCAATTAATATTGTTTGTCCTTTTATCTAAAATAATATACATAAATGAAATATCGTGATAAAGAAGAAATATGCTTGTAATGCCTTTACATCAGGCAATGCAAAAAGAAGAGAAAATGAAATGATACGCATTTTTTATTTATTGTTTTGTAAATGTTTTTTATATTATTTCATATCTTTTAAGTAAATAAGATATACATCCATACATACATAAATATATGCATATACTGAAATTGAGTTAAAATAAAATTGTTTCATTTTACTAAGCAATTGTATTTCATTTGCGTCCGATTTTTAAAATCTTTTTTATTAAATTTAAGTGGTAAATTGTCAGTAATTTGAAATTATACCAATAAATTAGCTTCGATAATACTTGAATGAAACTGATAGTCGGCAATGTGTTTTGTTATTTTGATCTTATCTACTATCTAAGATATATATATGTACTTCTTTTCCTTATTTATAATTTGTTAATGCACTTGAATGCTATTGTGATAGAAGATTCTTAACTCGCAATACTTTTCTAATACCAAAATAAGAATCATTTTTTGATGGGTATTTTAGAAAGTTCGCAGTTTCCATGGAGTAGTTTAAAAAAAATTAAAGTATAATTAAAATTGTTCTCAATTTTCACGTATATGTGCTTCCTTACGTAAACTTAAACTTCTTTCTTAATTTTTTTAAGTTGGTCTGAATTTAATATGTTCTAAGAAATTGGTATTGATATCGTAGTTTTGCTTTATCGTTTTTAATAAAAATAAATCACAGAATAAAATATAGAATAAAGTGTTTCCTTCCTAGGAATTGAATGACATGATCAATTGCCACAATTTCCACAAGCCATGTTCAAGATGTATTGATGGAACATTACGTTACGGGTAAAACTCGTAGCACTCAACCACGCATTGGACGATTTGTACAGAAAATGCTTAAAATGGACATGCCATGGACATGGTTGCGTATGTTTCTTTTTTTTTTTAAGTTGGTCTGAATTTGATATGTTTTAAGAAATCGGTATTGATATCGTAGTTTTGATTTATCATTTTTAATAAAAATAAACCACAATAAAATATATAAAATAAAGTGTTTCCTTCCTTGGAATTGAATTACATGATCAATTTCAACAAATTTCTATGATTAGAGAATATTCTTCTCCATCACTAATGTTTGTAAAATTCGATTCCGAATACATGCACATGTCTTCACATTCATCGGATCAGTATCGGGTATTTCTGCTTCAAGGTGTGAAGTTTATACTTTACCTTCGTGGACAGAATCGCTGAAACGAGGATGTTTACCCAAATTTCCCACTTTTTTGAACAAATTTATTGGTTCAGTAAATAAGAAAATAACTTAATAACTTAAAACGATATTTTTAAAATTTTATTCTAGTAATTTTACATATTTATATATAACTTAGATGTATTGTTTACATTAATAAAATCTAGGCCGGACTTTCCATATTTGATTGTACCCATTGATTAAAAACGTTTCGACAGTGAATTACAACGCATTCGTTGCTGCAGTACTCATCTTCCCAGTCCGGGTTTACTATTGCTCGTTTATTGCAATTTTCCCGAATACAAATCAAAACAGACCCTGTATCAGATGACTGAGCATTTTCAGGCTGTTGATTGTTCGAAGCACTATCTTGTGGGACTGCAGCATTCACACTATTACAAAATACCGCATTATTAGAAGCTGCAATGGCATGTTGCTCCTGCTGCAAGTTTGAAGAATCTGCACTATTTCGTGCTATTGTGAACACTGCCGGTCTTGAAGCGATCTGTGCTGGCTTTGGAGAATTATTCGGTTGTTGTGCTTGGTCAGCGTTATTTACGCAACATTCATCCGCCGTTGTTGAACGCTGCTGCCAGCTTCGGTATATTGTCATTTGTTTAATATATTCCTTTTTGGCCAGATCGGCCTTTTTAATGTAAACATTTTTATGAGTAGGGTCCAGAACTTGCCACATGGAATGTACAATTTTTGAAATATCTTCAAATGAAGTATTTGGGTTTTGTGCTTTGATAGCACTGACTGTATCTCGAAAGAAAAGTCCATACGCAGATGTGGGCTTGACTGGTTCATCCATTTCAGCTTTGGGAAGGATATTTTGAGTTTCAGCCGCAAGCGATTGATTTCCAAATGTATTGTACCTGCTAATACTAGTCACCTCAACCTGAATAATGTTTTAAGTCAGTTGATGCACATTTTTATGAATAAGAAAAACTTACGGACGGTACAGGCTCGACATCCGATAAGTCGAATTCTTCATCGCCGAAGGATGGTGTATGAAATTGGGTATTCATAATAATGGTCAAATTCTCATGAAAAACGTTCAAAGCCAATAAGTATATCACATTTGAGTACACAATAAAATAACAATTTTATCTTGATACAATTAATTTTGTAAACAAGATTGTCCCTGTTTTACGGATATATAATTAAATTGCAGTAATTATACTTTTCTAATATTTGATGCAAAGTGAAATGTCAATTTGACATTTATGACGTTACGTGATGTATAACCAGAAATTGTATAACGTGAAGTTTTTAGTGGGTGTGTTCGAAGAGTAGGCATTTTTTTTATTCAAGTATGTGCGACAATCATTTCAAGATGTATTATCAAAGAATAAAATTTCCACCAGGACTGCTGTGTGAGTGGACCTCTGCTGACATCAGAGGTAACTGGTTAATCGATAAAGCCACGAATGCCATTGAAGAACTTCCATCATCAGCCCTCGACCTCATTGATACAAACGCCGATGTGAAACAATTACAAATTCATTTATTTAAACGAACTTCTCGTTGGAAAGAAATACAGGTGGGACCTTTATTCTATTTAACATTCTAAGACTCATAAGCACACTCTCTTATTGTGATGCGTGCTATTGTCCGCAATGAGTGGACGGTAGAATTGATCCCAAACAGCGGAGTTTGAAAAGCTTTTCATAGACAGTTTAATTTTCTGAGCAAAGTCAGTGACTCGAGAGATATGCAGCAATTCCTTATTGACTAATACCTTTTACTTAGTATTTAACATAAACAAATAACAGCCACTCATCCACTGAGCTTCTCCTTACTGAGACAATATGAGATTTTTTCAGTCCTTTTGTGATTCTAAGCCACTTTAGGAGAGATAGCATGCTTCCAATACTGAAAATTAAGAACACCTTTTCGTATTTTCTTCTAGTTGCTTTATTCTTAATGTTGGGTATTGGAAACATGCTGTACATGTCTCAGAAAGAGTGACGCCGACGAATTTTATCGAGTAAGAAAGCGTCCAAAGACTGAAAATCTCCTTTGTGAAAGTGGCTTGAGATCACAAAAGGGAATTTGAAAAAAGGCGGCGACAAATTTAGCGCATGTAAAATTGATATGATAGCTTCATCTCATAACTCTCTCTCATATATCTGCAGTATGCTTCAAATATATTATATGAAAACCAAACAAAAAAAAGTATATTTCTAAATGCTTTATATTATTGCTTTACGTTTTTCCTTAATAATTCTTACATTATATCTTTATCTCTCTACTTTCTAGAATGCATCTATCACATTGATTTGAATTACATTTTGTACACAGTTATGTACAGTTTAATATTTACATATTTATATATACATTTGGCAGACAATACGTGTTTACTTTTATTTTCTTTTTTGTGATTCAAGATATGTAGCAGTAAATGTAAGTAAGCGATATCTTTGTTTTAAATTGCGGGCCCGGACGTGAGCAGAATTAACTTCTTCAGTAAAATTTCCAGGAAACCAACCAATGGTACCATCTCTTATTCGTTCGCCGTTAAACCAACCTAAAGTAACAACGAAAATGAAATGATTTTGCATCACATTTTATCAACACATTCTTACCATCGGGCAGTTTTCTTGATACATTGATCACGTCTCCAACCTCTAAGCCCAACAAGTCTGGCTCATTTGCAATAAACTCATGTTTAGCGATCACTTGCGGGCAATCCCACTGTTCGTATAACCTTTCTCCTGGAGTTTCAGCTTCTGGTGGTCTTGTGGCTTGCAGCCATCGTTCCATTTCCGAAACGGAAGTGCACGATAAAACCTTTAAATGCATATGTAATGTATATGTTCGCTATTGATATAATCATTTTTTGCTTTTGAAAATTACTTACAAGTTCAACAGTTTTTCTCTCGTGGTTTTCCAGCAGAGTCATTAGAATTAGATTTTTTCCAGTTTGACTGGCATCTTTGGTTGGTAGCTGCGGGATTGAATCTCCTGATGAAATAGATAACAAATTTCGTGGACAATAATCGAAAACTGTAAATTGTTCTTCATTTTTGCGCTTCGTCAAAACCATCAGGTCCGAAAAAAGAAACGCGTAAATATTTGATTTTGTGAATTTCTTTCCAAACGTCAGCTTCGCATCATCTCCCCGCCATATTAAATGCACAAATTCACCTTTCTTTACCAAGAATCGTGGCTTTGATCCAATCTTTACCACTCCTACTGGGGCTATCGCTAGCGCTCGGATATGAGAGGGAAATTCTAATTGCCTTGAGATTCGTTCAATTTCGTGTGCTTGTTCACAACGATTGGCTGCCTCATTACACTGAGCAACAATTTTATTTAATATTGCCAACGTCAATTTCCAACTTTCATACTCATCATCATCAGGATGTACTTTACTAAATACTGCATCTATAAGTAAAGGTAATCGAGTGATCCTCTGCATCGGAAGCATTAAGAATGAGTGCAATGTCAGTCCACAACATATTGGATCTGATTCTAACTCATCTAACTTTTGGCAGAACGCACTCTTGGCTTCTTTCAATCTCCGCAAGGCTCTATCCATTTTTCCTTGATGTTCACAATAAGAAACATAAACGTGGAAATTCTTTTCAGCACATTCATATATACTTTTACTCAATCCTAGTAGCATGATATTGTCTTGCCAGCAATTTTCCAATTCACTCAGCAGCTTTTCGGAGCACTCATGGACCGGTACGATGTAGGAGAACAAGGTTTTCCGGTCTCTTGAGCTAAGAAAAGCTGTGTCATAAAAACTGGAATCATTCATGAAATGACTACGCAGGAGGTTAAGAGATTTAAGGTAGCTTGCTTCTGATGTTATAACCTCAAATTTGGCTTCCTGAAGGCTTCGTTCTCTTGGACTCAATGTTTCTAAAATGTAATTCAAGTGTTAAGGAATAAAAAAAGAAGTTTTGTTTTTGATACTTACGCAATATTTCCGAAACTATCACTTCCGGAATTTCACTCCAAAGTGTTCGAGAAGGTCCAGACTTTGGTCCAACTAACTGAAGGGCTGTTGGTCTTGTTCGTTTGGTTCTTTCATTATCAGTTACTTTTCCTCCAATCTCCTCATAGCCATCAGTGGATTCACGGTCTTCCAAATCTCGAGATATTGACTGAAGAAAAAGATACAATTATATGTTCGCATTAATTTGTTGTTCATATGTCCATTATAAAAACTAATAATATAATATAATATTAATATATGCCGACTTCGAACGGCGAAGTTTGTGAAACTTTTTCTAGACAGGAACACTCTCTGAGCTCTTTGAGTGAGTGACTCGAAAGAGGAATCACCTACCTCAAGTTTTTCTGCATTGTATATCTGGTACAGAGGTTCGTTCAGAAAGACGTGATGACCAATTTCATCGCTAGTGGTTCCTTCATTTCCTGTGGAAACCCCTGAACTTCCGCTCGAACTCGCAACAGAAATTCCACTAGTTTGATATAGACCAGCCTCTGCATACCATGATGTATTTGATGTACTCTTAGTCAAAGTAGAAGTCTGCTTTTCACAACCACCATCTTCGACGCTTGTGTTATTGTCAATATTAAAAACTCCACACTCAGTATACCAGGATGTAGTAGATAACCTTTGCTTTGGTTTTCTAACGTCATCCGACAAGATTGGCGGTGGCGGCGGAGGATCATTCGGTCTTATTCCTATCGTTGTTCTTCTTCTATAAGAATTTGCATTAACATCCTTTTTATTCTTACGGACTGCTGCAACAGGCTTATCCTCAATCACTTCATGTTTCGATTTATCTACAACAAGATCACTTGATGATGTTTTCTCAAATATTCCAGAGTCTTGCTCATTAGAAGTTTCTGATACATAAAATGTGCTTCGTGCTGTCGTTAATGTAGACACATTTTTATTTTCTAAACCTGTTGCCCCTAAACTCTTTAGTCTTGATTTAAAACTCTTTCCAGTTTTCGATTTGGATCTGAATGTTATATCATTTTCTGCAATTAGATTCTTCTCCGAGGTACTTAATTGAACTGAATTGTCTGCGTTGAGTTGACTAGATGTCTTCAACTTTGGATTATGAAAGTCTGTGTTCTCATATATATTTTCATCCTTAGAATTAAGATTTCTTATTGGCCTATCAACAAATGTTTTGTTTTTAATCTTAGGGGTTTTCGGTTTGTCTGGTGCTCTACGAGTGGGCTTCAGTGTACTTTGATATTCATTGTCCTCTACTTGAAATTGAGTATTTTCATACATTTTAGCTTGAATGCTATCTGAGAGATTCTTATTTGGATCACTGGGCGATTTCTTGTTTGAAATGAAGTTTTTTACTTTTTTCACAAAAGCATATACTTGATTCTTAGATTGTGGAGGATTCGGAAGCCTTACGTTATTTATATCCAAGCCACTACCATTCTGAAGAGAGAACAACTCATTTAAGTAATTGAAATCACTCGAATTAATTTCTTATATTACAAACCTTTTTCGTTGACTCATCGTTCTCATAGATATCGTCATCAGTATCAAAAGAGTCATAATCTTCTGCAATTTGCAAA
The DNA here is from genome assembly GCA_964034865.1 of Eristalis intricaria. Classification (NCBI taxonomy): domain Eukaryota; kingdom Metazoa; phylum Arthropoda; class Insecta; order Diptera; family Syrphidae; genus Eristalis; species Eristalis intricaria. Next base: position 91,014,759 of record OZ035875.1, on the reverse strand, counting down.
TTATTGACTGCATGCTGTGAACCTTTGCTACCATGCGGTGTACTGGTTTTATCGTTTTTGTTATTTCCTATTGGAAATAATGGTTCATAGTAATGGTCAACATCATCTAAAATTGATAAAAATATTACAATTATAAATGATTGATATTGATTTAACTAAAGTTATCAACAGATATAACTAACCTACAAAAGTAACCAAGGTCGCATGCGATTCATTACCAAACTCAACTTCTACGCGAAGAGCAGAAAATTTGTCACGTTGTCGACAAATTTTCCGGTTCAGTTGCTCTATCGTTGTATTTTGGTAAATCGGTTCGTTTAGAATATTATCTTCACTAACTTCACTATTAAGATAAACAGTACTTGATGGTGATGTTATATAAACTTCACCCACCGCCCGAGGTCTGCGTTGACGCGGCACTGTTTTAATTGTCCCGATTTCACATAGATCCATTTCATAACTAATGAATTCATGCTTTGCGTTGCCTACTTAAGTTTATATATAGTGTTATATTTATGGTTATACTATTATATTCATATATAAAATGTCATACCGCTTGGTTCTTTAGATTAATAAATGTGATTGCTCTAATAGCAAAAGTTGTTGGTACATATGATTCGTAAATAAGCTCAGCTTGTAATACCCCCTGTATTTTACTATTTAACTTTGAATTAAATATAATATCCTTTAGTGAAGTCAGAAATAGTATATTTGCACCTGTCTATTTGAACAAAAGGTAAAAAGAAACCGAATACGGACACATGCTTTGTATTCGTTCCAAGATCCAATAATTCAACGATGTCATAGACAGCAATGGTTTAATCTGACACACTGAAAAAATGAAATATTTTCACAATTCACAATTGTGATTCATAGCCAATTGGAATTCACAACTTCGCTACCAATTCAACAAATAATATTATATATTTATTATATTATATATAATATTATATATATATATATATATTTATTTTATATTTTAATCATGGTCATATTTTAAATCATGGTGTTGCTATTTCGCAAATACAATATTGTATTTATGAATACGCCAAGAAGAAACATTGCGTTTGTGCAGATAACATCATCAGACCAGTTTTGACAAATACAAATAACATAACAACACTAGGTATATTCGTTTAATTGTTTTTAACAACTACAATGAAAGAAACAAAGTAATACCTACATATATATTTGATCCCAACTAAAATGGTAAACTTTATTCTAAGGTTGACCTGATCGGAACATTTGCAGGCGGTTTTTATGTGTGCGTATGTATTTTAATTTCTGGTTAGAACTGTAGTTTTTACAAATGAAGAACTAGACTTAACTCTTATTTTTTCATACTTAATGATGAATTAAATATTGGATTTTGGACTTTGGCTGCACAAAGCTGTGCCATGAAAACTAAATGAATTTATAGCTACATATGTGTGAATGTTCATCTATATTCATACGCTCATACATAATCTATGCACCCTTCTTACAAGTTGCATTTCCATATACAAGCGAGTTCAAACACATAAATCCAAAAATCCTGACCAATCGCCTATACAAGAACGTACACTCGTACGAGTTCGTATGCAAGCAAAGAAAACAAATGGAAAATGTAATTGAAAACTGTTTCCAACTTAACGCATAGTATAGTGATTCTTTTTATGACTTTCACTTTCATGAAGATGAACCTATATGAAAAACGGAATGAAAATTAGCAAGTGTTCATATAAGAAACTTGTTTTTGGCCATTCCACAAAATGACACACGAATTATGTGTATGTACACATAAAGTAAGAATATAGGATTCTGTATCGATTATATAATTGTTCTCTTTGTTTTATTTAACCAATGAGCTTTATGAATGCACTATAACCATATATGGTAAATATTCTGACTTTATTCACTTTAATCACTCTGTTTAGCAACAATTAATCTTAATGTAAATCCGCATCGATTGGTGGTGTGGTATGAATTTTGTTTTACACCTTTTTACAAGCGATAAATGTTTAGGATCTGCACAAATAATTCCAACAAGCAATAATTTCAGTTGTATTAACTATTGTTAACGACAGCAAACAACGCGCAGATACACGTCTAAACTAACGAAATAAGCTCGATAGACTGATGAGAGAGGAACAACGACTCTTGTGAGAGCAACCGACAGAATGGAGGTTTTTACTTTTCTTGTTGTGCTCTGAATATAGCTCTGGTCTGGAGCTTTGTTGGACTTTGTTGGAGAGGGAGGTCGGATGAGATGCAAGTGTGTGCTGACTGGCGATGATTTTTAAATTGACTTCGACATTTTGTTTTGCTTCTACTTCTTATTTGTAAATATGTATGGATGTTATGTTCATGACAGATAGTTGGTGTACATTGGTGTGCGTTTATTTGCAATGTCATTTTCGAAGCTTGTGATTTAAAGTAGTGGGATGGTTTTTGGAAAGAACAGGTTTTGAGCATTTGCTTGCAACATTGTTTGTGCTCAAGCAGGTGGACGAATTTCTGTACACTGCATCTTGTGTGTCACTTCAATGAAATTGATAAAATATCTTTATAATATTTTAACCGTTGCATTAATTGTTATCTATCAGTCTATTGACCCTTCATGAATGCAGGGCGGTAAATACATATATACATTGGTTTGTAACCACTAGCAGGGAGTATTAAAAATGTGCATAATTCAGCATATTGTACAAGGTTTACAAAATTATTCGATCCAAGAGAAGAATTCTATATACGTTTCAAACTTTCATGTCCACTTAAGAAAGGGGGAAGTCAGAATAATACCCTGAACAATAAACCTTCAACAAATGAATTTGTTGAAAATTGAGCATAAATTTGAGTCTATGAGAACTTTTTTAGATGCAACTGTGGTATTTTAACCCATTTGAACAAGCGCATTTTAAACAAATTCATTTTTTCAGTAAACAGTACAAAATCGATTTTGACTATCATCTATTATTTCTTATTGAAAAAATATGACCCAATAAGTGCAACAACCTCGGTTATTAAAACTCTCTCAATTTTTATTAGTTGTTTAAATCGAGTTAAAACACATGTATTAATTACAGTACAATTAATACATGTGTTTTATATTGTAAATGTTGTTTGTTTAAATGTCGGTCCATAGTACTAGCATTAAAACCTAGTTGTAGTTCACTGTAGCGTTATTTAAGCAGAAAGTTCCAGTTGTTTTTTCCGAAATGTATAAGATGTAGTTTCTCGATGGCCACATCATCTAAGGATTTAAAAAATTGTTGGGCTAGATTATATCGAGTTTTGGCAGAAACAAAGATGATGCCGCAGAGTTCAGCCACTGACCACGATTATACTGCAGTTAAACCTCGGTACTGAGATTATTAGATTTGTTTTGTCGATATTGTATTTGGACCAGAAGATTTTGGTCTTGTGCCATGAATTAGTAGTAATCTACGCATTGTTTGCTGTAGTAAATACAGTGGACTCCCCCTAAGTCGAATTGTCATGGGATACCAACATTTGTTCGAGTTAGAGAGAGTTTGACTTAGAGAGAGGTTTTGAATGGAAATTTGAGGGAAATATATGTAAAACACGGCGAAAAAGTTCGAATAAGGGAGAGTTTCGACTTTAGGAGAGTTCGACTTAGGGAGAGTCGACTGTAGTTCATTGAAAAAAAATTTTATCGGAGCTTCGATAATTCACTCAGTTTGTCAGATGACATTATGACGCCACAGTTAGCTAGTTCGTCAGCTGATTCACTTCCCTGATTTCCCATGTGTCTAGGAACCCATATGAGGGAGACTACGTTATTACAACAGAGGACTGTATTACGTTACTTTTAAGTGCTTTAAGTGCTGCCTGACAGTCTATATAGATATTAATTGCAGTTTACCCTGCATTTCAGGCTCTCCGCTGTTTTTGGATGGCTACCAAATCAGCCTGAGAGATGCTGGTTCTTTCGTCCAGTTTGTAACAGGTTTTGATATCTTGCGATGCATTTTATACACCAGCACCGACACCTTCATGCAACTGAGCCGTCTGTATATACATTAATAATTCTCCAGCTCACCTGAGGGTCCTGACCAGTGCTCTTTTGTCGGGTTGTTATAGAAAAGCCGAAGCGGGTGGTGGCTTTTGGTAATCTGTATCAATATTAGAAATATTTAAAAAGTTATATGCCAAAGTTATAAATTTGAAAATGGCTGGACTCTTCTAGTATTAGTGCATATTTGGCCGTAACGACTTTGGCATATAGGCCAATGGGAAATATCTTAGTAATTCAAACTTGATTATTGCAACAAATTCAGATTATGCGTTCTTCTTTTCTTGTTTCTTTGTTAATGGAATAACACTTAATGCGTTTGGTTTCATATTTATAGGAGGAAACGTACTGAAACTTATAAACTTACCGTCATCATTTATTGTTTGATGCAATCTTTTATCCCGGACTCGTTTTGACCAATCCGGACTTCGGTGACATTTCATTCGCTCTCGCACTCTGCAATTGAATATAAACCAGACGAAATATATTTTAGTCTAATATGTATAACCATCAGTGATGTTAACAATTATCTGTTGCGGATTTGAGAATATTCTCTTATTCTTGCATAAGCATTCAATTCACATTAATTTAATCGGATCCCTTAATCCAAGGTTGTAGATGTCATTCAAGAGGTCATCCGCGATAATCCCGTCCCATAATAGTAAGACTATGGGCGGAGCTATGAGGCCCATAAAAGAATAGGGCCTAGCTTCTACAGCAACCACTCGTTTTGCGAGTGCTATTCTTCTTTCTCGAGTTGAATTAACCCACAGGTTTTATTAAGACTCCGAACAGTCAATTTGAGAAGCTTTTTCATGACAGTTATACTCTTGGAGCATCGTCAGTAACTTGAAAAGGCCGTGAAAACGTTGTTCGTACCGGGAATCGAACCTAGGTAGCAGGTTCAAGTGCGTAGAAGTCGCAGCAACAGAGTATTTCCAAAGCTGCCGCTACAGCTGTATAAGTGTAGGACGATAGGACGGGCACACAGACCAAAATTATTGATTCGGTTTGGAAGACGCAGGAATTCTGGGCCTGCCCCATGTACACATCATCGAGTAGGTTTAGGCCAACCATAGTCTACACAAGTTTTATAATTTCAAACAAGGGTCTATTAGAAATCCTGAGAAAAGATGATCAAATTAGTCATCTCATGAGCCCCAAGATAGACTTCAACAAACAATAGATCTTATTTTATAATACAAGAAGGGTGGTTTAGGGGCAGTTATCGTGCGATATCGAACTGTATTGATCGAGCTTTGTTTAGTGTGCCCTAACATACTAAACAGTCAGGTTGACAACAACCGATTAAAATTATTCTCGGTGTCAGGACATGACAACAGCAGGGGACGAAGATAACACCGATGTACAAGTGAGACAAGGACAGAACTACGTTTTATAAAATCGTCACCTGTCTATGGTCTATGTTAGTAAGCATCTTAAAAACTGTTAACCCCAATGTAACATGTAGTTATGGAACAGCTAGGAGCAACTTAATCATTCTCAAAAAAGTATACAACCCCAAAAGGTCTGAGGAAACCTCGAAGCTAAAAAGACCCAACCTAAGGCTACAATATATCCAACTTGGACTGATTTCACCCCATCTGTAGGGACTACAATTTCTCGAAATAGCACACTCCATTAGCATGCATTAAATTATATCCAGTTCTAGATTGCATTATGTAAAATCAATATGTACGTACGTTATTTTAGAAATCATTTCGGCCTATTTACATGATTTACATGAGAACGTTTTTCAATAGGAATGTTTTATCTCTGATATATGTATTACATTTTTCTTTGTATACACGTCCGTGCTTTAATAGGAACTTCATATTTTCCTTTCATATGGAAAAAGATAATACATATACCAATATAGATATCTAATATTTGTATTTCCATCCAACAGAAATGATTATACAATACAAATGCTCGGTGAACAGTAATATGCTGAAATTTACGTTCTATACGTGTACATATATGGACAGGTAGATTCGACATTATTTTTCCATACAGTTTCGTGGATGCAGATCAAGATATTCCTTTTCAACAATAACGTTTTACGAAAGCTGCTATATTCAGGGAGGATAAGTGTTCTATTTGGATTTTGTAACTTTTATAGCAAATGTTAGATTTTAACAAATTCGAGGATTTCTCGCATTATCGATTGATACTCGCATACAAGATTTTTCGCATTATTGCTATAGTAATCAAAGTAAAAAAAGAAGAAAATAATATACTTACACAATGAACTGCTTCTTGTCTATTCTGTCGTAGGTGTTCACTTCGCTATCAGAAATATCCACCCAATCATCACTGTTTTCACTCGATGCTATATATGAATGTGAGTAGTTTTGAAAGCTACTAAGCATACCATTGACAAATGAAACTTCGTATAAGCTATTAGTTTTGTGGTCAGATGATATTGTAGAGCTTGATTCAGCATTACAGAGAGTCGTTGACCGTCTGAATGCTGTGATACTCTCGTAACCATTTGAAGTTAATGAAATCGAGTCAGAGTGTTTGTCTCTAGAAGAATGCAAGGTTTCGTACTTATGATGACCTCCTTTGATTGTATCGTATATGTTATCGTCATCGACGGTGCTGTCTGAATCGTGCTGTTGCGCTAAAATATCCGCTGTGTGTAAAGTGGCGAAGACTTTTTTCGGAATTATGCGTTTTGGCTTTGGTAATTCAGGCAATTTGTCAGTCGTGTTTCGTTGGAGCTCGGTCGAATCTTTTGGAGGACGAAGTGGAGGGTTGTTTTGTAGAGTCCCACACTCTTCGTATCCGTATTCACAACCAGACTTCTTTTCGGTTTCAGAATCGAAATTTGCTAATGAATTGAAACCATGGGTAGGAGCTTCTAAGTTTGCTAAGCTTTCATAAGAGTTCATTTCTTCTTTTGTGTGACCAATAGATTCGTAGATCTTTGAGTGCTCACTTATTTCTGATTTCGTTGTTGGACATTCTTCAGTCCCTTCGTAGGAGCTGGATTCTCTACAGGTTTCGTAAAAGAGAGAAGATTCTTTGGATTTTACTAATGTCTGAAGGGCCGAAGGAATTGTTTTTATATTCTCAGATATAGGAGTATGTTCGAAAGCTCCATCTTCATTAGAAATAAACGTAGACTTAGAGGTTTTGTATTGACTTAGTTCAGAGTGTTCACTAGACTCAAATTCACATTCGTTTGTTTTATGGCTCTTAGACAAATTTACTAAACTTGTGTTTACGGCCTCAGTTAGTGAGGTTTCTTTGCCTTTATCTTGATAAAGAAATGATTCGTTGAGTGGATATTCCAATCCAAATCTGTCCTCTGTCTTCCAAGTTAGGCTGTCAATACGTCGGTTTACATCCTTAATGGCGCTCAGTAGTTTTTGTTCAGCGATTGAATTTAACGACAATACGATCTCCGGTATTCTTTCTGAGTCATCTTCTTTGAAAAAATAACTATCAAATTCAATGGAGTTTTTTAAACAGTCGTTTGTAGAATCAAGTCTTTGTATCTTGGCCTCTGATGATTGGTTTAAAATTTCTTCAGTGCTAACCATATCTGATTGGTTGTTCAAAGTTCCTATTGCTCCACTCACGGGCTCTTCTTCTGCTTTATACTTCACAATGATATCCGCGTTCACGATTTTCTCTTCACATGATGATGGGTGGAGATTTTGTACTGATTTAATTCCACTTTGCTCGGGTGGGGGATTTGCATCATTAGGAAGTGGAGGAAGTGGTTCTATTTTTAATGTCATTTCTCCCTTTTTTTGTGATTTCGAATCTATATCTTCTTTCTTTCGGGATTTTCGAAATCTCAGTCTTTCATAAATCATAGAGTACTTTGTTTTTTCAATTGAGTCGGTCCTTGGGTTCCTTTCGTTAGTTTCAGAAGAAAACTTTTCACTGGAATCAGGAGTTGCGGTAGTAGTGTCTTTAGCACTCTTGTTATCATCGGATTTTGATTCTTCGCGATTACTAGAATTAATATTTTCTATAATTTGGTTGTATTTTATGTTATTGTGTTTATTTATCTCCGTTAAACTTGACAAATTGTTATCATCTATCTTCAAGTCTTGCGACTTTTCCAGAGATTCCTTACGTTTTTCTTTCATTCCAGGGAGAAGTAAAGAATTTGCGTCTATTTTTCGCTCGTTTTTAGCTGTTAATTCCTTTCTCTTACGAAGAACTTGCGCACTTTTTAAGGGTACCTTTGGTTTATCATTAGTTTTACTTTCGAATGTCTTAATCGCACGTTGAACGGTGGAATTTATTTTGGCAGTTGGCAATGTGGCATCTGTTGTTTCCGCCATCATTGAATGCCCTGAATTAGCAATCACTTTGTAAACGTGGCCGCCTCTAGATATCAGAATTCCGTTATTGCGTTTCACTTCATCGAGTATCTTTTTATCCTTTTGAATTATCTCATTGAACTGTTGTGTTAATGTGGCAACTTTATTACTGGGAGTGTTGCCAGCATGGTATGGCATCTTACGTGGCGAGTGGAAGCTTTTAGCTTGCGTTTTAAAACTATATTTCCTATTAGAGTTTGCATTTCTTCTGCGGGTTGTCATCGATTCCGTACTGCGGAGGGAATTGGAAGAGCAATTCGAACTGATCATGTCTTGCGTGCCACCACTCTGACTATTATTTTCGGAACTGTTGCTATCGCTGATGATAAGAGGTTGCGCTGGTGTGTGACTCAATTGACGAATAACTTCGTGTCTAACAGGTGAAGATACACTCACTTGTGATGACGTTCTCACATTCATTTTGACGTCAGTATCCAGTGATAATATTATTTTATCTTCGTTGGATGGTTTCGGCCGTGCAATTATATCGTCTCTGCGCATCCAATGGATCTTTTCGCCACTAGTGTTGGCGCCAACCGTAGGAAAATTAAAACTTAATCGATTTACAGGTGGATGAATGGGTGTTAAATCGGGACTTATGCTAGCAGATCTATGTTTCTCTGTTGTTGCTGCGGTCTTATACTTATAGAAGTTGTCTTTTGTCGATTTGGGCAAGGTATTTAGTGGTTTTATTTCAGCACAGTTGGTGATACTCAAAGCTTTTTTGAACACAGGGGACGGACTTTCTTCCTGTAGTAAGTTTCCACAACTCTTTGCGGAACTAAGCACGGTAATTCGACTTGGTTTGGAGTCTCTTATAGCCCCAATGCGAGAATTCCAGAGCTGTCTAAGATGCTGTACGCTTCTTAACTCGGGTTGCGCAGAATTTTCTTTGTTATTTATTGCCGCATTCTGACTTAGTATATCATTTGTTGAACTGTGTTTTGGATCTGGGGAGTTATTGTTATTTGTTGAATATTTGATCCAACTTATTACGGGTTTTCCTTTGAAATTAAGAAGAGGTGCACTGTGTTTGATCGCATTTTCTTCGTTAGCAACATCGGCGATGGTGGTTGACATGGGCCTGAGATTGGTGAACATTTTTGTAGTTGCTATCTAATGAAATCATATGTTGAACTGCTATTGCAGTCAGGGACAAAATAAGGTGACAATTTAACAGTAGACCCCTGCAACGAAAACAATAATACAAATAATTATGATGCATTACTTTTCAATGAAAGAGAAAGTGCCTTTTACACCATTAAAGCGTAATACATTGAATACAAATAAATCAACAAGCCATGGCTTCGCTTTTTGGCTGATACTGCATAATTATTTATCATTTGGCTGTATAAACAGCGCATCTTCTATTGAATACCAATTAATACTCACTATCAAGCCAAAATCAAAATACCCAAGGAATAAGACGAGCTAAACTGCCGAACAATTGCTGACGGTTATATAAATTTAATTGTTTATACTGACGCGTCGTTCGCAGGTGTATGGACGGTGAATTAATTTGCGGCTGCTTTTTTCCGTTTATTGGTAAATTGCAACAAAGAGGAAAACCTCATTATTTATGCAGATGTTCTTTTCCACGATCAATTGTTCCTTGTCACCGCACGTAGCCAGCCAAGAATCTCATCATCAATACTTGATCTTGGTTTTTTTTTATTATTCGAGTTCTCATAAATCATTAATTAAACAAATTTGTACAAACACAGTATACTTCTTTTAGAGTTTTAGTGCATAAATACGTTGCCAAATAACACAAATAAACTTTACTATAGCTATAGTAAAGGGTCAAAGAAAGTAGGTAATTAGTGTAACACAATTATATTTATCTAAGTAGTTGTTAATTGTTCTAAAAGCAAAAAAATCAATAAAGCACCTTTTTACGAAGCTTGAAAAGTGCATTCATTTTGCTCCATAGGAATGGTTAATTGCTAATGATTTTCTGTTATCTTCCAAAACACACACATATGCATGTAGCAGATAATACTCCAAAACTCATATATCTTATAATTTGAGGCACAATTCAATTTTACATTCTTTTCACTTCTTTGATGTGTCAATAAAATTTAAAAAATGAAAATCGTATCAATTAGCGACCTATAAGATTTAAGATTTTCTGAAATGAATACAAAATTAACTAAATAACCTAATAAATTATATTTGTTCTGAATATTAGTAGGTTGGCTGCATATTTTGTCTGATGTGTATATGTATATATGTGACCACATTTAGTAAGATAGATTGAACATATTTACCAACTATATGCAGAACCTGTGCAGTTACAGTTCCTTCGATAACAGATTTCAATGGGATTTCATATCTGAGATCGTTTAGCTAATTATTTATACATACATATTTTACTCAAATATGCCTATGTAATCGTGTGCCATTAGTGGATGTCTTTGTTCTGTTTCTTTTAAATTAATTTTTTTTAAAAAATAATTTTAAAGTTCTTTGTTTCAAGCAGAGAAACATATTTCACAGGCAAAAAAGGAATCCGAATGTTACACTCAATATGTATACATGTGACCACACTTAGTAAGATAGATTCAACACATTTACAAACTATATGCAGAAGCTGTGTAGTTGCAGTTCCTTCGATGACAGATTTCAATGGGATTTCATATCTGAGATCGTTTAGCAAATTATTTATACATACATATTTTACTCAAATATGCCTATGTAAACGTGTGCCATTAGTGGATGTCTTTGTTCTGTTTCTTTTAAATTAATTTCTTTTAAGAAATAATTTTAAAAGCCATTGTTTCAAGCTGAGAAGCATATTCCACAGGCAAAAAAAGGAATCCGAATGTTACACTCAATACCGTGTTAGAGTTTCTTGTCTTGATTTATTTGTATTTTGTTTTCCGTATCTGCGGTCAGTATTTAACAAAATTATACACATTGCACGTGTATGTTTTCATAGATCGTGATGGAAAAAACTGAAATGTGCGAATATAACAATTTGAAAAATCAAAAATATACACATTTAGCCACAAAGCGTGAAATGAATGCAAACATATTTTAAATTAACGAGCAAATATTTCTACAGACTTCCAAGTAAAATATCGAAAATTCACCCACATTGGTAGACATACATATTCACTTGATTGTATTTTTATTTGACTATTATGGCTTCTTCTTTAAAAAAAAAATACTCGTTTTTCCATATCATTTAAAAAAATTTGCAAGAATTTATAAACATATAAACATACACCAAGAGAAGGAAACATACTTGTTCTATTCAGTTGATTCCAATTTTATAGCTATCCATCCACAAATGAGCTGGTAACACAAGATATACTTTCTAATTTCAAGAACTCGATTAGAATCTCTGTTTTAATTTGCATTTTCCGACTCAACCACAATAGACAAAGTATTTCATATAACTGAATGTATTGGTGGGGATTTGTCCACAACAATAATGAAAAAGCAGCTAAAAACAAGTGAGCACAGGTGCATGCAGGGGTTGCTAGTATGTCAAATACTCACAAAGAACAACAACTAACTAGGGGATGGACATAACAACCCCTATTCGTAGTATAACAACAACAACTGATAAAAGTATTCTCATGAAGTAAATAAATAATACAATATAAACGAAGCCGTGTTAACCTAGAAGCACAACACACACCTTGAATTAAATCGAATTGGATCCCGAACGCGTTTTAGGTTTTACTGAGTTAGGTGTAGTGAATTATTCGCTCATTGTAATACCATCAAGATCGCGTATGATGTTATCACATGGTCGCGTTCAATGGATACTTAGTTGCACCGCGCAACGACATATCCTTTGATTACGACAATAAAACGTAATACTATTAGATACTGTATCACAACAATCGCATACCAATAGCTCGCATCTTTCTGCCAGAGTAGCTTGACATCATTTCTAATTCAAATATTTATGGCGACTTCTTTTTTATGTCTTCGTAGACGAGTCGAATACGAACACGGTCACCCAACGAATGCTAGCACGAAACTGACATTCCACACCGATGGAGACGTTGAACAGTGAACTTGCCGAGGTTTTAGACTGTTTTGTTGATACGTAACTTCGCGTCGTAAGAGTAGATATTCTTGTTATTTTTATTATCGCTTTCGCTGGTGAGTTTTGGGCTTACAAAATTAGTGAGTGAGTTACTCGTTATTAATTTGTAAAATTGGTTGGAGTGTCTTCGTGCTTTTGGAAAAAACGCTTGAGCGACAAAAGGTTGTGAGCACTTCTAAATTGCTGGCGACGTTTAATTGTTGAATATGTTTTGTTATTTCTTTGAACAGTTAAATCCAATTAATACCTTATGACAAAAAGTAACTGAGAAAATGAATTATGTATAATACAAAGATGTTTGAATAATCTATGGAGAGAATGCTATATTTGACATGGCCTTTGGGTAACTTGACTGGTAACGTGTTTCAAGATGTTTTCGATATACATATGTATATAGACACACACAAATTCTCTATTGTAGAAAGCATTCATAGGAATCACTCGTTCAGATGGTACGGATGGTAAAGGTTTAAAATTTTAATAATAATTACTAATTAAACTGGCACAGGATATAGGACGTATAAGTGGTAAATCAAAAATGAAACGTAAGTCTACGCTCAAAGGCAAAGTAAATGTAATATTATAATAAAAAAATACCGACGGTATAGAAATAAAAAAATTCTTAACATAATGAAACTAATTTTAGGTATGTTTATCCAGCACGTTAGTTAAGAATGGAATACATAAAAGACGAAAAACGATTGTAAAACACAATTCATCGACTTCAACGCTGTATGACGCAAATGTTTTTTTTATTTTAAATTAACTTTAGACAAACAATAATAAAATAAAGCTTTAATTTACTTAAACTTACAGCACCCGCCGTTATAGTTTAGTATGCCAGTATATTATTTTATATATCTAATGTTAAACATTTAACACGTGGCTCCCACTTGAGCCACCGATGGCACACATTTTTTGCACAACAGGAGGTTGCGTTTACCGCCTTTGGTACACATGATTTGTTTGGACGATCGTTTTTCTGATAAGAGTTAATCTGCTGATAAAACTAGATTTTTCCTTCAGAGGCACATGTGTAAGGATTCTTTTCATATATGTAATTAAAAAAAGAAGTAATTTTAATTTTATTTCCTTTATTTATAATATTAATTTTCTTTTTTATTTATCTTTAAATGACAGCAACAGAACACTTAACGTTGGCGATATTTACTCTTTGTAATTTTGGTTATAGTTGTTTTTTTTTTTGAATGGTGACATTCAACGCGTTATATAAACAAAACGTAAAAAGAGTTCATCGACTCCTACATGAATATTTATGTTCAATTCCCGAAAAAACGACAATCTTATAAAAGCTTTTAATAAAACTATAAAACTAAACTTACAGACGTCATCGTCAAGACAATATGTCACACACAAGACGAGTGAAGAGAATAAGAATTAAGCTTAAGCCCTTCCTCGAAATGTATCGCAATCCAATATACAGTTGCGTCAAAAGTAATTAGACAGCATAAAGTTGTCTGGGTTCTCAACAAAAATTAAATTCGAGCGGGGCTCCAAGAAAAATCTTGAATGTAGTTTTTTTTTTTTTATTTTAATTACGGAATTATGTATAAGAATAGAATAGCCCAACAAATAAAGGTAGCGTTATGTTTGACCTACATATTTTTTCTATTTTTTGTGCATTGCTAATTACTATCGAAAACTGCATCTAAGATTTTTTCTTTGGAGTCTCGTTTAAATTTAATATTTGTTAATATTATAATAATATTGTTTAATATTTGTCATTTTTTACAGACAACTTTATGCTATATATTTACCTACAGTGGACTCCCCCTAAGTCGAATTGTCAAGGGATACCGTAATTTGTTTGAGTTAGAGAGAGTTTCGTATGAAAAACTTAGGGAAATGTATGTAAAATATACAAAAAGTAGCCAATGCAAATGAAGGCTTGCTGGGGCTATTTGCAAAATCAGTGTCTACAAGTCAAAATCAAAATAAAAGACGAATTAAATGTTTGTGTATATTTGTCGTCATACCATCATGTACAAGCGCTCCCATACAGTATATATGGATACATTGAGTATGTATAAAGTATGTGTACTTTTTGCGATAAAAATTAAATCTTTCGAAATATTTCGTAAGTCGTTAGCAATCGAAACTTTCTCATCAGCCACATTTTTACGATTAACGAAATCGCTCACCTACCTACTTAGAACATGGTAAGAAATGTGAGTTGAACTGATGGTAACTGCATTGACTTTCTCCTTTCCTAGCATCTTTTGAAATACTGACACTGATGGAAAATTATGGTTTTTGGATTAGTACTTAAAGGTAACACAGTAGATATCTTAGCTTTTTTAATTTTTCAAATATATACTTTTACTATAATTAAAACGTATTTAAAGAAAAAGAAAAAGATTAAATTTTGTAATCATTTCAAATGATTAACAACATTTATGATGGCATTAATATAGTCTCATTGAGTTTCTTGTTTGACATATCAGTAAATTCTATTTTTAACAGTATTTGTAGTTGGGTTGCTAAGTAAATAAACAACACAACTGCAGATTCAGATGCATTTGATCTCACTTAAGTCGTCTGTTTGAGCGAAATCTTAACGAAAGAAAACGTGAAGAAACAGAATCCAGCATCCAGCATAAGCGAATCTACTCTATCGTGGGCGAATCCAAACCAATGACCCCTTTTGTTTTATTTTCATCAACGAAAATCGACCAGTGGATTGTGAAAGAAGAAGACAAGTGGAAATTGTAAGATGTAGTATAACAAAAGATGTAGACTCACACCTATTCATTGTCATAAAGATTGACTTTCAATTACAAAGACACTCCGTGACAGTAGGAACTGAAGAGAAAAACAACGAAACCACCGACTGTTCATTGAAATTGTTTCTTCATGTTTCTGAGAAAATACCATACGAATCTGTATGAAATTCAATGCACACAAATGAATCATCGACTAGTTAGCGAAGCCCCAAGAATTTCAGTATACGGAAATTCAAACAAAATTTCTTTTAACATCTTCATTGTCAGTATACCAACAACTTTTCATACTTACATTTTGGAGATCTTAAGTTTCGTGCTTATCAGTTAAATTCCATGAAATGCGTGACTTTCATCCAGTAAATGTGACTGTATACTTCTCAAATCTGTTATTCCACTTATCAGCAACGAATCTCAGAGACGTACTATGTATGTATTATGTACTTCTTCAATTAAAACTTTTGCAACTATTACTCACGGATGCAGAAAACACTACACTCATAGGTAAGAGATATCATAAATTCACAAGGAAGCATTGCTTAAAATTGATTAAGCCATGAGGCAATTTAAAAGAACACATAAACTGCAAGATCGGTTTATTTTTATGTATAACTTGTGGATAAACCTACATACACAATTGTGTGGTTATTCGTAAGCATTACAGACCCAACCAATTGAATGTGTGTCAAACGTTCACGAGCACGACCGAGCCAAGACTGCTGTGTCTGTGAGTAATGTAA
Source organism: Eristalis intricaria (assembly GCA_964034865.1). NCBI lineage: Eukaryota > Metazoa > Arthropoda > Insecta > Diptera > Syrphidae > Eristalis > Eristalis intricaria. The sequence continues at coordinate 90,998,851 of OZ035875.1, read as the reverse complement.
CCCAAAGGAGATATGTAGGAGCTTTTCAGCCGACCTGGGGGCATTACTTTTTTGCTGAACAAGCAACGTTCTGTGCTTGGATAAGTTGGTTTGGCTGATCAACAAGAAAAATAAGTATGTATGTATGTATATAGAACTTGGAGCTGTTCTGTAAAGTCGCGCGCGCTTTTCAGTGAACCCAAACATTTCATGATAGTATGACAAATTACGCTCATAGTTCCTGCCACGAGGCAAATTGGATAGTACTTACATTGTAAGGCCATTTATTACATATTTATTTATAAGCCATGTTAATTATATATACATATTTACTCATAGATGCTTATACTTCAACTTGTAAGTTATCTTCACAGTATAGGACAAATAAAAAAAAAAATTGGAAATGTGTATGCTTCTTTCTGTGTAACAATATCAACATCTTGCAATATTACATTTGGTTTTTATCAGAAAATATAACTACTACCCAACGGAGAAAGCGTTGCTCGAATTACTGTCTCCATTTTTATCCCACAAAAATGGTGAGAGCAAGGCAAACCTTTTGCACAGTGGCAAACACGAGGAATCTGGTTAGTTAACTACGTTTAAAAAGTGACTCACTGCAAATATTTGTGCATTTTAACTTGATTTCTCTTCTTTCTTCTCGCAATTCGTCATACCCTTGAAATTACACATACTCCACATGATAAGTGGGCATCATAACTAGGCTTTAACATATCCTCTTTACAATGGGTAGAATTACGAAGTTATTTGTATATTAAAGTAATATAAATAAATAAAAATATATAAACGTAAACATTGTGGTAATATGAATTTAATAACGAGATACGATCGATGCACTTGGGCATCTAGTGGGCACATAAGACGAAAAGCCGTTTTGTTGACCGTGCAATGAAAACACATAGCTGGAAACAAACGACATTTGTAACAAATGACCTTAAACTTCAATTTTGGCAGACATCTATGAACTAATGAAATAGCGGATAAATGTACACAAGCTTTCCATAGTTACGCATATTGCGTGCAGCTGCTATTTCCACCTGTACGAATTACAACAGTTAATGATAATGGGATAAGAGCAAATCATCTGCAAATGTAAACGACGTTTTGATCTACATTTCATTCGTGGTACATATGTACATTGTACATACATAGTATCTTTATATAAGCGTGTCTATATGTACATGCCACTTAGTATATGTGTAATACAGTTATATTGCAGTCCAACCATAAACAACTTTATAATATTGGATGTTATATTTAACTAAACAATTTCAATTCAAAGAAACACATAAACATTCATCAACTATCTTAAATCATTTACATACTTCTACATATTTCATTAAATGTTATATACATATATACATATATTATGTTACGCACCCAGCAAACAATGTCCGAATAATAAAAGACTACATTTGAATTTTATTTTAAGCTTTAATTATCCTATGGACGTCTTATTTTATGGCTTACAATGAGAGTTAAGATCCTTATGAAGATTTTATTATAATGCTACTATAAGTCTATAGGTGAGCTACCTTATTCTAACCTGTTGATAAAGTTTATTACAGGCTCAATCCACGTTTTAAAGACCTTTTGAATTGCAGAAAATGACTAATTATAGCTGACTAACTATACCTATGACTGACTATAGCTATCACATCTATTGTGCCCTTTCCTTGATCGAGGACTTAAGACCTATCTTGAGAAGTTCGGTAATCCCTCTAAATGTTTAAAATGAAGAATAAAAAGAAGTTTCTAAGTCAAACCTGAGTGTTCCAGAATTGGGTAATGCATTTAATTGACTAGTTGTTTAAGTGCTGTCCATGAAGATCGAAAAACGCCTACTTTTTCCTTGTATGTCTGCTTTCAAATGCAATCATGGTTTCCAAGTTCTGACAGTTAATACAAGGATTATTATATTCCTTTTATGAATATATAACCCTAATAATAATTAAAAAATATAAAATCAATCAAACAAACCAGCTGGCCGCCATGCACAACATGTATAAAGTTTGAGCAGCTTTTTCTAGACAGAAATTCTCTTTTGAGCGTTGTCAGCGACTCGTACGATGTAAAGCCGTGAATTATGAAAGTTTGTGAATTGGAATTTAACCTGGCTCCAGCAGTCGACGCACGTCCCGGCAACATTTATGGTAAAGTATAATTAAACTATTTTTATATTATTACAATACATGTAATTTTCGTTTCTAATTCGTTTAGACTGGGTAATATTTAGACTGTTCAATACCTACAATGGTGTACCTACTCAAATTAAAAAAGCGGTGCAATATGTATATTTGTTCAATCCTTCGCGTCATATACTAATTTGAGAACATTAGCGCATTTAACTCGTTACTAACTTCGTTACGGTGCTATAGGCTTAAAAGGAAATTATGCTCTGACGCCTACAATACACAAACCAACCAACCGTTGCTATGTAAAAAAGTTGAAAATACAACAAGTAGTTGCGAGTTTGCTAGTGAATTTGTCTTGCTAGGAGAGCAATTGTTTCTACAATTTTTTTTACACCAAATGGATCCTCAAAAATGGTTAGACGTTAAATCAGAACATCCCATACAAATTAATACAATTCAGTCATGCCTGACACTGTGTGATTTAAAATGTGACAATTACATTAAGCTCATAGCAGCGGACATCTCTCGCGGCAATAAGCAAGTATCCAAGTTAAAGGTTTTTAAAGGAACAAATTTAGTGAGTGAACAAGGTCTCCCAGGAATACCATCGGCTATTGAGAGTTTCTACATAGATGAGCAGGAACCCAAGACTCCAAGTAGGTCTTTTTTACTTATACTTATGGAATACCATATGGTAAATTGTCTCAAAAGTCCTTGCAGTTGCTATTGGGGAATCGATTTTATTTTATCGAAACATGAAACCCTATTTTAAATTCACCCTCCCAGCAATGGGGGTGGAAGAAGAAGAAAAGGATATTTGGCGTAAGCTATCTATGGAACGCACAGAAAATCAAGAACTTCTCATAGAAAACTTGAAACATCTGAATCAAAGTCAACTGACAAAGATGTCACAGAAATTGCTACAACTTCCAATGCAGGAAAGACATGTAATTATTGTACTATGCCTTGTGCTCTAATATTAAAGGAGTAAGTATTATTATATCTTTCCAGAATTATATTATGGAGCACGCTGACATCCCTTTACAAAGGTTTTCAACAATTGTTTCTATGAAGTGCTTGCAAAGAGTTTCAAGTCAGGCGTATCCACCTTCGTGTTTAGTTATTGCTACAGAACACGGAGAAATATATATCATTGACACTCTTGGATTCAGTATCTTATTTCAGGTGAATCGAAAACTTATGATTTTTTTTTTTTTTGTGAGTCCGATGCCTGGATGTGTTTTTCTGTATGTATTTTGTAGGCAAGGACATGTTCGTACGACACAACACCGAGTTTAATTAGTGTCAACGGTCAATATGAATCTGATTTCCGGATTATTGTGGCTACACGTAGTGGTGCTGTTTACTTACTCCGAAAATCATGGTTAGAAGGAAGAGAGATCTTCAAATTAAATCGTCCTCTTGTAGGTCTTGTACTGGTGCCAATTGATGAAACTATCGCCGTAGCAGGAATGGACAGGCAGATTATGTGTTACTCGAAGAAGGGGAAACAACTTTACACTTACAATCTAAAAGAGACTCCAATATGCATGATTCCGATTTGCCTTCCTCATTTAGGATTGACATTGGTTTGCGTAGCCTTGCTTGGAGGGCTTGTTCAGTTGTTCATTCAAAAGTTTATTGTTGACGAGTTTAAAATGGACGAAACCGTAATGGCTATGATCTTTGGGCCCTTAGGACAGGAAGAATACGTCCTCACTCTTATTACTGAAGCTGGCAACATGTTTGTAAAGATTCTCAAAAGAAGCGCATCGTTTGACGTTACAGCGTTGAAAAATACTCCCACTCTACACAAGACTGTACCCAACAATGTGTCTCTATTTGAAAAGACAAAAAAGAGTTCAATTTTTATCGAGCAATCTTTGAGAGAGAAATTAAATGCAAAAGGTTTTGTACAGTCTTTCTTTATATGTGAATTTATTGATGACTTGATTGTGGTTTTAGCAACTTATGGGAGTTTTCAAGTAGAACTGTGGCGATTACGACACACAGCAGCTCGTGCAACTGTGGAAGCAATTAATTCAGCCGAAACTCTGATATCCGGCGACATGGCCTATGCACCTATAAAGGTGTCAGCTGAAGTGTGTGGTGTTGGTCCTATATTTCGATTGTTCTTAACCATACAAAACTTATCTTCGTTCAAAGTTGCAACTAATCTGAGAGTAGTTTTTCATACCGACGTTAGACATTTCAAAATTGGAAAATGTCTAGTTAATGTAAGTTAAATAAAAATGCTTATAAACATAAAACATTTACGAATGTGGCTATTCGACCATGCATAAAATAAATTTGTGCATACGGACGATTGTATAAATTTTTCGTTTGTATATTTCTAGCTGCCAGCTATTTTACCAGGATTGCCTATAAAAATTGATATAGAAGTCACAGCAATAATTTCTGCAGAAGACGGCTTACCACCTATAACGTTGACCAAGGAGAACTCTGTCGTACGAATTATGATCATAAAATCACAACAATCAAAACCGCTGATAGCCGCTATCATTGCAATGCCTGAATCGGAAGCGATTTTGCGTGACTAAATACAGCGAATGCTTTTAGGCGCAATCCACGCACATACTATTCCACATATGTGGTTTTTTTTTTTTTCTTGCATAAGGCAATACTAAAATAAAACAAATATAGGTACTTTGGGGTATTTATGAATATATTTTTTTGTTTAATTACTAAATGTACGAAACTTCTTAATTTAATAACTAAGGTTATGTGTATTTTGGTGCATATTTTTCATAGACCTGAATGTAAGCGACTTTTGCTTCCTCAGTTGACAGGCCCTTGTTCTTATTCCAGGCATCCCACTTAGCTTTACCTTTAAGATCTAAGACTCCGGGTCTTGCAATATTGATATCACCAGCAGTTGCTTGTTTGTACAGTCCGTAGAATTCCAAGAACTCAGAATCGGTTGGTTGTTTGCTGAACGAAGCAGCCTTCTTTGAAACCTCGACGAACTATAAGTAATAGAATTTGATTAAAAACTTGAAAATGATAAAGTTAGGAAATTCAATCTTACATCAGCCATTTGTTTTGAATTGTATGTGAACTAAAATGAAGAATAAATAAAATATGATACATTTTTGATTAAAAACGCTTTCTGAGTGACTGCCTTACCTTTAGGACTCCTTATTAAAAAATTAAGTCGTCAACTGATAGCTTAGCGTCTGCTGGTCGAATCTTTTATAGTAAAGCTGTCAGCTTTAATTTAATTGAGTTTTCTTGATAAATCCAATCAGTTACAATTTTTTTATCATTTCAAATATATATATATGTATATATATATATATATCTTTAAGGGATTTACCCGCGGAAGCGTCGATTTTTAAGTAGAAGTTTTCTTGATTTATACGATAACACTCCATTAGATAATTTATAAATCCATGTATGTTCATACAAACCAATCAAAAAAATGGGGAAATCTGCCGGTGAATATTATTGTATTTAGAATATAGTAAAAATGATGTGTGATAAATACTGTCTACAAGAAAAAGTAAATACAACTGAATTCGTTAGATGCTGATGTTTCTAAATGTAATACTAAGGTGGACCCACGATAGACCGGCTTCCATGTTATCCAGATAAGAAACCGGGCGTACAATTGATTGCGGCGAATCTTCGTCAATGTGTGTTTGACAAGGTGTAGCTAGTTCAGGTAACCACTAATCTTGCTCGGCGCGTATTGTGTTGTTTAATTTACTAAATTCCACATCTATCTATAAATTGTCAGATTATATAGAACCCTGTTTCAACAAACTCCAAAATACGGGAGTCTACGGCAGTACTCTATAGTCCGACAAATTCGGTAAGCCGACACTGGCGTGCTTGGCTAACGTTTCTAAGATAACCCTGGTTCAATTTAAATGTATGCGTACTAAACATTTGTTTTGACCTAATTGAAATTGTAGCCTGAAACAAGCAATTTAATTCAGCACATAATTAACGTATGTATATGTAAATACATACCTGCTTTTAAAGCAGTATGTAACTACAGAGTCTATGTATATATATACCTTGTGCTTGATTTCACACTTTTATTAAATATGCATTTTATGTGAATGTATGTAGTTAGGGCTTTTGCAAAAATCTCCAAGTCATCACTAGCTGATCTGTGTTATATGATAGAGGCAAAGCGAACGGATGTTAGTTAATGGATTTTTACGAGGATAAACAACATTCCAGAGTTCATACCCTCAAATATAAAGGCGGTGCAACTTGCGTCACACGCAATCAGTCATGTGCACTAAAGAGAGGTTTTTGTGTACTTCGATAATATAAAGGAATCCGCTCAGAAATTTATATGTAAACAGTTTGATACATGTTTGTACTTGTTTCTTAACGGTTTCATCGACATCTACAAAAGAGATTTCTCAAACCATAACTGATAGCCCCAGAATGCTCCAAACGCCGATTTTATCTTTGATGAATTTATCATCTTATTCATATTTAGGTACATTGGAGTCTCGGCAATAAAATGTGGATAAAAAAGATGAACGTTTAGCATCCGCTAAACACTGCAACAGAATCCGATAATCTGACGTCTTTTGACGACTTCGAAATAAATCACAAAAGAAAAAAAACCCAATATAAAACTATCCTAAAACACCGTAAGACTACACTACTACATGTGTATACTATGAAAACTGCTTTAAAACATGGATGTATGCGGTACGGTCAAGCTGGAAATGCGGTCTAAGTGGAGCATGGAGAGGTGATTATTGATCACATACCATTAATAGCATCTACCTAACTTCCGCCTCATTTAAAAAATCCTCTTGATTAATATAATATATTTTTTAATATATCACTCGATGTGTGCCCATACAAAAATAGGACCTGCTAATAATCATGAAATATAGGAGTACACTTCTCTTAGCTACTATACTGAATGAAAGCTAAAATGGACAAATCAAAGGAAACTGATTTTGATTTGGATTTAAGAAATTGAATTGATTGGTATCTAGATATCATCAGAATATCCACATGTTGATTGACATGATTTATAATAATGTTTAGCGAACTTTGCATCGAAACTGATATCAGCTTGTCTCGACGATTTATTCAATTTATTCAATTCATTTATTCTTTAATTATTATTCTTTATTTGAAGTAATCTATAAGATATAACATCAAAACAAAAGGCCCAGATATAATACATTAACTCAGTTAGACAACAAAGTATGTTCTAATATAATAATGTTCTCCACAAAGCTAGAAATTACCACGATGCCCTTTAATTTTTGAAGATTGATTCAAAAGCTTATAAATACGTACATCTTGTATTCTCCATAGTTGTCCTTCATTTAATATTCAAAGTACGTTTACTCCCCCCTGAATACTGATTTATACAAGCACACTAAACTTGGCTATGTTTATCTTTAGTTTTTCACCCCCCATCACGATGACGTATATCAATACTATTTTAATATTTGTACATGTTGATTAAACTACCACGATAAGATACATTAAATTATATATATTCGCTAATCTTATCTTACCCAGCGTTGGTAATCCTAACCATCACTTGAATCAAACCACCACTTAAGAAAAGAAATTAAAATCATATGCGGACTTATGGATTAACATCTGAAGCAGTTTATAGGGTATGGTTCTATGATACTTAAATTATTGGACAAATAGTATTTCTTATAAATGGGTCGATCTATTTCTTACATTTCAATCAAACGGCTTGCGTTCAAAATAAATAATTTTACTTAACAAATGTTGTCAATTTTTCTTATGGGAATTGTTAATATCCTGTAAATAAACTAGAAATTATTCTAAAATCGTTTAACTTTAAAAGAATTGAGACAAACTCATTTTGTAAGCACTCATAAATAATTTAAATATAAATGGAAATACATAATACAATTTTATAACGCAATCCAAATGTAAATAGACTCAACTGAATTACTATTGCTTGAATCGATTTTGAATTTTGTGCAAGATCTAAACATACCAACACTCTGCCGTTGACAACTGAACTGTTGGCTAATACATGTTTCTAAATAAAGAGGGATCTTGTTTTTATATCTTCTTTATCCTAAGATCATATTTCTGACTGAGATGAATCAACTTGATGAGAACCTGAATACAGTGCCAGAGATAGACTCATGAAATGTGGAATACTGTCACATACAAAAATTGTCTTCCAAATTCTTTGGTGAATGTTATTATTAATTTTATAAGTTAATAACAAGCTATTTTGATTTAAATATAGATGAAAATATATTCATTCGAGTTTTATTAACAATATTACATCAACTTCACAAATGAGAAACGCAATCTCAAGTTTTGCACCTTGCACTCCCAATCTGATAATCAGATGAACAACACTGGATGGTGGCAACTTTAACATTAAAGAACAACATGTACGTATCGTACCATTGTGTGCGTTGCTAAAAGCTCGAAGCTTTCAGCTTCAAATTACAACTTGAAGTATTTCTAAATGAAACTGAAAATATAACACCCAGCCCGAGTTGTACATTGGCTCAGTCAGACAATTACTCTCTTCAGAAGTTTTCCACTTTCTTACCAGGTGAGTACTTATAATTTTAAATTCATTTGTTCTTACATTAAAGCAATTATTGCCATCAAAAAAGAATATTATAGAGATATAAGAAGACGAGATTAAAACTAACGTTTGAGTAATGGGCGCATAACTTAAACGTTTTTTTTTTGTCCAGTGTTAGAAAATAGGTAACATTTTAAACTGTAATTTAAATGATCCTCACGTTTCTCAATAATCACGTTTTGTTTAAATACGCACAAACATGCATACATACATAGTCATCAACATTGATTCATGCAACAGTGAATAGTTTTTTCAATGATTAATAGACCAACTTCAGAGTCTATAAGGTGATCCTCCATTATATGTATACTCATTCATTTCACCAAGGTAAATTATCTACTCCATCAGACCGATGGAAATATGAAGAACGAGCGATATTACGTACATGCACACTTATAATTACACAATAAATTTAATTGAAATCTGGCCTCAGTGGAATTGATCACTTAAGATAGAAATACCAAAATACACTTGGATTAAACAACTGTGAAATATTTATCTCTAAAATCAGAACCAATGATTGATACATGCTTGTAAATTTCTAATCGCTTGTGTATTTGCTTTTCGATTTCAGATTCCAATTAATCTAACATCATGTCACTTGACGAAGTAAGTACCACGAGTTTCATATTGGGTTCGATTAAATCTTTAAATTGGTGTAAGCGAATCTAACATTCTTATTCAAAAATAATTACTTACAATTTACTTATACATTACATTTCATTGCAGAAATTCAATGCTGCCGCTGCAAAGATTAAGAGTCTTACAAAACGTCCTACAGACAGTGAACTCTTACAGTTGTACGCACTGTTCAAGCAAGCGTCTGTTGGAGATAATACAACTAGTAAGCCAGGAATGTTGGATCTCAAGGGCAGAGCTAAGTGGGAATCATGGGGCGACTTAAAGGGCAAGAGCAGTGATGCCGCCAAAGAGGAATATATAGCATTAGTTGAGAAATTATGCGCAAACTACTTGTAATGACTGACTGAAATACCAAATAAAGAAATACTTTTTTACATTCATACGCTATGTTTGTGCAGTATATATACGTAGATACTTACGGATATTAAGTTGGGAAACTTTTTATATAATACACACAATGAGCATCTTGACGTAGAGTAAGATACAGTGGGACAAATAAACAGTACTCTCAAAATATGAGGCCCAAAGTTGTAGCTTATTTTCGGGACATCAAATGTGTCTGGAATTATTTATTTGTTGTTAAAAATGGAAATCTTTATTTAAGTTTGTGTATGGTAATCTGTAGTTAATTTTATTTATATTCCATTAGCTTTGCGTTTGAATTTCTCAGTTGTAATAAATGAATAAACATTGGTAATGTCAAGTATACGGACTCGTGCATGTATGCAAAGGTCATTCATATTTGAATTTTAATTAACTGTGCATTCGCACTTGCACCTACATAATATGTATATGTATGCATATGTAGTTAAGGCGCATGTAAAAATGCGTATCTTTATATGAATTCAGTTACAATTGATATGAATTTGAAACTACTTATTCAAAATAAAATTAGTATAATCTCCCATTTAACAGTTTCGTAGAGTGTGCATACTGTGGGCTATACATATAGATAGTGGATAATGAAGGAGCACGTTTGGCATCACCTGTTACGCTTATAAGCTAATAGTGGCTTCCTCCATCAAATGGCCACCTTATAATTTCAAAAAAAACTGACTGCACAATAATATATAAGAGCATTACAATTAAATCAAAAGAGGCAACTGCATGCAATCTCAAAAATTTCAGATAACAATAATATCCGACTCCAAAAAAATTTTCCGTAACGGAAGCGAACCCAAAGTGAAAGTGAAGTAATTATAGTGTAGAGTACTTCCCATACCTCAAGACTAGTACTTGTCAACAATACTATGGTCATAAACATTCATACTTAAGAGATGTATAACATAATTCACATGACCATCAATCTATTTAATGATCAATTTTCTCCCAGTTATGTTTGAATGAGTTGCAACAAATTATATATATATACTTAAATATACATACAGTCTGTCTGAACATGTTTGAATGTCAATAAGAATAACCGCACCCAAAAAAGTTAAGAAAATGATATAGGAGCATTGTTTTTCAAAGGCCAAGGTTGCCGTTTTGAATTTTTTACCCAAAAAAATTACTTGACAGACTATGTATATAAAACAAAAAATCATGTACATGAACGCTGCAAATTGAGGAAACAAATAATTCCGCACATGTTTTTCAAATTGCAAACAAATGTTGGCTTTTAAGCACATACATATGTTTGTATGTAAATAGATTCGTTATTTTCTAATTATTTCTTATTATTATTCTCTATTATTTTCTAATTATTTATTTTCACCAATTACAGTTTCTATTTTTTTAAATACATCTTTTTTCAATTTGAGGGCTTAGGTAAGTAATTTATTCTGGCCGAAGCACAATGAATATAACAGTTTAAGTACCTACATTACAAGTAAGAATGGATAATGCATCCATTCAAACAAAATACAATAGGCAATTGCACTTCTTTATAGACTTGATATGCTTGGTACCTATGCTGTTACAAAATGTTTTTTAGAGAAATTACTAAAATTGATGTCACTTAATTTACCGAATAGTCCATATTCACGTTCTAATTTTTTGCACGGAAGTTGATTTGTAAAAACCAACAAATGTACAACCTTTTAATACTTACTCCAGTGAATACTCCGGCTGGGTGACAGGCTTATAGGTCAAATCCACCCGACCAAGTGGCAGTTAGAATCGTAGGGTTCTATGTGACGCTTGGTATCTTGGCATTAAGGCGGAAAGAGAAAAGGAAAGACCGTATGCACCTGATTTGGACAAAACTGTAACACTATTCTATACAAGTACATGACTAAGCGCCTAATGAAGAAGATGCACTATTGATATAAGTGCACCGACGGAATGGCCAACGTTTAACAAAATTATATCAGTGTCAATGGTAGTGAATGATATGTATGTTAAATATATATGAAATATATTAAATGTAAATTTTTATAAAAATAAATGTATACTTATTCTGTTAACACTTAGATACAGCATAACATGTGTCAATAACAGACAACCGACTACATTATAAAAGAAGGGTTTCTTTTGCCTGAGGATCGCTAGGCTTTTCATCACCGTATGTTGACCTAATAGAGAAATATCCTCTGATATTGAAATTGCAGGAGGGACTAAATTTACCAACTTATAAATAAAGATTTAAATTGAATTAGAAAGTATTACAGTACGAGCTATTTCCAAGCATTCTCGGCTTAAGAAGATACATATTTATATTTTTTGAATATACATATACCACTTTGCAACATTTCTATGAGGCAAAAGTGCGGATGAAATATCATTCAATTCGACATTCATGTTGCCAACAATATGATGGTAAATAAACAAACGTAAGCGAGATAACTATATCACAAGAAAGAGTTAGCTCTATAAAAGAACTAAATTAAAACCAGCTGACCGATGACACTTGCATTTGCCCGGATGGCGATTGAAGAAGCAACAAATACAATGTATGTAGAGTACATGCACGTTGTTCAGACTGTGGAAGGCCAATGTAGAAAGAAGCAGATAGTCATTCTCACTCAAACTAACTTTATGAATGTATGCATGAAGTATGTTTGTATTTGCCAGTACTCAGCAATACGTCTGCAAGGTGAAATAAGTGTTTCCCATCTTAGACTTGAGAAGTGATCGTGTTGAGCAGCGAATTGTATTTTTTTGTTATACATTTCGTTTACTGTTGCCTTAAACTCGTTTTTAGAAAAGCATAGCAAAGGACAAGATGTTTGGTAAATAAAAATAAAGTTTGAAAACAGTTTGTGTATAAAAAAAATATATATTAATCCCGTTACGGTTAAGTGAATCGCAATCGTGAATAGTATCGCAATAGGTATTTTGTGGCTACATATATTCGGTTATCTCTTTCGTGCGCGGTTACAGCCGGTTGTGTTGTTTTCACCTGAAGAGTCATACTTTTTTTTCTTATTAATAAAAATGTAGGTGTATATATTTTCTATACATTTTGTTGTGTTTACGGTTGTATGATTACTTGGTCCGCTTTCTGATTGAGATTAACCGCTCACTGTGTGCAATTTACAAGTAACTTAAACATTGGCGTAAATTAGAAAAATAATTTGTCTTTGTGTGAACGAATTTTGTTACAAATTTCCTACAAACCCGATCGTGTTACTCAAAGTCAGATTGATCCATGTTCTGCAAATGTTGAGCATCTGTGTTTAAAAAGACTTTGTTGCTTATTGAAAGATGAAAAATCATGTTCAAATATAGGATGGTGTTTTGCTAATACAATTAATGTAAACAGATATCAATCAAGGAAGTTTTTCAAGTAAACTTTCTAATAGTAATAAGTTGTTCCACCTTGGAGGACCAGCGGGGCTACATGAGTAACATACCACTTTACACGTAGTGAACCTGCTACACCGGTTTGGGCGGTGGAAGCAATAGAAAAGTGTGATCGAAATAATTTCCAGTAAAATGTGTCCATTCGCTCTCGATAAATTACATTTGCAGGAATATTTATAATCAAATGTAACCTGTGGTGTTGTATTGTGATTTTTGTCACTTTTCATGTTATATTTGTTTCTTCTTGTGAATATAGTAGTAAATGTTACGTCGTTTAACATTGAAAATTGATAAAATTTGTTTTAACCCAAGTACTGAGACGTTTTGACAGAAGCAAATTATCAAAAAAAGAATGAAAACAGTATTTTCGTAATTTTATATGTTCTTCTGGAGAAAATATTGGACATTTTCTTATTCTAGTAACGATCGCATTTGTTTCCAGGTTTCATTCAATGTTCAAATATGAAATAAACATAATAATACTTCGTTGTCCCTTCATCGAATTTGCAAAATATCTTTGCAAAATTTCTTTCAACTTGAATATATTTTCGATTACCTTTGAGTTCAATATGCTTTAAAAGTGTAAAGGGTACACCTGTCCTTTTCAAGTTTCACTATCCTCATGGTAAAAATAATTCATACTTCTAGATCTACATGTCTAAGCTAGGGTTTTTATAAAATTCAATATGAAATATACAAATGAAATAGGTAGTAGTTACATACATATATTATATATGCATCTTAAAACTGTAATGCATTCAAATATCTAACAAAATGTTGATCACCTGAATAGCAGCAGGAAAATTTAAGTACTACATATTTTTCTCATAGCTAAAGCTAAGAGATACTTTTATAATCACCTAAATGTAATTTTATCTTTCCAAGAACTACTGTTTTCTTGGCAGACTATTTTTCGAACACGTGCGCTCAGCCCTACAATTCGAATTATTTTAAGCTAATCCAATTCTTTTATCTCTTGTAGACGAATTCCTTTCTCCACCCTTTCCTCTACGCTGATTAGCCAAAATGGAATGTTGTATGCCAAGGGTTGAAGAGAGATTTTCGAATTAATACACACATCCAACCTGCACATCTATTTACCTTTAATCTCACTCGTTGGTATTTCAATTTCAAAACGGTGATTACCTCGGTTGTGTATTCATCATTGGAATTTGTGTTCAAGGATAATTTAAATAATATTAAGAATACATATCTATATACACATTTCTTGTTATTTCAGATATATAAATTTGTCAGAATGCTGCTAATCAGTTACTAGATAAATTCAACTGATTTAACAAAATCAATAAAACATCAGCGTAAACAATGCATGAACTCTTTACTGTTGTACTTTCGAAACGTGATCTCTCCCGAGCTGGTGATCTTTTCTCCGTGTCCGACTCTGAAATCGTCAATGACTTAACAAAAGTTGTAAGTAGCTGCACTCCTTGCTCAAATCACTTGAAAATCTTTGTGTTTAGCTTCTAGAGATTGGACCAATAATTTCACAACCAGATTATTTAAAAAACAACAATGATCAGTCAGTAGTGGAAATTTGTGTCACACGGATATTGTCATGTATTCGAGAGACAAGAACTGCGGAGCGGTATTGTTCCGCTTTAGTGGATTTACTCAAGATATGCCTTTTATGGCCACTTCAGCCACAAGGACCAATGAAAGAGGATCCACCACACGCGAAAATAGCTGCTGACATAATATCTAGTATTTTCTTAGTAAGTTGTTCAAAATAATTAATATCTGCACATAATTATAATATATCATATTGCTTGTTTTTATTTTTCAGAATTATGACAAAAAGGAGCTTATGAAAATATCTTTGCCAATAGCAGTTCAGTTTCTTCCAAAAGGAAACAAAGAACTTTCGAGAAATTTGGCTAGTTACCTCTCACTTGCAGCTATTGACTATGCTTACTTACTAAGCCCGCATGTAGATTCTATTATGGATTCAATTCTATCTGGTATACCCGTAAAAAATGCAATCGAAATTAATTTAATGTGTTAAATTGTGTTTTAGGCAACTATGGACTGTGCAGAGTTCTTTCACAAATATATGAAGTTTCTCCGGAACAAGTGTCACCACATTCTCATCTACTCATAGGCCTCATGCCACAATGTGACATGCAGGAAAAGCTAGCTCTGCTACAACTTTATATCTTAATTGTTCAGGAAACTCCAAATGTTGTTATAATTTTGTTCATTCTTAAAGTAGTAATTAATTTAAAACTTTCCTGTTAAGGTTCTCGAAAGCAGTATTCCGGAATTGTGTGAATTTCTCTTAAATACAGAAACTGCGACAGCTACAATGCAAATATTATTGAAAATAGCAGAATCGTCCCCGAAACTTATAGTTGATCAGTTCGAGAAAATAAGGTCTGCTGCTAAAAATAATCCTACAACCATATCACTGGCTGCACAAGTTCTAGCAACAGCAGGTCGGAATAATAAGGTAAATCACTTCAAAGAGGACATACAAATATATTTTAATTACTGTATATGAGAAATCAACATAGCACCTACAGTTTTATTTATTTATATGCAATGTATCTACTATCGAAACAAACAGGTAGTTATGAACTTAAAAACCGGGTTATATTTTTCGTTTTTAAGTACAAATTAATTAGTCGTCAAATCAAATTTATTTTCAAATATCAGCATGCGATCATTTTAGGCACGAACTTTAAGAACATTTTTGATGGATCGATCGTAAAGGTCTTGTTAGAAGATTCTCGCTTTTAAATACCCTCTAAGTCGAATTCTCACGGGATATCAACATAAGTTCGAGTTAAAGGAAATTTTTTTTATGGAAAATTGAGGTGAATTTCTTTATATAGCCAGAAAAAATTCGACTTATGTCTTACCATATAGCGCACAGATCTGATTAGGTGAAATATCTCGCCTTTCAATAGCAAATCATATTTCAAAGGAAATTATTCTGAAATTAATTTCACCATGGTCAACATTACGTACACCTAGCTTGCTCTTGATTTTAGTGATACAGTTGTTAGACTTTAATGGATTTTTATTTTGTACAACAGCACAAAATAAAACTTTAACAAATGTTTTAAATTGTTATATTAGGTTTTCAATTGAGCTGTTTATAAGTAATCGATTCTTTATTACATATCACTAGGACACCGCACAGTATGCTCTTGATTTTGTGCTTGAACATTTACCGCATGCTGACCGTACCTCCCAAACGATATTATTGCATGAAGCGACAATGCTATGTTCCACATTTCCGATTCTATTTAATGATAAAGTACTGGCATGTGTTCGACAGAAAAACGTAATAAGGTTGTTATATCCTTCAAATAAATTGTGTGGCAATTTAAAGACAATTTTTTTATTTTTTTTAAAAAACAGTCAGCAAAAAAGTTCGGCTTCGTCTGATGTAAATGTTGATGGGAATAAAACTTCAGGAGGCGTAACGATTGTCAATTTGAATGCGACTCCCATAACATTGGCTTCGAGCGGTCAAACTATTACTACCACAATATCAACAGAAATATCAAGAAGTCGCCATGTTGTAAGTAATAACAACGTAGTAAGTAAAAAAAGCCGGAGTAGTCCAAGCAGTCCAAAAGAAATTAGAAAACCAATTATAGTGCCAAATAATATAAAAATTTGTAAGTTATTTGTACGTCGTCTAAGTATGTAAAATAAATTCACTTAATAAAACTTAACAGCTACAATTAATGCATCTACAAACATACCGCTACATGTGACGCCTGCCGCAGCAACACAGCCCACGGCCGCAGCAGTGCCACCAACCCCTCCTCATACTGGATATACACGCCGAGCTAAATTGGGTGACTCCAGGAGTACAGGGCGGTTACATCCATCGAGTAATACGCACAGAAGCATGACCCGTCTCAATGCTGCAGGCAAGTATCATTACAACTAAAATAAATTTATTCCTCTATGTACCATATTTTACCAGGGGGTTCTGTTGGTGGATTACACAAAAGTATGACACGTTTGAGTTCATCTCAGCACATAAACCAAAACGGATCCAATTCAAATAATGCAACGCCTAACTCTGCAGCAAATTGTCAATCGAGTGGGAATGTAATCGTTCAAACAATTTCAAATCAAAAAGTATCGCCCTCACCTGCACTAAATAATCCTACTTATGTTACACCAGTGCCACCGTTAAGTAACAACGTCATTATAACTGGTCATAATAAATGGGGAATACCCTCAACGCAAGTAACTTCTGGCGGCGTTACAGTGACTACGTCTCCAAATAAATGTCGGCCTCACTCACAAGGTCCAACAACACTGTTAAGTTCGAGCAATGCTTTGCTTAAATACAGTACTGATGCTTTGAACCAGTCAATTGGTACCTATTTGAGTTCTAACTAAATATATAACATTTAATTTTGTAATATTCCTAAGGGTCAATTTCAATACCACAAAATAGTGTGTCAGTTCATCATGCATCGCCCGCATTGCCTCCCCTAAATGGAAACCAGAAATCAGTAATGAAGTTACCAATCAATGGGACGGTATGTTCACAGCTTAACATGATTGTGTTGTTATATTTTTTGTATTTCTTATTATAGAGCAATCATGAGGTAGTGGTATCAGGCCCAACCACTAACGTAACACCACGGCGCAATGATAATACAAGTCGAACACTCTTAAATGCAAATAATAGCATTTTAGATCAGCGAATGAGTACATTTGAGCCCTACCAATACATGCGTGATCCGGTCCAGCAGTTCTGTGAGAAACATTACCCATCCATAAAGAGCTATATGGACGAAGTTTCAAACATTTTACCGCCGCCAACGAGGTGTAGTATAGAAGGTATATACTTAAATGATATATACACACAAAAAGGGAAAACATACATAAATATATGAAATATTAAGAATTGTTGTGTCCTAATAACGATAACTTTATTAATTGTCATTGAATATATTTTGTAGAGCGGCGAACAAAAAAGGTTGCAAAACTTCATTTTGCATGTCAAATCCGTGGCCAACACTGTCTTTATTCAAAAACCTGTTTTACAATGCGGACGCGAAACCCAAAGACCTGGATTCATCTTATGTTCCTTGATTTTCAAGTTCGCCATTATGTAAATACCGTAGATCATTGTTTAAAACGCCTGTTGAGTTTATATTCCTTTAGGTGAAAGAAAAATGTGTACTTAGCACCAGAGAACCTGGAATCAGCAATTTAAAAAACATTTGGCAAATCCTTAAGTGTGAGAGCCGAACCTTTACAGAACTTGTCACCAGCCAGTTCCCAAATGCGAAGGTATCTAGCCACTAAAATAATGTAATCCAAAAATGTATATGCCTTTTTTATTTTCCAGGAAAGAGAAGTTTTGGTGAATGAATTGCGGCACTCTGGTTTTCTTGACGTGTTTGAAGTTTCTAAAACTGATCAAGCGAATCCTAATTGTAACGAATTGGAATATCAATGGGGTTGTTTTCTTTGCAATCATCCAGATAAGGCTGTTGGGTTCTTTAGTGGAAGTAATCAACCGGTCATCGAAGGCCAACTTAAGGAAAAGAAAGGCAAGTGGCGGCTTTTTCGTCGATGGAGGACTCGTTACTTTACATTGTCTGGAGCTCATCTTTCATGTAAAGGATCGGTAATATTTGAGGTGTAAACTAGAAAATTATTTTTATTTATATCTGTATTTCCTTTTTTTACGTAGAGTGGTGGCGAAAGCATTGACGTAAATCAAATACGATCAGTAAAAGTATCTCGTGGGGCAAGAAATATACCCAAGGCATTTGAAATTTTCACAGCAGATCAAACATTAATACTCAAACCCAAGGACGGTAAAAATGCCGAAGAATGGGTTCAATATTTAAGCATTGTAGTGGCACATTCTCAGGCGCGCGACAATCCAAGTGTGAAGACAAACAGTCTTCCCGCTAGAGGCATATGTACCAGCAAACCAGGATTTTGAAACAAAAATCTGCTCATTACATGTTTGTTCAATTTTTTAGTGTTAACTAGCCTAGTGTATTTATTTCTTTATTCCATATCAGATGAAGGAAATAATTTTAAGATATAAAAGACAAAGTTTAAATATGTATATGTACGTAACGTAGTATGTATATTCATATGTGTATGGCTGATCTTACGAAATTAATTAAACGTTAATAAAATTATTTTGTATTTAAGCATAGCTTATCTGAACAAGTTGAACTTCGAATTTTATCTTATCTCCTCAAAGACAGACGTTTTTAAACAAATCAAATCGTATCTCGCAGAGACATAAGGAACACTTAATTTACCAATCAATGTCTCTAATCACAGACTAATTAAAAGTGGGAAATTTTTCCTTCTTGTGTTGCCTTTGACATTCAGATTTGGAGCGTAATAAAGCACAATTGTTTATAATTTGTTTTATTTTATTAAATTTTAATTAATTAACAAAAAACAAAATAGCAAATATAATTTTAAGTACTTAAGGAAAATCACAAAAAGTATTAAATATTTATTTTTATTTTAGTTCAAGATACAAAAATATATTTCGGAAGGAAAACCAACATCAAATATTTACAATAGTAACTTCGTGCTATATTTGCTATATTCACCATTTATATACATACGTATATATATGTGTATATTTAAACTTTATAGTTACTCTTATATATACTAAGACGAAATTAAATTTAATAGACAAATGCGTTGCAAAAATGTGTTGCTGATAGTAAGGAAATGAACACGGTAACAATGTTGGTATTTATGGCAAAGTAACATCGAAACAAGGCATATATACTGTAGTTCCCCACTCGGCTCTATTTGCGGGGTACAAAGGTACAAAACGACACTTTTGGAAATAACCGATAACAAAAAGCGATAAATTGAAAACAGTAAACTGGCTATGACGCAAATGGGATTGGAAAAGAACAATAACATATGTTTGAGAATTATGAATGAACACCGATTACTTATTGTAATGACGAATATTGAATAAAGTCCAAAGTACAGCAAACTACTACTAGATAATGACGGATTTTATGTGTCGGCTACGATCAAAAAGTTGTTCCATTATTTACTTTAAACGCGTCTATACATTAGAAAAAATAAAATAAGTCGTTTTTCTAATTTATCTAGATGCAGTCAAATTCGAATGTGCTAGCATCGCAAAGACGGTGATAAGGTAAATACCAGCTGGAATCGATGCAACTAATTTATACCGTTCATCCGTCATGATTTGACTCTTTTTCTTAATCACCCAACCCATACTTCGTTGAACAGCTTTTTTCCATTTAGCACACCGAAGTTCTCGTTCCTCATCAGTCGTTGTCGGCAAGAAAGTGTCGTAAAAAACATTATCATAATACCGTTTATAGGGTGTAAACTCACATTCATTAATTCCATCTGCTAGCGCAGCACACATCGCAGCGCCAAACGCTGTGGTGTCAACTAGCTGCGATCGGAATACTGGAATACCAGCTATATCTGCTTGTAGTTGCATAAGTAAGTTATTCGCAGTCAAGATTCCGTCAGCATGCAATTTACTTAAATTGTGCCCGCATTCTTGGTGCATGCAGTCTAAGATATCACGAGTTTGAAAACAAATTGCTTCTAACGTTGCTCTAACGATATGATTTTTCGTTGAGAATTGAGTAAGGCCACATATGATGCCTCGAGCATCTTTCCTCCAATAGGGAGCATACAAGCCCGTAAATGCTGGTACAAAATAAACATCCCCCGTTGAAGCAACACTTTCAGCCATTTTTTCGGCTTCTTGTGTTTGTGGAAGAATTCGAATATGACTTTTAAGCCATTTAAGAGCCTCCCCTCCAATTGCCACCGCTCCTTCCAGTGCATATGTCACTGGTGCATTCTTTCCAAGCTTATACGCAACTGTTGTGAGAAGGCCATGTGAAGAGATAACATGTTTTTCTCCAGTATTACATAATAGAAAACATCCTGATCGATAAGTATTTTTAGCCTGTCCCGGTTTAAAGCACATCTGACCCATTAATGAAGCTTGCTGATTTCCTATTACTCCACTTATCGGAATCCCGTGTAATGCACTGCCATCTGACACCTTTCCAAATATTTCCGAACAACTTCGAATCTCAGGAAGCATATCAGGATGTATAGAAAATGTTTTCAGCAACACTGGATCCCAGTGTAATGTTTCAATGTTCATAAGAAGAGTCCTGGATGCGTTTGTTACGTCAGTAATGTGTAGACCTTTTGTTAGATTCCACACAATCCAACTATCTACAGTACCTGCCAAACAACGTCGTTCACGACACGCTTTTTTTACCGAAGGCACGTTATCTTTAAGCCAACATATTTTTAATGCAGAAAAATACGGTGAGATTGGCAGTCCAGATATTGATTTGAAGTAATTCTTATTCTGATCCGGCAGTCTGGCCAGAATTTTGTCAACAGTCACATTCGTTCGAATATCATTCCATACGATTGCATTGTACAATGGTTCTCCTGTTACTCTATCCCATACAATTGTGGTTTCACGTTGATTTGTTACGCCGATTGCGACAAGGTCTTCCTTATGGTACCCTAATTGCTGCAGTTTTTCAATTGATTCAGCTGCGCATATCCGAATATTTTGTATAATTTCTTTGGGGTCTTGCTCCATCCAACCATCTTGCGGGTGGTAACATTTTATTTCCAGTTTACTATTCGCAATCTCTTTAAACTCTGGTGTGGTGTAGATTGAAAACGCCACAGTATTCGTTCCTTCATCTATGACTCCAACAAGGCGTTCGTGTTTAAATTCCGACATTATTCTGTGAAAAAGAAAAGACATATTATTTCGTTTTTGTTTCTATTTTTCCATATATTTAAGACAACATTATTGGACAACATTAGGCTCGGATTTGAAAATACATTTACAAACTTTCATACTTAATTTAAAATATTTATAATACATTTTAATAAGTATTTATCAATGTCAAAGATATCACAGATATCAAGAATAATAAAGATATGTTTACGGTAGGAAACCGGATAGTTCATCTGTTCATTCGAAAAACCTAACTTTTGACTATATACATAATAATAATAAACGAATTCCAAACGTACGATAATTTCAATGTCACTCGAAAGCGGATCAGATCGACTTAATTTGTAGTCTGAATATATATGTTTTAATGATGATAAAGTTAATGTCAAATATGTTGTATATATGTTTATCTGACAATGTTATTACATAATGTCGGCTCTATATTGAAGAACCTTTGAAGGAATCATACATATATGGATTTTATAATCCGCGCTAATTTGAACAATCAACGATAATCAAATGAGTAATTAAGATAAGATATATCGTGAATGAACATCGCCACGTAATTGAAACGTACATAAACATACTAAAACACACCTACTTTTTACTTTGAAATACAACTAACTATTATCTTTGGCGAACTATCCTTTATGGATATCTATGTGCATGCG
Organism: Eristalis intricaria; assembly: GCA_964034865.1. Classification (NCBI taxonomy): domain Eukaryota; kingdom Metazoa; phylum Arthropoda; class Insecta; order Diptera; family Syrphidae; genus Eristalis; species Eristalis intricaria. The sequence goes on along the minus strand of OZ035875.1, from coordinate 90,976,291 downwards.
AGCAGAAATTCAATGGTTACAAAATAATAGACTTAAGTAAACATATGCACTGAGCGGCCACAGTCATGCTTTACTAAAAAAATACGTAAACATCTATCACATGTGGGTGTGAGACTCGCTGAAACAATTTTAATTTAATTTCTATAGCTTTCAATTTAGTAATTGAAAAAACCTGTTTCCTTTTCTAGGAACGCAATAAGCTATAAACACAACCGTACGTATGTGTAAATTACTCCACAGGTATTTTATGTCTGACAAGTTCGTTTATTTCGATATTTTGCGAATAAGAACAGAATGAATTATATAAGTTCCTCTTTAACAACAAGTCCTCTATAACAGGTCATAAATACCACTGATTATTATAGAAAAGATTTTAGATCAATTATATCATCACTATTGCGTTACTATCTCTTGCACCTTACAAGATCCAATTGAAATTGAACAGCCTATATCTTATTAAAATCACAAACCTAAACCAATTGTTGCATCACATGGCTTGTCTCTTCAACGTTTATTTTCGATATTATTCATATGATATAAAAAATACTTGATCTTGCTCGCGTGGCACGTAATCACTTAACCACTAATAATGCATTGCATTTTTCTGTTTATATTTTATACGACCTCTGTATAGACTGTCGTACTGTTTACTTACATACAGAAATAATTGCAAAATAAAATAAGTAATTGCTGCTAAGCGGAGAAAAATTCAAGTCCGCTCTGTTCTTAAGTTAAAACACGAATAAGTACTAGTGTTTTAGTAACAATATCGATAAGGGACCGGCCCATTATATATGTGTCCAATCAAAACGAAAAATGGTAAAGCGACAACGTCGGCAACACATGTATGAATTCGACAACCAAGAGTTTATAGCTTTTATTATCAATCATATTTGTTATGAAGATTATCGTCTTTTTTTTTTCTTTTATTGTGGAACAAACAAATTCGTCGCTAGATTATTATCACCGATTTTCTTAGCGAATTTAAAGTATTTTTGATTGGAACCAAAAAAGTAATATCTAAAGCACGAAATTCGAAAGCTAAGTGCTATATTTGAATGAGCTGCATATACATTGCGATTTATGCATATCATCAAAAACAAAATGTATTATTATATATTTAATATATTATGTAGGCAGCTGAATCAACGAAATATAACGTTACCATTGCAAAGTTCGGGGTCAACAAGATACATAATATGCTCATTGAGTAAAATAAAATAGTCACAGAACAGAGAGTATTCACCTGGCTTATCATTTTGAACTAAGATTATGTAAACAAACTATGATCTGACAACAACATAAATTTAACAACAAAACTCGCGTGAGTTTGCCAATCCAAAGAGTATAAATAAACTACTACACCCACTTACGTGTTCTGATGGTTTATTTACTTTTTCGCTCTATACAACATCCCGAGACGAGCCCTCTTTGACGTCATCAACCGGCGCTTATTAGACATGCATCTTTATATCGTTTCGTTTCACAAAGGTAAGTACGTTTTTTCACTGCATTTTATTAAGTTGAAGCTTTTTAAAATAACTATGGGCAAGCTTGACCATTTTCTAATTGTTAACTAAATCTTTGATTGCTTACAGGATTAGCACACCATTTCTGCATTTGTGGAATATTGACTTTTGGGTTAAATAATTCACAGGGGAACTTAATGGACACCTTACACTTTTCTTACCGTGATTTGAGTAACACTCATGATCTAGTACAAATAGCGTACTTATTAACGGGAACCCAATACGGTAAATAATATCAAATCAGCATATAATTCATATTTCAAAACAATATCTTTAACAGATTGAGTGTGTACTTTCTTAGCAAGTGTATTGTTTACCTAACAGGGTTTAAACAAAATCAACTCCGAATAAGCTAGCTAGGTTTATTTGCGCTGCGAAATACAGAAATCAAATTCGATTTCTGATGCAAACCATGCCGATTGTCATGTCAATCGTCATCTGACGTTGTCAAATTATTTTATAATCGTAGTTAAGTTATTATGATTTTGTTTTTTTCCAAGTTTTCGTTTATATTTATTTTCGTAAAGGATTTTTAATTTTATTTTGAAAAAACAATTCTCAGTTTGAGGTTTTAAAGAAATGCGTTGGCTTGCATATTCAATAATTCCCTTTGTTTGCGCCGTCGAAGTCATCACATCGAATAGTAATGTTGAATCGTGGACTGGCAAGTGGTTTCCGGAAGAACCTCAGAGGGTGAAAACGGCTAATGAGGATCTTGAAGATTTATTTAACTCCAGTGATTTAAAAACAAGTAATAATACATTGACTGGGGGCAAAAATAATACTGAAACATGGAAGGGCAACTGGTTTCCTCAGAATCGAATTGGAGGAGAAAACGCGGGACCAAAACATAAAAATACCACTAAAAAATGGAATGGTACCTGGTTTCCTCAAAAGCCTTCTGATACGTTTATAAACAAGACCACAATTAGTGACAGTTCTCATGAAAGTACAGTAGAACCTAGAAGCAATGAAACCTGGAAAGGTGATTGGTTTCCTCAAAGCCCATATGATACTGCGTCAAAAAGTAATTCACATGAAAGACTCGTAAAAAAGCCGTGGGATGGAATTTGGTTTCCAAATTCACCTTCTAGTGAACTTCTAGATCTGAATATCATGCCTTTGTCAAACCAATGTGATAATGGAAAGGTAGTTTAATGTATTTATTTAAATCTATATTTTCTTATCCACTCTTTTTATGTTAACTAGGATAACATTGATATCGATTTCGATCCAGAAAAGAAGAGACATGCCTACAAATACCTTTGTGTGGACTTCAAAGCAAAGTATGAGCCCAGTTTTTCCATTCAGCCCGTACAACGAAAATTCATTATTCCTCCTGCGTATAAGGTAAATAGATAAATTTATTAAATAATTTCGGTATTCTAACTGTTCTTGTTTTGTAGGCCCCATCATATTGCTTGAATGAAACCATTAATTACGAAGAGAGATTACCTACCTAGTAAGTCGGTCCTGTATAGCAGCTAATTTTTTTATTATCATATACCTTTTAGCGGAGCTCATCGATATGTATCTCCTAAGTATGGAGAATACAAATACCTTCCAGTTCAACGGTGGATGCATAGCCTGGAAAAGGGCGCTATAGTAATGCTATATCACCCATGTGCCAATCAAATGCAAGTGGAAAAACTAAGAAATACCGTAAGGGCATGTCTTTACCATCACGTGATTTCTCCTTCAACGTTGCTATTACCGGATCGACCATTAGCACTTGTAGCATGGGGCACTAGTCTGGAGATGTCAGTTGTCCATTTGCCTGCAGTTGTAGAGTTCATAAAAGAAAACGCTAAGCATGGAGCTCGAACAATTTATGATGACAATAATAACTATCAATCGGGCTTTCTTATTGAAGCAAAACTGGTTACCGATGAATCTGACTCTGTATTATGCCCTGATTTCAATCTGTAATATTTATTTTATAAAAAATTCAATTGATATTACAAGGCTTTGTATAAATTTTATCTGTTATACAATTCGTTGTCAGACTATAAGATATCTGATTTTGTTCAGAACCGATGACTGCTAGAAACTGTAAATGCGCCACACGTGAGTGAAGCTGAGATGTGATAAATGAATATGGTTTAGATGGTGTAACATATTAATAAAAACCTGGTTACAATAACAATGAATATTTCTCAAGTCTTACGGGTCAATGAAACAATATAGGTTAATGATCATAAATAATGTATATTGTCGGTATCGGTAGTACAAGTTTACAGCAATTAAGTGGAATATCGGATAGCAGTAGCTGGAGTGGTCCATAATTTGTGACAAGCTGGGCAATTTGATGATTTAATGAGATATTTACGTATACACTCGGAGTGAAACTTCGTGTTACAATCATTGCAAGATAGATCCTAAATAGAAAACCAATTTAGTACTTATGTTCAAATGAGAGGTGCAGCATACCCATAAGACAATTTTTTTGCACAACGAGCATTCCTTTATTTCGTCAGGGAAGGAACTCAGTAAATATGTCTCAAATTCCACAACCATTCGTGGACCCAAGTACAGGATGTCATTAGATTCCATGAAATATCCAATTTGCTTCCAAGTCTGAAGTATTACTTCCGCGCGACTTTTTGCTAGAGGCTTGTCCACCATCTGAGTTGTTAAATTAATCGCTTGAATTTCTGGTATACCATAATTTTCAGCAGCAGCAATTGATGTCAGCAGAAGTCGAAAATAAATTAGATCTTGCTCTGATAAATGATTTATTAAAGTAACACTCTTGGAACTGATAGTACTAAAGACCAAAAATTCCTCCTTGGTGATTGGATACTTCAAAAAGGACAGATTATGATCATACTGATTTATATCATTGTTTATAGTTGCGATAAATTTTTTAAACATTGATCCATCTGGTGCCTCCGTATCATCTTAAACGAAGGAGCCGACATTCAATAATCGTTCAATTTATCATATTGTTACTCACATTTTTCACAGATAGATGTTAAAATCTTCACGGCCTCGAATGTGCGCAAAATTCCGTGGGCAGCACATGCTTGAATAAAACGTTGCTTGACTTCAGTGCACATATTTAAACATACAAAAAACAAAGATTTTAACACAAACTAAACAATCTTTATAAAACAAACGTTTGTTCTATTTCTTTTTGTTTTGTTTTGACATATGCATATTCAGTTTGTAAACAAAATATGTTCTCCATTGCATATGTAAGCCTGTTCAGAAAATTTTCTTATTCATATATTTCGTTGGGACCGTTCGCAAACTTGGTCGTAGTTATACCTACATAATTCGGAACGTAAGACTTAGGAATCGGAGAATTTGCATCTGCACAGCAATGTTCCCAGAAGAATTGAACAAGGTTCCCTTTAAAATCCTATTACTCAAAAACATTTTTTTTACATACGATTGGGCATTTGATTGTGTGAACATGCTCGCCTCCATTCTTCATTTCGTTCCCACTTTATTCCGATACTTCTCCACAGCTGTTTAGAGTTGTCATTTATTCAACATATTTACGTTGTCATTTATAAGTAATCTCTAATTGTGTGTTAAGGGGTGTTTAATCCAGGTTTAATCGAGTAAAATGAATAATTTTGAGAATTCCTTACAATTTGGAGACAAACTTGAAAAGGTCGTATTTATAGAAACTGCACGGTTTTCAACAATCTATTTTAAACGCAACGTTTTAGGAAGCTGCAAACTTAGCCCTTCTTAAAGACCGAGTGAAAAAATATCATGACCTAACAACATCGATGTCAACAATACTTACAACTTTCGAACAAAGATTAGGGAAACTTGAACAGACTGTTTTGCCCGTCTATAATCAGACAGAGCATTTGCAAAAACGACAGCAAAGTACGAATTTACATATGCCTACGTATTGTTTTTTACTCAATTATACATACATTTATCATTTAAGATCTTGATGCTACGCTTCAATGCCTAGACACAGTTCTGGCCCACTATGAAGTATCTCAAGATGTCTGCAATCTTATTCATCAAGGGCCAACCGAAGGCAATATTAATGTTTTCTTAGATGCCCTTGCCAAATTAAGATTGGCTATGGATTATTTCCTCAAAAATAATTCACAAAGTGTAGAATTAGAAAATGTTACCAGTTTGTTCAACACTGGTTGTGAAAGCCTTAATGATCACTATAAAATGCTTCTTAAAAAGCATAGCTTCGTTCTCAAGCCGGTCGATTTATTAGATTTAATTTACATTGAGGATGATTCATCAAATGAGGATTATATTTCACTGAAACAACTGTCTCAAAGTACAAGAGATGAACTAAACACGATATCATTTTGGTTGGAACAGAATTTGCGAAGAGAGTATACCGTTATCTATGCACTGGAGCGAAGTGAAATTATCTTTAGATCCCTTCAAAGCCTTAAAGACCATCAGAAAAGTGGAAGCTGGGGAAATGAACCATTGGTAAAATAATCATTTAAGAACATGTTTTTCACATTTGTTTGATACTTTGAATTTATGACTTCTTCTTTTGTTTTTGTTTTAGAGGACGCGTCATAGTACTCGCGTTGAACCGAAGAAAACAACATCGGCACGTCTGCAACAAATGTAAGTCTATCTGCGCACAAGCATCAACCTTATGGTAAAAATTATTGGAGCTTAATATTTCAGTTTTGAAAAGAAAGCAAACAAATTGTATCTACGAGCAACTCAAACGATTGAGCAATCAACTGGTTTTTCCATTAAGAAAACTGTTTCTCATTCCGACCACCTCTCATCTGAAGATTATATGGATGGGGATCAAGAATTGGATAAGTATATCGTTCTCCTTCTTGGATTGCAGCGATTACTTGTTTGGGAGCGAAATCTAATGAAAGATATAATCCCAGCGTCCAAACATACAGAAGTATTTTCGAGGCTAGCACACAACTCCATTGATCTTATAGTTAAAGATGCCGAGGCAAGTTCCCAAAAAATTAGACAACCCATATACGTTTTTATTATTTTCTTGATTTAGTCAATAACGAGCCGTATTTTGCGCTGTATCTCGCGAAAAGAATGGACATCGGCCTTGGGAATATTCTCAGCTCTAAAACGCGTTATATTGTTGCAGCCCGATATAGAACGCATATGTGACACACATCAAAAGGAGCAGCTTACTAAAGTTCTTAACCGCCTGCAACAAACTGTTAGTTTCCACATTGTCTACAGACCCAAAAATTATATTACTTTCATTAATTTTCTTAAGGGCTCCAAAGCGCTTGAACATTTTCTAGAAGTTGTAAAGGGCGAATCTGGAACGAACTTAGTTGGAATGAGTTCTAGTACATTGGGCTATTCCACAGTTCCAAAAGATGCAACCGTACACGAGCTCACATCTAATACCATCTGGTTCGTTGAACACCTGTTCGAGCATTTCGACGTTATTGGTGAAATTCTGCAACATGATGTTCTTTATTCAACGCAATTGGACACGATTCTAATGAAAAAGGCACTCATGCCGGAGGAAAGAAATAAAGCATTACTTGCTATTTACATAAGTATAAAATATTTTACATTAAAGCTAAGCCAAGTATTATCCCTTATATTGACCACAGAGAAAGCACTTGCAGAACTAAATCTCACTATCATGAGCAAATGTGAACAATACAGTGATCAGGCTACGAAGCACTTATTCCGTTTAAACAACATTCATTACATATTAAAATCACTTCAAAGATCAAATCTTATTGATCTTGTTACATTGGCGGAACCCGACTGTGAGAGAAGTTACTTAGATATGATTCGAGAACTGAAATTTTCATATCAAAAAACGTGGTCTAAAATGTTGGGTAGTATATCATCTTTGGATGAATTGCCGAAACCGTCACAGGGTAAGGTCAAAGATAAAGATCGCACCGTTCTAAAAGAACGTTTCTCGGTAAGATTAAAACTTTTCAACTCTACAACCATACAGATTTATGTTACATATGCTATTATTCAGACTTTCAATAAGGATTTCGATGAGGCATGCAAAATTCAAAGGGGTATTTCAATTCCGGATGTAATATTACGAGAAGGAATCAAACGTGACAACGTTGAACACATCCTGCCGAAGTATAACCGATTTTATGAAATGTAAGTGTGCTTTTGAAGAGTTCATTCGATGAGCTTAAATAATCATATCTATACATATCTATATATATGTCTAGGTATGTTGCAGTTCAGTTCAGCAAAAATCCAGAAAAATATATCAAATACAAACCGCATGAAGTGAATGCAATGTTGAGTAAACTTTTTGATGACTCTGCTTAGATGATCAACTTAACTTCGTATTCCGGATGAATTTGGCTTTTGCTTACAAATTGTATTTATTTGGAAAGGAAATTCCAGCACAATAGATGAAAAAGTAAAAAATATCTATGTTATATAAACTTATTTGCAATTAATATATTTATTGTATGACTTTATGAATACAATCACTGTTTAAATAAAAATGTATAAAACGAACCACAGATAATCGATTTCTATTTTTTCGAAATTATAATATTTACACATACAGTTCCTTACATAACTAATGAGAGTTATTAATTAATACAAATAATTAGTTGATGGTGCTTCGGGTCTTCCACAAGCGCCAAAGTGTTTTATTTTCACACTGTTTGATGTTTGCCGGCAATTTTCCATACTCAGGAAGCATTCATTTGAATACGTTTTACCATCTGTACCACAAACTGGCTCGAATTCTCTTGGGCATATCTTAGCACATCCCTTAAATTGGAATGTTGTCAAACAGCGCTTTATTGGGACAACAAAAACGTGCTTTCCGCAGTTTTCTTTTCGCATATGGCACTCTGATTTATAAAATTTATTGTCAGAACCACAAACGAAGTTAGGAGGTTGCGCATCGCAATCGGATTCACAGTGTTCTGTAAGAGGGCAATTTTTCAGTGATACCGGAACGACTCGTAAATGACAAGTTCTTCGCTTGAATTCACACATAGAGGGGAATGTATTCCCATCAGAACCGCATACTGGTCCACTTTCCAGATCATCGTAAGTACAACGTTCACCACAATCTTTAGGTGGGGTTTTGAGATCAGTACACTGACCAATGTGGGCTAGTTGAACTCCGCGTCTAAAATGATAATTCATCAATTTAATTTTAATGTACAACATGGTCATACGGTTAAGCCTTCCTTAAGATAAGAACATACTCGTAAACAAGTCATAACTTACAGACAAGTCGCATGTGCAAGTTCGCATTCATTATTGTAGGTTTTCGCATCAGTACCACAAAGTTTATCATTTTTTTTCGAAGAAAATATCGATCCGTAAAGATTGTTGAAATCCTTGCACGGAGGTAGTTGCTTGCAACGATTCAATCGGTTTTTGCATTTATCCATACTAATCTTTTGAATTGATTTCCGCTGGGGTCTAATGTAAAATCATAATTTGCATAAAACCTTTTTAGTATATAATTGTGCAACTTACCCACAGTTAAGCATCTTAAGTTCACAAAGTGATGAATATATATTGCCATCACTACCGCAAACATACTGCGAAGGAGTTTCAGCTTTGGGGCATTCAGTAGGACAATTTTCGATTTGATTACCATTTCTTTCTTGGGACATACAGAAAGATAGAGGTACCTCGAAAATATGTTTACCACAGTTCGATGATCTCATTTTGCAGGGACTTGCATAAAGACGACCATCGGAGCCACATGTGGGTCTGGCCACTCTCCAACACGATTCACGACACATACGTGTAGATTGGCAATGCTTTCGCGAAGTCTTTACAACTCCCTGCCCGCACGTGAGTAACTTCATTTCGCAAGTGGAATTGTATACATTTCCATCTGATGCGCAAACCGGACCATCCTTTGGCGCGCTCTTACAATCAACTGGGCAAGATTCACGAATTGCGCTAGTGTTGCTGCAAGGTCCAACATGTGCTACGGAAACGGCAGCTAATCCCACTCGACATGATTGTACTCGGAGCATGCACCTGTAATAAGAAACTTTAAGATAAATATTCATAATTTCTCTAAACGCAAATCAAAGTTTAATCGAAATTTTATTTAAAAATTAGAAATTAAAGAATTTACGATGAACGCATATTATGGACTAACAAAATGTAATGTGCAACCAAATGAGAAAGTTACTGAGTCGTTTGATTAAGAGAGTATACATAATTACGAAATTAGAACACTGAAAACAATAACTTTTTGGGATGAATAATAGGCTAAACTTCACTTAACGACCTTTAGTTTTTGCAATGTCATATAAATGTAAGTAATTATTTGTATTACTACTTTCCTCTAACTACATTCATATGTTTTTCACACTCCCATCCAACTACGATCGACTTTTCTATGTGACATAGGTAGATATAACAATGTTCGTAAAGTAAAAACCACTTACCTGTTTAAGTAGGTTCTGCCATCTGTCCCACATACAGGGTCTTTTTCCGATGGACATCTATGCTTGCACTCAGAACCTTTAGCCCGTTCACATCCTTCTTTAACATCCTGTGGGAATATTGCGAAATATGTTTTATTTATACATGTTGACCCATTTAAAGCATGTTAAAACAAATGGGTCAATAAACGAGCAACAATGAAAACGTAAATCATAGATTCAGGTTCCTACTATTTCAGAAAAAATATATGTTAGTATGCCAGAGGGGAATAATAACATACAAACTTGAACTCTGTCGCACTGGCATAGACTGGCATGGACATAGAACCCCATTCGCAATATGAACTAACAAACATCACAAGCGGTGAAAACTCGTAAGAATCTTACCTGACCAGAAAGGGAAACCGCATCATTACAACTACCGCTGATCGCAACATAGACTATGATACTGGGTAACTTTCCCAGCACACACGTTGGAGTTGGAGATGTTAAAACTGCATAGAAGGTGCAGTGCCATAAATCTTGTATCCGATGATTATCAATCAGAAGGCTAAATTGGATTTTGTTTGCCACGGATATGGAGAATTTATATACAGATATGCATATAATATAATATGTACGCAGTCGAAATATTTAGGCCATCCGCACTCTTGGGCATAAAACCAACTTCATTAATAGTTGAAAACTTCATTAATAAGTTGAGATACCAATGAAACTAAGTTCCTGGTAATGCGTGTTGTTTCAGATTTAATTATTTGCATTTAGTGGTAAAACATCTGCCTAGCAGAGAACATTACGTTATGTGGATCGAACGATGAAATCCAGTTCTTTACTTTCCTTTACTTTTAAATGAACAGAGAAAATAAACAAAAAAAAATATGCATCCTAAGGCTTTTGTATATTTACCTTCAATACTCCATTTGATCCATTTCTGGAACATGTTTTCTTTTTCATCTCACAGATGTTAGCGTATATGAGACCATCAGAGCCACAAACAGGTTCTGCTTGAATGACGGCTGCTGGTGGACAAGACCGTGGGCAATTGCTGGACAATGCACGATTTTGCCTCTGCATCATTACTCTATTTCCTGTACTTACGGTTGATATCTCATCCTGGAAATCAATTTCAGTATTTGGTATGCTTTCTCCAGGAAATGTATTATTGAATTTGAATTCTTTCACATTATCTGTTGCTGTGATTATATTTATTTGAGATTCTAGAAGAAGAATAATGAGAGAAAGACAATGTTGTGATTACAGTCATTTTTTTTTCATTAGTACAACCATTGAAATTATTGTTTTGTTTATACGTGTGTGCATATGTAGATTTGCAAGGATGACATTCATTATTTTATTATATTCTTTAAAATGTAGTATATAAAATTATGAGCCAATATTGAACACAGAAGATCATTGTTATTCTAAAATACAAACTAACAAATCGTACATCCCTATTTTTACATTCATGCCTCCATAAAGAATATAATTGAATGAATAATTTATCCATTAAATTAACTTAAATCCTATGAACACGTTTCAAATCTATATACGGATTTGTCAACAAAAATATTTTTTTCAATACAATACAGATTCTATACGGCGTATTTTCATCTCTTCACGGTTGCTGAAGGTGAAGTGAAACGTTTTGCAATGTTGATGTCATTTTAAAATTGTCTTTTTAAATTTGTTTCTTTCTTCAGCATAGCTTCTTCTTCTGCGCAATGCGGGTTTAACTTGGGCCTCTATCAAGAGCAAGTATTTCATTAGGAATTAATATGCATGCGTGGACACTTACTAATGTAGATTTATGTTAAATTTTACTTAAAATTTATTTTTTGGTAATACTTATTGATTTTTGTTTCAAAATAAATAATCTTGCAACAAATTGTGAACAGTGTAAATTATGTTAAATAAAATTAATTATTTCCATACAAATCGGAAAAAAAGATTAGTATACAATGGACATTGATGTCGACGCAGTTTAGTTCATTTCATTTATTAAACAGTTAATCGCATTCATTCTATGCGTTTATAACCCATTTATTCCCATTAAGGGCTGATTTATTTTCTTGTTATTTTTTTCTGAATGATTTGGAGGGGTTAGCGCCCATTAATAGACATTTTAAGATGAAGTCTGTCTCAAAACAGATCGCTGTGTTGTGTGAATTTAACTATGCTCCCATGTCTAGTCCCGAAATCATGAAAAAAGCAAGTATACCGCTGCCTTTCCCTACGTTAATGCATCGCGTAAATTTGTTTGATAATGAGTGAAAACAAGGAAACGACGAAAAAAATAGAACAATACGAGCTCAAAAGCCTTTAATTCAGTATACTGTACGGAAAAGCCATTATCCCACCCATTCTGTTTTTAATAATAGTTCAACATTTTAATTGCAAAGGAGGTTCACCTAAACATGCCAAGAAATATTCATTCATACATACAGAAACATGTAGAGAACATATAATAACGTACATTAAACGCTAAAGCGAATTCTCTGCAACCAATTCATTTTTCAACATCTTCCCATTGCACCATAAAAGAAAACATCCACTCACATTTCTCTATTTGATGCTTTAAACCACAAAAAGAGCTAACTCGCGTGAACGAATAACAAAAAACACGACAGCACCCATCACAGGAAGAACTAACGCCATCAAATCAGCAATACTGTATAGAAACATTTAAAACCCAACATAACAATTGACCATCACGAGAAGATCGTACTCATTGGGTGAACGGTGCTATGAAGACCTTTGGACGGATGAAGTTTTCTCTTATTTGTACATATGTCCATATGGACCTACACGTCGAATTCCATTACAACGCCATTCGGAAGTGTTCGCAAGTTCATTGCCACATTAAAGATTTTATGCACTTCAGATTGAGAAAAACGACGAGGGTTCAAATGATTAATGGACTTTCATATATTGGGACATTAATTAAAAATCATGGAATTAACCGTGTGAAGACGAATGTCCAAACAGGTGACACTCCCCAAAAAAGAATTAACAGAAAAAAAATTGAACAACACTAAGAAAAGAAAATTTAATCCCAAATCTGGGTCAGTTTTAATGAGTTAGCTATTCATCAGAGTATCTCCATCCGCTGTTTACTTCGATGTTCATGTGCACATCGAACTGAGCTGAGACGACGATTTACTTTACCTTCTATGTCTAACTGAGAAGTAATTAGATGTAACCGTAGGAACAGACAGCACCATACATCGGTATCTGGTTGCATTAGAATACTTATATACATATAGAATTGAGCCCATCCATTGCCCTAAATCAAAACAATTAATAAAAAAAAGGAAATGAACAGACACCATCAGAGTGCATGGACGCATCTCTTAAACAGCCATGCATGGTCCGCGTGTAAAGAATACGTGTTGAGGATTATCTTTAAGTTTTTTTTCGCAATTTATGAACAATTATCTCCATTTTGAACTAAGAGGAAATATTTTAAGAAAAAATACCAATAAAATCGTTTGGAGTGAATCAAGTTTGTCACACAACTTTTACATAGTTTAACATGATTTAATTGATCTCGGAATACAAATGAACATAATATAACAATTCTTAGAGTTTCAATGTATTTTCATCAATCTTTTAACTTCCCAATTTATTTGTTTATTATATCAGACTTACATACGACTTATGATTTATTTATTTTTAAATGTTCATATCAAGTTCACTATATATTTTCCTTGAACCTAAGCCTTACCTAGGATTTGACTTACACATAGAATTAAACTCAACTGCACGCATGGAAAATCTCTAAAAATGCGTATACCAACACCTTAGAATGTAATTGAGTGTTTTCAACAATTCAATATATTCAACAATCTCATAAAATATTGCACCTTTCTGTCTCAGTTTATATATTATTAAAACTAATTTTTCTTACCTGCAAATAATACAAAATGCGCTACCGTTAGAAGGACAGAAATTATAAAAACGTTGAAATTATACATCTTTCAGTATTCACGATCACTTTTTCAATAATTTTTTTTAATCTACTATCTCTATTTATTACAGTTTATTCTGCAACGTGTGGGTGTACAAATTTAATACTCCAGCATTTTATTTCACGAAATATTGTTGCATTGATATTCCACTGAAATCCAATATAAAACGCACTATTTGACGCACAACCGCACCTATGTATGTAGTTTATTTTGAAACAAGACTGTCCAGAGTTTTATAGCCCAACTATAAACGCAAATGCAATATAAAAACTTCTCGTATGTAAGTATGTATGTCTGTTGATACAAGTAAAGAGATTTTTGCAAACACTATACAAATAGCACTGCACTTGGTAAGAACGATGAATGCAACACAGCCGAAAACTCCGACGTCGATGAGATAGGTCTCAAGCTCTAATCCAGAATGAGATTTCATTACCAAGGTTTAGTAATTTATAGAGAAAGGCAGTAGACGGTGGAAATGAATTGGAATCTTAGTGGAGTTGGAAGAGAAATAAGAATACTGCGACTGTAGACTGAGTGATGAAGTTCCTGTGTGAATTTGCTGCTTCTCCATATCCAAAAGAAAGAAAAAATGAAAATAATGAAAATAAATGTTAAAGCGGAGGCGAAAGAGTACACTGCATCAACGGAGCACTATATAAAACTCGTCAGATATACAACTGCTGGTAATGCGGTGAAAGATTTTTAATATGGAATACAGAAGGAAGTTTGATTTCGGGGAAATGCAGCAAAGTAATAAGTGTAGGAAAGCAGCTCTTTTGCATCCGACTTGACTTTATGTACCGACTGAATATATGCACTCAGTGTACGGATATGGGATGTACGTCCAAGTATGAAATGCGCATCCCATTCTCTTCTAGTGGATGCGATAAAATTTGGTTATGCCTGTGATACCGCTTGCCTCTCTCGACGGCTTCGGTCATAATAAACTTCTTGATTTGACTTTTGAATATTTACAAGAATGAGAGTATCTACCCTATTCTCCGTTACGTGCATTTGGTTGAGGGTTCATTAAAGTAGACTCATGAAAGGAAAGGAGTTAAAAGTGTGTTTGGTTGAAAAATTGCTGGTTTGAGATAATCTCGACAATTTTAGATTGTATATGTTGGTTGTCTTCTTTGCATTTGTGTCATTTGGAAAAAAATGCTAGTGATTTGCTTTAGACTGCTGCAGGCACAGCAAAATGAAAGGAATGTATACATATATTCACCTACGAATATTAAGTTATTAAGTAGACCAAGGCACTCTAATTATGTAAAGAAAGCCTTGCTCTACAAGAATTAGAAATGCGTGTGCTAAGTAATAATATAGTTTTTATTCATATCGAACGACTACATCGAAATGATGCTTAAGTGACATTTTTATTAATCAACTTAATATTTATACATTCCCTTTTAATACTCAATATTAACTATAAAACATACATGATATATACCAGCTGCTCAATTGTACACAAAACAATATTTTTGACAACGCATGAGTGCTTAAGAATTTTAAATGTTCATGTAACTATCGCAATATTTTAGTGCAAGCCTATTTTATAATACATAATTAATTCCGCTTGTTGCTTCTGCAGTACGTTTTGTTTTATAATTATTGACATCTATTTATGTACCTGGTTCACATTTCGGGAAATATATTTTTTGTGTTTAAGAATTTTCCCTACACTTGCATTTAATTTTATATTATTGCTCTCTTATTGACTTCCAATAAATTCTCCCTGTCATCTTGAGATATGGTTCAATTACTTGACCTATTTGGGTCTACGAACGATTGTCATGTCCATGCCCATTGTAACAAAACTCACTGTTCACATTTTTCTTTCGTATCAACTTTTACAGACCAGATCACAAGAAATTCGAAATTTAATTTAATCATCTTCAATTACAAGGCGATCGTGATCAAAACGCACAAAAGTGCTTCAATTTACAGAATCACTGGCGACCCGCCAGAATAAAGCAACAATCTAAGATGATGCATGCGTACACAGTTAATGAAGATGACTTACATGTACATGCTACTTGGCTTTGGTAGCCAAAGAGATGCGTTCGAAAGTAGCTGAATGTTGCGAAAAGATGTTTTCTTTTTTAGCACTTACAGGTTTCTTATATATTTTTCGCTTTGTTCTTGTTACCTGTTTAGTGTATAGCGTCTGTTCTTATTTGCATTTAGCACTAAATGCAAAATAGAAAAAAAAAGTGAAAGAATGCACAAGAGCAACGAAGCCTAATAATTTCGCATTCTGCGATCGTCCACAGTTTTCCAAGCTCGAACGCTGCCAAGCGAATTTCCAGTTTTATCTAGGCATTTGCTAGAGTTGTAATATGCATTTGAATTATATGCTAAAATTTATGGTTTCGGGAAAATGCAGTCACATGTTCATGAGGGTCTTCTTAGGCACAAAATCCCTGTTACCATAAATGCATTAGCGATAATGCCTTACGTATGCATATGTCTATAACTAGATGTATTCGTATATATGGAGATATGTAGAGGTGAATGTATGACCGTCTGCACTTTCTTTGAGAGAGAAATTTCTTCGTATGAAGTTTCTATGCAAGAAAAAGGCCGCCTTTGTTAAGTACCGTTTATTTGTTAACCGGTACTATCTGCATAGCCATTTCCCAAAACCAAACGTACATTCAACGCTGTGTGTCGCGCTATTTTGCATTAGAACGAGTAATTAAACTCTTTTATTCTTACATTTCAGGTTTCAGGTTTCTTTAACGTTCATGGAAACACATTTGTCCACCAATGCGCAGACATCTGAGATTACTGATTCATGTCAATTTTCTGGGTCAAAAGAAGCTTTTTACATTTGCGGGTAATGTGTCGACAAGCAATGAATTTGCAAAAATTAGAATTTGGAAAATGAAAGTGTAAAAAATTCATGAATATGTAAATTAATACTAAGATTTTACTCTTCTGATTCCTGTTTTGATAAGATGGCAGACAAAACGCTAGTATTGCTTACAAAACAAAGAAAATGTTCAGTTCAATACACATCTATGCAGGACCAAAACAGCAGCGCGTAACCGAAAATGTGTATGTACGCATGTACCACATATTTACTTTCTTCTTTCTTAAAATCAAGTTTTTAACTAAAATAACGATACGCTTTTAGAGAAAAGCACAAAGTGGAAGATTGGTCAAGAAAATTACGACTACATTGATTTAGGGAGTAATCAAGAAGTATTAAACTTTAGATTATATATTGAACATAAAGCGAGACATTCATTCATCATTGCAGTCTGTATGTACTTGTGTGTATAAGGGAAAAAGAAAATGATTAATGTTGTTGGTTAAATAATTAACTTTTGACTGTTGGGGATTGATTTCAATCACAAACGATTACACGATAATGTATGTGTTCATCGAACCGTAACGTACATTTGATAATATTTGTGCATACAAGTTTATATAGTAATTCATACACTCGTTGTATTAGGCATACTTTACTGGCTTCAAAGTAGATTCATTTATGAAGTTTTCCAGAAAAGCAAGCGGAAAATTCTACTAGGGTTCTATAAATATTAGAAATTGAAGAAACATACAATATGTACATACATATGTATTCATTTTGAGTGAATAAGTTCGATTTGAATTTATTGTCACTGCGTTTAATAATGTTGCAAGAAAACCTTAATTCAGTCTTCATTTAGCATTATCTGTTTAATGAAATAACACCAAAAAAGAATTTAATTAACCCGAAGACAAGATAACAAAAACCAAGCACTGCAAATGCAAACTTGAGACACATGAAATAAAAAGCTTGCTAGCTGGATTGTGGTTGATTGGATTATCTGGATGAATAAACAAATATATGTAATATTGATCCACCTTTTACTTTTTACTCGATTATTTATTTATGTTGTAAAGTTAGTTGTAAAAGAAATGTAATGAGTGTTCAGCTCCGAACAAGTCGGACAATACTACAGAGGACGAATCGAGGTGTACAACGTCCTAATATTTCTTACTCGTAACTATCCAATGCTTACATTCTATCACTCGGTTAGCTTTGACAGTCCTCTTTATTGCATCCATTGTAGATCCGGCGGAACTGGTGTTCCGTTATTTACGATGTGGACATTTTTTGCTAATCGAATATTATAAGTAGATTGTTCCTTGGACACGAGTGAGAGCTCTCCGTAAGTAGAGTGAAGCTGTGAACGCTTGTCTAAGAGACTGTCGATAACAATCAATAGCAAACAGAATGTGTGTAGTAACGTTTTTAGTGCAGAAGTCACTGAATGTGAATGTATTGAAGACTTAATGAACTGAAGTATCAAGTTCAGTCGAATTTTTGAATGAAGCAAATACACACCAGAGGAATATGACGTGTGAAATCCGAGACAGTTAGCAAACAACTATGCTAGCTGAAGAAGGTTTTTGGTGGAGGACCGAAGTTAAGTTTTTCGCAGATAGTAACGCCATACAAAAAGATGAAAATATTTATGTATTATTCCGATTTTATTATAGAAATGCCTTTCTTTCAAAATAAATATCACGTATTTGTCCCACAAATCCTTCAATTTGGCATCAAAAAGAGAAACGACATTTAGTTCTTCACATTTAGTTCTCTCAACGCAAATAAATTTCTTTGGTTACTTGACTTCTATTACTCGTCCATTACGTAGTTTCTGAAGGTGGTGCTTAACATTGGAATTCAGATTTCATTGAATGTTCTTACCAACCTTAGAGTTTATGGATTTATGATGAACAACTTGGCAATGTTACCACATTCACACACATGAAAATGCAGAACAACCAATTGACTCACCACAAAGTTTATTAACTTAAATTGAAACTCTGGATTTTTGGATACAACCAATTCACCAATGGGTTCTGAATATGGACACGTTTATTCTAATTCTGATTGTATTCTATTTCAGCAAAAAATGGGGAGACGAAGGCACCTTTATCTGTAATGTACAAATTGAAGGCGAACGAATGTCTATTCGAAGGTGCTGCAGATCCACAGGGAAACTATAAATCAAACATTATTCATATTACTATAATATGATTACTCAAAATAGTAGGATAATACTTTGGAGGAAAATACAAAAAAACCTCCAATGTGATCAAAAATTAATTTATTCTATAAAATCAAACTTAGTTAATGCGAAATAAAATAATCCTACTTTTTTCTCAGTGAATTTGATGTAGGAGTGCTTTGGCACTATTCATACTAGCCAGCTAGATTACAGTGAGGGTCTCCAATAAATAATCCGTATTGGTTTTGGAATATTTTTGCGGATTCAAACTGAAATTTACTTGTTCGTATTTGACGTAAAATCTTCTTTAAATATATTTCGATTTAAATTATAAAAGATGTAAGAATATATATCTTATTGTTTATTTATTTAAAAAACTAACACATTATTTTATTTTTTAATTAGCTGTTAAGTCAGACGAAACAACTAAGCCTTAGGTCTCGTCTGACCTAACAACTCTTGGTTTCTCTTCGTACGGCGCCATAGTCCGGACGGATCTGGATCATACTCAGGAAGGAAATTTAAATAAGTTTCGCATACCAGAGTTATGGATAATCTCATAGTCTTACTCCCACGTCTTAAAGTTGTTATTCTCTTTTTTGGTATAAATATTTCTACTTCGTACAGTGATATTTACATTCGTAATATTATTAATTAATTTTTAATGTTCTCTACTTAGATTTGTTTCAAAGATTTTAGTAGCAGTTTTTGCGTCAGACACAATCTCCTCCCGATCCGTGTTTCTGACTGAATATAGGTAAATGGCGTTAGAAACTCATAACTGTAACATAATTATGGGGGTGGCGGTACACTCCGACGTGAACGTGCTATTGTTCTCTCGCGAGTGGATGAAACATATCTACGTTTTATACCGAATACGAACGACCAAGTTTGGATGACCTTGTCTATATTCATATACTCTGATCTGATCCTTACTGATTTTATTTTATTTATAATTTATTACCTAACTTAAAAATTGCTCTGTGCCCATCCGAGTACTTTAAGCTACTTAAGCTAGTAAGCGTCGACGCATCTAACCATTTCACAACGCCAGTAGTGTAGTAGAGCGAAGGATAGATTTGGCCATTTGCCACTAATTTGCGATCTTTCTTTCACGACTCCAGAATCGCCACGATTTCGATTTCAAAATTCGCGTTTGAAGACGCAATTATTTTTGTCTCGATGAAGTAAGCACAAAATGTAAAGAAAATAATTGCTTAATCACTTAGTTTAGGAGATATCGAGGTTTAAAAGTGGGAGGGGGCATACTGCACTATATAAAGTATGAGGTGGATAACTCCCTTCGCTCGCGAACAGGATTTTAACCCTTTTTTCCCACTCACACGACTTCGTCGCTACGCTAAGGGTATGTCGTGTATGTGTCAACAACTGTCTGGCAGGTGCTTCGAGCTAAAAATTTAACTTCCAGATTAAACATCGATATCTCCTAAGCTAGGCAAAAACGAGAATGTTGGTACTTAATATTTTGTTCTTATACCATCGAGATCTACAAAACTGCGTTTCAAAATATGAAACTAAGGAAATCGTAATATCCTCCCAGAATCTTATTGGGGTTTAGTATATCTTTCTGCAGGGACAATCTGTTATACTGTGCATGTACAAGTACGCATTAAATGAAGCTCGTATACACATGTAATCGTACCTTTATAATTTCCAAGGTTGTCAATTTCATTTTGTTCCAGTTGTCAAAATGTAAGTGTTCCGAAAACTTGGGTGACAGTATAACGCGGTCGCTGCAAAACTATTTTAAATATATATTTTTCGTAGTGGTTTCATATAAATATTGTGGTGTGCGTATTATCAAAAAACAGATCAATGTCCGCATGATAGAAAGATCTAATTGAAATTTTCAAAATGTTCAAGTGAATGCCAAAAAATTGACGTGTAAACTCTTGCTGTCGACTCGTTTTTTGTGAAAAAATAATTTTCTCCGCCCGTCGTGTTCTACTTCACAGAAGTCATGTTATCTCTGTCTTTCTGTGCTGTTTGACAGAAAAAGCGATACATGTATGTGTCGACTGCTTGATTGGTGAAGTGACATTTCGATTTCCATACAAAACGAAGAAAAATAATCGTATGAAATGATACACTGATTGTATAGGCGAAAGATACAGCCATACATATACATACATATACATGGTTGAAGATAAATAATTTCCTGTCCGGGTTACTATTTTGCTTTATTTCATTCATTACCTTAATTTGTGTTGTGAATCGAGCGTAACACAGACAGCTTCCTTAACCATTTATTTATTTATCTGATCCATTGTGCTTACGATATATACACAGAGAAGCGCTGAGAGATAAACAAAAAAAATAAAAAAAAATGGCGACAAATCGCACTCGAATCCAACAATCTAAAAACATAAGTTCCATCCTCTCGAAGTTACAAGGTGCTTTCTCTGATGCTTGTGGACCACAGAAAATGTCGACCGATAAAAAAACGCTTGAGAAAACCTGGAAGCTAATGGATAAAGTAGTGAAATTATGCCAGCAACCAAAGATGAACCTAAAGAACAGTCCCCCTTTTATATTGGATATCCTACCCGACACGTATCAGCGTCTGCGGTTAATTTATTCAAAGAACGAGGATCAGATGCATATATTGCATCAAAATGAACATTTTAATGTATTTATAAATAATTTAATGAGGAAATGTAAGCAAGCAATCAAATTATTCAAAGAGGGCAAGGAGAAGATGTTTGACGAAAACTCGCATTACCGTAGAAATCTAACGAAGTTGAGTTTGGTTTTTTCGCACATGTTAAGCGAGCTCAAGGCTATATTTCCAAATGGAGTATTCGCAGGGGATCAATTTCGGATTACAAAAGCAGATGCTGCCGAGTTTTGGAAATTTAATTTTGGAAATAGGTAATAATCTAGTGTACAATGTATATGTTCATATCTACCTGAATATTTACATACATATGCATATGTATAATTGACTCCTACAATCCATATACTTTATCTAATGTTTCAATATCACCAAACCACTATCTCATTCCAATATACAAGGTGTTTCGTCAATCAGTGCCATCAAAGTTATCTTGTACCAGTGCTTTGTGCATAAGGTAAAAGAATTACGCCACCACTGGATGGCAGACAAACATAATATATATTCAAACTTTGCTTTTGCTTTCATGGCCTTATGATCATAAAGTTGTTACCTTCGATTTCGCCAAAATAAAAAAAAATAAAGTTGTATTTACCTCACTATTCAAGATAAAGGTGACCCGAATTATGTATAGATATTTATTCAACATTCTGCTTCATGCATTGGGTTTTTGACCATTTTCTGTAACTTAAAAATGTTTGTTCTTAGCATCTGTATACCTGTCCTGTTTCAAAAATATGACTATCAAATTTTATTACCAAACAATTAGGCAGAACAAAAATCTAAATTTGAAAATAATGATTCTAAGAATGAATCCGTCGTCAACTTAGATACCACTTCTGTATATTGTTCTGAAATATATTTTTTTACATATTGTCGTTACAGCACCTTAGTTCCATGGAAAATTTTTCGACAAGAACTGAACAAAGTACATCAAATTTCATCAGGTCTAGAGGCGATGGCCTTAAAAACCACAATTGATTTAACCTGCAACGATTACATATCAAATTTTGAATTTGACGTGTTTACGCGGTTATTCCAACCTTGGGTAACACTGCTCAGGAATTGGCAAATTTTGGCAGTAACTCACCCAGGGTACGTTGCGTTTTTGACATATGATGAAGTCAAGGCTAGACTGCAACGGTATATTCATAAAGCTGGTAGTTACGTATTCAGGTAACATGCATATTATTTTATAGAAAATGAAAATTATAACAACTAATTCTAGATTATCATGTACAAGATTGGGTCAGTGGGCAATAGGCTATGTCACGAGCGACGGGGAAATTTTGCAAACAATACCGCAAAATAAATCCTTATGTCAAGCTTTATTAGATGGGCACAGGTTTGAATAACAATTATTTGGCGTGTTTCTTAATTGCTCACAATCTTTGTTTTGATTTACAGAGAAGGTTTTTATCTGTACCCAGACGGCCAACCCTACAATCCTGACTTATCTTCAGCGGTTCAGAGTCCCACTGAAGATCATATAACAGTTACACAAGAGCAATATGAATTATATTGTGAAATGGGTGAGCAAATTTAGTATTCATAATTTGTTGTAGAAAATCTTTACATGAATTTGAACTCGTTTTCGGTTTGAAAATACTTAACATATGAGCCACATAATGTTAACGTTGTGATTTTCTTTCGAAACTGATATTAATTTTTTGAATGATGAGCATTAGGTATTTTCAATCTAAACAAATTTGAACGAGCTATTGCGCGTTTATTTGAGACTTACATCTTATCTACTTTCGTATTATAACATTCCAGGAAGCACATTTCAGCTTTGCAAAATTTGTGCTGAAAATGACAAAGATATACGAATTGAACCCTGCGGTCATTTGCTGTGTACCCCTTGTCTAACCTCGTGGCAGGTCGATTCGGAAGGCCAGGTAACATGATCTATATATTGCGAAAGTTCACTTACCGCTAACATATTTAACAGGGCTGCCCCTTCTGTCGAGCAGAAATTAAAGGTACCGAGCAAATAGTAGTTGATGCGTTTGATCCACGAAAACAGCACAATCGGAATTCGACGAACGGCCGACATCAAAATGTTGACGACGATGACACTGAGGTATAGTTAATAATAATTATTATTAGCAAAAAATGTTTGAAGAAAAATTATTATATAGTATTTATCCGCCTAATTTTTATTTTTTTTAGAATGATACAAATATTTAGTTTATGTTAATTAGGTAGATAATATAATGCACATAAAATAGTTTCTCATATTCATTAGATAAAGTAACTCGACTTGAGGAGGGTACATTACATATAACTTCGTTCTTATCGTTATATTGTTTTGCTCAAACAGTTTTGTCTATACTGTGCTAGAATTTGTGAATTCAAATAATTAATTATAACATTAGTAAATTGTGTTTGATCGCTTCCTAAAATCACTAATTTATTATTTATTGATCTTTACGAAAGTATATATGTATACATATATGTACTTTGTGGTTATGTTTTTTTTTATCATACATATATTAAAATCAACATTCATGCTCGAGTTTTCTTTTTCTGTAAATAGCTCTTGAAATTTCGTTAGTTTATTTGCCACCAAATCCTGCATAGATCAGCTGGATACAAACAATGCGTGTATAACGCATGAGCATATACATATATATATGCAAAGAAAACCAAGGTAGTAAAAACTACTTTGTGTTTGGTTATGAACATTTAGTATTAGACCCATTAAAACGAAGAAATAAAAACAAATGAAAAGAATGTAGTACTATTCGTGCTTCCAAAGATAATAATTATCAAATGAAGATGCTGCTCGTAGATATTAAGTTCACAATACAATTTTACAAATTCGTTTACATCCAATAGGATAAATGTACTGTATGCTATTTTTTATTCATTACCATTTCTCATGAGACTGTGCTATAAAGAAAAACAGACTAAGTAAAGTAAAGTACACGCACTTAAAATATGCATATGTGTATAATATGTTTTCTTGTTTGTTCTTATTTAATTCTTACATAGATATAAATGAAAACGTTGTTACCATGCTTTTTTTCATACATAAAGCACATATATAACTAAACTATTTTATTTTATTCTTAGTTATAATTTAAAAAATGAATTTAATAAAATGGATTTTTTGTGTTAAAATGATACATATTTTTTATTTGTAATACACTGACTTGTTTTTCAGTTAATTTTGATTTTGGTTGCTGATTGATGTGATTTTATTTTTTCATGATTTCATAGGCATGATGTTTTTTTGGAGTTATTTCCGCATGTATTCCTATTTTGTTTTTTATAATATGTGACATTTATTTCCTAGAGCAATTCTTACATATTAGTGCAATATATAAAAGTAAGTAAGATGATTAGCTGTATATTATTTATTATTGGTTTTGTTTGAAAAGTAATATACAGTAAAACACTACCTATAAATAAAATTCCGCACTGTTGCGGAACTGCATACTGCAACCGTTTTAAGTATTAATATTTTTCGAGTTGACTACTGAATAATCAGCATTGTAGTAAATATAATATACCAATATCGCTACTACAAAGCTATACAAGAGTCGTTAAATGAGCTCATATTCGGAATGTGTTTACTTGGTTTTGTGTTTAGTTTATTAAAATTCTTCCTTCGCACAAATAAATCTTTATTTTATTGCATACATACGTACTTGAGTCACATTTTTTCACCTTTCGGTTATTATCTGATTTATACGCCTTTATTTGCATAAGGATATCGCTTAAACATCGTTTTCTATTTTAATTTTCTCCTTAGGACTTTGGAGAATTTAACATCGCTACTTCGTCTTTGCACGCTCTTAGTAATAGTATGGGTTCTTCATCTCGTTCAGATAAACAAAGTCCACATTCATCGCCACGCCTCACTCGTCGCAGTACAACTCCCAGTTTAATGGCAGTACAAAATGATCTGTATGCTGGTCATCAGCCAACATTATCTATCCCCGCGTCTCAACCTCATCCACAGCCCTCAGCGCCCCCAATGCATGTTGTTAATGGTGGAGGAAATTGTGGAGCGAAAATATCAAGTTTGTCCTCATCTTCTTCGTGCGTAAATGCAGTTAGTGCAACCACTACTAAATCTACAAATCGTATGAGTGCTCCCTCGATGGGAACTAGCTCGTCCGCTGCGGTCACAAATAACATTAAACCATTCGCAAAAGCAATGTCGACGGAGAACAACGAAAACTGCAATTCATCGTACGCAGTATTGCAGAATCCAAACAACGGTCATCATAACGCAGTCGCTCCACCCTTACCACCAAGAAAATCATCTCCCGGCGTAGATAATAGTGGCAAACATCAACAACAACCTCAACAGTACACGAAACAGCTGCCAGTGGCAGCTCCAACAAATGTTACCTCAAGTCTGCTCAATTTGAATAGCATGCCGTTGCAAGCATGTAGCCTTAGTAAAAGCACTGAAAATATCACAGCTATTGTCGAAGTACCCAAAACAACAGCCCCACCGATCCCCCGTCATAGCCAAGTTCAAAAGAACGTAGATACCCTTGCCGATGAATTGAGACTTCAGCGAATATCTGCGTCAAATCCAGTGCCGGCATCACCTGTAGTGCCAAAAACTCAACGTTCTCTTGGGGATGATGATATAGTTGGCCCAGCAGAAACCATATCTGGTATTATCGACACAAGGCCATTAGAAGCTAGGATTTCAGTCGCAATTTCTACACCTACAGCGGAAACTAGTGATATATATTCGAGTACAGCTGATAATAGCCATACTGTAAATCATATGATTACATCAACTACATCAAATTCATATACCAAAACTGTGCGTTATAACACACAAGCCTTTCCCAATTCATCGTCTATTCAGCATATAGCCTCATCATCGTCGTCATCTAGTTCAAATCATGCATTTCATCATCAGCAACACCCCCTGTTGTACGAAAATGTGACAATCAATAACAAAGACTGTAACGTGCCATACGAAAACATCAATTTGGAATACATTGCTCGGCTAATGAACGAGGGCTATTCCAAAGAAAACGCCATAACAGCCCTAGGCATATCAAGGAATAATATAGAAATGGCATGTGATATTCTACACGAATTTGTTTCAAAAAGTAGTGTATAAAACAAGATAGCATTTCTAAAAGAAAAAAGTCGCAAAACTGCTTCATAAGAAATACATCATAGCTCTCATATTCATCTTACTCACCTCACTTCTATCATAATCATTTAACAATCAAAAAATGGAAATTTTAAACCACTTTAATAAAATCAATAATTTTAATAAAATGTTGACAAGTTTAAAAGACAATTTCAGTGTCTAAGTGAAACTGATACGCAACGGTCTACGCAATTAAGGAAATGGTCAACTATTTATTCATCGGATGGTCAGTAATACTGGATATATAGTCAGTTCGGTTTTATTATGATATAGCCTTCATATATTCTTATGATTTCTTTCAAATAGCTTGGGGTTTTGTGCACACGTCCTATTTTCTGTAGTTTTTTCCTTGCCTTAAACATTCCCCATTATCAGATAACTCTTTGTAAATAAACCAAACTTTGCATTCTATTTGCACACATTTCGTTTCGTAATTTAATACACTGATTCGAAACTATTAATTTATAGTTTCCCTTCCTTCATATCGCCTCTGTTCAAGTTCAACAAAATTCGTAAATATGCACTTCATGTACAGTATGATCTTTGAATCTGCTAGGGCTACCTTTTATGTAGTATCACCTCTTGCGTTGGTATACTTTCAAGCATTAGACATACAAATTGAAATGTGGTTAAAAAGAATTCATAAAACAATCTCATATGTATCAAGTAATGCAATATTCACGTCATATTAAAAAGCAAGTCATCCGTATGTGTATACATAATAGACAGTTGTTCTTCGCATATGTATCTTTAAGAACGAAACAAAATATTTATTATGTATTTAATTACAGTCATTAATTTAAACTTAGTATTGTAATTGGCTAAATACTCGTAATATTATAGAGAAATACTCACTATTTCCAGATACAACAAAAACAAATATTATTACTACTCGTTTTTTATCCTTAGGGTACCAAGTACCGAATAAGCAATAATTTGCTTGAAACAATTTTCAGAAAAAAATAAGCAAACATGATACAAACCTATGAAGGAAAATAATGAGTTTATTGCATACATTTTCCTATTTCATTCATTTAATCATATAACGAACATAAATATACATGCATAATAAATTTGAAAATCAGATTATGTATATTGTTTTATTTTGCCAGGGCTTTTTCAATCGGAAGCCAAAGAATATTCATGATAATATCGCCAAACCACTTATGAACTATAGTTTAAAATGCAGGTAAGATTTACTTACCCAATCCACATAAGAGGCGATCCTACCTTCTATAAGCATTATTAAAGTATACCAGTCCGTCTTTTGGTCGAACCCTGGAAAGACTAAAACTTTATTTATTTATATTATCCATCTATCTATGATTTGCCGATCGATTAAAAGTTTAAAGACGTACTACAAAGGACTACGTATTCGATGCGATTTAAGATCACAGGAAAATGGATGTGGTCCCTCAGTACTTCATCATATGCACTTAACTTAGAACTCCATCAGATGCATTTAACTGCCACCTCCACCTCACACCACTTGACATCTTGGCAAGCAAGCACAGCCCTGATGCTTGAATAAGAACCGATATGGTTCGAACTCACTATCGGCCGCTCAACAAATTTTAACGAATATAGCTTTCTAACGACAACGACTGCTTACTACCTCAAGTTATCTTAGAGAAACAATTCTCCACCAGCATTCCACCAACATCGGATTGGACGTCTGACAATCAGACACTGGCTGATCCTCTGCGTATCTTCACAGACGGAAGGAGGGGTAGGTGCAGGACTTTAATATTGCTACCTGCCTGAAACTCCCTGATCCCTGTAATTACAATGGCCTTAGTGTGACTCTTCTTCAGTCAGTCACTACTACCTAACACATGTCCCATTATATCGATGCACTGAGTAATTTGGTTCAAAACTGATTTTGGAGCAGTAAAGGAGTTAGTCGACCTCTGCTCAAACGGGAACTCCAAAAATAACATCGTAGTGGAGAATTGAATCGCCCATCAACCGAGCTACTTCGGTTTGCAGCAACAATTGACCCAAGTTGGCTGCAGAAGTTTAAAAAGCGGTATGGTGTTCTGTATCTAAAGATATAAGATGAAAAATTGTCATCTAAGTCAGTACTGGTATTCTCTTTTAAGATGAACTCCACAAGAAAATATTGGGGCTGCAACTAGCAACGGAACAACTGTGCAACGCAGATGAAACAGTGCAAAATTGGAACCTTATAAAAACAACTATAAAGCGAAACCACTTGTCATAGAAAAATCTGTGAGACCACGTTCTTTTAAAAAAGCCGTTGCCTGTGCATTACAGGAACTCCTCATCGGCCTGGATGACTTCAGCAATTTTTTGGGACTGGTTCCATATTATATTTGTACAACTTTTTCCTCGGCAAAACGCAAAAACTTGTCAATTTTGGACAATGTCCTTGCCATCCTTCAGAACGTGAGTAAACTCCTCATGGTAGCATTTTAGTCATGTACATGCCTCCCAATGTAACACCAATTCTTCATCCAATGAATCAAAATGCTATCCGCGTGACCAAACTTTTATAGAAATGCTGTTATAGAAGGTTGGTAAAAGTGGTGATTCGGTGAAAACTTAATTTGCACTATATGTCGTTTTAATACCATGACTCTGTTACTTTTTTATACGGTGTATTTTAAGAAGCACATTTGATCCTTAATATCGTTTACAGAAATCTTATCAAGTGAGTTGAAAAAGACCTCCCTGTCTGGTTTTAGCAAAAGAAATGTACTAGGGCCTCCCTCTCATCCGTGTTGTTGATTGTTTGTATTCAGGCCATGTATCCCTTGATGTTGTACAGTTTGTTAGTTTGGTCCATCTAAGGTTTGCTGTGTCAAGGATGTATGAAGATATATTAGCCTTAACTGCTTGTAGTGATGAACACCTCCCTGCAAACTAGCGCTAAAGGGAACATTTCCAACTTTCTGCCTCGGCAATATATTTGGGAGTTTGACCAATTCCTTCCCGGATTGCAAATAGTTCCACTTGGAACATGCTGCAATTGTAGGGCAGTTTATTTGCTTTACGCATGTTCAGTGATTCTGAGAACACACCCGCACATCTTAGAGCTTGATTTGTCCAGTTAAATTCATGTCCAGTTCAGTTGGGTGCAGTTAAACTGAATTCTGGGATTAGAGTGTTAATCTCAGGGACAGTATAGTCCCTTGGGAATGATACCATATCTCTTTGTATAAGATCAATGATAGTGCTGTATAGATAAGGTTTTTATGTCCAACATCCAGATTCTCTGATCGGGATGGCGCTGTGTAATGCAGTGTTTTTAAGGTGTAGGTAGAAGATGTAGCATTACCTTCAGAGCATTTGATGGAGACGACCGTACATCGCCTGTGGTGCCCTAAGCATGCTGTTTTCTGCACCTTGTTATTTTTTTTTTGTTGTGATTATCATGCTAATGATACGTATTATAGAATCGGGCGAACCACCACCGTATACATCCACAGGATCTTTGGTAGGAGACCCCATTTTCTACCAAAGGCTTTACTGCAAGTTTAAAAAGCTTTACGCACCTTCTTAACTCGCAGGTCTACTTTTGGCTTCCAGCCGAGTTTGGGGTCTATGATAACGCCTCGATACTTATCGATGGTATATAGATAAGTAGTTGATCGTTCAGACGCGGATGTGGAAAGTTGGGTAGTTTGGTTTCAGTGTTTTTTTTTAGTAAGAGCGTCAGTTCTGCTTTGCGTGAGGTACATACTTTACCCAGTGCGTCCTACATGATATTACTGTTACTGGTTACAGCCGGATAAGAAGCGATTTCTACTTTAATTCTGGTGCTTTCCGAGTCTGTTAGAATTAGTGAGCATTTACTATAGCTTCTCATCGGATGAGATACGTTTGTTTTCATATGTTTTGTGCCCGTTAGATTGATAGTTCTTGTTCTTGAGGTTTTGTTAGGTACTTCGTTTTCAGCTTAACCGGTTATGCGCCTAGTAAAAGTCAATGACGTCGAAAAATTTAATAGGCAAATAAAATATAGACAGACACCATGGACCGGTACCGGTACGGAGAGTTTTAATGACTGGCAGATTTTCTGGGAATGTAGCTACAGTTCAGGATCGGTCCCTCCATGGATCTCAGGTCCGATAACTAAGTCTGCTTTTACATAGTCAAAATTCGTCGTATCAAATGCGAGGTTTTTAGGCAAGGGAAGTGTGGGAATAACTGTGGGTGGCTCCCGCATCGTACGAGTGCGGAAATCTTACCAGCGTTGGACTTCGGCTGCATGTAAAAAGCGACCTGTTACCTGGTTCTCCTTAATTGCTGCTCCTTTGCAGTAAAGGCCTGTAATGATGTGTGGTGTCAGTGATCCCTCTTATTTCACCATACGAACAGATAGACCCTATAGGATTATAGGAGTATAATTGAAATTAACACCATTGCATAATTTTACCCATGCTGAATCGAAAAAATCTTGCGTTTTCAACTATCACTTCCAATCTTCTACAAGAAGATAAGTTTCATATTTCAATAAACGAATGCACATAAGTGCTTTTTCAATTACGAAATTATTGTTCTCAAACTTTTTTCCAAAGTTCTACTACGAATTATATCCCTGGTGATCCTTGAAGATGGCGTACTTACTTACTAAAATGTATCGTTTAACAACAGGTTTCAATAACCCAAATGTATTAACGTATGTAACATATAGAATACTTCAGAAAGCAACAAATAAATTAGTTTCATGAAATATATTTTCTTTTAGATGTTAATATACATTTTGCTTATGAGTCCCTTTTCCCCGTTAATGCTTTCCGAATATTTACTTTGATATACATACAAGTTATATGTACTAAGGTTTTATTGTTTCGTTAGTTTTGTTTAATCTCTTTGTTAAAAAATTTAAATAGATTTTAAATTAATTACTGTCTTATTGATTCATTGCTTATTCATACGAGTATATTCTACATTAAAAGAAACTTATTGCAGAGCAAAGTACGTCTGGTATATTGGGAATAGGAAAACAAAAGGTCGAGGATTATACTGTTACTGTAATCATCGAACTACTTCATTTACTTCGTGTTTCAGGGAAATTACAATAATATATAAGCAGCATTTTGCAATGTTTAATAATTTGTTTATTTTTCTTGTATTCCTTTTTTACTTCAATTTTTTCGTATATTTTTATAATTACATATTTTTTGTGTATTTTTGCTTAAATATTATTTGTAAATTATTTTGTTTCAGTTGACGAGCAGTAATCAGGCATGTTAATGAAGATCGCGCCAAAAATTGCTGTTGTTTCATCACTTTGTGTGTGCATGTGTATATTTCGAGTTTTACTCTACTAATGCTCCTGGAAAAAAAGAAACAAATATATTAGGCAAGTCAAAGAATATTAAATATTTTCTAGTCAATTTTACCGGGAATCCTGTAAACGCGAGCTTGAGGGGAGAATCCTTTGCCCTGCGGTCCTTTAGGTGCTCGAGTAACGATTAGGCGTGGCAAGGAATCGTCAGTTGTGCTGTTAAGCTTTAAACGAGATATTAGTCTATCTGGTCTGTCATTGATCTTCACAACATTGCAAGCCGAAGACTTTCCATTTCTCTGTTAAAGAAATTAATTAATATGGTAGTCATAATTTGTGGTCCAGGTACCAGATAAAATAAACAATTGGATTCTTACTTGATTTGTTACTACAGAAAATTCTACAGTATCTCCTGGGTGCAAAGCAGCAGTACTGCCTTGGACTTCAGACATATGGAAGAACAGTTTTTTTCCTTCTTCAATCTCATAGTTGAGAAATCCAAATTGTCCCTTAATTGAGTCAACAGTGGCCCGCTTCTTTTGGCGTACGGCAGTTATTTCAGCAGCACGTCCTGTTTCATCAATTTTAAATGTAACCAAATCATTCTTTTGCAAGAGGTCACGACGGTTGGTTAAACTTGTAATTCCGAACTCATGTTGCGACACTACGACTTTATTTTCGTTAAGAATTTCAATGAGCCCTGCATACTCTTGCTGATCTGGATTAATACAACGTAATGGACGAGCCACAACACCATTGTGAACTCCGTCCAAAACTGCTGGTTGCTTAATGGAGCCTTTAGGCAAAGTGCGTACGTTTTCAGCTGGCAAGCAATTTCCTGACGCCGAAGTATTGCCATTAGGTGAAAGCGTATATTCAACTTCTTGACCCAACTCCAACCAATTCGGATTGCCAACATAATTGCTGAAGTGAAAAAATACCTCTTCGTCATGGGATAGCGTTTCAATGAAGCCAAAATTCTCCTTAATAACTGCTATGAATCCGCGGTATGTGTGGCCAGGTTCAGCTACGTTGTTGTTGTCCGTTTTAAAATCTTCAATTTTTGGAGCACTAAATCCATTTTGGCTGCCTCCATTTGCTACTACTTCGTCTTGTTGATTGTTTTGGTTCGTTGCATTTTGTTGCAGTTGTGTTATATTAACAGCAATGAATTCTTTATTTCTTTTAACCTGTGCATATGTAATAAGGGATTATTTAAAAAATAAAAAGGAAAAAAAAAAAAAAGCATGGGAATATTTTGTTTACCAAACATATGTCAAAGCGAACTCTATCGCCAATTCTTGGTGGTTTTTCGCAGTCTTTAAGAAAATACATAATAGTCTTTTTGCTGTCACCGTGTTCGTATGTAATAACGCCACCCTCTACACGATCTTGTGACTTAACTGGGCTTTTTGGTGCTTCACGAGTAACATATCCTTTAAAGAAGTTCACAAAGAGTAATTAACTTTCACTTTTTATAATTGTACAATGCTTACCTTCAATATTGCTTGCCATGAGAGTTTCAAATTGAACCGTATTTGGTGGAAGATATTTTATACGAATTGCATTAAGCCGCGAATTATTATAGGTAATACCAGGTTCCTGAACCACAGTAAACTCGACTTCATCTCCAAGTGCAATTTCACGGCTCTATAAAGTAAAATATTAATACCGTGTACGCTTATAATATTTATTTATCTGAGGCTTACTGTATCCAAAACTTCTGTATAGTGGAAGAATAAACGAACATTGCGCTCCACGCAACGTAGAAAGCCGAAACCATCTTTTAAGGATGAAACAACCCCTTGTTCACGTTTTTCACCTGAAACTTTAAATGTCTCATCGAGTAGGGATATAGACGTTGCCCTTTGCAGCTGATCTCGCCGGTCGGTTGCCAGAAGAAATTGAACCCAATCACCGTGACGAAGGGTAAAGTCTCCTTTCTGAAAAAAAAAATAATAATATTTTTGTTATTAATATTTAATACACAACTACGTTGGTTTATTACATACTTGATCTTTGTCACCAAAAGGAACTTCATCTTCAGAGTAATCTGCAGCCCGAAATCGAATGCGCCCTGGTAGCGGATCGCTTGTCTGACGAGCAGGATTATTCCGGTCCAACGGTTTAAGAACTTGTCCTTTATATATGGTTGAATCAACATCTTCGAATATAACAGACCCAGGAGGCAAGCGGGTTATATTACATGCAAATTCCCTTCCCTAAAATAGGTGTTTATTTTTCATATGCATGTTATAAAATTATATATTAAGACAAACATTTCTCGTTTGAATAGTAAATTCGACATCATCACCCGGGCGCAACTCAACATTTCCTTCAGCCTCGGAGAAATGGAAAAATATTTCTTTTACAACGTCAGCTCTTTCGATAAAACCAAACGACTCCTTCATTGAACAAACGACACCACGATACTTTACAGGCTGCGCTGGATTCTCTAGACGAATATGACAAGCACCTAAATTTCCTCTGTAAATGTTCATATATATTTAGAATATTATGCTATTAAATAATAATGCTATGATCTGGTCACCTTTGGTTTGTTGCAATCTGAAAGCTAACCTTATCCCCAGCCCTCAGATTTACATTGCCTTCAACATCGTCTTTGGTATAGGGTAGAAAAAAACATTCACCACGATTTTCATAGCTAATTCGACCTGTAGTTTCGTTTGATGCCAGAAGATTGTTGACACAATCTGTACGTAGTTCAGTTGTCACAGTACCGGTTACACGCTCCTCCGATAGAACCTTTCGTGGAGGGAGTGAAAGTGTTTACATGAATATGGCAACATTAATCGTCTACGAACTTACAACTTCCGGAGCGATCTTGGATACTTGACTAGCTATGGGCTTACCAGTACGACGATCGTAAGTCATTTCAAACTCTACTGGGTCTCCTACTTTCAGATGGTCAATGTTACCACTAAACTGCGAAAAATGAAAGAATAAGCGAGCTTGACGTTCACAGCATTGTATGAATCCATAAGAATGCTGAAAAAATTATATATAAAATGTATTCTGGAAATTTATTCTTTATTTAAGTTTGAATCATACCAACAGTTTTTCGATGATTCCAGTCTCACGTGTTGCCTGACTGGAATCATTGTTCCCCGCAGCTCCAGATGCCCCAAACGATGACGATGATGAGTTGCCAGTTGCATTTATGCCATTCGATAAAACGCTATTCGAAGAAAAAACTCCGATTGTTGATTGATCTTCATTTGTATCGAAAATCCCAATGGTGTTTTGAGGTTGTTGTGGTGGAGGGCCCAAAGTTGAGTCGAGAGTAAAAGTTCCAATTGGTGGGAAACTTGTTGGCATGTTAAGATTTCTCATGGTATTCATAAAGAAAGCATCATCGTTTTGACCATTATCATAATTCTCATAGATTTCTATAAAAAAAAATACCCAATTTATTTTACAAAGAATTACTGATGATTTTTAGACACTATTAATCGAGATGTTGACAATGAGAGATGAGAATTTCATTTCACAAATCTAAGTTGATTAAATCGAAGATCATACAAGGAAGTGGAGTTATTAAACAAACAAAAAACAATTAGATCGCCCGGAGTCAGAGTATAGGCATACATATACCAAAATAAGTGTCGTCAGGACACAAACAAATCCAGCATATTAATACTCTTATAATATCCTATATTATGGGCTCGTATAGGGTCACAAGGCGAAGACTCTCAGCAATCTTAGCAAGTGTGGTATTGTTTATGTGTTATTGTTATTTTACTAATAGAATAGATCTACAGTTTTATGCGGACTTCGAACGGTCAATTTTGTGAAGTCTTTTTCTTGACAGTTATAACTCTTTGAGTATTGTCAGTGACTCGAAAGAGGTGGGACCATGAAAATTGTTGGTCGTACCAGCCGGGAATCGAACCCAGGCAGCGTTAAGTTGCGTAGGTGCAATTCACCATTTTATTGCAGTTAAAAGTGAATTTGAAGATGGGAATTTATGCACGATTGAAATATATACTACATGTAAACAAAAATAACAACGAATACAAACATACCTTCTATTGGCCTAAAATGCTTCGCTTGGGTGTTCATAGTGACGATACCTTCTTTTTGGTGTTGTCCTCCAAGCGTGCTTTACCTCTGAAGGATAATACTTATGTTGTCTAGCTCTGGTTTTCGGTTTTGCGTGGAGAATGCTAGTTTATTTCCTTATATATTTTTTGTATGAGTGGTTTATCTTTATTTATATTACGAAACTAAATTAATGATTATTAGCAAGGCCGTCGGAAATGGAAAACAAAAATGTATGTATATGAACAAATTGAAGGACGTCGAGAGGTACGTAAGAACTTTTCCGGTAATTCGAGTTTAAGTATTATTTAATAAATTCATATATTAATCATTTTAGTTACACGTTTTGCGTTTTTGATTTATACTTTAGAATGTAGTTTATTTCTAACGTTAAATATTACATATATTGTTGCAATTGATGTCACAATGAGAAATTTCCGTGTTATCTTATCAATTATTTCAATTTTAATTTAATATTTTGTTTTTTCCGCTTTTTTATGGTAACCACTATGTTTAAATATATATGTATTTCTATTATTTGTTTAAAGATTGCAAAGTCTTTTAATTTACCTAAGAGTTATTTTTATATATAATATATATGTATCGAAGTCCTTTAAGATATCACGTATTTGTTTCAATGTTTTTTTTTTTAAATTTAATTTTTACTCCATTTATTCTTACTTTTTAATTAATAATAAATTTATAATAATTATCACAGTGATGTTAATTTTTATGTTGCATAAACTTTGTTTTACTTTAATCCTTCACTCACGCAATTCACACACATATATACATTCACATATATGTATATATATGAATATATAGCTTATATTACTTCTTTTAATACGTAAAAATGCCTTATATTATTCCGTTTTTATTGTTTCCGTTTATTAGTATATTTTGTAATGTTTTTTGTTTCGTGTTTTTCTTTTTTTTCACTTAATTATATTTAACAGTCCGCACTCGTGTTGTTAGTTTTAACAGTTTCCGTATTTGTTTTGTTTTTATTTGTATAAACCTTATGATAATTACTTTTATTTATGTTTTTTTATTTTATTTTTGTACTTTTATACTTTTCTTTTCAGTGTGAAATTGAATAAATATTTATGTTCAGTAAGATCTAATCGTTCAGGATAACAGTGGGTGTGTGTGTTTTGTTTCTGTGTCCTTAGACGTTAGCTTTAGAATCACCGTTTTGTTTATTTTTGTTTCTTGTTTTTTTTTTAACGAAAAACAAAGTAAAATGTATCTGTCGTTGGCATCCAAGTTGTTTTTGTTTTTTTAATCTTGTTTATTTGCAAAAAAAATCAAAAATACTTTAAAACTAAACACTTTTAACAATGATCCGTTGTTGCTTTGTGATATATATTTGAAACATATATAT
Source organism: Eristalis intricaria (assembly GCA_964034865.1). Classification (NCBI taxonomy): domain Eukaryota; kingdom Metazoa; phylum Arthropoda; class Insecta; order Diptera; family Syrphidae; genus Eristalis; species Eristalis intricaria. The sequence continues at coordinate 90,938,938 of OZ035875.1, read as the reverse complement.
CATTGAGGTCGATTTAAAATATTAATGTTTTCGTTAGAGGTTGTGTGCTGTTGAATTGTGACTTGTAACTAGTATTTTCGTTTCTTTTAAGGAGTGATCATTTTTGGCCGTAAGTGGTTGTTGCTTTCAAGCTAAATTGGTTGTTTTAAACACTACTTTCACTGCGAATTGTTCGTTTACTTTGAGTATTCAGATTGTATTCCTTTTATTATTATTTTGTAGCACAAGGCTCCAAAGATGAAGGAGATCTTCACACAAATTGATAAATCTTTTATAATCGCGTTCTTGTCTTTAGTTTCAAATTAAAAGTAAAAATGAAAGAAATATTACACTAAACAATCAAGCTTATATTTCTTGTTTTATGTTAGTTTTATATTTTTATGTTTTTTGGCTTCAGTTGCAGTCGCAGCTTAATTTTGAGAATATGCGATTTGGTTGGCTTGATTTGAGTTTTGAGTCCTTTGAGCTTGTTTCCACAAATGGAATTTTCTAACACCTTTTCGAGGAAGTTAGCCTAACTCTAAGTTCTGTAGTATTTGTTTTGTTTTTATCTGATGATTTTGTTAAGTTTTGATGATGAAAATAGTGTGATGTCAAAACGGAGATTTAGTTACAAAAGCTGAAAAAATAAGAATAAATAAAATCAAAAACAATGTTATCAATTCATCTTAGCACTAAAACTGATAAGGTTAAGTATGCTGTACCAATATTTCACCTATCTAAATGAAATACAATCCAAGCAACATTCACTGCATAGATTACGAATAGTATACTGGTCCATTCGAATGTTATGTTAAATCTATGAATCCAGTGTGAGGAATGTAAAAATAATCTATGATATTTTTGTAAATAAGTAATGTGCATATATTACATATTGGAATCGATTTAACCTAAAATAAGACAGGTTACTTTAGGTTTTGTATACAACAAGGTAGGTCATAGTTTGGAAATGTTACATTGTTTTAACTAAATAGTATCTCGTTACTTCCCGTAAAGATAATATCCTGATTTTCAAATGATATATTCTGAGCGTTAGATGACCAAAAGTGGGTCATTAGAGCCAAGAAAATTAGCAACAAATTCGATCTTGATATTTTTAACAAATATGTAAACACTTTCAACATGTGCACTTGGAGATGGTATATTTATTTGTTTATCAATTATTACTATGTCAGTCTAATTTAATTGAATACTCCTCATACATGCACAATTATAATGGACGCACATACACAGAATCTGGTAACATCAATATACCACAAAATAAACTTATTTTACGCTGTTCGGGACATTTCATTCGCGAACTCACACAAGCCCTTTTAAAAAAATCCCCAAATGCGTAAAAAACAAAATGATCAAATCTTTGCACTAGACTGGATACTTAAAAAAGATTCAATAGAAAGTACAAAAAAAAACAAATTGGAAAATAGAAAGGAGCACAGACAGTAGCATCAACGCAAACACCCGCAGCAGCATAAAATGTCAATCAACGACCAACATTTGTATATACATATATAGATTGCAGTATCGATTTCTTCCTTACGTTAAAAAAAGAAAAGTTAAAGAAAAGTACCTAGTTATATTCTCACTTCTTTTTACCAAATACGATCTGTAACATTTGTATGTCGAGTAATTTATTAGTCTATCTGGAATTAATTTTGTTATTTCTTAACAATCAAATCGGAAATATTCATTGTGAAAAATTAGGAAGTAACGTAGTAAAGTAAAAGAAGGGAAAACTTGTGTAGCTCGGTTAAATTTTCATTCGCCTCGAACTTGCTTACTAAAAAATGCATTATAACTGAGATGTGCACATTTTTCAATAGTGCAACTAAACAAAACAGTTATTTTATTCCGTAAAATAAGTCACTATTGCAAAGAGAATCAAGCCTTAAAAAACTTCAACCAATACGTACCACGACACAGCACAACACTGAAGACATGACGCCATTTTCGCATTTTCTATATTTTCTCTTTTTCCCCATTGTACGAAGCGGTGACGAAAACCCGAATAAGCCGCAAGGTGGTAACACAATAGTAATGAACACTTTTGATAATTATCTTATGATCACGAAATGTTACTGTATTTATTGAAAGTTGAATAGATAATAACTTAACGCGAATAATTTAGTATTGATGGGGAATCTATGAATGCAATAGTAATACGTTTTTGAAATTAAAAAAAATACATAAATTTGGCACATCGGGTTCCCAGTTCGGGAACAGCTGGAAATCTGTCAAAAATGCATCATAAATCATTGTCTTGTGATTACAGTCAATATTGAGATCTGGCATCACTTATTGTCAAAACATTGATATTACTTATCATTTTATGCCCCAATTTCTGATAAAAATTAATTGCAATGAAAACTATCGAAGTCAGTAACGGGTTATGTTAACACCTTATATAAAAGTGTACAAAGTTCGAGAGTAAGCACAAAACCGTAAAGATGAAATTTGGAAAACTTATTGGAGCTATCGACGAAGGAACTTCTTCGGCGAGGTTCATGATATTCAAAGCTGGAAAGGATGAAATTGTTTGCTATCACCAAGTGACTGTTCCACAAATATACCCACAGGAAGGTTGGGTAGAGCAGGATCCTGAACTCATCCTGACAGTAGTTCGAACATGCATCGAGGAATGTCTGAAAAAACTTATCCAACTTGGAGGCAAAGTTGAAGTAAGTATAACGTATAAAAATTATATTCACTGTTCGAGCTAGAGGTAAACACATTCACTTGAATGAATCTGAAAACCTTTTCTGCCAAACACAAAGAATCTGCTGAGTTGGCGAAGGTGTAGTTTTATTATCCACATCTTTTTTTTATATATGACTTAAGCTTGAAAAATATCAATGAACAATATTTCAGGACATAATAGCCGTAGGAGTTACCAATCAGCGCGAGTCAACCGTTGTGTGGGATAAGAATACTGGAAAACCTTTACACAACGCTATTATTTGGTTGGACATGAGAACATCCTCAACTGTTGATCAGCTAGTTGAAAACATTCCAAATAATTCACGAAATAAGAATTATTTAAAACCTCTATGTGGTTTGCCAATTTCGCCATATTTTTCAGCACTTAAACTGCGCTGGTTAAAAGATAATGTACCGCGAGTAGCACAGGCAATGAAAGATGGCAGTTGTGTATTTGGAACCGTAGACTCTTGGCTAATATGGAACCTTACTGGTGGTGTACACATAACTGATGTAACCAATGCTTCTCGAACTATGTTAATGAATATTGAAACATTACAATGGGACCAGCATCTGCTAAAATTTTTTGACTTACCTCGAAGTATTTTACCAGAGATAAGATCAAGTGCCGAAATCTACGGACATATGGTATGGGATTGTCTAAAAGGTATTCCTATCGCCGCGTGTTTAGGTGATCAGCAAGCTGCTTTAGTTGGCCAGCAATGCTTACACCGGGGGCAAGCAAAAGCAACCTACGGAACCGGTTGCTTTCTTCTCTATAACACTGGCAGTTCAATTGTAAGTTCATCGCACGGCTTGCTAACAACTGTGGCATATCAATTGGGAAAGAATGCAAATCCAGTTTACGCTCTCGAAGGCAGCGTTGCTATAGCTGGAGCAGCATTTAACTGGCTTAAAGATAATTTGGGGCTCATAGACGATTTCAGTCAGATAGAACCGATGGCAAAGTCAGTAGAAGGCAGCTCAGATGTTTACTTTGTTCCCGCATTTAGTGGACTCTACGCACCCTACTGGAATCAGGAAGCACGAGGGTAAATTAAATTAATAAAAACTTTGCCTACTCTTTATTATATACATTTTTTTTTTCATCAAATAAATTAGTGTTATATGCGGCATAAGTGAGGAGACTACCAGCGAACACATTATTCGTGCCACATTAGAAGCAGTTTGCTTTCAAGTACGTGACATATTAGATGCCATGAACAAGGACTGTGGTATACCACTATCGAAGCTAAAAGTCGACGGTGGGATGACCGCGAACAGTTTACTTTTACAGCTCCAAGCTGATCTAGTAGGCATTAATGTTATCCGGCCAAAAGTCGCAGAAACAACTGCCTTGGTATGATAAATATGCTTATTTCAATGCGTTTTCCTATCATGTACAATATTTTAGGGTGTCGCTCTGGCAGCCTACAAAAGTGTATCAGATGTCGATATTGACGCTCCGGTATCAAATGTAGACGCCATCAGCGTATTTAAGCCATTGATTACAGAGGATGAACGTGATATCCGTTATTCAAAATGGAAAATGGCTGTCGAACGTTCCTTTGGATGGGACTCTTGCCATTCTGATAGCAGAAATTTAGCGTCGTCATTCTAAAAGAATAAAATAAACAACAACGCAGTATTTTTGTTTTCTGTCTTTTTATGGGTTATTTATGAGCGCAATGGTTTTTTCCATGTTAAAAAAATAGAAAAATGAATATATAACGAATAAAACAAATAAATATCAATAAAAAACTGGATTTTTTTAGTATGAGAGGAGGCCAAATGAGAATCCTAGTGTTGTTCTTCGGGTGCACCAGGTTGATCTATGTCATTCAGTATACCACCAACTGCCTCTTCGCCATCCGCCATAAATGGTCGTATTTCCGGTGCTATGGCAACATCTGGAAGTGGAATGGGATTTCCACCTACAAGATTTAAACTTTAGCCTTGAATATAAGGATATATGAAAAATTGTAATTACTTGCGTCTAGCTCCAATGGAGGATCAGCATTCGCCTCAGCTAGGTTGGTGACCGATTTTGACTTGACGCACTGGAAATCGACATGACGGCTTTTTGCTTCCTCTTTTTCCCAAGACATGTGGATAAAAGGACGTTGAACATAGCTGTAAATTACCTGAGAGATACTATAAATTAAAAGACACCTCGGTAAAGCAGTAACAAGTTTCACCTCAGCGCGACCACCAGGACGTTTGCGAACTTTTTCCTTATGTGTTGGATAGCCCTCAATTCCACATCGAATCTTTTTCAGACCACGATCTTTCATCACTTGCTTTGCTACATCTCGGTTCTCGATATACTTAAAAAATCTGTGCATTGCGGTACTGTGTACAGCTAAAAATAATTATAAGCATATTAATGATTTTTCTAACTACTGATTATAAGTCGTACTTTGACAGTATTCCTCGCCCATTTGTGGTGGGAACTCTTCGTCCCAGTCAACGACGTCGTCGTCCAACAAAACAACAACATGACATTCACGGTCTCCCCTTTGTGCAGATGCGACCATTAGTGGTAGCACGAGTTCTTCTAAGAAGACTTCAAATTGTTGACGAGCTCCTTCATTACTAAGTTCGTGCAAAAGACCTCCTACATTAGTAGACGAAACGAAAAAAATTATATTCATTAAGTATTCAAGAAATTCGCTTTTAAATAACCAACTTAGATTTTGGCAGCGTACTGTAGTGGCATCAAAAGGAATCAACAAATAGTCACATGCTTCCTTCAATTCTGGGACTGACACCGATGGCGGACATTTTATAACACCATTCTTATAGTAATCCAAAATTGCACGAAAAACAATATGCGATATTCCTTCTGCAACTTCATATTCACCCCTTTCATTTGGGTGTACAAATTCGAAACCAGAACTGAACATTGTTCCTAACATTGTATTCCTATGGGCAGTAACTAGAGCTGGATCCACAACAAAACGAACATTGTCAACTAATAATGTTATTCGATCTCCCGCAGCAGGTTTTGACGGTCCTGCCATCACTGCTATAGAACCTCCTTGTGTACACAGTTTTACATCGGTTTTTGAAATTGCTCCACTGGAACTACATAGTGGACCACCAACACCACTACTTCCACCACCTTTTTGCTGCTGCACTAGCTGTGGCGGAAATTTGGTGTTAATGTTCCGATTCATGTAGGATGAGCTCCTAGAATGGACAAAATTTACAACCGTTGATTGAGCATGCTATGTCGAATAACGCTTGTTTAATCGAATAAATTTGTTTGCTAAATTTGAACCGCCAACTCTAGCTCTAAGTTCCGAAGCCCCTCTAGCAGATAAAATAAGATACTGAACTATCAGCTGTACCATCCAAGCACTGCATTTCTGTGGGTGTGGCATTAATACCATCATATTAAACGGGATCCAAAGGGACCGGGAATTTGGCAAGAGTAATTATATTACTGATGTTCTGCCATACCACATACAATGTACATCCATACTCTGGACAGTATGCAAACAATCATATTCGTTAAATCTAAGTATGTACCTATTCCGATTTTTCAAAATTCTTCGGCGGCGTTCTTCTGTCTCAAATTCTTCGATACTACTACTGCTGCTATATGAAGCCTCGTCTTGCTGATTCTTCTGACTGTTGTTGGAGTTTTGACTTGTTGACATCTTTAGGATTTTTTTCGCTCTGCTCCGCCTACTGGCTCCTTTTTCACTTTTTCTAGCGACGAGAAAGTACGAAAAATAAGAGCACCAACTTAAATTCACCAGCCTGACCAGTTCTATAAGACAGGTGTTCGCTTTAAATAAAAATACTATTGCAAATCATTTAAATTCGCAAACTAAATTTCGATTCTATAAAAGCTTAGTATAAAAATTGAGAGGATTTTTCTTTTACAAAATTTCTTTTGTGCAAACTTCTTTTATATTTTTCTTCGTTTTTGTCTAGACTGGATCTATTCACGATCTCTTACAGATGTTGGGTGAGGTAAAGTCACAATGATAAGGATTATAGAATTTGGGAAATCGGTAAGCTGCACACACAAGACAAGATAATTCAAATTGGATATATGCACAATCCAATGAGAATAATAGGTTAAATGACAAATATTATTTGTTTAAATTTATATTGTTGTTATATAACATTAAATAGGAGTTTCTGTTATTATTTTTTTTCTAGGAACTGTCGGAATGATATTCACTGCTAAACTAATAAAATATAATAATAAAATCAAATAAAATGACACTACTATAGGTAGGTAATCCTTGCGGCCGTGGCTCACTTAGAAAAATAGATTGGGTCCATTGTGCCCAACAATGGTACAACAAGTATATAAAACTAAAATTAACGTTCTTCTAGTTATAATACAGACTTAGGTATACGCCGACATACTGTTTACAAGAAAAGATGCCAAAGCAATTTTTGCCGCCTGGCAGCCTTCAGAATACCATCAATGTCATATGTTTATACACCTGATATCAGAAAATAAATATCCCCCTTATCTTTTACAGTATTATAAATAAACATTTCAGCACCATCATCAAGTGTTGTCGAATGCATATATTCCATTTTAGAAGAAAAGTGTAATCGTGTCCTTAGAATGGAGTCGAAATGAGCTTCTATAGACAACGCAATCATTGTTGAATTGTTTTATATTGTTATTGCCTTATGCAAGGTGTTAAAAACAATACTTCGGTACCTATGTTTCTATTATTGCATATAGACCATTATTTGCAAATTTATTTCAACCAGGAATTGGAAAGTAGGTTTTTTTCAATTCGCTGCGCAGCATCTCTTTTGTCAAAATTCGCGGCGAATTTGTTTATTATCTACCTTAAGACAGCAATGACATCTTGCGTCAAAATCCTTTAGCACCATAATAAATTTTGTAAAGAAAAATGGAGTCCAATTAATGATGGCGACTGTCTATCGTCTTGTAAATATTAAAAATCGACTCTAATAAAATTACGGTAAAATATATATTACTCATCCCAAACCCAAATGAATGTAATTGTGCATCGTTAAAAAACGTACAATATTCCCGTGCCGCAATTTGCTTCGAAACAAATGTGCAAAATGTGCAAAATCAACGTAATGCATTTCTGACTAAAGGAACTATGGCGGGGATAACTTAAACGAACGAGAATTGTATGTGTTGTGTGTTGTTTACTTGACTTTTAACACGAATTTAAAGATTAAAAAGGTCGAAGTTTTATCTGAAGTCCTTTCCATTCCCTCGGTTTAACAAGCACAATCGGAAATATCGAAAAACCTGCAGTAAACTGTAAAAACAAAAATTTATTTTGACAACTCTTAGAACGCAGAATACAAAAACGAGAAATACAAAAATATTTTTCTTCTGTTGCAGTAGTGTGTGATGCAGTGTGCAGTGTGTGAACAAAACAGAAATCTTGCAAAATTCCATTAAATTATGTATAATACAGTTGGATTTGCACAAGTTCCCAGTAAAAACTAAAAAAATCACAAAAAATATTTTTGTAAATAAAAGTCACCCTAAGTCACCCAATAGTTTAGTATACATATACATGTTCACTTGCTCCGTATAGAGTGAGTAGAGAGATAGTTATAGGCGCGGATGGGTACATCCCAGCAGCAACATTGGCGAAGGCAAAGCTTTTTTTTTGCTGGTAATTGAAACAAGTGAATCGCAATTGACAGAAAGTTATACCTCTGCCGCAGGGAACCCAACCAAAGAATCAGAAAATCGGCAAACCTGCGAAAAGAATGTAGTGTAAGTAAGCGGACCCATCTTCTGGGCTTTCCTAAAACAGTCTTTGCCAACAGGTATATTAGGAGTAGCCCGCGCCCGCCTATCCTCACACTTCCACTAACAGTAACATCAACCGTTCCATATATACCTATAAATGTATATATGGAAATAAATAATAGCCGCAGTTCTGTACAGATTTAGGCGAATAAAATCATCATATATGTTCAATCATACATTGAAATGTCACAAAGAGGTAAACGAGGTAATAATCACCGACTAGAGTGCGATCCGCAGCCGCCCCCAACAAAGAGACGTAAAGGGCGGCCACCCAATGGATCTACGACGATAGGGGTGGCGACGGGAATCATAGGGTCGAAAGCTGCAACATCTAGCATTAGCAATGACAATGATCATCCTGTCGGTGGGTGTGCAGTCAATGGCAGTGGCAAGAGTTCAGCACTCTCATTGCCTCCACCCACACCAATGGCCTCGGCGGCAAGTACATCACATACGATATCAAAATTATCATCGTCCTCGACGTCGTGCATTGGGTCTGGTGGAAGCACATCATCAGTTCTATGGCAGGCGAGATCAGTTGCGGACATTAAGATCTCCAGTATATACAATCGGAGTTCCACCGAAGCACCGGCTGAACTTTATAGGTTGGTTTCTGTCTATACTGATTAATTTTCATAGTGTCCATATTTGTATGTGGTTGGATTTGCAGAAAGGATCTCATTAGCGCTATGAAATTACCCGATTCCGAGCCACTGGCGAGTCATGAGTATTTGATTGTAACTGATCAATGGAAACAGGAATGGGAGAAAGGAGTGCAAGTGCCAGTGAACCCAGATTCCCTGCCAGAGCCATCAGTGTTTGTAATGCAACAACCGATTGTTGAGCCGGCGCATGATTTTAAACTGTGAGTATTAAAACATTTTACATTTAAATCTACCAATTGTTAAATTGTTTACTAGACCTTTGCAAAATTTTAAATTAATCAATTCGTAAATGGATTCCTTTGAATCTTGAGTCGTTAGTTTACCATCTCGATTAGAAAAAAAGCACAACCAATGTTATTTATATTCTAACTCAACTCCTCAGAGTTTCTCAGGATTTCTGTGTTGTTTTATTACTGTAAACGTTACTCTGTCTGCCTTTCTTATTAAGGATACTCTACATTTAATCATACCTCTTCTGTGCTACTGCGACCGACAATTCTAATAAGGACGATTGTCATTCGGTGCCTATTTATTCATGCAGTTCCGAATTTTGATTGATTCTTTTGGATTTAATAAGTTTTGCAATAGCAATCAAATCAAAATTCTGTCTTTCTTGCTTTTTGGAATTACTGATTGGAATATGAGAGCAATTTTAATTTGTAATTTTATCACTTCGTTTTAGTCCAAAAAATCGATATTTACGAATAACTATGGATGATTCCTACACCTCCGAATTGCATTACTACACCAATGTGGTGGCATTAGCTGAAAATACCTGTGCCTACGACATCGACCAGGTCGATGAAGTTTGGTTAGATTTACTTAATAAAGAAAGAGCTTTATCCGGTGCTGCGCCTATAACATCTGAGCAATTCGAGCGTGTAATAGAAGAATTGGAGGTAAGATTCTTATTAATATTACTTATATTGTGGAATGTATAAGTTTTGATTTATGCTTAGATACGATGTTGGGAACAAATTCAAGTCATATTAAAAAATGAGGAAGGTCTCGGCATTGAGTACGATGAAAATGTTATATGTGATGTATGTCGATCACCTGATTCAGAGGAGGCAAACGAAATGGTATTCTGTGATAATTGCAATATATGTGTGCACCAGGCGTGTTATGGTATTACAGCCATCCCATCGGGTAAGATTTTTGATCAAAAATATTCTGCGTACAAATTGATTGAATGATTTATTTCTACATTATAGGACAATGGTTATGCCGAACTTGTTCAATGGAAATCAAACCGGATTGTGTGCTATGTCCGAATAAGGGAGGCGCCATGAAATCAACAAAATCCGGTAAAAATTGGGCACATGTGTCATGTGCACTTTGGATACCAGAAGTTAGTATTGGGTGTGTGGATCGCATGGAACCAATAACAAAAATCTCAAGCATTCCACAAAGTCGATGGGCTTTGATCTGTGTGTTGTGTAAAGAACGAGTTGGTGCATGCATACAATGTTCGGTAAAGACATGCAAAACAGCTTATCATGTGACATGCGCATTTCAGCATGGATTAGAAATGCGAGCAATCATTGAAGAGGGCAATGCTGAAGATGGAGTTAAACTACGCTCATACTGTTTAAAGCATAGCATGGGAAGCAAGGGCAAGAAAGGAAACCAAAAATGTACGAACAATAATGGATTGTGCTCAGGGATAGATGACGATGACTGTCGACGACGAAAGAATCGAAAGGATATGACGTCAGAGGAACGGAATCAAGTCCGAGCTCTCCGACTCCAGGTAATCTAATATTTAATATATTTGATGTGAATTAATATTTTAAATTTGGTATTTTCATACAAAAACAACAGGAAAATAACAAGCTAACATCAAATTATTTATTTTCAGGAAGTGGAAGCTGAATTTGACAAGCACGTGAATATCAGAGACATTAGTTGCCATCTATTTGAGTGTGATGATGATGCTATTACCAGCATATACAATTATTGGAAATTGAAGAGAAAGTCGCGCAATAATCATGCACTGATTCCTCCGAAGTCAGAGGATGTGGAATTGATTGCCCGTAAACAAGAACAGGCTGACATTGAAAACCATAAACGAATTGTTCATCTGCGACAGGATTTGGAAAGGGTACGAAATTTGTGCTATATGGTTAGTCGAAGGGAAAAACTGTCACGCTCGTTGTTCAAATTGAGAGAACAAATATTTTATAAGCAAATTTCAGTGCTAAGTGATGACTCTGTTAAAAACGCAAAAGAAAATGACGAAAATTTCACAAATGCTGTGATCTATGCAAATGATGGTCCAGCATTGTACGATAGGTTTTACACTAGCTCAAATTACCAAGGCGATAATTCATGCTTAAGTTTAGATTATATTAAAGAAAAGCTACTTGGTGAGGGTAAGAGTAATAAGTCACAGACATCACGAACAGCGGCTCCAGCCGCAACTTCGACAGGTGCGACAGCTGGTTTCACTGCTGGAAATAGAAAGAAACAATATAAAAAGATAAACGTGAATGGTATAAAAACCACGAGTAGAAATGGTGGAGATGACAACCGTGCTGAAACCAGTGGAACGCAGTCATCATCCTCATCATCTACATCGGCAGGTTCTTCAAGATCTTCAGGATCGTCTTCATCTTCAGCATCATCTGCGACATCAGCATCGTCAGCATCATCTGGCAGCGAAAACGAGCTATCAAAGAAGAAGACTCATGTGAAGCAGCGTAAAAAACAAAGCTATTCATGCTCTTTAGAAATGCGTCAGAACCGAAGAAAAGCTTCCGCAACAAAACGAACAACTGGAGCCTCAAGTTCTAGTGATGAGGAAGAAACGAAGCCGGAATCACAAAAGCGAAGAAACGATTATCTTTCTCAAATGGAAAAGGAACTTGAAAAGGATTTGTCTTCGAGCAATGAGAGTGAAGAGTTAATTCCATTGAAGAATTTAGATAGTAAGAACATAAATCATAAGCCAACATCGCAGATTTACTCTGATAGTGATAGTTCAACTTCCACATCTGAAGAAGATAAGGACAAAGCTGAGAGTAATGTAAGCGATTATCAAACAAATATACGAACAAAAGCTGCAGTAAAACAGTTTACTCTGCAGCAGTCTATGCAAAAGCAAAAGAAAGACGTAGTTGCTGCAAAAGGCAAGGAAGAAGCAGGAAACGCAAAGGACAAAGAGAAGGGAAAAGAAAAAACAAAAGTCAAAGAAACTGCAAAGGATATTGCCGCAACGGATGATATATCCAAGGACAAAAAGGAAGATCGCGGTAAGAAAAATAAGAAAGAAGACGGGCAAAGATCTACAGATAAGCAGAAGTTAGTTAGCGATTTATTGGTAGTTCCTCAAAGGCAAGCTGCTAAGAAAGCGTCCGAAAATATGCGCTCAACGAACAGTTATTCTTCGGGTGGTGGCACGGCAGTGGCAGTTTCGGTAAACAAGAAAGATTCTCGCGACGAAAGAGAGGTCGAACGGACGCAAGTATTTGCAAGTAAAGAAAAAGATAAGGAAAAAGACAAGGAAAAGGAAAGGGAAAAGGAGAAGGAAAAGGATAAACCAAAGGAAAGTACTAGTGCAAATAAATCGGATGAAAAAGTACGTTCAAAGGAAAAAGAAAAGGAGAAAGAAAAAACAACTGAGAAGGTGGCAGGAAAACGAGGAAGACCACCAAAACATCCTCCAAAGGACGATACACTATCGTCAGTATCAAAGGATATTGCCTCACCTCGTCGCGAAAAAATACAGTCTAAGTCAGAGAGTGCAAAATCAAATAATAGCAAATTGAACACTGAGTCTCAGAATAATATAAAGCCTACACCAGAATTGACCAAAAATAATATTCTTGTGGCGTATGTTCCGCAGAGGCAGGCCGCGAAAAAAGCTGCTGAACAACTTAAGAGTGGTGGAATGGTTAAAAGCTCAACGACGGAGCTTGCTCCCGAAGAGAAGGAGAGCAAAGACAAAGATACCAAACTCAAATCACCGGAGAGCAATAAAAAGCAAGGTGTGACTTTGACTGAGTCTACAAACAAGCCAAGACGGCTTTCGAAGGAGTCGGTTAAAGAAGGGGCGAAAGAAAGAAGAGATTCTGTTACTGTCTCTAGGACAGCAAGCACACGTAGATCTAAAGATTTAACAACAGACAATAATAATAAGGAGTCAGATAAAGAAAAAGTTTCGGCTACTGTTACTCCTGACACGCCAATAACTTCAGCACCTGCCTTACAGCCAACTGCATCTGCGTCAACCTCAATAGAGAAAGTTAAAGGTAAAGATGATAAGGAAAAAAGTCGATCCTTGACTGGACATGAAAACCTTACTTCAACGTCTGAATCAAGTAGCTCCTCTTCATCGTCTTCAAGCAGTAGTTCTTCTGAAGATAGCGAAATTGAAGACAACCATAAACACACAAACCGAAAACTTTCTAAAGGCAGTATTTCAGAAAAGCCAACGAAGAAGGCAGCCGCTGCAGTTCAAGAAGAAAACAAGTTGCAAACTGACGATCTTTTGGAGAAATCTGCCATTGAAACGATAGGTAGTGACATTCATAGGAACAATAATGGCGACTTAAATGAAACGAATGAAACACTTCAAGAGGAGAACGTCTCTGTTTCCTTGCCATCACATTCACCTTTGATTTCTGCCGAAAAGAAAGAAGAAGAAGAACAGGCGCCTATAGTTTTAGACGATGACGACGATGATGATAACGAAGAAACGGCTAAAGAAAAGGAGCATACAAAAGGCACAACAACACCACAAACAATAGAAATTGAAGACGATGAGACGACGAAAGTATCTCCTTCGCCGAATTTAGAAGAAGAAATAACACAAAGAAAAGCAGATTTGGTATCATCAGCATCTACTTTCAATAATACAAGCACAAACACAAACTTATTAATTACAAACAAATCTCATCGTAATTTCGGTTCCCTGGATAAATTACTCAACAAAAAGCAGATGGAGCTTAGTGGTAACAACAGTGCTATAGATGAGAAAAAGTCAACCGTCTTAGCTTTAGAAAATCCAACCCAATTGGAGATTGAAAGTTTCGTTGAGGATTTAAAAGAAATACAGAAAGACGAAGCTCTGGAAAAGGAACGAATTTCCACTCCCACGATCGAAGCTAAAAGCAACCGTTCAGTTCGTATTGAAGATCCCGACATCATAGAACTAGATTCAAGTTCAGCTCAAAGTTTGAAAATTGACTCAAATGAACCTCAGCCGCAGGACGATGAGGTGCAAGATGACTCATCGGAAAAACCCCAAACCCCACCTAGGCCGCCAAGTAGTGAGGAATCTCAAAAAATACCTGATCAATCTCCCGCTACACCTGCTGCTCATCACATCCATCTTCATAGAACATCACCCTTCGAACCATTATCTGGTGATGGAATCAATTTATTAGAGAACAGTCAAGAACCGGAAGATAACGACGATGAGGATGAAGACGACGATGATGATGATGTTGTTAGTGGGCCATTAACGGGATTTTCTTTTAGTCAGACGTTAGATCCTCCAGATTGTGGTAATCAGGAACAAAATGCAGATCATGAGTCACACAAAGAAGATGATAGCGCACTGACTATGAATCTTGTTAAGAAATTACGGCAATCTCAATCACAGAAACGAAATCATAATAAATGTGATGATTTGCCAATTGAAATTGAGCCACCACCTACTCCTGCGATACCGACAACATTCCCTTATAATCATACAGAAGATATGTTTCAGCAAAAGGAAAATTCGGCGCCTATTGCGCAGTCCAAAGAAGATACACTTTTGGATGATAAGACTGGTCATGATTCCTCGTCAGTAACACAGCTCACAAATAATAATACTTGTAGTCTTGTTGTGCCATTTTCTGAAAACGCAATTAATTTTTTGGAAAAACCAAACACAAATTCCTCAGTCGGTCAATTCCCGTCCCTGCAGGCTTCCAATGAGCAACCGCACACGCAACACATACTGCAAGATTCATCGTCAATAAACGATGCATCGTCCTTGTTTTTGAGTGGATCTGGGATCAGCGACAAAAAGAAGACTCCGCAATCATCGGCCAACAACAGTGAATGCTTTTCCAAACTTTCTGATTTCAAACCAGATTTTGTTGACTTGCATGCATCAAAGGAT
Source organism: Eristalis intricaria (assembly GCA_964034865.1). Lineage (NCBI taxonomy): Eukaryota > Metazoa > Arthropoda > Insecta > Diptera > Syrphidae > Eristalis > Eristalis intricaria. The sequence continues at coordinate 90,923,676 of OZ035875.1, read as the reverse complement.
GTCTCAATGGATTTTACTACAAATGTCGAATCGGTTTCTAATAAATTAGTAGATTGTGATTATGATGAGAATACTCGAATGCAATCACCATTTATGAACGCACCTAATATGTGGAACGAAAATGATCTCATTCAGACACGAAGGTCTGTGTCAACATCTCCAAGTTCAGTATCTGAATCCAATGAATTGTCTCAGCAGCTACCATCTTGCAACAAGTCTAACCAACAGGCGCAACAGCAACAACAGGATTGTAATGTAGTGGTGAATCAGAAGAATCACTTTGGATCGGCCCTAGATTCATTTGACGGCGCACTTAATTCCCAATTTAATTCATTAACCCAACAAAACAGCGGTAATCAGAATTTGGTGAATGGCATCGACATGATGAATTCTTCTTACAATTTTGGGCAACAGCAGCATCAGTTAAATCATGCACAGAGTCAATATAATGGTCCTGTTAGTCTTTTTCATCCTCCGCCAACTCATGCAAATATTGCAAATCATATCAACCAAATGCCATTTCCTACTCCAGGGGCAGTATTATTTCCTTCTGCGCCTCTAGCGGGAAACGTACCACTCTCTGCTTCACAATCACAACAGGCACATCAGCAAACTTCGTCTATTTTCGGAGGTAATCATCAGAATCACCAAACGGAGACATCGGCGTCTTCGTTTTTGACTTCAATTTCCACGGGAAGTTCTGTAAGTGGTGGTGCTGCATTTACTTCATCTTCGCACAATATTGCGCTTACGACAGCAATCGTATCTACACCTGGTGCCACTTTAGATCATCATCCTTCCCAAAACCACCAATTCAATGCCGCTTCTGCACAATTTAATAGTTTATTGAATTTAATACCATCCGTAAGTAATACTAACAACAAGGAATCGCCTTCGAAACGCACATCAGCGCGCTTTAGTCAGCAGCAGCAACAACAGCAGCCTCAAACGCGTAAATCCCCTCAAATGCACAAGAGTCCTGAAAGAGCTCGGCCAATAGAGTTGATTACAAAACAAATGGCCCCTAAAAGCTGTAGTAAATTCGACGGACAAGCTACAGGAACAGGTCGTCAAAGAAAAAATTCGACTCGTGGAGGAAGTACGGGTCGAGGACGAGGCCGTGGTCGCGGAAGAGGTGGGCGCTTATCCACAAATTCGCAAAACTCGTCTGTAATTGACTATGGGAACACACATATCGTTAATAATCTGGTGGGAACACCATACGAGTTTAATTATGATGAGGACTCATCTAATGTAGTAAATCTTCAATCACTCCGGGATCGTCGACGTTCGTTTGATTGCCGTGGAAATTTGCAGCAAAACACAACTCCAGAGCAGCAAAAGTTTTCGAGTCCGTCATATTCCTGCAAAATGCGCAGTAGTACCCAGATAACGTCGTCCAATAACTGCAATACTCGACAGCCAGACTTAAAAGCATCCACCTCGAATACAATAGTAAATTCAAATAATGACGTATCAATGCTGCATAGTATTGTGAGGCCAGTACTTCCGGGCCCGGTCGATATGCGAACTTATAATCTTGATTTTGAGGCACAGCATTCATCGGCCAGCCAAGAAGCTTATAACAATAATTTGCTTGGTGCTTTTGATTCGGGAACTGCCGACCAAACGTTACCTGATATCGATGAAGAAGTCGAAAAGGAATTCCAATCTGCACTTAAAGCGAGTGGAACTGGCATTCGCCACACACAAAATAGTCAACCCACGATCGCTTCGGAAGTTGTCATGCCTGCGGAACTGCAGACATCAATGGAGACCACTTCGGAAGAGATTTCCATTGATTCTGATACAACAAATACAAAAGTGTCTCTTTCAGACTCCAGAAATCAATTAAAACTCAAAATCAAGGGGCCACTGGCATATCCAGACACATATAATTCGGCCAGTATAAGTGTTCAACAATCATCTGTGCAGGTATCGGTCTCGCAAGTTAATATTGGTGGTGGCAGCTCAACGGTGAGCGGAGGTGGTGGAACATCGGGCGGCATACGACGAATGAGAAAGAAAGAGTTACTGCAGTATTGGGGCCAGAAGGAAACTAATGTGGATGATACGGCTGGATTGCCACAATCAATAGAGAAGCAGACTAGTTCTACAGATACAACAAGTCGATGCGTAGGTATTCCTAAAGCCGTAGACTCCATGCTCTCGATTCCCACAAAAGACGATTATAAGGGATACAACAGTTCTGAAATCTCATCAAAAAGGAAAAAGTTTTGTACGAGAGAATTGCGGCAGCTGGACATGACTTATGATGTCTCAGAAAGTAATCCTGAAAGACGGCGCAGCGGTTGTTCAACGGGGAGTAATCTATCAGTTAGCAACGAAGTTGCTGGAAAAACAACTGGTAAGCGTAGAGGCCGAAGTAAAACTATTGAATCTGAAGAAGAACATGCTCCAAAGCTAAAAATAAAAATTCGAAAAAAATCCTACGAGTCTACATCGACGACCGCAAGTGGTGGATCTGTTGCAAACAGTGGTGCTGGACCATCGGCAAGTACACGCATTCAATCGTGTCCTCCTAAGAAAAGGTTGACATCCAATTATAAGCCCCCAACATTCGAAATGTTACGTCGCGAAAGCATGAACTTTCGTAAGAAAGTCATGGCAGATTTTGGAGATGATGATGAGGAAAAGCCGAGTTTTGATCCAGAAAAAATTGAAATGCAACCGCATTCATCAAAAAAGAAATCGTCAAAACAGAAAAAAGAGCACAAAAAGAAGAAAAATAAGGAAAAGCACATTCAAGTGATTGAAAACAATGCAAGCGACGCTGCGCCTAAACTCATCATTCGCTTCGGAAAACGAAAGGTGGAAGAGGATGAGACTGGCGATAGTAACACCATTAGACCGCCAGAGCTAGCTGCGCCAATAGTGCCAATTCGTTTAAAACTAGCTCGGAACTCCGAAGGTGGGGGATATATAATTGGAAACAAGCAGCAATCCCAACTTCAATCTGCGGAACAAAAAAATCCGTGCGAGGGAAACACAATTGGGAGCGATCGATTGTTGGGGGAAATGCCAAAAATTATAGACACAACAAAATCAAGTCAACCAGTTCCTCCGTTTAAATTAAGGACCAATTTTCATAGTGAACAGAATGCGACAGATATTAATGCTGGGCACAGCAATAGTAGTAATAATAGTAGTTGTAGTAGTAGTAGGCCGCCTTCAGCACTACCTCCGCTAACTCCTGACACTGCAAAGATGAATGCTGCTACGTCTATAACAGCGCCTACGGACACTTCGACGGAGAAGTCTTTATCAACATCAACATCAGCAGTAGCAAACGACTGCAGTTTACTTCCACTAAACAAAGACTGTGAAGTTAGATGATAATCCTACTGTATTTAATTCTTCTACTTTTGTTGAATAGTCTTTTAAGTTTTATTGTTCTCTTCCTCTCTTTGTGTATTGCCTATATTTTCCGATATTTATGCATAAACTTATTTAATTTATATTCGAGTTAACTCTATCGCCTTCCAAACAAATACAAGTATATATGAAATGACAGTAAGTGATCCAATTAGTAAAGGCGATCAAATGTTAAGTAATATATTTTTTTTTAGTCAAATGCATGAAATTAACAAAGTTTTCATTTAATATCAAAATACATAGTATCCCAATACAGAACCATATTTGAGAAAAAAAATCATCCCACGTTTAGTTCAACGTGTTCTGTTTTTATGTTTATGGGAGTGCTTTATGAAAGAACATTATTAATATATGAATGTGTTGTACATGAATATGTATGTATGTATTTTAAATAAAAAAAAGAGAATGAAATAAAAACTAAAAAAGCAGGTAGTGTACATTTATGAAATTGTAAATTTTTAACTTGTATGTATATGTGTATAAGTAAAAACAGTAATAACAAAATGTAAGTTAAATGTAAGCAGAAAACAGCAAAAGTTAGATTATTTAAATATACATATTTAAAGTAAGAAGGAAATTATAAAACAAAAAAAAAATAGTGGCAACTTAGATATACCAATAAAAAAAGGAAAAGCAAAACACAACTAAAATTAAGAACCTAAAACAAAATTCTTAAATCATAGTTTTAGAGTAGGAGATTTTTATATAATTGTTTCTCAGCTTTAGAGCCTTAGATTACTATAATTTTTTTATTTAATCTTTAAACTAATTGCTAATGATAAGCAAAGAAGTATTATTTCTGTTTTAAATATCTACAGAAATATGTATCTTTAAAAACAAAAGAAAAAAAAACATGCAAATTAAATTCAACAAAATTTGAATAGATATTATTTATTATTTTATTATTAATTTATTTTTTTTGTTTTGTTTGGCCAAAGGCCGGCGGAAAGTGCATTCACGTACATTGCAGGTTGAATTATTTTCTTTGTTTGTACATATATTAATATGTGTTATCTGGTTTCGTTTATTCAATGATTCATGTGATATAAAAATGCAGGCTTAAACAACACTTGCAGTAAAGAAGTGCGCAATTGACAATGTTTATGAAAAAAGTGCCTATGTTTTATATTTTTGAGCCACATCTTTTCGGTCAGACTTTGCCTGCAAAATTTCTTATATTTATTGTGCCAAATGACTTGACATTACTTTTGATTTTTGTCGAATTACTGCATTTTAAAAGATATTGTTTTATTTTCATTATTTCGTTTATAATTGTCTGTTTATTTATGGTAATTGAATCGTTTGACTTTTGTTTCATATTCTTATGTCTGCAAGTGTTCGATTAAGTAAAGTGTCACTTTGTAATAAATTGTCCAGACTGTAACCGAAAAAAATCTTAATCATACGTGAAGTTGATACTGCACAAGATATCACATGTAAAACGCCGTTAAAGTTGACATATAAATTCTACTCTCAGTTATCATCATTAAGGTTACAAAAAAAATAATAAAAGAGAGACAAGAATAAAAAAGCAAACAAAAAAATAAATAAAACCAAAAAAAAAAAACAGAAAATTTTTCAAAAACAAATGTTTGTACGTATTTATCAAAATTTCAAATGTATGTATTTAATAGATAAAATCATTTCCTATGCCAATCAAATCCGTTGTATGTAAATTAATTTTCCTTCCTGAAATTATTGTCCATAGTTGATAAATAAAACAATTGTAATCAAACAATAAAAAGATATATTTCACAGCCGAAAGATTAAAATAAAATCATTGTTTTTGTTTTGCAATTTCAGTTTATTTTATGATACAATTAACAAAATGAAAAAATAATATAAAGTCATTAGAAAAATTTTAAAAAAGAAGAACTAAATTTTCAAATTATAATTAAAATAAATGAACAATATAGAGGGAAGGATGTCAGGATTTATGATAAACAACACAATGTTATAGCAAATGCTGAAGAATAAAACAAAAATTGGAAAAAAAATACAAATACTGTCTCTACATTGAAAATGTTGGGATGTTCTACAATATAAGTACAATACTCTCTTTTCTAAAGTTACTTTGTACATAATAGATTAAAACGCATAAAATCAATAGCGTATATAAGAAGTTAATATATATATATATATATATATATATATATATATATATATGTATATGTGAATAAAATCAACTATTTATCGATTTTATTAATCGAAAGGTTAATGAAATGAAATGAAATATGAATATTAAATGTCAAATGTAATTTTAATGCAGCGTGTAAGTATAAAAGCAGACTTTTGTGTAATATTTAAAAATAAGTAGATATACATATACAGAAAACAACATTTGAAAGGTTAACCACAAAAGGGGAGATTGTATATTTCAAATTAATCGCCTATATTGTTTTTATTATATTCATTTTTTATTTGTTCTTATAAATAAATATAAAATAATTTAAAAATACAAACTGAACGTGTCTGTTAATTATAGAAGAAAACAATGAAAAATAAGAAAAAAACAAAAACAAATCAATCTTAAGCAGTAATTAAAGAAGTTGAATGAACAGTAATTATAATTTACAAAATTCAAACAATAAAAGAATGTACTCTTAAGTTGTATTATAAATACAAATATATAGAAAGAATTATGGCAAAAAAAAAAACTCTAGGTGTATTATTTACAAGTGTATCATGTGAAGAGGTAAGCATCAGAATCCACTCGCGTTAAATGTACTTCTTTTAGTCGGCAAATCAATTAAGTCATTTCTAACATAATTGGTATAAGCCGTTATAATATACACCTGCATCTTAGGTGTACATTTTACCACAGGATTTCACCAGGTAAATATTCCGCGTTTGTCTGAATTCTTTCATTTTCATGTCTTTCTCTATTCTATTAATTTTAAAAATGTTTTCGTTTTAATAGATCATAAACTAAAACTTTGCTTGAATGCATCTAATAGTTGAATAAATAAGTAGAGAGGTGAGTTATATGCCATGAGTATTGTTAGGGATTACTTAAATCAGAAGAAAAACACAAATGTGAGTAATGGGGACTGTTGATGCTGATCTTTGTTGAAATCGGTTCTTCGCGGAAAAGACGATTCATCAGGATGTTCCAATAACATACATATTACTTACATGATTACTATATATCATTGCAGATTTATAAAATGTTTCTTAGGTCTGTTATGTTCGCAATGATGGGCAAACATTTTTCATCTTTTTATAATATACGGTCGTCTTATCGATTGTAATCAAGAAAAAGTTACCACCTTTTTTTTAGTATTTTATTCAATTATGTACTTTAAACTCAGTATATTATAATAATATTATTAAAATAATTATTCCATACATTTACATTCTAATTTCTGATTACGCCAACTCATTTGTCACTAAAGTCGTATCATATTGCATTGATTTGCATCATGCTTATTTAATTTTCTTATTGTTTTGTTTATACATACATATATAATATATTGCGCCTCTTGCCCATATGATGGCTAAAAGCTCAATGGTGCCTTACTCAAACCTCTGCAGCATAATGTTTCACTCTATCTAAGATTACATTTTGTTTTAGTAATTATGTATATTCAATTCAAACACAGTGTTACAGTTACATTTGATTTTTCTTAACAGGATCAATGGAATTGTATTATTTGTTGTATGTATCCTTATTAAATACTTTTGACTATGTTCTTGTTTTGAAAAAATTACGTTTTTTTTCTTTTCACTCGAATCTCTATTTTGAGTAAGCTGCATTTTTGTTTTAAACGAAATCTTAAGTATTTTATTTGCTGACTTATAAAAATATTTTTCTATTTCCTTTTTATTTGTTTTGCATTCCTATAACTTCCTATTTATATACATATTGCAAAATAGTGTTTTTAGTTTGTTTTTTTTTATCATCACTGGCGTATTTTCCATAATAAATATTCTCTGAGTTCTAACAAGATTATTTGTTTGTAATTTCATTATTTAAAAATAACATTAGAAAAGATTTTCGAAATGCTTATTAGTGTAACTTAAGAAAATATTCTAATGAGCATACATATACTTTTTACTATACATATATGTATTTTTTAATTATTAGGTGATCCGTCAATTTGAAATATTTGTATGTTGTTTTTTTCAGCCATTCATTAAAATGATTAAAAACATTATATTTTTATTATACACCATTTTTATACGCTTGCATCTTACCTAGAATCAACTTGTAAAAATAAGAATTTATTATCTATGTATTTAGATTAATCATGAGAAGTACAAGAGTAAATGTTTTCGATTGTTGTATGAGGTAAACAACTGTAAAATTATATGAACAGTCGTATAGTCGTATAGGGTTGGTTGGAGGAAATCAAATAAATTCTCAAATACTTTCAAAATAAACTAAACTAAGTTAAAAGTTGTTCTAGAAATGGTCTAATTTTGCCGATATAATGTGTAATTTTACTAAAACTAAAATATCGGTCAGTCATTAACCAAAAAGTCAACTGGGAATAGTTTGGTGAACCATATATTTTAAAAAAACCGCACTATTTTCAACCTCTTTTCGGACATGTCTCTTAATGTTAACACATAATACCGAAAAACAAAGAAACAAATACCCTATCGATTGGTATACAATACTCATACTTCAGAGTAATATGCAAAGAAAAATGATTTATTCTTTTAAATTTACTGCTTTTGATATAATTTGTTGTGTTGTGTACTGTTAAAAGTGAAAGCGTAAATTTATTGTCCTTAATTATAGCGGTACATATTGTTGTACACTTTGGATGAACAATATAATTGAAAATGAAATTCATTAATTTCCTTAAATAGTTGAGTTGATTCACTCAACTAGCAAACAGATAAAAAATATATACATCAGTGAGTAATGTCCTCAAATTTAAATGTGAGACCTTTGTACATAAACATCAAATAAAGGAAGAAGGATGTATGTATTCATATATTTACATGGTTTATTGGTATTCTTATGATTTAACAGTGTATAGATGAACATACGTATGCATTTATTTGTGCTGACTTAAAATTGTTTGTTTAACTTTCATTAAAATTAGAAAGAAAGCGGTTTTATTTAAATTCAGAATACTTAGTGGTAATACTTTTTTTCATTTTTACTAACATATGTTTATAATGGTTCCTCCTGAAATGAATTCTTTCTGTAAACTTATGAAATGTCATATGTTGAACACTACAGTAAAATTAGTGTGCTTTCATACAGAGTGTATAATGCTTTTAACAAGTCAAACATTTTAAATAAACAAATTTTCATCTTTTGCTATCCCTCTTGCTGTTCCTTATCCAAATTTATAATTAAAAATTAATCTATTGAAGACAAAATTGTAATACGAAGATTTTGAGTATATTAACACATTTTCAAAATGTTGTTTCTGCTGATTGGATTTATTCAATGTAGATATCTTCGATTGGATATGCTGTTTCTATGAACTTTTGATAAAATCGTTGAAATGCCCTCCTGAAAAGTAAACATTATTTAGTTATAATTACCATGATATATCAATTTGCCGAGTGTTTAAAAATGAACTGGCTTTACTGCGAATGTTTTCTATTAAATCACACACACAGATATATATACGTATATAATTTAAATTTAAGAATTAACTGAAAATAGGAAACTGTAAAGAACATATCTATGTTCATGAACATATATATGTTATTTAAGTTATTGAAATCTACATTAACTTATATCAATGTGATACTCACCCTACAGCTTCTGCCACCGGTCTTGTAGACTCAGAACCTTTAAACACATGACAGGCGAATCTTTGCACGGTTGGATGTTTGGTAATGAATCCAATAAAACGATGATCACGTGGATGGAAGGCGCAGAATGAAACATTCTTCAGAGAATAGAAATAGTCTATGCATGGCTTTTTGTCCTTTTTGGGCTAGGGAGTAAAGGCCATCACGTACTTATTCGTATGTGTACAAAAAAGAAATACTTACTTTGGGTCCTGATCTATCAACCATTCGTAGTCCTTGGTCAGATACTTCCAAAATACATACTTGTCCAGTCGGGGAATTGCCATATTCACCGACAATTTTTCGAACAGCTTGACAAACAACTCCGGTTCCTTTATGTGCCAGTGTTTCAACTGATCCCAAATATCCAAGCAAATAGCGTTCCTTCTTAACCTGTTGTGTACTGGGGTCGAAGTCGTTGTAGTCCAAGTCAACAGCGTAGGCTGATGGAAATATTCCTTGCCGACCAGTGCGAATATTGACTCCTTCACACCACAAATCATCGGCTTCTTTTTGCACGTAGATTGCATCACCTATCTCGACCTCGATCTCGTCATGATGTCGAGGTATAAATTTGTGCAGTCCACGATGTGTAGCCTCAAGCATTTCCAATTGCCCAAAGGGAATACCTCCAAAGGGAGCAGGGAACGGTGACTGGGATACCGGCGATGGCATTTGTGGAGACATACTCTTGAAATCATTTGGTGAATGAGCTGTGCTATGACCACTGTCCACATCACCCAAACTTTGTAATCTTTCTGAGTCTGGACTGGAATCTTCATCAAGAAGGTAACCACACTTGAGTGACAAGAATGTTCTTTGATTTGCTGTGTTGGACTGCTGAGATCCTAAAGTGGTTTGACCAGCGATGCCTCCAATACCAATACGTTGTTCCGACTGCATTTCATCAGCTAATGACATTTGACCTAGAAGATGCAGAATGGAAGCTGAACGGTGCAACATGCAGGATGGAGCAGCCGGGTATAGGATGTGATCGGATCGGGTTATTGGACACTCAAATCTCTCTAATAGAGCAGAATCACTTACATTTTTTATTTTTTGGTATTTCCGGGAGTTTTCGTCTTCTGCGTTGAGTGTTAACTGGGGGCATAAAACAATTCGAGTCCTGTGGTGCAGTAAATGCTCCGTCCATATTGTCAGATTTAATGTTCATCTTCAGACCATCTCCAATTTCGTCGTCCTCAACAACTTGACACGAGTTTCGAATTTTTGATGAATTCTCTACCAGTCGTATTGCAGTGTCACACACATCTTCTTGGTCTGAGGAGTCACTCTTTGACGACGGTGAGTCTTCTAAATCGTCATTGGGGATGAGGCTACGAAAAGTATGTTCGAGGTTAAATCGATTTGTAAATGAAAACGGAAATACGTAATGCAAAACTACTTCGAAATTAAGCTGGCATAACTTTATTCACGATTCTCACTTACAATATAACACCAAAAAATAATAAAAAAAAGAACAAAAATATACTTACGAATAAAATGACTGAGTATTGTTTTTTGTGTATTTTGTAGTAGCAGTAGGTATCTGGTCAAAAGGCCTACGGAACTGTTCATATTCACTGTCAGCCATAGTGAAACTTTTAGTTACTGGAATAATGTTCCACCTCTTTTTATTATTCGCTTTTAATTTGCTGAAGAAATTTTGGGTACTCTCAACTAAGTTTAAGGCAATGAAATAAAAAGAAAACAAATTCGGACTCACTCTTGGGTTGTGTTGAATGAAAATCAATAACTTCCCCTTCGTACTAGTATAAGATTTCCATAAGGAGACTTACGTTCGAAATGTATGCAAGGGTGGTGGATTTTACTTGATATAAAATATCGCTCCTATAAAAGACGATCCATAATAATGAATGGATTGTTGACATGCGCAATCAAGAAAGACGATATTTTTAAATATTATTTGGTCTGTTCAGTAAGATATAAATAAAAAAGACGATACCTCCTATTCATAAATAAAAGGAAATGCATTCACTTTCTTTGCTGTGTAGTTAAAAACTTTCCATTTCAAAAAAATCCATTTCTATAAAAGCTTTATTTGCCAGTCAATTAAAAAAAATATCAAAATTCTTCCTTCTTTCCTCACTTCATATTATTGGGACAATCGCAAAATTAGGACAAGCAAATTTAGCCCGTAATATTCCAATAACGCGGAACTGTATTTTGTATTATCTGTTAAAAGAAGCATGTAGAGTTCTATTGTATTCAAATTATCAACATTGATTTGACGTTGTTTTATTTCAAATAAAGCAACAATTTAAATGAGATCTACTTAATTTGATGGATGTTTCAAGTCACAATCCGAACTAATAAAGTTATTAAGAGTCAGATTTGTATGCATTTAAATTGAGCAATAACCGTTCTGTATAGTGTACGGGGATGCCTTCTGCTGCGTCGTTCGATACGTTTGGAATCGAAAACTCTTCGGGCTCGGAGCAAGTAGGTTTCGTAAAAACTGCTCAACTCTGACTTTAATTTCACAACAAAGTAACTTTAACTAACATAAGCTACTTATGAACAATGAAAAGTGAAGGCGACCTCTGGAAGTTCTGTCTTTAACACTTTTGAAGAGCGCTCTTGTTGTCTACCTTGTGTGCAGTTGAAACACTATCCAGATCGTAAAACAGACATTCGAAAATTCTTATTTTTCATCTGATTTCGGGATTTTGAAAGGACTTAGCTCACGCCTTTAAGTGATGCATTATCATCGATCTAATCAGAGTTTTGTAAAACAACACTGAAAAGTAAATTTTTTTAACGTGGGTGAAGCTGTCTTCACAGTAGATAAGACTTTTCGGTTGTTTTTGACTTTTCGTCCATCACTGCTAATCTATAAGCTTTTTTTAGTCAGTCCAATTTTCCAGCATTTATATTTAAGCCTAAACTGCCTAAGTTTGACTAATATAAGCATGTTTTGACTCAAGATTTTATTTATAACAGAACGAGGTCTCATTTCGGTGGCTAAAACTTTGATGTGATCGGCATATAATGAGGTCCTTAAAAGTGAACTGTAGATGGTAAATATTAGAGAATGTGGGACTTAATGGTGACTCCTGAGATACAAAAAAACAATCCTTTTTTTGATTATTTAGAAACGTACTGTTCTGAGGTGTCGTTCAAAAATATTACCTCTATGGAAATGATGTGCAACAGTGCAAGTTAATCTCTCGAGGCTCGTAGCCTTGACCGAAGATCTGTCACGCGGAGTGAATAAAGATCTCAATGTCATATTTAATAACTGAAACCTAATAATGGACTTATACTAGACACATCTAATACACAAGCCATTTTAATATGATTTGTTACAAATTCAGTAAATGGGGTTTCAAACAGTGTCACCGATCTAGGATTTAAAATAAATCATAATTTCTTATGTATAGATCACATAAACTACATATAATGGCTATAGAAGTTAAACGCGAGATCTCGTGTATTCTGGGATACACATTTAAGCCGCATTTTTTACATAATATTGTGTTAAATTTGTACGAACAATACGTCCCTTCATCGAGGTTCTTCATTACTTAAACTAATAAATAAGTATTAAAGTTGTATGATTATGATTAATTCTTAGGGTTTGATGAATATGATACTAATCTATTTAAAAGTATCCTCACCAATTCATTTCCAAAATGACATGTCATCGTATTGCATTTCATGCATTTCAATGCTTAATTACGTACGCCTCGTTTCATTTCAAAAGAATAACCCATCTCATTTAATTATGAATTGTGGAACAATTGCAATCAAATATCTCTCTGATAAACGTCCTTTGCTGGAATTGATTCCTTTTAAAGACTGGTTAAATACATCCTCTCAAACGGCAACAGAGGAGTATGTAGATGAAAGGAAAAGAAGTCAGATATACATACGTATGTTGAAGTTTATGTATTAAAGGCGACGGGAAGGACCAAGTTTAACCCACATTTAACATCAACAGTCCATTCATCTATCGGAGATTTGATAATAGAATGTTCAGTTTTGTGATGATAAACTTTAAGTGGTGAGGAAGGCAAACACATTACATCCAAGCCTCTTCTTGTACGAGTAGCTTCCACTCCACCCTCTGGGTTGCTTTTAAATACATTCGACGGTGATGACAGGACTATTGAATAGATACGAGAACAACCATTTACCAAAGTGGAAATCAACAAGATTTATTCAGTGATTCAGTAGATACGTACAAATACATACATAAATATGTATCTCTTCGTCCTTCCTTCCCAGTCACGAGTGTGTGCAGCTCTTCGTGTGGCTGAGTCCTAAGCAGCATTATCATCGTCTTAGGATACGCTCTGTGCGTTAGTGCGGGTGTGAAACAATAACTTCTGATTTTGCTTGATTCGGCCAATCAATGATACAACAAGTTGTTCTTCGTCTCCTTCATGCCTTAGAAGTGAAGGTATCCTTTCTAATTGATGACATGGAGGGCGAAGAAGATTGAATGAGTGTGTAGGTGGATGTCGATTTGTGTCTGAATGCAATGCAGTAGAAGGAAGACCTCTTTAAATGTATCCATTCGTTCCCCCACTCGAGCTTCATACTCCTTCCTTTTTTGAGGATTTTAAGCTTGTTTGATTTTATTTTATTCTATTCACTCTGATCGATGTAGTCATAGAAGCCAGCTATAAAAGGAGCTGTGTTTGGTACGTTGGTTAGTAGTCGACTTTTACAATCGTTAGTGGTCGGTTGGCGTCGCAGCAGTACATAAAAGTGTCTTGGAGTTAAATTTAACAAGTGATAATTAATTTTGTGTAAGATGAGTGGATCGGGAAAAGGTTTACTTGGACTATGGTTGTACCGTAGTGGTGAACAGGAGTGGTCGGTAAAACAAGGGAGTCCTCTTCATAGAAATTTAAACGAGAATGTCAGTGATGCTCATACGTATGTAAAACAATTTAAACAGAAGTTATATAACCCACAGGATATTAAGAATGAAAAATCCGATGCAACTGACAAAGGCACTTCGCCAGGAGATAGAATTTCAATAATTTTCACATTGAAGAATCAAGTTGGAAACTTGGCCAGAGCATTGCAAGTTTTCCAGGAGCTGGGCATCAATGTGTTGCATTTGGAGCTATCGCCACTCGAGAACACAACAAATCAGGCAGATGTATTGGTCGATGTGGAATGTGACCGAAAGAGATTAGATCAGGTCTTGGTTATGTTAAATCGTGAAGTGCAATCGGTTAACTATACATCAGCAGTTGATGGAAATAATTCAGTTATGGGTGCAAAAGCAACCCTTTCAGCTTGTTCAAGTTTCGGTAAATGTGTGCCACTTTGGGGATTGTTTCTATTTAAACTTTTTTTCTAACTAGACTTCGGTGACATGGTCTGGTTTCCAAGGAAGATTTCGGATTTAGATAAGGCACAAAATGTACTTATGTATGGATCAGAGTTGGATGCAGATCATCCGGGATTTAAAGACCCGGAGTATCGTAAGCGACGGGAGCAGTTCAGCACCATTGCTAACTCTTACAAGTAGTAAGTAAATGGAAAGGGAAATAATGCATTTTTATTAATTGTTCTTTTATCAGTGGGAACCCCATACCGCGGGTGCAGTACACGCCTGAAGAGATTAAAACTTGGTATGTATAGCATTGCATTGTAATATACTTTTATTGCATCATATTTAAAATTTGCTCATGTACGCATTGCGTATAGGTTATTAAGAAGAAGATCTCTGAAAAGTCCATAATTGTATGAGATTTATTGTATTTTATTAACCATTGGGTGATAAATCTATCTACGTAAGTTTTTAATACGAATGGTTCAGTTTACACAAGTTAAATTATAACAATTTCAAATAATTGAGAAGTCACACCTTTCACTTTTTCTTGTTCTCACTTATAGAATACTTATAGAATACAGGACAACGTCACATAAATTTTTGAAAAATTGATTTTTCTCCACAGGGGCACAGTCTTTAATGAACTCCAGCGACTTTATGCAAAGCACGCCGTACCGGAATATTTGGAAAACTGGCCAGACCTAGTTAAATACTGTGGTTATCGTGAAGACAACGTTCCCCAGTTGCAGGACGTCAGTAGTTTTCTCAAACGTAAAACCGGCTTTCAGCTTCGCCCCGTAGCTGGGTATCTCTCACCAAGAGATTTCCTATCCGGATTGGCATTTAGAGTCTTTCACTGTACCCAATACATTCGACATTCATCTGACCCTTTCTATACACCAGAACCGTAAGAATGGACTGATATTTTGTAAAACGTATTCTTACATAGATATTTTAAGGGACTGCTGTCATGAGCTTCTTGGACACATGCCATTGTTGGCAAACCCAAGCTTTGCTCAATTTTCACAGGAGTTGGGTCTGGCTTCCTTAGGTGCATCGGATCCTGACATTGAAAAACTTGCTACGGTGGGATAAGAATATATTCAACAGTTTTATAACAATTTCAAACTTTCTTACAGCTTTATTTCTTTACGGTGGAGTTCGGTCTTTGCCTGCAACCGGACAATTCGTTTAAGGTATATGGAGCCGGTTTATTGAGTTCCATTGCTGAGCTAACTCATGCCATAAAGGCCACTGGGAAAATTAAAAAGTTTGATCCCGAAGTAACTTGCAGAGAGGAGTGCATTATCACATCATACCAAAATGCATATTATTATACGGATTCCTTCGAAGAGGCCAAAGAGAAAATGAGGTTTAATACGAAATGCATTAAATTTCTTAGTTAGAAACATTTTCACCCGTCTTTTATAGGGCGTTTGCGGATAGTATCCAGCGTCCTTTCGGAGTGCGATACAATGCTTACACGCAGAGTGTTGAAGTATTATCGAATGCTCAAAAAATCACAGCTGTCGTGAGTGAACTCAAGGGGGATATAAGCATTCTATTTTCAGCATTGAAGAAAATATCCGCCAAGGATGACAATCTTGATTTGGAAGCTGTGACGAATATGATTCACTCTAGTCTAAATGTATAATGTATCTTACTACCCCGCCTTATTATTTATGCATATTTTTGACAGGTGTGTGGGGATAAAAGTCCACTTAGCTCCATTAGTCCAGACAACTCGGATAACTCTCAGACTTCAAATAACGATCGTGCGAAGAAGTAAAGTTGATTTCAATGAGCGGCGAAGAATGGTGACGACCCAGTTAATGTTTAAAGGGACCATTACTTAAAATATCTTTAAATTAAATTATTATATATATGTGCATTATTAATAGTTCAATATACACTCAATGTCCAAAGGAAATAAATGTGTATTTTGGTGAAAGATATCATTTTTGTATCTAAATTATATACGCAAGCGGTGGTCTTCACAAAAGTATGATTTTTTAGTAACTACTTTCGCACATGGATTGCTTTAAATGAAGCATTTAACAAGTACTCTACGAATAGCTTAGGCCTAACGAAGTTCCATAGCATTCATTTTGGTTTCTTTTTATTGCAGAAATAAATTATTTATATTTTTAAATATATATAAACGATGAACAATAAGACGTGTATGCCAAGAACATTCGTATAGATTTATTTATTTTATAAAAAATTATACATTATTTGTACTCAATAAAGTAAGCAAAATATTCCCGAATTGCTTGATGCCTCCGAAAAATACACCCACGCTCCAGATAAGAGGGTCTTTGAATCTGAGCCTCCTGGTTCGAGAAGGAGAGAAAAACCGAACGTCCGTTATAAAGACCAAGTAATCGCGGATGCAAGACAGCTTGGTCTCGATGACTGGAAGCAGCGTTCCCAGGACCATCAGTAATTGCTCAGGTTTGCACATTCCATGGGTCGCGATATGATAAATTAAATAATAAAATGCCGAATGGAACCTTCTTCTTCCTTATTTGGTCCTACTTTATGGCGCACGCCAAGTTGGTTGAGATCCTTCTTCACCTGGGTGCGCCACCTTAAGCGCGGGCGTCCTCTGTTGAGTTGTCCACAGGTTGGAGAGTCGATGGACAAGCTCAGCCACCCAGGGCCTTGGATCCATAGGGGTGTTATTATTAACAGTCCACGGTTGAATTTTATTCTCCAAATACAAAATAGGGCCCAGAACCTTTCAACTAAAAAGACCAAGGACTTCTTTATCCGCTTTTGAGATTGTCTACTCCTCCGTGTCGTAACAAAGTCAGCCTTGATCTCAGCACTGGTGTTGTTCGTACTGTTTACTGCGAAGCCGAGGTAGAGGAATTCCTTGACTACCTTGAAGTTATGGCTGCCCATTATGATGCTCTTCTTAAGACGACGATCTTTATTAAGAACATATTTCGTTTGGTGTTACCATTCACCGCCAGACCAATATTATCCAGCAAACGCCTCATTGACGACTAGCTATGTTCTGAACACCACGTCAATGTCATCCGCGTATGCTAACAATTGTAAGGACTGATTTATAAGTCGGCTGCATATAATTTATTTTACAAAATAGTTTTATAAGGGTATCTTTTAATAAGCCTCAATAAATAGTAAAGGAAGACAAAAATGTAATCTTTTTTTAAAAGCTACAATGTAATAAGTGTTGGGGTGAATTTTTGTTTGCTACACTGTATTTGTTCCATGACAAAACAAAAACGTCTCCAATCAAAATCATTCTCACACTATGTATTTCTAGTACATATCGTCTAGAAGCGCTTATCAGCTTCATGACTAAATTTATGATGATAATTTCTTATCAAGCCGTTATTGAAGACTCCAAACTAATTTTTTTCATAATCTTGTAATCCACAGAAAATATTCAATGTCTGCCACTTGTCCAAGCTGTACTAACGCGATTGCTTGGTCAGTGCAAGCAATTAGTTATGTGGGGAGAATAAACTCTATTTTAATATAATTCGCTATTTCAACTCGGACTTGTAGTATTTGGTGATGCCAACCTGCTGACAGTCACATGTTGATTCTAGCATCCACATCTAGAGTAGCCCATCGAAGGCAAGTAGCCAATTACGAAACGCAAAAGCAAACAACAGCTGCAATTAACGATTAAGAACACCCGATAATTATCGGCTTAAAAAATGCTGTCAAAAACCGTGAGGTAATACATACATATATTTTTATTAAAAAGATATGAAAAAATGTAATTTGTTTTTAATTGATTTTGAAGATATGTGAAACTGATGTACATCATAACTGGGATTCTGACGTCCAAGGCAGACGTGTGTGCGACAGTAGATCAAATCAAAATCGGACCGCAGCTGGAGTACAGAGATATTCTACGACCAAAGAAGTTAATCTATCTTTGCAAAGAAATTTTTATGAATCTTTTAGAGTTTGGCAAAGTTCTTCTATCAGTGGAGTCTTTCAGTATTTACAAACTACCGTTCTATATGCTTCGTCTGCCAACGAAGCTCCTGAAGAATATTTGATGTGATTTACTAGTGTTGTGCGTTGTGTTCTAATTCTTAAGCGTTCAAAAAGTAAGATAAGAATAATGCCAAAGTGTGTTGCATTGCGAATTGAAGTGCATGCTGTGTATTGGTGAAAAAATATACATATTTAAAAGATACACGAAAGTCAATTCGATAATTCGTTCACATTAATTGTTTGCATTTCGATTGAGGTTACTTTCTTTTTTCGAACTCACACAGAATTCAAATGTGTATCGGACTTTCTAATCAATCCATCAATCAACAAGTTACTTTTTATCAGATAAATATTGGAGTTGAGGTAAAATTCAGTAAGATGGCGTGCTGTTAGTGGTGACATGAACCAAATTAAGTTTCACGCAACTTTAATGGGGCGTGGTAAAACTATGCATATGTTTTCAGTTACATTGATACAATTGTCGGACACTGTAGAAAGCTTTCGGGGGGGAAGATTTATAAATTTTAATTTTTTTTCTTTAGTTACGGAAACTAATGTATCCACATTTGTTACAACACACATTTGAATTGACATTTAGACTTACATTGGCATATTTGTGTCTCATAGAATCAAAAGCAAAGTACCATAATTTGTTCGCAAAAATGTTGCATGTAGTTTAATTAATTTTATTGAAATGTATCTTTCACTGTAATTGATGCCGAAAGCGTACTAATTCCAGAGATATTTTGATTTGGATATAAGGATTAGAATCAAAATCAAATCTCAAGTCACTGACAATGCCCAGGTTATTTTAAAATGTTGAATCGTTTTTAAATGCCCTTTCTTTAGTGTCTCAGAACTATATAAAGTGTATTATAGTTAGTTTTGATTCTAGGAGACACCTTTCATTGTTTCATGAACTGCGTCAAAGTGGAAGAATAGAAGTTAGAGAAAATTATATCAGTAATTGTCGTTGTTGTTCTAACGCATTACAACCAAAAATGTATATTCTTCAAGAACTAGCTGTAAAGAACAGTTATCGGTCTCAGAAACAATTTTGGCCGTTATGCGAAGCAATTTTAGTTGCGTGTCCTATGAAACTTATCGAATATGTTTCAATTGAAAAGGTCCTTGATTAGAATAAATTCTGGCACCGTCTAGTTTTCAGAGTAAAGAAATCATTTAAGCTGAACACAAACAACATATAAGTACCAGTTATATCTGGAAACATTAAATAACTGCTTAGTTTGATGATAATAGAGCCCAATACAGAAACTCCAGTTTTAACGAATGAATTGTAAAATATGAAAGCATTAAATCGTTTCCCTCTGTATTTTGTTATAGTTTTCCAGTAAGGTTATATAAAACGTAGAATTTCGTTAAAAATGTAGATACCAGGTTTACGCGGAAAGAGCCGATATACAACTCTAGACGCATTCCACTCATAAGAAAGCAATTAGTACGCATAATAGGAACAGTAACGGTGGAAGTGAGACCAGAGTAGCACCTGGGCTGATACATCAATACAATATTCTGATTTTTAATGGTTTATTTCTCCAATTGTGGGGTGAAAACAATTTATTAAATAAATTGATGATTTCGTGATTTTTGTGATATTAACAGCCTAAGAGTTAATAAATCTTTCCTTAAAGATCTGACTTAAAACATTGCTTGGATTTTGTTTAAATGCTTCCTTTACTTTGAAAACTACGTCACTGTATATACTTTCGGACTAATTATACGTGCCTTTAGAACAGTGTCTTAGACAATATGCTATATGCTTGAATATTACGAATGTATAACCAATTTAAATGGTAGAAATTCACGTTGATTGCCATTGATACGAAGAAATGAGGTCAATCGTACCGTGAATCATCCCTAGACTCTATAGGTGCAGGTGCGTTCACGATACTAAAATAGTTTAAAATAATTTCTTGTACATGTCATTTTGATAAATATATTCTGTTGCTTTTTTTGTTTGTAAATAATAAAAATCTGCTGCCAAGAAGACTGTAGTGTAGCGATTTACTGTAGTTCCTCTCTCTGACTCTGCCTATTATACCATTATAGCCTAGTGTTCGAGCGATGGCCGAATTCGGGATCCCGGAAAAATTGATCCAGTACGCTAACTTATTCACGATGCACCGCGCAGTACGGCTCAAGCACTTCCTAGCCGTTTGTAACCTGCACCGGATTTCGGCAAAAGGATGCGCTGTCGTGGAACTTTTTCAACTTGGTACTGGAGAAGATAGTCTAGATATAGTGACAGATATAACACGGAAGACGCAAAGGTTATGCAGTTATGCATTGCCAGCGTGCCATAGTGGACGCTTTCACGGCATTTGAAAAGGAGGCGAAGTGAGCTGGTCTTAAAATCAATGGGGGACAAAATAAAATATAGCATATATCGTCGTTTATGTAGAAACGTTCAGTCACAGCTACAATTTCGAAATAGTATAGGAGTTTGTCCACCTCGGACCAAAAACGTAAACTCTACAAATGACATCACCGTGGAGATCTGACGTAGAACCGCCCTTGAAAACCGGTGTTTTCTTTCTTCCATGTTATTTCGGGAAAAAAATCCGTCGACTACCAAGGTTCGGCCACATCGAACAAATGGACACCAACGCTCCAGCTAAGAGGGTCTTCCTGGTTCGAGAGGGAGGGGAAGACCGAATCTCCGGTACAAAGAACGAGCCGAGGCTTGAGATTGCTCAGGCTCTGACCGTCCATGCGTTGCCGCGCCGACCTGATTGGTAAGTAGGTAAGCCTCGTGTTCGATGTCATGAGTCCCTTTTCGAAGATATCTATGGATTTGTTAAGTCTATTGAATTCTATTTAGGCCTTCCGGTGGGTGTCATTTGATTGAATCGGATGCACGGATCTAAGGGTTCCTATTCCACAATTGATCAGCCAGGTTATCAAAAAAGTGGTTCCCCAGAAGTCTGAATGTGCGGCATGAGAGCACTGCAGCTGCATAGCAAGTGCTCAATGGTTTCTTCATTGCTTTCGTTCATGCAGCTTCTGCAGAAATCATTCTAAGGTAGGCCTAGTCTAGAGGCGTGAGTTTCGATGGCACAATGCCCTGTTATAACGCCAAAAAGAGATCTGAGATTCGGCCTGCTTAATCCGATCAATATAAACAGAATGTGTGCCCTTTTTAACGTGTTCGTCTGCTTCGCAATTCTCTGGAATGTCACAGTGTCCCGCTTCTAAGATGGATGTTAAAATACTGGGCCACCTCTGAAGTCTTAGAGTTAAAAGTGACAGAGTTTTCTTAACATTGTTTTTTAGCCATGGCAGAACTTCCTTAATTGCAATAGTTTCAGCCTGAAAGACGCTGCATTGATTTGATAGACGTAACGAAAGCTGGATCAGATGGGTTCAGATCCTTGGAATAGACATCAGCCCCATACCAGCATCCATCTTTGATTCGTCTGTGAAGATTCGCAGTAGACTGTCCACCGTGTGGTGATCAGACTCCCAGTAAGATCTGGGCGGTATGCTGGTTGAGAAGTACTAGCTGCTGTCGGTCTGTCAATTAGTTCTATCGGTGGCAGGTTAAAGAGTATGTCATGACTAAACGTTTATGAATGTTAAATCGTTTGAACTTTACTATTAAAACGATAAGCACGCGTGGGCAGTCAATTGGACTACCGTGGTTATTGAATGACCACGTTCGCCTATTTTGATTTCATAAGCCCAAAAACTTAACTTATCAATCCTTTCTGATGTCCAACAGATTGTGCAAGTTGTAGGAGACGATAGTCCACAAGTGTAGCAGTTTACATTTCAATAACTTGTTGCAGAGATATAACAACACGCCATCAGTGACATTCCTCCACTCTTGTTTAGCTATTTTAAATCATCGTGTCTCATAGTAGATAATCCTCACCTAATAGCATACTACCACTGGCCTTTGCACAGAATAAGGAGGAAGGGACACTTCTAGGAATTCCTTGCAAGCTAATAGACAGATATCCACATGTATGAGCAAATGTACCCCTACACATTTACACCTCATCCTGCTCATTCGTTTCCTTTTCCTTCCAGCATCTGAGTAGAAACATCTCCCCTAAATTCCGAAATTGTGGTTGTCCTACAAGGACACCACCTTTACTTGATTCCGAAGGTTAACCCGCATACCCCAGCTGTTTTCAGTCAAGTGCCTCTTCCGGATTGTCTGCTCTATGTTGAAAACGAGTAGACAATATATTTTATATATGAACACGTATCTTCACATTTGTACGGATAGATGTGTTTAGATATGTAAGTGAGCATGTGTGTAGTGGAGTTTTGTAGGATGTTAAAATGTCTGGAAGACAAGTCCTTGGTTCAATTTGCTTTGCTTGGGTCGACTTTCCCTTCGGATTCATCCCTAAATGTGTGAATAAAAAGGATTACCACAGCTTGTGGCATTCGTTTAAAAATGGCAGGAATGGGTTGCCGGGAGGTGGAAGGTGGATGGGTGAGTTGTAATAATGCTAAGGCGGTCCATGTGTTCATGTTTACAGCATATTCTTACCACTTTCTCACTCCAGTTGGCCAACCTCAATGAATGTGTACCTTCGGTGTTTTGATTTCCAGAAGGAGGAATTTCCTGGGATGGCAAAATTGTGTCAAGGTCGGGTTTGTTTACATTGTAATTATTGTACGAGAACAGCAGCTAGACGATCGTTTCTAAGGATGAAAGAAATACAGATGGCCTTGTGTTTGTGCATGTACAGGAAGTTGCTGAGTTGTGGGGAACTCCGTCAGATTCTGGATCTCTGGTAATCGTAGACTATTTGTCCGATTTCGTGCGATGAAATGCCAGAAAGTTATACTGTGGCATATTGTGGTTTGAATACATTGAATTGCGGAATGTCTCACTTGATTGAGTTGCATGCAGTGCAATAGTTTCCCATTTGTAATGATTTTTTTATTTATTCAACAAGAATATGTTTGCAGAAAATTCTGCTCAATTAAATTTAATTAAAGATGGTTTTGAATTTTCTTTGGACTGTTGAAGTTTCATCATTTTATGTCATATAATGTCAAAATTGACGAACCGATGACTCGACTCGTAAATGTAGCTTTACGGATTTGACTCCAGCTTCCCACAAGCAACCTGTCGTCGAGATCATTTTCGCGGATAGATGGAGATACGCCAATATAGAAGCCCCCTGTGATTGGTCGACAAATGAGAAGAGCCCTTCTATATCCATTCATCGAAAACCTTTATGCGTTACTCACTCTATTGTCAGCCAGTAAACGAAAAGGATCGCCGAGACAGGATACAAATTTTAAGCCCCCATAACGTAAAAGATATATGTGAAAGTTAAATAAGTTTTGTTCTTTAACCCTAAATAAATAGTTTTGTTCACAAGTTTTTTACAAAGCCAAAGTCTTTTTTTTTTTTGTCCTTACAAAGTTTTAAAATTTATTCTTGGCCATTCTAACCGTTACTAAAATGAACGTCGAAGACAAAACAGACCATACGCCTGCAGACGACGCCAATAGTGTGCAAGTAATGAACAACCTAATTGCACAGTTAAACGCGTTGCAAAGAATAGTTGGAGATCTGCAAAGAGACACCAACGATAGCCAAAAGGAGGAGGAATTCATCCAAGGAACGTTCGAGAAGTCATCAAGGAACTAACTTTCAGATTTGGTCGTCCAGAAATATTAATAAGGATCCAACTCGCCCAAATCCAACAATGGCCAACAATCAGCGACAACAGGATCGATTTAATGGTACCCTTTTCGACCAAAGTAAGAAATGTGGTTGCCAATCTCGAACCGTCAGGCAGCACACAGCATCTCAACAACCCGATGCTTTTGGAGGTTATGCTTTACAAGATGCCACTCTCCAAACGATTATAATGGACAAGACACGCATATCACATCAAGCCGCACGCTACACTAAAGGACTTCGCCAATTGGCCGAGTGATTTAGCCAGAGTAGTTCAGCTCCTTCCTCAACTCAACGTTCAACATCAAGAACGACATCGCAACAACCAAGGAAAATGTTCCACACCAACGAGGGAATAGAAAGAACCTCAACGAATTCTGTTAGAAGCGCCATACTGTGTGTTTGCTGTGGTGGATGTGATCGTCAATTTGGTAAGTGTGATTCATTTAAAAATTACTCTATGGATGAACGTTGGCAACTAGTCAAAAGTAAGCATCTGTGCTTCTCGTGCCTGAAGCAAAATCATGGAGCCGCCACCTGCCGAAATAGAAAGCAATGCAGTACGAATGGTTGTCGCATAGTCCACCACAAACTCCTTCATGAGAGTGCGCAGGCAATGCCACATGTTTCCACCAGCCACACAATGCCAGAACGTATTCAAAACTGTCGTATACCATCCAAAAACGATCTTTTATTCCGTATGTTACCAGTAGCTTTGTCGGGGCCCAGGGGCGAGCTAACTGTTTTTGCCATGTTCGATGAAGGGTCGTCAATTTCAATTCTAGAAGACGATGTAGCCAAGAGGTTGGGACTCGTAGGAAAAACACAAAAGTTAACCCTGCAGTGGTATGGTGACAAGGTTGTTACAGAGCCCTCACGAAGTGTAACCCTTGAAATTAAGGGAAAGCAGAAAGGAGCCCAATCGTACGCAATGCGAAACGTCAAAACGGTGCAAAAGTTAAGTTTGCCAAAACAAACCTTCCGTAAGGAGAGTGTAAGCCACCTGAGACAAGTTCCAATAGAGAATTATAGAGACGTACAACCACAACTGACACTTGGGTATAGCCATTAATACGGTGGAGGGAAAACTAAATGAACCCGTAGGAGCCCAGACAAGACTCGGTTGGGTAGCATACGGAAGACTGAACACAGACACGAAACCCAAGCCCCTCGTTTTGCACATCAACGAGGTGAACGCATTCGAGAAACTTAACCAACTCGTCCAATCATACTTTACAACCGAAAATTTTGGTGTGCAAAAAACCGAGGTCGTATTAGACTCAGATGAAAATTTGAGAGGTAAAAAAATTCTTGAAGAATCAACAAGGAAAGTAGGATGTCTATATGAAACGGGATTGCTCTGGCATATGGATGAACCATCATCCGAACAGCTTAACAATGGCAACTAAAAGACTATTCACCATAGAAGCCAAAATGAAAAGTGACGCTGCATTCGCCGCCAAATACGAAGCACAGATGCAAAGCTACGTCCGGAAGGGTTACGCTCGTGAAATGACACCAAGCGAGCTAGAAGTTGCCACCCCGTGCAAGTGGTATTCACCCCATTTTGGGGTGGTACATCCATCTAAGAAGCCTGAGAAGCTTCGTATTGTGTTCAATGCAGCCGCCAAAGTCTATGATGTTTCGCTCAACGCACTGCTGATGAAATACCCAGAACAAGCAAAGCTGCAAATTTCGCCAAGAGACAGTTGCAGTAGCCGCTGACATTGCCGAAATGTTTTCGCAAGTTCGCATACGCGAAGCCGATCAAAGTGCGCAACGCTTTTTATGGAGAGACGGGAAACAAGGCAAGCCAATACGTACCTTCGAAATGACGTCGATGATATTTGGAGCAGCATTATCGCCTTGCTCTGCGGAGTACATAAAAAATCTGAACGCTGCCAATTTCATCGATGAATATCCTGAAGCTGCCACCGCCATACTCGACAATCACTACGTGGACGACTACGTTTGCAGCTTCGATAGCGAAGAGAAAGCCGAACGCATCAGCATGGAGGTGACAAAAATCCATAGTGAAGGAGGTTTCACACTCCGTAATTTTGTATCTAATTCGAAAGTCCTACAAATGAAGCTAAACGAACAAATACACCAGTTGCTTACGACAGTTGACATCTGACATCTGACACCAACCAACCGCGAGAAGGTACTTGGGTTATATTGGAACACCAACGACGACACCTTTAGATTTCATTTAAAGTTCCATAAATTCGCAAAGGAAGTACGAAACCCAGATAGGCCGTTAACAAAGCGACAAGTTTTGGGAATCGTCATGTCCGTCTTTGACCCTTTTGGTTTTTTCGCGAACTTCTTGATTTACTCAAAAATACTTCTACAAAACACTTGGAAAGCAAAAATTGGATGGGACGAACCTCTCTCGCAACAGCTACACTTGCAGTGGAAACTTTGGTGGACAGAGTTGAGCCAGGTAGATAATTTCTAAATACAACATTGCTATTCAACCATAATACCAAAGGCAGAGAGTACTACACATTTTCACAGACGCAAGTGAAAGTGCGTTTGCCGCCGTTGGATACTTGCGAATAGCTTTGCAAGGTGAAGTCGATGTCGCCTTTGTTGCTGCTAAGACCAGATGTGCGCCACAAAAGACACTGTCCATTCCACGTTTGGAATTACAGGCCGCAGCTCTCGGATATCGACTACAGGCAACAATTCGTGCCAACCATCAGGTGGATATCGCAAGTGTTGTATATTGGAGCGATTCACAAACAGTTATTCTCTGGTTGCAATCTTCTGAGCGGAAGTACAAACAATTCGTCGCTCATAGAATAGCGGAAATATTAGACAAGTCGGAGGCTTCAGATTGGCATTGGCTTCCAACAGAACTGAACGTGGCGGACGACGCAACGAGAGCAATCAACCCTCAAAAGTTTATTGCTTATAGCCGTTGGCTAAGAGGGCCTGAGCTTCTTTATCAACCCGAACATCTTTGGCCACGATTTCAAAGACCCTTGCAGTCAGAGATATCAGATGAAAAAATCCGTCAGAGAGTTCATCTAGTGAAAGAGGCAAGTATATTTCCGATTGATGTTTCTAAATACTCTTCTTTTTTGAAGCTGAAAAGAGTTGTGGCCTGGCTACTCCGTTATAACAGCATACTTTTGTGTCGAGTAAAGAGGAATATGAAAGGAGATACGACCAACTTACCGCCACATCAAAATGGAACGAAGCCTTCAGAGCTCACTGTTGCCGAAATTGCCCTTGCGGAAATACTACTTTGTCGTAAGGCCCAGCATGATGCTTTGCTTCTGAGATCTCTTGCTTGAAGAGAGGTGAATTCATTCTAAGATCCAGTGTACCAACTTACACCCTGCCTGGACGATGACAACATATTGCGGCTCAACGGACGTTTGGATGCAGCACTATGTTTGCCACTTGAAGCGAGACGGCCAATTATTCTTCCACAAAGACATCCACTCACTGAGCTCATCGTTCATCACTACCACCACAAGATGCTTCATCAAAACGATTCTTTGACCATGAACGAAATTCGCCAACGATATTGGATCGTACATATTCGTGCTGTCCTCAAAAGTATTAAAGATAAATGTCACAAATGTAAACTACGTCGAGCCAAACCGAGACAACCACTTATGGGACAGCTGCCACAAGACCGAGTTACACCATTCGTTCGCCCATTTAGCTACACCGGACTGGATTTCTTTGGTCCGTTACAAGTAATAGTGGGTCGCCGCCATGAAAAAAGATGGGTGGCGCTATTTACCTGTCTTACAATAAGGGTCATTCATCTGGAGTTAGCCGCCGATCTATCTACGGATGCCTGTCTATTGTGCCGTCGGAACTTCATAAATCGACGTGGAATTCCGGTTCGTATTAGAAGTTCACGGGAGGTGGGATGTCGTCGAGATAATTTTCGCGGATAGATGGAGATACGCCAATATAGAAGCCCCCTGTGATTGGTCGACAAATGAGAAGAGCCCTTCTATATCCATTCATCGAAAACCTTTATGCGTTACTCACTCTATTGTCAGCCAGTAAACGAAAAGGATCGCCGAGACAGGATACAAATTTTAAACCCCCATAACGTAAAAGATATATGTGAAAGTTAAATAAGTTTTGTTCTTTAACCCTAAATAAATTGTTTTGTTCACAAGTTTTTTACAAGCAAGTCTTTTTTTTTTTGTCCTTACACCACCAAAATGGGGAGCAGCTGGGGGTAGAAAGTACAAGTTGATGCTGTCCTTTTCCAACGATGCAGCCACGCTTGTATTAAAGTTTTCAGACATGACTAGCTTATGCATCTCGTGCTCCCTGGAAATTCGTGCCGTTGTCAGAGTATATGCCCGAACACAGCCCCCGACGAGACACAAACCGACGTAATGCAGCAAGGAAAGTTTCTGTCGTCAGATCACAGACCAACCCCAGGTGAATCGCTTTCGTTGCCATGCACACAAATAAAGCGATGTATGCTTTTGAAAGCTTAGGTTTCCGTCCACTAGATAGCTTGATCGTCAAAGGGCGAGCATAATCGCATCCCGTGTGACAGAATGGACGGCTTGGCTGCACACGATGGCCAACTCATCGTGTGCAGCCAAGTCGTCCATTCTCCCATCAATTGCGAACTTGTTACTTTTCGCTGCAGAAAACACTTCCTGCATTTATGCACAATTTGACGAGTGATGTTGACCCATTATCCAAAATTGCTGCCTGACAATCGCAAACGTTGCAAAGACCCCCGGATGCAATCTGTGATTAAAATCCAAGAGAGTTTATCAGACTTAGGCAATATTATAGCATGTTTTATATTGTAGGAGATTGATGCGTTCTTGATTCTTCCTCCCACCCGAAGAAGGCCACTTTTATCCACAAAGGCTGAATATCTAAGCAATTTAGAGTTATTTGGTAGGTGTTTGTTGTTACATAATAACCGAATGTCTTCACCGAAATATTCTTCTTGAACGGTTTTGAATATAATTGTTCTCAATTTTTGAAGTTCACTCACGGAAATAAACGAAGTAAGGCGATTATGTTTAGGGGTTCGACAATTGTGTATGAAACGAAGGCAAAATGCG
Source organism: Eristalis intricaria (assembly GCA_964034865.1). Classification (NCBI taxonomy): domain Eukaryota; kingdom Metazoa; phylum Arthropoda; class Insecta; order Diptera; family Syrphidae; genus Eristalis; species Eristalis intricaria. The sequence continues at coordinate 90,894,470 of OZ035875.1, read as the reverse complement.
AGTATCCTTTGTATCTTTAACCACGACGATTTGGTGTCAAGTAAATATCGAACTGTTCTCGAATCGTTAGAACACTTGACGCGAACACTTCCGTCTTTTGAGTACCTCATCACGTGGTGACACAAACCGAGACTCTAGCCAATCTTCTTCGCCCAACGAAAGCCACGCGGGCCCTGTCCACCAAAGGCTATGACCCGGAAGAAGTGAAGGAACTAAGCCAAGCGACGCACAATCACCTGGATTGACCTCTGAAGGGACTTGATACCACGATTGTGTCGGGGTTACTTCGATTATGGCTGCTGTTCGATTCGCGACGAAAGTTGTCCAGCGACGAGGTCGAGATGACAGCCAATGCAAAACAATTTCCGAGTCACACCATGCTATTACCCTGGATACTTTATTTGAGAACGCAGCTTTAACTAAAGTCATTAGCCGTATTAAGAGCAAGGCACCACAAAGTTCCAGTCGAGGAATGGACACTGGTTTTAAGGGTGCGACCTTTGTTTTGGCTGCAACGATGGTTGTTTTGTACCGTCCGTCAGAAACTCTACATCTAGAGTATACGACAGCTGCATACGCGAGTGACGATGCATCGGAGAATCCATGTAATTCAACGTCATCCAGTGTCGAAAAGCAATTTCTCTCCACCCGAACTTGTTCAAAAAATGGAAGTTCTTGCCTGTACTGCATCCATCTTTCTGCCAGTTGAGCAGGGCATGGATCATCCCATCCCAAATTCAGTTTCGATGACCACAACTGCTAAAAAAGCATTTTGAACAGTATAATTGATGGTGCTAAGAGTCCCAGGGGATCAAAAATACGTGATACTTCCGATAATAACGATCGTCTGGATAGTGTTATTGATGGGAGAGAATTTGTCAACCGAAATTAATACTCCTCACTCACCACCTCACCACCACCGGATTCCAGTGCATACCCAATATCTTGATAAGTGAATGGGAACGTTCAGTGTCGTAGATCGAGAACTCACAGTCATCCTGTTGCAAGGAAGCGAGAAGTGGCCAACAATTCGATCTCCATTTCCGTAGTTTTAGTTGAGCCATATTCAGCAATGCCACCAGTTCAGACTGCAGTTTAATGAGTTCTTCTGCTGAGCTCGATCCGATCATGATGTCGTCGACATACACATCTCGCTGCTTTCGGAAACTGAAAATTGTAGTCTTCCGTCAATTGTTTTAGAACCCGAACAGACAAAAATGGGGCAGACGCTGTACCGTATGCCACTGTAAGTAAACGATAATGCTGAATTGGAGCCGAGGGTTTTTCTCGCCACACAATCCTCTGATAATGAGTATGTGACTCCTCTACCCAAATTTGTCGAAACATCTTCACTACGTCGGCGGTGAAAACGTACCGATGTTGACGAAAACGAGGACATACACCAATAAGATCTCGCTGAATTGGAGGACCTATCAAGAGTGAATTATTTAACGAACATCCATTCGAGTCGTTGACAGATCCATCAAAGACTACCCTCAGTTTGGTAGATGAACTGTCGATTTTCAAGACCGCATGATGGGGTAAATAAAAATGTTTGCCTAGACGAGACTCGATCTCTTCTGGTGGAATTTTTGCCATGTGCCAGAGTTTTAGATATTCCCGCATAAAATCCGAATACATCTCCTTCAGTTTTCCATTGCGGGCAAATCGACGCTCCATGGAATGTAAGCGTGAGATTGATGACGACAATGTTTCACCGAATGTTGGTTTAACCGTCTTAAAGGGAAGTTGAACCACGTATTTTCCATCTGCCGAACGCGAGATTGTCCTTTAAAAATGAATTTCTGCTTGGTCGACTACATCCGAATGAGTTGAAGCGACATCATCCAACTCCCAAAACCGTTGAAGCATTTGGTCGAGATCCAAGGTGACATGAAGTGATGCAATAGATTGATAAGCAGTTTTGGCTCGACGAATTCTCGGGTTATAAACCAACCGAAAGAGGTACGTTGCGCGAGTGGACAACCATTCGCACCTTGAATTTGCTCTCCTTTTAGTATAACCCACATTTTATCAGCACCCAGAAGGACTTCAATAGGAGCAGATTTATTAAAATCTGGGTCTGCCAGATCTAGATTTGATATATGAGACTACGATGAGATGTCTATTGATCGAGAAGGCAAGTTCGAAGTCAACTTGTTTAGAATGTATGCATCAATAAACAAGTGATCTGAAGAAAACCGAGAAAACAAAGTTAAGGAGATATATCCTTTGGTGTATTATGCAATGTTTCGTATTAAATTTAAGTAACAATCATTCAAATTCAATAATAAAATTCAAAAATCAATAAGTTCAGATTACGTTTTGCATTACGTTAATATCTGCTGGCTGTTCGTTCATGTTTTAAGAGCAGACAAATTGCATTATCAGATTTATCGGCTGCTATTGATCAATTGTGTGTGTGCATTGAATATTTTAATGCGAGTAATTGTACTTTGTCAAACATTTATGTTTTTGTTTCATACATTACCCCGGGCTCTAAAAAAAGCAATTTATCAAGCTCATATAACTAACATTAAAAATATTGTCGATCATCTACCTGAGAATTCTTATACTATTGTGCTTGGTGATTTTAATTTACCTAATTTAAAATGGATTTTCTCTGAAGAAGACAAATGTATGTTTGCTTATAATGTTACTCAAAATTTCGAATTTGAAGTCATCGACTCAATGAATGCTATGTACTTTAGGCAGGCTAATACAATTTCTAATTCAATGGAAAGAATTTTAGATTTAATTTTTGTTGATGAAGATCTAGAGGCTGTTGTCTTGGAAGTTGATCATCCTTTACTGAATAATAGTATGTATCATAAAGCACTGCTAGTTTCATTTAATATGATTGTATTTAATTCATTTGAATCTGGTCCTTCCGAAGATAAGCCTAAGTTAGATTTCATAAAAGCTGATTACAATTTATTAAATAACTATTCCCTTTCAGTCGACTGGGATAAAACTTTTGACTTCCCAAGTTTAAACATAGTTTATACTACGTTTCGAAACATATTAGAAGATGCCATATCCAGGTCTGTTCCTATTAAGATATCTACTAATTCCAAAAAACCCATCTGGTTCAACCGAAGCTTATGCACACTCAAAAATGCTTTAAACAAGATATGTAAGAGGTCTGCTAAAGACAATTCACTGCGTGGCGTATTGTGTCGAATGCGGAAAGAATATGAATTCCTGAAGAGATTTGTTTACAGGCAATACATAATTTCTCTTGAGTCAAGGATCAAACAGGACTCAAAAACTTTCTGGACGTTTATCAATACTAAACGTAATTCTGTTGGAATTCCATCGAATATGTCCTACGATAATGTATCTACTGATGACCGTAAGGTTATATGTGATATGTTTGCATCACATTTCCAGTCAAACTTTGTTGACTTAGGCATGGGTTGCAGGTCAGAACTTAGAGCAAATACAATCGCAGACATAGGGCGATTAGAATTGACGAATGATGATATTCTTTCTGAGCTGTCCTCACTGGATTCTAGTGCAAGCTCGGCGCCTGATAATCTTCCCCCGCTTTTTTTAAAAATGTGTAAGGACGGATTAGTCAAGCCCCTGACTATCATTTTTAATATGTCACTGGCTCGCGGCGAGTTTTTGGATTGCTGGAAGGATTCTCTCATCACCCCAATTCATAAATCTGGACCTAAAAGTTCTATTGTCAACTACAGACCAATAGCTAAACTCCAATTAATACCGAAATTATTCGAAGCTGTTGTTAAGAAAAAGATATATGCTGAAGTTCGAAACCAAATATCCCAATTTCAACATGGCTTTGTGAGTGGAAGATCAACTTCGACCAATTTGGTTATATTTACAAGCTTTTGCCTGAGTTCTATGGAAACGAGACTTCAAGTTGACTCCATATACACTGACTTCTCGAAGGCATTTGACCGTGTTCAACATAATGTGCTCATAAAAAAGCTAGAGATGATTGGTTTTCATTCTAAAATCTTGAAATGGATAACTAGCTACCTTACAAATCGCAGACAGTTTGTAAAAATAGGTAATGATCTGTCACGAGTAATTTTCAATTTCTCTGGGGTACCTCAAGGTAGTCACCTCGGCCCTCTTCTGTTTCTTCTTTTTATTAACGATTTGCCTTCCTATATTTCCCATTCCGACTGCCTTTTATACGCTGACGATTTAAAAATTTTTAAATCAGTCCGATCATTGGCCGATGCAATGGAGTTGCAAAATGATATCTCATCAGTACAGAATTGGTGCGATTTGAATGGACTACATTTCAATATTAGTAAATGCTCAGTTATGACATTTTTTAGAATTTTATCTCCTTTAATCTATAATTATAAGATTGATAATACAATCTTAACAAGAGTATGTTCGCATAAAGATCTAGGTGTTATATTCGACGTTCAACTGACTTTTTCTATGCACATAGACTATATTATTTCAAAGGCCAACTCCATGCTAGGATTCTTGTTTCGAAATTCAAAAGATTTTCAAGACCCTTACACTCTTAAGGCTGTGTATGTTTCGTTAATTCGCTCTATATTAGAATACTGTTGTTTAATATGGAATCCTTTATATAACAATAGCGCTATTCGTATTGAGAGAATACAAAAAAGATTTACTAGGTTTGCTCTTCGAAAGATGTCGTGGAATTCAAATATGCCGGATTATAATGCTAGATGTCAGCTTATCGATCTAAAGCAACTGCATGTAAGAAGGACTTATTATTCAGTTCTTTTCGCTCATGACGTCATTACTGCTCACATTGATTGTCCGGTGCTGCTTTCCATGTTCAGTGTTTACACCCCGTCTCGTTATCTGAGGCCTAGAGATTTCTTTTATGTTTCGAGGCATAGTACAAACTATGGGCAAAATGATCCTATAACTAATGCTTGCATAAAATTCAACTTAGTTGCAAATGTTATAGACTTAAATATGAGTAGAGATAAATGTAAAAATGAAATCTTAAATTTTTTGAGTAGCAATTTACTCTAAATTACATTATAATTGTATGTTAAATTCTGCTTATACTAGGCATTATTATTAATAAGAAATGAAATGTTATTAATATTATCAGTAGTCTTAAAAAAGCTCTGTACTTGAAAGACGGAAGAATAAATAAATAAATAAATAAATATCAATATTGAAATTCATTTCTTACCTAACTGGCGCCCCTGTAGGGAACTTCAGGAAATTGGTAATAAAGCTAGCTTGGTAATCGGCCTCTTGAATATCCCGTTTTTGGTCAGAAGGCTGACCACACGAACATGTCCATCAATGCCAGGGTGCAGTTCTTCGATACGCCCTAAAGGCCATTGAGAGGGGAGCAACTTAGGTTCTTTCACGACAACAAGGTCACCCAGTTTCAAGTCCCGATTGGTATATCTCCATTTAAGGCGCTGCTGAAGGGAGGTTACATTGTCATACTGCCATCGCTGCCAAAAGCCTTGTAACATATTTTGGAGCAGTTCTCAACGTCCAAGACAATTTGTTGTAACATCCACATAACTAGGCTGTGGTATTGCGGTGTACGGGCAACCTATAAGGAAATGAGACAGGGTTAATGGGTTTAAATCGCAGTCGGAAATAGCACATAAGGGTCGAGAACTCAGCAAAGCTTCTATCTGGGCGAGCAAAGTGCCCATTTCTTCAAAAATTAGTAAGTTGCTACCAATGATGCGATGAAGATGCTGCTAAACACACTTGACACACACACTTGATGACACTACATTTCCCTCGTCTGGAAATGAGTCTCCGCAGCGCAGCAATAAATGCATCCGTAGAGAGATCACTGACAACTTCCAAGTGCAGCGCTTTTGTCGCCATACAAACAAAAAGAGCAATATAGCCCTTTATTATCTTTGCCTTTCTAAGTTTGGGGCACGAAGCGTGATGGGACCAGCATAATCTCACCCGAGAGAGACGTGAAACCGAGAAAGACGTAGAAGCAGATTTTGTTGTTGTAACATTTGAATTTCGTCCTGAATCTCCCTTTGACAAAACCGAAGACATGTTTCTTTGGAAGAACGGAGCTCGGCGAAGAGTAAAATATCTAAGGATCGCTCCTCAAGAGAAAGCTTGCAATTCCGCACAAAGCGTAGAACATAGGCGACTATACGAACTAACGTGGTCCAATATGAAATCTTACTGAGCAATTCATCCATAAAATGGTTTTTCAGCGACGATGTAAGTACAGTGGCTCGGCATTTCCTTTCTTCTGGCAAAATTTCCATCTTCCGGACCACTGGGTTCGGCCACTGACTATGGTCTGATGCGATCCAAGCAGGTCCTTTCCACCACAAACACAACTCCATTAGCTTACTTGGTTCCACTCCCGGGTGTAGCCTCCGACAACGAAACCTGCTTAACCGGAGCAACGCGCGTTTTCGCAGTCACAAATTGAACCTCAACGAGCCCATTTTCAGCAAAGCTCCGAGCATAAATTACAGCGGAATAAGCCTTTTCGGATGTCAAATCAAAGCCCTTATCATTTAACGAGTATCTTCGCGGAATTCTAAGTTAGCTAAAATGTTTCAGCTCTTGGCGATATGACGTCCATTTTTTCGCGATTTTCGTGGGTAACGGATCATCCCAGTCGATCTTATGCAACCAAAGCTTTTGGAACAAAATTTTAAATAGAATCGTAGAAGGTGCCAAAAATCCCATGGGATCAAAGATTCTCGACACTTCCGAAAGCAAATTTCGCTTTGTGCGTTTGTGCATTTAACGAGTATCTTCGCGGAATTCTAAGTTAGCTAAAATGTTTCAGCTCTTGGCGATATGACGTCCATTTTTTCGCGATTTTCGTGGGTAACGGATCATCCCAGTCGATCTTATGCAACCAAAGCTTTTGGAACAAAATTTTAAATAGAATCGTAGAAGGTGCCAAAAATCCCATGGGATCAAAGATTCTCGACACTTCCGAAAGCAAATTTCGCTTTGTGCGGTGCCGCATCTTCCAATGTAATTTTTAAAGTATATACGTCGTGATGGGGATTCCAGAACCAGCTAAACCGAGCACGCTTTTCCATTCCGCATCTGGATCCAATTACACCGTCCGACCATCGTCTGTATCACTAAGAATTCCCCAACAATTAGACACCCATTTGCTGAGTTCTAATCCACCACAGGAAGAAGTTCTACCTATTGTTCTTTTAGTTCTACAATACCCGATAGCGAATCTGAGCCAGCCGCAAAGTCATCAACATACGAGTTGTGCAGAATCGCATTGGATGCCTCTGGAAACTGCTGCTTATAATCCTTAGCCAACCTTAGTACTCTTATGGCCAAAAAGGGTGCCGGTGCTGTACCATAGGTTAAAGTGCAAGTCGCGATCCTAAGGACTGACCCATATCTGCCGGAACATCTTAACAATGTCTGCGCAAAAAACAAAGCGATATAAGCGAAACTTCATGTAGACATTAACTAAATTGGTTTGCAAGGCAGGCCCAATATGGAGAACATCATTTAAACTAAGTCCCTCCGAATCTTTGTATGAACCATTAAAAACGACCCTCATTTTCTCATAAAATGTTTTGCCTGAAGTAGGCTCAACTGCTGTGTCCGGAATGCACTCCATGTGGCCCAGTTCTTCGTATTCCTTCATATACTTGCAATAGTCTGCACGAAAATTTTCATCACGAGAGAAGACACGCTCTAAACGCAACAATCTCGCCATAGAACCGGAATGGGTATTTCCAAAACTCACATTGCTCAAACGAAATGGCAGTTCCACAATATACTTGTTATTTGGAGCTCTGGAAAAGGTCTTCTCAAAATCGAGATCAGCATCGTCTTCACTACTCACAGAAGGGATATTAGAATGCACCTCTTAAATTTCCCAAAATACTTATAAAATCATATCAAGGTCCAAGCCTACGTGTAATGAAACCACCCGGTTCTTGGTAATATTACCTGAAACTACCCAGCCGAAAACAGTATTGTGTGCAGTTATATTTCCAACGCCATCCATGCTATGACCATCTCGCAAACTACTCCACACCCAGTCCGAGCCAAGCAAAATATCAATAGGACCCGGAGAGTTGAAACGCGGATCTGCGAGTGGCAGATCGTTCAAAGAAAGAAGGCCATAGTACTCAAAGGAGATCGAGGGTGTAATTGAGGTAATTCTTTTCAATACAAATGCTTCCACATTCATGATTGAAGAATCAAATCGAGGTTTCAATTGGATATTCACGACCCCATCATCAGCGTCAACAGCAGAGATTCTAACTACCCGATCGGTTACAAACGATACCTGCGAACCGGTGTCCAGAAGGCCGCGACACCGTTGATGATTTCCTGAAGCATCCAAAACTTCTACGACGACAGTCGGTAGAATGCCAGACGATGAAGTAACAGGTTTAGAGTGATGGCTTACGATCGACGATGAATTCATAACATCATTAACGTTGAGTTGATTATTTGTCTCAGAACTATTGAGATGCACCAACGAATGGTGACGCGCCCGACAATGAGAGCAGCGACTCTTCGAATGACAACGCTACGACGAATGTTGTGTTCCTAAGCAGTTTTAACACAGTCTTTGGTCCTTAGAAAAACGGCGACGGTCTTCAATGGGCAAAGCGAGAAAGTCCGAACACTGAGGTATTTTATGGTCACCAATACATTTTGGACACATTGTATTCGCAACAGCTAAGCTTCGCACTCTGGTTTGACGAACGCGAACCGATTTTGTTCACTCGAGATTTAGTCTCACTTGTCTAGAGACAGTTATAGACTAGAGCACTATAACGATTCTCAAGAAAGTCTATCAACTTGTGAATGGTGGTCTCTTCTGAATTTTGATTCTTTAAGACCCAAGCTTTACGCGTTTCACTATCCGTCTTATTTATTGAGATATACACCAGCCATGGGGGTCTATGTTCAGACGTCATAGCTTTTAAACCGCGAATCACCTTATCCGCATTGTCGAAATTTCTGCGAACTATATAAAGTACTTTTACAGTGTATGCTACCTAGAAACATGTCCCAAAAACACGGCCACTCCCGATAGTCACCACCAAACGGCGTTATTTTAAACGTTGGTAACTCAATTTCTGAGCATATTATGGAATTCGAAATAGTCGGAACATACACCTCTGCTCTACACCCGCGCGTATCTTCACGATAAGAAGTCGTTTTGTTAGAAACGGAATCTATAAAGGAACTTTTGGTTCCCACATTCGAATAACGGCCGGAAACTTTTTCTCCGATTGAATCGCGAACGGGAAGGTTTCCTCTAAGGGATTTGAGAAGCAATGATTTGGCCGCAATGAATTTATCTTCCAAATTCGTAAACTCCTCTTTCAGATCCACACAACCTTCTTCATGGTATTGGTGAAGGTCGTACTGATTCCCATTCAAATCCTTCCACGTATCCTAAAGGCAATCTAGACGCACCTCTAGCGCCTCAATTAGTGTGTCCTCAGGAATTGATAGAGCAAAACTATATATGCGATTCAGGGAAGCTTTAATATGGTTCCGAGATTGCAATAACGCTTCCATGATTATGCACTTGGACCCACCAATAAATAGGAACAACGACCACCAATAAACTAATAAGCACCAAACACAGCAATATTCATCGAGTCAATACCGTAGGGAACAGCAAAATTCCCAATGTTTCAATGTTACCTCTCCTCGTAGCGTGTTGGCTGCATCCAAATGTCCAAAGAGATAGCAACCACCCGAATCAGCGCGTTCGATTATTTGGCGTAGAAGGACCAATTTTGTTTTAGAATGCAAATTGATTGCAAGAAAAAGAAAGGAAAAAATAAAACTCTAAATCACACGTTATAATTTTAATTGGCGTGATAAGTAAGAGCGACGATGTGCATCACTTGGCGGTTGCTATCAAAAAGGGATGAGAAAAAGAGTATTGAACGACTCATCGCCTATGATCGCTAACCATGTTCATAAAAGAAAGAAAACCGATTCGGTCTCAACAACAACACACTGCACCCAGCTCCAACTATGCTCATATGAGCTGGTACGATCCGCTAGTTTTCATTTGCGTATGTGAGGTGCAATGGTAGAAGTAAATGGACAGTACGTACATTTATATAAACATTACATACAATTATATAGAAACACTACATAGGGTAAGTTATACAATGTTTCGTATTAAATTCAAGTAACAATAATTCAAATTCAATAATAAAATTCAAAAAGTTTCCTCGTTTTGTTTGTTGTTTGTCTTGAAATTTGAACACAACATTCCCCAAGGCAATCCCATTTGTTTTCTCTTCGCCCTTTTGAAATGACACCCTACACAAGGGGCAATTATGATGGTCCCGCGGATGTCCGCTATAGAGAAATTTTAATTTATTATTAATCACTACACACTGACAGCATCTACATAGCCCCTGTGCTAAGCCGGGTCGAGAACTAGTTTAATAGTGGCTACTTAAAATAATATTTGTAAAATGTTTTGGGTTTCACCATTCCAAGAAGTATCAGTTGTTGTTTATATTTCCAGAAAAATGTTTGTTTCTGAAAGCTATCAGTTCGTGGCTCACATGAATAGGACTCAATTCAGGTTCTGGTTAATTTCGTATACCACTGTCATATTTTTTAATATCAGTTGGTGCTGGTTAAGATAGTTCCTGGTATTCGATTGCATTTATTATTTATTTTATTTAAGAATGGTTGCCAATTAAATGTATAATTTCTGCGGTAACTAGAAGTTACTACAATTACTTATAAGGAGTATTGAGAGCAGCAGCGACTAGAATTGCCTATTAGTGTACCTGCGTGCATAGGGTGTACCTGCGGATAACTTCGCGGCCTTTGTGTGTTCAAATGTTTATCAATAAGAAAATATTGGTATTAGTTAATATGAACAAATTTAATGGATGCACGTATGTAAATGTAGACACACGATTATTTGTTTTGTTTTTAATTTTTAAATCGGTGCTGTTTTTATTTATTCAACAACTTTTCATGATAGAATTGATCACAAATGAACAAATAGACTTGAGATAAAAATCAATAAAATTGGATTCATTTACATTCGACATGCAGAGCATTTGTCAAATCAAATATGAACGTGGCTCACTCATACTATATCTTATTGTATTCCTGCGATATTCTTCATATCACATACAGATGATTACTACAATATCCACACGTCGCATAGATGGGGAACAACGAACGACCAACAACGAAACCATTCCAGGAGCGCACCCTTAAATGTATCTGTGGTTACCTCATCGCGTGAACAACATACCGTACACTTCATTGCATTCACCCCAAGTTGACCTGTCTCCCTGACTGCCGCGCCGTCTAAATAAACAATAAGAGAAAAAAAAACAGATGAAAAATCACAATTTTCGTGTTGTTGTCTTCGCTATTGGCGTTGGTTTGGATTATTTGTATGCATCGTATTCTTTTATTATTGTTTTTATTTGTTTCTATTATTATTATTCGGTCTATTTTTAAGTTTCCCTTTTTTTCACTTGTTTATGTTTTTGTGAACCTATCATCAGTTTGATTTCTTTCTTTTTCGACCAAACATTTCGTTCGTTGAACAATCAACCACGCGACTAAAAGACAAGCAGAATCAGTTCTCGCCTCATATTCCGCATGTCAAGCTCCATGCCCGAAGTCGTCAGAAACTCAGCTTTTAAGTCGTGTACACATGCGAGATTTTTTGGTGTGCGTGTGTAGGAAGGATATGGGTATAGTAGATTAATACAAAAACCAAACGACAAAAAGAATTAATAATATCCAATGACAAAAGGAATTTATTTCGTGATGTTGTAAGGAATATTGTCATTTTGTACGTACCTACCAATCAGAACACATACACAGATGACGTATATTCGAGTGAATTCAATTTGAATATGAATGGAGGAGGAGACACAACAGCGAACTCTACGAGCCGTAACAAGATGTGGATGTTCTTGGGATCGTCATCGATGGAAAGATGCTACAGTGAAAGCTCCCATAACCGGACAGTGACGGTAGCTGCGCTTTTGTCCGGTTAAGGGAGTGGACGGACGTCCATGGGTAAATATGGAACTTCATTATTTTCTAGTTTGATGCGAAAGTAAGTCATGTGATTTCCCTAAAATAGATAATGATTGGATAAGCAATCTTTTAGAATGGATGGCCGGCTGAGGCTTGGATACGCGTAAGTAATTTTCAAGGATTGCATAATCCATGCCTACAATTTCATCTTGTGCCAAAATATTGGAATCATGCCAAACCCTTTCTAGAAAAGTGAGATAATGAAAAGTAAGCATTGCGTAGTTTCTAAAATCTCCAGTATTCTTATTCACCTAACTAACTTATGTATATGCAGCACCTACATGCCTTTACTTTCATGAATTCTAGGACTATCTGTTCGAAAGCTGAATTCAAATCTCACTATAAATCGACTCTTTCTCTGTCTCTCTGTGTGGGCTTGTATCAAAAGAACTACCCAATGCACCACCCGTTTTCCACCACGACCATCGCCATCCTTTATTTTTGTTGCCTCCACTAGTCCATGTGTTCGTATTTGTGAGTGGTATAGATGTGCATACATCTGTGTGTATGTGTATATTTCTGGATTTGAAATTACCCAGCTACAAGCTGATGTTCCATTTTTCGTCCTTAGCACCAGAAGCAGCAGCAGCAGCAGCGGCAGCAGCATCAGCAGCACCATCAGAAACAACAGCAACACAAGCAACTCGCCGATGACGATGACGACGACGAAGGACAAACGGCATGGCCTCCCCATTCGAAGGTGGTCAAGCCGCACATATGAAGAGCAATGCAAACGGCTTCGCTCTTGCCTCCGCACTTGGTGTGCTCTCGTAGATGGTACACCATAGCGAAGCCACAAAAAGTGTATTAAGGAGGAGAAGAGAAGAAGGCAGTATCCCATTCCTGATGAATGTTAAAACCCACGTCAAGCCTACATACAACACATATACTACGTACATTTGTTTAAATGAGAAAAGAACGAAAGGACTCGAGAGAGTACGACGCTACGCCATGGGGATGAGAAATATCGTGGTTCAATGTTAGAAGGAGAGCGAGAGAAATTTTCCAAATAGGAGTTCCACTTGGAAGTTTGCATACACGTTCGTACAAATCTATGTGCATACAAACAAACGTGAGAAGAGTGTATGCATCCTCGGTTCCTACTGCAAAACTATAATTCTATTTTGTTGAACGAAGCGAAGAATGATGGGGACGCTGAATGATTGATTTATTCCAAAGAATCGAAACAAACATACATGAAAGTATAGATGGGATCACGGTAGGCGGAGTCATTTTGACCATCGTCCACTCAGGATACACGTACATATATATAGTTTTTTTATTTCTTACTTGCATCGGGCAAATGTGAGTTATGACATTATCTATTCTATTTCGTAAACTTGAGGGTGACACCGTTTTTTTTTTGTTTTTCATTTGCCCTAGAAGATCCAATTATAACAATCATTTGAAGTGACCATTGTATACACTTAAAAAAACATTTTTTCACCAATTTGTTTAATGGCTAATCGACATTTTAAGTGATCAGTCAAATGGTTTCAAATCTTATTTTGGTAATTTTGCATTTAAAGGGCGTTTTGTTGAGAGCCGGAAAACTTAAAATTCTTAAAAATATAATAATATTATATATGGATGACACAACATCCCGCAGACGACCACGGTCTAGCTTCTACGGGAATCACTCGTGGTATTGTTCTATCACGAGTGGATGGGACATACAGTTTTTATGCCCACTCCAAACGGGTAATTTGAAAAGCCATTTCTATTAAGTTATTTTTATTATTTTTTGTCGTACTGGGAATTGAACCCAGGAATCGTAGTTCAAGTGCGTAGGAGTCGACGCAAAGACTCACAACACCACGGTCGCTTTTCAAATTGAAATAGAACACAGAAAAATTATTAAATAAAATATAATTTGAATGTTATTAATTCATTTCGGGCATGAGACCCCAGCAGCTAGTGCGTACATGGCGTAATCTATAGGTAAAATTTGCACATACCTTCGTGGTACTTCAGATCTTATTTCCCCAATAACGGGTCGAAAATGGCTTCCAACAGTCTTCTGGACCCATTGTGATGCCTGTTGGAGTATTGGTGTTGATGTATTGGCCAGCCATCATGACATCCTTATAAATTTGAAAAGAGATTATATTCGGATATTTCTTAGATTCGGGGAGTCTTGGAAGAAATATTCTCCCAGTGTTTTACATCTCATCTGGCAGACTCTGGATCAGTGACAGAGGTAGCGCGGCGCGTCCTGTTTTGCTCTTCATCGTTGCATTCTCTGCATATAAAGTTGGTGGCTGGTTTCATTCAGATGATTATGGTAAGTTCTCCAACTGCCATCGATAGCATTATTTCGTAGCCTTGAAGGATTTTTATCATCGATTTTACTGTTCAACCTGGGCAGTATCGTTTTAGTTTACATTACAATTTGTAAACGTTGCTCCGGTGTGAGTCTTCAAATGACCTAATCTCAAAACAACCGATAACTGTCAAATGTGCTGTCACAGAAAGCAACTTATGGAGAACCTTTACAGGACTTCAGAAAAAGTCATTACATCAGCGAGAGTAAAGAATTATTCCTATCCTCTTATGTTAAATACATAAACAGTGATTTTTGTTTTGTGTTGTGATTGTGAAACTAAGATATAGTAAAACATTATCATTGAAACGAACAGTCGATTCGAACAAAATGAGATTTTTGGGGTGAAACTTAGAGCATAAGGAATTATCTTACAACGTCATGAGCTCCCGCTTTATCAAGAAAAACTATACCATTTTGGAGTAAGTTTTCATGGTTTGGGAGAAGTGCCGAACAATCAAAAGTTAAAATGTTACTAATGCGATTTTGTTTATTTTTCCGTCAGTACAGGTTGTTTTACTGCATTTAGTAAGTATTAAATCATTGTTACACTAACTATTTTGTGCAATAAACGTAAAGAAAAAATAGAACGAGAATTATTGAAATATAGAAGTTTAATAAATGGCGCCCAACGCAAGGCTTACGACATACGAATGTGTAAAATTACGTAGATAAATATGTATGTAGAATAGCCAGAACCTCAGGAGCTGCCTAGGCAATAGGCAGCCATGAGGATCACAGGGTGAGTATCTCGCCGGAAGAAGCGAAAATAAACATTTTATATACCTTATTTGAATGAACTTTTACTGAAACCTCAATAGGCCGTTCCCATAGAAGTTGTTTTAAACGTTGAAGTGGTTTTAAACATTTGAATGGCTGTCAATTTTGAAGTAGCCGACAAAAAAGCGGCTTGTTGAGAGAAAATTATAGTGTTGAGTGAAAAAGAGAATGTCTCCTAGGATCCTAGGATGTTTGCAGAAATTTGACGCAACCTCGCTATTTCGTTTGGTGGGAACATAGCATGTGAGATATGTTATAAAATTATTGTCAGTGTAATAAAATATAAAATTAAGCTTATATTTTATAACACTGACAATAATTTAAAGAGCCGTCAATTTAATTTTGTGTAAATATCACATTTAAGGTCTCGGTATTATTATAGATAAATCGCGAATATGGACACAGCAACTGCGATCTATTGTAGAAAGTCCTGTATCTACTCCAGTATATTTCAAGCAAACCAACAATAGGCTGAAAAGTTTAATCTAAATCTGCAAAAAAAATTTATCGACAGAGAGCCAAAGAAATGTAAATCCCGTTAGTTTCTGAATAGCACCATCGGTTTCTCCAATAAAATAGAATGATGTTAATGATTCTAACTAACATACACTTTAGTTTGATCCACGGATGTTTCCTGGATATTTTTTTCGTAGATAATATTTCGCATGAAAAATTTGTTTTAATTTTTTGACTCCACCATACGAAAAAAAACTAACCAAAACTACAAAATGTAAATATCGCTTCAAACTGATCATTACCCGTGTGTAAGGTTTTCTGTTGTCTTATTCATACAATAGTTTCAAATAAGAAAAAAATCAAGGTTTAAAATGAATACCATAAATAATGGAAACAATAAAACATTTCTTCTTTCTTTTTAATTATATTAAAATAATAAACCTTTACCTAGTTGCCACGGAAGGAAAAATATACTTTTATCAGCAGCTGGAAAAATATTATTTCAACAACTTATGTGTACCACACGCGACAGCCAACGTATTAGACAGCTTTTAACAGTAAAATAAATTAGATTATTCAAATAAAGATTTCGGACAATGAAACCAACGATAATTATGTAACTAAAAACGAAGTCGGTTTAACAAAACACAAAATAAAGTTAGTTTTTTTTATCCAAATTTGGTGTTCGAATTAGTGGTGCCTTCGAATTACCAATAGAGTACATTACGCAGTACAAGACTGCGTAATGAATACGTCAGAGAACCCAAAGTTATATCTTTTTCTATATTCACGATGACGTCAGCATAGAGAGAACAGCTTGGCGTAGAAACCTTACCGGAGATAATAATATAATCTATTCATTGCAATACCTTCATACGACTTCAATATGAAGTTATCACAGCGTCAAGGCAACAGCGTAAATCCTCGACCTTCGTTTTAATAAAACAAGTAGAGCCGAGGGCTCCCAAAATATGTTTGTTAGGTAGGAAAACGTCTTGAGAATAATGTCTAAGAACAACGACTTTTTGGAATTGGTCAGACCATCTCGTCCTGGGTCTGCCAAGCGATTGCATAGGTAACGGTATCGTATTCTGGTCTACTTCGATAGTCGTAATGAAGGGACATTCGCGACACGTGGTCAAACCATCGAAGCATAACCATATCCGTTCGAAGAAGCAGTTGCTCAACAATTAATTCTTCCCACATTGATGTGTTTATCATCTTATCGGGGCGAGTGAATCCCACAAAAAGAAGGAAATAATCTAATCTCGGCGCTTGTATTCGCTCTGTCATTACAAGAAATTTTGAAATTAGAGGTTTTTCGTTGTTGCTTTTCCCTCAAACCCTTATATTATGAAAAAATATATTAATTAGCAAATTCTATACATTTTCTTGTAGTAAGGTAGTCTATCTGTGTAAATTGTGCAATATAGTTCTAAGAAAAATAGCTCCAATGAAAAAACGTATAAGAATATTTTAAAATGTAAGAGTTTAATAATTTGTTCAAAAGGATTGGCAAGACGAGCGGCTTGAGGCTTACGTGTTGCTTCCTCTCTCTCTCTATATCTGCTCAAAATTGCATGCTTTTTGCCCCAACGATAGCCAGCCTTCCTGAATTTACCGTTTCATTATTCGCAATTAAAAAATATTAAACAAAATTGCTGTATACACCAAAACTTAGTAATCATATAAAAGCCATACAAGATCTGTTTGACTAAATAAGTTAGTTAATATATGTTGGCACGTAGGATAAGTTAAATAAAATGTGAAAATCGACACATGTATAGTGCCCTTGTGCACCCAGCAATATACTATCTACGGCAACATTCACTCTTATTCTCTCTCTAAGTCGTGTTACATATTACTTTGACAAATTTATATTAAATTACAAATTAAATTAAAAGTTACATAAGGTACATAACTTAGAAAGTACAAATTTGTCACAGTGACACGTGACAAGGCTTATAGAATAATAATGATTTTAATTCGTAATTGCTTGCATGTAAATATGTAAAAAATAATACCGTTGAAACAATTTATGCTTATTTGCAGCAGACGAAAATACATTGCTTCATTTTGAAAAACCTATTATCATGGATATTAATTTCGCCGTCCTGTCTCCTTTGTATAAAGTGCAAGCAAGGCGATGTAAAAAAAAGCCCATGTCTGAGCACTTTTTCATCATTCACTTATGCTATTATGATGTACTCTGCCTCTTTTACTGATATCTGGCGAACGCATATCCTTCCATTACCTGATGCCATCATGACGTTAAGCCACATTAATTTCCAAAGACTTTTGGCGGAAAAACATCACCACTCGCAATACCCTATAGGAGAAATCCTTTTAACGTTCTTCCATCTTTACTTTACATATCCTTCGTTACTCCTCCAGACTTCGACTTCAGGAAATACACGTTCATACGGCCGGCCGGCAATGTCCACATGGATAGTGCCTACGGCACGGCATCCCTTAGTGCCATTAGGGGAGGACATTAAAATCAGGTTTTTTGATTTTTCTAACCTTAAAAAAATAACAAATCATATATTCTTTGATTTAGCTATGGTACACTGACATTTTTGTTGTTGCTCCTGCCGGCCGGTGTCAGTCCTCTAGTGGAAACTAAAAGCAATTTCTCTTCTGTCAAGCGCATCAACCATAAAAGAAGCGGATGATAAAAAAGAAAAGAACAGTTACAAAAAACTGAAACAAAAACAAATATCCTTTAATATAAAATGACCGAACATGAGAATTTTAGATGACCGGCCGGATGACAATTTTTGCATTTTCCTTCGTCGGTATACTTTCTTTGTTGCGGTGTCGTGTAGGAGGGCAGATGATGGCAAAGGGTCGCTGTGTGTACCATCAAAATGCACTTTGCATGGACAGGCCCATAATCAGATTTATGTTTATATTTTCATGGAAAACGCTTTTCAAATCAAATTCCCGAAAAACAACATCGAAAATGGAGAGACTGTTTTCAATTTTATTTTCTCTTTATACAAAGTATGCACTTCAGATGTTCTGACGGATGTACAAATTCACATGTTACGTAGATGGACCGAAGAAACAAAAAACGTTGGGAGTTAATAGATTTTACTTCTCTTTAGTACATACATGTGTAGATATTTACCTGTCCCTGCATTGATATGCAATACGTATGAACTGAAATTATGTACTCACAGCATGCAATACTTACATTTGTTTGAGTTTTAAATGTAAATAGATTAAAATTGGCATTGATGATAATGATGGTATAATAATTTATAAAAACAATATAGTTATTTTTATTATTATTTATTTTATTATTATTATTTATTTATTATATTTTATTTTATATTTTACTGCTTGAATTCGAAAAAAAAAAACGAACGAAACGAAAATCATCTCCAATTGATTTAGATCCAATCGTTAGAAGGTGCAAAATTATTACATACGGAATAAATTTTTAAATAAGTGGCGGACATAAAACAGTTTAGGAATACGAGTATTCCTTCTCTTCCCTGAATCTATAAACCTTTTGTTTTTGCATTTTGTTTACTTAAAACATGTTAATTTATCTTATTTTAGCAGGTGCTCTTAATATTATCTTACTGCCCATGTTACTTATATAGTTCTCGGGTTTGCGACCTATGGAGGGCATGAAGCTGGACAAAGCTGCCTTACATCGTTAACGCTCATGTGCACGCTGCTTTCAGCCATCAAGACCAAGCGGGCTTGCGTCCGTTTCCCTTCTCGAACAAGGAGGAAACGATTCGAAGACACACTTAGCTGGGGAATTTGTCCATGTGTGGCCGTGTCAGTGCACTCGAGGGAGTTTTGCCTTCCGGACTGCATTTACATTTCACAGCGGTTGCCAAGGTCTTAAATTATCGTTAAATTATTTGCTCAAATACATATATTCTTCTTTAATTCACATGAAAGCTTCCAGTACAGCCCGTCGGGAACGTCCGACGATGTCGATGGCACCTGTTAGTATTTGGAAAATTTTTGGGTACCATTGCAATAAAAACGAAAATTTCCTATGCATGGAAGTCCATTCTAAATATTGTATCATTTTAATTGTTGTAATTCAATACACTAAATACTGTTTCAGTTTTCAAAAAAATCGTATTTTATATTGAAACGTTAAAATAATACACATCATACAACAAATAAGAATTTACACAATCCTTCCAGTAGAATATGAGATACAGAAAGTTGTATGATGTGTATGTAGGATTTCCAAAACGGATATAACCGTATCCGATTGTACTATTAACCGTTTCCGATATCCGCGAAAAATCTTACAAAAAAAAATTTCTAGATAGTCTTCCTCTACAGCCCATACAACTTTAGCAGTTGAAGCATTAAGTCGAAAGCAAATCTATTTAGTGCTGAAGGTTTCACATTTAAAAAAAAACAAAATGGCACTCAATTCAGAAATAAGCCGAATTTTTTGCAGTAAATTCAAATCGCATTGAATTAAATTTAATTCAAAATTACAGGATTCTTCTTCTTCTTCTGGTAGCACTACAGTCAGAGGTGGACCTGGGTCTCAACCAGTAAGCCTCGCCAGCCGGCACGATCTTGAGCCAGCTGTCTCCAACCGCGCACACCAAGTTGATTGAGATCCTTCTCCACCTGGGTGCGCCATCGGTTTCGTGGGCGTCCTCTATTGCGCTGTCCCACTGGTTCGGAGTCGAAGACTCTTGGGGCTGGAGCTGAGTTATCCATGCGCTCTACATGGCACAACCATCTTAGGCGTTGAATCCGTAGACGCGTGGCTAGTCTCATGCCGCTATACAGTCCGTACAGTTCGTGGTTGAATCTTCTTCTCCAATAACCATCAACGCAAACAGGACCAAAGATTGAACGCAGAACTTTTCTCTCGAAAAGACCAAGTGCTTCTCCATCCGCTTTTGAGATTGTCCATGCCTCCGCACCATAGAGCAGGACAGGGATGATCAACATGTTATATAATGTTAGCTTGGTCTTTCGAGAGAGGACTCTACTACTCAATTGCCTCTTGAGCCCAAAGAAACAGCGATTGGCAAGAGTAATTCTGCGTTTAATCCCGGTACTGGTGTATTGTTCACTTGCGAGCCGAGGTAGACGAAGTCCTTCACTACCTCGAAGTTATAGCTGCCTATGGTGACGTTTTGGCCAAGTCGTCGATGTTGTGCGTAATTTCTTGATGGCATATAATTCGTTTTGCCCTCGTTCACCGCTAATCTCATTTTCGCCGCTTCAATACCAGCAAACGCTTCTTTGACGGCTCGCTGTGTTCGACCAATCACGTCAATGTCATCCGCGTATGCTAGCAATTGTACGGACTTTTGGAAGATCGTGCCTCTTGTGTTACCGTGTGAGTTCTGCACGATCTTCTCAAGAATAATGTTGAAAAAGTCATGACAGCGCGTCACCTTGCCTAAAATCTTTTTTGACATTGAAGGTCGCGGTGAGTTCGTTACCGACCTTGATGGAGCAGCAAGAATTCTCCATCGTCATCCTGCACAACCTGACGAGTTTGGCAGGAATGTCAAAACTAGACATCGCGTTGTATAGCTCGTCCCTATGCACGCTGTCATATGCGGCCTTGAAATCGACAAGAAAGTGGTGGGTGTCGATCTGCATTTCTTGGGGTTTTTCCAGGATCTGCCGTAATGTGAAGATTTGGTCCTCGGCCTGAAACCGCACTGATAAGGACCTATCAGGTTGTTGACGAATGGTTCCACTCGTCGGGCATGCTTTCCTCCGACCATATCTTACAGATGAGTTGGTGTATGTACCTTACCAGCTCATCTCCAGCTGCCTTAATATTGGAAATGATCTTTCCAGATTCTCAGTATCGACTGCGAATCTACTACGAGTTGCCCCTCAGCGTCACGACAGGCATCTGTCCGAATTTTGTATCCATTTAATAGTTGCTTTTCCCGTTGGTAGAACTTTCGGACATCATTTCTGCCTCTCCATTTCCTCGATCACGCGATTCTCATGCTCTTTCTTTTTTTTTTGAGAAGCCGCTGCTCTTCCCTTCTTTTAAGTTCGTAGAGCTCACGAACCGCTCTCATCCTTCTGCCTGCACTCGTTGTCAAACCAGGGGTTTATCTG
Source organism: Eristalis intricaria (assembly GCA_964034865.1). NCBI lineage: Eukaryota > Metazoa > Arthropoda > Insecta > Diptera > Syrphidae > Eristalis > Eristalis intricaria. Next base: position 90,872,779 of record OZ035875.1, on the reverse strand, counting down.
GGGTGGCGTTTTAAAACCCAGCTTATCAGATGCAGCTTCTCTGATGGTGTTTTGATAACGGTTCCATTGTTGGTCGATTGTTTCGCCTGGCAGGGTTGGACTCTCTGAGAGCTTTAGGGGGACTTGATCGGCAAAGTTGCTAGCGGTCAATTGCGATTGTAGTTTTCCGACGTCGAACTGTTTTATGCTTGCTCTACTCCGTTGTCCTATCGATACCCGTGTTGTTACCTTGGCTACAACAAGGAAGTGATCCGAGTCGTTGGTGGCTCCTCGCAATGTTCGGACATAGAGAATACTGGAGGAGTGTCTGACGTTGATCGCAATGTGATCAATCTGGTTGACGTTTGATTGATCAGGAGACCGCCAGGTCCCTTTGTGGATGTTGAGGTGAGGGAACCGCTACAAAGAGGTTTCGCCCCGTTACGAAATCCAACAGCCTGAGTCCGTTCTCGGACGTGTTGTCGTGCAGGCTGTGCTTCCCGATGACTCTAGCAAAGATGTCTTCCTTGCCCAGCTTTGCGTTGAAATCTCCTAGAACGATCTTGGTGTCGTAGCTGGGGCATTGATCCTACGTTTTTTCTAGGAGATCGTAAAATGTCATCTTTATCCTCCGTTGGGGCGTGGCCGCAGATCAGGCTGATGTTGCCGAATGTAGCCTTGATGCGGATTATTATGAGGCGCTCGCCTATGTATTTAAAGCTAAGACTTTTTGCCTAAGTCTGCCTCGAACAACAAACCCGCATCCATTTGTTCAGGGACCTCACATTCCACGCTTAGAACCGAAAATCGTTGTCCTTATTTCAGCAGTAGGGTCATCCGTATTCGAGTTTCGAACTAATATTTTTTTACACGGCGGGGAAGTTAACCCCAGGCGCAACCCTCGAACCTGAAGGACCGGGTCCTGGCTTAAACCCCTGGAAAATGGGGCCGCTGCATACATTGATTCACCTCTAGTCGGTTGCTGTAAAGGCTATCCAGAGGGTGCCGCGAGGAGACTGTATGTCAACTTGACCTGTGCATTTAACTGGGATCGTTGCTGGCATCTCGCCAAGTTGAGGCCCATGTCCTCTTTTATTTACAGGATTTTTTTTCCTAATAAGACTATGCAACAATCGGACCGTGAAGTAGAAATTCCGTGTGCAGAACCAACAACTGTAGTTGAATCAGAAATAATGGAAGAACTCAATTCATATATTTCAAATCATTCCAACATTAAACGGAAAATCAGCAACTAGTACTTTAAAGCAAAAATTCAGGACAAAAAAAAGCTCTTAAAAGAACAAAACATTATGACTTGCGCTGTATATGACACTTCAAACAGCGGTGCGAACTTTATCAGTCCCAGAGAGAACTTTTCAACTTTTGGGTTCAAAAATAATAAAAAACAAAATACATAATTTTATTTTAAAATGCAAATTCGTTTAAAAAAATAAAATTATTCAAATTAAAGTTCAATAGTATTTGAAATTTCAATATCAGTTCAATAGTAGTAGAAATTACTATCCGATAACCTCGGTTACAGGAAATATGAATATTTTTTGCTTGTTTAAGTTTGTATCGTACACTCCAGCCGAGGCAAACGTGAAAAGTATACATAGTTCCATTAGAAAGCTGATCCGAAGATAGTGGAATTTAGATAACTGGAATATACATAGCTGTGACTTCTTCTTCTATGATCTGATCCCCTTGACGCATATATTCTTCTCAAAGCATTCTCTTAGCTCGACACGAGACTAACACAGGGTCCGCAAGGAAGTCCTGTTATCCTTCATGTCGTCTGGCAGCCATTGGAATCTCCTCCAGTAAAATAAATCGCGATGGAAAAGAATGTGCCAAAGGACGGCACTTTTAATGTTGGTTGCATCAAAACAGTTTCATCTTATAACGGTTGATTCATTTAAACTTGTTTCAATAGTTTTTTTGGCAGATCGCGCGTGGCTTGCGTTATGTCCTATTATTTTTATTCAGTATTGTTGATTATGTTGCGGCCGTGGGGTTGTTGGTCTGTGTGTCGACTCCAACCTCGCAGCTTAGGTTCGATTCCTGGTATGAAGTAATTTTCACATGTTTCGTGTCACTGTTGTCACGGGATGTAGCGCCACCAATTATTATATTATTGTTGACAAATCATCATGAACACACTCACATATCATGAACAGCCGTCACACCATAATAATAATACGGGTGGCTATTCAGCCCGTATAGGGCCATGGCCTGGCTTCTCAGCAAATTAATTTCATGTATTTTATTTAAATTAAAAATTGACAACAGATCTTTCAACGCGTAAGATGTCGTTCAAACGATCGTGTTAAACGTTGTCAAAAGTTTCCTTCGTGTAACACTACAATCAAAAATATATAGTATGCATTTTCATAACTACTAAGCGCGATAAATATCATATGAAAAACGTAATTTATTCTGTCACATTGAAAATTTGTTGTTGTTCGAAATTCGAAAATATGCATTGTAATCTGGGTTCAGTATCTGCAATATAGTTGTCCATATTGTGGCAGATACATATGTTGTCCAATGCGCCGCAAACGTAAGCAAAAATAGCAACTATACTAGGGTGGTGCTCTTCCTTTCCTCCATTAAGATTCTCCATCCATGTACCTACAGTGCGAATAGTCAAAAATACATATAGGAAGACAACGGCAGTTGGTTATAACTTTACTTTGACATAAGTGCAAATACATCTTTCTATTAATTTCCCTGCATTAGAATTAATTTGATTAATACATATCCATTATAGCTGGGTCAGGTGCTCTATAGGTTCATCAAAAAACAACACATTGTAATTCAGACGCATTTTTCAAAAACAAAACTGAAAAAGAACAATCACCCACAAAGTATGAAACGATTGTAAAATAGCAATAGTTCAATCACAATCGTACAATCGGCGTCATCTGACAGTTCAATGAGTTATACCAGAAAAGCAGGTACTAATGAGTATTCATTAAGACCTGGCCTCTCATCCCGTAAGACGACGATGCCCTTACGACGCCGTTTCAACGATTGTATTGCTTCGTGTAACACTAAAATAATTTTATCGTCTGGACGACGTCGATAGCCGACTTCACAGCGACTTCAAAGAACAATTGTCAAGAACGTTTTAACAAGTTTAAGCAAAATTAATAAAATAATAATATAAATGCAGGAAAGGAGTGAGTCGCCGTGGTGTAGTGGGTTAATGCGTCGACTCCTACGCAGAGGGTGCTAGGTTCGACTTCCCATTCTACCAACTTTTCATAGTTCACGGCTTCACCTCTTTCGAATCACTGACAATTATCAAAGAGTATTCTACAGAAAAAGCTTCTCAACTTTGCCGTTCGGAGTCGGCATAAAACTGTAGGTCCCTTGCACTCGTCATAGAACAATAGCACGCACAATACGAGTGGTTGCTGAGAAACTAGGTCCAGGTCCGCCTCGGACTGTCGCGCCACCAATATTATATAAGAAAAGGAAGTGCGTCGAATCCAACGCTGGGTGTTCTAGGTGTAATCTTCGACACGAGCAATCTTCATAATTAACGACTCCACGTCTTCATTCACATCACATTGTGGTAAGAGAATACTTGTCCATGGTATAAGGAAAATTAGGTATGCTATATAATAGTCGTGAAAAATTAAATGCCTTATAGTATTCTCAATGAATGATTGAAATTTTCCCTAGGTTAAGGTCACTTAAATTGTTTCTCAGTTTTTATGTAGCTGGTCTAATTATCTCCAGATGCATGCAATGGGTATGATCAGCCCCTCTCTGACCATATGCGATAAAACCTTTAATTTAACAAATCGAAAATCTGAAACATATATCGAAATCGGATCGAAATCGAAAAAGGATGAGTCAATTAACAGAGAACAAAGAATTTTCTTGTAGCTAGAAGATTGGATGTGATCATACTAGTTTCGTATGCTTTAAGTCGCGAGATGATACCAGATCAGGGCATTTTCAAGCTTTTATGAATATGGAGCAGCTTAAATTTTATAATACTATTCGTATTGCGGTTGCTGTTTTTTTTTGCAATTGAAAGTGCAAATTTAGACTCTGAATGGCAAAGTTGGAAAAGCTTCACTACATAGTTGTACACTTCCCTTCTAGTAACTACCGCTCTGTTGTCAGTTTTGATACTGATATACCACTTTGGAAACGAACCATGGCCCTCTTTGTCAGTAGTGGGCGTCCTTAGCCCGTCTTAAATGGTTCAAGAGTCTTATACCAACTCGAGCAAAATGTTCAAAAATGTTTTCTATGAAAAAAAAAAAAAACGCGAACTCGCCTAGCCTCAAGCGCTCGAGACAGTGATAATGTTGTCACTTATGTCAACATAAATATTCTTGTAAAATTCCATAAAATAAAAACTGATTTGCTTAACTGACAATAATTGATGTATGAGAAGCTACAGCGAGATAGAAAGGTTATACAGATGCTATACGATGTTGTTTTACATTTCGAGATGTTCAGTGCAAGCTGATGCCCAAAAACTCGAGCAAACATCCGGCAATATATAGCGTCGCTATGCATTATGTAAGCGTGGTGGTTATTTTTTTAACAGCATATCCATTGGTAACGGCCAAAGAAACCGCCACAATTTCGCCATCATGTTATATCCAAATGAACGCACCTCAGTGTACGTCAATATCAGTGATAGGCTTCTCCTATATCTTAGAACGAAATTGTATTTGTGTTGACGCTGAGAAGGACCAGCAAAAGCTAAAAGCAAGCAACGCAAGGCACTCTTCAAACCTACACACACTCATGCCTAGTAGTAAGTCATCAACGATAAAGGACCACCGTGCACGGCGAACGCACCCATATATGAAAGAGTGAGAAATAGATTCACCATCCTTGTATCCTTCATCGGCTAGGATTTCTAGAATTAGGGGAAAATGACTATGGCGAAAGATGACCGAAAAGAATCGATAGAGCATATGCAATGGCAGGCGGCAAAAGCATCGTGATCAGAAGGACTACATGCTGAAGTTGGTGATTTTATTTCGTTTTATAGGACATAAACAACAAGCAGTCTTGCATGCAAGCCTTCTTTCCTTCTTTAGTTTCTCTCTCTCTGGCAGCATAATAGCTGTTCGATATGACCGTATCTATCCCCCATGGTAAGCAAAAACTAATACGTACATTCACACATCTACAGCGCAGCGTACGTATGCACACAGCAACTGGTATACGTATGTATCATCCGACTGTATCTTGGCCTTCTTTTAATTCTTTGCGCAAAATATCGTGTGTGTAGGTTTCCTATCGCATGGTGTTCTATCAGTAGGTTGGTAATGAAGGAGGACTCCCTAGAAACGGCGGATGGGCGCTTTTAGGTACGCTTTCGTATAGAGCGGACAAGATGGAGGCAGAAGAAGGAAGGCAGATCTATACCAGTGGGAACGATAACAAAACAAAAAAAAACCAACGTGAGGGGGCCTTTATCGAGGAATGCGCTGGAGAAGTAGGCTGGGGCTAACGGTTGCGAGAAAATACCTGACGTTTGCTTGGTCGTGATGATGACGATGCTACTGTGCTTACTTTGCTACTGACGCTACTGATGTTTTAAATTACAGGGTGGACAGTGCTTGTGAGTAATAAATCAGAAATCAATGTTCTTCAAATTTAAGTTCAGTAAGATTGTAATCAAAATGTTTTTTTTATTTGTTTATATTTAAATTTTATCATAAATAAAAATGCGAGTGATTAGTTGATCGCAATAAGAAAGAAAAATTTTATTTTGCTAAGAAACTAAATTTGCTTGGAAAAAATTAAATTGTTTTATATTATCACCTGAATGGGGAGTAGTTTAAAAAAAATTAACTTTTGATAAGAGCTGATTTTATCAATTTTCCACATAATATGTTCTCGTTGCGGATTTATGAGTCATGTGAGCCACATAATATGTTCTCGATTGCGGATTTATGAGTCACCCTATAACCGCATACGTTGTTATGGAAATCGCCGGAAATTCAGTTTTCTAAAAATTTTCTCAAATACCGGCTATGGCAACGACAATGGCAAAAGCAGAGACGCGGAGGCTGCGATTGCGAAAATTTCGACCAGCCTCCCATATCGCGACTTACATACATGCGACGGCATCAGTGAAACACACTTCTCCTACTGGCCGAAAAGCTTCGCATTCAACATAACCAACCTTATTGCGAGGGCGAAACTTTTTCGCAGAATCAATAGATACAGAACGCACATCAGTGGCGCACACATGAGGTAGGGAACTATAGAGAGCTTCAACCCGCAGAGAAGGAAGGAGAAGGAGATGGTTGAATAGAGAATAGAGCAGGAAGGCCTAGCTTAGAACTAAAGAAACAAATGTTTTTGGGTGGCCATTCTTTAAAGGAGGAATATGCCTTACCAAGCTATATCTGTCCTGAATGTATTAGAACCATTTGCCATTATGTATGTATGTATATGGAAGGATGTGTATCTGTTGCATGACAGTACAGCCATGGGTGCAGGCATTAGAGTTCTTATTGCTAGTACCGCTGCCGCCACCGTTGCCACCGCCACTTTAAACCGGTCTAGGCGACGGTGATGATGATGATGGTGATGCTGAGTAATAGTACCTACTGGTGTCATGGTGTAGGTAATATGTCCGGGTTTGGGGTTACTCCCAGGAATTCATTCATTTTCGGAACCTCCCCTCAGCTCGTCCTCTTTGAATGTTTGAACAGCAGCAATATTTTCCGATTTCATTGTAGATTCTTCTTTTGGTTTTGCAGATGTTGTTGTTCTTATGCAATTTCAATATTTCTACTTTGAAGTTCTTTTTCATTAGCGTCATTGTTCAGAAAAACCTTCCGTTTGTAGGTGTAGGATAAGGATAGTGGCACGGAAGGACCCTGCTTGATTGTTACAGTACTGGCGTTTTTCTAGAGGGTTTTCTCCATCTGTAGCCATTGGACGCAGAAGTCTTTCTTTCGGATCTGACAAACTTAGTTTTTTTGGTTATCCAAACTTTTAGGGTAGGTGGGTAGTGTTTTATTTTTTTGTTTGAGTTTGGCCAAAAGTGTGTTCGTTATTCCGCCTACAAATGGATGTGCAATGTGTAAATTGGGAGGAGACATATGGTCTAGGCCTTTAATTTTTTTTGTAAGTGGGCTGGGCCATTTTGTGAACGTTTTTTTAGGCACTAGTTTAATATTTTAAGCTTACATATATGTATATGAAAAAGTTTCACATTATTTTCGAGAAATTCGAGAGAAGGAAAATGTGAAAAATATATTCAAATGAAAAATATACTTATGATTGCAACTGGGTTGGGTGGCATTCAATAAATAATATAGTTACACATACATATAGCTTGTAAATTGGAATTAAACATTTGCTACCTTGCTCAGTTCAATTTATCTTGGGAAATTCATTGTTCTCATTTTTTTTATATACAGTTACTTCCAGTATAACGAACTAATTAAAATTGCATTGACTCTGTAGACAGCGAACGAACGTTCGCATAAATTTGCTATGCGATATAGCGAACATTCTGTATAACTGATTTCCTTCACATCTATTTAAATCATCGACTTTTCCCTAATGTGTTGAATTCAATTACAAATAAAAGTACATGAACATTATGTAAATGTAAATGTTCCTTTTTTGTTTCTTTTGTACTTTTGTTTCAACTCTAAAACTACATATTTGATTATTCTGACAAGTTGTTAAGTTTCAGTAACTATTCGATTTAAGGCTTCCGAAGTTGGAAATGTTTCTAATTTATTCTCAAATACAATACTTGAGATTGCGAAAAACTATCTTCTCAGTTTCAATATTGCAGTAGTTACAAATTTAATTCCGATCACCTAAGTGAAACCAATTTTTTTCGACACTAACCCTAATTTTTTCCGCTGCCGATTGCGACACGTAAATCGGAAATACATTCAATTTAACTTGTTTCAAATAGAATCACAGTCATTTCAAGCATAATTCTTTTCAGTTATATTTTTATTTATATTAAAGATACAATTTTCGCGATGATTTAGATTTTAAATTATATTTGTCAAGTCCAGGATAAAGCTTTCTAATATACGTGTACATGTCATAATATTCGATGATCCTGGTCTTGAATTCCGACCAATTGTCAAAACAAACAACTTGCTTTTCAGGAAACAAGAAACATATCACGGTTTATCTAAAATTGGTGTTATGGATGCAGTTAAGTTTTTAATTATAAACATTGTTTGTTTTCAAAAAGTCAATAGAGTACAAATTTTACTGATTACCAATTTAAAACCTTTTTAACACTTCTTTTAAACCACACTGTCATTGTTATCATAAAAAAAGCTAATATACAATTTAACGAGCCTAGCTGCCGAGAATATTGGCTCTATTATGTTCTTGTAAAATAAAATTGGCTTTTAATAAAAAAATATTCATTTTAACACTATTATTGAAATTAGAGTTTTGAAGTATGTCATGTTTTAAAAATTATTATTGACTATGGGTTGCAGGACTGGGCAGTTTCCTAAAAGATGTTGTTGTATGGGCCAGTAATAAAGGTGGATCTGACCAAACACATAAAAAAAACCTCAAAAGACATCAAAAATCACGACTGGAGCCTATACCACCACCACTACAAACAATCAACCCTGCAAAAACCCAACCAAAAGCTACGCCTTGGACACACTGCAGTCACGCATCAACAAGAACCAGCCTTTCCTTTCTTTTCGTTTTTCCTTAAAATGTTAAGTAGCGGCAATATAATATAAAAATTAAAAAATTGAAAATGGCTAAGCTGTAGCAGTCTTTAAAATAATTTTGGTGTAAGTTTCTTTACAGCGAAAATGTAACGAGTTTGTTGTTTTTAGGTCGACTTCAGTTGATTTACCAAATTTATTTCTCAAATGCACATACCTTAGTCGACCTAAGTGTTGAATCGATTGATATTGGTTTGGAAAATTCGATTTCCTACAACGTCTTATGTCAGTATTCATTTATGTACCTAATTGTTCAATCTATCACAAATAAATATTTGTATTATTTCCGTGTAAGTGCGTCGACTCCTACGCAGAGGGTGCCAGGTTCGATACCCGAATTTACCACCTTTGATATTTCACGGCTCCACCTCTTTCGAGTCACTGACAATGCTCAAAGAGTACTCCTGTCTAGAAAAAGCTTCTCAACTTCGCCGTTCGGAGTCGGCATTAAACTGTAGGTCCCTTCCACTCGTGAAAGAACAATAGCACGCACAACCCGAGTGGTTGCTGAGAAGCTAGGCCCAGGTCCGCCTCGGACTGTAGCGCCACCCATATTATATTATTATTATTATATTCTAAAATAAATATGCTATATAATGCAGAAAGTTTCCGGCTAGGGGCCGGGATTGTTTTCAAATGACCATTTAAAATTGTTCTTCTGAAAAGTGTACAAAATTGACATAAGAGTTTCTACCTTTCAGACAGATTTGTTTATTATTAAATTTGTAAAGCAAATGCTTATTTTACAGCTTATACATACATTTGCTAATGTTACTGTTTTGTTGAGAGTCGTAGGCTTTGGAATCCAACGAAATAGTATTGTCATCGAAGTTGAACTAAAATAGAATATAAATAAAAACACATTATATACAGAGTGCTTGCATGTTTAGCTTTAATTTATGTATTGAACCGAAACTTGGCATTTACGATTAGAAAAACAGGGAACAATGTTATGAAGTTCCACTCCTTGAGTCGATCCCACACTCCTTTATCATGTCCTAGCTTCATTATCAGCGATAAATATTGTAGATACGTTTGGGTTTACACTTTGCATTTTCCATTGCTACTTCGATTTTTGTATTTTTTTTTTATATTTCTCATAGAATTAAGTTTTTCACGAACACATTTTTTTACAAATTAAGAAAACACAACGGACACGCATCGAGAACTAACTTAAAATAACTTATAAACATAAAGATTTCGAGACGACGACGACAGCAGTTTACAGTTATCCAGTTCGTGTTAATTTCAACCTTCTTGTTGGTAAGAATTAACAGTTACTCCGTTTGGTTTTTACTTTGTCAAACATGAATGGATGTGATTTAAATATAATTGATATTGAATAATGCCAAACAGGATTTTATTTAAATAAATGACAGTAATTTTTCTCTGTTCCTTCAATACAAATATAAATTTAGCTTCCAAAGTGACTAATTTAAGGAAATATGCCAAATAATATTTGCTTAAGAAATAAATCAATTTTTGTAAATTATAAAGTCCCAAATTTGATCTAACGGTATAGCCAAACGGATCATCAAAAGTCAACAAAATGTTGGCTTTATAGGATCTCATATTTGTAGAATCGAAAAACATATACTTCGGGTATTTTTTTTTCAATCCGGGATCACTGTGTCCCCGCCGCATCGTTCGGAGTCGGCATAAAACTGTAGGTTACATTCATTCGTGATAGAACAACAGCACACCCAGGTCCACCTCCGACTCTCGAGCCACCCATATTATTATTATTACTATCTGTATACAAAGAGCCAAATCCAGAAAGCGAAAACCCTTGTCTAAGTACTCTAATTTAACTCTGAAGTTTTATTTTTTATATTATATATTATATTATTTATATTTGTAAATTAGATAACAGTTCACAGACTAATTCAGCAAAATGCTCTAGTCAAATGACCAAAGAGTCGCTTGAGAAAGTTTGATAAATGAAAAAAAGCGCTGTTATTCCAAATCAGCAGCTAGTTTGCTCTCTCTAACTCGAATTTTCTTACAGTTCACTTTTTATTTACTTCGTTTTCGTCGTTCGCTCAAACTCGACAAATTTTCGTTGAGTTTCGAATTATCGAGAGACGACTTCAAGGAAATCTTTTCAACCATAATTGTCTCATTGGTCTGAATCTGACTGAATCTTCTTTTGTCGGAAGATAGTCATTGGCTCTCGGAGAGATAATAGGCTCTCCTAGTCCTGGTATATTTATTTGAATACTAGGTAGTCGGAGTTCGGCGTTACATAGGGAATGAAACCTATAGAAAGTTTTGTGAACGTTGCGAACATGTTCGGCTAGCAAACAGTCCCCTGTTGCAGACCATTTTTATGTCAAAGAACATGGTGAAAGTTATGTTGCCACTTTTCCAAATGAATTACCTATCTGTCATCATGTCAAGTATAGCAATGGCTTATTTATGCGGAGTCTGATAAACTGAAGGAAGATGCTCTTCAACCAAACGGTGTTGATACCCTTCTATAAGTCACTTGCGTCGTGATTTCATTGAATGTCCGACACCAGCTTGGACACGACATGTGTGGCGAACTAGTTGCCCAATATAATCCTATTTTCCTCCATTCAATGTCTGAGAACTCGATAGACTATCTTTCCAAAAATCTATGCACCGAAGTAAGATTTGTCAGAATATATGTTTATTTTTGTTGGTCAGAAAGGCGGGACTCTTTACTATATTATCGTCACTGTAGCTAGTGGAATCAGGGTTCGCGGATCAATCTTGACTTATATCGTTGCGGAGATAGGGAGATAGAAGTGGTTCAGCAAGGCTCTGTTCTCCAGGTTGTTATTCGTCCTACTAACTTGGTTGACCGTTTACGCTTGCTGAAAAGGGAGTGATCGAATAATTTATCGGCTTAAATATTGTTTTGATCCTTCCTCCTGATGCATGATGATACCCTGATTATTATGAAAGATCTAACCTATTAGCAGTTGCAGCTTAGCGGTAGCTTGGCTTCCTGCTGGATCTGTAAACCGTCTTTACAAAGGTTTGATTCTTGACAGCCCACTACTTTTGTGCAGAGTTTTAAAGCACTAAAACGCATTTCTGTTGATAAAAATATGCAAGAACTTATAACGAAAAATTATTTTACTAACACAACATTTTTCAAATAATAAATAATAAACAATTCCGCAATACAATTTTTATGTTTTTTTTTTTTTTGTGACTTCTACGACTTTTTGCTACCCTATTGCATTCAATCAGTGCGTTATTTAATTTTTTGTATATTTTTCATTGAATACCGACTCTCATTTATTCGAAAAAATCTCTTTTAAAAATTGTACGTCTTTTTACGTGGTAACCAAAATATTTTTCATCGTAATACAAATTAACAATAGTGATTTAATTGAATTTTAAAGATATATATACATACATAGTTATTTATAATCGAAATACAATCGAACTTCGTTAACTATTTGACTTCGATAACTCGAACTTCTGTTGCATAGACATCCGAGTCTTGATAACTCGAACAGATTAGTCGAATTCTGAAGTGAAATTCCGGAATGCTGGGTATTCCACAAATTCGTTTTTCTAAGGAATTGCTTTCGGGGCATTTGCGATTTTCTGCAGATTGATGGCAATATTGTTACTTAGGGGTTTCCCACAGATCAAGATATTGTTATATAAACCACCCAAAATTTACGGGAATAAAATTATTCGTTTATTTTAAAGAATTCTGCAATATTGTATTGGGTTCTCCACGACCGTTTCTCATTTTCTACAAACAATTGTCACTCCATACTACGTTTAAATATGGAATTAAAGTAACAATATCGACTTCCCTTTTTACATTTCGAGAAAACTTAGATCAGTCAGTCAGTTCCTCAAAAAATTCCAGTTATGATTTATATGCCTCTTCGAGTAGTTTGAGTTATAGAAATATTCGAGTTATAGAAGTTCAGAAAATCGAGTTAGGGAGCAAAAATTATATGAAAAATGCAAGGAAAAATTAGTGTGCACGATAAAATTTCGACTTACGAGAAAAGTCCGTCTAGCTGTATTTAGATGTGAACCCAAATCTTCTCAGCTCGACAATAACGACGACAGCAGCAGTGATATAATAGGGAAACTCGATAAAAAAAAATTGCAATTTTGGTTTTCTTGGGGGTAGAGTTTTATCAAAGGTCTCAGTTTCAAAAAGTCTAAACGGAAAATAATTTTTAACCATTGTTAGTACCCAACTGGAATGACATTTCATTAACTAAGTTCCACAATATTGAAAAACTAATCGGATATGACTCATTATTGACATTTTTTGCTGTATTTTGCTCACCTTGCACAGTGTCTAATTTTCGGTCAGTGGGCCTTTAAGAGATTGTTTTTAGCGAGGAAATTAATTTCTTGTTGAATATGGAGATACATATCTACGTCATATCACTCGGCTATGTGAAAAGCTAACAACAAGTTAACCGTTAATAGCGATATACAAGACAATGTGCTCGAACAAATTTTCTCGCAATTGGACCTGTGAATAGAGGTCGTTTACATCTTGTTAAGTCACTGATAGAGTCAACTAAGATTTATAAAAAATTTATAGTTCCAATCTAACATTTGTTAATGCAAATCCCTGATATGTATGTACGCACGATGCATGCAGAGCACAACAACACAAATTTGTTGAAGAAACGGTCACACAGTAAAAATCCTAATTAAAAATATAAATCTCACAAGCTCAGTTCAATCGCATAACTCAGCGGAGCTGTCTTGCTGTGCTGCAATGTATCTAAGGAAAGAATATAAATTGCTAGATAGGTACATTCATAAAAAAAAAAAAAAAAAAAAATTGATGAATAACAATAACAGTAATTTTACATGACACTTTTTTTTAGTTTCCACTTTTTTTTCGAGTGGAAAAGTCGAAACAGTTCATGTGTGTATGTGCGTCAACTAGCAAAACGCATGCATCGAACGGCACACACAGAATTCATGGATGGACACAGGTAAACAATTTGGTCAAATGCTCGGCTGCTGAAGCACGTGATTTTGTTGGCAGAAGCACCGCCCTCTGACGTAATTTTTGTAATGAATGAATTTGCTCTTTTTTCCCTCTTTTCGATTTCTCCACTCGTTTTTTTCGCATTCACTCTGATGTATGCACCTGCTATGGTTTCTTCTTTGATCTTGACGCCAACACAGTGAAACACTTGGCGGAGCTCAGTTCACAGATGTATTAACTGGGCGTGTCAAGGAGATTGCTTGATGGTGTTGAAAATGAAACTAGTACCCATGTAGTGGACACTTTAAGGTGTAGTTTTTGTTTTTGTTTTTCTTTTTTTCATTTTCTTTGTGTTGCCAACTTTTCTGTGGGATTCATAAAAATGTGTTCTTATTGGGCTGCAGCAAATTAGTAGAAACAAAGAGAGTGAGAGAACCCCAGTGTGTGCTCTTTTGAGCTCTTGGATTGTAAGAGAAAATTCGTTAAGCTATTCTGTTGCTATTTTGTTGGTAATTTATGGAAAGAGCAATTTGTTGCAGAATAATGATAAAAATTAAGAGGCAATATAAATGGAAGATATGTGCATTCCTGTGCATTTGGCTGAGTTTGGACTTTGATTAAACAGCCCCTTCTTGGAACAAAGTATTAAATTATGTTTTTGAGCAGTAATTCTATTTTATCAACACATGTATGTTTTTATGCACTTGCACACGTAGACCTTCGTTTGAGGAAACGCATTGTATTCCTAAATTTATGTGAACTAATATAATAACCATCATAAGCAAAAGTCATAATCAAATACATTACATTTTATTAGCATTTCAGGTGCTTATGTTGAACTGCTTCGAATATGGTATTGTTGTGGCTTTTTTACTTGGAAGTTTGAAAGAATCCCCATTCCCTACGTATTGCTGATGTACATGTCTATATCCAGGCAAAGGTATTTTTTATTTGGATCCATCTGTCCAATAGCTATCAATTCCATCAATTTCTTTCAATTTTAAAATCTTGGTTACCATTTCCGAGCATCCAACTGTTTCGCAGTGAACTTGTAGAAAAAAATGAGTTATCAAGACTTCGAGCTATCAAGTAAAATACAAAATTGATATAAATATTCATATATTTGCGATATAACACATAAAACGTAGAGGAGCATAATTATTATTTAAAATAGTCTGTAACACATGACTGAATGGCGGATTTTTTGTTTTTTAACAAGAAATCTTTAATGGAATATAAACCATTGTAGGTACATAGAATCATTTGCTGTTTCATGAGTCTTATAATATAAACGCAAAATGAGTAATAATTAGCAACCAACTCATTTTAAGTTGGTTGAATCAAATCATCCTCAATTATCGCCAAGTATTTCCCTATTTCATCACTGTTACTAAAGTATTTTATGAAAAAAAATACGAATTAATCAATAAATAAAACACATGCAATGATAAACCTTAAGGGTTTATTTATAAGCAAACCATTGTATCATACATATCAATACTTATTCTTTTGATAACAAAGTAAAAAAAAATGTAATAAAAAAGACACTAAGTTGGCAACAGTTCATTCAAACACCAAGCTGGTATCAAAGAATTTTTTGATTCTTGTTTGCTGGGTAACAAGTAATGATAGAAAATAATTGTCACTGGCCTTAAAGCGATTCAATACTAATAGCTTAAGAGATTAATAATGTTTAAAAACAAAACAACAACAAATTCATACCTATTTAAGCAAACAAAAAGCTTCAAAAAGGTTATTCACAGTTATATTTTCAATATAAAATAATTGAATAATTTATTTTAATTGCTCAAAATTGGCAGACAAAGTCTGAGATTGATGCATCCGCATAACAGTTCTTTCAAGAAAGTGCATTTGACGTGGAAACACGGAGGAGAAGAATCACACCTACATTTTTTAGGACATCATCACATATAAGTTATTCAAAATATTGCTCGGCCATTAACGGCTGACTACTGAAATTCCCATTCAATATAGAAATAACGTTCAAGCTTCGTTCCCAGCTGCAGCATCTTTCATGCTTTTCTTAAAATCATTCTTCAATCTTAAATTTATTCAAAAAATCACGATGTCCGGGTATTGGTGAAAATTTACTTTTTTAATGGCTATAAGACGAACTTCCTCTAATTCATAAAAGCAATCTTTAAGTCGAACTAATAGTGATATCCTGTGAAAAATCGACATAAGTAGGTATATTCATTCTTCAATAATATTATAATTCTTTCAAAAATATACACAAATTACGCATGCAATAGCTGTAAATCTAAGTAATTTTACATCGATCACTCCATTTCGTTACCTTAATGTTTCAGAACATTGATCACCATTTCCATTGCTCTTGGTAGGCAAACGGATAATAAGCAGTAGCTGTAAATTTTGTTTTCTCTTCCAGCTATACTCTTTCGAGTTCAACCTGCATCTCTTCTCTTAGTGCTCCCCTTCTTTAACTAGAACTGCGTTTGTGTAAAGCAAATTATGTGATGTCTCTTAGCTCCCACACGCACACACTGACTGACTTAACACTCACTCACACTAAGAACCGAATAACATCAACACTCTCTCACGTTTCGTTACACACTGCTCAGTGCTGTCAGTGGCAGTGCATTTCAGTCCATTTCTGACTGTCGGCTTGTGTGGAGTGTCTATCGCGTAGGGGCATACGTATCAGCACGTTCTTGTTGCGTCCTCTCATACCGCGCCCCTGATAAACAAACATCTGAGCGGTTTTGTATCCGTATCGGAATAATTCGAATATATCATATATACATGTGTAGATATTCGTAAATGTGCTTTTGTTTACATCAACATTGTGTACATTAAGTTGAAGTTGAAGTTGAAGTTTTCTCGCGGAATGGAATGGTATCTTCAAATGTTCATCGTTCGTCGTCTGTGCCCGTTGTTGTCGTCGTCGTCGTCGTCGTTGTCGTCTCACGTAATTACAAATCGATTTTAGGGAGCGAGACTCCTATACAAAATTAAATTAATTTTGTTGTTTTTCTCAACATTCTCTACTACCCCCCTCTCGATAAAGTTGATTGTTGCCGACCCACTGGGGTTGAAGTGGTGTGGTGTCGCTCCGCTGTCGGCTCAAAATAACAGAAGAAAGAAAGAGCGAGAGAGTACACACAGTGGTAGTGCTGTTGTGCAAATGTGCTGCTACGCTAAGCCTGCATACAAAGTAAATGAGATATTGGAGGGAAAAGGAGCGCGAGGTTTGTTTTCAGTAAACATTACTTGCCATGTAATTTATTGCTAATAAAAAGGAATAATAAATGAAATGAAATAAAATATAACATCGCCGTCGGTTAGTGCTTTTTCTTTATTAATCAATAAAATCGATGTACAGTGGTGTATATTTGAGTGTGAAAGCTACGTTCCTTGTGTTTGATGTGAATAAACTTGATAACTTAAAAATAAATACGAATCCCTATAAAGGACGTTTACTGCGGTATTTTAACGCAGGGACATCGAAGTCGAAATCGATCGATTTTAATGTGACTAAGTGAAAAACGTACTTAATAATTAAATAGTGAGTACAAACTGAAACAGAAAACTTGAAAAAAAAAATTAATAAATAAACAAAACAATATTAAGATGGATGTAATCAAAGAATTACCATCGTTCAGTGAGCCAATACCATTCCTGAAGAGTCTATCACCAGCCTCAACAGGTGACATTCCACCATCGCCACGTCTGGACGACGAGCGCATTGAAGTGCCGATGCCCAAGTCACAATCTTTGCCAGCTTCCCCACAGCATCACTTGAATGTCCCCAGCATACCCCCGTTCTTCAAAGAGAAGGAAGCAATAAATTTCTCTGCCAAGTGTCTAGAGCCCGAAATACCCAAAAGCACTACTCCCCCCATTGAGTTGACTAAGCCCCGGACACCTACTCCCACACCACCGCTACAAAAATCACCTGGCAACCAGTCAGGACATCAGCAGTTTTGCTTGCGATGGAATAATTATCAAACCAATTTGACAAACGTCTTCGATGAACTTTTGCAGAGTGAATCGTTTGTTGATGTGACCTTGGCTTGCGAGGGGCAATCAATCAAAGCGCACAAAATGGTTTTATCAGCATGCAGTCCGTATTTCCAAGCACTGTTCTACGATAATCCGTGTCAGCATCCTATCATTATCATGCGTGACGTGCGGTGGCATGAATTGAAGGCAATTATGGAGTTCATGTATAAAGGTGAAATTAATGTAAGCCAAGATCAAATAAATCCGCTGTTAAAGGTAGCTGAAATGCTTAAGATACGTGGTTTGGCTGAAGTGAACACAACAGAAACAGCGGATGACATCAGTGCTCTAGCCAGCGCAACATTGGTAAGTGATGAGGCAGCTCCACGTAGGTCACCACCGTTGCCGAAAAAACCACGTCTGCATGTGAACACTGAAAAGCTGCTGGAGGTGAATTTGTCGTCGACCGGAGGACGCAAGCGCAGTAGATCTCCATCCCTTGCCGTCACTGAACAGCAAAAGGAGAAAGCGAAGCAAATGCAGCAAGAACAACACCAGCACCAGCTTCAATACCAACAACGGCAACAGCTTCCACAGGAATGTCCTTCGCCATCGATGTCTTCATCTGTGCGAAATCCTTTCGCATCGCCTATACCACATTTGTCATCGTCAACTTCAAACAATCATTCATCATCTGCTGGCGGTGGTAATGGAAGCAATGCTGGCGGTGGCAGCGGCGCCGGTGGTAGCAGTGGAGGTAGTGGCAGCTATCCGATCGCTACTCCACCTACAAACGATGCATTGAGTTTGTCATCTTTGGGAATTAATCATGTGGACGAGATGGAGATCAAGCCTGAGATTGCCGAAATGATTCGTGAAGAGGAGAGGGTGAGTTCATACATACACACATACTTATTTTGAATAAATAAAATGATATTTTAAAACCTCAGTCATCCAAGCGGCTGCTTGACATGATCATGTAAATCAAGTTTAGAAACATTAATTCACTGGCATTTTTTAGGATTATGACATAAGTGAAATATTAGATGTGTTCTGACACTGACACTTCGAGTGTGTTGGAAGAGAGAGAGAGGAAAAATTCAAATTCCTTTTAAGCCATTTGTCGGTCCCTCGACCATTGAACTGATCACTCTAAAAAAATGATACAATAAAATCGCTCAAAACTGTTTGGAAATGAAATAATTTGAATATTTAATGCTTAATCAAATATTCGGACATCATTCCAAATTTGAATATGTGAATTAATTAAAAAAAAAGATCAAGGAAGGTCTTTCAGGCTCAACTTTATGTGTGTAAATTAAAAGGAACAATTATAATGCATCAACTATATATGTATGCATCGGCTTTTAGGTACATTCTCAGTAAGATTATACATTTTACTGGCAGGCAAATATTTTACTATGAACCTGACATATATCCCGAAATGCAATATTACCTACATTTGGCAAGACACTTCTTTTGTATTTCTTTTTTTTTTTTTTGAGCTAAACTAATATTGATAAGAAATTTCTAATTTAAATATCAGCCTAGTACGCTGCCAGCGATGGATCTGAGCGGGTAATACTTCACTTTGTTTCATTCAAAAAGCTCGCGAAATCCCTCTAACAGGGTGTACAAAAAAATCATCGAACATGATGAACAAAAAGAAACTCACATACCGTATAATAATTTTTTAAACCTTTTCTTGTAGAAGAAAAGGTTTTCAATCGAAATGACTTGTTATATTAAAGTTGGAATTAAAATATGTGTGTACATAAAATATGTCATACATGAACAAACAGTAGGCTGTTGTCGTCTATTATCAGTGCCCACCGAATATGAAATATTTTTTTCCACATTACTGGAATAAGAACAGTTTATTTGAATGTTGTATTTTTGCACATGAAACCCCTACGTTCTTCAAATAAGTATTCCTATCAAGACCCATTTTAACAAATATTAGCGCAAAAAAGTTGAATGTGTAGAATAAAAATCTTCTACGTCTTATTCTTTTAATGCCTTTTCAAAGTCTGCACAAATAGGAAACATTTCGAGTTGTGGTAGATTCATTCAAAGCTTCCTAACTTTCTGTGAAAATCATACTATAATATACCGTACTATAATTGTTTTTACAGTGGTGAAAGAAAGTGAATAATTATTTTTTGTTTCTTATTTCTTTTAAAATATTTTCATAAAATACATTGAATTACAAACAAAAGAGAACGAAAATTGCTGATTATTATTAGTTCGGATTTTGTCGTCTCTACTTTCTACTGACTCGCCACACTGTGCGTCGACTCCCACACTGGGGTTGGTTCTCACTGATATTCCGATCCGTTTTGCGTATAACAGAATGCTTACTCTTATTTAAAATCTACCGAGCTTGTTTATTATTTATCTAAGGATGAATGCATTTTTTTGTTGAAATCATATCGATTTTGTTGCAAGCACACCAAACCTTGCATTCATTTTTTCAAATGATTTTTAGAACTTTTTACTGCCTTTTAGCTGGCGAATCAGAGCATTTTCAGCTCCCATTTCAAGTTGTTTTCCATCACAGACCAACTCGTATGTGTGATATTTTCTGCATTCCCGCTGTCTTCCGTATACCGTGTTTGTCAAGCCAACATTTTGCTGTCATGTAGAATATTCTGTGTATCTGCTGTATAGCAATAGCACAGTAATATTATTAACGTATCTCCCCATAGGGATTTATTCATCGACAGTATAATGTTATATCACTCATATACCTACAATGTGTTATTCCCCATAAAAAAGTTGATAAGAAATATTTTAATGAAATGATGTTATGATTGCACACGATGAAAAATGTCTTGGTAACATACTTCCACCAACAAATACGAAATTATCCTCGTGATAGTCTCAAAAAGAAAAAACGTATGTTTTAATATTTATCAAGTAAATGGATATTAAAATAGGTACACACAAACATGCAGGTGTTGGTTTGGTAATATTTGCAAGATTGTTGGCTTTTTATAGATTACTAGTTCAAACAGGCTATAAATGTTGAACCATTAAATTTAGATCGTATCAGGCAACTGTTCAAATACGCATGTATGATATTTCGAAAGTTTGTTTTAAGAAATTGTGTAAACTTGCCTTAAAATACAGATTGTTTTAGCAACATGCATGTATACCCATACTTGAACAGTCGTAGGTCTTCATACAGACGTGCATATACATATGTGCACAATTAACTTGTCAATTATTTATTAATTACCAGGAGTGCTAAGTTTGCCTCAACCTTCGACTTAATTCAAATCTTATAACATTCACCAACCGAATGGGTTTAATTAAATTATTCAAATGTTTGTATTGTTTTTTTTTAAAGTAACACATATCATTTGTTTTGCATATTTCCATCGGGAAGCAGTTAGGCCAGTTACTTGTCATGCATGTGCACTCATATTTTACAATTATTGTATATATTATATTTTATTTCTCGCACAAATGACAATTGTGTTGTAAAATTCATGCGATGATGTTATTAATGATAGTTGCAGTAAAAAATTGACAAGGACAGATGGGCCATTAAGAGATTATTTGTTATTCAACGTAAAATAAAATTAAAATAATAACCTATTTGCAAGGTGACATGGATTTATTCACTGAATGAAAAACAAATTATTTTTGTTCGACTGCAATAACACCTCACTTTTATTATATTCTATTATAATTGTTCCGAATGCAGCTTCTCTGTTGATATTGCAATTGTCAAACCAGTAGTATGATAGCTTTATCTTGAAGTGGCTACTTGCTTGTGTACATTAGCAATTCTCGTATGTTGAACCCATGCTTATCCCCCGCTTCTTCTGATCTTGACATTAACTGACCGAAGGCAGGATAGAATTTAGAAGTGGTTGTTTTTGACAGTAAAAGAAAACAAATTATGTAATTAATATAGAACAAAAAATCACATGCAAAAACCGATCCCGCACACGGTGAAGTTCACAAGAGGGAGATCCTTTTTCGCTACACATTCAGCTTCAGAAGCATGTTAGTGGCAGAGAAATGTTTTCCCGTTTCTTTGATACTATCTGACTTCAATAGTGTTGCCCTTCTGCAGTGCACTTGGAAATTATTTCCACGTAATTTGCCACCGTCAAAAGCCAAGGTGGTAGACCGTTTGAATGAGAATAGGACGCGCAGGAGGACAAAATTAAAAAAGGCAATGCAGTGCTGCAAATGCAGACCGGTGGATTGAGGTGATTCTTATGCATCCTTATGCATCCCTGATACAAAACGAAAATGCTTGGAGAATCCATATAGAAGGAGAATACAAAACTTGCAGCGAACAACTGCAATGTGTGTAGTGTATGGAGAACCATCACCAACAGAGTGATCTTCATCTACCTCCACCATCGTTGCTCAACTCCCCAAACCGGTGCACACGACCATTTTTAGTTGTACTATGTAGAAAGGGGCTTGTCGCTTAGATAGGGGAGCCTATTTTGCGGCAGGACAACAACTGATGGCCAATGTGAAAGTAGTTTCCCATGACATGCCTCCCTATTTCTCGCATGTTTAATCTACATAGACATCTCTCGTTTCTCGATGCTACGGACATGTTTGTATATACATATGACGGTACCGATGTGTATGCATTTGTGATGAAAGCTTCCGCACTTCTGTGCGCATTTAGAGGAATATTATCATGGAGGCAGGCAGCGCAGCGGTGGAATCATCTAACACCACGACTGACGGACCAAAGGAATAAATTCGAGCTGAATGCACATGAATGCGATTGCAGCAAAAGCAGTAATCCTTTTTGCCAGGAAATAAGAATTGCAGATGAGCGCTGAGTTAGCTTGTGCCCCTCCATAAAGAAAGGAAAGGACGAAATAAGGGGGAAACACACACATTTTTTTAGTGATTTTTTCGTCGTCAATTACACTTGCAACACCTTATGTATGATGTAAGGATGCGGTATTTAACGCAGACCAACACCATTGTTATGCAGAAGGTGCTGGTTGAATTGGACCTTTGATTATTGTCCGCACTTGCACATTGCTTTCAGAGTGCGTTCAAGCGCACGCATAGCACGTATTTTGTGCATTGTGTATGCAATTTTAGACAAAATGAATCCTTGTCGTGCTGAAGTTCCTTGTAAACGTGTACCACAATCCACGATAAAGAGAATAATTAAACTTACTGAGTGGGAGTAGTGAAGAAGTTATTCATATTGCATTTTCGTGATTTCTAATAACTAATGAAGCGAAAGAAAAAATCGCATAATCGAACGCTTTGGGATCTGATAAGTTAAGGTCGTGTTGCCATGGCTTGAATTGTGCGACTAAGCATACGCAAGTGTGCGCATATATTTCTCCAACTCTGAATTGGTGACTGCTGCTAAAAGTTTTTGCGTAATTCTCTATTCAAAGCGAACATGTTATGATGGTTTCGTGGCTTAGAAATTATAATGAAAATCTGCTCACTTCTAAGAAAATATGCACATACGTGCGTACGTTTATATCTACATACATCTGTATGTATATACAAAGAAAAATAAATTCCATTATTCACTTACTGAAAAAACTAATAAATAATCAACAATTCTCCATAATCAATAGTTAATTACGAGAGCAATGAAAAGAGAAAAAAAAAATAACAAAAACGAAAAAATAAAATAACCGAATGATGAACTTATTTATATTTTAATATACAAATACAGTTGGCCATGGGAAAAGCGGGAAAAAATAAAAGGAGAACAACGCAACGAAGACACGCTCTGTCTTCGTATTCACAAGGAAAAATAAAAGAAAAACGAATTAATAATTTAGCTCATAAAAATTAATCGTAAACGATTGTAAGTGTGTTTAATTTAAATAAATATTTCATCTTCCTGCAGCGGTATTGGTGTTTGGAGTCATCGTCGTTATTTCGAAATTGCTTTATACAAAGTAAATAAATATGAATCAGCGGCAGCGGCCATTATGAAGGCTGGCGTGATGGTATAACCTGTACAGGAAATAAATAATTAAAACGCAAAAATCATTATTTTTTATTTATTTTGTTTTATTTCCTTCATTTAGAGAGAACACATAATTCAAGATAAAATAAGTGAAACTTTGTTATCACTTTGTATGTTTGCATGAATGTACACAGAAAAAATGTACATTCGTATGTATGTATATTTATTGGCTCTTAACTTGATCTAGTTGGTGACAGAACGAAGGCACGAAAGTTTCGCCACAAATTGTAACAGCCTGCAAGCAATAATACAAGTCCGCAAAAACATTTGAAACTTATCGTATATCAAAATCCATGTGAGACATTATGTGAACATTGCGAAAGGAACTACGACGTTCACAGATAAATTAACAGACAACAACTAAATATTTTTACTTAGTGAATCACTGCACACTACGCATGTTGCGGGAACAACTTCATTTTCACAACATATTCGGTGGTTCCAATGAATCATCAACATAAAAGAAACTTTATAGAAATACACTTTAATATTTAGTTTTATAGCTTCATCTGTGGTTGCTTTCAGTACGCATACCATAACTTCGCCATAACATATGAAATTTCGTCTATATTTTTGTAAGTGGATGAATCATTTTTGAATTTTCTGATTCTGACTATGGGCAACTGTTTAAGTGATCTTGCTTGTATGCTAATAAATGGCAGTGAAATGATTGAATGAGTTAATATATATTTCTAATTATGGAAGTATTTAATAAAATGGTTTGGTTTCGCTTTACAGTAACCAGCGGTTATGTAAACTGATAGGTAGGATCAAATATTGATTACAAATAAAATAAACTGTCTTGGTGCCTCATCTGAACCGGCACCAATCATCAATCAAAGTATTTAGTTACGTAGAAACGTTTATCTTGATTTAATCTTTTTTGAACTCACAGCATGTTCTTGTTTAATTCATTCATTCAGTTTCTTTTTCTCTTTTATTTAATTCGTATTCAACTTAATTGAATGTAAAACGAAGAAAATAATATCCGTTACGAATAATGAAAAACGAAATTCAGCCCAACACGTGCGATCATAAAATTATAAATAATAGGCACGCGAAAGGCACAGATGTCACTGTTGTTGGATGAAATGAAAATAAAACAAAATAAATAAATATTTTAGAATTATAATTAATGGAAATTTTATCTAATATCCATAATTACGATATCTTCTCAAACTATTATCTTTATAATGGTCAAATTTGAATTTTTAATGTAGCGCAATCAAATCATATCGACGAGGAGGAGAGATAGCAGCAGTAAATGTGAAATCTAGTTTACAAAGCAGCAAGAGCTGGAACAATTTTTATGTTTTTGTTTTGTTTTTATTTTTCTTATTGATTTATTTTAATTTTCATTTAAGTAGTCATTGGGCATATGCGCGAAGTCTTATACAAAGACTGTGGATCGTTAATTCGGTATTCATTGTGAACGCAAGAAAACAGTTGCATTTTGGTCTCATTCAATGTCCTCGAATTGTTAGATATTTTGGTTCGTCATCATTTTATTTAGTAATCAATTTCACCATAGGTGAAGGCAGATTCAAAGGAGTCGTATTTTACAAAGCTTTTAACAAACTGTTGTCATATAAAAAAAGTTTGTGTTGTTTTATTTAGTTACAAACGAGAGTAAGATAGCGACAGGTACATGAACTAGTACACAGTGCTGAAAGGCAATGACTCTTTGAAACATATCGGTAAATAACTTGACCGTAAGCTGATAAATATACTATTACAAAGTCTCAGGAGTTTCCGGATCGGGCATTTTTTTGCGTAAAAAATGTAGGAATGAGTTTTAAATAAATAGCTTCGCTTTCGGTGCAATGAGTTTACAATAAAGACCGTCAGTACATACAATTGTTGGCGTCGCCATTTTATTTTATATATCACCTTACCGGAATATATACATAACCTTAAAAATATACAACTTGATATACATTGATATAGTAAGGTCTTAAAAAAATCAAAGGGAAAAATGTATGAATATTTTTGTTTACTCTTAAGTCTTAATCATAGCCCTTCACCGCCTCTCTTGCATAAACTAAAAAATCTATTCAGAGTTCTTCTGCATATTGTTTCTAAATATGTATGTATTTATTTATCTTTAATTCCTTTTATGTGAGTAGTGCCTGTGCCGCTACACCATCTTTTGATGTTTGATTCCCATTCACATGGGACTTGTAGCTCATTGAATTTCACATCCATTAATTGTTCGAAACAAAGGGGAACGTTTTAAATGAAAAGAAAAAAATATGTTTTCTTCTTATTAAACAATTTCGAGAGTAGAGTTTATAAAAACAAAGAATGAATAAAAGAAGTTGTGGCAACGGAAAAACAGTGTAAATATAGCGCGTAGTACATCGCCCAGTTTGGTGCCTTTATTTCAGACGCTAAGGCTGACTTGGCCTAAAAGCATGTGGGGGATAAAAGAATTTTTAAATATTTACTTTGGTTATTAACAGCTCGAACAGAACAAAGAGCTGGAAGGGGAAATTAATGTATATTCTGTTCATATTTATTTAAATGAAAGACTTATTGTTTATCTACCTACGGAGGGCATTTTGAGATTCTTTTATTGTTACGAGAAATAATAACTCGTTTTGTGTGGAATATGGCAACCATATGCCGCTTTCGAAAGACATCGCTGTTTATTGCCGACAGAGGTGGGGCGGTATCAGCTAGTTTGAGTTATTTGCACAAATGCATCATTCTCTTCTTGACGAGGGATGATGTTGGTAATAAAATGATGTGTATGTTGGAAATGCATTCAAAACAACTGCTCACTTGTATACAATTTTGTAGAGATGACTGAATAGTGATATAAAATGCATGCATATGGCACGGTAGTTAATTAATGGGACACCATTTTAGTGCGATCTCAAGTCAGCCTCAGTAATGACCAGACAATCGTTTTGGAATTTTTTGGATGAGGCACAATTGATTTGTAGAATATAATAAATACAATTCTTAACACCGCCATAAATTGCACGCTTTTGCGTACATTCTTCGTAATGGAATGAAGAAGAGTGTATTTGTGCTCTTCGAAGGGATATTGACTTTCAAAAGTCAGCTCGAAATAATCGTGTTCCTCAAAAGCTTCATGTGCGTAAGTGAAGGTATGCGATAAATGCGATAATGAAATTCATGTGTTTGCATGTATAATATATTTATAATATATTTGAGTAAAAGAGCTTCAAGCTGTCGATATATATTGAACGGAATTGAATCTGAAAATTGTAAGATAAAAACGATAAGATGACAAAGGTTCAACTCAACGGATTCGTAATAGATCCAAACAAACCAAGAGCATCAGTGCTTTCAAATGATATATTCACCACCGTATCAGCCTTAGAGATCCCTTTCGCATCAATGACTCAATTCAACAAGTTAATTAGTGGAACAATACTAAGTTGCAGAATTTATAAATTGAACTGAGGGGGTGCGTATATCCACATTATCCATAGATTTAATCTATAAGCGGATATCTAATATGTAACACCAAAAATTAGGAATAGGTAACGTCGTCCTGTAAGAACGCTCCGCCAATCGTAGCTATGAGTAAACATTTATCTATTAATGCTACAATAAAGTGCAATTCATTTGCATTGTATTTGATGGACACGAACACGAATTAAGCGATTCCATCAAACCAATACAGACAGATTGCATATAAAACATACTGAAAAGAATTACAGAATTTTATCTAATATGCATATTCCACAAGGGTTAGGAACAGTTCCATGTTTTCCATCCATGTATCATCATCATCATCATCATCAACTGTGTTTTGTAGGCTTTTTATTAATTTTTTCAATTACTAAGTATAATAATTCAAGCGGTTCTCTCTGTTCATTATTGATATGAAAGTGAGTGAAAACGTAGAAAAGACCTAGAGCGAGAGTGAGTGGAATACTTGTTTACATTAACTTCACATATGTAAGCATATACGCTTTGGTGGTAGGAACAGCAGCAGCATCAGTACCAGAAGGATGCAGCATAAAGCAGCAGAACATTCAGATATTTATAGAAAAGAATAGCTCCTGTGAAGGCTATGTAATATTAATTTTTTTCTTTTTTCTTGACTTTTTTTTTGTTATTTTTTTGCTGTTGCTTGATACATATAAAATTGAAATGTAACGTCTGCAAGCTCTTGAGAGGGTAAAGTAATGGCTGAACACAATTAAAAATTTAACAATTTTATATGAAGCACATTAATGTAAACATTAACAAGTGATGTGTGTAGGAGTGTTCTGTTCTCTGTGTTTGGTTGGAAAAAATACAAAATATGAAGTGTACCACGTATGGTTGTGGAGACGTTGTAGATGCCTTTTCTCAAGGAATCTTATGAGAAGGAAGGACATCAAAGATCACAGCCTGAGGGCCGTGAAAACAAATGACGTTGGGAAAAATAGTGAACACGCCACCCAAAGTAATGCTTTCTTATTTGAAGATATGGCTTGTAGGGGTAAGTGTTGCCTGCACTCTGGGTGCACTGCAGAGCAAAAGTCACTGAGTGGAGTGGAAATAAATTTTGAATTGAAGTAAACAACATCGCAGGCAGGAATATCCTAACTCATTTGGCTCCACTGTGTCAGACGTCATTATGTTCGGTTGTTCAGAGTGAGTTGGGGCATAGATCTTCTCTCTGCAACCGCTACTGTTGCTGCTGGTGACTGCCTGCCGTCTATTCAAAAAATTTAATGGCATTTTAAATAAGAAATTACACCCAATGTGAATTTTGTATGAACCCACTGAATATGTCCTCAAAATGTTTGGGATGTTACTGCCAGTGCAGTCGATGTTGTTGTTGCTGTTGCTATTTTGATGCGACCAGTCTCACTCGCTCGCTCTGTCTGCACAGCAGGCGTTGCGTTGAAAAACTGGAATTTGCAGGAGGCTTTGGTTGTTGAATGCCTTTTGGATTTTCTAAGTAACACTCATTTAAAATTTATACCACTCTAAATATTAAATATTATTCCAGGTAACGAGACCACTACACCATCGCTTCACCATAGCCGCTACTCTTTGCTTTACACAACTCCCATACAAACACACCCACGTGTGCATGGATGTGCATATATACAGTTATGTCAAGTTGGATGCCTTCAGTAGCTAAGCTAAAACTGAACGTGAGGTTCGACTACAATCATATGTGGATATCCCGCAGAAAGCGCACATGTTGGATACTGAATAAATAAATATTAGTAAAGTATAAGGAAAAGTTAAGTATATGATATGTTGGTGTTCCACCAACATGTTGTACGTGTGTGTATGCTTTCTGCACTGGGTTTATTGGTAAATAGAAAAGCAGTCAAATGAATTAAGAATGCATTTCTTTCTTACACGTATTAAAATTAAATAGCAAAGATTGTGGGGGCTGCAATAGCTACGGTTACACATATTTCTGAACTCTTACAGGTTTAAAGATAGCTCAAATCTAAGATACCCAAATACAGTCATAATTGCCTTTATCTTTAGGACAAGAACCAAAGTAATGGAAGTTGTCAGTTTGTCTGCACGTCCAACAGGCTTGGTGACTGATTTTTATTATTATTTCAGGTGCTTACTACATCTAGTCTGGCGGAGAATAAGAAAGAAGCAACCGAGAAGTGTATTTTGAAGGGGATGAATGTCAGACTGGGTGCTGATATAAGATAGTGCGCACTGATCATAGTTGAGTCTTTAACATAAGTAGTACACGGTTCTTTATCAAAGCGTGAAATAATTCTTATGATTTGTTGCAACTTCATCAAATGGACTTTACTGTTTATGAAATACATTTTTCATAACTTCCGCTTAACAGAATATAACTCTGTCCCATTTAGAAATTCTGAATGAAGAAAGTTAAAATATTCCCTTTGATTAATCTTCCTTCTTTAATTGGACTTATCGTTAAATTCAAAGAGTAACTATGAAATATCCGCTTTCATTTAAAATTGTATTTAGTCCAAGTTGTAAACAGACGAAGCTTGGCAATAATAAAAAAAATAAATTAACAACAATCCCACCCGGTCGTCGTATCGTCTAACAACTCGTTTATTTGTGCAGAGTGCAAACAGAAAGGTATTATGTACCTTAAGCTCCGTTTCAGTTATTTAATAAAACTCATTCAGTGTGGACTTGATGCATGGTTGTGACGACGGTGGTGTTGCCACTGTGGAAGGGAGAGGAAGAGTCTCGACTTAAAAGACATTCTTAAAGCAATAAAATTCCATTTCATTGAGGTTTTATCGATTTCTCGCACCATTCTATCCAAACAGTAAATTCTTAATTTCCACATTCAACTCCATTGCTGCCGATGCAGCCAGTGCCGCCACTATACCAGCCAGGGTGGCTCAGTATTTCCATTTTATTTTTATATACGTTAAACCATAAACTACTATATTATAAAAGAGTCGCGTGGTATGTAGTAGTGAGTCTGACTCGTCCAATAATATTCCTTTTTCCGTTCCCATTCCATTCATTAATTTATAAGAATCGTAATAAATAATTAATTTAAACAGCACCGTCAAAATGAAATTCTCCCCGTCTTTTGCCTCCATCGCCATCCAACGCTCAGCAATAACTTGTCCCTCTCATTAAACATGGAACATTTACTGTGTATAGAAAAATCTATATAAATATGTACATAACTATGTACGAATGTATTATGGTGTACGGGGAAATGCATCACCACCGAGTGGTGCAGAACAGGAGGGTAAGCGGGGTAAAAGTGGCGGATTGTGGGCGGTATGGAGCATGGAGTGTTTTTTACGTCTTCGTTGCTGAGTTTTCTTTTCGATGTATTATGCGAAAGAAAAAGTCACAAGCACTCCTAGTGTTTAGTAGCAGTACTACCATATATACCAGAAATCGACGTAAGAAAAAGAAAAAAAAAACAAGACTCCCATCAAATCCCACCAAAGTCGTGAGAGTGAGGACATCCATCCGAGATGGATGGATGGTGGGTGGTAACAATGATGGTGAGGTGATGGAATGAGATGGGTAGTGCACAATTTGCAAACGTGATTAATTTATACAAAAATACATAAAATATAATTTCTCTTGTTTTGCTACGGTTGGAGGACCGAATCAACGACGACGGTAACGCGACGACGATAGTAGCTGGTTGTCGAGAACGTTATACATACGATATGAATGCATTACAACTCGTCTTCGCTATACCACCTACCCATCCCCTACCCACCCCCTACCCACACACTCCTGGATACGACTTTATATAGTAATACAACTAAATATTTAATAGTATTTTATTGCACGAATTCCAAATAAAATATGCATGTCGGTCGAATGAATAATTCATGGAATAATGACTGTTAGAGCAACAGCACATAGCAGTGGTATATTCGAGTAGCATTGCAAGTACTTTATAATCTAAATGTATCTACATATATGGTGTTCTCTTGTAGTCAGACAAAACTCTGTGCCACAGTTTTTCGAAATACCCTATTTTAATGGTCTATCCTGGACCAATACATCACGGTCTTTACCTTTTTCTTTAGTTATTATTTATTTTTTTTCTTGTATTTTTAGTTTCTTCTTTCAGGTTGAACAGTTTTCTGTTGACTATTGATTGAGGTAGGATGCGGTAGACTGTGTAAATCACTGCAATTTATTTAGGATTTTACGCGCATTTATAATTTCTCTTTGCAATACGGGAGAATTAAGCGGATGCACTCATTTTAGAGTGAGTGGGAAAAGCACAGATGTTTGGCAGCATATTTATTAATTTGTATGCGTAAACTAAACAAATTTTTATCTTTGTGCCTGTCCTTGCGTGATTAAAAAAGTCTTTCGGCGACCTGATGGACCTCAACGCACACACTTTTCAGTTAAGAAGATGTTTTGTCCGCATCGTTGACCCAATTTTTTTTCTGAAGCGTGCACTTCCACTGTGTTCAGTGGATCACTCCCGCGGACAGCAAAAGCAAATTTACACAGTTAACACCATAGTGACACTTTCTTATGCAATGTGATGACAGCTAATTGAAATGCATGCATGTGTGTTTGTTTTCCATGTTTTTCCACATTGAAATTTAAAACAATGCCTTATAAATGTGTATGATAATTAATATAATAGTTTAAGGGTTGCATTTGAGCAAAATTGGTTATTGAGTTTAGCCCTCGTTCGTTCAATTGCAATACGTAACGGGTCGTATTTGCTATATTATCCTGAGGTGATTATCATTTCAGCCTAAGCCTTTCACCCGTACCGAATTAATCAATATTCAATTTGCAATGAACATTCAAAATGAAAGTCTAACTTTTGTTTTAATTGCATAGGAATATGTCAGCGATTGTTAAAGGTTAGCGCGAACACATCCGCAAATACTGAAATCGTATCTACAAATATTATGCACGTGTACGAAGTACAGACACCGATTAGTGGTTGCCGGGAAAAAATGCACAAAATTAACTTGGAAACGAAAAAAGGGCAACATTTTGCATGTCTGGTGGCGAAAGGCATAGGTGAGGCATACTTGTCCCATGATACAAATTACTATGTAACAGTTAATCAAAAAAGAGAAAAAACAACGGGAAGTGGGAGTAAAAGTAGAATGAATTACTCCCAAGACTGACTTTTTCATTGTATTGTATAAATGATTCCACTGGCAGCTTGCACCTTAATTCGTTTCTTTTTTCGTTTGTTCGCCGACGAGCGACAATCTAAAAACCCCTTGCCATTTGCCGGCTGTACTCGTATATTAAGAAATTATATTTCGTGATTGCAGATACTTTCGAATTTACTTATTACGACAGTTTCATTTCAAACCTGACTGTGTGCTCTATACATTGCAATTTCCATTTTCAGGATTTTGTATTCTTAATTTATATATTAAAAGGGGAACAAAAGACGAAAAGAATAACGGTGACAGAACAGCTTGCGGCAGGATGTAATTGAATTCTTTTTCTTTTGGTTCTCTTCTTTGTTTATGACTATAAGGTATTTCAGAAGGCGAACGAAAAAATTGACTTTAGTGCTTTCCTTTGTAGACATGTTGAATTTTTTTTATATTTACAATCCATCGGAGTCATTGTCTCATTAACCATTCTGAACGGTGCATGAGTTTTATCAATGGGTGTCCGTTGATGTGCATTGTGGCAATGTTGAGAGAGGGATCGTTACTTTTCTATTGTAAAGAGTTTATGAAGATTATGAAAGTTATGTTTGGAAGGAAAACTATAAGAAGTTCCCTCTTTTCGTTACTCGACGTTTTTAATTGATATCGCTTTCATAACTCTGCACGTTTAATTCACTTTCCCATCATTACAATTTAACTTTCATTTTCTTTCCAGGCAAAATTAATTGAAGGAGCACATCCATGGATAGGCGCTCCGCCTCCCTCATCTGTTGCTGGTAATATTTTTTAAATATCTTTTATACTATTCCCAAAATGCTCGGTCTAGAATGGTTACATGTGTTTTTTTATTCTTGCATTTTTATTTACAAAAACAGATAGCTACCAATATCAGCTGCAATCGATGTGGCAAAAATGCTGGAATACCAATCAGCAAAGTCTCGCGCAGCAATTACGATTTCGCGAACGGGGTCCGTTAAAATCATGGCGTCCTGAATCCATGGCTGAAGCAATATTTAGCGTCTTGAAAGAAGGCCTTTCCTTATCGCAAGCCGCACGAAAATTCGATATTCCATACCCCACATTTGTTCTGTATGCCAACAGAGTTCACAATATGCTGGGGCCCTCGCTAGACGGTGGTTCGGATCCTAGACCGAAAGCCAGAGGCCGACCACAAAGAATTCTGTTAGGAATGTGGCCAGAGGAGCTGATAAGGTCGGTCATAAAGGCAGTGGTGTTTCGGGACTATCGCGAAATAAAGGAGGAAACTGTGCAGATGTATGCGAATGGTGGTGGCGGTGGTGCACCTGCTGTAACTCACACTGTAGGTTCATATTTTTGAATACGCTTTTAAAACTTTGTTTCTTTTATTATCTGCCTTCCTGTATTTTGTAACAATTTAAAAATGCGATCTGTTTTGCTTTCTCTCTCTCTATTATAGTCGCAATATGGAATGGGTGTTAACTCAACAAATGGATCCGCATCAAATGGTTACCACAATAAAATGGGTCTACCCAATGGACCTTTACCGGCGGATACCAGCAGTCCACTGTCTACTATGGCTGAAACACTTCGTCGTCAAATACAAATGTCACAGCAATCTCCTTCACCATCTTTGAATATGTACAAGTCCCCAGCATTTTTGCAACGATCTGAGATCGAGGATCCAACATCGAAGAGAAACTCAAGTGAACATCACATGGCGACTGGAAAAATGGCGGAAAACTTGTCAGAACTAAGCGCCCTGGGTCTAATGGGAATTCCTGGATTAAATGTTATTCCTCAGACCCGCGGTCAGCACTCAATATCCCACCAACAACAGCAAGGACAACATCTACAACCAAATGCTTCATTCTCCAGTCGAGATCTGAAAGACAGCATGCAGCATATGACGAATGCGATGTCACAGGCTGCTGCTGCAGCGTCACGGAATCCACATCCATACAATCAACCAAGAAATGGTAGTCAAACAGGCAACAGCAATTCTCATCAAAAGCCAGGAAATGGTGCTCCCTCCTATCACATGAATTACAAGACAAAGTGCGATTCTTCGCTTTATAAATACCCAGACAAGCGAATGTTGGAGGGATTGACACCTGGCATTGACTTCGAGGCTATTGCTAATGGCCTTCTTCAGAAATCGCACAAAGTATCCCCTCGTTTCGAAGACTATTTCCCCAACCCAGATGTGAGTGAATTGTTTGCAGCGAATTCAGCAAATGAAGCAGCAGCCGGCTTTCCCATGAAAGACCACCCAATTGCAAAGATTAAGCTCGAGCACCAGCATCACAGTACAGAGAACAATGAGGAATAGATTCTCAACTTGGTTCGGACTGCGTTCTTCTTAACTAATTATTAAATGAAACGACATAGCTATACTGACTTACGCAATATATATAATATACATACATAGTATATCCTAGATAATACTTTTCCTTAAAGTTGAGTATGTGTCAGAGATCTCTCTCGCCCTAGCATTGAAAGCAAACGTAGTTATTGAACATATTAGACTTAAAAAAACGATATAACGTATACTTTACCACTTAGACTTGATAATTAATGTTAGTAAATAATAAATAATAAATGATAAACGAAAATGTAATAATAACAGAAATTACCGTTTCCCTTTGTTTATTTTCTGAAAAAAATGGCTTGGGAAGTACGCCCAACGATTATTTATACGTCATTGTAAATATTGTATATTGAAAAAACAACTATGGATGTAAGGAACGTACTTGATTGAAAATAAATCTATTATTTTTTTTAGTTAATCAAAGAATTTTGTTTTTTTTCTCCTTCTTCTTGTTCGGCGTTCTGTTGTGGTTTTCAGATTGGATTTCGTGGAGCACTGGTCACAGTGTGACGAGGTGAGTTTTGGGACAAGTAAGTTCGCCAATTTTAAAGATTAAACTGTACGTTGGAATTGTGAACAAACGCGTCCGTCGTATGTAAATAGCATACAATAAGGTTCGAGTATTAGTATATTTACACTGAAGATGATTTTTGCGATGAAATTGGTCGTTAGACCTGCTGTCATCGACTTGGAATTTTAGAAATAAATTTTAATAATTTATAAACATTCTTCTTTCATGAACTTGACATTCTTACTGAATATTTTTCAGTCTGAACGCAATCCTATGTGTGTAATGGGCACTATTATTCACTCACTAGTGGTGGGGACCTAAATTTGTATGCCGTTTGAACGTCGAAATTTGAAAAGCATTTCTTAGGCAGGTATTATATTAACCTATTTGAGCAATACCAGCGTGATTAAAAGGACTGGTGAATTTGGTTGTTATAACCGAAATGTCGTTGTAACCGGCATACAATTAATCTGATGGGTATACCGGAACTTTTCTGTGTCTTAAATTTAACCTCCTAGTAAAGCAGTCTTTTCAACCTCAGTGTGAAATGATCTCTATTTTATTAATTTCTTTTGCTTCCCTAAATGTATTTTATATATTTTTCTCATCTTTAGTATTGGGGATATATTGGAGTGTGAAAAGAAATACTCCTTTGCAAGGACTTTATATTGCTCTCTATTTTAGTTGTTCTAACGAATATTTATTTCAAAATCAAGGAAAAACCGGATGTTGTAAGCGATAAGTTAAGTTAGTCAATGGGATTATAATGGATCTTAGCCGGGACCTAGCCATTTGGCCGTTATAACTGATATGTCGTTTTAACTGATGTCATTGTAAAAGGTATTGTATATATGCCTTATAGAGGGTGACCAGATAGCAATTATCGTACTTCCAATTACTATTTTTTAGCACCTGTTAACGTTACCAATCACACCCAGCTGGGTAAATATTTTGAAGTGTGAAGCCGATCTAAAACTTCTGGTGCTCTTTGGATCGCAGCACAATGTTGTATTTGCAAGTCTACACCGATTTGATTCATGTACCACTCTCGTCTCGGAGTGGCAAACGTTACCCTCTTCAAGTGATGAACTCCAAGACATGGTGGTATAATCTCCACCTCTCCCAGCGACTTTGGGTTTCAAACCACGCGACCACGTCGCTCAGCCCCTAGTTAGCCAACATCTTCCTATACCACTGAAAGTCTCTGGGCGTTTTCTGATCCCCGTGGCACCACACATCTAGTCAGTTTGCGCAACCGAATGGTTACTACCAGTAGGATGTCATAGCATCTAGGGCTAGCCGCCTATAGTCTAGTAGTATTGGCCATGTAAGCGTCGAAATAACTGAGTAATCATGCTCATTTTTGACGGTTTCTAGTCGTGTATTATGTATGTTAATTGTTTTATTTCAACACTGATTCATTTCTATACGTATTCTGTTCGATTTTCGGTGTAATTCCCTGTAATTGTAGAAAAAAAGTTAATGCAGAAAGGAAGGGGACGTTATAATATAGTCGTATTTTCAAAACTTAAGGGACCACATTTTGAATTGCCCTCAAAGATAGATAAAGATAGATAGTTCCTTTTACAATTTTCATATATAATATACGAGAAAGGACTGACCATTACGTACACGAATACAATTGCAGGTTTCTGGTAGCTGGTTTTTTTTCGAACAACAATTATATATATATATTCACATATATGGCTATGTACATATATGTACTGCATAAATGTAAGAACAATAAAAAACAAACTTCAAAGCTCGCCAGAACATCAGCGACATAAATTTGGATTTCAATGGCACATCAAAACTATTTTCGTTCTGTCTTTTATCTTTGCCTACAACAGTCATCTTCGCTTGTCATCCGGACATGCGTTCAAACATTACACATGTGGGTATATCAATAACTCGAACAATTAATTAGATTCCATTATTCGGAATTGACTTATGTAAATCTTGCGACTCAAGCCCAGGGACGTCGAGAGAATTAACAAAGAATACTGCAGAGGCCAGCACCACATGTATGTCTAATCACATTTTCACATGTTCAAAATTACATCTTGTGCAATTTTATACTCAAATTCCGTCTCACATCACACACTAATGAACACTGCCCCCACTTTAACACGGAAAGTTATAATACCTACTGGTTGACCAGGTGACCCAAAAAGTACCACACGTAAAATCCCACCTACAGCGCCCATGACACGAACACTACAGCACCGCAAAGTTCTCTCTTGGTGTCGCTTATTCGTTTTGATCTCAATTTGCCCACAAAACCATGTATGTCCGTTAATCTCCGACATTATAATAACAAACAGAACTGCCGTCTTTGTGTTAATCTACTTTGTGAATGTCCTTCCCAGCCAATTCTCCCTTCAGCATCTCCGCACCGTGTCTGGACTCGGTAGAATTCACCAATCTGTGTATTGGCCGAGGGTTAGAGGATGGAAGGGAAAAGGGTCAGAATAAAAAAACTGATTTACACAGGGGGTGAAATTGACTCTTGTGTTATGAAAAGCCGCATTTGGTCTTCCTTCCTCTTTCTTGCTTGATAGGCCAAGACTTGCCGCACAAGGAAGCCGGGTATCTAAAAACAACCATTTGTTGCTTTCTACACTGGGTCTTTGCGAATGGATTGTTTGGGTGGTTTGTTCGGTTGGCTGCTGTGCTTGGATGACTTCCTAAGCCAAAAGCAGTAAATTTACAGGAAGATGGTCCCAACTGCTCTTCAGTTGAAAGACCCTGAACTCCTGTAGCATTACCGAAATCCCAAAAAGGACGACTACCATGATGATGACGATGACGATGACGCCCACGACGATGACTGCTACACAACGGTAAGAGGACCATGATGATGAGAAGAACAGACATCAGACTATCTTGTTTTCCCCGAACACAAATTTGCAGAAGCAGCATCCTAGCGTAGTCTGAGAAGTGTAGAAGTGTTGGGATGTGGTGGTGTGGGGGGTGTGGAGGTCGGAGTAGGAATGTGCAAATGTAGGTGTGGTGGAAATGATCTCAGATTGGAGTGTAGTGTAGTTGATGGTTGTTCAGAATTTAAAGGGAGTACGCCATTCCTACAGTGCTGCTACCATGATGTTTCTATTTAAATCTTGGATGAAGTGTGAGACAAACAGTTGTCCTTTGAATCTTGGCAGAATTCCACTTTTACTTTCAATGCGGTCTACCGATTCATGTACCAGTCTACACAGTAGTGTTGATTGCCTAGTTTGCCATCAGAGGGGGATGCTCACCCTTGGTTCGTGTTGAATGTATCCTTGAGCAAAAGTGAATGCTGCCACAGCAATGGAACTCTGCTATGTTATGTTTCGGGAAAGTGAAAGTTTCAATAACGAAGTGAAGACGTTTGATGTTGAATATGGGTCAGATGCAATGCCAGGAAGAATTTCACAGACCACATTGGTTGAACATTGGCTTCCTCTGGTTCGTTTGGTGGATTCATGGGAATAAATGTATCACTTCAATTTCGGGTACTACGTGTACAACGTGGATTGTCGGTGTATTATTGATTGAAGTGGAACTTATTGTGGTTAGTTCGATTGGAACGCCTGCTTGGATTGTGTACAGCAAACACTTAAAATGTAAGGATAAATGATACGGTCATCAATTTAAAGATGATTAATTATATGTACTAAACAGTCTGTACTCCACCGAACATATTACATAACCCGCTTGATAGTTGCCCAGACTTTTAAACCGTTAAACGAAGTTAAGGTTTACAATAAAATGTGGAAGAGCTTTTTCATACCCCAGAAAGTTAAATCAATGTTTGATGCTCTTAACAAACTTCATTTTATATGCAATTCTTCTGCCGTACTCTTCGACGTGTATAAGTGAAACAAAATCTCTTTCTGTCGGTGAGTATAAGGCGATACAGAGCCAAGCACCTTGCATTAATGCTTAGCACACCATCCCCTCGCCAGGATAGTTAGACGATGGGAGTGGTGTTAGGTCTTCTGTATCGGCGCATAAATTATTATTCCATCGCTTTCTCTACCCATCTCCTTTTATATCACCCTCATATCAGACCAAATAGTAGCCGCATAGCAACGTTCATCAACAATGTCCGCACAACAAACAAACCTCCGTGTATCCCTTTCCATTCGTCAATTTTGTCTAAAATTTGCAAAAAGCCTGGCTACATCAGCTTTTCATTCCGCAGAACTCGCAGCCGATACTGCTGTGCATAGTTTTGTTTTCTTCACTACTGTTGCTTCTGCACAATGAGCCAGTGTGTATGGCTCTAATGGCCCAGGGTTACGCCAAAATGAAAAAGAAATCTACCAGCCAAGCAGCCTACTCCCACAAGGCGGGTGGGTTTGGTTATGGACTTGCCAGCAGCGGAGAGAGCGTCCCGATGCAACTGTGAGCAAATATCGTCCTCTCTGGTATGTCGACCGCATCGTACATAAAGTTCGTGTTCAATTCAAGACGAAGAAGGAGAAATAAATTGCTTTAACGTCCGTTGGTTTGTCCACGGTTCATCTATTCTTGTGGAGAGATGCTGGTTTTGAATTCTGGGTGCCAGATGGATCCTCCATGCATAGGCCTAAGAATAGGATAGAATGCCGAACAAAATAAACAAACTATACGTACATTTCGTTCTCACTCGGTATCTAGGATGCGAGCTTGGAGTTTGTATGTACAAATTTTATGCAGATGACTCTATATGATTCGAAACAGGGGCATGGCAATGTTGAGATACAATAAGATGCTTTGTTTTGTGTTTTGCGAATTTGAAACTGAATGGGCGTGGGTCTGCGCTTATACCGCGTGGTTGCGGTACAAACAAACAAACAAGGATATTTTTCTACTTCGTGATATACAATTTTCAAAAGATCGTTTGCAAGGGATTGCTTTGGTTTTACGTATGTATATTTTCAATATTTTTTTTTGTAGATATCCCGTGAAATTTCAAATTTGAATATCTGAAATTTAAAATAACATACGAAACGTTTCACTTTACATCAATATTTTTTTAACACTACTGTGCATTTGCTTGAGGCCACTGAGTAAGCTACTGTAAAAAATAATTATTTATAGATAGTAGTGGGTATGTTCGTCAACTTCTACACACTTGAGCCTATGATGTCTAAGTTCGATTTTCGGTACGACAGCGCAAAATAGTTCGAGTCCCTGAAAAAGTGGAAACGAAAAACAGCTGTTGCAGCCCTCAATTGCGAAAGAGACACTACTCGGTTGTATACATTTTAAGTAACTCCTACTTTCCAAAGATTATAAGAAAATGTATTACCTGGTTCAATGCATTAGTTTTCTCAATAATCAATTGTCATTTTTGATAAAATGCAGTCGACGTGATGATTTAAAGAATGCAACACTCACAACCAATACCTGCAGATAATGAGATCTTAAAATAGTACAGATCGACACTCGTTACCTCGACCTATTGCTTGATTTCAGGACCGCATGCAGCAGCGCACATGGAGATGAGCTATACTCTGCCATGTTCGGTTTTGATATTCCTGATGGAGGATTCTTGTCATCAACGCCGTTACAAAAGTCAACGAGACATTAAATTAAAAAAAAACAGTCAGGTCGAGACGCGGTAATCTGTATTCTTTTGCATCATTATTATGTTGATCGTTGAAAACTTACTGACCCCACTGACCAATACAGGTACCTTCAGGAGTGCGAACAAATGTTGGAAAAAGCGGGTGACATTGAGGTGACTCGTATAACCCAGCAATTGGCATTTGGTGACAATGATACAGAAGCGGTCATCATTAGTCAGCCGGTACAAGTATATATATTCTGTCTACGGGAAAGCCGTCTTGGGCAACTTATCACAATAGGTTGATGTACGTCTCCTTAAAATTGGGTGTTCGCCTACCTCTGTTACGCCAATTTATGGTGCAGAGGCGTGAGAAATCTCACTGAAATGAGTCCGGTGGTGAGGGATCATAACAAGAGAGGTGTTGTTATGATTTTGAAAGCTGGACTCTCCAATATATATGTGACATTGTTCTTTGCAACTAACGTCACTCACAGGTGGCACTTGTAAACAAGGAACAACAATTTTTGGGTTTTCTTATTTATTGGATATGATTAGCTTCACATGATCTTTTTTTATATCTAAAAGTAATATAGGTATTACACGAACTTGCTTAACTATTACTTATGATTCTCGCAGCTATTACAAGCCGTAACGGATTCTTGGGATATGTTTTTACTATTCATAATGTTTCAGCTTTAAGTCGTTATTTTTTCAATAACGGTTCAAAAATTCAAAAAATTTCGCTTAGATCAGTATCCGGAAAGCACAATTTAGTTTCCCGACACGAAGGTTTTGTATGAAATGTATGCACTTTTGTTTTGAAATGAAGGAAAAGTCGTTTGTAGCAATATATTAGACTTGTCATGCGCGCTTTCGAATGATAATCGATTAATACAACATCTCGAGAACATCTCCATTCTCAATTAATCTTTCTGAATGACTACTAACTTATTCATTTTTCGTGAGACATTTATCAAGTTATCTTGTGTTAGTTGTTAGTAACTAATTAGTAGTCATGCGAATAATGATCAAGATGTTGTACCAATCGATTATCACTCGAATAGTCATTCGAAAGGGCCCGCTCGAGTGACTGTTCGACTATTTAAATATCTCGATTACTTAAGTCTCGATTCTTAAAATCTTTCTAGTATGGATAATTGCCGAGATTTCATCAAATAATATTGAAGGTCAGCGGGAAGACTCTTTTGAAGTTGGTTATAATTTGGCGCGTCATTTGTGT
The DNA here is from genome assembly GCA_964034865.1 of Eristalis intricaria. Classification (NCBI taxonomy): domain Eukaryota; kingdom Metazoa; phylum Arthropoda; class Insecta; order Diptera; family Syrphidae; genus Eristalis; species Eristalis intricaria. Next base: position 90,830,916 of record OZ035875.1, on the reverse strand, counting down.
CAGAATCTTTTCGAGCTCCTTTCTCTAAGGTTCCATGTATACCCAGGTACCCCAGCACTAAATCTCCTAATCATCCAGGATCTGGTACTGCATTTATGATGAGTGTTGACTCTTTGGTTTGAATTTCTTTGTTGTTCTGATGTTGGTTCTATCACTTCTGCAGCCATCTTAATTTCGGAGGATTCAGTGGGTTACTTTGGACCAGAAGATTGGAGAGCGTGAGCAATTACAAGATTCTCAAACTTAGGCAAACACACTTAGAGAAATCCATAGCTGCCGGGTATAATGGAAACAATGCTGGTATGCTGGTCCCGCAGCACTATTTGGGTGGTATTTAATGGCAACGCAAGCAAAATAATTTTGTTCGTGGACTGTTCAATTTTAATCTTAGTCTTCTGTGGCTGACGCTACAGTTCCGTGTGCCTCAGCCTCAGTTGTGATGTTCTTATTTATCTATTTAAGAAGATGACACGAGGATTAGTGATTGGGCATTCACCCTACTCTCGTTACATTTTTTGTCATTTACATTCGGTTGAAGTCTGAACCCTGTAGGTAATTCGCTCGGCTCACGTGGCAGATATTCGGTGCTGATGAGTGTTTATGATGAAGCCACATTTTTCTTATACAAGTCGAAAGTATTATGTTTATTTTGAACAAGTATGTAGAAGATTTCGCAAATTATTTCGAGAAATATTGAGCAATTTAGCCGTGTATATACGGCAGTTCATATAGAGGGTACTTGCATGTGGTCATAATTTGATTCGCCTGTATGTATAATTAAAAAAGGAAAGAAAACAGTTTCACACATATATTACCTTCCACCATTGAATCAGATATCTTTTCTTCTCTTCTGAACTATCCGAAATGTGTGGTCGTCGATCGAAATGAAACGATGTCACCCCCTTTTGTTCAGATGATGTACAATTCCAAACCATGGCTGACGAAAATAAAACAAGTTAAATAAGAGAAACGAACGGACCAACGGCTACGTTAAAACAGGACGAACGTGAAAAAATATTATTGACCAAGAATATACATATTCCTGCATCGGAAAATAAGGTGGCCATGTCTCACGTTCAGGTCTCCATAGGGGATGCTGGTCTAGGGATACATGCAACGTTTTATATTCATTTTTTATTGAAAGCAAGACTTGATGTCCTACCACTCAACACACATACACCAACTCAGGAATGTGCACTCTCACACACAATCTTTCTCCTCCAATGAAGTCGTCGGATGTGCGCCTGAATCATGAATCTCGAAGTCGGATGGTACCTAGAAACAGGAGCAGCACGTGAATATTCAGATGCCCTGTCAATCAATCAAGGTTGCCGTTGCTGTGCTACTACTACCATTATAGCCGAAATAATGAAATGGACTCGGGGTCGGGCTCGGGCTCTAGGAGAACCAGAGAACCTATAGGCGAATGCAAAAGATATGTCCTTCGCCCAGCCGCACAAAGCGAAAACTTATTTTCAACTTAAATCCTACACCGCTGCTCGTTTGCGATAGTTGTGCTGAACGTGTACAACGGACGAATGAATGTATGGACAACGACGACGACCACGACGATGGCGATGGCGATGGCTATGGCGATGGTGATGGCGACGTCGAAGAAGAACGGAAATATACAATACATATAACTTTCGGCGAGGCTTTCCAATATTTTGCGTTGTGTACTTGCTTGCATACGGATAGGACACAGCACATCACCCGGGCGAAGGATATTTTCTCATATATGACTGCTATCGACTTTTTGTGTGCACCAACCGAAAAAATTTGCATATCACCTCAGAATCCTTGTTTTAAATTTCTTTTTCTCTCCCTTCATTCGTTTCTTTTTGGTTGGACGTTTTTATTTTACTCCTGCTGCTGCGGGGTTGGGTGCTGTTGGCGAGACTCTGTACCTAGGACCAGAGATCCACCTACCTTAGGAGAAATTCGATGATTCTAGTGACTGGATCCTTGGCCAATAGATGCGAAGAATGTGCGAATGGGAAAAGGCTGATGTGTGTATGTGTGTTCTGTATATTCGGAGGAGGCATGCAATTTCGCACACGACGATGTGCGTACGTTTTGTATTTGCCTCCGTAGGAGTCGCCGTTAAGCGTGTGCGTGAGCTCGGACTTGATCCAAAAACAGCAACGGTCTATTGAACTGCAAAAAAATATCTTTCAGAGCATTTTCGTTTTTCACTCATTGCATGGTGACTAGCAATGACTTGTTGGAAAACAGTTGCCTTCTTGGAAACAATGTTTACTCACTGTTGGAAAGGAATTGAAATATGTATGAATATACTGCGAATGTGAAAATTGATTCAAACAAATAGTACATAATGTCTATATGTGTGCATAGATTTGTGTACAAAATCATCTTGTTCTAGAAAGATGCAGGGGGAACTGCAGCTTTCATTTTTACTCTGAATGAGTTACACCGGTGCATAGAAAATCCTTATACCTGGAAAGTTCGAGTAAATGTATTCGATTCGATATTCAGCATTCCGCTGTTAATTACATCCGTCTTATTTCAGTTTGGATGAAATCAGACATCATTATTTATGTACAAAATTATTAAAAAAGTATAAAAAACAAAAAAAGATTACATTTAATCAATCTAAACGAGGTTACTGGTAAATAGAACATCTGCAAATAGAAAATTTACGTATACGTATATAAATCTATTCAAATGTCTTGAAAACACATGACGATTCGCAAATACACGAGACAAATGAATCGGAATATATAAAATTATGATATATGACTGTGCGGAAATATGCACTCGCAAATACACATTCCAAGGACGCGCTCAAAGTGCACTGGAAAATGCGTAGAACATTAGAAGCAAAGTCTGTGCGACCGTGCACTTAATTATTATCTGCAAATATGCAGCAATGGTCGGCGAGGAAATTCTAAAACAAAATTAATTCCATTTCCAGATACACACATTCTGGAGTTTCAATTAAAAATAAATCACACCACCACCATTGCTCCCAAGAGCAATAACAACAAGCACCACTTTCGAAGCCCACTCTCGATGGAAATCACAAGGCAGTGCCGCCACCACCTACACTACACACCATGGTCACTCTTGCTGCATGGAGTGCGCGGTATTGGTGGTAGTGCAAAATAATGGGTGCGTGTGCGCGCATAGGCCCTAGCAAGCGGGCGACGTTTGGATATCCAATTTTATAAAGTTCAAAATGTATTTTCGATCGTACGACTGAACCATCCCCCTTCGAATATTTCTTCTTGACCACTTACTTGGTTGGCCCACACATGCTCGTGTTCATGCGTACAGTGGTGTGTGCATGCATATAACCAGACGCATCTCGAAACGGTCAGAGATTTCGTGCAAAATGCATACGCACTCCACCCATCCATCCGACGGGAATAAATTACAAATTATCTATGCTGGGAACTAATCCGCTTTGTTTTCTCGAAATAATTTAACGATTTTCATAATGCCATGTTATTTGTGGAGCTCGGGTAAAAACCGGAGATTTCTCCTTCTGTTCACGAAAAAAGCCTGCTGGCCCATTGCATGGCTCTTGTTTGCTGATTACTATAATTAGTGTGAATTTTCTTCATTCATAAGGCCACTGATTTGAATAAGGAGCATTATTCGCCGAATCGTTGCCCATGGCCCGGCGGGATAAAGAGACATATCAACTGAGGAAAAGGGAAATCAGTAGCCAGTTTGAGTTTATAATGTTTTTCTTTCCACTTTTTTCTAATTTAAATATAAATACCACAATAACCAAGAATCGTGGATCCTTTGTTGATGTTGTGAGATGCAGAAGCTTAGCATGAACATCTATCGGTATGGATATTAACGTTGGAGCAGAGCAAAGCAGGCGCATCAGCAGCAGAATCGATCGTTAACATCACGAAGAACAATTCAAAATTAACGATAATAAGCGGTTGTGGAATGCATCCTGAGAAATTACTGCGTACAACAGAAGCACACTGCCTTAGCCACGGTGTTATGTAGCATCTTCGGCTGCTGCTGTTGCCAATGGTGGTTGGATTACTGGGATCAATTCGTCGCAGTGACCAATTGCAGAAGTTGAAACGCCGTTGGCTTTCTTTGTGAAATCCATAAAATTATTATATTTTGTTGCATTCCGAATGCATCCGGTTGCAAGACAAGCACATTCGATAGAGATGTAGGGAAAAAAAAGTGTTTGGTCAAGACGTTCCATGCACATTATTTACAACTATCAGATATGACATCATGCGAAAAGTCAAACAATTGCAGAAAGGGACAATTTTGTGATTTAGAAACTCAGTTTTCCCCAGCGTTTAGATAGGGTTTTAATTTTCAACCCCCAAAGGTATTATTCACTTTAGACCAGGACAATTGGGACAGTTGTAAATCGTTGACCTTAATCTTTTAGGTTTCTTGGTCGCGAGTCAAGAAATACCAACAACCACATTCTGGTGTACATATACAGTCACATATACAATCTCCCAGTACACTCATTAGCAAGGCTTAATGCTGTTTTGGCCATAAATTTTACATAAACAAAAGAATGTATGAACGATAAAATCTGCAGTACATGGTAAACGTGAAGATATTCTAGTAGATACGAAGCGTAACAAAAAATATAAATGTATATGAAATAAAATTACATATTTATGAATTTTTCTTACAATGACTCCACTTTTATGTGTACAATTTTCGTTTCCCTCACGTCCGTAAAGCCGCATCTAAGTTTCACATTTATTATGTGAGGATTTTTTTTATTTGCAATAAAGATAAAAGTATTAAAGCACAGGAAATATGTACATATATCTTGGGGGATATTAATTAATAATGTTATGGTGATAAGCAGCAAATAAGATGCTCCATTAAAGCTAGCACATTGAGAAGAGGGCATATTTGCCTGCTTAAACGGAAATGTGTTCAGATAAAGCAACGAACATGAAACAAAGGTGCTTTAATGGCCACGGGCTATGTGTGAGACGAATTAAGAAGAAAAATCTCCATTAAAACATTTACACACTTATAACGCAAGATATACTCTAATATTTCATTTATGATAAAAAGTCTTAAATCGAGAAACTGAACTGATTAAAACATTCGACAGAAATATTTGACCAAGCCTTACTTTCTTCATTGTATTATTACAATTTTACTGTATTTTTGTAGATAGTCTGAAGTGCGGCACTGGTTTTGTCTTCACTGTTCGATGAGAGGTTACAACTCAATTTCAAAATCATTTGGCAGCTTTCGACCTCTTCAAGAAAATAGCTTCAAACATCTGTGATATCTTATGGAACAAACGAGACAAACAAGCTCTAGAACTCAATAAAGCAGGCCTAGGGATGCTATGTGGATTACTAACCGCTCACTCGGTATGTTGATATCACCTCCATAAAATTGACCTTATAATTACAGAAATTTGTAGGCACTGTGGCCAGGAGAAAGGCACGAAGGAAAACCTACAAATCGACTGATAATGTTTTGCCCGAGAAAATTTCAATCTGATTTAGAGAACAACCGTAACAGGATGTTAGGAAAGATGGAAAATTTCTGAAGACAGCACAAGATCAAAGAAATAGGTATAATAGATCATTCCTCATTTTTAATAAAAACTTTGCATTCTAGAATTGCTTAAGACTCTCAGATGTTACAACCTTGTCTTGGAGAGGAAATAAATAACTACAGAACTTCATTACTGCCAGTGACAACTCACTCGCTCTGTCGGTCTTTGACAGTCGTGGGTACCCGTTTTATCGAGCTAAAAAAAATGTTATGTCAAAACGCGACACTCAGTTTTCCAAATCGAAATAAAATCGAACGCACCCGTTTGACAATTCAATACATTTTAGAAGAAAAAAATACAGTTACTAAAAATTAATTCACTATAAAAAATTAAAGCGTTGATATGGCGTATCATGCAGGCACAAGCGTCTGCACTTAGCTTCTATCAGCGAACTCCTACTCTCACCTCCACGTGGTGAAATCTGGGAGCCGAGCACCTTCGATCGAAGATGGGGTAACCAACCCCCGTGGGACGTCGTTGGCGGCTGCAGACGAGAGAGGGGGAGAGTGTGCCTGTACCAGGGCTCATCTCTCTTTATGCATGGCGGCGGAGGAGCTGGGAACTGTCTGGCCAACGGCGGCATCCGAAACTCCAGTCAGAAAGAGTTACCTGGGGCGCAGTCCTTCTAGAGCTACTTCGACATTTTCGGAGCACAGGTCTAGAAGGTTATTTCAAGGCCAGGTCGGGCCTTGAAATTGAGATGGCGGCGGAAGATCTCTATAGCTTTAGGGACAACGGCGGCGCTCATAGCCTTAGCGAGGTTACCGACACCGGATAAACCCGGACCCTCCGCCCGAGGGTTAAAGAATAGGGCCTGGCCTCCCAGTTGGGGGTTGTGCGTGGGGTTAACTGTGTGTATTTATAGTTCGAGGCAGACTTAGACAAAAAGTCTTAAGCTTTGTCTGTAAAAGCGAACGCCTCATGACAATCCGCATCAAGGCTGAATTCGGGAACATCAGCCTGATTTGCGCCCACTCCCCGACAGAGGACAAAGATGACAACAGCAACGATGACTTCTATGATCTCCTAGAAAAGACTTACGATCAGTGCCCCAGGTTCTAGGAGATTTTAATGCAAAGCTGGGTAAGGAAGACATCTTTGCCAAAGTCATCGGGAATCACAGCCTGCACGACACCACATCCGATAACGGACTCAGGCTGGTGGACTTTGTCAAGGGACGTAATCTCTATGTAGCCAGCACGCGGTCCCCATACCTCAACATCCATAAAGGGACCTGGCGGTCCCCTGATCAATCAACCGTCAACCAGATTGATCATGTTGCGATCGACGTCAGACACTCCTCCAGCATTCTTGATGTCCGAACGTTCCGAGGAGCCAACATCGACTCGGACTTGTTATTGTTAGCCAAGCTAAGAACTCGGATATCAAGAGATCAACGGAGTCGAGAAAGAGTTTGACTTCGGAAAGCTACAATCGCAACGGACTGCTAGGATCTTTGCCGATCGAGTCTCCCGGAATCTCTCTCTAAGTTCGTCGCCACCTGCGCAAACAATCGAAGAAGATTGGAGGCGTCGTCAAGAAGTCATCAAAGATGCTGCCACTGATGTGCTGGGTTTTACGGCACCACCTAGAAAAACCCCATGGTTTGACAACGAGTGTAGGCTGGAAACATGCAGCGAAGCTGGAAGCCTACAAAGCAACAATGCAACGAACGACGAGAGCTGTTCGTGAGCTCTATGAACAGAGACGAAGGGACGAGACCCGGCTTTTCAGGAGAAAGAAGAAAGAGCACGAGAAGCGCACGATCAAGGTGATGGAGAGGTGCTACGGTAGGAACGATGTCCGTAAGTTTTACCGGAGGGTGAAACAATTATCCAGTGGATATAAGCTTCGGACAGAAGCCTGCCGGGACCAGAATGGACAACTAGTAGTAGAGTCGCAGTCGATACTGAGAATTTGGAAGAACCATTTCTGCAGCCTGCTAAACGGCGATGGTGACACCAATACCGCTGTCAGGCAGAATGTTCCACTCAATATGAACGATGATCGACGAGAATTCCGTCCCCCCGACTTAGACGAGGTCAAGATAGCAATATCAAGACTGAAGTCTAACAAAGCTGCCGGTGCGGACGGACTGTTCGCTGAAATCTTTAATGCAGCTGGAGATGATCTGGTTGGGCGCATGCACCAACTCATCTGTAAAATATGGTCGGAGGAAAGCATGCCCGGTGAGTGGAATCTCAGTATCGTTTGCCCGATCCACAAGAAAGGAGACCCTTTTGACTGCGTCAACTATAGAGGGATAAGTCTCCTGAACATCGCTTGTAAGATCTTCTCTGTCGTTTTGTGTACTCGCCTGAAGCCGTTTATAAATAACCAGATAGGTCCATATCAGTGTGGCTTCAGGCCAGGGAAGTCCACCATCGACCAGATTTTCACACTACGGCAGATCCTGGAAAAGACACAAGAAATGCAAATCGACACCCAGCACCTTTTTGTCGATTTTAAGGCCGCATATGACAGCGTGCATAGGGATGAGCTATACAACGTCATGTTTAGTTTTGACATTCCTGCCAAACTCGTCAGGTTGTGCAGGATGACGATGGAGATTTCTCGCTGCTTCATCAAGGTCGGTAACGAAGTCACCGAGACCTTCAATGTCAAAAAAGGATTTAGGCAAGGCGACGCGCTGTCATGTGATTTCTTTAACATCATCCTGGAGAAGATCGTGCAAGACTCACACGCCAACACAAGAGGCACGATCTTCCAGAATTCCGTACAACTGTTAGCATACGCGGACGACATTGACGTGATTGGCAGAACACAGCGAGCCGTCAATGAGGCGTTTGCTGGCATTGAGGCGGAGGCGGCTAAAATGGGTCTAGCGGTGAATGAGGGAAAAACGAAGTATATGCTGTAATCAAGAAATGGCACTCAACATCGACGTCTTGGACAGAGCGTCACAATGGGCAGCTATAACTTAGGGGTAGTCAAGGACTTCGTCTACCTCGGCTCCGCAGTAAACAGTACAAATAACATAAGTACCGAGATCAAGCGCAGAGTAACTCTTGCCAACCGCTGTTTCTATGGGCTCAAGAGGGAATTGAGTAGTAGAATCTTTTCTCGAAGGACCAAGCTAACATTATATAACACCTTGATCATCCCAGTCCTTCTCTATGGTGCGCAGGCATGGACAATTTCAAAAGCGGATGATGAAGTCCTTGGTCTCTTTGAGAGAAATGTGAGAGTTTTATGCAAAGACCCATAAAACTCTTACACGTTTAGCTTACATGCCACTTAATCTTATGCAAAAATAAGTCAGAATTCTGCTAACTGAAAGTGATCCCCCTGGATCCCCCGCCATCAACTTTAACACCAATTTGATGGAGCGTCATTCAAAACAATTTCGTTGCATCACCTCACTTACATTGAAAAATAATGTCATAAGAACCTTTTGAAGGTACTTTGCATTAGTGGCATACTTACATAATTGTGTTTGCAAAAAATCGAATGGAATTTGCCTGAAATATATTTACTTTTGCCACCCTCGACTGCTTTGTCAAGGACTTTTAATTTTCCGTACAAATTGTTCAAAGCACTCCGACTTATGCACATGCACAAATACACAAATAACCAATTCTGAGTACGTTAAATTATTGTAATACAAAATCAACTATGCAACTTTGTAACTATGTAAATCCATTTTAATAAATGTTTCCATTAAGATTGTGTGGCTGTCAAACCAGCTAGTGCAAGAAAAATCTGTGTTACCCGCTGAAATCATTTCCTAGTGCCATCTTGTCAGGAACACACTGTAAACAAACACATGCAATAACCAATTAAACATCAAAAAGCAATCAGAGTGACCCGTCTGTACTACCTGGTAACTGATTACTGGTTTCTCAAATATGCAGAACTCGCCCGGGTAATAAAATATATTATTTAATGAATATCATATCTTAATATTAGTTATATCATGTGCTGCAACGTTTAAGCACGAAGTCATTGAGGTACGGTGTACCACACTGCGATAAACAAGCTTGACTCGATGTCAATACAAATACGAGGCTTTCTTTCTTGCGGAAGTTAATTAATATATGTTTCTGAGCATATGGACCGATGTACAAGTATTCTCAATATAATGTGTAGTTAAATAGTAGCAATACTAGGTATTCCGTTATTTTTATTACATTTCCTCTTCAATTTACTCCAGATATCTGATTTGGGTAAACTCTAAAAACTAACTGTAATTTTTCGCCTTCTTACTGATGTTGATATGCTATACTTATAAATTAAACATTATATGGGAGTTTCTATTCTTAAGTGGCTTTAATATGAATTAAACTGATTTCAACTATAGAAATTGGAAACTTTTTGATCCTGAACTGACTACAAATCAATACTGAAGCGAGTGAATATGAATACTTCAATACTTTCCACGATTTTTCCTCAATTTTTATATATTAATACGTTTATGTGAAAGAATCTAGTATGTAATGAAATTAAGTACCAATTTTGGAATGAAATTTAAATACAGGGAAACTTTTGAGAGGGGCAAAAGTTATTTTATGAAAATAGATCATATCGGGTCTGTGACGAATTGTCCGGGAAGAGGGGTGTCCTTTATAGAGGGGTATCCGTAAAAAGAAATTTTACTGTATCTATACCCTCAGCTTGTTTGAGGGAACACTCTATCTATTGCGAATAAATGTTAATTTCGTTAAGTTTCAGGAAAGCTTCCACTTACATATTTTGACAGCTAAGTGTTCTATCCATTTTAGTATGAACACTTGAAGATGCTGAGTGTGCACTGGAGGTAACTTCAATATAATAATAATAAAATAATAATATGATTGCGTTCTTTACAGTTGATTGCCGGAAGGCACCTATTCTTGAAATATATCAAGAATTAAGCTCTGATGTATTCCCAATTTCTACGATCCCCGAACAGATGACAATTTAAGTAATGGCTATACAGCCTATCTAATTAATTGTAAACAGTTCTAATTAATAATATTTTAATTGTCTGATTTAATATATTTCTTCAATTCAGCTTTAAATGTATTCAAGTGATTAATGTTTTTAAGTTCGGTCGGTAAATAATTGTATAGGTCTAATCCCTTAAACATTATTGTATTTTGTGCAAAAGACGAAGTTCTAAAGCTTAGCCGAAAGTTTGGATCGTTTCTAAGGTTGTACGGTTGTTCTTCACTAATCAGGTTATTACTAAGATAACTTGGCAATAGATCATAATTCATTTTAAATACAAAAACAAGGACACTAATTTTTAACTGTTGCTTTACATTTAATATAATAATAATATGGGTGTCGCTACAGCCCGTAGAGGGCCAGGGCTTAGCTTCTCAGCAACCACTCGTGTTGTGCGTGCTATTGTTCTCTCTCGCGTGGAAGGGACCTATAGTTTAATGCCGACTCCGAACAGAGTAGTTGAGAAGCTTTTTCTAGACAGGATATACTCTTTTAGCATTGTCAGTGACTCGAAAGAGGTGGAGCCGTGAAACATGAAAGGTGGTAAATTCGGGTACCGAACCTGGCACCTTCTGCGTAGGAGTCGACGCACTAACCCACTACGCCACGGTGACCAACGTTGCTTTACATTTAACCAACTCAATTGTTCTAGCATCCATGTTATGGGTGTTAATATACTACATTTTTAGATTGTTCGCCTTACTTTATATTGAAGTTTATGGAGTCCTTGTATTTCTACTTCATTTGAAAGAAAAAGAATTATTGAACAATATACGAAGTGAGATTTTATAATTGCATTATATACATAACACGCCGTTAATGTTGAAACTTTTGGTCTCATTCTGTTTTACAGGTACACTTTTTTACAAACATAATCGATATTGAGTTTTAAGATCAATTTTGTGTCTATCTAAACACCAAGATATTTAAATAGGTCAACACTCTCTACATTTTGATCATTAATTACGACATTTATTGTTTCACTACTATTTAAACACATAGCCTTTGTTTTCACAACTTATTCATTTGGAGCCATCTAGAAAAATTAGTCTTCATTCATACTTCTCATACAACTTTCTGAAAATGACTTACTGGAATTGAAAGAGGACGATTTAATAAATACCGATACAGTGGATCTATGAATCCCAATAACCTCACCAGGTCCAACTTGGAATCTCTGATCACCAATGCATCGAAGGAATACTTCCATCAATTCTGACACTATCACGGGATTCTTCAATAATATCGGAAAAGGTACGATTGCTAAACCATTCCACGTTATGAAACAGGAATCTATACAGGTTCTTGAATTGATCTCCTGTGTCTCAGAAACGCAGTGAATTATAGATCATTATTTTACGTGTTTCTATTATATTTTTTATTAATATTCCCTTTGCACCCACTTAGGTTGATTTACTGACAAAAATGTTGACAAGTAAATTTGACAGCTTTCCACTCTAGTTTTCAAACGTCAACTTGTGGGAAAAGAACCTTCTTTGAGCAAATTTTGTATTCACACCGGTTTAAGTGTTCCCTTTAAACACACAAGTGGAGAATGATATCAACCAACTTAGTATTCGCATCTATAAGCAGTTAATAAGATATCGCGCTATCAAGAGAGTCTTAGTGGTTACGGCCCAGAACCAAACCAACAAAGATATAGAAGAAAAGGTTACTAGGATAAAAGGTCCTGTCGGGTTACTTACTATAAATAAAAAACGTTGTCTAAGTTTACCGAATTATTCATTAATTAATAATCATGTCGTTGAATATTTCTCAAAATTTCGTTAAACACTAGAGATGTCATATAAAAAGTTCTAATTGACAACAATTTTAAGAATTAGCAGTACAATCGTAGGAACGGCAACATTACTATGTTCTGGAAGTGAATCCGCGGCGATCCACTGAGACATCAACCGAATCATTAGCTCGACGCGACATAAAGAAAGAAGATTAGCTAGAATCGAACCAGTCACTAAAACATAGAAATCTAAAATGCACAAGCAACGTTATCCTAAGACGTATAGCAATTTAATTGTAAACAGTCTTAGAAATACTGTGTTCAGTGAAATAAAAAAACAACGTTCATTATGTGCACAATTTTGTCTTGTATCGGAAGACGCTAGTGCGACTAGTAATACGATGAAACTCAACATAGGGTAAATGTACTCACAGTATTCCTTTACATAGTTGTAATGCAAACGCCTACACTTCACTGAAACTGTACAACTGGGAAACTGGTACACGGCAAAAGAAAAAGAATGAAAAAGCAGAAATATATCAGGACCCTACTCCTATCAGGCAAACGACCCTATCGACCGATGAAGGAGTCAAGTGATGATTAAAATAATTATCGATAAAATATTCTACAAAATTGCACACAAACGCAGACTGATAAAAAACCAAACAAACAAACAAAAATATAAATATACATACGTATAAATTTAACGACCGTTTATTAAATTTTTTATTTGAAATTTTTTGATACAAAGTTGCACTGAACGTACGGCAAATATAGGCAGATCATCATCAGTCAGATGAATAAAGATTATGATGTCATTACTGAGGATGGGAGTGAGTTGAATGTGAATGTTAAAACTGTGTTTGTCGGGATGACGTTCGCGTAGAGATCGTAGTGGTGGTGCGAATTAGTGATGAAAGAGGATGAGCAAAGATGGTCTGTATTTTACAATGTTGCTGCGCGTTGGCGATGTTCCCTGCACTCTTTGAATGGGTTGGATTTGACATGAAATACTGACGCAGGATGGGCTTGTGAATCGCTGAATAAAATGTTGAATGTGGTAAATGCGATGTTTTAAAAGACAGTCGATATTCGTTTTTGATATGGGATAAACTTGTATTTTTTCCATATTACTACGTGATCGATATCATTGACTAAATTAGTAATTATAAATTACATTTTTTTAAGCTACTATGTATACACAAGTTAATTTTTTATCAAAGGTATTAGTTTGTCTTTTTTAAGTAAATTTAAGTACATTTTTTTTCCACTTAATAAACATAGTCTAATGTCTAGACGTTTGTTTGTTATTTTCAGTCCAAGCAAGATTAGATTATTCATTTTATTTATCAATAAATAAATACAACGCATCACGCATTGTTTATTCGACTTGTCGATCTGCATCGTATCCCCAGAATACATACAAATCACTTACAGACGCAATAAAACTCGACACCCAAATGTTGATTAAATTCAATTTTCGAATATAAACAATTCTGGCTAGGGACCCGTTCTTTTCTTCTTGACATCTAAAAACTTCCTTTCTTCATCAATTAAATAAAACAAAATGCAAAACAAATGATGACTAACATCAGGGCCGGAGAAGACGCGCGCCGCCGACACTGCTGCCACCTTCTCATCCGACATCGAGTAGAGGTTTCCTTTGATCTGGTATTTAAACAAAATGAAAGAAAATCTTACAAACGGCCAAGAGGATATACACACGCTCTGAATGTATAAACAAAGTGCATACAGAGAATCCAAAGATCCACATTAGGCAGATGAGGTAGCAGACCTTCCTTCCTTGCAAGACAAATATTTTATAAATTTAAAGTTTTAGATATATCACATTCGTTTCCGTTTTTCGTGAAATGAAGTTTCTCCGAGTTTTGGTGTTCACGGTACATCAATCGAGTGAACTACCTGCTCTAATTAAGCACTTAAGTTGCAATTTGAGCAGAAAACGGAGTAATCGAACATTTCATATGGCTGAGTTCCCTGATGCAGCATTCAAATATGATGACGGCAACGATGAAGTTAAGTTGCAAACACCCTCCGTATGTATGGGAAATGGGCTATCTGATTACGTCTTTTCTTATTTATGAATATGATCTGCATGTTGTTATAATAAAAATACTTGCAAAACATAAATACAGAACTCCCTTAATTTCTTTGCATGTAAAGAACTTGAATGAATGTACTCAACGTCCGTTCAGTACAAACATCCATATTCCAACGCACTCATTTTATATTTCTCTTATCAAAGTGCATTAGCCATTAAAGGGAATTTTTAAATACGCTTGACTCCAATTAACAGACACTTGCTGTACATGAAGGGAATACGTATGGCGTTGTTCGCCTCTCCACCAGTGTTTGATGTCTTTAAAATTTAAGCATATCATCATCGCCTCAGAATTACACATGATCAACATCAGCATTTGTACATATAGAAATTAATAACCTCAATCATATTGAGAAATCATGTCTTGTTCACTAACCACCTTTTGGTTCCAATCGGGGCGGCAGTGCGGCACGGGGCGGAGTACTCAATAATATTTAACCTACAAAGAGTATACGTCGAAAAAAATACCTTATCAGCTGAAATTCCTCTCTGTTTAAATAACATCAGAACTCAAACATTCTAATTTAACTTTATTACTCATTGCAACAACCATTCCCCTTTCTGTTCTGAAAGAAACGAGGAAAACAACAAAGAAGTACCACGAACAACAAACAAGAATACGGTGGAAAATATTTAAAAATAATTAATTTCGTGTTAAGTTTATATCGAAATGATAAGATACGAACACTCCGACCAATATATAGTGCAATTTGATTTTAAAATTCTCATCTAGGTAAATGTTTCTGTTTCAAGACCAAAAACTTGTAACACGGTGATTAAATAAATTAAGATTCAAGAACAGGTTGAAAAACAAACATTTTTCTCGATTCCTACGATAGTGTATTAGGCGGCGTCTTTTACGTTCTCTTTATTACACCATTCGTTCGAATGGGGACAAGCAAGATACCCGAACTCATATTTGTTTCGTTATGTATGTAAGTATGTTGAAACTGATATTTTGTTTAAGGATCATGTCAGTTCTTATCTCAAGTGTAGTTGAAATAGTGTCTATGCGTGTACTGATCCAGCGAAAGATCAGTAATACAGATCAGTTCCTTTGTACCACGACTGGAGCGATTTAAAAGTCCATGACCATTGCGAGTGGTTTGTGTAAATAAAACAATTGTGCATTGTCCCTCATATTTTGAAATGACAACCCAATGTATCAGCTGTTTATTTCTCTAATCCCCTGATTTCAATTTTTTATTTTTTTTGGTCGATGGTACTGATTGGCTCCAGTGAAATTTCCTGGTAACATGGCAATCATGCGCGGGTGTAGACTTTCGCACGAGATCAAGAGGTCTAGTCCTTTGAATTCGGCGGAAGATATTCGTGTTTTCAAGGATTGGGTGAAATGCAGAGTTTGTCTGCTCTGCCAGGGGGCGCTTATGTTTGTAAGCAAGCTTCTTAACTTCATCTTGAAGTGGTAATATTCCTCTGTGGATATCGTTCCAAGCATCTTATTTTGAAAAGCCTGTATTAAGTTCATATTACCTGCTTTGGTACAAACGTATTTTGCTTATAACATTTCTCTCATTTTTAAACCAACGCGGTATTTTGTGAATAGCATTTGAAAGAAGAAGGTAAGAGCAGCGTAGCTTTGTGTTGCGGGCATAAGGCTTTTATGCAGCAGGAGTCATCAGTGTCTCGTAAGTCAGTGGGGTTTTTTTTAAAGGTGTTTAATTAAAGGTAGCTGTGTTTGGGATCGAACCTCGGACTTTCTTTGCAGTAGCTGACGAACTCAACACTGAATTTCCCGTAGTTTTTCAACATATGGCTTTAGTAGTCTACATCTCGCATTGTACACGGCCCATCGGACCAAACCAAATGCCCTTTAAAAGATACGATTTCGTATTTAAAAAAACGTTGCGGACACTACTGTGATTCTGTGAATACTCAGTTTTGAGAAAATACACCATATTTTATAATTGTTCTTTGTTGAATTTGAAAACGCAAGCAGAGCTGCTGAAAATGTGAATACTATTTTCGATTCCGTCAATTCCGATTCAGTTATATCGATATCGAAAATGCATGTCCCTCTAGAGCACAATTTTCGAAAATGTCCATAAAATCATTGAAATCATCAAGTTTTCTGAAATCTTCACGCCACTATATCAATAGCCAAGGAACTAAACATTGCAAAAAACAAACACAAATTTGATCTGGATACAAAGAGAAGCTCGATGTGTAGGTACCATACGAGTTTACGCCAAAGAAGCTCGTGAGTCGTATTTTGAACTACGAATCACTGCTGAATCGCAACATCGGCCCATTTATAGCGTCGTGTGAGATTTCCGCCCAAAACCGATTATCTGCCTATTAAAATAAAAATATTTTTTCAAATCCATTTTGAGTCAATGTAACTTACCTCTAAGGAACCGATGTATGGACTAATTTGCCACAAAAAGTGTAGATTACGTTAGGACAGGGTGACGGCCATGGTTGGTCGGATGATAGAGTTAAACTACATACAACTCGTTTTTTTTTAATTTCATATCTTGCCGTAGATAGGGTTAATTCCAACTATTATTGCCAACATTGGACCGAATGAAGGGATCAATCGTTCAGAAGCGGTCAGCTTTGGTCCATAGTAGAGGGATTGTATCCCATCCGGACAACACGAGGCCACACACATAGATAGCGACTCGCCGGAAGCTGCGGGATTTTTGGTGGGAGGTCCTTATGCAACCACCTTATAGTCCGGACCTAGCACTACGTATCAATGTATACAAAATTAATATGTTACCATTATTTAAATATAATAATATAATTCTCATGCTCGTAGTAATTCTCGTGCAATTTTAAATAATAGCATTGCTCAGTCGCGTTCTAACTTCATTTAACAAATGAATGAAGGAGGGAAACCAATTAAATATTCCAAGAGGTTATTACTTCAAAATATAGACACCCTACATTTTGATATTTAAATGAACAATTGTTACACACAAATATCAACCATTTCACACTCAGTTCGGCACTTGTAGTTTGAACGCACTGACAGGAGTCATCGCTATGCCCAAGCGCCTGTTATATGCTCACATGTTTATTGCGTATTGCAGAGGAACTTTTCAGGCTTTCTTAATAGAATTTTAGAATACAAAACACTTCGAAGAATATAAATAATGACCATTCGAATTATCATGGTCTCACATTATATTCATGGAATGATAACTGTCCTTAGCACTCTGCAGAAGTAGCAAAGCAATTCCAGCCAACTTCTATGGTATGCACGAGATTTTCAAATTTTGGAGTTCGGTATATGCCATAGAAGGCACACTCTAGTTGCTGTTCAGACGCCTAAAGATACCACACAGGTCCATGCGTCGCTTGTGGTACGTATGCAACTGCAAGTATAGTAGAAGTGGTTGTTGTAGCTGCGATATGGGGCCGTTTTCGAAATAGGCAACTAAAATTTTCAAATAAATCATAATGGGTGACTGAGCATTAGAATAAGGCACACTCAGTGTGCAACAGAAGGGTGGTTCGAGTGCGTGCATGGTTATGAATCTGGTCGGAGGAGAGAAGAGAATGTACGTGAGATGGTGGTGGAGCGTGGAGGTCCAGCGCTTAGGAGAAATTTCGTGTCGTTGTATTATTATTTTTACTCGTGCAATCATGAGAAGACAATATCTCAGTTAAACTGGACGCACTGTTGTAGCACACGCATCTCTGGGCATAATATCCGACATAGATTAGTCCTGCACCCACTCTAACGCACAGGATATCA
This sequence comes from Eristalis intricaria, assembly GCA_964034865.1. Lineage (NCBI taxonomy): Eukaryota > Metazoa > Arthropoda > Insecta > Diptera > Syrphidae > Eristalis > Eristalis intricaria. The sequence goes on along the minus strand of OZ035875.1, from coordinate 90,812,828 downwards.
TATGCATCACCAAAACAGCAAAACAGGAGAGCACAGCAAAAAACACAACCCACCTCCCGAAAACAATAGTCAAATGTCAGGCGACTGGTGACTGGAGACTGGAGACTGGGAGATTCTTTCTCAAATGTTTACTCGCTCTTCATTCGGTGCAGCAGGCATTGTAGCCAACCATTCATTCAATCATACGGCAGATGGAGAGGGGGTCTGCAGTGGGTGGGTCATTGCAGCTCCTCTGAGGTTTCCAATAATAGCTGCAAGAAGAATTCAAACAATAGTTACAAAATTCAAGTAAAATAAATATGAGTAGGTGCGTTCGTGAGTGGTCGCAACAACTGTGAAACTGGGCGCAGGATTGCGTTCATCAGAACAGCATTCGATGCACCGTTACCAATTGCATATATACACACATATGCGTTTGTATCTGCAAATATACGCATACACATCGTGTGGATATGCATGTTCGTTCTCTATATCCGGTTGCACGATGCTGTGCTGCGGATTGAGACTTTTGCGTATAAGTTTTGAAATTTATAGAATTTGCCTCTGGAACAGTTAGAGGTCCGTATACTCGTTCACATCAACGACATCAACGTCGACGTGGACGACGATGATGGCGACGACTAGGTATAGTCCGACGTTCACATCGATCAAATGAGTTTAATCAACAAACAAAACGGACGAATGAAAAATAATTCAGTGGTGGACGGCAACTCACCTTTGGATTGCCAGGGTGGCATCCCCTTTCCATTGCCACCACCAACTGGAGTATCTCGTACACGGAAACATTCATGGAGTTTGTAATTCAATCGAAATTAAGGATGCACCCCTAGCTGCAGTTTTACCCTCTCACACTGTGAACAACACAGAGTGTACTGAAAACAACAAATTTCAATTCATGTCCACGTGAATATTTTATACATTGGGATCTAGTGCTGAATTTATTTTGTTTAGAACAGTCAAGTCGTTTCGAATTTCCATCCTGCACAACCCACCACAACTACCGTGGGGTTGAGTAGTTCTTTTGACTACCATCAAATGGATGTAATCGTTAGTACGTCTCGCTCTCTGTTACCGTGGTGACAATATTGTGTGTGCAGTCAGAAACACTTTCTTTCGACAGTTAATAGTATATCAGCAGACCTGCATGTATATGTATGTAGGTTGTCCGTGAGTAAGGATATATTGACCGGAAATAATAGAGCGTTAATTCTACGGATTTCGGATTTTTTTCGGTTTCTTAATAAAAAAATGCATTTAAATGTTAGTTTATAACTGAACGTTTGGAATAAAATTAACCGGCCGAATCAAATATTTGTTAATAAAAAAGTAATGGAATTAAAATTTGACAAAATATGAGTCTAAAAATTATAATAAAAATAACAATATGGGTGGCGTTACATCCCCGTTCTACAGCAACTAGTCGTGTTGTGCGTGGTATTGTTCTCTCTCGGGAGTGGAGGGTACCCACAGTTTTATGTCGACTCCCAACGGTCAAGCTGGAGACGCCATAGGTTAAAGTGCGTATTAATGGGCGCACATACCCACTACCAACAGCATTTACATTGCTACAATCAAGGAAGGCATGACAAATATTCATGTTGTTGTCTGTTACACAGCTCTTGCCAAACACATCTTTTAGTGAAATAAACATGTGATTGAAGATTGCTTACAATTTACTAAAGTATTTTGTATAAAACTTATTTGTGATTCCACATTGTTAGGCGGCTTCATGTTTTCATTCGTGAACTTCTATCTTTGGCCGGTGACTCAATACCATCCTAAATGTCTTTGGTCCTTCCAGTGAGGTTTGTAGACACAAGTTCCTTGGACATACCGTGAATAAGGAAACATTCCAGGGTCATTTTGAGTCGGACTTCTGCTAGGACGCCATTTTCGAATATTATGTTATACATAGTAAATGAACAAGATTTACGACGGTATATTCAGTCGCCTTCCTCTAAGTCGAATTTTCACGTTATATACAAATTAGTTAAACTCAGAGGGAGTTTGACTGTGTTCGATTTTGTCCTCATTTAGATAACTGCGTCACAATTGAGTTTCTGAATGAATTGCAAGAAGCCTTATGACCTCAAGATGTTGCAGATTTTTGGCAATCAGTTCAATCTGAAGACTAAGTGCAGCTGTTATCGGCACAGGTTTATGAAGAATGCAACGTCGGGGAAGAAGAAACTGAGTGTCACAGCATGTCTCCTAGTAATGCTTAACGAAAGTTTTTGGAATCTTTCTTGGAAAGAAAAAAGGTTCTGAGAGCTTAGAAAAAATATTTGATCTTAATTTTTTTAACGAACGGTAGATGTTTCAGGAAAACTTTAATATTCAAAATGACTTATTTTGATAAAGAAATCTGCAAGTTCTGCAATAGAAAACAGATTTTCTATATCGAATCTAAACAAAATAAAAAAATCAAAAAGTTCTAAAGCCTTAGCAGCTTTAGCCGAAATTGAAAACAAATGTCTTAGAATTCTTCTGTGGTAACGAAGCTCTCGCGTCGGAGGCCCCATCCCAACCAGGGGCCCCTTAACCGTCTTGGTATTTTAGAATTTAGAGTATTTGTATCTATAGAATTCGGCATTCATCATTACCTCAATCCAGGTCTCCATATCACGGGTTTCTTATCGCTGATTGAAGCTATTTCAGGGTAGCTTCTACTATCCCCTTAAAGTATAATGAGTGAAAGTATAAAAATGAGAGTGTTTCAAATATGGTTCAAATGCCCAAGTTTTCATACTTAAAGGCATTTCACATGAATTAACTAATGTCAAAAACTTAGATTAAGACTTTTTTGTAAGTCTCAGGTAAGTTTGTAGATCATTTTTCATCGTTAGATTATTCGTTCCTCCTGTACTTGTGGTCATTTCATTGTCCAAAGCCATGTCCAGAAAAACTTTTATTGCTCTCTCCACTTTGGAAACCAGACAAAAATTTACGTCAGGGCGTCAGCAGTCAGCACTGTGTCTGTAACGAGTACCACACCATCCACTATGTAATAAACATGTTTCTTACAAATAATTATGAGAACTTTTGTTTCCGCCTCCACCCGCTCCATTTAACGAAAAGTTTTATCAAGCATTTATTGTAAAACTTTTCCACGCTTCACGCAGCCTCTGCGTCCGTTGAGAACGCATAAACTGGCGCTGTGGAATAGAGACATGAACACACACATAGCCGCATGTAATATCGCGCTCTGAGTAAATTGTATCATTCCAATTAGTCGTAAAACTTTAAAGCACGTAACAAAATATTTCTAGAGAAACAAATAGCAATAAGGTAGGAAAAAAGTGCATAGGGGATGTTAAATACACACATTCATGGGGCTGGTGCTCCCTTCGCCCATCCCGAGTATTGCTTTCGAAGAACCATTCCATTAGAACTGGCCTGCTCGACAACAGCGATTGTCTTCCTTTTACGCCTTGCGCCGGTTTTGTTGCTCGCCGTCCATATAGCGTTGCGCCTGGGTGGGATGTTGTTTTTGTTGTCGCCGCTAATATTTTTTTTATTATTTCTCTGTTTCAATCAAATTAAAAAATAAAAGAAATCAGTCTCTACGTCGCGCACACACAATGATTGCAAAGCCGCGGCCATATACTGGAGAATTTTTTTTGAATTCAAACATCTACATGCCTCTGTGCAAACTTCCTATTCAACCGGCTAGGAGGTGGTGTGGGAGAGAGAGCAGGAGCAGGAGTTGTGAAGGGAGACTGAGGTGGAAGAGGACCATGTGCAGGTCCGCAGCTAGATTCGAAGATACTCCTTGTGATGTTTTTTTCTGCCGTGGCAATAGATATCCTGAATATGTTGCTGCTGCTACTGCCACTGCTGCTACTACTACACCCCTTTTCTACGGCATCTACGGATAGGCAAGGAATATTCCATTTTATATTTTTTTGCATTTTTTCTGCAGCAAGCAGCAGAGCAGTGTGTTCGTTAAGTCTCACCTATCCCATGGATGCATGCATGTGTATCCAGAGAAACACGAAAGGGCTTGTGTACTCTCAAACGCAATAGAAAATTCTCCAAAGGATGAGTTCCAATAATGGGTGGTGGACGTGGCGTGGTGCTGTTGGTTGTAGTGATGGTATCGGTGGTGGCGATGGTAATGGTGAATGATTCCAGATGATGGGATGCCACCACCACGTGGACTTTAAACATTCTATCGCATCGCTACGATATAAAATCAAGCAACAAAGCTTAAGCCTAGAAAAAGACGAAAAAGAAATTAGAAAAACGCAAAGCAGAGGCTTTTTGGCACAGCAAAGAAAGGGGTAAAAAACAAATCCAACAAAAGAAAAAACTGAATTTTAGAGTCCTCGCGCGCATTTGTTTTATTAAACAGCTCTCACTGGCACAGCGGCAGAAGGGCAGAATGGCAGAGAGAAGAGTTCCGTATACCATGTCCCGTGCACCGTCCGTCGTCACCACTTACTGCTCCTTCAAATGGGCGGGCGATACTTTCGACGTCGCGACGTCGCACCGTTCTCCCCAGTTGTCGTATCTCAGTTCTAATTTTTTAATTCTTTGATTTTTTGCTTTTGAATTTTGTATTTTGTCAAGCGAAAATTTCGCGACGAAAAGTCCGTGCAGGAGTTGTAATAGAATAGCTCTAGCACTCAAAGCCCATTGCATTGTAAATTCCAATTTTTATTGACGTCAATGGGGGTATACAGTACACCTATCAACCATGTGAGCTGCGGGCAGACACACACTCTCCGCTTTTTTGTCAATCCTTGTACATATCCACACTCCACCGCACCGTTCTGCCTGAATTTTTGGGAGACAGAATACACTTTCGCTCACGTACGAATGCTTTGAGTAGAAAAGAAGAAAAATGAATTACTAACAAAATAGGATAAATAATTTCAAAGGAGGAATGACGCGCAAACTGTGGATATTAATAAAAATATACCTCAACGTGTACATGTGCGCGTGTACACGTCGAGTTGAAAAGGCAAAAAAAACGTAATAGTACAGATATCAAAGTTGGGGCGTATTTTCATTGAAAAACAAGTTAATAAAGATACAAATCAACCTTTGAGATATGGATTATTTAGGAATTACAAAAATTCACAATTGTGATTTTCTTGGAACAAGAGTGAAATTTCTCGGCTGGATTGGAAATGTATTGTTTATTCATTTTCAATTTACTGTGGTTTTATAAAGAACCCATTTTAACTTTTCTGCGGAAAATTTTGGATCATATGAAAAAGAAACAATCCGAATCAGATTATTCCTACCCACCAAATATTCCGTTAATTTTACTTAACCTCATTAAATTATCAATCAATCAATCATGTTTATTACGTTCATAAGTTTACAAAGCGAGCCACCGTACAATTTACAATGCAGAGATTTGATATATTATAGAATGCAATACTACATCTCTCTACTGCAATCTATCTAAAAAAACAAGTGTATCATTAAATTATAAAGTTGGTAATCAAGGATAAGAGGTGGTGTCCGTGAAGCTGTGGGTCTGTGCGTCGACTCCTACGCACAGACCCACAGCTCCTACAATGCAGAATGGTTCGGGGCCTGGGAAAGGTTCCGATACACCTTTTTCTTTCATTGCCTTCTAGAAGAGTTTAACTCTGTTACTTCTGCTTAGCTCCAAGCTTCTGAAGGCATTTCCACACTTAGATTTTGATGATGTAGGAGTCTGGTGTCAAGATAGCGGCACGACTGTCGGGCATTATTACTATGCCGCAGTTAGGTATAGTTCCAGTCAAGATTGACTTAAGCGCATCTGTCTATGGCATAAACTTCTGCTTAAAAGATGCAGGTGCTTTTGTAGCTTTTTGAATAGTGAATCGAATTGTCTCGATGTAGGGTCAATGTCTTTTCATATCCCTTCTTTTGCCATTCTCGTGATTGTTTTGTTTTGGTGAGTAACAAGTTCTGCTAGAAAGATTTATTTTAAATATTATTAACCCCCATTCATCATCGGTTGGCTGAGAAAGGACTTTCAAACCTAAAACAATTTACAAGTATAATAATTTACTCAACTTCAGTGAATGGCTCGCCTCGCGCCATATGGCGCTTGTTTAGGGGCGCTTGAATAAAATTTACCAAGCCAAACCTAAATCGAGAGACCTTTTTCTTTTTTCGCATGTATCGTTAAATGTTAAAAGTAAACTCATGCAGCCAATTTTTATCATAATTATGAATGTCTTGTTCTTTGACAATCTTCTCTCGTACAGGCACTGCAACACAAAATGCTTCCACAGACGAATTCCCCAACCATGGCTGCTGCTGCACTTATGAAATGTTTTTACTTCTTTAAAAGTTGTTAAGTCTTTTTTCTGTTTTTGTTAAATGCCGCGTCATCGCCCACGATGAACACGAATTCGTGCAGATACCACCGCCACCATTGTTGCTTGTCAGTAGCAGCAGTAGCCGGGGCTACTGGCACCGCTCATGCTGCAACTGCTACATTTGCATGAGCATACTTATTTTCAGCGGTCGCCCGTTTATCCAAGCGGACAGGTTATAATAAATATGTTTGAGGAAATGCTGTAATTGTTTTAAAAGCAAAACAAAAACAACAAAAAACAGCGAGTCGAGTTCATATCACAACAATCTTGTACGCGATCGGTTTTTATCGGCGAATCATTACTTTTGCATATGCGATCTGTGTCACTGATTGTTTTTTCTTATGTGGATACAGCAAGGAGGAACAAGAAGCTGAGAGTGAGTGCACAGCCAACGGAGTTGTAGCAGACCGCTTCGGCCGGGTATCATGTCGAGGAGCCTGCATTGATCCGTAATGGGGAGTGCAGATGATGTAGTGTCGATAGAACGCTTCATTTCCATAAAAACAAAGCATAAAATAACTCTTTTACCGGAGCTACTGTTTAGCAGAGGGCCAGAGCTGGAATTTGCTTTGGACACTAGATGAGGAGGCATGATTGTTATATTTGGAACGAGTATCGGTTTGTGTATATGTCTTCGGACATTTTATGTGGATGCTTTAGAGATCGTGATACATAATTATGATTGAAGCAAATTGATGTTGAGGGAAAAGCAGAGTTGATATGCAGATTGAATGCAGCTTGGATGCTTAGCTTTGGAGAAGGGCTTTGTTGAAATATTTCAATTGTCCACTTGAAATACTAGTTCTAATGCTGTTTTGCACGCAACTATGAAAATTCATTCGTTTCCAGTCATCTTCGTCTTCCTTATTGGCACAGAATGCAAGAGGGCTCTATTACTCAATTGTCTCTTGAGCTGATGAAAACAGCGTTTGGCATGAGCTTACTGTGTTCTGGCAATCACGTCAATGTCATCCGCATATGCTAAGACTTCTGGAAGATGGTACCTTTAGTGTTGGGGCGTGTGACTTGACCGATTTTCTGCAATCTACAGGATGATGTTAAAGAAGTCACATGACAGCGCGTCGCCTTGTCAAAATCTTTTTCACACACTACAAGTCTCGGTTAGTTTGTGACCGACCTTGATGGAGCATCATCCTGCGCTACATGACGAGTTTGGCAGGAATGCTAAAACTGGGTCGATGGTGGACTTCCCTGGCTTGAAGCCACACCCATGTGGACCTATCTATCACCAGTCATATACTAGTGGAAATAATAGCTAGATTCCCATTCGCATGATCGACTGGATCAGTCCTGACCATCAGTTAAAGCCAATGATGACATCATCAGCACATCCCACACCCCATATACTTCGCCAGATCTCCGCCGAACAGTGGGCTAGAGAGCCAACTCCCCACCAACTCAGTTATCCGACGATTGATCTTATGACATTTTATTTGAATTCAATGCACTCGATAGACCGCGAGCTCTAAAGAGTGCGATGCGGCGGGCAGCGGTTGCAATATTGATGACAGGCGTCTCAAAAAAGCGGAATGGTGTAAACTGCTCTATTATACACATCAGGAGGGTACGTAGTGAGGAAGGGGGGAAAAATTCACCGGCTTGCGCCAAATTTCACTTTTTCAATATTAGACTGACATGGATACATGAACAACAGCAGGAGGGCCAATGTCATGTCATTCATCGAACGGCGTTCATTGAATGCATCCTGTGCTCGTATTATCTGCACGGAGTGCAATGCTTTGCTGTTGCGGGGAGATGACCGGCCTATTGCACGTTTTTTTTTCTCCTGCCTAGTGGTTATTTTCGCACACACGCCGGGATAATGGGAATCGAAATCTACCCAAAATCAAGTGCACCCCGACTACTACCCCCTGCAGGCCGCGATAAAAAGTCCGCGGCCGCTGCCTGTACGGGCCAAGCGAGTGAATTTTTCCGCCTGCTGCATGTTTTACCTGCTTGCACTCTGTTGCATCAGTGATACTGCCTGGATGAGAGCAGTGCGATTGGGATCGGAATTGCATACTGACTGCATGCTCCCCCTATTGGGATGGCAATGTTGAGCTGCTGCTTGCAGGATGAACGAAAAAAAGGACTGGACTGAGGACCGCAAACAAAAAAAATGGAAAACTCAACTACAGGCTAGCCGTTGCAGCCGCATCGGGAACCGCCAACCGGGCAATTTTTAACGCTTAAATAGCACGGTGACCGCAAATTGGAGGTTTAGTGGATGCAACCCCGCTTAGCGCTTCTTATGATAGGCCTCGCTCCTGTCGATTTTTCGTTTTCATTCGGCGAGTATTACAACCCTAACCAGTGTCAGGGAAATACCCGAGTGCCACCCTGGTAATGTTGCGAGCATGACGCGGGTAAAAATGGGCTGGGATGTGTTGCATTTTTTTTTTGCACTGCAAGGGGATGCACATTGCACTCGCGGCAGTAGGATAGCTGGCGCACGGATGACCATGACCGCGTGAGCCGATTGCACTCGTCCATCGAATTATACGCCGACTTTTGTGCTTCAGTTTTAAATTTCTGTATAGGGTGGGGTACTTCCATGGATATAGTGCCGAGCGGCAGATGGTATTCCGGGAGTTAAATCACTCGTTAAATATGTTTGAGGTATGAAAGTGTAAACCGCTGATATTGTAGTGATTGAAAATTCAGGCGAGAGTGCGATGTCGACGGCTGCCTTTTTTTGCGAGATTGTTCGTGTGCGTTTTTTTTCTTGTTTTGGGGCCTCTTGCTTGGTGATGCGTTCGTTGATAATGGTTCGTTTTGAGTTTTTTTTCTGCTTTTTTTCGTGTATCAAGGGAAATTGCACCCGACCACCTGTGGTAACACGCAAAGTGTTGCCGGTGTGTTTACACGATTATGCCACAATGGGTCGCGCGCGCGGCGACGAATTTTATGGTGGTTGGGGATGATGCCAGCAAGCGAGAGTGCATCGTGTTGCGATAGTGGAAGTGGCAGATATGGATGAAAGGTGGCGCCTCGCTTGAATCATTTTGGATTAATGAATGCAACTTGTTAGTCTTGTTATGGACTGGAGTGAGGGAAACGTTTTATGCGTTGGGTTGGTGGGAAGTTTTTTTTATTTTTTCATCGGAATGTTGGTTGGGATCTGGATAAGATATTATACACACAATTATGTGGTAGGTGGGGGCTGAATTTCAGCATTAGATTAGGAAAGAAAGAATCCACTATCACTTCTTAATGCTTAGCTCAAGACATTCTCCAAGAAAGTAATTTGTCTTGAACTTTCAAAAACACGACTTCGAGGATAAGATTTCGTAGTGCCGATTTGGATTTTCTTTAATGATGGGCCTTGCGTTGGCTAGCAATAATCACTGAAACGCCTACACCATTTTTCAGTTTTGAAAGAACACGATCACGAACCATCGGTATACCATCCTCTGCTTAAGCTGAAGCAAGCTAAATCATCTTCCGTGTTATACTCAAGCATGTATGCATTCGCATGTGTATGAAAACGCCTGTTCTAGATGAAGCAAACTCCTGTACCTGCATTGGATATAGGAGACGTTATGAAGTATCGGTGGCACAGCAGAAACAGGAGAATCAACCAAATCCGGCAGAGAAATTTATGTATTTATCGAAATGATGGGGGCGGTTAGAATAGAGAAAATTCCATAGACGTGGAGACGACCCACCTCCCCTCAACGAAACACCCTTTTTCGACGCTTCCGGCGATGAGGGTGAGCCTTGCTTGATGGACAACTCTGTACCCACTCGCCGTGTCACTATGTTTCACATAATGGCTGTATTCTTGCATTTCGCCGAAAATTGCCAGGGTATTCTCTAACGTTCGTCCGCCTACTCGTCAAATGGTTTTCCGGTGCTCGCTGCAGACGAGCATTGTATGAATATATGTACACACGTCTCAGTGCTTGTATGTAACATATTCAAGTATATTCAAAAAAGCAAAAAAAAGAAGAACATGAAGAAAATAAACATTGTTAAGCTCAAATTTTTTCTGATCAGAATGAAACTAAAAAAAATACTAAGCCGTCACTTTCTCATTTGAAATACGAGGCTCTGTATACATCGCCAACATTGGGTAAAACAAAAAAGATTTTAGCTAAATGACGCGCTTTCCAGCCAGCATTCCTTTGCTTGGATATTATTTTTATTTTTAGATTCGTAAAGGAATACAAATCGAAGAAGAAAAAAATGCAACAAAAAACAATGGTAATGCCGGTTTAGCTTTCTTTTATCTTGTTTTTTCCGCGGGTAGCGGTTAATGGGGAAACGTCGTTTAGTTAGCAGAAAATGAGGGACGAGGCGAGTAGATTAAAGTGGAATGTAGTTTTAAGGATGTTTTCTCTTATAAAAATGGAAATTGTCTGAATATTGATATTCCTAATTTATATCTACTTTGACTTGTAAAGGAATCATGTGGCGACTCTTAAGACGTAGACAACAGTGGAATCGCAAAGCGAATAATTTGCGTATAGTGGCGTGTTGGTAGATCCAAGCAATCAATCACATTTTCTTGTAAAGGGTGTTTTTTAAAGATATGCAAATTCAATATTAAATAAAAGACTTGAAGCTTGGCAATTTCTATGATTTTTACTCTATTAAATAGATAATATATAGATATAGATATGGCATTATTGTTTAAATATGATTTCGGTCATATGCGCACCACGGCTAGCCAAGTGACTAAATCTGCGAGACGAGACGGCACTGCAATTGCAGATAAGATGTGAAGTGGTTTTTTCATCCTCTTCATCCCTACAACTTCTGCAGAAGTCGTTATAGGGGATACCTAGTCTTGAGGCGTGAGTTCCAATGGCACAATGCCTGATTATGACACCAATTAGAGTTCAAAGATTCGGCCTACTCATTCTGATCAAGTCGCGTCGCGTGACCTTTGAAAGACGCTACAGTTTAAAGGTAGTCTTAGAGTAGACTAGACAAATCTAAAGCTGTTTCATCGTGTTCCGATCGACAATCTGTAGAAACAATGTTGCCAATTGAAAGAAGACCTTTAAAAATAACCCCCGTTATTATGAAAAAAACCTCTATAAAGCAACGTCCTCAACGTTTGCAAGTACTGTACAGCCTCGTGAATGCGGACACTCACTAGACCGGACTCTTCAGTAGGCCGGACACTTCTATTTTTCGGACACTTTCAAAATATTACTACTACAGTCCGGACAGATTATTAAAATGCATATACATTTTAACTCTGTTTTGCGTATAGGTTCATAAAATTATCGGAATTCCCCTACTTGTTGTTTCGCTTGCAGTCGGCGCTTGAGTCTAGACATTGTGCCGATGGGATATGCAAGGTTACGTATGCTGCGAAAATTTCAATAAAGCAAGGAAATTGTTTGCTAGGGTCATGTAGTGTGCAGAACAATATTGTGCATCTCAAATAGATGTCCTTCAAAAGATTGTTTTAGAAAAAGCGTTCCAGGCAAAAATAAACACGTACATATATTTTTGCCCGTTCAAGATTTTGGAAATACGTACATTGAGCATAAGTACATACATATAAATTTCTATCTGTAATATTGGTTGTCTCCTTAATTTTATTTTCGTCCGGACGTTTCGCTTTTACGGACAAACCCGAAACACGAGGCTGCACTGTACCAGCAATGGAATAACAAAATATAAAATAAATAGCCGATATGAAAATCAGAGATACAATTTTTTGATTGTACACTTATATTCAAGAGCACTTAGCGCCTGCTTCACGCAGGTCCTCAATCTTTGCTTCAACAAGCGACGTTTAAGCCGAATTGTTATACCCATGTCGAATTCGAGAAGTTATGATAGCTGTGACTGGTATTTCTTGGGAACTATATATGCATGTAAACTCAAGATTGCAAAGGGCGAGATTATAAAAGTTAACTGCTCGATTTTGCATTTTTATTCTTTTTGTTCCGTCTTCTAAAATAAATAAGACATTTTGCAAGCTAGTACTGAACGAATCATATAAAATTGTCTATGACCCATGTATGTATGTACCTATAAAACAAAATGAAATTATAGATACGCAATGCAAGAACAATGCCACCCTACTAAAAGACGGATATTCACATCGAGATTGCTTGACAAATATCAGGAAAGCTCATTGATATTCAACAACTTCAGGGCATGGTATTATTAGTTTATTTACAATTGGTTAGATACAAGTTCGTTTATGCGGTCTCATTGTATACTTATTGATCTCTTCGCAGTAGTAAGATTAACTAAAAATTAAAATTGTTGACTTTTCAAATGGCATTAGAACATTATATCTATTTTTTAGTTTACTCCTTTCAATAAACGCTAATTTTATCCGATCATGAAATTAATAATAATTAATTGATTTAATGTTAATCACACAAAATATCAAAAATACTCAAAAATAATCCCAATCAAGTATCTTAAATAGTAACCGCCTACTGGTGAATTCTCAATCTGCAAACCAATAAAAAAAGGACACCAACTATATTTTGCAAAATTTCTATATTTGTATTTATATTTTTATATCTACAAATATTTTTTTTCTGTCATACAGTCTTTGGCTATGCTGCCTCTATAACCACACACAACACAGTTTTATTTATCCACCAATCTACACACACTTTCAAATTGCATCAAAAAAAAACCCCGTGCACAATATTGGTAAGGGGGCTGGGCTATCCAACTATCAACAAAACAACACACTGATACATGAGCGTGGCGCTCGTACACAAGCCAAAAAAGCCCCCAATGTGAGTGAATGGACAAAAACACCAGCAGCATGTGCACCGTGTACATTCAAACCATAAATAACAAGAGATACAAGGAAAAAAAAAAGTGTAAAAACGTGGAAAAAATACTCGAAAGGAAGCAAAAACCGAAAGCACACTGCAGCCGTAGATACGACCAAAGAGCACCCAGATACATTTGTTGCTAACAAAGAGAGCCGATTATCTGCAGAGCACTGTTTGCCGTGCAATACTCTTTTGCTTTTCTTTCACTTGGAGAGGAGAATACATACAACTGAATAGTTGGTTCACTTAAATCACCAGCCGGGAAGAGAGTCTCGCTCATCACCTCCATTCTCCATCATCATAGCGGCGTCGCTATGATTCTACTAGATACAAAATCGCGCTCCACAGAGTGCTACTCCTAAGAGACCGATGGACGATCGACGAACCGATTCCAAGGCGCATCTTCAGCTGACATCATTTGGCTATTATGTGTACTGGCGCAATGAGCCATTTACAGAGATTCGCGCTTTTTTAGAAGACCCTTTGAAATTTCAGTCTCTTTCGCGCTACGTCTCTTTGCAGGTCTGGTTGGCTGTTTGTTCCTCTAGCTCTTATTAGCCTGCATTCGATGTAGAAAAAGAGCCAAACACCACCACCATGCAGAAAACATCCCCACAATGGGGGAGCGTACACATTTGACTGTCGACTGGCTTATGTGTGTTGAGCAATGTTGTTTGCATTTACAGCATGTGTGTACTTGTTGTTGGTATTGTGCTTCTACTTTATATTGATGGTGAATTAAATTCGAGTGTTTTCCCGTATCAAAATGTGCGAAATGATTTCAGTCAAATTCAGACGCTCGTGCTGGGAAGAGTTTTGCCCACTTTTAGATGTGTTTAATCACAAACACGGAGGAGAGCAATTCTGTATCTACAACAACTCGTGTCACGTCATTTGTTATTGCCTATAATTGGTCATTAATTTTTTTAGAACATCAGCTTGGAGAGCCAGCCAGCTGCCAGTTGCCAGCGAATAGAGAGATCTGAAAATACACGCGATCGGAATGAGCGCTGTTTACCGCGGACACGGTGTACGATACGTAGGCCATTATTAATTATCTAAATTGAATTCGATGCGATTTTGGTGTGGTGTTACACTTGTACATACATATTTGGGTTGTCTAGTTTAATTCAAAAACAATGAAAAAATACAAGAAAGTGATGCGAGTTCGATGTGAGACAGCATGCAAAGTGAAAAATTAAAGCTCATCATTTGTCGGATTTACTTGAGGAAAATAGATTAAGGTCCATAATATCGCAATACACGACTTTAAGATGTCGACTGAAACGCCGCCTCCACCTGCATCGACCCCGCGCAGCTTGTCGCCTTATTCACAGCAGCATATGCACTCCCTATCGGCACCGAGTGGAGAAAAAAGATCTCTGACACCATTCGGCAGCACGTCACCACAACCGCCACCACGTCCAGCTTCTGTGATGCCACCCGCCTCATCACCTCACCGTGTGGATTCCCCTTCCAGTGCTAGTATTTCAAATTACAAGTCGCCATCAGCATTGCCGCTGCAATCTTCTTCGGCAGCAGTCCCACCATCCACTCCAGAGGCTAACAATAATGTAATCAACAACCCACCGTTATCTCCTTCTTCGCAAAGAGCTACGAGCCCCATCTCAACCCCTCCGAATCAGCAATTTTGTCTTCGATGGAATAATTATCAGACTAACCTAACTAGCGTCTTTGACCAGCTACTGCAGAGCGAGTCGTTTGTCGATGTGACCCTGGCCTGTGACGGGCAATCCATCAAAGCCCACAAGATGATTCTCTCGGCGTGCAGCCCTTACTTTCAAGCATTATTCGTTGACAACCCATGTCAGCACCCCATTATTATAATGCGTGACGTAAAGTGGCCTGAACTAAAGGCTATCGTTGACTTCATGTACAAGGGTGAGATAAATGTAAGTCAAGAGCAAATTGGTCCACTTTTGAGGATAGCCGAGATGCTCAAGGTCCGCGGTTTGGCCGACGTTAACGGGGAGAATAGTGCCAACAACAATAGCAACAATAATTCGAGTGAGGACGCATCACCTGGTATCCGCAGAAACGAAGGAATGACAAGTGGCAACGCTCAAAACACAAATACACCAGAATCGCGCCAATTGGGAGATCCCGCGTGCTCGGCGCCTTTCATTGAACCAGAGGTCGCAGCCAAAAAGCCGCGATTCGTACGTGAATGGGGAGAACTCGACGTGACGCCACAGCAACAACAGCAACTACACCTTCAGCAACAACAACAACAGCAACAGATGCGAAATGCTCGCAAAAGACGCTGGCCATCGTCCGGTGAATCATTTGGAGCGCCAAGCCCTCTTGGTATAGTCGGCGTGAGCTCGCTTGCCGGTCATCAATCGGTGCACGAAAATCGTAGTGACCTGTCATCACCTTTGTCATCACTGAATACAGGGCACACCTCTGCTGGAGTCAGTAGCGTGCCGGCAGCAGCTGTTACGCCGAGCCCTCACCAGCAGTCTACAGCTCCGCCGCCGCCAACACCCCCTTCATCAGCTTCGTCTATGCAGCAACAGCAGCAACCGCTTAATCAACAGCAACAGCAGCAGCAAATCGCGCATCCGTCCAACGCACTTACACCGGCATCAGCAGCAGCGGCGTTTTCAGCACTTGGCGGCGGTCCACAGATGGATACGATCGGATTGTCTGCGGCTGCCGCTGCCGCAGCCATGGGCATGAGTCATGTTGACGATTTGGAAATAAAGCCCGGAATAGCCGAAATGATACGAGAAGAGGAAAGGGTGAGTCTTCTTTTCATTCTATTAGTTTCTTTCTTTTCTTCCTCCTTTGTTCGATGAATTGTCTCTTCGTCTGTGGAGATACTCTGCTGTGTTTTTTCCCTGTTTTCGGCTAATTTTTTGTTTGTGAGCAAATGATTTATAGGGGGTTCTTTTCAAATTAAAAATGTACAAATGTGATCGGAGATCATTTCCTGGTTATACAAATGTCAGGTGAAGATAATCTAGGTGACCAATATTGGACAAGATCGAATAGTTCAAGATCACTTGTACATTTTGCAACCAAGTGATACCAAAATGAGAGTTACATGTTTCAAATGGTGTTAGGAAATATTTTTCTAAAGTTTTATAAAATAAGGAAAAAAACACCAATTGTATTCTTCAGTCTCTTCGGAAATATTTAGATGTGTGTGGCCATTAACACTTAGTACGTAGACTCCCTGTAAAAATTAAAAAAATAAACAGATGCGATCTTCTGATCTAAAGACGTTAAAGTATTTTACGTACATATATCTTTGCAAAAAAAAAGTCGTTTTAACTGTTTCACGTTTTTTCAGATATATTCTCCCTGCTCTACATTTTAAGCAACCTTGTGAAAAAAAAATGGTGAAGTTGTAACTGTTTTTCAAATAAATTTAGTGCACTTAAGATTCTTTACCGGGTTTTTTGTTCTTAGGTCGACTGAAGCTGATTCACCAAATTTATTTCGACCTAAGTCGTTGAAACAGCTGATATTAGTTTGGAAAAATTGATTTGCTTAAGTCAAAAAAGTAATAATTTATTTACCTAATTTTCAATGTATCAGAAATAATTTTTTTATTATATTGTAAAATAAATAAAAAATGTTTCCGATTTTAAATTTGTCTCCTGAAAAGTGTACAAAATTGACATAAGATGTTTTACCTTTTAGGCACATTTGTTGTAGAAATAAATTTACATCACTTAATATTATGTACACTAGATAGGCAAGACTCTCTTAAGGGTTTTCTATCAGTTTAGATACGGTGACTGCGCCGCCGGATATTCCTTAACTCCTTAATTTCCTCCTTAACTCTCTAAACGTCTTGGTGATAAGCTAGACCTTAATAATCAAGTAAAGTTAATATTTAATGATTAATGATTAATGCTCGCATGTGGGAAGGCTTCCATGACTTTAGTGAAACCAGTACCAAGCAATATCTAATGCAAGCTATTATTTTTTCATTTAAAACTTTTATAATCAAATTTTTCGAATTCAAATTATACAACCGAGAAAAAATACTATGGGGAAGTGATTTATTTTTTCATTGCATATTACTTCTAAATCAAAAAAAAAGTTATACAACGCATTATTTTTTTTTTAAATAAATGTATACTTGTTCTCGATTTGTTTAAATTAATCGACAAGTTTCACAAGATTTTGTGTTTTCTTTCTTGGTCTCTTATGGTCTATAGCAATTAATTGGCAAACAATGTTGCAACCGCGACTCTTCAATTGTTTTTCTAGTACCTAGGTTAGGTTAGGTTAAAGTAATTGACTCCAGATAGCAGTCACATGCTAATATTTGGTGCTTGAGACAAAGCGGTTTATCTGACTGATCTGCTATATTGAACCCACTGGAATCAATGAAGAATTTCCATGCGCCGCATGAATAATTACGATTTTTGCAAATCATTTGCTTTTAACTTCTCAAATATACAGAAAAACAAAAAAACCTTGTTAGCTTAAGTGACGGTGCCATTAAAGTTTATAAAAAAAAGCCAGTCAGAAGCGAAGGACCAATTTCTGTGTTGGCTTTTTAAAAAAAAAGTTAGTCTTTATCTCCCTTGCTCACTGGCATGTACACAAATATGGTTTTTTGTTTTAAATTCGTATATTCTTATTACATATGTGCATTATATACAATTACCTAAAACTCTGTACTGTAAAACTAATAATATGTGTGGCACGACAGTCTGTAGTGAACCTGAGTCAAACTTTTACTGCTCGTTGTTGTTCACTCACGAGTGGATATGACTTACAGTGTTATGCAGACTAGGAACGGCTAAGTTTGAGAAGATTTGTCTATATAGCAATACTGATTGCGCATTGTCAGAGAATCGAAAGAAGTGGAGCCGTCAATTATGAAAGTTGATAAATTCGAGGATTGAACCAGACACATCCAGCGTAGTAGTCGATTAATCCTACACACCGCGACGGCCACAATGTTTAATACTTCTTCTACTTCTATACCTGAACATGGCCCACCAGTCTTATGCGTTGGACAATATTAAATACACAAAGACAGTCAAACCTCCGTAAGTCGAACATTCCACAAGTCCAAAACAATATTTTTTTCCTTGACTATTCGACTTATAAAGGTTCGACTGTGTAATTTTATATCTTGAAATTGCGACTTTTAGTTACCTGCGTAAGATATCTAACAAATTGTTTTAATTCCTTTAAATGCTTTGTCTTATTCAAGAAGTTTTTGAATAAAGGATCGCTTTAGCATTACATGGAAGAACGAATATACATAAGGGATCAAACACATTGAAACATACGTAATCCTATAATTTTGAAGGTTACAAGGTTTGAAGGTGCATTCGGTAAATCGACACTAGACCATAAGCACATCTGTATGCATTCTTCACTGCCTTTATTCCTACAGCAATTGCGTATTTGGTTAGTTCAATGTCTAGACGATATGAATTTTTTTTACAACGTCACACTGTTTATATATTATGATCTAAATATAAAATCTAAATAATAAATACTTTCCACTTGCTCATCCCAATAGTTTCATAGAATTACTTTAATCTTCGAATAGCCTAAATATTTTGGTTGACTCATCAACTAATTCAGTCATGACTTCATCTCACGAAGCCATATATATGTATGTAATATATGTACATACATATATTAAAAACTCTAGAAATGTTCATTCGAAATGATGAAAAAGAAAATACCATCTGTCAATATTTGAAATTAAGTAAACCTCAACTTCAAAGACTAATAGATATTCAAATATGAAAGGGCCCCATTTGTCTTCTTACCGCCGATGCGAGCTCTCGGAGGTGAACAACCTAGTTTTGTTTTTGTATTTTTGTATTTTTTTTCCAAATCATTTTCATATGTACTTAACATAATCCCGCCAGATTTTCAAATGCAAGATGAACATCAAACACATTCACACAAATCTATCATGTGCATGACCTCCCTATCCATATCCATATCCATTCTCATTCGCTCCTATTCATCAAATAAAGAAATTATTATTTTTCATTTTATTTCCCCGTTGAAAAATACCACATGTGTGTCTAGAAAAATGTACAACACGAACATTGCTTTTAATTTACCCGCTATCTGGCGCGTTTTGTTTACACCAACTTAAAAGATATTTTCTCCGCCTGTGTATCTTAATAAAATATAAAGTAAGAATGGAATGGTAAAAGAAATCGAAGAGCAAAGAAAAAATAACAGAACAAAAAAAAAAAAATAAAAAAAAAACAACAAGGCAAACGAAACATCTAAACAAAACATATCTCAGAAAAAATGTGTGAGAAAAGTTAGTTGCTTATGAAAGTTAAAAATCAAATAATAAATAATAAAAACAAAACAGATACACAGGCACAGATACCTCGAAAGATGCGCTGTATTCAAGCAGGAGAACAAACTAGCGCGTAGAGCGACTGAGACCTTTCCATGTACAGTTTCATTGAATACACACAGCATCAATACCCCGCATCCCTTTCTGGCCCCAATATCATAAATTTAAAATGTATTTATTTATTTAGTTTTCTCTTGGTGAAAACCCCCTCATCATCCTCTTCCTCTGACCGTCTTTCCTTTCTTCAACAACTAATCCGTTGCCTTTACGACAGAAGTTGTTCCTTTTTCCACACACTCGTACTCACACTCCACTCCTGGATTCATTTATTTTATTTTCAACTTCTTTTCTACAGCGTGTCTTTGGAAGAAATTCTTTGTTGAAAATGCGCTACAGTGGCATACAGAAGTGACAGTCATATTTTATATAAGCAAATGGATATTAAATGATTTTATAATATTGTGTACGTTTTCTTTTATAAGTATACACACATTTGCATCTTGTCAATGGGATTCCAAATTCCTTAATTTGAATTTAAGTATGTATTATTTCTTGAATGGACTTGTTATACGGCGCCACGATGTAACTTCGTAGACTACTTCATGAAAGATTTGAATTAATTTTTTTTATGCCACGTCACTTCCCCTCTCAAAACACTGTTCCGAAGATATAACTACCATCGAAAGCCGGCGCTTGCAGTAGGCACAAATCTGAAGCGTTCACAACGGGTAAATATGTTTTCACAATTTATGTATTTATAAACAAATGTACAATATATGTACGTATATGAAACATACATTTTGTTCCTCATTTGTATGCTTTACTACTCATAATCTCAATAACTGTATCTATTTTATAACGAACGGTGGGGTAAAAAATCGCATGGGCAAAGCGAAACGAAATACCGGCGGCTATTTATTTAAAAAAATACTTAGTCCAATTGCATGAATTGTCATTAGCTTAGGCAATTAAAAACATATCCAGGTATTTCATTGGGTCTGGTTCAAGATCCAACAAAACGTATTTTCTTTCACGGACAAAAATATACCAAATCTGATTTCAAAAACACTGAAAGTGTCTATTTTTTCTTGTTTGATGTGTGTTGAGAAAAGACAAAACTTGTTAGTATATTGTAACTAAGCCTTAAAACCTGTACCTGTTCTGTACAGACAGTTGTATTAATTTACTATTTTTTACTCGTTCATTGGTTGTTACATAATCAGTCGTAACAAATTCATTAGAACTAACGGTCGAGCCCCTTAAAATATATAAAAAAAATAAGAGAGTCGTGGAGCCATACTTATAACCAAAATGGAAGTTCGACATTATATATTATATATATTATTTTACCATGGTTATTTTATTTATTATTACATTTAATAAAAATACATTTCTGATAAATTCGAATGAGATGATAAGAATGTGCATATTTGAATGAGGTCATATGCTTTTTGCAACCGGACAAGAAACTTATTGATTCAAAACATTTTCTAATAGAAAGTCAACCCAAGGTGTGCGATTGTAAGACAGACTCTAGCTAAAGGCAAGACTTAATACTAAAAATGTGCAATAGCCAAGAATATAATATTGAAAGGAATACATGCAATACATGCTTTCGAACTTAGCGCTAAGAACCGTTTAGGGAAATGCTTGAAATTCAGCAAAAACCAAAGAAGTCGAAAATGAAGGGGACCGGGAAGCAATCCCTGAGGGACTGTAACACTTGAAGAAATGAATGTCTGAAGGATTCGTCTATACACACAAATGTAAAAAATATGTCAGGCAAAGGATTAAATAAGGAATAAGTATGATGATACATTTTATTGAATACACGTAATACTTCTATATGGGTTGTCCTAGGGTAAGGTATCAAAGTGTATACCTGATTGCGTATAACATGACCCAACGTGTAATAAGGATAAAATGAGGAATTTGGATTTCAAAGCAATGTTTTTTTTATACATAACAAGACTTATGGACTAAAGAATAAACTGTAGTAAAATAAGGAGAATTTAAGCCTTACTTTGTTGCTGGGTAGTTTAAACACGTGCTTTCTCTTGAATAACGAAGAATAAAGACACCCGAAAATGATACATTCTACAGAATTTTATTTTTCCAATTATCTTAGAGCAACATTACGTATATACATTTTTTCAACACCTACTGTACCATCATGGCCTATCTTAAACAGAAAGTCATTACTCATCTATCTAGAATAACGAGGAAACTCTGAAATAGCTGTGTGTGGAATATATGTATATAATCGTTATGAGAGTAGATATGTATGTGAATACCTAGCTTATAATATTGTGTAATTTATAATAAGTAATACGGTCTTTGTTGCATATCAGAATGAGAAAACTAAGGTGCGAAGGAGTTCGTCGGTGCTGTTGTTGTTGTTGCATGAGGTTCTGGAATTTCTTATATTCATGTCAGAAAAAGAACACAATAACCGAGCATAAGATAAAGGAAGAAACGACACAATACTCTGAACTGCATACATACGCACAAACAAAACAACCAAACATACTTACACGAAATCCTATTATATTAAGGCCGGTGTGGCAGCCTGTAAAAAGGCATATTTTAATTTTACGAACACAATATGTGAAACGAAAACAAAAAAAAAATTATAATAATAATAATAATAACACAAGACAGAAAAGACATAAGAACAACGAAAAACTTTCCTGAACAAAGGGATATGGAAAGAAGGTACGCTTACATGTTCACCATATGTCTTGCAGATAAATACTTCTTGTACAGAGAAATATAAATTTTTGTTTATACGGTTGTCAAAGATAAATTTAAAGATACTCAACTCTCGAGCTAAGAGATTGAGAAACTTTTTGCTTAGTATTTTGTTATTGATTGAGGAATCATGCGACTGTGTGTGAACATTTTCAACAACGTACAGACGTGTGCACATATGTCTCATATGTTTATATGTATGTAGGTAGATGTGCTGCTTCAGTTGGATGTGTGAATAAGTTTCGATGTAAGAAGAAAACATGTTTTTTTCGTATAAATTTATTTAATAACTGAATGGGTTTATGATTATTATTTTCTACAGTTATACAAGTCTACCGAAACGAGGAATAATACGTTTAGAGAATGCCGAAAAAAGGCAATAAGTAAACATACGGAAATAAATATGTATGCAAATGTATTAGCTTTTATTACGAATTAAAAACATGTGCTGTTCTTGGTATTCAAAGAAACTAAGTATGTCCCAGTGTATCACCCATTATGCTAACGCATATTAATTATTGGTTTTGCATATTATGTGCTTTGCTCACAATGTGAGATTTATGTTGGACGCACATTTGTATATTCTTATGCATGTGACTGAGATCAATAACCAGACAATAGACACATTTGTTTCTTTTTCTTGCATAAAAGTTAATACCTAATAAAATTCCATTTCTAATTCTCCCAAGTTGATTAATAGTACTGTTCCATATCTCTTATCTGCAATTCAAACTTGTTCTTGATGGTTCATGATTTAAGTATCTTAAGCTACTCTTTGTACTAAAGGTGTTCGTTTACTTTTGTGATATTTTTTTGAGGTGACTACTGAACAGAGTCAGTTTGGAGACCTCTACTAAGCCGCAGGACACCAGGAAATCACAAGAAAAGAACGAGACGACAATTAGGCTTAATCCGGTTAAAAACTGACATGAACATGTCTTTACACGTATCCTTACACAAGTCAGCCATCCCACCATGAGATCAACTTCTCAGGGGGAAATGTGAGAAAGCTACGAGCCGTAAACGATTAAAACGTAATCGGGACAAAGAGAATAAGAAACAAATATTTTTATAAAAATAGTTAAAATGGTTGAATGTATTTGCAATCAGAAATAAATCACACTGATTTACCATTTAATATCTGGTGACCGCTACGCTGGTTAAAGCACGTACCTGCATGTGTACGTTACATATAAAACTTAATATTTTATCTAAGTACATTTCTAAGCCGTCGTTGGCACATATCATATTTTACTCAAGCAAACACCCGTAGCATTGCTTCCGCCACTGATTGTTTCCTTCAATAGCGGTATTGTCAGTTTGAGCTGTTTAAGAACCACCATTCTATAATTTCTTCAGTTCCGTATCGTCTTAAGTTTCGTAACAGCAATCGTTACTCATTGTACTCAGTAACCCAGTAAGCACACGCGTATCTAGTTAGGAGCATACATGTGTCCATATCTCCCTTGCATTCATAGCCACACAAAATAATGAACATTCTCTTCTTTTGAATTGACATTAAGTCAATTCATTTTGATCCATACCCTTTTCAGGTCTCCCAACACAAAAGTGAACGTGTTAAAATAACGAACACTCATTTAACGTTAACTGCTGAATCTTTAAAAGCATTTGGTTTTGAAAATACAAAACGAACATAATTGCATGAACAATACACGTATGTATAGACACACCGCTATACACATATTGCAACTCATTTATTTGCCTTCAGCTGAAAGAACCCCAATCACACGCAAACTTTTAAGAACGGATGCTCGATTAATTTTCTCCTTTTTATTAATTGATTTTACAATCCGCCCCTCAATAGGTTCAAACAAATTGAACTCTCCTCACCTTGTGTCACCCTTTTTTCTGCCTGTTCGCCTGCCAGACGGCAAACGAAAAAGAATGGAAAAAACAAGAACAAAAACAGAACAGAACAAGTAAAGCGAATTACAAGAAGAAGAAGAATAATAAGAAGAAGAGGAAGAGGAAAAACCCTTCTTACATGGATTTTAATTCCTCTTTCTTCGTGTCGAACTCACAGAATCTCAAAACTCATTTCTTTTATTTATTTGTCGGTATTTTATCCATCTACTTACCCACCCCTGACAACCGACCCGCCTTTAATCATGCACACAGTGTTCTGTTATTATTTGTATGACGGAGCGCATTTTATTATATCTTTTATGTGTGCATGGGTGTAATAAAGTTGAAAACATTTTTCATCATTAAAAATAAAGTCGAAATTATATTAAAAATATTATCAACGGCCGCAGTAACAATACCCCACCAGCTCATACGAATGAACACGTGTATGGATGTGTTTGTTCATTCATACTTATATATGTTTGTATGTATGAATGTTCCTTCGGAATTCTGTATTTTTTTTTTTTCGTTTGTTGATGTTTTTATTATTTATTAGTCTTAGCGGGAGAAGAGGGGCAACCATCGAGCACAAAGACGTTAGTTACTTTAATGGCCATGGAAAGAAATAATGGTTTATGTTGGATTTTATGGTTCTGTGCACTTTTTTGTTTATTATATTTTATTTTATTATTTTTCTTACTCTGTGCGTGTGTGCTTGTACCAGCATTCAATGTATTCTGTCTGTTTTCGACTCATTTGATGGATATGCTAGAGTTTAGTCAACGAACAATTCCCATCCATCGTTTCAAATATACATATGGATGTATGTTCGGACACACATAGTTTATGATAAGCGTTTTCGGAATAGCTTTATGATATCTTGGGTCTGCTAAGCGGACAACTTTGTCGGGAAATATTTGAGCGCGTTTATGTTTACGGCAGAGGGTATCACATTGTAGGATTAGTGGGGATGCTACGTCTAAGATGTGTTTGATTGATAAATTCACACCTTCAGCCCTCAGTTGAATTGCATTTTGTTCAAAGGATTGTTTGTCTGTCAAAACACTTGTTTGGCGAAATAGAAATGTATTTCGTCGTATAAGGTAGGTTTGACAAATTGAGTGTCATATTTAGTTGTACTAAGATGTGTTTGATTGATAAATTCACACCTTCAGCCCTCAGTTGAATTGCATTTTGTTCAAAGGATTGTTTGTCTGTCAAAACACTTGTTTGGCGAAATAGAAATGTATTTCGTCGTATAAGGTAGGTTTGACAAATTGAGTGTCATATTTAGTTGTACCCAATACACAAGCAATCATTCACTTCCCAATTTGTTATGAAAATTAATAAAAATAAAAATCGGTTACTAGATTGCAAATTCTTATATGACTGCATGAACTCCGTGAAAACCACATAAAGTACAACATGCGAATTTATCTTAGAGGTATGCTTAAAAGAGACCTTCTTTTATATTTTCTTGAAAGCATTAATCATACACTGTCAAGCATAAGAAACCGTAAAGTATGGTCACAATGTTATTATGTACTTATAATAATAAGCACATGCTTGACAGTTGAATCAATCGCTTCACTTCATACACTGTGTTATGTCGGCGCGGCGATATGAAAATAGGCCAAGTGGCCAAGATGTCCAGCGTACTGCATACCATGTAGTGAGTTAGACACAAGAAGTCTAGTCAGGAAAAACAAGAAAAGCAAAACTCATTTAAGAAAAAAAAATTAAACACATTTATGGTGGGCTTTTGCCAAAAGCCTTATCTCTCGTTATATTTATTTAAAAACATTATGGAGTAACAATTTCCAACTACATTCGATCAAGCAGAAGTGTAGAATTTCGTAACTCTGTTTTCCGCTGGAATTCACCTGTGTACACGGCGAAAAAACACATGCAAGATATAAACAAAATTTCATGCAAAAAATTAGTATTATTGAAATCTCATTTTCTATGTATTCACTGAACGTCCAAACAGCACTACACTACCCTATTTCACAAAAGAAGAACAAGAACAAACCAAATAAAAATTTCAATTTCATGACTATATATAAGACAAACACCCTGTACCTATAACTACAAAGAAAGCCTTTCGAAAAACCACTTTGTATATCAAAGGATGTTTGCATCTACATTTATATTTTTATTGGCTTTTCCAATATCAAGCCAACAACGTTCAGACAGTGTCATGACATCGAAGCCTTAAAGATTCAGTGGTTCAAGTAATTGTGTATTTATATATGTAACTACACACAGGCATGCAGTAATACTAAATGAGTAGTGTCTTCTATTTATTTTTAGTTATTTTCGTATTTAATTTGTTTTAATTCTTACAAGTATCCCAATGAGACAATCATGTTCGCATACATATATCTCATATTTACATATGCACACGTAGTCATCGCACTGTCAACAGATGCTGTTTACAATTACGAGATCTCTGCAATTGTAAATATGTCCAGGACGCAGTCATCACTCGAAAATTCTTTATTCGTCTAGTCTGCACAAATGCATGTGTAAACATACATATGGACACATGTGTCTCTGTATTGTTATTTTGCTCTTTGGATCCATCTAAGAGATCATATCCTCTCGACATGATCTGATTGTCTAACATCTGGCGATTGACTCATATGAATATTTACAATAAATTAACAGATTAAATTTGGAAAACTATTCAAGGAGAGAAGATAAATCTGAGTATTTCTATGAACAATCCGTCCTCAGCTATGTATGTATGTAGATGCATTAATGGAGATACAAAGGAGAAATAGGAGTATACAACATGCTCTGAAATACTTCAATCGCGGCCCTTTTCAAATGAGTATTCCAGCAGAGTCAGCTTGTCAGTCAGTTGGCATTGGGGCAGAAATCGACTCAAGTGATAGTACCACAAAGCGGACAAAAGGCAGACGGAAAGACATCGCAAACAAAACAGATACAAAATGTTTGAATCACTCCTTGTCTCTGTTCGTCTGCAAGTAGAGTCCTGCTTCCATCACCACACTACACCCTCGCTATCATTAACCATCTACTCATGCTTCAGATCTTTCGCCTTATTTTCATTCGATTTTTGTTTTTTTTCCTTTTTTTAGTTTTTCCATTAAAATAAATAAAATTTATATTTTTGTTATTACATTCTACTTTCGAGGCATGTGCTGTGCAGATGTTTCGACTTTTGGCGGCGTTGAGCAAGCGTCCGATGGTTAGTGTTCCAGTACTAGCAGGCCCGCCGATGTATGTATCCCAGCACACATTTAATCTTTCGAAGCGAGAATGATCCTTTCGCCGCATGTTTTGTTTTCGTTCTCTTTCTCTTTTTAAAATGTTGGAATGTACATCTACAATATTCGATACTTATTTATTTATAAATTAAGTTTGCGCCGGCATTTATTCATCTGTTTTATTTTCTGCCTCCACTTTGTACTTATGCGTTGTGAGCCGCTCGGTCGGGTCTTCTCGCATGTGTTTTCAAAAGCAGTTTGAAAAAAAAAACAAAAAATGTAAGACTACTCATTTATAATACTTTGTCTATAAAGATTAGATTTTTGCTTGTAATCATTAATGCATGGGTATGGATGTATGTATGCTTGGATTTTATTTGAATTATGTGAGAGAACACACATCACACGGTTAATAGAGAAATCAATTTGCTTTGGAATATTGATCTTATCTAATCAAATGCCTTGAATGATAATAACGATAATAATTTTATGAATTTATAAAATAGAATTATAGAAATAGATTTTATCGAAATTATTGATTAGTCACGTTTACTTCATTGTCCCACACTGAAATGGTGCTTCGAAGAGCAACGGATTTTAAGTGCATACTCATAAAAAAGTTGAGGAGATATGTAAGTATTCAGAGCTGGCAAACAAGACCATGTGTCGACTTACGTATCAAATGATCTTTGACTGCACTAAATTCAAATTTAGTGCGACTATATGAATAGTAAATCAATTAGGAAATTTACAGTACGCAATGAAGCGTGCTAACTCTGACCCAGTTTTTTCTATGTAAATAAAAAAAGCAAAGTTGACCGATCAAAAATCATTTTCTACATTTTTTAGGAATAAATGTTGACAAGAAGTGACTATGTACATTTTTAATAGAATTGTACGCTTAATAAAGCATTACTGGGAATATGCTTGATATGGTGTAAATCATGAAATACAAGAATGGGTGTGATTCAAGTGCGTAGAGAAAATGATCGTACCTTCATGGCTAATAAAATCGTATGTGGTGTTCAAAGGTACCCCATGTTCAAAGATGCCCCCCTCTCCCATACATGTGTGCATCCAAATGTATTAGATACCAGTATACCAAGTTTTTCCATGCGTGCGGTGATAAAAAAATCAAAGTTCCAGACAGGTTTCCAACTTATTCAGGCATTTTGAATGGTGCAGAAATATTCAGCCAAATTTGGCAGGTGGTCAACATGCAGTGTACATAGTTTTTCGTAGAAAATTGCTGCGTATGACATTGTTGAGAAGGAGCAGGACATGTCCAACTAGCTTTCAAATATGCATTCTCTTGTGGGCATGTATATAAAACTAAGAATTCTATGTTTTTAGATTTAATCGCGACTTTTATTCAGCAGAAGGTGCTCTTTCAATACTTCGTAATACGTACTTGGGTGTCGAAATGCCATTACTATGCATAAGCCGAAGACAATAGAGACTTTATTAATCGAGATATTTTAATAATCGAACGATCACTCCAGATGGGCACATTCGCATGTTTTTATTCGAGTGATAATCAACATCTCGTTTCTCAAAATTATCAGAATGACTACTATCTCATTCGAATGACAACAATATAATAACTAACAAACTAACAAGCTAATACTAACACAAGAGAACTCGATAAATGTCTCACTCCAGCGGATTTTGAGAATTGAGATGCTGTGTTGTATGAATAATTTATCATTCGAAAGTGCATCCATCACTAGGTACTACGTCATCCATTACACGCTCTTAGGCTTGCTAAACTGATTATTTGCGAAGAAATACAACCGCTCTCTCTAAGTCCAATTTTTCTCTATCTCGAACTTTTTGCCCATATTTTGGCATTCCCTTCCATTTTCCATACAAATACTATCCTCTAGCTCGACATTTTTATTTGTATCCCGCGAAAATTCGACGTATGTAGAGGGAAATGACTGTACTTGCCTTTTATTGAGGTCTAAGAATTATCACTTTTTTTCAAATATGTGTGATTTGCTTGTCAGAAGATTAATAATTAATACAAAAAAATACGGGGCAACTGTAGAGCTACACGTCTACATGCGCACGCTAACCGGGATAGTCTCCGTTTTACGTGCTTTCTTAATATCGTCATAATATTCTATCAAAAATTCGGCGAATAACAAACAAGTAAACACAAAAACAGCTAGTAGCTCAAAACACTTACGTTATTGATTACAAGCAGTGTGTAGCGGAAGGAAGTTGTGTGGCAGATTTTACACACTAAATTGATAGATATGAAAACTTATCTGCGTTAAAGGAAAAATCCAAAAATGAATTTCTAATCGAATTTTTATCGCCAAATGAACTGACGTTGCTGAGTTTGTAGTAAAATAGTAAATTGTTTATTTTCGATCATAGGTGAACAACGGCTCCATAATATGAACTTATGTATCCTCATTCCATATAGACGACCAATTTTATAACACAAAAGATTAGGCAAAACTCGTAAACATCAACTTAAGATAAAATTAATTACGTTACGATAATTAATTGCTTATAAACAATTTCCAGAATCCAAGTTTCTGTAACCCTTTTAAATTTTAAAAATAAAACTGAAAACAAAACCATTTATCACATTAAAACAATAATAAAGTTATCGCCAAGTGTGCGTCGTCGATAAATGTACTTATTTGTATTTGCTCTTAACGATTTCCATCTTTATATTTATACACATGCCTTCACTATGAACGTATGTACATGCATTTAATGAAACCCCATTTCTTCTCGAATTCTCCATTGGTTTTGTCTTGTTACTCTTATTTACATTTCGGTGTTTACAAGTAAACAATTTGGAATGTGTATGCATATGTATGCAGATATTTGTTCGAACCGTAAATATATTTTTACTTCAGAAAATAAATAAAATTATTGTTTAAAGAACTCCACTTGGGGTGTTGATGCATATAGTCGGCGCTTTATCCGTGAAGACAGAAGTTTTTATTTTTGTAAATTGCTGTTTACAATAAATGAGGGAAAGATGGATACTAAACAAATACTAGTAAAATACATTTTTCGAAACGTATTTATAAGCGAAATTGTAAGTTGTTTAATGATAAGCGCTATCTTCGTAGACTTCAGTGTTATTTTTACTACTTTTCTTAAAATGTTCAAACAATGAGTAAGATGGTTGGGCCATCAGCATGTGTGCAAATTCATAGAATCGAAGCTTTCGCTAGGGTAGCCTGTTACGCTGTTTTTTTGGGGGTAAATATGCAAGAGCAAGGCGGTCATGTATGTATATTCAAGATAAAAATTCGGCAAGCGATTTTTTTTCTAAAGGTCTGCAGGTGATCAAATGCCATATACAAGCGGGCCCAGGTAAAGTTCATGACGAACTTAATTTCGTCACGAAAAATATTCAACGGGCGGTTATGGAAGTTAGAAAGTAACTCAACAATTATAGGCAACTAGCATGCTGACTCAAGAGGCCTTTTTATAAGATTGGTATCCATTCGGTCTATCTGACCAACCCGAGACGAGAGACTCGGAGCCGTACATCGCATACAGTTCGTCGTTCAGTCTCCTCCTCCAAACACCACCAACACATATGGGGTCAAGAATTATTCGAATGACTTTTCTCTAGAAGCGACTAAGAATCTTTTTGTCAGCTTTAGTTAGAGTCCATGCTTCTGCATTATACAGCAGGAAAGAGGGCTCGAAAGAGGGCTTACCTGCTGCCCATCGAATTCTTAGTTATTTTACCTCCGTGGCGATGTTATAACTGTCTTCAGAGACTAGGCAGACAATAAGTCTATATTTAAGCTCTGTCTAAAATGTGAGTGTTAGAGGACCTTTTTTTGGACAGCACTTACTTCTTCTTACCCGTAGTCACATACGCCCCACGAACAGCCGGCGGTGGTCTTCCGATGATGTCAATGTCATCGGCATAGGCGAGCAGTTGTAGTGCTTTGGAAAATATCGTGCCGCTGATTTTTTCATACGATCATACATGACTAAATGCTTTTTGACATTATCTAAATAGCTCATCTCTACTGTCATTAACTGCTTTAAAGTCGATAATTGTAAACGGCGGTTGATCGATTGTGGACTTCACTGGTTTCAACCCGCACTGAAATAGACCAATCAGGATGTTGGCGGAAGGGGAAGATCTTGTGCACTCTCAATTTCATTAATTACCTGAACAGCGTAATACTCAGATAGAGTCAATTTAGTGTATGTATACACGAATATTAAGGTAGAATATTCATGTCGGATCTATGAAGATTTGTCCGCAAGGATAGAGGTGTCCCTTTTAGAGGGGTATCCCTACCGAGAAGTTTCGCTATTATATATTCAAACCAAGTTGGTGCCACCAACATACTACGCCACGGCGACTCTATTCAGAATATACAAAATCTCAATTTCACAAATGAAGCAAGAACGGAATGATAGCATTCATGTTTCACTACATCATAAAGGCGGCAGAGATTGCTGACACTAATTTTTCGCAAGAAATAGACATGCCTTTTTTAAGTAGTTTTATTGTGTTGGGTTTATAGGCGTAAAGTAAGACTCGAAAAGAAATAAACCGAAAACATGACAATCATTCACTATTCTCCGCGTCTTCAAACCACCTCCATTACAATCATAATTGCACCACACAAATATGTGCGCCAGCCGACATTGTAAACTCTATATCAATTTTCTTATTTGGCCTTTTTCATCATCATAAAAATTCAAGGCTATAATCTACGCACCTACATATGTACAGACACTTGCGTGTAGGTATGTGCGATGTACGATTGTTTGCTCTAAGGTTTTTGTAATTAAATACTATTAGGTTGCTAAATATTAACATTAACTGCCATGTGTAGGCCCAAGTAATTTATTTTATTACACTTGGCCCTATCCCTCTCCCAGTTTGATAATACGCAGATATAATCAAATAAATTTGAATTGCCAGAGAGCAATAATAAAAATAATAATTATGATAAAAAAGAAAAAATGTCCATAAAAATACTTATTAACAGCAATTATAGAGAACGTTGCATAATGGGTCGTTTCGGCAGTTCGACATCAACATTTATGCCGGAGCAAGAAAGTCAGTCAGTCAATGATTCAGGCAATTATCCACAAGTCAGCCAGAAATACAAAATACAAGTCTTGTCGTCGAAACAACGACGATACCATTGCCATACCATTATTACCATTACCAAAGTTATTAGTAGCACAGCCGTAGAGCAGCTTTTGTTGTATAGTTAATTGTGTGTCTAAATCCAACTGAACCTGGCAAATGAAATAAATGACTTAAACGTAGTTGTTCGCCATTCACCGGTCAACATTCGAATCTACGCTCATACTGAGTTTATTATTATTTTTTTTTTCATGTTCAGCTTGTCATGAAATAATTAATTGAATATATACATATGTATGTACATGGATAGAGGGATAAAAAATATGTACTTTTAATTTAATATTACGCAAGAAGAAGTGGAACGAATGGAAAGACTACGATTATATTCATCTACTCTACACACACGCATATATCTTGTTCGCTTCGTCCTGTTTTGAATTTCACATTTAAGTGATAATAGCGACGGGAGAGATGAAAGGAGGAATCATTCCACGTCATTCAGTATGCATACATACCTGCAATATCCAGTTTGTGTTGTGCTGTTGTTTTGCTTACTTCCTCACCGCTGACGACGGAAAATATGCTATTATCGTCATCCCGTCTCGACATTGTATTTTATTATGATTATTGTAATTATTATTATAGTTATTATATTCTTACGAGTTTATTTTTTTTGTTGGTCTTCCTCTCTCTGCTTGTACTCTTTAATGTACCTGTGTGTTGCAACAGTCGTAGGTACGTCTGCGGAAAAAGTAAACGACCACGAAAGAAAGAACAAAAATAAAGTTATAATATCAATAATAATAACAATGAAAAAACAGAAACGCACATACACAGACACATACTGTGTGTCATACCATACACATTTCCTAGATACGGAGGAGGGAATATTGGTTACATTGGCACGATGGAATTGTAATAACGTTTTTAGCTAGTCATGGTGGTTAGTGTTGTGTGATAGGCAAGGCAATTTAAAAAAAAAAACTACCCAAATAAAGTGAGTTTTATTATTCCGTGCTCGTATTTTATTTTTAAAGTTTTGAGCAATGTTCTTAAACTATTTTTTTATAACTTATTCTATTTGAGTAAGAAAATATTATATATATATAAGAGATATATATAAGAGAGAGAGAGAGAGAGAGAGAGAGAGATATAAGAGATAATGAAAATTTATTTAGTTCTTTAATGGTTTTAAAAAATTATATAATTTAAATGGCCTCCACGCTGAGTGAAGCCAAACACGTTTCTGAATTATTTTCGTTTTAATAAATGCAATGACTTTAGTTGGGTACGATTTCTTTTCACGGAGAATGTCGAGGTAAGAGTCACTCCAAATTCGTTCTTGCTTGTCGCTTAGGTCGATGGGCGTCTTCTTAAATGAACATAGAGTTGAGCATGGTTTCGCCCACCTTCGAGCTCTGTTAAGATAGTTTGGCACAGATGCCACTTAGTGCTTCGATAAATCCTTTGTTATGTCACTTAAACCTGAAGTGTTCACCAGACATTCGAGCTTAGGTGTCTTATAATTTGATCCTTAACATGAGCACGAGTCAAATCTTCGTGCTGAATGGTCTACTGATACCCATTTGACAACACGAAGGAGGATGACTGAAACTATAAGAGCAGTTGTTTCCTCCGTCCGAACTGTAGTAATGCGGTAGCATGTATCTTGCCGTCCATTCTGCTAGTTGGAAGAACTTGAATACTTTTTTGTGTCGAATTTCATAATTTCGAATTCCATTCATCAGCCTGTATCAGAGTACGGTCATAATTTCACGGATTTTAGCAACTGTCATAATATATGAGGTAAGAACTTGATAAAATTACTGTACACTATAACTTACAAGATTTCGTGGAAATATAAATAAAATCCATATAAAAGCCACTTCAACTGGTGGTATTATTAACTATTCTGTCTCACAAGGCGGGAGAGCGCGAACCTTTCCTTGATTTTCAATTAAGAAACTTTTGGAAATTAAAGTCATTAATTCTACAAAAAGAACCTCAATGAATGAACAATCATAATTTCCATAATTTAACATAATCTACACATATACATATATACTGTACACTATTGAAAAGCCAACCTCACTTGCTAGGCCTAATATAAATATGTTCCATTCTTCTGACAACATTGAGTGTTTACGTAAATGCCAACCTAAACTGCGAGTATATGGAGGCGTCTTCTCTTTGAGGGTCTCAAAATTGAATATTATTGAAATGACATTTACAACGCTTTTATAATATCGATAATGCAATCACTTAATTAATCAAAGGAAAACTTAATTAACCCATACCAGTTTCGTCAATCGAGCGAGTGTTAGATACTTTACCATTTGAATACAACAAACAACCGCCCGGCACATTCGATGCAGCCCACGATCCACATCGCTATCTTACCTACCGACCTACACGGTGTGTCCTGTCCTATTACACCTGACATAAATATTTCAAACATCCATACCTACATGCGGATATACGAATATTTGCATATGCATGTTCCGTGAGGTTGTATAGTTTTATTGAATACCAAAATGGGTGAAATGTTTAAACTATAAATATTGCCTATATTAAACGCATTAACTCCGACGTTGTGATGAGTGCCCTCGGAATAGGAAGTCAACT
Source organism: Eristalis intricaria (assembly GCA_964034865.1). Classification (NCBI taxonomy): domain Eukaryota; kingdom Metazoa; phylum Arthropoda; class Insecta; order Diptera; family Syrphidae; genus Eristalis; species Eristalis intricaria. Next base: position 90,777,801 of record OZ035875.1, on the reverse strand, counting down.
TACGCTACATGCACACATATATTTATTTAAGCACCATGTAGAGATACATATGCGGATATAACGTTGCTGGTGAAATAATGCTTACATTAAGTATGCGTGGTATGTGTGTACATCTATTCTTGTTGCGGCAACATATAATAGGTGGAACGAAACCTTCTTAATAAATTTATAAACCATAAAGCTTCCCTTGTAATAAAATAAAATTGAAAGTTTCCCAGTGCTAGAGAAATTATTGATGGAAGAAGTATATTTTTAATGCATATGTGTGTATATATATGTGTGCATATGTTGCTCTAGGAAACATAGGGGTTGCAGACCAGGATTGCCACACAGTCTCCATGAATAAATAAATATTCAATAAATCATTTTTTTAGAACCCAGTACTGCTTACACGTTATGATATTGGTTTGCTACTAGCGCATACAAAATTATGTCCGAAAGATGTGTGTAACCTTGTGTGAAGGTGCCCTAAAATCCCAGAATTTAGGATCAGTATTATCTTACCGACTGTGTCTTGACGTTGCGAATTCAGTAAATGGTTCCAGAAAAACGCAAATTTAAAAGCCCAACCTCTAGTTTAAACATTGTACTTTCCGTTGCAATTTATTTCATGACTGCAGTGCATATTTTTTCAAAGCTAAGTTTATCCAAAGACGAAAAAAACACCTTTGGGCGAAACTTGATATTTTTTGCAGACAAGATATTCGACCAACAAAAGAAAAATAAACATTTTTTTATAAATCAAAGTAAACAAATCATTATTGAAAAAATCCAGGAAGACCAGAGCTATGGCAACCCTATACGATATCTAACCTCTCAATCGTCTGCTGCACACTCCTTTTTCTATTGCCAATGCCCCACTGCGCGTTCTGTATGAAGGCGTATGAACTTTGAACGTAAGAGCAAATAATGTCTGTATTGTTAGTTCTTACTTTGGTGTTCACATAAACAGTAAATGTAATTAAGAAAACATTGGTCAGCCACAAACTTACTTAAAAGTGCTATATGCGCGGGTAATGCAATAACCTGACATGCCATATTGAGCGTCATCACCATCATCGTCATCGTCTTCTCTGACACCGACGAGCGACGTTGTCATAGTGAACTATGCGTCGTCGTCGTGTCGTGCTAGAACTATCACCGAACCAGTCGTTGGATATGCAGGGCCAAAGTCACATCGTAAAGACAAGACTGCAACAATCTTCTTCTTATTTGCCGTCATCGTTGTCGCCGTCGTCACCATCGTAGTGGTTGCAGTTGTCGTATACTCACTTGTGGTGTATAGTTTATTGAAAGTTTTCTTCTCGTAAATCAGCATTTATAAAATTAACCCCTTTTCATTTGAGTTGGTGGTGTATGTTCATGTGTTCGAGAGGATGAAACCATATATAGAGGATGTCATATCTTATTTAATTAAAATCTGACACTGCCTACATACGTATGCATATATAGCAAGGATATGAACAAATTCGAAAATGCATATGTACTTAATAAATATTTCTTCGCTTAAAAAGTTATTGCATTGGAAAGTTTTTTTTTTCATGCTCGTGCCACCCGTCCTTATCTATTATAAATAGTTTAAAACTGTGGCATTACATACGAGTACGTCTGAAGATACACTCTGTAAGATATACATATATATAATATATATATATATAACTCGTAGGTATGATAGGAAGTTAGGCTGAATGATGCTTATTATGGAAATTTATTTCTTCTTAATTGTTTGTGTTCTTAATTAGCCTCTGCCAGTGTGTCATACTGAATGAATACAACTGATGCTGATTCCTCTCCCTTTTATCTGCATCCATTGTCCCATCTCGATACATGGCTGTGTTTTGTTTTACTGAATGGAACTTCAGAGCGGTCATTCTCTTACCCTACGATTGATATTATAAGTAGGTAGGTATGTACGAGTATTCGGTTAGAGAAGCAATATGCCGTAAATAAATAGTAGTTTTCTGGAAATCACATGCAAAATTGATGTGGTTATTATTTCATCTATTATTTTAGATGCAATCGCTTGTGTAGATTATAAAGCACTACGTTAACCTTTAAAATGAGCATGTAAAAACGATGATTAAGTTCGTTTAATTGAATAAATTATCATGTGCTGTTGTGTGAGCTTAAGGTTGTTTTCTACAACTATTCAAATACATTACACAAGATTTAGTTAAGCATTTTCCTGAGTGATGTCACCATAAAGTTAAAAAATGATGTTTGGCTGTTGCATCAAAGCACAATAAAATGTGAGTTGACTTTCAAGTTCTTGTGTACTTTTAGTATGGCTAACACAATTAGTAAAGCCCCTGTATTCTAAACTGCAGTAGGTTGCACTTACAGTAGAGCCCCCATATGAACGTCATGAACCAGACACCGATTTTAAGGCAATCCATTTCGCAATAACAATATTCATTTTTTCATTCTTCATTTTATTTATTTATTAATATACATTTATTAATATAAATCATTCATCCGGATTAATCGTTCATAAATCTATTTGAAAGTAAACTTTTAACTTTTCTTCATTCATTAACATCTCCCTCTACGATTTGCATCTTTTTTTTTGTGTAAATTGCTATTCCATAATACCATTGTGACTGGAAACAGCGAAGTGGTAAAAATCCAATTCACAAACATTCACTCGGTCTGTTTTCAAACTAAGTATCTCGTCAAAAAGGCTATAATTAGTGAAAATATACCCATGTGCACAGGTGGAAGAAAAAATTGCTCAAAATCAAGTCCACCCCATTTCTTTCTCAAATCTTATGTGAAATAATTATTCATACCAAATAAACACTCTGTTCATTCTTATCATTCACAAAGTGCGTGTCTCTCTGGCTTTCACCAATTTTATGTGGGCCAAACCATTTATATGCGGCACATTATACGTAGAGTTATGAGTGAGATCTCTTTGCTTGGGGACCATGCTGCTACATCTACTGTGCTTTGTTTTCTGCTAAGTTTTAAATTAGTTTTAAATTAGTTTTTAGCTTGAAACGAATGAAAAAAAAAATAGAAAAACGAATTAAATTGTCTTAAACAAAACCAAATGAAACTTGGAATTAATTTATTTAATTGGTGGAGAGATGCTAATTAATTTAATGTTTTGAATTTCATCTATTTATTCGGATTGATAGTCAGCCACTTTGTTTTCTTTCGTTTATGGCCCTAAAATGGTTTGTGCGTTTTTTTCCGAAGAAACCAATAATTTTATTAGCTTAACTAGTATAAGTTTACCGTAAGAACTAAAAGAATTAGCATTGTTAAAATGAGTGACATCATTAAATTTAAATTTTGAATAAACTTACGTTTCCGGTATGGTTTTGCTGCTGCCAGCCTAATAGATGGCAACTGAAGAGTGAAGGGGATATGGAAAATAATATAGTCTTTTTTGCAGTATGCGAAACTTCATTACCTCATTCATGGTCTTATCTATTTAATTCTTAAGCTTATTTAGATGTATTTTTTTAGTTGTTGTATGTATTTATTTCCATTATTCCATTCTCAAAGCGATGGATCAAATAGAGAGTCTATCAGTTGAAACTGGGTTGTACTAACATGATGACAGAGATATTAATGTTAGTATTGTCCTGCAAAAAGAACTATCAGAATCATTGTCTCAGATGAATACTTAAGACCAAAAGCGGGTACACGCGGACGGTCTTTATTAGGCGTTGGAACGCGTTTTGTCGACTTTACGAGCATGTTATGTCAAAGCGCAGCAATCTCAATTGCCAACGAATGTGACACGTCGAATGTTCTTAAATACATTTTGCAAGAAAAAAATTAATTTATTATAAAAACTCCCCACAAAATATTAATTACACAAATAGTTTCCTCAAAAGAGAGTAGCATTAACCAGAATTTTGTGCTCTGGCTTACTATATTGCGGTCTGCGCAATATTGCAGCGCGACCTCTGTATTTTGACTTGTCCAATGGAGTCAAATGTATCGTACTTAAAATGCCAGAGTCCGACCGCGCTAACTCGCTAAATTAACATTATTTCGATTCGAATTAACCATTACCATAGCAGGATGGTCGACGTGATATGACGGCTAGGTTCCATTCTCGACACTAACAGCATTCATAATTCACGGCTCCTTCCCTGTGAAATCACTGACAATGTTCAGGTATACCCTGACTTCTGAATCTTAGCCATTCGGAGATTCCCTGCTCACGAACTCGTGAGCGCGTACAGTCTGAGTGGTTGCTGTAGAATGTATGCCCAGGTCCACCTCACACTTGTAATTGGATCCCTTATTACATAACATTAGGTTGCTTTTTATTTTAATCAAACCCAAATTATTTTACCAGTTCTAGATCAGAAATATTAACTTAAATACAGAAATTATCAAGCATTTTAAAGTCTCCTCGAAACCACAAGCACCTGTATCCACTTTCAAAGCATGTATATGTACATCCATGCTTTGCCCCTCGTATTGTTATATCTCATCCAATCCGAAGATTGTAACATTCGTTACATACTTGCAATTTCATCAGTATCGAGTATTATTCTAAAAACAGCATAATTATCATTATCGGGAGTCGGCTCTTCAACTGCCTTCCTGAATGGGTAAAAGGATGTACTATATCGTATGCATATCCCACTTTAGCCTCGACGAGCAGCAGTTGCTTACCAAAGCATTTTTATCATTTGCCTGTCAGTTGAATATCATATATTGTTGGTTATGTTTATAATTGTACATAATAATTATTTAATTCTACTTCAATGTTTTTTCCCATCGTGTCTTGTGCTCTTAAGTTCCCATTATTAAAATCAAACCCATCGCTATTGCTGTGAGTAGAGTTTATGTGTTAAGTATTTCCATGTGGGTCGCAGTGAATTGTGCATTGTAGAGGGTGTTAGGCATGAGCAGTAGCCTCGGGTTTAATTATTTTAATTCAGGCGATGGTTTTTCTTCCTCTCTCTCTCTCTCTTTATTAAATCTGATATGTAAATGAGAAAATTTCAAGTAAGAAAAATAAAATACCGGGGCAATACAAGCAGTTACGAAAACTGCATTCGCAGCAGACACGCATGTAATTTCATTTGAAAGCCTTCAGGGTATGGGGGTTTCTATATGTCTACGTATGCGATGATGACGATGCTATTGGTATTGCGTTAGCCAACTGAATCGATACTTGGGAAGGGGTACAGCGATAAGTGGTGCTGTAGTATTTTACTTAACGATTAACTCAGAAAAATATCATTCGTATACACTACATACAGATACATTCTCATTATGTTTTTGGGTTTATAATGTAGCAAAAAAAAAAATATTTGTAAATACCTAAAATTGTACGTCAATTGTAAAAAGTACTTCAGGCTTCAAGAACTAACATGGAATATGAAAGCTTGGAGAGCATTTTTTGACAACCTTAGAAGTTGAATTTTATTATTCTTTCTAACTTTTTTTTGCTAATAGTGTGCACTGTTGTGCTGCATAACATTGGTTATTATTCTTGGCATTATAATCAAAGTTTGACAGCTTTCGATTCTGAAAAATGCCCACATTGCTCTACGTATCTCTATACCCTGGTATAGCCAAGTCGGTAATCTTTATAGTCAGCAGAACATTGCTATAAAAGTTTTGTAGTGCAACAGTTCACTGTTATAAGCGCCTAAATCGATTTTTCTGGTTTTTCAGGAGGAGAGATCAAAGTTTCAAATAAACAGTGCACTTCATCCTTAAGCTATTGGGTTGTTGGCAATAACTTTTTTTTAAAAGAAGATGCAGACATAAAATATTTAGTGGATTTAGCATTTTACCAGATCTGCCATATGGCTCAGCACTGGACGATAAGCAAAACAGCTGATCCGATTCTTGGTGCATTCGTAAGAAAAATTGCGTTGCATATATACAATTTTTCTTTCGTCGTAAAAAAGCAAAGGAGAACTGTCAAATCAGCTATAACAGAAAAATGTATATCCAATTTAAAGCTCTCCGCCACTAAAAACACCCTTAACGATGATAGTCGCTGATTACAAAAGATCATGAAAATGCTTACGCTTCACATTCTGAAGAAAAAAAACAGCCTACGTCTTAGGAAGTGACTGAGCTTGAGTGATATTTCTTCAATCGCTCAAGGTCTTGGACATGCCTCCTCCAGTGATAACTTCATCTTTATACCAGAGCTTTAATCTTTCTCTCCTTCTCAAACCAGGCGACTTCGACCCAGGATATCCTCTTAACTGGAGCATTGGTGGCGATGCGCTACAGTGTTCACGTTTGCACTTAGGTAGACAAACTTCTGAGTTCAAATTGACACACGCCCCCTATTAGTCTATATCAAGGCCGCATAAGACGGCGTGCATATATCACTACTCCATCAAGTTCGTTAACTAATTCAACGAGAAATTCTATGACAAAAAAGGCGACGCGCTTTCATGTGCCTTCTTAAACATCATACTGGAGAAGATAGGATGAGCGTCCAAGACTAGAGGCACCATCTCCAAACTCCATGCAATTGTAAACATACGCAGATGCTATTGAGGTGATTGGCAGCCGTCAATAAAACGTCTGTTGGTATTGAAACGAGAGAGGGTAAAATGGATCTAGCCGTGAATGAGGACAAAACAACAACATATACTGTGCTCAAGAAAGGACCAAATACATCGGTGTGTTGGAGGTAGTTAAAGACTTCGTCTACATCGGCTCTAAACAGTAAAAACGACAATTGATCAAACACAGATTAACTCTTGCCAAATAACGTTTATATGGGCTCAAGATGCAAATGACGTCACTTGGAGGCGAAGGTTTCACCACGAACAGTGAGATATGCCTAGCCAGGAGGCACATGAACATGATCATGTAGAGCGAATTAACAGCTCAGTCTTCGACTGCGATTTTCTGACCTGACTGTTGGAGAAGGACCTCAAGCAACTTTGCAGCCAGGCAGAGATCGCGCTAGTTGGAGACGTTTGTTGGTTAAGACCCAGGTCCACCGTGAACTGTAGCGTTAAATAATAATAAAGAATTATGTGTGACGTAACGATTCTTGCTCGTCACAGCACATTTCCCTCGAAGTCCATACATTTATTATTTTCTTGAGAGAGAATAGAGATTTTCCTTCTTTTTTCAGTCAGAACCAACACCCTCTCCTCAAACAGTGAATATTTCAGTAATGATTTTAACGAATAAATTAGCCGTTAATTTAAAACGAAATTATATCCGATGTGTATCTATTGTTTTAACCACTCCATTGGCACGCGATAATAATGATGTGAATGACAAACGACAGTTGTCTGAGGTCTCAGGTCACTCTAATTTGCAGAGTGAAGCGTGTGGTGTCTGAATATTGCATTGTATTGTATGGCAATTGAATTTGAATGTTTCAGAAATGTGCTTCATTATTTTATAATAAACAAAACCATTAAAGAAAAGTAATCAATAAAGCTGTCAGTGATTTGATTTAAGACAAAAAAGATCCACAGAGCCAACAGCAGGGAAGACGTGATTAAAGTGAAATGTTCCCTTCCATTCACACGCTAATTGTGCTTAAAAAAACAAATATTAGTTAGTTAGCCAACTATGGAAATATGTACGTGGATACCGCTTTCTTTAAAATCAATCGATTCAGTGTACACAGATGCATCCATGATGTGCATGCAGATACGTTTTACATAGAGAATATTATTACCCATCTGCTAGTGTGTCAATAAAATAAAAAAAAAAACTAAAAAACTAGACAAGAAGAAAAAATTAAAATTGCACTGAAAGCAATTAAAAATCGAGAAAATTCAATCGGAAAATCTAATTCGATTGAAGCGGCCGGTAGAAGCTATGGCAACCGTTGCATTAGACCTGCTACCGTCCCTCAAGGATTTTTTTCTCACTTCTCTACACGTTCATATAAAGAGAGAGAGACTGTTGTATTGAAGTATACATTTATGAGAAAGAAACAAAGAAAAATTAATGATGGAAACCAAAAAGAAAAATAAGTTCAAATAAATGGGAAAATGGCAAAAAGAACGAACGGAATCGGAAACATAAACGTTATATTAATTTTTCATTTTTTTATTCGCTTCTATTTGCCCCTGCAGTTCTTCGTGCACAGTTAATTTCGCTGCCACAATCGAAGATTGCCGCCATGATTTATATCGACGTCTGAAGTTTTTAATCTTATTAACGATTGTGTCCATCACTGGCTTGTTCGTCGTTTGGTGAAGTGACTACAATTTCAAATAAATTACTTTTGTGATTGCAAGTTATTATTTTTATTATTATAACTTGCAGACTATTATTAAATATAATTTGATAATATTGTCCACGAAGAGAAGAAAGCAAAATTGGAGGTAAAGTTTTTTCATTAAATCCTCAAAACATTTTTAGTGCAAAAGTAAGCTGCGGTCTGAGATATCCCATGATAGATTTCCCAGCATCATCCACCAAATAATCCAGAAAATCGTTAAAAATAACATTAAAATAAAGAACAAGTTTAGTAGTTTAGTCTTTCATCATTGTTTTATAGATTTTATGAACATGGACTCTTTTAAATGATTCGAGTAGAGGAGGAGAGGAGAGATTTAGGTTCGATCTGATGACTAAATTTTACTAAAATATGCTGTTTGCCTTAATATAGATGCGGATTTGTAAACAGTTCTCTGATTTTATGAAGCCTCTTCGAGGGACTCATTCGGTTTCCGTTACTGTGTTCTCCGAACTTGTTTAACAAATTTATCTTGACTTGAATCTGCTTGCGTTTCAGCGACAAAGGCTGCAATATATTGATAATAATAATATGGGTGGCGCTACAGCCCAGAGTGCCAGGGCCAAGCTTCTACAGGAACCACTCCGGTTGTGCATCCTATTCACGAGTGGACGGGACTTGCAGTAAAGGCAGTGGTGGGACCTTAGCTTTTCAAAGTGTGACAGATCCCGAGGAAATTGGTGGTCGTTTCGAAAAATTGGTTGTAGATCGGGTTTACAAATTCAATTTCTACGTAATTTCGTATAAAACAAATGAACATCGCCACACTCAGCCCTCTGCTCAAATTATTTTTACAAACTCGTCAGTTGAAATACTTCCTTGTAAAAATTAAATGTAGTTGTGAGAGGTTTTAAGAAACATTAAATAACAAGAAATAACATAGAGGAAGAATTGCATAGATTTTGCACTCTTGGTAATAGATGTGATAGATTTGAAAATTTCGCAAGATAGAGGGTCTACCACAATTGTGGTAAGGTCCCAACAAAGCCTGCATTAATTCCAAATGGCCAAGTTTGAAAAGCTAGCTAGATGGCTATACTCTATGAACATTGTCAGTGATTCGAAAGAGGCGAGGCCGTGAAAATTATTTTTGTCGTACCGAAAGTCGAACTTAGACACCGTGGGCTTAAGTGCGGAGAATCCCAACACCACGGCCACTACAATACAATGTCGAAAACATCAACAATCAGAAACTTTTGTATTCACATATACATGTGTCTGACTTATTGCACGACAGAGTGCACAAGCGGAAGAAGTCCCTTGTAACACAAACTCACCCACATACACGTGAATTCACCTCAAATCGCAGAGTCTAATTTATTTAAAACAGACTGAGCCTAGTTTGTTTTTACAGCAGACACGAGTTAGTTACAGTTTCACGAGTGGTTGGAACATTCAACAACTTAGAACAGCTACGTTTCAGAAACTGTCTTAGGTGTCAGAACATGTTTCAGTGACTTGAGAGAAGTGGTGCCGAGTAATATTAAATTCATTCTGTTGGGAATTGACCCTAAGCATTCAACTCAGGAGTTTAAATATTCTCATTTAATTTTTCTACATTCTAGAAAAAAATTCTTTCAGGGTTGCGTGGTAACTGGTCTTTCATGAACATATATTTACTCATACTCATATGTATAATGCAGTAAGTAAATGTATACCACAAAAGATTTACCAGGAAAAGACTACTCCCACTTTATAGTGTTGTGGGTAGTTACCGAGTTCCTCCACTAATGAACTATTAATTTGTGGAACGCTGGAAATTCTGCCGAAAATATTCGCCATATCCATTATAGCATGGCTGGCGCGGGTCGAGGGGTTGATTTCTAATTCTAATCGATAACTAGAAAACATCGCAATTAAAATACTGAAATACTCCTCACGTCTCTCGCTCACACCGCTCCGGAATGACTCCGGTATCGGCATAGCCACCACATACCCAGCAGGACTCAACTCGTACGTAGTCGTATATCGTCGCTCACTCATACTTCGACATGGCACGCACCAAAGAAATAGATTTTCAGGGGCCATTTGTTTTAATTGAAATTCTAGTACGAAATTCAAATAATAATCTTGTTTTCCCGGCACCTAGCTCCGAAAGCTGTGTTTATGTTTGTGCATGCACTGCACACGTATGTGCGGATGGTTGAATGTGTGTTCATATAGGTGTGTGTGTAAGGGGGGAGAACGTTGCGAATAAATTGGGTAAAGGCTGAGGTACACTATACACACTCTACTTCCGTATTCCCTCTTGGTTATATGAATGTGAAAGGGTTGCGAAAAGGGACCTTTCTACTGCCCGTAAATCTATATTTGATGATGCATGTTTGTTACCTCACCTTTCTCTGCTGAGCCTTCGGTGTACTAGTGCAGTGAGGGTCCAGAGGCACACCAGATCATGTGGCCGGTCGGAGGTGCGATTGCTTGATGGGAGACGGAACAGAAGGCGATGAGGACAAAATATCCGAAATAAAGATTTTATACGAACGCTGGACGTAGGTTTTTGCCGCGTTGACAGCAGCATCATCTAGCATCATTGGCATGGCAACGGCATGGAAGTGCCTCTGGGTGTTGTTCTAGTACATCGCACAAGGAATCGAAGTTTAACAGCAACTCAACTCCTCGTGTCGTTGGTGGTGCTTGATGGCTTGGGTGAGGTGATGTTGTATTTTTCTTTCCGTTATTGCTGCTGCACTGCAGGAATGTCGTTAATTTTAGTCACACTTTGCATATCCACACCTAATATGATATGATGGTGTAGCACATTCGCTTCGATGAAAGCAAACAACATTAAACACAAAGATGTGCGTGCATTGCAGATGTAAAGCTATCGCATGTACCTACATATCTATCTATGGTCATATCATTTTTGTTGTGTAAAATGCCGATGGACATAAACTTGATAATTGGTTTATGTAGTGTACTTTGCTCTGCGCAGGCTCTGATTAATATTTAATTTTTTATTTTATAATATACAAGTAAATAATTTAATGTAATCGAGTCCTTGATCGTTTTAGTATCAAATTTCCAGACACCGTTACTTTACAAAACTGTATGTACATGAGTCTCCGCTTCGGGAAAAGCTTGATTTAGAATGGTGAATATTGCTCAATATCTTGTAAATTACATAAAATACAATTGCAAATATGATTGTGAATACCGAAAGTGGAAATTCTACAAAAGTCATAAAGTTGTTGGCGTTTCTTTAATACTTGTAGTTTCAGATACTATAAATTATGAACTTTGGAAGACTCTAGCATCAATGAATTTTCGAATTGTACAAAGATTTCTAAGAGTTATTCCATAAAGATTTATACATACCTATGATTTTATTGCTCAAAAAATGTGACTCCAATCTAACGTTCAAACAAACCCAATCTATATATTTATAATATATGTATGTTTACGCGTGTACAAGCCACAAGGGAGAGTGGAATCAGTTGCGCGTTATCTGCAAGTTATTTCTCTGATAAAATGTTTACCTTTATTGTTTTTCTTCGGAACGTAAACTTTTACATTTTGTGGCAGTATTTTTAATAACATGGAATATATAGCCATAAAAAGAAATAAAATAACATGAAACATTTGCCCAACTTCTTTATAAGTGCTACGTAATGTAAACAAGATAAATCTCAACATAACTTGCTCGTTACTGATGAAAAATGCCGACAAAGCTTTCAGAAAAAAAACAAATACAGCTCTTCAATTTAATGGCAGACGTTTCAATAAACGCATTAATAACATAAGAAAAATCACAACTTTCAAAGGTCTTCTCGACACGTAAGAGAATAATCATGGTATGCCTTGTACTTGTTTTCTATTATGATGACACACTATGCTGGGTAAAGCTCTCTAATTTTATTCGCCCTTATTTCATAAGAGATATGGTATATGTACATAAATAAATTTACATATAAATATTATGTAGCGATACACAACTGTATACGCAGCAAAATAAATAGATTTGTCCTCGTATCGAGTTCACCAGAATTTAATTCACATCTTATTCTCTTGACTGTCCTATTGTATTTTTGTTGCGAATAGTCAGCATGTATTCATTGAGAAGTTTTATCGCTCCACCGGCGACGACCAAGAGTAGCAGTGGATACGACGACCAGATCGTGTTTACAACGAACTCATTCATTCATTGAAGCACAGAAAATTCCTTCTTCCGAATGTAGTGTTGTCATAAGTGAGTAACACCTTGCGTTTGAGTACATCTATTTCCGGTATCTACAGGCAGCTCTTGTTGTTATTTTTTTGTTTCCTTCTTCTTTAGTTGTGGGACGCATTTACCTCACGTAGTCCTGAGTGTAGACGATATCGTTTTGAATATCTGCAGTATACGTTTAGACATTGCACCTTTACACATTTAAACTTGTAGAGCGAGTTTCTAGGCTTATTTTGTTGCATGTTAGATACTGAGAACGATACGAACACAAAGGAGCGAGTGTTGTAAAATTTATTTCAAACAAATAACTTTTATGAAACAAATTAAAATATGGTATTGGGTGTTGTGCTTTGTTTTTTAATCACTCATTTGTAGATGTGGTCGCGTCAAACGCATCAACATTTTATGACATTTTTGTGCTTTTTCGAAAGTCAATACACAAATTTCACTTTTCTAATTGATTTTTGATAGAAGGTGACCTAATTGTTACGTTCCAGAAGTTGTCAAAAGTTATGAAAAACTTTCAGCTGTCAAAATATTCAGTAAGGTTTGCTAATTCATCTTGCATTGTCGGACGCCCAGTGAATGTACGGATTTTATAAATAAAATAGTATCATCAATAAAGAACTAGAAGGTTCAATTCGGCGCAGAACACTGACTGAATTGAACACTGAATTGGACATCAAGTTTCACATGAGTTCGGTGATTGCGCTCCGGAAATTTTAAGCGGATATCCGTATTTTAGGCAAATGCCCTATAAGCGACGAAGTTATAAATTTGAAATTTGGCAACTTGGTCATCAGCTATCTATGCATTTTTATATAAAAAAACCAATTACACGCAAGAAAATAGTTCGAAAAAAAAAACACCAAAATACAAAATTCCACCAACTCTGTGCAGGATAATATCTTGCACCACCACTCACAAATTTCCACAGGACAAAAATATTAAACTAATACACTCAATTATCAATTTCTATGGAATTATTTGAACGAAACTCGCAGAATTTAAGGTTGTACGTTTCGCACAAGTGACTTTTTTGTTTCTTATGGACATTTTTGAGTGCTTAGCCTTGGTAGGATGTTGCGTACTTGCATGGCTTCACGTTTCGGTCACGTGATTCTATGTGGCCACAGATCTGAGTTTATTATTTTGAGGTGGTGGACATTTGCTCATTCGGCACATTTGTGACACTCATTGGAAGTCTACATCTTGGGTAATCAAGAAACGACTTATGCAATCAAACAATCTTCATTATTGGGCGCCAAATGCAGTGCTTGCACAGGGCACTTATTTGGCTCGGGCCGGCCCTAGTTGTGCGTGCTATTGTTCTCTCACGAGTGGTTGGGACCTGCTGTAGATATTATTTCGACTCGGAGGTGGAGCCTTGAATTCTAAGATCTATTAGATTTGGGGATCGAACCTGCCACCCTCTACTTAGGAATCGATGGACTACGTACTTGAACCCAATAATCCACGGTGAGCTACGACTATATAAATTTTACGTTGTATTTACACTATATACAGAGAAACTTAACCATTGTTGACTCAGTAATGGTAACTCCTCAACAAAAGGTGACTCTAATTAAAGCAACTACAAAAAAAGTATGTTGGCGTATTTAGTCAGACTTGGAGATTAAAATAAAAGCATTTAATTTGGGGCACGCCATATGTCCTTTGTCTAATGCATGACACAAGGTGCAGTCTACGGCAATACAAAATTGCAGGAACTTTAATGAACCAAAGCCTAAGTTTCATGAACGATCAAATTCTTAAAGACTTCTATCCGATCTGGCACAGAATCGCAGAAATCCAGGATCAGAAGGAATCGCAAGTGATGACAAAAATGCAGTTGAAGAATTCCCACTGCGAAAATTTAAAACAGTGCTTGTAATTCAAGCACTACATTTGCCTTCAAAAGGTTGAAGGAAATTATTCTTTACTGAGTAAATTTTTTTACTCCGCAAAGCTCAGGAGAGTCAGCTGTGGTAAAGAATTCCGCGATATCAAAAATTTCACTATTTTTTAATAACTATTAAAGATAATTTATTTTGTGTGTATTAAAGTACATATCTGTTTGGCTTAGGGTCGCACTTATTTAATGTATGCAATATTTAATTAAGAGAGTACCTCACTATATATCAATGAGTCTTAGCGCCACTAAGTAGTTGAATTTCATAGAATTATCTAAAGTATGTTTGAATAATGTCCATATTTTCGTATAAAAGTTAATTCTAAGATACTCTTTTAACTTATCTCAGAATAAATCTAAATTGTCGTCTTTGTTCCACACTTCTTCTTAACCGAAATTAATGCCATTCTCTTGTTTCTTACTTTGTAGACATACGCAGCCTGGTACATTTTTGCACAAACTATCTCATAACTATATATAACACATTCGCAAAATATAGCCCCAAATTACCTGTTACATTGAGACGAGATAATTCATGAATATAATCGTCGATATTAAATTCCATTCCAATTTTCAACACACAGCTCAGTCAGTCTGCCTGCAAGAATATGCATGCATATGCACATACAAACATATATTCAATAAAAAGTGATCAACAGATTCATATATGCGTAGGTATGTATGTATATTAATTCAAGTTAAATGCGAACAGCTGCATGCAACTTGCAAGTGAATGTAGAGCCACGATCCATTTGTGCGAAGAGTTGTATTTCCTCTCTCGTTAAGTTTATTTCTGCTCGGTTATCCTAAATACAAATTCTTGTAGTAATAATTGCGTTTATTGTTTCGTTTTTTTGGTCTATTCTTGTCTTATTTGTTTTATGTTTCGTAATTTAAAATCTTATTCAAGAGATACAGCTGTTGGCTTATGATTGATTTAAAGTGGCACATGATGAATGATGTTGTCTTTAATGTACGAATGGAATCTCTTTTCAAATATTTTCTATCTAACAAAACTATTCTTGTCAAGGGTATTCCCTATTATTTAAAATTTGTCTTGTTTAAAATTTATGACAGGAGTCATAATTCAGTCATACGCACTCAGCAAGGGGTACTGGAATGTACACAGAATATGATCGGATTCATGTTCGTCAACTGAATGATATTTCCAATAGACCGGTTCGCAAATGCTTGTAGAAATGTCCCAAAATCAGTGGTGTACTGATAACAGGATGGAATAAAATTGCGAAATAGAAGCCTACCAGGAATTTACAATGTTGTGATTATATTTTGCGGATCGTATGAGTGTACCTTACCGTACCATATACACGTCACTCAGACCAAAAACACGGAAGAACAATAACTGATTCAGGATTAATTTAACTAATCCCATATCGCGCATATAACCTGGATGGATTCTTAAGCAACGGGAACAGTTTATCTCCCTCTGAATGATTTTTTCATCGAAGCTTGAATCTTAAATAAGCATGTTCTCCCAGTATTCACCACCGATATCGAGTCGATCAATCCAAGACTATGTATCCATAGATGCATCAATGTTTTGAGGCAAAACAGCCAATATCCACTAACCACCCAAATCCAGAGCATCGACATTGCAATGAAAAAGACGAACAAACGAAGTTTCACTCAAATTATCCAAAAGAATGCACTATGCTATACGCCACCCGAGAGTTATTCGTCTATGCCCAACCAGACTGTGGCCCACGTTGGCCAACACGACAAACACACCATTTACATTCAGTAGTGTGGCATAGGACAACAAAAGGAGCAATCAAATATCTTTCAGGTTATGGACATGGTAATCAATAATAAAATAGAAACTTGGAATTCTATTGCGAGATCTACGTTCGTTTCCTTTTTCTACAACACCAGGCGAATCCTCGGACTCGTATTCGTATTCGCATTCGCATTCGCATTTGAATCCGAACATCAGCATCACCACACTCAACCCACACACTAGCGTAATCCTCTCCCGCACAAAAAACCCACAAACATGCGAAAGCGTTATAGTGTGTGCAGATAAATTCATTTTGTTTCGTTCTATAAAATATACAATTCTGTCCACTTTTACCACTGCAAATGTTGTACTCCGAATTGGCACGCCGAATAGTAGCTAGCCGAGGAGCCGGAGGTGCTGGAAGTGGTGGGGGTTAGCAGTTTGGTAGATGTTCCCCCTGTTAATTTTTTTCTTCTCTGTGTCCCTACCACTACAACTAGTCTGCTTCTTGTGCGCCCGGTGATGCTGGTGTGATTGGCGTTGCTACCATCATTGGTGATGCCGGAAAGGGTTTTGTTTTGAAATCGATCCATTTTCTCCTCCGAATTACCATATCCGATAGATATGTGTTCTATGAATATACGTTTATATTGTAGAAATGTATGCGGTGGGGTCGGACACACAGCCTACTACTCTGGAGAATGACCTCGTAGACTTATATTTCAAAATTAATATAAATCTCCCATCCGTCCTCCATATTCTATGTGTGCGCACGAGGAGCAGTATTACTAACAAGAGCAACATGCGATGCGAGTAGCACCAGCAGCGTTCACGACAACGCGACGATGACGATGGCGACGACGACGACTCCAATCGAAATTATTCTCGATTCCCGAGAGCTTCGGCTCCCGATAGCTCCGCTTCTGTATTTGATAAAACCATTGGCAGACCTGGAGAGAGTGAGAGAAGTAGTGGAAGCTCTGTCGCTTACGTCGCTGTGCATTATGCTCACTATATTTATGTGTGTGTTGTGGCTCTATGGTGGACAAAAAACGTCTAGCACTAGGTTCACCCCCATATGTAGGAGCTGGAGATAGCTCTGTTGTGAGAATTCACGGGAGCACTGGCCCAGCGACTTTCGCTGCTTTCAAAGGGGATATTTCTAAACAAGAAATGTGCAGAAACGGTCAGGGAAAATTCCCGCCACCACCACCACCAAAGTTGACTGATTTGAAACAGCAGGAGAGTTTCACATATGGTGACAGTGCCGTTTCTTCGTTGCTTTTTGGTCCTCCACCGCCAAAGGGTTGAATTCTGAAAATGGCCTAAAGGATGTGTTGTGCGTCGTCATCGTTATCGACGTCGTAATCGTCCAGCTAAACATCACCATTGCCTCAGTCATTATCATCAGCATAGCGTCGATAACAATATACGTACACACACGTAAATGTATATATTTGGTACTGGACTCTCGGGACACGGGACTTGGGACGATGTGAGTTGTAAATTTGATAAAAGCCTCTTTCACGGGCATGTGTGTGAAACGATTTTCAATTACGATTTAATTACTGTCTTACTATCCATTTTAGTTCCGTTCACCGAATTACTTATTTTCGTTTTCTCTTCTTATACACTTGCTTATTTATTTTCCTTTTTTAATTGGTTTGATATTATTTTTACTACCTGCTTTTATCGCACTACATTGAACACACCTGCTGGTGGTGGGAACTAAATTGAGCTCCTTCCTTCGTTTATTCGTCCTTGTTCATCCTTAAATGTTATAACTTTGATAATAATTCAAGAGAATGTATGTGTATCCCTGCAGAGTAATCGCAATTTATTGCTCCATGCATCATAATAAAATATTATTTTTTTCTTTCCTTCTGAAGATATATGTGAATGTGTTTGTATGTACAAGTTTCTCCTGTGCTTTCATATATTTTTTTGGTTTAATGTAAGAAAAGGAGCACACACAAAAATTGTATACATACATTATTCAAAATTATTTAAAAAGTTTTTCATTGTGGCAAAACTACAAGGCGAAATAGTACGTTGACGTGTTCCTTGGGATTTGCGGAAGACGGAAACAAAACAGTTTAAAAGCACACACCAAACGTGTAAGTTTTGTGCAGAACATAAATTTGTTCAAAGAAAGTGGTTTTTGTTTTGAGCATTGTGGCCACATAGCTTTAGATTAGTTTTAATGCAAACAAATAAATGGTACCCTATCATTGCATAATTGATTTTACATACTTATTTCATTACATGTCTTTAAATTGAGTTGTTTATTTTCTTGGGCCGTCTACCATTCTAAAGATAATCCAAGTACTAAAGAAGATTCTATCTTAATTTCTGTAGTGCATTACCTTCATCTCGTAGTTATAAAGTCTACGAGTTGATGCTTCGCTTTTCCAAGTAGAAAGATGTGTGATCCTAATGGCCACGAACTATGTTGTGAAGAATAGGTGGAAGGAGGTGAAGACAAAATGTGCTTAAGGACTTGATCAACCCTCAAAACCACTCCCAGGATAGTTCAGGAATGCAAGACTTCTTCTAATTTGTCTATATTCACTAAGATTTCTCTGGGTGGTTTGATGTCGCGAGAGTATAACCGGAGGTGGCATGACGCTGCAGGATGTAGACCAACCAAGCATATCCTCCCTAACGCCTGTAAGAAATCCTCGGCATTCGTTTTATCTCTTGACAGATTGAGATTGAGTCTAAGTGCTCCAAACTGAATGTCTGACAATAATGGACGTAAGGTAACTTAAGTCAACTTAGGGTATCGTGTAAAGCGAATTCACAAAAATGATACACTGCGACAACAATAGACACTTCGATCAACTTTGTTCACTCTTGCTTGCTTAAGTGAGAGCGAAATCAGTTGTTTTCTACGTTTGCAAGTAAATCACAGTTTATGTTGAAACATTGTGTAATTCCCGGAGACGTTTATAGGCACTTTGAAATGCACTATTCGTTTTGATGCCATTCTTTCGAGTGTTGCATACATTTGTCTCAATTCGGTACCATTCGCTGCGCTAACCAGAGGCATACCCAATCTAACATAATTGAATTGGAAGTTCATAAGCTCTCTCTGAAAAAATATCAGGCAGCTGTAAATATTCTATTATCTCCCCATCGCCATTGTGACAACACTTATTTCATGGTACTTATGCACTAAATTGTAAAGAAATGTTGCAACTCATCATATTCTGTCGATACACAATCCTGTAACCGATACGAGCGAACAATACTTGTTAAATTATCCCATTTCCTGACCAACCGAGGATAATGCATTAACCCCTTAAACACCCCGTGCACACTCAACAAATTATGATTTCTTTTCATATCCGGTAGCAGATGTGCGTGTGAATCTTTAACTGAATTCAATCAAAACCATGTGCAGACTGCTCGTCTCAATCACAGACACCTTTTGGGTCAAAGACCCAGTTCAGTGTTAATCAATAAAATGGAAAACAAACACATTACAAGCTTGCTGAAGTTTATTCCCTTCTCGCATTCAGCCTCACTTTCAATTTTCCGTTTGCATATAATGCAACGAAGAGAACAAAATCATCTGATGCTCCTGCTCTCCTTACGCGGCTCATCCTAATTATAATTATATGGCACAAACGGAATTATGCACCAAGTCGAAATTAAATTGAAACATTTTTACATACAATTGAGTGTCCAAAGCCGAGGTGTGGCGTGCTCTCCGCAATCGTGATAGACTCCACAGACGTCTCACTCGCTAGACGATAACCATACCCACCAAAACATAACATTCATCCAAACAGACGGGCACACATCCATATGCATTATATTTATCGACATACATTTATATGTATGAGCAAACGTATTGCCTTAGTGCCCCATGACGTTGACGACGAGGACGGCTTCATTTGATGTATTTCATTTAAAATGCAAAATATAAATATTAAATATTTGTGTGTGTATGTTTGCAATTGCTGTGTTTAAAAGTTTTCCTATTTTCTATATGTTTACGAGTCTTTTTTGCCTTTTTCACTTTTTTGCCTTTTCAATTCCAATTCCAAGCGTCAGAGTCGGAGTCAATGTTGGATGGGTGGTGGATGGAGTGGCGGAAGGGGGAGGGGTATGGGGATAAGGCGGCGAATATTTCAAGGGTTCGTCTCAGTTGGGTTGAGGTGGTGCATTTTCTTAATTGCTTTCGAGCACTGTGTGAAACTGTTAAAATGTGTAACAAAAGTAGCAATTCTTCTGTGCTGCTCCCCATGAGATGATGATGTGCCTCGCGGTCTGAGGGGCAACTGAACTCGTGATGAAAATATAAAAGGACGGGGTATGTTAATTCCAGCGGTAACAGATGAGTGTTATACACCTACCTGGTCTACCTCCCGCTACTCATGAAAGTCGTCGTTTTGGCTTCCATATGTGCACATACCGTTGACTCAAATTATATAACTTAACAAACGCGGACAGGAAGTCGATTTATGTGTGATAAAACGAAAAAGGGTTGTTTTCTAAACGGATATTGTATGCCACAACAGGATTGTAAGTAAGTTATAGTTGCTGTTGGTGTTGTGTGTAGTAAAGCGTGCACGGCCTGGTCTGGGGTCGGCAAGTACAAAGAAGCAGTGCTGCAACTCTTTTTTACTACACATGCAATTGCTACAATAGTCAATTGAGAAAGACGAATAAAATTTAATGTTCAAGGATATTTCGTTTGAGAACATAATAAAACATAAAGGCGACGACTTAGTCTCTGATTGCTCACACATGACACACTCCTCTCTCCATTCTCGTCTCACTATTCTTCCTCTCCCTCACACAGGCTCTGTATCGTATGTATGTTTCTCACTATTTTTTCCCCTAGCTCTTTCTCGTCTCGTACACCATCCTTCTTTGATACTGTGGGAACTACTAGCACTTCTTGTTTATTTTATTATATTCTACGTTTGTATTTTTTTTATTCTCATTTCTGTTTTTGTTATTTTTGCTGTTTGCCTCCCCTGGAGGTTTTGTTACTTTGAATTTGTTGCATTTTGTTTATTACTTGCAGTGTAATTGTTTTAGTTTTGTGCTAAAATCAACCATAAAAACGAACGTTAAAGTTGGCTTTATACTTTGTATAACTTTGTGTTTAATGGGTTACTTAGATTGGAATATGTTTCAGATTCATACCAGAAACGGGTTTGATTAATGCCTTCCAGAGAAAAGTAACCTGCAATGATAGCATATATAGGTATACTTAGTTGCGCGGCAATATTTGTGATGAACAGCGCATTGTTTTGTGACTTGCTTTGACGGTTTTTACGAGCGAACACGCATTGCTTTTGAGTGTTCCATTAACTCTTCTATCAAATATGGCTTCAGAAATGTATGATTAAAATGAATAAGGATGACTAAAGCGGGGCTCTGATACAGACAGGAAAAACATATAATCTTGTCAATTGATTGTATAAGAATGTATATGTAGTTTGAATCGATGACGCACGAAAACAAGTAATATCTGGCTTTTAGCTGCATCAATATGACAAACTCAATTTCTAAAAAGAAACAGATACATATCTATGGTATAAATGGTATTAAAGCCTAGCCTGAATATTTAGTAGACGATTCTGATTATAGTGGTATTCCAATGTTTGTTTTGATTTTAAGCAGTGTTGAGACTTAAAATTTTTGTATGTAACAGCGAGAAGAAAAATATTCACAAATATGAAAAAAAAGGTGATAAAATAAAAAAACATTGACAGACACTCCGTAAAAGAGAGAGAAAAAATAAACACCAAAATGAACTGAAATTCACGCTGTAGACTTCTTCGGCTCGAAACCACTCACAGACAGATGAAGTCGAGAGGTTTTCAAAGAAATCGACAGGTTTCGAATCACCAGTAACGTAAGATCTACCTTATGATGATGGGATAGAATACTTATGTTCTGTGTTGATAAGCTTTGTCTTTAACTCGGTGAAAGCCGCAATGAGCTGATATGATAAGATTCCATAATTAGATTTCACTATGAACCGTTTTTTAAATCTGTTGGTAGTTTTAAGTAATATTTTTCTTGTTTCTGGAAGTGTGGGACAAGTGACGAGGGTTTGTTTCCTCTTCCATCTCAAGTTATTACGCCCACCAGTATAAGTGGTAATATATAATAATTTCCATATTTAAGTTGTTATTCAAGTTACTATTAAATCAACCGAAATATTCGAATATCAACGCAGTCGAAATCGCGGAGAGCTAGCTGTTCAAGATTTTTATAAGTACAAGTGATTTTCGACCATCAAGCAAATAATAAACTGTCTACTTTCTCATTGAGAGTCAGCATTAATGAATTTGGGAATTGTCGATGAACAGAACACCCAACGATCTGGTGTTGCCTATAACAAGTAATACCCCTTAATGACCTTCCCTAATATTGCATTTGTGTAAAGTGAAAAAGGAGAAAATAATAACACACCTCGTCCGTGCATGTTCATGGGTATAGAACTGAATGCTATTACGGAAAAAATCCGAATCGGGTAGAAATGTATTTATATTTCAACAGTGATAATAACTTCTCGACTTTCCTGTACATGTATCTATAGCTTCTTATCTATAACTTGAAACCCAATACATTTGAACACACATCTATGCATCTTTGTAACTGTAGTATACCTATAAATTTAATTATTAATAACCATATATGAATGTAGGTGTATAAGAAAGTAAGTAAACAAATAGTGTAGAGATACAATATGCACTGCACATAATAAATGACAAATGACATGAGAAAATTACTCACGTACATATGTTACTTGCTTCCACAACAGCCATCCGCCAGTAATTTTGACTTGTGACTCAGTAGAGCATGCCGCGCAAATGTACGTGCATACGTATGTACATACTAGCACGAAGAAATAGCGCAGAAAAAAAATTATAATAATAAACGAAATTATTTTAAATAAAGACAATGAAATAAAACGATTCTTTTTTTTGCCATGGATGGCGCATTGGTGGTGTGACGGTAACAACGGCAGTGTTATTACAATTTCTCTTCGCCCTCACCATCGTCGTGTCGCTTCATATACAATACAATAGGAATATGAAGAAACTATAATTTGTACTTTTGTTGTTGTTGTTTTTTGTCCGTCACAGTGTAGTTGAAAGTGGAATGCTCGCATAAATACAAAACAAATAATGTATTCCGCCTAATGTTTGGTCGTACTACAACCACACAGTCAGTCAGTCAGTCGGCAATCATGATTCATATATAAAGCGGAGCCATAAAATCATTAAAGTAATTACACTTTATGATGGGTGAATGTGTTTTTTTTCCTGACATGAAAAAAAGAATTAAATGAGAGAGAAAACACACTGAATACAGAAAAGTTACAACAAATGAAAAAGAAAAACAACCGGTGACCAAAAAGTGAATAAATGACAGGAAGAGGCAGAGGTAGATGTACTGTCATGGAAATATCTTCATATTTTTTTCCCACATTCCGCCGCTCTCGAATAATGCATTTCAGATTTGCGGATTTATGAAGAGCGTTTAAGTTTCCACATGCATATTTGATGGTGATTGGGTTCCATTGCTTGGGTCACTCAATTTTATCCCATCGCCAAGCTGATAACAATTGACTCGCTAATAAAAACTTATTTATTTATTTTGTTCTTTTCATTTTTCATTGCTTAATATCAACTTTCATACTGTCATGCCGGTGGACGTCGTGAAGTTTCGATTTACGATAGGCCTAAATCACTGGCTGATTATTTATTCTAGCATTTATCATTATTGTCGTTGAAATGTGCTTTTTTGTCTAAATTTTCAATAAAATGAAAGTATGAATGGTTGATGGTTCTTGATATCTTTGACTGAGTTCATTGTGGTTATGAGATTATAGGAACGATTTATAAAGTTTTTCTTGAGAAAATATAACTTATGATATTGACACTCGAGAGAATTTCTTGATTTCAAGGAGTAATAATCATTGAAACAACGTGCTCGAATCATGGAAACAAGTGAAGCTTATGACACCGAAAAGACTATAGGTCAATAAGCATGCTATCATTTTGGTGATAAAGAAGAGACATATTCGCTACGTTACAGCATTCGCAATACGTTAAGCTATATTTTGTAAATTATGGCATTGTTTCAAATAATAAGATTCGAACCGGGGATCCCGCTAACCAGGAGCAGGCACTTTACCAACTGCATCATCCAGTCGTTATTTCACCCAGACCAGAGATTCGGCATCTATCAGCGGTATTAGCGACACCGCTTAGGAAATATTTTCAAGCCCTTGGCTTCTTGGATAGATTTCCACGATAGACTGTCTAATCCGCGATGTACTCAACCGGGTTGGACACTCCCATTTCAACTAACAAGAACAACTGTATCATCTCGTACCATCAAAAAACCTTTCCCAGAAAATCACAGTCTTGCAAAGAGGTAACTGCCCTAGAGGAACTTCTTGAAGTACAGCATACACATCGCTAAGCTTAATACGGAAGAAACTGGAAGAGACATTAGCGAGGCCTGCAACAATCGTAAATGGATAACCTTCATTGAACATGGTTCCTAGTTTCAGTCCTTACCTTTACCACTGACACGCTAGCA
Source organism: Eristalis intricaria (assembly GCA_964034865.1). Lineage (NCBI taxonomy): Eukaryota > Metazoa > Arthropoda > Insecta > Diptera > Syrphidae > Eristalis > Eristalis intricaria. The sequence continues at coordinate 90,753,185 of OZ035875.1, read as the reverse complement.
CTGTGCCTGTCATCCCTGACAGTGACTATTGCAGAAATTGCAGAGACGAAGAAGAAACACAATCGGTTGGTCATTTACTCATTTAATGCTCAGGTCTAGCAAGGAAAAGGATCCAGTTACTGGGAGAACATTTTTTTAAAGAGCTGGAAAATTTAAATATAATACAACTAAAAATACTCCAGAGATGCGGGCGGCCGTAGGTCCCAAGGAAACACGTACTGCATCTTCTATATTGCTTATGGTCCTACGTTGAGATTGTCGGTATTACAGGTCCTGAATTATAATAGTATAATAATAATAATAATATGGACGGTGCGTCAGTCCGAGTTGGATAGCTTCTACAGCAGACACTCGTGTTGTGCGTGATATTATTTTACCACGAGTGGATGAGACCTACAGTTTGTTGCTGACTTCAATCGGTGAAGTTTGAGAAGTTTGTTTCTAGACAGGAATGCTTTTTGAGCACTATAAATATCTCTAAACAGGTGAAGCTTGGCGTAGGATCGACGCTCTTAAAGGATAACTAATTTATATCAATTGAACTATAATTTTAACAATGAAATAAGGTCCTTAAATAACAGCAGGAATGGAGAAAGCTGACACCACGACACCTGATCAGACCTTAAGGCGAAAACATTAACGCATGAGGTTGACAGGTACCTCATACAAATGGACGCCGTAGTCAAACGTACGATAGACAAAACAATTCCGAAGGTAGTTCAAATCGACAACAGCGATGTTTATCGAAATGCTACCATCGATGGACATCACGTGCACAAAAGTAGGCTGCTGTCAAGACTCAAACTCTTGCATAGGCGGCTTACAGATCCGCAAAACGCGGAAGTCAGAGCATTGAAGTCGGAGATCAAGAACCTCAAACAGTTAATACGTATAAACTATAGCTTGGCTATAAGCTTGCGCGGGGAAACAAAATCCGGGCTGTACGATCCCCAAACCCGGGTATGTTCCCACAAATAAATAAAATATTTCGGAGGAAAGATCAAAACGACATTCAAATCGTAAGACTTCCCAGGACGACAGACAACGAACACTTACTGACTTCAGTTGGCATCCATCCAGATGAGGCAGTGCTAGACAATGACTTCTTTGCGGTCGAAGATCCCCAAGAGAAAGTTACAGCTATTGGTGCAGTGTTCCAGAGAGTGTATACGGTCAACGAGTTTAGTAGGCCGAATCACGATCTGGAGAACAGAGCCCTGCTAAACCACTTCTATCTCCGCAATGATATAAGTCAATGGCGATCAGAGAATCCAGGTTTCACCAGGTTCAAGGACGAGAACATGGCACATAGTGCCGTCGCCAATGATGGGAATCACATCTTGATTTCTCAAGAAGATCTCCAGGATATCTTCCACTCGCTGAAGAAGAAAAAGTCAGTGGGAATCGATGGAATACCGAACGTTGTGCTTCGCCATCTTCCCCCCGAAGCGGTCCAAATTTGCACAACCTTGTTCAACAATGCGCTGAGTAATGCACATTATCCGGTGCACTGGAAATCAGCCGTTGTTAAACCGATCCCTAAACGGGACAAAGATAAGTCCATTCCGCCAAATCTTCGATCGATCAGTCTTCTTCCCTGCATAAGCAAGGTTTTTGAAGAGATAGTCATTCGAGTTCTGAAGCAATGGGCTGATGAAAAAAAAAATCATACCGGACAACCAGTTCGGATTCCGAGCGGGGCATGATACCATTGATGCCGCGTCAAAACTAGTGTCCGATATACAATGGAATAAAAACAAAAATCAGTGCACGGGTGCCTGCCTAATTGACTTGGAGAAGGCGTTCGACACCGTTTGGTTGGAGGGCCTCTTCCTCAAGCTGGTTAGGCTTGGCATAAGTAAACCATTGCTATACATGGTCTATGACATGATAAAAGGTAGAAAGTTCGTTGTGAAAAATGGTGACGTAACTTCCACTACGGTCTTTAGCATTAAAAACGGTCTGCAACAGGGGGCCATCGGTTCCCCGATCTTGTTTCCTATATTCACTGTGGTTCTAATAGGGTCCATGCCGCACTTAATTGCGTACGCCGACGACCTAGTTGCGTACAGAATAAACACCTTGTTGCAGCGTGACTTCGAGAAAATCCAGCGATTTTGCGACGACTGGAAGTTGCTTATCAACTACCAGAAGTGCGAAACTAGTCTTTTCCGGACCCCGTTGGACAGGGCAACGCGGGATACGCGCCAAAACTGGCGAAAATTCGGCATAGTTGACCCGCATGGTCGGCCGTTAGCTGTAAAAAGTGTAGTTAGATATCTAGGCATTTTGCTGGATCAGTATCTGTATTTTGACAAACATATAGATATTGCACTGACGAAAGCCAGAAAAGCCTTTGCTGCGGCAAGAAGGTTTTTTTTCAGCAGCCAACTTGATACCAGAGTGAAGGTAATCTGCTACATGGCCCTAGTACGGCCCATTATGGTGTACGGTTGTCCATTGTGGTTCAACGTGAGACCTTCCCAGATGGAAATGATGAGGGTGTTCGAGAGGCAGTGTCTTAGGAGCTGTCTCCGTCAGTATCGCACACCCGAGTCTGAGTACAAGAAGTACTATCCTAACGAGGTCCTGTACAACGAGGCAAACGTGAATAGGGTAGATCATTTTATTATTAAACTGATCAGAAGGCACACTGCATGAGCTATGTCTTCTTCCAACAGTCTGATCTTTGGGGCTTACTACCCCAATAGTATGTGCCATGAAAGGGTGTGCCTTAACGGCTTTATTCCTCCCGAAGCATTCCTCTATTTAGATTATACAGGATCCACATGGATGTCCTATGGTCTTCCATGTCGTACGCCGCACAGTGGACAGGCGACTCCAGTACGAACCGGATGTCGTTCGCACCTACGAGGATCTCCTCCGGTTCAGCAGAGCGATCCCCGCTCGAGATAGGAAAGAGTCTGCCAAAGAACGGCAATTTTACTGATGGTAACACCAAAACCAGCCTCCGTCGCCGCTAACTTTTCCACAGGATCCGGTAGCTGAAAATAGTGGCCAGCTTACATAGTTTTTAAGGTGGTTTTAAGAAAAAACATATATAAAACAAAAAATCCAAAAAATAATAATAATAATAAAGCAAAAATCCAAAAAAAAATATATATATGAAACAAAAACAAAAAAAGGTGCACCACGGCGTATAAATTATATATGTTAGGCATAAACACAACATATACGCCCTGGTGCACGTGTCCGTACTGTTACGGACATAGTTAAGATAGTATTAAGTTTTATGTTATGTTAAGTTAGAATAAGGTAGTTTAAGCAGATAGGTTTAGCCAAGTTTTTCACAAGTTTTCTTGGTAAATAAAAAGTAATAAAAGATTGTCATAAAGACTAAAAAAAGGCACATTTAGAAAGTAGATAGAGATGAGATTAGCTTAGGGTACCCGCATAGGGTCAGTAGGTTAGTATTGAGAACATTTGTAAACCTTAAGATAGTTAAGCTAGTTTTGAGTATTAAATAAGTAGAAATAAAATAAAATGAATAAAATTACGTTTAAAAAAAGAAAGACATTAACGCATCTACCCTCGTTAAAATGTTGATCTTACATCAGGGCTTCCAATCGATAAATCAATGCACAGGCGTGATCGAAACTTTCGCTTAAAGACCGAAAAAGGGACATAATTCTTGTGGCACCCTGTTTGAAAGGAATGAGAAAAACAACATTCATAATAATGCTTATAATTAAAGACAGCAAAAAATTTCTCAGTCAAGCAAGAAGAAATAAATAGCTACAGCAAAAGTACAATGGGTCCTTATGTATGCATGTACAAATACACATATATGCAGGGAGGAGGTAGTTGAATTGAACTTTTTGCAAATAATCATTCTCCTCATATAAACATCCTCCCCTTCTGCATTGGTTATCTTCATCACAGATTCCTAGTTTCCTTTCAATTTATTATTAGTATTATTATTATTATTGTTATTATTCTTGTGTGCGGTTGATTTCAAGTCATTCCCTGCATCTTCAGAATTAATCAGTCCAACTCTTATAAATCTTTCACAAAGGGATGATGATTTCTATGTATTTTTGTTTTTTGTATTCTTCAACGAATCATAAATATTGGTTTTCTCGTTTGATACTCGAAATCAGGCAACAAATAAAAAAAAACATGCGTCTATCGAAAGCTGCTTATTACTTACATATTTCTGTATTTATACGTGTACAAAATACTCTTTCGCTAAAGACAAAACTTGGCCCGATGCTGTTTTTCCTTTTTTTGTTTTACTTTGTTTCCATTTCCTTCCTTTCTTTTTTCTTGGTAATTGTTGCTATTGATGTCGTTTCTATAGGTAATACCCTCCCCATCTTATTTCACTCATTAGCCCTTTCGAGTGTTCGTTGGTAATGATTTTTGTACTTGGACAACTAATTGTCGTTGTCTTTGTGGTTGTAACAGAATCGATTATCCTGTTTGTACATATTGTAATTCTTATCAAAAATGCATTAACCACTAGTCTGGCTTTGTAGATTGCTATTTAGGAGACTATACACCTGTCACCGCCCTCATAAAAGAATGTGGAAGTTCTATTAACAAGTGTTGTTTGACTTCACGACCAAAGAAACCATTTAAGTTTTTCCCTGACCTCTATAATTTTGTAAGTATGTGATTTAATTGTGATAGGGATTCAGGTCACCGTGAAGTTGTGGAAAAGCTCAACAAGACCTGGTAAATATTTATTCGTGTTCTGTTTAAAAACTGCTAAAATGTGATCAATTCCCGATTATATGTCTTGCCTAGACCTTAGTAATCACATCAATCAAAATCATCAATGTACGACTTATTTTGGAACCTGACCTTCATTTTAAAATCATATTACAAGGAAATATTATGTTAACTTAACAAAATTAAAATGAATACCTTCTATTTCACAGAAATACACATATTTAGTGCAGGTCTTATCTCCGAAATTATTGACCATTTAAGTTATGTTAAGTATTGTTAAAAGTCACGAAATAATCCTGGCATTTCAGTAGAAAGATAAGAAACAACAATTCACCTCACCCGCTCATAATGCGCAGCTTCTAGCTAAGTTGTAAATGTTATAACTAAAACTAAAAACAATACGAATCCTTGATTTGGCAAACTTTGAGATGGCAAGAGAAAAGCGAGAGAAGGAGAGGTAGATGGAGCCCAAACATAGAACACAGAGAAAAAGGTCTGCTGCAACAACGCCGTAGACTTGCTGGACCAAAATATTCGCGACAAAGGGTGATAAAATCAATACACTCCAGTTCCAGCTCCCAGCTTCATCCCCCGCCAAATGACATTTGAAAAAGGAATCCAGCGAGAATCAGTGAACGGCTAAGAGCGATATTAGAGAATTTCCTCTCTGTTCGAGGGTTGATTGGTATGTGCGGATATATGTACCATTGGCGTTTGAACGCATACCCAAACCGAGGTAGTAGGTAGGTAGTGGGTACAGCCAAGTTGGGATACACATTCAGCTGAGCAGCGTTGAACTTGTGCAATCCAAGCCACACATTCATATGCACCCTTTCGACGTTCGCACTGTATGTTTCTTATGTTTTGCCGCGACTTTATTCTCGTATCGAAATGTTTCGATTAAAAATTGTGCGCTCAACTCCAGCGATGCCGCTGGTAATGCTACCCCAATGATATTTACTCATGTGTATACGGTTGTATGCATACATGCAAGCCTATGAAGTCGAGACACCGACGACGACGATGACGATGACGATGGCAGTGACGACGACGTCGACGTCGCCGTCGACATCGACATCGCCATCGACGACGACTACAAATCGAACTTCATTCATTTGTATTTGTTTGATATGTACGCGCCTATCCACGAAAAGGATACAATGAAGTCTACACCCACGGTGACTAGGTATTGTATGATGCACTCCACCCAACCCCCTCGACGGGCTTACAGATCTCCGGTGCTAAGCTCACGTGAGAGAAATTCAACCTCCCTAACTCCAGACAATTAAAGACACAATATACAAATATATGTATCTTTGAATATATTCCACATACATAGATGTGGTGGTAAAATGAAACTGCGGTCCAGAGGACATAACGTGATTTAATTGATGCAAGTATACAGGTTCAATGCATGGGGATGTGTTTTGTTCGGAGCAAGCACCAGGTTTATTTCCGTTTTATTGGTGACAACATAGAGCAATGACCAACAGATCTTAAAGAAATGCTGCTTTAAAATGAAAAATATTTTATTTTTAATTTTTAATTTTAAAATTAAAAAAAATATTGAAACTGGGACCTTTCTAGCAGAAATGGATTGGAGGCCATGTTAGGTTATTTCTTATGCTCTGTTTCTGAAGGAGAGCATTCTGGTACCAAACGCGATGCATCAGGAAGAATGAAACGAGTGTGAGATCAACATTCCACAAATCATAATATTTGTAACCCTAGAAACACGGGTGTTATTAAAATAAAGTATTATTTTTTATTGTATGCTTTGAACTTTGCTTTATGCAAGCATCCGGTATGTTGGGTAGTAATCAGACGGATACTTGGTCGAAATTATTAAAGTTGTACCAAATAGTGATTTGGCCGGATACTGGATATTCGCATGCAGGCCGGATATCCGCCCAAACTAAAACTTTAACAATTTGGTGGTCTGAAACTCAAATAAGACCGATAAAAGTAAAACCAACTTAAACAAGGCTTTTTTCATCCCTTCCGCGAGATATTCTTATTTTTTGCACACAAATATAAAGTGCATTTGTTATCCTCCCCGCAAACATCAAAATAAAAGTCTATTATGGTTTTTCTTTTGACGTTACATTTTCCTACCCACGTTTACGACGTAAACTGCGATTAACGGACCTATTCTGTCATAACTCTGTGATGTGTCACAAGTCACAACAGCCTCACAAAAGCATGGTGAGTCAGAAATTGTTAGTAAAAAAGTACTGTGTGGTGAAGTTGGTTAAATGCCTGCTCTTGGTTAGTAGAATCTCCGGTTCGAATACCAGTGAAAGCAAAGTTAATACGCTTTTATCTGGTTTCCAAATCCGGTCCAATCACCATTCGCTGTTCGGATTATTATACTTACATATTATAAGCTATCACTGGATTGGTCCATCAGTGGTATTAGTCTGACTGTGGGTATCACAAACCTAACCTTAAAAATTGTTAGATATCCGTATTCTGAACAAAACCTCGCAACTTTTCAGCATCACAAGAATTGTCAAAGTTTTGATGTACTTCTGAATCTTTTCTGAAGCAGGCCTCGATTACGAAAATAAACGTAATAAATTATTACTCCTGAATGAAGAAAACCTAATTTTAGCTTAGGTAAACTTCCAATATCAAATTGCTAGATTAACCACCTATTTATTATATGTTAATTAAAATCAATTAGATCATAAAAGTTAAGACTTTTTTTTACTGATAAAACTACTATCTGGTCTTCTGCCGGGTATAAAAAGATTATTTGGCTCCGGCCGGATATTATAAAGGAAGCCGGGAAGGCCAGATGCCGAATACTTATATAATCTTCACATCTCTAAAATTATATCCCTACACGAAAATCATGCAATTCTTTTTATATTTAATAGATATAGATAATAGATTTCTCAGAAGTTCGTATCGATTGTAGTTCGAGGAAATAAAAATATTTTGCTTTAATTCCTAAAGCATACCCGGATGTTTGTGGTGTAACTTTAGAATAACGTATACATAACTTCCATACTAACACAAATATAGGTAGAAGATATAAATCAAAGCCTTTAGATGCAAACTTCATTAATATATATGTATGAAGTGATATAGGTACATAGGCACAATCATATGCATGGTTTACGCTTGCCAAAGCTTGTTACACCTTAAGTCTTCAGCCGAACAAGACTGATTATATTTTAATTCATTGTATTACTCTGAAAAGCATTAGTTGCAACTCTGCAATACATCAGCAGATTTGGCATGTTCATTTCTTCAAATTATTGTCAAACAATGATATAATTCCATATTGCACCGACACACAAAATGTATTTATATATTCCATATTTGAGCAAAGGAAAACTTCAAAAAAAACTTGCTTCTAAAATCGTTGTATTTGTCTGAGAGGACGTTGCAGACACACATAATGGTTTTGAAGGAAAAAAATGAAAATATTCATTTATCGAAAAGAAATTTCCAAAGCATTTGTATAAAATCGATTTTCGGTATTTATGAATAAAAACGAAAAGGAGACTGAATAAAAAGAAACAATATTTAATTATATCTGACAAGGGGCGGCACCTCAATAAGAATAACTTAACTACTAAAGGCGACGTAGTATATCTGTACACATGCACACACAGATGTATGAGATAGAATTAATGTTAATATGAATGTATTGAGGAGACACACATGCACCCCTCATATTGTCTGCTTCTGAAGGCATTTACATTTTTAAGATTGTTTATCTTCTATAACATAACATAATATTCAATTTTTATTCACAGATATTCAGTTTCATTCGATTTAGAATTTTTATTCGACGAATTTTTATACTTTCTTACAATTTATTACTGTAGCAATTGATTACAATAATTGTTTGAAGGAGTACTTAGAGGGGTTTGAAGGAGTACTTATGCATATACTGAGCCGTTTATTTTTATTTATGATCTGACTAACACCGGATGACTACCGGAACCATGGGAATGGAAGCGAAGTTGTTCATGAACCTTACATGACCAAACCACCTTAGACATTGGATTTGCAGGCATTGGATATGGCACAAGTTAGTTTGGGACTTTTCGTTTCGGTATAAGGCATACATGTCCAATTCCCTGAACCAACGCTTTCAATGGGTGCTCAAGTACCTATTGAGTTCATGCTTATGGACATGCCCTCCCCCTTGTCCACCTTGCTTAAGAGGCTTTTAAATGGACTTACACTTCACGAGTCCATTCAAATACCTCTTCTGCTCTCTGGAAACCCGATTGTGATGTCCACACCGATTTAAATCATATAACATTCATGTTGTACGCTCATTAGTCATTCTAAACTCCTGCAACGCTCCTACTAGGGGACAAACTAAACAAATTGGGCTTAAACCGCTCGACCACACCAAGTTTCAGGGTTTCCTGACCAACCTCAGTCCCAAAATATAGCCTTTGGTGAAGCTTACGCAAACGAATGGTTACTATCAGTAAGATGCTACTACAGTTGCATTTAATGTAGTTTTCATTCAAATGTGTTCCATTCGTAACAATGGAAATACATTTGTAAACGTGCTTTTGGAACATTCGAACAATTTATAAATTTAGCAGGAGTAATAATATTTCATAATCCAATGACTCTAACTCGAGCAACATTGCGGTCTTCTTCGTTATTTCGCAAACATGGCCAAAATTAGGGAGACCAATGACCTCCTCAGCCCAAAGATACAGCGAGAAGAGTAATTCTGCTTTTTTGATGTGGAGGAACTGAAACAGACAGAGAGAACTGACTACCTCGTTCTGTGATGCCTTGCCCGAAATACCTATGTTATGCGACCCTTTTAAATACAGCTATATCTTTATCAGATCGCCGGACCAATTATAGCCGTTTTCATCACAATTATGTTAAGTAATCGCCTCGTTGCTCTCGACCAATAACGGCAATGTCATCCGCATATGCTGACAGTAGTGAGGGCTTTGTGAACTACTAGATTCAAATTAGTTCACATTAACGAGATTTTACTGTCTTGTTTTCTTACAAACCAAAACCAATATGATCTATTTATCTTTGGTATTGATTTGTTAGAATCCCAAACTCACACGTATACTATGGAAATCTTTGTAAATACCTTTTGAATACAAGGCCACAAATTAAGTCAGATATTGTTAATTAAAAATATAACGTAATGTGAGGTTAGCAAAACAATTTGATTGAAATCATGTAACGGGATACATAACAAAGGCATTGCTCACGTACATACTCGCAATCATAAAAGCATAACAGTACCTTGAGCGCTTCATCAAAGAAGAAAAATATATAAGTATATATATTTAAATATGTATATGATTTCATGTTTTATTTGATCTCTAATAATAAAGATTTTTTATGATACTCATAAATGTGAGTTATTCGATTGAAGTTCTTCAGATCGTCAGATCTGAAAACAAAAAGGAAGCCAAGTAAGAGAAAAAAATAAAAAAAAAACAAGAACGCTAAGATAATAATACGACTTTAAAATTCTTTTGTTAACATCAACTTCCACTTGAACTCGTTAAATATTTGTACCGTCCCCCTAGATAGAATGACGTATTACAAAAGTATGCAGCTGTAGAAACGGAATAAATAAATAAAAATGAGGCAAGTAATTAAATTTAAAAGCACCCTCCGACGAACAAAATATTATTCTTTTCTGTTCAAAAATACATACACATGTACATACAGAAACGAGTGCACGCATACAAGCTCCCTTGAAATAATAACGATCAAAATAATAACAATAAAATAAATATGAAAAGCGAAAAACGTAAAATAAAATAAATTTGTATATATTCCAAGCATTGCCCTCCCCTTGGATAGAGCGCACTCAAAATCGAATTGAGCACGAACAACCCTTATCACTTCCAGAAGGAGGACGAAATATATTGAAATAATGTGGAATTCCGGGGTGTAGTCACCTCTCCCTTAAACACACACCCGCACTTACGACTTCTAATAATATTAGAAATCTTAAATTTAAATAAAAAGAAGAAAAAAGTACGGTACTATGAGCGCACACCCGGCATGGGATACAATTTGCTCAGGTTTTTGTGTTATGCTTATTATAATTCTAAAATAAATTCATTTTATACAACTGAACACACCCCAGGGTATTTCTGTTTACCGTCAATGTTCTCGGTTTTGCGATTCGAGAACGTAGAAGATGGAACTTGAGATATAAACGAAGTGCTGTTATTATTATTTTTATTACCGCTTACATTACTACAATGCTTTGTGTGTGTGTGTAGAGTATAGTAGGGTGGCAGATTCCCTCTATCTATTATTATATTTCTAGTATGTGAAATATCTATCTAATGCGGGGATTTTTGTTACGTCTCCTTAATGCAATTAAAATAAACGACAATTTATGGATATGCTTGGGTGTGTATATGTTGTATATCGTCGTCGAAGAAATTAAAAGTGACGACGTAACATTAGGTGTTTTCTTTTCGTCCCCCAGTACACATTGCTTGCGTCTATCGACATTTAGAAACAAACAAAAGAAAAATGAAGAAAAACTGGGGGTAACGAACTAATGTAGCGTTTGGAATAATTTCTGGGCAAAACAAAATCAGCATTAAGTTAACAGCATTGGTTTCTGTTGCAAAAGAAATGGATGAAATAAAATTTGGAAAGTGAGAGATCAAGGAAAGCGACATGCAGTTAAAGCACACAAATATTTTCAAAATAAACTTTCGAAGCAATTGTTGGCGTTGTCATGAGTACACACCTTGGCAGTAACACATTTAGTAGATGGTTTGTGGAAAATACTCATCAGACGTTAAATTAATTACGGCAAAACCCTCTGGAAACTTTTGATTAGATATAAAAAGTACAATATCAGCGGAATCCGCATTTAAGGCTTGGTCACTGCCCGTGCTCCAATTTAATCAAACATTGGGCCAGTTTTTAAGAATTGATGCTCTACATATATCCATATGTACATATGTATTTCCTAGTTCAAATGTAAGCCCTATGCAAGATTTGAGGTCCAAAAACATCGACACTCGTTAATGTGCATGTGCAATTTCCATTTTATTATTTTAGGATATAACATAAGACCGCGATTTATCATTTCTGGAAGAAAAATAAGGCGTCTAATGCAGCTACACGTACAAAACACAACTGTAAAGAAAACAATTCTATCACTGAAATTAATTCCAGACTGAAGAGCTGAGCTGCAATAATCTCGGCATTCGACTTTATGGCCGTACTCCAATCCGACTCCGTGAGTTTTTCTCAGAAGAAATCTATACAGAATTGCCATATGCACAAACAAACATACATGCGCGGTGTATAAACGGGTATATGCGTGTCCTTAATGTTATTCGGCATTCGAGTCTAGATTGAGGAGGAGAATGCAATAAACCTCATCGCCGATTTTGTTCGTTTTGCGTTCGCCTCCTGCATTCGAATCCCATATTACATTGTAGTATAGTTGACGTAGTATAAAACTATAAAACGATATCGTACCAATAGAATACAATGTACTTAGATGCAGGCAAATCCCGAGAAGTTAGGCGGCACAGCAATGGCAACGATGGTGGTGATGGTGATGGTGATGGTGAATGTAAGTTTATAGAGCCAGAAAAGTTAATGTTCATTTACAATAAATTCTGTAGTGAGATGGAGAAAAAGGCGCTGCTCCGGCTGCTGCTTTTGTATAAATTCTGATCATAAAAAATCCACCCAACAGTTTATGATTAAATGTGCTCCCCCTGGCCCCTTGCAACCCAATTGCTTAAACATCGCCTTCTCTTACTTCTTAACCGCCTTCTTCTTCTACTCATATTACATTATTATACCGCACTATTCAGGCGGTATTGCACTATACACATCCGTGCGGCCCAACTTCATCGCCACTACCATGAGTTGGCGGGATGGTGTTGCTACTTTATTTAGTTCTCTACTTTGACCCCTGTTCTCTTACCCTCGCTGCTATATTTCGTTCGTCCCTCAGCCATACCCCCCGCAATATGTTGTTGCCTGAAATTACATTGTACCTACAACCGACAGTACAACAGCTCTCGCACACAATTTGCTACCACCACCCCCACCGCATCACCATTATCAACTTAAACCGTGCACTCTGGCGGCGCTGCTCTACTAAGGGTTCAACTTCAAGTGCAACATGCACTCGATGTGGCCAAGTAAAATTAAAAACTGAAAAAGTGCAATTAAGATATACGAGCGAAATTTATTGAAGGAGTTTCGTTCTCTCACACACAGTTTTAGATACTTTTTGTTATTTTCTCTTCGCTTTTTTTTTTCTTTAGCCTCTTCTTCTATCCTCTCTCCTTTCCTTTCTCTTTCTTAAATTTCTTGTCATGCTCTGCATCTTTCTTCTTTCAAGTGTGCGTGTACACTGTACAGTGTACACTGTGTTCGAGTTTCTTTTATATTTTGTATGTTTACTCAACTTCTCTGAAGGTTCTTCTTGGGTTGCATTGCATTTGCATTATGTGGCTGAGTGTGTGCATGCGTTTTTATGGTTAAATACATATTACCGATTTTATGTTTAATTTTGCAACTTTGTTTGGAAATTACATTAAACTTTATAGTATGAAATTTATAGATTTGTATGCAGTTGTGTCCGTGCTTCGGAGGCGCACCAGACTTTGGAATTAATTTGAAAGCGTAAAAGTACCCGTCAAATGTAGTAGGAATCAATAAAAATTGTTTTATATTCGAGTTAAATGCGAGAGGATGTGTGCGGTGCATAGACTTATAGAATTTATAGTGCAATGACTTAGCAGAGACTCTACGGATAGGAGCAGGGTTAAAATAAACATATGGACACATCAGCTGTATGTATCACTTCTAATTTATACTAGCAATTGCTTTAGTTGCGTCATAAAAAGCTACTTAATGCAATTTTTTCCTGATGGTAATGAAATATTTCCCTCACACGGGCTTGGTCTTTCGCCTCTTATTCAGTTTTGAGAGAGGCAACAATGTATTAATAATGCAACTTTATATTGGTCATACCAATTTGATTTGATATCTTAATTGTACATGTACTGAGGGCGGATATACATACTTATACATACTGCAGAAATTAATGAAAAGAATACAAATTTGAAAATATGTCTATTAATGACATTGCAAATTTAAGTTAACGCTACTGCATTGCTTAGGCTTACTTCAGAAGACCAATATTAAATTTCAAAGACCTCAAACATGGATCCCTTATATTTAATCGCAGTCTAGTGACAAATTTGTCTCACACATTAAAACCATTCAATGTCGCTACAAAGAGATTAATTTTCAAAGCTGTTTTTTATAAAAGTTATTCTGAGCAAGAGCATTTTCTCGTTTCTTTGGGTCGGTAGCTCAATTTTGTCAAATAATCCGTCATTTGTTATTCATCTGAAATTGAATTTTTATTTTTTAGTATCTGAGGCTTAATTTAGACATAGACGAAGAAGGGAAGAGATGAGACAGACGTTTTCTTCAATTTTTAGCTGTTTTTAATGGTGGAAAACTCAAAATTACACACTGGCTTATAAGATGAAAACAACAAAATGAAACTAAAGCGCTCCAAACAGTTACTTCTTCTGGAAGTAATGGTATTTCGACAATGATTTTAGTTTGAGTTTCTCGACCATGTCTACTTGTTACTTGTTTATGCAGTCGAACTTCCATAAATCGAATTTCAAGAGATTAGAAAATAAATTCGAGCTATAGCAACTTCGAGTTAAAGAAAATACGCAAAATAACGAATTCTATAATGCTGTTTGTTTGTGTTTTGCTCGACCAATTTTCTGAGAAAGCGTAGTTAAGTGAGTAAGATTCGAGTTATGGTTGAAATATCTCTTGGATTAGTTCGAGTTAAAAAATATTCGAGTAAGAGAAATTCGAGTTAGGGAGCAAAAGTATACATGAAAAATGCAGCGAAGAATCAGTGCTCTAGATAAAAGTTCGATTTGGGGAAAAGTTGGAGTGACAGAAGTTCTACAGCAATTATTTAAACATTAAAGCTTCTTTCAAAGTCGGCTAGGTATGCACATATATATACAATTTAAAAAAAAATATTTTAATGAACATGTATACATTTTTGGAAGGAATTAAGATTTTTGTCTCATGATAAAAGAATCAAATATATTCGGTATAAACAAACATACACGTTCGTCGTTCATATAAGTATGAGTGCATCGGTATGTAAGTGCGAACATTTTACCGCTCTTGATGTTGGCTATTTTTTTAATTCTCTCATTAACGTACGTGTGCAATTCTTTATACAAACTCATTTATTTCATTCTAAGAAAAAATAATATTTTTATTGTTTGCAAGGACTGTTACCATTCAAGTG
Source organism: Eristalis intricaria (assembly GCA_964034865.1). Lineage (NCBI taxonomy): Eukaryota > Metazoa > Arthropoda > Insecta > Diptera > Syrphidae > Eristalis > Eristalis intricaria. The sequence goes on along the minus strand of OZ035875.1, from coordinate 90,738,172 downwards.
GAACAAACAAAAGCAACACAAAAAACACAACTATAATAATAATAATAACGAAACAAAACAAAGTAATGTTGTGTAATTCTTTTTTTTTTCCGTCCACTTTCGTCGAGGTATTATTATTTTTTTGTAATTGTTAGTTTAACTGGCATTGCAGATAAAATGTTGATTCGTATGTAGATTACACGGATACACCGCATATACCTTTGTGTACAATTTATTTCTTTTGTTGTTATAGTGTCCGCATTTCCTGTTGCTGCTGTTGCTGCAATTACAATTGAGGTATATACATGTATAATTTTTGTTATTTCCACAGAAAAAAAAAGTACGAATTGCTTGAGATATAAAAAAATAAATAAGAGGGAAGCAAAAGATACAAAAACAGAAAAAAACTCGCCAAAGGAGAAAACTGAATAAACACTCAAATAGATGTGGTGTAGGAACGAAGTCTAAGCGAACGGGTTAAATAAAATGTCGGCATATTTATTATTATAATTATGAACGTACAAATGTACATACGTTCACATATGAATGTAGCAAAGCGAGCGTCCGAAACGTACAACTGTCGGCTGTCTGAATAGGAATAGTCGTTCCGACGTTGGGGCCTGCCATTACCGAGAATCATGGCTTTCCGTTTCGATGTTAATTTTTCTTTTTTATAATAAATAATGATACACAGAAGCAGATACAACAACAGCAACAGCAACAAAATGAACAAAAATTATTACAGCACTATTTAGACAAACATGAACAATTTTTCTTACATTTACATCTTTTTCTTTCGCACCGCTCTGTTAAGGTCTTAGTTTTTGTGCGAGATTGTGTTAGTGTTTTTTTTTTCAGTTTTCTCTTGCAAAACGAACAGAGCACAAAAATAATTTAGATTAAGCCTTGTATTGCCGGTGCATTGATGCAACATTGCCGCAATTGCAGCAGGAAACTACTTTGCATTTAATTGTCTGCATTGACGTCTCTGGTATGTACTACATGCTTGCTATGAATGGTATGTATTGTATGGACATTTGAACAGATCTCACCTGGATAATATCAATGGAGTAACCAGTTGTTCGTGTGGAAACTGAGATTATTAAAAAAAAAGAATGTACGTAGTAGATGCACTTAACCTGCCAAGATGTGTGAAGCTTTTATCTGTGTGGTGGTGGTTGGTTGAAATTGAATGATATTACGTACGATATGTATGGATATCAACGATGATGTTTCAAAATTAGTACGAAAAGTAAATCTCAATTAAATCATATTCTCTCAATCATGTTCTATCCCAACAAGGAAAACCAAGAAATATTTTAACACTGGAACAAGCTTCATTTATCCACTCACACAAAGGTTAACGCAAACGAGGTAACACACATACATACATTTACGTTATGCATTATTTCGTAAGGCACAATCCATCCACATAACACTGAATATTCATCTAAATCCAAATGTGTTTAATTATCAAGGCTAATCCCTTGTTACTACATTATGAGTCTTAGTTATTCGGACAAATAGGTTAAAGACCAAATGATGGCAATAAAACCAAAAACAAAATCTAAATCGAAATGCCTTCACCCATGCATACCCGAATTGTTAAGTTTTCTGCTTACAAACTTCTGTGTGTAACCACATTTAGTAAAGCAGTCGCCCATTTGACCAAAATATCTGCTCAGGAAGAATATAATCGGACCTACAACCTGCACAATTTCAAAATGTTTCCCTTTCCACTTTGTGGGTGTGTGTATACGCCCTGTGTGCCGTCTACTCTGAGTCAAGGTCAAGACCATTGTATAGTCAACAAACCAACCCCAAAAAAAGCCAACGTGATCCCCAAACACAAGGAGATGAAGAAGACGGTTCAAGTGATGAAGTCTCGGTAAGCACATAGTGAGTGGAAGTCATGTACTTTAAAAAGGCTTTTCTACCCTATTTGCCGATCCACCCTACATATTGCCACAGCCACCCAAGAGAATTCCTCTCTCTCTCTCTCTCTGTCTTTCTCTCCCTCTCTCTTTATATTCTCGTGTAAAGCTCTTGTTGAGTCAAGTAGTAGTGTTGGCATTTGTCTGCATGCCATGGTAATATCCCGTAGACACCTGTTGGTACCGACGACGACAAGAACGACGACGGCGACGATGACGATGACGATGACGACGACGAAAACAGTGGCTGCCGCCACTGCCGCCTTGGGGGTTGCTTAACCGAGCTACGACAACGATTCATTCACTAGGCACAAACATTACTCTCCACACAACCAACAATCCACCCTGCCTTTACTCCATTCATGCTGTGATGTGTTTTCACTTTCGCCTCTTGAGTTCCTACGACGATGATGACGACGACGACGACGACGACGACGACTATGCCGGGCAAACTCGGAGTACTCTGTATGTCCTCCCAATCCCAACCCAATTGGTAACAGTTTGTATCATCCTCATATCTGTGCTGTCTCCATTTAATTTTCTTCATCTTGAAGTGATGGCACTGGTGGTGTTATTCCTGTAGTATAGAAAATTAAGCGGTTGTGGGAGGAAGTGTTTTGGGCTTATGTACGTCGACCGACAAGGATCGCTTAGACTGAAAAGTGGAGCAGTTTTCCTCCCAGAGTCCATGAAAGGAAACTCTTTTTAAATAAAATGTTGTCCTGGCAAAGGACATTTCTGTTCAAGAGCAGAAACGGAAGTGATAAGGCCAATGGTGATGACGATAATAATGGCTGTGAAGTACCGCACTTCGCTATGTTAAGGCACAGTCGGAGAGCATGGGTATTCCTTTCTGCCAAACAAAGGACAACTAAAAAAAACAACTTCAAATGAAAAGAAGATACATTCATGAATTTGGGTTAGGAAAAAAACAGACATTCTATATTAGGTGTTTCAGGATTGTTGGACAATTGTAGAACAGTTGACTTTGAAAGATAACGTTTTATGTCCTTGTCGTCGTCACTTAAGTGGAAAATGGTTTACCATCCCTTTTGTGGCGAATAGAAACGAATTTGTTGGCCATTTATTCAGCCAGTGGTAGCTGTTATGGTTAGATGGACATGCAGTGATAATCGTTTTGACTTTACCTAGCCACAACAATGGGTAATTAGCAAAAAATGATGGCAGTTTTTCTTGTCTAAATTAATTTGTTTTGTTTGTTTCTTTTCAAAAATGACACAGGGCTTTTAAGAACAGATTAATTATACATAAATCCGAAAGCACATGTGGTGACTTAGTAAATGTTACAAAAAGTCATGACAATCATAAAAATGAAGCTATAAGCTATAAGTTCTCTTATTCCTTGTGAAGCTCTATTTACTGGTGGTGTAGGAAGTGAATGCAAAGATAATTATTATTATGGGCGGCGCACTATGGGACGAAACAGCGATTATTAAAAAAATTCTCTAAAAAAAGCTTTTTCACAATTTTGATTGTAATGTTTATATTGAAGACGTTTAGATACGTAGATGTCCGAATTATTTGCCTTAATACATATTGAATATTTGCACTAAACCGATATACCCAAAAAATATGGTTAAGATTTTCAGGAGGTATTATGTCGCCTAAATAGTTTTGGGAGGTAACTTTTTAGAATCTGTATTCTCTATAACTGCAACTATGAATACATAAGTGTTATACATTTTAGAAAAGCTTATAGAGTCTAGTTTCTAATGAAAATAATGTCTCTTAATCCTCACTCATTTAATCCTTTGAGCAATGAGCAATTATTTCTGAAATACTTTAAAATGTTCGGTTGTTTAATGTTTACACAGAGATTTAAATGTTAGCGCTGCTTGCAGGTGTCAAAATGTGTTATAGTACGTTTTATTCTTTACTTCATATGTAATTGTGAGGAAAATGCAAAAGTTGCACTAATCTCCCCGTCTTCATTCCACAAATTATAAAAAGTAAAATTGATAACAATAAATAACGGTACGTTGATGTATGTCGTGGTATGTATGTAAATATGTAAATTCTGATCACTTAACTCAGCCTTAGAAAAAAATACACATAATTTGAAGGCCTAAATATTCAAGATTATGTGCACCAAGTTTCACCCTTCTATCAGTAAAAACAAAAGAGTTATAGATTGTGATTGTGATGATAATCATTGTATCGTGCCATAATGCGGCGGTAGAGCTCGGAGAGACCTCGCTCCAAAGCAACAACTCATGTTGTGCTTGCTATTGTTGTCCAGCAAGTGCATCGTATTTCAAGTTTTATGCCGGCTGCGACTTCGAAGTTTGAGAAGGAATGCCTTCTGAGCATTGTCAGTGACCCTAGGTCAGTACATAACTTCGGATGTGTCATAGCGAGACAGTAGATCTATTGTATCCCCTTCTTATGATCTAAGTGTTGCCTTCAGAAATTTGACAACTCCTCTAGTTGGAATTTTTTAAAAAGTCTTGCCCTTTTATGGATCTTCTGTGCATCATTTTAAATCTTTCTCTGGTAAGTCGTGGGCAGTCCATTAGTATGTGCTTCATAGTTTCTTTCGCCTGACCGCAGTGCCTACCGAGTTCTGGAGAGGAGTGGTCCATTTCATAAAGGTGTTAATTACACAGTCCGTGTCCTCATAGTGCCCACATAGAATTCTGATCTAAAAATTCAAACATTTTTGTTGATTTCGAGTTCACCTTAGGGAAGAAATGTGAATTACAAAAGTTTTCCGTCATTCGGGAGTGGAATCTAGACCGGCCAATAAAGTAAAATCACGTGAATAAAAAATAAACAAGAATCAAAAATTTAATAAAAATATTTATTTAACAAATGCTTTTGTTGACATTTTTATGAAATGAGAATTTAAAAATTATATATTTTTACGATCTGAAATAACTATTGGTGGTTTATGAATGAAAATGGGACGTTATACGCTTATTCCGCTTTTCCGTTTATTATTTTCCATAAATCGAAGCTTACCCGCGGCGGTAGAGTCATGGGTTGGCGCGACAGCTCCTCCCTTAAATCTTCTCTTCCATAAAAACATAAACAAAGAACTTTTGAAATTGTCCATGTTTCTGCGACTGAGAAAATCACTGTCTTATAAATGTAAAGTCAGATTAATCCCTCGAGGCACATCAACTGGATATTCTGTGTTCGATCTCAATAATGATTTTGTTTGTACTGTTTCTTGCGGAGCCACGGTAGAGAGAGCTCTGCCTATTGTGACGCTCTGTCCAAGACGATCTAGTATGTCCTTTTTGGTGGACACCATATATTTAGTTTTCCCTCGTTCACCGCCACAAGCATTTTATCGGCTTCAGTTTCAAAGCCAACAAACGCTTCATTGACATCAATGTCAACCGCGTATGCTAATAGTTGTACGATCTGCTGTGAGATCGTGCTTCTAGTATTGACGTGTGAGTCTTGCACGATCCTCTCCAGGATGATGTTAAAGAAATCACATGACCAACCTAAGTGGAGTCGAACTTGAGAGTCGAATGCGATGCAGTTCGTTTGGGACTTAACGATTTAGATTTCGATTACATTAAAAACATACGAAAGAAGGCATAAGAAAATGAGGTATGACGGAGCAGGCGAAAACATTGGGGGCAATGTTTTTTTTCAGCTTAGATGTTTTGAAATAATTCATAATTTATAGTGCAAATAAGGCAAGATGTGCTAGACAGCCTGTCAAAACATCTATCTTGTTTTTTTTTTTTTTGTGTTCTATTCAGTGGGTAGGTTTTAAGCACTGGATAGATGTTTTTCTTATATTACTAATCAATAAAAAATAAAAACACAAATTGAAAGGGTATGATCCCATAAAATGCAAAATGCCAGATTGAATGAAAGGTGAAGCTATAATGCACAACAATGAAAACATTTGTTTTTTTTAAAATGTGTTTGAGTTTTTAAATATCCATAAAAAATGTTCGCGACGATGTCACACATATCCCCGGCAAATCTGTCCACCGCAAGTTGTTCTAATTACCAAGCAACTCTGGCCTACGCTCGACCCTATTAATGCTATTATTGAGTGTATAATGCAACGCGACCTTTAGATCTATAGCGCCCCATTCTCATACCTTTGCTTTCTATGCAGTCCTTTTCAGAGTTGTAATGAGGGTTATGGACTCCTGTTGCGCGAAGTGAGAATTCTCTCCAAGCCAGTTTCCTTTAGGAATCTGAGAATGAGAGGTGGTTCTAGTGATATTTGGTGCTTGCCCAGTTATCTGTGTCCTTTGTGGGCCAGTGCCTCACAAAATCCAATTACAACCTCTTTCAGTTCTATTGACCCAAGAATTTCTTGGCTTGCGTCATGCCATTAGCATTGTTCCAGCCTTCTTCCCGGTTTGATCAGCCTGATCGGATTGAGTTCACCGAACACACGCCTTACAACGACATTTGGAAGCTGCACAGACGAGGACTAGGAAGAAACCATTGTACAATTGATATGCAACTGCAGTGCTTTCTCATCCCATAGAAATAGACTTCTGGAAGGAGAGTACTTCGATAAACTAGCTGTACTTAGCAGCACAAAAGTCAGCCATCTTCTTTTTTGCTTTGCTAAAGGCACTAACTGCTCTCCGGAATAGGTATTTATAGATCCGCGTGGTAGCGCAATGGGCTTATAAAGGCTTAAGTGTGACTGCGGTCTTTCCATACAGCAGTCAGCTACTTTTACCTTATCTAACCTTTCATCCAACTTAGTAAGCACATTCATTTTAGTAAGTCTAAAATTATAATTAAAACGAAAGGAAAAGGAAAAAGGAAGATATTTGACACAAATCAATCTTGCATCTATTGTATGAAATCACATTCATTTTGCTGACCTCAATCTCAGCTAACCGGTGATATACCCTATGTAGGACCGAACAAAACCGCATATACAAGGACACACCGATTAAGGAAAACTTCATACGAGATTCACAACAATACTACCACTTAAAAGCCCTGCACAGAACCTACTGTTACGGGTTTTGAAACGACCACCAGTCGAAGCTCACATGAGTGTAATGAGTCTCATGAAATATGAAAACTGGACCGAAGCATGCCAAAGGACTATATTGCATGATTTTCTGAATAATCAAATAATTTGTTTATTGAAAAGCACCGCCACAGTCCACCTTCTCCACTGGAATCACCACATCCTCAGCATCAGCCTCAGCCTCCAGCCATCTCTCTACAATTATGAGCAGTAAATTGTTTTCATAATGAAAAATGTCCTGTCGTTTCTCCAGACAACGACATCAACGCTCGATGCCACAGCGTGGCCACATGCGGTCGAATCAGTTCGCCCCACTCCCTGCGCAAGCCCCATTTCATAATTACATGCAAGGGTAAGAATAACGAGGGAAAATATAAATATCCGCAAATACTACCCCGCAATATTGAATTATTTAAATATTGCAAATAATATCATTATTGTCGATGGTGTGAAAAATCACTCGAAAAGTGTCGGGCCATCATGCCGTTTGCAGCTGCATTTTCTCCAGCCATCCGCACGAATGCGGAATAACCTCCGCCGACATCCAGGGCCGAGGTTATGAGTTTTATGAATAAAATATTCAATTTTTTATTAATTCGCGGGAAATACTGTGGATGAAAAAAGTGGACAACAACGAGCCGAGTAAATATGATGGCAATAAAGTTAACGCAGCTGGCCAACGGCATATGGATGTGAACAACTCACATGTACACACATGCAGTCAATGAAGTCAATTTTCAAAGAATATCCTTGTGGCTCCTTGCATGTTTCGGGTGTGCTCTTACAGATGTCATTAAAGAATTATGCTCTAATGCAGTTGTGGAGGAGGACATTTACATGCACAAGCATAGCACTGCATTGTAGTGAGTTTGCTCTGTAACACAAGTGTCAAATTCAACTTGATTTGCTTTTATTCGTGTTGTTTACCTTGGTGCCAGCACTGCAGCTCTTTACAAGCATCCGATACCTTGATAAGGCCCTGAATGCATCTCATCTGCAGAGGAGCCGAACTGCCGGTGGCTAATAGAAAATACGTGTATACAGACAACCGAGACATGTCCTGCCACATATATGATTCAATAATGATTGAATTAATTGCGTTAATAACTGACACTAGCATATAACAGATTGACATTCCAAAATTGATTGATTTCATACTAATGTTTAATACACAATACATACGGGGATACGTGTACTTGTCTGCCCAGTAGCTAGTATCGGATGGACAGGTACATCATAGTTGCGCATTCGATCACGAAGATGAAATCTGTAAATCAAAAATTAAACGTCCTCGGATTGAATTTGGTTTGATGCTGGTTGTTGGTATTTTTTTGAAACAACTCTCGACTATTCGAGTAGCGCCGCACCGCGCCGTTGCCATTGCTATGGCTTTGCTATTTAGGAATAGTTGAAATGTTTTAATCGAATTTGTTGGTGCCCCATCAAAATACACGATTATTTGTAATGCGGTAATGTCATAAAGCCCAGTGGATAAATAGCAACCGAACTGTATTCGTGCATTATTTTCGGTTGCGATACTACCTCTACGTCACCAAAAATGATTCGAATAATATGTATTCGGAATGAACTTTATTAGTTAAAGCATTTGGAGTTAAATAAGCGTTTGAAGTTCGTTTCGATATACATATGTAGGTGCAAATAATTTTGTATAGCTATTATCTTTGGGCATGTTTTAAAACAGTGTATATTTGTTTGCTCAAAATAACAGATTTATTTAAACGACAAAATGAATAAATTCTTTCTTTTCTTCCTTCTTTATCGAAAGTAGTAATGCACATCAATCGCATGAATACGGCATTCGAGTTGAAGTTAACTTCCATTAGCAATTAATTTCTTTGGGCTGCAGTCTTTGAAAACAAAATATTAGATATTAAATATTAGATAATTAAATAATATTAGAATTATTTCGGAATAAAACTGCCAGAAAATAAAGACCGAAAGAATAAGATCGCGAACACAAGCTGTCGAGATGAGAATCTTTCGTGCTGTTGTGGGAGTTACTCGCCGTCATAGGTTGAGAAACACGGCAGTGCGCGAAGAACTCAGTGTTGGTCAACTGCTTCTTCGAACGGAAACGAGTCTACTCAATGTTTTGTCCACTTGACCCAAATTTCCAACATCATGACATCAACCGAAATACTCAGTCAGTTGTACTTTTTTTCCATTTCAATAACCCATGTCGTGAAGGCAACGACACAGTAAGGCAGAATGGTAGTCTCATTCGATTCTAAATGCAAAAATGCATCAGAAAAGGAAATGAGGAATACGAGAAAAAATATTGTATTATGTTAACTATTTTTACTATAATGGAGACTGATCTAGAATGTAATTAATATAATTAACACAGAAATAAGTAAACATTCATGGGGGCTCATGCACAATCAATAAGGCAGTGTCTTCTATGTCATTTCCACTTCCGGCATTCATTTTGTTTATTGTTTTGGTTATTAAGATTCGTCATTTGTATGCCTGATGTTCTGTCTACAGTTGTCAATAAAATGCATAGGGATTGCATAGGGAGGTTGATATTTGTATAATCCTTCCGAAAATGTAAGACTTTGACAGGAGGTCGGCGGAGATTTTTTGTTGGATGACTACCCAAAGTCACATAGCCTAGCCAGCCACATATCCTTCCCTTTCTCTCTCTCTGGTGGCATGTAATAAATATTTTGGGATGTTGTTTTTTCCTGTTTCCTTAACATATGAATTGAAGTTTCATTGTTCTATCCTTAGGAAGAAAAGAGCAAAAAATATTTGCTTTCAGTCTTCAATACTTCAATGTAATACGGACTATTCAAACACAGTCAAAATAAGGAAATTATTTTTCGATTTTTTTTCGGGCTTTTGGGACACCGCAACCTGAAGAGAATGTTGGAGCTAAACCAAAAGACGTACTACTTCTGATATGAAATATAGTATATCCTTTGTAAAGGTATTCTTTAATCCCACTATATTGACTTAGTCCCACTGGACATTCATGTAAAATGTACTCATCCTCATCCAGGCAAAGCCGACATACTTTGTATTTGCACAGGTTTATTTGCTTAGGTGGTACTTCAGGCCACAGGGGCCAGTAATGTTCCTACAGTTGCTTGTAGGAACATCTTGGAATAAGGCCCTGTTGCGCATAGGCATAGTGTCGATGGCGGAGGATCTTGCGCCTGCGATCCCTTTAGTAAAGCATGAGGGCAACATCGAGCGTTGTTGCATGCACTGCTAGTGCAAGTAAAGGCCAAAAAAGGTTAATTGAACATTTACAATCTATGACTTCTTGCATTTAATTGTCTCATGTCTGTCATTCGAATACCACGTGTGTTCAAATTGTCACAAGGCATATACAGTGTACTCTCCCTCAGTCGAATTCTCCCTTAGTCGAAACTCTCTCTAGCTCGAACAAATAATGGTATCCCGTGACAATTCGACTTAGAGTCCACTGTATATCGCCCCATTATCACTTACTCCTATATCTGAAACCAGGTGGCGCTTATAAAAACGGGGTTTAGCTGGATTATGCTGAGAGTTCGATGATTTTGTTTGATTTCGATTGATTTTGAAAAATTTGTCTTCTAAGTATAAATTCCTCCGACTAACCAGAGCAATACATGAGCAGAGGTGGTGATATTTAGTTCCTGCCTCCTCTTCCAGCTCAGTCTGAGCAGGCAGAGTGTGTGAGAATTGAGATTTGACCATATCTCCTTTTTTAACGCAAGTGGTGCTTTTTAGTCATTTGTGGTTTATTAAACTAATCGTTCAGAAGATGGTGGCTAATGAGAGAAGAAGTTCTACCACACTAGCGAGTTCATCGGCTTTACATCAAATAGTAAATATCTACACCACTATTAAAAAATTTTGTATTTTTAATCAAGTGGGTAACATAAGAAACAGTTATGCAACAAAGATATGTCTCTTAAGATCTATGCAAGATTCCATCAAAGTTAAAGTATATGCATCAATAGTATTCATAGCGAATTTTTTTGTTTTTTGTAACGTCTTTACCATAATCTTAAAACACAAGGGGACAAAGACTGCAATTCAAATTAAAATGCAAACAACATTAAACAAAGGTTCTGGTAAGGCGCAGGTGTAGGCTCCAAGTGAAGTTCAGTGATTCATAAAATCTATAACCAAATCTAAAAACAAACAGTACACAAAAACAGCCTCTTTAGTTTTAAAGCTATTCAAACATTAATTATAATAAAATATGCGTCGAAGACTCCACCATCACATCTCCCTACTAGGGGGAAACTTGAATGTATTTGAATACAATTATTTCACTTCTTATTACCTTCTTTCTTTTCATTGCTCGAATATGGCTCAGTACTGAGCACCGAATGTACATAGACTGTGGGGGGTATCTGAAAACTTTACTGAAAAAGTGCATAAATAATATTTAAATTTAATTAATAAAACAAACAAGATCGCCAGAGGTGTCTCTCCGTTTGATGAATTTTGATGAATGATACACAGACTTTCCAAAAAAAAAGGAGAAAAACTATCACATGAAACGGCGGTAATGCCATCGCACCGTCTGACAGCGATGGCAGGTCAGCTCGAGTAAATAATCTCCAAGGCTTCTCCTGGGATATTTAAGCCAAAGCAAAATACCATTATTCTGTGATGAATAATTCATCGCACTTGTATGCATTTTTAACGACTAACAAACAGATGCCGTGGCAACAGTTGTAGCTGCTACTATTGTAGAATGCAATGCAATAAAATTGTATCAAATATTTAGCAAAAACAAAAGACGAACTTTGCTTTTGCAGTAGCGTCGCTCGACATTCGGTTCGGTATATGAATGATTTAAATGGCCCACTGTTTGATTGGCTGACTGGTTGACTTGCTAGCACTGAATTCTTTGGTACATATTGTGGAAGTTGCTAGGTATTAGAATTTATAGCTGTTGTGCCTGCTTGTGGCTACAGCGAAGTAAAGAACGTAGATTGGCATTTGATTGACGGATACTTCCGTTCCATAGTTTACTCTTGTTATATATTGTGAAGCTATTTCAAAATTTGTGTTTGTATTTATTGCGGCATACAATATATATAAGTATATGAATTATTGCCTACTGTAGTACCTTTTTTTAAATTTTGATAGAACCGCGACAGAAGAAGACAATTGATATTGGGTTTTTGAGAGTGGAACTCACAATGTTGTGCGAAGTAATAATAACAATAATATTGGTAGCGCGACCGTCCAAGATGGACAAGGACCCACGTTCTACAACTCCAAACCAACGGACGGCCCAGTTTGAGAAGCTTTTCCTAGACAGTTATCACTCTTTGAGCACTGTCAGTGACTCGAAAGGGGTAAGAGCGTGAAAATTATTTTTGGACGTACCGGCAGGGAATCGAACCCAGCCAGGGAGAATAAGTTGCGCTGGGGTTGACGCACATATCGACAACGCCACAACCACCATCTCCAAGTTGCAGCTCAATCATGTCTATGCAAAGAAAACCAATGTCAGATGGTTGACAAGCATCACCTGTCGAATTTTAAAACAATTCTGGCCTCCTCTAGTTCCAAAGAAATCAAGTACTCTGATCATCCTAAGGATATAAAAAATTAGCACTGGAGTGGGAATGATTAATACCAAAATGATTACCACGCAAAAAGACTGACTTATCCTTCAACGACTTCTATAGAAGCTGCTTATACGAAGAGCTATCCTGCTCCTGCCTCAACTAGGAAAGCCACTACAGGCTCCTCAGACAATCATAGCAATCTGAGGAAGATACCGGTCATCGTACTAATATTGTTGAGACAACTGGCTGGCTGTCATAAACCGCGGCAACCCTCTGTAATTTGAAACACCCACAATGCGGTACAATGGGCCTACTTTGGCCTAAGTGCCTGCCTACTAAAACCGGTAAAACATCGGCATGTGAATTTAAAAAAAAAATTAAAACGGAAAAAAATATACACCTCGAAATGGATAATTTTTCATATTTTTCCTCCGATAGTACCTAAATTTAATAAACTTCATATCCTTCTTATAAACATGTCAGCCGATCATCTGACCAATCTGAAAATATAACTTGCATGTGTTCATTTGCCAAATCGTTGATATCTTGCACATTCAACCCCACCTTATGGCTTTTAAAAATAATTGTATGCCACTGTGAGTATATATGTAAATGCATTGTTTATACTTTATATTCCGGTTAAATGAAAATGCATTTCTTCATCAATCCCATTGTCAATCGATATCTCGAGACTCTCGCAATGAATGTATCACATAAACGATGAATAATGCACTTTCCTAGAAGCAGAAGAAGAATGATTATTAATATCCTTGCATGTGCAAAATATCTTTTCTTTCTTCTTTCAGGAAGACAAAAAGTAAAGAAACAACTTGCGAGTAAATTGAGAATTTCTGATATCAAGCGAAAAGTGGATACACTCGTCACTGCTCCTAGAAACGTGTAAAAGTACATACTACATCCATTTGTAGCAATCTTATACACCCCAATTATTAGTGCACCTTAATGCACCTATACACTGATTCAACATTTATTGTTCATCTTCTACTGGTTCGCTACTCTGTATCTAGGTTTCGTCTTATTTATATCGCTTTCCTATGGGGTGGGGTGCCTGCTTTACGCTTCTGAGGTTTGAATAGGGGATACATGAGATTCTTAGCGAACGGTTGACGGGATGCACGTATGGTGGTGAGGTGTGGGTTTCTTCTTCCTTTTGGGTGAAATTAAAATGTACGACTCAAAGAGGTAAGCATTTTTAATATGTCCTTTGCAAGATATGAATAAGTATAACGTATGGATGTGTGTTTTTTAATAACACCCCAGTGATAATGACTGTGTAATCCAAGTGTGACGACTAGTGTTGAATGCTTTGAAAAGAAGAAGCTGAACAAAATAATAATAATCGAAAATGGCAAGTATGTCAAATGCAAGCAAAGCAGTGGAAATATCTTCATGACTTCATGATTACTTTAATGACTTTTTGTCTGATATCTCAACTCATAGCAACTTAATATTTTAAAGTGATGGGACAGTTACTTAAATTCAGAAAGGCGTTTCTTTAAGAATGCATATTTAGTTGGATGGAATGTGCTGTGCAGAAAAAACGAGTGCTTTTTTTTTAATGGTATACAAATTTAATATAAAATGTCTATTGATATAACTATGATTTAAGCGTAATCGTAACATTTCGGCAACTTTATGGAGCAACCGGGGCCGTGTATCATTAATCACACGGTGAATGTTGACTTCCAAATCTTCCAACGTTTCAGAAACTACTGGCTTCACAAACCTCCAATGAAAGGAAACAAATGATCGCGAAGGCTCAGATCCATAAATCCATCCATAAATTGGATATAGCGCACGATAACGAACCATAATCATGATTTTCAAAATAATTTTGTACAAGTTGTTCACATTTTTTCTGGAGTTAATGGCAAGACGTTGTAACAACAAATCAACTGCCAACTGTCAAATTGTCAATCTATAGAAACAGTGTTGCCATTTTAAAAGCAAAACCCAACAAAACACCCTTTAAGTACTTACTTGCACCACCTGCCTGGCGTCAGACAAGACAAACTTAATGATTATGTGAATTGCGAAATAATCCACTACCTGGAAAATTTAACATTATTTGTCCAAAGCACTTCATGTATGTATGACCGAAATTCATTAAGAATTTAAAAAGAAATTCAGTTATAAAAATATATTCGTTCAAATTACATATGTAGATGCATACATACAAGTGCATTATTTTCGATAATTGCCCAAAGTTCCAATCCATCCAACCATCGCTTCGCTTTGGAAATTCCAAATAACTCAGACATTCATTCTACCAGCTGGTGATGGCACTACCCAACGACTTCCGCCTACAACCCATTTTGGATGCACTCGCAAGCCTTAAGTTATGTAAAATGATCAATTCGACGTTGTCAATTTGTAAATTAGCAAATGATTGATTGAATTTGATTATTGTTTACTTCGTTGCGAGTTTATTTTATATATTTGTATACCGTACACATGCATATTTCGCAAGTGTTTCTCTGACTGCTAGAATTTCAGAGAATATTAGTCGCTGCCCCGTCGCGTCGTCGTACAGGGACAGACATGTTGCCACTAGCCCGATAGCCATTGAAAGTAAATCCAGTCAGGAGGGCAGAAAGCGATGTGTCCGTAAGTTGTCATTTCGATGATGCTGTTAAATGCATGTTAATTATATCATATACAAATTTGTATACGTTCATGGTGTATATGAAACGTGGCACTGTTCGTTTATTTGGTTAAGATTTAAATGACGACAACAGTTTGGATTGAAGTGAATGTCGGCAGTCTGCACATCCTTGCAGCGCTTCTGCTTTGTAGTGTACATCCATACATATGTATGCACGTAGTATTTACACAAGCCCGGTGTTCATACATATAGATATTTCGGTTCCTAGATACTATGAAATATATATGACACGACGTCACAAGCGCGCTCTACAATGAGGTTGAATAAATCATTGGCAATAGAAATTAACATTACACATGCCTACAACCAGTATATGGTACGCAATCGGAACCGCTGCGACTACCATGCCTTCTTGTTTATCATACCTTTACCTGCTTACTTAATCATACAATAATACGGCGAAGAATGTGTGTACCAGGAGAACATATTAAGCGGTGTTCCATGAATGGATTGTCGTGGACAACTTGCATGTGGCAAGTGCACGGTAACTGTCGGCCATGTCAATCTAGAAGCAATCAAACCAATCCACCCTTCTTTGTCGATAAAATTCTCTAGAAATGTACATATATGGATGTGTGTATAGACATATTGAAAATTGATTTCCAACCCTATTTTATTCCGAAAGTTGCGAAGCCATCAAATTTTCAGTAATTCATCCGTGTCACCACAAATATTGCAACCCCTTACATTTCTGCCCAATTAACCACAATTTGCAGCGGCCTCCCCATTAATAACGGTTCAACTCCATTTGTTCGGCCCAGCTTAAATGTGACTACACATTTTTTCATTAATCTCTTACGGCGAGAAACATCCTTATGCATCTTTTTTCTTCCCGTCTTGAGGGAAACTTAAAGTGTTCGCTGTCGCGCCTTCTTCGTGAGCAACCAACAAAGTGAATTTGTAGGAAGTGAATACACAGCAGGTGGGCTCTTTTGATGGATTTTGACTCTCGACTGTGTGGTTTCTTGAGGGCTGTTAAGCAATGGTGGCATGATAAATGAACCCCTTTTATGGTCGGTTTTTCCATTTCACAAATAATTTCATTTGCCTCTCACCCAAATTTGAGGTTTCATACAACGTTTGCTATGGATCAAGAAGAAGAATCTCAAAGTGGCTGCAACTAGATCGATATAAAGGTGGAGAAAATATTATTTTCAGCTGTCAAGCTTTGAGTGAATTTAAGCACCAATATACATATGTATTTGTTTGATTGATATCGCTTACGCGTTTTTTTGTTTTTAGAAATAGTCAACAAAAGCATGTCCACTCTTGTGCCCACAGGACCTGATTCAATAATAGACACACTGACATTTAATTGTATTTTAAATTGACACAGAAAAAAGAACACACAAAGAAACAAAAAATGGGATACATTACCCCAAAGTTCAACCAAATCACACCCAAACAAAGTACGGCAAAAAAATGCAGTCAAGTTCATGAGAATGAGTCAGTTTACAATTGACTAGGCGAAACGAATGTAACATATCAACAATTAATCGACTGGAATGAAAAACATCGGCCGAAAGAACACGGGGGATTTGGGGGTGGAGATGTGCACTGCATCAGATTCACCGTGAATAGGCATCAAACCGCCCGACTCCAATCACTTCTCCCACTGATAAGCCTACCACCGCAAACGATAAACCTTTTTTTCACTTACCATTAACACTTTCGTGTTTTGTTTGGATTTTCCTGCTTTGAAGCAATTTTACAATTTTCCGTGTGCCCCAAGCCTTTCATGGCTGCATTCGAGAGAATGCAACAGTCTGGCTGGCTGACTGACTGTGCACACGCAGTGGTTGGCACAACAAACCACTCGATGACACTTTGGCAGTGTTTAACTGCCGCTCTGAGGGCCTATGTCGTTGCACCGAATATGCGCCACGTGGCCAAACGCTGGGCAGGAAAAAATGGGAAAACCTTAATAAGCAACCAATAATCACTGCATTCCCATGCTGAATTGAAGGGCATCATCGTTTGCAATGGTGCGAGGTTGCACCTGACTTCCCGGCCGCCTGTCAGTGGCGACATCATCATTGGCAACATTGGAGTCATTGGGAAGGACAGCAACAGGAATCCGTTGGCTCTGAACTGATTGCCTGAATAATTGGGGTTTTCATGTTTTCATTCCCCATGCGTTTTTTACTCTTTTTTTTGCTGTCGTTTTTTGTGAAATACTGTTCTGCTGGCGACAGTTACGTGTGTAGCAGAATATAGGCAGGGGACGGTGGGTCGGATGTATTGCATTGGAGTGCAATTTGTTGCATTATTGTTTCCATGCCGCAAACGCTGATGTGGTTGTTTATTACCTATAAAGTGGATATCGATGCAAGTGTCAAAAATTCAATCCTGTAATTAATGGGTTAACACTTAAATCTGTTCTCGTTTGTGAGGGTGGTGGAGCCTGGGTGGTCGTGGTGATTTGCTCACATTTTTTTTTTTTTGTAAATAAAATACTGAATTGTTGGAAATAGTGTACTCATATTGAAATGTAGTCCTAATTAGTTCGCATTTGGAAAGGAAAATTGGTTTGTTAATTATTGTATTCATACGGATATTCCAATGAATGCATTGTAGATGAAGAGATTCGAGATAGAGTGTTGAAAATGAATTAAAAGGAGTACAACGTTATAAAACTACAGCGTGTGCTGATTAGAACTATAGATAAAACAACAGAGTGAGATATAAAACTGAGACAGGCTTTATCTTGAAGCTACATTTATGTCATTATGTACGGAGTAGCACATGTTCCAAATGGCCAGCTCCGCCTCGCTGACAGTGCTTCAAGCGGTCGGTCCCATTATTGATGACTCGACCCATTAAGTGAGGCCTTCTTCCATCAAAGTAGTTAGCTTGTTGGAATATACTAAATACTTGGCGAAGCCCCAGTTGACCCAGTCACCAAACTTGTCCGTCACAACTTCGAGCGTTAGGTTGCTTTTATCTCATGTACCTCTGTGTTTTTGTGTTCGCTCCAATAAAATCAGAAATCTTGTCTGTTGACAAAGCCGCTGAGCCAAAAATTGATATTGGCCGAGAAGATGATTTTAGCCAAAATCCGAAATCCCGGTCAACATATGCAGCATCCAATTAGTGCATTCATTTTTGGGTTTCGTCTATGTTCTCGCGGCTTCAATTCTTGCGTCAAATCAATCTTATACAGATGTATGCCTTATGAACTCGAAAAGAGTGTACTCACGCTCAAAGTTTTTCATGGTGGGACGATCTGCCTGTACACATAAGCCATGATGACGAGCGACCTCATGCCAAAATTCACGTTGATTATTTCAAGCTGAGCAATAGTATTCAATTTTATACTGCTGAAACATAAAAATTGTAAAAACTACCTGGTCACCATTAAATGTATCCAGTGTTTCATTCGTAACATTCTTAGCAGTCAATTGAATAGTAATTGGTAAAGGGTTTCGGATTGAAAACACAACTTTATGATGTTTCCTTACTATTGACATTGACTGTACATACTTTGATGCGATAATAACATGTTTCTGAACAAATATTGCAAAATATAAACTTATTTAAAGCGTTATGATGATATAAATGTAGGGATCTTTATTGCAAAAAGGCTTAGGTTTACTTTTATCCTAGTTTAGCCAACAATTCATTTTCAGACAGTTCATTTGTTATTATCTCCTATTACCTGCTCTAAGCGCTTTGAAAATAAGAAAAAAAAAACCCAATCAATGAGCAATTCTCCAACGCACATGGGATAACTTTTCGGTATTTTCCGATTTGCGTTTGTAACGAGCAACTTAAAAACTAATAATGGCTTTTCGATAACGCCAAAGTACCTACTTCTGTACCATAATTTTCGTTCATATCATACATAACTGAGTGAAAAAAAATATAATTCAAACAATAAACAACAAACTAAGGGCAAATAAGGTGAAAATAAAAGCAAAAAAAGAGCTGCAATCAAAGCAAAGGCATACACGAAATGCAAAATTCAAATGCGTTTACCCCCCTCACACTGCACTCCTCTTAAAGCACATGTCTGGGCGGAAATCACGAATTCAGATTTCATTACGTTCACGACTCCACGAGTGGGTACCAGTACCTGGTGGCTCCGTACATCCACTCCTTCCGATGTAACCACTACAAACAACGTCGAACCTCAAAATAATCATTTCACTTCTGTAATTATCATCGAATCGAAATCGAAGGATATTGGAAAGTAACGGTAAATAATTTGCATTTGAAAGTTTATTAAAACAATTATTATTGATTACGAGAAATATTCGTATCCGCTATTCTATAATTCACTAGTTTACCGCCTCCTACACCTCCTCTCCTCCACCATCGACAGTCAACGTCGTATGCCCGAATCACCGCGTAGTATTGGCTGTGTACCGGTTGTGTTATGCCCAATAGCTGTTTCTGGTAAAGGTGGAGGCTAGGATTATTAAGCATATACATAGTATTCTGTTATCGTTTTGAAATCTATATATATGGATATGTGTATGTAAATATGGCCAAACTTTAAATCGAATTTTTACAGCACTAGTTTCGATTACTTCAAATGGGGTTACAGACGAGCAAGTTCGCTGTAGATATGAGTGAGTGCCTTCACTCGCGGGATTGGTGCACCTAGAGCTTCGTAGTTTACCACAGGGTATCCCCCCCATTACTTCTAGGTTGGAACAACGATTGAAAAAGGTACAGGTTTCTTACTTTCAATAAAGTGCACAAAATATCTCTGTGCTTTCAGTTCAAAGCAAGATTACCTATGTACTCGAGTGTAGGAGTTTTGATGTGTAATCGAGTTTGTGGAATATATTTATCATCTTTGTCCAAAAGTGGCCTACTTATTTTTTACAGACTTTTGACAGAAATAATTCATGTGTTAATATGTGTTTTTGTATTCAAATTGTTTAGGGTCACCCAATTCTCTGTCTTCGGATTTGACACTACTGCTTCAATCGTAGATATGAAAATCAACTGAATTGACATCCGAGCCTGATGTCTGCTCAAGTCTTGCTATTTTACAATGTGGATCATTAAACAGTCATATGATGTGTTCAATTTGTGAACATTTGCTGCAAAAGCAGTGAGAGAACGGGGGCATAGAAAGCACAAGAAATCTCCAGACTTTTCGATCCTCTGCCAACGGCCAATTTTTGGAGTTCGTTCTATTACCTCGTCCTTGATCTGCCAGCTATCGTCTACTGATGGAATCACATCCAGTGCACGCCTCGGAAGTCGCGATGATGTGCGAAGAAATCGAATCATTGAAGCATATCCATTCAAAGAAGCACCTGTTCAAATCAATTGAGTCTCTCCCGCATTCCCGCGCTTCACACCCTACCCCGATTAGTAACTCCTACAAGGAATCTCATTTCACAGCTTGCATTCGCCATCTCATTCCATTGGTCATTACCCAAATTGTATGACCCTGGGTGAGCTTTGGAATAAAAACAATTGAAAACTAACTTGGCTTTGACACCTTGCTCTGCCTCCCTGTTTACAGATCCTCCAAGTATTTTCAAAATGACCCGATACAGGAAAGATCACCATTACTTCTCCCATCACTTGTCAAAATGAATTTAGCATTGAGCAGGTTATCCAGAAATTACCATAATCTCAGATTTGTCCACGTCAACAATCATCCCTGCACATTTGCCTGTGCGCTGGAGTTTCGTTTAGAAGGACGTGTTATCTCCTCGGTTGCGTGAACTCTTCCCACAATAAAAAGTAATGTAAAAAGTAATGTACTCAATGTTTTAATTTTTGTTTATTAATCAATAATTATCAACTATTGGCCGATAAGCATCGAAGTCATCGAAAATTGTGTCTGCAAGGACTTCCGTGAATAATACTATTGTATGTTCATAATGGCAAAACTAATACATTAAAAAACATATTTAACAAAATATAAGTAAGAAATCTGTTTTACTTAATTTTGAACACGGAACCACAAAATAGATGACCCTGTCGTGCTGAAGATTACATAAAGAAGATAAGTGAAAAGTAATGTGAAATGATTTCTATAACGCGTAAAAAAATTCTGAAATTAGAATGTTTTGCTCTACACTGCAAAACTTTTAAATTCCTTACCCCCCGATTATCCAGTTTACACAGCTTTTTACCATCTCTATCATAATGTTTGTCAATGCCAATCCTTAGTTTAAACTTTTTGATGCACCTCTCTTCACCAATTTAAGTAATTTATATATGGAATCGCTACTGTAAGTAGACGTAAAAGGTTTGAAATTGAAGGTTAAACAAAAATTAATTCGACTTAAACAGAAAAGGAGAGGAAAAAATAATGAAATAACCCTGAACACATTAAATATGAGGAAATAGGGATATTGCAAGTAAGTTGTTATGGGAAGGGGCTGGGGGCATAGAACCCAAGTCGAGAGACGAAACAAGAAATGAAAAAACCTCGCGCTGAGATAATACCGAAAGAAGTGTATAATTATATTGCATAAATGAAAAAGTTACTCGTCGTCTTTTTCATTGTCGCTAGTCATCTTATTCCAAAACTGGTTGTAACTAAGGGTAGTTCTAAATTGAGCTACATGCATACATAATCATATATGGCAGAAATATTATCCTTTTTTTTGTTGTTATTAAACTTTCGGAAGAAAAAAAATTCTCAGGGAAGGGACATCACTTCACGTCTTGCAGATACACTCATAGATGCGATGCGTGAATTATACATATAAAAGAGTCTACGAAATTATACAAACATAAAATAGATAATGAAAGAATTTCTTACAAATGCACTAAAAAATGTTGGGTCCTTTCTATATGACGTAAGTACGGTATACAAAGTTTGTTAAATAGTGATTCCAGTGACAGTTCTCACTCAACTGAATCGCGGAATAATCTCAATGAACTCTGAGTTAAGAATTCAGGAGGTATAAATTTAAGATTTATATGACCCTAAATATTGTGCAGAGACTTATTCCTAGTATATTTGTCCGCGCAGACCCGATCTCTTTGGAATAACACATTGATTGTGAACCAGGAGAGTGTCTCTTCACTTTGAGAAACTTGGAATAATCACTTTTCCCACCCCCTTCATAAGTTTTCGATCAGTCCGTGAAGATTTGCCCTGATTCTCAGGCTTAAATTTCTTGGATTGGATGAATTTGGAGTGGATGAGCCCATAATTTTGTCTCAAATATAGTCTTATTTCCTTTAAATTGAGGATCGGAGATTGGATTTAGGATATATTCATCATCCCGTCAAATATTTATAAATACTTACGGATAACATTTATGAATACTTGCGGATAACATATTTATATTTGATGGTTATGATAAGGTTATCAATTTTGAAAAAATGTATTCACTTACAACTAAGATCTTCTATAACGACTGGATATCGCAGTTGGTAGAGTGCCTGCCCCTAGTTAGCGGCCTGCCCCGGTTCGAATCCCAGTGAAAGCAAAGTTAAGACGCTCTTATCTGGTTTTTCAAAACTGGTCCAGTCACCATTTGCCGTTGGGATAAAATTAACGGCACTATCACTGAAGTAGTCAATCAGTGGTAATAGTCTGACTAGGGGTACCACAATTGACCAATATGGTCTAAGTGTGCTGGTGAATGCAGTAGCAGCCCCCCTACCTAAGATCTTCTATCCGTTTATTAACAAAAAGTTGCGAGAAAATTACTATCCATAACGTCATCTTCAAATCTCATGCCATAATGATCAGATTTTCCCAACTGCTGATTCATTCGACTCAAAAGGCAATAGAGCCCACTTTAAAAGAATCAATCTCGCTATAGGACACTGATTAAGCCATCACTGGGCCATGGATAAGTGGTGTAGTAAAGGATGATTGATTTAAGTACATTAACAAAAAGATATAGATGACTAGTTTGCTAAGGAAATTCTCACCTTTTGATCCATTTTTTCGTTTCGATCTGATACATCCATCATAATACAATTTATATAGTCAAGCTTGTGGCGTACCAAAACGTTTTGGGTATGTTCATCAACCCCTACGCAACTTTACTTCGCTACCTAGGTTCGATTCTCGGCCGATACGACCAAAAATAATTTTCACGGTCGCACCTCTTTCAGGTCGCTCACAATGCTCAAAGAGTAATAACTGCCTAGAAAAAGCTTCTCAAACTTGGCTGTTCGGAATCGGCATAAAACTCCATGTCCCTTCCACTAGCACGCGCAACACGAGTGGTTGCTGAGAATCCAGGCCCTGGCCCTTAACGGGCTGTAGCGCCACCCATATTATTGTATAATTATAGTCAAGTTTTCTAGAACATCCTGAAGTGTGTACTACATGTATAAAATTGTTATTACTCCTGTGACTAAGGCAAGTGCCGAACGTTCATTTTCAAGTTCACGTTACTTGACCTGTGTTAGCATAAAAAGTGGGCTCCATGTGATGAATTTGGCGCAAGTTTTAACTTTGTAGTAACGCACCTACTATGCATATTCACAACAAAGCGAATGTTGCCGTTTAATGCCCAGTTTTACAGTGCAAGTTTAGGATCCGCTTTTGGTTTAATCTTCAATCACAGTTTCGTTTAAACCTTGAAATGAGTTGAACTTGTAGTTAAAGTTCTGCACCACAGCTGCATTTTGTTTCGCTCTTTTGAGATCGAGCGCATTTTGCTTTCAAGACAACTTTAGAATAAAAAGCAATAAAAATTGTAGCAAGTACACGCAACAATAAGGGCTGTCATTTTTTTCTCGGTCGCATTACACAAACGCAGCCCAACTGAACTGAAGTTCAAATTTCACTGTGCAACCGGATGAGTTAAACCAAGCATTTTAGGTTCGATAACAGCGACAGTGAAGTAATAATAATATGTGCCAAGATCAAACACAGAGTAACTCTTGCCAACCGCTGTTTCTACGGGATCAACAGGCTTTAGAGTAATAGAGCCATTTCTCGAAGGACCAAGTTGACTTTATATACAAACTTGATCATCCCAGTCTGGTGTTTGGCGCGGAGGCTTGGACAAACTCTAAGACGGAAGAGAGGAAAGTTCTGCATACAATATTTGGCACGATTTGGGTTGACGGTTTTTGGAGAAGCAGATTCAACAGTACAGCGACATGAGCCTAGTCAGGCTGCTACGGATTCAACCTGTAGAACAACGCAACAGAGGACGCCCACGTTTAAAGCGGCGGACTCAGGTGAAAAAGAACCACAACCAACTTGGCGTGCAACACTGGAGGGAGCTAGACATATACCGTGCTAGTTGGTGAGGCTTGTTGGTTGAGACCCAGGACCATCCGGGACTGTAGCGCCAAAGAAGGTTTTTGTTCACATAAATAAATATTTATATAAGTTTTGTATTTTGCTTGATAACTCGAGGGGTTAGGGGTTTTTTTCAACTGTTTCATGTAATTCCGTAGGTACAGATATATCTATCCGCACTTACCATTGTGATACACTAATAATACCGGGAAAACATAATATTGAATACTGTAGCGTTGCTTAACCTTATTGACTTGAACTCAAAAGCTGGCACGACCTACACTTAATTAAACTTGTGGTAATATATGGCATATGCTAACCTTATAGACAGAAAAAAATATACATATGTACATAGATTACTCAACGAAATAGTAAAAAAATTTTTTTTATAATTCGTTATGGGGATTTCCATCGCACTGCTGCCTACATTTAGGTCGCGTTTACATGACAAACGAAAATTGATTCAAATAAAAACTTCACTATGCAGCTATGGAAAATAATAAACATGTCTCACTTATGGCAAGTCATCACACATGGAAGTATTTTCCATTCAGTAACAATCAATTCTGTGAATTACAAACGACTTCATTTACATATTTTTTTTCTATTTCACTGAAAAAATAACTGAGGGTAAAACCATTACAGACGCCATTGTAAGTGTACCTACTCCATGTTTCTTCGTTCCACACTAGGGAAATTATTACAATTTTTTCTCGTGTTCACAATTCCACTTGACACAAACGTTTCACCTACATTCAGCATGCACCTTGCGAAGAGTTGCAAATTATACAAAATGAATATTACAATATCTTGGGGGTATTTCTTTTTTTTTCTGTTTCTGTTTTCTCTTTATGTTTTTTGTCTACACAGGAAGTAATGCAAAACGATAAACATCAAAGAAATGCCCTTAAAATGAAAACGTGTACTTAATTGTATAGTTACTGTCAATTGGGAATTGTACTTTTCTCAAAATGAAAGTATGCTTGACCTCATAAATGCATTATAATTTGCCAATAAGATTGTTACCCACAGTGAATGGTGGCGAATAATGATGGATAGCCGTACTCGAATGGAAATTTCAGATTTAATAAAGCAATTTACGTTTTCCTTACCTACATATATTCACTTTCGTGTCCCGCTGAAGGATGGCTAAATTTTCTTTCTAATAGCTCTAAAATGTCTTAATTAATAATGTTTCATGCTTGTGCTTGAATATTTTCAAATTATTGTCTTTATTGTTTTGCAGGCTAAACTTCTGGAAAACTCTCACACGTGGATGGGCGCTTCGACATCGTCTATAGCAGGTATTGAATAAGTTATGTTGATGTATTTTATAAGTGTTTTCAGATTAGTGTTCGATAGAACAATCAGTGGTTGCCCTGCTGCAGAGCCTATAAACGAGAAACTTTACCAGTTTCTTGTTTGGAGCGAGATCAAAAAGAGAGGTAGGGTTACGGACTGCTCGATACTTTTGAAGAACTTGTCACCGTCCCACGAAATATTGTATCCTTTTCAAAAAAAAAACCTTCTATATAATGTGTCTGTGTTAATTCAATTTGATTTGATTGAAATAAAAAAAAACTAACGCAACTTTCACGAAAACCGATTCAACAGTTGTTTTTTCATTTATAAATAGACAGCTATCAATACCAATTGCAATCGATGTGGCAAAAATGCTGGAATACAAATCAGAACTTAATGCATCATCTACGATTCCGTGAACGTGGCCCCTTAAAATCTTGGCGACCTGAAACAATGGCTGAAGCAATTTTTAGTGTGCTCAAAGAAGGATTATCACTGTCGCAGGCCGCCCGCAAATATGACATTCCATATCCAACCTTCGTCCTGTATGCAAACAGAGTTCACAATATGCTGGGGCCATCAATAGACGGTGGAACAGACTTAAGACCAAAGGGTAGAGGACGTCCTCAACGAATTTTATTAGGTATTTGGCCCGACGAACACATAAAAGGTGTTATAAAAACAGTCGTATTCCGAGATGCAAAGGACCTAAAAGATGAAAGTATACATTTGCACTATGGACGGCACTCGGTGAGTACATACTGATTAACCCGTGATTCGCAAACCTTCAGTTATCCTATCTTGATATTGCAGCCAGTTTTCCCATTTCAAGATAATACACTTAACTACACTGGAGCACCTGTGTGCCCTAATGGATTACCCGCAGGACCCGTTGGACCCACTGTTGCTGATTCAATGTCGCAAGAGGCTACCGCAGCCGCTGTTGCCGGTGTTGCACATGCCTTGCGCCAGCAAATGCAAATGGCAGCAGCCGTTCAACAACAACAACAACAACAGCAACAACAACAACAGCAGCAGCAGCAACACCAACATCACGCACACCACCCACAACAACATCAGCAATCAACACATTCTCATCATCACCCAGAACCTACAACAAACATTTTCAACCTACCCTCTCATTTACCACCTCATGGCGCTACCGGAGGAATCCCGTTACCAAAGCAAAACTCTCCACTATCCGGCAGCAGCGGACAGAACCCATTACAAAGACACACATCACCGTCCGCATCGACTATGCCAGGACTTCCAAATCAATCGGTATTAAACTTAGCCAGTATATCTGGTCTTCATATGGTTCCCGGTATGGGGTCAAATATGACCTCAACAGGGGGCGCATCATCATCTTCAACGTCTACTGTTCATCGTGGAGAAGGTTCATCGCAAGCAAGTCATCAGTCAAATATTTCACCTGCCCATATACCGTATAGTAGCAGTAGTTCTGTATCGCATGCGCCACAACATGCGACAGCGCCACCGTCCAGTAGCAGTAATACGCGGCTGCACTCAACGTCGCCCTCCGAATCTGCACATGATCTCCGGATGAACAGTCCTGAAGAGCGCTTACTTAACTCACCTTTGCAAATGTCTCTTGAGCCATCAGTCAACTTGGCCGTTGGGGTTAGTGGAATGTCTTACAAACCTTCCAGGGGCTACTCCTCACCACGGCCTGAACATCTCTTCCAAGAAGACATTACCGAACTAGTGGGTTCTGCAAGTGATAGATCTTCTACGTGTCCTTCGAATCTAGAAAACTACAAAGATACACCCACTAATATCAAAATGGAACCAATAACTGAGTGCCGCTCTGAATAAAATCTCTTCTGTCTCCTTTAAAGTCGAGAATTCTCCTTCCTTCTCTCGTTCAATGTAATCTCCTAAATAAATTCATAATAAATCTTAATGTAAGTGTTACCATTAAATAGATTAAACTAAATTAAGTACATACACCTTAAGATATACCCAATGTGCAATACGAAACTTATTTAAAGAACCTACTAACTTACCAAACTAACATATGTATGTTTAAGTTAAATTCAAAATGAAACATATACCTAAAAAAACAAAAAAGTATATTTTACATAATTTTAAAATTTAAAACGGGCTGTCTTGTAATGTTTTCACCTTAAGAAATAAAAACATTCCAGTCTATACAAGGGAAAGCAAACAATTCGTTTCGAAAAAAAGCAATGAAAAATATTTACAAAGAAAATACTTGTGTGCGATTTTATATTTATGTTTTTCAAAAGAATTTTTGAAGCAAAATTAATTGTTCGGAAAAATATAAAAACAAACTCGATGTAGTGTATAATAATAGTACAAAAAAAATTCACCGTTTGGACTAGAGAATTTTTTTATGAAAAATTTTAACAAAATTGTTGCCTAAAAACGTTTTAGATACTCGAAATTGAATGCCTTGGAAATTATATAAGAAAAGTAAGGAAAATAATTTTGAAATATAAGAAAGAATATATACTAAATTAATTATAAAAACAATACAAATATTTATACAAAATTGATGCAAAAACTGATATTATCGGATAAGTTAAGAAATAAGACTTGATGAGACCTCGGTGCGTACATAACAATGTGGTGTTGAATAAGAATTAGAAAGACAAGAAACATACATAAGTATCATATTAATAATATCAACTTATCATGTGTACTGATCATTTGTATGAAATTAAGTTGAATGTACTAAAACGATGTAAGCTTTTAATTAATTTACAGGAAAGAACAAATATTTATATTGCTTCCAGACAAATTAAATATACACTTTCATTGTGTATATTCATTGTTTTGTACAAAACAACGAGATATATTATTCCTTCTATCTTACACTAATCCCCATTAGCATTCCATCGTTTGGTTCTGTATCCACGGACAAAGCCAATATGTTTATTTTCACCTATCGACGACTTTGAAGAAATCTTTGTAAAAGAAGAAAAATTATAAAAGCGAGTACGTCTATCTCCACATGCTGCCTAACACATATTAAAACAAATAGAGGAAAATGCATTATGTTGTTAAGGCCTTTGGGAAAATGTGAAAAAAATATATGTCCAACGGTGACTAAAATAATCCTTGCTCTTTGGAGTTCTCTGCAAATGCTTGGTTTTCAGCTTGCTTAGTTTTGGAGTTAGTTTTTATAACTAAAACGAAAAATAAATGAATCAAAGTAAAGAAAAAATTAAGATGAAATTTCATTGCGAAGAGTGTCTAGCTCTAGTTTAAATTTCGTTCCATTATTCACGGATCCACCTTTCTACTATTCAATAAAAGAATATGGCTGTTTAAAAAATTCGTCTTAAGCATCGACGTACGGTGAAAAGAAAAGAAAGCTCTCTCTATTGTGTTCGCTTTTTAATTAACTTTAAAATTTTTAAACTAAAAGGGAAAAGGTAATCTGACAGGATCAAACTATGCGATGTCGTGAGCATCGTAAGCATCATAAACATTTCGTTCAGCTCTGTTAAGCTTTCTGCTAATACAAATGTTGCGGTTTAATTTTTCCCTTTCTTCTCTTGCTCACCTTCTTCCTTCTGATATTCGTTTATATTTATTACTCTAAATTGATGGTTTAGTGAAGAACGTCTTTGCGAAACAATAAGAATTATTTGTCCAAAATTTATGCAGATAATCTGTGAACTAAGCGTTACATTTCCTCAAGAGCTCTTGATCATCTACGTTACTAGATTTCACGTCTAGTCAGGGTAACAAACCCAGGTTTCAAATGTCAACATAAAATATTTCAATTCATAAATCTCCTTAACAAATTGTTTATATTAGAATTAGAAAGTGCCTTCTCCTAAAAGTATATAAAATTTGAAAAGAGGGTGCGATGTAAATGAACACCTGTACAATATAATTTGAGGTCAAATCAGTCATATATATATATTTTTATATACATTTCGATAATGAAAAAATTACAAAAAAAATGTGAAATACTTGGAATTTCAAAGAAAACTAAGTAATAAATACTTAATTTGAACTTTCGGCTAGAATTTTGGAGTAAATTATTTTTAGTTGAAGACTTTAATTTCTTGATAAGCACACAAATACATAAAAAATTAATATACAACAAATTAAAAATCAATACAAAGCCCGTTCTCCAGACACAAACAAACGCATTTAATATCATTGTAAGTAAATGTTAACTAATGCATGTCCTTACTTAAATTTACTGCTGCTAAAAATGATAGACAAATTCAAACACATACAGGAAATAACAAAATCGATGTATCAAACTACAGTTTCGTTGTATTCTGCTTTGTGTTAACATTTAGTAAAATGAATTTAGAGCTCAAAATGTAAATAGGCAATATAAATCAGAGTGGACATTGAGCTACCCAGCTTTTTTTTTTATTCTTACTTGCGTTATAAAAATACGTGTAGAAACTAAAAGAAAAAATATAACAAATAGAAATGAACCACAATTGTAAGTCATTGGGCATTTTATGTAATATTTACATTCATTGCTATCCTTGCACAATTGCAATTGCTGAACTAAATATTATTAAATCTTAATCACAGTTGTACGTATTATTTTACAAACCAAACCGAATATAAGCAAAGAAGAAATACACATAGGCCCATCGTTGCTGTTTTAAAATAATTCTTAATAACAAGTTATTCCTAGTTTTAAAACAAAAATAAAATAAAACTATAACAAAATAAAACATGCATACAGAAAAAAATAAAGCTTTTTATAGGTCAGCATATTTTTGTGTCTTCATGTACATGATTAAATTAAAAATAAAATAAAATACATAAAAATGAATTGAATACACAACATGCATAGATAACCAGTACTTGTACCGATGTTAAGGGTAAATCCAAAAATACACTTGCAGACATAAGAGAATAGTTACAGATAGAGAAAAGAAGACACATTTCAAATGAATCCAATTCGTGTACATTCAAATCAATAGATACTCATGTCCTTAGAATGCTCAGAAAACAGTTTCAATTAAATCAGTAAATTATATGCTATCCATATACATATTGTATGTATGTATGAATGCACAACCGAAACCAAGAATGTAATTCTTTATTTCGATTTTCATTTTGATCGATCTTTTGGAGAGCCGAAATTTATAAGTCTACTGTTCTGTTTTAATTAATAATCTAATATGGTAATTGTTGGATTTCGAAATTTTTACAACTTTAAACAAGAAATTGTGCAAAACTATTTAAAAAAAATAAATGATAAATGTACGAAGTTTACAAAAATTAAAAGTGTACAATTTAAAAAAAAATAACCGCTTATTTTATTTCTTTTGTGTTCAGTAAATACCCAAGCTATGAAGATCATTTGAGGACTACCTTAGAAATTAATAAAAAAAGTACTTCCGGTGTTTTATCATCTTTGTTGAACTATCCAGTCAACCAATCATGTTATGTTTGACGGACTGCAACAATTATATCATCGACATTTTTTGGTTTCGTTGTCCGTACAAGGGACACACAAATTGTATCCAAACTGAAATGTACCGTATGCATGTCAAATCTAAGACCGAAAGAGTTGCACTAATTTTCTTTTTATTTTACTGGTTTTTATTTGCACTTGGTTTAATTAATGGAATCAAAGGTTTTTATTTGATTCTCAAAGCTGACTGAGTCTACCATTACTATTTTTATTAATCACCGATAGTTATAATAATGTTTTATGATGATAAAAAATGAGTATTTTTTCTAGAGTTATTTTCTATAATTGTAGCATCTGGAGGCAGCGGGAATCTAAATTATTTTTAGATGGCATTTTCTGAACAATGTTGATGAGCAGAAAAATGGTCAAAACATGTACAACATTTAACCTAATTTAGTTTAAACTGCTACTCCTTTGTAAGTTACGTAGTTACAAAATCTTAAGGCAATTGTTCGAACTCAGGCTAAATATAATCGTTTTCATTAAAAAAATTAATTGGAGTATAGCGTAAGGCTTCTACTCTTCTCTACACCTTTCGATGCTCTTAGTTAAGTTGTAAGGAAACGTTAGCATAGAATTGTAATTATGTCAATGACCTATACTCACTTTCACGTAACCACAATAGCCATTGGCTAACATGTCTTCCCCCTGATTCTCTTATTCATGTCACCCAAAAATTTGGGACAAATTTGTATTCTCTTACTTTAACTTTATTTGACGTTTGTCACCACCTTAGTCACACCTACGAAAAAGTGAGATATACTGCGATATACGCCGAACGATGAACCAACATTTTGTATTGAAACGAATAAAAGTTATTTAATGCGTTAAAATTACAATGAAACAGGAATGCAATTTGACGAAATCTCCCTCATTCCATTTCACTTTCTCATGAAATGTAACTAAGGGAATACACAAGATGACCATTGAGGTGAGAATTATCAAATAATGTAACTAAGAAATACAAATTTCTGTTATTGACAGGACTAAGCGAATAACGAGGATTATTACTGAAACACATTTTCATGGAATACGAACCAATCAATAACTAAAGAAAACCATTATTGAAAATACGCACATATGTATTCCAATATTTCAAAGTTTTGCAACAAATGCATTCTAAATTAGCAAATATGCTTATCAACATTTTTAGCAAATGCACCCACTAAAATGGAATGTGATGCCACTTAAAGACAATTTGTATGTGGATTGTTTTTTGTCGCCTCTCTTGCATTCAAGAATATACATTTTGATGTGAAGTCAAAAAAATGTGACTTCGTCTAAAAGAAATTTACCCTGACACTTCCTTCTTAAATTATTTTTACCGGAATAAAAAACAATGTAATGCCTGAAACACAATAGTGCGTTTGCGCTGGCGTTGGCTTTCAACGCACACAAATCAATGGCCAAGCACAAAATACAGCGTCGACCTGCGTTAGTGAAAAATGAGAGAGTCAGAAGCTTGTATAGCCAGATCTCACACAGCTTAAACGACAAAACAGAATCTGAATTAATTTAGGTGGGAAGTTAGTCTATTGACTATCATATGTTCCGCAAAAATGTAACTGCAAATGTATACACATAAGTAAGTTGACTTTTGCAAAGAGGCATTACTTCTATTCCAGAACGCTGGAAGAAAGAAGTAGAGGTTTATTTAGAAAATATCTAATGGATTTCATTTTTATTATATTTTTTATTTAAACAGTCAATTTTAAATATTACTATCATAATTATTTACAATGAAAATAAATGTAAATTCTAAATACATAACCTACAGCGCTAGATACCAGGAAGTTCGGCTATGGATTTTAAATAGCTTGCAAGAAGTTGCAGGAAATCTATAAGGGTAGGAACACAAAAATTTACAACATGAGGAAATTGCTTATTATCGGGGTCTCATTTTAAAAAGCTGTGAAGTTACTGGAAGAGCTATTACAAAACTTTCCTGCTAGTGTCCATATTTAAAACAAATGTATGCCCATCTCCCATCAAATAACAATAAGAAGATTAGTTTTCCGGGTGTGAATTATTAATATATTACATTCAGGTTACGGCGATTAATACAAATTTGAATACAGTAACTAGGAAGTGCTACAATAAATGTCCAATAGAATGTTAGAAAGTTAAAGGTCTATCTGTAGTTTTAGCAGACGCTAGCAGTTTCGTTCCGATTGTGAGTGTTTTGTATATCCTGGTGACGTTGGAGAAGACTCAAGCATTGATGCAAACATTGTGTACTTGCAGTTGAGAATGCCTTTAGCATCAACAAATCTGGATCAGTTGGTAACAGCGGACCTTCAATGTTTTCAATCGCTCTTGCAAGTGATGCATTGCTGAAATATTTCGAGTAAGTACCCAAGTCTTCTATGAGTGAATAAGTAATATTACCATAGTTCCGTTTGCTGTAATTCTTGGCGTGCTGTAACCAGAGCGTCCGAGGCAGCCAATAGTTCCCTTGGTGGCAAAGGGCTTGAATTTATATCCATGGCCTTTGTATGACTTTCAACAACTGCTCTCAGCCCATCCACCCATTCTTGTCGTGCACGTGCATCAGAAGCTCGCAACTTAAGCGTATCACCAGATGCACAGCCAATTGAAAATGTTTTCGAGTCTTCATCACTAGGACAAACAACGGCTGCTGCTAGATGAACTTGTCCGCGCGGATTACTGCTAAGAATGTGTGGACTGCCATCCTCATTTGATGAAGAATCACATAAATAATAAGATAATGTTCCCGCTTGAGCATCCACCGTGAACCACCTGTATTGCCAACCTGCGAAAAATTTGTTTGTGTTTTATTGTGTTGTAATTTAAAAAAAAAACAAACACTGGATACCTTTCATTACATTTGTATATTTGCAAAGTTGACCACTCAGTTGATGCCGACTTTGGTTCAAGACCCTATTTAAATTTGACTCCATTGTAGCGGCTATCGTCGGCTTGTGTTTGGTTTTGCCTTTGCGGTGTAATGTTTTAATTTTTCGCAGAATTTTTATAATTTTGCTTCCGATTGATTCAGTGTAAATTAAAAAATATAGCATGGAGTATTTTCAACGCGATGACAGATAGATGACAGTGTCAAATAGTTTCGTGTCCAAGTTCAGCCAGTTCAGCTTTGCAGCAACTGGAACAGATTGAAATATTAAATGTCATACAAATTTACGTATAACAGATTACTGCAATTGATATAAATTTGTTGAATTTTGTATTAATTTGTACTTAATAAATATAATAGCTTGATCACCAATAATAGACATACAAATAATTTGCTGCTACATTGGTAATTTAATTATATTATTGTTTATTCTAAACAAAAATGTATGTAATTGATATTCTTCTCAGGAAAAAATTAACCGTATTATTTCCATTGAATTTATGATTATATTATACACAACGCACTACAGAAAAGTTAAAATTTATTTATTTTTAAAAGTGATGTGAAGCTTCATTAATCAAAAGTCGATTCTTCGTCATCTTGTCAAACGTCCGCACCCTCACTCGCTACTCGATGATTCGTAATGGATGTGTTCACCGTGTTCCAATTTGACGAGTTGCGGAGGTGCTCTCAAGTTGAAGCTCTTTTGGGAAAAAATATATTATTCTTGTTGAAATTGTTAATATCTTCCGTAAAAATGTTTAAAACCGTCAAAATAACACGTTAACTTTAAGTATGTGTAGAAATCATTAAAAGGAATATTTGTGCTAAATGCTTAAACAATATTAAAGGGTTTCAAGCTTTTCATTGACGGGAAAAAAATTGACTTCTTTTATTGATTGTTCAATGGGGAAGAAGAGCATCACCACCGCACGGAAGAATAAAAGATAAAAAAGACAACAGAATAACAAAACGAATAATAAAAAAGTGGCATTTTGGTTCCCCTTTCTTTTTGTTTGCCTTCTTTTTAAGTTTGCTCTCGCTCCATTTCATTTAATAATCAATTACTAATATTTTTGTTATGGAGCTTTGTGATTTGTGAGCTGTGTAGTATTTACAAAAGAAAAAAAAAATCAGGTGAAGCAGTTTAGGGGCAGAAGAATAATAAGTGAATTGTGAAAGAAAAAGATATTCGAAATTCCAAATGTTAGCGAAAAGGAAGACTTTCGTGGTCACCGCTGTGAAGACTACGAAGATACTACCGACCAATTGGTAAGTCTAATAATTGTGATTTAAGTAAAAAAGATAACTTAATATGCTGTAATAGAACATCATGTGTCTCGTTTGCCTATATGTCATGAATCACTTTTCAGTGGAAAAGACATCAATAAAAATGAGTACAGCAGCGAAACTTTAATGTCGTGTATTTTTTTCAGAGAAGTGGTAACATATTGCCTGTGAAGTAAAAAGGAATTCGAATTGTGCGATCGGCACTTCCCTTTACTAACAACACATACACTCGTATACAATGGACGGACAAAGGGCACGGGATATTCTTACACTGTTGCAAGAGCGGGCAGTATACCTTACTGGTGGCAGAGATCGCAGGGGTGGACCTTTGTTATGTTTTCCAGCAACACCCAGGAGGGAGAGACTCAAACCCGAGGATTTGAGACGATTACTCAGCTATTTGATTATGATTCCAAGGTAATTTAAGTGACTGATGAACGTACATATGTAAATGTGTATATACTAATGTTTATGATGTACAAATATTTGTGGGATCGTTAAAATGGATAATTTGAAAAAAAGTATTAAATGCATCATGGCCATTAATCGCACCGATCGCACAACTAAATGTCATATTTGGACTCTTCTCGGTTTGGACTAAACAGAAAAATATAGTGGCATCTACGTGCTTGGGCATAGTACCTATGTACATCTCACAAAGAAATTCTTTTCCTCTTTATCAAGATTGTTTATGGAAGAATTGTGTATTAGCGACACTGCACGTGGTGAACACATTCTTAACTCATAATTTAATCCGCATTCGGAATATATGATGTTGAGAGTCAGTTTTTAGCCCAAATGCATTGCCCTTGGAAATATTAACCTTATATTTTATCTGTTCATTTTTTCAGTGATGCTGCGAAGAATCTTGGATTTACTGTTATTATCGATATGCGAGGCAATGGAAACTGCTCGACAAACGTTAAGACAATACTGAAAGTGCTTCAAGAACATTTTAGTGCTAATATACATAGTGTAGTAATAATAAAACCTGATAATTTCTGGCAAAAGCAACGCGCTTCCATCTCAACAAACAAATATAAATTCGAAACGTCCACTATATCGATAGAAGCGCTGAACAAAATCGCTGAGACACATCAGCTGACATCTGACTTTGACGGTGTACAGCCGTATGATCATCAGCAGTGGACTGATGCACGACTAGCAATCGAAGACTTCTTCTGGCAAGCCAGTGATATGGCTGATCGCATTGACGACATTCAGGAGGATTTACAGCGCAACGATTTTGCCGAAGATGTGAATGGCGCTCGCCATAGTCTGGATCATCACAACGAAATGAAAAAGAAAATACTTAAGTTACCCATTGAAGACCTTGATATTCAGCGCAAGAAACTATTAGCAAAAATTAACATGAGCAACCTGCAACATACAGACGATGGCTCTTCACACTCATCGAACAACTCCCCAGGTTATCGGGCAGCATCGAATAATCCTGATATGGCGGCAGCTATAAATAAGGCACTACGGCAGATCGATCTAATTCATCAAGGGCAACAGCGTTTGCTCTCCTTGTGGCAACACAAGAAAACTAAGCTAGATCAGTGCTTTCAGTGTCGGTTATTTGAAGAAGACTGTGAGAAAATGTTTGACTGGATTCTTCACAATCGAGACGTATTTCAAGTAAGCTATGTTGAAATTGGCCATAATTATTCCATGGCTAAGAGTTTACAGGATGAGCACCAGAAATTCGCAGTAGCCTCAATGAATGTATCTGTCAACATCGATCGAATCTTAGCTGTGGCAAGCAGATTAATCGAAAGTCAGCACTACGCATCTCAGCATATAAAAACGTTAGCCACTCGATTGGACCGCACATATAAGGATTTCGCCGCCGGTTTGGATGAACGTACTGCTGTTCTACAATTGAGTGTACTATTTCATCATAAAGCGGAGCAATATTGTAATAGTGTATCATCATGGGCGGCTGCATGCCAAGCGTCACAGCCTCTACCGTCGGATATTCAGAGTCTCGAAACAGCAATACGAACTCATCAGTCTTTGTACGAGGCCATGTGTCAAGCTTACACCGAGGTGCATTCCACGAGTAAGAAGCTGCTGTACCAATTAGACCACTTGGTACAGGTTTGCAATCAACCACCACCACCCGGAGTACCAGACCATAGGAAAAATAGTAGTTTCACTAAATATGAAAGACAGAATCCAGCAGCGGATTATAGCGAAGGGGCCTCCCATGTGCTTGCAGTAATTCATCAAATTCTGGGACACCATCGCTCGTTAGAGGCCAAATGGCATCAAGAAAAAATACGCTTACATCAAACATTGGCTCTGCGGTTATTCCAAGAGGATGTAAAACAGGTTCTGGATTGGTTGAAAAATCACGGTGAGGTTTTCCTCCGGAAAAATACGGGAATCGGCAGAAATTTGCAGAAGGCACGTGTTTACCAAAAATCACACGAACACTTCGAGAATGTCGCGCAGAATACTTACAGCAACGCTGAGAAGCTGTTGGCCGCCGCCGATGAGCTTGCGCGAAGTGGGGAAGCCGACCCCAACGAAATTTACTCAGTCGCCAGGGAATTAGAGCTACAAGTGGCGAGATTTGCTGAGCGAGTAGAGCAAAGACGCCGGCGGCTGGACATGGCTGTTATATTCTACACACACGAAAAAGAAGTTACCTCATGGATTGATCAGTTGCGAACAGACGTATCAACCGACGAAACGATGCTTTCGCAAGAGAATCTGGATGGAATTGAAAGGCTTCTCCAACAGTACCAAGATCAGCAAGATAGTACACTTAACGGTTGTATGCAAACAATTGCACAAGGGGAAGCTTTGTTGCAGGAAATGCGATCACTCGAATATGCCGACAACACCGGATCCATTTCAGCTTTGGAGACCACCCTAGAAAAACTTACAAAGCAAAAGGTTGAATTGGAGGAATTGTGGTCTGCGCGTAAGTTCAGAGCAGATCTTATCCTACGTCTTCGTTATTTTGAGCGTGATGCCATGGAATTGTCGTCCCAGTTGGAAATTTGGGCGGAACAACTTCAACACGCAGACCTCTCCAGAGATTATCAAAAGGCCGAGCAATTGATTCGTATGCACAACGAATCTGTGACTGATATACAAAATGCAACATACGAAGTTCTGCAACAAGGACAGGATCTTTTGCAAATGTTCGAGTCAGCTGGCTTCATTTCAATGGCAGACGCAACCCACACAGCACAAGCTAGAATTGAATATTTGTTGGATTTCCTCAGAGAACGAGAAATCGACTTGGAGGAATTATCCGAGGCAAAACGCGCTAAACTTGAGCAGGCGGTTCAGCTCTGTCAGTTTCAGAACGATGCCAATCAGGTGATTACCTGGATCCGCAATGGAGAAGGCATGCTTGTGGCAAGTTTTGTCACTCCTAGTAGTTTAATGGAAGCTGAACAACTCCGAAAAGAGCATGAACAGTTTCAGGTTGCAATTGAAAAAACACATACATCTGCCGTGCAAGTGAAATACAGAGCGGATGCGCTTATCAATGCAAATCACTATGATCCACAATCGATACGAGAAATCGCAGATGATGTCACCAAAAAATGGCAACAACTTGTAACTTGCGCTGAAGAACGCCATAAACTTGTCACCGCGTCTATAAATTTCTATAAAACGGCAGAACAAGTGTGCACAGTTTTAGACAGCTTAGATAGAGAATATAGGAGAGAAGATGACTGGTGTGGCGGTGGTGGATCTAGCGACAAGTCGCAAACCATAGTACAATTAATTTCGAAGCACCAGGAACAGAAAGAAGCCTTTCTTAAAGCGTGTACTTTAGCAAGACGAACTGCAGAGACGTTTTTAAAATATGCAAATCGTTCCCAGCAATACTACAAGTACCAGCACCAAGGCAATTGTGAAAATCGCGTTAAATCTATTTTGGACAAACTACTTACACAAGAAAATCAAGTGCTGGAATTCTGGACACAACGAAAAAAGAGCCTTGATCAATGCCAGCAATTCGTTTTGTTTGAGCGATCAGCAAAGCAAGCAATAGAATGGATTCATAATACGGGGGAGGCTTATTTGACGTCAAGAACAAATTTAGTTGGCAAGACACGTGAAGAAACGGAGGGCCTTCTAAAGGAACACAATGAATTCCGGAGTACTGCTAAGGAGACGCGTGAGCGTGTTAAACTCTTGCTGCAATTGGCTGACAGTTTGGTAGAGAAGGGTCACGCACATGCTAGTTCTATTAAGCAGTGGGTTGCGTCTGTCGATAATAGGTAGGTTATTTCCTTTGTTTGTTTTAATATTCACTAAACTTCACACTACTCTAAAGGTACAAAGACTTCAGCAATCGCATGGATACATATAGGGAGCAACTGGAGAGATCTTTGGGAATGACAATGGCAGTGGAGTCCGAATCAAACACTTCATTGACATCTACATCGGGTAAGTTTGTATCGCAATTTCTGAAAGAATTTACAATTGAACTAATAAAATCGAATTCTTAGGATCAACATCAGATCGACACTCAGACCCATCACTGGAGGCGAAACTAAGCTCTGCGAGTAATGCAAAGGAAATTAACGAAGAAAAACGCAAGTCAGCACGTCGAAAAGAATTCATAATGGCTGAACTGATGCAGACTGAAAGAACATACGTAAAGGATCTTGAAACATGTATTAAATGTTTCCTAGAGGAATTCCGGAGCGGACAAAACGTTCCACCGGCCCTTATTGGCAAAGAAGATATTCTATTTGGTAACATGAAAGAAATTTACAACTTCCATCAAAAAATATTCCTTCGTGAGCTTGAAAAATACGAAACCATGCCCGAAGATGTTGGACATTGCTTCGTCACATGGGCTTTGAAATTCGATATGTACGTTCATTATTGCAAAAACAAACCCCTTTCGAACAACTTACTAGTACAGCATAGTGGTACATATTTCGAAGAACTTCAACGCAAACATAAAGTTGAGCATCCACTACCAGCTTTTCTGATTAAACCTGTTCAAAGAATTACTAAGTATCAACTATTACTTAAAGATTTGCTCTCGTGTTGTGAAGAGAGTCACGGTGAAATCAAAGAGGGTCTTGAAGTGATGCTTAACGTGCCGAAGAAGGCCAATGACGCAATGCACTTATCACTGTTAGATAATTGCGATATGTCTACGGATAGTCTGGGAGAAGTGGTATTGCAAGACTCATTCCTAGCATGGGACAATAAGCAAATTATACGTAAGGGTCGTGACAGACGTGTGTTTTTATTCGAGCTCTACCTATTGTTTGCTAAAGAAGTAAAAGACTCAAACGGATCCGTTAAATACCAATTTAAGAATAAATTAATGACAACTGGTAAGATAAATATCAGTAAAATTAATGAAAATAACAGATTAAAAAACTTTTCATTTAAAAATCGTAGAAATGGGCATCACCGAGCACATTGAAGGCGATGAGACGAAGTTTGCTGTCTGGACAGGGCGATCACCCATGCTTTCCGATTATAGGATAGTACTAAAGGCCAGCAGTCTGGAAACTAAACAGGTAGCTATATTGTTTTGATTCGCTGTATGCAGACATTTTATTGTTTCATTTTTGTTATAGATCTGGGCTAAAAAGCTCCGAGAAGTTATGCAGGAAACCTGCTTCTCTGGTACATCTCTCACTTTACCAAAATCTCCAGCGAAGAACTCAGCTTCAGGTTCATCACAAAGATCATCACGTGACCTTGACGAGCCTTTAACTGAGAACGATCATGACAGGTGCTCGCTTGCTAGTTTTGGTTCGGGCAATACAACCGACAGTGATAATAAGGTAGGACAAAAAAAGGTACCAACAAATTTTAGAGGATATTGAAGAACAAACGTTCTTAAGACGACAAGAAAATTGATACATGATAAGGGTCTAGCTTCTCAACAACCAATGGTGTACTATTGTTCTATCACGAGTGAAATGGACCTTCAAGTTTATGCCGACTACGAACGGTGAATTTGAGGAGCTTTTTCTAGAGAGTTATGCTCTTTGAGCATTGTCAGTGACTCGAAAGAGGTGAGGTATTTTGTTCGTACTGGGAATCGAACCTGGACAACATAGGATCAAGTACGTAGGGGTCGTCGCACCAACCCACAGAGTTGTGCATCGAGTACTGTTCAAGATGTACTCAACCTAACTAGGCAATGATTAATACCAAATTCGACACCGCCCCGTCACTGGCCCTGGCATTTGCTTATGTCACCATTATCTCAAAGTCTATAATTATAAAGTTGTAGTTTGTTAGTTTCCCTTTTTTCTTAGGAACTACCAGCCCGATTTGAAAAATTAATTGTGCGTTAGATAAGGACATCGTTTATTAAGGACATTTTAACAAACTTATTGTGCGTTTAGAAATATTAATTTCTATTTGAACTAGATTAATTCCCACAATGCATGCTCTATATCGATTATTAAGCAAACAGCGCTGCGATCAAAATGTTTAAGAATGAGAGTAAAAGCAAAAGCAAGGGAGCAAACACGTAAGACTTGACAATACTACACGTCTCGCATATGTATTGCTGTGTGCTGTTGGTCGCGCGTTACTTTACTTTGATTTACGATACTTAAATAAGCTGTCTCTCGCTCTCTATTGATCAGTCGCATCATAGTCAACCGTCATGAACTGACAAGTATGTTGCAATTTCCACGAAATTTGTTAAAAATTTAAACAGTATCGAAGAAATTCGTCTTTGGTTAATGAGCACTTGGTCATGAACTACTACATTAGGCGTGGAAGCGAATTATATATTCCAAATTTAATGTAGGTGAAATGAGTATAATATCAGCATAAGTATACGGGTGACGCGAGAGTCAGAGGTGGACCTGGGATTAGCTTCTTCAGCAACCACTCGTGTTGTGCGTGATATTGTTTTTGCACGAGTGGACCGACGAGGGACCTACAACATTATGCCGACTACGAACGGCAGTGTTGAGAAACTTTTAGACTGGAGTCAGTGCGTTGCATAGTCAGAGACTCGAAAGAGGTGAATTATGAAAGTTGGTTGATTCGGGAATCGAACCTGCCACCCTCGGTAATAGTAGTGGACGCACCAACCCACAACGCTTCATATTCATATTCATTTTTAAATTCAAGCTTTCCTTGCAAAAATTTCCACGAATTTTTCATTAACTTTAACCCGTTTTTCAGACGACACAGGAAATTAATTTTATGCAATCATTCAACGTTTTTGTACAACATTCAGGAATTCCTACCTCCTAACTACCATTGTCACATAAACATGTATTCATATTCATATTTGTCATGGCTGACAAGAAAGAGTGGACACTTTTTGATGGTTTATATAAAAGGAAATGTAACTGTTACATGGTCAGGGTTATCATGTTATCTTCAAATTATTTGTCCCCCGAAAAAGAAAATATGATTAAATATTAGATAGTAAAGATCCGGTTTCTATGTCTGACCCAAATCATCGTTTGAAGTGAGTTACCCACAATAATACAGTCATTAGTTTATCCTATAACAATAGACGTGTCAGTTGGAAAGAGTCACCGATGCATTTAGTCAATTTTTTTTAAACAAGACGATATCAATAACTGAACATGTTACAATTAAGGTTTTGCATGCAGCACGAAATTTTTATCAATTATCTTCGATAAACAAATATTTTATATGAT
Source organism: Eristalis intricaria (assembly GCA_964034865.1). Lineage (NCBI taxonomy): Eukaryota > Metazoa > Arthropoda > Insecta > Diptera > Syrphidae > Eristalis > Eristalis intricaria. The sequence goes on along the minus strand of OZ035875.1, from coordinate 90,695,276 downwards.
CTATGTAAAAAACTCGCAGTGAAGTTTTATGTATTCCATTGAAACGTTTGTGCAACTAGAAGTTTACTGCAGTTTACACTTCCAATAATCCAAGTATAAAACAACAACTTGAGAGTTGAGTAAAAAATATTCATGTTACTGGTAATAGATACAATCATTTCTATTGATGTACGAGTATTAGATGGTAAACTCAAAGTAGTATTATGAACAAGCGTAAGTATAAGCCTTCATTTGTGCAGCTTTTGTTATGTACCATTTTATTCATAAAAGCAAGGCTTAAACTTTTAGGTACTGTATCGTTTTGTTGCTATTCACATGTTCTTCGGTCAATCTTACATATGTGGGTTAACTTGTTTATTAATAAAACATGTGTATCTTCCAAAGAGCTTCATTGCAGGTAATAGCTGGGAGCGTGTGTATATAGACATATATATAGACTGCATAGTTTGTAAATCATTTTTAATATCAGGGCTTTGCCCATTCATTTACACAAACATCAGTTAGTGTTTGCATTCAGTCTGCTTTATAAAAACACGTGTCTTTGTTTTATAAATGCACGTAATGCGTCACACTATGAACCAGCACGTTGGATAAATTAATAATTCTTTAATCTGAATATACAAATTGTACATATATATACATATGTATATACATGTGTGTGTGTAGATAAGAGACGTCAAGTATTGTTAAATTTTAAATTAAGCACATATAACTTAAAACTTAATTCTTAATATCGCTCCTCTTTACACTCATGTAGGGAGAAGAAAAACCAATGGCAATGTTCTCTTATTTCGCCACACCAATAATTTTCAAACAGAATATACATGTATGATTAATTGTTCCGGTATGTAGATGCACTCATAACATGGAAAGCTTTTATCATGAAAATAGATTGCCCCATTGACTCTGAAAAGAAAACCCCAAATGACACACAGTGTAATACTATCGTGATACACTGGAAGGAGAGTAACAGAGAATAAAAGCTTTTTAGGATATTACCTACCCCACTGAATAAAATTTTGCTCTTATCCTCTACTACGCAAATGTCGTTTTGTTCTTTGAAAAAGCTTGCCTTGAAAAGCAGCTCTCTTTCCCAAGAAATAATGTAATTCTTTGACTTGTGTATATATCTATTACTTTCTTCTTCTGACTTATACACAAACAAGTATGTTGTACCTCTTAAATAATCACGTTTTTGGCTGGTCAGTCACATCCCCTTCTAACGAAAAAAAGACACCTTAATCGCTGAAGCTCAATCCGCGAATAGCTTAATATGTCCTACACACGGTTAAAATGAAAACTTCCAGTTCTGTCGCAGAGTTTATGCAAAAAGGTTCACTTCGCCTCCCGGTATCTCGGTGTTGTGTATTACTCTGTGCTTTTTTCCTCAAATTTTCTTCACAATTAAAATGAAAAATAAAATTTCTTGATGTTTGTTTAATCTTGAATTTATCGCACTTTTATTGCGCTTGTTTGTGTTTCGCTCTATACCCTCTCTATATCTTATCATAAGTACTTGACGACCATATCAATGATAAAGTTACGTTTACTTTATAAAGCGATAAGAAACTATGTCGATAAACAATATTGAATGTGCTCTTGGAATTTACAAAATTTCGAAATGAAGTACATATGTACATTTCAATATGAAATAATTATGAACAAATTATCCCTCAATTTAAATGTTATTCACGCTGCAGCTGAGGATAGCAAAACGAAAAAGATTGTTTCACGGTCGCTCGGTTCTGTTCTTAATGTGTAGACCTTAAGAGCATCATCATCGCCATCACTGTGATTATCTATAAAAGGAATGAGGAAGAAAAAGGGTGTTCTCATGTAGAAGAATATTACTTTCCGCAGAAATCTCGACTATTATTGTGAAAACAAATGTTTTGTGTTTTTGTACGGGGAAAACAACTCGTGTAGATTTGATTTTTCTTAGTGAAAGTGTGCACACCTGGTGCCGTCTGCTCTTAAGATATTTTATCAATTATCGTTGTGAAATATTATTTTTGTATTGAAAATTTGGAATACATACATCAATGGTATTTTGTGAAACAGAGTGTAGAGACAGAAGACTTTGGTAAAAAGCTTCTGTCATCAAGTGTACACAAAACCAACCCAAAGAAAAACAAGATATACCCTTAGTAGATATGTATGCACATCAATGAATATAGATAGACATATTCACGTGCAGTCGTTTGATATAAAATAAGAAAATCGCATTTCAAGGATGCTTGTACAATAAAATCGATCTATATAAATAATAAATATTCAAAGAAAATAATATAGTTATATCCTAAATCGGGCTGTCGTAGTGGACTTACAAATTGATATTCATTAGTGCGCGAGTGCCTAAAAATGCTTAAGTGTGATTATTGAGTTTGATGTTTGTTATTATTGCTTGATACTTAGTGTTATTCTGTGATTTAGGTTTAAAAAAAAATATTTAAGTATACATAGAGTTTAAAATCGGTACAAATGAAGAGCGTGAAAAATTTTTTCATTGAACGAATGAACAGTAACGACCCGTCTTCTTCGTCATCTCTGTCGACTGGCGCAAGTACAAAACACCAATTGGAGAAACTAAAATCTGGTGACAAGGGTGCTGATGGGCCAAAAACTGCTCCACCATTATTACTATCATCATCCGTATCGAGTAATAATGGACATCCATCGACGTCATCGTTCATAGCGCTAACTGCGGATAAATCCCTGACGTCAATATTCCCTGAAACTGGTCATCATCCTCTTTGCTCAACTAAATCGGAAACATTTACTATGGCAACTGCAGCTGAAAACCAAAAGGACAGTGACAGTGCAAGTGGGGGAGACATAAATGAAATAGACCTGCCACCCTTGGTATCAAAAACACAAAAGAGTCGCAGAAAGATCTCACTTCCCTGGTTTCGGCAGACAAGTGTGACGTCTTCGCACGCTGTCTTATCGAGACAACATACCATCGATTCACCTGGATCGTTTCGCATGTTTCGCCAAACGTCAAATACATTTAAGGTTCGACAAATAACTTTTCTCTTATTGAAAGGAAAATGAATTTATTTTCTTTTTGTTTTCTCTTTGTGTGAGCAAAATCTCTCCTCAAGTTCATCGGTTCATCTGTATATGTATTTCATCTTTTGAACAAGATTCTTTACTGCTAAATACATTTCGTTTTATTCTGATTTTAACAACGCTTTAAATATATACAAATATGTGTATACAAGGTAGAGATTTATCGCTTAAAATGGCAACTAACATTTAATAATTGTTACAATTATTTATTTATACAATTCCGGGTGAAGGTCATATTTTTCTTTGAGCTACATTCTTTCTGATAACGTTATCATGTGCATGTTCTGCTGTATGGAACTATTAAAAGATAAAATAATTTGGAACTACAGCAGCTTAATTTTCATATTTCATTGACGTAAATATATAGTTAGTCGCCTCAAAGCTTTTAGCTTCTTTTTTTATCCATTAGAATAAAATTAATTCAAGATACCGCATTTTTGTTTTGTTTTTATTATTAAACGACTTAGGTAAACACCAGTGGCTTAGTTAAGTTATAAAATGTGAATATTATACCATTTAAAACACACAAACATAAGTTTGTATTATTTCTGTGTAAAAATATATTCATATAACGTATTATGTCATTCCACAATTAGTAGTCTGTAGCCATCTCCTGCTCATTTAGTTGAGTAAACATGGCTCCACTTCACCCTGTCCATTTTTCAGAAAGTAGAACGAAAGACATGGTCCTTACACAATGGAGTGGAAACAAAGGCCTGTACAACTGCAGACCCCCTAGCTGGGCTCCTATCCAACCTTTCGAACTATTAAAAGAATATTGTCATCATCGTTAGTATCACGTGCCCGATCAATAACCACATGTAGAAATGGTTTAGACACAACAGTGACTAAATATCCAGTGTCCCCTTATGTGTGAGGACATCGTTGGTAAATTTCAGAGCAACTTGAACATGACAATCTTTTCTATACAAAATATTGATTTTATTGGCACCAAATTAAATGGAAATTTCATAAAGAACACCTCAAGCATGGAATGGATCCTTTGGTGTAGACTTCATCATCCCCCACTTAGCTGTATTACGATACTCGTTAATACACTTAAGTGGGTTCGTTTATTTTGAAGAATATGAGTGTGTGTGTATATATTTAATTGGCAATCGTCACAAAAGTAGATGCTCATTTCCATATCAAATTGGAGGGATATTATCTACATTAAAATGTTCTTTGATTTTGTGTTGTATCCTTTGTGCAAATTTTCCTTAAAGGCAAATCAAATGTATTTTTCTTGTTATACTAGATCCTGCGTATAAGTTAACTATAAAAAGAGCTTTTACATATATAAGTGGAGAAATTTAAAAAGAAATCTCAAGCTTTTCTCTTCTTTTAAATAGCCATGGGGTTTGGGTTTATTCATTGTTTATTTTAAAGTTTTATGTTTACTCTTAACTTGATTTTTTGCACATATAAATTACATGTTACGTGTGAAATATGCACACAAAATATATATTTTAAATATTTTGCAAGTTTTTTTTTTTTCTTTGCTCCCTTTATTCTTGCCTCCATGAGTTTTGCCATGCTGAATTATAATTATCGGCCGTATGTAGTCCGCTGTAATTATTCTGGTTCTATTTTAATTAAGTTAGTATACATAGAGAAGTCTGGAAACGAAATACTTGCCGCCTAAATGTACGTACAATAATCAAACAAATCGCATGCATGGACATGGACATTAAAATTATTTAATAGTGGAAATGGTACGGAAATTTAGCTTGCTGAATATCATTTCACGGCTCCACCTCCTTCGAGTCACTGACAATGCTCAAAAGAGTATTGCTGTCTAGAAAAAGCTTTTCAACTTCGCCATTCATAGTAAGCATAAAACTGCAGGTCCCATACACTCGTGAAAGAGCAACAGCACGCAAAACACGAATGGTTGCTGTAGAAGCTAGGCCCAATCCTGTCGCGCCACCCATAATAAAAAAAAAGAGTAAGGTTTAGTCTTCCAAACAGAACCTCTGTAATTAAGGTCTGCCGGATCGTAATGTCAGTAACATGTTCACTGCTTTTGCACGTAAAAAGCGATTTACATGCATTATTTGAAACAGATGTAATTGGGAGCGCCTGCCACATATGCATGGACTTACATACGTACAAATGACATACGAGTATCAAAACCATACGAATTGGAAGATTTCATCCAGATCAACAAATCCTTATAAGTACAATAAGTGTACTCATATTTCACAACATATGTGTACAATAAGTGTACACATATTTCGATTGAAATCGATCACTCCACACATGTATCATTGGTGCTGCGTTCATCCAACAATTCCCATCCAGTGAGCATGGGCAGTGATTGCGGTTGATGAAAAGGAAACGGATCGCGTTTGAATGAATTTATGTAAATATGTTAGCATGTGCATTTGTGCTGAAGTTTCTAGTGAATTCACTAAATTGTTATGAAATTGTTTGAATCCTTCGTCTTGTCTTCTTCTCTTTTAAATCATGTATTCGGAACCAATATTACTTTACGCACATTCCCATTCGTACATATTATTTAACTTGTATTTCCATGTAATTTTTTTTTTATTTTAATTACTTATTAATAAATTATAATAATAATACTATTACTATTACTTCTGAATATTAAAGAAATTAGAATACTCTATTAATGTTTTGGGCTTGTGGCGTTTGAACGCACTGAAAACTCGCTTCTTGGGTTTGATTGTTGGAACGACAAACAAAATAGATTTTATGGCCCGGTCCAACCTCTTTCGAGTCACTGACAATGATCAAAGAGTATTCCTGTCTAGAAACAGCTTTTTTTAAAAACTTAGCCTTTCGGAGTCGACATTAAAATGTAGGTTCTCTTCTATTCGTGAGAGAAGACTATCACACACAACACGAGTGGTTGCTGTAAAAGCTATGCCCTATCGCTATACGGGCTGTAGCGAAACATGGAGAATTCACAAGAAGTGTTATGGCTCATAGATATTTTAAAAGAGACATACGGAAGACTTATTGGTCGTCAATGACGAGATGGTGAAACAAATTTCTGACTTTTATAATCTGAGGAAGGTATTTCCAGTTGCCAATCAGTTGTTGTACTGCGAAAAGACAGTCTGCTCACACATATATGTTATTGATAACTTCATTATGTGCAATAAATAAATTTAATAAAGTCACGTGTACATTTGTGCTGTTGATCTTACCCGGGCAGTACCAAATGCAACAATCATCAGAGTACCCGAGTTTTGCGGGTAGTACCCAAGTTTGCGGGTAACCGGCTTTGTCAACTACCAGGTGCCCTTCATTGTCGGATAATTGGTACCTCGGCAACAAATACTCTTAACTCAATACTACAGCGACGAAAAGAAAAATAAAAGTCTGGTGGCATGCTTTGAATATGAATTCCATTTAAATTCATTGTACGTAGCAGATTAATTTTGTCTAAACTTATGGGTATCCGAAATATTGCAGGTATTCGCAACCAAAGGGGAACCCACAGCCAAATGGGCACCCGGCAATTTGGTACCCGAGTAATACCCGAAAATGCGTTTACCCGGGTGGGTTCCCAGGTGTGCGGATATTCAAAGCTCTAGTGTACATCCTTGCTGCCTTGTTGATGATGAATATTTCTTACAATAAGTAATAAAAAATTTTGCATAGCCTGTTCCTGACTTTGTTCTAATTAACCGGTTAAGGCTAAGGTTTTGACAACCATCGCTAAAAGGCATGGTTTTTGGTGCTAATTTATTTAAATATAAAAATATGAATACATGACTACAGACCTTTGCAGAAGAACTAAATCAGTCAGTTTGGCATTTATATATAGTTGGAAAAGTTTAATTATAAACCCAAGTTTTTCTTGTTAAATTATAAATTGGAGTATTGTGTCAACCGACTAGGTCGTTAATTTTAACAATGTTGTCATGACTGGGATTTTTCAATAATTCGCAGGTTGATGAATATGTGAATTGGTTAGCCGTTGTACTTTATGAACATTTCCCGAGGTATAATAAATGTTTTATGTCTATAGGTAAACTGCAGATAAGCCATGTTGGTGGATTTGCCCTTTGAGGAAGATGCTGATGTTTATTGCGCGTTTATTAAGTATGAGGTCAAGTTTTGATGTAAATTTAAATCGGTAGATTGGAGCGTGGAAAACACGAGTGACGGTAGTGTCGGCATATTCATTGCCTTGAATATCAACATGACTTGGCAACAACATAATTTTAAGTTGTTCCTTATTTTGCAGCCCATATGACTCGTCGAGAGGTTTCGCCCTACTTTGTATTCGTACAGATCTTCTGACTTCGGTGTTTCCTTGTAGAAACCGAGCTAATCCACTTAACTAATCAATCCAATAATATAAAATGATTTAGTGAAGTAAATATTATATGTAAATATGAATGTGCATAAAGATTCTATTAAGCATATAATAGATGCTTGAAAAACACGTGAATTGTACTACATCGCTTTATAAACCAGATTGGTTATTAACCAGGGTGCTAAAACATTTTTCTACTAACAAGTAAACGAAGTACTTCGATATATCAAGTCGGAACCACCACCCACATAGACAATTTTCTATGCATGCAAGACGTGGAGCAGCCATAATATTGCACTAATTGTAGACATTACATGCTAAAACGTGATTGACCAATTAGGTATACATACATACTAAGAGATACTGTGAATGGCAATTTTCTCTTCTATGCTCAGCTTGCATAGACACGGCATTTCCTTCCTTGGAAACTTCACCACCCTGCCCATTGTTATAAATTCATTATATTATCTGGTGCCATTCTGTCTGTGAGGAATCAATATGTAAATTTAATTGCCGAGTTTGATGAGAGCGCTATAATCCTTGTGAGAATATGTTGAGAGTAAATTAATTTTATAGATATTTGGTATATAAACAAATAAATCCGGACTACATTTATTTGGGTCACGTATACTTATGAGACTTTTCGTTTTAGGTTGGAACACTGGAAGCAACATGGGTTGTATCTGATTATATTGCTACACCAGGCTCAAATGAATTAAGTGTGACAAAGGGTCAACAAGTAGAAATAATTGAAATTGCACCGGCAACTGACCCTGATTTTTGTCTCGTTCGGCTTAATCCTCAAAATAATGACGACCCAGTCCATGAAGGTCTTGTACCTGTGTCAATACTCAAGCCCCCACCTGGTTTACAAAAAGGAGGCAGTTCAACAAGGAAAGAGAATGAATGCATTCAAGAACAAAGTATGCCACAAAAATTATAAAGATCATTTCAACGGAATATTTCTTCATTTTTATTTTGTTTTTTATTTGCAGACAATGTTCGCGGGAAACCGGATCCACTTACATCTTCAACAAAACGTCGGGGATTCAGTGGGTAAGTCACTGTTTGATGAATAATTTAGTTATTCAATTTCAGAAACAAGTGCAATGAAATATGTGAATTTTGTAAATAATATTGAAGTGGTAATTTGCCGATACGTAGTTTGTGTACAGTTTTGAATTGACCTAGTTGCATTTTGGTCTGAGAACTAGTTAAAAGCACTTGCAATTAAATCTATTCCACAAAAATGTTCGGGTCAGTCAGTGACCTTAAATAATGCGACGTCTAAAACAAATTACACCATTTTGCAGAAACCCTTTGTTTGTGTATTCTGTGCATGCACACTGCAATTCTTAGATTTGTTTATTTAGTGTAAAGGATATAGTTGATTAAATACAATTTTAGGTCGCTTCAGAGACCTGGAAACTTTACTTGAATGTAGGTTCCATTTACCTTCACTTTCAGGCAGACAGTCGGAGTGTACACAGAGATATTTAGCTGGCTCATACTTATCATATGAGTTGTTGCAGTGCGAACGGTTTTGTAAATGTGAATTTGTTCGAAAAAATATGTATATATTAATCATTGCACTAAAAACAGAGTCACATGTTTTTCATGTCAGTAAATTAATCTGCACATTTTATATAAAATGAAACTGTAGACGGTGGACTCCAAAATACTAAGAAAATGTGAAACAAAGGGGAGGTGGCTGTCCTAATTATACAATTACAGAGTGTTCCAATAGGAGGTTTCACTGCTGTTTTTTATGAATTCAGTTATAAGTAAATAAATTAACTTAGAAAACCAACTAATTAGCACAGTTTTACGGTGTAATAATTAATTCACACTATGAATGTGAAACCTACCTTACACCCCATTCGTATCACAAGATGAGTCCTCTTGGTTAGAAAATTTATTTGTATAAATTGAATAAAGCCCGTTAAAAAAATTGTCTGTATTTGCTAAACATTATATAGTCGAAGAACATTAATTGTTTACATATTTTTAGTTATCAAAAGGAGAAACTTTTCAAGCGTGTAAATGTTTTCTTCTTGCTGTTTTTTGGCATTTATGTTTTTTACTGAATTCACCCACTTAGCTTTGAACACATATTCCAATAATTTGTCAATTCCCATGTCTCAAAATACTTTCAAAATGTATGTATCTCCATATAGTCCAAACTTGAAGTCGTATTTTGAAAATATGTGCTCTTCGAAATTTATAAAAACTTTGAATAAATTGCAATGAGGAATTTAAACTCTCAATATGAGTGAAAATGAACCGGTTAAGCATAACATCCTCACATTGATGTAAGTGGACTAGATTCAATTGCACCCAATAGTTTGTCGATCTATTAATGTATATTTGCAGAAATAGTATATTTATATTAATTTCTTTGTTGAACGAATTTGACGTGAATTATCTAAAAGAAAGAAGAGTGCGTGCATTTTCTCTCATTAGCCTTGCAATCAATATGACATTTTCTTTAAATAACGCGTATTTTAACATAGAAAACATTGCAACACATCACATTGTCTATACTACCACAGATACTAGATACAAAAATAAACATTCTGTCCAAAAATAAAAACTAATCTTTCGAAGAATTTGTAAGTATCTTTACGCCCCACACAAAACACTGCTGTTCTTAGTGGGATGCCATCCCTAATTGCAATAATTTATTAAATATCTCTAATTCTCTAGTAACTTTAACAATTGGCAAGCATTGAAAAATTGTATATCGCGTCCTTGTCTCTCTGTACCTGCGTTTATGTTTGTTTATTAAACGCACATTCAAATACAAATAAAGCCATTCATTCTGATACGGGCTACACTGCCTTTATTTATTTATTTATTTATTTATTTATTTTCTTGACAAGAGAGAACCGAACAGACGAACACCGTATGTTCTCTTAGAGTGAATTCACCAGATACTACTAGCGTCTTGGTTCTTTTATTCATCAGTACGACTCTCTGGTAGTGGATTTACTCAGAAATTATTCAGGAAAAAGTAGATACCCGAATCACACAAAGTGTATTGTAGATAAAAACATAACAGACCTCAACAAAAAAAGAAGTTACCTCATAAAAAATATAAGGCAATCATTTAAACCAAACAAACAAAAAAAATTGTATGCAAATTTCCTGATCGACGACCGACGAGTACGGTAGTGGGAATGTGAGTTTAATACATACCACTTATTGTTCGTAATAACAATCATAATAATGACAGTAGAAGATTTTTTTGATTAATCGTGTGTATGGCACAGCCCCTGTGTAACTCAGACGATATTCATACTTGAGTGTTTTGGTTGTTCTCTGCATTTTATTTTTCTTTTCTCTATTAATTTGCGTTAATTGTAGATAAAAAAGTGAAGACAAATATATTCAGTATGGAAAAAATCAGAACGTGGATTTTCATTAAAATCGCTAAGAAATATAAACTTACATAAGAAAGTTGTAGTTACAAATAAAAAATAATTTCCTGGAAATGCTTTTCAGGAGAAAGTGGCTACCGCAACCGTTAAGGAAACTGTCGCAAGGCAAGGTAGATAAGCCGCCGATTGAGAAAACTCTAATTAAGAAGACATCAGAAAAGAATCTAAAAGTGAGTTTATAAACCCTAACAAACATTTTACAATAAGTGAAATTGTTTCAGTTGTCTTCAAAGCATGCAGAGCACGAGGATGAAGTGACTACGCCTGCAACCGCAGGATCAATAACTCCCACTACGACACCACAGTACATGTCACAAGTAAACAACTCGCAGCAAGATTATGAAGCCGAAGAAGAAGTTGGACTGGAGCTGCCACCACCTATGAAACCGATTCAAGAACCCTGTGTTATATCTAATGGACCACCTGCCTTTAAGGACATGAAAGAGAATCCTGTTAATTTAGTAAGCACTTGTAACAACATACGTTTCTGTTCATTTTTTAGGTATTTTATGTTCTTATAAAAAAGTGATGTTGCAAACAACGCGCGTTTAGTCATTAAATCGAATGTACACATGCGTATATAAACACACGCCCACATACAGTTCGTAGAATATATCTTCCGGGCGGGGGTTCCACTTCGTTTTTCAAGCATTTAAACAAAAAAAACATTACAATAGTCCGATTGGGTTGAGATCAAGAGGAAAAATAAATGGAAGTAGTTTTCTCAATAATGATTTATGTACAAATGAATACAATCTGAGGCTATCTATCAATTAGCGAAAAAATATAAACATACTGCAAATATCATGTTTATGGAATTTTGTGAAAACAATGACTAAACCAATTTAGCGCTGAAGAATGCGAACATGTGTGTATGTATTCACACAAATGTAAAGCGGTGCACATATTCATACGTAATCGCAACAAGCTTGATTTTTGTAATTGCAACAATCTTAATTCCGAAAATAATATCTCATCCAATTGGGGAATGTAACTGAACAAAATAAAATAGTGAATAATATATAATAATCTATTAGATTATTTCAATAAAAAGTACTATTATATTATTTTGACAGTTTGATCATATAAACAGATGCGTGCATCCTCATAAATTGTTTCATCAAATTGCGAAACATTCTTTTGTATGAACAGAGGCAATCATTTCAATAAATTGAATTCACGTTCGAACCACAATACGTATTTATTCGTTCACATTTTTTTTGGTTCATACATACTTGTTAACGATACATTTTGAACTTCTGTATTGAATACTCACGTGATCTCCTTAATATGTTTGATACACTCAATTGACAAATACAAATAAAAACAAATTGAATGTATATAAGAGGCTTACAAACTACTTACATGGAATTACTCAAAAAGCTGAGTGTACATACTATACTACTCAATTGCCCTACCTCTATATGTTACTTTTATGTTTTAACACAAATTGTACCTGTATTCATAAGGTGATAATAATGTGACTTCAAGATAAGAACATGTTTAAAGATATTTGTCGGAATTGATTTTGTAGAACGAACTCAATTTTTGTAGAAGTAGATAAATGAAGGTTAAAGTGTATGCTTCAAGTGTTCTGATTAGTTGAACATTTTTTACTCATACTTTATTGCAATTATTTTGCTTTCAGGCAAGCACCTTCAAGAAAATGGAGGATAATGCAGCAGCAGACATATCGGAGATAGAGCAAATAGTGAAAGAGAAAACTGTAACTTTGACTCGAAGTTGTAAGAATAACAAGAATAACATATATATTTTCAGGAACAACATGAAGTAAAATCTAAGTTCCTAAAGCCTCTTGATATAAATAGTAGCAGCGACAGCAATGGCCGAGATCTTGATTTGAGTTATTCTAACAATGATAATACAGCCGATAACAATGATGAGGTAAGAATGTAAAACTGCGTTAGCAAACATACAGTTTGGTATCCACAAGCTCTATCGAACTAATGCCTTGTATAATTCTATTAATGTATAGATCAATAGATAAGAATACAAGTCGTTCATAATCATGGTTCTATTTTCTTTATTTGAAATTATGTCTCCTTTGTTTTGGTGTATTATAAATTCATCATTTAATTTGCTTAGAATAACTCAGAGGCCAATGACGTTGAGGCCGCACAAAGAAAACGCCTGTGTGCACTTTCAGAGCTGCTATCCACTGAAGAACTGTATATTCAAGATTTAGCGGAGATAGTGAACGGGTAAATATAAACCCAGTTAGGAATCAACAACATCTTACCGCAAAATAAATGTACATTTCTAGATACATTGCAGAAATTCGGAATCCAAAAAGTGAGATACCTTTGCCAGATGATCTTAAAGGCGGAAAAGAACGAATGGTATTTGGAAATATCGAGGCCATATATGAATGGCATAGAGAGTACGATTTAATACCTTGCGACTGGAATTGATAATAGTAATTAAAATTTAATTTCTTTACATTCCAGTAACTTTTTAAAAGCCCTTCAACGCTGCATTAGTTCACCATCCGAACTGGGTACCACGATAAAGCGATACGAACGGAAGTTAAATATGTATATTGTTTACTGTCAGAACAAGCCTGTATCAGAACATATTGTTTCCGAGCACATGATGTACTTCGATCAAATCCGACAAAAACTCAAACATCGTCTAGATGTAAGTAGAATAAATGTACATTTGCGTACTTTACGTATTTTTATACACATAATTTGTTCAATCTAGCTAAGTGATTTACTTATAAAACCTGTACAAAGAATTACTAAGTATGAACTTCTGCTACGTGAAATAACGAAACAAACCGAGCGTGCAGGTTTGGTAGAAGAAGTTCCCAGTATGAAAGATGCTTTCCATGTCATGAAGGTAAGTAAATACAATTAAGATTGCGATTATGATATAAAAACATGTTAATATAATACAGGTCGTGTGCAGAGCTGTAAACGATATGATGGTAGTTCGGCGCCTTCAAAAATTTGAAGGTAAGATTACAGCACAAGGCAAGCTTCTACTTCATGGCCCATTGACATGTGTAGAAGAAACAAAAAATGTTGAACGAAATGCTACAGTGGTGCAAAAGCCAAGGGAGCTTCAAGTGTTCTTATTTGAACAAAGTATTATTTTTGCGGATATTGTCGGAAAGAAAACACAATTCACATGTCCATCCTATGTTTACCGTTCTCATATACAAGTAAGATATCTGTACCTTATTACATATCAAACGTTTTTGCAAAATATATATTTTATTATAGGTTAACAAAATGCAGTTGGAAGAGCTCCCGAATAACAGATTTCTGCTCAAATCAACAGATCCGCATCGACCAGATTTGAATAATTACATTTGTAATGCGGCCACAGTTGATCAAAATCACGAGTGGTTGGAAACTATAAGAAATATCCTACAGTCTCAACATGATTTTCTTAAAGCGATTCAAAGTCCGATAGCATACCAAAAAGAGTTAACAAAAGATTCATGAGCAACCTCAAGCGGAGACAAGTAAATCGCAACAAAATGGTGAGAGAACAATTGCATTCTGAAATAACAAAAACAAAAAAAAAAAGAAAAGAAAATACACACATTATGCTAAGAATGCTCATCGTCATTTTCATCTTCATGTTATTTAATTTTTGTATTTTATTTGATACGTTATATACACAGTACTCTTTTTCATTGTAATTCGTATTCGACTCATTTTCCAACTCATTTACCAACAAACAAATTATTATAAAACAAAGCAGAATATTTTTCTTTGACCTTTAGCATTTTTTTTATTGATTGAAACATTTATAAATACTTACGTATATATAATTATATTTATTTCTTAAAAGTAGCGGTTAGAAGTTATGTTAATGCTATTGGTAAGAACATTTGAGTGATTTACATAATAAGAACAAAATATTTTTTTACAAATAAATCTTATTTTAATATGATATACAGATGAGTTTGTTTATTTTACTATCTTAAATTTCCGTTTCTTTTAATGCAATTTCACAGTATTTGAGTTGTTTTTCTCAATAAAAAGAATGTTTCAATAGTATTAAGTTAAATATAATAACCATGAAAAGAATGAATGTAAGTAAGAAAAATATAAGAGGACTTTTTTAGGTAACACAAAATGTATATATATATATTATATTACTAAAAAATAAAAAGGAAAATAAAACATGCAACCTTATAGTTTTTGTTTCGTTTATGCTTTCAAATTTCAAGGACAAATATATTTGCTAATTATATATTTTTCAATCATTTTGTTAAATATTGCAGAGCATAAGAATCAAATAACTAAGTCTATATCAACTGATTGCGTGAAACAACAACAGCTGCTACTGTTATATTGCTAAGTTGTTATTTTTATATAGAGAGATGAATTTCTTGCTTCCAGATAGAATTTCAAAATCCCAAAATATCAAATAATACCAGTTTTTATGAAATAAAAGCTGTTGTTGTGTGCGCCTTTGTTTTTTTTTATTATTATTTCTTTTAACAAACAAGTAAATGACAAAGAATGTGATATTTTTTTGTAACTAGTATTTCGTTGCCACCCGTACTTGGAAAACTATTTAAGGCTTAAGATAGATTCACATTAACAAACAAAATATACACCACAGAAAATACGTAGAATGTAACGGAGCCAATTTAAATAATTAATGTAAAACATTTTAAGAAACACTTTGAATTGATTACATTAATAATTGAGGATGGTGATCATCTGGCCATTTCGTTTGAGATCATTGATGAGTTGCAATGTAAGTGCAAACAAAACCACACTGAGAATTGAATAGGATCTGTTTAGAAGATGACTCTTCTTGTACATGACAAATAAACCAATTCAAAGTCGGTAGTATACATGAAATTCCCAAAACCTGGACCAATTCTGATCGTGAACCGAAAAAGGGGCTCCTTATATATTATATTTGATTTTTACCCGTAATAGAGGTACACTTCATTGAAATATAACTTATTTATTTCTTCGAACATTTTGGTATAAGAAAATCAGTGAGAAAGATTTATTATTTTGTGGAATAGTGTTCCCTCAAATCATTTACCTGGAAAATGTTAAAACACTTTAAATCATGTTTTTAGGTAAAATTTAAGTTTGAACAATTGGTAAATATTTTATTGTTTTTAAATGAATTACTCAAGAAACAGCGTCCAGACGAATTATTCGAATGAAATTTGACAAATTCAATGTCTACTATATTATATGTACGACATATAATTTTTGGATTAATGCTTGTTTTAATATTCAAATTAAGAGCTATGAAAAAAAAATTGAGAAAGTTAATAATAAGGATAATTTGTAAATAATAATTGAAAATTGTACATTTTTCTTAACCTTCTGGGAACTAATTATTTTAACTTTATAGATAGAATAAAGAAGTGTAAGATAATTTTAGCACGAAGTCGTCACTCAAATAATAAGAGTTATTGAGATAATAAAATGTGTTATTAATTTTAACATACGTTTTTAAAGCAAATCACTCTCAGGTTTGTGTTTATTTACTGCACTTTCACTTCATTGGAAAACTATTGGTTATATTATTTTCCTTTATTATTTGCGTAGGAATATTCTCTTTCAGAGCTGGCAACAGATTAAGGTAATACATACGATATATTGCGAACACAAACATATAACTTAGTGTCGAACGGTTTTCCAAAATAATTCAAAGTAGAATATTAACATTACATTTTGTACGTATTTAGGAAGAATCAATAAAAATGAAGTTTAGTTGAAGAATATTTCAGCCTTAAAATCTATTTTTACACTGATAATAGAAACAAAGCAAATAAAGAAAAATCGAGGGATACAGCCGAATGAGAGTGGTTTAATATAAGTATAATAATTGTAAAATAATACATTTTTGAATTAATTTCAATAAAATCTAATTCAATTCAAAACACAGTTATTACGAAATACACAAATATGTAAAAATATTTTTGAACAATATATAAATACACCCATATTATTAGCCATATATAAATGTGCAGCAGTAGGATAAAACACATTTTATTCATTAATATAATTGAAAAAAACTAACAATAATAATAATAATAAAATATTGTATTGTAGATTAAAAAAAATAACTAAAACTTAAGAATCAATGAGTTGTAGCAAAGTAAATGCAATTAAAATGAACAACATAAATTAATAAATCGAAAAAAAGTACTCACATTTAAAAATGTAACCGTTGTTTTACTTCAATATTCTTCAAAATGTCCATGAAGCCGGTTCTTATATGGGGAAGTCTCTCTTCTGTGATTTAAAAATGATTATTGATCAGAAAAATTATTTTTGCAATTGAGATTAGAACTAGGCTTACAAACTAAAGGTTTGGGTATTGGCTCAACAATAGGGGTCCAACTGATGTACATTGTTTAATTTAACAATTAGTATTATAGTCGGTGTATTGTTTATTTTGTATGTCCTACAATGGGTAGTCCTTACATCGGGTTGTTGAAATCCGTGTGTCCATGTGTTCAGTCTGCTGGAACAACAAAGGCATCAACATAAAATTTAAGTCTTCATAGCACATAGTTAAGGAGGTAACTGCTAAGTCAGGAAGAAACCCATTTTCAATCGGTATTGCATGAAATGACATTGCAATGCCTTTGTAACATGTCTAGAAAACGTAGGTAGTCAGGGACACTGGCACACATTTGGGAATTTTTTCAGTTCATTAATTATTTTTACTATTACATAAATTATAAATAAATGATATCATATTGATCTCATTGTAAATTTTTTTTATTAAAAACAGATCTGGAATTGATTAATTAAAAATACAAGTGGATGTATTCATTCATGCATTGGAAATACAAAAGCTTCCAATTCTGGAAACCTAGTGGAAAATCTGACAGCTCTCATTCATATTTCTTATGGTTGGTTTTGACATATATTTCTGAAGTTCTGAATTGCAGTAATTACAATAGTGTAATTTCAAGAATCTTTTCTATTGTTTGTTAAGCGAAATTTTGCCGGTCATAGGTTTGTGTTATAGTCTATAAATCTTAAAAAAAGCAATTTTAAAACCACTTAACATTTGTAGGATGGATGTTCTCCAAAAGAATTTGTCTAAAATCTCTGTTCCCAGTGCAAGCCAAAGTGTTTATAAAGATGAATGTGTTTATTCATACGATAATCCAGAAACTCCCACCGGCTTATATGTGAACCTAACCACGTTTCTAGGCTTTGGTGAAGAGTTTATCAAGCCGTATTATAACAAAACGGGTAATGGAGTATTTTTGCATATCCGAAGAGAAAAGAATAAACAAAGCAATGAAGGTGAACAAATCGATGAGACTGGCCCTGAGCGAAAGATAACCCGCCTGGCTATAGGCATTGAAGGAGGGGCTGGTCTGAAAGACAAAAAATGTACCTACAAGGATACATATCATATTGTGGTGCTCCCCGATATGGTGAAGATTCCGTATCCAAATGTTGTATTGCCTCTTATAGTTCAACAATCTGCAGAGACAATACTTTCTGCCGAGTCAGCAGCGACAAAATTAGAAAAAATGGCGCTGACAGGTACGTGGGATGGAGAAGTTCGTCAAATATCTAAGTTTGCAAATGATCTCAAACAAATTGACAATGGTCGTAAAATCCCACCAACTGGCTGGAAATGTGAAAAGTGTGATCTCACAAACAATCTGTGGTTAAACCTCTCTGATGGTTCTATACTTTGTGGTCGCAAGTTCTTCGACGGTTCAGGGGGAAATGACCATGCTGTAGAATACTACAAAGAAACTGGATTCCCATTAGCAGTTAAACTTGGTACCATTACTTCAGATGGCAAAGCCGACGTTTACAGCTATCCAGAAGACGATATGGTTATTGATCCCAAGCTAAATGATCACCTTAGTCATTTTGGAATCAACATGAATGCAATGCACAAAAGTGAAAAGTCAATGGTTGAACTGGAAATCGACATCAATCAACGTATTGGCGAATGGAGTCAATTAACCGAGAGTGATAGTGAACTTACACCTTTAGCCGGTCCAGGTCTGACAGGAATGCGTAATTTGGGAAATTCTTGCTATATGAATAGTGTGATGCAAGTAATTTTTACAATTCCGGATTTCATTAGACGGTTTGTGGATGGAGCTTCGCAATATTTTGAATCTTTTCCCGCAGATCCTGCCAATGATTTTAATATTCAGCTAGCGAAAGTTGGTACTGGTCTTTGGAGTGGAAAATACAGTTCAATAGCAGAAAACACTTTGGATACCGAATCAACAGGAATCTCTCCTGTCATGTTTAAAAACCTTATTGGAAAAAATCACCCAGATTTCAGCACCAAGCAGCAACAAGATGCATGCGAATTCTTCCTTTACTTAATAACTCTTATGGAACGCAACAGTCGTTCATGTCAAATCAATCCAACAGATGCTCTCTTATTTTCTGTTGAAGACCGCGTTGAATGTGGTGAAAGTAAAAAAGTAAAATACACTACTCGTGATGAATTCTGCCTGTCATTAGCGATCCCTTTGGCGGCGGCTACAAATAAAGAAGAAGTAGAAGAGTATCAAACTAATTTAGCGGCCAGTGGTAAACCAAATTCAGGTGAAAATATCGTTCGTCTTAAAATACCCCTTCAGGCCTGCTTGGACAACTTTTTCCAAACAGAACTAATTGAACAATTTTTCAGTTCTGCAATTAATGGAATTACCAGTGCTAAGAAGACTAGTCGCTTGGCTTCAATGCCCGACTTTTTAATGATTCACTTAAAGAAATTCACACTGCGAGAAGATTGGGTCCCAATCAAACTTGATGTCGCTGTGGATATGCCAGCTGAGCTGGACTTATCTAAAATGCGTGCAACCGGTATTCAGCCAGGAGAAGTGCAGTTACCCAATGTCACACAGGGAACACCAGAAGTAAAATTCGACGAGCATGTAATGAAAGAACTCATCGATATGGGCTTTCCAACAGAAGCATGTAAACGAGCGATTTTTAATACAAAGAACAGTGGTCTTGATGCTGCCACTCAATGGATTATGGAGCATATTGCAGATTCGGACTTTGCTGCCCCGTTTGTAATTCCGGGCATCGACAAAACGAACACATTCGTGCCCAATCCAGAAAGCCTATCAATGTTGATGAGCATGGGCTTTGATGAAAAGCAAGCAAGTGCTGCATTGAAAGCAACTGATAACAATATTGAAAGAGCTACAGACTGGATATTTTCTCACGCGGATTCAGTTGATAATGCTATGGAAACAGATGAAGGAAATGCGGTGGGAACAAGTGAGAAAAGTTATCGTGATGGTGGTGGTAAATATTCGCTGGTAGCTTTTATTTCACACATGGGTACATCTTCTCAAGTCGGTCACTACGTTTGTCATATTAAAAAAGACAATCAGTGGGTGATATTCAACGATAGCAAAGTAGCTATTTCACAAAATCCGCCCAAAGATCTGGGATATTTGTATTTCTACAAGCGGATTAATTAATTTGGACATCATATTTCATATAATTAAAAATACTTGCCTTCATGCATTTCTCAAGATTTGTTTTGGCGTTTTAATGTTAATACAATATTAAAATTTGCATTCGCATCAACATTTTCATATATTTTTTGTCTATATTTTAATATGCCGTTCAATTATGTAATCCTCTTCCAGTGGAAAATTGACACAAAAAAGAATTACAGCATTTAAGAAAACTTCTTTTTCTATTTTCGTATTTAATTTAACAAAAACGAGTAAAATCCACATGGGGAGATTTCAGAAACTACCACCGCTGGTCTTTTCGCAGGAATGGTAAGTTTTCATTTCAGACTTGAGAGAAACATGACCTCGGTACAGTTACTACATACCGCAATTGATTCCAGTGAATAGCTATGACCACACATAATGCACAAAGTATTTTGGAATACATATACTAAAAACATTAAGAAAATACAGTCACAATTGAAAGAGTCTTTTTTAATCTGATTTTATTAAATATTAACAATGCAAACAAAATTAGTTTCTCTTGTTGTATTTGGGATCAAGAAGCTCCCTGACAACACTGTCTAATTTGTTACTGAACGCCTCGAAGGAAAACTTTTGCTGAACCCTCTTCCTACCCATTTCACCCATACGCTCACAAAGCATTTGATCCTTAAAAAGTTTACACATTGCATTAGAGAAGTTTGTTGAATTTTTTTCACAAAGGATACCGGTAGAATTGTGCACAATTGTCTCTGTTGGGCCTCCACTATTTAATGCAATTACAGGTTTAGACATGTACATCGCTTCTAAGGGAACGATTCCAAAATGCTCATTTTCGGGAGTGTAAAGCAAACAGCGAGCCTTTCTAAGCAAATCAACCTTCTCCACATCAGACGGCGAACGTAGTAATGTAACTCTGTCTTCTATTCCAAGCTTTTTAGCTAGTGCTATAAGTTCATTAAAAATATCCACATTCTCCACGACACGCGTATCATAACCACCAGCAATCACCAAACGACATTTCTGCCAGTCTGTACGGCAAAAGCTACTTTCAAGTAATTTGAAGGAATGCATTGCTAATTCGAGGTTCTTCTTACGCTCGAATCTATTAATGGACAGATAAATGAAAGCTTCCGATGAAGTGTTGTGTTCTTCTTGTAATTCGGCTTGCATCTTATCGAAGAAATTCGTATTTAGTGAGGGATAAAGTACATCCGGCACAATGTCTAATCGCTTGAACGTTTCCCGGAACACACGAAGAGTAAATTTGCTATTTACCAAAACAGAATCTGCTAGGCCAATTGTATATTCCTCCAAGTAATTCAGCGGTGCTCGATAAATCGATTTCATATAGCCTTCTTTGGCACTTAATAACTGGTCAGGGAAGTGACAGTAAAATATTATCTTTGGTTTATTTTTAGCTAGCCGTAATATTGGTAATCCTATAGGTATCTGATCACAAAATATTACATCGATTTGCTTTCGGCGTGAGAGGCATAGCGATGCATACAATGCTGCGTAAAGCATGCGAATGTAAGCACAAAATGCATAGAAACGACCAAATATTTTGCGGGGTAACCAATCTCCAACCGCTTCAACAAAGAAGGTTCCATTCCGAGTTTCTTCAAAGCAATGTTTTGGATCGTAGTGGTTTGTAAGAAAACTGACCCGATGACCTTTTTGTTGCAATGCAAGCGCTGCATCAACTACCAATCTCTCAGCTCCTCCTATACCTAGATCAGGATGTAAAAATAATATTCGGACCATAGTGTGCAGAAACCTTAAAGAATTGCTGATTAGAATTCTGGTTATATTTTCTACAATAACTACCCACTTGGCACCAAACCATTCAAGAAATCAATGAAGAACGTAACAATCCCGAAAGAATTTTCAGAAAGGAATATTTTCATGAGTCAACAACAGAAAAACATCCAGCCGAGGAGTGATAAATTGACTATTTGGCACTTGTAAACAATCCGTTACAGTATGCCCCCTCATGCACTTGTCATACAAATGGGCGTGTTCGTATGGTTAAGCATATTTTTATAAAAAAAATACTGCATTTTATTAATTCGTACTATATTTAGTGGTAAGATATTTTGTAAATTTATTGACAAAATCACAGAATATACCAAATTGTTGCGTCAAAAATATAAAATTGTAACATTACAATTTTTCAAGTCATTCAAAATTCATTGATTGCATCTCCTGTCAAGCATTGACAGTTTGTGTTGGATCGTTGACAGTTAATGCACAGGTGTTGTTTTTGGAAAAGAATAAATACTGGAATAAACTCGCAACTATTCTGACAATTCATAATCGTTGGTGTATTTAGCATCAAAGAAAGATTCCTGGGATTGACGTACGTAGTGAATATTATTTTTTTTTGTTGAAATGTCTTTAGTTGCGTATGCTACGAGCAGTGATGATGAAAGTGATAATGAAGGCGAGCAAGAACCAATAAAAAACGACAGTAACATAAAATGCGTTGGATACATAAGTGATGAAGAAATTTTCGACCGGCCGATTAGTCCAAAACAATTAAGAGGGGGTTTGAATCTTCCAGTACCAAAGAGTGTGACAGAGCTGTCGGATACGACATATTCATTGTTTGAAGTTCTTCCTCCACCGAAAGTAGAAAGTGAACAAGAATCTGTGTTGGTCGAAGAAGAAGATGACGAATTCCTTCATAAAAAAGCCACGCCGATGGAAGTTCCAAAAAAAATGCCACTCCCACAAACAAGAAATCTGGTGCAAATAACAATACCATCGCTGAAAGATTTTGACGAATTAGACGACCAAAAGGATAAGAAAAAAACTGCTTACAAGAAACATTCAGCATTCTCCAGCCTCATAAGCATACTACCTCTTCCGAAATCAGAGCAAACATTTGTAAAAGCAAATAATTCTAGTATCTCAGAAAATCGAAAACAACCTCCTACAAAGCCTAGTTTAGTTCCGGATTCAGTCAAGATCCGTCGACCAGCGCAAAATACAGAAAATGTAGAAAGAATCGCACAAAAGAAAACTGCTAAAATAAAGGTGAGGTCGTCGCTGGTTAATGTGAGTGATAGTGAAGACTCTGATCTGGAAGATGATTTCTTCTCACTTGTAAATGACAATAAATTACCAGACGTGAGCGCGGAAGAAATTTCCGCAATGGTTTCTAAAAAATCTGCAGAAATGGCACGCGCTTCATCCAAATTTGCCTCTATCACTCAGGCAAATCATGCAGATGAGGCCCCTGAAAGTATCGAAATTCTTCCAGAAAACACAAACACGCAGCATCAGCTTGACAAAGAGGCTATTCAAGCCCTGATTGGGAGTCAAGCAAAGCGACGTAAAATGGATGATGTCCAAGTCATTGATATTTCTAGCGAAGAAGTCCTGCCAAACAGAGAGGAATGGTTGCGAAGTGCAATAGCTTCCGCTACTACATACCAACCTACAGGTGTCTTAAATGACGAAGAACCAGCCGCTGGAACACGTAGAAAGCATCAAATAACTTATTTGGCTCACAAAGCTAAGGCAAATGAGGCAGAATTACAAGCAATGTGGTCAGCGAACAGACAAAATAGAAGACAAACACAAAGTAAATATGGATTTTAACGTTTCGCCTTTATTCCTGTAAACAAATAAAATAATTTTAAAATACACTGTTAAAACTAAAACTGGTTTCTTACTTTGATGCATGCTAATAAAAACATAGATTGTTGTAGAGGGAAGAAGAATCCATATCGGGATCATAGTTACGAATATAGACAGTTCCAAATGAGGATATTCTAGTTTAAGGCAAATCATCACTTGCGAGGCTATCTTCAATAGCACTCCTGCTATATACCACTGGTATGAGACTAATAGTTCCTTCAGTCGCTTCAGATTTCTCCATTTAGTAACAATCTTTATGATGACATATATTATGAGAATTGCATCAAAGAGCCAAAGAGGTATGAAGACAATAAACCAATTCCAATGAGTACGCGGGTCAAGTCTTAAGCAAAGTAAAATTAGGAAAACTAATATAATAAACCATGTAAATAAAGCTCGATGAGCTAGGGTCATCCTCAAGAAGTAAGAAGTGTTTAGTAAATATCGAAAGGTTTAATATAGCAGGTTTGTTCGTTTGACACTAATATATAGAACTATGACAGTTCAATGAAATGTATTGGATTGAAAAATTCTTGCTTAATGCGCAGGGTGGTGTTCTAATATTCAGCCACACATTCAAAGGCATGTGGGAATTGTCCAAGAGACATTTTTAATTTGAATATATACACTATTATTTAAGCGTTTTTTAAACAACATAATTTTGCGATAGTCAAAATACTTGATTGTTTACTAAAATTCAAACTGTGTTCATATGACTTTAGAAACTATAGTAGAATCCACTTTATGAAATTGTTTCAGATAACAAACATAGCTAATTCGTTAATTTTGAAGAATGTAGTAAATAACTGATAGTAGTAGAGTAGATGATGTCGTGTCATCAAATTTGACAAGTCAGAGTTTTTGTGCCGTGGTGCTGGATTCGACGGCGAAGTTTTTTTCGTTATAAATATAAAAAAAGTATAAAATATTATAACAATAACTACAATTTCACGAAATTAAATTTGTATTGGGCAAATTCGTACTCATATCTCTAACATGTTGACCAACTTTGAATCGAAATCGGCTCGGGTAAAGGGTCTATCATTTCACCCAAAGAGGCCATGGATTCTTGCTAGTTTGCACAGTGGAGTAATCCAATTGTGGGATTACCGTATGCATACCTTATTGGAAAAGTTTGACGAACATGATGGTCCTGTTCGAGGTGTAGCCTTTCATTGCCAACAACCATTGTTTGTCTCGGGAGGAGATGATTATAAAATAAAGGTCTGGAACTACAAACAGCGAAGATGTATATTCACACTCCTCGCCCATTTGGACTACGTGCGTACTGTTGCATTTCATCATGAATATCCCTGGATTTTAAGCTCATCGGACGATCAAACCATTCGTATTTGGAATTGGCAATCAAGAAATTGTATTTGCGTACTTACAGGCCACAATCATTATGTGATGTGTGCTCAATTCCATCCAACTGAAGATCAAATTGTTTCGGCTTCATTGGATCAAACCGTTCGTGTTTGGGATATTTCTGGTTTAAGAAAGAAAAATGTTGCTCCTGGACCCGGTGGATTAGATGATCATCTCAAAAATCACCCTGGAGCAACCGACTTATTTGGTCAAGCGGATGCAGTTGTAAAACATGTATTAGAAGGCCATGATCGTGGTGTCAATTGGGCCAGTTTTCATCCAACATTACCACTGATTGTCTCTGGAGCTGATGATCGTCAAGTAAAACTCTGGCGAATGAATGAATACAAAGCATGGGAAGTGGACACATGCCGTGGTCATTATAACAACGTATCTTGTGTACTATTCCACCCAAGGCAAGATTTAATTCTTTCCAACAGTGAAGATAAAAGTATCCGAGTTTGGGAGATGACCAAGAGACAATGCTTGTACACATTCCGTCGTGAGGGTGAACGTTTCTGGATTCTGACTAGCCATCCAACTCTAAATTTGTTTGCCGCTGGACACGATGCCGGTAATATAAATCAAATATAAATTAATATAACCACAAAAAACATATTATTCTTTAGGTATGGTGGTCTTTAAGTTGGAGAGGGAACGCCCAGCTTATGCTGTTCATGGAAATATTCTTTACTACGTAAAAGAGCGTTTCCTTCGCAAATTGGACTTCACAACAACAAAGGATACAGTGGTAATGCAATTGCGTGGAGGAGGTAAGTCACCGGTACACAGTATGTCATACAATCCAGCTTTAAATGCCGTACTGCTGTGTACACGAACGAATAATCTGGAGAACAGCACTTACGACCTTTGTCAGATCCCTAAAGAGTCAGACTCCCCAACTCAAAGCGAAACCGAAAGTAAACGATCATCAGGCATTACAGCCATTTGGGTTGCACGTAACAGATTCGCTGTATTAGACCGCAACAGCCAACTTGTCATAAAAAATTTCAAAAATGAGGTTACCAAAAAGATCCCCACATTTTGCGAAGAAATATTCTACGCCGGCACCGGCATGTTGCTTATCCGTGATCCTGAATATGTCACACTCTACGAAGTTCAGCGATTGGTTTCTGTTGGATGCATAAAACTTGCTAAATGCAGATATGTGGTATGGTCTGGAGACATGTCTCTAGTGGCTTTACTTTGTAAACATTCAGTCACAATTTGCGACCGACGTCTACAGTATTTATGCACAATTCAGGAAAACACTCGTGTAAAATCCGGTGCATGGGATGACACTGGAGTCTTTATATATACAACAAGCAACCACATTAAGTACGCAATTACAAATGGTGACCATGGCATTATTCGCACTTTAGACTTGCCTATATACATAACACGTGTAAAGGGAAACCAAGTGTTCTGTTTGGATCGTGAGTGTCGCACTCGAGTTCTTCATATTGATCCAACTGAGTATAAATTCAAATTGGCTCTGATTAATCGCAAATACGATGAAGTATTGAACATGGTTCGCAATGCTCGGCTAGTTGGACAAAGTATAATCGCGTATCTTCAACAGAAGGGATATCCAGAAGTTGCTCTGCATTTCGTAAAGGATGAGAAAACTCGTTTCGGCCTCGCTTTAGAATGCGGTAATATAGAAAATGCTTTGGAAGCAGCTAAAGCCTTGGACGATAAGGGCTGTTGGGATAGATTGGGACAGGCAGCGCTTCTGCAAGGAAATCACCAAGTTGTTGAAATGTGTTATCAGCGAACGAAGAATTTCGATAAACTGTCTTTTCTGTATCTCATTACTGGCAATCTAGAGAAATTGAAGAAAATGAACAAAATTGCGGAAATACGCAAAGACACATCTGCACAATATCAAGGAGCACTTCTTTTAGGAGACGTTCAAGAGAGGGTTAATATTTTGAAGAATTGTGGTCAAATGTCGTTGGCCTATTTAACAGCAGCCACTCATGGGCTTGATGATCAGGCCGAAGTAATCAAAGAAAACATTGCTCAAGAAGGAAATGCATTGCCGGTGGTAAACGAAAACGCAATACTACTCAAACCACCTGTACCGATTCAACAGGTTGAAAGTAATTGGCCATTACTGACCGTTTCCAAAGGTTTCTTCGAAGGAGCTATGTTAACCAGAGGAGCAGGGTCCAACGTCCGACAAGCTCTTAATGTAGCGGAAACAACTGGAGTGGTTGAAGACGTTGGTGGTGACGGTTGGGGAGCTGACGCTGACTTGGGATTAGATGATCAGGATGACGAGATGCATGACGCCATTGATACTGAGGAAGTGGTAGATACAGAAGGTGCCGGTTGGGATGTTGGCGATGAAGATTTAGTGGTACCAGAGGAGTTGGTTCGCGGAATAAAAACAGATAGTAGTGAGGGTTATTATGCTGCGCCTAGTCGAGGTCTATCGCTTCCTCAACATTGGGTGAACAATTCGCCATTGGTCTTGGATCATGTCAAAGCTGGTTCCTTTGAGAGTTCATTCCGATTGCTTAATGATCAAATCGGAGTTGTCAACTTTAAACCATTTAAGACATTATTCCTCCAGAACTATGCAGGCTCCATGGCAAGCTTCAAAGGTATGCCTAACGTAAAATCATTGAAGACATACCCATTGCGCAATTATACAGAAACTAATCCCAAAAACTCTAGACCCGCTATCGGCATTAAATTGAATGATTTAGTACAGCGTTTGCAGGCTGGATATCAATTAACCACAGCAGGAAAATTCACAGAAGCCGTTGAGAAATTCCATTCGATATTAATAAGCATTCCCATGTTGGTCGTCGACACTAAACAAGATATTGCTGAGGCACAGCAACTTCTCAAAATATGTTCCGAATATATTCTGGGTTTGAAACTAGAATCAGAACGAAAAGGAATGCCAAAATCGACCCTAGATGAGCAAAAGCGCATATGCGAAATGGCTGCGTATTTTACACATTGCAAACTACAGCCGGTGCATCAGATTCTCACGTTAAGGACAGCCCTTAACATGTTCTTCAAGTTGAAAAATTACAAAACCGCTGCATCATTCGCCAGGCGCCTCCTAGAACTTGGACCTAGACCAGAGGTAGCACAACAGGTCAGGAAAATCTTACAGGCCTGTGAAGTAAACCCCGTTGATGAGCACAATCTTCTTTACGAAGAGTTCAATCCTTTCAATATCTGCGCAATGAGCTATAAACCAATTTACCGAGGAAAACCCGAAGTAAATTGCCCGTTCTGTGGAGCATCATATGATCCCGAGTTCAAGGGAAATCTCTGCAATGTATGCGAAGTAAGTGAAATTGGAAAGAGCGTCATAGGGTTGAGGATATCTAACCTCCAATTCCGCTAAATATATACCTATTTCTGTTACTTTTTAAAGTTTGTCTTATCGTTTAAACAATATAATATTCAAACTACTTATATGCATTATTAAACTATACTTTATTTGTTTTATTTCTGCCGAATAAAGTCCTTTAAAATGTAAATTCGTTGGTCAAAATATTGTCTTGTCACATCTGTGTCTGAAACTGTGGTAAAACAACTGGGGGCGACAGCTTTTTCATTTGAGGAGGTGACAGGTAGAATACAATTTAAAACACATTTCTGTTGCTCCATTGTGGGATTCAACTCATTATTAAACTATACTTTATTTGTTTTATTTCTGCCGAATAAAGTCCTTTAAAATGTAAATTCGTTGGTCAAAATATTGTCTTGTCACATCTGTGTCTGAAACTGTGGTAAAACAACTGGGGGCGACAGCTTTTTCATTTGAGGAGGTGACAGGTAGAATACAATTTAAAACACATTTCTGTTGCTCCATTGTGGGATTCAACTCATGTTGAAGGTCAATAGCAGAGTTCTTGACCACGTCGAACGATTCTGTTGAACCAACAGTTTATGGCAACGCAAACGGTGTAAGCGCTCTTACGACAAGTTGTTCAGATCGCCCGTGTGTTAGTTCAACTTTTTCTGTTAAAGGAGTAATATGTAGTTGTGTGTAGAATGAGCACCCACACGGAAAGAGAAAATTATGTGCACTTCAGATGAAGATTTTTTTTTTCTTAAGACTCCAATATTTCATCGGTTATCAACATTGCAAAAATATCACGCGCTTCTATATTCACGCTTCAAAATTGACTTCCACGAAGCACAGCATCACACTAACAATTTTAGTAGATTATTGGTTTATGCGTATAGATATGAATATATACATATACATATGAAGTAGTAAACCCCTCCGATTATAAATAAATAATACCAAGTTCTATGTAGTTTTTATAAACAGAATTCCATATCATCCGTACTGAATTTGAAAAAAGAACCTGGCAATGCTTCTCTTGACAGCAACATGAAAAACGTAATGAGGAAAATAAAAATGGCGGAGTAGAGTTGAACTGTGTGTGTTAATTTCTATATATTTTTTTTTACAATGATTCATTGTTTTTGGAAGAAGCAACAACATGAACAAAGTAAAAACAAATAAATAAATGTAAAATTAAACAACAAACGAGAGAAATAAAATTCAGTTACAAGGTAGGCAAGCACAAATGATTTGTAATGACAGTAATATTATTAGTATGTATTCCAGTATTAAATTTTTATTGCAGGAAACGATTCAAGGACGTCGTTCTTCGTCGAAATATTTACATACTTCATAATATTTTTGATTGCGAAAATAACAACAATGTGTGAGGAGGAAGAATTACCAAATGTATTGCATAAATTGGAAATAGGGCCAATTATTCCCCAAATTAAGTTGATAGATAGTAACCTTCCCGTGTCTCTGAACCCCTTTTACAATGAATCGAGCGAAGAACTATCTGGTGTCAATGAGGCCGACGTGTTATTCGGGGAAGTTAAATGTAGCTGTCGCATGCGACGGCGTTCAGAAAGTGTTCTCGACGAATGCAAGTCAACTACACCACTCCCAGCTTTAACCCGCATTGAACACACAATTAAAAATCTAACGCAGTTTAAGCATAAAAATCGAAAAAAAGTAATACTTCGGGAGCCGATATTAAAGTCATTGCAAAAGTGTTTACATCCTCGACATTTAAAAACATTTGGCGATATACCAAATAGGGTATCTAACAAAAACATGTCCATTAACAACGCAGAAGAGGAGTATGAGTCCTGCACAACAATTGAAGCGTTGAATCTTGATAATACAATAGGCTCATTAAGGATAAACTCTGAGGAGCCAAAATCTCTCGGTATTACTGATTTTCGTGATCTAATTGCAGAATGTCAATCTCTTCTGGAAACAAATTTCAATTTCAACAGTTGGAATGTATCAATTGCATCAAGAAAAAATCAGAAAAATTTCAATGTAATCCAAACAGTCGACGACCGTTCACACAAATTAAAACATTGCAAAGCAAATCGTAAACAAGTGGATCATGTTGAAAATCAAAACAGGGAAGGAGGTGCAAGACACACCAGAGGCAGTAACCCAAGAACTTCGTGTTCACAACAGGCCAGAATAAGTACATCCGCAGTAGCAAGTAGAAGTCATTCATCGTCCATTGCTGGTTCAACATCCCCGTGTGATGTAACAATAGACGAACTGGCGAGTTATTTCGAAACCTTTGTTCACATACCGAAAAAAATGTCTTCGATGGCTGAGATGATGTACATATGATCACATTTGGGTAGTTGAATATGAAGTCATTACACTGTTGTACATCTGTTTATATGATATATATTATATGTATGTGTACTCCTTTTTTTAATAATTACCTATTTTTTATTTTTAAATTAATTTAATTGAAGTACGTATTTGAAACTATAATTTGGGTATGGATTGTGTACATAAATAACAATCACTTCATATTTGTTTTAGAATGAGACTTCAAATTTTTATTCGTAAATTTAAAGTGGAAATAAAGAGAATAACAATATACACGCGTCCTTTGTTTTTTTTTGACTATGCGATATATATATTTATAGTATAAGTTAAATGGGTCAAAATAAGTGTGGATATCATTTCAAGTACTTCTGTACCAAGTTGACTAGGTTGTATCGATGGAGTTGACGTTACTCGTAACAACGAAGAAAAATCGAGGAAGTAAACAAACTTTCGATGACTAAGGCAATGTGAATAGGGGAGATACCCCTATTTTGGCTGGCGAGACGAACGAATAAACGTGTGTGTGAGATTTGGGTATTACGGTCGACGAATTGAGAACCTTTGATTCGACTTGAATGTACCTAAAATAATTTTTCGAAATGTGAACGATTACTTGAATTGTAAAGTTCCCCAACCACACTATGTCGAATGTGTTAGTTCCCCAATAAATTCGAATTAATTGGGTATTTCAATAGCTCCACAATTCGACACCGTAATTTAAGGTTTCTAAATCTGTTTCCCGCGTCTAAGGCGGTGCAAAACTAGACAACTAAGAAAGATCGCTCTAAGAAGAAGTTAAACAAAACTAGTCTTGATGTTTTTATTAACATTAACGTTCTATAAAACCCATAATTCCAAATTCAATGAAGAAGAGCGAGCCAACTGAGATGGATAACTAGGTTTGTTTGATAGTAAACAATACTGTATTAATTGCGCAATGCATTTATTTTAACACTAAAACAATCAAATCATATGAGAGCCGTGTTTTATTGAAAATCTATACTCAGAAGCATTTTAAAACTTCAAATGATATCAAATATTTCGGAAAACTATATAAATGCTAGCAAATACACACACCAAACGTAATGCCAAGACACGTTATATATTTTTCGGTGATATTACTCAAATCTTCACTAAATGTGTGTCAGTCAACTATCGCCCTACCCTTGTTTTCACTCCATATGTTCACAAATTCATTTCATTTCACTATATTCGGCTGAATATGGTACTATAGTACTTTCTAAGCAAACCTGTCAACACTGTCATATCGTACTCAGTTCACTAGAAAATTCATTTTCTCCATTCTCGTTTACGCCGTATTTGAGGAAAGACGTGTTGCTGCGAACTTATAGTGTCTAAACATTTTAAAAATAATTTAAAGACAGAATTAATTCAATAATAAATATAGAAAAATGTAAGTTAATATTTTTCTCGATATTTTTATTAGAAATATCTCCAATTTGGTGGTTATTTAGCTTAAAAATGTAGTTTTTCTTGAATTTCAAAATGGCCGACAATCGATTTTTCTTCGAGAGTTTCATTTGGATTACTCCATTAATCCGACGAATTTTAAATGCTTTATTGAATACATAATCGTACAGTTTTTATTAATTTAAAAAGATTATCGAAACAAAATCTTTATTTTTGCTAATCCTGCATAATAGTTCATACATTATCTGGAGTATTGAATACGAAGCACACACATCCATATGCATGCATCAGTATTATGTACCTGCCTTTAAAGCTGTGTGTATCCGTGCGCGCATATGATTAGTATATTTATCGATATGGGCACATTTTTGTAAGCATTAAATACAAACATAATGTGATAATATAGTTTGCCATTTTAGTTTCTAATTCAATATACTCTGTTAAAACATTTGAAAGCTTTCCTTTCATGTACGTACATATATAAATTGTAATTGCATTCTTTTATATTGTATTCCTGTACTTCATCGTATATTTTTGCTTTTATATAAGCATATGCGGGTAGTTTGAAGTGAGCACTAACACAGATGTTTTTTTTTTTGCAATGCAGAGTATGTGTATTTATGGATACTTGCAAATTGGAAGATGTTTACATAGTATTGCATTGATTTATAGGTTATGAGATTATAATCTAGGCATAGTGCGGTAATACGAAAAATCAATAAATGCTTGTACTTCGTAAATGTATACCAACTTCGGTTGTTAAATTTAAGAAAACATTTTGTTGAAAACAAGATTTAATTATTGAAGAAAATTTTATGTTTATTTTCTTTTGTATAAACTATCTTTTAGGTATAATCGTTCCGGTGATCGCCCAAATGGAGGAAATCGTGGAGGATTCCGTGATAATCGCGGTGGAGGTGGCCCAATGAGAGGATCAGGGGCACCCCATCAAAGAGGAGGACCCTACAATAGAGCCCCTCCAACCGATCGGCGTAACGATTCAAAACCCGGTGATCGTCTGCGACGAATTCATTGGTCAGACGTTACCCTGACCCCTTTTGAAAAGAATTTCTATAAGCCATGTGATACAGTCCTAAGTCGTGCACAAACAGACGTCGATTCTTTTTTAACAAGCAATGAAATCACTCTAAAGGGTAAAAGCATCCCTACGCCCAGTTTTGAATTTCAAGAGGGTGGATTCCCGGAATATGTTCTCGATGAGATCAAGAAACAAGGTTTTAATAAACCCACTGCTATCCAGGCTCAAGGTTGGCCAATCGCTCTTAGTGGTCGAGACATGGTGGGTATAGCTCAAACCGGATCGGGAAAAACCCTAGCCTATGTACTTCCGGCAGTTGTGCACATAAATCATCAGCCTAGATTGCAACATGGCGAAGGACCGATTGCTTTGATACTTGCACCCACTCGTGAGCTAGCCCAACAAATTCAGCAAGTGGCGAACGATTTCGGCTCTCAAACTCGTGTTAGAAATACTTGTATTTTCGGTGGCGCTCCTAAGCATTCCCAAGCTCGAGATCTTGAGCGCGGAGTTGAAATCGTTATTGCTACTCCTGGAAGATTGATCGATTTCCTTGAGCGAGGTGTAACCAACCTTCGTCGCTGTACATATTTAGTGCTTGACGAGGCGGATCGAATGCTTGATATGGGTTTCGAGCCCCAAATTCGTAAAATAATGGAACAAATAAGACCAGATCGTCAGGTACTTATGTGGTCCGCAACTTGGCCAAAAGAAGTTCGTAACTTAGCTGAGGAATTCTTGGAAGATTATATACAAATCAATATTGGATCACTTACTCTTTCGGCAAATCACAATATATTACAAATAGTTGATGTGTGCGAAGAACAAGAGAAGGATAACAAGTTGATAAAACTCTTAACAGAAATATCATCAGAGAATGAGACCAAAACAATTATATTTGTTGAGACAAAAAAACGTGTTGATGAGATAACACGAACTATTTCGCGTCAAGGCTGGCGGGCATGTGCAATTCACGGTGACAAGTCTCAACAGGAACGCGACTATGTTTTAGCCTCGTTTCGTAACGGAAGACAGTCAATTCTAGTTGCAACGGATGTTGCAGCTCGTGGACTAGGTAAGAGATTCATATGTAGGATTAGTGAAAAAATTCTTTCATTATTTTGGTTCCACCCACCACCTTGAATGAGTGCTAAGGATTGTTATCAATACTGATTCCATTATGTGGATCTTATGAAGGTGTGGGAATGATGACGAAAGGATTTTTGTTCGTATTGAATATTCATAAAAGCACCACAAAAAGAATTTAAGTCAGTCAGATAAAAAATGGCCGTGATATCTGTTTTTTCTTGAATAAGCAGAAATTTATTCTTTGAATTTAAAGCCTTGGATATATTTAGGTTATTATTTTTTTTATTTATTCCCATCCAACTAAGTTTACTGTCTAAATTTTGTATTTTTAATTTTGCAATACATTTGCGAGCGAGCGCATGTAAATAATTGACAACCATCCTTGATTTTGAAATTTAGGGTGTGCTTCCTAAATAATATGCCAAAATAATACTATTTCTGTGTGGTCTTAAATGTTTAAAATATTTTCTTCTAACAGCATGCATATTCCTCTATATAAACGCTTTGCTCACATGTGCATATCTCAATTTATTTTGAGGCTTCTGAATCAGTCGTAGACTTACATTTTTTAACTCTGTCCTTGCAATGTGATATTTTAAACTCGTACATGAGATAGTCTTAATATAGATGACTGGATTAGCTTTTTTGTTGAACAGTTACCTTGTGCACCGTGGACTTTTTCACATGGTGTTGTCTTTATTTCTTTAACTCTAAAAAGTAGTAAATTCATTGAGTGAGTCAAAGCAGTGAAGGGGGATGTTTTAAAATATGTTGCTTCCGCAAATTGAGCTTTTTCATTTTTAAAAATTGGTTATTCATCCGCAATAAATTCTCCAAATAACCGTATAACTTTGTTTTGTTCAATGTAGTTTCATTTAAACCAAACCACAAGTATGCATGATCACCTTATTTGACAAAAATAAACAATTTGTTACCATTTTTACATTCGAAAATATTCCATTCATTACAACACAATATATGTACATTTATATAGATATTAGTTATTAATATGTATTATCTAGGCTTAAATTAAAGGTTTAATGTGTACGAAAATTTTGTTAAAAAAAATTATTGATCATATCTAAAGAAAGGCATTATTTAAAACTGTGTGTATAACATCTCGACAGACGTTAAATGCTACTTTGTCTACGGGTATAATTTTACTACGTTCTTACATTGTTGACGTTTTTGATAAGTCTGCAATGTTAGTGGAGAGGTATTTAATCCAACAAGGTAAGGTACCGATGGAGCCTTACACATTTTCATCATCTATCCGTTTTATGTAATATTTTACTAACTTTAAAATATTTCTTTTGCTTTTTTTCATCTTAGTTCAGGTGTTTACCTTTGCCTGAATACATCAACAGCCAGCCAAAGTACAAGCTATTATAAATTTTCTGCGGATCTTGTGGATTTTAACAATTCATGGATTCATCATTATTTTTCATTAATAGGTGAATTTTGATTCGTTTTTATACTTAAGCGAATCTATTAGAAATAACAATATAAAAATAATATAATATATATAATATGCACATGTGGCTGCAGCTGTAAAATCAACAGGTAAAACACTGGTAAACAAACTATTTTTTTTTTTACAAAAAAAAAAAAAAAACAATTTCATTTCCGATTTTTGTTTGTCTATTAAATTTTTAAGTCATGATGATGAAAGGAACCGTCGCTGAATATTCAACAAACAATTGTTTATTCGAATGCATGTCTGAACAGTAGTTTTAGTTGTAAGTCATTGAACTGATAAAACTGGATTCTCTCAATGTTTGATATACATACACGAAAATTTATAGTGCCTTTAAATATGATACGTGATGAAATAAGTTTAAAACTCAAATGCCACTAATTGTCGATGAAAGCAGTTGGAGGATGAACACTATTCAGACTCTCGGCCAACTTTTTGACTGACAAATTATTATTGTGATTGATTTATTATAAATAGACCCTTTATATAATATAACTATAAATATGTGAGAACAAATATGTTAACTAAACGAAAATGGACTTCGATTTTTACAAAAGCAATTCCGCGAGTTAATTCCTAATATTGATTGGACTGTAATCATTTTTTTTTATTTTCGAAATTTTCCATTATAATTGGATTAAAAATACATTAGGTTTATAAATAACAGTTTACAGATCACTAAACGGGGTAAGTACCACTCAATATATACATTTTCTTCTTGGGATAATTATCATGGTGAAAAATTAATGAAGTCGAGGTCCACTATAAATTTGAAAACAAATTTTGTTCAAATTAGTTAACAAATCTTTGCGTCGTAGTTTAAGTATTCTTTGAATGACATTTCTTTTCCCTCTACGCAATCAATCTTCTCCACAACAAAGATGTCGAAGATGTCAAATTTGTAATCAATTACGATTACCCTTCAAATTCGGAGGACTACGTTCATCGTATTGGCCGAACAGGTCGATCCAACAACACGGGAACGGCATATACTTTGTTTACTAATTCAAATTCAAATAAAGCAAATGACTTGATTCAAGTGCTTCGTGAAGCTAATCAGGTATGATTATGATTTTATTTATATTTCATTAAATGTTTGTTTCAAAAAAAGTTTTTTTTTTGTCAATCTAATTCAGGTTATTAATCCACGTTTAATGGAAATGGCTCAGTATGGTTCCGGTTCAAATAAACGTGGGCGCGGTGGTTATCAAGGACGCAATCAGTCCCAGGGTATGATGCCATATGGAGGTGGACGAGGACGTGACGGAGGCCGTGGTGGTTATATGATGAATGGTGGTGGACATCAACAGAGAAACGGAAATGACGATCGTAATGGTGGCGGATACCGGGGTGGATACGCTAATCAAAATCAAGTTCAACGGGATTTTGCTAAATCATCTGCCCAAGAGCAACCAATAGATTCAAGAAATGGCATTCCAAATGGTGCACAAAGAGCAAATGGCCAAGTCTCAAGATTCTCTTCTGTCCCACAACAACCTCCCGCACCAGTTACCTCAAATGGAACAGCATCCCGGTTTAGTGTACGACCACCAATATTACCGCAACCAACTGGAACAGCGCCCCATTACACGCCAAATCCAAGCTTCAATATTCCACCAACTCAAAACTTTAATTCGCGTCCAGCTCCAGCCGCTCCTGTTCAGCAATATGCCGTTCCCGCTGCTTTTGCAACAGGTCCCCCCGGAATGTTTCCATATCCTCCACCCCCTCTACCAGTACAGAACTAAAGTAGAATAGTTTTTAATTTGTTATTCTTTCTTCAAATTTACTTTTTTAACCATAAACAAAAAAAAAAAAACACTTAAAATTTAAATTATTAAACTTTTATGTGATTATAATTTACAAAAGAAACTACAATAGTTTGTAATAAAAAACACTAACAATAATTTTAATTGAAAAGGTACAAGTTTGATAACGGTAAGGTAAAATTAAATTAATAATGATACTTAAGTGTGGCCGTTATCTTTATTCTATTCATTGGGTATTATTTAATTATTATAAATTTGTAAGTAAATACATCTATCGCCAATGAGTTACATCTCACTAAAATCAGTTCATTTCTTCATATTCACTTGTGTAAGATTTAATAAAAATAAATATTAAACGTGATATGGCTTTCTTTTATTCGCTTTAATTGTATATGTTGCGAATTTGGTTAGGTAAGTGGATAGACGTGGGGGCCGCGTCTCACTTAGGTCCAGCTGGAACCGTTGTGATGGTCATGGGGCATGGGATGTTAACCTTCTAGTTTCTACTCGTGTTCCTGCCTAGTCCAACCGTTCGGAATTCCTGACGAATTTGAAAATAGATATCAGCGGATATTCTGCAAAACGAATTCCCCTAGTTTTTTAATATCTCAGTGCACAGGGACTAGAGTGTTCTCTATTTCTTCTTGGAGTCCCCACAGCCTCTGCATATGGTGTCATGAATAAGTCCCATTTTCTGTTGGTGATGTCTCGGATGACCAGTTAGCACTCCGATTACTTTTGCCTTTTGCTGCAGGATTATTTAACTTAGGCCATAACATTTGAGGTATTAAAGGTTATTAGATGCATAGATGATCCTAACTTTATGATTTTATCATCCACTTTTTTCTTCATACCTGCGAGATGTGGATCAATACATAGGATTGCTTGGGATAGGCCGGTTTCGGCCTGTTGTTAACCTTTAAAAGTTAAACAACAAAGCAAAAAAGTAGGTAATCATTTGTATGGAAACCATAGCAGCCCAAAAATTGTACAATGATTTCTTCTAGTATTATTATTATTTATTAACATACAATTGCAAATTACATGTTAATATTAATAGTTTTAGAGCGCTAGCTTCAAGTGCTTTCCACTCAAAAAGTAACGTACATTGGCAGTTAAAAATGAAAAAATGTTTTGATTGTTGGGCAAGATGGTTTTGATTTTTTGGGAGGTACCGCATGTTGACATGCCAAGTAGATATGAAGCATCCAGTTGTTACACACTGAACACTGTGGTGGGTTCTCTTTCCTTAAAATATGCTGGTGTGTTATGGTAGTGTGACCTAGCCGAAGTGAGATGAAGCTGGATACTGCTGCTTTTGGTGCATTCGGCGGGTAGATGGGAGTAGTCCGGTCGATGTTTATCTTGGAGTAATGGTTTTTATAGCTGCTCCAGCAAATAATTTTGTTCTTTTTGATTACTTGGTCGATATATCTCTGTAGATCTTTTTTAGAGAAGATGCCAAAAGTAAAAAAAAGTAAAAATTGCAAGATTTCGCAGCTTGGTCGGCTTTCTCGTTGCCTATTATGCCTATATGACTGTAGGTTACATGAGCTTCAAATTGTTGGAATTTCTTATTAGAAGGTCCCGAATGTTGGTTATTAACCTACTGTTGTTGGAGATGACACGAAGAACTGAAAGGCTGTCAGTGCATATTACCAGTTTCTTGCCAGATTTTACAGTAGTTTTGGCAGCTTCGTAGATGGCTAAAGCTTCTGCAGTGAAGATTGATGTAAAATTGCAAAGAATACCTTTTTTCAGCAAAGTGCCGTCTTCTTGAGTTATGGCAAAGGAGGTGTTCTCGATGGATTTCGACCCATCCGTAAACAACGGAGTCCAACCACCTTGCTTTAGGTTTACCATAGCTTCTTGGAAAGTTGAGTGGTATACTCTGCTGTTGGTGCTTTCCTTGTTGTAATCAGTAAGTTTTAGTTCAAAGAATTTTTGGCATAAGTTCTAGGGTGGGAGGTGTGTGCTGTGCCCTTTAACACGTTTGTAGGGTAGGCCCATTTCTTTTGCCCTTAAAAGAGCAATATTGATTGCAGAGGGAAGACGCTTACTTGTTTTTGATTTTCTCGTTAGATCGACGTCTCTATCGATGATGGAGTCTTTGGAAAAGATAAGTTTTGGGATGATTTTTTGAAAACTTTCCGCTTGTCGCTGTTCTAGAGTGGGAAGACCAGCTTCCACCATGATGTTGACGATTCGGGTGGTGCAGTAAGCGTTGATACTCCTACTTGCTGACTGGTTGTACCGAGTAATTTGTAATTTGTGAGCTTTGGACGAATTCAAAAACTCTTTTTACTTTAAATATTTTTATTTTTTAGCTACATATCTTAGTAATTAAATCTATTTTTCCACAATCCTTTTGAATATTTTGACATGCATGACAAAGGCTTCCTGCGTCTTGTTGGTTGGTTGTAGGTGTCTTGTTATGATTGTCTTCGAATCCACCTGGCGCAGACACAATGCGGGAAAATTCGACTGCCTGAAGAGTTTTCGACGTCGCAAAATCCATTTCGGAATTACAAAAAGAGCATTTAGTGATCGCATCATTCGTTGATGTTATAGGTGCAATTTTGTCTCCCGTACGAAACACTGTCGATATAGTTGATGAAAAATTGAACTGCAGATCTTCGACAAATCGCTTTGTTAAATTTTGTATGCTGCAACTAGATCCGAAATCAATCCCAAAGGAATTTTTTTTAGTTGGTTTCAATTTCTGTACATCCAAATAAAACTTTACATCCTCCCCCGTGAGATTTCTTAGGGGTCGGATAATTTTAATATCAGATAACCGGTCATCTAGTAAGGAAACGTCTAAGGCTACCGAACCACCTCTTCCCAGTGCGATACTAGTCAGGAGGTCCGTTGCTAGGCTTGTGTTAATATCTGGAGAAAATATGTAATTACAATTTAATTGTGTGGCCGCTTGTTGAATAATCCCATTCTTCCATATTTTAAGAAAATCTTGGCGAGATGTTAATGATTTTATGTCTTGAAAAGGCTTGGCAAATTCATCATTGTTGGATTCAATGTACTGGTTTACATCTTTTATATTATACAGTTGACTGTTCGACAGGGAAATTACATACGATTCAAAGTCGAATCCAGATAAAATCTTGATTATATTGGTTACGTCGATATCGTCATTGATTGCACTCTCGTCAATAAACAAAACTTTTGTGTTTACGTGAAGCCGTTTGTGTGTACTTTGCGTTTTAGCATATTGCATCATATCCAATAAAACAATACTTTCCGCACTGCCATTGAAGAGAAGTAAAACTTCAGCTCCTTTCGGTA
The DNA here is from genome assembly GCA_964034865.1 of Eristalis intricaria. Lineage (NCBI taxonomy): Eukaryota > Metazoa > Arthropoda > Insecta > Diptera > Syrphidae > Eristalis > Eristalis intricaria. Next base: position 90,654,260 of record OZ035875.1, on the reverse strand, counting down.
AGATTTTAGAAGAACCAAGCGTTGCTCTGAATTTGTGCCGAGTATATGCCAGAAAACACTGATGGCATTCAGCTTCTCTAAATTTTAATTTGATGACTGCACCTTCTGTTCCGCACTTTGCACATGTTCCGATCATGGTATTTTCGTTGACGGATTGTTCGTCTTTGAGCATTGCATGTAGTCCGCCATCGTCACCAAAGTCGTCTTCACCTATGCTACACATTTCTGTATTTATTCAATGAAAACTAACTTTATAAGCTTCAATAAAATATTAATCGTTCTGTACCAAAAAGAAGGTGTGACAAATGTTGATCAGGTGGAGGTAAGTGTATCTCCGACAGCTGTTGAAGCTGACTGAAAACATTCAGGCCCTTTCTGCATTAAAAGTATTCTTGAAGCGTTCAGGCGAGAAATAAAGTAGTTAGTATTGTATTGGTTCCTGACAAGGACTGCTTTGTGCAATAGTGTGTTGGGCCAATACAATTTATAAACACACAAGTTCAAGAGAAATTAAAACACCATAATCCCAAATATAAACAAAGTGCATTACACATTTTCAGTTAAAGTTATTTTGATTATTTTACCAACCAATCAGATACACATATATGTACATAGCTATAACTCCTGATCCAATTTAATATTCAATCGAAAATGATTGTGCAGTTTGAGGAGCATTGGAAAATTAATAATGATCATTGCGCAGAATCACCCCCAATTAGTACAGCACATATTTTCTTTCACCAAAAAGTTTTCGATTGAGGGAACTTCAGAATCGATTTTCCGGGTGAAGGGCTTGTTAGTTTGAGCGGAGTGAAAACGAGTTGCTTTTGATAAAGAAATTGATATAAACGAAGCCTAAGCTAAAATAACGAACTTTTTATTTCAAATTCTCGTTTAAGTAAAAATTTAAATAATTAAAAAGTGTAGGAATATAAACCTTAAAATTTATTTATAGATAAATATTCAAATATAATCATCGTAACATTGGGTTACATTTGAAATTGAATATACTACATAAGCAATCTGGCACATATTTGCATTATGTACACAGGTTGTGAGCATTAGCCTAGGGATAAGCAGTGCGTTACATTCTTTTTATAGAAGTTTAGCGGTCCTTTTTTTGTGCTTTAAGTTATTGCAAAAAGCCATCAAAACGGAGAACGTCAAGAGATATTTTAGAATGGCTTCATCAAATACAATTGTCTTAAGAAGTTTATCAATATTGCTTGGGTTGTTTTTCGTGTTTGTGGGAACATTGAAGCTAACGCCGCACATTAGCAAGGATTTGTACAAAGATCTGGTAAATATGTGTTTGCATATATATCTGTTTAATGGAATAGAAAAAATATTGATAGTAGATAAAACTGAAGAAGTTAAATTGAGATACATTAATATACATATGTAATATACACATGTTTGAATTCAAGAATTAAAAATATGTGCCACGACATCGCAGAAATGTCAAAAATTACTTGTTTTTGGCAATAATATATATGTATCGACATACATCTTTATGAATATGGATAAGCTCTTATTTATAAATATATTTTTTTTTTCTAAATTTATACAATAAGTGACGTTAAACATATTTCGATGGTCAAGAGCTTAAACACAAAGTGTAAAACATTGAGTACAAGTATAATTGAGATCGGTAATGTTATTTACATATGTATGTGTATGTCATTTGGTTATGAAAAATACGTTAAATATTAAAAGAACACTTCAAATATTTTCACGACAGGCAGCCTTGTTTTGAATGGTGCATCTTGATGATGTAAGGACAGCAATTGATCTTGGACATACTGAAATGTTTCCGCAAATTTAAAAATATTCGAGCTGAAACATTTATTTTCGTGAACCGTGTACATGTGCAAATGTACATATGTGATACATAAAGCATGTGACAATTTGTCCGGAAAAAAAATTTAAGAAATTGTTAGATACATATGTCAACGTTTTGTCGTTGGTTCATAGCTCTGTACATGTATATTTAGTTGGGATGAATATGTAAAATATTACTTACAGTTCTTCAATCAATGAATAAACCATTGTTTTTTTTTTTTGCAAAAAAATAAAAATAAAAAAGGAAAAAAAACGGAAATCAGAAAATGAGGCAAAGGGCATAGGTATAATATGCATATCGTACCGTCAGTACAAAGAGCGATAAGTCAAAAAATGGCATTTTTTTTTAGAAGAACGCAGTTTCGAATTTATGAAATACACTTTTACCTGTAATGGAGTATAATTCCTCCATTTTTCGAACTGGTGCAAGACCAAGCACCTTTAAAAAATGTATTTTCATCGCAAAACTTATTTCAAAACAGTATTTTTTTACTTATCGCTATATTATGATACTCTTGCAAATTCTTATCAGCATTGTACTGAATCTTCTAACATTTAATTCAATTAGTTAATTTACTGTGCGCATCTGTAATATTTGTATACAATATAAAGGAGTAGGAATTGGCCTGTCTATATTCCTGTCTATAAGTGCACGTGTATATAAAGAGATAAGAAACTAAACATCTGGTTTCATATATTATTTATAGCATAAATTCATATGCTCTATAATTCTGAAATAACAAAAAGGGCGCTATAAAATTCATGACACGCTAGACGTGTGTAGTATAACAAGAAGGTCGATAATAAAAATTTCGCCCACCATTTAACAATTCATCTCTATTTATATCATAGGTTGCTATTAAAACCACTTGTAAGAACGAATAATATGAATCGTGAGATTTTGATGTGTACATGTGCGTTTTCGCACTCAATATTTATACCATCGATGTACTTTATAACTAACTAACTAACGAACTAACTGTTAGTGAATTATTTCATAATCATGCTACATACTGCATTTCTGTTAGAAAACTTTACTGAAAATAAATTTAAAATATAAAACAACATCTGTTTGAACTTCTTGAGTCTTGACGACTATGTAAATGTATTACTAAACTTTCATTTGCTCGACCTTAAATAAACAAATAAATAATGACAAAGGCAAAACCATTTTAATGAATATGAAGAGGTTTTCTATATATAAATTTCATCAAAACAAATACATATAATCAGAGTCCTCAAAATTACATTGAGATTTATTGATGGGGTCATGTAATAAATGCATTCGTCGTGTTTTTAATATCATTTATTTGCGGTGATATTTTTGTCTGAATATGTTTATTGTATGCAGACTACATGCTGAAGTTTTGCAATTTTTATATTTACCCTAGAAAGACGTTCGCCAAGCTTACTACCTCATTGGTCGTAGATCACATTCTCTTATTTGGCTTTGAGAAATAATGCTATTATGCAACAATTACTTTTTTTTTAAAAAAATCTAATAAGTGAGCCAAGTATGAGAAGACATTTGTGACATGAAAATATAGAAAACAAATATATCATACTCTAGGAAATGTCTTTGACGTGAGAATTTATGAATTTATTTATTCAAATGGATGTTTCTAAATACATAAGTTCTTACAGAAAACGTTACAAAATTCTCATACAAAATATTGGTTTATTCATTTTCTTATGTCAAAAAGAGGCGGTATAATGAAGGGTCTGAAGACTGCTAGGCCTAAAATAAATAAAAAAGTGGTTCACATCAATAAGCACAGTATAGCAGACAGATAATTTCATATTAGTATTAGCTTTTAAAACCAAATACAGTGAAACTTCTCTGTAGCGGACATCAAGGGAACCATCATGGTTATCCGTTATGCAAGGGTGTTTTTTCTTAAGGGGTTGAAACACACTAATATCTTCATGTCCTCTCCGTAAAGAGGTGTGTTCATTAAGACAAGTTTCAGTTTACTTGTCGTTTCACAGACTTGTTGTGCGGGGTAGATATTTTCACACAATTTTAGTTATATAACATATAATACTCTCTATCCATCGTCAAATAGGGTGCCATGTTGGGTCCCCCTCCAGAACAATAGCACACACCACAAGAGTGGTTGCTGCTGTAGAAGTGCTAGCCTCAAGTACACCTCGTCAACCTCGCTGCATGGGTTCGATTCCCGGGTACGACAAAAATAATTAGCATCTCTGATAACTCGCAATGCTCAAAAAGACTTGGCCGTTTGGGTCGGCATAAAGCTGTATTTAGGCCCCACCCACTCGTGATAGAACAATAGCACGCACAGTGCAAGTGGTTGCCGTAGCGCTACACTTTATATTAGATTATAATTATTTTATTATCGTCAACAAATTTTTCTATCTTTGCTGTAAATTAAAGTTGGATGATGTACCAAAATTCCGTCACTGCATTGTTAAGATATAGGATATACAAATTACATTATTATCATTACAATTTTAATACAATTTTAAACATTGCTGAAAATTATATAAACCTTTTTGAAATTTAATTTTAGCGAACGGAGTACGTCAAATATGCGAAAGTGTTCCCATTAACTATGCTTTTTGGTTTTAAAATTCCTTCAAAATGGTATCGTCGCTGCGTCGGCATCTTAGAGATCGTGTGCGGGCTAGCAATGGCGCTCATCCCATATCGTAAGTCTTGCAAGGTTTGACGACATAACATTTACCTAATTTTTGTGAAAATTTTGTTTACAGATAAAGTAAAAAATGCTGCCAATGTAACCTTGCTTATGCTTATGTTACTTGGAGTCTATCAACATTACATGGTCAGTGACCCGTTTGAGAGGTCCGGACCAGCACTAGTTTTTACGTTTATGCTCGGTGGTCGGCTTGTTGTTTGGTATCAGGTAATAAACAAAAAAGTTATATTTACTTGGATAACTTTTCATTATGCATCTATTTCAGACAAGTCGAAAGGAATCCGAAATCGCCGCCGCCAATCAAACGCAAACAAATGGTATTAAGCAAGACTAAATAATCTGGGGTTTAGAATTATTTGAAGCACACTGCGTGAAAATCTTTGTTTGATGACTCCCGGATAACACTTTTGAAACTAAGAAATGACATTTAAAACATAAGCGTAACCAAAGCGAAAAAACCTAGTGAATTAATTTTTTTTAAACCGATTTCTAGTCATAATTGTACAATTCGTGATAGTAAAGATTCTTTTTTTTATTTAGTAGTATATTTTACATTTAAGTGCCAAATGATATCTATGCTCCTGTGGGGAATTGAATGTTTTTTTTTCATTTGATATCGTCCTGTGCACAAAGTAGACAACCTCTTCAGAAAAATTCACATAATTAACAATGTCTCTTTTTCGTTTTTTTATGAGCAGAACCACTTTTGTAAAAAAAATACAAGAAAACCGTTAAGAAGAAAGCAAAACAATCGCTTGATTTGATTTCTTTTTATATAAAAATAAAGGTTTCATCACAGCCCTTGTGTTGTTGTTTGTTATTTGTCTCGAAAGTATCAATCATAAGCCTAGTGATAGTAGGGCTTTAGAATATTTAAGAGTTAAAATGGAAGAAATAATCAAAATTTATTTCGGCACACACACACATACGCTAGTCAAGTGTGGATGCTGTCCTTCCACTTCAGAGTCAGACAGTTCAACCACACTTAACCTTCTTAGGTTGAGTTGGCTTATGAGATGCATGCGGATTTTCCGGCCCACTACAGTACCACTTCAATTACTTGGATGTGGTCTGTCAACCACTGGTCGCAGGATAAAATGGATTTGTTATGCGATGGGTGCATCCTCTTGGCGTATGGCGTTGCATACAATTTACTCTTTTTTATCCATTGTATTTCCTACATATTTCGTTGTAATTACGACTAATATCTTCAGTACAATGAACTTTGAGAAAAGAAACATTTTGTTTTTCGCCGACTTCTCGAATCACAACAACGACACAATTATCTTTTTTCGTGTGATGCTCGTCATTCCGAATAGAATTCAGTGTGCAAAGATGAATTTGTCCCTTTTGGCCTCGTAAGTGTTTCAATTGGCAGTCTAGAATATCTGATATCGTCGTGTTGTATTTCTGACCAAACTCATAACCATACATATATGCGTTACTCAGTGTATTATTGAAGAAAGTTGTGGTATTTACATATCTCTATCGGAGGAGGATGACGAAGTACAAAATATTCGGTATACGATTCCGGCTGAATTTTTCTTTCTCACATACAAAAGATGACGATGTTGTTGTCGCAGAACCTGGTTTATAGAATCGTTACTGAGTTATCTCGTTTCCGAATTCTAAGTGGCTCAGTTGGGCTCTATTGTCCAAGTCGTGATTTGACCTACGCTCTTCTTCGACTGAGGACAATCCGTGGAATAGAGCACCATTTCGTTTAAACCTTCTCCTGGGGATCTTAAACCACGAAGAAGTCATTGCCTATCATTGCCCGATATGATTCGATGGCAACTGAGTTCAGTAAGACTTCGCTATTAATTGCTCCGAGTAATCTCGGTTTGATATCTTATCCGACAAATACTATTTGCATGTGGCTGGTTGTTCTTACAGACCGAATTTGATTTGTCAAGTTGTAATACTTGCGAATTTACTGTTGGATTTTCTTGACCTCTGACTTCAGTGACTCCACTGCCGTTTCTGCTTTACCATAGGGTTCCCCGAACGATACAAAAGTAGAAAGATACTTAGGCAAGTTGTACGACAACGTATTAGATGCCAGGTCAGAAACCCAGTAGAAGTACTATATAGCGAGGTGTCCCAAGAGTATCTGAGAAAGTTCTGGCTAATGTGACATTGGACCACTTTCTCAGAAACGCTGAACAAGATCCTTTAATTCAAAATGTTTAATTAACGCTGCTTACCAGTTCTTTTAGTACAAATTTCCAAAATCACGTCTCTACTATGTTGTCGGTGCAAGTGATACCAAACTCACTAGCAGAATCCGTTGGGTGACAAGTCAGCTGTCATCAAAGTGACTTCATTTGTAAATTGTGAGCTATCTCAGAAAAACAATATCAATAACATCGTATTCGTATTGCTCATAATTTTTATTACACATTAATATGGCTGATTTTCCGCCGTGCCCAGCAAGTTTGAAATCAATTCAACATTATTTAAAAATAGCACAGGAACATGATTCGAGAGATATTATTGTTAGTTATTGGGCCCGTCTATATGCATTGCAAGTAGGTCTTAAAGTCTCCTCACAACAACCGGACGAGACAAAGTTACTATTGGGTAAGTTCACCCAATTAGAAAACAATACGGGCCTATAAAAATGATTCATACTTAAGCTCTCATGGACTGGTTGGAGGCAGTCAAAAAACAAAACTCAGAAAACGAAGCTATTTGCAATGAAGTTGCTGCCCAGGCTCATATGGAAAACTATGCATTGAAACTGTTTTTATACGCAGACAAGCAAGATCGAGAATCAAATTTTGGAAAGTGCGTATAGTACATGCATATAGTGTATGAATCATATTTGATTAAATTTTATCTGCAGGAATGTTGTCAAAGCTTTCTATACCAGTGGAGTACTATATGATGTGTTACAAGTCTATGGAGAGTTGACAGAAGAAGCAATTCATAATCGTAAATATGCGAAATGGAAGGCAGCATACATCCACAACTGTCTGAAAAATGGTGAGACACCAATTCCTGGACCTATGGGAGAAGAAGGTGATGATATTTCAGCAGCAAATGAAGGCGAAGAAGATCCAGCCTCTGGGAGTAACGATCCATCTCCAACCGAAAGTCAAGCGGAAAATCAACTTCCTGATGAACCAACACCAACAACATCTCAGACCCCTCCAACCGTTGAGGAGGTACTTTCAAACCCAAGTAAATTACCCAGCCCTCCTGTAGACGAAGAAAAACCCGGCGGTTTTGTACCTTACGTCCCAACTCAACCGCAACAATATAATGATGTTCCAGCTGCTGGAGTTCAACTAACACCCGAGCAAATGCTAAAAGCTCAAAAGTATTGCAGATATGCTGGCAGTGCCTTGAATTACGATGATGTGAAGTCAGCTATTGAAAATCTTCAAAATGCACTCCGTCTGTTGACTACAGGTCAAGATTTTTAGGATAACTGTAAAGTATAAACTGATTTCGAAAGAAATCGTCTTTATTACAATGTTTTTTGCTTTGATATGATCACGCGTTATTATGCTGCAATTTGATTAATCCTGAACCGCAATATAAATTTAGGAAAATATTTAAACATTCAGACGCAATGTATTAAGCTTTATATGAATAAAACTATACAGCAACAGAGGATTTTATTTCTTTCCCACATGAACATCAGGCTTGGATGGGTAATAGTTTTGTAGATATTGATAACCACATTATGTATTCGATATGTGTATAGGAGTCGACTGAGAATTGTAGTACATCAACAGATGAGCTCCTGCTTTCATCCAATTCAGTATGATGCTACACCTGTAAGAATATAGAGTAAAAATTGTAGTGCATCATAAGACGAACTCTTGTTTTCATCCAGTTAATTTTGATGCTATACCTGTTGTTGTGAACGAGTTGTTCAAACTTCCTCGCGATTTCTTTTCCAAGAACGAATTATGCGTCATTGGTTTTGAGGTACATAGGCTGTTCTCTGCAAACTATATGGAGTAAAGTAATTGGACACCTCGGTATTAAGACGTCCTTATTCATCCATTAGTGTTTGCCATTTGGAATGGAGAAAATAAAATTCATAATGCGTACCATGAATAAAACAATCTTTTTTTTTTGAAATTTGTAAAATTTATTTAAAAGTCTTGGACGTTTTCATGTTTCGGTTTGTAAATAAGTGGACGGATCAAAAGTTTACAAAAAACCTTACCAGTAAAATATATGTATATATATGTGCTTGCAAGATATTTTCATTCTTGTGTGTATAATTTGATTTAAAGTGTACACAATGTAAATCTTAATAAAACTTTTTATACACCATTCTATATTCTTATAAGTAAAGATTATAAATATAAATTGATATTCGAAAAATTTCGTTTGTACAAAATGTTCACTTGGTTGCTTATGAATCTATTTCGTAAAATGTAAGTTTATGCAACTGTTAAAATTAAAGGCACGGCATGGTCAGGCACATCTACGTAGAGGGTTTGATATCTTTCGTCTTATCAGTTAGTAAAATGAATGTGCATTCATAGTCTGACGTTAATGTTTTTAGAATGATTGGAATTAGTTGTTAATGACATCAAATATGATTGAGTTCCAGCACTTCTCAAAAGGAGCAATACACTGTCAGTCTTTAACAAAATTGTTACGTTTTTTTCTAAGTACCAACAGAGTCTATTGTGTTGAGTGGTAAATTGAACGGGTGGCATTTTACACATTGCATAAACTTATCTTTCGCTAAGCTAGTAATGAAATTGAAGAAGGAATGTTTACACTAAAATTATTGTCAACGAACATATTTCGAACTGTTTGTTACTGCTGGGAAGCTTGTCCCCTTACCTAAGCATTTCCACCACGGACCAGTTCGAATCTGGTTTGAGATTCCTTAAATTGTTTCCTCTTCTTTTCTTGGACATTAGCTTCTGTCAGGAATAAAATTGATGCTTGAATTGCAGCTAAGGCTCCAATAACTGCGACAACGAACGACCAGCCAAACCAGTTGTTAGCGTGTTCAGGCATCCAACCGTCACGATTTCCAAAGCATGCAAATACGATCACTGCAATTGCACCACTTACTCCAGCCACTAAGAGCGTGTAACCAATTGCTTTGATTAGAATGATGAAATGTTTTTGATCTGGACCAGCACAGAGACCAAATATTAGCACCATTATCCCAGATATCAGCATTCCAATTAAACATATAGTGAAAAAGAACTGCGTTGCTATTATGAATCCGGGAAGTAGAAATCCCCGTATCTCGTCGTACCCTTTTGTGAATGGATCATACACCCAGCGGCAGCCAACAAAAAATCGCCGTTGACTATCGTCGTTAACATCACGTAGAGATCGGAAGCAGTGTACCCACAGACCAAGTCGTTCCAATTTCGAGCCTGTGATACGATAATCACTTACTAACCAGCTGGGTGTGGCAAAAGCCACAAGAACAGTCACTAATGCGATTGCAAACACACCAATTCCGCAGCTGCCTGCTAGCGTTCGTCTCTTCATGATAATGGTTCTTCGATTTTCTGAGAATGATAATGCTTCTTCCGTCGTCGATACTCGCTCTGAGCCTTTTTGCATCCTTTGAAAAGACAAATTGTATTAAGGCGTTTGTTTGATCACTTAACCACTTGACAATTAGAGCTGACGTTCGTGAATTAATTAAACAAATTTCTGGGTGTGTGTGGGAACTTACATTAAATGCCAAACTACCGTCTGTCAAATGTAGGGATGTGTTCATGATGAAATGCTATGGCACTACTTATGGGTAAGTAGTACGATCGGAAATATAAAACATTTTAAATAAACATTGATCGAAACTATTTTCTATATCTTATAATAATTCTTTTTAGTTTTATGTATGTAATCTTTAAAAACCATCGAGTTATATGAAGAAATTATATTACTGTATGGCATTCGTTGTAAAATCTTGACATTTGGAATTGAGTTGCTTTAAATCTAATATAAATCAGTTAGTGTGTTACATTACTTTTCGAAAAACGGCGGTTACAATAGGTTGGGTTTGTCACCGGACGCCATTTTGTAATCCGGGAAAGAAGTGCCTAACTAATCAATGTCAAATGCGTCAAGCAATTTATATAAGGAGTTAGTTGGAAAATTGTTATAGTCTCACAGTCATTTGGATTTAGTCATGTATTTGTTGATTACACCGATATTCCTTTCCGACAGTTCCACTAGGTTATGATTCTTCTTTACAAGTTTAGAGCAAAACTTCAAGTGGGCTGAGGTATATTGTATATCTATAAATACTGAAGTAGGATTTTGCACGTAAAACACATACAACAACCTACTGCCATTACTGAAAACTGGCTACTAATTCGATTTCGATTTTTTTCATATAAATATTTTGAAAGCGATTCGAACATATAAAATTATATATATTCTGACACATAAAAATCAAATCAGCAGCGATTCGTTTTTTTGACTCGTACTTCACTTCACTATCGATTACGATAAAAAAAAGACTATTGCTGACTGCTGAAGTCAGTCATCCATAGGCAAAGTAGGTCCGTTGTGATAAGTGAGATGCATAAATATATGTATATAAAAAAAATATTTATATAATATTATATAATATTAATATAGTATATAATTATACGCTGTACTCTACTGCATGATGTCGTAATTTAACGAAGCACAATATTTTACAGCCTGTGTGTAGATAAAGTTCCTTATTAATTATAGCTACAGGCAGAGTGCCAGAATGGGATTCGTACTATCTTTACTATTATTACATAAAAAATTATAGTTTCGTAGAAGAGATCGATCTCGATAAAGTACTATATTAGCTGGCTACGAGTTTCAGCTTAGTAAATTCATACAAGCGTTTCTTTTAGCAAGTTTTCGTATCTGTTATTTAAGAGTATACGACTTTCTTAAAGTACACATTTGCTCTTAACAAAGCCGTCAACCCACTACGCCACGGCAAATGAATTTAATTCAGTTCATCTGAAATTTTGAGTTAGATAAAAATATGAAAATATTTTCAGTATTTCAAAAATAAGTTATAAAAATTATACTGTCATAAATTTCTTTATTGGAGGCATTTCCCATGTTATGCTAACAGCTTTGATCATAAAAACAGAATATTAAAAACATTTAATGGGCTGCATGAGAAACAATTAATATACTATTCAACACTTCCCGAATCGCCGGTGATTTTTTAATGTATATTCGGTTTACTTTGATTTGAATAAGCCAGAATTGCTCTACATTTTCCAATAGATCAATAAATATTTATTGAGTTGGTTCACTTGGTCTTAATATATCAGTTGCAAAAAAGTGAAACATCTTAGCCTAATATCCCAACAAGTAATATAGCCGATTTTTGTTTTTTCTTATTCTAAACGTGTATATTCTCTGGTATCTTAATTAAATGCCAGAAGTTGCGGTAAGGAATATAGGCACAAAAGGCGCAACATTTACTGCCACCATCAGTGCTTCCATAAATTCGTAAATTAAGCTAATCGATGAGTGAATCTATTGAATTTACGTCATTTAATTATATATTATGTTTTGCTTAAAATTTACAGGGACGGGCGCATGTTGCTATGAAATCAAAATTAGATCTTTTGGTGGGGATCAAGGACAAGTCTGGCTTATTTCAAATCTGTTGGGTGTGAAACAAGCTGCCAGTCAAGGTTTAAGTGGTCATTTTATGCGAAGACTGTTTTTTTTTCACCAACTTTTAGAGCAATAAAGGACCAGTTTTATAATAAAATTGCTATTAAATCGAATACCCCGCGTGCAATAGAGGAAAAAGAGAAAAAAAAAATCAACATAAGAAATACATAATTCTTCTGTAAGCGAATTTCCAACGATTCAAAAATACATTTTTATTGTTGTAGAAACAAGTCTTGACAGTGTGATCAATGACTAGAAGAACTGCTTGTAATGTTCTGATTAATTAATCTACATTGTTATGATACATACATATGTACGTAGACTTTTTCAAAAGTTCAATCAAGACTGCTTGGCAAAAACAATAACCACCAAACAGATTATTGGTTGGATAACAATTTCGAAGCGTTATCATAACAATCATGAATGAGGTTGGGTTTGATTAATGTCTTGCTGTGGCATGGCGAAATGTCATTATTGCCTGTTGAAACTTAGCAACCTCCTTTAACTGTCTTGCCTTAGGAATGATCAACAACCATCTCAAATTTCTTGTCGCATTAATAGAATGGAAGGGACAGGCAGTGAATAATTAGACCCTGAACGGAAATATTTTTAACAATGCCTCATCATTTTGTCAACGCTCGTGAAACTTAGTGGTCACTGGTCAGTAATATTATATGACTGACCTAAAATTGAATTTTGATGCGGCTGTTTCAAAGTGTATATACAGATCCTTGAACTCAGCAATACGATTGAGCTTGTCTCGAAATTCTGGTGACGATTTCTAATGATTCTGGTTTGTACAGCATGCATGTATTTCTCGATTGAAGAACTCTGTTGTGTTGTTGCGATCGTTGCGTCGTTCGTTGATTATTCACTTATGGGAACCACAAAATCTCATCCGCTTTCGTTCGGTTCGCATATAGGAATCTGAGGCCATATTAACAGAAACAAGTTTTGCTAAAAATTAACATCCAGTCGGAAAATTGGTTAACTCAGTTACGAAAACATCAACCCTTGACCACACGGTTCAATAATCGACGATCTTCGATCAGAACAAACCAGATCGGATCAAAATTATCAGTAATGTGGCGAAGGTTTTTGCTGGCGTTTGCTGATGTTTAATCTATTGCTTAACAACAAGCGTCTAGACGCTAATTGAGTTTGTTTGTGGGATCTATTGCGAGTACTGAAATACCTAAAACAATAAGTTAGGAGTCCGAAAATTGCATTTATACTTCAGGCACAAAAGAAAATAATGAAATGAAGAGAAATGCAAATTAAACAACAACAGGGTTGTAAAACATATTTTTGGCTGCATTTTCAAGCTTGGAAGCCTTGCCGTCGCTGACAGTGCTTCAAGCGGCCCGTCCAAGTTGTGTTGACTCTGTGCAATATGTGCAGCGCTATTCCGGCAATGGCGTCCCGATTTTTTCTAGCTTGTCCTAAGTGGTTGGCTTGTTATGATAGACTAAGGACTTGACGTATCCCCAGATAAAATGATCGGGATATGTCAAGACACATGATTGCTGCGGCCAATTGATGACCGCTGTTCGCGACGTGACACGACTCAGCGTGAATTTCGTTTTTTTTTTTTTTTTTTAATTCATTTTTATTATTTAATTCATAATAAACTTACATACTAGACAAAAATGCTTAAAACTAGTTAGACGAACAATGTTTTTATTTCTAACTTACTGGCCCTAGGCGGGCACTCTAAGCTAAACTTAATCTTAATCTATGTCTTTCAACCTAACTTAACGAATAAAATATAAATGGAAATTTAAAAGGAACACATTACTGTTAATGTGAATTTCGTAAGTTGTGACATATAGCGCAGCGTTGTTGACACCACACCGCAGATTAATCAGTGTTGTAGCGCTCTGGACACAGAAAGTTGGTTAATAACGCTCTATATTTAATATGACTGACGGTAACTGTGTCTCCTTTCCCATTTTGAATGTGTTATTCAGTCCAATCTTTGTGGATACATTGATGCTTGATCAAACATTTGGGGATTGTGTTTGCTCAAATAATGGCAACATTGCTAGCTGACGTAGGCACTGAGAACCTAACGAGGCTCACTCTTGAAGCTGATTCTTTGACCAAAATCTGGATCTCTGGCCAACATTTCCAGCGCTCAATTAGCGAGCTCACAGCGTTGTTTATGGTCGTCCGCTTCAATAATTGCGTCAGCAGAATATTATACGGATGTGGGCCAGGCAAGTAAATCCAACCGCAAGTGAGCCGGGTTGACTCAATGACTATACACAATTAGCGAATCGACATGCCCGGTATTCATTTACACTGGCCAGTTTGGCGGGTCATATCGCACAAATCTCTGTGTGGTTGGTGACTTAAGGTCGGAACGAATTTACCCACGCTCAAAACATTTTCATGGCAAGGATTACTGAAACCATGAGTATGACCGACCTCAGGATTCATTTTCCACGTCATGTTAAGTTTGCCTTATCTCTTTGCTCACCGCCATAGATGTCAAAGGTGTTGACTTCCAATTCCTGGGTATTTCTCAGGATCTTTTTTGGATTCTTGTGGCTGATATTAGTTTTTGAGCGCAAACCCCTGTTCAAGGGGAATTATTTGTTGGCTTTCACTTACCAAGCTTAGTGATAAAATCTGATATTCGTAATCCAACATGAATCATTGATCATTTCCTTGGAGATAATAGAAGCCATTTGTGGCTTGGTCATTATGTTGTGTTGTAGAGTGAGAGTATATTTCCCTGGTGTTACCAAATTCAGCCTTGATGCGTATTGGTCTCGCTTATGTGTTTGAAGTCTGTGACTAAGTCAGCTAAACTACAAATCCATATTAAAATAAATGCGGCCTTCGCTCACTTTATCCATCGTTAAAATCACAGTTCTCCATCCACCCCGGCGTACATCCTGATTTGCGGTTAAGTTTCTCAAACACTCCGGGGTATTTAATTGTAAATAATATAATAGCATGTACACGTACATGTTTATTTTTATTCTTACTGGATAAATAAATGTGTGAATTTAAACATTATTAATATTATTAAAGCAGATGATTTTCGATAGAGCCTTTAATTAACCACTAGCTTGTGCTAACCCCTCTTTAAAATAATACCAAATTAATTTATTGAACAGGCATTAATTGAAAAAAAATTAAAGTGATTTCATGGGAATTGACGTGCACTGCGAAATAATGCAGAATAAAAATCATGGAGCAATGTGTCAACGGAAGCTATAAATTAAATTGAATTATATCAATTAAGGGCCCTTTCCGCTGAATCAGACGTGACAACCCTATAAATGCTGCGTTAACGAATTCGATTTTTGCGCTTACACCAACCGTCCATTTAAAAATACCGATAAACTAACCGTCGCAAAAAACCAAAATGTTTGAAGTCTTGGTTTTATTCCCCTTACGTTGGCTACTGTCCGCTTTTGCTATGCACCATGAACTGCATCGGAGCACATTCCTACGAACTAGCAATACAGGAATTACCGGGTGGATGAATTGAATTAATCCATATTTCGAGTGAATTTTTTATTTATCATTAAATTAAACAAAAAACACTCATTTGTTAATTTAAAATATTCTCCATTTTTGTTGGGTTTATTTGTGCAAAGACAGTTCGTGAATTTATCTCGTTTTTGAATGAAAATTTAGTTTCCGATCATTCTACATACTTACTTCTTCATTATATAATATCTATTCATCCGTCAATGGGTTTTGTGTTTCACCCAACATGTGGAATTTCTTCTTGTTTCTGCATGAGTACAACGAAAATATCAATCCACGCGCCTTCATCGCTAGTATTGTTTCGCGCAGAAACATATCAATCGAAATCATAATTTTTTACAACTATTGACAAAGCTCTTCAATACGATACTATACAAACTTAGTTATTGCTTGTTAAATAACGACCGAAACATACAAAAGTTTCGGTTGAGCACCCGAAATTATTACCTTCGCAATATCCACTTGAGTGTAAATATGTATGGCGCCGGAAGATGTGTGATTTTGGTAAGCTCTGTGCACTCAAAGACTACGTCAACTCATAATTAAGTCACCTACTCTAAATAATGAATGTATAGCTTCATATTTATGAGTGTAGTGGCTTGTCTGGACCGCAACATGAAAATTCTGCTACCCAAATTCTCTTCCCGGATGCGGTGGACATTAAAAAATATATTATGTATTCGTTACACATTTGGTGGTAAATTCTGGAGTTAGCCATAGCCTATTCATATATTCCAATTCTCTCAGGAGCACTGAACCTATATTCTGTGATAATAATTGCACAAGGTTGTCCTCACTCGCTGGTATTTGAGGACTCAAACTCAATATTTTACATAGCTTTCACCCAATGCGGGGCATGCAGATACCAATTAAACCAACATATACGTGAATGTGGAAACAAAAATCAGTGAACTGTCGTTCATTGCGATTACGGGAATTAAGTAAAAACGTAATGCAAATGTTAAATCAGTAACATGAAGCTTTAATCAGGAATGCACATAAGTGCCGGGTTCTATACAATTATGAATGGCTTACAGGTTTTAAATTTATCTTCTTATTAACTTATGTGTGGTCGCCGTGGCGTAGTAAGTGGGTTGGCACGTCGATTCTACGCTGAGGGTGCCAAGTTCATTTCCCGAACTTACCAACTTTCATAGTTTAAGGCTTCACCTCTTTCGAGTTCCTGTCAAGGAACCCAAGGAACCGCTTCTTAAGTTTATCTGTTCGGAGTCGGTACACACGGGTGCTATAGAAGCAAGACTCAGTTCAACCTCCGGCTGCCCCGTCACCCATATAAGTTATTGTTATTATTTATATATTCGTGCCTCGCCACTCTTGAAGCCGAAACTTACTTTCTTGTCAAGACTATGACACTTGAAGTGTCTGAGATGAAGTCATAGCTGTAATCGCTGACGGTCATGTGTATGCGGCTTCTTGTCATCAAGTTAACGCTGTCTTGCGTCTACCATGACTTGGTCCGTAAATGGGAGGTTCGATCACCCTCTCTTTCTCGAGCAAGGGGGCTAGGATTAGAAAACACTTTAGATGGCGCATTGGAGTCCATGTACTGGATGTGGCCTTCCTAATATAATTTTGGGCTTCACATGGTTGTACAGCTCATAGAGTTAGCGGTTGTCTTCTACTGCAGGTACTGTCCTCGCAGACAGGGTCATGTATCCGACGCAGAATTTTTATTTCAGGTCTCATACGGCTTAGAAAGGACGATAAGTTGTTTTGTTTATAGTTCAGTTTTCGGTTCCATATAGCAGGAATGAGCCCTTTGTAAAGCATGATTTTGGTCCTTAGAAGGCGGGGGTTTTGACCACATTTGTTTCGACAACCAACGGTTACCAAGGGCGATTCTAAGTTGGATCTTCGCTAGGGTGTCGTAAATGGAGTTAACGAAAGTTATAGCTAACGATCGTCATGTTTTGTCCCTTGCTGGACAGTATATACTTGCTAAATTCCTCATTGATCCTAAGACCATCTCATTTCGCAAGTTCTTCAATCGCCACAAAAGCTTACACTACCTGACATTAGGAGCACAATGACATGATACCGTTGTTATTTGCGTAACCCAATAGTAGGACTGGTCTTTAGAAGAAAGTGGCTTCCGGGCTTACAGTAGCTCGTCGCACTATGTTCTATAGTACCAGATTGAAGAAATCACCCGACAGTGCATCCCCTTGCCGAACTCTAGTGTACGTTTCGAATGGCTCGAAGGTCTTTGAGCCAAATTGCACAGTTCATGGCGTATTTGTTATCCAAAAACCCCTTGAAATAGTTCCTCGCGATGAAGGCAGCGGTATGCGGCTTTGAAACCGATAAAAGATGTTAGTTAATAATTTGGAACTCGTTAGCCCTCTCTAGGATTTTGCTTTCTCTAGTGTGAATATTTGGTCCATATACTGGCCTCATTCGCACGTGCCGATTAGTGAGATGTAGAACGACTTTCGACGTTAACAAAGTACCGATCCTGCTGTATGCTAAAATCTCAAGTCAATGTAAAAAATATATCTACGTATGTGCATGAGTTTGGAATCTCCACGGCTCAAATGATCCTCGTTATCCATTCCCCATCGTTACCATATAAATTTACGACTACCGCCAGCAGGAAGTTTACCACTAACTCTGAGCAATCCAATAGTCAACCAATAGTCAAATCAAGTTTCTGTATAAAAAATGTCACTTAAGAGTCCCAGAATCTATCTGAAACATTTAAGTTTTACTATCATAAGATTCCATTGGGTAATCTTAACGACGTATGTAGATTATGTAACTCAAACATAAAATCAAAATGTCACAACGACTTAAGGGTCGTTAACGAAATTATAGTAAGTTGCTCAAAGTAGTTATTACGCATTTAGATGAATAATTAAAAATGTAAATTAGTTTTTTTCTATTTATTTTAAAAAGCTTCCCGCAAATATCTGCATGCCGGAAAACAGACTAGTTTTTAAATCAAAATTTAATACTTTCGAATTCTTTTCAAACTTCCTATATCCATCCTCTTGGCATTGAAATATTTCAATCTATCATGTTTTGAAAAAAAAAAAACAAAACAAAAAATTTAACGAAACCAAACAATAAAAGATAAATGTGTCTAAACGATGATATTGTTCACGGTCGTTTTTTTATTTCGTTCATTTGAATGCATTTATGTACATATATTGATTTTAACTGTCGATGGTTAATACAATTTTATTTTTGTCATACTGAAATTGTGTCATCCTAATTTGCGTGGCTGCATGTATTATTAATGGTATCTTGTCTTACGTCGGCATTCGAAAGCAAAGCTTTCATCAGTTTTCTGCAAGAATATTAATGGTTGCGTGCAGAACTTATTCATGTGTGGTGACAGCGTGTTTATTCTTGAACATCTCAGGTAGCCTGCAACTTCAGTTCGGTTGTGTCTGGTAAAGCTTTGTCGCCCCGTCTGATCAGGAGATATGAATGACTCTTTTGAGAAACACTGAGCTGTACAATTTGTCTGCCGGTGATTTGTCATAATTAATTAACTTGTATGCATATCCAACCTTCAGTCACACATAAATAATTTCCTCGCACATATATGCGTACATTCAACTTGTGTTCCAAAGAATTCTCTAACAATAAACGACTGTATAGCCATTTTATGAGAAACTATCACAGGCATCTACATTTTTTTTTCAATACTGAAATAAATTTTTGCACCGATTGAAGCTCCATTCACTATTTCCAAAAATAAACTCCCGCAAGGCTTTCAATAAAACAAGTCCGACAACTGGTTCAAAAACAAGCCTTTATTCAAATGAGATTATTCGCCTGTGACTCTTAAGGGTTCACGATTTTTGGTAAAATCAACTGAGCCTATTGTATTTTCTCAAAAATGCTATTCATGATGGCTACTCAACACCCAGGATCATTAGTTCATAAAACACATTTACGATTCGCCTTTTTACATATGTCGCCTTTTTACATATGACATTTAAAGTGTATGACATTTATAGCAGCATTGACGTCACATTTAATTTATTTAATGTGACGCATTAGTTCCACTCATATCCTACTCCAAAGATGCTTTTGAATCTTGAAATCATCATAATCTCATCTTTCTGCTCAAGGGGAATGTATAATATCAAGAAATGCTTTAAATATATTAAGAAGTTATAGTTTTTTTTTTTATTTGTTTCTTATTTATTAGTATAGTCATCAAATTACAAATGATTTTTAATTCCGGCTACATAGTGTCCTTACCAGGCTAGGGTAGGTTAGGTTAATGGGCATGTGCCATTTCACTTGGGACCCACTGGGATGAGGATTGGGGGAAAAAGATCCTCTTTACTCTTTCTCCGTACCGGTTATGGCTGTGTTCTGTTCATCCTGAGACTTTTTGTGAATCTACAAAGATATATAAGAGGGATTTTTGTGAAATCCTAGAGGTATTGGAAGAACTATTCTCCAAAGGCAGTGACAGAGGTAGTAGGAGTGTTTTCTTGTATGATTTACAATTCGAAGAAAACGCCCGCGCCTTTTGGCACATGAAGATACCTACGTTATATCCATACAGTAGAATCACTGATTTCGTCTTAGAACTAATATTTGAACAACTGCTAGAAGAATCCGCTAAAGTCGTTCGTTTAATACACTTTATTGTAAGAGTGGCGGCCGTGGTGTTGAGGGTATGTGCGTCGACCCCAACTCAACCTCATTGCCTAGGTTTGATTTCCGGCCGGTACGACAAAAAATTATTTTCAGTATGCAAAACAAAAGTTGCATAGTCCAAAATTGCATGCTCCCTTCATAAATGTAGTTCCTGTGCGCGGACCGAAAGTATAAATGGAAGACGTAACCTTAAAAGATATATGTGCTTTCATATTCTCTCTCTCCCTCTCTCTGTCTCTCTATCTCTCGCAATGTGAGTGTACACTATCTTATTGGGTACCATGTCAGCGAAGTAAGTCCTTACATTTAAGAACAGCATAGCATCACAGGAAATGGAAACACTGAACTTCTACAAAATACTTTACTATCTACTGCTCGGCACAAGAAGTTACTTGTGCAGTAGTGGAGGAGCAAAATAGTGCTTGCGTTCAACTATGTTTGGATATGGGATCTATCCAATACTTTTCATCAATTAACAGTTCTGTTAAAGAATAAACAAGCTACATATCAATGCATTATGAAAACATGTATATACATGTGTCTTAACACTTGTAAGGAATATTACAAATCGTTTTGACTTATTGCAAATGTTTGGTTTTAAGTAATTGTCATGGTTTAAAGAAAAAATAATTATCATTCAAAGTTGATCAACCAAATCATCGCCTTACATTTTGAACTAAATGACAGACGTTCCAAACTTGTTTTATTACCTTTAAACTCACCTTGGGGGAGATGAGTTTCATTTTGATACAGATTATGATGTGGCTCAATGCAAAATCCTTCATACTTTTTATCGTTAAGTTTCATTTAATTTCACAATTTCTAGATTTAAATGATACATAAAATTGCATAGATTTATGCGAATGAATTTACGTAGACCCTAAGGCGAATTCACATACTGCACAGCATTAAAAATGGGCTCGTCATATCTCTGTCAAACTGTACCATTATTCATCTTCATAAATAATTCAGTTTGTCATGAGCCTTCAATTAAGTGAGGCGCTTTAAATGTCAAATATTCAGCCAGCATGCAGCAAAGTTTACCACTATATATACTCATTTTAAGGCCATTCATTGATATCGGCTTTTGGGCAAGTACTTACTAATTGCGATCATTAATAATTTGTTTCTTTTCTTTTTCTTGATCACCGTCTGAGAAGGTATAATCCTGTTTCATACAGAAGGAAAACTGTTGTCAAAACTGGGTTCGGACAAATGACGAACATGGCATGCATATACAGATGTATGTATGGATTATACATGGCAGCACATATGAGTCCCGCCTGATCGTGACCTTTCACGTCTGATAGCAGAAACATGTCGTAAATTTTTGCCTGGCTTATTAATTCGCCAATCGGGCGGAGATCCGTAATGCACAAATTTATTTAACATTTCTGGTAATGCTTAAATTTTCGGAGGAAGGCTAAATTAATTGATTGTCAATCGATTGAGGCGTTTCTTGTTCGCCACTGACATGATGAAATATGCATGTGTGTGTGTGTTTAATAAGTTGTTATGACTAATTTTAAAGATTTTATCCAGAATCAGATAAGAAGCATCTTTTTACGATGACAATTTTTCATGCGTGAGCTTACCCACCCGCTACGGATATTGCGTATATCGGTTTATGACTTCTTGCAATGTGCTGGGTGATTAACTTCATGAGTTTATGCGGAAACTTTATTCAAAATCTTCCGATGGGCCTATTGAAATTCTACTCTGACATCCAATAGGTTTATTTGTAAACTTAATTAGAACTATATGGTTTTGCAGACAGAAATTTCGTTCAATTTGTTCATTCGTTCGTAATCATAAACTCTCGCAGTGATTGGTACGAAGCCATCACAAAAGAATAACAACCTGTTTCTACGTGGGTTGTATTAACTAGATGACAGCAGAATATTTGGCTGATTATATCATCGGCTTTATACACAGGGGTTTGTATATGTGATACTTCGTTTCACATAGTTGCGTTGAAAGAAAGAGTGTTTTACTTAAAACCTGTTACTAAAGATTTTGTCTTTAAAAATATCTGCTAAGGAAGACAGGCACACGATGGAATAAATAAACATATTGTAGACAAGCGAGATGGATCGTTGGGGGTCAATCTTTTTATATGAACATACTTCCATATATGTATATTTAGTTTAATGCAGCAAGCGCTGGTGTTATTCATAAGGATGTCTCGATTGTGTTGTTTTTGGTACTCATAATCTGTTTTACTAGGCTGATGATTTAATTTCTTTTTACTTTCTTCACAACTTTGGGGAAGAATGTCATTCCTCGTAGACTCGTATGGTCACTTGATATGCCACGAAACAATGTTATTTCATTGGCTCCCAACGTTTAAACAGGTCCCTCACCATGGGGAATTTACGTGCTCAAGCAATAAACCACAAATACAGTTGAACAAACCAGGATTTATATAAATAAAGACAAGCCATTGGTTTTTTTGTTACAAATTACTTTCGCAATATTTATATAGTGTAAAATGTAAATTAATATAAATATTGATCTACTTGCTCTATGCACTTACTAAAGTTATGTTACAGTAAGGGATGAACAAACTAATTACATAATACTATTTTAATTATGCAAATTAAAATTGAATGGGTTATTGCAATAACATGATAGCCACAAAAGTCAAATATGGAGAAAATGGTTTTCAAAGGATTAAGTCTACACTTTGTAAAATAGGTTAATAAACAGTTGAACTTCGATCTATTTTTAATAAGTGGTATGGGTAGATAACTTAATAAATTTCTTCGATGGAGAAAAAAAACTATGAAATGCGTTTAACAAAAAAAAATTTTTTTATCATACAATTTCTTAAGGTATCTTAAGGACACCTTTCTCTAACACCCTGATTTATCTAAAAACTTGTCACGACTTATCTTTTCTCAATACTCTCAAACTGCATCCTACAGGTTCTTCGGATTGGGCTGAGTTGTCTATACGCCCTGATTTTTTATGCTTACCAAAAAAAGAACAAAAATCAACGCACTTTTTTTTTAAATCAGCTATCATGTAAAACTCGAATTATAACGTAAGTAAATTAATTTTAAGACTAAATTCATTTTCTTTTATAGCTCAACAATTTTAAATTTTTGGAACTTGTGGGAATTAAGATATGTTCTTATTATTTTGTACAAGACTGTATATGTGAACGCACTTTGAATAATGCTGCTCCAAAATAATAGGAGGAATCAAATCATCAAAAGAGTATTTATTTCGTATGCCCATTAAAAATATTACAGAAGCACTGTACAGCTATTCACTTTTTGTGGTGTGACTACTCGTACACCACGTTATTGTGACAGAAGGAAAATAGTGAGACTAAAACTACACAAAAGAGACCTAAACCAATTAAACATTTTCACACAAAATCGTACCGATTTTAATTAAGATATTGTGAAATTATTATATTTAAGTACATTTCCATTACAACGTTCAAACATTTGTGTTTTAAGCTGAATTAAAAAATATACAGTTTAATCCCCCATGTTTCAATCCAAAGTATTGCTGGACATGTAATTCAGAAAGTAGTTTCTAATAAGTACATATGCACGATGTAAATTGTTTGGCGTTGCGACAACCAGAAATGTGATTTTATTTAAGTTGTTGCTTTATACGTCATTGAAAATTTGGTGATGGCTCATACATCTTTCAAGAAGGAAGAAATTGTCTCAATTGGATCATAATAGGTAGTCATGACCTAATTTACATACATCACATGTTGTAAATGTATGGTTAATTACGTTTATTTATAAGTTTTTCTTATTATAGAGTAACGATCTTAACAATTATTGCATCATGTCTTCAATTCGATCAATTTTGTACAAAGTATTTGTTATTCCTATTACTGACGGTCAAATTATCTGCATAAAGTTCCGATAAAAAAAAGAGAAACAAAAATCTCGCTAATCAATGTAGTCACTAGTACCGGGTGCCTATGCCTTTACAAGCTCAAAAAAAAGAAAATAAGTCTACTAGTGATTTTAGCTTTTTGACATGACAAATCAATACATTCTTGGGATTATCCCACACGCATTTTACTGTGCGTTTTGCGGCAGCGAAAAAGCTCATTAAACCTGTCTGGCAGATACACAACTGCTTATGGATCATCTTCGTCATTGTCACGATATTCACTGTGTAGACGTTTGTATTCATGTGTTTCACCTGGGCTTTGGCATCAGCTGGTGTGAGATGTGACGACAACTGAAAGTGAAAAAAGGAAACAGAAAAAGCAAAAAAGAGCAAAACGTATAGCCAGATTATGCGGTGACTTTTGAACGCCTCTTGTTTATATTGAAAAGTTTTGCGATGATCTTCTTCAGTTGCTAAAGATCGGCTTAAACTGTACGATCTGTTTTTTGCTCATTTCGCTGACCTTAGACTGTAAGGTGTTCGAATATCTCTGTTTTATTTTTTTACCCCTGTAGATTGATATCCTTAAATGACGTTAGTCTTATTAATTTATAATCTTTTATTTTTTATTTTCTTGCTTAGGATTCGTAAATGAGTTTTCAAGTGATCGTGGCTTAATTTATTTATTGCATTATAATTAAACTTCTACGTATTATTGGCTGTGATTTTGTGTGTAAAGTTTTGTAATATTATTTAATTTTTCCCTGATTTTTACAACCCCCACCCAAAAACAAACAAAATGAGCCTTCGTGCAGTTTTTTGCATGGTGAGTGTGAATTTTTTTTATATTATACAATATTTA
Source organism: Eristalis intricaria (assembly GCA_964034865.1). NCBI lineage: Eukaryota > Metazoa > Arthropoda > Insecta > Diptera > Syrphidae > Eristalis > Eristalis intricaria. Next base: position 90,629,231 of record OZ035875.1, on the reverse strand, counting down.
TATTTTAGGAATTGTGTTTACATTATGTGTAAGCACTACAATTCTTTAAGCACTTTTTGGAATAACAATCGAAATTCGGAATTTAAGAAGATCGTTGAGGGGTCCTTACAAGATATCGCGTTAAAAGGTTTTGTTAAAGGCATTGATAAGACTCCAGCAGCATCTGGTGATTGAAGAAAACAACGATTCTTTAAAAGGAAACACAGTATGGACTCATATAGATTCATTATATCTCTTTGGTTAATTTTCAACTATGTGGATAAATATTCTTCAAAATATAGTTTTACTAAAATCTACAGGCAAAGCCTTGAAAGAAGATCATATGGATAATACTTAGTTAGGCTCTTAACGTAATTTCTACACGGCTTTATATGTATTTCCATCTCCATGTTCCGTTTTTATTCTCATTCGTCTCATTTTATGACCCTTATTGAGTATGGAGACTGATAATTAACACTCCTGTCGATTTTGGTAAATATAAATGTTTGCGATGTTGTATTACTGCTTGAGCTTCTTGGGATCAATTTAAAGAAATTTCTTTTCTATCGTGTCTATATAATATTGCGTTATACACACCATCCCTTTTGACGAATAATCAGAGGAAGAACGGACATACTGTCATTTGTGGAGTCATTATTGTCTTTGTTAGATCTCTGATAATTCTTCAAAATTTATAATTAATGGCATCAATTCAGTAAAATGAGAACATCAAACGATTTAGCGACCTATCAGTTTAAAGAAGAACGATAAAGCGGTATTCGAAATAGTGAAAGGCATCTCATTCACTTTTGCCGACCATCATTTGATATTTGCTCTGTCAACTATTTTACATTCGAAAATCAAAAGTCTTAACAGATGGTACTACCCTTCTCACGAAAGTGTTAAATTTTTATATATAACTATAAGAGATCCAATGCCGAGGTAGTTTCAGTGAGCAACTCTTTAATTGGTATAAGAATTTATACGCAGTTGTTGCGCTGCGTATCACAGTCATCTGCAACGACGTTTATGGCTTTCGTAAAAGTTTGGAGGACAACATGCATCTAAAATTTTAACAATCTCATTACTATCAACTGCGTTCTGCAAAAATACAGGTGCAGTATATTTCTAGAGAAATCGTTAAATATCTGCACTAAAGTCCAAGATAGTTGATCTGTCTGACAATATATATATATATATATATATATATATATATATATATATATATATATATATATATATATATATATATATATATATATATAGAATATATATATGTTGAACATATACATATATCGCATATGCGTCCACATCTAATGAATTCAAAATCGAAAGTTGCCGAAAAATTCAACACTTGATATGCAAATATATTGTCATACGCTTCAAAGATCTGACTATAGCATGAATTTGTTTATTTCTGGTTTCGTTCAGATTATATAATTCTTGCTATAAACCAATCCAGGCAGTCTTTTATGTGTTAGTTGACTCTGTATGAACTAGTAAAATAATTTATCAGCCCAATATTTAAGTCACGATTTGGGTATATTGACTCAAGTCTTAATATGGCGTTAACTCAGCAGGCGGTTATGTGCTAAATGCAGCAATGTTAAGAAGATATTCCAAACAAACATATTCACACCTATTCAGTTGAAGACAATTAAGTGTTATCAGATAATGAGAATAATTGCAAAATTAGATTTTATTTAATCAATGTCATTTACTATTTTTGGAATTTGAAATTCAAAATATTTGATTAATAGTTAAAACGGACAAAAGGGCGTAAGTAAAAAATTTTTAAATTGGCATGTTCATTAGAATTCCTGAAATATGTGTTTACAACTCTTCTGATTTCGATGGATATACGTTCTTAAATCCATGAATAACTTTCTCGTTAAAATTGATTTCATTTTAAAATTCTAACCTAAAGTTGATTAAAATAATAGGCTCTGTCATTTATGCTATAATTATGCCAGTGTTTGTATATCGAAAGCCTAGCTAGTTTGTAAGCCTAGCTATTTAGGCAGATATCCTGTTTTTGACAAGTGAACATTGAACCTAAATTTTGTGACGGCAGAAGAGTGCTTGAATTGTTTTCCAAGAAGGCTTTTTATTCTTTTACAAAATTATGCAAATGACATATGATTAAGTGAGCCTAATTAACATTTTCTCTTAAATCAGAACTACCCAGACGTGAGAGGTGTCTTTTCTTTTTCAAATTTCAAGGCCGCAAATATGCATAAATTTACGAAATCTCACAAGAATCTTTATTATGGATAAGTGAATTGCGGATTTGATGGCTTGTGGATTGGGTTTGAGGGTTAGTTCTGTTTTTAGGATGAGCCCAGTGTCAGTGTTGGTCGCTGATCGTTGTTCTTACTTATTTGTATGGAGAGCGCCTTTCAAAGTTCACATGTGTAGGGAAAAACTCCAAGGTCAAACTATTCTGCTTTCAACTCATCTATGACGTGAATACTCAAATTCACCCACATTCATATATAAGAAAGCGAACACAACTCTGTAACTCATTCTTAAGCAGGAGACAAATGCTAATTATGAACGTGACTTCTTTTAGGTAACTGTGAGTAAAAATTGGCTCAAACTTTGTTCAGAGGTATTCAATGACAACAAGTTTTTCATTTGTAGGTCTTCACAAAACCCAAAGAGCAAAGTAGATGGTTGGACTTTTAGTGTACATACATGCCTGCATACACGTGTAACATAATTAATACCATCTTTCAAAATTATTGACGCACAGAAGTTGTTGGTTGGTTGCAGAGGACGGTCAGTACATTTCATGTTTGTACTTAAGACGTTTCCATTGAAAATGAATAAAAAAAAATCACCCTAAAACTCCCCGTGCGGTTGTAATTTGGTTTCGTGATAGAGGCACTCCAGTCACGCATTTGAAGCTATTTCGATCGTTAATTTTGTTTAACAATCAACAATCAGATCTTTTGTCTATGCTTGTGTTCTTGACTACTAATGTCTGCACCAATCCAATTAAATATTGGCCAAGAAACAGATCGTGGGTTATTTATCACATTGCTGTGAGTCACTTATCACTGTCACGATCCATCAATATCCAAATAAGTTGCGATCACTCATGATTTCGCAAGTGATCGGTTTTTATTTATTCGACTAAAATCATTTCACAATTTTTTGTTGCTATCCTAATGGTGAGTACATTTTTCAAAAGGAAAGAACATTAAAAGATTCTGGATTTTGTAGATACAAATATATGTATGTACAGTAAAAAAGATGACAAAGAAGTCATTGTGTGTATATGTAAGTATCTACTGGGAATATCGAAATCATAACTCAAAGCAAAACAATCAAAACACACGACCTCTTGCTCGTCCGTGAGACATCATGAGCAATCCATTTGAAATCATCACACCTCCCACTGTCTTGTTCAGTGGGCGGTTATTTGACATTTAGAATTGTCTGTCTCCGCAATCTACTTTATAAATTATACCTTACTGTTAATTCCTTGGCGAGTGCATACCGTTTGGTTGTAAGATGCGAACATGAATGCAGTTAAATATATTTTTAATTCGTCGAAGGTATTTTGATATTTGAAATAAGATATACAGGGATGTATTATTTTGCATGACTAATATCTGCATGATATGGTCAAATGTTGGTTCTTTGAAAAAAAAACTCGATATTTACAAGAATTAAATACATCTCTTGAATAAATTGATCTAACTGATTGATTTCACAGTTAAGGGTGCGGTCATAACAAAGTGGTTGTGGCGATAATTTATTTACCAGTGATTCAGTTACACTGCAGGGTATTTTATTGAGCTAATAAAAATCGAAGACGGATCTGTGAACTTATTTGCTCGCCAATACACCAACTTTCGGTTTCGTCTTAAATTTATTTTTGATTTTATTTTCGTCTGATCTAATGCTGTTGACGTAGTCCTCATTAAGACTCAAGGTGAGACGGTCAATAACGGCATAATTTAAATAAAACAATATACACATTTTGCAAATCACAATGCACATGTATATACACAATGCATACAAACATATTTATGCCCGTGTGAAACCTTTCCATTCGACTAGATAGTATTGAAATTTGAATAACGGATCTATAATACAAGGAATGTTTCCTGTTTTTTCTGAACACACTGTTAAAATACATGCATACCCTAAGATAAAAAAAATAATTAAATGGAAGTGATATGAGAGTATTCTATTAGGTTTTTTCGTTTTTATATTTTTTAAAGAAAGCACTCTTAAGTGATTTAAGATTTGATAACCCTACCCCCGAGAGTAAGTGCAACTTCAGATTCTGGTTATAAAATGCAGGTTTTAGAAAAAGAGGAACATTTTATATAATTTTAACCGGTATGCGCTTTAATTAAGTAGGAACATTTTTAATGATCTAGTTATATTAACTAAATTCATTTTGTAATTTAACTTTTATAATAAAAAAAAACTTGTTTTTAGGTACCTGTGGACGTCATTCGCCTTTAGGCTATTCTTTTTTGTACAATATTTGTTGAATAAAAGAAAATGTGGGTGAAAGTAAATTGATAGTTTCGCTTAAAGTTTATGCAACCCACTTATGAAGGTAAAGCTTCCACAGTTTGGTAATAAATAGAAACAAAAAGTTGAGTTGGCTTTTGTTTTGCAATTCGCATTATAAACGCCATGAGTTTCTTTTGTATATTCAAACAGTTTCAACTCTCAAACGAACCTGGAAGTGAAAGCCCTGAGGATGTTCATTTTAACCCTGGCTTAACGTAGTGCGTCCACACAATGGGGATTTCATCGTTTTTTGCTTATTTCACATTCGTAAGAAATCTGATTTCTTTAAAAAAGCACACACACTCCTTCATTGAGTTTATGCAACATTAATGTCCTTTTAACAGACAGGTTGCATTTTGTTTACCTCGCGACCAGGTGAGAATGACTGATTTGTGTCTGATATCTCTCAAAATCAGTTCACAAATGTTGCATTAATTTCCAGACACGTGAATATCGGGTTTATTACTCGCAGATTCTGACATTCGATTTCTAACCAACATCAGGAAATGATATGGAATTCCGCATACTTCCATAATGAATACACCAGTTGTATATTTAAATAAGTAATCTGTATGCAAATTTGATGTGATCGTTATGCAGTGGATGCTGTCTTTTTGACCAGAAGACAAATTATGTCTAACGCATGTAGTGTATAAAAGCCCCCTCTCTCGCTCTTACCTTACCTTACAGATAACTTTTGTTTTGATTACTCATCAAATACCAATCGTTTTACCCGAAAACATCTAAATCTGCGTATTCCTTTTTGTTCTATTACACAACACTCATGTCAATGGCATTCTGATCGCACAGTAACGGTCACCAATCGTTCAACAAGTTGATGACTCCTGTGGTGTTTGTTTTACAATTATTTCCACTCAACAACATTTGATATTCAACAAACGTATGTAGATATGTACATAATCACAGCGACTTCACACCATCCGAGCATTCTGTGTGTTAGAGTTATTTTTAAAGTCAACGCGTTCCACAAAACACCTTGGGAGTAATGTGAGAGAAGAGATTTCCAAGATTTAAGATATACATATTTCCCAATTTGGCAGTTATGGACCTAATTGTGAAGGCAGTTTAATTTGTTTGAAATGTCTGAAAATGTCGTGTTCACATGATATAATTTATGAACACGTCCAGTAAACTTTTTTTTTTCTTTCCATACAACACCATTGACACTATTTATTTTGTCAGCAGCCATATGCAAAACATGTCTATGTCTCTTAACTGAGTATTCATTGGGAAGAAATACCAGTTTTGTATTTAGTGTATGCATGTATTTTTACCAACATTCGATTCCAATGGATTGTTTGAGCTAAATTGAGCTAAAATAGTTAAATGTAAGCATACATATGCGTTTGGTTTAAATGCGCCCTGAAGTTTTTGTTTTTAATGGAATGCACTCTTTGCGCAACGTAGCCAGATGTTACATTTCAAGGCCGCTACCAACTATGGTGTTGCTCTTACAAACACCATAGGTCATTGGAAACGTTCGCTCATTTATCTGCGAGTCAAGTTTATTTGTTTTTATTTTTCCGCAACAATTTGTGGGTCATCCTCAGGCGAGGCCCTTTATTGATGCATTCACTGGAGACCTTCAGACATAATCACGCACTACCATAGTGAATTCCCCATCCAATTAAAAAATTACGAGAACGCTACAGACGGTGATGCAATCGTCTTATTTACGACCGGCAATCGATCTGCAGTCTCCCAAAAGGGATTTTAGCAAAATGCTGCTGCTACCTTCTGACCAGTCATCTCGATGACTCTGACCTTCGTTTTCACATTTTTTTTCTTTATGTTGCCCTCCTCGTATTTATTATATCACAAGGCAATATCAACTTTAGCGTACAAGCAGAAACAACTTTTCGCAATGTGGCACTGGTTGGAAGATGCACCGCGGGAAGACACTTGGGTGCCAACACGGCAGATGCGTCTGCATTGAGCGCGCGCTTTTCTTACGTAACCAGCGTAGCCAAACGTGTATCACTGTCAACATCAAGACTGACCTTAATTTCAGCTTAAAATGAAGATCATAATTCAGGTGATCGTCTTAATGACAGTTAAATTCAGAAATGTAAACGTTCGACCTTTCTCAGTTGATCCCCAATCATTGAATGATGTTCGAACTCTTCAGAAGTTCATTCTTCATACTTCATACTTCAAATATTTAGATACAGGCGTTCTTGTTGAGTTTCGCGCCAGTCATCTCACTTGTCTTGTCTGCGGGTTGTAGCTCATAATTCAAATTCCAACTAAGGAGTGTTGCTTGTGTAAGTTTTTTTTTTTCGTTTTGGAAACAATCAATCATCTTAAACAATGGGAAGGCATTCGTTTTGTCAACTGTCACCAGAGTCTTCGTGTCACAAATGAATTCTTCAAAAATTGATTTGCTCTTTAAAACATATCCACACCCGACTGTGACATCGTGGTACATGGCCCAAAGCTCTGACGGTTAGGAATCGCATCGCGGCTTGTGTGTGTGCCGTGTGGTAGCCTACTTTGCCGATGTCTCTGAACAAGTTTACGAACGAAGTCCTCTTGATCATCCTACTCATGGCCTGAAGTGTGTAGTGCGCAAATCTGAAGTGAACCGATTTGACCTGATTCGTGAAATTGAATTTTGTTCAATTGTGTTTTCCCTTTCGTTCATGAATTTCTTCTTCTTTCATGAATACTCATGTAATGCAACTCATACCTGCTGCAGACTGGTTTGCAAAAGAAATCAAAAATACGATATTCATATTTTTATTATTATTTTTTGAATTTGTTTTTTTGAATGGGTCCAGTTATACAACGAAATCTAGGCGTTAATTGTCTGAATAATTAAGTATTCACGCGCTTTATCGATGCTTATTGGGGACTATATGCAATGCTTGACAATTCATGTCAAGGTCAATGAATCTTAAAAAAACAAATCAAGTTTGTTTGGTGTTATCTAATGTAATGGCTCTAATTGATATCCCATAAGGTTGTATTTGAGGTATCAGGTCATTATACTCGCTAAAGTCCATTGAACTGAAGAAACTGGGTTGAGGATTAATTTGTGATTCATATTTTCATTGCAGTTCTCGTTGAAACCTGTGATGCTCTTCCGTTTCGTGACTTCGGGAAACGTCCCATATTTCGTGACATATTGCTGTATTCTGAAGTGAATTGAATATTAAAAAGAAATTTAGATCGAGTTAGACTCTTTTGGCCACGTACAGTGCAAGAACACTTATAATTCCATTCAAGATGAGCAGTAGCTCCTACTTGCTCCCCCTTACTAATGCTTGTTGACTGACATAATAGTCAACAAGCATTATTTAATTTAAATGCGACGATACGAGATCTTCATTTAATTTGTATTATTTATTGACATAAAGTACACGTACAGAAATCAGCAAATGGTGTTGTTTTCATTAGTCATGCATCAGATCGACTAACGGGGAATAGAAAGAAGTATTTTGCTAGATGCTATCCATTAGGTGCGACAATAAAAAAAAAAGTATTCTTCATGAATTTTCGATGAGGACAGATTGCGAGGCAACGTATCCCAAATGATTGGATTTATAGCGCCCACATGTCTCTTAAAGACTGCAAATTTTCCACTTACTCATCATCTCGGTGACTTTGAAATTCAGGGTATCAAACCGGATCTAAATTGTAGCACTAAGATTTCTGTATAATAAAGATCAAAATATTCCAATAATCCAATATCATATCTAGTATATACACCATTCCACAGCTGAGGGTCATTGGCAAGAGAAATTGCTTGTATCGCTTGTATAACTCGTAATTTATATTCGCGGAAATTGTCTAGACTATGTTGAGTAATAGGTGTCTTCTCTCATTCATTGTTTATTTTTTTAATTATATGCGTCTTCAAACTGAATACTATGAATTATACTACGGCATTTTATGAAGGCTTCTAGTGTGCTATTTTATTAGATAAGCGAGCATTGACCATATGCGAAGGTAGTCAATGCCCTATTTCAATTTTATTCAGTAATAAACTTTCCAAAATAGGCACATGAACACGATTGGAAGCAAATGCGGATTCACATAAATTGTCTGATCGCCAAATTATGATACACATCGTAAAAATGTCACAAATCATTCGTCTGAAGCTAAATCCGGGTCCAAGAAAATATATACTAATCAGATTAGTCATCATCCACATTCTACGCTGGCATATGAGCACCTTTTATAGCCCAAGTTCGTCCCACATGCATACAATCACTATAACGCCAGTCCAAAATGTCAACCTCTCATTTGGAGATTCACGTGACATTTCAATGAAGCAACAATATATCGAACGGATTTTCCAGGGGATGCCTGTCCCTTAAACTTATGATTGAAATACGATGTACACGCATAGAAATGGACTTGCTCGAAGTAGATACAAGGATACACGTCTTAGTAAATGTCGCTTCAGTTGTGCATTGGAAAGGAATACACATTTATAGATCAGATAAGTCACCCACTGTTCACTTCTAACTCGCTTGTCTGTAAAACAACACCTAACCTCGATTTGTTGACACTCAATTAGCATCGTCTTTTAACGAAAAGCCTGAATTTCTAAGAAGACTAAAACCTGCTCAAGAACTATTCAACAATTACAATACATACTTGCATACATCAAATTAAATCACGCGTTATAAATAAAACCAAATGTTTAAACATTCTTTATCAACTATTAGGATAATCCCAGAAACTGGTTTTTGATCTATGGCACCTGAATACTCGAACGTTTATGCTAAACAGTTTCTTTGATTTAAAATATCAATAAGAGCAGAAACATCTAAACATGGCGGTGCAGACGGTGACGAGACTTCATTTTGGAGTTGCAGCAACTCTTCTGATTTCTCTGAAGTGCATGATCATAAAATAATTGAAAAGGCCAAGCTTAAGTTAACGTACATAAATGCCTGTTAACACTTTGGATGTGCATTAAATACGTGTACGTTGAGTAAATTAAAACTCTCATCTAGCAATCGTTATAGAAGTTGACAGGGAGATTAAAAGGAATTGAAGTGACTCTATAAAATGAGGAGTGTCGATGTTGCGTTCGCCGTTGTGCATTTCAGCTTCAGGGGTAAAAGTATAAAATGCATACAAGAATGTCAAGTCATATACTGCGGTAAAAAATGGTTTGCCTTGTGTGAAGCAAAGAAGATTCGCCTCTTACTCGTGGCGGAGTCTGTGAGAGAATCTAGTTAGAATGCCACCACTGCGGTGATTGTGCTTCGACAAGCCGTGTACTTTACACGAAGAGATCGAGAATCAGAACCAAGCTTAACAACACTTTCGTAGTAATATACGCCAAGACACAACTATTGGTAACCAAATGTTTTATCGTTTGGTACTTTTCTTATGAGTGCTTAAAAATATTGTAATCCATTTTCTCATTCTGATTGATGAACATTTATTTATTATTTTCTTTTTTGTTTATTCTTGTTTTAGGCGCTCGCCGTCTTGTCGGTTCAACAAATTCTCTCCGCACGTGTAGTTGACAAGGAGAATCGACAGTTGATTATCGATATCAATGACAGAAAAACAACGAACACCCAATATTATTCTTCAAACTTTGACACAAGTAAGTACGAGTCAGAAATCTGATAAAAAAAAGTACACAACCGGACTGAATTTTGGTATTTATATGGTGGAATATGGGTGCAATATGGTAGTTTTCAGTTAAGCTCAATCGGCTATTGCAAAACCTGCAGTAAATGATATTTTGAATGTTTGTAAATATATATGTATGTAGAGCATAACAAAAGAAAAATCGATAAATATTTGAGTCACATAAATGTAAATACACGGTTTTAATGTCATAATTGCAAGGTATAGCATATCAAAGAGGAGGTAAGGATGATAGTGGATTCTCATGTGTACCCTAAATCGAAAAAAAAAATCCACAAAACGCACGCCCGCACACACCATGCAATGCTTTTTGTACGCTTTTGCTTTAAGATTGATCCAATCACACTTTGTGTATATATGTAGGTGCCTACCGTTACGGTTACGATATCGGTGAGACCGGTAATTTTCATCACGAAACGCGTGGCCCCGATGGAGTCACATACGGTTGCTATGGATGGATAGATCCGTATAATGTTCTAAGGGTAATACATTATGTAGCAGATGCTCACGGTTACAGGACCGTTGAGCCCGAAAAACCTGTCGAAGTTTTCCCCGAACGAGGGGATAGCTCACTGCAGAGTGTCGAGCAGAGGGCAAAACGAGTGGGTGTACTACTACCCTGGGATGAGTTATACTTCCCAATTGGTTGTGGTAAATTTGAAGGTGGTCCTCGTCCGAATTTCCCAGTGATAAAAATTCCAGGAGGCACTGTGAGTCGAGCTTACGGTGTTACATGTAATTTTGTTTTAAGTATCTTCCTTATTTCGATAGCAAACGAAGTCTTCGAATGGAATAAATATTGAACTCGCAGGAAGTTCAAGCACAAGCAGTATACGAAAAGATTATCATCCAATAGTTTTATCTGGATCGGCTGAGAAGAGCTTACCAATCTATAATATTAGGGGAAGTGGTAGTGGCGGCAAAGGTGGCAAAGGCGGCCGAGGTGATCTCAATGCCGCCGGTGGAGCTGGATTTGGAAGCAACAGAGGCACTGGTAGTTATAAGGACAATAATTCCGGAAAATACGTACATGTTGATGGCGGATCAGGTCCCCCGGCTGAGCCCTATGACCACATTGTGGGAGCAAATGGAGGAGTTGGGGGCGCTGGTGGCGCTGGAGGCGCTGGAGGATTTGGATCCGGTGGAGGCACTGGAAACGGAGGAGGTTTAGGAAAAGGTAAGAGTATCGATTTTCTGATCAAACAATCAGGCTAAAAGACAAATTTAAACACCATTAGATGGACCTGGTGGTCCAAATGGTCCCAATGGACCTAATGGTCCCAATGGTCCAAGTGGTCCCAATGGACCCAACGGCCCACCTGGTCCACCCGGCCCACCAGGACCTCTCGGTCCATTAGGGTTCGGAGATGGCTTTGGTGCAGGAGATGCCACAGGCACGGGTCCACTCGGTGCTGGAGGAAAGTACAGCACAGGTGACCGTACAGGCACTGGACAGGGAGGATCAATTGGCAACGGTGATCTTACGGGCACTGGGCAGGGAGGATTAATTGGCAACGGTGACCTCACGGGCACTGGACAGGGAGGATCTATTGGAATCGGTTCCGGATTTGGGACTGGCCAAGGTGGTCGGCCTGGAGCAGGAGATTTAATTGGAAATGGCCTTGGAGGTGGCCCAGGTGATGGAGGTCTGTTTGGAAAAGGACCCTCTGGGCTTGGCGATGGACAAGGGAAAATAACCTCTGGAGGCGGAGGAAAGTTTTCTGAAGGAAGTGGAGATGAAAGTGGAAAAGGCATTGGTGGAGTCGCAATCAACTCAGGTGCCTATGTTAATGGAGTAGGCGGATCTATTGGCTCAGGTGACGAAATTTTCTAAAACTATGAAGAAAATAATCTAATATGACGATCAAATTAGGACTAGGAAGGGGAAAAGGCTCCGGCGGCTTATTTGGAGCTAACGGTAATAATGGCGGCTCAATAGGCAACGGTTTATACCATGATAATAAGATAGGAGAGGCGTCGAATCCATCTCACGCAAGGATTCAGTCGAATCAGAATCGTAAGTACACACAAACTTTTCCTGTACAAATAAAATCTTTTAAAAATTTGCTTAAATTGTGCACTCAGAAAAGTATCGAGGTGAAAAGTACCAGAGTGATAACTCCGGCCAATACGTACACAACCCAGTTCCTTATGTTCACATCGAGGGTGAACAAGGTCCAGGAGCAGATCCTTATGCTCACGTCATTGGACCCGAGGGTGGATTCGGTGGATTCGGGGGCAATGGCGGAGATGGACTTGGCGGAGGATTGGGACCTAATGGACCTGGTGGCCCCAATGGACCTAGTGGACCAGCAGGTCCAGCAGGTCCCGCAGGACCATCCGGACCCAACGGACCTAATGGTCCACCCGGACCACCTGGACCACCCGGAGCACTTGGCCCATTCGGACCTACCAACCCAGGCCCAGCCGGCCCCGCTGGGCCACCTGGACCACCAGGACCATTCGGACTCACAAAACCGGGCCCAGGAGGACCACCCGGACCACCAGGACCATTCGGACCAACAAAACCGGGCCCAGGAGGTCCACCAGGACCACCAGGACTGACGAGACCCGGTCCCACCGGAAACCCAGGAAAACCAGGCCCAACAAACCCAGGACGCCCAGGACCCCCAGGATACACATCACCAGGGCAGCCGAACTCATATTATCAAGAACGTGATAGGTACAACCAGTTCCAGTATTCGAGCCAGCCTGGTTTTCCTGGGTCCTTCGCCGAGGATTCAGGTTAGCAATGTGTGAAATGTGCGAGAGCAGTTTCTCGTAGGTTCTTGGTAAATGCAACTAATAACATATCTTCTAACTTTATTAAATAATAATGACTTAATTAATACAGCCAATTAAACAACAAATAATAATTAATATTTCAATAATTTTCTCAATAACAAGAAGTCTCTTCCAGAAGGCCGTTAACCCCACCGTTTTAACCGTATATTATGTTAACCGTAACAGCACTATGACTGCAAAACTTGCCTAAACTCATAATTTTGTTCAATAATGCAAATGTTAACCATCATTTTTCACTTAGTGTAAGCCTTTAACCATCTTATATCTTCGCACTCTGGTTTGGCCATAACTTAGTCTAAGGCTTCATTTGCTTAACATGCACTCTTTGTCCCAACACGCAACCATGCACGCGTCTGTACTAAGACTAACCATTTCAATAACGAATTTCTCTCTCTTCTCTTATCATTACAGAATCTGGTAGCTATAAACCCAAACCTAGAATTACTGGTAGATATGATAGTAGAATCGGTGACGGTAAATACCGTCGTAAGTACAATGGATTTAATAGGACTTTCGGATGGAGCTTGAATGTCACATGGTTTTAATATGAACTTTTCTTCTTCACAGCTAATAACGACGGAAAGTACGTTCCTGATGATTCGGGCAAATATGTTCACGTAGAAGGACCTAAGGGACCAGATGCTGAGAAATACGAACATATTATTGGGCCTGAAGGCGGTTTCGGAGGTGAAGGTGGCGTCGGAGGTGAAGGTGGATTTGGACCTGGTGGCCCTGGAGGACCCGGAGGACCCGGAGGTCCCGGAGGCCCTGGAGGCCCTGGAGGACCAAACGGACCACCCGGACCACCCGGCCCACCCGGACCACCCGGCCCACCTGGACCACCCGGCAGATTCCCAAGTAAGATCATTAAAATTAAGCACAAACTTGATAAAGTTCAAGTAAATCAAAAATTAAATTTCTTATACAAACTAGAACCACCACCAGCAAAACCAAGCCCAGGAGACAAGGGACCACCCGGTCCACCCGGCCCACCCGGACCAAAATCACCAGGCGATCGTCCAACAAACCCCCGTGAATCTAACCGAGAAACTGCCGGCTACTTGCCCCCTTTGAATAACCCAAAATCGTATAACTTAGGTAAAACCTACGACCCTGATCTTTCTCCTCCCATACAACTACCGAAAATTAATAATCAACCCTCCTCCACTCCCAAACTAGGACTCCTTGGAAATGACCTACCACCAATTTACGGGTTGAGTATTAATAATACAGTTAGCACTAGTAGCACACCAAAACCTTTTCAAGCCACCATTAAACCTATTCAAAGCATAACACCCATACCAAATAGTAATAAGGTCACCCCAAATAACAAAATTGTAGAAACAATACGGATTCAATCAACCGCTGCACCTATCCCAAAAATAACCCCTATTCCAACTAGAAATAACATTAAAATTGTAGAAAGTATACCAATTCCAACAACTGCTGCTCCTATTCAAAACATAACCCCCATCCAAATAAGCAATAACAACAAGGTTATCGAAAAGATACAATATACCGGATCTACTACTACTAAACCCAAACAGAACATAACTCCCATCCCAAGTAGAAATAACAACAAGATTGTCGAGACGATACAATTTGGATCTACTGTTAAACCTAAACAGAACATAACCCCCATCCCAATTAGCAATAACAAACAAGTTGTTGATAGAATACCAACTAAAACAACTGCCGTACCAATTCAAACAAACATAACCCCCATTCAAAATCGACATAACAATTTTGTAGACAAAAATACTCCACTCACAAGCTTTCCTACAATTTCTACCCCGAATACCACTGCCCCAATCTCATTTATTAATGTTCCTTCCCCAGACGTTAACTGCCCATGCTCCCAGGCCACACTAACAACTAACACCAACGTAGACAACTCCAACGCTCGAAAATCAACAACGACTAAAAGCACACCGTACGATAAGCCGAATGCTTCACTATTCCAAAGCGTAATGCCAGCTGCACTTCCCGATAAAATACCCGTATTCCCACAACAGCCAGGACTCCCTGCCACCCTGTCTCCTAACAATCTTCCCGAAGGTGCTGTCATTGCTTTCATGCCAGTAATTTTCTTCCCTTCTATCAGTTCGATTAACAACTGCGATCTCAACACTCCAAGTGTCGAGTCGATTGCAGCAGCAACCCGAACAACAACTGATAAAGCGGGAAATTCTTTGAACGTACTTCCTGTGCTACCGGCAGCTTTTACTAATTCCCCACAAGCATCCCAAGAACAATGTATGTGCCCATGCTCCTGCACTCAAAACATTCCCACACGTAGATCACACAGAAAGCGTTCCCATCGTGAAAGTAGAAAAAGCACAGACACAAAGCAAGATACAGCCGCTTAAGCGACATGCTTTCATACTTGAATACACACGAATGACGGAAAAAATACACACACATACTCGAACATGATTATGGTACCCAGATTGAATTGTATGTGGACGCCCACAAAGCCATATAATTATGTATAAACACATTTTTTTTAAATATACTATTTTATACTAGTTTTCGAAATCTTGAACTTTACGGTCACCCGTTTACAATTTGAACTGTTTACCGACTAAGTTACGATGAAAAGGGAACAGTACACTCGATAACAGAGTTAAGTTGTTAAAGCTTTTTGATGTTTCGTCCTTCCTTCCACCTAGATATTTCTACAATTAAACATTTAAATTATTCCCGTATGAAAACAAAATACAAAATACCGAAACTGTAAGCATCGATAATCATTTACTATTTTAGAAAAAAAAACAAGAAAACAAAAGAAAACTATTGCGAAAAAAATGAAACGATAAATGAATAATTTGTAGAAATGAATTAATGTCTTTTGATTTTGTTGATTTTATATTTATAATACTCACGCAGTTGTCATTATGCTTGTAAATTTATTATGTAATTTTAAGTTTTTGAGTTTTACTATTGTAATAAAAATTGCGTTCAAAAAATTGCACACTCTCGTCTTTGTTTTTCTGTTTTTAATTTTGCTTATTGGGAAAATTTCGTGAGTTTGGAATTTCAGTAGCAAGTTACTTCAGGAAATTAGTGAAACAGAATGCCAAGGACGGAAATCATTTGAATAACCTTCTCAAAATGCTAATAAGTTGAATAAAATAAATCTTTTCTCATCACCCCCAACAAATGTAGTTAACGCGGATTCAAAAATACATATATCATCTTAATCCCAAGGTCGATTGAAACCCGTGGACGGATCTCGCCAGCGCCCAAGACTTGTGCAATATATATCATATTTCTGTTTTTTTTTTTGGATAATCAGACATCAGACTGTGATAGCGTGGTAATAAAATGATGTGTGTGAACTTTATCTCGGATACGCTGGCCAAATCACATCTGATATTTGAGTGAAACGTGAAAGTTAACCTTGGCAATCAATATAAATATGAATCAATATAAGACAAATTGGAATTTATGAGGCGTCGGATAAAGTTTCCATTTGCATAGATAGTTGGGCGTAGTAACGTGTCAACCGATCCATCTCCGAAGACGAAAAGGCCTTGTGAAGGAAAAAAAGTCCCAGATCCGCTTCGAGGGATTTCCAATTTGGGAGTAGGCGAACAATGCTGCAGATGTTAGTAAAATAAGTTTTTACTTTTTTACATCAATTTACAAAACTGTACATCTTATTATGAGTTATACATAAATACATTACTTGTCATTAGATTAGGTTAGTTAAGTGAATAGACGTGCAATCCACGTCTCACTTAGGTCTTGATGACCGGGCATCACAAGGCCTGTAGGCATCCGTATAGACGTTGATGGTCGAATTGTTGATGGGTTAATTTATGTTCCACTCCTCCCTTGTTGGCAAATAACACCCGAAGACAAGGAATGGGGAGAATAGTCGCTTTCGAATTGTTCTATTTGTAATGTGTCCAGTATACTTGCATGACCAGTAGTGCTTTGGAGCCAGCCCTTACTTGTCATTAGGAGAATAGTTAATGGAATTTATTATTAAACATGACAACGAATAGATGTGAATGTTATTTCAAAGTTAATTAAATACAATTATATACTTCTAATTTATTTCCGTAGACTTAGAGCAGGAGGTAGGGTAATCTAACCTCAACCTACAAGTCTGCAGTTATACACAAAAATTTGATGGATTTCTTTCTCCAGTTGTGTGCGCCAGTTATTGCATTCGTAGGCATCTGGCTAGACTTATGTTGCAGCCCGTACAGTTTCTGGGGGGTTAGAGATACACGACTAGCCCTAACTTCAGCTGGGATGAACCGCAACGAGTTTCACTGTTTTTGCGTCCCTACCAATGAAACACCGCAGAACAAAGAAATAAGTTGTTCGTTTTTCTCTTCACCGTTTACCGACAAACCAATTTTGGCCGCTGATTCCATCTTAATGCTAGCAACGAAAGTATTAGGCACAGGAAAACAAACAAAATAAACAAAATAAGCGGAAAATAATCAAACAATCGACGACACCAACGCTTTGATATCATTATAACTAAATATTACCATATTTAATATTCTTCTTTTTTTAATATAAAAAAAATGCGACATAACACGCACAAGTGGGAGGAGACGTTAGTCAACCTGTTATGAGACAGGAAATGCGAAATCCACAATCTAAACTTAAATGCATCACCATTATATTTTGGCAAAACTGTTTTGGACTCGGTCACGGTTGTATAATATTTTAATTCGATAATCATAAAAGACAAGGAAAACAGTAATTCCCGGATTGATGTCATGGGTTGAACACTGGTTAGTAATCCGAGGTGAACTGTCAACTGAAAGTACCCCATAAAGAATTTCGCAACCACACCTGAAATTGAAATATAGGCAACTAGCTTCCTTTTTTCCGAAAAGAAGACGGAAAACATTATCACTGAATGGAAAGAGAGAAAGAAAATGGGAAGACTTGATGCAAGAGTAAATCTTATGGGAAACTAAATTAATGCGCAGTGTGAGTTCTGCATAGTTATTTAGTGCTCCATTAGGCAAGGGGCACAACAAATTTCTCGAGAGTAAAAGTTCCAAACATTTTTTTTGTGGAAATAAACCTCTAATGTGCATTCAATAAAGAGCACACGGAACAAGAGAGTTTCATTAAATCTTGATTCGTAGCTTTTGTATTTGTGGTACCCCCAATAGATAAATAAATGTTTCCAGTTTTAAAGAAGATAATGAATGGAATGTTTCACTGATGCTCAAAACAAATTTAACGTAACAGATGCAACGTGTGGAGCATCGTATAACTAGCACTGCCTTCTTTGAAGTTGTGCCACTGGTATTTCCACGCCAATCGTGTCTAAGTTAGATGTTAATTAATTTTGTTTGCATAGTGTGATGTAAGACAAACAGTATTCGTCAAAGTATGTTAAATGGTCAGCTAGAAGTTGGAGGGCAAGCAATATTCAAAGCGGAAGTGAATGAAATGGAACTGATTTTTTCGTTATTTTTAAGAAATTTAATTTATTTGAGGCATTTTTTGTAGAGTTTCGTATTATGAATGAACTGAAACAATTTCCCCACCCACTTTTACATTTATGTTAAGAAAATGCGGATTGTAAACATGTATCACATTTACTGGACTTAGAAAATACTATAATTTGCGAAGAGATATGGAATGTAGATTGGAGTGGGTTGTATATTAATACTTTTTTTTTTTTAATAATTACACGAACTACACCCAGATCTGTTTTATCACGGTCTAGAAAAAAAATGGATCCACTTTAACAAGATTTTATTTAATTAGAACTATGATGATAGACAATGCTGTTTTATTTTCAATTCGTAAAAACGGAGTTAAGTGTACAAAAAAAAAAAAACAAACAGTACAAATAACTAATATATTTGTATTTAATACTAGTGACCCTCCTCCGGCTCATTCTGTTAAGATCAATTTTAGGTGATTTTTTCAATAGGCCAATACAAGAAGCACTATCTTCAAAAAGTCCGTGAACCGTCAATGATATTGATGGATTGGATGAGGAAGTTTTCGGTCTCTTCGAGAGAAAAGTTCTACGTTCAATCTCACGTCCTTTTAGCGTTGATGGTTTTTGGAGAGAGATTCAACCGTGAACTGAACGGATTTTACGGATTCAACGCCTAAGATGGCTAGCGCAACAGTTCTCCAGTCCGAAGAGTCTTCGCCCCCGAACCAGTGGGATAACGCAAGTAAAGACACTCACGGAACCGATGGCGCTCACGAATGAAGAAGGACTTCAACCCACTTACCGTGTAAAATTGGAGGCAGCTGGCTGAAGATAGTGCCAGCTAGAGTGGCTGAGGTACAGGCCCCCCAGACTGTAGCGCCACTAGAAGAATAAGACGAATAATTATGATCAATCTATAGTACAGAACAAAGTCACTTCTCGTCATGTGTACGCTTACGATATTTTAAACTACGCAACAAATTTTATTACGATTTTAATCCGTGCACCGACATTCTGATCCATTATTGTAATATTCTAAAAATTTAATTAAAAAAAAACTCCTTTATCTTGAATCATCCTACCTGTCGATAAAAACGGCATCAAAATTGCGTAGTTTAAAATATCGTAAGCGTACACTTGACGAGAAGTGACTTTGTTTGTAGAGAAGACATCCTGTACTATAGATTGATTATAATTATTTGTCTTATTCTTCTAGTGGCGCTACAATTTGGGGGGCCTGTGCCTCAGCCACTCTAGCTGGCACTATCTTCAGCCAGCTGCCTCCAATACAGACGGCTATTGTTTTATGTTTTATAAATATATCTTCCTCTAATACATGCGTCTGGTAATCGTGCGTACAATTGATTTGTACCATTGTCAGACCTTAAGGACCTTTCCACACTCATTTGCTATTGATGTCATTTGCTGTGAGTGTCGGTGATAAACTTGTAACGCGAAGTTTCTATGGCATATGCTCAGAAATGAAATATTACAGAGATAACCGAATTCACAGCCCCCAGTCCATCAACGACTTTGAGTGCCTTTTTGACAGATATTTATGAATTTTTGACGGCTATTCATGAAATAACGTAAATTCTGAAATTTGATTGGTCAATTTGGTTTAAGAAAACGTTATAAAAAACAGTTGTCATACATTTTAAGGGACGAGGGACGAAGCAACGAAGCGGTTGTCAAATGTCAACCGCAAAAAAAAAAAACAATAATAATCTATAATAGTAATATTATAGAGCTGAAGAGATTGTTTGGTTGAGCGCGCTAATCTCAGGAAGTACCTACTGGTTTGAATTGAAAAATTTTTTTTGTGTTGGATAGTTCACTTATCGAGCAAGGCTTAATGACATGTCGCTGCGGCCAATAAAAACTTTTTTTTATTAATCCAACCCCGATACAGCTTAATTCCAACTCCGAAGGGCCAAGTTTGAGAAGCTTTTTCTATACAGGCAGTTATTAAACTTTGAACATTGCCTGTAACTCAAAAGAGGTCGACGCACATAGAAACCCACAAGGCAACGGCCCACCACCTCCAAAAAACAAAGTCTTCAAAAATCATTTCGGAAAAAGTCGAAAGTGAATGGTAACAGCAATAAATTCTGGCACTGGCGATGCGCCCCAGGTTTTGGGATACGCTGAATATAATCCACCGATTTAAGTCCTCTGGCAAGAAGTCGCGAATACAATTCATGTGATTCTCAACGACTGCATAGAAAAACGGGCGAACCTCCGTATCGCATTCAAGACAAATATCGGAAAAAATATCAGGTACTGACGAATGCATATTAATAGAACAAAGTATTAGTAAAACAAAATTCCGTAGCCCACCCAATCGACTTCTTTTTAAATTGGATACCTACTATCTATTTCTTCGTCTTTGGCTTATATTTCAGAATTATTTATATATATTTGGAGCAATTTCTGTCTCACCAATAACGTAATTTTGCACTGGCACTTTTTTCAGGAAAAAACGGACTTTCCTTTCGTTCCATTCAATTTGTTAAATATTTCTAACACCACTTGCACAGAATTGTTTGATGATATCTTGCGGATCTGCACTATTTGTTTGATGATGTTGAATTAATATTTGAATTGATATCATGCAGTAAATAATTGTAAGTACAATATTTTCACTTAAATCAGCTAAAATATATTGAAACTGCTTACAGGCGAATACTTTATTTATATGCTAATAGTATACGCCATATTATACACACTGAATAGAGTCCCAGGCTATCCTAAAAGTATGTGGTGATAATCTCTGATTCGACTGTGTGAAACCTAGGCAACTAAAACAATTGCATTCTCATGGTTGCCCATTCAGCTATGCAAGAATAAAATATCGTCAATTCAACAGAAATAACCAAATTGAACGTTGAGTTGTAACGTACTTAGTAAGGGTGTAAGTTTCTATAGATTTCTAAGTACGCATGTAATACAGGATAGTCGAAAAAGAAGTAAGGTTTTATTTATCTACTTAAGAAAGCATAAATTATAACTTAAATTACATATTAGCTATGAAAAGTTGGAGGGAAACAGCCTTAGGTTTAGTCACGTTTTAAATGAATTGAAATGGTATAAATAAAAAGGGTTTTTTACCCTGTTTAAATTGTTAAATTGTAGCGTACGATGACACTCTGGTTAGTCGTTACATTTGTCACCTAATTCTTGATATTTTCGAAAAATTGTCAGAGGTGCAAAATTGTTTGGCATCACAAATTGTATTTTATATTGTATGGATAATAGGATTAAGAAGCTGTCTAAGCTGTTTTAGACTTATTAAAAGGCAGAAATTAAATTAAATCAATGAAGTACAATTTTAATTCAATTTTATTAAGCCAACAAATTCACGTGCTTATGTGCAGAGGTGGTGGCAAGTTAATCTGAAGGCATACTGCGCTGGATTTACTGATTTTTGGCACTTCCTGCCTCAGTATTCATTTTAAAATCTAGTTCGACTGGTACAATAAATTATAAGAAATTCATTTAGCCTTCTGTATTTTTGTACTTAAGTAAAAATCAGATACATAACATTAATGAAATGTTATGTGACAATGAAAATTGATATTGCAATTTAAAGTGAAAATAATAAACCATTCCCTATGGCCTGAAAAATGTGGGTAGCCGTAGCGTAGTGGGTTAGTGCGTCGACCCCTATACAGAGGGTACCAGGTTCGCATACCCACAGGCTCTTTGGAAGCTTCGAAGATGCCGAGCACATATATTGCCAAACAGCTTCAGTTCAATTTACTGAATTTGTCGGGCGCCAGAGAGTCAATTCGCTTTATGTTGTTAGACCCATGTGACCATGTGACTCTACACTCATCACTTGGACATGTTCGAAGCCAAAATTCAGGATGCCTTATTGGACCGAGTCATACAAATATTGACCGGCCGCTTGAAGCACCGCCAGCGTAGCTCAGGCGAATATAAAAATGAATTGCTTAATAAGTGATCAGTGAAACTATAGACATGACAAACGGGGGTGGTCAGTCAGTGGTTACAAAGGTTCCGCTTGGAAGACTTCCAATAAATTTATGGAGAACCTGATCTGCTAAGCTGGGAAAGCTGCCTCCTATAATTGTCGGGTCAATCGAAGCTTTTACTACCATCACCCATTCATCTGCTGGTAGTCTAGAATATCATCATAACTAATTCAGAAAATACTTAATAACAACCCAAATAATTCCGTTTGACTCATCCAGTTCGGAGTTGATCGGTCTCTTTGACAACACGAAAAGTTACTTTCAATTTCGCTGCAGACACGCTTCTGTAAACACTGTTAAGTGGGTATCTTTTCTGGAGACTATAGGCTATCGCTGAGCAAATATTACACCTTTATGTGTTCATAGTGGGAAAGTCAAATTTAGCTTGTGGCAACAATAAGATAATTTTGAATGTCAAATATAATCAAATATTTACTTTGCGTGCGGGCAATGTTCCTCGCAATCAGCCAAAATAACTTGTAATGATTGACACTCATTTTAGGATATCCAAGTGCATTAAGTCGGGCAGTCGTCTGTGTACTTTGTCAAGTATACGCAAAAGTGAATCCAATTACATGAGAATTATCTATGTTTACACACAATCGACTGCGAGGGCCGACAATGTGTCTTTCAACTTTGTTCTGAAGGCGAACCCATGTCAATGTGTTTTTCGCTTGAGACCAGGTTTTCGCATCAACGTAAAGCTTATGCGAAAATTTGTTTCAAACTGAGCTAAAGCTCGTCTCAGAAAAGTGGGCAGAAGATATAAATGTTGAACTCACTGTGGGAAACTGAATTATTAACGAACCAAATATTGTTCCAAGTGGCTGAGTTGAAGGGGATTTCTATTTCGTGCAAAGAAACAAAAGCTGAAAGCAAGTTTCTATTGTTACATAGAACTTACTATAACGTTGCGATGAAACAAGGTTTAGTGATTTTGTGCTTGTTGGTTAGTGAATCAATATGTTTCCCAAATAGTTGAATTACGAATAGGAATAGTGTAACAAGTATTTAATCATCTAATGGTTGTGTGACATTTTACAGAGCGCAGTGAAATCGGGGGTGATGACCAGTGCAGCGGATGTCGAAGGAAGTGAAAAACACAGTGAGACTAGAAGACGGGTAAAGGTTGATGACTTGGAGGGATCGGAAACATCAGCAAAATGTGAGTAAAGTACTGATTGGAATTAACTTTAGTGATGTAGGAGTGAACAAAACATGTCCCAATATTCGTATTTGATGACATGGGCACTGCATTCTAGAAGGCATTCACTAGAGTTTGCTTTCTTGCTGCTTTTTATATTTAAGATGTGTATATTTTCTTTAAAATTAATTGTGAACATTTCAACCACATTTTGACGAAATTGTCCTTGGATTGCAAATAGGAGTTCACTTGAAGGTCCCTTAGACTACCGAGGTTTCAGGCTGATACCAAAGATGATCTGTTATGGCTCAATAACGTGATATTGTCAGTCAGACTGCGTTCCAATCCAATTTCGGGATGCACTTCGTACCGTCCATTTGTCTCGTTACTTCGTGGCTCAACGTTAAACAAATTGAAGTCACTCTTAATTCACTAACATAGTTTAGTTCGCTGAGAAAGAACTGGTACTTAGAACTCATATCGGCGTTATACCTACTCTGTCTTATTGGCAAGAGCACGCCTTCAAGATGAGTATCTCTTACAGCGACTTATGTAGAATTAGAGCAGAATAAATTTTTTTAGCAAATTCTCTGCTCTTGCAGCATTCACCCCAATTAAACAACGGTCACTTACATTTTCGATGTATCAGCTGAGCATTAGCCACATTAATCGATCTGGCCCGCATGGCAGCCCGCTGTGGGACTAATTGTGACAGTTCTTTACAATAAACCAATTGAGCATATCCAGCTACTCAACGCAATTGACTTACAGAATGAAATCAGTTAAAATTGGTTTCTCGAATTGAATGTTCTAAGTGTGTCATAGTACCATGTCTACTTGATGGTTGATGTTAGAAACATAATCGAGTTCGATCTTGCTGTATTGCCTTTCAAAACTACAATTAAATATGTATTTATGTTTTTAACTTTATGTTTAATTAATTGTTTCATTTCTTGTTTTCAGTGTTCAACTTAGCAAGTCTATTTCCGTCATACAGCAGTTATCCATCCAGCCGACCCGGCGGATATTACCCATCATCTACAGGTGGTAGTTACTACCCGTCTTACACACCAACGCAAGGATACTATCCAAACTCGGGGTACTATCCCAGCTCCTATCCAAGTTCAGGATACTATCCAAGTTCAGGATCATATCCAACTTCAGGATCGTATCCAAGTTCAGGATACTATCCTACAGGCACTAACGTCCTTGGTGGTGGATACGGAGGCTACCCAACGCAATCGTATTACCCAAACACTGGTTATGTGAGATCTGGCAGTTATGGAGGATACAGCGGATACGGTGGTTATGGCGGATATGGAGGTAACGGAGGCTTAAATGCTTACAACGGCTACGATAACCCGCAATACACTGGCAAACGTAACCTTGGCTTTGGCTATTATTCTGACACTGATCGCTATGGGTTCTACCGATCGCCAACGCAAAAGTACTCTGTGAATCGAGGTTACAACTAATACTCTCTTTAAATTGGCTTTGTACTAAAATATTAAAATGTTTGTTTTTATGTGCCTGTGTATTTCAAATAAGTGTATTAATTGTTGACGTCAGCGCTTACTGGCTTAATCTTAAGTCGCTTCACTGTAGAAAGTAATTGCACAAATTTAAGTGTCAGCAGGCGCATGATCGCGTCATTTGCTCATGCCTAATTGCAGCCTAGAAATATGTTGTTTTCTCTCAGACATAAGCGTATATTTACGATACGATTCGTGTTCAATGTCATTTTTGTTTTGTTTTGTATTGTGTTGTCTGTTTCTTTTGGTTTATTGCCATAAAATGCCTTCATGGACGTAAGTTCTAAAATCTGTTTATCTCGTTTATAAATAATAGCCCAGAAGCATGTGTGAGGTAAGATCAGCGATGCGTGGCAACCGACTTGGAGTGAATACCATTCTGATTGACTTGAATATGGATGCATTATGCGGTATGCGGAGTGGAGCTATTGTTTCTGTCCGCTTAGATTAAACTCTTATAGATAAAATTATAATAAATCTAGTTGACCTTGTGTTAATTTAAAATATACTAAACGCTTATTTCAAACATGAAGATTTTGGTAACACAAAATGATTAGATCATCATGTAGATACTCGTTAGTACCGTGGATCTTTTATAGATAAACAGTTGTACTAAAGCAAGCAAATCAGGTTATTGAGCTTATCGTTTGAAATATATTCTTACGTATATTCGTAAATTCAAATACAAATCGGACTAATGCAGACCGACCTTCAGCTACTTTGTTCGTAAACGGCAAAAATGTGAAATTAATGAGTATGCGTCGGGATTTGAGATTTTGTAGAGGAAAAGAAGGGCTTGCAGAAATGCAGAATTCTTAACACCAAGTCACAACAGAACAACAGCGACAGCGTTCGCGCGGTCGGTCTTTGATAGGCGTTCGTACGCGTTTCATCGAATTTACGAGAATATTATGTCAAAGCGCGGAAACATAATTTTTCCAAATCAAATTAGCTCGCCAAAAAATGCAAGTCATGAGTAAATAGCATAAAGTCCATAGCTCTACCTAGAGCTTTGTGCTCAGCCGCTGTATTTTGACTGGGCCAATGGATTTACGCCTATCCTACTTAAAATGCCAGAGTCTTGTAGTAACTGGGCTAAGAAGTTAAAGCCAAAAAACAGTGTTCCTCTCAGAATTAGGAAGAGGATGCCTAAGAAATGCAGGTTTGGCTGTGTTTTTTTTGTTTTGTAGTTATGCTTTCCCTTTCCACAGGAAAGAGTGTCAGTACGGTACGCAGTTTCAATTGGGCGTAATTGTGTATAAGATGCGGTTATTGTAAATTTTGTTGTTTGAGTAAAGTTTCAATATTTTTCTGTTGGTTGCACTGTTTACTAGGCCCATGGGGGCTACAATTAGTTTACCAATCCTAGGATGGAGATGAGAAATATTTGAGACTTAAATGAAACTATTATTTATGCTTTTATTATTTAGGTTTTTAATTGAAATTAATTTCTCTGTAACTTATTTATTATACAACTTTATATTTTATTAAGTGCTTGTTACAACGAACTCCGTATCACCAAGGGTGTATCTTAAGCCATTTTAAGCATATTTCTCAATTTTGTTCTTTGATTTTGGTTTGATTTGTGGTTGCAACACGTGTTTTTGATTGAAATAATGTGTGGCTGAATTATCTTGGAAATTGTAGGAGCGGCATCGATTTTAATAAAACGTTTTTTCAGTCTATTTCTATCATATAATAGAATATTTACAATTTTAATTTAATAATCAAATAGTCAATCAAAAAACAATTTTTTGTGAAGCTAGGACAAGTGGTGAAGATATTTAGCAAATATTGAGTAACAATTCATAATCAATCAATTTCATAATTTTCCAAGATTAAAAAGAGGAAAATATTAATAATAAAAGTAAGTAATAGGTGCAAATGAACTAATTCAATGGAAAACATATTTCCAAATAATTAAGAGAAAAAAATAATACTTTGAGAAGTATGATAAAAATACTGACTACACTCTCTTGGACCTTAGATGGTACTGTAAACAGTTAAAAAGACGCGGTGCGGTAACAAAATAATATCGAGAATAAAGTGTTTAATTTATAGGTATTAATAGTAGACACTGATCAATTCTGTCTTGTATAACTTTAGTCAAACATACCCTATTATGTATTTAAAGCCTGAGGCAGTGTCAATATTTTATAAGGATCTAAGATTTTAGAGGTATATAGTTTGCAATCAGTGTGGTGACAAATCATTTTTATGAGTGATTTCAAGAATTCAGACAGCCCTGCAACCGTCTCAAACTATTATTAACTGGTTTCGCAAGAGTGAATATTAAAGCAATTGCGATTCACCCGCATAGTCTGCGAGACCTACTGAAATATTTAATCATCAAAATTCAACATCAACCAATTGAATGTTTAAGCTTGGCACTATTGGCTGCTGCATAAAATACGAGACTTCCGACTTCTGAACTAAGATAATTTTGTGTTGTTCTTTGAATGAGAGTTCATAGAAGAGAACAGAGAGTTAATTCTACACCCAAACATGGAAACACCTCTAATGCAGGCATTGATTGCAGAATACCCACTTTCATAATTAAATATTTGCAGCAAGGCAATTATGATGCCACGAAGGCTGTTTTGCCTCAATACCGAAAAAGAACCGACTGCACCGGTAGGATTTGGAGCTGGTAACCGCAGATCATATTATTTACCATGTCTCTTCGGTAAATATAGAAATCCAATTTTAATTTCCTTACTGGGCTCTTATCTGACATTAGATGCGTGCGAAGTGAATTAAGTTATAAAACGTACGACGTTGTACGTGCCACTGTTTACTGTCACAACATCCACAATGTTTGTTTTGCAATAACGATGCGTGCTCTTAGGTCCGAAGTGATGGAGTGGTTTTCAGAAAGTTCTTAATGTGTCAAAGTTTACTTGTCTCACAGATAAGAGTGTGTATAATGTGGATGATACTGGCCCCACTTTCTTCATCAACCGGCCAAAGTAATTCAATCCCTTCATTATGTTTGCGAATTCCTAATGAAATTGGGGTTCTTTTTTTTTTCGTATGATGGGTTTTAGTATTAATTTAGCACAAGAAATTCAGTCCTCACTTCTGCATACACATGCAGGAATGGATGTTAATTATGTATGCAGACTATTCCTTTTGACACTAGATTAAAGAGCATTGTTCTGCAAATATAACCGTGTGATGTAGGCTAAGCCAGAAATGTCACTGAATCAATTCAGGCAAATACTTTCTGTCTATGTACTTTTCTGCAGACTCGTGTCATGGTTAGAAGCATACTGTTCAGAGATACCATCTTGTCATCATTTTTCTGATTTCTGAGACAATGAGAGAGACAATAGTCTGTCTCTCTGTATATCTTTTGTCAATATCGAAATAGTATCCCTATGTCGCCATGCCTGCCTGGCAGATATACAGATGATGTTGGCTACTTACATTCCTGCAGAGTTTTCATGCTCCATGGTCTCCTATTAGACAATGTTCGGTGACGATACCCACTTTATTTTACTTTAACCGAAATAGAACAACACTGTTTATTACTTTTTTGTTCGATTTTATTATGCGTCCGTACTGCTTGGCAGACAGCAAACGAACGAATTTGTCGTAGTCCCTTTTGCATGTTTGCTTCTCCTTTGCTCAGAAGAACGTTTGAATTTATTATAAGGACTGCTACAATGTGAATAGATAAAATGTTCTTTTAAAATGTTTGTAAAATTTTGGCGGAGTTGCTATCTGTTGTTGGATAATCGGTTACGTGTGTTACGTGAGGGACAACGTTGTTGCATGGCTGCTAAGTGTGTCAGCTAGTTACCCAGCACAGACAAATGTCAAACAGGTAATTCCACTCCCCTATACATAAACTATAGCTTCTGAGACCTTTCCAGGATGCCTACTTAATGCACTCTTCATGTTATTGGAGTCTTGAAGCATGTGGATAAGTCTTAGTATTTTTCATGAGTCATGGGAGGAGTAAGGCTGAGCTCCTCTGTAGGATTGACCAAGCTGGGGAAATTTTGAACCAGTTTGAAAGATCTGTAATCTGGAAGGCCGAACTCAAAGCCAAGTTAGCGGTATCCAATGCATTATTTATTCCAAATTCCATCAATGGTCATGGAATGTGGGTAATGACAGAAAAGGAAATTATCACGCGTGCGCGAGAAACTATGCTTCCATGATTTCGTCGCGTGGAACGAATATTGTGGGCCTTGAATGCGATTCCATCAAGTAGGCGAATACTTGGAAAATCTATAATCAGGTGGTGAGAACAAGTCCAAAAACTCGTTCCGTTACTTTTGGGCTTAACTTCTGATGTTCTTGCCTGCAGATGTGCAACCCCTTTAATGGATCATGCGGGCCAGAAGATGATGATAATAAGCTTCTTAGACCTCGCGGATTTTGCGTTATACCGAAACCGAGTTAGTGCTTCTCGAATGAACGCCATTATTTCTGTTTGAAATATCGACCAGCAGAAGATGGTATAAAGTGACTTGTGTGTTCAGCTCTTTGGAGAAGGTACTGCTACGCCTTTTTAGATATGTACTAAATCCGTCAAAGACGTTATGCCTTATTATTTGTGGATTGCTTTCCTGTTGAGGGATAGCGCTAGAAAGGTACTTCTTATTGTTTTCATTACCGTTTCTAGTATAGCTTCTTATCGAGGACAAGATGACATTTCCTGAAAACTGTTGGCTGCACCATGAAGGTCAATATTGTGTACTCATTGAAATGGAGTAATTTTCCAAAACACTTACTATTAAATGGAGAAGGGTAATTATTTAGTGGCTGGGATTTGCAGTAAGCCTGCTTCAGTAGATAAGATTAATCTGGGTCAGTGAGTCATCCAGAGGATAACTATTCTTCTTATTCTTATTCGCGTGTCGCCACAGTTCGGGGTGGAACTGGTTCTCAACTATCAAGGCGATGTTGGCTGAGGTCCTTCTCTACATATTAGACACGAGTGCCGTTTGTTGGCAGTGTCACAATTCCGTAATCGAAGGTTCTTCGGGCCGTAATTGAATTGTTTGTGCCCTGTTAGATTATGTCTTGTGTACATAGAAGGCTGGCTGGGCTCATGTTGTTGTTCATCAACAGTTAGTGGGTGATTCTTTTCCTCCAGATGCAATCAACGTAAACAGAACACAATGAGCGCATGTGTCTTCTGGAAGATCAAGAACTTCTTCATCCGCTTTTAAGATTGTTCGTACCCTTATAACGCATAAAATGACTTGGATTATAAGTGCTAATGCATATATAGTAAGATATACCCTTAGATACGGGCGTGGCGTTGTGGGTCTGTTCTGTCTGGAAAAAGTTCTCAAATTGCTTCAGAGGACGGGGCATAATTTTTAGGTCCGTTCCAGTCATAAGAGAACTATAGCACGCAAAGCACTAGTGGTTGCTATGGTTGCCACCATAAATGAAGTATTACAGAGATAGCCGACTTCACAGCTGATTCCCCCTAGTCCATCGTCATTGAATACTTTTTTGACATATATTCATGAAATTTGACTTTTTGTAGCATGACTCACCAGTGCAAATTGTCCATAAATAGCTTGGTTTCTCATGAAAATGGAAATTGGCCTATGCGTCCTAGACCACTAATACAATGAAATTATATCTCGAACAAAATTATGAACATCGCAGTTCCTTAAAATTGTTTCAATGTATAGCAAATATTTAGCCTATTTTCATTTATTATTCACATATATCTAATTTCATTCCCGCATAAAGAGAGGATAATATATGGCTCAGAAAGGACATCTTTTATGCACATCTTTATACATATGGCACGTTTCGGTCTTCTTGAAAACTAAGAACGGGTCAGGATATTCTCAGCACGTCCTTCGAAATTGACTGACCGAAGAAAATATTTCTGAATAAATTCAATTCGATTTTCGTTGTAGAAAAATATGACGATGGATTTGAAATAATGTTAAGAGATGGTTCTATCAATTCTGTGACTAAAATATGTTTAGGACAAATTGTCTGATTTTCCCTTGGATGGCGTTGCTTCCTATCCGGGACCTGGTTCTGTTTGAATAATAAATTACACATAACTGGTCCGCGTTCAGTTGTGCGAGATATTTATTCGCCCTAATATTTATTTTGTATATTTTATTTTTGCTTTGGTAGGTACTAGTGTTGTTGTTCACAATCAAAATTAGTAAATCAAAGCATTAAGGCAGGAGAAGGACATGTTTGTGAGTAGGAATCCATAATTCGATGACAGTACAAAATGTTTCTCAATAAAAAAAATCACAATACTGTAGATGACAAGATGTTCTTTCTCCAATCTAATATTTATTCGAAGATCAACAAATCAGAACAAGGATAGGAATTAACAAAGGCTAGCACACTTTGTACTTATCACACATCCGGAACACCAGGAACACATGTTCAGACATTATTTTTTCAATCAATATACAACAAATGTTGTGGGCGGTAGTCAATTGATTCTCGGAAAGAAGATTAAAATAAAAGTCAAACACATAAATAAGGAGAAAAATGAAAAAATGTAATCCAAGTGTGGCCTTGAAATCATTTCGGTGACGCGAAAGTAAGCCAACCTCTAGGGATCTCAATAATTTTCTGAGTGTAAGCTGGGTACATCTGTAATTTGGTAAAAGCCTAGAATTTTAATGATTTTCGAGCTATAGGTGAGAAAATGTATGTTTCTGCGACGAAATTCAGAAGAGGTCGGAATATTGTTCATTAAAATGATGCTATGTCTTAAGAAGGACTCAAAAATGTCGGTAGCAGGGAAGAGACCGTTGAATACAAAGTGGTCTCGGCAGCGAAATGAAATCGTACGCCAACAAAGAGTAGGATAGGTTGAAATAAGTGGATAGAGTGAGGTAAACTCAGAGAAGAGAAGACTTCTAGAATAACCTAAATTGTAATGAATGGGGTTCTGTCAGAATAAATACTCGTCAATTTGATTAGAGCAGAAGTGGGTGAAAACGAAAAAATCAATTGCATGACCAAATAGATAATTGTTTTTGAGATTATTTGACAAAGCTTGAACAAGTATCCCAAGTCTTAGTTAAATTCTGTAATTGGATACAGTTCCATTAGTTGGCCCCGATAATGCAGCACCTAACATTTTCTTTCTCATTCATTTTTCCCGTTTATAAATTACTAAATACGGTACGTTAGATGTTGTGTATGTAAACAAAATCGAATTTATTTTTATTTGTAAACAAATGGATTTTCTCTTGCCGCATAATATTGCACACAACTCTGGGATATATTTATAGGCCCAATCCTTATCTGCTTGTATATTGGATATACATTTGTAAGTATACTTGCGTGCATTTCAACCATCTTGAATTGAATATGCCTACCGGCTACATCCCCTGAAGAGCTACGACAAGACTTTCTTAATGAATGCCTTGAATTCTCGTACGGAAAGAGGAGATATGTCGTAATATCTTGTAGTAGATCTATTAGTGTATCAGTTATCTGGAGACTTGAAGAATACCTTCTTTTACTTTCGCTAGGAGTGCGTGTACGGGTAGTATAAAAATGTTTGTCGTTGTCGTTGCGAAAAACATTTGCTTAATGAAAATAATTGAAATTAATGAATCAATTTTCGTATTGATTATCGATTATAGAACATAAAAGAAGGAGGTGATTAAGGTCATCTCATTGTAACGTGGGTTTCTATGTGGCTTAAGTGGTATAGGGGTGATGCTCGTTTGGCAGCGCAGAAAGAATGACGTTTATACAGCACTGAGCAATGCAAGTTAACAAATTGTGATAAAAAATAAAATGAAAATTAATTGCAATGAATATCTGATAGAAAAGTTCCCATTGTGAGAATCAAATTATTAGACAGACTTGTTGTTAATTTAATCGAACATACAGGTTGTAAACTGGTAACTGGTAAACCGCCCTAGTAATATTTTGACAGCTGCTTAAATATAAGTCGTATTTCCTTTGGAAGCATTGAACAGGAATACATTTTTTTAAGTAGCTGGAAATCATCTTTCGAAGACGTGGGTGTTAGTTTAATTTAATTCAAATAAAGTCATGTTGACATTGGACAACAAATTTTTTAACGTTAATTAATGTGCAATGTCTTACGGATATGGGAAAAAGAAAAAAAGGCAATCGACCGCACAGTGTGATTTCCACGAGTTTTTCTTTGAATTAAAGCGAATATAAGAAATTGATATGTAAGAAAACCTCGGTTAAGAGAAATCCATTTTTATCCACCACCCTAAAGCTTTAGAGCAACAAATAAAAAAGTTTAGTCATAAAACTGACTTTTTATTTCTTTATGCACCCCAATCTGCTTCCGCCTTCAACACAATCATCAATTCAGGTAAGTGAAAAGCTTTTAATTCAAATTCCCGAAGAAGATAATTGTCTTGAAGAAATTGAGTGTCACCTTTTAAATGAAATGCAAGGGGTTGAACAATTAGACGAAGATCCAGAATTCTTTGCAGATATACCTTCTTGTTGGAAATGAAGTGTTCGAGTTGTTATAACAATAAGAACCGAAGCCAGTAAAAAATCTTTATATTAAAGCGATTTATTTCTTCTCCTTTATTTGTTGCTGAAGAAAGTTCTTGTATATTTTTGATACATTAATAATATATACATATTAATAAAGATGAATCTGAATCGATTTGACTTACACGTGCCGTACTACATATGGTTTGTGTCAATTGTAATACACGTTGGATTTTGCATGATAAGTTTCAATCAAGAATTCTAAGTAAGTATGTCTTCGGTTTTGATTTTATAATAGTGTTTGTCCTGAGCCTTAATGGGAATTTCGTTGAAAACCCGCTTATAAGCAACAGAATTTTATGCCCAAGCGTATGTGCTATTATCCGGGGAGTACTAAACAGTGTATAAGATCGCAACTTTGACAAAATTTGAACTCAGGCAAGTTCCTTATGCTTTTGTTGTGTATAAGAAAGCATGATTTGCGAATCCCTTACGTTTTTGTCATGTATAAGAAAGCATGATTTGTGAATTGTATAAAGTTTTATCACGGAAATAGCACAACACGTAGAAGAGTACCAGAACATATTCGGAAACGTAAACTTCTCAAACTATATCATTCTGAAATGCTTATCTATATGATAAGCAAACAATTCTAAGACGCAGAAATAAATTTTGCAAATATATGTAAAATTGAGCAAATGTCGAAATTGTTTTGCTTTTTTCATTTGACTTTGAGGACAGTTTTTTACGCAAAGAAGCACGTAATTGCTATTGACGTACAAGCGAATTCAAGTATAGGGATGTATTTGGTATTGGTGAGAGTATTTCAACAGCAGGTGGATCCACCAACATTTCAATAACGTGTTAAGCAAAATTTTCTTTTTAATTAATTATATATAATTTATTATTTTCGATTGCTTTGTTGCTCTTGGATTGTAAAACATCTTATTTGCAAAATTTACGTTTCCGAGTAGGCCCACACTGATTTGCGCTAATCGCCTTACACTTTTAGGTATTTTAAACGTATTTTTTTATACAATTTGTAATACTCGCAATGACGCTTCATATCAAATATATTGTTTATAATTTGTTAAAGGAAAATATTTTAATGTGTGATCTGCTAAAAATATCGGAACATTTCTTATATTTGGAGTTGTTAAAATTGTACATTAAAACCAATTACTTGTGCTTTTAGCACACAATACAACAGAAATTATCTCTTTTAATTGCATTGAATGCGGCAAAAGAAAAATAACTTTAAGATCAATAAAACTCACCTTTTCCCATTCGTTGAAAACACTGCTGTGACTTACAAAAGTGTTAATTATTTCGTCCCCTTCTTCATTTTATGTCATACGTGCTACTAAAATGGATAAGTCTATACTCATCAAATGCGTTTTTAAGAAATTAATAATCGCCCATCAAAGTCGATAAGAATGTGTTATTATCGATCAAAGCAATCGATCGATTTCATTACTGATTCAGTGTCAATACTCACACTTATCAAAACAAAATCATGCTTTTGAAAAACGTGACAAAAATTAATTTAAAAACACATTTAAATAAATCATTATATGATGAGTGTCAAACGCGTGACAAAAATATGGTCAAGTGTGACAGTATCCGGTCATTGATTGTCTATAGTTTGATTTATTGTTCATTAAGCTTTGACTTTTCCGGTCTCTTGATATGATTTATCTATCTTTATCACATCTAATGAGAGTGGGGATTGTGGTGACTAATACAAAATGCTTAATATGTCTACAATTTTAGAAGTAGAAGCTGTCCCTTAAGAGGTATTAGTTGAATAGTTGAATGTTTATTGGTGAACATACATGACCAATCAAATTAAAAATGGAAAGTGGTCATGGATCGAATGTGTCTTCTATGATTACGTTATCAAGATGAGTTAAATATTAGGAATTTGATCAATATTTTTTTTTATTTGATTGAATGTTTTTCATAAAACAAAGTAACAATAATTCATTTAACTGAAAACTATTTTGAACAGCCTTTACTTTTGTTGGTTTCAGAAATGTTGTTCTTTTTTCCAAATGCCGCGGATTCTCAACAATGAACCGATGTACTACCAAGTAAATCAGCCCCAAACCATTATTACGCCGCCGCGACGGGACTGTGATTCATAGTTTACTTCACCTAATGCTTTGGATCCGTTCTTTTTGTCATTATATCGATAACGATAAACTTTTGTTTCATCGCTGCAAATAGCCCTTTCCCAGTCAACTTTAGTGCTCTTTTGCTTCCCACTGTATAAATCCTTATCAAGAATTTGATTAAATAACGAAATTCAGTGCTCGCCTAAATTATTTGAATCAATTTATGCACAATCCTTAAATTCCACAAAAAAATGCTAGTGTCAAATGAACATTATTACACGATGCTCGCTGGCATTCATTGCATCTGCTATTCTAATCATGCGATAATTTAACTTCATTCACAGCTATTTCTGGCACTCCAATGAGCTGGGCAAACAGAATGTGTTTCGTTTATACAATTACACATAATTATTGCTTCAATTATTTGCATTTATAAGCTTTGGCGGTATACTGCAAACACAGTAGGAAATATAAAAGTCTTTTTTTTTTCACAGGTCGACCGTAAAAAAGGCCAAATTCATTTCTGTGTATTCACGCCTCCAATATTTGCTTACCTTTGTGGTGTAAACCAGTGTATACATAAATGTTTACAAAAGTTAATTAATCTCGCGCGGAAGCAAAGCTTTATTCAATATCAATTATTTGCGGTCATGTACATATGCATTTGCCTGGAATAACAAAAAAAAAAAAAAAAACAGTACGAGCAGCTAGTAATTCAGCAAAAAAGGATACAGAAAAATCAAGGCAACCATGATATACCCCTTTAAATACAAATCGCAGCAACACCGCCGTCTGTACTCTAAACTGTCTACAGCACCAGCTTCATCTGAAAACCTCAGCATATAGTATAGAGATAAAGTCAAAGAACCTCGAGCCGCCGCAGCACGATTTTTCTGCCGTGTTAGCAAAAGCCTTGGCGGCATCGAAAATACATTTTCAGTTAGTCTCTTAATCTCATGGAAATAGGACAGATCTTCTCCGTCGACAATGTATCCATTCATTTCGTTCAGCAGTAATATTATAGTCACTTTGTTCCCCGAGAACGTGTTTACGAGTAACTAAAGCCCGCGAAGTTCGCCGTAGTAGTAGTTTCCACCGAATTTTTGCGCTTTGTGGTAATTAAATTTGAATTTGAGTGTTTCTACAAATTTGCCAATGTCACATTAATTACTCACCTCCATTTTTGATTACCAATACGTGTTGATTTCATTAAGTAGTGCTACTAATTGAATGTTAGGTTTGGACATACGGATTGGGCGTGTGCGGGTGTTTATTTATCCACTGCGATAGATAGTTGTAGTGAGTAGTAATCTGTATCGTCAACATTTTACGAGAGACCAGCAGCACTTTGGTGAAAAAACACACAATGATCTGGTGGATTTAGGGTAAGTGCGTTAAATTTATTTACAAACACCAGCCCAGCTACGTGGGTGGATGATGGCGGTTTCGACATGGACACTGATACACAACTCCGGACCAACCTGATGAATGATGTTTGGCGAATCCCTGCAAATATACGGAACAGGGAATTTGGAATTCCGTTTACACTCAAATTTAATGATATCGCTAATTGATTTAATGCAACTGCATACAATCAGTGTTTGTTCAGAAAAGTTTCGTATATGTCGGATGAACGAATTCAATTTCATTAGATGCGGAAGTATATACTTTCCAGTTCCTCATTTATATATTCATTATACTTTGGATGTATGTTAAGAGGCCCTGATGACCACTCCGAAGAAGATAAAGCATATTCATCCTTGTCTTAATAATGTTCTTTGCATGTGCAAATGTTAACACGACAGCCAAAACCAAAGTGCTTTATTCACTTAAGTTGGATTAAACATAATGCCACAAAATGCTTATTCGACACAGGGATAAACGAGTAAATGGTAGTAAGGGCTCAGACCAAATGGGTTTTGCCCTTGTTGACATAATTAAATCGCTTCAAATAAAGTATATTCTCTGCTATTGAATTGAAGAAGAATTCTAAGTACAGAGCGTGGTGTGAATAAAGAACTTATGTTAATCATAACTTATATACTAGCCTCTGCCTCGCGGTTTCACCAGCCTTGAATTTGGAATATATTCGTTTCAATTTCTGCGAGGCATTTTAAATGTTTAACAAATTTAGTTAAAAAACAAAAATCTTGTCATTGTATTGTGGCAATTTTGAGATGGCATGTAGAATAAGAGCATCCTAAGAGAGTAGAAACTGGCTGCCGGTAATAAGAGAAAAATTATGAAAAGAAGATGAATACAAGACACAGTCAGATTTAGACCGCGAAAGGAAGAAGTCGTTTGATTTCAGATTGAGTGCCTTAAAAATCAAAAGTGGGATAACAGCCTAAAAAAAAAAGAACTGAAAAGATAAAAAAGAGCTGAAAATATTCACGATAATGGCAGATATTCAAAACTATAAAAATTTAAAAGTGAGTCAGTTAAAATTGTGTCTACAGACACTCGGGATGAAAACGACAGGCAACAAGAGTGAATTAGTGTTACGATTGCTCTCCATCCCCGAAGTAGAACGAAGCGAATTCCCCTTAGCTATGGAAGACAGCGATTGGGATGAAGACGATTTTACCGTTACACTCAGAGATTGGATGATGACGACAGCAACGCACATGAACATGAAGATCGACTCGACAATGAGCGAGCAGAAGAGAGAGATGACGATGGAAATGATGAAGAAAGATCTAAATCTTTTAAGGAGAGAACTGGAGCTGAAAGAAAAAGAGAACGTTTTGTTAAGAAAAGAAAATGAGTGGATGAAGAAGGCAAAGAACTATAGAGGAAAAGCAGATGTGCGACAATGCGGTAAAGATGTCAAATACAACGATGTAAAGGAGTTGGGGTGCGAATTTAGTGGAAATGGTGACGCATACTAACACTTCGAAAGGCAACTTAAATCCGTTCAACGTACATATAATTAGACGGATAATAATATGAGAGTACTTATCTCGCTACGTTTAAACGAAAGAGCATTGCATTGGTTTCATTCAAGGGAGGATTTAACAATTGTCTCCTTCGAAAGTCTGCTGAGTGAGATGAGGGGAGGTTTTGACGATCTTCCAAGCAAATTAACGATGAAACGAAAATTTGAATCCAGAAAGTGGCTACCAGTTGAATCATTTCAGGAATGTTATCAAGAAAAAAATCATTTCGGGAAAGCAACTCATGATCGATGAGGAAGAAATGGTGGACCAAATAATTGATGGAATTACAGATGAAACATTATGTTCAAATGCAAAGTTATAATGTTTCGCAAATAGACATTGTTTGTTAGAGGCGTTCACGACAGTCAAGCTACCAACAAAACCGAAAGGGGCACCATTAACACATCGTCAATCGCAATCCGATGAACTGAAGAAACCACCGATATGCTGTTTCAACTGGAACTCTTTGGATCACTTGGCTGCTACGTGCTTTAAGGAAAAGCGAGCATTAGGCGCATGTCACGTGTGTGCTGTGATGGGGCACCATGCCGCCCAATGCCCAAAGAAGACGCCACCGTGACATGTCAATTATGTCGATCAGGATGCTGAACAAGAATTCGTAAGAACTTTAACATTTGTATGTAAGAATAACGATATTAATTTAAATTTAAAATTAGACACACTATCAGACACCGGCAGCCCAGTCAGCCTCATAAGATACAAATACGTTTCAAATGAATTAAAAAATATGTGAACGTTATAAACTGTTTTAGTTCTCTTATTGGTTTGAATAAAAGTCCACTTTCCGTGATTGGCAATATTTGTTGTAGTGTCATTTTTTCATATTGAAACAAATTTTTTGATAGTTGCAGACGAAATTATGCAATACTCAAGTGTATGAGGCCGAGATTTTATATATATATATAATATATGGGTGGCGCTACAGCCCGTAGAGGGCCAGGGCCTAGCTTCTCAGCAACCACTCGTGTTGTGCGTGCTATTGTTCTTTCACGCGTGGAAGGGACCTACAGTTTAATGCCGACTCCGAACGGCGAATTTGAGAAGCTTTTTCTAGACAGGAAATACTCTTTGAGCATTGTCAGTGACTCGAAAGAGGTGGAGCCGTGAGATATGAAAGGTGGTAAATTCGGGTATCGAACCTGGCAACCTCTGCGTAGGAATCGGCGCACTAACCCACTATGCCACGACGACCCACGAGAGGCGAGATTTTATCACTAAGGCTAAATTGAGCTTAAGAAAACTAACAGCATATTGATGTGCCATTGATTGATGAATGCAGTAAAGAATTTATAAATTTAATGAACACTGAAGTAGACGGAAATGAGCTTAAAGATTATAACATAGATGATAAAGAGTGTATTAGTAAAAGTATAAAACCAAATGAAGTGTTAGATTTGATAAGAAATGATCAAGTCAAATTTGTAACAAGAGAGAGATTTGCAAAAATATTCGAGAAAGATTATTTGTACTGTATACATCCCGAATCACCAGAGATGAAGTGTCAAATTAAATTAATATTAAATGATGAAAAGCCCTTCCACTGTCCTCCACGAAGAATGTCCTATTTCGAGAAATAACAGGTACAGGCCATCTTAGATAATCTTTTAGAACAAGGAATTATTCGGTCAGGTAGTTAATAAAAAATTATTCACTTTGCTAAATTTAAAGAGCGCGTTCCTTCATATCCAAAATAAGTGAAGAATCCGTTAAGTACACTTCCTTCGTGACTCCGCTGGGTCAATATGAGTACACCAAAATGCCTTTGGATAGAGGAATACACCTTCAGAATTCCAACGGTATGTTAACAGAGTGTTTGAAGACTTATTAAGGAACGGAAAAGTGAAGATATACATTGACAATATAATGATAGCAAGGAAGAGGAACATTTTGAGATAATGGGAGAAGATTTTAATAAATAAGTTCGCAATAGGCTTCAGTTAAGGTTAGATAAGTGTCAGTTTATGGTATCACAGATACGATATCTCGGTTATTTGATTAATAAAGATGGTATTAGGCCGGATACAAAAGGGGAAGAATTAGTATCTACTTTCCCCATACCGCAGAATGCAAAGGCGGTGCATAGCTTTTTAGGGCTGTGCTCGTACTTTAAAAGATTCGTCAAAGATTTTTCAATCATAGCTAAACCGTTATATAATTTGATTAGGAATGACGCAGTGTTTAAATTCGGTGAAGCAGAACTTAGATATTTTGAGAAATTAAAACAAATGCTAAATGAGACACCTGTATTAGCAATTTACGATCCTAGGGATGTAATCGAGCTTAATTGCGATGCAAGTGCTTTGGGATTTGGAGCCATATTGTTTGAAAGAAAGGCTGACAGGAAGCTCCATCCCGTTTTCTATTTCTTCAAAAGAACAACCGACTATGAATCAAAATACCATAGTTTTCAACTTGA
This sequence comes from Eristalis intricaria, assembly GCA_964034865.1. Lineage (NCBI taxonomy): Eukaryota > Metazoa > Arthropoda > Insecta > Diptera > Syrphidae > Eristalis > Eristalis intricaria. Next base: position 90,588,216 of record OZ035875.1, on the reverse strand, counting down.
AACATTGGCTATTATTTACGCTTTACGAAGATTTAGAGTCTCTATGGTTTCAAATTTAAAATAGTTACAGATTGTAACATCACGATGAGGTGGGGCATATGTGATGCGACAAGGTCTTAAATAGCATAATGAAGACATACTGGTTTCTAAAAATGAGACAAAATTAAGGGGCATATTGAAAATTGTTTGAAATGCCTGCTAGCCTTAGTTCGGCAAACATGAAGGTCCAAAGGCGAACTGCCGTTTAAAATGGTACATGTTGATCATTTTGGTCCCGTGTTGCTAAAGAACGGAAGGAAAAAATATGTATTTATGGTGATTGATGCTTTCACTAAATTTGTGCGACTGAATGCAGTGCGAACAACAAATACGAAGGCAGCACTGACTTGTTTGAAAAGTTATTTTCAATGCTTTAGCTGTCCAGACGTTTTTGTGTCAGCGCGTTCACTTCCAATGATTTTGAAAGCTTTCTCAAAGAATGTAATGTATCACATGTAAAAATTGCGACAGGATCTCCACAAGCAAATAGGCAAGTGGAAAGAGTCAATAGAACTCTAGCGCCAATGCTAGCAAAGTTAACAAGTGCTGGTACTACTTCATCGTTAGATGGAGTGTTGCCTACCATAGAATTCTCTCTTAATAATACTATTCACAAGAGTACTGGTGTAACTCCAAGTCAATTATTATTTGGTGTACTACAAAAAGGAGTGTTTGTAGATTATTTAAAAGAATTTTTAGATGAGAGTGTTAGTCGTCAGTATGATAGAAATCTAGTAAAAATGAGAGCAGACGCACAGAGTAAGATAATAAAGAGTCAGAACTACAATAAAGAAAAAAAGGATCGAACTAGGATTCATAGAGAATATAAAAAAAGAGAATACGTAATCGTGAAAAAATTTCATAACCTCTCCGGGTGCGTGTAAGAAAATCGCTCCAAAGTTTAAAGGCCCGTACGAGGTTGTAAAGGTTTTACCAAATGATAGGTATCTGCTGAGGGATGTGGAAGGTCATCAGTTAACGCGGATTCCGTACGAAGGGATATGGGAAGCGGATAACATATAGTCGTGCGTTGTAAATGTAGATCATCGGGCGAATTTAATCGGGACGATTACAATTTAAGGATGGCCGAGTTGTGGCACTTCTGAGAAGGCATGTAGAATAAGAGCATGCTAAGAGAGTAGATACTGGCTGCCGGTAATAAGAGAAAAAATATGAAAAGAGATATGATGATAAAATAAGATATGAAAAGAAGATGAATAAAAGACAGTCAGATTTAGACCGCGTAAGGAAGAAGTCGTTCAGATTGTGTGCCTTAAAGTAAGAAGTTGGCCACAAGAAAAAATTAATTAAAATGAAGTTATATTTCTAAAAACACAATAAATTACTTAAAATTTCCATAATAAACGACATTTACAACGCAAAAAATTTTCAAAATCAAGCTGGTAATTTCTGATAAAAAGGGAAACAAACAAACTGCCTTTATAATAATATAGATTACGTGAAATAACTAACTGTGTTTGAATCCTACTTTATAAGCGAAGTGCTGGGTAACTCACTTAATATATATGTCTTTCTTTTAACTTTCGTGGGAAGAATTTTATCAGTACAACAAATCAGAAGACATTATATTTCAGATTGGAAAAATATACTAAATGAGAGAGTTTGGGTGTTGTTGAAGCTACAGTTCCTAAACGTCGATACGCATTTGGATGAAATTTGGTCGGTAAAGAAATCTATGTTTTGGATGACAGCATAGGATTCATCATTTAAATACCGTTAGGATCATGATGAGAAATAAAAGAGTCGTGCAACAAACAGAACGATAGGATTTATACTCGGTCAACACGGCATGCGTCTGAACTTATTCCGCAAAGTTCAACGTGGGGTGTCGTTTTCGATTAAATTTATGCAAAGACGTGATGACATTAGCAAAATTCTACCAAACGGAAGTCTTAGAGAACTTTGTCAAACCTCCTAATTATTAATAAATATATAATACTATTAGAAATAATATATAAATAAATACTATTAGAAAATATACGGTGGACAACAAGAGCTTTCCTGAAGACTAACCTCCCGCTCATAATGCAAAAACGAAAAAAGCATGGCTAAAAAATTCTTCTACAGCAACCATTCGTGTTGTATATGATATTGTTCTTTCATGAGTGAAGGGACGTTTATTTTGTCTTATGACGACACGAACGGCCAAGTTTGAGATTATCTTCCTAGACAGTGGTACTCTTTGAGCATTGTCAGTGACTCCAAAGAGATGGGTTCTTGTCGTACCGGAAATCTAACCTAGGCACTATAGGTTCAAGTGCGTAGGAGTCGGTGTACAGATTCCTACAAGGAATGTCATTGAAATAATAATGAAGTCCAATGTAATAAACGCATGAAATTACATGTACCTTATTTTGAAATGCTGGCGGCTATACTATACAGTTATTAAACATATAGTTACTTAATTTGTAATTTAATTAATTTTAAGGCTCCCACGCGTACAAAACCTTTTGCTCTAGGAACTTTAACAAAAGATTTACTTCGGATTGCAAGCCTTATTTACACAAGTCCAATAAGAAATGGAGCACTATTTAGATTTGTAAAACCGCCTACAGTAGACCAATATCAATTAGTGCACCTAATGGAATATTCTAATAAGCTAATGTAAATGTAAGCAACAACTTTCGTAGAGGGCCATCTTTCATTAAGTTTCTACAGAAATTTCGCAGACAAACCCACAAATTAATGTTATATTCTTCAATGGGTTCATATTACAGGAAGTTTAAACAGATTTTTCACCGCAAAACCCTCTATTCAAATGATGAATTTTCCAAAAGTTTAATATACTCCCACCCAAACTTTGAATAACAGAGTGTACGCCCATCCTACCAAATTGGATAAATGAGCAATTGAAAGCGGCAGGTGTGTCAAAACCGCCCCAATCAATCACAAAGGCACTTTCAAACTTCATAAATGTTTTCCACTCGGCTTTTGCTGTCGTGGGGAGCGACTTTCCCAAAGCACATTTCTTTGTGACAACGTGTATTTGGGGAAGGGGAGTTTCAAAAGAATCCACAGTTTATCTCAACGGTTATACCCTTAAAATAAAACACGTGAGACAAAACATTGAATTATCTTCTTAGGAGTCAGCTCTGGAAAATGTTTCTTTTGTTAATTCTAAGAAGTTCATATTGAAGAGATTGATTTGATTTTAAGAAAAACGAATTATGAGCGTGTACACACATTGCCACCATAACTCGAAGTACCTTATCAAGTTTAATTTGTTTTTTAATTATGGAGCGACAACATTTTTTTCGAATAAAATTAAAAAAAATGCTCGTCTAGAGACAACACGTGATGAGATATTCAAATAAGTAGACACAAGTCAAACAGAAGTGAAAAACAGAGCTGGTACAATTCTTGTATACACTCTGACAGGTACATGGAGCCTTACTGGCTTACAGGAGGCACGTGTAATTTGTGTTTGTTGAATTATATGAATTTGGAATGCGTGATTGTAGACACATTACACAGTAGATTGAATTTAAAGGAAAAAAGAAACTGCGATAATTGGAGTGGTCAGCAAATGTTGGAGTATTCAAAAGCAGGTCATGGTAAGTGTCTGTTTAGAAAATCGTCAAATTATTTTTCTATTTCAGAAATGAACAATTCTTTTGTATGCCTTTCAAGAACCAAGACACTATCTCCTCTGTCACTGTGCTCATTCAGGCTCATTATCAATTGGAAATGGCGGTTGACACTTCCGCCATTTTTGATATTGTTCACTTGAATAACTAACATCTCCTGAATTGCCTTTTGAAACGCCTTGAATACTCGGGACATGGCAAAACATCCTCATAAGATTTCCCATGAGCGCATTCGGTTAAGAATATCTTTTTGTTGAAAAGAGGCACTGCTGTATGTTGATGTATGTAATGGACATTTAAGCCTTGTTTTTTGTGCTCATTAAAAATTATAAATAGGCGATCTGTGTTAAGAAGTTTCCAGGATCATTTAAGGGATTCAAGATATTAAGTTCTCCGCCAGTTCTTATAGGACGACCAGAAATTTAAATTATGTATTACGAATCGGCTTAAATGGGAAATAACCTGCCATAACGCTAATTGGGGTCATCAGTCCGTTCTGACGGTAGCTTGTCAAACTCAAGGACAGAAGGTGGCAGACTGTCCATAAATCAGCATCAAATCGTTGTCAAAGATGAGTTTTATTTTCATATCCCACCTCATGTCTATGCCTGCGCCTGATTTTTTTTTTTTTTTTTGGAAAGTCAATTTCTGAAATCGTTTGCTTAAATATTTGATGACCTATATGCGCGGTTAATACATCGGTGCTCTCTGCAAAAAGTGGGAGATACAGCCTTCCTTAAACACGGGTGACGAATCGAAGGGTGCGTCTGTATTTCATGGAGATTTGGAGTCTTATCGATCTCTTAGCACTTCATGATTTATTACTCATATGGGATACACTTTTGTGATTTATGCCACCAGCCGGCAGAAGCAAGGGAATGAATGAGCTCCCTTTCCTTTCACTGGGGTTTGAGAAATTTGTATGCGTAAAGACGCATTTATTGTTATTCAGGTGTGAACGTGAATGGGAGCAGCCTAACTGAAGTATGATGGTGAATTTGTCTGCCGTCATTGTCAGTCCTGATAAAACAGGATTTTTTCTTTGTTAAACCGAAGGCGCGTTATAATATTTCCTATTCGTTGTCGATTTGACTGTGCATACATGGGAACAAAACCGTAACACGTAAGCGGCAAGACAGAAAGCAATTGGCATGGAATCAAAAAAAATATCCGAATTCAAAATCAAACCATGTCTGTATACATATGTACAACATCGATTATACTCGATTTAAGATTAGGCAACCGATTTGACAAGATATTCTTCTGGAGTTTTAAAGTACACACTATTGGTTGAATTCTGTGTATTACGTGCTGTCGGAGTGATTCACATGTCATATCACCTGGGGTGGATTTAAAAATCTTCACTTGCTGGCAGCCCGTCATTTTACCAGTCCAGCCGGTCCATTGTTTATTTACGGCAGGTACGGCGGGAAAATTGTGCTTGGTTACAGCTAAAGGAGGTGTGTTATTTCATGTATGGAGACGGATAATTCAAATCCTTATCACACCTTGATATTGGGGCACCCTAAGGGTCGATACATTTAACATTACATCAAACATAGAAAGACAATTGAATGGAAATATAAATGCAGGATGATTAATAAGGAAATAGGCTCAAGTAAATCAACAACATACAATTTTATAAATTATTAATATAAAATAAAACATTTTTTGTTGATGACTTGGAGTGTTCAAATTATCGGCCCTATTTTGTCTAATCTGTACGGTAGAGGTGGAGAGCTGTTGATTGTCGCTACCTTCGATAATTATCGATAGTTTTTTTTTCATTAAAAATCCACTTATTTTCTTGAAAGTGAACTAATAAAACTACGTTTGAAGTATTAAGTTGCTTAGCCACTTCTTTTTATTTAAGAATGCAAAAATATCCACACTTGTAGAAATGATTCTTGAGCGTCTTTCCGTTACTATCTGACCACCACCGCAGATGATGGAACAATTACAAATTGTTTGGAATAATCGTATGTGCTGCCAATTCATGCACATGATCCACCACCATTTCTTTAACAGAAAATTAGCTTGGAGTAACGTATTTCGGATTGAGAAGTTGTACGAAACCTCTAAATCAAAAATGAGTGAAGGGACGTTTATTTTGTCTTATGACGACTCGAACGGCCAAGTTTGAGAATATATATACTGATTGAACGTAGGGACTCGTTATATGAATTTGCAGAAGTAGAATCGAGATCAATTGTGATATTTGAATTTTCATAAGAGTTCGGATGAAGCTATTTTGCTATCGCAAATCGACTGCAAGTACTAGTACCAGAGTGAATGACGGTTGTCAAAATGTAAAGTTACTATTTACTATTGCTGGTAATTTGAAAATGACTGTTCCCCTTTTTAAATTCAAATTACTCACAGTTTGAGATGAGAACTGTTTAATTGTGAAACTAAGGTTAATCTTTAGTATTTGAAATTAAATATTTCGGGTTTTCGGACAGTAAAGTACTTTTATAAATCAATATCGGTAACTATCGATTGTAGTAAAAAAAAACTGTCTTTAGTTTTAACTATCGATAAATGTGCTGATTATGGTTGACCTAATGTTGTTGCTCGACACGTTCAGTGGATCTGTGGAGGCCAACGTATGGATATTTAACTTGGCCGCCCAAAGGGGTATTCGAGTAGACTAGGAGGTCTTGACGCAAGAGCAAAAGTCTGGTTTTCAAATCTGATCACCATTTGCCGTTGGGATCAAATTAAAGGCGAAAAATTGGAAATTTGTGTTCTGCCATACACTAAACATCATCTTCCCATTATTTGAAGATTTCAATGGATAATGAATCGAAACATACAGAAAAATTGGGTAAGAGAACAAATGTTCACCGGATGGACCAACTGAGAAGGTTTGGTAACATAACAAATTTGTCGTTTCTAATGTGTACGGCATTTTTAATCAACTTATCCTCAAATGACATACAAATCCTAAAATAACGGTACATGATGAAAATACCCAGACTTTTAAATTTGTGTGCTCTATTCTACATCAAAAAAAGAAGATATGTTTTAAATTTTATAAAGATACTGCAATTCCTTTTGATAAAAACAATTGTGCTATTAGGTAAGTAAGAATAAAATGTATTGTTTCTTATTATCTGCAAGTGACTACATTTAGAATCTGCACTAATATATAAAGCTATATAAAGCTGCAGAGTTTGTTAATTGTTTGTTTCCCTTTTTCTTTTTGCATTAGATAGTTTGCACCAACAGCTGGGGTAAAACCGCGGGCCCTAGTAATGTTTAAGAAAACACACTCATATTCCCAATAATTGTATGATGATAATTGAATAACAGTTTCCTATTTGGAAGTGCCGCTTCTGAAGCAACGGAAAAGAATTACACTATTTTCTGTTGCCACACAAAGACTTTAAATATCCTAGTTACTGCCAAAAGTAGCAATTCATAGGAAAAAATAATATTAATTAACTGCAAAATAGGTAAGCAAATTAACGGTGATATTCCTTCCGATAATCAAGATACACAAACATATTCCACAGAATTCCAGATATAAATTCTTGACAACATAATGTTTTCGTTTACAGATTCGAGCAATTGTGCGAGGAAATCATGAGCAGGTTCCATCATCCCGTACGATGTGAAAGACCTTATTACCGTTTTCTATGAAATCAGAGACGATTAAAGAGCATCGACAGTTGATGGACTTTCCTTTCTTGCAAGAAAATAATCTTACATTTTATTCAACTTGAATCGAAAGTAAACCAAGTGTCATGTACTCGTACTTCTGTTTCAGGGTGATAGAGCATATCGTGGAAACTTGCGGGTTGCTATGGTGTCATTTATTTCCGATGTAATCTAATCGGTGCCAACAAAGAGAGTAGTACTTGCGGTACGCTTGTATGTTCATATAGCCCGATTGATTTTCTGGGAAATGGAAGCAAACTACATTTTACACTGTGGTTTCGTTTAGGTTTCAAATAGTTTTTGATTAAAAAGTTCACTCAAAGTGTGTTGAAGTGGAACAGCCGGATTTCGTTATTGTAAACGACGGAGTATAGAAACCTTGGTCAATACGCAAAGTATTCAACACGTGTATGAATTTCTTCGAAGTATGTTGCGAACCGTGTCAAAACTATTGGGTTGGGGAATAAGGAAGTCATGAAATAAAATGAATTCAACAAGTCCCAACAGAATCAGAATCTTAAAACTTTACGATTCTATGATTGACTCCAGTTCAAAGTTGTTATTTGAAATTTTAATCTTCGTCACACATGAGTTCATACTTTTGGCTAATATAAAAATATGTGTTTCGATTAAATCCATTCATAAGAACCGGAATTCTGAAGGAAGAATATCAAATATAGCGAAATACTATTTCCAATTTGGTAAATTGAATTTGAAAACCACGTAAATATATTTGGCTTTACTGAATGCAAATTGATTAATTCGTTAAATGTGCAATTTATCTATTCTTGGATAATGTGGAAGCATTTCGACTGCCCTTTCTGTAATTGTTGTCTATATTTTCTGCTGATATTGCAGAATACAAGATTTCCATCTATGCGTAGTTATGATGGAAGAAGTTGTTTCTACAAATTGATTTCAATTAAGCTTATTTTCGTTATAGGCTTAAGTGGTTTCATGTCTAATTGAAAATACATAATCACGGTGTGCAAATTCGTAGGAACAGATTTTTACTCGCGTTTTTATTTTATTTTTCCTTTCTCTGCAGAGTTTCGAATGAACCTTGGTAAATAGATTGTTTATGTATAGATTACAGAAATGTTAGTACAACTCGAAAGATTTGGCAGCACGTGGGAATGATTAATAATCGTTCGGAATAGGCACAGGATAATCGCGGGTACAGCTCTTTCGTATTTGGCCTTGCCTGCATTTGTATGCATTTAATAGTTTGAATCACACGACCACACACGATGAACGTCCACTCAACGAGACAAGAGTCAGAAACTAGATAGCAGTAAAATCAATATAATTAACATTCACTAAATGTATCGTTGTGTTTTTCGACGAATGATTATGTTTACTGAGCAAACATAAGTAGCAAATACCAGATATAAAACGTAAGTGCATAGCACATTGTCGCCGGAAGATTGTTCTTGCGAATCCGAATATACTACTGAGATTGTTAAATACAGACAGAGTATATGGATATTGTTAAAAAATTATTTAAAAAAAATACATATAAAGAATAAGTCCGTATATTTATATATTTATTTTGGAAATCAGCTGTTCTACACAGTACCTACAGAGTGACATTTGGAAAAATAGTTTTATATATGATATAATGGTCGCCGTGGCGTAGTGCTCGACTCCTACTTAGAGGGTGCGAGGTTCGATACCCGAACTTACCACCTATCACAATTCACGGCTCCACCCCTTTCGAGTCACTGACAATGCTCAAAGAGTATTCCTGTCTAGATCTATTCGTCATTCGGAGTCGGCATCAAACTGTAGGTCCCTTCCACTCGTGAAAGAACAATAGCACACACAACACGAGTGATTGCTGAGAAGCTAGGCTCAGGTCCAGGACTGTCGCGCCACCCATATTATTATTATTATTATATGACATAGCATATTTCGAACAAGCTGAAAGCGGGCATTTCGCGTGACTCTTGCGGGACAAAAGCCGGCACTGAGCTAAACGTCTAACATCCCACCATGGGATGGCTACAGCAGAGATGTCAGCTTGTGGGGAAGTGTTGCCAACTAGAAAAATATTTGAACAGCTAAATTAATATGTATGTATGTAATAATGCACCCGTATACGTCGTTCTGAATTAGACTAATTCACTTAGTGTTAAAATATAATGAACTAAATTTTTAATGCAATAAAATTTGACTAAAGCTTTACAAAATCAGGCAACATTAATCATACGCATGGATGGTGTCGAAACACGCAGTGCTACATTAATTATGTATGTATGCGCTCTAATTATTATCCCCCATCAGCATGTGCGCTTCATTTCAATTAAGCATATGTTTTGCAAATGGGCATGTTAACACATACAATTAGCAACAAAGAAATATTTCTTACTTAGCTTGGTTTTTTTTTGTCATAGTAATGACAATATAATGAAAAACAAATCTTATTATATTAATGATAAGTGTTTTAATTTGATACGCAAATTCTATATATTACTTTTGTGAAACAAGAATTTGTGTTCAGTCGCCTTTAGTTCATGCGTCTGTTTTTTCTGTTTTATATTACCTTTTAATTAAAGAATCAAGTCTCTACTCCGCCAAAGGACGCATGATATCCTGCATCTATAGAGAGTTTATATCCCATTTATACGCTCTTGTTTGCATGCTTGTGGCGCTTTTTTCTTGTCTTAATGTATATTATTAATAAATGTATCAATTTACGTATAAATTGCTATTAATGTATATGAATTACTTATTCAGATCTGAATCCATCAGAACTATCAGCGTATACAGGAGAAATTTGAAAATTGAATTCTCCTTTATCATTTTGAAGCACGTGAATAAGTAATATAATTTCACGGAGCCATATCTACAGTACAGCGTTGACACATCCTCCTCATCTCATAAAAGTGTTCTTATTGATTTCATGGGGATGGTGTCGCCCTACGCTGTTAGCGAATTTCCTTATCTTCCTTGTAGTGATCATTACACATTTATGACGTAAACACTCGTATGCTTCATGTCTGTATTTTATAGATGCTACCATTAAAATGTTTTCTATCACTGAGCAAGAACATCATCAACAACTCTTCGGTCGTTGGCGAATATGGATGGCTCCTATGCTAATGGTTCATGGATCAATCCTGTACAGCGCCACTTCAATTTTCACGACACCGCATATCTATCTGTATCGTGACAGAATAAGGCATACTAATTTCCGAAACAAGCTACTATCAGCTTTTGAACGTGAAAGGAAAGTATCTCAAAGCGCTTTCGTCACTAAAACTATGAAATATTCCTTGACATCGTCTTTCGGTTACGTCATCCAAACGAAACCTTTATTATTTCGGCCTTTCCGTCCGTAATGCCTGTTACACATTTACGAGCTGTAAACAGCTCATTCATGAAATGATTTACATGAACAATTTTTCAGTAAGAAACCTTGGAGCTCGATATCAATTTGTATGCAGTCATATTTTACATGAGTGGGATGGCTCACATATAGTATACGTCAAATTGGGGAGAGAATTGAAATGTTGCCGCACCCCATTAAATGATATACCTATCAAACAATTTTAAAGGTTACATTTACCGCATTTTGATTCAGAGCTCTGCTTTGGAGATATTAAGCCCCCATGTGGGGTAAAGCTTTAATGCTCCACCCATTTCTAAATCGAAGTGTTTAAGAATGTAAACATGAAAAATCGGGATCAGAATGTAATTTCTTGTAAAATTATTTGGATATTGAATTTTGGCTTAACTGTAAAACAACGACATACGAGTTTTGAATATCTAAAAACGCAGTTGAGTAGATATTGTGTACATTGAGAAACATTAAGTCTCATTATTGAGACAGCGACGATTTAAAATTTAATTATACATTTCCCCTATAGAACCGGCAAGTCAAGTGGCGTCACGCAAATTCTTCTCACCAATCAACACTCAACCACACACTCATACGATGGGCATGAGTTGAAAAGTAATTACGTTTTACTAAATGTGAATCGAGAAATAAATGTAAGTATAGAATGGTAGGGCCCCTTTTACACTAAAAATATTTTATTTGAATAACTTGTACTACGCTTTCCGCTATTTTTTCTTTGAATTAATTGTATTCGATATTCAACGCCGAGAACAAAAATACAGAAAACAGAGAAGAAGTCTGAAAGCTCGAAGCTGAAGGGAATTAAAAATAATTCGTTGTAATTTGATGCAATGTGCTTATGTAGAAGTTAGGTTGGAGGTGAGGAAACGTGAATTTTTTGGTTATATTCATGAAAATTAAGTTCATACGTCATACTTTAATGCAAGCCGAGTAATTTCAGAGAATTTCATGGTGTAAGGAAAACAAGGTGCACTGGGCAGCTTATCCAAATCGCCATCTTGTTATTTTGTGACCTCATTCAGGGTCCTTTTCCGACACTGGGCAATTATGTCGCTTAAGCTTACATTCAATTTTGAAGACAAAAAATAATAATAATAATAATAAGAAAAGAAAAACACGAACTGAACTGGAAATTAATATTAGATGAAAGGACTTAATTCATTTATTAATGGCATTATAGCAAGAAATGCCGCAATATGCAGCTGAATATTGAACACGCTTTAATGAGTAGGAATTTACTAAAAAAAACTGTTTTAGTTTTGTAGTCTGGGCTCAACATCTCGTTATCCATGCACCATCATAGAAACTCAGAAAGAATGATATCAGCAATAGTGTGAGTTCAATGTAATTTCTAAATAAGCTATGATAACCAAGAAATTACTCAAGTGTTTTTTTTCTTTTGAACAAATTTAACCCTCTACTGAACAAGAAGCCATATATGATAGGCGTCAGCTGCTTAAACAGCAATTGCAAGTTAGGCGTTAAGAGGAAGTTAGTTTCAACACTAGGTTTTTTCCCGTACTTTTCTTGAATTCAAAAATAATGGTGCACAATACAATTATTTTGAAAAGGATCAAACACGGTATTAGGTTTTCAAAAATTAGGCAATGTTAAAAAACAAATTACTAATTGCTGCGAAATGTAGGTTAGGCTGCATTTTCAATCAACTGTACTACATGTTTTCCAATTTATAAGACTAGTATGTACGCACTCACACTTAAAGTGTTGGACTCAGTTGGGACTTTGAAAAATTGTATTTTCTGTAAGTAAAATATTTTAAAAGTATTCTCTGAAATTTTTAACTTCAAGGTAGCCATCTCTTTCTGAATGCTAGCCGTAATCTAAACTTTAAAGTTAAACACGTTTTTCTCCAAACTGGTAATTTTTCGAAATCGGTGATTACAGTAACTTGATTTGGAATTTGTATTGCTTATTCTATATTAAATTTTCCTCCGGGTAAATGAAGGATTATTTTTTTATTGCCGAAAATGAGAGAGAAATTTCGGTTAAAATACAAATTAGTGTTGTCATTTTTAGATAAATCATTAACCAATGATTAAAGCTAATGACATGGATGATATTTATTATTAAACTAAGAATCGAATAAATACATTTCAACTTATAGTAAAAGCTGGTGCTTACTGAGTTATGACAATCTTCCAGCGGTTCTTCTGACGTAGCTTGTGACCTTGACGACGCAATTTAATGCGGGGGTTATTGGATTAAATGAGTTGAGTCAACCAGCCATTCGACGTGTAATTGCATACGTGGCATTTAACACGTATGATGAGCTCAAAGGCTGTAAATGTACGCATAAAACTGTACTCTGAAGTTGCTTAAAGCCTTGTTAAATATCCTTCCGTTCTAATTTTAATTTGGTTTTTAAAATGTCCCATTGTTATGAGTGCGCTAGACTGCTTGACTTGGGACATGCTTTTTTGTGGCTAGGAATATTCGTTAGTGATGTCACCAAAATAACACACGTTGGCGAATGGGTGGTTTCAGCAACTTTGTGATGTTTTTTTTTGAAGAAAACTTAGTCGAAGTTGGAAAGTGGATTGACGTATATGGTACAAGCAGATTTTTAAATCGTTTTCTGATTCGTTAAACGTGTCAAAATAAAATAACAAACTCTGAATATTCATGGCAACAACAAATCAAACAAATTTACTTAATAACTTACTAAAAAATAACTTTATTGCATCAATCTTACTTATTGCATCACAATCACATTAGGAATAAACTTGAATAAATTTATAAGAGAATCACTGCACTTTTAGTGCTTCAGGCCGTCCAGACGCAAGCCAATGTTAATAGAATCACTCATCGCACCTGTCCTGCCAATCAATGCATGGGCCTTAAGGGACAATGCGCCATTGCCAATACCTTGCTGCGTGGGCATTATGTTGTCGCTTGTAGGGCTGTTCCTTTGATTTGCACGTATTGAATCGTTTCTATCCATTAGCAATGCTTCTTGGTTTCCCATAACCGACGTTTTTCCACTCAAATGCTGCTCTCCAATAATTTGTCTTTGTCCAGATAGCATCTGTTTCTGGAGCACTTGCTGATTTCTATTCTGTGACGACATTGTAAATAGTCTTTGGTCGCGATCAATTTGGCTTTGTGCAGAGAGGGTTTGTGTTTGTAACTCCTGCTGTTTTCCATTAAGTGAAAGCAGTCTTTGTTCGCGATCGATTTGACTTTGTCCAGACATAACCTGCTTCTGTAACTCCTCCTGATTTCTTTTCAGTGATGACAGTGTACGTATTCTCTGTTCCCTATTAGTTTGACTGTGTCCAGATGGGAGTTGGTCTTGCAGAAATTGTTGATTGTCACTTGTTAACAGTCCTTGCTCTCTTGCAACTTCCGTCCCATTGGTTAAAGTTTGACCCTGCTTCTGCTCCTGTATGGTTTTCGTGGGAAGCACTTGTGAAACAAGAAGTGGTCTGACAATCGAAGGAAACCTTATGGAAGTAATTGAGGGTGCTAAAAACGAGCTGTGTATTTGCGTTTGACTGTGATGTGTTATTGTTGTTGGAATATGCCTGATCACTGCGCCCATGGTTTTAAGGGAACCGTGCGTTCCCATTAATCCAGGACGGGCAGTAGCTGTTCCAAGCCAAATGAAGGCAACAATCTGTGAATATAAATCGATTAACGATGTGCAATAATGCAATAGCTACGAGTATGTTACCAATTTCAACATTTTGTCAGAGATTGGATGAAGAGTTGTGCGACGGAAAGGCGATGTGATTGTGATACTGTATCTTTGTTGAGGGCCACCTTTTATAGCACATGGTACTCCCTACATGAGAAAGTGAAATCAAAACCATCTCTTGTGGTCTCAGTTGAGTGGAGTTTTTCATTTCTGCGAGTATTTGTCTCATCTGAAGTACGGTAACCTGTTTGCATAAAAATAGGCTCATGTAATTTTATCCCTTTCTTTCAGAAACATTCGTCGACATTCTTCGGTAGACAATTTTTTGTGAAAATATTTTTAGAAGACCGTTTCGTGTAGTAGAACTCGACCTAACACCTGTCGCCCCCTTAAATCTGGTTCACTTTTCGGCATGCGAAACAGTTATGGATTCTTGCCTTTTCTTGGTATTTCAAACCTTTCACCCAAACGAATTCCTTTCAAAAGCTGTTGCCCGGGATACAAATAATTCTTATGGATTCCTTTACCTTTATTTGTGCGGATGTAAATTGAAATGGTCTTGTCTCAGTTTTAGGGTCGTTTCAAGTTTGTGTTGCAATGAAGAGAATAAATAACCGCTTCCTTAGTGCTGGGTTGGGTGGGGTAACAAATTCATAAGCTTGTCGTTCTATGAGTTAATTAAACAACCTCTGGGATCTGAGTGCGGAATTCACTAAGTATCCTCTGTCAAATGTCACCTTAAGGGTTGGTCCGCACTTTGAAGTTGAAGTGCTTATGAAGATCCCCTCTTGCAGGGATTAAAATGAATCATGTAGAATAATAAGATTTAATTTCTCTATCTGTGAGGCGTTCATATATGAGTAAGAATGGATAGCACGACACCATTTTCAGCTCACATCCAGTGGTTACCAATTCCCAAGAGCAACACACATGTGTAATCGTAATCGCGTATCTTAAGAAATCGTTTTATGTTAGCGGAAGGAACTGGAGTGGTTTATATTCATTAATTGTATGAAGTGTATTGCTCCGCATGCGTGCTTTGAGAATAAATTCGAATACTACCATTTTGGTAAGCATTCATTGGAACGTTAATTTTAACAGGACGCATTAAAAATAAATTTTAAACCGAAATATTTGTACATATATGTATATATATGTACATATGTACTTTCGTTTTTGTTTCATGCTGAATTGCAATTCTTACCGCTTCAGTTGTCACTTATAATAATAATAATAATATGGGTGGCGCTACAGCCTGTAAAGGGCCAGGGCTTAGTTGTGCGTGCTATTGTTCTCTCGCGAGTGGAAGGGACCTACAGTTTGCCGACTCCGAATGGCCAAATATGAGAAGCTTCTTTTTGACAGTTACTTATTTATATACTACTATATTACTCTTTTTTCTCTTTGAGCGTTGTCAGTGACGCCGTGAAAAATGATTTTGGTCGTACCGGGATCCGAACCCAGGCAGCGTGGTTAAATTGCGTAGGAGTCGAGCAGGCGCATTGATGTTTATAATATTATATACTAATGCACATTGGTCTTGAATACCTGTAATTTTAGTGACGTTGAAACGCGAGTACCTGAACTGTTCAACCGAAAAAAGGTTTGTGGGTGAATTGATAAGCCTTGCTGGCAAGGCGTTTATTAAGGGTGAATTCATGGAGGGTGAATCTTAACCGTCGTTTTTTGAAACAGCGACAAAGAAGGTACAATACGCTGGTTTTCAAATCCGTCAACTGACTTCGACCACACATAATGTACAAAGGGTCTATTGTCACCATTTTCTTGACATAGAATGCCATTCCAATTCTTCGTCTAAAGAACCATTTTAATTTTTGTCTATACACGAGAGTGTAATAGTATCTGTCTCGAAAAACAGCTGCAACAAATTCGTTTGTCAATATAAATTGATACTTGATTGTATAAATTCTGAAAGTATTTTTGGATCTTTGAAGATGGTCCAATGTACCATCATGACCCTTCTTTTCCCGCTTTATTTTACGATTAAATTGGTTGATGTTTTATTAAACTACACCACAGGGACACATCATGGACGATGATATCTAAAGGGGTAAATATGGGCAGGATTTTTGCTTTCACTTCTTTCTTATAAGTGACGTTAAAAATGTAACAAACAAACAAACTAAATATGCACGGATTAGTTCATACACCAGCTTTACCCTCCATAAAAAGTAACTTAGCAAATAGAGTAACAAATAAAAAAAAAAATCAGCATTTTTCAAAAGCCTTGTACCAAACGTAGGTTTTTGGCCATTAACTTTCAACTGGTATTGTGGCGAAATGTGTACATGAAAATTAAAAATTAACTACGCGTAATTATTTCATGCTACAGCTAAAAAAAATCTTACTTCTCAACTCAAAATTTTGAAAAATTGAGTTTTGTGCACTTTTTGAACGCAAATACCGATGTGCAACGATGAGATATCCAAAAACTTAGCTTCTGCTAAATAAATTCAACATTTACGCATATTCTAATTAGAAATTCACACTCCTCCTATAATAAAGAATTATTTTCAATGGTGGGCTATACAACAGTTTAGACCAATTAATGGGTGTTACCTGTACATAAAACTTTACACTTTTCTTACTCCTGTCCCTAAGTTGAACATTCTAAATGTTCCCTTATCATCATGATAATTAATCAGCATGCAAATTGGTATAACTGATTCGTGCAATCAATAGATTGGTGATCATATGAAGTTCATGTGGCTCGTGTTTTAAGAATTGACTTTTATTTATTATGCACATAAAGAAATTGATCACACCCAAGATGTGGATTATAGTTTCACCTTAAACTTGTGAAATTGAGTGGGTGACTGCTTCTGTCCATAATCTATCCATTTGATGTTAACTTAACATCTCTAAACTTTTCCAATCATATTTTAATAAGCTGAGGATGGATAAATTACCATCTTTCCCTGAGTGTTGAGTAATGTTCATCCAAATTAATTACTTAACTTATTATGTGCAGGATAAAGCAATTAGTTTACAAGTATAGTACCTAACAATTAAATTATTTGCATTTGTTTAAATGGAATCGATATACCGAGTGTGTAATCCTTAGCATAGGAAACTGCAGTTAGTGTAGTAAGGGTAAATGAACATCTGAACCGGTGTCTGATTTTGCAATCAATTTCACAAGTGAAGCGCTGAAACGGTTAACCCATTCTCTTGGGTAATCACTTTCTTAATCCGCATCGTAGGTGAAAAGTCAAATTTTAAAGAAGGGCTGCCTACTCTTTCTTTAAATATGTTGCTGAAATTTCTTAAGTTGGCACAAAATTCCAGGGTATTATCTGTGGTTGATCTAAATGTGTATAACAAAAAATATCCCCCCAAATCATCTTCTATTTCCAAGGGGTTTCTCATAATTTTGTTGAAAAATTGACACCGGATACTTCATTTGAGTAATTCATACTACGCTTGTAACCATGCTAGGAAACATTCTTGACGAGTTAAATGCACCCTCGCCCCGTAGCAACAAAAATTTAGCCTACATTATAGCTTCGATAAAGTTTCCAAAATCGTTTCCCTATAGCAATTTAATGCGGAGTAAATTATACATACCGACAGCGTTGGAGAGGAATACATTAACTGGGCAAGAACTCATTGAAATTGTGTAAGCCTTCAAGAAATAAAATGTGACAATAGCAGACGGAGTTCCCATTATCACTTAGGAGAAGATTTAAAAAAGATTTGGGAATTCAAATGAAATCTTCTGGCTGTATACAATAGGGACATTTGTTTTCAATTATTTGGTCATTAGTATAAATTTTGTTCAAGGATTATTACCTCCTTTTGAGTAAGTTTTCGTTGTGGATTTTAAAGTGCTTATTCTAAATGATTTGAGAGCGCTTATGTACATTTTCAAAAATTTAAGATTTCTGAGTAAATAAAATACAAAAAAATGCTTGCAAACAAAATAATTCGTCAGAAGAATATACGAGGTTCAAGGAATACATAAATATGTATCGTAGGTGAAATAATTAAGTGAAGGTGGAGGCATTCGTTTACAAATAATGTGGGAAGAATTTTTTTTTCGATTAACTCGATTTTGAAGAAAGCCTTATATTTCGAATTTGTATTGTATTGCAATAAACCAATCCTGACACTTGACAAATAATACGCATTGTGTATCACGTTGGCTAATCGTATGCTTCTTGCTTATTAATTTAAACTCCCACGCCTGGATCTAAGTAGCTTTGCTTGTAGCTTCACAGTAACTTGAACATGGATTTATCATGGATTGACTACATGAATTTCAGCTTTATTTACCTAGACTCATAAATACAATTTACGTATGTATTTCGCTATCATCACGGTCCCACGTCTGTGGAGTGATTGGCATTTCTCGGAGAGTATACCTGCTTTTCCAACTTCATGGCTTGGATTCGCGGTAGTTACATAACAACAGTACTCTCAATATGTTGTAGAAGCCAGGCCCAGATCAACCTTGGACTGAAGTGCCGACAAATTCTTTTATTTAAATTGTATTTATTGTATACCAAAAAGCTTATTCAATATATGTATGTACATACACATAATTCTTTTTAGTATTCCAAAAAGCTAATTTGTTCAATTGCCTTGAAATGTGTTGCTTGGATAATTAGAATGCAGCATATTCATAGTACAACATGAAATGAGGTATCCATTTTTTCTGCTCACTGTTCATATCCAAAGTTTAGATATGAATCTCTGTAGGTCTAATTATGTATATCATGTGTGCATGCTTAAGAGCAAGAGCTCTACGAAAATATAAACAACGAAACGCCCAATCTGTTTAATTGAAATATTTTTAAGAATCTGTCTGAAATCGACTATACAAAAGAAAGATACCCGTGATATAGTCAGCAGCTATTCAAGTTACATTTTGAATATAAAATAAAGTAGACTATCCGGTACAACCTTACAGCTATCTACAGCAACATTCTATACCAATTGTTGCCTAAAATTATATTAATTCTTATAACGGTAAAAAGAATCGTATAGGTACTAGATTTATTTTAATTTTCCATAGAAATATGTTAAATTTTTTTTTCTTAATTGAAAAAACAAAAAACAAACAAAAAAGATCCATCCATCCATCCATCAGTCACATGTAAGAGCTCTTTGGAGAATGTACTTAGGTGTACTGGCTATATTTCTTTGGAAAAGAAAGAAAGCTCCAAAACACAAAACGTTCGCGCTGAGATGTTTTTTCAGTCCGTATATATGCTTCCAGTATGCAGATGAATGAAGTAATGAATTTAAAAATAGGTACATTTGTTAGCTTCTACATTCAGTTTCATATCACGAATGTGTGTTGACGCAAATAATAACACGATGCGAGATGTCATTCAAAAATTGCGTAGAAAATGTTGCATGTATTAAATACTTTTCCGTTCGTTTTCTTTTACCCTGAACATCAAATGCTATGGATGACTGACTGACATCTGACTGTGATGCCGAAACGAAGACAAACAATGCCATCACATGAATATGCACAAGGGATACGTTTTCCTTTTTAAGAGTTTCAGTTCCTCATAGTGAACATGTTTTCCCTCAGGTCACTTTAAATTTAAATCCCATGTAATATGAGAATTCTTTAAAAGCAGGCCCTTAGTTTCCATGTCATATCGCTTTAAGATTGTTTCAGATACCCAAATCTTCATCATGTCATGTCAGGCACCGATTGGTCAGTTTCCCAGGCGAAAGCTGAAGGTTATACTTAAAAAATTACGAAATAATGCTCACATGGGATAACTCAAACCAAAGCGCTGAAAGTGGCCCCTCAGGGAGAGTGAATAAAAGAATAAACTTTGAAGGGATCATAGCCTAAAATGGAACCTATTTAAATAGTTAAATGGTGATGACTATCTACAAAAATATAAATTATATCTGCTCTGAAAAATATTTGGAAAAAATCGCATACGAAAAACATATCTAGATCTTCGTTTTCTGACATATGTACGTAAACACTTCGTAGACGGCTTTATGCTTTTCGAAATTCTAGTCTGCATTATGATGGCACCTGTCACTTTGATTTCTCCACCCTCAATTGACATGTCGGAGAAATTTTATTCCCTCAGGACAACACAATTGTTTTTCTTGTCTGGACCCGAGTAATCACTTCTCGGTTGGATTGCAATACAAAAAGCCGTCGTGGAATTCCATCGCATAAAGCCTCAAAACATCGTCTTTGCGATACCATGCCCATCCATGTGCCTTTAGATGCAACCTAGTCGCCGATTCATCCGATACTTATTACATTGTTCTCCTTAAATTCTCTCTGATGTCATTAGAACGATAAAAATACCCTACACGTCATTGAACATATTTGCGACAACACAAGGGATACATTCGAACAATTCCACGTAATTTTCGATTGAACTCAGCTAAAAGTGTGAGAGAAACGTGTCATAGGAGAGTTTTGAATTACCACATGAATGTCTGGCCGTAGCGTAATAAACCGGTAAAACATCAGATTCCATAATTCGTAAATATCGATAGGAAGAAACAGTACAAATGTTTATGTAGCCATTCATCAGTTACTTCGGCTAGCCGAGTAAAAGTCTTTGTCTGATTTAAATAAAATTCAAGTAAATCAAGACAAACAAAGGCTATGGTTTGAGTTAATGGCAAATTGTTTGTTCAATATAAATTGCTGACTGATGTGATTAAATTTTTGTTCAGTCAATAGAACCACCACTAGACGTGTCAACATAGCTGACAGGCGATTAAACGTTCATAAACGTTTATTTTCGTTGTATTTTTTTTTTTCACAAGACCCGGTCTGGATTGGAGGATTTTCTCAGAAGTGAATATATGTAGGATTTTTCACTCTCTCTTTGAACATATATAGCAGCCTGTGCAGGATATATTTTTAGGACAAAGGGAATGGACGAATATAGTAAACAAGAAAGGAGATTATTAGTGACAAAGAAGTTTGTTATAGTCAAACTTTTCAAATTGGAACCTACCTTAGGATCTTTGATTCGTTGTAGCACATATATTATTTTCTTTTGAATGGTGAAAAATGCATAGCTCTTGGCTCCACCTCTCTCCAGTCACTGATAATGCCCCCTGAAGAGCGCTACTGAAAAGAGAAGCTTCTCCCCGTTCAGATTCATTATGAAAGAAAAGAGTCCTCCACACCGACAGAACAATATTGCCCATAATACGAGTATCAGACCATGGCACCATCAATATTGTTAAAATGTATTTTTATTATTTATTCAAATCTTCAGTTGGGAGCAAAGTCTTCAGATAGCAACATCCGTCAACAAGAACCCGCAACGTGTAAGTTTCACTCCCTACTGTGCAGTTATTTTAAAATAGGAGGTATGGGCAGATTGTACATTTATATTTTAAGTGGATTCCAATGTATGTACATACATAGGAGATATTGACGCTGGTACTAAGAATTGAAATTATTTTATTTTTAACTTAATTCATAATTGACAGGTGACAAGTAAAGAAAAGGGTGCTGCTCTAATCGAGCCTTTTTGCAAACGAACCATAACAAAGGGAAAGAAGAGTAAGAAGTAGATTATGAGCAGAATTGGTATGCCAATCAGTCATCAATCAATCAATTAAAACAATTAAACAATTATAAGGATTAATTTTTAATGACGTAATGGAATATCCCTGAAAAGTATTCATTCTATAAAACGAATATACATATTCTGTGAGTGACATGGCATGTGAATAAAATATATACATATAGAGAGCTTAGAGCTTAGCGTATCGACCAGCTTTTGGTTCCAGTCTTCCTATAGACTGGCAAAATAAGAGACCTGTTTAGAGTGATTTTGATCCTGAGTCATGACTTTTGTCTCATGTTATTTCGACAAACCGAAACACGGGTTGCCAAGGGCAATTCTATGTCGGATCCACCCTTGGGTGTCATTTGTGGGATTTGCGGTTTTCCCGAGACATCTGCGTAATCCAATATTTGAACTGATTTTATCTTTTTTCACTTGTATGCCTTCACCCATCGAGACAAGGACGCGGGCGGTTGTTAAAAATTGTATGTTATTTTATTTTTTAGACGCAGAAATGCCGACCATTTGCATACTCTGAAAATATCAAAATACTACACTTCTCCAGTTAGGAACAGGCATTGGACAAGTAATTTGGGGTAAAAAAATGTCATTTTTGTTCATTCCACGACTTCTTTGTTCTCAACTTAAGTCACCTTCGAGAAGTTTTGCACTTTCTTTTGTTAGTATTACATCCTTCTATGGTGATTTTGGGACTTGTGGCAGTTGCTAACTTACTTATCTACTTGAAGTGAAAAAAAAGGTCATCATAACTTTGTAGATTAGGGTAATACCATGAACTTGACCAATTGGCATGAGTATACGTTTCTATGTATTTTCTAAGTGTGTATTGGAGGCAAAAACAGACAAAACTTATTTGGTTAAACGGAGCAGTAGTCGACGACAAACCCTACCTAAAGTTGAAATAGAAAACGAAAATTATTAAAATATTAAAAATGATATGCATTCTTATGTATAATAAAATTTGTGGTGTCGTTTGTTTTTAATAAATTCTCAATTGATTTCGGTATCGCTTCCGTAGAAAATCTTATTTAATATTCCAGAGAGAAATTTTTGTTCTTACCACAAATCTGTTATTAAGAAAAGTATTTGCGTGTTCACCTAAGTATCATGCAAAAGCAGGACACTTTTCTTCTGACTTGATTCAAACATCAATGGGCCGGTATACAGATATATGTATATGCCAGGGGATCAATGAAAGTGGTGTGGTAAGGTTAGCATACCCTTGAGCGGCAAGCTTACACCATACCAAGTGGCAAAAGGAGATGAAGGTCATTTGGAATTGAAAATATTGGTTCCAACTGTCGTCAAACATGTGTGTGACAGTTTAATAAATGGCACATAATTTACCGATTTTATTCTGGGTCATAGCAGAATTGAACACCACAAATCCAACCGATTGACCACTGAAACAATTTGACACGAAACTCTATAAATCGAACGACTTGTAAATGTGTCCCCAGTTGGGAAACAGAACAATAGTGGTGGAAACTCTGAATGGATAGAAATGGGTTTTCCATTTTTAATTAAAATAAATTGCGGGTCGTAGTGAAATCACACATTGTCACTAACATATCCACTTGAAGCAAATTGAAAATATCACCTTCTGACTCCCAGTTAATGCAATTTGGGTTCGATAATAGTTGGTCATACGCTACACTGCCTACGAATTGATTTGTTGACTTCCTGAGGATACACATGTATGTGAGAATATATTTCGTTGAAAAAATAACGGGATAATAAAAGTGATAGGCCTTTGTATACACAACCTAATTTAAGCGGTTTTGGAAGCGTCTTCATGAAGCAAACTTATCATCTCAAACCTATTTTTCGGTGACACAATGGCTCCCTAAATCAGTGAGAAAAGCGCGCCTTTCTTCCCAGATTATGGTTTTCGGATATTTTTCGTTTGAATTTGTAAATATAAATTCGTCACAGCCATTACTCAGTGGTTTTTAACAATGAATTTTAGACACACGACACGTCACACATCGCTTCATTTTCCTTCTAGCCAATATGTCCATCCGTTAAAACCTGGCGGTGACAAGTATCTTCATGCTCAGCCTCAGAGGGCAATTTGCTATCTGAAATTTATTTCACTTGGATATATACACAAATATATTATACCTACGAAAGCGGTGTACACACAAACGCACTACGAATCCTTGAAGCTCTTTGAATCAACCACTTGTTTGTTAGACAGCCAGTTTGGATGTGCGTTCAGTCGGTTTCTTGATTTCGTCGAGTGAAGACAACATCAGCGCGATACGCTGATACTCCTTCTTATGTTTTCAATTTTTTGAATAAAACAGAAATTGCGATTGGGATTCGTGCTCAGTGCCGGTAAATTTTAAATATTCGAGATACCGATTAATTTGTACGTTCGTATCGGCGAGGCGGCAATGACTTGGTACACACCGGGGTGGATTCGAGTCGCTGTCAATAAGAGCTAAGAAAATGGGAAAACAGAACATGAGAAAGTGCAAGTGTACATGTGCATGTTTGTGTTTTTTCGGGAAATTTAATTAGCGAAATAGATTAACTGAGCTTTGGAGGAATTACAAGTGATAAGTGAGTTTGTGTTAATTTGGTTTTACCGCTGGCGTTTCGAAGCGTTGTGTGAATGGTGGATGATGTACATACTATGTGCGTTTGTCCTTACGGTTTCGGCTGCAGAAAAGATTGCTGACGGGAGGTCAAGTTAGGTCAATTATATTCCTGAATTTGTTGTTTTGAAAGAAAAACGATCAAGACGTTAGAGAGGGGACATTGTTTCGATTGTCTCCACGAGTTATAAATATTGGAATAAATGATAAAGACTAATTTTTATAGTGAGTTCATTCGAATTCTTCTTCTTGTAGAATTCGAAACATAAAGAAAATAAATTGACAAAATTGATTATACGTGAATTTCTTGGATATCAGTCCTTGGATTATACTTATGCATGCGAAGCAAAATTTAAGCGCTCAATCTATCTTAATCCACCGTGGCCGGCTAGGATTTATCTGTTATTTAATTATGCAAAGTGTGTGCCTTTCAAAAGGATTTTCTTTCAATTGGGTAAGATGGAGCGATTTCTAGAGAATAATGATAATCTTGATGCTACATAAGTTTAAACGATGTGGTCCTCATGCATTTCTTCACAATTGGCAGCTGGTGCTTTTAAATTTTTCTTCTTGATTTTGAAGTACAAGAAAATTTAAGTGCCTAGAGGAAGTTTTCATTTGTTACCTTTAATAAATTAGCATCTTGTTCATTTTTCATGGTTTTTTAATGTAATTCCCTAAATTTGAACTAACTATACTTGAAAGATTTTAACTTTCCCTTTCATCTGTAAACTTCTGTTCCTAATTAACCTCAGAGTATTTTCACTCCCTCATCCATGGATCCTTTTTGACTGTTTATTTTTTACCCGTCAAAGCGAAATACTAAGCATAATTTTGCCTACGAGTTATAAACTTTGCCTTATGGAAGTTTCCCAGTGTAAAATATTCTGTAAATTATTTTTCTTAAAGACAATATCAAAAAATGGATTAAATGTTTTGTTGCAATTTAAAATCAGTTAATTGTTGTGTTTATTTCGTTGAGGGTATAAAATCGAAAAATCAAACATATTTTATATTATTATTAACATTATTTTTTTTAAAACTGAAATGACTTTGAAGTATGGTATAGGCATTAATGCACAATATCAAAAACTCTAATCCCTTACGTGTGGTCTTAACAAATATCTTCATACGCTCTGCACGCAAAACCTAAGCAGCTAAGCTGATTGGATTAGACGAGTTAGGGTGAATTATGTTTGAATGCATGCAATATTAATAAAAACAGAGAAACCACTGCCGTCATTAACGTAAAATACAAATAGATTATTCTTCATAAGGTTCAATTAATTCTATGCTGAGGGTGGCTGGCGCCCAAGGGAATCCAAATGAAGTCTCCTGTGTGTATTTATCAATCTGTATGCTGTACTATTCCATGTGTTTACAGCATCATCCAAAATTGGAATATTCACGATAAAATCTTTTTCCTAGGCAATGACGTTTGACTTATTCCACGCTTGACGTGGTACTCATAATAAAGTGAGTAGTTATGTGCAGAACGGTCATAAGAAACGAATCATCGCATATTCGTAACTGGCGCTCCATGCTGTGCAAAACTATTTCCAACTAACAATAGTGTTATAAATACTTTGTATATTCATAGTAGTGCTTTAAGTGTCGCTGTGATTTCAGGAAGATTGAATGATTTTAAGTCGAGAGCTCTATTGCAAACATTTGAACAAGTATTCTACCGCACCCTTGTTGGCAGGTTAGTTTGTAATTCATTAACAATTTTGTTGCTCTCTGTGTTTGTTGAAATGAAATTTGATCTTATATAATAGTGTTAGCTGGTCCACAGTCCCTCGACGTTTATTTGTTTCCTAAGTTACAAATGTTTTTATTTATTGTAAAGTTCTGTGACAAACATTATTTTTGTTTTTTCCCTTATGTGCGAACAGAAACATATTTGAAGGTTTCCCTACACTACATACAACTGCCCATGTGCAAAACAATTATTTGCCAAATTTAAACCACACGCTTGCAAAGATTTTTCCCGTGTTTTATTGATGGTCATTGCAAAAGCTAGTCGCACGGGACTCTGCAAGCATTTGAATTGGAATGCCACGTCTGTTAGCATCATCGGTATACGAGGAATTAAAAAGTCTTCACCCTAAATATATATCTACATGTCCTTGTCATGTCTAAAAGAAAATCCAAGTAAATTGGTTGAAAAGTACGCAGGAAATATCAACTTCGTTTTATACATATAAAATAGTCAGACGAATAAATTGCATTACATTATGGGTTACATTGGCCAATTGCAAATGAGTGTAAAGAGAAAAAGAAGTAAAATTTTTAAATTAAATTGTCTTGTCTTGTCTTGTAAATGATATTAAACAAAACTAAAGCTTCCATTCATTGATTTTTAGCTAATACAGCGAAGTTCCAGGTTCACTTTTAAACAGACAACATTATAAAAAAGGTGATAAGATCCACCCGTTGAGCGTGGTAAGTTCGGAGGTGTTTTCTTTGTTACACATACAACTCTTAAGGTAATGAAGAGCTCCTGCAATTGCTAACAATTGAACCATTGCTGATAATCCTATGCAGTGCTATCGCTTTCCGTGAATTAATTTCTTGTATAGAAGTCATTTGCATATTACCCCTACTGAATGACAGCTGATTTATTCATAGGAATTCTTTTAACAAAGCCAAAACGGAGTCTTGAAGGGTCTTCATACAGCAGTAATTGTCTGTAGAGCAAATGAAAATGAAAAATAATGAGCGTTTGAAAATTCGCGTAATGTTTACGATCAGCTTGAGAGCATACAAAAAATATTATCGCATGTGCTTTGTAGAACACCTTATTTAATTAGGATAAAAAACAAAGTCAAATAAAGTCTTGGAGGAATTTAAAATAAAAATTCCTTTGGGAAAAAAAATCGCTGAGAGATAAGGTATGTAATCCAATAATCGGATAAAGTGAGTTCATTGTCTCCTAACAAATTCATTACTGCGTTAAGGGAGTGTTCCAAGAAATTTCTGTTCAAAGTCGGGAAATATAAAAAAAATATGAAATTACCTCTTCCTTTGGAATCATCTTCCGTCATTTTTTTATTTTCCAACTTCAGGGGCTCTTTGATAAATGATACATTCGATTTCTAATTGAAATGTCTCTTTATTTCTTCTTTTAAATTCTATTTTGATATGTATTGGCCGTGTGTTAATTGACTTCGAAATTGGATAAAAATAATTTATTGAGAGTCGTTGTTTGTAGGCCGCTGCATTTCACTTTTTTTTTGTGAAAAAAGGTCATAAGTGCGAAGGGCACAAAAGTAATTTCTTTCTTAGGGTTGGTTAATGAGAGGACTTGTATTTTCTTATACTTCTCATTTGATCAACTAGCTACCTGTCACACGTTTGAATTAAATCTCCTTTTTTCTTTCAATGTTTATGCTAGTGTGTCAGCGGCATCAGGGACATCGTTATCATCTTTATTGTTCCTTGGTCATTAAAATATTTTTTCCCGTTTGATTTACCAGGTTTTTGCCTGTTAGTCCACATCAACCCTTATTATGCAACACAATAGCAGAACTGGCACAACTAAGTCTATCATAATAACCACATGTTTTCCACTGTTGTTGGACTGGTGATCGGATGGTGATCAGGTGAGTCGACGAAATATTTTAAGCATTTTCGCCTCTTTTCCTATTAAAACAATCCCAAAAATCAAAAACTTCTTATTTGTCCAAGCAATTCTCCATCCAAATTCCAGCCCTTTTTAGTATCAGCGATTTTGTCTATACATTGTCCGTCAGTCAGCCAGTCACAATAACATAAAGCAGCCGAGGCAATTTCAATAAGACAAGAAAACCTCCATGACGTATACGCAACGTTTTTATCTATTGCTTTTGTATACGAAAAAAAAATGTTCGAACAAATTGAATTAAGTATTTCCATATTATTGTGAAATAAACTTCAGACCGTCTATTGAGCTAAAGTATCGTATTTTTATTCTGTGATATGATGACGTAGATGTATCTACACCATTAACGTTTCCACCGGAAAAGCGACTGGTGAATCCATATTTCCGTCATCTTATTTCTTTTTCTGTAGCAATTCGCATCGAAAGTGAAAGGCATTTTTCTCTATCTTAGGATATTCAATGGTTCTGAATGCCTAAGAGTAATTGAGTTAATCGTTGTTCACTTAGAAAGAAGTGATATCTGCATTCTTTCTGAGCACTACATGTCACAATTCATTTGAAATCTGATTCGCAATGATGACAGATATATGATATCTCGATGCGGGGGAAAATCTCCCACAATTGATGAATTTCACTTTTATTATTTGCTCTTGATACCGGCACTTGAGAATGGGAATGTGTACATTCTTCAATAGATAACATTAAGATTTTCACTTGCAAGAGCATGAATACAATCGAAATACGTTATTATGTTGATAAATTTATCGTTCTAAGTAATGGAGAAAACATTATTGAAAAAATCGGTCTGGCGTGTCAATATTTCGTCTGCATTTCTAAAAATAAACAAAGGCATTAATTTTTCAATTGTCTCGTGGTTTGTTCTAAAAATAATCATACAAAGCCAAAAATTGAAATGGAGATGTACATAATTGTTTGTTTGTTGAGAAGATTCTTTTATAAGCCTCATAAATCTTTTGATGTTGAATCGAAAGAAATATTACGACTAACGTTCGATTTGAAATCATAGGCTTAAGGTTTTATATAGTCAGTTATGCTCAGGAAAACAGGTTCCATTTAGCATATAATTTTGGTGAAATGTATCATAACTCAGTCCTATTACAATGCCTACAGAATATATAAATAAACTGTTGTATTCAATGAATGTTGCTAGCTTCTACAGCTATCTAGCTAGCTAATGTTCTTTCACGAGTCTAAATTTCGACTCCGAAGGGCGATGTTGAGAAGCTCTTTACTCTTTGCTCTCTACTCTTTGAGCATTGTCAGTGAATTGAAAGAGGTGGAGCCGTGAATTATGAAACGAGGTAAATCGTGTATCGAAGCTGATACCCTTTGCGAAGAAGTCGACACACCAACCCACTACCCACCCACTCAAAGAGGATAAGTTATCAAAAATTCCGTCTGGGTGCCACGCCTCTGGATTTAACTTACGTACATTGCTGTAATTTTGTTTTACATCTATTTCGTAAATTGGTTAATGGATAGCGGAACCATTTGTTTCTTATTTTGAATTATTATCATTATTTTTATGAATTATTATTGAATTATTAATATTATTAGCAATTCAAATTGTTCCTCTGTCTAACTATCATGGTATTTGTGATTAGCCAATTTTAAAATAGTTTCTGCAAGAGCTAATCCCTTAAGGAATTTCTAAAGCTCACATTTACTATGCCAATGTCAGGAGTTAAAAACACATTCTTTGTTGCTTGCATGGTTTGAATTGGCTCTTGTAAGTTTTATACCTAATTTTAAGTAGTGTACAGTAATTTAAGTGAATCCGAATTTTTGTGAATTATAATATTACGTTGACTGAGGCTGAGGATTTTAAATTAGTAAAAATTGTTTTTTTGGCAGCAGTTCCGTATATCTTCAAAAATGAGGATAGTCAAAATGTTACTGGCGACAGCGAGCGGCACAGAGAAAGTGTTCGAATTTGCCGGAATGCCGGAAATCATTAAACATTTATCCATGCCATTACTCATATTATCTGTCAAGTATTATAAATCCAATTTCATGGATATTAAACCATTTTTCTGGGGCTACTTCGAATTTAAAGTTCTTCGCTTCTAAAAGAAGCAGAATTTATCATGGTATGGCCCTGAATCAATTATTTGCTACATACCCTTCCAGCACACGAATCGTTTACGAATCATTTCCACTAGAATTCAACTGTTTATATGAAAATATTTCTGTGGCAATATGAGAGAATATGTATAAAGAATATGTTTGACATTTTTTATTATACGTCATAGAAATGTTTTTGAAAGAATGTATAAATACTTTTTTTCTTATTTAAACATATCCCATGTAGATAAAGTGTGAAATAAGTTTTTCCAATTTTTATTTTCTAAATTTTTATAAAAGACTGTCAAAGTCATAAAAGCCTCAGAAAAATCCAAACAAAATTGTAGCAAAGTAACTTAAGTTAACGAAGATTTTTATTTTTAAAAAACGCTATGAGAACCATGCATGACCTAACTCTCTAATGGCTTAGTTTTTGATTCGATTCAAA
Source organism: Eristalis intricaria (assembly GCA_964034865.1). Taxonomy (NCBI): domain Eukaryota; kingdom Metazoa; phylum Arthropoda; class Insecta; order Diptera; family Syrphidae; genus Eristalis; species Eristalis intricaria. The sequence continues at coordinate 90,557,540 of OZ035875.1, read as the reverse complement.
TTTTTATCATAAAATCGTATGCATTCATAAAAAATTATCTGAAAAAAAATAAATATCAAAACATATAATTTTGGACAATTTACATTTAAAAATAAGTCAAAATCCAAAAATCATGGACTAACTTACAAGTGTTTGTAAAAAACAAAGTATTTCTGATAATATCGTATCAATTTTCTATCCATTTTCTACTTTGATTTCTACAACAGTTTTATTTTTTGGTCGAAAATCTTGTGTGCACAAATATATTTAGTCGCCCAAAGGGTGGTTTTTTCGACTTTCAAAACGAATTTGGTCTCTATAGCAAACTCTCATTCTACTCATGAGGATCGTTACAGTAGAAAAAAAGGCCCTGGCCCTATACAGTTGTAGCGCCACCCATATTATTATTATTAGTTCCCTTATTTCGTACATATACCGTTTGAGTTTAGCATCCGCAACATTTACTCTGATATTGTCCATTCAAGCTTGTTCTGGAACGTCTCATCGTTGGCAGTGTCGTGATATTTAAGTCGGTGTATCGGGAATTGAATATTTACCCACTACGCCACGTGCCAGTTTATTTCTCATTACCGTTATTTTCATATTCCCATCTACAAGGAGATTAGTGATTTCATCTATTCCATTTTCAAATTTTTAAAACATTACAAAGGATACACGAACTCCAGTGACCTTGATGTCGAGAATTTGAACTAATCCCCTACGAAGTCTGTCAACATTTCCTGCAAAGATATTTACTCGTAAATTTAAAATCTTTTGCAGTTGTTAAGGTTTTAAGAAGCCAGTAAGTTAATTGTTCTAGTGGCTCTTGTTCTTCTATATTTGCTTTCTAGGGCCGCCTTTTCACTGTGACACATTCGTTAACGATAAGTTGATAAAATCGAGAAACCTATTATCTGGGTGGTGTCTCCCGTTAAGGTAAACTTGTAAAATGTTGGCATGATTACTGTTCTACGCGAATTAGTGGCAATTATGAGTATCTTCGTTTTATTTTGAATCTTTTTAAAAATATTTGATGAGCTGGTGCTTGTGAATAAAAACCCCATTACAAATTGCTAATGGGAATTAATCTCTTATTCCCTGCACATGAGTGGTGAATTTTTAAACCAATTAAATTGGTAATTGTTTCGCATAACACGGGGCGTTTCGCGTCAGATGTTAACAGCAACGCAGATTGAGGGGTAGCATTTCATTTTGTTTCCCTAAAAAAAAAAACTTCGAAATTATGTTCGGTTATGTTCTTTGCATCTTGGTTTTTGCTGAAATTCACATACATGCATGGAATTTAAACACCGCGGGTGATTAATGAATATTTTGCTACTGGCAGTAAACCTTCTGGCCTTTACACTTGCTTTCTGTTGAATGAACTTGAAATTTCTGATATTTAAAGTGCAGTTGCTGAATGGGCAATATTGTCACTGTAACTGTTTTCTGTAGAGTATTCAAGCATATATAAAGATGGGATGAGGGATCCTGAGCGTAAACTGTGCATGTGGCAATCAAAACAAATGTCGCTTCTTCGAGATAAGAACACTTATATGGAACACTAGTCATCTTAAGTATGCGTGGTGTCGAATTGTCAAGCAATTCAAGGACTTCAAATCGTACTTTAGTTCTTGTTATTCCCACCATCATCAAATGAGGTAACTACGGGACATAAGAAAAAAACAATTAAAACAGGCATGTGGAGGGTGGAACCGTGAAGTGTAACATTTCACATTTTTAGCTCAAATAATATCAACATCTGTTTTCACTAAATTCCTAGAAATACTACTCCTATCGGTTACTGGCAATGACAACCAACCGAACGCACCATCCCCCTTTTTATCTGCAGACATAATGTTAAACTGTGTAGTGTATTTTACGGCATCTTCATGCCTTGATGTCAAATGACAAAAAGGTTTTGCACTCATTGTAGGTCATGCAATATTGCCGGCGGCGTTGAAGCAAATGAACAAATAGTGATCTATATGTTGATAGGACTGCTGCATTCCTAACATTTGTGTGGGATGTTTGTTGACAGATTGAACGCATCTAAGAACAATTTGAACGAATAGTGTGGATTTGTTAGTAATTGAATGAAGGAGAAAAAGTAATTTCTGAGATGTAGATAAACCGATGGCAGTGTATTTTTAAACTGACATGCCTCTTGATAATAATAGATGGTCTGAAATAGATATGACCTTTTGAATTTCTTTTTTAGATTCGAAATATCACCATATCAACGGCGAATAAAATCAATTCAAATTGCGGGTCAAAAACATCTCATCTGGGTATTGACAGAATTTTATACCATTGTCGGAGATTTTGTCGCTTCTTTTGATGTACATTCATAAATATTTGTTCTTATTAAGGGTATTCTTACTGGAAGGGTTGTTTTTTTTTCTTCTTAAGATTGCAAGATGAGAATATCAATTCCCCGGATCCACTCGAATAAGAGTAAATATATTATGAAGTACTTTAATAGAATGATAACATTATGACGTTGTTGGATCCACGGTCCTAAGCGGACCTGGGCCTAGCTGTTACCACTCGCATTGCACATGCTATTATTCTATTACAAGCGGATGGGAATGCCATTGTTATATCGACTCTGAGCGCGAAATTTTGAGAAGTTATTTCTAGACAGGAAATACTCTTTGATCATTGTCAGTGACTGGAAAGAGGTGCGTGCCATGAATTATGAATGTTAGATTCTGGGGATTGAACCTAGCAGCCCAGGCGTAGGAGTAGTCGCACCAACTCACTATAGAGTAGTAGTGAGTTCCATTGGCGGAGTACCCACTGATGGTGCCGTTATGAGTGTTTTGAAATTTTTTATTCTTATCAGGCTGTGTAATTGTCTATTCTATGAGCACGCATATCCAGCTACAGTAGATGTTTTGCGCTAGCGATAGGCATAGATGGCAGTTGTCCATCCGGAAAACGTACAGAGCCTATGCCATTTCTTGCGAGTTTGTCCGTTTAGCAATTTTGATGCTGTTTGAAGTTTTATTTGGCAAGCACTTCGCCCATCTTCATGCGATCTTTAAATATTCATAGAGGACCATTCAGCATCTGTTGGTCATACTTACAGTATGATCTGAAGAGAATGTTGGTTCGAAAAGTTCTTCTGGAAAAGATTGTGTGTATGTGGATTTCTCTGCTGATTCGTACGTTTATGCAAGACTGAGCCATAGAAAGTTCTGGGTTTTATGAAAAGTTGCACTGTGCGCAGTGTGACCATGAATATTGAACAATTTCTTAGTCGGAAACGAACATTCCATAAGCATAATGAAATCCTATAGTATTTGTAGAGACAGAAATACAAATCCGCATAACCCGATACTTCAAGGGAACAAATGTGACATTTGAGACATATTTTTTACATGGTAAACAAAAAATGTCTATGGTCGTGCAATCAACCACTTCATTAAGAGCCATTAATGGGTGAGGTAATGAGTACCAGACGTATGGCAACGTTATCATCTACGCGTAATGTAGAAACAAAACATTGCCTTTGGGACATCCTATATTAATCCTGTATCCTATATCAACCTAACAAAAGAATTCATTAAAAAACGAAACAGTCAAAAACATGAGATTATTCGTGATGACGTTACTTAATTGGAATAAAGCTATCATTGTACATTTTTGATAAAGAGATGACAGTTTATTTTAGGTAAAACATAATGCTAGTACGTTCTTGGTGCTAGATCGACAATTTCTGTATTTTACAAGTTGATAAAATTGCATCAATCAATTTTGAAATTCTTAGCTATACTGCTGTTCAGTAACATTAATCTATCATCCTCTGCCTAGGAATCCACGCACCAACTCACAACGCCACGGCGGATTAATGATGTAAATTTTAAAGAAAACATTTTGTTATTTCCCTTTTAAGTAATACGTTTTCGTATAAGTTCCTCTGCTGACAAGGGTGTTTTTTAATATTTTCATTAAGATATGACTCTTCTACGTACATCTAAGCCATAAATCACGTTCGCTGGACAAGAAGGAATCGTTCGCATCCTCCTTTGCAACAAGCCACTTCAAAAAAGAATCCGTAACCTATTTTATGACAGAGATTATTCTTTGTGGATCGATGCCACGATATGTTTCCAAACTGTTCAGTTTGCTCAAAAATACAGCCTTTAATGACGGTAGTCTCTTACTGATGTTGACAAAACACAATGTATTATTTGCTTGTAACAAGAACGGTGATACGGAAATGGAAAATGAGTTTGTAAACAGTTTATAGTGCCAATAGAGTACGGAAAAAGTATTTTATTGTCCTATTGATTATTGTCGCAGTGGAGAATTGAATTACAACATCAACAATGTTAACCGATAAGAATATCTGGTGAAAAGGATAAGCTAAGAATATAGAAACTCGTAAATATTTTCTCATGTGGGTAGAGTAGTCAATGTACTTATGACCTTTGCAAATCCAGCAAGGCTCCACGCAGTCAGTCTCAAAAGTAAGTACAAATCAAGAATTTGTTTATGTTCTCAAGAAAAACCAAAATCAAATGGGACCCCGAAGAAAAAAAATTAAACTCAGCAGTACTTATGAAGAAATTTTGTTTTGTGCACTTAAAAAAAAATGAGGATGTCCCAAAGACTATAGATACAGCGGGTTATGAACGTATTTTATGTAACGAAATTTATGTAACCAATAAATGACCAGTCTAAGCTTTGCTTGCAAACCCTGGCCGCAGGTTGCTCTTGAGATTGTTTATGTAACCAAATCCATCCGTTTCTTGATCAATGGATGGATGCTACCATAAATCTTCATATTGTGGGAGATCACTTTACCTATTTTACATGTGCGAAGACTTATTTCTTCGTAGTTTTCAATGTTCACGTACTACAAGCAGTAAGTGTAAAGTTAACATTAAACGTTCTTATAAGAAACGAAAAGCCTTCGAATTTATAACCTATTATCTGAGAGTAAGTTTTAATTAAGTTCGTCAGCCCGCAATTCCTAAATTGAAGAATTGTATAAATAATAATTATTATATTTTTATCCGTGTTATTATTATAAATGATATATTTTTATTTACCAATGAAGAAAAGTTTAATGTTAAATTGTTCACGCACGAATAGAGACCAAAGCTGAAAATGTATACATCTTCTTTTTTTTCTACAACAGTCAACTCAACACAGAATGACCATACATAAAATCAACTCCTACAGAATACTGTGAGACGTGCCCTATGCCTTCGCATTTTGCATATATGCACTTAAGTTTGAGTTGAGAAAAACTCACCCCTTTTTCTTCGTTCACAGCTAAGATGAACTAATTTGTTGCTACGATGTACGGTAATTTGTTTGTGAGAGTTGTGAATTGAGTGAAAAATGAAGAGAGAGTGATAGAGAGAGAGAGAGAGAGAGAGAGAGAGAGAGAGAGAGAGAGGGTGATGAGTCGAAAAGACTGTTCTCTAAAAAGTTAGGCGTTCATGAGCGAAATGAGCAATCAGACGCGTCGCCACTGATTTCAGTGAACTGTCACATATACTTATCGATCATTTATCTTGCCAACAAAAGTATTTTCATACAGAAACGATTATATTGCGAGTTATTTATGTGCAAATATATATCTAACAACATTGAAATTGGACTCCATCATGAAATTCATCCTATCCTAAAAAATATTCAGGCTTACAGCCGTACAACATTTTATCCCGCTTACTAAGTGCAACTCTATGTGGGAACAGGATCCAATCACTCATTTGCATCATAATATATTTATTTTGACTAGAACGATTTTCAGCTGGTAGGAGTTACCATTTTATGAATTATATTAGTAGGGTTATTGAAGGATCAGACTAATTCAAGGGCAAAGGCAAACTATGCATGTACATACATATATTTTAATTCAGCCCACATTCATGTTTAACAAATTTCGATGTGCATATTTTATAATCGCATATAATCATCATAAATAATGAGTAATACTCTTTTGTTTATTTGTATTTGCAGGCTATTCCGCGGAGGTCCATACAATTTCACGCAAAACGGACGCTATAATTTGAGTCGTGTCTAAAAACGATGGATGAGTATCCTGTTAATACCCCTGCAGCAGGTGTAATTCTCGGTGAAGAGGAATACGGTTAGTAGCATTGCCATGACAACACACTTCCATACATATGTACATAACGATACATTCATTACTTATACTCTTAACAATGTTGAGCTGAAAAACCCGCATTAAATTTTTACAGAAAAACTATATTCAGCGCCTGCCGAGATAGTTGCGTTGCTGTCAGTGTTCTATGGCGGAATAAGCATAATAGCGATAGTCGGCAATACTTTGGTTATATGGGTGGTGGCCACTACCCGCCAAATGCGCACTGTGACCAACATGTACATAGCTAATTTGGCATTCGCCGACGTTATCATTGGAATGTTTTGCATCCCATTTCAGGTGAGCATCAAAACAGTTGTAATATATTCATGCCAAAATCTGCTGGCTTTGCCATCGTTGTAACCATCACTATCATCATTATCCCCTCCGTTTTACCTACATTACCTAAATAGCACCGAAACATAACGGCCGCCGCTAAACCCATTTAGGAAATTGGCGGCACCTAGGTATCAGCATCATTCCCTTCATCCATCGATTGCCTTATTCTCGTGTAGCATGTCCAGGACTATTTAATTTCCGGGCTTTAATGTTCCAAATTAAATCTTATCCAGGAGGAGTGAATTTTTTATTTAGCAATAAAAATTAAATATCATATGACTGTATTTTGAGAACTGCTATTGTGTGACGCTCTACGGTTTGTTTTTACATTTCAGTTCCAAGCTGCGTTGTTGCAACGGTGGACGCTTCCGGACTTTATGTGTGCATTCTGCCCTTTTGTACAGGCGGTTAGTGTTAATGTATCCGTTTTCACTCTAACCGCAATCGCTATTGATCGACATCGTGCAATTATCAATCCATTGAGGTAAGTTTTAGTACCCACATACAAAGTAACTAGTAGATTAGCGATAGACATTGTCAATTAAAATAGTGTGCGAGTTGTATCTAATTTGGGATCTCACCACTGAATGGGTTTCAGATTGAATTACAGATGGTGAATCGGCGTAGATCAGGCGTAGAGTGAAATGCATTATATCACTCCATTGTCATAGCAAACAATATTCGACATGGATTATTACATTATTACAGGGAAACCCAAACGTTTTTTGAGAATGGATTTTATTCGAAGAAACACGAACTGGGGGTGCAAACATGAAAATGAATATGAGAGCAACATTTCATTAAAGAGATAAGAAAGTTTACGGATGTAAATTTAACAGCTACTTCGTAATTTACTGCTAGAGGACATTACTGTAGGTCAAGGCATATTTGCGAATTATTATCATTCCAAGAATTCGGTATTGTTTCCAAGCAAATGTTTTACGATCATATTTGATGACTGGAGATAGCTGCTATCTATTTTAATTAATTAATTCAATAGAACATTTTGGGAGATAAGTTCTTGAGTTCATTTGAAACTATTAAGTGTACCCTGACATAGCAGCAAAAACTGTCACAATTACTACACACTCACAAGAGAAGAATTCTTGTAAGGTAAATATCATAAGTGTTGTAGATGACGTAAGGCTAATGAGTGGTGCGAGAATATTATTAATATGATTTGGTGTTTTATAATTCCTCAAGAAATATCTTCTTATGGTTCTGATATTGTGATTATTATGCATACGCTGCACTGTAATGAAAGCAAGAATGATAATAATACAAATGATAAAAATAACAAAAATTATTCTGCGCTTAATTTCGGCACTGACGTGGTTTTCCAGTTTACTGCAGAGCCGAAGTGGACAAAGTCCTTAATTATAGGTTATAGCTGCCAACTGTAACGCTCCGTCTAATACGTCGATGTCGTACGTTCTTTCTTTCGGACAGCTGATATTTTATTTATTTTGCCCCCATTCCCAGACACATTATAGCAGCTTCGGTCAGTGACTGTGCGTTGGCAATCAATATCAATGTCACGACGTGTGCTAACCGTTCTACGGTGTATGAGTTGTCGATCTTCCTCACGATGATATTAAATATGTCACATAACTGAGTGTACTGATGAATTGACTAGCAGCGGCGCCTACCTACCTAGTAAGCATAAAAAACACTATCCGTTTTGGAGAAGTATAAACTTCGATAAAGTTTCAAGTAAATTTACCCAGCTGGTCCTCGGCTAAATGCACGTCATCGCAAGTCCAGACTACTGCTCTTTACCACGGATTAAAACTCTTTTTTTTTTTTTAATTTTCAGAAATTGTGTTATTTTACGAGTAGGGTATGAGTACTTGTATGATGTAATAAGCAACATTGACTTGGACATTTTAGTTTTTAATTAGTTTAAGTTGAAGTTGATTTAAAATAAATTAAAACTTGCAATATTAATTAGTAATGAGCAGTGAAACAAACACACACTAACAATCAAATAATTTAGTTTCATCCAGTTAGCTTCTTTATTTAAAAAAAAAGAAGATAAATTGCAAGGATTTTTAGTTCTACGGATTAGTTCAATACTCAGCAATGTGAAGCAACAACTTCAATTTATTGATTGTGATCTAAATCATTACCCCACATTAAAACATTTATTAAAATATGGATCAGGTCCCGTATGCCGTAGCTTAATGGTGGAAACGTATTATCATTACCTTCCTGTATGTACTTATCATAGCTTTCTAATGAACTGTTTGAAAAAAATCGCTTATATCTACTAAACCCAGAGCACACATATTTGAGTGAAAAAAATTCGCTTCTCTTCTTATATAGGAATATAGAATATCAAATAAATTAAACAACTGTGAAATGACCAATATATATAGAATAACAATGACATTTTGAAAGGGATGAGAGACACTGATAAATGTGCCTCAATCCAATCGTAGTATAAGATAACAAATTGAAGGAGACTTTCTGGCAATACACATCTTTAATTCGGAGCAAATCCGATTAACTTCCTATTCCAAATTCCTCGCAGAAATTGACATTGTGACGTTAACACAACTGATTTCGACGATGATACTCTTACCAGTGAAATAGATGTCAAGTGACAGTTCAACGTTCTGAAATCAAATCAACTGAGGCATCGCTAATTTGGCGACAGAGATAAACTCTGAGTTTTGACTTTGATACAAAATCCTGTTCAATTTCTCTTTTCGCCAGTTAAGATGCGTGTTAAGATTTGCATGCGGAATTTTAATTTGTATGCAAATTTTTTTTTTGCATCCCATTTGAGACAGAATGATCTATGTTAGTTGTCTTAAATGAAAAGAAATCGCGCGGTTCAATTAGAATTAGAGGCGTTTGAGGGAATAGATAAAATAAATTAAGTCAACATTGAAATCATATTTAGGTACGTATATACTCTGATTTTGACTTGGGTTTAGCTTCTACAAAAAGCACCAGTGCTGTGCGTGCGAGTGTTCTTTGACAAGCACGAGAAATGTTGTTGAAGGCATATCGATAACATTTTCCGCAAAATTCTTGCTTTCACAGCGATACAAAAACATGTTCGACATACAGTCGCCCCTTTTTTCCTAGTAAAGCACTTTCCTCAATGGAGTGGCTGAATTTATTGAATCAGAAGGAAGGTGAACAAGAAATAAATTTCATATCAGGAGCGTTGGCGTAACCTTGATTCTTTTCGAGAATCTCCAAATTTAATTTCGTTTTGGTGATTTGAATTCCATGTTGTTTCAGTGAAAAGTTTTTCTTTTCTTCTCAAATTTAATCATATTTCCTTGAGACGTTAACCTCAATAAACATGTTAAGGTACACGTGTAATATCAATTTGAAAAATATGCATAACTCCTTCAGGTACAGAAAAGTATTGTTTCCATGTGTGTATGTAAATTTGTATAAATGTTCATCGATTCTATCCTTCGTATATAGACCTAAGTGAGGTATTTCCGTAAATTATTTATGTAAATTAAAGGATATTGCGGACAATTGAAGATTTCATTATTGTAAAGCAATTGTTTTATTTCGCCGAAAAGATGTTTACATATGAACAGGTATTGTATGTATATTGGCTTGGAGCTTATTGATTTTCTTAAAATACAACTATAGCTGTGTATGTCTAAGAATAAGTGATTTTATAGAATACATTTTTACAATTTCTCCGACCGCTAAATTGAGCAATCGGAATATTTACTGTACTTTTAGACAGCAATCCACATCATTTTGAAGAATGCTTTAAATTCTCAGCATAAATAAAAAATCCAAACCACAGTAAAGTATATCAGATGAGGGATGGGAGGAATTCGTAGTTCCTTGAATTGCTTTTACATCTTAGGCAACGCTTCGAAGGTCGAAAATAACCGACAAATTTACCACAATTATTAAGCCAAGACATTATGTACGGAATGTTGAAATAAACTGATGGTGATTCTCACCCTGGTCGCCTGTGTGCAAGTCTTGTTAGTCGAGTCTGTCCAGCATAATTTGGGAAAATCCCATAAGGATCTGTAACAATTACTGATTAATTGAAAGTGATACATTTGGGAAGAGAGTTCTCTTTTCCAACAAACTTGGAGAAATGCACATTGAATTTTAAAAGCCACTGTCTGGCCACTGGAATGAGAACAAAGAAAAGATTAATTATTTCACCATCTAACCATGGTCACTGAAACCATAGTTTAGAGAAAAGGATTGTGATGATTAAATTTATTGACTGTTTTAATTAAGTCATGAATTCAATGTCTAATTAGTATTTGTCAGTAGTAATCTAATTCTATTCACGTGGACCACCAATCAATTTTCATCACGTATCATTGTGTAAGCATACCTACACTTTGTGTCCTATATTTGTATTGTTTGAAAATATTTCGTTACAGTTAACATAATATAGTGTAAGGATTCTAAGTTGGCGACCCGCGATGTAATCATTTCTGCCCAAGTTACACAGGTGGCTAGTTTGTAGAATATGTTAGTTAGCATTGCCTGTGTCCAAATTATGCGTGTAATGACGTATGCAAATAAGGAAAATATACGTAATCATTTCATGATAGACAGATACAAAAATGTACAGGGATTTTTCTTGGGGCAGAAATATTCAGCCCAACTTGACAAGTAAAATTAAAAATTAAATTATACTTTGAAGCCTTTCGCTGTCATCTACAAAAGTTGATCTAGGTGAAGGGAAGACGTATTACATATTGGCTAGACTTGTGTAGACATCGAGCAGCGTTGGAAATTAAAAATGGAATTTAAAAAATGTGAACTTTTAAAAGGATTTCTAGTAAAATTTACAAAGCTGTTATTAACAACGAAAATATAACGACCGATGGGTAAAAATCGCACAAGACTCAATTTCCTGAGCAGTGATCTACATTCTACTGAATGCGCTAGAAATCGTGCTACTTCAATAAACAAATTTGTAATAAATTGAGTGCTCTCCGGACCAAGTTAGAATCTCGCTCGTTGGCGGCCAAAGGAGTCGTAGAATTACAGAAAATGATCAGCTTTTTTTCCTCGGGTACCAGTATTTTCTAGTATCTAAGTACGTGTAAGTGGGTTACCGTTGCGTAGTGGGTTGGTGCGTCGACTCCAGTGCATAGGATGCGAGGTTCGATCCCCGAATTTACCAACATTCACATATTTTTTCCAAATCTTTCGGCTCACTGATAATGTTCAGGGAGTACCCCCGTCTAGAAAATGCTTCTCACCCTTCACCTTTCGGAGTCGGTATAAAACTGTAGGTGCCAAGTCGAGATGTTGCTGCAGAAGATAGGCCCTGGCCCTCTACGGGCTGTAGCGCCATCCATATTATTATCATTATGTAAGTAGGTGTTTAGCAAGCATATTTAAGATTTATCAGTTATGCTTCCATACGACATCCGCTGGTGCAGCAATGGAGTGATCTGTTACGTTAAGATGTTTTAACTTTAGCTTTAAACAATTTAACCCACCTCAGTCGGAAAAATGCTTCAGTCGTCTCTCTATCCCAGAGAACATTAAAAAAAAGTCAGAAAGGTCTACCGTACCTATACCCGCGCTCATTTTTGAGCTGCCATTAAATTTGGAAATATTTTCCTCGTCTATTCTAGCTCATTGACTTCGCTCCGGGAATCGTACAGACAAAATCTTTACCAAAGTGGTGGTTGGTGGCAGGTAGTCAGCCCATTTATTATTATTTGGTTCGGTACACCGTGTGGGAGTTGATCCGTGCCCATAGGGTTCCAGCCTCCCTGCGGAGAGTACCTTAAAATGGTGGTGAGTATACGTGCGTTTCTTTTTCCATTTATCGCTGAAAACTCATTTCGCATTCATTGTAAATCAAAAAAAAGAACACAATTCACCAGCGATTTTAGTTTCATCTTGGAAAAATAAACAAAACAAAATAGAAAATGTATATACAAACCCAAACAAATTCAAGACCTGGGCGCTTAATGCGAATCTTAATTTACACTCCAACCTAAATAATGCGCCCAACCGCGCAAGCACAAGTGCTATAGTATCACTAGGTACACATAAATTAACCATGACAGAATAATTTCTTGAAGGACGAAAACTATGAGACTAATTATAGCTTTGTTCTGACTAGGGTATCTCGAGGATAATGTGCGTCAACTGTGTATGTAGCAATATTCAATTTGGTCTAATTGCCTGAATTTAATTAACTATTGTGTGGGCAACTGAATATTATTTTGGTTTCGAATCTTAATATTAAGTCTTTGGTTTCCTTTTAGGGCACGACCAACAAAATTTATCTCAAAAATAATAATCGCTGCAATATGGGTGACAGCAATTGCATTTGCGGTTCCTTGTGCCATCGCGTTTCGGGTCGAAACCCTAAACGAAAGAATACGAGGTAATTGTGTTTATTCATGAATGATGTGAACATTTTTGGAAATAGTATTTGTTGTTGTTTTTAGAGAATAATGAAATACTTAACGTGTCACGGCTATTTTGCTCCAACATTAACTTAAGTGACGACCAATTGCAGACTTATAGATACTCACTGGTATTTGTGCAGTATTTGGTGCCATTTTGCGTCATAAGTTTTGTGTACATTCAAATGGCAGTGAAGCTTTGGGGCACCCGTGCACCGGGCAATGCACAGGATTCGAGGGACATAACACTGTTGCGAAACAAGAAAAAGGTAAATCATCACACGATGAGTTAAAATCATTTTATTTGTTACTACTTTGTCTTTCTCTATAGGTCATCAAAATGCTGATAATAGTTGTTGTGGTTTTCGGTATGTGTTGGCTCCCACTGCAGTCATATAACATCCTGTACGTGACCATACCGGAAATAAATGAGTATCATTTCATCAACATCATTTGGTTTTGCTGCGATTGGTTGGCCATGAGTAACAGCTGTTATAATCCATTTATTTATGGAATTTACAACGTGAGTACATCCACCATTAATATATTCATTTGTATTATTTGCCGATATTGGTCCTTCGTGCAGTGTTGACATATAATGTCATTGCATGGTTTATCTGTTCATGACAATAAGAGGAAACGGCATTTAAATGAGTATGGCGCTGAACTAGCCAAGGCCTGTATTGAAGTTGGTCAACAAGTTTGATTCTTTGATGGAGTTGAAATTGGATATTTTTCACAAAACGCAAAAATCTGCTTGTGCTTAAGACGTCTCATTATTCTTTCCCTTGAATGGTAGATTGGTTAAAAATTGGTAGATTCTTCTATACAGTCGAACCCGGATAATAGCACATCAACCGTGCAACGAAATATTGTGCCATTAAGCGGTTTATGAAAAATACAATACAGGAGTTGGTTTCCCAAATTCAAGCAAGCTCGCATATATGTTCACAAAAGAAAAATGGTGGGACACTTCCAGGATGGGTAGGGAGTCAAATACAGTGTAAAGTATAACCCACACATTTTAACTCAATTTCAGAAAAAAAGAAGCTTTTTCTTCGGAAGTCACATGAATTAAGGATTTATTTAGGATGTGACAATTAGCGGGCAAGATTGTACGAGAGCTCATTGTTTCGCCATATTCTTATGTGATATTAAACGGTTGTGTGCTATAAAGCGATTTGCTATTATCCGGGTTCGACTGTAAACAAGAATCTATGAACTTTAAACCAAGATCGTGCACTCGTTGCAAAAGTAGAACTCCATACGAAAATCATTTTTTCTAATTTAAAATATTATTAGGATTAGATTGTTTCCTTTGATTTAACTAATCCTTAACACAGAACTATACTTATAGAAATTTCAATTTTCATTTCTTTCAGGAAAAATTCAAACGTGAATTTAACAAGCGCTTCTCGGTGTGTTTCTGCAAGCTTCATACGAATATGGACAACCAAGACCGCAATGTGTCAGTACACACGAGGGCCAGTTCGATACGCTCCACATATGGCAATGCGCCGATGAGAGTTCGAAGTAATGTCTTCAACCCGCATGTGAGTCACTATAATCACTCAAGCTACCAGCAGCACGGAAATTCAACACCGCTCTTTAGAAACGGAAGCGTCAAGAACTGCAGTAGTGCGAGTAAACTGGGTTACAATGTGATTACCTTCAGCGACACCAACAAGCAGCTGCACAATAGCAGCCTAAATGGATGCAAGCTCGACAGTACGCAGCCACTTTGTCATTGGCGGAAAAACGATTTCAAACCTCTCCATCCGGATGTCATAGAGAGCTCAGACGACGGGGCTCTATTAGCTGTAGGGACAGCAAATTTAGCAGCAACTTCACCGAGTGATTTAACAATAACCGCAACGAACAACATGACAACTGTAGACAGCTGTGCGACTGGGTCGTGCATCTGTGCAGATGAACTGGGTAGCAGAACCGAATGCGATGGTTCATGTATTCTTAATGAGGTGTTACGTGTGAAGAGCGGCAACGAAAGACATCGAAAGCAAATATATTTCAGTGATACGAGTGACAACAATAATGTCAAGCAGGATGACTCAAAGTCATCCTGTTTAGAAATGAATGAGTTTTTGTTGCTAAACGACACAACGCAGCATTATGTGTGTCTGAAACTGTGATTTGAGTTTGTGTGATTCTGCTCGAACAAAGCAGAGACATTGTTATATAGGTTTCTACTACAATAACCAACCATTGTATATTAATACCAAAAATATGTAATAAGTACTTAAGTATGTTTTTCTGTGACATGTGTCCAAGTCGAACAAATAATTTTCATAATTTTTTTTATTTGCCATTCAACTTATTGTAAATAACATATGAAATTAAATTAAATGCTAAACTTAAAAAAGATACGGATTCTCTAAACTGTTTTATTTTTATTGTACATAGAAGATTTTGAATTTATTTCTGAATAAACTCCTTGGTTATTTCGGAATGTATAATCGTCGAAAAAAGGTAGGTTATTTAAAATACGACGTGATTTAAGGCAACGTTGAATAAAATTGTTCTACCCTGATGAAGATTAATCAATAAGTTTTTTATTAAAATAATATTTTCCTTAGATTGAGGCCCAAACAATTAATAATAATGTATACTAAATTATTGTGGTTTGAATTGAGTAGGATAGTTCATTTATCTAGGAAGGCTTTAAAAATGGGCGACCAATAGGAGCGAGGCATCAATGAAATGTTGCAAAAAAACGGGACAAATTATTCCTTTTTGAGAGATTTTAGGTCCGTGACAGCATATGTCTATCTTTTAAGATTAACTCAATGTAACCTTTTTATGGTTATCAAATTTGTTAGAAATCAATATTATTTATCCACCCCCGACTACTGATATTCACGCGAACGTGAATGAAGATCACCCCTGCACAAAACCAGTAAGTGCTGTAGAAGCCAATAATATTAAAATCCAACTCTCCTATACCAAATTGACACGGCCCAAAAGACGTTTCACACAATTTGGAAGTTTATACAAAAACATGTATCATGTTGTTACATTTCCGCCGGGCCCAGCCATACCACCTCCAACAAGAAACCTGTGGTATGTAGGCGAGTGCGAGCAAAAGAAACGGGCAACGGACGAGGTATACCCAAAGGCAATGGGCTTCTAAAGCAGCCTATCAAGCCCTGTCAAGGTACCCAGACACGTAAGGGCAGTCTAATAACTCCATGCGCGACACTGCAGGGAATTTCTTCCAACAAAGAAATCCCAACTCCATTCGACGAAGTTGTCCATTAAATTGCTGGAAAAGAACGAAGGGCATGACCATCCAACACAACAATATTCTGCTGTTTTTTGAATTCATCCCATCATCTATGCAATAACGGTTATATATTTTTGCAATGCATCAAAAATAGAAGATACGTTCGAAGCCATTTTGCGTTACTACTGTATGCGTGAACAAAAATTTAATAATTTTTTTCTTAATGACTCTACTTTATTAAATATCTCTCGTTCCATAACTTCGACTGTCCTTCAAAAATATGAGAGTTTCCGCAAATTTTGCTTATTGTTACAAAAAAGAGGTGGACATGAAACAACGATTTCGTAATAGGGATAGTTCCGTTGTATATTATCGTTCGTTATTGTATTATTATCTCTGCATTGTTATTCATAAATTGCATATTTTATGAAATAAAAAAAAGCAACGATTATATGAATAATATTATATATATGTATATTAATTAAATATAAAACAAAATAAATATATTAATGAAATATATAAAAATGTAAAATATAAATTATATTTCTTACAATAAATAAAAGAAAATATATTAAACATTCAATTATAATTTTAGTAACTAATGTTTTTTTAGTTAGAATCTGTTTCTAAACACTTGAGATTTGATGAGGCCGGACATCCTCAGTTCCTGTCTTAACTTTAGGTGACTTAAGAGCCTTCGAGTCCGTAGCAACTGTGCACAACGCAACAGAGAATTACCGCGTTTAAAGTAGAGCATGTAACTATGCAACTAACTAACTCTTAGCATGTATTCAGAGAAAAAAATGTTCTTGTATTTATAAAACAGTGTTTACAGAAGCAAACATTACACAAACTGCAAAATAATTCAACAATTTACTATGGAGTGTACAATGCGAAAATTTACATCAAAATTACAGAAAACAATTTCTTCTGGACGGCTGAATTCAAGGAGGCTGCAACGAGGTCTATCAGAAACCGCAAAGTTTGCAGGCCCCTAAAATGTATCGTGAAACCATTTAGGTTTGGAGAAAATTGATGAAACCTCGTAGTTTCGTTCTGTGAAAACGTAGCATAACATGAGTTCAGGACCCCACATAGTCGCTACAAGTCATTCATAATTACACATATACATAAAGTATCATATACAAATGGAATTAAACAGATACCGCCCACAATGGTTTCCCAAAAGAATATTCGTAAACAGACATACCACTTTACTTGTGTTCCGAGAATTATCATCAGAATGCATCAAGGTACTTGGGCGTTTAATGCTTATAACAAAGAGCTGTTAATTGAAATGTCACCCTAATATCATAGTCGAATTGAAAATACTTACAAAAATTTAAGAAGCCTGTATCATACCTGTAGCAATTATTTATGTTGTGCCATCCTTGTTTGAGAGCTGAATGTGTCTGCACTTCACTGCGAGCCATCAAAAATAATGTCCTTAATGGTAGTCTGAAGTATTAACTGTTTATGACGAATTCACGTTTGTGGTAGAATGTTGTGGACAGATAAAAGTCTTCAACAAACTGTCATTTATTAATTTAGATTATATTGACTGAAGACGCATTAACATTTGCTCTCTCAAGTTCTATACAAACCACAAAGACTCGCACAAGAAATAACTCTAGTGAAATTTCATTGAAAATTAATTGTACGAATCAGTTAGGACTGTATTTCAACTCTATACGCATTTCATGCATAGAGCTATTTGTTGATTCCCACATTTTATTATATACATACATACATATTCCGATTCGGAGAGCACGGACAATTCTAAATAGTTGTTTCTCATCGCCTCCTTCAGATTACTTTGATCAGTTGCCAATTGTCAATACACAGACGAACGTCTTTGACTGTGCTCAAACGCGAAGTTTTTTTTGTTTTCTCAGCGGAATGAAGATTTTTGCTGGATATCGTTTACGCATTGGGAATAAGACTCTAAAACTTCTTCCACTTCCGAAAAGTTGGCCCAACTCTTAATAACTACTTTGAATGTGGTGATGTTGTTATGGATATTTGATATTGGTTCCATTAAATGCAGGAATGAAATATATCTTACTTCGCCAAGTCAGGAAAAGTTTTCTTTGAAGTAATAATCCTGTGCATTCGATTATTATACTTTTTCTTGGTATATCTTATCATCACGGACTGTTGACTATTAGCAACTGTTGCTGGTTGTTTTGTATTCGATTAGATTCAGTGGGTATTAAGGGACTAGGAGTTCAAGTAAACACGTTCTATATTAGGTCACAGAGGCCCGATACATGTATCATGACAGTAATATTATTTCGTTCTTAGGCTCCTGTGTCCCTTGGTAATGTTCGTAGTCGAATAAAAAGTATCTCTCGAAAAGACAGACTTTTTCTTCTTCTAAAAATAATCTTCAGAACTTTCAAAACGACGAAAATACAAGGCGGTTTTATGGACAAAGCATAGGTTATGTTTTTGGCAAAGTTGAATGTTTGAAGAATGATACGATATGATGATAGATACATTCCCAATTCCTGATTTAATACTGTGCTTGACACGCTCTCAAAGTTCTAACAACTGTCCTCTCGAAAAGACCCAAGACACCCTTATACGCTCGCTCTCTGTCTCGGGACTAGGATGATCAATGTCTTGCATAAAGTTAGTTTGGTTCTTCGAGACAGAGGCCATAATCATTCAACATTTGCTTAGTTGTAGACGAATACTATGACTACCTGTAATTCTGTGCTGACTATTGTGACAGAGTGTTACCAAGATGTTTGTGCTTCCTTGAAGACAAGTGAGTGTTTAAATTAATGTTATATCCTGACATTAGGCTTTTTCATTCAGCTTGGGGTTCAATTCGCCTTGAGGTAGGTTTGCAAGTACCAATTGAGTACGTCTGTAGATAAGACCTCCTCCTTGGTGAAGTGTGTTAACTATTCATTCAAATCAGACAACTTCGAGCCATTTCTAAATTATACAAAGTTATCGTTAAAATATGCGACTCCGACAGATGGTTCTATTCCCTCGGATGGTCTAGATATCCATCACGCACTCCGTAAACATCGTGCTAAACATCGTTCTGCGGTATCCTGGCCGACATCAAGATTTTTATCAACGAGATCACGATCAACGAGAAGGGACAGGTTTACAAGAGTGTGGAGGATCTTCGACTTCTGATGGGCTTTGTGCCATAGCACCCAGTTGCGTTGCAGACTCCACACTATTCCCGTCTCAGAGTCGAACAAGACTTTTCTCATTAGATAGTTCTGATAAATTCTAAGACATGTTGGTATAATCTCCAGTTTTAGCCACAGCCACCACTCTGCTCCCAATAGGTTGTTGACCTCAACTGACCAGGAACACACAACATCTCACAAGTTTCTACAATTCCTGTCCACCCATGGTTCCAGAATGTACCGAATGGTTACTGCCAAGAAGATGCCTAAGCATTCATTACTATTCGTCTTTTAAAGATTTTATACTTTCAATGAACCATAATCTATGATAAGATTGTGCATATGGACATTTAAATAATTGAGGATTAAACTTAATTTTTTGCTTACTTTTATCACAAGACTAATTTTTGGTTTTTGCGACTCAAAAGCCTCGTGGCGCCTCGCTGTATTCGGTCAATCGAGCCAGTGTTATCTGCGAAGTTAAATAGTTATAGGGAATCTAGATCGTGCCTCTGCTGACGTGTGAAATTTCCATGTTTTTCCCCATAAAAAAGCTGAAAAAGTTGCACGAAATCGTGAAAATAGGTGTAGTTGAAATATATTACCTAGACACGGCATTCTATAGCTATATAGCCTTTATGCCTTTGCCATATGCGGCCTTGAAATATTTTTGGTGATGCGTGTCGGCATGCAGATATTGCGGCATATCATGAATCTCTACAACAATCCAGCAGGCCAGCACATTTTTTAGGCTCTAGTCTTGTTGTCTTGACGGAATTTTGATCGTCCAGATTGAGGACATTCTACTTGCTGTTTAACGGTCTGCAGAAGTGATTCCCAGTATCTATAGCGTGTCTATAACTAGATATCCAAAAACTTTAGAACATTATTCCTGCCGTATCACCTTTCTATTCTCTTAGTGCTCCGCTTCTTGTGCGCTTACTTTTTTCTCACGATAGGTCGGGTCTTCCTCTCGTCTCTTCTTTTCTCAAAGTGAGTTCAAAGAGCTCACCATAAGCTCTCTTTGTTCGGTGGAACATCAAATGTTCTTCAAACCATTTCATAACCATTTCGGTTGTTACGTCATTATTTGTAATATATGTATGTTAGCACGTTCCAGAACCATAATGAAATAATTTCCTTGTATAAAATTCAACGAGTTGAAAGTGATTTAGTGGCTTTCTTCACCTTTATCTTAATAGTTCGTCTCAAGAAATATTTCTTTGGATTGTGAATGCGCATTTCTTTAGCAGAACCTTACTTCTCCCAAGACACAAACCGAAACGCTTACTGCGGTAAGCTTTTCTTTAACATATTTCTGTTTCTTTCACCGGCCGTTTCTTCAGGAGTAAGCCACAGCCAAGGGACCCTTTTTTCCACATGCGTGTTATACTCCAACATCATGTGCTAGTTTCCATTGTTTCCATTTAATTATTTACCGAAGAAAGCATGAATGAACTAGCATGCGACTGGGTGGGAACATTTTGAGGGAATTTAAAGCCGTCAATATTGATCGGTTGATAATTGCTTTCACATTTAAAATTTTCTACTTGAGGTTGTCAATTGATTGATATTTATTCAGTCCAACGGTGGTAACGAAGTGTGGCAGTCATTGTTTCTATCTTGTCTTCGATAGGCCACGATTTTCTTGCAAAATGGAAGCAACTTTGGATTCCACAGTGGGTATGTATGAGAAAAGAGCTTTATCATGTGGAGGAGTGATTTCGGGAGTTTTTCTGCGTAGAGCCAGCACTGAATAATTCTTCAACACCAATTTGCGACTTTTATTGCGGTTCAACAATTCTCATAACCGGCGGAACAGGATTCGTTGGAAAAGTGCTAATTCAGAAACTGCTGAAAGCATTTCAAGTTAAAAAGATATACATGTTGATACGAGAAAAGGAAGGTATGAACGCCAACCAAAGATTGGAGAAGTTCTTTCAAGAAAGTGTAAGTGATTTCAAATAGAAATTAAATTTATTGTAACCCTTCACCAATAAGAATGAAATTTTTGAAAGGTTACGGTTCGCTTGTGAAAGTTAACCTGCTGCTGGTACTTCTAAACTTATTAATGCCCACATGTTGAACACAAAATTATTCCCACTCAAGTGTCCAAGTGAAAGTTATTTTGAATCTATAATGTAAAAGCTATTGCTAAGCCACAGGACACTTAATTATAGGGTTTCGGATTGTGTGAAGGTCTACAAATTTAAATGCAGTTGGGTGACGGTGATTTTATTCATGTTAGGTTTTTCGTTATTTCTTTGGTTAGAGTATATTTTTGAACTATAATTAACCCAACGAGTCCTTTTCTCTTTACTTGCCTCTTAACTTACAAATGGCGGACGATAGTCGAGCTAATGTGTTGACTCAAAGCAATATAACAATCTCAATTTTATCAGCAATCATCCTGCTCAAAAACAAATTAAAAAATAGTAATATCATTCGCTTTTGTTTGAAAATTCCATTAATTGAGAAAAATTTACAAAAATTGAAGATGACTAGATGATTCAGTTGGTTAAGTGTCTGCACTTAGTTACTTGCATACTTGCATGAGTTCAATTCCCGATAGAAGCAACATTTATAATTCACGACTCAAGATCTTTCGAACCACTATCAACTTTCAAAAAGATATCTAATTATCTAAAAAGGGGTGTCTTCAATTTCGCCGTCAGTTAAAATCTGTAGGCCCCTCCACTGTGCGAGAATAATGGGTTGCACAACGCATGTGATTGCCGTGTAGAGGCTAAGCCTAGACCCATTTTTATTGAAGTGAACAGTTTAAAGGCGCATCTTGGCAGTGTAATGCGCTCCTTTGCTGTTGCGGCAAAAGGCATGACGCTGTCACGCCATCAATCCCCCCTCGACTCCAAGGGAGTCCAGCCACAGCTCTTAAAATGAGCAAGGAGATATCCAACTTCTCCCTTTGTGTGACATCTGATATCCTTACACAACCGAAGAATTAGAGTTCTAATGTCCCTCGTTACTTGAAAATGTTATATAGGATGGTGTAAACAACGAACAAAGCTTATGTTCTAGAATTCATTAAGTTCCCATTAGTGGGAGTTATTATCTGAACTACTAAATATGTCAATACAGTAGACGCCTACAAATTAAAAAAAAACATTTCTGATTATATGCCACAAAAATATTAATTGTTAATTAATAAAAGATGTTTGTATTTAAGTGAATTAAAAAAAATTTAACATTCGGAAATTAGAATTACCCCTGGAACAAATTGGTTCTAATTTCTGAGCGTTCGCTGTATATGTATGTTTTTAAGTATTTTATATTATTTTCATCACACGAACCATGTAAAAAATTAAAATATTACTGAAACATTTTCATATGGAGTCACTTCTAATAAATGGCTTCCTTGCTAGATTTATGCTCATCATTTTTTATTCCTTATAACAGATATTTAACCCTACGTAGATATGCATATTTCGAACGCACTAAAGCTATGCTTCGTCGAATCGATTATGACCATCTTGAACGCATCCTCTCTGGTCACATTATGTTAGTCATGAGAGTATGATTTTTAATTTGATGTCTTAGATATATATCTAAAAGAATAAACAAAATTTATTCTTTAGTGTGGTACAATTTATAATTTTTATAATTTAATGTGTAATTTCCGTACACAATATGTAATGATGTAATAAAATATACATCAATGAATAATATGAATTATTTTTTAATTTCAACAAATTCGAGCTTAAAGCAGTTGATTGATTTTAAACACCCACCAAGGGCATGAATATGAAATTGGACTGTAAGTTAAATTATTTTCATTGTCGTAGTGGGCTTAGATATATGTACGCATAGACTTATTTTCTTAATTACCAAAAGTGTATCCAATACCTTCCAATTCAAAAATATATTTAGCCATTAATATTCATATGTTTTATTAATTGATATCATATCTATCATACACCTTCAATACATTAACAAGTTAATCAATTTATTATGCAAATTCCTTCTCAAACAACTGTTCTCTGAAGTTATAGTGCTCTATGAAGTGTACTCATTTGATATTAACTCCACCAATTCCGCCCATCAACAGTTTCTAGTTTGCGGGTTTCATCGGGTCGCAAATGGAGTTTTGTAGCAATAAAAAATTAAAATCATTTGGAATGCATATGAAGTTGTACTACATATTTGCTCTTGTTTTTAGATATTCGATAACATTCGTGAGGAAACGCCCGATTTGATGAATAGAGTTCAACCAATCCATGCGGATTTCAGTGCACTTGATCTGGCGCTGCTGCCTTCGGACAGGAGCGTGTTATGCAACGAAGTGGAGGTAATTATTGGAATCAATTGATTAAAAGTGTTGAGCAGGGCTTAGTAATTAGCATTGATGATTGATAGTAACATCAAACTACATATCTTCCTTCTGGAGGACAAAACTCACTGTATTCATTTATTCCCTAACGCGGTCATCGAATATGTTTTTCAGCAGATGTAACTGAATTACCTTTTATAAAATCGAGGTTTTCCGATATTCTTCAACAAGTACGGTATCCATTATTTTACTTCATGAAAAAGATTCCTCCATTGTTTAAACAGAGTTAATCAAGCCGCCAACAGCTTCAATTCTCTTGATGTGCTTTCCGGCTTGTACTAAATCGAGCAAAAAACTCACTCACCTGCATTGGGATATGTAACCAATATGTATCCCTCCCCCAACGCAACCCTTCGGTATTGATGGCTGTTATGTTTCAACGCGCTAGCATACTCAATTCAATTCCCTAGTAAGCCACACAAACATTATAAACATTTCCTTTTTTTCGCGTCAGATAAACATTTTATTGCTCTAGTCCTGAAAGTGTTATTGCACTGTATCTGCAGGCGCAATCCATCGAGTAGGGTAACATATCCTCACCGATGTGTTGTGCATGAGTGTTTTACCAAACGATTGTATGTTTGCTTAAATGTTTCAATTGATGTGCATGTTTTTTACCCTTCACTTTATATGCACTCCTCTTTTCAGATTGTATTCAATGTAGTTGCTTCTGTGAAATTTAATGAAAAACTCAGCGATGCAATTGATATAAATGTCTTGGGGACGAAAAAAATCCTTGATTTGGTGATGGAAATGCAACACTTAAAGGTAAAATCGATAGAAAGATATACAATTTAATTTGCGCTGAATTTTGTCGGTTTTGTTCGTTTCGTTTTTATCGTTGTTCAAATAAATTGCAGTCATTTGTGCACATTTCTACATTGTACTGTAATTGCAATCGGACATTCATAAAAGAGCAGGTGTATGACAACAAAATTGGTTATGAGAAAATTATTCAGGTGAGGAAACCGCTTATTTAAATTTAACAATATCTGATTCAATTCATTTAAATTTATGTACTCGTGTGTATTTGTGTGATGATGATTTGAGTGGATGATGCATACGTAGACTCATGTGTAAGAGTTTTATTTTCACAGGTTTATCGGGTGTTCGATGATGAGACCTTGGAGAAGGTACGACACTGTCTAATTGGAGATATGCCCAA
Organism: Eristalis intricaria; assembly: GCA_964034865.1. NCBI lineage: Eukaryota > Metazoa > Arthropoda > Insecta > Diptera > Syrphidae > Eristalis > Eristalis intricaria. Next base: position 90,532,797 of record OZ035875.1, on the reverse strand, counting down.
CACATACACGATGACGAAGAAGTGTGCTGAAAATCTGGTCAATCATCAGGCCTATTTTCTTCCTGCAGGAATATTTAGGCCTCCTATTGGTTTGTTATTTTTTAAATGTATTTTTCATTTGAGCAGTTTCCCTCGATTTGGTTTAAATTATTCTCAATAACATCTCCCACAATCCACAAGCGCGAGTATTTCGCCGCATGCACAACTAACTCAAACGAAAGCACACATTCTCGAGTTTATGGAATCGAAACCAGATACTTGGCATACACCACTCACTTGTGATGCGTTAATAAGTTCTCGGAATTCATTCTCAATCATCAATGTCCTCTCTTTGTTTTCAATTGTTGGTTCAATTTTGTTTTAGTAATGTATTGCAATTGCAATAATCACTCAAGTGCCCTTTTGCAGGACAGTGAGTGATCATTGCCTGCAAGGGGGTCGTTTAAGTCGTTCGCTTGGCTATTCATCATTTGTTTCTGCAAACTAATTTCAGTTTGAAATATTGTCATTACATCTAAATTATATTTACCCACAAATTATAGTGGATGCAGAAATTAAACGACGCCCGTCCAATACTGAGTTCTCTTCCAATAGAACCAAGCAATCAGATATAGCTCCAAACAGCTTAAAGTTCATATCAAAATTATCCTGCAGGACACTGTCTGTAGAGAACACGTACAAGTGAACTTCATGCCATCCCCGAGGACCAGCATAATTGAGATAAATTGTGATGTTTGCAAATCCCTAAGTTATTACAGAAAATTTCGTATAAACTACCCGCATGTAAGCGGAATATTTATTGGAGCGACGTTCAAAATATGCACAAATATGCATCGTCAGCGCATATCTTGTAGAAAATTCCATATCTGTAGGAGACATTATTGCAAAAGTTCTTCATTAAGGTCCACTGCGCTTCTATGAGATGGTCGCTATTGGTGTTGCTGCTCGAGCAGCAGCAGCAGATGCAGTACCGAAAGCGAATATTATCTCGTAAATTGCACCCCAAAACTTTTCAAATATACGCTTACATTTCACAGCTCTGGGCAGCTGAGTAGCCCCAACAGACAACCAACATTAGAAGCGGCAGTGGCAGTGGATGCGTTTTTGTAATTTTTACCCATCAAATATAAATGTGAACGAACCGAAACAAGTATTCTCACTCGTTCCTGTGGTCGCTTCATCTATTACAGTTATGTCAACCTACAAGGAGCCCCTGCCTGGATGGACAGATAATTTGTACGGACCATCCGGAGTGTGTACCTGGGCGGCAAGAGGACTCGTTCGGTGTATCCATGGAAGTGCACACTGCAAGGCGAATCTCGTCCCGGCGGATTATTGTGTCAATGCTATCATAGCGAGTGCTTGGGATGTGGCCAGGAGGTAAGTTACTTCTCCCGATCCATTTCGTACGATGTCTCGTATATTTTCATTAGTAAGCCACTTTCTCTCTGTGTTACACTCAACTTGGTTTGTACTGCGTTTTTCGTTCTTTTATTTTTTTTTGTTTGAATTACATCTCCCTCTCGTGAAGGTATCAAAAGCGAAAATGCGAACCAGTCGAGATACCGGTATACAATTACATCTTCAGCGGCAACAATTTGACCTGGGGTCAGTATATGGATTTGGCTCGCAGGGGATTCCACGAGCCATTTGACAAGGCTTTATGGTAAGTCCGCCAGGATCAATAAATTTCCCTCTGTCACTCTTTTCTTTTTTGTGTTTGTTCGAGTTCGGCTTCGGTTTCGGTTTCGGGTACGGCATCAAGACTGCAGCGCCTTCCCTTTTCACACCACTCATGCATAAATGCATGCACGTGTGCGTTTTGTGTCGGGACATTAGACTCGAATTCGGAACATGGACGTCGTCCTAGAACTAGACACATACTGCCAATGCTGGTGTTTGCCGTCCAGCTGCCCTCAGGGACCAATGCTCCAACAGATCCCCGTGCACAAACATACCTACATACATACCATCTATATGAACAGCAAAATGGAGAATGGGCTGAATGCTCACAAAAAAATCTTCGCAAGAATACGGAAAATTTATATCCCTCTTGTTGTTCTTTAAACACAAACATTCGTACATACGGTGCGGTGAGGTGCGGATTCGAGCAGTGGGTCTTTTTTCAGTTTTGGTTTGCTGACCTTTGTCTCCGGTATGCTCACATATTGAATTTGTCGGTCTTCATCTCATCGCTATTGGAACATATGGGTCCGGTGCGGTGGCATCGCGATGGATGTAAGTTACGTCCATGGTCATGGTTTGTGTTCGGTCTCATGCGTCACATTCGAAACGTGGTATTTCAGGACTAGTTGTGCAAGCAAGCTTTCGACCAAACACATCTGTAGGTATGTCTGCACCCAACTCTCTGTCATTCACTTGTGTTTTTCAGGTGCTTCTCTTATGTTATAATTCCATCGAAGCCAGTGCACCGCATTCTAACGTTTGTACTACACAACATTCCTGGCTATATTTTAGATTTAATTGCCATGGCAACTGGACAGAAGAAGATGTAAGTTTCGCTGGGCGATAGTGATTTATGTGTATGCCTCGTAATGCAGTCCTCACAGTGCTCATTGTGCATTTGCAGATACACAAAGTCATACCAAAAAATCGCCAAAGTAATTGACATGATGTCTTGGTTCGGACTGAAAGAGTGGAGTTTTGAGAATGGCAACATCGCTGAGCTCGACAGGATGCTAGGGGATGGTGACCGTGCGATATTACCCTTCAACTTGGCATCTATCGATTGGTCAGAGTACTTTCGTAGCTATCTCAGTGGTATCCGGAAGTATTTTTTCAAAGATAAAGAAGATAAATTGGAGGGGCGGAAGAAGATTTATAGAAGGTGGGTTTTTGTAAGGTTTTGATTTGATTGTATGGGATGCATTTTTTTAATTACTTGGAGTCTGTTTTTTTTATTGAATTTATTTCCAGGATATTTCTTGTTCATGTGCTAATGAAGACAACTATGGGATTGACTCTAATTATGGGCATTATACGGATCTACTTTAAAATATTAAAGTTCATCCCAAAAATCAACCTGTAAAATGGGAACTGATGGGAGATGGTGTATTTTGATTTGAAATATATAAATAAAATGATGATTGATTAAAGTCCTCTTTTATTTTAATTCGATTTTCCTTCTATGCGATGGAACGTCTTCAACTAATAACAAATAGCGAAGTATATTTTTTATAATGATATAATATGGGTGGATTGATCCGAGGGGGACCTGGGTCTAGCTTTTATAGCAACAACTCGTGTTTATTGTTCTTTAACGAGTCGGTAGGACCTACAGTTTTATACAGATGCCGAAAGGCGAAGTATGGTAGGTATATCTATTCTGTGAGCATTGTCAGTAACCCGAAGAGATGGCGCCGTGAATTATGAAAGTTGGTAAATTGGGATATCGAACATCGCACCCTATGCACTGGAGTCGACGCACCAAATCAGTACGCCACGGCGACCCACCCTCTATCTTATTACAATCGCTCGATTTGTGTTGAGCAATGGTCTTGACAGCGATGGCAGGGTACGCTCTCACAATGAGTTTTTGGTAGTGTAGGTTGCAATTTATGCATCTTCCGGTGTCCGACGTTGTCTTCAGACAAAAATTGTGAACTGGTTGGTTAGCATGTATGTGTGTTAACTTGCGACGGTTTAGAATTTAGTTTACATAATTGTATTGGAAATTGATTGTATTGTAATTGTTATCTTCGAATTGTGTATAAAATTATTGGGGCTGTCATGCGTGTAGTACAATACATTACAGAGAGATTCATTTTGGTTAAGAAACGTAAAACTATTAAGCAACATATTCAAAAAACCGCTGTTTTTTTTAAAAAAATAGCGTCTGTCCATTCAGAAAATCTATGTGCAGTTAGAAAGGCTATAAAGATGGCAGTCCTGTATATTTTTACGGGAATTGGTGGTGAACGAACATGTTTTAAGTGCTCAATATTTTTATCATAAATTGAGCATAAGAAATTCCTGCCACTTACAGGGTTGGTTTGCAGGCTCTCGTTCAGGAACTGCAGACTTTACCGATGCTGTTCGCTCTGGACGTCGAGCAGATCGTCCTGACGATCATTTGATATTGTATTTAGTCAGAACAAGGGTTGTTTAAATGAAAACTTTTTTAATTTTTAAACATCTTACCATAAAAAAGCTTGCATACAAAATGTAGAAAAGTCTATTTAAATGTATAAGAAATTATAAAAGTGTAAAAAAGTGTAAAACAATATATGAATTTGTATACAATTTTAAAAGTAACTATCCTAATTCTTTATGAATATTAAATTAAAATGCTTCGTTCGGAAAAGTTTTTTAGATTTGTGTTATTTAAATGCAGTCGAACTTCGATAACTCGAATAGTTAACTGGAATGAAATTCGTTGGCAATAGCGCCAAGACTGGAATTTAAATATACATAATTGGATTTCGATAACTCGAACTTCGATGGCGTCACCTTCGTATTCTGCGTATTCTACAATGTCGTTTTCTAAGGGGCACTGCATTTGTATGTTCTTTTGAACTAGTATAAATAATTACTTATAAAATCGTGGTTTTGGTGAATATTCTGATAGGGGGGAAGAGGGTGGAATTTCTTTAATTTTCAGAACTGAACACCGTAACGAAAGAAAAGAAGGAGAAATTTAACTGCATATGGAATTTGAAGCTTGAAAAATACCAGAAATATACAATTACGTATGATGATTTTCTGCAGATGGACGCCAATATTGTTACTTAGAAGATTCCCACAAATGAAGTTATTGTCGAGATATTTGAAATCTTCTCAGCTCGACAATAACGATGACATCGGCTGTGATGTAATAGAGAAAGACTTGGCGATAATTGAGAATGATTTGATTCAAACGCCTTAAAAACGAGTTGGTTGGAAATTCATTACTCATTTTGTGTTTATATTAAAAGACTCATGAAACAACAAATGATTCCGTGTACCTACAATGGTTTTAAATTCCATTGATGATTTCATTAAAAAAGAAAATAAAAAATCCGCTCTTCAGTCATGTGTAACAGAATATTTTATATTGTAATTATGCTCCTCTATGTTTTATGTGTTCTATCGCAGATAAATAAATATTTATACCAATTTTGTATTTTAATTGATAACTTGAAGTCTTGATAACTCGAATTTTTTCGAGGTTCGAGTTATCGAAGTTCGACTGTATTTCCTACTCATCGAGTACAACCGTTGCGGTTCACCTAGCATTACGAACTAACATTTCTTCTTAACACTAACCTATTGGTGATATTGGTACGATGATCTCATTCGAGTGGCTGTGCGTCGTTGTTGCCTGAGTGCGTCCAATCAGCGCCTTTGCTAAGTATGTTTACGTTAAATGCGTGAATCGATATTATAGGGTGAATATTCGTTTTTCTGATTGTTGACGTTAACTTATTATACATTTGTTCAGTTTCATACGTATTCCTTGCTTTTATACACTTTTATACACGAGTAATATTTTTAAGATGTATAAAATAAACTTTTCTCATTAATATAATTATAGATGTAAGAAAGTGTGTATAATATACTATACCCTAGGTAGCGGTGACAGTCCCTTGATGAAATGGGTGATCGCTCTATTATAGAAACGCCATACCACATACAGCTTTCAAAATAGATAAAAAAATAGATATTTGCCTGAGAAATAATAGAGCACCCATCGCAGTCTACAGATGCCTCGCAGTCGATACGACGGAAAAGCGCTCTTACTAATATCTGTTCCGCTCTCTGCAAAACAATTTGGGCGAAAGGCAATTGATTGCCGAAGATAACATCAATAAGGCTTTTTAAAAAAAAAAAAATCATAATCGAATGTCGAATATCGTTACAAATATTGATATTGAAGAAATAAAAAAGGTAATTAATGCAAGTTGTAGGTGGCCGTTGCGTAGTGGGTTAGTGCATCAGCTCCTACGCAGAGGATGGCAAGCTCGAATTCCCAATTTGGCAACTTTCATAATTCACGGTTCCACCTCTTACAGTCACTGGCAATGGTCAAACAGTATTCATGACTAGAAAAAAAGCTTCTCAACTTCCTTGTTCGGAGTTATATAATTCTAGGTCCATTCCACTTGTGAAAGAACAATACCACGCATAACATGAGTGGTTGCTGAGAAGCTATGTGGTTCACCTGGGATTGTCGCCACCCTTATAATTATTAATTAATGCGTGTTATTTATATTTTTAATGTAAATAAATGTATAAATACTCATTTATATTTTTTTTTTTTTTTTATTTATTCCAATTTTATCTCTTTGTTTCCTCCGCAGTCATCATTCTTAATTACCCTCCTACTTTAAAATTTCAAATTTGACGGTCAGGTTGAATGATAAAACATTAAATATCGAGCCCTAACTTTAAGTTTAATTAAATTTGAAACAAAACTTCCATATTTTTTAATCAACAGTCCATGTAATGGGTTGCATTTTTTTTCCTTTTTTTACTGTGTTGGACTAACCAAGTAAGTTCCACAAACCTCTTGATATGTTTACATGTATTATGCATACATCTTGTTCCATTGTACTCAATATAACTCTAATATTGAGGGTAACAAATTCAGAGTTTGAATTCGAAAAGGTCAAATCTTATCAATCAACTCGATATTGCTTAGTTATTCTTACTGTCAAAAACTCACTTGAATTTGGCGAGACACTATCAATCACATTCAAACATGTCAGACTGTATAACACAACGGCTTTGAATAATTAAATCATCTACATTCTGTCAGGCGATCATTGGGCACTGAGTTCAACCCCCTCCCTTTCGAAAATATAATCCTCAAGAGGGAACTTCTCAAATTAATATTTGTGTTTCACAAGTGCTCTCACTCATAAATCTTAATTTAATTTTCCTACCAAGACCTTAAATCAACATTTCTTAATCCACACATAGCGCAAACTTTTCGCCCGTCCCCTTCCACCCTCTATTTCTTTGCTGTTGTTTGGCCCACATTTGCTACAAACTGCATGCCGGGCACATACGAGTATCCTTCTTGGTTTGCTGAAATTGCGATATATGACGGCTCGGCAATCGTCGTCGTCGTTGTCGTTGTCGCCGTTGAGTGTATGATGACAGGCGGATGTTGGCATTAAATGGAACTCGACTCGAAGAAATCATAACGTGCAATCGTATTCTATTTTACGCCCCGATTCCTTTATGATTCCACTGCGAACCGCGCTCCCGCTCACGAGCCAACATACATAAGCTACATAATTAAATGAAAACTATTTCAAAAGTACTTAACGTTCCATAAATCCGTAAAAACTCATAAACTGTGATTTTATGCTTGCTCAGATGTTCCTCGTGAAGTAGGAGCTGTATAGAAGAGGTGCTCTTGCTATCGCTCTCTACCTCACCTCACTTTCTGATTTATAGGTGGTGCAGCATAAGGAGCTGCAATGGGGGACCTTTATATGCATGTCCCTCTTCTACGACCCTTGAGCGCCCTAGGCAGAGCTAAGTCATGTGTGCTCCGTGTCTAGTCTTGCACATGTACACGAATTCCACACACATGCTCCCTCGAATTGCGCTACCGTGAAGGGTGGCAGGCAACATGCAGCACCCGTCGCAGCTGGCTATAGGCACTGGGCGGTAGGCGGTAGGCGGCACTTTCGGGAGAGTAAATTGCGTTTAATTTTCAGAAAATCTAATTTAAAGTGCAGAAAATTAAATTTGCATTCAGTTTGTAAGCAAAGAAGATGACGACAACGATGAGAAACTTTTCTCCGCAAGTTCTCCCTAAGAGTCGACCCTGCGTGTTGCTGCTGCTATCCCGCACTCATCCGCTTTCCTTCCAAGTGTAAAGTGAAATTCCCATCTGGCGCTCATTTGCAGAGGAAAGTTGAAGCCAAAATGAGTGCTTTTGCCCAATATGTGAGGCTGGAAATGCATTATCGGAGTGAGTGTTCGTTTTTCGGTATGTATGCGAGGAAGGACATTTGCACTTACTCCCGACAAACGCAGGACGGCTCATTCGACAGAATGTCAATTTTGTTTTCTTTGTCTTTTATTAGTCCCTAAATTTTCCGATTAGTCTGCTCACTTTGAGTGATAATGTGTGAATGATAGCGTCTATAGATGCTGAATGCAGAGTAGTCATATAATGATGTAGATGCCATTGTGAGTTCAATCTGAAATTAAGACATGACAGGGATCTTTAAAAACAGGCAAACTCACCCACACATTTCGTATCGTTGAGTACGGAGTCAAATAGGTTCTTACGCACTGCGGTGATATAATAGATGTCAAAATGAGTCGGAGCTGTATGAAGCAAAGACACTCAACTGTTCATGTACAATATATATATATTAGTCTACGTAAATAAAAATCCTTTAAAGGAAGTGTTTCTTTGATTTTGACAGATGGCCGATTGCTACTCTACTCACCGCGCCTCACACCACGACTTTAAATAGAATACTTTACAGTTTTTGACATCAGTGAAAAGTATTTTTTAAAAGTTTAAAAAATAAAATCGCTCCACCGTTCCAGGTCACGGTCTCTCGAAAGCAGAAAACCACTTGACAGCCTTGTTCGCTCTTCTCTCCGTTTGAGGACATTGCACAGCAAAAAAACGTATTGCGAAGGCTACAATTGAAATTGCATTTTTCGTCATCCATTCACAGAAGAAAAGTGAAAGAAAGAAAAAAAAACAAATAATGCGAAGGCGGAGAAATATTCTCCAAAGTGTTTATCTTTTTTGTCAAAACAAACCAAAGAAACCATCAAACATCATTTAAAACCCCACTAGTAGCACGAACAGCATTTGCCACAGCGCGCCAGCAGCAGGCAAGGTTGCTGCCATCGTTGCAAAAGTTTCCCCACTTTGGGTGGGCGAAATAAAGGCTCAACTCGTTTTGTGTCATATTTTCGAGATTAAGGTGTCACACCTCAGCAGGAGTGGGTTTTTAGTTTCAGTGACTGTTGGTGGAAGCGTTCCATTTTTGTTGTTTATTTTGCGTATCGCTCAACAAAATTCTTACGTTACAGCTTTCTTGAATTTTTGAGAAAGGACATTCTTTATCCCTTAGGGATTTCATTGTAGCTCAGAGTGTCTTCCGTTTACCTCGGCACTCGTTAAAGCTGAGCGCCTGTCATTTGCCTTACTTGTCAATTCGGCGACGTCACTTTGATATATCACAATACAATCCATCCCAGTCGTTAGTGAAGGAAATGCATTTTATTTTATTTTTTTTTTCAATGTTATTATTATTAATACATATATGATGAGTATATATTAAGTTCTTGACTTATCTTTCCAATTAGCACTTCAGCATTTTATCACCTGCTGCAACATAGTGGAGTTGTTCCTGATGCGAGAGCGCATTTCAAATTAATAAATGTTGCCTAGCAGTGAAGAGTAAAATAAATGTACAAACTTTAGGGATTCATTCACGGAGCCTGAGGCATGACAGAGAGAAAACGAAGCGATGGAAAGGTACTCAGATACTCCATCGCTTCGTTTCTTTTGCGAATGTGATTTTCTTTCCGATGAGAAAAGAGAAATGATAAGAAAGCAACACACACACAAAAAAGTGTGAAAACTTGAAAGATTTTCTTTTGCCTTCATTTTTCAACCTTCTATATGGAAGTTTTCATTCTAAAAGGATATTTATGTATTTATGCAACAGTCTGTGATGACAGTTTTCTGTCACGAATGAAGGTAAGTGCTTCGGGGATATTAAACGCCTGATGTTAAGAGGAGAATAAATAATCCGACTAGAAAAGTGGGTTACTTAATCAAACGAGTTTATATACCTATTAAAAAGTCTTCAAATATAACACAAATATAATTTGATTAAAAATTAATTTAAATAGATTTAGATTAAAAAAACTTCAGTTAAGTTCAGGAAAACCGGATAAGTTGTTTACTTAGGTTGCGCTACAATTCGGGGTGAACCTGGGCCTCAACTAACAATCCTCTCCAGTGCAAGAGATTATCAAATGAATAACAATAATGCCATAGCATATTAATGATTGTAAAGTGCTGGTCACAAATGAAGCACACATGTTTTTAGAATTTGTGAATGTTAAGAAAATATTATATATAAATATTATATACACTCGAATGATCAAGCCTAGTTTATTTTGCATCATATGATTTGATTGGAGCGCTCTGTTATTGACATTGCCTGGGTTAGATTTGAAGACAACTTAGACTGAGGCATAGGTCTTAGTGAGTGATGCACAGTTTTTTACCAGTTCCATATATCTCTACAGGCAACAGCTATTCTTCGTTCGTGTTTACAGCTGAACCGAGGTAGACAAAGTTTAAGTTATAGTTATCTATTGTGAAGCTCTGTCCAATTTGTCGATGTTGTGTTTCCCTTCTTGTTGGCAGTTGAGGAAAACACCATTGCGTACATTGGGATATCTTAGCATAGACGCCGAAACAGGGTCCAAAAAGGTTATTGTGCACATTTTTCCCAATACTTAACGATCGAATTATTATTGAAACTTGCAGTCAGGTTGTAATCCAAGTATTAGCGATGACCCTTGCAGCAGCCAACTGTCAAATTATGAAAACTTTGTAACTAAATGAGTCATTTCTGTTTCTAACATTTATGATGTGTGGCGTATGCGAACATTTCGTGTAGCCTGTTTGCTTATGACAAGTAAAAAGGAGGGAAAATTGTGAGGAACAGGGGAAAACCAGAAATGTTGTATGTCGGCAGCAACTCGTTGCACATAATGTAACGTAAAGTTTATGGGTCCTTAATGTGTTGATTCTGTCAGTAGCAAAAGTGCATTTTGTTGATTTATTTTTAAAATTACGTATATTATAATAATAAGGGCACTGAGTCAACAAAAATACTGCAAGAAAGGATAAAAGTTGTGCCATCGTACGGTAGACTTAAATACAACTGGTAGTGTAGATGCACACACCAACCCAGCAAGGAATACGCAGAAGGATGATAGTTTTCTTCGCTCCGCATAACAACTTCCACACTATGTTGACAACATATTGTGGGTATAGCAAGGGCGAAAAGGGAGCAGAGACTGCCAGACAGACATATACAGACATGTATGCATAGTCGTTTGGGTATGATTGGGATGATAGTGCTCGTGGGCAAAAGTTAGAGGGAATGGATAATGGCATCCACAGCCCTTTGCAAACACCATGCCACTACGGGCACCGAAAAGAAAACATGTTAGAACTCCGCGAAAGTTGTTGACTTAAGTGACTAAGGTGAAAGCACTGACATCAGCATCGTAGTAGAACTTGTAACCGACGTCTTCTTTCCTTTCAACTCCTTCACTTTCATGTCGGCACTAAGGTGACTTTAACTTTTTCGAAAACTTTTGAAATTTATAATTAGACGAATGATGTTTTTTGCTTGGATTACATGAGCTTTTGTTGAGATTAACATATCAGAGGGGTTAAATGGAAAATATTGTAATCGACTTATCTATTGGAATTCCTTTCAGCTTGCTACATTGATATGGGGAAGCATTTATGGTGGATTGCTGTTATATCTACATGTGTTGCAAGGTATGCTGGTTTGTACATATGTGTGACTAATGTTACGTATAGAATTGATTTAAGCTTATGTTGCAACATTGGGTTGTTACGTGAATTGGAAATTTATTGGACATGCAAATTAAGAATAAACACACAGAGTGAAAGTTACACTGAACGGGATTGTGTTTTTGGTTGAAGATACATATTGTGAAGGATACCGGTACATAATGTAATGGATCTAAAACTGTCACGGCATAACTTTATTAAACTACTAGGTATTCGATTAGCTCTCGAATCTCGACTTATAATTTGGTTATTAAAATGTCGCGATCGATAAAGTATCTATGCTTATAATCTTTCGATTATGACCTTAGTGATGATTTCGATTTTAAGATGACTGTTTGGTGCGGTGCTATGGCCGAAGAAGTTATCGGCCCATATTTCTGGAGTGGTGCATTTCAGTGATGTAGCATTCAAAGCATTATCGCCCAACATTATTAACTCTAAACCAGTCAAATGTTGCTACGACAAATACAAACCATTGCCATACACAACAATTTGAAGCTCGGTTGGGTGCCTGAACACAAGGGGCTGCAACGAGTCTGTAGAAGAGCTCGATAGGCCTTGGAATCTGCGTTCACAGATCCAGAACCGTACTGTAATGCCAAAAGGCTGCGATTCCGGCGCCAGCCAATTGGGCCGCATGAAGTTAGCGAATGTAAGCGAATAAAATAATAAAATCGCGCACTTTTTCGAGAACAGAGTGTTTCCGGTGCAAGCGAGTGTGCTACAGCGAAGTAAGCGAATTTATTTATTTTTATATGATTTTATTTAAACTGGTAAATTTTACTTCCCACCGTCCCGTTTGTTGCCGGGACTTGATATAGAAGCGCCCTCTGTATTGATTGGTGACGAAGGAGCCAGGGGAACAATAGAGTGTGGTCTTGGACTTAAATAGAATATGGCCAATTTTTTGTGGATGGCTATTGATTGTCTTCATAAAACATGATGAGAACCTACTGCTACAAATACGAATGGATGGGGCAGTTGGTAGATTGCCTGCCCCTGGTTAGTGGAGTCGCCGGTTCAAATCCCAGTGAAAGCAAATTTAATACGCTTTTATCTGGTTTTCATATCTGACTGGACCATTTTCCGTTGGGATCAAATTAAAGCCACTATCACTGGAGTAGTCCATCAGTGGTAGCAGTCTAACTAGGGTTATTACAATTTACCAATATGGTCTAAGTATGCTGATGAATTCACTAGCAGCCCCCCATACCTAACCCAAGCCCTACTGCTAAAAATAATGTTAGACAAGTATAAACCCACCTTTGTCAATGTTTATACTGGAACTCAGTCAATAAGTTATACACACGGTTTTATTTCACGATTTTAAATAAAATGTTATTCACTGAAGGTTCCAGACCGAGCACTACATTACTTATATCAAGAACTGGAAATGATAACGAAATATTACATATGGAAGCCTTATTTCGTTTTTTTGTTCTTGTGCAGCGACATACTGCGCACAGACTGGAGTACACACATTGGAAATTAGCATTCGCATAAGGCTCCACTAATTTGACACTGAACACTGAATCATCTGCAGAAGAGTGGCAAGAGAGAGAGCTGACTGTTCTCTGGATGAAAAAAGGAACCTCGCTAAGTTATCGTGAAAACCCTAAAATAGAAACAACCATATTCAGAATTATACGCTACCGCAAAATAGTATCAAATAGATTAAATAAGCATTGAGCGCAGAAAAAATCGTATGGACGTGGTGGCGTATGTGTAACATGTTAGAAATTAAATTTGTCTCTATGGCGTACATATGCGTCATATTTTTATAATATGGGGGTCTATTATTTGACCATGAAAGTCGTAACATTTCGTAAGACGAGGGCACTCTCCTTGGCTAAAGGGAGACTGGTCTGTCCTGGTCCGAAAGAATAATTGAGAAGAATAATGAAAATCAATTTTTTCCAATGGCGAAAAAAATTACGAAAAAATGGGGATTTACATTCATAAAGGATCCCACTGCCAAATTTGCAAGTAAATAATTTTACTTTAGTCGATGGGTATATATGTGTTGACGCCCATAAGCCTGTGGTCTCTAGATGGGACTGCTAGTACGACAAGGAATTCGAACCACCGGCAATACTCACAGAGTAACCCTGTCCAAAAATTGTCTTTCCACTCGTAAGAGCACAGTAGAATGCGCAACACGAGTAGTTGTTGTAGAAGTTAGCCCTAGGTACACTACGGGCTGTAGCCTTATTTCTATATTTTGTATTATATATTATTTACTTACTGCCATTATGCCACTCCCGATAGTGCTTTCTCGGGAACTGGTTGAAAGATTGAAGAAAGAGTTTCTATCAAATGCTGAACATGAGTCTTTAAACCAACACAGTTTGAACACAGAAGATTTTCATTTTGTACAATAGGTAGTTGCAGCTGCATCAGTAAGCGATATGGATTATGGGGAATGTCCAATCTGTTTGCAAGATATCCTAAGGGTCTGTACGATTATTGTATGCATAGAGATGGGCGATTAGTAGCAATTGACCATCTTGGAATGCCCGGAAGAGTTAGTAATTAAATTCTTGCATCTATCCAAAAAGATTCCATTGGAGACAGTGTAAAAGTATGTAATCAAGCCCGGTGGCGGTTCTATTGGCTTTTTTTTGGTGAACAATTTAATCCATTGCTCACCATGGTTAACCATGGGGAATGGTATTATTGCGAGTGATTTTCTTATTTGCAAGCGACGATGATAAATCTGGTGCTCCAAGGCTCAAATAAAATCACATGTGTTCCTGCACGGATCACGAATGTAGATTTTGCTCCGCTGTATATAGAACCGAGATTGTGCTTCGACGATATAGGCTCTTCGATAACTTGTACTCGGGTTAACTCGGTTACCTGCGACTTGGCCTTGTTATTAATTCCTCATGTTACGCTTAATATGTGCGTAAAGGTAGGCGACTCATTTCAGTCTCTAAGAGCAGGACAGATGTACAATAATTAGTACCTTTAAATCGGCTTATTTCATTATTTTTAAATTATTTTATTATAATATTATTCATTTATTTAATTGTTACCTCATGTTTAAGCATCTTTGAACTTTACGATCTACATCTATGGTTCCGGTCATGTTTCATCGACATCTACTCTCTCATTTTATGCGTGACAAATTATATCTCATTAATGTGTCATCATCGCTCATTTACTAAAAATGTCTGGCTTTGCTGAGTACATTTTGATTAACGGGATGTTGAGCATTTTGTGGGTAATCGTTTTTTATTATGAAACGAAAACGCAGTTTCGAAAACCACGGTACTAGCATCATGCGTACCTCTTCTTAGATAACGATGATCTTGAATTTTTATCCATTTGTAAGAGATTCAATTGTGATTGAATGAAATCACAAATTTCTAAACGGCATCGTTCAGTTTAATTTTCTATGGTTTTACTGGCTATAAACACACAAGACTTATGTCAGTTTTATGCTGGTTCTCTTTATATTGCTTTAGAGGTTCGTCACACTGATGTTTTTTATATTGCGGTGGAGCATGAGTGCATTAAATATGCACCACCTGATGAAACACAGTGAACCAATGAAATCTTTGCCATATAAATGGGTTATCTGAGAATTTTTCTTTTGCAGATTTCAACTCATATTTAAATACTGACAGCGAAAATTGATTAAGTACGAACGCCAAAAGAACTCCATTATAAATGTAAGGGATGTGATGACGAACATTGCTATCGAACATAAGCAGGACTTTAGTTGATTGCCCGATGTCACACAAATGTCATATGTACATGAGATTGTCATTTATATCTGTTTACATGTGCACAAAATCATGTGTACAGGAGCGGATACCAAGCTTTCCTCTTATATTCACTAAGTGGATATTACAAGCTTCAACGTTTCCCACAACTAGACGTCAAATTATGCAATAATACGAAATTGCAAACAACTCACTTCAACTTCAGCACCAGCATCAAAGATGCAAATTTGCTTAGCTTAAATTAAAAGCAAACATTATAGTTGAACTCTGTTAGGATGCATAAGCCAGTAGCGACGCATAGACCTTGCTTCACACGCCAATTACGTCTTTCACATACTCACTGAGTGAGATGATGATCCTGTTGGTAAGCTAAAGTCTGCATACATCCCTATGATAGTCTGTGCATGTGCATGTTTGTACAATGAAAGGAGAGTGAAAAACGTCACCTCTGTCCCGATCTCAGCGGGAAATTCTGCAGGTGCATACTTTCTGCTCACCGAAAAACGGTCGCCTGGACAGACTAAGATGGATATGGCATAACCGCTCGTGTCGGTGGCACCGCAGCAAACTACAAACTGCACGAGTTCATCGTCATTATGCGAAACGTGCCATGAATTATAATAGCAATCCAATCGCCATCACTTCAAGCCGGAGTAAGGGTGAATTTGCTAGACTACCTTCATGCATGCTGAAGAAATTTATGAGAATCGTCTCTAGGAGGTGAATCTCCGCACTTGGACGGCTGTGAAAAGTGATTGAACAAATATTGTTTTAGTGCGCAATATTGAAGTTGTTGGAGAGTATATCTTTCCCATAAAGGATTAGCATGCACGTTTCCAATAGCTATGGAAATTTGTCGCTCCTTGATGGTCGTCGAACGGGAATCATTGCATAAATCATCGGTAATATTATGGAATCAAGATTAAGGAATTATGTTAGTTTATATTAGGTGGTCGAGGGATTTGTACATCGGTGGATGATGATAGTCTTTAATACGTAGGTACTGCAAGAACATAGTTCGAATATATCATAATTTCTCGAAGAAGGGAATAAAGATGCATATAAATAAAAAACATACAAGTACATGCTATAAAAAAACGATTTCCTAAATGTATTAATCCTGGCAACTCACTTCTTATTAGTGTGTCAATATGATAAAAGAAATGCTATACAAATAATGATACGAGCGGCGCGAAAGTCCAGGACCAGGGCCTAGCTTGACAGCACGCCCTAGAGATGTGCGTTATTCTTTCACGAGTTGAGAGGAACTACAGTTTAACTTTTTACTGATGTGGTGAAGAATGTTACGGATCTATAGAGGTGCGTGAATTGGACCAAGCATTTTTTGATAGATAAAAAATAAATTAAAAGACTATATTATCTTACAATTGTTTTTTTTTTCAACTTTAAAAAATAAACATCTTAAAAGTCTGCATGTATACTAAAAATAAATAAGACTCAGGAACTTTAGTTTAAAGAAATAATTTTTCGTAGGTACATTGGACCCTGCATATCAGTAAATGGTGAATTGGAATTAGAAAATTTGAAAAGCTTTTTCTAGACTTCTATTGATTGAACCCAGAACCCTCGGCATACTGCACGCGTGAACGGATTGAGATCTTGGTGTGTGAAACTAAAGACTGCTGGCGAGAGATCGAGCTGGCTAGCATTGGTGAGGTCCTGGTCCACACAGGGCTTTAGCACCCATCTTTTAAAGATTCAATAAAATATGATACACCATATATGATTAGCACTTTATCACTCACAAGGCAAATGCCTTGAGACACAGCAGATAAGGCCAAACACTTACCTAACTAACTTTGTCTGCTCTTTGTAGGCAAGGGAGCAAGGGGGAACCCGCGTCGCTTGAGGGCTGAAATCGTACCAACTTTCGAGTGAGCTTTTCCTTATATTTCTCAGAGATCGTGTCAGATTTCGAGTAATTGCTCTATTTCCTTTTGACATTGTGGGAGGGATGACAGGATGACAACAGTGTAAGCAAATGGAGTTATCAGTACGGACGGTATCATAACTGGCCTGGATTAGCCTAAACATGACTGCTATTTGCAGTCAGAATCTGTAATACCAATCCATCTCCATGCTCACACACCTATTTCCAAGAACAAGACAGATTCAGCCGGTTACATAAAGCTGGGGTCGTATGAGCAAACATCGGCAAGCAATACTGCCAGGAATGTAAATGCTAAAAGGCTATCCTTGCGTTGTTACATTAATGGTCGATTGATATGCTCGGTGCATTGAGTTATATAATAAAACAGAAAGTTGAAATTCATATCATCCATCGCTCATAGGAAAAAAATATTTTTATTATTAGATTCATTTCACTCCACACATTTGAAATAAGCGAAATATTATAAAACTGGCCAACATCTAGTCCGCACCATCTGATGTCAGAGAGACAGATAAATATCATTCAGGCCCTAAGTATTTATGTTCGTATAATCCAATTAATCCTATATCGCTTACGAAAAATTTATCTCTCACACAGAAATTGAAAGGACCTCCATTGTTGAGCCATACAAATCGAATACAAAGTCACACAGACGCCGACGACCAGAACTAGCCAGAAACCATGTGTGCTTAGTTGTTCACTGCGATGCGATCGGCCGATGGCAGCCGAAGCAAAGGCAAAGAGAGGATTCGCCAGGACAATAACACACACAAAATCGATTGGCAATTACAATGGAACTAAAAACCCATAAATCCTTACCGTGTCCCACTTTACATTGTTCTTGCTAAATGTTCCCTTTTAATCCAATTTATTGTTGCGCTTTAGTTTGCATGTCTCCTACATATCTTGGTTTGTTGAATGTTGGCTTGGTTCGACCGAAATGAAGGACCATAAGCGCTTTTATTGGGTGTAACCAGTGGGAATCATTCCATTGTGGCAATGTCTGTCTGAGTTCGATATTAAAAATATTCAATTCAATGGATTGCGAAAGCCCCCAAGGGACGTGAGCATTATGGAATGAATAATTATTTTCTATTACTCAAATTTCGATTGTAGTGTGCCATCATCCGACATCGGCAATGAGAATACATTCACATTAAAATCTATTGGCTGTTGTGGAAGGGGGATATTCTGGGATGTAAGTTTAAAATGGGCTTAGGATTTGACAGTTTTGATTTGCAATCTTCTGTTTAAATTAACTTGTGATATTCACTGATTTATGAAGTAGAAATTGTAACCAACTCGACATGGTCGTGATTCGTACTTAGTACATTGAACTTAATACATCACCCTAGTCACAAAAGCCTACATTCGATTTAAAATTATGTTATGTTTCTGTTCTTATTCTTTTGATTTACTCCTTACTTAGCGAATGAAGCTTGTTATTTAATGCTGCTTACAAAAATCACAATAAAAAATAATCATTATCAAACTAATTTACTTTTCCTATTTTCAAGGGTGAGAAACATCGAAAATTCGAAATTGCGCTTCCTATTTAGACGATGTGTGACTAGGTGTATATACAATAACACAATGTGAATTATTGCTATAAGCTCTAGTAGTTTTTTGCATGGATTGTTGGTGAATTAGCAGCAAGAACTCAGCCAGCGATGACGATTGAAGAATTCATTGCGAGAAGTGAACAAATTAAGAAAGGAAAAAAAAAACACAAGTAGATACTTCCCCCCTTGTGTGACGTCCTGCAGTAGGCGGTTCCTATTTGTGCTAAGCATTTGATGATCGCACATTATGGATGTGAGGGATAGGCCACATTAACAAGCGATATTCCCATACAGATTTTGACGAGATAGGATTGTCTGTTCTGTAGATTGGGACTATGAGAGCATAGTTGAAGAACTTGAAGAGTCTTTATAGGGACCCGAGGAGTTTATTTTTCTTGTAGATGGATTTTCGTTGATCCCTACCACTGTCACTTTCTACACTTTCATATTGCTTAAGCACATTTCACTCATCGATCGGCAATAAGAGCGCTTTCAGAGTTTCGAAGATCATTGGTTTGCACAAAGCGTACTGCTAGACTTTTTGGTTAATTTATAATACGCTCCCAAGATCGCTTGCCATCTCTGAGCGTGTTACAGACCTTTTTTAATCCGTGGAAGCATGTCTTCTCTGGGACATGTAAACCCCTTTGATTTGGCTTGGTTTTCCGTCAACATGCTTTTGAGTGTAATTAACTTGCCAACGTATCCTTGTTAGTGTGCCCAGCACAGGCGTCCAATCTCAAAACTCCTTTCTGTTGGCTGATACAGAAGATACACATGCGTTGGGTCGCCCCCGCGCAGCGTAGTGGGTTGGTGCGGTGACTGCTTCGTCGTGGGTACCAGGCTCTATCCTCGAATTTGCCAACTTTCTTTAATTCACGGCTCTACTTATTTCTAATCACTTACAGTATTGAAAGACCACTCTTGTCTAGAAAAAGCTTCTCACAATTGGCAGTTCCACAGAGGAATGAAATTTAAAATTATACCTCATTTTATGACCACCCTGTTGTAAGGGACATCAAAACAGGGGCTCATTTTCATGGAAATTAAAACACGAGTTATTTACTTGAAGGAAATCCCAAAGTTTAGAGTATTTTTTAGGAAATTTACATTTTTCATGAAAACTTTAAGCTTTAATGTTTGTTAGATCTGCTGAAATATTTTTCCTGCAAATATTGTCCGAAAACTGTTCATGTGTGATGTTTATTTTAATTGACCATGGAGAGACACAAAAATAATCTCACAATTCCCAAGCTACCAACCAGTCAACCAATCTGACAAATCAATTGAACAGAGTAATTAAGCGACTCACCTTTTGCAATTCTCATTCATTCCCTTCGAATGGGAGAATGAACACGACCGAATCATTTCATGCTTCCTTTTGGTAGATTGCCGTGTTCGATTTGTACCGGAAACGAGATCTCAAAAACACCTCCAGCGCACTCAGTGTAGCTGCCCGGTTGGGTTGTGAGTAAAAATGTACTGTATAGTAATTTTGCCGGAGGTTAATAACCACACTTTTCAATGGTTTCGCAATGACCTCATTTAATTTTCAATTATTCCACCTTTCTCAGTGCACATAATTGAATTTCAACCACCGTTCTGCGCCAGCATTTCTACTTTCTACTTTGCACATCCACTCCACTGTAAGTCTATAATCTAATGGAGTCGAAAACAGAGAAATCAGCATCATTATCATCTTCCGCGTTGCTTCCCTTACATCAGGTCTGCAAAATGTTGATCCTTTCCTGGATGAACGAATTCCTACCACCATGAACGTGTTCATAATTAAATCCTCTCCCCTGGCTCGTGCTTTCGCTTCCTTTTACGCCCTAACGCTCACAAGAAATTTGCAAAATTAATTGAATATCGATGAACAAGATAATTGAATATTGGTTTCGCTTTCGGACTGAGTAGGTGGCCAAATTCGGCCAGCCGGGAAAGAGGCGATGAAATCTCGCCAATGGAAGGATTTTAATTTGTACAATGGATCATAACGATGCAGGTGAGAAAAGAGAAATGTACGAGCACTGAATGGATGCTGGAATGAACAAAAGAAAAAAAAATAAATTAGCCTGTTCTAGGTTTGGGGTTAATTTAACACTTCGTAAGCAGGAAACTCGTTTTGGCAAACGAGCAAAAAAATATCGGTTAAAAGTAATAAATTATCACGACCCATTGAATAACAACACTTGTGTTTGATGTATCTGTTCCCTTATTCACAGTGGTAAGAACATGAGGCGGTGGTGGGTAGCGGGTGGAAATGGGACGCATGTTTAGAGTACATGATAGTGTGTACGTGTCGGATGATGTCTTTACTCTTTGGTGTGATGTAAGGAATTCAGAAGAGACTGGGGCAGCAATGTTGTCAAAGATTTATTATAGCGTTTTGTGAAAGGATGCCATTGCAGAGGAGGCTAAATGTTACTGGAAGACGTTTGATTAAGAGGATATTAATGAGCATGCAATTAACAATGGAAGGGTCAATGACTTCTCTTGCAAACACATGGTGATGACTTAAAGCACGCAGGCAGGCAGTGTGCAGGAAATGTAATGTTCGTCACCATGTACTAATGAATCGATTCTTTTGAAATGTGGACACTATTTAAGGATTGATCAGGTGTCGTTTAAGACTTTTGAGTCAATGAATCTTAACGAGTGAATAGATGATTTTGGGCGGACTGCCTTTAGTAGAGCACATCAAATTGGTTGAGGTTCCTCTTCTGCTACGTCGTCACACAGTGACGCGAACGAAGACACTTCGGGTCAGGGCCAAGTTGTTCATACGCCCTACAAAGCAGCCAATTTTCTAAGTACCTATTCATTTTTGTAATGTAATGTATATACTGAATTAGTTGTGTTTTATTACAATATATTATAAGTCCAAGGAGTTTTCTAAATAATTTCTCCAAATCCGTCTGCATTTTTACCCAAAGCTCATTAACATTTTTAGAGGAGTATAGTATTGTACTAGCTTATTTTAACCAAAACCATAATTGTGGTTTAAAAGCGATTCTGTGCTGATTTCTAAATTCCCCTGTTACCGTCGGCGAGTCGAACGTTCCCTTGCTGTAGGATTGCTAGGCTAATGTAGCAAGTCGAACTATTACGGTTCGCGAGTTTCTTAATTCGTCTGAATTTCACTATTGCCACCATAGCAATGAAAAAATAAAATATGCCTAACGTCAAATGAAATTGGTTTATTCATGCTAGTCAAGAAAAATTTTGTATTTCATACAGGTTTTTAATTAAAAAAAAAATAAAAAGTGACAAAAATACGTTGTTCATGTGTACTTCAACGAGACCTGATGGTATACTATATATATTGTACATTTTGTTAAAAATCTTACCTTATGCCATTAATTTGACATAAGAAAAATTTCCGAATTGCCGGGAACATTCGCCAACTGTAGAAAATAATGTGATTTTGATTGAGCCTACTTTCGGCTCACCATGCGACCTAGTTTTCGTTCGACTCGCTATCGGAAAATTTTTTATAAGTGTTTAAAATTATTTCATTTAAATATAGTTTTGTACAATTTTGATGTGCTTTTTTAAAAAAAATCTATTTTGTCGAATCGATTATATTTCGCCTATCTGACAAAATTACTCGCTTCTAGGCTTCGGTTGTACGACTTCTGTGCTCTATATGAATTCGTCAGGAATTAAGTGATGCTGATTAAAAATTCTTAAACGTGCATGTATCAATGCTCACCACTTTATGTGTGCATGCTTGGATGTGCAAATTAGTTTGCAGTTTTGTTCAGATTTTTCAACAATCACTTTACAAAACAAAATTACTTTCTTCACTTTGCGATGGGTTGACGCAAGAGAAAAGGGACGTCCCATTCGTCCCATCTGCCACTTATAAATGAAGCAGAACATGTAAAAAAAAAGTTTAAATATTTTGAAAATAAATCAGAAAGATTGCACCACTGTCAGTGACAGCATCAGCACACATTAAAACGCCATAAAACTTTGACACACTGCTTCCACTCTCTCTTTCACATTTTGCGAAACAGCCAACTGGACATATGCTGCTGCATTAGCTGCAAGGAATAAACTTTTTCGAAACATTTTTTTCGTTTGTTAACGAGCATGTCCTTTTTATGGTACCCTTTTCGTTCGCCCAGGAAGTCATGCATGCCGGACAGCAGTGTGAACGGGACAGAGAACAAAATGACATTCAACATCTTACCTTTGTAATGTGCACACTCACCCCGGCCAGACGTGTCTTAAAGTCACTTAGATACCTTTTCGCCATGTTTTTGTGTTTCAAATATGAACTTTGCGTGATGTTATCCTTTGCGAAAAAAACAACCTTCCACGTTGGCAATTTTCCAATCTACGAGTACCCTAGAAGCACAACTGACAGAAGTTAAAGCCAGCACTTGCATAGACATACACACACAGCCGAACCCGCACAAGCAGACTGAATTGCATTTAGGACTTTTTCAGTTCTCGCCAGTTGGCAGTGCAGGGAACATCTTGTTGTTTGGGCTTCGCCTTGCTATATGTGTGGGCCTCTTAATTTCAATTAGCTTTTTAATGGAGTTGTAATTAGAAAATAGCTTTATGTGCCATAAAACTTATTGCCAGAGTGGGGAGAAATTTTCTTTACGGTGCTTTGAACACGAGCTGCATAAAGTACACGAAGTCATGTTTCGGAATTCCCCCGAATTATTTATGTCTGCCAGTGCAAGGTGAAGATTTAACTGTCTTCTGTCTCTGCAAATATGAAAAATGGTCTTGAAAATATTCGAGGAGTTACGAAATCCCGATTTAAACGATACGGCGTTTGGCTCTTTGCATATGCATTTAGTTTTCCCACATAATATTCATTAAGTAGTTCTTATGCATGAACACAGTTTTGAATGCACATACTCCGTTGGACTTCCAATCGCTTGCGGAAATATTGAATCCAAGTCCTTGTTGGTTCAAGTTTCTTTAGAACTCCCTAATTCCAACATCGACTGTACAAAGATGCAGCAAAAACGTTGTATTGATTAGTTCTTGTTCATCAACCCCTCGTTTGGCGACCATCGTCATCAAGCGAAGTTCAAAAGTTTAACTCAGAAAACATTTCTAATGGACCTTGCATCGGCAACAGCCATCCCGTTTGGAGGGGGTGGGGCCGTAGACATGGGTTTTGCGTGTAGTGCGGCTCAGCAGTGACTCCTTAAATGGCCATTAACAGTGTATCGGGAAGAGACAAATAGTTTAACTTTCTCCTATTCATTCGTATTTGCATACAAATTACGTGAAAGAATGGACAAACTTTATCGTGTTAATGCGACTACTATGCAAATACATATCATGGTGCTGCCTGTGCGCCGCTGCTACACCAGCACAGAGTAGGGCACTGGTTATTCTGCCGGGAGTTGTTGTTTTCTTTAATTGTTAAAAGTTATACGTTGTCGGGTGACGAAAGGAGACCGACTTACTGATACATACACGTTGGTTGGCTGGGGCCTGGCTTAAAGTTGCAAAGAGCAATTTTTTTCTAGGAACACTATGTGCTCTAAAATGGATGTTACCACACACAGCAAGAGTAGTCCTTCTAAATGGACACTCGCCTGGTGCAAAGTGCCAAATGGAGATAAGGAATATTTAATGAATTCTTTTTTGTATAGACTTAGCCTTCGGGATTCAGTACACTTCTCTTATCGATAGCAGTTCATGTTGAAGTCTTATTTGAGTTTAAACTATAAACCAACAACCTATGGGAAATTGAATTCTTCCGGTAAAAGGGTGAAATTCGTTTGGGAGACTGCATTTTGATGAGGAATTTATTCCCAGAGAACTTGTACTTTAAGAATGTGTGGAACTTGATGGGGTTGTAGCAATGTAAATGCATTTTAAAAATATAAATCTTTGATCAGAAAAGGTCATTCAGTTATGTGTTTTGCCATGCGGTGCTGTTTTAAATTACATTTTGATTTCGTATTTTTGCTTCAACTTATATGTGTCGTAGATTGTATACATTTGAGGATGTTACTACATGGTCTGAGTTGAGTTTAATTGGCGTTTTGAATTTAGAATCAATGAGTAACTTACAACTCGAATCAGCATTTAAAGTGCGTATTGTTATTTGCAATTGCCATAGAAATATCATCTTTATAGACACAGTGTGTCGAGTGCGGAAAAACATATGATTGCAATCATTAAATATTTGTCTCTATCTTCCATTTTCAAATAGGAGCTAATTTTATTTTTATTTTTTATTTTTTTTAATGCATGCCCGTTTCATGTATAGAGTGGTCCATTAAAATACAAGAAAAAAAAATCGTCTTTATGCTGGCAACACACACAAATTGTCTCTAAAGACAGGTGTCCCTTAAAGAAAGGAATCCTTAAGTAGAAGCTTCACTGTATGCGGATCTGTCTGAATAATTTTCTACAGACGAAATAATGTTATCATCATATTATATCAAGAAACTTGAATTTAATAGAGTACGAAACCGAAGATTGAATTACCGAAAATTGGATTCCTTAGTCATTTAATTCAAATAAAATAAAACCTTATGTTATGATGAAATTGAATACTATATACATTTAAGCAAAATAAGGATTAAATTTAAGTAAAAAAACACTCGCATGGATCAGTGATTTGCGAAGTTTTTTTTAAAACTTAAACTGCTCTTTTGGAAAATTTTTGGAAGAAGCTTTTTTTCAAAATGGAAGCGTTGCTTTTCCCTATGCACCGGGTACACGGCAATCAAGTAGGATCCATTGTTTATATATTGCAAAGAGAACATGCTGCAAATCTGTCCGTTCGAGCTGGTATGTTATTTGACATTATCAGCATATTTAAAAAATTGTACTTTTTGTGTTCTGGGTGTATATTGATCCCACCTCATAGAATGAGCTTACCTTATTATAAGCATTGTATTGAACCCATGATTGACGTCACAAAATAAAAATATGGCGGTTTTGACAAGTGGGCCAGTACACCTTGTTTGCCTTACACCATGGATTTGTACAATCTTTATAAAATATTTTGTACATTGCAATGTGAAGAAGGCAGTATGTAGTAAGAAAAACGGCATTTGAATTTCGAAGAAAATACTATTAATGTACGCCCTGTAATCTTCGGTTTCTTTTTTAAAACTAACATTGCTTAATGATTCAATTTAAGCAATCTTGTGGAATTATTATAATTTTCATTAAATTAACTACAGTTGAAAAATTGTGTGGCTATAGGTAAGCGCGACGATCTTATTGAAAATGGTTACTAAGCTTATTGTACACTTATTAATAAAAAAAGTACATTTTTTATTACACATAATTCATATACATACTACATATACATACATTTCCACAAACATATACAAACAAGCCACTTCAATGAGCATTTCCTGCATAAGCCATTCATTATATTTATGCGTGACAATACTTTTTTGATTCAGTGTTCATTCAGCGCATTGAATTAACCGAGTATTCTAAAATCGAGCGCATTTCTGTGGGAATTAATTCCGCAGAGTTTATTTAAATGAAATTACTCTTGCAATGACACACAATAAATCAAAATAAATTGAATCCTAAGGAGCATGATACATGTGTTGCCACACATTGGTTGTGCTCATTTTAATCATTTTAATTTCAACGACAATTGTGTAATTAAATTGTTTCCACATTCAATTTGCAACAGGGATATGTTGAACAACAAAATCAACAACTCGACGTCAATCATACGTAAGTCAAGAGTTAAACAGTTGCACACATCAGGGAGGGAAATTCAATCAATCCCAGGCTTAATATTTACTCAAAGCAATGTGTATACATATCTATGAGCATGACGAAAGCGACACATAAAAAGGTGTTGAACATCAAATACACTGAGCACTTAGTCAAGTCAATTAAGATACCTGCATGTGTTTGGGTATTAATTTTTTTTTTGGAATTGTGTGTCAATTTGCATTTAGACGTATCTTACAACATTTTTTAGATTTTTGGAATCATGAAAAATAATCCTTCCGTATATGTACATATGTTTTTTTTTTTAATCCTTCGTACTTCGCATACAATTGGCACTGTCAAATTGCTCAGATATTCAATTAATTTTACGTGAGCTTACTGTATATGAGTTGTTGGTCAGATCATTTATGGCTTTGCGAATGTTGGTTTTTTCTTTTTCACTTCGCATTGTAGAATATCGTGTATTCCTGAAGACTAGTTTTGAAATTTTTATCAGTTTCAACAGCATTTGAATACCCTCTTGTGAGTAATAAACATGATTTCATATTCTAAGTGCACTTGCGACTTCAGGGACGAATTTTTCTTGGACAGTAAAATTTTTTTAAGAATACCTACATATGTCGTGTGTTATAATTGAATCAGTGCTCATGGACATATTCGGCATGTTCAAATAATGATAATGATAATAATATGGGTGGCGTTACAATCCGAAGTGCATCGATGACACTCTCGACTGCAACGATGACGCTCTCGAGTGGGGAGGACTTAAATATTTATGCACATTGTGAACAGCAGTTTGACAAGCTTAATGTGGGCAGCCTGACAGGGGGTTTTTGTTTAGACTAGAGGGACTGTACATTGTCGAAGACTCCATAATTGACATTATCACAAAAACTTGGCACCGACAAAAGTCATTGCTCCTTCGTTCTTGTTCATCATTTTTTTGTGTTTTTTTCTGTTACAATACAACGTTTAAGACAATCTCACTTTCTAAAAAAAATGTTTTTAATCCTAATTCCATATATTTGGATTTTAGTAGACTAGATTTCCTAGTGGCGCTACAAACCGAGGTGCACGTGGCCCTCAACCAACCTTTACACCTGGCACGATCTTTAGCCAGCTGCCTTCAATTTCTCACGCCGTGTTGGCATGTCCAAAGAAACAGCGGTTGCAAAGAGTTACTCTCCGTTTGATCTGTGCTGATATTGTTTGTCCTGTTTACTCTGGAGCCGAGGTAGACGAAGTCCTTCACTAAAATTAAGTTGTAGCTGCCTGCAGTCACCTTCAGGCCGAGTTGTCGATGTTGTGCGTAATTTCTCAATGCCATCATAAATTTGTTTTGCACCGCAATATCAGCAAACACTTCATTGACAGCTCGCTGTGTTCGACCAATCACGTCAATGTCTTCCGCATATGCTAGCAATAGAATTCTCCATTGTCATCCTGCACAATCTGAGGAGTTTGGTAGGAATGTCAAAAGTCGGGGTCAAAGGCTGGGGTCGATTTTCAACTCTTGTATTTTTTCCAGGATCTGCCGTAGGGTGAAGATTTGGTCGATGGTGGATTTCCCCAACCTGAACTGATAAGGACCTATAGGTTATTCACGGATGATTTCAGGTGGTCACACAAAATGGCAGACAAGATCTTATATTCGATGTTTAGGAGACTTCTCCCCGGTAAATGGCGCAGTTGAAGAGGTATCCTGTTTTGTGGAACAAAATCATTCTAGTCTTAGCAAAAATGTTTTCTTTTCAGTTAACATTATCTAGTTTTATTTTTCGTTCTTCTTTCTGCGGGGCAGTGTGAACCTTGGTTTCAACAAACAAGCTTTTCTCTTGTTGTTGGTCATAACTTAATTTCTCCAAAACGAATTCACAATGGTTTCGTCAATCTGTCAGCAATTTGATTACGCTACGATCGACACCGTGATGAATTGAAGTCACAAGTGGTTTGCAACTTTTTCTTCACATTTCGACACATATTTTTTTGAAGATATGTAAATCTTTTTTATCCTATATGGATTATGGCCTCATTATAAAAGCTTACTCTTTTTATGTGTCAGCTCTTCATGCAATATTATTCTATTCGAAATTAGTAACTCTACTCGCGTGTAGGCAAAATAATTCAAATATTAAACCGACTACATGTGTTACCAACGAATGTGAGGCATATTTGAGAGATAGTAAACAATGCATTTTCGATTCTTAATCACGAAACCAAGTAATTGGCATTGTCTGTTTAGGGAGAGGAAATATATTATTTAAATTTCTAACTAATGTTATATGTAGTCAGGTATTCCTACAATAGTTGATTTCTGCCGACTGTTAAGTTCGAAATCGATATTATAATTTGACCCACTTGTTTACACAACTTCAGTCTGCTTACACATAGAAGAACTGTGCTATACGCCCTAAACTTAATGTAAATGGGATGCAGTTTATCCATCGATGTGTTAATCATCCATCAAATGCACACATTCACCATTAACTTCTGGATCTTGGTAAACTCAAAGCCATGACACCGCATTTCATAAATATTCAAATAACTTAACTACCCGCCGAATTTCGTTTTCGCCTTAACTGAAACTCTGGCAAAGCAAAGCAAGAAAAAAAATCAACCATTAATTAAAGACCACAATCAAAACGTAATTAATTAGAATAAATTGCTTTGTTCTTGAAACCTTTTCATAAATGGCTTGAATGCATTTTGAGAGAGTCGAGGAGATGGATGCTCACTTGCTCGCTCCGTCAAGCGCAGTCGCATACCAGATACCAGTGCATCAAATTCCCCTTGTTTCCCCTTCGGATAACCCGGATTAATTGTATCAGTAAAATGTTTCAGTGGGATTTCGAAACGAAAATCAGTTCAACACTGAATTGTCGTGTGGGTGGATGCAAACGCTGCTCGAGCAGGATATTTTTATTCCATTAGTTTGTTGTTATTAAAGTTGGCACATTTTCTTCTCTGTAGGGTGTGTATGAAATTTTGAATTCACCAGGAGCCCGATGTTGCATCAGGTCTCGTTTATTTTTAGGGATTTAATAAGATTCTTAGCCAAGCACGTGAAGGGTGAAATGATGCATGATTGAGCAGACACTGGTGTGCTAATTGCCGTAAGGCGATTACTTTATGAGACAGGAAAGCTAGAAATTTGCATTGAGCTGATTAAAGCAACTTACAGTCAAGGTAACGTGTAGGTGTTAAATTTATTGGCGTGAGTGCTGTTATCGGATTATGTGTAATATTAAACTGAAGCTCCGTAGGCCGTCACTATTTGGGGAAACACACTGGCATTAAGAATATATAATTGGGCATGACAACTATATCTACAGGGAGATAAGACGTGCTTGTATAATTTGGCCTTAATGCAGAGAGGACTGTCTCAAACTAATTTTATCTCGATGGTGGATTTTATAATTGACATGCTCTTGATGGTGTGAGAGATTTGGTAAGTCTTCTAAGTTTTACATGCACAGTCAAGAATACTTTGCCATTGTAAATGTAGTACAAAGACTGTGTCTAAAATATGTGTGACTCCCCGAATATCTAAAAATGTCGTCCATAATGAGAGGTACCTTTAAATACCTAAATGAAGCCCAAAACTCAACTATTGTATTTACGACATGAAATACACACGTTTCTCACCACATCGTTGCAATTAGCCATTGTGAATAGATAACTGCCATTTACTGAGTAACAAGATGAATAAGCAAGGAAGTGGCGCTAGGACTGCTAGGAGTGTATGAAAGGCAAACTTTTCATCAAGGCACCATTCAATTTTATCAATTCAACAACCATCTTTAACGGTTTGGTCCTTTGGTGGATTCTCTTGTGAAGGGGGGTGGACCAAAATGCATATTCGATCGATGACCCACTTTTGAAAGAATGTCCTTTATCTCCCCTTTTTGCTAGGGAAAATATTTAGTCTTAGCATTCCATGATTTTAATCCATCACCTCCACTCGTAGTGAAAATGCGAAATCTTCGCTGCGCAGGATATCCTTAAAAATGATTCCAAGATGGAATGCATAATGAGAGAGAAGGGATACTTTCTCGAAAGAGTTAATTGAAGCAACTGCTGGCGCTGCATGAAGCACACCATCCCTGGTGCTATTGATGAGATGATGATATCTTATTCGTTGTGTGGAGATACTTAGAGGGTTGTACGCTAAAAGAAAGTTGAATAGTTTCACTTTTCTGCTTCTTGAAACGATGACTTTGTTCTACACGTGGTTGGTCACTTTGTGTGCATTGCTGAGTATTTCTACTTGTATTTCGCTGAACAGGAGGGTTTTATATAGAGTTCAAGGACAATGACAGCCAGATATGCTGCAGACAAAATTAATTATTTTTCGTCTTGTGTGCTCTTGTTCATCCATTGATCGTTAATTTCTTCATTTGTCCCAATTAGCTCGCCAAAATTGATTTTGTACAATAAAGAGGATTGCTCCAGAATAGTCCTTTTAAGGACATTTGAGGTTCATGTTCCTCGGGATGGGCATGTAGACCCTTGTTAAGGATGTGGAGTACACAATGCCATGCATTGAGGAGCTATCTTGGGAAGTCACCAATTCCCATTGTTCAAGGGAATGTCTAGAACAGGCAATCTGCTGACAAAGCTTATTTCCTTACTCGCGTTTTTATGTTATGTACAAGACAATACATTTATCCTAAGTAAAATACTATTACTCTTTCCCTCTGTGCGAAACCGTGTATAAAATAAGCTCCATCAAATGAAATCAGCACCTTTTAATCTTATCTAATTTTCCTTGTTAGCGTGTATTTCTCCAGGATTCCATACTCCAGTAGCATTTGACGGATGAGTGCTGGTACTTCAACACGTGTGTACGATCGCAGGAAAGAAGCTAAAAAAGCATTTTTATTTGCTAAAGTGAACTAATACCAAAAGGTCATATGCACAGCCAAGAGAAATGACGAGGGAACGTCTACACGATAAATAACGCTTCAAGGATAAACGATGCAAAGTATACCCCATTTGCTACACCGCCACCGCCACCAATACCTTCACAGCAGACACAGCATCAGTGCTACTCGACTGCAAAAGACGTCGAGGGCTTATAACCTCTTCATCCACTTCATAAAGTGCACTTCAGATCAGGACGAAACTGGAGGCAGTTTAAGAAGGGGGTGGCACGCGAAGCGCAAAAAATGTTTCTTATTTTACCATCCACGTCACGTCGTTCATAATTTCTCCATGAAACCGTTATGAGTCATATAAACGAATGGCAAAAGCAACTGAAACGAAGCTTTGGAATAGATAAGGTCCTTTGGCTGGTTAGCAGCGTTGCGGTACCTGTGTTGTTAACACTTATACATTTGTGTGTACAGTCATACGTAAACACATGCAGGTCTGGAATATTCCCTGGGACGTGGTGGAGTAAACACATATCTTTATGTTCGTTATTGAGGTACATCCCTCAAGAAGAGCGGAAGACGGAATTAGGAGAGAGTGATCAATTTCAGGCATACCAACGGAAACCGTTGATATTCTCTATGCACGAGTGCACGTGCATAGATACAGATACAGTGGAAATCGCACATAAATGTAATAAAGATAATTCTGTAATAATTCTCAGGAGGTTTCCAGAAATCCCCGACTTGATAACTAGACATGTACGGTGAGAAATTTAGATGCTTTGCAGAAAAAGCGAAAGAAGGATGTGTATCCTTTCGCGAATTGCTTAGTACATTAGGTTACTTAATTAAAGGTAAATGTTTATGGGACGCAGTTAATTACATTCTGCTGTCAATGTGCGTGAGGCGGACGTGTCTGTACATGCTAATGCTAGACTTGAGTTGAACTGAAGAGTGATAATGCAGGGGAGTGTCATTTAAGAGGATACCAAGAGAGAGTTTTAACGATGCTTAAGCGCACAATAATTTGCCAGATAACCCTCTTCAATGATTTTGTTTGTTTCAACTTGAAGTTGGAATAATTTCATTCAAAGAATAGTTCCTTGACACCGGAATAACATTTGCATATTTTTAGGGAAGGCTTGGCTTTAGAGTTAGATAAAGCTGGGCCATAGTTTATCATAGAGCTACAAGTGCAACGATTGGGCGCTGACTTTTTGGAAGACCAGAAATTCAGGGTTTTGTTGAATGGATACAAAAATTAATTTCAACGAACGCTTAACTCTCTACGAAAAACACTTATTAAATGGAAACTATAAATTTATATAAATTATTTGTTGAGTACCATGCTCAATTCTAAGCCGGCAAAATGTATAACATTTAGTCAGTCATTATGAAATATATGAATATTCAAAGTTCAATCAAAAATATTTCTACTATTACTTTCGGAAGACTCTAGATAAATCATTCTACTGGCATTATAAGTTAAAAAGATTTAATTATTTTTTTTATTTTTATATTTATATTTTATTTTTATTTTGTATAGTTAATCATTAATTTTTTTTTCATAGTTAATATCAGTTAATAAGGGCATCCCACATTGAATCAATATTGAAGCCCAAAGAAGTGTCATTTTGCACTAACATCATCTTCTAACCAGTATGGTACACTAAAGTGGTCGCTGAGTCCAAGAGAAATCTCGATCCCCCGCCATCGACTCTAACTCATCAGGAATTATGCCAGACAGTAACCATGCGAGTTTGTGGAATCGGTCTTACCATCTCATCCTGGCTCCTGTTCTCCATTCACCGACCGTCACAAAATAAACCATTTTTTATCTTGCAACTGCAGCGTCCTCTAATCTCGTAAATTTATTTACTAGGGCACGGTATGCGCCAACGATAGAATAATAGGATGTGCTGGATCTACTCTGGCCTAAGTGTGCGTACATAATCTAACAATGCGTACAGCTGTAAGGACTTTTAGGCAATCGTTCTATTTTGTTGCCTCGGTTGATTAGTTACCTGCCCTTGGTTAGTTCACGGTTCGAATCTCAGAATCCCAGAGAAAGTAAAGTTAATACTTTTTTTATCTGGTTATGAAATCTGGTCCTGTCACCATTTGCCGCTAATTAACGTCGCTATCACTGGAGTAGTGGTAGTAGGTTGACTCTGGGTATCACAATGGTTCACTATGTGTTGTATGTGCGCTGGTTAATTCTCACTAGGATATCCTCCTACCTACATAACTACATAATACCTGCACCATAAAGATCATTACCGATTTGGATGGTGCAGCAGGAGTCCTCCAAAGTCGATCTGCACAATCATAGCTCGCCTCTGGAAATAAAAATGTTAAGTATGAGTTGCTATTTAGTTGCCACTAAAAATTTTAAAATGATTTTTGAAAATACAATTAATTCTGTTTTGACGTGATATCTTCCAGACAATAAAGTACATAAGGGTTCTAGTTCCATAGCCTTCACAAGGAAACAATATACATTAATAGATAAAGATGATTGCAAGGTAATGGAAATAACATACTCTCTAATGGAACGAAATCGTGTAAAAATGTAATTTCTTTTCTTTCCAGACCGTGTACAATCAAAACCGTATAAAATCAAAATTATGTGGAATAATATAGGCGGGGATATATAAATGAAAAAAATAACTAGACAATTTAAAAAATTAAAAAATACAATCTGTTAGCAGTTGATCTTTTCTTCGCGAAAAATGGAAACACATTGCTGGAAAAATTGTAGAAACTTACTAATTGCAAGAAAATTACATCCTTCAATTGAATGTCAAGTTTAATTTGGAAATTGTGGCTTCTATTTCAGTTCGTATGTGAGAATAGATGCAAATTATAATTCCGAAAACCCGAAAATCATAAAAAATATCGTCAAGTAATTTTAATCAATTCATATTGACACACATTGACGTGATTTCCTAAATGGTGTGTATGCGAAAAGGATCCCCTTACTTAGCCAAACACCTAAAATTGCACCACAATTTATTATATATGAACAGCTTGGCTAAATTAATCGCACTCTTTTAAATAATGGGCAAATTTATGAAGGTGATAATCTCCCGAAATGTGCTAGCGACCTGATCCCAGACTTTCCACTCCTCCGGCGGAAGTGTAGCTCCATCATTTACGGACTTAAAATCCTCACCCCTTTGGTGGGTATTTTTTCACTACGGTCCATGCTATATGGCCAAATAAATGAATAAGTAACGTTCATACCAAAATTGGACCTGAAGACGTTATCATGATAAAGTGTATAAATTTCACCTGGGCCAAAAAGGGTGAAACCGAACACACATTATAAAAACCTGCTGAAACCTAGCCCAATGGACCGGCTAAACGCCGACGTTGCCGTCTCGGTGTGAGTGTGGAAGACATGTGTTCTACGGTGCTGTTCAGTTGCCGACATGTTATTTTGAAAGAGGCTTTGGGCTAACACGCTGATGTGCTGTGCAGACTGGAGTGTACATACACACAGGTGTGTGTGTGTTCTGTTTCAAATTAATCCATTCCGTTTTACTCACATACACACGTGTAGACATCGACTATACACCCTTTCGCAGATGAGGGTTAAAATAGAAAAGGGAGGTTTTTTGAACATGTGCACCTTTTACCGTTCCATTCGTTCGCATCCAAGTATCCGAGCATTCCAGCATCCATAGTCGACTTCATTATTATCCTTTGTACAATTTTATTACCCTTGTTCTGCGGTTAAATGTATAATATACCTTCATTAGTGCTCCGACTTACGGGGATTTATGGAATCCTCAGCTCAGTCACATGTGGTGTCCTACTGCTGGTAGTGGCCACTCCGTCTCTGCCGGTGCAGTGGGAGAAGAAGCAACGAGATATTTTTTAAATGCTTACATTTGTTTCGTCAAACCACTTGAAATCCTTTGAATTTCTGAATGCGATTTTCTCATATCTCGAGGATGATATCCTTGAACTGACACTGTTTACATGGCAAGTTGGACGTTTCCTTTATTGCTTCTCCTGGTTTAAATGGTTTTAAAAGCAAATACCACTAGAGTGTCTTGCCGTTTTCCACTTTCCTACGTTTTCCGAACTGCGTCTGACGTTTAAGTATTGCTCATAGCACCACAGCAAATAGTAGGGCAGGAATATGCCGTTCGGTATTCACGATATTCATAACACTTAAAATTTTATATCATGATATTTCAATAGGTGGACCCTTCAGCTGGAGGAGAGTGCGGCTTTACAAACGCTGGATGTGTGGCAGGACATGACAGTGGCTGTACTGGAATATTACTTGTTGGATAGTTTCTTTTTTTTTTTTTTTGGTGCGATTTTCTTTTTTACGTTTTTCCTGTTGCCACTTCAGTAACAGATATTTTTAGCTGATTCAAGCTCAAGGGGAGTGTGTGTATGGCAACCGACTTGTTTACTCTCTCGCCTGCACAGGACCTCTCCAATGTGATTTATTTATGCATCCCTTTTAAAATATATTTCCCCATTACGTTCCGTATTTAATGGTAAAACTTTTAGCGTCTGAGAAGTTATGAAAGTTCGTTCTTTTCGGCATTATCTTGTTGGCTGGTTGTTTGCCTCGTTCGAAGATGTAAACCTCAGCGGACAACGAATAAAACGAGGACTACGGCGGCGACTACGACTACGACGATGACGACAGCGACCTAGATGATAAGGGGAAGGTCGAGATAAGAACGTCAATGGAGAGTTTGTGGCATTATGGAAATTTAAGTGGTTTACTTGAAAGCAAGTTTTCATCCGGAGAATGTCGAGATTGTTCGAGGATGTTTTTGCATGATCTGGGGAAGGATTTTGTTCTCTTCAAAATGCTTCAAACAATCGCGATATAATGATTGGCCTTGGGAATTGTTCTTAGTAACATTGTTATCCTAAGATGCCAAAGAAGATTGATGGAGCATTGTCTTAATTATAGCAGTAATACTACGACGGCAAGGCTGATCAGGGACAATGTGTGTACATGCACCTAGGGAAATAATCTGTTCTATCATCCAAATGATGAGGTACAACTGGAACTAGCATTAAGGGACATCGTCCTCAGGGATATTTGATTTGTTTGGTTACAGCTTCTCAGTAACTTGGTGACTAATACTTAGATTTATTATATG
The DNA here is from genome assembly GCA_964034865.1 of Eristalis intricaria. Classification (NCBI taxonomy): domain Eukaryota; kingdom Metazoa; phylum Arthropoda; class Insecta; order Diptera; family Syrphidae; genus Eristalis; species Eristalis intricaria. The sequence continues at coordinate 90,496,325 of OZ035875.1, read as the reverse complement.
TGGAATGGGCTGCATTAAGCTAATTCAATATACAAAATTTTAATAATAATAATAATATCGGTGGTGCTAAAAACCAGTGTGGGCTTGGACCTAGCTATAACTACAATTAAATACCGGCTTCGAATGGCGAAGTTTGAAAACATTTCGAAGTATTATTAAACAACAGCAAAACAATAAGAGAAGATGAAGATCGCCTTCAAGATCAGTATACAATTTTTAGGTTAGTTAGTTTTAAACTTGCAAGCAATAAATAATGAAAACATTAATGCTTACAGTAATGTATTTAATTGTAATTAATAGTAATTAACTTATACCTATTTATTTTAAATAAAAATTATTATTTAATTATACTAAATCATTCATATTAGTTGCAAGGTAGGTGTAAAAATGCAATAATGATGTCGGTTTCGAATTTGCGACTGGCATAATGATCTTTGGGAAATATCTTATTTTCGGCAATGTTGTCACATTACTTTCTTTAAGCCTCTAAAGTAACACCATCTTATTCATCGCTTAGAACTTTTGAATTAACAATTAATTAAATGTACCTACGGATTCCAAGAATTTTCCATGATTCTACATTGAAGAAATAATTTACGGAACTCAAAAGGCTTCTAAGCTAACGTAACCAATTTGATGCAAATGTCCATGTATAGCAGACCAACTTTAGTTAAGAGTGATGGACAAGTTAACATATCAGCGTCAACAGTTGACCCGATCTACCCGATCGGATATTCGCAGTAATCTAAATTACCAGAACTGAATTTTGAAAGCCTTTTTCCTACGAAATAAATCATAGCTGGCAACTGTACACAAACTTATTTCCAACTTTTTTTTACAATCGTGAAACTTCTCCGCTCCACTGTTTGTTTTTTCAACAAAGCATATGTTTCTTTATTCTACTGTATTCTCAGTAGTTCTTGAATTACCGAGTAATTGAGAAGCATTATCTCTTGGAATCCAAACTTATTTGACTTCTAACGCTACTATGGTACACAATCTTGGCGTGTTCACAATGAAACGATACAACATACTGCAAATCTTCCGATACTTATTTCACAATTTTACAAATTGTTGTACTGTTCAAAATTCAGTCTGTACAAGAAAGTAGAAAACATGTGTTCGAAGTTTCATACAGGAATTAGCTGTCGTTGAGAAGTTATAGATCCACAAATATTAATGCATCCAAAGTTCGTAACGTGTACCTAATATTTGTAGAAAAATATACCATTGTCCCATAAGGGAGCAGAGACGAAAGTAAAACTGTTTTCCCCGTCCTTTCAAGAAAAATCTCAAAGTAAGTAAATTTAATAATTTTATCAAAAGTTAAAAAATACTTCTCACATAAAAATAGCTGTCATTCCAGAAATCTAAGAAATTTAATAAAATACAAAAGAGAAATCGAATTACAAGTCTTAGAATCTCTAAAAAATGTGATAATAATTTTATGAAGTTAAATTAATTCTTAATTGATTAAAAAATAATAATACCACAGACAAAATACATTCTCGCTTAAAAATGTATATTGCCTATGGGAGCTAGTTTGTATGTTGAAGATGAAAAACCTGAAATTAACAAACTGCTAATAATATTTGCACAGCAAGAAAATTACATAAATTGAAATTCATTTATTAATCCCAAATTTTGTGCAAGAGAAATGTCCACATTTGCGTACATATACATTTGACTCTCGGTGATTCGAAACTTAAGGGATCTAATAACATTTTTTCGATTTATTTTTCGAATTGCGACATTTCGAATAAACGCAAATGTTTCTAAACACGAAATAAGTACATTCATGTGTACAAAATATGCATCAATAATTTGATACATTTTTTACGAAACACTCTGAATTGGATACATACAATTTTGCTCACATTTTTTAAATTGTAAGGGAATCAGTGATTTATTTTCTTAATTTAATAACTTCCATCGTGTTGGTTAAGAGGTTTTGTGACAATGACTTCCGAGAATACCTCGTCGTTCACTTTCTCTTAGTAAATGTTAACACAATGTACGCAACTATGACTTATATCCTTTGTTGTGAGCCGAGTTGGGAAGGAATTGTTTCTTCGTCATCTTCATTGTTGTTGCTTGAAGTTGAAGGTGCGATAATGAAAAGACCTTGCCTTATTGTGGTACTACCGCATATAACAATAATAAAATGAAAAAATGTACAACATGGTCAAAATGTAGAAAATCATCGATAGTCACAGATTCAACAAAGTTAGGCAGAAGGCCCTGTTGTGTCGACTCAACGCTACGACCGCACTTGCAAGTGGTCAGATCCAACTTGTCTCAACAAAATTGAACATTCACACAAGACTGGAAAGATAATAAATAACAATGGCGCATGTCAGGAGTATTAAGACACATCAAAGAGCACCTTCTTCTTCTTCTTCAGGTGGCGCTACAGTCCGGGGTGGGCCTGTGCCTCAACCAGTAAGCCTCTCCAGCCGGCACGATCTTTTGCCAGCTGTCTCCAACTGCGCACACCAAGTTGGTTGTGGTCCTTCTCCACCTGGGTTCGCCATCGGTTCCGTGGGCGTCCTCTACTGCGTTGTCCCACTGGTTCGGAGTCGAAGACTCTTCGGGCTGGAGCAGTGTTGTCCATGCGCTCTACATGGCCCAACCATCTTAGGCGTTGAATCCGTAGACGCCTGACTAGGCTCATGCCGCAGTTCGTGGTTGAATTTTCTTCTCCAATAACGCAGAACTTTTCTCTCAAAACGACTAAGTGCTTCTTCATCTGCTTTTGAGATTGTCCATGCTTCCGCCCCATAGAGCAGGACAGGGATCAAGGTGTTATATAATGTTAACTTGGTCCTTCGAGAGAGGACTCTACTACTCTACTAATTGCCTCTTGAGCCCAAAGAAACAGCGATTGGCAAGAGTAATATTGCGTTTAATCTCGGTAATGGTGTTGTTCGTACTGTTCACTTGCGAGCCGAGGTAGACGAAGTCCTTCACTACCTCGAAGTTATAGCTGGCTATGGTGACGTTTTGGCCAAGTCGTCCATGTTGTGCGCCCTTTCTCGATGACAGCATATACTTCGTTTTGCCCTCGTTCACCGCTAAACCCATTTTCGCCGCCTCCGCTTCAATACCAGCAAACGCTTCATTGACGGCTCGCTGTGTTCTGCCAATCACGTCAATGTCATCCGCGTATGCTAGCAGTTGTACGGACTTCTGGAAGATCGTGCCTCTAGTGATGGCGTGTGAGTCTTGCACGATCTTCTTCAGGATGATGTTAAAGAAATCACGTGACAGCGCGTCGCCTTGTCTAAATCCTTTTTTGACATTGAAGGTTCGGTGAGTTCGTTACCGAACTTGATGGAGCAGCGAGAATTCTCCATTGTCATCCTGCACATCCTTATAGGCGATGTTAAGGAGATTTATCCCTCTATAGTTGGTGCAGTCAAAGGGGTCTCCTTTCTTGTGGATCGGGCAAACGATACTGAGATTCCACTCGTCGGGCTTCTGTCCGAATTTTGTATCCATTGGATAGTTGTTTTATCCGTTGGTAGAACTTTCGGACGTCATTTCTGCCGTAACACCTCTGCATGTCCTCGAACGCGCGCTTCTCATGCTCTTTCTTTTTCTTTTTGAGAAGCCGGTGTTCTTCCCTTCTTTTAAGTTCGTAGAGCTCACGAGCCGCTCTCGTCCTTCTGTCTAGCCGCCTTGTATGCTGCTTGCTTCGCTGAATGTGCCTGCCTGCTCGTTGTCAAACCAGGGGTTTTTTGGGGTGGCGTTTTAAAACCCAGCACATCAGATGCAGCTTCTCTGATGGCTTTTTGACAACGGTTCCATTGTTGGTCGATTTTTTCGCCTGGCAGGGTTGGACTCTCCGAGAGCTTTAGGGAGACTCGATCGGCAAAGTTACTAGCGGTCAATTGCGATTGTAGCTTTCCGACGTCAAAATGTTTTGGTCTTGCTCTACTCCGTTGTCCTATCGATATCCGTGTTCTTACCTTGGCTACAACAAGGAAATGATCCGAGTCGATGTTGGCTCCTCGGAATGTTCGGACATCGAGAATGCTGGAGGAGTGTCTGACGTCGATCGCAATGTGATCAATCTGGTTGACGGTTGATTGATCAGGAGACCGCCAGGTCCCTTTGTGGATGTTGTGTTGCGGGAACCGCGTGCTGGCTAAGAGGTTTCGGCCCATTACGAAGTCCAAAAGCCTGAGTCCGTTCTCGGACGTGTTGTCGTGCAGGCTGTGCTTCCCGATGACTCTAGCAAAGATGTCTTCCTTGCCCAGCTTTGCATTGAAATCTCCTAGAATGATCTTGGTGTCGTAGCTGGGGCATTGATCGTATGTTCTTGCTAGTTCTAGTTCACCTCTAAGCGGTTGCTTTAAAGGCTATCCAGAGGGCGCCGCGAGGAGGCTGTATGTCAACTTGACCTGTGCATTTAACAGGGATCGTTGCTGGCATTTCGCCAAGTTGAGAGCAGTCAACAACTTTGCCCTGGATGCACAGGCCCATGCCCTCCATCAAAGAGCACCTCCCACGCTTAATACTCTACAGTAGTGTTGCTACAGGCTTCATTCAAGATTTTACGTTTTTTCCATGTCTTGTCAAGGCAATCGCTGAAAATTAATTTTGGCTCTACCCATTTTAAATGCTATCCAACACTATCATCAATACTTTTTTGCAGTATACATTTTTAAGATTCTGAATCAAGAGGTTGCAATTAAGTTGTGGTGTTAAGGTTAGGTTGAGGTGGCTTTTAATAAAGCGAAGAAGAATGCTGATTCTGATGCTGCTCAGATCGGCCAGATTATCAATGAAATGGGCCCCTAGAAGTCTGAATCTGTATATGAAGATGTTGTGTTTAGTATGGATACATTTAAGAATTGTAGGAGGTTGGACCTCAAATCATCGGTAGTTAATGAACCGTTGTGATGAAACACTAAACAAGAGTGATTAAGAATGAAAATGTGTAGCCGTTCTTTTTGAGTATAAAGTTATTTCCATGTCGAACACGGTTGCCACTGCATTTGTTTGGATTGGTGATGTCAACTTATATTATTGTAGGTATTATTATATAAGTATTACAAAGAAAAAAAACAAGGTTTGTCAAAGTACCTACAAAGCAGCATCAATTGCCCCGAGTCGAATGTGGTTCATATTTTTAGCTATAAGGGAGACCAATATTTAAAAATATTTAACTTAAATGAAGGTTTTTGTTATTGATTTCATTTGAATGCGGCTCATAAAGTCCAAAAATATATATATATATAAAAACAAAAAAAAATCCAAAGAAATGAGACAAAAAATTATATAAAAATAAATAACAGAAAAAGCGCACCACGGCGAATGAATTTTATATGTTAAGTATACAAATTACGTATACGTCCCGGTGCACGTGTCCATATAGTTACGGACATAGTTGAGATAGTTTTATGTTACCTGTTTTAAGATAGCTTACGGTAGGTTAAGTTAAATAAATAAAGCCAAGGTTTTTAACAATTTTCTTGGCCGGACAAAACAAAAAAATAAAAGATTGTCCATTAAGACAAAAAAAAATAGTTTACGCCGAAAGCCACAATTAAATTAAGATTAGATAGCTTAGAGTACTCATATAGAGTCAGTAGGTTAGATGTAAGAACTTTTGTCAAGATAGTTAAGCTAGTTTTAAGCATTTTTATCTAGCATGTAAGTAAAATTAATTAAAAGAGAAACAAAGATGAAAACAAAATAAAAATGCTGCTGCTTATTATTAAGTGCACAATTCCTATTTAACACATTTCTCAGTAGTAATATATGTTATCGTATCTCTGTATCGTATAAACTATGTTAAAAAAAAGTATATTTAACCAATGAAAATAAATATAATTAGAACAATAAAATATTTAAGAATATCTTGAATTGTTCATCTTTTATTATTCACGAAATTCGCTCTCTTTACGGCTAACTCCATTCGTCATAGCCATCACTAAAACTTCGAACTATCGTAACATGAACACCTTATCATATTCTCATTAAATTCCAAGGCTCGCATACAAACATTCACATGAGCACACAGTATCCTTCAGCTAGCACACATTTATATACTTCTTTTCTACGTTCACGAGGTATGCAGATGCTATGAAAAGTGTAAGCTTTGTTATTGTGTGTCGACTTTCAAGTAAATCGAATTCAAGACATGGTGAACCCTACAAAGTCATCATTCTGTTCAACATAATTGCAAAGGTAATCTGTGCACAGATTTTCCCAAATCCAGCAGCAAACTCGACATCCTTTTCCTGTTGATTTAGAATTCAGCGAGCAAAAATGTCATTAACATTTTTTTTCACACAATTTTAGTGGGTTCACCTCCCCAATCTTGAACGCCTTAGGCTCTCCGTACTCAGCTCTTATGCCGGCAATGTGGAAAAATTGAACTTCTGTATATTAACGGAGGATATGTTGGAGCATCTTCTGTAGGTTACGTGCCAGAACTTGTCCTGGTCCTGTGTGCTGTATGGTGTGTATATGTATTTGCAGGTTTGTAACTATACGTGTAAGTATGTTGGCTTGATCTCACTGCAATATGCTTTTACAAACGAAACACGTATGCACATATAATGCTTCAAACGATTCAAATATCTTCCATCGATAAAAGATACAAGTACTGCTCTGCACTGCCCTTACTACATTCTACATTCTACAGTATCCGGTTACTGCTACTGCTACTGTTGTTATCCTTCGAAGATAATAAAATGGAAATTTTTTCATAAAATAAATTTCATGTTTTTTAACTTTTAAGGCAGAAGTGAGAGGCAAGCAAGTGACTGGTTTGGGGAAGCCGAATGTAGGAGAGGCGGTGCTTAGATGGGTTGTGGTGCAGAGCAACAGAACATTTGTTACCCATCGAAGGCAAAAAAAAATTGGTATTGGGCTAGTGATTTTTCAGATGTGTACAACCACCGCATCAGGACACCGTTCGCTTTTGATACCCTTCCTCGTTATTTTGTATTTTGCATGTTTTGTGTGGTTGTACGCGGTCGTGTTAGTTGTTGTTTCTTCGCTTTTTTGAAAACAGTGGTAAAGTGATTCATCCCTCCACTCTGGTCGTGCCATTGAATGATGCCAGCTGGGGACCATAAAAATTGGAAAACACTTTGTAGCACATGTAAAGCAAAAGAAAATTATGTTTTATATGAACTTCTATGAGGATTTGTGTATGAGATGCAATGAAGTATTTCTGCGTTACTTTTTCACGGCCGCACGTTCTATGAATATTTATGGCGGAAACTTTTCATAGATACCATCGCAGGAGATGATAACGCTGAGTGTTTCAAAATTTAAAGCTATGCGCAAACACAGGCTATACACATAAGAAATACATTAAAGGAATATATTGCAACATACTAAGGATATGTGTACGGCATGCATGTAAATCGACTTGAATTCGCTAGCAATCAATTTCTCAAAATGAAAAATATGGATGATGATATGAGTAGCTGGATTCTTTGGTCATAACTTTCAGATTCGCATACCAAGGTGGCTGAGGGCGCATTGTTGAGGGTTTTTCTATTGGGTCTTAACAACTCTTTTCTTTCAAGTCAGGAACGCATCAGAACGAAAGGATCGAGAACGCACTCTTAAGATAGTGACCAAACTGACAATGTGAAAAAATCCTCAGTAAAAATAAAATTTTCGTAGCTGTGAAATTGACGAACAAAGACTGTTGACTGCGATCCATGAGCGTAAAATTTATAATTAAATGTCAGAGGGCAATTTTCTTACTTCTACTTCACAGCCAAGTTACTCTGAAACGTTATGTTCAACCTTACCTCTTTTTCGTTGCTCAAACATTTTTTAATGTAACCGCACACCGACTTCAACGAAGTCGGAGATCACTTGAGAATGAATTGAGAACGACTTTACGGACCGGATTGAAATTTTTATTTCTCATTCCATATCTAAACTATCCGCCGGATAGGAGAACAATTTTTACGATTATTTTTTTCAAGCAATTAGAAAATGTTTGTGATATTTAAGTTAAGCAAATTTTAATTTCATCTCCCGCCATTTTCAGAAAAGTAAATTTTTTTTTAAATTTATTCGTCCACGAGGATTATCATATAATTAAGTATTGATTCTATTTTGGTTTTGATTTCTGATAATCCAGTGGCGAAATTAGTCTGCTCACTAGAGGAAGACCTTTAGATATGACTCTTCCTATTTAAGTACACATGACAATACATACAAAGCCCGAATGAATGATGTATGCTGACCCTTGCTTGGCTCTAACTATTAGGTCCAATAAACGTGAGCCGGAATTGGAAACTTGAATGATTTTGTGTTCCTTTTGACCGCAACTCCATTTACATGATTTCATTATTTGAATCAGTTTTGGATTAGTATTAGAACATACCAACAAATATTGATTGGAAATGAAAAGGAAAAAATATTTTACGATATCGGTGCTTGTAATAAGACAGAATTCATTAGTAGTGACTCAAACCAATGAACTTATAATTTTTTCAATTCAGAAATATCCTCTTTCTTTTATCATTCGAAAATAAGACCATTGGCTCAAATACATAGTCATTTAAAGTCGACCTTAAGATTTTAATTCTACATAACAACTTTTTCTTATTCGTGATCAAAGTTAGAGTCGACTTTAAATTTAAAATGAGCCCAACGTAATTAAAAAAAATAGTTGGAATAGTTTTAGGGAACGTCAAAAATATAGCTGTTTTTTGTGATCTTTTCTTCGTCGTTACGCATTAAAATAATTGATACCAAATGTTTTCATGCAAGAAGAATGTGTATTTAAGAAATATAATACAATTTTTTTTGTATCAAAATTTAAAAAAGATACGTGGAAATAATTTTCATGGAATCCAATAAAAAGAGAGAGTTTGCAGTGGTCACTGCAGCTCGTCACTGGATTCTTTAGTTGATGATATGATGCTTCGCTTCAAAAAAAAAATCATTCTTCTAAAAATGGCAGACTTTGAAACCCAAAGTTGTTGTTGTAAACTAAAAACCTCCTACAAATTTCGACTATAAAAAAAATAATAATTTAGAAAAAAAGTCATTCGCTTACATTACACGGAGAACAATTTAGTATAGCATTAGTGATAAAAATGTCAACCTGGTCGGTAAAGCCGTTCTCAAGTTACAATGCTCACCGACTTCGAAGACAGGGCTTCGAGAAAAACGTTTATTACGCAGATAGAGATGGATCCACTCAAAGTTATTTATATCTATAACCAAGAGTCCGATCTAGTTTAAATTTCCAAGAAATACTTTTGATATAATCTACATTAAGAACAACTTCATTTCTGATTAAGAACATATACAAAATACGATCATCCCAACTGGGACTACTCCTTTAAGCGATTGTCAGATTCGATTTATTAAAGTTGTTTGCTTTTTCTTTGAAAAAATTTCGGGTGGAACGAGATTTTGAGGTATTTAAAGATTTGGAATTCGTCCATAAAACCTTATAACTAATAGAATGAATAACAAGAATCTAAGGTTTTTGATTTGGAGGCGGATATAACAAAAGTCGACTTTTGACACTTCTAATGAGCTGATTATTTATTCGGAACTTAAGTTGTCAAAATGGTTTTTGTGACAGCTAATTTGACATTTCTTGATTGTTTTGAAGCTAGTTTGTTTTTGGCATTTCAAAATGAAATGAAACCTGAGCAGTGCTTACAAATTGCTGAAATTTATTTTGTAAAGCATTGTTCATTTCCATAAACTCGAACAAAGATCTTTTTTTATTCAACGTTTGGTGGTCTTTATCAGGTAAACGGCAATACGTTACAGTTAACGGTAAGCATGATCAATAAAGACATGATCGATAAAGTTTGTAGTTTGACTGGCACCAGACTGCGAGTTGCAGTAGATGTTGTGATATAGAAATTAGATCACGGTTAGTCGATAATTTCAATAAATTTTAAATCTCATTCTTGTGTTTCTCTATAAATACGATACGAATAGGTTTGCAACCAGCGATATTTCCGAGGGTACGAATACAAATATTAAACAATCACCAAAATTGTAGTGATTATTATAACAAGTCTTTGATAAACAAATAATTCAATTGCTACTTGTTCCATATTTGTGTTTGCATTGATGCATGTGACAAGACGAATTATAAAGCTTTGATAAGCCGAATTAACATTTTTTGTGTTTAAAATTCAAATAATCCACCTTTTTTACATAAAGAAACATTTATATTGCCATATTCAGCATTCATCGTCATAAAAGCAGAATTGAAGTACTATAGAGATGGCCAACTTCACAGTTAATTTTCTCCTTGCACATCAACGAACTCGAGTGACTTTTTGAGAGTTATTATGAATTTTTGACGGTTGTTCACAAAATAATTTGAATGTCTATCTCTGATTGAGGTATTTGGTTTAAAAAAACGATATAGAAACGGTTGTCAATAATGTTTAGGGCAAGAGAAGTATTTCCAGCTTGAAAATGTGAATTCAATTTCGAGTTATATCGGATCGAGGTACCATTCTACAGAAGATCATTATTCGAGATAAGTGATATGCTCGTGCCATGCTGTCAAGGAAATATGGATTGTCCTTACAGAATTCTAAATATTTGAATATATTTTTAGGTTCTGAAGTTAACGTATTCAAAATTAAGGCCCTATCTGAAGATTAATATTTTCCACCGGACTCTTGAATCTGAACAAATCTTCACTCGTTAGATTCATAACCACAGCAACCGTGAGTGCTTAGATTGAATGCTTTTCTTTTTACCCATTCGCAAAAGCAAAACACGGATAACGAAAAAAACGAACGAAAAAAGCGCAAAACAACGTTGCCACATTACTCTGTCGGCCCTTATCGAAAAATGCCATCAGCGTTTTGAACGTTCTGAGAGAGCGAGTGACTGGCCCCTGTCCTTGTCGTAGTTGTCGTCGAGTTTGTTTTGAATGTCCTCATGAAGCGGGCTATGAATTCATTTAATTTTTTGTTTCCTCGTCACCAGCAAACAAGAAGTGAAATTAAAACTGCCCTTGCACCCATCTCCATCCGACGTGAACATGCTGTCCGTTGCCGTCATGTGAACGGGGGCTGAAAGCATCGTATTCTGTTAACAAAGTTCAAAGGTTAGGGATGAAAATACAAAATAAAGCAGGAAAATAAACGTCAAGAGACAACACAAAATGTGAGAAGGGTACATACGTGCAGAAAGTTAATGAATCCGAAGGCGACAAACATACAACGCCTTTTTTACCAGAATCTCCTGAAAGCGTTGGATGCAATTAATCGGTGTATGGACGTCAATTTAATTGTCAAATTCACAGGAATTAGGTAATTATCTGCAGAACATAAAGGCGTCTGTAGTCGATTTTAATCTCTCAAATTGCCGTCGTCCAGGGGCAGACCAGTGGTCATCTTTTCTTATGAAATGTGTCTGACACTTGATAATGAAGTAGGGTCATGAGTGGGCTTCGCCCCGAGGGAATACAAGCGTCGTCTGTTTGTTATTACTCTCGACAGCTCACATAAGTGGTGAGAAATTATTACTTATCAATAGATACGTATATACTAAGTTTGTGTGATTTATTTCAACTTAATGCGATGCAAACGTCTATGTCTGTAGAGCGGTGTTAACCGAACGGTTAAATGTGGTTAATTGTGATAGGCGCATTCTTGTAAAATTAAAATCAATTGAAATCTTAATGAGGATGATTATTATTTCTCCCCATCATCATCATCCACTTGACAAGATCTTGACACCTTGAACAAGAAATTATTAGTAAGGGTACGTGCTTCCAAGGCACTTGACTTAATTGGATTGATGTGCGCAAATACTGCTCTACACTTTATTAATTTGAGTAGTCATCTTACTTGGTACATTAAAAAATATCCATGCCGAGTCGATTTTTGCGAATTATAAATAAATACACCACCCATTGTTCAACTTAATAAAACGACGATAATGTCTCTTAGTCTTTGGATTGACTTCACGCAGTTCGCATTTGTTACCCTTAATCAAACAACCTCATCCCAACAAAGCTTGTTGGATTTCCAAAAGTATTTCGAAGAAGATTGTGTTTACAATAAATTCCAATTAAAAACAAATTAAGTCAGACACTATTGGATCACGCGCTGTGCGTTCGGCTCCACTTTGAAGCAGACTTTTGGTAGGTATTCCAAGAGCATGCACTAAAATCTTGCACAATCCAAGCACAACCTCTTCTCCCAAACTCATTCACACAGGTAAATGCTAAGCAAATTGAAACAGTCATGGAAGCTACGGTTAATCGACAGTTTAATTGATTGCGAATAAACGGAGCAATTTAGTGGTTCTGAATACAGGTGTGGGCGCGACAAGCTTCATCCCTTTTTATATCCCTTGCCCACCATCGCTCGCTTCATTTAACTTACCGCATGCATCCATCGACAATTCGAATATATGAAGGTCTTCACTGGACCCTTTGACATTTGAACGTGAGGGATTCCAATTATACGATAATTAATCACTCCACAGCTAAGGTGTATACCAACTGTTTTACAGGAATTCTCTCTCGGGCGCACTCAGAACGAGTCGATTTTTGCTCGATAGACATCGAGTTGTCGATGGAGTAGAACAATGGAGTACCAACCGAAACCACGTCTTGTGCATCGAATTGATTTAATTAGTCACGAATCGGTATGTCCTTGTCATTTTAATTAAAAAATCTCTGTTTGAAGAATGAGAAAATTTTAATTGGAAATTTATTGCTTTAACCCACAGGTGAGACTACAATTCTGGAGAGGGAGAGTGAGGTACGTTGTCCAGCACTTGGTGAAATTGGGAAGAAGTGCATCGTTGAGCCAGAGCCGGGCGTTTGCCTTCACTTTTCCATTTGCTCTTCAAATGGTTACTGCAGTGTTCACAATGCAAATGCTGCAAACGAAATAACACTGTCAGCAGAAAAATATGAAAATTCCTTCTGTGGATATGGCCACTTACCGTAAAACAATCTCATTTGTCGCCTTTTTACGTTTTGCTAGAGAGTTCAACTTGAAAGTTAAACCTGAGCCAAAGGTATGGGGAATGCTCTGCAGATTTCTAACACAAAGCAATTGGAGCACAAGATGCCTGGCAGTTGGATAAACTTATCCGATATCAAGTGACAATTTTGGTGTGCAAGTATGCAGATGTTATCTTGTTGAGTTTCTTTTTTGTTCTTTGAAGTCTTTTGGATTACTGTTCATTCTACACTTGTGCAGTAGGAAAGGGAAATCTTGATTCGAAGGTGCAGTCATCTGTGTGCAACTGCTGAATGTGAACACGTTTACCTTAAAGAGAAAATAATTTCAAAAGTTCACAGATGAGAATATTTGTACAATAGCGTTTAATTCGTTCTGATGGGTGGATCAAGGACATTCTATTCATCTGGTTGTTGGATATCTTATGGGACATGTCATGGGTTTAATTTTCTTTAATGTTTTCGGAAAAATTCTTACATTTGGGTAATTGTATCTATGGCTCTGAACACTCAAGTTATCGTGAACTCATTGACGAGCTTGTTCGAACATAAAACTGGTTTTACACTGATTTCAATATGCCAAGTGCTAGTAAAATGTATAGACATATTTAATTCCACAAACAATGGGTTTAAAAGAATTTGTAGGATAAGAATGAACTTTCGGGGCATACTAATCGTAGTTAGTTCCATTGATTCCTGCTCATAAATTAACATCTAATCCGTTGTCAGATGGAGATAGTCAGGTCCGTACGGTCTATAAGGGGATCCGCTCTACGCTGCCTATTAGGTGTTATCTCGATTTGCCGATGAGGAGTTATCTCACTTCGTAGTTTGCAGAACTTTTGATGCTAGACACGACTTAGACAAGAAGACTCCTCAAACAGACGAAGCTCAAACTCCGATCAAGCTTGGATTTACCTTGAACCACACAGGGGAAAGCAATAGGTGAGAATCGACTAGACGAAAGCCATGTATAAGATTATTTTTAATCTCGTGTTGAGTGTCTCTTTGAGAGAGCGGAAGCTCTGGCCAGAACCGGATCTACAGTTATCTGACAACAGTCTTCTGCACCAGTCGTTGTACGTGGCATCCAACAACTGAAAACATTCGTAAATAGCTTTTAGTATCTGTCGAGGTATTATACAATGGGCAGTCTCTTCTTCTCCTTCTTCTTCTGAGGTGGCTACATACGTGGGCCTGAACCAATTAGCCTCTCCAGCACGATCCTCTGGCATGATCTTTATTAAGCTGTCTCCAACTGCGCAGGCAAAGGTGGTTGAGGAACTTCTCCTCCTGGGTGCGCCATCGGTTCCGTGGGCGTCTTCTATTGCGTTGTCCGATTGGGTCGGAGTCGAAGATTCTTAGTGCTAGAGTAGTGTTGTCCATGTGCTCTACATGGCCTAGCCATCTTAGGCGTTGAATACGTAGACGACTGGCTAGGGTCATGTCGGCAGTTGCTAATGTCGAAAGTATAGCTCCCTATGGTGACGTTCTAGCCGAGTCGTCGATATTGTGCGCATTTCCTCGATGACGGCATATAATTCATTTTGCCCTCGTTCACCGCTGAACCTATTTCAGCCGCCGCCATTTCAATACCAGCAAAGGCTTTTGAAAGATCGTGGTTCTTGTGTTAGCGAGCTTCTGACCTTGACGGAGCAGCGAATTCTCCATCGTCATCCTGCACAACCTATCGAGTTTGAAAGGAATGTGAATGTGTCAAAACTAGACATGGCGTTATAGCACGCCTCTGTGCAAGTTGCCATGTGTGGATTTGAAATCGATGAATAGGTGATGGGTGTCGATCTGCCTCTCTTGGGTTTTTTTAAGGATCTTTGAATTTCAAGGATCTGCCGTAATGTGAAGATTTGGTCGTATGTGGAATTCCCCGGCCTGAAATCGCACTGATACGGACCTATCAGGTGGTTTCAGGCGATCACACAATACGGTTGAGAGAAACTAATAGGCGATGTTAGAGACTTATCCCTCGGTAGTTAGCGCAGTTGAAGTGGTCTCCTTTCTTGTGGGTTGGGCAAACGATACTAAGATTCCACTCATCAGGCATGCTTTCCTCCGACCATATCTTACAGATGAGTTGGTGCATTTAGCAACTTCATTCGATTTAGTTTCGATATCGCTATTTTGACTTCGTCTAGGTCGGGGGAGTGTCGCAGAGTCATAATTTCCTCGATCTTTGAACATGATATTTACACTATCAAGTCATCCGCATACGAAGTTACGTGAGGAAGAGAACATAGCTCATTATAATTTTTTAGATCCGGAAATCGGGTTCTGGTAATTAGAAATGAATTTTACCTTCAAATATATCCATAGAGATCACGTTGCCATTCTGGACTACGAATAATATGTTTGTAAATTCTTGGGAAAAGCTCACCTAACCATACGATGTCAAAAGTATTCTGCAGATCATTCAGGCAGGTATTCGAACATTGCTTTTTTGCTCTTATTTCATTGAATATCCAACACCAGTTTGGCGGGTAATGATTAGTGTAAGGAGCCGAATTTTTATCCGGAACAATATTGTTACGTTATTTACACGTAAATTAACAAGCCTATTTTAAAAACACAACATTTAAACAGTTCACTATACACAAACGTACTATCAAACAATTAGTTACTCCCTTAACTTTACTCATTTCTTTATTCACCATGCCATATTGGCTATGGACGGAGACTAAATGTAATTGAGCGAAAACTGCTCAAAATATATCCTTGCCTAGATATGTATTGCACAAATAGAACAGAATAGAAAGTCTAATGCTGAGCAATTAATATTTGTATGTTTTGAATGAGCGATTTTAATGTCATTATTTCCAGTATTGAATTTTGGTAAAACACTTCTTGGAGGAGGATAATGTTAACGTTTTGGACTGGCCTTCGAAATATTTCTAAATAATTTTTTTTAAAGTGTTTGTATTTTTCACCAGAAGTCATCTAATCATTTGCTGGCAAAATGACAGTTTTTAATTAAGACATTGGCTGCCTTATCGTAAATTTTCGTAAGACACATAATTCTTATCCCGAGCCAAGTCGTACATTTTTGTGGAACTTTTTATAGTACTTCCGGTTTTTGTGGCCTCTGGTGAACATTTTGGAGTAAGTTGCGTGGCCTTGGGGTGATTTTTGAAGGTAAAAAAAACCAAATGCTTGTTGTACCATAAATACCGGTATAACTTCTGAGATAGTAGAAATAAATTATCGGTAGTATTGGAGAGCTGTGGTCGCCGTGGCGTAGTGGGTAAGTGCGACGACTCCTACGCAAAGGGTCCCAGGTTCGATACCCGAATTTACCACCTTTGATAATTAACGGCTCCATCTCTTTCGAGTCACACTTCAATGCTCAAAGAGTACTCCTGTCTAGAAAAAGCTTCTTAAATTCGCCCTGTCGGAGTCGGCATTAAACTGTAGGTCCCTTCCACGCGTGAAAGAACAATAGCACGCACAACACGAGTGGTTGCTGAGAAGCTAGGCCCAGGTCCACCTCGGACTGTCGCGCCACCCATAGTATTATTATTATTATTGGAGAGCTACTTTTTGGGTACTGAGAGATATAAGAAGAGATCAGAGTGCATTGCCTTGGCAGACAATCTGTTCAGAGTGAATCAAACTTTTTTAATTACAGTTTTTGCTTTTTTTTTGCTCGCTACTACATACAATTAAATCAAACAAACAAAAGTAAAAAAAACAAAAGTTTGAAAATTGTTTTAAGGCGTATTAATTTTGCGTCTCAGTGATTTGAACCGGGGACCATCTAACCAAGGGCAATCACAAAACAACTGCGCTATCATGTCGTTGTCGTGCAGTGTAACTATGATGATGGTTAGCACAAAGGATCCAATCAGGATCTAAGGACAATTGCTACAGTGGTGGCAATCACCCAAGCCTAACTATATTATGATCAAAGTTTATTAATCTTAGAAAGATAATCATATTATTTATGGCATAGCAAATAATCAGACGCCTAAGATCCGTACGGCACCCATACAACTTTTATGACATTTACTATCTAAGAGAAATGGATCACTGATCATGTACAAATAAATATGAGTGTAAACAATACAAATAAAAAATCGTCCAAATTAACAAAAAACATGATTTACCATGTTAATTACTGTTTTTATAACAAAGTATATACATATTCATTCAGGTGGCGGCCGTGGGGTAGAAATCATTTCTTATGGCCCAAGACTGGGGATCCCCTCCTCTGCTGTAGAAATATGGTCCTGGCCCTTCACGGGCTATAGCGCCACCCATATTACATTATAATATATTTATATATACCTCTGTACACTTTTTAAGAAATTAAATAAAATAAATAATTATAATAAAACCTAAATTTACTCCCAAATCGGAAGTTGCCGAAAAATCATTTACCAACTAAACGACTCGATAAATGTTTAAAACGTCAAAAATGAGGACATCACCAGCTTATTTAACACCCTACAAAAAGGTAAACAATAAAACTAGGATAATTTAATGGACGTAATGAAATAATTTGTTGCAATCAAAAGGTAATCCGATTTTATACTCCGCTAATACAGAACTCGAAAAACAATCATTAAATGCATCTCAACCCCACAATGTTCTATTATTATGTCTGTTTCCAATAAAAGTGTGACCATCCACCTGTCAGCACGTGAGTGCCAAGCCACCTGATACCCAATTCCGTTTAAGTATAAATTCGCTCCCTTCCTCAGTCGCTTATCCATCCATCCATCCATCCCCCCATTATCCATCTCAACCCACTCGAGTTTTTCACCCTCATAAAACGCGCAAAAATGGCTCCTTGGCCAATGAGATTTATGCGTTTTCCACACAAATCTGAAATCGTCCTCGTGGGACGTTGACAACAAAAACATATTCTTCAAACCACGTGCTCTTAGGCTCGCGCCGACGCATTAGCTCTGTTCGAAACTTCGAACACAGTCGGCTGTCTTGAGCGAGCGGTCTGTTCCCCTCCATCAGGTCTTCCAGTCCGTCAGTATGTTTCTGGTAGGTCCAGGTTCGGATAAAATCTATCCCACTGCTCTTCAACAAGCCGATACTGCGCAATTGGGGTAGTCTTGTGAAAACCTCACAGTTCTCAGGACGAGTAGTATTCGTGAAGTACTCGCCAGCGATAAACTCTTGGAATGTGTATATTGCTGCTCAGTTATTCTTTGATTATCGGCGGCAGTGGACGTGTTTTCCAATTTAATCATCCGTACACTTTTAATTTGCTTAAGCATTAAGGATTCAATTCTGATTACTCCGCTTAGCCTTTGAGAGGACGAAGTGTTTGAATCGCTAATTGATGTCAATTTGTAATGTGGTGCGCTGTGATGTGAAGCAAAGGCAGTGAATTCTTTGAATTACCGGAGTGATAGTGAAAAGTCAGCTTCTATTTGGTGTGCCCTCGTGAAGGATTTACGAAAAAGTGCAATAAAACAAGCAGAGGATTTTAAAAGTGCTACTGGTTTGAAGTCCTTGGAGAAATTCCACCATCCACGGAATCGTTTTAAAATATTTAAAAGGGCATTAAAAATTTAATGGATCGGGGATGCTTGTCGTCGTCGGCCTTACCGTAAAAGGATAATTCAAGTATGGCTGGAATTTTAGAAGAGACGTTTGTTTTTATTGTTCTTTCTTCTTAAAGTTTCCCTTTCAAGACAAACTCAGCTAAGGAGTCTAGGGAAGCGGGCCATTCTCTGTCCTCTGTCCTTGTTTACATATTTGATGAAGTTTTCCTCACAGAGGAAACAACCCCAATACAAAGATGTTTACACTTTCCGGTGCATGATGCAATTCTTCGCCCGCTTAATCTGAAGTACCGTACCGAACATGCGATCCAAACACGTATGTACGTACATATGGCAGCCTATCGGCGTTAATGGTGCTCTAGCTCGCAATTAATTATCACTACTTGCGCCAGGATAGGGAGGAATGATTTTGAAATTCTCATTGCCCTCGGCTTAGTATTGTTACAACCAGCCTAAGCAGCTAGTTAGGTGGAATCGTAATGCCGCTGTCGATGCTGCCGCTCTGTGCTCGTGCCAGTCTGCAATTATTCAAACGAGGGGATTATAGTTGTTAGAAGTCGGCTAGCAATGTAGAAGTACTAAGCCTAAAGGCACTTTGTACAGGGTTTTACTTTGCTTTTAGCTGATTGTATTAATTCACTTGATTTCCGGTGCAAATTCTCCTGCAGTGTTATTAATTCCCCCAACAAAGGGATGAAGCGATATTTGCTTAGACGCTTTTGTACTAGCAACTGGTGAAAGGAATTACCTACTTCCGATTGCACGGGCGATTTAATTAGATGCACTCAGGTATTGAGTGTTTGCATTGGAAGAGCTGGCAACGATGGCAGTTGTATCTGCTTTTATTTAGATTTGGATAACTTGTGTCCAGCACTACTTGGACATGTACACATAAACTTCAAATAGAAAAGGTCTCTATATCTCAAGCATAAACGATCAATTTGTTCTCAACTATTCATGCAACCGGTTTGTCTGGCAAACAGTTGGAACTTGAAAATAATATTACATAATATGCATACGAATTTTAAATATATGCAATGTATACAACTTAATAATTAATAATACTTGTGTTGTAAATTCTCTAGTTGTGCGAACAAAAATAACTAATTACACTCAGCAGAAATGCTTTCTTTTTGGGCATTTATTTAACAATTTAATGCTTCTGAAATTATAAATCTAGGCATTCGCTGTGATTGAGTCGAAATCAAATTGAACCCAAATTTTCAAGAGCATTTTAGCAGCGAAAAGTTTTAAAATACCTTAGCGCTATATTACAGCTTCTTGTGTACTTAAATGTCAGAAGTCAATGCAACTAAATATATTTTCGTGAAAATTGACTAATTAATATGATTTATTGGTAGTTGTCCGAGACAGAAATGGGGTCAGCTTCTCGGCAAAGCTTATGCTATGGCTGTCATTGTTTTATTACTAGGGTATGTTGTAATGCAACTCTGAACGACGAATCTCGAAAAGATTGGTCTATACAAACGCACTCTCTAAGTATTGAGAGTGACCCGAGAAAAGGTTTTGTGAAGGGAGGACAACCCTGACTAAAGCCTTGAATTAAACCTCTGTCACTATTGAGTTCATATCTTAAGAGGCAATCCCTCTTCTTTGGCAAGCTCGAGGCCTATGTAATACTTATGATGCTTTACAAATACACACTGAGCACATCGATGTTTTCTCAACATCGAACATCCTCAGTTCAGACTGACGTAACCCGATAAAGGCTCTATTAAACGTGAGCGCACTAAGCACGTTATCTGTGGTGGGTACCCGCCGTACATGCGACTTCGTCGCTTCGACAAAAGTACCTCTGAACAGTCAGTTAGGCATTTTTGGAACTAAGTGATTCGATATTTTGAGAAAACAAATCATCGTTAACTTCGGTAAGAAATTAATCCGGACATCCTCTTTTCTATAAAAAGATACGTTTGCCAATTTCAGCAGATCGAACATTATTTATGTAAAATGCCGAACTTCATGAACTCATGAGCAGAGTTGCCGTATTGTGACTATTTTTGGACTAGACAATAAAATTTTGTTTTTTAATTTTCCCAAAATTGTTTGCATTTTTTGCATATCAATTTTAATAAATTGATATGCAAATTTATTAATCTAATATTATGTTGCATTAATTAACATGCATTCCAAAATCTCAAATCCATTATTTATTTTAGATATGAGCTTCTAAGGCTTTCGCTACGTTACTTACTTAAAAAGAGAAAATTTGAAAAATAACTCCCAATAACCGATTAGATGCATCAGTTTCACTTAGGCTACTTAAGAACACATTTGGCAAAATGATGGGATAAATTTAAAAAAATATTTTGTTTCTGTTTAGATAAAATCTCTTAAAAGAGGATTGCCATAGAGCGTGTTGGAAATACCGAGTCATTTATGCTTATATCTATGGTTTTATTTAATTAACATTGACATATCGAATGACTTATGGAAAATATCCGCACTAAAATAATATTTGTTAGCGGCTTAAAAAAAATCCAATTGGCACAAATAATAACTTATATGATTTTCATCGCATACAAATTCTCAAATATACGTGCATGTATATTTTGCTAAATTTTTATTATTGGTTATATGAATCTTATACATAGCCAGTTAATTCGATTTAAAATTAAACCTATGGATAGTGAAAGGAAAGATTATAGGATTGATTGATTTTTTGTTAAAATGTTGGTGCTCCAATGTTGGGTTAAAACCATAACATAATGTTTCGGCGTTTAGTGATTATGTGACCAAACGACAATTTTCGAGTTAATCCCTATGATGAATTTTTTTTTAAAAAAGAACAAATTTACGAAATTCTTGCATTTAACTGACTTTTTTTCGAATTAGTCACTATCAAAAATTACACACAAATAGTGTATGCCAAGTACAATGTAATAATTTACAAGCATATATTTGTTTTTGCTTTCTGCATCTATGTAGACTTTTAAAATATTATCGCTTATAGCTTAAGATCCTTATGCGGATATGCTTTTTTAGTGCAGGAACAGCAATACCTCAAATGCACAAGTTTTTGACATAGCACGAACTTTGTCATTTATTTAATAAGATTAAAAATTGCTTTTATACGCATTTACATTAAAAACCCAATACAAAACCAAAATCATACTCCACCATTTTCACATTACAAGCACAATAATCTTTACTACCTAGATTCGCATACCGTGTAACGCTCTTTGGCAGGCAGTGGTAGGAGTAAGATTTATTTTATAACAACAAGTCATACACACACACACGTCAGATCACAATAATTAAGTATGTTTTCTTAGGTTTCGAAAGTATTAATATACGCAATAATAAATTATTATTAAAACATTTTGGGGATAGTGGAGAGCTGCTAAATCTTGAACCTTGCCCGGGTTTGCGAGTAATTCATATGTAAGCCGATTTAATGACCTAGTATGAGTGTATGAAAACAAAGTTCATATTATGGTAACTTTGCGCTATAATTCGTGTATGATCGGACAACATTTCACAAACAAATGATTCGCGACCTCAGAATTTTGCCAAGTTTGCATTGTAATTCACATGAATTTTCTGTGATCGCTTATATCTGCGACCTTCTCGTGGACTTTGGTTGGCACTTTATGGATCGCGACTCCAGTTTCACAAGTGTCCAAGGAAAGGTCCGTACTACGTTTTAATTTTTGTTTTGGGTTTATGGGGATTTTTCTTCGTAAGTAAATGTGTTTCCTAGCAACATAAACAGCTTATTTCAATTAACAATAATCATCAAGAGACGATTTTTTTAATTTAGGAAGGTCATCATTTTAAATTTGTCGCTGCAAATTTGTTTGCTTCTGCGTTACATTTTAATCTGGCCGGCGAATAGTTTCGTCAGTTTGCACCTTAATGCTTAAGCTATGCTTGTTTCAACTTCTAGGAAACTCATAAGCTGTTAGTGAAAGTTCGTTTTAAATATTCTACACAACTATTATATAATATTTGATAATCGATCTCCATTTGCGTTTGGAGAATCTTTAACACTAAGTCCTTTCGAAGTGCAAGTATCACAGTTCCCATTCTATCGGCACACATAAATTATGTAGGTGCGAAATAAAAAGGTTATTGCAGATGCAAAAAATATTTTCAGCTCACAAGGGTTCACTGCACTGATGAGCACTTCAATAAAACCACAAAGAGTTAATACCAGGAACACCCCGCAACTGTCTGCACAACGTTATTGTGCTTAATAATAAACTTGAAATGGCCCTGAGGGTCAACCGCAGTCCACTTCTTGAAAAAAGACAAAGGAACTTAAAAATTTAACCGATGTTCATCATTTCCATTCCAGTATAAAGTTCCATTTCCACAAACTATTGTGTTCATTTTCGGTGCGGGACACCATCAAAAGAGGAGACAGCAAACGAAATAAAAAGGAACTTTAGCAAAGTGGTATGCGAGGGGCGCAACAATGCAAGATACAATGCCGAAAACAGTCTAAACTAGAGGATAAAACTGAAAATAAAAAAACCTCAACACTGTGTGCCGAATGGAAGAGACAAAACAAAAATGAAGAGAAAAAAAGGAGCACACACACTCGCACTCACTCCTCCTGTTTAAACAGAGGTATCCTTGGGGCATTCTAAATATTTATTTTCAGCCGGGTGGTTGACTGCGTGATGACTGTATTTAATGGGATACCGGAGGCGTTCTCTGTTGCTTTTCACCCCTTTTATTGTGTACGTCATACGAAAATTATTGCCCGAGCACACACAGAGAATGCTGGAGAGAGAAATAAGTTCCTGTTACCACTTCGGCTGGAGGGTTGCTTCTGGTCGGTGATAACCGCACACAAAGTGCTCTTTCAGCAAAGTTAATAAAGTGGCCAATAATTGTCACATTGACTTTGATGGAATGTGGTGTGTGGGCACTTTCACAATGCCACCATCCTCTATCCGTCCGATTCATCTAGTGAGAGCTAATGGAATAATTTTAAGCTAATTTATGCAAATTCATTACCCAGAATATCCGATTAAAATCACCACATTATAACTATCGGACAACAGTTTGGGTGATCACGACTGTTTGGCTTGGTAAACTGATTGGTTGGGATCTAGAGCAAACGGTCAGAGAGGTAATCATTACCCACCCCATGGGGGCGGAAAAACAACACAGCCTCGGTTGTCGGACTGGCTTCTGTGTGAGATACCTCATTCTACTCAACTCGTATTATACTTCGATCTTGATTGCGGTAATTAGGACCAACGAGTTCAACATCAGTACTTCGCTTATATTTTACGTTTGTTCTTTTTTTGGGTTCCTTACTGGGGCATGATTCTGTCTGCGGACGGCAAGCATGAGACAGACGCAATAATTTGACTGCAATTACACGAAATACATGGGAAAAAATTAGACTCGATTACTTGTATTTTTGGAGGCATGGATTGAAAGCGTGGTGCGTCGATTTAGAATATCGAATGGTCCGGGGATTTTTGTGGATTTTTTGGATCGAAATGGGATGGATTGTGGTCGTTGGTTGGGCAGCAATTCTAATTAGGACTGCTTATATGTTTACAGTGCGCTGGTGTCCGGTTATAGCGCTGTAAAATTGAATACTTAATGAAGGCAATAAATTCAGCATTATGGGGGTTGGTGTACAGTTAAAACATAATGTTTTGTATGTAAACTTGTACCCACCGTGAACCATGCTGTCTAGACAGATTGGGTTAATGGAGTTCTTGTGATTGAAGATATGATTCTTGCAGGGTTGTATATAGGTACGAAGTTTTAAGCGCTCACAAGATGAATGTATTTTCTCGGCTGTCATGGTTTTTAGCTTCAGAAATATGGTTAGGTCCATTATAATTGCTGGATAGTTTTTGAAGACCCGATACATTACACAGTTTTGACAAGTCACGTAGAGCAACAGCTCTTGGTGGATAAGGTGTGCTGGATAGTTCTATTGAGACCCTGCGTGAAGTCATCGCGGGAATTTGTATGTCACCAGAAACATAAAGGTGCAAGCAAATAAACATTTTTTGTACACTTAAAAAGAAAAGCGAAACATTTCCCTAGTCATTAGGGGTTCTGCAACAATTCACTACACATTATGGAATTTTCCTATACAATATCATTTATAAACTTACAACAGCTTGCAATTCAATTTGTATTGTTCATTCATCACCTTTTTATACATGAAATTGAATTGTGATGAAAGCATGAGTGACTGAGTGACGTCACAAAACAAAAATATGGCGCTTTTGCAAATCTGTCTAATCCTTTCACCATGTAGTGCACTTAACTGTTTTTTTTTCACTTTGCTCTTGTCAAGTTACTAAAGTATTTTATGAAAAAAAGTTTTTAAGAATGTCATTGAATTCCGGAACAATTTTTATTAGATAAAGAACCGAATTTTCGTTTTGAACTGTTTTTTGGAAACTACTGAAATAATGGAAAAAGGCTTTTCCGCTGGTAGTTGGTCACACAATTTTAGTGGTCAGTCAGGTCCAATCAATAAATAATAAAACATATATTATTTAGTGAAATTTTTAATAAAAAATCCTTATTTATTAGAGTTAAAAAAGTAAACACACGAAAAAGACATTAGTTGGCAACGGTTCATTCAAACACCTAACTGGCATCAAAGTATTGGCAGTAAGGCAAAACTATACTAACATCTTATTAGAGTAACAATGTTTAAAAACATAGCAACAACATAAGAACTAAATTTTCAATATAAGGAAATGTAAATCGCACAAAATTGGCAGACAAAACAAGATGATTTCCACTATTAATAACTTTTTTCAACTTTTCACCACTTGGAAAAATATCTAACGGTTCTCATATTGAGTCACGAAAAGGATTATAATGGACGACCACTAGTGACTTTATCCCATGTCACAAATTACATTGAAATCACCTGTTGAGGATTTAACGAAATATTGTTTCTCTAATTCTGTTTTCCTTTTCAAGCTATTTAATGTTCAATCATTCTTATGTTAAAATTCTTAAATGCAATCATTTTTTCTTATTGTGCTATATTTCCTAAAAAAAATCTGTTACTCACTGTACAAATGTTCACATGCTCTCAACATTATATTATACTCGTATGTCTCTGCTCTCAACATTAACTTATGCTCGTATGTCTCTGCTCTCAACATTAACCTATGCACTTATGTCTCTGCTCTTAACATAGAATTGCAACAGTTCTGTCTCTGTCTCTCTCACTCTGTGTTAACATTGAAATATACAATATGAAATCCGTATGTTGAGCGTGGGTTGCAAACTGGATAAGCTCTCGTTCACTTGGATCTTGACCGCAGCCCAGATAATTGTATTCTTATATTTCAATAAATATTGTATTTTGCACATTTGATAAATTTTCTGAGTTCTTTCATTTGGTGTGTTTCATTTACATTGTCCAATAATTCGTTCGGTCTAATTCAAATAGTGCCCAATTCTGCAACATCACCCTTAAGTGGACAGCCACGAGACTGGATTTTTTAAGAGAATCAACAATTAGATGCAATTTTAATAGAACACAAGCTACGATATTTAATTCGATTGATTACTTAAATTTTTAAATATAAAAAAAAATTAATTATATATATCTTGTGGGAGCATTAATCCATCTCAGTAGCCGCTTCCGAATCATCTACATTGTCGTCGTCACTTTTGTCATTGAGAATATTATAACGCTTTGATCATCTTCGGGCAAATTCTCATTACATCCTTATTCTTTACTAGCTGCCCACTTCGCTGGGGATCAAACATTTTTAATTGTGAGAAAATTATCTTGTGCGGCTTTTAGTTCTGAGTGTTTAGGATTTATTTTGTGTTTATGTTATTTCTTATTGGTTGCTAGAATGTATCGGACGAGTATTGTAATTATTTAAGACTTCTCTGTTTACTATGTTAGAAGTTGTGATTTTATCTAAAAATGTATTGTTTTATTCTGGAGTGCCAACTCAAGATAAGTAAACATATAACATTAATTTCTCAAGTCAATGCCTCCTAGAGAGAATGTTTACGCTCGGACTTATCTACCTCGTCATCGTCGGACGACCGGGCGTCATTTTCATTGCCTCATATGAAATAAACATCTAAAAAAAACACATATATTTTCTCCTTAGGACTTTATTGCAAGGAAACATCTGATCTAGCAATTCAAAGATCTGAACTATTTTTCTTGTGTATATTCGGCCAACCTTTATCTGCCATTCTCTGTGCTACTCCTAAAGCCGTAGTACCTACAAAGATTAATTTTTTAATTTTTCCTCAAAAAGATGTAACTAACTCCAATAGGAAAAACAAAATTATGTCATAGCACGGTCGTATGCTCACCCACAGTAGAACAATGATCGCTACTAAAACCGCCCTGGTAGTCACTACTGCAGGACTGCGGGAAGCGCTTTCCATTGAAAGAAAACCGGCGATTATTTTTTGATTAATTGATTTTAGCTTTCTACTGGTGAAAGAATCTTCGAAATAAGTTCAGTACTTTTAGAGATTACTTCTCACAAACAAACTCACAAAACTTAAAAACATTACTACTTTATATAAGTGTGATCGAAGTAATGAACTCGATCGCAACTGTTTGATCTGAATCAATGTTAAAAAAGATCAAACATTAATTACATTAGAAAGTTCTCCTACATTACCAATGCTTCAAAGTAGTCATCCAAGCCTTTCCCTGTAGAATCGTCCATATGAGAGGAGGCACGTCAAAATCATGCCAGCCAAGCATTGGAGCACTTTTTTGTTAAATGACTTATAATTATCAAATTTCTAGCAAATACCCAAAATGCTTATACATGTTGTGTATACGCTACATAGTCCGGACTATATATGCTTGGACTCAGGATTGCCATTTTAGCTCACTGTTTGCCAAATTTACACAGCTGTCAGTTTACCAACCGCTGAACTTGGTTTATGTTGTAAAAAATAGCGATCCTGATCTACCGAAAATGTGGATTAAGAAAATGAGAAAGAAGAAAATTCATCGTTTCCACACCAGCAAATTATTTGGGTTTATCGAAAGGTACCTTAAGTCACATTTTGCGCTTGCATTTGGAAGCGAACTCTCTTAAGTAATGAAGCCAGCTGACCACGAATGCATAGAACATGTGCCGATGGAGAGCTGATATTAGAGTATGGATTCTAATGCTTCACATAATATTTTCTCACTCTTCTCTCAGTAGATACTTAAAAAAATTGTCGCATTTGAAGACGTACCAGAACTCCCGCGGAGGATGTTGGACTGATGTTATACTGCATTCCTAATAACGAAATCGGAATAGATGTAGATCCAAATCATAATTATGAAGGTTGTTTTTTGAATGGTATTCAAATTCAAGTGAAGCTTGAAGGTAATCTTAATGTCTATGATATTCGAATTATATAAAAGACAATTTTATGTCTTAACTGTATGATTTCGGGCACATGTAAGCGCCACTGTTAGTTGGAATGAAGCACAATCATGAAGTCCAATTTCCCAAATCGTTCAACGTCTGGGGCTTATGGCATAGACTAGTGACTTCATATACCCCCAAAGAAATTAATCTAAGGATGTGAGATCATACGATCGTGGAGGCCAGTTTACATGTTACATTCCAAAAGAAATGGACGTAGCACACAATAAGTTTGGCGAACCGAATCATGGTCTTGAAAGTAAGTGTCAATAGGCATCGTATAAAGTAAAACGTACTAACCACAAATCAACTCTCAACTGTCAAACTGACAATACAGTTTAAAAACCAAACCCCTAAAAAAAGCACCATATAGAAATAATTCCTTGCAAAAGTATTCAATAAAAGAAGCAGCCCAGCAGCAATAAATGCTCGTAACCCGTTAGCGTTCAATGTGAAATGTTCATCACTTCATCAGTAACAAATATTATTATATATATAATTATCATTCTCGCCCCTACCGGCCTCAGCAGCAAAATATCATCACAAAATTTCGCTGAAAAAGTTTAACATTCCAGTCATAGTTACACAATTACTCCGAAGCAAACAGAGACAAGCTCCAGTCTATGTCATTAAAAAGTTTACAAGTTATCACAGTCAGCGTCGTAGTACACCATCTGACGGACGCAGATGTAATCGCAACACCCAGAACGACAAACTCGTGGTCTCTGCAAAAACCCACAAAACTCCACAGACTTGTATCGTTCGGGATTCAACTGACTTTCTGGGAAAAAAATTTGCACTTGCACTGCTTTGTTTTCTGGCATCGCACCATCAGGATAGCACTTCATTTGCAGAGATGTACACACAATTTTACTAACACGCACGGATACATACATCTTGCCGAGCCCTCTGGGAAATTTTAACGAAACGTTGCTACTGGTGGCAAACTTTGAAATGCAATTTAATGGCGCAAAGTAATCACTGTGTGGTTGAGGAGTTTGTTGCTGAAATGTTTCAATTCTGTGGCTAAGCGAACAATTTGAATATTTTCTAGAGAATGTTTGCTGTGTGTTATGTGTGCTTGAATGTGTGGTACTGTTTCGCACCTTGTAGACAGCAGCATCTTGTCTAGTGTAGCAATGCAGGACCTTGAACCTGGAAAATCAAAAATATCTCCGAGAAGTTTGCAATGCGATAATGGCTCATGACCCATATTTTTATGAAGTCCTGTGGGAGCAAACTTTGCAGCTATCTCCTCTTCTGTTGTGTGAAAGAATTTAGGATTTTACATTATCCGTACTCTTTTGTTACCTATTCAACTGTTGTTTTTATTCATTCTTACTCGGTTTCTGCGAAGGATAATGCGAAATATTAAATATTTATAAAAATGAAATGGAACAACCTACATTATCGTTACTTTAACTGCTGGCGATGCCTCTGCACACACTATGTTGGGGTAGCTCCGGTATCGTTCATTTTATGTTTCCCCTTAGATTCAGAGAGCCAAGTGAATCCCCAGAGAACCTTTTATTTATATATTTCCCTCTTCTCGGCTTTGTTTCGATAAAATGCGCAAAGTTTAGAAATCGGTGTGAGCACCAGCGTCGACTGGAAACAAGAGATCTGTTGAGTGCTTTGGTGCGGGGAAAAATGTTTGCGGATTTTGAGGGCTATGGAATATATAACAAGTTTTATTTGTTTAGATATTCCCTACGGGCAGTTTGCATAATTTGTTTTCTCTTTTGTATATTTGGTGTTTTTTCTAATTGGTCGTGATAAATTTTTTCCAAATGTTCCAGTGATTAAAGAATTAGGGTATTTTTTAAAGTTAATATTAACTTAAATTTAATTTTGCTTAAATTTTACGGTGGTCATATCAACAAATAAAACCGTGGTCGGAAATCATCCATCATAAAAATATGAGGGACATAGTTTTCTGGACATAGAGTAAGAAATTCCTTTCGTATAGGATAGGGAGAACTGTATTTTTAACGCAAACGATTTCAATCTAGACTGTCTTGATTCGGACTCGTTAAATTGCTTACTCTCACTGATTGTGAATTAATTTTTTCATGAATACTTCCTCGAGGTACTTCTGTCTTAATTGCTATTAATCCGGAGTATTCGAATACCTAAGCCATTATCCGAAGTGATATCGGTCCATACAGCTTTTTGTCAGTTAGCAATTTGTAGTTTGTATATTTTCAGAGTCTTTAAACCGTGATAATTTCTATTGACCAGAGGTTTTTTTCCAGTTAAATAGCGGTATTTATGAGGTAGAAGAAATTAAGGACAACTTTACTAAGTGGCGCTGCACTTAATCTGGCACTAGGTCGGACCCAGGAACATTTCTCGCTATTTTTTTTTTTTTTTTAATTTTTAAGTTCCGTCTTTTTCCATTCTAGTATCAAGTCTTATTACATGATTAACATTTCTGTTTTTGTTTATCTACTATTTTCTACGGATATCGCAAGATAAAATTTTATCTCAAGAGCAGGGTATTTCTGAGTGAATAGACAGAAATGTTACACTGTTTGAAACTTCTATCGTCTTCGTTAAGTTTCGTTCACTTTTGCTTACAGAAGGGGAGAAGTCAACTGCTCTGTACGTACGAAAAGAGTTTAAGCGTCGGAATTTTTGTGTATATTCCTAAATTCAATTACGAGACATTGAAATTTGACTAAACTTCTGGTTTTATGTCCTCCTGACACAAGCTTCAGTTTCCTTCCAAAGACAATTTTGGTACACAAGAAAATATATTTTTTGCTTAAGATCCCAGTAGAATTTGATTGTCTAACCATATTTCATTTACTAAAGAGAACACTTGCTACTCTTGTCTAACTTATTATGTCTTGGTTCGATTCGGTTGTGCCATCTCTTTAAGCTTCTCAAACTTGGCCGCTGGTTCCACTCGAAAGAGAACAATAGCACACGACGAATGGTTGCTGTGAAACTACGCCTTGTCCCCTTTACAGTCTGTAATTATTATAAAGCGAACACTCCCAAATGTGGCGTTGGTAAAACAGAGTATATGCCCACGAACTCTCGTAGATGATGTTATGAAAGGTTGTTTTTGAAAATATTGAAAGCATTTGAATCATCGTAGTTGGTCGCAACAAAGGAATATTGGTATTACACATGAATCCAAATCAAACGGATTCTTTGATGCAAAGAACTTTACGGAGACCTCAACCTATTCACTCTTCGTGCATGCGTAAGTGAATTTTGAATAAGGCGAAACAACTGCGAATAATCTTGGAGGAACAGTCGGCATAACGTTTTAATTCGATCGGATTAGGTGGTATCTTCACTTGCACTCAAATTGGGTTTCTTGAGTGTAGCCCTTTTAAAATAATTTGTTATTATTTGACTTAACGACGCATCCATAGCTTCGTGGTGATTTGCAAAGACCTTTCTCCGTTAGAAATATTCAATTGCGCCATGCAAACAGTGCACCTAACATCAATTTTGCTTTTTAATTTCTTGATAAAATTGTATTTTTTTAAATTTATATTGATAATGTTAATTTCCACGCTTTCTTTCCACTTATTCGATGCAATTTAATTTTTACAAAGCCTGTAGTTTATAGCGTTACAAAATATTGAAAACGAGAGTGTTTGTAATACAGTCTATAACAATATAAATCGTAGACAATCCAATCAATTAAGTTCTATTCATAATGTTGATAAGGCATAAAGTGGCAAACACAAGATAAGACTTTTAAAGGCTAGATTTTATTTCGATTGTTTTAAAATTTTAGTAAAGTATCTAATTCGATTTCGGTATACCTGTTACCGAGGCCTTTTTTTGGTAAAATTGGGTACTGTACTGGTGATTTGGGTAAAGGTGGTCCCCCTAGATATGTTTTATGTTATGTTCAATATTATCGCGCGTGGTCGCCGTGGCGTAGTGGGTAAGTGCGTCGACTCCTACGCAGAGGGTGCCAGGTTCGATACCCGAATTTACCACCTATCAAAATTCACGGCTCCACCTCTTTCGAGTCACTGACAATGCTCAAAGAGTATTCCTGTCTAGAAAAAGCTTCTCAACTTCGCCGTTCGGAGTCGGCATTAAACTGTAGGTCCCTTCCACTCGTGAAAGAACAATAGCACGCACAACACACGTGGTTGCTGAGAAGCTAGGCCCAGGTCCACCTCGGACTGTCGCGCCACCCATATTATTATTATTAATATTATCGCGCAATTTGCTTTTGATTGCATCCCACTAACGTTGATTGCATCACTCGGTTGGTACCTTCTTTCTTACGAGGGCAATCTGAGGAAAAGTAAAAGCTTTTTTCCAGTTTTTAATTAATTTTCGAAAACATCTTTCATCTCAAAGAAATCATGTAATTTTGTTGTATCCGACAGCAGATATCCTGTCAAGTGAAGATCATAACTGAATTCCTTACAAGTTCTGTACAATGCTCTGCCCTTTAGAGAGACGTGACATTATCCCCAAAATATGTGCCACGCATTGTAATGCCATCATGTACGAAATATAGGCAAAGAGAGTCGAAACTAATGACTATCTCTCTAAGCGAACGGCTATTAATAGTTAAATAAGTGATTTACCTCTGCGGACTACATGTAAGTTCAATTTTGTTTTGTTGCCCATTTTCTATACCTACCTTGTTTTGAAGAAAAGTATATGTTAAACTAACCCTAGCTTCTTCAACTGAATGCTTGTATGTATGAAGAGGATGTAAGATTAAAGCTATTCCTTATTCAAACATTTTAATCCTTAAGTCTGAGATAAAGAATAGTTTCCCCTCACACCTTCCAACATATACATTTATCGACCCACATTTGGCTCGAAGTGAATTTTTTCAATCAAAATCTCCATATTTCAAAGGATTCAGCGAGAAATCTCTATCCAATTTTACTGTACTAACATTACCCGTTCGGTGTTCATATATGGAAATGTTTACTTTTTTCTTTCACTCTTTCTTCTCTATTTTTGCATACCTCACCTACTCCGATGAATGCATGTACACATGTACGTAAGCAGAAAAACTTGCATCTCTCGTTTTGTGTCCTTGCTCATTTTGTGACTTTTTTCCAGCATCCGTTACAAAGTAAAATTACTTACAGCCCAACATTTAAAAGCAAATGGAATTCAACCGTTCCTTCGACTACATCGTCTGGAAATAAAATTCAGAAATATCTAAAGGACGAATTCGGATAAAGCGTACTATAAAAAAATACGCGGAAAAACGGCTCTGCTTGTGCTTCTCCATCATTCACCGGCACTTCTCTACTTTTATTTCATATACATACGTGGCATGATGATAATCACGTTGATGACGGTGGTTTTTCATAAATTATTTTATACCCTGCCGGTGGGGAAAAATTGTTCGTTGAGCTGAGTGATAAATACAAAAAGGGTCTGCCCCACCAAATATGATTTATTTCGAAAAATTGCGCGTCTGTTGATGTAGTCTGCCATAATAGAGCTTCCGATTCGGGCATTCGCACGTAACAAATCTGAAATAATTGCTTTATTTTTTTATTTTTTTTTTTTGGATACAGTTCCCCTTTGTCTGAATATGTATGAATACTTTTATGTCTGAGTTTGTTCGGTTGCATGAAGTGTATATAAATTACAATAAAAACAAAATTTAAAAATGCATTTAATTATATTTACTCATACATACAAATTTACCATCGACAGGACCAAATATGACGCGACGGCTAACAAGTCATCCAGGAAGTTGATGCCTCTCTCATCCATAAATCACACGGATTTCTTTTTTTTTTTTGTAAATGCAAAAACATAAAAAATCGCTCATTGACAGCAATAGCAGCCCAGTCAGAGATGTATGCGCAAGTAATTTCTGATGAGCAGTGTTCAGGAACGAACGAACTCGGCAACAGAAGCAGAAGCAGTAGCAGCAGCATTATAACAATACCAATATCGAGGGAGCAATGATTTATATTAAATATTGAGCAACAACAGTGCGGGTCACGGCAGTGAATTACCCATCAATGAAAATCGCTGTATTAATAAATCAGGGGAAATTAAAATATCATAACAGGCGAAGGACAAGTGAACGAAGCCCGGTCAAGAGACGAAAAGTGATATCGTTTATTAGTGAAATTATTGGAAATTTAATGCGTGATCTGACGGTGGATAGTCGCAATGTTTCTGTTAACGGTAATCAAACTGATACTTATAACACTGAACATATTCCCGCATCGATTTACAAACCGGAAGGTTATGTTTGTAATATACCTGACAAATCTTGTTACACATGGTAAGTTTCTTTTTTTAATCCTATCTATTTAATTATTTCAAACAAATTAATTCTCATGCCCATTTTAATTATGAGCTTATGTATGGTTTAGGTATAAGGACAGCAATTAAATATTTCAATCTGTTTAATTTTATCTAAGGACCTGGTAGCTCACTCTGGAGTGTAGATTATCATTTAGCTAGCGACGGTTTTGGCGATTGTTCTCTACTGGCGCTACAGTCTGGGATGGACCTCACCCAACAAGCTCCTCAAGGTGGAAAGATATTTAGCCGGCTGCCAAATTCGCCATGCGCCATCATTTTCGTAGGCGTCCTCTATTGCGTTGTCCCACAGATTCGGTGGGAACTGAGTTCTCTATTTGCTCTATATGGCATATCAATCTTAGGCGTTTAATGTGCAGACGTCTGACTATCATTTCTCAAAGGCTTATTCATCTGCTCCAAAGATTGTCCATGCTTCCGCACCAAAATTCAGGATTGGGATGATTAAGATGTATTGTTAATTTATAATAATCCTTTCAGAGAGGGCTCAACCACTCAATTGCCTCTTGAGCAAAAAGAAACAGCGATTGGGAAGGGTCACGCTGCATTAAACCACGGTACTGGTGGTATTAGTAGAATCAAGGAAGACTTCCTGGAAAGTATATTGTTGTTAAATTTTGTAAATTGTCATCCTCAGCCACTTGGTATTTCCGACTACAAGTAAAAAATAAGGTTTTAAGTGGCGAACAAATTATAACAAAAACTGGATTTCAAAAATTGGTGTGAATGTGAAGAGATCACTAAGTGGCTTTCTTTTAATTATTTTTGATTAAACTGAAATTATACCTCTGAAAAGATATCTCAAAATTGTATAGAGGCTTAATATTATAGTTTAAGATTGTAAACCAGTTTTGAAATTGTAAAGGCTTGACCATGTGTGAGCTATAATGGATGTAAGGGGAAACTATGAAAAATGGAAAAATTAGATGATATTGAATTGGAATTCGCTTATATGAACATGCAAGTATAATCGAAATGAAAACATGAGACATTTTTCTCGTTCATAATAAAATGAGAAAAATTGTGTCAGAAATTCAATCTGATG
Source organism: Eristalis intricaria (assembly GCA_964034865.1). Lineage (NCBI taxonomy): Eukaryota > Metazoa > Arthropoda > Insecta > Diptera > Syrphidae > Eristalis > Eristalis intricaria. The sequence continues at coordinate 90,461,111 of OZ035875.1, read as the reverse complement.
TTCGTTATGTGGTTGCTTTTAAACGCCAAAATAAATCGCTAAAAATGGAAAGTCGATGAACAATTGAATCGTTTTCAATTAATCCATACTTTTTGTAGTGCGATCACAAAAGTATTGTGATGCATGTTTTATTTGCTTGTATGAAATTTAAAACTGCCAAACGAGTGCAGGAAGTGGGCAAAAAGTGGGTGGATTGATTGATCTAGTTCATAGACATTTTTTTTCATTATTTGAAATTTAACTTCTTTTTTCAAAACCAACTTTCTCAGACAAACAGATGGGAATTTTCGATTGAAACAAGAATACAACCCAACAGCCAATTACAGCATAGAACAAATAAGGTTTTTCTGTTAATCCCAAAAGCATTAGAAGTCGTGTTATACTTAATATATAACTAATTTCCAAGCCCCATTTCTAAACTCGCGTGTAAGTGAGCTGTTGTTGTCGATCGCCTGAAACGAAGCAATTCGGAGTCTGTAAAAGTGCAGCTTCCACCGTTGAGAAAGAATTGACACGCACAACGTGTATGCTTACTCCAGAAACAAGACTCCAATCCGCGTTGGACTGTAGCTGAAATGGAAAGAAGAAGTAAAAAATAATTAACACTTCCCCAGCATTCTGAGAGAAAATTATTCTGCTGATGTTATATAAAAACAAAATCTCCACGGAATACAAAAAACAAACTTTTATAGAAACGTGTGCGGATATATTTTCCTTTTAGGAATTGGTCTTGAAAGAAGTACCTTTTGCGTCCTGGGAGCGTGCCATTTTTTAAACTGAAATCCATTAAGGATATGCTTTTCCTACTTAAACATTTGTCCTTACAACATGTGTGACATGACAAGTCTGTCATGAAAAATTAATTTGACATTGATCTCCAGTTTGAAGAAAGCTGCCGTAAATCACAGCAATTTTCAATCTACATATTCTAAGCACAAACATCTATGCAATGTGGTTGGAATCGTATTACCGTCCATCCCCACAGGAATAGCACTACTCCAGAGACAATGGGCTCCTTACGCACTTACGTATACTCTGACAGCCATTATCCCCTTATCACTGAGATTTTGTTGCGAGAAGACACACGCACAAAAAAGGAACACGGCTTAACAACTTATTCATATTCACAATGTCGTACTGAGGAAATTGCTTATATTAGACACATGTCCGAGGGTTATTCTGAGACAACAGGCTTACTGAAACATTCCCAAAGGTGACCCCAATGGGATCCATTTCATGAATAAATAAATGACGTTAAATTGAGGTCACTTCTATGTAAATTTAACATTGTCACTCAGATAGGTGGAGAGGGGGTGCTTCGATGCGAATAATTTTGTCATTTCGACCATCTGACAATGTAGGGGAATCAGCTTTTAAACTTCCATTACCTTCGCCATGGGATCCTGCACATTAACTGCCTGTAAACACCTTAACACCGAAACACCCACAAAATGCCAGCTGTGAAGAACGCCCCAGGAAATCACCATCACCTTTAAGATCGCATGTTTTGATACAATATCCGCCCATTAACATGCCTTTCAACCCTCATGCAACCATCGGCTCTCACCTCCAATTATTATTACAGCCAAAAATTGAATAAAAACATTTCAAAATTCATTCATTAATCCTCCCCTAAGCAGTCATAAAACAAAACACGAACAGCCTTCTCCGCCTGCCTGTAAGTGCTGTGCCACCACCCCGATGTGGTTGTAGTGTAAATTTCGTGACGGCACACGTCAGAGTAAACATACACTTTCCTAAAGTTCCGATTTCAAATTCTGATTCCGCGTTAATTCTATGCTGCAGTCCTACTTCGTGCTTCAATACATTAGCCATAAATGAAGGGATTATTAATTTTCGAACGCATTTTTTTCGCCCGACAAGGGCTTACAAGTCACAGCCTTTTTCATTGAATCACTTCTCCTAGTAAAGGGCTGAAGAAAGTGGGAAGAATCTGCGATAAAGATGGTAAAAAATGCACCAGTAAAGTGGCTCAATAAATTAAGGGTTATCACCATCACTAATAACCGCAATTGTAATAATAATAATGTTAGGTCCTTGGGAGAATTGTCTGTGGGTCCTGTTCGGTTGTAATAACAATAACAAATCCGATGTATGTGTGCTACACCCCATCACTATCACCACACCGGCAATTCTGGCAGCCCCTTGATAGCCGTTGGTACGATTTGCACAAGTCGAAAGCCCCAAAGTCACCGCACACAAGAGGAAGGAATGTTTGCGGCAGGAAACATTTTTCCGTCTGCCCTTCCGCCCTAAGGGATGTTTTTCCCTTTGATGTTATCAAGCAGAGTGTTTCCTTAGTCGGTGGTCAAGGACTTTCTTTATTGGGCTGAAGGAATTCTTAACTTTTTCTTCAAGTAAAAAGAAAACAGAAATGAAAACACATTTGAGAATCTGATGGTTAATGTCTCCACTGTGCGTTTTATGGAAAGTAAACAATGCCCAAGGGGTAGCAAAACCGTGGGCCTTAGGTCTGATGGGAGCAACGGTTCTGGAATATTTAATATATTTTTTGTATTAATTTCTTATCCTTTATCTTCAAGACGGAAGCAACTGAAGAGTTATATTATGAACTTAAGACCTGACGCGGATATTGATGTGCATACTAGTGTACACGAATATGCTCAGAAACGTGAGTCAGAGTCAGGATCTCTCTTAGACAGTAAATGTCAGTTACAACAACTTAATTTCCGGTATTTAATCAACAGAATCAAATTATTGCATCACGGAAAAGGTACGTCAATAACTATTCTGTGCCTCGAGAGCACACAAAGTGATTGCGTTTTGACGTTGTCTATCTATTAGGGAAATGGTTGATTGGGATCGATACAACTTTGCGTTTCCTTTATGGTCTTTGCGTTGGCTGCTGCTGTGCCGTTGCTGAAGTAATGAAAGTACTCATATCGAAGTTGTGTAGGAGACGGTGGAAAATGGTACTCAACTTCGACATGTCCATTTCTGTTGTTGTTGTCACCAGTTGCTTGGCAGAATGTCAGTGATTGAAATGTTGACTGGAACGGACTCATTGTGATGGGCATGTGTATAAGGGATTTTTGCGAAAAATACATGGATTTCTTTCCTTTAAAAATTAACATTATATACGTCATGAATATGCCCTTGAGTCTACTTTTTAAAGATAGCGTGTACTTATGTAACTATCTCTTACAAGTAAGTTCAGAAGTTTACGAACCTCACTACGTTTAGTACGTTACACATCTGAATGTGCGAGGAACTTTGGCTGAATTACAACGACGGGAACTTGCTAGACAAAAAAAATGTAATTAAGAAACCAGTTAAGCTTATGTTCAGTGTCAAAGATCAACACACGTCTGTACTATTAAATCCTGAAACTGTAGCTCACTGTACGGCTTGTTAACTATCTTCCAGAAAGCAGTTACGGCTCTGCGGCGGTGGCGGTGGCGTTGCAAATCATGTCTGTTTTAAAGTCTTAAACTTTCGAGGACTTATATTCAAAAGGAATCCTGCCAAAAATTGTTAATTATTCCTTCGCCACAACCTCGAAAATGAAAGCCACTTCCCCTCAAACCGAAAACGAGTATTCAGTCTAATTGCTGCAAATACGAAAGTTAAGGAAGCACAAAGCCACGGAAACCGTCGAAACCCTCATCATTTGTGCGGTGAAAATCTCCAGCAACAAGGAATTTACCTTCAGCCCCCTCAATCCTGTAAGCAACATCTTCGTACCTTTGTGTTATACATTCGTACGCATGTATGTATGTATATGGCGGCATAACCATTAAGAAGTTTTCAGCAACGACAGGAGAAAAATGTAAACGTCTGTAAGGCAAGCAAATATGAACGGTGAGACGTGGTGTATTCAGTCGCAATGTTTGTGCTTGTGCAGGGGCCAGGGGGAACTTTACATTGTGGTCTAGCTGTATTGATATGAAGGAATGGTGGCATGAAAACCTATTTTTCCCATTGATGCGTTTGGCTTAATTTTCGTCCCTCCTTCGTCCTCCTTCCCGTCTCATCAACGTCGCTGTTCTTGTTGTCTTCTTCGCTGTTGTCATCGTTTGTTGTTTCGTTTCGTGACAGGTCTCCATTTGATTTCTTTGGCTGTGTAATTCTCATTTAATGGATTCTGCTGTCTTCTACATTCATCGTCTCGTCTCGTTTCGCGCCACTCTCATTCATACTATTAAAATAAAAGTGAATTACGAAGTGCACAGCTTAAGCGAATAGAGAAGTCTGAGGGGGAGAGAGAGTGCAAAATAAAGAATATTTGAATTATTCAATGCAGGATATGTTCGTTCATTCATTCACTGAGCTCTGCTGAAGTATGTTCCACACGTAGCTGGAGTTCGGATACAAGTATATCTTCAACGGGATGGCATTGGCCCCGTTCATCACTCAAAGTCAAGAAGTTTACTGTTTCACCTCGGTAGACGATACACAACATTACTCAAACCAGGCAAAGCTGGTTGCCTTGCCGGTGGAACTTCATGTCTGCATCGTCTGAAGTTTGTGTGGGGGCTGATGGGATGAGAGAAGGGCTCAAGGACGTTAAAAATGTATGTATTTTGAAAATGGTAACAAATATGTTTGCATTCGATTAGGAAAGGTAAACACTTTTCAGAATTACTTACCATCAAACACATTTACACATTGCCAGTGTATGATTGCTTTATACGACGTGTTGCTGTGTAGACTATATGCAGATCAAATAATTTCATTTGGCATGAACTTTGAACCTCCCCTGCATTCCTCTCTCATTTGTTATTTTAATTGATTTCCAGTTGGATTGGCTTCGCTGTGAGTTATTAGGTACGGCCAAGTTTTGAACACATAGGCCAACGCTACCCGATTAGGAAGTTATGAATAATTTACGCAGCCCTAGAAGCGGACAGACTGAAATGACGAAAAATGGCAATCCATTTCAGGGTACACACTGGAAAATGGTTTCCTAGACCGATGCCACCGGCACTGGTCATGGTGGTGGTGTTGTGACCAATCCTGCATGTGTGTAGCTTTCATTAAAGGTCTCGTTGATGAGGGTTGCCCTTCGTTTACCCCCTTTTACCTCATTTTGAATAAAATTGTATTAATATTTTAAGCATAATTAATAATTCAAATAATTTCTCCACCAGGAAGTGTGGGCGCTTTCGGTTGAGTAATTAAATTTAGCTAAGATCTCATTCTTATCGCAATGAATCAGTTTGTTTGCAGATACGCAGCATGAGCTGGAATCTACCACCTAGTAGGAACATGCTTATTTTGTTCATAATACGTATATCTTTTGTTTGAGCAGGGTTATAGTTGGGAAAAGTATTGTCCACTTAGTTTGCTCTGAATGGCCATTGCACGTACGGTAGCCAAATAGCTAATGAAGGACTGAAGAGCTTAAAAATGGTGTATGTTTTATAAAGCGTGTTTTTTGAGAGGATTAACATTTAAACCGGCAACACTGGTTCTAGAAATTATCAAATTGACAGTTGAAAGCTGATTTTTGTTAGTACGTTTTGCATTTTACGATGAATGGATCAACCTCCGATGAGCGGTGGAATATTAGGCGATGATTGGAGCGTAAAGGGTCTGCCCAGACCCGTACATATTAATTACGTATATTTCAGGACAGGGAACGGCAGATGATGAGAGATCTACTTAATGTGTTTCTGCGTATTAGTTTATGAACCATACTTACACTCACTGCCTTCTCACTCCATTTTACTGCAAATGAAACACACACAAAATTGACAAACGAGCCAAACACTCTTCACAAGCGGTAGTAAAATAACTCCCAAAATAACCATAAAATACGTGAAATAAAGATGAAATTCAATGAACCGATGTTACTAACCTGCAGTTTTTTTCGATAGAAAACTAAATACCATTAGCACAAACAAAATTTAATATCCATTTCATATTCGATAATCGCGCTATGAACTCAGACCCATGTGTTCATGATTCACGAAAGTCATCTAAAATGAATGATGAATGATTTTCCTCTATAAATACATACACGTGAACCGTTCCACGTGTTCATCTCAGCATATTTGAAGAAATCATGGACTGCTGCTTCTCGAAAATACTAAGAAAACTCATTTAAAAACAGATTTGGTTGGGCTCATTTCAAGGGATAACGCCAATACAACGCGTGAAAATAGAGTAAACTTATTTTAAAAATCATGGTTCGGTTCGCCGAACTTATCGCTTTATAAGGTTATCGAAAATGATTGCACTTCATGCAGGAGCTAATCGTGGGCTACGGCCAGTGGCACGAATATGCCCCTAGATCCTAGATCTGCCTCTAAATCTAATATGAAAAGGCGTGTTTTATTGAGAATCTATACTCAGCTAATTAGCTTCTTTACACGCGAAGAAACATCAACAGAAAAGAATTATTGAGTTATTGAGAATTACAGAATTATTGAGTTAAAATAACTGTTTTGAGACTTTTTCAAGCATATTTTACTCAAGTATGTAAAACATTCTAAATTATATTTTGAGAGGCTTAAGAGCTTATCGATGTTCATCATTCCATCCAATCAGAAACAACTCCTACTTCTCTCACTCCACACTTTCTCACATTTTCTAATAGCATTTCCGGAGACCAATCAGATGATTTATTTAAATAGAGGTGCATAAAATTGTGACAATATGTTTAGTTTCCTTATTATCTGTCAGAATTTATATGGGGGTTGACCATCTCGTGATAGATTATTTCTGATTTTGATTTGCACGTGACAAGTTAATGTTAAAACTGACAAACGGAGACTACGCACATAAAAAATACGTTCGTAATGAACACCTATTTTAAATACAGAAAAGCGCATTACTATATTGATCTGATGGTTATAAATTCCTTCGACAGACTATGTGCGTAGTTTTTTTTATTACTAATGAGGTCAGATGTTCCATGACAGCAAAGCTGACACCACAAAAATTGATGGGACTCGGTGGAGGCATAAAGATAAACCTTTGAATGCATTAATGTTCGAAATATAATTTATTTTTAAAGTGCGTACAAATATGCTTGCGTGTAGACAGTATTTGTAGTATGTGCCATAGGCAAAATATCAGAATGTGTGCCCCCTTACATAAAATTTATTTGGCCCAGTCCTCTTTACCTCTTTACTGCATCCATTGTTTAAAGTCTATTCTACTATCCTAGTTAATAGAATTACACATATTAAGAAAGCCCCAGTTGCATTAAAAAAAGGCCCAAGTCCAAAGTGGCTGGCTTGTTATAGATATGTTTGTAAAGGTCTTGGTAGATTTATGACTTGACGTAGTCCCAGAGAATCGAGTGGCTTCAAGTCGGATGATCGACCAAGAGGACCATCGACCTGAGACGACCCTGTTGCCGAAACTTCTCCTTCACAGCCTCTATCGTTGTAATTATGATATCGCTCGGAAATATTGATATTGTCAAGTTCTGGTGACAGGTGTTCGGTTAATTGCGCATTGCGGAAAGTAAATCTTTGTGGATGAATTGATTCTTAGTCGAAAACTCGTAGATTGTGTTTTTGTTTGTTGACAAAGACGCCGCGGAGTCAAAAATGGGATTCGACCGAGAAGATGATTTTTTTTTTTTTTGCTAAGATCCAGATTTCCGACCAACATTTCAAGCGGCCAATTAGTTTCAATTGGCTTAAAATTGAAACCCCTTCCACTCGTGAAAGAACAATAGCACGTACGACAGTTAGGTTTCTGTAGACGCTTGGCCTGGCACTCCACGGACTGTAGTGTAGGGCACACGTATTATTATAACTAGCGAAATCACGGCGTTGTAGTCCATAGATGTAGGCCCAAATCCAACCGCAAATTAACCAGGTTAACTCTGCTGCCAAAGGAGTTCTCACGGTCAAGCAAGTTGAAATCATGATGATGATCGAAGGGCGGAGCACCTTTCCCTCAAATTTGCCTGTAATCTGGGCTGATCTATCTAAATTATTCTTATAGTTTAACCTTAAGTCTAAAAATGTCTTTATAAATTTTTCTTGTGGTTCAACCTTAAGTCAAAAAGATATTTTTAAATTCTTCTTGTAGTTCAACCTTAAGTCTTAAGAGGAAAAATGTATTCTATGGTCACCAAATTTTTGTGGGAGTTAGTGAAAAGACTTTAGCTTATTACTTACATTTCTCCTACCGTTGTGTAACGTGGACCTCCTACAGGTGTAATAATGTCACAATATAGCATAAAATAGTATCGTTCTACTTCTCATGAAGTTCACTTTAATTTTATACGATTGTATGTAGATCTGTAGTGTGTAGATACAAGGCCCACATAAAGTCCTCTGCTGTGCATCCTAATTCACTATCGCACAGGAACTTACCTATGTGTGTGTGTGCATGTTTATCCCAGCTGAAGTTGTATTATTTATTCGAAGCTACATTCCCATCATCACAGTCGGTGTCTGGAAGTCTACTGCCTCATTTAGATTAAAGCAGCAATCCACTGGTCATCAGTCTTTCCCACTTGGTCATGCTGCATCAGTGCGTCTAGCATTTGTTTCTGACATAACTCATTATCCTTAATATCCTCATCAGAGGAGAGCAACTGAGATAAATAACAATAAATTTATATCCTTTTGTGTGCTTGTTTAATTCCACTGTACTGTGTGTGCAGCATTGTGTGCTCGGTTGTCCATCCTTGAAAGCACAAGTAAACACATATGAGTGGAGGTGTGTGTCCTCGTGCATATGCCGGCAGGCATAGCAGACACTACCCAACAGGCTTCTTCCGCACCACATTCAGTCTATCATCCTCCCGCACTGCAGAAGACAGATGCTGAGATGAGGAGCATTTGTAATCTAATATCCTTCATAGCTTTCAGAGAAGACAATGGCGATGGTGATGGCAATAGCAAATAAAGTGTATTATATGCAATCTCATGGTCATACTTGATGTGGAAGTTGGAGTCGAATTGTCATTCAAAGTTAACTGCATGGCATCTTGCGGAAAATTTCGTGCATTAATCTACAACCTCAGGTGAATGCACGTGACCGAAACTTCTCGTTTTAACATGCAGTCGGACAGGGTATCCGTTCTGCATGTCACGATGTCATTTAGAATTTTCGACAGCTGACATAAATCTGCCAGACTGACCTTGTGTTCTTTTCAAATTATGGCCACTGGACGACATTATCCTGCTGTACTCACTGCCTCCTTCGTCATAATTACGTAACTGTGATGACATTTATAATTCATCCTTGAGGAAGCTGGAAAAAAAATATGCCCGGATTTATGCTTTACAGGGGGACAGGATAAAGTGATGGAAGTGCGATGATTTTATTTATGAACTTGTACATTCATCCAAAACATCTTGCCTTTGCTTCTTTGACTGTCTATTTATCCATGATGTATTTACTTACATATGTGTATCTATTTAATCGTAATCTTTTCGTTTGAGCTACTGCCAGCTGCTTATCTATCCATGTGCGCAAAGAGAACATCTTAATGTACGTATGTATGCATTTACGTATTTATGTTTGTTTCAATACTTCCCTCCGCACTTCTTCCTTCGTTCTGTCTTTGCTCCTCCAATACATTTGCTCGTATAGCACCAACCGTACATCCTCATGCTGAACAATTAAATATTTATACTTCAATCTACTTTCGCTGATATACACGTTTTTAGGAATTTATACATGTAATAAATATAAAAGTGAGGGTGTTGGTGTTGCTGCAGGAGCTGAAGGATTGAATTACCAGTTCCGACAGCGGTCGGAGTTCGAGCGGGATGCCCTTTTGGGTGTCGAGACTTTTTTACATTTTTCCTTACTTGTTTTCGCTTACTCTTTTCGTTCATGAAAAAAAAAATATTCGCCGGCTTAAAAAAACACGCACACAGCTCTACACATTCCCACACTGGGTTCCCCGAGGAGATCCTTATCAAAGTACTGTGCAGTATAATACCAAGCACTTAACATTTCTCCGCTGAATTCTTTTGGGAGTGCGGGATTTCTTCCGCTAAACTGGGTGTACGTTTTGCTGAAACTGAAAACGGCAGTAAGTCGTAGAAGTGTGGTGCACCATCACGAATGTGAAGAAATGGAATTGAAAATAAATGATAAGGTTGCCTTGCGGAAGAACTTTTCATACCCGCTTAAGAATATATCTTTTAGTTTAATCGTGTCATTTGTTGGAAATTTGAAATATATCCCATTGTTGAGACTTTAAAGTTAACGATTTTTATGTTCTCGCAGCTTATTTTGTGTTTCGCATTTTGTTAGAAAAAAAGGATTGATTTTTTAAGAGTTGACCAATGTGTAAAATGTAGCAAATATTGACACTTATTTGATACGAACGTGGAAAATATAAAAGAACACAGTTTAATGTCTCTTAAGATTATCTACTTGTTGCTTGTTTTGCCGGTTATGCTCTCTGAGTATTGTCCATGAATCGAGAGAGGTGGTTTCGTAGCTACGTTCCGGGTCAAAGCGACAAAAAATAAGAAGAAAAACGTTATTATTATTTAATTCTATATAGCTTAAAAAAAAACAAGAACATAAATATAATTTCTTAACTCAATAATTTAAGTTCTAGCCATGTTGATTAGTTGTTTGTCGCATCAGAACTGACTTAGTTTTGTACAGCCACCAGATTTCAAATATCAAAATCGACAAATTTAAAATAAAAATCATCTAAGTCGGGAAAAAACCAACAATTTTAAACAGTAGGCCTACGTTAAAAAATCTTCTTCAGTATGATGATGAAGACACGCAAGGTCTCAGTGGAGCATCGAGAGTTATCCATCGTCATACTACACAACCTGGGGAGTTTGTGAGGAATTTGAAAACCAGACAGGGAATTATAATGCTGTCTGTATGCACTGTCATATGACTTCATTCAGTTACTAGGAATACGAGAGACCTTAAGTTCTATATAAAATGAGAAAACATATTTAAATAAAATTAAATTTTCGGGCACAGCGGGCACATTTGCAGCGGTCGTTAAGTTGGACCCAATCTTCAACGACTCGGCCACACATTTGAGCCAAAACGGCCGCTATTTCGCGTTCAATGTTGGCTCTGAGTTCTTTCAACGTCGTCGACTTGTTGGCATAAGCCAATGACAACGTAGTTCCACAGAAAATAGTCAAGCGGCGTTAAATCGCACGAACGCCGGGGACCATTTTTTCAAAAACTGATCACTGCACTTTATGACAGTCACAAAAGTGTGGATACAGCATATAGTTTTCAATGTTATCAATAAAGATGTAGTTTATTAAGATTTATCTTAATCTTAAATTCAGTTTTCTAATGAAATTCTCGAAAAGCACTATATATGGCGAGCCAAAAGGTTTAACGAAATTGCTTGCTTACAAACGCTTTAACGAAGGTAGCTCTTGAGATTGTTCAAGTAATCAAACCCATTCTTTTTTAGATAAGTGGTTCTAAATCTTTGAATTTCGACGCCGAAGCCTTGAACAGAGGACGGCCGCATTTTAGGTGCCGCACCCAGGTGCAGAAGGACGTCAACCAAATTGGCGTGCAACGCTAACAAAACCGAACACGCCTGCGGTCAATCCAATATTCCTTTAGAATACTAAAGAGTTTACTTCTAGGAACGGCGAGCCTTCTCGAGTCCCATTCTTAGAGTGAAAAGCTTCCCTATTGTACGGCTGCTGTGACGAAAACCGCTCTATTCATCATGCATGAGCTCAGCAATAGCTCGAGAACGCACCTCCACCCCCACACATTGGTGTCGAATTTTCTGGAGAAACTTCTTTTGTACCCCTTTTTGAAAAGAGGGACAGGACAATCGCCCCAGTTGCAAATCGGCAGGTTACTCACTGCGTTTGGTCAGATTTTATCCACACCGGCGGATTTGTCAACTTCTTGCGATTCAATCGCCTAAAGTATTAAAAATTAATCGACAAAGTTTCATATAAATCAATATACTCAGAGTCTAATGACGATGTCTTCACTAATGAAGGTCGGCTACCTTCCGCTTACTCCTGCCTGAAGAAAAAACAATCTAGAATATACCTTGTCCAAGAAAATTGGACCATCATGAGGTTTCAATGATTGCCTTCCATTACGCAAATTACTATACATTCCAAGGCGATATGCCCAAAATGCGAAATGTCTAACGCCATTGATCACATTGTCACAAATTTCAATAACATCTGACTCGCCCCCTTTTCTGGGAAGGACCTTCCTAAACTAAACCAAATTCAATAAGTTTATAAAGTGGCACATTAAGCCCCACACAAGACCTATAACCTTCACAACTTATCCACCATTTGTCTGACTTTCCCGACCCCCGCAGCGTGATTCCTAAATCGACCTAATTTTTCGGGTGCACACAAGTCGCCACAAGTTCCGAGGAAATTTGTTCGCCGACTCCTTAAATTGTGGAAAAAACGAATTGAAATGAAATCACAAAAAAAAGCACAACGCCTTTCCCGAAAATATCTTATCTCAGATTCATGTTCATTTTCATGCAACCAAACCAGATTCGTCTGAAAATAAGGAAAAGAGAAAAAAAATTCTACGAAAGGACCTAGCAAACGCGCCGCATCCTGAGAGAACCTTTATTTATGGTCTACCAACGAAGATAATATGTGCCCAAATGTTCAACAAGGCTTCTAACTTCCCCAGACTTGCACACACATAAACACACATACTGCGATGGCGAAGGGAGAGAGTGAGAGCGAGAGAGGACTACCCAGCACCAAATCGAGCCACTTTATTTCTGCACTTAATTTACACAAGTTTCTCGCAATGTAGCCACCAGCAGTGCCACCACACCACCTCAGCAAAGTGCCTACAAATCTCCCCTCTGGCTGACACCCGACGTGGCGGCAGAATAAAGAATAAAGAGAAGATGGGGCAGCAAACAAGTTTCTCTGTTCTTTTTTTTTCATTTGTACTTTTTCCTTTCGCTTTGGCCGAAATCCAAATCGAGCTATTTGTTGCCGCTATCTTAATGGACAGCACCATTTCGTATGGTGGAAGGAAGGAATGCCACTCAGTTCCATATATTCTTGCCGATAGAACATTTTCCTTCGAAGATGCAAAGCGACCAGGGGATGAGGGAGAAACCGAGAAGCCAATCTAACAAGCACTCGAAATGGTGAAACCACTATTGCCGCCATTGAAAATCACTACTTCTAGAAATCATTCAGAAAGCTGATGTTTCAAGGAGGTACATTAAGGGCTAATACTTGTGTGAAGTTGATATGGGATGCTCTGCAAAGAGAGAGAAGAGAAAATAAATACCAGAAGTAGACTAACGACTACAAACTGTTGATGAAATTTATCCACGCTTCCTTTCACTGAGAATATTATATTATTAGTTTTGTCTTGAAATTTGGTTTAATGCGGGAGTGTAGGGGAGTTGGTGTTGCAATCCACTTTCTAAGAAATCAATTCGTAAAGCTAGGATATATTTCAAATATTGTACAAATATTATTAAGTATGGATGTTTGTGGAGCTTTAGCTCATAAATGGTTGTTCGGATCTCAATGAAACTCGGTGGATAGATTGATTATGCTTTCATTTAATTTGCAAAAAAATTGCAAAAATTTACCCAAATCACCACCGCCGTTCTTCCCTGAATTACCACCAAGCTGTGAACGAGATGGCGAAGTAGTTTAGTACCCAACTTACATTTTGTTATCCAAGAGAATTTTGAAGCGAATGAAAAGGCTAGAAAGGCGACTAGTTCCGCACACATCCGCCATCCATGGTTTCATGGATTTCATTCGCTTTTTCATACAAATCGCAGGTGGCCTACATGAATTTCGGGTATTTCATTACAAAACAAGTATGACCTATTCTCGAGTCTCGATGGCCATAATGCTCAAGCAACCTGGTCAGTATGAGTAGGCGAATGGCAGAACTCTCATCGGCGTTTTAACCGGATACTACCCCATTGGAACTCACGACTCCAGATATCCTACAAAGACTTTTGCAGAAACTAAATCTTCTTCGCCACTGCAGTGCTCTTTCTTCTAGTAGAAGAAGTCACTTGGCCGCCTTCAGCCACTTCTTTCTCTTGAAAGCTCTAAATGGTTTGCAGAATATGTTAAATTAGATCCGCATGGTAACACGGCACATACCGGCCTACTCATGCTTTGGTATAATTCTTACCCACCAACCACTCTAACCTAACCTAAAATACGCAAGAAATAAATTCAATAGGGGACCTGGGCTTAGCTTCTACAACAAATACTACTCTTGGGCGTGCTACTGTTTTCTCACGACTGGATGGGCCCTTCAGCTTAATGCCGCCTCCGGTCGGCGAAATTGAAGCTTTTTCCAGACAGCAATAATTTTTGGGCATTGGCAGTGGCTCGAAAGAAGTGGAACTGTAAATTATAAAAGATGGTAAGTTCTGCAAACTCTGCGTAGGATTCGACCCACCCACTCACTACGCCAGGGCAACCCACCAGAAAAACTAGAAACTAAAATAACAAAAAAGGCGACGCGCTGTCACTTGACATCTTTAATATTATTCTTGGGAGTACCGTGCAAAATTCACTGGCCAAAACAAGGGACGTAATCTTCTAAAAGTCCGTACAATTGCTAGCAAAACAAAATGTAAAATCGATAAAGGATGTACCACATTGGGTATTCTGACAGAACGCCACCAAAGGCAGCTACAACTTCGAGGTAGTGAATTCTACCTCGGCTCCGCGGTAAACAGTACAAACAAAATCAGTACCGAGATTTTCAGTACGGGGCTGTGGAGCGACATGAGTCTATCGTGTCTATCTGATCGTGTTGGCTAGAGAGTCATTTTGGGTGAGGCCGGGGTCCACCTCGGTCTTTAGCGACCTATAAGAAGACGAAAAAAAAGAATGAACCAGACACACTGTAGATAGCGACCAGCCACTAAGACACCCAACGAATAAAGATTGAGTTTGAAAAGAACTACAACACCTCACATTCTGCAACCTTAGACATGTACATTTGACACATTAGTATACTAAATAAGGTAAAACTCATGTAACTCAACTCAATAATCAAGAGATGTCATTTAATCACACCTCACAGAATTCGCGGGTAATTGTTCCGTTTAATAAAACTCATGCCACACCTGAAACATAACAAAACAGTTTTTATCTCATAATAACCGTCACAATCGAAGTAAAAATTGAGGCAACTAATCGCTCTCAAGGTTGCATACCTATCAAACACATTAATCAAGTTAAAAGGTCTCCATTGATTTCTTCAAACTTGTTTATTAATTACCGATAATCCAACAAGCACCCCACTAACAAGGCCCACCATGCAGTGAGAGGACCGCAAGCTATAATTTCCGTTATTCCCACCTAATTCCAATCAACTTAAGCATAATTAAATTCAAATACCAACCAGTTGTGCTCCACTCGAGGAAACTCAACATCAAACACAAACGCCAAATGGGGCAACGCCTCAGGCCGATCTGATAGTTTGGTTTGAATCAATTTAACTTTAGCAACTCTTTGCCGAAGCGAATTCAATTTGGTGTCCCACCTTATCCTTTTGGTTACAACTCACAGGACAAATCCAACCCCTCTACAGCCATGACAATGGGGCCAAATCAAATGAAGCATGCCAAGACTTTTCAGTCTTTAATTAAATTTTATGGTAAATTATGCAAGGAAACTTTACTCGTCTGCTGCCCTTTGGGGACGAAAGCAAAATAGGAACTAGGAGCTAGGACGTATTTTGATGAAAAATATTTCTTTATTATGAAGCAAAATGTTTATTTCTTGCATTCTTTGATTACAGTGATGATGGATGAACCTCGTTTTGCTCAGCCAATCCCGAACGTAACAGTTGCCGTAGGACGGGATGCCAATTTGCCTTGTGTTGTGGAACATCTTGGAACGTATAAGGTGAGTGAGCGTGGAATGGGGTGATAGCTTAAACACTCAAAAACATGATCCGTATTTAAAGTGAGGAGAAAGTTACAAAGGGTAGTGTATTTAAAGAAGGGATTAAAACTTTGGATATAAGTAATTATATCGTACTGAAAATGGGAAATCGTGGCTCGATGAGTGTCTATGGTATGAAGACTTAGCTGAGAATACGCTCTTACGACTCTCATAAGTGCTAACAGATTTTGACTCGAATTTCAAATGAGGATAATTGACGAATAAAGTGACTTGTTTTTCTCATATGTTGACTAATATGAGTTGAATGATTAATAGGCTTAAATTAGATATTAAATAGTTCCATACTTCTCATCTTACTGGCAAGATGTAGCTAATTCGACTTGGTTCTTAATTCGCTTGAAAAACCTTGTTAAATCAAATAAAACCTTTGTGTTTTGGTACGCTCGTTACTTCGAAGTGATTGCTCTGTGGGGAGGTACCAACACGCTGTAATTCGAAATCAGTGGCTAGTTTCAATACAATATTTCAAGTTTTCAATTCAGTATGTGTCTTGTATGTTTTTGTTATTTCGTCTTTGTTCCAACTCAACAATTATTCGTTAATTAAAATTTGTTGTAAAATCCCTTGAGTTTCGAATTACCGAGATGGGGCTGTATGTGAATATCTAGCTCAAAAGAAGCTGTAGTTATATTTAAAGTGTGACAAGTTATGGTGGGAGGCGTTAATATATGTCTTGACCGATTCATCTTCAACCGCCCAAGTCAATTGGAAGAACCTGATGTTTACTTTAGAGCCGTGTCTAAAATTAAATATTCTTTAGTTGCCATATCTGACATCTTAACATGGAAAATATATCCTGTTCACGCTAGCCACTAGATGTGCAGATAATATTGGTCCCCTAATTTATGTAGCTTTTTTAATTTCCTGCATATTCATTCGAAACGAAATTGGTGACAATTGCGATATGCTTTCTTTGTGGTGGAATATACAGAAAATATTACGAAAATGTAGAAACAACTAGTCAAGTCCTTGACAGAGTTGTGTTGACAGAGAAATCGACATTGTAATGACCCACAATTCTCTAGAGAACTACTAAATGAAACAACTTTACTATTCTGTTGCCAGAATAAAAGTGAGAGTTTATTTATCTAAAGCTATGACAACTAGAAATTATATATTGCTTTGCCACCTGGATAAATGTAGTAAAATGTTTATACTACTGACAAGGTCGCCACATCCATCCTATATTTTTTTAGCTTAAGTTTCAACTCTGGATTTCTCGGCTCGGTGTTATCTTCCAAGACCTCGTTGGATTCTTCCAGCGAGGGATTTATTATATACATTAGTATTTGTTCCTTCCATCCCGGTTTGAGATAAAACTGGTATCTTCTTTACATGGCTTAAGTTTCTCCTAAAAGTCCTTCCGTCATCTCCTTGTACCACTGCTTCATTTCGGTTTAATTTAATCACCTTAAATTCAGTAGGATCGAAAGTTGTTGTCAGCTTGTTTTGGAGTGTCAAATTGCGAAGTAAGACTTTATCGCCAATATAAATATTCCCTTCCTTCGCACCACGAGCTCTATCTTCACTCTCTTTTCCTTTTTGTTTGTTTATTTTGTCCAAGTCTCTTGCCTTTGAGTCTAAAATAGTTTCATTTATGTCTTGTATAGAAGGAATTTTATCTCTAATGTTCTATTAAACAGCAGTTCTGACGTTGTACTTTAAAGTAAATTTCTGCAGTTCTTTTTTATAATCTGCCCCCTTTCCGTGAGCTATTTGTAGTCGCTTTAAGGTCGATCTATTCATGTTTTCAACTTCACCATTGGCCTGTGGCCAGTAAGTCACAATAGCTCTTAAATTCACCACTCACAAACTGCCGACCATTATCAGCTTTTATAGATTTAGGATACCCCAATCTAGAAAAGATTTCCTCTGGAATGGCAATTATTTCTGAAGACGTTATTTTTTTCACTAATTTAGTCTCCTAGTATCTTGAATAATAATCAATGATTACAAAATCGTAATCGTGATTTGGTAAGGGACCCAATAAATCCATTGCGAGGCATTCCAAGGAGCTGTCTGGAAAAGCATGTCGCTGCATAGGCACTGGTTTCACGAAAGATTCCACTTCTCTATTTATTAGAGGCCACCATACTTTTAACCGCAGTCTTCGTTTCATTTCCGTCGCCCCTGGAAGACCTTCATGTCCCAACTCCAATACTTTCGTCCGTAACGGTCTTGGTATGACAAGTCTGGAACCACGAAGTAAGATGTTTCCCACGGTGCATAGTTAAAATCGAAACGGAAATAACTTATTTTTAATACTCGCTGTCCAATCGTCTCTCTTGATATTTTCTACCGCTTCCATAATCTCTTGATCGTTGGCGTTTTCCTTGACCACCTCACTTATCGTAAGGAACCACATTCTCAGTTAGTGCACATACACTGTGTTCACAATGCCTGTCGAAAGAGGCAGTATCCTGAATCTTGCACAACCTGGACAAGGAATCTGCTATATTTGATTTTCCTTGATAATAACTTTGAATTGAAATGACTGAAGCCGAAGAACCCATCTTTCGATTCTAGCACGTGGTTTCGAGGTGGGCCTTAAGATTGCTTCCAAAGGTTTGTGGTCCGTCACTAGTTCGAATTATATTCCTGCAAGGTTGTAATAAAAACGTTCTACTCCCCAAACTAAAGCTAAATTCTCTTTTTCAGTCTGGGAGTATCTCCTATCTACTGCAGACAGGCTTTTGCTAGCGAAAGAAATTACTTCAGGACATAATAATATAATAATATAGTTTCCGATGGAACAGGTTATTTTTACACTTGAAGCTGCTACATGGTCTTCTGTGATTTGAAAACAGGAGTGCTCACTACAAGTACTGCTTGACTTTTTTGCGTCTACGAACCTAAACTTTGATGGTCCAAACTTATTTTCCTTATGAAAAGACTCATTATCAAGTGGGGTCTTTCGCTTGTCAGACTTGGTTTTACATTTCTTAGCAAAATACCCTAAAACCCACAATTATTAAATTCGTTATTTTTAGCAGGACACGAAATATTATTTGCAAAGTGACCCAATCTTCCTCATCTTTGACATTCGTCATCTTCGTTGGGACCCTTCCGTTTGTGAGCAGTTCGGATGCTGTTAATACCACTTGACGATAGAGCGGGAACCATCGAATCTGTCTGGCTTGCGATCTAATCTCTAACACATCTTCTAGGGAGGGTTCCTTTTCCAATAAACGTTTCTTTAAATCTCTAGAAGCCCATGTGCTTATGACCTTGCTTTGTGTTACCAAAAGAGCATTTGTCTGCCTGATGTCGAAGTCGCAGAAGAAATTTATTGAAGCTTTCCCCTTCATCTGGCTTGAGTGTTCTGAACAAGTGTCTTTCAAATGTCGAATTTCTCTTGGGTGAAAAAAAGTCATTTAGTTTTCTTACCAACACCATGAATACATTTTCAGCCTCCATTGCTGGGATATTAAAAATAACCTCTTGTAATTGTGGTCCTCGCAGATGCAAGACCTTATTTTTCTTTTGATTTGGATCAGTGATTTCTTTGGAATCCAAGTAAAGGGAAAATGAACGATACCACCGATATTTTCACATAGAAAAGGTTTTATCGCGGACTCGGCCATTGTTTCCTTATGAGTAACTCTCAATCCTGTAATTTAATGCAATTATGTATATTACTGTACATATATGTACGTGAGTAATCTAATTAATTATTTTCTGATTTATTAACCTAATTATCTTTTTTTCTTGCAATTTAATGCCTTTGGTGAACAATTAAATGTTACACTTACTCGATTCAGTTTTTCTTCGAATTCACCTCGTCGCCAATTGTAATTACCCACAATTCTCTAGAGAACTACTAACTGAAACAACTTAACTATTCGATTGCCAGAGTAAAAGTGAGAGTTTATTTATCTAAAGCTATGACAACTAGAAATTATATATTGCTTTGCCACCTTGATTAGTGTAGTAAAATGTGTATACTATGTGTGTAATGTGTACACCTTGATTAGTGTAGTAAAATGTTTATACTACTGACAAGGTCGCTACAGACATCATTACCACAATTTACATTTAATCACCTTCCACCTCATACCGCCTCAGAGACCGCTACGCACAATTTAAAATATTTGAAAGTGTTTCAATCGGTGTATTTTAAGAATTTAACGAATTTTTATATAAGTTCATGTTTCTGACTACAATTCTGGTTGTTATTTTCATTTGGTTAATACTTACTAAAAGTGGCAAATGTATAATAATAACTTGTGGCGGGTCTCCTTGACTCCAGGCTGAGTTTATAGTTGCACCATTGTTGCCTTTGCAATGCACAAAATGTTTTCTCAATGCATTTATGAACAAAAATACGTTTGCAGGTCAGCATTGTCAAAAAAGTATACATAAATGCACCATAAGTTGGCGGAACAAAAAGTCTTTGAGTGACGTTTGTATTGCTAAGCAAATATAGTCTAAAAAGACGGATAATACTAGATTTAATTTTTGTTTAACTTTTAAAAATATTAAAGAAACAGCAAAATACGAAGGCAAATACAATTATTTTAAATAAAAACCATTGGAAGTCCAGACATGACCCAAGGCACAAATATTTCTTGAAATTTATGAGAGAACTGCCGTATGATGTTCTTTGAAACCATTTTTGCATGAAAAACTTTTGGGGTTCCCTGCAGTTCTGCAACAAAACACAAATCACTGCCTTTTGACAGTTTGACTGTTCACTTCAGTTTATTTATATTTATGAACGCAAAACTTGCAATATGTCCAAAATGGAAACATCCATTCATTAAGAAGACATGATCGAGTGCGTCAAGCTCTCAAAATTCACCGCAACTAAACATATACTGGAGGCGTTCCCATACATTCAAACTGTTATGTCCAAAGTAGAGAAAATGTCAATACAAATTTAAAGGCGGAAACAGTTTTGTAAAATGTTTCTCTTTTCATTATAGCTTCGGCAGACTTTCACTGCACGTATTGGGATTTCTTTATTACATTCTGTTTCTTACATGAATTTGCAATCCAAAACAAATCTGCAACTTTTAATAATTTTCAACGTTTTTTGTGATGTTGCCACACAAAATAAAGAGATGTCACAACAATAAGTGACAGAAACTAATTTTTTTTTTGACGTCTTAAAAGTACAACTTTTTTTATTAAATATATTCAATAAAGGGCTGCCAAGCTGATATTTCATATTTCAGATGTACATTTCATTTCATTTTGATGAGGACAATATGTTCTATTGCCTATGTCTAAGGACCTAGCGAGTTTGTCTTTTTAAAGTGGAGAACAGAAAAATCAAAATGTATATCCAGCTCGATAGTAGGCACTAATATCGTTTTCTTGTATTTAATTTAATTTCAGTCTCCCTATCTTGTTGGTCTACTTATTCCTACTCTTTTTCTCTACGATCCTCATTTACTACATGTTAGACCCAAGACATTTTAAATCATCTTCCACTATACTAATTTAAGCTCATTTCAATTCCAAGCTTAAATCCACTTTATATCCATTTTCCAAATCCCTACACACGTGTATACGTACATCTAAGCGTGTATATCCCGAATATATCCGACGTCCGCTGAACAGCAAAATATCCGTGAGTCAAGAATGGAAAACTATTCAACGTCCCCTGACAGGCCAAAAATCATCTGAATCTTTTATAAAGTGTATACATATACACGTGTTATGGTGACATGTAGTCGACATGCACCGAGCATGGTCACATATTCATGTCAGCATGCTCTCGGACATAAGACCCAGAGGATTTGGTTCGGAACATTGAAAATTTTAGGAGCCGAAGAATTCAATACTTTCCTGTTTACTACACACCATGTATGGGATATGGTCGTTCGAAAACACAATCAATTGAGATACTTGACAAAAGCCATGGCCAGTGGGGTAGACCATAAGTGGCGTTCTATGAAACTCCGCACCATCATATATTATATATAGTTGTTGAACTGCAAACATTATAAATGGTGGCACGGCACGCCATAGAAAGGAACTCAATGCCAGTATTGACAGTTTTGCAGAAAAACTTTTCCAATTTGCTTAGTAATGTGGAATTACAGTGTAAACGAAATTTTTCTCTCGTATCTAGTGCAAACACACCACAATGTCAAAGCTTAATGGACAAGTATTTCGAGATAGACGTACATATGTAGTTGACAAATCGGAGTAATTAATTTTCCAGCGGCGAACTTTGGGGTGATAAGTGCAGTTTGGGACAGTACATGCAAACATTAACTTTTGCCTCAGAGGCGCGGATTTTGATTGATCGATTTTGTATTTGTGATAATGGGGACATTGAAGGCTATCGCAAATGACAAAAGAGATGATATTCAATCAAAAAAATGGTTGTCCAAAGCTGTTGAAAGGGGCACAGAAGGTTCACAACTGGGGGATGATTTTTCTTTAAAATATGTTTAACTCGTAGTATCACTTGTGGTATGAATAGTTTTTTAGCACGTTGCCGCGTGTATCCCTTTGGAACACATGATTTTAACGATAGTTTTTCGAACTACATATTTATTTATGGTACTTGCTACTGATGGCCGCACTGAAATTCGAGTGATAATCGATAATACAACTTAATAAAAATCTCGATTGGTAAATCATTCGAATGACTACTAACTCATTTGAATGACTAATTCCTAGCTACTAACACAAGAGAAGTTGATAAATGTCCATTATCAAAATCATTCGAATGAATACTTGAGTATTTCATTTATGTTTTTTCCATTCTGTTGCTGATTAGTATTATGTTCTTATCTCTTATTTATTCCTGATACGTATTTGTCGCGCTGCAGTGAGACATTCATTGAGTTAGCCTGTGTTAGTAGTTAGTAATTAGTTAGTTGTTATTCGAATGAATTAGTAGTTAGTAGTCAATCGACTCTAAAAACCAATCGATTAAGCCCATACCCAATACTTACTATCATCAAGTCATCAAGACGAAGCTGTCTTGCGTCCGCGATAACTTGGTCTTTATATCGGAGGTTCGGTCTTCCTCTTCTTCTCGAAGGAGGCTCGGATTCGAAGTTCCTGGAGCATTGTTGCCCATGCGCTCAATGTGTGCAGTCGACGGATTTGTGCCTTCCGCACTACATCCACAGTTCAAAGTTCCCGGATGTGTCTTCTCCTCCGTTCAATTTCCTCGCAGATGGGACCATATATCCGACGCAGAATTTTTCTTTCGAAGGCAACAAATCAGCTCCACTACCTTGCTTATCGTTCAACTTTTAGCTCCATATATGTCAAAATAAAAGTTATCCAGAGCATGACATGGTCCTACGAGTCAGCTGTGTTTTGAGACCAGCTGTTTTAACAAACCGAATTAAAAGTGGCTGCCAACGGCAATCCTAGAAAAACTCCTTTATTACCTTGAAATTGTAGCTGTCCATGGTGACTTTTTGTCCAAGAAACGTTTCTTGGTCGAAAGCATATAGTTGGACTGACTTGTAGAAGATAGTGCCTTCGGTGTTTAAGGCTGTCGGCCGCACCTTCTTATACAGTACCAAATTGAATACATCACACGACAGTGCATCTCCTTGCCGAAATCCGGTGCAGATTTCCAACGGCTCGGAAGTCCTCGAGTTACATTACACGGTACATAGCGGGGTGCGACACAACCTGACCAATTTTCCGAATAGTTCCTTATGATGAATACTGTCGTACGCGGATTTAAAGTCGATAAAAAAGTATTATCCAGGATTTGGCTTGGTGTGATTTGATTTGGTATATAGTCGATTTACCGGACCGGAAACCGCACTGGAACGTGCCGAATGGTGCGATGAAAAATGCCCTCAGACGTTCACAGTAGGCTCGACAGTACTGACGTAGAGCAGGCATTTACCTCTACAGTTGTTGCAAGAGCTAGAAGGATGGGCATATGGTGCTGATGTTCCAGTCGTCGAGCATGCTTTCGTAAAAGATCTGATGCATGCTCCCTACCAGATAATCGTCTTTGCCCTTGAAGAGCTCTGATGGTAAACCATCTGAGTATGCGGCTTTTCGTTCTTCGGCTTTGGCATGGTTGTGCCAACTTCTTCAAAGCTGGGTGGGAGGACTACTTCGTCGACTGAGGTTGGGATTTCTTGATAACCTGTCACTCTCTCCTGGTCAAGACCGTTAAGCAGCTGTTGGAAGTGCTGCTTAACTATATCCTCAGTTCTTAATTAGGGTATTCTTTTTGAAATCTTGTTTTTTTTTTTATTTGAAATTGTAATTTTGTATCTTTACATCGGTGTAGTCTAGCCCTAAAAAGTGATAATCTTTGAAATATACGTACTCTCTCCATACATCAAAAATAATACAAGATATTTAAAAAACTAACTTTACATCTAAATCTTAGGTGGCATGGATACACATTGATCGACAAATGATTCTAACGATACATCGACATGTCATCTCCCGAATACCAAGGTACAGCATAACATACGACAACGCGAACACATGGCTACTGCATGTCAATCAGGCACATCAAGACGACCGAGGGTACTACATGTGCCAGGTGAACACAAATCCTATGATTAGCCAAGTTGGATACTTGCAGGTTGTCGGTAAGCACACATCTATACTAAATACATTTTGTTTTTCGCCTAACCTCTGTACTCCAAACAGTTCCTCCAAATATACTGGACATTGAGAGCACACCGTCCTCAGTGGCAGTTCGGGAAAATCAAAACATCAACATGACATGTAGAGCCGATGGCTTCCCGGCGCCCAAAATCATCTGGAGACGTGAGGACGGAGAGGAGATCTCTGTGGAAAAGAAGAAGAAAGGCAAAGGTATGATCGCTACCACTCGTCCATTTTGTGACATATGCCGTTTCTGTAATAAGTAATAAATAAGCCCCTTCTCAATTGTTATACTCTGTTCAGTATACTGCACACACACATACACACGTTATAAGAAAAATATGTCAAACGTAAAGTGAAGGACTTTTTATCCCGAAAACCTGATGCCTGAGATTCACACAGACGGTTGAGAGGGATATTTATTTTATTACACAACCTGTACCGTCTGTCTATTCACTAACGAGAGAAAAATGTTATTTATCTTTTTTCTCTCTGAAACTCACGCCATAATATTTTGACCTGCCCTGGACCTGTACCACGGGCGTTGCACGATGCCTTGCCGTTTGGTGTTCATCGTTGCTGGCTGGTCTTGACACACACACGGGCTGACTAATCCCCGTAAAAATACGAAAAAATGAAATCTCCATCATGATGCACAAACAACGACGCAGTCCTGGTTTATGATGGAGAAGTCTTACCACTAACCAAAGTTAGCCGGAACGAGATGGGAGCATACCTATGTATAGCAACAAATGGTGTCCCTCCATCTGTGTCCAAAAGGATTATCTTGGATGTTGAATGTAAGTTCTCAAATGGTGCTCAGTTTCCTTTTCGCTTGTTTTCCTTTTTTTTCCCCCTTTCCGCCCCTTTTTGTACAATTTTTTTGTTCGTCCTTTTTCTGATCATTGTCCTTCGTCAGTGAAGTGAATTTGAAATTTTCTTCTGACAAATGTTCATGCATATGACATCTATTGCCTGGAATGGTCTACGACGATGACGGTATGGTATTAGCTAACAAACACGTTTGTAGTGCATGTCAAGGCGCGTCTCCACTCTCCGGTCTCTCTCTCTCTCTCTCTGTTGGGCCACGTTCAATGATGGTACGTTGTTAGCAATTCGTGGCACGTTTGTTCTAGAGAAAGGTAAAAGTAATCTCTAGCACTAGTCTGACGAAGGAAATGACGGCAGTTTTATTTAAATTTATATTTTGTCCTTGTCCTTAGAAATAAAAGTGAGATTTTCCCTCTCAAGCACTTGGTATTCTGTATTTCCTTTAGTCTCACCGATGATATGGGTACCGAATCAACTTGTTGGGGCACCAGCTGGCACTGATGTTACTATAGACTGTCATACGGAAGCACATCCTAAGTGAGTTTATTCATATTTTTCTGTTTTTGTTATCTTCTATTCGCCCCTCCTCCTTGTGCACACATAATATTCGTACAAATTTGTTCTTTCGTCTTCTCTATTTGCACTGTTTCATTGTGTTCAATTTTATTCGACATTTATAAAAAACCGTGTGTCTCTATATTCTGTTTATCCGTTGCAGAGCGATCATTTACTGGGTCTATAACTCGGTAATGGTTCTTCCAAGCAAGAAGTACAAGACGGATTATACGGAAAACTCTTACAGGTAAGGCGAAAATCTGTTTTCAATTTTCTTCAATTTCATTCATTCGAACAAGCGTGCAGACAAGCTGTGGCTCTGCTAGGGGTTGGTAACACGACGTTTGCAATTGTTTTCAGAGCCGTTTAACAATATGTGTAAGTCATAGAACACCTTGAGAGCTGAGTTCGGATAGTATTCCTCTGTATAAAAACTTGGAGCTCATCAAATTACTTGTAAATTTGACAAAACGGAAAACATTTATTTTTCCGACTAATCGTATCAAAATTAGAACGTAAAAATGAATGCGTTAAGATCCCAAGCAATTCCAAGGACGATTTTGAAATGCATGCTGTCAACAAGTAGTAAGTCACAATCGGTCATAGTCTGACCCCATGGCGACTATAAATTATTTTCAGGATCCTTAGCAGCAGCACCCTGCGAAAACGATGGATGCTCAGTTAAAGAAAAATTGATTCAAAAAATCAACAAAGGCCCTGCATTCAGCGCAGACAAAGTAACCATCATTGGTCTTGGGAGCATCGGAAACGCTTGTGCATTGAGTTTGGTGGCAGGAAAACTGACGAGCGAACTGTGTCTCATTGACAAAAATGTGGATAGAGCATGTGGTCACGTGATCGATTTGCGACATGCCGCACAGTTTGCGAATGATGTGACCGTCTATGGCGGTGATGACTTTGAGCTATCCGCCAACTCTCGTATCTGCATAATAAGTGCTGGCATAGAGAGGAAAATCGGTGAATCACGATTATTTTATGTGGATGCGAATGCAAAAATTGTAAAGTCCATAGTCGAAAATGTAATGAAGCATAATAAGGATACTATTATCCTGATGGTCTCCAATCCAGTGGACATAATGGCGTATGTTGCTTGGAAGGTGTCTGGTTTGCCTAAGAACAAGGTGTTCGGCCTTGGTACCACTTTAGATTCAAGTCGATTTAAGTACCTTTTGTCCAATCGGTTGAAAATCGCGCCAAGCTGCATTCATGCAATGGTCATCGGTGAACATGGCGACAGCTGTGTGCCCGTGTGGTCTGGGGTAAATGTTGCGGGAACTCGTTTAAGGGATCTAGATCAGTGTATTGGAAAGGAGGGTGACTCGGAGAATTATCATGAATTAAAAGAGGGTGTAAGGCGAGCTGCATATGAGGTAATCGATAGAATTGGATATACCGCTAGTGGCCCTGCCTTGTGTATCAACGCAATTGTCAGTGCAGTGTTGGGCAACACAAATAGGGTTCTACCGGTGTGCACTTATGCAAAGGTAAGTTTGTGGTTCTGTTCTTGATAGCGTTTAATGTGGTCTCAATGGTTGAAGGGTTTCCATTCAATTGAGGAAGATGTTTTCCTGTCCCTGCCATGTGCACTCAATGGCTGTGGTGCCACTTCTGTGGTCAAGTTAAACTTGTCAGAATCGGAGATGAAGAATTTGCAAAAATCGGCCAAGATATTATACAAGGCTCAGTCGGCAATTAAAATTTAGTTATATTTTTATATTGATTCAATGATGAATTAAATAAATGGCGATTGAGCCGATTTGTCAGTACGACTTGCTTAGCGGCCAAATGTTTCCTAGTTTCTTCACAACATGCTTTATAGATTTATCTTGAGAGAGAAATCTCAAAGTTATGTGGCTTACGCGCACACATAACCTGCCAAATTAGTGCAGAGTATGTGTAAATTCACCTAAAGCAAGGATTTATCCTGCAATTCTACTGTGAAGAATATTTCCAGCAAACTACCCGGTCGAAGTTAAGATGGACCTAAATTAAATAGTTTTAAGTAATTTTATTATCAGGAAATCGTAGTTTAAAGGATTCCATAATCAGTGCTTCATATGAGAATATTTAACACTCGTATGTAAAGAAATTGAGCCTAATTAAATATGCTATATTATCAGTCCTCATCACGGGGTTTATGAAGAATCGAATAGTATGACAAATTAAAGACTGTTTTTAATGCCATGAGTCGCCTCGGCGGAGTGGGTTAGTGCGTCAACTCAGAGGGTGCCAACTTCGAATTCCCAATCTATCAACTTTCATAATTCACGGCTTCCACCTCTTCGGAGTCACCGACAATGCTCAAAGAGTATTCCTGACTACAAAAAGCTTATGAACTTTGCCGTTCGGAGTCGGCATAAAACTGTAGGTTCCTTCCACTCGCTGGTTGCTGAAAAGCTAGGCCCTTAAAATTTTAATGAGACATGCGACCGATTGTGCACCAGCATCGAGTTGCATTTTAACAGCTAGAAAATTCGCCTCGAGAATAGCATCTCGGGCAAAACCTGTGATATCTTCAAGATTCCAAGCAACCAATTTTGCAGGGTTAGGCGTCATATTCTCATTCAAATAGGCGAAAAGTGTTTACGCTTATTCATGTCATCGTTCGTGAAAGACAGAAAATTAAAAACTTTGACCCGCTATATCCCAAATAAGAGACTTGTAGTATGACTATTCACTTTGAACGATTGTATCTTGTCTAAAGAAGGACTAACAGTCTTCATAATGAAAATCGAAATTTTTACTTCAGAAAGAGGTGAATCCTCAAAATGTGACGGATGCCAATTACTGAGTAATATCTGTATATAAATATGAAATATGACAATAAATCTGTATTCAGTGTTACGTAAAATTGATATTAAATAGATAATACATTTATGCTTACTTTGGACAGATAAGACACAGTTGGCTGAAATATTTGCTTTATTTTTAACCTCAATCAAATTCTTAACGGTTTACTTCAAGGACCAGTTTGCGAACCTGAAGAAATTGTCTGCGTTTGACTGAGTAGCTGTCACATTATATGTCGGGGTTCATGCGAAGATGGCGATTCGCTACCCTCTTGTATTACATATTTTGTTTGGAATTTCTATTCGGTGACGTATGAATCAGGATGTTTTTGACAATTCATTTTTATAGTTTTCTGCGGTTGAATAATTTTTGGCTTAAATTGATGTAACTTGACAGGTGCTCCCATGTGCAAAGAAATGCGAAGGCGAAGAGAAACTCTTGTATCTAGTACCTACTAGAAAATGTCCCGGTACAAGAACTGGAGTCATTAATTCTCACCACGCATTGAACGCATTCAATTGATGATAAGTACTAGCTACTTGATGAAAAATGATATTTATGGAAACAAGAGTAAAATGGTCACATAAACATTTTTCTTGATGGGAAAACAGAAAAAAAAAACAGAATAATATGCTCGGTCATCACGACATGCGTTCCATCTGGAAGGCCAGACCTTAATTCTTTTGATTAAAAATTATGATCCATTTTTTTTTTTTTTTTTTTAACGCAATTTTATTTAATTCAATTTTATATTTCTTACTTGCTAGACAAAATTACTTAAAACTAGCTTAACTAACTTAAGAATTACAATTGTTCTTAATACTAACCTACTGACCCTATGCGGGTACTCTAAGCTAATCTAATCTATGTTATAAATGTGCCTTTCGGCTTAATCTACGTAATCTTTTAGTCTTTAGTGACAATCTTTTATTTATTTATTGCTTTGCCAAGAAAACTTATAAAAAACTTGGCTAAACCTAACTACTTAACCTACCTTATACTAACTTACCCTAAAATAAAACTTAATACTATCTTAACTATGTCCGTAACAGTACGGACACGTGCACCAGGGCGTATATGTCGTGTATATGCATAACATATATAATTTATACGCCGTGATGCACCTTTTTTTTGTTTTTGTTTCATGTATATATTTCTTTTTTTTGGATTTTATGTTTTATTATTTTTTTTTGGTTTTTTTTTTTTTTTTTTTTTTTTTTTTTTTTTTTTTCTTTTTTTTCTTTTCTTAAAGCTACCTTAAAAACTATGTAAGCTGGCCACTATGGTCAACTACCTGATCCTGTGGAAAAGCTAGCGGTGGCGGAGGCTGGTTATGGTGTAACCACCAGTAAAATTGCCGTTCTTTGGCAGACTCTTTCCTATCTCGAGCGGGGATCGCTCTACTGAACCGGAGGAGATCCTCGTGGGTGCGAACGACATCCGGTTCGTATTGAAGTCGCCTATCCACTGTTCGGCGTACGACATGGAAGATGATAGGACATCCTTGTGGATCCTGTATTAGGCCAATTGTGTCTAGATAGAGGAATGCTTCGGGAGGAATAAAGCCGTTAAGGCGCACCCTTTCATGGTACATACAATTGGGGTAGTAAGCCCCAAAGATCAGACTGTTGGACGAGGTCATAGCTCGTGCAGTGTGCCTTCTGATTAGTTTAATTATAAAATTATCTACCCTATTCACGTTTGCCTCGTTGTACAGGACCTCGTTAGGGTAGTACTTCTTGTACTCAGACTCGTGTGTGCGATACAGACGGAGACAGCTCCTAAGACACTGCCTCTCGAACACCCTCATCTTTTCCATCTGTGAAGGACTCACGTTGAACCACAATGGACAACCGTACACCATAATAGGCCGTACTAGGGCCATGTAGCAGATTACCTTCACTCTGGTATCAAGTTGGCTGCTGAAAAACAACCTTCTTGCCGCAGCAAAGGCTTTTCTGGCTTTCGTCAGAGCAATATCTATATGTTTGTCAAAATACAGATATTGATCCAGCCAAATGCCTAGATATCTAACTACACTTTTTACAGCTAACGGCCGACCATGCGGGTCAACTATGCCGAACTTACGCCAGTTTTGGCGCGTATCCCGCGATGCCCTGTCCAACGGGGTCCGGAAAAGACTAGTTTCGCATTTCTGGAAGTTGATAAGCAACTTCCAGTCGTCGCAAAATCGCTGGATTTTCTCGAAGTCACGCTGCAACAAGATGTTTATTACCTCGACCTTCGGACCTGATCTGTACGCAACTAGGTCGTCGGCGTACGCAATTAAGTGCGGCATGGAACCTATAAGATCTGCAGTGAATATGGAAAACAGGATCGGGGAACCAATGGCCCCCTGTTGCAGACCGTTTTTAATGTTAAAGACCGTAGTGGAAGTTACGTCACCATTTTTCACAACGAACTTTCTACCTGTTATCATGTCATAGACCATGTATAGCAATGGTTTACTTATGCCAAGCCTGACCAACTTGAGGAAGAGGCCCTCTAACCAAACGGTGTCGAACGCCTTCTCCAAGTCAATCAGGCAGGCACCCGTGCACTGATTTTTGTTTTTATTCCATTGTATGTCGGACACCAGTTTTGACGCGGCATTAATGGTATCATGCCCCGCTCGGAATCCGAACTGGTTGTCCGGTATGATTTTCTTTTCATCAGCCCATTGCTTCAGAACTCGAATGACTATCTTTTCAAAAACCTTGCTTATGCAAGGAAGAAGACTGATCGACCGAAGATTTGTCGGAATGGACTTATCTTTGTCCCGTTTAGGGATCGGTTGAACAACAGCTGTTTTCCAGTGCGTGGGGTAATGTGCATTACTCAGCGCATTGTTGAACAGGGTTGTGTACGTTTGGACCGCTTCGGGGGGAAGATGGCGAAGCACAATGTTCGGTATTCCATCGATTCCCACTGACTTTTTCTTCTTCAGCGAGTGGAAGATACCCTGGAGATCTTCTTGAGAAATCAAGATGTGATTCCCATCATTGGCGACGGCACTATGTGCCATGTTCTCGTCATTGAACCTGGTGAACCCTGGATTCTCTGATCGCCATTGACTTATCTCATTGCGGAGATAGAAGTGGTTTAGCAGGACTCTGTTCTCCAGATCGTGATTCGGCCTACTAACCTCGTTGACCGTATACACTCTCTGGAACACTGCACCAATAGCTGTAACCTTCTCCTGGGGATCTTCCACCGCAAAGAAGTCATTGTCTAGCACTGCCTCATCTGGATCGATGCCAACTGAAGTCAGTAAGTGTTCGTTGTCTGTCGTCCTGGGAAGTCTTACGATTTGAATGTCGTTTTGATCTTTCCTCCGAAATATTTTATTTACTTGCGGGAACATACCCGGGTTGTTGGATCGTACAGCCCGGATTTTGTTGCCCCAGTGCAAGCTTATAGCCAAGCTATAGTTTATTCGAATTAACTGTTGGAGGTTCTTGATCTCCGACTTCAATGCTCTGACTTCCGCGTTTTGCGGATCTGTAAAACGCCTGTGCAAGAGTTTGAGTCTTGACAGCAGCCTACTTTTGTGCACGTGAAGTGCGTCGATGGTAGCATTTCGATAAACATCGCTGTTGTCGATTTGAACTACCTTCGGAATTGTTTTGTCCATCGTACGTTTGATTACGTCGTCCATTTGTATGAGGTACCTGTCAACCTCTTCGTTCGTCAGGTTTCTGTTTGTCGGCGGATTGATCCCACTCGAACGTAGTTCTGTGGATAAAGTCCTGGAGAAGCGTGGCCAGCGGGCCTTATTATAATTATAAGGGTGCCTCTGGACATACTCTTCCAGTCCTTCCACCTCGTTCGGGAGCTGAATAACTGCGAAGAGCCCGCAGTGATCACTCTCGTACTCAACAGCAGTTAGACAGTTCCGTGTGCGTCTTTCCACGTCTAGTATAGTCAGTCGTTTGTCTATCAGCATCAGATCCAGATAGGACCCGCTTCTGGGATACGATGGCCTATCGGTTGCTAGCAAATCTAGCTTGAACTCAACATTGTGTTCTACCAACCAGTTATACAATGAGGTCCCCCTGGTGTTATGCACCACATTGCCCCACTCTATATGCCTAGAGTTCAAGTCCCCGGCTACGATATAGTAGTTCTCCTCCGAGCTCAGTCGAAGGCTAGTGAAAAGAGTATCGAGCTCTGAAATGAAATATTGGTTGATGCGTGACTTGTCAGTCGCATAGATAGCGATCACATATAGCCGCTTACCACCCCGAAGGGGGATGCGTGCGATACACGTTTCTATGGCCTGGAATCTCCGCACTTCACCGCTATACACGACCTTATGACAAAGGCCTTTTTTTATTAAGAGCGCGACTCCACCAGCTAGGTAGCTTCGATCTCTTCGAATAATATTGTAATTTTTGTACCTGAGTGGGTGCGTCTGGCTTAGCTTAGTTTCGCAAACCATCAACACATCAGGATTATGGGTCTGCAACAAGTTACCGAAATTTAATTGACGTTCAGGGCGGATCAGTGAATTCACATTCACTGCTAGAATTTTCAGGTTGCAGGCTGCCTGCGCAGCCATTATACCGATGTTGCGTTTGGCTCTCCAAACAGCGTCGAATAGATGAGGTCTATTCGCGCTGCTTGTTCTTGTAATTGGTTTTGGAACTGGGTTTGGAGTTGAGCGATCTGCCTCTGGATAGAGAGCAGGATCGTCTGCACATCCAAATTTGCTTCTGGTTGCCTGGCCACTGGGACCTGGGTAACTTTCGGCACTGTCTGTTGAACCGGTCGCCCAGCCGATGCCACTTGGGCATAGGAGACTGCCGGTGTAACAGTGGTAGCTGGAGCACGGGGCACTGGCCTCGCTTCTACCATTTTTCCATTACGTTTGGCCTGTATAATTTTTCTCATTTCTTGGACCTTAGGACATCCCCGATAGTTTGCAGGGTGTCCGCTGGTCTTACAGAGCACGCACGTCAGTTTGCTCCTGTCCTCGACTTTATCGGTCCCTAAAGGACATTCCCCGCGATTGTGGTTTCCTGCGCATTTGACACAGCGAGACTGCATATTGCAGTTCGCCGCGGCATGCCCAAACCTCTGACAACGAACACACTGGAGCGTGTTCTTTGTCTTTTTTATTGTTTCCCATGTAACAGACAGAGTGCCTAAATGGGTAATTTTTTTTAGGCTCTCTAGTTTGCTGTCTGGGGTGACCTGAACTAGGAAGAAAGGAAGTTTCCTATTCTCCCTTCTCGATGCCGCAGTGATGAAGGGCTTAACCCCTACGACCTGGACATCGTCGCTCTGCGCTTGGCGCAGAATAGCGAGGATCTCATCGGGATCAGTGTCGGGATCCACGTCCTTAAGGAGCATGGTCTGCACCTTTTCCCCTTTCGGAGTGTACGAGAAAAACTCAGCCTCCGACACCGCTAACCTTTCTTTGACTACGTGATAGTCTGCCATTGATAAGCAATGGACAGATACCCGTAGTGGACCCTTATACTTAATGAAATATGACTCTTTTGTGGCCAACTTACACAGTATGTCAACGTCCTTCGTCTCCAGTCCGAAGACGTTGATTGGAGGGCATCTCTCCGTTTTGGCTGGCTGCTGCTGTTGCGGTTGCTTCTGCTGTGCCTTCTTCTTCTGATGTTGTTGTTGTTGTTGCTGCTGCTTTGGCTGCTGCTGTTGTTGTTGCTGCTGCTTCTTTGGCTGCTGCTGTTGTTGTTGCTGCTGCTGTTGTTGTTGCTGCTGCTTTGGCTGCTGCTGTTGTTGTTGCTGCTTTTTTGGCTGCTGCTGTTGTTGTTGCTGTTGTTGCTGTTTTTGTAGCTGCTGTTGTTGTTGTGCAGCCTCTTTGGCTGCTCTCCTGGCCCTTAATTTAGTTTGGAGTGCTTGGATGTGGGCGTCCAGCTCCTCCCTCTCTCGCTGGCTCTTTTCCAGCTGCTCCCGGTCCTCTTCATCTTCGTCCTCCGATTCAGAGGACGTTAGAGTGTGGAAGGGGTTCTCTTTCCCGCTGTAGGAGAATCTCCCCTCCCCTTCAGTCGACTCGTATTCTACGTCGTCGACCATTCTGGATGTTGCTGCTTTTGTTGTCGCTGCAATTGTTGTTGTTGTTACTGCTGCTGTTTTGTTTGCGTCACCTGATCCAAGGCTGGAACGGCGCTTTATTAGATTGGGTTGCGGCTGGAGCTTCTTCCTCCTCTTCTTCCTCCCCTCTTCATTTGTTGTCTGGTGGTCCGATTTCAAAGCCACCGGTACAACATCACCCGATTTTATGAGCTCGGGTCGCTCCACTGGCTCCATTTCACTTTTGTTTCACACTATGTGTCTTTATTTATTTTAATTTAATAAAAAAAAGAAAGATTCCACTTTTTCCGGTATTTGAACCCGGCACCACGAAGTCACCGGCGATCACTCTACCGCGACGCTATCGGGTCTTGTAATTTTTTACACCACTTTACACACTTGCACTGTCTATGTTCGCACTAAGCCGAAACACGTCTGCACTTGGTGGAGGTCTGTGAACGACTGAAATTATGATCCATTTCAGATACAATGCCTATGTCAATATACTAGACGACACTCAAATACAAGATGGGTTCCCTACCGGAACTTTCTAAAATTTTTGGAAATGGGTAAATCATATTTGACATTTGTGAACTAAACAGCTACCGTACACAAACAATCAAGCAATTTAAACCCATACTCCGCATGAGTGTGGAATAATTGTGTCGATTTTTGTAACCAATAATTGGCGGTGGTTTTAGCACAGCGAGAGTTTCGACGTCGATTTCCTAATCGTGTCGCACCAAATGGTCAAACATTCCGATTCTTAGCTACTCGACTCGAACAAACTGTACCCACAGGTGATCATACTTGACGTGGTCACCGTACTGGTCGTTCGGCGAACAGTTATCACCGGATAGCCATGAAAAATGCGATAAAACGGGTACAAATGTGCATCAAAATAGTGAAGGCAGGCACTTGAAGGATATCACCTTCAACGGAAAAACTTTGTGAATGTCCAAATAAATATTTCCATCACTCAAAATGATTTTTTTATCAGTAAGAAGTAATACAGAAGCACGATTGAATTATTAATTTTGCACCACCTTGTATTAAATCTTTGAAGCGTGCACTTATCCGTGTAGTAGATAGTTTTTTGATGGATCTGCTGCGTATGAGTGGCCAGGTAGAGAATATTTCGATTTACTTTATCTTACAAATTGCAGCCATTAAGTGAACTGATAAAATTGATATGATTTTGAAAAATATTCTATCGTTTTCATTTTATTGTTTAGTTGTTTATAGTACTGTTTAAAGTCAGAGAAATATTTTTGAACCGAGCATGAACTCTTAAGAAATAGACAGACAATATCTCTTTTTGAAAAGTTATTAACAAAGGGAGAACAATTATGAATGATTCAGTGAAAGACTTAATTCCTATGCAGTACTTTCTTTGATTATATTTGATTCGCATTAAGGTGTGAATAAGAATTGTTCCTTCCTTGCATACAATGTGTAATACATTCGACTTATATTCTAAGAAACTCCCCTGTTTTTCTTCCTTTGCCTGGTCTTGCTTCTATTCACTGAAGACTGCTATGAATCACACGCATCTTGCAGGGTAGAGACAGCAGGACTCATATATAAAGATATTAATTTTTCATGTTGGTTTCATGGAAAAGCGCAAGGAACTCCTACAGGAGTATACCTTGACACATCCTGCCCCATTTTGGAATTACTTTCTTTAATCCGCTTATAGATATGTCAATAGAAGATTTTGTTTTCATTTTCTAATGTTTTTTCATTTGTAAAATTGAACTCCACCTTGATTTGAAGACCATCTCATCCCATTTGCCCACACTCTAAGTATGTGTTCTTACCAAGTTTGACAGCGCTTTCTATTTTTTAACGACAGTAATCTCCAAGCACTTTAACAATTCACAGCGTTATGTGTCTGTTACTTTGGGTGATTTTTTTTTCGTCTAAACTAAATTGTAGTACGGAGTGCTGCTCTGTGTCTTTTGGGGTCAATGTCATCTTCTGATGGCAGGTTACTCATTCAAGGATGTCTGATGGACATTTTAAAAGATATTTGTGTGCCTACAAAGAAATTAATGCTAATTGGGGAGGTTTATTGGCCGTGCACTGATAAATTACTTTTTTGTCACGCTCTAAAAGAAGTAGTTACAATTTTTAACCCTCAACAAGATCCGGTTTATGCTCCACCAACCGTTTTAAGGTCCCAAATGACTTAAGGCATTACGTGTAGAATAACAAATAAGAACAACAAGATACATGTACCCCACTCAGTCGATACCAATTTGTCGATAATCAGCCAATCGAAATTCCTAAATTCCCAAAGGTCCTGTTACCACATCGAAAATGAACATCACTTGTCTGCAGCACTGGGGGCTCACCGTGTGAATAGCAAAGTCCCGACGACCAAAAACGGTAGAAACAAAAGCTTCCTTTGTGTTGCTGTTTCTATCATGGATTCCGCTTCACTCCCCAACTGGGACTGTGATTCTTAATATCCGTTTATTCTTATGTTCTCTTTTTCTATTCACTTCCAGGGCACACATGAAACTAACGATAAGAAATTTACAATACGGAGACTTTGGCAACTACCGGTGCATCTCGAAGAATTCGCTGGGGGAAACGGAGGGATCAATACGAGTGTACGGTAAGTACATACATATATACGGTATGCAGTGTGTATATGCAAATGTTATGAAGTTCAAATTTATCCCGATGAAACCCAAATCCCCTTGCTTTTAAGTCTTCCCGTACAACCTTCGCATCGCTCGCCAACGTTCCACCGAAGGATGCTGTCTTATCTTCTTGTTCCACTTATGCCCCATGCCCACACTCTGGAAAAACACCAACATCAGTGCGCCCTGTTATTTCCTCAGCCTTGGTTCGGTTCGATGAACTTCTTACCCGCGATTTTATTTTCCATTTTCATCCACCTTGCTCACCTTCGCGTTGTGATTGAAAGTGCAATCCGTCAAATCCATGGAGCAGCATCGTCAAGCTGCTTTGCAACAAGGCATAAGCCTCCCATCATCCACACCACTGTGGTGTTCCTCGTCTGAGGGCCAGTGAACGTCTTACGTTTATTGCTTCTCACTCGCAGCAAGGGGAATCTAACTATCGACGGATTGAAAAGAAAACCCCTCGTAAAGTGCAATCGAAATGCAGTCTAAAGTTTGTCGTTGGTCGAACGAAGGTCCACAACCCCGGAGGAACCATCTGAAATATTGATGGTACCGGAAAATATCGGACACCCGTAGGGGAAGTGTTCCAGTTGCTCCACTTGCCGAGGGTGGATTTCTTTGGCAGACTTTTCTCTTGAATTTGCAGTTCATTTGATAGTACTTTTCGGGCGGATAATTCCGGTGATGTAGTTCGTAGGACAGCTTGTCGGTAGCCTACCGCACGACGAACTTTTTCAATTGAATTTTGATCAGTTCCGCACCTGGAAACGGTTATCAAAGCTTTTTTCGAATTTTTCCGCTTGCTGTGTCCCTGTCCCCTGCCGACTTTGAGTGCGTGTTCATGCAAAAGTTTTGAGCGTCAATGTCACAGATGTTTGACAAGACCGGCCAGGCACGAGAGTAAATGTTTGCTGAAGTGTTGTCCCAGTGATACCTGCCCATCTGATGTATGCAAAGTCAGGTGAAATATTTGAACAGATGTTCGAGAACTAATATCGAGTGAATGGGCAATTGAATCGCAAAGTAGCAAGGTATAAATGTTGCGGGAAACTTATCGGATAGTTCTTTGTGAGTTGAATGCTTTTAAGTACATATTGATGATCATGTGGGTTTTTCGAATGCAAGAAAGATGAACATAATGGTTTTTGTTTCGGAAACCTTTTATATTGGATATTTGAGCATAAATCATTATTTATTAAGCTTCTGCGACAAGATGTGCATTTTAAATGGCAGACATTTCAACTCTCCAAATTCTCACAGATTCTGCATATTCTTTATTTTTGGCTGGTATTGTTTTTCTTTAGAATAATCCCTGACCAGTAACCGAATTAAATTCAATGTCACAAAGTCTGACAATATTTCTCCCTGGTTCCTTATTTTAAATTATGCATTCAGTTTCCACTGGAATAGTACAGCTAAAATTATTTCCACTCTAAAAATTTGTATTTTTTGTATGAGGAATGTAAGCACATAATTAACCCTCGAAATGACTGATTTGCGTTCCACAGCAAACATAGATATGAGTAAATCTAAATAGTGACGACGTGACGTGACGGGGTGAATATTTTTGGCAGCACAGTAACTTTTAACTATTTTAGCACTGAAACTGATTAATGAATATCTTAGAAATGGAGTGTATATGGTGTATACGGCGTGGTTTACTACGCACGAGAGATCTCCAGGCAACTCGATCCTCCGCCATCGACTCTAATTCATCAGGGATTATGCCTAAGCGTAACCAGACGAGGTTATCGACTTGGTCCAACCATCTCATCCTGCGAGGAATTCCCACAACAGCACGAAGAAATCTCATTTCAGCAGCTTGTATTCGCGATCTTATTCTTTCGTTCATTACCCAAGTTTCATGACCATAGGTGAGAGTTAGAACAAATATTGAATTGAAAACTGCTAACTTTTCGTTCACACTAATCTCGTCCTTCCTGATTATAGATCTCCCAAATTGTGTCAAAACTGACCCAGCTTGACCAATCCTACAGGAAAGTTCAGTACTAATCCTCCCACCTGTTTCAATGGGACTCCACAAGTAGAGTGTAGAGTGCATTGAACAGGCGTTCTGGAAACGAACATAATCTCTGATCTTTCCACGATAACCTTCATCCCAGAATCAGCACATGGGGCCACAAACCTATCGAGTGCACGCTGGAGTTCCGTCTGGAAAGATGTAATGATAACTAAGTCATGACTCATCGCAAAAAGAAGATGACTTACCTTCAACTCTCCCAATGTGAAACATTCCTCGCCTCGGCTGCGCTGCAACATCCAATAGATATAAACAATGAAAAGGAGACGTGACAAGACGCACCCTAGGCGAAGTCTAATGGCGAGAAGTTGGAAAGCGACCACGGTGAAATGTGTTGATTTAGCACCCTTATCCCGAACACAGCTGATACCCTTATCCCGAACACAGCTGCTTGTGTATAGAGATTGAATGGCCCTCAAAAGAGGACTCTCAATCCCATACTCCTGCTGAACACTTCAGAGTTTACCTCGAGGAACTTTGTCACATGCCTTTTACAAATCTACAAAACAGCTGTAGATGGGTTTGGCATACTCCCAAGCCTTCTCAAGTACCATTTTTAGAGTGAAAATCTGGTCGGTTGTACTTCTAAAGTCTTTCGCCAGGTGTCTTACCGCGATCCCAGGCCAGGCCAAGACACCTAGCGGTAGGTAAACTTGGCCTGGGGACGGGTTAAGACACCTGGCGATTGCTAAACTGGGGTGATTGTACCTCTTTTTAAGAAGGGAGACTTCAGAGGGATATGTCCCTGTAGCTGGAGCAGTCTCTTTTGTATCCCTTCTTAAAAAGAGGTACAATCACCCCAGTTTAGCAATCGCCAGGTGTCTTAACGCGTTCCCAGGCCACCTCAATAACACGAAAGAGCCATACACCTCTTTACCCATTGCCTTAAGGCCGGATTTCATCCACACCGGCGGATTTGCCAACTGTTGGACTATTCTCCGCCCCACATAAGACTTCGGGTCTGTTACCCTGTTCAGTATTGAGCAGCTCCGAAAAGTGTTCGCTCCATCTGCACAAGATGTCCTTCTCATTAGAAAGCACCAAACCATCTTTGGATTTGACTCCTTCGATGATGTTGAATTTCCTTCCTCTGAGTCGACGAATGGCTTGCCAGAACACCTTTTTCGCAGGTCTAAGGTCGCTTTCCAACTTCTCGGCGAACTCCTTCCAAGACTGCTCTTTAGCCGTTTTCACAGCCCATTTGCAAGTTCTTCGCGCTTCAGTGTACCGGTCACAAGAAGCAGCGTCCCGCAAGAGTATCCAGCCTCTGTAGGTCTTCTTCTTCTCTCGGATGGCTTCTTGAACTCCAGGTGATTTAAACCACGCAGTTCTGTTCTCACCACCAGCCGCCACTATAGGCCGCTTCACTCCACAAACACCGCGTGCAGAGGCAGTGACTGCTGTTGAAAACATTCGCCAACAGTTGGAATTCGCTCAAGCCTTTCAGATATGTGCCGTGCAAAATTTAGCCGCAACTCACTGTTCTGTAGTTTCTCCCACCGTATGCGTGTAACCACTCTTGGTTTCTGTCTTAGCAGAAGAGGTACTTTATAAGTGAGGTACGACGTACACAACACCAGGTGATGATGCAACCATCCGTTTCCTACACGCTGGTACCACAAAGAGAGCTATCAACGATTTCTGTTGAAGACTCTGACGGTACCACGTGCATTTATGGATGCCTTTGTGTGGAAAGAAGGTGTTCATTATGGACATGCCATTTGCACATCAAAAGTCCAACAACTTCTGTCCGTTCGCGTTCTGGTGAGGATTACCGTTCCTCCCAATCAAACTCCCGCATGTCGTTAGATCAACACACACATGAGCATTAAAGTCATCTCCGCTACTCTATCAAGTGCAGCATTAAATTCATCCAGGCAAGCCACGTACTCTGACTCCAGATTAGGTGCACCTGCGGACACGGACACCTGCACCAGAGCCAAAGTTGACCTTTGAGGCCTGAGCTTTAAGATCCCGACTCTCCCTAACGGAATCCACTCCAATACCCTGTCTGCCAGCCTGGGACTTGTGAGTATCCCCATTCCCGCCTGTGCAGACATTTGAGGTGCAACTCCCGACAGGAAAAGTTTCTACCGGTCCGAAAGGTCCACAGTTCTAGACCCCCTTTGCTTCGCTCCCGCCACCAGACGCT
Organism: Eristalis intricaria; assembly: GCA_964034865.1. Taxonomy (NCBI): domain Eukaryota; kingdom Metazoa; phylum Arthropoda; class Insecta; order Diptera; family Syrphidae; genus Eristalis; species Eristalis intricaria. The sequence goes on along the minus strand of OZ035875.1, from coordinate 90,419,576 downwards.
CACATACTGTCATCATTCAGGCCAGGCTCCAAATGGGGCACTGGCACACCAGGGTGGCCAATATCCGATAGAATTTTTGTTTTTAACTTTAAATACTAAACAACGACACATGATGAAGGTACAATATTTATAAGTGCGAAGGCGCAAAGTTTACTCAATATTAAATCATAATCCATCTAATTCAATAATCCATTATCTATGCTACCCTCAGGTTCTTGTAACCATCCTTGTCCTTAACTTATTTGTAAATCTTCCACCACCAATCCTCCACCCACCTTTTTTCTTGATTTCCCTGTTTTCATTTTCCTTTTCTTTTGACCACATTTTTAACGAATTTAAAGAATAAAACATTATTCCATACACATGTATCTAAACAAGTATGTTGCCACATGAAATATGATGAAAATTGTAATTTAATATATCCTGTATCCTTTTCATGTGTGTACTTTCAGAAATTCCCCTGCCATCGTCGCCGTCGAAGCAAGTAACACATGCAGTTGCAGATCCAAAAGAGAGTAAGTTAATAGCCAACTCATGGACGTTTAATACTACATATATCAAAAACACACACACACACATGTCTGGAGTTGGCACAAAAAATACAGAATTTCATGTTTTTTGTTTCACCGACATCCCCTTGAGATATGGTTAAGGACCACCGCACACATGCTCACACAAATACATTCAGCTTCATAAATGAGTGGATATACATGTCTACATATCCTCCAACGGCGTCGTTTGGTAAAATGAAATAGTTTCTCATGTACTGAGTCCCGGACGAAAATTCCTCTGGAGCACTGTAATCCTTTCATGGAAAGATAAAATGGATGTAACTCTACACCTTGCCTTCGCCGCAAAATTTCCCATCGACCGCATCGAAACAGACCAACCAAGGAGTATGAATCCTTAGACAAATCGTAAAATAAGAGATGAGGTTGAGAAGGAATGGGTTGCCCCATTGTGCAGGCTTGTGACCCTTTTTTGTTGACAATTGCTGCTGCTGCAGTCCGGATACACTTTTTGTGGACTAACATTACCACCATCACCACCGTCACCACCTTCACCACCACAAATTTACAAGTGCCCCCCGAAGTGGGCGAATTTGTTGTTCACTCACAAACCCTTAAACATCCTTCCGTCATATGTTTTTCCGGAAAATTAAACTTAATTCAGACCATGGATATGGACGATGAACAAGGACCTTCCTGCAGATGATTTCAAGCTCTCAGTTTAAGCTTCACAGTTTACCACACTGACTGCCTTTTGTCGTCATTTGTATGGCCAATAACTGGTTGGCCAACCCTCAATCAATTTCTTTCCTTAATTTCTTCATTGTCAAGGATTTTGAGATTTCAAATCGTTTCGTTTTTTCTTTTGCTTTTTTGTGTTGAAAAGGATAAAAGTCATGTGCATATATGTATGTGTTTGTGTATTGTTTTTCTGACTCTACCCTTAGGGTTCCAGATCGATTGAACAACAATAAGGTCTGTGCATGCCTTTATTGATGGAAATTGATTGCGGTCGAATAGGATATGTCCATCCAGGATAATCTCACTTTCAAGAAATCAATTTATTTGAAAGCTGATCAAAAAATTGACACATTTCAACTTTTGCTTTGAGTGTTCATTTTGTGGGTAGAAGTGTTTGGGTTATTGTTTTTGTTTTCTTTTTTACCAACTTTAGCAATATGTAGATCCACAGCTTGGGGAGGTGTGGAAATTTGGGGTATCCTTTGTTTTATTCATACGTTATGGATGCATCATTAATCTCTCTTTGATAAGCCCACATTTTTGTTTGTTTTCCTCAGACAATGTCATTCCTTTGCGAAATGAAACAGCGAAAGTGATACAACCGGAGGTATTTCCTATGAAATCGGATTTACTGGGCAGTCCAGGCGTGGCTGGGGGTAATGGCGCATCAATGACATCTGGCTCGAGCTTGTCATCTTCGACATCTGGTGGAGGGTCGATGGATCGAAAAGGGTCGTTGGCGATAGGAAAGAGTATGTTTTACACAGAAAATCCACCAAAAGAGTATGGGCATTCCTCAAAAGGTAAGCATTCTCAGAGTCAGAGATTTTCTGTGACAGATTGTTACTTTTCCCCCCCTGTTTTTTTATTTGTTAAAAGGCGATAAGTAACTTCTAATGAAAAAGTGTTTCGAATGGATTGAATTAGTTTTAGAAAGTGCTTACTGGATCCTATTGATTTTTTCCTTTGAGAAAGTCTTTGACATAATTCACAATCTTGTTGAACTTGAACAAGTAGTGGATATGTGTCCACTGTGCTACATGACTGTTTTCTGATTATGACACGTCCTGCCTAGATATGGTGTACGGAAAATAAGGTATGCTGGACAGCTTGTCAAAACAGTAATCAGGGTCCGTCTTTGACATTGGACAGATGCGTTGATTATGCTTAAGTCACAATTAAATTTTCTACATAAAGAAGTAAGGTATGAAAAATACGAATTGAATTCCAAATTGAGGTAAGATCAAAGAAGTTAATTCATTGATTAAGTTACATGTACAGGGTGGGCCATCTACCGGTCATATTTTATTTTGAGTCGCTTTTCGCTTAAATAACATGTCTTAACATTATTGCAGCCCAAATAGTGGGCTTTTTGAAAAAATGTTTTGAGCGAAGTGAAACACCCCGCGACTGCTCTACGCAACTTTGTGCAATGTGTCTGCTTTGGCCGAGAGCATCATTGGACCGTTTTCCTTCGAAGATGAGGCTGGGAACAACATTTCAGTCAACGGTGGGAGTAACAGGGCTATGTTAACTGCCTTTTTTTTTCTACGCAAATTGAAAACATCGATTTCGACATGCAGGGTGGCGGCCTGTATTATGTAGAAGAATGTCATAATGTGCAGTGAATTGTTGCAAAAATTGAAATGAGTAGGAAGATGTTGGAAAGTAATTCGTTTCAAGTAAGTTTGTGTGGACAAATAAAATCGCGCGTTGACGTTACGCGGGACCAGTAGACCTTATTTTCCATACACCATGCTACGTTACTCTCGCACGTTGAACGGTCTTATTGGTATCACAATTAGGAGGTGTTGACCTACGAACGATCAATCTGTAACACATTCCATATGTATAACGATATTAATCATGCAAAAAAATATAAAAAAAAATTGAATGTATTTAATCGTAAATCTTTATGATTCCAGGGACATCAGCACTCCGTGTGAATAGCGTCCTACCAGGATACTGCCTCACAGCACTGATCCCATTGATGATGCGTGTGTATTTATAAGAATGAGTTATCAACCAAATAATATAGAATGTGTAAAGTAATACTTTTTATTTTTGTCTTTTAGTTTATTTTTATAATAATAATATTTGAAATAAAATTCGATTGCTAATAGATTTTATATTAGACCGTACAACAGATAATAATACAATAATTAAGCAAATAAACACAACAAATATTTTGGAAAGTAGCTTAGCTTTCATCGGTTAAACGCTCAAAGCTGAACCTTTCGTAGTTAATTGAATCAGAATCAACCTTATCCCCCTACAACAGATTCCATTATTTCTGCGATTGTGCAACACATTAGTAATTATTCAAATGATAAAAAAGAAACGTGCTTAACGGAGAGCGAGATGACTAAAGTGAGTTTAAAACACTTACGGTTAAATGTTTGTCTGTGGCAGACGACCAACGCTGCAGCAGAACTTTTTTACTGAATATTTTCCAATTTTTGCCTCGTGGCTAAATTTGCATAAAAATGTTTCCAAACAAGAAATGGAAAAACAAGACACGAAGAGGAACTTTCCACTTTGTCTAGTGGAAGTTGGCTATCATCTATTTGTAGGTATGTGTACCCTGTTAAAGTTGTAGTTTGAATTTTTTTTTTTTGCATTAAGTCAGTAAAGCTATGAGATCGGGTGTTGTGAATATATTTATGTTCGTATATTTTCAAATATGTATGGTTTTTTGCAATTTTCTGGTCGCTAAATAGATTCATTGTTTTGATTGGATGCTTTTCATGGAGGAAAATGTTTTAATAATCTTTAACCAGTTTGTTTAATAATACATATAATAGCTCCTTCGCGTGTACAGATGCAGTTGCTAGTAAAAATGTTAACTGTTTTGTTTTGATTGTAAAGGGTGTCCTGAAATTAATTAGCGGCCATTCAGCATTAATTTGCCTGATTAAACGAAAATCCTTCACTCCACATGGTCAATAGGCTCCACTCGCAGACTTATTGTGAATCTACGCTAAAGAGAGCTTTTTGAAATTTGCAATTTTTGGTCTGCGACGCCGAATTGATTCTGGGATCTTATTCAATAATACTCTCTCGCTCTGCGTCGATATTGGTATTTGAACGGGTTGTTCTTAGACGGGCAGTGTGTTCAGCGTCTCCAAATGATCCAGTCTCCCTGAATTTTTTTTATCAGTTTAAGGTTGAGGAAGTAATAACACTATTCCCAATATTTTTTGTATGCAATTTTCAAACTGTGGCCGACATCTTTTTAGTATTTTTGAAGTATTGTTCTAGAATGATAACATTATGTATCGCGTGACACTCCATGTGTATTAACCCTAAACTATCAGATGTCAAATCGTTTTTTATTCAGTGTTGCGATCAATCTGTTCAAAAGGCGGCAAATTCAAATTTGCGTTAATTTTGGAACACAATTTATGTACATTTGTTTTTGTCAAAAGTGAAAGTATGCAGAAACAGTATTAACAGAGAAGTTAATCACTATACCAAAGCATACCTAAGGTTGTTTCTGGTTTTTCCACAATTATAGCTAACACTCATTGTATCATTTCCTTGAAGTTTGTAAAGGTTCCTCAATGTGAATGAATGTAAATTAGCTTCGTACTCAGTTTGATTCAAACATCAATATGAAACTTGGCAGCATTTATTTTGTACAATAGATATATGAAACTCCAATCTAAAGGCTTTATCTTTTCAAGTAGTATAAGTAAATAAAATCCACTTTTGCAGACCAGTCTCCAGTCTCAAAATTATGAATGTACATATAATTTGCTAAGTTACTGAGTTCCCTTCAATGAATTGTGTCTTATTGTAGTAATTTGTGCCAAATTTCTTAGTCGTGTTCCAGATCATTTAACAAATAGCCTAAGCCATGCACAAAAAAAGGGAGCAAGTCATGCATTAAAAAACATTAAAAAAACACTTGTAACAAAAATAACGTTAAGAATTGTAAAGAAAATACATTTTCGGCACTACGAAGCCAGTATAAAAGAGTATAGCAGCTTGTCAAATAAGGATCTGTACAATATCCAACGCCACTCGACTCATTCAAACATATCACATTTTAACATACACACAACGTATACATATCATCCATTGGATTAATGAACACTACAACGTGCAATAATTTCCAATAGCAGCACGCGAAATGCCTTTTTTTACAATTACGTCATTCCACTGCTATTTCCGTAGTATTTCACACAATTTAACAAAAAATGACAAAGTTTTACCCCATCCCAGTCAATGAAGAGCGTTTAACAAAATTGAAATGTCATTTTCGATGTAAAAATCTATTTACGGCAATTACACACAACATCTGATTAACATCATCAGCACCACTGTAGTTCATACGTGGTTCGTTTCGACCCCGTGCAGTGTCCGCTCGCGTTCCTTCAATACCCATTGTCAAGCTCATAATAATAGTAGAATAATGTGCATATATAGCTGTCTGATCAGACGACTACTGTGTAAAAGCAACGCACACACGCAATCATGACCATGGTTGCTCATGACCGAGTATACAAATTAATTTAAATCCATCGCACAGAAATAAGGAAGTCATAATAAATACGACTTTCGTGCACATAACATTGTTGGGTGGGTGTTGATTTTTAATCTTTGAACAGCGGAAAAATACGAATATAAAAATATACAGGATACCACCACCAAATAAGCGCAAGTAATCCATTATGATGCAAACATTAATTTCACACTCATCAGATACGTTTACGTTGAGATATTAACCATCTGAGACATTGCATTCAGCTATTAAGCCATTAATATGAAAACAAAGCTTAAGTCGGAATCCAGATGCCAAAAATATGAAATAAATTAAAGAAACTTGTGTATAATTTTAAGCATGAAAAATGAGTTGAATAATGTGGTAGTGCATTGATACCATTAAAATATACATACAACCATACATATATTTAAATCGCTATTTACCAAACTTAAATATGAAACCGAAAAGAAAACACGTATATACTGTACTCTAGGAGAATTGTTAAATTAAAATGAAACGCTGTAAAGTTTAATCTTAAGGATATCATGACAAATACTAAAATATATGTACTTGTAAATAAATACTAGATTCATACTGTTGCCTGATAATATACATATACATATATATACAAATACATATAAGATACAAAAAAAAAAAAACAACATATAACTTTAAAGTTTCAACTAAGTTTAAGGATAATGTCAAGACCACTTTTGAAGTTTTGTTATCAAAATTAAACAGTTCCTGTTAAGTTTGTAAAAAATAAATAAAAATACACTTATTTATAAATACTTTTTAAAAATACATAAATAAATCATTATCTTGAGCAAAGTTATACAGCAGAAACAGAATTGAATGTAAAAACTTACTAACATAACTTAATAGAACATCATAAGATTTAGCATAATAAAAGCAAACAAAAAATATATGTATGTTTGAGTGCAAACTAAAATGTGTTATATGAAATATGAATAGGAAGGGAAAGTAAATTGTAAATTATGTAACAGGAAAAATACAAAAAGAATATCTTAAATATAATAAATTATATATACATGAAAATATATATATATATATTTAATATGCTAAATTGTGATGCATTTTTATTTGCGGATTGTGTGTTTGGATTTGAAACTTCCGCTTGGTATCACCGGCATGTTATTCGTGATTTTCAGAATTGAGTTTGTATATTCCCGCTTAGCAAGGATAACATGAACACAAATTCAAATGGATATTTAAAGTTCAATAATTCCTTGAAGCTAAACCATTTTAAATTTGTTTTAACCGACGTTAAGCTTAATGCAGCTGCTGTTGTTTATTTTAAATGATTTTTCTTGACAGATTTTTACAGTCATCATATTATTGCGCTGAATTAAGAAAATCAGCGTTGTGTGAAAAATAATTTCGCATCATGAACCTCGTAAGTCCATAACTAAATGGTACGCGACCGAATAGACTCAATCCAGCGGGTTATGAGGACAATATTTTCGATTTTGACAGCCATCACGATTAGCCAAAATCGCACCTTCACAACAGATCTTGTACGGCGAAGTCGTCGACATTTACACAAAATTGCAAATGTGTGGCACTTTACGTTCTAACCAAAATCACGTGATGCATTTTATGTATTTTTATTTGATAAAATAATACAGTTCTTAATTAATCGCCCAAATGGTCCCCGAACCTAACCATATCTGACAACTACAGACACAACGCGATTATGATACAAAAATAAGGTGCGAAACACGGCATTGCGCGAGGACCAAAAAAAGGGCCATATTTCGAGGTGGTTGGATCAAGCATCTGATGATCTGGTGATGAGAAAGAGTCTATGGCAGAGCATTGACTGGCATGGAAATCTTTCGTGTGTACTCTGCCCTCGCGAACGCATTTAGTGGAACTTGGGGTCATTTAAGATGATAAAGGTAATGTAGAAAAAGCTTGATATTCTCCCTTCTCGGAAGACGACTTCGATGTGAAATATGCGCCCTTCTTCGGATGATATTTTAGGGCAGTCTGATTTGCAAAACGTTTTCAAAAACCTTTTGTTGTGCATGTAATGCAAGACCCTCATAATCTAACAACGAGATAATTGGAACGGAAAACACCTTCAAATTGTTTTCTAAATAACTGCCAGTGATGTAACTACCCAAATTACACTTAGATGACAACAATTTCTTCCAAAACAGGAAAAAACAGGAAACTCCGGAATCGCACATATCTACTGAATGCACAATTAGTCGACGAATTCACGTAAAAATGTTCTCAGAGGAGCGACCACTACTTCAGCCGTGATGGCGCAACTCAACAAAGGTGCAATATTGCTGCATTGTCATGCTCCTAGCACTCGCCCGAAACCGAAAAGTCAGCAACCCAAATTGCTTTGCAATCACCTAAAAAGTGCATCCTGCCAACCAGTCAGCGCTGCCAGAGACACACATATGTATGTATGCAACAGCAATTCTCCCTCTACCTCTGACTTCATACGGCGCTAACGTGAGTCGTGTACAAAAAAGCGCTAGCTACATACATACGTACGCTACATTGCACATATTGTCAATTAATTATTTTGCAAGGTGAAGGTGCTGCGGAACACCCCACCCACTCTTATACACACATTCAGGCACTAAGAAGCGACAGCGAAAGTGGTGAAAAATCGTTTTTGTATCCTCACGTATTCGCTCGTTTCTTTTGATCCTATGGATAAACTGAAACGATTGTTGTAAAACGTTTTCTAATACCTTCCACACTGCTGTACAGTGTACGGCATGGTCGTCTGTGAGCATTAGTGGGACGAAGGAGAATATCACGTACCAGCTACGTCATACAAGGCCCTCATACGCAGAACCTTCATTCAGTCGTTCGCATTGAGATTTGGAAAAAGAATCACATGGTGCCCTTTGGGGGTGGATATGATGCTTAAAGGATTCGCAAAGTTAATGGTCGCAAACCGAACGGAAACTGAAAAGGATTAAGCGTACGTATATCGACAAGGTGCACTAACTTCCACGGAGAGCTTAGATTAGGTCAGAAATTGAAATTTTAGTGATTTTTTTTTCTTAATCCGCTCGATGACGGGGTAGACATTTACTATATTTTGTGCAGAATATACCGTGGGAGAAGGTGACACGAGGGACTTAGGAAGGCATACTCATGTATGTGCGCATAGAAAAAGTGAGTGGTTGTTTGTGAATGGAAGGAGTTGATCCCTATGGCTTCTCCTTATGCACAACTTGACCTATGCACAACGTTCGCGTGTTCTCAGTATTCATATTTTCATTACGACTTTGTTGCGTGTTATGTGAGTTGACCCGTAATGCTATCATGGAATATTTCTCACCCCTTAAACGCAAATGCACATTTAGTTCGCAGATGTTTTGTAAAGCAAAGCAAGGAGTGAACACAATCAAAACTGGATCTCATATCTGATTACATCAATGACGCTTGGCACAATGAGTTCATAATTGATTAATGAATTGCAAGCGTTCCCCATCGAATACATAATACATTGGCCGACTTTACAAATTCTCTCATTCCTCAGGAAAACGTATTTTCAGTTTAAATCGGGATGGGCTATGTTTTAATTACCGATTAAAATGATTTCGAATGTATTATCAAACAACAACCTTTCTCTATCCTATCAACCTATTCATCAATTCAAGACAATATATGTGGAAGACAATATATTTGGGAGGGACCTACATTTTTATGCCGACTTTAGATGCTTTTCTGGACAGTCATGTCTTATGCCAAGTTAGAAGTTTTTTCTAGACTGTTATTACTCTTTGAGCATTGTCAGTGAGTTGACCGTGAAAATTATTTTTGGTTGATCCGGCCGGGAATCGAACCTAGGCATCGAGGTTAAGTTGCGATGGGGTCGACGGTCACACTCACAAGGCCAGATCCACCACAAAAAATGTTGACTATAGTAAGTATCTTCAAAATTTTACATTGGAGAGGAATGGGTTAAGTTCATTGGATCTTTTTCAGATTCCAACTGTGAGAAGAAAGTCTGCTTAAAACTCTTGATCGGTAGAGAGTTAAAACAACTATATTAAATTTTGACGAATGGTCAAATTAGACCCAAGTAGTTTAGCCTGATTTAAATTGGAAAAGAAACGTATAGTTTTGATAACAATGCACTTTTTAGAGCAAGCACATAAATCGCGAAGAGAAACATTGCTGCTGTCAGCAGAGAGAACATGTACAGTTTCGTTTTAAGAAAATTAATTGGAATATTAGAAGTAAAGCTTTTCTGACACAAAAAAAAACAAAAACGTTGGATATCACCAATGGCAGCAAATTAACTTGGAAATTAATAATTTAGTTAGTGAGATCTAAATTGCGATAATTGTCAAGTCTACATCCATGTACGGAGTTGTAATATGGAGCATAGCACTCGATACAGCTTTCAACTAAAAATATTAATATGGGTGGCGCGGCAGCAGGAAGTGAATCGAGGCCAAGCTTATACGTGCACCAACAAGTGCTGTGCATGCTATTATTCTATCGCAAGAGAATGGGGCCTACAGTTTTATGCTGACATCTAACCGGAGAGTTTGAGCCATGAGTTATCACAGATATTTGGAAAATGGCAGCCTGCAGCTTGGCTACAATTAAAAAACGTTGACACATAAATCTGACTAGCGTTCCTTCTAGAATATGAGACCGTGGATGTTCCTCTGCGTATCTTCACGGATTTAAGATTAAGTTAAGTTAAGTTAATTATAAAGACGATTAAGCGGGAATACCCATCTACTCCATGGATCTGGTCATTAAAATATCCGTTTTGAGGTAAATATACACCATACGGCGGTCAAACAAGACTTGGCTCAAGAACAATGCTATTTGCAAAATATGTATCTTCGTATCTTCTGACAGCGTGCCATAAAATCATTGATTATATTTACTTTTCACTTAAAACTTGACTAAATTACTGTGGAACTCTTGCTAAAATGACCGAATATCTTACTAATAGATATGAACAAGGAGGGCGTTTGGGTTTTGTTTTTATTTAATCATAGGCTATTCTGACGGGCAATATTGAGAACTTATTCCCAAAGTGAATGCCGCGTACCTCAAACAATGCCTTTTTTGTAAAGAAGTTTTGGCCGGAATGAAGCACCCACTGCTGTATGCAAGTTCGTGAGACGTGACGACCGAGAGTGTGATTGAGCGTTACAGAGTCATGTGAACCGACTTTTTTTAAGGAATTTTTATTGAAATTGAAGACATGGTTTTAGACTCTGTCTCATGTCCTAATCGTATTATCAGCCGTCTAGAGCTGCGATTTCACCCCTTTGGACTTATGCCAACCGTGAAATATTTGTTCTTACTAATACAGCCATAATACATGGAACAATTTAATTTAATTTTGTTCATGATATTGCATTTTTTAAATTGAACTACTATTTGGCCCATACTGTACCGTCCAAAACGGATGAGTCGCTTACGCATGTGGAAACACCATCATAAAAATCACCGTACAAATTAGCTGATATAATAGAAACGTTTATAAGAAACGAACTTTCATTCCCAATTTCTACCATTAAAAGAAAGTCTAACGCATAATAAAAGCATGCATTGTTTTCTTTGATTCAATTTTAACTTTGAAAAAAAAAAACCAAATCTCATAGGTAAACAAAAAAACTCGCACAAAAGCTGAACTGAACTGAAACAAAAACTTTCCTGTGAGACCTTTTTGCGGTTCATGGGTATTCTTTTCCGTGCCGCCTCCTACGGCTGTAATAAATTTACATTGGGACTTTAGAAATTTGCTTTTGTGGTACCGTGACTTCAACACCGTTAAAAAATCTAATTTAGTTTGCATTCTTATTCTTCTTTTTCTCTTTCTCACATACATATGTGATATCAGTCTCCACCACTCAGATCAGAAGAAAAAATCAATTCGAAGCAAAGACGAAGATTGGCTTAGGCAAGCCTTGAGCACGAGACTCTGGCTACCCTTAGTACGTCTAACTTGCCTTAGCACAACGTGACTTATGTCTCGCAACCAATTTACAGCGTGTAGAAGCCGTTCTTGTTGTTGTAGTTCTAATGAATCGAAACGATCCAATAATTGAAGTGTTATACTGAACTTAAGTTATATGTACGTTCTAGGCATGTAGGCAGGCATTAAATCATATTTACAGCCAATCGGCTGCTTTAAAAGGTGCAACTCAGCAAATCGAAAAATTGGATCGAATCATCAAAACTCATCTCTCAATGTATTTATACCAATTGACGTTATTTGGAAACATGAATTAAATTTCTAAATTATCGACAAAAAATTCATCGATTCCGATTAAACTCCCATTGACTTAAAAGGTTCTAAGCGGATTCCATGTATCTAGTCAATTTCACTTTTCCAATTGTACAGTACGTGGTCGCCGTGGGGTAGTGGGTAAGTGCGTCGACTCCTATGCAGAGGGTGCCAGGTTCGATACCCGAATTTACCACCTTTGATAATTCACGGCTTCACCTCTTTCGAGTCACTGACAAAGCTCGAAGAGTATTTATGTCTAGAAAAAGTTTCTCAAGTTCGCCTTTCGGAGTCGGCATTAAACTGTAGGTCCCTTCCACTCGTTAAAGAAGAATAACACGGACAACACGAGTAGTTGCTGAGAAGCTAGGCCCAGGTCCGCCTCTGACTGTCGCGCCACCCATATTATTATATTATTATTATAATTGTACAGCACATTTCCGGTGTTTCTGCCGAGAATTTAATTTCTGTATAACAGGCTCCATCAGGAGCCCACCATTTATTTCGTAAGCTTTTCCGTGTTCTTTCAAAACCTTCAACTGATTTATTATACGCCATGGTGGCCTCATCCGAAAAAAAACAACTAATCAAAAATTGTACATCAATCAGATGCATGCTGTTGTTTCTTTCATTTGCATATTAAACGGCAGTTTCCGTGCAGAACGTGCAATTCGATCACCTTCTGCAATACCAGAAGATCGAACGGGTCCGTTTACTGACTGTTACTGTGTAAGTGAAGATGGACCACGCGCATTAATGAATATGTAACAATCTCTAATAAAAACGTTCATCATTATTCGAATGAACAGTATAAATTCGTCCTCAAGCATCAGTTGAAAACATATTTCCATGCCATCAACTTTTTCCCTTTCTGGGTTGCAATTATTTTGTTTTGTTTTGTTCTATGTAAAATACCTTGGCTCTTCTCGTTACAGTAAAGATTCACCAAATTCATCAGTTGTAATAAAAAAATAAATTGATTAGATCCCAAAATGTATCATTCCACATTAGTGCCGTGAATGATCGACTAGCTTGAACTCAATCACCACTTCCGATCGAGGGTCATTGCTGCCGGTCAAAGTGAGCTCAGCATTAATCCCTTGGTCGCAATTTTGTTTAGAGCTTTGGATTTATTCGAAACTGCAATATGTACAATTTTATCGGCCTTGATCTCTAATTGAATCGCTTTTATAACTCGGGTGTCGCTTATAACAATGGAACCTTGGTATGCATAAAATCCTTCCAAGGAAAAAGTATAAACTTGTGTAGTGTCATAATGCTTTTTTGGGCCTAAAAGTTATGAATTTAATGTAATAAGAACTCTGTGCCAAGTGGCACCATGCCGGGTTTTGGAAAATTATACAAATAATTTCAAAAGCTATTACCTGACCCAATTGTGAACTTGCACTGGACGTACATTTCACATTTCAAAACAGTACAATGCTTTCTGTCAAAAACATTCACATCATGTATGTATGTTTATATTCCCGGAATTAAAAATGTTAGATTCTTGCAGATTTTACCGGGTTTTTGATCGATTCATTTGAACTGTGTGATTGATTTGTTTTGCAAAACAAATTCCAAAAGCTTGCCACATGTGAACAAATTCCAAAGTAATTCTGTCATTACCCTGTACCCGTTTCATTAATAAAATCAATCCCATTCCGTTACACCTCCCAGAAGCAAACATAAATTGAAAAACTTTCCGATGGCATTCAGTACCTGCCAAAAAGTCTCAACCGTCGTCATTTCCGAAGTCGAACAATCAGTGTTCGAAATTTCACAGAAATACTTTCTTGGCACAAAACACCTACTTAGACTGAACAGAAATCTCTTTTTAATAGCGCTTTTCCAAATAAAATTCGGAAGTAATGCAGAAATATGAAGCAACACCAACAAGGCCACACAAAACACACCACCTACATACATCACATTTCTCTAGAATCCCGCCGCACCAATGGTGCTAGGAAGCAAATGCACAGCCTACCAACTCAATAAATGTAAATACGGTGATTCCGAAACAATTTTCCAGAACTCCAGCACTCTGCCTATGCTGCCAAGAACAAGGATATTTAAATATCAGCGAAAACTAAGGTGCTTCTGTTGAATATACAGCCCACAACACAGGACGCGGACAAAAATATTCATTCGCTTAAGTGTATCCAACAAAATATAGATTCAATACAAGGACGGCGGGCCCGTGCAGCATACCTAATACTCCTGATTTGGACGCAGTTCCTACACCTCCATGTCATTTCAGTTGCCGCTGCCGAAGCACAAAGTCACTCCTGGAAGAGGAGCCTTAGGAAAAAGTTTTTGGCACCACTCCAGCCCAAATATACAGCCTGCTGCCACTGCGCTGCCATTGCTGTTGCCGCCTAGTCTTGTGACGGGGAGGGCTCGTGGTTTGACGGTAGCACTCGTGGTACTCCAGCAGCAGTCAAAAGAGCATTAAGCGAGCATAAAAACCCACTTGAGGACTTTTTACGCTCTCATTCCAGTTATTTCATTTTTTTTTGTTCTTCTTTATTCCTGCCCCGTCTGCCACGCCACCCTGAGTACCACCCACCACCAGTTCACACTCACCACTGGTACCGCCTTCCTCTTGTAAATAACATCATCATAATTTTGTCAGTTTGCATTATCTTCCACTTAAACTTTGGAACTTATTGAATTATGGCCGCGGCTGTGGCCGTGGCAATGTGGAGGGCGGTTTTAAATAGATTTTCAGTTGATTCAGCGGAGCCCGCAACGGCCGCGTCGGGATGATGCTGAACTATTATCCTGTGAAATCGAGGTGGAAATTGTAAATTTAATGGCACCGACTCGGCAACTAGGAGTGAAAGACAAGATATAAATCTAGGTTCAGCTTTTTGCGTTGAATCAACTTCCCAATGCGGGTGGGGAGGGCGGACTCTGGACTCATTCGAAAGGATGATGATAAAGATGAAGAACACGTGGTGGATGGAGATGAATAAATCTAGTGGGGCAGTGAGTACTTCCCTTGCGCCGACAACAGGAGCCAGACGAGGCGGAGAGTGAGGATGGACTCGTGGTAAGATGACAAGTAAATATTTTAATTTTGCGTTAATGGAGCCTTCAGTGCGATGCGCCGCCGACGCCGATGATGATGGGCTGTTTTGAAAATGAAAAAAAAATGGGAATAAAATAGAAATAACTTTCTTGAAGAGCCAAGCTGCAGAGGTATTTAACGTGGTAGTGTCCTTGTCTTGTCTTTATTTAATTTCTTTTTGCTCTTGTGTTTACTTGCGAAATTGTTGAAATATGCTTGGACAAGATGTCGGACTTTGTTTCTCTTGCGACGGGACAGTCATTTTAATTAAACGCTCTTAGTGAGTTGAGAAATGAGATACTGATTGTACTTGATTTGATGGAATTTAAAAGCGACGATAAAGTGTTCTCAGCTTTTGATGTTATAACTGTCAGGAACAAAAGTGTTATTCTTAATAAATGTTATACTCCTGAAAGGACTGTAATCTCAAATCAGTTCTTTACTTATCAAGTAAACTCATCTCGTGGTAAGTTCTTGATAAGCGGAAGAAGTGAAAGTCAAAGGAATTATTCAAACGGCTATCAATTCGCTATGCAGTCTGTAGCACATTGTGTAATGCTGATTCGTGGACAAGCTTCATCGTGACATATCTGACAGTTTCGACGTTTTGATCTCCCATTGATTCGACAACATCTGGCGGAAGTTTCCAAGGATCAGCAAGCATAGTCGGCAAATGCAAATGTTTTGATAACTTTCTGTCATCCCTTTTGCGGATGCTCGAATCTGTTATCCATATTGGACGGAATAAAAGTAAACATTCCGGGTATACCATGCATGTGCTCCCCCTTGCGAAAGGAAGATGTTGTTTTGGTTTTTCCGAACTGGGACACACTATGCGTACGTATGTATTTGTCACCGTCCCTTACCTTACGGCCAATATTAGCATAAGGTAATCCTAACAAATTATGGAAATGAAGCTGTAGGAGATATGTCGAGAATTACGCCTATTTCATTCACAATTTAAGGTTCGCAATAAAATGACGATGAAAACATTCTCAGTACATCCTTCAGGGAAGGGTCGTCTTTTTCTCTTCACTTTGGCATATGCCTGACATTGGAACCTGTGTATATTCATGGTTCTCCCCCCGCAATTCCGCCAACTGCTAACCAAAAAAACAAGTTAAATTCACTCAAAGCGTCACAGTCTCTTTGAAGTTGAAAAAAAGTTTTCCCACACATAAATTGTGAATCCTCTTTGTGCGTTGTAAGGCGCGCGGCGCATATTGTGGTGGAATATAATGTTAATGGATTTATTATCCTGTCCCCGGCTGCTGCTTTGGCTGCGACTCCAATTCCGGCCGACACTTCTCAGACGTGGTGCGTGTGTGCGTCGCAATCGAGTATGTAGCACGGCTTGTACGAACGATGTGTAGGTTTTATATTGTGTTGTGTTGTGGGTGGTTGCAGGGTGTGATGTGTTAAAGATCAACTTTTATGGATAAATGAGCGGGTGGCGTGTGCGAGTTATTTTATTCCTGTCACCGATTTCATTGAAAAGACTTCAGCTGGAATGCGATGTTTTACAATAATTGTTGTGATTTCGTTTCGCTCACACGGGCTGAATGTGAAACCAATTAAAAAAAATCAGTTTTCTCCTTGTTTTTCACTAGTAATACATAAGAATAATTTGAGCACATAACTTCTATGCAACATCGAAATACATATTTTAAAGTATAAATTCCCTTCAGCAGTACACAAAGATGGGGGGTATGAAGTCTGCCGGGGTCAATCTGCACAGGATGTTCAATTAATAGGAGCATCGGTGTACGTGTATTAATAGTTTCCACAGAGCGGAAGATGAATTATTTTACTGCCAATCTACGGTTACCGCTCGAGTGGAACGTAGATATAATTATCTTACGGTAATGGGTTCAACGTAGCAATATGTAATATATCCGACTATACCCACACACTAGGTATGTACCAATAAGTGAATGAGTCAGATGAATGTCAAAAACAACTATATCAACAATTCGTAATTGGATCCGAGAACACAATTGTTCTCCCAATATTTTAAAATCATAGCCAATAACGTTACACATACAACACGCAGGAATCTGACTAATTAACACTGAATGAGTACGTAGAGTGTCATGTCGCTATTCCCTGATTGGTGATAATTGTCAAAAAAAAATTGTTAAGCCCCACATTACAAAAAAATGAATATACGGCGTGCAATTAATTTAATGATTTTCTCCGCCATAAGATATTTCCTTTAATGTTATTTTTCATTACATGTTATGAATGGTATTATACTTTAGTGAAATTATCTTTTTCTTTTGTAAAAAATAAAACAAAAATTATAACAACCACATACATTTTGCCTCATCGAATTACTTATTTTTCATCCTTATTATATTTTTTCATTCAGTCGTTCAAATTATTTTATATTTGCAAAACTAACATGCGAACATGCAAAATTCATGTTGTGTAAAGCTTTACAAAAAAGCTATCTTGTTAAAGGATAACGGTACAATAATTGTATGAAAAAGCTCCTTAATAAACTTTAAGTATATAATAGGCGCGCCATCGGCCAATGCTAGGACACAATCCCTTGTGATCACGGTCAGTACGAATTAACACATCAGCCTCTGACTGCTTAGCAATTCTGTTCCTCAAGTGTCATTTCTAGCACAATATCTTTACTTGAAAACGAAGTCACTGACTTCTTAACAAATATATCTGACTATGGTGACCTTGTGGCCAAATGATGTGTCTGACGGACTTATTTGGAAAACACTACATCAATCGACGATAACGAAATAGGTTTCAAATTTGATCTTGAATCTCATCCCCCCCATTGCGATTTCGATCTATAAACACAGCAAAAACTTAAGCATTCGCAGGCACTGTCTCCAACGTGGAATGCAGTCTAAATAGGTTGCTTGCCGCTGAGGGATCATGGAGTTCATTTATCATGAATTGTATTTTTGCAAAGATTTGGTCCAACAAACGAGGCGAATTTAATTCTCCACCCATCTTGTGTAGTAAATATGTTTCTTTGATTGCTGAGGCGTCGATAATTATAGTAAGGAATAAGGGAAGTAATTTAATTTTTTAAAATTTGCGCAACCAAACATTTCACTGTGATTTGGCGACCTTTGATTTAATTACTGAAACGATGGTAGAACACTTTCTGCCCTTTCCAGTTTTATTTTTTCCAGAAACAAAACAAAAACAAAGCTTTTTTTTCTGAAATCCTTCATTTCCCTTCAGCATAATGCACAATGTAGCCTACAAGATTTATTACGAACTAACACAATTCGTTCCAGTCATCATGGCGTAACCAACGTTTTTTAGGACCCACTTAAAAATGAACTAATTTCAAAAGCAGGACATCTATGCCCATGCTTTAAGTCATATCGTTAACCTGGACGTTATCACACATAAACTGCTTGCCGTCAGCATGACCGTAGACAACAAATGTTTCCGACATCTACTGCACACAGCATGATACAGAGTTTTGTGCACATCAACTCTCGCACTTGTACTTTAGAGTTCACCTCTAGAGGTCAATTGTGCAATTAAGATCAATATCACACAGTGTAAGGGAAATGAGAACGCAATGAGGTGGACGTGGCATGCCTTTCAATAGGCAGGGTGCTGGTGGTGGTGGCAGTGGCGGTGACGATGGCAATGATGATTCGGGTCGTCAGTGGTTTGGTTGTTATGCAGATTTGAAAGCTGTGCTGTCCATCCATGAAATGGAATGCCGTTATTATTTCTCACTTCATATGGACACAGGTATTGTAGATGCTGAACGTATGAGGTTTTCAACCAACGTCCGCCACAGGTTTTTAGTCAGCTACATTCTTACTTTGTCTGTAAGGACCATCGTCCAACCATACGCAAACATGTATATTTGTCAGCATTGCTGTGTCAAAGTTGTGGGAAGTCTAAGTAGTACAGTGGGCTTTCAAATAATTATAAGTCGCACATGAAATAGTGACCAATCACTGTGAAACTTAATTGATTTGATACACATATTTATTGATATAAAGAGATTGAATTGAACCTGGAGCTTTCGGTAAGTTGAATCTATGCTACAAAGAAGTTTGTCATAACATTGCATAATACCTGCAGTTGATTCTACAGGACGAGGTACATTTCCGGACCTTAAGACGATCAACCACATTATGTATATTTCAAGATTGTAAACAAAACAGTCCATTTGAGACGCTTCGTCTCGTTTACCAATGGAGATAAATTTAGTAGTCCTCTACCAAGTTTCACAGTGCAAGTGAAACTTGACCAGTGACATCGGACAACAATTTGAACTCCGTTTAAGGTTCTGATGAACTTAAGTTTAAACCTTCACTATAAAACTGGGCATTAATGCACATATTCTTTGATCCTGTTACTATATTGTAAGTATTGTAAGTATCTTTATGACGACTTAAGCTATGGTCAGACGATTGCCAGGTCAGTTAATATTGTCAGGTTTACCGATGTGTTCAACATGAGCTGCGAATGAGGCGTCAATAGCTAACTATCTTACAGTGCTAAATTGCCAGATCAAACAGTTCCCAGATGTTTTGATGAATAGAATTTATACTCAAATACCTTTTGTATGACGACTGGATGGCGCAGTTGGTAGAGTACCTGTCCGGCACTATCACCTGTTAACGGCACTATCACTGGAGCATTCAATCAGTGGTAGTAGGCTGACTAGGGGTAATCACAATGGACCAATATGGTCTAAGTGTGCTGGTGAATTCACTAGCTGCCCCCTACCTTACCTTACCTTACCTACCTTGTGTATGAGCTCTTTACAATTCGATAGTCTTCTAGACTTGGTGACGCCGCACACTCAAACACAACAAACCAGGGTGAACGATTCGCCACACTTTGAGCTGATTTTTTGTTCGGTTTTGGTTGCCACCCATCTCGATTTCCAGAATGAGTTTCAGAATCGTCTGCCAACTCCTGTCCTCAACATCTGACGATGACAATAGTGTGCGGTTGCACACTATTGCCAGAGACTTGACATTTATACTGGCGGAACAGAGCTTAAAAGCTCAGCAAAGTCGCTCATCTTTAAATTCATAATTCATAATGTCTGTTACAGTAGTAGTTTTTAACAATCAGAAAGGAAGGTAGACATTGTACATTTTATTTTAAGTTCTTATTGTATATGTATGTATATGTATATGTATGTATATGTATGAAAATGTGAATGACGATAATAATTCAAAATAATACACAAGTGTAAATATTCTAAAGTAGAAAAAACTTATTTTTTTTGCACTGTAATATTTTCATTAGTAATACCTAATATAAATATTCATAATAAAAATGCTGAATAAAACTTAAATCGTGCCATTAAAAGCAATAAATGCTTTACATGCTGGTAGCAAATTATTAAGAAAACGTGCCTACAATGCTTCGCGCGTGTAGCTAGCTGACAGAGTAGAGGAAGAAAAGCTAGCTCAATCCATAAATATGCTCTATAAGAATATGATTGTGATGAGTAAAAAAATAATCAGACGCGTGAGATAAATGCAGCAAGAGAAGAAGGAGCACCACAAACTACAGAGAAGCTAACCCCAGAGAGAAAATCATGAATTTAGATTTCAAATAAATATTCAATTATGAAACACATGCTAAGTTTACAATAGTTTTCCAAATTTTTCATATTCTTCGTGACAGAAAACACATAATTATGGCGCAAGAATAATAAGATGTGCCGGGCTGTTCTCTTGAGACCC
Source organism: Eristalis intricaria (assembly GCA_964034865.1). Classification (NCBI taxonomy): domain Eukaryota; kingdom Metazoa; phylum Arthropoda; class Insecta; order Diptera; family Syrphidae; genus Eristalis; species Eristalis intricaria. The sequence goes on along the minus strand of OZ035875.1, from coordinate 90,398,797 downwards.
ACTTTCAACTTACATCAATTTTCAATGCATTTCGTGATTTTTCATCAACCACTTTTTATATACTAATTTGAATTGTGATGTAAAAAAGATATCTGTCTATTATCAAACACGGACCCCAGGTGATGTCACAAAACAAGAAGATGGCGGTTTTGACAAGCTGCCCAGTACACCTTACCTTCTCCCACCTGGCACATAATGAACTTAATAAATTGATCCAAAACCTTTGAAAATTAAGTAAAATGCTTTATTGTTCTATTGTTATAAGGATTCATGACAACCGTTGCGTGCGTTGCGTTATACAGAAAAATTGTATTAATCCCAAGAACGGCAAATATGTTCCACAATTGGAATGTATCAGGACGAATGCATTTGATCAACATTAAACTGCTTGTGCTCTTGACAGTTGTTTCCATGGAAATTCATTTGGATGCTTTTTATTTGCTTATCTTTAACATATTTTATGAATGAACGAGAACGTTTTGTTTTGTTTACAATTGTTTTTGAATAAATAGTATTATTCAAAAGTGGGCTGCACATGCAACGTTCTTATTGCTTTCGCTAATTGCGTCGCTTGAATGAAAATGAATACACGCACTCACGCAATGGCTTCTATGCACTAGAAAGGCTTAAGTTTGTGTCTCTGATTGTTTTTGGTAGTATGCCCTCAACCTGTCTCCTTCAGAAAAAATTTAGATATGATGATTGATATTCTGAAAAAAAGCTAATCTTATAAAAAATCTATTTAATTTTCGAAGAATAAAAATCAGTACAAAATCCCATGATATTAACTTCCTCCCTGTACAGAATGAGAAAGTTCTATCCAACATAAGCTGTCTAATAAAGTACACTTCCTTGACAAAGTACTTTTTACTTTGTGCCCTGATTCCATGCAATGCCATTAGCTTGGGCGGCACTCGACATTCTTCTCCTGCGTACTTATTCACCACATGCTCACATTTCATGTCACCATCAAACTTTTACCCAACTATGCACCAACGTGTGTGGAATACAAAAAGGAAACAGCGTTACAAGAACTAAAGCTTAGCAATTGCACATTCCGCATATATCCGCTCCAATCCGAAATTGCCCCATGTGCATCGGGCTCCCTGGGGCTCCAGGAGAGGAGGACAACTAAGAGTGAGTTTTTCTGTTATGCTGCCACGTGTTGAGAGAATTTCTTGCCCACCGCCGTCGGAGGAATTTTTCTTTTTTTTTTGGGAAAAAATGTTGAAAAATTCACGCGTGTTGGGATAATTTGAATTCAATATGAATAGAAAATAATTTCCTTCATTTTTCATGGTAGGACATGCATGTGTACCCAGATGGGTTCCAGATCGTACGTTCGTGCATGGATTGATGGGTTACTCAATCACCGGAAAACTGGAAATAAAAAAAAATAAAAATGACGGACGTGTGCATGTGGAAATGGATTTTCCAAAGAGAATGGCTTCTGAATGTAGCGCTAATTATCAGACTGTCGACGACGGCGAAATGATTCGACTTTAAAAGTCGTTGGCTAGGTTTATAAGTATACAGATGTACATACGTATGGACGTACGTATGACCAGGTATGGATTGAGTAATGTGGAAAATAGGTTTAATTTTATGAACATACAATCTGTTTGCCCAGCTTGAATAACTGAGTGATTTTATGCTAAATTGCCTGGTACCGCCACATGGGTGAATAAAATTGGAGAGGGTTGACTTGATTATGACAGCCTTCCAGTTTTGTCAACAAATTTTGGTAAGACTATCAGAGAAGCAGGAGCCTATAGTGGCTTCCCTAGTTCAGACAAGAGGATGACAATGGTAGAGAAGTTGTTGGGTGATTTCCGCCTCATTCTCGTCTAGGCAACTCTTACAGAAGTCGTTGGAGAACATGCTTAGTCTTTTTGCGTGAACGCCCTATAGGCGGTGTCCGATGATTGTTTGCATTGCAATAACCTTAAATTTCTTTCGGGAAATCCGACTACTTGATCTTTTCGAATCCACATTCTTACAACTTTCTAACAAAGCATAACAGAAAACGATTGTCAATGAAGACATAAATAAAGAACATAACTTAAGGCGCAAGGCAGAATTTATTTTTAAGATTACAATTAACAATTCTTATATAAGTTAACAAAATCTGTATGTATCCACCTCTTAGAATATCAAATACATATCGATCGTAAAAGCATATCATCGAGCAAACCATGCCAGATAGACGCATAACATACACACTTCACTCGACACCACACATCCAATATTAACATCCTTGTCACCACATGCTCCCCTAGTATATAAAAATATATTCAATATATAACAATAGTGTACATGTAAGGTAGAATTAGGTAAATATAATAAGAACAAAAAGAGTTAGTTGAGATTGGACAAATCCACACGATGTGAGTTTTATTACAATTTATACTTCAGTTAATTTATTTCATGTAAAAATGAATGACAAACCTATTTCTTAGTACTGAAAAGATACTAAAGATATCGAGTAGCGTCGAGATCTAAACGTAACCAAAATAATTCAAGTGATGAACGCTAACTATACTATATATATATAAAGCATCCATCGTAATTATGTGTGTATTAAGGGATAATTCATTACTATCACCTTCCACAATCAGGTCGGCTTCGCTCTGCTTTTTTGAACCCCTTCTTTCTTACCATTGAATTGATTTTTGAATTTCAATTTTGAGAAAAACGGGAGTAAAATTCTTAACCAACCTCATAAGATTCTTTTGTCAAACTTACCAGTTGACTCACTGCCTTTTTTTGTTTGCTTTCATTAATGAAATGAACGAACACCAAAAACAGATGTACTTTTCTTGCCTGTAACACCACGACAGACACGTATACAATTAAATTCCTTAAGTTAGGGAAGTTCTATCCCACTTCTGATGCTAAAAAAAAATAATAATAAATCAATCTACAGCTCATGCTCTCTTCTGGCGTCTGGTCACTAGGTTACTTCGACCACGCACAGATCTAATGACATTCTACTTAGATTCAAGAATGCAATAGCACTCCAGCATCTTTATACTCTAATAAATATAACATTGGATAAATGTAGCGAAAGTGTCACACATACATTTTCATTTTACGGATTTGAATACCTAAGTCCCATGCAGTCCCATTGATTGTTTCTAACAATTTTTGCATGAAGGAACTATCACAGTCATCAAAGAACTCGCACCCGTAAGTTAAGAGAGGCACTGAGAGGGCTTTAGCAAGTTTTAGATTGACGTTTGTAGAGAGTAAAAAAGAGACGCTTATGCTGTGGACATACTGTCTATACGATCATTCCATGTTAGTTCATTGTAACACATTATACAAAGACACACAGGTTACACATTCGGCGGTAACAAACTTAGTTCTATGAAGGTAACTTCGAAAGGGAGGGATGGTGTTTTGAAATTGGACAGCCCACTTCGAATTTGAGCACAAATCCTTGTCTAATTTTTAGTTATTTGTTCCAGCTCTCACCTATGGTCATGCAATTTAGCTAATGACCATTTCGGACCGATCGCCAATAAAAGTTGCTGGTATGTCGTGCTGTTGTGGGAATTACTCGCCGGGACAGGCTCAGAAGCACGACAGTGAGCGAAAACCTCAACGTTGAGCAGCTTCTTCTTCGAACGGAGAGGACTATGTTTCGATAGTTTTGGTCAGGTGGCACGAATGTCCCACCATTATGACTTCAGAGGCGAACGTTGAATGGAATGCCCTCTGGAGACAACCGCTTGGCAAACCAGGATGAGGTGTTTTAACCAAATCCAAAAACTTGACTAATTATATTGTGGCATAATTCCTGATGAGTTAGAGTCGGTGGCAGAGAATTGAGTCAGTCCTGCGCTCTTTCGAAGCGACCCCTTTAGTGGATCATGCGGGTCAGAAGAACATGATGATGGAAAAAAGCTATAGCTTATACTTAAGCTAGTTTTAAAAATGTTTGCCTGGCAAGTAAAAGTAATTATAAAATATCAAACTACTGTTGGCCTATTCGACGAAGGATAACCATACGTGGTTAAAAGCCCGGAATAAAAAAATGTGCGTTCACTCCTGGCCTGGGCGTTCCAGGTCGTCTCTGACTTTAACTCTATCGCGTCACTGACAATGCTCCTCAAACTTCGGGGTTCGGAGTGGACACTTGGGAAGAAACAAAAGAACGCAAAACACGAGTGGGTGCTAGGCTCTGGTCCACATTGGTCAGTCGCGTAAGAAACGAAAAAGACAAAAAAATTCATCATTATTTTTAAGATTCCATTTGCATTTAGATTTTCTCAAACAACTCACAGTCTATCTAACAATTTTGCAAATTGTAAGCCTTTGTGACAAGAGACCGTCCAAAATGTCACAGCTTGTAGTAAAGATTATGCATCTGAATTGAAAATTTGCTTAAATGTTGGCAAGGGAAGCACTTTAAGGTTAATAAATCCTCTTTAATCAAAAAAGCGGAAGTGTCTGTTATTGCGCGAATAATAAATATGATTTGCATACATATGTGCATGCACAATGCGCAACAAATTAGTTAAGGGAGTAAAAATTAAAATGTCCTGCAGCCCTTCGCCTTCTAGCTTCTTTCCTGGTCCTGTTCCCATTATTTTTTATAGCTCTTTCGCTCAAAGATTTTTCTTAATCACCAGCAGAAGGATGGAAAAATTAATCTTCTTTTTGCCTTTGAACAAATTTATTTTTTTTTTTATATTTTCCCTACTTTTTAGCCTCTTCCATTCCCTTTGTCCAGCTAAGCGGAAAGCGAAATGTTTCCTTTTATTTCAGAATATTCACTCATTTATACATGCATAAGGATGAGTTTTTTTTTTATTGAAGAGGATCATGATTCAACTTCTTCTTCAGCTGCTCCGTTGCAGGCTTAATGTTTGCAGCATGAACGAGGTCCAGCTCGGCAGAAGTAAGCAGGAGCAGAGACGGCGACAGCGGCTGCTGGAGCGGCGATGCCGGCGACAATGGCGGTAGCAAAAGTAATTTCGAAAATCAATTCGAGGGTTGTTGCAATTTTTATGCATGCGCTACGTCTGATCACACAGAGAAGACGAGTAGGATGAACCTCATTCTTTTCTGTTTATTACTGCGTTTAATTAAAAGGATACGTACACGATGACATGTCGCAGGCAAAGATATAAAGCACGGTTGATTGATTACAATAATGAAAGTGTTTTGTGATACGTCAACGTCGACGTAACTGTAAATGTAACTGCATCAGAAACGGGGTGTTTCGTGTATCCGCTGAAAATTATTGTGAGTGGGTGCAAAAAGTCGCGGCACTTGTGGGTGTAGAATGGAAGCCGACCGGATGATAGTTCTGTGCTGCGCAGTGCAGCTCACCGGATGTTTGTGGCAAATATTTGCAGCGGAAATATTATTTTATGCAAAGGTTTTCTGCATTAGTTGTATAACACTTTCAACGGTTTTTGTTGCACAACGATGAGTCTAGTACCGACGGAGTTATTTGCCGCGTTCGCTTTACTTTTTTGGAGAGTTTCCAATGCGAGTGTAAACATGGTCTGGACATTGGACTATCGGCGAACAAGCCGGATGACCGGCAGATGAATACAGAGAAAAACTACTACAAAGCATACACTCATACAAATGCACACTCTCGCTGCTGCTCGAATATTAACATCGCCCCGTTCGTCAGTGATGGGAAAAGTGCTTATTTTGTGCTTTGTTGCGATTGCTTTTCATGTTTGTTTTAATTTTGTGCCACTACTTGATGCTTTCTCATCACAGAGTGTGTTGCCTGGCTTTGCTCTGGCTTCTGTAAACAGATCTTTGTATATTGAAAACGAAATTGAAATCGTATTAGTTTTATGTACTCTTTCTTCTGTTTCGTATTGATATCAAATAAGCTAATTGACTGAGGTTTGCACTGCCTGCCGTTTTTTTTTTATTCTTCTGAGCACTTCAATTAATTGTTTCAACATAAAATATGGCTCAATATACGGTGTTTATTGACGTTAAAAGAAAACTAAGTTTTTTCAATATAAAAACTGAACAAAATCGTAATACTCTCATTTCCGTAACGATCATATTCAGGTGAGGTAAATCCACAGAATTCTTGTCCCAACACGTAAATCCAGTCCGCAAAGGTACCTTCCATGATTCGGACAGTAAGCAACTACCCGTAATTGTATCGCATCATAAATTCCATGTGAAAAAAGGAAATATAACCACTTTGGATACTTTCACCCTATTATCGTATACGTAACATTATTATAAAAGCTATTCAAATGCAATTCCTAGCAATACATTACCCTTCAACATTAAATGTTCTAAATTAACTGCCAGTCACCCAATGCAGTACTCACGGGTTTATGGCATCCTTTGCCACCGTTTCGGTGATATGTGAGTCTACCCTTATCCGCGGAGAATCTTACTTTCATAATCTAATAAACGAGGCGGTTGAAAATAAATTAAAATTTCACCAAACATTTTTTTTTTTGTTAGGTCTCATGAATTTTAAGTTAATCCAATCGCAAATTATGTTGCCTGTATGTGAGAACATGTGTGTACCTCCTTGCTGGGACACCTCGTTTCGATTCTAGTAGAGTCCTCCCTCTAGCTGTTCACTGTTCGCCTACGTGTGTCAGTTTAAATTAACGTTGTGCTATAAATTTTCGGGCGCGGTCATACGTTTACGTGCGCGTTTCAAAAGTTGTTTTTACATTTTGTGATGGGATTGGTAAGACGGGCAGGAGTTCATGGCGGCAACAGCAGTGGCAGCGGCAGTGGCAGTGGCAGTGGCACCGGCAACATGACGAGTAGCTTTGCAGTTTAACGCGTTAAGTTCGTCTTATTTCGGAAACCAAGACGAGTAAGAGAGAAAAAACGTGTTTCTCTCACATTTTCATCCGGACTTGGATGTCAGGCGACTTAAAGGCTGAATGGCAAGCAAACAGCTAGAACATAACACATACATGACCCTCGTGTGATCCTTCATCTCCCTGGCACTGTGACCGTGCGACGGTAGTGAACGGTGTTATCAAAACCCGCTTACAATCCTCCTTACCGAAAAATGGCAATAAATTTTTCGTTTTTCAGCTTTTTATGTCGCGCTTTGTCACATTTTTATTTATGATCCATGTTATACTCATTTTCGCAGCAGTAAATCGGAGCGGCAGGGTGATGGGGGTTTAGCAGCCCTATGTACGTCTTGGGTGGACCGGGGTATACTCGTACACATGTTACACATTCGAGAAATGTCATGGTTCTCTGGAGCAGCAACCGTTTCCCCCGATCACCGTTCGCCCATTGCCCCAGAGACACGACCGCCAGAAAGGCTTCATCGACTTTAAGTGTTTTCCTTTAAAGGGTCCTCGTTCTGTCTTCCCCCCTCATTTCCCCTCAGCACAAGTACAACGCAACGACCAACGACGAATGTACACACGAGACGAGGGTATGTTGTTTTCCTTGCGAAGCTTTTGAAATTTCCCAACACTTACAGGGATCAAAATCCTGTATGAATATGAGGTCACGTAACACATAAATTGAGATATGTATCCGTGTAAGAAAAAGATACTTATCGTTTCGAGTGGGGGGTTAAGGGAGTTTTCAGTTTTCCGTTCTGTGTTTTTTTTCTTTTTACTGTTGCCTCTTTCCGGTTCCATTTAGGGTATTAGGTGGTGTAAAATTCAGTGAATGATCACCAAAGAGGCGGGCTGCTTAGCAGACGAAGAAAACACGACTTTCAAATGAAGAGATGACGAAGAAACATTAGAGTACTTCTTCCTTGCCTCCCCTACCCCATACACACATACCTATGTGCACACGCCTACACACTTTCCCCACCCAGAAGTCAGCACGACGGAATTCCAAATGAGATGAGAATGGCAGCGTGATTGAAGGGATGAGTGGTTGTCGGTTGCATAGAGAAGCAATCCCAATCCCAACGCATTAGTTCGATTCCGATGTGCGTACACCGACTGCAAAGTCGTCCTCGAAATACATGGCTCCTCGCATATACACACCCGTGCATACATCAAGTTCGAGTGTCTTCCCCGTCGCCCTCACTCACGTCTTGCCTTGAAAGGGTGCCGAGCGTAATGGATGGTAATTCCATGCGAAAAATGAAAGTCATTATTTAAATACTTCCCAATCCCCATAATGTTATTATGTTGAATTATTAAATGTGTATTGCGGTGGATTAGTTACATGGTGTTGGAGCACCCAAATCGAAGCTGCCTCACTCGATTTGATAATTGATCCGGCTCAGAGTGTTCTCGAATCATCTGCATGTGTGATACACTGCATTTTGTATGGTTTTCATGGGAGTGCTGCATAGTGCATAGTGAAGCCATAAGCACTTGTCGAGATATATGAGCTCTTCATGTCACTGCTGAAGAGATTTGTGGTTATGCTTTGAAATTGGTTTTGATTTATCGAGCGTTCTTTTGAAAACGGGGAGTGGGGGCAATAGTGATTGGATTTATTTGACAACCACTAAATTTGTTTTTGTAAATTGCAGCTGTTACGAGGGCGCTATAATTGCATTAGAGGACAGACTGAATCCATGACAGCCTTTCATTTTAATGAAGAATGAATGGATCGAAATGCGAATGGCGATGACATGTGCCAAGCAAATAATAAATTAAAATACAATGAGTCCTGAGTGAAATTAATTCTGCGATATCCGGCACAACCAACCAAGTGTTAATCTACTACAGACACATAATTAGTCTTCAGTATTTCCAAGAAATGCGATTCACTCTCATGCCTTAGACGCCGTGTTTCGTATTTTCGTAATTTCCGTTCCGATCTGATGTGTGTTCAAGCTGTTCCAGCTAAACAGCAGGTTGGAAGTTTCGCTCTAAGTCACAATGCTAATCTTGTACAATTTTCCCTTTAAACATGAATACCTTACCTTAGCCTTGCTTGTGGTTTAATTTCATTGTTGGTTTTGTCATCTGTGAGAGCATTTTCTATTAGCATGTCGTGCCTGCCAGACATGCCTCTACGAAGGACGTCAATGGCAAGGACAGAGTCTCCTGTAGGATAAGAAAATGATTTGTTAAAGCAAAAGCACGCTGTTTTGCATGCTCCTGCAGACCGCCAACCGCTTACATCTAACATTAATAGTTTTCTTTTGATGCCATTGAACGTAAACGTGAACATGACTGCGACTGCATGGGACGGCAGGAAGGGATCTGATCATTTTATCAAATTCTCTAGGAGCTCCCTCAAACACAACATATGTATTTCGCTTGGATAGTAATTCATGAACCATGGTTTTCCATCATGGTTCATACTTTTTGATGTGCTTACATATCAACCAACGGACTCATTCTATTAAATTTCAATAAGGACCACTCATGTCTGTTGGTGACTAGGTATGCACGTGTATTTACCAATTCCTGCTGCGAAGAAAGCTTATAGGATGGGTATGTGCAGACACTATTTGTTGCCTTGAACATGAAAACCAAATCAGAAACTATGAGGATGAAATGGGTTCATTGTGCATGTGTAGAACTCCTTTAAACAAACTTGTGGATTCCATTCTCTTTAATTACATTTTTCATCATCATCATCATTGAACGGACTATTTCATACCTTGTTACCTTGGGAGCTGTGGAAAGAGAACAAGAAAAGTTTCAAATGGGAATGCATTATTTCAATAAACGAAAACAACATGTTCACAACATCACGGTTCTTTCTTTCAAAGTTAACAACCGCAGCGGATGCAAAGGAAGTTAGGACAGCATGGACTGCAAATTGTAGCAATTGATTCTGTCGTACCCTACCAAAAGCGAAATTTTTGCGAGGAAGAAGACGGACAGGACACGCCATGAAGTAATATGAAAATAATATGAATGCTGTAAATGGACTCCGCGATGATTGAAAATCAATGCAAATGTACATTACCCAGGACAACGGAAACGGCCTCCGTTTGGAGTATTAGCGGTTCATCTCAACATAATGTGCTTGGAAAATAATATACACCCAGTGGTGTTTTGAGTAGTTCTGGAAAAGCTAGTAAGATTTTTTGCAAAACCAAACTATGGATGCTTGAATATGGCTTTGATTCGTGGAGTTGATATAGGAGTCAGCCAAACAAATTAAGTAATATCTAGTATTATTAAAAAACTTACAAACTTACTTATTAAGCTAACAAACATTGGAGGGCTTGAGCTCGAGCAATAGCTGGCTCTCCTCGCAGACGGTCTTGAGCACGTTGATTCCAATCATCAAGACCAAGATGTCCGACGACTTCCTCTTTATGCCTAAAGTCTGCCTCTCCTTCCGAGCCAGAAGGCGCGCATATGATAACGATGTGACCAACCCAGTGCAGTCGGCAGATTTTTACGGTCCGAACAACATCCACGTCATGGCACAGCTCGTAGAGTTTCACGGTCATGTCTGTTCCTTCATTCGCTTTCCTAGCAGCCGGTAGTATATATCGGAGGTAGAGTTTTTCGTGCGTAGGCACCAAGCATCAGCGCTGCTGTTCTCATCGTCCAGCTTTCGGCGATTAAAAACGGTCCACGGGTTCAAAAGTTATTAGTTTCTAACAAACGACAAAACACACACCCACTGCAAATTTGTGCTTAATTAAAATTCTACTTTATGAAATTAAATATCTTAAAAAAGTCCTAGTTCCATTCATTCCAACCATTCAATGTAAAATGACCAAAGTCAAAACCGACTTTTTTAAATCCGATATAGCAAAACAAATTTGAATATAACTCCGAAGGTTGCAAGAAGTTGCATCTAATTTTTTCCGTGTTGCAACCTGAAAGTATGAAGCACAGGTTGATATTAGTCGCTATACGTAGCATGGCGTCGATTTTTTTGGCACTCAAAAAGGATTCATAAAAGATTTTTTTAACACCCTTTTGAAACTACTTATAAGATACTATAAAGATACCGAATTTATCTTCTTATAAGGCTACAAAGAACATTCTCCAGAGAACTTTTTCCGCTGTTAACCCACTGTGCGGCGCAATTGCGATTCCTCTCAGTTGGCTAGTTTAGCGGCGCTAAACCAAGAACTTCAATGAATAAATTCCGTGATATATATTTTATACTCAAAATGCATTGAATGACGATGATTAATTGCAATAATCAGTGATATAAATAACAATAACTTGTAAACAATACTTAAAAACATGATAACAAACATACACCAAGCTCGATTTAATGTCATTAAGAGAATGTGTTCCTTTACCCACGTACATATGTATTTTCAACGTATTCTCATCAGTGATGGGACTTCTATCACTTAAGTAGTATTTCTACCACTTTTTCCATGTTGAAAAACCTACCAACCAGAACTTCAAATCTACAACATTTTGCCCATTGCTCATAATATCTCTAGCATTGTTCTGAATATGTATTAAGATTCGATAAAAATTTGGTCTGCTAGACGCTAAAATTAAAATTTTAAAATACCGAGATCCAAAAAGGTTGTGGCTTGAACCATGCCACCAATCATGTGACTTGGAATTTATTTCAAATTATTGAAGATAGAATGGAAAACTATCCCTATAACTATCCCAGCAATGTGTTGCATCAAACATGTTGCCAATTTGTTTTTTACGATATCTTGTTCTCAGCAAAAATGATACCATGTATGCATGAAGGAGTAGAGAAATTTGTTCAGTAAACTACTTCGACCTACAAAATGGTGCCGGCAAAATAGTAAGACCAGGGAACTTGGTTTTAATTTGAGGTTTGTGTCGGTTCATTTTTTATTTTGTTTTTGAAGTGATTTTTAATGCCCTACGGCCATCAAAATTGCTAAAAGATTATAACCACATTAAAGTTCTGCCGATGAAAAGCCCTTTCAAATCAGCTACAGAGATTATGGTTGAAATACACTAACTAGTCTAATCCTCAATAATACAAAAAAGTCTTGAAGAACAAAATTTCTTCGAAAGATGTAGTAGAGTAGGCAGATGTAGCTCAGAGTAGCGCCGGTCCTTACCAAAACCCCATGATAAAGCATCTTAAATTCGCAGACCACTTAAGTTTCAAAAAGCAAAAGAAAAACAAAATACAAAATATTCATTAGTCCGGTGAGACAAAAGTAAATTTGGATTGATCTGATGGTCTGATATTATATATCATCATCAAATATATAAGTAAATTAACATAGAAACATTTTTTTTTTTCACTTTTTTTCTGCTTATCTACCACCACTATTCATTTCCTAAGTTCCATCACTGATTTTCATCCACAGGACAAAATTCCCATACAAAGCCCAGCCAAATATACCGAACAAAATGCTAGAAACCACGACTCTTGAGTGTTGGGTCGGCGCGCCGGGTTTTACTGAAGAGAAGAAACTTAAGCGTTTGATTCTCTTATTTCGTTTAGCACCTTTAAAACACAGCGTTCGTTTGATAGAATATAATTCACATCATTTTGTTCGTGGTAAAACAAAGTAGATGATGTCCATGGAGTAAGCTTTATTACAACAGTTTGTCTACCGAAGTTGGCACTACCGTGAAGATAATCCTTGTAAATGGCTGTGTCTTTGGGCCTAGCCGAGATAAAAACAAATACTTCTTCAAATGGAATCTTAAGATAAATTCTATGAAAATACAAGCGATTTCGATTTCTCATTTGTATATTATTCTCATCATAAATCATTTTTTAAAATAGCTATAAAAGGCAATAGTTCTATATATGTAACAAAAAAAACTTTCTGTACACAATGATGTTTACGCTTCATATTAAATAAATAAATGGGCACCAAAAAAGCAAATGAGCAGATCCTTGGTCGCGTCGATAGGAAAGTCCTATGCATTACCTTTGGTCCCATATGTCCTGAGGGCGAGGGAGAAGGAGACTTAACAATGAACTATAGAGCGACAGAGACTTGGTCGAACAAGTTCGAGTCTATCGACTCAGCTAGCTAGTTCATCTAGAGCGAAGATCGATAAGACAACGCGGTGAAGGAAGTAAATAAAGGACCTCAAACAGCTGAAATTAGTTAGTTTATTAGAGTGATACTGAATCTTATTTGTGTTTCATTTATGACACAAATAAATTGCTCGAAAGGACACTAACAAACTCGCTCATGTGAAACTTTTGCAATTATTCCTGATGTACCCTACACTGAAACATTATATATGACATGTAAATGCACATGTTTACAACTGCTTTGCATTTCATGTACTTTTTTTTACATGAAATGGTGTTTAATTAATTGCGCTTCCACCGCAATGGAATTGAATTAATTAAATCAGTTCTATTGGCCATGCCAAATCAGTAAGTGGTTAGGGTTTGATATTCGCCTTTTGAATCTTCACTGGAAGGAATGCTCGAAGCGTTCGAGTTGTTAGACAACTTTTGCATGGAGGGGGAAGAAAATGAATTCCAAAATTCGTAACGATTACGTCGACCGTCGTACTCATACACAGATAATTGGGTTCTGGAAAATGGACATTTCAATCCAAGAATATTTTCACAAGGAAATTGAGAGAATGCTATATCTTGCCTTTGACTGTGTAATGAGTAAAGAGTAATACATTCTGATTGTTTTGTACTATGGGAGTGGGCGAATAATCATTCTAGTCCTGAACGAGTTGGTCGCTTTTAGAGGACAAAATTAATCATTGCAGTCCGTTCACATGTTGGAAAATAAAGAAAATTTTTTCTCTCATCTTTGGAATACAATCAATGTAGGCAACAAAGTTTTTCGCATAATTATTCACCAACAAATGCTCATCAGATTGTGTCCCCACAGTGTGCACAGACGTTCAATATGAAGTAGTTACACTACACACAAATTTTCAAACGATGTTCAATGGAAAAATCCTTCCACAGCGATAACATGTATCTGCCATAAATATTCCAAGAGGAATATAAATCTTAATACACTGAAAGTTTTCAAACTTTTGACTTGCAGATGATGTTGGTTGGGTTGGTGGCGAACCGAACTTTCCCCATTCATGCTCATTGCCGCAGAGCAATAGCGTAGAGTACGCATCACAATCATCATCAGCATCGCATCTACGTACACATTTGCTACATTTCTTGGCAACGACTTCAATATATGCAGATTTTTTATTCACTAGATATGGGCGTCTGCAAATGGAGCTGCCTTTTTGCGAATGACAAAAAAGTTTCTTCAAGGAATTGCTACTGTTATGACGAAAAAGTGATTTGATGTCTTTCCTGTAACCCCCGGCGGCCATGGCTTCTTTCATTTTTCGTTTAATTTGAAAAGTTTTCCTTCGATTTCCTTTCATATGTCAGCGAATACAACACGATTCTTCTGCGACCGAATTCCAATGCGAGCAACTACTTAGTACGAGGAATGTTCGCTTTCGCAAATTATTCTGTGCACAGTGTGGCATTGTTGTCGATACTGAATGCGTTCGAAGATGATTGAGTTGGACAGGATGATTTCTTTTTTCCGTTAAATTAAAGTTTAAAGTCCAATTTTGTGTATTGGCAAACTGCCATTCGATGGCTTAATCAAGTTGTTGATGTGTAACAATGCGTCAGAGTGGTGTGCACCGGAACGAAGTGCGGAAGAACAGAGCAGAACACAACAACACGAGCTCTCAATTCCATAACTTGGCCAAAAGATCACAACCACCAACCGACGTCGTCCTCATCGGGAGTATCACATCACGACCAGGATGTGAACTGTAAACTTAATTCGATTGACTTTTGCCTTCTCACCTCTACAAGGAGGAAGGCATCAAAACCAGCAGCAGCAGCCAACAGTGGCAGGGATTGAAAATTAATGAACTGAATTATAGCATTTTGAAACAATTTCCGTCTACGTGCCAACAGCGTTCGACGAGACTATTCTGGCGTGAGCATATTGTTGAGAGCAAAGGGATGTTCCTTCTCACTTATAGATCCTTATTGAAGAATTTATGTGGATCAACAAGGACGACTACGACAACGACGATGTCGATAAAGATGACAGCGACTATGGCAGAAACAAGACAGGCATACCAACGGACGAAGCTGTCGCTACCAGCTTCGGGTGAATGAAGGGCAGTGGTGTAAAAATCATACTTGCTTAACGGGACATGATTGCGCCGGAACACAGCAAGGAGCTGTATTCGTGAATTCCCATGATTTTATCTGTTCTAATGAATTCCTTTAATTATGAAAAAATGTAGGGAATTTATGAGAATCTTCCATCAACAGCTTCATACAAATAGTAAATGGGTTTGTCTGAGACGAACTGAAGAACTTTCGCACGGATGAAAGTTTTGGCATCACCCTCCCCACCGCCTGTTCGGTTGTCGGTTGCTATGAGAATGCTGAAGATTTTCCGGATTTTCAGAAACCACAATTTATTTAATTGAAAATATCAACTTATCTGCCCTTTCTTGTTAAGTCAACCAGAATGACTGTGTTACGACTAACACGGTTAATTGAATTCGAAACTTTGTGGAACTAATGTAGATCTGCTAAACCTAAGGAAATTTGAGTTTTTTTTTTAACTTTACAAGAGTTTTTCTACGCTCCATTGCCGCCTCGCAATAATGTGCCATCCCATGAGTGACGTTGCAGACATCTGGTGAATGCCTGATGCTATTCCATAGATTCCTTTGGCAACTACTGAATGCACCAGTTTGCCTGTCACTGCTATTATTTCCATAGCAGAAGCAACGGGTTCAATGAAAGTTGAAGCATCCTCTGAGGGAGTTCTTCTTGCTCGAGCATTCCCTTGAGGTTTGCACATTTTCTCTCTCAAAAGTATAATCGTCTTACACTCTAGTCTAGCCAGTGGTGAAATTTTACCATAGAAATTCTTCGCCTTCTATGCGTTTAAACCCATTGTTCGGCTGTCAATGCACCATTCATTTCTTATACTGCATTGGATACAACCATTTGAACACACGTTGAAACTGTTCGGTGTTGGAACTGCGTACTGGATATGGGCGCTTGTTTGGTTGTAATCTAGTTCAAGTATCGTCACTCTCTCATATTAAAGTAATCGCTGGAATTCAGGGATGGCTCATCAAGCTCATCAGATAAAAATTAGGATCAGCTTTCCGGCGCAGCCTTGAAGACCTCGGAAACACTTGTTTTCGGAGAATTTCGTCGGAATAATTCGTAACGCGCGGATGCCATTAGTATTCAGAGTGTTTCTCGAATTACCATATAAATGAACTTAAGCACCCCACTCATTATGTATATCTGCATGTTGGGCTTTTTGTTGATCCGCCTTTTTTCTTAATTTTTCTGCTTTTTCTGTTAAAGTTTACAACGTCCCCATGCCACCCGCTGCCGCCGCTGCTACCGCTGTCCCACAGGCCACCTTTTTGGTGAATTTTTGAAGAGGGTGCCTTAATTCTTCACCCACAGCAGACGACGGCACTTGGTGCCTGGTGGTGGCTCTTAATGTGTTAATAAAGGGTAAGCGGCAGCAGAAACAGAGAGATTCACTGTGTCGTGGTGATTTTCTGCTGAGCTCAGGATAATCATTCTTTGCGCTAACGCTCATGTAGCCTTTGCCATCGTGTATTTAAATGAATGAGGCGACGAGGCGTGATATGACTTCAAGCCGACAGTGTTTGATTGTGGGGGCCTGCAAGAGATGCTTTTCAAATGTGCGGCCGAGTGGTCGTATGGAATGAGAACGCTCTGTGGTGAGTTTTGAGAGGTGGGGCTTGGAGGGCTGGTTGGATGGCTCGTTTTCGACGGTGCCGGTTTGATTGGAATTCCCGTAATGATTTAATTTTTCGCAACCCTCATTTTGGTTAATTACGAAAAATTATTTTGGCTTATTTACGTGCTTTGTTAATTTTTCATTTCCCGGAAATGATTGCCTGCTGTCGTCCGGGCGGGTGTTGGCTTGTGTACGAGGACAGTTTCTGTTTGGATTGAGATTCAGCGACGGCGCTGCTGGATTTTTGCGGGAAATCAGTGTTAGCTGGTGAGTTGTAATTCCTTTGAGCCAAATGATGTTGTATACTACGCGAAAGCGGAAATGGTGAGATTCGTTTTTATTGAGTTTTATTATCGAAACACGTGGGCGGAAGGACGGTCGGCTGTGTTTCGCCATTTACTCGGATACGTGTAGATGAGTATTTAAGGAATCATAGAACAAGCTAATTTAAATGAGGAACAGCACTCCTTGGGCGTGTACATGGAAAGGAAATTAGGTCATTATTTAGCTCGGATTTCCCGGTGCGGGCGTCACTTTGGGATGCAGGATGACTTTAAATATGATTGCTATTAATTTTTATAAAGATGTCTATGCTTTGATTCGAGTATGATAATTTGGAGTAAGGAGCTTTTAAATCCTATATTTAGTATAGCTTCTACACAAATTTAAATTTACCCCGGCCTTTTTAAAAAAAATATGGTGGTCGTGGCGTAGCACACTCGTTGTGGAACCTAATCCCTATTATTATTGTAAAACAAATAAAACTTAGCATTTTTATAACACGATCAGGGTCAAAATGTCTGTAGAGGACTGTAGGGCGCGTAAAGAAAGTCAAAAGCAGGAAGAAAAGCAGTCGTATGGAATGTTTTATTCATCCCTAGATGTCCATGCACTTTTTACACACTAAAGTTATGATTCGTATGACCCACCCAAGTGGGTCATAAGTACATTGTGGACTTATGACCTGTGGACTTATGACCCTGCACCCCGAAGATAATCCTTGAACTCATCCTCTCTTTAGATTATCCAAAAAAATATCTTAGAAAAAACTATAAAGTATTTCCTATACTATTGTTGCAAGAAAATTCAACTAGAAGAGATAAGTTATTTTAGAGAAATCGGAGAAAATAATGTGTTTATCGATTCACCAAAGGACACTCAACCTCGGTTAAATAAAATGCTGTAAGGTGAAAACATCTAATTTTCTAAATTCTATTTCGTACATATTTTTTATTTATTTAGCACATTTAGTCCCACCATAGGAAATATTCACAAAAACCGTAATTATACTTACAACTGTTTACATAAAAATGCCCATTTTTAAATGCTGGCAACTCCCTTTTTATCCCTAACCTTGACAAACAAAGAACCGTAACATTGGTTTTGTTGTTATAGGAGATTGCTCTGTGCGACTGTGCCATGACGCGATATGAACATCACGTGGCGTCAACCGAAAATACAATAACACGAGGCAATCAGACAACGTAACTGTCTTAACTTGAACAACGAACACAATCATGCACACACGTGACTACGAGACATAGTACAGTACACACGATCAGAAGGTCAGAAAGTTTCAATTAGCAACAATAAAGCGCCAAAGAGGTAGGTCTTGTTTCGCGTTAAGGGGGTACCCTCAGAACGTCAAAAGAAATCCTTTTATCGTGGTTACACATTTAAGTATTCCGAAATGTTTTTCAACATGAAGAATACGTATTTAAGAAAAATTAATATTATTTAATAAAATTTATATATATTATTATAAATTATAATTTTTTTTTAAATTTATTATAAAAATTAATATATATTAATAAAATTAAAAATATTATTTATTTATTTTTTAGTTTCAATGGTCACCAACTTCGAAGACAACTTTCACTCAAAATTGCTTATCTCTAAATAATAGTCTAATCTGCCTACCTATATATATATTAATACCTTTAAAATGTATTTCTTTTAGAAAATAGACAAATTTGTTCCCTACTGAGGATTAATGAATCCTTTAAAGTATATCTCGATGAAATTGTAAATGAACTTTGATCGACAGATCCAGTCGAATATAAATTATATAGTAATGTGTATATTTTTTTATATATTAATTGAAATTGAACTTGGTGTTTAACCGTACCTACCTCGTAACTGGTGGAGCGTACGTGTCTGCCTGGACCCATCCATATTAAATACCTATATTTCAGGACAGGAAACTCATCTCCTCTCTCACTGGCTTTTCGCTTCATTTTGGAAACGAAAAACACAAAAACCAAACACTCTTCACGAGCGACAGCAAAATATATCCCAAAATAATCAAAACCTGCAGATTTGTCGACAGAAAACTAAAATAAAATTAAAACAATTAAAAAAAATCTAGTATCAAATCACCAACCAATTTACTTACTATATTCGCACTGCGAATATCGTTTGGGTCTACTCAGACGCAAAAACGTACTCTCATCGGATGGTTAATACTGTAATCATCAAATCCTACATACTTAACATTATTTTCGAAATCAAAGCCGTACTTATTTGTTTGCTCTTATTTGTCACAAGCTGTCTGTAAACTGATTGCAAATAACAAAACAAATTGTATAAATTGTATAAAAGTGGTTGAACAAAAATTCAAAAGAAAATCGAAACAAAATATCGACCGCAGCCGAAAGCAGCCAGTGGTGACTATTTTCCACACGATGAGTTCGGATGACCCTTTTCTTACCCAGGAATGCGATGAAAACAGCCACTCACTCGTGCTTACACAGTGCAATAGGGTTTCCAACTATAGGATATAAGGAAAGATTTTAGTCTCACAGTTCACATCCCTTGTATGCCACTGTTATGATAACAAAAGCGTTCAATTGATTTCGAATTAAATATCAATAACTGATTGCAAACGTTGGTGTCGGAAGGATCGAAAATACATATACACACCTAGGTATTACTGGTGAATATAATTTCTTTTTTGTTTCTTACTTTCTACCTATGGCTGCACATGCAAAATGCATCCTTCTTGACCGAATCAGTCTCTAGATTGAAATCTATGTGGCATGACCAGTGTTTCAAAGAGTGTCACGGAGTAATTATCACATTGCTTGAAATAAACATCGCTGAACAATGAACTTACATTAAATCCTAATATTGCTTACACTAGAGTTTAGGAAAAAATGAGTAATTGCTTTCGCAGTCTGCGTTCGACTGTGATTTAAACTTAACTTTTCACAAACGCAGCAAGAAATATAACTTAGAGCTGAGTTGCTATTGCACTTTGGAATTATTCATACATTTTAGTTCCTCTTTTTCTTTCGCATGCATCGATCATCACTCGAAGCCCATCACTGGTAATATCACTCAGAGGTAACCATTATTGCCATCTATATATGATAATAGTGGTAAATGCTTGAACATCATACAAGTGATTGAGGCGTGGTTTATTAAGAATCTAAACTCAGTTCAGTTTTGATTCTCATTAAAACGCTCACTTTATTTTGTACGTGTCAAAGTTGGTTCGTGACTTAGCTGTCATGGCGCTAGACGTCAAAAGACGTTTTTTTTTATTAAAGAAAGGATCTATTACGAAGTGGGATATGGTATCCTATGTTTGTGATTCACTGGTGGTATCTGAAGCGACACTTGTGGTTGATATTCTTCAATACTACACTCAGTACTGATTACTTAGTTAATCTTACTCAGTAGTAAATACAGTTTTGTTTTGTTGTTGATTTGCGTGTAGAAGTATTACTGAGCTGAATATAGATTCTCAGTAAAACATGCCTTATGTATTCATACAATTCAGACTAACTGAGTTCAAAGAGTGATATTTGTGATTTGTTGGGCAGTAAAGAATCACGCGAGAAAGTTTGAATTCACAATCGAAAATCGAAGTCTAAAAGCACTGTGATTGCAATTATACTAAACTAAAAACAATGTTTGAACACCATAATCGTTTACACCATTTCAATGGGAATATAGTAAGACCGAACATTGATACTAAGTAATAAACTCTCTTGCCGGCGGGCGCCGTGGCCGAGCCGGGCGTCACGGCTCCACCTCTTTCGAGTCACTGACAATGCTCAAAGAGTATTCCTGACTAGAAAAAGCTTCTCAAATTCGCCATTCGGAGTTGGCATTAAAACTGTAGGTCCCTTCTACTCGTGAAAGAACAATAGCACGCACAACACGAGTGGTTGCTGAGAAGCTAAGCCCAGGTCCACCTCGGACTGTCGCACCACCCATATTATTATTATTATTATTATAATAAACTCTCTTGTATTTTGATTTAGTAGTTTATTTTGACAATAGTGGAACTTCCTTTTTTCCTTCCTTACAGGAGAAATCTATACTATATAATGATAAATTGTTTCTGCGTTAGATGGATCGTTTATTAAATAAATTTTATTGAATTTATTGTGCTTTTAAAATTGTAACTTCGATCTTAGCTAAAGTAATTCCTATTTCGATTCTTAAGCAAAACAGCGCTTCGATAAAAAGGTTGTGAATCGACTCAAAACTGAACATAAGCGCATGAGCGCAGACACCTACAGCGTGACGATAACCACGTCTCTCATATTTTTCGCTGTGTGCTGTTGGTGGCGCTTCATGTGTTTAGAGTTCACTGACAAGAATCTTTCTATTTCCACGAAATTTAAAAAAAAATAAAATGCCTCGAAGAAATTTAAACGAGTTGATATCCGTCTCCACCTGGGTGCGCCACCTTAAACGCGGGCGCCCTCTGTCACTTTGTTTCACGGGCTTGGAATCGAAGACTCTTCGGGCCCGAGCTAAGTTGTCCATACGCTCTACATGGCCTAGCCATTTCAGGTGTTGGATCCGAAAACGCCTGACTAGACTTATGTCGCCCGTACAGCCCGTACAGTTCGTGGTTGAATCTTCTTCTCCAGAAACCGTCAACGCAATCAGGCCCAAAGATCGCACGCAGAGCTTTTCTCTCGAAGAGACCAAGAACTTCCTCATCCGCTTTTGAGATTGTCCATGCCTCCGCGCCGTACACCAGGACTGGTATGATTAAGGTCTTGTATAAAGTCAGCTTGGTCCTTCGAGCTATGGCTCTACTACTCAATTGCCTCTTGAGCCCAGAGAAACAGTGGTTGGCAAGACTTACTCTGCGTTTGATCTCGGTACTGATGTTCTTTGTACTACTTACTGCGGAGCCGAGGTAGACGAAGTCCTTGACTACCGATTGTGACGCTCTGTCCAAAACGTCGATGTTGTGTGTCCTTTTTTGATGACAGCATATACTTCGTTTTGCCCTCATTCACCGCTAGACCCATTTTAGCCGCCTCCGCCTCAATGCCAGCAAACGCCTCATTGACGGCTCGCTGTGTTCTGCCAATCACGTCAATGTCATCCGCGTATGCTAGCAGTTGTACGGACTTCTGGAAGATCGTGCCTCTAGTGCTGGCGTATGAGTCTTACATGATCTTCTCGAGGATGACGTTAAAGAAGTGACATGACAGCGTGCCACCTTGTCTCAAACCTTTTTTGGCATTGAAGGTCTCGGTGAGTTCGTTACCGACCTTCATGGAGAGAGAATTCTCCACCGTCATCCTGCACAACATGACGAGTTTGGCAGGAATGTCAAAACTAGACATGGCGTTGTATAGCTCGTCCCTATGAACGCTGTCATATGCGGCCTTGAAATCGTCGAATAGGTCGTGGGTGTCGATCTGCATCTCTTGGGTCTTTTCCAGGATCTGTCATAGTGTGAAAACTGGTCGATGGTGGACTTCCCTGGCTTGAAGTCACACTGATATGGACCTAACAGGTTATTTATAAACGGCTTCAGGCGAGTACACAAAACGGCAGATAAGATCTTATATGCGACGTTCAGCAGACTTACTTAGCGTCCATCCGCACTGGCAGCTTTGTTAGATTTCAGTCTTCATATAGCTATCTTGACCTCGTCTAAGTCGGGGGGACTGAATTCTCGTCGATCATCGTCCATATTGAGTGGAACATCATCGCCGTTTAGCTGTCTGCAGAAATGGTTCACTCTACTCTACTACTAGTTGTCCATTTTCGTCCCGGAAGGCTTCTGTCCGAACCTTATATCCACTGGATAACTGTTTCACTCACCGTGCTCTTTCTCCTGGGAAGCCGGGTCTCGTCCCTTCGTGTGGCGCTTCTAGTACTTTATAATTTAATGTTAAAACTTCTCTAGGTTTCTAAGGCTAGCGAACTGTTCTAACTAAAAAATTGTGGTCTATAATGCTTGTAAATTATTAAATGAATGAATGAAGCTTCTTAAGTTTCTTGGAAAAAATTCAAACCAGAATATGAAACTTTCCTCATTTAAGGAAATTTTACTCGTAAATGCAATATATAATATTCTCTATGATTTCAACGTCACACTTCAAGAAACCACCATTCTTCTTCATTGTGCGCCAAGTGCCTGGATATCTTTTATCATTGCTCCAGCTGCACGGACAGTAAACTCACATTTCTACTCAATGAATTTTATTATCCCCCTTTAAAGAAAAGTCAATCAATCATTATTCAAATTTCAACATTCTTTTAGTCGACGTTTTTCATCTTCGGATTGCATTCCCTGGAGCTACTCTCACGACTGCATCCTGTCCCACCGCCAATTCGCCACCCATCTCCTGAATCAGCGAACAAAAACCATAGAAAATAAACAGTTCCATAATGGTTTGTTCCCAAATCATACCAGTGCGAGAGATATTTCTATAAGTGTACCTATGCACGTCCATGTGAGTGAGAGCAAAGCGCGAGAGAGCAGCAGAGTCTTACTGCCAATTCATGGACTTATAAAAAATAAAAGAAAAAAAACGCTTTACAAAGAATGTTTTTTCTTTCTTTCCTTTTCAACGCCAGACCAGCCCCTCAAACTGAACCAAAAACTTTTCGCAAGACATGGAGTACGTCCAACAAGGAACAAGGACTTGAAAATAACAGCAATACTAGCAGCTGATGGTTCTATCGTTGGAGTTGCTTCCTTATTCTTGAAAAACGCCGAAGAAATAGTAAAATGAGTGAATTGTGTGCGCGAGTTTTTCCTTGGCGTCCTTCTTTGGTTATCATTGTTATCCTTTGTGATGGGTCGTAATGGAAAATAACGAAGGAAATGTATACCTCCGAAACAGATGAAATAAGAATCCTTCCACGATGTTTTTAATTTTTTTTCTCCTTCTTCTTCTTATTTTCTGCTAGTGTTCGCTCTTGTGGGCTAACAAAATAGCGGCTGGCAAAAATAACGCACACTGTTATTGTGATGGAAAAGTGCTGAGGTGGTGAGGGAGAATGAGAAAAAAACAAGTCATTGTAGACGAGAGACCACGAGCAGATACTCGCGTTTTAGGTCGGTCGGATGTTGGGAAAGGTACATACAACACAACTATTGCCATGTACCCGCATCCTTCCTCCTATCAGGCGCTTTCTTTTTTGTCTCGTCCAATGTATTCAAGTTCATAATGGAGTTGGATGAAGGAACATTATACTGAATAAGTGAAAATTGGAGTAATATTCCAATTTAGGGTTTGTTGGTCTTTTTCTTATGCTTTTTAAAAGGAATTTCGCGCCGTGGCATCAAATGGTTTAAAGCACTAGGCAGTAGCAACGGGCAACGGACAACAGGCAACGGAAGCTTGTTTACGAAGATGACGTCATTATAATTTTGCAATTATTAGCTGTAGAAGGTTCTCTGTGAGATTCTATGTGGATGCGGATGTATTGTAGTAATGTAAGGGATGGCTTAGTGGGGCAAAAGTAATTGGTCTGCAGGATGCAGCCCACTCAGATTTAAGAGCGATTAGCCTACACCAAGCTGTAATCATAACTAGTGATGCGATATTTCTAAGCTCTGCTGATTACAAACAATTGACTCATCTTGTACTTTGTGTCGAACTTAAAAGGATAAGGACAATACAGTGCCATGCCTACGGGACATCGTGTTGACTGTAGAGCAAGGATCTCATATCTAAGCGTATCTGAGTAGACTGTCCAGATTAACGCTGCCAGAACACGGTAAAGTGCATCGACGTGGCAGTACTACAAGGATAGGGAATGGGGCCGAACTTATTATGTTGATAGTTATGATGACCTCAAAACTTAGGTTACCTCCCTCTCATCAGAGCTGGCCAAACGGATAGGAGGACACTGGACAGCAAATAATCCACCGATTGTATCTGACGTATAGAAACAACCTCTTAACACGTACCATTAAAAAAATGCATACAAAATTACAAAGTGTAAATTTAGTGCGTTAAGTAAATACCTTAAATAATGAAAAAAAAGAAGAGCAAGAAACTATCGTTCAAAGAAATGATGTGCCCCACGGCTATAAGAAAAAAAAACGGGTAACACAGGTGGCTCACGTGATGAGGCAGCCAACATCTTAAGTAACGAAACCCTTATTTAATTCCAAAAATAAGTCATAAGTAGGAGACATCTCTTGTGATCATATTTATACATTAAGCATTATTGTAAGGCTTAATTAAGGCTTTAAAAATTTTTCCAGTAAGGGTTTCCTTTTCGTATCTTCTATTTTTTCCTTAGCCTTATAAATTTACCCGCATGTTCTAGTGGGCCCTTCTCTTGTTCATGTTCATAGGGTGGTCTTTTTTATTGATACATATTATATTCGGTTTCTATATCTATATATATAGGGAACGTTTGTAGTATCTAACGTCGTACCGACAAAGCGGCCTACATAGCTGAATTCATGTCATGTTAATCAATCGTTTGCTTCATTCACAACTGAAATGTCACACTTTCTTTCTGCACTCGACTCAAAACGGCTCATTACCTTCGTGAGAAATATAAAAAAAAGTTTAAGCGACGAGAGGGTACTCATAACTCTGTGTGCAAACACGATTTTCTTTTTAAGTCAGAAGTGCCCTTCAGTCGTTCCCTCCTTACGCCGAGCACAGTTCGCAGTGACGTGCTTCCCAGTAAACAGTGCTGAAGTGCTCTACAGAATAACCTGAAAGTGCCAAAGAGGGAAAGAGATAAAGAAGTATTTATATCTGGAAAAGTGAGCAAATTCAACCTCTTGCTATGCGCTAAGGCTTTCCTTAAGGGCGTTTTTGAGGCTGTGTGCTGCGGTTTAATTTAACCGGAGTGTACATGAGTATTTTCTCGTTGGTTCGGATCAAAGATAACATCTCTTGCGGTGTAAATAATCCGAATTCTAATCCTCAGAGAAAGTGTTGACTTTTGGATTCCACAGAGCGCGTTGATATTCGGTTTTGTTTTCACTTGAAAATGCTATCTTCCCTTTCATGCACGGAGCGATTGAAATTGATATTTGTAGGGTTGTTTATCCAGACCATGTTGGGGGAAAATATTTAAACTTGAATGCTTAACGATTACACGGCATCGAACCGAAGTAATCCGTCATGGATGGGGGCCTTTGTGCGACTGTCTGTGCGACTGTTGCTTAGCCTGCAACAGTTTCGCCTTTACCATATTTTTGAAAACATTTTTCCTACCTCCATTCGTAGTTACTCAAAGGAGCCCAACAACAGACATCGATATCTTACTGAAAACTATTGAACATTTCCAATATCCAGTCACTTCAGAAGCAATGTTTTCGCTCCTCTACCCGACTCCTATTGACAGAAAGGAAAGCACTCTCACACTCTCAAATACAAACACTCTTCGGACGAAAAACTGTAGGAAAAACTCTTGAAACACAATAACGAAATGCATAACCTGTAACGAATATCGGATGCCATGGAGGAGTTTCCACCGTCTATACTGCATCTCCGAGCTGCAGATTCGCCCCCTTCATTGGGTTGCGTTGCCTTTGCGATTTTTGCCGGGTTTATTAAAACCTTCCTTGTTTACTCTGAGTTGAGTGGAAGAGTGGAGATCAACAATTTGCATAACGCAAAGTTATACACAAACATCAACGATAGTCAGGTTTAAGGGGGTGGACATGGT
Source organism: Eristalis intricaria (assembly GCA_964034865.1). NCBI lineage: Eukaryota > Metazoa > Arthropoda > Insecta > Diptera > Syrphidae > Eristalis > Eristalis intricaria. The sequence continues at coordinate 90,372,288 of OZ035875.1, read as the reverse complement.
ACACTCCGTTTTTCTGTTCTTGTTTATTCTTCCAGGGCATACTTTTGCATGTATCTTTATACAAACCGTACCAACAAAATGGTAACGAATGTGGATGGTGAATTCACTTCAAAAGATGCAAATACGATTTCCAATTGGTATTCTCTTCGAATAAAAAAGCGAAAAGAATTGCAAGTGGAGGTGATCTTCTTGAAAATACAATTTTGTAATTGATTGATCAAAGAGGGATAGTTTCAATTTGACCATCTAGTTGGGGGGGTCTTTTAATGATTGGATTTAATTCGTGAAGGGTTTTGAAAAAATAAACATTTGTGTCTATTAGGAAATATTGTCCGGCATGTGTCTGAGCTGAAGTAATAGCTGCATCGTAGATAATCCTAGGCAAGTTGAATTGGTCCTTTTAATGGATGTTCGCTCTTCTCGACCCAGGAGACTTGTTTTATTTTTCTTAGCTGAAGCATTGGTGCCCCTTCCGGTATACACCCATATTGTTACAGAATAGAGTTCGCGTGTATGTCTTTTCCTCCATTCACCTTCCTCACAGATCAGACAATCTGCTAACTCTCCGATATCAGCACTTTGGCCTCGGCTCCGCATACCTAGCAGTACTGGGAAAATAAGAATTTTATAGAACATAATCTTGGCCGGTGGAGTCGAGGCGTTTGCATCCGGTAGTAAGAGCGATTCTAAGTCAGATCTCCACAAGAACATCGTTTTTGGTGTTCAGGGTTTCCCCCGACGAGGAAGAAAAACTCCTCTACTACCTCAAACGTGAAGCAGTCGGTAGTAATATCTTTCCCTATATTTCTTCATGCAACAATAAAATCAGTTCAATTAAAAACAACAGAAACTTCGATACAATCCTCTACACTCAACTCACATCATCTCTTTGCGCAGTGTTACACCGCAACAGAATACATCTTAGCACTTCAAACAAACTTCCGAAGCCTACAGTCATCTCTCATGCAATCACACTGCGTTCACATCACAGTCCTATACTTCAATTATCATCTTTCGCTAAGAACAAATCTTTAAGTTATGTCTTGGAAAATTTCTTACACTCTACAAGTTACTGTTCTCCTACTGAGGACCATAAACGCTTATAAGGTAGTCAACACTTTAATCAGTTGCCCAACACATTGACAACACACATTTGAGGCTACTGCCCAAAATCGTTTGTTCTAATCTTGTTTCCCAACATTTGGCCACATGACAAGTTTTCGAGGGGCCTCGAGAGTGTCATTCAAACGCTGTCATGCAACAGAGTGTGCCACGAGTGCAGTTCCAAGGGCGCTTGTCAAAATAATTATTTTACACTAAACCCATTCCGAAAGTTTATGCAGTTGAAGCATCCTTCGCCTTTGTCGCATCATCAGCGTCATCAGCACACTCCTTGAATGGATGTGGTTTAGACACACACGTTCACACACACACACACAAACACACACACACACACATCAACCCGCAAAGTAGGATGCACGATAGCGGTGACAGCAGACTAAACCGAGCAAATCCATTCAGATGTGAATGTCATAATTAATTTCAGGACACTACACAATGAATATTCGTCCCCTATAGACAGCGAACACACGCAGTGCTGTTCGTCTGAGATCGTTCACCGGAATGGGCGGTGGGCCAGACAAGCAGCCATGTTATGTTCATACAAATAAGTAAGTGCGCTCGGAATCATGCAATGAGTGAAAGGAATCGCTGCACATGATGCTCGTTATTTGATTTTATTCATGTCTCATTAAAAGTTGCATTTGACAGAGGTTAAGTTAACCCCTGAACATTCCTTAAAGTGGAACTAGTCATGCTCTTGAGGAGAATTTAAAAGTTCTTCGAGACAAGGTAAATTTCACTGCCAGTGTGGTAACACTACACATGCCATTGACACTTTATCCTTGTGTTGGACTTGTTGGTCAATTTGTTGAAAATCCATTCAACTTGGATAACACTAACCACTCTCGATTCCATTATTGGAATTGGAAATCTGTGTTCGGAATTTGATGGGCGTTTCACTAAATTTTTTTTATATTCCGAATACAACATAATTTAAGGGACACAGGTTGTCTTGTCAACAAGCCTACACTTGAATAACGCTTGCACTTTTTGTCTCGTTCCCCCAGTCGTCGTTTCGCCTTCGTTCTCGGTTTGATTAGCACTTTGTCAGTGATATCCCTGTCGAATGTCATTTCTGCTGTCGGAGAAGTGTCAAACATTTCTAGAGTTTTCAATTCGATGAGCAAATAAGTAACGTTTTAGTGTTAGTGGAGCACAGCAACCAAAGCAGAACTCTACCGAGTGGTGATGGCACTTTCGCAGGCGTGTGCCTTGTTTCCACTGGATAATGGGGACTGGAGTGCCGGATGATTGATTTTTTTTACTGGTTTGCAAACAATTGGCAGTTGATGGGAGGGTAATGGAGAATCTGGGAGGCAATGTTCTTCTATTGTTGCACCACTGCGCAGGACTTTATCTAGCTCTGTCGTTAACGTTTTAAAAGGAAATCGAATTTTTGAAACGCTCGCCTATGGCTCGGTTATCCAGCGGCACTGTAGGATTGTTTTATTCGGAGGAAAACTTATGGAATTCAAGTTGAACTTGGAATTTATTTTGCGTTTACAGTGTTTATGTTGAAACCAGGAACAATGCCAGGTCTGCTTTTAAAATTACAATATTTGGGTTTAAATAAAACTGACCTCAATGAGGGAGTGACAGTGAAAAGTCACTTAACAAGTTCCACATCAATGATGTGTCTCAATGTCTTGAGACGTAGAAAATTTAAATAAAACAACAGCGATGTGTGCGGCTGCCCTTGAGAAGATTACTTGTTCAATATTTGGGGCATTACACAGCAGTAGTATCTCGAATGTTGGTCTCCAGATTAACGAAAGAGCGCGAACTTTGTTAGCCCCAGAGAAAATTAGTTAGTAATTAGAAGTACTATTATACCGACATCATAGAGCGTTTCGAGACAAGGCGATAGACGACTTTGTAATCGGGGTCATTACCGAGTGGCTTGGATTTGCTTATTCGCGGTGTCTGATAAATCAATGTTGTCTAGCTCTAGTTACTGAAAGTCCTTCAAGATCACTCTATACCTGAAACCTCGAGACGTTTTTTGGGTCTAAATCCGGATCCCCAACATTTCCAGCGTTCATGTAGAGTTCTCAGAGAGTTGTCTATAATTGTCTGGCTTCAATTCTTGTCTTCCATTCATACGGATTAAGGCCATACTAAAAAACAAGCAATCTGACTTATGGTCGGAAAGTGTCATCACGTTCGCCAGAATTGTGATAATATTTTTTAATTATATCTCTCGACTGACAAACCTTAGCACTAAATGTTTTCACAGTAGTAACTTTGACAGCTAGCTGCTTAAACATAACAATGTGGAAAACTATCAAACTAATACAAAATACTTCGAATCCATATCACTAGAAGGGTTTAAACTGCTTGTGGACAGTTTTTGGGACACCAAATTTTCACGTAAAAATAATTTCTTTGCAGTGCGAATATTCCAAGACCGGTGAAATGAAATAAGTTCTCGTTCTTGTTAATTTGTGTTTTATAACAATATAATAATAATATGTTATTATATATTAACAAAAACAACATCGCAGGTATTTTTAAAAAATGTAATTACTGAATTTTTGGTTAGCTTAGTATAACTAATGAAGTGCACTTCTAGTATAAGAAAGATTTTTTGAAAAGTTATGCAAATTTAAAAACGTGTGTTCGCTTTGTTGGGTTTGAGCATTATATCACGTTCTCTCTCGAACTGTTTTAAAAAATCAATTTCGATTAACAGTTTCCTAGGAAAAGAATGACGATGCACTTGCCGTCGAGCATCTCGTGTGTATTACAAAAGTAGATAAACGCTACTTAATACATATTAAACACTAGAGCTCGATTTATAAGGGTATGAACCTGTCTGGACCGACGGACATTAAAAATAAATATTGGGTTGGTTTTCTTAGTTTGTACGAATCGAAATTTGAAACTATGGTATCTACGAGTTACTGGAGAATGAGAATGGGGGATGGAAATAAGAAGTAAAATGGTACGTTAACTTGCACATTAATGCGACCTATGTTCAATACTTGGTGGGATAACCTCTTGCTGCTAGCACAAATTGGCGTTTTTTACGTAGACTGGTGACTAGCTTCTGAGAACGATCGATCAGGACATAACAAAGCATGACAAGGCCGCGGAAACCATAATACTTCTTCCACCATTCATTAGAGTCTTTAAAGCATAGCTTCGAGTTATCGAGTTCCGTTCCGAGGGCATCTTATATATTTTTTACAATGCGAACAAGTTAAACTATTCTTCAAACCTCTAACGGCTCTTGGACGATATTCCTTGCAAACTGAATTCGTCCTTCCAAATTTCAATTCGTGTGGTTTTTTCTTCTCAACGCATGCAAGGAGTCTATGTGGTTATTATTCATATGTTCGTTTATACATATGATGGTTTGTGTGACCGTTAAATGGGTAAATAGACCCCGTTGTTGTTTGTGTTAACTGTGTGCGGATGTACATAATCAGAATCCAATCTGTGGGATATCATCCTTTTTGCTTCATCTGCTGTGTGCTTGTTAGTAAGTCCGGACAAATCCCACAAACGTATCAGATGTAATCAAATCAAACCATAGCATTATGGGCTAGTGAATTCAGACATGACTTAAGATTACTGAATTTTTCAAACCTTTAAATTGAGACATAAACACTTGTTTGGTTTCTTGTCCCATTCATATAAAAGGCGAATGGAGTTTCTCACATTTAACGCAAAAACATATGTCCAATATAGTCGTCTTCAAAAGATCTCGTAGTGCTTTAAGAGAAGGAGGAACAATAGCAACTCAAGTAATCGATACAACGCACCATTGAGTTCTGCTGAGGATTAGGAAATGATTTGCAAAATCAGTGAAATGAAAATACATCGACGTCTAGACACAGTGACCAAGTGAGTCACGATTCGTGAAAGAGAACGTGCTTTCAAGGTATTTTTGGAGCAACGTACCTACCGAATTAAAACAACTGCATATTTGAGATAGATATAGATGATATGTGTTCATTTTTATGAGCTTATGTACACATAAATGTATTTGTGTTTTCAACATGACACACTTATGAAGCTTTTTCTGCAGACAGTACCACCACCAACAGTCACTTCACACAAGCAGTTAAATTACAATTTTGTGTTAGCTCAAGTTGAATCCTCTTGCAACGCAGAACCACTTTCTTCTTCAAACAAAAATTAATCGACAAAATTTTAATTAATCCCAGATCTCTTACTATTTCTCAAAACAGCCACGTCGATCCACGTTATGCCCTCGCGAGTCTTTTCATCTACCACCAAGGCATCCCTTGGTACATTCTTTTTCAAATGAAATACAAATTGAAATCCGCTTCAATATGCATACAAATAGATGATAGGATAAATTCAATACGAAACCCCTTTTTGGAATCGGATACTCAATTTCAACTCATTGTAGTCACAATACAAATGCTTCAGCAGAAATGCACACTCGACGAGAGTGTATCTATTCGCAGCTAGAAGACGGAAACCGGAGAAACTGAGAAAGCTGAAGAAACTGGAGACCGGAGACAATGGCGTACGATAAGCTACAAACAAACACTCAGAATATATTACAATTTAATGATTTAAACAACTGAGCCATGGCGGATAAGAAAAATCTATATCATTCTTCAAGGCGAATCGGGGGCGGAGCAGGAGAATATTTAATAATACATTCTTGAGATGTAGTCACGTTCAGCAGCGAGCAACAGCGAGCTTAACCAACATTTTCCCGTGGAGTGCTACTAAAAGACTAGCATCAGAAAGAAGTGGGCGGGCGGCGGCAGAAGAAGGGAGAAAAGAAAACATTGGAACACTTCGCCACCACCGCTAACACCATCCACCCACAAAACATATCACTACATTGCTGTTTTGGTGCATTTGCCATGATAAATAATTCTCTACAACTCAAGTGCAATATTCTGTTGAGTGTTTTCCTTTTTAAATCTGGTCTGGGCCTGGTTTACGCTTCCGAGTAGCAACGCTAACTCTATACGTATACATTAGTAAGCGTCTTTTGGTGGAGCTCTTTCGCTGTAGCCATCTTCCCCTGTTTTTCCGTATTTGCTTTAGGATTTAGTGCATTAAGATGTCAACTGACTTGCGGCAAAAGGACAATCGCAATATGTTGCGCCGCAACGATTGTGTATTTGCTGTTGCCGGGAGATGGTTGCTGGAGCCCGATTGAAGGATATGCACAGAAGTTTCGTTCCCTACCGTTGAGATGAACTCATGTAGATATGGGTACTTGCATGTGCATAAATAAATTAAGTGCTGTTTGCGCGGAAATTCAATTCTCAAGCCACTTAAAGTTGCAAACAACTAGCCTGTGTCGTATGCGGAGATGGCATCCGTTGAACAAATCGCTGGCGATTTTCTGCAAACCACAAGGGAAGTCAGTCGTGATCGGAATGATGTTTGACAAGCCAACGCCATTAATAAGGGCCGCCATCGAAATCAGCAATCTAAATCTATTTCCTTTTTAGCCTCTCCCACCTTTATTTCGTGTATTCCCCAAATACCTAAGGAAAAAATCAAATGGATAGTGGCACTCTTAGTACATTAAAATCTCTGTTTCAAAATGCCACCCACTCCTAGGGATTATATCAACCAAAGTCACACCTTAATAGCACACACAAAAAGCCAGCTCAGTGTTCTTATCTTTGCATCAAGGAGATACAGATAAATAAACAACTTGGTAAATCCAACAATTCCATCACAACATGCCAACGAACCAAAGAAAAAACCCGAAAAATCCATCTCGTCAAACAAAGAGAAGTGTACAAGAAGTATGTAGGTACCCTCGTTCAGTCATCCAGTTGAATCCCTCGCGAACCCCAAAGCCACTTAAGAGCCTAACACCACACCAAAAGGATAATGGCATTGACAGTTACACCACGAATAAATCCACTTTAACTCGAGGATTCGAGAACGAATCTGACATAAAACGCCTCACTCACTTCTACACTCTACAGAGTAAAGAACAAACCCAAAGATAGGCAGGAAACGAAGCAGGGCGCAGAGGATATGGAACGAACTCCGAACAGAATTACTACGAAAAGAACAAGATGTAATCATTTTGTCTTTGTTATGCAAAACCAGCCATATCGGGGAAGGGGCTAGAATGTAAGTTATTGCCACGCACCTGTCGCGAAGGCTCCCAACCTCCGCAACTCTGCCGACTTTGTCCAACACAGTCACCCTTAAATTGAATCAATTTTTTTGTCTAAAACCATAAAACGTTATTGGGACCCAAGGGGGAGAAGACTTCTCAGCAAAAGAAAATCACTTTGTGTGCGGTGAGGCGGTGTCCCCTAAGATCTGCATCGCCCCCTTTGCGTTACCTCAAGAACATCCCCAATGTTCATTACGCTTTCGATATCCGTGAGAAATGGAGTACGCCACGCACCTTTGATAGCACAGCCACGAATTGGGGGGGATGTAAAAGACGACGCGTCATCGAATTTCATCACGGAAACAAAAATTGATTACGTTTCGACACCATGAATCAACAACACATCTACAATGCAAGGCTCGAGGTGCGACTCTAAATGGTAGGCAGGAAAATTGCTGACATAATTTGATATTTCCCATCATCTTTGTGCCCAGCTTGCCATCTAGGAAATCGTTTTAATAACCTTTTCGAAGTTTTTTCCTGTCTTGGTCTAGTGGTTTCCGTCTTTGAGGCGGTTCTCGAGGGGCAGAGGTTATTAAAACCATTTTTTACGTGGGACTCTTTGTTTACTTGCTGTCTTCGCCGCAACGGATAGTGGTATGTATGTGCTCCAAACCAAACGAGATCCTAGCTATCAGGACGACGACGCTGCCACGGCAGCGAAAGGCGAGCGGCGAGAAATGAGAAACTTCAGCAACGCGTTGGAAATGTGGTGGGGCTGGGTAGGGGGTGCTTGAGTGTGGGGTGAAATGTGAAACTCAGTTTGGTCATTATGCAAATACGTATTTAGAAGAGTCGGGACGATTTAGGCCATTTAATGGCGTTTTCATTGTGAAACAGTTTTTCGTAGCCGAGATAAAGATACACCCGGGAATGGAGGAGGTTGCCTTTGCATATTTCATGTCCGCTCTGTCTCTCGCTCCACAGTCTACAGCAACAGGAGTCGCCGGGCGCAAAAGTGCGGCTCAACAATAAATTGCTTGTAAAAAGAAAGCGGAAAAATATAAAGGCAAGCTCTTCTCTTCTTGACAGAAGTACCCCGCTGCTGCTAAAGTCATTTCACTGGGCTTCTATTATGATGTTCTCATTAAATTATCCTTTTGTTAATCCTTATGTGCAAGGGCGGTGGGGCGCCATCTATCAACGCCGCGCCGGGAAGATGGTGATTTTATGTTATGTCGTGTATTGTTATGTTATAATCTCTGTTTGTCGTAAATTCCAGTCTTTGTGTGATGTGTGTACAAAGACGAGCCAAGAGCGAGAGTGATTGAGGAAAGGCCAAATGTTTAGCAACGGAAGGCTGTAGCACTTTAATCGGGTTTATGTCCGTGAATCAAGATTTAAGTGTTACTTTGAGAGTATACGTACCTATAAAATGAAAGATATACCTTAATGGAGAAAGTGTTGTTGCTTTATTTATTGCTCAATGCCGGTATATGTGTGCGTATGATGCTGGACACCGAAAATTGGGCATCGCCCTCACTTACTTGGTGACGAGTTCATTCGTTTGTTTTAGGTAATCAATGGGTTGTAAAATTTGTCTAGATCATGCCGAGATGTCCTTAAATGATATGGCTGATTGAATAGGTGTTGCGCTTTGTTTTTATTTATGAGGTCTTATTTCGTACTAACATTGCCTAATTCAATGCTAGAGCTTTGCATATGAAAAGTATGCAAATGAAGTTATAATATTGGGCACTAAAACTATTATTTGTTCAGCGCCAGTGGATTGGTAAATATCTGTCCCGAAGATCATTGAATCAAATCCAAATTAAAACAGGCGATACGGTAACATCTATCTAAAGTTGATCTTTCCTATTCCATAACTCGCATGTTATACTCAAATGCGACTTTACTCGGATTTCATTATTAAATAATTATTTGTGGTTTTCGAACATGCGTAACATTTAATTGTAAAATATCGAATTGTATTACAAGTAAATCTTCCTTTTTAACGTGATTTTAAGCTCTTCTTAAAAGTCCATAACATGCGGATATCTTTTATAAACTATTTCAGATAAGTTTCAGTTCAGTCCAAAATATTCTCAAAGAACATACGTGACCAAGTACCTACCACGTACACGACGTTGACGTGAACACGTCAATTAAATTCACTTATATTTAGGTCGAAGTCGTGACAACTTGACACACTTGTCACAAAAAATAGGACCAGTGGATATCTTAGCAGATTTCATTCCAATATGCTGAGGTGTGTATACTGCATTTTTTGGATGACATACCCAACTCTTGCCATCATACCAACCATAATCACTGCAGCTGACTTGAAAGGATCTTCCTTTCACAGACCATCATTTGGCTATCATCTTCTAGAAAGTTTTTCGTGGTCGACCTTATGGCATGTGAAATTTTGATGCCTGTATGGCCTTAAAACCAAAGGTCTTGATCTTAAAATTAATCTCGCTGTTACATCCCTTCCTTCTTCAGTTTCAGAGTCAAACCTCTATCGATTATACAACAGTGCTCGCAAAAGACTATTTTTCCTGTTGTCATAAATGATTCTATGCATCTAGTATACAAATACTTCAAACTTAAATAAAACATAACTCGCCAGAATCCAAAAATCAAAAACAAGTACCCTGGTCTTATTACTTTGTTCGCACCATCATCAGAGTTCTGTGCCATCCTCCGACGCGTGCACTTGTCTCCGTCCGTGCATAACGCGAGTGAAACAGCAAAAAAAAAAAATAATAAACCCCGCGGTCCCTCCACCATCAAAAGCTCCGCGAGTGCCCGGAAAAAAAAAGTGCTAGTTAGAAGTGTTTCGGTGTCGAGTGCGTCCGGTCCGCTCCCTCTCGCCCCTTTCCATCACAAGCCACTGTTGCGCATTCTCGGTCGCAACTCCCGTTTGATTCCATCAGGCGGGCTGATGCAATGACTGAGAGTGCGTAGCATCTGACATAGCGGATCTTAGAAGTGTGAATTTGTTGGTGGACCAACTCGAATCAATGTATGGGCATAACACCTACATCAATTGTTGTTGGGAAGCTACTTTTGAATTTGCACTTCTCATTTCTGCTTCACCACTTGCAGTCGGAGTTGGTTTTTTCATATCTGCGTTTTGTCCTTTATGGGAAGTTTTAGGGTTGATGTGAGCAATGTGCGTGGTCTTAGAGCGAATCTCTTCGCTGTGTATGTCCACCTATCCCGTTTCAAGCCAGCTGTCTTGGCGCTGAGTGAAACACAGGTAGGTGAGAATACCGAATTATCGGATTTGAACTTGCCTGGATATAGCTTGGTGCCGCTCTTCTTCTTACACCGCGGTCTCGCCATTTACGTGCGTAGTGATGTAGCTTACCAAATTCAACCACAATACGGTCTCTGTTCCAATCCGGAATTTAATTTTCTGTGGTTAAAACTCCATGTCCGTAAGCATTTAATCCACTACTGCTTTATTTATAGAAGTCCAAGCTTGGATAGCAATTCAACTTTTAACGAATTTGATGCGCTATCCGATTCCATCTCAAGAATTGTATCCCTTTATCCTCACACTGAAATTGCCATTGCGGGCGATTTCAATGTACATAATTCTAATTGGCTTCGGCATTCAGGCCAGACAACACCCGAAGGAAGGTACGTCGAAATCTTTGCTGAGGTAAACAATCTGACCCAGCTAGTAAATGAGCCCACACGAATACCTGACATTGCAGATCATTCCGCCAACACCCTGGACCTGTTTCTCACCTCTCATCCTGATAAATATTCTGTTGACATACTGTCGCCTCTAGGCTCGTCGGACCATTGTGTCGTATCAGCAAAATTCTCGTTATCACCACACATAGTTAGAGAACAAATTCCTAAAAGAACAGTTTGGCTGTACGAGAAAACCGATTGGAACAAACTTAACAACTTCTTTAGGAATTTTAACTGGTCACTTTGCTTCCTCGATAGTGACGTGGATGCCGCTGCTGATATGATCACAAATATTCTTCTGCTCGGCATGAGAACCTTCATTCCTCACAGAGTGAAGAGTATCAAGCCCAAAGCAAACGCATGGTATGACTCGAGCTGTAAAGAGGCTGTTAGGATGAGAGAGTTGAATTTCCGGACATACAAAGCCAACCCTACTGAGGAAAACCGGAAGAAGTTTAAACGGGCCAGAAATGACTGCAATGCAACTATCAGACGTGTGAAATTCTCTTATGAGCAAAAGTTGAGGTAAAAAGTGCTACAATGTCCCAAGGGTAGCAAAAACTTTTGGTCATTTGTAAAAAACGTAAAGAATTCCGCCTCGTCTTCAATTCCCACGCTCATTTTCAATGACATTCCAGCTGTCAGCTCTTTAGACAAAGCTAATCTGCTTGCGGCTCATTTTGCAGCTAGCTCAACACTGTCAGATTCCAATTTGTCTCCACCTGTACTTGAGAGCGTTGATTTTACCATGGGACAAATCCACTTCCGCACTCGTACAGTTGCAAGAGTACTGAAAGATCTCGACGTGCACAAATCCGCTGGCCCGGATGGTGTTCCCCCTATACTTCTGAAGAGGTGTTCTTCTGTGCTGGCAAAACCACTGCGTAAGCTTTTTCATCTATCCTACTCTTTAGGTCTCTTTCCGAGCAGATGGAAAACAGCATTTGTCCAGCCAGTCCCTAAAAAGGGCGAATCTTCGTCACCCACCTCGTACCGACCCATAGCACTTACGTCCCTTCTTTCTAAGGTCATGGAAACGCTGATAAATCGTCAGCTTATGAAATATCTTGAATCGCGGAAGCTTCTTAATGACCGACAATATGGTTTCCGCAGCGACAGGTCCACTGGTGATCTGATAGCTTATCTCACCGAAAAGTGGAACCAATCTTTGTACAATTCAGGCGAAAGCAAGATCGTTGCGCTTTATATTTCTAAAGCATTTGACAGAGTTTGGCATCAAGCTCTCTTGTCGAAAATGCGTGCCTATGGTATCGATGAATCTCTTCTTCTATGGATTAGAAATAACCTTTCGAACCGTTCAATTCAAGTTGTTTTGGATGGGTTCAAGTCTGATATTCACCAAATTAATGCTGGTGTTCCCCAAGGCTAAGTTCTGTCTCCGACACTCTTTCTCATTTTTATAAATGATCTCTTGTCTGCTACTTCTAATCCAATCCATTCGTTCGCTGATGACAGCACCCTTAGCTTTTCATATTCGTTCCTAGACTCACGACCCAGCCCTTCGGCCGTAGAATTGGAACGGCAGCGTATGTTAAGCACGTTGAATTCCGATCTTGACAGCATAATTAACTGGGGAAAAAACAATAGAGTGGAATTCAATGCTTCAAAAACTCAATGTTGTCTGCTGTCACTCAAGCGAACCCTTGATAATCAGCCATTATCCATGGCGCTTGTGTCGATGAAACCGGAAAACTTTCCATCCTTAGTATGTGTATCAACACAACACTTAGTTGGAGCGATCACATATTTGAGGTCGCCAAAAATGCTGCGAAATGTTTAGGTTTTCTTAATCGATGCAAGAAATATTTCACCCCTTCTGATTTGGCTTTAATTTATAAGGCGTACATCCGCCCCAAGCTTGAGTATAACACTCATATCTGGTCTGGTGCCCCCAAGACCACACTGCACCTACTTGATAGAGTTTAAAAGCGAGCGATAAGGATACAACAATATCGCAGAGTCATTAGACTCGCTCGAACATCGACGTACCGTCTCTTCTTTGTCCGTGTTTTATCGTTATTTCAACAAACGATGCTCAAGTGAGCTAGCCAACTGCATTCCTCCTCTCCATGAATTCACCCGCAATACTCGTCTCGCCAGGAATGCCCATCAGTATACCCTTAAGCCTACTTTCGGACGCACAGTTAAATTCAGAGACTCGTTCTTCAGCCGCACTGCACGAATATGGAATGCTCTTCCCAAACTAATATTTCCCACAGACTACAACCCGCAGATATTTAAAACCAATGTGCACAGGTACCTCCTCTTCCTTTCTCCCTCTATACCTTCGGCCCGTGCTGTGTCTTGACCCCGGACACATAAGGGTATTAGCAATCCCTTGAGCACGCGCAAATTATAAAAAAAAACCATTTTGCAGTACTATTTTCTCTATACATTCATGCTGACATGGTATCCCTTTTGCTGAGAGCAATGTACCGTTACCAGGAAAATATGCAGGCAGACTTAATAGTTAATTCGCCGCCAATGAAACAGTCAATTTCTTTGGTTTTTTCCCTGATTGTCTTATTGTTTTGTACATAACCGTTTGTCCGCTCGGAGTCTGACGGAACGTACTTAGTATAAAGAAGATCGGTGATGGTGTCGCAAAATGCGTCAACAATCAATCGACCAAGACAAAGAAAAAAAAAATATTGACATTACGTCGATATTCAGCGGCTTGATTAAAGATTGATTCATTGTCTCAGTGAAAGCAACAGATTGAGAGTGCCTTCAGTGAGCCTTTCTTGAGAGTACTTCTTTGCTGAGAAGCTTAAAATCGATTTCTATTCGGATTCTAAACTTTATATCCGAAAATGTTTACTCGGAATTAATTTAATTTGTATTAGGTAATATTGCAAATCCAAATTCCACTCGAAATTATAACCGGTTAAAGTTGAAAGGCACGTCGTTAGAAAACAGGGGAATGGGTGGAATAAAAATATCGTCGTCATTGTACCTCTCTTTCAAAATGTTAGCTTAGAGGACGATTTTCATTAATTTCGCCGTGCTAACTGTCAAATGCACTGAGGGCTGACGCAACAGACATCTGTCAATTTTTGAAAAATTCACCGACAAAAAAATTGTCCATTTTTCTGCGCAACTTTCTTAATTTTTCTCTTCGTATGAACCTTCAACAAAGTATTAGAAAACTTGAAAAAAAAAGATTAATGAAATCGATAACGTTGATCTCAAATTATGACGTGACCAATGAATCGTTTTTTATAAGACGGATATTTTATAAGTCGTACGAAATTTATAAGCGTTTCAGAACTTCGACTTGAATTTTTCCATATTTTACACTCCATATTTCGAACATTACATAAATCGACTTATGGAGTATAATATGCATTGTTATTCCAGAATAATCCGTATTTCAATTATCTTTTCATCGATAATATAACTCACATTAATATCTCACTTGATTTGTGAACAGAAGGGTTAAGTGTATTGGCAGCTAGAGAAGAAAACATTTTTCAAGGAAATTTTTTTTTACCGAAATAGAAGCCGGTTTACTGAAAGTGATACTTCAACTTATTGTCCCCCTCAACCTGTACCACATGATTGACAGGCTTTCCTAGAACCAGCTTTCAGTCGACTTTTGCGGTTACCAGTTTATTTAAAAATGCATAGCAGTAGACTGATTGAAGTCTCCCTTCAACCATTCAAGCTGCCTATGGCGGTGTACGTGCAAAGCAATTTTAATACAAAAACAAGTAACTTAGTTAATCTCGTCCTTTTCATGAAGTCATTGTGAAATCGATACTACTCACTCTTTCCTCCCCATCTGCAGACACTAGTTAAAACCGCTAAACCACTAAAGTCCACCACCTTTTTAACGGCAATCGCACAGCACAACCGATGACGCTAAAAGTCACTCAAAACTATCCAAAAACGTTTGACGTAATCGGATCAAATTAGTGGCATTAGGAAACCATGAAACTGATGTTGTCATTATCGGCAATGGCACATTACTACGGCTTTGTTGTTCAAATGAAGACATCCGAGTTGTTTTTGTTTTTTATTTCGGTTTGTTTTTGTTTCGTTTTGGAAGGGAACGTACTTTGAGCGTAATTTGATGTCACGCCCTAGCAGTCGATAGTGAAGAAGGATTTAATATCGCCTTGGGCGCAGATTGTAATCGTTGGTGGCATGAACGCCATCAATAGATTACAAACACAGAAAGATATACTGGCGTGCATTTAATGGCAAATCAGGGGTGTCGTAGCCATTTAGTCCATTCATTTGGACCCGTCATTCCCTGGACACCAGACTGGCCCCATTACCTTAACTCGAATTTCATTGATTCGCTTGAATTTATTGTTTACGCTTCACCCCCTGTGCCTAAGACAGGTTGAACTATGCGGAACCATTTATTGTTCGAATGGCAGCGGGGTTGGGTGGGTGCTTAACAAAGTACTCCCGCTTCGCAGGAACCACCACCCATGTCGATAGGTATGAAATTCAATATAAGCCCACTTCCTATCTCCTGTATGGCATGTGTATACTCGAGCGGTGGGGTTTGAAAAAGTATTTCCCTTCGATACTCTTCTCTTCTGGCATTGTGAGTAAATCTTAACCGGAATTGATTTCCCGCAAAAGTGTTTCCCTTCCGTTTATTTCATCCCGAGACAGTGTGCCTTCCTCCGTCAGCTCGTAGATTTTTATTGAGTGGAAATGTAACAAGTGTATCGCATTACGAAATCATTATTGACAGACAATTTATTGCACACTTGTTGAGATTCAGTTCTCTTTCTCTCTTAGGGGCTGTTTCGTTGCTGTTTGTCGGCTGCCTGTTGTGTGTTATTCGTTCTTCCTCGAGGGCCTTGTGCTGTTTCTCTTGGTTGCTGCTGTATATGTTGAGTATTTTTGTAATTGCCTCTTGTGCTTCTTGCTATTTCCGTTTCGGCATGGAGTTTTCTGGTTTTTCGAAATGCCTGAATAACACCCACGAACCTATGTTGCCTTTAATTTATTTGATTTTATATAAGTGTGGTCTTAACTAAGTCCCGCACATCACACGGGAATGTTTGGAATTTTATTGTATGATTGTGTCCTCTTTAGGATGTAAGTATCTCAAGTGAAGTCTTTGCACACACTGAGATTAGAGATTTTTGATGGCACTGGGATTTTGCGTAGGGATGTATTAAGTAAGTACTTCGCAGTGCCTTAAACGACACGACACAGAGACACACGAATGCGTGTGTTTTATGGTATTCATGATACTCACAGGAGTACCTTGAGAAATCTTATCCTTTGCATTTCGAATGCGAAATTATTATTTCTGGCTGGTGACTTCTTGTAAGAACTATTCTGTTTGTCACTGATTCCGCAGTGGGAGTTGTGACGAGTAGATTGAATTTGAAAATTCCACAGCATCCATATAATGATAAAGGCGGAAGCTCCAAAGATCCAGATTGTACCCCTGGGTAAACTTATGGAACTTAGGTTAACATAGGATTCCGGATATGTAAAGATCCCATGTTTGTTAAATGCTATCCACATGAAGCGCGACCTGAGACATGGAAGTTTTAGAAATAAAGTGAAAGCTCCTATTATGGACAGCTTTTATTTGGACAATCCCTATAAGCACACAATTTCTCACGACCGTCGATCTTGAATTGATGTTCAATACATTTTATATTCCATTTCGCCGACACTTCCTAACCCGGACGCAGAAAGGGATACAGCCGAAAACTTTCCAGCAGCATTTTTGCTCGGTATGCGAACGATAAAGACCAACTGACTGAGCACAGTGTGTGTGTTGCAACTGCCATCAAATCATTATCTCTACTCAAATGGAACGTATTTTAATTCTGGAACTGTGTTCTGTTACTGTATTATATTTCTTCTGTTTTTACGTTAATTTTAGTTTGTTTGCAAATTTCTTGGACTGCATATGAAATATTATTGAATTTTTCGAGAATGAACCTTGGATGGACAAAAGTGCAGCAGCCGTCGGTGTACACTTGTGGTAGCATTAACTATCATTACAAGACAAATGCAAATTAAAGATGAATGTGACAAAATCTCCAAACAATTTTGTTTACATATATTTATTATATTTATATAATTATGTTTAGACATATTTATTAAATATATTAAATTTTTTTTCGCGCAACAAAAGCAACACTTTTTTCAACATTTCGCTAGAGAAGTGTGTATGTGTTTCCCAAAGCATAGTTATTTTCTTTGAATGCATCCTATGATGAACTATTTTTTAAAATTCGAACTTCCGTTTCATCCAGTTTCCGTTCGGATTTTATGACAAAATAGACCTAATGCTATGCTGCAGTATTTATCAAAAGTCTAAGAGCAACTCAGAACAGTTTCATAAATACCTGTTGTAACTACAGTCTAGTTTTGGAGCCAATCACAGCACTTCCATCATTATCATCATCTTATTCTTGCCCCCAACACTTCTATTGCTATGGTTGACATCGTGGAAGATATTAGAAGAATTTCTTTTAAAATACATGTCACATTTGTGTGAATAATTGACTTATTTGAGTGATATTGCAGTGATGATAATCTGCCCGGCAGATTTCAGACAACTCTGACAGTTTTTGCACTGCACTCTTACCAGTCAACCACCTGAACGGCTCAATTACGCAGTAAAGTACCTGTCCCTGGTTAACGGGGTCCCCGGTTTGAATCCCAGTGAAAGCAAAGTTAAAACGCTTTTATCTGGTTTTCAAATCTGGACCAGTCACCATTTGCCGTTGGGATCAAATTCACGGCACTGTCACTGAAGTGGTCAATCAGTGGTAGTAGTCTGACTAGGGGTATCACAATGGGCCAATATGGTCTAAATGTGCTGGTGAATTCACTATCACTGACTTAAGGAGGTATTTGCATGGTTAGATAAGCAGGTAAGCACTTGAAAATTTCACAAATTCGTTTCTCTATGCAGTAAGGAGTATCCTGAATAATTAAAAATCATTTATTGTAGAAATTGACTAATAACACTTTTTCCATCATCCATCTTCACCCATAATTGCACACCATTATTCATAAACCAATATTACTCAAAACCTCTGCAAAATAAGAAACTTTTTTCCATGGAAGGCATCCTTCACAACAGGTTAATAAAGTGAAAGCCAACGGAAAAAAATACGAAAAGGCTTATCATTGCATTTCGCTCCAAGTTTAGCGCAGATGCAATTTACCGTGATTTATTTCTTCGGCAAAGTATGCCATTAGTCCCAGCGACTTATTCCCTGGAACTTGCTATCAAGTCAAGAAAACTTCTGACCAGCTCCTAGAAATAGGGACCAGGAACGTAATGTAGATAATGATAACTTCCATTCAAATATGATTCATTATCGGATGACTGTGCAACCTAAATTGCTCTAACGGGCAATCATTGGACAGTGGTTCTTACCTCATACCCAAGCAGACATGTAAACTGAGATTTCTAAATGGCCATTAACAATGATAGTCGGTACTTGACCGTTGAAGAATCATCATCAGAATGCCGATACAAGTGTTGAGTGATTATCGTCATCAGGCGTTAGATAGTAATTGAGGGCTATTTGCACTTTAATTTAAACGGACATACCTATCTGGGTTGGAATGTTTCTTGGTATTCCTGCAGATTGTTTTCGTTGAGGGTAATTAATGCATATAGAAGAGTTTTCATCGTATGCTTCCAAGATGTTATCGTGATAGTGTTATTAGACTACACCAACGAACATAGGTGTACATGTCTGACATAGCTTTTGGAATTTTACCCAGGGTATTAACCGATGGTTGATAGGAACTTCAAACATTACATAACTACATATTGTTCTGTATTCATTATTGATTTCATGGAGTGAATGGTCATTCCTATGTGCACACGGAGTGTTGTTAAAATTTATAGATTCATCAAAGGACTCCATGCGCTGTGTGAGGTGTGGTAGGAATGGAAATTGTTGGCAAATGTTTAACATTCATTTGTCAAAATTATTTGCTGTTTGTAGTAAAACTACGAATTAGAAAGTTTGGATGTCTGTGCAGTTCTAGCTGTCAATCCAGTATTCAGACTTCAATAAAACTTAGAAGGTAGATTATAGTACTTATTTTCTGGATGAGACCAGGGGACATCAACTTGAGTGCAACAACAATACATCCTTACGTGCTGAGTATACAACGTTTTTGTGTAACTGCAGTGAGCATGTTTTTGAATTCCACGAAGGTACTAGAAAAAAAAAAAAATAAATTAGTAATCACTTCCATGGAGTAGTTTAGGTAGGATAGATCACAGACAATGCCGACTGTGTGATAGTTTAGTCAGACAGTTACGTATCCCACACCTAATGTGTATAGGTCGTGTAGAGTCCATGCACATCTTGCCTCCAGTCAGAAGAATCTTTAACACCGATCGACTTCGACAAGACCAGCATAAGCTATCAAACAAGAGACAGAAATGTAAGGTCCAGAATCATCGATTTCTGTATTGGATTCTATAACTTCCTTTCTCTCTACTATTTTGCGATGATATTTATCAGCCAAGATAAAGCTTTTCGTTTTTTCACTTGATATGGTCATTTCTATTCGTTATTCATTAGTTAGATAACGTACAAATTTGGCGCCGCGGCCGGTAAGTAGTCATCAACTTCTGGACCGCATGAACCACTATAGGGATCTCAGGTGTTGTTGAGATATCCAGGCTACTCAATCCTCCGCCGTCGACTCCAACTCATCAGGAGTGATGTCCAAGCATAACCAGTCGAACTTTTGGGCTTGCTTTATTCAACTCATCTTGTTTCTGCCAAGCAGTCGCAACCTAGGATGTCTTTTTTTTTTATTGGCATGTCGATTTATCTGATGGGTTACCGGCCCTTATCTGTATCTTAAACCATATTAACAGAGCACTTGCAATGACCTCTTCATATTTTTTACAGAAAGTTTTTCTTCCTCGAATTGTATTTTCGATATTTTGCTCATCTTTATATTAAGGTTATAGTGGAGTGTGAAAATGAATACTTTTTGACAAGATCTTTACTTTGTTCCCGAGGATCTTAACTATAAAGCTGAAAGTTTGTGTGTCTGACCGACATGTTGCACAACAAGTGAACATCGCGCGCAGGTACATAGATAGCATTTCAAAGGACTTTTTTTTATGAATCGCTCGATATCCCTCCACGTTGTGTGTAAATGGCTGAGAAAAAACCGTACTTTCCGTACGTTTTGCTGCAGCACACATTGATAATTCAAACTTCAACATGTATGCACACAGTCAACGAATTGTACTCATTATGATATAGGATGTGAATGAGAGATTGGGATAGGCATCAATGGCAAAAGAAAATTCAAATTCTTCTCTCTGGTTCGAGCAGTCTTATTATTGTTTTAAATTAAAAAATGCAGTAATAATGCAGGTAAAGTACCGGTTGAAGAAACAAACCCGGGCAAAGCCGGGTACGAAATCTAGTATAATATAAAAATGATACCGCTTCTTCTCTCGCCATAAAGATTTTTTTGTGTCTGACACATATTCTAATACAACTTATCAACCAAATAAAATAAACTTAAGCTATCAATCGTCACACAGAAAATGTTGACTTAGTTGAACAAACTCAAGAGGAGTAATAAACACATAAATAACAAATAGCGAAATTATGCAAAATTCGATGTGCACATATGCATGCACTGCATCCGCATATGAACAGCTTACCGTTGCAACCAATATTTTATATCAAAAACATGGAAAAATCTGTTGTTGTAAGCGATATGTTTTTCAATAGGATTATAATAGATTTCAGTCGGTAGCTAAGAATTTGGTCGTTATAACTGATATGTAGTTTTAACCGATGTCGTTATAAACGGTTTTGACTATACTTTCATTTAGGTTCTTTGATTTATTGATGATTGTTTTAGTGTGTCACTCATTAAACTAATAGCTGTAAGTATATTTCTCATTAGAATACGTCTCATCGCATTGACTAAGGAGTACAATCGTTGAATATTATTCGAAGTGCCGTTTTATCATGTCATACATTTTAAGGAACTCTTTATAGATAGCTTAGGCCTTATTCGTTTGAGGAAACCAATTTCCCGATCATTTTTTTTACTATGAAATGTTACTGTTTGTCTAATATTAACTGATCATCAATAATTTTACTTACTTTTTCTATAATAACGCTTATATCTGAGTCTGTATTTATGATCATTAGTTTTAGTAGTTTAGTTAAGATTTAATTTATTCATTTCGAAATATTGGACACGCTTTCTAGGTCTGCATTTAGATGTTCGATATATTGATTCACCTAATCTCCGGATACGTACATAATTGCATCGTCCTCAAAAAGCCTGATTTCAGAAAATTGAAAAACCTTGTTCTAGTCTTAAATGATAGCGGTGGTCTAAGTGTTCCTCCAAGGGGTACCTCTATTTCTACAGTCAAAGTATCTGAGATGTGCCTTCTCAAGCGAGTTCGTTGTTGTCTGTGTAACTGACAGCTTTCATTCATTTAAGTTCAACTCCTTGTCCTCTTTTCTTTTTTAACTTCTCGATCAACATTGGTCTGGATATGGTTTCAAACGCGCTCTAAAAAATGAGCTAACTCGATACAGGATTTGTTTTTACCAAAAGCGAAATTTGTGCTTTAGTCCGACTCAAAAGATGCCCAGTTAATGGTAATAACCGCTCACTTGTGCCTATAGACGGAGTGTATATTTTCATTAACTGCCAAGGGTGTAAACCCAACTGAAATGCAATTTGCTTGCAGGCGTACCCAAGGGTCGCCTTTACAATTTATGAAAATGTCACTTAACACACACGTATATTCAGCTGCACAATTTTCTTAATATTAACGGGGATTCATTATCCAGCGGCAGTGTTGTCGATGGGTCACTACTCCGGCTCGAATCGATGCTCTTCGCCGTAATTATGTACAGCAGTAGCAAATTTGCTTATGCCTGTCTTTTGTCAGTCCTGGTTGCGGTGTTTTTTTTTTTCGATAAAAGTTATGATGCCTCGGAGAATTGCATCGACTACAAGGGTACATCAATACTCGTACAAGGTTCATAAGGGAGGTTTAAAGAACAAGTTCATATACATACTAGCGCATTTACAAAATGTGTAACTGTTTCACATGCAGATACGTATATGCTACCTTTTATGATGATTAAATGCTACCGATGAAAGGGAAAGGGGAGGCGAGTATGGTCTCAGCCCACCCCAATACATATCTCTGGGGCTACGTAAAATATCTGACATTAAAATTTCATATGTCCGTGACTGGAAGTTTCTGTGCGAAGTTTCGATGTCCTTGTAGCAAAGTTTGTTCTTTGGATGCCACACATCCGAGGAGACTTCCACCGCCACCAGCACCGCATAGTCAATGCGAGTTTCCATTTTAATTTCAAAGTTTTTTCCCTCCTCAGCATGCTACCACCATCGTTGCCATCTTTTATAGTTTAACGATATGGGAATGCATTCCCTATGACCTTAGATGAAGCGCGAAGTGTGGGGAATAACTTTTGCTGCCATCACCGATGCATAGCCTCATACACACACACTGACATCAACAACTCAAGAAAGTTCCGCTACAAAAAATAGCTTATGAGAGCAAAAGACGAACTTCGAGGTTAGCCATGCTGCCCTCTAAAGCCCTTATATAATTAACCTTAAAACGCGCAGCAAGAAAACGAAACACTTAATTAATTTTGCGAAACAAACATCCTACTGACGCCCACTTACTGTCACATCATCTGCACACACTTGCACTGTTGCCTGTGTCGAAGGAACAACAGCGGCTGGCCGAAGTTTGTAGTTCTTTGCATGAAAACGGGGGCGGATGGCTCGGTCAAGGCGGTTGTGCACATAAAAGAAACCTAGGATAGCACGGTGGGCGGTTAAAACCGCAGAATCCGCAACGCAACGAAAAACTTAAAATGTAGTTCACTAACCCGGAACGGAAAATATCATTTTCAGGTCGGAAAATATTATTTTCAGGTCCTCTGTCCCCTCCTACTTTGCGTCTGCATAAGTGATTTTCTAGAGCAGTGGAGCAGCTTGAATATTATTAGCCCCAAAAAACTCCTTGTTGGGTCCGTTTTTGTCTTCCAAACCGAATGAGAAATGGCGACAGTGTGGAAACAATTGAAACCGCTTTCAAGGGGAGCTTAGTATTTTCCTGCCCAAACCGAAGAACGTCCTCCCTGGCTTTATGTTGCAGATCGGGGGATCACGATGAATGTGACTATCACGTTGCGGTTGGCTGTTTTCCTGGTATGGTTAAGTCAAATGCAGGTACAATAGATTTTTGGAGAAAGTAGGGTATTTTCTTTGAACATTGCGGACGCAACCCACATAACTGTCGGTAAAACAGCAAAATTCTGCTAATGAAAAATATAAAAAAAACATATGTATACACAGTTGTCCTTAAGAACTTTTGGAATTTTCTCGTTCTGTGTTGTAGTCAAGTTAATTTTTGTTTCCATATATTGATTTTACAAATTACTTACTTGATAGAAATTAAATTTGTTGTGAGTTTCGATGAATATTTTGCTTGTCACAGAATAACTATGTCTTCAAAGGACAACATTTTAATGAGTAAACTTAAGACTTACTTTTATAAGTAATTTGAAGTTTATATTTTTAATTTGATTAATAAATAAATTTGTTACTTCCTAAAGTATTCATACCGGTTGGATATTGATTTCACGTGGTGATTGATACAGTTTAATGCCAACTCCAAACGGCGAATTTGAGAAGCTTTTTGTAGACAGGAGAGGGAATATTGACACACAGAGTTGGAGCACTGAATAAGGGAAGTTGATAAATTCGGAGATTGAATTTATAACCTTTTTTTATTTATTATTCGTTTTAAAATAAATGAACTGGCTTAAATGTCTGCAAATTTGTCTTAATTCTAAGCTTCGGATCCTGTGCTGATACAGTAAGCTTTTATAATCTTAATTAAATAGTGGAATTCGGCCTAAATAGAGTCGACGTACCTACCATGCCATAGCGGATGAGTCTTACATTTTGAAGACATACTGAAGTTGTATAATAATAGTAATAATATATTGCTTAAAATAAATGGTACGGTGGGAGCTTAATCTTTGATTGTGAACAAAATCTAAAAACAATTTCTGCACCAATATGTTCGACAAGAATTTTGCACTCGAAGGAATTTGATAGAAAATTGCAAATCATCGCATAATTCATTGTTAATATAAAATGCTAGACATATTTTGTTTTGTCGCCAGTAATGAGTGTGCGTATTGATAAATATTATAGTGACTGACAACCGGCAAACAGTAATTATACTTAGACCAGTAAAGGCTCATTGTGTTACCTTCACGCGATCAAATACCGAAAACCAGTTTTCATAAAGCGGTGAAGACAGCAGCTTAGATCGACCAGGTTGTTGAAGAAAAAAGCCTCTAAGTGTCTTGTCATATTACAGAGAAAGTCTACAATAGTTTTCTCCTCCTCCTATTCTCTGTAACTTTTGCAAATGTCGTTGTAGGGCAGGCTAATCTTAAAATGGCACATGTGCTCAGGTATGGCGCCAATAAGAATTATATTCGTGGCGACATCCAAGATCGCATTCTGGTTATTTTCATATCAATTTTGATCCTCTGTTGAATAAGGGATTGACTACGTTCTGAAGAAGTATCCATAAAATTAGAAAGGAAGCTATTCAATCAAAATGACTTCAATACCTTATCCACTTTTTAATATTTTCTATTCAAAATTTCTTCCATTAATTTCCAACTCCATTAAATTCCTACTTATCTCTAAATAAGGAATATCAACTTTGGGTCCATTATTCAGTATTCTATAAGCTAGTTTGACTTTTCCAACTAGAAGACAGGCTCTCGAAATCGAGAACTGATGCAATCTACCCACCGAATTTCATCCAAATCCACAAAGCCGCTTAATATCGACTTGTTGTAAATCACACCTGCATTAAATTATTGGATCCTTTCATCGATGAAATTGATTTTAGCACTCCTTCATACCTCTCATAATAAATATTGTTTGAACTCCCCACGAAATAATAATTTCATCTCCATACCTTACTCAATTTATTATACTGTAAGTCATCCATCCACTTCATTGACTTAAAAGATATCCTCTGAATCAGTTTCCGCATTTTTTTCGTTTTTTTTTTTTTTTTGTTTTTGCTCTGCAATTTAATTTATTTGAGTTTTAATCAAATGATTTCGTTTAATTAAAAAAATCTCTCATGGTCGGTCTGCTTCACTCCCGACGGAATTTTTTTTTTTCATGTTTACCTTCCAAATTCAAGCTTTCGTTCTCTACTGGCACTGCCGCTTCGCATCACTCGACCTGTCAGATGAAAATTTGAAAAATAGCCCAAAATAGAACCCTTTGAAAGAGAAATTGTTTTTTTTTTTGTTTTTGTTCTGCTCATATTCTGAAAGGGCGTTCGCCAGGGCCTCACTAAATTACGGTGACAATTTTCACCATTCCAATTTAATTAAAAGTCTTCTACCTGAACCCGGACGCGCCGGACAGCGCAGCGGGGGGCGTGAGAGACAGTCAGACCACCGCCGCCGTCTCTCTTCATTCAGAACAGAGGGTGAAGAATTACCATAACAATTTTTTTCCCCGAAATTTGGAGAATTCCCTAAACGAGGTCGGTGTCTAGTGTCGGCATAATAGCAGGTTAGCACTTTTGGTGTGGAAAATGAATATTTGGCCCGGCAATATGACTGTTTGTTACAAAGCGACAGGGCCTGACCTACACTCAAGTACAATTGAAAATAAATTGTTTTCATCCTAAACCAGGTCATCGGTGTGCCTGCGCCCATACCATGGGCAGTGTATAAACAGAATTTAATTAAATCTAATCTACTTGGCTGTGTGAAATCTGGCCTACCAAATGTACATGGATTCACCACCAATGACTATGGTAGTGACACTATCTGCTGACCTCTTAACCCATCCCTCGGTCCCTGCCCCGGTCTCCCTTCTGTCCTTGTACCGTGTTAATACACACATCCACCCGATAATTAATGAAATTGAATAACATAAGCCGACAGTAGTAATTGCGGTTTAAATGTGCGGGTAATTATACCGGACTTCGATTGTTTCAACTAATGCCGGGAATGGCCTTCCTTGACCCACGGGCAATAAATTCGAGAACTTGCACCTAACAATTGATTTTACATGTTGTTGCCGGGTAGGCGTGGTGATATTTTGAGAATATCATAAAGCTTACGTTGGATTGGAGTGATATTTATCGTTACATGGGTTGTTGCCCTCGCATTATTTAATCCTTGTATTGGTATCCATGGACGGGTATTGTATGCAGATGTTACAATTTCTTTTTTCAAGCGATATAGTTTTCCTTTTCTCGCTCTTCATTGTCCAGACTATGTATGACACGAGACATTTTTTCACACACCTGGCCTGTAACACAATGCTCTCGATAGTGTACGATTTCCGACCTTCCAATCAAATTCTGGGAAACGCCAACAAAAAAAAATGTCCACGGCAGCACTGATTTTTGCAATTGAATGATGTGAAGAACGTTCCATACAAAAGAAATTCACATCTGCAAGCAGAGCTGAGTGTGACCGCACATCCACCCATCCAGCACTGGGTATGCAATTAAATCAAAAAGCGTTTAATATTTTACGATCCTCGAGTGGGGTCGTCGAGATGCAATTAAAAATGTAAGCAATTCCGAGGAGCGATTCAATTGCTGGTATCAAATTGGGTTTTTGTGTAATCGACCATTTGTCGTATGTGAAAAGCTCTTCCATGATACAGATGGTTTAGCACTTAAATAACTTATATCTGGAATAGACCAGTTCAAGTGCTTGGTTCCAGTACCCCGAATATTTTTAATTGTATAGATTTCAATGGCACGTGAATCCAGCACTTATTCTTCAAACTGAGCCTTGATGCATGGATAAATGTAATGGAAAAATGGGAATTCAAAATGGTCGTCGTCTACTAAACTTTTTTGCATGGACGCAGTCCTAAAACGGTCACTCCGGATGTCTGTTAGCCCAAAGATTTCAAAATTAAAATCTAAAAACCTTTTCTTTGCAAATTATAATCAGAAGGGCCAAAATAGCCTGTCAGATTTAAAAATTCGAATTTGATTTATAGATGTACTGCAGGGATACACATATTATTTCGGTACCATTGCACTATGGGTACTTGACTGCAAACATGGCATAAATATAAGTTTTTGTTTCATTGCAAGGGAAGAAAATTGGCACACTTCAAATAGAATGCAGTAGCTATCAGAAAAACAAATGTCCAACCAATTTTCAACAGTCACATTGCAAAGTTGTAAAGTAAACTTGGACAATTTTTGAATTGGAATTGGTGTCTAAGGGCTTGTACTTAATAATAATAAATAAGAGTAATAAAAAATTGTACGATATGTTTTAGTGTGTTTGGACTAAAGAAGATTATGACACCTCTCCAGTTGTTGTTGTTCTCCTCGACCAGTAAGCGATATAAAAGATTGTTTATGTTCCCAACCGGTCCAAATTTGTACATTAAGATGTTTTATATTTCGAATAAAACAATCCTGCCTCCCCCAAACTAGAGGTTTATACCATGCTTTGCATTCAAATACTCTACTGTGCGTTGGTTGAAACGGAACAGAACTAAGCTTTCGAGGGCGAAGGCATTCACAGTTATAGGGTTCCTATAAGAAAATTGTATACAACTTCTAAACAACAAATTTTAAACTGGAAGTATGCGTTTTTGCTGCGATACAAACGAATTTTTTCAAGGAATTAATAAAGTTTAAGAAGGAGTATCGTAGCTTATCAATAATTTTAAAAAACAGGGCATTATTCTTAAAGAAAGTAGAACACTAGGAATTAAGCAATAAACGGAGAAGCCTGTTTCTTTTTAAAAATAAAGCAATCGTAATTAGACACAAAGAGCTTGAAATTAGTAAAGGGTGGTTCGATACCCTCCAGAAACCATATGTTCTTGTTCAAAATACTCCATACATACCAATTATAAAACCAACGTGAAATAACAAGCTTAGTTAAAACTAATATCGGTCCTAAACAGTACTTGTGAAGGTAAGCGATTCCCCTAGACTAGATTGACAGAAGATGATCTTTTTATAAAGATAATTTCCATGTTCTTTGTGAATAATTTTGCCTGCTTAAAATTTGCATCCTAGGTGAATGCGACGTTGTTTCAAGACATGACATGAGAAGTTACTTCTTTTGTAAATGTTTTTGGAAAAAGAATAATCACAGTTCGCGAACACCTCAAAGCCCTTAGTCAAGATTGGCACGGTTAGTGCTTTTGGAAGAATTGGACATGTACACAAGTAAATTATTTTGATTGAGTTAAGTCCGGGATTTTTTTTTTTGTCGGGAAATTGGATAAGAACGGGATGACTCTGGTTTTGTCAAGATTGAGCATTAGACAATTTTTAGTTGTATTTGAACATCGTCTGCATAGTTTGAGGCTTACAATAGTACAGGATCGAGAATTGAACCTTGAGGAACACAACAGCGTACATCTCAAAAAATGACAGTTTTGGGTTATAGAAAAAAGCTTGGAATCGAATATGTCATAAGAACTCCAAGCGAATTGTTTCAAGACTCGATTCTGCCAGTGTGCAATTGTCTATGATTGCTCCACATATATTCGGCAATAACTCGACATTAACTTACTGAATAATCCTTTCCAAATCGTCAAGTACCACTACGCATAAAGACGATAGTTGTATGGTTCTACAAATATCAATCCAAAGGTGACAAATCGCACGATCCAGCTCACATGACCAATAACGCGGCATGCCTCCTCCATGCATTATCTTCTTTCAATAAATTTCAAATGGTTCATGTTGTCTAAGGCTGAGCGCCATATTGTTGAAACAACAAGCCTTATCGATCTCTATGCAGGAAACAAAAAGTTGTGTTAATATTTGTCATTAGAGATGAGAATTGAGGATAAGGCGTTATTAGATACAACAGCCCTTTTCGAAGAAGTATAAACACTAACAGACCAGACCGGATATTGTGGGAGCTTTTCTGCTTCTTTCGAAAGTCACCATTGGATTGATCCTTTCAATGGGTCTCATCGCAGTAGAAAGTGTTGTGTGAATATTGGTTATGCAAACCCTGCTGTTCAATTCCAATCTGTGGTAATGTACTAAGCTCCACTATTTTTTACAAATTTTTCATTCTTAAACCATCCATAATATTCATTTGAAAGGAGTTTTGAAATGAACAGCCCATGGGGTAGATGAGTGTCGCATGAACAATTTATGAAAAGTGAATCAAAGCATCCATGGATCCATTCCATTTCTCACTACCAAACTTTTGTGGCAAACTCCTGAAAATGTTAAATTTTTAACATATATCCTATATGCTGTGCATCCTTAATCCTCATCGATAACCGGCTGATGTAATAACGCTTTCATTTGTATTTAAATCACTTTGCTAGCCGCGAACTCCGCAGTTGAACTCGGACAGGAGCTCAAGAGAACAATGGTCACACAGCAGTTATTTTATACTTTTCGTATCCGATAAATGTCGATAAATAATCGAAATTTGAAATACTCCTCTAGCCGAGCCGAACACTCATCAGAGGCCGGGACAGCCAGAATCAGCCCGAATCCGCACAACAGCACACATCCATCTCCGTAACTCTACGGTTTATTGTAATTTCCGATTAATCTGCTTGCACGCGTCATTTGCGTCATCAGCTCTGCCGATGCTGCCACTGAGGTTCCATAAACAATGCACCAAACTGTGGATGCTGTCTGTGAATCTGATATGCAGCACCAGAAGACTCCCCCCGTATGTACGCGGTGCGTCTCTCTCTCGCTCTCTGTATGTTGAGAGATGCGGATGCGTCATCGGCATCAGAAACAGCAGCAGCAGAACCGGCAGCAAAAGCAATATACCGGAGTCGGAGTAACTCTTCCGTGTGTCATTATCGATGAAGAGAGCACAATACCGCCATGCGAATTTTGCCATATGTCATTGTAAACAAGTCGCATTGTAACACGGCAAGGCACCCAGGAACTGGAGGAGATATTTAGGAAAGCATCTGTCCTTGCATCGCCATGATGCCAAAAAGCGGGGGACGGATGCCCGTCTACTGTCGTTTGTATAACGTTGCATGGCGCTTTCAATAAAGCGGAGGATGGTAGGTGTGTACAACGTTCGCCACAGCTTCTGCTTGTTCCAGGCCATCATATCGCTTTCGATGCTGGCAGGAGAGTGGCATAATATCAGGTCTTTGTTCGAAAGTGATTGAATTTGCTTAAAACGGCCCGGAGATGGAGACTCCCTAGCCTTGGGTGTAAGGTGTGTGATATTGCGCGCCGGTTGAGATAGCAGCAAACTCTCTGCCACTGGGTATGGGTTGCAAACGGCACACACTTGCCCGTCTGTGCAACTAGCAAACTTGATAATCACCTTCATGTGCAGACAATGGTAGTGTCCTTCTTTCAACAAAATGAATTTATTTATTTAGTACCTACCTTCTATCAATGATAAAAGTATGTATGTGTGCGTGTGTGTGGCAATGAATCTATTGATTCTATGGTTATTCTAGGGTCTTTAGTGTCTGACAGATGAAAGCTTGCTAGAGTGTGTGCCAAAGCGTGTGTCTTTGAGTTACCAGAAGATTTATAATCTGTCTCTCCACTTCAATGAGGTGACAATCTTTGCTCACGTCGTTTACTCTATTTAATGTTTCAGACAACACAATGGTACTGAATGAGGGCTCCTTCTGCTGTGTGGTTTAACTGAATATTTGCCCTGTGAGCTGGTGAAGAGTTTCGAAGTTCTAGTAATTAAGATGATGGTTGATAATTTATAAGGTAACAACAATGTTGTGCGTATCATGGATTAGTGGTGATATCAAGAGTGTGCTTTGAACAGGTTGTTTGTTGCTCAAATATTTGATTATTAGATTCATGAACTAGTTTTGTGATAACCAATTATCACCTTTCTGTATTTCGATTGTAACTGGAACCATTTCCTTTACACGAGGGGAGAACCATAACCAGCCTAGCCATAAAAACAGGACCAATTCAATATAATCAACGTTTATTTCAAATGTTACAGAGAGATCGTAAAGCAAACAAAATGCTCTTATCTGCAAGCCACCATGTCAATCAACGGCATGCCGTCTCAATTACACATACAAAAAATTAAGTTAAAAGTTGAGACCAAGCGAAAATTGCAACGTTTCCACAAATGTCTATCCTTGTACCAGCACCTTTGCAGCCAGCAATCCAAAACACTGCCACTGCTGCTTATGTTGCAAAATATTGCCATAAATTATTATGAAGCATCTCCAGGACTAGGACGGCTATGCTTGCTGCAAATCCGAAGATAAGTACAAAAACTGCTGATGTGAATGTCTGCATATCAACCTGGCCACGAAAAAGGACGAAAAGAAAGGAAAAAAAGGAGAATACTATAAAATAGAAATGAACAGTGAGGTGCTACAATTCATAGAAAACAAAATGCACACACGCACACCCTTCCCAAACAAAATGAGAAACGATGATGTCGTTGGTTTTCATGCCCTCCGTCAGCCCGCCCAACCTCAGTGACGATGCCCCTTGGGGGCGGGAAATTTTTGTTTTCACCTCAGCAAATGGTAACGACCACAACATCATGCAAAAGGGCAGAATTGATGAGGAGGGAGAGGAGTGAAAACTCATTTTCACCGGATAAAGCGAAAACTTGAAGCACAGTCATCTGTAGGAGCCGAAATAATATAGTTTGCTGAGAACATTGTTCTCGTCCTTGGATCCAAAACCAGAAAACCGGAGCGAGAGATGGTCTCTGTGTGCCAAGCTTGAATTCCGCAGTGATGGTACTCATTTTTCACCAGCCGTGCTACTTGCCAGTGGAGAAAGGTCAACGCCGGATGGATGAATGCATAAGACGATGGAATGGCGGTGTATAAAACAATATGTGACGTTGCAGTCTGGATGCTCCTGCTCCAGCACTGAGCTTACAATGCACGTCAAGGAACACAGCACAGCCACGTAGACAGGACTAGAAATTTTGGGATTTAATGGATTAACTTCGCTTGCACTGCTATGGAGGTGAAATAACTGGGCGAACATATTTATCGCGTTGCTTTGTTTATGCCGCTTCTAGTGAGTGTTTTGAACCGAGAATATCCATTAGCCCAGTGCAAGGATGCATCTTGCACAATGTGCAATTACTATGCGTTTCGGAGCCTCCTGCATACTTACTCGCAAATCATCGGTGTGAATTTGCTTTACGCACCGCGGTTTCGGTGAATGCCAGACTTTCCTCTGATAATCCATTAGACCGGCCTCCATGGTTCGACGTAGCCTGTGAAAGGAGAAAATGATAACATTTGAAATTATTGAGCTCCGTGCACGCATGTGAAGGAGGAAGGAAGTGATTTAGTCGACTGCGTATTTGTGATTTATAACTGAGACATAAATTACAAAAATATCCATGCTAGAAAAGAGTCAGCAGTTGTAACTCATCGCACACACTACGCCAGCCATGGTGTATGAAGTTGTTACTGTTTGCATGTGACCAACATTCGTTTTGATCGGTTTCACTCAAGTACACACAGCGGACCGGACGCCTTGGTGAAAGAACGTGATTTGTAAACACAGAAGGTACACCCTTTTGTAAACCCAAGTCGACAAATATACTGCAGCTAAACTGAGTATATAGGAATACGTAGCCCGACTGTAATAAAAGTCCTCTATTTAAAATTGAATCTGCAGGGGTGTTGAACTTGATTATCAGATCAATAAAATACATTTACTGAGAGTTAATTACTGTGAAAATATGAAATGAATACCGTGTCTGGCCCGTCTCAGTCACAGTGCTCCCTGCCGAATAATTGAGACATTGTGGTTGAAGCGAGCACCACAAAAATTTAAGGTAGAGCTGAATGAATCTCTGTCGCTTTGAGAAGGAAGGTAACGACACATACCAATGCATAGAAGCAGCTTGAAAATCACAAACGATGAGACGACTCCATTTCTACTCTTTTGTTATTCAATTTTGAAAGACCAACTTCAGAATTTGTAATAATTTTATCCTTTCCGTAATGCAATTTCCCTTTTCGCATTTTCCAAACAATTCTGTGCATTTCAAAAGTACACATACACTAAATTTGAGAAATTTTCAAATTACTTCTGGTGCAACACCTTGAACCCTAAACACATGTGTGTGTCACACAGAAGGAGTAAGTTTCCTGAATATGTACAAATATTCCACATACGCCACAGTGACCAGAGAACCACCCACAATGCCGAAATCAAATTTAGCACAATGTGCATGCACTCACTTTCTGTTTCTGCCTGCGACTCGACCCTCACGATCTTCGAGACAGTTACACCAGCTGCCAGGCAGTACCTTATTCATGAAGAGCTGACAAGAGTCCTAATACATTTTAATTCAAAATCATTCAAAAGCAAATTCCCACTCCCGCCACCACCTCACCGGCAGCTTCCTCTCACATGTCATTTAATTTTATTCATTTCAAGTACTCTCCTCCTGCCCCATCCCCCCATTCATTGTCGGCAATAGTAGGGTACATCACCCTCCGCTACATACGCCCGCACAGACAATTGTGCACACTCCGATTATTCCAAACATTGGAGTGAAATTTTCAAATCGTTCTCGGGTGGAATCCCATGAAAATAGTTCCCTTTTACACACATATTCACCTACTTGTGCATTTAAATGCCGTAATAAATTTCATATTTCCACTAATGTGCTCAACAGCGAACAATAAAATCGTAATAAATGGCCTACGATGTCAACTGAAGGGGCGGAGTGTGAGGCAACCCACCCTCTGATTGTGTATTGCATCCATGCATACGGCGACGTATACGTTGCAGTGAAATTTAGTCTCTAGCTGTATCCAGGATTTTGAACATTTGGCAGAATTGCGTACAAAGAGACACACACAGTTGGCATAATTGGAGCTTGATTCGTTTTTGAAGTTGATTACTACGATACTGACCAAAGCTAGATTTGTTCCTTCAAACAAGAGTTGACTTTTATGATTTGTGAACAGAGTGAATTCAGATTCAGAGGTCATTATGTTAAAGTCTCGAAACTGTTTTCCTTCCCGGAAGGCATGGGCTAGCGTTGGGAGGGAATGTGAGGTCAAAGCAAGAACGTAACATTCACAGAAAAGAATTACCTTGCAGTGCATGTATCTTTGAAGTCGGAATCAAAGCGTTTGGACCAAGTAGTCTAGGAAATTTTTAAACAGTCAACCTTTTTCGAAGCTTGATGTTTTGGAGGTCTGTTATCTAAAAGCTTGTTCGGATTTCGACGAAACTTGTTGTATGGGTAAGTTATAATTTGAAGTAGGATAGTAGGATACAAAAGGATACAAAAAGTTTAAGTAAAAACAAAAAAAATCATTAGTGCGAGCAGAGTAAGCCATATCTGCACAACCTACATTCCCAGACTTGCACAAGCGTCTGTCCTTTGAGTAGCAAAAATTAAAGTGAACTTCAGAAGGCCTGAAGAATTCCCAAACTAAGAATAGGGATGCTTATTGGTATGGAGTGGCGAGCTCGACATGTAGAAGCTGCTCTGGCCAGGTCCCGAGCCGCTTTTGGCTTTACAAAGATACTGTTTTACAAAAGCCAAATAGATGTGCGGGTGAGGTTAATATGCTACATGGCCTTATTCCTACCAATGCTCAAGTGTACTTGTATCATGCGGTTCAACTTGAGTGGAAGCTTGATGTAGGTTGGGTTGGGTTAGGTAGAGTCAGAGGGGCTGCTAGTGAATTCACCAGCACACTTAGACCATGTTGGTCAATTGTGATACGCGCAGACAGACTACCGCTGATTGACTACGTATTAACTTAGCTTTCACTGGGAATCGCACCGGGGACCCCGGTATCAAATGCGAGGTTCGCTTTTATACGCGCTAAATTCGTTGTCGTCGGAGAAGATCGTGTCTAGTGTGCTCGAGGTTTGGTTGGGTTTTTCCGTATTCTCTTTTATCTCTCTTCGTTTTTTCTCCGAATTTGCTTAGTTCCTAAGTTCCAAATGTGTGTTGAAGGTATACTATACATGTGTGAAAAAGATATTGTGCATTTGTGAGAAATAATGGGAAACAAAAAAATCAGAATTCTGATCTTAATTGGCGGAATTGAAAAATTTGGTTTGTAAAAGTTGCTTGGGATCACAAAAAAGAATTTGTAAGACTCGTGAGTTAAAAAAATCTCCTGTTTAAAAGCTCCCGCGTCGCATGAGTCCGGAAATCGTATCTTCTTTTGAGCAACCTTTCGCACCGGTGGGTATCGAATGCATGTAACGTATATGCAAGTAAAAGACAACTTTATTTTAAAAGTAATTATCCATCGTTGTGCATGTAACTTTATTATATCGTACATATATTTACATCAACACTAGTAATTTCAAGTCAAACTCACTGTCAAATCAGTAATCAACCGTAATGAATGTATGTAGCCTTGTTGTAGTTGTGGCGAAATATTTCGAGCTTTCTGTTAGATTTCGGCAGGAGCGGAGACAACACACAAAATTATTTGGTAACATTTAATGCAAAAAAATGATCGTGTGGGTCGCCGTGGCGCAGTGTGTCAGTACGTCGACTCCTACGCAGAGGGTTCCAGATTCAATACCTGAAAAAGTGGTAAACCTTTCATAATTCACGGCTCCACCTCTTTCGAGTCACTAACAATGCTCAAAGAGTATTCCGGTCTAGAAAAAGCTTCTCAACTTCCGTTCGGAGTCGGCAATTAAGTGTACATCCCATCCATTCGTGAAAGAACAATAATCACTACAATATGCGGTGCAGTTGCTGTAGAAACTAGGCCCAGGTCCGTATCGGACTGTCGCGCCACCCATATTATATATTATATTATTATTAAAATGTTCGATGGTACTATTTTACTCGCGCGAGTAAAGCGAATGAATATATGAAGTTAAGAATCCAACACCGTTATAGGACAGGAACAGAAAATAGTTCTGCAAAAATATGTATAGTATTTTCTTACAAATGAAATTAGTTTGAGAACAACTATTGTTCTTCAAAGAGCTAGGGTAAACCACCCTAATTCAAGCCCCCTCCCAGTAGCGAGCCCCCTTCATGGTATAGTATAATTGATTTTCAGGTAATTCGTCCTCAGTTGGTAAGGAAAAATGTTAAGTAGTGTTCCGTAAGTGAGAAAAGATCAGTGTAATTTGTGAAATTTCTTAAGAAACTAGAAACTTTGACTAAGAAGATAAGTCATTTTATTTAATTGTTATTTACCTTATTAAGGCTTAATGTAACAATAATAATGTTTTTTATTATTTCAAAAGCAAAAGTAAGAAAAAGTAGTTATTTATTAATGTATATTGAGGGCTCATTACAGGGACGAAAAAATGAGGAAAGCCAATAACGAGCCGGGGAGGGCTCGTTATTGGGTTAACCGAAAATAATCAAGTTCCAGTAACAAGCCCGGCCAATTTTCAACCAAAAATTAAAAAACGGCATTTTATGCAGATAGACTTTTTACTAATTGCATTTCTTATTAATGTTCTTATGCAATAGGTGATAAGTATGTAAGTATATTAATTCCAAGCTTTGCTATAAAAGTTGTTACATATAGAAATAATGTCAGTTGAACTGTAAGAGTCCGATTAGGTATGTTTTCACAACCAAGACAATGCAATTTTTGTCCGACCGTCCTAGATTCAAGATCAAATTAGATACTTATAAAAACCAGTCAACGGGCACACAAACTTATAATGTTTACATATGAAAACATTCATGTTTCCTAATTTTAATTGTCCTATTTCTTGTTGTTGTTCTGTGTTCTTACAGCATCGTATAGGACAATGTACCAATTTTTTTGGATACTTTATAATTATATTTTATGTTATACTTTTTTAACGTGTAAATACATATGTATAAATATTTTCATAATAAACATTTCAAATAAAAATAATTTATTATATTTTATATTTTTGGAGCTAAGATTTGTTCATTCTCTCTATCAACATGAAAAGAATGGCCACAAATATACAAAGTTATTTGTATTAGTTAATTTTTTATGTTTTCGACGAATTTTTGTCATGAATTTATTAAATTTACCTTTTAAATATATCAACTATAAAATAACGATGATTTCATTTGTATGCTATGATTTATATGGAGGGCACGTTACTGGAACGTTAAGGGCTCGAATTAGGAACAAGGGGGGGGGGGGGGGGGGGTCGTATACATACAAAACGGTATTGTTAATATCAAACAGTAATACATCAAGCTTTCCTTATATGATAAAATTATTTTCATATATCTAACTAATTAATTTTGAGAGAGCAACGAAGTCAAAACATTCCTTAAGAGGACTCGCTACTGGGTACTTTACCCTATTTTTCATTTCAGAAAATGACAATGCCATGATAAGACTTTTCCAAATCAGAACACTTCGAAACAAGACTACTTAGCAGTTTAGCAGTTCAGTTCCCAATACATACGACTTTCTAGGTAAATAAATTCGCTTGAGTAAACTCACTTGCACTGGAACCACTCTGTTCGCACGCGTTAGTGCGTTAGTGCGAGTCAAATTCGCTTGCACTGAAACCGCTGTAAAAGCCAGAGAATAGTGAATGAAATGAAAAACCAGCTGTAGCGGACAGTATCAAAGAGCTCGAGCTTCAGCTCATCGCCAGAAACCGGCATATTTTGACGTTAGATGGGCACTGACGCTATTATGCAACTTGAGACCACTCGATTATTTTTTCGGGGATCTTCGTCAAGTACCTAATCTAGTCTAAGAAGTTAATTACTTTAGACGAGCTCGAGGCTACCACGCTATAGCCGCAATAGCGGTCCACTCATTCGACTTACGATTTGAAGAACTGCCAGCGAAGCGGAGATGGTCAATGGAATGATGTTATATTCCATACAGACTGACATGAATGTAGCTTTAAATTATTCACTCGGTTCTCGTTTAGTTCAAAATTTCTTTTCCTAAACTTATTATCCAGTCATCTGAATAAAATACGCATCCTGTATAAAAATAAAGTCTTAAATGGTAGCATCACATCTCTCATGTTCATACGATACTCACCCATATGTTATGACTTTCCTTAGCGGTGATCCCTTTTGGACAATGTTGACCATCTTTTGCGGCGGAAAGAGTTGGATTTCAGAGAGATCGCAAATTTCCTTTTCGGTAAAAGTATCCGAGATTATTTTGTACGCTGTGGCCACATCGATATGAAAGGCAAATCCTAACCACAAAAACAGAGAAAACAAGTACAACCATTAAGTAGCTGCATATCAGAATATTTATATACAGGTACACACAAATGTATACACATATTTGTAGTTCGTTGTGAACTGTGTGCTTCACTACAATATGCGGTGCAGTTGCGGTGAACAGTGAACCCTACATAATGCAATGCAGGAACCACACAATGGTTACTGGTCATGATACTGTTACCCCATCATCCTGATTATGGTTTGACTTGGCTATCATAGTCTTCGCATCACGAGCTGCATTCGTAGAGGGCAGCGGTAATAGAAAATATTATTCTAATAATCAAGAATCCTCATTCACTGACGGGTACTATTCAGTTGATTCCACCGAATGCATTACAGAGCTGCGTCTATCCGTATTACTAGCAACGGCAGCAGTCTGTAATTCTGACGGCTTATCCGTCTCCAAGCCATTTCAAGTATAAAGTACATTAAAAGGATTTCGGATTTCGGTGCAACGATGGTACGATACTGCGATGGAAATGAAAATGCATGTTTTAGCAGCACAACACACGGATTGCGAAAAGCTGTAAGCTCATTTAGCGGATTTGCTACTTTGATTAAGGATTCATGTTTCGGTTTGCTCGTTGGGATTTTTTTTTTCACCCTCTCTTTTGCTTTCTTTTTCCCTGATTGGTACTCACCTCCCTGCTTAATTTTCGCAACTCCATACTCCGGATCATACCAGTTCGATGCTTCGGTAGTTTTCGCATGTGCGCCGGTTTCGTGACTATGTATCGCCGCTTTGTAATTCTTTTTTGCCTGCTCTTTGGTCATGTTGGCCGGGGGTTTGTCTGGTGGCAACACTTGAGCGAATCCTTCATCAGCGTAGGGCGGTACCGTGGTAACCTTCTTGGCGTACAATTCAATTGCGTCTGGATCTCGTGTGCGCTGGAGAAAAATGGACATGAGCTTAACCATTTCAAGTTACAACATCAGATGGTATGTGCACTCACCAAAAAGTACTCTCTGTTATAGATGATATCTTCAATTCCAATTTCCAATGAGCTATATACCAAGTCTCGTAAGGATCTGATTGTTTTCGGTCTCTCCATGAGCAGTGTACCCACTATGCTTGCCGAGTAGAATTGGTAGATGCAAAATGAAAATAATAGACTGGTAATGACAATACATCGACCGGAGAGGAGATTTGTGGAAAATGATAATCCTGCAGGCGATACAGTTGAATGAAGAGAACGGGGGATTGGTATTAATGGTTGAAAGATTGAACGACGATTATCTAGTCTACTGATTAAGGATGCGAATATATTAAATTATAATACATCGTGGAAGGACTGTATTTTTAGTCCTTTGTATGCCTCTGTTGAAAATAGGAATTTTGAAGAAATTATACATTTTGAATGCCTTTTCGAAAATTCAATTTCAGCACCTTCGTGAATCGAATATACAATTTAATAAACTAATAATATCTTATTAACTAAGTAACTAACGCATATAATATCTTCTCTGCCGTTTTGTGTGAGCGACTGAAAGCAATCATCAACAAACTTATGGGTCCTTACCAGTGCGGTTTCAGGCCGGAGAAATCTTCACACTACGCTGCACAGTGGTTCGCTTTGTAATGGGAGCGTTGTGCTGGATGAGGATGGAAAACTCTAGTTTCTCCACCAAGGTCGGTAACGAACTCACAGAAACCATCCATAGCAAAAATATAATGCCACGTGCGGTAGACACTTTTTCGTGGCAACACATTAAAAAAGTTAATATAAACAGTTTTACAACATAAAGAAATATGTATTTATGGAAAATAATATAAACATAAAAATTGAGTGGAACACAAAACAATTGCGCGGAGTCAAAAAATGATATGGTACTCCGGTTGGTTTTGAGAAAAACGTGTTTAAAATTTTTAGTACGTTTAGCATGCACATGGACATGGCTTCACTTAAGGTTATTCCATAAATAATAGTCCAAAAACGTGATTTCGAGCCTTGAGGTATTTGCTGGTATTGAGACGGTATAAAAAATGGCTGAAGTATATGCTGGCCTGAAGAAAGAAAATTCAACTTCAGCAGAACGTAGCAATGGGGAGCCATTATAACTTCGAGGTAATTAAGAAAATAGAATACCGCCTATCGACTATAGTCTCCGCAGTAAACAGTACAGACAGCATCAGTATCGAGATGAAGATCGGAAACGCAGAGTAGCTTAAGAGGCAATTGAATAATAGAGATATCTCTCTACGGACCGAGCTAACTTTATATAGAACCTTGATCATCCCAGTCCTCCATTATTTCGCGGAGGCATGGACAGTCTCAAAATGGAATGGAGAAGTCCTTGCTATCTTCCAGAAAAAAGTTCTGATGTGGTCTTTAATTCTGCTTGATTTGAAGGAGAAGATTCAACCACGGGATGTACAGCGACATGAGCCTGGCCAGGCGCCCACGGATCCAAAGCCCCACTGAAGAGTGGACAGCTCAGCTCCGAAGAGTCTTCGACTCCGAACCTGTGAGACAAATCAAACGGACGACGTCCACGTTTAAGGTGGAGAACCCAGGTGGAGAAGGAGCTCAACCAACCGGGGGGTGGAAAACTGGACGAAGATAGCCAGAGATCGTGCTAGTTGGAGAGGCTTGTTGGTTAAGCTCCAGGTCCATCCCGGAAGTTGCAACCAATAAAAAAGAAGAAGCGGTAACGCCAATTGACTTCCTGTTCTACATACATGCTTTAGAATAATTAAAAATCAATCAACAGAATTATTAGTCAAATCAAAATCAAATATAACTGATTGAAAGAGTGAGTTGAAGGAACTCCCTTTGTCATTTTTGAATTCAATTCGTATTCAAGTGCATAAAGTAAAGTTAAAGCAGAGGACGTGCTCACCCACCTTGCTGACATATCGATCCAATGTAAAAGAGCAGTGACTCCAGTGCCCTGTTCGCCCCATCTTTCCACAAGATCCCATCCATTTTCGCATTCATGTAGCTCTTCCAAAGCGTTGAACATTTCTTGAAAGTATTTTTTATCAGAAAATCCCTTGCGCTACCGTCATTATGGTATGGCAAAACTTCATTGCCTGGAACACTGACTGCAGCACCATAATCAATACAATCAATTGTACTCCGGTTAAAGATAGCAGCACTACCACCAGAATCACGAGCATAATCCGATGGGACTTGTCCCCTTTTGCAGACTGTAACTTTGGTATTAAGTCTCTCGTTACTCAAAGTTGTTGCATCACCGCCCCCACTATCTTCAGTACTATCGAAACCTTAAATTGAAAGTTTTGATTTATGATTTTCGAACGCATTCCCCACCCCCACAACCGCCACAACGGATGCAACTTGCGCCAGCAGCACGTAGCAACATCTCTAGGGATGCCACACAGCGCCAAGAGCAATGCATTCTTCTGAGTGAAAGAACTAACTTCAATACCTATTTGTCTTTTCTTTCCTCTCTTGCGGGCGTCCTTTGTCGAGTAAATGTTCCGTTGCTGCTGTTGATTGTTTTTTCTGTTTCCTCCCATGGCTGCCGATTCAGCACTTTCGATTCGTCTTGCTTGAACGACGACCTGAAGATCCGATGAGTTATTGGAATCTATAATGAAGAACCAAGCAGATAGAATACAGATGCATTTACGATGCAGAAACATTGTGTACCGTCACCGTCGAAGTACCGCTCAACTACAGCTAACGCGGCCAAGAGCAAAATGGTGAGACCACCACAAATTGCCACCAATACCCAGACGTCGTTGGTAAACGGTTGTAGGAACACAATTTGATTCGTCCGCACAGTGCGTGGATGCCGGAACATGAAGCACGGCCTGCCGAAAATTCAGAGCAAACAACTTGAGACAACATTATTTTGAATAAGTGACCCGTGGTGTCACTGATTTAAATAAACACCAAAATGCCAAACAACAAACGCCAAAGTATGACTAATTTGGGGCCGAATCAAGGTTTGTTTAGTCATGCGGGGTATATGTACATCTGCCTCGTTCGCCCCAGAGACCGACTTGACAAACATGAAATTATTTTTGGTTAACCAACACTTTGGCTTTCGTAGCATCTGTGAACACGAGTTCTTGCAGCAGCGGTTGACAGATAGCCACAGAGCACCCGACCCAAAACCAAATCTCCACTGGTGCTGACGCTACCCGTGAGCATAATCTTTTCGTGATCAGGATAGGGGGTTGTGGCGATGCCTTACAGCATTTTGACTTTTCGTTATCTATGTATCTGCATATTATGTTGGGGTCTCTTCGTTTTGACGAGCACTTTTTGGGTCATCGCGTATTTTATTATGCTCGTCAACTGTGGGTGTGAACGTTAGCCCACTTTATCTCACTCTAATTGGGATATAAGCGTTTCGTGAGGAAAAAAGGGATACAATACATAAGTGGGTGGTAAGGCAAAACTTCCAAGGAGTTACATAATTCGAATTTCACTCACACGATGCACTGTATGTCGAAGACAGTTTCTTATGAGCATTTACAAAAGTATGTCGTCTTTTAAATAAGGCCGACGCGTCTTGTGGTACACAGTTAAGAGTAGTGCAGTTGAATCCCGGGAACATGAACGGTTTCGTAAAACAACGGATCATTGCTTCTTATGAGACCACACACACCAATGAAAACGAAACAAAAAACATATTTTTGTTTTGAAGTGCTTCGACCAATACACACCGAATGCAATGAAACTGCGTGATTGTTGATAATTAACTTTTTTTTTTGGCGCAACACACACCAAATGAAACAAAAAATAATAAGCAAAGCATTATCACATTGTCAGTATTACGTTTCAGATGATATGGTTGCACTCACCACTTTCTGCTATTTGCGTCTTTTTCCTCAATTGCTTCTGTGAACAATTATTAAAAAATGTTTGTTGACTTTACAAATGTGTACACCAGTCTATATTATGTACATAATATCCTGTTACCATCCGATCGCGTGATCTATTCGAAGCTGTGATATGCCAATGGATTAACTATATAAATGGCATTGTGTTGTCTGTACTCATAATCAGTTCAGTACAGTCAATTAAAGTGGTAAAGCCAAACTTCTGTGACTCTTCTCTTTTTCTTGTAAATACTCCCACACTTCAAAATTGTATATCCTTCTGAGACTCGCAGTATAGGCAGTGATACCTTTAATTTAGAATTTTTTAACTTCACATTTTTGGAATTCGGTAGAGCCTTTTGGAAGATAGTTTGGAGAGCCATTATCCTGATTTTGAGCATTTTTCTAGTTGTAAA
The DNA here is from genome assembly GCA_964034865.1 of Eristalis intricaria. Classification (NCBI taxonomy): domain Eukaryota; kingdom Metazoa; phylum Arthropoda; class Insecta; order Diptera; family Syrphidae; genus Eristalis; species Eristalis intricaria. The sequence goes on along the minus strand of OZ035875.1, from coordinate 90,328,917 downwards.
TCTACTTGATTTGCAATCAGTTTAAGTTTGATTTTGCCACCATGTCGAGGGTAGCCAGTAATTTTAGTTAGTTGGTTAAAGTAATTTCCTACTATTTTTTTTAGATATTTATTTTAAACTGAGCAAACATGAACAGTAAGATTATGCATACAACGTCTTGAGTTTAATAAGTCATTTTGCAGCTTTTGAAACAATATCATATCAGAGAGTATCACTAGCGATACCATTCCCTGTTCCCAACGTATTGTATATAATAATATATAATATATAAATATAATTTATAAAAAAGTCTTGTAAATGAAAAATACATGATTTAATCTTGGGTCTCTGGATGATATAAGATTGGCTCAACATGTTGAACAACACTAAAAGCGAGTCGCAAATTCCATTTTTTTATTTCAACGCACACCAAATGAAACAAGAAAACCAAACGTTTTATATTCGGTTTCGCTTGGCTTGTGCTCAGATAAAAAACTATTTTTTGACTATCGAATCAAAATCGTTTTATTTCTCCAGTCGACGGTCTAGATGACATATAAAAGTTTTTTTTAAGAAAAAAGTCTAAATAAGCCTGTTCTTTGTTTTCCTTTTATAAACAACTTTTCTTTTTTGTTGTTTTTAACCGTCTGCGACATATGTGCCCCAACAATTCTCATGCAATACTACCGGTACACCAGACACAATTTTTTTCAGCTGGTATTTTCAAAATTCGCTTGATAGTCCTGTTTCCAACTGTTACATTGTAAAGTTAAGAGTATGTACTATTATTTAACATTACTAATATAAAAATCTTAAAAGTCATAAAATTTTAAACAGCACTTTTATTGATATGATATAAATCATTTTTTCAAAACGTACACATATAGAAAAAATCTTCACATTGAGGACAAATGTTTCAGGCTCTAAGATACCTTAATACTGACGTGGTTGACTCTTAGATACATAGTCTCTTTATCACACTAACTCATTCGAAAGCACGTTTGAGCGTACGACAGAAAGATTATAAAAACGCGCAACACAAGTTTTGTCCTTTATATTGTGTCTGCTATACTACCCCGTCTGTCGCAGAGGGTTAAATATAATTATACATTTTATCGTGGATATACATACGTTCTTATTTTATGTTCAAAGTCAAGAAAAGATGAATGGAGCCTGTGTTATATCTGTTCATCTTTATAAGATTCTACTATATATCCATGACGTCAAGCTCTTCAACACAGGTAACAAGTTATGCCCTGACTAACTTCAATAATCGCAGTCAGACAAATCTTTGATGTCATAATCACTCCATCGCTCCATGAATGGAGCCTGTGTTATATCTGTTCATCTTTATAAGATTCTACTATATATCCATGACGTCAAGTTCTTCAACACAGGTAACAAGTTATGCCCTGACTAATTTCAATAATCGCAGTCAGACAAATCTTTGATGTCATAATCACTCCATCGCTCGACGTTTTGAAGTCTCATAACGCTATACATCTATTGGAATATCCTTAAGGTGTCCATGCCATAATTTATTTCATAATAAAATCAATTCCGCAAGACAAATCCCGTTTGACAGCCTTTCGAACCCATGAATCCCTGTGGATCCTTAGGGCTCTCAAACAATATTTTACTGCAAACATATCAGAAGACAGAAGGCTCCCATATATTCACCTTAAACAACGTCCTGTACCTGTTCGCCGTCCCTATAATCCATCTTCACAATTTCAATACAAGTATCTAAGCCGCACTCAACTTGTAAAATGAAAATTTATATCCCATCTGTGTCGAAGGATTTATTCTCAATTAATGTGGCATACACCCTCCCCTGCAGCAAGTCAATTTTCCCCCTCCACTGGGCTCTAACATCGTCTGCCCATCAACACCTACCGGCTAAACAAGAAAAATGACAATCTAATCGTTACGCAAACACACAGACAATGCCATCATTTTTCATCCGATTGACAGGTAACAATATGCCAAATTAAAACCCCACCACAGCATTTACCACCACCCACAGCGTCATCCATACCACACACCACACCGCACTGACACCAAGACTCACCTGGCAATCCATGTCCTTGTTGTGTAATCAATCACCTTCGCACGTTCTATCCGGAAGAAAATCGGTGATCCACCGATATCGGCCTGCCGTCGTACAAGTGCTCCTATCATCCCATCGAATTTGCCATTTTTCAGGTAGCCCCAAGAGGGAGTACGCGACATGACCAAGCTTTAAAGTAATAATAATTGAAAGCCACCTCCAAGCGATGCGGAAGGATGGGGGGACAGGTGTATGTTGGAGACAATTTATAAATACTCAAGGGCACTGCCCGGGTATGAGTGTTAGTGTGAGTGCGAGTGTGGCAACCATGCATCACACTACACGGCCAAGGCAGCGCACACGTTTCACTCACCTGAAATTGAACAAATCCCGGACGTGCGATAGCAGGGCGAAATTGAAACGATTCATCGAATCCAGGTGGGTGTCATACTGCTGTGTCAAGTAATCCTCTAAGCTGTCCGTGTGATTCTTGTTGGTTACCTTTGGCGGTGGGATATATGAGAGAACATTAGTAAAACAGAACACAACTACTACTGTCGTAGTTATAAAACAAACATCCAGAGTGTAAAATGACAGAATTAAGAATTTAACCCCAGTGGAGAGGGCAACGGGCATATGTACATATGTGCATATAAATGTCCAACTCCCATTCCTAATCCGAGTCATATTGTCTGTGCGCTAGTGTTGGAGAAGCCAAATTCGAAAGGCACCAAATGGTCTCGGATTTCGGATTGCGGATACTCGGTTGGATGTTGACAAAATGGCAAATGGGTTTCCTCAAGGGAATGTGGCATCGTATTCGTCGTTGTAGCAGAGCTAGGAGCAGCAGCAGCAGCAGCAACAACAGCAACAAGGCATACCCATATGCAGACTTGCGGGTATAATTTAGAATTTTAAAAGAGTCAAAGACAAGGGGCGAAAAAAAGAATGTAAATCTTCATTGTCTGACCCTCAACCGAGGATGATGACACATGGGAAATCAGATCGCATACGCCCAGAGATAGGGTACTGGCAACCCTTGAAAATTGCACGAACAAAAAAAAATTTAAAAACACACAACACTTACCACAATCATGCACCGAATAAGAGAGCGCTTCATGTCCATTCGTCGTATTACTGTGCTCGTCTGGCGATACCATTTGTTCAATTGTAGGCCACCACCTTCGGTGAACTTTCCAATTTTGGTGATGTTCAAGCTGCTGCCATATTGGATGCCAGGACTCCTGTGCGTAGAAGATTGCAATTAGAAAATCTCATAATTGAACGAGGGCGTGTGAGAAGATTTATAAAAAAGAGGCTACAGCATATAACCACAGTCAGTCAGTCAGTCTCAGTCTCAGTCTCAGTCTCAGTCTCAGTCTCAGTCTCAGTCTCAGTCTCAGTCTCAGTCTCAGTCTCAGTCTCAGTCTCAGTCTCAGTCTCAGTCTCAGTCTCAGTCTCAGTCTCAGTCTCAGTCTCAGTCTCAGTCTCAGTCTCAGTCTCAGTCTCAGTCTCAGTCTCAGTCTCAGTCTCAGTCTCAGTCTCAGTCTCAGTCTCAGTCTCAGTCTCAGTCTCAGTCTCAGTCTCAGTCTCAGTCTCAGTCTCAGTCTCAGTCTCAGTCTCAGTCTCAGTCTCAGTCTCAGTCTCAGTCTCAGTCTCAGTCTCAGTCTCAGTCTCAGTCTCAGTCTCAGTCTCAGTCTCAGTCTCAGTCTCAGTCTCAGTCTCAGTCTCAGTCTCAGTCTCAGTCTCAGTCTCAGTCTCAGTCTCAGTCTCAGTCTCAGTCTCAGTCTCAGTCTCAGTCTCAGTCTCAGTCTCAGTCTCAGTCTCAGTCTCAGTCTCAGTCTCAGTCTCAGTCTCAGTCTCAGTCTCAGTCTCAGTCTCAGTCTCAGTCTCAGTCTCAGTCTCAGTCTCAGTCTCAGTCTCAGTCTCAGTCTCAGTCTCAGTCTCAGTCTCAGTCTCAGTCTCAGTCTCAGTCTCAGTCTCAGTCTCAGTCTCAGTCTCAGTCTCAGTCTCAGTCTCAATCTCAGTCTCAGTCTCTCAGTCTCAGTCTCAGTCTCAGTCTCAGTCTCAGTCTCAGTCTCAGTCTCAGTCTCAGTCTCAGTCTCAGTCTCAGTCTCAGTCTCAGTCTCAGTCTCAGTCTCAGTCTCAGTCTCAGTCTCAGTCTCAGTCTCAGTCTCAGTCTCAGTCTCAGTCTCAGTCTCAGTCTCAGTCTCAGTCTCAGTCTCAGTCTCAGTCTCAGTCTCAGTCTCAGTCTCAGTCTCAGTCTCAGTCTCAGTCTCAGTCTCAGTCTCAGTCTCAGTCTCAGTCTCAGTCTCAGTCTCAGTCTCAGTCTCAGTCTCAGTCTCAGTCTCAGTCTCAGTCTCAGTCTCAGTCTCAGTCTCAGTCTCAGTCTCAGTCTCAGTCTCAGTCTCAGTCTCAGTCTCAGTCTCAGTCTCAGTCTCAGTCTCAGTCTCAGTCTCAGTCTCAGTCTCAGTCTCAGTCTCAGTCTCAGTCTCAGTCTCAGTCTCAGTCTCAGTCTCAGTCTCAGTCTCAGTCTCAGTCTCAGTCTCAGTCTCAGTCTCAGTCTCAGTCTCAGTCTCAGTCTCAGTCTCAGTCTCAGTCTCAGTCTCAGTCTCAGTCTCAGTCTCAGTCTCAGTCTCAGTCTCAGTCTCAGTCTCAGTCTCAGTCTCAGTCTCAGTCTCAGTCTCAGTCTCAGTCTCAGTCTCAGTCTCAGTCTCAGTCTCAGTCTCAGTCTCAGTCTCAGTCTCAGTCTCAGTCTCAGTCTCAGTCTCAGTCTCAGTCTCAGTCTCAGTCTCAGTCTCAGTCTCAGTCTCAGTCTCAGTCTCAGTCTCAGTCTCAGTCTCAGTCTCAGTCTCAGTCTCAGTCTCAGTCTCAGTCTCAGTCTCAGTCTCAGTCTCAGTCTCAGTCTCAGTCTCAGTCTCAGTCTCAGTCTCAGTCTCAGTCTCAGTCTCAGTCTCAGTCTCAGTCTCAGTCTCAGTCTCAGTCTCAGTCTCAGTCTCAGTCTCAGTCTCAGTCTCAGTCTCAGTCTCAGTCTCAGTCTCAGTCTCAGTCTCAGTCTCAGTCTCAGTCTCAGTCTCAGTCTCAGTCTCAGTCTCAGTCTCAGTCTCAGTCTCAGTCTCAGTCTCAGTCTCAGTCTCAGTCTCAGTCTCAGTCTCAGTCTCAGTCTCAGTCTCAGTCTCAGTCTCAGTCTCAGTCTCAGTCTCAGTCTCAGTCTCAGTCTCAGTCTCAGTCTCAGTCTCAGTCTCAGTCTCAGTCTCAGTCTCAGTCTCAGTCTCAGTCTCAGTCTCAGTCTCAGTCTCAGTCTCAGTCTCAGTCTCAGTCTCAGTCTCAGTCTCAGTCTCAGTCTCAGTCTCAGTCTCAGTCTCAGTCTCAGTCTCAGTCTCAGTCTCAGTCTCAGTCTCAGTCTCAGTCTCAGTCTCAGTCTCAGTCTCAGTCTCAGTCTCAGTCTCAGTCTCAGTCTCAGTCTCAGTCTCAGTCTCAGTCTCAGTCTCAGTCTCAGTCTCAGTCTCAGTCTCAGTCTCAGTCTCAGTCTCAGTCTCAGTCTCAGTCTCAGTCTCAGTCTCAGTCTCAGTCTCAGTCTCAGTCTCAGTCTCAGTCTCAGTCTCAGTCTCAGTCTCAGTCTCAGTCTCAGTCTCAGTCTCAGTCTCAGTCTCAGTCTCAGTCTCAGTCTCAGTCTCAGTCTCAGTCTCAGTCTCAGTCTCAGTCTCAGTCTCAGTCTCAGTCTCAGTCTCAGTCTCAGTCTCAGTCTCAGTCTCAGTCTCAGTCTCAGTCTCAGTCTCAGTCTCAGTCTCAGTCTCAGTCTCAGTCTCAGTCTCAGTCTCAGTCTCAGTCTCAGTCTCAGTCTCAGTCTCAGTCTCAGTCTCAGTCTCAGTCTCAGTCTCAGTCTCAGTCTCAGTCTCAGTCTCAGTCTCAGTCTCAGTCTCAGTCTCAGTCTCAGTCTCAGTCTCAGTCTCAGTCTCAGTCTCAGTCTCAGTCTCAGTCTCAGTCTCAGTCTCAGTCTCAGTCTCAGTCTCAGTCTCAGTCTCAGTCTCAGTCTCAGTCTCAGTCTCAGTCTCAGTCTCAGTCTCAGTCTCAGTCTCAGTCTCAGTCTCAGTCTCAGTCTCAGTCTCAGTCTCAGTCTCAGTCTCAGTCTCAGTCTCAGTCTCAGTCTCAGTCTCAGTCTCAGTCTCAGTCTCAGTCTCAGTCTCAGTCTCAGTCTCAGTCTCAGTCTCAGTCTCAGTCTCAGTCTCAGTCTCAGTCTCAGTCTCAGTCTCAGTCTCAGTCTCAGTCTCAGTCTCAGTCTCAGTCTCAGTCTCAGTCTCAGTCTCAGTCTCAGTCTCAGTCTCAGTCTCAGTCTCAGTCTCAGTCTCAGTCTCAGTCTCAGTCTCAGTCTCAGTCTCAGTCTCAGTCTCAGTCTCAGTCTCAGTCTCAGTCTCAGTCTCAGTCTCAGTCTCAGTCTCAGTCTCAGTCTCAGTCTCAGTCTCAGTCTCAGTCTCAGTCTCAGTCTCAGTCTCAGTCTCAGTCTCAGTCTCAGTCTCAGTCTCAGTCTCAGTCTCAGTCTCAGTCTCAGTCTCAGTCTCAGTCTCAGTCTCAGTCTCAGTCTCAGTCTCAGTCTCAGTCTCAGTCTCAGTCTCAGTCTCAGTCTCAGTCTCAGTCTCAGTCTCAGTCTCAGTCTCAGTCTCAGTCTCAGTCTCAGTCTCAGTCTCAGTCTCAGTCTCAGTCTCAGTCTCAGTCTCAGTCTCAGTCTCAGTCTCAGTCTCAGTCTCAGTCTCAGTCTCAGTCTCAGTCTCAGTCTCAGTCTCAGTCTCAGTCTCAGTCTCAGTCTCAGTCTCAGTCTCAGTCTCAGTCTCAGTCTCAGTCTCAGTCTCAGTCTCAGTCTCAGTCTCAGTCTCAGTCTCAGTCTCAGTCTCAGTCTCAGTCTCAGTCTCAGTCTCAGTCTCAGTCTCAGTCTCAGTCTCAGTCTCAGTCTCAGTCTCAGTCTCAGTCTCAGTCTCAGTCTCAGTCTCAGTCTCAGTCTCAGTCTCAGTCTCAGTCTCAGTCTCAGTCTCAGTCTCAGTCTCAGTCTCAGTCTCAGTCTCAGTCTCAGTCTCAGTCTCAGTCTCAGTCTCAGTCTCAGTCTCAGTCTCAGTCTCAGTCTCAGTCTCAGTCTCAGTCTCAGTCTCAGTCTCAGTCTCAGTCTCAGTCTCAGTCTCAGTCTCAGTCTCAGTCTCAGTCTCAGTCTCAGTCTCAGTCTCAGTCTCAGTCTCAGTCTCAGTCTCAGTCTCAGTCTCAGTCTCAGTCTCAGTCTCAGTCTCAGTCTCAGTCTCAGTCTCAGTCTCAGTCTCAGTCTCAGTCTCAGTCTCAGTCTCAGTCTCAGTCTCAGTCTCACTCTCACTCTCACTCTCACTCTCACTCTCACTCTCACTCTCACTCTCACTCTCACTCGCACTCTCACTCTTAAACCAATTAATATGTATTTATTAGTGAGTTATGTTCAGTAGTTCAGAGGCAATAAACTTTCTGGCTTCAACGAGTTTCCACCTCTATTCATGCCGGTTCCGAGAACTATTCCCCTTTTATGTTATCGCATCCCATCTATGTCAGCGCTGCTCCCTCTGATCAATCTAACCCTTCCGTGTGTGTCCACCTAATGTTCAGCAATCAAAAGTCTTTACTAATATGGCTCCTTCCTACTTCCTTCGCAAACTAATCAACTTAATATCCCACTGAACCCAGGAGTAGAGTGGAACAAGCAGTGGATGTACGAAGGTACTCACCAAACGTCATACAGCATGTAGTAATCCTCCTTTGAATCCTGATCCCCATTGATTCGCTTTGCCAATATTAGCTCAGTATTTATATTGATGTTGATTTTTTCTAGAAACTTCTCAATAAGCAAGTTATTCTCCCCAACATTGTCATTGCTATCGCTGGCGACGCTGTTGCCGTTGTCAGTGTCCTCATCCCCGTAGCCTCCGCTGTTATTGATTTTCTTATCCTTCGGCATAGAGCTAGTGGCTCTAGTAACGGCAACGGGAACGATAGTCGCATTGAACGGCAGCTGGAAATCATTTTGCACACCACCATCCGGAACGACGTTATCATGATCGTCGTCGTCGGCATCGTCATTATTATCATCTCTTTGCCGATTAAAAGTATAATCCTCAATCAAAAGCCAATGATACGACGAGTTGAAAAGTCCTTTGTTCGAAGCCTGTGTGTTATGTGAGAGTGAGCGACGCGGTCGATTGTGTATGCAGGATGCACGAATGAGAATGACGATGGAGGGCGATGGAGAAAAGAAAGAGGCGGAAAAACAAACTGATTACATATTTATTCTTTATTCCCGTGCACCCACATTTTTCTGCGCCCCACCTACAGACCCTACAGACGGCACATTCCGGTCTTGAGTTCCCTCCAATCGCACGCTCAAACGATTCGTAAAGGAAAATGTGTTTCTGTACTCCGATTCCAAAGATGGGGATGTAGTCGGGATAATTGTGGATTACAGAGTCTCCTCGACAATTACGGAAATTCAACAACTGATTTTTATCGTACCAATGGATTATGGTAATGTTGGAGGGACGCGCGGATGAAAAGACAGCGGATAGCTGCGAAACGCGAGCACAGTGCTATCGAATTCAACAGTTCTTATGAGCTTGATATGGGTCAATTCGCAGTTGCTAGCATGCGAATAATGAGTGCAAGCACTTTCATAAATAATAGCAGTATGGACGGGCCTTTTCTTATCCCCGTGTTGTCCGGCTATCCGATTCGAAATCAGCGGATCTCCGACCCTAGGGTGGTGCCTTAACCGCGTTACTCTCTGCTTGTGCAGATGCATAAGTGGGAGCCACTGTGTGAGCTGGTGTGTTTTATTCCACGACCTTATTGATTCATTCAACACAACGAGTGAATATGAATGATTCGTGCCGTTAACAGAGATAGGCTTCAACGGGCATTTTAAAGCTCAATCGGAAAAGAGTGCTAGATGACTTCAGCGAGATTGCTTAAAAAAGGGGAAAACAACTGCCAGCAAGTAAAATGCTGTTTACTTGAAAGTCCAAACTGTGTCAATTAATTCCTCAAGCTCAAAGGCAGTTCATTAATGAACTTCAACAGCAGAGAATGCAATTTTTCAAAACACTCACCATTTCAATAGCTTTTCTGCTGGCAAAGCCACAGGATAAATCCAAAACTACAACTTGACGCAACACCTCACTTTGAAGGAACGCTTCCATTGTCCGGAGCCCTTGGATGTCAGCTGGTTTTTTATTTGCGCTCCCCTTGCCTGCTTGGCTATTGATTAATAGATCGATTCGTAAAACTTTAATTAAAACACCCTTCAGCGGTGACTGCTGTTCCAAGCGTCGACGGTCACTCGAACTGGAGCTGCTGGTAATGTTGCCACCATCACTTCTGTAGCCCCTATCCCTGCTTGTGAATAACGTTCTCAATATTGTCAGCGTGTCAATATTAATCGATGTCCATGTTTGTTTCTCTAGCCTCCTGGCTGGTGACCCGTGATGGCATGTTAGCAAACTAACTCTCGGTATATGCTTGTACCCGACTGCGAGTTCATAAATTAACTGATGTAGCATCCCTGCTCCGGCAGCCATTTCGATTTGGTTCACATCGCTGGTGCGTCCCTTTTCGCTGGACGAGTCCCTGACATTGATGGGCGGTGAATTCGGGGGTGGCTGTTGTGATATCCCTCGAGCGTAATAAGATGCACGATTCGGCTTATCCTCAATTTTATTTACGTTTAGTATTGTCAATGCGATTGCCAATTGATACGAAATTAATGACCAGAGTGCAATTATCACAAGGACACTGCATGTGCCCGGAAATGTGCCAAGTCCGTTCCTGGCGAGCATTCTCGTTTTAACCGCACTCATTGTATGCGTCCGAACAATGAGAGTGAGGTGATATTAGAACAGCTAACTGTTTTTATAGTTTTTGTGTACTGCACTGTTTAGTAATAATTTAGAAGGAAGCAGGACGCAAGGTACAAGGGCATCCATTTCAGTTCAGCAATTGACATATTGCTTGGATTATTTATGTACACTGAAGAAAAGTTTGAAAAGGGTTTGATGTGCTCGAGTCACTGCGAGTGCTATTCGTGACGGAGCGATTTTCTCTCACATGCGACAGTCTTCAGTGACGAGGGAAAAGGATGGCATTGACCGCAAAATACGAGTAGGGCTTTATGCTTTTTATAGATATGTAATGTTGGTGTTGATGTTATAAGATCTGTACGTCTCTAACGGATATCGAATACACGGGCAATATAAATGTGAGCGATGAAAGCGAAAGGTACGCAAACGATATCTGCCGTGCCAACTGCAGACACCATTTTTGCGCATTATGTTCGCACAGTTCGTTGAAATAATTCTGTATAGTGATTAGCGATTGTAATTTCGTTTCTCATTTTTTCAGCTGTCAATCAAGATATGTATGTTTAATTGGACAATCTGGATCTGCATATACTATTAATACTAGTCATAACTGGAATTAGTAGCTTGTCTTGGGTGGTCTTAACTGCCAATTAAAATCGAGGAAAAATTACCGATATGCACACTCTTCGCACGCTCGGTCTATGATAGGCGTTGCTACACGTTTTATCGAGCTTACGAGAATGTTGTGTCTGAAAGTGGCAGCCTCAGTTTTCTATATTGAAACGAACGCGTGTGTCGCTTTGAAATATAATTTCAAGAAAAATATGAAATTACTGTAAAAAAAAAATCCTAGAAAAAATTAATTACTTGCGAAAATAATCGTCTCAGTTTGCCAATAATTCAAATTGAGAAATAAATTTAATAAAAATTGTTTCACAAATATGAAAAAGCTCGAGTGACTGGATAGTAGCTCTACCAAGAAATTTATGCTCACGCTTACGATATTACGGTCTGTGAAAATTGAACGCGCGACCGCCTTGATGTTTCAGGCGGTTTCAATCATTATTTGTATGATGTGAAAAGTCCTGAGAGGTTCTCCACTAATCAAAACTCTGGAGGTGGCATTTCAGTTCTCCAATATGCAAGACTTCTTCACAAATGAATTTAGCAGATTATTTCACTCAGCTGGTAGGCGTTTTGGTAGATTTTTTGGAACATCAAACCGATTAAAATGAAAGATAATGCTAGAGTCGCGGGCCAGTCGTGGGTGCTTCTATGATAAAGGAATTCAACTGTTAAAGTGGAAAGCCCATGGGGGAATTTTTCGTAGTGCTTATGCGTAAGCTAGCTTCGATGGTGGAATTACGAATGATCGTTACAGCGGAGTGAACTCTAATTCAAGCCCAGGAGGTCCAAAAAGTGGTCGGATATTCGAAGTTATGACCAACTCTGATTATTGGACTCATTATTAATTAGTACTTTTACTTTAATTGTTATACAGAAATTTCATTTTTCTTTTACCTTACCTTGACTGCCTTGAATTTAATTTCTCATTAAAAATTTATTTGTGTTTTGCTTAACTGTGTTGTGCTTCTCTAACGAAATAAAAATTGTAATTGTAATGTAACTGTTTTAATCATTTCGGTTATTTGTTTAAATAAATCATTGATTTATGTTCAATAAATTTGAATAACGGTGTAATAAGCTTTGTTTTGAAAATTTCAATGGAAAACAATTTGCTAGGACTGTGAATCTTCAAAGTCGGACTCGCACTGACATTGCAAGAATATCAGCGTATCATGATGATGGGGCACTGGTCGATAGGAGATAAGGCATCTTCGCATCAGCTTCTCCGATCACGCATCGGCTTCCTCTAATTGAGAAATTAAGTCTTCATCCTACGCTTATTTTAAAACCTTCCAACGGACACATGGTGCCTGGCCAGACCCCTTTAAGTTTACATGCATTGGTATGGAAATATGTGTGACTTAGAAACCATTTTTTGATATATTTTTTTTTTCTATAAATTCATTTTTTCTATTCAGGGGATTGCTAATACCCTTATGTGCCCAGGAGAAAGGGAGAGGAGGTACTTATGCACATTGGTCTTAAATATCTGCGGATTGTAGTTTGCAAGAAATATTAGGCTGGGAAGAGCATTCCATATTCCTGTAGTGCGTCTGAAGAACGAGTCCCTGAATTTAACTGTGCGTCCGAAGGGCATACTGATGAATTCCTGGCGAGTCGGGTATAGCGGGTGAATTTATGGAGAGGAGGAATGCAGTTGGCTAGATCATTTGAAGATCGGTTGTTAAAATAGCGATAAAATACGTGTATGTTTTATGAATTTCTTACAACACTGATGATTTTTGCATATTATTTTGTGATGCCCTAGCGGCCGAAAGTATTCCAACAAATGCATAAAGCCATTCCACTTTCTTGGTCCGGATGCGGTATTTTGTTCATTCCGTTTTAGCGGAGCATCTCTTGTATACCGATTTGTTTCACTTTATAAGAAGGTGTCTTTTTTCTTTTAATTTTTTTGCCCTCTTATAGGAAATCATAAGAATGGGATTTTCCATAAATCGGTAGAAAATAAAACTTAGGAAGATACCTGGAATTACAAGTCGATAGCTTCATTAGATATATCCGTAAATAACGCTTAAATTAAATTTGCGTGGTCAGACCTGTGTGTCCAACGGAGGGTAACACAGAATTCACACAAGTGCCGCACTTAACACTTGCTTCCATTTAGTGCGAAAGCGATTCACTCAAAATCCGCTTATCACAGAACTAGATGCTGCATGTTTTACATTGATTCCAGGTAATTCTTGCAGTGTACAAAAACTGCACTAAATTCCTTTACTGTTACACAACCCACTAGAGAACAAAAAACTGAAAACTACAATTATCTGATGCATCAGTTGCCTCGTAAGAAATTCATGATTCCTAAATATTTGAATGATGTTCCAGTGACAGCTCATGGGGACAGTGCAGTCGTCGTGGTTGTGAATGTAATCAATTTCATTCTACACAGAGGATAAATCAATTAGGCTCTCTTTAGATTTCGTTTAATCAAGCGATTATATTTGTATGTCATGCACGACTGGACACATGTACTCGTACTTGGCCTTTGTTGAACAAGGGTAAACCATTCAAATTCTACTTACTACTCAGCAGATACCCACTATCTGGCGACGTCAAACACGGTACGTTACTCGGGAAAAGTCTTTCGAGTCCGAGCTGTGGAATGATGTGCTTAAGACATACAACTAACTCTGTATTCATTTCACAGGCAGTCATTTTTCATTCTGACAGATTGGATTGATGTGTGTAATATCGTATGTAAATTGTTTTATTTTTGCCCTGCTCCTCGTCGGGATCTGATGGTGTGGGTGGTGGCTGACCATGTACGGGCATTGGGGGAATATGTCACATATTTGAGGAAATCATTTTTCATTTTTCATAAGACTTAGGACGACACCAGCTGAAGAAGGTTCCCCTAAGAAAAGTGGACATGTGGTATTAGAGTTCTACTTTCGAACTGAAGTTCGTTCAAATTGTTTTTGCACTTATGTATATGATTATCTTGAGCACTTGTGCATGTATATTGTATGGATAAACGTATAGCTTGTGATCGATTTAAAGGTTGTCAGGACTCCCTACGAATCGAATGTTGTCTCTAAGAGTACATGTAATAAACGATTGAAGACTTATAATGTTTGCCATTCGTCGTCAATTTGTCGCTTTCCTGCTAAATCTATGGGACTAACACAATTTTAAAAGATAGTTCATTAAGCGTTTCGTGTCTTTAAATTTAAATAAAACTAAGTTTATGTGAGATATATTCGAGATTTATTTTTTCGATTGAAAGGTTTATCGATATCTATACATAATGATAGAATATGACATCGTTGAAATGTCCGCCACTTCTCTAGGTGGACGGGTTCAGCTATTCATAACTATGGTGCATAAATCTGAATCTGACTCAAGGCATGGGTTATGTTGGCTATTAGCGCCGTTTGTTGCTTATTCGCAAAGATCTGCGACTTCGGAAAAGTCCCTAAATAAAAGTCTAACGAGGTCAAATCGCAACGAATATCCGTGGCCAGTTCAGATATGGCGTGAGCTGTGACCCGTAGCGCCGTTGAAACGTAGGACGTCACGGCGTTTCGGTTGTTGACGTATCACAATCGTCCTTTCGGTAAGACGAACGTAAAATGGAAGAAACGTCAAATCATTTGCAGGTGTTGCTGAGCGTTGTGTCCGTCTATAGTGTAAAATGAAAGCCAAGATAAAGCTTCAAACAATACGGCCGCAATCTGTTGTCATTGTTCCTATTTCGCCTAAAGTCAAATTAGTCCTTATTGGAAGGTGATTTACAAATATAAGATTCGCATCATGATTAACTCATCAATAGGGAACCGATATAAAATTTAAAATCAAAAATTAGAACAGCAGAGTGGGTCCAAAAAGGCCATTTAAATGTTGAACTCGAATTAAACAATATATATGTTCTTTTTTCCAGATTTTAATTTAGTTCTAGGAAATTTTTAATGGATACTTAAAGCGCACAGTAGTGTGTTAAGTTGATCGATTTTCATTTAATTATTGATATATTTTATTAATTAAATTAAATGCACCCGGCATTTTTTAAGTGGGGACAATTAGAGAGCTCAAGCTGAATATTCGAGGGGAAATATGGAGCCTGCACCCAGAAACAATGCTAAAAAACGAGTCAATCTCTGTATCAAGCAACATGCATGATGCAGCTCATGCATAACAACAATGCCAATAAAATTTATTTAATATATGTAAATATATATATATTAAAGATTATTACAACGTTATATACCAGTGGCAGTTATTCTTTGTCCCAACCTGTATGATATATTAAAATAGCTTACATTTTTAATGATATAAAAAAGTCAATTATTCTCGTGGCGCTGCAGCGTCATGTGGTACTGGGCTTCAAACACCGAATTCAAACGAGTCCTCCTGCATCACTCTCCACAAATTGTTGTTATTCACTTGTATAATATGGTAGCCCTACCGCCCGAAGTAGGCTGGGGCCTAGCTTCTTCTGCAGCAACAATTCACGTTGTGCGTGCAATTGTTCTTTCACGAGCGGAAAAGAAATACAGTTTAATGCCGATTCGGGCCTACCACAACGCCATGGCATCCACAATCTCCGCTTATGTGCGTCAACTTATATGTGAGGGTCATCTGAACCATATCAGTACTATAAATCTTCGGGCACTAAATTTTTATGTCCTCAAAAAAGCTTCGGCGCATTACTTAACGTTAGATACGTAAAAGTCTTGTAGAATATGCTCCTTCAGCTCCCCTCAACACGAACTAGAGGAAATATCTCAACATATGAAATGGAAGCAGAGGTACTACCCATTGGCACTACAATGGGCTCACTAGAACCTAATTGAGTAGTGGCTCTTACCTGTCTATCCACTAACCAAGGATAGGTTATCATAAAACTAAAATATTCAATTTAGACTATATGTCAAATGCATGCATAAAAATGTGTCACATCTATTCCGTCATGCACACAGATGTGTTCAAAATAAAAGCAGCGGTTAGTTTCATTGTGATTGGTCATATATTTCTAGAAAACAAAATTAGTTTTGTCAGTCAGAGATATCCGCCACTTGCTTCTACAGTCAATACTCGTGATGTGAGTGATGCTAGTTTTGACAAGAATACGATGTACCAAAACTGCCGTTATTCTAATTGATAGTTCGACCTCTACTGTCTAGCCGACACACAAACCCTTAGTTTGTTATAAAACACACCGTGCGCACCGGAACTCATTTGAAACCAGACTTCTGGATATGCTGTCTGAACCACTGACACCAGTAAAGTATAAAGCGACTTGCCCTGCACTCAGGACTGGCTCTGGTGAGAATCTGAGATAAGAAAGGAATGTAATAGAATCTTTAGAGATGGCTCCAGGACCAATGAGGGGTCTAGTACTGGCGCCTTCGTGGTCTGTAGCGACAGCCAAACTGTACTTAAGACCTTTCTCAACTCTCTTTGAATTTGAGCGGCATTCAAAATTCACTAAGGCCAGTACGGGTCACAATATGAGCGGGGATGAACATTCTAGATAGGGATCAGAGAAGACATTCTCAGGACCTGAACCTGCGCTGGGTCCACCTGCTGCCATAAATTGTTAGGCCTCTTGAGAACACAATCCGCGGTGGCATGAATCTCCAGGTAGCAAACAGACCAAGCGCATGCACCAAAAGGCCAGTAAGAAATCCACGCCTTTCCTGTTATCCCTTGATAGAAAAGGATGCAGACGACTTACCGGCGTAATAACGGGTGACTACACTTTCTGCAACGCCTGTGGGGTGGACTAAGACAGCCTTTGTTAGGAACTATGTGACCGGTTTTTGGTGCTGATGTGGTGAGAGCTGATGATGTAGACTCTCCATCACAGAAGCTGCTGCTTTTGTTCCTTCGGGAGCTGCTTGACTGCACAATGAACCTATTTTAGAGTCTGAGTGATCCAGCCAAGTGTTTATAAACCTCCGACGAAAAAAGTTCAGTTCCTTTTTTTTAAATCTGTGCGCTTTGTCAGTGACTTGAATGAAGTTTAACCATGAAATATGAAAATTACTCGTGTCGAGAATCAAGGAATCAAACACAAACAGTTTATGAAGAGGTAAGTTATAAGTAGATTGTCCTGAGTTGAAGATGATTTGCGAGCTCCACCAATTGCTGGCAACAGTTGGATTTGAGTTGATTAACGTTTTATTCAAAATTGTCTTTATTAACAACGTAACACTCGTGTGATTCTTTCCATTCCAACGTTGTTTTTTTTCATTATTATTTATTTTTTTTCTTTAAACTCTTACGTCCTAGACAAAAATGACTAAAACTAACTCAACTTATTGAATCTAACTTACTGGCCATTTGCAGGCACTCTAAGCTAAACTTAAAATCTTAACTAAGAAAAATTTTGAAAGAATGCAAGAAGTTTAGCATATGAACTTTTTTTTGTTTTTAACCTTAACCTAAAAATAAAACTTAAGCCTACCTTAAAAGTAAATCTTGAACTACTTAACGCTAAGTGGAAGGCATATATGCATGATTTGACCTATATATATACTTCACAATATGTATTATTTTGTGATACTTATATATAGATCTAAGTATGTATGTATGTACTTTTTTTCCGTCCATTCCGACGTAGTTTGTCCATAATTTTGAGCAAGACTGTGTGCACGGGCGAACTGTACCAATGCAGCAAGTAATAAAACATTTTCCCCCTCAACCACCGCTTACGGAACCGCTTCAATTCTTTCCCATAAACGTGCAAAACCATTCGAGGTCTTTATCATTGCGCAAAATATTCAAAGGTATATGTAGTTTCCTTAACTCCATGAAGTCGAAGGGGACTTCGTCGCTTCCCGTAGTAGTATTTTCATTACGACCTACAATAACTCACAACTGCACGTCTCTCAAATGGACGGAATAAATTTAAAATATTAAACCATAATTGATTCGGGGATAAGGATAAGCATTTGTAAATTGAAACCATAACTCTACAACTCGTTTAATAACTCAGTCAGCACTCACCTTCACTTCGTCATCGTCATCGTCATCGTCATGGGCCCCCCCCCCTTTTTCATATTTTTCAACGTTCAATCAATTTTATCGACTTGAGATACCCACAAACACAATCACTCACATACCCCCTTATCGTCGTACATACATATCTATGTACATTATCCATAAAGCGAGAGCTTTTAACGGAATTAAATTCGATGTTATGCCGCAATTTGAATGAAATGATGAAAAAAGTACTTCACGTAACCATCATCAACAAGTTTGTGGCAGCAGACACGATTGGTCGATACACGCCGTCTAACATAAGAAAGTGACATTTATGCCTGGACATCCTGCCTCTTTATAGTTTCGTCCACCCGCGCTTTTATCAAAATTGAGGGGATATACGGGTACACATCCCCTGTTTGCACTTAACTATGGAATTTCTGAATCAACTTGGCCGAGCCCCTACACAAATAAATGTTCTCGTTAAAAAGTTCAACCGATTTTCTTTTGACTGCGTCTCTGATGAGATAAAGTCAAACCACCCATCTCAAAGAGCTGGAATTACTGCGCTGTGCGTGGCCTCAGGCGTATTTTGGTGTAAGGTACCCCAACACAGTTCCGAAGTTTCCCATGCGTCAAATTGAACTGGGTTAATTTTCTGCATATTTAAGCGTCATTAATTTCTATGTCTTATTTACACATTAATCAATATTTTAATGGGGGGCAACTGACTGGAATGGGATACTGTACGCTGTGAGGTAGATGGCTGTGCTGGCATTAACTCCAACAATGGACGACTTAATTTTCTAAAAATAGTTTCAGTTGGCAGACTGAAGGGGCTCGGAACAGGGAACAGGGAGCAGGAGGGTAATACAATATGATACAATTCGAGAAATTGCAGTGCGCTGTCAAAGTCAAGTTTATGGCCAAAGGATGCCCGGGATATTACGCTGCTCTGCTTTTCATCTTATTTTTGACTCTCTGCTAGTTCCATAGCCACCGCAGTTTGCACTTGAAACGTGCATAACGTGTTTCATGGAAGAATGACGTGCATTTCAGCTGGTTGGGTGAGGGTGAGGGTAATAGTTTGAAGCTGTGTGTAGGTGGGTTAAATGTGATACTACAGATACACGGCAGGGTGGTCTGCATCGGATTATTATCAAACATGAGTGCCTTTGTGCGGACAAATTAATGCCGGTTCTCGGTAAGCTACATCTTTTGTACTTGCAATGTTCTTCCGAGGGTAAATCTTTGAGGAGCTTGATCACAGCAAGGCTAATCGGTCGGTAGAGAAGCAATTGGCTTAGAGTCCTCTTCAACTGTTTTGGAAAGAGGAGAGTGTCTCACATTAACTATTTTTCCTTTCAGTGGTTTGTTAAGGGATCAACTTGGATAATAATAATAATATGGGTGGCGCGACAGTCCGAGGCGGACCTGGGCCTAGCTTCTCAGCAACCACTCGTGTTGTGCGTGCTTATTAATGCCGACCCCGAACGGTGAAGCTGAGAAGCTTTTACTAGACAGGAATACTCTTGGAGCATTGTCAGTGACTCGAAAGAGGCGGAGCCGTGAATTGTGAAAGGTGGTAAATTCGGGTATCGAACCTGGAACCCTCTGCGTAGGAGTCGACGCATTTTTTCTATCCGTGGATGTGGATGGGTAGTGGTAACTAAACGTGAATCACACACGACAACATCAAATGAATACGGTACTGATCGTGGCACGATAAGTCGGTGCAAACGGTGGCCATATCACGATTGAAGGTCTTGCCAGAAAGGTATTGCTGTGTGTTGGTTGGGATTGACATGGAATCAAACTAAGAGGCAGTGGCAACGGGGGTGGTAAAGCAGGTAACACCCAAAAAATGTTAGGAAAAAAAAAAAAAAAAAAAAAAAAAAAAAAAAACAAAAATTTCGAACTTTTATTACACTGATTGTTTCGAATAAATCACTGAAACCTAGTATTCTATTAAAAGTATAGTCAGATTAGTCAACCTATTTTGGATCTTGTTGATCTTAAATAAGACTTAAATAATTTGAATTTTGAAAACTACGTTCATACGATGCCACTCAGAGGTAAATTGCAAAATTAATTTTCGTCACTAATGACAGACTCGTTAAGGAGTCTGTAAAGCTTCACTTAACAATGAAGTTAAAAAATCGAACGCTGCATAAATTTCTGGATCTCTTAAGTTAATTTTTGCTGCTACCACGTGACGCCGTATTCGCCTGATTTCCGATATAATACTGTTGCCCGTTAGTCCTGAAAATGTCGAGGTAAGAATTGTACCAACAGTACAAAGTTCTCCTTCCACTCCACACAGAAATACATTCAATTGAAGAGCCGAGAAAATTGATTCAATGTCTTCCATGGCCTTGAGTTCGACTTAGGGATAGTCCACTGTTTTGTTATTTCTATTATCGAAGACTGGAGAGTTTAAAAACATGTTACCTACGTTTGTCTGAGAGAGATAGAATTGTCGTAATCCAAAGAATGTCCGCATCGTCAAAATGAACGTGTTTTAGAAAACATCCCACCAGCCAAAAAACTAATTGTCTTATTTTGATTGCATTTGATGTCTCATTGTTTTCATAATTTGTTGAAGAAAACAGTTGATAACATTTTATGTTCATTCGAGCCTCCCAGCTCAGAAAGTTAAATCTTTGGGATTCATCCAAAAACAGTCAGTTTTAAAACATGAAAGTAAATATTTGCTTGCTCTTTTGTTCTTAAGATAGAACAACGAAGTACTCACCAACGGTTCTCGATATTTTTTTTCCGCTTTTTGGCCATTCTGTCCCACTGTGCGCTGTATCCATTGCACTAAGACCGCCGCCGTGTTAATCGATTTCCGATTTCAAATTTCGGGATCGCCGAAAATAGCCATAAACACCAAGCAATGTTCATAAAGTTTAGAGCGGCAACGTGTACATATGCTCCCGTCATTACTGGGCATGGTTTATCCGCAGACAGTGATTCCAACACCCTACCAATAAACAGCAACACCAATTTTAAGTCCCATTTTCTGTCATATGGATTATTATGACGGACATACGTGTGCTTAAAGTGGATAAACTGCTGCCATCACTATGACCCGAAAAAAATGAGAAGGTCGTAAAAACGACAAAAAAAAGGCACAAATACCGCTACGGCAGAGTGCAGAGATGCCACCAACACCAAAACCAGCAGTAGCTCTTCAGTGCGGCGGCGGTTAATCTGGTTCCCCTCGATGACAGACTGCTTTGCGGGTTATTTCAAAAATTTATCGCTTTTAAGTTTCCTTAAAACACTGTAGCGGGTCTGATGACGACGCCGGGGACCACATAACGCATGGAGCGTTAATATTTCGTAATAAAAATTACAAACGGCCAAAACGTGCGCTGTTTTCCAATTGGAACGTACAACTCTCCGATCACCCTGCATTGGAGAGTATTAAAGGGGCTCCGTCGGCTTGACTAGTATCGACAATACAATAACATATCCTACATAGAATCGTCCTAAAACACATGAGACAGACTTTTACACTTAAAAACCATCGAACCTATCAACGGCGGGACGTCATACGCCACCTCGTTTTATATGCGCTCGAAGCATCAAAGAAAAACGAGAAGTCAAACACAAGAAAGAAAAAAACGAAAAAAGATGAGGAATCCTTACCATTTCATATCACGTCGCGGCGTTGTCCTGGTTGGGTATGCTTTGACTGTGTATTGAGCTGAATGTGGCGGCAGCAGTGGCGCAGATAAAATAAATTACACGAGTTAAATCATCACCACCAGGACACGGCACACCACCATTATTTTGCAGCGGCCGTCGGAGAAGGGAATGTGAAATGACATGAGCATCAAAACACAACTACACGCGCCAACAGTGTACCGCCTTCCGACTGCCGACTACCGACCGAGAACAGACAGCCTACAACCATGAACCCATTGCATAATGCCTGTCATGGGGGCGGTTACGCCCGGCTAAAGGTGTAATATGAAGGTAAAGTGTCACGGCAAATTGTTTTAACGCAATAAAGGGGCATTCTGTGATTTTTCAGAAGGGATATTATTTAAATTTTAATTCCAGCAAACCCTCGTTCGCAATGAGCAAACGAAAAACACGTAAAGGGCTTAACCCTACTGCTGGGACTGAGGGACCGGCTTAAACGGTTTTATTTGCTTGATAATTTTTAAGTTCAGTTTTGACTGGAGCACGCAGTGAACCACGACACTGCTCAGAGAAAGTGCTGAAATTCTATTAAAATAATAAAATTACTTCCACGCCGAAAAACTACGAAAAGACAGTAACTCTATGGTACGCTGACTAGCATAAGCCGGAAAAAACAAAGCACCGAGACACCGAATGCACCGTCCCGACGGACCGTAACTCGGTCCGAGGAGATGAAATAAAAATGCAATCTTGTAAAATACGTTTTTGGTGCATTTATGCCCAGCTGAGCGGACACAAAATTAAAATTTATGCTTTTTTTGGCATGATAAAGGATCGAGTGTACTCGAGATGATGATGTTTCCCTCTGACAGGATGGGCGCAATTTAAATGCGATGGGAAAGGTGGACAAAAATGTGTTATGCTGTCTGAACGTTCCTGAAAGTGATACTAACCATAGGCGGAACAGAATAGTATATCTTCAACTATGTACTACGCCATTGGACTTTACTGGAGTAAGAAACGTTACTTTTATCATAGGTTGAAGTGTCTCCATCAAACAACGGCTGGCTATAATGCGGTAAACACATTCAAAACCGGCTTTTTGAGTTTATTACCAAAAATGGAATCTTATTTGTAAACTAACAGCAATCGGTAATTACAGAAATGGAAAATTAGCATAACTCGTTTAGATTTGTTCATATGTCATTCAAGTTGTAAGAACACGTCATTTTACGAAAACTTTGAATAACAAAATTCCAGAGAAGTCGATCCAAGTGAAATGAAAAACATGTTGTGTTTTGTGTACGTGTATGTGTTTGTGCGTAACAACATGACCTTTGTAATTTTTATGTTTCATTACCGTTATTGCCTCACGCAACGATAACTATCATCAAAATTGACTATGCATATGAGCAGCATGTTATTTGAAAACCAATCTCACTTCGAATGTCTGGCAATAGTCAGCAGATGGATAATAACAACAATCGTTCAGGCTGAATTATCAGCTAAGGCAAATCGAAAACAATTTGGAATAATAATGAAAATAAAAATATCGCTGCAACTATGTGTAAGCCTATCAAATGTGTACACAAATAATAACGTTTTATTCTTACAGAGTTTAACTTTTTCACATTGCTTCGAATATGTTCGACTGAATTTAGACTGTCGCTTGATACCATCCGATAGTGAAAATGGATATAATTGGCTTTTTTTTTCCAAATTCGTTCATATTGACTCACTCACGTATAGTTTGAACGAATTCAGTAATTTCTCATATTTTCCAACCAGATTTACAGAATTGTACGAGGTTGAGGCCAAATGTTGTCAGATTGCCTGCACTTTTTATGAAGGAGAAGGTTGTGTACCTTGGAACGATTTGTAGAAACTTTATGTTTGCTACTCACGACGACAATATCTCAACATTGAGATGAAACCTGGAAACTATAGCCTGTTACAATTCGTCATAGAGTCTTTATCAGGCATATTTTATTGAGAATCTATACTAAGCTCAGCTTTGATTCTCAATAAAACGCGCTTACTTTTTGCTACTAATTTTTTTTTTATCAGAATATGGCTAATGACCTTACTGTCATGGCACTAGACGTCACAATGCAAATAGTCTTGACAGTGGGTTGCCAATGAAACAAATTTGTTTGTACAAACATGGTTTTATTCAATTGAAGGGTTTGTATATTACATAAATGATGGATTACGAGTTGTGATACGTCATCCTGTGTCGAGATTTAGAACACTAATGCTGATAAATCTGCTGTATCTCTGGTTCTGCTGATTCAGTGGTTGTATCTGAAGCGCCTTTCATAACTGAGTTATTTTTACTCAGTAGATAATAATTCACTTTTGTTTTGTTGTTTAATTGTTAACGTGTAAAGTAACTACTGAGCTGACTATATATATAAATACAAGAAGTTGAGAAAAAAGCAATTTTTCGAGACGTTATAAGATTACACTCTTAAGTTTTGTTGAAGCCTTCAGCTTCCTCCAAAGAAGTTTTATCGGCTTGGTGTCTTTTTGCATCTAATTTCCTGTGAGGCATAGTAAGACTAAAAATGCAGCTGAAGTAAGAAACAATGAGTTTCATTGAACCGGTACACCATGCACACTATATTTAATTTAGGTAAGTAGGTAGATAGGTAGCGGAGTTGTTAGTGAATTCATACGCACACTAACACCATGTTGGTACATTGTGATACCCACATCAGACTACAACCACTGATTAACCACTCCATTGATAGAGCCGTGAATTGGATCTCTACAGCAAATGTTGACTGGATCACATTTGAAAACCAGATATAAGCGTTTTAACCGGGAACCCCACTGACTAAGAGCAAGCACAACCAACGTACTTTAACGCGTAACTATTTTTCATTTTCATAACACCAGTATACCAAACATAAATTGAAAAAATGAATAACTAATTTATTCATAAAACTTTCTGTTCGGGAATTTTTTTTATGAATAATTTATGTAGTGTTTTTACAGCGTTGAGGGATATGGAACCAATCCCATTCTCTTCAATACAGTTCATATCTTTTTACACGGTTTTGTCTGGAACATATCTACCGTGTAAGAACAGAATTAGGTGTACATACATTTTGCAAGAAGACAACAGTTTAATAATATCATTAATTAGCATTGAGAATAATAAACAATAGTCTACATTTTAATTAATTATAAGTTATATACTCCTAACAGTGGTAGTTGTCTATGGACCGCCATCTACTCAAAACAAAGTTCCATAAATTGGGCTTTGGCACAAAATTATGATTTCAACATGACAATGATGCAGACCATACAGTCGCGATTGTTACTATATCACTTACCCAACCACACTAACTCACCCCCACAATCAGCTCTCTTTTGGATAAATGGAAGAAAAGTACCGCGAAAGAGCCCACTAACAACAACAAGTGTCGACAAGGAAGTCGAAAGGTTCCGAGGGGTTGGCCATGTCAGGTGTGTTGGAAACCGCTTTACGTATATTCTTCGACAAGATATGTATTTTCCTTTGTTTTCTGCTTTGAAAGCTTATAACACATGCTGGAAAAAGGGAAAATCGGAAAAATGTGTCGGCCACTAAAATTGGAACCTGCCCTTGCATGATATTTCTACTCTCTGGACCGTACTCTTGCGTTGCTAATTCAGTTGAACGAACCTTGGCCTTCCATGACCATCCACACAACCGACCAATCTTTGCAGATGCAGAACTATTTGCAAGCATGAAGCCAAGTAAACGTTTAATATTTCGCATCCACCTCGCAAGATTCGTTTCAGGGACTCTCATATATGAGAATATCTGAATGTACATACCTCCACCCCAGAGAGAATCTTCCTTCCAGACACTCACTGAGGACGTCAAACGCCAACAACTTCATAGTTTTATGGTGAAAGTTTTTCACTTATCGTGCACATAAATTGATTTTCTTGATGACAGCACATTTTCAATTTTCGGTGCAGACAGGGACAGGAACAGAGAGCCGAATATACACCCACACAGTAGTCGGGTCGCTGGTTAAAGAGGCTGAACTTTGAAACAAAACTGGTTGGTGCAGGTGTGCATCTGCTCGCTATGATATTTCACTTCATTTATAATAGATGATAAATGAATACACACTTCCTTCCACACAAACCCACACACACACACCAAGCAGAGGTAACTACAAACCCATTGCGCGCCTCAACATACATGCACATATTCCATCGGGGATCCTTTTTACCCTTCCTCACGGCGTTCCCCGACGCGGCGGGGCTCCATGTATAAACGGGCTGCCGAAGATTATGACGGCAAAGAGACATTTTATAGAGAGCAGGGCGTGCGTCGTCGAGGCGTCGAACAATGAAAAAATGATGAAAGTATTAATTTTGAATTTTGACATATTATAGTTTTCGGAAGTTTTGTGATTGATAAGTGTATTTAAACACCCAGACAAGGGTGTTGTCACTGTTGATTGATTACATCGGGATTAAATTGTGAGACAGACGAGAAATGTTGGCGTAGCTCTATTCTGACGTGTTTACGATTCATAATTTGTTGAAAGGGATTTGAATGTGGGCAGAGAATTGTTAAGTCATGTTGACCTTGCAAATTTGATTCAATGAACTTCGGTACATGGGATTATCCAACCCCTTTGTTGTGTACACAGGAGCACTAAGTTTTTTGAATTATTCTCTGTTCGATTATGAAAGCATTTTTTCTTTCAGAAATTGGTTCATTTTGTTTTTGTTTTTGTTTTTTAATATTCTTAATTTTTATGCCAGCGAGCCATGGAGGTACTTATTCTGAGCTGACGTTACCGGACATACTTCCAGTCATAAAGAACAAGGTTCCTTCTGCGCGTGATCAAGTGGTCCTTTTACTGGAGGCTTTGTTATCCTCTTCTTCTCACACCAGGAATCTCAGACCTGCTTAGCTTCCATAGGGTCGCCAAGATTTCTTTCGAGGTCGCAAGCTGGTAAGATTAATAAACAAAAGTCCTGTACTAACAAAATATAACATTTCTTAGCGCGACATATGTGCCTGTTTATTTTTAAATAAACGTAATGTAATATTAGATTAATGTTTGAAATTTTTATGATTAAGTCATTTTCCAAATTCAGGCTGTTTCTCTTCTCTGTTTTAATGTCAAACATTGAATAGAATTCACACAGGTAAGAAGTGACGAATGACAGTAACAACCTCAAAGTTTGTTTGCCAGCTCAGGGTTTTCTCCTCTTCTCTTTATTTAGAAATTGTCAACAGTTCTGAAATTGAATTCCATTCTCAGCATGCCATCTGCACCTAAATCTATTAGGCTTCCTTTCATCATCATCGATGGTAAAAGGAGTTCAATAAATAATTTTATATTTTTCAATAAATAATTTTAAAAATCAGCTGCTCAGTCCAAAATATCGGTACATTCAGCCAGTTGCAAGGCAAAATGTGGACTCTTTAATTTTTCGATTAATTGCTCTCAAAAGTCAACGGACATGCCACTTATTCTCCGCTCAATCGTATTGTCAGAAAGTGATATATTTTTAAGCTAATCCGCCTTCGGTTTACCCAAAATAATTTCATCCACATCCATGTCAACACGGGAGAAAATTTCATTACGATTAAGTAAAATCCTGAGTAATTAGACGAGGTTTGGAAGGGGTTTAGTGTGTGTAGCATTTTAAATTACTGACACTTTATAACGTGGGAGTCGGCTAAGCATTCACATAGAAACGGCATCCCTTCCATTTATTATCATTCCATAATCTAGCCCTTCACCTCTCGCAACCAGTCAATCAGAAACACACTGCCAACCGACGGAATTAGGTGACATCCGAGTACAAACAATAATCAGAGAATATCCCGTGCCGCGGGGCAGCTTTGACAAATTAATTTCAATTGAAGTTTAGTCACTCTGTCACCGAGTCAAAATCAAAATCAGGAAAGTGTCAATTGACTATGCGGTCGATATTGTCACCGCCTGTGGGGATTTCCAATCGCTGTCTTGTGGATTGGCATCCACTTGAGGCAGCGGCACTTTAAATGAAAATCATTCTGTCCCCAAAAATAGCATTCACTTCAAAATTTCTCAAATCATTATTTAATTATATGACCCATGAAAGGCCGTTCCATTTCGCCACAATCAAGCCCCACGTCCAAATCAAAATGAAAAATGGTGCCTTCTATGCAGAAGTTTCAATTACGATGAGTGTGAGTTTCACAGTACCTCACCACTCTGGTCCTTCTCAGAAATTCCCTTTCTAAAGTTTGATATAGTGACATTTCATCAGCAACGCAACAGCCTTAGCTGACAGTCTGCCGTGCTACACTGGTCCCACACATTCACATACTGTCGCACTTGTGGCAATGGACAAGTGAAGAATTAGTTGTATGTGATTGTGTGTGTAAGTGTGTTAAAAATCCAGCTAGTACGGTCAAACGAAGTTATTATTATTTTTCCACTCATTTCGAAGCTGCTCTTACCGAAACTACCAGCACCAAAGCTTTGCCTCTACAAAATGCAGTATGGACGACAAATCAGACTGCCTCAGCGTCAGCACAGAACCTGCTGCATGACACAGTAGTGGAGGGACTAGTACGACTAGCGCAGTAGCACTGGCAATGGCTGGTGCACAACAAGTCCCATAATTAAACAGGGAGTCTAGTGTTGAAATTAAAGTTTTAATTACATATGGGAATATTTTTCGTCGTTATTATTTTTCTTGTGTGTGTTCCAACGTTTGCTCCTTGTTGGTGTTCTTATTTCTTATTTCTCGTTTTTTCTTAGTCGTGTTGGAAAATTTAGATTAATGAGGAACAGAGTTGGTCGCTTCTGGGACCAATAAGGGGGTTGTCAGACGGGGTTTGTACTGAGTCTATTTTCGCTTTTCGCCAATGCTGCCGGGGAAGTTGTGCCGCATGCGATGTCATTGTGGGGGATGATTATGAAAAATATCCACTTTGGGATCCCTGTCCGAGTGTGGGTGGCCGTATTCGGATTGGGTGTGGAATACTGCACAATGATAGAGTAATTCTCATTTTTCTTCGGGTTGATACATTCTAAAGTTATGGTGGATAAAAGCAAAGCAAATACTTTTGCAACAATGTCAAATACTTCTGATGTCTGGTTGTGTTCATTTTCGAAGCAGATTTTCAGGATTTAACTTCTGAATGAGTTTTAATTCACAATGATAACTGGTAACAGGTGCGAGTGGTGACAAATGTGACTCCGTTGAAACTTAATATTTGACCTTAACATACGTACTTTGTATAATGAAGATTAGTATATGAAAGTAGGGTTTTTGAAAAAAATATCTTAACTAAAAAGCTAATACATACCACGTTAGCACCGAACCGAAATGTCGTGAATTGGATGAATTCTTACTGAAATCTCTATAGGCGGTGATTTCAAATGTCATTAGACCTCAATTTTTTAATCTGTTGACAGGAAATAAATATAGAGAGAGATAAAATTAACAAACTAAAATTTACGCTGTAGGCTTGTTCGCTTTGACAACCTCACACGGACGGATGAATGAGGGGATTTTAATAATGATAACACTTTCTTTCTCTCTTTCGAAATCGCGATAATGTGTGCCGGAAACTAGTATTTGAAGAAATTTGATTAAATCTCGTGATTTCGTTCGATGGGAACATGGTACAGGGTGGCCAATGAATTTTTTCTACATTAAGCAATTCGAATAACTTATTTCGCAGCTTGCATTTATAATTTATTCTTTAATTATTTATTTAATTTTTTTTTCAAACATTATTCAATTCTATTTCGTTTCTTATTTGTTTTTAAAAAACTATTTTTAGTTTAAATGGGCATGTGCGGCATCTTAGCAGACAATTTTGACTGCCTGAGGAGTTGAAATGGGACTTGGCTCAATTATTGATTGAATGTATTTGTTCAAATGAAATGGTTTGGTTTTGCAAAGTTCCTGTTTACATTTACCTCACAAAAAAAAATTAGGTGTAGTCAGGTCTGGGACCTAGAAGGCCAAAAAAATAGTCTTTTGAAATTATCTTATTGGAAAATTTCCGTCATTTTCTGTCATAACACCACACCTAGTTGAAAATTATTCCCTTCCGATGTAATTCTGGAAAAAAATCGTTTAACATTGTCAAATAATGACTTTGGAAATGTATGTCCCAATGCCACTGTTACTCGAGCTAGAGAATTTATGGGTTTGATTCATTCGACAATTCTGCTTATTGACATTGCAGTTTAAGTCGAAGTGGGCTTCTTTGTGGTAAAGCCTTCGAGCGACAGTCTCACGCTCGGCAAGAAAGTTTACCAACCTCACAATAGCCCATCTTTTTGGAGGAGTTCCGCCAAACGTGCGCCGAAATTTTCATTAGACGGAAACAACCGACTCCAGTGCGTGATAACGGGCGGCGCAAATCCAAATCCGAGTACGATCTGCAAATTACCATAACAAACATTTAGTTGATCAATTATTTACAAATACATTTTATTTTGGTAGCGGCGATTCATCAGCCACCCTGTATTAGATCACGATCACGACCCGATTCGAGCCGATTATAAAAGTGACCCAACATTATTGCAAGATTTTCATTCGTCGTCATTTTTTCTAGTAAATTATTGGCAACAATAAAAAACATCAGTTTGACAGCTGTTTTTACAAATATTAGTAAAACCATGATAACAAAAGTCTACTTACACAAGATGTAACCAATTTCTTTGTGTGCGTTAATGTTTTTTTTATTTGCATTCTACTCAACGTTGAAAGAAGATAATGGATGGAAAATGGCCGAAAATTGAGTACACAGTTACCAAAAAATTAAAAAAAAAAAAAAACGAAATTCAACGCCTTATTAATGACCAGTTATTCTTTAAAGTCACGTTATAACCTCTAAGTTTACGTAGACTTTAATTTAAATTTACGGAAAGAATAAGTCGTTACCTGGTTTTTGACTTTTATTTTTAAATTACTTCTCGTTTTTGGATAACAAAATAAAATACATTTTGTTGAATTTTTCTTTATTCTTCAACTAGTGCACGCAGACTTTTGTAACTTAGTATATGTCTTTTGGGTCCATACCCATCTGCTGAATCCGTCGAGTTCAGTGTTCAGTGGTCTTTATTGTTGTTACATCATCCAGACACGGGTTATCAGCGAATATGGAAGATTAAGAGTATTAATAATTTATCCAAGAGTAGACCTGTCTCGTCGAAACAGGGGAATTATTTTGGGGAGATAAAGGCGGTAGAAGTCGAGAAGCCGGTAGAGCCCACAGATATGATTTTTCGTTAAGATCATTGCCCTTGCAACATCGAATCATTTTGATAAGGAAATTGAGAAAACTCATATCAAGTTCGCCCTCTTATATAATGTTGTACTGGGACTCTGCATATGACTAGGTGTGATCGTAATCAATTTTTTGTTCGAAATTTTTGTTGTTGTTTGTTTTTGTAAAAACTTGAATCGGCGATTGTGGTTCTTACCAAGTGCTATCCACTGAATAAATCATTAGATTCATTAATTCATTGACAGACAATACACAAATTAAACCGCTGGGACCAGACGCGAGAGTTTTAGACTAGGAGTTCCTTTCTAAGAAACTATTCATTTCAACATACGATGTCTGAGCGTATGAACAGGGGCAATAAGCTTAAACTTTCGATTCCAGCTCTCAGGATGCTGACAAAGAAACATTCCATCAGCTACGTTTATATGTACATGTTTGTAGCTAGTATCCTAATAAGAAATGTTCACTTTGTCGTTGTTCGACATATGGGTAATACTAATTTTGTCAGCATCTAATTAACAGAGAATGATATCATGCAACAAAAGGCAACGCAACTTGCTCTTCCTCGACAAATTCTCTAAAATCCAATAAACGGACTGAAGCCAAATTCTATCCTTTCATAGTCTTTATTCCCTCGCTGGGGTTCATTAAAAATTCTATATTGGCCATGTTATTTGTCGTTCTTCTCCATGGGGATCCAACACGGTCCATCCTACAGACCATGCACTGTATCTCATTTAAACTAAATCCATTTCAGGCTTTGACAAGCCAGCTCTCCCACTTCTGGTTCACGCCCAACATAAAATCACCTTTCCCGTTGTACATCTCCGATGTTCTAATTTCTCTCGATAACACATGAATTTCAGTTGAAACTCCTCAGTGATGTGTGTATGAGTGTATGCCGGAGAACAACAACCTCAGAAGCACAAAGACCACTAGACTTATTTAAAATACAATTTCATTTACAAAACGCTCACACATCCGTTAACCCAGGACTAAAAACTTCACGTCCTTCCAAATGACCTATGAACAGAACACACACACACACCAACAGACACAAAAGTGTAACCGGCTTCCATCCAATGCACACACATCAGATCAAAGTTGCTGTCCAGTTTTCACCTCTCCAACCATTCTCTTTACCACCCCTGACCACCTACCACCATCGTCAATGCATATGAAATTGGAAAGCGAAAAATTAAACTCAACATGTATCCAGGTTGTCAAAAAAAAAACAACATCATCGAAAAAGTTGAAAAAGAAAAAAGACCTGTGTGCACAGGGTATACCTCTGGTTGTTCTTTCGCTTTTTATGTATTTTTCTGTGCGGGTCGAACTCCAGGGGACTACTATATCGTTGTTCTACAACAGCTTTTCACCTTTAGCAAACAATTTTAGCATAAAACACCTCACGACCGTTTCCTAAAGTTTATTAAACGTTGTCCACATCGAGGTCTGAGAGTCATCTGAAAATTGAAACATATATTTCTGTCTCTCTCTCCACTGCAGTTCCCGATCTATAGTCGTCTCTCTGTCGTACTCGCAGTGCAAACGCAAGGAACGTGAGGGCGTCAGAGCATTGTGGTGTTAATTCACGTTTCTATGTACATGAACGTAGGTGAACTATCAAACAAACGCCAAACACGAAACAAGTAATAGAGGGAAACTTTTGTCATTCGCACTTGCACAAGGATAATTTTTGAAAATTGCTGAAAATTGTATCCTTTCTCCGACGTTCGTCTCTCCTCTCGCCGCTCGCCGTTCAACACTTTTGCCAACTTCCTTTCTCACTGCATCTGCAGAGAACGTTGTTAGAGACGCTGCAACACAATCACAAACACGATGTACATGGACGTCTAGTGCAGTTGGCAACTATGAGGTGAGAACGTTGTTTTCAAATAAAATAAAGAATTCATATGATTTGGAGTCCGGTGCATTTTCGTTAAGAAATATTCCCCTTTGGAAGTGAGCAACGATGTTCTTTGAATTTCATTTGAATGCATTGTTAATAGATGGCGTTTCATTTTATTCATTGACAAAAGGAATATTAGGAAATATTATTCCTGTTGGTGGATTCAATTGAGCATGGTTTCGTTCGTCCCAATATATTGGGATATGTCACCTTTATTAACAGCGGTGGCCCGACATCCCGATGCTCTATTTAATGTTTTTAATTTATTATTTAGCTACAAAAAATATTAGTGAGAGATATGTGAAGGTTTTTGAAACTGAAACGTCACATGTTATGATTTTTTTCTTAAATTTAATAACTAAATTCTTCAAAGGAATTCAAAAACCATTGTAAGAGTGTGATCTCTGCCGCCGACGTGTCGCTTGTGTAAGAGTGTGATCTGTGCTGCCGACGTGTCGCTTGTTGCCGAAACCCAGTGGCGACAATACGACGGGACCCTTGATGTCGGCGAGGGTACATCAGCACAAATACAACAGCACGATGTCTACTGCGTGAGTGATGTAGATCGGCGGTATAAAAGCAGGAGCAGTCAGTCGCATTTTGCTCTCGAAAAGATACGATCGTAGAAATTAAAAGTGAATAAAAATTATTGAACGAACTTGTGTGTATTTTCATTATAGTTTAACACCATTGTCTCAGGAGAAATCATCTGATAAATTTAAAAATGAATAATTGCAATTGGTATCTTTTAATTATTAAATAAGTTAAATAAAACCCAAGTTGCCATACATTTTTGTTTGATTACCCATAAAAATTACCTTTCGATAAAATGTCCTTTCGAGGAATCTATAAAATAGGGCAACCCTATTTAAGCATAACTTATGGTAATGTATGGGGGAAATAACTAGTGATTAATGAAGAGTTTAAAATTCTAAGTAAAACACATAAATTAAATTTGGATGGTGCAAACTTTAGAATGGCCTAAAAGAACATTGTTTTCATCAAGTTGATTCTGAAGGTCCAATTTTGGATCACTGCTTCCAGCGGTGCTTCCGGTATTTGCCCAATTACGCGAGTAACGCTGGCTTCCAAACCCTGGATCGCAGCTGGCTCATCGGGTCGATGTGGTCTGTTTAGGCGCATTCAATCCAATAACGTACATTGATACTCGTTATGTTATCTCAAAAATGTTATGAAATGTGTTGAAATCAAAATATCTAGACCAATATCGCATTGCATTAATATGTAAAAATATAAAGCTTCTGAGTTTGTTTGTGAGAAGTAATCTCTGGAACTGCTGAATCAATTTTGAAAAGTTTTCATCAGTAGGAAGCAACATTATTTCTCCGTGCCATAGGCTATATTGATTGTGATTAATAATATTCTTTATTGTGAAATAACAATATTTGTCAATCAATTCAATAAAAACAATCAAACAAATCATCGCCAGGATCTTCCTTCAATAGAGTCCACTACCCACTGCAGCGATCGTTGCAACATGGTGTGATGGTTTTTTTTCTTTTATTTGTACTGAAGAGAGTGATATCTTAGGACTAGAAGAAGTGCAGAGAAAATAACAGATCCAGAATACAAGAGATCCAAAAATAGGTACTTTTGAATTGACTACATGTTCATGTTACAAATTAATACAATTCATAAAATTGATTCTACTCAGTCACAACAACGCGTAGCCGGTTCAGCTAGTATAGTACAGTCGTATAAAGCATATACCTCAATAGCACAAACCATTTAATATCACATACAAATATGACAAAACAAGCAGTTCACATCCAATCTTGCCCGCTTATTGTCACTTCCTACACAAATCCTTAATTCATGTGACTTCCGAGGAAAAGGTTTTTCTTTCTGAAATTCACTTAATATGTGTGGGTTATACTTTAATTGGTGCTTATTAAGAAGCTGCTAAGAAAAAAAGAAACGTTGAGATTTGTGGTTTCTACCTCCTCGTCATCCATGTAGCTTCTGCAGAAATCATTGTATGGGACAGCTATCATACAGGCATGAGTAGCACAGTGTCATGGCACCCAAATTCGATATACGATCAGACATTTCGTTATGCAACAGCCCGCAATTAAGGGATCCTTTTGAATTGAACATGACATCCAACATGTCCAAGAGATCAATTGCGGCCTAACTGCTTTTGGATATTTGTTGATTGTTCTAGAGCCAAGACAATGTCTCTTTTTCCCAATGGTTTCTACTTGAAGGCACTACACTGATCGGGAAGGAATAGACACTTATACCCACCCCTCGTCCATATTCGATCCGTCTGTGTATATGCACAGCCGATTAGCCGGCGTCTGGTTCTCATCCAATCCGATCTGGAGCGAAAACTGGTGGAGCATTGGTCTCATTAGGAAAGAAGTTGTACCCGTTAAGAATGTTTTAATGAGCGATGCTGCCTTCGGACCACAGTCGGTGTGTCTTAGGTCTCAGATCTGACTGCTACTTCTTTGCACTTCTTGCTTTGAGTGCCTCATTGACAACTTCGTTTAGTGTTGTCTACAAAACTGAGACCCCGTTTAGTAGTGGTCCACATTGCATCCAAAAGCTTTTTTTACAGCTGTAAGGGGGGAAATAAGCCTTTCTAAGCATGATTTTGGGTTTTCCGCTTAGCTTGTTGTAGATCATGAGACGCAGACATTTGGCACTGGCGGTTGGTTGCAGTGTAGTGACGCACAGCCAACAGCGGCATCTGCATATAGTCAAGGTGATGATATTGTTTTTGAAAAATTTTCTTTCGAAAATTGTTCACATAAAAATTTCCTCGTAGAAGCCTAAAACCTACCGTGACGTAGTCCTCAGTCTTTGAGAATGTTGAATGGTTGCATCCATCTTGCGCTAGCGTAATTTGAATCGTACACAACTTTCGACTTGTCAATCAATACTGAGATAAACCAAACCAAACTGTGATAAACCAAAGACTGAATACAATGCAATAAACCCACGGAACGTCTGACTAATGAAAGTAATGAACTCGACGGTGTAACTTATTTGTCGCCTGTTTCATAGTGGAACCTCATGATTCAGTGACTTCCGTGCGCCAAATTATTCATTTCAGTCTTATTTCTCGTCTTGTCCTTCTATCGCATCTATTCAAAGTGAATGGCAAGGAGTCGCACCCCAAAAGAGGAGAGGAGAATAAAATTCCCATGAGTCTGTCCGATTCCTGTCTCCGCAACTTCTCTGCCATTCAGATTCTGCCCCGCTGAACCTTCCTCCACCGAAACAAAAAAAGTGCACATTGTAACGAGAAAACGTATTCCAATTCATGAAACATGCATGCCAGTGCAATGCATTTTTACCATTTGCCTGCATACATATATCGTACGTACTGCCACACTCTCGCATATATCTACATGCCGTACTCGCGCCAGTGGAGCTGTATCTTCAGTACAGTGCGGGAGCAGCAGGAAGAACTATCCGCGGCAGGAGCGAGGGGCGGGAATATTATCACAGTGTCGTAACCGGATCACGTTCCGCTGGAAATAAATGTTTTCATTGCTGGTATCTATTGTACTTTACAGGAATTTCCTTCTGCTCCTGCTTCTAGTCAGCGGTGTCTACGTTTTGTACCTATTCGAATGAGATTCGCACTACGTGCATGTGGAGGCTATGTGCGGTTGTCCTATTGGGTAGTTGATTCCTTCGTCGTGGTACCCAGGTTACGTTGCAACATGGTAGCTGCGTTTCGTTCGTTCGGGAGACGAGTATGTTTGCGTCAAAGGGACGAATTTATTCACGAAATAATATGGGAAGTCGTAGGGCTGCGCAAATGAACAGCGGAGTAAAGAGTAAGTTTGTGTATCGTTTAATCAAACGGGGGAAATCGATTGCTTTCCAAGATCGAGATTGAAAGTTTACTTGAACTGTATGCTGGTTCTTGCGAAAGGGAACAGATAAGTCATTCACCCAATTGAACTATCCTTGGGCAACTAAAAGGAGGTAAAAAGTTTCAATGACAGAGATCACGATTTGATTCCAAGCCATTCAGGACACTGGCTGGGACATAGCTGCGTTCCTTTTAGAGTTCAAGTTTTAAAGTTTCATTGAAGACGGAAGGAAGTGTTAATTTCAATAGAGAAAGCTCGAAAGGTTCCTGATTCAGTGGTTAGAGAGTGGCAAACGAGCAACTCAACTGTGTCAGGAAATGTGCACTGGGGGTCGGATGCCTATTAAACTTCGGAGCGTGGGATTGTGGAATCGGCATCTGGCCATGGACTAGATACTTGAAGTATTTCTGCATCTGCCAATTTAACAATGGCAATGAAAATAAACCACAAATGGGATTCAAATTAAGTGAAAAATGATCTCAATTAATAGAAATGGGTTTTATGAAATGTCCTTCAGACTCTAATCACTTGAAGCATTGTAAATGCTGACTTCCTTCACAGCAGTGTTTATCTAAATGAATACACGTTTTAAATTCAGTGCAATTAACCGACGCTGCAGGTTGTCATAAGATCTTTGCACTGAATAATTATTCATTCATTGCGTTGTATCTATTCATTGAAGTTGATTGAAGCATTTCGCTGAAAGTTATAAGTAAGTCAAGAGAAATCGCGCGTACCGTGTCATGTTCTTAAGCATAACACGGATGCCAAGTGCATAAAGTTCCTGAACCAACTTTGACTATAATTCAAAGAATTTCCATAGAAAGAACCACGAACTAAAGATTCGATAAAACACAACACATTCAGAGAGAGAAAGACACGTACCCATCCGTTCAACGTAAGCTGCTGCTGCTATGATCCACTCGCCCACATACAAAAACGGGGCACCACTGCATGTCATTCCCGTGGAAACTCAATTTTCTTAAGTGAATAAAACGAAACTAAAGTAAAATTTACTTCACATCAGAAAGGAATGAGTTATATCATTCAGAAACTCCACTTTGTGAGAGGTCATGGTGAGCTGACAGTTCATACAATTCATAAAATTGAATTTTCAAATCAGCTGGAGCTCCAGTTCTTTCTCTTTCCCCCTCCTCTCCAAACGAAATTTACTACTCCTAGCTGTAGCTGAAAATTCTGGATTAGGTTGGGAGATCATCAGCATCACCGACGTGTCGGAGCCGCAGGAACGTATTTGGAAGTGTTAGGTTGGTTAATACACCAAAAATGTAAGGCCGTCAACCCCCCTGCCCGTTACAATTTATGAGCAATAATAATTTCTCCGAATGGGCATGTGCCTAGTAATAACATGTGGAATAATGTTTTTTTTGTTCACACACAGATACGTTTGTTTGTCGCTAGAACCAGTGAGCATATGTGGTGGAACAGAGACGTGCACACATTTTAATCCAAGTAGTATGTACGCTTTTGTGTGGTGCTAAAGTAGACGGTGTTGCGCCAGCAAAGCTTTCAGATTTGTGGGACCAT
This sequence comes from Eristalis intricaria, assembly GCA_964034865.1. NCBI lineage: Eukaryota > Metazoa > Arthropoda > Insecta > Diptera > Syrphidae > Eristalis > Eristalis intricaria. Next base: position 90,291,221 of record OZ035875.1, on the reverse strand, counting down.
GATGGGATAAATCCGCTTGAAAAATGACAATCAATTCCGTTTCTATTACTGGCAATAACACAGAAACACATTTTATTTAGAAGTTGGTGTACATTTTCTAGTGAATTCGCTCGACGTTAAAGGGTTGCATAATCTACAAATGAAAATGTTACCACACAGGATTTGTGTCAGAAAACAGGAACTCATTGCATTCAATTTACAATGGGACGCAACGTAAATTCACCAAATTTTGTCATGGTCACATATTCAATTTTGTTGAAAGCATGATCTTTTCACAATTCAACTTGTTATTAATTGTAGTTAATTTTATGCAGATATTAGTGATAAGACAGAAATAGTGAAATTTAGTCATTGACAACAAATGTTTTTAAAGATGAACACATGCGTTGATTTTTTAAGTGTTAGACACAATGGTTATGAATATTGTGGCGAGATATTCTACATTCCCCTCCTCTTAAATGACCAGCATTTTATGGAGACATAGGATATTTTTCCTTTCTGATGCGAAAAATATTTTATACTCCGAAGTTGAGACACTCTTTTCTAGCCCTCTCGAAAGAGGTAGAGCCGAGAATTATGAAAGTTGGTAAGTACGCCACAGACCAGCTAGTCCGTTTGGAGTTGCTATCGATTTAATTCATAAAAATTGTCCACGTAAGTACGTAAGCAGACACCTGAAAATCGAAATTCAGACGTCAATACAATCAGAGCTATCGATATTCAAACGCCCACAATCAAGTTCAAATATGGAGGTAGTAGCGATGAGCACAAATAAATATACACACACGTTAGCCACACTGATTGACATTGAATGTATGCAAACTGGTCCGACTGCAGGGCCATTTGTCCTGTGGAAGAGTACATTGGCCTAAGGTTATTTTGTTAAAGGACACACACTGCAGAGTGTTCATCTCAGGAAGTGGACGGATTATTTAAACATATATGACGCAGAACGATTGTGAAGGAATCGAGAACATGTAGAGAGAGAGAGAATTTAATCAAATGAACATATTGACGTCAAATGATCTAAATCTCATGTAGGAAACGTATTCTATCTTAGTCGTCTGGACCGATATGTGGAGTAAATTTATGCAACAGCTTAACAGGAGGTGTTTATAACTAGAAGCGTTTGCACTTAGAAGCTGTCGCAGAGCTAGACTGGTGGTGATATGTAAGTGTCCTTCTTGGTCGAAGATCTTATTCGAATTTGCATAGAGAAAGGAAAGAGATGGCTTTGTTACTTTTCTCGCATTTCAATAGTTATTAACTCCCATTTGTCGCATCGTATCAATATCTGAATATGTAATAATTTTCATTCTTCTGTACATATTTCCCAGTAAACTGGGTCAAGTTCAAATTGATTTCTCGTCAAATATATGTTTTATTTAATTTTTCTAAATAAAACCTCCCTCAATTGACCCCTTGAACTCACAAACGTCTGCCCGACCGACAACAAATAGAATACCAATCAAACTCACTATTATCCTTGCAAATAACACAATCACTCGGCTGTCAGGGCCCAATACCATCGACATTGTGTGTGTCTTTTATTATTTTTTTTTTTGTTTGTCATCGGTGTAATCACACCACGACCATTTAATGTGTAAACACAGACACTCAATCAAACAAAACAAAAGGAGCAACAATCAGCCACAAACAATAGCATTATTCTCAGACTCGATGAGGACTCCGTCAAAGCAATTAATTATGGCTAACAACAACCCAATCGTTTCTCCCCCGTATCCTGTACCCCTTTCCAGAAAACACCATCTCTTTCGGAATGTCCTTTTACCGAATTCTTAGCGGGTCATTAATTTAATAATTATCAGATCAACAGGGACTTTGACCTATTTGTGAAGCACGCTATAAAAACGACCCGACTCTAACGACCCTCAGTGTCCACCGTAGGCGATTAGTGTGCCTGTGTCCCCGTGGAGCAATTTATCCTTCACAGGCTCACTTCTCTTTTTCTTCCTTATTCAGTTTTCACTTTTATTTAAATGCCTGACATCGTATATCCACACGCTTGCATTAAATCCCTCTGTGTGTGGAAGATATCCTTTTTGTGATAAAAATCGAAACGACAATCACAAACGTAAACGCAAAAAGCGTCGAGTTGACGAAATGGAAAGTGCAAATAAAAGGAGGAAATACTGTCATTTCGGAGTGTCCTGCTCTCTATTTGAGGATCTCACTCTTAGGGTAGAATCGGTGAATCGTTGAATCCGTGAGGAAGTGTAAGCCATGTGGTGGACACCGACACACAGGCTAACGAAGCTAACGAATGCCAGAGACAACTCGGGTTGTCGAGATAACAGGCGCGGCACGACGTCTATGGTGGCACGGCTCCGTGCCTGGAACGGGCCGGGCGGTTTGAAGTTGGTAACTCTGGCTGTTGAACGGCCGCGTCGCCGGCCGTTGCGGATGAGTGTCGTAATCTTGATTGCTGGAATTCATTTTATGTCATTGGTGGACTGGGGAGTTCAGTAGGCGGAAAGTGTAGATGAACACGTTCACGGAGTTTTTTGGTAGATTGTTGGGGATTTCCGTTACTTTTTTTTTTGTTCGTATACACGTGCATACATGTATGTATGTGTGTTTTTACATTTTCTCGCCTTCCTCCTGTTTGTAATGTTTCGCCGGAGTTGCGATGTATTTGTTGTTATTCAACGCGCTTTTGAGTTAATTTGGTAGACAAGGATCAGCGAAATTGGAATTCTAGTCCTTTGAATAGATTTTTAAGGGACATCCCCAGTCAGTTCTTCTCGGGGGTGACTTAATTGGAAGTGGATTGATGGAATGAGTCGGACGATTGCGGAGGAGTAACAATGTTGATTCTTAATTTGAGGGTGTTTCCGATGCGGGGCGGAATGTATTTCCGCAGCATGTCCAGACATATCCTGGACCAAGATACATTGGGAATGAGGTTAGAATAAAGGAGGTTCTGTGGAGTAACTTTTTTGTGGAGCTGAGTGTGTTGTGATCGGGGATGTCAGCGAGTAATTGAGTCAGCAAATGAGTGATGTCCTGCAATAAGTGAATCACCATTTACTCTTAAGCTGGACACCAAGCGATTGAATAATAAAAATGTGGGAACATGTTTGAATACTACACAACTGAACTGACTATGAAATAAATTAATACAGTATAGATAGCATCAGCATGAAACAAAGTAATGGCCCCCTTATACTTAGATGGGAAAAGTAAGATATTTCTCAACTAGATTTGATTTAATTGCATGGCTCCTCCCTCCAAAAGAATGATAACAAATCAATGCTTTTGCAACCTTGCCGACGATTTCAAGAGCAGTAATGAATTCTGGAATGCAAGAATTCTGATTGCACCTTCTCTTAGTAATTGAGCTGAAAAAATGAAAATAATTTAATTACTACCATTTCGAAATTCCAATCCCATTTACCTCAGCGAACCGGGTTTGCCTTCATTTCATCTGACCCTGGGGTAGCCATTGTTACGGTTGAAGATTAATTTATTCACTATTTTGATTCCAATGAACAATTCGTGGACTACTTAATAAAATGAAAACTTCCTCTTGCCATGCAGTCAGCGTTGTCGTTTACCAAGAGAAAATTAATGAAATTCATTTCTGGAAGATGGCGCAGACGACGATGGATACAACTTTCCATAACAATATTTCTGGCAATGGCGGCGGCGACCTCAACCGAAATGTACGTGCGCTTTATTTTTATTTTTGCCTCACTGCATTTAAAATGTAAATATTTTATCCGTCATGGCCACTCTCGGAATATGCAAATATTGTTAACTTAATGGTCGTCGATCTACATAAGTTCATAGTGGCTGATGAGAGATTAGTCTAGGGATGTACTTTCTATGCCTATGCAGGTACATGGTGTACGGCTAATTGATACATTTATGTACATATTAGATACATTATAGTATTTTAAATATTTTTTATGTTTGCTGACATAATTTCTAAACATGCAAGACATATTAAAAAATGTTTTTTTAAATAAAATCTAATAATTTTTTTTGCATTTTTAACACAGTTTGCTTTGTTTTTGGTATTTTTGTGTCCGAGTATTTTAAGTTCTTGTGGTGCAACTTTGTGTTAATGTAGTTTCGTAGTTGTTAATTTTCGTAGTTGCGAATTGTTTTTGTATGGCAAATTGAGGGAGGTGTACGTAAAATATGTCGAAAAAGTTCAACTTAGAGTGATTTTCGACTTAGGGAATGTATGTATGTATGGGCGTTAAATTCGAGCGTGGGCAGAAGTATTTATCATTTGCCAAACGATCCTGCCACGCGTTGCTGTGGCTCAGTATTTCAATAGAAATCGAAGCCCTTTCGGAATATTAAAATGAAGCAAATTCTTTAACTTACATTCGATTACACAATAGTGATTTTAGGATATGAACCATTTTCTTGTGTATATTCCGGTCAATTTATCCCCGCCATTCTTTCTGTGCATCACTGATAAAGATGATGTGATAAATTGAAGGCAAAGTAGACATAGTGAAATATTTCCTGCATCGTTTGAGAAAAATCTAAACATTTCACAGCTCAAATTGGTGATCATTCTACCTAAGTCTAAGTTTTGTATTGATACACAAATCCAGTCTTTTCGTGTTATCGACACAACCGCCATTCATGTCACTTGGGTTACAGCAGTACTGATCCGCTTAATATTGTTTTCCTACAGTTACATCAACTCCGATCCATGATACCGTGCTAAGAACAAAACCAGAAACAAAAAAGTCAGTCTCCAGCAAACGAATACCTCATTTTATTTATAAGTACATACAGTCAAATTTCAAAACTTTGGAATAAAAACTTGCGTTCTCAATTTTATTAATAAATTGAACAGCGTAACACTCAATTGGTGTCGGTTCGTTTCAGTTCGGAAAACACATACAAGTTGTCTAGTCAGATTCATTGTTTTTAATGGTTTAGGCCTTTTTGAACAGAGTGTGTTCGTCTCTACAAACGCTGCGTGTTCTTACATCTGTACATGTAAACCAACATGTAGAGCAAGGGAATCTACATATAATATTGTTCTCGTTCGTGTTGGTTTTTGCCTTGTGTCCGTTATAAGGGGTGCAACTGCTGAAAAGGTGTTTAAATGCATCCACGCATCCGGTATAGAGAGAATCCGCTGTTAGTTATCTTATGAATTTCTTTATCGATAGTTTACAATAGCAAATACAGCAGACTCTTGCGGGAGAGTTTACGTTTGCGAAGATCAAATTTTAATAAAAAAAAAAAAGAGATTACCCTATCCTGCTATAGATTTTCTTTAATAAATTAAAAACTATGCGTTTTTTCTGTTATATAACAGTATATTTAATTCATTTATTTATTACTGGACAAAAAATTATTGCATAGGAACACATAAAACATAAGGTTATGACATGAAATGAAAATAATCATATAATATGGATGGCGCTTCAACCCGTAGAGGGCCAGAGCCTAGCTTTTACAGCAACCACTCGTATTGTGCGTGCTATTGTTTACGATTGAAATGGACCTACAGTCTAATGAACAGACTCCGAACGGCCAAGTTCGAGAAGCTTTTTCTAGACAGTTAGTACTCGTTGAGCATTGTAAGTAACTCCAAGGAGTTGAGGCCGTAAAACGCACTAACCCAATGCAAGAATAATCGTTAAATCGGAATAGGATATAACTTGGCCTTAATGAAACTATTTTTTTCAATGTTGTCAATAATTAAGGATTTAGGGGTTTCGCTGAAATCGAAAACGATATACGAAGAACTTTATTCCAAACAGATTTTCAGTTAAAGAAAATTTCAGAGATCTTTATACATGCACACACGAATGATCCAAAAAGTTTTGAATGGATCTAGAATCTTCGTTGGAGTCTGAGAGAATTTTCAGTGTAAGTGCTCAAACAGTAACCGAATACACTAATACGTTATTTTCCTACCGGAACTATGACGAATTGTCCGTAAAGAGAGGTGTTCCTTATAGAGGGGTCCGCAAAGAGAAGTTTCGCTTTGTAATAATTATTATAATCTCCACATTATGCTCCACCTTATGTAATTTTATTAATATTGTATTAACATGAATAAATTCTTTTATTAATTTTAATGCATCTTCAAATACAAAATTGTATGCATACCTAATTCATACGGCTAAGTCAGCATTCATTTCCAAATCGCATGGCAAATGACATGCGAGGGTCTTACTATAAAGCACAAATGAGCCGCGGTCTGTGAACCATCCCAAAGTTTGACATTTCGCTCAAAGATGATCTACGCTGGTTGTAGTTGAATTTTTTTCGAAGGTGGAAGAATCATACATTTGAGAACTTCAACTGCTCTTGCGACTGTATCATGATTTTAGTTTGACAAGTCGTCAAGGAAATGTGTGAACCGGTACATAATAATATTATGATATGGGTGGCGCGTTAGTCCGAGACGGACCAGGGCCTAGCTTCTACAGCAACCACTCGTGTTGTGCGTGCTATTATTCTTTCACGAATCGATGAGACCTAGAGTTTAATGCCGACTCCGAACAGCGAAGTTGAGAAGTTTTGCTGGACAGGAATACTCTTTGAGAACTGTCAGTGACTCGCAAGAGGAGGAGCCGTGAATTTTGGTAAGTGGACACTACGCACTAACCCACTACGCCACGGCGACCCACATACCGCTACACAAATTTGGTAATTTAGAAGATTAAATAATTTGCTGGCGATTTTTAATCGATAAAAACAATAAATATACATTTTTGATTATATTTACAAGGAAGTGATGTTTCTGAAACAACAAATGACTGAGTGATAATTTGATCCCAACGGCAAATGGTGACTGGACCAGATTTGAAAACCAGATAAAAGTGTATTAACTTTACTACCCCACTAACCAAGCACAGGCACCCACTGCGCCATCCAGTCATCTACAGTGTAATACAAATACTCTAAAAAATCACGTTTAATGCCAAAGGTTCATGTTTAAATACGTTTCCACCTTCTGTTTTCACTGGAAATCAACCTTCTTAGAGCAATTAATTACCGTCACGGGATGGCTCTTATAACACTACCTTTCGTTTCAGTGAGTTCCTTATAACTGCAAGGAGAAATAAACAATCTCCGTCACCCCAAGTGATTATTTTTTTGTACTAACATTTCCGCTTATCCTCGCGATTAACCATAAATTCATTTACAATTTTGTTTTAAAGTTCGCTTTCCTGGAACGCTTGCGTTGAAAAAATAATTAACTCGTTTGTTCCACTTAGTGTCCGGGTGTAATGCAACGCACAATGAGTGTACTTTTTGTAATGACTGGAGGAGAGCACCCAAAAAGAAGACAAAACAATAAGTACCAATTGCAGATACTCGTCTAAAAACATAAAAACGACTCACTGGTCTTCCCTTTTACGGCGCTGTCGATGTTATTGAGGGTCTGAGGAATTTCTAGCAATTGGCAAAAAACTAATACTGGTGTGCATCCATTTCAATTGTTCTCCACACTTATAGACTGTTCACAAAAGATTAATTGCCAAACACGAAGCATCTGATGGCCAAAGGATCCGTGAATACTTACATACATATCTACCCAATTGATTGGGATGTTCGGGCCACTTGCGAGCAATAACAGTGACCACTCCGACCATTTGGAAATGAATCAATCAATTAAAACGCGTGCTGGATCAGCGTTTTATTTAGCAAGTGCAGTGCTGGTCCATGTATCCTTTTACTCTTCCGTGTCGTTGCCAGCAAAGACAATCATAATAAATTTTCCCTGTGAAATCTCTTTTGGCATATGAATTTGTCTGAGGTTTTCATGACTGTGTTCCTAGATCCGGAACGGGTGGTGTCTCTTTACTGGAATAACTTTGTTATGTTTTTTTTTTGTTCCTTTTCATCCTAGAGAGTGAATAAAATTTATTAGCAATACGCAACGAAATAAATCACTTAAATGGGAAGATATCCACCATAAATACACATAACAATCAAATTTATCAAGTCCTTTGACTTACTTACACTTCCGGCCTCCAGCAGTGATACACAAACACCAGGGACAATACTGTGTGGTCTTTTCGATTCTTTTATTTTTGTTTTATTTTCTAAAGAAATGTCCTGAAGCTACAGTTTTAGGCGTTCAATCTTATGAGTGTTAACATAGAAAATGGGGTTCATGGCTACACGATTTCATTTGATTTATTGACAGAAGCCGGTTGATGTCTTATTGTGCTTATTATGACATGGGGTTTATGAGCTTCGTTAGCTACAGAATTTATGTTGCATCCTTTCTGGAACACACATTTTTACAGTTGCAGAAGAGTGATTACAAAAAAATAATTATTCATCAAGAATAATAGTCCGCAATGAGAAAAAATTGATACATCATAAATCACATTAAATAAAAACATTTAATTTAAAAATATATGTACCCATTGAAACCGGATCCTTAAGCGTGGGGATTTTTAACACCTCTACTAAAATGTTGTCACTTAAACAATAATAAAAATGGGACACTCGATTATTTGTGAAGATCTATTTCCGAACCAGTTGCTGGGATTTGTATGAAATCTGACAAACGGAATGCATATTTAAAGGGCGGAGACAGCTGTTTTGACATGTGTCGGTTAATTTGAGGTTAGTTTTATTTAGCAATTTGTCACTCATAGACTCACGTCAGGTGCCGGGAGTTTAGCAAGAGTTCAAATTGATTTTGAAAAACGCGGAGCAATCGACGATATTCAAATTTAAAAAGTCACACTTTGGTATCCTTTAAATTATTGGTCCATATGTCTTCAAAAACATTGATGATCGAAACGTTACTGTCAACGATGAGGGTACAAAAAAAAACAAACAAAGGTACACAGCTGATTTCGAACTCCATCATTTAACACTTCTACACCTTATGGCCGAAATACTGCCTGATGCACGCGGTAAATCGGTCACATGGATTATATGCCGACTCCAACCTTCTCAAATTTGAGAATCTTTTTTTAGACAATTACAATTCTTGGATCATTGTCAGTGACTGGAAAGAGATGGCGCCGCGCCGTGAAAATTATATTTTTGGTGTTCCGGTATGTGTAATATATAAAGAGAAATAGAAAATATCACATGATTTTATTTACAAAGTGCAGGAAAAGCAAACTTTAAGAACAGCTGTTTCTAAAAAGCCGTTTCATTTCAACAACTTAAGCGATTAAGGGGTAGTCCCTGTTGGGATTTTGAGAAAATAGACTTTTTTTTGATTTTCTGATGTCCAATTGCACAGTGCAAGTTTAAACTCCACGTTCGTTTTAACTTAAGTGCCACGATTTATCCAGTTCCACTGTTTCTTTTTCCATGTAATGAGTTCAATTTCTAATTTAAGTTAAACAAGAGTTTACTCCGGTTAAACCTCTTTTGAGAGCGAGAACATCCGGACCCCTAAAAACAAGCGCAGTTCCGGATTAAAGGGGTGTCCGGATTTGACAATGTAAGAGTGAAAACAGCCTATTTATAAACTCCAAAATTTGTTGCGTTTTTTTTCTTTTTTGAACATCAACAACAGTTGATTTTGCAAATACAAATCGCAAAGCTTCTCTTCCTCTCAGAGATCACTTCAAAATCCTAATATAAAAGCAGACCAAACACGACGTCTCGCATAAGCCATTCTAAAAGTAAACGTTTCCAAACGAACTTCCCCCACTAAGACCCAAGGAATATAGTGATCTATCAAAGGTTAATAACTGTATCGCAAAAGCCAAAAATCGCACGAATTTATCATAATTCATCTTCGGCAACCAATTTCTCGTTGCCATTTGTTACAATGGCCAATCTGTTCGCATCCTTGGCCCAGAATCAGTGCGAACCGAATATATTGTCGACGTAATAAATCTAGTAATATTAAAAATACACTCCTGCCACACTCCTGGAAACATCCCAAATGTGGCCCATTGACATGCATCCGTTGTAGTCCGTTTCGATATTAAATCTTTTGTTATTTAGAAATCAATTTAATCTGCACGAATCCTTTGCCAAATAAAACAAAATACGGCGCACAAGAATATGACGACGAGACGAGGATAAGCAGAGAAAGGGGGCAGGGTTCGAGTAGAAATCTTAACTCAAAACGGAGAACAAAGCGGAACAATCAAGGATCAATCGGGCACGTATCCTTTCAGTCCTATTACATATGTGTGATGTAGGAAACTTTCAACCCCACAGCCTGCCAATACACGAAAACATCCTTCGTCTTCGAGTATATCCTAATAAATCTTCTAAGTTTTCATTTTTATTTCACTGTTCACTGTTCATTCTCTGTGTGTGGTGTGTGGGTGATTTCGGAGTAAGAGTCCTCTTCCTCTTCTTCTTCTGCTTCTGCTTCTGCTATCAGAAAATTGGTATAATGCCATGTGATGGGTGAAACATGAGTCAAAGCGTGTTCGATTGTGCTTTCTTGGCAAACGCATTTTTATCCATGGCGTCTCCGTCTCCCCATCACGCCGGCAGTAGCAAGCAATAAGTATCCAAATTTAGTAGAATCCACAAGCAGCACACAAGCCGAAGCAAGATATTAAAAGTAGATGTAAACTTGTGTCCTCAAACCGGTTGGATGTTTCCGGGTGGACGAAATAAAGGAATAACCAAGCCAGTTTGGAAATACATTTGTCCTCCTTCTGGTTCTGATCAAAGGAACATCTGTTCGACCTCCCTATCAAGATATGGTAGCTACTGTTCTAGTCTCTTTGCTATAAAATGGCGACGCCTCTCCACTTACCTCCTCCCTCGCTGAGAAAGAATTTGACCTGAATAAATTGTTAAGCTCATCAGAGAGATTTGGGATGGATTTCTTATGCCAAAAGTTGTTATTAGGATGTTTTCCAACAAAGACGCTCACGATACGTTCTTTGTCACGTTTCTTTTCATCGGCATAGGACACAGGCTTTTTTGTCCCGCTACAACACCCATTTTTCATATTCGAATGTGATCAAGCGGAAAAGTGGCATACGTAATTTTGGTTTTTTTTTTATTCCGCCTCACATCCTTCGTTTGGGTAACCCCAAGGATGTATTTGATACAGTAAAACCCGTCAGCATAATGAGATTCAAATAAAAAGGTTCAAAGTGGCTGTACCACCGAAATGCGTCTGTGCCTGTGCGGGGGAGTGAGCTGTCTGTGCTACTGTTGCTGTTGTTGCCGCTCCGTGAGGAGTTAGCTCTAACATCGAATAAAATCCCTTAAAGCTGATCGAAAGGACTTCGATTTAGTATCGAGCGCTTTACATTCCTTTTTATGCCTCTTCATTCTCCCACCGCACTTGTGTTTACTGCCGCATACAAGAAGGGGCTTCTGTGCCTTGAGTGAGGAGAATTATCGAGGATATCGAGGCAAAAAGGGTTTGCGAATAAATTTGAATTGGATAAATAATTTATAAAGTTTATAACATGAAATGACTCTTTTATTCATAAATACATGGTACCTTTGAGCAGTTTGCTGGATTTCCACCCGCCTGCCGGCTGTTTGACGGAGGATGGTGTGTGGCTTTTATGTTATGGTTGATGTGTAGTGTGTTCTCTGCTGTGGGGGACTATGGAGGATATAGTTTTGCAACTTTAATTTGCATTCAGATATCGTTTAGTGGTTAACAAGTTACTGGCTGTGCTGGTTGATGCGAAACGAACGCATTTCACTTCAATGGTCAGTGGTTGGAAAAGTATCTGTGGGCATCAATTTGTTAGGCATATCCTGTCAGAGGAAGGAATCTCTGTGGCAGCTGTTGGGAACACTTCATGCGTTGTACCATTCTTGTGTGTGGGTAACTGCTAGCAAAGATTTTGTAGAGTAAATAACTACGAGGGGAAATTGCGCCCTTTCAAACCAGACAACTGCCGGACTGTTATCGATAACATTCTGTATTGAGGGCATATGGTACTCAATGCTGGATCTTAAGAAAACAGTGATTGAAAGGGAACCAACTATTATTGGCTTTTCTATTGAAGCCTTGCATTACCTCACAAAACTTGCATTAGGCTTTAAAAAGTACATAGACTTAAACAAAATTCTAGGTCCAACGACATAATTTATTCAATGTGGGGTTAGGGAATGAAAGCTGGATGATGAGCAAACGAGAAAAGCTGATTCGTGCTGCCTTTGAAAGAAACATTTTGCGTATGCGAGGATCCATCTTCCTGGGAGGAGGAGAAGAGATAACCACGAACTTGCTGCACGAAGATGTGGATGTAGTCCCGAAGGCAAGAATCCGTTGACTTTACGGACTTGGTTCCTTCGTGAGCATAGAGAGTGAGAGTCTTCGAAACTGAGCTGCCTTGGTCGAGATGGAGAGGAGGACCAAGGTTAGGTAAGGTAGGTCGGCTGCTACTGAATTCACCAGCGCTCTTAGACCATGCTGTTCTTTTGTGATACATACAGTCAGACTACAACCACTTCAGTGATAGTGCCGTTAATTTGATCCCAACGGCTAGTTGTGACAGGATCAAATTTGAAAACCCCATAAAAGCATTTTGACTTTTGAATCGGGGACACCCACTAACGAAGGACAGGCACTTAAACAACTGCTCCATACACTCATCAGAGGTGACGAAACATCCTCTTTAAGGGCCAAGGCTTCGTTGACAGTTTGGTCTTTATTACTGGAAGCAGCGTGCCCATGACCATCGGCGATGGAATCAGGCTCAGTCCCTCCATAAAGCGCAGACCTGTCAAGTAACAAAGTGAGGTTAGGTGTCGAATGATCAACTGTCCAGCACAAGACAACCCATTGCTGCTATTATTTTTGCTGCTATTTTTTTTTAGAATTTATCGCTATAACATAACATTATAGACATAAACCTAACTTCCTACAACTGATGTCTCTAAATGATGCTTTACCTGACACATCCGAACAATCTTCATCAATCGTTTTCCATTATTCCACTTGACTAAATCCATCTTCGTCGCAATTGGAGAACAATATCCAATTGATTATCTATCCCATCCAATGCAATTAAATCGATAAGACGAATAGTGTACGTCCATTAAACGAACAAGTAATCGGGGATTAAGATTACGTCATTTCAAGCAGGTTGCCTGCAAAATACATTCACTCAATTAACAGCCAATACAACATTATCCTAATCACGGGAATCACACTTCACTTGAGCTCATTACTTACTTCCGACAAGAAAACTACGGAAGATACGATTCAGCAAGACTGCACTCGGAATCACCCAAAAGCTGTGTAATCATTTTCACTATAGTTTATAACATACTTGTGAAAGTCTCATTAGGACCGACGAACTCATAATAAGCGCCACACACAAGGCCCTAGCACAAATGCCAAGCATACCCATCCGGTGTATGTGTTTCCGTTTCATTAAAAGTTTTAATAAATATGAAATGACATTTGCACGTTACCGGCTTTAACGCCTTCGTAGGATTACACTTGACTTTGGTGGCATACCGCGCGTCGCCGCGCCGCTGGCAGCCAGAGGGAGGACTACAACGCGAGAACACTGTGTGTAATGAATTAATTACATGTCTGGCACGAGACTGCGGGAGTTGCTCTTTCAGTCCGACTACGACGTGTGTAACTGCATGTACATATGTATGTAAATGTTGTCCGATGTGCCTGTGGCAGCCTATTCAGGACGCCACGAGTTGGACTAATTGAAATAACCTCAATTATTTGACTTATTTCGCTGGGTTAATTTGTTTCGCATCATTCTGCGTTAATCGTTTGGAAAAAGTTCAAGTTTCTGACTTTGATGTGACTATTGATGAGGACGAGGAGGTGTCCATGTGGACCTTTAATGCTTTAACGATGCCTTCCTGTGTGGATACTTAATTAGTGCTGGATGGAAAGGCCGTTTAACTGATGGCTTCTGAGGAAAATTGAGAGGAACATTAAACGGATATACATATAAAGGATTCAGGATAACACGCCTCGCATGCATAACCAGATGGGTGTGCTTTTCGTTGTCGTTGATGAGACGGAAATGATTGCGCGATGGAATTAATTGGTGAAAGAAGAGCAGTTCGTTTTTGGATTTTAAAATTTCAATTTGAAAAAAAATATAGTTTTTATTATAAATTTGTTGAAAATTGGATTGAGGCGAATTTGCCTTACTCGGCGCCGGCCATGTTTGCTGGTAAGTGGAGGCGGCGCAAATAGTAACATCTTTGACTGAAATATATGGTCCTCCTTAAACCATGATTTTAAGTCTTTGAAATTATCCTTAAATTTTACAGAATATGACAAGATATAAAATTAAAAAGAGAGTTGTGTGTTTTACAACCTATCCCGACCATGGGGTTAGTTATAATCTAGACTGGGGTGCATTGTAACAATATTTGAATGAAACGTAAATGGTCTTGTGAGTGTTGTAAATGTTTTTAGGAGTATCAGTCAAAGCTGCTTATTTTCTTGGCATCCGTGAAACCTTTTTCTTCCTATGCTCTACCCTTGAATAACGCCTAACTTCCTTTGGGGTAAGAGAAAGAACCCGTGCTGTAGATGTGTGTTCCCTTGATCTTACTCTCTTAGGCTTACTTTATTTCTGTGGCAATGTTATTTTACTTAATAATCGAAATAGGACACGCCTGAGGAAATTTATTTAGTTAAAATAAAAATTATAGTCTTAAGTGCACAATAAATTCGGTTTATAAACGACCTATATAACGCAAAAAGAATTTTTCAAATCAGGCTGGTAGTATCTGAGAAAAAAGGGAAACAAACAAACAAACTCTAACGTCTTATTAGTATAAATTTCATTGAAATTTTCTAGAAAAATGTTCAAACTCAGAGCTATTTTCTTATTTGATTACTTATAAGAGGCACCAGTGAAACAAATCGTACCGTTACAAGTTTACAACGGTTGAAATAAAATAGAAACCATGCGGATACATCATGTATTCAGTTTTCCACGTATTAACATTTTTTACCTTTCCAACTCTGGAGGAAGCTACTTTTTTTGGCCATGTTAAAAATGGGAGTCTTTAATGGAAAAGCAGCAATACTTAACGATTGATTTCGGAGTCGAAAATGGTCTCCATGAATGTACCGAATGTACCTAATGCATTCTTTTAGTGGTCTAGGCCCATCAACTCATTATGGCATTTCAAATGAAACCGGTTTGGGGCGTATCGGTTCGATGGTTTCAAAGTCTATAATGGACATAGAAACATTTTGTATGTTTTATATAATGTAAAAACATTTACTAATGCCTACCATGAAGATAGTAATCTTCTCCCATATAACAACGTAGTATCTACCGAGACAATAAAAAAAAGTTCATACCATTAGAAACACCGTAACCAAAAAAATAATTAGCAAAAAATCCCCAGGATACGACTTGATAACAGGACATATACTTAAAAACCTTCCTGATCGGGCTATAAGCTCAATTAAAAACATCTTTAGATTATCTAGAAATCATCTAAAGATTTTAAAGTATCCAAAATAATCGCCACTCCATAACCAGGCAAGGACGCTACAAATCCCTCTTCCTATAGACCAATAAGTCTACTACCTGTTACTTCCAAAATATTTGAGAAACTACTCCTCGATCGCATTGACAAAACGTTAGCACAAAAGCAGCTTATACAAGACCACCAGTTTGGGTTCCGAAAAACAATCGACAATACACCAGGTGCATCGCATGGAAAATAAAATTCTAAATGATGTAGACAACCGAAAATTTTGTTTATCTCCTTATCTTGACGTTGCAAAAGTCTTTGACAGGATATGCCACAAAGGCTTCTTTTACAGACTTAGGTCAATGTTATCGGACTACCATAAACTACTTGAAAGCTACCTGAGCGATCGACACTCTTACGTGCAGTACGGCGATTACAGCTCGGGATTAAGAATTATTAGAGCAGGTGTTCCTCAAGGCTACGTACTAGGACCACAAATGGAACAAAAACGTAATCAAATCAAATATCAGTTCAGACAACTAGACTGGCAGAAAGAAAATCTAAACTATCAATACAGAATCTATAATTAATCTACAATCTATAATTAATCTTCATCTCCTTCTTTATTGGGCGCTACAGTCCGGGGTGGACCTGGGCCTCAAACAACAAGCCTCTCCAACTAGCACGGTCTCTGGATATCTGTCTCCAGTGTCGCATGCCAAGTTAGTTGAGGTCCTTCTCCACCTGGGTGCGCCTTAAACGCGGGCGTCCTCTGTTGCTTTGTCCCACGGGTTCGGAGTCGAAGATTCTTCGGGCCGGAGCTAAGTTGTCCATACGCTCTACATGACCTAGCCACCTTAGGCGTTGGATCCGAAGATTTCGCACAACCACACTTCGTGGTTGAATCTTCTCCTCCAGAAACCGTCAACACAAACAAGACCAAAGATCGCACGCAGAGCTTTTCTCTCGAAGAGACCAAGGACTTCCTCATCCGCTTTTGAGATTGTCTATGCCTCTGTGCCGTACAGCAGTACTGGGATGATCAAGGTCTTGTATAAAGTCAGCTTGTCAGTCCTTCGAGAGATGGCTCTACTACTCAATTGCCTCTTAGCGCATAGAAACATCGGTTGGCAAGAGTTACTCTGCGTTTGATATCGGTACTGATGTTGTTTGTACTATTTACTGCGGAGCCGAGGTAGAAGAAGTCCTTGACTACCTCGAAGTTATAGCTGCCCATTCTGACGCTCTGTCCAAGACGTCGATGTTGTGTGTCCTTTCTTGATGACAGCATATACTTCGTTTTCCCCTCATTCACCGCTAGACCCATTTTACTCTCTCTGTGTTCTGCCATTCACGTCAATTTCATGCGCGTATGCTAGCAGTTGTACGGACTTCTGGAAGATCGTGCCTCTAATGTTGGCGCGTGAGTCTTGTACGATCTTTTCCAGTATGATGTTAAAGAAATCACATGACAGCGCATAGCCTTGTCTAAAACCTTTTTTGAAATTGAAGGTCTCGGTGAGTTCGTTACCGACCTTGATGGAGCGGCGAGAATTCTCCATCGTCATCCTGCACAACCTGACGAGTTTGGCAAGAATGTCAAAACTAGACATGACGTTGTATAGCTCGTCCCTATGTACACTGTCATATGCGGCCTTGAAATCGACAAAAAGGTGGTGGGTGTCGATCTGCATCTCTTGGGTATTTTCAGAATTTCAGGATCTGCCGTAGTGTGAAAATCTGGTCGATGGTGGACTTCCCTAAAATTAATCTACAAATCTATAATTAAACCAATATGGAATTTCGGTATACAGCTGCCAATTCTAACATCGACATCATACAATCAAAAATAATCAGGACGCCCGTAGATGCACCATCGTATATAACTAATGAACAAATACAACGTGACCTGAAAATTAGTCTTAGAGGCGAAATAAAAAGATACAGTAAAAACCACCAAATAACTGCAACTAACCACTTAAAGAACGAGCTGATGAAAAATTTATGTAAACTACTCGTCTCCTTTTATTTATTATTGTGGAAATCTAAATTGTAAACGTATAAAAAAAATTCTATCGCTTAATCCATAACACTCCGAACATATTATCACTTCACCCTATACCCTATAAGTAATATTTTTTATCATTGTCCATTATAAAAGGTAGTTTTGTAAAATACTGGTCTTATGATTTAAATATATCAAATGTATGTAAAACATTTATTTAAGTCCTAACAGACGTAAAATTAAAAAAAATATATAATGTAATAAAATATTTTGTGATATATTTCGGCATTCTGGCATATTTCTAAGTGTAGTGAAAAAACAAGTCTTTATTTAAAACTTTTAAGATTCTGATTCTAAAAAATATGTATAAAAATATTGAGATGAACATCGTGTTGCTGCCTCAAAGAAGTCTATAATCATAGCAAATGGCATAGTTGGCATAGACCGTACAAATAATACAAAAAGGGGAAAAATGAGACAGTGCATAATAAAGATGGGCGCCCACGACTGTTGAGCCTGACCTCATTGATATCATAATGGCAAACAATTATAACACCAAAAGCAGCTGCGTGCTTTACGCGAAAGGACTTTGAAAAGGACACTTGGGGGATTTGGCGTTTTATCATCTATACAAAATAGAAAAACCAGCACTGTCCGAAAAAATATAAAAATGTAGGAAAAAAATATAGGCCCCACAAAATTTCTGCAAAGACCTTCAAAAGAAAACAGCGCAAAACCCATCAAGGTCTTCCAAATTGAAGTATTTGTATTTATTATTTTATTTTACGAATTGAAGCAAAATATCAATTAACTATCACTGAGTATTGAAATTGTAAGTTTTTCAATGCATTCACTCGAAATGTAATTATTCATCACATTCCAGCAAGAATTAAATCCCTCAAATCCTCCTGATAAAAGGCTTACTACCATCCCGACGCCTACATAACCCGTCTTGCGGTCCAGTATTCCCACGTTCATGGAACAACGGTACGGCAGAGCACACCGACAGGACCGGTGTTCAGGTTGGATTACCTCCATTCTCGAAATGCAATTAATTTGCATTTTCTGCATTATCAGCCACCACAGAACGAAATAACAATAATTGAGCCAAAAAGCGGAGGCCGACGGAAGACTGAGCACAAGACTGAAATTGAAACACTGACTCTGCCGAAAAATATTAAAACTGTATATCTGTGGGTGGCCCATCCGAATCACTGCTAGACAATCGACGGTGCAGATAACAAACGCCCATTAGTCCCCCTGATAGGGAAACGTGGCACAATAGACATTTCATTAATTAAATTCCATTATTTATCCAATGACCGTTGAATTTATCGTTAGGGAGACAAAGCGCAGCGACTGGTAGGAAGCAGGGGATACGAAACCGAATCACAAAACCCAGTGATTTTCAAAATTTCAATGTTATGGATTTTGTGGCTGGGCAAATGACCGTCTCAGATATTTGATTACGATTAAGCGTTATTACTTTTTTACTATATAGCGGTGTTCCATAGTTTATTGCAGAAAGCGTGGTGTACTTGGGATTCAATCAATTTCAGTGCAGAGCAACAAAATAAAAACAAATAACAACAAGTAGAAACCTTCAAAGTTTTGATTGTAAATCCGAGTGGACTGCTCCCAAATCTCCTCACAGAAACGTGTCACTCACTTGCATAATGATGATGTTCTCTTCTTGTCTGTCCACTTGATTTCAAACTTTGAACTTGTGTTCGGTAAATCCACTAGAGTTTATTATTACTCGTTTTTTTTTTCAGAAAAATACAAGCGACCTTCTGGGGAATGGTTGGCACATCGTTGCCAGATAACACGTTTTCTTTTAGTGACTCTATGGGCCATGCTAAGTTGTAATCGAGTGAGTTTTGTAATTTGTTCTGCTTTTAGCTCGTAATTAGTCTCCTTAAGTTACCCAGTTAATTTAATTTTTTTTATTTTAAAGATATGTCCACAATGTAATGTTGTTTTACCTGTATATTATTTCCTTGCATTCATTTCAATAGTTTTTCAACATTCCACATGAATCAATCCATCTTCATCACTATTGGAGAACAATATCCAGTTGTTCATCTATAGCATCCAATGCAATTAAATCGATAAGACGAATTGTGTTTGTGCATTAAACGAACAAGTAATCGGGAATTAAGATAACGTCATTTCAAGCAGATTGCCTGCAAAATAATATTCAATATAACATTATCATAATCACGGGTATCACACTTCACTTGAGCTCTTTACTTACTTCCGTCAAGAATACTACGGCAAATACAATCCAGCGGCTCTGAATGTCTGAACCGATCTGAAGTACATATCGGGTTTTCAAATAACGACTTAACAAGTGTTTGATGTATATACAATCAAAGTATTTATCCAACTTTCGCTCAGAGATCCTCTAATGACGCCGGCTAGTTGACATAGACCAATGATTGATGAAGTCTGGAGGTGTTGAATCATGCGATATAGGCCGCAAATTTATAGGATCATTTATCGAGACAACACGATCAGTGAATTGAATTTTCAAGTCAAGTCAACCCAAAAAAAAAGGCCCAATGGCACCACTGACATAAAAATTGCTCCGTTAGGTTAGATCGAAGTGACTGAATGCTGTGCGAAAAGGTAGTAGTCACGCTTAGGCCTTGTGCTACCACGCAGACCTACGAATCCCTATTAATAATACGAAGAAGATGACTGACTCTTATCATGTTTATTTCAGCGAGGTTGTCAAAGTAATAGGCCTCCAGAAATCTAAATCTGCGGGATGAGAGAACACTGCAGCTGGATTGCAAGTGTTCAATGGTTCCTTCCTCATCCTTGTTCCAGCAGCTTCTTTAGGAGTCGCTGTAAGGAAGACCTTATCTAGAGGCGTGAGTACCGATGACGCAATATCCTGTTATAACGCCGATGACAATCGATAAAAACAAAGATCCGAAAACGTACGTCGCTTCATATGACAGATTCGTTTTCTTTTTTAGTTAACTTCATCTTGTAAGGTCAAGAACCTTCCGAAAAATTCGAAATTAGTGAGAACGCCGTAGAATCAACTATTTTGGTTCTTAAAACGACGGATGCTTGAACGTTAGCAAATATTCTGGGCAATTCGAGGTTCCAGCAACCCGTTGTCTCACTGGCACGAGAATTTTCTGTAACGGGACTTATTATTAGTATACAATAGAAATTTGCAAAGCTCTGCCCGTACTGAGAAAAACTTTAATAATGGGGTTTCCAATTGGGACTTGATAACTTTGAACTTTCGAACGAAGTGATGGAAATCTTTATATGGACCTTCACAAGTTTATCTGTTAAATGGAAAAGATGATATCCGTCAAGTGGCTGCCGGCAGTGTTGATACACATTTGAGCCGGTTTTATCGCATATACTATGACTTTCCATACGACTGGATGGCGCAGTTGATAGAGCCCCTGGTTAGCGGGGTCCCCGGTTCGAATCCCAATAGAAGCAGCACAAGCACCATTTGCCGTTGGGATCAAATTAACGGCCCTATAATTTGAGTAGTCAATCAGTGGTAGTAGTCTGACTAGGGGTATCACAATGGGCTAAGTGTGCTGGTGAATTCACTAGCAGCCCCCCTACTTAACCCAACCTAACAATGACTATCCCCAAGATTTCCGGTGATAACTGTTCCCATTTCATGGTTTCGTGTGGTTCCACTCTGCTCAAGTCCGACTAAGCAGCAGAAATGTTTGCCCAGTTGGCGCGACGATTAGGATATCGAAATTCACGCTGCGCGACCAATTATTGGTTAAACATATCGAGAAAATTATTCCACGCTCTTGCGGAGTATAGCGCCCTAGCCACCTTTTCTTTTTTTTATCTTTCAAGCGTCTAGTTCACAAATGATTGACGTACAACGCCATTTGCAAAAATTATAACATCTTCCGGTGGGATGATTTACTTTACTACATCAGTTCCAACAACCTATGGCTTATAAAAACTAAATTCAACGCCTGAAGGTAGTTATAACCGATTTCTTCTGCATATCACTAATTATACTTTTGATCTTGCATGAATGAACACAGAGCCTCCAACAACCGATAAAGATGTTTCCATTGCCAATTATTTTTTCACTTTGCACTCACTTCTGGCAAGGAAGTATTCTTAACACATCTGGCAACACTGCATGACACCCATCCATTATTACAATGAATCTCCCACCAGATGCTTCTCTCAGCCTTCCTGGTTTGTAGACAGAGCCAGAGATCCCTTTCGACCAAAACGTGACTGCATTACGAAATTGTTTCTGTAAAATGAAATTATATGTAGAAAACGAGAGATACAAGCAGTCCCGGTTTGTTTTGTAGAGGGGGCCCCGACCAGAGGTTGTAGAATGAAGAGATTTATGGCGACTTTTCGATTACCAAAACATTAAAATTTCCCTCAGCTAACATTTATGTAAAATTTAATTACCTTTTGATCAACTTTTAAGTTTGCTTTGTCCCTTAGAAAGTGGTGTGCGCTACCCGGGCCCACGTCTCAGAAACAACTTAATCTACATTTGGACAAGAGTCCTGGACCTTCGTCGAGCGTAATAGTCCAAGAAATTGGAGGGAATGTATTAATCTTGTTTTCTTTGAAGACATTATGGATGCTTCCACAACGCACTACCACACCACCCATCGTCCTTTGTCATAGGCGACTTAGTCAACTGGCACGAAAGGAGCATCATGCTGAAAGTATGCCTGTATCTCTGCTTGTACATATGTATGTATATGTATTCTTGAGTGACACAGAACACTGAAAATGGAGCAAGGAGCTTTTGCTCCCACTACTTCTGCACATTCGTTACTTCTTTGCGAAATCTATTTTGATTCCTGAAAATCGTTATAAACTTTCAAAAGAGAACCAAACAAGAAAGAGGATACTATCGAAATTGAATGATGTTATTCAACATCTCTCTTGTTCGATAGTTGAGATGGAAATGGGGATGCACCACTTTCTGTGCGATGGTTGTACATAGATGCAACAGCCTGAGGGCAAACATGGTCAGTACTCAGTAGGGACGAATGCGTTTTTTGTGCTGTGTGTAACAGTTAACTTTTGGCTCAGAAGATTATTGATGTTGTTTCAATTAGTACCGACAACAGCAAGGGATGTGGAGTTTCGTTCCCCTTGTTGAATAATTTTGAGCAACAATTTGTAGAACGCATTTAGATAAGGGAATTTGTTGGAGCTTTGATTCTATGCGAATACCTAAATGGATTATATTCTGGTTGTGCATGTATGTCCTTGGGAACAAAGCAGCTTCTGTAAGGGGTTTGCGACTAGGTTTATTTTTAGTTTATTTACTGCTATAAGAGAACGTTTATCAGTTATCAGAAAGTGAACTAGTGTTTTAAAAACTATGATAAGACTTTAGCTTTATGTACGGAGTATTGTGAATGGTATAGTAGTGGTGTGACTAACAGCCATCTCAAAGAACGCATTTCATTAAATTTGCACCGAGAAGTTTGTAGTGACTCCTTCGTTGACAGTGTACTTTGAGACAGTCCATGTATGAATTAGCAATTCGATTGAACCTTAATTCACTTAAAAAAAAACTTGTGGAATGATGTAATAGATAATCATAAGGCAATTAATATGGACATGCTTCTTAATATTCAAGGAGCTGATTTGTTTGGTTTTAATGCAATTTGAAAGAAAATCTTTTGAAATCACGATTGAATGTTGATAATAAATTCAATTGAACCTCCGTAACTCGAATAGTCATGGGAACAATTGTAATCGAACCTTCTTAAGTGGAAGAGTCACGGGAAAAAAATATTTTGTTTAATTTATGTATTGTAAGATATGGAACTTAGACCTAAGTTCTGAAACATTAAGCAAATTTTGTTTGACTTATAGCAAATTCTACTCAAGGAACTTCTTCATACATTTTCATGTTTTATATTTTTAACGCTACCAATTACGCTAATTCGTTTCTCTTGCTTTTTTTCTCTTTTGTTTTTGCATGCTTTGAATACGTGTTGGACAGAGATGAACTAATATAGTAATCTACTAACTACAAGTAATATGTATTAGTTGATTTCATGTCTTGGCGTATGAGATACGAACGGAAAATCTACGAAAAGTAGATAATTCGAATAAACAAGTTCGATTTAAGGCGGTTGTCGACTAACAGATTAAGTCGATTTATGGAGTGTTAAACATGGGAAAATTTAAATCTCGGGTCAAAGTTCTGAAACATTTGTTCGACTTGTGGAAAATTTTACCCAAAGATTTTTACTTACAGACGTTTGACGATTAATTGCAATGTTTCATTGTGTAATTCCAATAATTTCATTCAAAATTCGTTGATTAAGGGTTTTTTTTCAATACAGTCGACACTCGATATCTTGAAGCTCAAGGGACCTTCAAAAAAATTTCCAACTAACGAAAGTTCAAGAAAACCAAAAATTAGTAAATAACGAAATAAGTAAGATATTTTCATACATTTTCATAATAAATCGAGAATTTCGCATCATAGAGTTTCGAATTATCGACTGGATTTTTCCAGTTCATATACCCTTGAGTCCGTCTACATATCTGTAATACGCGCGAGCCTAGATTATTTTCTGTTATATAAAGGACTGCATACTTAAGATATGGGCTCCGTCTTGAGATGGGTTCAAAGGCCTCTTACAAGATTCGTAATTATACGAAAGTATAATGTGTGTATAATGTGCATTCACATTTTCGGTTCTGCACGTGGAATGTGAGGTCCCTGAACAGACCACGTGCAGCCGATGAACTTGCGGAAGCCCTCGAAGTTTATAAGGCAGATATCACCGCCATTCAGGTGGTGCGGTGGGATGAGCCGGGCAAAAAGAGGATGAAAAACTACGATATTTACTTCGACGATTGCTACAGAGAGCGAAGGCAGCGCTTATTCGGATGCGGGTTTGTTGTTCGAGGCAGGCTTAAACAAGAAGTCTTAAGCTTTAAATACATAAGCGAACGCCTCATAACAATCCGCATCAAGGCTACATTCGGCAACATCAGCCTGATATGCGCCCACGCCCCAACGGAGGATAAAGATGACGACAGCAGAGACGACTTTTACGAACTTCTAGAAAGAACATACGATCAATGCCCCAGCTACGACACCAAGATCGTTCTAGGAGATTTCAATGCAAAGCTGGGCAAGGAAGACGTCTTTGCTAGAGTCATCGGGAAGCACAGCCTGTACGACAACACGTCCGAGAACGGACTCAGGTTTTGGAATTCGTAGCCAGCACGCGGTTCCCTCACCTGAACATCCACAAAGGGACCTGGCGATCTCCTGATCAATCAACCGTCAACCAGATTGATCACATTGCGATCGACGTCAGACACTCCTCCAGCATTCTCGATGTCCGAACATTCCGAGGAGCCAACATCGACTCGGATCATTTCCTTGTTGTAGCTAAGGTAAGAACACGGATATCGATAGGACAACGGAGTAGAGCAAGACCAAAACAGTTTGACGTCGAAAAGCTACAATCGTAATTGACCGCTGGCAACTTTGCCGATCGAGTCTCCCTAAAGCTCTCAGAGAGTCTAACCCTGCCAGGCGAAACAATCGACCAACAATGGAACCGTTGTCAAAAAGCCATCAGAGAAGCTGCATCTGATGTGGTTGACAACGAGTGCAGGCAGGCACATTCAACGAAGCAAGCAGCCTACAAGGCGACGCTGGACAGAAGGACGAGAGCGGTTCGTAAGCTCTATGAACTTAAAAGAAGGGAAGAGCACCGGCTTCTCAAAAAAAAAAAGAAAGAGCATGAGAAGCGCACGATCGAGGACATGGAGAGGTGTTACGGCAAAAATGACGTCCGAAAGTTCTACCAACGGGTAAAACTACTATCCAATGGATACAAAATGACAGAAGCCTGTCGTGACGCAGAGGGACAACTCACAGTAGATTCGCAGTCGAAATGTTCCACTCAACGCAATTGACGATGATCGACGAGAATTCCGTCCCCCCGACCTAGACGAAGTCAAGATAGCGATATCGACACTAAAGTCGAATAAAGCTGCTGGTGCAGACGGACTGTCTGCCGAACTGTTTAAGGCAGCTGGAGATGAGCTGGTAAGGTACATGCACCAACTCATCTGTAAGATATGGCCGGCGGAAAGCATGCCCGACGAGTAGAATCTCAGTATCGTTTGCCCGATCCACAAGAAAGGAGACCCCTTTGACTGCACCAACTATAGAGGGATAAGTCTCCTTAACATCGCCTATAAGATCCTCTCTGCCATTTTGTGTGAGCGCCTGAAACCATTCTGCAACAACCTGATAGGTCCTTATCAGTGCGGTTTCAGGCCGGGGAAGTCCACCATCGACCAAATCTTCACACTACGGCAGATCCTGGAAAAACCCAAGAAATGCAGATCGACACCCACCACATATTCGTTGATTTCAAGGCCGCATATGACAGCGTGCATAGGGACGACCTATACAACGCCATGTCTAGTTTGGACATTCCTGCCAAACTCGTCAGGTTGTGCAGGATGACGATGGAGAACTCTCGCTGCTCCATCAAGGTCGGTAACGAACTCACCGAGACCTTCAATGTAAAAAAAGGTTTTAGACAAGGCGACGCGCTGTCATGTGATTTCTTTAACATCATCCTGGAAAAGATCGTGCAAGACTCACACGCCAACGCTAGAGGCACGATCTTCCAGAAGTCCGTACAACTGCTAGCATACGCGGATGACATTGATGTGATTGACAGAACACAGCGAGCCGTCAATGAAGCGCTTGCTGGTATTGAAGCGGAGGCGGCCAAAATGGGTTTAGCAGTGAAGGAGGGCAATACGAAGTATATGCTGTCATCGAGAAAGGACGCGCAACATCGACGACTTGACCAAAACGTCACCATAGGCAGCTATAACTTCGAGGTAGTCAAGGACTTCGTCTACCTCGGCTCGCAAGTTAACAGTACGAACAACACCAGTACCGATCTTAAACGCAGAATTACTCTTGCCAATCGCTGTTCCTTTGGGCTCAACAGGCAATTGAGTAGTAGAGTCCTCTCTCGAAGGATCAAGTTAATATTATATAACACCTTGATCATCCCTGTTCTGCTCTATGGTGCGGAAGCATGGACAATCTCAAAAGCGGATGAAGAAACACTTGGTCTTTCGGTCTTTCGAGAGAAAAGTTCTGCGTTCAATCTTTGGTCCTGTTTGCGTTGATGGTTATTGGAGAAGAAGATTCAACCACGAACTGTACGGGCGGCATGAGCCTAGGCAGGCGTCTACGGATTCAACGCCTAAGATGGCTGGGCCATGTAGAGCGCATGGACGGAGGCGCATGGAGGCTTACTGGTTGAGTCCCTGGTCCACCCCGGACTATAGCGCTACCTGAAGAAGAAGAATGTGCATTCACAATATATTCTCGAAAACAGTCCTGATGTTCTTCAACATCTAAACGTTATGCTCCGGAAAGAAACCGTATAGCAAGAAATGTCTTACTCCAGCCCATGCACTGCCGCAATTATGGTTTAAACGAACCGCTTACTTAATTTCAATTATTTTTGTGCAGTAGTACGACAATGTGATGGCCGATCAAAATTTAAAAAATCAATACCTGAATTCTGAAAAGATTTAATTTACTGCTTATTCATATGATTACGTATTTATTAATATTTAATTAAATTATTTTTTCATTTGTAACTTATTTATTATACATATATTATTGTTATTTTATTTGAGTTATTCTTTTTTGTATATATTACTTAACTATTATTGTTAAATTATTTACATGTATATCTTATTTACTTAAAAATGCTCTAATTGTGAAATGATATATTTTGCACGACATATTATATATCAATTGTACCTTAAAACGTTCGGCAATCAAATTCGATAGAATTTATATTTGTATTATATAAGTGGTACTTTCTATAACCAGTCATTAGTATTTGATGTAGATTTTCTCAGCATTGAGGGTTATCCAGTTACATCGACATTTCTATTTTTGACATACCAGAAAGAGAAGGAGCTATCCCAGATAAAAATAAATGCATTAAAACCAAGGATTTAATTAAACTGTTATGAATAAGCTACATTTGTACAGCATGTATTTTCTCCCAAACTTTTGAACCATTTAAAAGAAAGGCGAGATAATGTGGAGAAGATTTCAAGGCAGTGAATTCCGTGCCGCGTAAAATAACTTGCCTTTTGCAATGCGTACAAAATCGTACTGACCCAGGAGGTAAAGAAAAAAGAGCGTAAACAACACCGCGAGTTCGCTGACTGCGGAAAAGTCCCCGATCTTAGCAAAAAAAAATAAACTTCAGCGACGATGTACCTTTTTGGATGAACGGGTACTCAACAAACAAATTTTCCGGATTTGGGGTGATACTAATATCCACGAAGTCTGCTAAGTGGCAATAAGAATTCATTGTTTGAAGTGGTTTCTGAACCGATGGCATCATCCATCCGTAGCTCAAAATCTAAGATGACAGTTGGTGATGAAAATCATTTGCTTTTGGCCCAAATTTTGAACGGTTTGTTTTTCAAACAACAGGTGCAGGTGCACAAAAGTGGATCCTGATAGGTAAAATGAAAAAGCAATTTGGAGTCAGGCTCATTTTGTTCAGAGATCTGGAGTTGCTATTTTACCAGATTGATTGAGATAGATACAGTCAATTTCAAAAGAAACTATACAGCAAAAACTTGCCTGTGTTCTCAACAACAAATTAAATTTAAAAGGGACTCCAAAGAAAAACTCGTTTAATTAATTTCATTAATTTAATGTAATTAAAACAAAGAGAACGTTAGGACCACAAACTTCTTTTGACTCAGGTTGCTTTTGAGACTGTTCAAGTAACCAAACAAAGTTCTTTATTTGATCAGAGGACACTTCTGGATTCTGGATTCTAAATCCGTAAATTATAGCTGCCATTTACGTGGTGCACATACATATGTGAATATTTACTTTTGCGATATAAATTTTACTTGATTTTCTGTTTATGGTCTCCTAAAGTTGTTGGGCTATCCTCAAATACTTTCCTGTTGATGTTCATTCCTGATTAACATACAAAAAATTCATTCAACGTTTTTCTTGGAGTCCCATTGAGAACAATGACTGCTTTATGCTCTTTATTTACTTTTGAGACTGACTGTATATGCCGTCACAGTGACGACTATAAGTTAAAGAGTGATTTAAAATTAGACTTCACTTCAGGAATTTCGTTTCGAAATTTGTGCAAGCTTTCAAAGTGTTTATGTCGAAAAACGAAGTCTCTAGACCACACTATTGTATGCATATTACAGTAATGACATATATATATGTATATAAATATATATAATATTCATATAATATATATAATATTCATATACATATATATCACATATATTAAAATAAGATTCACAGTCCACTCTTTGTCTTTGAATAATCATCGAATAATACGAATACATTAAGCTGACTTCACAATGAACAAATTCCCACCAATAGTCTAATTTTAATTGTCAGGGGATTGCCAAGGGCATTGTATAATCACATGGAGCAAGTGGCCACATTAACAGTAATCTCAGTGATTAAAGTAATATCATTTTCATTCCAATTATTCCCATCTCAATCGATAACAAAATAATCAATACAAGTACATAACCTCGGATTGAGAGGACTTGTAATTTCATTTCGGAAACAGCAAGCCTGAGCATTGATTAATTAATACCATTCATCTCAAATGCAGGTCGTAGGCCTCCCCTCCCCATTAGCTTATCGTTTCCCAATCAGGGCATAATGTTCTCTCATACCCAAACATAGTCCAATACCGGCACTCAATCAGTCACACCCTCCAGTCTCCAGTCTGGCAAACAAAATTTCTACAAAAATGTTCACAATTGCCCATTTGTGTTCAAATAATGGCCAGCAGACATTTTGAGACAGGCCACCCAGGCTCTTAGTCCCCACCAACCCTACTCAAGCGACTTCGCTTATTGTTCATCCTGTCAATATCACAAGCAGAAGCTTGCCATTATCAACATGTTCTCATCGTCTTACAAAGGCTACGGAACGGGTTAAATGCAAAACCAATTGAGCACTTAATTTCCACATCCATAATGTATTCATTACTCGTCTAGAACAGTCTATACGGTGCTCTAGTACATATCGGGGTATCAATTGAAATCATATTCCAGCCTGGGTGGCGGCGGCGACGAATTGTTTCCTATCAGTGTGGGCGGCTATTCGTTTATTGAGGTTATTCCCGAGGACCTTAGATTGAACAGGTTTCTGCTACTGCTTGCCCGTTATCTCATCGAGAAAGTCGTTATCGGATGCGTATATGTTACATATATATTCACATGTGTGAGTACACATACCTTAAAAATTACAAAAATACTTGCAGAAGTAGCAAATTCCAAATGATTGAAGCAAACACCTTTATAATTATTCCGAGCACATTTGGGGTTTCCCGGATTGCGTACCGAGTCAGCAAGACGAACAACAAGGGGAATCTATTCCTCATTTTGACTAGAAGATGGGACTGCTGCATAATTTATTATCTAAGTTAAGACCATTCGCATTACATTCGCAGAGAGTCGTCGTCATCATGCCGGTCGCAGAGGTAGTTTCTGTATATTTGCGTTCTTACCTACAGGAAGGAGCGAAGATTTATTGAGATACTCTTTGGACGAGTAAAGCCATGTGTGTGAATACATGTGTATCCATATCCACATATGTATGGCTCAGATGCGAAAAGTGGGAAACCTGGTAGAACCTTCAGGATCTCGTCAAAACGTGTTTTTAAGGGAAAATTAATGAAGTCGCAGCACAGGTTACATCTGGATGATTCTGAGGGGGTTACATCAAAAACGGAATAAAAAAGTATTCCTTAAAAAGAAAAAACAAATTATTCAGTGGTTATTTCGTTTGCACCTTGTAAGTCTGTAGATGAAAAATAAGCTAAGATGTACATATTCTGTAAACATTCCATCGATTACAGTCCCAAAACTAGATCCAGGATTAAATTTAAGAAATCGAGTAAAATTAACTTTTACTTTATACTAATATATAATGAAAAAGGCAGTAGAATTTCGCAGAATAGACCAAAAATGAGTCAGAATTATTGTATATTTTCGCATTGCCCATAACTGCTTCTGTGAACTTACTCAAATTATTCAACAGGAATTTACTTTCCTAGAGCAACAAATAGACATTGCTCTGGCGAAAGCTAAAAAGGTATTTGCTCTGGCAAAGGTGTTGTTTTACAGCAGCCAACTTTTCTCCACAGTGAAGGTAGTCATCTACATGACCCCATCCAGCCACTTCTGCCATATGGTTGTCCACGGTGGTTCAACGTGAGTCCTTCTCAGATCCGATGGTAAAGATGAGGTTGTTCGAACGACGGTATCTTCAGACTTGTCTCTGTTTGTATCATATACCCGAATTTGAGTTCAAGAAGTTCTATCCTAACAATATCCTATAGAGCACAACAAACTTGAACATGTTAAATAATCTTACTATTAAGTTAAACAAAATACATATTGCACAAGCAATGACTTCTTCCGAAAGTTTGATCACTCAGAAAAACTAAAACAACGGCACTTTTATTAGTGATTACACAAAAACCATAGACCATCGCCGCTGGTTCTTACATAACGTCGGTACGGTTGACCATGGTGCCCAAGTTGGCCAAATTACATAGGTGTAAGTTAGTTTTAAGAAAAAAGTTGTGTTAAATAAAAATCAAAACAAAGGTTCACAACGGCATATACATTATATTTATATGTTAAGAAAATAACTACATTTACGCCCTGGTGCACGCGTCCGCACTATTTCTCCTTTTAATGGCGCTACAGTCCGCGGTGGACTTGGATCTCAACCAAAAAGCCCCTTCAGTTGGCATGAACCTTATCCCGCTGCCTCCAAAAAGTTGGTGGAGGTCTTTCTCCATTTGTGAGCGTCATCGGTTCTAAGGGCATCCTCTATTGCATTGTCCCACTGGTTCCGCGCGGATGACTCTTCGAGCTGGAGCTATGTTATCCTAGCCATTTTAGGCACTGAATCCGTAGACGACTGGCTACGCTGATGCCGTTGTACAGTCCGTACAGTGTCTGGTTGAATATTCTACTCTAATAAACATCAACGCAAACAGTAGCTAAGATTGAACGCAGAACTATGCTCTCGATAAGACCAAGGACATCTTCATCTGTTTTTGAGATTATCCAGGCTTCCGCACCATTTAGCAGGACAGAGATGGTCATGGTGTTATATATAGTTAGCTTGATCCTTTGAGAGACGGTTCTACTACTACTTACTCGAAGTAAGCTGCCTATGATGACTTTCTGGCAAAGTCGTCGATGTTGAGCGTCCTTTTTGATTACAGCATATATACTTCGTTTTGCCACCGTTCGCTGCTAAACCTTGGCGCCTCCATTTCTATGCCAGTAAACGCTGCATTGACAGCTCGCTGTGTTCGACCATTTACGTAAATGCCGTCCGCGTAAGATAGCAAGAGTCCGGCTTTTTAAGTATATGACTTTTTGTCTAGGTGAACAATCTTTTCTCCTGCGCGACTCTGATCTTTAGCTCTGTTGATACTTTAAGACTGAGCAAACATTAGAGTGGCTACCTATCACAAATTTCCTTCCATCTGTAGATCTGGGTTATTGTCCACCAATTATTAAGAAATCAATGTATCAATCAGGTCTAAGCTTTTCTGCTTCACCACTTGCAGTCGGAGTTGGTTTTTTCATATCTGCGTTTTGTCCTTTATGGGAAATTTTAGGGTTGATGTGAGCAATGTGCGTGGGCTTAGAGCGAATCTCTTCGCTGTGTATGTCCACCTATCCCGTTTCAAACCAGCTGTCTTGGCGCTGAGTGAAACACAGGTAGGTGAGAATACCGAATTATCGGATTTGAACTTGCCTGGATATAGCTTGGTGCCGCTCTTCTTCTTACACCGCGGTCTCCATTTACGTGCGTAGTGATGTAGCTTACCAAATTCAACCACAATACGGCCTCTGTTCCAACCCGGAATTTAATAAGAAGAGTATCAAGCCCAAAGCAAACGCATGGTATGACTCGAGCTGTAAAGAGGCTATTAGGATGAGAGAGTTGAATTTCCGGACATACAAAGCCAACCCTAATGAGGAAAACCGGAAGAAGAAATGACTGCAATGCAACTATCAGACGTGTGAAATTCTCTTATGAGCAAAAGTTGAGGCAAAAAGTGCTACAATGTCCCAAGGGTAGCAAAAACTTTTGGTCATTTGTAAAAAACGTAAAGAATTCCGCCTCGTCTTCAATTCCCACGCTCATTTACAATGACATTCCAGCTGTCAGCTCTTTAGACAAAGCTAATCTGCTTGCGGCTCATTTTGCAGCTAGCTCAACACTGTCAGATTCAAATTTGTCTCCACCAGTACTTGAGAGCGTTGATTTCACCATGGGACAAATCCACTTCCGCACTCGTGCAGTTGCAAGAGTACTGAAAGATCTCGACGTGCACAAATTCGATGGCCCGGATGGTATTCCCCCTATACTTCTGAAGAGGTGTTCTTCTGTGTTGGCAAAACCACTGCGTAAGCTTTTTCATCTATCCTACTCTTTAGGTCTCTTTCCGAGCAGATGGAAAACAGCATTTGTCCAGCCAATCCCTAAAAAGGGCGAATCTTCGTCACCCACCTCGTACCGACCCATAGCACTTACGTCCCTTCTTTCTAAGGTCATGGAAACGCTGATAAATCGTCAGCTTATGAAATATCTTGAATCGCGGAAGCTTCTTAATGACCGACAATATGGTTTCCGCAGCGACAGGTCCACTGGTGATCTGATAGCTTATCTCACCGAAAAGTGGAACCAATCTTTGCACAATTCAGGCGAAAGCAAGATCGTTGCGCTTGATATTTCTAAAGCATTTGACAGAGTTTTGCATCAAGCTCTCTTGTCGAAAATGCGTGCCTATGGTATCGATGAATCTCTTCTTCTATGGATTAGAAATTACCTTTCGAACCGTTCAATTCAAGTTGTTTTGGATGGGTTCAAGTCTGATATTCACCAAATTAATGCTGGTGTTCCCCAAGGCTCAGTTCTGTCTCCGACACTCTTTCTCATTTTTATAAATGATCTCTTGTCTGCTACTTCTAATCCAATCCATTCGTTCGCTGATGACAGCACCCTTAGCTTTTCATATTCGTTCCTAGACTCACGACCCCGCCCTTCGGCCGTAGAATTGGAACGGCAGCGTATGTTAAGCACGTTGAATTCCGATCTTGACAGCATAATTAACTGGGGAAAAAACAATAGAGTGGAATTCAATGCTTCAAAAACTCAATGCTGTCTGCTGTCACTCAAGCGAACCCTTGATAATCAGCCATTATCCATGGCGCTTGTGTCGATGAAACCGGAAAACTTTCCATCCTTGGTATGTGTATCAACACAACACTTAGTTGGAGCGATCACATATTTGAGGTCGCCAAAAATGCTGCGAAATGTTTAGGTTTTCTTAATCGATGCAAGAAATATTTCACCCCTTCTGATTTGGCTTTAATTTATAAGGCGTACATCCGCCCCAAGCTTGAGTATAACGCTCATATCTGGTCTGGTGCCCCCAAGACCACACTGCACCTACTTGATAGAATTCAAAAGCGAGCGATAAAACTTATAGGAGACAACAATATCGCAGAGTCATTAGACTCGCTCGAACATCGACGTAGCGTCTCTTCTTTGTCCGTGTTTTATCGTTATTTCAACAAACGATGCTCAAGTGAGCTAGCCAACTGCATTCCTCCTCTCCATGAATTCACCCGCAATACTCGTCTCGCCAGGAATGCTCATCAGTATACCCTTAAGCCTACTTTCGGACGCACAGTTAAATTCAGAGAATCGTTCTTCAGATGCACTGCACGAATACGGAATGCTCTTCCCAAACTAATATTTCCCACAGACTACAACCCGCAGATATTTAAAACCAATGTGCACAGGTACCTCCTCTCCCTTTCTCCCTCTATACCTTCGGCCCGTGCTGTGTCTTGACCCCGGACACATAAGGGTATTAGCAATCCCTTGAGCACGCGCAAATTATAAAAAAAAAAAAAAAAAAAGCGCATCCATTCAGCCCCCTCAACCTATCGCAACATCAATTTCAATTGCATTCGTTAGTGACTACACATGCTGAAATCAATCCGCGATCTACTGCGTTTCATTGACATTTTTCTTCAATAAATTCAACTAAATTCCCTCGTCTATATTTGAGCAACAAACAAATTGCAAAACATTTATCAACTGAGTTCTGTTAATCGCTCTGCCTAAATGTATATTGGCAGATAATGCGTGACTTAAAAAAAATCGCCCATTAATTTATTGTAATTAATATTCGCAATCGTGATGACACAAGCCAAGTGCGCTTTTATCCTTACGCCCTTTTAACTCACAAGCTATTTCACCTCAATTGGTATTCATTGACGATATTAACCCCAGAATCCGACAGCATTTCGTTTCGAAACAAATTCACATGCGGTTACCTTTAATTGAGTGGAATGCCATTAAGCAAATATTTTCTCGCACGCACTGAATTTTACATTTACACAAGAGTGTTGTCCTGTCCCACCGGTTACAATAATGTAATCTGATTAATGAACGGAAGGGCTTGTGAACGAACCCGAAATGAGTCAACAGTTGGACGATGACAACGGCAATGCCTAATGGAGAGCATGCGGAGGCCATGTTGAATAATAAATACGGTTGGGTGAAAAATAAAATGCA
This sequence comes from Eristalis intricaria, assembly GCA_964034865.1. Classification (NCBI taxonomy): domain Eukaryota; kingdom Metazoa; phylum Arthropoda; class Insecta; order Diptera; family Syrphidae; genus Eristalis; species Eristalis intricaria. The sequence continues at coordinate 90,256,152 of OZ035875.1, read as the reverse complement.
CTTTTGGCACTTATGCATTCACTTTCGGTGGTCCAGGAAGCAACTGATATTACATAAAATCAATATTACATATCTGTTTTGTACTCATAAGCCTCAGATGACGATGTTCAACATGACTTCTGACTTTATTGTATTTTACGGTTACCCCTTAAATCAGCTTACCCACCAAGGAACCTTGGATAGCTCACAATAACCCCTCACTGCCTTCATGCGCGTAACAGATTTAAATCACGCTTTTCCTAGTCGTATTATCTACGTCATACACACACTTTTTCCATAGTTTCTAGTTAAACCGGTTGCATTCCTTCAATCTCCATACGTTCTGAATGCATGACTGTAAAGTACAGGAGCTCTCCCCACGGCTATGGTAAACAATGAGCTTATTTTTTTGTCGATTTTTCTTTTCGCTCCTAAGGAACAACGTTTGAGCAATTAATTAACACACAGGTATTAGAGTGGACATTCCCGATTTAAATTAAAATTGAGATTCTAGAGACATTTGCTTAATCCTTCGTGTTCTCTGTTAATTTAGCATAACAAGGAAAAATTATGCGACAGATTCAAATATAAACATCTAACGAATTTGTTCTGATAAGATTTGCAAATACGATTCAGCATTTCCTTTTCCTGTGTGAATATTGTAGAAGATGAATGTTGTACTAGATTTCTAAGGGTGCATGCGTAGTGAAATGTAGATTATTATAAACAACATCCAGATGTTTGAAGCTGGTTTGAAGCAACATACATTTGTCAAGAATCATTCTTAATTTATTTTGCATTTAACAAGCATGCTCTTTTCTCCTTGTGACCAGCCACCTCTTTAAAATAATAAGTGAACATAATTAATAAATTTCGCACGTTGACTATGAACTCGACTATACACATCTGAAAAGAATATAGATTTTCCACTTCGGTAACTTGGCATCACTGATTGCCCGCTCCCATTTGACATTTACGAAAAGATGCATTTTTATTAACATGTCAAACTTTTCTTGTTTAGTGCAGTTCGATCTCAGAAATTTGTGTTTTTGGTGAATTAATTAACAGAATTCCATGATACTTGTAATCACTTTAAAAAGAAACGCATCAAAACAAAAAGCAATGGTCGTCTTAAATATGTTACTTACATTCGAATATATAAATATCGTCATTGAACAATAAATAGTGTTTCTTGCACATTGTGGATTTCTTCAAGCAAAACAAGCAAACAATCTTTTGCCTTGAACCATTACATTACTAATGAAAATCATTAATAAAGTTTATTAAACTATCACTTAACTAAATTAAGAAATGCCACAATCATTTGGAGCAATATCTGATCCAACAAAATCGGGTGATATTGTTGTCTCTTCTGATGGGGTGGCCAAGTTAAGTTTTAGTTTCTTAGAAGACCATGCCGATAGTAGCTTAGAACCGGGTGAGGTTAAAACACCTCCAGCTAGTCCGGCCTTGAAGCCGAAACTCATAGTGTCTCCGTTGACTGTAGTAGTTGATGTGGATGCTATAAAAAAACGTGAACAAATGAAATCCGCCTCGCAAGCGGATGCTGCGCTCTGTGAGGATAAGGTGCGTGCGATATTGGAATTGGATGCAATAAGGGAAAAGAAAGAAGCCGAACAGAAAAAGCTTATCAGTGAGACGAGTACAGAAAAGCGCCCGCAAGTTCCCGAAAAGAAAAAAAAGAAAGATAAAGGTAAGCTACTAGGTAAGGAAAATGTCCTAATAAAGTTATATTGTTCTTTCTAATAACAGAAACATCGCACGACAATAGTGATAGTGAGAAAAGTGATGGGCACGCCTCCGTCAGGCGAACTTCTCCGGAATTGAAGCAAAAACGAAAATCTAAGCACTTTCAGACCCCTGCAGAAGACGACCACGACAATAACAGCAGCAAAGACCGAGTATGCAGGTCACCTGCGAACTTTACCATGCCCTTTCCTCAAGACACTTTTAAGAGGTTTCGCCCCAGTGGACCTCCAATGCCTCATTTCATGCGACCTCGTGGAGATTTTCGACATATGCGACCCCATCATAGGCCTCGATTTGATGGGCGAGGTGGGATGCGTGGAGGCATGCGAGGTTTCGGTTTTCGGCCACACGCACCCTTCGGTCCAATGGGAGGTGGACTGAAACATCGTTTTCCCCCACCGTTCAGAGAGTAAAATGCTGCAAAAAAAAAAACGTATGTGTATTTGCTTAACTTTTCATTTTCCAGCTCTTATATGGATCAACGGTCTAAAAGCCCTTTAAACAGAGTGCATAATTCCGTGACGAACTTGCAGGGAGAGAAACCGGAAGTGAAGTAAGCTCAGTATTTGCAATGTTAAATTATTAACTCTTGTTTTGAACGTAGACAAATTATTAAAAACAAAAACTCAGAAACGGGTTTATAAGATGGTATTTTGCAAGTGAACCTTTTCTCCTTCCTTTTACAGGTGGACAAAGACAGAGCCGTCTCTTTCGTATTCCTTCAACGCGTCTACTGTAAACTCTGCAATCAAGAAGGGGATCGAAAAGCTTCACAAGGCTTCCAAGAAGAAGAAGAAAGTCAAGAAAAATAAAAGTAAGAAACATAAAGCTCACGACAAATTGAAAAAGAAATCATCTGTTAAATCTAAGTCAAAAAAGAAATCAAGGAAAAAGACCAGTAAAAGGTCGTCGAAAAAGGAATCGTCAGAGTCAAACTCAGAATCAGAAGTCGATGAAATTAAGGCCTCGAAGCAAGCAACTAATGTGGAAGAAGAAGAAAACTGGGATGAAGACGAGTCTTTAAAGCTGCGGGCCGCAACTCCTCCCAAGAGCTATAAACACATGAATACCGAACGCAAAAAGTCGTCCGAAAAAGAAGCACATGAGACCTCCCCCAAATATAGAAAGAAACGACGTAAAAACAAAAGAAAAAAGCGACATGAAAAACCACATGATGATGAAACTGAAAAAGGGTCTTTTAGTCCAAATCCAATGGACCTAATTCAAAAGCTTCGAAATTCGAATGATACACCGCTTAGGAGAAAATCTGAGCTGAAAACTATAATTCAAATGGAGGTGCAGAAAATCACTCTCCAAGATCAAGAAGATACAGAGGGCCCTAAAGCGAGATATTCAAGATGGAACAAGACTGACGAAAAGCCGCTGGAACAATTAACCCCCGAAAAGCCACAAGACTCGGAAAGTGAAAACAAACTAGAAATGGAACAGACTTCTGACGACTCCTTGGGCGGGTCTACACCACCAATTCCTATAGAAATATATTCAAGGAAAATAATAACGGATGAAACCGTGAAATCACCACAGTCAGAGACACAAGTTATGTCCGACGATCAGACAGAATCAAAGGAAACATTTAAAACTGAGAAACGGCACTTTTCTACCGGCAAACCAAAGCAACGACGATCACGCTCGTGTTCGAGAACTGCTTCTCCAGTGAAGCGAAACCCATTTGCATCTCGAGATCGATCTGTGGATCGTACAAACTTTCAAGCAGATAAAAATAAAAACCGATCCACCAAGAATGAGCGACGTTCCCGATCTCATTCCCCTGACCTGTATCGAAATCGATCTATAGATAAATCAAAGAAGTGTACAGACAAAGCGGTAAAAAGCTCAAAAGGTAGGTACTCCAGGTCAAAGCATCGATCCATATCACGAGATGCGTGTGAAAGTAAGTCCCAGAAACGTGCAGAACATTCCTTGTCAAGTCAAAGACTGTCACCTTCAAGCAATCGTCATAATTCCAAGGACAGAAGCACTCCGCCGGGAAAACATTTCAAGCAATCTTTCGAACAGAACTACGAAACGCGGAATAGAGAACCACCCAAGTCCTCTATGCGATCAAAGTCCCGCTCTCGGTCTGTATCTGAACAGCGTCCAGATGATTCTCGAGAAGAACTTAAAAATAAGCCTGAAAAATTTACAGAAAGATTGGACTCTCCTGCTAAAGTGAAAGACAAAGAAGGGACTGAAGATGTTAATGTAGACCAACTTGACAAAGAGATGGTGTGCCCATCGGAAATTCAACCTGACAAGCGTCAGCAAACTGAATGTATATTTGACATGTTCGCAGAAGAACTAGATGAAGCAAAAATAAAACCGAATGCGCTGAAGGATGTACTTCGCTCTGAAACGCCTCTGATCGACGGAAGTATTTTGTCAAAACCCCAGCTCCTAACGGCGGCACCAGAGAAAGATGACGTGCCCATTTCAAAGGATAAGGAACAGCCAATGACTGGGCTTAAGAAAGAGCCTGAATCTAGTGCCAGTAACAGATCAGCTTCAAAAAGCGTCCCTCTTTCCGATTTAGTAAAAATAAAAAGCTCTTTGAAAAAATCAACACTTGAAAAATTAAAACAGAAGAATCTAGCGGTTGAACGTCTTTCATTTGCAAGTGAATTCGAAGATGTCGAAGAAGAGCAGACCGACAAGCCTTCGGTTGCAGTTAATGATAAAAAAAGAGAGAAGGGCGGTGAAAGTCCTGACACAGATGACTATATGGATAATTGGGAAAATGAAGTCGATTTCATGTCAAATCAAGATAGCTCAACCCCAACAAAACGTTTCGAATCAATTAAGAGTTTACCAAACAGCTCGGTTGTAGTCCCTAAAATCGCATCACCATATCTGGGAGCCGAGAAACTAAGCGACGGATTCGAGAAACCCCTTTTGGTTAACCCAAGTCCTCCACCAGAGGAGCACACGAACAGTGAGATTACCAAAGAAATCGTCAATGAAGTTAAACCTGAATCGGTTTTGGTACAAGTTGTACAGATCAAGGATGAAATTTCTAAAGAACTGAAACCGGTGGATACTAAGCCGCCAATTGCAATAAATAATCCGGAATCAACTCAGAAGCAAGATCTTTTCGGTATGCAAGAGCTTTACGATCAATTTATTCGCAGTGTAGAGGATTCGGGAGTTGACGTAAACAAGCTAAAGAAAGACAAAACCCCAGAAGGGGACTTATCGAATGGCGAATCTGAATCAAGCGATCATAAGGAAAGCAACAGCTCGGCAACCTCCACTCCCTCAACAATTTCTACTTCATCCTCATCGTCCTCATCTAGCTCAAGTTCGTCATCTTCATCTTCTTCAGAGGACAGCAACGACGATCAAGAATCGGACGGGCCACAGAAAGCTAGGACCAAACACGGCAACAGAGTAGCAAGTGATTTCAAGAAAATTCAAAAACTAGAAGAAAATCTCACTAATCTACAAAGTATGCGCGCAAACTATGACTCTGACGATGAGATATTAGAGGAACTACAAAAGATGGAAAACCTTTTGCTCCAAGAAAAGAATTTGATACTTCAGAAGTATGCAAAGGAACCGACCACCACCGACTCCGGTGTCGACTCAACGAAGAGTAGTTGCGAGAACCTGTCAATGCAGCCACAATTTGTATCAACATTGCAAGAGACAACAGATGAAAAGAAAAAATTAAAGGAAGCCGAAGATGCCAAAATATTTGACGCGAATAGAGAAGCCATCAAACTCACTATATCTCCCATGAAAAGGACAAAGGTGGGTGCTGCGAGCACATCAAAAACTGCGATAATCGAGCCCATGAAACTGGAAGAAGACACGGATTTTACCGAAAAACTTTTGGGCAAACCTGTCAAAGAAATCGCCATCGTGAAACCGATGATCGATACCAAAAATTCGAGATCATCTGGAGGCCGCCGATCCAGTGAGAGGTATCGAAGGCGTGGCAGTCGGTCACCTTCCCGGACAAGAGTGATTAGACCTCGAATCCGTTCGCTCTCTATGAGCCCCCGCCGAAGAGGACGTTTCTCATCCCCTCAGCCGAGAAGGGGTACAGGAGGTAAGTGTGAATATTACAATTCTCCAACTGTGAATGGACAGATTTTGTAAGTTAATAAATTGTAATTCAAGCTCGACACAGAGGACGTCGAAGTCGCAGTCGTAGTCGATCACCATTGCGTCGGCGACGACGCCTCGAACCACTTCCACGCAAGGTTCGCACACATTCACGTTCGCGGTCATTATCTCCTTCTCCTCCAGGAAGGCGCCGCTCTAGAAGTAGCTCCTATGAAAGGTCGCCACTTCCGTTTAAGCCACCGTCGCCACCAATGCGCAGGAGCTTATCCACCAGTAGAAGCATTTCACCTCCACGCCGTCGTTCGAATTCTGTATCACCACCATACCACTACAACACACAGCGCCCTACATGTTCCTCATACTTTCCCCATGAGTCGTATTACTATCAGGATCCCTCGAATCGCATCTCGCTGGACGCTCGCATAAATATCGTATTGAGCGGTACAAGCCAAGAGAATATGCCCCAAAATCCATATAGCGGGTATAATTACAACACGTACGGTTATATGTCGCTGCCACCACAGCCCGGTGGTCCACCGACTAACTACCATCACATGAACTATGCCCATCAATATGTCAACACCGCAGATCAGCAGGTTTATTCAAATATACCCACAATAAGCACAGGCCTAAACAACTCCAGTTTCTTCTACGAGGAGCAACAACAATATCCGCAAGCTCAGCCTTCGTCGTTGTTGAAAGAGCTTCCAAAAGCCAATACGGTGGCAGTGCAAAAGGGAAACGTTCTAGAGATAGTTCCTAGTTCTGATGTTCCCTCAGTCAAACCAATTGAGATAAAGGAGGAGAAGGTAGAAACTCCAGTCGAAACAAAGACTGAAACTCCAAGCGCGGAGAAACAAATATCAAAGATAAAAAAATTGTCAACAGTATCATGGAAGGAGGAGGTAAGTAATAGGCACATAGCCTCAGCGGTCCTTCGCCTTGGAAAGGAGAACGATGGGAACGCAAAGGGAATTCTCAAGAAAGCCACAGAGGAAGAGTAAGTACATTCCCATAGATGTGGGTACAAAAAAATCTAAAATAAACGTTTTCACACAGGAAACCACTTAAAAAGAAGGTTTACTTTGAAGATGGAATTTTTCCTAATCGCGACAGTGAAGAGGAGGATCGCAGAGCAATAGACACAAAAATTAGAAAGAAGCTAAAGACTCTTCGAAAGAAGCATGGTTTGAAAGCTGCCAAAGAAACGGAAGAAGAGGCGCCAGAATCTAAGCCTGAGGAGGAATCCGCCGTAAGTGAACAGGACTATAAGATCGATCCCGAGTTGGATAGTTTGCCGCCACCACCACCGCCGCCGGGCTCGCCACCGGCTAACTTAGAGCAACCAATTTATCTAAGACCTCCAACTCCTACGCCCCTCTTCTACTTCCACTTTGACGCAGTAGTTCACTCTATGTATGTCTCGCAAATGGAAAATCCGATTCCGCCCCGTCTGCTAAACCCCAAGTTGTTGCCCCCAAATCCTGTGCAACAACCTGCACAAGCACCAGCACCAGCAACAGCAGTGAGTGCAAACCCAGCAGTTACAGTACAGTCTCCATCGAGCGTTGCTTCTCCTACAACATCAAATACCAAAAAGGAACCTAACCGTGAATACATGTCGCCAAAACTCGGCAAAGCAGCACCTGTCCCTAGACGTGAGAGTCCGCAACTAAAAACCGCTGCAGAAACACCGGTACAGCGACCAGCATCACCAAAAGTTTCTCCGCCCCAAATTCCATCGCCGAAATTTACGAGCGGATTTGTGTCCGTGTCTACAACCGCCCGGCAATCTCCAATTGGATTTACAGGAATTCGCCCGACGGGTTTCGTAAGACTTCCACCATCACCGCTTACAAGAGCTGGACCCCCGCCAACAATGCCACATCAGTTTAACATACCACCACCAAATATGACAAGCAACCTTCCTCCGCCACCACACAAAATAATACACGGTGCTCCGCCACCTCAGTTCTTTATGCGGGGCCCTCCTCCTCCAGATATACACAGTATACGCAATATGCCTCCACCCATGCACAATATATTGCCCCCTAACCACCTACCACCTGGTCATTCTCTCCACCACTTACATCCGCAGCAGCATCAGATTCCGCCTCCGATACACCATCACACACATCCCCACCCACACTTACCGCGTCCACCTCACCCAACCCATGTGCAACATCCCCAGGCGATGGTGGCTCCATTTAATATTCAGAGGAAGTAATTTTGCAATTATTACTGAACGCTTACCAAAAATACAAGATATATTTGTATTGTTAGTCCGAAGGGAGTTTGGAACACCCTTTCCGATGTATACAGATAGACAAATGAACAAATGCATTAAGATGTTAAATTGCGGAGATCCTTAGATTGGGTTAAGCACTAGGTTAATTTATGAAAGATAATACAAGTCTGCGACGAAAGTGAGGATGAATTAAATAAAACTATATGTTAAACGTTAGGCGTCTGTGTTTTTTTTTTGTCAGGTTAATCCTAACACCTGTGTTTAGAAGACCATGACAATGAAAAAGAAAACAAATGAATTCGAAGAAAGAAAAAACACCATCTCCTTCATCAGTGTCTAGTTTCACTATGTTTCTGTTTTTATTAAATCTAATTAATTCATAATCATAATATTACTCATAAATACAATACATGAAGTGATTTTGTATTACGTTCCATGTTTTTTGTTTTGTTTTTCTTTATTACAATCGTCCACAATTTCATCTTATTAATATATGTTTACTCTTTACTCTTTGTTTCGTTAAAATTGCGTTCTCTCTTTTCTCGTGATAAACTAGAAAAACTGAGAACTCAATGAGCGATCGAATCTATATTGCTGGTGGAGATAATTTGTTTATTTGATGTCAGCGTAACTCGACTTCGAATACAAAAATAGAGGGAAAAAACAAGAGCAATCCTGCAAAGATTCTATCTCGTAGATTACGCACACAGAAAAATGTTTAAAATATTCACATCCCCGAAATGAATTACAATTTGGAAGAAACACATATCGAAAAGAAAATTAAAACAATTGCAATGGAAAATACTAATTACTCTATATTGTAATAGCGGGCAAATTCGCCGACTTTATAACGGCCAGTCGAATTAAAAAGTTTTGGTGCGTGTCACATAAAGATCGAAAGAAGTGAATTGTTGAATTTAGGTCATCACAATATTATCGATTGAATTTAATCGATCTTCACATTCGAATAAATTTTCCTTACAAAGATATTGGTTCCAGCATATCCCACTGTGCCGCATATAAGACCCAGCGCCCCGCTGAATAACGCCATGTACCCGTAGTAGAATGCTGTTTGGAAAAGCCCGTACATCCTAGAAATTATATAAATTATTCATAAATATGCAAAACATATGCGTAAAGCCAGTCAAACTCACTTCGTTTTAAAGAAGAAATAATAAAATGAATACGCATATACGTAAATTGACGTTGACGCGGCTGCAAGAAAACTCGTCCACTGCCACCGATAGTCCTCGGCATTCAGCAGAAAGTAGATGCACACAATCGTTACACATACAGTGACAATTGTAAGAATGCTAAATACTAACAACATGAACCCATAAACGTAATAAATTTTGTATGCCCAAAATGACGTAAATATGAAATACCTAAAATAAAAAAAAAAATAAAAAATTATGGAGGGCAAAGTTCCAAAAATTTCGGCTTTCTTACATTTCGATGAAAATCGAACCAAATGGTAGGACACCGCCTAACAGGATGATGATTCCTGGTTCCATAAACCATTTCTTCTCGGGAATGGGTCTAGGCACTGCATTCACACGGCAGGGGTAGTCTGGCTGGCCATCTAGGTTTCGTCCCACAACAGTCCCGATTAGTGTGAGAGGTAGAATAACGAAGAAACATATGCACGTAACCGCCACCATTGTACCGAATGGAATTGCTCTCGACGCGTGATAATATATAGCGATGAAATTAATAAAGAACGCTGTGCCACAAACCCACACAGGAACCATGAATGCCGATACTAACATTTGTCGTATCCACATTCGTCCACCCAAACGGGCGTATAGGGAGCCTCCAAAGTAACCATTTATGGGAGATGTAGCGGCGTACACAAAAATAGCGGTTGAAAGCAGTGACCCCCGTCTTAAATTTAAGAATTTCAAAGTTTAAATATATCATTATTGGCATGTGGTTGATGTAATACTCACTCTGTGTAGAGTTCTCCAACGATTGCAAAAATGATGACACAGAACACAACAGATATTAGTTGGTAGCCAGCACCAATCATGGCAGAGAATAGCAAGTTATGCTGCGGCGTTCTGAAGACATCACCGTGCACTTGTTTCCAGCCATACTCGTCGCCTAAATCTCGTTCCTGAAAAGTTTAAAAAATTATTTGGGAAAAGTTTTAGACAATTAAGTTCCATCTTCAAGACGGGGAGAGTCAAATACATGCTTGAAGCCATGAATGTGAACAGAACTAGGCAAAATTGAGCCGATGTATCACGGATGTTATCAGACATGTATTTAACTGTATTTAACTATGTATGTAACTATGTATATAAAAGTGGATACATAAGCCGACTCCTACGTTGGGTGTGTATTTCCGTCACGATCGGTTTTCTTATACTTTACAGTTACACTTCTCTCTCGAACAACTGACAATAATCTGACTTGTCTCAAACTTTGCGTTTAGAATATGAACAATAGGACGCACAATAAGAGCGGTTGCTGTAGATTGAAGCTTGCCAAAGGAAGGAATGCCAACTGTCGAAAATGTCGATAAAATTAAGCACTATTTCGATTGCTCAGGAGCTCAACATTACACAAAAAACATATTACAAACATTTGAACGACGCTGGATGCAAAAAGAACCTCGATGTATGGGTTCCACACGAGTTAACACCAAAGAATCTCATGGACTGAAATCTGAATCCTGAGTATCACTGGTGAATCGCATCAACGTTGACCCATTTTTGAAACGTATGGTGACTGGTGACGAACATTGGATCGCTTACGACTACGTTAGGCGAAAACGGTGGCCTATCAAGGATTGACGGCCAACAAATCTTGCTGTGTGTTACAGCTTTGGCCCGAGAGAGTAATTATCTTCCATGAGGACAATGGCAAGAAACATAGGTGTATTTTTTTATGGTAAATATACCTAACCTTAAATTTCGTGCAATAATAATGAATTCCTTTTAATTTTTACATGTATAGACTATAGATATATAGTTTGGGTTCATTCAATGAAGCCTGCAAAAAAAAGTAATTTTTAGCATGATTTTTTACATACATACATATGTACATACACATGTCTTTTGAAACCAGAATCGAAATCATATTTTCATGCCAACAACTTAATTTATGTAAATAAGTTGAAATATCCTAACTGGGGCATAGCAAATGTGTCTGCATTCAGTAAATACCACCAAGGAAAACCAACCTCATTTCTAGTGTATTGACTATCAGCGACCCTTATTTTAGTGTTCTACTGCTGTTGTCACAATTTATCTGATAAGCAGTACTTATTTCAAGTGAAAATTAAAAATTAACTAATGTAGTAAAAAAACTGGTTTATGTTCCTTTGTCCATGAAATTACTCGCATACAAAACTGAAACGTAATTATTCTACGTTGAAATGTGTTTTCTTACATCTCTGGCGATGACTAAGTCGTTAAATTATCACCATTTCTATGTTGGAACTAAATTTTGTTAAGGGATGCCTTTTTCATGATCAAGCATGACTAATGCATTGTTTAAACAAATGTTGCATGTTTGCATAATACACCTGCAGAGGCAATAATACCGGCATATGGAATTGAAACGCTGTTTTGTTAATAAAAATCAAAATGTATGCATGCATTTGCCTTCTCTCTCTGTTGAACTGTTGACATTAGACATGTAAGCTTATCAAGACATTTCCTCATAAAGAAACACATGTCACCACCCATGTCAAATTCTGATTGCACACAATATTCTAGTAAGTTTTGTTATCAGTTGAAGAAAACAGCACAATTTCCCATAAAAAGATAAAACAAAAAACACTCACCATGTCATCCATTTCCTCATCCTTGCTATACCGCGCGTAGTCTTTGCGCAAGGTTCTCATGAGAATCATGGACACAAGTCCTACAAGGAATATTACCATCATAAAACTGTTGAATATGCTGAACCAATGAATCTAAAAATAAATAGTTTTATAACAATTCATATTCAATTAACATAATATGTATTCGTACTCTATGCTGGAAGAAATTCGGATCCAAGTACTTGTCGAAACGGTTCTCGAACTTTATGGGGCTCAACTTCCAGTTGACCTCATATGAGAATTTGATTTTAGCGCCAGGCACAAGTAACTCCTTTTTGTCTGTGGTAAGACTTATGTCGACAATTTGCTTCCCATTGTAACCAATGTCGAATTTTTTGTGTGTGAAAATGTAATATTTGTTTTCACGCTCTGAACGTTCGCCCACTTTACCCCATATTGGAAGTCCGTCAATGTACATTTGATACCAATACTCGTTTTTAACTGCAAATGTGAACGCCTTGACTCTATCTTCGGTCAAGTCGACCATACATATGACGGTTGATGGCACGTCAACTGCAAGAGGGGTTAAATGTCATTTATTATAGCAAAAATATCATAAAACAACCTTTAAAGTCCATCTCATAGCCACTGAATTCAAGTTGTACACCCTGCAGCGCTTCGCTAAGCGTCTCATGGTAATGACTTATAGTTTGCTTTACACCAGAACAGAAAGGTAGAGAAAAATAAGCGTATGTTTCTTGTCTATTGTGGTATGGTCCAACTGTGTTCATCCACAGCACAACTTCTTCTCGGTCATTATACTAAATAGAAAAAGAAAATGTATTATTTTGGACAACATTCGTGTTGTAAAATATTTTTCTTTTCACTTACACTGTGATTATGCTCGTCGCTCTTCACACTAAACACGCATAAACATAATACGAATACGTACGCAAATAGCATTTTGTGGAGGGATTTTCTAAGAAAATTAATTCGACTAAAATTTTAATTGATTTAGCGAGTGTGATTTCAAATGCTTTTCATTTTATTTAATAGGCTTCGGTATTAAAGAAAACTATATTCTCGCTGTAGATGAAGATGAAAATTCTAAACACGTCAACTGACAGGCGGGGGATATTTTTTTTCTTGCGGCGTTGACATTTTAATCTTGACAGCTGTTTATTGTAATTTTCCCAACTTGCGGTGACTAGTTACAATAAATATTGGTTCATTTCAACTACTAAAAACTAGAGGGACATGTACCACAAGAAGAAAGTTCATAGGTTTGTATAATAACACTAAAATAATAATTACATTTTGCACATTCTGCATGAAATAATATAAAGTGAGTGGTAACATAAAGTGTATCCAGCCAGTGATCTAGACGGTCATTAGCCAATTTAAATTTCAACAAACATTTTTCCTTAATTTGCCGGTCGACGCCTTGCGTTCAATAGTGGGAACTACTCATTGAAATCACAATTTCCATGTGCGATATAAACCCAGGTGGACAGGTTGTAAACAAATCGTCCGCTATGAAATGAACCGCATATGATAGCTACATAGCATTCTTGCACAATGATCGATTGGTATTTGCGTGTGCTTTAACAAAACAAAAATCCTGCTTAAATACTCATCGTATCCAATAATAATTTCAGATTTCAATCATGTAAATATCAGGAATCAACCGTAGTCAATGCGCTGCAATAAGCGTCGCTCTTAAGTTATACAGTCAGTCACAAAAGTAAAGTAACATATCCATCTGCATAAAGGTGGGGTGTCCATTGCGTATGAGGAAATTCCTGGCGAATGAAGTGTCAAAGTTTCGCAATTCCGCAGTATGCTCATATATAGCGGCATTCAGACACAACAATTTTTCATGACGATTTGTTGAAACTGAAGAATCAAAATGTTTTGTATACCAAAACAAGTCTGCCGTTTTGTTGTAACGAGCGTTCACATTAACGATTTGGCCCATCAACCACAGCTTTCATGCTATCCTCATCTATAATCATTACTAAAATAAAAACTTCATTCAAGTTGTTTTTTTGGAGTACCACCTACATACGCTTAGCTGTGTACTTACGTTTGTGACTGACTGTAGTTGCCACTATGAGTGCGTTCAGTGCTCAATCAACAACTTCCTTTATCGCTATTTAAAAGATCCGCAGTATAATTGTTTTTTAAGCCAAATTGACCAATCAGATGACGTCATTTACGTTATTTCGTTTATAACCGTCAACAATTCATAAAACACAAAATATATCAATCTGAAAATAAAAACACACACCCCGGTATCAGGGTACAGACACAAAGGATACGCCTCTATGACAATATATTTTTTCCGCATTTGTCATCCAAATTTTTTGGCATTTCTGCATTTTTTTCTGTTTGAAATCCAATTGCACACGGTACAGATAAAAAACACCTGCAGACACATACACATACTGACAGGGTAATGCTTCGCAAAATAAATTGTCGTTTTTCTAAAAAAAGAATCTGATCAAACATTAAAATGCGGAAAATACATAGGTATGGCTTTATAGATATACATATTTTATTAATTGTTAATTAGTTCAATTATTTGTTATTTCAGACTTTCTTAGACAAAAGCAAAACCTACAAAAAAGCATTCTGACAACTAGAATGATGTCCTTTTTGAATTGATTTTTTTTTTCGTTGACCCCATTGAAACTGTATCACATGTGAGTCTTAACTAGCACTAGGTTGACTTTTGAAAAGCTTAGCATATATCCCATCCCTAGCTAAGAGTTGGGAATGATTTCCTTGTTCAGCAACTCGACCGTTTTGAAGAACACATATTAAGTCAGCGTTCTGTATTGTTGTCAGACGATGTGCAACTACAATGCAGGTTCTACCAGAGCACGCCGTATCTAATGCTGCCTGTACAATCTGAAAGCAATATAACAGTCATTTCAAACATGTTCAAACATTGTTTTTAAAAAACACACTCTTTCGCTTTGTAGGTCCAGCGCCGAGGTGGCCTCATCAAGCAGCAAGACTTCAGGGTTACGAATTAGAGCTCTGGCTATAGCTATTCTCTGCTTCTGTCCTCCCGACAGCTGAGTGCCTCTGGCCCCTAATTTTGTATCAAAACCCTCTGGCAAGGCTGTAATGAAGGAGAGGGCATTAGCCGATCGAGCAGCTTCCATTATTTCAGCCATCGGTACGCTTCTGGACACGTCTCCGTAGGCAATATTTTCCGCAATAGTTTTTTCAAATAAGGTTGGCTCCTGCGAGACAAGTCCTATCCGCCGTCGTAGCGCTTCGATTGTCATATCTTCCTGAGTGTCATCGTCATCGAAGAACTAGTTTAGTTAATAAACACACATGTACTCATAATGCAATAAATGTTATCAATCAGCATCTTACAATGTGCCCCCTTTCAGGATCGTAGTATCGAAGCAATAGTTGAATACAAGTTGATTTTCCACATCCTGAAGCCCCGACTAGAGCAACGGTTTTCCCCTGTAATATTCCCAAGTCAAGACCTCTCAGCACTTGAACATCATCGCGCGTAGGGTACCGGAAAGATACATTCTGATAGATGATCCCCTTCGAAGAGTTTCTTTCCTTTCTTTCCCTTGTCTTCTCAAGAGGTGGTCTGATTCGAGGTTTCCTGTCCACAATCTGGAACAAACGGTGACCAGCTATGAGTGCCGTTGTAAACGAAGGTGTGAATGCCAAAGCCATAGCTAGGATCATAAGTCCGTATAGGAGTGACTCTGAAACCCTGGAAAATCATTGAAGTTTGTGATTCATGAGATCATGAAATCGATTCGACTTACTTAATGATGTTGTAGTATAAGATTTTTCCCTCGGAGCACAAGATTCCGCCGTAGGTTAAGGCCACGGCATATCCAAAATACAGGATGGCCCATCCACTTGAGTTCACAATTCCTCTAAACCGCAGCCTTTTTCTTAATAGTGATCCATATTTTTCAACTTCCTTGTTGTAGTCCTCTATAAGTTTGGGCTCTCGACGGAGACCCGCCACAGTGCGTATATTGGCGATTGCCTCGGTTGCAATGCGGCTTGTTTCCTCAATTATTCGTTTTTCAAGGACAGCTGATGAAGCCATGAACCTAAAGTCATACAGATGGGAACGGTGGACTAAGTCAGTTCAAATAAAGATGATACTTGTTACCTTGCTTCGAAAACGATGGATCCAACCATGACAGGTGCCGTGCATAAGCATGCTATCGCCATCTGCCACGAGAAATAAAATGCCAGCGATACACAGCAAATGAAGTTTGCAGCTGCTTGAATAATGCCACTAAGCGGATAGCCAATCGCTCCCTGAACATTGGCAGCATCACCCGATAGCCGAGCCGATAGGCCTCCGGCACTGTTTTCTTCTTGGTCAAACCATCCAATTTCCTGTGCTAGAATAGCCTTAAATGTCAACGACCTGTGAAGGCACCAAGAGTCATTACCATTCCAACTGATTCAGTGCTTGAGTCAAACCTGAGCCTTGTTGTGAGCCAAACACCGGAAATGTTGAAGAGATACGTTTGAATGAAACACGTAGCTCCTGCGGCAAATCCTGCAATTGCACACATTATCGAAAGAAACGAGGTACGACTTAGCACTTCTTCAGCGTTGCTCTGGCCCAGCGCAGCATAAAACTCCCCAAATATGAAAGCATAGGCCGGCTGTGCGCAGCCGTATATAATGGCACATATTGTACCAAGTATTAAGTAAACCCATTCCTGTCTGGATATCTTAAGAATCCTCTTAAATGTTCTGTAGAACGGCGTCTCTTCCTCTTCCTCCTTAGTCTGGTCCTTGAGATTATTTTTCAAATTTTTAGGAATATTCGGCGTCTCCGATAAACGATGCGCTTCGGTCATCTTGGAGTATATGTATTCCTCTGAAACAGCTTTCGATAAACCTGGTGTTCATAAAAGTTGCTCAGTAATGCACTTGAAGTGATTGAGACCAGAAGATTCAAACCTTTATTTAGATCGCCATCGTCATCTTCAACGACATCGAGATCTTCACTGTTATGCGCCGTCACCATATCGAAGTACATTCCTCGTAGCTCCATCAGCTCCTCATGCGAACCTTCCTCGACGGATTTCCCCTCGTGAATAAAAACGATTCGATCAGCGTCCTTGATAGCGGACAATCGATGCGATACAACAATCGTCGTACGACCTTTGCTTGCGGCATTGAGAGCATTTTGCACCAGTTTCTCTGAGTGATAGTCCAGAGCGGAGGTGGCTTCGTCAAGCAAGAGAATCTTTGGATTTTGAATCAATGCACGGGCGATTGCGATGCGCTGCTTCTGTCCGCCTGACAGTTGTATGCCCTTCTCACTGATTACAGTTTCATAACTCTGAAAAGTTGAGTAAACGGAAACTTGAATTAGTGTGTCTGAGAGTGTGAGTCAGTCATACTTCTGGTAAATCGACGATGAAGTTGTGAGCTCCTGCTGCCCTCGCAGCTTCTTCTATCTCCTTCTGCGAAGCTGTTGGGTTTCCATGTCTAATGTTCTCTCCTGAAATTAATTCTGTCAATTTTGTGAAAGTTAAAGACGAAGATGTGCCGTACCTATTGTTCCCTGAAATAGAACCGGCTCCTGACCGACGACTGCAATATTTGACCTCAACCAGGAAATGTTATACTTCCGAATGTCGAGCCCATCTAAAACGACGTTCCCAAAAACCGGATCATAGAATCTCTGCAGCAACTGCAGGCAAGTTGATTTCCCGCATCCTGAGTGGCCTACAAGTGCCACCGTTTGGCCGGGCATCACTTTTAAATTGAGTCCTCTCAGAACAACGATATCATCTCGAGAGGGATATCTAAAGAACACGTCTTGGAACTCAATGTTCCCCTTCAGGCCGTAGTTTAAAATCTTTCCGTCTGAGGACATCGGGTCAATCTGAGTGGTGGACTCAATCACATCATAGATCGGCACAGCAGATCCCATGGCCATAGCAAATGAATCCAGGAACGGCGAGCATCTTCCGATATGATCAGCTCCTATTAGAATTCCGAAAAAACTCTAACGAGAATAATGCATGCATTCAGTTTAGCTGACTTTCAACTCACTATCATAAGAACCGCTGGAGTGTACTCTGGATCTGGTTTGCCACGATCATCTAACACTAAGTTAACTCCATACCAAAAGGCTCCAGCAACCGAAAAGAATAGCATTGATCTTGCGATGGAGTCTCCCACGCCTGAGAAGGCGGCCTTCAATCGGCTGGCCTTGCGAGCTGGCACCAGGAGCTCATCATAACGATCGGCTTCCAGACTTTCCCCACCAAAGGCAACAACTGTTCGAACAGCTCCGATGATTTCCTCGATCAGACTTCCTGCATTCACATAAGAGCTCTGCTCCCGTTCGGTGAGCTTACTTTGAAACTACAGAGCCAGAAACTCAGTCCATTAAAGCGCTTCATACACCCAAGTTTGAAATGTTTACTCACCTTCGCTACGAGATAGTTGGAGAGCAGGGTTATGGGAATGTAAACACTTATAGCTAGAGTTAGTTTCCATCCGTAAATGAAGGATATGGTGATAGTTATTAACATGCTTACGAAGAGATGAGTAAAGTGCCCGAGCTTCTCTGCTATCCCGTCCCGGATTTTTTCCATGTTGCTAAATAAAAATGAGGATGTATTAAGAATGCGTTGCGAAATAGAAAACACTTACTCTGTCATATGGACAGCGAAATTCTGATTGCTAGCCACATCATGCCAGCCGATGTCCTTCCGTATTGTGGACTCGAAAAATTTCCTCCTCATCCTTACAACAATTCTCAGGGCAACAATATTCATGAGATCGACGTAGATTATTCCCGTAATGAACATCACTAGGGCAACAATTGATAATAAGATTCCAAAAGACCATGAGTCATTGCGCAATTCTGACATGTTTTCCTCTTTTGTAGCATTCGTTCTAAAGCAAGATGATCACTCTCATTAGTTATCGTTAAGGAGTTACGAAGATCTCACTTTGGACACTTACAGTACTTTGCCACCTCCGAACCAAGGAAGAGTTATAGTTGCTGATGAAGTGCCTTCACCTAGGTTGCGATCGACAAGCATTGCCACCATTTCGCTGTATATAATTATGCCCATTGGTGGCATTAAAGCTTTTAATGCGCATGCCGTAAATGAGATCACTAAGAAGATGTAGTCCGTTATGTTGGCGTAACGAAAAAGTCCTATGTAACTGACTGATTTCTTGTCAGACTTCTTAGGTGCATCTTCAGAAGTCCTTTAAAAATACAAATCTATTTAATCTTCAAGTGAAATATCTCTGTTGCAATAAAATTTAATATATTGGTTCTGAAATTGTACGTTCAAAGTATAAAGGAAAAATAGTATTTGTACACATGTTCGTGCCAACCGTCTGAATAAATTTGTTAATAAAATGTAAATTGAACTTGGCAGCAAAATGTATGCTAAAATTGTGTCAGAAATCTAATGAAAACCAATTAGAAGCAGTTTTCTGAACGTCCGCGATTGCTTCTGGGAACGCAAAAAGAGCATCAATACGTTTAGACGATTGTCGTTCAGCGTGATTCCTTCCTAGATCGCAACGATGATATTGCTAGAGCGACAATATTTTCGAACCTGTCTCCATCTTTACAATGTCGCTGAATTTGGACTTCTGCCTCAATCTAACGCGCCACGAGAAAGTGTGCCTTGACGGCTTTATACCTTCCGAAACATTACTCTACTTTGACACGATATGCTAGCCCTTACAGGATATCCTATTGTCTTCCGTGTCGTAACAGTGGACAGATGACACCACTAAATATAGGGTATCGCTCGTAGACATGAATATTTTCTTCGGTACGGCATGTCGCCTTAAGTCGTGATAAGAATGAATAACCAAAAAATAATTAATTAAAAAAAAGAGATGAATTTCCAATCAGTTCACGATACGAAGCTTTTAAGTAAGCGTCTTTGGCAAAAATCGCATTTTTACATAACTAGCGACACGACTAGGTTTCGGATGAGTGCAATGTAGACAGAGAGTGACTGATAATAATACTATTGTGATTAAACTTTACTACGGATGTCTTTGTACAATGTTTACAATTGTTTTGTCATGAGACAAAACAAACATTGTAGATGCTTGTGTTTCTTGATCTGAGAGAAAATAGAGATAGCAAAAAAGAAATTATATACTGGACCTTGAATTTTACATTGTACAACTTGCAAAATAGCATTTGAAAAGTGTCAAATTGTTTGAATTTCGGATCACCCGTAAGGAGAGGGTGTAGTGGTTCGGGTGGAAGAAGAATTTCTTGTAATTTTACTTTAACCTTGAGCGATGTTAACACACTACATAGTATATGATCCATATGATTACAGAATTTAGTTCATTTGTTATAAATATATATATTTCGTCCCATCAAATACCGCTGCTTATTGAAAGTAATAGTACCATGCTTTCACACTGTTAAATTAAGAAACTTTGATATCAAGTGATTTTTGCTGTTTCTCCATCTTAATTTTTCGGTCTGTCCATCCTTCCATCAAGTCTGTCACACTTTTACAGTTCTTGCATCTATGAAGTGATTTACATGAAATTTTATCAAATTATATCTGAGTCGGGGGGAGTATTTGTGGGCTGAAGGTGTTGCTGCACACCTTCGGATGATATCCTATGTCTTTCAAATCATCGCAAGCTAAGTTTCGGCGACATTAAGTTTAACAGTGAGTACATGTTAGCCTTCGCCCTTCCAATTCAAAACTAAAGTGAACAAACAATCTCTAAGAAAAAAATATAAAAAATTGTCTCCAGAGAGTACATTAATTTAAAATTATTTCAATCATTCTGGCTCAAATAGTATGGAAAAGAACCGTAAAATATCGACTTGCAAACTTAGAAAATTTAGGATCCCTTTTATATCAAAATATGGATTCTTATGAAATTTCTGGGATATCGCCAAATTTGAATTGAACTTTAACACAACAATTTCCGTCAGAAATCCGACCAGAAATACCCCGATCTTGTAACAAAAAGTCACACACAGCAGGCACGTGTTGAGTAGTGAATTCGAAAATTTGATGAAATGGTATGGATAGAGGAATAGATGTGCGTGAGCATGCTTACATGTTGATTTGGCTGAACTTATAAATTGTATAAATTGAGTAAATTGAACTGAAATTGTTTTAAAGCGTTTTGTTAATAGTCATAACCAATTCTTTTTGGATATTTGTACTTTTGCCGTATTTCATGTAAAGACGAGCGAACTCCCACATTGATTACTAAGCTTAAACATGGTTCCTTCCGGTCGCTTTCTTTGCCGTCATTTTTGTAATTTCCATATAAGCCCGGGAAAGTGGATACATATCACAATTCTAATCACAGATATAAAAAAAAAACCATAAAACCACTCATATACACATTTGCATCATTAATTAGTCTAAGAGACCGTCAAGTGAATCAATCGTGAAATCAAAAATTGACTTATGGCCTCATAGACTTTCATTGAAATTAATCGACGAAATGACAATTGGCATCGGTTCTCACCAGAAAAGGAATAAATCTGTGAATGTTATCATGAGTCTAGACAACTAGATGAACCTTGTTAATGTGTCAATAAAAAACATACATGCATCATGATTTGACTGCAGGCATATTTAAAAAAATTTTTATATTTAAAAAAATTATGACACAAATCAGTAACAGTAACATTTAATTCCTGCACTTTAAAGGATCGAAATTAATTTGAAAATCCAACAATTTGTTTGTGCATGTGTAAAATGGCATTTAGAGGGTTAATTTATATTACTTTAAAAAATTTAACAGGAAAATATGTTAACAGTTGCAATTCGTTGTTACTGCAACATTATCTTTCTTGATTCAGAACAAAAAAACGAGATTTCAACGACTCATATTAATAAACGGCCAAAACGAGAATAACTTTTTGTACCCTTAACTACACTTCACTTCACTTCACTGAGACTTTTGATAATTTCCTCAAAACCACTTACATTATGTTTGCAGCCGTTCGACTGACGGTAATTTAACAAATTTATAACTCCTTTCTGTTTTTCGAAACCTCAGGTGAAGATTCACTTCAATTTCGCTGAACTACAGTAAAAGTGTCTTCCCTAGACCTATGCTTTCTCAAGACTGAAGATAG
Source organism: Eristalis intricaria (assembly GCA_964034865.1). Lineage (NCBI taxonomy): Eukaryota > Metazoa > Arthropoda > Insecta > Diptera > Syrphidae > Eristalis > Eristalis intricaria. The sequence goes on along the minus strand of OZ035875.1, from coordinate 90,234,156 downwards.
CTTCTGTTAAACATTGCGAAAGTGTCAGGAAAAGTTTATCATTGCTAACGTATTATATGTGTATCACTTATTGAATCGAAACTTAATTGATTGAATGAAAGAAACGAACCTGACTTGCACATTGGTGATCTACGTTTATGCATGACTATAACATGTGCACGTTAAATTAACTTCAATTGAATATTCCACATTCGATATGTTAAAATGTTGTCGGTTCACATTTAAATACAATGAAATAGATAAATGCATGACAATATCGGATAGCATTCAGGTAAAATTGAGCGGACGTGTTGGCGTCGGGCATAAATTCTACGACATTACATTCTTGACTACCACACTCTTGCTTGCAGTTGTTGAGTTCCGCGTATTCTTATCATATTCTTATTAATTTAAAAATTGCACTCTTGACACTAAGTATCTACAGAAAAAAAAACACTTACACCCTTCGACAACGGAACGCGCCAACTATCGTCCGCAATAGTATTATTAAATCCGCCTTCATTGAGATAGCAGCATTTGTATCTAATAAAACACAAAAAATTATTCAGATAAGATGTATGTAAGCTTGTTGAATTGAATGTCAAGTTTGATTTATAACAACACTTCTCGCTGCTGCACTTTCCAGATCACAACTAAACTTCTCCCAACTCTATGGGTTCAGTTATAGCAATGCGGACCTTGCTCAAGTTTGTGCCTACATGCAACAGGTTTTAGATAGTGTCTTAATGGCAAGCGGTAAGTAGATGTTGAAACGAGGAGAATAGACACTCAATTACCACCGAGCGAAATACGTCAGTTGTCAATAATAAACCGTATTCATAAATCGTAACAAGTGTCCATAAAGAGGAAGAAATATCAGTGCAGGAAAGATTATCCTACGATAGGATGGTAAAGATAAAATAATAAACCTACTAAGCAAAGGAAAAATATTTAAGATTGAACGAGGAATCCCAACGGCGTTAGTATGTAAGGGGGTAGCGGCTTGTTGTTGAAGATAGGAGTTTAGTGTTATTATTTATTTTAACACACAGTCAGTCAGAGACTAGCTAAAAATCTATTTACACTCAAATATTTTTATTAGTGAGGAGAAGCCTCTTTACTTTGTGATTAGAAAATTTCGAAAGACTACATTACTTGTTGACTAACTTATTTATACCCAAAAGTTGAGTGCATTGAAGACCCAGTGTCGGCATGCATCATCCAGAGCGTGGTGTCGTTTAACGGGGGTGGGCAAGGTGGAGCGTTGCGCGTGTTTCGTTGGAAATTGACACCATTGCGAGCGACTGTGAGTTTGACTAGGTTCCACGAAGATTTTCTCACTTTAACTCGCTGTTTTTCTACCATACGAAGGATGCTTGGTTAAAGAAGTAGGATTTTTCATTTCATTTAATTTATAGAATTCTTAAAATATCTGTATGTACATTGAATAATCCATTTTTGTACATTTAAACCAACCAACCAACCTATATATAACACTTGTCGAATACTTCAATTGGCAGTAAGATAATGTAATATCTACATTTTCATATTTCCAGTCTCAAATAAAAAATAATCTTTAAAAGAGCATGGGTCTACAAAATTAGAATATAGTTGACATGATACCAAATTAAAAAACGAAAGTTATTTTTTCATAAATTTGGTTAGACTTGTGTTTGTAGGCTCAAAAAAACGTCTTATGTTTGGTAGCCAACTTTTTTCATATTCTTTTGAAGCAAACGGTTTGGTTATATTTTTTTTGCATTTGTTAATAAGTGACACGAAGGGGTCAGGAAGTTAGGTGTTTTCGTTTTACCCACAAATAGTTCGTTTTGAAACATGAATCTTTTGTTCTTAAAGATAGAATAATTCAGCTCGCAAAATTTCCCATATTTTCACTATTTCTGTCGCACTGTACGACGTTGCAACTACGCACGCGTTGATCGAGACATGATCATATCTAAGAATATAGAGAAGGTAGGTTAGGGTCAGGGATAACCTATAATAGAGATAGCCAACTTCTACCTCCCTTGCCCCTTGATTCCGTCTGACAACGTTTTTTTATACGCTTTCTGTCCCGTGTCTGTGAATACGTGTGAGCTCTTGAGAACAGCTGTGGAACAGCTGATACCCTTCCCCACCTTAGTAATTGGGTGAATTATCGTTCTTATTTGAAAATTCGCTCGTTATTTGTAAGTTTTTTTTCAAATTTCGGTGTTCAATTTTCAACACAGTATGGAGGGGAAAAGGAACGAACAAAGCTTATGTTCATGAAGTCGATTCATTAAAACTTTGAGCAAATTACAATCTGAGATACTAGGACATAACTAATAATAGAATAATAACTAATATAAAAATATACTAATAATAAAACTAATAAACTATTAATAAAAATATTATTAAAGCGTGAAGCACTTAAAATAAGAAGATTAAACAACCATTTTTATGCATTGGTAATAGTTGCAATATCTTGTCATGGTTCTTATCAAATTGTTTAAATTGAATTTATGTTGTTTTTCAGAATTCATGAATTAAGCGTATAAAGCGGACTTCATTTTTTGAGTTAGTTAATTTCTCAGGTATGGTTTATGAATAGGCTATATATACACTTAAGAATTAATTTTAGGTCAAATAGTTTCAGTTAAATGGACATTGCAATACATTTTAATTCACGAAAGTCCATATAACAATGTAAGAAAATTCTCTTAAAAATACGAGTCAACAATTGAACACCCTCCGAACAACATATAAATGCCTTGTCAGGTTTTTTTTGACATTGGTAAGGGTTATAAATGTACACATAATATATAATATATTATACCAAGATTTTTTTAAGACATGGGAATAGTTTGAAAGGGAGAGAAATTGGTGTTTTGAAATTGAAATGAATTTGCTTTGGTCAGGATTGAACACGAGCTGACTTCACAATTGTGCACAAGTCCTCAAACATACTATGAGGAAAACGTAAAGCTTTCATTCCACGTGAACAGAAACTACAGTTGTTCAACACCCCGCCATATTTTATTGTAAACAAATCAATATTTTAACTAAAAATACATTGATAGGCAACTGATCTTTCTTTTTTTATGTTTTTTGTTTAGGTTTTTTAAAATCTTAGTTAAGAATTTTTTTTACATTTTTACATGCATTACAAGGTTGATTAGATTTAAACATCATCGCATAAATACATCTATAGAAATTTGCTACAGGACAATACATTTGGCAGATCAATAATGAATATAGAAAACAAAAAAAAAAACAACGGACGAAGAGTAGAACCTTGTGGCACACCAATGTGAATATCACAAAATTTTGTTTGTTTTTTTATTCAGTTAACGAGATATGGGCGTGGACTCATGCATTCATCCAAGAAATTAAAGTCAATGAATCAGTCTACAAATACAAATACAAAATAACATACAATACTGTGATTATTAATAAACAAGGGGATCCTTGTTCTAACACAATTAAATATATAGGTGTATGTAACTAACAGATATAACAGAAAATCGATCTAGGCTTTCAAAATGATTCCAGGATAAACGGACGGTAACCGGCTCAGTGGCAATGCAATGGACCCCTGGTTCTAAGTGAATCCATAACTTTCAATGTAAGCCACATTACCTTACCTAACCTAGATTGAAAGTAAAAGGTTTAAAAGAGAATGTTAGAACGTTGAATTTCATATAGTTAACAGTTTGCTTATTGCTGAGAAATAATTCATTAGTGACCACTAAAACCTCTTTCCAAGGTCAAACTTTCCATACACAAAAAAAGCAAACGCTGTGTATTTTATAGACGTTTTTCTGTATGACTAAGTTAGTGTCTAGGGATAAATTAATTTGATCAAACCCATAATTACCTTAATAATAGTCGTACTAAAGATATATTGGTCGGTTGTAATCTTATCACCGTGATCCTGCTGTCATACTTTTGATTCTGAGCTTATCCTCGAATCAGTATAACGCGTGAATTGTTGGCGAACAGGCCTTTAACATGTACGGCCTTATTCATACAATTACTGTACGAAGGTTGTGTTCAAATCTCAAAAAAACATGGAATAACATCGTCATACGAATAATCAACTTCCTGATTTACGACAGACTAAAAAAAATGCCTACAAAAAAAAAATAACGACGAGTCATACATCGCATGTTTTGACCAAGCGACCTTACTTTTATGTACTTACGACACGGCAGTCGATCATGTCGTCTATCTAAAGGAGCCATTCAGTGTAGTTGACCAGAAGAAAGAAAGATGGAATGACGACGAGTGCGAAAATTTAAAACACGAAGAGATTGAATAAAATATTGCAATTACAGTGGCCCCCAAAGTCGAATTGTCACGGGATACAGTAATCAGTTCGAATTAAAGAGAGTTTGACTTAGAGAGAGGGTTTTGTATGGAAATTTTAGGGAAATATATGCAAAAAATGGCGAAAAGGTTCGAGTTAGAGAGAGTTTCGACTTAGGGAGAGTCTACTGTATAATGAACGTCTTAAATCTTGATTTTTTTTGGCGTTCATACTGTTTGTTGAATGAGTGGATGCACAAACCTTAGACGTGTTTTTTAAGGAAAACCAACATATTAAACAAAAGTACATTCTTTTAAGATACCCTTTAGCAATTACACCGCGTGATAGTTCGTCCGTAAACCTAAGATTCTTGAAGAAGGGATTTTCTCTAATCTGAAATTTAGCAACCGTCCACACTAAGTGGAATAGTAAAACTTCATAAAATTGCACTCTTTAAAATTTTTTTTTGTATTGTTGCCTTTGTATTTTCCAACCCTCTTCAAATTCTATACAATTTATGATAAGCAAGCCAACATTATTTTTCCACATTTGATCACTAAAATCCCAATCAGAAATGAAAAATCTACGAAAGTTGTACAGAATGTACTCACATCTAATATCAAGCCGATCAAGCCACCGAAAAGTCGAAATTTGTTGTCTATCGTACTACAAGCCAGCTGATTTGTAACAACGATCGTTCACATTGATGACTTGGCCCATCAATTACGGTTGTCAACCAAATCGTATCGACATATCGTATATATGTTGGTTAAGGAAAGCTTTATTGTAATGTAACGACTTATACATTAGCTACGTGATGATTTTTGATTCACTTTGATTTTGTCTTATTCATATTATTGTATAGTACGTAACTTCAAACAATCGATGATTTTTCATCGTCACTCAACTCGAAACAAATATTTTCAGAAAACATCAGCAGGAGTTTCTGAAATTTTCTTTTTACTCTATCCTGGTGTGTGAGATTGTGTCAGACTTAATTAAATTAAAATTTATTAGACTTCCGATGAGCGGTGGCATATTCTACGGTAAATAGAACGCATGGGTCTGCCCAGACCCATACATAATGAATACGTATATTTCAGGACAGGGAACAGGAGATGACGAGCGATGAACTAAATTTGTTTTTACGTAAAGTTTAATAATATCACCCTCACTGCCTTCCGCTCTACTCTGGAAACAAAACGCGCAAAAAATGTACACACGACCCAAACACTATATGTACAAGTGGCAGCAGAGTATCTCCCAAAATAATCATAAGACTCGTGAACTAAACAAAGAAGCCAATGAACCAATATTACTAAGCTTCAAATTTTTAGATAGAAATCTAAATAACACTAAAAATCGAATATAAAATCACCCGCCAATTTTCTTTCAATATTCGCCCTATGATTATTGTGTGCGTCTACACAGACCCATGTCTGCATGATTCCGGAAAGTCGCTTAAAATTATTTTGTATAGTATTCCGTTCCGTTATGTTCACCTCAGCACATTTGAAGAAGTCATGGATTGCTGCTACTCAGAAATACCAAGAAAAAAACTTAAACCCCTTTTTGTCTGCCCAGTGGGTATGCATCCACATGGGAAGCTTAGAACACACTAACTTTAGCATTCATTCCTTAGCCTTCAGAGTTCAACAACACACTCGTCATTCTACCTTGGATCATACAAATAGATATGAAAATAGTTCTCAATTTGAAATGGTGCTTGCTTTGTAGCTTGTAGGAATCAGGCCTAAGTGGGAACATTTACACATGTATCCTAATTATAGTCTGCAGCTGTTCCTTTGATTGCCAAAGCCCTAAGTATTTGGGTGAATTATTACACAATTGTCTTACATCCATTCTTACAAAAATAATCTTTATTTTAAACCTTCTAAAAAAAAAAACTTAATGTAGTGGACAGAACATTTATAACTCAACACGAGTTGGATAGACCTTAATCAAAACTTGGCTGGGTCTTATGCAGCTTGGCGTAGATCCCGTCTCTGGCTACAAGCTGATGATGATTTCCCTGCTCCACCACCCGACCGCTTTGCAGTACGAAAATCAAGTCAGCGTTTTGAATTGTCGACAGTCTGTGTGCAATTACAATGCACGTACGGCCTGAGCACGCCACATCCAGTGCTTGTTGAACGACCTTCGAAAAAATACAACCACACTCAGAACTGGATTCACTTAAGTGAGACTCGTTTACAAACCTTCTCGCTTTGCAAGTCCAACGCAGATGTTGCCTCGTCAAGTAGCAATATCTTGGGATTGCGCACCAGCGCCCTTGCAATGGCGATTCTCTGCTTCTGACCACCAGACAACTGTGTTCCCCGCGATCCTAATCTAGTGTCGTAGCCCATGGGCAGTGAAATAATAAAAGAGTGAGCATTTGCATTCTTTGCCGCTTCCATAATCTCAGCTATGGACACATCACGCGAATTGTCGCCGTAAGCAATGTTCTCTGCAATTGTACGTTCGAATAAGGACGGCTCTTGGGAAACGATACCCAGCTTGGAACGAAGGGCTTCTAGGGATAAATCAGTCTTGATGTCATCTTGGTTAATGTGCTGAAAGACAATTTATGTTTTTCACTTCCAACAAAACATTTAATTTTACGTACGATGTTTCCGTTGTCGGGGTCGTAGTATCTCTGCAGGAGTTGAATGCAAGTGGACTTGCCACAGCCTGAATGACCAACCAATGCAACGGTCTTTCCTCTCAGTACCTCCAAATTGATGCCGTTCAGTATCTGCACTTCTGGTCGCATCGGGTACCGGAATTCAATGTCTCTATAGTAGACGCCTTCAACGTGGTTTAACTTGCTCAGGTGCTTGCTCTTGTTCGTTAGAGACTGGATCTTTGGTTTTCTGTCGATTACTTGGAAGATACGATGTCCCGAGACTAGAGCTGCTGTGAAAGCTGGAGCGAAGGCGAGCGATTGAGCCAACATCATTGACCCATACAGCAGAGTTTCTGATACTCTATTTTTAAGAATATTACAAATCAACTGGTCTAATATAATGCGGGCTACTTACTTAATGATATCTTGGAATGGAATTGATCCTTCAGAGACAAGGACTCCACCATAACAGAGGGCAACGGCATACGCAAAGAACATAAAGGCCTGTCCTGAGGAGTTTATCAGTCCTCTCAAGCGTAGCTTTTTCCTGATCTCCACTTCGACCCTCCGAATTTCTTCGTTGTACTTCTCAATAACATCGGCCTCTCGACGGAGTCCAGCGATGGTCCGGATATTTCCAATGGCTTCGGTGGCGATCCTACTAGCCTCTTCTAGGATCTGCTTTTCACGCAACATTGCCGCGGACATGGAACTGAAACGAAAGAAGATTCACTTAGCATTCGTCCCTCGAACACGAGCTGTCCTTACCTGGCTTCATAAATGACTGATCCCACGATAACGGGACATGTGCTCAAGCAGAGGAGGGCCAACTTCCAGGAATAATAAAACGCTACAGTGCCACTGCAAAGGAAGTTGGCGAATGCCTGAATCAGTCCACTCAACGGGAAACCAATTGCACCTTGAACATTGGCGGCGTCCCCGGCCAGACGTGCAGAAAGGGCTCCCACACTGTTCTTGTCTTCGTCGAACCAACCCACTTCCTGCACCATGATTGACTTGAAGGACATCGATCTGGGCGACTTTGGTTAGAGGTTATTTTGAAAACGAATAAAGAGCTCGTACCTTATTCGTGTGGTAAGCCAAACGCCAGCGTAGTTGAAGAGATATGTTTGGAAAAAGCAAATAACTCCCGTGATCAGTCCAATAACCAAGCAGCAGATTGAAAGAATCGCAGTTCGGCTCCTCGCATTATCTTCATCCTCTTCGGAGAGCGCAGCGTAGAACTCTCCAAAAGCAATGGCGAAGGCCGGGTACGTGAATCCATAAGCAGTTGCAGCGATTACACCGAAAAGCAAATAACACCATTCCGGTTTGGCCATTTTCAGAATTCGCCAGAAGATTTTCAAAAACTCTGCCTTGTGTTCCTTTTCATCAACTTCGACGGGCCTCACGTACACTGGCGATTCAAAGTTGACGACCTCCTTTTGGTTTTTGTCCAGATTATTTGTGTTCAGCTCAAATGATTTTTCGTAGATTCCAAGGGATTTTTCTGAAAGACATTCTCTCTAAATCCCAATTTTTGATTTCTAGCTTTCGATCATACTTTCCTCGTCCACATCTGAGGCGTGTGGCTCAACTGTCTTCAAATTTCCAGCATTCACCATGTTGAAGTACATCCCCTGCAGTTTCATGAGATCGTTATGCGAGCCCTCTTCAGCAACTTTTCCTTGATCCATAAAGTAGATGCGATCGGCTGACATAATGGCCGACAACCGATGCGAGACGACGATCGTTGTCCGGCCTTTGCTCGCAATATCAAGCGCTTCTTGAACAAGTTTCTCTGATTGATAGTCAAGAGCAGAGGTGGCTTCATCGAGGAGAAGGATCTTTGGATTTTGAATGAGTGCTCGGGCGATGGCAATGCGCTGCTTCTGACCACCCGACAGCTGGGCGCCTCTTTCCCCTATCATGGTTTGATAGCTCTGAAATAACGTCGAACTTAGGAAGAACAACAATTTACCGCTATTGATTACTTACTTCGGGCAGACTCACAATGAAATCATGAACACCTGCCGATTTGGCGGCGGCATCGATCTCCTTTTGCGTGGCGGCAGCCTTGCCGAAGCTTATGTTCTCCCTGATCGTGCCCTGAAACAGAACGGGTTCTTGTCCAACACACGCGATATTCGATCTCAGCCATCCGATGTTGTACTTCCTAATGTCGAAGTCATCCAAGAGCACCTGCCCGAAGACAGGATCGTAGAACCTCTGCAGGAGTTGTATGCATGTTGATTTGCCGCACCCTGAAGATCCCACCAGAGCGACAGTTTGGCCTTCTCGCACTTTGAAATTCAAGCCCCTATGCACGATCACATCCTGCCGCGATGGGTACCGAAAGAATACATCGCGGAATTCAATTTGCCCCCTCAGGCCGTAGTTCAGAATCTTGCCATCGGTGGACATTGGATCGATTTTCGATTTGGAATCAATGACACTGAAGATATTGCCGGCACATCCTCTAGCCGTTGCAAATGATTCCAGGAATGGAGAAGTCCTTGCAATGTTATCGGCGCCGACAATGATGCCGAAAAACGCCTGAAATTAATTACAAAGTATACTTAAGTGAATGTTGCTCCATGTTGATAGGTTCAAACTTACAATCATGAGGATTGCAGGGGTGTAATCCTTGTCCTCCTTGTCCCGATCTTCCAGAATGAGGTTCACACCATACCAAAAAGCACCGGCACAGGATACGAAAAGCAATCCCTTTAGCACTCCGTCACTAAAGCCTGAAAAGGCTCCTTTCCTTTGACTGGCCTGGCGTGCTGGGATCAGGAAGTTGTCGTAACGATCAGCTTCCTTCTTCTCTCCCGCGAATGAGACAACGGTGCGAATGGAGCCCAGAATTTCCTCCACAAGATTTCCAGCACTGGAATACGAGTCTTGCTCTCGCATTGTAAGCCGACTTTGATACTAGAGATCAGACATTTTAGCTCCATGCATGTGGGCTGACATCCGCACTTACCTTTGTGACAAAGTAATTCATGACAATAACAATGGGAATGTAGACACTGACAGCCAACGTCAATTTCCAGCCGTATGCAAAGGATATCGCAACCGTTATGATGAAGCCAATGATAAGGTAGAGGAAGTGAGCGACTTTTTCCGATATCCCATCGCGAATTTTCTCTATATCACTAAACAAAATAGGGGCGTTGAAGGTCATTCTACACCTATAATGTTACTTGTACAAACTCAGTCATGTTTTGGGCGAAGTTCTGCTGTGTTGCCGTGTCGTGCCAACTGATGTCCTGTCGCATGATCGTGCGAAAGAGTTTGATGCGCATTCTGGTGACCTGTTTCAAGGCAATCAAGTTGAAGATATCCACTGAGAATATACCTGAGATCAGCATGACGACCGACGTGATGGTCAACAGAACCCCGTATGAAATCGAATCGTTGTACAGCTCCTCATTGTTCTCCTCCCTGGTAGCGTTTGTCCTGAAGTCGATTGAAAGAGAGTAAGACTCCCACTGCAATGGCCAAAAATAGCTTCTTACAATGTTTTCCCGCCGCCTAGGATTGGTAGAAAGTACGTCTTCGAGCTCGTTCCAACCGCCAGTGTTCGATCAACCAGCATCGCAGTAAACTCACTATAAATAATCACAACTGCTGGCAGGGTGAGAGCCTTGATGGCTGACATAACAAGTCCGATGAAGAGGAGGAATATCTCACATGGGGTGGCGAATCGAAAGAGCTTGAAAAACCCGACCATTTTGGCGGGTTCTGTCGGCTCTTCCTCGCATTTCCCCGAAGAGGTATCTTCCCCAATCGATGACCTGCAACCAAGCAAATGCCATAAGTGATGGTAATTAATTGAAAAACTATATCCTTTCGTCAAACTTCAATCAATCAATTTAACATGCCTCTGAAGTCGAGTCGGCATCTTACGGTGATGTATGCGCGGTTGGGTGCGTGTGTTCGCAATCGATTGTTAGAAAAGTTAATAGTCGGGTCACCAGAGTCAATTGAAACTTTAATTTGCATTTTTGATTAACTACCGCAGATAGTGCCGACCGAATTGTGTTCGATAAACTTAATGAAATGAACCGTAGTTGTTGCTATAAATATGTACTCGCAATAGATATATTTTATTTTTATATTTTCATGCCTGATGCTTATGAAGTCTTACAACGGCGAGATATCATCAGGGCTATGTTGTTCTATACAATTAATACTTTGCTTGGCCATTGTAATTAGGTTATGATTTTTTTTTTTTCATTTCTTTCAAGGCAGACATAGAAGTGGCCAATTTGACGGGAGGGAAGAAATAATTGAAGAGTTATGTTACACGGTTCGAATAAGTACTCTTGTACTTGTTCTTGAACTTAAGACCTTGAAGCTTCTAGATTTCCGATTTCGTCACGTCAACGAACGTTTAACAGATTTATTTGAGCAGAACAAACTTAACAAGAGAAAGAGGGATAAACCTTCATTGGACGATTTTGCAGAGTTATAGGAGCATATCAAAGAAACGCTATATTTCCAAACACAGATCTCACAAGGGGCTAAAATTCCTACTGTTTTTCTATGAAAAAGAACGTCAACAGTCCGGCATTTGTCCAGTATCTATATCATCCCACAAGAGGTTTTAGATTAAGCATATTTTTAAAGAAAAGTGGGGTTATTTAAACCGTTGTCTAACCACATATTCTAGAGTTAGTGATGGAATGCAATATTTGCACATATTGATCATATAAAATTAAATATCGCGTTGAATTTTAGTAATTACGGTTCAAAGGTGACAGGCAGAAAAAACAGTTGCAGACCCGATAAGTGGCGCTATTGTTAATGAAAGTTTTGTTTGGCGAAGCAGGTGGAGTTAAAGCTAGTAGAACACACACCCGACTCGGCTCTGCAAACAAATAGTTATTGCGAGCTAGCTTCGCTTAATTTCAATAAGTGAAGAATCGTTAAAAGAAAAGGCCAGGGCATAATTTCTACAACAACGTAGGTGTGGAAGGAATCTACAGTTTTATACCGACTCCGAACAGACAACTTTCAGAAGCTCTTTTCTAGGCAGATATTATCTTTGAGCATTGTCAATGCCTCAAAAGGGACGGGGCGCGACGAATTTGTTTTTCGGCACCGGGAATCGAACCTAGCCATAGAAGGTTCAATAATTTTAACAAACAGGGATTTTGCTAATTTTGCCTCTTTTTGGTTAATCGAATCGACTTCACACAAACACGTATTATGTGTCCTTGATTCCAAATCCATACATGCACTTTATTTTGCATTTTTATATCGTTATTGTGTTTTTTTACCTTTGTCGTCTTTTCTTTCTTTTTTGCCCATCTTAAATTTACCATCAATGTTATTTCACTAAAAAAAAATTGTAGATAATAATAAATTCCATTACCACATTCCATTTTTTGAAACTGTGAATTTGGTGAATTCGTGTTTTGAAAACGGCAGCCACTGCGTAAGAGTGGACGAACCAAACCATATCGCCACGGCGACCCACATATTTTGGGTTTTTAGTCGACCAAAAAATTTGATGATGGTGAAAAACAGGCAGAGTGAAACCGTACAAGTTGGACAATATATGTAGCAGCTCCAAATTCCATGCAAATATTTCTAAAAATACCTCTGTATGTTGATCACCTGTCTAAGTTGGAACTTGGCCGTACTTTTTGATATATTATTTCATTCTTCGCACTAAATAACCTGCAAAACTTGGCCAGCACAATATGTAGTCGTCTGCTGGTCGTCATTGTCGCGTTTGCTCTTTTTGTGTGTGAATTAATATGCACTCAAAAAATGTTCAGCCAGGGATACATTCAAATGCCTTCATTTCTGCTGTTTGTGAATTACTTCAGAGTTTCTCTCACTTTTGCGGAGAGAAAAGAAACAGACACCCTTATAAGTTGGCCAAAATGCTTGCTTGCTTAGACCCAGAAGGTGCAAAATACTGTGCGAATTGTTCGGTGATCGAGTCCATTCCTGCGATGGTCTAGAAATAGACACGACGGCAATATATTCAACTGATAGTGTCGGACACAGACACGGAACGGGAATGGAAGTCTTCACATTGTTAATAGATTCAACATCCCATAAGATTACCATAGTTTTCGGGGAACATAATGACTGCCAAAAGCTCTAAGAACATTACGTCATTTTTTCGCTACATTTTCATTACATTCTTAGTGAATTACTTCAAAACATTCGATATTTTATCAATTTAAATCATCACAATGATGTTTGATTGTTGGCAGCAAAGTAAATGTTCTATATTTTATGCAAACTTTACGTTTTCCAAAAATTTAAACTTGTCGTATAACTTGTGAAAACTTCCAAAATTAATCCAGTTTTCTGGGAATAAGGTGCAACAAATGCGCTTTACCTTACTTCGCATTAGAAATTCTGCCATCTGTTGACAGTTTCAACCACTCTTAAGATTCACTTTGCACGATTCACCCAAAAACGATTGCGTACCACAACACATTTTGAATTGTGTGCGGCACGTTGGTTTAGTATGAACATCAGACACTTAAATACATACATTGTATATAAAACTCACATTTTTCACAATTGGCACGTTTCTCTTGCCTTGGTAATCCTCTAATAAGGCATATGACTACTCTTCCTTGAGGTAGCAATAAAACCACTTGAATTTTCCAAAAACGTACAACTCTGAGTATGTCTGCTTATGACATACACACACGCACACCCACTTATGTATCGATCAGTCTGTTATAATACTTTTTTTCCACCACAGAACCGTCCTTACTCAGAGTGTAAAGAAAACTGAGAACCAATTATGCCTGGAAGACGCTTTAAATAAGATCGATCTTGCTCGAAACAATCGCTTTGATGTTTTTGCATGGGTTTGTCAATTGTCACATAAGATAGTTCTGATGCGGCTGCCCATGGCACATAACGTTGTGAATTGCTCCCAGATAAATGGTTGGAATTGAAATTTCATTTAATAAAAAAAGCAAACTCAACCGCTTCCTCAAATCGAAGCTTGGATGTGATCACAGCTCATGTATCATGTGTGTGTGTGGGTTCTGTATTGTAGCGTGACGTCTTAAAGTGTACAACTCGCTCAATGACTCTAGTTTGATATTGACTCGTATTTTTGATTGATTTCTTTAATTTGAGGTCTTGGATGAGACAGACTGTCTAGTAAAGGCGCCAATTCGCAGGGAATCTAATTTCTCACTGAATGAAAGAGGGGCGTAATTGACAAAGTAAGAACTGACATATGTTGCCCAATTGCCGTCTGATGAGGTTCTATAATTTTTTATGGTTCGTACAGACTTAGATTTTGTCAAATAAAAACATTAAGTTGATGGGGTTATCTTTACAGCCCCGGTTTTATCGAAAGACTAGACGGGAATATATTAGTTTAATCAAAAGAAAACAATAATAAACTATGCTAATATTTAGGACGCGTAATTTCTGATAGTTGAGTTTTTTTCTTTGATTTCCTTATCTTCCTTCAATATAAGAAAATGACTTTAATGGATTTCTTTATAAGGAACGATAAACTTGTATTGGTGTAGACTTAATAATATTGTTCAGTGTATGTGTTGCCAGGGTTGTCAAGGAACAATGATAGAACCAGCTTTGATTGTTTGATTTATTTGAATCGATATCCATTCGAAATGTATGCAATTCATGCGTATTGGAATGAAAATATCGTTGCTTGAATTCCGAATGGCTGTGTAATATGCTCGTAAGATAAATCATTTACTTTTTTCATTCAGTTGTCCTTATTTGTATTTATTACACTGTTCATCACATATACCAAAATTCATTATCTATGGTATTTCACAGCTCAATAACAAACTACTTTTTTTTTAAATATATTTCAATGTACTAAATCTAAATAGTTTTGTAAAAAATGTATTCAAGATTATTTTCTGCAAGAGATTGCCAGTGTCGATTGTCGACCAGTAATCGACTTTTCCCTTCAAATTTTGTCGTTCACAAATTTCGGGACGCCGTTTTTCGTTTGACATAAAATAAACATATTTTTCATAATGCAAATGTAATCTTGTATTGTTGTATCTTTAAAACATTTTAGTAGTAATTTCAATTGCCACCGAAGATTCTGGACCAAATTTGAAAACCCTATAAAAGCATTTTGACTTTTGGTTTTACTGGGATTCGAACCGGAAACCCCTCGAATAAAGATAGTTGAGCTTTTAACAAACTGCGTCACCCTATCATCTATCGAAGATACTTTCAAATACAAAAACTACGTATCAAATATATCCAGAAATGTAGTATTTCACAAGTGTATGATCTCACTGAACCGACGAAGGCCAGGACAACTCGAATTTAGAGTTTTGACGTCCTCAACTCTCAGGCGTATGTTCATAAGTTCGTAATATCAACTTTTTGATTCACAATAACACAATTCTCAATCGATTTAGATTCATAATACCAAAATAAATCTAAATTGATGAATCTGTCGACTATTGATTAACTCGCAAATGTATTTTTGATTTCACAAAGTTTCAGCAAAAAGTGAAAAGGAGTGTACATAAGGGTGTGTGTCTTGGTCCTTCGAAACGCATAATTTGCTGGGCTAGTGCTTACTTAGGTTAGGTTAGGTTAGGTAGGTGGGCCGCTAGTGCATTCACCAGCACACTTAGACCATATTGGTCCATTGCGATACCCACAGTCAGAATACCACCACCGACCGACCACTCCAGCGATAGTGCTGTTAATTTGATCCCAACGGCAAATGGACCAGATTTGAAAACCAGATAAAAGTGTATTAACTTTGTTTTCACTGGGATTCGAACGGGGGACCCCGGTAACCAGGGCCAGGACTACTTAAATTTAACTGTACCTATTTTATTTACTTAAGTTTAACTGTACCTATTTTACATTGGTCGTAAATATTCAAGTTGGGCTTAGGTATGATGGGTATATTTTTTAAATGCAAGTTGACTACGATTTCAAATGTCATTCTTTATTTTTAATGCGTGAATGTGATTTCCCATGACGGAAACGAAGAGAAAGAAAATAAATTGTTCTTAGGAAATAATTTAGATATCAGTCTTTATTGATTTTATACTTAAGAGGATGTTCCGATAAGTACTTAGCCTCACTGCCCGATGGCGCCATTATCGCAAGAGAAATGTACTATCGTTTAGTATATTATCGTGACTACGGTATAAATTGTTGTTTTTTGTTTTGACTGCGTGTGGAAGCGAGCGTGACCGCGGATTTCAGAAAAATGAAAAAATAGCGGTCGGTTTATTTTTAGAAGATAAACCGCTCAACGACATCATAGAGCACTTGGCTGGTGTGTACGGTGACTATTCACTTTCGATGATAACTCTTCACCTTCGATGTTGACTGTTAAAAATTTGTTTAACGAGCTTCAACGTTCTTTCACGTCGGTTTTTGAGGAGCCACGCATCGCAGTGGGTGCGACAGATTCTGACGAAATTTGACTGTGTAAAATAGGTCTACGTCTTTGTCTTCCAATTGCTTAGCTCAGCGGGTGTATGCGCGCAAGGAGTATCTGCTCCATCGTCGCCTTCATTTCATTGAACTATAAATACAATAAATACAGTCAAAATCGGTTATAAGCACATATAAGGGATTGTCGAATGTGGTCATTGTAAGCTGTAGATCGTTGTAACCGATATGAGATATGTTAATTAATCTGTTGAGTATAGCGGAACTTATCTGTGCCGTAAGCTATGTTAGACGAGCCTCTTCAAGTCAGCTTTTCTTTGCTTTAAGTTTTTTGTTCGAATTAGTAATACTCTTTGATAAGCTTTTCGGATTGCTCTCCAGCTTTCAATCTAAAATTGATACCTGCTCTATCTTCAATCGGAAAGTAAAACATCCAAGTGTGCTGGGTCTAAACGATGAGATCCTCTGCGACGCCATTGAAGAGATCACGGCACTGCAGAGCATTTACTCTGTCACTGCCTCACCTTTGCTCGAATCAATATGGAGGAAAGATGATGTAGGTTCCTTATCACAGAAACGAGTGCCTAAAATCGAGGTTGCTGCCTGGCAATATAAAAAACTATTTTTTGAGTGTGAGTGTTCCAGAATCGAGCTAAAAACCTCCGACAAAAAAAAAAAAACTCAAAACGAATAATAAATACAAACCAAAAAGAACAGCATGTCAAAATCTGTATGAACAGATGCATGCATCGCATCTGCAGACAGAAACAGTTACGTTTACAGTCGTTGTAATGTTTAAATGCAAAAATCGGTCGTTGTGGGCGATGTGTCTGATGTGTTTAACTAATGTCGTTGTAAATGATTTTGACTGTAATTTAGTAAATAAATCCATATTCACTTTCAATCCTGCTATTTTATTTTTTATTTTAGTTGACAAATTTACATCTAATTTAAGAACATTTGTTTATCTTCCAAACAAAACTATTTCAATTTACAATTGTCTTACAGATCATATTTGCATACTAAGCAAAAGAGTATGGCTAAATTTGCACATTTCCTAGCACACTACAAATAAAAAAATAATAATAAAAGAAATACAATTCGAGATAAGAGTTGAATGCGTGTACGTGTAACAATTACGAAACCTATCGAGTGAAATAACTTAAAGCAACTTGTTTAAGCCATATATATCATTTCAAATATCACATAAGAATATTACATGTAAAAATAAACACGATCAAGTGGACATTGTATCATGGGTGGCTGGACGGGAACATTGTCTCCCATTGGCTATGCACAAAAACTAATAGACAAGGTATCTTACACACTAGACTTGGATCTTCTTCACACGTACACCTCGCCAGTCTTGGCTTCCGGACTTCGTTTCGTTAGGGTCGATGGCGCCGAGGCTGAGTTCTCGTTTTTGGCTTGCGGCAGCTGCATGAAGTTCTTGTTGTTTGCACTGCTGTCGTCCGAGTTGACTGCCACTTTAGGGATTGAAGAGATAATTCGAGATTCAATAGGATGATTTAGTGATCTTTGAGAATATTTGCGTTCGACTGGATACGAATTCTTACTGAAATTTTCGTTAAAACTACTTGTTCGGGAGATTGGTGTGTGATTCTCGTTCCTCACGGAAAGGAATCTGTTGGCCTGATCGTGATTCACGTCCGATACCGTGACGGCTGAAGCTGGACGTGCTATGGACAGCGAAACAGGAATTGAGGACATCATATCGGTGGTGTCAAACCCGCTAGGACTGGGGGTGATTTGAGGCAGAGGAACAATGTTCAGCGTTCCTGTTGGAAGTGTGTCCGCAGTTGTGTTTGTAACCGCGAAGGGGAATGATAAAGTGGTTACTGGAAGACCTGCAAATGGCATTCGAATGATATTGTACTTGCCCAAGCGAGAATATATGATTGGCTTACTTGTAGGACTTATGGAGACTGTTCCAAAGTTGACATCCGGTAAATTTTTGGGCATTACGGCTTGGGCGAGGGCAGCTGTTGCTGGGTGTCCCGGCACAAGGGTGTTGTTTGATGAGCAACTGTCCATCTCCTTGATCGGAGAAAGCAGCAGGGTCCCCAGAACCTGACCATCCTGTCCGCTGGTGTAGGGATACATGGAAGGTGGCGATGTAAGCTGTGAGGCCATCAGCGCCACTCCAGACGCGACGTTCGTGGAGGTACTGGTTGTCGTAGACCCCGGAGCGAATATAAGTTTATTCTCCTTTTCGATTCCTTCCTTTGTGACGTCGGGCGTGGGAATACGAGGCCGATTCTTTGTTACCGAGACATTAAGTCCGTTTATGCTCAATTTGGAATCTGAAAGAATAAGAAATTAAATTCAAAAATGTCCGATGTTGTAACCTAAGGGGTGACTCACTTTGTTTAATTAATTGTTTTTGTGCTCGAATCGACTTTCGATGCACGAACTTTTCATAGAGGCTCGGTTTCGATTGCAGCTGTTGCTGCTGCTGTTGTTGCTGTAGGATAGCCAGGGGCAGGCCGGATTCGGGACTAGAGTACACAGAGTTCAATCGATTGCGATTAAATGCTGTACCACCGGATGAATACGCTGTGGACTGGCTTCTCATGGATCCCATTCGCGACAGCTGACGCGTGAGCCAATTGTTATTTTTACGACGCTCAACCATGGGGGTGTCAACACTCTCCTGAAACGACGATTCAAACGTTAGTTTATTCGAAATGTATATGTAAGTAATTGGTGATAATCTTACGTAGTCGGCGTACACGTCATCTGTCATCGGGCGCTTAGTGGGTATGATGTTGGCGTACATGGCGTCGGAGGTCTTCACTTTGTATTTCTCTGCGGAGCCCTTCGGTTCGTTGCGACGGTAATGCTCGGACGCTACTGTGTATGGCAGATCTTTCGGCACTACACACTCCCAGTATTGATCGCGCAGTAGTTCTGGATGTTCTTCGTGCATTTCATCAACGATCATATAAGATGCCTATAAACAAAATTAAATATATTTTGAGACGGAGTTTTCTTATCAATGGATTTTATTTTTTGTTTCACGATGCAGAACGGTGCAAAAGCACGTACGGATATTAATTTGGGCTGGATACATTTGTGTGTTTTTGAAATTGACTATACCATTTCCTAGGATAACTAGGAATTTGTAGTCGGCTTGCTTTTTGACATGTTTGCTATGTGGTCATTGTGGTTGATAGTCCGAAAAAGACATAACAAATTTAATAGTATCATCGTATATAAAATTAACAACACATCGCTCTATTATATAAAGAGATAAAGTTTGTGAGTTTGTTATTAGGGACTAAGCTCTGGAACTACTGAACCAATTTTGAAAATTCTTCCATCAGTGGAAGGCTACATTATTTCTACGTATATTATAAGGCTATATTTGATTACGATTAATAATAGTTTTTAATGTGAAATAACAATATTTGTCGATCAATCAAAAAATCATCTCCACGAAAAATTACGGAAACCACTTCCCGCAGTCGTGAAGCATTGAGATCAGGGTGTTTTTAACAGAGATCGTTTTAATAGTGTGAGTGAGCGTACGACCGCGCTATGCTACCTTTGTTTTGTTTTCAAACATTTTTCTTACTGATCTCATGTAAAGGAAAATTTGAAACCAAAATCTTTATCAGTGCTGCCGAGGAGCAGCGATGGGGATTTTTGAAAAAATGTCCAAAGTAGATTTGAAAAAAAAACCCAGTTGATTTTTATATTTTCAAAATATGAATAAAATATAACATACATATATACAGTGGACTCTCCTTAAGTCGAACTTTCCCTTACTCGAACTTTTTCGCCGTATTTTATATACATTTTCCTTATCTTTCCATACAAAAACCTCTCTCTTAGTCAAACTCTCTGTAACTCGAACAAATCTTGGTATCCCGCGACAATTCGATTTAGGGGGAGTCCACTGTACATATAAAAAGGGTTTTCCAATAAGGACTTGACAACTTTTTTTTAAATAAATCGCAAACCATTTGAGATATTTCAAAACTTTATTATCGGCTTGAACTACAATCAAAACATTTATGAATGGAACTCGACTTCGTTTACGTAGCTACCGCACACACGTTTGAAGTAGCCCCATTTGCACCAAACAGTTATTTTTTGTGGCCAATAATGCATATTTTGCTTAAGATAATGAGCTTCGTTAGGAGCTTCTTTGGAGGTAACGGTCTTAAAGTTGCGGTCACCGACTCCGAATTTGGGTAAAAACATTTTATAATTTGCAGACGTTGCTTGTTCGTGTACATTACCATGAAGAAAATGTTGAGCTTACTGTATTAATTGACAGTGACAGTTTGATGATCAGTGAAATAGTGCGTTCACAAATTAAATTCAAAGTAGTCAAGTCCCTATTGGAAAATCCTCTACATACACATAAATAATTTAAAATAATAAAATTAACATTTTTCTTCGAAACATAACAAAAACAAAAATTCATATATTCGTCTAACATTCACATCAGTCTTAAAATATGGTAAAAAATTGTATCCATTGCTAGCTATACATTGTTTTTTTTTTTTTTTAAATTCCCGTCGACTAATGAACATTGATTAAATAGTCTATAAGAACCAGGGATTCTGAAGGTTTCCAACAATATTAACGTCGCCACGGAATAACATTTTGTAAAGTGGTTGTATTTAAATTATTTCGAAATTTATCCTTCAAAAAACTTACTTTTAACTTTTACTATTTTTACTTTTAAAAGTGCAGCAAATTTTATTTACAGTACCTAGATTTATTTTTCGGCAAAATGCAGCAGATCTACAGCAATAACAGTAAAGTCACAACCTGGTTTAGGAGTGGTATGGAGGAATAACAGAGATAGATTGGCAGAATATCAGATGCTTGGATGCAATAGTGTGGTTAGGAGAAAAAGTACGTGGTAATATTTAGATTAATTTTTCATACGAGACAATAAAAATGCCGCCCGTTCGGACGACGAGCGTTTATGTTGAAGAAGTAGGTTGCTCAATCGCGGGGGTGTCTCCCTTCGCAATGGACGTTGAAAAAATTGAACATTTTGAAGCGCACTTATAATTTTATAACAAGTAAAAATGTGTTGCGCCCAGCGAAATGGGCACGCATCAGCTAGTACAAAATAAAATGAATTGCTGGCGATAGTTCTGCATAGCAACGGTTATTAATTTATCTCTAGATAAGCTTGATACCAACAATTAAACAACAAATCGTATTGCTGCCTTTCTTTGATGTCATATAATATGCTATGTGCTATATGCTATATACTATGCCCGGATTTTAATGGAGTTAAAATTAAATGCTGAAAGACAGCCAGGCTTGGCGCTCTATGGAAACGCGGCTGTACTACCACGGTGTTCAGGTACAAAAATTGTCTCTCGAAAAAAACAAGATATCCTCCATCTGCGCCATATAAGAGGACAGGGATGATCAAGGTGTCCAGGAGTGCTCAAGGGGCTCTACTACTCAATTATCTCTTGAGTCTAAAGAAACAGAGAAGGGTAAAGTGCATTATGTATCTCCAATGGTACAGGTGTGTAGTCTTCTCGATCTTGAAGTTCAGAATGTTTTCAGCGTGAAATCCGGCCTAGTTTTCGACGCCACAGCTGA
Organism: Eristalis intricaria; assembly: GCA_964034865.1. Lineage (NCBI taxonomy): Eukaryota > Metazoa > Arthropoda > Insecta > Diptera > Syrphidae > Eristalis > Eristalis intricaria. Next base: position 90,212,245 of record OZ035875.1, on the reverse strand, counting down.
ATAAGAACCATACGACGATTTCCTAAATATTACTCTTTTTTCGGAAATAATACTTGTTCTTATGTTGTAATGTCGACTCACGAGCATGGGTACTAACGAATCCCGAATACTATTCTAGAAATTTGCGACAATGAGTGAAAATGTTTATTGCAGCCTTCGTTGAAATATCGACTCAGCATTAAACATTTTTTTCAATTTTTTATGACACCGCACTGCTTCCAGAACAGGGATTGGATGATTAATTTGTGGTTAAATGACGATTCCGTCAGTTTAATGGTTTTCTGGGATGGGCAGGCTAAAGTCTTACACATGAAAGGGGAAATACCCCGACATGAAAAAATATACGGCAACCGTTCCCTTATTTAGTTGGTCATCTTTGGTAGAAATTAAAGCTATTACTTTCGCTTGAACAATTAAAGGTTTCTGCTTCTTACTGAAATTGGAAATTGAAATGGTTAAAATTCAAGAAAACAATCATTGCATAAATATGTAGATGCACGGAAAATGCCATGAGGTGTTTACTGTGTCATTATATACTTTGGCAAATCTGACTCAAATTGCTTGAATTTTTGCTGTGATTTGTCAGCCATGTGAATATTCAATTGATCTGTTGTACATACTGTACTAGAATTTAATTCATTGTGCGGGTTATGGAGGAAAGACTTTGACTTGAGACAGAATTTTGCAGATCAAGGCGAAGTGTGTTTCCTGTTCCTCTTAATCCATAGACACTCAGCAGAAAAAAGCTGAATTCAAGTACACCCATCACTTAGTGGCTTGTGAGGCGTTCGATAAGCTTACTGCCTGGCTCATGTACCTTGTTTCAGCAGAGATAATGTTAAGCGATAATTCAGTTTTCGCCAGGTCAGTCTCGGGTGTTATCTGTTACCTAAAACTCTCTCTTGACTATGATAATGCCGAATCTGTAACTTTGGTTTTCAGGTTTGCCACAAATACTAAGGCAGTAACCGAAAATTATATTTCACTCCGAATCTTGTCTAATTCGTCTACCTATAAGCTGCCTGGAATATCACCATGTCCCGGAATCCAGCACAACGCCGAATTGCATACGGTCTTCTTTGGAACTAAATGGCAACGTACTGAGTTTGCACTATGGATGGTCGTTTCTTACAAGAAAAGATACCTCTATGACTAAGCCAACTATCAAGGGGTACGTCCCGCCGCCGAAGTATACTATCGACCAAATCTTAATAGTATACAAAGCCTGAGGAGCCTGTCAGAAATGCAGACCTACATTTACCACTCATCATATCACAGCGTGCATAGAGACGTTACCAGTGTTCTCATACCTGAGAAGAGCTGATGCCAGTGTATGGGTACTGAATGGGTTCGCGATGAATGAGACAAAACTATACTGCCTTCAAGGAAAACAAACACTACGGACGGCCTAATCATAACGGCACCATATGCACTTTCGAGATAGTCAAGCACAAAGAACCAACTCCGTACAGAGATTATCCGTAGAATAACTCTTGCTAATCGCTATTTCCTCGGGCTCGAGAGGCAACTGAGTAGTAGAGCACTCTCTCAATGGACGAAGCTGACTAATAACATCTTGATTATCCCTGTTCTGCTCTATAGTTCGATGATATTTACAGTCTCAAGATCAGATGAAGAAGACCTTGGTCATTTCGCAGAGTTTCCATCCTGATAGGTACACTTAGAACATGATGGTCCATTGTGATGCCCACAGTCAGACTACTACCACTGATTGACCACTCCAGTGATAGTGCCGTTTTTTATTTCCAAACTTAAATTACAAAAACAAGTTGACCACATGTCTGTTATGTGTTTACAGTTAAAAATGCTCCTTCTTCAGGTGCCCGAATTGTCACGCAACACTTTGCGTATTTAAATCACATCACACCCAGCCCAACTTTCAATTTCTCTACTTCCCCGCTTTCCAACCCAACCCGCTACGATAATAACAAACACGTAAAGAAGTACTTCAACCTCTATTTCCGAAGCCTAATGTCGCCACCCAGTTATAGGCGAATTTTTATTTTTATTTTTTTGGCAACCTTCACCTGGCCAGTGCGTACGCTTTCATCCATTGCCAGGTGGCACAGAGAGAGGTAAATCCATATACCTACACCCAGTTTTTGTTTTCGTTTTTTTTTTCGAGTAGTGTCATTATACTTGTACATGTCATTTTAAAACAAAACCGTCGTGTATCATTGAACCGATACACAAATTTGAAAATCATTTTTTACCACTCAGCCAATTCTTATTGCATCTTAATTATGTCACGTCGAACAGTTTCGACTTCGGAATGTTTCATTTGTTTATCTAATAGCAGAGTAGAGAAGTAGTTGAAAAAAGTGAAAATGAAGTACCTATGTTGGGTGATTGTGTAAGAAAAAATCTTATTTTTTGTCACGTTTTCCAAAACTGCATGGAGATCAGTGTGTACGGCAAATTGTTGCTTGATGTCATCATTCAACGTCTTGCACCGCCTTGGTCGGTGGAAAATGAAAACGATTGCAGTCAGCATGAGAAAATTGCTTGTCCTCTGTTGTGGATGTTTTGGATTATGACAATAGACACGGTAGAGTCAGCTGAAGAATGAATCATCACAAGAGTCCAGAGCGATTGCAACAAACTGGTATTTTGGCTCGTTTAAATGTCTACTGCTACCGCTGAAGGTCATAGCTGAGCAGTTATTAACAGAAATAAATAATAAAAAAAAAACACGATCTGCTACATATTTACTGCTTAATGCACAAGCGAGCAATTTTTGCCTTTATTTCCAGTTTTATGTGCAAAAAAAAGGCGCCAATAGCTGGTTGACAAGTATTTTTGATTTTTGCATGCGTCTGAACTTGAGGGCAACAATAGCTTTTAAGACAGGTTTCCGATTTTTGACCGAATGACTTTTGGCAATTTTTCCCTTGAATTTATTTTTTTGTATTATTATCAGTTATTAATGATGTTGAAGTTTTAATTGCAGTCTTAGGACCGTGATGACAGCTCATAAGAGGCCACTTAATTGTGCGAACCTTCTAGTGAATGCGACGTTTGAAGGTGACGAAGTCGGGGAAGTTTCTGCGTTAAATGTTTCCCCCTTTTCAAGAGAAGTGTTTCATTGATGTCCGACTAATTAGAAACTTAACAACACACGAGAGCTTAATATAATCTGCCTCTTCTACTAAGATCTTAAATCAAGGCTTGACCGGAGTTCGTCATCTTTCTCAAAAACCCCTCAGACTTGTTTTGTGATAATCTGATACAAGTAGTGGTATCGGGGCGCCAAAGCGCTGCCATAATTAATTTGATTGGTCATAAAAAAAATTTCAATTCTATGACGTCTTGCTCAAAGTATGTAGTTGTCAAAACATCAATAACCTGTAGAGACACTGCTGCAGAGAAGCGGTAACATTAAGTTTTAACATCAAGTGGAAAGTATCTTGAAAATAAGATCACTTTAAGGTATGGAGCACGGCTACGACTATGTACTTAATTGTGCAATTAAGGTAGGGAGCTTTGTGCAGTGATGTGTGAGATTAATATATCAAGTTCCAGTTTCCGCTCACGCGATTGCTAAATGTACGTTGACATCAAAAGCTAATCTGTGTACTAAGAATTAACCCCTTTTCGTTCAGTCACTGTGTTGCCTCTAACCTGTCACTAGTACTTTGGTTCAACCTCTCCAATCTCGTTGAAGACTATCATTAGTTACACCTGCACTCATTTGAAGCATTAAAAACATAACTGATTTGGTTTTTGGATCCATGCTTCCTTTTTTGCGTTTGATTTTGCTTCCCCTAGAAATGTTTATGCAAACGTGCCTCAAATACTGCAAAGCACACACACCCTGCATAACTTGTTATGAATATTTGCAATTGATAGCATCGAATTTCAGAAAGACCTGGATGAACACAAAAGCAAGTGAATTGTAAAGATGGAGTGGAACTAAAAGGCAAGTGTCCAGAAGGGGATCAAGTTGAATCGATGTCATTGCAGCATTATAAATTAAGTAGTATTGAATTACACTGATTGATACAGTTTCAAAATTAGTTCTCGTTGACCAGAATTTTGTAACAGTTATTTAAGTTGGCATGTGTTCCTAGATTATTGTAGGCTACAGTATAATTGTTGAGTGAAACTATCCTATCATAAGACCACTTTAATTAGCTGTGTTTGGTTTGTTTGGAACAATATAAGTATTTCGACAGAAATTTATACAGATATGTTGATTTGGTCTGGTGAAAACTAAGAAGGCAAGGAGGGTGTTTCACCGTCACAATAACAAGCTATGTTCATACATCCATAGCTTAAGACTGTCCAGTGTGGCTGAATATAAGTTGTTTCCAGATGGAAGGGATGATGTACATTAGAAGACAATGTCTGATGAATGTCCTTGAATGCCTTTTTGTTGCGGCGGGGTAAGTGGGCGACTTCAGAGGTGGATAGCCATGGCAGAAGGTTTAGCGTTGTACGGCGCAGCTCGTCGGATGGGGCTCGTATTGTCTCCTTACTTGTACACCACCCATTTGCAAACAAAAATGCATTGTGCCTATGGCGAAATAAGATAGAATAAGTATGGCAGCGCCTCCTTCGTTCAGCCTCAGCCTAACATTCAACTCCGTCAATCACCCTGACACTCAGATAATGTACTGCAAAGAGGGCACTTTAACGACTTTTTTCCTTCATAAACTCAAAACTTAAAATACACAACGATGGTCATTTCCTATATCGCATGTCTAACAAGAAGCTTTGCAGCAACCGGGATGTCATTCAGTCACAACGACCTACAGTTTAATCACATTACGCTGAGAAGCAATTTGTTTGGCAATTTATCGTACAGTAATGATCAGCAAAAATTTAAAAACAAATATCCTCACTGTGGTGTTTCTGTTTAGAATTCTTCGATAATTTAATGAAAAGTTAAATTGTGAAAGTAATTTATTATTTTTAAATATCGCTTCTTATAAATTTGCTTTATTAGACTAGCGATTCAAAATAGCTGGAACAACAACCTTAAGGCAAAGTAAGTGATTGATCAATTTGGTTTGAGAAAACGGTATAAAAAAAGGTTGCCAAAATTTTACAAGCAAGAGAGGGCAAACTTGAGAAGAAATGCACGCTCATTCTAAAACAAACAAGAATGACAAAGTTAAGATGACCCCTTTTTAAATAGCGTCATTATATTGATTTGCACTTCGCCTCGCTCGAATTAAATAAAATGTGACCCAAAATTATTCCGAAAATTATTTTTATCAATAAAAAATGACGCATAGATATTCTAAAAATCCATCTATCTAAAGGTCTCAGCATTATCACAATTTAACACAAATTAAACTGTTGAAATATAAATTGAATGTAAATTTCAGCGATATCAGTCACTCACCTTCATGTGGCGATCTATTAGCCAGTTTAGCTCGATGTCATCATCGTCTTCGCCGAACGGGTTGATTAGCACCTCAGCAACCTTAAGCCAGCCAACGTAAAAGACGAACTGTAGAAATTAAAAATGCATATATTGTTAAGATATTCTTTGTTTTTGATGATTATGAAAATTTACTGAGTCTAACGAAATCGTAAAAAATATTTATTGCGCAATAGACAATGGCACCGCCCAGTATTCTCTCAAAATGAAAAACAATTGAATTTGAAGAAAGGACATCACCCATTCAACACAATTCCCACAATTAAAATGCCGAAATGGCATATAAAACGTTCATCGTATGTATGTACTTGACTACTTATCTAGGTAGTTGAGTCAAGATTTGTGACCCTCTGCCAACATCAAGAATCCGAGTTTTCACAGAAATACAAGTTTCAATGTTTGACGCTTTTTTATTAATCTGTTGACATTGTAAGATTAATGATTACTCAGATTTTTTTAAAGTCACAAACCTAAGTCTTGAGTAAAGAAGAACTGGTATAAGTTCGAATAGGTTGGTTTCTGTTATAAAATTGTTTAAAATAAGTACATCGTCATTTGAAACGACTTGTAATTGTCTTGATAAGTGTTGCAGTGAATCGTGGCTATTTGTTGCCTTTGTTACAGAACTTGTTTTTGTTTAATGGTTTAAATGCTCAAAAATGAGAAATATTTTATGAATATGAAGCTTTATTATTGATATATTAAAAGTATAGGGCGGCCCAAACAGAACCAACCAATGTTAAACACGAATTAGCATTTTATCTTCCAATATAATTGTTATTTTACTTTTTGCAGGTTATAATTGAGTTCCTGGAAAATTATAGTACATACTAGACTTGTGCATTTTAGTTCAGTCGAGAAAGCGCTCAGATAAGTTAAAATCAGTTCATTGAACTAGTTCATTCTTCTAGGTCATTAAGTTCAATGTAGTTCATTGCTCAGAAAATGTTATGCAATTTTCGCCTGTAGGTCGTTATATTGTCGTTATAGATAACATCATTACTCCTACCGCTACCATACTAATTACCAATATACATGAAATTGAGTGGAATACAAAAATAATAGGGCAACCTTAACCAGACAAAAATCTCTTTAATAAAGTATCCATTCATCGCGCTAGAAAACCGTTTTAAAAACCATACAATTACAATAACATATCCGTGCACAAACTCAATTTACGTTATAGTTCAGTTATTCTTACTAAATCACATGTATGCAGAGTTTGTTGAACTACTGAACTAAATGAACTAATTTAAGATTACATTGTGATACTTTGAACTGGTTCGTTCGTGAACTAAACAAGCCTTTCATACACATAACTTTTTCTATTCTTATCAACGATCAATTGTTAGTACGCAGCAAAATATCACCAATATCATAAACAATGTCCAATTACCATCTAAGTGGAATGTCAATGAACAATGCTCAGTGGGGCTTCGAAATCCAAGGGCAACACACCAGCATCAAGAAAGAGGATGGTACGCCAGAAACGATTATCGGGCTTCTTACAGAACAGTGGTCGACACATTCATGTGATTTCAACAAGGGGACAGAGTGCACTTCTTTGCTGTAAAATGATTTCACGCATGGTGACGTGAAATTTGGCATTTTTTATGTAGATATTTAAAATATAAAGTGTATGTTATTTGACCAGATAACAGTGTTTCCACTGAACAATTTGAGAAACAATTAACAGCAAGAATGTAAATGTCCTTGGCTTGATCTTGCACCGTTAGCAAAAAAAACTTTCGACTTGAACTAATGAAGAAGATATAGAAATTAAACCTATCAACTTATCATAATAAGAACGAAACAATTTTCGAGTATGAGGTTGCATGTGGATTTGCCAGCTTCGATATCGAATAAGGAATTGTTTTTTTTTAGAGTATACTTAAAACCGTATGACTTCTGCAATCGCTATTAAGTTTAAGGTTACCTCATGCAAGTTGAATCTTCTTATTTTCTTGCTCTAATAATTGTTTCCAAAATTTTTGTGTGTGCTGGAATCCCTTTTTAAGTTTTCCAAGTTTTCCTTGTTGTCGCTTTGTGTGGCAAAAGAGGGTCAAATTGTGACTTAAGTCGCATAGTGGTAACCCTGATGTAATGCAAAACGCGCCAAAAAGATCCAATATCTGTATCGAGCAAAATGCTAGAAATTTGTCTGATGTCATATTTCATTCATAGCACATAAAAAAAATCCGTAAAATGTAATTGATACTCACAAAAATAATTTGCAAGACTTTCTGTCGAGAAGCTACTGTAAAATCACATAAATCAACTACTGTACAAAAGCAATTACAATAACATATCCATATACTTTGCAAGCGGTTTATTTCAACTTTAATTGTAGAAGTATTGTTCGATGTTTTTTTCTGGTGCATGTTGTTTAACATGTTGAAGGACATGTTAGGACAATTTCAATGGTACGAGAGAATACCGTGGATAATCAGTGCACATTTAGCATATATAACATACACAATTTAGGTACGTCTTGTTAGGTATTTTACTTATACTTTAAGTAGACCGAGCCCATTTTAATAGATCAATATTTCAGTTACGGAAGACAATCAGATGAGTGCCTGATTGACAGATGAGTGCCTGATTAATTCATTACATTTCACCATCTTAATAAAATACCGTTAACAAGTTGAAGAGATTTTGTTTGTAAGTAAATCACACAAAATCAGTGAATCAATATTCAAATTCAAGTTTACAATTGTATTTTCCTGAGCTTCTAAAAAAGGCTAATTGGTAACTCCCTGAGCTAGCAACATCTCCGGATACGCCTGCCAACGACACGTTTTTCATTTTTATTATAAAAATGACTTAATTGTCTCGATGGAAAACATGGCTTCGTTGCGGTTTTTGTGCGACGAACGCTTGCATAACACTCTACGAGCTGTTAAATTGTTAATTATCCGCTTTTAGCTAAACATAACAATTAATCAATTGGCTTAGGCCAGCCTGTGGGAGAGTAAACATTTTGACGTGCAATTTCAAACGTCTCAGAACCAAAAGCACATCCACAGCGTGTATGCTCAGATTTGAATGAAATCAAAATCTGTTCCTCTTGTGGTTTTAAGTGGCAACATGTGCCGGCCACTTGAACTATTTGAGTGCAAAGAAACCGTCAACGCCAGCCACTTGTTGATTGGTTGCTGTTCAGATTAGTTGCCACTTTGGCTTTTCGCGTGAAGGCAAGAGAATGATCTGAGGTGTTTTTTTTTTCAAAATGAAAGCACTGATTCATCGACCGGTTTTCATACCGCAATCGAGTTTCGGCGACGGTGAACGAACATTCGAAAGCAGTTTCCGAGTGGCAAATTAGTATATTCAACAGTAACTGCTAATGAATTTCTGCGTCTTCTAGCAGTCTGCATAACGAGTTTATTTTTAAATTGCACATGTGTCCCGGTGGATTTATTAGCAACATGGGCCTTCTGAAATATTTAAGTCCATTCCATCGAAATGCGTTGGGTGGAGACTGTTTTTTTTTTTATGGTTTTTATATGGCCTACCAGACTTCGTCGATTCGTCAATAACAAACAGCTATTAATAACAGTGCTGTCACTGTAGAACGTTAAACGGTAAATTAAAGCACTCTTCATGCAAGCGAATTAACAACAATCGGTGTGAAACAATGCCGTTCTGACATGACGTCCAGGAGAACGATTTATGAAGTGAAGTGTCAAGTCGCTTGTCATGGCTGCCATTCGCAATTCTGTAGATAATCGAAACACCTTGACTACACTCACCTGTAGGACTGTGAAAAGGGGGAAAAACAAATCGGTGTCATCTTTCCCATTCCGCGGAGGCATGTTCGGAAGCATTTGCTTGCCCAGCAGAGCAGCTATGAAGTATATGTACAACACCAACGTGACCACCTGAAACGATAAAAATTAAATATGCATCATGTGAGTAGTGAGCAGATACATTTTTCGATGATCATTGACCGTCATCGGCTATCAACGACAGCGATGAAGGGCGCAACCATTGCCTTGTCTCGTCTTACCTGCGTGTAAACCAGCGGAACGCAGACGGTGTCATAACCGATTAAGCCGCCCAACCTTCGCCGAATGTCAGACAGCTCCGTCAGAATCGTCTGAACGATATGATCGGATGAGATCAGACCGTCCTTGCGGGCACGATTTATAATATTTGTCGCCCACACCAGTGGCATCCAGTACTTGGACATTGGACTCTTGGCATTCATGGTCTCAAAGATTTTCATCTCACTCTCGTGCATAAGACCCGCGTCTACTAGGTGCTGGGTTGTAGGGAATCGTCTCTTTACGCGAAGCGATATTCGCTGCAGGGTAATGACATAGGCCAAGACCATATATCGCATTATGTTGCGACGCATCAGTCGTCCTGTCTCGTTCTAAAACAAATTAAATATGGATAAGTATGCGCTCCGTTTTGAATCAGTCGTCATTGACTTACTCCTCCATTGGAGTTTGGGATGGCAGCACTTATGAAAAGGGCAAGAGTGTCAGGCCATGGCAACAGTCTGTATTGCTCCCACCATCGCTTCACGACCAGACTTACATAGAATCCGAGCACAAAGGACATCGGAATGGTTTCACTCTGTTCACCGAAGTAAACTCGGATTTTGGCAAACATTCTGGAATAACAAGATTGTCGTTTAAACTCACATGTACGTGTGTAAGTTTCTCGTTTTAAAGAACTTGTTTTTGTGTGTTCTTTTTTAACGAGTTAAGTGCGCAACCACTAGAAGCACGTTAAATGAAAACACGTTCTCTCAAAAGCAGGGCACGGCAAGTCAAGGCAGATGCCAACAAAGTCGTTATCTTAAGTTTAACATTAAGCGAACAATACCAATCTGATGTAGCACGTGTTTTCTGATTTAAATATAAACTTGTATTTACTCACCTCTGTTGGTAATCATTAAGTACAAATCTATAGACTAAATTAATTGAGTAATATAAACATAAATAAGCTACTAATTCGCGCCACACAAGTTTGTAAACACTGCCGCGCCACCTGAAAAGATACAAGCAAAAAAAAAGTTGATGGCTTAGTAAAATATCTTATAAACCTCAGCAAATAGATGCAGGTATTTTTAGTTTCATTGATTAAGTCACACGAGGTTGAGGAAGTTATTTCCAAACCAGTTTCTATTTTATTCCCAATGGAGCAGTTTAAGATTGTGCTAAGCTGCATATAACTTGTTTTATAGACGATGGATTATTCATTTTTGCACGAAGAGATCAACAGGGTCAATTGCAGGTCTCTTTTCTGTGGCGAATTAGATTTGCTGTCAAAAGTTTCACAAGTTTTCATGACTTTAAGATTGGAGAATAGGTTTCAAAGAAGTGGATACTTAAAAGTGAACATTATCGCGATTTCCACTCTAGATGGTCTTTATTTCATCATTATTGTAATTACATCTCTCAGTATATCTGCTTGTCTGTGCAACGTCACGAGGTTACAGTCGTTGTACAAACGCCAAAATCGACGACTTAATTTTCGAGGTAGTTAATGATTTGGTCTACGAAGGAAGCATAAACTTGACAAACGACTTCGTCAATCGTTCGAAATTGGATTGTCCAGGAAATAAAACTGATGGATTGGAAAGCTTACTGTCACATCTAAGCCGTACAGACACATGGATCCTAAATTGTTTACGCGACACTTAGACTTGGAAGTTAGCATTCGACGTGCAATTGTCGAAATACAGTCGAATTTCCTGTGAAATGTATTTGAAAATTGGAACTATGGATTACGCAATGTACGCGCTAGCCCACATTAAGGTCTATAAAATGTGGGAAATGATATTCAAACATTATGCGATAGAATTATCTGCCAAATCTTCATTCATTTTTATTTAAATTTAAAGTTCTCCTCTAATAAAATGGGTGGACCAACCCCCAGGTAACCGGGAACTAGCCAGTACATTCTACAGCAACCACTCGAGTTGTGTGTTTTTTTTTTATCCCACACGTGAATCAACTGTACAAAATCCTCCACTTCAATCAGAGGTGTGTTTTGTTAGACATGAAAAATCTTTCAGAAATATTATTTTTTCTTATATTTTCGATGCATAGTACAAAATAAATAAAATGCAAATATGTATTATTATTTTATATTTTTCAATTAGTACCAAATCAGCCACATCAGGCCAGTTCTTTTTATGGATTTCAGTACACTTTTGAAAGTGGAAGTCGTTTATCCGACATGTTAGATTATAAGGAACAATCGCTTATAAGAACCATGATCCTTTTATTTTGGTTGGTATTGTTATTTTTTCTATAGTAAGACCTAGGAACATTGTATACAACGACGATGAAACAAAGAACTTAACTGAAATAAACAGTCGTCACAAAAAAGTTGTGTTGGGGTTGGGGTTGGGGTTTATTTGATTTTTTTCGGTTCCTATTTCCTGTACAAAGTGGAACCATTTTTTTTGGATAATATCACACTATTATTTAAAAATGTAAAGTTTGTAAGTTTGTGAGTTGGTTTGTGAGAAGCGAAATCTGAAATTACTGAACCCATTTTGAAAATTATTTCACCAATAGAAAGCTAAATGGTATCTCTGTGATATAGGCTGTATTTGATTGTGACAAATAAAATTTTGTATGTGAAATAAAAATATTGTTCAATAAATTCACAAAAAGCAATCAATCGCACAATTTGTTTTCAGTGGAGACCACTGCCCACAGTCGTAGAGCGCTTCTAGCAGCAATAGAGCAATAGAGTGTACAACCGCGCTAAAACATGCTTTTGTTTTTTGTACTGAAGTGACAAATTGATATCAAAAGAGATAAAATAACGGATATATGTAGATTTGCCGGAGTATACACAAGAAAAAGAGTTAGATAGTTAGTTTGTAATAAAATGTAAATTAATGAATTTGCTTCATTTTAACTTTCCGCTTCGGAATGTTAAGAATGAGAACAATACATAACATCAATTCAGCGTAATATATCCACTGAGCCACAGCAGCGCGAGGTCGTGTCAGCTAGTATAAAATAATTTTGATGTATCCATAAAATGTTACAGTAATTACATATTTCTATTTAGTTCTTTCTACTTTAGGCGTTGTACGCGACTCATTGTTTCGAGTGCTCTCCTTACATTGGCTGCCACGAAAGCCACCGGTGGTTCTCATGTTTTTTTTTTAGCAGGGGGATGAGTGTCCCGCCTTTTGATTTTTTGAACGATAGTTCTTCGAACTCCTTTGTCGTTTTCATATATTCAAAACATTGGGACCTACAGTTTTATGCCGACTCCAAACGGCGGAGTTGAGGAAATTGTTTCTGGACAGGACTAATCTTTGAGCATTGCAAGGGATTCGAAAGAGGTGGAACCGTGAATTATGAAAGTTGGCTACTTGGGGATTCGAACCTGGCACCCTCTGCGTAAGGGTCGACGCACTAACGCACTACGCCACGGCGACCCACTGACCTATGAGAATAGTTCTGCCAAAATCAACTTGAACTTTTGGAACAGCTAATTTTAATTACTTTGGTAGTAGACCAATCATCATTAATTCGCAAAACCACTTTTTGCATGCAAGCCATATACAAGCAATATAAATAGTGGCAAAATTAGTAACATTCTCTGTTGATCATTCCAAGAGACGTTCACTACTTAGTAAAAAAAAACAAGTAGTAGAACACAGGTCAAACATTAAATAAAGGTTTAACTTCCTGTCCCATTATCGCCTATTTTCCCAATAAACTGCTGAAAGCATCGTAAAAACTAATTACTCCGCTTGCTGTGTTCACACTCTCACACTCTACACCCAGTAACATATACTTTGAAAGTCAAGTCATCCAATTCGGATAAACAAACTGTTCAAGGCTGCTGCAGTTGATTTGCGTTAGTTTTCTATCTCTCCGTTTCGCGTGTGCTTAGACGATAAAACAAAAATAATTTAAATAATTCATCAATGAAAATCTGCAGATGACGCTGAGTGATGTAATTAATCGTCTGAAAAATTTCACGCCGAGTTGTGTCACTCTTTGTGATATCACCAACACACTAACAACCACCCATCAACGCAATGCGAACGAAGTGCAGATTATCTGCTTGTGATAGCTCTGGGTGGACCCACTTTAATAAGTCTCAAGTAATACGTCTAGTCATTTGAGTTTATGGCGGATGTGGATGGTAGTGTTTTCACGCCTAAGAGCGTTTGACATGCAATGAAGTTCGGGGCTAAGATTGTAAACAAAGATACGACGGTTGTTAGTGGCTCGGTACGCATTGGTTTTTGAATCACGGACATTTTCTGAGAGATTGCATCTAAATAAGTTATCTTTTGTGAATTGTTTGGGGATCTCTGGGGAATTTGGAAATATTCCGATTGATATTGGCACGTTTTCTCTAATACTGATGTAATTTCACATGCGTTGTCATTTCGAGGTAAATGACATGTGCATGTTTGATAATTAAAGTGATTGACTTCAGCAGTCACACGAAGACGAAGAAGGAATCCCAGCTTTTCTGAAAAAGAAAAATCTGGAAGATGTTGGAAATCAATTTCAATAAAGTTCTTGAATCGAACGCAATGACCTCTAGTTCGTACCTTCAATCAAAACGCTAGCGCGAACTGATTAGTATGAATCGGGTGAATCTCAGTACCGGTCATTGGGCCAGTGGTAGTCACTTCCTCCTTCTGACTAGGTATCCCCTACAACCACTTCTGTAGAGAAGGATCAAACCATTTTGTATATAATTACACCACCTTCTACTCGCTTAAATTTAGTCAATAAGACGCCTTAGACTTCAACGACCTTACAGAACTATGCTGCAATATTATAATTCATCTGCAGCGATTTCTTAAAAGCTCTAAATGGTTTGCGGAATATGATTAACTGGATCCTCCATTAATCCAGACATTCTTTAAGCAGATTACTTATAACAATTACAGAATACTGGAAGGGGTCTTTTTCTAGTCTATTTCACATTTATAGTCATATCACATTTATGAGATTATTCTCAGAGTTGAACTCAAATTCCAACCATTGCTTCCCGGGAAAATACACAAAACAATTAAGGGTACGTGATTATTCTGCCCCATCATCCCTAGCATTCCACAGGTGGACACTTTTAAAATAAAAAATCGAACGCCCGAATCCGTGCATTGCGTTATCTTCAAGTACCTGCAAAAATGGCATACAACCGAAACTGCAGTAAGTCATTATCATAGACTAACGAACAAATAGAAAAACCTCAGAAGTTTCACCACATTTGGAACAGCGACGATAGCAGTGTTCACTACCTCGACTCGACTGCTATGACTTATGGCGCACAAATAACTACAGAGTAAGAGAGACATGCATCACATTAGGAAAGTTGTTTGGCAGTCAGTTTTAATTATGCATGCTAAGGCACCCTGCACATATGCGCACTGTGGCAACAATCATGTGGGGATATGACTACAGTGTTGTTGTCGCGAGCGGAATGATTGAATTTGGTTTGAAATGCGACCAAGATCAAGGTGAGCGTGCATGAGTATCGCAATGCGCTTCACTTACATAAGACAGTTGCAGGAAACTGGAGCAATCTCCATCGGAAAGTGTAAGATCTTAAATGGATTCGTTTTTTGTTGGCTCTGATCACCGTGCGTGAGAATATTCTCGACAGAGTAATGCCTCCGTTAGCGTGTGACTAATCGAAATAGATTCTTTGGGTTGTGTGCAGCAAATTGTGATGGCAAATTTTCATCGAAGAAGTAGATGCCTTCACTTAATTGTGCTTAATTGGCGCAAACTACAAGCCCAATTTAGTTACGAGACATTGAAAAGGAGCGTCAAAATAGCTCCAGACGTTTCTTTGTAAATGCGTGCCTATGAGAACAAAGTAAAGCGACCGCGAGGCATGAAAGGTGACAGTTTATGTGAACTGTGTACAGTCACAGCAGCTAACAGATGACATCGGGCAGGTAGATTTCTAATGAGAAATTATGAATGCTTTTTTTACACCCCTTGAATTGACCCGGCTTGTGTAAGTTCAAGTGATATGTTGCATTAACTAATCGTCTAAGTTGTCGTGTAAGTTATTAATGGTTCTGCTGAATACTGATAACTTGACGTAACTGCAACTCCTCATCATGCGCATGTTATTTAATTTGATAAATTAATGTAAATCTGCACAAATGGCAGTCAATAAAGAGACTGGTATAGTGAACAATGTAAAGGGGCATAATTATGTCGATCTAAACATACAACGGTATCTGTCTGCAGGTTCTGATGCACTTTTCTGACACAAATTGTTGATGATAAATGGGAACGAATATCGTACACAAATGACAGAATGGGGTTACGTAATTTACAATTAATTGGTATTGTAGGGGCAACTAAATACCTTTAGAGAGATTTCTTACCAAAAGAATATTTACGCACGATTTTGCGATGGATTGGCTCAATTTTCGCAGAAGTCGCAACAAAATCGACCCATTTTTGAAGCATGTGGTGACTGATGAAAGTGGATCTCTTACGACGACGTCAATGGAAAACGATCGTCGAAACGAACGGTCTAGCCATCATCCATCAGGACAAGACCATGGCATACCCTTCGATAGCGACTAGCCATAAGCTCCGGGAGCTTGGTTGGGACGTCCTTATATATCCACCTTAAATTCCAGTCCTACCACCAAGTGGTTACCACCTTTTCCTGTTTACAATTATAAAGTTCGCCCCAAGAGAGGCTTGAGGGACAAGAATCTCTCAGTGTTTTGCTTGTAGTTGGTGGGCTTTGTTTGCCAGGCTTTGCTGGATATAGTGCAGAAATATTAAAAAATATATTTGCCCAAAAAAAGCAACGTATAGGCCATGGGATTCATTTAAAATATTTTTTACAGGCATTTTTTATTTTTTTGAACCAGCATATAGAGTGCTGATCATCGAACGTCCGAGTAATTTATTACCTTACCATCCGCATATTGGAGTGTAAGTTATTGGATGTTGTACTATTGAATAAGCCACATCCAACCCGATAAGCCAGCCATGACCCTGGATCCACGAGCCAGGATCTTTAGTTTAGTGAGCATTGCCAGACGTAGTCGAGGGCAAAATTTACTTGAAATTCATATTATAATATATTTCAGATGTTTCTCAATATTCATTCTAACCATAATAAATGTTCCACCATCCAAAACGTGTTTTATTTTAAATTTAATAATATAATGGAGCTCTACAAAACAGCGGCAAATGTGGGATGTGAGGTATACATCATCGGTCTTAAAGTAAACGCGTCGGAGCGACCCTAGCCTTAAGTTGAAGATTGCTAGCAACCTGTCTAAAAAATAGTGGTATTCCAGTGAAAGCACTTTTCGAACTAATGGCGGATTCTAACTGGATATTTACAAGTGAATCGACAAGCTAAGTCCGAGATCGGGATGTTAATCAATATTTTCTGAACATCAAACTATGAGGATGTAATACTTGGACTGTCCCACTGTCACGAGTAGACTGAGCAGGTGACTGGGCCGATCTACGACTATACTAGAGAACGAGGCAGAACGACTGATATGGTACTGGACTGGTCCCACACTAGCTAAATATGCAATAATCTATATAAGCCTCCAATGCAAAACGGAATAAAACCAAACGTAGAACATTGAAGAGTTAAAAAAGTTGAAAGTAATTGTTGAAAAGAATAGAATGCGCGTGGCGAATAGTTAAAGTTGCCTTAGAAAAGAATACAAAACTTGAAGGTGTGAAGCAGATAGCTAACTAACTCTGTACATGAACTGTATGTACACTCTTCGAAACGAAGTGAGTGGCGATGTTTTGTTGAGAATGCTTGCTTGTCAACATTTTTTTCTTCTTTTTTGTCCGTGTGGGTCTACAGTTTCGCGCGCCAAGTTCGTTGAGGTCCTTCTACATTGGGGTTACAACGGACCTAAGTTATTAATGCAATCTACATGGTCCAGTTACCTTAGGCGATTGATCCATAGATGCTCTTCTGGATGTAAATAACCTAAAAGTCGTGGTTGAATTGTGTGGCTTTTGAATAAAACATGCCTTTATATAAATCTGTTTGGCAGTCCTAAAGCTTAAGCTCGATATATTCATAATCACAATAATCCTTCCGCGTTGTATTTATAAATACTTCCAGTCATGCTTTATGCAAATATGCAAGTTGAATAAATGAATAATTTTCTAAAATTGTCCAAATTGCATATGAATATTCAGTCAACAAATATTTCTGTCTACCTTCATCAAAGCGTTGTGGTAACATGAGGCGGGTGGAAGTGCTGTCGTTGGACAATAGTTCCGAGAATTTTATACTTATTGCATCTGAACTATGCACAAGTAGTGCTACAAACGAACCTTGACGAACTAAAAACCAAAACAACGTGACTGAATTATCGCGGTCACGTTGTCAGGTGTCATAGCCAACGCTAGCAGACCTTAACTGACACATTGTTGTGAAACTACAAGTAGACAGGAACCATCTACCTGTCTAAACATCTGCGGAAAAACTCTACAATAGATTTACGATAGAAAATTACAAAATTAGGATGGATCTATGAAAGTTCATCTGTGAAAATAATAGATCAAAATATGATAATCTAAATCCCATTCAGAACACAGATCACATCCAGTTCCCACCCATGCCAGCTTATCTCACTTGCTGCACGCATTAGGACGACCTTGAGCTGTATTTGAATTTCAAGCGGCAAAATCATAAACAAAGCCCGTCTGACCCAAAAAGTCGTACTGCCATCCATGTTATCGTACCGAAATTATGTCACCTTAAATGACTGCTTCCGGCCTCTTTGTCTGTGTGAAGTCAGTGAAAAACGTTCTCAAAAAGAAATCAACCGAGAAGCCATTCAAACTTTTCAAACTCGAAAGTGAACTCGAAAAGAGAGACCTCAGCGAAAAATTGGCAGAAACAACAAAACTACACAACAAATGAACCCCTGACACGATTGTGTGGACAACGAATTTCAAGTGACCACTGAGCACAGTCCCGTAAAGTATCTGCGAGTGAAAATCGTTAAAACAGAGAAAACACATGCAAAAGGGGTTCCACACATCAACCGGGATTTGGGGGTACCCACATCGACACATATCTCCCGAAATGGTTGAGCAATTTTGGCGTGTGCCGAATGAGTAATCACCGGTGGCGGTGTGCCCACTGCCCAGGAACAGCGAGTGGGTGTAACGTTTTGGGGTTATTTTGCGGTTTCAAATTTTGGTAGAAAGAGAGCACTTTAGATGGCAGTGTGAGGTTCGTTTACCTTACTCGGCGGTGCGCTGCTCCACCTGCCGACAATGGGCACTGGGTGCCATGATCAATTACTCCCATATTTATGCGCGAATTCCTTGGAATATTTACTTTCATTCTTATCATGTATCATGTAAGGTAATGGAGGGTATTTGTATGCAGTAGACATGCTGCGCTGGCTTTATTTCCCGTTGATATGGCGATGCTACTGAATATTCAGACATGGCACCTGTCCTATTTTTTTGTTTAAGAATTTCAGATGCCTTTGCATTAACAGCTGAGAGAGATTCAGTGTAAGTGGTGAACTTTTTTATGGAATCTGCCAGGATTCACGTCAAGTTGCAAGCAACCATTTCTTCGACATCAACTCCATTGTTTATGAATCGTTTTAATGTCATTAATCATCTTTTTCGTTAGTAAACATTTTATATGAATGGAACTATAATGAATGAACTAGGAAATAAAATAGTTTACCCTTGGCTCAAAATGCTATCTGAACTGAAACCCTAAACATAAACATTAAAATAAATCTTTCAATGCAAATTGTTGGAAATCATACGGGCGAGCGGCGATTTCTGGTGTTGCTTCATGATTTGAAGCTAATTGATCATTTTCTAATTTTTAACGAGGGGAAATGTGCAGCTCTTTCATTGCAACTACAGCGGTGTACTCAAACTAAGATGCAAATTTAATACGGGCGCTACCGCTCACTATTGCCTGTAGCAAGTTGCTTAGGCTTTCATTCCACATGCTTTCTGAGCATTGCTGGTGATTCTAGCGCAGTGAAATAGGACGGGTGTTCAGGTGTCTAAATCAATCCAAACTGTTGGCTTACTCAGATGACATCCACATCATTGCAAGACGTTAAGAACGAAAAGACGAAGTAAAGTGAAAGGTCTCTATTCCGAACAGTCGCGGGACCATCAGGATTTTCCGTTATACAGGGGTGTCCGTTCTAGAGGGATAACCCAAATTACATTTGAAAAGTGTGCTATTTTCGCATTTTTCTTACTGGCCTTTAGAATAAAACCGTGTCAATTTTGAAAAGTCTCAATTCAGTTCCGAAGCCCAGACAATACAAATCGATTACTCGAAATGTTGAAAGAGAATGTCTAAGTTAGTATACATCGAGTTGTCCGTATGCACCGCCTGGCACTCAACTTTGCGATCGGTAGCTACACGTTTAAGGATGTGGTCTTTCGGGGCAAAGTTGAACTCCACAAACGAAATCTTAGTTGAGATATTGGCAACCGTTGCCAATTCCGTTTGTCGAAACTACTGACTCGAAGAATCAAAATCACACTCTAAAAACTCTAATTTTGCCAGTCTCTCTATAAGAAGCCCTAAGTTGGACGATAAGCAAAACACGAGAACTGATTTCTAGTGCCTTTGACAATCCTACGTCGGATTTATGGTACCATCCGCGAGGAAGGTGAAGGTATCTGACCGCAATATAGCCAATGGAGACCGAGACAATGGAAGGCAAAAATCTGTTAACTGCACTGCTCAATGTTCTAGCTAAGAGGGTCTTCTAAGGAGCCTTGTGACGATAAGATATCTTGATGATGGGAAGCGGCTTATCCAGGACTGTGAGCAATGGCAGGCAGCTACTGCTCAGGTTCAGACCCTCCATGGAAGCGGCTTATCCAGGACTGTGAGCGATGGCAGGCAGCTACTGCTCAGGTTCAGACCCTCCATGCCTGGTGAGTAAGTAAGAAAGTTCTTGTGCGGAATTGAATCTATTCCACCAGATAAGCAACCAATACAGCTAAGATACATATTTGAAAATAAACAGAAGAAACCTCTTTTGTTCCCCAAATTCATTGATTTTCCTTGAGGCGTTACAGATAAACTCAAAATCCCACTGTTTTAGAGCTTTCCCACGATTCATTGCCTTTATAAAAAACATAAACCTATGCAATGATCATGTCCAAAAACCAAATATGTGAATATTTACTGTCTAGTCTGTCATGATAGGCCAACGTCGTGGATGGATGCAACTGCAGGCTGGCATTGCCGTCACTGGGAAAATATATCATCCATGACTTCTGAGAAATGAAGTTCATGAATGAAAAATAAAAATAAAGTGATTGTATAGGTTTGTTAATAAGATCCGGATGGTGTAACAATGTAATTGTTGAATGTAAATTGTTAACAACAGAGCGAAGAGCAATTAATTAAGGTGTATTTTCCAACATCTAACTGAGAACAAAGGAAATCGTGCCCGAATCAAATCGGTTTCGCAGAAACCTCGAAGAGATGCACAGCACTTGATGTCCATTGAATTTGATGTTCTGGTTGAACATTCTCTTGACATCTTAACGTGAATCCATATCCATATGGTTGTATATAGAACTGTTGGCAAGTTCACGTCAGTAAATGTCTACCACAGCCATTTTCGTGAGCTTGTTGTCTGCCAAATGAGACAGATGACTGCGTCTTTTATTACAACCATACAAGTGGGGATGTAAGATGGGAAGTTGTGGTTTATTCTGTTAAAAATCCAACATTCAAATTCACTCTCTCCTTGTTTAGCACAAATATACAATAGTCTTCAGAGCCGTAAATAGGGTGGTGTCAGTAGTGGCTAGAAAGGGGAAAAATTACGTCTTTTTACGACACGGGGATGGTCTTCAACTTGGAACCTGTAGGACAATGCAACATAGGACACTGGCGTTTAAAGTTGCGTGGAAACTGCAGACAGCTATCCAGTTGGAGAGGCTTGTTTTTTAATAGGCCTACCCCAAATAAGGAAGAATGAAGAAGAAGAACACAATGTGATTATGGAATGAAAAGTAAGAAACGTATCATTTGTTCAAACAAACGTTACATCGATTCGCTCCGTATTCTGCAAACCTTCACCTAGAAAACAAAAGTCATTGCATGTGTAATCTCACGCCGATCTTCCTTTGAGAAGAAATAAAGTAATCATTCCATTGTCTTCCGACGAGCCCATCGCTAATAATTACACTCTTATTCGACACAGAGCAGGTCTTTTGCAATTGATTCATCAAACAGAGTTCCCCTCCACATTACATGGACGTGAGAAAAACGTATTCATAAGCACAGATGCATGTATGTCAGACATGAGTGCATTGCATTGAGGCAGTTTCAGATTCTAGGTGAACCAGTAGCTCGACATCAATGTTGACAACGCGTGATCTCTACACGTACATCAGTTTTAAATGCCGCACATGATGTCGAAAGTGTTAGCAAAGCCCACCAGTCTAGCGTATCTGACGACAACTCATTCGCAACAAGTTAATGAACTAATTAATTGAAAAAAGAAAAACATGAAAATGAATGCGAGCTTAAAGCAGATTCTGATTTATCTAAATCATCCTCAGACACTGGTTGCATTTTAATTGGGTGCGAGGTGCATCAACACGTGTTGTCTCATATCAATGAGTGGCTGTGAAGAGATTCGATTTTGCTCAAAATAGTTTTGAATTCAATTTGTTTAATAAACTACTATGCAAATGTGAACACTGCGGTGTATTGGTGAATATTTGTTGGTCGGGGCTCGAACGAGTTCCGGGGTCTTTGGCAAAGTGACCTTAACAGACTATTGAACTGTATCGCCTGTGTGCCAGTGTACTCTACCGGAACCGTGCCGCTGTCATGTGATACATGATTATAGCGATGTTCGCGCACATACATGATACATAGATATACCATACAATTTACTACTGGGCTTAATGGTATGTAAATTTGAATTTGCAACGCAAGAGATGATGAGATTTCATCATAGGGCCTTATTTTGTTTCAGACAGAGAAACTGTGTGCAAATGTTTGCGTAATCTTGAGACTAATGTTCACACAATGTAGGTAACTGCCGCCGACCGAAGGAATTCATAGTTGGTTTGTAAACATTTGAAATTCCATCGAAAACCGTGAGAACATTCATCTAAAAATAAACCCACATTCAATACAATAACAAAATGCCACTTAACTCTTGTGATGCGAAAGCGAGAACTTTCCACTCGCCGCTCAAAAACGCTGAATTCACATTTCTGAAACCTGATTCTGGTTTTATCTTCAAGAATATCATTTTCGCATAAGTATTTATTTTACTTAAATATTCAGTCAGATACAACAGATTCACGATACGAAGTGAATGATGTGGAAAAATGTCAAGGTGGTGGACGTTAGTCTATCTGCAAATTGAGGCGCAAAACTTTGTATTATTGGAATAGAGGAAGTATAACGTTTTGCTTGGATTAGTATTCAAGCGACGCTCCAAAAGAGTCAGTTTGAAAGTGTGAAGAATTAGAATTCAGTGTTCCTCTTCTGTTGGATTTGAAAATTAACCTAAAAAAGTTATCGCGGACATGATATTGAAAGAGTTGGGTAAAACTATGTTGTGGACGACTTTTGTTGATCATCAGTTCATCATCAGTTATTCTAATGCGATTGCACCAAGTCTCTGTGCGTCATAACATGTCTGTTCACGTACTTGTCCTAAACTGCCAGTAGTAGTCGCATTCCGAAGGTACCGTACCATAAATTTTGTTTGAAAGTAGTAATTATGAATATTTGGCAACATTTTCAAACTATTTCGGACTAATTAACATACAATTCGTACTGAAGTTCGAATCCACGCCCATATCACAATTTCAACATTTCTTTTATGAGTGGAAGATGAACTTTGAAGAATTTGGCTATTTTACAAATTTTTACCTACGTTCCATGGAGGCCGGAATTCAAGTTGCCTCCACTGACTTCACGTAGGCAGTTCACCGCGTTCAACATTAGAAGAAAAAAGTTAGAGATGATTGATGTTCATTCTAAGATCTTAAAATGGGCGAATGACTGTCTTACAAATCATATGCCAGGTAAATTATAACTTCTTCGGAGTACCTCACGGTAGCCTTATTGGTCCTCTTCCTATGTTTCCCATTCTCACTGCCTTTTACACGCAGATGATTTACATTTTTTTTAAAGCGAAAATTTACGCATGCAATGGAGTCACAAGCCGATATTGGATCTTTATAGAATTGGTGAGATTTGAATGTACATTTCAATGTTAGTAAAGGCTCGGTTATGATATTTGAATAGGAATACTCCACTTTTCAAAATCGTCATGCCTTCAAAATGTTAATTGAGTACTATAGGTACATTAGCATTGTACTATAGGTACGGTTAAATACTCGATGACGGAACCTTAGAAATCAATGAAGAACGGCGAAACTTCAATTTAAGCTCAAAAACCATGTTTGGGAAGAAATCAAAAGGAAGATTGTTATGTTCCCACCAAGCGAAATCGCGAGGTTTCGTCAAATTCCTCCAAGCCTCAGAGGCTTCGCCATACAGTTTCGGGTTTCGAAACATCGCCCTTTCGGAGAATGCTAGTCGAACCCCTTTCAGTTCACCCGTTCATAAGAAGTTATCAAGGCGAAGAAACATACAGTGTGGTTTTCAGTTTATTTTGATGTTAGTTACAATTTTTTTCAAACATGTTCCTTCTCTTTCCTTTCTTTAAGCACTATGATATCATTTCAACAAACAACAAACAAGACATTTGAAAACACTGCAGACTCGGTACAAACAGCAGGGTGAGGTCTCAGTAAAAGTTCATCCTAAGCTCACGAATTCGTTTGGTTTTTGTATTTCATAAGACTTATAACGGTTTTTTCTGTGAGGAGTGTCTTGGAAAACATTCGTGGCCCTAATCGTCAAAAGCCAATACTTCTCTTTAAAAAGTTTTTCGACGGATTTGTACGGACTAATCGGTAACAAATCTGTTAAAGTTGTTTACCACAGCCGATCGCGATACCCTTTTATGTCTTCCAGTGAAATTTGCTCAGGCAATAACCACATACACGTATCACTAATGAACGGAATTCCTAGCTAATTGATATTCTGATGAAGCAGTCGCAAGAATAAAACCACCACCAGGCTTCTCGACGTAGTAACGTGAGTCACAAGCTGTCTATGTACACATTGACTTTTGACGTTTCTATGCTGAGCTATGTCAGGAATGTTTTCTTGATGGTTGACGTACGTGGAATGTCCCTAACCCGTGAATATTGCACACATAAAAATACAAACACTTTTTGTATTTAAAAAGTCCAAGTAATCAAAATGTTAACTTACTTCCATAGAATTTTCCAGAAGCAGCCGAAACTGCTCCCATTTGGAACCTCGCCTGAATAGGAGACTGTCATATTTGTGCCCCTTTCGAATGACGCCGCTCAACTGCTACACCACTGATTCTAGTAAATCCCCCAAAACAGAAGAGTATCATTGATTAGATTCCGGCGCACACATGAATGACAAGTGACGGAAGACGCGTCTTGTTTTTTGTTTGATGTTGGCAACTCTTATTGTCGTTTGCAAGAGAGAAACAATTTAAATTTTACACACGTTATATCCACTAATCCGGCGGTGTGGCCATGTTTGTATCTTCTCTTATTTCATGCACAGTATTCACAATGATCTTGTATGTTGTGTCTGCATTTCGATGCCACTTATTTGCTTATTTAGACGGGTAAGAGGCCGCTGCCATTAAAAAGCAAATTTTATTAAAGCACACCGAAACTTCACTTTGCTTTTTTTTTTGTTAACACTTCCTTTCACTCATTCTGCTTGATTGTGGGTCAACTCGAGAACTGCGCCTTGAATCCTGGATCAGTCTGAAATGAAACGAAAAAAAGGAAAATCAGGAATTTGTGCATTTCTTGTTGAATTATAATTTCAGCGTTTGTTATTTTTAGTTTTTGTGGCACAGAATTACCATGGCAAGTGTGTGAATTAAAATCTGATTAACATATTTTACGCAAGTTTATGTGATGAGATCCTTAGATTTGCGATAGCCAACAGATTGGGCTAGTGAAACTCACGTGACACTTGGTGAAGCGCGTTTCATTTTTATTTATTTTTTTATTTGGGTTCACTTTTGTTCGAGCGTGTGTCCATCGAGCTTAACGAGTGATTGATTGAGGTGATTTCAATTTGATTGATCGTGCGTTTGTGCGAAATGGACAATTAAAGGGTTGATGTCATCGGATCTTACTGCTTTCTTTGAACAGGTTTACAAGAAACGGCGTAAATTCTCTGGTGCTTTCACTTCACTACAAATTCAAATTTTTAATTTTTTAATTCACGTGGCGCCACAGTCCGAGGTGGTCTTAGGTCTCGATTCTGCGTCAAACACTGTAGCTGTGCGTGTCATTGTTTTCTGTCGAGTGGAAATTTGGTGCGTGGAGGTCCAAGACCCAAAGAGCTGCATTACTTCACTAGGAAGCGTATTTTTGGATGAGCTCATTTAAGGCAAATCAGCCTCTTCACCGTCAAAACAACATCGATGTCAATGACGTTTACGAAGCTTGCAAACTCACTTAAGAGAGAAAAATAAGGGAAAGCCTTGAGTCTGTATTCTCCTCCTAAACGGTGGTCTGAAGCTAGTAAACAAATGAACCTATCTTTATTTACTGACGAATCAATTATTTGTTTATACAAAGACTTTCTACAGTTATGTACAGTTGATTATAAAATCTTTTGTTCGACGTTCATCTCCAATGTTGACGAATATGAGTAAGTGGCTTGTGGTGACTAAGCTCCAGCGTCAACTTGGATTGTGTGTTATAAACAAATTAATATCGCAGAATTTTTTTAGTCATAAGGAAAGCTGAATTTATCATCTTTTTACTTTCTTCAATTTCAAGCTGCATTCATATTCAATCTTAGGTGGAAGTGCTGCCAAATTTTAGTTTGTCTCTACATGTATTCGATTCTATCAAGATACACTTTCGCATACTCACTGCTGACCCAAATGGTATCAGATTCTCCCCGAGGAGGTAAAATTACCAAAGTTATTGTGGAAGCTTTTTGAACATCCCTTCTTTCTAAGAGGCTTAGCAAATTGTATTCTTTATTTCCATGAATGCACTTGGACTTGAAATGTGCAGTTAACATAATCGTTTTTATTTGGATGATAAGTACGTACAATTAAAATATGGAATGCTTTTTTCAACCAACTTCACCAAGATTCAGAGGCACTTAGGACCACAAGCCGATGAACCTCTCTGTCTATAGCTTTGACTGGAGTTGAGTTAGATGCGAGACACTTCTGTGATCATTCGTAAGTCCATAGCGTACACAAGTTATACGAAAATAGGTGTATACAAATTAAATCTCAAAAGACAGAAAGCAAAATCTCCTTCAAATGCCGTTCAGTTTAAGTCGTTAACGTTACACAATGTTTTCGCTGCATGTAAGATCAAAGCCTTTTGTTACAGCAACAAGTCATGTGCAACAACATATAATACAGCGGCTAGTTCACGACGTGATGGGAACAATAACAATCTGTGTTTTAAGTAAATGTTTTGTAAACAAAACAAACATAACTCTTGCTTATCAACATTGAACATACAAGAGTAGCTTGTCAGGTTGTCGAACGGATGCTCTCTGGCACAGGTCGTGACTTTGAATGAACAAACACATCACAGCGATCCCGGCAGGGCGCCACGAATTGGCAGTTAGTGACATCGCGAAATTCTTTCGAACCACGATTTATTTTTCTTGACAGAGTACGATTCTTCCCGCACTGCCTATCCACCTGGACGTTAGCTTGTTTGCAATACGTGAAAAATTACCGAACGTGTGCGAACCGTAGATTTCTGATCAATTACAAACTTAACATGACTGTAACTTAGTTAATAAATCACCAACTGTTGTTGTTCTCAGCCATCACATGATGATGGATATTTTGTTCTGACTGTGGTTTTCCGTTGATGATATTACCAGCGATTTATTTGATTCCATAAAATCTTTAATTTGACGTTTCGTTAACTTCCAAAGTTCTCATTATTATGAAACCAATATCTGTGATATTTCTGTCCACGGAAAAAGGTGGCTAACATCTTAGATTTATTGCCGGCATCGGAGTTGTTGAAATATTAGCAGTTACTACGTCGTAACTTGTTACTTTTTCTTCTGTGTTACACCTACTGTTGGGAAACCAAAATCAATTTTCAGATATAGCGGTAGTCGGCTGTTCATAAGCACACACACGTACGGACTGTGTACGACTTTGGGCTGTAGAAATGGAATTTATTTTGTGCTGTAGGCAGGTGCTAATTAAATAACTCAAACGCTTTTCAATTTAATTTGAGTTGGTCTAATTAGTTTTACAATCGCGACATATATATATGGTCATACATATAAAACAGACGCCTGCTCCTCGCAAAATGTGGGTTAAACGAGGTTACACGCAGCTTAATTGTGTTTGACGAACGAAACGAAACTTTTGTATTTTTGCACATGGGTACAAGCATATATGCCACTGCGAATTAGTTTTTAAGTGGGTATCTGTGGGAAGTGTTCATGACTGATGTGAAGATGAGATCGGGTTGGGAACAGGTGTCGTTTGGATACATTTAAATCTAAATAACTTTTAACAAAATATACTGTTTTCATTGGACGTAGTTTCGCACCAAACGAAATCGCGAGGTCTCGTCAAACTTCTCCAAAACTCCCTGGTTGCAGTTGAAACCTCCTTGAGTTCATCCGTCAGTGAGAGGTTGTCAAACTGAATAGCCTTACAGCGTGAACTTCTGTTTATTTTGGAGTTCATTCTTAGATGTCAAAATATTTAAACATCCTCCGTTTTTCTTTACTGCTGCTTATCTTATTTTCTTAACAATTTGATTCCCTGCCAACAAACAGCTTTTTTGCTGGCCTCTTCAAAATTGACAGATAATGCCATTTGATACGATACTTCAACTCGAACAGTATATTTGCTTCTACCCAAGTATCATTTAATGTTGACCTATAACCATCTGTCATATTTTTTAATTTAATTGTTTATATTCAAACTATGAATTTTACAAAACAACAACCACGTGGTTGTTCACTTTCGGCCGAACGTTGTTCACTCATCGACATATAGAAATTTTAGCCACACTAAAGAGTGTTTCTTGAAGTGGTTTTTTATGACAGCTGATTGACAGTTCTCGGTTGTTTCTGGTTTGGTAGTTCATCGTGACTAAACTCACGCTAGGTTTACAAATTGTTCAATTTATTAAATTTTTATTAATGAAATACTAAAGTTAGTCACTAACTCAAATAGTCTTTGCCGAAAAACCGCCTAATACGACTGGATGGCGCAGTTGGTAGAGTGCCTGTCCTGGTTAACGGGGTCTCCGGTTCGAATCCCAGTGAAAGCAAAGTTAATACGCTTTTATCTGGTTTTCAAATCTGATCGAGTCACCGTTTGCCGTTGGGATCAAATTAACGGAACTATCACTGGAGTAGTCAATCAGTGGTAGTAGTCTGACAAGGGGTATCACAATGGACCAATATGATCTAAGTACGCTGGTGAATAAACCAGCAGCCCCCTACCTAACCTAACCTAACTTTGCCAGAAAACCATTAATTTCAGAGAAAGTCATCGTTTGCTGCACTTTACAGCAATGGTCACACTTGGTCCACATGACTTCAAAAATGACGAGTCTGATTTTTGAAGGCTTATATACTCTTGAGAGTATATTCAAATTGAACCTACACATCACGCCATGTACTTGCCAATGGCGGCGGTCACATGTCGTCGACCATATTCGAATATTATGTAATAAAATTATCTGTGGAAGGAATTAATACCGTATTAAAATCATTTTTCTGTGTTCTATTTAAATTTAATATTTTTCGCGTGGGTCGCCGTGGCGTAGTGGGTTAGTGCGTCGACTCCTAGGTAGAGGGTGCCAGGTTCGATACCCGAATTTAACTCCTTTCATATTTCACGGCTCCACCTCTTTCGAGTCACTGACAATGCTCAAAGAGTATTTCCTGTCTAGAAAAAGCTTCTCAACTACGCCGTTCGCAGTCGGCATTTAACTGTAGGTCCCTTCCACTCGTGAGAGAACAATAGCACGCACAACACGAGTGGTTGCTGAGAAGCTAGGCCCTGGCCCTCTACGGGCTGTAGCGCCACACATATTATATTATTATTATTATTATAAAGAGAACACCCTTTTTTTTCGTCTTCTGTGTAAATCCAGAATATTGCAAGAATCGATTGCAATTGTCTATTCGCTCCACTTGGGTTGACTATTGTGACTACTACAATTGCTTACAGGGAAAAAAAATATTGTTAGACCCTCCTCATTGGAATCGGAAAACAAATGTTACCATTCAAAATAAATCCCCGGATTTTATTCGTCCGAAATCTTCGTGAAAGTACCACGTCTGTGGCGTGACTTATCTCTATAGTTAAAAGTGAGTAATTTTACATGCGTAGTTAAATTCTTACGAAATGTCTAGTCGTTCCAACCGCTACTGATATTAACTTTAAGACCCATGTATTCAAGATTGCGGTGCTGTAGCAATCTAAGCGGAATGAGCCGCACATCGCTTAAAAAAATCTCGGACGACGGAAATGAAAGTCCACATAAAATAGCGCAAGAATCATACATTTGGCCGATGCGGAGTATTGTTGTTCTTAGAGAATTTTATCGATTTCGCAACACTGACCAGTCATGTACGCACCAGGGCAAGTAAAACCGTGTTGTTTAGAGCGAAAATGAAAGTGATTGCAAAATTAAAATCATCAGCCACACGAGTTTGCCATCTTATTTCAAAATAGATTTCGCTCATGCAGTCGCAGATTCTAAAGAACTTTCACTATTCCTCGAAAGTGTTCCGCAAACAAGTCGACTTCAACATCATCTCGCCTCTATTACGCCACGATTCCGTCAGACTACGATACAATTAAAGAAAATCACTTAAAATTGTACGAATGCATTTTTTTTTTTCTCAAGGTGTCTTTTAACTGGTTTTCGACTCCTCTTAAGGTAGTCTGCGTGCGCTGTTGTGTTCAATGCTCTATTGTTGTTGCTTTTCATGTTTTTCGATGGAAGTTACATAAGCATAGTTGGTGCCCACTGTATGTAATGGGCTTTTAATCGACGGTAATCAACTGAAATCTTTAGCAATTCACTGGCTCTCTGGGGTATCGGTCTGAAGGTACAACGTGTTTTGAAGTGACCACCAAGTGGCTTATCCTCACCTTATGTGCTTTTTTCGTGTCTCTTAGTTGTATAATGAGAGAAGCAATTGAAAGAAATACTTGAATTAAGCCCTGTTTTTGGGGGTTTTTCCCCAAATTCAAGTGATGAGCCACAAAGTGGAATTAAGGAGTTTCAATTCAACAAAGAAATCGGACAAGTGAATCATCTGGTGGAGCGACTTGTGAAAAGGGGATAAGACAAGTTAGGTTGTGGAATTTAGGGAAAGGTTTAACTGAATCGTTAACCTATATTGTTAATAGTTTAGTGGCTTTTTCGAATCGTAAAAGTGCAGGAATGAGAAGCGTCTCTTATGTCAAGCGTTTGCGGTTTCCCTTTGATGAATGCTTAGACAAGCAGTTCAGGCTTGATTGTGGTTTCGGGGTGTGTGCAGTGCTCCATTGACTCTGAATTGTCATGAGACTATATTTCGTAAAAAAAACGCAAATACGAGTATGTTCTAGACTATAGCCGAACTTGTACGATTGACAGTACAAAGCCGGAACGATATTATTTTCAATGTTTTGATTTGTTTATTTAACAATGCATATGATTTATTCAAGTTCAGAGTTTAAATTTATCCTCAGACTATGACGTTAAGCCTAAAGCCTCAAAGCTTGGGACTTCCTTTAACCCTAAAAGTGATCCTGTTTTTCAGAATGGAAAATATTAGCTTTAAGACATGAAAGCTGACGAACTGGTCTGCTGAACACAAAAACTGAAAACTAGTCTGTGTCTAGTGTTTGTTTTTCGGTAGACAAAACATATTGACTTTTCAGCTTCAGAAAATCGTCACGACAAATATTTGTGTCTGAATGCCGCTATTGTCGATCCAGAAAAACAGACTTGTTTTCTACGAAAATCCTAAATAATTTATTAATACAATTTCTTGCAGTTTATAATAAGTTTTCGGTAGTAAGGTAGTGTATACCGCATCGCTGTAAATTGTGAAATGTAGTTTTAGGGAAAAATCTACTTTTTAGCTACAATAAAGAATAAAAAAAACAGACTCGCTGTTTGGTGGGCTTGTGGAATCATTGTTCTAAATATCTTCAAAAATGATGATGTTCACAGCATTTTATTCAATGTTGAGTCAATGGAACATTTGGGCTTGGAAACCAACATTCAACGCGTTATTTGCAAACTACAGTGTGTTGTACAGAATACGCCATGTACCCGCCATGTACCCCGGTCACATGCCCGAAGACGTACTTAAACATTAATTTTATAAAATGATTTGTCAAATAATTTCGATTTCATGGGTATTGAACTTGTTTTTCTATGTTATGTTCTGTTTTTAAAAAAACACCCTTAAATATAATGAAGGCCATTGCTACAGACAGGAACCTAGTTAAATAACCATCTGCAGTTGGTTGAGTGGTACTACCTAACACATGTTCTTATCGCTTAATAGATTAAATATCAGCAACACGTTCTACGCACCTTCCCGGCTGTAGCATCTTTCAAACATAGATGTGAGGAAGCATCTATGGTTTGTTAACTTAATTTTAATAAAGAACGCCACCAACAAATAAAGAATTAACCTTAATTTAATCCACTGATCCTAGCGAGATTGAATAATGGGTTGCCGTATCTATGTGTAAATTCTATTCCCGAATTTATCAAACTTTATTATCTACAACTCGCATTTTTTCGATTCAATAATTATGCGCAAAGAGGAATCCTGTCTTGAAAAGCGAACGAAATTAAACTTTGCCTTTCGGAAGCGGCATAAAAGTCCAGGCCATGGTCCATGCGAGGTGAACACTAAATACTGGTAAGTAGATCCGGTACCAAACCTTCTGCGCAAAAATCAACGCACTTACTCGCAACTCCATGACTAAATTATAATTTAAAAATTCCTTCCTCCTCCCATTTAATTGTATTTAACTTTCAATTAAAGTATCTTACTCAAGTGCCATGCAAACATGATCCGCAAAATGCAAAAAATCTGCGAAAAAAAAAATGACCATCAAAAATCAATTACCAAAAAGTAACATAACAAAACAACATCGCATGACTGCTAATGAACACCGAATAGGTCACATCCTGGATACTGTCGTCAACCCTATTTAGATTTACAGACACGCGTTTAACTCGTGTCTTTATCAAATTTCGACGGCGGCAGTCAATTTAGTAATGCGTTCGAAATGTACTCTTACGTCTATTCCCATGTCAGTGTCAATTAGATGCGACGCGGCGCTGTTTCCTAATCACCGAATGATCACTAATGATGGCGCTATCCGATGGGAAATTCGATAATCAATCGAAGGAATGAATTACATCGTTTCGCTCTACAGAAATGTGTAGACAAATGTTTACGTGCGAGTACATAATCCACTGGTGGTAGACGATGTACACAGTCGATGTTATGATTGTATCCAGCAATCGAGAGTATGGCAAGCAATTAGTGGAAATTTTAGTGTTTTTCAAATTTCGGTCAGGAACTTGCAACAAAAATTTAACAAAAAGTTAATTAAGTTATCGAATCACAAGCTTAATTATACAATTTTCTGGGTGCTTGGTGAACCTTTTTTTTGAAAGTTAACGCCGTACTTTAAGCAAATTTGATTGCTTTGCAATTCGTCATGCTACCTGATTTTTTAATTGAAAAATATGAAAACAAAAAAATGAATAAAATCTGTAAACGACTTGAAGATTGCGAACAAGCACTGCAATTTGTTCTGCTTCAGATCACTCAAAGAATTATTGAATTGCTTTATTTATGATGAGCTTTGGTAGACGATAAGTATTTGATTAGTCCTTGGTTATGTTTCCGTATTTATGTTGCGAATACGTTCCCAGCATCCCCGAAGTAAGTTAATAACCGAATAGTTTGAAATATTTTTACTGCTTAAAGTAGTACTCTTCTCGTGTTCAATTGATGTCTGTGGTGGTATCATTAGCCTGTTCTTAGAATGTCTGCCGAGAAAATGTCTTGATTGAGTAAGAAATGCCAATACCCTTCAAGCATTTTCTAACTGAACTTCCTCCTTTAAAAGAGGCGCTGTCATGACTCAAGAACAATGTGATATCCAAACGGGGCATCACTATCTGGTCGGTCAGACAGGCCGCGATTGAGTCCCTAGACAGTGTTATTTTCCATTCAAAAACACCCCTTGATTGTCTGCTGTATATTAACGAGATGGCTGAGCATTTCAATAAATATCCTATGTGGGTAAAAAGCGGAGGTGGGAATATGGCCACCACGGAATATTACGTGAGTACCTGGACATGACTGACATTTCGTACGTCCTCTTCTTTCACTCCAGCAGTAAATCTACAATATGCACCACGTTTTAGCCTGTCCTCTTCTCAAGATTCGTGCAAATAAACAACCAACCACAAGTGGATAGAAACTCAAAATTACTCAACAAAGGAAATACGGCCAGCACTCAATCTTTAACGATCAGTCTGCCTCTGAGACTAAGCAGAAATGCACTCAGGACCCTTAGCGACATTAGCATAAGCCTGATAATTCGCTTTGCCACAATCGCTAATGGATTTTAGGCATAGGAGTAAGTCAATCGGCGTGGTATCGATATGAACCTGTACGAGCCTAAGTTTGACTGCTACCTGCAGCCAGACACTTGAACCAAATCTAATCAAATCCTTGACGCCAACATGATTCTTGCTTAACGCTAAGCTTCCACGGTCTTGAGGAACACACTTATTATTAACGTACTCCCACCAATCACGGCAAAACCAACCCGTGTGTAATTGCGATGTTAAAAAGTAAATTACTTAGTACAGTGCAGTTCCACCTCCCTGATTTGCAAGACGTGACATGACAGCTGCTGGCTTAGAGTTTGCCTTAGTTGCAGTTTAAGTAGAAATTTAATACTTTCAAGAACAAAAATAAGCTGACAATCCAAAGCTGCGACACAAAACAAAAAATCCTTACAAACAAAAACTCAACACCCACTTTTTATAATTCAAAGCGTGTTCAAACTGAGTTCTTTATTGATTTTGGTTTCTTCAGTAAACACCTTGGTACGGCTTAAATTACTTATCAATTCCTAGTGAGACTCCCAAGTACATGTGTCAAGTGCGATGTTTTATATTTTTTTTCTGTTCGTCAAATGAAAATTAAAACAGCACACGGCTTAATTCAAACGTTATGAGGAGTAAAGTAAGTCAACAGAAACACTTTTGTTTAAAGATGTTAAACATCTTCGAGAACACACCTGAATTTGTATTCTATAACTTGAAGAGACCACTGTGAAAAACATCCATTTGAACATCTAACGCGTGTGGTACATAAGTGTCCAACTATGGAATGGTTTGACTACATAGTCTTGACATTATCGTCTCCATCATCTTCTTTATTTAGTCATTGGCGAGTATTCCGTCAGATATGCTTACGTACACTCCGACATTCTATGCAGATTAATGAAGTACATGTATACTCCCAAAATATATGAATATATGTATCTCATGTTCTCTATAACCGTTCCAGTTTGCTTTTTAAACAGTCTGGTGTTAAAATTTTATTTCAATCGTTTCACTTTATTGTTACACGTTTCACCAACTGTGTAAATCCAAGAAAAAAAAACAATAAGCAAACATTGTCATGTGGGGGATTACGAGCATATAAGTGATTTTGACAACAGAAATCTGCAAGGCAAAATGAAGCCATGTGTCATGGAGATTATCTTGAATCGGTCCGTTTTATAGGCTAGCTACAATGATTCAGAGCTCCGGTGAAAGGAAAAAGTTTCCAAAACCTTACACATTTCATTAACACGCAACTTAATTAGTGTTACTTACGTCACAATGCATGTTGTGTCTGTAGGAAAGATGTTCGTTAACGAACAAAATACCCACAATTATCTGGGGATACACATATGTATTGTATTTGCATATTTTTCATCTATTGAATAATTAGTGTGCAATTAATTTTCATATTTACCTTGCCTTTTATGAGGGCTAACGTGAGTTTTGTTTGTCTGTTGACAGATCAAGTTTTTAGAGCCCGAAATGAGCTGATCTTATGACTAAATGCATCCGATTATACTTTCGTCTGATTCGGAAATTTATTCATGTATAAGACTGAATAATATGGGCTAGGGTCTAGCTTCTGCAACAACCACTCGTGTTTTGCGTGCTATTGTCCATTCACGACGTCATGACGGCGAGGTTTGCGCAGATTTTTCACAGTCACAGTTAAACGGGTATGGTCAATGTTTGGAGTGAGGTGGTGTCGTGGAATGTTAAAGTCGTTATGTCGAGCATTGAACCTAGACATTTATCGTAGGTGCCGACTGCGTCATGTTGACCATTAACAAAAAACAAAGGTATAGCATCTGAGCTATACACAACTACATTTGTCATCCCCAACGTTTTATGGGAATGTTCAAAATCAGTTTGAGACCATATCAGTAGAGGCACGATTTTCCAGAAATAAGCCCGATTGTTGGCATATACCGATTGATCATTGGCGTAGTTTGTCGAACACTAATTCACCGAATAGCGGTAAATCCTCACTAGTGCATTCAACAACTAGCCTGAGACAAGATTGGACATATATATAAGACAACAAAAATAAGAACTTAGATGCAGATGTTCATACCAATCATGGAACCGTGGAGTTCAAGACAGACAGAGGACTACACCTACCGCCTTACGCAGTTTCTGTCTGGGCGCGTGGACAAAACAACTCGCCTTACTGCCCTGAATGTCCAAACAAGGAAGAGAATGCGGAGCACGTGATGTCCCTCTGCAGGCGTCTTTTTGGGAACATAACTGAATGGGACTTGTCAGTATTTTCAGACAACATAGTCAGTTACATGACGCAATCGGAGCAAGACTGGACGGAGATCTGTTCTTACGTAGTGCGTGTGCAGGAAACACTCCGAAGGGCAGAACGACTAAGGGCACAAGAGGCTATAATTTGATTCCGCAGTGCAGACCAAGAGCCTTCTTCCGAAGGATCGCACTAAGAAAGTGATCATCCAAGCGTTGAAAGACGATTTCAAAAGCGAATGAATAAATGAGAATAGATTTACATGCGATCCTTGATCGTGTTTGGATTGGGGGCAGAGTATAAGCAGAGGATAATATTCAACCCATACCGTATGGCTACGTGAGATTAGGTTCACAAGACTACGATGTAATACTAGGTATTGTAGAGCGAGCTCGGTTCGCTAAAAGTCTTTGACTCCGAGGCGTTGTTGTATACAAGTATGCTGGCGTGTAGCCGGAGATGGCGATATCTGAGGAAACTTGTCGCTTCGACGGACTGAAGTGCCACATAGACAATAAGCGCGATAGTCCGAGGCGGACCTGGGCCTATCTTGTTCAACAACCATTCGCTTTGGTGCATGCTATTGTTCTTTCATAAGTGAAAGGGACCTACAATTTTATGCCGACTCCGAGCGGCAAAGTTTGAAAAGCTTTTTTCTAAACAGGAATACTCTTTGAGCATTGTCAGTGATTCGAAAGTGGTAACCGTGAATTTCGAAATCGTGAAAGTTCGCAAATTCTTGTATCGATCCTCTCTATCGTAAGTGTGGACACACTAACCCACTACGTCACGGCGACCCACGAAGAAATAATGTATGCCATCAAAATAGAACCAAACCATGTTAAGTATGTACACATATGTACTATACAGTACGAGTGTATGTTCAACTTGACAGACCAGAGAGATCCAACAAATTTTAAGAATTTGTCATTAGCTAATGAGTAAACCTTACAGATAAAAAATGACGTATTCTACGTCTTGCCTGTTTGTGCTCATAAGAAGAGCTGCCATGCTGTTCACGAAACATGACACAGTCAAAAGTACACAAATATTATCTGGGCTATTCTGTTGATATCCGCTGACTAAGCTGATATAGTAAGTCAGCATATGTATAAGTAGCGTGCATGGTAATCATTGCTAAAATGTTTTTTTTAATTTGCTATCCGCTCACAGCGTCGACGAATATTATAAACCAATTAAATTGATTCTCCAAAGTATGCGATTTTTGGCCGATCTAGTGATAAACCGAGTTCATAAAAGACCGTGGAAATATTTACATGCGCTACTTTTTGGTACATTGGCATTGCCACTTGAATCGCGGTTCAAAGCTCAGTTTTATTGGAAATAAGAACGAGGCAGGAAGAACTGCCAGAGATTGCAACATACTCACATCATCTCTTTAGAGAGACTAAGACAACTTCTCTGTTGGAATCCAATAACACGTTTGTTATTAACTTGGTCTTTTGTACGAATCCAATTCTTTGTTTGACCCTGGTGAATAATTCAATTACTGTCTTTAAAGGCGTAGACTTCGCGATCTGACCGGTTTTACCCACTTACCAACTCTTGTCTGCTCACAACAGGTTCTATGACCTTCTAGTTTCGATCTGTCACATCCAAACATAGACCACTTGCTATCCTAATCTATCTCCCGCTCCTAAACTGTATATCTACCTCAGATCTTTATCTCGTTGAGATATAAATAGTATCGGTGAGAGTTGGGTATGCTTCTTGAACCCTTTCATCTCAAAGAAACCGGTTCCGACACATGAATGCCGAAATATGAAATTATTCAGATGATCCGCAAATATTTACCGACGGGGATACACACGTTCTTTTGGCTAGCACATATATAAGCTGGATCTGGGTATATGCTTTGGGGGCGCATGACTTTTAGGAAATTTTGATGAAAAAAATATTCATATGAATATTTATGTATGTTAATCACATTTTTTGGAGAACAAAAGAAGTATTTTAATTTTTAGTTCATTGTTCCACTGGAGATTTATAGGTAACGCGATGTCTCAAGCTAACACCAGACAATGTAAACAAAAATCCGAAAGTTCCTGTTTCGAATTCCATTTAATACGAATATTAAAATAACTTTCCCATTGTCGAGATCGCGATGCCGCTCATTACACAACGCAGCAATATCACAAAACACGAACGAATAGAATGAGGAGGAAATGTGTAGTAAATGGCCTTTTGCTTTCTGCAAATGTATCTTCTTTCAAACTTCAGAGATTTCACATCATAAGCACTCTCAAGGCCGCTTGGGATTTCCCCGAAAAGATCCACGAAAGAAACGAAAAACAACAAAAACACCACACAACTCTGTTTTCTGCTCATTCATTTTGAAGTGGTAAAGTCGTGGTCATATACACCACTATGTACGTTGCAATGGGCCCCATTCATGTTGCTATGTGCATTACCAGTCAACCAAAGAGAGTCACATCGGTACTGTCCACATCATCACAATGAATGCGCCTGACGTTGCACTCAACTGTCAGCTGATGTGCTTGATCAGTTTGCCGTGTCTGATGTGTGGGCGGCTGTTGTTGCGAATGCAGTCATTTAATTGATTTCTCCATCAGCAAACTGGGAAACGATTGAACTTACAAGCGAACCCTGAAAGGCACAAACGGCCGAGCAACAAATGTTGTGATACACATCAATCGAACGAACAATGCAAGCTCTTCACGCTCTTAACAAAGAGAATCAAGAGCTGCTGATTACTGATATTTCTGTGGAAATTAATCCAATGTTTTCTTGGTAAAATCGTTTCCAAAACTGCACACGTCCATATTAATCACAAAATTCACTTAAAACTACATAAACATATCATATTCCCGAAATGGAAAACTCACACAAACAATTACTGCACTGGGATTCCAATTTTTCGACACGCTCCGTGAGTAAATTGCCTCTCAATCAGAGAAGATCAGGTATAGAATCAATTTTTGTCGTTCAAAATATCACTAATCTCGGATGGAATAAGTTTTGTAAGAACAAACGATTTCGGAACGATTTTAGCAAAAATAATTCACTTTTTTTTTTAGAAAATCAAACTCAACGCAAGGTTTCACAATCGCGGACCGTAGTTTGAAGATACGACCGACCGCTGGTGAAACTCACGAAAGACTGAGTTGTACTCGGCTGAGATCTTAGCTTGTGTTCGCCTCGGACACTACCTGTTCGAATCCCACTGCGGCAGGTGAGCGAGCACACATTTAACACTCTTGTCTGAGCTGAGATTCAGCTGATGATCCAAAGCTCATTTTCACAACTTGTTTAAGATTTCTGAAAATCCCATTTTACAAACGCCTATATCTATGCACTAGTTTTAGATTTTCTGTGAGTATTGTGTACTTGAACCGGGTTTGTGGTGCTGTAATAATTACTCAGTTTTTTATATCCATAGCTGAAGTGTAACGAAGGTAAGCTGATTGTTTAACAACAAGCGATTCAAAAGTTAATGTTATTTGTTAAAATTAAGATATGTATGGTAATGGCTCAACAATAGGCGCCCAACTGGTATTCCTACATTGTTCAATTTAACGTTAGGAATTAGTATCGGTTTTGTGTTAATTTGGTATGTCCTACAATGTCCAGTGCTCACATAGAGTTGTTCATATCCGTATGTCAATGGTGGTATTTTTGGTGGTGTGGTAGCCAATTTAGCCCCACCAATGAGATCGTTGTTCGATATCGTGTAAGTTCTGCTAGCTTAGCAGGCTTAGCGCGATGAAGAAGTGTTGTCCGGGAATTGTGTTTCTCAGGTTCTTGATTACCTCGTTAGGATGGTTGTTCTTATCTAGAAGCTGCTTTCTGAACAGTGTCACCATGTACAGGCTACACGTAGTAGTGCAACTTCATGAGACGATTGCTTTCCCAGAATCCGTACTGCATATGCGAGATGATGTTCAGATCAGTGGACCATATCTTTAGCGTTCACATTACCAGTTATTCCAGAATCTTGCTTATATTGCTCAAAAGGGATGTAGGGCTGTATTTTGAAATACTAACTGCGTTCCCAATTTTTAGAATTGAAAATTTTTTGCTATTATCCACTTTCTAGAGTTCACTTGCAACAGAGATCAAATCCAAACTGGTTGTATGCTGCTGCGATGAGCTCAAGGTTCTCAGCACGCAGCACTTGATTACATTATATTGGGCCCCAGGTCATCGGGACATAACAGGCAATGAGACAGTGGATGAACTT
Source organism: Eristalis intricaria (assembly GCA_964034865.1). NCBI lineage: Eukaryota > Metazoa > Arthropoda > Insecta > Diptera > Syrphidae > Eristalis > Eristalis intricaria. The sequence continues at coordinate 90,171,650 of OZ035875.1, read as the reverse complement.
GGCAGGAAATAGAGAAGACGAATAAAAGGTGAAACTCTTTAACCACCTCTGAGACCACTCGTATACTATAGCACAAGTTGAATTGCGTAAACTCCGTCAATGGGACAAAAGTTTCTAACGATGCCAGTGTGAGCGCCAACTGGCCAATCAACTTAAGTACCGGCTTTACATGCATAGGCTGCGGCGATCTGGAGGAAAAGAGGAAACTTCTCATCACCGCTGTCATTATCCCAATCTCTTAAGTTGCAACACAGAGCACATACCCTCAGGATCTAACAAATATACCTCTTAAATATGTTTCAGGTTTATGAGGATATCCTGGTGGTCGAATAACCTAGCAACAACAACATTAGAAGAACAAGGACGGCAATAACGAAGAGTGATCTTAGAGCTTATTTTCCCCCATGAGCATCAAACGTCCACACTCTCGCATGCCGGGTAGCCCGTTGTTTTGATTGCGTTGAAGATGATTTCCAGTGCAGATGGATTGTGACGTGGACTGATTTACAGTACCGAGCAAAAAAAAAAACGGTGTCGTTCAAAGTGTGTTTTCAAGAATTCAGTTAGCGATGAATAGGTTAGGTTGTGTGGCTTCTATCGAAGGTTATGGATTCACTTAGACCCAGGGGTCGATTGTGTTGCCACCGAGCCGGTTACCGTCCATTACCGTTTTACTCTTCTTCCTCAACCATGCATCTGGTACAGAAGTCGTTGTATGGTAATCCTAGCCTTGCGGCGTGTCCCATTGCGCAATGTCTCGCAGGAACTCCATCTAGTTTACTCAGGTTATATCTGCATAGACTAAGAATGACCGTGGTCCTTTGTAAGTCCAACGTTGGCCATAATTGTTTCGCATGTAGGCTTAGTAGTGTAGATTATACCATCTTTCACGGCACGACCAATCGCTAGATCTGTGACTTTTGTTTTTTGAGTTTCTATTGGTAACCATAGATCCAATGATAATGTCCGTCAATATCTATAAATCTCGTTAAGAGACATATGGCAGAGTCTTACGAATTTTGATCTTAAAAATGGTGATTCGAGGGCCATAATTGCCGCCTGACTGTCGATGAAAATGACGGTGCTCTCTCCACATCTGCTTCACGAATAGCCGTTATTTCTGCCTGGAAGACGCTACAGTAATCTGGAAGTCTAAAAGAGCGATGAATAAGCGGGCAAGAATTTTTGTTTACTTCTACTGCCAATATTACCTATGAGATAAAATTAGTATTTTCATTCGTTTGTCGTCAGGTTGAGCATATATTGTGTATGTGTAAATATTGTGTAGATACGCTCAAGTCCGTATATTTGAACAGTTAACTAGGCAGAAACCTGCACCCCCTACTCAGTCGGCCTTGTTTTATTGCTGTGTATAAGACTAAACTCATATTGCTTGTTTTGGTGTTAATGATTGTAATTGAATTGTAAACGTACACATGCACTTAACCCCCAAAAGCAGCATTGTTAAGGCTTTTTTGACTCTGCTCCTTATAGCGTCCAAAAAACAACCAACCAACCATCAATAAGCGCGTGTTATAAGCAAACAAGTCGTTATCTCACGGAAGTACAAGACGTTAGAGCGTTTCCGGGGTTGGCTCGCTTAACGAACGTGACTATACCCCTGACCCACTTTGCGGAGATTCTCTTATAAAATGAACACCAGAGTAACATCGAATAGATACGTACTAGTCTCCAAATGAACATTGCAATGTCTACATTCAGAAACATCTGCGTTTTCTTCCTAGTCCTCGTGACAATCGGGCACCCCAGCCATTCGATGGATTTTGGCTCGGCGAATATAGACTACATCCAAGCGTACAATTTGAAGGCTCTCCGGGCAGCCTTACCGATGGGGTGGAAACATTTTTGTAAGTAGAAAATGCCATTCTGCCTTCAATAATCAAAAGCATCTCTATTCAAGGTGAAGCTGATGTGGACGAGGGCGTCCTTGCTTTCTTTCCGGGAAGCAATCCTTCCGACGCAACTATTCAACTGATTATGTTCAATAACGAAACTGTATTGCTGCCCATCAAGTACGTCTCGAAGATCCACGAATTCGGACTGAACCCGAATCTGAAGACGATTGTGTACGTGAATGCATTCGCATCCGATTTTGCCTACGACATCCGCGGGAACTTACAGTACATGCAGGAGGCAAGAAAGGACTTCAACATAATCGTTGTCGACTTCGCACAAGACATCCTGCAGCTTTACAACACTGTCAAGCACAACGTTTTCGTGCAAGCGTATTTCATTTCCAAGTTACTATCGACCCTGGCGTTCAATGGCATTATGCAGGAGAATGTGACTCTGATTGGCCATTCAGTGGGAGCGAATATCGCCGCCTTAGGTGCCACACTGCATGCCCAAGAAACTGGTGGAAGGAACATTTCGACGCTGATCGCAATAGACCCCGCGCAGATGTGCCAAAAAGAGGATGTGCACGTCAACCCAAAAGTCACTGGAAAGGTCATCGTTTTTCATGGGGAGAACGACGTTTTCAGCATGCCGGAACCGATGGGTACCTTGGACATTTACCCAAATGGATACGGGTTTAAGTACCAGCCCGGCTGCAGCAGCAATCTGTGCAACCACGTATATCCGCTCTTCCTTTTCCTCGATGCGGTCACGGAAAAAACACCAATAACTGCTGTGAAATGCGACAATTGGGCGAACTTTCGGCGCGGTAAGTGCGACTACTCCTCGTTGGTATCGATCGATTTGGAGTTTGGAAACGCCACGACCGGACGCTACTATTGCATTACCCAGCCCAGTCATCCCTACGGTCTGGACGAAAATAGACTAAAGTACTAATGACCTCCACGTCTGCACATTCCAGTGAGGTACTTAGATCGTAATTAAATTATTCGTAATTAAAGCTCCATTAAAGACAACTGTGGTTCGTTACAAAACTTTATTTAAGAATAACTGGGTCTTTGTTAAAATGTGTGATGAGTTGGACGGGAAGAGGTAACAGATCAGCTGATCCACTTATGAGTTCTATCTGCCCGTCTTCGATGGACTCTCTTTCGTCTGACGCGAATCTCTCCGCCACGCTGTAGTACTTGCCCTTGGCACGCTTATCGTAGTACAGTCCAAGGCTAACCGTGTCATTAAAGTTGCATTTACCCTTCCTGAAGGCGGACCAGTCTCTGCATTTCACGGCAATGACATCTCTCTCCTCCAATACGGTTTGAATAAAAATCACAAGTGGGTACAAGTGACTACATAGGCTGGAGGAACACCCAGGCTGATGCACTCCATCGTCGCCATTGAGGTAAATGTCAACGGATCCGACGTCTTCGCGCTCGCTAAAGACAGAGTTCTCCGCATGAACCACAACCACCTTCTTGCAAACTGAGGGATCCACAAAGAACTCCCTGTTTGAGCACATCAGAGCCGGGTCCAGCGCTATGAGCAGAGGTAGCCGCCTGCGGTTCGAGTCACTTGTGAACATTCTTGCCCCTAATGCAGCAATATTGGCACCGACAGAATGCCCAATCAAAGTGACTGAGCTCATGCTTATACCGGCGTTCTTAAGCTCCCCCAGCACCTGGGCCACCAGCAATCCGCTTACGTGCACATTCTGCTTGACAGTGCTGTATAGCTGGAGAACACTAGTCCCGAAGTCAATTATGATGACGTTAAAGCTGCTCAGCCCTTCTTGCAAGTTCAGTAAATGGGATCTCACGTTGAGAATCTGGGGATCATTGATGCCACACACGAAGATCAGAGTTCTCGATCGGAACTCTAGTCCGAAGTCCGACAGCTTGGACAACTCTTTGGTAGTTATGGTCACGGTTTCGTTGTAGCTGGTCCGCAGATGAATTTCAATGCTCGACGGGCTGCTCTCTGAAAACAGTCTCATTACTTCTTGGTCAACGTCTGTACTGCCTGCAAATTGAAAAAATGTCTTGATGAGATCCAATTCGTGGAGTGGGGAAGAAGAACTTACAGAAGTTGGTCCAACCCATGCGCAGAGAGTTATTCAGCATCTTCTGGGTGAGGAAGTGTATCGTGTCCAACGAAAGATTACGCAGCACCAAAGCGAAGGCAGTGGAAGTGCAGCAGAAAGCAAGAACTAGACCAAACTTCAAATTCATTTTGTAAGGTTTTGTGCGCAACGGTATCTTATAAGCGTGCGAAAGTATTTATAGCAAATGTGGGCGAACGTTTTAGCATGGCGTAGCAAGACGCACAAGAAATTCTCACGTTCGTCTGCACTGGAATCGTATCAGCACATCACGTTTGGTGACACCGATTGTGAATGTACGGGTATTTTGGTATGATTACACTTACGCAATTCTATCTAGCTTAGTGAAGCTAGACGTTTAAAATAAAATACTGGTACCAGGAAGTAAATGCACGGGGTGTTCTTCGCTAAATGCGCAGTAGGAAGTTGGAACTGGAATCGTGGGACCACATTAAGAACAGAATGCAAGTTAGCCGGATTTCTATAGGCAGACCTTTGTTCTCATATTGCTTAAGAGCTATAGCCCGGAGTTAAGAAAAAGTCTCTTCATACTGAGCAACAAACCATAGTGACTTCCTTTTCGGGAATCTGTATATACACGGTGGCCCATGTTGAAGACAAGTACACTTTTCATTTTAAAATATAATTTTTTTTTTGCATGTTATAGTTGCGTCGTAAAATTTGGGTAATGGCCGAAAGAATAAGAATGCGTATACAAACTACCGCTGTTTCTTCGAGCAGTCGTGAATCATACTCGCCATGAGAGGGTGAGAGAGAGAGAGAGAGATGAGAGATGAGAGAGATGACCTAGGACGGTGTGGTTGGACCAAGTAACACGCCTGGTTGCGCTTGGGCATTACTTCTGATGAGCTACAGTCAATGGCGGAGAATTAAGTTGACTGGAGATCTCTCGTATTGGCAACTGAGTTCTGGCAAATTTATTATGAATTATCCCATTATTATGAATATCAACAATGAATTGACAATGAAAAAGCACGAGCTATTCAGCGGCATCGACTTTGTTAGAAAAGTGAAGATTCATTTTCCGGTTTAGTGGAGACAACGACGAAGGTGGGTGAGGCGGAGTGGAGGTGGACCCCAACCAACATGCGTGCAAAACTGTAGGCGGCTACCTAAAGATTTAGGTGGGTTGTTGGTCGAGGATATTTCATAGAGTACATGCAGATCACAGGATGATAGATTTACTCCATTCCTGTCAACGATCAATTATTTTGACGAAGCGAAAATGTTGATAAAAATGGTAATTCAAGATCAATGTAATTAGATTCATGGGCCATTTTGAAGAACAGGGCTTAGTCGCAGACTATCCTGAAACAGCTGCTCATCGAAATATTCGCACTAATGACAATGTTGAGTCCTAGAATTTCAAATCATACATACAAATACAATATGCGTTAATAAAAGCCACTGTCTATATCGAGCAAAATTGTACACATTTGTCTGATATTAAATGCCATTTATAGTGCATCAAAATGTCCCTAACATGTATCTATACCAATATTGCTCCACGATTTCACCCGCCTTAAATTTGAATTTTATAATTTGCTTCAACACACAATCTAGTAGTACATGACCATTGCATCTCTAAATATAATCTGAAAGTTATATCATGTTTCCACCGAACGAAACCGCAGAGGATGCCAGCTTCGATACCCGAATTAACTAAAATTACTAGCCCTCTACGGGCTGTAGCGCCACCCATATTATATTATATTATAAGTCAAAGTAAAGTAACGCGCGACATACATACACGAAACCAGTGTTGCTCTCTTGCTCTTGCTCCCTTTCCCAACTTTCATCCTGTTCGATTGCCTTCTGTGTGCCATTTTTAAACGCTCAATATTCGAAAATATGGTAATTAATTTAGTTAAAATAGAAATTATATTTTTGAATAAACAATCATTTCGGTAATATTTCCTTAATAAACGACCTGACTAGCACAAAAAGATTTTTTCAAATCGGGTTGGTAGTTCCTGAAAAGGGGGAAACAAACAAACAAACTATACAGCTTTATACATGACGCAGTATATACATTAGATGGAGTTATATATAAAAATTCGGACATTTAATGAATTTGAATTGACTCTGTCTTGAAACAATTAGTTATACAAATTAATTGCTAGTAATACATTTCTACAGTCCAAGCTCTTTTTGCACCTTCACCAATAATTTGGCTGACTGCCGCAGCTGCTCCTTTTCAAACGCCGTCAAATTCTGTTCAATAATTGATGTAACACCATTAGCGTTGAGGACACAAGGCAGGGATAGAAAAACATCTTCGTTAATGCCGTGCATTCCCTGAAAATGCTCTTAATTATTTTAATGACAAAATGTATGTACTAACATGCCTTCACTGATGTTGAAACTGGAACAACAAGATTATTATTTGTTAAAACCGCTGATGTAAGCGAACTGACGCACAAAGCAATAGCCCACGAGGTGTAGCCTTTCTTCTGAATGACATTGTACGCAGCGTTGACAACCTCTTGGTGTACCTCGTGCCACTTCTCTTCATCTTCCAACTCACCAATGTTTGGATTCAAGCTTTTCAAGTTCACCCCAGCAACACTCACACCAGACCAAACGGGGACACTGCTATCGCCATGCTCACCAATGACCCACCCGTCACAAGAGCTTGGAGCGACATTCAAACGTTGCGATATAAAAAATTTAAATCGGGATGAGTCCAAATACGTTCCACTACCAAAAACTCGATTTTTTGGTAAACCAGATAGCCTCCAGGCAACGTACGTCATGACATCGACGGGATTGGTGACAATCAATAGAATAGTTTCTGGACTGTGTCTGACCAATTCGGGAATGATGTTCCTTAAGATATCTGTATTGCGGTGCACCAATGAGAGGCGACTCTCGCCTTTCTCTTGACTAACGCCGGCAGTCACGATACAGAGGCGCGATCCAGTGGATGCAGCTAAATTTGTACTAGAAGTTATCTTTGGATCGTTCAGGAAGATCGAACCATGTTGTAAGTCCATTCTCTCCCCGTCGACTTTGTTCCCATTCTGCTCTATCAGGCAGATCTCGTTAGATACCTTCTGTGCAAGAATACAGAAGGCGCATGATATACCCACATTTCCAGTGCCTACAATTGTGATCTTTTGTCTAGATGATTGTGATATTTCACCGCCCATGCACGTGATAGCACTGCTGATGGACATTCCTTGTTCAGAAGTTACTGCTAAAAGTGGAAATACGTTAATAATTTACAATTTACAATAATGTTTAATTTTACAATTTAAAATTACAACTAAAACTAAAATGAAATTCGCTTATAACGACTATTTTTTTAATATATTCGTTACAACGACTAAAATCAACGCAGCTACTGGCGTGGCTGAAATCTATGCCTGAAAGGTAAAACATCGTAAGTTTTTAGCTGTTTAACGTTATTTCAAATATATTCTCCACGAAAATTGTAAGCCATTCCACGTTTAAAAAAAATTTAAAATGGGAAAATTGTAATAGTTTTTAGAACAACTTTGGTACACTTAAGATGATTTACCGCGAAAAATGTAACGAGCTTGTTGTTCTTAGGTTGCCTTAATTTGATTTAGCAAATTTATTTCTCAAATATACATACAGTGGACTCCCCCTAGGTCGAATTGTCACGGGATACCAAAATTTGTTCGAGTTAGAGAGAGTTTTACTTAGAGAGAGGTTTTTGTATGGAAAGTTGAGTGAAATGTATGCAAAGTATGGCGAAAAAGTTCGAGTTAGAGAGAGTTTCGGCTTAAGGAGAGTCCACTGTACCTTAAGTTGACATAAGATGTAAAATAATTCACATTAGTTCGAAAAAATTAATTTTCTAAAACGTATTAAGTCAAAAAGTGTTAATTTTCTTAGGTACCTAACTATTTCATTTATGCAAATAATTATTTTTATTATATTCTAAAATAATATGCTATATAATCCTGAAAGAATATTTTGTATCCGCGGATCATTTAAATTTTGAAATTACTCTCCTGAGAAGTGTACAAAACTTACATAGGATATTTTACCTTTTAGGCACAGAAATGTCTGCAGATGGGATGCTTGCATCTGTACGCATAGAATTCCGTGTATTGTTAGTTTTGAGTCAGTTCAACTTAGTGCACATTTTTCTGTGGGATGTGTGGCAGTGGAAGTTTATTTTATTCGGTTCGCATAAAGTTGTTTTAGAAAATGAAAAAATTTAACCACAGTCGAAAACGACGAATAAGTTAGTCCCAAATGTGATAAAATACTACATTCAGGCAATAAAAGAAAATTTTAAAAACATCACAACAACGTACAGTGGCAAGCAAAACTAGATGCATCATTTTAGTTTTGTGGTTTTCCATCTATAGAATGGTTTCCTTAAGACGGATTTGCTTGAAATGTTCAGTTTCCATCAGACTGGAACCTGTTGATTTTTACTCGTTTATAGTCTCTGCAATTCAGTTTTTATTTTCTTTGCAGAAATTTGATGGGGTGTATATTTGGAAAACAATGTTAATTTTGTTTCTATTTTTTATTTTATATAAAATACAAGGCTGTTTTATTTTTTATTTTTAATAGCGGACACCAGCCCATTTCTACCCAGAGTCCTTGTAAAAGTCCTCTCTCGTAATGTTCGCAAACCTTTTGGTGTTGTGGAATCCGGGTACTTACCTTTATTATGCGGTCTCAATTGTTTTCCCCTTTTGTACCATAAGTACGTTGCGGTAGCATATACCCCCTTTCTGTGCTATTTCGCATGATTAAAGACTATTTGAGATAGTAAAACGATATTTCTCTAGCGCTAAATATAATGCCAAGATCATAATGACGAAATTTATCATAAGGTATTATACGTCAAGTTTAGACCTAATGGTGAATGCGCAAAAAAAAGAAAGTAAAAAAGAACGCGTTCAAAACGGGATCCTCATGGTTTTTATTTTATTTCAGCCGTCGCAATTGTACGATTTCTTTCGTCGATTCGACCCCTTTCAGTAATTTTACGAGAAAACAAATTTCCATCAAATCCGTCTAAAGGAAACAATTTTATTGGTAAAAAACCACAGAAACTAAAATGATGCATCCCGTTTTGCTCGCCACTGTACTCTCACTCATAAAACGAAACCAATAGAGTTATATCAATCATTTGGACAGCTGATTTTCAAACACTTTGTTTCTAACTCAATTGATCAACACTTATGGTTTCTACTGGGCGGGGCTTATACTTGTGAATAAAACATGACTATTTAACACAGTAATCTCCGGGCGGTGAGATTAATTTGCGACTCAAATGGAAATAACACACATTTAATCTGCTCTTAACTTTGTGCAGGTAATAAATGGAAATCTCCATAGTTTTATGAATCGGAAACGATGCAAGTCTCGAAAAACCTAATAGTAATGGGCTGAAGTAAACTTTATAACAGACCGACGAATTTGAAACAGCTAGCACGTGTTAACTGTCATAAATTTTCACAATAACAAAAAAACATTCGATATATGCATAAACGTTGTTCAAATTCAGCTGCAGATATAAATGGCATGTCGAAAAACATTACAATACGCTAAAAATATCGAGACAATATCATTCGCACATGGTTTATACATATCTTTAGCATTTAATGGGTTCTGGAAAAGAATGCAGTGCACTCACTATACGAGCCAAAATTGGAAACTACCAAAATATCTCCAAATATGTTATGTACCCACGTGATGGGGATTTTTCTTAGAATTTATGGGTATGCCAACTGTTTATAGTTTTTAAAGACAAAGTTAAGTAAATATTACATTGCTATTTTTGTTATTAATTTACAAACCGACTAGCACATGAAACCAGGAGAGGAAACTTGTACACACGCTAAAGGACAAGGGGACACTGAACACTTGAACTGTGAACATTTTTAAAATTAGCACGAGAAGCGAACTGCTGTCTCTAAGAAATGCGCAAGGGCTGAGGGGAGTATTTTGAATTGCAATGATCAGGAGAAACGATCTGAAATTGAAAGGGGTACAAATGTGGGTTTTTAACATATTTACTTCGCGGACAGTGAAGTAATTCATGAAATTAATTCTTTTTTTATGTCTTAAAATACTTTTAGGCTTGTCTCCTCCGTCTTCTTCTGGTAGTTTTTTTAGATTACTAATTTTATTTAATTCAGGTTACATTTATATTTTACCTGATTCGTTGTATAGTTGATCTCCCGATTATGCATATTTTATTAGTTTTTTTTTTAAATTTAGCTGTAAGTTAATTTGCTGTTTTTGTTTTGTCGAAACAATTGTTTTCTACGAATGTTACTCTTCAAACAGTTTCATCATCTTTGGTTGTGATAGATCATCTTTATTCAGTCACCACATTAAATCTTGGAAACATGCTGATTCATTGAATTGGCTACAATTTTATTTGTGGGCTAACATTTTATGAGCAATAACGACATTCATACCTCTTCTACAACAAGACCTGAGTTGGTGAAGAAAACATTTTAAGTGAAATTCATATTTAGATTAGGTAAGCTGGTAGCTGCTAAAAGACAAGCTTGCAAATGAAAGTTTGTTCATCTCTCAAGCCCCTTTGAATCAGTTATGCAACAATTGGTGTGCCTCAGTCAGTATATTGTTCTCATAATCCAGCAAAAGTCAAAAAGAAGTTTATGAAGACCTTTGGAGACGTAGTGTCCTAGCGGAAACCAGATTTTGTTATTGATACGTCAAAACTTGAGGTTTTAGCACTGTTTTAGCACAGGTTGTTACAAAAGGCTCTTTGCCTGTGGAAGGCGGTTTTAGTACAATATTCTCCTCAGTTTCCATTAAAGAGTAAATTTCTTGGTGTAAATTACACATTTACGTTCTGCCGATATATTTTGTGAGTTCATCAATGAAGCTGCCGCGTACTTTAATGTAATTCAATGCATGAAAGCATTTATTAATAAAACGCTTGTAATGAAGTAAATGTTACTGAGTTGTACAAAAAATAAACTTATGCATTTTCCAGATGCCATCAACAGACAGAACCAAAAACCGCACGCAGAACTCTTATCTCGACTGTAACAAGAATTCTTCATCCGTTGTGGAATTGTCCATAACTCTGTCCCTTGTTTAAAAATAAATTAAAAAAATACTAAAAAACTTAAAAAAAGTGTTTGCAATTTTTCACCATTAAATACAATCTATTAACTATTGGTCTTGGTATAGTGTTGACTCCAGGTGTCAGGTGATATCTTAGTTTAATTTTTTTTTCTTACAAATGGTACTTATTTTGCCGGTCTGTATTTGCAAAGCTGATTCGTGGTGCCTTAAACATAAAAACTCTACACCCGATACGTGGTCCACTAATGGAGGAGAAGACACAATCGCGAATTCTACGAGCCGTATCCAGATGTGGATTTAGTCCAGAAGTCAAAAATTAGACTGCACTGGCTCGGCCACATCAGCCAATGGTCAAGCAAAGAGGGTCTTTGAATCCGAGCCTCCTGTTTTGCGAAGGCGAAGAAGACTGAATTTACGGCATAAGGACTAAATCATCGCGGAGGAAAGACAGCTTGGCATTGACGACTGGAAGCAAAGTGCCCAGGACCATCATCGATTGAGAATTTATGAGTCGGATGCCTGATAAGTAAGACCAATAGACAAGTGTGTATAATTTATTTTGTTTACGTCCGGAATAACTAACTACTGAATATTCAGGCATTCAGACTTTTTTATTTACTGTATCTTATAAGAACCAAATTAAATCACCTCATATCTCCCAGTCTCTGTCCATAAGCAACCATCCTCATACTAAGCATGCATATTTTTTTTAAATTTGAATTAAGTGAATACTTTCTCATCTCGATTGTTAAGATGCAACTACAAATAAGGCTCAGTAGACAGACTTCAATGTGTTTAGAAACTTTCAGTTAGTTTATTTTATTTATTACTTCGAACACAAAACGTTTACAAGTACATACGAGTATTTTTCAAATGCAATCGCAGACAGCATATGTAGGTATAGGCAAGAAGTAGAAGTGCAACATCGACTTTTTACGTATAGTGCGCATAAAGTTCTTATAATTCATTTCGTATATTCACTAATTGAAGTTAATCTACATTCACTAAGATTAGAAAATTAGCTAGAAGGATATTTTTAACTACTGTTGACCCGCCTTGTGTACGATCCTGCTCGTTCATTAAATTGTTTTGCAAATTCGATCAATCTGCATGCTTTCCCATCGAACCCTTTTGCTAATGAGGTAGTTTCGGTTGACTTATAGTATGCTTTATGAGTTTTTGCACAATTTGTTAAACGTGTTTCTTTGTACTCTTTTGTTTTAAAAAATGAAACAAATCAAAACAAACTCAAATAAGTTAAAACGAAAAATTATATTTGGTTGAGAAATCAAATGAAAAATTATAAATGTTCACTATTCTTTTCATTTTTACGTGTTTTTTTTGTTTGTTTTTTTTTTTTAAATGCAAAATTACAGAACTTAAATTAACATAAAAGTCATGACATGAGATAAAATAAAAATACTTATGTAAAGCTCTTAATTTTCTATTTAGAAGACAAGTCCTGCTTGTACTTCATCCATCAGGTTTGCGGACTTTTGAAGTTGTTCGACTTCGGTTTGTGTCAGGATCTGCTTGACAATTGAAGTGACGCCGTTGGCATTGAGGACACATGGCAAGGAAAGGAACACATCTTTGTCGATACCGTGCTCTCCCTGTAATGGAATTCAGAACATTAGCACTAACTCTTTGAAGTTGGTTGGAGTGTGAATGACTTACCTTAACTGATGTAGAAACAGCTACAACACTGCTGTAGTTCTTCAAGATGGCAGATGTAAGTGAAGCGACGCTCAAGCCAATAGCCCAGGAGGTGTATCCCTTTAGTCGGATAACTTCGTATGCGCTGTTTACGACCTGTTGGTGCAATTCGTTCCACTTCTCCAAATCCTCAGAAGTGCCAATGGTTGGGTTCAATTCCCTCAATCGGACACCGGCAATGTTGACTCCGGACCACACTGGCACACTGCTATCACCGTGCTCACCAATGATCCATCCGTGGCAAGATGTTGGTGCAACATTCAAACGTTGCGACATCAAGAAACGGAAACGGGATGAATCCAAATTGGTACCACTGCCAATGACGCGGTTCTTTGGCAAGCCAGACAACTTCCAGGCGACGTAGGTCATGATATCTACTGGGTTCGAGACCATCAGAAGCATGGTGTCGGGACTGTTCTCAACCAACTTTGGAATGATGTGCTTCAAGATGTCTGTGTTACGCTGGACAAGAGAGAGACGAGTCTCTCCCTCCTTTTGACGCACTCCAGCGGTAACAATGCACAAACGTGATCCAGCTGAAGCTGCATAATCAGTGCTGGCGGTGATCTTGGGATTCTTCAAGAAGTTGGAGCCGTGTTGCAAATCCATCATCTCTCCAATCAATTTGTTCTCACACACATCAATCAGGCAAATTTCGTTGGACACATTCTGGGCAAGGATACTGAATGCACAAGCCATGCCAACTTGACCAATGCCGACGATGGTGATCTTGTTGCCAGATGATGGCAGAGCCTCGGCGACTTGGGACATAAGACTATCCTTAACTGATGTCATTTTGTAGCTTTATTTGGGTTCTGCAATTCAAAATCATAAAAGAATTTGTTTAATTAAAGTTATCACTCAATCAAGACCAAGGTTGTTCGAGTTTCTATTTTCGGTTACTCTCAAATAAAGTCTCAATGAAAAAAAAAAATCGAACATTTATTCGACCTCTGCTAAGGTCAATCAACAAGTGGCAGCTGACGGATACCTAGATACACACGAACATGGCCTAAAAATACGAGTACTCTCTCTCTCGAATGCAAACGCTCAGAGAAACATAAAAAACTGTCGCGTGCGTAGATGGACGGGTGGTTATCTAAAGAAGCTATTTCTGGATTTTTTTTTTTTTAAACAGATAAACTATCGAATGGGAGAGAGAATGTAAATATATTGTGTTTTAATGTCTGTTTCGCGTGATCCCGGAGTTGACAAGGTTATATCATCATCTGTATAAAAATGTCTCATCTTCCAGTAATTCCTTTGTGGGCATTAATCAGTCGGGGTGAAAATAAATTAGAGGCGGCCAATTAAATAGCAATTTGAAGAGAGCTTGCTTACCTATTTGTTGGATTAAGGTCGAAATTGTTACTCGTGCGAAAATGCTATCTTATCTAAGCAAAGTCAGTTTGACAAATGCATTGCAAAACACTGGATTAAAAATATGAATAGCTGGTACATTTAACTTTTATCAGCTAATACAATCCACGTCCATGAATGTAAGAGCTTTAAGTCAAGCGGATACCGTGTGCTTATCACGTGTATAGTTTAACATGGACTTTGGACCCGATACGAATAGATACCAACACATTATGAAATATGGAGGCAACACCACCGGTAGCCAGATTCCCACTATACTTTTAATTTTATTCCGCATTCTTATCGCCGTAGTTCATTCCCAATAGAGCAATTTTTATGGATACAGTGTCGAAGAGCATGTCCCCTTCATTCTCGCCTTACACTTCGTAAACTGGTTTTTTTCATTTAACGACAAAACAGATGAATCAAGGTGTATTAATAGTCTTTAAAGCAGTACTCGAATTCATTCGAAAATTGACATTCATAAAAATTGATTTTACTGAGTCATTTTATTGAATGCAAAAATAGATTGTTTGATTTATGGCGAATAGATAAGATTTTTATCCACGCCAGTCATATTTTCAGAATTTTGCTTGAGCTTTCCATGAAATACAAAAATTGTTTATGCCATTCGCGCATGGAAATTCTTTAGATTGCGTGTATTTGTTTACTTTTATTAGGAAAGAGTTAAACAATTAAAGGTGCTAGCTGCGCCTTTAATGTGTGAAAAATGTCTCAGTCTACTACTAATAAATTCACGATAAAGATCATGTCTGCGAAAAATGTTGTCAGTCAAGTTTTCATTGAAAGTGAATTTTTTGATTTATTCCGTGGTCGATTTTGAAATTAATAACGTTGTTCTGAGTGAAGTACTGAATGACGAACTGAAAAAAAACTACTTCCACGTGAGGAAATGTACTGTTTGACCTTCAAGAGCTTTTAAAAAATGCGATTATTTGAGCGGCTGCCAGAATCTTAATCAGCTGCACAAAAATTAGATGTGTGTCAATGTTCAGCAAACATTGAAGGGCATTACGTCTACACCTCAATGGGAAACTCCTATATCATTATCTTGATTACCGATTTACTATCTAATCGATGATTTTTGGAATTTGGGCGTAAATGCTGAATTTGCAAAATTTTATACAACTATGAAATGGATTTTTTGACCGAAACGGGTAGTTATATTGCACTTAAATCTCTCTTCAGTTGGGTTTAAGTTCAAGACAAATGTACTTGTACCAGTAATAAGTTCTCAAAATCAGAAACCTAACCACAAATTAAAAACTTTATCCTAAATTTATGTCTTGTTTGGGATTCAAACACAACTTTGAGATCCGGCAAAAGTCATCACTAAGCTTAGAGCAATCTTATTTATTTATTTCGGTACATGTTTATATATGTAGGAATTTTTAAGAAAACAATTGTTTATACAATTGGAACAATTGTTTCAAATGAATAGTCTCTTATTTCATGTATGTACTAAAACATCCACCCTTATTTTCTTTGTCATGTCACATGTCACTGTGACAAATTTATATTCATTTAGTCACTTAAATGTCACATAAAGTGTCTAACATAATACAAATTGACCACAGTAACTTGTGACACGACTCAGAGAATACGGGTAAATATTTATTGCTACCTGAATATTATATATATATCAGGGCTATTATGAATAAAGTGAAGATCAATAAATACTGAAAAAGAAAAAGACAACATTTTACCTATCTCCGTGTCTTACAACTTCCGGACAGTCAAGTGTCCAACAAAATTATATTTGAGCGAGTAATGTAAGTTCACATGTACCCATGTGAAAATACAAAAAGCGTCAGAGAAATCTAGGTCAAACGAGCCTAAATTAGCAATAAATACAAAGGCAGCAATTTTTTGTCCATAAACATTAACCTCTGCCAAGTATCAAATATGCATAAAATGTACTCGCTCCTACACTCAGACATATGTTGCTAAGAATTTAAATGCAAATCGAGCAAAAATAGAACCGTAGATAAAAAATCAAAAAAATGTTCAAATATTCTAAAATGTGCGGATGGGAATATGTACAAACATACGCGTATGTACCCAAGAGATATCTAACAGAGCAGATGATTTACTTGATTGTTCTGAAATCGTTCGCATGGTCGATTGACTAAAAATAACGAATGTATCCAGTGATGAACTCGTGATTTTAGTTAGTCTCAGCAAGCATCATATGAGCTCGTAATTAAGTACACACATTTGGAAAGAAAAATGAAATATTGTCGCAAACTTAAAACAAAATGTCGCATTTTCTGAATCAGCCTTAATTTGCTTGTCCAATTAACTAACTCGAAAAGTCACAGTTGAGTAATTCGAAATTACAGCATGCAGTCATCTGGGATTGTCTCGATTAAAAATGTTACAATAGAATGGATCACTGCACAGGAAACAATATAAAAGGCACAAGAGCAATAAAAGCGTTAAATTACCTTCCTTAACACAATTTAAATTGAGAACAGAGTTCGTTACCTTTCTCCAGCACGTCTGAAACACAACTGAGCTCGCCTATGCCACGTCCTAGCAAGTGTCCCCAAGAACAATCGAAGACCCAACTCTCTAATCAGTGGTCTGGATTTAAATTTTTCGTCCTTCAGAACATGGTCTCAAAGTCAAACGGAAGGACATAAGCGAAAAGCTCAAGAGCTTTTTTGGAGGCGGCACTTGATAGAAACTTAGTGTATTTCAACCTGAAGCAGTTTCCGTTCACATCTTGTTGTTGTGTTTTTTCTTATTAGTTTCTTGCGAGAAGCGACTACACGTTTGACGAGATAAAACGCATGTCCCAATGAAAAGTGCAAGTACCCGGCTTGAAGGGTTGTTGCACTATCAACACCCCCCATGAAGGTCATGCCAATCAGTAGCACTCTACGACACCCAAGGTGGTTAAGCTTTAGAAAGGAAAGTGTTATTATCACCCAACAACTATATACGTGTAGTATTTTTAGTTTTCGATAAAAATAGACGTGATGGGGATTCACTTGCGGGATTAGATGCGGGTTTTTTTTTCTGAATTTTCATTTCTGAATCACCGCGCACAGTGACATTTATTCGCGGTATGAAAAAAACGGCGGAAGCTCACTGTGATTCTCACGAAGATCTATGATATCACTACGAGCCAGACATTCACTAAACAATACTGCCGCACAACTGTTTCATTAATTTTAAATTCTTTGCGATTTAAAAGAAGTAAAAAAACAGGGAAAACAATACAAAACAAAATAACAAAATTTAAGAAAGCTTACTTTGAGTTTGATGAATATGAAAAAATTGTCACTTGACCAACAATATGTTTATCGACTTGACGCGATTTGTTCAACTTCAACCGTCTTCACACTTTGCGGGCTCTTAACGAACTGAATGTTTAAATGTTACACACTGGGTGGATGAATGGAAGAATTGTATATAATAAGCGTTTGGTATCGTTTTTTGGAAGGAGCTGCTATACGTTAGATAGGTCTCTCTTACACACAATGATGACGGAATTGCCGGTTAGAGAGCTTTTTGTACACTGGCTCAAGGTGACCTTTGTTTAGAGTAGTGCGGCGCTTTTATCGGGTTGTTTCTTTTTCTGGAAGCAAGATGTGTATATACCTAGATATGCGCTACATAGTCACGACGAATGGATGAGAATGAGATATACACTTGCGGTATGCGTGCCAAAGCACAGCCAAGCAACTGCAACCCCTGAGCAAGTTTTGAAATTTCTTCTCTCGAATAAACTTGACTCATGAATTGGCGCTTGCGATGAATGCCGGTGAGGGTGAGGGCAAGGTGGGATGTACAACGGCACGTGAGATGAGTTGGCACGGTTGTCTCGTTGCAGATGGAGCGGTGAGGGGTCCGTGAACTTGTCGACGTCATGGGTGGAGTTTGATCGACGTGGCGTGCAATCACCCAGCGTGATCGTGAAATACAGCTGATGACATCGTGATTTCGAAGATTTGCGTTCGCTGGCAGCGAGTGTTGAATGAATTGAATCTGAGTTGAGTTAGGACATGGCAGGTACTTATTGTAAACTTAATCTAAGCTAATTGAAATTTATGTGATGCTAGTTTTGTTAGCGCGCGTGGATTTGTTTTATTGTGATGCCATTGAACTTTAGTCTCGTTAGACGACTTGTGAGTGCTCTCGAACGAGGCGGGGTGTCAATCTTAATTCTTTCCACAATTTAGAACTGCAGCTATTTTAGGGCAAAACTTATGATCTCAGTTTGTGTTTCCGGCTTATTTTAGAGCGGTGCCACGACAAATAAATCAAAGTGTTTATAAAAAAAAGTAACCACTCGCTACTCACTATTCGTGATTGTGTTAAACTCCAAGTAGGCAGCTGAGTCTACTTCTTCTGCAAACCAATTTCCGAAATATTCGCAACAGAATGCCATTGTTAAACATCTTCGAGGACGAACAGATGGTCGTGATCCTGTTTCTGGCGTAATGTACATATCTCAGCTGATCACTGTGTCTGATCCTTGAAGTCCGAACATCAACTTCCTGTCTGTGTCTATATTCAAAACTGGTAAATAGGATCTACCCTAAGATTGAATAAATAAATGTTCCTCCTCAGAATCAAAGGAGGACACGTGGGCAGGCTAGTTTTCGGTTTCAGCAGGACGTGAAGCACCCTATACATAATGCATACATACAAAAATCCTCCATAAGTCAGGACATGTTGCTGTGATTGTTGAACAATCGAGAAATCTCACCGATCCACAAACACCTCAACCGAGTTGAAAACGTCTTCAACTTCAACTTAAGTTTCCGCGCACGTAAGTATCTTGGTAATAGAGAAAGTAACGCGGGTGTTTACGCTGCATTACAGAACTCACTGGGCGTACCCTATAAACTAAAACATGCTCACGCACTTTATCAGAAACCCTACTGCAATCACATTTCGCTGCACGTGCTGTGCTGGAAATCATACTGCAGCAGATCTGCATATGTATGCATATGTATATACCCATGCATACGTGCACATGTATGACATTCTTTTGTACATGATTCATGAGACATTCCCTGTTTGTAGTGACTGACATAGAAACACACTCAAAGTGCCATATGAAAGGTTACCCATCCGCAAGTTGAAAGCATGGCGGGAATCCATCTCAACCATCATCGCGCAACGAGAAATTCATCACGTAGCTGCAAACATCGACGATGCACAAGAGGCAGGTATTCCGACGAACCGGTTTCTAATTTTGTATCTACACGATCGTTGTGTGAGTCACATGGTTGTGAGACGCCAAACGATCTGGCAGACATTTTACTGATGTAGTTGTATTTCGCGGACACCCGGTGAATCTATAAAAGGTACAATCTAGCGTCAAATGACGAAATGATTACACACGAACGAATTGAGATTACGTATGACAACTACTCGTACCGTATACATATGAAGGTGGGATGTGTGTCAGCTGTTTGCAGCTGAGATGTAATTCAACCACTCCCCTGAGTAATTCGCATTCGACTGGTGAAATGCAAATGCTATGACCTACATACATCGGTGTGCGTGCAGTTTGTCAGCTCAACAGTTGTGCACAAAAGATGATGTCACCGATTGAGTATTTCAAGTATTCGGATACATCGGTAAGCTTTTGCGAAAGAGGTTAATTGGGGAGAGCTTTATCGTGTCTGCTTTCCAAGCGCATGCCTTGTGTCCGAGGTAAGCATGGATTGAGACAGAAGCTGTTTCGAAGTTGGTTGATGACCTCGATAAGCATCGAAATCGAATGTCGCTCTCGCTTCGCCTATTCCACACAAGGTGATGCTTACATCGGATACGAGAATGTTGTAACTAGTAAAAAGAATTCAGTTCTTGAGACACGCAGGTTCGAAAGTTAAATCATCCACCGAACATAACAGAAAAATACAAGCGCACAACTCTAGGTCATATTCGAGCACATAATACCCAGAAGCAACATCAAATTTTAAACTGCACAGTTGCTTCTAACATCAGCAGATACTGACCGACATTTACTTTCTATGAAAGTGATTTAATTCGGTCCTACTTAAGAAAGTAAGATTCAACTCATGGACATGTGTTTAAGACCGTCATTACAACTTTAAGTTTAGAGGCAAAGGTTATTCATGGCTTAAATATTGACGTTTTGGCTTATGCCTAATGTACAGAGTTTTGAAAAAAGTGTCGAATACAAATTTACTGAAAGCATCCGCTTTCATCATTACATAACGAAATAAAAGTGAATTTTTTCTTCACCTTTTCTAGCTCCCTGAGGTACTGAGATCATCTGTCCAGGCATTGGGAGTACTAAAGACTGCACATGAATTTCGTTTTGGTGACGTAGGGTGTCCATATGGAGAGCCGGAAAAAAGAGGACACTTTTTGCTAAGCCCCCTTCCGTGTGAACTTTCAGTTATTTTTTTTGTTGTTTAACATATCAGAAAACGTATTGCAATTAAGGTCCCTTAAGTTGTGTGTTCCTTTTTTTATTCGATTTCTTTCTTTTGTTCGATTGAAAAAACGCGAAAAAAGAAAAGTTTACACAATCGAAGAAGCTCTGAATAGTAGTATTCACCATTTTTGAAGCTTCGAAAAAATTTATTGAATAAATGATTTATTTGTCAACTGAAATACGAACCTGAAATAGACCATCATTTAATTTTCGTTGGAATTTTTTCAAATTACAAAACTGGTCAAAGAGTTGTGAATCATCTAACTTTACCCCTATTTGAAGATAGGAAGTTCACCGTTTCTTCAACGTCTGACCAAATTGAAACCGTATTTGAATTCATCCTACCAAATGTATTGAGCTCTTCAAATTTGATACCATTTATCTAAATATTCATGACATTTGAAGCAGGCATGTCTAAAAAAAACTCCACTTCGCTTTGAAAAGCCACGCCAACGTATATCCGACAGAGTGGATTTTGTGGTAAAGGGCAAAAGCTGGTGGCCCAATCTATTTTTAATTAAAATTTTAAGGGATTATAATGTTGCGGATACTTCCAGAAGGGAGTTTTTTTCTTTTTCAAATTCTATCGTTTTTTTTTTCAAAAAAAGGGAATAAATATTAAATAATGCGCAAAAAATAAGAAAGCTTCTAACAATTTTGAATCGAAAAAAATTTACAATTTTTGTCAAAAAAAGGTTTTCTTTCTTAACGCATGACTTTTGAAAATCAGAAGAGAAGAATATTACTTGGATTCGAGCAAGAATTAAGGAAAATTAAAGGAAGAATAAACTTGTAAGCGTTGCAGCGGTTGTTTCATAAACGCTGATTTAAATATGTTCACTTTTCAAATTTTCCCCAGAGTCCCATATTCAAACTTAAATTATCACAGTGCCATTTCAATGACAAATTGGCCTTTATAGCACGATAGCCTCACGTCGGCAACGTTAGATACGACAGATTCAAAATACCAACAGCTCCAGAACTTTTAGAAATGCCTTCAATCTGCAATAACAAATTGTAAAACTGAATACCTACTCTATTTCAGTTTTTTTATTTTTTCATCAATAAATTTTTTTACGACAGATTTGATTGAAATTTTCAGAGCTGTTTTAATGTTTAACACGTTGGTTGCCAGTGTATCACTAGTGATCAGAACTAATTTCACCGTCTACAGCAACATGTATCAAGGGTGATACACTCAGAGTAGCGATTTAACCAAAAAAGAGTTTATGTAAATCGAAACAAATTTAATTAATTTAAATTTGTTCTTCCCTTGAGCCCTTGAGCGGTAGCGAGAAAATTTTGGCATGAACCTTTGCGATATATTTCGCCATCCTGATATTGTCATCATACTAAACGATAGCAGAGATGTTCTAGTTAAGAAATTAGGTTTAATTTTTATGTTTTAAAATTTCATTTAAAAAAAAATAATATGTAAATAATATAAAACAAAAATTTGATAACATAGTTTTTCTGTCTCGAAATGGTATTTAATCATGGGACATTGCACAGAAATTCGGTCTATGCCATGAACCGTACGTATGGTACAAAAAAAGGGGGAAAAATTGAGACTGTGCATGAAAAAGGTACCCAAAATCAACAAGTTACAGTCCGGCGGAAACTGAAAATTCAAATCAAATCCGTCGCAAGGAAAAAAAAATATTGATGAAAAACCAGGAAAACTGAAATCAATTTACAACAAACTTAATATTCTAATAAGATTAAGTTGTTCAAATACCTGCAACAAATTGTCTCGTATGAAATGTAAAATAAAACATTAAAATTAAAAAAGACTAAATTTTGTCACCTATAATTATAAAAATTTTTTTATTACTTAAACCTCCGTAATAAAAAGAGTCCGTTCTTAAAATGCTTACTTAGCTGCATATACACTTTTGAATAATATGCCGATACGTCCCGTAAAGATGTTAACGATGTATTTGATCACCAGAATGACTTCTGTTGGCGAAAAAAAAGATTTCCTTCGTAGATTCTCTTCGACCCAGTTGGGTCGATCAAGTCAACCGATGTATTTATTTTCTTATAGCTTATAATGACAAAAAGAGATAATGGCAAAAAGAGATAAATACGTGAAGTAAAAACTAACCAAAAATAAATAAAAAATCTGTACAGTAAGTGCTGCAATTAGGGCTAATGTTTGCAATATGCGCCTCCACAATACCTCACAACAACCAGAGCATTCGCATACCAGTATGCATTCAATTTCAAGTTCGATTTGACTGTCGGCCGTTAGAACGTGTTCAGTCCTTCGCACTAAGTATACGCGATGGATTATTTTTGATTGTTTAATTGTTTAATATTTGTGTTCAACTTAAAATACAATAAACATTACGTTTTGTAATAATCGAACGGACATTTTAAACAATCTAAAAAAGCTTACGCTATATAATATTGTTTAATGTTTAAATAAGATAACCTGAATCCTTATTTTATAAAATGAAATTATTTATATAATATGTAAAACTCAGTAGTTGCTTTTGTTTTTTTTCCGCATATTTTGCGGTTGCATATTTTTTTTCTCTGGTTCTCTGGCATATGGTAAAGCATTTTTTTGGGCTGCATATCAATAGCTTCCATATTCGCACTATCATCGTTTGTACATTTTTGGAGATTCATTCGGAGATGTCATCGCAGCCCATATCTATCAGATCACATCAGATCTTTCTGGCAAAATTTGATCCGAATTAAAGGAAAAGGAACACAGTCTTCTTCCTTCCAATGATCAGGAGTTCTGATAACTTTCCACCGTTTAGTGATTGTAGTCGCTCTTAACTCTTTCCATGAAAAAAAGGAGGACTAAGTAGTATTCTGAGAATAACCGTCAAAAAGGATAGGTATAGGGGAAAAGGGGCATTCAGAAGTGAAGTGGGCCATCTCTACTGTACTTCATTTCTGCACGGAACTATGTCTTACATTGCATAGTAATGAGTACATACATGTGTATTGTGAATGTTGAATGATGTCATATATTATGAGTCGTCCAATTTCAAATGAATGAAAGTATGAAATTGCTTTTATTTATATTTTAAATATAGTTCATAAAGTGTAAGAAATTTAGAAAAAATAGTTAAATGTGTAGGTAATGTGGCAGACCATAGGTCTTTAAACCATTTTGAAGAGTAGTGGTAACCACTGAATTAATGAGAAAGCCTTCGTGCCTAAAAAAGGTTAGTTTTTAAATGTGCTTAGAGGTAGTTCCGGTAGCCAGAAAGTCAGTTAACGCGTCTAAACTAACTTCTTTGTGCTGTTGTCTGAAAGGCTTTTAAAGGACCAAAGATGTATCACACGAGGACGAACTTCAACATTTGATCATATATAAAGTTTGAAACATTGTTATTAGAGGTAGTTCCGGCAGCCAGAAAGTCAGTTAACGCGTCTAAACTAACTTCTTTGTGCTGTTGTCTGAAAGGCTTTTAAAGGACCAAAGATGTAAAACACGAGGACGAACTTCAACATTTGATCATCCATAAAGTTTGAAACAATGTTATTTCCGATCATTTACATACGAATTTATTCCTTGAATGCATCAACTCTCAGTAATCTTTGTCATGATAATTCGATTCAAATGGTTACATAAATCGCGAATACCATTCGAAGCATGCATCCGATAAAGAGTCGGAGGTTATAATTGCTCCCTTCGCATGCACCACATATTGATGTTTCCTTTTTTCTGACACCAATGGATTCCATATTTACTCCTAACCAATTCTGTTTAAAGCACTCACTTTAACAAGAGGAGCAACTGCAAATGCAGCACAGAAACCAAAAAACACAAGGAATTGCATATTCTCTTTGGAACGTGACGAGAACAAAAGCTACGCCAGAATAGTACGTAACATATCTATCTGGGTCACCATTCATGCCACATCCCATTCAAATGCAAATACCGTGCTCGTTAAAACTGAATTCATATCCAAATCCGAACAAGAAACCGAAAAAGAAGTGAAAAATACATTTCCTGATCGGCAGTGCGATAGCGGAAGGAAAAGTGAAAGCGCTGCACCACCACACACTGCATTCAGAGAAACTACCAACCAAACTACAGGGAATTTCGAATTGGAAATATCCTTTGGGAAATTTGAATTATTCGGATGCACGTGCCCCACCTCAAACAGATCCTTATCGATAGCGCTGCTCCTCTTCGCAAATAAATGCATTGCGATTTGAAATTCAGTCAAGGATGTGCGCGGATATGCAGATCTCGCACCGCTTCACCTCCCTAGGTAATGGTCTCAGGCGTGTTTGTTGAAACAACATCAACAACAACAACACACAGTCAGTGTTGGTGCTATTTGTTAACGCTGAGAAAGGCAAACACACAAGCAAACACATTGGATCAGGCTGGAACCCATAGCTGAGCCGAATGGTGCTGTTGGGTCGAGGTGTCCTTTCTAAGATTTATTGCGGTGCATTCGCACGGTTTCTTGCAAGGGGTATCTTTGGCATCGGTGCTCCTTGTAACACTGCTGTAGCTTCTCTGGAGCTAATTTAAATTAAAAGTCACCCCAAACATGAATATTAATGCTCCACGCTGACAATTAACACAGTGAACATGGACAAGGCGGTGCGGCAATGCGACGGTGCGGTTAGGGGGTGTTCCTTGGACAGGCAGGCACATCACAGAAAATTTATGGATGGATGGATTACTGGCGAAAGGCTTGCGTGGCCTGATTTACGCGTCAGCTAGGTGCATCTCGTTTGCCTAACAATTAAACGGGCATGACACAACGCAACGTGTTGCCAAGAGGTGGATGCTGTATTATGCAAATCCATTCCGTCATCCCAGTGGATGTCGCTTAATTCACACAGTTTCACTTTGCTCCCGTGTTGAATTTATGAAGAACTCAACTTTATCTGAGAACAGTTACTTGAGAGATAAGAATGAGAAACGAGTAACATTTCTGCTGTGTGTGCGATTGTGTGTGTGGGCGGAATTAAGCACATGACAGGTCTGCCTTGCAACGCAGGAAGCGTCATAAATTCATTTCATTTTAAATTAACTTTTTGATAGCTCTGAGATGGATGCTTCTGTGGAATTTGTGCAATTTCTTCCAGTCCAACCTAGACTGAATTAAGTGCAGATATGTATGTATGTGTGCGTGTAAATTTTCATGTGCGCTTGCATGTGTTTTGGATGCGACGAGACGGAAGAAGACTGCTACTGGTTTACCGCAAATTTTTTGTTTTATTATTTTTTTTGCTAGCTTGGGATTTTGGGACTGTATCAATTTGGTGGCACATGAAAAAGTGCAAACTGTGTAGATACAAGAACTGTGTGTCCATGATACAGGATATCGGTGTTTAAGGAGAAAACGTGGCGCGTTTGAGGACCAACATGGACACACAGACTTGTGCAATTGCAAGCACAGGACGCAGCAGACTATAAGAGAAGGAGCAAATTTACATATATATATTTTTTAGGTAACAATTTTAAATTATACACATCCGTTGGGTCTATATTGTTGAGCCAATCCATTAATCCGAAGTTTTAGCTTTTAATCTAAAATTAAATAGTTTTTGTAGGTCTTCATCAGCGATAGATTATATTAGAATATTTATTGCAGACAGAAGATCAATTACACTAAGAACAATTTAAAAAAATGTTTATTGAGTTAAATTTTTCAGCTGTTTTACAGTTAAAGAACCACTGGAACGAATCAGTTGGTTAAGTGCCTTGGTTAGTAGGGTCCCCGGTTCGAATATCAGTGAAAGCAAAGTTAATACGCTTTTAGCTGGTATTCGAATCTGGGCCAGTCACCATTTGCCGTGGGATCAAATTAATTGCGCTATGACTGGAGTGGTCAATCAGTGTAGTAGGCCTGACTGTGGGTATCACAATGGTCTAAGTATGCTGGTGAATCCTCACTAGCGGCCTCCACTACCCACTATGCCGTCATCAACGAATGAGTGTATTGAAATATTAGTAGCTTGTTGTTTCTCCTTTGCATTAAGTCATTCAAGCCATCAAACTTGACTAGTCTGCTGCGATATTGGTTATTAAAAAATGTTAACGAAGTAGTAGAGATGTTCAATGTTGGAAAAAACATCGATGTTGAAGTCGATGTCAACATCGTTGGTTGACCAACGATGACCGATAATAATCGAACTCGTATGAATTCGATATTCGAATGAATTTATATACTTCTGACTAATAGTGTAAAAAACTACATACGTTCATACTTCGTTACCGTACACTTCCACTTCCCATCAAAAACCAAGAATGAAAGAATAAAAAAAAAACAAGAAACTCAAAGCATTCTGTATACTCGGAAAATCGAACCAGTTCCAAGAACAGATCAGTGGTATTTCTACGAAATGCTTACGACATTATGATGAGATTCCAGAAAATTATTCTAAATCTACAATTAATAGTGGGTTTTATTTTGCTAACATCGAAGGCCGTTGTTTTGTGCTTAACATCGATTATGCGATATTTAAGAACTTGAACATCGATGTAAAAAAATCGATATTTGGTCACTCAACATCGATGTTTTGTCAACATCGAACTTCCCTACTTCGCAGTATGTTCAATATTTTTTCTCGCATCTGGGTAGGAGAAGATATATAGAATTTTTTTTCATACACTGAGAAACACTCCTGGTGTTCGATAATACGGTTTCGGATTTCGGATTTGGGTGTTATTTCTTAAGAATTTATTGTACATTTCATACAATATCTTCTGTCCCGGCAAAAGTTTTTTAAGATTTTCTAGTTCAAGTTTATGAACGTATGATTTTTTAATATTCTGATGCCTAAACTTGTCAGTGCAAAAATATTAGTTGAAATATATTTCACTGGACCAGCGGATTCGTGCGCGACGAGACCTTTAAGTAGCGAGCGAGAGAATTGAGGACGAGGTGGAACTCCTTAAGTTTCTTACAAATGACCAAAAGTGTTTGTTACCCTTGGGTCATTGCAGCACTTTTTCCCTCAACGTTTGCAAAGCCTGATAGCCTTCAATCGAAAATCTTGAATTAATATTTAACCTACTGATTCCTGGCGTTCTATGGGTATTGGGTAGTACATTAAAAAGACATTTTCAACCACCAACAAAAAGTTTTGTATTCTTTTTTCGGTTCTATAGGATGCAACAATCCACCACAAATAATGTACACGAATTGGTAGGTAGTAGTTTTTTTTTTACATTAGTGAGGTCCCTAATGTTGAGTCAACGCCTTAAAGTTTAGATTTTGATCTCAAACTGTACAACTGTAAAGAGCAGAAAAGTACGTTTCCTGCTCTTTAAAGATTATTGAAATGCGTTAATTGTGCATACATACAAATGAATATCCATTTGTAATAAAATGTTTTTGAAAAGTTGTCCACTTCATTTTACTTTTTCTCACTAGTCCGGACTTTTCGTTATTCCCGCCACACTCGAAACTGTATATGGCAAGCTGTACTGTACCATCAGTGATTTGACGGTACAGTACAGCCATAAAGGATGAGCATGAGCCTATGCGTGTGTCATTTCAACCCAAAACTTTAAATGTTGTGCCAGCAATGTTAAATGATTCATGAATTATCTAAAGCTCTTGTGACGAACATATCTTCATCTTTTTGTTATGCCTTCAAGGACATCTCTCAACTGCCTCACAGAATGTTGCTATTAGCATGCACAACACAACAGAACACATTCCCATTTCCAAGTGCACTGAATCCAGTCATAGATCATTGCGATCGTGCTGGTAACGTGTTTTCATTAATAACACGCCTCGACTATGCATTGAATGCCATGCATCCTGATAAGGATCTGGATTCACTTGGCAATAAATTCCACTCGATACACATATTAAAACATTTTCCTAATAACATTTTCTCGCTTGGATACCCTTACTTGAGGCTCTACTGTGGTGGCTGTGCGCACAGCAAGAGATCAACAGCCGCAGCACTTCTGCTTCACCTCTCACACAAGGTCCAGCTGTTTGGTTGTGGCATATTTTGCATCTCGTGCTTCTTACAACTTAATTATTATTTGGACCGCTGTCAGGGGAATGGGATAAGTGATAAAATTTCCACCACACATCGCCGAAGGAAATTTTCGTCGCCATCGCTTCGCCTTGCCTTGCCTTGCTTTGCCATGCCATGCTATACTCTGGCTTGTCTCCACACCTCCCTTACCTAACCCTCAGTTAGATTTCAATCGATCTACAGTGGCCGCAGCTATCGCTGGGGAAATATCTCTCAACGAAAATTAGCATAAAAACGCAATTTTCGAAATATTAGCACAAATACAAGGCATCACACACATCGGCTCCATGCGGTCGATTCATATGCGAAAGGTGCGCGTGCGTGCAAAGGAGTATCTGATCGATTGGCTTAGATAACACGACTAGGACAGGCTTGCAGGAGCTGACGATCGACCAATAATGAGTTTAAGGAGACTCATTACATAAGTATAGCCATTCGCTGGAGCAGTGTACGGTGTAATGTCAAATCGATTAAACTACGCTGACAGCGGTGAACTTACGTGATTAACGAAATGCAAATAGCCTCCTATCAGCGATGGACTTGCTGCGATTCGAGCGGCTTAAACGGCTTCGACTGAGAGAGATATCTCTCTGCATGGCTAATTGCCTTTAAAATCCATTATTTTCCTCTTTCCATTCCCGGACGAATGGACATTTTTCTTTTGCTCTGTCGCTGATGTTTCGCAAGTCCAACAACACTTGTATGGATTCCACTTGTGTCGACGTCTTCTTCCTTTTCACACTTTATTTAAATTTTGACATGAATTCGGCTGCTCTTCCCCCTTTTTTTGCACCTCTCTCTCACCCATTGGGTTTCTGTTTTTGTTTTATGTCTCACCATTCCCTGCTGTTTGTATCGGTACAATCCCTTTGCGCGATGAAAGGCTTTGAAGAAAGACAGAAATCGTTTCAGCCCGAGTTGAAATAATTCGATTTGAAACGTAGACGTGCAGTTGTCGGATTAACCTATTGAAGCAATTTTACATTTGATCAAATCTACAATTTTTCTACTTCTGAGTTACTGTTTATCATTGCTCTCTATAAAATCTCGCTAAAATGAGTTCAAATTCACCCGTGTGATCAATTCCAGTGACTCGTTCGCAAACAAAGCATGAGAATGAAACAGATGGCGCTGTCTCTGCCCGGAAACAAAATGCTAATCACACATCTAATAGTGCAGCTTTGCATCTGGGGATGTCTGTTTCAGGATCAACATCAACCGTTGACAGCTTCGAAAGCAAACTTGAAAAAAAATATGTCCTCTGTATGTTTCAGAGGCCATAATGTATCGGTGCGAAAGTGGAGATGAGATAGTGCAGATCCGTGAAAATATCATGAAAGAGTTAAGGCGGGCAGAAAAGAGCATGTCAACAAAGTTTCTTGCCATCGAGGAAAGTGTGACCAATCTTCAGCAACGTGTTGAAAACTAGAAGCCAGCTCTCAAGTTATTATCGTTATTCCCAGAAGACTTGAATTTTGACACTTGTACAGCTGTCTCAAGGATCAGTCACTGTGTTATATTTTAATTGAACATTGTAGATTTTGTACTCATAAAGTTACAAATTTGTATCCCTGATAAATGGTCTGCACAGCTTTTCTGACACATCCACAATATTTTTAATATCTTACATGAACTTTCTTCTATAAATATAACTGAACAATTTTGATACATCGCTCTACCAGTGACATTGATATTTATGGATTTATCAGCACCATTTGCTAGGTTTTTGAAATCGTGCAATGTTGATGCTTATATTTTTATTGTCGAAGTTTACATTTTCAAACACCTTGAGTCCAGGCCCGGTTTAAGCCAAAACAGCTCCTTGTGCAAGCTCTATATTCACTGATTTGGTAGCACAGTGCGGCATCCATGTAAAACACACATGCGTGGATGTGTACAATAGTGATAAGTATAATACGTATTCTTGTTTATGTATATGAATATGTATAATGCGCGATTGAGGACGAGATCTTGGGAAGTCGGTCAGAAGGAATCGCCAAGAATGATCGAATTTTAAAATTCGTTGTATAAATAAAAGTTTGTAGATATAAAATTATTTTTGTATTTAAATTTGCTTCTCACAAAAGATCGTTTCCACATTACGCAAAAGGTGTGCAGCCTTTCAATGCATTTTATTTTAGTAAGGTATCCCCGTAGGTATGTGTAGGGGGAATAAGAAGTCAATTTTGAACACTAACATTATTCGGGTCTGAACGAAATTTAAGATTTAACACTTGTAAACATGAGCTAATAGTTGACGAACAAAATACAACTCTACTCCATATAAATCATAATAATGACGAACGTAAATTGACATTTTTCTGTAATTAATTGATTGTTTTGTTCTAGTATTACAATGCGACCAGAAACACTAGGCGCCCTGTGTATTTTCACACTCTGCACATATTGTGGGTCCAGCCCTGCTTGGGTGCGGCTCTTGTTGTACAAGCTTCAGAGCATTTTTCCACTTTGCGTGTTATTTTGATGATTTAAAAATGATTCGCTTTTACGAAGATTTCGTCAACAAAAACAAATTATTCTCAATCAAAGTCCAGTTTCAGTAATATTCAACTCTGAATTGGGTAAAATTCTGTTCCCCGCGTCAAAACAAAGGGGCTACAAATCTAAAAATACTTCATAAAAAATTAGCTTCGAAGAGTTCGATGAAGAACAATATTTCGAGCACACCGTTACTGCTGTTGAAGACCTTGGTTAAAGATGGTAAAACAGCAACATACAAGTTTCGAAAATCATAAAACGCAGTCGTGTATACCTCGATCATTGCATTAAAACCCAAAAATCATCAATATATGGATTCCTGATAAATTTCGAAATAAGTTAAATAAAGCTTGACCAGATCAGATTACTTCGTCACTTCAGGGCGACCGTTAATTAATTGGGCACCGCAGCTTGACACCACTCGATTGTTTTCTCTGGGAATGCGTTAATTCCTAAGACTACGCTAGCCAAACACTTTGGACGAGCTATAGGCCAAAAATATTTTGCCGGAGCGGAAACGGAACGGCCTCGAACGCAGTTTGCTAAAGACACTGTTAGGAAATAATGTAATGTGCCATACCATAAAAATCACGTAATTGAATTGTTTCCAGAACTGTGCACAGCCTATATATATGTTGACTGTTTAGGGGCGTCTTCTTCAAAATGTGAATATTAATATATGTACCCACTATTTTGAGTGTACTTTCACGAGATATTTTCAGTTATGAAATTAATGTGAAGGAATTCCAACGTATTGACAAGCTGCCACTTATCTCCAGTTGAGAGCTCAAATAGGTCATATAAAGACGTTCCAGTCGCCGAACTTAAAGACAGCATTTTAGGCATGTCTCTAACTGCTTGGAAACGGTTGCTCTCAAAAGCCATAAAGATGATTGAATGATATGATAAGTGAAGGCAGTACATTCTATCCTAAAAGCTAATATATTTATACCCATCAAACGAGATCGCGTGGTTTAATCAAATTTCTACATATTTACATTTTGGGGTTTTCTAAACCTTGCGCTTTCGGCGAAACCTGGTTGAAGCCCCGTTGATTCCATCCGTCCATGAGAGGTTGTCACCGAACAGCCTACAGCCTGAGCTTCAGTTGATCACTTTCTCTATATCTCTCCAAGTCTTGGAGTTCTCAAAACTATTAATTCCGGTCAAAAAACCGTTTTGGTGGCCACTTAAAAATTGACAGCTGACATTTGAAAACAGGTGCTAACCGACCTATTGAAATTTCAGTAAAAAGTTCATCCAAACCTCACGATTGAGAGATGACAACATAGTATTAGGCGACAATGACAGATTACTTCTGCAGAAACTGTTGCCTGCATTTAGGAGGTTACTTCTTTGAAAATATCTGTGACCTCTGGACCGCCTGCAGGAGAGGCTTCTATCAGAAGAATAAAAACGAAAAATGTTCCTATCAGACAAAAAGTTTGGTGTGATCCATGTGTTCTAACAGCAGTATTCCATTTTTACTGTACAGTGACCTTAATTTCGATATTTTACAAATTGTACCATCGTCTTGTTAAAATTACAAGCTTAGCGCAGTGGGCATTCATGAAAGCTAATAAATCACTGATAAAATAAGCTAAACAAATATATTTAAAATAATAGAGGCTGCAAAAAGAAACTAAAACTTAGCAGTGTAGATCTTTTCAAATCTCAGATTATAAAAGCGATTCCCATGACCCGACGAATTCATCAGTGATTCTAATGATTACCGGCAGGGTATGCCAGCGTATCACCTTGCATCGCGGGACTTCTTTTTAGTCGCACCAGACACACACAAAACTCACCACCGTATCAAAAATTTGACACCGCGGCCGTCGACTTGATGCTCCACTTCCATCTGAACAAACCCACAAAAGGAACAACAGCACCACACAGACACTGCATCATCCAAGCCAAGGATTCATTTCAATTGGTTTCACATGCTTTCATAACGACACAGAATTGGAATTTAGTTCTTATTTACCGGGCATTTCTGGCTCACTTCATCCCACTCCGACTCCGGAGATGGCTACTAACAATTTTTATGTTTTATTTTGCTTTGTTTTATTTTTTGATTCTGTCGGTGTCATTTGGCATCAGTGTATGCTTGTTTGACCAGCCACCAATTTGAATTGAATGCCACGATTTTTGGTGGCCGCCTTCCTTTGTATTCGGTGCGCATTGGGATTATTCCAAGGTGACCAAGGATGTGGGATGAGGGGAAACAACTGCGAACCGCGAATAACCGTGAAACTGTGAAATCCTTTTTTTTATCCGTCCTCGTCATTCGGCAAATTTAAGTCGACAGGTAGAACCTCATCGGACACACCTTTCCAGGGCCCCTCCAAGTTTTCCAAACGCACGCAGGTATTCTTGTGCAAATAACGATCGATCGCTTCGACGGGCACTCAATACGCATTATTTCATCCCGGATTGTGGGTATTGGGCAACAATTCAAAAAAGTTGATCGATTATACGCCAGTCTCCGGATCGATTGCACTGCCATACGGTCTTCACCACAATGTAGCAGTCTCAGCCGTAGTCGTAGCCGGAAGACATACTTGGGCATATAAAATAGTTTATATCTAAGATCGTCCTGTCTGAAATGGGATTCTGTAAAAGGGATATTCACCCATAACACATTCATTGATAATCCGCACGGCTGTGTCCACAGCGTTTGGCAACGAAGTCCTTTCAACTTGTAGCTGCTACACGTATGTTTTCTCTAATTGCAGTCAATGTCCGAATGCAATCAAAACGTAATCCCTTGGGCGTTAGTGTGTTGGTCATATTGTTGGCGGGCCCAGTGCCAGTGTGCGGATATTTCATTCAACGGATGTGGAGTCCAATCTGTGTGTGGATGTGGATGTACCGGCGTCGAGCGGAGACCGAAAATGCATTTCGAAGATAGCAATCGACCTGGGCTTGAATGTTGGTTTTTCTGTCTGGTCCCATGCTATTCTTTGTGTGAGGTACTGTATTCTTTTTGTTCTCACTTGGGGTGGAATCTGCTTTGCATAATAGGGGCTAACCCTTTTGAATGCATGCCAATTGGATCACTTGGCTTAAAAGTGAGGGACCACGGTGGAGAGTACTGTGTAATTTCGGAGGGATGGCGATAACGTTGCCATTCCCACTTTCGGCATGTTTTTGCCGTACACCGAGGACCAGCACTTTAAAACATCTGTCCTTTGAGTAGGGAAGAACTTAAAGAGAGGACACGAAGCACGAATTTGTGCACGTCAAGTTCTTTGCCCACCTGGAGTAATCACACAGGCACGACTGGGACGTTTGGGAACTTAAATGTTATTATCGCCAACTTTCAGTGGAGGGTGGAGTTAAAGATTTTGTCCGAGAACAAGGGGGAATAAGACTCCTCCTTTCTCGTGTCATGTGGGCAGAATATTTACGAGCTATGTGTGTATATTCAAATCCACACGCAGACAATTGTTATTGTAATGCTCCACCCCACTTAAACGCTTTGATAACAATTTGACGAGCCGAGTTTGGAAGTAAAATCCCGAAACTTTTCACAATTCAAACGCACAAACTGCTTTCATATTGGGCAAAAAAGTATCGATTCTCTACAAACGATATTCATTTACATATCTATGTACTTTGTGGATAGGTAGGGCGTTACAATTTGGCATGTTTTGGTCGATATCCCAATGGAGCAGGAAAAACAGAAAAAAAAACAAACTAAGTACAAAATAAGTAAACAATAACATTGCGGGTTTATTTAGATGGAGGGCAATTCAGGAATTATTTCAGCTTTTATCTTTTGCTTCCACTTTTTGCAAAGATTCTTTCATTCTGCATTCCTAATTTAATCTGTCGCACCAAATGACAATGGACCAATATTTTTTTTGGGATTTATTTTGTGGGACGAACGAAGAAAGTGGGACAGTGTTGGGATTATGTCTCAGCTCCATGCTAAGTAGAAATTATTTAAATAATCACTTCCACCCTCTTTATTTGAAACAAAAATACTTACACATTTGCTTACATTTTTCTGGATCATGGAATATTTTAAATATTTGAAGTACGGTGGTATTTGAATAAATTCTGTCTCGAAATCGACGTTTTAAATTATGGTGAAGTTTAGCCTGCAGGTGTATGATTTTGGGGGCAAGCAAACGTGATAGACAACATAATTAAATCCATGCCCAACAGATGTGCCAACATGCTGCAAAAAAGATGAAGGAATTCGTATAAATTATGAACTGCATCGTATTTGGACTTTTGTTTTTGTGTTAAACAGGGACTGTCTATATTTTAATTTTTCTAAATAGGCACCGTCCAAGAAATCAATGGAAAATAATAGATAATTTCAGCCAGTTACATCCTACTTTCGGAATAATCAAAAATAAAAATACATATATAGCTCAAGGGGTGGGTTAGTGTAGTCCAACGTTAGATCAGTATATTCAACAAAAATATCAACTATTTCGGATATTTTATGAAGCTCGAGAAAACGTATATTAACTAATGCTGGAGTAAAACTACTCAACCGCAAACAAATTATTGAGGTTTTTCTCAATTTTTTGGCTTACATCCTACGAAGCACAGTGATTCGCTTTTTATAGGACGGCGGAAATCAATATGTAACTTTTGAACCTGTAAGCCGATCTTAATAAAATTTGAAACATAGTACCATTCTAGTGTAAGCAGTCTAACCCAGCTAAACCATGCAAATTTTTTTTATTATATTTTTTTTTTTAAGCTTATGTAACAAAGTACTTATTAAAGAAATTGGGCTTGAGCAGACAGTTCTAAAAATACCTTTTATTCATACCAACGAGTTACTGCGAGAAA
This sequence comes from Eristalis intricaria, assembly GCA_964034865.1. NCBI lineage: Eukaryota > Metazoa > Arthropoda > Insecta > Diptera > Syrphidae > Eristalis > Eristalis intricaria. The sequence goes on along the minus strand of OZ035875.1, from coordinate 90,135,762 downwards.
ATACATGAATACATGAATTTAAAAACTGCACGAAAGGGTAACCTTAGAGCTCTGTATCTCACACACCCCTTACATAAGTTGGCAAAATTGTGGGAAAACATAGATAGATAGATATTTATTGGTTCATGGGTTACAATAAGTTGTCGCACAATTTACAGAAAAATTAAGTTTTTAGAGATATGACATATTTCTGTCTTTCAAGTAGATCATAATCTAATATTTGTTAGAAGTTTAGGAATATGAACAAATTTGACATTGAGGAAAAATCATGAGAAAAAAAAACCTCAAATTAGTTGTGGGAAAACATTGGCCAGTTATGTATCTATAAAAAAATAAATGCAAGAACTGTGTATTCCAAATTTCATTTTTGTTATTTATTTCCGCTTTTGAACCACTGTGCGGCGCTTTGAAACCACTAAAATGAGTAATTAAGCGGTTGTATGATATACGGATATCCACGTTTTTATTGAATTTGCACTGGCAGATTTTTTCAATTTGGTAGTATTGTCTCTGACATCTATTTCAAATTTTATGTCAAAAAAGGTATTTGTTACATAGTTACGCACGTGCTTTGTGAATCGAAATAAAGTGAATTTAAGATATTTGCAATGTCCAATTTCAAGATTCATTGACAAGAAAAGAAACTTCTGTGGACTGAATGCACGGCTTTTTAAAACCCCATCCAGCTTTGTACCTTAGAAAGCCTGAAGCAACTAGCCTCTCAACCAGCTTTCCGGTAAACATCACCCTTTTTTTAAAAGGATTGCCTAATCCACTATAAATTCGGACCTGATAGTGTAAGCATTGACTAATTTTTGAACACATGTTAGGGTAAGGTAGCGGGGCTGCTTGCGAGTTCAACAGCACACTTAGAGCACGTTCGTCATATGTTATACCCAGTCAGACCACTGATCGTCGACTCAACTGATAGTGCCGTTAATTTAATCCCAATGACAAATGGTGACTGTACCAGATTTGAAACCAGAAAGAGGCGTATAAACTTTGAATTCACTGGGATTCGAACCAGGGACCTCACTAAACATGGACAGGCATTTAACCCACTGCGCTATCCTGTCGTTAATTTTTGAATATTGTAAAGGAAAACAAAATTTAAGAGTATATCTTATAGCGTTTCATTTACACTTATAAAGTGTGGACTTTGAAAACTATGTCGAGAGTAGTCCGATAAGTACTTAGCCTCACCACCCGATGGCTCCGCTATCACATGAGAAATTTACTATCTTGTAGATAATTCTCGTAGAGGGCTGCTGTCAAAATTTCAGGCGCTCACTCCGGGCCTTAAGCGCAACTGTGAGTCCTCCACACTTATCGTCACATGAACCAAGGCTACGAACTGCTAATGGGGCAGCACATTCCCCAGATTTGGTACCGTGCGAATTCTTTTTGTGTCCAAATTTGGAAAAGTCGATCACCATGACGAAATTCGAGTCGAATTGAAGTCAACTTTGCATACCTCCAGAGCATGTGTTTTTCAGAGCTAAAGAAGTTGTAGCATTTTTGGATTTAGTCGATACTCTAGAAAAAGTACTTACTGTGCAGAGTACTATTGATTTTGAATCTCTTCTCTCTCTCTATATAAAAATTGAGCGTAAAGTGATTTTCGCCGATTCACGCCTTAATGGATTTACTGATTTCAGCACAACTTTCACACATCTTTGGTATTGGTGTCTATATGGTTTGTGTGAAGTTTGCTTAAAATCGGTAGACATATGCTTGTGTTGTACGTGCGTGAAAACAGACATTTTTTGCGTCGATATATGCAAATAAGTATTACAGAAATGCCGACTTCTCAGGTAATTGCCCCCTAGTGATTTAGTAAGGATTCTAAATAGAATAGTGAATAGGATATTGTTTTCAGGGTTGTATGTTGGGATAATATGGTGAGCAGTAAACATAAAACAGTCCGAGGCACAAAAACATTCCGTACGGAAAAAAAATATATCAGAAATAAATGTCAATAAGTGGTACAATATAAAAATTTAAAGAAGCAATAGAAAGCGTTGATGACGAATATCGTCCATCAACATAAGCTTACATTAGCAACACCTCAAGGAAATCAAAGATTTAGTGGTCACAAATTCCGGATTGAGGCCGGGAGTTATGCATCAAGTGTGAAACACATGATAAGAGATTGATAAAATTCCACTCGTTTATGATAAAAATAACGCCGTAGCCAATTGATCAAAACAAAACAAACCCATGTAAACAAGCTTGTAAGTACAATTGTTGGGCAAGTGTTGAACAGCGCTACAGAGGAGGCTTTTAACCAACTTGGAATGCGAGAGTGAAGACAGTTAGCCAGAGCTCGCAATAGTTGGAGTGGCTTGTTGGTAGAGGTCACGTTCCACCCCGGCCTGTTGCACCAATAAATAAGAAAAATTTGACTGAGCTTGACGTTCTGTTTGATTTCAAATTTGCCGCTTTTCGCTATAAATAAGTTTATACTGTTCATTCTTTGGTAACTCTCTTTCTTACTTAATTATTTTTTTTATTCCTTCAATTTTTATGTATTCTAATAAAGGTTTTCTATAAATTAACTGACAACTTACATTTTTAAAACTATGCTGCAATTAAAATTCAAAGAAATTGAAGGATATGATGGAAGATAAGCCAGTTGGTCGGGATTGTTATAGCATTTGAATGTTTTTAAATTATATTTTGCTGCATAACTCAATTTCAACTGCCACACCTGACCTTGAACACATATTATTCGCCTGTCAGTTTTTGTTCTTGACACCTGCTTACCGGTTATAAATTGTCGATTAATTAAATAAGTATCAAAGTTGTATAAGAGGATGACACATAAATAACCAGTTCAGTGTATTCCGTAATCGCAATTATAAATCATATCCTGTCATTGGTCCGGCAAAACACTACAAAACACCCTCCTAAATCAGGAACATAATTTATTGCTGCTGCGGTGAAACTTATTATTTTTAACGGAACCACCTGCTCCCAATGTTCACTTTCAAAAGTTTGTTTCAATTTCGGGGCACTTTGCGTGGAAATTAAAATTGACAGCTCCGAAAATTCGAAGCATTCAAATCAAATTGCATTCAGCAGCTATTGCAAATAACAAGCACAGCAACCATTCCAAAACAATAGTCACGGTGGCAAATTAATCGTTTTTATAATTTTTTGTTTGTTTCGGAGGTGGCTAGCTTTGAAAGTGACAGTGACGGCCCGCCATAGTCGTAAATATTTTTTCGAGTTAGCAATGACAGAGTCTTTAATGGTGGCGGAATGTGATCTGTGCCGTACTCTACACGCTACGTTTGTCCTGTTCGGTCGTGTGCAATATGGGGACGCGTTTGGCGTTTCGAATGAGTTTTAGTGAATTTAATGGCGACTGTCGGCGTCATTTTAAAATAATGCTCGTAAAATAAATCGAATTTGGACAGAACAGCCATTGTCTGTAGGAAAACGATTACTTGAGTCATAAACGGTCGCTGACTACATTTTATGTGGCCGGGAGGCGAGACTCGCATGGATTTGAAAATGTCGACGAAAGGTTCACCACAATAATCCATCGATTGATTTCGGTGTACATGGGTGGATTGTTCGTTTGACTTGAAGTGTGAGTAACTTTTCGGTAGGGGAAGTTTATGTCCTTTATTGATTCTAAAAGATAATTGGCATGATTGATGTTTAGTAAGTATCGTTGGATTAAAGTTCTTTTTTACGGATTCCGGATTGCGGAAAGAACTGAATAATGCAATCTTTTTTCATAAGCTGTTCAGTTTCTTGGACTTGCACCAGAGGGTTTCGAGAGTATCCCAGGGTCCTCTAAAATAGACTGTACTGTAATTGGATGTCTGCAACAACTTTTTGGGAATATCGTCCAAAACTTACTGCGAATCACTTTCTTCCAGAAGTCCAATTGTTATTATACGCTGATGACATGGTGGCTGATCGGACGCAGCCAGGGTATGGGTCGTCTGCTAGTATTGACGCGCAAACTGCTAAAATGGATATAGGTAGTCGACCGACGTCTTGGGCATCAAGCGTCAGAATAGTCAAATATAACCTCGGGTAAGTCAGTCAAACCTTCGTGGACTTCCGTTTCGTGGTACATCAGAGCCCTTATCAAACACAGACTGATTCTTGGTTCTTGCATTGCACAATCGAGACATTTAAATAATACAGAGTCATCTTCTGAAGGATCAAGCGCACTTTATTTAAGACAATGATCACAAAGTCCTACTCAACAATGCAGTCATGGACAACTTCAAGAGTGGGCGATGAAGTTCTTGGTTCATTGGTTTGCTTGGATTTGCGAAAATCTGGAAGATGAGATTCAAACATGAAGCGACATGAGCCTTGAAGATAACGCCTAAGGTGGCTAGACTATGTGGACAAGTTAGCTTCGGCTCTGGAGGCCCTGATTGCGAGTTTCGACTGTTGATTTAATCGATACGTGGCGCACACAATTGTAGAAAAACTTCAATCGACTTGTGTGAAACTGGTCTCAGCTACGTTCTTTCAAGAGCACTTGAACCTATAGATTTTATGATCGACACCCGATACGACAAAAATAAAAATCGCCACTTCTTTCAAGTTAATGTCAATTCATAAATTTGACTTTTCGGAGCCGGCATAAGACTGAAGAGCCCGTCAATTACTCCCCTCAACTGGTTGCCAGGCACTGGCCCTCTACGGCCTGTAGCGCCACCCAAATTTTAATTATTAATTTTTGGTTTTTCACAGTGCTTCCAGTCATTAAGCTATCTGTTACTGACACATTTGTCTTATTAACACAATCAATTTTCTTTATTTGCCGTTGTATCTTGGGACCTGGCTTTTTGAAAAAGTTCAAAAGAGAGAGACAACCATTCTTATCATTCATAATGTTATGTTGGTTATATTATTATGTATTTTGGAGTTATATAAAATATTATTGGCTGCCCCGTACTCGGGGTATTTTATTTGAAATTTTCCATAAAAACGAGCAACTAACAATAATAATTCGAGTTTTTAAAGACCATTCTTACTTATCAGGCATGCGACTCGAGGAGGGTTTGATTCTGATATGGCTGAAATATGATTGGCTCCATATAACATGAATGTTTTGTAGAGCACGATTTTGGTACTTCGTGTCAGGAGTTTTGAGCCCACTTGTTTCAATAAACTGAAGTAACACTGACAAGGTCGATTCTACGTCGGATTTATGCTCGTAACTTCTACGCCACGGCGACCACACCCAAGACTTTGACACTATTAATATTCAACAGATATCCAATTGTATAATAAAATTGGATTGTGAAAAGCTAGTTTCGTTACTGAAATGATTTAATCAATTTAAATTAAGCTTTAATTCATTATTTTCCTACCGATATTGTTATTATTTGACTAAACAAAGATCCAGTCAGTGGCGGCCGTGGTGTTGGGGGCTGTGCGTCAGCTCCTATGTATCCTATCCTAGTGTCATTTTAAAGGCTATTTAATATTTTCATATCATGGGAAAAGGTTCACTGTATTTGTAGGAGTAAATATGAAGGAGTAATAGCTATCGTTAATAAATATTAAAAATGTTTAAGTTCCTAAGTGACTACTTTGGGATACCCCCGAGTTATATTTAATTGGCTATGACAAAGAGTTTCCAGTCTTAACTCTTATGAGAAAAGAAGATATCCATGTATCAAACGGTCGCAGTGTAGTAATTACAAGTGTAAAGTTCCCTTTTGAGGTTGCATTCAAAGCAAACAATAATCTCCTGCTCAAAAATGAATACATTTACTCCCAAAACGCCCACAACCACACACTCCATTTAAGATAAGCTTGTTGTACATGCAAATAAAAGGAAGCTGTAAACAGTAATTTACAAACGTTTTCAAAGCTACCGGAATTGCACACTTTTGAGTAACGATTCCAGCCTCAGTCAGCAATTTCAGCTCATTGATATTCATAATGACAATCGGAAAAACATTAGAATATTACAATCACAGAAAACAACTTCATTCGCCTGACTGGAGGAGAGCAATCATCTGTCGTTCGCCTTTTGTATCGTTTGCGTCCTCCCTCTCGATTTACTTAGTTTGTTTTTTTTTTTTTTTTGTATGAACGCGCGACAAAGACCAGCTCCACTGTAGTAGATTGCTATCGCACAGGTAGACATATCCTTCCAAACCTATGGCCATGTTTATGCAGATTAGCGAGGTCTTGAGAGGACGGTGGATGTGTGCTTATACGGATATTATTCCGACGTTTTTTCTCTCACTCCTCTCCACAGAGGCGTGCGATCACGATCGTATCTCGAAACGATCGCGGCATATTGTTTAAATGTAGCGCCTACCACGATCGCTCGTTACTAGTTTACTTCCACCCTCGGGGAGAATTGCAGTTTTTTGTTGTTGCCTTTTTGTCTTCTGCTTCGCAAAGACATGCGACAAATAGTGGGAAACCCAAAGTGGAAAGTCGCCCTTAAATTTTAGCTTGTTTAGCTAGAGAGGAAAGCGATCCGATGGTTGGTATCTTATGGTGGATCTTAATGCGATCTGGTAATTTATATGGAAGATGTCAGCCTAGATTACTCAATTGCCCCTAGTTGCGCGGAGTGTTCAATTGGATAACGAGCATTGTGCATGCGTGCTCTTACCAGTCCGTTGATTTGTTTCTTTGTGTGAAGAAGGATCTGCGATCTGAATCTTGTCGCAGATGAATTTCATATGTGATCGGTGTTGGTTATTGATTTGCATTCATTTGTAGAGCAAAGTTAACTTGATGGACAAGGAGAAATGTGAGACCTTGAGGACATTTGCACATTTAACAGAAAAGCCATAAATTGCAGGTCGTATGACATTAATCGCATGATTTATTTTAATCAGTATCCAGCTGCGAGAATCTGGTTTTTGCATTACACCGCTTGCTCTAACTATGGCTGATGATTGGCGGCTGCGGCCACCTGAGCACACTACCAATCGAGCAATCGGTGGAACCCATAAATTAATTACTTAACTATGATTGCATGTTTCGGTAATGTCAATTGACACTTTCGTAATGTGTTGCATTTTACAGGCAACCTAAGGTGGTATTACACCAGTCTTGATACACGAAGGTTGTCTTGTCATGGAGAAAGGCTTTAAGAGATCGATTGACATGTAGTAAAGTGATTGCATTCTATTTGAGCTTGTTCGAAAATACAATCGCATTCCTGGCAGGGGAAGGTTTTGTTATAAATGTTCAAATTATATGTGGTTTTATTGTCAATTTTTGGCAAGTCGGGAAAAGTATTGATTTTTAATTACTTATTTAGTTGATAAAAAAAAAAGTTAACTAACAATTAGTTAGTGGCGGAATATGTTTCGTGGCAGGTTGATACAGGAACATCTTATTTTACAGATAAAGAGTGGTAATTCGGAGTAAATAGTTTGATGTGACTCTTTATGGATTTTTTTTTGTAAAAAACCTAATGAATGTTTAATTCTCAACATGGTGTCCTTGTAGTTTTCTATATGTATTATGTCCAACGTTTTTCCATTTATTTATTTACTATTATTTTATTACAACAAAGTAAATATTTTAATACATTAACTAAAAAGTTCATTTTTGTCTTAACTTTTTCAATCAATTTTTGTTTTTAGGTAATTTTCCAGTTAGAAGAATAAGGACAATATCCCTTTATCAGTATTGTTTCCATCATCTGCTGAAGAAATTATTGCAAGGAATGTCGATCGATGAACATGAACGCTCCAGAGTTCGTTTCTTAAAATGTTACAATATGTGTGAATGATTACAATAATAAAGTTCTCAGAATCCCAACATCGCACTTTGATAAGAGTCTTCATCAAAAGAAGGTTACTATTTGTTCACTTCAACTTATACCAATGAAACGTCATATGAATCCATGTTATTGTATGTTACAGTTACATATGATAAAAGTCATTGGATGAAACATGTATATAAAAGGTGGTATCATTACGAAATAAATATTATATGTTCAGACTTATGTTATGAACATACCGACATAAAATTAAATCAGTGTTTTGGAAAAATTAAGAATTCGCAAAAGCTAAACACTCCAAAAACAAATTATATTTAACTTTTTCGAGTGTAAGAAAAAAAAAACAAAAGATATTTTCGGGTTGGGAAACGCGAAATGTATTTTGAAATGCTGGGGTCTTAGTTCGTAGCCTAATTTATTGATCTTGCGACAAGAAGTCACTTGACTGTGCTAATTGCCGAGTCTGGGCAATCGCGGCACCGCTCATATCTTCTTCATATAATGATCGGGACAGTTCAGATGCCTACAGTCTCAGTCATTTCATGAACTTTAGCTCTTAGAGTGTCCAATATTATCTTGTTGATTTTATCGGCAAGACTTGGCTTTACGACTCTTGATCTTACCCGAGTAACTTAGCCAACTCGACAACTACCCGATTACCCGGGTAATACCAATATTGGTGGGTACCCTGCATTGTCGGGTAACGGGTAGCCACAGCAACAAACACTCTAACTAAATACAGAAATTAATCAAGTATACTTCTATTGTTAATATTAAGCTACAGTGAAGAAAGGCAAAACAGTGGTAAAAACGTAAGTCGTTTGTATTAAAAGAAGTACAATCACGATCAGACCATTCAGCGTCAATTGTGCTGGTACGACCACAAAGCAACTCAGTAAACCACTTCTTAAGCAAGCATTAATGTTGCTTACTTGTCCTGGTTTTCGTGATGTTTTGATGAAGCTTAATCAGAACACGAAATTCAATGGTTGTCAAAAACGAATTTAATGAGCAGCTTGCTAATAATTGCTGATCTTTTTAGAGGCGAAGAAATTAGCATTCTAATAAAACACAGAAAAATGAATTTAATATACACGTCATTACGCTTAATAGGACGTCCCTTCATCGGTACAGAAGCTTAACTGGTGCAACTGAAAGTGAACGGAAACGTACTTCGCCTTTTACTTCGTATTATTGGGCCGCTTACTGTCGAGAAACAATTTTACCCCCGAAGTGTCCCATTAAAGCAGAATAGTACGGGATGTGATTTGTACGTTTTATTTTCACATATCTAATCCTCTCAGTACATCATTTTCTCAATAATGCGTACGTCTCTATCGCCATCATCATTGACTCTAACGTTTTGACCATCACTATTTTTGAAGACTCCTGCCCTCACTGCTCAACAAACGCCCTTTCCTGCGTGTTTCGACAATGGATTCTGATTGAATTTTTAAAAAATTTAACGATGCTTTTGATTTGTTCAGTTTATAAATGTTGCCAAACCAAACTAAGCTCCCAATCTAGAACTATCAAAGCGCAATTTAAAGATGTCGGCCTCTGAAAAAACCGCCTTTTAGATGGCAGTTGACGAGAGCAGTTTTGCATTTGGATTGAAACTCCGCCACAAAACGGCGTAAGCTGCGTTCTCAATGTTATAATGCCTACTGACTGGCCCATTACACGGTTTAATTTAACATTATTGCAAGTCAGAGTATTCAGTGATACGTACTGTGATCTCATGAGCAGCCAATTGTTCAATTTTTACATTAGCAAGTCGTTGTCTTATATCTGATTTGACACTTTCTCCTTTCAGACATTCTCATGGATTACGCAAAGTAAGGTGCTGAGTAGGGGTCAGCTAAAGTTCAGGCTTTAAATTTAATTTAAATTCTTTCACTCGTAGGAGTTCAGTAAATCTGCATCCTGAAGCTAACCGCCGTTAAATAATAAAACTAGAAATGCAGTCTATCAAGTTTCCAAAATTATTAAATGTGCTTTTCTAACAGAAATCACTTCGTAGGACAGGTTCGCCCCCTACCTCCGTACAAGAGGGAATGTCGGCAAAATGTCCACTTTAAGAGCTCCTAATCCGAAAATCAATTCAACCACAACATAAAACGAGCAACATTAGTAGCCAAATTCGTTAGCGTCAAACACTTGTTACACCACACGCCAGCTAATGACATTGCAATGCAGCAGCCGGCATGCCAGTCTGCAACGTCGATCAGATGGATCAGTCAACAAACCAACCAGACCCAACAAGAAAATTAAACAGAAATTAGTTGCAAGGAGAACTCTATTACAAGTGAAACATGAAACACAGCACTGCAATGCACTGCACACAGAGAGTCCCGCCAAACTCGTTCGACATGTAAGCCGAACGTCGCGGTCGGCCGCAGCCAAAAGGAGCCCGAGGCCGGCCAACAAATCAACGAACGACACAATTCAAATAACACTAAATCAAAAATCACTTTTACCTCTGAGACATTAATGTTCGTTTTAAACGTGAGCATAACGCGCACACAGACGAGGCTGTGAGCTGCCTCTAAGCCTCGGGAAAGAACAACAATCGCGCTGGCCAAGCCAAGAGGTGCTGATGTGGTGCTGAGTGCGAATCTCTTATTTAGAGACTCTCTGGCCGAGGCCTAATAATAAACGATTTCATGCTAGGGAGGCCCACGAGCCTGATGGATTGCGGGTGCGGGCACGCGGGCCGCGGCGGGGACGACCAAGAGTGTCAGAGACTGCAGCCGCACCAGTCGGCAGGGTAGCACGCAATCTGTGACCGCGCGTACCACTTAATTAAACCAAATATCGTTGATAACCGAACCTGATTGTGGGCAATAAATCAATTTACATTATTCCAACCGAAACGGAATTACAAATATCCACTGTGGCTCGCTGCCTGGCTGGTATTGTGGGCACTGGGCGGTATGGCGTCGACACGACACGCAGGACGCCTGCTCAGGCGTGCTATCAGCTGTGGTTTCGCCGCGCAAATATCCGCTTAGAAGGCGGTGTTCGGTTGACAGCCGTGAAGCCTTGCCACGACCACGACGACGACGCGTTGGTCACTAGCGGCATTGCGTGAAGCAATTACAACCAATCGATTGGAAAAAATGCAAACGCAATCGCTTTCAACGTAGTGTACCTGCGCCTAATGAGAGCGGCTCCCCCAACTGGAATAGCACCCACCCGATTCGTGCACACGGGCTTACCTTTTTCATCGTAATTATGACAACTATTTGATTTTAAGTGGACCTTGTACGCAGAGTCTCCGGGGGACTCCAAACAATCGGCCATTGAATTACAGAATTTAGTATTAATAACGTCGAACGGGATAATTTAAAGGCCCGATGGCATAATGGGGGCACGCCCGAACTTCTAATGTTGCAAAGTAGTAGCAATGTGGCTGTATCTGTGGCATGGCTATGGCTTAGACTTCGGCTGCGATCCCAGAATGCAGCAAGTGCGCTGCAGGCTAATTGGTCACGACATTGCGGACGGCTTGCGCTCGCCGGTGGTGGACGATATTCGGTTGGATTGGCTTCGCATCGGCTGGCGTGTACGTAAAAAAGTTTTGAGGAAGGCTAGGGTGCTGCAGGAGACTGGAAAATTAAACGAATAAATGGGGGCTGTGAAAAGAGTTGGGGATGCGTTTTGTGCATGGCAATGGGTTGGTCGGGAGAGGGCACACATAGATAAAAGTTTATTAATTTATTGCCGGCGATGACTGTGGTTTTGCGGTGATTTCGTTGGACGATTGTAAATAAGTGGATCTAGTATAAGTAGACCCGAACCGATGAATGCACGTAGGACTCTGCATGGCGATACAATTTTATGGACTGTGTGATGAAGATGTTCTGGCGGAGTTAACGAGGCTATAATTCTGGTTTTGCGTTTATTTTGCAGAGCAGCTCATCGAATGGGGATGATTTTCTGAATATCTCGAAGAAATGTATGCTGGGATGAGGAAATTGGATTTCACAAATTGCTACGTATGTAAATTTTGATACCGATTTCATTCAGTAGGTATAATGATAGGAGAGAATGATGTCCCCCAACTTAGACGGGGTGAAGGTAGTAATAATCAGACAAGGCTGCTGGCTAGAACTGGTTTCCATGGCGTTTTATAGGTCTTCATCAGCGTGGACCCAAGGCTGGGAAGTGCAGAAGAGGACCAGAGGGGAGACCAGGCTAGAGACGAATCGTGGGTAGATTTCATTGCGTCGTCGACTTGAATTTCACGTTGACATGTGTTGAACTCTTTAGTTATGTTTTGCCACTGTTAAGCGGCTTTCTTTGACAAGTTGTTTTAATAAGATGACAGGAGTGTATGACATCATAGCTCTGATACGATGAATAATCTGCTGAAACACTAAGTAAGAAAAAAATCGTCATTCTATTTTTTGAACGTCAATAGATACATTATTACTTCAGGTCCGATCTCCAGCTACATTTTCGATTTAGTTAAGAAGTTAGAGTACGCCGGGAAGAATGTGAATCTAACCAGAGTTTTGCAACAGTTGCTATTCTGACTTGTCCAAGCAACTTGGTTCCAAACGCCTGACTCATGGGATCAAAATGATTTTCTTCGAAACCTTTATGTTTTCAGTGTTTCGGCCAAATATGGATGATAAGCCAAACAATAGAACTGAGTAAAATACTGCGTCTGATACAGTGCAAGCTCCCACAGGCGCACAGCGACGGTCACAGCAATTCTGTCCGGCTAAGGGAGTTGTCCATGGGAAAAAATTCCAAAAAAATTCATTCCGAAAAAATTATTTCATATGCAGTCTAAGAAATTTGCAAACAAATTAAAATTAACATAAGGCCTGAATAAACAAAATTGATCCATTTGGGTTGGGTCAATAATTTAAGAATTTAAGAATATTGATTTACAAAATTGCGGCTAGTGTTCCTTTCCGCGTCCAGGATGGTGAGTGTCTGATGCAAGGATTATAAAAAGGATGGAACTTCAATTCTAGATCCGTGAGAAGTTATGCGCTCAACGGGATTTTTCGCATAAGAGAGCTGTCCGTACTAGGAGCTTTCACTGTACTTGGTCCTCCATGTGAGGAAGATGAATGAAATATGTTTCATGGCAACTACGATCCGATGACTTCACTGACATGGCTATATGAAGAGCATTGATTATTTTCCTCTTAATCAAAATTTGTAAATGTATTCCACATATGTTCAAGCATTAGTGTTCAATTATCAAGGAAATAAAGACAGGCTTGTAATGTTCACTGTACACAAATGTATATCCAAATTATAGTGACTTACTACCTTTCTATTTGCTTACTCACACTGGTGCCTTCCACGCGATTCCTTTCAAGGCTTCTACTGAACTGTTTCAAAGCCTTTTTTGAAATCTATTTGCTTCGATCATTGCCCCGGTATTTTTTTTGCACCTAATTGTCTTCCAGAACCTTGTGGTGTGGTCATACACGAAACCAGCATTTGTCTTTGAAATTTACCGTAGACGTTGAAAGTCCGCTTGAAGGTTGGTTGGTTGTCGGTATTCTGATAAGACCCATTCCGGTAAATGGCTACCTATATACATTTGTACTTTGTATTTTGTTAAATACCTTGGTTTTCATATTTATTTTGGTTTTCATTTTATTACACTTACCTGTAGTGATGCTATAAAAAAAATTGAAAAAAGTTTATTGTGGACTTCGTAGATTGCGTTACCCGACGAACTACTTGCACATCGTTAAAATAGGATTAGTTAAAACGCAATTAATGCTTTACATTTTGTTTAATTGTGCAGCGTTGCCTTGTCTTGACTCTGTTTGTAAGCACAGGCTTAATGCTGCTTTTAATGACTGAGTCCGTTTGATTTATAATTTTCTAGGTCAGTAGTGTGTCCAGATTTTCATCCTTAATTTATGGTCTGGATCTCAATCTGTATTTAAATTTCCGCAATATCTTAAAACTATTTAAAATCTTAGTTTTTGCACAACTAAATAGAGGTAGAAAAGAAATTATACCTTCATTCACATGTTGCATTGGAAAGCGATCCTTTTTTGTATCTGTAAATTTTTTTCCGATAACCGCGTCCTAACTTAGGCATGACTTTTCTGTTATTTTTCTTCCTTAATCAAATGTTTATAATATTTTTTTATTTCTTTATTTCTGTTTTCTCTTTTTATTTTCTTGTTTAAAACGTTTACTATCTTAATTGTTCTTAATAACAATAATAATATTATAATAATTGTTACTCTTTACGCACAATCTGTAACGTCTGGAAAATTATATAGTTTAAAAGAAATCCAGTCTTATAGCATCTTGTAGCTCAATCCAAGCACAAATACAAATCTAGTTGATCCTTATCCCCGAACCATTTAGAGCTTTTTATGAAGATGACTAATATAACTTAGTGCTGCCTAGTCGTAGAAATATAGGAAATATAGGCACTGCAATTGCAAAGAAGACGTGTAATGGTTTCTTCTTCCAATTCTTCCCTGCAACTTCTATAAAACCGTTACAGGGGGTACCTGGAAGCGTGACTGCCAATGGCACTTTGTTCATTTATGACGTTCTAAGAATCGGCCTACACATTCTGTCCTATCACTCGTTAAGAAGTAGTGTATCGTAAATTTGATATTGAGTCTAGCTTCAATAGCTAAGTATACACAGGAAAATCCGTCTTAAACTCGTAGAAGACCACCTGAGTTCGACAGGAGATGAAAAAAAAAACAAAATATTCTTTAATCCCGCGAGATAACATAGACCTCACAGTTTGGAATGAAATCTAAAAAGATATCAAGTGGTCCTATTGTTTTGTTCGTCACTGTACGTATTTCTGTTAAGAGTGCTATTTTGCTTACCCCTTACGAGTGGATGTGGTCTGTGTTCCTAGGTCGAGCGACAATTATTCAGAAACTTCACATGAGTTGTCCCCAAATTAAGATGTGTTAATCGCGACCTGATGTCTGGACATTTCTGTAATGAGCTAACACACTTATTCACTGCGCCATTTATGGAAGCTCCGTTTACAGAAAGAGTGCTTTACATACACACATTTTAAAGACTGCTGAACATTTCGACGGCCTTTTAAGCTAATTCTACTTCAGTGTGCAGATCCGTACTCTACTGCTTTTTCTTGACAATGAGCTGAGCTTACGGCTAGGGGTCAATTTTCGCCTTGGTTTTCATTGATGACCCAGGAGTTGGTCGTCCATTTGTCCTTGTTCCGATTGTCCATAGGCCCCTACCTGTCACCCTCATCTATACGCATCCCGTAGTGGCAGTTATTTTTCACTTACTGACTATGCAGCCCTTTTAGGAAAGTAGCAATTAAAAATCCTTTCAAAATCGTGGCATGAATGTAGGATAGAAACTTTCCATCTCTTCCGTAATTCATCCATGATGCTCGCATGCCCAAAATGTGAATTTCCCCTTTTGACGTGTTAAACTTACGGTAAAAAAGTAAACAAAAACTAAAGAGTGGTGGTTTCGGAACTTTATCCCCCCAGTTTTCCCGCCATTCTTTGCACATGAATGTATGCCACTTCCACAGCACATTCTCAAACTCAACTTCATCCATCCCTCAACTGTCCGTCAGATTTATGCATTCAGGACACCCCACACACTTGCTTGGAACCCGGCCAACTGGTCAATGCTCCACTTTAGTTCTCGTAAAAGCGAAGTAGGGAAAGCACCGAACTCTGCCGTACGGCAAATTCTTTCATGAAGAGCTCTGATTGTTCCTTGTACCCATGCTTCCACGGACGGTGAGCACTAAAGCCTTTGAAAAATTCACTGGCATATTTGCAGGCAAAAATGCAAAAACAAATAGAAAAACCACGACTTACAGGAACAATAAAGAAAGCATGAACCTCCTCTGCAGAGAATGCTAGTATATGCAGGGGTACGTGTGGAGGTATTGCGGAGTTACAAAGGTATTCCTCTCGAGCGGCAACATGCAGCACTATTCGTCACGCCATAATTCGCATGCATCATAGAGGTCGCCGACAACCTCGTCACTTTCCGAAATAACGTCCTCGCTCACCGTTTCGAAAACCTCACATTTGCAAACAAAATCTAAGAATATTAATTCCGCAGGAGAAAATTTGCTCACGGCAGCACACACAAGGAGAGCTTGAGAGTATACTACTTCTGAATTCGGCCACCGGCAGAGCGCGGCGATTGTAACGCTCCTCACTCCAGAAAATGAAAATACTCCCAACAACAGAGAAAGTTGTTGCACTGAAGTCGTTTGCTTGGAGGTCATGTTTCACACATCCCAGTCAGTCAGTCAGTGCGCCACAATGTGGAGCCAGCGACGTGCAACCATCAAAGCTATGCGTCTTGTGGCGTGCCCCACACCAATACACGGAGACTTTTCTGCACATTTGTATGCTGCCAAGCGCTGCTGAGACTGCCGGCTGTGACTGCTGCGGCTGTGGCGGCTGCGGCTGCCGGTGTACCGATCATAATTAAGCTGAAGCAAATAGATCTACGTAACACAAAAATCGTGCCACACGTCTGCCTTTCCTTTGGCTGGGGATCACGACTTGCGAGTGGAAAGGAAATTCGTTCGCCAAATAGGGGCCTGACTGATATCACACTCGGTTAAGCTCCAGCGCTTCACTGGCACAAGCACGGCAGGTAGTGAGTGAGAACGAAGGATGTCTCGTCAAAAGTAAACCACCATGCTTCACTTTGAAGATGAACAGTTTTGTTGATTCTCCTCTATGATACAAGAGTAATTAATTTTGTCCTTCTCTGAAAATAGATAACAAAGGGATACCACAACAAGGAGCCGCCTCAAAGCGGATTCGAAGGTAATTAATTTGTTCTGGTTCCGAGAGTGTCTTTGTGCACGAGGTGGGTGAAAGGGCGCATAGCCCCAGGTCGACAGAACTTCATTAATTTACCGTTTTCAGAATTAATACGAGCTGAATAAGAGATTTATGAGAGAGAGGAGTTAGGTGGAAGGGTCATCACAAGGACTGATTTTAGGTTAATGAGTGAATGGTGGCTGGAATATGCTGATGACCTGGCGGGGAGCTCTCAGAATTTATACTGGCTGGAGGAGGTCTTATCTAAAACTAGTGCTGGCGTAGTTTTATGAGTAAGGTGAGTATTTCTTTCGTTGTTCATTCGATGAGAACTGATGAGGTGATTGAATCACACTTTGTAGGAAGATTATGACTGACACTGATTTTCGAACCTGAGGGAACCATAAGGGAGAAATCAATTGTTGGTTATAAGAAGGTCGTATATAAGAAAGAACCGCTTATAAAAAATGCAAGCTAATGCACCGTAAACCATTTTATACAACGTCATGGAAAAAGTAACGTGTATAAGAAAACCGCTTATAGGAAAAAAACTGATAAAAGAAACTTTTTCTCATACACCGAAGTCTTTAGATGTACAAAAAACAAAAAAAAACTTTTATAAGAAATATTTTAACTTGTGTGCACACAATAACATTGTGATCAGCCCCATGTAAATGTCGGTAAGATCTCTATGGATGAGGAACACAACGAAGACTTTTTCAGAGCTATATCGGATGAGGAATGCAGAAACTGTTATGGGTAAATCGCTGAACCTAAAATATGCCTGCAACACAATTACTACACTTTCTGGACTAAGCTTTGTCAACCCTAATAATGATGTGGGTTCGTTTTACGTTTAACGTATATTTTAAGTAACTACGATCCTTTCATTCCTCTTATGTTACCAATGCAGGTCGACGTAGTATTTTGTGCATGGCCTTTGAATTGCATGCTTTGAAAGAAGATAGCAGGAAAGGCATCAAATACTTGTTCCAAAAAAAAAATGTGTTTTTCCTATATTTTCGGATATAAGCACATTTTTTCTTATATCCGTTTATCGGGCATAAGAAAGAAACGGATATAAGAAGGAAATGTTTGGCATTTTTCTACTGGAGGCCGCGGGACCATCATGATGGTGTCCCCTATAGGCAGGTTCTGACCACCGGCAAGTGCAGTCGTAGTGCTGAGCAGACACTATATGGGGTAACATCGTATCATCAACCGCGTAATAACGTACAATCCGATTACTCACTCACCTTTTCAGATGTAGGAGCACAATAAGTTTGTATAAACAAGGTTGTCGTCTCTCAAAACGCAGGCTGCTCTTATATATGCGTATATTAGTCTACATGTAGACATATTCAATTTACTAAAAGTATCAATAAGGCTTGAAATTTGTGCCCATGTCCGATATAGAGGGGGTCCGTTGTAAAGAGGTTAAAATACACGAATAGTCTGTATTCTTCATGTTGGGACTGTGACGAATTGTCCGTAAAGAGAGGTGATGCTTACAGAAAAGTGTCCGTAAAGAGAAGTTTGACTGTGAAATTGTAATTATGGGTGAAACTCGGTGCGTCAACGTACAAATAAATGAAAGATTGGCGACCACAGCAAAAAAAATGTGTGCAAAATATGGCCGGAATAGTGTTTTAACTTTGCCAACTGTGAAGATATAAACTGACAAATTCAGAGTCTGAATAAGTTTGAGTCGTCATTCGACGAGGTATCATTAAACCATACCTTTTTGGAAACGAGTGTGGTTAAGCTGTGATTCTTACAGGCGCTAAATATCGCAACATGATAACACGGTTCCTTCTGCCAATACTTGGTGGTACTCTCGTGGCCAGTATGTGCCTTCAACAAGACGATGGTGCATGCCAGACAGCTCATGAATAAATTGATTACAGCAATGGCTAATTCCTGGTAAGGTACTCTCTCGTTTTTGTCATCTGACGCTGCGCCAACGAACAATTTTGCTTTCATGAGTTGCGTCACAGTGCGAGGTGGACCTGGGCAATCCAGCAAGTAACATCGCGGTGCGGCGACCCATTCCGGCAAAAGCGTCTCGAATGTTGGACTTGAGACCACTCCAAGTGGTTGACTTGCTAGCGCAGACTAAGGATTAGACGTAGTCCCAGAGAAGAGAGAGATAGCTTTATGCCAAAGACAGCAGCATACAGTCAATCTTTGACATTGAACTGATGTAGATCGTGCTCATTCCAATAACAAAAATTAAGCTTATTGACTGCTAAGTCAAAAATGGGTTTCTTCCTTGTTTTTTGGCCCGAAATCCGGTTGTCCGGCCATGGTCCAACTAGCGAAATCTGTGTTATCTTATCTTCTCTCCTCTTATCTATATCCTCTTATCTTGCAGTATACAAACATGCAGGCAATGATACGCTATACTGCACAGGAGTATACTTGTGTCGACTTTACAACCAATAATCGGTCGGTGGTGTCGATTTCCTAATCGTGCCGGCCAACTGGATAAAAATTCCGATTCAGACAATCCCAGTTCTTAAAGAGACGAGCAGTGATTACCGGAAATCTTGCGGAAAGGCATAGAAAATAAAAATAAGCGAAACAACAGCCACAAATGTGTATCAGCACTGGCGGCAGCCACTTGACGGATATTATATTTTCCACTTGACAGGCAAAATAAAATACAGCGAAACTTCTCTATAGCGGACAGCAGCAGTAACATTATTATTGCCCGCATTGTAAGGGTGTTCGGGAGCCGGAATTATGATGAATTGCTCATAAAGAGAGGTAAGGGACACCTTAGAGGAGTGTCCCTAAAGAAAAGTATCACTTATATGCTATTGAAGGACTTCGACTACTTCGGCTTCGTGGTAAGCAGTATAAACAACATCAGTATGGAACCGAGATGGAACTCAGACTAATTCTCACCAACCGCTTGTTTTTGGTCTCAAAAAAGCAATTGAGACCAACTCTGTGTTAGAAATTGATAATCCCTGCCCTGCTCTATGGTGGATAACCAAGATTTTTCGACTTTGAGTCCGTGGAACAACGTAATAGAGGACGTACAAGATGGCACACACAATTCGAGCGGAACTCCAGCCGCTTTTGGAATTTCGGTTATATTTCTTAATAATATCTACATTCATCAAGTATGAAATGCTACTGAATATCTACTACCACTAAAACGTTTTTACGGTAATCAAATTTGTTTGAAAGTTATTATAGTAGTATAGTTGTATAACTACGATAACTGATATTCTCTCGGGCGAAGTCGCGGGGAGCAGCTAGTTAAGATATAAGATGGCTATCATTGGTGACTTAAACAGATGGTGAAATATGATAATTAGAAAACCTATCACTGCAATTTGGTCACCCTTTGCATGCACCCAATTCATTTTCTACTTCTTCATTAGTGAATCCCCCTGTTCTGATATAAAAACAATACTAATTGTCGCACCATTCCTTTAAGCCTACCCTCATCACCTGCATCTCCATTCGATCCGATTTGACCCCCTCCCGTATACTCTGCTCTACTGACTCTTGGCATCTACCACAAGCATGTACGTCCGCCAAAAGGACACATTGAAGTAGACCTTGCAAATTCGCCTCCTGCACGGATGTTAGGATTAAAACAGCTGAAGCCCACTCAAGCAATCATCACAGATTCGCGGATTATTACGCGAACAGCCGTGCTATGCAAAAAAGAATTTCCGAATCTGATCACAAGTGGTGCTAAAACAGACCGCACTGACCCTGCACACCTAGTGGACCTTGAGAGTCGTGTATCAAAATGTGTAGCCGTTTTATAACGAGGCTACAAGGCAGCTAGTTGCTTTGAAAATTAACTCAAGCTCGTTGAAGGGAAAGGGTTCGAGCGGGGATGGGTGGGGTATCATCCACGTCGCACAACAGATAATCCCGAATCTGCTGCGTTTGAGGCTGCTTCCCCACGCCCTTCATGTCCCTGAGTATCGCACTACCCAATTATTGTGTACGCAATTTTCTTCGAGCGGATAACAATGACCATCTACGGATTTTTTCTTTTGCATCCAAAGCGAACCTCCACACGCGTCGTTGCATCCATTAAACCGACCCGACCGTCTCTGGAACCGAGTGCCATCGGTGGAAGCTGAGGTGCTACAGAAGCTTGGAGCGACCTCAGCAGCGATGTCTTCTCGACTCAACGCTGCTGCATCTTGTTGTTCTTCTTGTCTTCTGCATCACCACACCATCGTCGTCATCATTTTCATCATCACATTAGAGCATCGTCCTCATAGCCGTTGTTGTCGTCTTCGTCGTCGTCGCCATCGTCGTCATCGTCGACGTTGTTGTTATTGTCTTAGTGCTCGTCCTCAAGATGAAGAGAAAGAGAGTGTTCCGGCAATTTTCGAGAGGTGAGCCTTTACGCACGGATAAACGCGCGCGTCCGTGTACTGTCTTCGCCGTTCGGAGCAGCCCAATCGGGAATATAAACTGCATACTGTGTCTGCGCTTTGGAATGTATGCGCAATTATTTATTATTCACTTGTTAAGGGCTCATGCTAGACGCTTGTTGCATATACTTTTGGGTTGAATATGGTATTAGATCGCATACTCTTTCCGCTGAAGCGGTATTCCCTCTGAAGTTTCCTTTTATTTCGTAAACACATAGAGTTCGCTTTGCTGAACTCGAAAGATAATGGAACGAAACAATGCCAGGGCTTCATGAGGAACTCATTTAAAGGCGGACCGGTGAGAGACACAGTGTAGTCTGCTGATGCTGTTGCTATACTGCTTTTTGGGTTTCAAATAATGGCAGATTCCCTCCGTGGAGATTGGGTGTATTGAAGAACATCTTGTCTTAAGTAAATGAGGATCTTATGTAAAGACGAGTGGGGTACACTGAAAAAAACGTGTGTAAAATACTAAGAAAGTGTTCGATGTAGGGCGTTACCTGCAATTTGTTCACAATTTTTAAAAAACTGCTATTCATTCTCATATTGATTCACACAAACATACATTCATAATGCTATGCGTGAATAGCGTCATATTTCTCGGCATATAATTCACGGACCCACCGCTCTCGAGTTATAACAATAATATAATATGGGTGGCGCGACAGTCCGAGGTGGACCTGGGCCTAGCTTCTTAGCAACCACTTGTGTTGTGCGTGCTATTGTTCTTTCACGCGTGGCAGGGACCTGCAGCTTAATGCCGAATCCGAACGGCGAATTTGAGAAGCTTTTACTAGACAGGAATACTCTTTGAGCATTGTCAGTGACTCAAAAGAGGTGGAGCCGTGAATTATGATAGGTGGTAAATGCGGATATCGAACTTGGCACCCTCTGCGTAGAAGTCGACGCACTTACCCACTACGCCACGGCGACCCACTCCGCTCTCGAGTTGCCATTCATATTATTATTATATGCCGTGTATTAATGAGAATCCACAGTCAGATCGGTAGCTACTTTACACGTAAAGCAACAAAAAAAAAACACAACATAGTTATTACTGAGTAAAAATAATGTTGTGTTTTTTTCAGGTGCTGACTATAGCGCGTTGAAGAATCTCAATCACAGGTGGCGCCACAACTGAATCACAGATGCCGCTGACAAAAATTCTTAAAGATACTGAAGAATTATTGGCATTGGTGCCTTAAGTCTTAACATAGGATAACGTACATAAATTTGTAATTAATATACAAACTCTTCTTGTGAATAAAACAATATTTGTACAACTTTGACGATTCATTGGCAGCCAATTGCCAATTCAACTTCCAACAGTCACGAACCAACTTTTGACACAAAAAAATAAAGTGATTTAAGATCGTTTTATTGAGAATGGAAACTGGGCTGAGTATATGTTCTCGATAAAACATGCCTATTATTACGCCTATTTAAAACCACTGGTGAATATAAAATCACAACTTATCCCAACTAAAGTAAAAAGTAAAACGGAACATATGTTCGGCCCTTTAAAATATGAATGGTAAAATGATACTCTCTAAATCTCTCTCTTCTCCTTCTTCATGTCAAAATAATTCTTTTTGTAAACTCATCCAAAGAATGCAGTGATATATTTTTTAATTTTAAATTTAAATGCATCTCATAGCCTTCATTAAATTTTAAAAAAAATTTTAAACAATTTTGAAAATTATTTCACCAGTGGAGAGCTACATTATTTCTCCGTGACATAGGCTATATTTTCTGTGGAGACCACTGCACGACTACGGGCTGTTGTGGTGTGATCAGTGACCCTTGGAAGACGAAAGCCGAAAAATTGAAAAAAAAATATCCTTATCTGTGCTAGGGCCTTAGAAGTAGCACACAGAGAATGACGGGAACAGATTGACCGGAATATGCACAGGCAAGAGAGGTCATATCTTAGGATATCTTATTTATATATTTTTTATAACATATAAATTAAACAATTTGCTTCCTTTGAACTAGCCTTTAAACCCTTTGCCAATTACTTTTGAATTGCCTGCTTAGGAATGTGATGAGTGAAAACAACACAAAACAATGATTCAGTGTTCTATATCTACTGAGCCACGGAAACGCGTGGCCTGGTCAGCTAGTAGCAAAATAAAGTGATTCGTTTCCAACAATTGAAAAGAGAGCATTCATCGTGTCGAAAATTGAGGTTCGCCGACAAGAGGAGAGACATGGATTTTTCTCTCTCCTCTGGATCCTTAAAAGACATGTTCATGAATCATACACGGTGCATGCCCAGTGGAGGCTGTTTGTAAATAAAGAGAAACCCCTCTAAACTGTTACAACTACAAGGGTCTAGTCAAGTCTACTAAATATCGCGCACCCACTTGAAGAACCTAGTTGCTTATCACAAGTGCGGCAATAGGTTAGAGTGGGTAGAGGAGCTGCTAGTGAATTCACCAGCACACTTGGACTATGTTGTTCCATTTTGATACCCACAGTCAGACTACTACCACTGATTGACTACTTCAGTGACAATTTGATCCCAACAGCAAATGGTGACTGGACCAGACCATAACTTTGCTTTCATGGGGATTCGAACCAGGGACCTCGCTAAACCCCGCTAACCAACTGCGCCACCCAGTCGTATAAGTGCGGCTATAGGTCAGTGAAATTGACCGTCGACCGAGTTTTTATGGCAGCGTATGAGAGAATTTATAGAGATGAGCTATACAAAGCATGGTATAATTCTGGGATCCCTGCAAAACTCGTCGATCTTTGTAGAACGGCGATGTGCACAACAGCTATGACTTTGAAGTGGTGAAAGACTTTGAACATTTAATGGCACTAACCCGGGATTTAGAACGAAGGATCACCCTTGCCATTCGCAGTGTCTTTGGGTTTGGAATTTTCGACGCGCCGAGAAGAAAGTTCTTCGTATTAACTTTGGTCCTTGATGATATTTGGAGACTGGCACCGACATCGATCTGGTGTCGAGTCTCAGGTGGCTAGCTAACGTAGATTGAATGGATATGAATTCACCGGCCCGGAAAGTCTTCGACACCAACCCCGAAGGTTGGTGCACCACGCATCCTATGGCATACATTTCTGAAAGGAGCCCCAATCAGCTGAAGCAGAAAGCAAGGAGCATACTACCGTTCTGGATGGAAAGAAATGTTGGTAGAGGCGCAGATCCATCCCGCACAGGAGCACAAGCCAAAGAAGAAGACACTTTGCAATCATGGCAATGACTCTGGCAGGGCACGTCCCTTAATTAACCGTGAAAGATTCCATTCAGTGTAACACAGCCAATCATCAATTGTATTGGGACATTTATTCTTTTCGCGAGGACCCTTCTCGAATATATCAGCATACGCAATGAAACATGAACTTCTGGTCTAGAGGCAGCGGTCGATCGCGATCTGAGATTCATGTATTCATGTTGCAAATTTATGTACAAAACGAATTCCACATTCGCCATTGTGTGTATGTCTGCAAGATCTAACCATCAAGAATGGCTGTGCACCTCAGATGGAAGCCACATCAGCTGCACCACTGCCACCAGACGGGTGGCTAGTCAGCATGTGCACTATTCCCCACCACGACGTGTAAACTAACCACATGTAACAAAAGGCAGAACATCTCAATTAACTGTTCCACGATTCAGGACGATCAAGGAATGGTGAACAAGTTTCCTCCTCCCCTATGTACCCTAGCAACATGCAACCTACACTGCGACCGCGCATCACAGGAAACTTCAGTTGATATTGAGCATTTAGCCTGATATATGATCGTGGGGGGATGCTGCTTACGCGTTAATTATTCAAATTAATTGCGCTGCTTAATAATTTGCGGAAAGTGCTGGCGCGATGTTGTGAAGCGAGCAGCCGGCAGTACTCCAGTGTATGCCAAATAAAGGCACAGTAGGATTCGAACTAACGATCGGTAATTAATACAAGCGAACAGTCTCACACTGGTTCGCTCAACAGCAGCGGCAGCAGCAGCAGCCGAGCCGCAGCAAAACAGCAAAATGGTCTCTGCTCCGCCTTAATTGAGTTGTTCAGTGTCTATGAGCATGCGTTGTAAGGCTGCACACACGTTGCAGTGCCAAACGTCACGTTGACATGCGAAAAGTAATTTCACGGAAGCAAGCTCGTTATAGAGCCGATTTTCCCGAATGCATTTGCACTAGTTACCGAGGACAGTGTCACAGGACAGTGCGCGTGACGTTGGAATGTGCTGCCACCTGTGGCTGGTCGCATACGTCAAGTGTACCTGAACGACAAGACGTTCCAGTCTCTAACCTGTATCCGGTGCGATGTACATCTGTGTCGGTCTCGAGTTGAGTAAGTCTATTGAAACCTGACAGCGTCACGAGTGAAAGAGGTGTGTCTTCGATTGGCGCCCGCATTATGCACTAAGCGGATAATTTAGATAAGAGGCTCCATCCGATGTCCGATGCCTGCAGATCGCTTAAATTGGATTAAGTCAGTAATTAATATCGAAAAGGATCCGCGGTAGGCTGGAGAATGTGATGCTAATGGACTTGTAATGGAAGCTTTGGAGGAGATCCCGGTCACGGGGCTGTGTGTGAAGGGATTTGTGTAGACATCTCAGCGATAGGTAATGGCTGTGTTTAGTTTGATGGAAGATCTTTCCCATAGAACTCATTACGGACTTCAACCGATGATGAGAAAGATGAAAAGGTTTCACTTAGTCATTCCTGACCAAGAGGGAACTCAGATTGATGCAGCCATGGGATGTCGTCCCGTCTGGAGGTTGGATAAAAAGAGGCGTCTATTGCAGGTGCAATGACATCGAAGATCAAACATCCTCTTAACACCCGGCAATTTCTCTGAATAGGCTCCCGGGTGAATGCTTCTCAGGTGAGCCCATAAATTTTATTTACACAGGGTAAACCCTAACAAGCAGGTGCACCACGCTAAATAAGCCCCATTTGACTCAGCAAATTGAGGGCCGTAGTCGCTAGACCCCACAGACGTAGCCTGCTGGCACAGGGATTCCAGTCGGTTCTCATGCATGAGCCCGGCTGTAAAATAAACTATTCCTCGAGAGAAAACTGCCGACTCGCACCAGCTTCATGGAACAATTATTTAACCGAAATCCATAAAAAAAACGTAATTGATTCGCGAAGCATTATTAGAGTACTTCCTGATGGTCGCCGCCGAGAGAGCACACACAGAGCAGTGCTCACTGAGCATCTGCATCTGCTACTTTAATAGAACTACATAAACATAAAATCCTCGACTGGAAGCAGTTAAATGTCCATGACATGTAAGCCCTTATCGACTGACAATAATTTGCACGTCAAACATAAAAAAGCACGAAGCAACAACGTCGTCGGGAGTCGGAATTATTATCAATCTGTATACCCATTGCACAACACAGACGAATCACATGTTCGGCCGCTAATGGCAGTCGTCATCTTCATAAATTGGCAAAGCAGCATGACAGCGCCAGCCGTGATTCCACACCGGGTACCTTAGTCATTTCAAGCGGCGAAACTATCCCACAACGACGCAGCTCCAGCTGTCCGCCAACCACCGCGACCGACGCGCTGCATTGAATAAGTTTCCCTTTCTGCGAGCGAGCTTTTCTTTTCGTTCGATAGCTGTTCTTGCAGTGACATACAATAACTTTCAATTAAACGACAAATGAACCCAAAAGGAAGCCAGAAAGGTACAAATACACAAAAGAGCAGCCACCACATGCGGTGCCTTGTAGCTGGGACTGACCCCGCGCTCACCAAGAGGCCGTTTGTAGCTGCTGCCGCGTACGACTCGACGACGACGGTGACGACGATCTCCCAGCCTTTAAGACGTTCCCTCTCGGATCAATAGATTCTGTTGTGACACCCCAGCCAGACCCCATGCCAGAGCGTGTGGTGTGCCCGCGCACGTAGATGGAAATGGAAAATCGAAATTCACCCGAAGTGAATTCCTCTTGAGAAAAATGTCACATAACCACTGCGGTTGTTGCTGGAGACAGCTCAGCCAGAAACGAGACCCGACCACCAGCTTACAGCGTACAAAGCTCATGACAGTTGTCATTGTCGACCATTTGAGTCTGGAGATTTATGACTTCACGAAATGCTTGGAAGCCGTCACGGCTCCCGTCTCACCCCTCGGTTCGGTTCTCAGCGCTCGCCACCTTGTGGTCGCTCCTATCGACGAGTCATAACAATCCCGAAACCAATTGCTCCGCTCCGTCTATGATGGCTGGCTCTTTGGGCGGCATTTGAAAGTATTTTTGATAATTTTTACGACCGCCGAGCACTGGGGGTCTATCGAGCGGTGCGCTCGGCGCACCAGTAATCGTTACATGGCTGATGTCGATTTCAATTTGAAATCGATTTTACATTTCTCTTAATTTATGCCAGCGGATCCCGTCGCAGGCCGGGTGTTGGCTGTAGCGGTTCGCCGTTTGTGTCTTGCCATTGTGACATGGTGGATTTTTGTGAACGGGGACAGGACAAAATTAATATGCACTCGTCCATGCCAATAATTTTTGGGAACCTGACATGGGGGGTGAGGGTGCTTACCTCACAGACGTTATGGTTGCACAGTGACTTGGTTACAAATTGTGTTGCTGGAGCAGTGGTTGTGTTTCTGGGGAGCCTTGAGTTATGTCAGACGACTGGTTTAGAAGCAGAAGGAAAAAAAATATGTCGAAATGAAGTTGTAAGTTTGAAACCATTCGGGATTGCGAGTGGATTTATGGTTGATTGAGTCGAGTTTCTGTTACGTATACGCCGTAGGATACGTATGCGGTGATGACGGGATGTCATTTCAGTTAAAAGGACCTGAATGATATTTCTACTCTTTGCTATGTGATTTTTTGTCCCAGAATATAGCACTCAATAGAAGGTGGTCTTCCGATCATTTATCTTCATTCAACAGTTTGACATTTAAATCACATGACTTGATGGTAACATGGCTAGACTTGGGGATGAATATGGAGATTGCGTGTACAACAATATTTGTTTTTCGGAATACATACTCAAGGGAAATTTGCGTGCAGTCTCGGTTGAGTGATATTTTCATTGTGATTTATAGTGGTGGATATTTTTGCGTGATAAAGAGTTAAATGTGTGATATCATAATTCGGTACATTTTAAATATCTTCATTTTTGCAAATAAAAAATTATATTACATAAAAAGTACGTATAGAGTATTTTTTGCAATTAAAATTTACTGCACAATCTACCCAATATCGCTGACATATTGTCGTTTATGAACAATAGGTAGTGCAGTTGGTACATTAAATCTGCAATAATGAACCTGTATAAAACAGTTATTTGTTAGTCTCCCGTTTATGAGAACACCCTTACTTATCGAGTGTTGTGAAAAAAAAGTGTGAAATACAGTGTAAAAATATTGGTTATACCTACCAAACAAGTAATTCATTACAATGAGGTTTTTGTATTAGAGTTGTTATAGAATAAAAGAATACATAAAATACCAAGAAACTCAAAACTCGTTTTTTATTAATTTTCGTGGCCAGTAAGTCTTAAATAATAAAGGCTGTCCTAAGAACTAAAAAAGATAAAACAAATTAAACTTAATAGTTTAGATGCCGAAAGGTGACCCTTCACGGGTACTCTAACCACTAAGGGTCAGTAAGATAGAATTAAGACATGAATTGTTAGATATTAAGATAGATTTGTATGTCATTTTTGTCTAGTATAAGGTGTCGTGGAAATAAAATAAAAATGAAATAAAAAATTACCAAGAAACTTATTCTGTATACTCGGAAAATCCAATTTTATTATCAGACTCGAGTCGAAAGTTTCAAAGCGTTGATATGGCGTCTCATGCTGGCACAAGCGTCTGCACTTAGCCTCTATCAGCGAACTCCTACTCTCACCTCCACGTGGTGAAATCTGGGAGCCGAGCACCTTCGATCGAAGATCGGGTAACCAACCCCCGTGGGACGTCGTTGGCGGCTGCAGACGAGAGAGGGGGAAGAGTGTGCCTGTACCAGGGCTCATCTCTCTTTATGGATGGCGGCGGAGGCGCTGGAAACTGTCTGGCCAACGGCGGCATCCGAAACTCCAGTCAGACGGAGTTACCTGGTGCGCAGTCCTTCTAGAGCTACCTCGACATTTTCGGAGCACAGGTCTAGAAAGTTCTTTCAAGGCCAGGTCGGGCGGCGGAAGATCCCTATAGTTTTAGGGACAACGGCGGCGCTTACAGCCTCAGCGAGGTTACCGACTCCGGATAAACCCGGACCTTCCGCCCGAGGGTTAAAGAATAGGGCAAGGCCTCCCAGTTGGGGGTTGTGCGTGGGGTTAACTCCCTCAGCACGTAAAAATATTATGGTTCAGAGACAACCAACTGCCTCGGACGGACGGAATTAATGTTGAAATGTCGTTTATAAATAACCTGATAGGTCCTTATCAGTGTGGCTTCAGGCCAGGGAAGTCCACCATCGACCAGATTTTCACACTTCGGCAGATCCTGGAAAAGACCCAAGAAATGCAAATCGACACCCACCACCTTTTTGTCGATTTCAAGGCCGCATATGACAGCGTGCATAGGGACGAGCTATACAACGGCATGTCTAGTTTTGACATTCCTGCCAAACTCGTCAGGTTGTGCAGGATGACGATGGAGAATTCTCGCTGCTCCATCAAGGTCGGTAACGAACTCACCGAGACCTTCAATGTCAAAAAAGGATTTAGACAAGGTGACGCGCTGTCATGTGATTTCTTTAACATCATCCTGGAGAAGATCGTGCAAGACTCACACGCCAACACTAGAGGCACGATCTTCCAGAAGTCCGTACAACTGCTAGCATACGCGGATGACATTGACGTCATTGGCAGAACACAGCGAGCCGTCAATGAGGCGTTGCTGGCATTGAGGCGGAGGCGGCTAAAATGGGTCTAGCGGTGAATGAGGGCAAAACGAAGTATATGCTGTCATCAAGAAAGGACACACAACATCGACGTCTTCGACAGAGCGTCACAATGGGCAGCTATAACTTCGAGGTAGTCAAGGACTTCGTCTACCTCGGCTCCGCAGTAAACAGTACAAACAACATCAGTACCGAGATCAAACGCAGAGTAACTCTTGCCAACCGCTGTTTCTATGGGCTCAAGAGGCAATTGAGTAGTAGAGCCATCTCTCGAAGGACCAAGCTGACTTTATACAAGACCTTGATCATCCCAGTCCTGCTGTACGGCGCGGAGGCATGGACAATCTCAAAAACGGATGAGGAAGTCCTTGGTATTTTCGAGAGAAAAGCTTTGCGTGCTATCTTTGGTCCTGTTTGCGTTGACGGTTTCTGGAGGAGAAGATTCAACCACGAACTGTACGGGCTGTACAGCGACATGAGTCTAGTCAGGCGTCTTCGGATCCAACGCCTAAGATGGCTAGGCCATGTAGAGCGTATGGACAACTCAGCTCCGGCCCGGAGAGTCTTCGACTCCGAACCCGTGGGACAACGCAACAGAGGACGCCCGCGTTTAAGGTGGCGCACCCAAATGGGGAAGGACCTCAACCAACTTGGCGTGCGACACTGAAGACAGCTAGCCAGAGACCGTGCTAACTGGAGAGGCTTGTTGGTTGAGGCCCAGGTCCACCCCGTACTGTAGCGCCAAATGAAGAAGAAGAGTCGAAACATTCCATGAACCAATTCCAAGAACTTATCAGTGGACTTTCTATGAAATGCTTACTTCATTAACTTAACATCGATTATGCGATATTTTAGGAACTGAACATCGATGTCAAAACATCGATAATTGGTCACTCAACATCGATGTTTCGCCAACATCGATGAACATCAAACATCCCTAATAGTAAATGAAACAACAAACAAAAATGATGATTGCAAATAATCTATAAAATTTGTTATGTATCTGAACAGTTAACATTTTCACTCTGCAATGATTGAAAATTCCTTTTAATGGGTTTTTTGACAAATGTATTCGTTATGAAAAGGTATATTTTGCACTAGCTCTTGC
The DNA here is from genome assembly GCA_964034865.1 of Eristalis intricaria. Taxonomy (NCBI): domain Eukaryota; kingdom Metazoa; phylum Arthropoda; class Insecta; order Diptera; family Syrphidae; genus Eristalis; species Eristalis intricaria. The sequence goes on along the minus strand of OZ035875.1, from coordinate 90,104,841 downwards.
GGGTTGTTATAAATAATTCCGATAAATTTGTTAAATTGATGAAATCAGCATGTTGCAGTCGTAGAACTAACAGGAGTAATTTTAGCTAATTCATCAATTGATATTATTCAACATGATACTTATTATGTGGGCACCCAATACTATTCTAGATCAACATTTCCACAATGTATTGTCTATAGGAGCAGTATTTGCAATTATAGCTGGTTTTGTTCACTGATATCCTTTATTTACTGGTTTACCATTAAATAATAAATGAATAAAAACTCAATTCTTAATTGTATTTATTGGAGTAAATTTAACATTTTTCCCTCAATTTCTTGGATTAGCAGGGATACTTCCTCGATATTCTGAATATTCAGATGCTTATACAGCATGATATATTGTATCAACAATTGACTCAATAATTTCATTAATAAGAATTATTTTGTTTATAGTAACATTTGAAATAGTATAATTAAACAACGACAAGTAATTTATCCTATACAATTAAATTATATTTATGTTGCAGCAACACAGCCATTTTGAAGAAACCATTTCTTCGTGTGTAGCTGTGTTGCCCATTGATTTTAGTGTTGCCGCAACCGTTGCCAGAAATATCAAACAATTTTGACAGTTTTGATTGGTTGATGCAACCGCCGCTTCGTGCCTATCATTGTTTACTGCATTTACTCTATTCCGTTCGTCGGAAAAAGAGAGTAAGAAGGTTCGTGCGGAGTAAAATTAAGTGGAAAAAGGAAAATGGCAATTCAAATAAAAAATTCAAATATATAATGACATTTTGTTAATTTCATTATTTATTATGTGACATAACTTTTGTTTGCAGTCCCCTGGCTGATTATCTTTCAGCAGTCTTTCGTTCGAAAATTCGTCTTTATTTAAGGGCCAATTTTTGAGCAAAGTTTCATATACAATGGTAGTAGTTAAAATGGTAAGCCTTTAAATTATAAATAATGAAGATCTGGAATATTGTTGGAAACTGTCCCAGTTTTTCTTGTGCACTGTACTGACTTCGCTTCATGGACATATGAAGAAAACCTATGGAGTCCGAGGAAGTCTTAATAATCATAAAATTGATTTTTATGTGCGTGGACATTATCTGTTAAGGAATGGAGCAGATCGGATCGATTTCATTTCAGCTTAATACAAACAACAACAACGTGGTCGTCGATTTTCGAAATTCATATTGATGTCAAGCTTCATAAATAAAAGTAAATGGAAAACATAGTCTATGTCCTAATCCAGTATACCTTCAATCTGTCTACGAAGTTCCATCCCTATGTTTGCAGCCGTTTGTAATATGGAAGGCCACAAACATCCATCTGAGCAATCTTTGGACTCACATGTCTACTGTCTACAATCTTATCAGATTCTAGGGGAAGTTTCCAGTCATGGCGGGTTTCAAAGACGTTGGAAGTTCTCGTAAGAACGGTATGATAGAAAAAGTTAGCCTTGAAAAGTAGATTTAAACCGCAGGCCCCTCGGTCTTTGCAGAAGAATATCACGCATGATAAAATGCTGAAAAGTCTCACAGATTGCGGTTGCTTAATTCGTTCATATGATGTTCCATCGCGATCCTCATCCAGAGTTCCATGAAATTGCTTTCGCATGTGAGCCTAACGTGGAGCTTATAATTTATATTCATCATTCGATGCGCACCATTTACTCCCGAGTTCCTTAATGCAAATTCTCGCACATAATTTGACCAAAAAAGGCCTCAAAACTGCCATCTCATCACAGTCTGTCAATCAAAACCCGCCTAATTTACAAGAAAATCTCCAATCCACCAACCCAGCCGCCACTACAGCTGCATCATCGTTATGACTCCAATGCTAATTCGCCTCAAAAGTGAGCTTGAGACTGCGAGATAACGATGTTCACCTGGAAATTTTATTGCGGCAACATTTAGCATACAATTTGCAAGGGCCAGGTCTGCCAATTAAACCTGATGGTGGACCAAGAGCGGGAAGACTTCGTTTCATGGGCTTGTAAAAAAAAAGGAAATTATAATAACTCCACTTACAGGCCGTTGTGGTGGCTGTCGCATTTCTTCATTTTTGTATGAAGGCACAGACGCAATTGACATGTAGTACCTACCGTGCAGTGCAGGGTTCACATCATGGTCAACTGACAGGGACAAATGTTTCATCGAGATTGTCCTTGTGTGAGCGGGCGAATGCGAGTTCGGTAAAATCACGACCCCGAACCGACAAATGCGCATATGTGTAAGCGTGTAACCCATTTTTGTCCGTAGAATGACAAAGGATGTCATCCTCAAGGAGGCACGCCATCGCTACCGCTTCTTGCCGCCTCCTCTGTGGACAGCACAGTCCGGCATACGTACATACGCGATATAGGCATACATACGCGATTGTTAAGCTTCGCCGCGGTTTCGTTACCGTAAGGGAAATAAATTGAATTTGGTTTGCATACGAAATGCACGCTGTAACCCGCGGCATAAAGGTTTCCCAGTCTGGGGGGGATGCGAGAAACAAATCACACACAAAAGTAAGCCCTCGTCCGCAGGCGACTGCAACTGAAGTGGATAAATCCAAAATTTCCATATATGGGAATAAGTTGTAAGCCTTTTGTCTTTCATCGATCGCGCTCACCACGGCCAGGGACAACAATGCCGGGCAGAAGCTGGCAATCATGGACATTATTTCATTATTATTCAGTGGCTCCACAACAACTGTTATTTGGCATTGGTATTTCTGTTATGTGAGTGGAGAGAGAGAACCTGAACTTGATACTCTCCAGTGGATTGGAACAATAAAAGGGCAGACGGGATGGGCATAAATAATTGAATTAATGTCTCAATCCGCTTTAAAAAGTCGCTTCCTGACTTTTTGGCTTAAAATATGATTTGAGTAAAAGGAGTTATGCAGCGATGCCATATGAATCGATCTGCAAGTTGATCGGTTTAAGCACTTCTCTGCATAAGTTATTGCATATTGCAATTGTTGTTGTTGTGGGGGTTCGTTAACCTCTTTTCCGGTGGAAATTTTGGTCAACGTAAGAACGAGTGTGTGTGTGCTTTTTGTTTGAATGCGTTAGTGCACTCGAATTCACTCATGTGCATGGAGACTGGATATAATCAAGTAGTCTAACTCGGTCCTTACCCTTCACTAGGCAGGAAAACTTGTGTGCACCATGAACTGTTTGCTCAATGTGTTCCGGCCGGTCTGTCCAAGACCGCTTGTTTGTTACTTTGTCAATATTTTCTCTGCTGTGGAGGTAAAGGCTATTGCATTTCCATGCTACACTCGTCCACATACGGTAGTCTTTAACGAGTTGTTCATATTTTCCTGTCAGATTCTCACCACCTATCACCCTCCTTATGCGCCATCAGATTTGGGATGATCGAGCTATCCAATGTCTAACAAACAACCTATAAACTCCTGGTCAACGTGTTTACCCCTTTCACCTCAGTATTCACTCTCGCCCCCTGGGTGGGTGCCCGACAACTAGCACTTATTACATGAAAAATGTAAACTCATATCTCCCCTGTGCGCTGTGCTGTGCATGCATGCAACTACATTCTTGTTCATCGAGTGGTTCATCTGCAGTATCCCTAACACTTTTGAACAATGCCTTTGTACGTCATTTCAGGGGGATGATATCACATCAGTCACCCCGACTGCACACACTTGTGACACAACCACAAGGAACAAAGTTAACGCCCCACATTGGATGTGACTTGAAAAATTTATCGTTGCCAGCGATTTGATTTTATCTCGGCAGGCGACCAGGCAGATTCCCTTCGTGGATGAAAACTGCAGCAGCAGCAACAGCAACAACAAACACGGTAGAGTAGAATCCTTCCCTCCTTTTGGGAACGCCATCAAGCTGTAGGGGCTTTTAAACGAACGATGGATACTTGTTCGTGCCATCTCAGCGTTGTAGTGACGGTGTGTGTGCAGCTACGGCAAAGTCGGGGAACAATAAGGCGATGGTGTGCGATGGTGTCCTCCTAGATAAGTTTCGTAATTATATGTTTGCACTAGGTGCGCTAGAATGTTTACCATGTTCCAAGGTGCACGTGTGTATGTGTGTGTGTGAAAAGTTGATACATGTATCTGACTTGACTATGCCCTACACACGTTCGACGGTCTAAACTTTATTGGTCCACCTACCGATTACTGGCTACGACAGTGAAGATTTATTGAGAGCCAGTTTGAATTCTTTTTCTGTTTTTATTCTGCGCTGTTAGTTGTGATATGCCGCCGCCGGATGCATCATCCCATGGAGGTTGTGGGTTCATTAATTGCGCCTTCGGTTACGTTTTGGAGACAAATTGGAGTAGCCTCTTTGAACCTGAAATTAATACCCGCATCCTGTAATTGCAGTTGGTATGTGCTCAGAAATGTGTAGCCGTCACTGTGCGCTGGTGTAGTCTTATAGGCAGCGATTACCAACCAGCTCAAGGGTTGGAATGGGTATTAATTTCACTGACAACAAGGATGGTGAGCCTCGAAATAGATACGTTCCGTGTGTGTGGTTTATATCAGGAAATTCCTTGAAGTATCTATGCCTTGACTTACCGTTGTATTTATGGGTCGCCTCCGGCCCGCGACAGTGTGTGATACATTTTTCAGTCGATGATTTGTGTTATGACTATTCTCATTGGACACATATTGGTTCCTTCTAATAGTTACATGCGCTCAGGTCGTCTTCAATTCGTCAATCGAAGGAAAGCCCTCTTACCAGGGGCCATGATTAGAGTAGTTTTGTTCGCAAGGGAAAAGACCAGGAGCTGGACTTAACCGTGCTGCATTTATTTCCTGAAGGAAATGTTAAATGAAGACGTTAAGAAGTAAAACTACTGGCCAGTCATCTGAGTCTCCACACACATTTAGAAACCATCTGACTCTCGTCGGAGGCGCATCCTTAAACGAATGGCAGCAGACACCTCAAAGAACTCGTGTTCCAGCATTGTCCAATGATTTGACTAATTAAGCTCCAGGGAGGCTTCTTGTTTCTTGGGTTTCTTTTCTTCTCCTCTGCTTGACAAATAATAACTGCATTTGTCCAGCATGTAAGCACATTCAAACGAGTGCTGAGGCAGCCTGTTGCCGCATGCCTCTCGCTCCGTAAAAATTTCTTCGGTTGGACCTGACCAGAAGACAGGCACACACTTTGATTAATCACTCCGGTACGGATAATAAATTAAAAATCTCAGCGATTTTGAAAGTCAATTAATCAGCATTCCCTTTTGAGAAGCTAGTCGAGAGAGAATGCGAAGAGACGGCCAATGAGAGTGAGTGTGTGTGCGTGCAGCAGCAGCAGCGGCAGCAAGTCATCGCCGGGCGCAGTGTAATGACGGGAGAAGAACAGCAGCTCTGATGGCCGTCTTGTAACACTCTGGTGAATCAGACGCTTAGGCTCCAGCTGACTTGGGTTGATGTGCGAGGCGAAGACACACACCGTGTACGGGTGGAGGGACGACGCGACGGGCGGGTTAAACATTTGCAATTGCGCTGGTACTTGTTATTTCCGTTCCTTTCTTTTTTCACTTCACTTCGTTTCGTTGATAAATGAAATGCTTACCACAGAAGCAGAAGCGTTTCTGATATCAACGAGATACGGAAATTCCAAAACAGACCTCTGCATCCATCTGCTATGGAAGCTGCTGCGGCTGTGAATGTGACTGCGGCTGCGGAGTGGAGTCGCTGGAGTGAATACGGAGTTGGACGGACGCTGTGGTCACTGCTCAACTTTCGAGCTTGATGCGCGTCTTTAATAGACTTCTAATGGGATAATTAAATGATGACTTAATTTCATCCAGGTGCAGGCAGTGTTTGTGTGATCCGGGGGGCTGCTTGATGCAATGTGCTTCGTCAAAGGCGATTGCTGCGGTTCACCATCAGTGCTCAAATAATGGATGTGTGGTTCGGCGTTCAGTGCATCCTGGGATCCATTGTTGCTGGTAATTAAATGCGATGTGTTATTAGACGAGGCTTGCTCTTTGAATACGCCATGCATCGCAGTTGAGTGGTTAGATGAGTTACTTAGGGGCTGGGATTGCACGTCTGGGGAAGGAAATAATTCGTGTAGCTAATTTACACTTGATTGGGTAATACAGCGGTGACATGTGGTGGTTATTTCTTTTTAGATTGTTACATTGGTCAGTCAATTTCATGAATATTACGTTGGGTATTTTTTAAGAGTAGCGGCTTGTCAAACGACATCAAAAGATAAGCTGGACATCGACAGAAAAGACTGGACATCGACGTTGACAGTCCCTCCGAGCAAGAAGGAAAGTTTTATAGTTAGGAAGGGATCAATTAGTTGTCACAGCGTGAAATTTGGAACTACATATGTCTCCCTGAGTATAATGCCTGGTTGGAACAATCTTCCATTGTTTTAAATGGTTTTCCTTCAATAAGAAACCCTTGTGTTTTAAAATTTTATGCAAATTATTAATTCTAATTGCCACTGTGTATACTCGAGCGAGCTGTCTTCTTCATGTCTCTCACGACATCTTCATGGCTAGGAATGGACGGTAACTGTCTTGTTATTTGTTTTTGACGGCTTATCAGAACAGCGTTGCCAATCCTAAGCCACGATTGCTATTTTTGGAATTGCACATTGTAAGACTGCTCAATGTAGATAAAGTGAACTGCCGACTCTCCCTAGATCAAATTGTCACTGGATACCAAGTTTTGTTCGAGATAGAGAGAGGTTTTTTGTATGGAAAATTGAGGAAATATGGCGAAAAAGTTCGAGTTAGAGAAAGTTTGGACTTAGGGATTGTTCGACTTAGGGAGAGTCCACTTCGGTTTCGACATAAACGAATTCATATTATATAATATCAATAGGTGCGTGGCAGCATCCCCAACTGTTTTCGAATACGAGTATTTATTGATGAATTCTTGTAAGTGTATCACTTAAATTTTTACACACATAAGGTATCGGACAAACTTAAGCAACCCTGACTTTCAATACTTTTTCAAAGATCTTTGCTTCCATAAGTCGGATTTAAACAAAAGGTTTGGTTTTTTTTTTTATTATTTATACATAAAATTTATAACATAAAATAAAAATTAAATTTGCTTCAATGAAAAACACAAAAAATAATTGGATTTGTAGTTTTGTACTAATTACTTCCTGGGACAAAACTAAAGCACCCCTTGCTCTACGCCGGGGTTGATTTCTACATGCCATGGATATGACAAATTGCTTCTGTATACATGTATCTACTATATACTTACTATACTCTACTATATTTTAAAAAGAAATCACAAAACGTCAAAAACTCTATTTTGACCGTTTTTAGAAGAAAAGCTATGTGGACAATATTAATTAAAAATCATTTTTACTTGTTTACACTACTGTGGGCACACATAAAAGTGTGCAAAATTATAAGCACGTACGTGGCTTCTTATCCTTCTCGCTCTCGCCAACACTTTGGGTGATATTGCAATCGGCTGATTATGTATAATTTGTATTTGATGTTAATAACGCTTAAAATAAGAGTAACCATATGACTCTACTTTGTTTAATTTAGTAGCTCTAAGCAGTTTGTGGACGAAGGTTAAAATTATTTGTAGTTCGATTTGTGCAGTTTTAGTTTCATCTAATATGTATTATTTTAGAGATACAGAACAAAAGTGTTTTACAACTAGAGAGTATATACATTAATAGGAAAAGTTAAGGGAAAAAATACTACAATCAAAAACCCCTATTATGACTCTTACAACTAATCACTTTTATAGCTAAATTGCTAGGCCCAACTATGCAACATGCAATAACGATATAACTATGTATAATATTATAGCTTAAGATATGATTGATTTTTTCTAAATTCAAGATGTAACGAATAAGTCCACTCTAATAATGAGAGCATTTGCTTAAAAAATTCTGGTCTAATTTATGAGATGTGACATGGTACTTACATTTGCTTTTTCATGGAGCCTCATAGTAGAGAAATGCCAGGGCAGATTTGACATAAGCTTTAGCACCTTGTTTTGACATATTTGTAGTTTTTTGGTTGAAAAATCATTTTGAAAATTAGAAGTTTCTTTATCATTACTTAGTTTTTATTTACGATTGATAAAGAGATATAGGATTTTAATGTTTAGGCTTGCTTTCTGAACCGTACTCGATACATGTTTTTCAAATGTGAGTTTTTTTTTCGAAAGTAACTCCTAAATACTTACAGCTTTCAGACCACTCGAGCATTACGTACTGGCATGTCGGACATGAAAATATTAAATAAAATGGGAGCCAATACCGAACCTTGAGGTGTGTGTTATTCTGCACAGATAAAAACGTTAAAGTTCTTTGTAATTTCCAAAAATTGTACTGTTTGAACATATTCATGTTTTTAATATTAATTTAAAATTAATACAATAAAAGGCATACAATAACTACCGAAGTATAAACCCGTCGTCTTGACTTTAATAACCGGAATTAAATTATTTCACCAACTCTTACTTATTATTTTGCACAGCAGTGTGTAAATTTATTGATATTTTGCATAAAATCTACGGTGCATGTAATAATATGGCCAGGTACTGAGTAATAAGCGATTCAAATTTAAAACTGATTGGTAAAACCTTTCTCAAGTTATTACTTCTTTATTCGCACATTTTACCATGAACATTTTGAGAAAAACGTGTTGTTTTTGAGTGCTATTAGCATTCAGATAGGGATGAATCTACTTAAAGTTATTTATCTCCATAAATAATTGTCCGATCCGGCAGAGAAGACTTTTGAAATATTCTACTTTTAAAAAATACAAACATTTAAATCGATTTTCTCAAGCCCTAACTGGGTCTGACCCCTTAAAGGACACTTAACTTTGATTTTTAAATTGAACAATATATAAACTTTATTTCGGCGTGAGTACTCACTCTCTATGTACAGATATGGACACATCTACGATCAGGCAATATTTATAACAGTTTGCCTATGTACAGTATCGGGAAAAACTAAGGCACCCCCAATAAGAAAACTGAGTATTTTAAGAGTATTTTTCTTGTATCATGTGACATACAGCAACTTTTGAAGCTTTATTAAACAAAACAAACACGCCAACATAGTGTAGCCATACATTGCAAAATTCAAGTAAAAACCTTAATTCTAAGAAACAACTGCCAGTACTCATACTGAGAACAATATTGTAAACCATTCATTCGTAAAGTAGACAGCAGTGTGTGCGGACGTAAAATATAAATAAAGATAAAAAATTAATAAAGTGGTGTGTTATTTTTATTTAAAAAACTATTTCTTAGCTTGCTACAATTTCAGAAGTGGGATATACCTGAGTATCTAGTGCTTAATCATGCAATCTGAATATATGTATAATGAAATCATACACGGCTGCGCTGCTGAAGCAGTAGTTAAGTGCTAAAAAGCGAATTGATGCTACGCTTGATCCTAATTCCGGGAAGCCAACGAGGGGACTTCCATTCTTACGTGGAAAAGCAGGACGCGGTCGATGCTGAGAACGATTTCTATGAAGATTTTGAGGAGAGTACTGGTCACACAATCAGAAGTTGGTGTCGCAGAAACAAACATTGATGAGAGGGATAAAAGGTATAATGCTGAAAACTATTCCGAGGAAGATTTTGAGGAGGGTATCGACCAGACACAATCAGAAGAAGCTGATGCCACAGTTACAAATATTGAAGAGAGGGGTAAAAAAAGGAGCGACAACTTAAATAAAGTAGGAGAGTTAACAAAATAGAGAAGACAAATGAAGAGTGCAGATGAAATAATGAGAGATGATAATGAAAAGAATACTGATGAGCGCGCTGAAATGAATTGATGACTGGAAGTTAGTAAAAAGAGAGATCAATATATTGAAGAGAGAACCCCAATTGAAAAGTATTTTGCGTGCTTTCGGTTTGGGTGACAGTAACACCAGAGCACTAATCTCTAATAAACTCAAGGGAAAGGCTTTGAAATGGTTACACTCAAGACTGGACTTGATGCTTATGCCGGTGGAAGAGTTGGTAAAGGACATGTGAGCACTGTTTGGAGATCGTACAAGCAAACGTAAATTTGAAAACAGGTAATGGCAGCCGACCGAGTCGTTCCAGGAATATTTTCATGACAAACTCACTTTGGCCAACAAGATTGTTGTGGAAGAAGTAGAGCTTCTGGAACATTCTCATCGCTTTTCGGATAAATTACAATTGTTAGAAGCATTCGATAGTGTGATCTTGGCTAAACGAACCGCAAACATGTCAGGATTTAGTTGTTGAAGGATCTGGACCAGCTGATAAATTAATAAGGTGCTACAACTGTAACTCAGTGGGTCATTTTGCATCGGGCTGTTTCAAACCGAGAAGTGAATTAGGAGCGTGTCATGTGTGCGAAGAAAAGCAAAATTTATAAAGAAGAAGATGAAGCCAGTTTTCAACTGGGTAAGAAATCTACACTCAACTTTTAAGAATGAAAATTATATTTGTGAAGCATTATTAGGAGCATTAATAGATACCGGCAGTTCAATAAGTATAGTTTGACAGCAGTCCGTGGCAGTCCTTATTTTAAAAAATGTTAATTTGAATTATAATTACGTTGGAATCAATAAAAGTCCACTTTCAGTTATTGGTAAAGTTAAAGTATGTATTTTATTCGAATGCGAAAAAATTGAATTAAATATCTTTGTTGGTAAAAATGAAACAATGCAGTATCCTGCTATATAAGGAAAGCTAACTTAAAACTTGAAAAAAAGGACAAATGTTAAAAAGAAAATTATAGAAAATAACATAAATACTGAAGAAGAATGTGAAATGCTTATGAATGTTGAAAACGATAATGAAGATGTATGTATTAAGAATGATGAAATGAACTGTAAAACAAAAGAGAGATTTTTAAAAGTATATAATGAGAGTTATTTGTCAAGCAAGCGTCCCGTTTCAGCAGAAACCACATTCGAAATGACTATAAGATTGACTATTATAAATATATACGATAAAGCATTTCACTGCTCCCAAGGAAGGTTATCATATTCTGAGGGGAAACAGTAGATCACATTAAAGAAAAGTTAGATGAAATTAATAAGAATGAAAATGGAAGGGACTAAGTAGAAATAAGAAAATGAGCGTAAGATAAAATGATGAAACGGCATATATATACAATACAATAAGTTAATCAAGGACAAGAATAGAATTCATAAAAAATACGAGGCAGGTGATTATGTTATGATGAGAAACTTTTTAAGTACCCCAGGAGCTTGTAAGAAAATTGCACTCAGGTTTAAAGGACCTTATGTCGTAGCAAAGGTATTACCTATTGAAAGGTATCTAATAAAAGATGGCGAAGGGTTACGTTAAGGCAGGTACCCTATACTGGCGTATGGGAAATCGCTAACCTTAGGCCATGGTTAAATTAACATAAGTGATTATGGTCAATCGGGACGATTGCATCTCAGGATGGCCGAATTGTAGCCATCCATTGCAAAATTCAAGTAAAAACCATAATTCTAAGAAACAACTGCCGGTACGATACACTCATACTGAGAACAATATTTTAAACCATTCATTCGTAAAGTAGACAGCAGTGTGTGCGGACGTAAAATATAAATAAAGTTAGAAAATTAATAAAGTGGTGTGTTATTTTTATTTAAAGAACTATTTCTTAGCTTGCTACAATAGCATAATTTATTACAAGCAAAAATAAAAAAATTCAATCATTCGGTGAATTTACAGTTTAAGGAATCATCCTGGGCTTAGATGATTCCTTAAACTGTAAATTCACCGCGACAAAACTGAAGCACCCCCGGATATAATTAAGGATATATTACAATTTTCTTTAATTCACCGTTATACACCGTATAAATATTAAAACACAATTTATCCAGCACATTTTAAGTGGAAATGTTATTCAATAACAACTCACCAAAATGAAACTTGCTTCTGAGTGCTGTAAACATTTGACCGATGGTCATCCCTGAAGTAAAATAACAAAGAAAATGTACAGCCAAGCGCTAGGACAACTTGTCGAAAAGTGAAATGGATGGTTGTATAGGAACATTTTGTTTTCTTTCGTTCCTAAGAGAAGCTTCCAATTGAATTTTTTCCACATGCCCACGCTCTTGTTGCTTGACTTCTAGTCAACTTACTTCAATCAAGCAGAAAATTTCGTTTTCCCAGCTAGTTTGAACACACAATTTTTGGTATCCTTACAAGCCATTATCTTATGGACAGCTGGCATGAATTTCAGAACACAGGAATTGCATAGAATATCTGTAATCTATTCTATAATCTATAACCCTCATTACTTTGCTTTTAATTGGCTCTCACCAGAATCGGACACAAAAAGATAGGACACTATTTTCAACCACACTCCTTCAGTGCATTCTTCTAATACCTAGTTCTCCCTCAAAGAACTCATGACTCGGAAACCGCTTAGCTTTACTCAGTGATAAGGGCGAGACCGACATACCAAGACCGTCATTCTGTATAATCCCTTGCCTGCAACATCAAACTAATTCTTTGCCAGTCTCAGTGCCGCAACGAAGTGCTGCACGTAAATCACACATTAGAAAATCTAATACGCCATGGTCCACCAACCAGAATCTGCATCCAGTATAACAAATGCAAAAACTGCTCATACAAGATGAAGTTTTGAAATAATCTCGTCCCACATCTGGCTTAAGAACGCAGCCGCCATTCCATTGTTTCGCACTATCATTCCGAAGGCCACTTAAAGCCTCACTCACCTGTCATTCTGCCAGGTCATTGTTAAATTACTCTGCCCGTCCAACTAGAGTTGCACTCGCCACTCGCAAAAGCACAAAAGCAGACCACCACCAACCGGCAATGAATTTCAGTCAGGTCTTCACATTGACTTCGATATTCTAGGCGGTAGGTACGTAGTATAATTGATGATCTTAAGTAGTTTTTCCCCTATCGGGTGCAGTTAAGAGTCGAATCACGAAGCGATTTAGATCAAGATGGTACGAGAACAAAGCAGCAAGAGAGATGATTCAGTGCCCTGTGCCGCGATATACTTCAGCGACTGCAGCCGAGAGTCAGTGACCCTGACTGAACTTCCCGTGTACTACATCCTCTATCTGAAATTAAATCGAAATCCTATTCGTTTCCTACGCACATCACATTGGCTGCACGCTGATGGTTATGGTTCTCCTTTGAAACTCGCTTATAAGTATGTTACGCAACAGCCATGGACTGAGCGCCTACAGCCCCGTACTTGCTCCAATATCAATCACAAGCCCTCGCATTTGGGTGTAGATCTAAATCCGTTTCGCTAGGCCTCTCAACAAATCATCTCGGCAGCAGTACTTTCCCATCATCGTAGGTCAAGATCCTAATCGTTGCGTCTCCTCGTTGAGCTCTGCACATGGTGCAGCCTCATCTGGATGGATTAATAACTTTGAGCGCGCACATTTGAAAATCCCGTGCACACCAGCAACAACATTGGTAACTAGCAACTAGCGAAACAAGTCAACACACACACACACAACGAAAAACAAGCACGGAGCCACTCAAAGGGATGCACGTCGAGATGACATCTTCTTGACAAACTGAAGAGATTCATTCGAAGTCAGCTTCGCCCCTAAGGACATGGCTCATGTCTTGATGATCATTTTCTGGAAACATTTCGACATCTTAAGCGAATCGTGTCGCTTTTTTTGTGTCTAGAATTACTTCACAAGGAGCGATGAAGTGCTCTGATAGAAGACAAAATAGAAATGTAATTCTCATTGGATTTGGTCTGGTTGTACGTGAGGGCATGTAGCCTCCCTACACTCTCGTACGTCCCTACACATCCGAACGAGCATGCTTATGCATGATTTCGAGGAGTCAGTTAATGGAGAAAACCTACACTCATCAGACGGAGTGTGTCATTCGTTTCGTGTGCAGATCGTAGTCGTTGTTCCCTTTATTTTCAGCTCTCTTCATGGTACACTATGATTTCTTGTCTTTCAGGCAACGTGAGACAGCAGGAGGCTTATTATAATCTGTCAGGTTGGCAGGTAGACATATCTTGATTGGTTTTGCGGATTGCACTGTGACTGTGTACTGTTGGATATTTAAAATTGGTGCTGGGATGATGGCTTATAAAGTGCATTTTATCTCACAATCAAAGCGAACAAAATAAGGAATTCCTAAGCTCAATTGAGTGACGTACAATAAGTATGTTGAACCATAACTATTTCAGTCCTTGGAACGAGCAAGCGTACCAATCTAGTTTATTTGCAAGAGCTACAAAATGCGCGATGTATTGGGCTAAGCTCTTTTGTTGAGACTTGAAGCCAACGCGTTGATGCAATATGATTTCAATGCAATGCAATATGATGCACCATCGCAAGGACCTGCTATGGGAATTCACTTAATTTTGCATTTCTAAGGATCTACTTTTTTCTTACGCGCTAGTTTAAAGAATATTTAAAGGTATTTACAAAGGCATCAAGTGAGGTTAGGTTAGGAGGTGGGGGCTGACCGTCTGTGTTTCTGTTGATTCGGAATGTACCCGAGGTATCGGTTGTGGTGCGGATGCTCGGTAGCTTTTCTGTCTATTATATTGATTTAACCCATCATCCATTACCATTACGCACCTTCTCTGTGCAATGCGGCGTGGAAATTATTCTCTGATGCGGTTCGATTGAGATATTGAAGTGGCTTTATGCATTGCTGTTACGCTGGATAGACCTACGATGTAGATGACTTTGATGTAGTACTCAATAATTCCATTTACATTTGCAGGAAAAAAAGAGTTAGACAGACAGAGGTTATTATTAGCTTTTAGCCTTTCCCTGTCTGGACCTACCGTCCTCAGCAAACACGTAAAAAGTTTGTTGCGGTTTGATAATTGTGGAATTCAGCCCCTTAAGATTGGAGTATTGGTGGATATTATTGATCCTTTGAGGCTAGTCAAAAAATTTCAGAAAGACCAACATTTTCAGATCCAAGTGATTTGTAGGATCTAAATGTGTCAATAGCCTATTTCTATTATTTGCAATAATAAAACTATGAGCGTAGCCTGCGAAGTGCGTAATGAGCGTATCTGCACTACATCCATTGCGTTTCTTATCCAGTCTCTTGCAAATTCGAGGTTATGTGATGCACTCTACAAGTTAGTGGAGTCCGATTGAAGAAAGTGGAGAAGTTTAAGTAAATATTTCGGGGTATATTTCACGAGTAATGCTAATCTTTCCCGTAAGTCTGGCCAAGTTGGGTTAATTTTAAAAGATTAACTGCGCTTTCCTGAACTCCATACTCATTTCTTTAACGCCAACTGATACTGATTAAAAAAATAACCTTATTAAGTGGCATCTATAATTGTGGGTTAAATATGAGACATCATTTTTTTTTTTTTTGCGAGAGTAGGTGGAAATCTTCAAAAGACACTGTGGACCGTTCCCACATATCGAAAGACATCTTTACCCAGTAAAAACCCCTCCCATCAAATAAAATATATTTCCACTACAACTAAGTTTTACACTAAGTTTGGTTTGGACGCATTTGGCAAGAGATTCTCAACTGAAAGTCCTTTCTAACACCGCAGCTAAGCGCGAGTTGAACTCACCGCGGTAGGTCAAGAGGCTTAGTCCTTTGAAAATGGCGAAAAGAATTTCTTTCGTCGAGAATTGGAAGGACAGCTGAGTTTATGTGCTCTTACAGGCGACGCTTATGCTTACGAGCAAAATTCTTCTTGGACTGATGCAATTCCAAGATCTCTGTGGATATCGTTATTTCGTATATACCAGGGTGCGTTGACGATGGCATATGTCCAGACGAGTTTTAGCACTTGCTTGTATATAAGCCATTTATTGTCAGTACTTAGCTTGGAATATTTTCCAATAAGCCAGTACATGTCTTTGTATCTTAATTGGAGTTCCTCACGTTCCTTTTTTACGTGATCCTTCCATTTAAGCTGTACATCGTAAGACATGCCGACGTATTTCGCTTCATTGCCGAAGGGTATTTGCACATTATTTATAGAAACGGGCAAGTTATTCACGTTCTTATCAGTAAAATTGAACGGATTCAGCTTCGTTAAGCTCAATTCGCTGAGTGCTCGTCCATTCGTGTATCCGGTCTAAAGCACATTGCAGTTTTCTAGTTGATTCTTCGACCGTTTTTACAGTTACCAAAATGGCGGTGTCGTTAGCAAATGTGCCTACGTCCTAAGTAAAGGAGGGGACCAAGAACACTTCCTTGTGGTATTCCAGCTTCTATAGATTTAAATAGGTAGTGTTCTTTCTTTTATTTTACACGGAAGATTCTATCCGATAGATAGTTCGATAAAATTGTGCAAAGTTTTCTCGGGAGGAATTGTTGAAGCTCGTGTTTCAAGCCTTCGTGCCAAACTTTGTCAAAGGCTTGAGAAACATGAGTTTCTTCAATTCTTCCTTAAGTTCTGTCAAAGTAGCATTTCTTATAGAAAAATTGTCATTAAGTTTGAACCGTAGGAGTATGCAGGAGGTGTTTGTCCATCGAAGAGATCTTCTTTCTCTTTATCTTCTTTGGCCCACTCGAGTTGGTTTTTCCGAATTGGGGCCACGTGTGGTCAGGTTTTTCTTAATCCGTTGGCTGCTTTCCAGAGTGATTAGTTGGTATATTTTTTCGCGGACAAGCCTGCTCAATAGACATTAACAATAAATAGGCATAACAAAAATATGGGCCATAATGGCAATATCTATGATGGGGTATGTTACCGAATTTTTCACAATTTTTGTTCAATATTTCAATCTTCATAACCTATTAAGTAATTTTTATCTCTTTTAATTTGAACACTAGATAAAGCTTTTATATCATTTATTTATTAAAATTATAAGTAAACAATACAAGATCCCCAAAGTGCAGTACACCACACATTTATTGAGGAAGACAGACCTGAAGCCAGTTCGAAAATGAATGTGTACTGGCACGTGGATGGTTTTCCTGTTCTGAGATATTGTGGTGGGCCATATTGCAAGCATGGTTCATATATCCAGCATTTATCCTGCATAGAAATATAGGGTTATGGAGAACCCTGTTGGTCGCATTTTTGCATACCATACTGTAGCTGGGTGACCAGTTCTTATTCAGCTCTCAATCGTGTACTTTTTTTTGCCAACCTAATATTCTAATCTTCATGGAATTTTGGCAAAGTGATATATTTTATATAAAAGTATCTACAATTTGCCATCCTCTTTCTGGAATAAACTGTCATACGAGGAACACGAGCTTTTGTGGAGCTGTCCTACAGTTGACAAGTTGGTAAAGAAACAGCGATCAGGTCGCAATAAGCTGGGTGACCAGTTCTTACTCAGCTCTCAGTCTTGTAAGTAAATTGTGTTATACCAATTTATTTTTTTTATTAAAAAAACTGGGAGTTACAATGAGATTGTTTTGCCTATTACGTACATATTTTTTCATATAATTATATTTTAAAAACCTTATGATGGGTTAGTACCAAAACTGAGGCATAAGTGCTGGTACTAAAATAGGAACACTAATGCTCATTTTATGTTGATTGTTGAACGCCAAAATACAACAAAAACCGGTATTCGTTGCTTGCTATTGAAAATGCTTCCTTCAAAGATTATGGCGATCACCAGAATCTGACTGCTAATTTTATTTGATAAAATCATCCGGACTGTGGGGTTGTGGGTATAAGTTAAATAAAACGATGTTCTTCGTTTTGGTTCCAGTCTATGACTGTTTTTATTTTCAATGGCTAAACTTAAACTGACCTATCTTAACAATGAAATGATTACTGAGGGAAATGTTCGGTGCAGTGGAAAAGTGCTGAGGTGAATGAGTTTAGAGCTGAATATGCTAAGAGTGGATCGTGCGACGGAAGAGCAGGGTGAATGTGCTTGGAGTAAATGTACTGTAGTGTAGTGTGTGACGGAAGTGTAATGTGAGCTGTAAAAGAGAGTGTGCAGGGGAATTGCAGTGTGGAGGTTTATGTTGGGGTCGTGCCGAGTTGCTGCCATTAACTTATACGTGTCGACCAGTGCGCAACTTAATCTCGCTGCCTGTGTTCGATTCCCGGCCGTACGACAAAAAAAATATGCATAATTTTCACGGTCCCATCTCTTGCGAGTCATTGATAATGCTCAAAGAGTAGTAACTGTCTAGAAAAAGCTTCTCAAACGTGGCCGTACGGAGGCGGTGAGACCGTAGGTCCCTTCCATTCGTGAGAGGACAATAGGACGCACAAAACAATTAGTTGCTGAGAAGCTTGGCCTTGGACTATAGCGCCACCCGTGTTTCTATTTTTTTAATTCGACATGTTATTGAAGTTGTCAAATTAATATCTTAAAAATATTTTTCAAATCCGGTATATGGCAAGTGTTACGGTGAAGATGAGTGCGTCAACACCAGGGTTGCGTAAATGTCACACTCTTTGGTTTTTATACATTTTACCGTGTATACAATTAAATAAAAGTGTATAAGCGCGTACACATGTGTATTTAAGTGTATAAAAGTGTCGAAACGTGTATAAGAGTGTATTATAGTGTAAAAAAGTATAAAATGTTTAAAAAGTATCCGAAAGTGTTAAGAATTTTACATGTACCAATACTAACTCTATATGACTTTTATACATTTTTTTCAGTTTTATAGACTTTTGTACACTTTTATACAACAGTAGTAGTTTTAAGACTTACAATACAAAATGTTATATCAAAACCAACTTTGAAAGTCAATTCCCGACATGTACAACTTTCATAACGCACGGCTTGAGTCACTGTCACTGTTACAGCATCTCCGTATCTGATTAATTATGTAAGGTTATACATATTTTTTTTTTATTTAAAATATTTCATATCAAACAGCCTACGAATAATCTTCATAATTTAAAAATAGGCCCACAAATTTAAGTCACGAAAAGCAAATCATATCTCGGTCTAGTCAATCATATTTCAGCACGTGTACAAAAATGAGGACATTGGAGCGACAACGCGTTGCACATACATATCTACTCGTTATTCCGAATACAATTCTTTATCCGCTCCTAGGGTTTGCTGCTGCTTGGTAAATTTAAATTAACGAAATCATATTGATTTTTTTCATTCGTAATCCCCCCCTCACACAACCTTCCAATTTTAATTGCAATCCCTCCCCGGAATTGATACAATTCCCTGGAATAAGCGCCGCGCCGTAACATGAATCCGTCCACGCTCCTACGATAAAATTAAATTCCATTTTCTACTTATTTGTACAACATGTTCAACACCTACGGGGCGACTTTCAGAAAATTGCGTTCAACGCATGAAATCTCTTCGTCCACACACGTGCACACTCGCACTCACACACAGCCGGGCATGTAAACGCCCTTTTGATTAAGTCCCTCATTGACTACTGGAAATACTTTGGAAAAAAGGAAGCTGCAAAAAACGATAACCATCCATGCTCATAGCTGAAGAGAGAAGATACATAATTTCAGCTGACTACCCGGACAAAATTGCTTTCAATGTGCTACAAAATGTATGATCCTGCAGCGTGTTCCATTTGACAACTTACACGGCTGCCCATTCAACGACAGCAATTCAGCTACCCTCCCCGCGTCCTTGCCGACCAACATCGCGGTCGGCTGAGACATCGCAGATGAATCTGAAGGGCTTTGTACAAATAATCAAAACCGTGCGATTATATTTATATCACATTGTCCGTGTGTTCGTCCGGATAGCTGAAGTTTATGCGAACATCGCTTAGATAATAATTTCTCTCAATGAGTGTGTGTCAGAGTGTAGGCTCGGATCTCATTCGATATTAGCATAAATCTGTCAGGAAGCCGTTTGGGAGCAGTGAAGTCAGAACCTGCTGACAAAAATCTATCTCTACAGTGCGTTTCTAGGAATTCGTATTCATTTCTGGACGTGCAAGATAGAAGATCGCGCACCGTAAGCCCAACCGATATGGCGAAATGCGTTGGCAACGCACGAGCCGGCGGAGTGAGGGGGAAACACCGCTTCTACTCAGGGGATCCTAACAGTTGGACATTTCGCGAGTGCTAACTGATTCCAAAGCGCATGTATGTTCGATAATCATCTCGGTGGTTATTTCTTCTCCTCTGTTCACTGACTCGATTTTAAA
Source organism: Eristalis intricaria (assembly GCA_964034865.1). Lineage (NCBI taxonomy): Eukaryota > Metazoa > Arthropoda > Insecta > Diptera > Syrphidae > Eristalis > Eristalis intricaria. The sequence goes on along the minus strand of OZ035875.1, from coordinate 90,084,835 downwards.
TTAACATCCTTTTGGAAACTTAATAACCTCATCAATAATCTCGCGGACCCTGGTGGACGCTTGTGTTGTTGGTCTTGTAGACGAGCTGCACCTCTCTGCACCCAGCTATGATGGGCGACAGGACGCGGGACACGGAACACGGAACATTGAAACTGGCTGCCGTCGCGTTGCTCAAGCAATTGCCTGGCGATATTGCTGTGCGCGTATCGACCTACACGCGTCGCTCGTTCACATTCGGGCGACAGAATTCCGAATCTCGAAATAAACTGCGGCGCGCATTTCGTCCACTACGGCGGACGTCACACTCTGCACTCACTGTGGAGCTATTCAAAAGTGCGCCGAAAGAATGGAATCCCATCGGTCATTGTCAGGTGCTTTCATAGGGATAATTTCTGTTTCTTCTTCGTTTCGTTTGGGATCGCGCTGCTTATTGAAAATTGAGAATGACTCCTTCGTTCGTTTTCAGCGCAAATTGTCAGGCTCATAATGCTCACAGCGGGGTAGATGCCCGGGCTTGAGTGTACCATGTGCAGACGTGTGTCCAAACGAAAGGACTCCGGTTTCCGTAATTATTTGCTGTCTAAGACAAAGGTCTTGCAAAGTGGCTGTGTCAATGAGTACTGTGGTAGGCCTTGTAGGTCGCCATGTGGTCGCAGTCAGGCTTCATCGATCAATCCGAACGGGAGTATGTTCAATCAATCAACGAATGGGTTAGCCTGACTATTAGCGGACGCAACTGGGAGTGGGTGGTATGACCTACATTTTGAACATGCTGAGAACAAAATTGTGCGCTGCACAATCTGGCGTATGCTGTGAAAGGCGATGAGTGTGCGGTGTATCATGGCCACTCTCTATGAGGCGGAGGCAAATGAAAATCTCCCGGCGATGTGTAGGTGTTGACGGATCAAACTGGCATCAAAACAACGAATTTTGAGAAACCAATAAGGGCAAGTGGCCATGCACTGCAAAGATTCTACTGATTGACGCCGCGTAGCCCTCAATAGAGCCCGCATGCGTTAACTGTCAAGTGTATTTGGCGAATTTTGTGATGAGTGACAGAAACGAATGCATCACTAATACGCCCGCAACGTGAGCAACGTATCATTCAGACGTCGCTTTTCAAATACTTGTCCTCCCAATTGCCACAGGAACTCGTATGCACACAGTCATCTGACGAATGTGTTCAACCTGTCAATAGAATCAATAAGAACCAAAAGTCATTGTCGTCATTCTCACATCGTATTGCATGTACTCACGGTCGTTCAGAACTGCCAAGCAAGTATCTCACGGGCAGGAAGGCAACATGATAATCAATTGCATCAGCAGCACGTCATTCACACCGGGCCGAGGCGGGAAGAGGACAATGTTACCAAAGAGGGACGCCAAAGATCCCGAGAATTGTGTGTCCATGACCATGACGACAAACTCAATCTTCCACATGCAAATTTCACACAAACAGCACAATGCCCACAATTTGACATAATTCCCATCAAATTGATATGTTTACACTTGAGCCCGTCGACAACAACTCCATCTCGGGGAGGGACCAACCGACAGGCTTACGGCTCAACTTATCACAGCGACTTGCAGTTGACAGATTTTAAATCTGGTCACGGATGGTCAGCCGGGAATCGATTGATGGGCCATAGTCCGTCATTGCGGACCGGACAAAAACACCAATTATCGGAAAATTTGCCAGCGACAAGGGGCCCGAGAGTGGAATCTAAAGAGCCTTAAGGACCAGCTCAGCGTGGTCTCGTTTGGAGTCCTTTGCAAACAAACAGAATCTGACGGGATATCAGCTTAAAGCGTTCGCACATACATACATGTACACCCACAAAGGCCGTGTGACAGATTTAGCTGAAGAGTCTCGCGAAAGGGAGGTGGAGTTGTCCACAAGCAGACCACGTAATCGTCATAATTGTCATTCAAGGGTCCAAGTCTGCAGTCGTTCTGCTGCTGCTGTGGCTCCTTAGTTCATAAAGGCGGACGATTGGCGAGAGAGGGTAACACGATGCCTTCGACAAGATGGCACACATCCTTGGAGTGAGCTCTTCTGCTATGATGGGGACAAGGCTAATTGAATTATATGCTTTGTTGTTGCAGCACAGATACGACAAGTCTGCCCGCTGCGCGAGGTGATATTTGCACATCCTCACGTTGCTGTCTTGCAATTTATTCAAAGGGCTATGCCATCTGCATTCGCCTCGCCGTGGCAGCAGCCACAACGTCAACAGCAAAAGCAAGAGCAACAACAACAGCCGCTAACTGGCTAATAAGGCAGGACACGAGGATTAGGTTCACAGTAGGCGACCGAAGGGAAACTTCGCATGGAATGCCGTGCATCGAAAGCGAAAATTATTTGTAGATTTGTTTTGTCACCGCGTTTTTGTTGACTGGGGATCGTTGTCGTTGTCGTTGTCGCCGACCGATGGTGGATTGAATTCCAACCAATTTGACCAATCCCCGTTGTTTGTGGAGTGGTCTCGCTCTCGGTCTTGGTCTCGGCTCGGTCTCGCAAAGGACACGATTGTCGTGATGATGATTATTCCTGAGCTGCAAATAGGCAAAATACTGAAATCCGCGGTATGCATCAGGAAAGGATGATTGTTTTCTACGCGAAACCAAAGAAATTTGCGCTGCATTTTCCTTGGATGTATTTAATTTTGTTTAACCAAAATAAACACGAATGACGGCAGACCGGCAAAATGGCAGACGACGCGAGTAAAGTGTGCTTGTGTGTTTGTTGAGGTGGGATGGCGCAACGCGGCTGCGGTGAGACGTTGGACAAACAATCCGTTCGTCATTTGGCGTATGTTGTGTGACTTTCAAGTGGGACATGTGATATGGTCTGGACGAGTGTAACATGGGGGAGATTTCGGGATTAGGGAGTCACGCTATTTTAATAAGTCATGTCACGGAGCATGACAGCGCTATAAAAGAGGAGTGGACAAATTATGTGGAGGAATCAGGAAGAGCTAGCTACATTGCTGTTTGCTGGAATCCCAATTAATTCCTAGGAATGATGGACACTAGAGTTAAATAAAGGGTTGCAAAGTCAAATTGAAATGTCTGAAAGTATTTTCCACAGCCATAATGTCATGATCAGCAGTTCGACAGTTCGGAATAGGACATACAGGCAAGGACTCGGGCATGTGTACGAAAGCATTCCGCAAATGGACTGAAGAGTGTCATAATGTGGCATTTCGTTGAGTGTTTTCATTTGTGAATGGATGAAGAATAACAATGCGAGAAGCCCGTTGAGATAAGGGCTGGGTTAGGTAGACTGGACCGATTGCAACGGGTAGTGAGGGAGGCTTTAACTGTGTAGACATGCAGAGGAACAAGAAGACAAACACAGAGATACAGGAAATGTTTATCTGCTATGACTTCAAGGTCATTGAAGACGTAATTTCCTATTGGCCTCATTCTCTAATGTGGCAATGGCGGAGGAAGTGGGTAGAAGATTAGGGTTATGCTTGTGTAGCGCATGAGCGTACTAGAGCTTAAATAAGTCAAAATACAGTCAAAACCGTTTTTAACGACATCGGTTAAAGCGATATATTGGTTGTAGCGACAAGATTATTAGGTTCCGGCTGAGGCTCATTATAAGCCCATTGAATGATTTATCGCTTATAACGGCATTATAAGCCCATTGAATGATTTATCGCTTATAACGGCATTTAAATTGACTTATCGTACAACGCTCGATTTTCCCATGTTTTTTATATAAAATATTGGTTACAATGACTAAAATCTACGCAGCTGCTGTCGAGACTGCATTTTTTCCTTACGCTTTGGTTGCAAAGGCTCTGCTAATATGGTTTAAGACACAGAAGTTCCGGTTTACCCATCAGATTAATTTATATGCCTTATATTGGTTACAACGACATATCGGTTATAACGACCAAATTCGTCGGTCCCTTGAAGGTCACTATAACCGATTTTGACGGTAGTTATATGTCATTTTATTTTAGTTTGCTTTGCGTGTTTTTTTTTTTTTTTTTTTGTTCTCTTCCTTTTTTCAATGGGCGTTTTTCGATAACAACGATAAATCACACAAGACTCAATTTCCTGAGCAGTGAATTACATTAATCTAAATGAATAATAAGAAAGAATAAGTACAGCAAATAGATTTGAACAAAATTGGGCTTTCTCTAGACTGAACTAAAATTCAAGAGCCTACGTAGGATGTTTGACTGCCGGTGTAAGTTTCAATCGGGCAGCGTCCTCTTATGGTGACGATAAATGTTCTGACACTCGAGAAGACTTCGTACGGGACGCAACAATATCAGTCTAGCCAATCGTCAACGTTTACGATGGTAAGGACATGTAGAGCGCATGGACAACACTGCTCCATCCGGAAGAGTCTTCAACGCCGGATCAGTGGGACAAAACAATAGAGGACGCCCAAGAGAAACGGATGGTGACACATCCGGAAAAGGACCTCAACTGACAGCTGATGGCTGAAGCCCAAGCCTACCCCGGGCTGTAGTTCCAATAGAAGTTGAAAAAGCTTCCAGATATTCAATGCCGCATGGCCATCGGAACAAATGATAATAATAACATGGCTTCCACAGCAACCACTCGTGTTGTACGTGCTATTGTTTTTTAACAAGAGGATGGGACCTAATGTTTAATGGCAACTCCGAACGGTGAAGTTGAGATGCCTTGCTTTCTTCTATCATCATAAAACCGACAATGCTATTCTGAACCGCTCTTCGAAGTTAGATTTGCAGATTTTTACCCCAGGAAATTCCGCTATTTTTTCTCAGGTTAAGCACTGCCTTGCAACAAGGTAAGTGTTAAACTTGGTATTAAGTTCCCTCTTGTTTTTGTTTATAGTAGTGTAGTTATTGGCAAGTCCTAGGTGTCATACAATGATACTTCAGATGATTGTGAACAAGTAGCGTTTCAACTGCCATTACTACTTTCGTCCTGACGAACTTTGTTGGTTTCAGTACTGTTGAAACTTGACCAAGGCGTCCGATTGATAAATTTAAAATGCAGGATATTGGAGACCACCACGTTCCTTAAATTCTGGATGTGGTGGCAGAATATTATAGATTGGATGGCAGGTGTCATAAGCTGGCATCAGCATCTGGAAACACAGCGCAGAATAATCGAATTCTTCACGACAGCATTTGAATAGCTTGTATTTGCTTCTTGATCCAAACACCTCATCCATAGTCCAACGGATGACTTCGTCCACCGTTGGTCTATTCTTCTTCCCACTCAAGAATGCCGTGGTTGGGATTGAGCAGCTCCAAAAACTACTAGTTCCATCTGTTCAAGAAGTCCATCTCAGTCGAAAGCAACACACCATTTTTGGATTTGAATAATTCGATGACTTCCTTCCTCTGAGTAGGCGGACGGTTTGCCAGAACACATTTTTAGCAAATCTGAAATCTCTCTTCTCGCTACACCTAGCCTTGATTTCTCTTTTGCTGAAATAACTTAAATGACCCCCTGACTGTCAATTAAAGGTGATACCATCTTGGTGGTTTTTTGGCAAATTAATTCCCTAAATCTTTTAGTGAACCATGACTTCCAATGTGCCAGACATCATTCTTGAATCCATCGCTGTTTGCTATTGATCAACTTTAGAGCCTCTCAATCGTCTTAATGAGCTCACAATTTACATCATTTACTGAACACGAAGTTCAGACATTTTCAATTTAAAACTCAATGAAAGCATACAAAAAGTACCATCAGCGATATTTTCGAACGAGCAGCATTTAAACATCAATTCCTTCGTCCTCAAATGCAAAACGAGCCGAATACCTATCAGAAATTCCCTCCCTTCATTCATTCGAGAGCCAGAGGAGAATGTCATCCGTACAATAATCCCTTCTCATTAATTAGTTCCGCTTGATTGACTCCCTCGAAGGCACTTGTCTGCCTCTCTGGCGATTAAGTCCTTAAGACATTTCTAATGCCACATAATCCAATACTCCCGATCAAAAAACCAAGAACGAGAGAAACGCAGACGAGGGCAAAACTAAAAAGCAAAAAACACAAAAAAAACACATCCAACACAGCATTGAATTTCAGACCAAGAGGCATGGGCATCTCCCGAAAAAAAAAACGAAGGAAACCATTCCAAAAAGGATTAACGCCGAATTGATTTCGAAGTGAGTGGAACAATTGAACTCCAGACCATATCAGGTTCACTTGCTGGCAATTCACCGTGCCGTATCCCGCCTTTGTGCCGGGTCACCCTTAATCCATCCGAATCGGTAGTGATTCCCGTTGAAAGGTTTTTGCCTTTTTTCAGGCGTAAATACCGATTAAGACATGACACTGCGTGCTGGTTGTTTCCCAAATCCAGCCGTTGGCAGGAAGAATCGCGTGTGAGCAGCACATTAGCCAGTGATGAGATGATTTTCCACTTTTTATCGATTCATGCAAAACAGAAATTAATAACCAGTGCTCCGAGGATGGAGATACTCCGACAACAATCATGTCTTCAGTCAAAGTCGATGAAAGCCATCCCTATAATGCGGTCTTGTACCGGTTCAAGGAAACAAGGAAACGCGCACAAGATCCTCTTCCGTGGTTAAGTTAATGATTTATTTGGGCAATTTCGTACTCGATACACATTTGAGAACAATTTTCACTCCACCCCAAAAGTAGGTTGAAACAACTCATCTCCTCTTTTCGAGAACACCATGCCGGAAACAAACAAAAACAACAAAAAAAAACCACGTGCACTTTGGAACCAGCAATTGTCCCGACTGGCCGTTATTGCGGCACGGTCCGCACAAACGCCAGCCATGTATGCGAAGGCAAACAGAACAAGTGAACTTTTTACTCGAACAGGGATTCCTGCTTTTACCTTGACCACAAATGGTGTACATTCAGCTGCGGTGTGCCGACCACTAAAGAGTGGCTTAGCGGTGGCACCAGTTTTTGGCTGCAGAAATAATGAAAATTATTTGTAGTTGAACTACACTCCGGTTAAAGGGTCGATTTTTGAACTTCAGCCGCAGGTCATTCGTTGGTCGGGAGAAGTGGCGGTTTCACAGGGACAAATTGATGGTTATTTTTTGTCCGGAGAAGAGTAGGGGGCGACGGTTCGGAATCCCACAAAGCCCTCAACACAGAGTACCACTTGATATTTCAATGAAAAAGTTTCAGTCTTCGAATCGCACAGCAAATTCCAACAGCTAACCATGTATCTTTCAGCTCAAATCAAATTTTCACGATTATGACAGAACATTGAAAACGTGGCTTGTGTTTATGCATTTCTGGGAGCGTTCAGCCACTGTCACCGCCACCGCCGCAGCCACCACATCACCAGCAAGCAGCAGCCTTCAATTAGAGGAGAGGTAAAAATAAATCTCTGGCAATTCAAAAACCTGCGGGATATCGAACAAAAGTCACCAGCTCTGCAGCATTCCGGCGGCCGCGGCGGTTGCTGGTGAATTGTAACGCAAATCAATGGGATCAAGATTATTGACACAATCAGCTGTGTCGCTATGGTGAAGGTATGGTGACGGTACAGTGACGGCATGATGACGGCATCGTGGCACTGCTGTGGGTAGGAGCAGCATAAATGTCAGGGAATTGATTTTCAGAAATCAAAGAGCCACCGATTATTGTGAATTTCGACTAAATGACAAAGCAAACCGCACACTGTTATGAAGGTAAAGAAGTGGGGGTTGCTTTTCAGTCGATAGATTAGATTTTTCGTTATTAAAATTACGTTCACTCCGGAATGCACAAGTACACCGCGGAGCCCAGGCAAGCCACGATTTGGGCCTGATGAGAGTAGGTACTCTTGAAGGCCTAGCAGAAGTTTTCAATGAAAATTCCCTGTAACGAGTGAAAAGTTTCAGTCTTGTTGAAACAAACTTTACCACGTCGGACGCGTCGTCGATCGGAATGCTTTTTTCAGTGCATTTTAAAGAGTTTTTGATAGACATCAGCGTGGTCGTTTTTTCCATGCGTCCAATCAAAGTTTAACTTCCCGTTGAAGTTGAAAGTCATACCTGGTGGATATTTCTGGCTTATGGAACGTAGTTGATGTTGTCATAAGTTAAGACGTCAGTTGTCTGTGGCTGTGTGGAAGGTTGGTCTGGATACGACTCATTTCCTTTTTGTTTATTGTTTGCACTTGTGCAGTTGAACATTTGGAAAAAAAAAACGTGCTGAAATTCTCAACTTTTGCTTGCCGGCTGAGTGTGTCTGTGTGTAAATCATACGACCGTGATGTTTTGAGATGCCTTTACACATGAGAGAAGTTTATTTTCTAATGAAAGTTGCAAACTTGTTCCGGTGAAATTTTCTTGATTGCAATCTCGGTGGTTTCAGTCTTCTTCGTAAGTTTCTCTGTCGGGCTATATATATCTGTCAAAGTCGGAATGTTTCGTTGAACTTTTTTAAGGGATGTGGGTATAGCTTAAATTAACCGGTAAACCTGTAAGTTGTATCTCTTCTGTGGTTAAGTTTGATTCCATATCTCATTTCCTTTCCTATTTGCAGTCGAATGTTTATTCATCCAATTTCTTGTCAGTAGAGAGGGGCGAGTGTTGATATTGAATTAACGTTTTATTTGTACTTTTTACTAGAAGAGTGTTAATCAATGAAATACTGTCGAAATGTATCGAACGTGTTTTCTAACTTGCTGAGGAAAAGCCTCATTTCTTTGCTAGGTAGATTTCGGTCTTCTTCTCCTTCCCCAACTTGTAGCCAAGAATTCGAAAGGCATAGGCTCTCCGGATGGGCGGGCTTGTGGCGGTGGGATAGTGGCTAAGCGGTCTTTAGGCTATGGCGACTAGTGGATAGGGCGGGTAATGGCTGGAGCTCGTGCCTAGTCGGTAGTGAGGCTGGTCTCTAAGGCGGTTAATGACTGATCGCTAGGGACGGCTTGTATCTAAGACGGCTTATGTCTGTGGGGATAGTGGCTAGTAGCTAGTGACTAGAGGGCTAATGGCCAGATGCACTAGTAGCTATGTGGCTAATGGCAGTTTCGATAGTGTCTAGGATGGTAAGGCGGCTAGTGACCCGGTGGATAGTTGCTAGGAAACTAGTGGGGAATAGTGGCTGAAGTGGCAAGGGACGGCTACTGACTAGGGCGGCTTGTGTCTGGAGCAGCTTGTAGCTTAGGTGTATGTGGGGCGGCTAGGGTTTAGTTGTGGCTAGGGGTAGCTAGTGTCTAGGATAGTTAACGGCTGGGACGATACAGTCAAGACGGGACCTAGGCTAAAGGGGGTAGTGGTTGGGGCGTATATTGGCTTAGGAGATAGAGAGGCGACTGTCTACAAAAAGATTAGTGGATAGGGCGGTTGGTAGAAGTTAAGTATTTATACGTATAGTTTTGTGAAAATGTTAATTATTTTAACTCCTATCGATAGATGGAAACCCTTATTTTTTTTTAAATTGACAACTTTGTATAATGCACCATAGCATGCTTGACTTTTGAGCGCCAGTGTTTTCGACACACAGTCTCGAACCACTCGCTTGATGATATATGCTATATACCAAACTATTCTCTTTTTTTCAAAAATAAAACAAATACACAAACTTCTGCATGTCACGGAGTGAAAATCAAACTCAATCCAATTAGCGGATCTGATCCCCGGCATAAGTTGAAGCCCGCTACAGCAGACTCTAATAATTCCTGTTGTTGGCTTAATTAAGATGACAAGTACCCAAGCAGAATGTCACAGGGAATGTCGTACGTTGTTTTCCTCCTGCGAGACCGTGTGTCCTGCGTCTCTAACAGTCAGCCCATTGTACGGATGCACCGCGCCGCTCATCCAACCATCTCACATGTGGTTACCGCGAACCATACCTCTCATATGTGGGATTGCGCTCCAAGAGAATGAATCCTCCTTATCTACTTAAGGCGATTTATTGGTCACCATTAAGAACGGATAAGAACGATAAATAATTTGCACTCGTAAAGCGCGCATTCCCTGCATGGTGTGCTTGCGTGTGTGAGTGCACTTCTTGTGATCTCCAAGAGACCGTATTTAAATGTGTGTGCGCGCACACATCGCACAGGTTTGGCCGCTCGGCCGACGGGCAGTTTTTATAAAACCTGTCCCATCTCTTGAGTGGAGACGCTCTGCCTCAATTTACGCGCACGCTGGAATAAATTTGATATGCCGCCGCACTCTCTGGGATGGGATTTGATTACAGGGACAAGCGTGCCCTTGACTATCATCTGAAGTTATTATTATTGCGTTGATTTTTGTTGTTTTTTTCCCATTTCTTGCCTAGGAGATAGATGGGATATGCGAGAGTTGATTAAGAAACTTTTTGTGGTTCATCCTCGAGTGCGCACACATGTGTATACACTTGTACGAGCTAGAGCCTCACATTTAAGGCAATCAATTTGGTGATGATGATGACCATATCGGTGGTGTAAGGCCGGGATCAATTCCGCGCAATTGAGTCATTTTCATAATTTTTATCGGAATCCGTTGGAACCTTTATTGCATTCGCTCCGAGTGGTATGAGCGTCTGCATTGTTCATAAGGCGTGTGGCGGATATTTTATTTCATTCGTTTTTCTGATTGCTGGCATCTAGGATAAGGGGTTTTAAGGAGGCCTTTACGAGGTGTGAGTGTTAATTGTGTAGGCTTTCGTGGCCTCATGGAATTGCTGAATGACGGAGTGTGAATGAGGGGGGAAGAGTATGATTGGGATGTACATATCTGACGTTTGATGATCTTTAATTCGTGTGTAGCGAGATATTTTGCAGAACAGGACCTGGAGTAGGATCACTTCAAGAGCAATTACCAAATGTTCGTTGCTCTAGTAAATATTATATTTTGGCAGAGGTCGTCACCTTCTCGGCTTTCAAGGCACCTTCAGCTCTTCAGGCTCACACCCTCCACAGGTCACTGCCCTGAGAAGTAAGTAGCCATCACTTACGTATTGTCCTTAACGATCTCCTAATCTCATTGATTAAACCAATCCAAACCGCATTCATCCTCGAACCAGACCTTTTCGCAATTCAAGTGCATCCGCAATTCCGACTGATTGCCGACGTCTCGAGATGTCCGGTCGTGGAGTTCTTAAAACTCACACACCAAGGGTGTTGTGCGCCCATCGCTACTCACTGCAAATCAATTCTATTGTGCTAGGATCCTCTGCGATCGCCTGCCCGATGAACGACAATTATTAGCCATCATCGGAGAGGAGCAAGAAGGCAACACAACGGATGCTGTAAAGTATACGCATATAAGCGAGCCAAGTGCATCACACGAATGTTCCCAAGAATAGAAGAATGCAACACATAGGAGAAATACCTCAGCTTGAGGGACATGTTACGCCCATCACAAAAGCACATCCAACGCAACCACCGCAGTCGCGCCACAACAACAAACAGACAGACACACGCTAGCCCTTGACCAACAACGCCTTGTATTTAGTCGCGAGTCCGTAGCCACGTTCGTATCCCATTCATCTTGATTGCCTGAATATGTTTTTAAAAGAGCCCAAGCATTGCAAATTGGTCCGATATTCGAAAAGGAGCCCCGAGCGTTAGCCAGGATTTGTTTTGTTACCTGTTTTTCGTTTTCTGTTTCTGTTCTGTTCGTGAAACACCATCGAGCCGGAGTTCTCTAGCTTCTGATATTATGGATGACCGATGATTACCGCCAATGAATAATAAAGCGATGCGCGGACGGCAGCGGCAGCGGCAGCGGTGGTGGCAGGAGCGATACGTTGGCTGGATGTTGTCGGCCACCACTGGAAATGGCGGACTGATGCAATATTTGGACCACCAGAGGCTAAGCCAAGCGTCGAGAGGATGATGATGATGATGGAGTTGCTGTTGCCGATGCTGATGTTGATGCCGGCGCGATGGTGATGCTCAATGTGTGTCTTTACATACGCCAAAGCGTCGTAGCAGGTTATTTGCAGGCGAAGCCGGTGTCTGCCTTCCTGCCTGTCAGTAATAGTGCTGGAATTAAGACATTTACTCCCTACGAAGGTACATATTTACGAAAAAGAGCGACGTGCGATTCTCCACGGGCAGAATCGACAAACAAACTTACACTTACCGAGGGACACAGGGACAGAGAGACAGAAGGGCAGAGAGACAAAGATAGAAACGGTGAGTCGGTCGGTGGTGTGGTGTGGTGTTAGATTTTTCTCTCGTTTTCTTCCTTCGCACTTGTTTCACGAGATTCCTGCGAACACACAATGGACTCCGCAGAGATGAAGAATAAGATGAAAATGATGATGATGATGGTCATCATACGCTGGTGGTGTATCAAGAGATCTCTGCACTGATGCGGATCTCATCCTGGAAATCCCGGGAAAAGTGCCTTCAGTCCCTCCCAATTTGAATGGCCTCACCTCACGTAGGTTGTTTTTGCAATAACAAAAACTGTACATTGGACATAAATAAGGCTTCATGGAGCGCTGGCGGTGACGGTGGTGGTGGCGGGGGTGCTGCCTCTGACCGCCATGACGCTGGCGATGGTGGCCGTCCGCAAGTGGCTTGTAATAAGCTACAAGTGAGTCTTGGCGCGGCGAGAAGGTGTTGTGCAGATTGTTGCCTGTATTGTTAGAGGTGCAATTTTCATTGCGACCGACGAACGGGTAAACGGGGTCTTCCTCTTTGCTGGTCCCAAGTGCGGATGGTCGCGCTGCTTGCGCGAAGTGCTTCAATTATTTTCGGCTGTCTTGTGCCGCACGGCAAAAAAGGGGTGGGGCACCAGGGAGTGCCAGTGCTGAGAGATACTGGGAGAAATGCTTCCTTTGTGGCCAATATGATTCTGGCCAAGATAAATTGGTATTATGCGTTTTGAGGACGGGTTCGCGAGATAACCTCTCTGGATATCCTCGTAACCCGAAAAATTCCCCGCTCTCAATGTGTGAGTGCTTGATATCTGATTGATCTGCTTTAGGATTTTTTGGTTGAAATTAATAATAAATCGTGATATGGTGCGTAGTATCTGGTTCTTGGGCTCGAGCACCTTATGACTGCGTGTGCAATTTAATGTGAATGCCCGTCGGAGGCTGGCGCGCAAGTGGAATTTAGAGATTCCCGGCACTGGTTTATTGCACACGGGGGAATGCACTAAAGAGCGACTATTATCGGTTGGAAGGGCTATAATTAGTGCGAGTACAATTATCAGATTTATCAGCAATCGACGTCGAAGGTGACTGCAATAGGTCAGAGCCGCTGGCCAGATATGGAATCAGATCTGCGCTGCTTTGCGAGAAAAATCGCATTCAATTATTTTGAAATTAACAGATCATTTTTACATTGCGAAACAGGTTCGAATCTGGTCAATTCGTTGAATCGAGGTAGATTTCAATCGGACGGCGTGAGAGAGTTATCCTAAAGGGGGATCGATTGATTTGGAGTAAGCGTTGTTTTTTCAGTGTCTCCCAAAGTCCAACGGCGGGATTCATGTGTCTAAACAAGTTCAGTTTTTCGTGGTGTACGACCGAAACAAAATTGTATTAGCTTTTAATAAAAAAAAATAATCAAGCATACTGTGTTATTTCTTCCTTTCTTTAATAATGTTATCAAACACACATCTTTGCCGAACATATCTTTCGGATACGGAGGCAATAATGGCAATGTTGCCCTTGTAGTATAAACTGCTGTTTAACAAGGGGTTCACTTAGCGCTGGCCTCAGTTTGTGGTGCTCGACTCATAAAGTGTCCTGGCTATACGAGGTTGGCGCAAGTCATAGTGTAGTCTGCGGTTATATGCTTCCAGGGCTCCCGATTTACTGGCAGGTTGGACTTAGTCCGCAACCTCCTTGTAACTTGCAGATGGTGGATTTTTGGGCGGGAGGGGGGCCGTACAGGTCTCATCCTGACCCACTCGGATCCCATTTGAGGGTTCTCCCCAACATTGCTTCTTGCTATGGTAATGGCGCCTTATGTTGCTGTGTTTTTACTAGGTAACATTTTGGCCGGAGCTGTAATAAGTTGTCGTGTGGGGCATGGGGTGCCTGTTCATGTGGTCGGTGGTGACTCGACCTCGCAATTATTGCGTCGGTTACGGGGTTGTATAGCGCCAGTGGTTCTATGCGCGAACTAACCGGTTCTTCGAGTAGTAGTAGATTTGTTGTCCTTGTTTTTAGGTATGCCAGTTTGCCTACGCTTTCTGGGGATTTTCGGTAGAGATGAGTGCAGGTGTTACGTACTTGCACTCTCCTGCAATGGGATTTTTCGGTAGTGGTGTTGAACGATTTGATTGGTGCATCCCTCGGTCTGACCTTGTTGGGATTTCCGGGCAGAATTGTGTTGTATTTTTGTGTAGATGATGCATTTCGACCATTGGTCACTGCCTCGACTAACTGATTCGAAGTGGAAGGTTGCTAGGCCTTGAGTGTTAAGGCACTTATCTAGAAGTGAAATCACGGTTGCGAAAGCCTGAGCAGAGGCTATATTCTGGTACCATGGGAGATAGCAGGCCCCGGAAAGGATATTTCTTTTCCGTGCTATCAAGAGGTAGGCCCCCTAGTGGGAGTATCATGGTGGCTGTGGTTGCCCAAAATCGCGGGAGCATATAGCATCCTAAGATCCTATAACATCCATGATCTGTGGATGCTAGATGTATTAGATAGGCCTCGCCCTCAGCAAGGTTTGTGGTCGCCCTTAAGCATCACTAAATTGTTACTGGGGTGGTGAATACTTCTTCAGGGCGGTGGTCAACGCCTAATTTGACTCTGTTTTTGTGGGCCCACCGTGAAGTTTGCCAATAATTGGTCGGGTATTCACGTAGTGGTGTTGAAAAAATTTATTTTTACTAAACTGGCTTTACTTAAAACTTATATACTAGCTTACACAATACATAAAAATAAATTAAACTGGGAAAGAAGAGGGTTAAAATCTTTAAATCGGTCTCCAAACTCAAAAATGACCTCGCCAATATTTTCCATGGGCTCAGAAAATTGACAACAAGGTCCCGATATTCTTGAGTTTGCCTTATATTTTCAATTTTTATTCGTTCATGTGTTGCGTCACATCCATTAAAACTACGAGATCGGATTTCTATTTCTGCTGTATGAGATTTTATTTTGTCTTCATAAATACTAGAATCTACTTTCGCAGGGCAAAATAACATGGGTGGCGCTGCAGCTCGTAGAGGGCTAGGGCTTACCTTCCAATCGTTAGCAACCACTCTTAGCAACCACTGTTGTGCGTGCTATTGTTCACCCATGAGTTGAAGGTACCTACCCGTTTATGCCGACTCCGAAAGGCCCGGCGGGTTAAGAAGTCGAAAAAGCCCTGTCACTGTCTTTGTCATTTCTTTAGCTCCATCAGTCCATATACAGAAACAGTACTGACAGTCTTCATAGATATCACTTCCTATAATTCATAGATATCACTTCCTATAATTGTTGAATACAACAGCACTAAATTCAACCCTTCTTCCGTAGTAGTTTTATTTTGAAATGCAGCGAATAAAAGTATGTTTGACATTCCTTAAGGAAATGCGCAATGCTATCTATGATAACTAAGCTTTAAGCAATAGACCCGTTCGTTTATTTCCTATTATGTTTTATACATTAACCTTTTACATCAGCTGGAGAATTTTCTCTACAATCACCTCATCAATCCACAATGCATAGAAAATGTTACTCATTGAAATTAATCAGAATTTATGTACATACACAGTGGTGCACAAAGGTTACACAACATAATCAAAAATTTCGTCTTCAAGTGAATAACTGTCTGATGTTTGGCTGGTCCTTTCCTTCATTCAAACATATTGAAAAATATTCACATTCCGCAAAGAAACATTCTCGTCGTGTCACTGTTTGACGTGATAGTGATACTGACTGGAATTTGTAAACAAGCTTTGGCTGCATAAGTCCATCTGATGTTGGCTTTTGGTTGTGAGTCCTTTGGGATGCGGATAATTGCCTCCACGACTTATATAGTTGCACCCTGTTTACACATTCTTTAGAATTCCCATTTAGAATAATTTCATTCCCCCTCTCGTCAACTGTATAAAGAAAGATCTCTACAGCCGATATCTCCTACAATTGACATTCAATCACAAGCACACTCAGTATGGGATGCCGATGTTTGCTTGTCCCATTCAAACCTCACTTCAAACCGTGCTCCCATTTTGAATATCCAATTCAACACTGGAGAAAAATTCGATTGTAAGTGCAGCATTCAATTTTCTCAACAAGCAATCGACCTCAGCACCAGAGCTATATGGCTCAATAGTTCAAATCACAAAGGATATCGTCCATAAATCAACATGCGTGGGAGAATGGAAAATCGATTAGTCGATATGAAATCGATTTCATGGATGGCCATGGATGGGATTTTTCAATTACTACACGCAAACGACGACGCCTTCACAGTACAGTCGTCTGTCCTCCATGCACTCGATGTTCTGTGGGCCAACATCAGAGATGCATACGATAGTCATTCAATGTTCGATAGATTCTAATGTAAACTCTTTCATTCGACGGCAACTTCTCATAGTTCCTTGCTGAAAAACGTCGGCCAGAGACGAACGGGAAAATATGAGAAGAAGAGAAGAGCGACGGACGCACCCGTAAAACATGATGGATAAGTCCATCTGAACTCTATAGCGAAATGTCTGTCGTTCACCTTGCTCCGCCCTGCTTTGCCTGCCATTGACTGCCGCAACAGTACCATAAATCCTCAATCAATATCCATTTCTACATTGGGAATTCCCATTTCGAATGCCGAATGGATTGTCATCGATCATAATGTCGTACGAATTGCTTTAGCAATTTGTTCAAAACAAATGAAAGAAAAAGCACACAGAAAAACAGAAAAAGAGAAAAAGAAGGCCGCAATGCTCATCCCGTCTCTCTGTTAGAGTGGATGCCAACAAAATGAATGTCATATCGAGAGGTTCCTGTGGCAGTGCTACAAAAAGGATACTATCCTATTCGAATGCCATCAAGCTTTATGGCTCCATATGGACCTGAGAAATGTAATTTCGTTTGATTTACTGTAAGGGGTTAATAAGCCTGGCTCACCCAACAGCAGCCAAAGCAGCAGTAGGAACGAGCAGCAGCAGCACCACAAGCAGCAGCAGCAGCAGCAGCAGCAACAGTACCAGCAGCTGTAGCCCCCCATCTCAATCGATTGTAGACCACTGACTGTGAACCGTATAAAAGACGAAAGGAGAAACTCTGGGAGCATGCGCCCGCTTTCTGGAATGCATCTGTGCGCTGAACACTGTGCGCAATGTCCAATGAATAGTTTTCCATATTTAAAATGCGCCAGTGATTAATTCAGTGAATAGGGGGGAATCGCTCCCGTGGCTGGCTCTGAAATAGTTTTTTGATCGTAACTCTCACATAGCGCAGAGGGAAGTAATGCATCATCATCTGTGAAGGGAATTCCATAAGATATTGGAGTGATTTCAGGGTGTGTACGCTCCAAGGTTAGAGGGATGGATTGCCATTGTGCCTGGGACATATTCAAATTACAACGGCACAATGATTCGAAAAATGATTTTGCCTTTGCTCATTGAATTTGAAATTACAGGGAACAATGGCCGAAGCATTGGTCCATAAGATGTACGAAGGATGAACGACTGATAGACAGCCTTCCACGGTCATGGTTTTTTTTTTGTGTTTTCAGAACGACAAATCACAGCAGCAAAACAACTGACACAACAGATGCGTTGTAATATTTTGCTTAGAAGATGTATCGGCAGTGCACGTCATTTTACATGCACAATTATGCTATGTTCCCACAAAAGGAAATCAGGAGGTTTCATTAATTTTCTCCAGACCTCCAAGGTTTTGCTACACATTTTCCGGGCTTCGAATACTCGTGCATTCGGTCAAGGCTATTTGAAACTAGATTGAGTTTAACCGTCGGTGAGCGGTTGTCAAACCGAACAACCCCACAGCGGGAACCTAAGTTTATTTGTGTAATTTTGGTGTTAATTTTTTCATTTTATCTCTCTTTTCTGCTTTTCTCAACATCATTATTTCTTGTCAACAAACAGCTGTTAACCGACAACACTTCAAAATTGACAGCAAATGACATTTGAAAACACTTCAAACTCTATTTCGGTTCGCTGGAAACATAGCATTATATAAGCCATAGTCAGCCATAAAAAAATTGGCACGAATTTTCAATCAAACTGAATTGAGGAAGCATTTTTAACAACCCTCTTTTAGGCGCATTCGCATTTATGCGGCGCAAATGTCGTTAGCCACGATAGATCATAGATGTCACTAGAATTGCAAAACCAAAAACTACGTTTGTTCGACTGTATAATTCTTAAGCTAAGCCCTTGCCTCGTTACAACCGGATCACACTCGGCGAATAAGAGCCGACGCGCAAAAATAAACCAGAAACGAGCAGTCCCGAAATAATTATGCATTCTGTCAGCGGTAGAAGAATTTATAATCATCGATATCGACGACACACAGCAATTGAAGGCAGCTCTTCCTCTTCGAGTTAACCAATTTACGCAACCGGTCAGCGGTGGAGGAAGGAAAACGGCCGGCGCGGCGACTTCAACGATAACGCCAAGATGCATTCCGCACACAATGTGCCCACACACTGCATGCGTATTTCGGAGTTCTGATTCTGATTTAGTCACAGAACACTCAACCGAGTGCAGCAACCTCGTTTGGTACCAAAATCCAACAATCGAAGGCCAATAATGAGGGGTTCCTCCGTCGTCGCCTTGTTATATGGCTTCTCAACATAACACACACCAACAGCTGCAACGCCACCGCATCGCCACCACCACTTCAGACTTCACTGCAGTTACTTAAAGGTGAACAGAAATTATGCTCCTTGGGGTCCATTTAAAGTGAAACTTTTTAAGATAACAAATTTATTGTAGTCCATCCATTCAGTCGCGCAGCACCAGCGAGTTAGAGGAGCTCTGTGAAGGTGTACCACTCGCTCTAGTGTGTACAAAGGCGTCTCAATATTCTCATATCTTTGGATTCCCTTTTAATTTTGTCGTCAATGGTGGTGCGACTGATTACAAACTTGTGCCGTGCATCGGCTACATGCTGCAACACATACTGTATTCATAGCCAGTGCCCGACCATTAAGTAGGTCCGCATAATGTTCGCCATTCAGCCTGTAAGACAGAGTCTGTGAGAGCATGGATCAGCCATGGCGAAATTGAAATTCAGTGTTCAATTTATTGAATGTTGTAAAAATGTCGTAAACATCGAGTCGCGTTCCGGGGCGAGCAATGAACGCCGGCTACCTTTTGGTTGTTGTATTCTTCGGAATGTCCACATGGAGAGTGCTACCGTGTGCTACTGATAACCGAATTAGACCAAGTGTTGATGGCGTCGTTCGCTGGTTGTGGTGCTTATGCACGTTTTGGGGAAATGAGTCTTTTAGATGACCGTAATAAATTCACAATGGCGAGTAAGTGAATATATTTGTTCACTGGCCTGCATAGAGTCTCAAGGTCGGAAAACCGGAGTAAATGTATGGTTGTTGGAAATGTTGCAGGAAGGTGGCATGTATTCCAAGGAGGGCAACGCCTTTATCCTGATCTAAAATCAAGGTTGTATAGAGGGGACCACGGAAGACAGTTCTGAAGCTTCATTCGTAACCAGTGCCCGACCATTTAGTAGGTCCACAAGCCTGTAAACGGAGTCTGTGGAAGACAAACGTCAAAGCAGACGCAGCTAGGTACACAGCAACGTACACACACCCTTCGTGCACACGTTGCGGTATGTCAATCAGCACCTACTCGCCAACAACCACCTCACTTCATTTAATCGAAACAAAGAACTTAACGTTATCCCCGTCAAGAACAAATTACAATCTTGGGCCGACTCAAAATAAAAATCGACAACGATTTTTCTGAATCTGACCAATTCCATCCGGCCTCTGCCGAATCCAAAGCCCAATCAGAAGACGCAGACACTTTTTATGCCTTAACCCCCCAATTACACGTCGAAATGTTAACAACCCGCAGAAGACACTAATAAACTTCATCCTCCAGGTCCGCGTGTATCTGCCCATGCACTGCGGCGAGTGGATGAACGAGTTGAGGTCCCGAAAAGTTATGCCTGCACACGTAGCGCCAAAATAAAATTCCATTCTCCCATTTTAGTCATTTAACTTCGTAACTTCGGGCCCGGTGCGCAAAGTAAGAGGAGTAGAGGATCCCAGCAAACAGATATGTACATACTTCTACGGCAGCAGTGTGACTCCGGTGACTTTTGTCATTTTTGCGATTTCGTAAATCAGGGACCAGAGCAACGACGACGCGACGGTGACTACAACAACGACGCGACGGTCACAAATCAAGGGGGAATACGTAGAAACAGAATTGCAATGCTTAAGCAGAACAGGACAACAGGACAAACGAAAAGACATACTTACACGCGGGTTTCGTGTTTCCGAATGTTTTGCAATCGGCTCAATTTGTTATTTGAGAAGACCGGCAGAGGGGTGCAATTGTGTCCCCTTGATGACATAAACATTCCCTTCGTCTTCTTCGTTCAGAGGGCACCCGCAGTCGCAGTCGTTGCTGACCTCATATCCTTAGAGAGGGCCTTACAATTGACAGTGGTTACAGGCGACGACGACGGAAGAGACGACATTCCACCCGGTGTACACAGTCGGTAAATCACAATCTCCATGGTGTCTTGTCCCAGTTTAACCTAATGTACACCAACAACCACCAGCCATCACTGACCACCGACCACTGACACCGTTCGTAGCAGCTCTCCCATTAGCTATCATTGGCCGCGATAACTCATGCTAAATGCGTATTAACACGCCAACGCATAGGTCCCATTAGCGGGGAAAAATTTGCATAGGAGCGCAATAATTCTCTCTCCAGATTCGGTTGTGAATTTCACGCCCAGGTGAGCCGGTGATATCTTAACTTGACCAACGAGCTCACCTTGGCCAGTCGGAACACCGTGCGGCCGCCACCTCCGGTGCCCTTTGCTGCTCCTGCTACCGTAGCCTGAGCGACGACGGTGAGGAGTTGATTTGTAATTAAGGATAAAATATCATCTACGGGAGTGTAATTAAATTAAATATCCCATGGATACGGGAATGCGCTGCGTTTCAAATTGCAAGCCGGCGTGGGTGGAGTGACGGTGGTCTGGTTTCATTCCAAAACCCCGGCCAGCAGCTATCTGTTTAGCTGAGGAAATTATGTGCTATTAGGAGCACTTAATTGACAGACACATCATGCCTAATTGGACGAGGGCAGGATATTGTGCTAGTGACAGAGTTCCGTGGCCGCCGATGGGTTTAGTGATAATTTTTGCCATTCCATGGCTATCGGAAGAGGGATTTGGTCGAGTGGCCTTAATTGAATATGAAGAGGATTGACACTGATAATGAGTGTGTGTATGTATGCATGGATATAGCCATAGACGCGGTGGAATTTGAATTCATGGGATAATAGAATTGCTATGCTGTGGCGTTGCCATTCGCTGTTTTAAATCAAATTGTGAGTTATCGAACGTTCATAGTTCCGCCATAGTTAGACCAGAAGCAACAATCGCCAGACACACAATCGTTCGGACGATCAAACGGGTGATAAACGTGATAAACGTTCAACACCCACCACAGCCACCCTGAGTGTGAGGATTGATAAAATCAATCAGGCAATTCACAAGAACCTTATGTCATCACGAGTTAATTAAGTCCCATGGAAAATGGCGCCTGGCGATGGCCATGGCTCATAGCAACCGCAGCCAATGTGCGTGAAAACCGTGAAACGGCGATTGGCTATAAAAACTCTGCGCTTCCGTGGGATAAATCATCTCTCCGCCATCAACGATGATCTACTGTCAATAGAATAAATTTCCTCTGCCAGATATTATCCTTTGTTCCTGCTACTCCCTGCACTCCACCCACAGACGCAGCCGCAGAGAGCTGTAATTTAATTAAAATCCAGTTGGGGACGGGTGAGTAAAATTTTCATGGTTTTCACAGAAAAGACCTCCGCAACACACACATACACTAAGAAACGAAAACGATCTTCCTTGTGGAACCCCAACACGTGTTCCCCTGGCAAGCGACATGGGTGAGGCGGTGTGGTTTGGTGTGGTGCAATGCAATCAATACGAGTGTCTTGTCGCTCCAGCCTCACGGTCTTAAGAAAACGCGCACAGGCGTGGAGGAGCACTGCAAGGTTGAGGCACCTGGGAGCACCTGAATAGTGAAACTGCTCGGCACGTAAATTATGTTTACCTATCGGCGGTGAATATTAATTGCATTAGTTAGGAGTAGGGTTCCGAACGAATGTCCGATGTGGAATCTATGTCTGCTACAGACTCTATCTTTGGAGATGAATGCAGGTAAGTCGAAAATGCGTACACATTCGAGGTAACTGTTTGGGAAGATTAGTCAAGATTTTTCGTAATACTGCCCGCATCAGCTCATCTTTAGTATCGCCGGGTACAAATTGAGGATGCTGGTACCATGTAAGGTTACAGGACTTCTGAATGCGCTGTGATACTGTCGGTCGGATTACATAACGTTGGCACAGGTGCCATGCTTCGGTTGGATGGTAATGGAGGAGAGTGTGAAATTATTAGACTCGAGGGATTCCGCAGAGCGAGTGAGACTATTCAAAGTGTGTACCTTGACAATATTTAAACGCATGAATGGGATGTATTTGGGCTTTGATTATGCCTACGTTGTGAATAGAGCCGAGGAAGGCATACACGTTTCAGATTAAGAATAAATTTATTATTCCTAGAAAACTGCATTTATATTTCTGAGCTTGAGGCATCAATTTGAAAATCTGAGTTCTTGTGTTTCTGGATGTTTGTGGAGCCCTATCTCGTAAATGACCCCATGGAATTGAGTGCAAACTGGTACATAGATTACATGTATATTGGATTAGGATATAGGCATATTATATATTTCTTCCACTTCCCTTTAGTCACTGCCGTCAATTAAGAGTTTGCTGGTGGCGGCTAAAATGTGTTTAGCGGTAAAAGGGCAAAACGAAGTATATGCTGTCATCTAGAAGGGCGCACAACATCGACGACTCAGCCAGAACGTCACCATGGTTCTTGGAGAAGAAGATTCAACCATGACCTGAACGGGCTGTACAGCCAGGCGTTTTTCAACGCCTAAGATGGCTAGGCCATGTAGACCGCATTGGGAACACTGCTCCAGCCTGAAGAATCTACGACTTCACACCAGTGTGACAACACAATAGAGGACACCCACGGAACCGATGGTGCACCTAGGTGTAGAAGGACCTCAACCAACTTGGCGTGCTCAATTGGAGACAGCTAGCTAAAGGTCCTGCCAGTTGGAGAGGCTTGTTGGATGAGGCCCAGGTTCACTCTGGACTGTAGCGCCAGTACAGAAAACCACGAGTGCAATGGAAAAGCAGACGTCCAAGCCTTTTTATGTGCCTTTTTATAGATTTAACGAACGACAAAGTTTGACAAGCTTTATCTAGACAGTTATTTAAGCACTGTCAATATGGTTTGACCGTGAACATTATTTTTGATCATTTTTGTAGGGGATTGAAGTTACACGACGACGAGTCGGCGCAAATAACCACAACCCCACGGCAACCATCAGAAGGGATTTACATACTTCAAAAAATGCTCGGGAGAGTCAACAAGACCTTAAATCTTAAAAAGCCTGACCTAAAAATACTATGGGGCACACATACACGCCATTTTTCATGCAATTATTATCTGCACAAATGGGCCACAGTAACTTCAGAAACTGTAGACAATGTGGATATTCAAAGGTCCCTTGATATATGATACATAATAACGAACAGAAAATTCCATCTAGAGAGATTACAGTGGAACGTCTCTTAACTTTTACAGACATTCAGACTGCTGTCCGCTTTAGAGAAGCTTCACTGTATTAAGCCTTACAAGGTAGCTTTAAAGTCCTAGATCAAAAAAGGGGGCACAATGGATTAATTGTGGTCGCAATTGTGGTACCCGTTGCGTGAAAGCCCAAGGACGTTGCTCCACCGCCCTGATGTCCTTATGATTCTGAAAAAAGATTTTAGTGCTAGATCGTGGAGCTTGGAAGTCGTGGAAGGTATATTCTCCTATTGTTCCATGCCACAATTGGCAGAGGTTGGGGCAGTGGCAATATCACTTTTTTCCTCTTCATCGCAGCGTACGAGAACGATAACTTTGGCGCCAAGAGTTGATAAAGGTATTTTGTAGAGGGGTTAATTATTAGTATGTTTTACTATGTGAATGGGTGAGGGAGGGGGGGGGGGGGGGGGGCATGAAGCCATGCGGTTGTGTATGTTCGATTCAGAATTAACATAAGCATTGATTACAAAAGCCAATTTAGCACATCATTTTGAAAAACTTTTTTTTTCATTTCTTATCAAAAAAATTATTCAAAAACTATTCACATGAATTGTAAGTGTTGTCATTTTTTTATAATCATATCGTTTTCAATTTTCCAAAACTCTCATAATAAAGAATACCAGATTTCCTCTACAAAATACCGTTATGAATTATTGGCGCCAAAGTTATCATACATTGCCCATTCGCAGCAGCTTCTGGTGGTAATTTAGACTACTATATATAGTTAGTGCTGCAACTTTGTGTCCCACTGAAAGAGTCGGTTCTTACAGTGTTCAACCTGGGCCAAATAATTCTAGTGGTCACGATACAACCATCCTGTCGGAGAAGCCGAATTTTTCACATGACAGGTCTGTTAAAAATTTTGACATGAGATTTGATGTTTTAATATACGTACAAGATTTAGTTTGGATGGAGTTGAATATCATGAGAGTGAAAGTAGATGTGGCAGTGAATTTTATTTCTTACATTCTTTATAGTGCGATTTCTTTTCGTTGTTTTGGCGGAAGGTTAACCACTTCTTGATGTTGACTCTCTGAAAGTCATAGTTGAAGTGAAACGACATGGCATATCTTGTCCATGAAAGAGTACGGATGGCTGTTCAGATTGTGGTTGTGACGTCGTGCACTTATATATCCTGTGGAGACGGTGGCTATATTTGCAATCTCTACGATTGTGCCCTCCACTTTTTTCTGGACATCGTTTTTTCTTGATGGGTCAGCAGACTGCCATTCGTGTTTTTATGGTGGATTCAATAGCTCACAATGGCAGTTAATCCATGGCTTGTATAAAACACCCTTAAATATTGACTGTGGAAACGAAATATTCTTGAGTAAAGTTTATTCATTGCTGTTCATAGCAATTTGAAAACTAATTTCATAAATTCTAAATTTCATTGAAAAATCATGACCTTCCATCAGCGTACATTGCCTAAGATGTGGATGAAAGTTGAATCAGAAAGTTTACGATAATTGTGGCTTAAAACAGTGTTCCCACCCAGGAAAGTGGATTTTTACAATGTGCAGTGCAAAGGACCATGATTTTTTATTCTAAAAGAAGGAGGGCCTTCTTATTCTGCGCATTCCCTCAAAGAAGTTGATACAAATGTGATGATTGTGGCTTACCACAAGGTTGTTAAAAAGTATTTTATTTATTTAAAGATGGCGTTGATGAAGATCAACTCACTTCGATAAAAAGGCATCAAAAAGTGCATGATTTCATTCAACCTCATTGGTCTTATTTCAAATCCCATCCCATTTCCACGCCTTTCCTCTGTTCCACGTGTACGTGAAGATCATGACCACGGAGAAATAAATTCTAGCACATAGATCGCGAATTTATACAAATTTCGTGCATTACTCCGATTCCTATCACTGTATACAACCATCCAAGCATTCTGCTGGATAGTAGAATTAGTTCCTTCAGCTGTGAATTTTTAAGCATCATAAGCGGGTGCAGGGACTACTCGGTTTTTTCTCAATAAATTGCAATCCGCTTCAATGTGCAATACATCAGTAGCGTGCACATTCATTCACAGTTGCCATAACACCGAACTGCAATGACGCGCGGACAGCAGCGGCGACGACGGCGGAATTCTGGCGAAATTAATCACGATTTTTTGCAAAAAAAACTTCTCCCTAACTAGCAGAAAAGTCAATTTCTCAAAATTTATCGCACCAGCGAATTGCACTCGTTATGCAAGTAGAGATCCACTTTTTCCACCCGAAACACACGTCCGACATGGGAACTACAAGACCCCGACGTGCATAGGAAGCTCCCCCAAACGATATAACTCCGCGAAACAAACAGACCTTGTGTTTGCAAATAGAGAATCGAATCGAACATTCGATTGAATTTAGTTCCCTCGGCACCGTGCAGGTAAAGGATGTTGAAGAGGAAATCCAAATAATTGTCTGTTCAGTGCTCTGAAATGCAGCCGACACCGATGACTGCGAGTAGGTGGAAAAGGAAACAAAAAAAAAAGCGACTCAACTATGCACAGGATTTCCCCCTCAAACGAGAAAACGATTTTTCGATTTCTTGACTGAGTACTTATGAGTATTCTCATGGACAGAACTGGTATTTAAAAACGGCATCACCTTGCTATGGAATGCGCCGCACGCCGCCGACGCGCTCTGATCCGATTCACTTTTACCAACACCGATCACGAATCTCCCGAAGTGGGCTTCTGTTCTGCAAACAATCGATCGAAAATGCTGGGCATTGTTCAAAGTCGAATCGTATGGCCGCACAGTTTTCATTAATTTTCGCTCTGATGAATTGGTTGCGATAAAATCGGGAAAAGAACGTATTCAGCCGTCCTCGTGAGTGTTTTTTTTTTTTTTTTTTTGAGCGGTGGAACGAGGGTACCGCTGCATTGGACATGATTAATGGCCAATTCACACAGTCGGACAGAAGATGCTTGTTCATCGTCAGCGTTTTGGATTTCATTTCGGTTTCATTGGCCGCCCCAGCAGTCGCCATCACCATCGCCGGCGCGCCGCCAGGCCGATAGGTGATAACTATCCGTCCGATGTTCACTACAACGACCACAGGTTCGTAGTCAGTGCGCAGTCGGTGGGGATCACGAGACCGATTGGAATGTTCTACATGATCTTGAATATTGTTATTTGTGTTTGCTTTTGGGTTTTATTATGGTGGACCAAAATTTATGCGATCTCGAAGGAGGAGAGACGTAATTGTATTTGATCGGTATGGGTGGTTGAGTTTGAGGTTGAAATTGAATTGATTTGGCAGTGTGGATGACTGTGCTGATTTTGTAGAGAAGGGATGGTGGAAGGAGATTTTCAGATGACTGCGTTCCACTTCTGACTTGTTCTGCGCCTACCAATTGCTGAAGTTCGGATAGGAACGAATATTCCTCCCGTATTACGCTGCCTCTGAAGATCACAAGATGTATGACAGGGGTAGCTTAGATGATTAGATTAGCTGGCGGGGCACCAGGAAAACTTCTTCTATTGTCCAACCTTCTATTGTCCAACAAGGAGACTTTTGAGAATGTGTTTCTGCCTCGAGGTGGATGTGAAAGTCCCAAACGATCTTAGTTCGGTTCCAAACAGGATCCCAATTCAGACTAGATACCTCGAAGCTAAACTCGTCACTCATTGGATGACGGTTAGGGACATGCTCAGACTCTCGACATGTTCATGGTTCGAGAAGATTGTACCTAGTATGGTTTATTTAATCGTATTCACCTATGGCCGTAAATTTGATTTTTCTAGACAGGAGTAATCTTTGGGCATTGTCAGCGACTCGAAAGAGTTAGGAACATGAATTATTAAAGTTGATAAATTCGGGAATATAACCTGTTACCATCTGTGCAGGAGTCGATACACCAACCCACTATGTCTACGTCGACCCCGTCCAATATCTGATCTAAGAATATATTCCATTTCCATTCTAGACGATAGTCATATCATTTTCAAAACCCTCCTGCGCCTACAGTAGAATTACATGTTCTCACGATGTCAATTGCCGTCCAGATAGAAACAGCCACTGGAACGAGTCCCCCATTGTCAGAAGGCAACAAAGTATCGCAAAATAATAAAAAGAGGTCGCTACGAGGACCCCATTTACTTTGTTGCGCCTTCACAGAAAATCCATCTATCCTTTTGTCCTCACCAAACAAAAAATAAAACGGAATTAAAATTTGCCGACATTGCATTTCCTGCTCATGTTCACATCCCACAAGCATCCAAGGAATCATGAATATTTAAACTTTTTCCAATCAACCCGAGCCGCCACCGACACCGAAGCTACCGCGCATGAGCACCAGCACCAGCATCGGCATCGGCTAGCGACGTCACAACTTTTCAATTAATTAAAATGCCGCGCTTATGAAATTCCTGCAGCTAGTTGCTTGCCTTACATACCACTCCATATTATCGGGAATCCGCTCCAAAAATTCGATACACATATCTTCCCGCCCAGGCCAGCGATGGACTAAGCAGCAGCGCTGACCGCCGCGCCGTCACCGCCTTGTTCTTATCGCCAGAGCATCGTTACAAATTTAACCACCGCAAATGTCCTTTCGCTGTCTAATTAATATTTAATAACAGACAGTCTGACACACAGGACCCGGAGGAGACGCGATGACAGCGATGCAGGAGCCTGGCCGAGCGGAGCGAGTGGCATTCCACTGATCGATTCAATAAAACACGCTTTTCGCATTTCTTTTGGTGAATTTAATAAATTTGGCATTCTTAATCTCCACCTTCTTTTCATTTGGAAAAACAGGACTCAATCGATGAGTGAGAGAGTGGTACAAGGAGAGGGTTGAAGTACGGGGGAAGGCGCGGCGTCGGAAGGCGAAAGGCGAAAGTCGAAAAAACAGCGCCACCAAAATAAGAACCGTCCACATGGGCCTCTGAAAATGTTCCTCGAGTTAATAAATCACAAGTTGACATATCTTGAATCGGGTATGTGCGTCACGTTGCACGAAATTTAGTAAGCGTTCGGACATAAGACAAGGTGACAAAAAGCATATTGAGCCCTCCTGTACCAACTGTCCATAAACTACCATCAACATCGTCAGCATTGACATTTGCTGCTGTTGGGGTAGTATTAGCTGTCGTCGTCGGTGTTATACAACGGACGGTCATCATTGTCATTACCAGTGTCATCAGAGTCTGTCTGTGTGTGTGTGTGTGTGTGCGTGCCTCTGTGTGCCGACAGACTGTGGGGACATTTCGTCAAGCAATTCAACGTGTAGTTTCTTTTTTCGTATCTTTTGCGTATTCGTTTCGTTTTGCTTTGGTTTAAGTTGATTTTATGGTGTCGTTGTCCCTTTTTGAGGGTGTACTCAAAAAAAAGGATTTCGAAGAGTTTACGTCGGGATAAGGGCCCTCTTCAAATCGTCATCACTGGAAAAATGTTTTTCTATAACTTGGGTATGTTGACAGGCCGTATTAAATAAACGATGCACGAAAATGGCAATCCTTTCACTAAATTGCTCCGCAGTGTTTGCGAGTTTATAAAATAATGATTTCCTTGGAGGGAGAGTTTAACTTTGGGACGAAATTCACTGACTTTGCAGTTTTCATTTCGGTTTTAAAATGCAAATCCAAGCTGAACGGAAATCCATGCTTTCGAGAAGCTGGAAGTGACTTTAAATACCAAACATTTTTTGAAAACTGGTTCTAATTTAGCAGCTAATATGTTTGATGGACAGTAGGGAAAAAGTAGGGTATCAATATGACAGCCTTGAGGTTCCCCAATGATGGCTGTTGTTAAGTGAGTCATCTGATCCATCCCTATATTATTCTAGTACGAAAATCAAGCTTTTTTGTAAAATTTTCTGTGCACTGGGTACAACCGTTCACAAAAGGAGAACTAAAATTTTATTAGAAATTCCCTAAATAACTGTAAAAATAATTCAATAATAGGTTCTTATCACTCAAAAATCACACAAAAATTAAATATAAAATTATTTTATAATTTTTATAATTTACATTAATTATAATAATTATTTTGCAAATGTGTAAAAAAAAAATGTGGGTACGAGTGTGTCCCCAATAGCATACCATAGTTAAGGGAACTATTTTGATTATGGTGGCAAATTGATTTGCGGTGGAAGGACGTTGGATTTGGAAGCTTAAAATATCGAAAAGAGCCGTAGGGGGTTGCTAACAAAATTTTAAAAATGCGATTGTAACAATGGAAGTGATATGATAAGTTAGAGATAGCTTCAGAGATAGACACCCTGAGGTTACTTCGAGGACTTCGGAGCGAACGTATGTAACCATGGAACGATAGGTGAGGATCTTCCCCGCAGACAAAAGTTCCATAACTATGTATTTATATCTAATAAACGACCTATCCTGGACTTCATTCATTCCTCTCACTTGTGACTTCAACTCGGAAAAAACAGACTTCTCAAATCACTTCAACTTCATTAAGACCTGTTTTGCATAATTTGAGATAAAACACTAACTTAATTACGCCCTGAGCAAACAGTCTCTGATAGTAATAAATTAATAATTTTTTATTTAAACTTCTTGCGTTACGTTCTGTTTAACTGCCTCATATTCTTTGTCCTTATTGCTTTTTTACACATTTTTCAAGAAAGATCAAGTCTTGTCTAAACCTCGGCTGAGCTTTTTTTTGTTGGACTAGCCAGAGTCACATAGTCTAGTTAACCTTCCCTCTCTATTACAATAATTCTGTAAGGGTACATTAAAAAAAAAAATTTGAAAGTGCTTTTTGTTTTGATTCGATTCAATTACTTTTTCATTGAACAAAAAATCTCCAAACAGAATTTCAAAAACCTTGAGTCCACCTTGGGTTGTTAAGGAACAAAAAAACTTACACCCTTGAGCAATTTGAAAAGAACAAAGTATTCCTGATCATTTTTCTATTATTTTCCCCTTTGATTTATACAAAATTTTAATTTTTGTAATTTCTTGTTTTCGGAGAAATATCAATCTTCGTCCAAAACGTGGTTTTTTCGACTTACTTAGCTTGGAAACAAAATGCACTAGGGCCATAAAATGAATTGCAACGGAAAGTGCAATATTTAGACTATATGTAGGGCTTTAAAAATAGCAAAAAAAACCGTTACCTCTCAACACTTACAAAACCATGCCCCGGAAAATAATAACTTTCATGTATCGAAACGGAAGATTTTTGGGTGAAACACAAAGTTACAAATTCTTGAGACTAACTGTGTCACTATCGAACATCAAATGAAAAAACCGAACCTAAACTGTTTTCTGCAACATTTTATAAAAATTATGATTTTTGGGCTCGCCACATTGACTTGGACTTGCCCCACTGTAGGCCGCACAAAGCTCATTTTGAAGGTCCAATCTTGGATCACTGCTTCCAATCCAGCAGCATGAGTAATTTTTCAAATCCTGAATCGTAGCTGGCTTATCTTAATGCACCACGTTCAGTCGCGTTTCATTCAATAACGTACTTGTGGTAAAGGCAATACCTACCGGACTTGGAAAGTCAATGATACACACCAAATGTTGCTCGAAGTGCACGAAAAACATTTTTCACAGAACACTGAGTAAATTGAAATCATTCTTGAGGTGTGAGTTTAAATGAATCAGCCCAGGCTCTAGAAAAATCTACTCTTTGAGGATTGTCAGTGACACGAAAGGGGTGGAGCCGTGAATTTTAAATGTTGGCCGTGTCGGCTATTGAATCCAGTATAGTAGTCGACACACCTTCCCATACGTCACGAAAAAAATCCGAACATCCGAAGAAGCCTTTTTGTGATTTATGCAAATTCTATACCACGTGGGAGTTGCGCAGGTATGCGCCGTAACACATGATATGCGTTTCCCACCCGCATGCTGACAGCTACAATAGCTACGGCAAGTGTTGGACATTTTATATTTTTAAACTTTTAATTGTACATTAATGAGACTTAGGTCAGAAATCCTAACTTGAACTGTTTACAAAGAGGTATATGTACCTTCTTCATTTCTCTCCAATTTCTGAAATAGCCACATCAATGAACCATGATTACTGAAGCTAGAAGCATGCGTACAGCATGAATTACTTAACCTTTGTATTCTTTTTCAATATTGATTACATGTGGAATGCATTCGCATTGGAATATAAGAAAATAGAAGACTAATACCAAATCCAACACGTTCAAGTGCAAGTTGAGGCCCACTTCAAATCAGACGCAGTATCCCGCAATATTCCATACCTATACCCACTTAAGGAAGCCGCACACATCAAAGTGCATGGTTATGGCATTTTCAGTGCTAACTAGATCACCGCAAAAACGAGAAATATATTCCACAAGCCAGCCAACCTCGCGCAAGTTCAAGCAGCTTGTAACGACCCATAAATAAGACTCAAATAAGCCCGTGTGTGTTGACTTCAATGCGAGAGTTCTGCCCAAGTGCGACGCCAATTATGAGCATATCCAAACAGATGGCCAATCAGGCGTCCTCTTCCATTGGGATGTGATCCTCTTTGTCCTCCTAACCATCATCGTCCTCATTTACGTAATGCCACGACAACACAGGATCGGCTTTACATCATCATGTTTTGAATTCCTAATCCCTATTCTGATGGGTTTACAATAAATGTCTTTGACATCTGCCCTGTATCGTCCTAAATATGCACTTTGCTCGCGGCTGAGAGGCATCTCATCCCGACACATACTTAAATGATTATTTGTTCAATTGAATCGGTAACAAAAGTCACTTGGCGA
This sequence comes from Eristalis intricaria, assembly GCA_964034865.1. Lineage (NCBI taxonomy): Eukaryota > Metazoa > Arthropoda > Insecta > Diptera > Syrphidae > Eristalis > Eristalis intricaria. The sequence continues at coordinate 90,052,383 of OZ035875.1, read as the reverse complement.
CAGCCGAGCTGTGGCGAACAGGCTACTCCAGTCTGGGTTCATGGCTACACGTACCAGTCGGCCAGAGCCAGAGCCGCTCCGACCACCAACAGTAACACGTCGTATTTCATTTCACCAACACTCGCCAGTGCCTAACACAACCGCAGACTCACAAGCATTGTGGTCTCGTGGATTACCGCGTTGACCGGACGTCTCGCTGTTGCCGTTGTTGTTGTTGTTTTTGTTGTCGCTTGCATCGATTTACCTTTAATCTGGACTGGACATTGAGCAAATTATTGCAATTGAAAGGGAATGACTACAAAACTACACTACACCACCACCACCAGTCCACCACCATGAGCAATTTTGAATCGTAAGCGCGGCTCAAGTCCTAAGTGTAAAGAGGATGGACACGTAGCCAAGCATACCTAGACGGATATACGGTCTGAATAATAAACCCTTAACGAATGATGCTGCCGTTGACTGCAGTTAGCCTGTTGCACTGCCGATAGTCAGGTCTCCGGTCTAGGCATGCAGAATACATTCCTCTTAGCATAGTTGCCAGAGGCAACGCTTTACATTCCACAGGCTGTGTGTCTCTCCTTAGCAGAGCCGCAAAGTCGACGAGTTCGACGAGAATGTGGATCGCAACAAAGGCGAAGATTCGACGGCCAACCAATCCATAATCCCAAAAAAGAACTCGAAATGACAATCGATGCGTAATGCCTGCACTTGTACATTGTGCCTGCCTGCCGGATGGATTTCAATAAATATCTGTCTCTAGGATGATCCGAAGTTAATACACCTGCGTGCCCATTCGGACAGTGTAATATATGCGTATACGTGCGACTCAGGGACGATTAGTTGAGTGTCAGAGTCAATGCGGAGTGTTTACAAAAGTGATGTGTCTTTAACACAGCCCGGAGTTGTGTGAGACTGGGAGATGTTCGCCGCGAGTGTTGGGTTCATTTCAACCTGAAACTGAGACTGAAAAATTAGAGGCACTGTCTAGCACTTTGGACATTCGCCTGAACATTGTATATGGCAGCAAATAGCTGGTTTAAAGAAGTTTCACGTCGCAAAATAGCTTAGTAGAGACTTGCTGGCGATTTAGGAATGATGTGAATGTACTCACCTTAGTCACCCATGTACCATCACAAGAAATCGCTTCCACACGCTCACGAATTTTAACCCAAATGCTGCTCCCAGATGAAGTGCGTATTGACAGGTGTTCCCACAACTACGAGCAGATCACATCCAAGATAAATAAATAACTCACCGGCACGGCACAGCCTGAAATGCGGTTCCAGAGAACGACTCCACTCGACAAGAGCATGCACCAAATTTGAATTCTTCGCTTCGCAAAATTGGGCTGAAAGATGAATGCAGCAGCAAACAGCAGTTTCCAATTCACAATGGAGCGAAGAGTTATGTGACACAGATAGTCCATGTGACATTTGAGACAAATTTCCAACGCTTTGCTATCCAAACTTTGCCGATTTGCATAAAAGGCATGAGCTGCTCGTTCCTGAAACAACAATAGAATTCGTCGTGAGAGGCTTGTACCCATGAGACTGGCTCGGCATGTGCTTGTGCACAGTAGGTGAAGCGAACCCTTTACCAAAGGTGGCAAGAAAATTTGCATATATGGACATTGAAATGCGATTAGCCGATTTGGGGGAAGATTTACGAGCTTGCTACGAATGCAATTCCCGTGAATCTGCAAAATTAACGTATGCGGATTCAAATGCATGGAGGATCGGGGATGCGTTTACACGTGTAAACATGGACTTACACAATGCCCTCGAATGGGGGAGTAATTAAGTCGATGAATATGCAATCTTCAAGTTAAGGCTTTGCTGACCGGGGGTTTGGGGAGGGTTTCTGAGATTCAACGGCATGTCCCAACCTTCAATCACTCGTGACAAGGTTTCCTAGAAGCAGGTTGTTCCAATCAAGCACCCGTGAGAATAAGAACACGCGAATGACTTCACCATTAACTTTCACTTTGTGTCGTTCACCCTCCCCCCAGGCTGACCGGCGGCGATATTTATTTATGTCCGCTGCCAAATTACAAGCGTATCCATTCCTTAATTGCACGCGAAACATTATTCCTTCAGACAGAGCAGGTAACCAGCAATCATGTCCCATTTGAGGCGGAACAATGCAAACATTTGCGCCACCTAAAGGATCTCATCAAGCATCGTGCTCGTTCAACAATTCGCGGCCTTGTCAACATGTGACATTGCCTTCACTAGATATGTTGGTCGAACATCAAACGAGCCTGGCAAATGATTTGATTGCATTTAATACCCTGTACCCTGTACCCTGTACTCAGGACAGACTGAAGCGCGACATTGCCTCGTTGGGCGAAGACAATGCTTGTGGGCAGTCATCTCGGTGGCCTCTAACCGTCCATTGGCGGAGGAAGATTCGCTTGTCACATTAAATTGTCGCTTTATAGCATCTAATCTGGCAATTTACGATAATCCGTCTATTCGTCGTTCTTTGTCATTGTCATCGCCGCAACCCAATGTTACGAGAGAGTATGTTTGCTGCCCAGTTCGACGCAGCGCCGCGCGGCGCCGCCGCTCGTCTTCTCGTTGGTAGACATCGACGCTGCCGCCAGTGCCGCGGATAGGAATCATGTCCCCTGTCAATTGCAATTCCAATAGGTGCATCTGTTCGAATCGGAAACCAAAGCAAAACAGCATCAAGCCAGCAAGCCAGTAAACCAGCAAGCCAGAAAGCCAGCGAGCCAGCGACCATCAACAATGATATGACGATTCCGATAGATACAGCGACAATGTTGATGATAGCTGCCGGGCACCCAAGGCTGCCCCCGGCCCGTCTGGCCCACCGGTCTAATGGTGTTTTATGTTTTGTTTGTCATAGGAATATCACCGGCGCACGGAGATACATTCGGCGGCAATCAGTTTCGCTGTAGCGCGGTATGTTGCCGGCAACCGGAGAACATCTTCCCATCGGGAGAAGTCCGTCGCCGAGCGGTGCGCGCCGCTTGAAAGGTGAACCGCGCCAGAATGGTGTGCCGCCGCTTTATAGCCATGTAATGAAAATACCAATGTTTACAATGACCATGCCATGCCAGAGGCAAAGCAGCCACAACAAAAGGGAAAATATCAATTTACAGCTTTTAATTGTTAATTTTTGCATTGAATTACTTGTGATCGAAGGTTTGCTGTGCGGCGAATCGCGCTGCGACGCGACGCGACGGAAGGAAGATGCACCCAAAGGAGATGGAAATAGAAATACCGCCGCCATCGGAATGCCCTGTGGTTACTGTGGGATAAATGGTATTTGGAAAGGTCTGTCATTCATCTTGGGTTACACTCGTAACGAGGCCATTCACCTGGTGCCGATGCGCGCTGCGGCATTGCTGTTTGCGATCGGTGATAGATTTTTATCTGAAGGCATAGCCATGGCCTCGGTTGCCGCGACACGGCCCTGCGGCGGTGTGGCACTGCGATGTTGTGGTGCCATGTTGCTAGCGATGGTGGTCGCCGATTGATAAAGACTCTGAGTTTTGAGCGGAGGCAAGGAAATCAAGCGCTGAGAATGTAAGAATGACACGGCGAATTGATGCAGAGCGACAGACACTTCGGTATGGCGCTGCGCTTGTGTCAGAGTGCAAAAGTGAGGAAATTGTTGGAAGACGATAATCTTCTTGTTAAAGGCCATCTTTAGTTGTTTGACTATTTTAGAGAATTTTTAGACGGTCCGCTTGGAAAAATGATTTGCGAAGTCATAAGAACTCCGAGCATCTTCTGTATGCCATAACCTGTATGAACTCCATGTCCGTGGAGGCGGACATGGCTTGGAAATGAATCATTTAGGTCAGGTTACTATTCAAAATCTTCGAGAACCTTCACTGCAGCAGCTTACCTTGGGTGTTGTAAGCGAGTGACTCAGTCGGTCACTTTGACGGTGACTCTCGAATCTGGCCTTGAGTCTGGACAACAAATCGGATCATCTTTTCCAGATCATACACCCCAAACAGGTTATTCACCAGCCAATTTGTTCACAGGGACTGTAATTTATGACGGCCATCGCTAGGCATCGCATCATCCCTAATATACACTTGTGATGCCTCTTTCTGAATCCTCATTAAATCTAAAAGATTTGTGAACCATTTCCGTCAGAGACTCCATAGAGGCTCGTCTGGCACTCGTTCCTAGTGACTGTGGTTGAACCATTCATGATATTTCAAAAACTCACCTAACCCAACCACTAATCTGCTTTTTACCCAGTTCGAGATAATCTAACTAAGCCATTGAACCAAAGGAAGATTTATATGGCAGCTGAATGAAGATCTCTCATTCTTCGACCTGGACAGACCGCAGCATGCACAGGTACTAGAGTGCGTGACTGGTTTAGGATGTGCTACATGACTGGAATAATGTTGCATAACCGCGCGTTTGCATCGTTGCTCGCTGCTCGTAGCTCGTTGCCTGCTGCTCTGGGTTGGTCGTCTCCTCTCGATTGCGTCGATCGTTCATCGTTCATCGTCCAGCGTCTGATCGTCGATCGTCGGTCGTCCTCGTCGTCGTCATCATCATCAACATAGCATTGAACGTTGTTGATCGTTCAATTGGAATTGTTGAACGCGATGTTTCTCATTCATTTACTACTGTTGGTGGCTTAGCGAGAGCCTAATCGCTTGGATGTAATTACCTATTGATTAAATTGAAGTTTTTCGCATGTTAGTGCTCTGGGGTGAAGTGGATGTGGCGCGATTGGGCTGGCATGACTGCGCATACTAAAGATGAATGGGAGAGTAAAGCGTCGGAATGCTGGGATGCATGATGGGCGCATAACTTGATTCGCAACGTTGATTAATTTGTTTTGGGGTGGCATTCTCAAGGTCCGCAGTCAGCTTTATTGGCAACCTGCCTCATGGTGGATTGGGAGCTGTCATAAGAATTGTGAAGGGCAATCAATATGTGTATCTGAGTGAGAAGAGGAGCAAATAACTGGATGTTAGTTTCTATGTAATTTCTGATAGTTTCACGAAAGGAAGGCTCCTTCATTCGATGATTTATGGAAGCGATTGAGATTGGCGTGCTGAGAGGAGTCAGGAGATTTGATAAAGTGAACTTTTCCTGACACGACGTGAACTACTGTGACTTCCGTGACTGAGCGAGTTAGGACTGTTAGAATTCTGGTTGATGGACAACCGATGGAAATGGATTTATGATAATTGGTCTTGGGACATAGCACGCTGTCACTTTTCTCTAGTCCAGAGCGAATCTTATTTTACCTGAGGTTCTTGATTGATTCGAGGGTAATTGAGTTGGGATTTTTCAACAATTGGCAACATGAATCAGGGGATGGCCGAAATTGATTCATGAAATACAAGAACTTTATAATTTGCCTGTTCTTCTCTTGTATTCATAAGTCTCGTCGCTCTTGTTTTAGGGAATTTATGTAATTTCAATGCTTTGACTGTGTTGCAATGACCACTAAGACCAAAGTTTGGGGAGCTTTTTTTCGATTTGAGGCATACAAACCGATTGCGATGGAAATTGAAACTAGACAGAGTAGGAGATTACGCGCCGTTGATTATGAGGATAGCTTTCAAGGCTCGCGTGTTTTTGAGACTTTCGGCGATTATCTATAAAAATCGCTAAAATAAAATCTAGTGAAAGAAAGCAAAAAGGGCTTAAAATAATACAATAGTTCAGCATTTACTGTAATTGTAAAAAATAATCAAAAATTGCATTTTTAAATCGGTAATGCTGAAGTCTAAAGACTTCTTACAATGAATATAGTTAAAAACTAATTGCGAAATCGATTTTCAACGCTGACCTTAAATTCAATAATTAAAACTAAAAAAGAGCTGCTGTAACTGTGATTTACCAACAATGCCATAATTAAAATTGGAAAGACGAAAAAATCGCACACAAATTCAGAAACTATAGTCGAGACTGAGGTATCTACATCGATCTTGGGCCATATATATAGCCAGCGGAGAAATAGATGAATCTATCTTCCAGTTGGAAATTAATTTGTAACTTTAATCTCTTTACTTGAATTTCTTTCTTCTTATCGTGAGATTGCTTATTGTTTTGTGTTTCATTTCTCATTCAATAATAATTAACTTTTAAGAATAAACTTGCATTTTTTACTTTCCCCTTGATATGGGCGATTTCTAGAGGTTTTTAGCAACGCAGAAACTGAGGCTTCTAGCGGATTTTATATTGCATTCTGGCGGATTTTCCTTTTCTCTCAGCGGCAATACTGATAGCTTCCCTTTAATTTCGTTGGGCTTACATTTTAATTAATTCCACTGCCGGACGTCTTTGTATATAATCGTCGGGTAGAAATAATGGTTTAGTATAGCTATTTTTTTGTTTTGTTTATTTATTTATATTATATTATTATTTTCTTCATTATTTCTCTCAAACATTTTTATAAGATTATTGCCATAGCAATCACTCGTATACCAGTATATGTCCATTGAGATACCACGTGAAATGGATATCAAGATCTCTCCCACACAGACGTTACATTCTTCCGGTTCCCAACGCTGAGAATTAAATACAAAAACGAAGCAAAATTGAGAAAGCTCACTCGAAATGTGACTGACTTTTCGCGTCCCCTGTGCACAAACTTGTTGACCAAAGTAGATCTAGCCTAGCAGATGCTTCTTTACGCTCCGCTAAATGTGCAAGGCAAACATTGCACCCGGTTGAGAGCACTACAGTTGGCAGCTTTATTTAGTGTCGCCTACCAATTATTCTCCTAAAACTTAAAATAACATTTGTATAAATTCATGAATTTTGTTGAGGTGAGAAATATAAATTAATTTCAATTTGCAAATGATTTTCTTTTTACTACAGTCGCGCATAGTGGTATTCGCATCGAAAAACCGCTCAAGAATACTTTTTGTTCTAACGAGGTGATACTTGGCTGAGTCAAATTTTGGGATAAGTAATTTTGAAGCTAACAATATTTTCTTTTTTTCTTTCGTGCCAGGCGCTTTTCGGAGCATATACATATGTAGGTAGTATTTTTGATTTTAAACGAACTTAGCTTGGAAAACAGCCTTGAAATAAATTGCAACGAAAACTACATTGCTTAAACCAGACGTAGAGCTTCTAAAGTTGCAAATAAAATAGCCGTTACTTCTTAACACTTGCCAACATATAGCCCGCCTAGAGGCGTAACATAAGCCGCAAACTATAAACATCAGGGAATGAGATAGAAGAAATATGAATAATGAAATTTAAAAAAAAACAAAATATGAAAATTTAAGGTTGTTTCGGTACATTATTTTACGGGTGATTACCTATAGATAAGATAAATATAACTTCTCAATTCGACGTTTTGAAAAATTGATTTTTGCTCACCTTTTGTTTTTAGGTGAGTCTGACCATATTATTGGCGAGCTTCCTCCATCGTTATAAGCGATATCCACATACACAGTGTTGTCTTAAAATTTCAGTTTAGGTATACCTTTTCCACGAAGAGTTTTTAGTGACATCTTTTATTTATTATTTCAAGTCACGATAAAGTGCCCTTGACTGGATCGTCCTGTTTGAAATCATAAGATCTATTTCGTCTTATACCTTTTTGAAGATATAAGGGGAACCCTTTATAGCACCTGATAATTTAAATAATTGTTTTAAATTTCTTTTTCCATCACCATAGATAAAAACTTTTTTTATTTACTCATAACTTGAAAAATTTATTAGTTTTGTTTTACATAGTTTCCAATGGATTTTTAATCATTTCATTTTATACATAATAATATGTATATGATTTATCGTTTGATTAATTATTGTGAAATAAGGACTATTTTTGTGAATATTTTTGACCAACACTGTATCTGCATACGTATCTATTAGCAGTCCCTTGCCGCAGTCATTTCCCACAATAATCATTTTTATTTCCTGATTAAATTCTTCTTTAAAAAAATACAATGCCAGAGTGCAGCCGTCAATATGAATCAGATCAGAAATCAGATTCTATAGCATCAGGTACCTAGTCTTCAATGAGTATTTCCTTAAAGTACGTATAATGGTCTTCTCTAAATACTTGATTAGATATATATACGAACATGTGATACTATTCCAAGTTCCAAAAACAAACAGTCCCTTTCCATGCAACACTTAAAATTTGCTCCAATCTCCTGGTGCCGTAAAAAACAAAACAAAACACAACTTTATTCTCACTCTCCCATTCCATGGATGTCTTGATTCTTTTTTGAAACAATCGTTTTTCAAAGCGAACAGATCTAGCCAGACTCATCTGTCAGTTTGTAAAAGGAAGCAACATTGTCCAGACCGAGCTATAAACTAAGTTGCCCTGAATGTTGTGGTTGTTCTATTTTACGAAGTTAACTGTTATAAATTTAATTTAATTTTTGTTTGTGTTCAAATATATGAATGTGCTTAGAAGGCTGAAAAGCAAGGTAATTAAATCCGAAAGACTCCAAAAAACATCGACAATATTGTTTCAGTCATAAAAACCTCATAAACCTCGGATTGAAACACAAAACGCCCCTTCCTCTTGTTTACACCGTTTCCAATAAATTACAGCGACAACGTTATTGAATATTCATTCCACATGCCAGAACTTACATGTTCAACCGCAGTAAATCAAGAAAACATAGAGGCATTGCCACCAACGCCAGTACCGGTCCCGGCGCATAAAAGGGTCCCACCTAACAGGTGTTTTTGTGTGTATCACTAGTAAACACTAATTACGATGCGTTGTACGGTCTTTGCATCTCCGCGAATTGTCCACTCAAGGGGCGCGCAGTGCTGCCTTATTGAAATTTGCAAGCTTCACTTGTCAATCTTTCCCGTTTTCCGATGCCTCATCAACGTTTACGTTGACACTCTGACAAGCAAATGTCAATTTAAAATGGGCCCTGTCACGAGGGAGCGAGCGGGAAGGAATGGCCCATTCGTATTAGTATTCCAATCATTTGATGGGAGCCATGTGGGAATTGATGATTTCGGGAACTCCTGACTGTCGTCGATGCATCGTCGTGCTGTATGATCTGGTGTGTTGTTGTGTGGTGTGGTGTGGTGTGGTCACACGAAGGAGTGTGGAGGAATTTGTTATTTTCCAGAACTCGACACGAAACAGTGAACCGTGTCGATGGAGATTCGACTGCGATATGAACCGAATCAATCCGCTCGGATCATATTTCTGTGCTGCGGGACACATGTTACCGGACGGAGACATAATTATCGTGAAGACTTCACGACGTATCAAGACATATTTTACGCAATGGCGCGTTGAGAAATTTCAAAGATAACCATCTGAGTAAGGGGCTCCAAATTCAGGTTCTCTTCTCGTCTTTATGAAGCCATCACGATGGGTTTTATCAGTGACATGTGATATATATGTAAATTTTTGATGCGTTCGAGAAGTGGTTTTTGTCAGGCGACGGCCTGCATTGAGTGATGTGGTTGAATTCTAAATAAATCGACGCCCGACGTCTGTATGGGAGGGACTGCATATGGAAATGAGAATTGTGGAAATGGGTGGTTGACTGGTCGGAGATGCAACAGAAATGTAGGTGCAAATTACACCGCCATCATGTGTGGGGGCGATCGGACGACGATAGGTGGCAGTAAATTACTGGGCTATCTATAGGCTATCTGACATTATTGCTTGACTGGGAAGCTTTTCAACTGGGCTATTATTCTTGTCATGGCGAGATGGATTAGGTTATGGTTGTGCTGGTTGTACCCTAGTTTGTGATTTCATTGACACTCGATAAACTATCTTATTGATTGTGGGAGTGGTTCCTATCTGCGAGTGGCTCCAGTTTCACAGTGAATTTATGACGTTTATCAGGCGATGACTTCTCTCGGGGTTGTGAGAGAGAACATTTATTACTCTGAACACGTTGGAAGGATTCGCAAGGGATTGGGTGGTCGTTCGGCACGTTTCATTCCCAATAGCCCGGGGAACAGTTGCGACAGAAAGTGAGTCTTTTCTCCGTCGGTAAGGACTGCAGTATCTCCAGGAATCTTTTTCTTTTTGGAGTGAAAGATGGAATTCCAAAAAAAAAATCAGATCATCGACATAGCAGGGAACGGAGTTCAAAAAGCCAATTAATCCAAAACCATGCAAGTTTCTTGTGTTCACATTATAGTTCTACAACAGTTCTCGCATTCCAGACCAACTCGGAGCCCGCAGCAGCATCCATTCATGTGCTCCATCTTCAGTGTCTTCCACACCATAGCGCATCCCGAAATTCCTAAAGAAACCACACGCATTCACTGCAACATTCCGATGTCCAGTGAAAACAGATTGTGTGGGCCGGAGCACCCCGCACACACAATGGAGATGCCATAATTGAAACACCGGTCAGTGCTGCACACCAGTGGCACAGCACAAATAGTCAATAATAATAATAATAATTTCCTTGTGCACATCGGACGCGCCCGGGGGGCTAGTTGCCTTTGCAGTTATTTGAATTCCTTCCAAGACCATTTGTAGCCATTTAAATTGCTGAAGGAGGGCGGAACAACGGCAGCAATGGTGGGAGCAGCCGGACCAGCCTCCGCCAAGCGGAAACACTAACAAAGTGTCACTGCACCAGAGAGTGGTCAATGGCTGGTAGTCATGGTTACAATGAAAGCGATTCTATCGCACCATTGCTGGATAACAAAGGACAAGTGCGGGCATTAACAGTTAAATGCAATCGATAGGAATCTTTACAGCTTCGTTGTGCTACACACCAAGGATTGAGTGTGGTGTAGAATTTGCATAGCGAACGATTTGAATTGACAATGTGTGTGCCTGTTGGATTAGACAATAGCCCGGCCAGCGGCAGTCTGAGCCTGAGCAGTAAAAGCAGAAGCAGAAGTAGAAGTGCAAGGCAAAGGCAAAGGCAGAGAGACAGAAGCACAATGTGAAGGCGAGAATCTATCCCAGGAAGCGCACTGGTGTCCCCAGCTAGTGACCCGATCAGGCGAAGATTAAACGGCCTACAAATGCTTCTATTTACCATCTGGCAGCATGCGCAGTCAACCAACACACCGGCCCACAGACGGGCGGACAGACATACGGAACGGACGAATAACAGACGACGAACGCAAATCGGCGAGATCGATCGGCAAATACAGGATGTGCACAACTAGGAGCCTTCGGTTGACTGGAATAAATTGCTGTTTACGTAACTGTCCTCGCAATTCTTGCAACTTTGATTAACATGTGTAGATCGAGACGTCCGCGCTGACAGCTCAATCCACTGACGAGCCTTCTCCAGTTTTTATTTGACGATTTATTGCCGGTGCTCAGCTTCGGGGGATTCGATCCCATCCAAATGATAGGCGGCGGACATGTAGTGTCGGGGGGTTGTCCGTGCCCGTGCGATTCGGTGATGAAAGCAACGAACTTGTTACAAACTGGAAACCGATATGCAGATAGACGCTGCGTACGCGCCCAGTTCGGCAGAAGCATTACTCTTATCGGACCACTGATCGGATTGTTCTTATTACCTTCGCTGCAGTCAAATGGTACCCACGTGCAGGTGCTTGGAACGTGTCATTATTGTGAGCAACGACCATGCTGTATGGCATGGCAAGGGCAGGAAGAATAATTAATATATGCAATCGATGATGGCGGACACGATGGGGACCATCGGTGTGAAAAGTATACATGCGCGGTCGAATGAGTTATAATTGCTCAAGTTTCCAAAGTGGCCGAGGGCACTTTGGCATGAATTGGCGGATGATAAATCTTCAGAATTATCGCTGGATCATTGGAGGACGACGTTGCGGTTGGATCGAGAGCTGGTGTCGGCATCAATTTCAACGAGCTGCCGAGCTGTTTGCGCTTTGAGAGGATAACACACTGGATTTTATAGGAGATTCTTGTGACAATCTAATGGCTGGACTATAAATGGTAGGTGGTATAAGTTAATCTCAATGAAAATGGAGCACGACCAATGGGGTGGGACGAGGTTGCATATGTTCGTAGGTCCCAAGATGGAAAGCTTTCTCTCTCAGCTTCTACTTATCAGGGCAAAAACCCTTAGCTTGAGCTATAGCTGTCTTACATCGCTGACGGTCCTGGGCACTCTGAACAGAGGGGTATTTGACTGGAAAACATGGGATAAAACTCAATGTTGAGCAAGGCAGCTTCTAATGGATTCTAAAATGTTTTTCATGGAACTACAAGTAAAATTTGAAGTTTGGCTGAGCGGGGGGAGTTTTGGGTGGCTTGGTTGCTGTGGGGAGTAGGCTTGGGGGGTAGGTACACATTTTCCGTTATTCTTTTTCAGTATATAGTAATTATAATAATTTCAATAACATAACATCATCAAAGACAACGCGCTTAAGACTTAATTCTAACTGGTTTGAATATACGTTCTTATACTTCGTAACTCTGGCAACTGTTACTGTTCTTACTGTTTTTTTCACCTAAACACGATTTTTCAGAGGGTATGTGCAGAAAACTTATGACATGTATTTTTTGTCTGCTGCACTGCTGCACTCGAGAATATCATAAGAAACAAGACTCACCAAATTCCAAATAACGCCGAAAACTATAAAAAGGCGCAGCTAACTTTTTTTCCCCTTAAGGACATATTAAGGAACAAATTAAAAATAAAATAAAGCATCTTCCAACTGTACACGTTAACTAGCAGAAACACTCAACTTTGAGACATCTCTGCTGACAAGAGTTTGGTATTTGGTATATATATTGTGCTTTTCTGATAGATGCGATATCTTATTTGAAGTTTGCATACTTTTTTTTTAATTGGTAAGACAAAATTTTGGGGTTTCTGCCATGTTTTGCAGTCAAATACCCCACAGTGCACTTCTTCCAGTCATCAAGACAAAGCTATATTGCGTACGTGATAACTGGGTATTTATATAAAAGGTTCGGTCTTCCTATCCTTCCTGAACCACGAGGATTCAAAAACCCTCATAGCTGGATACTGCAGAGACGAGCTGATGACTAATTTTGCCTTCATCATGGTCGCAGACATGATCATATATCCGACGTAGAACTTTTCTTTCGAAGACACCAAGGATCAGGTGTGCTGTTTGGCAGGACTGGTCAAATAAGAGTTTTTTAAAGCATGATTTTGGTCCTTCGAATCAAGAGGTTTGAGAACAGTTGTTTTGACAAACCGAAGTAACAGCGGATTGAAAAGGCTCCACGCTTGCCCCGACGTAGATAAAATTCTTTACTGCTTCGAAATTGTAGATATCGATCGTGGTGTTGACCTTAAGACCAGTGCACTTCTTCGCTTCTTCGATTGCCGTGAATGCTTCCAGCACGTCCGCTCATACCGGCACTTTGGCAACAAACGACGATGTCGATGCCATCTGCATAACCCAGCAGTTGGACTGACTTGTAAAATATAGTGCTTTCCGAGCTGGCCCGCTGGCCCGCTGCCCGCTTATTGCCCCCTGCACTATCTATTTAAGTATCAAATTGAAGAAGTCACATGACAGCGCATCTCCTTGTCGAAATCCGGTGAGAAACCTGTACCAGGCTCAGAGGTCTATGAACCGAACTGCACATCGAGTATATATTGGTGCGACTAGTGATGGGTACAATTCAATAAAAACTATCGAGTTATTCGGTAGTTGCAAAGTATTAATTTATTTGATATTCGAAAAGTCGTTCATTCATCCAACCGAATGAAAGAACCATTTGAATGTTTTATTCGATAGTTTGAATGATTTGTATGTATTCACTGTGGCTCTCTCAGTGAGGATTTTATGTATGTACATATATGTAAACACATTGTAAACATTTTTGGACGAAACATTTTTTTACTTGTATGGATGGTTGGACTATCGGGTCAGATAGAAAAATGTTCGATTTTTCGTTCGCGATTTTTTCATTTACATGGAAACTCACTTTATGGACTATCGTGCAAAAAAACACCCGAGCCCCCATGAGCATGAATTGAATGAAAATATTCGATAGTTGCAATCATTCAGTTACTTACTGTCAATAGTCCAATTCATTCGATACTATCCATCAATATTCGACACAACCGGTTCAATTTGCCCGGGATCCGGATCGAATATCTCCTTGCGATGAATACTGTCGTGTGCGGCTTTAAAATCGATAAAAGATGGTGGGTATCAATTTGCAACATGCTAGTCATTTCCAGGATCTGCCTTACTGTGGACCATTTTGTCCTTAGTCGAGTTGGCTAGCACTGGTACAGTGGCCCAAATAAATATACATACCACAGAACTTTTTTTGTTTTAGTATTTCTGGTCATGTTTATGTTATTAAATTGCAGGGTACGTGTAAAATTATGGGGTATGTACATTTATACGTTCCATTTTTTTATTTTTGCCGATCAGTGCATTCAAACAGTACTTTGGACCTGATATTGTAGGCATCGTTGAGCAGGGGTATACTTCTATAGTTATTGCAAGGGGTAGGATCGCCTTTTTGTGGATGAAACATATATTTCTCGTCCAACTGTTTTTTCTTCACACACTCTTTCGTTCCATTTGGTTGAAAGATCTAATCAAAAGTTATTTCTTATCCGTTGACTGCTAGTCTGCCGGAGGACCGGGGCAGACCGGATTTATGTAGTCATTTTTTTACACATTAAAAAAATATACCTCTGTCTACGGTTTCAACCAGTCAGTAAACTTAGTAAAACGTATCTTCAAAATTTGTGAACTGTTGTTAATACTACTCCTTTCAAGCAAATAAAACAAAAACGCAAATTAATAATTTTCCCTATAACTTACTTTCCGATTCTCCTAACATTTACAAGGGCAATATATATTAATCTTATTATTCTTTAAGTATCGATGGTCTCTGTTATTTCAAGCTATATATCGATGATATACAGAGTTGATAGTTTTCGCGTGCTCATTGTGGCCCTTAAATAATTTTTATTAAGTTTCAATTTTGAGAAACTCCTCTCATAGGAGGAATAACTTATTGCACTGACGAAAAAAAATACGATGCATTACTGTTATGCAGACTTATTTCCAGTCAAACTTTGTCGACAAACTTCGTAGCCGTTGAAATCATTGCTGTATTTCAAGGAATGAAAAAAAATTTCATCGCAGTTCACCAGCGTGTATATTTCCGTCACCAAAAATTTGTTTTATTTTATTCTCCCAAGACGTTTCTGTAAAATTCCAAGTTCTTAACTAAGTCTTAGTGATATATAAGTAAGACCACTGTCCACCAATTTATTATAAGGAAGATCTGTAATGAATTAATTTTTGAGCATTTTTTGAGCTTGAGTCCCCCTCTTTGTAATAATTATATTTATGCATCATTAACTTCGAGAAGTACTGGCTTTCAAAAGACAAAAAAGCAGAAATACGATTGCAATCGAGATGATTACTTACTGTGAAGCAGCGTTGATGCTGGTAAACTTTGTAAGTGAATTCGCTGGACAAAAGGACAAAAGGAACAGTGGACTCTCTCCAAGTCTAACCTTCCAACAGTCGAATTATTTTTGCCATATTTCACACGCAAGACGTATCTGTAAAATTCCATATTTCACACGAATTGCCTACATTTACATACAAATCATAGTATACCGTTCAAATTTAGGGGAGTTCACTGTATTCAAAGCCAAACAAACATTGAAACTGCTCCAAAATGTCCGCCCCCAGCAAAGTGCCCCCTGTGAAGGACAACTTGCTTTAATTAAGAATAGGAAACATGTTGTACCTAACAACTGTCCGCTTAACAGTGCATCCAGCACAGAATTGTTGTTCATAAATGTTTTCGAACTTAACGCAGACGATGGATGAAGTCACCGACGCGACGCATAAAAGTTCACTTGTGTCCGACTCTGAGCACAGCAAAAATTCAATTTCAGCAATCTTTTCACAGTTGGCATGAAATTGCATGACGTCTAATGATATTTTTAATGATGAACTCATACGCGTATTCCGCTCAAAGAAACCTACCCTTGTTTGGTCTTAATGAATTTCCACTACCGTCGGACGGTTTTATTGCACAATATCCGAAAATATTGTGTTTCGGATGAAAAGGAAAAAAGGAAATCCTTGTTTCGCCATCTGCACTCAGCTTTTCTCTTCGCACAGCAATAAAATTTGAAAGCATTACCCCAAGGAACCACGAGCGAGGAGACGATAACCAGCGGAAACCGAAATAATAAAAACAACTGCTCCACTGCCAAGACTAGACTCACACACACGTGTCTATAAGTATGTGTGGCAAAATAAAAAAAAGAAATATTAGTACCATAATATAGGATACGTGTCTGGGGAGCAAAGCGCAACATCAGCATCAGCAACAGAAGCTACCACTCGGCGGAACCTGAATTCTGGAGGAAAAGTTGCTAACAACTGTTGTTGCGCCACCATCGTAGATTCAAGTACGGTACATGTGTGTTATGTTGGAGATACGGTCCCCTTCACCCACAGAGCGCTATCAAGGCATGCCCTCCTACATTCAAACCAGCTTTCCTCTCTCCGCTTGTGGTATCTATCAGTCCGGTATCAGTGAATTCCATCGGACCGTGTCTGAGAATCTTTAAGGAACACGATGTTGTTCTGGTTTCCCACTTGCATTGCATTATATGCACCGCAGATTATGACGATAGGAATGATGATGGTGACCCGGGCTGGAACGTTGCAAGCGACTGCTGTGCTCCTCTCAAATGTATCATATTATCCACCAAAGGGCAACAGGGAAAACTAAATAAACTGACTGCAGCTAGCTACCATCGGTGAAATGCGGCGCTTTCATCATCCCATCTATCGCTGAGGTACGTTACGATCGGCGATTGTTCCAACCGATCACCTTCTGCAGTGCTCGGTGATCGGCTCATCTAGCTCATGTGGCTCTCCCTCTTTCGCGTTGCTGACCCTGGTGAAAAGTTTGCGCACAGGTGTGCAATCTTAAGTTTATAGCTTCAATGCCGAGAGGAGTGGGAAACGGCGATACGGAATGATAATGCAAAGCAATGACGAGACAGCCGCCACTATCTGAGACAGTCAATCGTTTAATCGTTCTAAATTGGTCAGAGATTACGTGCAACTAGGACATGTGTTGGCCGTGTAGAATGTAAGATAACCGGTGGCCGAAGAAATGAGCCAGAAGGAAATTTCGATAAGGATATCTTTGAAGTGATGCTGGACCGAGTGGTGATAATCATTAAGTCGTTGCTTGCTGGTGTATGAAGATGTTTGGCGCAAAATCACGGTTCAGCAGTTTCTTTTTGATAAGAATCTTGTTCTGAAATGAGGAAGAGATTGCATGTGATGTATTACATTTGTCTCATGCAAATACAACAATGTATTTGCGTCTCGGTGTTAACACCATATTAACCATATTCATTTTTGAAAACACAATATGAAGTTAATTCAGTTATCCCATTATTTTCCTATTATCTTTTTGTAAGGTTTTTTAAAAATGTTTGTTACTTAATAGTAAAATCGATTTTAATGAATTCTGAAAAAACTAAGTAAAATAATTCAACATAAATTGACGGTTTCATTTCGTAAATGTTAAGTATGGGCCATATTTGCCCAACTTAATCTACATGTTCTGCAATTTCTTTAGATCTCCCCAGAATCTGCAGAGACCCAGTTTTGATAGTTCTAGTTTCCTTAAGTGCTTCTTGAACCTGTAAGCAGTCCCCTCTAAGGAAGGCTGTTAGGATACGGAGGCTGTTCTTGCTCATCTTCCAAGTATCCACCAGAGTTTTGAAGTGTTTCTCCAGCTCAACACTTGATTTGATGATGTAGGAGTCTATTGCCAAGATAGCGAAAGGACTGTCGTTTTTCTTGGTTACCTTTTCTGCGTGATTTTTCCAGATAATTTTGCTCCCAAAATTACTCCTAAATACTTAACTTCGTTTACTGGACCCAGTGTAGTGCCCGACTGATGTATTCGTTTTAGTCGTTCCAATTTTCGTTTTCTAGTAACGATAACTCTTTAGTTATTGTTAGTCCCTAATTGATGATTTTCTCTTAGTTGTTTGAATCTTAAGACAACCTTTTTAAACAACCTTCTAACGAGACCCTCTTATTTTTTAGGTTCACATATCACGAGAAAAGTAATACAATCTAAGAGATCCATACCAACATCAGAAGGAAGGTATATTATGATCGTTGTCAATTTTTGAAAGAACAACAAGACTAGAATGCCAATGAACCAGCAAGGCAACTACGTGTACCCTGGGCTATCTTACCCATCATACATGCTGCCCTTACCAAGTACGATGGCGCAGCCAACTGCTCCATACCCCAACCCTCATGGGCTATACTATCCGGCAAGCAATCCAGTCTACACGGGAATACAACCAATTTACCCGCCGCCGGATCTGTACTCATCTCCAACTTTTCTGTCACATCTCAAGACATTAGCGGATAATATCCTAGCTTCAGATGCCAGAACCATAAAACGGGATGTGAAACCTAAAATATCAAGAAAGCTCTGGCCGCCAGTACGAAGCCCTGTCACCGAAACTCTAGACGAACTGAGATCAAGTGCTTACTATAGAGACATGCAAGGGCCACCAACGACTACAGTGCCAGTGGAATATTCAAGTACAGTGCCTACCACTCCAACAGAGTATATCACGATTCCTAGTGACAGTGACGAGGAATTCATAGACGTGGAAGATATTGCAGAGGATGGTGATGACATTACTCCGTTAGCACCCATGTCATCCGCAGACTCTCCATGTTTTGCTGAAGTTTTGTCCAATAAATCTAGTGAGCACTTACCACAATTTGTTGCGACCTTCAATGAGCACCCGAGGTTCACAGTGACCTCTGCCTCAACAAACCTGATCTTCACGAAAAGCCCTACTTTCGCCACTACGCCACCACTAAGCGAAACGAAAACAGAAAAAAGCAACGAGGCGTATGCAAGAAGCTCTTTTAAAGCATTAAACAAACCAAATGAGAGCTATGCACATCTCCTTGGCCAAGGTCTTCAAAAATCACTAGCTGATACCGGGAAACAGTTGGAAATTAACCGAAAACCTTCGCAACACATCGATCAACCAGTTTACATCAATGGCACTGCATCGGTTGAATTAGAGAATGCAACATTCCCACCCAGGCCGCCTTCAGTGCCACTCCGACCCCTCCGGACACTGTTCGAGGTCTGTGATGAAGAACCGGGACAGAAGAAGCAGCGACCAATCAGACCCAGATCGGAGCCTGCAATAGTATACGATGAAACGTGGATCCATCACACGAAACCAAAGCAAATGAAAACAGACAACCCTGTCCGAACGCTCGAAAGCAAAGGAAACCACGGCAATGCCGGAGACTCTGTACAGAGAACAGTGCTGACCCATGCCATAGAGGATTTAGTGGATTGTGGGGTAAAAAGACAGCGTCCAGAGAATTTGACAAATGTTCAGGAGCGTGTAAGTGAAAAGCAACCTACCACAGGGACACCCCCGTCAAATGCAAAGCAGAAACCATTTGCCTATGAACTACCTCAGTCAAGTGCCGGTATTGGAAGAACTCCACCAAGTGCCCGTGAAGCACTCATTTCTGATCCGTCTTCGGCAGCTCAAACTTTCAAGTCAAGTCCCTTATGTGCTAATGCAACAGCGCCAGTCCCTGAAGCACATCAGCCAAGTCCTGGAACTGGAACAACTGCACCGAATGCATGGCCCTGGTTTGGACTTCCGTCTATTTCCGACCTGATGTCATTCACACCGCATGCTGCTTCATACGCCACTGAGGCTCAATATGGTCCAGGAGCGACTCCTTCATCAGTACCTTACGAAGCGCCTCAACCCACAAGTACCAGTGCATGGTCCTGGACAGGGACAGGTGTTCATTCTGCCCCGTCATACGGAGCAGTTCATGCAAAACCTGCTGTAGTTATTCAAACTCAATTTGGAACTGGAACTGGAGCAGGTGCAAGTTCATCGGTGGTCTGCGCAGATCCTCAGACTAAGGCGGAATTGGGAATAGATAAACGCGCATGGTCGTGTCAATGGAGTGGACATCATTCAGTCTCCCCACAATTGCACGCAAAAACTCTTCCAACAGGCACAACTCCTTCATATTCTCGCACCACACCGCCAGTCAATCTAGCGCCGCGTGTAGAAGGAAAGAAGTGGGCTGGCAATGTAGAGCTTCGTTCAAGAAGACCACGAGGCCATTCAAATACACTCATGACATCCGCAACAAAGCCCACGAACCACATGGTAACAGCGATTCCCCAGGGAGTTAAAACTTCAGGTCTGCCTTCTAATGGCTTCTCAGGAGCAAATCAGAAAAATCAACAGCTGGATACTTCCAAAAGGCCCACTTCGAAAAGGAAATTCGATTCACCAAAAAATTAAGTGACACCGAAATATCAGAGAGCTCGAAGACCTGGAAGAGCTCTCGCACAGCCCAAGCAACGGAGGATGTTCCCGGATGAGGCGCAGTCTACACACCAAGTGAAAGCGCCCATCTTCACGAGTATCGGGGCAAGAGGCACTTTAGTTCGACGAGACTTTTACGACATCATTGTGTGGGACGACTATGTACATTGCACTAAGCTGCTCATGCAATTCATTTTCAATTTTCGTTCCTTGGCCACCCTCACTTTGGACGGGCCGAACCGGCTTGATGCAGACATTGTTCACGATATCGCAACACATGTTTCAGTTAAGTGCGGCATTCCAGTGGAGCAGGTGCACCACACCATGCGACATGTTTGCTCCGTCGCCAAGAAGTGTTTTGAAGAATCGAACCGTAGTTAATCGTAGTTTAATAAAAATGTATAATAGCCTTGCGTATAACCAACCCAAAGTCTGTGTTTCCATTTTCCCAAGGGAGATCATAAAAGTAGATGCAAAAGTTCTTGCTCCCGATGCCACAAAGTTCGGTCCCCTTCAAATATTTGTCGGAAAACTTTTTAACACCTCTTGCCAGCTGTGTGACTATCAAAAAAGGCTTCCACAAACAGTTTAAAATAAAATCTCACTCTTGGTGGTGGCTTTCCGGGCAATGACATTCACCCCGGATTAAGGGTAGACCACCAACAGGGCCAGCAACAACGTTCACATGATATGGCTCTGAGTCGGGCACACTAACAACCGACCACTGCAGCATCTTGTGCACGGTAAGTAGTCTGGAATATTTGCAGTTTTCAGAGCTTGTCCACAGAGCAGTGCCGTTAAAATGGAACAATGCGACTGAGTACCTGCGAGCAGCTATCGCCATTGGAATCATTCGCAGCAATTTCGTGGTGTTCGTTGTGGTGGGAGCGCTGGGGGAGTGGTGCAGGACTCCAGCTTACCACTTGAACTTTGAAAAATTCGTATCCCGTTGGTATTGTTCTGGTCCTGTCTGGTCATCGTGTGGCAAGTTTGCTGGATTATTTTGTCACAAAACTACTTTGCTTGTGTAAACGAATTTTAAAATGAAACGTGCATACTATACATAATTGAGAGGGACAGCGAGCTGGATAAAATTTTAGGAAATTATCGGATTTGAGGAGCATCCCCGTCGTTTGGTGTTGTTAACTATCGTGTCAGACAAAGTTGATGTCGTTATTTAGTTCGTCCTTAGGCTATTAGGCACTTGCAAGGAAGAACGAAAACTAATTCATTAATTTCTCTGTAAATACTGGCTTAATGCAATAAGCAGTTGTCAGTGTAGTGTAGATAGACATGCAAAAACTTTAACTTTGTGCTAAGTCTTCCTTACTCACTTGTCAGGCTTGCGGCCCATGAAGGGTCTGAGCCTGAGTAGCAGTCTTAAGGTCACAGCCAATAGAATCGCACTGTCAAAAATAGTATAACCCATAAAGTCAAATGAGAGGAAAAGAGACAGGAAATGTGAACCACAAGTGGAATGCATAACCACGGATGAAGGTCAACATTCAACTTTGTTTGCGTTTGTCTGATGTTTTTAGATGCACACGCAACTTACTCAATTTCATTACCACTTTGCGTTGCTGAAACCGCTTGCTAGCAATTTTTAGGTCTAATGGCCTAAATTGCGTTGAAATTGCGTCTTGATGCGTTGAAAGATATTCTGCTCTAATGAAGAATGATTTTTAACTCAATTCTATTGAAATTGTCCAGCTCGGTGGTGAAGATCATGCAATCCCTTTCCATTTAGATTTTCCTTTTCCAATAGTCACTGTAAGACATGTCCAGACGAAATACATATGTAACTTCGGAAAAGGTAAGGACTGCTATTCCCATGTGTAGATTCATCCAACTGAAACGGAGATCGCGTCGTTTACCTCATGTCATATGTTTATCCACCGCGTATTTGCATAGGGAATGGATGCTCACTAAATCAAAACGTGCTTTCGCAAGTACATTCTCTCCACCGATTACTTAAACATGCAGCTTACGATGCAGATTTCACTGACGTTTTGACTGCATAATGTGACCATTTTTGAAGCGTAGATATTCAGCACTAAGGCTTCAATTGGTTGGTTGCTTAAGATGAGAATCTCAACAACGAAGTTTATCTAGTGATTGTCATATCTTACAGTAGATGTTCGTTAACATCGATGATATAGAATGAATTTATATAATTCCGACTAATTGTGTAAAAAACTACATGCATTCATAGTTCGTTACTGCACACTTCACACTTCAAACCAAGAATCAAAGAATTAAAAATGCCAAAAAAGTCAAAGCTTTCTGTATACTCGGAAAAATTTATTTTTACTATCAGACTTATGCGGAAACATTCCATGAATCAATTCATAGAACTGATCAATGGTCGTTTTTTCATAATGTTTACGTCATCATGACGAAATTCCAGAAAATTCTTCCAAATCTACAATTAATAGTAGGTTGTCTTTGATAACATCGAAAGATGTTTTGTGCTTAACATCGATCATGCGATATTTAAACAACTTGACCATTGAGTCAAAACATTTATATTTGGTCACTCAACATCGATTTTTGGCAACACCGATGACCATCGAACATCCCTAATTGGAACTAAAGTTGAATTATTTTGTTTGTGTACATACATTTGTAATCTATATAATGGCGTATCCCGTTATTCCATAAAAATATACAGGGCATAGTATTTTTTTAAGTCAGATGTTTTTACACTTACAGATGGTCCCCGCTCTAAATCTCAGTATTATACCTCCGAGGAACGAAATTAACAAAACTTAACCACCATTGGGAAATTATTTGAGACTTATTTCCAAAGTGAGTGCTGGCCGAAATAAGACATTCAACGCGACTGCGGTACGCAAATGTGCAAAAACTTCTTGAGGTTGGTATTCGACACTCATGGGCCTTGTCATCGTATCGCACAGATGAGAATGTGGCTGCTGACCAATAGCATCATTGGACCATTTTTCTTCGAAAATGAAGCTGTGAATAACGATTCCGTCAACGATGCGAGTTACAGAGCCATGTTAACCAACTTTACTGAAATTGAAAATTGAAATTGGACTACCTCTGATTCATGCAGCATGGAGCGCCATACCAGAATCGATCCTTTACGCAGCGCATTCTCAAATCGTGTTATCAGTCGTCTTGGCGATGTCAATTGACCGCCTCGGAGCTGCGATTTGGCCCCTTTGGACATTTTTTTAGTGGGAAACCGTCGAAGGCTGATGTTAAGTCAAAAATCCAGAAACGATTCAATCGAGCAATCCGAGAGTCATCAAGAAGGTCTTGGAAAATTAAGGTGACTGTATGCGCTACTGCGAAGCCAACCAAGGCACCACTTGAGTGATGTTGTATTTCATAATTAATGGGAATGTTTGTTCTTACTAAAAAAGCTATAATTCGTGGAAAAAAAACTTGTACTTGGCTCTCTTGTATATTGTTTTTTTTTTTTGTTATAAAAAATATATGTAAGCGTAACCATAATTTATGTTTATTGAAAAAAAGTAAAAATTCATTAAGACAGCATGGACTAAAGATCATCGGAAAACCGGAACACGCTTTTGATTCAAACTAGCTCTTGACATATAGTGTATAGTGTTTTCAAGATTTGACATTAAATATGTTTGGAATTGAAATTAACTGTCCAAAATTACCCACTTGGGAAAATACTCACACCTGAACTGGATCACGCCCACGTTTAATATTTATTTTATTATAATAAATTCTATTCAAATTTCGGTCCTCAAGACACAGCTAATTTGCCACCTTAAACACCATGAATTGCCGATAATTTCCTTAAGCTGACAAAAAACTGACAGGGCCTTGGCGATTTTTGACCCAATTTTTTTCCCATAAAAGTTTTTTTTTATCGAGAAAAACACCCAGACATTTTACTTCATTAGAAAATAGTATAACTTTTTTTTCAGTTGGGTCAGATCGGCCAATTTCCTCCTTCTCTTGAAGAGAACAACCACTGTTTTCAGAGGGTCAACTGAATGCCGATTTCTGGTACACTAGTCAATCACGCCTAGAGCTGCCTGCCGGGTAGACATCCGCTAGGTACTATCCGACGACAGTACAGACACATCATCCTCATAGACCCTTGCGTAGATTATAGACTGAGATCCTCAAGCAGAGCCTCAATATTTACCCCTGCCTTTAAATACTGACCACAATCCACATAGGCATTAATAGATCCATTCATTAGCATTGCTATGATCCACAAGACTAATGGCACTCGGGACTGTGTCTGCACAGAATCTGAGCGAGGAACTAACTGTAGTCTAATCTTCACGGACAGCTGCAATACTAATGAAGGATCCGGCGCATTCGGCGAGAGCGTCACTGCACACCTCGTTGGGTAAATTTGAGTCGATTTATCAAGCGGAAACCTATGCGAACCGAATGGCCACGAACTATATTGGGAAGAACAGGTGGATTGGGAAGTATTTGTGTCCATAGCGACAGCGAAGCTGTGCAAGGCATTGCTCAGCCCATTAACACTTCCAGGATAGTTCAGGAATTCAAGTCTTCTCTGAGACTTGTCTGGATTCCGGGCCATTGCATCATCACGGGAGATGAAGGGCATATGAAGTGAGATAAGCACTGATCAGAGGTACTCTCAGGACCTGAGCCTCCAACCTGACTTCCGTTGATGGTTGGATCTCTCGAGAGCAGAACTGTATGTGGCATGACTCTGCAGGATGTAGACAGAGCAACGGGCCACTACACCCCGCCTAACCCTTAAATGTGCTTGGCCGATGAAACCGTCCAGCGTACCTCATACAGTGCTCCAGTGTAGCGTTAAAAAAAGTCCGACAAAAAGAAATCGCAGTTCTGCTTAAATTAAGCAAATTCCGGTTGCGACGGTGAAAACAGTGATGCAAAATGTAACCGTCATTGTCTGGGTCTCATCCAAATCAGCATCATTTTATATGTTTTATTGAAAGTTAAACAAAACAGGTATCGAGAATCTCATTACGTATCAATTGCAATTCCATTGGAGAAATAGTACGTTACATAGTGTGTGTGTTGTAACAAGTCCTGCCTCCTCTTCCAACATGAATACAAAAGCACTCAGGGGCATTCACCACATTCGGATTGAAAATATTTTCAGCATTCTTTTTTTTCGAATCAGATTCCTGAAATCGGCAAATTCCCTCCAGTCTCAGTAGTGTCTTTCAGAATCATTCCAAAACTCGTGCGTGAACAACACTGCTCATGACTTGGCAGCATTTGATCCAACGAATATACATAATTCAACAGAAACAGCTTGAATTCGTTGCAGCATTTTCAGAATTGCTTTTTTCAAGAACTATTCACAGCACGGAACCTCCCGAACGCGTGTATAACTCGCACTTGACCAGCTCCATTTTCAAAGAGGTCTGTTTGCTCAACCCTGCCGAAAATTTAGGACTTTTATCCTTTCGAACTCAATCCCATTTGCATACATTTTGTACTCGCACGCGGAGATACTCAGTCTGGATGTGGAGATGCCCTTCATTCATTCACATCGAGTGTCCTTCTTGCCACTTAATCTCAATCATCATCCGACGACCGCCCACGGAGTTCCAAATTTGTTTCATATCGACAGCCACATACAAACAAACACACGCTGGCATCGCCAGTAAAATGATTACTCTATCGGTTTTCTGGACCACCCAGCATGTTAAAATAGCGCCATGCCACGGCAAACGCCTCACGAGCCCTTTCACGCTGCCACAGCAAAACAGTGTTCCATATGCCTGCTGCCTTCCTACTTGAAGGCGTTAGAGATAAGAATCACAGGTAGGGAGACGAGGAGGAGAGCTGTCGAAAGTGCTCTTGTTATCTACTTATCGATTGCCCTCTCAGAGAGGAGGCCTTTTTTGCTCCTCCATCCTCCGTCCTCCATCCACCATCTGATTAATCCATCTATGCAGGCTGGATTTATTTGGCTGCGCGTGTGGTTGTGTGGCGGACACAGTAGGACGCCGTTCACAATTGGATTAATGACTTTCATTGTAAGTTATTACCTGGATAATCTTCTTCTGACAGCTTGATAAATATGATTGTTCCGATGGGATGACATTTTTTCCATTGTTATCCGTCTTCTTGTCATCTCGAGGGGTGTGAGCCAATCGAAGTGTGTGGGGGGAGGTGGAGAAGTGGAGATCCTATCTAAGAGAACAATAAATCATAATCAGCCAACTACAAGGATTACTGTCTGGATAATTGACTGGAATCGATGAGATCCGTTGCCTATCGTGCGTTCATCTCGCTTCTTGGCATTTCTCACTGGAATGTCAGATTTCTGGCTCTAGGCTGATCCGAAAGTTCATTAAACCATCGAACGGGGGTATAATTAAGTTTCTATTAGCGCACGGATGTTTCACAATGGGGCGGATCGCCGTGTTCATTGTGCTTGGCATTTAGCAAATTCAACCTCATTGAATCAATGAGCTTGCTTCCGAAAATGCCCGAAAGGCTTGCGTGGCCCCATGCACCAGATGCTCTTCTATGGCGGCAGCGGCATCGGGCGCAGTTTGGCAAAGCGTTCAGCTTTAGATAACTGATTTGACCAGAGGGTGAGCTTTTTCTTTTGTCTTTGAAGTGGCTTGGCGTGCTTTCGACATCAAAATCGTAAGTGACTGATGCTGTGGCACTCAGACAGCATCCGGAGCATAAAGGACCTTTTGGAGAGGTGTTCGCCAGCCACCTCATAAGTGTTAAGTGTATAGAAAGGGTTGCGGCGGATTTGTGCTTGCGCCCTTGCAGCAGAAACATAATGAAATTACAACGTGTGGGTAATATGCTGTGTGTGTATCCTGTTTCTGACACCCCATTTGCATACACTGGCGGCACCAAGGCCTGGCCGGATCTATCGATCCATTTATATTCATTAGATGTAAGTGACGTGGAGAACCCGAGGGACACGAACGATGCGGCGAAGGAGAGAAGCTATCTGTTTTCGTCTGAGAGCAGATAAAATGAGAATTAATGTAATCAAATCGTGGAAAAGGGATCATCATAAATATGCAAAAAAAATCCATGCTCTCATGCGAGAATCAGAGGTTTTCGACTTCGCACGTCTAATGCTTGTTTGTTCATTTGGTGAGGGTGCAATTAAAGCATTGGAAATGCGCCACGTTTTTGAAGCTGCGGCAACCGACTCAGACGGGGCTAAAGGTGTTTGTCATAAAACATGGATGCGTTGCTGGTTTGATGTCGAGCTGTTGGGATCGAGTGGTTAATTGAAGATGTGTTTCATGTTGAGCAGGTAAATACGCACGTTAAATTACTGACACGGACGTGGAGCGGATTACAGATTTATTTATTTATTGCAACACAAAATAGACAATTAACATGATATTAATTTTACAGAGCTTAAGATCAAGCAGCTTACAACTAAAATAAGATATCATAGAATATGATAGGTCACTAAAAATGTTGCAAATTATTTCGGTGTTTATTTACTGAGAACCCTGCTATTTTGTAGAAAGGATGTGAGCATCAAATGAAAAACTGATTGGACACCGATCGGATCGAGATATCGAAATCTTGCTAGATCCTTGCATTCCCGAATAAGAAGAACGATGCGATAACATGGTTTTAAACCAATGAAAGTTCGCACTATTTTTTCAAAACCAAAAAATGTTAGTTATCGACTAGATGGCGCAGCTGGTAAACTGGCTTCTCTTGGTTAGCAAAGTCAATACGCTTTTATCTGTTCCAGACCTCTTGCCGTTGGGATCAAATTAACGGCACTATCCCTGGAGTGGTCAATTAGAGGTAGTAGTTCGACTCTGGCTATCACAATGGACCAAGCACACTTAGACCATTGTGCTGGTGAATTAACCAGCAGCCCCGTTACCTAACCTAGTAATCCTCTGAAAATCGTGCAAAATGCATGTAAGCAACGAATTGAACTTGAAATCAAATCTTGACCAACAATCCGTAAACCGAAACAAATTAAAGCAGCTAGAAGCAAGGAAATCTATCAAGGGCAAGTTATACGTGTGCACTAAAGATTCCTTCATGTTTTATTAAACGGGCAATTCTGAAATGCTTGCTGATTCAAGCAAAAAATTCAAAGTATGTATTTCAGGTGAAGTTTCTATATTTATTACGAACTCCAACAACGATATGGTTACTCAGAGAATCAGAATTACTGTGTAGTTTTGATTTTAGCAACTAATGAAAATATGACCTGTTGCAATAATCGACCAGATATTTAAAACACTCCAAAATAGCTTACACAATAAACTATTTATTGTACAAATAAAATAATCTGAATACATATTTTATGCAGGTTTAAATTAGAAAAAAAATTGGAAGTTTTTGCTTGCAATTGCCCTTCTTCTGAATCGCTTGGCAACAGCTTTGTCCCCCATATTCTGCAGTTGCACCATTTCTTTAATCGTTAGATAATTTTGTTCTGCCGTCTGCAAGCATGTGCTGAACAATTTTAGTACGTCTCCTAATTTCACTTTGGGCTGCATATAAGTTCGGTCATCCGAAAGTTCTTCTTCTTGGGCTTCTACGTATTGCAGATTTGCAGAGATCCATTCAGAGACGTCATAGCTGCCGAAATTCTATTTTGGAAACATTTTGTTCAGCATTGTTGTAAAATCCGATCTTTCTGACAAAATTTAATTGCGAATTAAATGCAAAGGAACACAGCCTTATTCCTCCTAGTGATCAGCAGTTCTGATAACGACAGAATTTGGCAATTGTAGTCGTTTTTAATTACTTCCATGCGTGTGCCAAAAAAAAGAATAGATAGGGACCTACGGGACTATGTCTAGACGAATTATGATGTCGTCAACAGTTCTCTCTTGCTGTTACCTTGCATAGTAAGGCGTTAATACATATGAATATGAATGTTAATATAAATTGTAAGTAGTGGAATTTCAAAGTTGCTAAAATCGAAAACTTTTTTTTATTTGTTTCAAAGTGGGTAAGTTTATTACATTGCTTGTAGAAATCGAGTGTTGCAATAATCGAGTATACACTGTATAATAATTCCATACAAATGACTGGAAAATGATGTAGCCGGTATCTTATAAAAAAAGTCTCTCTACACAAGATCCGGCCTAAATAAGCCTTACACTTTAGTAAATGTTTCGCTTAAGACCGGTTTGAGTGCTCATATCAATCTAAGATAGAACCCAACTGATCAAACTAGTAGTAGTCTACAGCAATCTAGCAATATTTGACATTGTGTTACATAGCCTTATAGTCACCGACAGTAACTATCACAGTGTCTGGCAGCACATCGAAATCGTTAGGATTTTGTCCGACAAATCTGTTGAATTTTCAGAACTCAAATATTTATAAATGACATTGAATTGACATGCATTTATGCTTTGAATATACATTTTCATATCAGGATTACGTATCAATTTACACTTGGATAGCTACCCCTTCGATAAGCCAAAAATATCAGCCGATTTGTTGGATCCGAAGATATATAGAGCTTGGGATAGCAAACAATCTCCACAGTAGTGGAGTGGGGGATAAGCATTAAGCTTTCGAAAAAGAGAAGGTTGATGGAATGCGGAAACCGAAGTAAGAAAAAAAGGCAGTATCCAAAATAATAGCAAGACAATTTTAAGAATGATTTGAAACACAATAATACGAATATATTAGACTTCGAGTTTTAAATTCACTAAGTGATTTCGCTTGTATAAGGAGGCATTAAACTTGAACAATACCCACACTTTCTACTGCACTACCTCCTGTGCTGAAATTACTATCGACACTTTCGCTGTCGACATCGACTATTTAATTGATGGATGACTCTTTTTGTAATTGATTTATTTTGTTCCAGTTTGTCCCAAAAAAAGTAGCCATTGCACTGAATAATTCGTTTACTTATCGAATGACGTTTCGATTAGTTCACGTGCACGATAACGTGTTGTGTGATAACAATTCCCGTTCACGTCTCATGTAATCCCAAATACACGTTTTCGATAAAGATTCACTTGTTCATGGATGCGATGATTCGACCTCTGTTCTCTGCTGGATTTGCTGTTTATCGACATCAAGAATGCTCGGACAGCTTGAATCGAAATGTAATTTGGGTAACCTTTTTCTTTCTTTGATAGGACAACAGTTTTTACAATATTGCCTTATTTTGCACAAGCTTACACAGACATATGGTTATTAAGAACCTTACGACTGAGGATACTATTCTTAGGTAATTGAAAAGGCAATGGGTTAGGTACATGTTCGAAGGATAACTATGAGAAAATACCTCTAGTTGTTGGAATCTATTCCGGAAAAACTCATAGCTGCTAAATAAATAAGATTGATAAAACCAATCTGCGGCGCACGCTTCTGGCGTTTGGTGTCTAAAGTAATTTCATCGACTACTACGACTTAACTCTAAAAACACTACCAGACCTGATGATAGTCGACATAGCCTCAAACATGCTTAGAAACACTCTAACATAGCTATTATAAAACTTAAATCTGAAGGTGGTAAATGTCACGTCTTACACACTGGCAATCTGTCAGAGCAGCTTGAATTCATAAGTGGACGTAGTTAAGGGTGCATAGTGTCACCATTATCGATCCTTTTTATTGTCAGCGATGTACTCCATCCACCATTGACGGAAGAAAATTATGTGATTCGATGGAATAGGACATCTCACTTTAAACACCTTTCATACGCTGCCGATGTTTGCCGATTTTCACTTCGGCCCATATTTTGGAAGCTGAGACAAACAAACTGGGGCTCCAAATAAATGGATTGTGCATGGCTATTGTGAATAAAATTCCCCTCGAACTTTGTCACATTTTGCTTTCCAGGAATTTTTTTCTAATAGCCATACATATCTTAAATAGGGAAGCAGTCATTGGTTGAGCATAAGAATTCTGATCTTCATCGGATGGTATATCAATCGAAAGGTCACAATTTTAAGAACTGGAGTTCAGTCTCGGAACCCTTACACAGTTCGGTAAATCTTGATTAATTACTATGAAACATCCAAAATATGAATTTCTAAGAAATATTTCCAAGAAAGCACATATTTAAAACTTAAACTTTAAATCCAAATTTCTCGGCAATTGTACACATGTCTCAGCATTTTCACATTCAATTCCTTAAATACGCAACAGCACTCGCACCCAGTATATAGTAATTGACATTAGCATGCATTTAGTCCTACATAGTTCACTGTATATGATCTTATAGACGACATCAAATAGGGACACACCATCATTTCTGCAGGAGGTATGTGAAAATTGTCTCTACGGACACTCCTCTATAAGGGACACCTATCCTGAAGAACAATTCGTTGTGGTCCCGTCTTGAAGATAGGCCTAATCGTGTATTTCAACCCCTTTACAACGCAACCCCTCCATTCCGTATACGGACAAGCATTTCAACGCATTTTGAGCAGTTGCACTCTGAAAGCGAACACACGAAGCAAAAAGGAGGGGACGTATTGTGATAGACAGTGAATGTGAGTGGACGATCCTATGTATTTTGTAACTGAAATAGTGTGGTGGGTTAGTGTGTCGACTCCTATGAAGAGGATAAGAGGTTAAATACCAGAATCTACCACCTATCATAATTCACGGCTCCACCTCTTTCGAGTCACTTACAATGCTCAAAGAGTACTCTTGTCTAGAAAAAGCTTCTCAAACTTGGCCGTTCGGAGTCGGCATTAAAATGTAGGTCCCTTCCACAAGTTAAAGAACAATAGCACGCACAACACGAGTGGTTACTGAGAAGCTAGGCCCTGGACCTCTATGGGCATATTATTATTATTAATTTGTGTGTTCGTCGCCGTCGTGGTGGGTTGGTGCGTTGACCGCTATGCAGAGATGCCAGATTCGATCTCTGAATTTTCAAACTATCTTAATTCACGGCTCCACCACTTTCGAGTCACTGACAATGCTCAAAGAGTATTCCTGTCTAGAAAAAAGCTACTCGACTTTTCCGCTCGGAGCCTGCTGGATCTTTAGTCTAAGGTTCCCAAAAATTTAAGAAAGAAACAAAAATTGTTTAAAAACGTCGTCCAATATTCAGAATAAATTCTTTGAAAATATTTTTACGGTTTGGAGCTCTCGAATGCTCACATTTGACCAGATTTATTTGTCTGTGAACACGTTTTCAAGCATCCAGTCCTACAATCTCCTACCGATCATCTGCCTAAAACAAGCAAAGCGTGTCCACACCTTATAAAACAAACATTTTGTGGTTGTTCCTTTAGAATGGTGTAAGTTGAGTGTTAAAAGCAACGAGCAAGGAACGATGCCTTCGGAAATCAACCAACACCAAAACAATTTAATTGAGCTCCAAGCAAGTAAAACTTTCTTGGAAATATCAGAGAGGAGGTTATGCTACTCAGAAAATAAATAGTTTTGAGCAGAGGGAAAATTTAACCGACTAAGAGGGCAGCCAAAATTAGCAAAATATCCCTTCGGGGGATAAGTGCAACGTTAATTGGCTTCTTTTTTTTTTTGTTTTTCGGAGCAAGCACAATTTCAGACATCCATCCAACCCTATCAATCACAGTGGTGGTAAAACAAAAAAAAAAGTTTGGTTACGCTTCTCTTGGTGTTGAGTAGGACACAATGTATGTACAAATGCAACAAAGGCGAAGAAAACGTGTACACGATTTCTCAAAACAAGCCGATAAGTCGTTGTTATTGATTCAATTAGAAGATATCAAGCTTAACATCCAAATGAGCAACTAGTTCTAGAGTTTGAACGTAAGCAGTCCAATTTTACGAAGTTCAACTGCTTTTCCAAATATAGTCCGTTAGCTTACTTTTAAAGTCCTCACACGGATCTGGGTCGCGCGACGGTAATTAAACTTTGCTGTAAAATAGTATTTTGTTTTTTCTGGCCCATAACTGATGTGTGCAAATATTGTGACCAACCTCCATCTGCTCAAAATTAAATTTAAGTGAAGGCTTTAATCGTCACATGCTTGCCGCTAGCATGGTGACGGGTTATTTGTGCTTGGCATGCAGAGGTGCCAAAAGCACATTAAAAGATCGTCACGTTCAGGCTGACCTGACCTACATCTTCACTTGCATGTCTCGCCTCAGGACCTCGCAAACACAACTCATCCCGAGACGAGACCACGACACACACACACACACCACATCCAATAAAGCCTTCAAATATTGGTTCATTGCATACAATTTCAATAAATCTGTCCCAAAAATCGTCCCATGGACATGCATATTTAAATCGGATCCTTCGTTCTATACACTTTATAGGCAAACAGTTCCGATTAAACGTCTCCCCGTCCCCGTCCAGTCGCAGCCTTCGTCCTTTAGCATTGTTCTCGATTCAATTTTTTTTATTAAAAAAGCGCAAATATTCAAATAAATTTTGACCCCGATTCAATATGCGCTCGGAGAGCTTCCTTCTCGACACACCACCTCATGCCACAGGCATGGACGCCTGCCTGTGGTCTGGCAGCTTGCCATCCAAATGGAGTCGAACAATGAATGAACCGCCTCAGACCCCCCTCGTATGTTACGACGCTTTAGATATAGCTGTCCTATTACTGTCACCTAATAACAATGAAATCGATATAATCTGCATTTCTTATGCTCTTTCTTGCTTACAAGCAACGCGTCGAGCTTCTGAATGGCTCGCTGCGAAATTTATAAGAACCCGTACATGGTGGGAGGGGGGATGAATGGCAAGTAGTTGAATGAAGGCGAGACCAGAAGGATAGAAAATTTATGCACACATATCATCTCAAAGGCACTTATCTTCACTCTTCGATGATAATCGGAGCTCGTCGTCGTTTAACGTTGCCGCTGCGATGGCCTAAATGAACCGTCTGTGACTGATTTCATATGCCGTGCCGTGCCGTGCCATGCATCTATCTGAGAAAAATGAATCAAACCGTGCAACACCTGGTGCCAGAGGAACTAGATCCAATAACACCCCCAAATTCGTTTACAGTTTTCTCATCCTTTCATACGCTCCTACGGTCATACGCTGATACGCTGTGTGCTATGCGAGAGACTATTTATCGTAGCCGTGCTGCGCTCTGGAACTGTCAAAGAGGTTCGCGTACACACAAGCCCTTTATTGCATCCACACTCCCTTTTCTAATCAGATCTAAACTTTGCACTTTATAGGAAGCAATTTAAGAGGCCGACTTCACACGTCGATGGTTGCTTGGCCTCGTTTCGGAGTCCGTGGAGGCTGCCGGTCCTTTTTGCCAGACCAGACGTCTCCTTGTTTAGCTCCTCAAAATCTGATATAAAGCACAGGGTGTAGGTCTTTTTGTGGCCTTATCTGCTGCCTATCTATGCCGGATGTGTGCATGTATGAATTTGCAATGGAGATGCCTTTGCAGCTGTGTGCTAGTCTGATGGCTTAGATGACGCCTGATGGGTGGGTGGCTGCACATTGCTACATGCCATACCGATTCATGGGTCGATACACTCTGTTCTCTTTTGTCATGGATGGTGTGGTGTGGTGTATTTGTGTTGAAGTAGTTCGCATAACTGTTTTGATTTGATTCCTTTTGAGGACAGTAGTCGACTCGACGTCGACTGGTGGCACAGAAACGAGCTAGGTAAATCGTATGGCTGGCCAGCCAAATGGTGTGTGGCTATGTGGAACGTGTGTGCTGAGTGAATCTTTCTGGGTTTCGGGGAGTGCAATCAAAATAAATTGCTTCGGCATTCCTCAGTGGGTTAGAATGGCCGAATATGATGCGATTGAGATTCTTCTGGTATGCCCAGATTGAGGGAGAAAGGATTATCGAGATCTCACAAGATTTCCCACATCATAGTCACTTGTGGTCTCAGAGACTTATGTGTGCTGCCAACGGTGTAAGCTTGGGATTGAGGATAAGGATATTCGATTGCGATTCTTAAACTTGAGTGCTTCTTCGTTGTTCATTTGAGTGGGTCCAGGGATGTGGACCTGCAAGTGTAATTTTTAGAGGAGGCCTTAGATGGACAGAAAGGATGATGCATTTCACTTCAGAGATCATTTGGGTCCAACGTGAATCTGGCTTTCTGTTTGACTTCAGTATGCCAACCTTTTCAACAAGTGTTCTGGACAATGAATCCAGACTGGACTGGCCTATTTATTAAAATCATTATTTTCAATTTAGAACCATGCACAAATCAAAGTCTAATTGAAATATCCATTCGTACATTGTCACAGAATACTTAATGAACTTCAATTACAACGGGCAAACAGGCCACAATGACAGCCAAAGCCAAGTAGCTTTCCACACTGAACACACAGACCGTCTGTTCCCATGTCTCAGGGAATGGTTTCCTTTTCACTTGTCACCAACCAGAGACGAACAATGTCTTCAACAGAAGTGACACCAAATTCCCCACCATTGTCAGTGCACATAACCACCACAAAGTTGCATTCACATTCCACACCGGCACCGGCCATCGGCAGCGGCAGTCCAAAAGGGAACCCCACTCCAACTTGTGAAATGAATAGATCACGACATTATTTTAATTAAACATCATCGAGTATCTAATCACCGATCGATTAAGATACCCCGATCAATTGGATTTAATAAATCTTTCTCCGGCAGCAGCCACTCGGTGGATTTCTTTCTACAAGACCAAATCAAATGACTTTCCATCAAAGCTTGTACCACTTACAGAATCGACTGAACGATAAATTCAACATGGAGACAAAATCATTGCATCCCTGACGGCCCTGACTGCCCTGACGGCCCTGACTCACCTGTTGTTTGTTCGGTTTCAGTTGCTTCCTCTAAGTGCACGTTAATGATGAGAAAATTGATTGAATTTGTTGTGACTAGTCCTCCTAGTCCCAGTCTGAGGAGGCAGAGACAACAGAAGCGCAAAATAATTTATCACCTGCGGTTTTATTGAGAAGAAAAGAAAAGGCGCACGGAGAATCATGGGGTGTTCGTTTGGTTTTCTTTGTCGAGTCAGCCGCCACTCCGGAACAGTGGACATGGCAGCTCTTAATGAGTCCATTCAGTCAGTCATCCGGACCACACTCGGGGCTGTGGCTCGTTTCTTTTTTCAATCGTTTGTTCCTTTCGGAGAGGATTGCGACGACATCAGGTGATGCAGTGGATCAAAATAAACGCGACCACTTGCTGGCTGCTGGCGTGCCACTGTCAGTGGTGGGACAAAGTGAAAGTGTCTGGAGTGCAAGGCTCACTTCTTGCCAAACGAAATTCAAATAGTCTCACGACAATGGGTGTGCCGCCTGCCACTGTTCGCCTATTGGATCCCTCGGCCTGCTTGGAACGTAAATAATCGAGTACCGTGTGATTAATTTCCATTCAACCTCCCCACCAACTGCGCTGCCAAGGCAGCCAAACGAAGTGTTGTCGTTTAGAAAGAGATTTATGACCAATCAGTGTAGGGTTTATTTATCGTGGCATCACCGGGCTCAGCAACATCACGGGTGCGCAATCCCAGCAATATCCAAGTATGTCAGTCACAATACTGGATTTGGAAAATTCAAATTTTCTTTTCCGGCTTTTTCGTCAATTAATTTTCATCGATTTGATTTGGGATATGGAAATCGAAATTCGGGGCTGCGGTTGGCGGGAAGGAGCGCGAGCGGTCTATGTGCTTTCAACAAATTGTTGGCGGCGCTACCTTCGACACTTGTGCGCTCAGTCAAATGGGTTGTGCTGTGAAACCGACGCGCTTCGGGGAATTCCTTTGTCTCGCTGCCGAGTTAATTAATGACATCGAAGACGATAAATAAGTGAAGGAAGATTTCCGTAAATCTTGAAGGGCAGAGATTTTGATAAAGGATATGCTCTCAACGTGATGTTGACTGGTCCTTTATCAGGGCAGGTTTACACAACGCGTTATGCGTTCGTCCTTCTTGTTGGACGTGGCAGAAAAAAAAAGTGCTATCTGCTGCGGAGTTTGTGTACGTCTTAAAAAAGGGTTAGGTGCTTAATTTAACAGATGGTGCTGCAGGGTTAATCTTAAGTTTTTGAGGGTCAGAATTGAATTTCTGCCCTTTCCGTCTCTCCTGATAAAGGTTGTGAAACTTTGGGCATATTGTTGAAATTTCCTGTTAATTTTTTTTTCTAGATTAACTCATTCTTCACATAAATAGCTACACTTACACTGTGTTGCCTGAAATAATGTGATGATGGGTGCTTCTTTTATTTGGCAACACTTTAGCAGTTGTTTGGTTTGTCTTGTCATTTCAAGCAGTTTCAATTTCGATTTTATGTACTGAGAAGTAATAGTACAGTCATCCTAAATGCCTTTGGGTTACTCATTGGCTCCATTATATACAGTATAGTATATGCAATAGATAACCTCCCTGAGATCAAATGTGTAGTGACCGTGTAACATATCGCCTGATTTCTATGCATCGACTATCATGATAGGCAAGGATAGCGAAAAGTGCACGGGGCGCCCGTGTCACAAGGGTACAGATATCGTACTATCTTTTGAGTGAGCATTCGCACGTTTCGTTTCTCTATTGGACATCTAAAGCAAGTAACGCTTGTGAGGGAGAGAAAAAGTGGGAAAGAGATAGAACGTAAACAATTGGCTACCATCGAAATTTCATAATTTGATCGTGGGAAAGTCGGCCTTATACCAGTCTGTCTCCAAAGTTTCTAATCTATGCACAGCCTGATTTTAATCAAAGGATTCCACTGAAAAAACAAAAACTCCCAATCCTGTTCTTTATCAAATCTGTCACATAACGGTATTTGTGAAAAAGTTTTTCGTAGCTTGTCGATGTAAAAGTTACGACAAATTAAGTACTCGTACGGATGTGTTACATTGTGACTGAATACTCGTTACTTCGTTATATCGTTACTAGTTACTTTCGTTATTTTCTTGAAAATTGTTAAAATTTATAATTCTGATTTTAGGACCTCAAATAGCAACGTTGTATTGAATTTAATAAAGTATTTAGTAGGCATGAATAATTTCTATCTTTTTTTGTTAATTACATGAAACAAACATTGATAATGGCGGTAGGATCATACGAAAGATCACAACAATCGAACAACAATTAACCATACAAAAAAAAATCATAGTTATTGCTTGTAGAGCACTTTTTATTAGACCTAAAAAGCACAATGCAATTACTCTACTAAATCAAAACAACCGTCCAAAAAATGTTCGCATTTTCAAGAGTAGCGTATACCAAACAAATATATAGGAACGTTACTATACCGCATCGATATCTACCGATTCGAATAAATAAATCTTACTGTACCAACTCAAGCGTATCTAACTTACGATAGTAGATACATAGCGATCATATTCCACACAAAACATTTTAAAGACGCTCTTCGCATTCAGAATTTATAAAGCATACACTCAACACGAAAGTCAAGTATACCATGAAATAATATGGATACGTGTTGTGGTTCAACACATTAAAAACAGCATGGAGACAATGAATACTCGAAGAGAGAGAACCTTTATAGTAACGATCTACATTGAGGAGTAACGTTTCGTTATAAGGTATTTTTCTAATCACTCGTTACTCAGTAACGAATATAAAAGAGCAAACCTTTGTTGGTCTGCTTTCGTATCTAGGACGTCATGGCCACACTAAAACTTATCATAAACTAACGATCTTCTAAAGAGGACTCTCACTGAT
This sequence comes from Eristalis intricaria, assembly GCA_964034865.1. Lineage (NCBI taxonomy): Eukaryota > Metazoa > Arthropoda > Insecta > Diptera > Syrphidae > Eristalis > Eristalis intricaria. The sequence goes on along the minus strand of OZ035875.1, from coordinate 90,013,525 downwards.
ATTGTTAAAATCTAGGCAAACTCTTCCTTGAATCTCTCGATATCCAAAAATAATATCACAGAATTGATACTGCTCCTGTTCAGCGCTCGATGGTTCTAAATGCACATCAACTTGCAGAGCTGTGGTTTCAAAACGGTACACAGTGCCAATTGGGTTCTCAAAGAATCACCACCTGATACAAGCACACATTACTTGGTATTCTGTTGATGGTGACATTGAGGCCGAAAGGAAGCATTAAGTTCTCTTGCTATCCAACGTATTTATTTTAATTTCCTCTCTTCATTTTGAGCATTCAAAATAAATTTCTGGTCTTAAATTAATTCAGAATAGAAAATACTGCAATGGTCACACAAGAAGCGAGACGTAGCGATGGTTAGCTCGTTGGAGACGCTACTGGCCACTACCCAGAGCAGAAATGCGAAGATTCACCAACGGTTGTAAAATTCCTTATCTTTGCAGGATTGGGATTTCCAAATGCCTGTAAATATTAGGACTATATTTGTTATTTCCATGGACGGTAGTACATGATTTAAGATTAGATTGATTAAAAGGAGCTCCTATTTTCATAGCTTCGTAACTTCAAATGGAAATTACCACTCACCACTCTCAAAGTTTAATTACACTCATCGCAAGCCATCTCCAAAACTAATAAAAATCCATTTTCAGAACTGCACTCGGACTCACGTGAGAAACTGCAATTTAAACTCATTCCATCCCCTAGAGCACGTCATCCCTGAACAAACTTTGTGCCTGCACACACATCCACACATCTGCGCTCAGAGACTTCCGGATCTGTGCTGAAAATTATAACTAATGCAAATTTAAATTTCCGATCCAACTCCACACACGTTCCACAGCACATACCATACATTGCACGGTGAAAGCACAGTGCACAACAGATAGTTCATAAAATTTTATTGTTTGAATGTGACAACTCTGAAATAACGCTCCCCGTATGCAGTTCTCTCTTTCCTCGATGGCTGCGATGCTTCCCGAAATTGACAGGGGAAAAAAACTTTTTTCATTACCGAATGCTGGTTGATGGGCTTTAATAGGCGAACCCATTCATTGCGATTGGAATTCATGCGATGACTATCCCAATGCCCACGCCAAAACCTGGACGACTATTTGAGTAGCAATGGGCTGCGAAAGTTGGATTTGAAATGCGAAATTTTCATAGCTGAAGTGCTTACACGCTTCCTCGCCGACCACCGCACCACAGCAGTCCGCGCCTCGCCCGGCTTGAGCGTTGAGTTTGACGGACGGATGGACAAACTCCGTCCTGTTTAGCAATTCCAATTTGTGTTGAAATGTTCATATTGAACATGTCAGTGCTCTCATGCATAGCTCATGGCTTATGGAATTGAATTCCATGGCTGAAGTTCTCTTACAGTCATTTCTGCGGGGTGGTTTGCAGTGTGGGGCGGCGGACGGGCGAATGTGAATATGCAATGCTCAAGATTCAGTGCATCAGATTCATACGGTTTTGGAGTATGGTTGAAATATTTCAATTTAATATCGACTTCCACGTGGTTGACTGCTGAAGATTTGAAGTGACATAAAATTTGTAGAATGGAATGAATTTCTTGGGTCCCCTGGTCGCACATTTTTTGTCGTTTCCCTCATGTAACATGAGAAAAAGTTAAAGAAGAAAAAATGCTCGCTTGGTTGCACGTGAAGAGATACGAAGGAATTCACTGGCAATGGGTGGGATGTGAAGACACTACGGAATTCAGGTCCGCTATTCAATTTATTTCCATATGGAAGAGATAGTAAGATTTATGTCTGCACACATCAACCCTTGGTAACTCTTCGCTGAAAAATTGTACATCCGAAGGTCTGAGAAACATAAAACTGATACTGACGCATGCATGAACAAAAAGTCAAATAAGGTTCATGATTTTCTTCCATATTCGTTCATATTTAAACCAGTAACTCTTAAAGACCATAGTGTGTGGAAGTTTGAGGAGGACTTTCTGTAATCGTGAATTGTTTTTTTTTTTTTTCGTTCGATAAGTCAGTCAATTTCATAATATTGTTTCTGATCATAGTCTTCTTTATGTTTATATCCAGAGGTGAATGAGGGCAAACCGAAGTCCTCAAGAAAGGACATACAACATCGACGTCTTGGACAGAGCGTCACAATGGTTACCTACAAATTCGGTGAATGTACTTAAAGACTTGGTCCACCTCGGCTCAGCAGTGAATAGCGCGAACTAGATCAGTAACGACATCAAACGCAGACTAACTCTTTCCTATAGCTGTTTCTATTGGTTCAAGAGACAATTACTCAAAAAATGAAGCCATCCCTCGAAGGACGAAGCTGACTTTATATAATACACTGAATATCGCGGTCCTCCTGTGTGAAGCGAATGCATGTACAATCTCAAAAGCGGTTTAGGAAGTTCTTGTTGTCTTCGAGAGAAAAGTTCAGTTGTTCTGGGGTCATGTTTGCGTTGACGGTATTTGCAGGAGAAGATTCTACCATGAACTGTATGGGCTGTAAAGTTGGGATGAGCGTGGCCAGGAGTCTCTGGATACAACGGCTATTGTGGTTGTGCTGTTTTGAGCATATGGGCAACTCATCTCCTGGCCGAAACTCGTCTATTTCGCCAAGTCGTCAATATATTGTGTCCTTCGATGAAGGTAGCATTCGCAATGTATTTCCTTCATTCACCGCTATTTTATTCCAGAGACTCCAATTCAATGTCATTGATGGCTTTCTGTGTTCGACCAATCACGTCAACGTAGTCCGATTAACCTTACAACTCTACGGACTTTTGGAAGATCGTTCTTCTTGTGTTGGCGGAGTTGTCTGCGAACTACATTGCGAAAAAGTTAAAAAAATAAATAGAAATGTATTCTCCAAATTCTTCTTCTTCTTCATTAGGTCAGATGACGCACAGGCCTCAGCTTGAAACCTCTTTCCATGCACTTGTAGCACATTTCATGTGTCCATCTAAGTTGTGCTGCACCCATTTGTCAAAGCCGGTCGCCGTTTCACTGCACATTTTTCAATCAAGCACTGTCCATCGCACCTGAAGTCTACAAATGACCACTTCACTTTGCTGGCTCTTGCAAAGAACAAAATTAATTGAAATCGAACTGAACGATTCCATAGTAATGTAACATCGTCCCTCGTATAAGAGCTATTCGACGCCGCGCCGGATCCCCAGACGTGAACAGGTATATTTCAAACGAACAACCTCACTTTTGTACACAGGTACACGCGGATCACGATGACACTGAATATATTAGCAATAGTGAGCGCAATCGACCTGCAGATAGCAATTCCTCGGAACCTATCGCCTAAATGGCCTTTCTTCTTCGGTGACCACCATCACTACGATCACCCAGTCTTCATGTCCCTATGAGCAGCGGCAAGGCCAGTCTTGTTGAAAACCACAACATTCCCTGTAATAATGCAAATTTTATTGCAATTTCACATAATACCCTCCGCCATAAATCTGAACAAAAAATGGTGTGTGTTATTCACACACGACACGAGAGCCAGAGCGCCCAGCACCATCAGCAGCTAGATGAGGAGGAGCTGGGAGAAGGTGAGGTGCCCCAGACATCTCGGACGAGGGCACATTTATAACAGCCGGCTGTGCCGCGCACCGAACTATCCTTGCCATGTCGTCAGTTACAGTTGCTTCGGCGTTGTTGTCGCAAGGATTTTCGCATATAAAACACTTCCTTTGGTATCGCGAAGCGAACACTGCGTCTGTTCCTTCCTTCCTTCTTCTCATTCAGTTCAGCTCACTGGGCACTGTGTACTTGCGGAATGGGCCAATGTCATGATATTCATTCCAGTGCTGCTCGCTTGCGCGGTCGCTCGGTTGCTCGTTCTGTACTTGGGCGCAATAAAATATTCCTTAGGCGTTCGGCCAGGGCAACATTCCTCAAATAGGTGACATTAGATGCAACATGCAAATAATTAATAGCATTATAAGATGCACTCACGAAATCTGCTCGCTACATTCTCTGAGGCCTTTCATTGGCTCGGTGTTTGCACAAACGATGTCGAAGTGTAGCAGCGAGGTGATTTTCTTTTCCTTTTTTGTTGCTCCATTCGTTTGTAGATCTATGAGCTGTTACAACGAACGATATTTTCCCACCTCGCTGGCAGAGGTAGGTAGCAGTGCCTCTAGATGTCTGATGCGCGCATAAATATTCCACCGACATTGAGATGGTTGTTTGCCGTTGTAGCTGCGAGGGACACGTTCGCGATAGATAAGGCTGGGGGGTGTGTTGGATGCGTGCTAGAGCATGGCGGAGGAAGTGCTATGGTACATGATTTAGGTGGCGAAATGTTTCTGCGCGCATCCTGTGTACAGATGGGTACGGTACATGGCACGGTGACAATCATTTGCATTCACCACATGCTCCCATTTAAGGTGCGCTCCGATGTTAATGCCTTCGTAAAAGACTGCAGCTTAGCTCAGTGAGTTTTTCGCCAAGAGCTCGCAGACTTGTCGGGTTCAAGTGAAACCATACTTCAGGCGCAATTAAGTTTAGGACGTGATAGCTTTTCATGGAGCACAGCCGAGGCAAGGCATGTGCACACTTTAGGAAAATCAATGACTGACGCAACTTACTCGGTCTTTAGCATTTGTAACATTCTGTGAGACATTTATTCATAGGTGAACACACTCATATTCTTATAAGAAAATTGGTTCCTTGCAATAAATCTTGGCGATTATTGGGTGTTTTTGACGTGTATTTACCTTTATAGTTAAATACCACTTTAATAGACCTTACGCTAGGAAGTTGGACTTCGCCAAGGGTGCGTCTTGCCACCTCTACTTTTCATTGTTTATATGGACTGGATGTTGCGGCGCAGCCGTGGCGCAGAAAGTTGCACTCTACATGTTATTGGAGACACATTGAAGTAGGTGGGGAAGTTCAAGTATATCGGGGTCTTCTTCACGAGTGATGGAAGGAGTAATGCTGAACTCTCTTGGAGGATTGGAGAAGGTGGTTCAGTTTTGAGACAGCTTGGGAAATCTGTAATCAGGACGACCGAGCTTGGTGTGAAAGCCAATTTAGCGATTTTCGAATAAGTTTTTGTCCCAACTCTCTTATATGGTCATGAAATTTAGCGAATTATCGAAAGAATAAGATCGCGGATACTAGCTACTGAGATGAGCTTTCTTAGTGCTACTGTGGAAATTACTCTTCGGGATAGCGTGTATGGCGAAATATGCCAGTGCGAGAGGAACTCAACGTTCAGAAGCTGCTTCTTCGAACGGAAAGAGCAATGCTTCGTTGGTTTGGTCACGTAGCACAAATGTTCCCACTATCAAGACTTCCGAGGCGGGACTTGAATGCGATTCCATCATGTAGGCGACCACTTGGCAGACCCAGGAAGAGGTGGGTGGACTCGCCTGGTTACGCTTTGGCATAATTCTTGATATGTTAGTGTCCATGGGGATTTAGTTGTTTGGATATCTCTCGTGCGTGGCTTACCCCCGCGCCCCTTTTCGTGGATCAAGCTGTTCAGAAGAAGATGATGATTATGTAGACAAGTTATTCCCAGAATACAATCAATTTACAGTCTAGTAAACGAATTGGACACTACATTGTGGTGAGGAGAATGGGGTCGGATAACGGGTTGATCAAAGCGACGAGAATGTTGCTGCTTTGTTAATCAATTCAATATCTAATGCTTAGTGTAAATAGATAGTTTATTAGTTTAGGTCGAAAGACATCATAGCATAAGTATAAGTTTAGCTTAGAGTGCCCGCCGAGGGCAGTAAGTTACATTTAGCATTATTGTTCGTCTAACTAGTTTTAAGCATTGTTGTCTAGTATTTAAGTATATCATGAATTCACAAAAAAAAATTAATTAAAAAAAAGGTGATCAATCACGATCACAGTAGCTGTATCTACTGTTTTTTCTTTGGTCAATTGCTTGGGCCGCATGGACGGGTACAGAGCTGGCTTATGCTAACAAGCCGACGTTGATAGTTAAGTTGAGGACCTCAGAAAATTTCGTCCCGAAAAATGATTTAATGTCCCGCTTGTCCCGCCCAAAAGGTCAGAAACAATATTATCAATTTAAAAGTTTCTTACCATCGATAGTGACGGGACGTAATCATTCGTAGAAAAATACTACAATTGAGTTTATATTTTTTGCACTGTCATCCATTTTCTGACTCTCGCCTTGTTGAAAAAAATAAAGAAGAGACGGTTTTTTTACTCTCTTTCCCCGCAAAGAAATTTTCAAAATCTGGCATCCCTAGCTCAGACCCCACTTATAAGGAAAAATAACCGCAGTTAACGTCGAAGTTATCCAGAAGTCGAGTTATCCGAAATTGGGTTCAACGAGTGGAGTATTACAAACGTCCCCGTCGTGGATATAGCTATGGGTGTTGAATTCATACATAAAATTTTCGATTGTACTTCAACACAATAATAAAAACTAAACATGTCCTGGCCTGATCCATCTAGCTACCAAACTTCATCTTAATTCAAGATAGAGCTCAACAAACATCCAATCATTCACGGCATCCCAATTACAACATTAGTAAGCTTAAAGGGTATTTGTTTTGAAAGTAGTTGACAGGAACAGTATAACGTCGACTTGGAAAAATAAATACTTTCGTTGTAGGAACGTGGGATTTTCACTTTTAAAAAAATGTCCACCATTAGATTGCCAGACTAGTGACCTTGGCTTTGTGTCCTTGCGTACTATTTTCAACCCGCTTCATTACGCAAGCATTAAAACGAAGATGACCTCACGGTCAAGTTGTCATTTCATGCCACCTTGTTCCTTTAACTTGTCAAACTCGGATCTCTCGTTTTGTAATTGCTCCCCTTCTGGCTTCTTCTTTGAGCAGAGGAGCAGGCGAGTAGTATAAGTTATGGAATAGCAATTACATCTAAGCCAAACTCAACAAATACTCAATCAACATCACGCCTGCCAAGCTCGGTGAAGTAAACGACATCGCAACCAACAACACGCCATCAGACTCTGTGAATTAATACTGAATGTCCGAAATCTACATCACGCCATTCTATCGAAAAGGATAAACAACTCCGAAGCCGCTTGCTATATATATATGAAGTCTTAATCCTCTCAGTCTAGTAGTGTCAACAACCTTAGAAAGTTGTGCTACGAGTGATTTTCATATTATAACAAAAAAATAACACAAAAAAAAGTTTAAATTGTGAATAAAGATTGCTCATAGAAGGACAAAAGGATGCTTTCAATAAAAGCTTAATAATTAGATTTCAGTCTTATTAAAACGAATAAAGTTATTTACCACACCTCAAATTCAAATTTCTCCTCTTAACCACACCGGGAAACACTAAAATATTCCTTTTTTCACTTCACTAAATTTGTATTGCCTAAATTTTTAAATTCCTTTCTGGAAGAAATATATATTTTTTAACATATGATTTTTTGAATTTTGAAATCACTAGAAGCTCCTTTAGCCCCTTAATTGCGTCGCTCCAACACCATTGCCATAACCAGTCTCTCGTCATTTATGCACACGTTAAGAATAAAAATTTGGCAAAATCTAAACTCCTTCTAAACTGTAATTAACGTATTCGCTTGGAATTTTAATTTCCTCTGTGTGACAAGGCTGTCAGCTACGGCCAAGTACACAGCCGACAGGGCATTGTCAGGCACTCCACACCACTCGAGCACTGGACTATGCAGTCTGGTATAGATTGCACTCCAGAGAGAGGGATTCGTCTGCGAATGACTTGCCACGAAGGCATATTCCGTGACCAGAGTTCAAAACGAAATGGGATGTCACCTCGAATGGAACCCCACCCCATTCTGGAAAAACTGTCGCTCCAGATTTCCCCACCTTGCCTGCCATGGATTTCGTTTGCAGTTGATTTCACCCGGCTGCTACGAACCATTCCCAGCAGACCTCTTCTCTGCCTCCAATCACTGTCATGCCGCCGGGATGATGAAATTGTAGAGGATGCCGCGGTAGCTGCTGTAACGAAATTAGATTTACGTCATGACTGTCGCGTAGGAAGCGGCTTATCTCAACAATGGCCTTCCCTCGCGAAAGATCAACTCGCTGGCGGTGGAATGCGCATCAATTAAAAGAAACAGGTGTCGAAACTGCCAGGCATTGCATAACCCTCGACTCAATCAATTTTCATGCAAATTAGGATCTCAGATTTCACGGTGTAACAACGGCAGGGAAACCAACCCAAATCCATCACAGAAGTACAAATTATGTATTTACCGGGGAACTGTTGCGGCGAAGCTTGCGGAGGTGTACTGGCGACGTTGTATCAATCGGCTGGCGCACGACTTTGGTGCGCTCCTTCCTCCAACGACCAACGACTACGACGACGACGCCTGGAGCAGCGAATCGCGTAGTCTTTCTCACCAATGGACACGCTGTTTTGGTGCAAATGCAACGCGCTCCCGTCATTGTCGGATAGCATGAGCGACGAATATTGGCTTAAGGTTCGGTAGCGATGATGCGAAACTAAATGGGACAAGTGAAAGGGGACAAGGTTGGTGCTGGTACTGGCTCTGGTGCTGGTTGCAGTGATGTTTGGGAACGGTAGTGAACGGTAATGCAGTAATGGGATTCTATTCGCTTCTGCTCATAGGTTCACCATCATCTCAAACGCAGAATGTATTCGTAATGGGTTCGTTTCGGATTGCTTGCAGAGAGTGTATTCGATCTGTGTGGGCACGTTTGATGTTTCTGAGCATCTGAGGAATCGTTAATTAATTGCTTTTAGGTTCAATATTTGTTTGCTTTTCCTTCAGCATGAGCATGGCTTTGAAGCTGGGGAGGGTGGGAAATTGAATTAGTCGGGCTGGGAGATGGGTAAGGCTCCCATGATATTTCCATTCAATCCAATAAAATTGAAACTGTATGTGTTGAGGGAGAGTAATGTTCATCGTATCGTTGGCTTGTGCTCCATTAATTCAGCACACAGTTCAACGGAGAAGAACAAAAAGTCAAAAATGCATAAAGCGAATGATAAGATTTGGAGTGAAACAAGATAAACTTTATTGAACTGGAAAGGGTATGCTGGCACTCTGGGGGCGTGCAGAGAGACTTGGTTTGGCATGGATAAATGGAACACTTCATCAAAGTGCTATATACAACGTTGGCACCTTCAGAACTGTTATGAAGTCTCAAAGTGGCCACTACAACGTGTAGCCTGGACACTCCAACTCTGAAATTCAGGAAAACATCTTTTCCTTGACGCTGTCATCACCCTCTGTTCGAGTCTTACGTTAAATATTGATGTTCGATCCCGGACACTCAAACTCTGGAAGTCACAGCGACACCTACCTCGTGCCACTGGCGTGTCTTGGCTGATAGTACGTTCAAATTAGTGTTTTATTATTACCAAATTCACGCAGAACAATCAGCTTGTATTAAATGCATCGGTTTTCAGTTAGATCAAAGGGCTTGGCGGCAAGTCGTTTTCATTGAGCACAAAGAAATCTCCCGTCACGATGACAGCGAGGCGCTACTGTCGAAATTCTAAGTAAACGTGGCACAGAATCACGAACAATTATCGGCTGCTATTCAGTTGGATCGTCAGTTTTCCTCTAATTACGACTACTTTCCCCACAAAAGTGACTGGTTCCTCTTCGGTCCAAGCATCTACCCCTCGTCCGTCTGCAACACGGACCCAGTATCCTCTGCCAGAATGAAGTCAAGAAATTCCTCCAAGTCCATCTACCTAGATCGAGTTAATTAATTGAAGTCCACACGAATTCACAACTCGGCTCCACACAACAACTCCGCACTCGGACAATGCCACACATCCTTCCGACCTGACCTCAAAACAACACGAAACCGAAGATTAACGATCCTGCAGCGTTTCCAAAAATTGTCGTCAAATTCCTCGGGCCCAGCAAACGAGATTGCCAACTCACCAGCATACCACTAAATCGTTGCAGATCACCACAGGCTTCCCATAGACTGTGCTCTGCTGCGACTAATCGTTTGAGCCAGACTCACTGGTAATTATCTTGCGAGCCGAAGGGTTCACAGGTGGATATCACGATTGGCCCGCACCATTGTCACCAGATCTCCTTCCTTCCTACGAAAGCGAAACGAACAAACGAATCGGACTTTTATTTTCGGTGGCACTGGAATGCGAGAAATTTCTCGTGGAATTAACTGAACTAAACAATTCCAGACTTAAGGACCTTCTCCGACTGGCAGAGCGCCACCAAAAATGACTTGATCAAGCCAAGTCGCGTCCCATCCCATGGACGCGGCTCGCTCGATATCGATTACATCGGTCATCCTGCGTTGCGCTGCGTTGCGGGTTGTTTGGGTCGAGTGTGTCCTCCATTCAGCAATTATCCTCTTTCGCTGCGCCTGGGAGACGATGGTCATTGTCGTGGAATTCAGTAGCAAGAGTTTCGTGAAAATTCTACCTTTTCTTGCCGGCCGCGCATTTGGAATTCCTCGCAGTTTGGAGTCCATGAAGCACGGAACGATTGAATTCCGCACTGGGGGCTGGCTACGTCCGAATCGACTGGGGAGGCCACTGATCGACATGTGGAATGATCCACTCTACCTGGAAGTTAGTCGAGAGATGAGATGAAACCAATTAACCGAGCTATGCTGGGCGGCCTCTCTTAGATGTTTTCGGCAAACAAATTAAACGGGATCACGCCTTTTCCATGTCAAGCTCTATTCAAATATTTACCGGGCAGAAGCCATCATATTCTGCAATGAGCCTCAGTCTGATGTGTGGCATGTGTCTTGACCATATGCCGAGGTTACGCATGTAAATGTTTTCCTGTCTCTAATTACGGCCTGCCCCTGCGTCGCACCGCAGATAATGGCACTAAGAGCCGCCGGCAGGTTTCTAATCGAAATGGACTCTGCCACTTCAGCGGCCTACGTCGCTATGTGCTCGAAAATGCAAATGAAGACGTGAGCGCATCGTGTCATGTGCGTCTGTCCCTCAGCCTAACATCGAACTTTCGGTCGCCTGTGATGTGTGTGTGTGTGGACAGAGTAGCTTGCAGGTGGTTAGGTGGTCTTTGCTGGACTGCTGATTTTTCGTCCCGAACTGGATTAGGCCGTGCTGGATATAGCCCTACAACCGTAGTAATGTGGGCTGGGGTGCGCTGCGTAGGGAGATCACTGATCCCGCCTGTTGGTCAGCAATTATAAAATGGATTTGCCCAGCGCAGAGCGGTGGCTCGGCGATGGCGGCGGCGTTGGTCTCCATTAAGTCATCGCGTCGTCGTCTCGTTTGATGGCTGGTTGAGTTTTTTTTTTGTTCGCCTTCAAATGATGATAGAGCCGCCGTAATCACGGTGAGTGGTGTGGTAAAATGGTTGTAAAGTCGTTGTCTCCACCGTCATCGTCGTCTCTGCCACTTAGTTGCTGGCCGTCTGTTGGGAGAGTGTCTGAATGGAGCCCACTGGAATGCCGCATGCTAGGCTCTGTCGCGTTAATTATGTAAGAACGGTTTGGACTAATTGCGGCCGAGATGTGTTGGACTGAATAAAGCGCCTTGGCTTGGCACCGCGTCCAACCTATTTTATTGTGATGGCAGAATGATAGTAATTTAGATTGTCTTTTTCCCGCAACGGTTCTGCGATGATGGTTAAATTTGAGTTAAGAGCTTGATGCGATAATTGCTTGTACAATGTGTTGTCAAACGGGAATGGTCTGCTGCCTGGAGCGTGGTTTAGATTGAGGCGGTATATTGAAGCGCACTTCTTTTGTTGTCTGAACCGCAAGAGCTATTAGGTGAAACATTTTGATGCATCTGCTCTTGTCGTTGCTGCTAATGATAGCTGCAGTACTTTTTACACCTTCAAGCGCATGTGCTCGTTAGCATCTTCGTCTTGTCTGTGATCATTACGTGGATTAAAAAAATAAACCAAACTTCGCTTGCCAGAGTTAAATATGTTTTGGATGATATCGTGGAACGCTTCTATCAAAATAGCTAAAGTCTGAATTCCTATCCAAAAGACATCCATCTATGCTTCCTTTGGTGTCAAAATTACTTTATCTTCTCCTAAAGAATTCTAAGTGCCTCCCCAACCACCCACTCGTGACATCAAAGTCATTTCGGACCACCCTCTGTGCCCAAAATTCCACCACGCGGGCCTCTCCCAAAATTCCAAACGTAACGACCGCGGGAAGAGGCAAACAATCCGAAGTGGTAACCCCAAGATCGATGTGTCATAAATCAGTTCGGCGGTTAAGCAATGAAACAGCCAATCAAACCGAACCAGCTGTAATGTATCCGGGCTGAGCATACATTAACCGGATTATTGTAGAGTGCACCAGCCCATCGACCTCCTCGACGATAACCATCTGAATGGCTCCCAATTGATCTCGCCTCGGTGGCTAGGCTACCGAGTGCAGTGCTTTGCACGACCGCCCATGCATGATGTTGTGACACTTCGATCAGCACACATCCCATAACCCACCTGGAAACTAATTTCTGATTTATGCCGCCCTGGTTGACTGATCGCTTGATCGGTCCTCGTTACCTGGAAATCACTGATCATTAAGTTTCGACACACACCGAAAGGTATTGAAGCACGAGATGGCAGCGGACCGTAACCCGGGAGAGGGACTTCACTGTCTATCACATTTTACAAATTAACACTGCCCAGCCCGCGCCGTTTTCAAATATTCCATGCCCGCCCGGCCTGCCTGCTGGGAAACGCGTCAAGCTGTGTTCCAAGACATCTCTCAAATAGACGTCTCCATCATCGCGAACATCAACTGTCTTATCATCGCGGTCGTAGCTCATCATAGGCATCCAGCCTCTATGAATTCATTCCCAATCCTGTTCTGCCGGTGGTGCATCATCCGATGCCCAGTGCACCGGCGAATAGACGATCCCGCCGCGACATGGATTGTGGCACCATTGTTGCCAGCAACTACGCATAAATTTCGCTGCGGAAAAAACCGAATCCGCGCCACAGATGCCGATAATTTATCGTGAGAAACGTCACACACTGCCATGTCCATGTGTGTACACCAGTCGTCACCAGTGTACCAGTGTAGCAGTGTAGCAATGTCCTGGGCTAGCCAGTCCACCGTGATTTCCACTTAACATGTCCATTCTAATACCCATTCATAGATCAAAATAAATTAAATTCAAAGCGAATGTGGTGGAATTTTCACGAAATTTATGCGCATGTAATAAACCTCAAGTTGCACGGGATAATAAATGGCATCACAATCCTGGCGAGATGCCTCTGCCTCTGCTTCTGCTTCTGCCTCTGACTCTGAGTCTGACTCTGACTGCCGCTGACTTCTGCCTCTGTCGCGGGCGAATCGTTCACCGCCATCGTCGCATCGATGGTGGAATGGCAATGGTCGTATCTGGCGGGGCTTTTCAGCTTTCTGACAGCGATGGGGTGTGCATCGAGTGGTGTGTCGGGATGCCCATCCTCATATGGCGTTAGAGTGTTGGTACAATTTAGCATAGCGGGTCGCGCCCTTCTCGCTCGTTTAGCGAATTCTAATTTATATTCTCGCAGTATGTGACCCTCTAAGCTGCCATCTATTGGCGCATAATGGATTTCTTCGAGGAGCAGCATTACCAGGGCAACATGCCTTTCACAAGGATTCTGCATGCTTGTGCGAGTTGAAGGCCAGGAAGCTAGTAGCACGGTTGCGGTCGTCTTCAAGCAGCTTCGCACTGCTCCGGGTTGTGGCGACGCGACTGTTCCTAGTCGAGTGCAGCCATTCAAAAGTGCGATGACAATCAATTTTGCCACAGACACGAATGTTCAACTTGCAACCAAAATTGGCAACGCGAGAGCGGGAGCGTGAGCGTGTGCTTGGGTTGCGGTATATAATTCAAACCGACACAAAATGTGTCCTTGTCGCGGTTGCCTTCATTTTGCCGAGATGTCGTCCATCAGTGTGTATTTTTGGTTTGTGAGCGCTGAAGGGCGGGGAGCTGAGCATTCCGTTTTTGGATTACCCTCACTCTTTCCATATGAGGTGTTGAAGAATGCATCCAAATCAGCATGACGGGCGAGTGCAAGGAGGCTGCCCAAAATAACGAGCTAAGGTTGGCAGGAGGTAATGGACGTGCGCATGAAAAGAACCGCATTCGTTCGCAATTGCACTGATTTGACTGGAATTCGCAGCGTTAAGGTGTTGGACTGCTTTCTAAGCAATGATTTGTGAGTTTGTGTTTATCCTTTTCTAATGACAAGGAATACGTTGCTGCCTTTCACCTGGTACGTTTGCGATGCTCTCTGCGTAACATAGGGTGGCAAAAAAACTTCGAGCTGAGTTTGCGATACAATTTTCCTCGCCATCATGGAATTCGTGACAGAATTGTGGATGAGGGGCCAAAAGTTTGTCCCGGGGTCGAAAAGTTATACCTGACCACAAGGGATCAAGCCACGAACCAGGATAAGGGCGGATTAAGGGATATAGCAATTATTTCAAGGAAATCATGGACAAGGGGAGCAATAAAGGACTGATGCAACGAACGATTTCCGAAACTCCCCCCTGCCACACCTCAGTTGCCAAAGTCGTCTACGTGTAACTTTTATCTCCCTCCCCACCCACATACCACTTGGCATTTTCAACCTGTCCACCGCCTTCAAGTGAGTACCTAGTATTCATCCCAGTCAGTCAGTCAGTCATTCAAAAATGCAGTCCCAAGAGCCAAGGAATAACTTACCATAGTTAATTGCATGTTTAGTCTAATTAATTGTCGCCATTCTGAGCTGTCCGCAGCGCAGTCCTGTCACATAAAAAGCCGCACCAGGACCAATTTCGTGCCGTTTTCACAACTCATGTTTGCCTAGGGTTTCACGTTGCACTGTAATCATGCATGCAATTTATGAGTATTTCAGCACCAGCTGATATTTTAATTTCCCCACATCCAGAGCGCCGCAGAGAGCTCTCAAAACGACCGCACCACCACCACCAGCAGTCACGCCAAAACCGCCGTCACCGCCGCAGGAAACAACTATTTCTCTCTTTTTTTTCCATTTTTTGACAGATTTTCCAACTTCAACTGTTTAAAGAGGTATGCAAGGCGACGGAAAACAGTCAACAGTCGTCGCGCAAAAACAACGAAAAAATATGCACACATACCTTGTGTGAGGTGGTGGCAGAGCGCTACTAATTTACACCACGACTTGCATATCCATTGGATCGCAGACAATCTGTGATTTTCCCTCTCGTCCTGTTGTTGTTCTGTAGTGCTGCAGTTTCTGCGTTTTTGCAAATCGCAAAGCGAACGCTGAAAACATTATAAAATGACTCAAACAGAATGTGTGGCGGAACAAGATAGATAAATAAAATATCCACATGGCCGATTACGTTGGCTGGCATAGTGTTAGCTCATTTAGAATGCAAATTCGCCTCACTCCCCTGACTTCACTAGTGCTTTTTTTAAGCGTTCCTTTTTGCATTCAACCTGTCATTGGTGTTCGTTAGGTAGGACGTGACTTGGACACAAATGTGTATGTTTACTCTTTTTTGGCGTTAATTACCTTGAATTTGTGTAACAACCAGATGAGAGCGGCGGCAGTTATGATTCATGGTTGGCTTGACGGACTGTTTATAACGGTATTAGTTCAAGGGGTTGTTTGACCAAAAAAATGCTGTTGAATGAGGCTAAGTATTGTGTGTATTCTGGGACAGTTGGGTTTTCGTTTGAGGCTTAAGAGATTTAAAATATGGGTGACCATGTAAAAGCAGCAGAAAAATATTTGGGTAAACCCACAACAGTGTGAGATGAAAAATTTAATTCTGGCTTTATTTTGGAGCCAAATAATCCATGCTCACCGACTCAAGGCCCCAATTTTTGATGGCACCGGCAAATATTTTCGAGAATAGCTTCTCGAATGTTGACCTCAAGTCGTCTAAAGTGGTTGGCGTGTTAGCGCAGACTAGAAAGTTGACTTGAGAAAAAAATTAAGTCCCATAATAGCGGCGGCCAATGATGAACACTCGCCATGATCTCAACATGTCGCCAAATTTCTGCTTCACAACTTCTAGCGTTGCGTCACTTGTGTGCCTTGTAGCGCTGTCTTGTTAAAACCACATCTAGGGTATATCGATATTGTCGAGCTCTGACCATAGAGTATCGGTTAACATCGGTATATAACTGAGACCATTGATGATAACGACATCCTCTTCCTCCTTTCAAATGCCATAAAATTCAATGATGACAACACCAAACAGTCGCATTGATGCTTGGTCGCTCCAAAAATGTCACTTTTGCTTTTTGACATAACAGCTGAGTCATGCTTTTTGGGCCTAATTCGATTTTCACTTCTCGATTACCGAATTCACGGCTTTTGCTATGATCGCCCACTTCGATTATTGCGTCAGTATAATCTCATACAGGATAGATGCTGCACAGCGAACGACATCAGACCAATAAGGCCTACTTCTTTCGTCCTAAACTGCAAGCACAAAACTAATTCCTGTGCCAACTTGCGTATATGAAGGGCGGAAATGGCTCTAATCTATGTCTTAATTGGGACTGAAAAGGTCCAAAAATGTCAAAGTATACGCATTTATGGACATTGAAGTAGCCTTCAATAATGCAGGTACCAGTACAAATAAACTAACACTGAAAGTGCCAAAGCTGAGCAATCCTTTACAACCCTTATAGCAAGTCTGCCCAGGAAAACAATTATCATTGGAATCACAAGGCGGATTTCTTCATTTCTACCCTTCCGAAGGAGTCATACACGAAGTTCTTCTAGAGCTTTGATATACGGAAACCAAGGCAACCGCATACACCGACTCCGTCTCCCGACTCTTAGTGACCTAGTTGAATGCGCAATAAGAACCTTCCTCAGGAGTCTTGTGGTCTAGGGAACAACCCTCAAAAAACAGATCTAGTCCTTTTCACAAACAAAAGGCTCATTCCACTTTTAAGCTTACGATCTTTGAGGGCACAATTCTCATTCTAACAGAAAGCGCGAAATACCTTGGTGTAATTCATAAATGGCAGCTTAGTATGGTGGCAGGCTTGCCTAAAATCCAAGACTTTCATGCCAACGACGGGCTTAGAGGTTCTACTGGATCTTCTTCTACTTGACCTATTTTTGCAAAAGACTGCAAAGAGCGCTATTAGAATCATCTAATCCAAAGGTAGGATCCCAAGCCTCACTGGTCATGCAAGTATACTCGAACGATTTGAAATGGAGCAAGTCGAAAACGACTACTCTCTCCCATTCCTTGACTTCGAAATACCCTTCCGATGTTATTTCCCAACAAGGGATGTGTGGAACACAAATGAACATATCAACAACTCGACCATCCCTCTTAGATACCATGAGAACACTATGGAACCTACCAATGAATTTATATGCAGAGGCTGTGGTGATCATGGAGAAATAGGGTATACTCCTCACTACCTTTGCCCAGGCTCTGCAAATTGAGATACGGAAACTGGGAAAAGAACCTCCAGGAAATCACAGATACCGCAGCTCCAAACTTCCGATGCCCAACAGACTCAAACTTTTCCACTGCGCGAAACTGAAGAATGATTACGATCACACAAGATGAAATTAGCTGGGACGGAATTTTGGTAATACTTTTTTATAATTTCCGAAAATTCGCCAGAAATTATGTCCAAGCTGGTATCATGCTGCCGCGATCAAGGTGCTCAGCACCGAGCACTCAAATACGTTATTCTGGGTCTCAGATCGTATGAGAACTTGCCAGCAAAGTGCATGAAGGCGACCCATCTCAGGAAATCCTACGTATCCCCATACTCTTGGGGATGGTAAAAAAGGTGGTGTTAGCACAATAAAGAAACTAAATAAAAGGTGGAACTCTTTGACCACCTGTGGGATCACCTGAAAACCGACAAACTCCTTCAATGCGACAAGAAGTTATTATGGATTATAGTTGAAGCGGTAACCCACCATAATCATCTGAAGTGGCATGAAAAGGATCTTGATGATCTTAAAAATATCTCTTAAACCTCTTTTTAGTCTGTAAGGATATCCGAATGGTTGAACAAAATGGGAAAAAATAACATAAAAAGCATAAGGACGAACATAACGCAGTAGGAGCTAAGAGATAATTTCCCCTCATGATCATCGCAATGCGTCCAGCAGGACGAAAGTGAAATGTCGCCTCCCCACGTGTACCCACGCACCACTCAAATTAACCCAAGCTGCTGAAACATAAAAGTTGGAACAAATTTTATTGCATTCTGGTCATCTTTTAAGTCATGTACAAATGCGAAAGTTGTCCGGTTTTAATGACATTAAGAATCTTTAAGGGATATTTTGAACAGCTTTCTTGGAATCGAAAACTTACCCGGTAAATTCAAAACTGCTGAAATAATTTCAACTGAAAACCGCTCAATGCTCCACCAAGTCGCGGTATAATGATGTTTTTATATGAGCAACCTTCTAACTTTTACGCCAGAATAAATAAAATCTCTACAAACCATTCGTAATGCTGGAGAATAGAGGGAAGGAGAGGTAACGAGAACGTTGAGAGTACCTTTTTCTTGGCCTTTAGATTCTGCGAACATTCGCAGTGATTGAAGAGGGAGGTGGTGCGAGAAAAGTTGTTACCGGGAATTCAAGCTTAACAAGGGAGCGTAGGAGTCAACCCACTTTCCCTTACCTTTGCGGCACTGTTTGCAAAGTTGCCATGAACTCATCATTAACCCGTCACCAAATGACTTTAACTATGTAAACGCAATGAACCACAAAACCCACCCATAAATCGTCCTTATCGAAACACAAAGTCCTGTAATGCACCATCGCTGGTGATTAAGTTCCAACAACAGTCTAGGACTAATCTATTCCAGCATGTACTTCAAAAATCCATTCAACCGACACGCCATCATCCGCTACAAAAGACATCAAAGCAAGCTCCTCTATACACAAGTTATGAAATATTACGTGAAATGATTTATTGTCCCTAAGTACCAGGAACCATCTGTTTGAAAAACAAAGTCCACAGCTAAGGACTCTCCACTTACACAACAAGACAAGAAACACCCGGATGTTGAGTCGGTAGAAAGGAGCAGAAGCAGCAATGTGACAAAACGGCAACCGTATTGAGTTACATTCCTCCTGTCTTTCGACACCTAAAATTACACTGTAAGTAAAAAGATGGCTTCCACCATTACACAGACAATCAACGGCAGCCCAATGTAGAAGCTACATATCAAACGTCCTTCTAAATTATTAAATACGAACGAGAACACGTCCCAGACACTCACTCGCACCACGACCACCTCGTCTCCCCGGTGAGCGCCTTACAATTCAAGGCAAGAGACTGCTGTTTGACACAGGAATGCTGTTGTGAGTCAACGTTGAATGGTTGGGTAATGCTTTGGGTAAGGACTCGCAGAGTCCCTCGCTTGCGGAGAGAGCGTGGGTGGGTGCGGATTGATGGATGGATGTTAAGATGGTGAAAGTCACATTTTTTGCCCTCCGTTTACGAGTTAATCTGAGGGAAAATATTACCTCTGAACGAATGGTTTTTAATTACATTTCCAATGTGGAGCGACGTTGACGGGCGGACAGATTGCGGAAGAACCCAGTAACCCGGAAGGCCGAGGGAGACTGGCGGATGGGGAGATACTGAAGTGGGAACACATTCCTGATTTATTCGATAAGTCGATTATGATTTTCCGGTTGTGGAGTCCTCCGCGATAAAAGCATGAAATAAAGGAAAAACTATTTCAAGAGTGCTTGTGTTATCTGCTTCCTCGCATCTACAACTCATTGAAATCTCGTAAATCGATCTAGGATCAGACCGGGAAGCCCTACGGCAATGCGTCCAAACGTGATATTTATCCTATGAATCATGTATGCCAAAGCATAATTATTAAAAAATCAACTTGGTGTCCGTTAACGAACGCTGAAGCCATTCAGCCTGGGGCTCGTGCGCGGATCGCAGAGTGGAGTATCGCTTCACCCGATAAACGTTAACTCCCTACTAATGCCTTGTTCCAGAACCTCTGGCAATTACAGCAACAAGACATACCAGACAAACACCACTTACACCACTTGTACCTTAATAGAGTCGTAACGAAGACAACTGCAAGTCATTCAAGTAATTGTAGTAAATTTTCAAATATCACTCGATTTCCTGTGGCACCACTGTGGGCATGCAGCCGGTCATAGTGAAGTGGTCACCTCAATGGCCTTATTGAGAGCGTATTGCACACAATGATGGTCAATGAATGACCGGGCAAGCCACTTCCATACGGAGTCTCCAGTATGCGTAGATGTGGCCGGTGACTGTGTCCTTTTGTGCATTTTATTTATCACAGACCGCAGTGAGTCAACGAGTGGAAAAAATTACGCAAGCCACTCGAACGAAGAGAATAGTTTCAATTAGGCAATAGTCTAACCGTGCATTGGCGGTACGATTGTGTGATTCACGGGAGTCTGTAGATATGTCGTCGCCAGTTTTGCCGTATTCTCCGTTTGCGTATGGCGTAATCATCCAACTTGGATGGAATGAAAGGAGGCAATCGGTTGCTGATACATACCTTTTAACTCTATTTCTGTAACATGGCCAGTTCAAAGTAATACTCCGGATGTTGGTTGGGCTGTTTAATGTGTCGATCATGGGATGAAGATTGAGTTATGGGCAATGCCTGTTTTAGGAAGGGGCTGATAACAACAGAGTGTCATGCCTCTGCATGGCAAGGGGAAATGTATCAACGAGTTTGAACTGATCGATGGTCTTGCCACAATCCGCATACAAAATTGGACAAAAAAAACGGTTCACGTGTCTTGCCCGCTCATTCCCACATCCTACGCAGATTCATAATGTGATTTCCAAGGAACGTTTTTTTTCCTACAATTGACTAAATATTTATGGGTTATACTTTACACCACATTCGACTTCCTATTTATCCAGGAAGTATCCGACTATTTTTTTTTTGTATTGATGTTTGAAAGCTTGCCGAAGTTTGGCAATCCATGTACTGTATTTTTCTCATTCTTAAACTATTTGTCTGTAATATCGGATAAAGGCACAACCCGCTTAACATCACAATAATTCGTTATCCGGCTGATGCGATATTATTCGGGTTCATCTGTAGGTACATCGATTCAGTTTTCATGGTTTTTCATCAATAAAATGTGAATGACGCACAGTGGGGCAAAACACTCTAAAAACTGGAAAACAATTAAAAAAAGGAAATAAAAGAAATAATGTTTTGAAAGTTTACTGTTAGAAAACATATCAGCGCATCGAATGATCCCTCATTTAAGTAATTCGCATGCTCTCCCCTCTTTGGCAAGCATTTGAAGTCACAATATTATTTTGAAGTGAGTGAAGTGAGAAAGTGAGAAAAGGAGTTAGTTTTAAAATACTCTGAACTGAAGACACGGAATCGAAATCTTTAGATGTGTGGTTTAATATTAAAATTAGCAACCATGTATGTGTCTGTATTTAGTTGCTTTAATTAAAAACTTAAAACCTAAAGCTTAAGGTAGGTTTTCATATCGAGATATTTGTATTTTCATATATCTGAACTTGTTGGCTAATAGATTCAAAAAAGATTGGCAACACATATTTGCGCCATTTAAAATTTATTTAAAAAAAATACCTACAGTGTACAGGCTCTTGAAGTAATTTCAGCTACTCTTCTTTCTATCGAGAATTATCACAGACAAGACAAATAAAGACTTTAGAAGTAAACATGATTCTTCATCAGATGATTTTCACAAAAAAAAACAATAAATATTAGTGATTATATTTTATCATTGTTAAATCGTATATAACTACCAAAATGATTGGGAAATTAATGCAAATCAATTTTTAGATTATTTGATCGTAAGTATACATAAAAGTACTATTAATTAATTTTTTTAAACATATATGATGATGTCTAACGAATACAATAAAATTTATAGAGTTAATATCCAGAAAACGAATTATTTCAGTTTTTGGGATGTGCTGCTCCACTATGCGGTGGATTCGATTAGTTTTCAATTTCAATTGGACTAGAACCTGTTGATTGTGCTGTTTGCAGACATTTTGTGGGACCTATATTTTTACAAATGTATTATTTTCTTTTTGGGTGGGTCGCAGTGGCGTAGTGGGTTAGTGCGTCGACTCCTACGCAGAGGGTGCCAGGTTCGATACCCGAATTTACCACCTTTCATATTTCACGGCTCCACCTCTTTCGAGTCACTGACAATGTTCAAACTTGGCCGTTCGGAGTCGGCATTAAACTGTAGGTCCCTTCCACGCGTGAGAGAACTATAGCACGCACAACGCGAGTGGTTGCTGAGAAGCTTGGGCCAGGTCCCCCTCGGACTGTAGCGCCACCCATATTATTATTATTATTATTATTTTCTTTTTACGGACAGCACATCCGTGTCTATGTGCGACGAGCCGTACGCAATTTCACCTCGATCGCTGGGTACGATTCACGCCCGGTACGACCAAAAATATATTTACGGTCACGATCGAGTCACTGACAATGCTCTGCACTGCAAAGAGAAGTCTAAAAAAAGCTTCACAAACTTGGCCGTTCAGAGTCGACATAAAACTGTAATTCCCTTCCAAGGAAGAAAAATAGCACGCATAATACGAGTGGTTGCTGAGAAGCTAGAAAGCGTAAACCCTCATAGTCGGAACTTCTTTAATGTCCATCGGTCTAGAAATGTACCATAACCATAACATTGTATAAAGTTGGGTGCATATATATTTTGATATCCCTAATCTTGCAATATCAATAAATGAATTTTGACCCAAGTCGACTTTGGCGGTTTTAACTTGTGACCACTGAAATGTCAATTCACGGATTGATAAGTGTTGGGATTAAACTTTTGCATAAACAAAAACTAAAATTTTATTTCCTCTTAGAACACATTTTATTTAAATGTTAGTTAATTAATTGCCCATGTCCTAAAGCAGAACCACCCAAATCTGCCAAGCTATTTAGAAAATAGAACTGTAGATATATGCATTCAGTTTTCCTAATTAAAAATATTGATACGATCATATTAGTAGCGAAAGAACCTAAAAGATAACCATTTTCCTGAAGAAACAACAGATAATTGCTTGCGGTAATTCAAACAATGAACAGGGCATAAATAGGCCAACGAAAAAGCTAACCTATGTACTGAACCTGAAGGCTGAACTGACTTCAATGTGCCAGTCGCAGATTGAAAAAATTGGAGAATAGTATGGGAGAAGAAGCTTCTTCGATTCGAGAATCGCCTTTTCGTTTGATAAAGTTGGTTGTAGAGACTGTTTCCTTTAGAGGTGGAAAACTATAAATTGATAACATTGTTTTCTTGTGACACATGTTTTGACAGTTCTTCGTTGTTTGGTTTGACAATTTATTGAGTTGTCGTTCAAATTTGGTTCAATCCGAAAAAGCCGAACTAAGCCATTCTGGAAACAATACTACATCCAGAACAAGTCTACAAAAGCTTGGTGCAAATTCTGGGCGGGGGAATCATATGTCATCAACTCGAGTTGATAAATCGAGTCAAACAGAGTTAAAGTTAAGTCAAGTTGTCAGAACTAAAACGTAAACCTTGAATTTAACAGGAAACAGCTTCATCTCGAAGTGAACAAAGCAAAGGTGGGCAAAGCAAAGTAAGCTCATTGCACATGCACATGAATAAACCGAGTTGTACTGCGCAGTTCAGTATTGGTTGTGTTTCTCATGAGACGGTCATGGTCGCACGTGGTACACGTGCTGGAGTCCATTTTGTGTATGGGTCAAGCAATGTAAAAAGATAAATCGAGTTGGGTTTGAATCAGCTTGGCAATCGCTTATATCCAACTCGAGTTTCAACTCGGTTTGCTTCAATTCCAACTCGATTTAACTCAGTAGTGGTATATTAATAATTTGTAAGCATTCATCCGAAATAGAGACTGATGTACTGTGAAGCGTGCAAAGGACGCAATTGGACGCCATGTGCTTCACAAAACATATCGTAAATCGCGTAAGCGCAATCTCCGCCTCTAAAAAAACTCTTAATCTTTAAACTTTGATACTATTCGCTTAACACTGTCTTGGTATAGTCAGTCGTTGAATTTCACCTTGTTTGTGTGGTTCTTGAGTCCAGAGTGAACCTAGGCCTCACACATCCAACCTCTACAGCTGGCACAGTATCTGTCCGACTATGTCCATTTTCGTAGTTCCTTTGTAACCTGTGTGTGCCATCTTAAATGTGGTCGCCCTCTACTGACTCGGATTAAAAGTGCCAGCCATAAGGTTAATTATCACTAGAAATTTACACAGCTTTGCGCTTCAATTCAATTTATAATTCTCCAGTACAATAACCGTACCATAGTGGCTTTTACAGGGGAAAAGTCTCCATGGCCGGCATTGTCATAAATCAATTTCTCAAACCTCGCTGGCTGCTCACCTTTGAATTTCAATAAACACAACTGACCTCCGGCCATAGTTGGGTTGGTCCCTTATCTACCCCCCCATCAGTCCTAATTAAACAAATTCCATTCATATTCCTTTTTGCATTTTTAATATAATTGGAATTTATTATTTCACAAATCGAAAGTTGTTATTTTTTTTTCTTTGTTTTTATGAAGAACACAGCAGAAGCAGAGGAGAGAGAAAATCCTCCTGAAGGAATGCCCTGAAGGGCACTCGTAACTGCAGCCAGTACACTCGCTCGAGCGGAGATGTAAATACACAGATAAGCCGATGGCCAGCTGCCTCAGAATCAATATTTATGATACTAGTAGTCGGCGGGTAAATGGTCGACTGGGCGAATGATTTATACGGAAAGGGATAAACACTATAAACTAAGAAAATTATAAAAAGACTAATTAGAGTTCTTGGCATTTTGTCGTTGTGGGGAATAGTCAACCTGGTCGTTTCTCCAAAAAGGCGTAGTGTCATTCGTTACTTTTATGAGACAGCGAACGTCAACGCTGGCGGATGAGAGCAGGTTAATGGATATCAGAATCAGATTGAGTTTAAATTTATGCAATAATGTTGGGAAAACGTTTAAATAGTTTGCTGTGCAATGCGACGATGAAGTTGTCAGGGAGATTACTCCAACTTATGATACTGCTACTGGTCTTTGCGGTAATGATCGAATTCGGTTTATCGATGGGGAAAGGGTAGAAAAATCGCTACTTGAATCAACCGAGGCCACATTGTGAAGTGTTTGAAGAAACAGTAGTGTTCAATCAAAAGGCGTAGTGTAGCTTAGGGTCCCAAGAAAAGGTCTCGGTTTTGAGAGTTATGGGCTAGTAGGTTTCTATTTGAAGTCCTCCTTATCTAGATAGCTTCTGCAGTTATTAGTGAAGAACCTACTTTAATTTATAAAATGAATTAATGCTATGTTCCCAACGAAACCGGAAGGTTCGGATGTCAATGTCACTGGCTCCTGCCTATATTTGTGCAGATTTGTGCAAGATCGTGCCTTTGATGATGACGTTTGAGTTACGCATCATCTACTCGAGAATAAGTTCAGATCAATTTGACTTTATTTCCCGAAGCCAAAAATAATTTAAAAACACATATTGACTAGTGATGGGCATAATCGAATGATTATAAGAATCGAGACTTTAGTAATCGAGATGGTATGATAATTGAATTATCACTCAAGATGGGCACATAATCAATTAGTACAACTAACTACTAACTCTTTCGAATAAATACCACTGCATGACGCAGTTGATTAAGTTCCTTGGGTTAGTCGGGTCCCCTGTACGAATCCCATTGAAGGCAAAGTTAATACGTTTTTATCTGGTTTTCAAATCTGGTCTAGATCTGGATCAAATTTAACGGCACTATCACTGGAGCGGTCAATCAGAGGTATTAGTTCACAAGGGACCTAAGCGTGCGGCGTACTTCACTATCAGTCTCGTACCTACCTACCTGACTCATTCGAATGACTGCTCACTATTAATACAAGATAACTCCATAAATATCTCTTCAGTGCGAGAAAAAGTGATATATAGTTCTCGTCGTGAAATAAGTACTGATCAGAAAAATACAAAAGAAACGACCTTAAGTATTACTCCACTAAGAATCGAATTGTCTTGTGTTATTATTTAGTTGATTCAAATGATTGGGTAGTCATTCGAATGAGTTACTAGCCATTCGAACGAGTTAGTTATCATTCGAATCATTGATAGAGAAACGAGGTGTTCTCTAGGTGTTGAATGTTGACCATAGGTTCGTGTCTGACAATTGTTGGTGAGTGGTGTGCCCTTAGTAGAAGGCCGGCAAGAGGTGTTTAAATACGTACCTGTTTACGTTTATGTACTCACAGTTTTTCATCATGTTTATCGATTTTTATCATCAGTAAAAAACAGTTTTCGTTTCATTATTAAGTTCAATCTTAACTGGAATTCTTTCCACATTATGCCTTTACTATGAATGAAAATATAAAAATGCATCATGCCGTGTGCCGATCATAACTTTTAGTGCTCCATATGAGTAGTCAAGCAACAGTCGAATAGCACAGAATGTTCTCACGCCCTTATCTACAATACCTTTGTTCTCCAAATGCTACTTTCACTAATTCAATTTTGCGATTGCCTTATCCTTATCCACAGAATGGATTTCGATTGATTGCATGACGCTTAGAGTCACATTCCCATCTTAACCTTTGCCCTTACCCGTACAGTCCTGTAGTGATATCTTTACGATTATTTCCCAAGATACATTTACATCAAGGGTCATCCTCCAGAAGTCAAATAAATAAATATATTTATGAAGCCATTAACGTTAAAATGACCTCCACACTAGAAACTCTGCAGCAAGTATCTTTGAAGCAACACCTGACAGCAGAAGTAATGGAAAGAAAATTGAGTAATTAAGATACCTACGTTACGCCCTACCTGAGATTGCTATTAGTTTATTTTGTTTCTGTGAGATACGTGCATACGCTGGCGGCGAGGAAGCGGTGCGGTCGGTGTCTGAGATTGTTTGAATTGAAATATATGAAATGAGGATGCGTACGGTGGAAGAGGTGAATTAAGTTGAAAGATGCATTTGAGGAGGTCTGAGGGCGATGCATGTGAACTTAGTTGACTCACGGAAATTTTAATGGCAACTGACGTGGAAATTATTACCGTGGGTATCTGCAATTATTCTGCTTGCCAGGATTTTGCTTGAAAGCTGGCGGTGTAAACTGGAGAGACTCTGAGTTTGCTTTGCTATGTTCACCGCTCACCTTTTCATCGAACCTGGGAGTTGATGAACAATGGGCCAGTGGGGTTATTCAAAAGCGACGTGCATATGCTAAACTGGAATGAAGCTAGTTGTGCGTGGGGATTTGATGACATTGTTGTTGGTTCATTTAAAAGGCGGCATGGCATTTTATATTTTTATGGCGTCTTTCAGATGACTCCTTTAGCTTCACTTGGTGGCGCTATCCGATCGTTTTTGAAACTTACCGCTGTATCAAAAATTAATCAACTCTGCCTAGTTACGCACAATCCTCGAATCAAAAAGATGTTTGTTCTTCCGCTTCCGATATATCAGTTAAGCATAGGGTCGAGAAAGAAATGATATGTGAAAATGAAAAATAAAAAAAATAACCAACTTTCGACGAAAATGTCATTCCTGGAATAACAGTGTATAAGTTAGAAGTCTTTTCAGAAATAAAATGCACTTTAAGTGCGTGCACGACGAAAAACTCAGGCTTGCTGAATTGGTCCGTTGCTTTACTGCTAGAATGGGAAGGTCTCGTTGTAAAGTCTAGGTCATACAATTTGCACACACAAGCAGCCGGTATTGGCTTGGCTAATACCAGCCCGAAACAAAATATAATTGGACAATACACCTCGACTTGACCCATGCCATAATACACATTTTTTGCTTCCGGTTCATCATCAAACCGAGTTCGTCAACCCGGGTTAACTCGGTTTGTAAAACATTCGGTTTGGCACCTCATTAATAACCGACTAGTAATAAATGTTTGTTCTTTTAAAAAAACGTCTAAGGCATTAAGCTAGAAAGCTTAAGCTCATGGCTAACAAACTTTATAAAGAGGATGAGTTCAAAGATGGTCCTCGTCGATTCGACAAAGAATAACCTTAGTGTGTCTAAAATATGCACAGCCGTCTAGGGTTAAAAACAAACAAACAACTTTTTCGAATCAGCACATCGCGTGAGATGGGTGAACTCAATAAACCCCCTACAACTCGAGTGTGCCGCCACAGGTGACCACCGTTTTTTTTCTTTGACATATCACTATAAAGATTTTCTCGAACTCACTCAGTTCCATCAATTATTTTAATTTCGTCGGCAAATCCTTAAAAGACAACTACAATGCACCAAAGCCTCAAGCACTGGCAACATTATTGAGCTTGAACATTTAATGACAGCCTAATAAAAATGTGACTTCTCTTTGACTTTGTTTAGGCCACACCCGATGTAAAATGGGCGGTTGGCTTGCCGTTAAGGCGATTTTAAAAGCAAGCAGTTGAAAGACTACCAAATGACAAAATGTGATCACCTTGCCTCACTTTGAATACACAAGTGTGTTGACATTTTTTTATATTTCGGAATTCCTCGGAACATCCATTCGCCATCCGAACACCTCGATCAATGTCCAAGCAACTATAATTATTTAGGATGCACTTCAGTTTTCCGTGGAACACATAAAATAATAAAGAAATAAAGTATTACTTTACTATCCCAGGAGCGTTCCCCATAAGTTCGTTTATCTGACGTTCTTTTCAGGGAAAACAAATCAATAAAATCCAGGAACGAACCGAATGAACCCAACCCGAGAGGCAATTAAAGTGCACACGAAAGATTTACGCTCGTAGCACGTTGGCGTCTCGACATTTCTGATTGGGTCAAACCATCGACGACAGATTATAATCCAAAAAGCGAATCGTCGCTTGCCCGTGAGCCTGAGGGGCATTGACGACACTAAACCGTAAAATGTCATCATAAAACCCCCGGCAACCACAAAAAGATGAGGGAACCCTTGTAACACGTCTGGAATTTTATTAGTTGAACGGAATTTCGTGTCACCCTTCTGTGTTTGTGTATCTTTGCTCGTACACTTGTGTATCTCGCTCATGGGATTCTCATTGTTCTATCATTAGTTACAGAGAAAGAGACACAAAACTCGTAATGGGGCGAAATTCCTTCATTAGCAGAACTCGTCCGCAGCGCCGGCGGCAGCGGCAGCGGCGGCGACGGGCAGGAACTCCCCCATTTGAACGGGCATGTACTGGTAGTAGAATCTGCACAGAGCACCCCAATCTGGCTGTGACCCAATTACTCAGAGACAAATTTCATGTTAAGTATCCTTCTTATCCTGGTGCCTTATCATCGTTTAACTTTTGGTCGGTTAACGGCCAGCTACGTTAGACGGTCAGAGTGGCACAGTGGCACTGGAGGATGGACGCAAGGGGAATGAAGCTTACATTGTTGTAGATAATGCAGGATGCTCCAGTTGGCACCAATTAAGTTGATTCACTCGACCTCACACCCGAAAAGCTAGCTCTGGCTTGATAATGATAGAGTAAGTGGGCGAGAAGGGGGCTGAAGTGTCGAGTGTCGACCGTTGTGCTTGGACATGTCCTGGGAATCCCTATGCTGGCGACGACACAGAAGCTAAAATCTGCAAATCGGATTATCCCATAGTAGTTCTCTTGTATCCTTCGCTGCTTCTGCTGTTGCTGCTGCTTCTCCTGCTGCTGGTGCTTTCGCCACCATGAAACGTAATCCTACTCCGTCGCACAGGATACCCCATACAATCGGCCACATCCCGTTCTTCTGGCTCCACTCACACTCCAATCCTATTCAATCCCTCGGCCTGGTTAGAATAGACGGTTTTCGATGCAGTGACAGTAATTGAATTGTACAGCAAAAGGATCTTCGTTCTCTGTTTGCTGGAAGTGATGCGAGTGTTTACCATGCAAGGATATAAGTGTTTAGCACTTAAATTGTCCTCCTTTGCAGACACGAGTCACTGTGGTGAGAGGGCAAATTGTTGCAGTTACCTGAAAACCTTAAATTGAATTCCCCTCAATACATTCACATCACATCACATCCCATCACATACACACATCTGCGCTGTATGAATTAGTTCATGACATTGCTTGATCCCGTTTAGGATTTATACGTCTGCTCATCGTGTACGGGTACTTAAATGTCAGGTAAAATACGAAGTAATCGAGTTAGGTTAAGCGACACATAAATTTTGTATCTCGAGGATACTTAAGTCTCAGTTGTGTTAGTGAAAGACAAATCCTCGGCAAGTGGCAGGTACAGAGAAGAGGACAGTCTGGGTCCATTACTTGAATTGAATAATTAACGCTTGAACTATCGTGTGGGGGCTGGAGCTATGGGCCAGCTCGTTCTGTGATGAGCTCTATCGGGAATGGGAATAGGGCTAAGGACGTGCACTTTGTTTGCATCCGAACTTTCTTTGATGTTGAATGCCCTGCAGAACTGAAGTTACTTGCTACATGACAAGCCGTCCCATTCAAGTCGTGTCCCACACCGTTTCAAATGCAGAGTTCAAGGAACATCTCACAATGGGATGGATTTCGGAAATAAGGCTTTGTAGAGACCCGAGTAAGGAAGGAGACGCCTCCACGCATCCGGAAAAAGTTCAACCAGTGGGCGATTATCAAACGCATATCTGCCACATAAAAAAGCGACGCATATGAAAATAAATCTTTCATGTGGATAAGGACAAAAATTGAATGATTCGCATCACTGAACGTTAAATTAAACGAGAGGAAGATCTGAGGAAATTCAGGGAAAAAATTTGACAGCCAAAGGAAGCAAAAATGAAGGATATCCATGCTCCAAGATACACATATTATCGTAACTCGAGGAAACGCTTGGATCCGAGAAGAGGTGAACGGACAACACTAGCGGGAGGGTAAGCAGCCCGGGCATTAGAGATGGAATAGAACCGAATGCCAGAACAAACGTAAAAGAGAGCAGATAATCCAGATGAGCACGAAGGAGGACGTTCGTAGGCATACGTGCCATACGATGGATGATACGAAAGTGAACAAGACAATGCGAATGGATAGAAAAAGTGCCATAAATGCTGGGATTAAATATTAACAAGACGAGCATGAAAGTTCACAGAATGCACAGCGGAGCACAAGTAAGCACTCTGAATTAGGTCAAAGCTAAAAATTAAAGCGATGTGAGACTGGCAGTGCAGACAATGAATGGATGCATATGGACTGCAGAGAGGTGAACCGGAAGAATATGACGTGAATGAGAATGTGGAACTCTACATGACCTAAAACATGTGTGTGTACAGGGTAGCTGTAGACACTGCTGCTAACTGCAAAGCATTCAGAGCCCCTGTCGCAATGGAGAAACCAACCCAAATTAAGGGTAAACATTCATGTGGAAGTCTTTCGTTCAACGAACACACATGTACATGCATTTGCGATTACAGATTCAAAGCCATAATTCTGAATCCTATTAAAAATTTAGGAACATATTGATCTTTATCTGGGTTTTAATTGAATGTGCCCATGTGCAGTGATTAGTGAATACATCGAGGAAATTTTGTGCCCGAAAATATTTAACGTCTGCTGAAATGAAAGTAAGGTTCGACATGGGTCGTTGAAGTTGGGGCAATAGTGAATGTACACTTACAATGTAAAAGGCTCAAGAAATGCTATGACAGTGACTGCTTGGAGACGAAGTAACAGGGCCGTATCTAGATTTGGCATTCTATAAAATTTGTGATAATTTGCAAATTTATTAATTTGCTAATTCAAAAAATCCAAATCAATGAGAACAAAAATATGTTTCCAACGGGGCGTCATAAGCTCGTTTTATCGGCCAATTATCAGCGCTAGAAAGAGGATACTCCAAAATGATTGCTTGCATACGCTGCTGAAACTGACTGACAGAGCGGACGACGAACATAGAATGCAGTCATTGAGATCTATGCGGGATTGGACAAAAATTGGCTGCTGGTAATCGAGGAAATCGCAGTATACCCTGCCTTCAGGAAAGGATAACTTTGTAGATTTTTCCACGTCCAGCATAATGAGGAGCTATTGCTTAGTAGTAATGCAGGACTTTTTGAAAATCAGACCGTCCATGGGCTGCAAGAGGATGTTAGTCGGTAAGTAATGAATGACTGCGACTACATTGGCTCCGCGGGAGACAGTGCTTATTACACCAGTGGCGAGGTCAATGAGAGAAAAATTCCTGCCAATGACTGACGTCTTCTGGTGCTCAAGAGGCACAGGAGGATGACATAGCTAATTTTGGACAAGAACCTTATCGTAAAGATGATGGCGAAGAAGTCCTTGTTATTTTTTAACGGAGACCCTTCGACTCTTGGTTCTGTATGAGTTGATCGGCAATTAGAAGAGACCGGAAGCGAGGAACGACTTTAAGAAAAGCGTTCCTGCATCCAAGCTGAAGTGGCCTTTTGAATGACGTTCCATCCACAATGGCGTGAATATAGCTTCAAAGAAACGCAAAATCCAAATCTTACACCACTGTTATTTTAATTAAATTTCTTATCCTATCGTTTTTATCTGGTCATCCAATCTCATGGATATACACATACCGCCACTCAACTATCCGACAACTACTATAAACCGCCATGATAAACAGAATACAAGGTAATATGTTCGCTTTCTATCAAAAGAGAAAAACGTGGCGTAACATATTTCAATGAATGCACAAAAGAAGAGTATTTCCCTTGTGTTTATGTGTTTTTTAAATGAAACAATATTCTTTTCTTACAAGTACAACAAAATTGATTTAATTTTCTTTTGTGAGTTACATTAGTATCTGCAGGCACACGTTAACTTAATATATAAACTGTTTACATTGCTATTACTTTACTTACTTTGTTACTCTTTTTGTCTTTGATTGTATTAGAACCAATTCCCATTTTCAAAGATTTTAAATTACATATTTGATTCAAACAACAATTTCATGGGAAACTGAGCACTGCTGGGAAATATATTCCGTCACGCACACAAGCCGATGAAATAAATAATGCGCCGGAACATATTACATTGTCTTCTGTGTATCATCATAATCCACCGTGTTTTGCGGGTTTGGATTTTTCATGACTAGGCTCTGTAATCCGCCGTCATTGAAAATCTTCACCTCCATAGTCTGCCATCATCATTCTCTTTAATGCATATGACGGGATCAGTTCTATACTTTACATATCTATTCTATACTTTGACTACATCCGCACAGTCCACTAAGAAAATATATTTTGTAACGAACAAGCCATGTTAGAGCTTATTCATTTTTTATGCATATTTTCGAAAGAGTATTTGGCACTATACATTGATTTCATTAATTTATCTGTTTCCCTTTCGGTCTTTGTAACTTGGTCAGTTTTGACCCATGGGTATGCGGTGTAGAGCACTTGGGGGATTTTTGATTGTTTAATTATAATTTTTTTGGATAGATTTTGTGTGTTTTTGGATAAACGTGTGTGCCAATGATATTAAGGCGTTTGAACTTTGTGTAGTGCTCTAATTAAAATATTAAAACTGAAGTGTGGGATATTGAAACAAAATTGTGAAAACAGTCCCATGTTGGTTATATGGCTCACCATAAGTATTTCCGTTATCCATTATATTCAACACACAATTAAACATGCCACTTAAAAATTTAATTTTTGTTAAGGTGAATATGAGTTCGATATATACAACGCCACAAAATTTGGCAGAAAGGCCATTTTCCGTTTAGAGCTCCATGGTCCTGGTTTAAAAAATGGGCATCTATGGACAACACTTTTATAAGAACTGTTATATGGAGTTTATTTATTTTATGTTGAATTTTTTTGTATTTGTCTTGTATTAATTCTTTGTATACTTAGGACTTTCTTTAACTATTCAAAAATATAAAGTGAATTACAGAAGAGTCTGGGAAACATGAACGGGTCTATAAGATGAACAATTCGGAAAAAATGAACGAATTTGTCAACAACGAAGACAACTTACTCCCGGCATATTTGGCCACTAAATAAGTCTGTTTTCATACCTTTCATCGACAACTTTTCTTATTTATTTGTTTGTGTTTTTGCTTTCTTAAAATGAAATTAAATCTTGTGTATGGATTAACATATGTATGTTCAAATATGATTCTCAAAAAGAACAATTTGAAAAGATTAACGAAGCGTGCTTTATCTGTTCATCTTTCTACGATCCTGCTGTATTGCAATGTGTACGCCATAACTTGGAACACCTACTATAAATATTAATACAAAAAAATCTATACATTTTGCTGTTTAACCCAATAGGTTGATCCCAATTTCGTCGCTTTCAGTAACCAGATGATGGTTGGGATTGTGGTGGCGCATTCTCAAAACAATCGAATTGCACACTTAATGGCCCAAAACATAATTTTCAAATGTTGTATTATATGTGGTACCAACAGAAGTTTTGCATTTTGCGGCTGTATATATGAATGGCGGCGTGTGACACGTGAATTTACGTGAGATTAAAGGTTCCAATTCAGCTGCTCGGAAATTCAACTCTGACAGTCAAATGCTTATTTTCAAAGGGCTGGGCCCATAACAGCAACTCATGTTGTACGTGTTTGTTCCTTCATGAGTGAATGCAACCTACAATTTTATGCCGTCCCAAACGGCAATATTTAAGAAGCTTTTTTCTAGATAGAAATCACTTTAAGCATTTTTTAATTAATGGTCAAAATTGGTCAATTCGGGGACTGAACACACTGAACTGCGGCGTTGGGCTACACGTCTAGGCCGCTACTCTTTCTGTTAATGACCACCTTGAATTCTCTTGGGATTTAAAAGGTTCTTCGCCCACATGCACCTTCAAGAGTCCCTTGATTCACTTTCCTATTACCCTTGGATACATTTTTAAATATCCATCCAACCATATCGACGATTTTGATATGTATTTTTTTTGTCTACACAAACCCGGCTTAGTAAACATATTTGCAAACGATTATTAGTTGCCCGAGGGGTTACTTATTCATAGTGCCATTCTGATCCATGTGATGAGAGCATTCTTTCAATTAAGATACTTCTACGTAACAAGGAGCTCTTTGCGCTTCCGTGTCTGTAATAATTTTCATAAGCTTTGTCAGCTTAACGTTAAATGAAGCAAGCGAAAAAGATTTCCTAACGGGATACAAACCATTTAATCAAATTCGCCGGAAAGCATTGAGCTAAGCAATTACTTTGCCACCATTATCTACAATCTCAGATTATTTTCGACTGCATTAGGGAGCAGGGAGTACTTGGACTCGATCTGGTTTGGACAGTTTCATCATCACTTTTGGTACGGGCATCGCCAATATGCGGCACTAAGTGCCGGTCGAGGGAGAATAATGCAGAGCTCGTGACTTGGACAGATGCATTTTTTGGACCGGGATAAAAAGAAGTGGTCGCACTTTATGCTTATTGGGTTCGATTCAGACAAGCACATCGAAGTAAAACATGCAAAAGCCAACCTATTCTTTAAAATTATATGTGCACAAATTCTTATCCGACGGACCGTGATATCAAGCCGGCGGTAGGTACAGTGGGCACTATGGATTCCTTGCAACTGGGCAACTTAAAAGGCACTCCACCCTATCCAGCTCTACGTACGCCACCACTTCCTAAATTCATTGCTCCACATTTCTAGTCCTACAGAATTGCAGAATTTATTAAAAATAATCATATCAGAAGGACATTTTCCTTTCGTTCCACTACGATTGCTGGATATTTGCTAGCCACTTGCATTGAAACAAAAGGGAAAACTCACGATTATTGCTGACGGTCGTGGTCGAACCACTGGTTACCACACAATTCACTTGCACACAGCACACTGCCAATAAATAATCGAAGGTGAAAACGTTTCAAGACACAAAACACTTTTCACTTGCGGGCAGGGAAGCGAAAACAATCGATAACAATCCCCCGATACCGGCACCGAATCAGTGATTCCGCTGCACACTCAAAGGAGATTCCAGCGATGAATAGTCTTCCCTTTTCCCCAAGTCGATAATAATAACAATAATAATGGATCCATGATGTCCATAAATATATTCCTTAGTATCGTCGCTGCCTTGGGGCACCCAGTGTGCCCCTGCATTACTTTGGAGTGCAGTTGCCGTGGATTTGCACCGTCCAAGTCTACCACGAGGTCGTTGGGGGTAGTGAGGTTCAATCCTTTGGAGATTCTGCACCATTGTGGTGCCTGACTTTGGCCTTTTCACAGGTCTTTCCACAGGCAGCAGCGGCGCATAGCATTACACGCGTGATTAATATCAATTGCCTATCTAACGTCTTCGAATAAGTATCCGTTCCGCTTATGCTGGGAGGATCCGGCCGACCGTGGTGCATTCCGGGGAGAGTATCGCGATTGAACTCAGCCGAAATATCTGCGAGTTGCACAAAAAGCAGAAGCGACCACGGGAGAATCTCACATGTGCACTCAGAGGACTATTACTCATACCCCGCTGCCAGTGCGGACGGTCAACATGCTGGCGCAGACGCTCTGCGACGCCTTGTGCATAGATAACTGCCAGAATTCGTTTGTTGCTCTGTTCTTAAACCATTTCTTTCGTCTGAGAATTTGTTCAATGAAATAGGAATTGTCACGAAACCTGGACAAAGAATGTGTCCTCCTGATTGGCCAAGTAAGTACACCAGAAAAGAGGGGTCGAGTTGTCTAATAGCGGACTTGATCGACATCAGACTGGCTTTAGACTAAATCTGAGTGACTTGACTCTGACCTTAAATCTCATTAGCACCACTCTGCACAGCTGCATGCGAAGATATTCAGTCGATTGGACATTAATTCGCCTCGGAGAACAACCTGTCAGGTGATCAAATTAATACGGAATCCTCACGATCGGACGTTTACCCATCGACTTCCTTGATCAATCGACATTAAAACAAACGACTAATCGGACGTGGCACAGACGTGCACTTCGTATCTAACAGATAAGCGCT
Organism: Eristalis intricaria; assembly: GCA_964034865.1. Taxonomy (NCBI): domain Eukaryota; kingdom Metazoa; phylum Arthropoda; class Insecta; order Diptera; family Syrphidae; genus Eristalis; species Eristalis intricaria. The sequence goes on along the minus strand of OZ035875.1, from coordinate 89,976,702 downwards.
GATATGCAGCGCACATTAAGATCTGCAAAATACACACTCAACGGCCACTCACAGGCCACTGTGGGAAGGCTACCTATCCGCAACCCACAAATGGCGGTGAAATGCAGGCCCATTTGCCCTTCCCCTACGTGCTGTCCCCTTTGGGGCACCATCGCCAACTAACCACAACTGGACAGTTCTCTGAGGCAACTTGTAGTTTTGGCTATCGAAATCTCCTCAGAACCATACGTCCGGATGCGAGGGAAGGCCATCTTTTCCGCGTCTTCGTTTGCGCGGAAACTTTATGAGGCCATCATTCGCGAAACAGAGGAATCTGCAGAATCACTTAGCTCCGCCGTGGTTATCTAACATAAATTCACAGATTCGCATCCTTTTTGCGAAAGCCGCCCGCTCTGAATCATGTGAATTTATTCACCACTGCTGATTCCTTATCACAATCGTCTGCCGTATATTACCTTTTTTGGGCATTTCTAAGGCTGCGTTACGGCCTCAACGAGTTGGGTTGCTTCTCTCCCTATCTCTCTTTTTCTTTCTCTCTCGCTCTCTCTCTCTCTCCCTCACACTCTCTTCATCACTATCTGAGTTTCACGTTCACGTGTCGAGTCGAAGGATACCGCCGCCGCGCGGAGACTCGCCGAGAGGCGAAGTGGAGCACAAAGGCGAACTGCTTGATCGTTCATTTGAGATAAGGCCCAAGGAGCAGCGCACACACCAAGTGATGATGGTGGTGGCGATGATGGTAGTAGCTTTTGTTTACTTTCGGCCTGACCACCACAAGAGGAGCTCCAACCCAGGGCCAGGGCAAGAGGTTGTCCGAGAACGACCAAGTTTTCGTTTTGTTGTTGTTTAAGCGGATTTATACTGCAGCTGTGCCGCATCGCGCGCGATGTGTAGACCAAAGTTATTAGTTTGGCCAAATTTGGTAGCCAATAATGGCTTGGAGTGTTCTACACGTTGCAATGAATGACAGAGATGTTTATGGTATGGATTGCATAAAATTCTGAATTCCTTTGAGGTCACGGTGCGGCGATGCTTTTTCGATGATGGCATTCAAATTTCCACGCGGAAGTTGCGCTGCCAGTAGTCACGATCGTTTGGCTTACACATACAATTCGCGCGAAAATGTCACCTGATCTAATGAGATCTAATCAAGATCAGCGCTAGTCAATAGATAACTTGTCTCTGTGAAGCTGCCGAAGCCGACTTCACCAGCAACTGTTGCACCCTTAAATTGGATGGCATTTTCCGCGGGAAACCGTCTCATCGCTTTATCTACACGTGACCTTTAAGCCAAGAAAAAAATTGGAAAGTCAAGCACCGCACCACAGTGAAGGAACTCTTTATTAAGTATGCACACAAGCGATAGCCGATCACAGCATAACGCCACTGGAACGACGGAATCATGTCTCCGTATGACAGTATGTCACACGAATCACGACAACTTGTCTGCCACGGCAAGACCCACCATAGCCCAATTGCCGGAGCGGCGGTGGCGGTGGCATGTGCATGGTAAGTTTATGTACTGGCTGCATACGAATAATGTCGTGCCACTTCATAACTTCATTAGCGCACTCCGCTGTCAGACGTCACATTGGGTTAGTTTGCATATGTTTCGCGATTGCAGTCGCCCCACTTTAAGCCGGCGCGCGTGACGTTAAGATCGCGGATATATCCAGTCTTACGGTCGTCCGCAAAAAGTGCACACAAAATAACATATGTTTTTGTATATTCGGAGGACATTTGTGAATGATGACTGGTGATAGAACATGAACAGGAAAAGGTAAACTCGAATTCGGGCATATTCTCATGCTATTCCCATCTTGAGCAGCAGACCACAACTTTGTTGCGGTATCACTCGATACCGGATTGCAGGAAAAAACATGTTCGGTTTGCCTTCTGCCATGCCTATTGACGACTGTAAAAATATAAATAAATGCGGAAAACCACCTGCATGTCGTTGAGGGGTCAATGAAGCATGAAACATGATTATTTTCTAATTGGCTAGAACGCCAAGTAATCAATGCGACCGGATGGCAGCGAAATAACGAATATTTCGATGAAGACGTGGAACCCCTTCTACGATCGATTTTTGCAAAGATATGTATTAATGTATGCTGAAATGAGAAAACCTGATGAAGTGTCATTATAACTATCTAATTCAGATGGATAAGGAAATTAATTCTCCCGTTGAGGATCAAGCCCTCAGATATCTGCCAATGGGTCTGCCTCTGATCTCTCTTATCATATTTTTAAGCTGCTGTAAGAACTCAATCGATTGTTGGAATGAATCACATTTTGCTCCAGATATTTATCAGATTTGAGTAAAAAAGTTAGGTTAGCGTCCCTAGTGGTCGGCCACTCTCTAGTCGGCCTCCATTTTAATCATTCAGTCCTATAATATAAAAACCGTTCTCACATCTCCCCAAAAACTAAACACCATTACGTATTTACTTCAGCTGGTGGACACACATCCGTCAGTGCGCATTTGCAAAAGAGTATGACAGTGGTTATTGCTTATTTTTATTTATAACACCTTAATGATTTAGCATAGTTCTTAAAAGCGTAAGCTAAATACCTTAAGTGGTGCAAAGTTGAACAAATGTTAATATCAATGAAAGTAATGGGTGTCGACTACTAGCAATCAATTTAATGCCAAATATGTCTTCGTCCGTTGATGGCTGAGCACTATTTTTATACACTTTTGAATGATGATTATCTAAAAAGTATAGTCTCAAACTCAAATTTCCTCTGCCAATATTGTTCAATTTAGATTACTTTATATTTAAAATTTAGTTATACATAAGTTTTTTTTCTTAAAGCTTTTTATTTGTTGAGGTATGAATTTGTCATTTTGGTTTTAAACTTTGTTAATCTCTTGAGCTCTTAGTATTGTTTTGCTTAAAGGTCAATGACAATTATTAACATTTATAACTTACTAGCTGTACCAGGCGCGCCTTGCTTCACATTGTTTGTTTGTAACTCATCAATTATATGTCCGATCAATATAATTGTGACTATTTATAAAGTTTTGCATGATAAAAGAAAAAATTGAAACCAAAATCTTTTTCACAGAATTCTGAAAAAAATTGTCAAAGACATCAGTGCTGTATCTTCTACCATTTAATATATCTATCGATCTTACATGAAGTTTGGCCTTAAATTTCTTGCTCAAAGGAAAGGGTTAAAGTCCTCATCATGCCTAGGCAACTCCTCCGCTTCGCAGTGTATTGGAATCTCTCTATAGTCAGGTATCCAGCTTAGGTGTGTTGAGAGCTTCTGACCAATCCGCTAATAAGATGCATGGCTGTTGTTGTAGTGCTGTATCTTCTACCATTTAAGAGTCTATAAAAGATAACACAGGAAAAACAATCAAACAAACAATGATTTTTATATATAGAGAGATTACGAAGCAAGCGAATATCTAATTATTTAATGAGACCTATGCCACCAATGCTTTGATACCAACTCGGTGTTTGAACGAACTGTTCCCATCCTAGTGTCTTTTCATTAATTTGTTTGTACTTTTTATAAAAAAAAACATGAACAAATATTGTTTATTCAAAGTTCCTTAAAATTTTATCATTGATTATGTTTTATTTGTTTATTGATTGGACGTGGACGACCACTAAGATTTTGCTGTGTGTGTTTCTAAAAACCAGTAAGCGTTAAATATAAAATTCTATTTATTATCTTTTATTTCTTATTCCCACATTCGATGGCATTTTTAAAAAATTTTTTCTTAAATACTTTGGCAACTGGACAATAGCAAAGTGAAAAAAGAAAAGTTAAGTGGCCGACCACTAGTCCTGTTACTAGAGGTGGAGTCCCTGCCACTTATAATAATCGATAGTTTCTCTTTCATTAGAAATGTACGTCTTGAAATTGGATGTCTTGAAATTCAAGTAAAAACAAATATGTGAAATTTGAAAGTTTTTATTTGTTTAGTCATTCGCTTTTATTTAAAAATGTCGGAAAATCCATGTTCATACATTTTTCGGTTACTATTTGACCACTTGCACTGAAAGTCCTCTCAAACTCTACCTAAAATGCTGGGAAATCAAAAACTTTTTGGAGCATTAGTGTGTGCACAAAATGGTGTAAGATCTTCCAACTTTTCTTTAACAGAAAATGGAATAACGTATTTCAGATCGGGAAGTTGAACGAAAGCTCTTAATTCTTGAATCGTTGAAAATTATTAAGGCCAAGGCTGTATGGTGAAATTGAGTTCCTTTTTTCTTTGAGACTAGGGCTCGTAATATGCTGCCTTTTAAATGAAGGGACTGACTGACCGCATGTTGGGATTCGTATATGGATTTGCAGAATCAGAATCAGGATAAATTGTAAGATTTGAATTCTCATAAGAATATATGGATAAAATCGTTTAAAACGATCTGATATATTACCCTAGTCTTATATTCCTTTCTGCACAAAGAACATTTTGCCAAATGAAGATATCTTCAGAAAATTCCATATGAGCGAATTGGCTTTTCTTTATTTCATCTCTTGCTCTTCTCCTCTTTTTATTTATATCGCAATGAAAAAATTCTATCACACACCAACTGCAGTATACGAGTGACAGACGGTTGTCAAAATGTTTATGTTATTTCTATTACTGGCCATTTTAAAATGGGTATTCCTCTACTAAACTCAAATTATTGATCTAGTTGCTTACAGTTTCCCACGTTCAACGGATTGAGGTCCCTTTCCAGCTGTGTACGCCACTAGCGCAGTCTTCCTAAACAGCGTTTTCCCTTGGAATTGCAGTAGAAGATTTTCCTGTCTGGAGCATTGAAGTCAATTTACTATCTTAGTCATCTAAGACAAGAGACTAGACCTGCTTTGACTAGATCGATGTCGCTGTAAGGTTCGGCGTTCAGTCCGCCCAAACCCAAAAACAGAGCGATTGGCAAGGATGATCCTTCATTTTAACTCTGCGGTGTGAATAAAATGAATTCATAGCCTAGGTAGGCAAAGTCTTTCATTACTACAGAGTTAAATCTAAGACATCGGTGGTGGACCTTTCTATTGTTAGCATACAGGTACATACACGACATACACGATGAGTCGCCGTGGCCTAGTGGCCTAGTGCGTCGATTCCCACGTCACACAGTCGGCCAATTTGACTTTTTTCTTTGCCAAATCATAACTCCCAAGCGAATCTTTATTATATGGGGATAGTTTACAAAATGTTTGAATTTGAAGTAAAAATAATAACAGGGTGTTTCAGAATCTTCTGCTGCAATGCAACATTTTCTATTATAGAGCCACGAGAAAATTGAATTATGCAAGCGCTTTTGCAAAAATGCCCTACAATGCGCGAGGGATGTTAGGTTCGATCCCCAAATTTATCAAAGAGTATTGCTGTCTAGGAAAAGTTTCACAAATTGACCGTTAGGAATCGGCATTAAACTGTAGGTTCCACCCACTCGTCAGAGAGCAATAGCACGAGAGGTGGCAGTAAATTGAAGCTAGGCCCTGGTGCAACTAAGACTGTCACCCCTCCCATATTATTATTACCATATACATGCTTTGTCTCAAACTTACTCCTTGACGACCTGAATTTAAGCAGTTAGACGTTTTCCTTAGTGGCTCCTTCTTAGGTTCGTTATAAAAAGTAGTGGAAAATGCTGTGTAAAACTACCGAATTTCCAAGAAAATCAAACCCTAATTCTCTTACACGCTACAGACCGGCATGAATCCAAGTCTAATCCCAAAAGACAGTATCAGGCACACCAAGTTGCCTGAGGGCACTAACGAGCTGGCATCCAAATCTGAATGATGACTCAAATTTAACATACTTTACATTTTCTCGAAGAATGTATTCCAGAGATTAGATATCACATGCACTTGGAAGTCAAATACACGCCCCTCATCAGCGGTCTCGTTCAATAAATTGATTGCGTCGCCCATTGTGTGGTACGTAGCGCCCCTTTGTTGAAACCAGATATTCGAATAAATCAGCGACCATTGACCATGACGTTCTGGCCGACTTCATCAGAAATATGGGTCAACTTCATAAAGTACATCAAACGGTGACTTTTTGTGGGTGTGACTGCGTCTCCATGAAGGCTTGTGGATTTTATTCACTTCATATCCGGTAATTTGAGCTTTTAGCCAGACGAAGTGAAGTTTCAAATATGATTTGAATACCGAGTGATCTCCAGATTGTTTACAGTCTTTCTTCGTAATCTTCGTGCTTAGAATCTGTAACGTTTTTTAGGAACGTACGTACCTCTGCATGGAATTATTTACTTACGTGCGTAATTTGTTTTCTTTAGGATTGCAATATCGATTGAATGTCTAACTCGCATCAAAACAAAGCTTGAGCTTATTTATTCAAAATACTTTGTAAAGAGGATGCAGGTCGATGGAGGTCCTAGCGGAGTGTGTTCAGATCTGGTATGACATCTTGCTGGACACATCTTGCCGCCACAGTGGATTTCTCTGTAATTGATTCATTGTCCCCTGGGGGAATGGTTTGAAGCTTACAACTATTCGACCCCGCTTTTTGATGGAGCTTATTGGATTATTGGCGTATTGGAATCTCTCTATAGTCAGGTATCCAGCTTAGGTGTGTTGAGAGCTTCTGACCAATCCGCTAATAAATAATGCTCCAAATATTCACTATGGCATGACATTTCACATTTTTTCACAATTTCACAAATTTTGAAATTTCGGCTCAGTTGTAAATACGTAACGTGAATTTCGTTACCCTTTGGACCTTAACACAGAAATGTTGATTCGGTTATTCGTTACCAGAGATTCAGGGTACTTCAGCTGATCAGCAACGAATCATAGACAGCGCGCTGGAAATGTTGGCCGGAGTTCAGATTTTTTGACAAAATTTATCCTTGCTCGCCTTTATCCCTTTTTTGGCTTGGCGTATATGATGACTATAAATGGCTATAAATGTATTTTTTTATACAGCCGGTATAACGTCCCATATTTTGGGCGGATTCGTCAATTAGTCCAATCACTGGAATCACCATCAGCGAGGACGAGGTGACCATTTGCCTGATGAACTTGTCAGAATCAAATTTATATCTCAAGCCATTGTTGCTTCATTTAAAATTATTTCTTCGTTTCGTTCTGTACCAGGTTGTGGATGTAGTCCGGAAAGCAAAAATCCGTCGACTTCGCTGTCTCCGCCACATCGAGCGCATGGACACCAACGCTCCAGTTTACAGGGTCTTCGTATCCGAGCCTCCTGTTTCCAGAATGAGAGGAAGACTGAACCTTCGGTATATTGACCAAGTCATCGCGGATGCAAAACCGCTTATGCTCCTACGACCGTCAGCGAGGGTCAGGTTCGGACCGACATTATAAGTAAGTAAATAAGTTACGTATCGCCAAGTGCTGAGCGCCACTGAGTATATGCTTCATCGGGTTTGGCTTTCATCTGAATTGCCGTTGATGTGCCACTGATTTCAAAATACTTACAAATGCATCGTTTCTTTCATTACACCTCCAATTGTGAAATTAAAACAATGCGGAGATAATTTTTAAAAGTTTGAATATTTTTATTTCAAGATTTGCATTTTTTTTATTTTTTTTATTTTATTTTGACAATTCAGTGTATTTTGTTTCAAATCGATAGATTTTTACATTTTCTAAAAACAATTTTACTCGTTTAGATACAGTTGATTTGTATAGTTTAAGAATTTCCATCCCCCCTTCCGCACGGACAGGCAGAAGCAGACGGGAAGGAAGCATTGCAAGTTGAAGTACATATTAAGTATTGGACTATCATTTAACTTAACCCGTAATCTTTGGCATTTGTTATAAGAACTTACGAACTAAAGAGGAATGCAATTGTGTTCTGAGTTTAAAAATATCTTATACCTTAAAGTTTAAGCAGGAATCTAGTTGATTATACATAAATAAAATAAAAAATAAAAGTATTCAAATCCTCCGCGGAGGGTATTTACAAACAAATTTACATTAGGTCTGTGTTCTCTTTTGTTTTATTTACAATTAAAAAATAAATGCACTTTTCGAAAGGACTTTAACAAGATTATCAGTTTCAGAGTGTGTAAGCCTGGCTTTAAGAGTTTTCTAGTAATGAACGGTTAACGTCTAGGTAGTTTAAGTTTTTGCTTTTTTACAAGGTATGATATGAAAGTGTTCACATGTACTAGTCTACGGACATGGTCTAAATTTTCTAAGAATAACCGACGACAAGACGAGCATCGAAATGTGATACTCGAAGGAAGGATGATCTGCAGTGACTGCAGCATGACGATGATAATGATGATGATGACCGGATACGAGAAGACCACATGCAGCCCCGGGAAACACCACAAACTCTCATCAAACTTGTATGTACATATGCGTATGCATGTATCTTATGAAAGCCTCACTTGCAAAGTTATGAATTTGGGCTCATTTTTTTTTTGAAATATGAGGCACCAGGCCACAGAGGGGGCCACCTTCTCATTTGCCAACAACCACTTCCCGTTGATGATGATGATTATGATGATGATGATGATGATGATGATGATGGTGATGATGTATCCATGTGAGTCATTTAAGCCACAGCCACACTTCCGGGGTGGCAAGGACAAGCCAAATGTGCAAAAAGTGAGCAGAGTTGAAAATGATAATTAGTGAGTGGGGCGGTAGTGGACACACACGTACACACACGCACCACACATGCATGCACACAGCACGGGAACAAGATGACCAGATGTCAGTGATGTGCTTCGGATGACTTCATGTCGTTGCATCGCCTCAGCTACTCTAGGGAGTGCTATTCGTTGCACGGTGATACCCACTGTTTCAACTGGGCACCACAAGGGTAGTAATGTTCGGCCAATTGCACGTTTCTATGGGCACCATGCCACTGCTGTGGTGTTGCAGGTGATGTGGAAGCTGTTGCTGCTGCTGTAGCTGTGGCTGTGACTGTTGCTGTAGTTGCTGCTCCAGATGCAGATGCTGCTGCTGCTGCTGATGTTGTTGATGATGATGATGATGATGGTGATGATGCTGTTGCTGGTGGGGATGTGGATAATGATTATGATTGCGAGGATTGTGCTGCTGTTGTTGCTGTTGATACAACTGCGACTCCTGGGGCTGCAGTGTGAGCTGCTGGGACGGCGGCGGCGGTTGCTGCTGAATCGGTTGCTGTTGCTGTTGTTGTCCGTGCAATCCACGGATACTATCTGCAGGATGTGCAGTGTATATGTTGCTTCGCCTCAGATGGTTGTTGTTGTTTGGGCGCTTGTTTCTTGACCACCATTGAACATGTGTCTCTATAAAAATGTTGGGTTGGGTTTGGTTTTTGTTACTATTATTGTGCGTTGTTGTGGCTTTCAAGAGGAAAAATATTCATGTTTTCCTCATTGGAGGTGGTGGTGGTGGTAGAGGTCGTGTGGTTATATGATTGGTAGTAGAGATACAAGTAGTAGTAGTAGCAGAGGTGATATTATGATTCGGATTGTGATTATAGTAGATGGGGAGCCGATAAATTGATGGAAGTGGAGGATGTTGTTGGGGTTTCGTGCACTTACCATTTCGATTGTTCGATGTTTTTTTTCTGTAAAATATTCGAAAATAGAACAAAAAAATATTCATATTTTATTATTGGATCAAAAATGGAATTCGGAAAATTAAAATATGCAATTTAAATATCTGAATGAATGGAGAACGAGAGATTCGATTGGAAATTCTATGCGAAGTCATCAGAAACAGACGCTTGATGTTGATTGATTGGTGTTGGTGTTTGAATGAATTAAGTCAGGCCAGTTGACAATATTGGCTATCTTCTAATTCGAGTTTGTCTCTTGATTATTATTTTTGTTACCGATTTTTTAAGGCACAAGTTGATTGGAGATCATCGTCCCGCACTCTCTTTTCAGGTAAAGACTTCTGAGATGAGAATTAGTCTAGCAAATGAGTGTCAACAAGCTTACTAAAAAGATTGCTGCTCTAGTCCCACTGTGCCTTTGCAAGTCCTCTGTCAACTCCTGCAACTCCTCGGTTCATGTGAATCAATTAAACTCATTCGAGAGTTAAGTACGTCAATCGTGCTTTGGACCCCCAAGATTTATTTAAGAGCCGCAGCTGTTGCCGAGAAGAGAAAAAATTGCGGTCACTTGTCACGGTCTATAAAATTGACTTTGCTTTTATGACATGTTTTATTCATAAGGGAATGATGGCCAGCAAGTGCAAGCAAGTCTCCGCGAAGTTGGTATCTAAGTTGTGTGTCTTTGAAGATGATTCATACCATTTTAAGAAATCTTTGTTTTCTAAATTTTGCAGTTTAAGCCGTGATGTGTAGAAAATTGAAAAGTTAAAGGAAGAGACTTTGGCAGTGGTTATGCCTACCTCCTAAATTTGGAATTTTGGGTGATTCCTTAAGACTTTTTTATTCAGTAACTCTTTTTTGACAGATCAGCATGGTTTGACAAACACTCACACCACAATAAAGTCTCCAGACTTAGCTGTTTTACGGAAATCAACGTTCTGTGAAAAATGGTTTTCGTACAATTCGAGCATATTTGATTTAGTCAAAGAAATCCATTACTTTTCCATCAGATACCTGTATTATTCTATATCTCCCGTAGACAACGTCACCTCCAACTAATCTCGACTAGAAGAAAAGGACAGTTTGGTGATTGATTGACTCAGTATATATCAAAAAAGTATATATCACATATTGTTTTCGCAGGCCGTAACAATACCATCAAATTAATTTTATGTGTGTTACTTAAAAATAAAAGAGCAGGTCTTAATGAACCAGCTTTGGTACATATCGCAGAATCTCTCGGTTCTGTTCACATACTCCATTCTTTTCAATAAAAGCATTTAAGTTTGAATACATATATTTTGTCTAACTCACCTTTTACATCTGACGACTGTGACCATGATTATTGCACCTAGTATTGCCGATAATAACGAAACTATGATAAGAGTAAGTGGCCACCCCAACTCGGATGCTTTTTCTGAAAAGAACCAAAAAAAAAAACGCAAAAAACAACCGTTAAGTCACCTGTTTCCGCATGAGAGTCACTGCTTTCAACTTACCTATCGTTCCTTCAAACATGAATGTGCTCTTAGTGGGCATTGCCCATGAGCACAGATCACACGTTGTCAGTCCATCGCTCAGCACAGGCTCATCCATGAGGAATGGTGGCCTCGGTGGTGGAGGAACAAATCGTCCATTGAACAGACCGTTCTCACTAGCATCAAATGGCAGAGGTGAATTGAAAAATTCAGCAGCATCCTCAAAGAATTCAAATGACTTCTCCTCATAGTAGACGGCATTTGAACCCGATGCCAACAAATTACCCACATCGGGTGGACTTAGCGCGGCAGGTAATTCAAAAGCCTCTGCAATGAGGTTCGGTATGATTGGTTCGGCATCTGTTGTGGCACCTCCTCCTCCTCCGCCATCGCCGATGCTCGATGGGATGTCTGCTCTAACACTCAACGCAGTTGTGTAGTTGGATGGACTTGCTAATACAGTCACGAGTGATGGCATTTTTCATTAAAACACGCTCAGTGGGTGATGGTTATTCGAAGGCGTGTGCGGTTCAGAAGTTGGCTAAGCAGGTGTCTGCTTATGTTTTCATCGTGACTTTATATCGGCCTGAAAGAAAAAAGGAGAAGTTTTAAATATTTTTTTTTTCTTTTTATAATTTTGGGAAGACGGACAAATCAAAGCAAATGTGTAAAGCTGTGAAGCTGCTATTCGTCTTGTAAAACGCAGCAGGGCGTGTTGCGTGGCACCCCTTTGAATTTGTGGAATATTTCTCAACAACGGATTATGAGGTCTGGAGGTGGGCATGTGGGCATATGGGCACCCCGGCGAGCTGTTGACGCATGAATCATGATTTATGCACGAACACCCGCATTCTGGCGCGAACACGCCCCTCTACTGCTGCGAACCTCAGTCCCAGCGTAATCTTGACATCGTAGGACATTCTGTCGTGAGTGACAAGCTTCTGGCTGCTACTGTGTCTACAATGGATTAGCCGCCAACGTTGTGAGATGTCAAACCGCTACAACGCACATTAGACGTCAACTACGTGTCAAAAATTCATGTCACCATTTGACGGATAATTATGATTGCCACACAATTTAAACAATGCCTACATCCACTCCCAAGCACTGAAATCCCAAGGATATCAAAAACCCATCTAATCCGATTACAAAGAAGAACCCATTGTGGGTGCGTGGCCACAGAGAAAAGTTAATCACACATCCCCAGTCAGACAAGACAAGAAAAATAATAAGAGGACGAGGAAAGAATAAAAAAAAGAAGATGTGGCAAAGACGTGAAAAAGTTTTTTTTCCTCTTTTTTTTTTATAACAAAAGCGACCGAGAGAGAGCAGAGCCTCCGAACACAAAAGGGGATGAATGTCGTCAGCTTTTCAAATCGAAAATGTAAACATTGTCCAATAGATGTGTTTTTGACAGTGACTTGGAAAGATGATATGACAAGGCAAACACCCAGGAAACCGAGAAAGGAAACGCAACTAAGAGGAGATGAATCGGTGTTCGGTGTGGGACTGTGTGTGTGGGGGGGGCAATGTAATACGCTCGGACTTGGTCTGGGCGGCTGACTTGACAGGACGGACGAAGGAAGGAAAGAATGAAAACTTTCATAATAAAAATATTATGAATTCCAATTTTTGTAAATCTGACAAGTTCGGATTAAATTCCCACAACTTGTGACGTGACATTGATATGGGTCGGATATTGGTGCATGTGCTGATGTGTGATGTCCTTTTCCATTTCCAAAGTGATGGCTAGTCGGTGGGAAGTGCAAATGGATTTGAAATTGTATTTTCGAAATGTTGATGAAAATGTGTGCTAGGGAGTGCGTGGGAAATGAGATTAAGGTGTTAGCTCGTTATTGACATTACTTAACATGGAGATTATTTAGAGATGATGGGCACTTGGCCAATGAATTCCAGTGAAGGACGCTTCATTTTGAAAACTCGAAGGCAGGCCACAGATTGAACAACTCCTCCAAAAAATGAGGTGACGAATAGATTTATGAGAAGCTTGTGAGGTTTCTTCCTGGCAGCTCTGAACGTTGTCAGAGACGCTAGAGCGAAGATGTGGAGGAGTGGTCTTCGACATAGAACGTAGACATACAGTATGCTTAGTTATCCATGGGGTTTTTCAATAAAGTACGTATAATATTAACTATTAACGTTTAAAATGTCACTGCAACTAAACGTCTTTGACCACAATCTGTTACTTATCAAAGTGGCTTCTTGAAAATGAGAGTCACCGATCGCCGACACAGCGAGGCGTCAACAAACTACCTGTGATTCAACCCTGTTTCGGATTTAAGAGGCTCTAGAAGCACCGTCGATTAATTGCAAGACTGTACAACTACGCCACCTATCTCTAAAGGAGAGAGCCGATAGATGCAACGTTTGGTGTTAGGTCTCTGAGTACAAAGCTATTCCGAGCCTACCTTCCGTTGCCACAGAATGAGAAGTCACACCATCCCTAACTGAAAGCAATATACTCAATGCTGTTGACGAACGCCAAGACGACGCCAACAGTAGATCGACGGAAATATATCGTACAAGTATCTATCACCAATGGAGGTTATAGGATCATTGGAGCGAGTGATTAACAAGCGGAAATCCCTAACTACCTGTTAGACCTCTCCGATCCATGACCCAAGTTGAATAGTGCAAGAACCGACAAACTCATTAATTACGACAAAAAGGTGCTATGGATGGCTGTTGGGGCACTGACTGGCCATAACTGGGATTAGTAGAACATTTCTTACAGGAAATCCAGGATTTAAGAAATATCCATAACTAACTTCCCAGGCTTATGGCGATATCTGGATGGAACCAAGAAAGAACATGACAACCAAGAAATCGGCGTTAAGAGGATATATTCCCCCAAGGACATCACAATGATTTCAAGAGCACCTAAGTGACGCGTGGCTTATCCCCTTGTTTCCTACCTACCCACTAACCTAAGACACATGTACGTCGTAGTCAAAAACGTAGAACTCAAGCTTTTTAAGAGTTGTACAGAAAGCAATTTAGTAAAGTAGTTGGCGTAATTTTTGGACACTACCCCATAGGCAATCAAGAAAGATTGGACCGCTCTTTAATAGTCCTACACCATCTTGTTACTTGTTACTTAAAAAAACGAACAAGCAGTCATTCTTTCAACGACTTCGAGAAATTGACAAATGTCAAAATAAAGGGGAAAGTAAGGTTTAAAGCTAAACATTGACATCACAATGGACGCACTTTAGAGTCAAAGTGGACCACAGTTAAAAAAGCAGACTAGTCACTCTCACAAACCTGCCTATTTATAGAAGTGACTTAAACGACGCCACGCTATTTTGTCGACTTGGGTATATAGTGAAAGTGGACAGCTAACACTTCGTGGGTAGTATGATTAGAATGAATAAGTAATGGAATTCAAGAGAAAATTTTGACTGCGATATTTGGTCTTCCTTGTGCTGATTCAAGTGGTGGAAGAGGATAAGCTAGCTGGTCGACGCGCCGAGGAGTAGTGGTTTTGTGCGGCGAATGTTAAGTCACCTTAATATCAGACCTGATGCAAAGTCTTCTCGAATATGTGTCAGTCTTATTCTAGGACTGCGAGGATTGCAAGAGAGGCTTGTTCGTTTGCGGATAACGCCCATCCGGCGCCAGTCATGGAAAGTGTTTTTGGAGTACCTTTAATTTCTAATTTTACACCATGGTTAGCCCATGTCTAACAGCGAGAATCCTCAACGTCCATCCTAACAAATTTCCCATAAATGCAAATTTCGCAGCTTCTGCTGACAAAATCAGTCGACATCAATTCTAAGGCTTATCTTCTGGCGTGTTGGCCACACCGCCATATTTTTATTTTATACGTCCATCATGAGTTATAATAAATTTCAACACGAAGCGGCTCCTTCATCAAAAGAAAACCATTGTAGCAGCTCATTTGTCTTCTTCGTCCCAAAAACTATGTCGTCTCGTATATTTCTATAATTTTCATAATTCCGAGACACCGCCAGTGGTTATCGTTTCATCAGTTCCCAAGCCAAACAGCATCGACACACAAAATGCATTTTCATAAATATCCCAGGGTCATGCAGACCAGCAGACGATTCATAACTATCATCTCTCCGGACAGCAAACATCAGAGGAAACCATCTGACACGCATTCCGAGTTTCGTTTTCTTCAACTGAGCAAATCAATTTCGTTCATTAGGTAACAACGCATAGCCACGCATGCACCGTTCTTCCCTAATTATGCTTTATTGCATCTGACTAACTGGCATCGTTCTGTTTCATTAGAATCAACAAAACAAAGAGCAAGAGGTGAGGTGCATTGACGGCCAATAAAAGCCCGTCAGCTAACGAATCCAAATTGCACTTGATCGCGTCCAGCTGCGCAGCGCCGATTGCTTTCCCAGGCAAACCATCCGAACTGGACTGGAAAATCTATTTTGCTTATTAAATTCCTAGCTCGCTCTCTCTCTCTTTCTCCGAATCAAAGTCAAAAACCCATAAAACAGTTGTTTCGATGTCATCCTGGCCTGCTGGATGGTGCCAGATTAATGACCACACTCCCAGAGGGGGGCATCCACCATGCCGACTACGAATGAGCAGCCAAAGACGAGGGAAAACAAAGCGAAGGTATGTGGTGTTCTCTCAGGTTCTTGCAATGCTGGCAATTGCGACAACTCAACCGATCGATAATCGTCATGACTTTGACAGATCATACATCACTTTTTTTTGTGTCCCCCCGTTGTGCTGCTTCGCCTATGTGCACGCAGTCGTGTCCACTTGACACAGGTAGCTGCTTCTGTAGGCTGTTGCTGCATTGCACAAATTTGTATCAATTAAGCTATTAACTGTGCGCAAGCTAACCCGCTGTCCCGTGTCCAGATCCAGTTTTACGATCACATTCTGACCGTATAAGGAAGAGAAGAAACAAGATTTCTATCAATGGCAACATTCTGATTGGCAACATTGTTGCGTTGCGATAGTGTGTAATGTAGTTCAATCACGAAATAACTGCCATGGAGGGCTGTTTGCTGTCTGGTCGGCCACGGATGGGAACCTCACGAAACATTTGCTCGTTCTTGTTCGCGTTGTTGCGGTTTGACTCAAAAATGTTGTCACAGCATCTTCTAAATGACAATTTGCCATCGCTTTTTGCCAACAAGATGGTATTCAATTATTGAGCTGGCTTGCGAGTTGTCTAACAAGTTTTTAATTGATGTTCGTGCAGACGTCTGCGAACGAGCTTCAGCGAAGCCTACTTGCGTGTCCATTCGATGTTACGACTCATGCAATAATCTGCAAGGCTAAATGTTGACGTTTGAAGGCTGCAATCGCACTCATTCATTCATCGAAGTGGATTTTCGTGAAAAGTCATCACGAGAAAGCTACATCTGGCATCTGGTGCGATGCGGTCGCCGTAGTTTTCGCTAAACAGACTCCATTGCGGGCTCAATCAATTTTCTAATCCACACCGCGCTTATGTCGATCAATCATCTAGTTTATGCATGAGTTAGTCAGTAAATTTGATCGTAATCACAGTCAAGCGATCGATCATCGGCGCTGATGTTATCTGGCCAAGCCTGATTAGAGACGGGGAAAGCACTAATCGATAAATTAATGGTGACTATCGCAAGACGGATAGTTTAAGTGATCTGTGCGCGAATCTGTTGCCGCCGCCGCGTGTGTTGGCGTGTGGCTAGTTATCGGCAAGGCTGTTGAAGGCTTCTTAATGGCCTTTCACGAGATATCTTGTAAATTATGCGGGCTGTTCAGTGGTTCAGTTGTGACAATCACAAGTAAGACACACACGAAGTGGGGAACTTCCTCAATCGGTTTGATTGGAAAGACGTGAGCCAACTCAAGTCTCTCCCCAACCCCATTGGACCACCATCAGCCATCGGACACATTCTAAGAATATCTCACGCAACTCGTTATCCAAGCCGTATATCCATCAAAATTTATCGAATAAAGTTTATAAACACGTCGCGGATAATTACAAATGTCCTCCTTTGTATTCCAAGTTCGATGCCTCAATCGATGTCACGTCCTGTCTAATGGTGATTACAACGAAACCCCAATGAGGCACCTATAAATGCCACCACCCAAGAGTGTGATATAACGGATGGAAATAATCATAAGAAATGCATAGAAATGCTTAGACCTGAATGTGGCGAGCTGTTGCAGATTGGCTGCCATAAAAGAAGCACTTATGAGCGCCGACACCGCCACCGTCACCGCCGCCACCACCACCAACGTTGAGGCAAAGGAAAATATCTTCATTCACGATGGCTTCTGTGAGGATAGAAACTTTTTGCTAACACATGCAGATACAAGCGGAGCTCCGTAGGTTCGTATGCAGATACCTCGGCTGCCGTTGGTCTTCCGAACATAACCCGACCCGCATCGGCGAGGTGTTGTACACCTTCGAGGGGAAACGTGATGAGAATAAATGTGCGCACGGTGCTTCCGAGGAGAGAAAATCTTTGAGAAGTGAGCCTCTTCCTGGTGGTGGGCGCACACAGGTTGATTTGGTTCCCTCCATTCGAAGTCGAAATTCAAGGCGAGATATGTGTGCTGCGCTGAGGTATTTGTAATTATTTTCCCTTCAGAATAAACGACAGGAAATTTGTTAAATAAATTTCATCTGACGGTGTAATTGACAACGCGCCAAGTGTGGGCCACCGCACACCTGTGTGGGAGGTCTACCGTGAGAGAACTTCCGTATGCCGTTAAGCCACCTGAGGTGGTGGATACCGCCTCGCATCTGCAAAGTAATCTAATTAACCACTTGGCTGAGTAAACTCTCCCATTTATCATGTGCCGATGGTTTTGAGACAGCAATTCGAATCAACCATCCATAAATTATTGAAGGCACTCTTACACCGAGGAGGTGTACATAGAAAACACCCCTGATTCTGGCCAGAAATACTTCTCCCCGTGGTGGTGGCGGCGACGGACGAGAGCACAACTGAAAACCCATTGAGCGGGAAAAAATTCAATTACTCGACGAGAAATTCCGCGCCACAGCCTCCAACATCTGTCGCTCAGGCACTGCTGTGTGGTGGACGGTATCTGGGAGTGTGTGCTCTTCTTTTTTCACCGCGCACGACATAGCGTTCTGATAATAATTTCATTACAGTATCTAACGTCCTTATCGCCGGCACTATGTTATTCTGTCTCAAGATCAGTCCATCAATTCCGAAGTGACCGTGGAGCCACTCTGCAATAAGCCGTGAACTGAGCGCATCTGGCTTTTATCATTCTATTTTGTGCTTGTGGTTCTAACAAATTGCGCACAATTAAATCATGTGGGCACGGACTAATTTCCCGACTTAATTTCGCCCATGTCCTGCCCGAGATGCTGTGCTATCTCACCGCATGAGTTATGATGTGGGACAGTGTGCAGTGGACAAAGAGAGAGGACTGGGTTTACCTTGTTGTCTGGTTTGGCCGGAATGGGAGTGTGCAATGTCTCACAGTTTATGAAAAACTCAACGGTGAACCGTGCTCCGCCCAGTGGGTGAGGTCCGGCTGACCGGAATGTATCGCTTATGCTAAGTATTGATTGGATTTCGATAACGATGGGGAGGAAAGTTCTCTTTTTCGGACATTTCACAACTGTGGCGAACTTTTCGTGCGAAGAGATAAGACGAACTTGCTCTCGCATCTCCCACACCATAGATGTAAATTAATTTCCGTCTGTAGGTACTCCTAACGCCAACAGTCTGTGTGAACAACACCCTTAAGTAGTCAACCCAACAGTGCCTCACAATTTATTGTTTTTGTTTCAGAGTATTTCACCCCATCTGCCCTACCGTGCGCCGAGGTGCTGGCTCGGCATACACACACTCGGCATCACCCCACCTCAACCTTGGTAGAACTGGTTCGTGTTCCTCGCCGGTAACACGAGCTTATCAAATGTGCCATCCGCAAAATATTTCCACATCCTCCTTCGTCCAAGTTCATTGAAAATCTCAATCTCGGCAGGTACCCCCATGACTCCACCTTGACGAAGATACGGTTTCAACACAAAAAGAATACACGCTCCGATCCGAACGCAGGAATCTCACAATTAAATAAATGTCTTTCATTTGAATTCGCTTAGAATAAGGGAATAAGAGACCGACCGCCCGACGACAACGCTCGGTCAGGGAGTGGTGGTGGTGCCAGTGTGCTGATAGTACCATCGCTCGGGAGGTTCATCGAAATTTATGTTATTATACCGTCTTCCTTTCGGAGTCTGCAAGTTTGTGCGCGCCTGCTATTCCCCCCTCATAATCACTCGAAGCTAAAATCGATACAACAACCAAGATGCGAGGAGCGCGCACCACCAAATCAAGGCGTATCTGAGATACACACGTTTCTGTACCTTCGGGTGGCTAGGTTCCCCAAAAGGATTTCCTCCTACTGATTTGTTTTCCGGTGTATTGTATTGAATAGACTCCGCCGCGTTCGCACACACTCGCACACATCCTCCATCGTCGCCTGCATACCTGTTTTCAAGGAGTGCTACAGCGGAGGAGCTCCAGTGCTTAAGCATTCAGCGCAATCACAAATTACGATCTGGAAATTAATTTCTACGTTCATATACGAAATCCAAGAAACAATCATACGTTAGCTCACACGCCAGCTCGTACACACACACACACACAGAGACCGTGACTGTGGATGCTTCGCAAGGTACCGCCAAGGAAGCTGCAGGGTAGATAAGAAAATCGAGTTTCCTCGCAGTGTGCGGTTTCCCCCGCTGCTGCCGCCGAAAATGTACGCTTCAAATCTCGGTTTTGGGGGGAAGCGAGTGAGCTCTTCGCTTTGTGTATTGTGATCCTTTGGCAGTTATCATGTTTCCCAGGCGTGGGTGGGTGGGTTTCGTCTGCTTTGTTATTCATAACCGCAAAAGTGAAGAGGAGCCAAAATGGGAGAGGAAACATTTTCATAAGAACACCAACACCTAAATTGAAGTACTCCTTCAACTGAGGAGGGTAACCGTATCGATTTAATGATTTTTGGGCGGTTGCGTGGGGAACGGGGCGGTGGTCTGTGGGCGGTGGAACAAATTAATCGGAAAAGGGGCAAAATGGAACATCTAGTGGGCCTAGTAGTAAATTGTTTTAAGAAGATTTCCTCTCATTTGCACAGAGTTTACGGGGGAGCTTAGAGCGTTTTGTCGGTTTAAAGCTAATGGAGGTGATGGATTTATGTTTCAATTTGAGATCTTCAAGTTTAATTGGATTTTCAAGTCAACGGATGTTTGGATTGGTTTTAGTGGGTGTGTAAACTGGTCCGGAAATTAACTCTGCCTAACACGATTGATGTGGTTGTGGTGGTGGCTGCTGCGCGAACGATGTCCTTGTTTGTGTGTGTGTGTGTGTGTGTGTGTACAAATGCGGCTGGTAGGCACGCGATTTCAAATTGATTTCACATGCTGTGATAAATGCAAACACTGTGGCTGCGGCGTATTCGTATTGTCCCGTCACGTGGAGCTGTGGATCCGTTCCTGATGCTCCTCTATTGACGCATTTAGACCTACGAACATAAATGTTTGCCGATGCAAATTAATTCCAAAAATTTAATTGAAATGGAACACAAAGTCGGGGCGGATTTTAAACTGCATACATTTATCGTGAATTTGTGAAAGTGTTCAAACGAATTAAATTCAAATTGCTCTCAATGGGGAGAGGGGGGAAGCCTTTTGATTCGAAATTATAGACAGGCTTACAAAACGATGTAATTTCTGGCAAATATACGACCCTGCACGGATATCTACTTGCACAGTCAAAACAATCAGTAAATGAAAAGTTTCAGCAAAAAGGAACCCTTTAAAATTCCACAAACTCAAAACACCAGTCACCAACCACCATCGCCGCCACATGGCAGCACACATTCCTATTCAAATGAGTAGCGCTGGAATAAAAAAACAAAAACGAAAAGAAAAAGCCAAACGTACTTGTATTCCTAAGCAGTACCACACATCGCACGTATCATAATAATAGGGGTAGGCAGGACACTCCCCAGCCCACCCTCTCCACGCATCCACTTCTGCTCCATCCATGCGCTGGCAACAAAACAAAGACTCTTGTGTGTTGTTGAAGCTCCGATCCGAATACCGAGGGATTTGCAAATGTGGAATTCAATTCAGTCCAAGTGGTAAAGCATGAAATTCAATACCGCTCTGGCATGTCAGGATATAATGTCACACCAACACACATTCCCACCACACACACACACACACACACAAGCACACGCACGTCGTCGGGAACCTCCCAAGAGACTCGGTGGTATCATTGAATTCCTTATAAAGAATTTCGTCATTTCGTGCGTCATTTCGGAGCGCACAACACGAACTTGAACTCTGATATATCCACGGTAGCTGTCCTTTGTCCTCAAGTGTCAAGCTGAGGTGTGAGAAGCAGAATCGCAAGTGGCGATAGTGACCAACCGTCCTCTGACTACCTACCCACACCACACAGTTTCTGCCATGCTTTGGCTGTGCTCTGCTGGACTGTGCCCGTGCTGCAGATGTCGGTGATGGTGTTTCACGGTTGATTTAACTTAAGTTTCGCAAATGGCAGAGAGGACCGCAATTAAAAGGACTATTTCGTGGAGGGCTGTCGCCTTCCACTTCCTATTGTCTCCGCTTTGTTAATTTTTTGATAAGTTCACACCTTGCCTTTGTTGCGAGACTGCGGCGCGGAAGAGCAGAATGGGGATTCGCCTGTATTTCGCCTTTCGTCCTCTTCAAACAAAAGGACCCCAAATAGTACGCTTCAGCAATTCCCATGACAGCAAGAAGCATTTAATTATTTTCTCCCCCACCCTCTCCTCCTGTACAGCCACGACCGCGCCGCCACCACCGACAATGTGTGAAGAAGTTTGGCGCAGTGATACAGATACGTACTGTACCTACATATACAAGCACAGTAATCCTCTGATCCCCTGAGATCCTCCTGAGGAAAGAACTTAAGATGAATATCGTGCTGCAGAAAGAAGAAAAGTCAGTCCTTCGCTCGCCACACAAAGGATAAAACTCCGAAAGTTTCTTTTCTCCCACTGTCGGTCGGGGTTTGTTTGGGTACTTCCTGAAGCCCCAACCAAAACGGCTGTAACTCAATGCGACTTAACGAAATGAAATAAAGAATAAGCAGAGGAAGAGGAGATGAAGCAGCAGAAAAGGGGAATGGCGGCGCTGGCTCATGGACCTGGAGATGGGCATGAAGGACGACCAAGCGACACTTCTCTGCATTTTAAGAGGGTGACATATTTGGGATTGGGTGTGATCCTTTTTTTTTCTTCGTTCTTCATTCAAGTCGATTGCGGTTTTGCCTTGCGAATGTTTTCTTTTTTTCGTGTTTTTTTTTTGTTCACGCTCAAGTCCGCAGTCGTGCTGACTGCTGGTGTTGGCAAAATTGCGGTAAACTCGGAGACCCGCCAAGGGTGGTGTTGTGCCACTTTTTGACACTAGCCAAAGTTTTCCGTAGTTTTGCTGTGAGTGGCTGATAAAAGTATTTAAGTTTTAATCGGTCGGTGGGAGGGGGGGTACGAATGCCAGGGGGTGACTCTGGGTGGAGTGGCCGAAGGACGTATGCGAAGGCGTTGAGTGGGTGGGCGGCGGACACCACCCACTGGAGCGTGCTAATCTTGGAATCTTTTTCTGCGAAAATATGAGTTTGGCGTCATCTGTTCTGGAACAATACTGAAATAGGAGCAAACAGGCTTCTGTTGACTGTTGCGATATTTATCGACCTTTGAGGCAATATGCTTCGCAATTATGCTTGGGAATTGGAGAAAAGTTGAAGGACGACTAACTTTTTGGAAAATGTGGGCGGATTTATTGGATAATTTCGTTTGTTGCGCGTGGGTGAGCTGAGCGCGAGGGGGCCCTGTGTTTTTTCTGCCAACGGGATGGTAAGACTTGAGTGGTTTTCTTAAAGAGATCCTTAAGGCAAGCAAATCCAGCAGCAGTTGGCAGAATGCTGGTAATTAAATATACACACAATGGGAAATTGCATGAAATTGGGCTGAGATAATAGAAAGAGTTTATGCAACACCGGCTGCTGTGACGCTCTGAATCATGGTTGGTGTACAGGATGCGATGGTGGATATTAATTATTTGTGTGGAAAGCAAAGCTCGTGGCAGTCTCAGAGAGTGGAAGTCAAATTCCCCGGACATCCGATAGAGAGAAAGTCAGACAGACCGTAAAATTGAATCCAAATTAAGTTAACCCCACACCAAGAGCTGACCTCCGGTAGACCCCCAAAGTCAATCACTAATTGGATGGGAAGGATGCGACGGTCAAGCGGACAACCTCCTGTCTTTGGCCATGTGAAGGGCCATGTCTTGCGGTCTGTCTGTGTTCATTAGCTTTGAAAGTTAACTTTTCTCTCCTTAATGAGTCCTTTCATTCATCAACTTCACTTTCCCTCAAAATCAATTTCTCATAGGACACAATGTGGAGGAATTTGATTGTAACATCAAACGTCCTCTGGCTAAAGTTTCTGGGATTGATGGACAACATTACAAGCAAACAACTAACATCCTGTGCTGCCCTTCACAACCCAAGTGGCTACAACTGTCAACTTTACTCGTTCTCAAGGAGACACAAGTACTTCTGACAAGCTTATTATTCGAGAAACTCCTTCAGATGCTCAAGTGATTGCCTCAAATCCCTTCTCGACAAAGTGGATTACATTTCATCAGGAAAAAAAAGGGAAACATTACAAATTTCCTACCCAACCATTTATTCATGGTTTTCTTGGAGTGAAATGAATTTAATATAGACCACTCGGCAAGCAGCAGGATATAACAACAACCTGCACCGCACCGCACCGCACAGTAAGAGGGTGGGCAGCGTGAAGTGTGAGGAGTGACGAGTGAAGAGTGAAGAGTGAGCTTGTATTCGTTACGACCGTGTCAATTGTTTATACGGAATACGAAATCTGCAACAAATGAGAGATATGGCGTCTGAGAATGGTCTGGAAATACCTTGGGATGGGCCTTCACTCTCCCCCCCGTCTCTCTCTCTCACACACTCTATGATGGTAGGTAAGTGGCCACTCGAGACGAAACACAAACTTTTGCCTACGATTATGGCATTTTCTTGCTCTACTTGGCAGCTGACAGAAATGGGCTCATGTTTTCCAGGAGGGGGCACGTTGTGAGGGGATGATGTAGTCACATGGCAACTCTGATCTCGAATGCGAAGTCGAACCCGTTGCCGTTGCCGGCTGTGTGCTACAGCAACGAGCAACGAGATATTAGAATCCATTATCCTCTTTTGCCTACTGTTCTACTCAACATAATGGTGCGTGGGTGGAAAGTAAACGCAGTGTAGGTGTGTATCGCTTAATGGGGTACAATGGCCTTCTGCGGAATGAGATTTCCTGAAATAATTCACCACTCTCCTTCCCGGCAAAAGGGGTAATAACAAAGATTCATTTGTTTGAAGTTTGAAGTTTGAAGGTTCTTTAAGCCATTCTTCATCGTCGTTGGTTCGTTGTTTTTTTTTCCTCTCTCGGTTTGTTGAGACTTTCAAACGCGTTAATTGAATGATCTAAGCGAAGCGCTAATGGAAATGTAGGGAAATGTAGCTCAATGGTATAATTAAGTCAAGTGGCATTTTAGATTAAGTACAGTAGTTCGAGTGATATGATGGTGGCATGTGGCTCGGTTGGCAAATATTTTTGGCAGAAAGCCTTAAGTTATTTTAGGAATATGCTCGTGTTGATGGGAAAAGATTCTTTTGTGGGGAAAGGGGAGAGCACTTTTTTAGAAGGGGCTGTGTGTGGAATATGCGTGTGGACTTGCGTATTTGCTTTAAAATTTTGAGAGCTGCACACCCACGATGGTGGTTGATTTAGTAGATCGTAACATAAAGTAGTCCTCAGAGAAGCAATCTCTCTTACAACGCGGAGGTATCATAAATTAGTGATATTCTTGAGAAAGTCAGTTTCATTTTCATACATGATTTAAATATGTATGATTTAATTAAGGAAGATGAAATGTGTGTGGGATACAGTAAGGAACATGTGACAGTCTATAAAGTTTACCTCCTGTTTGACCTAGTTTGAACCTTCCAATTGGGACTTGGGAATATTGAACGTCCATTGTTAACGCAACAACGTTTAGAAATTACCAAATTTCCAAAGCATTCAGCAAAAACCAAATGTTCATAATGACCAAGTTCACGAACGGACAACGTTTACAAATACAGTTGAATCTTGGAAACATGAGCGGTTCTATAAGTTGAACAATTCGGAAAGTTGAACGGATTTGTAAGACAACTTTCTTCCGGGCGACAGTCTTCCATAGAACAGTTTTTTGTTTTCATACCTTTTGTTAACAACTTTTTTTGCTGTTTCTTAATGATTTGTTTGTTTTTTTTTTCTTAAATAAAATTAAATGTTTTTGGTGGATACACACACGTTTTAATATGATCGAGATAGATGAAGAATTTGAAAATATGAACGGAGCACACTATATCTGTCCATTTTCTAAGATTCTACTGTGATTCAAAAAAAAAAATGACCAAAACTTCAAGTTGGTGAAGGCGCGGCAATAGCCTTCGACTCTGAATACGTGGGACAAAGCAACAGTTGAACCCAGGTGAAGACAAACCTAGTATGCGAAACTGGAGAGAGCTAGCTGGAGAAAGGCTTATTAGTTAAACCTCAGGTCCACCCCGGGTAACGCCAAATAAGGAATAAGAAGAAGTGTCATCTATGACGACAAGTTTTCGTCATATACATGCAGTTCTTTTTCGGCCGTAGCTCTCGTCCCAGTAGACAAGAGCTTGAGAGTTGGATGTCGGTGAGTCACGGGTTTGATCGAAGTTAATAAAATATTGCCGCCCTTCAAGTGACAGCTACGGACGAACCAAAACAGTCGATTCCACGGCGATCTCATTATAAGATGAAGTTAACTCAACAACTAAAGCCAGTCGATCATAAGAAACGCTGTACTTTCTCGATTTGCGCTCAAAATATGCCCAAGATTCTCGCAAGATCATATTCAAGGACAAAGTCCTTTTCTGACCATCGGCTTCCTCAACAAACAGAACGTGCGTTTGAAAACACCCCTACAACCCTCAACGCTTCAAAAAAATAACCATATGGTGTGGTTTTTATGCCGGTGGTGTCATTGGGCCATTTTCCTTTATTGCTTAGAATTACCGTTGCGTTACAGTCAATTGAGATCGCTATAGCGACATGTAACGTTAAATCTTCAGTCATTTTTATCGCAAGACATTAATGATATGTGGTTTCACCAAGCCATTGCCGCAAGCCACACAGCGTGTGTGCGTAACAGTCGACTTATTAAAAATTCAAATCGATGAACATGTTTTATCGAAAAATGCTTATTTCGGTTGGCCGCCTAGATCATGGGGTTAACAACTCTTGACTTTTAGTGGTGCACCTTGGCAACATAGCCGACTTGTATACCGTGACGGCAAACGACATGACACTGTCACGCCGCTCTCTATTATATTCGACTCGGTTGCCTACGTTTAATTTCATGCGCAAATGTTTTAATTTGACTTCTAAACAATAATAAAATTGGCGAAATAATTTCGTTTCATTTAAAAACAATTTCTTATTGGAAAACTCGATCCAACAAATTATGTGAATGCGTTATTAAGCACAATTGCTGACGCCATGTGTTCGAATATTGCTACTCTTCATTCCTCCCAAGCTGCAATGACATTTATCAAGACTCAGGGAGGAAAGGCAGCGAAGTCCCTTGTGTCGAACTTTTCATTTCTGAAGCAACGTGAAAAATCGAAGTCGTGCTCTGCTCAGGGGACCCACCACATTGAAATGTGGATTTAATTTCCTCAATATTCCCGATTCGATTAAGGTCTAATTATAAATCAATATCCCCCGAGGAGAAAAAAAGGGAATTTCCTATCAGAAAAATAAAAAAACGTAGAATCACACTAATTTAAGCTAATTAATTCAGAAATTTCCAAATGAATAGCACTTTCTCAGAATGCTAATGAAATTCTTAAAAAGCGTGCGCCCTTTTACACCATTAGCGTTTGGTGTACGCCCCAAGGAGTCATGTGCGTCGTGGCCTCTAAGACAAAACAAAACCAAAATAAGAACATAATACCGCAAGAATTTGAGCTAACATCTTTTCTTTTGCTTAAATTCACTTAAAGCAACTAGATATACTATGTATATGATAACCATTCGGGGGATGATTGATTGATTCTCTTTCGCGTCCCTCGTCGGGAAAGTTTGTAACAATTC
This sequence comes from Eristalis intricaria, assembly GCA_964034865.1. Taxonomy (NCBI): domain Eukaryota; kingdom Metazoa; phylum Arthropoda; class Insecta; order Diptera; family Syrphidae; genus Eristalis; species Eristalis intricaria. The sequence goes on along the minus strand of OZ035875.1, from coordinate 89,949,459 downwards.
GGTTTTCTTAATGCGATTTGTACGGTCTCCAGAGATGGCCAACCTCAAGAGATTCCCTCTGAGGAATTGTCTATTTCGATGTTGTTTTTGTTTTTTTTTTTTTGGTTTTATTCCCTCTTGGAGCCAATTTGAGCCTGGTGCTTTATAGACTCCATGATAAATGATGAGTTTCGAGCGACATTTGTTCCTTGTTCGTTGTTCATTGATCGTCCCTCGGACTCGCGTACCTTTCTTTTGTTTTGCTCTTTTCACTTTTTCCGTCAATTTAATCGAATTTGATATCCTTTGGAAGTCATCATTTTTGATGTAGAAAAAATCGAAGAATCCATCCGAAGAACAGAAATGGAGATTACGCTATTCCCAAACACCACAACCCCTAACCGCCACCCCCACCCACCCCTTGCAGAAAATTTCTGCTCTCGTTCATCATTTTACGATGTCTCCCGTGGGAGTTTCTTGGCTTGTGTGTTAGACCAGACCTTCCAAATGGCACAGAAAAGGGATAAAATCCCATTCATTCGCTTATCACCGATATCCCGAGAATAAAGTGGAAACTGAAGATGCTGCTGACTGTCTTCCAAGGACCAAAAATTAAGTTGCTCTCGCCACCACAGTTCTGCTGATGGTGGTTGTGGTGGTGGTGGCGGTGGCGCTGGCGGTGGATGGTGGCGATGCTGATGGTGGTGTTATCTCGGTTATCTAGTCGTATTTGGTTTTTATGAGACTCTGTTATCCTGCTGTGGATAAAGGTACCGCCTACTGTTATGTGTTAGTGTAATAATCGTAAATTTTGTATCCACTCCTTTGGCTGGTCCTCCGCTTTTCTCTGTGGGCACTCTCAATCTCCAAGTTTCATCTCAATTTTTTCTATTTGATTTTATTCTTTTCTTTCTTTCTTTTCTTCGTTTTTTTCCCCGTCGCGTCGTCCTCCCGTTCCTTGGTGTCGTCCTTTTGTCTTTGCCGGACTGTGATAACTCGTGTGTTCTATTTTTTATTACTATAGCTTCCAGAAACCTTCCAGAATACCACTCCTAACTGCTACTGATCGCCTTTCCTCCTCTCGTGTGATTATCAAATTGCTCACGAAAGGAAAACAAAATTAGATTGTTTTCCACTTGAATTAGTCCTTGTATGTGAGGCACTCACTTCGAGTCCCTCTGGATATTCGGATGCTTGTGTGCGAGCGTGCGGGTGTGTGGTTGTCAAGAATAGTACAGAGTAGGCGTGAGGGATGATTGTTATCCTTGGTCGAGATTTGTTGAAGGGATTCCACGAAAACGATGATTTGATGTTGTGTGTGGGAATGTGGGAAAGGTCTGCTCTGTGAAGCGGGTGACGGTGATTGATCGGAATTGTTAATCATGCGGCGGCTTAAAGCTGTCGAACTACTTAGCGTCAGAAGTGAATACACGACGTCGTAATCTGTAATTTATCACCTTTCCAAACGGCTCGGAACGACTCAACTGCCTTTTCTTCCTAATTTCCCTCGTGACAAATTGCTCTTACTAAATTCTTTCCCCGTCTCACCTCTTGATGAAACGGTGAAAATATGATAACTTAAGAAGCAAAGGCCATAAAAATCTCACCAAGTCGAATACACGGGCCTTAACTTTCATCTCTTCAAGCGGGCTGCCGCCACTGGCGACACACTTTGGGTGATAATAATTGTGCCACAGCCGCTACCATCACCTCCACTGCCGCTGCAGAAGAGGTATGGATGGAAGCGATGCTACCTGCTATCGCGCATACGATGTGCGTTGTACATAACACACATACCTTAACCTCAACCTCAACATCAGCATCAGCTTCAGCATCAACATCGGCATCGGCATCAACCACAGGCTCAGTCGTCTAGCCTCGGTGACTTAATGACTTAATCAACACGCACTTAAGCGGGCCTTTGGAATTTTGTTTTGTAACGAATTTTCTTGCCGTTGTTGTACGATGTTGCCGTTGTTGCTTCTGTTAACTCGTGTATGGGAGGATGACACGGAAAAGCTTTTATCTACGACTAATTAGCTCTCAACAAACAATGACTTAATCGGGAGGAGTCATCTTCACAGAGCCTGTGTTCCCATTCCTGTTGTGTCCAAAAGTATTTTCGGATACTGAGATGATCAATTTCGTGCAATTAGATGATCTCTATCGTGGGATGTGGTACATTCACCTTCTGTTTGTCTACTTTTTCTTTTATCAGAAGGCATTTGTAATGACTTTTGAAAGGCGTTGGAGCCATTTAGCGGTTGGGACTTTGCGTGGTCCAACTACTTACTGAAGAGTTATTTTTCACGTGGACGATTAGGGCTTGTGTTTTGTATCTTTATGCTTCATCTTGTTCAGACAGTTGATGAGCTTATTATTCTTTATGGATTTTAGGAACGGATGTCTCATTGTTGGTGTGTGTGGATTTTGTATGACGAAGTGGTTTCATTTACGTTTTGCCTTTTCAGGATGGTACACATTTAGATGTTGCAATAATGTATTAGCAACACTACGGTAGAGTTCGTGGGGCGTGCCCTATCATTATGCTCATGATATGCATCATAGCCCTTAGCATTGTTGTCTTGTGCACATCTTCAATCTTGTCTCAGGGAGTTTGCGATGAGTCTAAAATACAAATACGATCCAAGTTTCGCTCAAATTCACAACCAGTTCAATTCATTTTCCGGTTTTTTTGGACTTAATATGCTTGGGAAATGTTCAGTTATGCGTCAACTTGTTACTGGTTGAATGGTCTTTTAATCCATTTAACTGCATAGCGATGTACATATTTTCCCGACCAAGATTAATGTATATTGCACTGAATTCACAAGAATCATGCTCTGGAAGGTATTTAATAAATTCTTTCTGGAAGGAATAAATGTGTTTTCTTCCGGGGAATGCACCAACTGCACAAGTGTATTCCATGTTTGCTTCAATTCTTATGAAAAGTTATGCTTTGCTTTAACAGTGGAACCTTAATGAAATCAACACTCGATACGTGCAATTCCTCGATACGAGCAAGACCTTAAATCTAGCCATTATGACTCAGTTATTGCAAGCCCTCAAAAAAAGGGGACTCGAAAAAAGCAACAACAAAAAAGTTCTGTTAGAAGTTCTTTCTTTGCTGAACCTAAGCTAGGACTCGACGAAGATTATGTGGTACCTTTGAGTAACATAGGAGATCAAAACCTGAAAGAACGCGAAAAAATATCATCAATTACTTATTTGTTTCGAGAGCCTATGGACTGTCTTCCGAGGACAAAAATGAATCCGATAGGGAAACAAATTGCAGCAATTCGAGAGCAGAAGAAGTCAAAAGGGATGGCGAAAATGTAGTTGATACAGCGGCTGCAATTCAAGAACTAAACACCTTTTTCAATTGTTTGAAGAACATGATCTTTGACTGAGTAAGATTTAAGGCTCTAGGCGTGTGTATAAAAGCTACTTTACACGCGATGCAACAACAAAAGAAAAGTGAGTTATTAATGAGTTAAAATGACTCAGTTATCAAACCTGACTATAGCGCCTTGGAGAATCTCAATCACAGGAGGTGTCTGGGTCAATCACAGGTGCCGCTGACAAAATGTCTTAAAGATACAACAGAATTATTGGCATTGGTGTTCTAAATCTCGTCAATTGGATACCATATCCCAATTTATAATCCATGCTCTGCTTAATATCCTAACACATATTTGTACAAACACATTTATATTATTGGCAAACAACTGCCAAATTCTGTCAAACTATCACGAACAAATTTTGACACAAAAACATAACAGCACTTTATTGAGAATCAAAACTGAGCTGAGTATAGATTCTCAATAAAACACGCCTTCTGTGAAACTTACGAGAGTCGGTTGTGGATAAGAATTTCACGTCAAAAATAGTACAATCAAAAATTTCGAAATAATAAAAAAAATAAAAATAATAATAAAATAAATAATAAAAAAAAAAAATAATTAGTTTTTGGTCTGTTTAACAGTGCAATCAGTTTTTTTTTCACTATTCTGAGGTGTTCAACTTTTTGTTTAATTTTTGGCACCTACAACCAACTCAATAAAATATAAGTTGTTTTTATTGTGAAAGCTGTGATCAACCTCTGAAAATTATACATAAAATCGAACACGCAATATACCTCGAATGAGGTTCTATCTATCACTCGTGCGAAAAGTTTCAGAATATTTTATTTTCTTTAGGTGATGATGGAATAAATGGGATAGGACAGAAGGAATCGGTTCAGAGCTGAAGGACTACATTCAAATTCGACCTTGAGCAGAAGTTCCGCGATGTTGGAGATTGATAACAGACGGAATACACAGTGTTGAGCCACTCAGATGTATACACATACACTATATGTTAACGAAATGGAAGATTGACGGGCTATACTGTGAACACGAAAATAGCAGTGACCTTTGTCTGCACACAACTTTGATGGATAGCTAGTGGCGGAATATTTTATGACTTGATGATTCAAATGTGTTTTATGTGGCAGCATTCTGGTGATATCAGGTCATCGAATAACGACCCACTTAAACCACTAAATCCCTTGGAATAGGGATTTTGTGTTGGGATAGTTTTTGCACACTCCATCGCTGTTGAACGGAATTCATAGTGTTCTGGATTAAAATGTTTGTGTAGATAAACTTGAATGTGTGTTACGAAATCGATAAAATTCTCTAAACGATAATCTCTCTAACAAGAAAACTATTCTTCAAGAAGTAGGAGGAATTCCACTTAGATTCTTGCAAGACAAGTACCAAAACACCAAACAAGCGACAGACGGATTAAACGAGCTTTAAGTGCACTGGAAGTAGGCATTTTTGAGTAGAAATTAAATGAGTTGTGGCATGCTAAGCTCAGCTTTGGGAAGTTATCAAAAATGTTTTGCCTGTTATATCACTTGTGTTATATGAGGAGACATTACAGAAGCTCACTAAAAAATGCTCGGTTTTTGTATGTATAATATCTGACATTTTCAGACATTTTTGTCACCACAAAATTGTAATAATACCACCCACGCCCTAGACGGACAAGTTCTAGCTTCTAAAGCAACCGCTTGTGTAGTGCGTGCTATTGTTCTCTCAAGAGTGGAGGAATTTATGCCGACTTGTTGTTTTTATTGTGAAAGCTGTGATCAACCTCTGAAAATTATACATAAAATCGAACACGCAATATACCTCGAATGAGGTTCTATCTATCACTCGTGCGAAAAGTTTCAGAATATTTTATTTTCTTTAGGTGATGATGGAATAAATGGGATAGGACAGAAGGAATCGGTTCAGAGCTGAAGGACTACATTCAAATTCGACCTTGAGCAGAAGTTCCGCGATGTTGGAGATTGATAACAGACGGAATACACAGTGTTGAGCCACTCAGATGTATACACATACACTATATGTTAACGAAATGGAAGATTGACGGGCTATACTGTGAACACGAAAATAGCAGTGACCTTTGTCTGCACACAACTTTGATGGATAGCTAGTGGCGGAATATTTTATGACTTGATGATTCAAATGTGTTTTATGTGGCAGCATTCTGGTGATATCAGGTCATCGAATAACGACCCACTTAAACCACTAAATCCCTTGGAATAGGGATTTTGTGTTGGGATAGTTTTTGCACACTCCATCGCTGTTGAACGGAATTCATAGTGTTCTGGATTAAAATGTTTGTGTAGATAAACTTGAATGTGTGTTACGAAATCGATAAAATTCTCTAAACGATAATCTCTCTAACAAGAAAACTATTCTTCAAGAAGTAGGAGGAATTCCACTTAGATTCTTGCAAGACAAGTACCAAAACACCAAACAAGCGACAGACGGATTAAACGAGCTTTAAGTGCACTGGAAGTAGGCATTTTTGAGTAGAAATTAAATGAGTTGTGGCATGCTAAGCTCAGCTTTGGGAAGTTATCAAAAATGTTTTGCCTGTTATATCACTTGTGTGATATGAGGAGACATTACAGAAGCTCACTAAAAAATGCTCGGTTTTTGTATGTATAATATCTGACATTTTCAGACATTTTTGTCACCACAAAATTGTAATAATACCACCCACGCCCTAGACGGACAAGTTCTAGCTTCTAAAGCAACCGCTTGTGTAGTGCGTGCTATTGTTCTCTCAAGAGTGGAGGAATTTATGCCGACTCTCTGAACGGCCAAATTTGAGAAGCAGTTTCTAGACAAACACTCTTGTACCCCTTTGATGTGCCTCTAAAGAAGTAGCGCCATGTAAATTATTTTGTCGTACCGAGAATAGAACCTAGACACCATATTTTCCATGTGCGAAGGAGTCGATGGCATGGTGATTACTATAATTCTTATACACTCGTTAAAATTTTTTTTGGGCACAGTCTAGGCCAAGTTCGTCCGCTTTGACTCAAATCTCATTTGTTGGCACACGACCCTAAGGTAAAGCTGTCAAAAGTACGATCTTAATCCGAGCGATTATTTCTAGAATGCGTCCTTAAAGGCTCTCGCGCATAGAACACTTTACTTGCGTTAGCTTCAGCAATATTTTGACAGATAAAAAAACATGTGCTCTTATGGGAGGTGACACATAGACCAACGCTGACGCGACGGACGTAGTTGTTCAAATTTTAACTTTTCTCTCTCATTCAGCGTTGACAATCATCAAATTGTGACATTTCTATTTTGGTTCTCGCCCAAGAACAATATCAATTTAAATAATGTTTGTAATTATGTAGCTCCTTAATTAAATACATGTTTTATTTGTGGTAGTAAAAATTTGGGAAATAACTTGAATTTTCAACTGAGACTTTAAACTATCAAATGTAATAGACTGTACGTTGAAGTGTTCATTGTGTCAGGTACTTCACCGTGAACGGATGATTTGACGCTACGCAAGTAAAGCAAATAAAATCTGCCGGAGCCTTAAGTCGCTGTTAAGCTAGCACTTTCATACACGCAATATCCGCACAGTATTCGAGGGCCAAGGCATGTATTTAGCGACGATCCCGAACTTAGCATGCATACGACGTAGAGCTAACGATAGAGAACCAAACGATCTTAAATAAACATACGTACTTATTTGAAAGTTATTGACGTAGTAGTATTATTAATTGCACAGCTAAAGGGTGTCCAATTAAGTCTTAATTCATTTAAGAATTTGTCCGTAAAAATAGTCGTTGACTTCACGTGCACTGACTTCTTTTGTTAAATAAACCTCGAACCGATGTCACTTTTTATCCAACATTTTTATATTTTCGATCTTTTTTATTGCATACTTATGTTACTAATTATATAACAAAAGTTGAATCTAGTTATATTCCCAGTTCAGGCACGCAAAAAATAAATTAAAAGTATCGCTTGCATTATAGATCCCTTTATCGAAAAAAAATTTGGTATTCAAACATGATTAATAGTTGTCCAAATATTTCATTATTTCCCAGTTGGTAGCTCCCCTATTCTCGTATACATACATATATATTATTTCCACATATGCACACAGTTCACAGCTCTTAGCGATAAAAGCAAACCCTTGCATTACAACGCACTTTGAAGACCACCCGCCGTTTGCTTCCACTTTTTTCATCCTTGCCTCTGACCAGTGCTGAGTCACTTCTACAAAATCTTTACCCTTTTTATGGTTTGTAGAAAACATTGAATATTGCAAGAAAAATGCGCGTGTCATTGTGTTTTATTAGCTGGAGTGGTAATCCCAATTATCGTTTTTCATTAAACTCAAACCACTCTAAAATAATATTTGATGGCTCCCAGCTGGCGGGCATCGGATTTTAAAAGCAAATAGAGAATTCAGGCTGACTCTGTTGGATGTTAGTTACAAATCTCATTGGCAAGAATGCCTTACTTCCTTATTTTAATTAATGCTAGATAGTTCATTCCCGGTATTCTTACTGTTGTTGTACAAAAAGTGAGTCAGACAGCATGAGTAAATTGAGAGAAACCGCAGAAAATAAAACTGGTGTTCGACAAGGAATAACCACCCAAAGTTAAGGAGATGTCAGTCTTAAATGGAGTCACTAAACAAGAAATCTTTACACCTTTCACTGAACACAAGACAAAAGTGTTTAAAACTTAATATATCGTAGAAGAAATAAGACACGGTGATGGGAATGAATTATTTGAACCGTGTAAACATACGATGACTACGAGTCGTGAATAAGAAATGCCAATTTAACTGAAGGTACTACATGTGCGTGGTTTGTGCGAATCTTAACACGTATGGTTCTGTCAACCTCAATCAACAAAAGGGAGCATGACATAGGTTCTGATTGCAGGTTGGTCGTCTTGTCACTTTTTGTGCCGAATAAGGATCATTGCGCACCATTTGATTGCACTGTTCCTTAACAATCATTTTGTCAATCCTACCATATGGAGCCGAAAACTGGACGATAATAGCAAAACGAGATAGCAAAACACCAGAGTTGATTATTGTTGCATTTGAAAAAAAAAATTGTACGCCGGATATATGCGAGGAGGTTGATCGAGACAGAGAAGACATTAGACGAAAATCTATGAGCTGTACGGAGATCTGGATGTAGTTCGGAAAGCAAAAATCCGTCGACTGCACAGTCTAAGAAGACACAGAAGAGTGTTTTCGAATCTGAACCTTCGTGATTGGACAAGAAGTGGAAGACCAAATTTCCGGCTTAAAGACGAAGTCGTGGCGGACAGTTTGGTCTTGACGAATGGAAGCGGCGAATATAGGGCCGGCAACAATGTGAGAAGAAAACCGCTGCGGGAACGTCATCGATCTCAACAGAGTTTGCTCTTTCTGACTATCACTTGTCATACAGTGATGATGGCACAGCACGAACATTCGGAAGAACACTTTCATTCTTAAATAAATCAGGTTTAATCGCCAATTAACATTTTTACATTTATCGCATATTTTTTTCCAGACTTCTTCAAACTTTAAGAGGTCTCAGAACAAGTGGCTCTGATAATATACCTAGCATATCAAATAATCCAATCTAATTTATTTGGAGTTATACTTATCGGACAAAACTACAGCACTGATTTTAAGTTGTACGACGTAAGATAGGATTGAGTTTAGAGTCAAGGAGCAGTCTGCCGAAGAGAAAGGTCTAATTATTCATACAACTCGTTGAAGCATTTTTTGAATCAATTGGAATAAACAGCGCAACAAACCGTAGGTACAACGAATGCAAGAATCCTGCATAAGTTAGTTTCAAACTTCGACATATTTTCGCGAATTTAATCCACTTCGAGTACGACCGCGAAACGATGTTTATAAATTTTTACTAAATGAACTCGATAAATAGCTCACAAAGTTGACAATATTTGAACACAGCGTAAGGATTTTCAAGCACCACCACCTTTGACTTCGGCGAGAAGAAATTCCTGACTACATATTGCGAACTGATTGATAACACGTCTTAAATTCACGTCATATTTCCGCTACATGCCACATTCATCGTAAATAAAGTGGAAACAACAGCGGCATAAGATAACCCACACGAGTATCCACGAAATAACAGATTGACATTGATAATTTTTGTTTAATGCGCACATTCATATGAATAATTTCCTTACAGAGAACTTTAAGACGGCAGATGACTAACGCCAGTAATTCCAAGAAGAAAAGTTAAAAAATTCTTCAGTAAAATATCCCATCTTGAGATGCATGATTAAGTGTCATCGTTAAAATTAATTTCATATGCGTATCGAATGTCCCTCTCGCAGCCTCTTCATAACCAATCGAACATTCCTAATCGACCGTCGCTTCTGTCTTCCCCCATACGATAACTCCCATTGATGATCATCTCTTGCAGTTCGTTGAATCAATGAGCGCTAATCAGATAACACGTCCTAATTAATGGCGCATAAGGAAGGAGATACAAGAAAGTTGAGGAGGCTATCATCCGCATCTGTGTTCGTTGAAAGGCAATAAATCCCACTAACGGCCCCGTACACATTTTTTCCCATTTACAAAAACGTCGAACAACAAAGACACACCTTCTGTTTGATTTTGTATAAGCATTTCAATTAAGGCCCATCTCAAGAGGCCTCTCTCAACGCATAGATTTGTCTTAAAAATTCACACTTCACCGCCCACACTAAAGCGCTAGATGAAAGAGTCGGTACCCACCTTATTGTGTTTTCCAATTTGGGAGTTTCAAAAAAAAGCGAACAAAACCACCAAAATCCAAGTGTTGATAATCCTCAATTTCCAAATCGGGTATGGACTAGCCTATATCACTTCCATTAGTATGTATGCACAAGAAATAAACAGAACTCCGCGGAGCGCACCATTCACTTAGAGATAATCGTAAACAAACAGGAAAATTCTGATTTGTATTCGTTTGGAGTTGGGAGTCGGTATCCCGAAATCGCCGACACACTTCTAGATGCCTTCACACCTTTAATTTGATCCACCAAGGCAGGAGCAGAGAGCTCATTAAGGATGATTATTTTTTCTTTTCCGAAATCTCTCTTCGATCCGCGAACACAAACACACGCGAGTGAAAATTGTTTAATATATTTTTTTTTATTTTTATTTGTTATTTAATTTTTTTTTCTCGATGATATAGCCCCTACGGAAATCCGACATGAACTGCAGCGTAGTCCGTATATACACAGAAATCGTCTCGTACAACTTGAACCGGTCTCAAGCACTGAATCGCACTCAATGCCAGAGCCACTGAAAGGGGGCCTATGGACTCCGACTGGATGAATAGGTGGACTTAGCGATGACCATTACACTCCAAACGTTGCCTGCTCAATTGAATGGAAAGCTCTGCCAGATTGACGGCGAACCGAAAACGAATCGAACGAAGACTACCAAAGAGCCGAGCAATCCCAGAACAAAACACAAAAAACAACAGCGATAAACTCAGGCATGCGTTCTAGATACGAATTCCCGAATGCCAGGAAGAGATATGCCGGAGTCGTATTGAGCAGACCGCAGAAGAGTGGGCCAATGTGGATGACGGGTAGGAACGAAGGGATATGAAACAGTGGTGAAGAGCGCTCAAAGAGAAGAGATTACCTGTCCCGCCCGGCGATGGTATCAGACAGGTTTGTTTGCCGCGATGGGACGCAGAAGAGCGCCGTAGTGCTGGGCGACTGGTTCTAGGTAGCTCACCTTATCAATTTCAGTGCTGCAACCAGTCTCTATGGGATGGCAAAGGCAAATGGAGAAAACAAAAAACAGGGGAAGAGACTCACTCTCACCTGTGAGTCGGGTGGATGGGAATGGAACCCTAACCAGGCGCTGGGAATGAAGAAACTCAAGAAACACGAACTCACTCAAGTCAGCCTGTTACCTGTGGAGGTGTGTTGCCTTCGCTCGTTGGTACATTCCAATACCTTTCCAATTGGAATAAACGAGTGTACATCAACTAGGCACGAGTGGTAACTGCACGAGAGGTACTCAAGAGCGAACTGTGACGATATGAAGGTACTACCTTGGTGCCGCCAATAAAAACGCAGAGTTTGAGATAAGTTTAAGAGCCAATTAATGTACCTGTAATCCTGAAGAGAGCTAGTTTCAGGTTGTGATGCTGTTAATTCATTAGTTTTGATTGACAACATCAATGGGCCCCTAATTGAGATCCTCAAACGAGTGTGGGTTTGCTTGAAGGAATTGTAATTTCTTCTTCATCGGTAGCATAGATAGTTTGTGGACGATTGGGGAAAAGTTTATGAAGACATTACCATCAGCATTCCTGTAATTTGATTTTTATTTACGATCCTTGAACATCCACATGTTGATGGGTGATTCGATTGGAAATGACAATGGTAACGTCAGGGTTATGATAAATTGGATTTACATATGTTTTCTGAAGTGTTGACAAACGACATTGAGAGTGGATAAATTTTGTAAGGACTTGTCCCACGATTTAATTTATGCATTTCCGGTAGATGATGAGGGTAACACCACGACACTTGTGATGTTCATTTTTAATGACTTGGCTGTAGATACTTCTTGGACAGTTTTTTTCTCTACGAAAATGGTAAGCTGAGAGGCGTTAACATTGTATGATTTAGTTGCAGTCTGACGGGCTTGATTGAACAAATTCTTCAATATTAACATTTTTTGTCGTTAAGTGTGAATTATTGTCAGTCTGATTTTTGTTTTTATCTTTTTCTTGTAATTTCAGTCAGTCAACATCAACTCTTCTCTAACGATGCATGGAGTCAACTGAAAACGGGTGTTAGCTGAAGTAGGAGCTACCAAATTAACGCAAGATTTGAAATCGGCACCGTTGGTAAAGTAAATTATTGGCGACATTTAAAAATTTTAAACTCACACTACCCAAGAACGTGTTTTCAGTATTGAACAATGTCACAAAATAAATGAAAGTCTGGCGGCCACTGTTCGAAAATATCATGCAAAATATGGTCGGAATAGGGTGCTAACTTCTAACTTCGTTAACTATAACAAAATTGAAAAATTCAGAGAGAAGGTATGAGTTGGAGATGCTAATTACACTTCTCATCCAAAACCACACCTCTTTGGTACTTATTTTGGACATGATACATCATTACACCATACTTTGAAATTTGAACTGGTCCAGCAGTGAAATCGTGACAAGATACATAAAACAATTCTTGAGTTTTGAGCACAATTCTAAAGCTGTCGTTGGCCGATATGTGGTTTCAACAAGCCGGTCCCACATGCCATACAACCCCTGAAACAATACAATTACCTGTATCACCCCATGGAACAATGCATCTAAGAAAATAGGACAAATTTAAACCGAGAAAAGGCATGGGGATGGTAAGTTATGTTATGAGAATGCAATTAGAGATTAAACATAATGATTCGTATATTACTTTAAATATAGTGAATAAATTCACATTAGACTTAGACATTAACTACTATAAAGACTGGATTCCACAGTTGGTTGAGTGCCTGCCCCCGGTTAGCGGGGTCTCCGGTTTGAATACCAGTGAAAGCAAAGTTAATACGCTTTTATCTAGTTTTCAAATCAGATTCGGTCACCATTTGCAGTTGGGATCAAAGTAACGGCACTATCATTTTAGTGTAGGCAATCAGCGGTAGTAGTCTGACTATGGGTCTCACAATGGACCACTATGGTCTAAGTGTACTGGTGAATGCACTAACGGTCCTCCTACCTAGCCTAACCTAGACATTAACTTGTGCTGATATTTAAAATAGAACTCAACATTTAAGCAACATTTCAAGGACGTCATAATTGATAGTGAATAATCAGCATGTACCCTTATTTAAGAATGAATTGAGATGTGTGGTTGTCCGAACTGAGAATGGTAGCTGATTGAATATAAATGAGGCTATAAAAGTGTAGAAGTGAGAAAAATGGATTTTGCATACGATTGGAATTTGACAAGATGCATGGTATTTGTACGATGACTATAATATTTCTGAGCTATTAACAAGGGGCTGAATGCGTTATTATACGAACCACCCCAACTTGAGATACTGTACTGCAATGAGCAAAGCCATAAGAAATATAGCTTGATACTTTATGAGAACAATGTTGAGTAATGAGATACATGTTGCACATTACTAGGAGCATGAGAGATTTTTTGGTTTCAATGTGAGTTATCCAATTTAAGTTGTGCTCAATTAGTACACCGGGATATTTATAGTGATGCATCGAAGCTATTTTAAAAGAATTTTTATAATTGTGTACAGGTAGACAAAACTTTTTTAAATCATAAGCATTGAAACATAAATTGAATTCATTTAAAACGTAAGTTGATATTTTGGAGGGCATAAGCATGGTCCTTTAGCTGATTATCTGTTTATGCCCCGGAAACCAAAGTCTTAAGGTGTCCTATATGTTCGGAAATCTTTGCAATACAATCGAATCCTGTGTCAAAACAATAAGTAAAGGCTATGTCATCCGCATATGCGGTTTGTATTCTGTTTAAATTTAGTTAAAATATAGAGTTAATATAAATATATATATAATAAGCAATGTATAATTTGTTTAAAAGAAGATCATATTAAATGAATGCCTTTTAGTTCATGGCATTCATAAAGAGCCATTTTTGATTTGTCGCTGTGCATACTATCTTAAAACTGGTTACAAAAATTTAATTTTGTTCAGTTCAAATTTTGCGTTAATTTTGGGACATCCTTTGGAAAACGAAATGGTGTATCCCCTTAGCGACGTTAGTATTGTATGATTTGATAGTCCGATTTAGACGATTGAACAAATCGTTCAATGCTGACGTTCATACAAGAAGCCATTGAAATTATTGGTTGCACAACTTGGCGGTGTGAACACCAATTCTGAATTTTTCACTTTTACTTGTGATTACGATAACACAAGAAGTGTCTTCTAAAGTGCTGTCTAAGTAGCAGCGAACTGTTACCACAAATTTTCAAAAATATGCAATTTTCAGCAAATATGTTCACAAATATATGTATGTTAATGCTAAAATTTGCTTATCAAAATTACTCAAAAAGAACTGCTCAAAAGTTGGCTTAAGTATCCTAATTAACGAATTAATCATTTGCTTGGAGAGTTGCCAAATTGATGATGATGGATGATTGGATGATAGAATAGAGAATGTGCCATGTAAATAAAATGGAGTTTAATAGTAACATCTTACGATTTGATATTGCACAAGTATGATCCCTTGGAAGGCACCGGATTCACCGAAAAATGGCAAGTATTACATGCGGCTGTTGAAAAATTGGTTCACCATTATTTTATGTCCGCCATGCACGCAGATGTGATAGAAGCCACTAGAAGAATGGCCTGGATTCCTTTCGAATTACAAAAAAAGTCTAAATACTATAATTGTAGGTGTCGCTCACGTGTGCCATCACACTTACCCTGCTCATATATTAGTAGAGAAACTAGTTTTAAAATTTGTGTACAGTCAGCTACTGCATAATGAATAGGAAATACATGTTTGCCCGCATTTGCTTGGTGAACGCAAATAAATCATCAGCACGTTTATGTATTTGCTTTTGCAATTTGATTTCAATTAATTGCGGACATTTCTAAAATCAAATATACTCAGGTTGTTTAATGAACTAAAACATGAAGACCCATAGAGTCATGCACGAAATATGAACATTTTTTAACACTCTTGGAGAAGCGAGGAAAACATGTTGAGTTATTTGTTTTTAAGAGCCATAGGCAACCGTTGACCATGCAGATTTGCGGAAAGTTAAAACAGACATTTAAATCATTTTTTTGTATAGGCAAATAGTTGTAAAGGATGAGTCTATTTTGGCCCCTATGAAGTCGAAAGTTTCAAACACTAATACTCACTAAAACTTGTGTGTTGAATTGAGAAACGGCTCAACAACAGCACATTTTTCAAAACAATTCCTATATAACTGATGGTAAATTTCTAAGGGCCGTGTGACACTCGATTTCCTCAACTTTCCATACAAAATCCTCTCTCTAAGTCAAACTCTCTCTAACTCGAACATTTTTTTTTTTTTAGGGCGAGTCCACTGAATATATACATATGTAATCCACGCTACATATAATACTAATAATTAGCTAATATTAAGCAAAATTATTGCTTAATTTTTCCAAATGCCGGTACGGGCAAAAATAATTTAACTGACTTAATAAACCTTTTAATACCTTGCTGCAAGGAGTTAATTCAAATCGTAACATATCAGTGCAAAAACATCAGTTATATCAAAGAGCAAGTCACCTGATCAATCTAATGTCAAAATCCCGTACGAGCGCAAATTTTGGTGTGATAAATTGCAAGACTAAAAATTACCAACCCGTCACGATGAACATGAAGTGAAATTTACATATAGTCTCATCAGTGGGCACTGATCTAGAACACAACATTTTGAACTTCCCCCATAGTTAATTAAAAATCAAAACTACAATCTGTTAGTAAACTGCTTTAAAATTTAAAGCAAGTTCCGTCATTAAATTTGTGTTTGGCAAGCATTTTTGAAAACGTAGAAAAAGTGACGCGCTAATTTCGCCAAATGTTCTGGGCACAAATTGAGGTCACTGTAGGTGTTCGTGAATTTTTCCACATTTATTTTTAGTTAATTACGAGAGTAATAGAAATCTCGAGGACTCATATGCAGATTAACTCTCATAACTACTGCAATAAAAACTTGTGCCTTAATACATTTTAATTTAATACACTACATAGATTTCTGTTTCTGTACGAGTTTTACAAATTTTAATAAGTTACAGGTAACTAATGTATCCAACGTAACAAACGTGACTAATCCAATATTTTGACAGTTCTTGACAAAAATGTTTACATCAAATATTAATTGTATTCAATAACTTTATGCACTAGCGTCTTACTATTTGCATCCTTTCTGTACTAATAATGATAAATTAGATAACAATTATCTTTTCAAAATGCTTAATGTGGTCTCCAACAGGGTGCCGTTAATTCGCCGATCTTGTTCAACATTTACTTGAGCGATCTTTTAAGTTCTCTTCCTCATGCAATTGCGTATGCCGATGACTTGATCGTGTACTGGCGCAAAAGACTGTAGTCAGATACCTGGGGATCTGGCTAGATCAGTATCTATATTTTAACAAGCATGTAGATGCTGCTCTGCCCAGAGCCCGAGGCGCTTTTGCCCTTACACAGAGACTGTTTTACAACAGCCAACTCGATGCAAGGGTGAAGGTCATCTGCTACATGGCGCTCATCCGGCCAATGCTCACCTATGGCTGTCCCGTGTGGTTCAACGTGAGTGCAAGCTTAATGGAAAAGATTCGGTTGTTCGAGAGGGCTTGTCTTAGGGCTTGCCTTCGCCTTTATCGAACTCCAGAGTCCCAGTACATAAAATACTATTCCCATGAGGTCTTATACAACAGGCAAACCTGATAAGAGTGGACAATTTCCTGTTGAAGTTGGTTTGAGGTCACACTGCTAGAGCGATGAACTCGGTCAACAATCTGATCTCTGGAGCTAACTACCCCAACCCACTATACCACGAAAGGGTACGTCACAACGGCTTCGTCCCCCCAGAAGCATTCCTCCATTTGGATAAGCACGGTCTGATACAAAATATAAATGCGGTACCGCTCATCTATCACATCGCCAGATCAACTGTGGATGGGCGACTCAACCACGACCGCTCCGTCGCACAACGAGCTGAGGAGGGTCTCCTCCGGTTCAGTACGGCGGTATCTAGGCGGGATGTGCTGGATGTTGCTTTGCAACATCGAAAGTTCTGGTGGCTGGGGAGCGAGAGAACTCCAGCTTCGAACCCTTTAGACCCCGGCTAGAAGGGGTAATTCAGACCCCCTCACGGGGAGTAGTCGGTCCACGTCTTGCAGCGGATTTTATATCAGCTGTAACCTATGGCCGACTTACATATTTTAGCGTAGTTGTAAGGTAGTGGGTAAGCTGTTTAGGTTAATTATTATAAAAAAGTAAAAAAAAAAAAAATTAAAAAAAAATAAAAACAAAAAATATAAGAAAAAAAAATAAAAAAAAAATTAAAAAAAAGGAAGAATGTTTATATATATATGCATTATGTATATAAGGATATATGCGTATACGCATGTGTATATAGCTATACAAATGTGTATATGTATATATACGTAGATTAGCTTAAGATAGTTTGTAAGTTTTATTTTAAGGTAGAATGTAAGTTAGCTTGTAGTTTCTTTTAAAAAAAATATGTTCGGTCATTAAGTTTTTAAATTTTTTTCTTATTATTTATTAGTCATGTTAAAATTTTCTTTTTACAAGATAACGTTAGATTAAGTCGAAAGACATAGAATAAGTTTAAGTTTAGCTTAGAGTACCCGCTTAGGGTCAGTAAGTTAGAATAAGTAACTAACACTGTTCGACAAACTAGTTTTAAGCATTTTTGTCTAGTATATAAGTTGTCATGAAGTAAAAAATAAAAATGAATTAAAATGAAAAAAAAAATGAAAATGGTTAATGCACTTGAAGAATCCGTTAATAAAGTTTACGTTTCTCTATGGACGTATCGCACTTTCAGAATGGAAGATACAAATTTATCCTTTGATCTGATCTAATTTGATTTATCTCATAATTCGGTACGTTCTATATTTAGTTACAATTTTTTTTTATAGATAGATACGTTTATTTTTGTCATAGAATAAGTATTACATATATTTGAGAAAATACGCAGCTTGTAGAGAAATTTGATATTAACATTATATCTTACAACTGGAAAATGTATAGATTATTAGTGAATAGACATTCATTTACTTACAAAGAACATTTGAAGGAAGACTATGATAAAAAAAACCTTCATTTAGTATGTTTTCTAATTGATTTTTTATAAAATGTGTTAACAATAAAATATCTTATAAGCTGAAGGAATCGCCAGATATGTAAAGGAATATATGACTAAGTAATAATAATAATATAATACGGGTGGCACGACAGTCCGAGGTGGACCTGGGTCTAGATTCTCAGCAATCACTTGTGTTGTGCGTGCTATTGTTCTTACACGAGTGGAAGGGACCTACAGTTTAATGCCGGCTCCGAACGGCGAAGTTGAGAAGCTTTTTCTAGACAGGAATACTCTTTGAGCATTGTCAATGACTCGAAAGAGGCGGAGCCGTGAATTATCAAAGGTGGTAAATTCGAGTATCGAACCTGGCACCCTCTGCGTAGGAGTCGACGTACCCACTACGCCACGGCGACTCACATATATGACTATATGACTAAATACTGAAGATTAAATATTACAGCAATGTTTCTTGTTTATATTACAAGAAATTAACACAATTTGAGGAAACATAAAAATTAGTAAATGGATAAAGAAATAAATAAATAAATAAATAAACAAACAATTAAATAAATAAAAAAATATATATATATAAATAAATAAATTTATAAGTAAATAGATTAATAAATATAAAAATAAATAAATACATAATTAATTAAGGAAAATAGCGTTAAGTTAACGATTTATTAGATTTTGTATTAACATATTTTTCGAATTCATACATAGGTTTCTGCTTATATTTTTTTCCTCTGACATTATACTATACTAAAACATATATGAATGCACGTATAAACAAAAAGATTTTTTTCATTAGTAAGATTTGTAATTTATCATATCTCTGTGCAAGCTGTGCTAAATTTGATGTAAATGAAATAAAAGTATCTCTCTATCTATATTTTTTGAATCGTTGCATCTTAAGTTAAATCTCTCATTGAGAATTTCAATTTTCCGTGCAACTTGTATAACACCAGTTTGCTCATGTAACAGTTGTGTAGTAAGCCTAGGTAGATCAAGCATAATTTTCAATACTTTGTTTTGAGCTATTTGGAGTCGTTTAATGTGACATTTCGCACACTTTCCCCATGTTGTAGATGCGTAAAGAATTATGGCTTGAAAGATAACTTTGTACATTGTAATTTTATTAAATTTACTTAAGCGTGATTTCCTGCAGATAAGAGGGTACAGCATTTTAGTTACTATGTTTATTTTGTTATGTTATTTTTTTATAGAGTAAACATTTTTGTTTCTCATGAATGCTTTGCTATATTTGATTAAACATTTTAATATTCTGTTAGAAACAGTTTATTTTTATTAGTTACGTAAGTTAAATTAGTTACGTGAAAAATGAGACGTAACAAATTTGCAATGAGTTACGCGTAACTATATAGGTTCCTTCCCGGGGTGACTTACATTGTCAACACTGGTCGATAGGTAAGAACTATAATCGTCATCATTTTTGAAGCTTTATAATGAGGAAAGGATTTCTGCAGGGTTAAAGAACGATGAAAAAATTCCAAGAAGTTACAAAAAGCCATCATGTTTGACATGGCAAGCAGGCAGAAAAGCAAGGCAAAAAGCAGAGTGCCTTAAGGATTAAAAACAACATGTAGTATTAAACTTTAGACCCATTAAGGCAGAAACAAAAATCTCAATGTATCTTTAGTTACATTTTGGGCACTCAGCATTTAATTTAACTCTGCATGTAAATTATTTATGCACTGTGCACAACAACCTGCCACGCGTTCAATTCCCATTTCGTCTTAGGATGGATCAATTTTTGTTCTTAGACGACTGGATGGCACAGTTTGTTGAGTGCCTGCCCCTGGTCTCCGGTCAGAATTCCAGTGAACGCAAAGTTAATACGCTTTTATCTGATTTTCAAATATGATCCAGTCACCATTTCCGCTGGCAATTAACGGCACTGTCACTGGAGTGGTAAATCAGTGGTAGTTGTTTGACTGTGAGTATCACAATAGACCAACATGACCTAAGTGTGCTGGTGAATTCACTAGCAGTCCCTCTTCCTAACCTAACCTATTCACTAGTCATGCGACCACGCATGCTTCTACTTCTAGTATTTTACCAGGTTATTAATGTGTTTCATGCAGCTAATTTATTTTAATTTCTTTAATTTATCTAATTTTTTAAGGCATTTATTTAATCTAATTATAATAATTAAGGGCTGTGCATATGACGTGGATAATACCATTTAAGCCATAAATCCAATACATTTTAAAGCAAACGATACACCTTAACTTAAACAGACCATAAGAAATTCTCGAAAATATCGTGAGTCCCTACCACACGAAGGAACATGGATTTAATTACATACAGAAAGATTTGCCAAGCGAGAGTGAATACAAATCCATTAGAGGGTTTGTGGAGCAGGAACTGATACGAATATGTACATTATGTATCTAGGTAAATGTTTTGAAAGGTATATGCCACTTAATTAAACATATGCGAACTTAATAGGCTTCCATCAACGATTGTGCCACTTCTAAGCTTTCCATTTTCATCCATTTTCATGACAAGTGCAATATTATCCCTTATTGGGTAAAAACGATAATATCTAGCGTCGTCAAGACGATGACGGGTGTGTACGATAATAACGGAATAATAAGGGGAATGTCGATAGCCGATGTGTAGCATTAATATAGGTACATATGCAGAACATACGCAATTTTGAATTTCAATAACTAATCATGGGATGTGTTTTCAGTTCCCAAAAGGGATCCCCAGAAAGAAAATGGTAAGAGGCTTTGCATAAGAGACAATGTCAGAGCCGACTGTGCTCATCATATCCCAGTCAGGACGAAGCGAGGAGCCGGTGGGGTGGAACCAAAGTATTAAACGCTCACGTGTCTGTCGATTCCTTATTAGACTTGTCGAGATTTACATCTCGACAATCAGTTCCATTTTGTGACACATATGTAGCTCCCGTTCCACTTACCATGATCACATGACTGTTGCCAACCTAGTTTCCACATGTCACACAACATTCTCTACGCTCACTAGCAACTGCCTGCATACATCGTCCTACGGCCTATCACTGAGTACCTCTATTTTTCCCGCACTATATCATTTTTATAAAGGACTGCTCAGTGACATCTAGATCTATAAAGAACCACTCTAAAAATAGTCGGAAGCCGTTGTCTCCTTCGGTATCTCCCGCCAACAGCACCGATCCGAAATTCATCTTGATTTATCAAGGCCCTTGTATTAACGTCGTCTTCACGAGAGAAAGAGTAGCATATCAGAGCCATCCAATCAAATGCACTACCCACTGTCACAATCCAATTGCAATTTTATTGCACTCAGCCAATTTAATTTACCCCAGCATCCTGGCCCACGTATAAACACCACCCAGCCGGCACACACCAGTCGGTCTGGGATAAATTAAATTCACCACCAATCTTCGACGAAAATCACTCAGCAAAGTTCCTGATCCTGAGCTCACCTCTTTCACAGAGATGTCATGAGAGAAAGAGGAAACCGCACGGACTCACACTCCTTCAACGTCGCGGACGTCTCCTGTTCTGTCTGTCAGTGGGCCCGGAAAGAAATATGATGAAGCAATGATGAGTTTTTGGTTTGGCACTGAAAGTTCCGGCATTTTACTGCATGGGTGCGACACTCTATAAATTGATTCCATTCACTTGGCTCCATGGGGTTCGTCGTCGTTCATCGTCGTTGCCACCTTATTTCGATTATTATTATGCAGTCGGAATGGAGCAGCAGAAGCAGAAGCAACATCTGAAGCAGCTGAAGCAGCGCAGCAGCTGGTGGCTGCAGCAACCAGAGGTGATATGTCGTTCGCTTAGAATTGCAAAATAATTGAAGCTCTCGGAGTAAGGCGATGCTCCGCACAGGCACGAAAACAGGTCTACTCTTAAAAGGGAGGAATATCTTTTGCTAATGGACTGAGGGTCAGGAGGTGAATTGGGTGACAATGAAGTCGCAACCCTTTTGCATTCGGCTCACTCGAAGGTACTGTGCGACTGTGTCTGTCTGCATCTGGGGAGGACAGTTTGCACAAAACGGATGCAAATTCAACTGCAGTTGGGTTCGCATTGGACATGAAGCATAATAGCTGAAATTATTAAAGGAAAAAAAGAAACTATTTCGCCTGAAGATGAGTCAATGTCCTCGGGTTTTTCTCGAAGAAAGCGATTGTGTATGCTAACCAGGAAAGGACGAACGGTATTACCGGCAAAGAGAACTTTTCCGCTTGCGGAAGTTTTATCATGCTAATGAGCATTAGTTGCGTGGGCAACTACAAGTTCTTTGGAAAATAATTCGAGGTTCTTTGGTGAGTTTTGCGGACACACAAAACAGCAACTTCTCGAAACATCTTCAACAGAACTCGGCTGGTACTTGAAGAGGTATGGGCTTAGTCGTTGTTGATAATGAGAATTTAAATTTATATAAAAAGTGGTTCCAGGCAATGGCTTAAAGTTTGAATTTGCTCGCCAACTACGCAGTCCATCCACACCCACTTACTGGGACCAGGTCACCCACGAGACATACCTCAATTGTCCGCACCTACTCCTCCTCCAGTACCTACTCTCAGAGATGACTTGAAACTTTTCCAATATCTGAGACCAAAGCAGACCCTTGCCCTAGGACATCGAAACCAGTGCCTACACTTGTGGAGAGCTATGGAGACATCGATTAATGACGGAGAATTTTTCCCACTCTCATCTGGCAAGGATATTGATAATGAAAGGACACAAAACCTCAAAGTGAGCCCTTAATTTCAGTTTCTGAATCCCAGACATTCCCAGGAAACAAAAGGCGTTCGAAGAGTCTAATCGTCACACCAGCCTACTTCTACGACTATCTTACTCTTCCTTTTTTTCAAGCTACGTCGGGTAGAAACAATTCAGATTCTAAAACTTCATCATTCAGCCATCGTAGCCAGCCGTGGTATTGAACAAACATCCGTTCACTTCTTTTTCATTGCTCGCACTCAAGGTACCAATCATCATCAGTCGACGAGAGCGAAGTGAAAACCAGTCAAAGGTGCGCAAATAAAACGAACAAAACCCTCACCGAAAGCGTTGCCTCGGCGAAAATCAGTCAAAACCAAACCCAGCACAGTGCCTGCACTGGTGCACCATTTGCTGAAGATTGCACTCCTCTGCATAGGTGCCCGAACCCGAACCAACCAACCCGTCGTCGCGTCTCTCTGTGAAACGGCATTATTCCTCTCATGCGGTGTGTGCATGTGAACCACGTCGCATGGACGGAGCTCGGAGAGTAAATTTTTCCTTTAACGACTTAATTTGCAAATTACACCCGAGAGCTAATTATATTTTGAGAAAAGGAAAACCGTCAAGAACGAATAAAAAAAGGAACACAGCGAGCGCAAAATTTTCGTCCATTCACCTTTAATGATGTGCCCCTGTCTCACCGCTTGCGCATCTTGTACATGCGACTGCACTGTGCATAGAAGTTGGCCATATGCAACTTATTTGCATCTACAGACTGAAAACCCAGAATGAAAGGGGAACGGTCTGTGTTTTGGTGTCAGTTTCATCGCACGAACTCGGTGTCTTCAGCCTGTCACGGATACACCGGCCGGTATACGGCAAACCCGGTATTTTGATGAGCTCCGCCGGACATTTGAGAAGAATGAAGAGTGTAATCTACACCTACTCCTCACTGTCACTTGTCCATGAAATTACAACGAAGGTCCTGCAGGCTTACCGTCTCGCTATCAAATATTTCGTCTACCTGTGGTTGGGTCAAGTTTGAGGATAGAATCGATCCGTCGTCGTCAGCAACGTCGACATAGTCGTCGTTGCTTTGTTGCGGTCACAGGTACTCAGTGATATTTTAATTAAAATGTTGGTTGCCACTTGTGGTTGTGCTTGTGTTTGTAGAACTTGAAATGAAGCAATGTAAGGCAGGCACATGAGGGAGGACTGGTCCATTTGGCGAACACGAGCTGAAATAACACACGTGAGGTGGCATACGGTGGTGTGGCTTTCCTTTTTTTGTGTTCAGGTGTCATGATGTGCACTCCTTCATGTTGGGACTGAATATTATGAGTAAGTCAGTGGCAGCATACTGCAAGCCTGCCCAGATGCACTTGTGCTGTAGTCTCGTCGAAGCAGAGTGTATGTCAATTAAGGCGTTCCGATTCTGGATGTCATAGCACTTCATTGAAAAAAAACGTATCTTCTTGAGGAGGCTTGCAAAGTCATCTTGCCTCATTCACTTGCTCCACTGAGGGCAACTGACCACATCCGTTGCGTCAGTGCAATGTCAAAAGTGAGAATACCCATTTACGAAGCTATTTCCTCCTCTTAACGACCAAGTCAATCGCATCCACGCACGCAGCGTCCGACACCTTAAATACGCATGTGCACCGGGCTCCATCGACGCCGCCGCCCCAGAACTAGGTGCTAATTACTATCAACTCCACAAAATTCATCAACATTCCACCTTTTTCATGATTGATCCTTGTTAAATAAGCCGCACACTAATTACCGAAGCCTGTTTCTGCATTAAGCTCAACTTGTGTGAGAAAAAAAAAACGGGCACTTGACCGCCTCCAGTGCACAGCATCCGATCACAATGCGTGCCATCTTGCCTGGCCACAACAACACGAGTCTAATGAGTTTTTAATTAAACACGAGCACCAGCAACATCCTTTGTCCACACACAAATGTTGCTGCAGAACCAGTCCTAACAGCCATCGCAAGGGGGCAGCATGTGTGAAGGCCATCTTAGCTTATGGTAGCTTTATCATCTTCACAGCCTACCGGGATGACGGGATAAGCAAAGTGTCCTGAACGCTATTATGTATTTAGGGGTGCCTAGGCGAATTGCTTGCAATCAGCATATCAATTAATTCAGCTTAAGCCTTCACCGGAGCAATGCTTCAGCCATCTTCCAGCCAGCCGCTAATCACTTTATAATGAAAGGAGTTCACATATGCGTGTGACTAATTGGAAAGTCGGTTTATCGTTTCATTAAGTGTAATTAAACATTGTTTATTGTTTTATTGCGTGTGTACGAAGGTGGATGAGGCCAACTTTGAGGTGATACAAATGTAGCGCAGCCTAAACTAATTCCAGTTGGAGCTGAGCGATTAGGCGAAAATGTGGATTGCAGTTGGAGACCTAAAATTTCCTGCTATATTCTAGCTCGAGCGACCAAACTGCATTCTTCTTGAATTATGGAAGTCTGCTATTGTTGCTGTTATAAAATAAAACATGATTTTTGTTTTTTTTGGGAACTACACCGAGTACGGACGAATTCAATTTTGATGACTCATTGCAGCTATAAGTGTTTTTTATCTGACGCTATCGGCTAAACATCATCGCCATCCAGGAGTTACGACCAATTGTAACCAGTGGAGTTTATGGACTCGGTCCAACCACCTCATCATTGGTCTGCCAAGCAGTAGTTCAAAATTTGTCTTGATCATCGGATCACAAATCGACCCATTGATTTTAAAAACGCCTTGACGCCCAATTAAGCTTGGCTGCTGTTTGATCAGTAACGTTTATGGAAAAGTTTTTGCGTTAAAATTGTTCACCACCACCATACAAATTCCGACAGTTCAACATGGACACCACCTAGCCTTTGCGATGGTTTGGTGGAGCGATAAAGATGCTTAGATTAGAAATTATGGTCCGTTGGTGTAGGCTTCTGCTAGGAGATACCCAACTAATGAATCTCTGAAGCCCGCGCTTTTCCAAGCAGTTGTACATTTTCTGATGGAGGTCGACTTCGCTGTTGCTGGAGAGTAAATAGAGTACGTTTGAAATAATTTGTTTTGGAATTTGTAACTTACTTGCGTCACTGCAAGTACAGCACAGGAATTGTGATATACAAAGGGACCTAGGGAAAACCACCGTCGACGAAGAAATAACAAACTCCGCTCGAAAGCTAAGAATCAGACTCCGTGGTCATTGTAACAATGCCATCCTCCAAACTTTGGACATGAGACGTTTAGTATGCCGACTCCAGCGTATGAGACAGCTCGATTTGGCGCAATAGTAGTAAACCATACTAACGATGGTTATGGCATATGATTTTATCGAAGGTCTTTTTTTTTTATTTTTTTTTTTTTTTTTTTAGTTTTTTTTTATTCGAGGTTTTGTCGTCTTTCCTTCAGTTTGTTTGATTTAATTCTTATTAATTTTATTTAGATTCACTATAAGTTAAACCCATTTCCCAGTAGTAAGATATATGATGTATCAAATCTCTGTAATAGATACTGTGCGATAACTAAAATCAATGTAAATATTTTATGACGAAATAAATATCTATCTATCTATCTTTATCGAAGGTCTACCTTCAACACGCGAAAACAGCCAAAAAACTAAGTTGTAGTAAGGAAAAACCAAAAGGGAAGGTTGTTTTAGTCAGTAAAAATCTGACACTATTATGTGGACATGGGTCACATAGTGTCTTGTTGAAGATTTTCCCCAATACAAGTAACATAAAAAAAACTTGCGTCACAGCCCGAACTAAAGCTTCCTTCCATAGTTCATGGCACTGGGCACGATGCTTCCATTCATCAAGACCAAGCGACCTTGCGTCTGACATAACCGGAGGTTCGGTCTTGCTTTCCTTCTCGAACCAGGAGGCTCGGATTCGAAGATCATTTTAGCGGGAGCGTTGGTATTCATGCGCTCCATATGGCGGAGCCAGTGCAGTCGACGGAGGGTGTGGATGCCAGTGCACTCGACCTCCAGGATGGGGATGTAGTCCGCCAGGCAAACAATTCCCTTCTTCTTCCAATTCATATTTCCGTACCACAGCTTTTCGTAATTTCTTTTCAAATCTTGTCTTGTCGTTTTTTCAATAAACTTCCTTACTACATACGGTCTATTAAAAATCTGATTATGTCTAAGAGCTGTGTTAAAATCTGGCTTTTTCCAGTCAGTTTTGTTGAGCTACCTTCTGTGATTTCTGATATTCTGGTATAAACCATTATTTTCCTTCTATTAATAATTTAATGTTTCATATGATTCTTTCTAGTTAATTTATTTGAGTTTGTATTTATTTGTTTTTACGTAAATAAAGAGTCTCATTAACATTTCTTATATTTGTATGATAAAAAATTCGTATTGCATATCTTAGAAATCAACACTATTGCACGTAAATTATAAGAAAAATGAAAATAATTAAATCTAATTTTATCTAATTTATCACTGCTGAAAAACACTTAAAAACTGGTTTCTTATGATATTCGAAACAGAGTTGTTTAAATGCGAAACAATATTTTTTTATTCTGAACTTAACAATTGTTTCTCCCTCATTGTTCTTCATTTCTCCTTACAATATCACTAGATGATATATATACTTTTAACTGAAAGAAGCATATCCTTGCAACAGATAACTTTTTTTTTTAAATGTTTGATCAGACGGTTTTTATGAGCTAACTTCGAATGAAAATTATTTACGTTGATATTCAAAATATTTGAAAAATTAAATGTATAAGAGGCAGGTATATAAATTATAAATACATTAGCCTTTTTACGAGCTTCAACCATTTCGTTAAGATGAAAACTGTAAGGGATATGGAATCGTATCTAGTTTTTTGATCAGCCGTATTATAATTAAAATAAATGCATTAAAATTGAATTCATGATCGTCTCACAGTTAAAATGAAATACGTATATAAGGCACACCATGCTTTATTCGAGTTAGAGAGAGGTTTTTGTATGAAAAATTGATTGAAATATATGCAAAATATGGCAAAAAGTTCGAGTTAGAGAGAGTTTCGAGTTGACAACTTTTTTTTTACCATTTGAGATATTTCTAAATCTTTATTATCGGCTTGAAATACAATCAAAATATTTATGAATGGAACTCGTTTATATAGTGACCGCGGGAGCGTTTGCAGCGGTCGATTCGTTGGACCCAATTTTCAACGACTAGGCCAGACATTTCGGCCGAAACAGCCGCTATTTCAATGTTGGCTCTGAGTCTTCCAATGCCATTGGCTTGTTGGCATAAACCAATGACTTAACGTAGCCCTGCAGAAAATAGCCAATCGACGTTAAATCAGACGAACGGAAGTACGTCGCTTCAAATGGTCCGTCGGCTACGAACGCCCGAAGGCCCATCGATATTTTCGACAC
This sequence comes from Eristalis intricaria, assembly GCA_964034865.1. Taxonomy (NCBI): domain Eukaryota; kingdom Metazoa; phylum Arthropoda; class Insecta; order Diptera; family Syrphidae; genus Eristalis; species Eristalis intricaria. The sequence continues at coordinate 89,921,194 of OZ035875.1, read as the reverse complement.
TTCGACCAACAGATCACTTCCGCCTTACATCAGAAACTTCCTCTTTACATCAGATCACTAAGACTTCCTGCTATGTTTGCAAGAAAGCTTAAAAAATGGCTCAGTAGTACATTGTTTAAGTATTTTTTCTTATATTCTGGTTTAATTTATCTATTTTATATCCTTTGTATTGTGAACTTGCTCTCGTAATATTGTTTTGTTTTAAATTCTTTAAATCCTTTCTGTATTATGGGGTTTTTTAGGGCCACCCCACCCAGCACAACAGTTGATGTGGCATAGTACTCTATTTTTTGTATAAAATAATGTCATTAATTTTTCTCACATTCTTATTCTTGTTAAATTATTAAGTCATGTTAAGTCAAATTAAATTAAATTAAATTAAATTAAATGATATTAAATCATAAGTGAAATCTTATTGTATCGATTGAGAAAAAATAAAGTCTATCTATCTATTTAGTTGCGGTCACCGAATCCGAATTTCGATAAAAATATAATTTTTAATATTAATTTATTATTTTTATACTAAATTTATAATTTGCAGACGTAGCTCGTTCGTGTACTTTAACATGATGAAAATGTTGGATTTACTGAATATTACTGTCACTGGTTTGTTGAGTATAGTTAAATACTGCGTTCACATGTTAAATTCAAAGTTGTCAAGTCCGTATTGGAAAATCTATCTGAAGCTTCTTTATGGCGAACATCCTTACGTCGAATTGTCTAGTCAAAAAAATTTTTTTGTAATGTTTCAGAACGTAGACTTAAAGTCTCCCATATTTTACACTTCATAACTCGAACATTCGATAAACCGATGTTTGTTTCCGTGACCATCCAACTTATGGAGGTTCTGCTGCAGTTCTTTAATAACAGTCTGTTGCTTTTCCTGACATAGTGTCTCGCCAGCAGCAATGCCTGATGTTCCCAAGGCCGTGGCAAAGTAAGCGGCAGCGGCGATCCGACCGGAGCCTATTAGCGAAAAAACAATTGTGTCAGATCATCCGGATAATGATTTAATGAATAGGGACGTCGTCGATTAATAGAATGATGCCGAAAATGGGTTTTACTTGATAAGTCCACTTATGTGATACCTCTCTTCGAAAATGTAGTAAAACTGAAAGACAATAAGATAAAAAACTAAACATCTGTTGCGCCCAGTAAGTAATAACTTTGGTGTCCCCTAAGGTTCAGTGCTTGTACCAGTATTACTCCTGATTTACAAGAACCCATTATTACACTTTAGAGAAATTTGCAGCCTTTGCCCACTATCTTTGTTTTTCATAGGCTCACCTCGACCTTAATCTTCCCTGCTCTACAGACGTCAATAGACAATGATTTGACGGGCATGGTCACGACAAACCACAAAACACTTACTTCTTCATTGTATAATCACACTGTCACTGAATCTTGACATTGTCAAAAATAGGTACACTTCAGTGGACAACGGTAGTGCACAAATATGTTATTCTCTGATTTAATACACATTCAACTTCAAAAAATTGATTTCTTATCGACTGTTAGACATTCAAGATGAATACTCAACCGATACACCACCCTCTTCCTCGTGACTCAACTTCTGCTCCACAAATATGACGCAAAAGTTGTGGGTACACACCTTCGTTTCATGTCACCTTGGTTCCACAAGCGTCACAGACATTGCAACCTGTTATTGACAGGCACTTAAAACTTCCCCGTATACTTGCTACCCTACCTGCTACTGAAAAGAACCCCTAATCGTTCATGGTCTTAAATCACATTTTCAGCTCAGCCCCGAACTGAGACCAGCCAATAAACGAAAGAAGGATTTTCTTTTCATTTTTTTAATCCCACCGCAAGCAGCTCTGTCAGCTCCGGCAATGAATCTTTTTTACACGTACTTCCCCTCCGAGACGGGTCACCTGATATGAACGTCCGCATCCACATCCACGTTAATTAAACAAACTTTGTCGCGCAAATGGAAAACGTTTTGGATTTCATAATGGATTCGTCCCCACCCTGAAACAACTTAATTTCCCCTAGTAACCATCACCATCACCGTCACAATCGCCGCCATCAGTCGCCACGGACAATGACACACATATACACATCCTAAACCGGACGATTCAATTAATGAGCCACCTAAACATCACTGAGTCGCCGCATCGCTTCGTGGGAAAATCGGATATCAATTACATGCAACTCCGCCTGCCGCACACACATCCACAGCGTGTTAAATAATCCCCTGCTAGTTCTGTCCATTAATGATGTGAATTTTTAATTAGGGTACGATACACTCCGAGTACCTTACCAAAAGTGCCGTCTCACGCTGTACCCCGTGAGTCTGGCGAGTGCATGCCTCTCGCACACACATAATTATATTAACACCCAAATAGGCATAAAATCTTATTCGCAATTCTTCCGCGACCACACTAATTACAAGGCTTCCACTCAGCTTGTCTCCGGTGTTGTGCACGTAGCAACCGCGGCATCTCCACCCGATCCGTACGAACCATACTAACCGTGCGGCCGAAGAAAAACTCCCCGCGTCATGTACGAATCGACAATAACTAATTTTTCCTTTCATAGACAAGTTTTTTGCTCCACATTTTTCAGCTTTGGCCAAGCAGGGCGAGCGCTTCTGGCCAACACGCGAAGGACCACATCAAAGGTAAATTAATAGAAGGAGCAAAAAGGAGCAAAGAATGGTGGCGAATGGCGGCGGCGGTGGAGGAAACTAGAAAAATTGCATTTTCCCGAGGTACGTTTTTGTCCTCCAGGCACTCGGTGCATGATGATGTACAGCACGGTGAGCTGTCATGTTCCTGGTGATCCCTCCTTCCTTAAGCATTTTCAATAATTAAGCAGCAGCAGCTACGAAGTTACATTCAGCCACAAGCGCTGAACAGCGACGACTACGACAACAACTTCGACGTCGCCATCCACTTCCACATCCACATCCACATCGACATCCACCGCGATGACGACGATGGTAGATGGTCGCTGGCGATGGCCGATGGTGGACGGCGGCGACTGAGGAAATGGCTGCTTGAGAGCTGCTGGCATGGTCATCGCGCTGATACACATACATCTATCATTATAGACCATCATCGATCGCGAGGGGCGCGCAGTAATGGCTGATGTGCACAAGGCGGTGGCAACATCCACCGCCACATCCACGGCAGCAGCAGCGGTCCGACCAGAGGCTGCTAGAGAACGAACCGATCGAATGAATGCTTTGCGGTTCATTGAGTCAAGTAGAATTAAATTCCTCACCAGGATCAGGTTCCAATGCAGCATCGGCAGTACGTTTCGTCTCCACTCCACTCGCCTCCGCCGGGCCAAGCAAAACACTTGTACGCTGTGCGGGTGGAGGAGAACAACATATGTATGTAAAAATGTAGAATATGCGTGTGCGGTTAACAGACGGCAGAATGTTTGTCAACCCAAACTCCACTCTCCCTCCAATGGGGCTTTAATTGGCCATGCGAGAGAAGCCAGAATGGACAAACAAGCAGTGAAACCTCCGTCATCGTCCTTATGAACGGAGACGAAACCGACCGACCGGTCGGTCGGCCAGCCCTCGTCCGGCCACTCGTTGTTGTCGCAATCAAACGCACGAAAGGGAGCATGCGCAGCAGGCTGTATTCAAATTTTTCTATTTGTCCTTCATAATAGGAGTCCGATCTGGCCCGCTGCCACCGCCATCCACCGTCGTCGCGCCGGTGCTCTCAGATGGTGAGATGATGCTGTGGACGGCGTCGTTTTCGATTCAATTAATGCGGCCATAAATAACACTAGAGTCGGGACAATAAATATCTACGTTGACCTCGCCGGTGCTCTGGTCAGTAGTGTGCGCGCACACTCGCTGATTCGCTGACTCTATCCCCGCAGACATGCGAGAGTGCAAAAAGATGCCTAGGGCCATGCAGAGGGCAGGCTTCGAGATCTTTGATGAGGAATCGGCTCCGGGATACTCATACAACGTAGTACAATGTTGCGTTGATAAATCTTAGGCGCTGATATCGCATCGCTATCGATTGGAATGGGTCGGATTACTTAAAAGGGATAGCAGTCAGAGTGCATCTAGATATCTTATTATAAAACCATTAATATTTGAAGAAGGGCTGTATTTGAGATCGAAATGGAACCGAATTTTTGGCCTCTTTTCCGATAATTTTGGTCAGTATTTTGTAGAAGATAAAGCCGTATAAAGACTACTATTTATTCGAGTTCCTTCTTCTTCTCTATTTGGTAGTCCGTGGTGATCCTGGACCTTAACCAACATGCCTATCAACTGTCTTAGGTTAGCAGCCTCCAGTGCCGCACGTTTGGAGGTCCTTCTTAACCTGGATGCTTAACGCGGACGTCCCCTATTTCGTTGTCTCACAGGTTCGGATTTGAAGACTCTTCAGGGTGGAGACGTGCGCTATACATGGTCTAGCCAACTTAGGCGTTGAATCCGCACACGCCTGACTAGGTTCATGTCGCTGCACAGTACGTACAGCTCGTGGTTGAATCTTCTCCTCCAATAACCGTCAACTTCATCCGCTTTAAAGATTGCCCATGTCTCCTTCGCCAACGTCTTATATAACGTCAACTTGGTCCTTCGAGAGATGGTTCTCGATGTTTTATGTATTGTTTCTATATACTTCGTTTTCCCTCGTTCACCGCTGCGTGTGTCAAACAGTCCAATTCATTCTATATATATAGACGCAGCCTCGTCGAAGACCATCGTCCACGGTAAATTATGTTTATTAAGCCCCCTTAGTCCGAACAAAGCTGGTACAGTTTGTGTATAGAGACAGAATGTTCCCCAAAAATGGACCATCGATTCACACTCCCTTAGAAAATGCCAGAGCTTACCTCAAGGAACACGGCCATATGCACTTTCAAAACTAAAAACAGCTGTAGATGGGTTTGGCATTCTCTCATAAAGTTCTAAGCCTAAAAAAAAACGTCCTTTAAAATGTGTCGTCTCCTCCATTGACCTGCGTTGCAAGCATGGTCCTATTCGACCTATTCGACCTGAAAATTTTTCCGTGAAAGAATCAAGAAGTAGCTATCCCATGGCACTATATTCTGTACAGCTGTATATCTCAATGTTTCGCAAGCCTTTGACAAAATTTGGCACGAGGGTTGAAACACAAAATTCGACGATCCTCCCGAGATAAGTTAACTCAATTTTATCTGATATTATAAAACTATTCAAGGTGGAGTACCACTAGGAAGTGTTCTTGGTCCTCGACATACCCCAGGAGGTAGGCACCTTGCTAGACACATTTTCTGACGAAACCACAATTTTGGTAATTGCCAAAACGGTGGAAGAGTCTTCTAGTTGACGTGCAATGTTCATATACACCGGCTACACGAATGGACCAACAATCCGTTTAAAGAAGCTACACCCGTTCATACTACTTTTATTCATAAGAATGGGAATAACTTGCTCGTTTTTATAAATAGCGTTCAAATTCGGCAATGGAGACAAAGGAGCAACGGTTACCAAGGGAAATTCGGCATCGGATCTCCACTAGGATGTTATTCTTGGAGTTCATATTCGCTACGAAGTAAAGGGGATTCATCGTGAGGTTTGATTTATAAAGTAAAATAAAACACATCAATTTGAAAGTGAACTTACGTTTTTTGTAATTGGTTGAAAAACAATTCATTTGCTTTTTGAAAATGATATCATGTAAATGTTGGCGATGACTACGTCTGAGGTGATCTAATCCGAAGGTCCAATTTTGGGCGACCCGTTTGAGTATAGGGACTGGTATTTCGTGGATAGCACGAGGAATGTTGGCTTCCATAGCGTCAATCAAAGCTGGCTTGTTCCTGAAGACCTGATTTATCCACAAAGTCCATTGTCACGCGCTGTACGACTCGTAGCGCCGTCTTGTACAAACTAGAGCTCACCGAGACCCTGTTCTTAAATTTCAGGGAGCACATAGTCCGTTATCATTGTGCGATAGTTGGTGCCATTGACAGTAACATTCTGTTTTGCCTCATTTTTGAAGAAATATGGACCAATGATTCCACTAGCCCATTAACCACACCATACCGTTGTTTTTAATGGATGTAATGGTAGCTCTTGGTACTCTTCAGGTTGCGGTTCATAAACTGGGGCTAAAATCTGCGAGGGCTGATTTTCTTAATACAGTTGAACAATTTGGACGCTGTTGTGGTGTGAGTCTTGCCATGATGACTTGTCAAACTCAACTGAACAAAAGTGACAAAACAGTTTGATATGAGTCAAAAATCTGTCAAAAAATGCCCATTGAAAATCAAACCTCACTATGAATCACCCTTTAGATAAGCTCCTTAACTACATCAACATTTCGACGTTTTTTTTCTAAATTCTGAGACTCGTGAATAATGCCCTTTAATCAAGCATTTCATGGAAAATTTAAATGTCCTCTAGTGCCCATGTTGATTTAAGTAAAATGCAGGAACATTAAATCAGTCTCAGAATTTCCTCTAAATTAATACCTATTCTCTTTTCGAGTATCAATGAAAACATTTCTTAAATTACCAATCTTTTGATATACGCACATAAAAGGTTTTTCCTTTTTGAAACGTCGTATTTTATAATTACATCAAAAGATGGCATCTGCGTTGGTAGCACTCCACCACATCACCATGGAGAGATTGCCGATGTAACAAAGCACTCAATTTGTGTACATTTCTTTAGAAAACTGATTTCAATTGAAGAATATTCGAATTCGCCTTAAGAAGCACGTACTCGGTCAAGTGAATGCGCAATTATTGATAGGTTTCACACTCCATTCAGTCTAATAGACATCCATCCGTCAAAAATATTGCAGAATGCCTTCTCAGTAGAGGGTGGGAGAACGCGTTTTTGTAGATGCTGGCGCACCTAATTTATTGATTCACTACTGTGCACAGGAAATGAAGCTTTGTCTGTCCGAGATGGAAGGAAAAAATTGTCGCATTTGGATTGAAAATTGCCCAATAGACGTTCTCAGCCATGATGGGCATTTACGGTCGATATTATTTACTTCTTTCTCGGTAAAGTGTTCGAAGTTGGGGTTCACTTTTCGTAAAAGATAGGAGGAAAAGGAGAATGGCAAATGTTATGGGGAATGGTTATTTATGAGTATCAGGAGCTCCCTTAGGAATCAGCTTTTTATGGAAACAATGGCAGCAATATGGGGTTAGGATGAAAAAATACATTTACAAGTGTACGGAGGTTGTTTGATAAGTGAGTGACTTTTTGAATAAAACATATTTTTTTTTTCCTGATATAAGAGTATTACCTCCCACCAAATTCTCCTTTTGCTGCAAATACTAGGTTGCCATTTGTTCATTCAACCCCCACGGCCTCAGTCTTTTTATCAGATTTGAAAACAGAATACAGTCGTAGGGGGGACATCTGGGGAGTACTCAGAATATGATAACTGTTCCTTAGCCCAATTTATAGATTTTTGCAGGTCTTCTGAGGAAGTCACACAGTTGCACTTATCATTGACTGACATTGGGCTTCAGGCCCACGTGCAGTGAACTCTCTCATAAGCGGACACTGATGGTACCAAGAAATTTGCCCGCTTATGAGTGGTGTCTGCTTATGAGGGACGTCGGTTATGAGAGAGTTTATAGTAACGGTTCAGGCGAACCTTATCGGATAAATTAAAACAATCTGTTTTTAAATATTGTTATTTTTTTTTTTTATTATTTAACAACTATTGTTGTCTTCACTTATTAATTGGTTTTTATTCAAACACTTTATAATCCTCACTTGAGCTGGGCGAAACCCGTCCTTACCAACTGCTAGTACAAGAGGAAGAGATCGAGCGTCCTCAGAACAACCAATACAAAGCTCGAAACCAAGCGAGCTATCATACGGTACTTCAAGCTTAATGTCCAAGCGAATTGCGCTGAAAAGCTGCTCTCCATGCTCGGTTGAGATGGTAATATCCCCAGCCACCTCATGCAGTTTATTTCTCCTATCGTACAATACCATTCCACGGACTTAATTGATTTCAGGCGCGATGCCCTGTTTTGAACGAACTGAACGATCAAGTTCACTTGTACTGGTGGGGACACAACGAAACACAGATGAAGTCTTGGAAGCAGTGCCTTTCCTGTGTTTTGTGTCTCAAATGGCATAAACTAGTCTGTCTCAGAGATCGTGAGGGTATCCACTTCGTTAGGTCTCATTTCTATATCATATTATACCACCTTTTTAACGCAAATAAGAGTTTATTAGCTCTAGCACTTTTAGACCTCGGTCCAAGAGCCCAATCGATCTCACTGGGGGCAGCATCTTCGTAAGCTGACTCTTGAATCAAGTTTTGCAGTTTTTCCTTAAATCACTCCATCGCTTATTGAGTTCGGTAACACCAGCTTTCTTTGACTGCCAGGACTACCGCTTGGAAACCACCACCATAGTTAGGAATATATGTAGATCGGAATGATTACAGATCATGATGACCCTATTACTGATTGCTTTACTTGTCAGCCACTCAGCCCCGATAAGGTAGCAATTATATTATTTGTTACCAAATTTATCCATAGGAGTTCTTAGGAGTGAAATTAATCTACAATAATGTTGGAATTACGCGTTGTTTTAAGCCGACGAATGCACATGACGAGGGCAGATAAAGGTGTATTACCAGTCTGCAGTACCAACGTCCCCAAGCCGCCTGTTGGGGCGGTTAATTGTTTCCTCAACGGCCTTAAGTTAGTGATTCTTAGCGACACTTGCACAAAACTCTGTTTTAATACGTCACACTGAGTCGGATAATCATTGTTCAACGATATTCAAGGTCACAAAAGACAGTCCTACCTCTTGAATTATTTTTGAAATACATGATGTGATATTGATACACTGGTTTTTCGACTCAGAACATGCATTTAAGCTTATTTGAACAGTACAATAATTGATCTTGTTATAAATTAACATGAAATTTTGATGTTGATGATGCCATAAGGGTTATGTACATCTTGTCACATTTCGTGTGGTCGATCAGCTGCTTGGTTTTGTTTTTAAATATAAACTGCAAGCGAATTGAGAACTATAGCTACCACGATGTGAAATTCGTTTTGATAATAATTCTTGTCTGTAATAAAGAAGATAACAGTACACAAGGTGATAGCATCTCATGTTATCCCGGAAATGCTAGACCTTTTCGCTAAGCTTACTGTGCTACATTGAAGTACGGTTAAAAAAAAACAAACTGGCCAAACTCCAAAAGAAATTTCAATTATTATTTTACACAAGTTGCACATTCAAATATTATCTTGGTGTTGCTACCGATTGGTGGGAATTTTAGAAAAGGCTTGTGTGAGAGTGTTTATCCCTCCTCGTGCCAATTTAGGGTTAAAGATGACAGAAAATATCGAATCTCCACTGTTAGTGACTCTGCTAGTTATGACAAAGCTTAATTGGCGGTGACCATATGCTATGACATAAAATCATGTACACCCAAAGACAAGGAATCTGCAAAAAAAATTTAATATCGTACGTTTTACCGGTAAAATAGGTAAGAATCGAAAAACCGCCGTGAAAGCCCCTCGGCTCATTAAACAAAAGACTTACACCCGTGTAAAATTTGAAAAGATAATTGCTGACAATATTATATCATTTTTCTATTATTTTTCACTTTGATTTATAAAAAATTTCCGTTTTGTATTTTTGGTTCAAAAATTTGGAACTGGACCAAAAATATTTATTTTCGTCCAAAATGTGTTTTTTTTTCTACTTTAAAGGAACTTAGCTTGGAAACAAAACAAACATGGTTGTAGTGTCATGAAATAAATTGCAATGGAAAGTGTATTGTTTGAACTAGAGGTAGAGCTTTTAAAGTTGCGAAAAAATATGAACCGTCACCTCTTAACACATGCAAACGTATACGTATGTATTCTTCTTTCTTCTTTATTTGGCGCTACAGTCCGGGGTGGACTCCAGCTAGCACGGTCTCTGGCTAGCTGTCTCCAGTGTCGCACGCCAAGTTGGTTGAGTTCCTTCTCCATCTGGGTGCGCCACCTTAAACGCGGGCGTCCTCTGTTGCGTTATCCCACGGGTTCGGAGTCGAAGACTCTCCGGGCCGGAGCTGAGTTGTCCATATGCTCTACATGGCCTAGCCATCCTAGGCGTTGGATCCGAAGACGCCTGACTAGACTCATGTCGCTGTACAGCCCGTACAGTTCGGGGTTGAATCTTCTTCTCCAATAACCCAAGACCAAGTGCTTCTTCATCCGCTTTTGAGATTGTCCATGCCTCCCCGCCGTACAGCAGGACTGGGATGATCAAGGTCTTGTATAAAGTCAACTTGGTCCTTCGAGAGATGACTACTCAATTGCCTCTTGAGTCCATAGAAACAGCGGTTGGCAAGAGTTTGATCTTGGTACTGATGTTGTTTGTACTGTTTACTGCGGAGCCGAGGTAGACGAAGTCCTTGACTACCTCGAAGTTATAGCTGCCCATTGTGACGCTCTGTCCAAGACGTCGATGTTGTGTGTCCTTTCTTGATGACAGCATATACTTCGTTTTGCCCTCATTCACCGCTAGACCCATTTTAGCCGCCTCCGCCTCAATGCCAGCAAACGCCTCATTGACGGCTCGCTGCGTTCTGCCAATCACGTCAATGTCATCCGCGTATGCTAGCAGTTGTACGGACTTCTGGAAGATCGTGCCTCTAGTGTTGGCGTGTGAGTCTTGCACGATCTTCTCCAGGATGATCTTAAAGAAATCACATGACAGCGCGTCACCTTGTCTAAATCCTTTTTTGACATTGAACGTCTCGGTGAGTTCGTTACCGACCTTGATGGAGCAGCGAGAGTTCTCCATCGTCATCCTGCACAACCTGACGAGTTTGGCAGGAATGTCAAAACTAGACATGGCGTTGTATAGCTCGTCCCTATGCACGCTGTCATATGCGGCCTTGAAATCGACAAAAAGGTGGTGGGTGTCGATTTGCATTTCTTGGGTCTTTTCCAGGATCTGCCGTAGTGTGAAAATCTGGTCGATGGTGGACTTCCCTGGCCTGAAGCCACACTGATAAGGACCTATCAGGTTATTTATAAACGGCTTCAGGCGAGTACACAAAACGGCAGAGAAGATCTTGTAGGCGATGTTCAGGAGACTTATCCCTCTGTAGTTGGCGCAGTCAAAGGGGTCTCCTTTCTTGTGGATCGGGTAAACGCTACTGAGATTCCACTCATCGGGCATGCTCTCCTCCGACCATATCTTACAGATGAGCTGGTGCATACGCCCAACCAGATCATTTCCAGCTGCCTTAAAGATTTCAGCGGACAGTCCGTCCGGACCGGCAGCTTTGTTAGACTTGAGTCTTGATATTGCTATCTTGATCTCGTCTAAGTCGGGGGGACGGAATTCTCGTCGATCATCGTCCATATTGAGTGGAACATTCTGCCTGACAGCGGTATTGGTGTCATCATCGCCGTTTAGCAGTCTGCAGAAGTGGTTCCCCCAAATTCTCAGTATCGACAGCGACTCTACTACTAGTTGTCCATTCTCGACCCGGCAGGCTTCTGTCCGAACCTTATATCCACTGGATAATTGTTTCACCCTCTGGTAAAACTTTCGGACATCGTTCCTATCGTAGCACCTCTCCATCTCCTCGATCGCGCGCTTCTCGTGCTCTTTCTTCTTTCTCCTGAGAAGCCGGGTCTCAACCCTTCGTCTCTGTTCGTAGAGCTCATGAACAGCTCTCGTCGTTCGTTGCAGCGTTGCTTTGTAGGCTTCCAGCTTCGCTGCATGTGCCAGCCTACACTCGTTGTCAAACCATGGGTTTTTTCTAGGTGGTGCCGTAAAACCCAGCACATCAGTGGCAGCATCTTTGATGGCTTCTTGACAACGCCTCCAATCTTCTTCGATTGTTTACGCAGGTGGCGACGAACTTATAGAGAGATTCAGAGACACTCCATCGGCAAAGATCCTGGCAGTCCGTTGCAATTGTAGCTTTCCGACGTCAAACCGTGGTGTCGTTTCTCGACTCCTTTGATCTCTTGATATCCGAGTTCTTACCTTGGCTACAACAAGGAAATGGTCCGAGCCGATGTTGGCTCCTCGGAACGTTCGGACATCAAGAATGCTGGAGGAGTGTCTGACGTCGATCGCAACATGATCAATCTGGTTGACGGTTGATTGATCAGGGGACCGCCAGGTCCCTTTATGGATGTTGAGGTGTGGGAACCGCGTGCTAGTTACAGAGAGATTACGTCCTGTGACAAAGTCCACCAGCCTGAGTCCGTTATCGATTGTAGTGTCGTGCAGGCTGTATACGTATTTATACGTATATATAATAGGCATTAGAGGGTTCAGGTGAATAATATAAAAATAATATGGGTGGCGCGACAGTCCGAGGCGGACCTGGGCCTTCTCTCGGCTACCACTCGTGCTGTGCGTGCTATTGTTTTTCACGAATGGGCCTACAGTTTAATGCCGACTCCGAACGGCGAAGTTGAGAAGCTTCTTCTAGACAGGAATACTCTTTGAGCATTGTCAGTGACTCGAAAGAGGCGGAGCCGTGAATTGTGAAAGGTGGTAAATTCGGGTATCGAACCTGGCACCCTCTGCGTAGGAGTCCACGCACTTACCCACTACGCCACGGCGACACCCGGTTGAGGTGAATATATTCTTTAAATTTGATCTGAGTTTCAGTATTAGAGAAGTTCAGATATATTTGTGAACAAGTGTAAGAAATCTTACGAAATGCATAGGTTTCGTAACTCGATGCAAAAAATATTCTACACTCCTTAAGCCTATACTTAACATGTGATGCCCATATCCGATCAGATCGCCCAAAAAGTCGACACTGTACATACTAGAATTGAAAAGCAAGTAAGGTGAATAGACTCGCTAGAGCAGCGACTTACTGTCTTCGATGTCCTTGTTTTGTCACTAATTAATAAAAAAAAGGTTCTGAAGTGAGCTAGCCAATTGCATTTCCCCCCCTCCATGAGTTCATTCACAAAACCCGTCTCGCCGGCTTGATCACAAGCCTGCTACGATTTAGAGACGTTTTCCAGGTGTACCTTACAAATATTGAGTACAGTATAAAGTTTCTGACTGACTACAATCCCCTATATTTAGGACCAGTGCAAGATCCGTGTTGTGTCTCGTTTCTGTACACTTTTTGCTTGTGGTGGACACTTTGGTGTCAGCATATTTTTAAAAATAACTTAATTTCGAAATTGCTTTATTAAAAAAAATGAGTATAATATAAACTTACTGTCATATAATTTGTTTTATTATATTATATAAATATATATATATTTATATTTTTCAAAATTTAATATTATTTTTACTTTAAGCATAAAAAATAAAATAAGGAAAAACTTCTCAGTAAGTGTTCCGTTTGGCTTGCAAAAATAAAAATAAAAACTTACTTTTTTTACCTAACAATTTGACTGTTCAATGATTGAGACACAAATGTACATTAAAAGTATGTCAAGTAGAATCGTTAAGCATGCAACATGTCAACTCAGCAAAGATAAGCCCGATTCAATGGTTTCTCTCTAGTGGTGGTTGAGATTAAGAACTGTGTCCCAACCGAATGCAGACACACAATGCGAATAAATCATTGTCTAGTCAAGCCATTCGGAGTTGTCGCTGCTTGAAAACACCTGTCATGAGGAACTGTTTGTGAACATTTTATGTTTTCAGTTTTCAGTCACATTTCCATTTTAATTGCCATCATCAAATCACAGAGGAACTCCAAGAGGAAACCCACAAATCCACAAATCCACAAATGCACAATTGCACAACCCACAGGACGCACTACTTACTGTAAGGAGATGTCAAGAAGAGGGGGCGAATTCATCTCAATCAGTGCTCTGTAGCCAGACGAAATTATCAGATCAATTACCAAGTGGAACAATCGATCGGATTTCACAACTCTATCGCGCTGGCTAATGCAGTTGTTTTTGCGGTAAGGTAATCCAACTCGATGAGCAGCAAGCAGCAGCACTGCCGCGACTTACACCGCGACTGTCACCGTCTCACCGCCTCGCTTCACCGTGGTTCCAGGAACCTCGTGCAGATGTACTCTCCGGGACATACATGCTAATTTATTTTCATTTCTCCCTGGCGGCGGAATGAACCAATAAATTAACTTGACTTATGTCCCATGACCATGGCTTTCCGCCTCCCCTATGGAGGATGAGCGAAGCTAAGCTGGAAAATCCCTCCAGCATGTCGATTCCTTGAACTGTCATCAACATCGCTAACATCGCTCGCAAATCTTTCACCGCTCGCGAGCTGTGCTACTGACTGAGAGAGCAAGACAGCATGGCGGAGAACATAGAATACCTGTGGGGCTGTGAGCGCTCTTACAGAGACTATGCCTTGGCCATGACTATGGCCACAGCCACAGTTCCGCTTTTAATTGAATGCAAACGTAAATTGCTTGATATTGCATTAGTTACTCGGATATGTTATGTTGTGGCTGCTGTGCTACCTGTCTCCCTGCCCCGCTTCCCTCTTCGCTGTTGGCTGCGACTAGTTAAGCTCTCGCTCTCTCGGAATGGCCTACACACGGTGACTAACTGGGGAAAACGAGACTAGCTCCAAACGAAAATTAGGAATGCGAAATGTGTGTTCAGTTGATGACGGCGACCATGAGGATACGAGATCTCACTTGCCTTGTGTGCAGATGGAATCGCGAGATTCTCTAATTTCCGAAAACCCCAATAGGCAAGGCACACAGTGCGGCTCCTCATACTAATTTGGGGTCCTATCCGAGTAAATATCGCCACATCGAGCGCGACGTCGCGTCGGGTGGTGGCGAGCAAGGGCACCACCACGAGACAGTTGTTTGTCATTTCTCAAATTTCTAGAATTGCTTTGCGTCTCGTCCTCAGCGAGAGGCTAAGTGGCTCGTTTCCATACGCCCAGGTGAGATGCAGATGCCGTGCATATGTGTGGCGGATGAAAATGAGATACTCTTGTATCTCTGCATTGGCTGTTGCGACTGGCTCAGCGACGGCTCTGTGGCAGTGTATTTCTTTTTCGACGTCCGCTCTCGTGGTGATATCTTCATTTAGCGAAACAAAATTGGAGGCAGAGACGGCGGCGCACTGGGCTCCCTTGATTTCAGTGAACCTGGTTTTTATTCGCAAAGAAATCGTGACTTCATCAACATTCGTTTATTTAGTAGAATGAGGCGAAAGAACAAATGAATTGTTGCAAACGGGCGAAAATTTGTGTTATGCTTTGGGGGAGTCCAATGATTTTCGTGGATGGTTACGCTTCGACTTGACTTTGCTCGGGAACAGATCATTCAAGCGCAATATGAATTCTTTGTGAATTCAATTTAGCAATTACTTCCAGGATGTGGTCGAAACTGAAATCCCTGAAATGCTCTTGCAGTGTCAAGTGTCTGTTCGTTCTGCCCGAAATCCTCGGCAAGGCGTCCTCCAAACTTTTCATTTCATTTCACTGAATCGTCGAATCGTCTTCTAAAGGACCTTTGTGGGATGTTTCAAGTGCTGCTTGAAGAGCAATACTTTAGAGTACATTCTTCACTTCAAGTGATCACAGTCCATTTCAGGTCGAGAGGATACCTGGAGGAGGAGCAACTAATACGAAAGTGATTACCCGTGGTTTGTGGAGAGAGCGTCGTTGTGGCCATTCCGTTTTCAATTTCATTTGATTAAAGGGTTTGGAAATAATGAAAAACAAAAAGAATTAAGGAACTCTTGGAAAGTCTTTGCGGCTTGAGAACCCATACATTATGCAGTTGGCTTCCGAGATAAGTCCTCTTTTGTAACGGAGTTTTCGGTTAAAAAGACGGGATGGGTTTAGTCACTGATTAGTTTTTGGTCATACTATAATCGTTTGCTGGTTTCACAAAGGGGAAACTGGTTATGGTCACAAACGCTTCACTTGATGTGTGTGTCAACATGGGATAGCTTTGATTAGACTGGGTTAGGGGCTGGCGATTGAGCTACACATAGCCACCCATGGCAAACTTCTATGGAGAGTACCCATAATTGTTGCCGTCGGAGTTATTTTTGAAGCCGCATGTTAGGCATTAGGAAGTTTGATGAGTGCATGTGGCTTAATGTTAACCACATCACTAAATGGCTTGAAGAAGTGATGTCCTACTGTGTTAATTCTGGCTGTGCGCGAGGGTGGACAAAACAAAAGCAGATGTTCCAACTGCTGTGTCATTGGGGTTTCTGAACTTATCAGTTAAAGGAAGACGGAGTTGGCAAGAGTCTTGGGCTACCATGTGACCATGCAGTCTGGGTAACAATGTTGTTTGAATATCTTGGCTACAAGGAAAGGAATTCAAGTATTGCTGGCCTTGATACGTCAGCGTTAAAAGCCTAGCCTAGCTATCACGTGTTTTCTCGAAAAATATTCGAAATTGTTTTAGTTTTTTACCCACTTGTTTTTATTTTAAAATTTTAAAAAATGCAGATTTTTTTGGTTTCTAATGCATGGCTATCCAGACAAAAGTCGGTCAAAATGAAATTCAGCAAGAACTGGCTGACACCGAAACAAAAATCTATTTCATTTTTATAGAAAAAATATTTCTTATTACTATTTTTTTGTATTTTGTTGCTTTCTTCAACAATGCTATCAACATCAATTTTCGTCGTTGCCGAGCGCATTGCGTTCATAAATGTCTTTATATGTACCAACGAACTGATTGTCAAGCAAACTCTTTCGGATAGAATAATGAAACCTCTAATTGGAAGGCGACAAAACTGTTTTGCAACTGAAGCGACAACAACGTCTAAAAGCATCTTAATTGTAACAATGCGAATGTTTTTCATTAATTTCGAGTTGAATTACAATTAGCACATATCGGAAGCTTGTAAGTATTAGATCTGAAAATATGAGTCCTAATGTCCTTAAATTCAGACCTTTTAAAACACAAACATATTTTGATTTTGATTTGAGATGTCATGGTTCACTTCCAGTTGCAAATGTTTGGCCGATACTGAAGGCCGCATTAATCCAATTAAAGTTAATTAATACCAATGGGAAGTCAGTCTTTACAAGTTCAAAAGCCTCTGTGAATGAAGAAGTGAAAAGTGTCCGATCGCTCTGACATGGTGGAAGGGTAATAACGTGTGCTGGACAGTTCTATTGAGACCTTGCGTGACGTAATCGTGGGAATTTGTATGTCGCCAGAAACTTAAAGGTGGAAACAAATAAACATTTTTCATACACTTAAAAAGAAAAGCGTTTAATATTCAACGTCTTCCTAGTCATTGAAGGTTCTGCAAAGATTCATCACACGTTATGGAATTTTTCTGTATAATACCATTAATATAATAACACTTACTTCATCATTTTTTTATACGTGAAAACCGAATTATGATGGAAGCTTAAGTAACACATCTATCCTGTGTTAAATAGGGACCTTGAGTGAAGTCACAAAAGAAAAATATTTATATATTTGACAAGCTGTCCTGTACACATTATTACAATTCCACCATGGCTCACTGATTCCATATAATTTATAAATCGATTGTGATACTTTAAAGTTACTTCAATGTATCCATGTACGAAAACACACGTTTCGGTGAGGTACGAAATAAGATCTCGTAGTTGAAGTTTTTTTTTTTTACAAATTCATAGGCCGCATTCTCCCCGGCGTTCTTTTAAACTTCCGTTGTGTAGGGTGCATAGTCAGCATCTGTTCCTAGTTAACTAAGTACGTTTTATCGAAGCGGATTTTTTTTTTAAATTTCAGCATTTAGTTACATATTTAAAAAAAATGTATCATCCTCAGCATCGCATTTTAAATAGATTGGTTCTCAATTCACTGGGCATAGGATTTGGAGAAAAATTTTTGAAACTCGTGCTCGGCGCTGTTTTACCAGCTACTGTAACAATTTTCGAAATTTCCTTCTGGTTTTCTCCATTTTTACGTCCCATTGTACACATGATTCAAAACACAATAGTCCAAGAACACATTGCCTGGCATGAGGGAAAGGATATAGCAAAAATGAAATTAGGAGTGGTATCGGAAAAAATTTAGACACCGCACCCAATTTTTGAATAAATTACGGGAACCTTTTTTAAAGGTTCAAGATCGTAAAGACCTTTTTCGTGTTCATAAGACCGTCTTTTTAACCAGACCCCTTTCTTTGCCGGGCCAAGGTTCTCAGCAACCACTCGTGCTGTGCGTGCTATTGTTATGGAAGAATCATACAGTTTTATGCTGACTCCGAACGCTCAAGTTTGAGCAGCTTTTTTAAAATAGTTATTGCTCTTCAGTGACTCGAAAGAGGTGGGAATCGAACATGCTGTGAGGTTAACTTGTGTAGGGGTCGACGCCACGGCCACCACTGGAAATTGGCTTATAACATACCAAATTATTTTTTTACCTTAAAAAAGTTTTCAACAACGCTCAAAAAAATAATTTGCAACTAATACCCATAGTTGTATAATTCAAGCGGTATTTGATTGTTGCACTTTTCCTTACGACCTTGTCAAAGACAAAATACTCGCTAATGCCACTTCTCACGGCTACGTAACTTATACCAAAATGTTCAGCACAGGCCACACAATCTCATACATTAACGCAAACAAGAAAAAAACCGAAAAAGTGCCCTGATGTGAATTACTAGGTGTCATATGAAAATGTGCGACACGTCTTCTGAATGATAGTGAGGTGTCGCACGAAAACGTACGACATGGCAGCCAATGATAAGATACGACGGCGGTTTTAACGACCAGTTGCTTATAACCACAACTTTCTTTTAGCTTGGGATATTACACACTTGATGTATATTGCGAGGTTTATTTTTAATCGAAATGGTGGAAGGATAATAAGGTCTTTGAGAGAAAATTACTGCGTGCGTTTGGCCCTGATGACAGCATCTGAAGAATAAAATTAGACCATGATCTGAACAGTGACTTGGGCATCGCCAGGTGTTAATGGGTCCAATCTAAGATGATTGAGCCATGTAAAGCCCATGGACAACTCATCTCCGGCCTAAGAGTAGAAGACTCTTCCGAACCTGTGGGACAACCCAAGAGAGGAGGCCCACTATATCACTGTGAGTATTGCCGTTTATAATATACCAAGGTTGACATTTACCATTGTCATACTCTCAAGTTCTTCACGGTTCATTTGAACACCGCCTTCAGTTGACTTTTAGGTCGAGATTCAACCCGAAATAGATTCGGCAAATTTTCGAAGGATAATTTATAGGAACGGACAGGATACATACATAGGTAGGGGGAGGCTGTAGACCATTGGACCCACTGCCCCAACCAACTGCGCCATAAGGTCGCCAGGGCTACCTGAAGACCATACCATTTAGACCATTGGACCGACTGCCCCAACCAACTGCGCCATAAAGTTGTCAAGGCTACCTGAATTTCTATAAGTCATTTTTATATGAACTTAGCCTCATCCTGTTTTATAACAGGGCATTGCACCAATGGACCTCACGATTCTAAACTAGATTTCTGCAGAAGCCGAGAATGAGGATGATAAGGTAACCATTGAACATTTGCTATACAAGTGCATTGTTCTCTCATCCCGCGGATTAAGATTTCTGAAATCCCATTATTTTGATAACCTGTCTGCACTAAGTCCCAAAAGAGACAGGTATTTGTTGTCAAAATATTCATATTGCGCGAAAATGTACCAAGTGCTTTAGTAGACAGTAAGAGTACAGGAGCAAATACAATCCCATGCCGTATTCTTAAGTCCTGAAATCGTTCACGGTTGTCAACTAACCACATCGTTATTAGAACAAGGGAACACATGCATAGACTGTTATTGGCAAAACCACCTGTTAACAGGGACGGACCAATCATTTGTGCAGGATGTGCAAATTCACCGGCCGCCAAGCTCTTAGGGGCTCCAAAATCAATTCTTCAAATTATAGTTAGTCCAAACAGCTAACTTTGTATTTTTAAACGCTTTCATAATTTTATCTGTTCACACAGGAAACCATTCACACATAAGAAATAGTTCGAAAAACGCCAAAATAAAAAAATCCAAACATGCCTGTGTAGGTTAATTTTTTGCAGAAGCACTCACAAACATAGGAGAAAATCTTAATATAATACACTCAATTATGCTTTCCTATGAAAACATTTCAGCAAAAGGCGCAGAATATATGTTTGCACGTTTCGCTAAAATGAATTTATTGTTTCCTATAGACATGAGCTTGTGTGAGAAATGATCGTGTTCAGTAGGCTTCGGTAGTTCACGAACGAACTAGTTCAGCAGCTCTAACAAGTGAACTAAGTGAACTAGTTCTCAATATCATTTTATCTTAGTTCATTTAGTTTAATAGTTCAAAAAAATCAGGTATACCTTTACTCAGCATATATATACCACATCAGGGTTATTTTTGTTTCACAGCACAGTACATGTATCATTCAGTTACCGGTGATGTGTTAGAAGGGAATTTTAAAATTGTGTGTATGTACATGAATGTATTTATGCACATATGAATTATATGGTCTTTATAATGGTTTCCTGGCGCCATGAATGTATGAAGATTTAAGGAGATTCGTTTCTGGTATCGTATTCTAGTATTGCTTAATATTTGTGTATTTCACCCAGTTCCTGCTTGTTATTATTTGAAGGACTACGAGTAATGCCTTTAATTCATTGATGTGTGTTGTTTTCATAATAACGGTAACATGAGAACCAACTGGCGGAGATCGAACAGGGCTCTATTTCCTGAGCAGTGAACTACATTGAACTAAATGAACTAGAGGAACGAACTAGTTCAATGTATAGATTTGAACAAAACTGAGCCCTCTCTAGACTGAATTATTATATTAGTATTTTTATTCTTGATGAGTAAAATTCATACGTGCAGAAATAAATGCTTCACGTTTCTCTCTTATGCATCCATATGAACAGAGAACTGGGTTCCTTTTTTTGAGACGGTGGATATTCGCTCATTTCACATTAGCGACGTCGACCTCTTGGGTAATCTGGAAACTATTAACAATTAAGAAGAGGCGCTAAACGTAGGTAGGTCTTGCACAGGATGCTCAGTTGGGCCGAGCCGGCCATGCCTGTTGAAGTGCCGGAGCAGATCTCCGTGCCTACGAGCGAGTTAAAATCGGAGTCGTCTGTCCACTGTAGGGCTTACAAACTGGAGGGAAGGACATCTTTGCGGGTCCTAGACAATGGATATCCTAACCAATCAGAGGAATGGTGTAGAAGGGGTGAATCACTTAAGGCGCACTCTCTTAATGTCGATTATATCTGGGTAAGAAGCTCCAAGGATCAAACCTTTTATAGAACTTATGTCACAATATGCTTTGAAATCAGCTTAATATGAGTTGATGTAGATAAAACTACGAAACAGAATACGATGATGACAGCATGAGCCTGCTTCCCACCGTAAATCCTATCCATCAATGACCACCCTAGTACTGATTACTCGTCGCTTCTACTTCGGGCTTCAATGCAGTTCAGTCCAAGAAGTGCAAATCCACAACAAAATCCCATAACAGATACAACAATGGAATGCACAGCATTGTCCTCCTTCAGCCGTTTATTTATTTATTTCATTCTTACTTGCATTTTGTTTCCATCTTCATGCGGAGGAAAGAAAGCGAAGCTACCTCTGGTGTCTCTAGGTTATCTCAGAAAATGATGAAGCATCACCGCCTCCTCCTGTCCGTCCTCCGACCAACGAGGTATTTACATACAGAGACAGACGTATGAATCCAGAATGCGCTGCACTAAACCAAACAAAACTGATATTTGCGTTGTTAGTTTTGAAGGATGTTGTGAAGGAGTAGGGGAGTGCATAGGTACGCTCGTTTGTTTTGCGTTTTTCTGTTTTGTCCATTCTTTTTGCTAATTTTCCTCCCAAGTCCCAACCAAATGAGAGAAGACGAAGAAGAGAAGGCAAGGAATGGTGTGCTAATTAAATGAGGAAAGTGTACGAAGACAGGAGGCACCCGTGACTTCTTTAACAATGCCTGCTGGGAGGAGAAACAAAACAAGAAGACGTGGGGATTCAGAATCTGATAGTTGATCCGGCTGTGGTGACGACTATGTTGATGAAGTGCAGGCTGCTCACTCATAATCATTGCAACTGAATCGGTGAACTAATTGAATCGTCTTGTGGGAGGTTAAGGAGGCACTGAGGAAGTTCCGCGAAACAGGCTGTTGTCCCCGGAAAGGTCACATTCCATAGTGTTCCCAACCATCACGCTTTTTGATTGATAACAATGGAACTCAAGTGTTTTGGCATCACCTTTACGTGATTAACGTCGGCCAACTTTGTGGAGCTTAACAATGGATTCACCGGTATTCGAGGGAATTTCCATTTACTCGGCGCCGACTTGTGAGCATCCCAGAAGCGAAGAGTGAAATATGACTGGTTGCGATGACATGTTTAAGATGCAAACAAACGAAATGATTTTCACCAAAAGTGCACTGCGAGGCGGAGGGATGTCATTAGTACGGCATTGTGTGGAAACACATTCGTGCATCACATGCATCTCCGTATTGACACACAATATCTGACATGCAATGTATTTATAGACGGATCGATGGATGCAGAAAGAGGGAGAGGGAGAGCAGAGCGGAGATTTCCCGGAAAGCAAAAATTGAAAGTACTTAAACAAGTAACTGAGTATCGCAAATATTTACAACATTCATCACTCGGCACCCATTGTGTGTTTCTTCTCCATCGATGGACATCGTAGAACTGTGTGCAATCATCAAATACCGAAACAACAAGCGAACAAGCAGACGATGGAAACACGAGTGTGTCTAGTAACACCAGCGAATTTTTTGGCCGTCATCGTCGTCGTCGTCGCCGTTGTAGCCGCTCCAATCCGAGATCCGAGCCGAGCCCCTGTCGCCTCCACACCGCAAATGATAAATGTACTGAATTACTATGATAAATGCAGTCAATTGCTGAAAGGTATAAATCAATAATAAAATAATGTGGACACGATGCGAATGGAGTAAGACATAGTGACTGTAGGCTTGTCGGCCTGTCAGTTGAATTACACTTTCAGACAAGAACAGTAGCAGTAGTCCAAAGCTTGGGGAGACAGTTTTCCGGAGGAAACACGCAGGACGAACGAACGAGCGCGAACGGTGCCAATGATGCCACCAGCAGCCGCAACAGTAGGACCAGCAGCCGGCAATCGTCAGGCGATCGATGAAGAAGATCGAGGGTCCAGCAACTGAAATGTCATTTGTAAGAACAGCCGAAGAGCCTGGCTGGCCTGCGCATGCGCCTGCGCGTGGTGTTGTAGGTGATGATTAGTTATTCTACGGGACTCCAATGTCAGGTTGGCTCATGTCGCGGCCCGATCATTGTGACAATAAGAAGGCAATTGAGTTCGATTTGCTTGCGTCCGGGTTTCCTGTTTAACAGCGTCATAGGCGATAGGGGAAGTGTGGTTATAAATTGCGTCTGTCAAGCGGCATGACCGCCATCATACGCGAAGATAAAGCCCGCCTGCCTGGGAAGTGGAAGTGGGAAACTTCTCACATGAGAAATTTCGCAGCCGAGTATAATGCAGCGAGTATCGCAAGGCCTCCGATCTCCGCCGCTGCAGACGGGATGCATCTCAGGCCAACTCCTGTCAGCTGAAATTGCCGGAGAAGATTAGAACAATACCGCGGTGCTTTATTGTTGGCGAGATATCTCTCCGGCCAAGGCATTCCATGGGTCTCCATGGACCATCTAACATGTGACAGGATAAGTAGTCTGAAGTCCTAGACACGAAATGAATGCCTTGGCTGGGTGAGTAAATTAGTCCAGACCACACAAACCATGCCAAGCTGTTCGGTTAGCAGATATTCGCAGCCACCTTTCGGGGCCAGACACTATGCAGATAACTGCTGGCCGTAACCGGCCGCTGTACGATCGCATATCCTAACTGACTGACATCCATGACGTTCAGATACAAACGTTTTTGCGCTAGGAGACTTTTTAAACGAGCGGGCGCAATTCACATTACTATGCAGTTATTTCTGCGCCCTCGACGCCCCGTATCGTCGCGGTCGTCACAACTCGGCGCGGCGACTCGCCATGGCGCGTGAGTGCTGCACAAGCAGGAGGCGGCGGCGCGGCAACTGGCTATCCAAGAAGCGAGTGCACCGCCACACCACGCCGTACACATATGCTCCACAGTGCAGGAGAGAAAACCCTCATCGTCGTCGTCGCATTCATAAAGAATGGATTTTTATGTGTGCCGGCGCACACAACGCGGGCACACAAACGAGCACGGGACGCGCACAGTTTTTAAAAGTGTTCCCATGTTGCGATAGGGTCTTATCAATTGGCCCAAGAAATGAATGTGGCCCAGAGAGATTACCACGAGTATCAAAAATAAGAGTGCTTCTCTGGGTTTTCTTTTTGTTTATGAGTGCATTCCTCGCGGGCATTTGTTTCGTTTCATGAAAGACTTACGATGACCTATTCGGGTCCTGATTTAAGGGAAAACTTACGTGTGTGTACACAATCAGCGACTGAATCAAGCTGAATGTAAATGAGGAGGACTTTTTCAGAATTCATCGTGCTGATTAGATCCTGACTGACTGACGCCCATCCTCCGGAAGGGTGTGTGAGTGGAGAGTAGCCAGTAGTTCAGAGGCTACCAATCGGACTGTCTACAAATGACTCAAGGGCAATGACTTTGCAGACAATCCTAACGCCGCTCCAATCTAACCATCCTCCGAGGGATAAATAACTCAGTCATGTCTAGACTAGGCAGCTATATGGACAACTAACATAAGCTTGCAAATTTCGCGTTTCATGAGGAGCAACTGGATTCATCAAAGTTTCCAGTCCTGATGAAATTACTCAAACAAGAGTGAAGGCAATCTCGGGCAACGGACTCAATGTTTAGAGAGAGTTCCTGTTCACGAATGGGCATCCATTTGGCAAGCCACCACTACACTACAAATCACTTCACTTCATAATTCTAATGAGCCAAGTCCAAGTCATCAGAAGGAATGCAGATGCATCGGAGGACAGCACTTGCGGCTGCATTCCGAAATCTGCTCTATGATTTATTACCCCGGTCATGACCACCTCCCGGTATGATGATCCGACAGCAAACAAAAAAAGAACCAACCGCTTCATCCAATCTTCTCTTGATTATATTGGCAGTGCCAAGGCAAAGCCCGGCAGCCATTTCAATAATTCAAGCCTAACCACACACACTCTGCCTGCAGTTGTTAAAGTTGTCCAATCAGCTCCTGTCGTTCTTTTTGCGTGCACTCTCCATCCGGAGTTGTTTATTTTTTGTGTCATCTCTCGACATCGTTATCTCCGAGACTGAGGCCGTCCGAGAGCGTTCCCGTCCGTGCGCGGGGACTTTCTTTGCTTGATGTGCGATAGATAGCACTAACTAGATCTCGTATGGGAAATGCATCTGAGTTAGCACTCACCTCAGCGATAATTCATCACTTAAATTAATGTAACCGTTGCGTGCCGGCTGGGAATCAATACAAGAGCACATCGAGCCGGAGCCAGGAAGCCAGAGAAGGAGCTCTTCCCTGGTCGACCACTGATTGAGATAGCAATCGAACAAATGGGTCTCGCTGCTTATGGGCGCACATCGCCACATAAAAAGCAATTGGCTAATTGGATGATTTAATAGGCGATCTGTTGGCCAGCTCATGTGTTCGAGGATTCCTGGAACCGCCCCTGAAACGAGCCGGCCTGTATCGCAAATGCAAAAGCAATCAAAGTCAAACGTGACGCATTCCAAGAGCGGCAACGAGAGGCCCTAATCCAAGGCGGTTCACCTATCAACAAGGTACAGACGTCAGAAGCAATTAATTTTCTCACATGTACCGCGGACGACAATAGTTAATCAAACTGACATTACACCGCTTTGTCATCCACGACGACTATCACTGCCCACATCCTTCACCCCCACATGAGATTTCGATTTCACCTCAACCTCAGCCAACCGAGGCGACCGCGACGCAGAGATGACTTTCCCTGGAACCGGCTGTCAGTCTAGAGTCGCCACGGTGTGCCTCGCATTTTAATTCGCCGGACAATAATCCTAGTTTACCTGTTCAAGTGCACAGGCCAGTGGTAGTCTCCATTTTAATGAGGCCAGCCATCGCCACGACGTGTAATGTGGGAACGATGAGGGAGCACGCTGACAATCACTCCTTAATTCGTGGAAACGCGCAGAGCGGGCGGGCAGAGTCAAACGCGTTCCTAGTGTGTCCTTCCGCCTCCACCTTCGTTCACCTTCATCCGTCGCCCATCCAAAAGGCATACTGAAATGAAGTTATTAATGGAAAAATTAACACAACAGCCATTAGGGACAGAATGAGTCTCGTCTTATGCGGGTGTCTGCGTGAATCATTCTTCCATCATTTGTCACAATCCGGGGAATGATAGTTGCCTCGTAATCCTTCACCAAGTCACCTGAACTCATGATCTTTCACTCGGCGAGGGTGAGAAGCCGTATGCGGGAGGGTAAATTGGTTAATTAAGTATTGTGGCACAAGGTGTGAAGTTATGCAAGTCACTCCGTTGAGGGCTTTGTGGACCGTCTACACTGCGCCGTCTACAAAGGCCAACCGTGGTGGACAGGGATTGAGTCATATTTGCGGTCTGTTGGTGTTCTGTGTCGGAGTAATTTTTTTTTTTTCTTTTTCCGTCTTTTTTTTCGGTTGGTTCTGCATCATTGGACATTGGACACACAAACACATTCACACGCGCCCTCTGTCTGATGGATACTTTGGCTGCACGAATGCCGAAATTTTGAGGTTGTTTCTCTTTTCATTTCCTACCCGCGCTAAGATAACAATCTCTTGATGAATGGGAGGTAAGAACCGACTTCATTGCGAAGGAATATTTCATTTTCGTATTTTTCTAACCAGAATGTTGGCGAGTCATAAATAATCTGCAGCTTGATCGGACAAGATGGAGTAACAATAGCGAGGGGGACCGCTGCGCCACCGAGCCTCACCGGCGAAGGGTGGTTGGGAGGGGGGCCTACGACCGGGGTTCGTTTGAAATGTGCTACAGAGGAAGAAACACCAAATTCAAGTTGTATCTGCGAAATCTTCATCAGTGGAAGTGATGTAGATGCAAGTGATAAAACAGTTTAAAAGAGAAACGTGATGAAGTATGCTTTGGACTAGATGTCGGAGATCTTGTGTGGTGGTGCACCGTGCGCTGTGTGATGTGGCAAATGGAAGTGTGTGTTGTCGAAGTTGAAAAACTGGTGGCGCAAAGTTGTTTTTATGTTTTGTTGCGGCTTGGCTTGAAGGGAATTGTTGTTTTCGAAAAAAGGAATTTGTGCTGTATTTTGGCGAGTTTACACACTCAGTGGGTGGACTAAAATATTACTGGATACAAAGTGAGTGCTTGTACTGGCCCAATTTTTCGTCAACGAGGAAATCAAAGTCCGGTAAGCTACAAGTGGATGTTTGTACTTGGCAGAGCGGTGCAGAGGGCCTGAGTCGAGTCTATCTAACGAACCACGTCGTAGCGCTACAAAATTGCGACACCTCCGTACAGAGACCGTGAGAGCCAAAAGGCGACGCCACAAGGCAAGCAAGAAGATGTGGCAAACGCAAATAAAATTGAGAGGAATGTCAGTGAAGTCTTCAAATGGGTTATATGGAGCGAAGTGAAGAAACAAATTCTGACAGTAAACTAACTCAGATATATTCAAACAGCTTTCTAAAATTAGATTGGTTTGCAGGTGTCCTTGGGGCTTGTAGCTTCGACGCACTTAGACAGTGAGATGGATCCATTGGGTCATGAATGAGTGACAAGCGAATGGAGCTTGAACGAATGGGAGTCTTTAATTGATCATACTGGTACTAAATGTGTTTAATAACAATTTGAATGCAAATCCATTATTTTGATATGTTTGGTTGCGCCACGTCAAAGTATTATTTCTTAATAGTGGAAAAGGACTATTCACCAGTGATTGGAGGGGAATACAGTACAACCCCACTAGTCTGGAAACATAAATCTTCGGGTGTGTCCGGAATAGCAACCGGAACTATAGAAAAAAAAATTAAGTGGATAGTCGACAACTTTTCAATCACCTTTTATTACAGATAGAAAAGTATATTTTTTTTTTTTTCTTAATTCATTTTTATTTTAAATTCATAACAGACTTACGTACTAGACAAAAATTCTTAAAACTAGTTGGAACAGTGATACTATTTCTAAATTACTGGCTCTAAGCGGGCACTCTAAGCTAAACTTAATCTTATCATATATCTTTCGACTTAATGAATATTATAATTGTATGTGAACAAAAACGAGTTCAATACTGAACAACTTAATATTAAGAAAAAATTTGTTTATAAAAACTTAATGCCTGTACTGTTTTCTTAAAACTTTTAACTACCCTACGAACTAACTTAAAATAACCTAAGATAACTTAAGCTAAGCAACATACATATATACATATGTATATACGAGTATATAGACTTATATATATGTGTATATACCTACTATGTACAGTGTGTATACACGGGTACACCCTGTGTAGTATTTTTTTTTTTTATTTATTTATATGTACAACTTAAAATTACCTTAACACTACCCTTAGCTATGTAAGTCGGCCGTAGGTTACAGCTGATGGATACGCACCAATCCACTGCAAGACAGGACCGACTACTCCCCATAAGGGGATCTGTGCTACCCTTTCTACCCCGGGTCTAAAGGGTTCGACGAGGGAGTTCCCTCGCTCCCCAGCCACCAGAATTTTCGATGTTGCATTGCAACATCCCGAACATCTCTCCTTGATACCACCGTACTGAACCGGAGGACACCCTCCTCAGCTCGTTGTGCGACGGAACGGTCGTGGTTGAGTCGCCCATCTACAGTAGATCTGGCGATGTGGAATATGAGCGGTACCGCATTTATATTTTGTAACAGTCCGTTCTTGTCTAAATGGAGAAAGGCTTCTGGAGATAGAAAAGTATATGAATGAATGTATGCATAGCTTATGCATTTCAAAAATCCTGGAAGAGCAGGAATGAAAGTGTTCCTTTTTTTTTTGCGGAACCTCTTTAGTAGAAGGATATTCACATCAAACAGGCACGTGATTAACCTTGCAAATGGCAACGGCACAATGTCTAGACTTAAGAGCTGACGATACCGCCAGCATCGGAATTCCCATAATCGTAGAAACATATTTAGGTCAAATACAGTCAAAATATGCAGGCATTTTAATACTCTATCCGGACTGTAGAGGTAACATTTTGAAAGTGTGCGAAATAGAAAGGTGTCCGGACTAATGAGGCTGCATAGGCTAGGGAGGCTGTACTGCACTACAATCATTATTTAATTATACAGTCGAACTTGTAATTAGAATGTCTTGATAACTCGAACAGATTATATGACGTCACCTTCGATAAGTCGAATTCTGAAGAGAAAATCCCAATTTCTGCGTATACTACAAGTTCGTTTAATAAGGAATCGCTTTTGGAACACTGCTTTTGTATATTCTTTTGACCTAGTATAAACAAAATCATGGTTTTGGTGAATATTCTGAGCTGGGGCAAGAGGATGAAATTCCTTTAAGAAATGAGCTAAAACTTCAACTGCTGATGGAATTTGAAAAAATACCAGAAATATACAAGGTGTTTCATGTGATGATTTTCTGCAGGTGAATGGAGGTGATATTGTAACTTAGAAGTTTCCCTCAGATAAACATATTGTCGAGATATATAGATGTGAAGCCGAATCTTCTCAGTTCACCAATAACGATGACAGTGTCAGTGATGTAATAGGGAAAGACTTAGCGATAATTGAGGATGATTAGATTCAATTGTATCGCCGTGGCATAGTGGGTAAGTGCATCGACTCCGACGCAGAGGGTGCCAGGTTCGATACCCGAATTTACCACCTAAAATAATTCACGGCTCCGCCTCTTTCGAGTCACTGACAATGCTCAAAGAGTATTCCTGTCTAGAAAAAGCTTCTCATCTTCGCCGTTCGGAGTCGGCATTAAACTGTAGGTCCCTTCCACTCGTGTAAGAACAATAGCACGCACAACGCAAGTGATTGCTGAGAAGCTAGACCCAAGTCCACCTCGGACTGTCGCGCCACCCATATTATTATTATTATAGATTCAACCACATTAAAACGAGTTGTTTGCAAATTCAGTATTCATTTTGAGTTTATATTAAAAGGCTCATGAAACAACAAATGACCCTGTGTACCTACAATGATTTAAATTATATTGAAAGAAAATTTTAAAATTCGCTCTTCAGTCATGTGTAACAGACTATTTTAATTTTTAATTATGGTTCTCTACGTTTTTTGTATTATATCGCAGATAAATAAATATTTTTGTGGTAGTTCGAGCTGTCGAAGTATTTTAATTTAGGTTCTATATTCCTCGAACTGAGCTAATAATCTTCTGGACTATCACTGCCTTCTCGTTTTTAGAACGCTCTGGTTATACAGGATGAGCTAAATAGCTAAATATTAATTTTTAAAAATGCTGTAAAATGAAGAAACTTGGTTCGTTTCTCATGTATTAACACTTTATTAGTAAGAACAAACACTCCCATTAATGATGAAGTAGCAGTAATGTTCTGTCACCTTGATGGTGGATTGGCGACCAGAAGGGTCTTGCTGTGTGTTTGATGGAACTGGCAGGAAATTATCTGCTATGAGCTGATCTCATGGAAAACTCTTAATGTACTTGAATACCAAACGATGGCAACATCAGACTTTTTTCTGTCTTTTTCGGTTTCGTCGATAATCAGTATTTTGCTATTTAATTTTTTTTTTAAATTTTGCAGACAGTAATTTAATGATTCTACGCCGACGCGAAAGAATTCAATTGCAACATGCAGAAGATACTCCTCCATACATTAACAAAGGTTTTAATTTGGTTTGTGATTCTTAGTTTGTACCAGAGAGCGCTCAGTTTAGTTCAAATCTTAACTAGTTCGTTAACTCAATTTATTTCAGTTTAGTTCGATTTTGTTCAGTTATTCTTACTGAATTCTGTGAATGCGGAGTAAGATAAGCCTGAGTTTATTAAACTATTGAGCTATATGAGCTAAGTTAAAATTAAATAATGGTGTTTTTTTTTAATTTTTAATACTATTATAAACTATTATAATATTGTAAATTGGCATCACCAATCCAAAACAAAAATATAGTGCCAACCTTGAACCTTGAAGCAACTTAGAAAAAGCTTGAAACATTAAACTAACGGTACAAAGGCTTTATTCTTTTTATCTGTAAAGATATAGGCTCATTATTATAGAATATACATTAAACGCAGAATTATTCTTGCCAATCGCTGTTTCTTTGGGCTCAAGAGGCAGTTGAGTAGTAGAATCCTCTCTCGAAGGACCAAGCTAACATTATATAACACCTTGATCATCCTGTCCTGCTCTATGGTGCGGAAGCATGGACAATCTCAAAAGCGGATGAAGAAGCACTTGGTCTCTTCGAGAGAAAAGTTCTGCGTTCAATCTTTGGTCCTGTTTGTGTTGATGGTTATTGGAGAAGAAGATTCAACCACGAACTGTAAGGGCTGTAAAGCGGCATGAGCCTAGTCAGGCGTCTACGGATTCAACGCCTAAGATGGCTGGGCCATGTAGAGCGCATGGACAACACTGCTCCAGCCCGAGGAGTCTTCGACTCCGAACCAGTGGGACAATGCAATAGAGGACGCCCACGGAACCGATAGCGCACCCAGGTGGAGAAGGACCTCAATCAACTTGGTGTGCGCAGTTGGAGACAGCTGGCAAAAGATCGTGCCGGCTGGAGAGGCTTACTGGTTGAGGCCCAGGTCCATCCCGGACTGTAGCGCCACCAGAAGAAGAAGAAGATATAGGCTCATTTTGCTCAGTATAAATGGGCGACATAATTTCTTTCAAAATTGACGGTACATCTGTTTGTGTTACGGTTTCTTCTATACGCACACATACAAAATACTGAAGATTGTGCACCGGTTTGCTTGCTTGTTTACTCGCTTAAATATTTTCGCGCCGCATAAGGCATTTTTTCCTGATTTCTTAACATATCTTAATTGTTAATCGCTAGTGTGTTCTTTTACTTGTTGCTCATTCTTTGTTATTTTGTTAATAAATTGTTATCGTTGCTTATTAATTGTTCCTCTTTTATTAATAAGTTTTTTAATTCTTCAATTATCAATATTTGTGTACTTGCTTGTTCATCGTTAACTATCGGACTTCAGACTGAATAAAAGAAAACAGAGAGGTACCCAAAGCACAAGAAATGCCGGTCATCTACGCATTGTGAAGACCAACCTCCTTCAAAATGACATTGTAGTACATTGTAGTCAAAATGACTATAGTAGTTTACATGATAGAGCTCTTTTGTTGAACTAGTTCGTTCTTGAACCACACAAGCCTAATATGAATGTATTTACTAACATTCTGGTCCAAGTTCTTTTAGTATTTTCTTGTAGCACTTATAACTACCTTATAAAACTACCACTAATAACTACCGTCTGAGCACTAGCACACGATATACCTCCGTGGTTTCATGCTGTAACAACCAGGCAACAAAGTGTTAAGCCTGCACGAGCTACTCACAGACATAACTTAAATGATTTGAATCTGACACTGTTGCCTATAAATCTTCTTAAGATTACAGGAGGATGTAGGAATCTTCACAGCTACCAGAAACGGCTACTACCCAATTTCATTTCCTTTTAAAAATGTACATGCGTCAGAGTCCGGCCAGCCAACCTCTAAAGTCCCATCAGCCAGTTCGCAGTTTTGAAGCATAGCGAAGCATGTTGTTCATGTCACCATTTAATATAAACGACATCACAGTCTTGTTACAGAATCAGCCATAAATTATCAAAACTGTACTCCACACTCGCGCACTCACACACACACACATCCGATGGAACATTAATCTTCATTGACTTTCACTTTCGTGCCCCATCAGATATTGGCCTAAATCACGATCTACCCGCAAGGCTCTACCAGCAGCATCTTCGAAGCGCTTCCACTAGTCACTGTGCATCTCCTACGAGCATCCAGGAGAACGACATTAAAATGGTGTTTCAGTGTGACACCTCCCGAAGTGCCTCCGCAATTCAATTGACAGTCCAGATAACGAAACTCTTTCGAAACCCAAGAGGAAGGCACATTTCATGTATCCTGCATGGATTACACGTGTGGCTGTGACTCTTCTCGTTTTCAGATGAATCCCAAACCAAAACTGAAACCGAAACCGAAATCGAAATCAAATGTCTAACGAGTTCTCAATAATTCCCAACACCACTGTCGACCAGCCGGCGAGCCGACTGCCAGTGGCCTTACCTTGCCTCCAATGACAGACACCATACCTCCATCCATACACCTACTTAGGTATGTATGTAGGTATAAGGTGAGCGGCTACAACTCTAAACAACCGTAAAAAGGTAGACAAATAAATCACACCCGAGAAATTCTATTGTCCTTTGGCTCTTCGTTTTTGTCCCCCCCTCCTCACACTCTGGTCACTGCGGTGTTGTGTTATTTTGTTCGTGAATCGATGTCGATTGTTAACATAACACTGGGCACAGAGCCGTCGGTCTGAGCGCTCTCAGTGGTCGCATCGCGCATCGTGTTGCCAGCAAAAAGGTACCGAAAGAAGGCAGGAGGCGCGCGCCTTCACACAAAAAACATTGAAACACTTTGCTAAAAGGCATGTTTTACACAATACCCCTGCATAGGAAAGGTATGCGTCCCTCCGGTGTGCCTACATTCAACAGCGGCGGCGGTGGCGGTGGCGGCGTTATCGCCGATGACAATCTCGGCCACGAATCTCAAATTGAATACAAAACAGCCACGAGGCGGCGACGGTGGCGAATGCCCATATTTTTCTGAATCAATTCCATAATTTTTCTTGTATTTTTCTGGGATGAGGAGATGAGGATTAAATGGACGGTCGCTTGCCGTAAGAAGAAGAAAATTCCTAATTCAAGGACTGTCCTAGTTGCCTTGCTCTCTGCGTAGATTGCTTCCAGGAATCGATGTATTCCCTTTCCTTCCGATTGAATTTTAATTTTCCCCATGTTTCCATTATAATCCATTTGCTGACGACTCCTTGGGTACGTGTTAACCACTCAAGTGCGTGAGAATTAGGATGCCAGAAGGGCTACTCCAATTGGCCTATAATTTCGGTGGACCGGAAGTACATAATGAGCGTGGGGGCATGTAGTCGAGATTCTGTAACAATGAATCAATCGACCGTGAGCTGCTCTTAAATAATCGACTATGATGCTTTGGTCTTGGGAGTCAGGGGAGTCATTGATTTTTCCATAATAACACTAATTTTCGTCTCGTGCAACAATTGCGAAGACGACTGGTGTTCTGTTCGATAATTTTCCCCGATCAAGCGCATCGTACACCCTTGCTTCCTTACTTAACAGGCCAATAATCAAAAGAGGGTCTGAGCCTGACCCCTAATCGCGTTTTAGCAATGATTCTACTAAAACTGTTATGACGGGAGACACATCTTAGACTTTTCAAGAAAAGTGCTGGATACGATGACCAGATTGCAATAAGTTGGACTCATAATTTACTCCTGTTCCACCAACTTCGGGTAAAAGAAATGACCAGCGGATACTAAAAAAATGCAGTTATAAGAAGCTGTACAGTGAACCAATATACATTTGAATTTGGACTGTGTCAAAAATTAGCCGACGTTGTGCCACAACAGGCAGCACAGGCAGTGCAACTGTGCTAAAAAATAGAAAAGTCTTGCGTTGTGACTTTATAATCCACGAACGGTCAAACCGAATTCAATCAAATTTTTAGGGTTTGTTCGTATGGCCGTGTAGATGGTTTACGAAATTGCATTCGGGAGATATGATTTTTTTATATGTCAACATCTCATTTTGACCAAAAAAAAAACGTTGGTACAATTTTACTAACCAACGAAGAAATTGATCCCGTTTTTCCAAACAATGTTCAAAACTATAAAAGTCATGATTGGTTACGAGAACCAGCAATTTTAGTACAAATTTAGTATTGGATATCAAAACTACCATGATTAACACCCGTATTCTGGCAAACCTCAGTGATGTTTTTTAAGTCACAACCACCTCACAAGAGCATGGTGATTCACAAATTGTGAGGTTTTCGTATTCTGAGCAAAACCTCACAGCTTGTGAGCATCACAAGAACCGTAAAACTGAACTGTCACACACAAGGAAAAATAAACAGATGTTGATTTTATTTTGGCGTTTAGCTCATCTGCTAATGCTGCTCAATAATTCTGCATCCTATTCGGGTCAGTTGAATCATTTTTGCCCAGAAGTTCATTTGCAAGAAATTCGTATAATGGTCTAACTGCTCCTGGGATGTACGCTGATATTTTCTTGTTCCTGCAAAATATTCATTATTAATGAATGCTTATACATATTTGATTAATATACACAATATTATCTTGTTCGCTACGTTCTACCATTATTTTGTAGATATTACTTTTCCAAAATCAAGTATTAGCAGACCGCTCAGTGAGAAAAAAAAGCGCGAATATAATAATTGTAAAAAAAAAAAACAATTTTTGACATGGCAACGAATTCACCTCACTATGGTGACTATTCTTGTGAGGTTTTCGCCAGAATACCAAATAGCTAAAATCTCACAAGGTAGGCATCATAATTTTCGCCTCACTGACATTCGTGCGTTGTGACCACATCATAACCAGAATAGGAGTGTAACATTCAAGGCTAAGATCCTTCGATCGTATAGCTTAAGTGGGTAAAGAGCTGCTGACGTGAAAGCCTACGTCCACCTTTTTGTTTTTTTTTTTTTTGTGGATAATTTTGTTGGTGGATACCAGGTTCCAGTGACAACTGAGCAAGTAAGTATATATTTTCTGGCTATATTCTTATCTTACTACTACTTTTTAGCATAAATTTATCCTTCGTTATCTTTATACAAAATTGTAATATGTTTACTTGTGTGTTTTTTTTTACATTGACCCTAATAGGAAAGTTGATGGAAAAGCTCTTGAAACTATGGAAATGTCCCATAAAAGGAATAAACTAAGATACTTATGAAGGGCTGTTTTAGGCTCCATTCAACCATCGATGAAGACAGAGGGACCTTCACCGTGATTGAGTTGCAATCTATGGTTGACTGATGATTGAATTTGAACGATGATGGATGGCTGGTTTTTTGTGTTTATTTTGTTTTCACTTTTATTCAAAAAACATGATTCTGTTGTTTTCAAAGTTATTATATACTTTAGTTTAGTTACAAACCAAAATATGAATGATGAGCAAGGTGACCCTTGGCAAATTTAGCGCAACTAAAAAACATAAAAAATATTGTATATAGTAATTTAAAAAAATGCAGGTTACATTAGTATACCGTAATGTCTTATATATAAGGAAAAATACGAATAGATATTATCAAAATATTTTTAGTCATTTTTAAGAGTTACT
Source organism: Eristalis intricaria (assembly GCA_964034865.1). Taxonomy (NCBI): domain Eukaryota; kingdom Metazoa; phylum Arthropoda; class Insecta; order Diptera; family Syrphidae; genus Eristalis; species Eristalis intricaria. The sequence goes on along the minus strand of OZ035875.1, from coordinate 89,884,878 downwards.
TGCAAATATAATGAAAAAAACGGAGAAAAGCAACCCCGATTTACCGATACTTTAAATTAAATTTGTTATTAAACAGATTTGACACTATAATTAGTAGAGTAAACAATTTTGTGTTCGAGGATTCCTTTTTGGAGCACTGAAAATACCTTTTGAAGAACTTCCAGCGAACGATGCAATGCGACAAAATGTTACAAATGAAACTTATGTTATAAGTTATTTATTAACTAATGCTTATATTTCAATCAAAGCGGTCATTTTTGGATAAAAAAGTTGGCACAATTTAAGTAGCAGTATCCAATTTCGTTTAAATTTTACTTTCGAGCTACTGAGCAGAGTTGGGTCTGCTAACCCTTTCTCAGTTCTGAATAAAAACTAAACAATCGTGCGGTTTAGTTTAACCCTCATCTCATCCTTGCGTAGAAAAGTACGCAAGAGCAACTTTTTGTCTTATTTTCTAGTTCAAAAACCACATATTGGAAACTTCCGAAATTGTCGGACTTTATCACAATCCTTATTTTACGCATTCCTTCTTCCGCAGAATTCTAAAAAAAAAATCATGAAAAACACATTAAAATAACACATGCGAAATCTACGAACAGTTGAGGATGAGATGAGGGTTCAAAACAAGTTTTGTCCCAGAATTCTCAATTTGTTTAAACCTAAAAGCAAAGTTATTTTTTTCAATATTATTTTATCAGGTCTGAAAGGGCTTAGGCGATTGGCGATAATCAATTAAAGTGTTAATGCTTCTTACTTTACATATGCTTGCTATAAAATTTTAAATAAAGCACTTAAAATAAATTTGCATGGTTTGAACTTTATTAGGGGCTGAAAAGACAGAGTCCGAAATTTACATTTTGAATATTATTTCTTGTAATTGGCGTCCGCGACTTCGCTACCACACTGGTCCAAAGTTTTGAATCACCGCTTACAGCATTGTGATAGGTAATTGCACAATTACGCTAGTTATTTTGGCTTTCAAATCCTGGAACGGTTATTTTCGATAATAATAATTTAAGTTTTAATTTTTGTAATAAAGAGGAATAATTTTGAGTGGTTGCTGAGGTGTGAATCTGTCCAAGATTATTTTTGAAACATTACTGATTAAAACAAGCGTGAAACCATAAGGCCAATTATGCGTGAAGATGTGTAAAAGGAAAAACAAATCTATTGAGAATCAACAAGTCTAATTGAAGAACAAAAGACAAAAAATAATACTTATCATACTAATGACGCCCACCAATGTTCCAAAGGCATTCTAAAACTACAAATGATAACAAAAAAAAATCCATAAATGATACAACTTTGGAAGCATAGCATGTGCGTTGCCAAGGCCGGTTATATTTTGTTCGATCACATAACTCAGAGTGAATGAAGCGGTCCCTAGACTCTCAGTATTTTTGTGCAATATTTGATATTGATATTTATTGATCACTACAAAAAATTGCATCGTCTCTGGGTAGGGTTGGGCAATATTTGTTTATTTATTTTTCAAGTGTCGAGTCGACTAGTAAACAGCTCCGGGAGTGATTTTTGCGAAAAACTTGTCCACACGAATATCACTGGTCAACTAAATTATTGGAACCAATATTGCACCATCTGGGGCGCTTAGCCAATAATAATGTGCAACATTTTGCAGAAAAATTGTGAGCGCCTAGGGCTCGCTTTAAAGTTGGTGGCTGTGAAAATTACGGCAACTCAACCGATTCCGACTACAAAAGGAGTTCAAGTAGAACGAACATTATAAAACCACACAAGACACTTGTTCGTCGACTTAAAAGAATATGAATATTCGGCAGATGTTTACTAAGCAAACCATGCATTAAATTGGCTTTATAATCAACGTAATAAGCGTCAACCTTTGGCAGAAATAACTTAAATTAAATCCTTGGAAGTATACAAAATATTTAGTACATTATTATGATATGTACGTTGGAAGCAGCAATTCTGTCAAAACATCTACATATTTAGCTCTATTGATCAGAGACCATGATCATTGTTGTTTTCATTGTCTTCAGACCTTCAAATGTAAGATATCTCCTAAGCACAAATTATTTTGCAGGACATATATTTCGCGAGCCATTTATGTCGATGACATCATCGGAAAACCATTGTGGTCTTAGTCTCTGTTGTCTACAAGAAAGGTCCCCTTGCACAAATTGTCACTAGAGATGTAGTGAACGGCTTTGTCTACCTAGGCTTCTAGGAGGAGATAAAATAAGAAGTCACCCTTGCCAATCGCTGTGTGTCTTTCGAGGAATAATGCCTTATCTCGAAGGACTAAGATATCCTTATGTAAGACATTGATAGTTCCAGTTTTGCTGAATGGCTCATTTGCGTGGACTCTAACTAAAGTTCGGAGGTGACTACACGACCCAATGTACGTTACAGCCATCTCGATCTCGTCAAACGAGTTCGAGTGTCTCGTCTGAGCGAATGTACACTAATACTGTATGCTGAGAACCAGGTCACAACTTTACTAACTCGTATTCTTAAACCTCAAATTTGACTCTTGTCCGGGTAATCAACTTTTTTCCAATTTGCATTCGTATTTTCTACATTGTATCCGTCAAAGCAGCTTCTTTAAAGGTTATGTTGTTTTTCGCCTCTATTCTGGAAGTTCCCTACAAACGGTGGACGCATTCAGATCTTATCCACTCACTTTGAAGGTCACAACTTCCCAATTAAAATCACCATTATTAATTCACCATCGAAACATGCAAAAAATCACTTGTCCCTATTAATATGCACACGACTGTAGCATGTAATGTTACTTAACTAAACCGTTTAACATTAATCGATTAAAATTAAAAATAATAGGTGTCTTTGTTCTTTTATCCGCGAGCATGATACAAAATTCCTTGTCAATACGCAGCTACATTTTACACTTTTTAGCGCATAATTTACAATGACTTATAATCTCACACTGTAAGCAATTATCACATGATATGAATTTGGGAAATAAAAATTAGCCTTCTATTCTTCCATTCAGTCCCTAATCCAATTACACTCCAACGTGTCCCCAAATTTATCTTTTTTCTCAATGCGACCCTTTCTCCACAGCTCTGTTGATTACAATTTGTCGGTGCACTCCCAATCGCCGACAACCGAACCCCGAAGCATTGCAACATTCCTGTTCACCCACGTCTAATAAACACTTCCACACATCACACGCTTCCAACAAGTCCCACGGAGTTGGCCAACAAATCATCTCGACCCGCCTCATTACGTCGCCCAATAAAACCAAGCCCCAGCACAACCCACCTGTATGCACCCGTGCACTTCTCGACTCACTCACAAAAAAGCACCCAGAGTGCGCCTTCGTTGTGTTCGAACTCTCACTCAATCAGCGAGGCATCTGGAAACAATGAAATTAACAACACAATCCTAGAATAACCTCCAGCGTTCATTAGATTGAATTTAAATACTTGATTGAGTAATCAAGCCGATTGCGCGTCCTTTGTTTGCCCTTCTCCAATTTACGACCTGCTTACTCCACAAACGAAACAAAAAAAAAAAAGACTCAAATTCAACCGGGAAGAGGCAAGGACAAGAACCGGTTGCTGGCAGCACAGGCAGCAGGCAGACCGACGACAGGTAAGCCCGTCAACATCACCTAAGGAGAACAAATAAAGACTTCCCTAATCCCTTTGATGTGCTCGTATCATCAAGTGTGTATCTTTCTCTTCATATTTCCAGATAAACTCGATCACGTGACGCGCGACGACCACATATAATATTTTTTTTGGGTGCGACCATTTGCATTCGAATGGCTTAGCCTAACCGGCGAAAACAAATACATAAGTACCTTCTGCCCGCGACGGAGAACAAAGCAGGTATCAACATCATCATCATCTTCGCCATCAGCCTCGGCATTGTCAGCGGCGATGCCAGAGAGCATCTCGGGCCACTTAAGCGTCTTCGCCGCCACCATTATCCGCCCAGGGAAGGGTAAATAGAGGTGAGAGCAAACAGTTTTGGCTCATTGTTTACCTGCGCGGATCGCTTTCTTCGGTTTTCTGTTTCCCTTCCCATGCAATGGGTGTAGCCACTTTAGCACTGCACAACAATGTAGGACCTCATTTCTGCATCCCTTTCCCTTTCCCATTCGCATTCCCATTCCCCACAACAATGGTACTTACCTGGATTAGACGTAAAATTTTGAGATGTTGTACGTCATATTTGCCACTTATTTGGCAGAAAATTGCTGCGCACCCTCGTGCGGTGTGTGATGTGCGCTGCGGTTCATCACTCCGGTGCGGCGCGGCGGCGAGTGAGAAACAGAAGAGCTCTGTTTTGCGTACGCTGTTGTGTTGTGTCGTGAAAAATTAAGAATCACCCTTCCTTCTGCTGTGAGACTTCTCTCAGCATGGTCATGCAGGCCGGTTATTCGTTTCGGCCTCGCGGTCCTCTGCTGGGGATCCTGCTGTCGCCGCCTTCAGAGGAAATTAACATTTCTCGGTCGTGTTTGCATTCATAATTCTCCTTTTCTTTGAGTGTGTTCATTCCCTTTACGGGAATAGTGAGAACGATGGGAGGATTCTTGTTTTGGTGCTCTCCCGTGCTAGGGGGAAAGGAAAAAAGGAGCCGGCCTTAACAACCGAATATTAAGCCTGTATTTGGACTTTTTGGTAAAGAATTGATTTATGGAAGTACAAAGGGAAATCTCCATCGTGCCGCCGCGCCGACCGACGACGGCCACGCTGTACCCTTGGAACTGTGCGTGACAATTCAGGTTTCAGGACTGCTTTCTCGTCGCTCATTCGAATGCATAAGGAGAAATGTTTAAAAATAAATGTCTTTATTAATAAAAATTCCAAGAAGACTGTCTGACGGGATTTTGTGTAGAGGGGAAATGCCGTGCGACTTCTCGCGATGGCGGAGACCCGCCACGACACGCTCAGTTCTCACTTCGGATTGGGGACGGATTGAGGGATGAGTTTGACACCCACTCGACGTGTAGTTTGCTTCCGTACACCGTCTTTTGAAGCTACACCTCGTTTGAGAAAAGTCGTTTGCTTAGCAGTATTTCACACTATTGACGATGATAGAAGAAAAGTCCGTCTCCTAAATCAAGGCGAAGTCAAGATTGCGACATCAAGACTAAAGTCAAATAAAGCTGCTGATGCAGATGGTCTGTTTGCGGATCTGTAAGGTAAGTAATAAGTAGGTAATGTGCTGGTAAGGTACAAGCACCAACTCATCTGTAAATTATGGTCGGAGGAAAGTATGCCCGACGAGTGGAATCTCAGTATCGTTTGCCCGATCCACAAGACTCCAACTGCGCCAACTACCAAGGGATAAGTCTCCCTAATGTCGCCTATAAAATTCTCTCTGTCGTTTTGCGTGAGCGCCTGAAACCAATCGTCAACAACCTAATTGGACCTTATCAGTGTGTTTTCAGAACAGAGAAGTCCACCATCGACAAACTGTTCATATTCCATAAGATCCTGGAAAAAAACCTTCACCTATTCGTCGATTTAAAAGAAGCATATGACAGCGTGCATAGAGACGTTTTAAAGTTCTTGTCAAATTCGTCAGGTTGTGCAGGCTGACGATGGAGAATTGCCGATGCTCCATCAAGGTCGGTTACGTACTCACCGAGTCCTTCAATGTCAAAAAAGGTTTTAGAAAAGCCGATTCGGTGTCATGTGGCTTTTTCAACATTATTCTTGAGAAGGGCTGCATTACTCCCCACCATAGAATTCTACAACTCTGCACAATGCCGATTTCCATCCAGAAAGGACTGGAGAAACCAATCACTTGCCTCAGAATACCACATTCTGATCCACACAGTTGGATCTAAGCTAGACCACGGTGTAGGCTCAGCGATCTTCTCAGCGGTTTTCAATATCTCCAAATCTCACCACCTTCCAGATCACTCGAGTGTTTTCCAGGCTTGAAGAACTAGCGGTCAGAGAAGCGTGAAAGCTTCTCTGTAGTACCTACCATAGAGCCGCGGCGATCTAAAGCGACAGCCAAGCTGCCTTAAGGGTCATTTCCTCAATAGCCACCTCCTTTAAATTGGTGAAGACTGCAAGGGAGAAAACTAGCAGATGTAGCAGGTGCAATATCACTATCCTCTGGGTTCCAGACGATAGCAACATAGAGGGGAAATGAGATCGCCGACGAACTGTCCAAACAAGTAACATCCGGCAACGCCCCACTGATCTGTGGGCCAACCAATCAACAACATCAGATACATTACCTACCAACATTTCCTGCCCTTAGCTACTATGCCATTCAATTACAAAGTCTCTAGGAAAACCTAGTCCTCCTACACGAAAGGAAGGAGTGATGGATGAGCTCCTCTGTAGAAATCGATCCAAAATAGCTAGAGTGGTGGGCGTAAGCACGGAGCACTCAACCATGGGCATCCACGCTGCTAGACTTGGAGTAACGTCCAACTCACACTGTCGCAGCTGCCTCGACAGCCACACAGAGGAAAGTCTGCCACACTTGTCTCTACGACTGTCCGGCACTAGCCAAGCAAAGATCTCTGAGCTCGTTAACTAAACTATATCGAACGTAACCAAATTCCAAAGCGCCACAGGCTGGACTTAGCTAACTCTGACAACCCAGATCTACAAGGTGTGCTTTAAAAGGGCACGCATGTGTGTCTGAAAAATTTGCCACATTTTGCTCTCACTAAGTTGACAGACCTGTTTAATTGTTGTCTTACTTTGGGATATTTTCCAACCCAATGGAAAACTGCCAAGGTAATTCCAATCTTGAAGCCTGCCAAGGACCCTAATCTAGTCGTAAGTTACAGACCAATCAGTCTGCTCAGTACTCTTAGTAAGTGCATTGAAAAGATAATAAAGAATAGAGTTGTGTTCTGTACTTTCATTGACAGTAATTCTATTATACCCTCTGAGCAATTCGATTTTAGATCTTTACACAGTACCACATACCAAGTGCATCGTATCACAGGTGATAACAAAAATAATTTAAGAATTGGAAAAAGTGCTGGCATGGTAATTTTAGATGTTGAAAAGGCTTTCGATACGGTTTGGCATGATGGATTGATTCATAAGTTAGTAATTGTAAGTCTTCCGTTGTATCTTGTCAAAGTCATCTAGTCATTTTTGTCTCACAGAAGTTTTAATGTTTCCATAAATGGATATTCTTCTGTAAATAAACTGATAAATGCAGGAATTCCACAAGGGTCCGTCCTCAGTCCAGTTTTATATAACATTTATACATCCGATTTCCCTAAATTGACAAACTGTAGTATCGCCCTTTTTGCTGACGATACTTGCATTTATTCATCAGATGTAATTGGTTTCAACGTTGAAACTAATCTACAATCTGCTTTAAATGCGATCGAAACATATTGCATTAACTGGAAAATTAAAATTAATGCTTCTAAGACACAAGCTATCTTTTTTACTCGTAAAAGAAAAGCTTGTTTACTTCCTAGCAACAGACTTAATGTCACTGGAATTGCGGTGGAATGGAAACCGAATGCAAAATATCTTGGTATTTATTTAGACAAGCGCTTGACATTCAATTTTCATGTGCAAGAAACAATTAAGAAGGTTAACACAACTACGCGAATACTGTATCCATTTATATGTAGACGTTCAAAGCTCAATGTTGCGAACAAACTACTCATTTTCAAAGCTATTTTGCAATCTACTATATTGTATGGGTCTCCTGTCTGGGGTAAATGTGCGAACGTTCACTTACGCAATCTGCAGATAGCTCAAAATAAACTGCTTAAAATTATTCTGGATTTTCCATGGTTTTTCCCAACAAAAGAATTACATGAAATGGCCAACATTGTAATGGTAGCACAAAGGATTGAAAATTCTCAATCGTTGGAAGACACGGGGAGCCACTGGCGCAAAAGACTGTAGTCAGATACCTGGGGATCTGGCTAGATCAGTATCTATATTTTAACAAACATGTAGATGCTGCTCTGGCCAGGGCCCGAGGCGCATTTGCCCTTACAAAGAGACTGTTTTACAACAGCCAACTCGATGCGAGGGTGAAGGTTATCTGCTACATGGCCCTCATCCGGCCAATGATCACCTATGGCTGTCCCGTGTGGTTCAACGTGAGTGCAAGCTTAATGGAAAAGATTCGGTTGTTTGAGAGGGCTTGTCTTAGGGCTTGCCTTCGCCTTTATCGAACTCCAGAGTCCCAGTACATAAAATTCTATTCCAATGAGGTTTTATACAACAGGGCAAACCTGATAAGAGTGGACAATTTCCTGTTGAAGTTGATTCGAGGTCATACTGCTAGAGCGATGAACTCGTCCAATAACTTGATCTCAGGGGCTTACTACCCCAATCCAGAATACCACGAAAGGGTACGGCACAATGGCTTCGTCCCCCCAGAAGCCTTTCTACATTTAGACAAGAACGGACTGTTACAGAATATAAATGCGGTACCGCTCATCTTCCACATAGCCCGTTCACGACCGTTCCGTCGCACAACGAGCGGAGGAGGGTCTCCTCCGGTTCAGTACGGCGGTATCAAGGAGAGATGTTCGGGATGTTGCATTGCAACATCGAAAATTCTGGTGGCTGGGGAGAGAGGGAACTCCCTCGTCGAACCCTTTAGACCCGGGGTAGAAAGGGTAGTACGTATCCCCGAATGGGGGACTAGTCGGTCAATGTCTTGCAGCAATTAGATGCAACCTATGGCCGGCCTACATAGCCTAGGGTAGTTTTTAAGGTAGATGTAAGCTGTAAATAATAAAAAAAAAAAAAAAAAAAAAAAAAATAAAAAAAAAAAAACAAAAAAAAAAAAAAAAGTGAGTATTCACATACGTACACCACTGTGTACCTATGTGTATACATTGTATATATCAATACATATACATATGCATATGTCTATATATTCATATATACATATGTATATGCATGTAGTTTAGCTTAAGTTAGTTTAAGTTATTTTAAGGTAGTGTGTAAGTTAGTATATAAGTTTTAAGTATAACCAGTTCTGTTATTAAGTTTTTTCCAAATTTTTCTTAATATTAAGTTGTACAGTTAAAGCAAGTTTTCTTTAAATGCATAGATCCTTAGTTTAAGTCGAAAGACATAGAATAAGATTAAGTTTAGCTTAGAGTGCCTGCCGAGGGCCAGTAAGTTAGAAATAGTAACACTGTTCGTCCAACTAGTTTTAAGCATTTTTGTCTAGTACGTAAGCATGTCATGAATTTTGAAATAAAAATGAAATGAAAAAAAAAAAAAAAAAAACAAAGGATTGAAAAAATTCTGTTAAAATACAATATTTCGTGTTTATCTTCTGACAATGTCTACATCTCTAATTTGGCTTTATAATGTTTATATTTACTGTATTTATTTGTCTATTTATCTATTTATTTATTTATTTATTTATTTATTTATTTATTTATTTATTTATTTATTTATTTATTTATTTATTTATTTATTTATTTATTTATTTATTTATTTATTTATTTATTTAATCACTTATATATAATAATATGGGTGGCGCGACAGTCCGAGGCGGACCTGGGCCTAGCTTCTCAGCAACCACACGTGTTGTGCGTGCTGTTGTTCTCCCACGCGTGGTAGTGGACCTACAGTTTAATGCCTGACGATACATGCATACATTGCGTATAATAAGGATATATGCGTATAAACATGTGCATATGGGTAGATACATGTATATATGCATATATACGTAGGTTAGCTTAAGTTAGTTATTAAGTTTTATTTTAAGGTTACATTCTACCTTTAGCTTGTAAGTTTTTATAAAAACCGTCCAGTAGTTAAGTTTTCAATTTTTTCTTAACAGTAATGTGTTCCTTTTAAATTTCCATTTATATTTTATTCGTTAGGTTAGGCCGAAAGACATAGATTAAGATTAAGTTTAGCTTAGAGTGCCCGCCTAGGGCCAGTAAGTTAGAAATAAAAACATGGTTCGTCTAACTAGTTTTAAGCATTTTTGTCTAGTATGTAAGTTTATTATGAATTAAATAATAAAAATGAATTAAAAAAAAAAAAAAAAAACAGTTTAATGCCGATACCGAACGGCCAGGTTTGAGAAGCTTTTTCTAGACAGGAAATACTCATTGAGCATTGTCAGTGAATCGAAAGAGGTGGAGCCGTGAAATATGAAAGGTGGTAAATTCGGGTATCGAACCTGGCACCCTCTGCGTAGGAGTCGACGCACTAACCCACTACGCCACAGCGACCACTTATTTATTCATTTATTTATTTAGTTACTTATTTATTTATTTATTTATTTATTTATTTATCCATTTAATCACTTATTTATTTATGTATTTATTAATTTATTTATTTATTTCTTATTTCTTGTAATAGCTACACAAATCACTTCAATACCATTCAATAATAGAACCATTGTTTCATGACTGAGTTTCGCACCTTCTTCTCTCTTCCCTCTAACCTTATATGTATTACTTTCTCTTTTTTTCTTTTTCTCTCGTTTCAATGAATGTTCTTAATGGCTTTTCCTTCTAAATTTGAAAAATTGTGTGATATTATTTTAAGCAATTGTATTTTTAATATAGTTGTATCCGGTTTTAGCCAAATCGGGTAGATACTAAAACCAACCATTCTTGAGAAGGTAGTGCAAAACTCACTCGCCGACACAAGGAGCACGATCTTCTAAAAGTCCGTACAACTGGTAGCATACGCGGATGATAATGATGGACGCTATTGGTCGAACACAGTAAGCTGTGAATGAAGGGTTTGCTGGCACTGAAACAAAGATGACCAAAATGGGTGAAGGTGGGCAAAACCAAGTATATGCTGTCATCGAGAAAGCCTAAGGATGTAGTCAGCTGGAGAGGCTTCTTGGCTGAGTCCCAGGCCCCGCCCCCGATTGTACCGCCCTTAAAGAAGAAAAAGAAATTGTAGCAACGGGGCTGATTCTCCTGAAAGTGGGGCGAAATAAGGGAAACGGACGAAGCGCATCTGCCTTAGGGATCGGAATCACAGAACAAATTTGTGGCAGCAATAGAGTCGACATTCGACATCACTTCAAGCGGAATAAAAGATTTTCGCCTAAAGGCCCCCGATCATTGTCACGAATCTCTAACCATTGTGAAAACGCACTCGGGATCAAGTCAGTCACCAAGGTCCCTTTGCACAAAAGGGCACGATTAATTAGGAATACAGCAAACCATCTTGAATGACGTTTAACATCTGCCAAAATATTGACCACACCAAACTGCCGCGACACAACTTGTTGATGGCCCTGGGTAGTGGATACCCTCTTCAGAATTCGCATATAAATATGACAGTCCAGGCTGCTGTCCCAATTTACAATTCATATGAGAGATTCCTTAAAATTCATTGAACTATGCAAAGCGAGGAATTCGCAATTTGTTACTTCCTACAGTGCGCGCCAGTGTGCACCCTCCTCCGGATCGTGGACTGCACTCTGTGGCTTCTAAGGCGATTCTCATTCTTGCGACTCATGTCACTGTCATCGTTTCACATTTTCATCCTCATTTCATCTGCAGCTGGTACACCATCAACCATCAGACTCAGCTGTCACTCATAGGACGGAGCCGATCGGCAAAAGGAAAAACCACGACCGAAGGAAAAGAGAATGTATCCATAATTTAGCATAAATTTATGTAAGCGAGCCCAGTTTGTGTGTCCGTTCCGGAGCAGCCATAGTGCACCTCGTCGAGATGCTACCTTCGGTTTAGTGACAAAATATACATCTAGACCGTGTACATGCAGCGGAGTGAAACGGAAGCGCTGTGGGTAACGTTTCACTTGCAATGATCAACACTGATTGCTCCCAAAAATGGCCAAGTTCGCCGTGCCGGGGAGACACACGCAAATTGTGATGCAATCAGGTTGATGATCACTGGAGCACCAGTAGCCCCACTCTGTAGTCAGTCTGGAGGCGATGATTTATTTTCCGCTGTCAAACCCGAGCCAAGTACGCGGGCACAGTATGTGGCTTAGAGTTGATTAACTACACACGCGTACGCGACGGGAATATCGGATGCGTGCAGGCTGCAGAGTACAGACTTCCTTCCATCCTAATGAAACTCCGCGAGAACTAACGCAAATATTCCAGGGCTGCGACCAAAACTCCGGCCAAGCCCAAGCCCATGCAATTCACCGACTTCATGCGATGAAATTCAGATGCGGGACGCTTGATACCGATACACGATTGGTACGCTTCTGTTGGGTGGTGGCTGGATGGCTGGATGGCTGGCTGGCTGGCGATTGTGGTGGTAATTTGCATGACATGATAGCCTTACATTACATCTGATGCCGGCACATTGCTGAGTGCATTCGTCTTTGAAGCTCCGCAGTCAGCTGGCGGACCACGCGGGAAGGACGTGTTAAAGTCTGTCCGAGCAGCAATTAAAAATGTGTCAGCCTGAATTAAGTGAGACTGATTGGTTATTTTATAAGAAGGCACGACGCACGTCTGTCGCCGCAGTGGTGGGAACACAAGAGGTGGTACTGGCACAGCGTTAGTGTGTAATTATGCAGCCTGTTCTTCTGTCGGCCTGCAATCGATTGACAGGACACGTACCATCTGCACGCACAGGCCGGCCATGCGGAGCCCCCACTCATTGCATCGCTAATCCGCTAGCTCACTCCAACGACTTTGATTCAATCTGCTCGTGGTGCAGCGTTAAAATGTCAAAAACGTGCAGGCCTAAGTTATGCTACTGCCTCGATACGGGGCTGCGTGGAGCAAGGCTGACCCTCACACAAAGATGAACGGGTGTAGCGAAATGAACCATATTGGTGCGGCCGAGCTCCAATATGCATGTGGGTAATAGCTCCGTTGGCCGCAGTAACGCCGAACAATAGGACACTTCCTCGATAATAAATAAACACATTATTCCCAATCTGGCGAGGCTGCCAGCTAAAAGCTAAAAGGCTCCCCGGCAGAACAGAAAAATTGTCAAAAGAGCCATACACCGTTGAGAGGAGAAGAAATTATATCTTCCAGCGACAATCTCTAATGGACAATTCGCGCACCTACATGCTGCCGACGCGCCGCGCCGCAGCAGCGTATTGCACTGATGAACATGCATACATGCACATGTGTAGTGTACCACCGGCGCGGCGACTTGTCTCGCAAATGGAAAAATATGGAAAATCTAAGATCGCGAACGCAGCATGGCCCCACCGGAATAATGCTGAAATGATGCTGCACATATGTGCGTCGCGGTCGTGTCCCAATAACGCACCACGATGGCATAGCCAGCACTGATTATGGACCCGGGATAACGATTATAACAACAGTACAGCGAAGCGAAGCTAAGCCTCACCTCACTCCTTCCGCCAACATGGCTGCAAAACTGTTACCTTCGGCGAAAGGGAGATAGAAATCATCGAGGAACACATTGTCCTACGCCGACAACAATTTTCCATACAACCTTTATGGTTATAATAATAATATTTGTGAACATGTCCAGCATTCTCATTAATGCTGCGATTTCGGTTCGCACAAAAAGACATTGGCCTAGGCATCGAACATGCTGAACACAGAAATGCAATATGCAGTTCTTTGGTGAGTGCTTATCGGGTAGCATGAAAGAATGTCTGGGGACTGTTGTTGTTGTATGCCAAAGGGGCTCATGAACGACCGCACGGAACAACAAGGCAAAAGAGTCGCGGCTCGCGAGTGCGCGTGCGCGATATTTCCTTTGGATCGGACGCGTTGTGTTGTGCATCGTTGTCCGTTAAGGATGCGAATACGAAATTATGTAGTTCAATAATAGTGCGTGTTTGTGATCTTATGGCTGAGTAAAATTAAGCAAGTATGAGGATGAGACTCGATGTACAGTAGAGGTGTGGTTTGTTTGACAAAGTTTTCAAGTCAACTCTTTTATTTTACTATTATTCTATAGTATTAAGAATATAGCTGTAGAATTATAAAAAAAATGTATTTGTTTTTAATTTGACTGAAAAATCGGTGAGTATTGTGAAAGATATTTTTTTTAATCTTAAATATAGAAAAAATGATTTACTCTCTCTTTTGGTTTATTTTTTGTTAGATTGCTTCCTCTTATACAACCCATGCCGTGTAGGCAACGACACCGCAACCAGGTAGATCTATTGTATCGAAGGGCTGGAGTTAAGACAAAAGACAAACAACTTCCCTCAAGAAAGATAGTAAATCTTTTGTAGTGAAATTTTTTAATTCCACTGAAGTGGTTATCTTCCTATGGAAGATATGTTTCCTTAAACAGATTATTGCCGGACATTCACACATGATGTGCTCGGATTTCTTATCCTCTTCGAGGCAGAGCCGACAAACCGTGTCTTGACACAGGTTTAGTTTGTTGAGGTGATATTTCAGGCCGCAGTGGCCGGTAAGAAATCTTGTTAGCAATCTTAAGCTATCCTTTTGAAGATGGAGAATTTCCTTAAATGAATCTCTTGGTTTGTTTTCCCATTCGATTTTGTAGATGCTGTCCAATTGATACTGCAGAACGGATCTGGGCCGATGAACACTGATCCAGAGCCAGGTCTCGCGAGCTCATCTGCATATTTGTTGCCTTGAATACCTCCATGTCCAGGGACCCAGACAAGTTTAACTTTGTTGTATATGGCAAGCTATTGCAAGGAATCATAGCAGCACTTGGAGTCCATTGGATTGGACAAAAGTGCCTTCAGTGCTGCTTGATTGTCTGAGAATATTTTTATTATTGCGCCCTTGATACCTTTGTGGAGGTATCGATGGCGTGGATTTCACCTTGGAACACTGAAGGACTCGATCCCATTGGTACGGAAATCCTAGCAAAGACTCCGGCCCCCACCCCAGAATCCATCTTTGATCCGTCTATGTACCAAACCAGACTTCTAGGGTCTAGTGCTGGGATACCATTGGTACACTTTCCGCGGTCCAATATTTAAACTTCAAAAAGCCTCCCGAAACAGTGCTGCCTGACCATGGTATCCGGCATTGTACAAAAGCATGCATCCCATAGAAGACCACAAGTAATGAGCAATGGAAGCCGCGTGGTCTAAGCAAATAGGAACAATTACCTACTACTTCCCATCATTTTTAGGAAGTTTCGGAACACAATGTTAATAAATAATGATATGGGTGGCGCTACAACTACAGCCCGTAGAAGGCCACAATAGCCTTCTTTTCGGAGAGTATCGGACAAATTTGATGTTTGGTTGACACGAATGTTTGTCAAAAAACGAAGTTGAACTCGTAACAACGCAGCAAGCTGAGTTGCGTTACATTTTGTCAAAAAAACAAAAATTCTGCGATTCGTATGAAATCGGAAAAAATGTACGTTCCGAATGGATATCTCGCTATGAACGGACCCAAGGTTTTGTGTCCACTCCGAATGGCTAAGTTTTGAGAAACTTTTTGTAGATAGTTATTACTCTTTATGCATTGTCAGTTATTCCGAAAAGGTAAAGCCGTGATATTTATTTTTGTCGTACCGGCAATCGAACCCATACATCGCACCTTAAAGTGCGTGGGAGTAGACGCGCAGACCAAAAAAGCCACAGCTACCACATTTGCAATTGATTATACATCCAGATATTGTTCTCAGGATGTACGGTCCTCTTTATTTTGTAGCTATCTGTAAATGAAAAGCTGGTATGATGCGCTAGTGGCTGTCGTTGAAGAACCATGAATCGTCAGCAGAGACAGCTTCTGGGAACCGCTGGACTTCGTCTTTACGAGCGTCTACATGGGGAGTAAGTATTGTTCCCCCCTCGGGGAATAAAAAAACTATATAATGAAGAGATTCGAGTCATAAGTAATGGCGCTTTTCTGAGTAAAAGAAATTGCAAGAAGACGGAACTCAGTTAAGGGGTACCACTATTACTAAATAATTCTAAATGCTGACTACCAGCTATTCGTGATAGCTTAAGTAAAATAATGATGCTACAGCTCTTCTTCTTTTAACCCGTTTTGATGAGTATCTAAATCGCGGTGTTTAAATATTTTCACCTCAGACCTTCAGAAATTCGTCGCACGTGGTTTGACTCGAACTCTCATCATACACTTCAATGAGTTCTTACTATACATCGTTAATTGCAACATTTTTGACTTAAAGTGAGAACATAATACGTAAACTTTCTCGGGAAACTTTTTCTAGTGATGTGCGATGGCCAATGAAGAGGCGCGTTGCGTTTGTGCATCTCTCCAAATGTTTCCAACATTTTTTGAAAGCGCATTTCACGATGACGCCTCTATTCTCGTTTTAACTTTGGATGTGAATTGAGTGTAATCGCAGGGTAAATCATTTCTGAGTCCATGAAGTTTCAAAAACGAGTAGTTTTGTGACATAAAAACAGTGACAACAGAAGTTTTTGATAAATCTTTTATTATTATAGAACACATTAAAAAAAAAAAAAACTAAGCATTAATAACTTTTTAAATAAAAGCGTCCAGGGGTCTTTTTCACAGATCATACAACACACACATTTCATACAACATACAAAACTGTTATACATCATACACATCATACAGTTTTCTGTTTCACAGGTTCCACTGGAGGTATTGTATGATATGCTCTTTGTTGTATGATGTGTTACTTTGACGTTAAATTTTGAATGACAAATTTCATTGAAAACATAATAGTGGAGTGAATTAAACCCAGACACCATATAAGTGGATTACAAACCTATATATAAACAAATGTTCCTAAATAATGAAGAATAATATGATTTCGAAATTATTGAGATTAATTCAACTATTATAAGACAATTCTTCCTAATACTACATGATTTTTAATAAGAATTTCTGGACGAACTAGCATTCCTTGTTCCTATATGTCTAATTTAAAAAAAAGATGAACAATCATTCATTATTCAAAAATAATAAGCCCAAAAAAATACTTATTTTTGTTTATTTTCTCATTTGAAAACTCATTTTTGTAGTGACTACAGCAATTTTAAGTGCTGTATGAAATGTATGTTCATATTTGGAAAAACCTACTGTCAGAAGTGTATGATATTTTTCTGTGAAACAGAATCATACAACTTTCCCATGTTACCAGCGTAAGCTTTAGGTGTTACATGTTGTATTACAACGGCTCACACAACAAATCTGAGGAAAAGAAATCATGCAGCAAAACTGTCAGAAATCATACAATGTATGAGATGTATGTTCTGTGAAATATGTCTCAGGAAATAAAAAAAGCGTATTTCACATTTTTCAAAGTTATTAAAATGATTTATTTTCTGAAAAAAAAGGAAACAAATCTAAGAAATAATAGTAAACAAATAGCCCCCGAGTTAAGCTAAACAAAATTAGTAGCTTTTGACTCACTTGTGTCACTGTAGCAACAATGTTGGTCACTTTCTTGCAAAATTTCGAGACCAGTATCCGAGAACGTTCGTCGCTTCATATTATCGTCTTATAATGAAAAATCACCACAGCGGGGTCCAAGCGTTGATTCATTTTTCAAATCGTCATGGAATTGCCTGTTTCGTTTGGTTTGCGACGGATGCTTGAAAGGCAGCAATATTCTCGGCATTTAGCGACTTTAAAAAAAAAGCTTCTTTTTGACACGTTTTATATTTTCTTGTGTCTTATTTTTTACGAACATTTTTTTCGCGAAAGAGACTAAGAAACGTTTTTAGGTTCAAAATCCAATTAAGAATAATTTGCGAATTCTTGTAAAAAACCACATGTGTTTTCCTATACCGGACAGCCGCGGGACAATCATAATTGTGTTATGTAGGGGTCTCCATTCTGAAGGGGTTGAAATGCATGAATACACTCATGCTGGTACCATGAGGAATTATCCGTAATGAGAGGTGTCCCTTATAGAAGGGTGTCCGTAAAGAGAAGTTTTGTAGTTTGGAAAGGAATTTTTTGAAAGGATGAGGAATGTGATTCACGTGGATAAGTCAGGATATTGACACAAAGAAAAAGAGCATGTAAGTACAAGTGCGGAGATAGAACTTAAATACTGCACCACTCTTTAGTATGATAAAGCGTTAAAATTCGTATCGATTGCTGCAGTCAAACTCGTCTTAGGTATGCTGTGCAAAAAATCAATCCTTTAACTTGATGTCGAAGCTGGCAAAACTGCATGCATCCGGTCGCAAGAAATGATAAACCTGTCCGTATGTATATGCATATATTCTTTTTTTTCGCTGAAGTTTTACTAGTTTATGGTAGATTTTTGATCTGGATCTCCCGTCATTTACAATTTTAATTTAAGAAGGCTTAGTCGGATGCGTGTTTCCTGTTTTAGGTAGTAGCCTGTGGCAAGATTTTTCAATTTTTGCTGGCACGGAGACGTACGGGAGCGAAAATTTGTCTACTGAGTACTGGAATAATAATTACCACCAATTAAATTTTTGAAATTGTGTGCGCGTAAGTTCAAAGTTTTTGAGTCCCAACCAAAAAAATTCCTCACTTTAATTCCAATTCATACAAAAACCGATTGCTTAACTAACTTGAGAGGGAGAGATTTATGGGAGCAAAGGAGGGATTAAGGATGGGTTGTTAAAGAAGAGAAATATGAGAAGACTGCACTTTTAAAAAAGAGCACGGTTAGAAACGAGTTTGATTCGCGGTGTAGTTTGTAGTTTGTCACAAATTTCAATTAATTTCTATCATTTTGCCGTGTCACATTGAATGGAATTCTAGACATTTAACAATTCCATTTCAAAGCTCGTTCTTTCTGTTCCGACTGGCTGTAAGTCACAAGTTCAATAAGCTTTAATATTTATGTAACTGGCGCGAACGTTGATATGGCATTTTATTCAATTTTAATTCAACCTGTTAGACACATCAAAATTGGATAAGCAACCCTTTCCTAATTTCCCATTTATACGCACTCCAGTCTAAATGTTCATAATCATAAGTTTATCTTCCGTCGGTCAACTGGGAAATGACTGTACTGTACAATTCCATCGACCTTAGACCCTATCTGCTCGGCATCATCACACATTTCATGTCCACATTGCATTACACAAGCCAACCTCTGCTCACTGATTCATTTAAAATTTCACTTATCCATTCAATTTAAGGGGACATTGTTGCCGCGTCCCATGCAAGCGCCCGTCCTGGCACTACAACCACCGGTATCCAAGATTGTTACTGTCCCCATCCGAGAGCATCGCTGCCAACATCCGCGGCACCGGCAAGGCACTCCTGTTCCCATACTATTCCCCAGAAGATTGCTGAATTATAAATATGTGCACACAATATGCTACTGTTGCCCGTTCGTCTCTGATTCTAGCGCCTAGTTATCATATTCCTCCCCTGAACACGGTATTGCTTTTGGTTTCTCAACCGTCGATACACTGTCGCTCCATGGTTCCGAACCTCAAATTGGCCGAAGACAAAGATTATGCGTAATGCCTGTACGCAGGAACATGCCGCGCTTATTAGTGTGTGCTGGGAACGCGACGCGGCTGCCGAGGGGCACATGAAACTAGATGGTTTTGGTCATGGAGCGCAGTACTTGTTTCGGTTTTTCCTCGCTTGCCAGTGAGACTCATATGTCCGTCAGCTCTTGAAATTCATAAGCACTGAAATGTAAACATGGGTTCCATGTCATTGTTGCCGTGTGCCGTGCCGTGCCGTGCCGTGGTCCATTCAATAGTGGCCTCTTGAGAGTCTCAAGTGACCCTCGAGAGTGTGTCCCATTGTGACTTGTGTGTATTTTCCTTGGCGAATATGTGTATTCTTTCCCAGAGGGAAAACACAGGACTCGTACCACTCGAGAACACGCAACCAATCTAGAAATTGTTCAGTTGGACACAGGAAGCGGGACACCGAGACACACGACCAGGCGGATGCACTTTTACTAAGTGGTCAATTTGAATTTTTGGTCAAAACACACACAGCGTAGGTGCGGGCCCTTCGGATTGCGAGACACATCTCACAGACAGACACCAGGCCCGAGGTGGCCGCGGCTATTAAAAATTAAAGCGGCTGTAATGGAATTTTAAATGACTGCTTTGCGCTTTGTTCCACGTGCCAGCGCACACGGCGATGTGTTGCGATTTACCTTTAGGTACACACACGTACACCTGCCGCATTCGCTCTCTGCATGAACTTGGACTCCGTGGACGAATTTTGATGGACGTCGTCATACTCGTAGGAGTCTACTTGCACCTTGCACGTCGTCCATCAAAGAAGCTGACGCTCACGAAGTGGTACCGGCACTTGTGCAAAACAATAAACAGAAGCCGAACCTTAACGACTCGGAATAATTCGTCTCATGATTTATAGACTTGCAGAGCGGAGAGCTTGTGGCGAACACTTTTTGCCAGAATTTTGTTTCACAGAATTGTTTTGGATATTGATTAAGTCGGCCGGTACACCTGCCCGCCTGTGTATCCTCAATAAGTGATGTCAACAAAAAGAGCACTCTGCCAAGTGGACATCATGAACGCATCGTGTTAACCCATTCAATGAGCTTTTGCATTTGAAGCAGGACATCGGACAAAGAACGAGGCATCTGCAAAAAGGAGACACATTCGGCGCACTATTTGCTCGACATGACCCAGAGGAGCATTCGTTTCGGTTGAGTGATGTTCAGGTGTCCATAGGTTGCCAGACACGTGATGATGAGTCTCAGAATCGCATATCCCCTGGATTGTCGAAAAAGCAATTAACATGGTCACAGTGCATTCTGCTCCCAATCACCCTCTAGAGCGACAGACAAACCCCAGCACAGGGACAACGCAGAACTCCCTCAAAGGCAACAGAATCAGTGAGGGAACAATCCCATTCAAAACATGTCTCAACAAAGCGAACGCCTTATTGGTACTACAATTCGTCTTGCATATCACTCCGACTCAGTGTCGCAGATAAGACCCACTGTCAGCCATCAATCCCAGCCAGAGGCACACCATCCACACCGGTGACCAGTGACCAGTGGCGAGTGCCGAGTGCAAAGAGGCGAGTGGCGGGTGTGTGGTAAGAAAATGCCTAGGGCGTGCGACACGCTTCACTCGTCTAATTCTGCCCTCAATTGACTGGCTGTCAATTCACGCCTTCAGCTGCTTTTTATTCTACCTTACCTCCCTCTCGATGGTCGATGTCATTTCATAACACCGTCTCGGAATGGAAGAAAAAAAAAAGAAAACGAAGAAAACCAAAAGATATTGAGAATTTTTGTGCCGTTTTGGTTTATTTTTCTGTCTTGTTTCCTTCTGTGGAACTAGACAGTTTGGACATATTGTCAGCCGATACAGAGACTCTTAGGAGTTGCCCAACAGCTGCGGTGACAATGTTTGAAAGATTGACCACTCAACTGGAATTTGTGGAACCTTACAGACATTTAAGTTGCTGCTGCCGCTGTTGCTGCTGCTGTTTGTGGAGATGACGATGACGACGACGACAACGCAATAGTGCGTACTGCGCCTGCACCAAACGATCACATCAGTCTTACGACAATTGCTACCGCATTGACATCAGGTAAAACCGTAAGACTGTACAAGTGGACGGGTTGCTGGTAGCACCCATAGCTGGAGTAAATATGACTGCTTGTGTGAGTTGAAGGCGCGTATTGACTGCAGTTCTGGTGACATTGTGACGCATGGCTTCTTGAATTAAGGCGAACCTCGAATGGATTTGCGGTAAGTTGCTGGGCCTTTGGGTTGGGTTGGGACGTTGTGTGATAAATTCACAGAATGTTTTAGGTTCCTTAAAATAATTTTTAGGATCAAATTCACAGTGATGTCCTTCTCGAACCCTAAAAGCTTCTGCAGCAGGAAGGGGTGTATAGTGTGGTCTTCTTTTTGGCGTTTTCATTTCCATGTTGTTTTACTTACTGGCGGAGGGGACCCACAGCTTTGCCTCCAGTGGTTTCGAGAGAGATAGTGCCGTGAAAATGAAAGTAAGTGCGTAGGGTGTTGAACCGAGTGAAAGAACTGACCTTCAGCGTTGTAGTCAAGTCACTTAATATGGGTGGTGCGACGGTCCGAGGTGGACTGGGCTTAGCGACCACTCGTGTTGTGCGTGCTATTGTTCTTTCACGAGTGGAGGGACCAAGGGTTTTATGCCGACACAAAACGGCGATGCTGAGAAGCTTTTTTCTAGATAGAAATAGTGACTCGAAAGAGGTCGTAGAGCCGTGAATTATTAAAGTTGGTAAATTCGGGATTCGAACCTTGCACATTCTGCGTACGAGTCGATGCACTAAACCCACTACGCCACAACGACCCAAGTCACTTACGCAATTTAAAGTTGAAGTGTGTGCGTGGTTCGTGATGATTCCATAAATGTATTAAACATCATCCCTTACCGGAGCACTTATAAGTCGGATTGTTGTTGAGATTTTTAATTCAATTCAATTTCAATTCAATTCATTCAATTCACTTCAATTTCAATTCAATTTATTAACAAGTAAAAAAGTAATAAGTTTTAACAAATTCAGCTTGATTTACAATAATATTAAACCAAGAACTAAAATAACTTGAAAGTAAAAAGGATAAAGAAGTTGATAAAGGGAGGAATGGGTAGGGAAATTAGGAAAGGGAGCAGAAGTGAAGAAGGAGAGCACATTTAAAACGTTTGCCATTGATGATATTTAGTATAGTCAAAGGTGGTGAATTCCATATTGCATAAATTAAAAGTACTCGTGATGACTTTGTATATCGATGGCTAGATGGAGTCAGAGTACGGGTCCTATGTGAGTAAACAAAATTAAGTTTATGTTTAAAACGCAGTTTCTTACTTCCTGTTCTTTGTTTGTCCCATTGAGGAACATTCCACTTGCAGATCCAAAAATTGTTGGACAAATATTCGTCTCTAAATTAAAATATTGCGTTTGGTGTATATAATAATAATATGGGTGGCGCGACAGTCCGAGGTGGACCTGGGCCTAGCTTCTCAGCAACCACTCGTGTTGTGCGTGCTATTGTTCTTTCACGAGTGGAAGGGACCTACAGTTTAATGCCTACTCCGAACGGCGAAGTTGAGAAGCTTTTTCTAGACAAGAATACTCTTTGATCATTGTCAGTGACTCGAAAGAGGTGGAACCGTGAATTATCAAAGGTGGTAAATTCGGGTATCGAACCTGGCACCCTCTGCGTAGGAGTCGACGCACTTACCCACTACGCCACGGCGACTACGCGTTTGGTGTACGGCTCTTAACTATGATTCCAGACATCATTCTTTGACCCTCGGGCAAAGGATCCGAATGTATTCGTTGACCCTAAAAGAAGAGAGGTCGCCCATTGCCAGCTCACCAAAACCATCTCAGGAACCGACTTAACTTTTCGACCTGAGCTCCGAATTTTTCGGAATTGCTCTAATATGGTTGTGCTGTGTGGATATCGCAGTTGACCAATCAGTCGATCACCCGTAAAAACCGATGAGCCCTGGCTAGTGTTGGTTAAATATCGATAGTTTCCTCTTCCGATGGGGTTAAGCAAAATGTATTGATAGTATCGTTACAATGGATAGTTTTGCACAAAGGCTAGGTTTATGAGAAAAACATGGTAAATGTCAAATGTTCCTCATATTTTGAGCCTTGTTTTGTCACCATTACCATCATTTCAGACTCAGCAAGGCGAACAAAGTATATGTTTATAAGAACAGATTTTTATCTTAACCGAAACATTGCATCAGCTATTTGATGGCCTCAATTCATACAATCTGTTCAAAGACGATTAGCTGTCCGCTGTGAATAAAATGACAAGTGAGTGCGTGAATGCCCTGTTTTGTCCATAGCACCAGTAGTGCTTGCACAGAATTCGTATTTATCGTATATTCTGTCTTGAAAACTAATCTATATGGCAATTCACTACAGAAACGACGATGGTCCTCATACTCGGCTCCCATATGTCGCCACGTAGAGGGGAGACTAGGAGTTCATTGTGTGTTGTTTCTTTGTTACAATTCTTATTGGTTTTTCGATGTATTTACTATACTTTGTAGTTTTCAAATGCCTTAGGTGCAGTCCTTTGGAACTTTTGTAGTTGGTTTTTACTATTATCGGTAAACTATGATTTTATTAATAAGACATCACGAATTACTTGAGACGGTTTCAAAACTGATTCTGATTTGTGAACAAGTTATTACTAGTTACCTTTCATAAAATATCGAAAATAAGAAAAAAACGACAATTTCCGATAAGAAATTATAATTGTTGGAAGTTAAACAAGTGATGGATGTGAATGATGAAGTTCTCGCTCCGTAACAGCTGTAGTTGTTTGCGTAGCAGAAACGATAGCGATAGTCGCACCATCCTGGCAATATTCTAGTCTCTTCACGATATGGATGAGTATTTCAATATACACTTTAAGGTGCCGGGATATAAAGAGCACGGCCTTTTTTGCTAGTCGCTTATAAATAACGAAAGATAGATGCGAATACCATCCGGACCAACCAGGACATTAATTACATTTTACTGCAGTCAATGAGTTTTGATTGAAATCACATCCACTCCCAAGTCTAGCTCCACAAATTAAGATCCATTCCAACACAAAGACAAAGCATCCTTTAAGTCTTCAATCTACCGCCAAACGAATGGCTCTCCAACAAGAAGAATACGCATCGATACGCATGTATCTTGATGACAAATCGACTCATATGGGAAACATGCCTTTGTCGGACTCCATTCCGTACTCAAGCATCACTTAATTGCTTCCTAAATTCCCAACTCCGACTTTCACCACTCTCAACTCGCCGTTCAACTGCAGCACGCTGACAAATCGATGTAATTAGCGAATTGATGACTGTCGATTGTCGGACATCTAAATGAATTCAGGTGAAACGGATGTCGAGGAATGCCCTCAGAACACCTCCATGGAAAGCTTATAAGTGATGACTGGCTCTGACAATTAATAAACGAACAACACCGCATCACACGGGCGAGAGAAATGTTCTCCATTCCAGATCCAGTTCCTCTTGCAAGTGAACCGACATCTCCTAAATTTATCGCCTACAGAGGTCCAAATGAAGGACTATAACGATGAACTGATGATGATGACGGCGACGACGACGACGACTAGGAATCAAAGCCACATCCATTGGGCTGGGATGAGGATCAAGCTGTGAATTTAAATCGTTTTCGGGATTATCTACATTTCCGGTCCGCGCTGGCAGAGCAATCTAGTGAGCATTGCGTCTGTATTTACACAGCTAGTCGTGGAGGGGTGACTCTAATCCAAATAGACAGAGGCAAATTGCAAAAATGTATCTCCAACCAGCTTGATGAGTTATGCCCTGACGAGTGAATGGCTGAATGGGATTCCAAGGCAAGACGAAGGAACTGTAGGTGTTGTGGTTTCGCTGCAACCATTCTCACCGGCCAGGATCTTGCCAACTTGAACCAATTACATGCACCTCAATCAATCTGTTTCGCTGATGTGTCGTTTTGTTTTTCTAGACCATTGAGACCTTGTGATTATCCATACACGTTCTCGCATTTGCAGAATGAACCCCCTTCGGTTGGAAGTAGCCGAAAGCAATTTGCCTGTGACTGCATAACGTGGCTTAGGCACTGGATGTGGACGCTCATTTCTTTTTCAGTTTCCACTGACTTATCCCATAAATCGATTGGAATATCAAGTTCTTATCGGGCGACCACATAGAGATCGTATATAAATCCTTCGAAATGACTTTGGATGCAATTATCTTGAACTTGGGGGTTTCGGCTGGAGCGGTATGATGCAAGGACGACGTGCCTAACTGCGGCTGAAGGGTGCGATTGGATAAATGCCTACAACCAAAAAAGATGTGTGGTTGTTTTTTGCTGCACACAAGGCGGTCCGCCGGTCAGCCTTCATCGTCGTTGTCATAAATAACAATCATCACACTGGCGCACAATGAATGAATGCGGAGCGAGGAGAGTTGTGCCCGGTTGAGTGGGGTGGAACTTGTTTGCGGGTTCACATCACAGCAGCAGTCGCAGATTGCATCGTTTTTCTTTTAGATACATAAGTGCTTAATCGAAATGCCTCAGCATGGCTAGATAAATTGTCAAATTAGATGTCTATTGACTTGTGGTGTTCGACCCAAAAAAGGATGGAAAAGTGCGGTAACCACCAACCAGCCAGTCCCTGGTCTGCAACAAAGTAGAAATCAGTGCAACCTATTAAGCACGGCGGAATGGGCCGAGCAAAGATTGATTGCGTTAACTGCAACTGACCATGGCGCTTTCATATTTGGATGTAGACTTGTCGGTGTCGAACTTGTTTTAATTATTTGTATATAAATTTGTGCATCATAATAATCCAAAAACGGGCATCAATTAGCCAACTTTAACCTGATTTGTTTCCCCTATACACGACTTCTGTAATCGCCTAGAAGGAATATGTAACCAAAGTCACTTAAAACACAGCTTTCAAGACACCAAGTTCGATAATAGACATTAAGTATATGAGCTTTGTTGTGGAGTGAAGGCTCAACGCCGGTAGCACGCAGCCGTTTCCACACCCCAACATCCACAGGGAACGGCTAATTCTTTCCTGATAAATAAATTATAAACCGGATTGGTCACATTGTGATAGAGGGCACACATGCCTCCATTATTATAATTTCTGCGGAATCTAAAAAAAATGTCAAAAAAAAAATGTGTATTAATGTAACCAGGACTAGAGATACAGATATCGACGAACAAGGGAGTTAGGGCAGTAATCCAGACTCGAAATGCAAAGGAGTAATACGATCTTTTCCGACCAGGTTTCAACTCTCTATAAGCCCGAAGTTGCACCTACTGCACAATCAATCTAAGAATATTGGAGGCTCTGTCGAAAGTCATCAAGGGACAGGCAGTGAGATGGCATCAGCAAATAAGTACACTTGATTCTACAACAGGTGACTGCGGTTATTAAGTTCAGACAAAACCTGATGATAAGGAACCACTTGTCACAGTCTTCCTCTTCCGCTTGAGCCACAATCTGGGATGAACCTGGGCCTTAGCTCACCGCCTTCTCCATCCAGTATGATATTGCTCAACGCAGCTGTGTAAGCTTCTAGAAGCATTGTCTTAATAAAAGTTGTTTTCCATTTGGGATGGACTTCGCTCTTCGCTCGCTTTACTTTACCAAGCCATCAGAGACGAGAGACTCAAACTCATACAGTTCACCATTCAGTCTCCTCCACCATACACCATCAGCATATACCAAGCAAAGACCCATAATCACAGCCCCGTTTAGTGTATATGCTTTTGTGGCATACAAAAGGACAGGACCTATCGAGCTTCGAGAGAGGACTTTCTTCCTCCTTTCCTGTCTTAGAATGAATTTACATCGAAGCCTAGATAGACATAGCTTTTCACTACATCAAGGTTATAGCTTCTATATTGATATTATCCAAAGCGTTGGCGGTTTGATTTATAACATCATATACTTAAACAAGATATATGTGATGCACCGTGCAGTTCGGTTCAGGGCAATGATGAAGACCAAGAAACATTCAGCTATAACTTTGAGGTAGTAAAGGAGTTTCTCTATCTCGAGGCAAACGTGAGCTCTAGAAATGACATCACAGCGAAGATACCACTGGGGTCAAAACACCCGAGTCGAAGCACCAAAACCATGGTCTTCAAAACTCTTATTTTGCTAGTCCTGTTATATGGAAGGTTTTAGACACGGCGACGCGCTGTCGTGTGATTTCTTTAACATCATCCTGGAAAAGATCGTGCATGACTCACACGCCAACACTAGAGGCACGATCTTCCAGAAGTCCGTACAACTGCTAGCATACGCGGATACACAGCGAGCCGTC
The DNA here is from genome assembly GCA_964034865.1 of Eristalis intricaria. Classification (NCBI taxonomy): domain Eukaryota; kingdom Metazoa; phylum Arthropoda; class Insecta; order Diptera; family Syrphidae; genus Eristalis; species Eristalis intricaria. Next base: position 89,857,269 of record OZ035875.1, on the reverse strand, counting down.
AATGAGGCGTTTGCTGGCATTGAGGCGGAAGCGGCTTAAATGGGTCTAGCGGTGAATGGGTGCACAACGAAGTATATGCTGTCATCAAGAAAGGACACACAACATCGACGTCTTGGACAGAACGTCACAATAGACAGCTATAACTTCGAGATAGTCAAGGACTTAGTCTACCTCGTCTCCACAGTAAATAGTACAAACAGAATCAGTACCGAGATCAAACGCAGAGTAACTCTTGCCAACCGCTGTTTCTATTGGCTCAAGAGCCAATTGAGTAGTAGAGCCATCTCTCGAAGAACCAAGCTGACTTTGTACAAGACCTTGATCATCCCACTCCTGCTCTATGGTGCGGAGGCATGGACAATCTCAAAAGCGGATGAGGAAGTCCTTGGTCTCCTCGAGAGAAAAGCTCTGCGTGCGATCTTTGGTCCTGTTTGCGTTGACGGTTTCTGGAGGAGAAGTTTCAACCACAAACTGTACGGGCTGTACAGCGACATGAGCCTAGTCAGGCATCTTCGGATCCATCGCCTAAGGCTAGGCCATGTAGAGCATATGGACAACTCAGCTCCGGCCCGAAGAGTCTTCTTCGACTCCGAACCCGTGGGACAACGTAACAGAGGACGCCCGCGTTTAAGGTGGCACAACCAGGTGGAGAAGGACCTCAACCAACTTGGCGTGCGACACTGGAGACAGCTAGCCAGAGACCGTGCTAGCTGGAGAGGCCCAGGTCCACCCCGGACTGTAGCGCCAAATAAAGAAAGAAGATGTTATACGGAGCGGAAAGCTGGACGATAAGCAAGTGAGGCAGGAGAACACAAATTCGCGAGCTTTATTGGATGTTAGTGTATGAGTCTCCGGGTTGGCCACATCGAGCGCATGGACATCAGTGCTTCAGCTGAGAGGGTCTTCGAATCCGAACCTCCTGGATCGATAATGAGAGGACGACCGAAACTCCGGGCTAAGTTTGCTAGATAGTCTGGTGTTGATGACTGGAAGCAGCGTGGTTAGGGCTGTCAGCGATTGACGGCAGTTATTGCTAAGGCTGAGAAGAACCAAGCATCGTTGGCTTGATAAGCCCAATGACTTGTCACTGACTTCTTCCGATAATGTCAATGTCATCGGTATTTGCAACCAGTTGTACAGATTTGCGAAATATAGAGCCTGGTGTTGGCGCTTGAGTTGCTTAACGGAGTAACCCAAAAATCACAAGGATGAGGCAATATTCATCGTGTTTCTGCAAAGACGTTTTGAAACCAGTCAATGAAGCGTATAGCTCGTCTCCATAAATACTGTCACACTGGGCCTTTAAGTCGATAAATATTTAGATCGACCTGAAACTCCTCGGTCTTTTCCAAGATCTGCTTTAATGTGCATACTCGGTCGATGCAATTTGGTCGCACAATCAATGTGTTGACATAGGGTTTCAAGTGCTTACACAAGACGGCAAAGAATTGTGAGCGATATTCAGACGACCTCTGTATTCAGGTTAACTCTGTAGTTGGAGTTTTTGAGATTTTAGGACGTATCCTTGCTGTAGGACTGGGCAAAGATGGCACTCGCCGGTGGTCACAACTGCCCTGAGATAAGATTGAACATGCACACTAGACAACAAAGATAAGAGCTTAAATGCATGTCATTAGAATTATGACATACTATAAAGCACATCCCACGCTCTAACGCTCTACAGTAGTGTTGCCAATGCACTACACTGTCACCTCTACAGACAGTTGTCGAATGCGCTTAATTACTACTACGGCCGCAATTGAGTAAAAGACTGGATCCAATGCCTAAGATGCCCAGATCACGGCAAGTCATGGATAACACATCAGAGACTGCCCAAGCTTAAGCGCACGCAATTGGAGAATACATATGCATACAGAGCACCATGTCTTGATGTTTGGAAGCGAAAGGAGGAAGAAGAAGACAGTAAATGTCTTGCCAAGGTCCACAATCTAAAACAGGCACTGATTCAGGGCATTCCGTTCCCCTTGAAAAGCTGCTTGTACTTCAATCGAAGATAACAACTTTGTTCCCGCTATGAAACAATCTTACTCTGGCACAGATTTCGACCCCTAAAAACACACACAGTATGCCCACAAGTAGAAGTTGTTATCGCTTTTCCTTCATTTTATCCAATTGTTAATCGAGCGAGTGCTCAGTGTAGCCGGAACCATTCACAACGACCCATTGCGTCGGTTTTTTTCACCGCAAAATGTCGTTTCATAAGTTCGAGACGTACGTGTATCTTTCCGTTTACATTTCGCTGTTAAGCTATGGATTGCTCCAGATGTTTCTGCTTCGCGAAAAAATCGTGGCAATATCGAGAATTAAGTTCAGCCCCGGGTGGGAGTGGGTCGGTCGGCCACAGGACAATACCGACGGTGATGTTGACAATTTTAAGAACTATCTTCTCAAAAACGCGCACTGGTTCGGCATTCATTTGATTGTGTGTGAACTGTGCCGTGTCTTCCGGCCACAGCTGAAGACAGTCGCGCACTTTTCCGTCGGACTGGCGTTCCTGTTGACAAGCTTCAGGGCGAAGTCGGTGTTCTTGATATTCCTGGAGCTCGGATCGTTCTATATGGCTTCGAAGACGTGCTCGAAAGTGCTCCTCTGGATAATCGCGTTTGGATGGATGTGTGGAATAAATTTGCTCCAAACGAACGCATACATGTTCAATGCTCTCGGTCCACAGGAGTTCCGCAATTTGTCAGTGTGTTTGGCCTGGTGTATCCTCAAGAGCATGAGCTTTGGACTGACTAAGTGCGGGAGCAAAAAGAAGGAGAATTTTAACTTGAAAAACTTCCTGGGCTACGCGTTGTACTTCCCCATGTTCGTACACGGGCCGATTATGATATTCGAGCGTTATGTGGTGTGCACAAAGACTACCGAAACGGAATTGAGACAAGGCGATCGTTATGTGCTCTTCGTTAAGAGACTCGCTAGGCTGGCGTTGTGGTTTTTCATATTGCAGCTAGCTCTACACTTCGTGTACGTGCACTACCTAGAGGTGGACATGGACGCAGTCAAGCTGCTGGGTAACAGAGAAACGCTCTACGTTTTCGGCTACTTTATGGGACAATACTTTCACGTGTTCTACGTCGTGAGCTATGGATTGGGAATCGCGTTTGCCGCCTTCGATGGGATGAATCCACCCAACCAGCCGAAGTGCATAGGCTACGTGCATCGCTACTCGAACATGTGGAAGTACTTCGACCAGGGACTCTACGAATTCCTCTTCAGACACATTTACTGCGAGCTCTGCCCCAGGGGATCATCAATGACACGGCAGATCCTGGCGTCATTTGGGACGTTTTTCTTCGTCTATTTCTGGCACGGGTACTCGGTAAACATCCTGATATGGAGCATGCTCAATGTGACCAGCCTGATACTGGAGAAATTCTTTGAGATTGGCATCAGGACATCTTGGTACAAGACAAACATTGCACGCAGGCTAAGTTTGCGAAACCAGCAGCGCTTGTATGCTCTCATAGGATCGCAGATATTCATACCGTCCGCCTTCTCAAACTTTTACTTCTTCGCCGGCACACATATTGGACACTATTTCATGGAACTCTCCTACTGGAGTGGCGTCGATCGCTATCTTTGGATTACCTTTTACTGCTACTGCATATTTCAATCATCGGAGTACGTGGGGAACCTTATTAGACGTAAGAAGTAGTGAGACTAAGTTTGAATTGAATAAACTCTTCATTAAAAAAAATATGCTATTCGTACTGGTTTGAGTCGGGTTGGGTGGCTTGGGGGCGATCATTTCTTCAGGTAAGTCATTTGCAGGATTTCCTTATTCATTCCAAGTGCCAAGGAACGCAAGGAGTTATTCGAAAAGAGGTGACCAGAGATGACAGAATAGACTACATGATGTTATCTAGACGATGAATTACGCTTAGTAATTAGAATAAACTACACGCCCGATTTTTTCATTTACTAGTATGTTTTCAAATCATCACATAGAAGAGTCACTTAACGTCACTGTGACAAATTTGTCTTAGTCACTTTAAGTGACACTTAAGTGACTAATTGAATATACATATGTCACAGTGATATGTGACACGACTAAGAGAATAATAGTGGTTAAATGACATCTCGCATACACGTCTACTTCATTTAAATTAACTACCTTCATGACTAAGAGACGTGAGAGGTAGTAGGATTTTGGGTAAGCCTACATCAAGAAAAAGGTGCGCCAGAAACGGTCCCGTCGAAAAGCACCTTCTCCGAGCTACAGTGTTGCCCCAAATGTACCATCGATCCTTTAGCTAGAGCTAGGGCTAGGGCTCCAGACATCAAAGCCAAACCCCTTCAGGTCAGTGTACAAATTGTTCAACGGAAATAAGTCATCCGGTGGTAAAGGGCGAATAGACAATGATAGCATCTTTGAAACAGCTAGTCAAGGATTGGAGGTCGGAGATATTTAACTGTTGTTTTTTGTTAATAGGGTTCTGACTTATGACATCACGAGTGTGGGGTTTGATGCTGACTTCTACCAATCTGGCTCTATATAATCCACTGATTTTACATAATTTGTTAATGTTTCCTCGGACCGATCATAAATATCATATTCACAGTTTCCGGACTAACTTTGAAAAAAAAAAACCCTCAAATTCGTCTATGGACAGTGTGTCAGCTGTGAAGTCGGATATTTCACTAATCGTTGATTTCTAGTATATGGCGCCATTGTGTAAAAAACTTTTTGCTCGTTGTATAACAGAGCGTAGTTATGTATCAAGCAACACTCGTTTGCTCACAAATGCTGTCATCGTCTTATCGCCCAGAAGAGCCTGATTCTTCAACTTGATTCAAGGCTATTCGACATTATCGCTGCGTTGGTATTCACGCTGAATTGTATGAAAACGACAAGCTTATCAAAATCATACAAAGTAAGCATCTTGTAATGTGCTCTGCATGGGAGAGATATATTAGTGACCGGCAGCGTCCGTGGCATAGTGAGTGAATGCGTTAACGCTACCATATGATTAGAATGATTGTTCCGCAGTTGTCAAGTCGGTCGGCACAAGTAAAGTTTTGCTACACATGATGTATATCGTGATCGATGGTAGAAAGTGAAAAATTCTGATGCAAACAGAAACCAACACAGTTGGCCCAAAAAGACGACCATCAGCTGTGAGATGCGTAGTCAAGGCCTAAGTAACATACGTAAGTTCTTTCCAAGTGTAGTCTTCGTACAGTAAGGTCAACTTTAATAGAATGGCGTGGGTTTTAATATATAGAAGCAGGACTTACGATAGAGCTTTGACGACTTTATTCCTTCTAAAGAATTTCTCGGCTTGGAAGATCGACTTAATCCAGGATCCGCAATGATGCTATATTCCCTATCACCATTCAGATTCCATTTCTAGGATGCCGGTCGCAATCACGACGATTATATTTGGTTCTACTAACAAAGAGAAAGAGGAGAGGCCTGCACTTGTAGTAAAGCCAGAGCAAACTACCGACGCCAGCTTTTTAAAAAGTGATAGGGCAACACTGACTAAAGTGTTTAACTTGCGAGCATTAATTAAGAGTTTCAATTATTTAAAATCAGCAGTCCTCAAACCCCTCTTCGTACTCAGACGGCAATTGACTAATATAGCCGCCTCTCGAAAGATCAAGTTGGCTTTATCTGAGATGTAGATCATCCCAGTCTTGGTGTATGATGCCGAGACATGAACAATATCCAACGATCTTCGTTCGTGTTTGTGTTGGTTTCACCTGTGGAGAAGATGCAACCACGAAGTGAAGGGGCTGTATAGTGACCAGAGTGTAGAGTCTTCTATGGATATTATAACTAAGGCGGTTGGGTCGTGTAGAGCGCATGGGCAACTCGTTTCCGGACCGACAAGTTTTTGACTCTAAACCTGTAAGACAACGCTAAAGAGGAATCCCGTGCTAAAATTGGCGCACCCAAAACAGAGAAGGACTTCAACCAAATTGGTGTTCGGAATTGGAGGCTACTGGTTAGATGGGGAAGCTTTTTATTGAAGACTCAGGTTCACCCTGGACAGCAGCCGCATACAAAGAAGAATGTCCATTTACGTCTCAAAGATTGATTACATCAGTCACAGTTGTTGAGCTAAATTTGTCTGTATAGGGCCTTCTAGTATCTTCGACTAGTATCTTCGACAGGATTAAGTAGTTCAGAATCGTATAACTCTATCGCCGTCTTATTAATTACTAGCTGAGCCGGCCACACGTTGCTGTGGCCCAGTAGAGAGTCCGCTGAATCAATGTTATGTGTTGTTCAAAAGTAATTGGCAATGGGTTTCGGAAAGTGGTATTGAAGCATTGTTTCATAGTACACCTACGCCACACTTAAATCCAACATTCTGGCTAGTTTCGCATTCCGCCATATATTTTCCAACATTTCGCAGTGTTGCTTTCAAGCGAAATGTTGAATTTTGTCGCTGCATTTGTAAGTTTCTTAAATCAAACAAAACAATTCTCAGACCGCTGACAATAACAAAAAACAGCTGTGAATACAACAATCAATCATTTCAAGTGATAATGAGACAGTAAATAGTGTATTGAGTTAACAAACATTTTAATATGTCTGAATTAGCGCTTAAATTCACCAATAAATCAATATAGCTAGCTAAAAAGGTGCAACCACTTTTTAATAAGACATTTTATTTATTTATGCACAGCGTATTCACACAAATTATTAGGTTTATGTTTTACTATCTTTCAGTGATGTTCTCACTCTCGTCGCCAGAAACAGAAAGAACTTCGCGACAAAAACGATTCTCCGAATAATTGCCGATAGATTCCTATGAACTATGATTATGGAAAAAAAAAACCATTGAGAGAACACACTGAACTATAAGATGACATTTCTAGTAGTAGTTACAAAATCATTACAACATCTAATATCCAATCAGAAAAAATTGGCAGTAACTAATTCGGAGATGTCATTTGTTGAAGTTCCAGTGAGCACGCAAAATTGGATTTCGAAAATTTGTTTTCCCAAAATGTTGGAGATAGGTCAAAACTATCTAAAATAGCGATTCTATGACATGAACTCTTTTTCTTGTGCATACTCCGGGAATTTCTTTGAATTTTTCCTCTAGAGAGATCACTCACTTCAGTGCAAAAAAACAAAATCATGTCATAGCGCGGTCGTATACTCGCACACACTATTCCAACGATCGTTGCTAAAACAATCCTGATAGTCAATGCTACACGATTGCGGGTAGAGGTCTTCACTGAAAGAAAATCGTGGCTATGTTTTTTTGATTGACTGTTTTTATTGAAATGGTTGTCAAATGTTGTTACTTCGCATTAGAAAGTATGTAGACCTAAGTCACGGAGTAATTATGTAGCTTTCTACAGGTGAAAGAATTTTCAAAATTGGTTCTGTAGTTCCAGAGATTAATTCCTAGTGCCAAACTCAGAAGACTTACAAACTTTACCTCTTTATATATTAGTGTGACTAGTGTGATGTGATACATCGAATATTAAATATTTGTCTCAGTGGTTTGCTGCAGCATGATTTTCAAAAAGTATTTACGACACGCTTTTTAAAAATACGCATACTTCATTTTCCTCCGTACATGCCTGGCTTTTGGATCATATTCCCGAACATAGGCAATATATATGACAAGTTGCATCCAATTCAGTACAGCCATTCAGGAGCTACCACATCGAAACAAACTTCCACATTCCATACAGTAGGAGAGAGATTGTTAATTGCGATTGGGAGTGCTTGCGAATTTTTGGTACTCTCCACAACAACTATAAATCGCAGATTACTGCACAAAAAGTACTGCCAAAGAACAATGTGTCGATAGTGCAAATTCGTTCGATTTTGAAAGTCCCTCGTTTGAGCATGGTTCATCGAGGTACAACTTAATGTGCATCCCGATTGAATAGATTGATCTGATAAGTGTTTAGAACCAAGAACGATGTACGGTTTTTTAATCCCTTTAAGACAGAGTGATTGCCATTAGTCTCAACTTGAAGCGTTCCAATCAATACTTGTCTCCGCCGCCACTTCTCCCAATTGCTGATACTCGTTGACAAAAACCCTTTGTCATTGCCCGCCATTCAATTAACATCACATCATTTCAATTCATTGGAAACACTTGATGGTTTGCATTTCAGTCTGCATCAGAACCGAGCACTTTAGTCGCCGCCGGTCCACTGACAATAGACAGCCATTGTTGAATAATTGAGTTAAAATGAAACTATTTGTCAATAAGAACTGACTACCACCGAGTCCAAATGCCAACAAATATCCTCTGTTTGCTCATTATCTTCTAACCGATACATACATCGAAAAACAAAGAAATACCATTCATTCAGAGCAGAGCACGTTTCTTGGGATGCCCGATGTCATGTACAGCGTAACATTTAGCGAAAAACGTGCTGCTGCCAACTTGCTTGTCATCATCCCGACTGCAGAGACTTTGTCCACGACATCAATCGGATTGATAGAATTTTTTCTCAATTACAATACATTTTCCGACGAACCGAGGAATTCACATGACGATCTCTAGAATTTGTTACTGAAAATGCAATCGAAACCAGAGATTGAATGTATCGGGAATAACACAGCTAACCTTGAATTCAGCTGTGATTTGATTGCACTGCAAACTTTACGATGAGCAATGTTCACCCGGTTACAAGGGAGCCGTAATTATAGCCAGCTGAAGGGGTCGGCACATACAATGTATTGCGAAGTGCTGGCTTTAGCTATTAAGTGGGTTGCTTGGGAATGTCACATTTTGGCTGCTGAGAAGAATTTCATCGGCAATCTTTTGTCTATGAAATTATGCAGAATTTGTTCTTATAAGAGACAAAGGATACAAGTCTCTCAATATATTAGTAACTATTTTTATTCCATACACACCTTTTTGTTAGCTGCAACACAAAATAAAAAAAAAAACAAAGAACCCATAACCATAACTAATGTAAGATTTAAGACATTAGTTTAGCGCCCAAAAATATACACTAGAAAAACTTGCTAATTTTCTAGATAACTGAAGAGTGGTTAACTTTTTGACAGATCACGCGTAACTGGCATCATGTTACCTTGTCATTCCTTTTCAGTATTGGTTCATGGGAAGACACAAATCTCTTTTCGTGCATATTAAAATGTTCTTCAGAGTCCATTATTAAAGTGACTTTCCGGGTTTATAATGAAATATAATAATCTAGGAATTGAAAGCCTAATTACTCGCGTAACTGAGCGAATGCCGGTATGAATGCTGAAAAGAGTGATCCAAAATTGCACCTCGTATTGCGTAGTCAAAGCAACATTTACACTATTTTTCAGGCCATTTTTACTAATGTTCCCATCCAAATTCTATGGAAATAGTAAGACAGGGTAATTACGAATAATTTCATTTCAAATATTAAATCTATGTCGTTGTTCATTATTTAAGAAAATCTTTAGACCTAAAAAAATTCAAAACTGGTTTTACCTAGGACCAGACCATCCAATGGATTAGCCCTTCATTGGATTCAACAACATGGGCACGAGCCTTCCCATAGACAAATGGATCCCTAAAAAATGATCCAATTTTCGATTCAATTCCATTTGTCATAAATGCTTTATGTCAAAATTGTACGAAAAAATGTGTTCTGAGCCCGTTATGACCAGTTTAAATTTTACAATGAAACACTGGCGCAAATTCATAGTCAGTCGATATTAAGAGAATATATTGAATTACGTGGGCACTTCGCTCCACACTTTCAGCCGCCATAGAAACAATGGTACAGCTGCTTCCCGTGGACATTTACGGGAAGTTGGAAGCAATCAGGTTGAGGGAATGCAACCGCTGTAGCAAAATGCACAGTTTAGGTCACATGGAAATAATGAAGAATGCGAATATCTCAACGCATACAGATTATATTGCGCCCGTTGTAGACTTTGAATTTGGGTATAAAACACTCATCCCAAATAGAGAAGACTGGGCATCAAACGTAATCAGAGAAGCTACCCATCTGGAAGTAAACACAAGCGGATCAAAAACGGAAGAAGGCACTGGAATAGGAGTATATGCGTCATTGCAGGAAATATCCTTCTCTCTGTCCCGTCGAATATCCAACCACTGTACTATATTCCAGGCAGAAGTAAAAGCTATCCAAGAGACTGCCCGCTTACTGGCAATGAACCCGATAGACGGGCTATCTATCGGCATATACATAGACAATCAGACGGCCATCAAGGCTCTGAATACACCATCAATCAATTCGAAAATGGTAAAACTTTGCCTTTCTTCTCTTAGGGAGATAGCGATCAGATGCAACCTTACCCTATGGTGGGTCCCTGGGCATAGTGGTATTCCAGGCCGACAAGCTAGCTAGAACAGGGATGGGTGTGCCAATGGCAAGTAATCAGGACACCCCATACCCCTCTCTTCAAGTAATAAACACTTTGTTACTTAAAGATGCCATCAACGCCGCCCATCAAAGGTGAATGGAATTTGATACTTGCAGGACTTCAAGGCTAATATGGCCTCCAATAAATCCCAAAAAAACAAGCACACTCCTAAATCTTAATTGAAAGGAAATCAGCCATGTAGTTAGCATTATTATTGGTCATTGCCGTTTCGGCACACATGCAAGGAGAATGTGAAGTATAGGGGGCTTCACATCTCGGCACCTGCCCACCACTTGCAAGGACAAGGAAAAACACCCTAGGCTATACATTCAATAGCCTTGAGAAAATGTCTGGATGCAACCTAGCAAAGGAGTGCATCTAGCAGGGTATGCCACTAGCATACCAGTAGGTATCTTCAGGTGATTTAGTTAGTACCCAAAGAGGAACCGGCGTGTAAGCTGCCGATTTGTGATATCACACTGGAGCCAATCAGTATCTAAGTGAGCAAGAACTGCTTCAGTTGTGGCAATCACTTAACCTAACCGAACCTGAGATAATTTATTCACCTACTTACCTTAAAGTAAAATTTTTTGTTAATCATCATCTTCTTAAAATGTACTCTATGGCTAAACTCGACTTTAAATTTAAAATGAGCAGAACGTATTTTTAAAAATATAAAGTTGACTTGTTAGCGATGTTACCAATATATTCACCTACTTACCTTAAAGATCGAGATTTAGAGATATTTGAATAAATTTTACGGCCAAAAATATACAAACAGCGATCGAATCCATTCGAAGAGTTAGATGAGAAAGAATTTTATTCCCGGTACAGGCTCGATAAAAATTATAGTAACATTTTTAATTGAAGTGCTGGTTGTGGAACAAACTAATAGTGCACTGCCGGTTTCAGCAAATCTACAATTTCTGGTAGTTGTGTATTTTTTTGTTTGGAAGAAATGCTCAGTTGTGATGTTGGTCAGACTAACTAACAAGTGATCTGGTACCTTTTTATTGACAAGTACCACTTCACATTAGGTACACGCAATGGTAATGCGATTTCCAGTAGCCGTTATTAAAACTTTTTGAAGCCCTCAGAGGTTTGTAGTGACTATAAGAATAATTTCAATTAGTCAGGGTTAGGCCATTCTTGCTCTGAAAGCCTCAATTAATCTTAAATAAAAAACAAGTAATACGTTCATTTCATCATTTCCATAATTCTAATTTTAATTCATTTTTATTGAAAATGTAAAATTCAATTCAAATTCGATTCAATTCAAACACTTAAAAGTTACAGATTTCTCCGGAAATATTTTGACATTTGGGATTGTTGTATAAAATCACTTTACAATAACACTCAATATGCACAGGCATATGGCTATGAAAAACGAAAAGTTAAATTCGGAATTTTTTTATTTAGAGCTGGTTATAACTAAAGTCGAATTAAGGCCCAATAAATGAGCTGACTATGAATCTGCGACTTAGAGTCATATCTCAACTGTTTGGTTGCGAATTTATAAATCAAGTCAAATCTACACGTTTGCTTGAATGTGTACAAAAAGAGTGAATTTGGCTTGAAGACACTGTTTGCTGATCTTGCTCTTTATCGTCGATAAAGAGCAACATTGAAGAAATAGAAAGAGTAAAGGCTCAATCATAATGCAAAGGCAGACCAATTAAGGGATTGTATGGTAATTGTAAGACAAGCTTAGGTCACGTCGTATTGACGTTGAAATTGACTTTATTGTTATTGGCCCCATCGAAAGTCAATCTGATTGACTGATGCCCGTGCATAGGAAGGTGAACTTAAGCTGATGTCGTAATCCCAAGAGCAGACAGATGCATCATAATTCCTTCTGAAAACTAAACTGAAAACCAAAATACTAACAAAATTTACCATGTGAGTACGCAGATGATAGCCATAGATTCCGCTACCTCTTAATTAAGCAGTATAGCCGAATAGAACAAAAGGGCTGATATGGCCACAGACTATTTTTTCTCTGTATTAGCTCAACTGCTTACGTTGACTTACGTTTTCTTACGTCCATCATGTCCTTGTCGGTTGGTCATATACCAACTTAATATGATTTGTCAACGCTTTCTGGAAATGGATAGAACAAAAGGCAACTCACCAGTTGTTTTAAGATTAATTTAAAAAAAATGCTCTTTTGTTTATTTTAAAGTACTGATAAAATTTTTAACGAATAGCTTCTTGTCTGTTTTGTGAAACTGGAATTATGTTAATGTCAATCCCTGCCAAAGATGTATCTCGAACAACTTTATCTGCCACATCGAGTTTTATCTGGGCAACGTGGAATATGTCTGAAAATAACTTGCAGCCATCGAATCTCACGGGTGGAATAAATTATTTAACTTGTCCTCTGTCGGTTGGGAGATATTTTACTGCTGCCCGTATCCCACGAAGGGTGCCATACATTTTTAATGAAATCCTTTTCACATGGACATCCCAACAGATGCTTTTATTGAGGTACAATCCTTAATTTTTAATATCATCAACACGTTCAGTTGGAGTGTGTTTTAGATACAGAAGTGGGCAAATTAAATATTAAGACGTCTGATTTTGGATTAATTTTATGATTCATTTCGCAGATGGTGTGTAATTTCGGAAATAATGTATACATCGGTAAGTAAGCTTTAATAATTCAAATCGTTGATTAACATAATCTTCTTTTCAGTTAGACATAAGTTCTTACGAATGATGCTGTGGAAAAACAAATCTTGTCTCATTTGCACTTGGGTTGTTTGTCACTTTATCGGCTTCGAAGGAAGGACCAGTGAGGTGGTGGGAATGTTACTAAGTAAGGAGAAGCTGCTGAGAAATTATTAATGCGAGCCATCTGTTGGACTTATATCGGAGACTGCTGAGCACAAAGGCAGAAGAAGAAAAGTCAAGTCTTTAAACATAAGTTGGGGAATACCGTATTCTGCGAGGATTTGACACTGCCAAGAGTGCTATTTGCATATATGCCGAGGACAATGTCAGGGGATATTTCGTTGCAGTCGGGGGATTTGTAGAGTAAATATGGGTTGGAGCCGAAATAGAATGCTTCCGTAAGGAAAATGCTAGTAAAAGAAGCTCTGAATCCGATGACGGGTGGGATGTAACGCTTGCTCTGGTCGTGTGTATAAATATCTGATTTTAGAATAACATATATGCATCCAAATAATTACTTAGCGTTCAAGTTAGTAACATTAGTTAGAGTAAGAGCCGATGATGTCCGCCTCCGCCCGTCATATCATAAATTACGTATCCATTTACCCGCTAAGCAGAAACGATTAGACAACACGCTGAGGCACACCAGCACTCCACTATGCCAGTCCGTCGTCGCTTCCTTGTTTTATTTTGCATGAAATGTGAACGTAGTCAGGATGCAATATCATTGCATAAGGAGTAAATCAAGAACACCTGCAGTATCGGTAAGAATTTCAAAAACAAAGACAATGCCCAGTGCGGACGACGACTTCAAAGGAATTACAGTATTTTAATTCTTATTTAATTTACTATATTTATATCCCGGCACCAGTGGCTATTTTGGTTTCTTTTTCTTGCACTTATATTTCACTTTATTTCATTTCTCTTAAACGCTATTGAAAAATGCTTCAAACTAGATTTATTTTTTTCAAAAATTCAAATAGGTAGGGGCATACGTTTGCCTATTGGCAGTGGTGAATGTACCATCATGTAATTAATCAAAACAATATAATTCATTTATGCGGACAAGAAACATGCAAAAACTATCAGTAATTCAATTAAAAATATGCTTTTAAGATTTATTTAAGGATTGAAGCTGGATAGAGCGCCGCGTCTCTATTATTGTTTAACCTGTCTACTGAAGACCAGACCTATAATAGAGATATCCAACTTCTACCTCCCTTGCCCATTGATTTCATCTGACAGCGTTTTTTATACGCTTTTTGTCCCCTGTCTGTGAATCCGTGTGAGCTCTTGAAAACAGCTGTGGAGACAGCTGATACCCTTCCCCACCCTAGTAATAAATTAGAGTTCTAATTTGAAAATTCGCTCGTTATTTGAACGTTTTTTCAAATTTCGGTGTTCAATTTTTAACACAGTATGGAGGGGTAAACGAACGAACAAAGCTTATGTTCATGAAATCGATTCATTAAAACTGTGAGCAATTTACAATCTCAAATTGGAGATAATTAATGAATGCACAACATAGTGCGCATTTTTTCACAAGAATAAAAATTTATTATACATTCACACGTTCAGTTAACCAATAATAAAAATATTATTGAAGCGTGAATCACAAAAAATAAGTTTTAACAGCCATTTTTATGCTATTAGTAAAAGTTGCAATATCTTGCCATTGTTCTTATCAACTTTTTAAATTGAATTCATGAGTTTTCCAGAATTCATGAATGATGCTTTATACGCTGGCTTCATTTTTTGAGTTCATTTGTCAGGAATGGTTTATAAATAGGCTACATATACACTTAAGAATTAATTTTAGGTCAAATAGTTCCAGTTAAATGGACATTGCAATACATTTTTATTCACGAAAGTCCATATAACAATGTAAGAAAATTCCCTTAAAAATACTAGTCAACTTTTGGAACCCCTTCCGAAGAACATACTCATGTACGTTACATGGAAAGTATATGGATTCCCACTAAATTCATGAATCTGCCGCTTTTTTCCCACAAAATTCACGAATCGGCCGCCATATTGTGTTTAATTGACGAGCGTTGTAAATGTATAAGTGAAATACAAGGGATTACCACTACATCTTCGTTATGGGCTAGGGGTAAAAATGGCCGAAGTTGGATATCTCTATCATCCATAACAAGAGGTTTCAATGCTCCAAATTTATTATTTTTGCATGCATTCAAAACTTGTTTGACACCGACTGCGACTGACACTTTTTCGTGTCGCTCTTTTATACGCAGAATTATATTTCTGTTTGGAACTTTGCTTAGAAAAGGAGCAACAAGCTACATCTTAAGTTAAATACAAAAATGCGAAATAAATGGAAAATGAAATGAAAAATACGGTGCTCGTTACAGGATACAATTTTTTCTATTTAATTTTTGTTATTATTTACTTTATTTAAACATATGCTTAGGCCAGAGCTGAACTGTATATTTTGGCCACCGCGATAACGTCATTTACATCTTTAACCCTTTCGACCAAAAAATTGGCTAAGAGCATGCTTCTATAGTCTTTTATTGTTCGCATGTTTATAATGTGCATATTTTAACAAAACGATTTTCATTTGTAAATAAGTGGTATTTTGAACCAACTTTAGATGAGTCGCCCAAGGTCACATGCAACTTTTTATACAACCCAAGGCGATGGGTGTGGAGATTTGGAATTTTGCCTTGACGCTTTAGATTTGACGCAAAGTAGGATTAGAAACAAGGAAATGTTATTCAACGAAGAACAAGTTGGCGTCTGCTCACAGCACAGTAGTCCAAAAACATGTTTATTGTCTCAAAAATCTCTACTTCATCCGATCACTATTTATATATTTACCACGTCCGTAGTCAATCAATGGACCGTTAGGAGAAACTATTTATTGGTAACAAATTTACTTTATCAGCCACTGACCAAGTAACATATTTTTGTGTCTGAAAAAAAGGACAAAAAAGGAGCAAAAATGTTACTGGAGTCAGACAAAAAACTGGACAACGACAAACAGCGCTAACCGTCAAATGTCTCTTTGAATATTAAAAAACCATCTGAGAATGGGGCAAATTAAAACAAGATATATCCTCTACATATTATATAGCACAACTTTGTCCGTATTTTTTGCAAATACTTGAAGCTCTGCCATTTCCAAAAATGTGTACCACTGCCAATTGCACTTGAGCAATTGAAATTAGTAATCTTTATATATAATAAAATAATTAATATCGAGACTAAATTAAATGTTATTTTAACCACACTTTCGTAAAACCATTAAAAAGATGGCGTTGAACGGAGACGTAACACTGTGCATTGAACCTCAGCAGTTCCTCAGTGCTCTGTGTGACATCTCAAGTGTCAATGTCGTATTCAAGTAGATTAACGGTATCGTAAATCTATCCTGGATTATACTCGTCCGATCCAACTATGAAGGACACTGGCGTTACTCAGCCGCCAAGTTGACCCCTGTCATTGCATTTATAGTTCGGGGAATAATCTCCAGATATAAGGTTTTTAATTGGCCTTACAATGTGCCGACGAATCATTTTGAATAGGAAACTATCCATTCTTATCATATTCGCCATATTCTGTAAGACCGCATGACGGTAGGATTTTCTGTGACCGGACTGTGGTGTTCGAAAGATGCGAAGGCATTCTCTATGCCAACCTTTTTTGAACAGTGATAACTTAGTGGAAAACGCGTAATATAACGAATCTAAAAATTTGGTCCTTCGAGCCGGATCGAACAGATTCGATTCACAAACAAATACACCTAGACACAAAATCATCTAGTCACTGCCGACTTCTACTAGAAATATTCGATAACCTACTCTTTAAATCTGAACTCTCCGAGTCAGTGACTAAAATATATATTAGTGGATCTATTTGTACCACATGATTTTAATTATTTTGCATTGCTGCTGTTGCCCGTTTCCATTTCAAATCTTTTGACTTGTAAATTGACAAAATCAGCTCCCAATATCTTCGCTAATGGCTGCACTGGTAAGAGAAAAGGATAATCACTTTTCGCAATCTTCAATCACAGATGCCAGTTGGCAGCACACGCGGTGAACAGCGAACTATGCGTGTATCCGCCATGGATGAAGCGGGCTATCAACTCATTTCTTTGACAAATTAGTCAACAACTTGTGACTAAGAAATTATTCATGCAATTCGTGTCCAACAACGTAGCTAGGAGTTCCCGCTTCAGTATGCAAAACTGAACGCAGAACAGTGTTCACTGTCAATCTTTAGGTAGCCCACCAAGAATGCGTTTGAAAAATACATACGCCCTTCGCTAGCGCATCTCCTTGTATCCGTATACCCACGCTGCTGCAGCGAACACACACGCCTTTCCTTCAGCAGAGAGAACGGCGCACCACCACCGCAAGAACGTTCTGCTGTCAGTTGTGGTACCGCTGTCAAATTATTTTCGCTTTCGCAACTTTCTAACAAGATACCCACGACGGCACACGGCCATCCCGTTGGGAGTGACCACCTTCCACGGCCAGGCCTTCGCCGCTCGTCGGCTGACTGCAACAGGGGGAATAAAAATTAATTACTATGCACACTACAAACCGCGTCATAAGTTGCTTGCAGGCAACATTACGTTGGATACCACGGACGCCCCAGACCAGACCCAGGCTCAGGTCCAAGCCACTGACGCCAACGTAAGGCGCACAGCCGTGAACATCTTCACAAGTAAATCACTTGTTGTAGCTGTCGCTGTTGTGAGAACCTTGCGGCCAGCAACTGCCCAAAATTGCACGTTAGGTGTTCGGGTTTTGGATGAGACTGTGAAACATGCATTAACCACTGACACAATGATGAATGGGAACACGTCCGCAGTGTAAACGTCGATGATACCCTGCCGTACACACATGTTAATCTCTTAATTTGGGAATATGTATGTTCCTCGGTCACCGGTGATGGCCGTGGATGTTGTGGCAGTTCAGAGGACTTCGAATCACAAGCAACGCAAGGGGCGGTGAGAGTGAGTGCTTTTGGTTTGCACGCCCTTACCGTCGTTCGTTGAAGGGTTTGTTAGTCTACTCCAGCGAGTACACATCAATACAAACATTTCACGAGTGCAGCAGTCATATTTGTCTAAGCTGACAGATGGACTAACAGCAGCTCATTTTCAAATACTTAGACACTGCTCAAATGCTTCTTATAAAATGTTCTGCTTCAGCAGGTTGACCATCGTTTTCAAGAAGCAAGCAAAACTACGTGCGCATTTGCATCCTCTATTCAGAACCGAGTACAAGCACTTTTCTCTTAGAAACGTGTCCCACTCAACAGGTTTTCCATCACGTCGTGTTTCATGGTCAAATATTTACGCCAAGTACAATCCCACTCCATCACTCACAAAGCCGCCGACCAACCTCTTCTTAGAACTGTCAACAACAGGATGTGCAGCACTCGACGAGGAAGACCTCTTCAAATTCCATGGACGATAGAATGTAAATTGTCACTAATCTCTGAGCGCGCGCGTTTCTAACATCACACGAAGATGCGACACAAATATTTGAATATGACGAGCAGTTCCCCTGGACCGTCACACAAGCGCGATCCCGTGAGCAAATATTTACCAACCTCGCGGTATCATGCCCTGCACTTCAGTCGTTCGCCGCGCACGCAGCCCGGCCACTTGCAGCGGCCATCCCATCAACTATTAAATCCAGTAGCGCCGATCGTAATAAGCGGGTGTCTACGGTCACAATAAATTGCATTGATCTATGGAAGCAACTGCATCTCATCTTACAATTAAATTCAATAACTAGGCGGTGCTAATTGCAGCTCAGCTTCAGTGAGGGATAAGTCAACAATGGCCGCTTGACCAGCTCAACCAGCTCGAACTTTATATCCCCTTCGAGTGGGATGCTCGCAAAATATCGAGACCTCGCCGCGATAAAGTAGACCATTTTATTACGATTTAATTCACCATAATTGTTAGCTGCCCCGAGTTCTCTGGCGGAATTCCGAGATTCCCCGTCTGGCCAGACTCCGGCCGTGCATGCGTGTGGGCATTGGCCGTGCTGGATGATTTAGATTAGCGTACTGAAACGCGCAGAAACAATCACAATACGCAATAATCCGAGACAGCCATAACAATAAAGTGGTAACAAGGAATAAGACCAACACTATCGGTGGGATACTCATCTCCGTGGCGGCGCGGCGGCAATGGGTGTTGCCGCGGCGAATCCTAGCATCCAATGGTAAGTTTTTTTTCCTCTTCTTTCTGATGGCTCTGAGAGGGACCTCTCAAATGCATTGTTGGCGGGGAATTAAATGCGTCGATGGAGATAAAAGCCGCCGTAATGATCCAATTTTTGCGTCGGTCCCTGCGGTTATGATGCGACTCAAATGAGTGGGTGATGCACTTTGAGTATCTATATCGGCGTGATAAAGTTATTTTAACGCACCGAGACGATGCTGGCTGCTAATGAAAGGTAACTCGTGTATATTTGTCACCTGATAAGAGGGCGGTGACAATTAATTACGACAGACACGCCTGGTTTGTGTGGTTAAGTAAAGGGAAATTATATGCAGCTTGTGCATGACTGGGTTTTTAGTTCCTTTCGTTTTAAAAGAGTCCTTGTTTTTAACCGTGGAAATTCAATTTACAGGAAAGTTCTATAACAAGTGTCATTGCCTTAAAGTCCCTACTGGTTATGTACTTACTAACTTTTGAATATGAAGTCCTCACTATACAGTCGTTGGGATAGGGTCGGTATATGGATGGTCTGATGACCTTACTTGGCTCGCTTCAAAGTGTCCATAGTGTGCTTCATAAATGATTTTTCTACTGTGATGCTTTCATTTTTTTCTTGAAGCAACCAGATTCATTTTAGGAGTCTTTCGGATCAACACCGCTTAAGCCCCTCAGCTTTACGAATGAAAACAAGGAAAGCACTTGTTCCTAAAAACATCCTACTGTTCTTTGCTAGGGCTGGGCACTCAAAGAGCAGATGTGTAGTTAGTAAATTTTGCATACGCGGTTGTTTTACTATTGAAGCCCCTTTGCATGTATTCATATGGCACAGCTCTCAGTTATGACTTTTATTTGGCTGCGCACTTCCTTCCTTGAATCCATAAGGAATTTCCAGATATTGTTCTGCCAAGGTTGAATACTTTTGGTTCACCTGGGAATCAAGTAATGAATTCAAAAGACTTTTGGTCTGACCATTCACGTTGACTTATATTAGCCGGGTTAGCCACATATGTACACACCCTGCTATTTCTGTGCCTCTTATTATGAATGACATATTTATAAATGCACCTTGTTGAAAATACCATACAAAAATAATTTTAAATAAGTTACAAGCAGTTTTCTTTTTAATTATTTTAATTTATTATTTTTGTCTTTGCGACCAACCTGCCACTTTGAACACTATTCTTTTTCCGGCACTATTCCGGCAATCACAGCCTCTCTCAATATATGTATGTGTGTATGCATAGTGTGGTTTTGCATGAGCGAAAGTTCCTGGTAACGATCATTTCTTGCTTTTCAACAAACGTTTAGGCATAGTTCTTAATTTTAACATAATTTCAAGAGTATGTAGTCCAAACCATATCCCAGTCTAATGGGCCGTGTACCGTCACTGCATCTAAATTTGAAAAGCAGACAAAAGTAATTTTAGTTGCTTGCATGAGACTAGGTGATGTCATCATGAAACCTATGAAATCAAATCAATCATTATTAAGAGGTTTTGGTTTCTTTAAGTCCAATTTCGAGGAATTCGTCATCTTTCAAGAGATAAGCATTTTTCTGAGTTATGCCAATCACAATTAACAAAGGAATGCGAATAATGATTGACATCAAAAAGGATATTTAGAAATTGAAATATAATGGCAGTGTTCGGAGCGGATCTTAATCAAGTTGAAAGAAGTGAATGCTAATTAACCGGCCGTGAGCGATGGTCGTCGATATAAAATCACCGAAAAAGTTCAGTAAAAAAAACTGAGCCCAAAAAAACCATGAGTTCATAATGTTAAACCTGCTGCACTTAGTATTCATACTCCTGCTTTGCCTCAATGGACTTTGTGATTCCAGTGATCCAATCAGCACTTGACTAGAAATAGAAGCTTATGTAGTAAAACAAAACAAACAATCGAGTCAAACTTACTAACTAGACAGATCTTCAGTTAGCACTGAATGGCGAAGAAGATGCTACTTGACGCTGTGTGTACTTGACGAGATCAGTTCGTATTTCAAAGAAACGAAAAAACTTGGCTTCGACTTGACTGAATCGTAACTTGAAATATATTTTTGTTTCCTATAATTTGTTTTTTCTTTTGCAAAACGCGTGTCAAAAATTTAAAAACATTATTTGGTATACAAAAACTGGGATGGTTTAGTTTCGTTTGAGTAAAGGCTCCGACACATAATATACTTTTGTTGCGTCAGCGTCAGCTATACTTTGCCAGATATCCTTAAGTACTAAAGTCTATGTACATTAGAAGTTCGAATGAATAAGATACTTTTAAAACAAAGTAAATTTCAGAACAAGTAAAAATGTTTTGTATTGTTTTTAAAAAAAATAATTGATTTTTAAAAACAAGGAAACAATTTTTCTCCGTAAATGGGCGCTAAAAAAGAGGATCATAAAAATATACGTACACTTCGAGGTTATCACTTATAATGCACTTAGGTTGATCACTAATAATGCGTCGAATTTCCATTTTTAGGATATCATTGTCATCATCATGTTTGGTAACTGTGTGCTTAATTTCTGCCCATTATCCCTCAAGTGCCTTCTGTAAACTTTGTCTGTAAGTAATGGTGGAAAACTCACAATTCCGCTCTTACTTATCAGACGAAAACAGTAGAAAAAATTGCTTAATAAAAAATGGTATGGATAAAACTGGTGTACGTATACTTTTGTCACTTAGTGTACATAATATACATACGTTCTTAGAGGATGTTACACGTAGACAAACGATGATACAACCAAAATTTACCAAACAAATTACAATGCCCAAAACTCGTGAAGAATATTTATTAAAACGTCAATATTCAAAAAAAATCGCACCAGAACATGTTTGAAAAAAGACAATGTTAAGGTGGCATATTTTTTGAAGAATTAATGGGATCTGTGTGAGAATTGATTTGAATCAGAGCTGGTCTCTTATTTAATTACTAACAAAAACAGAGATTAGCGAATGAATTCGTACAGTTATGACGGCTGAAAAGAAACCACGTGGATCCCAGGTATACAGTTTTGCGCGTTTTCATTTTTCTTCTTCTTTTTTGTACATTCATACATTATTTATTTATTTATTTATTGATTCCATCTACCGAATTTAACTCTTACAGATTTCGAAATTAAATTTTGATTAACAAATAAGAAAATAATAAAATTGAATTTAAAAATGATATAATAAATAAATAACAAAAATAATATAAATAATTATTTACTTGTATTTATAGAATTTGTCAGATATTTGGGATATACAGTTTAAATTTTTGTCTTTCATCACACAAGTCTATTTCTAAGCATACAAATTAAATTTACTTAGCGGTTCATTAAAGCTGTAATTATGAACGTGTCTTGGTTGAACTAAGAAATTTCGCGAACGGAGAATTCTTCCCGGTGCATACAACCTTACATTTTGAAGTAATTCATGACGATTAACACGATACGAAAAAATGCCAATATTAAAATAAACATTATGCACTTCGTCTATTTTCCAGAGTATCTAAACTAACTTAAGCACATCTCGTTGGATATGGAGGCATGTTGTCAAGATTCCATTCCATTTTTGTATAACAAAACTTGTGCATGATTTTGAGCTTTTTCGAGACATTGCACAGAATTCCTGTGCATCGGACACCTTATAACGGGACAGTATTCAAGATATGGGTGAACGATAGACATATAGATAGATTTAAGGGCATATGTATTCGAAAATTCTGAACACATCCTTTTAAGAAATCCAATCATAGAGTTAGTTTTAGCTATATAGTTGTCAATATGTAGGGAGAACGTCAGTTTCGGATCAAAAATCATGGAATAGTCAAATATTACAGGTAGAACAACATGGTTCATTCACGATTAGGTTTAATCTTGGTGATTCATACTTTATGATATATTTTCCCACTCTGATCTCGGAATCATACTGAACAGTAACAGCGACGAAACATCAAGTTCTAACTTAAAAAAAACTAAAATTTAATTCATAAATAGTAATATAAAAATATATATGAAAAATTATGATAACTTTATGTCAAACATCAATCATATAATATAGCACAGAAATTCGGTCTTTGCCTTATGTTAAAAAAAGCGACACACAAATTGGGATAGTGCAGAATAAAGGTATGTCTCGAAAACGATTGATCCTCATCTCATTTTGATCGGTATTGCAAAACTGATGCCAAAACACCAAAAGCAACTGCGTACTTTATGCGGGGAGTCTCTTAAAATGCCCGGATGATGTCCGATATAAAAACAATAATAAACACCACTGTCCGAAAATATATGAAGCAAATATAGACGCGACCAAATTAATGCAATGAACAAATAGCCGAAAAGCAAGAAAATTATATAAAACATTAGAGTAAGTTTCGAAAATATTGCACACCCATTACTCTCTGTCGGACATTCAAGTCCGGCCGGGCACATTTAATTTTAAGCGTTATTTGAAGGTAGGATAAATTTCAACAATATCATCAAAACACGTGCATCTAATATGACCTGCCTGGCGTTAAATATGGCCGGGTAATACATACTGGGTTTAATTACACTAAAACTCTCATCGTTGCCCGTTGCTTGTATAGTCCTCTTGTACCCACATTGATCAAACAACACATTGTACGTAAGCTGGAGCAAAAGATGCTTCTGGCAAAGATCATGTGTAAAATACGGCCTATCAGGCTGTATTTCAGTCACATAGGGGTAGTCCATATTACACACAATATTGTGTTTTTACTAATGTTCAATTTAATCACGCTTCAGAAACTTGTTTTTTAACTTTGAAATGAATTCAACGAACATTCACCGTGAAAACACTTTTTAGAACATACCAAGAGATTACAATGAAAATAGAAAAAAACACAAATATACTCCTATGTGGCACATTTCTCGCCAGCACCAGGCCAACGACGATAGGATCGGGCAGAACTGATTCTAATGTGTTTGTAGTGAAATTAAGTTTAACTCTGTGCTTTTCCGATTTTAGGAAATATAAGGGTGGTATGCCATACTAGTAACGTGGGCCATATTTGCCCCACTTACTGTATATATTTTTTTTAACTAATTAATTAATCACTCACATAATATCAATTATTGCATTGTTTTTGGTAGTGAAGTTTTTTACTGTTGTTTCATTTAAAAGTGTATGCTTCAAACAGATTCCAATTTGTACAACTCCCCAGAAGAAAGATACAAAATTTAATAAATATCTGTATTATATATAATCAATGCAATATTACCCTGTTGTCACTAATTCCAAAATGGGCGATAATCATTAAAAAATTCCATCTAACACTAGAATTTCAGCAGATCTCGGAAACATAAGCTGGTCCATTCAAAAATAATAACAATGGCTGCGTGTGCAGAAATTATGAAATCGCCAATCCATTGAGTACAAATGTGTGTGGTCCTATTCACGAATCATTTAAAAAATTCATTCGTGGAATATTAATTTCTGTAGCAGCAACCACACACATTTCAACGCTCCTGAAATATGCATACACCTCACTGAAAACGTGCCAATAAATACCAGTTTGTCATTAAAAAAAAACCTTTTATTCGTTCCTCTAACAGAGGACAAACCTTTCTCTGCCTATGGACAATAACAAGCATTCGTCAGTTAATTTATATTGGTTCAGTCCAAATCAAACACCGCATCTAATTGCTTTGTGGTCACAGATTACCAATGGTTTATGACCAGATTCCCTGGGCAACGACCATATTGACGCTTTAATTCGAATCACTTTTCACAAAAGAGCCACTGCCCCAGCACATGGCCTCCGACAAGCCCCTGAACCCGGCTAGACACTCTAACCACACATCGATACAAACTCCGAGTATGTATCTACAAGAGCAAGGAATAAATGGAGAGATAATGAAAACTAAAAGTGGAAAAGTAAATTCGTGACCGAAACCAATTTCGTTTCGTTCGTTCGACTGCAACAAGAGCAATTTCATACTCCCGCATTTGGTCTCGGGGATGCCCTTAAGGTTCTCGTGTAATAGAGACATTAAGATCGTTCGCCTTGAATACGTGGTCAGCTGCAGGGGACTGCTTATGGCCGATGATGGGAAAATTATTAATTCATCGTTTGGCATTTGACATGACTACTTTCACTGTCATCTGGTGGATGAAGGTACTACTCCCATTGGTTGTGTTTGTGCAACGTCAGTCATACTGGCTCCGTTGCGAACGATTTGTTTGTGCCAGTCACTGCCCCTATAATTATGATCCTGTTTACAATTTTCATTTGCTATTGATTGAGCTATCAGCGGTCGAATAGGAGAAGCGGATTGTGATCTATGTTGGTTAAGGCGATTACTGGTTCCTGGAGTTTCCTTTAGTTTCTCTCCGATTTAGTTTCAGATGCAATAAAAGAGAAATATTTGAGTGTTTCTGGCAAATCTGCCAGTGGCTGGAGTGTTTTGGATCGTGAGCAAGCCATGACTGTAGTAGAATAGATTCACGACAAGGAGACCCAGTCAAAGGTACAACTTCGACGGTGATAAAATTTAATTTAACAAACAAAAAAAGCATTATTTAGTGGCACCTCTTGGCTTAATACTCCCGGACGTTCACAGTAAGCTTGCCAGTCAAATCAAACCACTTAACAGTAGGCGTCTATCGATAAATCCGCTGAAAGTGTTGTGAGTCAGACATCAACTTCTTAGAACACGTAGTGTCAACCACCAAGCCGATGCGTGCCCCGACCACAGCTCACCAAAACTTCATTCCTGCTCCAGCCACCTCAAGCAATTAGTGTGCCTTTTCTCGTGGCTACTGAATGGATGGAAAACTTCAGACTCCATATCTCCAATTATTTCCTCTTCACACCGAGTCCAGAGCGAGAGCGAGGAAAACAACAGCAACAACCAAGTCACGCAGTGTTTCCGACCGAACCACCAATCAATCGAACATAAACTGATTCCGAGTAGGAAAACAGTTGGCCGATGAAAAGTGGGTTGAGTGCATCATTAGCTGCGATATTCTTCACGGGCGATTAACTCCCCCTACTCCCCTTCCCCCCTTTCCAATGCTCATTGAGTCACTTATAACAAAACGGATGTGCATTGTCCACATGATTAGCCCAGCTCGATGTAGGTATCTTCGCGCGGTCACAGAAAGCAACGTGACTTCCAAGAAACTGGAGTAGCACACACCCACACACATGGCCGAGCTGTACCTGAGCCATTGGGAAGGCAGCAGACTGAAGGCAGTCAGAGAGCCGGATTGCATGGGTGTCAAATCTGTGATGATCTTTCTTCTTGAGGAGCGCGGGTTAATTAACCTTGCGACCTTGTGTGGCATCCACCACACCACGTGTGTGTGCGCCTTCATGTGGAAAAAATTATGGTACGAACCGGCTTCCGGCTTCATTTGAACGGTTGTCTGTCGACGAGCGACGCTTTTGACTTGATTCGAATTAGAATGCTTGCTGCCGAACGGGACAAACGGAGACTTATCCTCTTTGCGATCTCGTGGTTGGACGACCTCCGAAGTCCGGGCGAGGGACTGATATATGCAGGACACTTTCTCGATGTGCCCCCGTGGCATTTGGACTCAGGCTTATTCGTCATTCGAATGACATGACTGATTGGAGTGAAAATTCGCAACCTCGCCACCGATGAACTCGATCGGAATCGGTGCACGACAGGTTGAGGTGACCGTACAGATTCTGGTCCAGACATCGAAGAGATCGTGATTGCAGATGACATCGCAACTACAAGCCTCCAATAGAGAGCCAAAAACCAGGGATCCTGTGTAAATTTTGATTCACTGTAGCGATCAACTGTTGCCCGCCAGAGAGCTGTGAACGGATCGCCCAGTTGCAGCCATCAGATCGCAATCTACTATATCGACATTGCAATTACATCAATTAATTAATAAAGTTTGTGGGCCGACGGGACAAGGCTGCAGTGGTAGGCTTGTAGCTGTGGGCAATACCGCTCTTCATTGCTCCGAATACGAAAAGCGTTCGCTTTCAGGCAGGCTGGCACTCGCTGTCCGACGGAAGATAAATTGTTGCTACGATTTTTTGTCACGTCACGACATACATGCGCCGAATGAAAATGAAAATGGATGCGCTGTGGGATAGCAGTCCCAGTCTGTACCGCGAGGGCAGTTTACAGGGACGCAACCTCTGATTGATTACACCGATCAGTGGCACATACTCGCAGCAGAATTTGCAAGAGCAACCGCTGACCGTGGCCGTGTGTGAGTGGCTGTGTAACGAGTTTAAATACGGAACCGATTCAGTTCGGTCCATCGAATTGGGATGTAAGACCATGTGGTTGAGATGAAATTTTCATTGCATAAGCAACGAGCCGAGCCGCGAATGATTAATTAGCATTCGGCCCCGCCACGAGGTGGTGTCTCATGATAGATCGTTTGCGGTCAGTCAAGTCCGCCGAATGAAAAATGAGTTTGGACTATCGAAGTAAGCGTTTGGAAATATCGTATAATGGGTGTACTTACTGTGGGGCAGGCCTTTAAGTAGAATCTATTGTTCGGCGTTGGTCGGGGCCGATGTGATTACCGGAAAAAGAACTAAAGTGCTCTGCTTTTGACTGACAAGGTCAAGAACTAGAATGATTATCAAAGATTTACCAATGGCATGGGCTGGTGGAGAACACCGAAATCTCGTTTTCGTCGTTTTCCCAACCGACGCAACGGTAGTGAGTGGTCATTGGGTTACGTGAGGTCAGTGGAGATTCAAAGATCTGCGTCGAATTGAAGGTTTGTTCGTCACGATTTCCCCAGGACTGGAATTTGATTCAGCCTACTCATGAACAGGACCTGAAATGTGGGATGCGAGAGCAAACAGGCGGAAGGGTGACTGGGGAGACCATTTTCAATTCATTAGAGAGACAAAGCATTTTTTCAGAACCCTCCTCTCGCCCCCTCCCATAACCAACCATTTAAGAAATTGGAGTTATCCGAACGCAAAACCTGCGATACCATAAATTAGCCCGCGTACAGCTCTTAGCAATTAATTAATGTCTCGAGGCAATAATGGAATTTGAGATCCTCTAAAATTTCAAGTATAAAATACTCAACTGCCCCCTCGCGCCGCCGCTGATAAGTCTAATGGGCCAATTTTCCAACTCAGCTAGCGCCATTTCACTCTTTATTTCACCGAATTTATTTTTAATCAATAAATGTGTTAGCTGCTCCCGCCCTCCCGCGCTTATCATCGCCCAGCATCGTGCTGTGTTGTCTATAACTCGCCATAAGCAACCAAGAGAGAAACCCCTCGTTTAGGGGATCTAGTGAAATCGTCATCACCCAGCCTTCACTTAACTTTAATTAAAACAGACCCCCTCTGCACACCACACACACAGAGAGAGAAAGAGAGAGACACACCAAAGCCACCCAAAGCAACCCCCTAATCAAACATTTTTTTTTACTACTCTCCGGTCAAACCGAGTGAGCGGGGGGAGATCGTGAACCTTATCTCGATGTTTATCTGTAGCATCATTAAATGAAATACCTAGAGTGGACTGAAGCGCAAATGGCTTTCAGCCTGCTAGCGCCAGCGAGAGGACAGAATGAGAGAAAAGGCGAAAATGAAGGGCCTCCGTAACCCTATCGAAGATTCGATCTATTTTATTGTTATTACGTGGCAGTTCGGGCCGAAGCAAACAAAACCCAAACCAATCCAACAAGTCTTAGGTG
This sequence comes from Eristalis intricaria, assembly GCA_964034865.1. Classification (NCBI taxonomy): domain Eukaryota; kingdom Metazoa; phylum Arthropoda; class Insecta; order Diptera; family Syrphidae; genus Eristalis; species Eristalis intricaria. The sequence continues at coordinate 89,828,387 of OZ035875.1, read as the reverse complement.
GGATGGATGCCTCATTCCAGAATCAAAGTGAAAAAATAAAAAAAAAAGCGAACAACAAACGTGAAGTCACATATTAGCGGACGCACAAATTGTCACCGTCTCACACTGCGACAGCCTGGGTAAGTGCTTTTTGCCATTTTGACTGGACTCGCGCTCGCAGGGGAGTGTGCAAATGGGGGCAGGAGTTTGAAATCTTACAGAATCTTGTTTTCATATGAGAAGTACCAGAGCGTGCACATCATCTGCGCGCCGTTTTAATCTGATTTTATGGCGGCCATTAGTACGGCGATGGCCTTTGGTGAGTTATACGTCTTGTGGTCACAAATTTGTGAATTTTATTTACTAATTGAGACAAAGTGACTATTAGCGTGACATTAAACATGGGATTTGGATTAAATTGTAAACATTTTTTGTTTGTTTATGAAATTTGAGGCGGCCAGACGGGTTTTGTTTGTTTTGAATGCGACAAGAGGTGCACATGGTGCCACTGGGAGAAGCACTGGCATGGGGTTGTGTGGGTATGGAAAGTCAAAGTAATGTGCCTGTGTATAATTGATACAGTTTTCGTTGGGGGAGATTTCGTTTTGTATCTACTTTTTCATCCAAGGGAACTCGGTAGCTTAAAGTATCGGCTTGGACGTAGAAAAATGTTGGGAACTAAAATTATATATAATTCCATCGTGGTCTTGAAATGCTAAGTCTTTGTTCTCATTCATTCTGATATTTTCATTAGTTCATGTAACAGCGCCAATAAATTAAACACAGTGCAGCACTATGGGTTGTTCTCGATTACTTTATTCTCTCTGCAATTAAAAAACTAAGTCTCTCTCTAAGTCAAAACTAGGCTGCTTAACTTGAATTAAATAAGACTAAGTTTTATGTAATATATTGTAGAATTAAATATATAAAAGAATCGAATGTTAAGATGTAGAAGGATAATATGGTCTTGATGATATGGAAGATAAGAAATATTAAATACAAAAATAAAGCCATTATGTGTTGGCCACCATCAATGCAGTCTCTTTTGACTGTTTTCTAATAGCATGTCTGGTGGGTTTCCTAACAAAATCAATAAAAAAGGCAAATCGTTATTTAAATTTCTAAGGAGTTACAGAAACGACAGCAACGCTTCGACATGTTGACAGATTTGCGTAAGACATGCGTTCAGCTTATGCTTCCCCTACATTATTGAGAGTTGCTTTACATATTGACATAAAGGGTTATCTTAAACGATCACTCTGTCTGCTCGGTCTAAGCCAACCTGCACTTCGGTGTCATGACAGAGTACTCATACAATCCCATACAATCTACCATGTATCATTTACAGAACCTGTATTTATAAAGAGGACAATCATTCGACTATGTTGTTTGTGATCTTGCTTACCATAGGAAGTCAAAACTAGGAGACTACTTTTTCAATAACACAGGCGAAGTGAATGCCATCGGCATAAGCCAGTTTAACCGCTTTGTCGCAAGTGCGAATTTGTTCCAGGTACAGGATTTAGTCAATCCTCATGGTATCACAATGGACTTAAACTCGTCTATAGCTTTTAATCTGCTGACTTCAACTTTAACCTTACCCAACCGTATGTTTACAAATTCAGAGTTCTTTTTGAACTGACATCTGCGAATTGTAATAATAATAATATGGGTGGTGCTACAAGCACTTCGTTCTTCTACCACTCATGTTGTGTGGGCTTATTGTTCCCTCACTAGTGGAATAGACTTATAGTTTTATGCCAACTCCGAAGGTTCAAGTTTGAGAAGCTTTTTCTAGACAGTTATAACTTTTCGAGCGTTGTCAGTGACTCGAAAGAGGTGGGGCCAATATAATTATTTCTTTCGTACCGGTAATCGAAACCAGGAAGCGAAGTTTAATTGCGTTGGAATCGGCACACATAAGTACAAACTTCGCGACCACTACCCAAATGTAAAAAGATGATACATTTTAATTAAATGGACATTTTCATGCTTGTATTCATATACGTCGCATTCAAGCCTCAAATTGAGGGAGTATACCGCAGTTTTCTAAACAAGAATTCAAATGTGTAGCTAATTTTAATCTAAACTAAATCTGACTCTTTATTTTATTTTTAGTAAATATTAATTAATTTTTATTCGAATTGGTTTGAAATAATGAAATGTAGGGATTCATTTAACCTAAGCTTGCTACCTAAAGTTAATTATAAAATTTTGAGACTCGATCTTCTGCAGAAAAGCCTTTACAAATAACCGTTGTAAAATATTTATTTATTTATTTATTATTCCGTCTTTCAAGTACATTGCTTTTTAAGACCACTGATAACAGTAATAACATTTCATATCTTATTAATAATAATGCCTAGTATAAGCAGAAATAAACAATAATAAAAATATGGGTGGTGCTACAACCCTACAGCACTTCGTTCTTCTACCACTCATGTTGAAATTAACAAATTAACAATTTAATGTAATTTAGAGTAAATTACTACTCAAAAAATTTAAGATTTCATTTTTACATTTATCTCTACTCATATTAAAGTCTTAACATTTGCAACTAACTTGAATTGTATGCAAGCATTAGTTATAGGATAATTTTGTTTGTATTATGCCTCGAAACATAAAAGAAATCTCTAGGCTTCAGATAACGAGACGGGGTGTAAACACTGAACATGGAAAGCAGCACCGGACAATCAATGTGAGCAGTAATGACGTCATGAGCGAAAAGAACTGAATAATAAGTCCTTCTTACATGCAGTTGCTTTAGATCGATAAGTTGACATCTAGCATTATAATCTGGCATATTTGAATTCCACGACATCTTTCGAAGAGCAAACCTAGTAAAACTTTTTTGAATTCTCTCAATACGAATAGCGCTATAGTTATATAAAGGATTCCACATTAAACAACAGTATTCTAATATAGGGCGAATTAACGAAACATACACAGACTTAAGAGTGATAGGGTCTTGAAAATCATTTGAATTTCAAAAGAAGAATCCTAGCATGAAGTTGGCCTTTGAAATAATATAGTCTATGCGCATAGAAAAAGTCAGTTTTTATGCGAACATACTCTTGTTAAGATTGTATTATCAATCTTATATTTATAGATTATAGGAGATCAAATTCTAAAAAATGTCATAACTGAGCATTTACTAATATTGAAATGTACAATTCTGTACAGATGAGATATCATTTTGCAACTCCATTGCATCGGCCAATGATCGCACTGATTTCAACAATTTTAAATCTTCAGCGTATAATAGGCAGTTAGAATGGGAAACATATTATCTGAATTATATAATAATAATTATATGGGTGGCGCTACAGTCCGAGGCGGACCTGGGCCTAGCTTCTCACCAACCACTCGTGTTGTGCGTGCTATTGTTGTATCACGAGTGGAAGGGATCTACAGTTTTGTGCCGACTCTGAACGACGACGTTGAGAAGCTTTTTCTAGGCAGCAATACTCTTTGAGAATGGTCAGTGACTCGAAAGAGGTGGAGCCATCAACTATCTTAGGTGGTAAATTCGGGTATCGAACCTGGCACCTTCTGCGAGTCGACGCACTTACCCACTACGCCACGGCGACCCATTATCTGAATTAAACAGTCTAAAAATGATGCATGAAATGAGTTATTCGCTGCGCGTTAAAGATCTTTCCACACAGTCAACTGCTTACACAAGCACTATCCTTTAACTTTTCTATATATTTTAATTATAGGTCTGTGCACCGATTCATGTTTAAAAATAACGCTTAAGTTCTAAGTTTTACTTAAGGCCAAATATAAAATATACTTGACCTCGGAATACATAAGCGAGGCGAATGATTTAAAAAAGCGAAAAGTATTAAATTTAAATATTGGAAACTAATCATTTTAAAAACATTCGTTCACTTGTGATCGTTTTATTCAATTCCCCTTACTTAATTTTTTTCCAATGAAAAAAAAAACAATTATTTTGTTATTTTCTTAAAAAGTATATAGCAGTTATTAGCGTTTTACCATAAGGCCGCCTAAAGGTGGTATTGCCGGTTAGAGGGTTAAGTAAATAGTCCTGGGAGCTTTTAGCACTCATTTTTTCAATTCTTATTTAATTTTTAACAAATGCTTAATATAAAACAATCGTCTTCATAGTACCCCTAAGCTGGACCCACATTAAGCTTCCACCTTCATGCTTTGTTTTTTGTTCCATCCAGACCTGTGTTCTTCTTCCGAATTCCCTCTTTTTTACAAAGAGCAATATAGAATGACATATTTTTCCATTGTTTTTGAAATTTTTTGGCAGAAATAATTTTGGCAACAAGAAAAGTGATGTTCTAACCGAGAGATCTTACAAGAAGTTGTCACAATACGAAGATGCGCCGAGGCTCTGAAAATGCCTCAATACTGAGATGCTGACAAACTTACGTTAGTCAAAGTCTTTGGCTATCGACCTGTTGTGTTTGTTCGAATTTGTCTTCCACGAATCATCTGAAAATGCAAAGACTTCCCCTGCAATATATAAGGCCCAAGAATACACCCTTGAGGGGCACCATGAATTATAGTTACATAAGCGTATGTATATCGTTGTCTGCGTTTTACATATCGTATAAACCAGGTACATAAATTCCAAGAAATCTAAGCTCAGCGCAACATTTCTAGTCACCCAAGAAGTTCTGTAACAGATCGAAAAGCACATCTTCTGTCGATATTACCGTGCAGCAGAACCTGAAGTACTAACCTAGAAGTTTTCAGCGACAGTGCATGTGGGTGGTTCATGTTTCTCTGTTCTTTGTTCACCAAACACTACGCCACTACTTACTCTAAGATATAGGAAATGCGCCATCACGAGCTTAAATGATCTTGCTTAAATGACCATAAGGCTTATGTGTGACCAACATGCATATCCGTTTCTTATCTAGCGGCAACCTTCCCTGTTCTTGGGTGGCTAACGCTATGTCGTCTGTCTTAAAACCAATAAGAACCGCCTGTGGTATACCAGGGGGTTCCCTAAATTGAACATAACATTCCACAAACGTGTATGGTGCATTGTATGCCAAGAATGGCATACAAGCATCATTGGCACCCATCCCTGGCCTCAACTGAACTTCACTGATCCCTCCCAGTAACGGTTCTGCCTAGAAGAGGTTTTCTTAAACGGACAATACCTCCGCAAATCATATCACATCAGATCAGGAAGAACGCCGCACACACGACCATTCCTATTCTCATTCAGTCCTACCCACATATCGGCAAGATTTCATAGAGATTAGCCCATTCCTTGGCGGAGCCCATGTTCCACCTGCCGTACGGCGTTCATCACATAAAACAAGTCAAATCGAAGATCGTCAGTCTTTCCTCGGGCACTCACCACCGCCATAACCACCAACAAAAGCAACAACAAACCGAACGAATCAGGGAAAAAAAACGCCTTTCCAGCCGACCACGGACAATTTGCGACAAAAGCACGCATGCAAATCGGCATTGCTGGGCACTTTATAGCCGCCTCAGTTTATGGCAAGGCATTACCGGGAAATTCGTTCCGTTTTTCTTGGCGCGCACAAAAGAGAAGGGTTTTAATGTTGCGTAAAATTTTAAGGAGTTGCCATGCAGAAGGTTAGAAGTTAATGTCTTCATTTAGCCGGTGTATGAGTAGGAGGTGGAATTTAATAGGGCGTTTACTTGCGGAAGGCCTTATGCTTATCCGGATATCCTTTTGGTTTGTGTGTAGAAGAGCTGGCGGAAGAGCAGTCTCAACGCACGTGGAGAGGTTTATGGTGCCGTGGAGTCAGGACTTGTGGTTTTGCGTTCGCATTGTAATTGGAAAATCCTCATCGCTTAATGTGAGATGCTCCGTTCGATGGGAAATTATGGCAAGGTCCGCTAATATAAAATTTATTGCACCATTCTTTTGGTATAATTTTTTTAAATCTAGTTTTTTATTAACTTTTGTTGGCATAAGGACGCATATTAAAAGTGGACCGCACTTAGGTTGTGGTTTTGTTGAGGTTTGTGGTTCTTTAGAACATTTGGCAGTAAGTGGTGAGAGAGAGAGAGAGAGAGAGAGAGAGTACTGGGTATTGAACAGCTAGGGTAAGGCCACATTCATGAAACCTAAATGGATGCTTATGGATGAGACCCGACAGGAGGGTCAAAGCTTAGCGTATCCAGCAACCTCTCGGGTTTTACGGGTGTTAGTTCTAAAAACGATAAAATTGATGGGTAGTCAACAGAAACAGAAATGAGTTGATGAATAAAGAGAATGCTGCTGTTTCTGGACGCATTTTATTGACACCAGAGTGATTAACTTCTAAAAATATACGTGAAGTAAAGTATATACGTGAAAATTCATGAACCGTCAAATTGGTATTTTCGATGGTAATGTAAATATCATTCATAACAAGAATGCCATAAAGAGAAGCGGCCCAAAGTGACTATCTTGAGGAATGTCTGACACAGTTAGAAACAGACTTCGGTATGTATATAAGAGTAATATTATTAATAATATGCATGGCGTGATAGGCAGAGATAGCTTCTACCCCCGTGGGTTGTGCGAGCTAAATGTTGTTCCATAATTAAAGCGATAATTGAATTACGCAGTTCTTATTCTGTAGATTATTGTTATATGATGAAGCATGAAGTACCTAGGATAGGGATGTTTCTGGAATAAAACATCAGGTAAATGATCTCCACGGCTTTGTTAGCACATATGCTAGAGAATAATCAAAACTCAATTCTGGCGTCTGGTTTCTCTCGTACGAGTACTTCTTTGTAGAGTCAAACTATTGTAGATATGATGACAGTCGACTTTGACTCAAACTCTAGAATGCTTAGAGACAATCTAGTATGCCTACACTCTAATACATATGAACTCTTTTGTCGAAATCTTGTATGACACATTCGCTGATGTTCGCTAATCCATTCAACGAATTCTGTTCGCCGTGTACAATCTCTAAGCATGGAGGCACAAAAATGTGCAAGTCTTGTCCATTGACGTACGCAGGTTCGGTGTTGTTATTTAAAATAGATTATAATACAAATCATAAATATGATGAACTTAGCTGATACGGCAGTGTGATTTGTTGTTACGAGATATTTGTACGACCATTATATTTAGCGTTTTTAACTGATCCAGTCTTACTTAATTTTTCAATTCATCTCTTCACTCTTAACGAAGTTAAAACACTATTCCGACTATAATTTGTATAAAATTTTAGAACGGTGACCGACAAACTTTCAATATTTTCTCCTTATTTCAATCACGAATGGATGCGAATAACAGTTGTATGTCGACTCCGAATGACAAAGTTTGAGAAGTCTTTTCTAGACAGGAAATACTATTTGAGCACAGTCAAAGTGGAGTCGCGAATTATGAAAGTTGATAAATTCGGGGATTGAACCTGGCACCTATAACTTTTGAGAAGACGAAGTACTAAACTACACTGCTGTATCCTCACAGTACGAAGATATGTTCATATTGTGTTATTCTGTTGGACATACATTATGCGCTTATTTTCTTCCACTTTCTTCGAGACGTCCATTTATCCAATTTAACTTGTAAGCTATTTATATACAAATTGTACCAAAGTTGTATATAAACTATTAGTCCAAAATTTTAGTTTTTTCCAATCACTTCCATTTATTCCAATCACCATTTAGAGGACGGGCAGGACTCACGGCAGAAGGCAATTATCATTAAATCGAATCCGTACAATCCGGTGGGGACTTGTGTCTGAACCAAGAAGCCTTAAGGCAGTACCGTGATCACTGGCTCTTTATCTCACATTGCGCATACCTGTTGTGTTTGAGCCGGTTGAGGTCCTGTATTGTAAAGCTAGCAAGTGCTGGGTGACAACGAAAATTTTGTGTGACGAGATAATATTTGATGTTTCTCGTAGTGTCTGCTTTATGTTAAAATAGATATCGTTTTTTGTCCTGCTTCGATAGTGACGTCGGAAATTGAAAGTAAGATAAGTAATAACTTAATTTTCTTCCTGGCAATGCATAACAGTCATTCTCCACCTGGGTGCTCCATCTTCACACATTGAACGATTGATGGATGTCATTTATGATATCCAGTGATGTTCCCCACGGTGCCATGGCTACCAAATATGATAGCCACCTATAATTTCAATCGAGGCACTGGTATGCAAAATGTATAGTCACTATGTAAAAATCCAGTATGGGGCGATATTGCCTTGGCACCCCTGGCAAAAACTGTAAGACAATTTTATTTTGAAGGAAAAACTATATTTAAGGTCATATCATATTTCATTTATTTCCCCGGAGGAAATGGGGGAGCTGCAACAAAAACTGTCTTTAAAAATGACTTCATTAAATTGTTTAATCAAGGCCATAACCTACTTTTTGGTGGCGACCTAAATTGTAGGCACAGGGCTTGGGGCTGTCAAAGAGCAAATGCTTGGGGAACTATTCTCCATGAGCTCTCTATTACTCAACCCTTTTCTGTTTTGTATCCGTCCCCCCCAACTTATGTACCATCAAATTCTCGTTATAGTCCGTCTACAATTGATATTTTCGTTACCAATGTTTCTAGCAGTAATATAACCCAACCTGTTTCAGTAAGCGAGCTCAGTTCCGACCACAATCCCGTCCTTTGTCAACTTCTATGGTCCGGGGAGAGGAAAACGGAGTATTTTCAAGTCCTTAAAAATGCCAATTGGACTCGTTTTAAAAGTGAAATCAATGCAAAATTCAGAAACTCACCAATGAATTTGGAAAGTATTTCCAATATAAGTGATGTGGATACTGCACTAAATGAATTCTGTTCAAACATTTTAAGCGCGGTTGAAAACTCTGTCCCGAAAGTTCCAAAACAAACTTTTTCTCCAAAACTTCCTCATCATATTTTGGCGAGAATAGCTCTCAGCAAATCCCTATCCTATATCACCTATATCAATCAGCTGCCCAAAAGTGGAATAAAGTTTTTAACATTTCTTATAAATGCGTGTCTCAAAATGGAATATTTTCCTGACTCCTGGCAATTAGCCAAAGTTATTCCTATACCAAAACGAGACAAGCCTCCTGAAAATCCTGAAAGCTACAGGCCAATAAGTTTGCTAAGTAACCTTAGCAAACTTTTTGAGAAAGTTCTTAAGGAAGTGATTTTAAAACATATTTCTGAAAACAATATATTCCCCAATGAACCATTTGGATTTAGGGCACACCACAGCTCCACCCATCAAGTATTAAGAATCTGCAATCACATAAAGTCAAACCGTGCTATAGGCAAATCAACTGGGATGGTTCTACTTGACATAGAGAAAGCATTTGATACTGTCTGGCACGACGGACTTTTGTATAAATTGATACACCTCCGGTTTCCTCCTTATATATGTAAAATTGTCCAAAGTTTCTTATCTCGTCGTCGTTTCGTAGTCCAAGTGAACAGTGGTGTTTCTGACTTAATTTTTTTCAATTCTGGTGTTCCACAAGGTTCAGTTCTAGCTCCAATTTTATATAATATTTATGTATCAGACTTCCCAAAATTGCCAACAATTAAAAAGGTAGGGGTAGCAACAAAAATGTTATACCCATTTATAAATAGGAAATCGTTACTTTCACTTGAAAATAAAATAATTATTTATAAGGTGATTTTTCAAGCCATTATGCTATATGGATGTCAAGTATGGGGTAACAGTGCGAAATGTCACATAAAAAGATTGCAAGTATCTCAAAATAAACTTCTTAAAATGATGTTAAACTTGCCTTGGCATCACTTAACTAAAGACATACACAAAAAAGCGAATGTTGAATTGATTTCTGATAGGATACAGAAACTGAAATTAAAATTCCAAGAACGCTGTAGTTTTGTTGAAAACCCACTTATTAATATTCTAAGTGAAACTTAATCTCTATTGTTTATTCAATGTTACTGTGTTATATTTATTTATTTGCTTATTTATTTATTTATTAATTTATTTATTTATTATTTATTTTACTTATTACAAAACTTGTTTCTTTACTAAAATTGTATTGTTCACTTATTTATATACTTTTGTTTTTGTTTTTTTTTTTTTTTTTTTTTCTTCACATTGGAGGTTTTTTTTCGTATTTTCCTCCAAAGTATAATCATATTGTTTTGAAAACATAATTTTGCATAATTACATGTAAAATATTATAGAAGAAAGATATTATAATATCATATCTCTAATCTGTAAAATGTGCGGTAACAATACTTATGTCGTCAATATTATGCGAAATAAAAGATCTATCTATCTATTTCATTTCATAAACTTTATTGTAGAATACCCGAACTACGAGGTGGTGCGTTGTTTCACGGGGTCATTCAACTCTACGAGGGGGCTATGGGGATCTGAAGTAGTTGAGCACCCAAAAGCTTTCAACCACTTATGACTAATCTCTCGAAGATTCAAACTACATATCCTAGGTTCTTCGTCAACAAAGAATATTGTTAACTATTTTTATGTCGGACAAAGTGTCTGGATATCATTTTTGCCAACATATTCGATATATAGTGGGTGTTTCCGAGACTATCCAAGCAAGGCTTTGCACTATTTCGCAGTGTGATGTCATGGCTATCACTGACGATATCTTGTACTTTTTTATGATCAATAACATAAATAACGAAATATTTGTGTTGACACTAGGGATGTTCGATGTTGGTAAAACATCGTAGATTTCGAATAATTTCCTAGCATACTGTAGACCACTGATCAATTCTTGAAATTGGATTCATGGAATGTTTTGTCTTGAGTCTGATTTTCCAAGAATACAGAATGCTTTGAGTTTCTTTGTATTTTGATAATGATTGAAACAATACAATCTTGGTTTTTGATGTGAAGTGGGCTATGCATGTAAGTATGTAGTTTTTTCCCACTAATAGCTGGAATTATATAAATTCATTCTATTGAGTCTATTTGAGTTCGAGTCAACGATGTTGACATCGATGTTTTGCCAACATCGAACAACCCTAGTTGACACCCCATGAAATTTCTTTACATTTGGCTTGCCAGGCAATGTGTAATCGGGGTATGATTTGTTGAGTATTCTCTCCGGGGAAACTTACAGCTCGTACCTCATAATCTGCTCCTCCAGCAGTCATCATAGTACTACAAAAGTTCGAAGTCCAAGCTTTGAATCGAGTTTTTATCGACTATTTAGTCGTAATAATCTGTTAGAAAATCTCTCAACGATATAGTGTTTGATATCAGAGAATAAACACATTAAATTGAACTGCTGTTGAACTTGCCTGTCGCTTCCAGATTTTTCGCTCCGCAATAAGTGCTGCCACTCAAAAGACAAGCAACAAATGAGTGCTAGGCATTATGTGTTCCACATTCAGATTAATCTGGACGAAATTGGACTCCAACTAAAAGGTCTATGTGTTAAGTGTTACTACATGACACAGCCTCATTAGCACCCACGTCATTAGACTCAGATCTGCATATTAATACGAGGCAAAGGAAAACTTTATTCGGTTTTTTATACATATCGGGCTATAGCGTCTTTACGACGTGATACCTGTATTTAAGGCGTCTATTAAGATCTCAATCCATTTCATACTTGGAATGTCAAAAAGTTATGATTGTGTCTAAGTAATGTACAGTGTTCTTGAGTGAAAAGCAGCTATTTATCACGAAATCAGTGACATGTTCAAAATACCTAAACGCCGAAGAATAAATGCTACCCATGGATAGAAATTCTTCTCCCATCTCTATACCATACCGATGTCGAAATATAATCAGACCTGTAAAACCCCCCACCGCGATAAGTGAGCGTGGCTTATGAGACAAAAACAAACATTTTTGTGTCCTCGACTGTGAGCATCAAAAGTTATTACCAACCGAAAATAATTTGAACGTGCATCCCCTCGATTTTGTCAGATCTTTAAATAAAATCTCACATGAGTTTATGCTCACATTTATGGCCCCATTCGCAAGGATAACAACAACGGAAAATTTCGCAAGCAATTAATTCCGGCCACAAATCAAACCCGATTAAGTTTGAACAAATCCCAGCCGCACACGTCCGCCATCCGGCATCCACCATCCGCCATCCGCATCAGCCACTGTTGTTGGAAAATGATCACTTCATCCTGAAAGTCGATAAAAGTTCTACCCCGGAACCAAATTGAGTAAATAAATTTCCATCCACTACACATAATGGCAATCGAAATAGGAGTTATGCGTGTCGTCCCGGCACTACAGCCCACCGCCAGCCGCCACGTACCAGACGAGGATATTGGAAAGCTAAAATGTATCTCACTTATTATTGTCATAATGATCCCGTGGATATACACACACAGCACAGCGAGTTACTTAATTATTCCACAAAAGCCAGCAAATGTGAGCACTTGCTTGTTGGCTCAGCCGTGTAGTGTGTGTGTATGTGAGCCCCACACGACTGTGCATTCGCCGTCAGGCTCATTAGGTAAACAATTCAGTTTAATTCGATCGAAGGAACTCATTATATTGATGTAATTATCACAAATTATCCTACAAATTTATATTCATAAAAGAGTCGGTATTTAGCGCGAAGAATAACCTCATAAAACGTACCCGATATCACGTTCGGAGTACGTGCGGAACGACCGTATCCCGGTTAATGGCCATTCGGCGGGATGACTTTCTCACATGAATCGCGTATCCGAGGTGTGGTTTATTGTCGCAGTTATGACGTGTGGTGATCATTAAGCCCGAATCCATTGCCATAGGCTGCGAATAGAAGTCGTTTGAAACTAATTCAGTTCACTCCATATAACTTTTGTCCCCACCTACCGATCTAATAGGACAGCCATGGGAGCACACACAACCTTGCGGTGTTTCATTTTAATAACTCTTAATTGTTTCGATACAACCATAAAATAAATTTCATTAAATCCGCAACCCAAACACTTCAACAATTTATCATCCTGCAGGCTCAAATCAATCATCTTACTTAAGTCAAGTGCACCTCCAACCGCCACACATCAACTCCTGTCCTCCAGTCAGGGCTGAAACAAAACGAAAGGATTCGCCACAAATTAATCGAGATTCTCTGAACCAATTTGCAAATTTGAGAAACAGCCAGCCAGCACTGCACAAAAGGGAACACGACGAAAAAGAAATGAGTTTTGGGAGAAACCTTAAAGCCTCCCCGGGATTTCGGCAGTCAATTACAGGGCTTGGACCACATCTCAATTTTGTAGCCTGACAGGCGATCATTATTTATGAAGCTGATCCCTGGAATTAAGTTCTTCATACACGAGATGATTCCCTGTTTTACCAGCATTTAAGACTACGGAAGGTTTGTGCTACGCTTACCATATAGACAGTGGCTATGTGGATTTGTACATCAAGGGAGGAGTGTGTACTTCATGAAAATTCATCATTTGTCATCACCGACTGAAGTGATCTACATTGCGCGCTGGTAAATTGATGTGAATCCCGATGGTCCGAGAGGGGCCTTACAGCAAAGGAATTTCAAGGTGAGAAGTATTTTATTTAAAAAATATATATATAACGATCACGAAACTGAATAGGTTACACAGGAAAAGTTGATTACTAGCAACCAATCAATCTCAATCTCAATCTCAATCTCAATCTCAATCTCAATCTCAATCTCAATCTCAATCTCAATCTCAATCTCAATCTCAATCTCAATCTCAATCTCAATCTCAATCTCAATCTCAATCTCAATCTCAATCTCAATCTCAATCTCAATCTCAATCTCAATCTCAATCTCAATCTCAATCTCAATCTCAATCTCAATCTCAATCTCAATCTCAATCTCAATCTCAATCTCAATCTCAATCTCAATCTCAATCTCAATCTCAATCTCAATCTCAATCTCAATCTCAATCTCTATCTCTATCTCTATCTCTATCTCTATCTCTATCTCTATCTCTATCTCTATCTCTATCTCTATCTCTATCTCTATCTCTATCTCTATCTCTATCTCTATCTCTATCTCTATCTCTATCTCTATCTCTATCTCTATCTCTATCTCTATCTCTATCTCTATCTCTATCTCTATCTCTATCTATATCTCTATCTCTATCTCTATCTCTATCTCTATCTCTATCTCTATCTCTATCTCTATCTCTATCTCTATCTCTATCTCTATCTCTATCTATATCTCTATCTCTATCTCTATCTCTATCTCTATCTATAGCTCTATCTATATCTCTATCTCTATTTCTATCTCTATCTCTATCTCTATCTCTATCTCTATCTCTATCTCTATCTATATCTCTATCTATATCTCTATCTCTATCTCTATCTCTATCTCTATCTCTATCTCTATCTATATCTCTATCTATATCTCTATATCTATTTCTATCTCCATCTCTATCTCTATCTCTATCTGTTTCGAGGGGTTCATACAGTCCTAACAGTCCTAACATAAGTGACAGACATTTCCGACTCAAATCTGATCGTGTGAACGAAGGAACCGACGGGCTGTAGGATATTTTAGATCGTGCGAACCCCCAATATACGCGTTAAAAAATCTCCTCTTTGTCACCTTCAAGTTTAAGGACGGTCTGACAAAAACCATCATTGAAAATAGGTCAATGCATATCCTAGTCTCGTGATAAGATTAAAAGCGGTTGTGAGGTGAGAACAGAAGATAGCAGTAGTCAGGGATTATCCTTTACACTCGCAACTCTAATCTCCGAGCCGTCCGCACAAACTGTTATTCCCTCGCGATTTGCATCAAGATAGAAAAGTACATTCTCGTGCAGCAACATAAAATTGCTTGTGTTGGCAGAGGAAATCATTGCAGACGGTTATGCGCTCAACATGTCCCCGAACCGAACCTCATCGCACATCTCAACCCACACTGACGACTATCTTAAGAATCTGCATATTATGATTCACATCTCGCAGCGTTCTTATCCGAAACGATTATTTTACGACGAGACTGCACTCCGCGCAAGCCCGCGTCGGAGCTGAGCACATTCGTTGCCAAGTTTATTGTCACAGCGGGTGGAGTCAGGTTGAGATACTTCGCTTTAATGCAACTTTTAAGTGCATATGGGAGTTAAAATCCAAAAATGAAATTATTTCAGCGCTAAAGCTGAAGCTGATGACGACGATTCGGTATCCCTTTGGAGCAGGTCCGCGCTATCTTATCACTGGCACCGATCGCGGAGCAATAAAATACACAATGCCACTGGGGGCGAAGCCATTGCGTTTGGATTTTAATTGAGCACAGAGTTCCCTCCGGTCAGCTCTTCAATTAATTAACGATAAATTTGGACTCGTCTCCAATAAAAAGGTTGACTGAAGAATTTCCAATACAACGCCGCATTCAGCTGCAGGCTCACAGCAGCCAACACCCGGCACTCAGAGCGCACACAGCATGGGATGTCTCCACTTTTGAAAATTTGCTTAATGGCACATCGACTGACAATTGCACTGGCCTTGTCATTCTGTTAAATAAATTGCATCCTACATCGAGCTGTCCATGGCGACGCTGCAAGAGAATGTCATCAAATGGAAAGGAAGCTGTTGCGGGCACAAAGATACGGATACAAACGCCCTACGGGCATTTCAAAGCGAAAGTTCCCGAGGAGACGTACACTCACACACCGACAGATAGATGGATAGAGAGAGAGATAGAGAGAGAGAGGGATAGAAAAGGAAGATTAGAAGGAAAAGAAATCATTGCACCGTCAAGATGATTTATGTTCGAGTATCCTGCTCGATGGCGGGGGGAATCGAAGGAAGTTTAGTGTATGCACTGCAATGAAATGCAAGCGACTGGAGCTCAACACAGAGAGTAGAGATAGCAGATAGCAGAAACAGGAGTCATAGCTTCCGATAAGATGACAGTCTCATTTGAAAGATTGCCAAATGGCGTCAAGTGCAGCTTGGATCCTGTGCGGATGTGTGAAACACTGTGTATGTGTGTGTGTGTGTTCGCCGATGAAGGAATTTTTCTATTTACTTGCGAGGAAAAGCGCGGCCAGGGCCAGGACTGAGAAGTTCGTGAAGGAAACGGATGCGACTTTTAAAAGAGAAATTGATATTAAATCAACATAACAATGGAATGGAAGGGGGCTACGAATATTTTTCACTGAGCGTATGAAAGGAGCAACATCTCCAGGGAAGGAAAAAAGTCGAAAGTTCAACGCACCTCCTCCGAGGATGTGGGGATGGGTTGTAGTTACTGAACGATAATTTAGTTAATTTCAGGATAACTTTGATTTTTTTTTCCCGTCGAAATGCAAAAAAATTTGAAGTCGAGCTACTCCTCCTTCTATAAACTGAAGCGTTTTAATGCATAACCCTGTTATTGGTTTATATAAGCAAAACAGTTATTGGAGTCGCAAGACTTGGACAACATTTGAAGATTATGCTCATGTTGAAGTGTTGGATTTTACCCCTTTGTACGAACACAAGAAAGAACACGAAGAAGAACAACCGCCAATTTCAATCAAATTGAGCAATCGAAATCGACGACTGTGATATGCGATTTGATGTAAGAAAACAGTATTTTACATTGTATGCGTAAAAAAGGGAAAAAATGTGTAAACGTAACGTGTAAAAATATAAAATGTAAAAAAATGTGAAATTAAGGCACATTTTCGTTTAGTGAACTTTTCGTGCTATTCTTTTTCTTTCACAACTCTAAATTATGAGTCTTCAGATCAAGCTCAGGACTCTCAGATCCCGCTGAACAGACCGAACACAACAAATTTCGAAAATTCAAATTTTATGTTGGTCAAATCCGACAAAAAATATATTTCATTTCGCAAAATTCCCAAGTGAACTGTGGGATCACATATGCGAATTGATAAATTTTTGTCACAGTCCATCGTTTACAGACTCTCCACAAAAATGGCTAGCTTTACATATAACTGCGAAACGTAGAGACAAAACGCAGAAGAAAGTGGCATTTTTATTATTTCAATCCCTTTTTTAAAACGAAATTCTTTTAGCTCCTCAAGAGGCTGTTAACTTTTTGAAGAATTTATTAGGTGAAGGTATTGGGGATTGACATGATTATTATAAAAACTGGGCACTTTGAATTGCCTTATGCAAATGAAATGAAAAAGGTTTATGCTTTTTGGAGTACTGCAGCTCTCCAAATTGGCTGTAAGGCAACTTAACATGCCAGTTTCATCGGCACAAATTGGAAGGGTCTTCTCAAGCTGGGTGGAAATACATACATCCCTCCGAAATCGCTTAGCATTTATAAGGTCCAAGAAATTAATTCGAATATATTTTACTTCAAAGGGTGAACAAAAATAAGCGTTACCGACAAATTTGAAAGAAAAAAATTTGAAAAATTTGAGAGAATTCAATGTTCAATAAATAAATCAAAAATAATATCTTTGCTTTTTTGTTTTTTATTTTTTCAGTTCTTAACATTAGTGGTTTGCTTGCACAATTTCTTACATTGAGTTTTTTACATGTAAAAACCCACTAAGAATCTTCGCGTAAATACCGGCATACCACTGATTGACATAAGTAAGATTTCTTCACAGCTCTCACCACCATCGAAAATTCATTGGACAATGATTCAACAGAGGACTATGTATGTAAATACTCATTTTCAAAATGAACTTTCGTGAATAATTGTACAAATGTTAACGACCTTCTCCACCTGACTGCGCCATCTTAAGCGCTGGGGTTCTCTGTTGCGTTGTGCTACAGGTTCGGAGTCGAAGGCTCTTTGGGCCGAAACTGAGTTGTATCCTAGGCGTTAAGTCCGTAGGCGTCTAGCTAGACGAATGTTGGTGTACAGTTCGTGGTTAAATGTGAATCTTCCAAAGAGCGGACCAAAGATCGCACGCATAGATTTTCTCTCGAAAAGACTGAGCAGTTCATCATCCGCTTTTGAGCCTGTTTGTGCCTCCGCGCCCTACAACAGTACAGGGACTATTAGTATCTTATATAAAGTCAGCTTGGCCCATTGAGGACTCTATTACTCTTATTATTTCTTCTTGAGCCCATAGAAACACCAGTTACTATGTGTATGCTTACTGCGGAGTCAAAATAGACGAAGTCTTTAAGGTATATCTCCCATTGCGACGCTCTGCCCAAGTGTAATTTCTAGGATATACTTCATTTTGCTTTCACCCCGGAACCATTTTAGCCGCAACCATTTCAGAATGTTCACTGTGTTCTGCGACAGACGTCAGCAGCTGAACGAACTTCTACAGTCAAATTACAAAATATGCGAATCTACCGTTGACTATAGTATTCCGCCTTCAATTTTAGCTTTGACACAATAATGGTGGCTTAAGGTCACAATGGAGTAGAGTCATTGTCAAACCTATCTACCGCGGAGAAGCCATGACCACAGCCGACCGTACCAATTCACGTTGCATATGTACAACTAGGCCGGACTTTCGAATATTTTTTTTTTATAATTTCCACACTTTTGACAATCGTGAGAGGATTCGTAGTGATGATGAATGATAAACCTTGCTGAATATTTTTTATAGTTGGTTTTATAGGTCATTGGTGGCTTTGACAGCTGGTGAAACAACGATTGGGGAAACTGTCATCGCCCCTTAGAGCCAGTACCTTCGACTGTAGACCAGTTTTGTATGTAGAACACTAAGATAGGCGGTAGCTCGTAATGTTCGAATCGTACCTGCCTTAGAATCACTATGTTGTTAACCGTCGGCAAACCTTAAATTAAACGTCTCAGTTGACAGCGATAACGAATCCGAACCGGGAATCGGATGACCCTATATAGCACAGAATTAATCCATTGTCTCTACCTACCGGAATTGCCGGACTACCGGAATTGCCACATCAGTCCGAATGAAACACATCGCAAGTAATAAAACACGTTCGGCGCTGATACAATTTTTCCCAACTCACACTTATCCACATTTTCTGTACACTAATTAAGCCGCTACCTGAGAAAGGAAGTAGGCATAGAAAATTGCAATCCATTAAAATGACCCCAGACAGTTTCCTTGCGTTGCAACTGACAGCAAAAACCCCCTCCGATTGCCACTCTCGAACATTGTATGTGTGTCCAGCTAACCATCGAAATCGAAACCTAATACCGTCGCTGCCGTCGGCTTGTGGTTCCCAATACCGGGCAGACTGTTTATTTACAGAGCCCCGCACCATCACCTTATGCAGAAGTCAAAATCTTTATCTTTCGCTATATCATTTTGAATTTGGTTTTGAAATTTGACTTGCCATCGAGCGCAAGGGTTTGCGGCAGCCAATCATGCAGAAATAATGAATAGGGATTCCGAGTTTCTGCGGTTTCTGTTTCAAAAGGTCCCACTCACGCTCTCTGCCCTCCTCCACTCACTGCCTGCGGCTACGTGCTCTGAGAGGGATCCAGCCTTAAACCAGATGCCAATTCATTCTCATTTATGCGAACTAATCCAATCGGACATATACCAAGAATTAGTTGCAAACTCTCGCTCAACCCCAGAAGCTTCACGAGGACACGTTTCACAATCGACAACGCAGAAGAAAAACGAAGCCAAAAAAAGCAACTCCCGAGTAGACCTCATAAATTTGAAACTGCAGATAAATTACCCAACGCCGCGCTCCCAATTGGAGCGATATTTCAAGCAAACAATAACCTGGCCATCCCAGCCGTCGACTCTGGAGCCTCTCGGGAATTTATGAACACAGCTCCCTGCCACTCAAGAACATTTAAATCAAATCAACGCTTGAGAAATTTCCGAAAATTAGTACTCTTTCCCGACAACACCCTCGTCGGGGTCCTTCGGCAACGACTTCATCAATTTATAAAACTGAGCCATCTCGAGAATTTATCATTTCGCCAAATGAGGCGGGAGACTTTTATGCCTTCTGCATACCCCCTCCCGCCAAGCACGGGAGGGGGAATGCTGAAACCTTTCCATGGAGAAGACAGCAAGCGCCTGACAGTGATTGGAACTTTATCACCGCGAAGCAATCTTCTCTGTGGAATCATAGGAGCAGTGAATTGAAGTGAACATTGCACACAGAGCTGGAGTGGAGTGAGCATCTAAGCATCTTTGCCAATCCCTTGAAGGCAGTTCCATTATTGAATTCAGTGTTCCCTTTCGTCCCCTTCGCCGGGTGCGGTCTCTGTGTGGATGTTCTAATGTGCTGCTGTTTCGCTCTGATGAAACCTTCCCGACGCCTCGCCGCGCGCCACATGGCTGAGGTATGTTCCGCGCCAAAGGTCACATACTTTTCGATTGTTGAATCACGTTTTGTGTGTCAGTTTTGGCCATGTGATGCCGTCATAATCACCGAGAACACACCAGCCGCTGGTCCAAAGCTCTAGAACCCTAATCACAGTTCGAAATCTAGCGCCCGTCGAAAGATAAAAATTTATGGGACTTTCGATATCGCCGGATAGCTGGGAGATGGTATCGGCCAGCTGACAGCCCAACCCGCCGACGTACGCTGTACCTAAGCTGCTCGTGTGAGTGTGACCCAGTTGAACTATTTCATTGGCATGTAATGGCTTGTATGGAGTTGATGTCGGCTACCGAGTGACATTTTGAATTTGGTACGGGCCTGGGGTATGCGTCCTTCGACTTCGATTTACTGCAGATGTGGCGGTGTGGTGAGTTCAAGTGACAGTCGACGATGTGTAGGACAATGGTGTCTCACTTTGAACCACACAGCCACAACAATAACCACAGAAACCATGACGACGGATTGTTGGAATGGATTGAAGTGCAAATAATGGAGGTCTGGTTGTGTGGGCCTCGGTAGTGTTGACACGAAGAACTGATTGAGACACGTTCTTCATTCATTGAAGTGTTCAACTTTGAACTCAGAGGAACAAACCGCAATCGTGACGAAAACCAAACAGCCAAGGACTCCCGTCACAGGGGTGAGAGAGGCCATTGCCGATCCCATATGGTACTCTAAACGAATGGCTAACAGTGTGTGTTCCCCCGAATTGTCATTCACGTAGCCTTGTGAGTGATGGGAATGGCTGTTTGGCTTGTGAAATGAAACACGTTTTAAAGGAATTCATAAATCAAACGATTACTGAAAGTGTTTCTTGGATTATTGAGCGTTTCTAAATGTGTGCAAGTTACTTTTTCTAAGCGACGACCGACGGTCGGTTACATATTTGCTCTTCCTCTCGATAGTCGTCCTAGTGACACCCCAGCATCAAGTCTTGTTCGTGATAAAAATTGTAAATATTTAAAGGATTGGCTTCATCCCCCTTAGGAATTGAAACGCAGTGCCTTGAGCAACAACAACACTCGAGCAACTCCGCCATAAAAACCTTGTAACTAAGAAGTATTGCATCAAAATCCACCTTTCGGAACGACGCGCGGACATTAATGCAACACATTCCTCGCTTGAGTGATCATGTTTGATTTGCATAATCGTATATTTTGTGTTTGGATTATAAATAGGGTTCAAGAAGTGAGGTGGACTTGATCACTTTAAAGAGCACTCCACTCGAAGGGGTTCAACCGTGTGAATATACGACCGCAGTGAGTGACAGGTATCGTAAAAGTGCGGCAACTTCTAACCGTCGCTTTACCCGCACCCCCGCAGGACATTATGACAAGCTATCAGATCTAAGTGCCCCGAAGATCAAACAGACCATGACAATCGTTCTTTTTAACTACACAACAAGTATTAAGTTACTAATATGTTTCCTATCTTTTCCCTGAGCTGAAAAAACGCTAAGAACATTCAAGCATATTCGGACATAGTGAACCAAGGAAGTGGGTGTGCTGCTTGAATTGCAGATATGTGCTCCGTGACAAAACTCATGAATTTTCTGAAGTACTAGTTGTATCCGTGACTTCGTCCACTTGTACGACTATGTTAATTGTCGTGTCAAATTTCCATTGGCTTTCCCGCATTTCCTGCAAAGTGGTTGTAATAGACTATTGGTAAACTCATGCACCGCCTATGTGCATTTCCTAGTACGATTCATTGTAGCTCGGTTTCTCCTTTTAAGGTAATCTAACAAAGCATCAGTAGGCATCTCAATGCATTATTTTTGCAAGAAATTTGAGGCTGTATTCACCATTTCAAAAATGCGTCGATTCGTTGGCTCATTTGTCCCCATTTTGATGGACGCTACTGTCGATAACCGGAGAGAATCTCAGATTCTTTTCTTCGGAGCTTCTGAGAAGTAGCTATAGGTGTTTGTGGCTTGCCATTGTTCTAATGGAACACATTTCCTCTCATATGAGCAAACGCTAGCCGCTTCTGAGAGATGGATTCTCTCACCCGGCCCAATTTTTGACAGTACATGCCCGAAGTAAGAGTTCGGTTGAAGATCAGCTCATGGCAGATTTTGATTGCATAGCGATTCCCTGCCAATCTCACCGAACATGGCTACAGTTTGATTAGGGTCACTGCGATTCGACCACAATGGTTTCCGCTTAACGTTGTCGTAAGTAATCCACTTTTCGTCAGCAGTCATCCGCTACAAAAATGGGTCGAAACTCGAAGTAGTGCCGATGTAGCAAGTCTTGGCCTTAATTCGTATGGTACTTGTATCTACATCGAGTTCCTTTTTGTATCCAGCCAAACCCTTTTTGTGCAATGTTTAGCTCCTGGGCAATCGAAACAGGACCCACCTGATGGTCAGATTCGACGATTTTCATGATTTTATGGACATTTTCGGGTCGCCGTGGCGTAGTGAGTAATTGCGCCGACTCCTACGCAGAGGGTGCCAGGTTCGACACCCGAATTTACCACCTATCATAGTTCACTGCTCCACCTCTTTCGAGTCACTGACAATGCTCAAAGAGTATTCCTGTCTAAAAAAGCTTCTCAACTTCGCCGTTCCGAGTCGGCATTTGACTGTAGGTCCCTTCCACTCGTGAAAAAACAGTAGCACGCACAACACGAGTGGTTGCTGAGAAGCTAGCCCCAGGTCCCCCTCGGACTGTCGCGCCACCCATATTATATTATTATTATTATTTTTCGACGGTTGGCTTTCTAGAGCGTTGTGCTTCCATCATCGACATGATTTACTGTAAAAGTCGACTGGCTTGCATTTTCGCCTCGAAGGAAAACTGTAAACTATGGTAAGTTACCTTTTTGCCATATTTGAAGTGGACTCAGACAAAACTGAGTCAGTCTCATCAATCTCAAAACTGTCGGTTAAGTTCTTTTTAACATGAAATCTTATCTTATCTATTTTTCATAAAAAACCTAACATCATCCGAATTTTTAGGAATTTTGGAATTTTATTGTGTTGCCCATCAAAACCAAAGGAAAAGAGTTACTTTCTTATCAAGTGTGCACAAATAAGCAGATCTTAACTGCTGACAAGTCGAAATGTGCGGACTGTCCACTCTCCGACAACCTAATTCTTTGCTTTTACGGTATCTTTTATAGTGTTACTAGCTTAAGGCCCAAACCACAGTGCGGTGAGTCAGTACAAAGTAGGGAAAAAATCACAAAACACTTCATATTATTAGTTTTGGTTGTCTTTTGTTAGTAGTTCTTGAAAATATAGTATAATCAGTAAAAAACGAAAAAATAATTATTCACTTAGAATGGAGGCATTTAGCACAATGATAAATAAATAATCCTACTTTCTATAGTTACTCTTAAAAAATATTAATATGATAATCTTCACAAAAAATTAGCTAGCTTTCAATGTTGATATCAAACTGTCTTCGGTCGCATACAGCCGACATTACCGAAAATCTGTCGGTTTAACCCCATAACCAGAACTGACGTTTTTCACAAAGATGCAAATATCACACTTTTCTCTTTATTATTAACTTTTACATTTCATGACATACAATGACGGTCGTTAGATAGGCTCTACACAAACTGAACTTACCGTCGTTAAAATAGGTCTCGCTTACCTATAAATGTTAATGGAATTTAGTAGAAGGAAAAACTAGCATTTTTTACTATGAGAGCGTGGGCGGCGGGGCAGGGAAAAATTACTTATAATGTAAAAAAAATTATGAAAAAACAACAGCAACACTAACTCCTAAACTTTGCGAAAAAATGTTTCTTTTTAACCCATCTACAAAATACAGTTAACATTTCGAACTTATCGTACTCTCCACAATATGACGACTTGAATTATTAACTAAGCTCACGTTTGGGAGGCGCCTGGCAACCAGTGGGTGAATTTTATCGGCTAGGAGCTTCATTTTATTGATGTGTGCCAATAATCCTTGCTTTACTAAGCTATAAAATCGTTATTGGTAAAAATTATTTTTGAATTTTTTTGCCCACTCGTGCTCCACCCTCACCAAGCTATAAGAAAAAGGTTTCAAGAAATACAGCCCCACCTATCGGATCCACAATTTTTTTCTGCCTATCACATTTGTACTGTAATTACAAATGTCAAAAATTAATTATTGAGAATTACAGGTGGTGGACGGAAACCTACGTATTTTGGCACTTACTTATATATATATACAGTACAACCTCGCTAGTCCGGACATTCCCTAGCTGGATCACTCCAGTCGTCAGGACACTGTCACATTTCCGACACTTTCAAAATTGTACCTCTACTATCCGGACAGTTTATTCAATACGTGCATGTGTCAAAATTTGATCGTTCAATAGAAATATGTTTGTTTACACAATTACATGTTATTTTCGGTATGTATCAGGCTATTTTTACTATTTTGCAAATTTTCTTCAATGGGAGTTTAAATTGATTGACTTTTCTTTCGCATACCGCGGATTTTCTTAATAACAGGGCGTTTATTGTGGATTTTTGCTTCCTTACTAAACATTTACTCAAACACATCAACGCTATTTATTTCACATTTATCATGTCGGGAAAGAAAAGAAAGCACGGACAGTGGACAATTTCCGAGTAATTCAACAT
This sequence comes from Eristalis intricaria, assembly GCA_964034865.1. Taxonomy (NCBI): domain Eukaryota; kingdom Metazoa; phylum Arthropoda; class Insecta; order Diptera; family Syrphidae; genus Eristalis; species Eristalis intricaria. Next base: position 89,803,688 of record OZ035875.1, on the reverse strand, counting down.
ACTTCAGCTGTGTTCCATCTTCAATTCAACATACTCGGTGCAATTGAATATGCAATTAGCTTAACAAGATGAAAATCCATTCAAAATGTGTTTATTTCCGGCTGCTCACTTTATTTTAGTCTAAATACTGGACATTTTGATAGTTCGGATATAACCGACATTTTATGTGTTCAGATTAGCAAGGCTGTACTATATATAGATTGTTCTTCTAGAGCTTATTTCAATAGATGGGAAACCCTCCGGGTTTTTCCTGCAGCTTCCAAAAAAATCAGTTTCTTCTACCACGAGCACTGGGGAATGACCAATGTTAGAAGTTAATACAATTATCCTGGCAGAATTGAAAATACTTTTCATAAAATCTTTGCATTTGCGGTTGCAGAATTGTATTTCAAAACGCTCCGGAGTTTGTTTTTTAATGTTTGAAGTTCTTGTAGGTTAGGTTTTCACAAATAACCACGGAGCCCTGTTGCAAGTGGTACAACACCTACCTTACTCCCTTACTGAAGTTCTTTTAACACAGACTATACCATGGAAATATCATTATCATTCGTCGGTATCTGTGTAGACTATCGTCTGACCATTCTGGTCAATAGATCCAAAATAAATTTGCACGACAAAAACTCGTAGCTGGATGCTGCAAATTTGTTGTTTCATTAGTTCATTTCATTTCACCCCTCCGAGCTTGCACCACAAGAATATACTCGAACACCCAGCGTGTTTAAGGGTGATGATTCCCATTCCGCTTTTTTATTATCCTGCATGTAGCATTTTTTCTGAATTGAAGTCAATTCTACTCCATTTAATAATTTTCATCTAAATCCATGCATCCGCTTAGAAGAGAGAGCCCCACAAACGCGCACAACGTTCAACATTTCTAATTTATAACTTTGAAACGGTTGTTTCACACTCACGTATAGGACAATTAATTTCTCGTTTGAATCGCAAGGCGTGGCCAACAGCAAACTATGCAGTTACCAACACAAAAACATTAACCCCTCAGATTGGTAAAATAATAAATTTCAGCTACGCCACAGTATTTCATCGCTTCAGGTGTACGGCTAAGCTTGACCCATGCATCCATAATTCGATAAATTATTAATGGGTCATTAATTCCCAACCAAACTGACCTCATCCGCAACGAGCACACCAATCATCGACCACTGCGCTGCGAGCACAGAGCATGGACCACCAACCACTTACCATCGGCAGTCCGGCAGCAAGCAGTGCCACTGCCAGAGCAGAAGGACCGTTTAAGTCTTAATTAAAATGAGTTACTTTCGACCACTTGCTCGCGAGATTTATGGTTTCCCAAACGCACCGTGGCCGTGCATCCATCAGCGCCAGAATCGTGCCATGCGCACCGGGTGTGCGACCCAAGAGGTGAGAAGCAGAAATGTCAGATCAACCATCCCACCAGTGCACCGCCACCAGACTCGCCGCGTCCGTCAAAGGCAACAACTTCATCTGAAAATCCGGTGCGGAGATTGTTTTCGCAACGAAATTATACGCAATTAAAAGGCCATAGATCCACCGCCATCTGCGATCAGCGATCGGTCTCTCCCTCCATCGGAGTTGAAAGTAATTGCTGCTGCACTGTGAGTTACCGGGGCTCCCCTCAATCCGCTCTGTCCTCCGTCTCGACATTTTAATAAAAGTCAAAGTGAATTTTCCTTACGACAACGATGGAGCATCGACGACATAAAACGCATCCGCTCTTCAATTAAATTCACTTCACATTTAGTCGCCGTGATCTTGATAGGCCAGGCAGCAGCGTGACGTTTCGCTTAAATATCGAGTCGAGTCTGATAAGAGTTGAGATGTGCCTGTCTGTCCGTCTGTCTGCCTGGCTGCATGTCGGCTGTTGGCGACACCGGTGAGCGGAGGGATCACCTCACATGTATATCGGCCGAGAAGGGACAGTAATGGCATGGAGAGGCGAAACAAAAACCAGTAATACCACAAGTACACACAGCTTTGTCAAAAGGATGTTTGTAAAGCTTTGCGTGAGCCTTTCAAGACGCCGGCGATCTAAGAGCCATGCTTGAAGGTCAGTGGTTGTGGTGGCTGTTGCGATGGTGGAGGCGGCGGCGGTAGCAGATACCACGGCGACAGCCCTTCGATGGGAAGTGAAGTGAAGATAAAGGGTTTTGACTGCTGCTGTAGGAGCGGCGAAACAACAGATGCAGCTGCGGCAATGTTAATGTAGGTCTGGGCGACGACGATGTTCGAGACGATGTTCGTCGTTTAGCTGCGCTGTGAACGCGAACGCATTCGAACCGAATCAGTCTCAAGATTTTATCTATTCATGGTGACACGCATGCAGATTTCTGACCAATTATCCAATTAAAGGGTATCGGTACGACCTTAAGGAGGAAACGAGACCGCGATTGCACGGGAACACGGGGGTACCTGGCATCCTCCAAACAACGGAAAGCGAAAGTTCTCCGTGGCTGCGCCAAACGAAAGGGCAATTTATTTGAGTTTCACTGCAGAATTCACCTCGTGAACCTTGGCCGGCGTCATCGTCATCGAGGAGAAACGTTCGCCCGAACGCGCACACTGTGGGTCAGGATCACACGGACTGCTCGAAGATACTGTACCAGAGTGCAGCTATGCGGCCCGCTTAGACAACCCAATTTATGAACATGACTTTCCTTCGGCGACGGCGCAGCGGCCGTTAGAGAAGTAACTGTGCTCGTGGTTGTGGAGCACTTTGTATCGCAACGAAATGACTTGGCAGTGAAACAGTATGATGCCTTAATAATTGACAGTCGTGATCGAATCAATGTTGAAGTTTTGACGATGACGACCGCGACGAGGCGACATCAGCAAGGTTGCTCACGAGTGCGGGCTGTAAGTGAAAAATGCACTCGCTCCGGGGTAAGGCGAAGTGAATAGCTCAAGAGGTTCGGAAACTAATGGAGTGAAGGAACGAACTAAAAACAAACTTGTGGATCCAGCCGAATTCATAGACGGTGTTAGGAGGAGATCTTGTGATGAGCAAGGCATCATTTACAGCCCTGACTCGTACCTTGAGTTGGTATTCTTTTCATTTGAGCAGTAAATATGACTTCCATGGCTGACATAGAATGCGTTGAAATAATTCACTTCTGTAAGTACACCCAGAGACGACCCTACTTCGATTTAAGCCCAAAAATACGTTCGAATCAATGATGTTCGGCAAGGGCTTAACTCACTTCACTCTGAAGAATATCATCCGCGAGAACCCACTGATTACTGGGCTCCTCTCTCGGTGGGAACTTATCCAAATCTAAACAATTCCAATGTACACAGAAGTGATTACGCAAACGACTCAGTACATGGCGGCAAACAATGTTTCATTATGAATTCAAGAAAACCCAACGGATTGCATAAAAACTTCCACACTTTCGCATCCCAATGGGTGTCGTGTCTGTCGGCTTGCACGTAAGACAAAACCCACTCGAGGGGCAAATGATCGCAAGAAAAAGGCAAAGCCTTTAATCTCATGAGTCCTCCACAATTTAGCGCCAATCAAGGCTAAGCAATCTCCGACACAGGCGATTGGATAACTTTTCGCACGCACATTGTCGAGCTTATTTGCATAACTGTTATGTAAGTGCGAACTGAGTGTGGCGACGGCGGCGGCGGCGGCATTTAGCCAGAGGACTTCCTAGTTCCCAGGGTGACGGGAGGTTATTTGTCCTCGATTGTCTGCAGACTCCAGGCCGTCCGTGACTGTGTGCATGCATTATCTGGTGTCCTTGCGGCTGCGGATGGTTAAGTTTCAAACTTATGACGTGCCCAGAATAAATCCTTGATTCGTATGCAACTTTTTATTAGGTGGGACGATACAAGTTGAACTTTTTTCCCAGAGACAGGAGGTGAAACTTAATCGATTTTGTTATTTAGGTATATGTTGCACGAATTTCCATGTCAAACCTGTGGGATTGCCTCAGTTTATGGTACGTGAGGTGAAGACGATACGAGTGTTCATAAATTTATGCAGCACGCAATGCCGTCGATAAGTTCATTTAAAATTAAATTGATTGCCGAGGAATTCGATAACATTCATGATTCCTGTACGTACACAGGATTGTAGATGGCTGGATGCTGGCTGCCGTGCCAGTAGCAAACATCGGTCGTGTGGTTGGTAGTGAGGTGATGCACTTTTCGGTCGGTGTTGCGGCATGCACTGCCTATGAAGGATGTTGGCAACAGGACAAGTCACGTTCTGAGAGAAAGCAACTAGGTCATTATTCAGATGGACAGCATGTGCAACACTTAGCATGTGTAATGGGTGTAACGATTGTTCCCTTAAACCTTGTTCTTACAAATCTAGTCTTCTTGGTGCTACTTAAGATTTCACATTCGATGTTGTTATCCACTCTTTTTTCTCGCCGTGTTAAGAAATTTCACTTATCTTTTTGCATTACTAAGCTTATGGAACCAGCAACAATTGTCTTTTAATTTTGTTCGCCACAAGCCTCCTCGAGTTGACATTACAAATATTGCACTTAATGGCTGCACGTGTCGAAGTGAAAAGCTCGTCTAAGATTTTATTTTTATCAGGTCACTGTTCGAAAACAAATAGACATGTACTAGAATTTAGAAGGAAATTTAGGTATAGAGCATCAACACGATAGTTTTGTCCCAAAATGGGAGACCATTTATTTTCGAAACCCATCATCGAAAAGATAGTGATTGACAGTTTTCAACAGAAATGAAGTATTGCAGAGATAGCCGACTTCACAGCTGATTGCACCCTAGTCCATCGACGAATTTGAGTGCTTTTTTGAAAGATATTCATGAATTTTTGACGGGTATTCACGAAATAAGGTAAATGTCGTCCTCTGATTGGTGAATTTGGCTTATGAACATGTTATAAAAAACGGTTGTCAAAAATCTTAAGGGGAAAGAGAGGTAGAAGTTGGGCATCTCTGTAATACATCATTTCTGGTTTTCCGGATACAAAAATCACGCCATCCAATATATAGTCAAAGAGCTTCCATCTTTGTGTGGAACCGAACTCTCATTAAAACGATAATATTCGATGATTAGAGACGTTGACTAACAGCGACGAATAAAGCCAACACCTGTGCACACGTATCGCGCCGTATACCATAATATTGAATATACAGTGTACTCTCTCTTCTAACGTACACCCCTCATAAGCGGACACCTCTCATAAAAAACGGACTCCCTTATACCCGAACATGGCCATCAATTTTCATATCCGCCCTCTGAGACGGAAAAAATCATCTGGAACACTTCGTTATCTTTTATTTTGTTTTCCTTTTCTTTGTGCCTTGTTACCCAGTTCAAAATTAAAAAAAAGTTAACCAACTAATGCCTTATTTTCTGATTCAAAAATCGCATGCAATCAGCAAACATTATTTAAAAAATGTGTATTTTGTGCATTTTACGGGTCAAAATCTAAAAATCGACTTGAGACCGCCTAGGGACAAAAAAACGTACACCCTTGCGGAATTTGAAAATATCAAAATATTCCTTTTCCACTTTGATTTATAAAAAAATGCATTCCTGTTTTTGGGTCTAGAATCTTTTCTACACAAAAATATTTTTATTCTTCCAAAATGTAGTTTTTTCGAATTTAAAAGAACTTGGCTTAGGATATTTAATATTGTGAAAAAATCAACTGTTACCTCTTAACACTGGCAAACGTATACCCCTGGCTATAGCCAGTGGTAGGCATGAGAGGGTTAAAGAATGTAAACATAGTAGGCTGTGCCGCGGCGCCCGTCTATCGACTATACGAACATAATTCCCGTTGCAAGATAGTCCGGACACCCCTATATTTCGCACACAAAATGTTACCTCTACAGTCCGGACAGAGAATTAAAATGAGTACGTAAAATGCATGTTCCTACAATTATAGGAATTCTGCTACTATTTGGCTGTTGAGTCTAGATACTGCGCCGTTGCGATTTGCAAGGTTACGTAAGTTTCTGTTGATTCTTCATGCACTGTTGTATGTTTTTCATAGCGAGCCTTCTCAGTTGCGTTAGGTTTTAATTGTTTTTTTTAACTTCTAAGCATAAGACGCATTTCCACTTTTTTAAATTTATTATGACTTCATCAAAGAAAAGGAGCTATTTGTAATAAAAAGTGTTTGAAAAGTTGTCGATTGGCGACTTCATTTAATTTTCTCTCTATAGTCTGGACTTTTCGTTATTCCGAATGCAACCGAAACTTTATGTAGCGAGGCTGTATTGTATTTTGATTTATAATTTAAGGCTTGATCTTTCATAGATAAAAATCGATCAATATATCAAAATTTCAATCTACCATAGATAAAAAAATCATTATTTTTTCGTAATTAGGTCGAATCGTATTATCATGGGAACGCTGTTAACATTATAGAAAAAGTTGAACTTATTCAACAACATAACAAATCAAATATCAGTGTTCGTTTCTGCTTTTTTTAATACTTTTTTACCAAAAAATGACCTCCATTTAAAAATAAAATGATATACCACACTTTTTCCAAGATTGTCTATGTCGTATTTTTTTTGTCATAAACGCAGAATTTTCTTTGTACCGTGAGTATTCGCTTATTACGGATGTTGGGAGCGAAATTAAAAGCCAGGTTGCTGGTTCGAAACGTTTAATTAATAGCATTTTGGTCCTTCGAGCCGGATCGAATGCGGAAGAGGCTAGACTCTTGACAGTACAATGAACGCTGAAAAATGTTCAGACAAATCGGATGAGATGTATCAAACGTCGGCGATTGTTGTAGCTACATATTAAGGCACTAGGTTCTCCACTCACAAGGAAAAGAAATGTTACGCACAGCACGAGTGGGTCATGTTCCAAACGTACCTCTAACTGAAACACCACTTGTATTTTGCCATTGAAATGAAACAATTTAGTGGTTAAGTGCACTGGAAATGAGAGATGAACATGTGTCGGCAGAACACAATATCGCAACAGCATGCAGAGCACGGCCCTGCTCTAGGATGACACGCAAATCCTTGCAGTGCGCCTGAAACAATTATAGCGCTGTCCACTCCATACACATCTTGAGGTGACTACCTGTGTAGTGTAGAATTTCCAGGTTTAGTCTTCTGCAGAATTTAATAGCTAGCGCAGACCGAAGTAGCAACGGTTGCCTAATGTGCACTTCAACGTCGATTTCGGAATTCGAGGCTGCCCCAAGGCAGACCAACTCCCCAACTACATTCAAATTGTAGCTACCGATTGTAACTCAGTTCCTCTTGTTGTCGACTATATGAACTTACTGTAGAAGCTAGGTCCACGTCCCTAAGTTAAACGTGACCCATGTCTACCCACACACCTAACACTACCCAACCTAGGCCCATGTCCACCTCAAACTGTCGCATCAACAGTCTGCTAATGTCTTCTACCCATGATTTGAAAGGGTATTCTTACACGGACAAGGTGATTTTCCTTTGTTTTCACTGACGCCACATTTTCGGGTGAGTCTAACTTCATCTTCATCCACCTACTGCCTTTGAGCTGTTTCCCCTCGAATGGAGGGTACAAACTCACTGCCGTTGGTCAAAAGCAGGCTGATTCAAAATCCATTAATTTCAAACAAAGCCCAAAAATGATCCCTTGTTATGCAAATAGCACCCTGGCCTCTCTAATTTGATCCCCACGAATAAGGTGTATACTTTCAGGCGGTGAACAATCCCATTATAAAATGATTACGGCGTACAGAACGTAAATTTGACAAAAAAAGGGAAACTGCTGCAAAAACTCTCTCAGACAATCCAACAAATCCGCTATGAAATTACCGATGCCTACGTGCGTACACACTTTCAGTCAGCAGACAGACGGTCGGTCCACGCAAATTAATTGCATCGCGTCAATGCGGACGTCTTCCCAGGCACCTGTCCTAACTCCAGATCATAACTCAGACGTGGCTGCTAGTGAGCACACCTCTCTCTCGGTTCGTGTCAATTTGTCCTCTCATTTTTCATTCTTCACCTCCGAGATGATTAACCAACACCAATGGTGCCCGAGTCCTGCCCGCCTTGCAATGCACGGTGTGTTGCTTTAATCACCCAACCGAGTGCGGTCGGTTTCAGCTTCGGTGTGCAGAGACCAACTAGACTTCGCTTTGTATGCACCCAAGTCTTCAATTAAAAATGCATTACAGCCAGCACTGCTTAAAGGTGTAACGCGTTCTCGGGTCGCCCCGGTCCAGGGGTTGGACATTGCGTTATGTCATTGCTGCAAGGCGGAATCGGTTTCTATCGCAGCCGCATCGAGAAATGTTAAACAATTTGTTGTGCGGCCAACTGCTCGAGACCGAATTCCCAGGCAGGTATATGGCGCCCTCTCATGTTAACTTCCGGTTGGTGTTGCCTTTCTCTAATTAAGAGATAACGAGAGGTTGTGTGATGTAATTTGAACAAGCCCGTTTCTCTGTGTTTTGGGAGGTGACCATTGTCAATTGTGTACAACTTCATCAGCCACTGGGTAGGAACGATCCGGATTACATCTGCCGCAGGACTGCTGCGCTTGCTGTGAATAATTTAACTAGCCGTCTTAGCTTCTGCCGGCAACGTCAGACGCTACAAACAACGAAAGCCATAAAGATTTTGGCCCTGACAGCGAAAAGGAAATGTTACAAAACCCAGATCCAGTCGGAGTTTTAACCAACGTCTCAGCCATTTCATTTCATCCCCTACTAGTCCGACGTAATATCGCCGGAGAAAGTTTTTAGGGGTTTCTCGCGCAAATATTCCTGCGGTGGGGGCGACGAAGCGGGTGTAGTCGTGTAGTAAAAAGCTGTCAAAAGTTGTTCCATGCCCACGTGGCAGCGGCACACCCCTCCGTGAGACAGATTCGAATAAATTATACAGGCCAACAAAAAAATTATTAAAAGATAATAAAAGCGTGGACCTGTTCTTACAGATCTCGTGGCTTTCACGATGTTGTAGTCGACGTTCTTCCCGGTGGTACGGCGCGCCGCGGTGGATAGGGGCGTGAATATTTTACCGTGGGGGTAGGTGTCTTGTCTGGTTGGGTGGGTCGCAAGGATTACAGGGAGCAGCTGAGGGGCGTTTAGGGTTTCTGTTCGGTTTAGTGGTTTGTTTCTCTTAAAATTCATTTTTGCTCGAAATAGTCCAGGCGGTTTTGGCATATTTTCTTCGCCCCCTTCATCCCACCCCTTTGGTGCTTCATTTCGTATTATATACATTTTTTGTTGGTTGCGAGGTGAAGTGTTAAAATTCGGCGAAAGAAGATTTTGGGGGTATCTGGAGCATAAACGTGAGTACATCCCCGGGGCGTAGTTAGGTTTTATGAGTGAGCTCATCAAACACACTTTAGAGGTATTTAAAGAGCCGTTTAAGTAATGATTTTTAATGGCGAGCTTATGCTGCGAATGCATAAATATGAAGATTGGTTGGGACTCTGTGTGCCACTCGTGATAATACCTGCGAATCTCATCCTCCGGAGGTGCCATTTATTGAAAGATTTTAATGTTCAAGAAAAGACGTTCCCCATTTAGGACCCATTAACGTTGCTAATTCTGCTTGTTCACTGCTGTCTACGGAGTAAAAATTATCAGTTTGACGACTGTTTTTATGTGCACGTACAGTATGCATCGAAACTACAAGACATTTGGATTCGATTTACAATGCTGGCGTACGACAGAAAAACAAAAAACAAATAAGAGAGTATGCATACATGCAGATGGTTATGATAAATCGAACTGAGTTAGAGGTTGATATTTACAGCTGCGTGCTTTGAATGCAACGGGTAATCATTTTACATCTGCATTTTTATTGCAAATCGATACGTCCGGCAAGAGATAAATTCGCTGAAACTGGAATTGGATAGGTTAGACATTTTAAATGAGCTATCGGTTTGATTCCGCGTAAATGCATGAAAAGCCGATATGTATGTCAGTGGCAGATGCCTTGCTGGTAAGGTGAGATAACTAGTTTCAATAATGAGGATTAGGGCACAAGTTTGCAGAGATAACTCGGTTTTGAAAATCCATTCAAAGCTTAAATAGCATCATCCCTTGTTTGATACGGGATCAGAATGTTAACGACTTGATCCTATACGATTTCTGACAACTAGTTTTTTGGTAAACAGAACATAATAACAATAACAAAAAGACTATGGCGCTATAGATTGTACAACAATCACTCCTTTTGTGTGCGGTGTTGGTCGCTTGTTATTGGTGGAGCCTACAGTTTTTCTTTGACTTTAGGTTGAGAGGGCTCTTGGCTTGGATAGTACTCTTTGAGTATTGTTTCACTGGTGACACATTTTTTGTCGAAGCTGGACTCCATAGATTCAAGTGCATAATCTAACATTACATAATTCATAGGCCGTGATCGAATTTTTTTTTTTGAATTTGAGTTTTTATATTTTTTATCTCTACATTAAGCCTATGCAAGTTAGCCACCATTGTCGGATCTAGGGAGCCAGCGGCGCGGCGGATCCATGCCTCGGTGAAATTACGAGTAAATCTTGCGTTAAAGGACACCGTTTTATCGCGACCTGCGGGATGGAGAGACAGACTCGAGGAGCCTATTTCACAGATTATACATCACAAACATTTCATACAACATACAAGAGTGTCATACATCATACATATTATACAATTTTTCACAGATTCCACTGGAAGTATTGTATGATATGTTCTTTGTTGTATGATGTGTATTATTTTGACGTTTAATTTTGAATGACAAATTTCATTGACAACTAAATAGTGTAGTGATTTAAACCCAGACACCATGTAAGTGGATTACAAACAAAAAAAACTAAACAATGGAGTGCCTCAATAATGAAGAATAATATGATTTCGAAATTATTGAGATTAATTCAATTATTATAAGACAATTTTTCCAAATAGTTCATGATTTTTAGCAAAACTTGTTTGACGAACTAGCATTCCTTGTTCCTACATGTCTAATTTAAAAAAAAGATGACCAATCATTCATTATTCAAAAATCATAAGCCCTAAAATGATTATTGTGTATATGATATTTGTGTGTTTTCTCATTTGAAAATTCATTTTTGTAGTGCCTACAGCAGTTTTAAGTGCTGTATGAAATATATTTTCAAATTTATTAGATATATATCTGTGAAACAGAATCATACAACTTTCCCATATTTCCAGTGTAAACTTTAAGTGATACATATTGTATAACAGCGGCTCATACAACAAATCTGAAAAATAGGTATCATACAGCAGAAGTGTCAGAATGATATAATGTATGAGATGTATGTTCTGTGAAATAGGCCCCAGAGTAGCTATCATATTGTCCGTTGCGGAGGCGCATGGTCACTGCTCGAAATACATGTAAAATGAGATATTCGGAGCGTCGACACATATAGGGTGGACCATCTAGTGTTTTTTTTTTTAAATCATAGGTTATTTCGACACTGACAGCTCTTTTGCGCTCGAAATCCGCAGAAAGTCAGTAACATACCTCCGCGGAACGAAATGAGTCGTATTTGTATAACCTAAGCAGTGCGTTTTTTGAAAAGAATTTTCGGCCGAAATGAATGAAATTGAAGACATGTATACAGACGACCTCTGGTTCGGGCAGCTTGGCGCGCCATGCCACAATCGATCTTTTGCTCACCAAATTCCCAAATCGTGTTATCAGCCGTCTTGACAATGTCAATTGGTTGCCTCCGAGCTGCGATCCCTTTGATTCAACCACTTAAGGCCAATATCATCTAAGCAATCCGTAAGCTACATCCTGAAACCACCAATAAGGTCTTGCAAAATTGGGGTGACAGATTACACTACTACGAAGTCAGCCACTTGAATGTCGTTATATTTCATAATTAATGGGAATGTTTTGTTCTTACTAATAGAGCCATAATACATGGAACAAATTTAATTTTCCTATCCATAATTACCGCCACCACAGGACATACTTATGTCCATTCTCCTAGGCAAATCAAGAGTTTAGTGTCATATATTAGCATGTCGTGTAGATAATCACTCTACTGATAATGGATCATTCTGTACAACAAGCACGTTCCGATAACTAAGATATAACTCTAAACGGAAAACTAAAATGAAATACAGTGGACTCTCCCTAAGTCGAACACTCCTTAAGTCGAAACTCCCTCTAACTCGAACCTTTTTCGCCATATTTTACATACATATCTCTCAACTTTCCATACAAAAACCCCTCTCTAAGTCAAACTCTCTCTAACTCGAACAAATTTTGCTATCCCGTGACAATTTGACTTATATATATTTTAAACAAGATTTAATTCCATATTTAATCTGATTCTGCGATCATCTTCTTCCTCCTTCTTTGGTTGGCGCAGCAGTTCGTGGTGGACCTGGTGCTCAGACAACATGCCCCTCTATCCAGCACGATCTTGTGACAGTTGCCTCCACCTACGTACTTAGTCATATGATGGCTGTGATGTTGGCTTGCTTTCGAATGCTCATATGCTTTCATGACATATGCGTCAATACATGACAATGCTACCACAAATATAAGGAAACTCGTGGATCTGGTGTTGAAGTTTGAGTTATGCACAGACTTCTCGAGAACAATGCTGAGAAAATCATTTTTTTTTTTTTATATTTTACTTCATTTTTATTTTGGAATTGAGAAAATCATATGCCAGAGTGTGTGCTTGTCGAAATCCTGCTTTTGAACTCTCTGTGAAGTCTCTACCGACCTTAACGGAGCAACGAACGAGTTTTGCTGCGGTGTCAAAACGGCCATAAATGGAAAACAGAAAAAAAAATAGATGTTCGCTGCCGACTTGAAATTCCAGGTTATTTTCGAAGATCTGCTTATTGATGACGATGATTTCGCTCTCCTGAACCCACACTAATACTTACCGCTCAGTGAGTTGACGTAGGGTAGAACGGCAAAGAAGATCTTACATGGGATATTCAGGAGCCTGCTGCTTAGAGGGTCCTTTTCCTTAGCATCGGGCAAACAATGCTGAAATTCTATCTGTGAGACTTAACTTCATCTGACAAAATCTTACTATTGAATTATTGTATCCCACTTACCAAATCATAGCCGGCTGCCATGAAAAGTTCGACAGTTTGGAGCTTGCCGTGGTGTTTTGACATTTCCGCAGACAGTTTATGAAAACTTCAAAATTAACAAATTCACATAGTTATTATTTGCCAAAATAAAACTTGTCTTGCAATAAAAATGCGGAAATGAAAATTAAATGTCAAAGTACGGACTTAATCATCACCGAAAGCAAATCTAGCTCAGTTACACCCTATTGTTGAGCGAACGCCCCAGGCCTTAGTTTTAAGTTTAGTTGTACGAAAGTTGTAAGAAATTCACAACAAACCGTTTCCTTCCAGTCGCCCTATCTATAAAAATTACCGCCAGGGAAATTTTTCAAGCTTAAATGAAAAAAGAAATTTTCATGAAACATGTGCAGTAATAGTGAACACCAGTAAATGTAGTGAACAAAATTATTTTACATTGACTCCTCTAAAACTTTACCAAATTATGAAGGCCCTAAAACGTCACCAAAGGTTTGAAAAAAGGCAGTATTAAGATTTTTGGATAACAGCAAAATATAAAAACAGATGAGCGATTTTTTTTTCATTTACGTAAATGCGTATCGGTATTGTTCCCGTTAGCTTGTTAAATTAAAAGAAAAAAAAATGTAAAAAAAAAATAAATAGTACTATACTAAGCAGAAACTATTTTATTTTTTGTTAATTCGTTTACTCTTTTTTTTTTTTTGTTAAAATTCAAAACTTAACAAACTATACTTTCGCAAATGTGAACTGACTTGGTTTTAATTGATCGTGTTATCGTGTGAGTGTACTGGCTATTCTCATATGAATGATTATTCTATTATTTGAGATTCCCTTGACTTTGTCATTTCTCGCGAGTTAAGCATAGTGTAAAAATAGGGCCATAACCCACCCCGGGTCTCAGCAGCACCCAAATTCTTATTATTGGGAGTCAATTTATGAAATACAGCTGCGTCTTACAAAAAACTGCTTCGAGACAGTCAATTAGCAGAACATTGTCATCGGAGAACAAAACTGAAACCGATAGTCTCAGTCTTATTATATGGTGCAGGCGCAATGGATGCAGCAGTCTAGCTTAGTTCACTATTCGTGGGAAAGGTTCTACGCTTAATCTTTAAACCCATTTACATCGACGGTGATTTTAAGAGAGAATTGTATCAATCACGTCTGTGCAGCGACATCGACACGGTCAGACGTCTGCTCATCCAGTGGGTTTCCAAATCGAACTCTGTGGGACGGCACAGCTGGAGGTGACCACAGATCCGGTGGCACGCATTAGTTTCAACAGATTTGTGGTACGACGCTGGAGACAACTGACAAAAGATCACGCGGGCTGGATGAGCCCGGCACACCCCGGACGGTGACACACTGATTCCACTTGAAGACGAAAGATCAAAAGCAGCGTCTTGTTTGTAAAGTTAAATATGAATTTTTCAACTTTTGGAAAATAACCAAATAATTATGACAAAGTCGAAAATACCCCTTCCTCTATATTTGATGAATATTTGTAACCTTAGCGTATTCGGATAAAAGATAAAGTGCTCGCAATCAAGAACACAACAATTCGTGGACACGCTTCAATGGGCGCACTGCAGCTGCTATCGCTTCAAAACTACATTATCTCCGGCAGTCAGTGACTCTCATTCAAGGGCAACTCCAGCGATAAACTACCCCCATCTGTTCAAAGTCAAACTATCTGAACGCATCCAACCATATAAGTGCACCTCATGAATTTCAATTTAATCTATCTAATGACAATCACAACACAGAGTGTCAGAGAACAACGTGTGTCTGTGGGAAAGGAGCATCATCACATCTTCTTATCGCGTGATAGCCTGACTCATCTCCACTCCAACAGCCACCGGTGTCAGGTACTATTGCGTAATTAATGTCGCCAGTCACCGTTGGAAAATCACTACAAGATAAAATAAAATCTATCCATCTCCCCGCAGCGCAGCGCAGCCGCACGGCCAAAGATGGTAACAGCAATCAACGTAATACCCTCGAATCTCTAATAGATGACTATTTTCCACGTTTTCATGTCTTCCTTGTGTGCACATGATAAATAATCTCCCCGCGACAGGTGCTAACTGCATCTCAGCTACAATCTTCCTAATAAAAATATGGTAAAATGCGCACAGTAGTCGTTGATCACTTGAATACTCTCAAGTGTAGGTAGATACGACACAGAGCGAGCATCTGACATCCTTTCCACTATCGAAAACGTCGTTCACGGTAGCTCACCGGAGGGGCTCAACTCCACAGTGCACTCCTTGGTGCCTTGGGGCCTAGGTGCCTTCTTCGGTTCACAGTCAAGCAGCAGCAGCAGCAGCAACCACGCGCACAGCGCTGAGACTTTTCATAACGTCATAAATCATAGAACTGCCATGCACAAGTCATCGCAGAGCGAACACGGTAAGGATTCAGAGATCGAAGATCGCCATAGTGTTGGTAATTAAAAGCCTGTACTACCACACCGACCACACCAGAGACCAGAGACTTGGGCATGGCGCAAACAACGACCGAATGAATTGCGGCGACATTGTTGCCGAGGCACTGCTGCTTCTGCCAACATTCAACAGTCCATAGACAACATTCAACATTTGTGTTGTTAATTAGAGCCGGTGACCATTGGACGTCGTCATAGACGGCCTGCAGTGTGACGGCAGATTTTTGAATTACGACTTGCATTCGGTGAGAGATTCAGTGCTTGTTCAGTGCTCCGGCAAGTGGGATTCTGTCGGTTTGTTTGGCTGGCCGACGGATCGAGGCGCGAATCTTCATGGTGCCACACCCACGGAATGTAGACTCGAAGTGAAAACCATTCATTTAATGGTGCATGAAGAAATGGGTGTGTTCTTGTGGCACCATGGCGGCAAGAAACAAACTGATGTCCATTGACCTGCGAGCCGATGTTGCTTGGTTACACATTGAGTGCATACGTGCTGTAAGACTTGGCCAGTTTGCCCTGTTTCCTCAGTCATCTCTGACTGGTGAGCTGATCGTGGAATGTGAAGAGCTGGTCAACAACAGTCCTACTTCTAGACTTAGCTTCTGGAAGGTGTACCAATGGATTGATCCACCAAGTCAACAGCTGCACAAGTTGTCGACGCCACTTAGTTGACCGATCTACATTTATGACCTTTTCGCCCCGAACGATCCAAATGAGTGCAACCTCTGAACCACGCACACAATCCTTGACCCCCTGACACAGATCTTATTAGCCCATCTGTGCGCAACACGTGCGTGTCACCGCAGATGGCCGGTCCCGTGTCCGGCCGCACCATTTCAGCAGTTTAGACATTCCATCGAAAACCATGTCAAAATAACGTTATACTTGAACCCCCAACCCCGATGACAATCGAACCATATCGGCATCAGAGCAACGCATACCATAGAAGGCCAGACTGGACCACTTCAGCACTCAACAGGGAAGCCATACCATGTCTGCAAAACAATTAGCGTTCGCCTTCTTGGCCTTTGTAACCAATCCCACCAGCCATCTACGTTCGGCTGTCCAATGGAAATCAACTCCATTAAGATGTTACCAGTGATGGCTGGGGGACAGCTAACATGAGCACAGTCGCAATGTAAATTTCACCACTCGACCATCGTCAGAGCCGTCTGACAGATATGGCAAAGAAAGATCATGGATCGTCGTGTTGTTGCCTTCTAATAGCAGTTCCGTGTGAAGTGATTTGCGCAAACGATCGCGTGCTGCATCGCAAATGAATAAATCATTTCGCCGCCGCGCCGATCCATCGGGAGCGTGTTCCAACTATCGACGCGACTTCTTCTTAAATGCGTAGATAGTAAGCCATGCAAGTGGGTCCAGTCCAGTTTTTAGAAAGGGGTCTCAGCTCAGCCCGAGGAATTCACCATCAGATCGCCGATATTGGAGGATCAGATGAACTTTCTTTCAGATTTCAAGCCAGCAGCAGCAGCAGCAGTGCAGATCGAGAGATTGTGTGTCATTTTGAGAGCCAGAGAGTCGCGAGAGAGTGTGGGGGACATGCCAATACTGTTTAGCATGTCCTGCAATGCAGCACAACTTCATGACTTCCTGTACAAATTTGTTGTGCTCGAAACGAAAACCGAGGGAAGAGTATCTTCGGTGATACCACACTAGGCATCGAGCATGTCACATTTTTTGTTCACGCTTGAATGTACCCGAATTCGCTTGTTCGTCGTTTTTTCCGCCATTTTCTGGGCCCTCACCTGGGAAAGTGGCCAGGCTAGTGCAGAGCCGTGTATGCAAATCCTCGTGAATTCCTCCCAAAAATGTACACCGCTGCGAAAAATGGTAATGAGTAGTTGGCTGGCGTATCTGTAAGCACGCGTTTCCACGCGAGTAGGTGTACATCGTAGCCGAACATCATCAGGTTTACCACAAACTCACAAAATCTAAGCACAATGTGCGGGCGGAGGGGAGAGAGCATGCTCCTCGCCTCCTCGGCCCGGCTGGCTGGCTGGCTGGTGGTACGTTTTTGTTGTATATCTCTTGTGACATTTAGCATCGCCTCATGTTCGCTTCTTCTCCCAAACACAGCCAACAGCCAATGCGATGTGCGATAGCGATCGGTATCCTTTACGACTTCCGTGTTACCTTGAGAGCTCTGGAGGCGGACGAGACGCGCGCGCGAGATAAGCCAACAAAGCACTGTGTCTGTGCACAGTCGCAGGCAAATCTGTTCAAAGTTGGAAATCGCTTAGAATTGCTCTTTTTGGTGGTGGTGTCGTCGTCGGCGTGCCACAGACCCAAGGGAGTCCAGTCGGGAATCGTATGGCTCCCTCTCGAACTGCCGCCACTACAGCCGCGCCGCCACCGCCGCCATCGACACTGCTCGGTGCGCATTAGCTTTGTGTTCCAAAGTACAAATCAAAATCAGATAATCACAGATGCTGCAAATACTTTGATCACGTTTGCGATGCAATTAAGTGACAATTTTTGTCGTTTTTTAGTTGGTTGAGCTGGCCTCTCTCTCGCTGGTGGCTGGTTTCGTTCGTGCTTGTACCACACCGCTCGCTGACTATACGTGCTTGTGGATTTTTATGGTTTCTTCGGACTTCGATTTGCTTACGATGTCGGCGCCCGCTTAGGAGTCCGATATGGGATTTTGAGGATTCCTCAAATAGCAACCAGGACTCGGGGTGCATTTGAAGGATGCATAAGGGCATCAGAGGAGGAATTTTCGAAATTTTCAACGTCTCTGTTTCTGTTCTGCAATCATACTTGACTGGGCTCGCTTGAGTTGAATGTTCCTTCCCTGGACGAAGCATTCCTAGACGGGCAGCTGCAGATGGAACGCAAAGGGTTGAGGACGTGTGACACGCACAGATTCCAAGCTGGCCACGACGCGACTGAGGAGACTATTGAAAAAGGCGCCGCTGTTGTCACTGCCATCCTACACACGTCACCACCTCTTTGTTTTCCACGGACTCACGGCTGTGCCCCTATTTCAGAATGTATCCCACGACGATGTTCTTCGTCACTTAACAGATCGGTTCATGCATCGAAAATCAACACCGATGTGGAAGCGAATTAATTTCCCAGCGATAACAAACGATTTCACATTAATCACCCGACTGTCCAGGGGCCTCCATTGTTCCAACAGACAACACAACACACAAACGTTTGCTGTGCGGAATCAGATGAGCTCATTCAGCGCCAGGTAATTGAGGCGATCTATTAAACGTGCACCCCCGGACGGGCGCAGATCATTTGACATATTAATTGGAAAGCCGAAACAACTCGACGATCGACGCTCGGCGCTGACTGTTGCGGAGCGCATTTAAATACTTAACGATCGACATTTTTCGTGAAACTAATCACCTCCAATTTGACAATCTAATTTGGAGATGAGTTCGTTTGTGAGAGCGTCGAGCGTCGAGCGTCGGTCTCTGCGCCTAGAGTGTCGGCAGCGGCGCGGCGGCGGCCGGCGTGTCATGCAGCATGGCAGGAAGTAGTGACTTTTATCTCGAGATGCTGATGGGGGCATCTCCTAAATGTGTTCGAAAGGCGGCTCACCGCAGCGATCAGCGTGAGGCTCATAAATCAAAATGGAAATTTGCGTATCAAATCGCCGCCGGGTGTTGCCGTCCAGGTGATTATAGTTAGGTGGGATATTTATTGAGTTTGAAAGTTTCGTGGCAAGCACACACTGCCGAGTGGAAATGTCAAGGTTGATGTGGCTTATGCAAGCAAAGATTTTGATTTATTACACGACATGCTATGGCGGTGGTTGCTGAGGAGGAGAAATGTGCGGAAATCTTAAATGTTTCGGTTTGTACTGAGCTCGGTAATTTCGATGTTACATACGATGCTGTAGGTGCTCGGCGAGGAAGAGTCCAACAGCGAGATGATTAATTCGTTGTGCTTACGGGTGTAGGCGGCGGGAGTATGTTCACGTTGAATGTGAGAAAATGCTTAATAAGCTTTAAGTATGTTGCAGCATGTGAATTGTGAAGTGGTGATGGATTAGATTGACTCATTATCAATCTACACAGAAATTTAATTACTTCTACCATTATCGATGTGAACGCCGACTTGCGATTGTAAAAACATGTTATTCAGCTGGCAGTATCGTTCCCAGGCCAATGCTCACCTATGGCTGTCCCGTGTGGTTCAACGTGAGTGCAAGTTTAATGGAAAAGATTCGGTTGTTCGAGAGGGCTTGTCTTAGGTCTTGCCTTCGCCTTTATAGAACTCCAGAGTCCCAGTACATAAAATTCTATTCCAATGAGGTCTTATACAACAGGGCAAACCTGATAAGAGTGGACAATTTCCTGGTGAAGTCAACTCGAGATCATACTGCTAGAGCGATGAACTCGGTCAATAATCTGATCTCTGGGGCTTACTACCCCAATCCCCAATACCACGAAAGGGTACGTCACAACGGCTTTGTCCCCCCAGAAGCATTGCTCTATTTTGACATGAACTGTTCAACTGTTAATATGGTCTGATACAAGACATAAGTGCGGTACCGCTCCTCTTTCATACCGCCCGTTCAACTGTGGACTCAACCACGACCGCTCCGTCACACAACGAGCTGAGGAAGGCCTCCTCCGGTTCCGGTATGGCGGTCTCAAGCCGGGATATACGGGATGTTGCAAAGCAGCATCGAAAATTCTGATGGCTGGGGAGCGAAGGAACTCCCTCGTCGAACCCTTTAGACCCTGGGTAGAAAGGGTATTGCGGATCTCCGTATGGAAGCAGTCGGTCACTGTCTTGCAGCGAATTAGATGCAAGTCTAGTAGCAACAACCTATGGCCGACCTACATAGTCTAGTTTAGTGTAAGGTAGATTTTCAGACAGAAAAAAACATCACAAAAAAAATAAGGTATACACATGCGTACACCAGTGTGTACCTATGTGTATGCAATGTATATATTTTAGTGTAGTGGTATGCATTTGTATATATCTTCATATATGCAGCTTAATTAGGTTCAAGTTATTTTCTAGATAGTATGTAAGTTAGTACGAACAGAGACGAAGGGATGAGACCCGGCTTCTCAGGAGAAAGAAGAAAGAGCACGAGAAGCGCGCGATCGAGGAGATGGAGAGGTGCTACGGTAAGAACGATGTCCGAAAGTATTACCAGAGGGTGAAACAGTTCTCCAGTGGATATAAGGTTCGGACAGAAGCCTGCCGGGACGAGAATGGACAACTAGTAGTAGAGACGCTGTCGATACTGAGAACTTGGGAGAACCACTTCTGCAGACTGCTAAACGGCGATGATGACACCAATACCGCTGTCAGGCAGAATGTTCCACTCAATTTGGACGAAGATCGACGACAAATACCGTCCCCCCGACTTAGACGAGGTCAAGATAGCAATATCAAGACTGAAGTCTAACAAAGCTGCCGGTGCGGACGGACTGTCCGCTGAAATCTTTGAGGCAGCTGGAGATGATCTGGTTGGGAGTATGCACCAGCTCATCTGTAAGATATGGTCGGAGGAGAGCATGCCCGATGAGTGGAATCTCAGTATCGTTTGCCCGATCCACAAGAAAGAGACCCCTTTGACTGCGCCAACTACAGAGGGATAAGTCTCCTGAACATCGCCTACAAGATCTTCTCTGCCGTTTTGTGTACTCGCCTGAAGCCGTTTATAAATAACCTGATAGGTCCTTATCAGTGTGGCTTCAGGCCAGGGAAGTCCACCATCGACCAGATTTTCACACTACGGCAGATCCTGGAAAAAACCCAAGAAATGCAAATCGACACCCACCACCCTTTTGTCGATTTCAAGGCCGCATGTGACAGCGTGCATAGGGACGAGCTATACAACGCCATGTCTAGTTTTGACATTCCTGCCAAACTCGTCAGGTTGTGCAGGATGACGATGGAGAATTCTCGCTGCTCCATCAAGGTCGGTAACGAACTCACCGATACCTTCAATGTCAAAAAAGGATTTAGACAAGGTGACGCGCTGTCATGTGATTTCTTTAACATCATCCTGGAGAAGATCTTGCAAGACTCACACGCCAACACTAGAGGCACGATCTTCCAGAAGTCCGTACAACTGCTAGCATACGCGGATGACATTGACGTGATTGGCAGAACACAGCGAGCCGTCAATGAGGCGTTTGCTGGCATTGAGGCAGAGGCGGCTAAAATGGGTCTAGCGGTGAATGAGGGCAAAACGAAGTATATGCTGTCATCAAGAAAGGACACACAACATCGACGTCTTGGACAGAGTCGCAATGGGCAGCTATAACTTCGAGGTAGTCAAGGACTTCGTCTACCTCGGCTCCGCAGTAAACAGTACAAACAACATCAGTACCGAGATCAAACGCAGAGTAACTCTTGCCAACCGCTGTTTCTATGGACTCAAGAGGCAATTGAGTAGTAGAGCCATCTCTCGAAGGACCAAGCTGACCTTATACAAGACCTTGATCATCCCAGTCCTGCTGTACCGCGCGGAGGCATGCACAATCTCAAAAGCGGATGAGGAAGTCCTTGGTATTTTCGAGAGAAAAGCTCTGCGTGCGATCTTTGGTCCTGTTTGCGTTGACGGTTGTTGGAGGAGAAGATTCAACCACGAACTGTACGGGCTGTACAGCGACATGAGTCTAGTCAGGCGTCTTCGGATCCAACGCCTAAGATGGCTAGGCCATGTAGAGCGTATGGACAACTCAGCTCCGGCCCGGAGAGTCTTCGACTCCGAACCCGTGGGACAACGCAACAGAGGACGCCCGCGTTTAAGGTGGCGCACCCAGGTGGAGAAGGACCTCAACCAACTTGGCGTGCGACACTGGAGACAGCTAGCCAGAGACCGTGCTAGCTGGAGAGGCTTTTTGGTTGAGGTTAGAATATACGTTTTTTAATAAAACAGTAAGTTTTTGCCATTTTTTCTTAATTTAAAGTTGTACATTCGAATTGATTTTCATTTCGTTAAACAGGCATTGTTAGGTTAAGTCGAAAGAAATAGTTTATTATTAAGTTTAGCTTAGAGAGCCCGCCGAGGGCCAGTAAGTTTAAATAGAATCTTTGTTCGTCCAACTAGCTTAAGCATTTTTGTCTAGTATGTAAGCATATACGTAACGAATTGATAAATAAAAATGAATTAAAAAAAAAACAAACAGTATGGTTCCCATGTCAAAACTGAAATCTTAGAATGGGGATTTTTAAAATGGAAAGCTCATTTCAGGGAGTTGCGATGGGGTTGGACGAAGATGTGCTTTAACCAAAACGGATCTCCGTTGGCTGGGTCACTGGTTGTCTTCACATTTGTGACTTGTTGAATTTCGCATGGAGTAATTGTAAATACAACGCTGCTCCCGTCAACAGTCAATATGTTAATATAGTACCGTCGTTTTGAGCAAGCTGCGTCATTTGGTTTGTTTTCGACAGTGGCCAGGGCCTAGCTTTTCAGTAACCAGTCGTGATTTGCATGCTTTTCTGTTCTTTCACGAGTGGAAGGGACCTACAGTTGTATGCCGACCGAACGGCCAAGTTAGAAAAGTTTTTTTTCTAGACGGTCATTACTCTTTAAGCATTGTACCGTCCGAAAATCGATCCCAGTTGCATAGGGCTCGACTCGCATACCCACAACCCCACGGTTGCCACTTTCAATAAAATAAAAATTCGGAAGAGGAATTCTTATTAAGTGAAAGCCTTTAAAACAAGGCAATCTTGAATGGTAGAAGACGATTTCATAAAATTTGCCGCAAAAGAACCCAAAGTCCAGACATGTTGCGTCGGAAACTATGGAAGAAAAAATTCATCCATATATTTGCTTTTCCTCATCCAGCACAACACTTGCCAAAGTATGGATCTATCCGAATTTATCGAATTAATTTTTACATTTTCTCAATTCTAGGTATGGCTATACCACGGGTTTCTTCAGGAATATCGGAAATAAAATGATTACTCAACCATTCCATGTTATCACAATCGAATCTATACATATTCTGGAAAATATCCTCTGTGTCCCCGAAACGACATGAATTATAGTTCTTGGTTTTTCGCGTCTGTATACTTTGCACCCACCTTTATCCGACTTTACACTCACCCTTAACCGCCAAGAACTCTAGTTTTCAAACGTCAACTTGGGGGAAAGAACCTTCTTTGAGGCAAATTGAGTGTTTCCTTAACAAAAACACTGCATTCATGACTGTTCAGTAGGAGTGTTCCCTTAGTTTTTATTCACACCACCCATTATGTATTTCTCATTGGCTGCTAGTACGTATTGGGCGAGAATTGTAATTGGTTAAGACTGCTCCGTATACTATTTTTGAAATTTTGCTTTTGTCTGAAGGCATTGCATTGTTTTTCTCTTCTCAAACTCAAGATAAGTCAACGTACAACCAGCCATCAGGATAACATTCCTTTCTCAAGTCAATGCCCAGCAGAGAGAATGTTGGACCCTGTGACTTAACTACCTGGTGAACATAAACGATCGTCAGCCTGTATGAAAAGCACATCTAAATACCTTCTTCATCTTCGGCGCTAAAGTCCGGAGTGTACCTGGGCGTGACTCAACATGCCTCACCAGCCGGCCCGATTTCTCGCCAGCTGTCTCCAGTTTTGCACACCAAGCCAGCTGAAGTTCCCTTCGCCTAGTGTGCGCCACGTTGTACGTAAGCGTCCCCTGTTGCGTTGCCCCACAGGTTCTGAATCGAAGGTTTCGGGCTGGAGCTATGTTGTCCATACGCTCTTCATGACCTAACCATCTTAGGCGTTGGATCCGTAGACCCCCGGCTGGACTCATATCGCTGTGCAGCCGATACAGTTCATGGTTCAACCTTCTTCTCCAAATACAATGAGTTGTAGCTGCCAACTCTCACGTTCTGGCCGAGTGGAAGATGTTGTGCGTCTTTTCTTTCGCTTCCGTTTCAATGGCAGTAAACGCCTCATTGACAGTTCGATGCGTTCTGCCAATCACTTCAATGTCATCGGCGTATTCAAGCCACTGTATGGACTTCTGGAAGATCGTGCTTCTAGTGTTGGCGTGTGAGTCTTGCACCAATAGTCACAATCCTTTTTTGACATGTGGGTGAGCTCGTAAGTGGCCTTGATGGAGCAGCAAAAGTTCCCCATCGTCATCCTGATCAGTCTGACGAGTTTGGCAGGTATGTCAAAACTATATATCATATGAGGCTTTGAAATCGACGAATAAATTGTGTGTGTCGAGTAGAACTTCTTGCGTCTTTTCCAGGATCTGCCGTAGTGTGACGTCGGCGCACCTCCCCAGCATGAAACCGTGGCAGTCCACCGTTGACCTGAAGCCGACGGACTGATGAAGATTTTTTCTTTTTAATTTTTCGTCTAGAGGAGTTCGCTCAAGATCATGTCATAGCGCAATGATCTCTGCTAAAACCATCCTTATGGTCACGCGGGATTGAATGACAATTATTATTACTTATCATTAAAAAATATTATCAATTCCAATTATATATAAAATATAGCACAGAGAAATGATGTGTAATGTAGAATTATTAAAATTGATTAAGTAGTTCGAGAGATTACTTCTCACACACAAACTCACAAAGTTGCAAAATGTGCTCCTTTATATATTAGTGTGAAGTGTGACGTGTGATGAACCAAGTTAGTTATCACAAAGCACACCCGCCATGCCTAGTCTAACCAAGCTGTAACTTCGCTTATATATATTGTTCTAGCCTAACTGGCGTCTTAAGCAAATGGCAACAACAATTGGCAAACCCTTCTCACCCAACGCATTCAGGAGTTGTCTCACGAATGGACCAGGAGAATCATTCTTTGGTTGTATCCAAAAATTCAAACCAAAACATCGAACATGCTCACCTGTTTATACCAGAGAGTGGTTATCCTCAAAAATGAACCGTCAAGAGAGATGCTCACCAGCAACCACTCAACTGTCACAACATAAGTAGGTACTTCCACTGACATTAAAGACGCCGTGTCATTCTCAATCTCCACGGAAGCCTGCCTCCTTCATTGCGCTAAGTGGCATCTTTCACAAGAAATTATGAAACAAAGTTCATCTTGGCACATTGTGAGCTTCCTCCTCCGACATCACCAGCAGCAATCTTTCCCAGACACGACACATGAATCAATTAATACCACTTACAAAATTGCATCTGCTTCGAATCCTTTTCTTGTCGTTTCGCCTCTTCCAATCTTCCTCTGTTCCTCTCTCTCCTCACACTTCCTCTTCGTGTATTAATTAATTACAAGCTATCCCTGGCTGTCGCATAACCTACTTTAACACTCGACGAGACTCCTTCTCCCGACAATTTGCTTCCCTCTCTCGACACTTCACCAAAAAGGATTACCAGCGCGTATTGTTCAAGTGAATGGAATCAAATCGGCAAACGAGTGTAGAACGAGTCTCACACCCAACGCCAGCCGGGAAGGACAAGCACTGTGGCCGTGCAGCGAGAGGATGTAAGTGAGGATGAGCGAGGGTGTGGAGGACACCCTTACATGCTGTGTTCGAACCCCCCGGTCGACATAACTTTAATTACCACCCTTTTCAACCTAAGGACGCCACAAATGCATACAATTAGGCGAAAGGAACGCGGAAGGTACGAAGCCCTAAAGTGTCTGCTGTAGTTGGTTGGAGTGCAATCGATGCCGATTGCAAAAGGGACTATGCAAATTCCAGGAATCACCCCCAACTCCCTGGTAATTCGAATATTGCGTGCGATTTTTCATGCTAAATTGCAACACAGTCCCTCAAGTGGAAGCAATTACACGTGTACGTGTCAGCAGAACGGAGTCATATGCGTTTCCGAGAATTCCGACTGCCACCCTTTGGCCCACCGTCCCCGATGACAAATGTGCGACAGCCCATGGAAGGGTGCATTGCATACTTAGCATATCGCCGTGCCAGCAGATGAGAACCCTTTCTCCATTCCTCCCTGATGTGCCTGATGCCCATTCACGAGTTTAATTAGCAACTCAAGTGCTCTACTGACGATGAAATGCCATTACCCGATGCAGCCCACCTCCCAATTCAATTGAATGGCATCCGCCACTGGAATTCTATAAATCGTGAGTTATCGGAATAGCCGGCGGTGCCTTTTACGGAAACCCTCAGAATGTTGCGCACAACTACACTTTCCTAATTAAAGCGAAAAACGAACTGTTTACACAGGCGAGCACCTGCACATTGGCCGGATTCTCCTGCGGAGGAGATAATTAACGATCAGTGCAGCGTCTCCGCTAGCTGCACATCCTGTTTCCAGGCGACTACGGGTGGAATGCGACTTAAGTCTTTTCATTTATTTTTAATTGGTCCGGGTTAGGATTTTAGACAATTGTTATGTGGCCTGACTTCTTGATGAGCTTCTTCGGGTCCTGAATTATACATCCAGCCACGAGTGGATCGATCCAAGACTTTGCATACGTCACGTCACGCCTGACTGGGTCGGTGACACTGAATAAGTGAAATGCCCGGGCGTCCCAAAATGGGTCTGCAGGGGGACCGGCGCGGCTGCGACGACTGCTGATGGGCTTAAATCAAAATGATTTATTGTCAGACGTGCGGGGACAACTGGTCAGGTTGGATTCATTGAAATCATTTGTTGACAGTTCTAATTGATGTAATATGCCCCGAAGGTGTTTCCTCGGCTTGGCTGGCCGCTCTGCCGTTCTGTTGTGCGTTAGATGAACTGTCAACTCTCTGAAAGTTGAAAAATGATGGCCTACTGTTTGATGGATGGCTTGTCGTGGCTTGTGTAGTTTGTGTGGTTTACGGTAGCCAAATTAATTTTGTGGACAGTTTTATTTGGTGGAAGACTGTCGTTTGAAGAGGGTGCAGCTCGGTCGAGGGATGCGTATGCACATTTCGTTTATGACGACATGTGTAGCGTGTGTAGCCAGTGTGGTAATTGAATGAGCAAATATGTCTTAATTTAAGGCGACGACAGTGGCAGCCCCTGTGCATGCTTAGCTAGACATCAATTAAATGTATTCCCCATTATCCAAACAAACCAACACAGACTTTGACTAGGGTTATCCACGTGACGTACAAATAGTGGCATATGAAATAAAAAATTTTTATTGCGTGAACGGTCCACTGGCTATTCATTCCAGTAGTCACTGCACTTGATAAGGGCGGCAACTGCAAGCCACTAGATCGGGTGCAACGGGAGACCTTCGTATGTATCAGCGGAGCGTTAAGGACAACTTCCTCCGCGGGTTTGAACGTACTCCTTATTCTTAAGACGCGATGGTGCGCCTGTAGGGATAATTGTCAGAGTCAAATAGCAAAATGTAGGGGAAATTAGATCCTTGGAAAAATCAATCCTTAATGGATCCTTGATAGATTTAGATTTCTACCTATAGACACCGATCTCTTGACACCTAAGCTCCTCTTCGATAGAGAGCTTGACCGACATACACTGGGTGATCCGTCGGAAGACGTGGGAGCTACTCTAAGGATCTAAACATCCAACAATCATTTCGTTTGCCTTCAAGCTGAAACTATAGCGGTAAAAATGCTTTGTCTTGGCTAGATACAATATGAAATCAAATAAAGATATCGCCCTTTATTCCGATAGCCAGGCAGTGATTTAGTCGACCGGACTACAGCTATTCTTACCGTATGAAGATATCTATCGCTACTGCAAAAAATCTTCTGAAGATAGAAACGCATTTTTGTACGCGTAGTGGTCGGTATTTTTTCTAGCCATTAGAATAAAACCGTGCACTCTCAACTTCGCGTATTAAATGAACACCGTAACAAACAAATTCGGTTACCAAACACATACGAGTCGGCCGCTCGCATTCACTACCTGTAGTGGTTTAGGCATTTTGGAATTCAGACACAATACGTTTGTATAAACAGACGGTTTTCCTACATATAGACCAAGGGAAAGCATACATACAATATTTTTCTGTCTCTTCCGTGTTCGTCTTGCTTAGAAAAGAGCTTGAAATACATGAATAGTCCTATTTTCAAGCCGGTCTTACCTTGCAAAAGATTATGGTGTTGCCCTATTTGATGTCGTCAGTGAACTATTTGAGCACTAATTCACAGTATTAATGGGGACGTCGGTCGCCGTCGCGTAGTGGGTAAGTGTGTCGACTCCTACGCAGAGGGTGCCAGGGTTCGAAACCCGAGATTACCACCTATCATAATTCACGGCTCCACCTCTTTCGAGTCACTGACAATGCCCAAAGAGTATTTCTGTCTAGAAAAAGCTTCTTAAATTCGCCGTTCGGAGTCGGCACGAGTGGTTCCTGAGAAGCTAGGCCCAGGTCCACCTCGGACTGTCGCGCCACCCATATTATTATCATATTAATGGGAACGTACCAGTGCAACTTCTGATTCTGATGACAGGACGTGATGTCGCTTATAACTAATTCTGCCTGTCCTGCTATATAGATCCGAAAGATGCGCAACAAAAACAATATCTAAGTAGGATATTTGGTCATCGTTGAGAAGAAGGAAAACTAAACTAGTATTACGACCATATGCATTCTGCATTCTTGATCATCGCAACTAATAGAAAGTGGGGTAGTTGCTACTATCGAACTTCTGTTTATTTGAGCAGTTGCGAGTACTGCGTCCGTAATGATAGAAAATCAAATTTAGCTGTTGTGAAAATCGAGTAGTTGCGTGAATCGAGAGCTGCGTTAATCGAAAACGTACTGTATATAAAAAAAAACGAAAACGTACTGTAAAACAATAAACACATCTTTTGTATTGTTCTATAAATGCTATTTGTGAAGTTTGGTTAAAATCAGTAATCGTATGTGGGTTGTATGAGTGCGGGAAAAAACACATGCATTTTTGTACATTTTGAGTTTTTTCCACACATTTAGCCGTGTGTTTTGGCTCGGTATATGTATAGATATGACACAAGTTTTCAAAAAAGTGATTCTCAGTTGCGTTGATTTTTAGTTTTGTCAAGGTACATGAAAGTTTATATTTAGTTATTATTTAGCTAAAATTATTAGAATTCACCGACAAATTTCATTATTTATTGGGTCTCGTAAGGGTTGAGTCAAAAAGGCGCGGTCGCTCTTTGATAGGCGTTGCTACGCGTTTAATCGAGCTTACGAGAATGTTGTGTAAGAAAGCGGCAGCCTCAGTTTTCCATGTCCTAGAAATTTTCCTACAAAAAATTAATTGCGGAACTAATCGTCTCAGCTTGCCAAAAATTTAAGTCGAGAAAAAGAATTGTTACACAAATGTTAAAAAACCCGAGTCAATGCTACTTTCCAGTAGCAGAGCTACTATCCAGTAGCAGAGCTACTATCCAGTAGCAGTGACTAGGTAGATAGCTCTAATTAGTAATTTGAGGTCGCGCTTACGGTCTGCGAACATTCAACGAGCGATCGTCCCATTTCGGTCAAACATATGATTTACATGTATCCTACTGAAAATATCAAAGCCCGAACGCCTGAACGCACAGTTGCGATATGAGTATTAGTTTTGTGCATGGAATGAAAATTATTTTTCAAAAGATTGCAATTCCCAAATACGTCTTGCATTTACTATGACAATAAGTAAAGCACAAGGACAATCGCTGTAAATGTGGGGAAATGACTTTAAATATTCATGCTTCTCCCACGGACAATTATGTGTACCACGTTCACGAGTAGTTAAGCTATTAGTTCTGTTTATTTCTACCACAAATCTGGGCAAAACAGAAAATGTAGCTTACGAAAGGGGTCTGCGATAAATGAAGTAAAATCATAGCATTAGATAAAAAGAAGATAAATA
Organism: Eristalis intricaria; assembly: GCA_964034865.1. Taxonomy (NCBI): domain Eukaryota; kingdom Metazoa; phylum Arthropoda; class Insecta; order Diptera; family Syrphidae; genus Eristalis; species Eristalis intricaria. Next base: position 89,773,541 of record OZ035875.1, on the reverse strand, counting down.
GATAAAATAAATGTAGGAAAAACCGAAAATAAAACGTGTGTATTTCAATTTTGAATTAATGTGATCTGCCTATCGTCCGCTTGTTTTGTATGAAATTTTAGAACGACGTTTATTATATGTGAAATATTTACCAATAATAAAAACACGGTATTGTATCGTGTGGTGCTCTATTTTCACTGATCTTTAGCTATCACCTGTTAAATTGTTTTTCATTGCTGCTAACAATTTTAAACACCAAATGATGTGTGCAATAAATCAACACATAAATATATAATCCGTACTCAAACTGATAATATAACCAATCAGCCCATCAAATTACATATCAAGTGCTAGGTGTTGAGGAGGTTGCTAACTAGTTGCATCTCAACAAGCATTCAAATATCCAAAATGTCTGACTTACACTATTCGTTCAATTGGATCGACTAACCAATGAATGGTGGTGACTCACTCACTCTAATTCTTCTTCTAATGGCGCTACAGTTCGGTGTGGACCTGGGCCTCAACCAACAAGCCTCTCTAGCTGGTACGATGTTTAGCCAGATGCCTCCAATTTCTCACGCCAAGTTGGTTGCGGTCATTCTCCAAATGGGTGCGCCACCGGTTCCGTGGGAGTAATCGATTGTGTTGTACAACTGGAGTCAATAAATCTTCGGGCTAGAGCAGTGTTGTCCATGAACTCTGCATGACCTAGCTAAGGCGTTGAATCCGTAGACGCCCGGCTAGACTCATGTCGGTTCATAGTTGAACCTTCTTCTCACTTCACTCGCTCACTTCAATATTGGGCTACATCCTAGGTTAGGTTAGGCAGGTGGGCTGCTAGTGCATTCACCAGCACACTTAGTCCACATTGGTCCATTGTGATACACATAATCAGACTAATACTACTGATTGACTACTCCAGTGATAGTGCCGTTAACTTGATGCCAACGTTAAATGGTGACGGGACCAGATAAAAGCGTATTAACTTTGCTTTAACTGGGATTCGAACCGAGGACCCCGCTAACCAGGGGCAGGCACTCTACCAACTGCGCCATCCAGTCGTTGGTCTACATCCTAAGTTCCACGTTCGCTGCCCTTGTGTCGAATATGTAACCGTTCTGACTTAAAGGACTGGACTTACCCACCCATTAGTCCCTACATGCGATCTTGGATACCTGTAGGCTGCTGTTGTTACTGGTCCTTTAAGAGTCCCCTTAAGTCTTAAATAAAAGTAAACACTCGTCAGAGGATATAATCTTGTACCGGACAAATCTCAAGGTCGCGACGGAGAAGACTGGTCAGGCGGTGGTCGTCGTATGCAACATCCGTTAAAGACGACTTTCGATGCGTTTATCTTGGACCTGACTCTCCTCCAGGCCAACCTCCACCGACCAGGTGTCCCTGCGAAGAGCAATGCAAACCTGTTAATTCATCACAAATTGACCCCGTCGCCTTAAACAATTAGCACAGCCGACACCAAGCTTGTGAGAAAATGATCTGCACTCTAATCACAGTGATTACGGTCCCAGTCCTTGCAATTACAATTTTTCCACTCTAATTACAGGCGACACACAACCACGGTCTGGACTTCGAAATTGAATCGAGTCAGTGGCAGTCGCGGCAGCAACTACGACGGCGATGCAGCTGTTTACAGCCCCATGCTAATTGAGTTTTCCACTTGGTATGCCAATTGCAAAGATGTGGCTGGAATCGCACATGAGACACACAAGACAGGAGGCCTCCTTGTCATCATTACCCGTGTGCAGCCACCCCTTCGGCTGTCGGACTGGAACTAACTAGGCGCGACGATTGGAACCTTCTCACAGGGGCGCCCAGATTGTCACTTCATTTTCGATGACATTTCGGTTCGGAAGTCGCTCTGATGATGATGATGACATTTTCGCAGTCAACTGACCATCAAAACCGCAACCATTTCCATTAGCTGAGGTAATTACACAATGGCGGTTCGGCGCTTCCCCCGGGGACCGACTGGTGCCTGCAATTTATTTTTGCGTGGAAAAATTCAATTAACCGGGAGGGGTCTCGACTGGAAAACAACTTCAGAATTCGTGTCAGAACTCTTTAAATGGACATCTAATTGAAATGATTGAGCACCTGACCACACGGGATTGCATGACTCGAACCAGACGACAATCTGGCTTCTGACTGCTGAATGATTGTGGGGAATTCAATTCAGGGGGTTGTCCAGCTCGCAGTGTTCGGGGAATTTCTGTGTAATTATCCTTGAATGGGGTTACAAGACTAGAACACGATAGTGAGTGAGTCTGACAACGAAGAGGAGTGGAGGTGTATGGTTCACCTTTGGAAGGTTATGACAGAGGCACAACTTTGATTACCGAAGCTCAAAGTCCTCAGCCGACCCTGCATCCGTACGTGACCTCCGATTGGAGGCACCCCACCGGTCTTGGCGCCCGGCTGGCATGTGAACGGTGAACCGTCTGAGTCATATCTCAAGTAAACTTCCATAACATAATTCCCTCAGAACCCATCACTCATCGATCGCTGATGGGTAATTAAGCAAACAAATGATTAATGATCGAAGTCAATGTCTTAATCGACTGCGATTGCATATTAATCACCGATGTCGGTTCCAAGTCTAACAGTGCAACTCCCTTTCTGCTCCGAGTCTGACTCTGACTGATCGCTGGCAGTTATGAGTGCAGGCGAAGCCCACCATTCGGTCAAACCCTGCAGACACCCATGTCAAATTGCGAACTCGAGTCGTCGCGGCGCCTCGCTTTGAATGCAACCAAACGGCTGCCCAGTGCGCTGCACCGTTTACCAACATCGGACGGCCCTTGTAGTACACCTTCTTCGTTCTTACCGGCAATTTACATGATAACTAGATCGTAGAGAATGTACTGCAAATTAGCTGTAATTCATGTCGCCTATCTTGTTGGCGTTTATGTTTGTCTGCCGGTTCGTTGGTTCGTTGGTTCGTTTTGTGGTTTCTTGGCATGACGGCAGCGGCGGTGCTCTCCTTCAATTATGATCTCTTATTTTCATTAATTGGGATGTCCATCGTTGGGTCTGTGGAGCCGTGTGGAACTGGAATGGTAGCCCCATCGCTCTTGCTCTCGCTCTCCGTGGCGTTTGGCAACGAAATTAAATCATTATTCCCTTGTTAGGATAATCAAAATAACACACAACACGACAGCTGAGCAACAAAGGCCGTGGGCACTACATCAGCCTGAACCACAGCCTATACCCACCCATTGGAGCTGTCAATGAGTGTTTAATTTGGCACAAAAAATGGTCACAAAAAGGGTTGCAATGACTGTATCTGACTGCACTGTTCGAGTCATTATGTGGTCTCTGTGGGATGGGTGCATGCCACAAGAGCCTGAAGGATCTTTTGATTTTTCCCTTCGAATCGCTGAAAGACGATTGAGCTCTTGATGGGTGCAATTGCTTTGTTGCGTGAAGAGGATGTCGATGAGTGATTGAGGAGATAGCTGCAGCCACATGGCAATCATGTGACAGCACTGGTTATAATTAGACTCGTCAAAGGACGTCAATCAACATGGTAATAGCGTGCTCAGTTTGTGATGAGGGAATGTGTCCGTCGTCGAATAGATTCGTCATGACATTCTTATCTACACTCATCCTTACAACCATGCAATTGGTGGGGTTTTCATGAATGTGAAACAATCCAGCTGCTGGCCATCCGTGAATGAGACGAGGATTGTTCTTCACCCAATCATCATCAGGATCTCATTCGTCTGATTAGATGAATGCTGCCAACGTTCCCAGATGTAGTCATGATTTGAAATCTATACCCTAAGAAGGAATTGATGAAGGACACGGAAGATTTAAATATTCTGAATTATAAAACCTCGCAACCATTGCAAGAACGGAACTGCCACCAGGAGATGCTGATATAAACTATGATATAAATTATAATTCAGATGAAATGTCAAATTAGACATCAATTGACTTGTGTCGATCGTGTTAATCATCCTAAACAAATATTGTTGTTATTTAATACAAATTAATGAGCAATGTGGATCATTACCAATAGTAGTTAGGGAGACGTGGCTGCCAGTGAATTTACCAGCAATTCACCACAGTCAGACTGTTTGACGACTCCAGTGATAGTCCTGTTAGCTTGATCCCACCGGCAAATGGTGACTGGAGCAGGTAACAGCGTATTTACTTTGTTTTCACTGGGATTCGAACCCGGGCAAACTCCAAACAAGGGCAGGTTCTAAACCAACTGCGCCATCCTTTCGTTACCAATAGTAAGGTTTAAATAATACGTGCAGCTAAAATTATTCCGACAATAGTTTGCCTGATCGGGAATGAACAAGTCTTAGAGTAAAGTCTTGGTCGATGCTGAAAATTTGGGCAGTTCTCTTTTTGGAGGACACCATATCCCAGGAGTATCTTCATCGTTCCCGGTTCCGCAAGAAAGCGTTTGTAAACAATTTGACAAGACCTTATCAGTGTGGCTCCATGCTGGACAGGTCCACTATCAAGTCTTGAAATTTGGGACAGTCCTGGAAAAATAGCCATATAGGGCAGATCGGCAACATTCCAATTTTCGTCGATTTCACGGACGTATACGATATATGATAAAATGTCCTTCGCACTTGCACCTATATTCGCTAGGTTCGATTCGCGGTACGACAAAATTAATTTTCACGGCCCAACCTTCTTCGAGTCACTGACAATGCTCAAAGAATAACAACTGTCAAGAAAATGCTTCTCAAACTTGACCCTGTATGACCTGTAGCGAACTATACGTCGTTCTGTCCAGGTTCAACATTCGTGCTCAACCAGCCCATCAAAGTTGAGTGATTTTTCCAACGCCAGTCTTCAGTCGATCGCACAGTAATCACAGGGCAATATTTAAGACCAGATCTTCCAGAACTTCGTCTATTGTCAATGTTCCCAGATGCAATTGGCGTATATGATGGTGATATCGAGACGGAAGCAACTAGAATAACTCTGGAGGTAAAGCTAGTATGAAACGAAGTGTCTGATTTTTTCTAGAGAGGGCGTGAGATATTGTTAGGACTCCATTTACCCCAAATCTGTCAACGTTACTGGCGACACCAATAACAATATCAAACGCAGAATAATTTTTGTGACTCGATATTTGACAAGAGGCAATTGATGAATGCAGTCGACTCTTGAAGGATCAATGTGACTTTGTTCACAAAATTCACAAAATAGAAATGTCGTTTTCACAGTGGAAGTTAGGTCATAGATTCCACTTAAATAGTGGCTTAACTTAAGCCACCGATTGCCATGGCTTAAGTGTTGATCCAGAGAGCATATAATTGCCATTAGTATATTAAAATAACTTCAACCTCAAAATACAAAGAGACACCCGCATTAACAACCAATTATTTTATCTGGCAATGCTCCTGAAGAGAAAAGAGAGCACACAAATTAATAGATTCACGCATAATGTAAGAACATCCTTTCATGCATGAACAATCGCTTGTTGAGTTGGTGTGTTCTCTCTTCCTCTTTTCAGCAGGGTGCTGTTCGTGTTCAATCACAATCACTATTCTGTTCATCGTTCACATAGTAGTCAATCCATGACTTACCTAAACGACCATGAAATATTGAGTGTTAAAACGACAGTTAGCTAAACAAGCAGATAAGGTTGCACTGTGAAATCGGGCACTAGAATATAATACTTTGATCATTCGAACCTAAGCTCAGAAGGCTTTATTGAAATGCTGACTTATTTTCTATATCTTGTAGTGGGTGGGTAATAACTAATCTGTGTCACTTTTAATACAGAGCGGTCGTCCTCAGGGTTCGATTCTGGGACCACTACTATCTCCTCTTACATAGTTACTTACTTATCAGGCTGCCGACCCATGCAGTGTCCGAGCCTGAGCGACACCTGCTTTCCATTGATGACGGGCCTGGGCACGCTGCTTCCAGTTATCAAGACCAGGCTGTCTTGCATTCGCGATTACTTGGTCTTTATGCCGGAGATTCGGTCTTCCTCTCCTTCTCAAACCAGGAGGCTCGGATTCGAAGACCCTCTTAGCTGGAGCACTGTTGTCCATGCGCTCGATGTGGTCGAGCCAGTGCAGTCGACGGATCTTTGCCTTCGGGACTACATCCACATTCTGGTACAGCTCATAGAGTTCACGGTTGTGTCTTCTCCTCCATTCGCCGTCCCGCTGCTATCTCCTCTATACATCAATAATTTTTGAGTCTGGAATATGGGCATCGGCAATTTGGGTTCTTGCTTACAGAATATCTTGCCTATCCTTATCTATCTCTCTCTCTCTCTCTTAACACATAAATCGCATGAAACATACCAGTTTCTACATCCTTGACATTCTTCCTTAACGTCAAAGCGATACTCCGTACTATACGCTCGTGGAATTTCTTACCACGGTTATGGAGAGTGGTACTACGACGCAGTTTCGTACCTCGTCTTCTTCCAATTGATGCGTAATATAAAGTTTTGGATACTGAAGTAATTGCAATTATATTCACATTCATACGACTTGCAGCTTCCTGCGTCTAAATCCGAAAATATGGCGATTAGGATAGCATTCTTAGACCATTTAATTCATTTTCGAAATTCCATAGAGGTTTACTGTGAACAATGACGGTAACCATCACGCGGATAGCTTTTTCATTTCCGAATATTCCTGTTATATGATATGTACTAAGCCAACAGAGATTTCTTTAGGTTCATCCACCTCACGTACTTTGACCATTTCCGGTGTGTCGACCGACGTCTGTTGGGACACCTGAATGTTCGACCTCACATGTACTACTCAATCACACCTTAACCGTTGAAATTAACCACACTCATTGATCCGTTATGCGTAAAAAGCGATAAGAGGAGAGGATACAATCACGAGGTGTACCGCGACATTTGTCTAGTCAAACATCTACGGATTTGACGCCTCAATTGTCTCTATCCCTTAAGAGGATTCGTCTCCCAGTCAGTGGGAAACCAGAGTAGAGGACCCCAAGTGGAGAAGAACCTGAGGGTGTATGTCTGAGGAAGCGTGCTTTCTATTTGACCTTGCTTTCTAATTGATTATGGCCTAGGGACACCTCGAACTGTCGATCTACACAAGAAGAACTACATCACCATTAGGTTTGTGTAATTCTCGAACGAATAATCTTATGGGTGATGATCGATAAGAATTCCGCCCTCCCGACCTCAGTGAAGTTACGACAGAAATCGCCAAACTAAGGTCCAACTAGACTGCTGGTCCCGATGGACTGCCTGCTTAGCTTTTTAAAGCAGCTGGCGCTGATTTGATAAGGTGCATACACCACACCAACTCATCTGTAAACTCTGGTCGGATAAAAGTATGCGCTACGGATGGAATCTTAGCATCGTTTATAATAATAATATGGGTGGCGCTGCAGCCCGTAGAGGGCCAGGGATTAGCTTCTCAGCAACCACTCGTGTTGTGTGTTATCCCACGCGTGGAAGGGACCTACAGTTTAATGCCGACCACGATCCACTATTGACCAAATATTCACATTACGGCAGATCTTGGTAAAGAGCCAGGAGTTTGAATTCGATACTCACCATCTATTTATCGACCTTAAGCCCGTGTATGACAGTATATGCAGAGACTAGTTGTACAGCGCATTGTCTAGTCTTGGAATTCCTGCAAAACTCGTTCGTCTTTGCAGAATCACGATGGAGAATGCCCGTTGCTCCGTCAAGGTCGGTAAAGACTGTACCGAGACCTCAAAAAGGAATTAAGCAAGGCGACGCACTGTCATGCGACACTTTTAACAGAGGCACGATATTCCACAATTCTCTGCAACTGCTCTCATATGACTAAGACATTGAGATCATCGGAAGAACACAACGGGCTGTCAGTGGGGCGTTTGTGAGCATCGAGAAGGAAGCGGCGAAGACGGGTCTTCGGGTCGACGAAGGAAAGACAAGGTACATGCTATGTACGAAGAAGATCCACCAATACCGACGTGGACAAAAACAGCTATAACTTCCAAGTAGTGAAAGACTTTGTCTACCTAGGCCCCGAAATTAATGCGAACAACGAAACCACAACAGAGATAAAAGGAAGGATCACGCTTGCCAATCGCTGTGTTTTAGGGCTTGGAATGCAATTGAGGAAGAAAGCCCTCTCGAAGAGCCAAGATATCTCAGTGCCAGTCCTGCTGTATGGCGCAGAAGCATGGACACAAATGAAAGCGGACGAAGAGATTCTTGGTCGAATCGAGAGAAAAGTCCTTCGTATTGTCTTTGGCCCCGTATGTACTGATGGTGTTTGGAGGAGGAGACTAAACGACGAACTATACGGTCTGCACAGCGACATCGATGTAGTCAAACGAGTTCGAGTCTCTCGTCTCAGATAGCTAGGCCATGTAGAGCGTATGGACACCAATGCTCCAGCCCGGAAAGTCTTCGACTCCAATCCCGAGAGACAATGCGGGAAAGGAAGACCACGCCTTCGGTGGCGCACGCAGATGGAAAAGGACCTGAATCAGCTGAACGTGCGTGACTGGAAGCAACTAGCACAAGGCATGTTGGCTGAGGCCCAGGTTCACTCCGGACTTGTAGCGCCAGCCAAAGAAGAAAAAGAAGAAGTTCACAAACGAACTAGTTTAAAAAAAAAGATCTTTCAAGTGAACTAGTTCACAATGTCATTTTATGTTAGCTCATTTAGATCATTAGTTCAACCAACTCAGGCATAAAATATTCTGAATACATGTAAATTACCTGTATACAACCTGTACAGCAATCTGTATACAACAAGGCGAATGTCGCATTCATAGTTCAAATATGCGTGTACGCATGCAGTTCATTAAGAACGATCGCTGTGGTTTTCATATGTGTAGGCATGTTCGTAGTTCTTTCACCAACAAATTTTGATGTGAGGATTATTCACTCTATTCCATCCATACAAATAAAACGTTCATGCATATCGAACATGTCACATGCAGCTACAAAGCTCCGCGAACAATCCGAATATATCGGTAGAACTGCATAGTTCCGCGCATAGGTCTCCTTGACCTAGTTAATTTAGCATAACTATTTGAAATCGATAAATATTTACTTTGTTTTTATTATATGAGTAGTTTTATTTAATTTTGTTTTTATAACAATAATATGACAACCAATTGGCGAAAATCGCATAAGACTTTGTTGCCTGAGCAGTGAACTAAATTGAACTAGAAGAACGAACTAGATCAATAAACAGACATGAACTTAACTGAGCGCTCTCTGAACTGAACTAAAACAGCACAAGTCTAATCACCCTGCATTGATTGCTTTAAATCCTTTAGACAAGAAATATTCACTGTGTTGAATTTGGTTTTCCTGGAGGTTGCGGTCTAGTGAATGGCACGCGGGTACTTAAGCTTGTTCCTACTAATATACGTCCCCGGTACTTTTTTAAGCGCTGCCACAAGAATGCGTGTTTCTGTCAAACCTACGGGCGGCCCTATCGCACGTCCTATTAACCAGAAAAGTGCTTTGTCATCCCAGCCACTATCTGCGTGGGTATCTAACGAAAAAGTGCTCTTTGAATACATTCCCTGTTCATTTCAGAGAAACACTGCCCGAACCCTGTGCTGGCAATCATTTTCATTTCCATTATTCTAACTAGAAACCATTGTTTTACGGGGAGGCCCACTGTCAAGGTTAGTATTTTTTTCCTAAATTATGCTAACGTCATATTAATTCAAAAATTCTGTATTTCTCCACTTTTTTTTCAATTAAGCCCATGATGTAGGGGGCATTGAAAAATTATGGAAATCCATTCTGCTCCTCTTTGCCTCTCGGAATTAATGCATCTTGTCCCATACCCATGCACGTATCTTTATTCAAATTAAATTCACAACAAAAAAAAGTAAAAACCTATCAAACCGCGAAATCTTTGACAATTTAATAAGCACTCTGGAAATTGAGACGTTTCCACGTTGCCGGTACCGCCCGCTGAACAACATATTACACCTCATTAAGATGTTCCTTCCCCTCGGAGAGGGTAACAAATGTTGTGGCCTCGGTCTGGTGGCAGTGACGGCAGCGGTGTCGGTGGAGGCGGCGGCAGCGGCGGCGCGGCGGTCGCAGAACGATTTACGAGCGTGTTGTGCGGAATGGAAATCACTCTGCCAGCACCGTCGAGATATCCTTAATTAGACTAATTAAACACCTAAAACATATTTTTTCTTGTGACCTCTTTTCACGTGTGATCCATGCGGGCTCCTGAAAGGTAGCCGCGAAGCCGAATTCCTGATCCGGGACGGAGCAACTCAATTTTCGGTTTCTGTTTTTTTTTTTCGATTCTTGTACATGCGTGCGTGCGTGCGTTTGCGGACAAGGCGAGGGTCTCAGGAGTTGCGTGGCGTCGAGGATTGATAACAATGACATTGACCGAGTTGTGCAGGTGTGTTGGAAATGGATTACACGCATGAGGACAATGGACTTATTGGGGTCCTAAGAGGATGTCGCATCTGCAACAGTCCCGGTCTATAGGTTTCGGGTTTTGTTCTATGCCGGCGGAAGTGTGACTAATAGATGCTTTTAGGTGCCTAAAGAAGTTGTCTGTTATCGTTTCTCGTGTGTTTGATTAATTGAGAGGTCGACTGCTTAGGGAGTCGATTTCTATTCTATTATCGAATTCGAGTTCATTTGTGTACATGTTTTGTTTCTGTAGCGGCTGGAAAGTGAATTTGAGACTTGGCTTATTATGATTCACCTGATGAGAGGCAGGTTGATTTTTAGTCGAATTGAGATGTCAGTGGAGGAGAGAAAGCAAAGAGAGATGCGATTAAGTGGTAATTGGTCCCATGGTAGCTGCAGCGACTATCTTAGAGACAATCGCCACAGTGGCTTTATTTTAACAGAATTTCGTGAATGTGATGATGGGATTAGTCACCTAACATTCTTCGCCTTAAACAGCATCATTGGATTCGTATCACGGTATCACCCAATCAGTAGACAACGGATGGGATGGACGCATGAGGAGTGGTCTGAACATTCTCATTAACCAAAGTGAGCCTTCCTAGTTGAATGTAGGCTTGAATTTTGTCACATCTAGTGTGTTTGTATGACGCAGTTGGTTAAGTGCCTGCCATTGGTTAGTGGGGTCACCGGTTTTTGTCATAGTAGAAATAAAGTTAATACGTCCCCTTCTCTTCCATACCCCCTTCAAGCCAACCAAGAAGTTCTACCTCCAACTTCTGCCACTGAACTGGAACTATTCAGTAAACAAGTGGCAGTCAACTCAGCCCAGGCACTCAGAACATTCCGACTGTGGGCCGAACTTAACCATTATTAACCCTTGTGTGAATACAACATACCTGGGTGTGTATTTGGATTTTGAACGCAAAAATCATGTTGATGATCATTACAAACTGGTGCAGTGTGGGTACGTGCGTCGACCCCTACGAAGACTAACCTCCTGCCTGAGTTCGATTCCCGGCCGGAACGACCAAAAATAATATTCACGGCAGCACCTTTTTCGAGTCGTACACAATGTTCGTGTATGCTCTCTTGTTCCTGCTCTCTTTTGCTTACTCACTTTCTGCTCAGCTTTGTGTCGCGTTTTTAAACGTTTTGATCACAGTGTCGCTTTGCTTAATTATCGAAATAGCACATATTTGTGGAAATGTTTTTAGTTAAAATAGAAATTATTATTTTAAACGCACAATAAATTCATTAAAATTTCCTTAATAAATGAACTATCTAAAACAACAATAATTTTTCCAATCAGGCTCGTAGTTCCTGAGAAAAAGGGAAACAAACAAACATAATTTTCAGATTTATATATTAGTATAGATTATAATCGGAGAGACAATTTTAATTTGGAAAATGGCAAGTGATGAAGATTTTTAATACGTCGGGTTTAGTAGAAGACGAAAATGGTGTTAGAGATAAGTGTGTCTATCAGAACGAAAATTAAATTAAGCATAGTATAGATTCAGAGAACTCACATCCACTTTTCGTATCTAAAAGCAGTTATAGACCAAATAAGTTGAAATCTACACCCACCACCTCTTTGTCGCATATGACAGCGTGCCTAGAGACGTCTTGTCTAGTTTTGACAATCCTGCCAAACGCGTCAGTTGTGTTGGTTATTTATCGCTGTTCCCTTAAGGCCCTAAACGAACTCACTGAGACCATCAATGTCAAAAGATGATTTAGTAAGCCAACCAGTGTTTATCGTCGCAAAAATCTGTAACTTTATTGTTCTTAGTGATAATAAGGTGTTTGAAATAATAAAAAATACTGTTTGTGGATCTTGCACGTTCTTCAGATGTTGATGGTTTGGATTTAAACTCACTGTCCAACTACATGAATCATAGTTTCATCTGATCACTGTTAATATAATGTGTACCACAGGCAGTTTGTGGCGACTTTTGTCTTTTCTCTCACAATTACCGATGCACTAATGAATAATCGCAGTATACGTATTGACAGCGGCAAACGGCGCTGACAGTTAAGACTCTATGTTAACATTAAACAACCGAACATTTTAAATTTTTCGAAAATAATTTGAAAGTTGATTACATGAATATACAGACATGATTTTATTTAATAAGTTGACTCTTTAAGCTTTTCTAAAATATATAACACTTTTGTAGTTACCTTTGCACGTATAGAGATTGAAGATGTTAAATAGTTACTTCCCAAAATTATTTATGCGACATAATTTCTCTAGAAAACCTTAGACATATTTTTTGGGTATAACGGTTCTGTGCAAATGTTTAAAATTTATTAATACAAATAACTTGGACTTCCTAATTCGATGCCGTTGTCCGCTGCAGTTTGATCCCCGCATGCAGTGGTTAGTGCATGTCTTCCCCCTCACCCCTGTTAAATTCATCAAGCTGAGTGAGTTTTGACAGAGCTTGGGAGATCTGTAATCAGGAAGACCGAGCTTAGTGTAAAAGCCAAGGTAGCATCGAGTTGCCTGTAGATCTCTAGTACGTGGTTTATGCCCGCGACCCCTTCATGCGGGTCAGAAGAAGATGATGATGATGATAATTTAGACTTCTCCCTAAATTTTTTCATTAATAAAAACATTTCAATCCATTCAAATCCATGAGTGACTCCATCATTCTTAAGAAGATCGTGTAAAACTCACACTCCAACACAAGAGTAACGATCTTTCAGAAGTCATTACAACGGTAAGCATACGCGGGTGGCATTAACGTGATTGGCAGAACACAGTGAACCGGCTATGAGGCATTTGGTGGCATTGAGACAGAAGCGGCTAAAATGGGTCTAGCGGTGGATGGGGTCAAAACGAAGTACGTGCTGTCCTCAAGAACGGACATTCAACATCGACGTCTTGTTCGAGGTAGTTCAGAACTTTGTCTATCTTGGCTCCGGAGTAACCAGTATGAAAAACATCAGTAGCGTGATCAAGCGCATACTAACTCCTGCCAACCGATCAATCTCTAGAGGGACCAAGCTGACTTACATAAGATGAGAATGTCCTTGAGCTCTTCGAGAGAAAAGTTTTTGAAAGATAGGTTTCAACCACGAAATGCTCCAACAGCATTCCTTCCAGATCGAATTGGAGGGCTGAACAGCCAACCACTGCGGCCACGAGTTGCCTTAAAATAGAGGGGAAAAAAGGCACTGCTCAATTGGTGTACATGCAGGAAGGATCGATGCCACATACAATGACTTTTGCAGAAGCTACATGGCTGAAGGGGAGATAAAAAGGAGATACAAATAACCTCGTTTGCTCGTGTAGCGCTGTGGTTCGAAATAGGTATGTACTCACATCTAGGAGTCTACAATTTCAATAATCAGCGAACAAATGGCGTCTGTGTTAGCTAGCTGGCCCAACCTTTTTCTTTTCAGCCGAAGTATTGAGTTAAGGAGTAGTCAATTGGTGTGGTATCACAATGGGCCTAAGTTTAACTGCTTTTCAGTCAGCCACTCCTACCTAACCTAACCTTGGCTCACATATGCAGGAATTTGGCTTAAATATCCATCCCATTCCTTGATAAGTCCAATGACCGGCACTAACTATCGAGAACAGATCAATAAATTTGCCCATCCTCCCTTCCCAGATCTCTTAAAAAAGCGAACGCCCTTGACACTCCGAACAATTTAATTTGCCACCCCTTCCCGCATACGACAGCTAAACCTAATCCATCAAAACCGCCTGCCTCGCCTTACGACCAGTTTAGAAATGTTCAATAATGTCGTCATTAATATCCAAACAGAGTTTCTCGCAAGTTGATGACTGTAATTCTGTTAACAGCTGACACCCCCTCGCAGCCGCCATTGATTTGGCGGTGTACACTGCTCAGCCTCCTAGTGCAGGCCGCCTCCGTGTAACAGATTCTCCTCGCCGAAGTGATTTATGTTCCCGTGATGTTGTGATGGCTTATGACACTGATGTATCTCCTTTACACAATCTCATCCCCCTCCCTCTCTCTCGCTCTTTCAGTATCGGATCAGATGTGGCGTGATGGGTGCGAGCCGGGAAAATGTCACAAGATCCTGTCAATTGAATGTCACCGTCTTGACACGTAATTATTTTCGCCGCTAAGTAGAAGCAACAAGCTCACGTACCTTGTCGTAAAGAATCGAATTAGCTTTCGAGTGCAGTTGCCTAATCCGATTACAATCACCCGCTCAATGCAGTGGCAATGAATATTCGATGGGCGAACCTTCGGATCGATGGAAGGTTCCTCGCGTGATTGAGGGAGGAAAGCCATAAGCTATGTATAAGCTATAAGATGTGGGGTGGATTTGTGGCATAATTTACGCGTATCCAGTCAACGTGCCTTGTCACACTTGCTTGGGCTGGAAAGGGCTTCGTTATGTGTGATGAATCTGGGTCGTGTGACACAACAGATTTACAAGATGTCTCAAGGGATTTGGGTTATCAGTGTTGGCACTGCGATGAAGAATGAATTCTTTACAATGACAGCGTATGTATGCGTATTCGGGAAAAGAATGTCGAACGTGCCAGATTGACTTTGAAGAGAAATGCTTCAAATTTAACTAATTTTGTTAAAGGCAATTGATTTTCATTGATTACAAGTTCGATCAGAGTGGCTTTGGCTGCTTTCCATAGTCAATTCCAATCTCGACGTATTGCATTGAAATAAAAAATTGGGCATTGCCCGTTTCGAACATGGAATCAATTAACAAGGCAAATGGCATCTGCATTAAAAATCCTAGAGGATACTTTCGGATCCAACAAGTATGTAATTGCAAGGAGGAGGACATGATACGCACCTCTCTAAGAGTACCTAAGAAGCTGAAGTGAGTTGCGGCGACTGTCACTTGCCTACCAAATCCCTATCGGCAACACAGTTTTTTTTATCTGAAATAGGCTTATGCCCAGTTTCACAGTGGAGGTTTCCCAACGTAAGTTCAGCTAAATCGATGTACAACCGAGTTAAAGTTTATAGTTTAATTCGTTAATTTCCACTTCAATTCAGTTAGACTTCGTGTGTGTGCTGTCGAAAAAAAAATAACGCAAAACTTTTGCAATTCGTGCGCGCATTTGCTTGAAATTTATAGTTTTTAGACGCATTACCTGGGCTTTGTAGTTTTAAAATGCATTTGGTGGAGCCCTTTGGAACTTTTGAAGCGCATCCTTGCCGTTACCGCAGAAGGGAGATTTTGATAACATAACTCGAATAATTCTGCAAAACTTATCTGCAAAAAAAGAAACAAACTACTCACTCTGGAAGGCGGTGAAGAGATTCAAAAAATCTGAACTACATTACGCGCAAATCAATGGAGGCGAGGGGGCTTTATAAAAATAAAGCTAATCTCTTCGCTGATTACTTGGAGGAAACGCTTAAGCCATTCGACGGCCAAACTCTTCCAGTCACCTTCAATGGACATGATATATATGACGACAATTATGTAATGAGAAGTGCTACCTTGGCAAAGCTCAAGCAAGAACTAAAAGAGCTGAAACTGAATAAAGCCCCTGCTTACGAATTAATTACAGAAGAAATTCTTAAAGAGTTACCTAAGAAAGCCGTTCTTAAGTTACTTTACTTAATTAATGCCGAGCTTAGACTTGACCATGTCCCTAGTCAATGGAAAGTGGCAGAAGTTATAATGGTACCAAAACCCGGGAAAACCGCCGACGGATAAAAAGTCGTATAGACCTATTGCACTACCAAGTACATCGTATAACTGATGTAATAGAAAAAAAATTTGAACGAAAGCTCGTTTCTTCAGCCACATTTCTCGACGTTTCCCAAGCATTTGGCAAAGTTTAAAGTGAAGACCTGAAATATAAACCCTGCCGATCTCTACCAAGGAAACTATATATTTTTTTTAACGAACTCTCTTTGATAGGATCTTCCTTGTGAAGTATGGAAATTAATACTCTGCATTTAAAATCATAAATGCTCGTGTACCGCAAGGGATTGTTCTTAGCCCTCTGCTATTACTACTGCATACTAGTGATTTACCACAAGAAGAACACACTGTTCCAGGCAACATTTGCTGACGACACCGCCATTTTGGTAACTGGCTAAACGGTTGAAGAGTCTACAGCAAGATTACAACGTGCACGACATCAGATACACGAATGGATGGACTTCTGACGAATTGTCCCTAATGAAGGCAAATCAGTTTATATTAGTTTCACTAATAATAATAATAATAATAATAATAATAATAATACGGGTGGCACTACAGCCCGTAGAGGGCCAGGGTCTGGCTTCTCAGCAACTACTCGTACATTGCACATTGTGGGTGCTATTGTTCTCCCTTAAAATCTAAAGTTTTATGCCGACTCCGAACGGCGAAGTTTGAGAAGCTTTTTCTAGACAATTATTACTCTTTATGCATTGTCAGTGACATCCTGAAAAATCATTGTTTCGTTGTCCAACCCCTTAAAACTTAAACATCATTATTGAAAAATATTATTAAAATTTCGACTCAATATGAAATACACGTTGTTAATTTCGCCATTAGGTCTGTTGTCATTATAGCACCAATGTGCAGGCAATTCGTCAAACCTTGGACAATTTTGGGTGTGAGTTAGCTTTTTAGGACCTTAAGCCACTAACCATATAGAGATTGGTGATTGGAGTGCCGTAGCGGCCAATATCGCCAGAGAGCGACAGAGCTTGGATTCGGACGGAAATCTGTATAAGAATTTGCTGATGAATGAAATGAAGGCGAACGACAATATACAACATCATGAGGTCGCTAACTGGTGCTTGGAAATCGAAATTTTGGCCAAACAAATCATCATCTCATTTTTGTCTCGTGACAGTCAACAGTCAAGATTGCCTTTATTGGAACGAACACAAATCTGATGTATTCGACCAGGCATTAATGTATCCGAAAAGTGGGACTGTTTGGTACGATTCATGGTCTGGCGGCATCACCAAACATTAATTCTCTTAAGACGAAGAAGGTGACACTTTTATCGCTTATTGTATCTCGTATAGTGAATGCGACGTTAACTGACTTTCTGTGGCTAATGCTGGAGAAAACCGATGTATCCACGCAGTGGTTCTAATAAGACGTGCCATGCCATAGGAGAAAAGGCACACTCGTCATCTCACTTGCCGCTACGACTTGACACCACTCGATTCTCTCAAGCTACCTAAATTACATAGCCTATGCTAAAAAGTCGTTCCAGACGCTAGTACCGGAACAATGTCACATTCATATATTGGACCGGCTGCTGGAAGTACTTCCACCGAATTTGTACAATCGTTACATTTTGCAAAATAAAAGAAAGCACGACCGATTCGTTTCAAGAACTCTCTACTCGGTTCCTTCTTCTGTTTGTTACATTTCCAATTCTTTAGCTGAGTAAAATCTAAAGGAGGAATTGATTTGGACAGATACAATGAGTTCAAAAAGGTATGTGTGGAGTCATTTTATAATTTCATTTTTACTTATTGCTACATACGGTTTTCTGTTCCATAGTTAACAGCTTAGTTGTAGCTTCAAAATAAACCTACAACCCTTTTATATCTCACACCGTAGGAGTTCTTTAAAATGCTTCTCTCACATCCGTAGACCTTCTTTTTTTTTGTGAATTATCTGCATTATGTCATAATAAACATAAATACTTTGTCCAGCATAGCTTGATATTTCTAAGTTGGACTTCCCAGTGGAAATGCCACCCGATGAACCTTCCCCCCTTCTTCAAATTTAATCCGACGAGCGGACATGGTCTAACATATTCATTTTCGCAACACGTCTATTTGCACAAACTCCTCCAAGCCTGCTCCCTCTTTCATAGCATTACGTGACAAGAAACCGAAGCTGTTTCCAAATTACCCAGGGTTCAATTATACTCTGAATAATAGCACATTTATACTCATTACTTTGGAATACCCGTCACCAAGACCCCGGTCGCATCGATTAATAACAAGAGTGCTTCATCACATTTATCTTAATTAACATCATTCATATTGATAGCCAAGATTGTCTCCCGACTGTACCCTGTTCCTGACCCAATCTCCCAGCACTGACTTCTGTCTTACTCAATGACGCACCCGTCCGCCCATTGAGCGAAACGCCGAAGGATTTACAAATCGCAATGAAAAAAGAAGTTGATATCATATAAATGCCGATCACGCCGATAGCCCGAGACTTATCTGATCCCGAGATGAGACACTCACGCTGATGTGACCCGCCTGTTCGTCTCCTTCCGTATCGCACACCTCTGTCATCCTCAGCACATCCGCTTTGCGGTCGTATTAATTACTGCATACCGAACGGCCACCAGTATGTGCACACGTCCGTGGGCACGATCCGCAACTCCCTGCAACACCGCTGCACTTGGGCAAAAATTAATCCGAATACCATGTTAAACGACACTTTAATGGCCACTTTATCTCAATTAATTCAAATTTGTGACCATAAAATATAATTCACCAAAGCCATCACATTAATGGCGACAATAAAAATGGGCCATGGACAGAAGAAGGTGAAGCTGCTGCAGCTCCGCCGCCCTGGTCAGTACCTGCAGTCTTGTTGCCCACTGCCACAGACGACTGTGGTGCACAGCTCCACAGACCGTGCCAGGGGAGAGAGAGAGAATCGCATTTTTTCTAGAAATATAAAGGAAGATGTCGGAGAACCCCGATACAGCACATAAAGAGACAGAGTCATTCGTCGAAATGGCCAAATGCACTTATCGGAGCTGACAGTTTCGTGTGATAAAACGAAAAACAAAAGATGCAGAAGTGAATGAGACCAGCAGCCCGCTCTCCAACCGCTCGGTAGGCTTTGTGTCCTCGCTGTGCTTGGATTGGGTTTGTTTCTCTGGGATGCGAATTCCCGCTGGTGATGAGTTCCATCACCTGGGCTCCGCAATCGGCTCGCATCGGCAGTGCATCCGATATCGAGGCGAATAAAGCTGATTGAGTCCACTGATAGTGGTGCGGATGCAGGGGAGACCTCATTTTGATTATTAAAAAAATTACACACTGCAACACAGATATAAATACGAGCCGCGCCACGGGAGGTGGATTAAGAGAGGATGCACCAACCTTCCGCCCCGCCGAGTGCGCCGGATGGTATGTTCGTGGATTTTGTTTGAATGGGGGTGATGTACGGATAAGCACTTATTGATTTCACATTAAGTACCTGTTGTTGGCTGAAATCAGCAATATTTGCAGCAGTCAGCTGACCAATTCAGGCCGTCCTTACGAGCAGCATGTCAACGAGTCTCCCACGAGAACTGATTCGGAGCGAAAATTGATCCGGTAAGGGAATGGCCGCATAGCAATTGCGTGATGGCTTCAGTCATCGTCGTCGTTATCTTGTTTGAAAGCGAGTGCTCAGCTGGATGCCATACATTGTGGGTTAATTTTAATTATTTAATTTAAGTCTTCGTGAGTCGCCGAGGCGTAGTGGGTTAATGCGTCGACTCCTACGCAGAGGATGCCATGTTCGAATCCCCATTCTACCAACTTCTATAATTCACGGCTTCCACCTCTTTCGAGTCACTGACAATGCTCAAAGAGTATTCCTGTCTAGAAAAAGCTTCTCAAATTTGCCGTTCGGAGTCGGCATAAAACTTTAGGTTCTTCCCACTCGTCATAGAAAAATAGCACGCACAAGACGAGTGGTTACTGAGGTAAACTAGGCCCAGGTCCGGCTCGGACGTTCGTGCCACGAATATTATATTATATATAATTTAAGTCTTCGGTGAGGAGTCTACCTCGGGCCAAACCGGAAATCCACAAATGACACTCTGGTGGAGATCCGACTCAGAACTGCCCTTTCTTCTTCACTCTATCCAAACAATAGAGACTTGCCACTGGAAGGAACATAATGAAGATAAGCAGAACGACATGACTGATTCTTAGTGTGTTCAAAAGTTCTATTTCGTATATTTGGCCTCATCCACGATTGAGGAGAAAACACAACCGTGAACTCTATGAGCTTTACAAAGACGGTATGTAATCCGGAAGGCACTGGCGTCTAGCCACAGCGACCGAATGAGAACCAATGCTCCGCTTGAGAGGATTGTCGTAACTGAGCCTCCTACTTTTATAGGAAGACTAACCTCTGGTATATCGGAGCCAATATTCGCGGGCTCAAGCCAGCTTGGCATTTAAGACCAACAAAGATGGAAGGCAACTGTAGCTAGGCCTCAGACCACATATTACTAACTGACCTTAGAAGTTTGTACGTTCACCTTGAGAACAAGTCAATTAGGTCAACAAAGTAGCGAGAAAAGACGATGAAGTGACAGTTCAACGGACCTTAATGGTCTAAGTGATATTTGGCCCAAAGGCTATAAGGATTTTCGCCTTTCTTCAAATTAGGATTTGTGTGCATATATGTGGGGGGCGTAGTGTTAAGTCACTTAGATCATCTTGCGGTAGTGGTGTTCTCAGCTCTGTGGTTTTAGCGCCAACACGGATCGTTGGGATTCAGGTTCGAATCCTGTGTGGTAGTACTTATTTTACTTTTTGGTTCCATCACCTTGATCTTTCTGAAGTGTTGATGATGACATGATGTTGTGGAGATCCGTAACTCTCCAAAGTACAGCCGTCGCATTGCACAGCTGGACCCATCCACGTCACTTGCGTTCTAACTTAACGGAGATGGAACTTGGTGCATAGAGCATAGAGAAAGTAAGTATTGCCGTGAAAAGTTTTTTATGAGTTTATGAACGGAGAAATGGTATTTATTTGTTTGCCCACAGTGATTCGAGGCTCTTCTTTCGCATGAGTTTGACGATGTTGTAGAAGCGAGGAAGATCGCGAAGTATTCGTAGGTCCACCCGGACATTGATAAGCCATCCCAGAGGATCATTCCCAAGGGTGGAGTACACCAAGAGACGAAAAAAATAGCAAATTTGGTAGCCGATACGAGATAGCAGATTGGTAGCACTCAGCTGAAGTAGATTAAGTCTAGGTCATAGATCCATAGTTGCTGCTTGAAGTGCATACACGATCGTTGATTGGTGTTCATCGAAAGGACGGTATTGCTAAACTGCTTTAATAGTTCGAATCGGGAAGTCAACAGTGGTTGAGTCGGTGGCGCACAGTGGTCCCGTTGTATGGGAGAGTTGGAAATAAATCTGTAACTTTTGAACCCGTGAACCGATATTAATGACTAGTACTATGAGATCTTATTATGTTTCAAAAATGGTTGATGTATCTCATAAGCTAACGGAGTAATCTTAAATTAAAAAAATAAAAAAAAACACCTTTTTTGTTTAAATGCATAAAATATTTTTATTTTTATTGTCTATGACTCGAAATTGGGACTTAAAGCAAATTTGTAATCACTGTTTATAAATATAAATTCAATTTTACAAGTTTTGGTAACGTACACTTTATTTGGAATTAAAGAAACTAAGCAATTCAGTATAATAAGGCTTGCGCTTCAGTACTAAGTGGCAGCGAATCTTTTGTTTTTGGTTCAGGTCTTAAATACGCAATCATCAGATGATGATACCAACATTTGATGAATAACATCTTCATTTCTTGCCGAACGATAGTACCTATAGTCTTTATTCCGACTTTCCTGCGCCTCCTCTGACAATGATCCGACGGGCAAGGCTGCTGATGATATTATTTCTGCTCCGTGGAACAGAATTTTATGCACTGTTGCTGGCATATAATACCAGGGATATAAATTTGTAGCTATTGTAGTGGTTTCCTGGGCATAAGCTTCAAACTTGTCGGGGTCAATCCATAAATTGCTGCATATTGTCTCTAGGATAACACTGAATCTTTTTATGAGTTGCACATCTATTTCCGTTATTTCTGCTGTTGATAATGGGTCTTCAAGAAATCTTCTAGATATGTTCCCATCGTTGGTTGTGCCAAATCCTTGCTTTATTATATCTACTTTAATACCCATTTTTTGTATAAACTTCTGCTGAATTTGACTCATCCTTGCCTGGTGTATGGGCTGTGTCGTTTTTGTTGTTCTCCAAGGTTTAAACTCCAAATTGTAGGCCACATGTAGCAAGTATTTCATAAAACTAATGTTAGAGCTTCCTGATTTCTTGGTTTTGCTCTAAGTAATTTCAAGTCACTCTTCAAATCAATTTCCGTTACTATTTGATAAAAAGCTGCCGAAGTTTTAAATATTTCCATCAAAAAAGTAATCGCACAAGAATCTACATTAAAATACAATACTTGCCATCGCAAAAAACTTCAAATTTTCACAACAAATGCTGGA
Source organism: Eristalis intricaria (assembly GCA_964034865.1). Taxonomy (NCBI): domain Eukaryota; kingdom Metazoa; phylum Arthropoda; class Insecta; order Diptera; family Syrphidae; genus Eristalis; species Eristalis intricaria. Next base: position 89,750,947 of record OZ035875.1, on the reverse strand, counting down.
ATGCAACTGCAATTTTTAAAGTATTTTCGATATCTATATAAGGCAAAACGTCATCTTCCTAATTGAAATCTTCAATATTTTCGGAATCATAAACTAATTCCCGATGCCTCAAAGTCAGAAATAGATATTCGCCAATAACACTCTAATTACCCCCCTTTTTTGCCCCATTGCGACATGCATTTATGACACCGCAAACAAAAGATAAAAGCAATTAGTTTCATAACTATAACAATTTTATGACCCAAAGAATTCTAATTCACAATAATAAATCACATCCTCGGCATCTTGCATAGAGTTTGCACAATACATGCATTGCAAGGGAAATCGTTTGAAAATGGCGAAAAATGCACGACATTGCTCCACTTAAATGCCTCGTACTCCCAAAGTGATCTAAAGTGGTCACTAGTTTTTTCAGCATCGATAGACAATACTTTTAGCTTTCAGAAAAAGTTGGTCTCCCGTTGGAGACTCTTGGAACATATTCGTTATAGGCTATCAAACATTGAAACGCCCCTCTCAAAATGTGCCTTTAATTAAAAGCCTGGTTTATAAAATTGGTAAGCAATAAGAAAAAACTGAAAACGCAGTTTGAAAGCGAGATGTATGACCTTTTTAAAAAAAAAATTGCTTTAGGTTCCAATGTACATAATTTTAGGAAATATGGCACATCAAATTTGCTTAAAAAATACGTCAATTTTTGTAATTTTCAAAGTCCCAACTTTGAGCTAATGGTACAGCCAAACGCATGATCCAAAGTCAACAAAATTTTGGATTTCTAGGTTCTCATATTTGTGGCCGGGAAAAATATGTCACTTCGGGTATTTATTTCCACTGCGGGACCACTGTGTGGCGGTGCGCGTTAGTGATCTCGGATTAGAGCTCCAAGTTTTTTCTGAGTTTTTTTGGTCAGTAGGAACATACAATAAAGACTGTCCATACGGACTGAAAAATAAAAACAGATGGTAGTGTAGACGCCGAAAGGCAAATAGATAAGTAAGTTTAGATTATTTTAGAGTACCTGTGAAGGGTCAGTAGGATAGATTTTAAGAACATGAATTATTTAGATATTAAGACAGATTTAATCATTAGTCTCTAGTTTTAACGATCATACAATTTTGCACATCGATATCGGCGGGGACCGAATTCGAATCCCGAAGAAAAAGGACTTTGGATGGATTTTCTTTTTTCTTCTTTTCTAAATTAGATGTTAGTTGTAAGTTAGGTTAAGCCAATATTGTTAGTTATAAGTTAATAAAATTTGTGAAAATACCATCTGTGACTACCATCTTATTGTCGCGATTCATAAGTTTATGGTCAAATGGCGCCTCGCGGCGCAAATATAAAGGAATAACCACCCATAAGACCACGGCTTTTCTCCACGTCTGGTGAGGACCTTCCGTACGAGATCACGCGTAATTGCAAAAATCGGAGTAACAGTATCTAAGGCAAGTCACCGAGGGAGCTTTTGATCAGTCACACCTACCTACTAACCTGAGAGAAACGTACGGTTCTTCGCTAGGGGGTGTCCTTCGATTTTGGTGCCCATCGTCCGATAGCTACGAATTTCACAACACAAGCTTGAGACTCTCCATTCCTCTCATAAAAAATAGCACGCACTCAAAATGAGAACATATATCTTTTGTCCCTGATTGCCAAATAATCTGCAATTCTCACTCAAAGTGACACGCGGGGTTCTATACGTACACGACTGTAACTTCCACCAACTCCATCCACATTCAATCAAACTCCATTTCTCCCACTGAACTGAACTAAATGTCCACCTTTTCTGTTTTATCGCAGCCGATCATTAGCCTCACTCACTCCTCTGCAGCTCCGTCCAGACGAGTCACTAATGCCTACTCCACTGTTTTGACACATTCCCGTGGTCCATAAAAGTCAATTTGTTTCGGACGCATTATGTGGAAGAGTCTCTGTGAGAGCACGACTCCTCCACTGGCCGCAGAGTAATGGAGCTGGTGTCCGCTGCACGAGGCGCAAATGCACACACGAAACAAAAAACTGACTTAATCCAAAATTATGCCTTCAACTTGTTGCAATGGAAATTGGGACCTGCATCGGGTGATGCAGCACCTCCACCGAAGCATCAGCGTCCGCCACCAGCCTCACAATATAGCAATTACCGAATTCCAAAAATGAAGGAAATTTTCGCGAAATCTTTCGCCAAACCGTCCAAGCCGATGATTTACCAGTAAATCATGAGCTCCGCGAGAGTTATTTCATCGGAATTTCACTCCTCGCCGAGTGCACATGTGTGCGTGGATTTCCAATGCATGGCCTGTCGTGCGGAATGCCTAGCATTACGGCGCGAAGACGGCCGACCGACTGGCAAGCTGGCGCGGCGTACCAGCAATTTACTTGTCAAGCCCGAATAAGAATTATCGCCGTACTCTTCCGTCGTATGTAGGTGCACCGCTCTTGGAAGCGTCGCGTTGAATGACTTCTGCCCAAAAGTGAGTGCGGCCTTGTGAGCCACCCGCTCTGCTACCAGCACAACCTGGAGACGTATCTATTTGCCGATCGGACGTGACAAATTGAGTAATGAACTATGAGGCTGGTCCCGTCTCACTGGCGAGAGTCGCTGGCGAGTCCCATCAAACGCTAATTCATAATGAAATCATTAATAAATCGCGCGAGCGCTCCGATGATGGGGCGGCTAGACGCCACGCCGACGAGGTATGAGGGACAGCAGAGTGTAGGGAGAAGCCGAAGAGAAATTAATTAAAAGATCATTTATTCGGAAATTGCAATTAATATTCCGGGCACACGCAGACAGCAACCAGCCCGACGCTGGGCGGTGGCATTGGCGGTGGTAAAACGTGTTTCAAGTGACCGCGGATGCAAATCGAGGCCTAGGACCTGTCCATAAGTGCATCCAGCTGCCTGGGCTTGGATGAGAGATGGACGATCAAATTGTTTTTGAATGCTGAACAACCTCCCCTATGGACAGCGTCTGCTGCCTATCGCTGCGTCTCTCTGATGTTGTTACCAGAATATCCTGATCTAGGATGGGAATCAATTTGTTTTTGCCAGAATGAGTTTCAGCTGAAATGTGAGAGAGATGACGACGCGACCGTGCGCTGGTAGCGAGAACAGGTAATTTACATCGATGCGGTCGCATACTGAATGGGGAAAATATGCACGCGCACGCGCGTTGATTAATATTTGAGATGACACTTTGTCTCCTTGCTTTAATTGTGGTATTATGTTGCATTGCGGTCATTAAGAGTTAAATGAGAATGATCACTCGGGTGGAACAGCAAGATTGGTTTGAATTTGATTGCTCAAGATGAGCGTTAAAGAAGTAGAAGACTATTAATCACACGCAGGCTTTTCAATGCGTTTGGGTTACAGCCACCAATTTTTTTAAATTTCTTTGCAATGTCAGCGCTCTTGAAAGGTCTAGGAATCGGAAGGATTATATTGGATTTGAAAAAAAAAAAACGATCGAAGACTAACTCTAACTGATGCCGTAACCAGACTATTCTGTTGTTTCTTGTTCCACAATTCAAGAAGGCGCTCACCAGAAAAAGTCGCCAATGTATTATAATTCTTAAAGCAAAGCTCTTTACATTCTCCCTTTACAAAATTGATTAGGCTGCAGTCCTACACATTCAATGGAAGCCTTTAATTTGAAATATAGCCATGGGGTCATGATGAAAATAAAAAGCTTCTTTCGGGACCTCTAGATGCCCAGAAAGATTGTTAAGCATGAATTTGCTGCAACCGTGAGAATTATTCAATAAGCCCCTTGGCATTCCTATCCGATCGCGATGCATACCAAATCGCGGGAAGATTAGCTTTGAGTTAACATATCCCCATCATTCGTTGCTTAATATTTATTTCTTAATTCATTATTAGTGAGAAATGTGTGGTGAATGGATTATCCTATTCCTGGTGTAAAGCTTATAACACCCTGCGTCCAATTACGACCATGAAATGTTTTAAGAAACACTCAATTAACAATTATAGCCGAGAGGAAAGGAATTGAATTCCTTCTTTCTTAGAGCATCGCCGCTTCTCATAACCTATCTGACGGATATGGTCGCTAGCACCCAATTGCACATGGTACCATCGTAGGGTCGTCAACTTATGGGAATCCCATATAAACTAAATAACGAGACAGATTTGTTGGGTTGACGTCATCTACAGGAGATAGGTCTTAGGTACTCAGTACTAGTAAATATTGTGAAACTCGAAATAAATACGTGCATAGATTATTTGTCTATTTGACAAGTGAGATTTCCATAAATATTTGTGCGCGTCATGCCACCGAAACGAAACCCGGAGAACTTTTACTGGAACCTATAGGCCTTTCTCATCGAGTTTGAAGTGGTTTTGCTCTCAATTTTCAAGTCATTCGATCTTATCTTAATTTATAAGAGCCCACCGAAGCAAGTGTTACTCGATCTTAATTTCTAAATGGCAGCCAGAACAGTTGTCTAATAGCAAATAGAAAGAAATAGAATGAGAAAATGATTACCAAAATAGCCAAAATTAATTGAAGTTCGCTCGGTAGTCTTGTTCGGTTTAGCCAAGCTTTCATGGGCGGATAAAATAGGGTGACCAGATCCGTTACCACGAATAAGAGGTCACGCTCAAAAATTTCACATCTCAAAAATTTAAGAATAAAAAAACACCCCCAAAATAAACAAAAATATAATTCATAATTTTTAATTCATCAAAACAAAAGAAACTTGCATTTTAACAAATTCAAGTAAAATAAATAACAATATTGTATGTTAGTTCTTACTTTAAATACAAAATAAAATAAAATAATGGGTCAAATTTTAATTAACTGTAATTATAATTTTGGTTTAATCGTATATTTTTTTTAATATCAAGTTTTTTTTAAATATGATAGATAGCGGGATAAAATTCAGAGTATGACATAATTTTAAAATTATATTTACAAATAATAATTCCTTTTGCATTTTCGGCATTGAGACTAGTCCGCTCTTCAGCCTACTTTCCCATTATCAAAAAAATTTACACTCAACATTAACATTATGTGCAGGAATTGACAAGACAAGCTGCGCAATAATGTTACTGTGTTATTCAATATCTATTGTAATTTTTTTTAAATACACTAACCATTTTTCGAGTATCTGCATGGTTGCATCTAGAAAATTGCACCTTTGTCGATACATTTGTCTCGCAAATAAAGAAACGTATCTTCGATATCACTACATTTGGGAATTTTGTTGAATTACATTTATAACATAATTACATCATAAAACAATCAAACTCAAATTCGATGCAAAAAATGTCTGAAATAGTTTTGAAAAATGTTGTGTCGAAGAATTATGTTAACTTAATTAACTGAGAAAACCCAAAAAGAGGACAAATTGCTTGTTTTTTTCCAAAAAGATGCCGGACATTTTTTAATAGACAAAAAGAGGACATCTCCTCTTAAAAGAGAACTCCTCTGAAAAGTGCTCTGGTCAGCCTACTCATGCATCGCCAATACGAGTAAAATGATCGAAGAAAAATCCCTTTTACTGATCAGAAAATATGCACCATCGTAGAGTGATTTTACAAATAAAATGATATAGCTGGTCATCACAACTTGAATTGAACTCATTTTAGAAAAATCCCAACAGCACAATATTATTCGAAAATAACCCAAACCAGAACCTAACCAGATTCCTCTCATAAGGCAAAAACGAAACAAAAATGGCTAAGGGTCAAGGTTCCAAACCTTCTACGGATAAATGTTCATTTGGATTGTATGGCCACGATGGTCCGTTTAAGAGACATTATTAAATCTACGAAGCACGCGCATTCCCGAGCAGTGGGTTAATTCAAAATGGGTGTGCTGCGTACCGAACTTGATGAGTGGTTAGATCGACTTGGCTGTTGATGTAAAGCAAATGGAAGGCATTTTGAATAATTTGTTTTCCAATTGGTAACCAATTTGTAAAACATAAAATAAGAACAAAGCAGTTTTGAAAAATGTTAAATTGTATTAATTTAAAGGGACTCCCCCGCATTCTCGGTTTTAAAAAATTGAATCAAGAACGTTCCCTTAAGATTTCAAGTGAAAATTTCAAAAACCCTTGAAGATATAGCCGATTTATGATTGAACGAAGGTATTTTTTATACCCAGGAATTTGCTTCTCAAAACTGTAAACGCGTTTTTTCGAAACAGTGTTTTTTACGACAGGGGCATGAGGTTTCTCAAAAACAATTAATCCAATATAATTCCAAATTTTAATACGTTTTCTATACATATATAGGTATGGTATGAACTTGGATAAATGAAATCGGCGAAGATCTTCTTTACTTTTTAACCTGATTTGCGGCTGAAAAAGGGCTATTTTCAAAAAAAAATTCAAAGGTCCGCCATTTTGTTAATTTTTGTGCGAATAGTCCTAGTCCTAGTTCATACCAATCCCGTTGGAATTTTAGGTTTCAGATGTTCCAGTGAGCGGAAATCACATCACGCCGAAAAGAATTGCTTTTGTTTGATCACAAAATTTGTATTTTTTTTTTTTTTTTTCTTATTTCATTTTTATTATTTAATTCATAATAAACTTACATACTAGACAAAAATGCTTAAAACTAGTTAGACGAACAATGTTTTTATTTCTAACTTACTGGCCCTAGGCGGGCACTCTAAGCTAAACTTAACATTAAACTATGTCTTTCGACCTAACCTAAAAGAGTGAAATGCAAATGGATATTTAAAAAGAACAACTTACTATTAAGAAAAAATTGGAAAACTTAATGACTGGACGGTTCTTATAAAAACTTACAAACTACCTTACATTCTACCTTAAATAAACTTACTAACTAACTTACGCTAACCTACGTATATATGCATATACACATGTATATACCCATATGCACATGTTTATACGCATATATCCTTATTATACACAATGTATACATGTATCGTCATGTATACACATATACATTTTTTTTTTTTTTTTTTTTTTTTTACACCTTACTCTACCTTAAAATATACTACCCTATTCTAAGTACGTCGGCCATAGGTTGCAGCTAATAATATGAATATTTATATTCAATACACTGCAAGACATGAAACCGACTGCTCCCCATGCGGGGCTCTGAACTAAAACCTTTCTAACCGGGGTCTAAAGGATTCGAGGAGGGAGTTCCCTCGCTTCCCAGCCACCAGAACTTTTGGTGCTGCATTGCAACTTCTCGAATGTCCCGCCTGGATACCGCCGTACTGAACCGGAGGAGACCCTCCTCAGCTCGTTGTGCGACGGAACGGTCGTGGTTGAGTCGCCCATCCACGGTTGATCTGGCGACGTGGTAGATGAGCGGCACCGCATTTACATCTTGTATCAGACTGTGCTTATCTAGATGGAGAAATGCTTCTGGGGGGACGAAGCCGTTGTGACGTACCCTTTCGTGGTATAATGGATTGGGGTAGTAAGCCCCTGAGATCAAGTTATTGACCGAGTTCATCGCTCTAGCAGTGTGACCTCGAATCAACTTCAACAGGAAATTGTCCACTCTTATCAGGTTTGCCCTGTTGTATAAAACCTCATTGGAATAGTATTTTATGTACTGGGACTCTGGAGTTCGATAAAGGCGAAGGCAAGCCCTAAGACATGCCCTCTCAAACAACCGAATCTTTTCCATTAAACTTGCACTAACGTTGAACCACACGGGACAGCCATAGGTGAGCATTGGCCGGATGAGAGCCATGTAGCAGATAACCTTCACCCTCGCATCGAGTTGGCTGTTGTAAAACAGTCTCTTTGTAAGGGCAAAAGCGCCTCGGGCCCTGGCCAGAGCAGCATCTACATGTTTGTTAAAATATAGATACTGATCTAGCCAGATCCCCAGGTATCTGACTACAGTCTTTTGCGCCAGTGGTTCCCCGTGTCGTCCGACGATTGAGAACTTTCGCCAATTCTTTTTCGTGTCCGCCGAGGCCTTATACAACGGTGTCCTGAACAGAATGGTTTCCGACTTCCGGAAGTTGATACTCAACTTCCAGTCATCGCAACTTCTCATGAATGAATCGAAGTCACCCTGCGTGAGGGTAGTGATTTCCTCGATCTTTTTGCCTGATCTGTACACGATCAAATCATCGGCGTACGCAATTACGTGAGGAAGAGAACTTAACAGATCGCTCAAGTAAATGTTGAACAGGATCGGCGAATTAACGGCACCCTGTTGGAGACCATTTTTTACCTCAAATATACCTGTGGAGGTCACGTTGCCATTCTTGACTACGAACCGTCTACCGGTAAGCATGTTACACAGTAGGTACAGCAGTGGTTTGCTAATGCCTAGCCGATTGAGCTTGTAGAAAAGACCTTCTAACCATACGGTGTCGAAGGCCTTCTCCAGGTCAATCAAGCAGGCACCCGTACATTGTTTCTGGCTCTTGTTCCATTGGATATCCGACACCAGTTTCGACGCAGCATGAATAGTGTCATGCCCCGCTTTGAAACCGAATTGGTTATCCGGAATTATATTTTTGTCCTTAGTCCAGTTGATCAGAGTTCTATTGATCACCTTCTCGAATACCTTGCTGATATTCGGAAGGAGACTTATTGACCGGAGGTTGCAAGGATTCGAAGAATCTTTTCCTCTCTTGGATATGGGTTGCACAATCGCAGTTTTCCAATGCTCTGGATAATGTGCATTATTCAAAGCATTGTTAAACAGGATTGTGTACATGTTAACCACTTCCAGGGGGAGGTGTCTTAGCACAATGTCGGAGATCCCGTCGATTCCAACAGACTTTTTCTTCTTTAATGATTCGAAGACCGCTTGGAGATCTGTCTTCGATATGAACGGGGGTTGAACCCCTTCGTCGGCGATGGCATTATCTGCCATGTTATCATCATTGAACACGACAAAGCCAGTGTTCTCAGATCGCCATTGTTGCATGTCTTCTCGAAGTTGAGAGTTGCTAGCCAGTACGCGGTTATCCAAGTCGTGGTTCGGGCGAACGCTCTCATTCACCTTGTACACTTCTTGGAAGACCGCGCCTAGTACCTCCATTTTTTCTTGCGGATCTTCGACCACAAAGAAGTTATCGTCGAGTACGGCATTATCTGGAGTGATACCTGCTGTAGTCAGTATACGTTCGTTGTCCGTCGTTCTGGAAAGCTTAAGACACGGAAGATCGCTATTTTTGCTACGGCACAAAATTTGTATGCAAATAAAACTATGCAAAGTTACAAGTTTAAAAACTAATTTATGTTCATTTACCAGCAGATTGAAAATCGTCAAAATTTTAAGTCATGAATGGGGGGGGGGTCCTTTTTATTGAATAAAGACCGAACTGAACAGGCTTAACAGCGGCAAAAGTCTAGGGAGGCATCTACGATCCTCCCTACCTACCGTGATTGCCCTATGGGGAGCGAAGATTCCAAGCAAGTGCGAGTGTGAGGAAACGGACTTCCTGCATAAGGAGGCGCACAGTGGAGCAGTATGATCGAACAGCTTTAACATTTTATAAATATCGAATTGAGAATACTTATTATATTCAGGATGAAAAAAATGCATCAGAATTGAAATTAAAAAATTATTATCAAACATAGTCCAAGTTAAAGTAAAAGTCAACATAGTCCAGTTAATATTACATAATAATCCTTTACGTTGACATTTTTTAAATATTTAGACATGTTTAATTATATGTTAAAAGTTTAATTGTTTGAACAAAGGTGCAAAGAAATATATTAACTTTGGTGTTATGTTCCAACTTCCTGAGTCTCTCAGTGTAACTAAGTTGAAATGAAAAAAAAAATAAATTCATATAACTGATTTCTATAACTCTTAACTAACGTTGTGGGTCCAATGGACCCACACTCAATACTACATTTTTGTACGTAAATTGCGACTGCATCATTAAAATTGAGTTAGAGTGCATTAATTGGAAGTGCCAATGATATTTTTTTATAAAACTTCCTCTGTTATTGTTTAAAATTAAAGTTTGAAAAAAGATGAATGTACATATTGTACTTATTTTTTGATTGATCAAAAGACATGTGCCGACTGGACCCACGACTGTAGAAGTGTATGAAATTTCCACGACGTTAGTTAAGGGTTTACATTCGGGCATCAAACGGAGTCAATATAGGAACAATGTTTAGTTTTTTTTGCTGGCTTGCCCCACTGTTCAAGGCACATAAACAGAGTAGGAGTGCAGTCAAACTGTGCAACTAGATGCAACTAGTCAGAAATATGTGCAGTTATGCTCGCTCGTTAAAGCTCAGGCACACCTCTGACTTTAGCATTACATTAAAAAGAATAAACAGAAAGGAAGACAGAATGAGTGATATAAAATTGAAAGACTTTCCTGATTACAGCCAGTTATAGAAAAATACATGGTTCCCGGCCTAAAAAAATACTGTGGAAGATTACTCAAAATACAGTTCTTCATTTTTAAGACTCCATCATCCGAAAGGAACTTTATAAAGATGTGTCTATTCATCCGTCTGTATGTGTTACTAGCTACTATCTCCTGCAATTATGAAGCGATTCGTGTGAAATTAGAAAGTGGAGTTAGAACAAGGAAAGCGCAACTTCTATTTAATAATAGCACAAGTCACATCTGTCAGAAAGTCAAGGAATGACCTAGAGTCTTGTGAGTCCTTTCAAACCAACGTTTTCTTTTATGACCAAATCGGCGCCCAATGAAAGGCGAAAGCAAATAGACCAGACCAGTAGGAGGAACAAATTATGTACTTTCAGTAAAACTGAAATAAATTAGATCTCTCTCGCGCAGTCTTCTTCAGTTTTATGACGAGAACACTAAATACCGTTAAGTATAGTTCTTAATTCTAAAAGCTGCATCCACTAATTGGGGAAAAAACAGAAGTCCACTAGTCGGAGGTACCAGCCTACGAATCAGACTTGATGTGAAACACGTTAATCCCGTCTTAGCGGACAGACTCCCGGAAACCCACCACAGTTCCAAGTGGGCGAGAGGGTCGAGGAAAAAGTGCTAATTTAATTGCAAACAACATAGCCTTCCAGTCATGTCCAGCCTGCATCCGTGGATATATCTGCCGACTGCAAGCCATAAAGTCCGGTGGACTCTCTGGAATCGAAGTTTTATCCAAGCTGAACTCACACCTATAACAATGCATCTCATCCCTCTGTGGGGCCTACAAACAAACATTTAATACCTGCCACAGCCGCACCAACAAGAGCCTCGTTACCAATTCATCATAAGACGAATTCCAATGCGGCTAGGACACCGCCAGACAAGCTCCGTCCCTGCCGCAGTGAATGGTGCTATGCGGTGAAACCCATCATGGTTAAGCACGGCTTCGACTTTTAGTGGTCTTTAAAGTGATTATATGGCACTGTGTGGCGAGCATTCGGATTTGCGATCTCTCTCTCTTCAATTATTCGAGTGGTGATTTGTAGGCGTCCACGGCCTTTACAACCCCTAGAGGGCTTGCTGATCGGCGCGGCAGCCGTTACCGCTTTTACATCACACCGGTAAGGAATAAGGCTCAAGATGTGGCTCGGGCTGCTTTGTTCGGTTTGTGTTTGTTTCGTCGTTCGAATCATAACTGCGCGCAGTTGTAAATATTTGACGATATCGTTTCGCGCGAAAGGAATCGCTGGCCCCAGCGGGCAATTAAAGAACCGAAAATAAACTCAGCAGACAGCTTCTCATCAAAATTGACACTGCCATGGTATGATGGTATGGCAGTCATCATCATCTTGACGCGGTGGCGAGGCTGTGCTGTGTAGCGTGGTGTTACTGCAGCTGACGCTGCCACTGATGCTGATGATGATGGACAAGCTGCCGTAATAAAACGTGTCCCTGTGTGTCTGAGAGAGAAACACCCCCTTCAGGGATATTCGTGCCAGAACACATTATTCGCAGTAACGCCTCGTTAATTTATGATCAGTTTCTGTGGCTGCCATTGTGGGCTTGATGGCCATGACCACTTCAATTGGTCTAGGAATTGAGCGCGTAAATCGTTTTCTCACTCTTTGAACCCTGTTCCCCGCAAGGTGGATAAGCGGCACGGCACGGCCATCTATGTATGTGGCGACGATGACAGCGGCCGCGACGACCACGGCGACAGCGAAAACAACGACCAAGACGACTCGGACGACTCGAACGACGGACGGGAATGAGAGGAATTTCAGCGTCATTATTGTTGACTGCATGCGACCGGCGACGTTACTGGCGGCAAGGGTCGTTAAGAATTCCTGTGGAATGGTGACACCAGTGATTGCGCGGGGTGGCGACTTTTCTGCTTTTTTTCCCCCTTTTTCTTCTCTTTTTATTCTTTCATCGTTTTTGCCGATTCGGCAGCCACACCTGGATCGCATCTGCACATTTAATTACCTTTTTTGCAGCAGACCAGCTCACTTGCTCACTGGCCACTTGCTCGCCTGCACACGGTGCTCACCGTGAATGCGGCGATGCGCCCAAGGAATTCTCTAAGCCTGCTTACGAACATGCCCGAGCGGCGAAAGAGAGTTGTTTGCGCGCAGTTGTTGGCGGTTTGGCTTTGGGTGAACAGTGAGCACCGATAAGCAGTATGCCTGTCCTGCCAAAGGATTTCACAATTAATCTACGTGCTTGACCGTTGCGGGATTTGGGGAAATTGCTTCCTTGATGTAGTGGTTCGGAATCAATTAATATTTAACAAGTTGCTTGCGGTGGTGTGCACAGGTTGTAAGAAAGTGAGACGCAAACGTCGGCGATGCACAGGTTCGTGGGAGATGCGGCGAGCGCTGGTAGGTCACAAGATGTTGTGACCTCATGACTTGTATTATTTTGATTGCTACTAGAAAATTCATTACTTTCAAGCCGTCGCTTTCCTGGAGATCCCTTTGAAGTTGGTCGGATCCCCTCTTGCTTGCGGGGGGAGAATACTGTTGTTGGCCGTTCGCCAATGTTGATTTCGTGGTTGGCTTGGTTCCTGTTGACGTGCAACAGATGAATGCGAACAAAGGTTAAATGAATCGTTTCGGCTGAATATGGGGAGCCTGTTACACTGCGGCGGTATATCGTTTGAAAAATTTGAAACGTCATTTCCATATCAAAAGCTGTGCTGCTGCCTATTGGCAGCTGTTGTGCGGTGGATTGACGTAGATTAATGGTCACAGCTCATTCGGATTGTTTCACATTGGCCTTGTATTTTGATTGATCCAAATCAAATCCAACCACTGTCCCGAGTTGGGAATGAGTATTACAATTCGTAAGTAACGTGGCCGAGGATGGATGTCTTCCCCAAGAGTTTATGCCAACTTCTTAAGAAATTACAGGAACCCTTATCTTTATTTGACACATGTGGACTCGTCACATTGTTTTGGTGGGAAGGGTATTCTAAAATTCGTGAAGAATATCTTTTAAACAATGAAGACTTTCAATACTTGTGCAGTGAAACTTCTCTATAGCGGACACCCACGATACCATCTAGACTGTCTATTATATAGAGGTGTCCGTTCTAGGGAGATAACCTTATTTTTATGGTCTTCGAAAAAGTAAAATTGAAGTACATTTTTGTTTAAAAGAAAGTGTTTATTGGACTTTTTTGCTTGCCATAGAATAAAAACGGCGAGTTCGTGAATAAACTGAATAGCGTAACATTAACTTAGTGGCTAGTGCCAGTTCAGTTCACAAGTCAATTACTCACACACACTTTAACTGAGCTTCTGCCTGAAACTCAAAATAGTGCCACCTTCATTCTGGGACCATGTCCTACAGCACGATGGACACAACCGGGGTCTAAGCATGGCTAAGATACCATGCTAGTCACTGCTACCCATTTATTCACAATAACACACATTTTTGAAAAAAGTGGCGGATTTCTAGGTAATATCAAGAACGGAAACCATATAACACATTTCAAGAAGCTATTCGATGCGAAGATCAAACTTGTGACTCCTGAAAAATAGCACCACGATAAATCATATGTAGTATACCCTAATCCTTCAGGATCCTTGCAGTATTGCTCCAATGAAATCTTTATTTTTTTGCAATCACTCCGGTGACTTGCCAAATATTAACGTTTATGGGTTTAATCACCGGACAATGCCTATTAGGCTTACACGCAAAAACTCGAACTTTTCTAGAATGATTTCTGCAGTAGTTACCTAAATGAAAAAGAGGAGGAAAGTATACAACAACTTCTCTGTAGATACCCCGCACTCGCCTCGACCAGGAAGAGCTCCTCCTCTATAGTCTAAGCGACCTTAGTAAAATTCTGGTTAAATCAGTTCAATTCGCTGATAAAACTGTAGCAACGCCAACCCAATCACTGTGGCAGTATATGTGGCGGCACAACTGGAGTAGTTTGGCCTAAGTGCATCCTATAGCCACCCATAAATTACCTAAGCCAACCTAACGTTTAAGGCAATTTGAAGGAAGATATTTATAAGAGATTAAATTTATATTATTTTTACTTCATCATTCATCGAAACAAGTGATAATAGGTCTGGGGTGTGCGAAAATAATTAATTCATTTTTACTGTGCTCTGGACAGTGTTTCGTCTATATGCCAATTGGACAAAATTATATTTAATATTTATTGTTTATAATTCTTCAATTTATTTAAATAATTAACTGATTATGTACACGATGCAATTAATATTGCTATTTAAATGAAGTCAACTTAAATTAAAATTAATTTCATTAAATTAAATTAAAATTTAATTTATTAATAATTGCAATTTTTAACCGCATGCAAATCGAATTTTGCTGAAATATACTCAACATTAATGTGTCTCTCTCTAAAACTCAATTTTAGAATTCAAAAAAACGAAGCTGAACGGAATTGTATAGGCTGCGACATTTGTTAAAATGAAGATCACTAATAAAGCTACCACGCATGTAAAGCTATACAGAAGTTTATAGAGCTCCAAAACGGATAGTGCTTCATAGACTTTACGATTTTTTTGTTATGAAAATATAAAGGGCATTTTCTTTGTAACAGCAATTTAAAAAACTAATATCTACCCTGAAGTGTTGAATTCATCAGCCGCACATTAAATATATTAATTTTTACAACAATAGAGATGATTTTAAGCAGAAGAGTAACGCAACTTTTAATACGATGAACATAGTTGAAAACATGTTGAGAAACAAAAAGTCAACGAAAAAATAAAGATACAATTTTAAAAATGCCTCTGCTATTGACGTAAGTGGAAATAATACAGATACAATCGATATATTTATTTCTGATTCGTAATGATTTTAAAAACTAATTGGTTTTGTATGAAATAACTTTGATACAGATACTTTTTTCAAGTCAACATATTCTGTATTACGTAGTAGGTTATTAGTATATTTTTGTTCAGAATAAAAGTTATGTTAAAATTCATTTCTTTTTTTTTTCATTGAACAGATTTGAGATTTTTTAAAGTGACGTTTTAAAATGTGTGTCATATCAAGTCGAATTTTAGGAGTCGAATGTGTTTTTAAAGCTTACGTATTCGTACTTGTAGCCGTTTGTAGTCCTCGTAAAACAGCAGGTTTTTCTACTTCTTATAATTGATCTTATTGTTGAAGCCCTTACTCTTGGTTGGAACGATATCATTAAAACAACGAAGTTCATGTGAAGTGTTCCTAAAGCATAACCAATCGAAGTGATGAGGAACATAATACTTGGCTTGGCGAAAAACGGAAATTTAAAAATATTCAAAATACTAATTTTGGGATTTTAGATCCTTGCTAATTTGTGAATGGATGTTGACCACAATGGATCGGAATTATTTACTCAAATTCCAGATACATTAGGGAATGGAGATTACGCAAATAGTGAAATTGTAATACAACGACCACTACTGCAAAAATACTGAGTGGGCTAAACCAAAACTGTTTGCGGTTTTTGGAATTGGGCATGAGGCAACAATTAGTCACAGAATTAGTGACCAGAGTAATTTGCAAAATGTAGTCACAGATAGAACCATCCAACTCTTGACCTTTGATATTTTTTGACTGTCCAATCAGAGCATACCTTTTATCGTGTGTTGATAAATTCGAACAAGGGTACGTAATAATAAGCAGTATATGTTGAGGTTAACCATGTAATGCAAAACATTTTTGAAAAATTTAATATGTTACATTGTGGTACAACTGTACCCTCACACTAAAAAAAACCTTTTTATAAAACATTAAGTTGCTTGGCAAAGTCATAAAAGACACTTCAAAAATAGTTTTGTCACAAAAATAAAATGATTTTCACAACTTGGAGATTCATATACTCTTTTTTTTTTGAGCTACTACTGATTGGAGGAAATTAATAAAAATAGGCTGGAGTACGAGTGTAACCCAAATAGTATTCCAGGTTTAATCATCCATCGAATTCATAAATGTGTCAAATTTGTCAGAGGACGGAGAGGTATTATCAGTTGACAAGTTGATCACATGGAAACATTTTTAAATTAACACGTTTTTAGGAATTCCTTATTGGAACGCAATGGTTTCTCTTTTTCTTTATTTTTTTAAGCTAATTACTAAGGTCTTCGTCATCGTCTGGCCCACATGATCCACTAAAGTGGTCGCGGGGGTAAAGCTAGAACGGGGAAACTCAAGGCCACTTCATCCTCCGCCATAGGATCTAACGTATCAGGAATTATTCAAGAGCAACCAAGAGAGTTTTGGACTTGGTTCAGTCAATCATGAGCCTGCCAAGCGGTTGCCTACATCATGCAATCGCACTCACGGCTCGGCTACAGTGAATTCCGTTTTATTGGGACACCGGTTTATTGGGACAGCTGCTTGACTGGAACAAATTAACAATAACTTAGAATTACTTTGCATTGCACTTCGTTATTTCCTCTAGTTGGGACAAAAACGCCTAAGATGGCTAGGCCATGTAGAGCGTATGGACAACTCAGCTCCGGCCCGAAGAGTCTTCTTCGACTCCGAACCCGTGCGACAACGCAACAGAGGACGCCCGCGTTTAATATGGCGCACCCAGGTGGAGAAGGACCGCAACCAACTTCGCGTGCGACACTGGAGACAGCTAGCCAGAGACCGTGCTAGTTGGAGATGCTTGGTGGTTGAGGCCCAGGTCCACCCCGGACTGTAGCGCCAAATAAAGAAGAAGACTTGGAACAAAAAATGTGGGCCGAAGTAATGCGGAATCCACCACTATATTTCATTTCATTTTATTTATTGATTAGTATAGCTGTACATTAAGAATATTCTATTCTTTAAGAAGTACAGGCCCTAAAGTATAATATTGGATAAATATAGTGAAAGTAACACACATAGTTTAATTTTACAGCTTAGAATAATTGAACATATAAGTGTGAGAGCATAATTTCGCAATATTAAAAATAAATATACAATTCAATATACAATTCCAAATTCAGTTTAAATTTATGGAAATTATTTCAGTTTAAGTTGGACAAATAAGAGAAACAAGCTGAACAAAAAATATATGTACAAATATATTTTTTTACTGTAAATTTCGCAATAAGGCAAGAAATTGTACATATAAAGGGTGTTTGTTTTTGAAGGGAAGGCAGCGGCAGCTGACTTAACACTTCAAAATTGGTTTGAGGTTAGTTTGGTTTGCCTATTCAGCATGAATAGGCCCAAACTGAAGCAATTTCCTAAAAAACATTGTTCAGTTCGAAAAACTCAAAATAATCGTCAAATCGTGATCATCAATGGTGAGCAGTACAGATGCATAATTACTTACTTTTTCGTGCACATTTAGACTTGGATGGGAACATTTAACACTTGCCGAAATGCAGTCTGAAGCACTTCAAAGAGAATGTGAACATTTGACATTTGGTCTGGATCATTTGGATTGGATCAATTAAATTCAATTTCATGAATATTTAAATCATTGTTGCATGTTTCATATCAATTTAAAGTTCTCTAAAAAAAAAATCACCTTTTAAAACATCACTTTTGACGCTCTGCGGCTGACGTGGTAGTATGACAGACACCACAAAAAGGAAACACTTGTGTTACAATGTAATTTTTCAAAGGTTGACTCTCGCGTTCTGAGTACCTTTCTGTCGTTTGCTCAAAAGTGCGTTAGAGATAAGCGAACGGTCGTGCCATGCGCTATATCTAAAAAATATGATTAATTTTGCTCAATCACGCAGAGGAGTTTGTCATATTCCTCGTATTAATGTATTTTTTTATTTTAATGTTGCGAAATCGAGTTTGTAATACATGTCTTTTTAGTTTTTTTTTTATATTTTATTAATTTAAACTAAAAATGCACACCCTTAACCTTAAAATAAAATAAAAATACCAGCTGTCAAAATGGTGTCTGCTACCACGTCGGTAGAATTTTGAAAATTAGGGCATCAATTGCAGAGGGACTAAAGTTCTCAAAAACACCCTGTATAACAGTGAACCATTTAAATTAGTTGCGTTAAAATCGTAAAAACAGTTAGTATCTTGCTTAAACTTATCCTCTCGTCTAAAGAATGATGAGTTTGCCAGAGAATTCCTTACACTCTTCATGATTATCTTTTGTCGGAGTTTGATTATCACATTTCCATTCCAAAGATGATCCATTCAAATATTTGCGAAAAGAATTTAAATTCGTGGGTTGATTTGTAAACTTTGCTAAACCGTGAAAAGAGATTCCTTCCCATCAAGTGGATTTACATTTTCAATTTCTTAAATTCCAACTCTGCCCAAGTGGGCTTAAATTGTTCCTTAAATTCATTGAAGGGATACACAATTGTGAAAATTTGGTGAAATTTAGTCATCCCTGGCCACATCGTTATCCTGTGAAATTATGTACGCATGTACCTGTTGACTTGGTCGACTTTTGTTGATTTTGACTAATTTTCAGCAATAGCAGATATGTATGTTGCTATCTGCCAATGTTTGAATAAGCATATAGACCATTGAGCCTATGTACAAGGTGTGTACACAAATATCTGCCATGTACATGCAGTATCACTCAATTTGGAGGACGACAGCAAGACGACTAGAGTGTCCGTGTAAAGTACAACAGAGCTTGGGACTACACACAATTAGGAACGAACGTACGTTTGAATGTCACCATGTTTCACAGATATACATATATCTCAAACAAAAAAAACGACGCATTTCAAGAGATGTACGCCCTCAATCTGGAGCATAAGCAAAACTGCCCACATTTCGGTATAACTAAATGAATGTGATTCATTACCTCCTACTCAGTTAAAGGGCGTTTCAATGGAAAATGTTTTTGGCTGAAAAGTGGGTCCTTTGCACTTGCAAGGTTCAAATTTAATTATGTTCCCGTAGGATGGTGCAAATGCATTTACAGCTGAATAAATTCACGCAAAATTGACATTATATGCGGCATGAGCATATTCATACACGGTTTGCATGGATTTAAATCTATCAGCATCCTAGGCTAGCTGTTGTTTTGACAACACACCGATAATCCCAATATTTTTCACGCCAGCAACTGTATGCAGTGGTATGTCAATTCTCTCTTCCACAGTACTCTTCATTGGTTGAGAATACTCAATTCACGCCAGAAATTGCAGCCTCCCACTCAGCTGGTCTCTTGAGTACAATTTCGTTCCAAGCGAAACGGAATGGAACACATTGAGTGTTTTTTCGCCGAAATTCAACTCCAATCCAGGAACTGGAAAGCGGTGGAAAACCACCCGAGAGAGCGAGAGAAGCGAGAGCCTACACGTTTAACACGTTGAGGCAGGCAAGTGCGATGCACTTCATCGGAACGAAAGAGACGCCAAGATACAACTACGACCACTTCCAACTTTCAACAAAACCAAAACAACAAACGTGCTCAATTGCTTGAGCTCAAGCGGCAACCGGCATTTTAGGGTGCACGGCACACGCACGCACACACAAACTCCAACCAGTTTCGGCGGTCTCACTCAGCAACAAACAACCTGAAGCCACTCAATTCCGGCGGGGATCCACTGTCGAGTGTCGAGTGTTGGTTGGCATTTGGCTCCGCTTCTGGTTCAGTCGAAGTTGAGCGCTTTCTGTTTCTGTTCGAACTGCAGTCGACGAGGCCACTGATACAAACGGGAGTGTCAACGTTCGTTCGTTCGAAAGCGCAGCGAAAAAGCGTGCGTGTTTGAGAGCTGTCATCGTGACTGTCGTCTTCGTCGTCATCGCATCTTTGTGTTTTTTGGTTCTCGTTGTCGTCGCTTTCGCTGGAAATGCTCGCCGGTATCTGAATTGTGTTTTGGTCTCCACTCTCCAGCAGTTGTTATCCGTCGAAGCGTGTTTTGAAAACAATCGTGTTCGTTCGTTCATTCAAAAATTCGCTCTCGCTCTGCTTCGCGGGCATATTTACGACCAGCCGGTGAAGGGCTGGTGCTGGTTACCAAAACAAACAGAATGTTCTGTGAATCGGTGCAAAGCAGTCGGATGTTATTCGGCGGTTTGGCAAGGAAACTGCAATTGTTGTGAAACCCTCTCCGAGCTGGTGTCCAACTCATGATTGAGTGAGTCGCGATTTGTGCGTGTTGCTACCGGATGTCCGTGTTGGAAAATTGTTTTCCAACCGTTGCTGTCGTGTGAATAGTTTGCCGGAGTACAGTGTATGTGTGTGTGTGTGTTCTAAAAACGATAAGGATTACTCGGAGAATTCAAGGGATTTCGCATCGCATCATCAAACCGGATATAGCCACTTTGAAAGAGGTAAGTTTCTTCTATAATCGTGCCTAGACCGGTTTCGCTTTTTGATTTCGCCTCAGACGACCCAACACCCCAGACGGCTAATAAGCCGCTCTCTTCTGCAAAAGGGTAATGAGTGGGTGCTGCGGCTCAGCACCCTATCGGGCTGAGATGCTAGACCACTGGGCGGGGGAGTTGTTGCAATTAGGGGGCTGCCGTATACATTCATGCATTCACAATGCAAGCTCTGTGTTAGGGGACAGATTACATATTCTCCCCAAGGGGGGCCATTCCGATAGACGTCGCGAGCAATTGCATGCGACACTGCAGACGACCGAAGTTTGTTTTTTCCTCGGAATGTAGGCTTTAATAAGCGAGAAGCTGTTTGAAAAAAGCGTGTGTGATTTGGGGTATGAGTGGTATGCTCGGATGAGAGAGCCCTCAATTGGGTTCAGTTGTGTCCACAACTTTGGCCATCTCTTGGGGGATCTCTCTTCCACTTCATGGCAGCCCGGGGAGTTAGTGAAATCGTGCAAGGGCACTTGACAATTTAGTTTTATGCAAATTTGATTTCATCAAGGATCTGTTGGGGCATCGTACTTCAGTGCTAGATAAGTGCTTATGATTCAATTCGTCTCAGGGAAGAGATCACGCACGACTTACTTGGAAACTTATTTAGTCAGTTGTCGTGTGTGGGGAGGGGTGGGGAGGAGTGAGTGAGTTCACTCGCTGGGTGGCCCACATTGGTCGAGATCGAGAGGGGGTCATACATTCACACACACACACGTATCAAATGCTTTGAAATGAAAACGGCCAAGATATCCCAGCTCATATTTCTAGTTAGTATAAATGTTCATGCAGGACTAGTGTGGAATGCGAAGTTCGTTGACCTCGCGGAAATAACTCCCATGTACCGCATGCATGTTCAAACATAAGTCATATCATTGACGGGTGATAATTGTTTCCCTGACAAATCATTACAAGTATATTGGCAAGCTACGTGCATACTTCATTACGTGGCTACTGAAAGAAAATGCGTCAACATCTACGCCGAATCTGGATCATTACATCAACTTTTCATTTCACTTCACCACCGTTTTATCTAGAAAATTCCTCAACTAATTTTGGAAGTTCTTTCATTCGTGGTGGATTTAGATATACCATTTTTACTCACCTCTTTTGCATGTGCTATTGTTCTGTAACGAGTGGAGGGGCCCTTTAGTTTATTGGTGACACGGAAGAGGATCGTCATGACGTTTCATAATTTTGTGATTTTTGATCACTTTTTGAGCCATATCAAGAACTTGAGAGAAGAATCCCGTGAATAAGGTAAGACGTACTTGGCTTGGAGGAGAAATCTCTAGAGAAAGTCATCTACCTCTCATATCCCTTGGCATATTTTACTGCGTTTTTAAATCACACCAATGTCTTTCACATGATTTCCTGAATAACTTTCAAAAATTCTTGAATGACTGTCAAAAAGGGTGATTGGGAAGAGGACAATCAGCTGTGAAGTCGGTTCAGCTACCGGTGCTGTCGAATCTCTAAGGTACTTGGATTTCTCAGACCTTCAGCGTGAGAGTCAGTGTACTTTCATGTCACATTTCCGTGAAATAAAACTCAATACTTTTACTTCACAATCAGCTGTGAAGGGGGTATATCTAGTACTAGATTTCGGAGCTGGAATCGAACACAGACTTAGGGAGTTCAAGGTGAGTTTTTTTTTAAGTTATACAAATTCAATATGACATGAAAGACTTGAAGCTAATGTTAATGTCTATAAAGTAAGCTTTATTTAATAAATAATTTGATTTTGGACATATGCGTGCTACGTCTAGCTCGAATGAAGCGCAATCGTGAAGTCTTGTTTCCAGTTGATGCCGTGTATCATCAATAACACGGCGAATTTTGACTTCCAAATAATCCAACATCTCTCGTTCATCGTCATGGTCTAGACACTTCACCATGACTCCAAAGGAAGTAATCCAAAGTTGTGAGATCAGTCAAATAGCAGAACATACTAGTCACAAATCAACTTTCAACTAACACACTTCATCTTCTGAACCGCATGATCGACTAAAAGGTTCGCGGGGGTAAACCACGCACGAGGGATCTCCAGGCAACTCGATCCTCCGCCATCGACTCTAACTCATCAGGGGTTATGCCAAAGCGTAACCAGGCGAGCTTATGGACTTGGTCCAACCATCTCTCTCTGCCAAGTGGTCGTTTTCCTGATGGAATCGTATTCAAGGCCCACCTCGGAAGTCGTAATGGTGGGGACATTCGTGCGACATGCCCAAACTTCCCTTCGCTCTTTCCGGTCGAAGAAGCAGCTGCTCAACGTTGAGTTCCTCGCACACTGTCGTCTTTGTCACCCTATCCCGGCGAGTAATTCTCACAACAGAACGAAGAAATCTCATCTCAGCAGCTTGTATTAGCGATCTTGTTCTTTTGGTCATTACCCAAATTTCAGGAGAAACAGTGTTGTTGTTAAAAAACCAAATCTAAGAAGAAACCCTACTACCTACTTACGTGTCACTCCTTGGGGGTCTCAGCCGAAATCTGATTAATTTTACCTCACCTCAAATAAAACCTAAAAGAAAAAAGGAAAATAACGAAAAAATTGCCAAAAAAACTCTCGGCTTTTTATGGGAGGATAATCACAAACACCCACAGACTGGTACAATGAGCGAAATTAATGCTTTTAATTAGGGGGTTTAGTATTATGGAATAGAAGACCAAATATGCCCTCGTCATAAATGGAGCCCTTTTCGAGTACAAAAGATACAATCTGCAAGCCTATGAAACATGCTATGGCCTATCTGGTAATGACTTCTGTTGTTTCAAGGTTCAAGTTCGCTAACAAGGGCGCACGGCCTGGCAACAGACCAGTGAGATGGTATGCAATAGCAACCGTTGCGTTTTAGAAAAAGTGAAAAGAAAAACATCTTCATGTCATCATCGCCGAATCGAATCAATGCGCTTTCTGTAAGACAACCAACTTTGTCCGCACTAATGCATGGATGTTGATGTGCACATATCGGTGTCGTTTTCCGTCATACACATCAGACTAATTTGTAATCATGACTGGAGTCCTAGATTCGATATACCTGGTTTTCTAATCTGGTCCAGTCAGCATTTGTCGTTGCGATCAAATGCACGGGACTATCATTGACCAACATGGTTCTGCTTCTGAACAGCCCCGCTACCTACCTAGTTCTTGAGCAATGCCTCACAGAGTAGTTCATTAGCAGAGATGTGCGCTATGCTCGCATGATGATTTCTTTGTCTTCTTGTCTTTCTTTGATCCATCCCTCAGACAGCAAAAAAATTCAATATTCCTCAATACCACATCTGATGATGATCTTGTAGATCAGTGATCACCACACTCCAACGATGGGAATGCGACTGATTTTTTTTTTGTATGAAAGTGTGGACATCTAATTAAAACATTTTAAGTTTACTTACACAGTGTTCCACACGGGAAAATCGATGCTAGGTCCAGCCCACACACAGGACGCACTCCATCACACCGGCACAGGTGTGCTGTGTATGGGTCGCTCTAAGCCCCCGAATGAATTGTCCATTCACCCGAAAGATTCAATCTTAAAGCCTTTGAAACATTGCATTCACTTCTTAATACCAAGCGCTACGACCAAATGGTTTAAATACTAGTTTATAAGAAGATTCACCAGTCACCACCCCTAATTGTATATTACCGGATTTCGAAAGAAAATGTATAGTCTGTTCCTATATACAGAAGATTACCTGAAGATTTTAACCGCAAAAATCAAGCCCCGACAGTTTAGGCTATGCGTTGTCTACATGTGCATCTAGCTATTTGGTTAGCTACCAAACATTTGTCCACCTGAAGTGGTTTTCCAATCCGAATGCCCTTTACACCCATTACAACGGAAAATAGGGGAATATACTTTCATAATCACACGAGCACTTGTCGAATGGGCAGACAGAGACGACAAGACATTTTTGTAAACACGAGGAATAACCCAGCCTAAAATAGGCTACACACTATCATTGTTTAAATGAAGCTTCGAGACTAGACGCATAGTTCTAAGCACTGTCATTCCAGGAATGACATTTTTAAAAAACATTTATAACATATTTTTGCACATTATCATTTCTTATGCATCAATCTCCGTCATTCTAGCAAAATTCTCAAAAAGCGTCAAGCCACATCATTTCCATCGTCATTTTTCGTTACAAACTACATACTGTCATCTACCCATCATTCCAACTAGAATGTCATTTCAAAAACGATGGTGTGTAGCCTACTTTACTGAAATTCGGCCCCTAACCGCGGAGTTGTCCTCCAATAAGAACTTAAGCTGCCTAGGACCCCGCTGAGTTTTTCATCAATGCTTGCAAAGTAATTGCAACTACTTTGCATAATCCACAAACCCTTCTCGTAATGATTTCATGGTCACCACCTCAAAACCGGGTTTCCCGGTAAGGATAAAAAAAATAGAATTTATATAAATTTCCAATAAGTTCGACACACAAACCTCACAAATTCCCACGCATAAATCGCCTAACCACCGCAACAAGAACATCGTCGAAACAAATGTTCATGTCTCTAAGTCGCAGTTGTTTTCAAACCACGAACATTATCTGTGGAATCAAACACCCGATGACATGGGCAGCGTTAAATGTAATCACTTGCAAGTGAATGCAACAAATGTCCCATATCACAATGTAGATCTCTCGGAGTCACCGACGACGAGGCAATAAGGCGACCCACAAGAGCCCATAAACCGACATAGTACGTGTGCAGTTAAAAAAGTTTTTGGTACATTGTGACCTCTTTTATGTCTCGTCTGGCACACGTGTGGAATATTTGAATGGGACATCACAGTTCTTTGGAACCCACCCCAAGTGGTTGTGTTCTGTCGAGTGGTCACACCTCCATTGGGTACCTAACCACCACCGCACCGCACCACCACCACCTACTCACACATTCCACACTCGATCGACGAAGACCGAACTTGTTACAATTATTTTGAGCGTATCTAAGTCTGTTAATGTCAGCGCACACCTCTTGCCGCTCGCCAAGTGAACTGACAAGAATTGATTTTTAATTAGATTCCAAGATGTGTGCTGCCCAAGAAGACGAAGACCGCCTCGACCGCGCCGGTTGAAGGTTCATTTCAATCAATCTACAGATGAGTGTGTGTGTTTACGAATAACACTTCCAGGCTGTCAGTTGGCTGTTGTCAGACGAAATTGATTTGCATACGAGGCCTTTTCGGTTGTAATTCAATCACAACGAATTAATTCCGCACCCTGAAGAAGTCGGTACCCTTTTGGTGGCCCCCAGACGGCCGGACGAACGGAGAGAGTTCCGCCGACTGCAGACCGCTGCCGACCGGAGATGGAGTGTTATTCGGAATGCTGACACTGCGTACTGTGTGACACAGTAAACAATCCAACTTGGTCCAAGCACTTGACAGATGCATCAGCAGCAGAGACACAAGGAGCATCGCTCCTATCACTCTCGTCTTCGGATGACGGTCCGGGGCGGGGGTGGAGGGAAGAAACCGATGGAGACGAAGGAAGGCAAATGTAAACACACACTCATTTGGAAAACAAACAGAAAACAGCATCGCCAACTGGTGAAACACTCGTTGGTGTCGGGTGCCGGATGTTTCTGTTCCTGGAACTAATGCCAGAGTTTTCGATGAAATTTCGATGCTCACCCAGCTCCAGCTCCAGCACCATCGCCAGCTCCCATCGATAGAAATTCCAACTCACACCAAATCACTTTGCTTCCCAGAAGTAGCTGTGCCTGATTGCCTGTTGGGGGTACCGCCAGGCCGCCGCCGCTGAACCCCCGAACAATGCCCGCAATTTGTCAACAAAAACATCCCAGGCTTACAGCTCGTAAAAAAATTCAGAATTTATTAGCAAAAAACAAAAAAAAAACCTCTTGACGGTCATTAACTTCAAGACGTACTGCGAGGTGTGTGACTTGTTCTAGCGCTTGTCAAACAAGTATTCCTCTTTCAGTGCGTTGCGTTTGCGTTGAGTTGTTGTTTATCAATCATGTATCTCTGACTTGAGAGGTGTTTTGGCGGATTCTCCTTCCTCCGACACGGCCGGCGCGGCGTCTTGGGGTGAAATGCCACTGTCAGATGGCATCTTGTAGATACTCAAAAAACATCTTTCGATGATTTGTAGCGAAACCTTGGGGGCCCCTCGGGCGTGTGTGCGTCCACGTCTGTCTGTTGTGTGAAGGTGGGGCTGTCACTCAAACAAAGGCTTCGCCTGTCGTTAACCATAAATTCCATAAATTCAAATGACAAATACGAATTTGATTGATTTGTGATGCCATTCGATGGAGTGCGATGAGTGCGAGGGGGAACATCATCCTAGATAAAAAGGGTGACGTCCCTTTTGTGCCCCTAATCACTGTGGAATGTCGAATTCAGGAAACGACGACAACAGGAAATTAACATGTTCGCAACGGAACAACAAGTCCGATAAATGAATCCCAAAATCGGAATTTCAAATTTATCTGCAGGCATAAATCAGAGAGGGCAGCGAACAGCGTCGCATCGCTCGCGTTGTCGGTCTTTGAGAGAAAGAGCCTTTTCGAGGCCAGTTTTGTTCTTGTTTTCAAATAAATTTCCGGGCGCTGACAGGCGCGTCTGTGTTGAGACCTAGCTTTTGTTTCGTTGCTTTTTCTTCTCCCTCAGTGTGGTTCTCGGCTTAAACCGCAGATCCATACATCGATCGACACACACAAACACGCGCGCGCGGTACAAGATGATGCATGGCTTAATTTGGGATTTCAGTTGTGGCTTTCGCTTCGCGCTCGCCGTGTTTTGTATAGTTTGCAACCGCTAATTAAGTTCTTAATTCTTTTTCGAAATTCGTCGGTTGACAAGCAACATGTTTAGCGGTAAGGTACATGACGGTGGCGACGGTGGAGGTTACAAATTAATGCGAATTCAGCGGCATGGCGGGATTAATTGCTTGATTTATGTACTGGGTGGGTGCCGATGACCGGTTTGGGAGTAGACCCGTGCGGATGGCTATGACTTCGGATTGAGAGGTCTATTGGCGAGAATGATCTGGTGATTTGTTGAGTTTCGTTGGCTTTTGATTGATCGCCTGATGGGTGGATGGATGGTGAGCATTGTCTTCGCTGGTTATTTATTGCTTCATTTACTTGAAATTGACTGGTTGCTGATTCGGTGTGGTGGGAGGGCCATGTGCTTTTCCGGGTACATCACCAGCGCGGGATACAATCTCTAAGAGTGGGCATTCCATGATTCAAGAGGCCTTTGTATTACATTACGACAAGAAGGTCTTGCTCAGAGCCCTACATATCAACAACCCCGTCACCCTTGTTCGTGTTAGAATATTCCATTCCTCCTCCAATCATCTAGTTTAAATAGGTTTCAAATGTTCTGCCTTCTGCCTGTTGCCATTACTGTATAACCGCTTGAGTCAACAAAATTCCTCAGTCCTGACGATGTCTTTATCGATCGCTGGTTGCGCACCGTGGGATACATGCAATTGCCCCTGACCTTTGTCTCAACACATCCCAGTATCGACACGGCATGGTCTTCATCATCGATTTGTCGACGATTGTGCCCACCAGCAGGGTGCTCTGCGCAATTTTGTTTATACAGATGATCTCCGTGTAGCGTACACCGCACTAAAGTGATCGTTCCGTTGCATCGACAACATTGTGTACTGCCCTCCTCCACAGACCACGACGAGCATCTCCTAGTCTTGACCTTGGTCCCGGTCTGGCATCGGGCGATTAACTTTCTCTTAATAAAAACATCACTCACGACCTGATAATTACATGCCATTAACTACATACCGCATACCACATACCACATGCCAGTAGTGCAGGCCCCCTTTGTTTCATTTGGGGCCCCCGACAAAATCGAAGAGCAGAACAATTTTTTTTTTTCGTTAATTATCACGAAATCGCAACATGAAGTAGTACATCAGCTAAACACAGCATCACCTGTCTCATCGTTGCTGCTGGCCGCCACCATCTACCTACTTTAGCATTCACCGGCGCAGCCTCGGCCGACAAGGTGGTCCTCTGTGGCACCGCGTGCACATGAGAAGAAACTTATTCCTGGCTCAGACACCGTGCAGTCGAGGGGGTTGTGCCACAGTCAGAGTGCCACACAGTGCCTGAGTTAATGCACCAGCGGCGGCGGCGGTGGCGGTGGCGGTGGCGGTGGCGGCTATGGCAATGGCAACGAAGGCGGTGGCTGTGGTGGTGGTGGCTGCTGCTGCTGTTTCTTCTGTCTTGACTTCCATACGTCCGCGGATTCGTCGTCGTCGGCCCCGTCATCGTTGTCGTTGTCAACTGTTGTTTTGATTATTTATGAAAATTAAAAAAGAAAAGAGGACCTTTAGCAGGAGTATAACACAAACACACTCCTCACCCACCCAGATAGTCGCTCATTCCATTCCTCTCCTTTGCATTTGATTTGCAACACGCCAGCAGTGTGTTGGTGGCGAAGCATGCAGGGCGAGGAAATCTGACGGAAAAAAGGAAAATAAAAATTTCATTCCATAAGCGGTTCGACGTAGCCTACCACTGCCAACATTTAGTTGTACGTAGACGTGATCACTAACTCGAACCGTCTCGGCGACCGACCGCATGGAGTGCACTGAAGTATGCACGACCGAGGTATCTCGTGCAACAAAAGTACTCCAGCCACCATCATCTTGCCGTCACCGGCAGCAGCTTCCACTTCCACTTCTGGCATGAAGGCGCACCACCACCACGACCACCGCCACCTATTGTCGTGGCTGCTTGCTGGCTGGCAGTCGTCTTCCGATGCCAAAATCACTCGCTAAGGCGGTCTCGCACCGGCAGCGAGGGGCTAAGACGCGACGCGACGGTCCACAACGGCAGCATTTTTATTAATGAGAGAATAATTAATTAATTAAAAGCCACATCCATAAAGATAACTTAAGTACGCAATTCAACTGTCGAACGAAAATAATAATAATAATAATCGCAATAATGATGCTGGCTGCTGGGTGCTGGATGCTGGATGCTGACTCCTGCCTGCTGACTGCTGACTGCCGGCTGCCGACTGCTGGCTGCTGGTGGTGACAGTGAAGGAAAGGAAGTGGTGGTATGCGAGTGCAGAGAAAATGAGAACCAGGACCAGGAGTTGAGTTGGCTCCGCTCATGTGACACTGGCCGATGCGCTGGGCTGCGTCAACTTCTGCTTAATTTGCGATGCCAAAGGATCCATTGGTATTTTATTTGATTTTTATGTTTTTCCAATTAATGCCGTTCCTCGTCGATTTGTCGCTCAGTTTTGTACACGTTACGTGTTTCGTTTTTGTTGTTCGCTTTTGCTCTTGACTTTGTCGGTCGCTAAAACTCCCGATGACAAGTCTGCCAGAGCGGTCTCGCTTTGTGGTGTCCTTTTTAATTTATTTCTCACATCACCGAGCGACTAATTGAAGAGGTTTCCCCAGTTTTGAATTTGTTGCTGTTGCTGTTGCTGATGCTGCTGTCGCGGCTGGTCTATGATGATGAGTATCTGCTTGTGACCGGTTGAGAAGAGAGGAATGTCTTGTCTTGTGAGTACAAGGTGATATCGGATGCCAACAGCTATTGACTGGTAAGTTGTTTGACTAGGTGAACTGTTCGCAAAACCGATGAATTGGAGTGGTTGATGATGGAGATGTCTTTTTGCTTCGAATGGTATCCAGTGTATAAGAAATAAGAGCCCGGTTTAGTAGCATACGAAATCCAAATAGTGCCTCGCTCACTCATTCGCCATTAGAACCATTGAAACAAGTAGACACAAACTGCAAATACATCAATGAGCTGAAATTGTTGGCCAACTTGTTCTGGTTATCCTACAAATCATCACATCCCTTAGTGTCGCCACCAGCAACAGCTCGAGGTTTGCTTCAACGTCTCCATCGCAGGGTAAACCAAACAAGTTTTTCCTGAACGCTATCCGACATTCCTCTCAGAAGAGACATTGTAAAATTGGTCCCACTTTTGAGGAAATTCCAGTAAGGACTAAATGTCCAACCACAATTTAACGAAGTCAATTTTCAAAGTGCCCACAATTGCTTCTGGGAACTTAAGCGAAAGTCCAATATTCACTGACGGTGCACGGAAAAAGCGATCCAAACTGCTACCACTCAAACAAGCAAAAGTTAACGAGCTGAACGAAACTAACGAATACTGCCAATTTGGCTTCAGTTTATCATTTTTGTATATTCGCTCAATATTTTAAGTTGATAGAGTGACAGCGAGCATGGTGGAAGGATAATAAGGTGAGCTGGGCAATTCGATAGAGGCCCTGCCAGACGTCATCGCGGGAATTTGTATGTCCACAGAAACCTAAAGCGGACCCATTATAGCTTCTGCAACCTTTGCACATCTTGGAATTTTCTTTTATAAGACCATTAAGAAATGAATTAAATTCCTTCATCATACATTTCACATTTTTATACACGAAGTTGAAGTGTGATGTAAGCTTAAGAAAACATCTGTCCAAAACGGTCAAAAACGGACCCTGAGTGACGTCGCAGAACAAAAGGATGGCGGTTTTGACAAGCTGTCAAGCACACTTTTTTACCCTTACACCGTGGACAGTGTGCTTTTGTCGGCATGCAAACATTGAAAATCTTTGACATTTATCAACCGATTGACTTGAGGAAACATGTTTTTGAAATTCTATTGACAATTTCAACCATGAATCTCTTCAACTGAAATAACGACACTGTACCTCGAGAAGAGTCGTTTAGTTTGTGGGCTCAAATATCGTGGCCAACAAGAACCGTCTTAAAACTCTTTTTGTCGTTTTCGTGTCGAATGCATCAGTGTGTGATCAAGTCGTGGTTCAAGTCGCAAGAGAGACTGTTGCAGAGAACCCAGAATTGTCGTAAAGACACGAGCTCATCATTTTGGCTTCAAACCACTATGCGGAATAAGAGGAATTAACTCAAATAATATTGTAGCGACGTGGACGAGGTCGCTTAAGTGTGAAATGGTCATTGCCAAAATCAATCCCATTTCACACTCTCTGGCGCCATTAACAAAGTCAGTTGTAGCTGTGGGAGGGTGAATCCACACGACATCAATTACCATGACCATTGCATGACCAACAATTGACTATTTCGACCGGCGCTTGCACCAACACTATAGATAGGCCAGTTTTCTTCAGAGAAGTCGAAACAGTCGATGGAAACCGATCTCGGACGTGTGCTGTCAAAAAATGGCGACATGGACTGGCCACCTAGATCTCCTGATTTGACTCCTCCGGACTTCTTTTTGTGAGATTACTTATAAAACACGTATACGCCGACAAGCCTCAGACCATTAATTTGATTGCAAACAATATTGCCGAAATCACCGGTAAACCGCTCGAGATGCTCGAAGAAGTGATGGAACTCTCAACAAAAAGCACATTTTTGCTTTGGCCGGTAAGTGCGTCCACTTGATTGATGATTAACTGAAAATCGGGATGCTTAATAAGAAAGAGTCAAAATGAGTCAGATCAAACCTGCCCTGAGAAAAAGTTGGACGTGCACACAAGACAACAAAGATTCTCTTACCTAAGAGTCTCAGCAGTATTATGACACATCCACCCTTTTTCTCTAAGTCGTGTAACATGTGACTGTGACAAATTTGTATTTAATTAGTCACTAAAATGTCAAATAAAGTGATTAGCACAGTCACTGTCACTGTGACAAATTTGTATTCAATTAGTCACGACTAAGAGAATACGATCACCTTTCCGAGCTCATGAGCTCTACCGCAGTGCTGCTAATACGCTACAGGAACTGCTCAACAATCCATCGAATACAGGAACACAACCTTGCCGCATCTGTACAGCGAGGGGCTTTCCTTTACGCTTAGGAATCTCGGCATTGCAAAGTCCCTTGAGAGTTTTCTTCTCACCACTACTCGCTGTGACATTGTGACACCGTTTACTTGCCAAGTCGATGAACCTGATGTGGTACAACCGCTTTATTCCGCTTTGAAAACAAAATAATCCCCTTTTCCCTGAAACTCAGGCTTACGTCTTAAGACCTTAGAAAATTATATAGTTCAACCATTAGAAAGTAGTGGGAACCAACAGCCAAACTAGCGTCATTTCCCACAGTTTAAACTGTCACGGCTCAAATCTGGAAATCACTTGTTTCACATTTCTCGTTGCAATCATTGTCACCCAGTGAACACAAACCTGCCGGCTCCCTTCGAGTGAAAGTTGTTGAATAACTAACTCGCACGACACCCGTCAACTCACAAGATTAGCAAGTGATTACTGGAACGTTTTTGACATGTGTCAAGTTCCACCTGGCACTGCACAGAGGTCGATAGCCGCCTGCCTTGACTGCAAAGCAATTTGCTGTGAAACTGAAAGTGACATATAGGCTATCATTCAACTTCACACCGACAGAGGGTGGGGGACGAGGGCGATGATGACGAGTGTCACAGGACCCATTGACCACCTCCAACAAATCGCACACAATCTCCTAGTTGGCTCCTGAAAGCTTAATCGTGTTTCGTGTTTTTTTTTTTTTTTGTGGCAGGAAAACGTTTTCAATCAGATTCACAAGACATGTGAATCAATCCACAGACATGTGTACATACGATTATGTATGAATGCCACTTATCAGAATGTGCCATGTTACTTGTCGTCTAGTAGTGACACAAAAGCTGTTCTTTCTACTTATGCCATTAATATCCACAATTCATCTCGTCCGTGTCTACGAGAATGGTCACTAGTCACGAGCCTTCGTTCAACGCGGCCCGGTCCGGCCCGCAAACATGTATTCTGTCAGATGGGTTTGTGTTTTTCTTTCGTTTTAAATTTTCTTTGCCTTTCTTGCGCTGGCCGGCCTCGGCCTGGCCATTTGTGCTGGAATCTCGCGCGTTCCAACAAAGATTATCTTCTCTTCCTCATCACTCTATCTCGGGTGATAGAGTGATAGCTGCTGCTGTTGCAACTGCCACCATGATTTAATGGACACAGATCTGAGGCTCCTTTTAGTAAAACTGCTACCAACTGGATGATAATTTACAAACAAAACAAACTGGACGGCAGTGCTGTGAGTGGTGGGGGGGAGGGAGGTGCATCAGCTGCCGGTGTGACGATAATGAGAATGGGTTTAATTCCTTGAGAATACATACCTAAGTCGGTGACCATTGCCGGTGAACCTGACGGACTGCCGCTTGCGGTTCGAGATGCAAGATGCGAGGCGCTGTGCAGCAAAAACCCAGCCGATGCTCTCAGCGATGGGCCGCGATGAAAAACTAGAACAGAAATCAAGAGCCATGTTTCGCCATGCTTCTTGGTCGGCTGGTTATTTTCTTTGTCTTCCTTTTGCTGCATTGTGGTGCAACTCCTTTCCACCGGCCAGCATAAAAGTTGACTGATTCCATAGAAAGAAAACATGAAATCTGGAATTGCTGAGTTGCTTCTGCAGCTACTGCTGCTGCTGATGTTGCCGTTGTTGTAGTCTCCTTTGTGCTCTTCTAGTTTCCATCCGAGTCCCTTTTGCCTACACATTTTCCTTTTTCCTCTTGAGCAGGGGCACCCCCGATGCCTCGGAGATTTTTGCATTCTTTCGAGTGAAAAACTCACAGTTTGGCAAACTACCCCACCGAATACATAAACATGCAGCATCCCTCCAGTCCTCCACTGGCATGCACCCGCGATGGACCGAGAAAGAGAGAAAGAGAGAGCTGCATTCATTTATGTCATTTGAATCGTAAAGCATTAGGAGGGTTTGCAGGGGGAACGTCCCACGCCGCTCTGGACCAGCACAGGTGCATAAGAAATTAATGCCTCCAGTTGGAGGAGGCCGGCGCATCGAAGGAGCTTCAGTCAAACAGTAAATAAAACCTACTCCAGGGGGCGGCGGCAGGCGGAGGCAGCTGCATGTGCGCGCAACAGTCAAGAAATGAAGCGTCTGTTATCATTTATAGACAGTATCCAGAACTATGCTTGCAACTGCAGCTTCTATTCGTTTCTCGTTTTTCTGGTCCTCAGGCGGTGGGAGCAAGGCATCTGTGATGGAACGCCAACGTGTAGTGGCTGTGGCGATGGCATCCGAAGGCGTAGTGGTTGATAGTGCGAATTGTTGGTTTAAGTTCGTTATGGCTTCTGGAGGGAGCAGATGACGATGGTACAGAATGCGTGCTGAGTGGAGGTGGAGGGTCTGCCTTTGGTTCAAACACCCCGTGAATTTCGCAGTGGCTGTGCCAATTAAGCCATTGATGTGTTACTTAGGGCTTGAGTGCCTAGCTCGCAGTCAAATGGAGACTTGAGAGCCATTAGGTTGTATACTCTCGAGGGTTTCTTGACATTTTTAAGTTCGAGGAGTGCCGTAGAGTGTCGGTTTTGGGTAAGTGCCTCGTCCTCCGCTAGTTGTTAAGGTTCAATTAGCGAGACTGTAATATTTCGCGGCACCACTTCACTCGAGTCACTGACAATAGTGAGAGAGTGAGAAAAAAGTTTGCCCCCTCCACTCGTGAGCCAACAAAAGCGCACAGAGCTACGCCTAGGACCACTTCGGTAGCGCGGAATCGTATCACAGTCTCAATGGCCACAGCAAGAAAATATTTTCATAGTCTTCTCAACACATGACACGCTTCCGCATCGCCTATAAATGTTGCGATTCTTGTTGTACTCATATTCGCCGCTGGAACTTGAGAGGTCGTAACCTTATTAACAGGCAATCGCCATTCGCCCCCATTCTCGTCATCTGACTCCAGTCGACCTCGCGAATATCTAATCCGAAGCCGCCGAGTTTCTTGGCGTCACTTCGCTTTGGGTTTTCCGACAAAAGTCTACGCGCTTGTCGCTTCTGTTCCCCCTCTTGCGATGTGCCCTATCAATCTTAGTCCCAGCCGTTTAATTATCCCCACAGTAGTACGTTGCATGTGTACTACCCTCGTGGTTATGTCATCTTCCACAGTTACTCCCTAACTTGCAAGTAGTTGTCGTCGCTATCTTTTGAATGCGCAGTTTGATTGCGATTAGCAAAATATGTGGACGTGGTATGGACATTAACATTTACTAGAGTAGTCGAGGGTGAGAATTTGGAAAAGTCATTTTGGCAGACTTTTTACCGGCTGAAGACAGAAATCTGGACCGTGCGCTAGTCGAAGAGACATCCATCTCCCCGAACTTAATTTATAAACAGAAGTGAGGGAGCAAGGGGATATCCAAATCCTTGCTACTTGACTTCATCTGACGGCATTTCTTATACGTTGTGTCTGTGAATACGTGTGAGCTGTTGTGAACAGCTGAAACCCTTCTCCAACAAGGGGATGTGGATTCATGGATATTTAAAAGTATGTGGGAAATACAAGGGAATTCCAGTACTTTTTAATTTTTCGTGGTCGTGGACAAGCAGTAATTCTGCCCAGAGCTGGATATCTCCTTGCTCTCTGCTTCTGATTGTAAACCTCGCAGAGCCAACGTATCCAGACAGAAGTCTGAAGCAGCAGTTAATAATCTGATTGGGCCCATTTTCCAGCATATCTGTATGGCAAAGTTGCAGGAAAACATGCCCGACGAGTGGAATCTCTGTATCGTCGCCCGCACGGCTGGAGGAAAGCGTGCACAACTAGTGGAAACTCATTATCGTTGCCCGATGCCTGAAAAATGAGACCATTACGACTGCCTCAACCTTTAACGGAGAAGTCCTTTCAACAGTGCATACAAGACCCTCTCTGTCGTTTTGTGCGAAGACCCGGGAAATACTCTCAATATGCCGATCACACCTACCACCTATTCGTCGATTTTTGAGCCGCATACGACAGCATGTCTACAGACGAGCTACGCCAAATGTCCAAATTTGACACACCTTCCAAACTTTGTTGGCTTAACGGACCTGCTTGCCGTGTATTCGGTAAACGTGACGCGACATCTCTGTTACAAAAAGCTGACGAAATTGTCGATTTTTATCTCCAGTTTTGTAATTCCGATTTGTAAAGTAAAGTTTTTTTTACATACAAACCTGCTACAAAAGAAGACAATTCCAACAAAAGAAGAATCATAATACTCGATATTGCCGAACTCGAGATATAAAAGCACAAACATACATCAAAGTCATTCTTATATGTATAGGCATAATATAGGTAGCCATACAGCTGGGAGAGGGTCAGGACCTAGCTATTACGAACGACTAAATTTGAGAAGCTTTTTCCAGACAGTTATAATCTTTGTGTTTAAGCTGACGTACAAGCCAAGGCGGAAGCTCAGATACCCCTTCCTGGGCCCTCGCTTCTTCATGGATTCAAAACAGACACAAAGCTTCATTTGCACAAATGGATCATTGAACAGATTAATCAGTTATGGCACAAGCAGGAGGGTTTTCATAACATCGTATGTATGCACGCAATGAATCTGCAAAAAAAAATGCAATTCAATTCAAAAAATAGCTCAGAATAAAAAAGAAACCGCTTTGAGACCGCCTTGTGATGTTGAAGGACAAAAGACTTACCGCTGTGTGAAATTTGAAAAGAGCTAAGTATTCCTGGTAATATTGGTAATTTTTATAATGTGATAAACTTTGATTTATAAAAAATGTTCATTTTTGTTTTTTTGTATCGCAATCTTGGTGTATGAGTAACAATAGTGCAGTGCCGACCTTATCAGTCTGAACAGGCTGAGTGATCATCACCTACATTCAGTCGCCATTACTGTTTTAGTGAAGCCAGTAGAACATCGTCGATTTGCTTGGGCAAGTGATATGCATAGATGTCAGTTTAGCAATTTGGGCTTCGAAAGGTGTCCTACCGATCAACAACATCGCCCGAAAGAGTATTCAACTCCTAATCAGTGGAACAACGCAAAAGAGGAAGCCCGCGATGAGGGTGTCACGCATACATAAGTGTAGAAGTCAGCGAGAAAAAGGAGGCACATATCGTTAGTTGGCAAGGTTCGTTGACCGTTGTCCAGCCTCACCCTGCACTGTACCCTCACACTACTGGAATCCGAAGAACATTTCGACTTGTCAGATTGCATTTCTCCGCCTTTCTCTGCCCTTTCTCATCCTCTGACATTTCTGAATAAGATTAATGGTTAACAAATTAAAAATTGCTTGGCTAGATCATCGTCACTTGCTGGTTGAAATTCATTTGCTGGACACCGTGTATCTACTGAAGTTAATCGCATATACACATGTAGCCAGAAAACATTTGAGTTAAACAAATTCCAGCGCAACTCTCTTCAACTCACTTGATCTCCACGTCGTCCCTTCCAACAGCAACGCAGGCATACATGCACCGCCCCCTGTGAAAATGTGTAGATTCAGATTCAAAAAAGGAAGTCTTTTGCTCGAAGGAGCATGTAATATAATTTAACATTGTTCACCAGAAAGAGAGTTCACCGAAAATGTTTGTGAGCCACACTCCACCATAAACTAGGTAGCAAGCCGAATTGCACACGTGTACTTCAGCACAGCATCTGGTTTAAGTGCTAATTAGACTGTTAAAGTTTCGGATTAAATTAGTGTGCTGGTGCACACGCAGAGCACAAGTTAGTGATCAAAATGAAAGTGGGTGGAAACTGAGGATAATATCCCACCCAGTTGCCGGTGGAGATGTGAATTTCTTTCCCAACTGCGGTGTGCGTTACTTGAACAACTTTAATTACGCCAGAGTCTAAGCGAAGCTCCGACAGTAATTTGTGCGGATTAGTTTCAAAATTAATTGGACGTGCCCCAGAGAGTACATCAGACAAATTTGAAGTAATTTAGATGAGCCTCAATGTTTCACTCATTCACCGTTGCGTCCATGTATCGATTGCTTTTTGTATGCAAATGCATCAGATACTCGAGCATACCGAACGGTTGATGACGATCCATAAATTGTGCCACTTATCGATGGGCACGCTGATGGGACCCCGCCTTATTGCTTATGACACCGTTGGAATCTTGAAATGCGTTTGCCCTCACCGAAATCAATTAGCATCCAACGGCGGCCGGGAAATTAATCCACAGCCGCATAATGAGTGCGAGACATATGTTCAGCCATGCAGCCGCGATTACCATGCAAATGACCCCAAGATCAGGCGACTGATTGGAATGATTTAGTGACACACCACATCCCGGCTCCTATGGTAATTTGGTTACTTAATTAAAATTTTTCTTTGATTCCATTTCGTTCCTGCAGCAGCATGCGCAGCACCAGGTCGGTCAGCAACACCTGATCGTGAGATGCACGCCGCGACGGCGGAGAATGACTGCCGTTGGGCGCATTCAGTCAGAACAGCTGAAACACCTGATCTGGCTCAGATGCCACTCTTCCGGCTGACACCGTCCTGCATGAATAATTGCTGTCTTAGGTCTAAGTTCACCTGAAAGATTAATCATATTTGCCAGATGGCACTCGAATGGCTCGCGAATGCATGCCGCTCGGCGTAGTGGCGGAACACATGCATGGGAGATTCCAACGCCTAATCTTTGCATCTCCGTGTCTTATTTATGGCGCTTTGTGCTCACATAATGCTGATCCGCGATTATGCAATTCGCCAACTTCTTCCTGGCCACACATCGAGCCATAGATACTCTTTCATGCGAGTAGCTATCTCCTCCAAAAAAAAACAGAACCTTCGTTTCGTTTGTCATCGTTTTGTTGTGTGCTACCTGAGAAGTCGCGATAATGACTTCATTTCCGAAGCATTTTTCTCTTTTTTGTTGAATGGCTGTTGAAGCCATTCAAGAGGCTTGAGTGTCACCTAATCGGATTAAAATTTGCGTAACAGATCATGGGCGAGACTGACAATAGGCCCGACAGAGAGAGGTGGTCATTGAATTTTATTGCGTGCGGGGTGTTCGCCAGCGCCAGAGCCATCATCATCATCCACCGACTCACGAGAGGCGACCGAAGGGGAGTCATTAAAAAATTGTTTTAAAATCTGCTTTATCAAGAAATTTTATTGGCGGATTAGAGAGCGTGTTGAGTGGCTTCGGGTGTTGCTGTGGGAATAAAATACGACGGCGGCGTCGGTGGCGGCTATGACGGAGGTGTTAATGAGTCGCTGTTAGCCAGTGTGTGAGCAAAAACGACTGCAATGACTTAATTAACAGTATAGCGCTAATAGCTCTGTGCTGTGTCGCTGGTAGTGGTGGTTGTGGATGTTTATATGACGAACTGAATCCGATTTTATTGGGCTTAATGGTGAGTTATGGGTTTTCGTTAGCATCCTTGATTGAGTTATGAATTAATCGGACAAGCTAATGGTCTCCAAATGTGTTTATTTGAATTTAAATGTTCATGAATGTCAATCAATGTCTAAAGCCTGTGTTATGGCTTGGTGATGGAGACACTTTCCTAAGTCATGTCGATTAGTGGGGATCACAGTTCAAGGTCAAGTTCGTGGAATTCATTGGTGTTCGGTAAGTTTTTCCGAAGACTTCTTCCGTGACACAATTTTCCTTATGCATATTTGAAATTTTCAAATAGATATGATGGTGAATGACTCTGCATGGAAGATCAGCGTCTAATATTTAAGAAGTCTTTTCACGTACGTCCGAGAGTAAGCCGAAGGTAAAGTGATGTATGGTCAAACCTGCGGACCCCATAAATGTATCGTATCATGTCATTAAATGCTACCTGCAGTTTATGTTGTGGTTGGTACATTGCAAAGTTATTAATGATGGGGAGAGGCAAAGTCTTGATAAGTCTGAGCTTGACAATTGGCACAAATAGGGAGAGAGCGCGATTTATCCTGAAAGCCAAACTTATGACCTTGTCAAAAAATGGGACGATAACATCCTGTAGATAAACACAAGGCAGTAAATAAGTGTGTTTTTAAAGTGTCAGTTTTTAAAAAACAATACACATTGTGATTTAGCAGGGTTAAGATTAAGACCATTGTTTACTGACTAGTTGCTACTAGATAACAGATCTTCGTTGTATCTGCACATCAGATCTTTAACTAATCCAATAGGTCTAGGCAAATACGTCTGAACAACATCAGTATAGAGATGTAGGGAAACATTTTTGCAGACTGTAGGTAAGTCATCAACACCCTGACCTTTTGGTGTCTGTTACTTAAATAACTCCTTATCAGACGCATGGATAAATACGCAAAAAATAAAGTATAATCTGGGTCTCCTGCACAAGATATCACCGTATCAAAACCTTTGTAGAAATCTGTCAGATACAATACAGTGATATTGTTGACGACATACTGGGCCCTAATGTCATCTAGAACCTTAACTATTTGCAGTTGAGTTGTGATGTCCTCGAAATCCAGGCATTGGGTGCAAGAATATTATCAACGATTTGCTTAGCCGTTATTTTCTCCAAAAAGTTAGATAGGCAAGGGAGTAAACTTATTGGGCGACAATCCCCGGCTGAGGAAGGATGAGGCTTTTTGGACATACGAGTTATTAACACTTGCTTCCAGCAATTCCGAAAGGTACTGGCATAGACACAAAAATTGATGAGATGCTTGAAAGGAGAAAGGTTATAGTACAGTTCCACTTTGCTGAATCGAAGATGAATGCTATCTGAGTCGAGCCGACAGCATCAAGTACTTCTACTTCTGAAACTGTATTAAAGTTAAATTCGACGGGAGGTTGGATGATACCCTCATTATTCGGCACAACCTATCGGAACAAATATTGAAAAACCTAATTCCGAAGTGAGTGCTGTGTAGCCGAAATAGTGAGTTTTTTGAAAAGAAGTTTTGGCTGAATTGAAGCAACCGGCGACTTAAGTTTGTGCAAAAAGTGCGTGGGACTGATATGCTAGTGGATAACAATCATAGTCCCTGTCGTCGTATGAATGAGAATGTAGCCGATAGTGTGATTTGACTATTTTTTCATCGAAAATGAGGCTGGAAACAAGGTTTCCGTCAACTAAACTGGAAAGACTGGACTGAATTTGGACCACCTGTGTTTCATGCAGGATGGCGTGTCATGCTACACAGCCAATGCCACAATCGATATTTTGCGTACCAAATTCCTAAATCGTGAGTTGACCCCTTTAGATTTTTTTTTTGTTGTGGGGAACCGTGAAGAAGCTGTGCCGATGCCATGAATCCGGAAACGATTCAAGTACTTAAGGCCAGTATCTTCCAAGCAATCCGTGAGCTACAGCCCGAATCCAACAAGAAGACCGGGGAAAATTGTGGTAACACATTGCGCTACTGCGAAGCAGTCCGCGACAGTCACGTGGTATTTCATAATTAATGGGAATGTTTTTGCTTACTTATAAAGCCTCAATTCCTGGAAAAAATTTATTTTTTATTTTAAGAACTTGTATTTGGCCCGCCCTGTAAATGTTGGGATAATGGAGTTGTCTCACAAGTCCTTCAAGTCTGTGCGAAGTACTTGAATCTGTTTCATGCGTCTAGTCGTCATACACATCCCAATACCTCCTCCAACCATTTCGCGCTCATCTCAAACCCAATATGTCACCTTTCTGCGCGCCCTTTTCCCCTCCAACCGATCGCGTTCGTAACCACCTGACCTTTGCGGTCTGAAATGTGAGTGCCCGTGTGAATCAGTCTCGAGTGTGTGCCCGACAAGCAGCCTCAATATCAAACTCAAGTACGTCAAGACTTCTTTCAGTGACTCGCGGCGCATTGAATAGCATTCGCTTAGCCAACTGTGTAACCCGATCGGAGACAATTTCAAAATAAATGCCAATTCAATGTTCAGCAATAAAATAGCGCTGTAATTCGCAGAATGAGATACCGAATAATACAAGAACACACAGAAAATGGAAAATCGCCAAGCTACGACTGAATGCGCGCGTGTAAGTGTGCGGAGTAAGCAACCGCGTGCGGATAGGTAAACGCGCAATGAACGCACAATAACCTCCTTTCATGTCCTAACCTCAAAAAAACACAGCGCACCCAACACAAAACACAGCGAATGCAAACAGAGAAATCTGCGCAGTCAGGGATCTTTAATTACAGTTACAATGAACTTTACGATTCCCCATTAGTGGGCAATTTCAATACACCGTTCTGCGTGCCTCCACCTCTGGAGCAGCAAGCTCCAATACACATCCGTTCGACGTCGTCGGGCCAAACGCGATGACGACGTGCTCGATCGCAGCGTGTTGCTGCAGCGGCGGCTGTGGAGCGACATGGCGAAGCGTCAAGAGATGTGCCCCGAGTCGGCGCGACTCCATCGAATCTCGATCGAATTGTTTCGCATTTCAATCCTGACCTAGACCCGGTG
This sequence comes from Eristalis intricaria, assembly GCA_964034865.1. NCBI lineage: Eukaryota > Metazoa > Arthropoda > Insecta > Diptera > Syrphidae > Eristalis > Eristalis intricaria. The sequence continues at coordinate 89,708,196 of OZ035875.1, read as the reverse complement.
TTGGTGGTGGTTGCGGGCCCAGCTAGCACGCTCTGTCACACGATAGATAGCAGGAGGCACACACTGCTGCGGTCATGGGTGGAGTACTCATAATTAAATTCCAACCTTTGAGTGCGCCGTAATCCAAAGCGCGGGCTTCGTTTTCCTCGCGGATCGGGTAACTGCAGCGGAAGAGCGGCAGCAGCCAGAACACATTGTTGTGTGTTGCGGCGCAGTGGATGTCAGTAGCCACCGGTTGAGGTAATGCAATGCTCCGAGATGGAATTACTGAGTTGCATAACCCCGCGAAGGGGGCATAATTGCCAGGTGTGCTCTGTTTAGGTTTTGAAGCCAGCAACGCTCCCCCCGGGCGCGGACGAAGGATGCAGCAGGATATTGTTTCCCCGTTTGTTTTTTGTCAAATTGCATTTCAGTTAATTGGACACTTTGACATTTGCACACTGAATACCACTTTGCTCCACTGTCACCACTCAATTGCAATTGGCAATTCTATACAGGCGACGCCGTATAAGGTTATGATTCCATTCCATCGAGGTTGGCCTCTCCATGCGAGACGCAATCCTGTTGTATTCAAAAATTTCCATTCCATTTCCTATCTTTTCCTGGTTTTCATTCATTCATCCCAACGGGATAGCAACCAAAGGCGAAGGAACAGCGTTGGCAGCGTTGGTAGCAGTTGGAGCAGCCCAGGCGGGCAGTGGTCTTCCCAAACGAACATGCTCCCATTTATGAAGGAATGCAGTAGGCATCAAGCAGCAGGCGCAGCAGTCCAGGTTCCAGCAGTGCCCTGGAATAGTTTAAATTTGATTGGGCACCAAATTTGGTTGCAATAGTGTACACTCACATCGAGTGTGTCTTTTGAGTAGACTCACACATGTGGCCGTGGGGCTGGACGCGTCGTCGACTGTGCTAGAGGTCGCGTCGTCAGGTCTCCTTATGGAGTTGTGCTGATTGGTTTAGTATCGACATGGACGGCGAAGATGGCTGTTCTCATCAACTGACCATCTGCCAAACGGGAGGGAACAGCTTACCGGATGATGACACGACTGGGATTGTAAAAGGAAATGTTGTGAGACAACATTGCTAACAACGGGCAACCGACAGCTACGACTGTATTTCATGACAGTCTGTCACGATGAGAACTCTATGCAGAAACACGTTGTCTGGTCAGAGACGGGAGTCTCCTTCAGTTGAACGGAGCAACGGTTTGCTGAAGGTGTGGTTTTTACTATTCATCTTCAAGATGCCTGACCATCTCTCTTCCCTGGACCTAGACCAGTTGATAGGCGGTGGAAATGAATATTTCATTAACATTGTGTCTCGCCAGAAGTGGGCAGTTCAAAGGTGCTTAAGTGATAGAATATGTTCTTGAGGCAGAAATTCTTTGATTATCGCCTATCTGAAGTGTGGTTGGTGTGCTTCCACCTGAGGGCGAAGTAGGGTTAAGTCAACTTATGTCACGGTGCGTACAGTTGCAAGTGTCGTGGAAACCATTTAAACATTTCTTGACTATGCAGTTCATTGTCCATAGGTGGACTGAAGCACACGCTTTGTTCTAAGTCACAACGTCATCTAAGTCAAGCAAAATTTGTTGGTGGAAAAATGTTTGTAAAAAGATAGTAATAAGGTTGGACAGTAATCCAAACTTCGACCGAGAGGGCAGTATAGTAACCTATTGTTTTTGCGAGACATTTAGGTAGTAAAACCAACTTGTACGCCGTGACGGCAAACGGCATGACGTTGTCCCGACACTCTCGACTTCCTTGTGTTTAGTATATACACACCAAATTATGTTTTCATACGCTAGATACGTTCCACACAAAACCGTGTAAAAAGCACTGAGAAAAAAGAAAAAAGGGCGTTAGTTCCATATCCCTAACAAGAAGACACAGTCGAACTTCCCAAAGTCGAATTTCAAGGGGGGCATGAAAATAAGTTCGATTTATAGAAACTTCGAGTTAAAGAAAATACGCAAGATGTACGAAAATAAAACTTTCTTGCGATAATGATCTCCAATTACCGAGTCCACTGCACCACCTTCCTCACAAATCATTTTTTGGACAATGGAATGTATTTTTTTTTAAATCATCTAACCAACCCATACTAGGTAAAAACAAAGCATGATGTTTCAAAGCACTCGCAAATTCTTTCTCTTATTATGATTCCTGAAAGCGATACATTTTTATTACGAACTACGATTACCCATTTGACGAGGAGAGGACCCTGGTTTTTTTTTTTTTTTGGTAAGATATTCGGCAGAATACCAAATTGTGCAGCTATATTCCATTCCTTCTTAGTAAATTTTCCTAGCTTACTTATTCATTTTAATGTCCTTAACCATTGTCATCTTCCAACTCTCGGTATACTTAGTTTTACCAACGCAACTTATTTGTCACTTGTTCTATTAAAAAAAAATATCATACTCACGGAGCTTAAATAACAATAACGACTTCTACGCTTCTGGCTCGAATATTTCTACTACTCGAAGAGATATTTAAACCGCAACTCGATTTTCGGGAACTAGACTACGTTTGTCAGAAACAGAAATGAAGTATTCCAGAGATGCCCGACTTCTACCTCTCTTGCCCCTTAAGATTTTTGACAACTGTTTTTTATAACGTGTTCTTAAACCCAATCGAACAATCAGAGGACGGCATTTACTTTATTTAGTGAATATTATATTCCCAAAAATTCGAACTGCGGTTGAAATATTCGAGTTATAGAAGTTCGAGTAAAGGAGCAAAAACTATGAGAAAAATGCAACGAAAAATCAGAGTTCTCGATAGAAGATCGACTTAGAGAAAAGTTCGAGTTAGAGAAGTTCGACTGTACCTATAAATTAAATAACTAAAAAAGTTTCATCACTTTTGGCAATGTCAGCTCTATTCGCTAACATTTTCAATGCAATTTGTTTTTTAAACCGTGTTAAATCACGTGTAAAAAGAGAATTTGGAGTAATTTCTTGCTTCTCTATATGAGATACGTTGTATTTGTGTCCGACTATCATAATTCAAAAATAAATATGCAAGGAGATATTCCACCTCCGTCCCTCTTGCTCATTGAGATCTAACACCGGTCTTTTTTTTTGAATATGTTTATAATGTATTGTTAATATATGTATTTTTGTAAAAAGAATCACTCCAAATAAAAATCTGCCTTACTGATCTTAAGGTCATTAGCTTAGTTATCCCTATATGACTTGCGACATAAGTGTTGACAGTAATTTTAATGAGCAATTAGATATGCAGTAAGAATCTCGATAATGTGAAATAACAAAAAACATGGAAAATTCACAATATTTATAGGAAATATGATGTATCAAATCTCTGTAATAGATACTGTGCGATAACAAAAATCAATGTAAATATTTTATGACGAAATAAATATCTATCTAAAAAAAAAAATAAATCTTATAGGAAATATATATAGGAAAACTTATATAGGAAAATTCACTTATTGAACAGAAAAAAAACTTTAAAAAAAATTTAACAGCACATACATACTTCGTCGTTCATAAGCGAATTCTTCATTTATGTCTGTCGCAGTTAATGCTTTGGACAAAATAGTTTTCTCCAGAAGAAATAAAATTCCAAGATAAAGTAGTTTTATTGGCATTGTAAGAGAATTCGATTTGATGTTGACATGACGTTTTTCCAGAAAAGGATTTACAACCCTTATTTAGGGGATTCCTTCAACTGGCTGTCAAAATGATTTGCTTGATATCTGAGTAAGTTAGCCGAAATTGACACATTTTTTGCCGCTGTTTGTTAAGGTATTCAAAGAGCGCAGTTTCCATTTAAGTTCTTAATATAGTTCTCTTACAGATTCTAGACTCTTCTTTTTTTTTTTGATAAACCACTAATTTTTTAAACTTCGTGTCATATTATTTACGGCTGTCGTCGAAATAAGCGCGTTTTTCGTCTCCTTCACTGAAGCCTCTTGTATCGATAAGGGACAAATGTATTCCATTTTTCTCCGCATTTTAAGTTGTTTGGGCAATGCTAGTGCAATACTCAAGCATTCATTTCTCAGACTTCTCCGTTTGTATGGTACAAGGACAACAATGTGTTCTTGACAGCGGTGTGTCATGTCATTTTGTGAATTTGCGTCAAAGAAAGTTGTTGAAAGAAAGAAAAAAACATAAAATCAAATATGAATCAAATATAACAAGCTGTCAAGTGCCCACATATGTAGAACAATACAAAGAGGCAGAAGATGTATAGAAAAAGTTGTTACAACTTCTGAATAAGGAAATCAAATTGCATTAAGATCAAACGTCAATTAGGTAAATCGTAATTCAGTCGGAATGTGATCTCACACAACGTCGCGACATCCCATCAATCGGCGAAGGTGGAAATGTTTCCCTTTTCTTCCACACGTGCATTTAAACCAATTATTAATGCCCCCACAAATTAGAAACACCTCCGCATTAAATTCAATTTTACTTCCCTCCATGTTCTTCTACCTCAAGGCAATTTTCCAGCACACTCACAGTCCCAATAGGCACCGTGAAAGGACACGGCACAGAATTCGCCGCCGCCAAGGTGAAGCCTTCTCCACTCTCTTGCTCAGTGAGGCTTAGGATCTGTGTGAGTTTTGGCTGGTCGGCGTACAAGTGCTTGTACAAGTCTATCTTAATGTCCATCAATTTCTTACCGCCACCACTAGGGAGAAAGGTCGGTGTGGTGCAAAAACGACTGCTCCCTCTGTCTTTACTTGGGCATTTAATTGTTTGCATCTATGTGGGATGGAGTCGTTAAGAGGAGGCCGTTCCTGCACAAGGGATGCGTATCTGGCCATGAGCATTCCTTCGGCGGCTTCTGCTGGTGCGACTTCAAGCTGCACACACGCACACACACGTCCAGAAGAAGAAGATGCGACTTTGCGATAAGCCTATTTGTTGCGTTCAGATAAAGATCCTGAATTGGAGAGACAAAACAAAAACACCCGAGGAATACGCACATGTACTCGCGTATTCGCGCATCGCTTTGACGAAAACCAGATTTCGCGCGAAACATCGCCTACGGGGACCTGCCGCACCGAGGGTTGCCGGCCGTACTCTCTGGCGGGGATTGAAATATTTGTTTGTTTTGTGCAGTGCCATGGGAATACGGGGAGTTTGATTAGAGACTTCCGCGGGTAAGCTTTGCTTCCTGATTGAATGTGCTCCCCTCAAGGGGAATGTAAATTAAAAGAAGTGGTTGGGAGAGGAATGTGGTAAGAAACAAAGTTGTTACTGACAGACGACTGCTGTTGTTCGCCAGGGATTGTGGCGCCACACAAAGGTGTTAATTTATAAAACATTCCCCATTCGTTTAACCGCGTTGCTTCTGTTTGCGACAACCTTCAGAATCTCCTGACCACTCACCGTTCGCGCAGCAAAATGCTTCCACAAGCCCTCGCACTCCGTCACTGGAATGTCTGCGGTCACAATTCGAAAGAAAAACGCAATTAAACGCACACATCCTGTAATTGTATGTACGGCCATGTAAAGGTTACAAACCCTAAATGGCATTGGCGCGATGTACGCATTTCTGATGTCTGTTTAGAGAGGGACCTAAAGCGCCCAGCGCCGCTCGGTGGGTGGCCGAAACATTTTTATTGATAATGTAATTCCGTCATAATAAATTTGTTCGATCATGCCAATGTCAGAACACCGAACGCTAACCTGTGTGGAATATGTAATGTGTGTGCAAGTCCGCACAGCTGGATGCGCCTTTGCCTGCAGCAACTCCGTGGCCAACTAAATCGCTGCTCTATGCGACGGACTCTACACGCATTCCTGCACCCAGTGCAGTTTCTGGTGTATGCGGTGAGGCACGGCATTGGCCTGTAATTAATAAAATCATCTAATTAAATTAAACAAAGTATTACCGCTGAGTTTGGAACCGGGCATACCGTTAGATGAGAAATTGCCCAAGTTCGAGGCCCGGAGCAAAGCCTTCTATCTGGAGATACCACATGTGCGCTAATGCGCGCCCAAGTACGGCTAGTGTTTCGAAGTTTAATCGATAGCGCGGTGGTCTTGTTTCGAGTGCTCCACTCCGTCGGTGGAATTTAGTGGCCATTCATATACTGGGCCGAAAGAACAACATTAATGGGAAACGAGGGCTTTCTCCCAATAAACTTCGTGGTAAATGATCCAATTGGTGTGATTGTGCTGCTGCAGGTGCAGAAGAGCATACTTCGGGCACTTGGGCTTATGCAAACACATTCGAGCTTAAATTCCCCAGAGACGTACTCATTCGGTGGATCTGGTGTTAAGTAGCCGGTTGCACTGCAGCCATGAAAATTGCACAAGTGCATCATGAACTTGAGCAAGTCTGCGCAACCACAGTTGTAAACTTAAAAGCAAAACCTTACACACGCCCGTGCCAGGGAACCGGGAAACCGGGAAACCATCGCAGTTTTGAATTCCTGCCGGGGAATCTGCGACGCGGAGAGAAGTGGTTAAGATCTTTATCGCGGGCATTAAGCCAAGTTATTGTGTGGTTAAAATTCTGCTGAATAAAATTCATTAGACTGCCATAATAGACACGCGGGATAGCCAGTGTGAGCTACTTCGCCATCCATTAGGTTTCCTTTTTCATTCGTTCCCTTTTTGAGATAAAAATCATAATTACGCCAGACGGTGCCGGCGATTCGCAACTTGCGATCCTTCCGATGCGGCAATGACTGATTTTATTTGCTGACAGATTCCACCACCGATGTCCAGCGTCTGAAAGAGAGCTCAGATTGTGTGTAGTTTTTGTTTTTACCTCGTCGTGGATACTGGTAAGATGTTGAGCAAGATAAGTTCGGTTTCATGTAAACGACCACGTTAACAAGAAACCTATCTATCCGCAAGTGTGCACATATCGGCGGCGGCAGCTCCAGCAACGCCAATGGGAGACAAATTCCTTGCGGCCAGCTCAACGAGTGGCAACTTGTCAATACGCAATTAATTGTGTGTCCTTACTGACTCTTGGCTGGCAGCCAAATATGGAGTGGCATGGTGAAAGTGTATCAATATCAATCAAGAGATACACTTTTGAGATTAGGATTCGGTTGAATGCGTTCTGCGGCTGTGATTTGGTCGTGTGTGTGTTTTTGTGTGACTAGTAGCCCCTGAAATATGTAATAGACTTACACTGAGAAAAACTATTTGGTTGTATTAGGAAAGGCGAGATTCAATGGAAAGCAGTTAATTGAAGGGAATCATTGCTTACGATGGCGTGTGGAAAGGCTTGTATGAGCAAGGGAATGGTTTAGTATTCAAAAACTGGACGAAGCTTGAATCTTTAATCCAACCATTTTGCTTAGTGACTGTTATCAATATTTCGTCTTAATAATAATGTGGCCCCGCTTCTGAGTTTTAAAACAAAATAGCAGTATGTTGAACTTAGATCAGAGTAGGTCATAGCTCTTAAAAGTTAACGAAACTATTTTAAATGATTACTATGGTTGCAGTGCATCCTCGCAGGGCATTGTTTTCTGTGTTTCCACTTACTTCAAATTTAACGAAACTTAACGAAACTTAACGAAACTGATCTAAATGGTTACAATAGTCGCTGTGCATTATTTTCTGTATTTCCACTTACTTAAAATTGAACAAAACTTAACGAAAACTGAAACTGAAACTGATCTAAATGGTTACTATGGTCGCAGTGCATCGTTTTCTGTGTTTTGGCTTATTTAAAATTTAACGAAACTCACTGTGAATCGTTTTTCCGTTTTTCCACTTACTTAGAATTGAAAGAAACTCAACGAAACATAGGTTTCGCTGTTTACACTTATTTAAAATTTAACGAAACTTAACGAAACCGAGTTAAATGGCTACTATGGCCGCACTGCATCATTTTCTCTATTTTCACTTATTTAAAATTTAACCAAATTCACAGTGAATCGCTTTTGTAATTCCACTTACTTAGAATTAAACGAAACTTCACGAAACTGAGTTTAGTTGGTATCGCTCGATTGCTTAAGTAGGCAACATTTCGGGCTTATTTTACGCCACAATATGACTTGAGCGTTTCGAGAAGGACGTAGTAATCTGCCGGTTGGTACTCAGTTGTCAAAGAATTTGGCTCCTCAACTTACATTTGCCGCTGGATTCGGACTGGTACGGATAACGCATCACTCTCATCTTGTTCTCCATCTAGACGGGTAACTGTTGGGTCTGCCGGCATGTTCGCCGGAGAGGCAGTAGTCTCTAATGATACCTACCAGAGTGTCGACGTGTTGTGCCAGTTTTGGTCAAATAGATTTTAATTGCCGTCTGATATGGGTTAATCCGAGTACAACTCACGAAGCCTACTAATGAAATACAAGTATTGACAAGACTCTTCTCTTTCCACCAAAACCCCTGCTCCCAAGTATCACCCCTATTGATCATGCACTTCCGCTCTTAGTCGCGACACGAACAACGCGATCAGCGTGGATAAGAAACATACTAATCTTCACGATTTCAACGCAACGCTCCCATGGCAGAGTTTACCGCTGTACTCCGATTTAATTTGCCATAATTCAAGTATTTTATTCCATAACGGCTCTCATGGGCGATCGCAGGCGAATGCTTGGCCGCCTTTTGTGGGGGGCGCCCTAAATATGTCTCCACCCGTCTGCGGCTGTTGTCGGTCGGCGGCAGCAGCGGCAGCGGCGACGGCGACGACGTCAAAATGTGTAATAATACCTTGCATGGTGTTGATCTCGGCGTCGACCATTTAAAAGGCACTTGCATGCATGCGAAACCAAGATTTATGGCTGATTTCAGTAAGAAATGATTTCCGAACAAATTTACCAGTCCCACCTCGGCGATCGGGCATCGGCGACGGCGCGGGGTGCACTGAGGGTTGAGGATAATTTTCAGCTCAGCCAGGGCGAACCGTTGCTCGACGCAGTGCGACCGATTTGCCCGCAAATGGTGGACCGATAAAAATCAAACTCCAATTGGGCTTTCAGAGATACGTGTATCTACTCTGTATCTGCTACTCTGTGAACACGGTTTTAAGTGGAAACTTGTAACGAGCCAGCCGAGAGGGAAAATGCCAATTTACGTACGAAGCTGCCTACTTTAAAATTCAAATGCACAGCTATGTGACACGAAACAATAAATTAAAAATGCAAATGCGATAAATTTCGAGTATACAACAATTCTCTGAGAGGAAAAGCGACGAGCCTTGTTCGGTTACGGACACATTGACGGGAGACGAACGTGAGGGGAGTGAGGGACTAGACTAGGCTGAGATTTGGAGTACGCGCAAAAGTCGCACCTGTGTTTGCAGTTAATTGTCACTTTCCGTTTGATTAATACCAGCAATTGCATTAAATTGCCGCAATTCTTTACCACAAAACCGAGAGAAGCAGCTTCCTTTGTACACAAATGCAGTGGAATTCAATTAGTCAGATATGCATCACCCCGTGCACAGGCAAGTGAGATGCTTAATAATTAATCATGCCTGTAGCCACTACTTTCGCAGTCAATTACTCAAATGAACTAGCCGATATGCATCGAAGTTGTTAAAATGCTTGAAACAAAAACAAGCCAAACACAAAATACTTTTCCTCGTTGCGCCGGCTCTGGCTCTGGCTGGGTGGATTGTTGTCTGCGCGCTCTATCAGCTCGACAGATAGACAGACAATCTTCACATGAATTCTCTGACACAAGTCACGATTAACTCGGATGGATGGGGTAGGGGAAGGGGGAGGGCGAGGGAAACGCATGAGAGAGCTACTGAGCGCGCGGCGCGCACAACTGCGAATCGGTGAACGTATCTACTCATGTAATGAATTCAAATTTCCCAAATCAATCAATCGGCGAGAAGCAATCGTAAATGGCTTCCTACAAATAAGGAGTTGGCGAGTTGTTAGGTACGGTGTGGTTGTTAGTGTGGTGCAATGAGACGACAGCCATGCATCTGTTGCTGTACACTGAAAGAAATTCCCTTTTGCTGCTCAGGAATATACCTGAGTACGGGGGTCGACGTGGTTTCGTGCCGTGTTCAGAGTTTGTGTGTGAACACGTTGATTCTGTTCATTCTCTCTCTTTGGTCAAAGTCAAAGCAATTAAAAAGAAGACGGCAGCTTTTGCGAACGCCCAGTGGCGCACCTCAATCAGTCAGCCATCGAGATCAATTTGTCGCTGTCCTTCAGGAAGCCCAGCGCTCATAATTTTACAGTCCGCAACACTTTAATGATGGGTCGTTAACCGATTTTATTCCATCCGCAAATCTGCATTTTCATTTCGGTCACGAATGAGTTCATTCAGAAGTTATTGCCTTCCAAATGACTACCATCGTTTCAGATAAGATTCGTTAGCGTTGTTCGACCACAAATCAGATCCACTCCCGCTCGCAAAAAAAGAAGTTGAGAAACAGAATATAAAATATTTTTTTCTCAAATTCAAATAAACCACCGCCTTGGCGATACATTTTCTCACTCCTTCACGTGCAAGTTGAAACAAAACAAAAACACGTCTGAAAACATTTTTATGACACATGCCCATGCAAACGAAACCGAAATTTACGATGCCACCTAAAATCCATTCGAACATCAAAGCCGCCCAACTCCCGATGCCCTCTTCCTATTCACCTCACGCTTACGAATGCTAATCCATTAATAAATATTTACACTCCGCGATTGAAGACGTTCATCCAAAATGACAGAAAAAAAAAACCTATTTCACTCTGCCTTGATCCAGAAGAAATTTTGAAAAAAAAAACCAACAAAAAAAAATTAACAAATTTCTGCGATTTAATTAGCATAGGGTTAAGAGGAGCGCATCCATGGCTCCGGAGTGCCTCATTAGTTTCGGTTTTATTTCTGGGCTCGTTCATAAATTAGTCGGACACATCGGCCGTTTCGTCTTTTTTATAGTCAGTAGCAATTTCTATGAAAATAAATGTAAGCTGATTAAGTGGAGCCTCAGATATACGCTTTTGTTTTTATTTTTGAAGGGAAGTCGCGGTGATTATCTGGCTAAAATAAAACCATTTACCCTTTGGACTGGATGGCTGGAGGTATACCTTTTGGTGCATATGAGGTGGTTTCAATTTGGAAATTATGTAGTCAATATTTGGGCCGTAAAACGGATAGGAATTCCTTTCAAAATTTATCGCAGCTCGTTAAAAGTTTTATTTGAAAAACGAAAAAGACAACCCACACACAAACGGAAGCCTTCAGCTGAACCGGGCGAAGGAGTTGGCGACAACCGGCAGCAGACTGGATCCATAAACGGCATCAGCGGGAAATTTGTGTCATCAACCGAATCATCAGAACCTTGTTGCCTACTGAATTTCATTCAAGAATTCTTCCTCGGTAGTGGTTTCATGGAATGACCACAAGCTGGTAACAGGCTGGTGAAGCGAAATAAAACTTAACGAAATTAGCCTGAATTCCAAACAAATTGGCGTTATTTCAGTTTCACGAGAAAGTTAGGCAGAATATTTAGGTCTTCATTTTGGTTTATTTAAAACAACAAGGCCTTATTCCACATCACCTAACATAACGTGCACACGTTTATCTGGAAAATTGTATAAACTGCGCCTCACCCTAAAAATTGTTCTTGAATTGGCTTGTAACAAACGTTGCTCAAATATATTGCCACATTTTAATCGACATATTTGTTGATTTTAAATTTGATAATTTCAATCCCCCTCCTAACGATATTTTATGCATCCTTTTTCAAGGTTAACTTCCTTCCTTGCTTGAAAACCTTCTTGTAACTCCTATCGCCATATCTTCGCCTATTCCCATAATCCGTGAAAGCTTATTATACAAGCTTATAAGCGTTCGCTTTCTAAAATGTTAAAAATTCAACCACTTACCTTGTCAAATTTGAGATATTTACCCTTTCTGTCTTAGAGAAGAGATTTGTAGTCGACGTCACCGCTACCGATTTTAGTAAGGGCTTCGACGAAATGTCGAGAATGAGAACCAGAATTTCAGAAATACAGTTGACCCTCCCTAAGTCGAATTCTCACGGGATACCATGTGATTTGTTCGAGTTAGAGGGAGTTTGACTTAGAGAGAGGTTTTTGTAAAAAAAGGAAAGCTTCCAGTTAGGGAGAAATTCGACTTAGGGAGAGTCCACTGTAGGTACATTCATAGTCACCCCAGTGTTTATTCCAGATCTGTTTTTTCAAGTACTTCTCTAAACTCATGAGGCGTCCCACAGGACAGTGACATAGGTCCTCTTCTTTTTACTCTAAGGATAAATGATATCGAAATGTTTTCATTCCCACATCTCACTCTTTTGCTGATGATACGGAATCTTTAAAGACGCCAACTCAGGGCTAGACGTTCATTCAATAAACCTATTTTTTTACAGTCTGTTGTCAAGCTTGGAGTTAAATCTTACGAAAGGAAGGGATTTTTTTCTTGTCTCAATATTGTGCAAAATGAACCCTTCGTCGGACAATCGGATCTGACCAGACACATTTCTGATATTTTTAAAGAAGCTATGGAATATAAAATTTAAGGTAGCTTCCAAAAATGTAATTTTGTACAGATTTATGGAAAACCAAAATTAGCTTTTGAAAAAATACACCTTCGAACGGACACATGGTGCCTGTCCGGACCCCATTTTATTTTGTATGTAAATAAATGGAATATCATGCCTTTTGACAATTTCACTTATTTTTAACGCAGTTATTGTAATATTACTTTCGTTATCATAAGCGAAAAAAATCGGTATACAAGCTGTACAAAAGTGGAAAGGACAGAATAGCCAAAATGTGAAATGTTTTGACGAGCACTGAATTTGATGCATTTGTTGGAATACTTGTGGCGACTGGAACATCACACAATAATATGGATAGAACAAATTCATTAAACATACCTGCATTTTATAAAAATTCCCTTTAAAGTAGCACATATCTCCAGGCAAATGCATGTAAATTGATAGGGTCTGGCCAGGCACATGTGCCCGATGGAAGGGATTTCAAATAAGTGTCTGACGAAGGGTTAAAGGAACTTTTAGAAATCGTATTTATTTTATTCTTGTCTTCGACTCTTATCTGTTATAACTTTTCACTTCTCTACTCTTCTTTTCCTGTGTTGCCAATTGTCATGTGCAGTGTAGTGCAGTACACTTCTTATATAGTATCTTCACGAAGATACACATTATTTTGTCATGGCAATACCAAAGAAGTGAATGTTAAATTACTGTTATTTTGATAACATAATCTCGTTTTAAAATAAGCCCCGTGAAAAAAGTTACCATAAATATTCTCCGACTTTTACACAGTATTACAGTAAAACCTTAAACATACATACAATCTTTTAAATCATCAACTGACAAAATGGAAGTTGAAGCATTTAAATTTTTTTTTTTTGCTGTAATTTGTATTATAAAATCCTTCGAGTCAAATTTCCCTCCAACTCGAACTAATTTTGATATCTTGTGAAAATTCGACTTAAAGAGACGCGACTGTAATAATAATAATATTAGTGGCGCTACAGTCCGAGGCGGAAATGGCCTTAGCTTCTCAGCAACGACTCGTGTTGTGGGTGCTATTGTTCATTCACGAATGGAAGGGACCTACAGTTTTATGAAAATTCCGAACGGCAAAGTTGAGAGCCTTTTTCCAGACAGGAATACACTTTGAGCTTTGTCGGTGACTCGAAAGAGGTAGAAGCCGTGAATTATGAAAGTTTGTAGATTGAGGATTCGAACCTGGCACCCTCTGCGTAGGAGTCGACGCACTAACCCACTACACCACGGAGACTCACTTATATTTATTTTTACTCCAGAGTGTTGTAGTAGATCGACCAGTAAGCCACACGTAAACTTGATGGATATTATTCCACAATACCCCGCGCATGAAACGATCGTTTATAAAATATTCATATATCCAGAAGAGAGCATTCAACTGGTTTCTTTGTCCCCGCCGAAGCCTACCTTGAAACAACTGCCTTACTGCCTACAAGTTGCCTCCATAAGAAGACAGCCATGGTTTCAAAAACTCTAGAGAAAAAGCGAGAGGAATAGCCGACATTCTCTACATTCATTGACATCTTCTCAAGTTGTCCACCAGTCCTCGGCATCATTTCTTGGTTAAGCGTACCATTTCCTCGCACGCTGCAAAGTCGCATGTAAACATGCTCAACAACAACTGCAGTACCTTCTAAAAGTTTTTAGTTATTAGTTACCTCCCACGCAGTTTTAAGTCAGGGTCATTAATACTTGTAGCTCATACTAATAATATGGGTGGCGCTACAGGCCATAGAGGGCCTCAACCTAGCTTCAACAGCAACCAACTACGTTTTACGCGTACTGTTGTTCGCTCCGACTGCGAACGACCAAGTTTTAGAAACTTTTACCCTTTGAGCATTCTCAGTGACTCGAGAGAGGTGGGGCCAGGAAAATTATGCCTTGGTCGTACTAGCCAAGAATCGAACCCAGGCAGCGAGGTTCAGTTGTGAAGGGATCGACGCGACCACAACGCCACGGCCACCATTAGGCCGAATAAATGGTGAAGATGGCCGCACCAATCTTACCGAGAATTAACGTTGTTCTTTCAAACGCAAGTTAATGTCGAAAATTCGATGCAAAATAACGCGAAATTGGGGAGAAATGTTTTAAGCTACTAAACTGTTCTGCGATAGACTTTACTCCGAACATGAACTAATAGTCAGTCTCGAACCTTTTTTGGGTTGCAACTCAATTTTCCGAAGTGATCACCTCAACAGCTAAGCAGCAACTTCGTGTTACGCAAAACCCAAGATGCAGTTCAGGGGACATCACTGGCAATGATTTGAGGTGTGCAGCAGTGAACGGCAAATCACGTTTGCCGACACATTAGCTGCAATTGGCAGATTAATTTTATTATTCCCCAATCCCACTGGACGTTCATCAGCCCGTCAACACCAAGCACACAGTCTACATCAATTTCCTTCCGGGAAGTCATCAACCCTCAATCAAATTTCAAATTCACTGACAGTGCCGCATTACAAATTTCCACCTTCCTCGCTGCGCACACATGCGCTCATTACCCAGTCCGTCTTGCATGTCGCACTGTCAATCTGAATCTCCCGCAAAAGCTGTCCAAACAAAGTGATTCCAAATCGATTCGCGACATCTAACCAAAGTCAAGCACAGACAAGCTAATTAATTTACCGCCAAAACAACACTCACCGCCCCTTCAAAACACATCCGTCACTCAGTTCGTGTGCGTATTCCCTCCGTCAAGGCGGTTAAAGTGCATTAGTCAAAATGAAGTTTAAATAAATTACCAGCACTAATGGCTGAAAGGTCTCATTTCCTCTTACATATTCGACTGTGGTTCGGTATCAATGGCAAATGAAATGAAATACCCCACCTAACAGTCCTGTCAACATTCTGACAACCAAGTACAACAGATACTCGTACGGCATGGCAGCATGGTAGAATAGCAGAATGGCATATCCTGCCGGGCTGTCTGCTGTGCTGTACCGTCTCTAATTTTGAAATATTTAAATAAGCCACAGCCCGACTGATTCCCTAAGGGCTGGCATATCACTAGCTAAGCGCGCACCTAATATGGAATAAATAGCACGAGTGCTATTAATTTTAGATACTCGCACCAAGGATACACGTGTCAACTACCCATCAAATTGCTTGGATTTGGCATGTAGTTTGGAGTTGATGCTTCGCCAGTTGCCACAGAGTAAAAGCGCGATCTATTGCCGCTTGAGTTGGAGATTATTGTCCGAGCGTGGCTGGGGAATTGCATCGTGAGGATTGGAAATAATTTTGGGCGCCCCCCGCAGTGGGCCTTACGTGATGACTAACCGCACCAGGAAACAGTCCCGCTTGATAAGCTCCTCTTCAAATGCGTTCAGAGTTGGGTCGGCCGCATTGGGGGAGTCCTCTTTGCGCAGCGCATGCGGTGCACGGTGCATGATGCACACACATGTGCATACCGCTGGGATGGGAAGACGGACAGCGACACTGGGGAGGTTCTATGAAATGCTGTGACAGCAAATAATTAAATTATTCACATGGCCTCGCTATGAGGGGCTTCTCGCGCAGTCGTACCGTGTTGCGCGAGGCATTCGCATGCAACCGCCAGCAGTGGCAGCTAGCTGACAAACTAAGGACAAGCGTTCCGCGCGCAAATCTTTTGTCTTAGTGCGTACTGAGGGCGGGCGGTAACCCTCTTGCATGCTGCAGCACTGGAATCCGCAATTGACTTATGCCACACGAGCTGTGTTGCGTGAAGAGTGCTGCCGCTACTTTCAGGAGCGTGCATGCAATTATGGGACTAATTTAAGTGCGCGGAATGTCCATTAGTCGCTTTTAGTGCACGAAAATAGTAGTTTTGGTCTGATGCTGGGCGGGGGGGACTTGCGTCTGCTGTGGCAGTGACGTTCGCATGTGAGGTTCGCTGACGAATTGAGTTGCCTATGAATACTGTCTGGCTCTGATGAGCATCCAATTAGTGTGGGCGCATGAATTGTTTTTGTGCGATGTGCTTTGCGTGCGCTCTGCCAGTTGGGGAGAATGGTGTTTGTGCCAAGCGATTTTCCCATAAGCTGCACAGCTGTCACGCGGTACTTACCATAGCAAGATCATGGAGACGTTTATGTGTAGCGGGAGTGTTGGCACTGCAGTTGTAGTGGAACCCTTTAACTAACTTGGAGTGCATACTTAAGTGAACTACATATTCCGAAAAGAGAATTTGCGACCGGTCTGTTATGGTGAAAGATCATTTAAACGGAGCTCGCGTCGTGTCGCGAAGCGTGCTCAAAAAATTTATTTTTGCTCGTATTGGTGACAAAATAATATTCTTAGAGTGATGCAAGTAGCTTCATTGATTCCGAAGCAGCCGACACTACATCTTCAGTAATAACCAGTGACCTCTACCGACTTGGTAAGCTAAGCTGGGGGTAGTTAGACAGAGAACCCAGCTGGAGAGTCTTGTTGGATGATGTCAAGGCCAACCCCGGTCCATAGCGCCAGACAAAGAAAGAGGAATGGTTTGAAAATGGTCGACCCTGCGTCAGTGCCTTCTTCGAAAGGGATAACGCACCAGTGGATGCCACAAGCCGAGAAGGCTTGCAACCTAAAGTTTATGCTGGAAATTCTTATTGGTTGAGTTCTAGATCAGTCGATCTGAATTCGGTTGAGCTTACAGATTCACAGTGCGCTCCTAGTTTCTACAGCAACCACTTCTGTTGTGCGTGCAATGTTTTGCCTTACAAGTGACAGGGGAACTTCAATCTTATGCCGAATTTGAACGGCAAAGATTAAGAAAAAAGCTTTTTCTTGACATGTCTATACCCCTAGCCGGTCTCAGAGACTGGAAAGAGGTGGAGTCGTGAATTACGAGTTGTATTTGTGCCCAGCACGTCAATCCACCAACCCTCGGCATATCCGAAAACTCAAAGATGTGCTAAATTTTCAATTTCCAATCAATTCACTGTCCCATCAAAAAGAATGCAATATAATTTTCAGATACATTCCCCACTGCTCGTAACTGTCAATTAAAATGCCAGAGAATGGTCGCCTTCTAAACGCTGCTAATACCGCGTCATCCAGTTTCGTATACTCTCCACACTCAACTGATCTGCTCGAGTTCGAAATATGAAATGCTGAGAACATCTTGGTTGGTGATCGTAATCGGTCATAAAACCATCCGCCGATACAAGAATCCGACGCGTAATTAAAATTCTGAGCACCGTCATCGGGGGATTAACATGACAAATTTAACATCCTACAAATGCAGTTAATGCGAATTGTGTGTAACTCAGTGAAATAGTTCGTGAATTAGTGCGTTGCGTTCATCGCTTGCGTGTTTGCCTGCTACATGTGGGCGGCGGCGGCGAGTGCCATCAGTTGTAAGAGATATTTGTGGAAATAAAAACGTGACGTCTTGTATTCAAACTCATTGCTTAGTGCCTCTTAAGAGAGAGGAGGAGTCTTCTTCTCACAGACTTGGAGTAAAAGTAATCGCAAATTGGATTGGGAATACAAAAAGGAAAGATTGTCCAAAGGACTGGCAGACGGACTGGTAACCTTAATGGTTTACAAAGGTAATTTGTGATCATCTTTCTGTGGGTTTTCGTGCAGCCACAAGGATTAGGTTGCTGGCAATCGAATTATCGTCTTCGAATTTTGTGGCATTGACTGCGAGACAATTTGTGGGAGTGAACATTAATGGATTAATGTGTGGCAATGAAAGGCATTACACTCTTTGATTTCTTACAATTCAGTAGACAACTAGACTTTCAATGACAAGGTCATTTATTTTGTGGTACCGAAAGCAGATTTGAGTAAACCGCAGTTATTATTTAAATATAATTTAATTTGTATTTGTTTTTAATTCAGTAGATTGCTTGGTTCATGCCATTACGAATATAATATAAAGTCAGTCACATGTCCTTCTCAGAGGTTCCTTGCCGGACTCTATTCTGACAAATAATTCCATAACCCAATACCCTAATACATATTCCTACTATAAGACATTAACAAAAATAATGATAAAAATACAGAAAATAAAGCGCTATCTTGCAATGTTAAAAGACCGTATAGATAAAAACAATAAGAATGATTGTTCGGCTCAATCAAATTTATACTTCAAAACAATCATTTCGAACTTGTACATCGCATGACTCAAGAGAAAACACGAACAAAAAAAATCAAAAACTTTAATCACATTGATGCCTCAGGGAAAGCCTTAAAAAAATATAAAATAAAATGTTGACTAATTTTGTGAAATAATATAAAATTCGATCGAAAAATTATACCAAGTTCTTACCAAACATCCCGTGGAGAAGGAACTTGGGCAGCCACGAACTTGTTTTGACTTTTGCCGAAAGGCTTGCAGTTATTACAAGAACCAGCAGCCGACAATACAAAAGTTTGGATTTAGTGTGCTGGAATAAGGAATTGGTCGAAATAATATAATAATAATATGAGTGGCGCGACAGTCCGAGGCGGACTTGGGCCTAGCTTCTCAGCAACCAGTCGTGCTGTGCGTTCTTCCACGAGTGGCTGGGACCTACAGTTTAACGGCGAAGTTGAGAAGCTTTTTCTAGACAGGAATACTCTTTGAGCATTGTCAGTGACTCGAAGGAGGTGAAGCCGTGAATTATGAAAGTTGGTAAATTGGGGATTCGAAACTGGCACCCTCTGCGTAGGAATCGATGCACTAACCCACTACGCCACGGCGACCTGCATTAGTCGAAATAACTTTGTGAAAATTTGATCTTATGTCAAGTAATTTTAGTCGTGTTTTTCGAAAAATCCGCCACTGCGCCGTTTGGACGTTTCTGGTATGTTCATCGATACCTGCCCCGAGCTTCTAGGTTCAATCCCCGAGTCCCCCGAAGTATATAATTCTTTCGAGTCACTGACAATGTTCAAGGTCGGAGTTGGCATAAAACTGTAGGATCCATCCACTTGTGACGATAGTACGAGTGGTTGCCTTAGCTGAGCTCAAGTCGTCCAGTTGTGCAACCCACGTTGTCCACGAAGTGGAAAATCGGGATACATTCCCGAAAAGGACTTACCCTTTTCTTGTGTTCTACCACATCAGAAGGTTCAATCCAAATGGGTTCTGTCAAGGACGAAAAGGATTATTTAACATTGATTCAAATATCGTCTAAACTGTAAGCCGTGTATAAGTGAACTATATCTCAAATTAAATCAACTATAGAAAACTTTCAATTGAGATAAAAATCATTAAAATCCTTTAAACAATTTTAAAGTTATAATTTATATTATAACTTCCAAACATAAAGATATTTGCATCAAGATTTTCAATTTTTAAATGTCCTTTTCGTCCTTTACAGTCGTTTGCTCTAAGAACCTCTTTGCATGTAACCTTCGAATGTGGCAGACTATGTGTAGATAAAATTTCAAGACAATCGGAGGAGAGTACTTTTCGGAACTGCAGCCGAAAATCCTCCTCACTGAAGAAAATCGCGTGTGAAAATTAATCACCAAGATGCTTGTGTATGAAATGGAGGCATTGCCTGCCCAGTTGACTTGCGAATGCAAAATATGCGACAATCTTAAATTTAAATCTTTTTAGCAGTTTCAATAATGGCAGCCATATTTTGTGTATAGAGTGTATTTCAATGATAGGGATGCCTGAAGACATCTTCAAGAGCCACTCTATTTGAACCTTAGTACGATCACATGTCGACTATCATTAGCCCGTAATTTTTGTAAAACGGTAATTTTTTATAGGCGGATAACCTTAATTTCTTGTAACCACTTTGTTTTCTGTGACAGCTCATTTGACAATTCTAAGTTATTTTGCGGTTAATTTAGTTTGAATTGACTCACGCCGCAGACCAAATTGTTCAATTCATTATTATTATTTTTTTCTTAATTTATTTTGAAAAACTTCCAATTCTAGAAGCTTAATTAAAGCCATTGTTAAAACTCATGTAGAAAATGTGAATCATGTAGTAAATTCATATGTCTTCAAAAATATGGATAGTCCACGGTGCGGCACATCGGAACAGATACATGGTTACCAGCTTTTTCGTGCGATTCATGGACTTGTAAGACAATATTCGAAAAGTATGCAAAATGTCGACAGACAAGATTATGCTTAGTACATTCGCATTCACAAAATCGTATTTTGTGTTATTTCATAAAATTATCTGTCAAATGAATTCAATTTCATGGATATAAAAATCGTTTGGGCCCGATCTTCATACACCCTTTTACAATTTTAACATGTTCAGCGATTGTTAAACGATTCGTATGTATTCTAAAACAACAATCTTAACTTTAACTGAACACATTCAGTCTCAGGTGAGAGTTCCGCTTGACGTATGTGAAACATCACTACAAATCCCGAATTAGATGACCCATATACATAATTAATTCATGTACCAAAAATTCAGAAGACTGCATGATAATGAGTTTTTGCTTTCAATCTCATTTATGTGGTCTTCCTGTCTGTTCATGACGGTACCTTTACCCTCAGACATCCCGTCACAAAGTTCAACTTGGCCCAGTCCCACCGGACAGACCTACAGCCTGTTCCCTTGTTTGGATTTCCGGTACAGCACCGGTTATCCTCATTAATCAAGTGAACGCAACCAGCATCATTATATTTTGAGCCCGTGGCCAAAAAAGCAAAGCGCACCTCTCCACAGTTTTGCCAATTTATTTGTTTATTTGGATAATTAGAATGGAACTGTGGGCAGAACATTGCAATGCTTGACGTAGTACACCCCCGAGCTGCTGCGAAACAACAACAGCTCAAAAGTTTATTTCGGACAATTATCCGAACGTCCGCCAACCGGGGCTTCTGCGGGCGAATAAAGAGAGGATTCGGGAAATCAAATCCGGAATTACAAAAGCAAACGTTGGCTCTTTTCACTTGTTTCATTTGCATTCTGTGTATATGCATAAATGTAGCCACAGAGCATCGTGTTTGTTATTTTCCATTCACAATTTGCCAATGTTCTGGGAAACCGAAGCACCGCCCGAGATCGGATGTTTTGTCTGGAGCAAGTACATACAGTTTTGAGGGATGGTTGGTGTGTTGGTGCTTTTTAATGAAAAGTTGGTTCTTTTGTTTTTCACAAAGTTCCAAGAAGGTTGCTCTGCTAGGAGTGCTATTAAAAGTTTGTAGGAGAAGGATAATTGAATTCCATGCCAAAGGTAAAGGTGTATTCCTTTCTGTGTCTGGCACATGTGACTCTTGGTATTCCATGTGTTGAGAAAACATCTTCATCGATGTTGAAACTTACGGATGCCTAATTTGTGTGATTCGAAATTTGACTTAAATGACTTATTATGTGAAGGGACCAATTAAGTTTTGTTTGAAGTTTGATACTGGGGAAGAGGCTTATGAAGTAATTGCTTTCAGGGTGCAGGCAGAAACATGCCTTAAGAGGACGGCGACATTTTTGTCTCCCCATGCGAATTTTCTGTGAAAGGGATCTTAGGATATTAGATGGATGAGAAATTTGTCCGCCTGAAGGAATTGCCTGCGATGAGAACTTTTGTTGTATTGTCCAAGGGTATCCATGGCAACATTTAACTTACTGGCCCAACGTCCCACGAAGGATCTGAGTTTGAGTTACGAGCAGTCTTGCTTCGCCGACTGTACTGGGCATGTCGCTTGTCGCTTCCAGTCATGAAGAGCAAGTGTCCACGATAGCTTAGCCTTCATACTTGAGATTTAGTCTTCGTCTCCATTCTGAAACTAAAGGCTCGGATTCGATGTGGCCAAGCCATGGTAGTTGACGGGTTTTTTCCTTCTGGACTATATCCACATTTTGGTACAGCGCATAGAGTTCGCTTTTCTTATCCATTCACTTTGCTCGTAGATCGGAGCTTATACCAACGTAGAATTGTTCCTTCCCTCACCGTCCATCTTTTGGTTCCACGTACTTGTACTGGCAAAATAAGAGTTGTGTGGACATGGTTTTGTTGTTTAAACAAACCGATGATGGTAACATTGAGTCACTTCGATGTGGGCACAGTGGACCCTTACTCTCATAGGAAATACAGTCTCCATGAGTCGAATAGTCACGAGAACAAGTATTGTGTTCTTCCTATGGAATGTTCAGGGAACAACCGAAAAAAGAACAGACTACACATGCTCAGTTTATAACGTTCTACGAGGAATACCAAATTCCTTGGCATCTTCAGACTTTTGAGTCTTGTTCGATTTCGTCGATAATCAGAATTATTTTTTTTTATTTAAAATTAGTTTTTTCTTATTATTTGACTGAACGAAGGGTCCAAAAATTGCAGATGTCAAATTAATGATTCTACGACCGCGAATTTAATTGCGAATTCAATTGTAACATGCAGATGCCACTCCCCCTAGCATTTACATATGTTTGGTATTTATCTACAAACACAAAGTTACGCCTAAGTAAATATTTGCAACCAACTTGTGCTTATTCGTTTCTTTTGCTTCTTTTGTCTTTTGTTAGCGCAAACTTTGAGTGGGTGTTGGAGTTGGAGACGTGGAGGGAATCTTATACGAAAAGTATCACATATAAACATATCGCAAGTTCGACTTAAGGAGGTTTTCGACTTACAGGGAGTCGTTTTACGGAGTGTAAGATGTAGGGAAAAAAGTTTAGCGCCTATCTTCGAGTTGTGGACGTTCGACTTATGCAAGTAAGTTTGACCGTACTTTCAATTCATATGCAACTGGTGCCGTCTTGCCATTTGTTGTTGGTTGCATTAATTGTATGAAGACGATGATAGTCTGTGGCGAGAAGCATACAAATTGGATCACAAAGATGACTTCGTCGGCTTTGCCAAATATGTCACAGTTTCCCGGCATCTGCATAAATTGTATAATGACATGCTTAGCTATCACGTGACAGCCGTCAACGAAAGGATGTCCTTAAGCTAAAAATGGCATTGTTGAGGCACCCATGTTCGATCTATCTTTGTAGATTCGCAGGGGATCGCAAATTGCTGGGGAAAACGTTTCTTTTTTTAATTATGGCTTGGGCCTTGTTTCTTGACTCACTTTGGGCCACTCGAAGTTGAGTCTAAAGGCTTCCTCCCGTTTCCTAAATACTGTGGAGGAAGCCGAAGGAGAATGTGTAGTGCAGCAGACGGAGGATACACATTCAGCCAGTCCTTGCACCCTGTTTGGTTGAATGGATTACGGATCAAGACTTGGGTTAGTGCTGTCCACTAAACTGAGAATCTGTAAATTAGTGTTGATTATCCAGTGAGCAATGTCCCCACTTGCGTCTGTTGACTTTTTTTTTTATAGCCGGAGTGGCCTTCCTTGATGTTGCGTTTCCAGCTTAGTTTCAGAGAATTAAATAGGTTTCATAGCTTACGGCTCCACGAGAGTATTCCTATCTGGCAAAAATCTTCTCAAGCATCGCCGCGCGGAGTTGACATAAAACTGTGGGTCTCTTCCACTGTGCTGTTGAAGCTTGGGTTCACCGGGACTTTCGCTTATAAAACTGTTCGATGTAAATACGAAAGTAGACACTCAAGTTCTCAGAAAAACTTAAACAACAGACGCAGTTTCGCATCCGTCAGCACATGGTACGGTCTTCATCTCCTTCTTCAACCAGGAGGCTGCGACTCACCAACTCCATCAGTCGGTGGATTGGTGTCTATACCCCCTCGATGTGGGGACTCACTTTAGACAACTGACCTTTGTCTTCCCGACTTGCAACCACATCTTTGTACACCTCGTAGAGTTCCCGTCCATGTCCACTCACCTTCCTTTTAGAGAGTATCAAATATCGGACGGTGAACTTTTCCATCTAATTCTTCAAGAATTCTGGTAACTTTTCTCCTTTTTTTACCTTTTCTCCACACCCCTTCCCTTTGTCGAGTTTTTGTCTTACGCCGCATCTCTTGAGTAGCGCAGCAAGAACGATGTTCGTCATAAAGATCCTCTTCATGAGGACTTCATTTAGAGTTTTATTGTGTTTTTCAATTTCCACCCGTACTCTCGAACAGAGGAGAAGTCAATTTAGACAAAAGAGCGAGAGACAAAGTCGAAATAAAAAGGAAGAAATTATTTAATCAATTTGCATTTCCCGTTCAAATAAAGAAGATCATGAAGTTACGAGAGAAGGAAAAACAAATTTCCATAAAATTTCGTTTCTCCTGGCTGCTTTCGATTTTGATGTGCCACACAGATATGGGTTGCAAAGAAACACCGAATGCAAGGCCCTTCACCACCACCCGCCCCTTTCGAAGGAGTAAAGGACGAGACGCTGGAGCAGTGCCTGCACAGAGAAGCCATCTGTGCATTTTAAAAGGTATTTTATCTCCAGTCGGTTCTTCTTCCTTCCACGCCAATGACTCTTGAAGGAATCGAAAAACTTTTTTGTCGGCTCTTCCTTCTTAACCTAATGGGAAATATAATAGAGGATGGTAGGCGAGGATACCCACTACCTCACATCCGACCGCTACGTCGCTCCGCTGCATCAGGACGGGTAGGAGCCGGGGAACGACTGACTCACAATTTTCAACATCATCCTCCCCGGCATTAGAATTCCATTGTGAAAATTTATCGCTCGGCATAACATCATATTATTTCCTCTCCTGTTGTTATTTTCCGCTTTTTCTTTCGTTCGGTTTTCCAGCGTTGCGTTGTGGTGGTGTCGTTGTTTTTTGCTGGTGAATAATTTTTACATCGCGTTCCCTCTCGAACGGCCCCAGATTTGTCGAAACGAAAAAACAAAGGGAAGCCGAGGAAAACAATGAGGCAGCCAGCTTCCTTTGGGCTCATTTTGAGTTATCATTTGTTCGAGATGCATACGAGGATATCGAAATGCTGCTGCTGCTGCTGCTGTGCTTGAATGGTTACAATGGCGTTGTGGAAATCCTGCAGCGGAGAGGACATAGAAATTCATAATCGACTATGGGTAGGAATAAATCTCTGAGAGACAGATACACCCTTGAAGTGCATTGCTATGCCAGGCCTGATTACTGAATGCTATTGAACTTGGACTTGGAACTTGAGACGCTTGTGTGTGGAGGTGGTGAGGTGGTGAGCATGGAAGCCAAACCGAAGAAATAACGAGTGGTGTACAGTGCCAAGGATGCTGTGATTTATGCCTGTACATGCTTGCATGTGTATTCGAATTGGTGTTGCTTAGCACTTTCGAATTGGATTTATTGAACATTTAACGCTTATTGGAAGCTGCAGGGTAATTCCCTAATCATGGTGAACATGTATGTATGGCATTTTCATTCTCCTCCTAAGCTTTGACCACTCATTCAATGGAACTTGTAGCAGCAAATATTTAAACAGCAATCAGAAAGCAGAACATCTGATGACAAATATGTTGCATAACGATGACAAATGTGTTCCAGAGCGGCCCAGTTCGACATGAAGGAATTAGGCCAACAGCTGCCCTGCGTAACCCCGGATATGTTGTGGCTTAGCCTTTTTGGGTCTTATCACC
Organism: Eristalis intricaria; assembly: GCA_964034865.1. Classification (NCBI taxonomy): domain Eukaryota; kingdom Metazoa; phylum Arthropoda; class Insecta; order Diptera; family Syrphidae; genus Eristalis; species Eristalis intricaria. The sequence continues at coordinate 89,682,354 of OZ035875.1, read as the reverse complement.
TGGAAGATGGACACATGCGAGCCGCGAATCTGCAATCATTAATTTACAAATCGACGTACTTACTTTCACCACAGTCATTACGAATGTCCTCATAAGATTAAACTCAAACAACCCGCACGTCATTAATTAATTCAAAATCAGTATCCAAAGCTGATCCCGTCATTCCGTCGGCATCGTCAATTACTTTCGAAAAATCCGCGTGTACCATGCGATTAAAGGTCAGCAAACCGCACAGCTAATCGGGGGAATTAGCAAAATTGTGTCATAATGCCAAAAGCACTAAGGCAGAACGCAAACAGATAAACACTGTGCTCAGCTGAGGTTCGGAAAGAATACCTTGGATTCTTTGGGTCACTTCCTTTCAAGGTAAGTCTGAGCGCAAGAAAAGAAAAAAAAAACAAACCAACACAGCATTCTCCCCTTTCTCGCGATGGAGAGCAGAGAAACTTCGCGGACGGATTACTAACCAACTGACAAGCCCCACAACAGCCAGCCAAGGATGAAAGAGGTACAGAGAAGGAGGAAAATGCAAATTTCAACTTAAGAACTCAATTTGCTTTCGTCATTATTTAGTTGTCTTTGGCTGATTTTCTTGGTTGTTTTTTTTTTTTTTTTGTTATTTCCCCACTGCACACTCTCGGCAAAACGAGGAAATGAGGTAGGGAATGATTTGAATGGAAGTGGAAAAATCATAAAACGGGGATAAGGAGTAATCAGCGAGTGAGAGAGACCGCAGAATGATGTTGGAAAGAATTTTTCAGCTATCTTGCCTTGCTGGACGGCGAGTTATCCATCTGTGAAATGGGAATTTCGCGTTTTTGAGGTTGTCTTTTGTGCACATTCTCCCCTCGTTCCATCAGCAATACTTAATACTGAATTAAGCTAAGATAAACACGATTTAAACGAGTTGAGTAATGGCCACTTAGTAGTTGGCTTGTGGTTTGTTTGTTCGGATTAAAGTTTACGGTGGATGTGTAACGGATTCTTCAAAGATACGCGTGAACGCGTGCGGGATTCTATGGAAGCTTACTTTTTAGGCGAACTTTAAATTTTTCTTTCAGCAATTCGCTGGAGATACGTCTAGCGTTTTCTAATCTCCAAAATACAAAGGCAATGGTTTCACTGTATTTTTGAATACATCTAAGCATATTAAATCCAAAATCCCGAATATTTCATTGAAAAAATATTTCCGATGTCTAGCCAGACGTCTACGGATCTTACGTCTACAACGCTAGGTCATGTAGAGCGTGCGGGCTACGCTGTTCCACCTCGAACCAGTTGAGTAATGGACACCCACGATACGCATGGCACGCACATGTGCAGATGGACCTCGTCCGAAATTCGAAGCAGGCGGCTTAACATTGTGCCAACGTGTTATTTCGGATCCAGGTCCACCCCAGACTTGCCAGCGCCCGAAGAAAAATAATTGTTAGAATTTATTTTAAGCTAGCATAAATACAGCCCGCTTAGCCGCTCTTTTAAATAAAATTCAACAACAGTATCAGCCATCGTTTCCAAAAACATTTTTTTTCTGACACCGTGTGGGTATTTCGATCTTAATAGAATAATTCACTTGAAATTGACGCTCATATCATTGCGAAGCATGTAAACGAGATTTTAAAACGGAAGCTTTTACTAATTCACAATACAAAGGGTGTCCCAAAATTAGCGATTTGAATTTGCCGCCACATGAGCAACACTGAAAAAAAATCAATTTAACAGCTGACGTGTCAGTAACGTGTTTCCATTATAGAATAACTAATCTCAAGAATAATGAAAGTTTGGCGGCTACAGTTCAATGATTTCATACCAAATATGGTCGGTATAGTGACCATGACTATGACTAGTGCTCGATATCGCGACATGTTAAGTTTCTGCTGAAATTGAATGATGTTGATATGGTCAATAAGTCGTTTCAACAAAACAGTGTTACAGGCCATTAGAGTCCGTCCAAACATTCATCTTTCGGCTAAAATTTCACCTTCGGCAAAACATTAGACTACGACCAAATAAGAACGAAGATTTTGCCGAATCCGAATGTTGAATTTTCTGTAAAATTATATTTACGATATTTTTCGTATTTGTGTTGATTATTGACATATAAGCAAGTCCTGCCGTATTGGTTTAGTTTTGCAAAATTTTCTAGTGTGTCTATAGGTAGAGGTGATTTTTCAAAGAAATGTGCGCTAATGGTTTGTTATCATTACAATTTGTTTGTACTATTGGGGCAATTTCAGTTAAAATGATGCTGATAGTAATATGATGTTCGCCTTCGGCTGTAAGTGATCAAAAAGCCGAAATTCGGCTTCGGTCGAAAAATTGACTTTCGGTCGGACTCTACATGCCATTCACCCCGTGAATGGAACTGCTTCATGATCGTGTACTTTCTCGTGTCGTTGAACAAATTTGATCCCTAGAACTATTTTAACAGCATTATATTTGTTTTTATCGAGTAATTTCAAGTCAACTGTCTATATCAACAAACCCACAACCACCGTGAGGTAATTAGACACTTCATCAATGAACTCAGCAATGAATTGAGCCATATCTATGCAGAATGGTCATGCAAAATTCCGACTAAAAGTGCTAATGTGTCAGCAAGGTCGTGGGCGGCATTTTCTCTATATTATTCCATAATTGAGTGTATCCTATGATTTAATGCAAAAATAACAATCTAAACTACAGACCGTTTCTATTTTAAACTGGCAACCGGCGCGCGTTGCTACAGATATTTAAAAAAAAATCAAATTTAAAAGAATTTTTGCATAAATTAAAGAGAAAAAAAAATGACTAACAACACATTTAATAGTCTATAAAGGACAAACAACCAAAAATTTTTTTTTAGATTTTTATATATATATATAGCTTTTGGGACACCCTTTATAAATCCTAAATAGATTGATCGGTTATAGTAGAATGGACAGAACTAAAGCAACGCATTCATAGTCATACATTTTATCTTATAGTCTTTGCTCCGCCATTATTCTTCAATCCAATTCGAATCCAAGCGAAATTGAGCACCCATCATGACACCGAGTGTAAACAACGAGCAAAAACCCATTTAAAAATTAAGCACACGTTTGACTCAAAAACAAATTAATGTTTATGGATTAATGTTTATGGAAACCAAGACAAATCTTCATGATGATCATGAATCACAAATATTTTCTTCTGATCTTCACCGATCGTTAAATCATTTGTCAAATATTTTTTAATTCTTTTTAAATGGTTCTGGCGGACTGTCTCCTTGATGTAAAATTTGTTATATTTTAAAACGTTGCTGATGCTGCTTATTATTAATTAGCTAAGTCAATCCACAAAGTGTGTCGGCTCCAGGAGGTTGCCACGACGTCCTGTACACTAGAAAGATAAAAGGCGGTGTAATGAAGCATACTGTGAGTCATCAGAACCCCAAAAGTTCGCACGTCATTTGCATGCACTAATAATTCATGAGTTTGCACATAATTTGTTCCATAAATCAATAATAAATACTTGCGTGTACCTTGTGATAATGCATGTGTTGCCTCTTTGCATTGAAACCACATGTCTTTTGAAAACTCCACCGCCAACTCCGCCATGAAAGGATTCCGAATCATCTGACGGCAACAACCGCGCTTATTCACATAACACATCGTCAGTCATACACATTCAAAAATAAAAATAAATTATGACCAACAAAGAATGCAGACAAAGACACGCCCAAAATCAAAAGGACTTGCCGTTGATACAGTAATGAGCTTCATTTCTGTGGAAATGGAAATGAGGGAAGGCAAGTCATCCTGGGAATGACAATATACGTGTGCGAAGTGGGAAGAGATACAACAGGATATGGAAAATAACGAATCGTGATCGTCTAGCTTTCTGCTGAGTCATTTCCATCATTTTCCGTGTTTGAATTTAAATTTGTATAACAATTTAACGAAAACATTTAATGTAAGCAACCGCATTTTTTCACGAAGCTTCTAATGAAAAGCACTTCCATTCGAAAGCAACGTCCGGACCATCCACATTTTGGACAAATGTCATTGAGACGCATTCCGGGGAGAGAAGAATTATGTTGACACACATATGTATGCACATCATATTTTTGTGTTCTCTTTTTGACGGATTAAAATCTTTCGTTTCGGTCATTAACGAACCTGTTATGCTTCATGTGCCCCGTACAGCATCAGTGGCGGATGAACCGATTCGACAACTTGTCTGCAGCAGCAAAAGAAATGCCAAACGTTGTTCCACTTTTCCGCACGAGAGCATCAATTTACGACGCAGTTAATATGATTTGATGTCTTCATTATAACTCATCTTTCAGAGGCTTCCATTTCTCATTCTCCCTTCCGGCAGCGCGGCACGGCGGCGTCTTCAGTCATCTGAATGAACGGGCTAATTTTGCATGTCTTTTGATGCCTAATGAGTTGCGATTTTAATTACCTACATTAGCACCTGCTTGCATACGCCTTGCCGTGGCTTATACTAGATTTATTCAAATAAGAATTATAATATGTAGGTACCCCCTTGTCCAGCACGCCAAGCCAACAATGGACTTCGTTTCAATGGACCACAGTGGCGGAGGGATGCCTTCTTTAGGAGGAGGATATGCCTACTTGGATTGCATAGTGCAACCTGCAGCAAATATGGAAGAACCAAGCAGTGGTGGCTCTCAAGACCACGTATTCAAATGCCCGCTTGTGTGCTTTGTGCGCATTCACAATATCGCCCGGACTGATTCTTAGATTTCATTTCGTGATACAAATGATCCGCTTTCCTGGGCCCCAAGTGGATACTCCCTAGATGGGCAATGCTCGCTGAGTGCGCGGTTGTCCTCGATTTTTAGACGATTCCGCGGAAATAGTAACATGATTTGCAAATTCTTTTGTTACGGTCATTATGCCTTTGCGAAGGCAGATGGAAAGATGGAAAACAGTTACGCGAAATGGGAAAATGGGATGTGTGCCCAGTTATGGGGGCTGCACACATCTGTTGTGATATATGTAAACGCTGGCTGACGGTTTTGGTGAATAAAATTAAACTTGAAAACTTTTTGCATAATGACACACACGAATGTGTCCCACTTTGCGGGCACTTTTTAGCCACCTTGTTGTGAACTTCGGTTCGCCCCCCTTTCAAGCTGCAGGCGGTGCCATTATAGTTGTCTTTAAGTTTGGCGTATCACGAAGGAGAAATATTTTGTCGGGGGTCTTCTATTATTTTTGAACGTTTCACGGCAACAGGGCGCTTCTTCCTGCGGAAAATTATGCGAGACACTTCCTACGTGTGTGTGTGTATTTGAAACTTTTAACTTGTGGAAACATAATTGCGAGCCTTCATCCCGTCATTTCACACTCTGGTACTTCGGCGTGTCGACAGTCGACAGCAAACGCAAATGTCAAGGCAACGAGGAAGCACATCAGACAAACCGGGAGCGTGAGTGAGGCCATGGCTATGAATTGTTTTAGAGACAATTTGTGTCTTTTAGTGGATGCTAACTATGAGTAAACATTCTTCCAGGGCAGGCTTTATTTTACGGGGGAGGTGAAAATCTTCGAAAGACGCTATGGGGACCGTTCTCACAAAGCTTAAGGAATTTTTTAATAGAGCTGTGTTGGATATCCTGGAAGTATTCGGTACTATCCGGCTTCTCTTATAACATCCGGCCGAAGAGGAATAATCTCTTTATATCCGGCCGAACAACGGTCGATTGTTTTTTCAGTAAAAAAAAAAACAAAAGCAACAAAATATTAAGTTTTATGATTTGATTGATTTTATTTAACGCTAGTCTATATTTAGTGTCAATTTAACAATCTTTTTTTTTTCAAATAAACAAAACTCTAATAAATGTAACAATAAATGTGCGGCTCACTGGCGTTCTCGTCCTGTTTTCGTAAGAACTAAATTGCTGTCGCCAGAGGGCTCTGTAGGCTTGTAGAAAAGTTATTACATAGGTATCTGATGTTATGTGTCAAAATGACACCGCGTCTTTAGACCTTAAAATAATGATCTTCTCGCCAGTGTCGTGACACTTCCTCTTGCTGTGAATGAAAATGTATGACTATGAGCGATTCTGCGAACATTTTGTACCACAAACCCAACACATCCGCGAATTCTCATAGGATAATGAGGGCCTATTCACCGAGACTGAAATTGATTCCAAAGATTTTAGCGGTGGCAACAGTGATGGTGAATCGATCGCACCGAAAATGCCTTTGGAAATCGGTGCTGAACTGGACAACGCTCTCAAGTCGAAAAACAACCAAATTCAAGATGTGCCACCAATAGATTTCGCATCTCGGCTGGTGTCGACACTCCTCTCCAGATGGTTCGTTCTTTTCGGTGTAAACGCAGGACCAACGACTTCTAACGTTTTTCTACAACATGTTTGACATATTGGCTTCGAATGCCTCCTTAATCTTCACTCACTTGTTTCTTGCATTTAAACGTGTAATTTATTACGATTTGTTCTTATACGTATTACTGCTTCAGAAAAGAGTCTGTCACTGTATACACTGCTACGTGGAGAATAAAGATAAGATAAGTTTTGACAAATTTGGACGAAATTGGATACTGTCTTCTACTTACTAACCACCCAGCTCAAGGGCCACCATTCCGTTCAAGCCTTTGAGATATAAGCCAAACTCTTTGGCGGTATCCCTTTTTGCAGAAAACTGAATCTGCCTTCCACTTAAAACAGTTCCAAAAACTCTCATGAATCAACAGCACAAGTTTTAATTTTTTTAGTTGTCATAAACCTTTGGTCCAGTATAGTTGCTGTCAAGTAATTTAGAAAATTGTACCGATCTGATTTGAGTATTCATATCATCCATATCTGGTCAGAAATCGGGCAGTCAATTATTCGGCTATCCGGCGCAGCTGAAGGCTGTTTCCGGTATCCGGCAAGCGCTGGTTGAATTCACTTCACAGTGCTAGGTCAAGGGGTTTCCGGTTAACTCCGAGAAATACAGCTGAGCAGAATTACTTACGTTCAAACGTTTTTCTCTAACATCAGTTTTGCGATGTACTTGGTCGATAGTCGAATGCTTACTTCTTAAACCGAAATGGTGATCAGGAATAACACGTCTTTCTTACACAACCGGGCTTAAACGTCGAAGTAATATCCTTTCGACCAACTTAGACATTATCGGAAGAAGTGAAATCTGCTGCCTCTGTTGCTTGCTTGCCCGGTTTCGCCACTTTCTACTGACTAGGGACATGTTCTAATCTGAAGGCGACAGACCATGATGGACACACGATGAGAGATTTACGTGCGTGCTTGCTGTGGTCCTCACATAGCCTGGCGTCTTATTTCATGTAAAATCCACTCGTCGACTCACATAGCATCCCGATCATCAACATCCACCAGTGTACCCCAACTTGAATGTAAACTTAAATTAATGGCACTCCAATGCAATCCAGAGCGTGTTCGAGCCCCACGCTGCGCTTACACACCGTTTCTGCTTTGATAACAAATTTCCCAAAATGTCCCAATTACATGTCATCAAATCGAATGGCCACAATTAAAACGCACAACAAATTGAGGTCCTGCTAGAATTAAATACCGGCTTTATACGCGTCGTCCGTGCTCCCATGTCGGTATTATTCGATTTGCATCAGTTAATGCCGCCCGCTGAGCGTGTCTGCGAGGTTGCGATGCGACCCGCTGTGACGAACAGTTCTGGCCGTGAATACATCGTGTTCCTCCGTCGAAGGGCGTACGCCTCTCAAATTGCCCATCAGGACTCTTCCTTTCGAAGCTAATTTCATTTAAATAACTTCACAACATTGTTTCAGGTGCCTAATCTAGTTCCCATACGACCAGGTGATCGGGTCGTCGGGCATTCCTAATCCGGCACGGGGGCTACTTCAGTGGCACACATTATTCAACGTGCACGTCTATGCAATTAGCGCATTCTTAATGGGCTCCCCTTCACTCACTTAAGTCGGCATCGGAAATACCATGCGATTGCCATCGCGGCCATCGATTGACTCAGTTGATAGCGATAAACAGGGTCTTAAGTTTCAATTAAGCTCTTAAATGGCTCTGATAACGATTTTCGCGTTTCTAGCCCTGAACCGGGGGCCTGCAAAAGAAGGAAAAGTTTGTCTCCTCTTCCCCGGCGCTTTTATAGCACGGGTCTTTAATCACGACTTGCGTCTGAAAATGGTCGCCTAATGGCTGGCACGGAACTGCATCTTTTATGGCGTACCTTTCCAAGTATCTTCTCCCTGCAAACTGTCGTAAAAGGAGAGGAAAATTTCATTCAGCCGTGCCCACCAGACGTGGTGCAGAAAGCGCCGCCTATCCCAAGGATGCAACTTTGATTAACTCCCATGAATAAATATTCTCTGTTCCAGAGCACTCTCCCAAGGAGAATCGAGAAGAAATGAGAAAATAGAATGCAAACACTGGGAGTCGGTGTGTAATTTGACGAAGTTACAGCCCCAATCATCTCGTCCTAACGCTTGCATTTCAATAATTTCCTCTTCGTCAAGCTGAGTGAGATGTAATAAATTTTTCGAAATGCATGACGGTTGCCGCACGATTGCGAGGAAGGACTTGCGAGAGTCTTGGGGGTTTCGATGCATCACTTTGAATCGAGACGTTCACTTTGTTCACCTAAGTTCTCCTTTCTTACTTTGGCCGGAGCAAAAAGAAAACCATTAAGCTGCTCTTCAACGTCAAACTCATTTCTTTGTTCATTGTTGTTCAACTTTACTTCGTTGCGCTGGTAATTAAAAGCTGCTTTACAAACAAACGCTGTTTTTTTTTGTGTTTCTGTGAGGATCTTTGATGAACTCTTTTCTTTTCTTGTTGAAAGGGTGTCGGTGCAACATGGTGAGTTGATTTTCATTGTGTTCCTGGAAGTATATCCATTTGCGTGGCCTACTTTACTGGAATTGTGGTGTTGAATTGTTCTCAAGGATACAGTCTGAAGCATCATTATTTTCTTTTCGATGGTTCACAAGAGCATCGCGGATTAGTGTCGAACACATAATTTTTGTTTCAGGAAGTTGGGTGCGTTTATGTTCAAGGAGTGTATCCTGCAACCTCCGAGACGCATTAGTGGCCAATTGAACAAGACTGAGTGGTCCGTTCCATCGAATCCAATCCTAACGTATCCGTTTGTGGTTCCGAAAGTAGACTCAAATAAAGGTCATTTATGATCTAGATTTAGATAAAATTTCTTTTCTAGAATTTGCTTGCATCTTTTGCCACTCTGAATGATCTCCACGGGAGTTCTTGCTTGAATCAAGTTTGACAAGGAAATTTTCGATGACATTTCGAAACATCGGTTATAACATGATTCATTTAGACCAGTTCCTTTTTACAATTTCAGATTAAACTAATAAAATTAATTTGTATGGTGGAAACTTTATTATAACCTGAAAGAGCAGTGTCCGATAATTTTTTCGCGTTTAAGCCTCTGAAGACTGCACCTCTGAAGGTTCAACCCTGCATCAATACTTCCAGCGTTGCTACCGCTACTTGGCTTCTAAATCATACTTGGATCAAAGCTGGCTTATCGGACTGGGTGACGTATCGCGTATCATGCAATAACGCACACTGAGACTCGAATTTGCGAATGGTGACGGCAATAATGGTCTGGGAACGTTGATGAATTACTCAGTATCCTGCTCGAAGTGCACGAAAACCATTTTACCCAGGACGCTGATATTCGTTGTACAGCTGAATCATTTGGAACTGTGTTGAGGTGTGAGTCTTTCCTTGTCGATTTTTCAAACAAAAGCAAATAAGAATAAAATGACACTGTGTGATTTATCAAAATAAAAAAATCAATTGAAAAAAAAAAGTCTAAATGTCAGATGAATCGTTATTAATCGGGCGTCAGGATTTAAGAGACTGTCAAGCATCCAGTGACTGTTGATCCTCGTACGCCGCGAACTGATAACTCAAAAGAAAGAGGACCCCATTGAAATAAACATGCAACAAATGTATACTTCTTGGAATTATCGAGTATTTTCTGTCTTTTCTTATCAACAAGATTAGATAACCTAATTAACGGTTTTAAATTGTTTCTCTGCGAGTCAATCATTCTATTTCTGAACTTTAAATCTGACAGACCCAAAAATCCGTTGCGTACATGCGTTTAGAACTCCACGGGACGCAAAAAGCCAAAGCAATGAAAAGATTGCTTGAGTAATTTCCTTTTTTATAAATCTACGAAAATCGAAATTTTGAAATTCCTGTGTTTATGAAAAACAATTTCGAGGAAAAAACAAAGGTATTCATTCAATCATAAAATGTCGTGAACACATTAAAGCGGTCCCTAGACACTCAATATTTTTGTGCACTATTTGATATTACAAAATATTATTGTTCATCTATAAATTGTATTGCAAGCTGGTTCAAGCACACGAATGAATTCCCATGAGCAATTTTATCCGTCGTTATCCATTCCACCTGCATTTACTATCTCTATCCGCAAAATTAGGCCGTGTGAGATATAAAATTGACAGCATTTTGACTGAATGCCTTCAGCATGGTGACAATAAGGCGTTACCATGATGTAAGGATAATAAGTTCCAGAAATGAATTACTACAGAGATGCCCGACATCTACCTCTCTTGCCCCTTAACAATTTTGACAACCATTTCAAGCACACGAATGAATTCCCATGATCAATTTTATCCGTCGTTATCCATTCCACCTGCATTAACTATCTCTCTCCGCAAAATTAGGCCGTGTGAGATATAAAATTGACAGCATTTTGACTGAATGCCTTCAGCATGGTGACAATAAGGCGTGACCATGATGTAAGGATAATAAGTTCCAGAAATTAATTACTACAGAGATGCCCGACATCTACCTCTCTTGCCCCTTAACAATTTTGACAACAATTTCTTGGTACGTGTTCATAAACCAAATTGACCAATCAAAGGACGGCATTTACATTATTTCGTGAATAACCGTCAAAAATTCATGAAAATCTGTCAAAAAGGCACTCAAATTCGTAGATGGACTAGGGGGAAATCAGCTCTGAAGTCGTCTATCTCTGTAATACTTCATTTCTGATAAGTTCCATCAAACGCCTGCGTGACGGCATCGCGGGAATTTGTGTGTCAACAGAAACTTAAAAGTGGAAACAAACATTTTCACGCATTTAAAAATAAGAACGGAGCACTTTTTTACATTTTCCTGTTCATTACAGCTTCAGCAAAAATTCACTCCTCGTAATGGCGTTTTCCTATATACTACAATTAGTACATGAAATAACATTTTACATAAAATTGCAATTAAAATCGTGATTTTAATACGTCACTTTTTTATATACGATATTGAATTGTGATGTAAGCTTAAGCAACACATCCATCCAATGTCAAAAACGGGCCCTGAGTGACATAACAAAACGAAAAGATGGCGATTTTGAAACGCTGCCCAGCACACCTTATTATCCTTACACCATGGTGCTGGACAACTTGCCAAAACTGGCATTTTGTTGTTTTGCAACGCCACTCAAAGTCCGTTTTTTGAATTGCATACATCTGTGCAATTTGCAAGTTTAAGCTCACATCACAATCAATTGAGTTTTTTTTGGCATTAGAAATTTTGTATGCAGAAGCTATGTATAATTAATTAAAAAATGCAGAAATGCTTTTTGAGCGTGTGAAATATATTCATTTGTTTCCGCCTTTAAGTTTTTGTTGACATAAGAATTCCTGCGCTGATGCCACGCAGGTTCTCATTATAACCTTATTGTCCTTACACCATGGCCTTCAGAAGTTCTCAAATCCTACCCCGTATCTCTCAGAGAATGAGAAAACTCCTTGTCGAGTGTCAGACTTTCCGAAGCTCACAAATCGAAGTGTGTTTATTATGGAAAGCACTTTAAACGATCAGACGACAGTTCGGTTTGACGTTTAAGATTAAAACAGGACCACAATTTGGATGAGCTTAAACCTCTGAGTACGATGCGATAACTGAGAAGAAAACCGTGTCTCAAACCATGCCTGCAGGTTATGAAACGCCTGTTGCCATCAGTCGCCATTCAAATTGCTGTCCCCATCCCTCTACACATCATTCAGTGAACGCCTATTGTGCCCGGATCAAAGTTCATTCACCTGTTTGCATTCCATCACTTCACTGCCAGGATGACTGTCACACCGATGCAACGCGACACTAATTTAAACATCAGATCAAATGGGGAGAATCGTTGCAAGACTGACAACAAGCCAGTTAGTACCTTAAGATGTGCCAGCCATCATTTGACTTAAAGAGCAGCCCACAGAACGATCTTACAATCGATGACAGCTGTTAAATTAGCCGATAAGAATTGTCAAAACCAATTGCAAGAAATTGCCCACAAAGAGGAAAGTCACATCGTGAATGAATACGGCAACGGCAACAAAAAAAAAAAAAACCACGTCAGCCACGTCAACACAGGAAGGTCAGTGCAAAACTGCAACATGAGGCAAACACCAGGGTACAGAAGGGTCTGTTGCTGTCTGTTAATGTGCTGCTAAGCATGTTGATTGACATTTGACGACTTTTGATGGGCACGATATGTTATGCATGTCAACTGAAACATCGTCCTGAGTGACTTGAGTTTATTCTTTCCACTTTTGTTGTGTCCTCGCGTCTCTGCTCACCCTCCCCTCGCGATTGCAGCGAGCATTCGTAAGTTTGTTTTCCTGAAAGCGTGTGTTTGTGTATCTTTCGCGCTAAAAATATGCAAGAGTTGATGAGTTTGCTGTGAGTTCTCTGAATGAGACAAATGCAGCAAAAAAGAGGCCTACAAGTGCCTGCGACTACGAGAGGTAAAAATAGTCGAGGAGCCCGCAGTGTTGCGTGAAATACAATTTAATTAGTAGCAAAAGATATGAAGATTGACGTATTAACAAGCGAAGATAATGGTGATCGTGTGCATGTGAGCTGAGGGGGCTTGTAGGTGCGCTCTATGCGCTGTATGCACTCAACTCTTCAACGACAACGTGACTCGTCCGTATCGACATAAGCACTTGTGATGAGGCGCAGGTTAATCACCCCCGTGGGATTTGATTGAATTGAATTTTTCGGAAATTACTCCTCGTACAGGGTGAAGAATGCATGGACGAGGAGGTGCTGGGCATGAATATTCAAGCCGCATGACTGCCTTCGGTTGCATAAATACGTTGGAGGGGGATGAAGGGTGGATCCGTTAACAACCGCTCTCCCTCGGTTAAACAGGAGCGCGCAGAGTAATTTCACGAACGTGTCTGACTGCAGCCGTAAACATCCTCCACACCACAAGCAGCGGATGTGGTGGCAGAGGCGTGTGTATGACAGGACTTAAAGCAGGATGGGGTAATCCCTTGCAGACGTTCTCTTGATTATAAGCAAGAGAAAAATTGTCAAAAAGGTTTGCGTCTGATTATGGTTCTGCTGAAAAAGGATTTCAATTTCAACACCAATTCACCCTCTCAACGAAGATAGGTGGAAATGTTTAACAAAAATTCGTTGCTGAGAAGTGTGGTTTGGGGAAACATAAAAAAAAAACCGAACCACATCTGCCAAGATGAAGTTCGTCCTTTAATTTCTGTAGCCGCCGCACTTGTTTGGTTTTATCAAAAGGCTTCACCCGGTCACATTGTCTGAACGTAACTTCGTGCTTCGGGCAGCAAATAGTTTTGTGAGTGTGAAAACGTCTGAGGTTCCAGGAACGCTCTCAAAAACCACTTTGGGCTGTGATCCCTTTCAATTTGTGCACTTTGAGTTTGCATTTTGGTCAGCGTTATTAAAATCATGACAGTTCTGGGAAAAAATTAAATGCAGAGTTTCACAAACTTGTTCAAGAATTTTCATGCCACTCTTCGGTTTAGTTGGAAAACATCTTCGTTCCATGAATTCACAGTGAATTGATAACAGTCCAAGTTTGAGGATACTCTCTGAAATAAGAGATAATTTGGTTGGACTGCAAATTGCTGACCTCTTCGAATAGCCAATTATTTCAAATTGAGTTTTCTGATTGACTTTTGAATAGAACAGCATTCCCTGATGCTCATAAACTCTGCTAACCCTTAACATTGTTGTGCCTCCCCTTGACAGTTAGCAACCATTTCCAATCGGAGCGCACCAACTAATGCATTAATCCATTAATTTCCAACTCCAAAGCTCACAGCAGCACACTCGCTCGCTTCACAATAATCTGTCAAGGTGTTGAGGGTCCAGAGGGAATTATTCCCCCTGCTCTGACAGAGTGTGTGCTCGTGACAGCAGACAAAACGCGCTCTGTTCGCTGTCATTGTTGTTGGCATTTTGGGCGACGAAGTGTGAATTTCAACCACATTCGAGGTTCCTCCCCCAACCCGCAATCGGCCACAGTCAAATTCAAGTCGATTCCCAATGCATGTACGTTCGACAAGGAACACCAAGAATAGCAAACAGTAATTGACACCTCCGTTAACCGGGGCGCGGAGAGGGAAGTCTGCTGCAGCATTGAAGTGTGAACCACGTTGTACGTCGCGTCGTCTACCCAAATGGCGTTGTTTCAATAAAATGTGAGTACATTGTTCGTAAACCCGATTGAGCTGTCAATTAGTCACCGTGGAATGTTCGATATGTGGAAATTACTGAAAGAGTTCGCCTTGAAATTTAACCCTTCGACTGCAATTCATTGACACCTAAAGTGTACCCTGCCGTCCGGGCGGCGGGCGGCCCCTCTCGGTTTGGCGTGTGAATCTAAGTTTACCCGTCTGATGGTCGCACAATAAAATGATTGTTAGTGAGCTGATGGTGCAGTGAAAGTCGTCAGTAATTAATCTTTTGACCACTATAACACCCGACTGCCGTCACATAATGCGTTGCACTTCGTTGCATTCTGTCAAGGCGACACCGCGAAGCCATAGAAGTACATTTGTCAAGGGAGAGGGAGAGCGAAGAGAATTTTGTGTTTTTTTTTCTCGCTGGCTTTCGCACAGTCTACATTGTCATGGTCCTGCTTGTTGCCGATGGATGGTGATGACGATGACGATGCCTAGAATGTATTTCGTTGGAATTGCGTGGTTTTGAGACCGCAAAAGGTAGTGGTCGGGCGACGCTGTTGTCGTTGTGCTTATTGCCTGCTGCATAGGAAACCCCAGGACAGGGGATTAAATTTCGCTGTCATTTGCATTCAATTGGCAGCCCAGCTCCCGGTCGGTTTTGATCCGAGCTCGACTATGGACAAAATGCTTTCGCATGAATATTCAAAAGTTTTAAAGTGGCAAATTGTTTTTTTCCCTTGCTTTTTTTCCGTTTCGAGGGCTATATGATGATACTCATGACACACCCTCCGGAGAGACTAGGTGTGAAGGGTTGACGTGTCTGGCTTTTGTCTGAGTTCGTCTACCCACAGGTTGCTGACTGATTGATTTCATTCAGTTCTAATCCGCTGGAAGTTGAAAAAAATAATTCGCACATGTGCAGGTGACAATTGTTCCCGAATGGAAATGCTAACATACGTGAAACAAAGCGTGCCTTCCGCAGATTGATTGCGACATCTGTCGCCCATTATTTGTCGGATTTAGATGTGATTTGAGGCGAATTTGCAGCAATAACAGTCGATTCCTTCCGAATTGTTTTCCCCGGAAATCCTTCATAATGAATTTCACGCAAGAACTCATGCCTAACATCAAAGGCGAGCCTGGAATTCATCATTGCTTATTCACCAGGGAATTCATTAACACCTACGTTTGAGATGAATGGCAACACCCCGCGACCGCGAACTCAATCAGGCAGTGAATGAAGACATCATTGGCTCCGGCACGGCGAATCGGTCGGCCAAGAAATGCTCCATAAATTAGCTCATTGGCTACCTAAGAGATTGTTAATTTATTTGGTTTCCTGGAAACGAAGTCTGTCGGCTGGAAGGCAAGAACACGAGAAAAAAATCCATAAGCTGTTACCTGCTTAGCCGGGGTTGGTAACCATAAGACGCGATGGATGTTCTAACCGCAATCTATACGTCTTTTTGTGTCAGTTGAGATCTTTGTTAATTTTTTGTCGATAATATGCGGCATTCAAGCGTTTAAGTGGCTGTCGATAGTCAAGGTTATTAGTTTGTTGGAGGATGGAGAATAAATTGGAGAAACTCGCGACCCGGGTAATGACTTTGGAATTGACTTTGAGATTCTTCACATTCTTTTTGCGTTACTGAGCGGCATACCGACGGTTTGGTGGATGAATGGGAACTGAAAAGTTGTTTTTGTCATGATGTCACCATCTTGCCTGCTCGCTCCTGCGGGTTGAAGCGGTCTTTGGTGTACAGAGTCATCTCACGAAGAACTGGGTTGACTTTCTACATGACATTGGAGTTTATCTATAGCGCGCGATTGATGGGTCCTTTGTATGCCCGAGAGACAAGTCTGACCTGATGAGCGAAACAGAAGATCATGGCACCTGAAGTGGCTTCTTGGTTGACGCCCTTAGCTCCAAGCAATTTGGACGTAAGGAAGCTGTAATTAACTTAAACAATCGGGCGCATACAGAGAAATGATGCACTGCAAGCATAAGCGCCAAAGTTAAATTTCGTTAAAGTTCATTAGGTTTCATTAAGTTTCGTCAAATTGTTGGTTACTTAACTTGGAGCGAGGAATGGCTTCTTGGAGGAGGTCAAAAACTCCAACCATATTCGACGAAAGAAGCTTAAGTCAAATTTAGCAACCAGGCGAATGCAGGAAAATGCTGTAACCACAAAAACCACTTTGAGCAGTTTCGTTAAGTTTCGTTAGGTTTGGTTAAGTTTAGTTTAAATGTTGGTTGCTTAACTAGGAGCGAAGATAATCGCTTCCCCCTGGAGGGGCTTCTTGATTGAGGTCCAAAACTACAAAGACGAAGGAAGCTTACGTCAAATTAAGCAACCAGGTGAATTCAGTGAAATGCTGCATCCATAAAAGCCACAGCCAGCCAGAGCACTTTCGTTAAGTTTCGTTAAAATATTGGTCACTTAACATGGAGCGAAGATAATCGTTTCTACCTGTAGGGGCTTCTTGGTGATGATCAAAAACTCCAACCGTATTAGACGAAAGAAGCTTAAGTCAAATTTAGCAACCAGACGAATGCAGGAAATTGCTGTATCCATAAAAGCCACTTTGAGCACTTTCGTTAAGTTTCGTTAAAATGTTGGTTACCTAACTAGGAGCTTCTAATCAATTATGATTGGAATTTTCATCCTGAAATCCACTCGGAATTGAATTAGTTGCAATAATACCTGAATGAGCACATAAATGATGGTGAAAGCAAATCTATCGAACTGCATTCAAATTATTAAATTAATACGCCACTAGACTTAACTCGTCATTCAATACATTTGATAGTTTTTGCGTGTGCATCATCGCATGCGGACGGAATTGGATATCACACTTGGCTGAGTACATCCGTATTTTAGCCTCAAAACCGCCGCAACAATCAATTTGTGCTGTGTGTGTTTGCCAGCCGCATTTAATTGTATTTTCCAATGGATGTATCAAATATTGGAAAACACTCATTAGATGAGTCCGATGGATGTTCGTTCAGAAAACAGGCCCCATGGTGGATGGCAGTGAATGTGGGTTATGCCCCCCTTCACTGAAAACTCATCCCAGTCATTGAAGAATGTTGTCTGCCCAACATAAAACTCCCTTGGAAGCACCTTGTAATTTACCTACAAAATTCCAGCGAGTATTTGTGAGCCAAGATTCCAAATATCTTCTTCTGGAACCTCAAAATGCACACATCAACTTAAAGCAGCCAATCTGTTATATTTCAGATCAATGATGCTCTCATCCTCAGCTCCATGCTCCATACGCTTGAGATGAATCCAACCAATTCATAGGAAATACCACCCCTTTCCAATGCAACTCCACTAACCGAAACTCAATTTTAGTGTTTATTTTCATACCGTCCACATCCGTCCATACAGAAGGATATCATTCACTCACATGAGCACCCTACGAGTTATGATTGCATATATTTATGGTCCTTCCAAACGATATTCACAGTCACTGAATATTCTTCGTCATTACTTTTTAACACCATCGACGACGACTGTGAAAATTGGGCGCATGTTGCATTGCACACAAGGCAGTGCTCCATAAAATTTCATGCATGGCTAAGCAATTCGAAGAGTTTAACAAGAGCAGCAACAAACAACGTCAACACCAACAACGGCAGCAGGGACCTTTCATGCACTCTCCTTTCACATCACATGTCTGGGTGGATTCTGTGAAGAGATTTCCTTCAAAAATGGAAAAAAAGCTTCACACAAATAAACCATTCAGCAGCGTTAGCACAGACACATCACTAACACTGCTGCAGTTGTTATCAATTAGAAGAGCTCTTAAAAGGGATTATATCCTGTCATTCATCATCCTGGTTGCACCAGTCAACTACCAACATCATCCACCGGCAGCGCACTCCCGACGCGACGCCCGCGCCGCCCCCATTCACCACCCAGCCCACCATCGCATGTGCTGCGCCGTCAACACGAACCATGTTGGAATGTGTCTGTTTCAAGTGCCACTCTTCATATTTCACCCGGGTCATGGTTTAGGGCTCAGACAGGGTAAGTGCATTTGGCAGTCCTGGTGGTGTGAGAAAGTCGTCGTCGTCATCGTTGTCGTTGTTGTATTTACCGTCTGCCATGGCATCACATCGACCATGCCAAGGATTAAGCTTCGTCTCATCTGTGCAATAACAGAGCACGCCGGCTAAGAAAAGAGTTTTCGCAAATACAAACAAAAAAGAAAGAAAAAAGCACCAACATTGAACACAATCAGGAGATCAGGACGCTTGCAATGAACCGAATTTTATTTCGCCGTCGCTTCTGACACCAGACATGGTCTGCGCTGTTGGAGAATCAAGCAGAACACTCATGGTGTCTAAGCGGGCATTATGTCTTCAACGCCTTCGACTTCTGTTCGCACGCTTTTTCACACGTTTTCTGCTTCTTGGTCGTTGTCTCTTCCTCCCTCTCTCTCTCTCCTTACTGCCATTGGAGTCCTTTACAAAGCGGATTTGCTCTCATTAGGGGTTGCGTTCCTCAGGCATGAGTGCACACGTCGAATGTTCATAGGATATCTTTCACCAAAAAAAAAAAAATGTTCTTAAACAACCGGCATTTGTAGCTTAGCCGCCGCGTCAGTAGTCAGTTGCGCTTGGCGTCCTATTGTTTATCCTCAGAACAAAAGGCGATTTGGGGGCTCGTTTTTTGCGTTGTCTCACATCGCAAATCCCCAGGAATCACATGTAAATCTAACAAGTGAAGGCAAACATCCAGCACCAGCACCACCACCACCACCACGAGCACCACATTTCTTGTGCACTAATCTCGGGCGCGCGCACACAAGTACCTTGTAAACAAAGTACATACGAAATATTCCAGGATTTGCAAACGGGTTTGTTTACACAAGCATTGTAATAAAAATTACTTAATGCGGCGGGTGATGGGGGCTCGACGATGGCGGTTGCGGTGTTGGTGTTGCTGTTGGGGGTTTTGGGGGCAGCACAAGAAGGATATGTATACGTATTCATTTCTCATGGTTTTATGAGGATAATGCTCTTGATGATAGGGGCATTGCGAACTATGGCTACTGTGGCATGGAGTGCACATGGGGGTTGTGCCGACGTCGACGACGACGCCCAACGGGGGCTGATGTTCTCTCGTCGAATAGCCCCGAGAACCCATGACTGGTGGTTTCTGAATTGTTTGTTATGAGGATTTGTGAACTGGTGCATGAAATAGTCGTCGCTTAGCATTCATTTGAACCATTCATCTTCAGACTCACTGGAGCTGTCCGTAGCTGTCGGTAGGGAAATCACTTAGATGGGGTAGCGGGTGGTCGGTCGCTGGAGAATTCTAAATCCTTTTACGTTACGTAAAATTCAGTTATGAAATGGGAATCGGGTTTGCGAATGTCAGAGGAGCGTCTTTCAGCAGCTACTGTAGACAATTTGAATTAAATGAATGGCTGCTTCTGCTTGCGTGAATAACGAGGCCTTTTGTTTGAGAGGAAATGCCTATCTCTCCAATGGGAGAAAGAAAATCAAAACTCAAAAGCCTCGTGCCTCGCCAGAGTCTGTAACCGACGTCCTATTCCACAAGTTTGTCCAAATCAAACACCAGCTCCCTAATCAATTGTTAAAAACCTTTTTAACGGAATTGAACTGAATTAAGGTCAAAGGTGTCCTAGTTGAAGTACCCACCCCAGAAGGCACTCAAATAAACTCTTCAATTTAAAAATCTCAATCATCTTTAAAAGGAAAACTGCCGAAAGGACTTTCAGATTTTCAGATTGCCATTGCTTAAAGCAGTCAATGTCCTTTGACGTTCGTTCTTTTCGCAACTAAACCCGACAGAAATTTGAACTCGCTCTCTCTCTCTCCATGTCTCCCTCCCGCTGACTACAAGTGAAATTAAATTCTCTTTTGTGAGTGTGTACTCTGAAAATCCATTCAACTCGACTTCATTTTGCTGCGTTTCCCGCTGTTTTATTTTTTCCTCTTCTCTGTTTTTCTTTTTTTTTCGCTCAATTATTTGAGCCGGAAAAACGAAGTAGCCTACTCACAACATTATCCTTACCATGTCGTTGCCAGACTTATTCGCATTTGCATCCATCTCTCTCTCGCTCTGTCTTTCTCTCTTCGCGTCATGTTAACTGCTGCCATCGTCTGGAGCGTGAAAAATGAAACAAAAAAAAAAACTAAAATAACAAAAAAAAAGATGTAATAATAAAGTAAAATATAACAGAAAGGATCTGAAGCCACCCAGCCAAGGATAAAATCACATGCACCATACAAAAGACGTGCATACATCGGAGCAGCATAAGGGTGCGCGAGAAGAGGAAAAAGGATAAGAGACGATAATTGTTGTACATTCATGGCGGGTTGCATTTGTGTTTTTTTTTTTTTGTGGACTTGCAAGGGCATTAATCCTGTTTAGAGATTTAAGTTGGCTTCTGAGGGCCTCCGAGGTGATATTCGCTCGCTGAGTGGATCCGTCTGGTGCGAACAACATAATTGCAAGATGCATTTGAATGAATAGTGTCTGGGGTCTTTTTTCCATTTTTTTTCATTAAAGTCGGCAGCATTGTGGTAAGATTGAATGCCGGCGAAGGTATGCATCAGCACTAGCTTATGGGATGATGAATCCTAGAAACCGTTCGACCTAGAAGTGAGTGTATGTCACAATCAGTTAAGAGGGTGTTTCCTGGGGATGATCTGCAATTTGCGTGCCAGCATTTTCTTCCGTACGCAAGGAGTGTCACGAATTGATTTTGAGAGAAAATTGATTGCTGAAGTGGATGGGTCTTATTTTTATTCGTTCACTTGACGCATTTTATATCAACGACAAGTGTTCGTAATTATTTTCGTGTCTAACCTGATTTACCTGATCGGTGGCTCTACAGCCATAGAGGACCTGGGCCTAGCTTCTACAGAAACCACTCGTGTTGTGTGTGCTATAGTTCTCTCACGATTGGAAGGGATCTACTGTTTCATGCCGACTCCGAACGGGGGAAATTGAGATGCATTTTCTAGACAGTCATTACTCCTTGAGCATTGTTCATGACTCGAAAAAATTATTTTTGGTGGGGAATCGAACACAGACAGCAAGGTTAATTTGCGTAGGGGTCGACGCACATACCCACAACACCACGGCTACCCACCTGAGGGTTCATAGTTTACTTGAAAACTTCCTTGTCTTGTTTAGGCAACATAGTCTTGTTTAGGCATCAGCGTCAAAAGTGACTGTGCATAAAGAAACTGAAAGTTTGTTTTCTAAATTCGAATGATCCGCGCCTGACCCCAAATGAAAGCTCTAAGATCAGACTAATGGTTCATCGTACACCGCTAATCTCCGAGAAAATATTGGGCTTCAGTCAACAAGCCCCTTCACCTAGCGCAATTTCTAGTCTGCCTGCTGCGTGATGGCTTCCGACAATTCCTTTAATTTTCTTTAATTTTTATTTAATTTGCAGGCAACGTCGATCTCTTAGAAAGTTACTGTAAAGCATTATCGGTGAAGATTTAAGCAATTTGTAACGACTGTTATTTTTGCTCGTCGTTTTCTTGATATCAGTCTCCTAGGCTTTACTACATCAAGATCATAGTCATTGTTTTGCAAAGAAATTATTACCCCCATTTGCGAGCGACCTTCTTAAATTGGGGCGGCCTAGATTTTATTGTCCATGAAATGTTGTGCTTGTCCTAGCTACCCTATGTGTTAGATCCACCATTCATTGAATAGTTCCTTTGGCCCAAATAAAGTTGTTAGTGGAAAAAACTCTGAAGAAGCGATTTCTCCTCATACTCGGTATACGCTGTGGCTTTTACCAG
Organism: Eristalis intricaria; assembly: GCA_964034865.1. Lineage (NCBI taxonomy): Eukaryota > Metazoa > Arthropoda > Insecta > Diptera > Syrphidae > Eristalis > Eristalis intricaria. The sequence goes on along the minus strand of OZ035875.1, from coordinate 89,660,075 downwards.
TTGTCCATTCTCGTCAAGGCATGTTTATGTTAGGACTGGATGGCATAGTTGGTTGACTGCCTGCCTCTGGTAAGCTGTGTGCCCGGCCCAGTCACCATTAGCCATTGGGATCAAATTAACGGCGCTATCAGTGGTGTGGTCAATCAGTGGTAGTAGTCTGCCTGTGGGTGGTGAATACACTAGATTAGGTAGGGTGGCTCTACCTAACCTAATCTTACCTATGTCCGGACTTAATACCCACTGTCCATCACTTGCTGTATTGGTTTGCACATTAATGGGTTATTCCTTGACGGCTTAGATGCATTGATATTGCATTTTTTGGCACTGCCCGCTATTTTTTGACATTTCTTCTCTCTCGTTTTGTTGGAAAACCAAATAATATACTCGAACCCACTGTTCTCTGATAAAAGCAATTCCAATTCCTTTTGTATCCTCGTTTAGATTTCTCACTCTTTTGTCAGCTAAAGAACATTGTAAATGAAACCAAAAGATGAAAGCACAGAATAAAGCGAATCGATCAAAGGAATTGGACGTGGTGTTTTATTTAATTCCTTGAAAAATATATTTCACAAATAGATTTTTCGTTCCTGTATGGCTGCATGAAAAATGCGGAAAGTAGGGCTGAGAGTTTCTGGGATAGTCGATCGGAAAAGATCCTAGCAAGCTCTTGCGACTATATCCTATCCGAATTCTTTAATATTCACAAATGGATGGGACCTACAGCTTAATGCCGACTCCGAACGGCGAAGTTGAGAAGCTGTTGTCTAGACTGGAATACTCTTTGAGCATTGTTAGTGAATCGAAAGAGATGGAGCCGTGAATTATGATAGGTGGTAAATTTGGGTATCGAACCTGGCCCCCTCTGCGTTGGAGTCGACGCACTACCTTGGTTGAAACATAGAGCGGACCCGAATCGATGTCAGTCTGGTTAATCTAGTTGACTAATCAGGGAATCGCCAAGTCCTTCAAAGAGGTTCCGTTCCCTGTCACAGCCCCCTAGTCTCGATCCGATAAATGCGATGACCGTAGCAAAGATGACCTCCTAGTCTTCTCTAGGAGATCATAGGAGTCATTATTGTTCACTATAGAGGGGATGCTTTCGAAGCGTAAGAGGCATGGTATAGCTTTTGATCTCCCGAGTCCGCCCAAACCACACCATCTCTGATCAGTTAATTTCGCGCACAACCCCTTCTGGGAGGTAAGGCCCATTTCGGCATCCTTGGACAAAAGGTTGTTTTTTTTTATCTGGTGTCGCTATACTTGCTGAGGTCATCATTTTAGATCTGAGGACCAAATAAGTTCGAGTTGGTTTAAAAGGAGTGCGCACCAGGTACCTCTATTGACTATACGGTGTCGTTGGCTGGACGGTATCGTTGTCTCCCACACAGAGAGATGGACCCTTATGTGAACTCACTTTTCCCCCTCTCGTTCGAAATCCCTCGCCGATTGGGTATGATACACAATCGACAGTGTCAACGGTTTAAGGCCTTTGTGAGCCTTGCCTAAAAGCGTTTAAGCATCTCATCAAGTTTGTTACCGACCTCGGTGTAGCAGCAAGGGTGCTCCATTATCGTACTGTATAAATTGTTGAGTTTGAGCAACCTACCTCTTCAACATAAACGCTCGTCGACCGAACGGGCGGCATTTTTTAAGATTAAGGAGACTTGGATTGGCGGTGAATCGCTCGCTTTTAAACACGTTATCACACTTGAGCTTGAAATCAATGAAAGATCTGCCGAAAGATATCCCTAAATAAAAAAACACCTCAGATTGTCTACAAAACACTACCATGCTTAATACAAGACATGTCTTGTAAGCTTCACCTCATCCTAGCCATTGATTCCACAGAACACTCGTTAGCCTATCACCATAACTGTACATTTTTGGTTTTTTTTCTGGACATACCGCATGTCCATCGCAAAACTCCTCAAATCCCAAGCCTTCACAAGCAGTTATCTTTCTTTAGTCTGAAGACGTACTTTGTTCTGAATTGAGAGAAAAAACCAAATCTCTTCGATCGATACGTCCTCCGGCCATCATCATCGCCAGTGGCTACCATCAAGCGGCCGAGAGTACGTCTAATTTATGACTTCCTCTCCGCTAAGCCTTCCTCAGCCACCTAGTATTCCCAATCAAGCTATTTCCTACAAAGAAATTTTGTTTCTCAATTATCATTTTTTGCCACACCATTCATTCCATTATTCACACAACTCTCGGACACATACCGGCGTTTGGAGTTAATCAAACCGAACGACGGCCAGTTTATTATTTGATTATTTAACAAAGGGGGGGGGGATTTTTTTTTTTTCAATCGGCAACGAAGGTGCCCAATCATTCATTTTCGAAAATTACCAACACGTAGAGAGAGAGAGAGATCGAAAACAAAAATCAATTCAAATTCTTTGTGCCTCGTTTTGTTTGTTTATTTAATCAATCTTTTTTTGTTTTCTCATTTTGTTTCGTTTCAGAAGGTATGAAGTGCCGCCAGAACTGTCCGAAATTATTTCGAGTACTGCATGCTTCATTAAGAGCGTAAGTAGAACAATGTACGCAGATACTCCGTGTGCTTTATTTTCTGTTTTGTATTTGGCCGGATTGTGTTGCGGTGAAAGGATTTGACAGATTTGGGATACCGTTGGGGTACTACCGCGGCACATTCAACTGACGGCAATTGATAGTTTGCTGACATTTTTCAATTGCCGCCCGTTGATCGATTTGTTTATAAGTTTGTGCCCGGCCAACGGTCACTGTCTGTGATGGAGCTCGGGGGGCCGTGCTGACTGAGGTGTTCATAATTGATTGCGAAAATGCTTGAGCTGTCGACCTGCTTCGATAAATCGACCCGCAGGCAAATGATTAAGGAGTCACTTATGCTGCCATTAATTATGTTGTTATTTCGACGAATTTGGCGTTGGCTGCAATGCGGACATTTGAACCGTTATTGAAATCTAGTTGCGTGGCGTGTCAAACGTGCACTTTGACAGAGTGCTGCAGGTTGAGTGATGTTTGTGCATAATTTCGAGCAGATAATGTGGAGGATAAACAGACGCGGGCACTGGATTGGAGGATGTGCACCAGCGAAACAATCGGGTGGCTTGATCTGCAGAGTAGCCGTTGTATGCATCGGCGAATATAAGCGACATGTGAAAATACTTTTAGGAGGAAACTATTATACACTCGGAAAACATTTTATGGTTCAGAAAACATCACTGTCCAGCTAACTAAAAATTAATTAAGTAATTGATCCTAACGAGTTGGAATTTTTCAACATTTTTCCAGAATGCTGTATCTTATGGAAGGAGTCCCTCAAGGTTCAATACTTGGTCCAATATTTTCTATGTTATTTTTACATCTACACTGATGACGTACAAATTTATCGTTCGAGGCCCAAAAGCTTTATTGAAGATTTTTACTATATTCATAGGGTAGATGAAGACCTCGATTCAGTATTTACATAGTTGGTCCAAATGGATTAATGTTGAATGTATCGGAAACACAAGCGATCAAGGTCAAAGACATTTTTCGATACAAATTTTGTACCTTCCATCTCCTTGTCTGATACGCAAATCCGATTTTCAAACAGTGTCACTAGTCTTGGATTTAACATATATAACAATCTTTCATGCATTACAACGTATGCATTCATTACTTAACACTAGAATCGGCATATTCCTATTTAAATGAAAAACTTGAATTCACACAATCAGCTAGAACATTTAACTTTTAACGCAGCATCCACTCGTCGTGGCTTTTCTTCACTTGCGCTATCAGGTTATGTAATTCATTGCTCGTAAACATCAAACGAGCGTCGGGAGCTAAAATATTTAAAAGAGATGTTTTTAATTATTTTTCTCAACTGCAGTAGTAATTTTCATGTTCGTCTACTCCTCCTTTCTATATTTTTCTTTTTTTTTAATATAAAATTGTTGAAATAAGCAACCCCTCCCTAGTCAACGTTTATGTCCTAGTTCATTCTAATGTAAAGCGATGGGTGATGAATTGTTTGCACTGAAGAAAAATAAAACTTGCCAATTAGTCGATCTACCACCAAACAAGAAGGCGATTAAAAACAAATGGGTTTCTTTCGTTAAAACGAAATAAGAATGCCGAAATAGAATGCTACAAGGCAAAACTCGTAGCCAAAGGATGTGAGCAGCGATTTGGTATTGACCATGTGGAGACATTCTCTCTATTTGTACGTTGTGCTACAATAAGAAAGCTTTTGGCGATTGCCTACAGCATATTTAAACAGCGATGATTTACGATGACATTGATATGCAGCAACCAGAATGTTTTGTCAACGAAAAACAAGCAAGAAAAGTTCCAAGGTTGCAGAAGACAATTTACTGGCTGAAGCAATCCGGAAGACAGGGAAACTTTTAGTTCGACGAGATCTTAAAACGAATTGGCCTTACTGTTGTCAGGCAACGAATTAGTTATGATGGCGGGTTATGTAAATGCCATAATTATTGCCCGCGTAGATAAGTATAAACTGGTAAAAGCATTGCAGACGAATTCGGCGTAGTTGATAAAGGCCTACTACAACATTTTCTTGGGATTAAGATTGCGCGTGTGAGTCGCCGTGGCGTAGTGGTTTAGTGCATCGATTCCTACGCAAAGGGTGCCAGGTTCGAATCCCCACTCTACCAACTTTCATAATTCACGACTTCCACCTCTTTCGAGTCACCGACAATGCTCAAAGAGTATTCCTGTCTTCTCAACTTTGCCTTCGGAGTCGGCATAGGACTTGCTCAATCATTTGTCAGTTCCGCTTGAACCTAGCCATCAGAGCAGATACTACCAAATGTCAATCTCTAATTGGTGTACTTATGTACCATTAATGCATTCTGTCCATAAGCTGGCCCAGAGAAACCAAGATTCACATGTTGAGCACATGAGTGAAGCGAAGCATATTCTTCGATATTTGGTAAGGAGCATAAACTTATAACTTAATTATCGTGAAGGTGGTAAAACGTGGAAAGGTTTGTTGACGCTGATTGGGGAAGCGGTACTCAAGATTGTAAGTCATACACCGGCTTTGTATTTTTGTACGGGAAATGTGAAATCACATGGGTGTCTAAGAAACAAAATACATGGCAGCATCAAATGCAGCCAAGGAGGCCATTCATTTGCGGCGACTGCTAAAAGAAGTTGGAAAAATGATCAAATTATTCTGAACGTAGATAATCAAGGCGCTCAGAAGCTGGCAACGAATCCTGTGTATCACAACCGTACACAGCACATAGCTGTACGATATCATTACATACGAGATCAAATCGATTCAAGTATTGAGATGACGGCCGACATTTTCACCAAAAACTAGGCAAAATTAAACAATTTTGTTCGTCAAAAGAATACGTCATAAATTTAGTATTAAAACGGACATTCACATTGAGGAGTAGTGTTAAAATAATATATAGCAGACATGTAACTTAGCAACTCCTAGTCAACGTTCATGTTCTAGTTCACTCTAGTGTTTAACGTTTTGCACATTTGCATATTTAATTGTACTCTCATAATAAACTTCATATTGAGCAGACGTGTTCGCATTGTTCTTTGTGTACATTTTTTGTGTATTTATGAGTTTAACCAAAATTGTTAGTACTCTTATGTCCGATTTCACAGTGCAACCTTATCTGCTGGTTTAGCTAAGTGTAGGATCGAACTTAAACTTCCCCAAGGATATATAGTTTTCAGACTCATTATTTAGGAGTGGTTTGGGTAAGCCATGGGTTGACTGGCATTGTGAGCTATTGAATCCACCATGTGAACGATGAACAGAGTGATTGTGATTGAACGCGAACAGCACCCTGCTGAAGAAAGGAAAAGAGAACTCTACAACTCAACAAGCATGCATGGAAGAATATTATTATAATATGCATGCATATATTAATTTGTGTGCCTTCTGTTCTCTTTTGCAGCATTGTAAGTCCAAATATGTGGATGCTTATGCGGGTTTTCTTGTTGGGTTGACATTATTTGAATACACTAATGGCAATTATGTACTCTCTGGATTGGCACTTAAGCCATGGCAATTGGTGGCTTAATTTAAACCACTACTTAAGTGAAATCATTGAACTTCCACCGTGAAAACGACAAATCTTCAGATTCTATACAGAGTTTAGCGATGGATCGACACGACACAGCTCACACTGTGAAATCGGGCATTAAAATATGATTTGTATCTTACTTATACTTCTCTTGCAAGAAATAAATTAAAGTGAAATAAAAAACATTTTGAGCAGCTTATGTTTCGACCTACACGACGGTGTGCTGCCTGCCCTCTACGTAAACTCCAAAAAGTCCCTAAGTTTGTCGTAAGTTTTCACAATTTGAACACGTTCATTCTTTGCTTAGCGGTCTATATTGAAAACGGCTAGCCCTAAGCATGTCGCTTGTGACAGTCTGGTGTGACGTATGTGACTGAAGGCGGCACGTCAACTCCACACAACTTGCAGTTCACACAGCCAATAGTGCATTGCCCTCAGAGCTTTGTTTGCCGAATCAACTCAAGCCAGCCAATGTCCCTATGAATGCGCTTTGTTCCAAAAGAGCAACGTCTAAAATGAACCTTCCCAGATGAAGAGTAGTTCCCGCCCCGGTCGCTTTCCATTACCCGGCGATGCCTTCGGTGGCTTTTTGTGTTTATTCAACACACCTTCATTGTCTGACTAACAAACAACGAGGTGGAAAGACACACAGCCCTTTGTGCCAATAAAATCCGCAAACGCTCTCGACCGTAAACCGCCTCAATGTGAGCGAACATGTTCATTAGCACCACCGAAGCCTATTGCTGCTGGAACGATGGTGCAGCAGCCACTTCGTCTCATCCTCGGGTGATAAATGCAAACAATGATTCGCAGAATGCGCGTAAATATTATTGATCGGCCACACTACAAAAACCATCATCATCAATCACGTCCTTGCTTCGCGCTACCAGCAGCGCATCCTGCAGCTCCTAGTTTTTGTGTCTGAAGCCGCGACGGTCGTTTCTATATATTTTCCCGCTCCTTGCGCGTCTCGCATTGATTTCTTCTTCATTCTGAATCGTTGCACACTCATCCCAGTTTAATTCGTTTCGTCCACCAAGAGACGTTGCGCTGCGCTGCACTCTCGACGTCTTTCAAGTTATTTGGTGGCCGGGATAACCCTTTTTGAAAAGAAATATCCACGAATCGAAGTATTGGATATTCCAATTATGTTTATGGCACCATAAACCAGGCGAAGAACATTCCAATGCAATTATCGCCGTTGCCAGCGCTAAGCGCTTGAGCCGGGCCCTTAGGTGTTTATGCGATTTTTAATTCACTTGCGATAGCCCCCACCGTCCGAGAGAGAAGTCGTTAAAGGGTCTCCCTCTTCACCAGGCCAATAATAGCTTTCGAATGTTTTTCCACGGACTATGCTGCGCCTCCCGTCCACTGGGTTAAGAGCAAATATTTCCCTTTCAGTTTATTTTTATCAAAAAAAAAGCGCTCAGTATCTGTGTTATGAATGCAATTTGCAATGAAACTCAATTTACAGTCGTAGACACATCTCTTCGTCTTCGTCGCACTTTATGTTCGCGGCGGCAATGGTGGTGACTCTGAGTGGGATTTCGCGAGATGAACGAGGGTTCCTTGCCCCTGGAAATTGATTTTCAGCGCATACACCTTGACGACTCTATCGGGGATTGATGTGCGGCAATCGACAATCGACAATTTAATTGATTGGCGTCGCAGGATTTATTGAATTTTTCACTTTGCACTTAAGCACGGGGAAATTGATTGTTCACATGGTAATGTGAGTGTGTGACGATCGCATTTACGACAGTCACGTCTTTCAATTTCCCTTGATGGCACCATAAAGGGGTCCTTATGGCCAAGCGAACGCGGTAATTTGGGTCAAATATCACACAATGGCCAGGTGAAATTGAGTTCGTGATGGGAATCGATTTCTCGGGCGCGATTTCCTGACCAAACTGCTTTGCGGTTGTTAGGGCGAAGTGAGACCTGTAATCAGTGGAGATAGTCTTTAAAAGGAAATTCCCTCTTAATTGACCATTCCCTCTCGTGTTCTCTCCTAAAAAATGGTCCAATTCAGTTCGTGTTGGGAGGTCTTTTTGTGAAAAGGGTCCTCCGTCAAAGTTATGCATTTCAACACTTAGTTTGAAGTTCTATCAATCCCCAGAGTGGTCTTCGTTCTGGGATTTCGCATCAAGTGCTGTGGACAATGGAAGGTGGAAGCACGTTGAAGTGCAGTCCATTAGGGTCCTCACAGGCATTAGCATCTTCATACACAAAAAAAACCCCCCACGAATAGATCCGTAACCACCGCAATTTACAGCGCCATTCAAAGCACACTTCCTGTGTCACTCGCACGTACTCACACCCACATCGCCTCACACTTTGCGCAACTCTGTCGACTCTGTCGAAAATCCAGCATTGACCAACCCCTGTGCTATGCCTCAAACGAATTCCTCATAAATGCCCACTTTATGCATTCCAAAGAATCGAGTTCGCTGCAGTCAGTATCCAAACCACAAGACCTCCCAGCTGCTGCGTGATTACTCCCTCTCTCTCCCGTCGCCGCCTGCACACTCTTCACTCGGCACAGTAATTCGTTTCCAATGAATCTCTCTCGAAAACATCATCGAACGAAAAGAATCTAGAGTGTCATCCAGCGCTAACCCATTATCATGGTCGACCCAGCAGCAGCAGCATTGGAGCCAGACAACTCTCACATCGACGACCGACGACCGACGACCGACGACGGGCCAAACTTTGTTCTCGCTCACTCCATATTCATGCGTTGACGGTTCAAGTGCGTCAGCATGTCGTCCCTCCTCTGCACGTTTCGAAAGCGTCAGCACTTCAAAATTGGAAATTGTAGCATTTTGGGTGGTCGCGACGCGGAGTGTATCGTGTCGACCTACTGCCTGTCATCTGGGTGCACTTGTTTTGTTTCGCCCGAAAAGATAATAACAATAGGATTGCACTTCAATCGGGTGGTACCCCCCCGAAAATCTGGTCCGGTCCTACTTACTGGCCGGCGTAAGCGCGCGTGTGTTTGTGTGTACGTGCGTGCGGTGCACAGGTATGGAGAGGCTCAGGGGCTGGCAAGTACCCACCGCTGCCGCCATCAATCAAGTCTGAAGTGTGCCTAATGACCGAGAAGGGGGCACCCGGTAGAAGATTCAAATTGAGCGCTTTGCAGCTTCTGAGTGATGTGTCATAGTTGGTGGCGCGAAGCAGTGGTTCTTATTTGGTCGGCCTCCAGTCATCTCGCTTGTTAGGCGAGACCGGGCCGGGGCCAAGCCTTGGCCGAATGGGAGAAATTTATGAACGCGTGGGCAGTGTTTTTGGATTCTTTTTCAGCTTGTTTGACTAAATTAATTGGTATTTTAGCGAATGATCGCTGTAATTAGAATTTTCGTGGGCGGAGTGTCGATGTGGCGCGTTTGATTGAGTGCCTCGGAGTGGGAAAAAACTTGTAATTGGATTATAAAAGAACTTTTATCTTGGTTCTCGCTGATTTATGGGAGGCAGGGCATGTTTGGCATTCAAAGCGCTTCTCGATTGTGGTCGCGTTTGACAACCGTGACGACAGAGAGTGGGAGGTGGATTGCCGGGGGATGGAATAGTTTTGATGGCTTGGATTCTTTAAATCTGAGGAGATGAAACAGGTGGCGAGCTGGGGCTAAAATGAATGCGATTGCAGGGCCACAGCATCGATCTGTTTAGATTTTCAGAGGGGAAGTGGGTTGGTGTGTCGATTCCTGCGGCGGGGGTGCCAGGTTCAATCCTATAATAGCTTTCGTTTTTTACGTTGCCACCTCTTTCGAGTCACTGACTATGCTGAAAGAGTGCTCCTGTCTAGGCAAAGCTTCTCAAACTTCACTGTCCGGAGTCGGCATAAAACTGTATATCCCATCCACCCGTGAAGGGCACGCACAACACGAGTGGTCGCTGTAGAAGGTATGCGCGCCAGACCATCTCGGACTGTGTCGTACCACGTATTTGACCAGGATCATTTTTAGAGGTGCGATATTAATTCGGGTGTTCCTCATGACCCGGATGTCGGGTGTCCAACTTAAATGTTCACTACGCTCGCGCCGCTCTCGAAAACTTCGACTTATAAAGAAAGCGCTAGTTTTCTGCTTGCTATTGGTCCTTTATTTGTGAATATGGACACAGGCACATGATCTATAACTCAATTGTCTCAATCGCAAAGATTGCCTAATACGGTGCCATCGATTTCCGACATTGCGCTTGTAAAAGTTGACCCGACCGCGAAATCTCTCATACCGTTATTGAATTATTTCACGGACTGTATCAATTTGCGAAGCCGATCATTGCTTGATCAGTCTCATTTCCAACAGAGAATGGTCCACTAATGCCTCCATCCCAAAGTCCGCACCATATAGGTTTGTTTTTTGACAACCAGTGCGTAACTACCAGCAGCGTGTCCAACTGATCAAGTCTCCATGAATTTTTCAATTAATCTCAGATCTAAAACAGAATCATTCTAAAACAGAATTGCCGAAGTTAAAACACTATTCCGTTTCTATTCAATTCTCGCATATGGCCACAAGACTTTCATTATTTTTAAAATATTGTCCTTCTTATCAGCCTGTTGCGAACAATTTATTGCAGGATCGTGCTTCAATGTTGGACACCCATTATAAAGCATGAAAAACAGAGGCCCATAAACACTTCCCTACGGTACCCCAGTTTAGATTTGAATATGAAAAAAAATCTCGTATGTTGGTTCCGAGCACACACCTTCCAATCGTCAAGATAAAGTAAGGACGTAGCCGCGATTTTCTGCTTCCTAACATTCCTCTCCAGCCAGAACGATCTTTCGCCAGCTGCCTCCAATTTTAGCATCGCGCGCAGAGCATTTCATTCAAGAACCAAAAGCTTTTTCATTCGCTTTGGTTATAATCTATGCCTTTGTGTCTTAGACCTGGACGGCGATGATCAAGGTCATGTTCAGAGTCAACTACTCGTCTTCTGAGAGTGGGGTCTATTACTCACTGCGACAAAAATCAGCGGTTGGCAAGAGTTATTCTGTGTTTGATCTCGGTTCTGATGTAGGTGTTTATCAAGCACACGAGGTAGAAGAAGTCCTTCACTACCTCGAAGTTATAGCTGCCTGCGGTGACTTTCTGGCCGAGTCGATGATGTGCGTCCCTTATCGATGACAGAATATACTACTTTGCCTTGTTCTTGTTTACCGCCAGACCCACTTTACCCGCTTCCGTTTCAATCCCAACAAACGCTTATTATCGGCTCGCTGAGTTCGATCAATCAATTCAAACTTTTGGAAGATCGTGCCTATTGTGTTGGCCAGTGAGTTTTGCACGATATTCTTAAGAGTGATGTTGAATAATTCACATGACAACGCGTCGCCTTGTCCAAAACCTTTTCATTAAATGTCTCGGTGAGTTCGTTACCGACCTTGAGCAGAGAGAGTTCTCCGTGATCACATGTTCCTTAAATATGAGATTCGATCTCGCACAGAAGCTTATGGCCAGTGAGTGCGCCAACAACCATCGCTAGGAGTTCGTCGGTTTTTGAACTCTTAAAGTGATCACGCACCTCACAAGATAGGCATCACAATTTTCGCATCACAGAGTTGTGTCCACATCACAGCCAGAAAAGAGGTGTTAAGCTCCAAGCTGGTCAATGCGACCAGCTTGGGCTTGGTCTCGAAACTAAACCATTGTAGGTACACATAATCATTTGTTGTTTCGACTGATGAAATATTAGTAATGAAAAATTAGTAATGAATTTGCAACCAACTCGTTTCGAAGGTGGTTGAATCAAGTCATCCTCAATTATCGCCTAGTCTTTCCTTATTATATTACTGTCATATCTTCATCTGTGAGAAACTCCAAAGTAACAATATCGCTATCCGCCTGCAGAAAATCATCATACGCGACACCTTGTATATTTCTAGCATTTTTTGCAAGCCTCCAATTCCAACTGCAGTTGAATTTCTGCCTCATTTCTTTCGTCTGGGAGTTCAGTTCAGAAAATCATAGGAATTTCATCCTCTTCCCCCCGCTCAGAATATTCACTAAAGTACGATTCCGTACTAGGTCAAATGAACATACAAATATTATTATATTATTATATTTATTATATCTTATTCTCGATCCACAAGAAAGGAGACCCCTTTGACTGCACCAAATATAGAGGGATAAGTCTCCTTAACATCGCCTATAAGAAACCATGCGTCAACAACCTGATAGGTCCTTATCAGTGCGGTTTCAGGCCGGGGAAGTCCACCATCGACCAAATCTTCACACAACGGCAGATCCTGGAAAAAACCCAAGAAATGCAGATCGACACCCACCACCTACTCGTCGATTTCAAGGCCGCATATGACGGCGCGCATAGGGACGAGCTATACAACGCCATGTCTAGTTTTGACATTTCTGCCAAACTCGTTAGGTTGTGCAGGATGACGATGGAGAACTCTCGCTGCTCCATCAAGGTCGGTAACGAACTCACCGAGACCTTCAATGTCAAAAAAGGTTTTAGACAAGGCGACGCGGTGTCATGCGATTTTTTTAACATCATCCTGGAAAAGATCGTGCACGACTCACACGCCAACACTAGAGGCACGATCTTCCAGAAGTCCGTACAACTGCTAGCATACGCGGATGACATTGACGTTATTGGCAGAACACAGCGAGCCGTCAATGAAGCGTTTGCTGGTATTGAAGCCGAGGCGGCCAAAATGGGTTTAGCGGTGAACGAGGGCAAAACGAAGTATATGCTGTCATCGAGAAAGGACGCACAACATCGACGACTTGGCCAAAACGTCACCATAGGCAGCTATAACTTCGAGGTAGTGAAGGACTTCGTCTACCTCGGCTCGCAAGTGAACAGTACGAACAACACCAGTACCGAGATTAAACGCAGAATTACTCTTGCCAATCGCTGTTTGAGGCAATTGAGTAGTTGAGTCCTCTCTCGAAGGACCAAGTTAACATTATATAACACCTTGATCATCCCTGTCCTGCTCTATGGTGCGGAAGCATGGACAATCTCAAAAGCGGATGAAGAAGCACTTGGTCTTTTCGACAGAAAAGTTCTGCGTTCAATCTCTGGTCCTGTTTGCGTTGATGGTTATTGGAGAAAAAAATTCAACCACGAACTGTAAAGGCTGTACAGTGACATGAGCCTAGCCAGGCGTCTACGGATTCAACGCCTAAGATGGGCCATGTAGAGCGCATGGACAACACTGCTCCAGCCCGAAGAGTCTTCCACTCCGATCCAGTGGGACAACGCAATAGAGGACGCCCACGGAACCGATGGCGCACCCAGGTGGAGAAGGACCTCAACCAACTTGGTGTGCGCAGTTGGAGACAGCTGGCAAAATATCGTGTCGGCTGGAGAGGCTTATTGGTTCAGGCCCAGGTCCACTCCGGACTGTAGGGCCACCTGAAGAAGAAAAGAAGAATATCTTATTCTTCAACGAACTTGTAGAATACGCAGAATGTGGGAATTTCTGTTCAGAATTCGACTTATCGAAGGTGACGCCAAATAATATGTTCAAGACATCCGAGTTACCGAAGTCAAATTACATGTAAATTTCAGTCTTGGCACTATTTCGAAGTTCGACTGTATTTCTAACAATCGGGGTATTTTGTGTTTCCTAACTCTGTTTTCCGCTAGCCAGACACATTTTATTTAATTTGCAGAGACGACGATCTAAGGACAATAAGTTTGCTCAAGTATTTATATTTCCTTGGCCCAACTTTACAACTCTTCCAACCCATGACTACCCTACCCACCTATTTCCTGTTGCCCCAACGGACATTATTTATTGCTGATTCTAATTCCCCGTCGAAGATGGAGCTGACCTCCTTAAAGAGTCGTTACCCACTAGCAAGTAGAGAGAGGACTCCAACGAGTGTACTCCAGACACAAGTTGTAAAATAAATATTTATTGCATGCACTCTCATTAGTTGCCTAAGTCGACACTAAACTCAACTCGAGTATCAATTTCTCGGAAACGTATGCCTCGTCCACCTAGAACTCTACCGAGGCCAATCAAAAGCAATAACTTGGCAATGGCATGTCTATTCCGATTCCGATTCTTGGTAGGGTGGTCGTTTCCCTCTTCAAACCATGGAATTACGACTGAATCACGAACGAGTGCTTCCTTCCCATTTGAATTCGCTGGCAATTAAAACGGAAAAAATTGCACCTCTCTCAGTTCAGGTTGGCCGGTGCGATGGACCACTGGACAGTAGGCAGTTGGCAGTAGGCACACACATGTCCAGTCGTTCGATTGGAAATTAATTGCAGCTTTGTTTTTCACCTCCTTTTTCGATATTTCGCTCCATGGGGCCGGGCGGCTGGTCCTCCAGGAGTCTGTCGGAAGGAGGTTTCTCACATGTCATAAAACGATTGTGTAAGAAATGTGAAACGATTTATTTCTCACGAATGATGAAAATTAAATTGGGTTCAACAGCGCGAGAGGTGTTGAGTGTTGAGTGGCGAGAGGCTTTGATCCTTCTCCTGACAGAACATGGGTGTGAGTGTGCGAGTGAGTGAGTGAATTGATAAATATTTACCATCGCTGGAAGCGAGGCGAAGGACGAGTGATTAATTTCAGTTCCTGTCGTGGTTGTGGACGTCGAAAAGTGTTCAAGGATAAGTAAGTGTGCCTTAATAAGGTGGTGATCGCATGCACGAATGTTGTGGTATGCGAAGGAAGAAGAAGCAATCAATAATCAATGTTGATGGCCGGAGCTATTAACGGAAATCGTACACGAAATGCGTGCAGAGGCCTGCTATGGTTGAGAATCATTATTTGTTTGAAAATGGTGGTCGTTTTGCTTATTACCGTATCGATTGAGGTTATAATTTACATTTATCTGCAAGATACAAAGGAAAGAACTGAAACGCATGTCAGTCGGCCTATGGGGCGTTGATTATACTGTCGGCGTTCTTTCGTTGTTAAATTGTGTGTTTCCAAACTTTCAGCGGAAGAGTCTTACTTGCAGTTCACCGTAAATGTCAATTTGTTGTGACTTCTGCCTCGTAATTTCTAAGTTATCCGTGCCAAGTCCCACGTGCGCCGTATCTGGTGTATGGAGTTATTTGTAGGCTTTGTGTGAAGATAATGGGTTTCAAGCTAACAGTACCAATAAGGAAATATTTGGCAAAGAAATATGTGTCGAAACTTGCTCTTGCTCTGCTACTGAATGTCTTCTTAACCGGCGAAGGGAACAATAACTTCCGTTCGAATGTCTAATGGTGTGTCTTTTACACACTGCAACCCCAAGCGTGCGTTGATGATGACTATACCTGTCAAAAAGTTTGCGACAACATCTGAATTAACTCATCATTGCGATACAAGCTTTGATTATGTCATATATATTCGGAGCTAGTATTCCGCCGATGGGAAGCATTATTATCGGTTTAAGAAAAGTATTGGAAGAATGTCGGAAAAACGGAAAAAAATTAGGAAATGCTGGTTTAGCTTTAACCCTCACTTTAAGTGTCTTTCCCTTGCACAGTTTTTGCTGTCTAGATCAAGGACCGTCTAGCTGCACCTCTTGGCTGAAACATCGCCCTTGCCCACGATTATGATCAGAATATACGAGATAGAAGCTAGTAGGGCATTCTAACAGCTTCTGGATTATTTCAATCGTGCCCAAAGAGAGGTATGATGCGAAAGGACAAAAAAAGGCCTAAAATGAGAAGTTTCACACTTCTAGATGTAAAGGGTTTTCGAATTGGGACTTGACAACTCTGAACTGTCACCGTGGATGCACCCTAAGACCAAGGAGTAAACTGTCAATGTTAAAACATGGTGAACTTCACGAACAAATAAAGTTTACAAAAAATTAAACTTAATTAGAATAATTATGTCATTATTAATACTAAATACGTACATTTTTTTCGTAATTTTCCTTCAACTTCCGAATCTTTTTCGATTTCTGCAACATATTGTTCATTTCTACCGCCAGAACTCTTCTCTACGCTATTATCCGTCGAAATGCGGACTTAAAGGCGGCATGGAACATACAAGATCTAAAAAGAATGTTGCAACAAAGGTCGGCAAGGCAGACGCGCCCTTCGCAGATCATTTTTAATGTCAAATAGCTTTCTACCTGTACGCGTGCTAAATAGGATACTTATAACTTGACATACTTGAGGAAGTCTTCTTCTTACTATTTACTGTTAACCAACACCCTATAGAAGTCAATCAGTCATATACCCCCGATTATTTTGTCTTATCTTATTTTGATTATAGTCAATGTCGCCCTAAGTCCGGGTCTGGTGTAATCTTATTTTCCTCATCACACTATTTCAGAACTCTAAAGACAATCTCTTCAGTTGCTATTGTACGGAGTAAGCCTTAGATCGTTTTTACATGATCAGATTTTGTCGCATCAAATACCGCCATTTATCGGAAGTTCCTTCCTCTTTCCCACACACGCGGTACGTGCTTTCGAATTCCGATACCCAAGACTGAAATTTGACGCAGTACGAAATGGAGGACCTCGACCGTCGTGTTAACAATTATATAGGTAATTGAAAAATAGAGGCATGAAATATATAAAACAATATTTTTTAATAAAAAAATTAGAACAATTTATTATTGAAATCCGAATATATTTTTTAAATCTTATCTATGATGATAAATAATAAAAGCACGTATACAATCTCCATTTTTCATAAATTGTGTAATATGTACACAATAAATTTATTTTATATCTTAGGTCTAATAAGCATCCGCTTCATTACATAGTAAAAATAATAATAATAGTAATATTGGTGGCGCGACAGTCTGGGGTGGACCTGGGCCTAGCTTCTCAGCAACAGCGTTACCGGACTTAGCAGTTTCCTGCGATTTTAGCAGGATATGACCATAAAAATAAGACGCTGCAGATTTCTTAGCATTTTTTAAAATTTCAGCAGTTTTGAGCTGATTTTAAAACAATTGGCTTTAAATGAAATATATTTATTCGTTAATGTTGCAAGGAACATTACAAGTATTCATGCGTCGAATAAAGAAGGTATGGACACAGGTTTTTTTTAATGTTTCCATCCATTTCATTAAACTTCAACAAAATCATTAAATTACTCAGTAATTCGAGACCATTTATTTTTAAATCCGCAAACCGATATATCTGATGAATTTAAATCCTTAAGCAACATTGTTAAAATGTCCCCACATTTGACGATACTCAAAAAATTGAATACGAATATCGGCAAATAAAATGAAATGATAAGTATGCAATAGATCTTTTGACATCGGGTTTTAACAATAATGAGATTTAGTCAGCGATTCAAGTCAACAAATAAATATTTTCGTTTGCAATTTTGTAAGAGAAAACTAAATAGCTTCAGTAACGAAAATGTTCAATCAACTTCGCAAGTAAATTAAGGGACTTCTGAATGTTTTAACTGTTACAACGTCTTTCCAACAATGTTATCTTTAACAAATTCGAATCTTCTTTATAAAGATTCAGCATAATTTCATTCAATATCTATGTAAATATGTTAATTTAGAAATGGTCATACCTTATAAATGGTATGACAATAATTATTTATCACTAATAACAAATGCATATTAATAATAATATGGGTGAATCTACAGTACGTAGAGAGCGAGGACGTAGCTTCTCAACAACCACTCGTCTTGTGGGTGCTATTGTTCTGTCAAGAGTGGGAGGGACTTACTGTTTTATGTCGACTCGAAACGGCCAACTTTTTGAAGCTTTTCCTAGACAGTTATTACTCTTTGAGAATTGTTAATGACTCGTAAGAGGTTAGGCCGTAGAAATTATTTTGGTCATGCCGGGAGACGAAACCAGGCCGAGAGGTTCAGTTGCGTAGAAGTTGACGCACAGACCAACAATTCCACGACCTCCGCAATGTTTACTTATGTGATATAAATGTGTAAATACACTAAAATTAAACTAAAAACAAAAATGAACGTATTTCTTAAGGGGAAATCAATCGCAGCTTTTTTTTGCATTTTTTTAGTTTTTGTCCAGCAGAGTTAGCTTTTTTTTTTTTGTCCAGCAGAGTTAGCAGTTTTTCGTTGAAGCCTTAGCAGGTTTGAATAAAATAATCTGGTAACGCTGCTTAGACTCAATCTTGTTGTGCGTGCAGTTCTCTCTAGAGTGGAAGGGACCTACTTTTTCTAGACAATACTCTTTGAGCATTGTCAGCGACTCGAAAGAGGTGGACGCTGTGAATTATGCAAACTGGCAGATTAGGGATACGAACCTGGTAGGAGTCGACGCACTACCCACTACGCCACGGCGACTCAACTTGTGGAAGCTTCATTGCATAGTGGAAGTAAATCTTTTGTCTTAAGAATAGTTCTTAAATGTGTACTTCAGTGTTCTGATGATAGCAGTACATATTGCTACAATCTGAAAAAATGAGGAAAATAGTGTTTTACTTCAAGTCAAAATCTTACGATTTGCACAAAAAAAAGTCGTATATATTATTCTTAAAGAGGAAAGAACTCTAATTTAGTACATTTGAATTTAACTCTAAATTATTGCATTTAAATTATCATGGTATTTTAACGGAATGTTTCGGCTCGAAATTATTTCATTGAATGTTATAGCACGAAATATGAAAACAATTCAAACTATGCACAATATTCTATATAAAAGTTAAACCGCAATGTCGTATTTCAGATTAACGAAAAACACTCAACTTCGTGACATGATTGACTGCCCAAAACTGATTTTGGAGGAGAATACTTACTGCCACTTTGTTCTCTGGGAGGAATCACTGTGTTCGAAACGGTCTTATCGATCGAGTATTTCCCCGAGTAGATGTGTCTTTGATTCTTAGTACCTCACGGCCAGAAACGAAGTATTACAAAGTATTACAGGCCGACTTCACAGCTGATTGCCCTCTAGTCCATCGACGAATTTGAGTACTTTTTGACAGATATTCATGAATTTCTTATGGTTATTCACGAAATAACTCAAATGCTCTCCTCTGATTGGTCAATTTGGTTTATGAACACGCTATGAAAACCAGTTGTCAAAAATTTGAAGTGGCAAGAGAGGTAGAAATAGGGCATCCCCCTGTTTCCTGTATAGCATAGATTTTCAAAGACCTTTTTCTTCCGCAATGAATTGAAGATATCACTAGAGATAGTGATTTTTACTCAGGAAGCTCCATCTTGTCCTTTACTAGGAACGTCATGGAATCTATCTAGTTTCGAGGAAAAGAGTGATTCAGCAGGTCTACCGTCTTAAAGTTGACAGTGTACATTTACTGCAATTCAGGACTATTTGCCTCCACCTTCACCTGGAGATCTTCAAATAATCAAGGCGGCATACTCTAACTCTGCCTCTTCTGATCGCATGAACATTGATTAGGTTTGAGTAGTTCCCCAGTTCTGGCAATCCATTTTGTGGAAAAAACATCCAGCATTATACATTGATCAGATGAATTGGCGACACTACTCGCATCGGTTGTCCTTACCCGAGACTGCCACTTTGCAGTCAATCCAACAGGATTCCCTTGTAGTAGAACCAATGACTTTAAATAACATCCTGCTCCCTTTTACTAACCAGCGAGGCACAACTTCAAGGCATTCCTTCACTTCAAACAAATCGCGCACATTCTTAGCGGCGTCACTTGATTGATTTCATCAGGCTGACCTACGACCCGCCGCCATCAGACCGCAGTTGATTCCTATTCAAAATTGTTTGGGTGATGAGCAATTAAAGTTTTTACAATACCACGGTCATCAACATTCCCCGTGTTGACTATCGGATGCGATTTTAGCATAAAATTGAATTTTAAACATCGACCCCGTCACCGTCTCTGCCTGCTCCGTCATTACGTCGCCCCTTTGAGAGTGTGCCTCCATTCCAGTGTAGAACATAACGTCGAGCTGTTTGAATGGCACACAAATATTGAAATGTTCACAACCTGTTCGATCAGATCCGGCACCAGGACCGGGGGAAGCCAAGAGCAGGGGCACACATGCAGGAGAGAGAAAAAAACGAAGCCAAATGTTAAACATGTTCGAGGTACAACACTTCGGCAACGGAGGAGCCACTCCGGCAAAGATGGCGATGTGGCAAGCGAAGCGAACAAAAAATTGAAATTTTGCGAAAGGGAATTCTCGAAGGCAAGGGTGGGCAGAAGCCACATAGCTGATTGCTGGTGGTGCTGTCTTTTTGGTTCCTCCGACTAGTCACCCTTTACTTGGAGGACTTCTTGCTGTCACAACGGCAGCCACATTCGAATGCAAATGGAGGGCCTGTGCCTGTGCTGCGAGTTTTATTGCTTCAGCCCGCGAAGAATAATTCTGCGATCCGCTCATCGTTGGGCAGTAGCCAAAGATGAGGTGCATGTGTGTACTTGTGCGAGAGCTGGGCGCTGGGAGCTGAGAGCTGGAAGCTGGAAGCCCCCCACGTTAAGAAGACGGATGCCGAGGAGAAGGCAAATACAAAATAATAACAATGGGGATACGGGATTCCCCCTTCTCCAAGGAAGAATTGCATCATTTGGTAGTGGCATTTGGCATCAGCTGCAGGTCTTGTTTTTGTTTGCCTTTCTCGCTTGTGCTGGTGCTGGCGGTGGTAGTGCCGGAGCGGTGCGAAGCTGCGGCGCGGCGGCTGCTGCAATGGCGGCGGCGTCTTTCGTCGGTTGTTGTCTCCTCGTCGTCGCATGCAATTTGGTCCGATGAATTCCAGAGCCCCACATCCAGGAGTGGCCCTAGTTGAGTCCTCTCTTCCTCCAAAGGAAATCCTTTGATGTCGTTTGTGTATTGCACAACTCAAAGTGATTAAAGTCGTTCGCGTTCCTTGGCAGTTGCTCCTCTATACATACACACGACTGTATGCATGTCGGTACCTACTGCTCTTCGCCTTCGGTTTTTGTCTGTCTTTCTCTCTTCGATGTGGGTCTGTGTATGTTTATTTCGTGTTCCATTGCATTGTCGTTCGGCACCAAACAATTGAAGCCCCCGGGGGAGGGGAACAGAGTTAGTCGTGTCCGCCAAACTAGTTTGGCCGTGTAAGCAGACGAAGTTTTCGTCAAGAAGGATGCATCCCATTACAGCAGCAGCCGGCACTGTGGAATAAACTGGAGAGAACTTAACAAATCGATGACTCTTTTGTTTTATATGCAACCAAGTGGCGAGGTTGTGGAACCACTCCATGTCCTCACCTTGGGATTTCTTCAATGGCTGACTCGATTACTCTCTCGAGAAAGACCACAGAATGATGTCGAGTATGGTGAGGGGGGAAACAACACGGAGTGTGCACTTTGCTGGCATGCACAAAGGAAGTCACAGTGATTTAATTTGGGTTACTCGCTCTTCGGATAAGCAATGTGGATCGTTAGCCGTAGAATTTGGTGGCTCCCGGGAGATGAGCAACTAACGAGCGTGTCATTAAATTTGTAGGATTACGAATTTGGTCTCAGATCGTCGCGGTCTGTCGTCGTAAGTCCGTGGTTTGAGGGTTCTCCTACATGTGTTAACATTATTCAGTGGGTCGCTAATTTGTTTTCTATTGACCTAAAATTATCTTCAAATTGCCTTTAGAGTGGCTTTGTCTTTTCCAAAGCATTTGATAATTTGTGTGTGGGTTTTCCATTTAGGCTTGGGAGAGATTTCAAACGGAAGTGTGTACATGGTCATCCATTTTCAAATTTTTACTTTTTTGATTTTGCCGTTATGAATGGAATGTCACTTCATCGCAATGCCTTCCACCTGAATTCTGGTGGGACTCGATTCTGACAAGGTCATGTCCAATTACTTTTCGTCTAATATCGATAACTTGGTCAAAACTTGCCGAATATTCGTTCTCAAAGCAAAAATAATTTGCGGATTGAGTGCATGAACCTGATCCTCATAAAATGTAATGCAACAGGGCCAAGCGCGCAATTTTGGTGGGATATTCACGTCACAAAACCCCAGAATATAGCGTCCAAGGAATTGTTCTTGCAAAAGGCACAAAACATTTCGTTGGTGGATGGGTCTCAGAATATGCGTGACAGAGCTAGTCTGTCTTGTATAGTCTTGTCTATAATACTATCACATTTACAATTTTAACTCCTAAAGAAAAATCCTTAAACTAAACACACGCAGTCTCGAATGACACTTCGGTTTGACATTGGTGATTGAAACAGGGATTTCAAATCTGAGACACGAATTGGGTGAAATATGTAGAGGTCAACGAAATTATTGATTAATGTAATGGATGAATTTTACAGATTGACTGTCTTGCTTATTCCAGGCCAACGGTTCATGGAGAGTCTGACCTAGAGCTATAGCTGCCCTCCGTCGCCAACGCTTCTGGCTATACTGCTTCCAGTCATCAAGACCAAGCGTCCGCCATAGCTTGATCTCAATATCGGATATTCAGTGAGGTGCAGCCCTTGGTTCAGCTCGTGCTGATCGGCGTTATGTCTTCTTGGAGACGGGACCATATATCCCATGTAGAATATTTTTTTTCGAAGGCACTAAGAATCAACTGCGCTGTTTTGTTTATCGGCAAGCTTTTGGCTTCATGTAGCACTAGAATAAACAAATGCTTTGTATAGCGTGGTAACCTATGTAGCTTCAGTTTTCAAGGGCGATTCTCCGTATGGTTGTCTAGTATTACATTTTTTTTTAAAATCACTTTTGATTCGTAACATTTTTCAAAGTCCTGCACAGGATCATGCTCAAGTTAGCAGGCATCCTTATTTAGTTGGCTCACACGTGACCCACAGGTGGTAATTCTTCTAAAACACGAGAAAACTGTACACTTTTAGCAATTCAAACAACAAACATTAAACAAAAGATACTTTTAGACTAAAAAGTACTACGTGTACTCAAGTAATCCAAATGATATAAGACCGAAATAAATGTAGAAAAGAGGCAACCGATCGTGAAGTGTGAGGCGGAATGTATCGTTTATTTTGAAACTCATTGTGAATAAATAATTTGTATCTCTAAACCGATTGTCTGAATTGAAGTGCTTGATTTTCTAAAATGCGGTTACAAAAAAAAAGAAGAGCATATATACTTAAAGTGTATGCTTACAAAATGATCAAAGCTAAGAGAGAGTCAGCTCAGAGCTGGAGAAAGATTCGCTTTTTTACCGAAAAATTGTATTAAGCGACGAAACTGATTTCGGGTTGATTGAGATGTTACTTAATAAGACTGCTACCTATGGTCAAAACATCTAATACGTCGAATCATTCGTCTACGTATGCCAGCGTCATTTGGAGCCTTGAATATGTTGTGTTATGTGTTATTACAGTGAAAGCTCTTATTAGCGACAACTCTCATAGGCGGACAATCCTCTTGAGTGGACTATTTTTCTCGACCGTGGATCTTGTATTGAAGTTCCATACATTCTATATTCTCTTTAGCGGACACTCCCTTACCCGGACGCGGACAGGGGTATCAGCCGCAATTAAGTTGATTTATGTTATATTTTTTTTTCTAGTTCAATGTTAAATTTAGTTTGGTTGCAAATTCCTTGGACTGCATATGAAGTACTTTTCTGGATGATATTTTTCAGACGTTTTTTCCCGTGGACGGACACCTGCCTACAAAAGTGCAGTTCCCCTATGGAAGCTTTCACTGAAGTGAGTTACCTATCAGTCAGTATGTACTTTCACGATCACCTAAAATATCAAACATGGCATTCTTTGATACCGGCCTAGAATTCATTAAGATTCGTTCATTCTGTTGCAACTCAAGACGATTTAAATTAAATGTATTAAAAAAGGCTTCATTCAGGGTGGCTGAAAAGATTGGTTCGTAATTGGAGCAAATTCTTTGACAAGTAAGGGGAACATGTTATGTTCCGCAAAACGTTGCGTTTCATTGTTTACTCTTCAATTGCCCGCATGATCCACTAAAGAGCACACGAGGATCTTCTGGCTACTCGACCCTCTGCGATCAACTCTTACTCTTATATCATTTACGTCCTAGCGTAACCAGGCCAATTTTTAGAATTCATCTACTCACCTTGCCCTGAGTCTGCCAAGCGGTCGCCTACCAGATGGAATTGCATTCAAGGCATGTCTCAAAGCATAGCCCTTTCCGTTGAAGTACCAGCTGCTCAAAATTGAGGTCCTCGCGCCTTCCTCACCCAATCCTCACCCAATCCCACCGAGTAACTCCCACCACAGTACCAATAAATCTCATCTCGACGATCTCATTCTTTCGGCAATCACCCAAACTGACATATGGACAATTAAGACCATATGTGACGGTTGGAATAAAAACTGAGTTGAAAACCTCTGTTTCTCATTGTCATTCTCTCTAAACTATTTATATCGAGACGTGCTCTGTGCTGTCGTTCACTTTTCGTTTCGTATCTTCGCGGAATGAATTTCGACTATCATCCAACCATCCACTCTTTCCGCACTTTTATCTTGTCCAATTGCACAGTCATTCTGCCATTCCCAATTAATCATCAAACCCCCTGAATTTATACAGGTTATCTCCAAACCTCAATCAGCGCCGTTCACAACTTAATGTGGTCCACAAACGCATTCCTCGAATTCTCCGTTTTGTCCTTATTACTTCTACTTCGCATGACTCAAGTGTCTGGGCCACCATCGGCGAAAATCGTTTGCCATTTAGCGGTCTTCAGATTCCGTTCACCGACCAATTGTATGTAATGACGAATCTTTTAAGTGGAAAAGGACACACAAAAGGAAAAATAACACGAAAAAGAAATTCCCCCCTTTTGCAGCAAGGGATAAAGGCGGCGTCAAGTGTGCGAATATGTCTTCGGCACATCCACCAGATTCAACTAAATAAATCACCATATCCATGGAGCAGCCGTAAATAACAAAGAGCCCAGCCACAACCACCGGGATGACGGGATGAGTGGCGTGCGGATCCGCAAGAGGCATGTGTGTATCTTGCCATCGTTCATGCCAATGGAGATATCTATCTTTCATCGCTTGGATATAGACCGCGACGAATTTCTCATTCATTCATGCATCATGCGCACACACATC
Source organism: Eristalis intricaria (assembly GCA_964034865.1). NCBI lineage: Eukaryota > Metazoa > Arthropoda > Insecta > Diptera > Syrphidae > Eristalis > Eristalis intricaria. The sequence goes on along the minus strand of OZ035875.1, from coordinate 89,635,101 downwards.
ACAGCCCATCACGTAGTCGTATGCATATTCTCGGCTCTTGGTGTGTCTGACTGCAAGCTTGGTGGTACATCCTTTTTTTCTTTACACACATTTCTCCCCAAAGAAGCCTCCAGAGTCTACAGAGATTCCAGCCTGTCTATAGATTTGTGCGCGAGCGCGATTATCATGACCCGACTGTCACATAAACAACAGAAATTGATCTGTAAATCATGGAATGGCTGTTTGGCGGCAGTGCACTCTTTCTTCTTCACATACTCCCATCGAAGCCTCCGTCAAACATTTCCGAGCAACAGGGAAGAGTTCCGAAGAGCCAGTCAGCAAGCCAGCCAGCCATCCACCTGGTTGGCCGATTGACAGAGATAAAGCGAAATTACCTCAGCTAAATGTGTTGTAATAGGTCTCCACACCAGTGCGCCAGATGACGATGAGACGACGACAACACCGACGACGACCGACGCGGACGTCGACTGCAACGACCATGATGATGACGATGCTGGTGATGATGATAATGACGACGGTGATGGTGCATCGATTGGTGGTGCGTCCGTACCGGCGCGGCGTTCGCCCAGAACGTGTGTATTCCTGTGCCTACGTTCACATGTCAAACTCGCATGCACAGTAAATCATAGTTCCTAAGTTCCGAAAGTTCAATACGTCGTCCATGCAGTGGTGCAGTGTCGCCAGGTAGAACAAAACCCCAAAGACGGGGCTATATTTCCGCCAGCGAGATTTATGAAAAGGTTCGCTCCCATAGAGATTCCTATGACAATTACCCAGGACACTATATAGATTGCACTCCGTTCAACCGCCCGCCCGGGCGGTAAAAGATTGCGGCCGATGCAGCGCCACGCCGCCGCGCCGACTTGCTTCAATTTATGTGACGTTGGTCTGATTGATGCAGCAAAAATGAGCGCACTATTATCGCGAACGTTAAATTGCAAATTAAATTGAGTTATAATCCAATCAGGTGGGAGCGCTGCTAGTCGTCTTAGTCGTCTCCTGATTGACTTGATACACCCACGCAGACGGTGGACGGTGTTCGTGTGCGCGGGACGCGGGACGCGGGTAATTCGTTTAAATGCTGCTCTGAAGGCGGCGTTTGGCTTGGAAGTTAAGGGGTTTAATTAAAGTGCTTTGCTCTCAATGATTCACGTGATTTGAGCCAGAGAATGGGGGTAGACGAGCATATCCCTTTGTGAGCTGATAAATTGGTAAGACGGGTCTCCCTCTTTTTGACACTGCTTGTCTCTAATTAGACCATCTTTTCGCATGCGTGTGACAGCAACAAACGCGCAGCAGGTAGTTAAAAACGTTCAGTGCCTGTGGCATGGAGCTGCGGACTCCAATTTCTAATGCCTGTGCCTCCGTCCGACACTTCCTCTCTCGTGCCTGGCTACAGCTCCCTCCCTCAACAGACAGACAGCTGTGACATCGTGGCCAATAGGCAACTTTGTAGATTCACTCTAATGAGCAAATACCCCTCTTAATCTTGTCACCCGCTAACAAAGTCAAACTGGAATTCATTTCACTAAAAGGGCCATTATGCCTCCAATCACTTTCATCCGAAACGCAGCACCGCCGGACCAGTAGTACTTCAACACGAGAAAGCACCTCTCCAGCGAGGCGAGAGTTGTTTTTGGGCAAAGCGCTTCTGCTGACCTTCCCAAAAGCCGAACCATTAACCTTATTTCCACTGCACCACTCTGCTGACGACTCTCTGTTCCCAGAATCGTCCACCCATTCACTCACTCACTCATCTCACTCCGGCTAAGTGCTGCTCTACTGCTCCAAGAATAACATCAACTCCATCCGTTTGCCCGGGCTGGTGCTGCTGCTGGTGCACTTCAATTCGATTAACATTTGAACTAATATCTCGTCGTAACAAGAAGACCGTCGAAGAAGAAGTTGAACTTAATGAATGACACCAGGTCCCCCGGAACAGCAGATGGGCTGAAATTGAAGAAGACTGACGCTCGTCGTCGCACCGCGCCGCCTGGCATTTAGTTTGGGCTGCAGCTTCAACGCAACCCGTTCGTCAACTAACGAAGTTCTATTATCTTGAGTGCACTTTCTAAGTGGATTGCCGCTGTTGCTCTTCTCCTTCACTCTTGATTATCCGACGGACGGGTGTCTGACAGAGTTTTGATTTTCGAATTTCCCCAAATAAGTTTGTGGAAATTTGTGTGGAAAGCTTAAGTCAAATATAAACACTTCAGCGTTCAAGGGGCTCCTTTGCTCATCGAGTGATGGACTGCACTTGCACTGGCTGTGCACTGATTGGGTTCGAACTGTTGAAAGTTTTTCATCCAAAATCGGGCGGAAAAGTACTGAAACCCAACAATAATTAATGCCTTTCAATTGAATTTCGTATCGCCACACAACTGAGCACTGAACACTGAAAAGTGAGCACGAAGCTCAGACAGAGGTCGAAACTTTTAATTTGTTACATCGCCATCATTGAGTTGAACTTGTTCCCCTCCCCCGCCCCTTGCTGCACTCATTTTAACCAAGCTGTTCAGTTGGGTGAATTTCTGTGAATGATTCGACGGTAAGGATCCTGCCTGCCTCCCTGGCAACGGTTGCAGACTTGAAAGGGCTTCTCTGAACGAAGGAAGCTCTGACAGTTAATCCTGGGCAGCCGACTGGGGCAGGCGGTTGGTGAGCTGATGTCGGCGGCAGCAGTTGTTTTGTTGATAGAAAAACTTTTACGAATCGAATTTAAGCGGGAGGTTTTCATTGTCTTTGGAGTTGATTAAGTGCTTCATTTGCAACTGTGATTGGAGGGGAAGTTTTGAATGCAAATTGAATCTTGTGCCTCTTCATCAGGCGATTTCTGGTAAAATCGAATTTCAATAAGTTTAACACACACACATACACACCCTCCCACCGAGATGAATTGAGGATATAGTTCAAGCGAGTTCAAGAGGGGTGAATAAATGCGGACATGTACGTTGGTATCTCGACGTGACTCTGTGCGGCTGAGGTATTTGCGAATGTGCTGACGGATGGAAACGGCAGAGTGGGGGAATGTTTATCTTGTGTAAGTTTGCGTTCCGAGAGATGATCCGGAGGAATTATCTTGTAAACAGTAGGTGGTGAGAGTGGGACTTGCGATGCACCAATTAATGGTGAAGTGGTTTTGCATTCGAACTTAATGATTTATTCACAATACCATTTATAGGGGGATGATGTTATGAGAAGACGTCACCATCAATTGATTTTTTTATTCTTGCACAGAAGTGCATGTTCAAAGACTTAATCAGAAGGACTTGAAATGTGTTTAAATTGACATAAGCATCGACTGAGAAAAACCTAATATCTGTTATAGTGCAGCTATTCAAAGGTATTAATTTGCTAGAGCTGCTGTTGAGCAGTTTAAAGTAACAAGCCGCATTACAGTTTTTTTTATGCATTTTAAAGAGGTGCTTATGTCCTTAGGGATAACAATTTTTGCGCAATCAATGGCATTAATCTCGTTTAATTAGATGACACACGTGGTTATTTTCACCTCTTGCTATATTTCCATCTTACCGAAATCGTGCGGTTTGGAAGAAACTTTACTGAAACCTCAATAAACAGTGTCCGTCGAGTTGACGTGTTTTCAAATTTCATTAGCTGTCAACTTTTAAGTCGTTGGCAAAACTGCTGTTTGTTAAATGTAAAGAATAGTTTTAAGAACACCAGAAAATAAAGAGAGATAGAAAATTAACGCCAAAATAAGCAAAAGTCCACGATGTAGCTTGTTCGGTTTGACAACCTCCCATGGACGGGTGAACTCAACGGGGTTTTAACTAGCTTTCACTGAAAGCGTGAGGTTCCGAAATTCCGAAAACGTATGGCGAAACCCTGCAGGTTTTGATAAATTTAACGAAACCCCGCAATCTATTTTGGTGTGAAAAAAGCATATTTACATGCAGTCTGTCAATTAATTGTTATGACATAGTCAAAGATTAAAAATTGACACATTTTGTCTTTGAAAAGAATGCTCATATGTCATTTTCATTGCTTTCTTTGATGCAGCCTTTATTGATATTTTTTCCAAACACTTAATACAAGACAACATTGTAAAATTAACAAATCAAGTTACAGGAATTGAAGAAAAAAACAACAACAACAAACTATAATAAGGGCGGCCGAGCATGGTTTGACTAATCACCATGCAGAGACTCATATCTAAACACCTGCAAATTATTCAACTTTATTAGGACAATCAGCGTTTTTTTAAACAAAAATTCATGCATTTCGAGTTATCGGCCTTCCGAGTCGTTGATTGTTTTCATCTTCAAATACAAGCGTACTTTGGGATTATCATAAGTCGAGAGTCTTCTTTTATAAACCAACGATGATCCATAATTTGCAGTGAAACTCGAAATTGTACGGCGATGTCGTTCAACGTTTCTATGAATTTATATTCAACGAGTAAATGTCTGCCACGAACAGTTAGATAATTATCCATGGGCAAAGGTATGTCTTCTCCACCAGATGTCATGAAGACACCAACGTTTTCTCCGTTTCCTTTTGAATTTGTTTATGCCTTATTGCTGTAGGAACTGGAATGATATTAGTGTCTTTTATATTAGCTTGGTTCTTTAGAGGGCTCTATTTCTCAACAGTCAAGGAAACAGTAAGGCTGCCAAAATTCATTCTGCGTTTAATCTCAATGTTGATACTGATGTTCTTTGTACTTTTCACCACGGAACTGAGCTGGACGAAGTGTCTGGCTTCCCCAAAGTCAAAAAGACGTCAAGGTTATACTGTATACCCTAGCTTTCCTCCTACCATATTCGACCATATCTGACAGATGAGTTTTTTAACTTAGATGTGGGGGTAGCCTAGGCCATAGCTTTTGAATTCGAGTCCATCAGACGTTGGTGGTAAGAAAATAAGGAATCATGGTCATTGATCAGTGCGAGCCTAGAATCAAATGCGCCCTTTTTCAGCTCAAAACCATTTAACAGCGGTTTCGTAATTCAGCTTCGCTCTGAAGCTAATTTGAATTAAAATTGTATACAATTTATTAGCTACACACTTCATTTATACTTGCATATAATATAGCCAGTCGAATCCTCTCACAACATTAAGGCTTAAAATCGTGTTGCATTTTCTCATCCCATTCATTGAAGGCGCTACTGAGTATCCTCCCTGATTTTGATACAAAATGATAACTTGGGTTAGGTCATGTCAGTCACTTTACCAATCAATGCCTAGATTGAGTGATGTCTATTGTTAAAACTCAAACCGCTGAAAAATTAACAATTGAGGCGCTACGAGGCTTCGGACTTGACCCGCTCATTAATTCATCTATGCTCTTTATCATATTTCTTTTGTGCTACTGCACGGGAGTTGCACAACTTCGATACGCTGACACATACAAAGGCTTGTCCAACAGAAGGCCGAATTTACGGTTCCTTTGTTACTGCGTCTCTCCCACGCTAATGTATTCCCGGTGAAGGTGCAAATCTTGCTTGAGTCGATCAGCTTAACAGCGCCAAACATCAATTTGTCAGCATTAAAAGTGAAAGTCGATGTCGAGGGATTGCGGGAAGAAATCAAATCCAGAAACTTATTCGCTAAAATATCTCAATATCAGGTCGATCCAAGCAATCGACGTCCGAGAGAAAGCCAACGTTTCACTGTTGCATGTTCACAGCAGCGCCTGAAGAAGAATAGACAAGGTTTTGCCAGAATTGTTAATGCTTCCATTGCACGATACTCTCGTAACGCGTGCTTACCCGCTGACTGACACCAACTTTGGCAAAACTTTCGCAGTCAATTAGGGACTCATTGTCATCCTTAAGCGAAATGCTTCAAGCTTCACAGACTCCCAGCTCTGAGATACAAGAACCTTGCCGTACTCAATCCAACAATCGTCTTCATTCATTATTGCTTTGCATGTTGGCAATGGTGGTTTATGGGGGGGCTCGGCAAGAGCGCCCAACGTGATCCCAGACGAGCGTGTATCTGCGAAAAGTATCTGCTTTTCAGATGCCTACTTATTTGTGTGTATAGGCTAAGTATGCTTTTGGGCACAAAGCAACGACGATACGCCGAAGAATCTCTTGAATTTGTTTGCAATTGCCTCGGAAAAGGACTCCAGTTGCAAGTGAGACCTTGCCCTGGCTTTGGGGAGAGGGTGCAGCGACTGCAACTGAATGTGTGTGTACGTGTGTGAGTGCTGTTTTTCTCAAGGCAGTTACTGCATCCAATGTTTGAAGCAGTGTTTCCTGTGTCTGAAGTTGCGCGCGAGATCTATTACTGGAAACACAGGCTGGGTGTGTGTGCGCGACATGAAAATCGTGCCTCTATTGGAAAATTTGTGCGGCCATCAAGAGTGGGGTTGGGGGAGAGTTCACTGAAATTGGTAATTTGCTGTGTCATGGTAAGACTGCCATTTGTGCGCACAAGGGAGTGGCGAAGGAGGATGGATTCGCTTCGGTCACAGCCAGGTCTAGGTAATAGCGGTCGTTGTATTCCTTACATGTTCTCCTTCTTTTCCGTCTTCTATCAGTCCACACTGCACTCACACACCCCCACAGTCGACGGAGCGGAGCTAGCCACAGCATTCACATTTGGATATGTCAGAGCTGCGCAGACAGACGTTTGGACAGACGAAAGAGTCAACAGCTGGGAGATGGATTGATTCAAATTATATAGGAACTTGTTGCGAGTGAGTGCTGCTGCAAGTCTGCCGCTTCAGAGAAGTGTGATTATGCAAGCGCCGGCACGGTGGATTGCCTATATTTTTGGTGATTATTGCTTTTCACTTTTTTCTCTACGTTGAATGATCAAGCTGAACAAATAAGCTTCAAGTGGATGATCGCTGCCAGGGAATGACTGCCTGTTGTAATTTGGATCTGGCGATTGCTCTTCACGATGGCGGGGAGTGGCGGTTAATTTCGTAAGAAGGGCTATCTTTAATTGCTTTCGGGAGTCGGAACGTGAGTGCTTTTGTTTCCATAAACGCCGCTCCGGGGCACAGAAGTATCCACTTCGGGCAATCAGTGCGTGACTTTTTGCTTTCATCAAATGAAAGATTCATCAGTTTTTCATGAAAGACGTAATTTCACACCTCAAGGCGTCGACATCTACTTGTGCAGAAAATCAGAAACTTAAGTCAGCTTACCATCGACATTCAGTTTTATGACCCAACCTTGCACACAATGTCTAAAAGTTCAACTCAATGTCAGTAAAAAAAAAGTGCCACAAAACTAAATCATCATAGCCCCTAAGAGCCATGGCACTGGCAAACGCCAAACGTTCCCACTCGTAAAAAGTCAAGCATTACCTACTCACTCAAAATCGGATACAAAAAGCTGTCATCAAAAAGTTATAGTCAAACCCGAATCTTATATTCCAGCATCTTCAGTTACTGGTGCACACTTGTCCATAAATTCGGGTCAATAAAATCGATTGGTTGACTAAAACCAAAGAGATGAGAGCCATAATTGTTTATAGGGGCGTTAATGTTTATCGCATCATTTGAAAACATATTTACGACGATAATAAATCTGAGTTGAAAGATTTGTTGCCGTTGCGTTGTGCACACGCAATGGAATGCGGTAAGATGCCACCGACGCTACCACCACCGCCGCCACCAGACAGGTGCAGAGCCATACAATTCGAACGATTTATGCTCATAAGGGGGTCCTTATGACCTTCGCTTGAATTGCCATCTCTCCGATGTCATGCATTATTTATGATTTGATGTAATTAAACTTCAACACGTCCAAGAGTTAGCTTTCCACAATCAATATAAATGAGCAGCCAAGCCCAGGCAGGCAGTTTTTGATCAAAACTCGTCCACCCAAGTGGCCATCACCTTTGTCAACGGAGGCCCGTTGCGTGTGATGCGCTGAATTCGATGTTCGATAGTACCCCGCCCTCCGCACTGCTGATTATGCATGCAAGAGAGGAGGCACTCGTTGTTTTAAAAGGAAGTGTAAAAATGGACAGTTTTGAGCAAACATCCCGAAGCCGTTGCGTCGCTGGTGGATGCCCACATCATCGTTCGTCCGACCCACTGCCAAACGATTTGGCGGCGGACCCGTATCACTTTAATTAAATTTGCATGTAAATATGAAATTTATGCGCGTCTCAGGTCGGTCTGTGATATACTAATTCAATTTAGTCGATACGTGAGCTCTTAATAGGTTTATCTGCTGTGCATGTGTCGTGCTTGGCGATGCACGCCTCGATGCGTTTTTTCTGCCCTTTTTTTTCGGTGACGAGATGGTGGGCATTTTCGCGTGGCATCACCTGCATGTGCTACGCGTTAACCGGGGGAGAATTTGCAGAGAGAAATGCTTGCATTCTGTTTGTGGGTAGATGAATCGATGGCGCGTCGCACGAATGGTGCATATCTGGCTGAGGGAGAAACCGTTGTTCAATATACTCGCTTTTGGAACATGGGAAGTACCAATTTATTTGTTTTTAGGTACAACAATTTGTAAAAGAGTACGTCAAACAGAATAGGAAATTAACATAGTCTAACATTGTTTAACACTGGGGATCATACACAAAGGGTGGAATAACAATGCTGCGAAATAAGCCCAAATTTGGACATTTGTTCACTTTCGCTTAAGCCTAACGTGTTTTTGTTTAAAAACTCCAAGTGTAGGCTTTATTTCACTTAACGTTAAGCGAGGTTCGACCGATTGCTGATCTGAAAGTTTCTAAGTTTCATATAAATTTCATTGGAAAATCTTGTGGTGATGCGTTTTTAAGGATTAGTTAGACCAATCGTGACAAACACGTCTGCCTAACTCGCACCGTCCTAATAAGTAAGGGCACAGAGTTGGATGCGTGTGCCAATTTATGGCTTTGAACTCATGCCTGTTAGGCTTGCTCCTCTCACCTGTAATATTGTTTTGTGATGACGCCGTGCGGGTAATTTCAGGTATTATTCTCTGTACATTGTCAGCGACTTAAACTGAGTCTACGAGATAGCCGTGGAATATGAAAATGATTTTTGCCAGATTTACCAAGAAGCTTCAGAGGAATTGAGCGGGCGAGAACAAAGGCCAACGTTTAAAATCATCGTTTGAAAAATAACTCCAAAAGTTTTCGCATCAATTTAAGTCTGATTAACGTAGCTTAGTTGAAGGCAGTTTCTAGTAGCTGAGTACAAACAGCAACCACACTTGGGCAATATAAGCCCGCTGTGAACCCCACGCGGACTGAATGTCTAACAGTCCTCGCTCCTCTTCACCATTTTTTTACGTGGAAGATCGTCATAAGACACTATGAGGACCGTTCTTTCATAGAAATGTGAGAGATTTTCTAATTAAAAACACCTCCCTTCTAAATGTACATATTTTTTATAGCGGTTTCTTTCATATCACAATTTTAATGCGTTTTGGCAGATGACCAGAGATAACCTATAATCGACATATCCAACTTCTACCTCCCTTGCCCTTTGATTTCATCTGACAGCGTTTTTTATACGCTTTTTATCCCCTGTCTGTGAATACGTGTGAGCTTTTGAGAACAGCTGTGGAACAGCTGATACCCTTCCCCACCTTGGTAATGTGGTGAATTAGAGTTCTTATTTGAAAATTCGCTCGTTATTTGGACGTTTTTTACAATTTCGGTGTTCATTTTTCAACACACTACGAACAAAGCTTATGTTCATGAATTCGATTCATTAAAACTTTTAGCAATTTACAATCTGAAATGCTTGGACATAATTAATGAATGCACAACATAGTGTGAATTTTTTCATATGAATAAAAGTTAATAATACATTCACAAGTTCAGTTAACCAATAATAAAAATATTATTGAAGCGTGAATCACAAATAAGAAGATTTAACAACAATTTTTATGCATTAGTAAAAGTTGCAATATCTTGCCATTGTTCTTATCAAATTGTTTAAATTGAATTCATGAGTTTTTCAGCGAACTTCATTTTTTGAGTTAATTTGTCAGGTATGGTTTATGAACTATGACTTAAGAATTAATTTTAGGTCAAATAGTTCCAGTTAAATGGGCATTGCAACACATTTTTATTCACGAAAGTCCATATAAAAATGTAAGAAAATTCCCTTAAAAATACTAGTCAATTTTTGAACACCCTCCGAACAACATACCCATTTATGTTACATCGAAAGTACATGGATTCCCACTAAATGCATGAATATGCCGCTTTTTTCCCACAAAATTCACGAATCGGCCGCCATATTGTGGTGAATTGACGAGCGTTGTAAAAGTATAAGGAAAATACAAGGGATTACCACTACATCTTCGTTGTGGGCTAGGGGTAAAAATGGCTGAAGTTGGATATCTCTATCATCCATTATCTCTGCAGATGACCCTCCACTGAATGACACTGCTAGTGCCACATTTACACTAGTTTTGAATTTGCCATGCTATATCAAGGGGCTTAGTGCTTTAGTAAGACATTTCATGTGTCAATGAAAGGAAGTCCTTCAGGGCTAACGGGCTTGGTAAAATAAATCTTAATTTCATCTTGGGAAAGTAAAATTTACGTTTTTTACTGTGAAAATAGTTACATTTGCTTACGCACCATAAATACGGAAGATAAACTCAAAAGAAACACAATAAAAAACTTTATAATTTGAAATCGTACTTAGACTTCTGTGATCAGGTCCACGTTGTAGATAGTTTTTAAAACTGATTGTAATACAATCCCAGAATAGTATGCCGTACGTCCGATGTGTTCTATAACTTGCTTATGTAAAAGAAGATTGCCCTCAACTCTAAACTTGGCATATTTTCCAATTAGCCGGTTGTAGTCTATGTCACTATATCTAGTTTCCAGCTATTCACATTTGTCGGGTATTATTCTGAGGTCGTACTAAATTTACGAAGCGTACACCTTTTATAAAAACAGGTAACCTAGCTAGGTTTTTATAATTTACCCCGATTCGCAAGATTTTTGTCCATTCGTGTATCCCTTATGTGGTTGTAGTCCGGAAGGCAAAGATCCGTCGAGCGCACGGAAAACAATGATCGATCCAGCTAAGAGGGTCCTCGAATCAGAGCCTCCTGGTTCGAGAAGGAGAGGAAGACCGAATCTCCGGTATAAATACCATGTAATTGCGGATTCAAGACAGTTGATGATCGGAAGCAGCGTGCCTAGGACCGTCAAGAATGGAAAGCAGCTATCGCTCAGGCTCAGACCCTGCATGGGTCGTCAGCCTGATTAGTAAGTAAGTAAGTTAGTTATGTAAAAGAAGATTGCCCTCAACTCTTAGCTTGTAATATTTTCCAATTACACGGTTCTAGCCTAAGTAGCCTATGCTGTCTAACTCTCAACTCTGTTTTTAACGCGTTACCTTCATTTTATTTTTATGTCGAGTATTATTCCGAAGTAGGTTATTTCCTAAATTTTCGAAGCGCACACCTATTATCAAAACAGGTAACTTAGCTAGGTTTTTATGATTTACCCCGATTCGCAAGACTTTTACCCTTTCGTGTATCCTTCAGCCGTTTCATCAGCAAATGAGGCAACTGCGATTTCTTCGCATTGCGCCATACAACAAGTATAAAGCATGTATAGAAGAGCACTAAGAATACCTCCTTGGATTACTCCAGCTTTCATGGCAAGAAGCTTTCATGCTGCAGCTCAAGATTTTAGGCTTATCCCAAAAATCTCTGTCTGGCTGATAGTTCGGACAACAAAATCATACAATTTATGTGTCAAGGCTTAAGAAGAGCCATAATATGCTACCGAGCAAACACATTTTGTCATTAATGACATTGATGACACTCATGGCTGTACAGTCTACGAACAGATACCACGTACTCTCGAGGGTGCCACGTTGTTCTTGAGCCAGGACAGTGCCTTGAAACTCGCACTAGCCTTATGGATTTTTACAGATAAATTTTGGGTAGTTTTGTTCACTACTGCTCAACTTGTCGGAAAACGGGGAGTTGATCAACCGCGGAGTTGGTCTCAAATCAAGGTTTAACCGGAGAGTTGAAAATTGTTCACTATTTCAACTCACAGTCTGAAATTCAAAATCCAGAAATTGCCCAACCTTCAATTTTTAAATTTTCCCTGAGATATTTTTCACAATTCGCACTCAACTTTGGATTTACGGTGTGTGTTGTTCGTGTGCGCTATGAGAAGGAAAATTGAGAGCGAATGTTTTCAGCAGAAAAACAGACCGTGAAAGCCTTCTAACTCCGCTTCAAGGCTGGAAGCACCGGTCAGAGAGGTTTGATCAAACTTTTTGGCAGTCGCCAATGGCCATTATCAGCGTAATCAATGTCAGCTCGATACTTGGTCTGTTTCACTCGGTATTGTTTTATATCACCAGAGTCGGCAACCTTACCCGTTACGACAGGCTGGTTACTAGCATGCTTATTTCTCCTTAGGTGGTGTGCTGGTGGTGAACTGGGTTAAAACCAACAATCTAGCGTTATCTCTTCTAATTGGCTAACGTCCCTCTCCACTTGTCGCTGTCACCGTTGACGCGTTCGTCGTGTTGTCAAGTAGCTGCAAAAGTAGTCAGCTATTTGTTTCTCCTTACGTTGTTCTAAAGTCCGAGCGCTGTATCTGACTAACTCCTTCCAATTATGAGCAAGTCCTCCTAAAATTGTCTGCTTCACCTGGGACACGGCCATTGTCTATGGCGCTGTCAAACGGAGTCGAACTTAAAGACTTGCATGTTTACCCCGAGTAAAATGTCACATGGCTATGCAGTCCGCCTTACATGACACTATTCATCACAATCAACATTCCAAACAACACAATCAAATGTAACCCCAAACAACAAGCATTGGCCTGTTAATTCTAATCAGCTAACACCCTTCCACTCGGTTGAGCGTGTCTCGTCAACTGGAAGCCCAAATTGAAGTTTTATTAAGTCCAAATAAACCCGCTGTACTCAGTCTCCTAGACGTACGCCTCCAATTCACTGAGTCGCATGGCATAAATTCACATCGCATCACCAACAGCACCCGCATCATGACAATTATCTCTTTATTACACCCTGTCGACATTTGCGTCGATGGTAATTATTCACATTTCTTGCGCTGAACACCATAAAGCCCAATAAGAATCGCTTTAAGATCGACCAATCATTATTAAAAACTTCTTCGTCAAGCCCAGAAGTACCCTTCGCTGCTGGGGCGAGATTTCCCCTCAGAGGCGCTATTTTCGGTTCAACGCGCTTCACCCTCTCTTTACGCGTACATTTCATTGGCCTTCATCAGCGGCACAGTTTTCAGCGAAACAATTCAAGAAATTCCGCGCCCGTGCCCCTCCCACCCCGCCGTAAACCCTTTTATTTATTCATTAGCAGTAATTTAAATTCTGTCAACATTCGTTGGGCGCCACATGCGATTTCCGTTCGCGGAAAATAAGTGTTTTCTGTTTAAATTTCTCGCAGAAAAAGCACGCTTTTTGTCTGCAGAGCAATAATTACCCACGGAGATGATCCCTTTTTGGATGATTACCATTTGCCACCGGGTACTGACGACACCGCCAACGCCGCCACGGCAGCGGCCGCCACCGCATCGGTTCGCGTAGCTGGCAGAACCCAGAGTGGCCATTTGTGTTGAATTTTAATGAATTATTGCGGCAAATTCAATTAATGAATGAATTGTATAAATTTCCCTTGATATGCAGCCCAATGGTGGGGTTAAGTTTATTTTGGTATTTAAATCGTTTCAGTCCACGTCGTCGTCGGTCGGGCCCAGGGAGCAACTCAAGACAAAACAGAACAGAAACGAATGAGCAGAGAATGTTGGTTCTTTCTGGGCGGCGGGGCGGCAGCAGCGCAGCGCAACATCTGTTCCGCTGATGTTCCTTTGATATTTGATTTTATGCGACTGGGGCTGCGACCGACGATATTATGATGATGATGGTGATAATCAAGGATTTCATCGTTGTCCCCCATCGCCGCCGTCCACGCCGCGCCGTTGGTGTGTGCATCTGTGGCCGATTTTGTTTATTAATGAATATTTTAAAATTTAACTCGGCTGACGTCTCTCGTTTGAAAGGAGTGCGTTCTTAAATTATGTACATAATGAGAATCGTTTAGATGCTTAGTTTATGACCCATTAACATTTCGTATGGTTTTGTTAGCAAATGTGACAAATCAATGATTAATTGTTTCCTTGGGAGTGGCGATGAGATCGGAGTTGACGCTATTTTCAGACATTAAACATCCGACGCTTCATTTTTGTTCTGTAGAGGAGGTGTGTGTCCGGTTTTCAACTCAAACAAGGGGAAACCTCTGAATTGTGTGGTCTATCCATGTGTGGTTCCTTTATTCCTGCGTAAGGCAACTGGGGGATGTGGTTCTAAACTGAACAACAAAGCACCGCGCAAACAAACCCAAAAGTCTGCAATTCCTTTGCGCATTCCTGCAAATCAAGCTGGCTCCTATGAGATCTGTCACAAAAGATCTCTCATAAATAACAATGGACCAATAACCGCACCCAGTGTCATTCCATTTCGGAACATAAATCTAATTGAATTGAAGTAATTGCCTTGCAATGTGTCGCTCTCATTCCGGCGCATATTTTTACCTACATCTCAGACAAACACACTGATGTTTCCATGCACCCATATTCACACAGTTTGCACGTATGTATTATTTGTCCGGTGAATTATATCACTTCCCTTGCGGCCCAATGACTAACTTAAAAGTCCACCGCTCCTCTTACCTACTCAACTCAAATCAAGTGGCCATAAATAATCCGGTATACAGTGCACCAGCTGGACAAATGCATATGCATTTGGTCGTAAAGTAGCACACAATGTTGCCCGCATATATGCATGACATGACAACGCATGATCGACCCAATCACACGAGTGATAAATTGCAATTGCTTCCAAAAATTGTGTTCCAACTTACGATGCGTTCACTAATTAATTAAAATGCATTTATTTGAAAAATCCATACGAGTGGTGGCAGGAACGCGCCTCATCGCATACACATCCTGCGATGCGGGAAAGCATCCGAATGAGGCGACAGCGACGTGGACGGTCGGTCGGTTGGTCCGGTGCTGGCCTGGCAAAAACAAGAAATTCCTGTGTATTAATGTGATTTCGGGTTTATTGGACGGGTTCCACGAGTAGAGTGTGCAGGAATTTATGCATGCATGGGGTGCACTGTGCGCGGGGCCCTTGAATGAGATGAGACGAGAGAGAGAGAGAGAGAGAGAGAGAGCGAGTGAGAGGGAGACAGAGAAAATTTGATGAAGATGGCAGTGGTAGGAAGCCAGTGGTTAGAGCTGTGCGATAAATTTATTCGATGCGTAGATTAGATACAATATGATGCAAGTAGCATCAGTGGGACCCGACCGGACTTGGCGGGGGGAATGCAAGGGATGGTGGAAGCGTATGTGACCATGGGGTATCCTGGGGTGGATAGTAATTTCCTTAAGTGGATTCCTTAATTCATTTAAAATCCTGGCAATGTGCCGGTGTGGAATAGTGAAGTCGCGTCATTGCAGCTGGAATTGTATGGTAGCACTATGACGCTATCGTCGGGCGTAATGGACAATTCCAATTTGTTCGTATTTACGGTCCATAACTTTTGACAAAACAAATAGGGGAATCAGTCACTTTGAAAACAACATCGAACGGTGTGCAGAGTGGTTGTTGGGTTGCAACTGGTGATGGGCGCATTCGAATGGCAATTCGAGTGATAATCGCTTAAGAGTACTTTTGTTCACTAAAGTTAAACACACCTTTTGGATTTTTCTCCTCGGCTTCTGGATTTACTTTCATTCACTCAAATTTTATAGTTTCAACTTTAAATTTACAACTTAAGAGGTTATCAACTCCTTATTTTCTCAACTTCTGGAAATAGCTGAAGGTAAGAGATGAAATCAGAGATTCCTCTCTGTCCCTCTCTTTTCTTCCATTATCGTATTTTCCTTCTCGCAAGTGTTTACAAAATGTAGTGACCGTGATATCATTTATCGTTTTCGTCTCTCAAAGCGGACAAAAATGATTTTGCTCGAACTAGTACAAGATTCATTGTCGTGCAACCAGAGAAGGTACTGGTTCCCTCGGTTTGATTTGAAATAATGCAAATATTTGATAGATTATTTTTCATTTGTTAACATACCCCGTGAACTACGGGCAATCATACAATTCGGGTCGGAGCTGAGTCGTCCATACGGTCTACATGGCCTAGCCAACTTAGGCGTTGAATCCGTAGACGCCTGACTGGACTCATGTCGTTGCACAGTTTGTGGTTGAATCTTCTCCTCTAAAAACCGTCTACACGAACAGCACCAAATATCGCACGTAGAACTTTTCTCTCGAAGAGACCAAGGATTTCCTCATCCGCTTTAGCGATTGGCCATGCCTCCGTGGACTGGGATTATCTAAGTCTTATATAAAGACAACTTGGTCCTTCGAGAGATGGGTCTTTTACTCAAATGCCTCTTGAGCTCATTAAAACAGTGGCTGGCAATGAGTTACAGTTCCGTGTCAATTGTCACAAATATCCCAAGGGAAATTTAAAAACTGCAAGTTGGACAACTTCTGGATTTTAAATCTTAGACTGTGAGTTAAAATAGTGAAGAAAATCAATTTTCAACTCTCCAGTTGAACCACGAGTTGAGACCAACTCCGAAGTTGATCATTACTCAGGTTACAAGTTGAGCAATAGTGAATAAAAGAACCCCAAAACAACATCACAAGAACGTCTCGATGCTCAATCAATCATTCCAATGACTACTAATTCCTAACTATTTCGAATCACTACTAATTACCAACTCACTTGCCAGTGGGTGGAATATCACTCTCCTCTGAGTTCAAGGCCATAGCTACATAGAGGGAAATGCTCGCCGATAAACTGGCCAAGCAAGGATCTTCCGGCAACACCCCCACTGAAACCACATCAAATAAATCTTCTACCAACTCTGCCTGTCCTTAGCTAGTAGAAGGTGGACTATGTCGTCCAAGTACAAATTCTCCAGGAAAACCTGGCCCTCTTACACGGAAGGAAGGATGACACTCTGAATAGAAATCGCTCCGAAATAGCCAGAGTGGTGGCCGTAAGCACGGTCCTCTGGCCTCTAGGCATCCAAGTTGCTAGACTCGGAATACCGGTCAACCCTCACTGTCGCAGTTGCCTCGACCTCTACTCGGAGGAAAGTCTGCCACACTTTCTATGTGATTGTCCGGCACTAGCCAAATAATGATAAATCGCGTTCGGCAAACCCTTCCTCTTCGAGATCGCTAACCAAAGTGTATCGAACATAATCAAATTCCTAAACTCCATAGGCTTGATTTAGCTAACCAACCCATCTATGAGGTGTGGTATCAAAACGCGCAACTGTGCTTCTTGTAACCGGTTTGAGTCAAATCGGGTAGCTACTTAAACCAGCCAACCAGCCAACTAACTCATTCGAATGCCTAATAACTAATTACTCATTACTGACTACTAATACAAAAGGATTCGAATATTTTTATTTTTTGTTTTAATGAACCGAGAAGTGCAGTAATATTTGAGGTCTTTTCCTTGGCGTTTTTCTTTCAATTTTGTTATGTGTCTGATTAGTATTTCCGGCGAGAACTATTTCTAACTTGTTCTCGCATTGAAGTGAGACATTTATAGAGTTTCCTTGTGTTAGTAGTTAGTAATCATTCGAATGATGATCAACATGAACGAATCGATTTTCACTCGAATATTCATTCGAAGGCGCTCATCTCTAGTGACCACTCGATTACAAAAATATCTCGATTACTAAAGCCTCGATTCTTAAAATCATTCGATAATGGCCATCACTAGTTGCAAGGTTTTATCGCGATTTGGACACGAATCGGAAGTTATCAGCACTTCGACGGGCAATAACTGTCGGTTGACAACCTAGCTTCCCCTCAATAAAACCCGGCTTTAGGACTGTTTTGAGTAATTAAAGCTACAGTAGCCTTGGAAGACACGATTCCCCGCAGAGATGCGTGAATATTGATGGACCACACGCGATAATTTATTCTCCTCTTAATCTGCGCCGCATACCAACCGCTAACGATGCTCACCAAGGTCTCGACGGTTTCCCACGGGTCCAGCAGTTTCTGGCAGTCAATCAAAAACACTTCATTCAAATCCACGTCTCCCTGCGACGGCCAGCCAGGCAACATAGGCAATCACCACCAATGGACTAGCATTTAATTTCGGAACAAGTTTCTTCATAAGTCGTCGTCACTTCCTCCAAAGCTTTGTCTTCGAATTTCCTACCTGCACCCAACGCCACAGGCTCCAGCCAATAAACTAAAACACAATCCAACCCAAAATGGGAAACCGATTGTAGTCATAAAACAAAAGAATCAAAAAAGCGTAGGTGACACTCATAGCTGAAGATAAAGGTCAGAGGAGTCTTCCTCGCGGCCTCACCTACATACCGTGTCTACTCTATTCGTTGGAATGGAATACATAAATTTGCATTAGAATGCAGGTATCCATTAGATAACATCATTCCACTGTTCAACAGAAGTGATAAGTAGTGTCTTACACGGCGGATTTGGCTGGAATTGGGGTGGGCGCGCCCTCCAGCAAAGAGACCACGTGAAAGTCTCTCTCTCTTCATTCCACAGGTTGGCTGAAAACGTGAAAATTCCCTGAAATATGATGACTCAGACTCGATTAATTATTGCGACGTTTATCGGGTCGTAATTTATACGGATGCGGCCAGCAGTTTAGGTGGGCGCTTGATGGCTTGTATTACACGAAAGCGATACATGCAGGAGTAGACAATGGGGGCAGACAGATAAATTGAGAGATTCATAAGCCAATTTGTCATCGATCGGGGACGACGCAGCGGATGGCGCGGCGACTTGATTCGATGACCAGCGAAGGAGGAGGGGGAGAATTAATTGACGTGTTGGCGGCATAGACGAGCTTTGGGGCAAAGCTTAAACTGCAGGCGATAAAATAAATAATTAAATGCATTTCTCTCTGAGCACGAGCTAAGAGCCGCTCAGAGAATGTCTATTTTTCAACAATCACTAGAGAATCTCCTTCGATTTGTGTTGCTTCTGTCGTCGCGTCGTGTTGTGTCACTCCCGCTCCCCGTTCAAGGTCTGATGTCTCATCTCATAGGTGGCTGCGATCGCCAACCAGACGCTCGGTGGCATTGTCTGCCTGCCGTTCTCATGGCCAATTTCCACCAGAGGCCAAGAGATCACAGAATCCGATATTAATTTCGTTCTTACTTTTTACACAGAAATTCAAGAAATCGAAATAAGAATTTGATCACGAATCGAAATCGACGAAGACATGGCGCGCGCACGTCTATCTGGGATTCACTTTCGTGATCTCGGCGTTTTATTGGTCCCACCAACGTTACCCCAGCCGCAGCCGATCGGCGGCAGACGGATGGAAGCGTTTTCGAAAAAATTATTCCTTGAGAGCAAGCACTCACCTCATCGTTTGGACACACAACGACAGGCAACAAGAAGACACTATTTTCCCCCGCAAGTGAAAATCGAAAGTCGTGTCTTCTACGCCGAGCCACAAGCACTCTTCAGGCCGGGCTTCAGCACCGCATGGGGAGAAGGACCACTTTGCCTTTGCCACCCAAGCGTGATTGTGCAGTTGTTGTTGTTGTTGCGGGACGTTTTGTTTTGTTTATCTTGCGCTTTCCTGCGCCGCGCCGAGGCCGAGCTCTTGTCTTCGGTGCTCACCCAAATTAAAGATGAGCGAATAAAGAAATAAAAATTCAGTGAAGATCTTAAAGACAAGATTATGGCACCTACCGCAAACTGGGTTCAAGTTGGAGGTTAACCCACGATGACGCCATAATAACTCTATTATCGTCGGCCATTGTTTCACGGTGTGGCGGTGCGGCGGGGACCACTTGTAGTCGCTGCCAAGTGAGTCGTGTGAATAGAGAGATTTGCAACATCACCTGAACAAACATTTACTGGACCATGTCAGGTGATTGTGGCTGTGTGTGTGTGTGCACAGACGGATGGCGGTTTTTCGATGACTGTGTCTACTCGGCATTCACAAGAGGACTTGCATGCAAATTGCAAATGAAAAGAACTAAATGCGCCAATAAACAATGCACAGTGGGTGCAGTTTGAAGTTGGATGCTGCATTGGCTTTCAAGAGGCTCTCTTGTGTCTGAGGTATTTTTGCTTGCTCAAGTGGTTTTAACATACCCACTAGTCACCACTTGTGAGAGTTCATCAATTTGTGACAAGAATCCTTGCATCCCTCAGCGCCTTGCATGCTTCTGAAGTGCACCCGACCTGAATGCGTAATTTTGCGCAAACCGTCCAACCGTCCATTCACTAGCCACCCACCATCTTTCTGCGCCTCTTCATGTCAAAAGCCAGCTGCCGGCCACGTCCACCTCGCATTTATCTAACCACTTAAGAGAAAACGATATCGTCTTAACTAATAAATCTCACAAGCCAATCCTTTATTTTATTTGTATCTTTTCAGATTGAACTCGCGAAAATAATTCCAAGCCCACCTGTGACCCCAGCAACAGCCGTCATCCCGTCATCATCATAATCTGCAGCATTATCGTTGTAATCATTGGCAACATCGTACCCATCAACGGATCACGCAATGTTTGCCCGAGTGTCCGGAGCGGACATATTCTCAGGTGCCACCACAACAGTGCGTCCAGTCTTTCCCAATAGCAGGCTAGCATCATTAACCCACTCATCAGTATCGTCATCGGCGGACAGCACTGGCAGTGACGACAGGGGCGGTGGCGGTGGCGGTGGCGGTGCCGGTGTCGGTGGCGGAGGCTTCACGGGCTCACCAGCTTTCAGTCAGGCCGGTGTGGCTGGCTCATCGCCGGTATCGCCGGACTCAGCCGCAATCGAAGACATCACCTCCGATAGCAGTAGTAGTTCAATTAGTAATTTTT
This sequence comes from Eristalis intricaria, assembly GCA_964034865.1. NCBI lineage: Eukaryota > Metazoa > Arthropoda > Insecta > Diptera > Syrphidae > Eristalis > Eristalis intricaria. Next base: position 89,614,282 of record OZ035875.1, on the reverse strand, counting down.
TCCCGGACGATGAGGACTGGTGGTCGAACGCCATCGAGGAGGATACCTTCGATTCGCCGTTGGCCTTCGATGCGAGCGAGAACGGCCTGTGGAATGGACGATTTGTACCGCCGCCTCCACGGCCGCCATTCTTGGACGAGAGTGTTTCCGCCGACGGTCTTACCACCTGTGATTTATGCACGTGGGCATGGCAAAGGAATGCCTACTCAGGGGATGGCTCGATGGGTAAGTACAATCTCTGCTTCAAAACCTATTTGTCACGCATCCTTAGCAGTATTGCCAGTCTCTGGCATACCTTCGCTGGTCCCACTCCCCTTTTCCTTCGACAGACAGTTTTTTTAATTGCCAGCGATTTTTCCAAACAAATTAAGCATCTGCCCACTTCTTCACCGCTGTGTGTGTGCATCGACGGCGGGCATCGCAGGAATAATTTATCGAATCGATATTAGATGTCGATTCATCATCCCACTCCTGTCTCTCTTGCACTCTCTTTCACCGCGACGGCCCGGTGAATGAAAATAAATTATATTGGCAAAGAAGTCGTTGTCGTCGCCATCACTGTTGCGGTCATAGAGAAGAAGAAGAAAGTCACGCTGGATGGCTGCGGAGAGCATCAACTGGGAATGACTTTTGGGTTAACGCCCCCGCTGTTTTGCTGGAGGCAAGTAAACATGCATAGTTCTTGCGCTCTTCTCCAACTCCAATCCCGGCACGCGGAGAGTCTAGCTGAATCGCGGCCGCGCGTTGAATCCCATGCGACGGACATCGTTCGGACCGACATGTGTTTCTATAATTAAAATTTAATCGAAAGTGTAAATTTGAATGGATGCTCGGATCGTGTGGTGTAGCGTGGCGAGACACGGTGTTGGCGGTGACGGCCACGAAGGAGGATCGTCTGGCAGAGACGTCGCACATCGAGGAAGTTTATTCAAAGGATGCACTTGATTGGGTGCAACGGAATGCGATATTGTTGACAATTGATGGAATGGGAAGTGCACTGGGACCTTCCGGGATCGACGTGCACCACGGAACCATTAATTGCGTCTGCTCACTGTTTACAAGATCCCGGACTGCTGTTGCAGAGACAATGTTGCCTCTTCAAACAAGTTTCCATCGCACCTCTCTCATTCAATTAGCCTGGAAGCCAGACTGTTTTCCCGAGGATCTCTGCGGCCACTTAACTGGCAACTTGAAGCTTTCTGCAGAGGAGCGTCGATCTAGAGAATCCACCAAGCAGCGATCAGACACGGATGTCTAATTGACCTACTTAATTATCGCGCCATACCAAGCGATTGAGCACGGTTCGGTCGCCAAGACACCGAGAGCAGGGACCCCTATCAATCAACCCATCAATGATCACCGTGGAAAATGCTGTCCATCAATAGGAACTTACACACATTACCGCCGCACCGCGACGCTCCGTCGAGTGATGGCTAATGTATGACACAAACGAGAGAAGTAAGTCCCATCAGTCATGGGATGAAAATGTTCATGGCACTTGAATTTCTTCACATTGCCGCGATCTTCGAGAGGTTCTAGGTTTGATTCAGACCTGGGACCTGATCATTTCTCAAGTTGAATTCTTTTGAACAAAACCGATTTACCTGAAGCGAGAGTGGCACTCCACAACGACCAAAACAACGTTGTTAATGAAGAATGACTTTCTAGCCTTCGGCGTACTTGAATCCAATTGCACTGCCTCTTTCCATCACCTGTGCAGCTTCAGCCTCGGCAAGACATTCTTCAACGTGCATCCACCCATAACGTGTGTGAGATACCGTGATAAATCTCCCATGCCACACGGTCGCACTCTCCGTGGTTCTCTTCTTAATTAACCTGACCCACATAGGGGCGAATTCAGACAACCATATCTGCATGGCTATTCGATTTGAAATGTCGCCATCATTAGCCGAACGGACCTTTGAGAACCTCAAGAATTATGCCTCGTGGAGGTTTCATAAATTTTGTTGGCTGAAGCCAATGGCCGCGGCGACACGTCGTCGTCGGTCGCAACCATGACACGGAAGTGGTTTTCTTCACACCTCCGAATTACCAAGGACCGACCGAGGAGTCATGTGTGTGGCATGGCAGAATCTGCTCGCTCTCCTCCTGGCATCCACTATGCACACACAGTGAGTAAACAAAAGATTAAGAACGTAAACATTCATCTCGCACCACCGCCAACAGCACCAGCACCGACCATAGTCATCGATGATGAAACGTAATCTTTTGCTGCGCACCGAGTGCCGACGACCAGACCACCAACGTTGCTTAGAAGAGAGGATGCGGAGAATCCCCCGGCCTCATCGATTCTAAACAATGTACGGATATTTCATCGCACGATATATTTTCTGCTGAGGCCAGGACGCTTTGTGGAAACTTTCAGATTGCGAACACCCACACGGCGGCGCGGCGGCGAGGTCGGATGGCATTTGCGTTGCCTTCTCATCTGACGGATGGACAAATAATAACAAAAGTCAGCCCCCTAATCGTTTTCCGAATTCATCTGGCATCTGGGTCCGCGTCTTCCGATCTGGAGCGCAAGAACGACTCTACAATAAATTCATTAGCCCTCACTTCATTAGGCGCTTCAAGGGGGGACGTGGAGGTGGTTACTTGATGTGGTTTGGTGCCATCGGTCGGGATTTTCTTGGGAAAACGAAAACCAAAAGACATCCCTGAGATCAAAGGATTGAAAAATCTATGCTGGGAGATCAAACGACGATGCCGATTAATTTTTTTCTCCCGCCCGCATCACGGCTCCTCCTCCAGCGTGTGCACGTCACCGCGGAGATGTACACAAAAGTGATCCTTTTCGAATTAAAATCATGACATCCACACTCCGGTTCCGTGGGTCGCTTCGTTTGCCATGTTTTCCGACGGAGGGCGTGAGCTATGTTATGGTGTTGGCCTAACAAGATGTATGTGCCCGACTGCCGAGTGCCAAATGAGTCACAGATGCACGATCCAATTGCTGAGACAAACTGTGACTGACTCTAGACGAAGTGAAGATGAGTGACGCTGGTATGCTAGATCACCGCTCGCCTCATTAAGGAAGAAATTTTGAAGCAACAAAGCAAAAACAAAATTCAACCGATGGAGGAGTTGTATTTCTGTGGGACACATGCCAAGCGTTTTCTGGTGTCGTCGCGACTCGTCTGGAAGTTGAAGTTGCAGTGGCAATGACAAATACAGGATGCGTGGTTGTATTCTGGAATTTCATACTTCTGGTTTGCATTAATGAGCCGTGACGTTGTCCCCGCGAGCTGTTTAGTGCGAATGGAGACGATGTGACAGCTGGCCAGCGGGTGGAAATACCTTGGTTGGGGGTTGTTGCTAGTCGCATTTCAAACGAAAAAGTGAAGATTTCAACTGAAGAGCGAAAGACAACATGAATTAGTATTTTTTCTGTCAAAAGTTTGCAGAGAGAGAGAGTATTATGATCATAGCTGGTATGGTAGTCTTAGGTTATGGCGATGTGATTGACTGCCAGTCACTCTGGGGCCGGCGTAGGCCCTTTGTGTTACCACGCGGATTTACTCCACAAAACAGTTCGTGACAAAGCGACACAGATGGCTGACATTACTTCTGCTTAGTTCGGCCAGGTAGTTTAAGAAGTTAGCCCCTAAGTGAACTTTCCTCCGCAAGGAGAAGGCGCTCCAATTGACGAGAAGGTTTCTTCATCATCCTCGTCTCTGCTGCATCTGCAGAAGTCGTTGCAGAGTAGCCCCAATGTAAAGGTGTGAGTTCCAATGGCACAGTGCCTAGCAATTACTCCAATCCGAGTCCTCCGAATCTGAATCCGAGTGTCCGTTGTTCATTGTACGGGCTCTCTGTGTCAGTAGACAATCTACAACTAATGTGAGCAAGCGTTTCAAGGTTTACTAGATGTTACGGAGCGACGATAAGAAACGAAAGAGTACTGAGCTAGTGCACTTTCCGGTGTGTTCGTCAGCTTCGCCATTTTGCCAGGAATGTCACAGTGTCCAACCATCCACCTAAGAAGGCTGCGAGAATATTCGAACTTCTCATAAAAAAGACAGGCGGGAGTTCAGAGAAGCCTCCAAATCGGTTCGAGTTGTCTGCGACTTGACAATAACTTCCTCATTTTCTAAGTAGCTACCAGAAGAACAAATTGGACACCATATAGTGACCTCTTTGTGGGTGCCATAGGCTCACAAGGATTTGAATGATCATGTTAATCTACACGTAATCTTCTTTCACTTTGTTTATACCAAATTACGGGATTATTAAATGAGCCGTTAGATAATATGGTCAATCTTCATCTTCAGTGAAACTTTTCTTTACGGGACCCCTCAATAAGGGATACCTGTCCTTACGGACAATTCGCAATGTTCACGACATGAAGATAGGGCTATTCGTGTACAGTGAAATTTCTCTAAACCGGACAGCAGCGAGACCATCATAATTGTCCTTTATGAGGGGTGTCCGTTCGGGAGGGGTTTAAAACAGATCTTCATGTCGGGACCGTGACGAATTGTCCGTAAATAGAGGTGTCATTTATAGAGGGGTGTCCGTAAAGAGAAGTTTCACTATATTTCAACTCCTTTAAAATGGACTCCTACCTAATGGACACGGACATGAATTTCAACCGTTATTGATCTCTTGCACTACTAAAAACGTATTTCGAAGTTAGACTTTTTCATAAACCAATTTTTTGACTTCATTACAATCTTTATTTTAAGTCTACCCTCTTCCATAAAATTCTAAAGTCAAAGTGAACTAAATTTGTCAGTTTTCATAAGTAATTTGGAAAACAACGGACAGTCTGATGATCCGCTATAGAGCAGTTTCACCATTCATACATTCTCGAATGGCAGTTCATGTTGACATCAAGGGACCTGGTTAAAACATACCAGAAATGTCAAATGCTGACCATGAATGAGAGACGAGATGACAGTATTTCTTCTCCTGATGTCACTTCATCTCTAGCGGCTCACAGGAGTTGGAGGCGACATTAAAGCACGCACGATCTCCATCCCACTCGATCCCCCGTCATCGACTCTAACTCATCACGAGTTATGGCTAAGGTGGAACCAGGCAAGTTTTTACGACTTGGTGTAACCGCCTCATCCTGTGTCTGTCAAGCGATCGCTCATCTGATGAAATCGCATTCAAGCCACACCTTGGAATTCATTACGATGGGGACATTCGTACCACGGGACCAAACCCTCGAAGCAAACTTCTCTCAACACTCAAAAGTCAAGTCTCAATTGACTGCGCACTACCGTGTTTCTCATCTCTAACACGGCGCATAACTCTCACAATAGCAATAAGAAACTAATCTCGTCAGCTTGTTCCTTCGATCATTACCTAAATTCCATGACAGTAGGGGAGATATAACAAGTTCAATCTTCCTGACTGCAGATCTTAAAAGCTGTTCGCCGAGCTTGACCCATCCTACAGCTTGGCCAATCATACATGAAAACTCAGCATTACTAATCCCATCACTCTTTCAAAAGACCCCGACACACTTAAACTTCTCCACCAGCTTCAGGCTGGGACTCGACTACCATGTGGAGTGCAGTGAGCATTCGTTATGAAAATAACCATAACCTCGAATTTGTCCACGTTACCCTTCATACCAGCATCAGCACATACAACCAGAAACCTATCAAGTGCGCGCTGGAGTTCTTCTCCTCTCGGAAGATGTGAGGATAAATGAGTCATCTGCAAACAGAAGATGACCCGATGTGAAACATTCTTCGCCTCGGTTGCTTTGTAACATCCGGTCCATGTATATAATAAAAAGAAGAGGCGGCAAGACCCACCCATGCGGAAGTCCACCTCATTTTTAACAGCAGTCAACACCTTTCAAGTCAGGGACCGATCTTCACATTAACCCACTCACGAAATCGAGGCAGATTCTAGTTGGCCTACTCTTTTCACTGCACCCTCATTTGTACGTAAAGCTCTCCCACATCCAACTAACACCACACCATCCACCCGCGCAGAGTCGCATCGTTGAAGGACAAAGACACGTGTTTGAGTCATATGCCTTGTTAAGTGTTATTGACCCAGTATCCAATTATACCATGGCCGAGCCCAAACTCCAACCGCCACACAACTAATAGCCGCGCGCCGCCACACAATACAAACCCTCTGCTCGAAATCTCTTTTTAAACGCTGTGTCGTTCTGCTTGTATACGCTGTGCCGTATGGTCGCTGGGATCCATTTTCTTCTTAGATCCTAATGGCCTCCAGAAAATCCTATTGCCTACAGCAGGCGTGGAACAGAAACAAAACACACAAAAAGAAGGGAAAAAACGCCACCATTAGAGCCTGCGTCATCGCTGTCGTGCCACACATATGCCCCAGCGAATATGTATGCGCCTGCAACAATTCAAAACAAATTTTCGTTTCGATAATTGGCAATGGCAGCGTCCAGGAGTGGTGGTGGCGCTTTAGTCTCGCTGCCGATCACGATGCCCTGATATGATTACGCTGTGTGGCGGCGCGGCCTTAATGTCTTAATTTCGCCGGCCAATGGGCATGAAAAAGAAAACGCAGAGAGAGAGAGAGGCAGAAAAAAAATTAACTAAAAAAATAACAGCAACAACAAAACAAAATTGGAATGCAAAACGACAGAAAAAATGAATTGCAAGGCAAAATGTGTTCGCGGGAACAAATTGCCCTTTTGCTGGGGGATTTCTTGTTGTCGTCGTCGTTGTTGTTGTTGTTGCTGTTGTTTCCTGCTTAGCCTGCGGCAACATTTTCGCCAGAGTGCTGTGCGTTTCGGAGTGAAACGTTTAATTTAAACGCAATTAGCTTGTGTGTGTCAATTAATCACGAGTTCGCGGCACCAACAACAACAACAGCCGCACACTGACAATCGGTGATATGATACCGGTTCGCGGTCTGACTGATGTGGGATCAGCTGAAGGACTGAAAGGTAGAACACGAACGAGACATCAATGTACACACAGTCGCCGCCGCACATAACACACTACACACTGCTGGACTTGAATCGAAGTCGAAGTCGAAGAGTCCTTCGTCGTCGTCCAGTTGGCGCGTTGAAAAGGAAGTGGCGGGACCGTGCTGTTGTGTGTATATGCAGATGTCAGTCACTCGCGCACTCAATCGAAACTCAAAACTCATTCTTGTCAATGAGAGTGGCGAGCGTCATTCGGTGTGTGCCCGTGTGCCTGTCATTCGACAGATTCCCCGTCAACTTTGACGGAAAGTGACCAGAGGGTCTTGCGTCTCGTCCTCAGATGACGATAATGGCGATGCCCATGATTATTATTTGGACTGTGTTGGTATGTGTTCGTATTTTTTTTTCCTTTGCCTTGAATTGGTATAAATTACCCTTTTTCCACCTGCGCGTCTTCTCTTTGGACGGGCGTAATTTTTGTTGGCTGGTGGATAATATGTCGGGAGTGTTGCGTAGATTAGGTTGTTCGGGGCGCGCTTGCTACGTCTCGTTCTCATTTGAAAGGTGCTCATTAGATACAGGGAGTTTAATGAGGATTTTTCGCGCGCTCTCACTGATGTGGATTCATTATCCTTGCACGCATGCATCCACTTAGGCTGCTGCTTGTTATGAGTTATTGGCCCATGGGATCGGCTGGGATATTAAAAATCGAGGTTAACTGCCAACTGAGGCAGAGAAAGGCGTTAAGGATTTAAATTTTTTTGTTTTGCTTTGCTTGTCCTTCAAGTTATTTGCTTCACGATTCGAATGGCGGTATCAATCACGGTAGTCCGAGGCGTGCCTTTGAGAGAGATGTCGGATTGAAAGGCAACGGGGGAAGACATTCAGAGAGAAATTGCCTTTGTTGAAAACACATTCATCTGTCTCCTTTTATCAAAGCCAGTCGATTATTTCAAGTTCCTTAGAGCGTACCCATGTTTTTGTCACCAAGTCCTACTTGCCACAAACCACGAATAACGACAGCCAACTTTCCCCCGCCCCAAAGAAAGCCACCAAACCTCCTTCTCTCAGAGCAATTTAAAGTTACATCTTCCAGAACAGCTCCCATAACACGCCGGCAGCAGCTGAAGCAAAAGAAAACTTCTAGTGTTCCACTTAAACTCTTATCTCTCCGCCAAAGAAGCTGCAGTTCAGAGTAAGCCTTGCGCCGCATGAGAGAGAATTCATTCGAAAACTGGAAAGCAGAACCCAAATACCGCGCTGCATATGGCGAATAAGGAACGTCTCCACCGCCGCCGCCTCATAATTGTCTCCCTAAATCAATTTTTTTTTAAGGCACGGCAGAAACTAATATCAAACTAGATTTCCGTTTGGTGGTGTTGTCTCCCTGTTTTTTTGTTTTTGTAAGACTTTCTTGTTTTACAACTTTTTTGTTGTTGTAATCATCGTAAAACCACACATCTGACACCATGCTGTCAGGCGCACTTGCCGGGAACAAGGCGCGACGCGGCGGCGAAGAACGGCAAGCGTGGAGCTCCCACAAATTTCTCAAATGCCAAGCGAAGGTGTAAAACGAAAAGGGAAACCCATCAGCAGATCCCGACGACTGCGACTGTTGTCGGCGAATGCAGGAGCGCAGCATCATCAGCAGAAATCGTGCAGAGCACTCCGAAGTGGGAGGAAGCCGCCGCCGCCGCCGCCGCCGCTGCCGCTGTATCCGAGGAGGACGTGGAATAAAAGTGTTCGGTCCTGTGCTTGCACACTTCTCATTGTTTTAATGGCAACTCCTAGACACACTCGTATTATTTATTGGACCATTATGTGCAATAAATTCTTTTTGTTTGCCATCTCCTGGTGGAGCTGGAGCGGAGAGAGTGCACTGGGCTGGATCCTAGACGGATAATTGTCTGAACGTCATTCCTCTGTAGGCATGGCCATGGACACGGTACTCACACACACACAGGCACACAGGCGAACAGCATGCGATGTTGAGTTAATCCCAGAGACGTCGTCAGGCCGAGAGATGCCAAAGACAAAGCGTCTGTCTATGCGAGCGCTCACGGGTTATATGGTTGCCTGAATCCAACAGTCAGACGGGCCCAAGACAAATGGCCCAGCTATCAGCAAGTGGAGTAATCGATGTTGTGCGACTCAAGATCAGGAGGATGATGATGATGATTGATTGCCCGATGTAGTGATGATCGCCAAAAGATGTTCGATTGTTGGTGCTTGGTTGGCTGGTGATGTGGTGCTGCTGCCAAAGGTGGTAGTTGGCCTGACTTACTGCTGCGCAATGTGCACTTGGATGATGGGTCAGTGTCAGTGGGGGTGCACATGCTCGTTCGGGAAGATTGAAACTTTTCGAGGCTTGACTTTGATAAGTTGTGGCCCGCTGGTGTATTTGTGCTGTGTTCTCTCGCTGGCTGCTGGAGGTGGATGTTATGGATTTTAAAACATGGTGACAGCGACAGATTAAATTCGATTATGATCCTGATTTATGAGCAACAATTACTCGGTGGGTGAGTGTGTGTGTGTGTGGAGAAGGGCATTCCTTTCGTTGAGGTTGGATGACAGCAGACATTGGGCGTTTGCTTCGACGCCTACACTTGGGATTATCTATGGCTTGTTTTGTTCTGCGCTGTCATAACTATGGGCCACATCTGTGAAGAACAAAATTTAACAAGCAGCAGTGGAATAGACGTTCCTCTGTATCGAAAGGCGAGAGCACTTCCTTTATCTCGGTACACTCATCTAGTGAAGGGCTATCTCGAATGTTACCCTTCTTGCCATTCGGCATCCCCGAGGTGCCCTTAGCATCTTCTCAAATCCTGAAAATCTTACGCATCTTTCTGCCGCCCGTCGTCAAAGCTAACTCCATACATTAGTACGAAATGCCCCTCTTCTCAATCGATTGAAACAAAATGACTCTCAAAAAAAGTATTTACCGAAACCAATAAAAGATACACACCTACGGACATCCATATATAGTAGATTTGTGTGTGCACAGTCACGGTTGTCGTCGTTAGAAAGAACCAAGTCAATCGAAGCCAATCCAATCCAATCCCAGGGGTTATTTGTCATTCGGATTTTATTGCCCCTCCTTCCATTCTCGTAATCAGAAGTACCTTTGGTTATCGGGTTGTATTCCCATATTTAGAACTCAACTTGGGTAAATAAAGTTGATTGACTTTGTTGGTCGGTGACTTGGTCTCCTACCTGACCCAGCCCCGATGCGGAAGGGGATCGGAGTCCGAATCGGATTCGGAAATTTAATGAAAAACCATTCTCCTGCCTCTGCAGCGCACACACCGGTGTGATAAGGGAAAGAAGAGAAATGCACGTATTCGGATTTGATAAGAATCTATGGGACACTTGGGATTCCCTTCTGCCGGAATCCACACAAATACGAGAGTGTTACATCGGTCGGCCGGTCGGGTGTCTCTGGCTGATTGAGTAGTCAGGAACGAAACTCGATTTGGAGTAAATATTTACATATCCATTCCTAGTGCTGACAGTCTTTGAAATCGCCCTGGTTATCGAGGAGAATTTATGACTTTCCCTACGTCCACCACTAACCTCATTGGAATGGAACGGATCGAGGAGGTGGTGAGGTGAGGTGAGCCATGTGCGTTATCCACACCATCATCACGGGCAATGGTGTGCAAATTCTCACATCTCAATTTGCACCAGCGGCACAGGTGATTATTATTCGTGATTACATAGGCCCCCGTTGTGTGCCAAGTGTGAGAAGCTGGTCCAGTTAGAAAGAGTGTTACACCAATGCAATGGCTTCGAACATAATATCTTTGCAGAAATATTAATAACACATCATTCGATACGCAAATTGGATGCATTCGCATGAACCGCAGCCGTATCTGTGCTCGCATTAATCATTCCGATGGCGCACATCGTTTTGTGGACCTGCCTGCGAAAGGTAATAACACGTTAGATTCTACTTCTGAGCACATCCTGAACGAGTTGCCGGTGAGGCGCGGAGAATCCGATAGCTGCTGCGTTTCAGGATGATTGGGGAACGTAACGGACCTAGGTGTGGGTAATTTGATTTCAACTGCAGGTATCTTAAATGTGGTGGGTTGTTAATTTGATTCCTGTGACCCGAATCGTCTGGCATTACATTCAATTTAACCATATCCAGAGATGCTCATGCTGTATGGTTAACTTATAATTATTTCTGTTTTCCTCTTGACATATTCGCACGAGTGTGCTTGTGGGTATCCCATAGTTACTGTGATTGGTTGCGAGCAGGATATGTGAATCTGTGTGTAATTGTAAAGAAATGCGTTGCTCTAAGAAGCGTAATTAGATCAGGCTATGAGATCAGAACCACTTTGGTGCAGATGCAGACAACAAGTGTCGGAGAGGTCTACGATTCTATGCGTAGCATGGTAAGCGGTGCCGAGTTTGACTTTAACCCTGGAATGCGATACTTTTTTGCAAAACGATCATTGCTACGTTGGGGTACATCTGTACCCTTTAAGAAAAAAAAAATGCTTTTTTATAGAAAAACTGCCTCTAAAAAAACGCTGTTAAGAGGGGGAAAGTTCTTTAATTTGCCAGACTTGAAAAAAAAAGCTTTGAATAAAATTTGCTTATATTTTTTACATTTTATTCTAATACTTTCTTATAAACAACATTTTTAATTTTTCCGTATTTTGCGACTTTAACTGTCGGTTTACCAAACTTTAAACCCGCAACATACAGTTGACCATGGGAAAGCACCGGACATTCTAATTATTTACCGCAAATTTTCAAAGACTGACTTAGCAAAGACTTTATGTTGATGGCAAAAGAAAGGCGAATAGGCAATTGAAGCAGTTTAAAATCAAATGGCAAATCAGGTGGAATCATTGCAATTCTTGGCATTAAAACGTTTCCCCCCTATATATATTTTCCACTCAGAATCGTAGCTTCAATCGGATTGCCCATTTACTTTTTTTAGAGAAGGTTGACGCAGTATAATGAGGTGACAGTCCCGGTATATCAAACAAATTCAAAAAGTCCGTGGTTAATTTCATTTGAAGGCAACAAATTGTTCCTCTATTTCCTTCAAAATAGATGTAGGCACGAGTAAGATAACTCTGGCGCCAAAAATTGATAACAATATTTTGTAGAGGAGTTAAAAACTAGAATTTTTTACTGTGGGAGTAGTGGGTCCATCTCGCCCAGTTTAGGAGTTAGGGGCACTTTTAGAAAAAAAAATACTTAAAATGAGAAAAGCCATATGGTTTTGTTTTTGTTCGAATCTGAATTGAAATATGTACCCGCATTTAATATAAGAAAACAATTTGGCACATCACCTTTTTTGAATTTTGAATAATATTGATTTAAAATCTCTTTTTTTTATGAATTTTGTAATCGTGGCCGTTGTTGTTTAGTAATTATTTTCCCATTTTAGGTAATTTTTTTAAGATTGCTTCGGAAAGTAAAAAATTCTAGTTTTGAAAACCTCTAAAAAATACCGTTATCAATTCTTGCGACAGTTTTATTTTTACCAGCCAATTTAGCCCTTTCACTTAACCAAGTATGATTTTTAATCTTCTCCACTATATACTTGGAAACAAGCTTTGAACAAATTCTTTCTTTGAATTCCTTATACAATAGAAATATCTTGGCAGTGTTATTAGGCCCTTTGAACTATCACAGGTAATCTTTCCGTACCAAATTCACTTCAAATATTTCAAACAAATGTTTCATAAATGTTGATACTAACGTGCGTGATGGTCGCCAAAAAACGACAAAAGGATGAAATGAACACAAAATAAACACTTAAATTTGTCTCTGTTCACTTACTTCGATGGCTCGACAGACGTGCTTTTTTTTTATAATTTGCGCGTGCTCAAGGGATAGTTAATAACCTTATGTGTCCGTGGTCAAGACACAGCACGGGCCGAAGGTATAGATGGAGAAAGGGAGAGGAGGTACCTGTGCACATTGGTCGTAAATAACTGCGGGTTGTAGTCTGTGGGAAATATTAGGCTGGGAAGAGCATTCCACATTCGTGCAGTGCGGCTGAAGAACGAGTCTCTGAATTTAACTGTGCGTCCGAAAGTAGGCTTTAGGGTATACTGATGGGCATTGCTGGCGAGACGAGTATTGCGGGTGAATTCATGGAGAGGAGGAATGCAGTTGGCTAGCTCACTTGAGCATCGTTTGTTGAAATAACGATAAAACACGGACAAAGAAGAGACGGTACATCGATGTTCGAGAGAATCTAATGACTCTGCGATATTGTTGTCTCCTATAAGTTTTATCGCTCGCTTTTGGATTCTATCAAGTAGGTGCAGTGTGGTCTTAGGGGCACCAGACCAGATATGAGCGTTATACTCAAGCTTGGGGCGGATGTACGCCTTTTAAATTAAAGCCAAATCAGAAGGGGTGAAATATTTCTTGCATCGATTAAGAAAACCTAAACATTTCGCAGCATTTTTGGCGACCTCAAATATGTGATCGCTCCAACTAAGTGTTGTGTTGATACACATACCAAGTGATACACATGCTTGTAGTTTATTTATACGCGGACCGACATCTCTGTTAAAATGGCTGACAAAAATATCGATTTTAATCTCCAGTCTTGCAATTCCGGTTTTTTCGTTGGAGAGGTGTTGTTTTTTTTACAAATCTGGTCTAAAAGGATACCTTTCATTGAGAAACTCGAGACATAAAAGGACAAAAATATCGCACGTTGAAAACAAAAGTTGACAAAATTTTACACTTTGGAGTAAGAGCGAGATCTGGGTTGCGATGTATACCACGCACCGCAGCATATACAACCACAATTTACAGATACCATACATAAACCATCACGTAATTTACAACTTTTTGTTGGAGCTGACTATTGGGAGTTCAAAACTTTCATCGGATTTTTAAGTTATTTATTATATATTTATATATATTTATTTACATTTTTACACATTTATTCATATATATAAATTAACAAAATTCCAAAAGACATTTTTTATAATTAAAATTTAATAAAACGTCTGGTTTCGATTCCCGATACGACAAAAGTTATTTTTGCATCCCCTTTTCTTTCGAGTCACTGAAAATGCTCAAATAATATTAACAGCTTCTCAAGCTTGGCCGTTTGTAGTCGGCATAACACTCTAGGGTCCATCCACTCGTGAGAGAACAATAGAACTCACAATACGAGTGTTTGCTGTGGAAGCAAGGCTGTGGCCCTCTACGAGCTGTATCCATATTAGCTGCGTTTTTTTGCAAGCGTATAAACGCCTAAATTTCACTTTGCATGTAAAATACACTAACAACGAGTCCTATATCCGCTTAACTTACTCATCATATTTATCGCCGCTTAAGGAATAAGCGCGGATAAAAACAATGATCCCAATCATTAATTTCTGTGTGTTCATTCCTGAATTCATTCATTCATTGCTTAGGTTGCTGTATGTGGCTTACACCTGCAGGTGTGGTTGATGTATTAGATCATTTTTCAATTTTTTGGCATCCATAAGTATGCAATTTTTGGTATATCAAGAGTCTCTGCTATACATTGCATTTATGTTTCGTAATCGATTCTTTTCATTTGATGAACATATTTTTATTTTATAATTATTACGTGTTTTTGTTTTTAAAGTGATGGTCATGTACGTGGTTTAAAGTACACAGTCACAAAATGAAGATTGTGACCATCAGAGATCAAAAATCACCTTCCACGACTACACTTGAATGCTTAGCAAATGTCATAAATGTTGTCGGTGGTGCCAAGATTTTATGATGAATCATTAAGCGCCGATGATCGTTTTTTTGTGCACTTCAAAATTAAGCGTATATACGCTTGCAAAATAACTCAGCTAATATTATTATTATAGTTTCTTCTATAAAATCAAATTGTTGTATCCTGGGGAATTGAAAATATCCTGGGGTACAAGTGTATCCAAATAGCATTCCAGACTTGAGTTTGGCTGACCTGAACTACTTTCAGGAGAAAGAAGAAAAAAATATTCTCAAACCTGCCTTTCATAAAATTGTAGCTCCCATCCACTCGTGAACAATAATATCCAAATTACGCCTGGTTGTTGTAGAAGTTTCGCTTAGGCCTATAGCTCCACCTTCTTTATACTATATCAGCCTATGTCCTTATTTACTACATGAACAATCAGCTCCCAAAGTTCGATTCAAATCTGTGCTGCCCTTCAGCAAATAAAGCTGTACAAACAGTCAAACTTAATTTTAACTTACAATATTAACTTTCGTATACAAACAATGTCGCAACATAAACCAATAAAGTGCTGGTCAAAAAAGGACTTCGTGACTCTTTGTCGATAAAATTATACATTTTATCAATAAATCAGACAAACATTGTAAATGTCCACACATCATTTCGAAAACAAGGTATCGAACATATTCCTCAGTCCCAGCCCAGCTGATGACACATCTCAAATACGAACGCTCTCGCGTTCCTTTCATTTAATGAGCTTCATTTGCTCGTAATAAAATGATTTTGGTGCCCATAACAAGTTGCTTACAAGCATTTTGCATTAAGGTCAGATGGCTGCAAATTAAATGCCAGTACAATAAAATATCGCCGACTGTCAGTCCCCGCCATAAAATCAATAATAAACAAAATTCCAATCCAGGAGAACCGAAGACGATAATCGTTTGTCGATTTACAGCCTTCCCTTGCAAAAGCAGGAAGTTTCTTCGTATTTTTTTGTACGTCCTTTCACTGCTTGGCGTGGACTCCCAAGACGGAGCTTTTATTGGCAATCCGTCTGACATTTCGAAGTCCAGAACCAATTAAGGGGTCACCAATGCGCACTGAATGCCAATTAAAAATCATAAAACTCCTTGTGTAGTTGCTGTCGTCGTCCCCTCCGCCAGTTGGAGTCGTAAAGTCTGGACAACCTTATGTCTCCAACGGATATTTGTCCAACTATCCACCCCGTTTGCTTTACGGAGGTCACGACAAATCGGTTGCTACTACTTTTCCACAGTTGATTCGTTTCACAGGACTGTCGGTGTTTTCAATTTGGGTCCGGTTAGCAGGCAGCATTTAACCTGACCCCATGCTGCTCCGAAACGACACTTTGAAATATGTGCCCTGCTCCCATGTGACAAAGGAACATTCTTTTGAGAAATCGTACGCGATAATCAAATAAAGATGAGGACACAGACGCAACGAAGCGGTGACGAGGGACACGGCGAAATTTGCGAAATGATACTGCGGCACCGTGTAGCCACACGGTTGTATTTTTATTTTGAAAAATGAAGTGTTGTGCTGCGACGACACGAACCAATGTGCGCTGAGGTCCACAGAAAAGACCAAATAATTTGCCAAAATTGTTCGGAACCAATTTCCAGGTAAAAAGCAGTAAATCTGCTGCAGAACAGCGCCTGCAAAAGCGACCCCCTAGCGAGATTGCACATTTGTGTGTGATACTACGAAGTGCTTTTGGGGTCATTCCGTGTTTTCGAAAAAAAAAAAAACGAGAGAGAGGGAGAAAATTGCTTTCGTGTTTACTGTGTCACCCGACGACAGATTGGTGTGAGGAGCGAGGTGCCAGCGGCGTGGCGAGTGGATTGTCAATTTTGGTTGCGAAATTTCCTCTTTCTTGGATGTTGGTTGGATATGTGTTTTGGCCCATAGACGTTTCAATTGGAGTGCTTAATAGAATGTGATAGTGGTAGATGTATGAATAAGGATATTGGTTACATCAGCGAGGACGCTGAATAGAGGAGATGACATAACCGGGAACTCTGTCAGCTGTACCGCGATGTGAATGCAGTCCGGAAGGCAAGAATCGATCGCACTGGCTCTGCCACATCGACACTAGTGCTCTAGCAAGTCCACTGTATCCACAAAGATTTACTGTATGGGGAGGATAGGATTTATGGCACGTAGGCGTCACAGTGATCTCAGGTATAGAGCGATGGTAACCGACTTTCTATGACCAGAGTTCGACAATATCGACATATCCGAACTGTGGTTCCAACAAGACGGTGCTACGTGTCATAGTTGAGACCGAAGACTCGAAGTTGGGAAGGAGCTTACGGCGGGACTTCATCAATGGGCTGCCGTGATCATGTGGCTTGGCACCTCTCGATTATTTTCTTTCTTTCTAATCCTTGGTCACACTTGGATGTTGTTTTATTCGTGTTAATTTTCCTACGGTTCTTATCCAGCCATTCCGTAAAAAATTAATAGAAATTTCCTGGCTAAAATATGTCGATTGCAAATTCGCTGCACAAGTTTAATAAGTCAACAGAGATGATGGCCATAGCAGAAGGATGTCAGCCAAATCAGCCAAAAAAATATGCACGATAAAAGCTCCGATAGGCAAACAGCGACGGTCGCCGCAATTTTGTCGGGCTAAGTGAGTTGTCCGCCCATAGGAATATATTCATCTTCAATTCAAGATCCACGGTCTGCTCAAGGGGTTGTCCGCCTAAGATAGTGTCCGTAATAGGAGCTTACACTATATAGGATGAATGATTTTTGAATAAGTATAACGAACAATAAAATAATTCCTTAACCTTGTTTTTTGTAAATTGTAAGGGTAGAATGGATTATAATTACCATTTAGTGTCCGGGGTCAAGACATACCACGGTCCGAATGTTAGGGAGAGAAGGATCCACTGGACATTAGAATTAAATGTCTGTAGAACGTTGTTAGTGGGATATGTGTATTGGTCTGTGAAGAGAAGAAAAATTACCATATCGCTGAAAAGTTACCACTTCAGAACATAGAAACTATCATGGGCTGATGTAAGCTACAATGGGGTATTTTGCAGAAATGGAAACAAATTTTAAAACACAAAATGTATGTATTTCAGGAAGTATAACAAAATTAGAAAATATGTATAATCCATTCTAGTAAAAAAAACAACAACTTAACTAGTTACAAGAACGATAAATTAACAAGAAAGACATTCGAAAAACGTTATTTTGTAAATTCTGCCTGCTTTATTTGAATGTGACAGTTCCCGTGAATAATCTGACATTTTCTTCGAAATTATCCTCACGAAATGTTAGAAAATGCAACCCAATAAAAGATAGTTTTTTCATAAGGAATTTCCCTTTTTTTTAAATGAAATGAAAAATAACCTTTATACCAAATGTGTGGAATAAAAGTTGAAATTTTCCACGAAAAGGTAAATTTACCTAAACTGGCAGCAATTTTACCATAAACTGACTCCATATTCGTTCACTAAGGCTGAGAAACGATTCTTTAAATTAAAATGTGCGTCTGTGTCATTGTGGATCTGTGCGCCGACTCCTATACACTTGAACCTCGCCGCCTGGGTTCGATCATGGTTGAGGGTAAAGTGTTGGCAATTACTGACGGGACAGATATTACCGCTGAATTCAGGAAAGGGTGTCGGTTTTGAGTCACTTGAACTTCATTTGTTAAGATATCGTTAAAACAGGGAAGAAGAATACACAGTGCGCCAGAGTTCGAGAGAGAGAATCGAGCCTAAGCTTCAATTTCTCGCTGTCACCATGCACCAAAGCACCAATTGTTAAAGTTGCAAAATTGTGTCACCAATGTTCCTTTTTGCATTCTATCTAGTATCTACTAGGTGGAGTGTGCTCTTGGGGGCACCGGAAAAGATATGAGCGTTGTACTCGAACTTTGGGGTATGGACATTTTTTTCGTTCCTGAGCTTAACCCTTTCGCACCTGTTGGGACACATACATATTGTCCAACTGAATGTTCGCATAGTGCCAACATTTTTTTGCTGAAAATGTGCAAATTTAAGTCATCATAAAATTATTGATGTAAGTTCATTGACTGCATTCCCGGTCGGAAGGTTTACGCGATAGCAGACACAGTTGCTGTCAAGATCGGAATTCAAAGTTCTGCCGTTCTAAATCCTGGACCCATTATGTCGTGAGTCATAGGATGAATCTGAAAAGCTGTCATCAGCGAAGAAGTACATTGGTTTAGAAATAGCAGACAGAAGATAGCAGACACAGTTCCTGTCAAGATGGGAATTCAAAGTTCTGCCGTTCTAAGTCCTGGACCAATTATGTCGTGAGTCTTAGGATGAATCTGAAAAGCTGTTATCAGTGAAGAAGTACATTGGTTTAGAAATAGCAGACAGAAGATAATTTATAAAAATGAAAAGGAGTATCGGACCCAGAAGAGAGCCTTGGGGAACACCAACGATATCACACTTGAACCGAAAACAACTTGAATTGAACGGATCGAAATGCATGAAAGAAGTGTTTCTTCGATACCATGGGCACGCATTTTAGACAAAAAGGGGAAATAAAATCTGTCAAAAGCTTTTGTTGGAAATATTACGGTCAAACCATTTATTGATTCATTCATTTTATAGATGTTAGATAATTTGCTTTACATTTAAAATTTTGTTTCATTTGTGCTAAAATATGTAACGAAAGCTGTCCTAACCGATCGTTTATCTCTACGAACGTTTCGTTTATCTAATATAATTGCGGCGAGGTCAAATGACGAGCTTGTCACTCCTTAATTTCGTCCACTTATTCTTTCTTCTCTTGATCGCGAAATAAACTGTTGATTCCAACGCGCAATTTGTTTCATTTGTGATCATAATCGCGTGGCATTTTTTAATGGCAAAAGTTGGTCCTTCGAGCTGGATAAGTGATAAATTGGTTCGGTTTGGAATTTTATTGTTGCCAGACTTGGAAGTACACTTGATCAACTGGAAATAAATCAGCCTTAAATAGTCCAACGATGTTGTTGGTGATTTGACCCAAGATTGGTTATACTTTTCGGTGAGATAAGCCAGACCAGTGCAACTGTTTACGCGGAAACCACCCTTCGATCATCAAGGAGCTTCTGCGACTATAGAGCTTTCCCATGACTATACAAAGAAGAGACATTGTTGTAATCTTTCATTCATTCCGGGACATTGTTTCTTTCACAGAAAGAAGGGATATTGTTTGCGTCACTAGTAAGCTGCGCCGTCGAAAAAAGATACAAAATGGTTTACCTCTCAGATGAATGAAAGTGTTTGAAACATTTTGCAATAAACACCGCCACGATTTGTTTAACACAGGCCTTATTAATTACTCATCACTCAACACCTTCACAAATCCTTCCTGGTCGTCTGTACACGTACATTTTAAAGTACCGCAATTAATCAAATCGATGTGGATATTAGCATCGTTCTTCTCTTCTTCCATTAGATCATGCATCCAGTCACCAGTTGGATGCAACAGTCAGCCGGGCTGATGCAGATGTGCTAAGCTCTTAATTGGTTCCAAAAATCAAAAAACAGTAAATCAGACGAACGATAAGGGGCGTTATTTCCGTCATTCGGGGCTTCATAAAGAGACATGGTTCAACACCGAAAAGGTGATGCCTTAATTCTCCGAAGGATAAGAGCATGATGAATGGAGACACGTTCTCAATAAAACAAATAAGAGCACATGCTTCACTTAAAATTGTGTGTCTCACTTCGACGACAACCATAGATCACCGGTTGGCATAAGTGACAACCTTATTTCCAGTTTATTGAACCCAACCAATCTTACGTACATACATTCCTCCTTCATAAGCAATCGTGGCTCCTTCTCCCCGAGCTTGAAACAATATTTATATACACCTTCGCACCTTGGCCCTGAATCAATGTGCTACCGATTACCGATTTCGACCTAACACTTCCCCTTGGGCAATTAAATTTTCCCATAAATTCATCCAATCAACATTTCAATTGGAACGGAAAAAATTGCATGCCTCCACACCACACCCTGCTCCATTATACTCCCTTGACCCAGATAAGTACCGGGGCCGCATATTTTCAACTGTCCATCCTGCATTCAAATGTCGCGAGCGGCGAGGAGATGTTTCTTCAGAATTTATTAGCTAACGCCACAGGCTCCACCTTGCCTCCTTTCCCGTGATGAGGTGGCATTCAGATGCATGGCAACCAATCAAATACTCACACACATGCATGTGGAGCTGATTTATTTAGTACCCATACGGCGGTGATGGCGGAGGTGAAGTGAACCGCTGGCGAATGCCAAAAAGCAGAGAGATTCGCAATTTACAATATTTTCTCCCGGTCCTGACCCCTTGGACCCAGCTGCCTGTTTCAATCGGACTCAACTCCTTTTTAATAATCTCTCATAATTTCTGCGGAAACTCAAACAAGGATGCGAGGCGCGCGAGCGAGGGAACCGCGAGCAAATTTATGGGGATACCTGCGAGGAAGTCCCGCCAGGAATTATTTCATCGAATTCCCCACTGGACGGGGACAGAAGGCTCTGACGGTGCGCAGAGGTGTCAGATTACAACGTGGTGATTATGGCTCTTAAATATTAAGCCCAATTTTTTGGTCTCCCCTTTCTCTCTCTCTCTGTTTCGCGTGTGCGGGAAATTAATAATTTCGAATTATTCGTGTTTTGTTTGTAACCGTAGATTGGAGTTTCTGACTGTCATCTGTTGATTGTGGCCGCAGATAGCAGCTACCTTCGCACGGGGTTGGTCCGAAGCGTTGCACCGAGCTGATCATCATAATTCCTCTCCATGTCATGTAATTAATTGGACGCATATTTGTCGAAATATTATACGAGACAATTAAATTGGGGATTATTCGGAGTGAACAGGGAATCGCTGAACGCTGAAGGATGAACTGCCGTGGAGAGAGCGCGAGGAAACTGCCGTGTATTGAGTCATAAGGTTGTCAGGGAACTGTTGCCTTGGAATTTATTCCTGACTGGGTGTCAGGTTTAATGCAAATAAGTTGCCAAGATGTTTCAATTCCCATTATTTGCTTGAGGTTAAGTCGCCATAATGTGCTTAAGTTGCCGCTCTGAAGGGTGAATGGAATTTTGACAATGAATTGATTTTTATGATTCGAACGGTAGAAGTTGCAACTGAATAAGAAGCTTACCGGGAGAATTTTGATGAAGACGTGCATTTTTACCAAACAGACGTTTGATTACGATCCCCATCATTTGGATTGAAGCTGAGAAGGAAAACCCAACCGCCACCGTGGCATAGTGGATGGGTGCGTCGACTACTGCGTTGAGTGTCGAGGTTCAGTTCCTGGCATTCTCACAGCCTTGGAAATGCTGCAGTCTAGAAAAATCTTATCAAGCTCCAACTTGGCACACAATTGTTATACTCGTGAGGGAAGAAGAACACACACAATTCCAGTATTTGCATTGAAGCTAGGCCTAACTCCATCTTGGACTGTAACGCCACATTTCTTCTTTATTTTCCACTACAGTCCTAGGTGGTCTTGGGCCTCAACCAAAAGGCCTCTCCAACTAGCGCGTTTCCAAGGTATCCAGCTTTCAGTTCCGCACGCCAAGTTGGTTGGGGTCCTTCTCTACCTCGGGCGTCTCCACTCGACGCGTGGGTCCTCTGTTGCGTTGTCCCACAGCTCAGAAAAGCAGACCGAAGGTCGCATTTTTCTGTCGAATATACCGATAACTTCTTCGTCCGCTCTAGAGATAGTACATGTCATTGTCCCAGTACAACAGGACTGGAGTGATCAGTGTCTTAAATAAAATCAGCTTGGTTGCTCGAGACAAGGCTCTATTATTCTAATGCCTTCGAGTCCAAAGAAATGGCGTTTGATCTCGTTGCTGATGTTTTTCGTACTATTTACTTCGCCACCGAAGTAGACGTAGTCCTTAACATCCTTGTGCCCAAGTCGGGGATGGATCGCATCCTACATAGTTTTTCCCTCATTCACCGATGGGGCCACTCTAGTCACTTCTGTCTCAATGCCAGCAAAATCCTCACGGGCAGCTCCCTGTGTTCATCCGCATATGCTAACAGTTATACACACTTCGGGGCGAACATGTATCCTGTGTTGGCGTGTGAATCTTTCACGACCGTCTCCAAGTTGATACTGAAGAAGTTAATTCTAGTCGAAACCGTTTTTTTACATTCAACCGACCGACATTACCGACCTTTGTGTGGCAACGAAGGTTCTCCATTAATCTCTTGAACAACCTGACGAGTTTGGCAGGAATGTCAAAAGTGATAATGGCGTTGTCTATTCTAAATGCATAATGTCACATGAGGCATTGAAATCTACGAATGGGTGGTGGGTGTCGATCTGAACTTCCGATTGCACCTTTCTACAGATGTAAATTTTGAATCTCAGTTATAATCTCGACACGTAGTCTTCGGGAATACCTTTTTTATTATTAATATTATTGATGAGGGTATATTTTCCCGCGTAGTGAGTAAGTGCGTCGACTCCTACGCCGAGGGTGCCAGGTTCGAATCCCCAATTTACCACCTATCATAATTCACGGCTCGACCTCTTTCGAGTCACTGACAATGCTCAAAGAGTATTCCTGTCCAGAAAAAAGCTTCTCAAATTCGCCGTTCGGAGTCGGCAGTAAACTGTAGGTCAAACTGTACAAGTGGTTGCTGAGAAGCTAGGCCCAGGTTCACCTCGGACTGTCGCGCCACCCATATTATTATTATATATTGCCCCGCGATCTTTAGGTTTATTGTGCCCCCCATTTAAAATCGTTGCTCTCTTAATAGTTCCTGTCGTCTTCTTCTTCTGGTGGCGCTACAGTCCGGGATGAACCTGGGCCTCAACCAGTAAGCCTCTCCAGCCGGCACGATCTTTTGCCAGCTGTCTCCAACTGCGCACACCAAGTTGGTTGAGGTCCTTCTCCACCTGGGTGCGCCATCGGTTCCGTGGGCGTCCTCTATTGCGTTGTCCCACTGGTTCGGAGTGGAAGACTCTTCGGGCTGGAGCAGTGTTGTCCATGCGCTCTACATGGCCCATCTTAGGCGTTGAATCCGTAGACGCCTGGCTAGGCTCATGTCACTGTCAGTTCGTGGTTGAATTTTTTTCTCCAATAACCATCAACGCAAACAGGACCAAAGATTGAACGCAGATATTTTCTCTCGAAAAGACCAAGTGCTTCTTCACCCGCGTTTGAGATTGTCCATGCCTCCGAACCATAAAGCAGGACAGGGATGATCAAGGTGTTATATCATCTTAGCTTGGTCCTTCGAGAGAGGGCTCTACTACTATATTGCCTCTTGAGCCCAAAGAAACAGCGATTGGCAAGAGTAAATCTGCGTTTAATATCGGTACTGCTGTTGTTAGTAGTTCCCGTCACATGCAGTTATTCTCAGATCTGCATTGGGGGTTAATGGACTCCTGTTGAGCAGGTGGAAGAGATTTAAGCTAAAGTATTCTCTTTAAACCAATTATTAAGCTAAAGTATTTTCTTTAAGCCACTTCAATTCTTCCTCTGATATTAGTTACTTGCTCAGATATCTTTGCGTTTTGTGGGCTAGTGCTTCACAAAAACCCAGGACGTGGTCTGGAATTTCATTACATTCTCCACAGAATATACAGAGACCTTCTTCTGATACTCCTAGTTTTCTAAGTTGCTCCCTGATCCTGCAGCGCCCTGTTAGGATACGGATGTTGTTCTTGCTCATCTTGATACATGCCTCAAACCTCTGTCGGATATAGTGACCCAATAGTATCTTGGCCTGCTTCATGTGCGTTGTTCCTTCATTCTAGTTAACCATGAATTCTTTTATGAGGATATGGTCTCCTACAGCGCAGAATGGTTCAGGACTTGTGGCTGATTCCGATGCTCCTTTCCTAGCCATTATCACTGTTGTTTCCCGTATGACCAAGTATCCAGAAGAGTCACTTTATTTCCCCGACAAACATTTTTAAGCTTCTGTAGATATGCCCTTGGATGCCCCTGATGTATTGCTATGTCGCAGTTGATATGGTTTCTGCCAAAATTGATTTAAATCATTGGAAACCTATGAACGTGCGTAGTAGTTGAACAACGACTGTTAACGTCCAAGGGTCAGGTGAGGTTAAGCAACAGCAACAGTAACGTGTCTCTGACTTGTGAAGGCAAAAGTTTACTGAACTACTGCCCTTTCTTCCACTTCGCAATTTTCTGGACGTCGCAGTGTCCCGGCACCCAAATCAGTTGGATGCTAAGTTAATCGGCCATCTTGTTCTTTGTTCTTACCTGTGGGTTATGATCGAATAGCTTGCTGTCTTAATGCAGTCCACCAAGTCGGAACTGCATTAAGTGTGACTACTGATGGGAGTTGTCTGTGTCCTTGTGTCTTGAAGGAGTATCTATAAGCCAATTTAACGCACAAATGTTGGCTTAAAATTAAATTAAGTATGGAATATTTGCATATTCCAAATCCCAAAGAGAGAGACTAAGTTTAAAGACTCAACCAAATTCTACGCACTCCATTTAGCTTTCCAACTGGATTGCATTTCAATTTGTAACAAATCCGATGTGAAAAGTATTCCCCACTTTCGTCGCCACTCCTCGCCGTCACCAACAAGCCCAGTGCATCGCATCAATTCGAAAATCAAATCCGATTATCTTCTCATGGCATTTCGTTGGTGTTTACTGTCCCAACTTCGATGCTTAAGCACCACAGAAATCCGACATTGATTGAACAGCACAATTGGTGAAGTCAGACTTAAAATGATGAGCCATTGCCAAACGCATACTTTCGAAAGATGTCCGATTTATCACATTCGGACATTAATGCGAATGATGCCCGACCTCCACCTGGCATTGGGTCAACACCTTTGTCTTAGCAAAGGTGAATGGCTGGCCCTCCTGTAGCCACAAAGATTTGTTTAATTCCAGCTATAACCGATTCCATTCCATAAACAAACGTCACTGCCCTCGTCTCGTCTGACAAACACACACCACCCCCACGTCTCGTCCACTCGGATTACACAATTACGTCATAAATTACAGCACCTCCCAACAAGTCGCCCATGAAATTTTTATTTTGCCGCATCCATCCTGTGTAGGTGCATCGTCTTTAAAATTATTGACCATCAGATACTATCTGTGACTGCTTTTTTTATGAAGTGACCGCAACTCCCTTTGCTGTGGAGTAATTTTCGGCGTCCCATACAGACTTTATGAGTTAATGGTGTGACGTTGTTAACATGTCATAGCTTGAGTTCGTTCGCCGGTCATAAATTTGCCGACCAAATCAAATTTAATGTTTTACGACAACGGGGACTCCCTGCCGGGCAAGTGTGCCTTAAGGTATTGTATTTTGCATATGAATGCCTGCCCGTGGCACATGTTCTGAATATTTGTTCTGATGATGCTGGCCAACGCACGGTTAGCAGACGAAGAAGACTAGTCCGGCGAGCAGCAGTGTCCCGTCGAGCAACCGGTCCGCCCACCAGCTAAATGGGGGGTGGCTTTCGTATGTTCCCGGCATGAATATGCATAAAAGCCGAAGAATGACTGTAATCGGGCAGAAAAAGAAACCACAAAATGAGATACGAAATCACTTTCGAATTCACATGTCCATAAATAAAAGGCTTCCATTTCAAAGTTATCACTGTTCCAACGCCCGCCCGCGCCACCGCCGTCGCGACAATGAACGGGTCATTAGTGACCAACACCTGAGCATTTCGGCAAAGCAGCCTTTATGTGTCCATTTACAGTCGCAGTCCTGTCATGTTACACAGCCATTTCGCGCAATTGGGTCGCCTAAATGTGGAATCCAGTTCGGCGTAGCCCGGCAGTTGTGCCAATCGTATGCCCAAAAGCGTTTTACCAAACCAGCTTCTAGATCTGTCTGAAAATCGCACAGAAGCCATGCCATTGCACATTGTGTTCACCGGTGGTTCCTGCTATTAGATTAATTTTATTTCCATGTTCATTGGGGCAATAAATCTAAGATCACCCCTTGGGCATTGAAATCTTTGCTGCTGCCATAAACAGTCATAATGTATTTAATTAGAGTCATTTATTCACAGTTCCATGACGCAAAAGATACGGGCTATGGCAAGTACGGCGACATGGATAGCTGGCGACAACCATTGCGACTTGCGACCACGTTGGCGTTCGGATTTGGCGACTGAAGGCAGTCTTGAGAGTTGATTATGATGTCGTTGTGAGACAACGAACGACAAAATGTCATCCCGGGGTGGAATTACTTAATTTACCTGGAATATTCGTAATTGTCGTACATAAACCATTTGCCGTGGCGGTGGCGGGCGGACAGGCGGCTGAGGACGGCGACACACCTCTCGATAAGCAATTGCTGCTTGCTGTGCGCGTTCAATAGCTGAGCTGTGTGCGCGGTGCGGTGCGGCGCGGCAAAAAAAATAATGCAAAAACGAAGCATGGGCGGCATGGGCTGTGTTCAATGTTGCATACTAAATAAGTGTAATTTTGACACTCCACTTGGCTGTTTAGACGCTCCATTAGCGATGTGATAACCTTTGCAAAATATCGAATGTCAAGCACCTTGGACTCGGTATTTTATGCTGGTTTATCGTGCATTTGGGAATGGAACGCAATGGGACCACCGATCTGTCCATCAGTCGACAGAATCGAAAGAGATCACGGCACATCTGTCGAACTCGACGCATCACATGTTTGAATGAATTAGGGTTCACTGCCGCACTGAAAGGTTACGGGAAAAGCAAATACCGCTTGATTTGCTTCCATTAATCGAAATTGAGGGTTAAATCCAACACAGGATGTCACTAATGCTACCCGCAGCACCATATGTCTCGATGCACTAAAGACAATGTTAACTACCCACTCTGGCGCACTTTATTAAATGTAAACAACGTCGTAAAATGCATTTTATTTGAAAAGAAAGTAGGCCCATTGTTGTGGAACCCCAACCCGCTAATGAAGAAGCACTTCGCAGACCTTCAACATAACTCCTCGTGCCCAAAACAACCGACCGTCGTTTCTCTCTCCCATTTCATCATTCATTCGATAATATCTTGTTTAGCTCCAAAGTGCTCATTCGTCTTTGAGTCGCTTAGAACCATCCCAATGCGAGCATCATTGAGAGTCGAATTTATTGGTTCCTCGTGAACTCTGACCGAGTACCGATGCAGCTAAGCACATTAAGAGTGGGCGATGGAGGCGGTCGTAATTAATAGTGATGCAACATTTTGGAGGAAGACTCCATAAAACCCATCGACTAATAGTTTTTCGAATCACACATGACAGCGTGAATCAGCTCTCCTGCAGCAGGCCCGATCCGAGTCAACTCCTTCGCGCGGTCGGTCGTGGCGATAAATCTCCTCATTTTTTTCTTCTGTTGTTGATATTTTTTATCGTCACATAAAATCTTAATTAGTCACCCGATTGTTGAGAAGCACATTTTCTCCCTTTCTCCTCGCAGCTGCAGAGACAGAGCCGCGGGCGCGCTTCATCGCATCAGATGACTTCTTTGTTGTGCATTTCACCGAATAAAAGCGACCGTAAAGCTCCGCGAAGGCGTGTTTGAAGTGACAGACAAAGCGGAACACTCCCCGACGGGCGTTAAACAAAAAATTCCAAAAAAATATCAAAACAATTTTGTTTTACGTTTTCTCACGACGCACGATGGGCTGAGTGAATGCTGGCAGGTGGTCTCTAATAAGCCGAAGACAACTGGGTTAACGTCCGAAACCCCGCCTGGGCTTTTGTGCAAAATTCGAATGCGGCGGAAAGTCTCAATTCAAGATTAAGTCATAAACTCGGTAACTTATCGCCGGTCCACAATCGACAAGCCAATTAGGGTCGATATTTATTTCAATATCAGATAACAAATTTTTAGAGATCGTTATCGCAGCTCATCAGGTTCAATTCGAATGAGTCTTTCCATAAATAGCGATATAATTTGAATAATATTTTCCTTAATATTCGCACCTCGTTCGAAAGTGTCTCAATAAAAATGTCTCTAGAACTTCGACGGACGAATTGATGTGCTTTCAAATGACCTCATCAGCGAGGGATAAGGAAGACGGCGGACATTTTGGAGATTTCTTTAGTTTTTTTTTCATCAACAAACCAACTGAGTTCTGCCATGGTTTTTGGCTAAACTTGTTTGTTTCTTCCGCGCTTCAGCATTGAAAAACGAAAAATTATGCAAATCGCCGTAATGAGTGTAACGAACGAAATCATAGAATTAATGTTACACAATTCTTTCGAAAAGAAATATTTATATGAATTCCCAGTGCATTTGCATAAAAATACAATGGGCCACGGTAATAAATAACGTGGATAATTGAGTGCGTGAAGTTCAAGGGTTGCCACAAATTAATTTGAAAGATGTGTTTTTAAAGAGGCGTTTTCCTACCTTTTGTCTTACGTTAATGCCTGGTAATTAATCTCTGGTTCAAGTAGGAAAATGGGTTTTCATTTTTGACGCAGAACATCTTGGGGAACCATCTGTGCTGCCAGAGTGAAGAAACTTTGTAAAATGAGTATACAAAATGTCCCTAAA
Organism: Eristalis intricaria; assembly: GCA_964034865.1. NCBI lineage: Eukaryota > Metazoa > Arthropoda > Insecta > Diptera > Syrphidae > Eristalis > Eristalis intricaria. The sequence continues at coordinate 89,585,170 of OZ035875.1, read as the reverse complement.
ATCTTTCCAAATTCATTAAAAATCTTAAATAAATCAAATAACTTTTTCAACATTACTCTGCATTTCAAATTTTTCGTCTGAACCCTGTCAAAAAAGCGAAAATATGTTGAGTATGAATGCTGTCAGGTAGCCCCTAAGACCACTGGGTTGTTCCAGAAATTTACTACATTTTTTCCCATTAATGGCCACAAGTTGAGCAACAAATTATTCGTCTTCTATTTGCTTTCCGGCATCGGCGAACTCGATCTGGACATTCATCAAGTGCATAACCCAGAAATTAATCAGAAAATGATCGCCTTTTCGGATAATAGCGCGCATTTAGCTCAAGCCATAGTCTCTAAACGGGCCATAACTTGTGGTACACATATTTGAGTTTTGGGCTTCCAAATGGCCTTTCATCCATAGAAGTGATGTTTGGAAAATTATTATTTAGCTATGTGGTTTTTGCTTTATGAGACGGGCATTGGGTAATGCACGGTTTATTTTCAAATTTGATTTGTCGATACCTGCCATGGTTGTAGACAGACTTTTCATGACTTTTCATTCATGTCATGAGTAAAAAGAGTTTCCAGTGACCTACGAGGCTTGCCCCATTCCAAAAATTAGAGAGCAAGGGGATTTCCAACTTCGACCAGAATTGCCCGTTGTTCAAAAAATGAGAAAAGGCAAGAAAGTGGAGTCATGGCGCAGTGAATTGGTGCGTCGGCAGCTACGCTAAGAGTACCAGGTTCCATTCCTGAATTTACCACCTTTCATAATTCATGGCTCCACGTCCTTCGAGTCACCGACAATGGTCAAAGAGTGCTCTTGTCTAGAAAACGCTAGAGTAGGTTCCATCCACCGAGATATAAGTAATGCTGTCAAATGAAAACAAGGGGCAAGGGGAGTAGACATTAGATACCCACTATTCTCTTATTTATCCCCCCCCTATCTACCAATGCTTTCAGAAAAATTTGTTCAAAATTGTTATTGTATCTTTAAGGAGTTCGAATATTGCACTAAAGGCGCATGTGATAGTCTAATCGAACATGTAAATTCTGATAAATGGGTGCAATTGGTTAACGAAGATTAAAAATGAATAATTCAACAGTATACTTCATGTTTTAAATTGTATAAACGAAAATCGGTCTATACACATAAACCGCGTCTTGAGAACTGCCAATTGCGATTTGCGAGTTTCACAAACTCTGAAATTGCATTCGCTTAGAATTTGCGATTTTATCTATTCGCAGGCAGCTAGGGATAGAATTTGTCAATCTTGTAGACCCCAATTTGTGAATCCACTTTTCAGTTTGAAATGATTAAACGAAAAATAAATAATTATATTATAATTATATTAAAATCGTTAATTGGGATATTGACACACTAAGAAAAACTAGCAACGTTAAAAACGGCCAACTCTAGTAATAATTATTTTTTTTAATCAAGGTTTTTTTTTATATCATATAAGTTGTGTAGACATTTTTATGCACTGTGTAGGAAATATGACATCAGACTAAAAATTACCAAATATCGATGTTCAAGTTTTTAAAATATCGCTTAATCGATTATAAGAGTAGAAAGGAAGTAGAAGAGAAGTTGTATAAGAGAAAAGAGTCACTTTCAGACCGTGACCGTGAACAGTTATTTATTTAAATAAGATTTTAGTTTCAAAGTCTTAGAATTTCAGATTTATACGATGTTTAGCACAAATCGGCCTTCGTTGTCAGCAAAAGAAAACGTACTATTTGATAATTGTAGATTATGAATAATTTTCTGGAACTGCATCATAATGACGGTGGCATTTCGTAGAAATACCACAGATCAGTTTTTGGAATTGGTTCATGGAATGTGTCGACTTGAGTCTGATACGAAAATTAGATTTTCCGAGTATGTACACTATTAGTGGGAGTTATATAAATTCGTTCTATAGCGATGTTTTGAGTTCGATTATTATCGGTCATCGATGTTTAGCCTACGATATTGACATCGACTTTAACATCCATGTGTGGCCAACATCGAACATCCCTACATCAGACCAATGTCCACCATTTTGCTTCATTTGACACAGAAACTGGTAATTTTTTGCGCTTCTTCCTTTACTCTACATGATGTGTGATAACTCCTTATTTAGTCATTTGAAACGCTCTGGCCCCCAGACTCCCCGTTATGGCCAGAAGCCAGGATGGTTAGGAACTGGCCCTCCTTTCTCAAAATGGCAGACCACAAATCTAGTCCTGAATGCTGTGTGAAGAATTGATCATTATCAAGAATAGAAAAAATCGGTGGTTTTAAAACGTTTCTTCAGTACAGACTCGATTTACGCAACCCTTGATTCGCGCACCTCCTCCTAATTTTGAAAATGTCTGAATGCGCATGTTCTAAACTTTTCTTATTTTAAAAAAAATGTGCTCAACAATAACGATTTCTTTTAGTTTGAAAAATATATTTTTTTAATCACATAGCCATTTGCTCTATAGAAACATAGCCATTTAGACTATCATTTGTTTTTGAAAATGTGAGCAACAACCTCGGTTATTGCAACTGCTTTAAGTTCTATTAAATTCGAAAATCGAAAATAAAAAGTTATTCGTGTTTAAAATTGCTTAATCTTATTTGAACTTGCTGAAATTTTATTTGTTTAATAAATTAGTCAAAACAAATTTTTATAAACAAATAATTTAATTTTAATTAATTATTAATTTTAAGTGGTTTTTAATTTGTTTAATAAATTATTCAAAATGTAAGCATTTTCGTTTCATACTATCATATGTATGTATGCAGTCGACTTACAAATTTGAACACCAAATTTTCAAAAGTCCGCATCAGTCAGAACACAAAAAAATTGATCAACAAACTCTGTTTAAAAAAAAAAAAAATCATTCAGCACAAAAATGTCATTAAATAGTTTCCCTAATACTTTCGCGAATAATAATGTCCGCACCCTATTTTTGTATTCATGTTTTCTCTGATTTAATCCTCTCCATACACGAGTGCATCCAAAGCAAATGGTTATTGACTTCCCCGCCAATAGTGTCATAAAACCCATTTACGCCACACAACCTATGCCAACAGAAGACAATTATTCCCGCATAGAACAAAAGCAACACAAGCAATGCTTTATTGCCGTCGAGCATGACACATCATACCGCAGTCAATAGCGCCAACACAGTGTAATTTACACGTCCCTCCACAAGTCCCCATTCCCCCTCCTTCCGTCAATGCACAAGTTTTTCTGTTTACCAACACACTGCAGCAAATTAATTGTTGCTACTACAATTCACACTTGTATTTCATATTTCTGAGTCATCTTCTCTATTTTCAGATCCTGCTGGCGAACTCGGATGGGCGTTCACCTTAATCATAGTCTCAATCATATCAGCTCTTATAGGTGCTATAGTAATGGTCGTAGTTCTTAGATGTAGAAGGTAAGTTTTTGCCCCCGGTGAATGGGGTTGTTGTGTTGTTGTTGATGCGTGTAGTGCATGTTAAATTTCGTGTCCGTGGTCGCGGTGTAATGTCTTGATTATGCATTTAAGGGTTTCACTCGCAATTAAAACTGATGAGTATCATCATCATTTTGTTATGATAGCCGGAATGTTTGAAATTAGCAAGAAAGTAAACTGCAGTTGGTGCTTGTGAAGGAGGGCAACAAACCGTGACGGACAACTAGACACGGAAGCAATTCTCGGAGCTTCATTTGCGTAACTACCAATCCAATCCTGTTGTGCCTTGTTGATGAGTTTTTGTATCGACATGTTTTGGATGAGCAGCTGCTGAGATAATGCTAATTAAAACATTAAAAGAGACATCAAGTTAATGTGGGGTAGACGATGAGTTATAGTTCCAACTTGAATTAGTCCTTGCTTGTTATTGAGGGATAAGAGTTGATTATCATATATTCTTATAATGACACTCACTGACCTTTTAGCTCCGAAAGTAAATTTTACATAATGCGTTTCCCCATGATGAACAGAATACAGCATAATTCAAATGGGAGGTCTTACAAAACTAGAGTTTAGCAAGTTTCGATGACTTTTCGAGACATATCGCGCAATAACTTGAGAATTATTTCGGGAATATCGGTTTGCAATGCGTCAACATCTCGATGGTTGTGTTCATAAACATGAGCTTATTACTTGGAATTGTGACACATGTCTTACACATCCATATATATCATCGATTTGAAGCCAAAATAATTCAGTTAACATTTGGATGCAGCTACGAATAGACGATTAAGATTAAACATTCTTCATTTTCATCAAAAAATAAAACAAAGACAAAAAACCAAGTTCTTAGGACATTTCTATCATAGTTAGCCTCTTTCTGTGTACAATATAGCTTAGCCTATGGTACGATTAGGTGGACAAGCTAGTCGAACATAATCAACTCGAGAACTGCGCTAAACTGTTCGGTTCCCTTGGCAGTGGTTTTTACCTATTTTCGAAATATTTTATTTATTGTTACAAAAGCTCACAAAAATATGTTTATACATAGGTTAAAAGATAAATTATATTTTTTGTTAAATTTGTTTAAAACTTAAATCAAAAACTATTTTTGACTAGTTCAGATTAATCTTCTAGGCCATGAAACTCTAGAATATATTGGTAAACATCAAATGCATTGCATTCTCAAAACAATCAGCATTTTTCAGTTTATGACATATACATATATAAGTTAGTAAAACAATATTCCTCAGTTTGCAGATGAAACTTTCAGAAATGTTTTCTTTTTACTATTAGTCAAGTAATACAAACAATATGGCAATGTGTTAAGATGTGCTTTCTTTAAGCTTAATTGAAGTTGTGATTTGAGTATTTTACTATGAGTCAACCATTGTGAAGAACGTTTTTTTTTAATAACTGTGCACCAACAAAGCAATATCCACTGAACACCGCAAAACAAAGTTAAATGCCAAACTATCGCGCTTTCGTTAAGCTGTTGACAAATGTTGAACTCCTTATCTTTGCCGCCCGGGTATATAATTATTTTAAAGCAGATCATCATAACAGTTCCTTTTTTTGTAATGCAATTTCTTCTTCTTTTTGTAACAAGAAAATAAAATTATCAAAAAATAAAATTAAAAAATTCTTGATTTTTCGTCAAGTATCGCGACACTTTGTGTCTGCTCGAATAACGGTCAGTCGCCAAAACTGGGTATCCTTCACAACTTGAAGCGTGGCATAGTTTGTGCGAAATCTGTCTGCAGAAAATCAGTTAATATCGCATTGGGTCTCTTCCCTCATTTCGAAAGGAAAAGGGTACGATGATGCCTCCTTATAAGTCAATCTTTGTGGATGCACTGATGTTTAGTTGAGCACTTGTAGATTGGTTTCTCTCCAATAATGCTACTGTGCCTTTTCGACCACGCTGCTTACCCAAATGTGAGCCTTTTCCGAGATTTTTTGCCAACATTACCAGCATGATCGTCCGGCTTCAATGTTAAGCAAAACTAAATTCAAATGCAACCACAAAATAAACCGAGCCAACTCTGACTAAGCTTAAATCTGCTAATTGCCGCCGAATCGACATTTCTTAGTCTTCTTCAATACTGCCTGCTACAGCGGCTTGATATCGCACCAACCTCCGTCTGGTTGGTGGATTAAAGTCCAAACGAGTATGTCTCAAACTTTTCCATGTTGAAGCCATGATGTGAACCAACCTCGTGGCGAAATTCACGTTGTGTATTTGAAATTGAACTGGTTAACGGCAGCACAGCCTTTAGGCGGGGTTATGCTAAGTTGCTAAACATACGTAGATTTCCATATATTTTAAACAACTTACAAAATGATCCGTTAGAATTTTTTATCGGAAAATAATTGGCCGTTTAGAGGTTTAAATATTTTTTGCATGTACGGCAAGCATGGCACTGTGCATGAAATGGCAAACCTTACTGAACATGTTGACAGCTGGTTTACGTCACTAACTTTGACAGGTGCTACAACATAAATTTTGGAAAAACAAACTATTATTGATATGAGATCGCCCTTTATTTTTCACAATATTAACCAGAAATGAAGTATTACATATATGCCCGATTTCTACCTCTCTTTCCTTAAGGTTTTTGACTACTGTTTTTTATAACGTGTTCATAAGCCAAATTAACCAATCAGAGGACGGCATTTACGTTATTTCGTGAATAGCCGTCAAAAATTCATGAAAATCTGTCAAAAAGGCACTCAAATAAATCGATGGATTAGGGGACCATCAGCTGTGAAGTCGGCTATCTCTGTAATACTTCATTACTGATATTAACAGGATGAGAACTACTGTCGTTAAACAAAAATGTATAACACTGTAAATGATTGACATACATTTTAAAAACATTCACGTTTTCTCGTTGGAATGTATTATAATTCAACCATCCATGCACGAGCACGCAATATATGCAGTTGGCAGTTTCAATTCCATTTCAACTACAGTGTCAGCTAAACAATCAGAAGAACTGTTCAAGGTCTAAACGAATGGGAAATGCCAACAAGATAAAAATGCAATTCACTGTCAGAACACAAAATAATTTAAGATCCCCTCTCCCAACAACAGCGTTCGTCAGACATTCGAAAAACATTGTTTTTCCAAAAACCAGCGAGGAGCAAACAACAGACGTTCCCTAAAACCCCCCTCATTCCCTATTCCAATGTTTGGTTATACCGCATCCAAGGCGTGTATGCAAAAAATTCCACATTTCAATAGTAAATATTCCAGCTGCCACTTGAAATTCAGTTTAACTGACAAACAAATAGAAAGAAGCACAAAAAATAAAGAGACAACATAAACAGTAACTTTAAAGTCCACGTAGCCATTATGAACTTTTAGTTGGCTCAATTAGCTTAACTACTTGTTTAACCTAATTAAAGAGCAAATTTGTACGTGAACCACAAATGAGCACGGCGAAATAGTCCACTGCAATTTCTGTGCAATTAAACACATCCGCAGTCCTTTAAATTGCGCACACATCCCGCCCGGGCAGCGATGCACGCTCTCGCTAGATTGGATTCGGTATAATTGGTTCACATGCACACTCAGAATGTGACGGGCTGGTCCTTTATCTATCTGTTAGTGTTTTTCCATATCCGTTTTTTTCCATTTTTTTGTTGATTGCGGTTTTTAAATAAAATTTCAATCAGAATGTGTGAGTGCCACTTTGGATTGACAAGCTGTCATCGGTTTAGGCACGGCCGAGGGAATTTGAACAGAAGTGAAAACGATAGATTTTTCGAAAAAACAAAAAATAAATTAAGTATACATAATGTGGGATGGAAAAAAAAAACTGATACATCGCGGAGTTTAAACTTTTTCCGATGGCGGGCGGTTTAAGCACGTGAATAATAAATGGCCCAATTATGGGGATTTAAAAGTGTCATTGCCAAATGAGGATGAATTCATCCGTGAAATGTCCACATCCGTGTATGCGTGCATACTAAATGATTATCATCGGATTTGTGACACATGAATACATTATCGGGGGATGTCAGGACAAAAGTCGCACGTACAGCTGCGGTTCGGCCTAATTAACCACATGCTTTTCGAATATTATGAATATGAAAAATAAGTTCATTCAACCGGAATGCGTCGGCGGTTTGCATTGAAGTCCACCAATTATGTGTCGCGGCCTGTACTTCATCACGTATCTGAACTGGAACAGCGTAACATTTCTCCTTCACACAGGATGAAATTGAATTGCCCTAGAAATATGATCTGTCGACAGACAAGTGTTTTTGCGTATCTTCGGTTAGATATCATCGCCACTTATCCGGACCGCAAACAAAAGATGTTGAAGTTATCCTTTACATTCGCTTAATCATTCGCTGTAAATTTGAAATTCCCTTTGTGCTCCACTGACTCTAACGAGACGTAGTCGTTCGTCGTAAAGCTTCTTCCCCTCAGGCAAAATCAATAAACTCCTTCCAGTTGCATCTTAGAGCTGAATAGCAGATGAAACATTATCCCGAAAGCCCTAAGGCCTTGAGTAGCTTTAAAAACAAAAACGAAAAAAAAATCCTCTCAAATCAGATCAGATTCATTGTATACACACCGAACGTACCCCGTCAGCACAACGTCTCCTGTTTATGACGGCTGAGATTTACATTCACTCTATGTATGTCAGATGTCAGTTGACACACACAGTTCATACTTTAAGAAATGCGTACGTATCCTTAAAGAGAGAGAGGGCTCTGTGAGCTGTGCGCAACTTGTGTGTGAAACTGAAGCACTACGTGTAACTCCTTCCGATGTTTTGCGAATAAAATTGATGTAACGCATCAGTTACATATCCTGCTCCATTTACCATTCACAATGGGCACTCTGCCTGACAAGTGATTAATATACATTGTGTTCGCTCGTCACTACCTGTGTCTCTGCATTGCGTATTGAAAACCCCCATCATCGTGCCGTACGCAACAAAAAGACGTTGCGCACGTAAACATAATTCTTAACGAGAACAACGCAATTCAGCACAATACTTAATTTGCACTTTGAAAGGGGGCGGTTGGACAAGACATATTGCTGGAACAAAAAATGTATTCAATCCTCAACAATAAGCCATTAGGCATTACAAAATATTCGTGGAATATCATTAGCATTCTACTCGTGGAATCACTGTTTATTGCGAGAATGTAGATGGTTTTTTCTTTTGCCGTTTTTAACAATTTATTTTCAACACACCACACACAACAGCAGAGTGTGACAACTCGATTCGCGACAGGAAAACCATAATTGCAACCTGAGGAGGGAATGGTTGAGAGCTTGGGGTTCCCTGTGTGGTGGCTAATAGAGCTAATCGAGCGCGCGCCTTCAATAATTCACATGCCAATGTGGCGCGTTCGCTAATTTCTCGTTGTTCGCAAGCTATCGATGACAACGACAGCGCGGCGGTGCTTGGATTAATTTACGGTACACCAGAAAGACGAGGTGTCATTTGAAACACGTTAAGTTGCAATATCGTATCGACCCACGCGTTTGACACGCTTTTCAAACACAATCAGAGATTTTTGAAGTCTTGTTGCGGTCGTGAAATGATAGATTGTATAGTTTAGTCAAATGATTGTGAACGAGCCATGTGCCACAGTCTTGAGGTGTGTTGCTGCAGGCTTGACACGTCAGTGACTAATTTATGCCTCTCACTTAAATCATGCAGTTACTGATATACATTTTGCGGACGTTGAACTTGTGGAAGAGCTGATGGAGACGTGGAAGTTGGATTTTTAAGGAAATGTGCGGTTTTCAAATGAGCGGCGCTATTTGCTGTATTTACTTGCAAGGACAAAATGGGTGTTTTTTTTTTTGAAACGTATAACCTTAAATTGAAATAAAATACAGAGCACTGTAAGGTCAACCACCGCTAGTAGTTAGAGACTTCGTTATAAATTCCAGAAAAAATAGAAAATGTCTACGTCTATTTTCCACGAGATCTTTTTTCCTAAAAGCCTAGACTGAATCTCAAAGGCACGTTCGCGCGGTCTGTTTTTGATAGGCGTTTCTACCCGATCGAGCTTACAAGAATTTAGTAGCTCTACCTAGAAGTAAATACCTAGAAAAGACCCCATGTTGCCCCATTTCGACATTAACATATGATTAACATGTATCCTAATGAAAATGTCAAAAAAATGTTTTTCCCTCTGGATGCAACATTCTGTTTCGATGCAGCTGCTGATTATCTTGTTCAGAAATTAAAGTTTGGTTAAATTTTTCGAAGTTGTTGGTTATGAGAGTTTTCAGTAAAAAAATTATTTGGAATAGTTTTGGAAAAACAGCTGTAATCACAAAATATTCAACGCAAATGCATTCCATGATTATTTATAGCACATTTACAGTTAGTTTTTCACTGAAAAAAATGCACAATATTGTTAGGTAATTTTTTTTTTGTGCCTTATGAGACAACATTTTTTCAATTCTCATATGGTCTCCAGGGCTGATTACTGAAAAAAGAAACTGTTTACAAATGTATATCCAGTAGTCAGCCTCAATTCGAGGCCATTTTTAATATTTATCATTAAAATGCTGACTACTGCATCTTAAGGGGCTGATAACTCCAAAATAATTTTTTTTTTCACTGTATTTTACGTATGAACGTTAACGAAATAACATCTGAAACTTACATGAAAGTACATATTTCAACTAACAAGATTATTCAAATTCTTTCTTCACATTTTGAATATTTAATTTTTTAAGGACCAAATGAACGTAAAAAAATGTTAAGGGGCTGGCTACTAATGCAATAATGTTGTGGCATTGCAGATGCAGTGTATATGGACCGTATTTCGGCCATAACGTGCCGAATGTTGTCCTCAAAGCGCAATGTTACATGATCATGTTAGTAATTACATGTCTGTACCGTAATTCTAAAGACATGGGAAATATTGCGCCGCCCCATAAACCCCACCAAATGAATTAGTATGTGATTTGAAAATGTTTAGTTTGTTTTCCTTGTGAACCATGTTTTTCAATTAATGAACAATTTGTAAACATTCATGATGAATTTGTTAACCCAATCCAACCTCAAAACAACCAATAACTGTCAAATTAACTGTCACAGAAAACAGTGCTGCCAATTTAAAGCGCTTCGAGTTTTAAAAAACACCCTTTATAAGGAATGGTTTATTTTTTCTTCAAACACGCGGATCTTGGGTGCTATTTTCTTCTCTCTCAATTTATGCTGATATCGAATTGCAAAGTTTAAGAAGCTTTAGATGATAGTTATTGAGTCTGAAAACACATTATTTGAATTAGCATCGTTCCAAATCGAGAGATTTAGTTTCGCGTACTTGTTCATCGAAAAATGGATCTCTGAATCGGTGGTGTTGTGTTTGACGTACGGGTATGCTTAACAATCGACTTGGGCTTGACCCCAGTGATTTCCGCTAAGGCCTAGCATTGTTAATGGGGTCGTTTGCACTGTTTGTGCAGTTAAATGTGTAAGCATCAGAACGATTTTGATTATTGCTCAAATTTTAAAATGTCAATTTGCAGTGAATGGTCGGCGTAACACAAAACTGTCAAAGTATCATGAACTGGCAAAGAGGGCTCGCTCCAATTGGATAATCTATTAGGACTGATGTTTTGCGAGCATATGAGTTGCTCTTGTCTTTTCACGGAGAACCGGCGTTGTTTGGCAAGCAATTCGGAACAAAGCCGAGTTTTGAACGTATGTCTTATTTCGCTTGGCTTATTTCCTCCACATTTTCTGGTCAGTTTCTCGAGAAAGATACCGTTAAAGTGAAAGTTGATCTTCTGGCCCGGATTTATCCAATGGCCCTTCAGTGCAGTACTTACTCACTACACCCTGTCGATCACACAATTTGAGAATAATTTACAAGGAATTGTAGAAGTTCCTATGTACAAGATCCATGGCCTTAGATCTCAACCATCTGCACATTCCTCGAGCTTCGGCGAAAGCCTTGCACTCATCATGCCCGAAATGAAGGCATCACATATTTGGGACAGTAAAAAACCCCATCATTAGCTGCTTTAATTTAATCAGCGCTTACGAGCAATAAATTCGCCCTAAAAGCAAATTGATCCATTTAGATACCAGCCTCGTATATTTAATTACCACCCGGCTGACCACACACGTTCTATGCCGCTCCGGATAACTGCGGCTTTATAGCCACTTCAGATACAATCTCGAGCCTAGATACGTACAACGCGAAAAAAAACTCAGTCTTTTGCGATCCACACGCGCACAGTGGAGCTAGTACTGAGGCTGCTGCTACTCTTTGTACTGATGCTCCAGTAATCGTCGCTGATCTTTATCATTTGACCAACCTCTGGAATGCTCTCAATCTTATTGCGGATACGTGATATGCGCCAATGACCACCAATTGTCTGATGCCGAAGGAGCAGTAAAACAAAGAAAAAAAAAAGTGTGGATACCGGCAAGTAGATTGAGATCGAGATCGGTTATTGAAATTTATGTTAACGAGTTTTTTTTTGTTCCCCTCCATTCGGAGGCTAGTCTTTTTCTCTTCACTTACAATCTGCGGGAAAAAAACGATTGCCTGAATAATCGCAACGTCTAATTATCTAGAGCACTGGGCTTGAAGTCTCAATTTTCAAGCACACGTACTATCATTAGTGGTGTCAGGTAAGGTGTTAGCTTGGTGGGAACTGTGCTCACCATCAGCGTCAATTTCAAAGCATGCGAAACGGTATCAGATCTTGGGAATGCCATCGGATTGGACTATTATTAAATACGTTTTACTTAGTTTTCGCTTTGCTTTTGTTTTCTTATTCCTCTAAATCCGTGGGGGGTTATGCTAAATTTCATGGTAAGCGAGCTGGGCTAGATTAAAAATTCCGACAAGTCTTCGCAATAAATCATTTCGCTTTCGTGGGCTTTGACTTTCGGTGTATATTTCGGATTAGATTTATTTTAACGCAGCATTTGCCTTTTTAATGCCTAATTATGAAAACGTTTTACATATTCAATTGCTTATTAATCGCAACGTTTTGCTTTTGAATGGCTAATGGTTAGCGTTAGCGGTCTTATATTGCTGCAGTAGTAAATCATTTTTGTGGGCTTCAGGATTAAGTTTTGTTTCGAACAAAGGGAAGTTGTAAATCAAAAAGTATGTCTTAATTTTCAAGAGTTTCCATTAAATTTACTGTAGCATTATTTGTGAAAAATATGAGCATCTAAGGTTTCTCACTGATGAAAAAAAATCATAACAGTTACATACACGAGGTTTAACAATGACACGTTACAAAGAAAAGGCGCGAACCTAATAACCCAGAGAATTATACAGGGTGGGCTAAGGAATAACTACAAGTGCAATACACCTTTTCATTTCATTCATTTATTAATAGAGATCGAGTGGAATTAAGTCTGCTATATAAATAAGGTGCATTACGATAATAAATTAATTTGTGTAAAAACATATAATTTCTTGCATTGATGTACTGCTGTATGTTACAACCCAGCAAATCTCTAGAGTACACAGATAGATTCTCGTAACGAGAAATACCATTGACATAACGCACAGCATCATTGTAACTTAGGTTGGGATAGAGAGTCAAGGCTACTAAACGGTTTTTCAATAGGGACTTGACAACTTGAATTTTATTTGTGAACGCATTCTTTCAGTAATCATCAAAGTGTCACTGTCGATTTATTCAGTAAACTCAACATGGTAAGGCACACGAATGAGCAACATCTGCTAATCATAAACATTCATCAATTTTAAGAGCGTTAACTCTAATTTTCGACGAAGTTCATTTTTGGCTCAATCGGTTCGTCAAAAAGCATCGTGCGATTAAGTGTTAGTCATTGGTTTTCGCCAACAAGCCGAACACGACGTTCGAGGAACTCAGAGCCAACATTGAACACGAAATAGTGGCCATTTCGACCGAAATGTGTGGCCAAGTCGTTGAAAATTGGCTCCAACCAATCGACCTCTGCAAACGTGCCCGCGGTGGCCATATGAACGAAGTCGAATTCCATTCTTAATGTTTTGATTGTGCTTCAACCCGATAATAAAGATTTTGAAAGATCTCAAATGGTTTTATATATATACTAGTTTTCGTACCCGGATTTGCCCGGGTTTGTTTCTTCAACCGGCACTTTACCTGCATTATTACCGCACTTTTTAATTTAAAACAATAATAAGACTGCTCGAACCAGAACTCAGAGAAGAATTTGAATTTTCTTTTCTCATTGATGTCTATCCCAATCTCTCATTCTCATCCCTACTCATAATAAGTACAATTCGTTGACTGTGTGCATACATATTGAAGTTTGAATTATCAATGTGTGCTCCAGCAAAACGGACGGAAATTACGGTTTTTTCTCAACCATTTACGCACAGCGTGGAGGGATATCAAGCGATTCATACAAAAAAAAGTTCTTGGAAATTCCATCTATGTACCTGCGCGCGATGATCACTTTTTGTGCAAATTGAAGTCAAACTTTATGAACCATGAAAAAAATTAGCCTATCTTGTAACACATTATGTAATTAGTCTAGCTCTCAAATTTTATCTAAATAGGCTTATCCGTTCAGAAGTTCAATATTCACAATTTCAGCAAAATTTAATGATTTTTGTGTAGCTATGAATATGTACATGCATAGATAGTTTGGGTATGACAAAATAAGAAAAGCGCGAAAATGTTTATTGTTTCCTTTTCGTTTGGTGACTCAGGCAGTCGTTCGTATATGTTCGATTGAGACGTAGAAAAAAGTGAATGGTTGCACCAAAGCAAAATATGAAAAATGTGTGTGTATATATGGAAGTTACAACACACTGGAGGATGGTTGATATCCACGACTACGCAACTTGAAATGGTTTCATACCGGATTGATGCAACCACCCTTATTTGAGAATTTTATTCCCGTTTAAAAAGTGCTCGTAACTAACCGTATGTCGTACCGACTGAAATTGCATATTCAGCATCTAAATCTTAGAATGATTTTCGTTGAAAATTTCAGAGCTCTGCGACGTGTAGTTTCGGAGCCTTTGTCGGTGGGACACACAAACTTTCTGCTTTATAGTTAAGATATACTACTTCAGCATAAGTACAAGTAAGATTAAAGAGAGTACTAACTTCCTACGTATTGCTAGCGGACTAAAATAAGCAAAGAGCCACAGTTTTCGTAAACAGCCATATCTACGGCCAATGATCATGTTTGTATGCTTGTAGCCAGAGAGATCTCGACTTACAACTTGTCCAAGTCTAGTGGTAGTTAGTTATTGAGATTACAGTAACAGATCGAGATTTAAATGTTGTTTTTTTTATTGGAATAAATTGCGATTTTGTTAAGTTTTAATAAATGCAATAAATGTTTGATTGACGACTGCATGGCTCAATTGGCCCTAGTTAGCGGGCTCCCCGGTTCGAATCCTAGTGAAAGCAAAGTTAATACGCTTTTATCTAGTTTTCAAATCTGGTCCAGTCACCATTTGCCGTTGGGATCAAATTAATGGCACTGTCACTGGAGTGATCAATCAGTGGTAGTAGTCTGACTGTGGGTATCACAATGGACCAACATGGTCTAAGTGTGGTGGTGAATTCACTAACAGCCCCTCTACCTAACCTAACCTTGATTGACCAAGAGTAGACTTGTTTTAGATTGTCATTCATTATAATGGCACGTTCATGTAGATGAGAAGACGGTTTGGAAATAAGTAGCTGGACGTCATCAGCATATATGTGTACCGACGAATGTTTGCATACCGACGGAAGATCATTAATAAACATGAAGAACAGTCTTGGTCCCAATGTTGACCCCTGTGGAATGCCTAAGTGAACAGGCAAAAAGGACAAACAATGTTCTCGGGCCCGCGTCACCATGGATATAGCTGTTGGAAGACTTGCATCTAAGTTCTGTTTCAACGTCTGATTGACTTAGCATTGGGAACACCGGAGGCTTTGGTGAAAGCGTGCTGTGTCCTTCACAACCAAAAAACGAAACTCAAAACTCAAACACAAAAAAAGAGGCACCTGCCAAATTTCATGTTACAATTCTATGTTAAAAAAACGAAGCTCGGCTCCTTTGGGCATTTCGTGTTAAGTCGAGTCGACATGCAATGAATCATGCCCAGTGGAGGCTGCCTGTAAGCGAACAAACTCGCGCACATTCTCGCGATCTGAGGGAATGGGGTGAATGTGGGAACTAAGCGAATTTATAATCTTATTGAAACTAGTAAATTTAAGGTCCCACGGCCGCGTTTATTGCCGGGAAATAAAATCTATTGATTGGTGATGAAGCGTATCCTTCAAGATTATATTTTCTACAACTATATCACAAAAGTAATTTAATGCAGGATAAAATAATATTTAACGTCTATCTTTCAAGAGCAAGGAGAACTGTAAAATATGCTTTTAGACATATAACTAGTAAATGAAAAATTTCAGGACAATTGAGACAAATTTTGAAACCGTCACAAAATGTATCTGCTTTCTTCATCTGAATTCATGTATTTATGCCACTCGTGCGAAGAAAATGGACATAAAGTCATCGCACATTTTACTCACTCAGACGCCCTAAGTTCGGGCGAGTAAATTCGGTCCACCCGAACAACGTACTTTTGAATTAATTAAGCTTCTGTATTTCACACGAGATGTTTTCGCTATCAACCTCTGGCATCGGAACCACTGCCTAAAGTGGTTGAGTCTGAGTGGAGCGTACTTTTGATTATATACATGCTTGTCACCCCTGCCTACCTAGCTTGGTTTGATTACACATAGTGAGAAACAGAGAGTCTTCTGATTAGGAGCCTTTAAACTTACCGACTACCATTCTTGATACTTCATCGACTTGTTCGATGCCCGCAAAACGCTTGTTTCCTTGGACAGAGCTGAGAGTAATGTTGCATCTGACCGCTATCATCTACAGACGTTAAACCGTGGTCTACATTGGTGGCGCAAATGTGTCCAGTCAACACTCTGTTGAAATTGACACAGTGCATGGTTCTCCACACAAAGCACTTCCGCATTCCCACAGGAAATCAACAACTCTAAGCAACAGAAGTTATGCAACCAAAACCAAATTAATAATCGACATCTTTTTTCCCAAGAAAAAACAACAACAGTCATCAATTCAGCAAATATCATTAATTTCTTGTAATTAATAAAAAATGAAAAGCTCATTCGGTCGTGCAATTAGTGGCAATCGATTAGTCAATGTTCAAGCGGACAAGCCAGACTTCATTGCGTCTCTCCCTCGGCATCCTTTCATCTGTCCCGCTGGAGCGAAGACGAACGACGATCGTTTTGAACACCAAAACGATGATGTTGCTGTTTCCGCTCGCTACCCCCTGAAACCCATTTCCACAGCATTAGGCCTAAATGATTAAACTGTCTCAATGATTTTGTCGATCCTCAAAACGAATGCCTGGTCAACCATTTAACATTCATTTACATATATGCTGCAGGTTGTGTTATAAACTAAAAGGTGATCAGTTTTAATTGAGATACTTAACGGTTGCTGTTCACAAAAACCACACATGCTCACATCAAAATATGCACAAGATTAAGTTTTTGTCGCAAAAAAAAAAAAAAAATGCGAAATATTTTTAAATCCAATGACTAAGTCCCTGGCAAATGACTTAAGATGTGTATTTTCGTTTATCGCTTTTTTGAACGCTGTATTAATTCGCTTAATTTATTTATTTTACTTTCTCTTTTCAGAATAAAGTCGGCGAATGGCAATGGTAAGTCGAAATCAATTAATAAACGCATATCTTTGTGCACAACACAACAGGTCATTAAGCGCGTCTTAATCTCAAAGAGCTCTTAAAATTATTATAAGCTCTTTGTTAAGTAAACGAGTTCAGATACGAGTGAATTGCTGTATTCTGGGGGGTTTTCGTTTTCGTTAAGTCTGACTTAGTGCCATCAGTTGACACATTAATTTGATTGTGTGATAATAGTTTGGGAACTTCATCTACCTCGGGCTCGGCGGTGTACATCAGTAACGAGATCAAACGCTCAATAACTCTTGCAAGCCGCTGTTTCTTTGGGCTCATGAGGCAATTACGTGGTAGAGCCGTTTGGGATGCGGGTGAAGAGGTACTGGTATCTCTGAGAGACAAATTTCTCTTGCTCCGGTCCTGTTTGCGTTGAGAGCTGTACAGTGTCATGAGTTCAGTCTATCGTTTCCGGTTAAAATAGCAGCGAATAGTCTTCCATTTTGAGAATATGCCACAAAGGACGCTGTCTTCGACTCCGAACCCGTGGGACAAGGTAACAGAGGACACAACAGAGGAATCCCATGTCCAGCCCGGACTGTAGCGCCAAATACAGAAGAAGAAGAAAGACAAAGGGCGCTGAGAAAATTTTCTTAAGTCTGACTGTCGTTTAAAGGCCCAAACCCATAGAATCCTAATGAGTGGGACAGAGACAACAAATGCAGCCCACAAGTGGAATCTATCACGACCGATGGAATGGGCCATCTTTTAACTTTTTCTGCGTTTTACAGATGTTTACATGGAAATTCATTCAGGCGCTCTTTATGTGTTATTTTTAATATTTTATGAATGAAAGAATACTTTTTGTTTTCTGTAAAATTGCTCGTGAATAATTCCTATTCAACGAACTTGAAAATTTCGAATTTCTTAGAGTATTACAAAAGTTTACACAAGGAACGTTCTCGTTGGGTTGTCTGTTGCGTTGTACGACAGATTCTATGAGTTTGGGCCTTTAGACTTCAACAATATGAGACAAAGGACGCTGTTGGCATACACAAGTGGAGAAGAACCTCAACAAGTGGAATCAGCTGGCCCGAGACCGCTTCAAGGACTTGTTGTTTGAAGGCCAGGTTCCCCCTGACTTAAGCATCACACAAAGTATAAAATAATGCAAAAGGAGCAGTTAATTTCATTAAACTATCAAAGAATATTCAATAGTCTCCCAAAAACTTTCTGAATAACCATTCCCTCATTTTCACAACAATTTAACTTTCTTGCTTCAGAGGACATCAAAGTCAACTGCACGTTTGACCACAGACAAAAATAATCTATTAATGAGTGCTGCTCAACTCCGTGTTCAACCCTCACTTAAATCACCTTGCGACAGGCAGTTCACCCCATTTAATCGCTCAAAAAGTTTAAATTAATACATCAACTGCGACGCACATTCCCTGTTCGCAATTCGGATGCCAACCGGTGAGCGCCATGCCAAAAGACCACAAGACCTCTTCTGCACGATGTCGACGATGGCGCAAACATTCCCTTTTCCAGGTTGCCATGAAATTGCCTTCCGAAACTAATTTCACACCCAACGCTAGCGGGTGGAGGTCGATCTCCATTTATCTCGAAAACACAACCCATACACGCTTGCATACAAATCTTAGCTCACAAAGAACTCGCACACGAACTCTAGTTGACTCGAGGAAGGCGTGCAGCGGCGGCGGCATTCGGCGTTCATGTGCAAAAAGGAAAAGAATGTGAACTGCATTTTGAGAAAGAAAACATTGCCAAGTCATAATTTTTAGTGAAAGTTGCTGCTCCCGGTGCGGCAGTTGCTGCCGCAGTCCACACGACAACGACTGTGGGCTCTTTTACACACACACACACCCATGGCAAAGCCCATGGAATCGTTTACCGTATGAATCTTGGTGGTACTCGATGGTGCATCATGACATGCATCCACATCTCGTCGATGGAATAAATTTCAGCCACGACAACGGCCCGACCGCGACGACGACGACGCGGAGGGTGCCACAGCCGCTACAGAGTTTGGCGATGCAAAGAACAATTTAATTAAATGATCCGTGGAATGGAGATTATTTGCGGAACCATCGTGGGCACCATTACATGGCAGTCGGCAGATCCCCTTTCGTTCTGTGGAAAGTGTAACTTTCAGTGTCCTAAGAATTGAAGCCTTTTATGAGGTCATTACGAATTACTAAGTAATCGAAAGGAGAATCGGTAAACTGTGTGATTTGAGTGCCAGTTCGTTGAGTGCCCTTTGCAAGCAATTTATCTGTCACCCATCCTAAGTACGTAGACACTTTTGAGACCTCGAATACCCTACAAAACAATTCATTCTATCGGAATTAAATAGATTTATTGCAAGAAATGTCGACACAGGCATGCATACATAAAGCTTCATTTGCATGATCGATGTATTCTTTTCACATCACGTATGCGATCGAAACGATATCTTTGATCGATAACACAAGCGATACATTTTGAGGCCTCGATAAATCTGAGCATGATTTGACTGGTCATAGACAAAACGTATTCGTTGGGCTCATTCATCTTCGACGAAATCGATTCGAGGTTTATTTTGTTTGAACGTATTCTTAAAATATTCGGTTTTTTTTAGAAATGTGATCCTCAGCAGTGTGAGCTCGTGGATATATGCAAATTGGTGCCGTATTAGTAGTAAAGAGATGATAGGAGCTTTGGGTTCCTTTGACACGGTTTGTGTTTTGTGGAAGATTCCTATATGTCATATGACTAAAGAGGGATCTTGCAGTAACCACTGACATTCTGTTTTACTTGTGTATGTCCCTGTCCTTCCTCGATGACTATTTACTAAAGGCTGTTCCGAAATGAATGCATAATTTGAAAAAAAAGTTAGATCAGTTGAGACGTAGAAAATTGTTTGAGGGTCCATAACATTTTGCTGTTTGGTGTAGATTTCGGGCTGGAGGCACAATTGGACCATATATATATATATGGGTGGCGCTACAACCCGTAGAGGGCCAGGGCCTAGCTTCTCAGCAAACCACTCGTGTTGTGCGCGCTATTGTTCTGTCACGCGTGGAAGGGATCTACAGTTTAATGCCGATTCCGAACGGCGTAGTTGAGAAGCTTTTTCTAGACAGGAAATACTCTTTAAGCATTGTCAGTGACTCGAAAGAGGTGGAGCCGTGAAATATGAAAGGTGATAAATTCGGGTATCGAACCTGGCACCCTCTGCGTAGGAGTCGACACACGAACCCACTACGCTACGCGGACCCACCCATTGGACCATACTTCTTTTTTTAATGAGGATATTCAAGCAGTGTCTTTTAGTGGTGCTCGTTATCGCGACAAGATATCACAATTCATTCTCCTGAAATCAAATTGCATTGACGTGGCCGATATGTGGTTGCAACATGACGGTGACACAAGCCAAACGCCCTGTGTAACAATTCAATTACTGCATCAGGCAATGCCTGGTTGTGTACCCTCTCATTTCGTTGATCAGAATTGGCCCCCTAGATCGTGGTTATTAAGTCAAATGTGTATGTCAACAAGCCGGCGTTTATTTTGGGACACCTTTGATATCATACAGGATTACTGAAAAACTTGCAAAGTAAATAGGAATGTCTTTTTCATTTCATGTTACATTTTAATAAACAAGAGCTAGAACGAGGGTTAACAATTTAAAATCTGTATATAAATTCACTTTTGCTCGACGTGGTACCCTTCTGACTTATTACACGCAACATGAACCTTTTCGTTTGCACAGCCATTCTCGCCGAAGTGCTAACTTTAACGGATCAAGACATGTCCATTTGTTGTGCTAATATTATTCCCAGAGAGTGTAGTCCGCTTGCATCTGCAGAATTTGCTGGCTATTGTGCTAAAAAATATAAATTGAGGACCGTTGTTTTGAACCCAGACATGATTGCGCAGAGTCCTATTTGTAAAGTGCATGCTCTGCGTAGGTACCCGCAGCTTCAAAATACCTCCCGAAATATTTAGCGATTTCTGCGTTTACTTTAACTCGTCGGTCCAAAAATGCTAGGCGAAAACGGCCGTCGGCAGTTACGCCGACCCAAACGATTACTGCCGGTGCATGGTTTCTGCTTTCTGGTGGACAGAGAGGTCAGTTGGATAGGTGAATGGGTGCCCTTACGGTCTTACGGCCGCGACTCACTTACACAAAATGGGTCCATTGTTCGTTTAATAGAAAGAAAAATATACTACTTACTAAATTGAGACCATCCACCCTGCTTCAAATGAGAACTTCAGTGGACAACCAGTGTTGTAAATTTCCGAAAGAATACTCAGCCAAGTAAACTCGGTCATATTGCTTGTTCACTCTTCGGATAAGATAAAGCAATGTTCAGCAACAGGCCACTTCCGTGGAAATCAAGAAACTCCTTTTCTCTGATCGTCCTATTTTTTTGGGGTGGGGTGCTAAGATTCATCGTCATTTGTATAATTTTGAATGCTATACCGTTTTTAGTTGAACATATACAGATCCCAGTGTTAAGTTTGTTTTAATTAATTTCATCTGTTGTTCTTACTTACTTAATCCTCCACCACAGAGAGGAATCATGATCTGTCAATGAGCTAAAGCCATCTTGACGGCCACCGGTTAATATCTGAGAACGCTATATCCAGTCATCGCGACTCTTAATTCTCTTTCTTACACTTAAAGTTACACTCAACACTATCATTTTGTGAAATGACATTCATTCTGCAATTATGGGAAAATGACAGTGTGCAGCTTGGAATGAAAAACGAATGATGGCGGGAATGATGAGTTTGAAATTTTTAGGTGATTTCGCTTGAATGACGGAGAATGGTACAAGCTTGTAAAATTGTGTAACAAAACTTTCGAAATAATTCCATTGCGGGACTAATAGTGCATAGCATGAGATGAAAAGCCATAAGAAATGACATTCTAGAAATGCTATTTGAAAACTGAGTGTGAGTGAGTGTGTAGACTGCTTAAACTGAGTATACGACACTGTCAAATCATGAACTCAGCATCGAGAAAGCTTGTATGAAATGCTCAGGTCCGATTCGGCTTCGCGGTCGGTTTTGTCAGTAGAAGATGTCTCTCATAGCATTTATCGCAAGTAACCGTACAATATAGCCTAAGGCTTCATCGCTCTGGCTTTACAGCTCACCTGTAATTTTTACAATTATATGTTAGCTTTTTAAATAAATAAGTACATAAATAAACCGTACCATGCATTCACAAGGTAAAATTCAAATCAAATGTAGCCAGCCAATCACGTGTAGCCAGCGTGGCCGCTATACGACTTTAGTCGCAATTTGACGCCTGAAACCGTGACACGGCTTTTTAAAAATACTTCCATTTTGACACATTTATATTCTCTTTCTCTTTTAGAGACTATTTTATAAGAGACAATTTTTCCATGTAAAGGTACTCATTTCAAAGAGTGAAGTGGCACAATGTCCCACATCATATGAGGTTTAAAATGTGTCACATAAGCACAATTTCCATACGCCATCATTTACATGACATTGCAAGTGTTGTTACAAATGTGAGTGAACGATAAATTGAAAAATAAATGTTCAATAAATTTTCCTTGTATCTATTATTTACACAATTGTATTGTTCAGAAAGCGTCCCGTTAAGGACAAAAGAAACGAAAATGTCCCAACTAAAAACCAATATGACAGTTGTAGTCAATGAAAATAAATCCGCACACACTTTTTACCAGAAATGAAATAATACAGAGACGCACGACTTCTACCTCTCTTGCGCCTTAACATTTTTGGCAACTGTTTATATTTTATAACGTTTTCTTGAACCAAATTGACCAATCAGAGGACGGCATTTCCGTTATTTCGTGAATAACCTTCAAAAATTTCTGAAAATCTGTCAAAAAGCACTCAAATTCGTATATGGACTAGGGGGCAATTAGCTGTGAAGTCGGCCATCTCTGTAACACTTCATTTCAGCTTTTTTGCTGATATTGCGTCTACTTAAAGGGACAAAGTATCCAGGGTATAATAAAAATGGAAGTGGGACAAATATGATGTATGGGACATTTGTAGTGCATCTTGTTTGAGTAACAAAACACTAGTCAGAATCAGCCAGTAGCCTTTGTAGATTCTGATGAAGATCCACAAAATCTGAAAAAAGCTTGAAAAGGAATTACTTCAAAGGATGGGAAATATGATTGTTAACAATTATTTCCGGGCATAAGGAACCGCTTAACGCACAAAAAATATTTGGAACAAATTTGTCCAAGAAAATAAGAAGATGCAACTAAAAGACTTTACTACTCCTAAGCATGTTGAAACGTAGGAAAGTCAATCTGGTCTTTGTATGCTCTCAAAAACTCCAATTTTTTATTTAAATGTCGAGCTAACATGCAACTATGCATCCATCCGGACTTGGAAATTGCTCAACCTGTTAGAACGATCGATTTATTCTTCAAACATATCGGTGAAGTCTTGATTGATGGGATTAGAATTTTAAAAATCTTCATTTACAATTTAAGTTTGAGAAGATCTAGGACGTTTTTTTTTCTGCTTTCGGTAACGTTGGCAAGGCCAAGGCATTGAAACATTACAATTACATTACAACCTCTCTTTGATAACCGTTTTTATTGCACTTTTTTTGCGACTTTTTCAAACCCTGCGTGCAACCGGTAAATAATGCTGAGAATAAGATTACTAAAAAGAGAGGAGAAGAGCGAAAATTTACTCGAAAGCTGGTACGATTTCCGCATTCACGCAGGATCAACCCGCACTTTTCGCTTCCCTTGCCTACAAATCTCGCACTTGATGCGACGAAAGTAGACGAAAGCAAATGTCGAATAGATTTTGTTTCTTCTTCGTCTCTGCAACTTCTATAAATGTTACTGTAAGCAGGTGATGCACAGAAGTCATGTCTGTCTTTGATCGATATGGACTCGCACTCTCCTTTATAGTACATCCCTGCGACAGCATGTGGCCATTGATGAAAACATATTTTGGTCGGCGCCGGCAAGAAACCCAAGCCGTTCTTCCTATGTCTAGTTTCGGCAACTATTCATGGTATTTGTCTAGGACTTTGTATACCAGCTCCGTCCATAAGGTATGGCTAAAGCGTCCTCCAGTACACGCTCTTTTGCATTGAATGGAACTTGGATTATATTCTTGGACACGAGATTGTTCAGGTACCTAGCAGAGATCCAGCGAATTTAATGAGAATATTTCGCTTGACATTCCGTCTGTATTACATAATAAAAATCACAAAGCTAAGAATCTGATCTGAAGTTATTAATACACTCAAATAGAAAAGTAAATAACGACAGAAACAAAATGTTCCTCTTGCACTTGAATTCTCAAAAAATATTTACTGAACCGAAATGAATCCACTTGTGCCGGCGAAAACGATGGAAAGTTCAATTTCAGTTCAAATACAAAGCCCAACCTGTGGTCTGCTTGTTCCTGCGTTTCCCATGTATGATCTATGCGCACACCAGCCCCTTCCATTCAATCAAACCAATAAAACGTAACATTCCTATGCAGTCGCTTCTGCGCAGTTGCCTGGCCACTTGTCTTGTGTGATTGGATGAACGCCGCGCCGCCGCCGCAACATCTGCTGTAATGTAATTTAACTTGAACCTAATCTCCACTCAAAATCAGGACAATCGACAACGAAGCTATAACGAATGTGCCAAGTGGAACGAAAAGCCACCCAGAGGTCCCAGCTCACCGAACCAAACCTATTATGGTAAGGTGGGCATTCTTCTCAGCTTCACAGGCTAGCTGTCTGTCCCACTCTTATTGAGAGCTTAGAAGATAGTTCTGCAGTTTTGTAGGCCAGCAATTAGAAATCATCTCGCTTGCGCACACCTGAGCACTGCACAGCACAGCAGAGCAGAAAAGAAAGATCAGCAACTGTGCAGAAGCCATCTACAAATCCTCCTACATCGCTGCTGAATCGTGTGGTCCACAATTGAAAGGAAGGAGGAGAACACATGAATCTCCCCAAACACATGGCGTGCTCATGTTTATGGCTAAACAAAACAGCACAACAAAAAAACGTCCGCTGTTGCGGTTCCGTGCATTTCGTGCATCTGCTTAGAGAGGGAATTTCATCTAATCACTGACTTTTCCTGGCATCCGGGTCTGGGCCTCCTTCGCCTCCATCGCCTCGATAGAACAGATAGAATGGCAGCAGACATTTTAATTTGTCCTCAATTTGATTTATGCAAAAAAGATTGCTGCCCAAGGCTAATTGGTGGATAATCCCTAGCTGCTATGCTGACTGACTATTTGCAGCGGGACAAATTACCATATGGCGAAGTCGTGCATGCGTGAATCTGGTTGACGCCCACGCTCAACACTCATCCACTAATTGCATCGAACAACGATAGCACGGCTTCAGTTGGACGTGTAAGAAGGTAGTCTCGCTGGGCATTAATTAGGAGGGTCTTAGTCATCATCATCCTTAGCCGGAGCTTTGGTCTAATTGGAATAGTGTCTGTGGCTGTCACGGATTTAGAAAACAGAAATCTGTGCTTAGCCATCACGGAAGCCATTGACAGCGACAGGGTCGATAGACGGACATACACAAACTGCTGGCAGTTAGCGCGTCACTAAAGGTCACAAAACAATCGACAATGCCGAACGTATCTTTTCTCCCACTAATCCTATTAGTCATGTTTGCCTTGGTCGCGCTTCTCGTCTCGTTCTCTGTACACATTCCTCATGTGAATGGGGACAAACAAGGAACACACCATGAGACAACTCTTCCAGGCCGTCGTCGCGGCAGCAGCACCGGCAATGGCAAGAGCTGCAGCTACTTACTTTTCCTACTCAAGTCACAACAAATCGACGACATGACCAGCGAACGGAAAACGAAGGAAACAAAACGCAAAAAGAAACTCTTCAGCCCACTATCAAAAGTTCGTGGTAAAAGTTTTCGTCGTTTTTGCTGCTCGTTGAAGACAGAGTCGGGCTCGGTGCGAACACGAAGAGAAAATTCCAATTTACACAAAAGCGTGTTCGATGGCACTCGGCGTTGCGGCGGCGCGGCGTCGGCCTCAGCAATTAAGCATTAAAAGCTGCCTCAAGAGACCCCAAGTATATAACTTGTTTATTGGTTCAATGGTCATTCGAGAGGGCGATAATAGTTCATCCATCGTTGGATCGACATGAGCGCGCGCATGGCCAATTGGTTATAATGATGCAGCGTGGTCGAAGAGTGTGTGTGCCTGTACTCGCGTTGCGTTTCGACGGAGAATGGTGTGCAGCTATCGGCTTGACATCACGGAAGCACGCAGGGAATCAAGGAAATGTCGTTTCGTTTACTGAAACGCTTTGAACTTCTTGCTTTGAAGGGGGTTTTTTTTACTTTTGTTTTTGGAGCTTGACCCCTCGTCGCGGTGATTGAGGACTTTCTATCACGTATTGAGTGGGCTGTGTACTGGGGATGTGTGTCTTTGAAAGTGCCATAGGGAAGAACACTAGCGGCTTAAGAATCGAAGAGTATTCTCCGAGAGGTGCAATTCCTAGATTTGCATCTATCGTGGTTTCTAATTAATTGAACGTTTTCTTAAGTAAAACGCAAATCAGTCACGATATCTCGAAAATTGTGTTACTGGTTGGAAGTAGTTCCACTAACTCGACGACTTTCATAATTCTAACACTGGCGCCTTTTCAGCAGTCGATTCATTGAACTCAAATTTTGGTTACTCGGCCGCACATTTCGATGTCTCCTCTTACGACGCTGGATCAGTTTTCTTATAGAAGCCTTAATGTAGTTCCATAAAAAGTTTAGGAGTCTTAAGTCACACGGCCTATGCGGCCAATCTACAGGACCATTTCTGGATATAACACGTTCATCGAATTGAGTTTTTAATTATGTATGTATGTATGTTATTTTACTTACTTACTTAACAGCCCAACGACCCTTGGAAGTTCCGAGAATGAGCAATAGCTGCCTTCCATTTTTGCCGGTCCTGGGCACGCTGTTTTCATTCATCTGGACCAAGCTGTCTTGCATTCACGATTACTTGGTCTTTATACCGGAGATTCGGTCCGCCTCTTCTTCTCGAACCAGGAGGCTCGACTCCGAAGGGCCTCTTAGCTGGAGCATTGTTGTCCATGCGCTCGATGTGGCCGAGCTAGTGTAGTCGATGAATGTTGCCTTCCGGACTACATCCATATCCTGGTACGGCTCGTAGAGTTCACGGTTGTATCTTCTCCTCCATTCGCTTTCCACGCCGACGGGACCATGTATACGACGTAGATTATTTTTTTTCGAAGGCACCAAGTATCAGCTTCGCAGTTTTGCTTATCGTCCAGCTTTCAGCTCCATGTAGTAGGACTTGAAAAATAAGAGTTTTGCATGATCTTAGTCCTTCGAGTCAGGAGTTTTGACGCCAGCTGTTTTGACAAACCAAAGTAACACCGGTTGCCAAAGGCGGTTCTACGTCGGATCTTCACAGTAATGTCGTTTGTGGAGTTTACGTTTCCCGGGGTTAGACAAACTGCTTTACTTCCACTACGTCACGTTGGGAACGCTCGACGATGTCGATGTCGTCTGCATATCCCAACAGTTAGACTGACTTGCAGAAGATACTGCCTTCCGTGTGTACACCTGCCCGCCGCACTATCTTCTCCAGTACCAAATTGAAGAAATCATACGACATTACATCTCCTTGCCAAATCCGGTCCAGGTTTTAAACGGCTCGGAAGTCCTCGAGCAGAACTCTACTACTATTTGTTAGCGTGGTGCGACACGACTGGAACAGTTTTCCCGGGATCCCGAATTCGCGCATCGCACCGGAAAACTCCTTGCGTTGAATGATGTCGTAAGTGCCTTTAAAATCGATGAAGAAGTGGTGTGTATCGATCTGAAAGGGTCTGCCTTAGTGTGAAAATTTGGTCTATAGTCGCTTTGCCGGGCCGGAAGCCGCACTGGCACGTGCCGACTAGTGCAGTGCAAAATGGCTTTAGACGTTCACACAGTACGCTGACAGGATCTTGTAGGGGATGTTGAGCATGGATGCACCTGTATAGTTGTTGCAAGAGGTAGGATAGCCTTTTTTGTGGATGGGGCATCTATGTTATTTATTTCTCTCAAATTAACAAATACTCTTTCAACATGTCTCTGCCGTGGCTTAATGGTTTGGTACGTCGATGGCTACGCCGGGGTGCCAGGTTCCGAATTTAACAACTCTCATAATTCAAGGCACCTGTCAGTTTTCGATTCCCTGATAATGCTTCAAGAGTAATCCTGTCTGGCACTAAAGAGTTTTCACAATTGTTAAACAGACCACATTATATAAATGAAAATGACGCAATGGCAGTCTCGGCTGACGGCTTACCTTAACATATGTTATAACAATTACTGCAGAGTTTTTTTCCCGTTTCTTCCTGGCTAAAAACAATGTATCATCAAGTACAGATATCGTTATCTGTTCTGACACCCAGGCATCTCTTAACGCGACGGTCAAGTATTTTTTGTTTTATATTCTTTCCGCATGGAGACCTGGCATTCATCGCTATCGCTAGTGCAAAACATCTGCTGAAACTTAAAACGCTTAATTATTCAAATCGTAGATAGCACTGTGCGGCACTGTGCTCTTTATAACAAAACAAATATGGCCAATACTCCTTTCAAAACACTCACGCCAAAGCATATAGTGTAATACCGAGCATTGTGCCATTGGCTGCTGCAGAAGCTGTAGAGACTAGAGACCAGTAGGAGGATAAAACTGGTGTGCATAGTGTGCAATTGAAGCGCTCTCTTCTTCCATGTAAGAAGCCACAAAGACTCCTTATACCTTAACACCGGGCGGAGTATCACTCATTTCCCCTTCTTTATCAAACGAGCTTTCATGGTTTGGGACATAGGATCAATCAGATCCCCGTGGTAGTAAAATGGGCCTATTCTGACCTAAGTGACTACTGCCAACCAGCAGTCAGCCTCTCTAACCTAGCTTAACCTCTGTTCATCGTTTCATCCGGATCACGAATTCGATGACCCTATATCTTTGGAATTACCACTTCGACCAAATAAGTGTTTTCTTGACACTCAAATCAGCTAAGATGGCTTTGCTAGCTCATAATGTTTTCAATGTGGTATTTCTTCACTCAAACCCTCTCACCACAAAATCGAAAAGCAATCGACAAAATTAAAATTTATCCAATAAAGTGCGAGGGAGTGACGAGATACCATATCTCAATGTATCACATGATCAAATGCAGTTTTCCTGTCTGATTGGTCTCAGCCCGGTTCCGATTCAAAGACAAAACGGCTTCTTAAAGTAAAAATATGCACCCGGACAATTATCCACTTAACAAGATATTTCTATCTTTGATTCGTTCGCAGTCATAGCCCGATATCCTACATCACATTTCGCACACGTCATGGCCACACCATATCTGGAACAGCCGTAGGACCTGCGCCATCAGCTAAACACTCGCCACAATTGTAACTGTTGTGTGTCCACCGCCGAAAACGTGGAAAACGTTTCTTAGGAAAATTTACGATCACTGAAAATGGCCAATTCGTAGCAATGTGTCAAAAACAAGATAAGCTTTGGCCGTTACTTTTTTTTTCTTTTTTGCCTGAGTGTTGGCAGGGGGAACCTTTTTGTTCATTTTCTTAGATACATTAATGCGATACACTTCCTTCGGTTTCAAGTAATGAATGCAAAGTGTGCCCCGGTAGATACACACTGCTGACGGGGTTTTTTTTTAGGATTAAAGTGGCAGCTGTTGATACATTTTCAGTGCAAGGTTGGGTTACATGAAAATGATATCTCGCAGTTGGGTGAGACATAAATAGGCTAGAAGTGTGGATAAGATTTTATCCGAGTGAGTCGGCGCTGGTGTATTGCTCAGATTAAGCATTTACCAAACCATTGCCCGGGAGTGGGGGGGAAATGTTAAATGCTAGGATTTTATTGGAACAGCAACCTGATTTGTTGTGTTGTCGCAAAAAGGAACGAGTATCTGGCGGTGGAAGTGGATTAATTAGAAAATGTTGTTTCGAACAATTTTTATGGCTTAAACTAGTCGTACAGTAAATGTGTATAAATAGGACGTGTTCTAATAATCTCAGCATCGTATACAGTAGATACCACTTTTTGATTTCGTCTGAATCGTAAAAACATGCTGTCCGCCACCAGCTGAGCCGCTGCCAGCTGCTATGAATGGACAGCTGTATTGATGTTGTACGGGGTCTGCAGGTGTAGTTCTCTTGTGACGGAGAGAAGGGGTTGCAGCTACTTCCTAACTTCGTTGGGACCTTTTGCTTGGGATCTTTCCCAACTGTAAGAACTTTAATGCCTCGGAGAACAGTATAGGGTATAGAACTGCCCCAATGTTCGTGTACAAAAATGAATCAGAAGATGTTATAATTTTTGCAAGTGGCGTCGTACGTCAAACATATTTGACATATGTAAACTAGACAGCTGCAATATAAAAAAAAGACAAGCAATGGAGCGCTTTACTCCGCAAGAGCGTGGAATAATTCAGTCTAATTTTTCTACCAATAATCTGTCGGTGGTGCAGCATGAATTTCGATGTCGATTTCCTAATATTGTCGTGCCAACTGGGCAAACATTCCGGCGCTTAGCTTAGTCGAACAGACTGGAACAGACATAGGAGATCGTGAGGCCACGCCACTTGACTTCGAACAGGTATCACCGAAAATCTTGCGGAAAGTCAAGGAAAATGTAATAAAACGGGCACAAATGTGTATCAACAGTGGAAACAGCCACATGACGGATATCAACTTTCCCACTTTACAGAAAAACATTTTAAGGGTCCTTAAACTCCGTCGATAAATCCCTTCGCCAGGCAGGTCGCTGCCAGCACGGTAATGAATTCACCAGGACACTAAGACCTAGTTTGTCTAATATGGATACGCACAGTCAGACTACTACCACTGATTGACCACTCCAGTGACAGTGCCGTTAATTTGATCCCAACGTCAAACAGTAGCTGGACCAGATTTGAAAACCAGATAAAAGCGTCTTAACATTGCTTTCACTGGTATTCGAACCGAGGTCCCCGCTAACCAGGGGTAGCCATATAACCAACTGTGCCATCCAGTCAGCCAGGCAGCGATAAAATCTCTGTGTGCAGTCTAAGTGTGACTCCAAGACATCCTTCAATCTCTTCACGAGATGACCAAGTATTTCAATGTGTCAACTTCATGTGAGTCGCTAGAAATGTTACTTCCTTGACACTCTTTCCGAACGGAGAATTGCCGTCCATGCTTATCACTCCTGCAAAACATCTACTAAAGCTTGAAACGCTCACTCTCACCAAACGTAGATGGTCATCTGGCACTGGGTGCCTCATCACAAAGCAATAATACCCTACTATCGATCCAAAACGCTCACGTGACCTTATGAGTATGCCGACTCCAGGCAAACTCTTGCCATTGGAATTCACGCCGCTCGACTAGGTATCCCCTACAATGGCTATTGCAGAAGTTGCAGAGATGTAGATGAAGAAGCAACCGTTTCACATTCATTCACATCATCGTTGCAATCACAGTGCTCTCTCATCTCGCAGATTTAGTCACTTTGACAGTTGGACGTCCCATATTTCTACGACTCGGAAGAACTAAGTAATATTAGTATCAGTCAACTGCATCACTTTATTAAAAGCTCCAGACGGTTCGCGGAGTAGGGTCAACCTTTCGGATCTCGTGGTAACACAGTGGGCCCACTCTGGGCTAAGTGTAGCTACCTTTTTGGGCAGTCAGCCACTAACCAATAATTGCCATCACTCAAAATATTTTTTTTAATTTAGCAAAATTAATTCAAAAACGAAATTGAATGATTCATTTTTGCGCCACCTTGTTCTTTCTGTCTTTCTTCGCAATGACAGTCAAAAGACAAGTTAAAGGATTTAGTTCGTTCTAAGTGACACCCTATGTTTTTTCCAATTTTTGACATAATTCAGACGTCTGAAAGAAACATGCTTAGATCAGCTTCACATTCTAGCTACTACGTACGACTTCATTTGAACTGGATGAATCTGGGCACATCAACAAGCGACCCACTATGTTCGTGTCTTCAACCACGATTAACTTGCCATAAACTAATGGTGACTGATTAAACCAATTAATTGTCGACCACAGTCTGATACAAGAGAGATTCCGGCGGCATGCAGGTCTATACTCTTTACAAATAAACGAAACAAAAAGAGTTAATTATATTAAAGCTGACAATCACTGACATAATCGGGCTCTAATGAATGCTCCACTTAGTGCACAAATCCAACGCAAGACCATATGAATACGTTCCCGATAAACGTCGCTCTAGGTAGCTAAATGAACTGGTCTGGCATGGCCGTTCGCGTTTGCTGCCGATCATATGTGCACCTATTAGTGTATCCACCTGCGGTCGATGTGTGCGCGCCTGCTTGGCAAAAGGTCGTTCCAGTGTCACACGAACATGACTCAAATGTAAACCAACTGAGTACCTGTGTTTGCAGTTTCTCGTGTTTGATCAGATCGGCCTTCACCTGTGTCTCATGACAACGGAACATTCCTATTAGTTCACTTGATACGAGACAGCTGTGATAACAGGGAACGAACGAATCTACAGTGTCGTGACATGAGTTGCAGTTGTCTGTTTGCCAAATTGAAGACTTTCTTGATCTTCCAATTCCGAGGAACATTTCACACTTTCCTCGCATAAGATTTCGACTTTACGGTCCACAACACATGGCTTACGCTTAAGTAATATGATTTTTGCGAAACTTTACGACCGGCCCGATTTCAGGCGGTTTTATGTTGACAACTTTTTATGATAAACCTATTTGTCGCGGTCGGCTGGTGGAGCAATGGACCCGGCACTGTGGGACCGACGCGACTTTGTTTTATTTATCCATTTGCATGCGGAATTTACGACCACCTCGGTGGTGGCCTATTATTCATTTTATTAAAAACAAAAAATGCCTGAAATCGTTGAACGGGAACTATGTACACACTCGTGCACCAAAAGCTGGGCGAATGCTAATGTGGAGCGGTGAGGGGGAAATGTACATTGCAGAGGGCATGTAAACTGAAGCGGCAGTTAGGTTTAAGAAATGTGGGCAGAGTTTAGTAGCTTTAATGAACGAATTTATTGCCGGTAAAATTGGTTACACTTTGTCAAATGGTTGCACTCAGACTCGAATCGTAATCTAGACATGAAGATTTTCAATTCAGGCTTGTAACTCCTGTTTTATTCTACTTCTCCTCCGAAATCGAGTTAATGGACCATTCATATGAGTTAACTACAGGACCAAACCCATAGAATCCGTTGCGTGCGTTGCGTCCTGTCAAAAATTGACAACTTATTGTGTTTACTTTATTACATGAATTTAGTAAATGTTACAAAAGAGAATAGTCTTTACAATTCTAGAAGTATAACACGAGTAATGAGTACAATAGAAAATGGTGGAATGACTGTGACTTGTGCTTAAGCTGTATGCACACGAACTCCTGGATCTTCTTTCTTTTAAGTTGCATACACAATACAACTCATAAGCCCTAATGCGAGGGAGAGCGATATCAACTCTAGCCCACAAGTGAAGTCCATCATGACGGATGGAATTGGTCAACTTTTAACTTTCTGTGCTTTTGACAGATGTTTCCATGGAAATTCATTCGGGTGTTCTTTGTGTGTTCGTATCAGAAATGAAGTATTACCGAGATGCCCGACTTTCACCTTTATTGCCCCTTAAAATGTTTGACAGCTGTTTTTTTTATATCGTTTTCTTAAACCAAAATGGCCAATCAGTGAACGCATTCACGTTATTTCGTGAATAACCGTCAAAAATGTATGAATATCTGTCAAAAAGGCACTCAAATTCCTCGATGATCCTGGGGGTAGTAAGCAGTGAAGCCATCTCTGTAACACATAATTGTTGGTTCGTATTTACGATTTTTTACCAATGAAAAAATACGTTTTCTTCTGTTTAAAATTGGTTTTTCTTATAATTTATTAATCATTACCTCTTTGTCCAAACGCAACGGGCCTTGGGAATTGCGAAATTCATAAACTCTGACACTTCATTCATATGGAGTTTTCCCATTCGCAGAGAGCAATGGGTAGAACCCGACAAACAGAATGTGTGGAATGTGTGGATCGCGTTTGCCTCTATTGTGTATTGCAATAACAGCTTGAGGGTTCCCAAAGAGAATGAATGATTCGTGGAGAAAAAATATAGTTGCCGGCAATTGCTTGTTTCTGAAAGTTCGCGTTCGCAGTTAACGGTTCATATGAAATGAATGTTTACTGAAACACAACAGGCAATTTCCATCGACTTCAAGTGATTTCAAATACCATTAGCTCTCAATTTATACGTGCACGCCAGATCACATTCCCCTCGCTCTCAACTTTTAAATGGCCGCAAAAACAGCTGACTGTTGAAATAGGAAGATAGAAAAAAGGGAGAGATAGAATGAGAAAAGAACACCAACATGACCAAAATTGACTGAAATTCACGCTGTTCGCTTGTTCAGTTTCACAGTCTCTCACGGACGCATGAACTCGAGAAGATTTAACTAGATTTTAATGAAATCGATTGATTTCGAAGCCTGGTATCTAGTAGATTTGCAGAAATGTGATTGAATCTCTTGATTTCGTTCTGGGGAAACATGGTATTACCTCGTTCTACACGCGTTTCTTCTGTGGTAAATAAATAAAGTTTCAACTTGAAATACTGTTGCCTACCACAAAGTCGATCTAATGATCGTATACCGTAAAAGTTCGACTTAGAAGGAGGCGACTGTAAACATTCTCTTACATTTACACAAACCATTTAAAAAACCACCTCCATTTACACATATGATTTATATTTCAGGCGGTCGACCTTTACCATGGTGGTGTCGAAACAGTCGAGCTGGTACGAACGGACGCTCATCGATGTCAGCCAAACACCCTGCAGACAGTATACGGAGGCCAACGAGTAACTCTGGCGTATGGACATGGCTCAGCAATCGAAGGTCATCGGCTGGACCCGATCAAATTGGGCCACCATCATCGTCGCCAGCAGAAAATCACTACACCCACATGGACGATGCGTATAGCCCAGTTGGCACCGGTGAAGCGTTATATGCGGAATTAGATCGGGAATCTGTGCGATCAGCAAACCCATCGTATCAAAACACAGCATACAGTCAGTGCGGCGAGGTAAGCACAATATCGAATCATTGTCCATAGCACCATAGACTAACAACCTTTCGTTGTCTCCTAGAAGTATAACTTCCAAGCACATGATCAGGACATTCCAATGGTTGTGTCATCAGCACCAAGCAGTGCCTACTACTCAGATCTTTCGGTAACAGCAATACCCGGTGGGAATGACCGTGCCTACGAGGTAGTTGGACTCACAGTGATGTCTCAACCGCTTCCAAATTGGGACGCTGCGGGTGACTCAAGTGGCGGCAGTAGTGGAGGACTAGCGTCAGCGCGGCGTATTCCCCGTTTGGCTGCCATCAACGAAAGTACGAACACAGTGCCCTCGGATTATGTTTAAGTTCTCCATCCACACCCATTCAAGTGCAGCTACACTTCGGATTTAGTTGCACCCCACAGGCCCCGCCCCACTCCTTAGTAATGTTTAAGTTAATTTGTACAATTTCGTTGTAAAAATATATACATACATACATACATACATACAAACGAGCTTAAGAGAGATTTGTTGACAAGGAACAAATTCATTTCGTAATTCGATAGGTTAAGTTTAAGTCTATGAATTCTTTTAAAACGTATATTAAGCGATGAAATCGTTGGTGATATTTATGATATATAAATTATAGTAAACAATAATTGTCGATTCTGTACTGAAGTTAAATAAACGAATTACACGTATAAGTGAATGTATGTATTGAACAACAAAAATAAACAACAAACAAAAAAAACGTTAGATATAAAAGAGCTTCTTTTAAAAAGAAACAGCGAATCATAGGTACTTGTAATAAACAATGGTTATATACTTATAAATATAATTGTTAAGATAAAGTAATTTTTATATATACACAAGTTCACGAAATAAATTATATATATATGTATACAAATGAGATCTTTCTGATAATTATTTAAATTAACAAATGCATGTATGAAATTATATTTACAACAAAACAACAACTTAAACAAACAGGATAAACCATGTTTTGCTCGTAGCAGTAGTTTATCGTTAAGCAGCAGAAATTCAAATGCAATTCTATCTGTCAATACAGGAACAAATAAATTATAACATTTTTTTAGTTTAGTTTGTAGTACTTCTACTGTTTAGGTTTGTTAATTGTGATTTATTACATATTCTTATTTTTTTTTTTCTTTTTGTTTTTGTTAGTAACATCTGCAAACAATTTGTTGATGGGCGATGTTTTTGAAAATCATTTTCTTTTCTGTTTTTTTTCGAAATTTATCCATGCTTTTTTTGTTTAGTTATGTATATTTAACTTCGTGTATATAGTACTTTTAATAAAGAGGAAAATCAGTTTAAAACGAATATTTTAATGCTGAAGTGTTTTTTATTTATTGAAGTCTGTACGAACTAAGGATTTGGTTGTGGTGATCCATATTCCGTAAGACGCCTTTTTAGTCGTTCCTCTAGTAATGAAGAGTTGTATCGCATCTGTTTCATAATTAGAAATTGCGTCAGTCGAAATGGGTAATCCAAATGGTAAAATGGTAATTTTTCTAATTGGTATATTGCAGCAGGTGTCAATGTTAGAAATGA
This sequence comes from Eristalis intricaria, assembly GCA_964034865.1. Classification (NCBI taxonomy): domain Eukaryota; kingdom Metazoa; phylum Arthropoda; class Insecta; order Diptera; family Syrphidae; genus Eristalis; species Eristalis intricaria. The sequence goes on along the minus strand of OZ035875.1, from coordinate 89,548,355 downwards.
CATCTAGCTGTCAGAATATTCAGTGAGTCTTCCCATTTCATCATGCAACGTTTCCGGTTCAGTTGTAAATACGAGCCTTGAATTTCGTTGTGACATCAGGGTTCTGTGTGCAGGGAATTTGTCCCACTGTGGAAAACCTTGAACGTGAGTATGCGCATTATTTTTGATCTTAACCAACTAGACATAGATTGGTGCGATATGAAGACAACATGGCAAACAAAATTCAATGTAGCGGCCAGAATACAAGAAGATACAGCCCCCTATTGCGAGTGTTGACTACCGTTGTCGATTGTCGACCATCGATTCTGAAGTTTGGTATTGCGAATGTCGTTCGCAGTCGATATTTGTCGACTTGACAGCAGTTTTTTCGCGATTGTAAATTTGTAGTCGCTGGTTGTCGACTAAGAATTTTAGACTAAAAATGCAAGTATATTCCGGCAAATCGATTGGTTTTTGTAATGTGAAGCGATTTTATGTCACTACAAGAAACAAATAAGAAGCAGGTGGCGATTATAGTGGTAAATTCAAACATTTTAGAAGAGAAATCCAGACATCGGTGTTTCCTAGAATCATAAACAACATGTATATCATCAAAAGTTTTCTTTTCATCGATTTAGAAAGTAATTCGGAAAACTGTGTACGAATATACAATTAGTAAATGAACAGAATTATTAAAGGACCTATTTACAGTTCGTCATATGTTACCAAAGGGTGGAAACCCCTCAGCCGCCGCGTTTTACATGCGATTTCAAGGAAATCACTTTAAATTTCATTGTCCCATTCACAACACAACTGATGTCTTTAAATGTTTTGTTTTATTACTCCACACTAATCAATATCAATATCCTTCGTAAAATGTACAAACAATTGGAGTTTTAGCTGTCAAATTGTATAATATATTTACAACATGAACTTTTTCATTCACAGTGATAGAATTATCTGTTAACTGTGGTACACAATACCAAAAGTGATATCAGTCGATAAATTTCTCGACAATCGATTCGGTCGATAGGCGACACTCGCAATAGGGTCCATAGAAATGTCGGCGCTCATCAGCAGAATTGGGTACCGGCTGACTCTATCCGATTTACTTTGCGGTTGGATTTAGGACTACGTCCGTATAAGATTGCGTGGGCGCAAGAATTGGAGCAGGGAGGTCAATAATTTGGTGCTGAACATGCTGAACAATTTCTTCTCGAACGAGACTCATTTTCGGCCCTGTGGCTATATCAATAAGCAACATTGCCGCTATTGGCAATTGAGCATCAATCTTAAAAATGATATCAGGTAAAAAGGGCTGTTAACTGACTTTCTTCCATAAATTCGTGCTATGTATCCAAGAAAACGGAACTGCAGGACCTACAAATAACGCCAGAGTCGAAGATGTGAAATTTGGCGACTGGGTCATATTACGGCGAGCGTTCATCTACTGGCACCCCGCAGTCGTCCCACTATAAAGGAGCGGCGGTAATAATTCTATAAAATCAAAACCACTGTACCGATTTGATAATTCTCGCTCGATTCGAGCTCGATCACCACTTTAACAATTGTATAAGTAGCTGAAAAACTAGGGTATAAATTGTATAAAATAAAACATAAAAACAATTTATGATTGAATACTGAAAATTTTGTTTTCCCATCTGTGACGTCGAATTAAGTCTTAGAAAAGATAAAAGTATTATTTGTTTTACATAAATTGTGTATTTATTTCTCAATAAAATTATTTTATATAAATTTTATATTATTTAATTCTAGTAAGGCATGCGTTTCATTGCTTAGTGGAAGTAAATCTTTTGTATTTGATTTAGTACTTATAAGTGTAATCCCGGGATCCAATGATAACAGTATATTTCGGGTAAAAATGTCACGATTTGCGGAAAACAGCCCTTATATATTCTGAAAGGGCAAAGATTACTCTAAATTATGGTATTTAAATTATCGAGGGATTTTATAGGAATATGTTGTTTCGATTCTTCAGAAAAGCACGAAATATGAGAAAGAAAAATAACACAAAATACGCACCATTTTTAAGAAGGGCCAAAGTAATAAAAAAGTATTTTCTTTTTTTAATGAATATTATTTAAAAGCTATCGTTAATCATTATTTTATTATTCAAATCACATTTTTTTTCAAAATAAACTTCAAAACCAAAAATGGTTAAACCACAATGTCGTATTTTCAGATTAACGTTTTTTATAAAACTTCGAAAACACTCAATTTCCTGATGCGACTGACTGCCCAAAACTAATTTTAGAGGAAAACCCTTAATGCCACTAAAAAAACTAGTTTGTTTGAGCTCACAATTTCGACGTTTGGCATATGGGCGAGATCACTGTGCGCGCCGATCATACAGCTTGACACTACTCGATTATTTCCCCTGGGGCTACATCAAGTTCTTGGTCGCTACCAAGCCAACGACTTTGGAAGAGTTCGCAGCCAACATTGGATCACATGTTGGAACGAGCTATCAACAATTTGAACAATCGCTTGACGAATGAATCTCAGGCGGTCAATTGAATGATTTGCTCTTCCAGAGATAATGGCATTAATGATACAACAAAGCCAGCATTTTACATCTCACGCCGTTTTTGTTTATTAAATTTCGTTTCCTATCGTTGTTGTATAGGCACTCTGTAAAAATAAATTGTTCTTCATGAACTTCGGACAATAAAAAATGAATTCAACAGCATTGATTATTAATAAAAAAAATTCAATTATAGATGTAGCAATGAAGTGGAGAATGCATAGTGATGGTTCAAATCTAGTGGAATTACGGAGTACCTACAAACATTTTGATCAGCATTTATAATGAATAGTGTTCAGCAGAAGATGGGCATTGCATTTCTATGGAAATTGATTTCAGAATGAATTTCAATTTCACTCGAAGTGAATTTCCATGTTTTGCATTTCAATCGATTTTTAACTTTACGGATTTGCTTTCAAAATGTCAAATGACAAATCAGCTATTAGAGTCTGAAGTGGTATGAATATTTATTGTTACGGAAGCTTTATCTATTTCGGAAAAAATGACAATATTTTTGATATGCCGTAGTCTTTCCTGAGAATACCTTTCAATGATTAATGGTAGATTTGAAGAAGTGACATAACCCTTATTCTCCGAAGGCAGGAAATATTTATATAACTAGTGCCTAAACCATTTCAATACATGCAGTTAAAATTTGTCCAAATTTAACTGCATGTCTTGAAATGGTTTAGACACTAGTTTTTGACACTTTCACGAAACTCTGCAATTTACGTCTGTACCATGCAAATTGTATGCACCAAATGCGATTTCCCTATAAGGGGACAAGAATTTGCTTCTCAAAACTTTAAACGCGTTTTTCTCGAAACAGTGTTTTTACGACTGGCGAATTAGGTTACTCAAAAACTATTAATCCAATCGGTTCATACCTAGCTCTAGTATGAAGTAGGATAAATCAAATCGGTGAAGACCTTCTTTACTTTTTAACTTGATGTTTAAAAAAAAATTTCAAAGGTCCGCCATTTTGTTGATATTTATGCGAAATTAATAATCCTAGTTCATAACAGAGCCTAACATGCACACTTTCAAATCCCGTTGTAATTTTTTTTTGTTTCAGATGTGCCAGTGAGCGAAAATTACATGCGTCGCCGAAAAAAAGGACTTTTGTTTGATCACAAAAAACAATAACAAAAATTTAACTTTTGTTCTTCTTTTTTAAGTTCTCAATGAAATGTATGCAAAGTTACAAGCCTAAAAAATAATTTATGTTCATTTACCAGCAGATTGAAAATCGTCAAAATTTGAAATCGAGAATGGGGTGGGGGTCCTCATAAGAATGCCATTTACTCTAAGCATAAACAGTTTGAAACTTAACTAAAAGTGAACGAAAATGAACATACGAGTTTTAAATTACTAATGTCTGCGTCCTTATGATATAGGACGATGTCAGGAAAGTAAGGGTTAAATACTCATTGTCAGTAATCAATTAGGAAGACAATATTAAAGACCATTTTAATGACATGTTGCGAAACATGAAAATTAAAGATTCATGTATGTGCATAAGTCCGCTAAAATTCACAAAATGTGGATTACACAGGGTGAATGATTCTTTTTTTCGCGTCTTGGTAGAAAAGCGATGTTTAAGAAGTAAGTTAATGTACACCTTGAAGAAGAAAGATTCAAGCACAGCTCCCTAGGGTAATCTAGTTTTCCAAGAAGCACAACGTGCAGTTTTGCACTTTCGTGCAATCATGAATGGAGCTGGTAGTCGGTAATAGATTGATAGATAGTCTATTCTTTCTTTGTATTGCAAATGCATTTGATTTAGCATCGCACATATTCCAGAGATTTGATATAAATTTACCTTTCTACTGAAATTTTATCTAGATACTCAACAACTAGACACAATTTAATATAAGACAATTTGGAGGAAAATAAAGAAAAAAAAAACATCCAAAAGGAGAATAATAAATAAGTAAGTAAATAAAAAAATAAATATGTAAAAACAAAATTATTAGAATAAATAAGCAAAATACAAATAAATGATAACGATATATAACAAAATTTATAAATATATAAATAAAATAAAAATACATAAATTAACAAATAATAGAAACAAAAAGTTAAATAAGCTAATAGAAATTAATTTATTAGTTCATTTACAAGTCTATTATCAGCAAGATTACAATTGTTGAAAAACTTTTAGTCAGTCTTTGAATTCTGTTAGTTATTAATTCAAAATTCGCTCTTAGGTGAAGATCAGTAGTTGAGTAATGCCAGGGTAAATTCAGCATCATTTTAGCAGTTTGTTTTGCGATGTCTGTAATTTTTGGATGTGACACTTTGCCGACTTTCTCAAACTTGTCAGCCTTAGAGCAAAATGGTTTGGAAAATCACCTTGTGGATGTCGATTTTGTTTTCCATGGATAGGTAATATTTCAGATTTATAAAAGGATAAAGTATCTTAATGGGCATATTAATTTTGCAAATTGTCCTTTTTATGTCTTCGTCAAAGGTTAGCCTACTGTGAAGGTGCAAGCCTAAATATTTGACGCAATTTTGCCAATTGATCACAATTCCGTTTCAAGTAAGCTGCCAGTAGGTAGATGACAAAGATTTTCTATACCGTGTGAAATGGATTGATTGTATTTTTCCTCATTAAGCTTTATTTTCCATTTGTAACAAAATTGTATTAATATAGTCATTGCAATGCATTGATTCGTCTCTTCATCGAGAGGAAATTTACGCGATGAGAATATAGCAGTGTCGTCGGCGAAAATAGCTACTTCGCAATCTTTCATCTTAGGAAGATCGGAATTGTGTAAATTATATAACTTAGCACCCAAAACGGATCCTTGCGGTACACCTTTTGCTTTTTTTTGACAACTCTTATGAAGTTTATCCAAATTCACTGGTAGACATCAAATAAAATTTTTTAATGTTCGTTTAAACAGCTCGGATTACAATAGCTTCAACGACAACCAAAAAAGGCTTAATTGTGATTCTGATAAACAAATAAAGCGAATTAAGTGGATGAACAAACACAAGTTGTTATCAAAAAAGCTCAACGGTATGTACTAATTTGTATTACATGCAGATCTTTGACTGCTGACTGGACTATACTAGTATCCTTAACATGGCGCATTAGTGTTTCGTATGCTGTCTATTTTGGTTACTTATTTCAAGCATGAAAGTGAAATTTTAGGAGACTCGCGCCTATATCCTCCGTAAACGTTACTAATAACATTACATGCACCACGGTTTGAAATTGAGCTCGTGATTTGTCAATTTTACAACAAAAACAAAAACAATAAGCCCATTTATTACATCTTGGAATATAAACACGTGTTGAGTAGGTACTCATAATAACATCTTACTCACCTTTTTTCGTTTATCTCTTACTGGTCTTATGCTTGCTTGTTTCTTAAGCGACTTCTGATTTGGCACCGCCTACGAAACTGATAGGGCACATAACCCGAGAAGGACCTCCGGCCACTTGCCGTAAGTAATTGGAGGCAACCTATAGGCTTGTTGTTTGAGGCCCACATACAGGCAGAATTGTAGTGACGGAAGGAGCTAATTAGGATTAGAGTACGTTCGGAGAATGCAAATTTTAATATAAAAAAATTGAGTTAAAAACAGAGGGCTACGGGATGTAGGAATTTAGAATTTAAAATGGCCACGTTGTGATGTGCATTTTTGCGCAGACGAAATTAAAATGTTCCTATTGACTACTGCTAGTACATCCCTCCACCAGGTTACGCAAGTCTTCGATGCTATGAAAAACCCCGGCGGAATTTATTATTCCCTTGGGAAAGTCCTTCACAATAAGGAGTGCTTTTCCCTTTTCCTTTCAAACATTCTTCACAATAGCGGGTTTCCCAATAAGAAAAAAAATCTCGAGGGAAATTTTTTCATAACAAGCATGACAAATTAAAATTACTTTTTTTAAGAGGTTTTCGAGTCGACGGTATCGTCAACAGAGGTTCCAGCGGGATTGATTCAGCGTATGCAGTTTCGAGTTACTGACAATGCTCAAAGAGTGATTGATTGTTTGAACAAATCCTATTTTGAGCATTTGGCCGAATATGACGGTTAGCTGTATAGAAATTAGTGACTTCCAAAATTAGAATAGTCCTTCGATTGCATCTGGAATGATTGCATGTGTGTACATAACTACCGTGCTTCTGATGATGTTAGTACCAGTTGTCTTTTAATACCGTTCGTGGTTACGTATGCTGGACATTGATGTGGTGATGTGTACGAGAATAAATATGAAGAATTCTCGGAAACAACGTTTGTGCAAACGCATTTAAGTAGAAACACGTTTTATCTTTGTTGGCATTGATTTTTCTTTTTCATAATAACTTATTTACATAAAAATAAAGATAAATTAACAAAAAATTAATAATATTGAAAGACATCCAACTTTTTGCATTTTAATTCCAACACATAAAGCTGTTATACAAAACTTTTCTCAATTACTTTTTTCATAAATAAATTGTTTGTATAAAGAAAAATCATTTCACGTTCTAACTGCCAAAGAAAATTAACATACATACATATAACTAGACCGGCAAGGTAACGCAACATAATAAAATAAAAGAAATGCGTTTACTCCGTGCGGTATTGTTTATTACTATTAATTATATTTATTATTATTTTGTTCCTCAATTTATGTTAGTATTAGTTTTTTTTTTTTGTCAAACACTATTGGTTTGAAATATTTGATTCAATCTTTTCGTGTGTTTTTATGCGTATATATTCTCCAAAGGCCAAAATGCGAACATATTCTAATAAAAGTCTAAACAAACAAAATAATAATACAAAAAAAAAACAAAAAAAGATATTGACGGACTTTCATTCTAATTTCTTTAAAAATAACATTATTTTTTTGTTTTGTTTTGAGAAAAAAGAGAAGAATATTTTAATAATAACTTTAACAGTCTCATTATTTAAGCTAAGAGTTGTTTTTTTGTTTTTTCTCAATTTAATTAAATTTAACCACAAACTCTGCTTTAATCGCTCGGTCGCTCGCGCTTTAACAAACATTGAGCGTTTAGTAACTAATGCCCTAAATTGCGTGGTGCGTTTTGTGTTAATTTTGTGATGATAGTGTTTGCTTGCTTGCGTGATGGTGTGGGTTTAGAAGTATTTTGCAGATGGTAACGTCCAACGATGTGATTAGTGAATACAAAGTTACGTCGCAGTACTCCTTCCGATAGCAGCTTATTCGAGTAACATTATTCATCCGCCTTTTTACTTACTGTAGTGTTCTCCGACGATAATGTTGAGGTGGTTGTGGCAGACGCAGATGTTGCACCACCTTTTGGTGATAGATCTAAGTGAATTTTCAGAGCACGCTCTCTGCGCGGAGAGTACAATGTGGTTGAGGCACATCCTAGGCGGTCCAATCTAGTTTTCTCCTTCAAGTTAAGCTCACGTCGCTCTTCCATTGTCAGTTCTTTGGGTTGTTCGGTATTATCTCTGCAAGTACGAATCAGACAGATGTATAGAAAATTTAACTGAAAATCAAAAAATGTACAAACTTACTTATAGAAAACAACATTTCCATTCAATATCGTCGTGAGTGGAAATTTATCCATTGTACATGGATTTGTAAACCAGTTCATCGAACTGTTGATGTTCAGCAGGGAGATGTTTGTACACGGGAAGGCGTTGTTGATCTAAAAGAACATTGGTTCTCAGAAGAAATCATATCAAAACAGTCTCGCGTTGTTAGTTACCTTGCTGTATGCAATGTTATCCTCTGGTATGCCCGACACTGACGACAACATTTGCCTGACTTCGGTGTTTTCTATTAACCAAAAGAGAAAACAGATATTTAATGTCCGAAATGTGACAGCAAGTGGCATAAACTTACTCTCCAGTGTAATTTCTTGGAATTTGTCTAATTCTAAAGTATCAGGATGCCACCGTCTCACAAATATTGTCAAGCTGTCGTCACTTGTTTGCGTAGGAATACCGTCTTCACATTCTTGAATTAAGAACTAGAAATTTGTTTGTTGTTTTAGTCAGTAAATATTTTTAGCAGATAAATTCGATTCTTACTTCGGAAGATATTGCAACCCTTCCATCGTTGCCCAATTGCTCATCGTCTCCCAGGAAATAAACCGGATTCCTGCCACCCTTGATCCACATTCGACAATTCTCCACATTCAATGTCTTATACTTCGAATCGATCCGATGCAGTTGAGCAACAAGCTGCTTCTTTGCCTCGCGCACGGATAAGCCTTGCTTGAATATCCACTCGCACACGCACGGCAACTTGCCCGAGTTGTTATCAAGTTCACTCAATTTCATAAAGTACACCTTTGCCTTGTGTTCGTCGCTCTGCAGGATTTTCCCGAGCTCAACAATCAGCATTTCACCTTCATTTAAGAAGAGTAGGGTGTGAGATGGGTAAATTGGATCACTTTGATCGTATTTCCTGAAGACTGTGAAGTAGTTTCCTGGCACATGAATCAGTGCTTCTAAATGACGTTTCAGCTGGGCCATTTTCATTCTTGAATCAACAATAACTTTGTACATCACGGGCGGCTTACGATTACAATCATCGGAAAATTCGCCTGGATTTCCGTTTATAATTGCCATGGCAGAAGGTGGGAGATCTACATCGATTTTAGTAGCAAAGAAGTAAAAGTTCTGTGCAGAAGTCTCATCTGTGACCGAACGCGGACCATCCACAAGAATCGAATTTATTTTGTGGAACATCTCCTGAGATTCGGACTCCTCAGGGCTGGACATCTGGGGCGAATGACTTGTACTAGACATTCCAGTATTTGTATCAACTAGTGTGCGATCTCCATCACTAAGGCTACTATCTTCACTATTGCTTTCTGTTGTTACTGGAGGCAGCGGTGATTCCCGACGATGGTATTCGGACGAGGCGTCTCCATTCATAAGGGCGGCATCGACAACATCGCTGCCATTGGCAGATGCCTGAGTTCCATACGCCGGAATACTTAACATTTCTAAGCTATCTGGATCGGTGTTTGGGACCGTCAAGAAGAAGTACGTTAAGCTTCTGAACATCTTCTTAACAGTGTTCTTAAAGTTATCCTGCGCTTCTTCACATGCATTTGGATCAGTCGCAACGAATGCTTTATGACCGGGTAGAGTAGCCACCAGAAGTTCGCTTTGTTTCAAGCCCAAGCGTGAGGCAATAGACTTCTTTAAAATATCACCAATTTCTGTCGTCGATGAGTACACCAAATGTGGTCCATCGAGTTCCATTGTATTCAAATCTACTGTATAAGTTTGTAAAGTGGTACCACCAAGTTCGTATACCTCAAATTCGTCATTCTCCCCTCTTACTTCCAGTAAATAATCGGACGGTAGACATGAGGGGTCCTCTTCGTTTTCAAAGCTACGAATAATCTCGGCATCATACGCCACAAGTCTACATCTTTCAATTGGGGCGAATTGGTTCACCGTCAACAGCTGGTATGCAGATTCAAGGATAAACTTGAGATCAAATGACCCAGATAAATAAACGCGGGTGACTTTTAACTTCTTAAGATTCGGGTTATAGAAGTAAACCCGAGGCTTTGCTATACTTTCAAGTGTGGTATCGGTGTGACGCGTGCGACGGGACTCTTCCTCGGAGTTCAATTTCGGCAACAATGCGTTGATGTATTCAGGAAACTCTTCGGTTTTGGTAGCCCGTTCATTACGCTTCGGATCCATCTGTCGGTACATAAGCATGTACGCATTTGTGCTGGAGCTGTACACACTTGAGTAGTAAGCCTTTGTGGTAGTGCCACCAAACGATTTTTGAATGTCTTCTTGGGTTATCTGAAAAGATTTTTTTGGTTTTTGAGAGTCCAGCGATTATGTAAAAGTACAAAGTTAACTTACAGCTGTTACAGTTTGGTCGTTGAAACAGAACCATTCGTTGTTCTCAAATTCCTTGATGTAAGCGTAATAATGACCACCCGATGCACTCCCTGAATGGATCATAATCGCAAACAGTTCATATAAATATGGTCCACTGTCGGCCTTCGAGGCAGATGACACTGATGCCGTTGTTCGATTATCTGTGCTGGTGCTCATGTCAATACCTTCATCATCCTCTTGCATATCGTTCTCGTGTTGACTAGAACTGGCTGTTGTGGCAATTCCACTGCAGTTATCTTCTTCCATTGCAGACCCACTGTCTGTTGTACTGCAATCGTCAGTGTTAGCTGCTGTAGTCGAAGAAAACCCATTCATTTGGATATTATTATAAGTACCGAATGTCTGAGCATCCGTTGCATTTATAAACGTATTCAAGTTAAGTGTTTGCGGGAACGTGACTCTGAAACAAGAAACCAAACATAAACAAAAGCAACGCAAAATAATGTCTACAACTTACTTATCATTTAATTTAATACGATGCATTGTTTGATAATCAAAGTCAAAGCGTTTCAGATGCAGCGTCAAAATGTAGGGGAAGTTCTTGAACTTCAAACCCTTGTGGGCATCGCATTTTTTATCGCACTTCTCACAGAAGTATTGATTGTTTCCGTTGAGTGTTTCTGGCTGCACAAATGCTCGTAGGGCTTCTTCAATGCTACCATAAGCGACGGTGCTTCCAAATGGCCGCACTGGCAGGGGGATATCGAGAAAAGTGTCTGCACGTGTTTTTTCCGTATTGCACTCTAAGCACTTGACATAATCTATCATCTTTCCCTCGTATAGGTTGCTTATTAAATTTGCTTGCTTCGTATTCTTGAACTTGTGTTCCAAGGCATCGAACATAACACGACACAGTTCCTGGATATCGTGCTGTTGCCAGGCTTCTGTGGAATCCCAACCAAAGCTCCGAGTCAAATCGGTTGTTTCAACTGCTGCTTTTTTTGATGTCTAACGAGTATCAGAATTGATGATTAAGTATTTATTTGCATGGAATGGGGAACATTTTAATTAACTTACCTGCAAATTTAAGAATAGCTTCTGTAGTTGATACGGAATACTTTTTGCTTCATTGTCATTATCGAATTCCCAACGATAGAGCGCATTTCGGAATTCAGGTGTCATGAATAACGCCTGCAGCAAACTGTTTAAGTAGCACGTCATTGCCTGGTTAACCAAGCCCACGTAACCCGATGACGATGTTTGACGTGGAAACGATTTCAATTTGTTGCAGATTTCTGCGGACAGAGACGACTGTTCATAATTTTCTTCCGTCATCGGTCCGATTATGGCTCGAGGGATGGGTGCAAGCATCATTGATGAGTTATTTAAAGGATCAGGCTCCGTCGGACTGGCGGAAGCACCAAGAGCCAAATCATCGTCAGACAGAGGATCCGGTGTCATTGGACTTAGATTCAGTGAATCGGCCGTCATAGCTATATCCAGTGAGTATTTGCGCTGTTGCTGATGCACTGGACCGAGTGAAATTTCGAAGCGTTTCTTTGAACTTTTATTCCACTCACCGTGTGGCAAAATAAACAGAAAATTCTTAGCCAAGGGAACAAAACCCGGAATTTCATACAATATCTTTGATTTGATGTCATTCAAATATATCTGAAATCGTGCGTCAATGTGTGTAAATCATATCTTGTGAATGCGTTCGTTGAACTCTCTTACCATATCATCATTTTCGTTCACAGGCTGCAGAATCAGATCGTATGATTCATATCGAAATTGTGTGGATATATCGCGAAAGACTTTCTCAACTGTATAGTTTGGATGGACCACTATGTTTATTTTCTTCTGCTGTGAACAGGGTGTTTTATCGTATACAGCGAAATGTGCACAATGGTCTAAGGTCTGAAACATATCTGTGAATTAAATTTACGTTCACGTGTTAAATGTTTTGGTTAATCCTTAGATGAAATGTTATTATAGTTTGTTTTATGTCATGAGAGAAAGGAAGTATTTGGAAAGAAAGGGATGATAAATCATTCCATTTTACAGTGACACTATGGTAGTGCGTTTCTCTGTTGTGACGATTTAACTTTCCAGATAGATAGAAGGTTATGATTGTTTAACCCTTGTTACTGTATATATTTTCATGCGAGAGACTGTAACAGAAATGGACAAGGACATAGACGATATCGGACAGTGTACATAAATGAAAACAAAACATTTTACATTAACAAACAAATATTTAGAAAAAACGTCTGTTTAGATTCGAAATTTATTGAGGGAATGATAGAACTCGCAGTACAGTTGATTGTTGTAACAGCTGCATCATCCGGGAGATGGAATATTGTTTCTAGAGATCATACAGACGTTTTTGGATAAACCAATCATTTTGATTCTGGTATCGCCGCCAGATCGAAAGAATTAAAAAATGTTCAAAGACAAGCGCGAAGCCCAGATGAAAAATTCGCTGTCTGTGCAGACATGCGTGACGTCTATCCAATGTAGAATGGAATCCTGGGTTCGTAATAAGGCTATCAAGCCAGGTGTTAGTAATATTTGGTATGGACATGTTCCTCTTGGCATGGAGTTGGTTCCTAAAACCATGTAAACTGACTGTATTGTTAGCATATTCTGAAGAGGACATTTCAACAAGATAACGACCGAAAACACATCGCCAAATTGGCAAAGAAAATTGCTGAGCTTATGAAGTAAACTTCGTTCTGATAACAAAAAATGGAAATGGAATGGAAATCTATACCTTTTAAGGTAAGCCAAAAGCTAATCGAATCCGTGCTAAGATGAATCACCTCAATCGTGAAGAATAAAGGTCGACAAAACTATTAATAATAAGTTGCTGCTGATAGTAGTTGTAGCCCTAATTGCCCATACCGATCTGAAGTACCATGGATACAAAATAGGACATATGTACACACTGTTGTGACAAAGAAGAAATAGAAATATAGAAATAGTCTCTTCAAATTCCGATATAGAGCACTGCGAGGACATTTATTCCAGGAAATCCAGGAACTAACAGAAATCCCCCACTTTTTCAGCTTCGTTAGGATACAACAGGAGCAACAACAAAATGAAAAGCATGAAGAGACGAGAACGAAGTCAGACGTGGCCGTAAAAATATTTGAGTATTATTAAAATTAATAGAGTACGTTTACTTGCTTGTCCACCTTTAAACTGGTATTTTTACATTTTTAACAATTATTCCAGCTACCGCATAGTGACATATTACACTTCCGGAATACATGGATACAAGCTTCCAGCTACCGCATAGTGACATATTACACTTCCGGAATACATGGATACAAGCTATTAGTAGGGTAGGTAACTTCAAGTGTATTTATTTTTTTGTCCCTCACTGTACCTACATTTAGTTACAAAAGTCTGTGTACACTAGAAGTTCTAATGAATCAACGAGTTCAAAATAAAATTAAAAAAAAAGTAAATGTCAGTTTATTAGAAAACAAATTAAAAACCAGGGAACAATCTATTTTTCCGTAATTCTAAGTAAATCGAGAAAAACAAAAGTCTACGAGGCTGCACTTAGAGGTTATAACGCGAATTAAAAAATCTGATCACTAATAAGGCCTTGGATTTCCTTTTGAGGATATGACTCCCCGATCGTTATCGGATTCCACCAATTTTTTGGTAACTCGAGAACGTACTGCTTGTACATACATATATAAAATACATACCTATAATAATAATTAACATTTTTTCCAGAGGTGGGTTTTCGAGTGGAGTGGAGTTGAGTTCTCCAAAGATGTGAGGCCATGAAAACTATTTTCGTTGTACCGGGAATCGAACTTAGGCACCGAAGGATCAATTGAATTCGCCTTTGCACAAATAAATGCCTACTGTTAAAATGAGAATGTGAAAGAATAATCATTGTCACGTGTATATCTGTAGTATTTATACAGAAACAAATTGTTTTCATACAGCGAATGAGTCCGAGGAGATTTTCGACATCGCGACAATCTATACATATTGTATTTCGTTTGCAGCAACCCAACAAACGATTATGTACGTGCCTTAGTCTAAAGTTAGCTTCAAGTAAAATTTACACGGTAGAAGGACTTACAGCAACCATATCTTTTAAAATAAACCAAAGAATATATTTTTGTGTAACAGGGATACACCCACATAACCAAAAAAATTAGTCACCAGAACGCATTTACGATCACATAAGTAACATATTGTGGCCTTCATTTCACACTGGAAAACGTAGGATCATTCCATACCTTCACATCAATGTGGGCCACCTCGTTCTCAATTAATAGCATACTAGCTTGCCTATTAATTTGCCCTCTATTGCGAATAAATTGTTTCTAAAATCGTAAATTCATATCAATCGCACATGCTCCAGCAAAGTTGATTTCAAATGTAAACCATTTTTGGAAGAAAAAATACAACAGACGCAAAACGTAAACACACACAGCCGCACACACGAATGATGTATCTCGAATATACTTTTCAACTTGAATGCGTTCACGGATTAGTCAGCATTCTCGCATATGACCGACACCGGTGTGTATCATGGTGAGCCAATTACTAATATACCCGAGATGTGTTTATGACTTCTGCACTCGCCTTTATTAATATCTTTGAGATTTTTTGTGGGCAAAAGAAAATTCTGGCTGTCTGCCAAACATTTGGGGAATCTGTAAAGCAAATAAGTCGAAAACCAAAGAGCAAAGTTTCCTGTTATGGTTGTTTCCGTTTTTTATTTTATTCTTTCCATCCAACAGACGGCATTTGTGCGGGTTTATTTTTGGAAGATTTACTATTTAACAAGGAAGTTCGGCCTGACACTTGACGTAGCCCCCCATTCAGTAGGTGGGATACTTCATGATTGACACATGTGAATCGTGTCATTGCTTATTAATAACGGTCGCAGGCACCGAGTCCGAAGAAGTGAACATTCTTTGTGCCTTTTTTTGACTGTAGCATCTAATGCATACAATTGGGAATACGCCCAGAAAAATTTATGAATGGCAAGTGCTGTCTCATGCCGAAGTGAAAGCAATATGATTACTTCTAGTGGCGTGCATATTTCGGTCATTCGGATTTCAATGTAAGTCATGCTTAACTAATTGCGATCATCTAAGTGAATTATGGAATATGGGTGACATGGTCAAATAAATTTCGAACACCTACTCGAGAGCCAAATTTTGAAATTTATCTATTTTAGAAAGGAAGCATCATAATACAGTTTTGCTGTATAAAAAATATAAAAATGTATTTATATTCTTGACTATTGTGTTGACTAAACATGTGTATTGTCATTCGAGGTAGTTTCTTATATTTTCCAAAATACTTCGGATTTTTTAATATTTTATTTTTCCTTTTAATAGCTGTTTACGTTCTTGCAAGCATTTTTCGACGGATTAATTTAATCGCTAATGCACAACAGCTGGTCGAATTGAACAATTTATGTTTCGTTAGATGTTTTAAAGACTTTAATATGCGACGCAACATAAAGCCTTAAGAACATCAGCGTTGTCTCGTTAGATAGAAAAACGTTTTAAATACGCAGAGGGTGTGAGGTTGGATACCTGCATTTGCCGACTTTCACAATTCACGCCTCCACCTCTTTCGAGTCACTGGCAATGCACATAGAGTACTTCTATCTAGAAAAACCTTCCCAAACATGGCCGTTCGGAGTCGACATAAAACTGTATGTCCCCTGTACAACACGACCGGTTAGCTGTTAGAAGTTAGGCCCAGGTACGCCCGTATGATGTTCGCCACGGGAATGAATTAGTTCATATTGAAGCTATAATTTTGAACGGACAATAAATTCGTTAAAATTTCGTTAATGAACCACCTTTCTAATGCAAAAATAATTTTTCAAATCGTCCTGGAATTTCCTGTAAAAAAGGGAAACAAACAAACAAACTCTACAGCTTCATATTATTAGCATTTGCATATTGCTAACTTTGTCTCATTTTTTGGTTAATCGGAAAACTGCATCTACTTTATACAAAAGGTGTCATGTCCCCCTGATTCCGAATTTATTTATTTTATTTTGCCCTCCTATACCGTTATTGCCTTTTTATGCCCTTGTTGATTTTGTCTGCCTTTTTTACTTTTTATTAACGATTACTCAAGGTTTGTTCTCTAAAAATTTCTAGAAAAAAAAAAATACTTACAAAAATCCTAGACGCATAAAAAAACAAAAAAAAATTAGGACTAGTACATTTGAGTACCCTCTGCGTTAGAGTCAACGCATCAACCCCACATTTTGCCACCGCGACCCACATTTTGGGTTTTACACGACTAAGAATAACGAATTTTTGAAGACTTACAAACAATTTTTTTAAAAACGCTCTTGCTAGTTCCTTGCGACCATAGCTATGCATTTACGTTCCTCTTGCCTTTTTTAAGGTCAACAAAATCATAACCTTAATTATAAGTGTAGATACATATTATACAATTGCGTCTGTTATCTCAGAGCATTTAGAAAACAATTGGTTGATACTAACAAAACCAAAAATACGGTGTGGATTGCCTTCCAACTCACAGAATGAAAATACATTTACAATTTAGTTTTTCTTTGCATCATCTTCCCTTGCTCTTATTATCCACTTTCTGTTTTTAATTTTCGTAAACAATATTCCGAAGCATATGTACATTCACCATTATTGGAATCTTTAACTGCATCAACACACACATGTACATATTTATTTCCATTTCATCTTGTGTATGTGGAAAGCTTAATTTGAATGAATCCCAACAACGGGGGCAGTGAAATGAAAAACAATTTGCTGGAAAATCGTGTTAAAAAACATAGAAATGTGGGTGAAGCAAAAAAAAGTGAAAAAACCTTGACTCCTTGAAAATAGAACTGGCACAGTCTGAGGCTACTTATTATCATCTCGATTATAATTTCCAAGGTCGATTGATTGCCGCCTTTCTTTCGTCGGTTTTCCCTTTGTTTTTCTTTTTCCATTGGGGGGATATGTGAATGACAACCAAGTGCTTGTTTGATGTATACAGTATAACGAATATTACTACCACCACATATATGCCCACTTTCCACTTCAGCATCAAACCTCATTTACAGCTGCTGGTATTATTGGAAACACTATTCGCCGTCCAGTCTACGCGGGTGTGCTCGTACATTGTTTTTGTCATCTCAGACAATCCTATATCAATCCATGGCAATACCGTATCCTGCACTTGTTATGTTGTTATTGTTCAAAATCAGTCGCCTTATACGTACTTATTTTTCATTCGAAATTTATTTAAGTTTCCAGAAGCAAATGTGGTCACTTTTATTGGTACTATTGTCTGCTTTCATTTAGTTTTAAACTTATGTCAGAAACGAAAAAGAAGCAGCCAGTCAAATTTTAATGATTACATTATCGCAAGGATATGAACCTTTAGCGCCTTAGCTAATAGCTCGATTAGCCACTGTGAGGCTAATCGAACCACAAGCTCAATAAAACCAACAGGAGAGTGAGTGTCAAGATTGAGAACTTCTGACCAAGTTCAACCGGTTTACCTGGGACCTATACTAAGGAACAACAGAAATCGTCTCCTTAAATAATTCAAGTCTATCAGTAAGACATACATATGTAAGTACCGAAGACTTCAGCAGTCGTATGGATCGACTCTTTCTGTTTTTGCCCACTTTCCACTTCAGCATCAAACCTGACATTGTAAATCTGCAAACAATGCCACAGGGCAGAAGGATGAATAACACTGAAGTGATTTACAGCTGCTGGTATTATTGGCGAGAGTGATGCTAATTTTGAACTGACAACAAAAAAGCTAACGTGTAAGTTCATAAATACTTATGATGGACACGTATGATTAAAAGTGTTCTATTTCAAAAACATTGATATTTCAAATCTTAACAACGCCCCTCTCATATATTCCATGTGTCGAGACCACAAATGTGTAATAAAATGAAATACAAACCCAACCTAATAACTAAGGTCGCCACAAACCCTATCAAGTTAATACAGCTATTAAAAGTTGAGCAGTAAATTTACTTTATAGCGTTTAGAAAAGAAAATAAGAGAAAAAGAAGTGTACATATGTACATACATTCAAATTTAGGTGACAATGTGATTTGAACAGAATCGATTTAGACACCAAAGAAAAAAATGTATTTACTAGCTCTTGTGCTTCAAAGGGATGTGCCACTTGCATCTCCTTTACTTTAATCTAAGCGCCATCACGATTCTGGTTTGATGTTCACATGTTAATTTCACTGTTTGGTGTGTCAACTTATGCACTTATGTATTAATGTGTTCGTTCAACACGACGACAACACATACCTATGACGATGTTATACGTTTTTTCAAGTTATTGTTTTTATACAGTGCAACAGGGTAATAACTTTGAAACAAAGTTCAATAATGTGTATACGACATAAAAAGAGGCATGGCACTTTCAGTACGATACGGTGAGCACGTGCACAGGAAAGTATGTTGTAATCAATAAAGTATACACTTATGTATGTATCAATGCGACATTTAGGGTGTTCTCTAAAGTCAACTGTAAATAGAACAAGCACAATTTTTGTAATGTAACCTCGACCTCGACACGTAGTTCGTTTGAATAGTATCAAAGTATTCCGTTATAGGGGATTAAGCGGGAAACAATTTAGATAGAATATTTTAATGAAAATATTGTACTGACAGAAAGCGGTCGTCATCCGCAAACGATATAAGTAAATTAACAAATACATTTCGTTTGGAAGAAAAATTGCAATTCCTCTTGACTCAAATAACCACCATCGCACAGTGGTTCCATTACAAGAGAGCGGTGGAAAATTTTTAATTTAATTGAGACCAGTTTACCCATGTTAATAAAATTTTGAAACAGTACAAATGGGAAGAGTTCGAAAAAAAGGAAGAGGTCAAAAATTGTAGAGAAAGCTCATAAAATTAAAATATACAATTTATAAAATATTTTTTAATAACAAAAAAATCAATTTTTGTTTACGTTGACTTCCCACTTGCATAAAAGTGTGTTGTTTTTTTAGCTGTTTAGGAACATGGCCACCGGTGGGCCATGCGGCACCTTGAAGGTGGCACCTAATAATGAGTGTGTATAGAGCCACATGACCCTGAGGCCACGTGAACAAAAATTTCTTGACCCATCGGTGGGTCAACGTGTTAAGGCTGAAAATGAGTTTCATCATTCGTCGTATATATGACTTTCAAAACAAATATTACTCCTTTCACAGTACCGAATTTTGAAAAGAATTAACATTAAAATTGTCAAAAAAAAAAAAAAAGACATGGTGGGTAGGTACATAGGTGCCCATATATACTGCATACATACTGCGCCCATATTAAGCAGTCCATTTTTAGTGCTTAACTACCGTGAGACCTACTGCAGTTCTAAAACCAGCCAGATTTATGTGTGAATCTTGGCAGGATTTTCAAACCAACACCGCTTAGCTGCAGCTTCTGCAAATGTCGTTGTGCAGTATGTTCAATCGCATTGCATGTGGACATATGGCAAAGTGTCCCGTGAGGACCCCTATCATGATCAACAATGTTGACCTGTCCTTGCTTAGCTATAGGACCCTTGCTGTAGCAACTGAACGAGGCAACGAAAAGTGTACAATTGGATTGGATATATATATATATATTTGTAGAATCGAAAAACAGATAGATGCACACGTTTCGAGAAAATATTTCATTTGTGAGTAATTATTTCTGTATGGAAACACTATTCGCCGTCCAGTCTACGCGGGTGTGCTCGTACATTGTTTTTGTCATCTCAGACAATCCTATATCAATCCATGGCAATACCGTATCCTGCACTTGTTATGTTGTTATTGTTCAAAATCAGTCGCCTTATACGTACTTATTTTTCATTCGAAATTTATTTAAGTTTCCAGAAGCAAATGTGGTCACTTTTATTGGTACTATTGTCTGCTTTCATTTAGTTTTAAACTTATGTCAGAAACGAAAAAGAAGCAGCCAGTCAAATTTTAATGATTACATTATCGCAAGGATATGAACCTTTAGCGCCTTAGCTAATAGCTCGATTAGCCACTGTGAGGCTAATCGAACCACAAGCTCAATAAAACCAACAGGAGAGTGAGTGTCAAGATTGAGAACTTCTGACCAAGTTCAACCGGTTTACCTGGGACCTATACTAAGGAACAACAGAAATCGTCTCCTTAAATAATTCAAGTCTATCAGTAAGACATACATATGTAAGTACCGAAGACTTCAGCAGTCGTATGGATCGACTCTTTCTGTTTTTGGTTGTTGATATTGAAAGTGAAGCCGCTAAGTTAATTATTTGCTAGGAAAGCATTGCGATAATCTCTCGCCTTACACTTTTTTTTAGCTTTACTTAACTTGACAACAGAACAATGATTGCATTTATTATGAATCCCTGATAAGACCAGTGTGTTCGGTAGATTTACATTGATAGTGAAAAGTATTATGAGCAAAATCAAAACAAATATTTTTATTCATCGCAACATCAGCATGATCTTCACAGAAATACACTTTGCGATAATTTGTCCGGTCTAAGATTATCAGAGCAATGTACCGTTAAAGCTTAAAGACATAACAACAACTTTTCGTTGGCCTTATTCAAAAATATTAACTAGTTATCGGTTTAAGCTGTGACGTTGAAAATAAAAATAAATACACGTGCTCCATAAATCGTGGTATTTCATTCCTCGCCGTTGTGAGGACAATAATACGGTATTAAATTAACTTGTAAAGAAAAAGCTATTCTTGAGCAGTTTATTTTTCAAAATATAAGTGACCATATTTTTTCCAATCTGGTCCTGGAATTCATACAATCACTCTTTAAAATAAGAGTGTCACCTGGTTAAACAAATATTCATCAAATGAACACGTAACACACATCGCCGTTTCCTTATCGAATCTGGGACAAACTCTTCGTCTAATGCGTATGTGACAGTTCTTGGACAAATTGTATAACATGTTATGAAAAAAAGAAGAAGAAAATACACCGAGGGATAAAGTGGTACAAATATCAGGAAATGATTCCGTCTACCTATTTCTGAAAAATATTTTTGTACGTACTAACTAGGCCAACGAGCATCGCGGGCGTGGAAGAGTGATTGGAGACGACTGTCTGTGAAGTTGTCTTTGAACTCTGTCATTGGGAGAGGATGTGAAGGGGATGCAATAAAAAGAAAAGCACACAAAAAGAAATCAAAATCCTTGGTAAAGATGTGATTTAGAAGAGCATGCCGCCTGCCGCCGCACAACGACACTGTCTTTCCTACATAATTACTACTGTCAAGTATTTTTAGATACCGTTCAAATAGTTTGCACATTGTGAAACACACGCTGAATAGAATAGCAGCACACAAGAATTATATACATAAATATACATTCACATGTATCTTTCTAAAAATATCCATGCGCACTCACTTTCTGCTCCTTAGCTCTTTTTCTCTGATCAATGTCGATGAAATAATTTGGATTAAAATTCACATCCAACCCGTGATGACGGTGTGCCAGGGATGAAAACGAACACCACAAAAGCACTATCGTAAAGGAGTTACGATTATATTACAATATTTTCGAGCCTTTTATGGAAAAAGGATTCAGCACATTTATTTTATTAGTACACACTACAAGCGGGCTTCGCACTGTGATTTCACTTGGACCGAATCGAACATTTTTCAAATGCGTTCAACAAAATGTGTATATTCCTCTTTTCGTGTGATACGTGATTAAATGAACATAATAACGATCCAAAATATAAATAAATTCGAAAATATGAAGTGAAAAGAATTTCGGTCAATGCGGCAACGACGTCGGCTCTACTGGTGCGCGGCGGCGTAATCGATTCACTGGTATCGCATCACATACTGATGCGAGAAAGCTTTGAGCATGATCGGGATGGTCGTATCTTTCGGATACGTTAGATATTTTGGGATACTAAAACAGAAGGCGACAATTGTCGCGCCGAGTGAAAAATAGGACGTGCGAGACGGGCACTCACGAGAGATTCAAGCAAAACAGAAAAAAAAAATGAAACAATCTGGAAAAAAGCTTTAAAACTACGAGTCTGCTTAATTTAAGATTCCACACTTGTTCTGCACTCAAAGCACAAGTGAATTGTGAGGATTCCAATTCAATTGCATTCACATCCACCCCACTAAACGTCACATCGAACCTCACTCATTACACATCCCCAGAGGGAGGAGGAACCGAATGCAGTTGCTTTAAGGAGAAAACCTTGCTATTTTGGGATTACTTCATTTACGCACGAAGATTTTTGACCCTCTGATAGTGAAGTCATTTTCGTTTTTTCAATAAACAATTAAATATTGGTTTTGTATACATCTAGCTATCGAAGCTGAAATGGTAAATTGAGAGCTCTACCATGAGCAAATGGAATGGAATGAGTGTGCACGAGTGTCTTTTTTGTTGTTTTGTTTTCCTGGCAAAGTGGTATACTCGGACTCGGCTCGGTTCGCTGCTCTGCAGCTCGGCTGCTCTGTTGCTAAATGTGAGAGCTCGCCACTTTATTTAAAGAACATAAATTCCGCATTCTAAGGAAGACGAGAGACGCTAGCTGGCTGTTGTGGATGACAAATAAACGTTTAATTCGATAAGTACTCATTGGTCGTAATTTATTTTTGTCTTTTTATGCCTTAAAACAGTGTCGATTAATTATGAAATCTTAGATGCAAACCAGACGCATTACAAAGAACTACGTCACGTAGCGAGATATAATATATTTACTCGTTTCTGGGGATGAATCAAATTACGTGTATGCATTCGACTGAGTAATTATTTCACTCAGTACATTTAATTTAAATATTTTCATTTGTCACTTGTCAATGAGAATATTTCTTCTCTTGTGTACAATTTGCTCTGACAAATGCATATCCATTAGTGCAACTTGGCATTTCTTTCGATTCTACAAGAAATTATATTAATCTATTTTGAAACTTATTTTTCCTACATTGAGTGAGAAATTGCACGGTGGGTGAACGCAATAAATAAACGACGGAACGGCGGAAAATTCAGCGGAAGATGTGGGTCCACAATTTTAATTTCCTTGGCGACATCATTTTTTTTTGACACTTTTCTGCATATACACACGGACGTACGTACTCTTACCTAAAATGGGATTTATTACCTTAGCATGTATGTATAATTGCCCATTGCCAAAAGGTTTCGCTGTTGACAAGTCGATCGGCCAACACCATCCCTTAAGGTTCGAATAGAACTTAACAATCGTGTGTACATTACATTATGCAAGAGAATCAGCTGTTTAAATGAACATAAAAAAAAACGTAGTGGACATACGTGTGCTTAATGGTCTAGTCCACATGCGAAATTGGAGTCAACCAAATGCAGTTGTATTGATTTTCGTTTGCTTTGTTGGTAGCATATGACCTCCTTACGGGTAAACTTATCCAATAAATTTTGCTGATAGCAGAGATTGCATTTTCTTTTGATGTGGTCGTAAATGTTTACATTCAGCACTGAAAACAGGGCGAATCATTAAAGACTTATATTATGAATGAAAGCGAAATTTTCTTTTTAGGTTCTACCTCGGCTGAATTAAGTAAATTTAAATTGACATATGTGGTCGAAAATATACTTAGAAGGAAAGACTCGAGCTCATAGTTCTTTGCTCCAAACTGGTGCGAATTGTAACTATAGCCAGCCCATATCGTCCTGTTATTAACTTTTTAGAGAGGTTGTATAAGGCAGGTGTGTACAGTGAAAGCTCCTATTACGGACAGCTCCCTTAGACGAACTATTTCTCCAAACCGTGGATCTTGAATTGAAGTTCCATACATGCACATGCATGGACAACTTCCTTAGCCGGACAAAAGTGCTGTGACCGTCGCTGTCCGCCTATGGGAGATATCACTGCATCCATCTAAAAACCCATATTCTTTCTGAATGACACATTAACATGGAAATGACAATCCAATCCGATGTCAATGCAGAATTCTGGACTATGAGAACTCCATGCTGATCTTGACCAATGAATCTTTGATTAAAGGATAGTGACCCGAACTGATTATCGATAGATTGCACAACCTTTAGGAGTCGATGATTTTGTTTGAATGACAGGTACTTTTCGAAGTCGGACGCACATACAAAACACGTCATTGGAATATTTTTGCGCAGATTTAATTCCTTACAATGGATACAAAAACCACTAATTTATTCCGTCTCTTTGAACTTATGCGACCGGCTTGAAGCCTCTATCTAAACTATGTATGGCAGCGCCCGTTTGTTTACCTTCGTGTGGTTCCAAGCACGACGAAAATGTGTTGATGGCCACTTTTACAGGATGATAACCTTATCACGCAAAGGCGATACTGTGTTGTCAATATAGCATGCCAATTAGGAAATGACTCAGATTTCGTATTGTGACAAAAACTCTGCCTTAAACAAAGTACAATTGGTTGCAACGATTGCTTCAGAACTGATTAACCCACAACACCCACGGCAACTGCAGTATACCAAGAACCATTAGCGACGCACCTCTAAATGATGGAATATACAATTCAACCTTCTCTAAGATTTAATCTAGCAGAGAGATCATATTTTGACAAATCTGCAACACCCAAAAAACCGGCTAGTCAGTTCAATTAACAAATGACTATAGTATGTCCCATTCTTTCAGTCGCATATCGAATTTGATTGAGTATAATCGATGTATAATAACTTTCGGTGAATTCCAACTAATTGCATGTGATATTTCAATGCGGGAAATATTTATTTCGTTTTTTTTTTGTTCACTTACCACTAGAGTCGACCATGGCGGATGAAGATTCAAAACACCCAACAAGAACTCATGAAAGGGTGATCAACTGGAAAAGAAATATACCTTCAAGTTCGATTTCTGCAAAGGGACACTCTCACACAAAGTTAACACACTTTCCACAGCATTTGTGGCAGACTAGTTGAGTTTTTGGATACAGTTTGTGATTGAATAAAAATAGTCACTTTTGCAATGCCAACGGACTACTTTTATCAAGGGATTTCACTCAATTTTTAACAAAAAATATTCAGACAACATGCACTGTTTCTAGTTTTTCCGCCATAATGAAAAAAAAACCCATCATCGTCTACGGTCAAGTGCGGCAATCTGCGGTGAATATTTCACAACGGAGAAATGTCAAACAGTGTTCGAAGACGAACTATGCGGAATGTTGTTAGAAATTCACCAAGAGAAAAGTTTCTGTGATGCAAAGGCGACACTAGGTGGCGCTGTAACCTGGGGCAGATGATTGGAAACCAATCGGTTACAACTGTTGGACCAATCAACCCCAAATATTGAAAATCTATCCATATCGCTCTGATTTTGGAAAGATTAAGTTATCATTTCTCAGTATTGCTGTTGGGAGATTATACTTCTGTTCTGAAATATTCTAGGGTCACGAGCATATCATTTTGAAGTGATATGGATGGGATACGATATACTTGCTGCATTCATCATGGAAATGTATTGGTTTTCCCTGCATTCTAGCCACACTACAAATATTCACATCTAAATTAGAACATTTTTCAATTTCTACTTAAGTAGATATCAGATGCAAGTGGTTCGATTCCTATGTTTTTCGCAGCTGAAGGTCTAACCTGCTAAATGCCACAGGTACGGCCTTTTGCAAACCGTCAATAAAAATAAGCATTCATCAGCGTTTGATATGGTTATATGACTATATTTATAATTGCGCATTACATCCAAAAACTGAAATCAGTTGAAATCAAATTCTTATTGCATGAAAAAAATTCAAACAAACGCTCTGAAGGCACTCATTGCTGAATCGTGTAGTGCTCAACTCAACGCAACTGAAGACAGGTCAGCTGTGCGACGTCAATGTTTCGTCAAGTCAGTTCACAATAGATGCTCCTGGAACAATCTAGAACAAAATACGTTTATAAATATAAGTGGACAATTCGCGACGTAAGCCATTTAAGAGAGAACAGTGCGAAACGAAACAGTTGTGTAGCGAAAGTGAACTTTAAAATACGTTTAAAGAAAAATAATCGATCTTTCAAAAACGTTGGTTATATTCTCTATTATTGTGTGATAAATAATATCTTGAATTGAAACTGTAAACTCAGTGCTAATATAAAGGAAAGTTGCTAACAAACATTTAGTGACGCGAAGTGAAAAAAAACAATAGCAGTCTACCTGCCTGCAAATTATCTAACAAGACAATCATTTGAATAGCATTCCCTGCTTTATTGTTTGCTGCAAGAGCAAATCATTGAAAAGGTAAGTCATTTTTTGTAAATCCCACGACAAAACCCAGATTTGGTGCTGCACATTCTTGAATTATCGATGAAATCATTTTTCTCTCGAGTGGCAGCTGTCAGCAGTGCATAAGAGGGGAGGTGCGCACTTGCTTATAAGAATGCCACTCGTGCGACAGAGAAGGCGAGAGAAAAGTGTAATCTAGAAAATTCTCTTGCAAAATCGACACAAAAAAAGAAACAAATCGAACAAAAAACTAAATTTCCGTATTTTCTTTTGTACTTACAGAAGGCCAAGCATTAAACAATGGGAAAGGACTTTTACAAAATTCTCGGCATCTCCAAGGGTGCGTCAGATGACGAGATCAAGAAGGCGTACAGGAAATTGGCGTTGAAGTATCATCCAGACAAAAACAAGACTCCCCAGGCTGAGGAAAGATTCAAAGAGATTGCCGAAGCATATGAAGTTCTTTCGGACAAGAAGAAGCGAGAAATCTACGACAGTTCGGGAGAGGAAGGTCTGAAGGGCGGAATTCCCGGCACAGGCGGAGAATACTTCCATGGAGATCCAAGAGCAACATTTGCGCAGTTCTTCGGATCGTCTGATCCATTTGGAATTTTCTTCGGCACAGATCCGCAAAGAATTTTCGAAAGTCAGACAATGTTTATGGGCGGAGACGATGACATGTACCACATGGGGTACGGGGGTAATGCGGGTGCATTCAGATCGCAATCCTTCAATGCAACACCTAATAGGAAACGACAGATGCAAGACCCTCCCATCGAACATGACCTGTACGTCTCTCTGGAGGAAGTAGACAAGGGCTGTATTAAAAAGATGAAGATTTCGCGTATGTCAATGGAATCTGGAATGCCGAAGAAGGAAGAGAAAGTGCTCAGCATCACGGTGAAACCTGGGTGGAAAGCTGGCACGAAGATCACATTCCAAAAGGAGGGCGACCAAGCACCGGGCAAGATTCCCGCGGATATTATATTCATAATCAGAGACAAGCCACACAGTCAATTCAAACGTGAAGGCAGCGACATCAAGTACTCTGCAAAAATTTCCCTCAAGCAGGCACTCTGTGGGACTGTAGTGCGTGTACCAACATTAACGGGGGAGCCAATGACCGTGAACACGAACGGTGAGATCATCAGACCCAACACTGTAAAGCGCGTCAGCGGAAAAGGACTTCCTTTCCCAAAAGAGCCGTCAAGACGAGGAGACCTCCTCGTTGCGTTCGACATCAAATTCCCAGAGACAATATTGCCTGGCACAAGGGACCTCCTCTCTGAGATCTTACCAAACTAAAGCAAGCGGTTTCCAGTTTATAGCTTAGAAAATGTAAGAGTACAAGTTAAAAAAAACGCTGGATATTTGACTGACCGACCACAATACGGGTGGATACCGTTTAATAGTAGTTGAGACATCAACGTTACTCGCCTACTGATGATTAATTTAGTTATACTATTATTAGTAAGGTCGCCTCTTAACCACAGTAGCTGTTGCAGTTGGCCCTTCTTCACAGAGTGAAGTGTGGCCCTTGTTGATTGGAATTTTCCCCCACTAATTCTCCAAAGTGCAAGAAGTTAACTTTTTTTTATTTCCTCAAGTTAACATTTCTGTGTTCTGCAAATATAATTTGTTTGTTTAAATCAAATGTTTTAACAAAATTCTGTAACGCTGCAAAAGCGATTCTAATTTGAAAATTGAAAGCAGTACTTGACAATAGCGCGACTTACTGAAAAGATGTACGTTTTAGTACGCACTTTTGTATTTATGAAACTGATGATATAATTTAAGTTTTAGTTCTATTAGTTGATTAGAAGATGGATATGCATAGAGCCGATAAATTTGTAAAAATGTATAAAATAAATATTTGGTTAAGAAAAGAAAAAGAAAATGAAGAATGTGTTTTTATTTTTCTTGTTTGGTTCCAAGTGCGCAGTCACTGCGGTAGGTTATGGTGAGCAGATATGTCCAGCCGTGAGTGACATTGGACCGGTTCTATCAGTCATTGATCTCCAATCAGTGGCAGTGTGTCGTCGTGGTGTATTGTTTTGTTGACTACAATTTTTCATCCGCACGGCTTTTGCTGTCCAAATGTCCGTATACTTCACGTGTTCATTCATGTAAGCCACACAGTGTGATATTGAGTGTCATGATAAATCCGCTTCGGAGCTGATTAACGAGAGTGTACGTCATGAAGCGATTCTACTTTTAGCTTGATTATGTGCCAGGCATTTGTATGCAAGTCTCTTGCATCCGGACACAGACGATAGTGGGTTTTTTTCACTCTAGATCAGTCTAGAAATTTATTTTGTTTAGTTGTGTCGGATACATATGTGTATGGTATGGTATGGTATGTATATTTGCTTCTAGAAGCTTCATGAACAAAAACAATAGACAAAAATGTTTCTGTAAGCAAGTACACATTAAACTTCATCGCCAGGGCCCACAATTGCAATCAAATGCATACATTTCGGATTGCAGAATAATCTGGGTGATTCCTATGTTGACAAAAAACGATTAAACGGCAAATGCAATCACCCTGAATAATATTTGTTTAACACTTACCATGTACTAGGAGTTTCTAGATACAGTGCTATGTTTACGGACTCTTATCGAGGTACTTACTTATGTACATATGTATTTCATTGAATCTATTAATTTAGTATTAGATTAACAAATCTTGACATCCGAAGGAGCATCGATAATAAATTTCACTTAAATTAAGACACTTGAAAATACGTCAATCCTTTTCATCGTTGGACCGTTGAATACGTTTGTATGAAGATTTTTGAGAAACTCAACACTGGATTTTGACTATAGATTGGTGTATCAACAACTATCTGGGCGCGTAGTTCTAAGTTGTGCCCATAATAACCCTTGCTTAAATCTATAAAATGTTCCAAGAAAAACAACAGAGGCACATTATGTAGACTACAATTGCAAAGGCCTTCCAAGCATGCGAGGACAGTACTACACAGACGGCATTGCTTAGTACATAGATAATAAAGTTACGAATTCACAACCAGCTTTAATCGATCGGTCTATTTTCATACAACTAGTCCCAGGTACATGGTCGCTACGCTACAGTACCTATATGCTACACGTTTGCGAATTACGTTGCGATTCCGTTTTTTAAGTACATTTTGAGCGCTTGTTGCAAATTACGGTAACAAGGCTCAGGTACCTATGTCTAACTGGGCTATACATATATCCCAATTATTTATTTTTATTTAGATGGCTCAAGTAATAGGCCTCTCCAGCTAGCACGGTCCTTAGCTAGCTGGCTCCAATTGCCGTACTCCATTCCGGTTGACGTCCCCTTCAACTTGTGCGCGCCACATTAGGCAGGAGCTTCCTCTCCTGCGTTTTCCATATGAGTTAGATTCGAAGACTCTGCAGGCCGAAGCTTTGGGTCCATTCGCTCTACATGTTCAAACCATCTCAAGCTACTGATTTTTTGCAGTTTGTTTTGACCAGGTTAATGTCGCTGTACAGCTCGTATAGTTCGTAGTTGAATCTCCTTATCCAGAGATCGTCAACGCATACGGGACCATACATTTTCCGTATAAATATCTCAACACTACTATTAATACTTACTTAGTACTTAAAAGACCAACACAAAACTGTGGTAGGTACCCTGTGAATGAACACCAACGTAACTGGAATCTTCTATCGCTCTGGCAAATTCAACCACTCACTGCTTACGAGGTCTACCACGTTTCTTTTGAAATTGACCACTCATTTTCTTCGGGATCTATCATACTTTGAAAATCTTAAATTCCACCACTAGTCCCAGGGGGCAAACGTATTCCTTTTTTATTTTCATTTTCTAATAGGGCCTATACACGAGACAGACAAGTCACTGCAGGTCATGCAAAAATCAAAGAATTTTTAATCACCGCAAACCTTCGCTGAGTTAGAAACAAATCAAATAGTTCCGGGTGAGAGATTATCTTAGCAACAACAGGTATAGTCTATGCCTCAGCCATAGATGGAGTTGCCTGTAAAACTCTCTTGTGTGGTTTATCCCCGCGACCACTGTAGTGGATCATGCGGATAATCACGATTTTCATTGAGAAGCTCTGAGAAGCCACGCTGCAACAACCTTATACCGATAGCTTACGCAAAAGTGTGTTTACGAGTAATTTAAAACACACGTTTCCATGTCGAGCCCCATCTCAGAGGAGTCATGAACAAAGTCTGAACCAATGCACATAAAATTAATAAAACCAACAATCGTTCAGTCTATTTGTCTATTTCTTTTATTTTATAATTTCTTTTGCTTTCTTTGACATTAAAAAAATTAAAAAAGAAATTATCATAAAGTGTTCGCAAAGGAATTTCTTAAACTAACCCGTATTCAGATAATTCAATTTTAAAGTGCTCAGATATTACTTCAACTCTTGACTTGTGTTAGTTTTTTGTATTTTTGTTTTTCATTTTCCATTAATATGCCTCAAAAATTGTATGGCTTAAATTTTCAAATAAAATATAAATACACATTTTTTTCTCAACAAACTGCATAAATTAAACTTTGAATGCTAACAAATTTTTGTTTTTATTTTTCTTGTGTTTTTAATATTTAAAAGTTTTTCTCTGAATATTTGTTTTTTGTTTTCTTTACATTTAACATTTAACATCGTATTTTTATTTATCGTTTACCATTCAGTTGGATTCATATTTATGTTTTGTTTTGTTTATTCATTTTCTTTAAGTTTAAAATCGCTGTTTACTGATTTTCAATATATATATGTATATGTATATAAAAAAGAAATAAAACTTATAAAACTGAATTGGTAAATAAAATTTTGGAAATAGTTGACTAAACTTAAACGTATGTAAATAAATGAATATACTTGTAAATATATAATTTGTAATAATTATAAAAATTCTCTTAAAGTGTAATAATTCATTCTTAAACTTACTTCATAAATTTAATTTTCATTAATTAATTTACTTATATTATTTAGGTTTTATTTTCTGTTTTTTTATATTCTTTCTTACTTTTTGTTTGCTGTGGTTTTTTTTGTTTTTAATAATAAATAACATTCCTTTTATAAGATTTAATTAACTTGTTCTTTGTTGTTTAACATGTTGGTTTTTTCTTTTACAAAAGAAACGTTTCTCTTTTGTTCTTGTTGATTTTTGTTCTTTCAAATAATTATTTCAATAGGTTTTGTTCATCTTCGTGTTAATTATTAATTTGTTCTATATATTTATTTTAAGTTTTTAATTCGTGTGAATCATATTTGCAGTTGTGTGTGTTTTGAGTGTTCGTGTGATTTATGTGAAATTATCTTATTTATTGTAAATAATTTGTTTTTATTGATTCAATTGTTTATAATAATTGTTCTAAAATTTCTCCTAGCGCTGTATTTTTTTTTTGGTTTGGTTTGTTATTTTATTGTTTTTCTTTTTTATTTAATGTTAATAGTAATAATTTAAGTTGGATGTGTAATGGAATTTTTCTTAAGGCCTATTATATTCTAAACAAAATACCTTCGGTTATAAATTAAGGTGTGGAAAATTTTCCTAAAACAAAAAAATCGTATTGTTTTATTGAATTACTATAATTCAGTACTTGTTATTGAACATCTTAACAATTATTGAGCCAAAACATTGTCGAAAAAGGAATAGATGCTTGTCAAGATGGATGTAAAGACACATTTTTGCGTATCTCAGGGGTTCGTAAATCTATTTGAAAATATTAAACTACTTAAAATGGCGTACTAGACAAAAGGATGGAAACAGATACTTTGCTACAAATAAGCAATCTTGAAATTAATGACAAAAACTGACTGATTGGTACTT
This sequence comes from Eristalis intricaria, assembly GCA_964034865.1. NCBI lineage: Eukaryota > Metazoa > Arthropoda > Insecta > Diptera > Syrphidae > Eristalis > Eristalis intricaria. The sequence goes on along the minus strand of OZ035875.1, from coordinate 89,515,963 downwards.
AGCCGACTACTCGGGTATCAAGAACTAAGGCGATCATTCCACATCAGTCTGAATTGTTTGAACCAAAGCAAAGCATTGTATTTAATGCATTGAAACTAGCATACGCGAGACTCGTGTGATTCTTCGCCAAATTTCAACAGTCTTTGAACCTGTTTTATGTACTCTTCATGTCGCATTGTAAAAGCTGCATGGTTTGACTCAATAAAATGTTTGTTTCCTTTTTTTAACTTAGTGCATCACGTATTTATACAGTAGCTCAGCTACGTACGATAGTAAGTATTTCATTTATTTTTGTTTAACGTTATTGTATAGGTATGTAGGTTTAGTTGTCGTCATATAAATAAGTAATGTATTTAAACACTATTGGGATATACTTTCATATATTTTTGCATTTGTTGCTTTAATTATATTTTCTATGTTCTGTTTTTGTTGTTTTTATTATTTTGATAGAGAAACGTTTAATTATGATAAAATTAAAAATCATTTGCTATTATCTTTGTTTTATTTCCTAAAAAATACAATGATTATTATGTGTTTTCTTAGTTTCTGTTTCAGTTTTAAATATAAATTTTATTACGTTTGTTTTCTGTTTTCTGTTTTATTAACGCTGTTATGTGTTTGTTCTTATTTATTTAAAATGAATGAATTCATTTAATATCATCATTAAGAAAATGTTTCTTTCTATTTTCGGAGAAACAATTGAATTATATAATCCATCTTTTTGTTTTGGTTTTAATTTGTTTTCGAATATGATAATTGTTTTTGGTTTTATATATTTTGTTCGATTTATAAATATATATATAGAGAATGTTTGGTTTTTAGTTTTTCATTTTCATTTTTTTTTTTTCAATTCTAAAATTAGTTTTTCGAGTCATCTTTGCGTGATGTTGGCTGTGCATCGCCTAAACTAATCATGTCTCGTGGTTTCCACACCGGGGAGCCTACAATTAAAAAAACAGGTAAAACATATAAAATAAATGTATATTCTCCTTCTGGCCAAATTGGTTTAGATATGGAAAACAAAAACAAATATAATGAAATAACAAAATTATAGCGACACATGTTCGAGAGAGAAAAAACATAAAATCATAATCATAGCATTCCCTAAAAATGTGTATGTTCAAGTAATTTTGTTTTATTTTGGTTAAAATGTTGACATCGCTTGATTGCTTTGTTATAATTCATTGCACATTCATTGAAGAAAATTTATAATTAAATTTTGAAAAAAATTTATGCCAACATTTTCCATATGCCAATTTGAAAATATGAAACGAAAAACAAAACAAAAAATAATGGTAGTGCCTAAAACTAAATCACGATAAAATCAATTAATTAATCCAAATGCATAGTAATAATGATTCAGAATATTTTCTACAAATTTTGACAAAAGGGGAACAAAATAAGTAGTTCTACTTAAGAAAAGAGTGAATTTGTTAGCATAAAATTATCATTTTTTTTTGGGTTGTTTGGATCTAAACAAAGGACAGGGTGTGTTAACCATAAGACATATCAACCGATAGTGCATAGCGGCCCAGAGATAAATTATTTTGATTTCATTTCATAAAAACTATTTGAATATTGTAAATGCGTGCACGGATATAATTCCATCGTGCAAAATTACAATTAACTAAAATTTATAGACGAACGGAAAAAAAAAAATCAAATAATGTTTGCTTTACTGTATATAAACTAGAATCTACAAAAGGAATATGTACTATTATTGTTGCTGTAAGTGCGGGTCACACTATGCACTTTGTTGTTGCTTAAGTTACTGTTCTTTTCAAGCGATGCCAAGCATTGTCATTACACATTTGCTAGATGAGAATATTTTTAAATTTAAATGAAAACAAAAATACACTAAATTATATTTCAATTGAAAATATGTACTTTTTGTTTTGTTTAAATATATGCTTAGGTACAACATTAAAATAAATATCACAAAAACTTTATATTTATGCACTATATGTATTTCAAAATAAATTATTATACATATGTATACATATATATTTATATATTTATACAAAAAACATTTGTATGCATTATCTAACAATGATTGCTTTTAATTTTCGTAGTATGTTTTTTTTTACTTTCTTTTCATATCCAAAGAAACTGTAATAATACACTTTATGTTGCTTTTTGGGGATAAAATGAGAACACATTTCTGGGGGAGGAATTTTTTATTAAAATTTTAACGACGTACCTAAAATAAATAAATCTACTGATTTTTATTTTGTTTTCAAATTCCTTGGATTCTTAGATCTGAACACAATAATTCGTCGCTTATCACACATTAGAATAGGAAGAATCATAGTAAGATTTTTAATTGTTTTTTAGTTTAATAGGCTTTTTTTAATCAAGCGCTCAGTTAAACTTTAATACTTCATACGGAAATGTTAGCTATACAGTATGTATGCACTTTTAAAATTACTTGGTAAGTACATAAGTTTTATAGGGCTGTTAATCTATATGAATAACTTAAGCTGTCAAATGCAATCTAAATATTAAAAATATACAAAGCAACTTTACTGGAAAAAATATGTCTATTCTAAACTTTTTTCCCATCTGTTTGCAAAAAATTCTCTCTTTATAGAATCGAATCCAATTAAAATAAATAGTGTATGTAAAACATTGACTGCCAATGTTTTGGAGAAAATGGTTAAATTTTATTTCTTCTCTAATTCAAAATCAGCAGAGTCCAACCAAGAATAAACTATTCACATATAACATATTCAAATCTAACTTCATTTTACAAAACAAGAATTCAAATTAATCTTAAAACTAAACTTCTTGTATTTTCTTATACAAGTGTTATATAACATCAGTCTAAAAGACGATATATCATATTTATGTGTACATTACAATTCATTTTTATCATACATTTACGAAAGTGTTACAACTAAAACTTACCTTTTCTCTGTGACGAATTGGAGCAACAATCGAAATATTGAAAACCAGATGAACGAACAATCGAAATACGAAGTCATGGATAAACATATTTTCGGAGTACGGAACGAAGAAAACGTTTGAATGCGTTGTTTTTTTTTTGGGGTTATTTTGATTTTAAGTTCATCTTAAGTTTAGTTATAAGTTTGTTGATTTGTTTTGTATTAACATGGTTATTTTTAAACATCTTTAACGTCTACACAGAACTGTATTTTTTTGATTTAATGGAATTGGAATAATTTGTTATGTTATGTTATTTCTAAAATTGTAATAGTATTTTTATTTTTATTTTTGGTTACGTACAGTACAATAATATTGTATATAGATTTTGATTTTTGTTTATATCGTTTACTTAATTTTGATTTTGCTGCTTTGAAGCCCATCTAGCTATGTCGAAGGGATGAATAACTTTTCCTTTTCAAAAAAACACATGTAGATGAAGTATACTTTGTGTGCCTAATGGCCTACTATCGGGTTAGTTTTGATTTTGATTTATACTATTTGCGTTGTGATTATTAATGATTAGTTTGTTTAGGGTAGTTTTTTTTAAAGAGGAATATGTTTTTTGTTTAGCTTTATGAATTATGGTGCCAGTTGGTATTGTTATATTTTTTTCTCAATTTTATATAAATATTGGCTTATTATTTAGTTAGGTTATGTTATTTTGATTAGGGTGAGTATTTTAGGTAGCTGTTTAAATTTTGATATTCGTGTTTATTTTGATTGATTTTTTAATGTTCATCAAAGAATTTAAATGTAAAAAAAAAATGATTAAGTGTTGCTTTGAAATTTGTGTCTTAATTGAAACAAAAATCAATAGCAATGCGTTCAGCATTGAAAATCAAAACAGTGTGAGATCTAGTATTCAAACGAATAGTTTCAATCTATAGTAGAAGTGATCTTTGGGAAGTGTTAAGTTAGTTAAAAAATGAATAGATTTCCAAATTACTCGCTAACCAAGATGAACTAAATATGATGCCGGCTGATAGGAGTCTGAAAAAATATTTAAGAAACGTGGAAGTACAACAAATATGCGATCAGTTTTGATATTTTTTCCTATACTAAAGTTGATAAGTCAGCCATTTATATTTAATACTTTAAAAATATGACACGTTATCTTATAATTTATAGCAACATATTCTTATTCATCAAATCAGGATTACTCTTCTATAAATTAAGTTTAGTTCTCTATTATGTACTACATTTATATTTCATGCTACTTTCTTCGGGTATCAGTGACTAGTTTGTATTTTCAAAACTAGACTCGCTTTAATCGCTTGTACACACTTGCACGGCGCAAGGTTATCTAGAGGGTTTTTCTCTTATTAAGTACATATTTATATTTGATATTTTTAATTCACACATCGATAACAGTTACTAGTCTTACTTCTAGACTACTCTCTAAGTCATTTTCATTTCGGATTTAGGTCGTTTTGCTCAAGTTTAAATCTTTAGTTATAATTTATTAATAATTCGATTTATTGTGTTAGGTAGTTATGTTTTGTTTTCCTTTTGATTTAGGTTTGTTTTAATTGAATTTGTTTTACAGTACTAGCTATGCTATGCTTCGTCTACGTTTGTCGTCTTAACAGTTTTTCTTTTTGTTTTTGTGTGAAAGTGTCTCGTTATTTGTTGGGCTTAGCTGTAATTATTATATTGTAGTATACTTAATTACTTAGTTTTAGTAAGACTGTCGACAGTTTCATTACTACTTCTTTGTGTTTTTTTTTTTGTTTTTGTAAATGTTTTGTGTCTTTTTTTCATAATATTTGTAATATTCGTAATATTTGTTTCTAGGTTCGTAAGGCCGTTTCATTTGTATCGCAATTTTTCCCATCGAAGTTATTATACTTTCTTTCATTTCTTTGTTTATCATACAATTGTTTTTCTGCGTAGTTTATCAAATCCCATTTAATATAGTTCATTTGCATTATTTTTATTTTGGATTTCTATAATATGGTGTTAGTTCACTATGAAATTCCTGATTGTAAATGTTTGAGTTGTCTTATTATATTATTTTCTAAAAAAACCAATTTGAGTGAATTCTACTATAACTAGATGTCTAAACTTCAATGTTAAACATTCATAAAAACTCAGTGCAATATAATATATGTATATGTATGTCTTTTTATGAATATCTTTGGTTCCTACTGTGGAGTTATTGAATAAAATTTGTAAGTTTACGTATTTATTTGTTTATGTACATCGTTACTTAACGAATCACTTATTTTTATTGTATATACATGAAAACATATCTGAGTAGAATTAATCAAAACAATAACTGAGAAAAAAATTTAATAAATATGTAAGACTTAGTATACGTTTACATGTATCCTACAAGCCATTAGCGTAGTTTGAGTACAAATCGTTTTGGGGAGGATTCATCTTCTACTCTGCTCTAACAATCAAAATACAGTGGTGGCCATTTAATTAGAGGCACCAGCTCTTCATGTAGAAATGATTGAATTTCAGGACGAATATACAAAATTGGTAATTAAAAAATGTACTCATGTTGGTTTAGTCATAATTTATGAATTATATGAACGAGAAAATCAAGTCAAGTCTGTCCAGTATGTTTGGCCATGTGGACCTCCTCCATTGATTTAACAGTCAATCATGTGAGCAAACAACGAATTTCAAACTTCGCAAGCTCAGACACTAAATTCAGGTGGAGTCTTACGCAAAGAGCTATGTGTACAATTTGAGGAAACTGACCATTACATTTGGTGGATCGCGTTTGCCTCTCTTGTGTATTGTGATCTCAGCTTGACATTTCGCAAACCGAATAATTGATTCACGGAAGTATAATATGTAGGATTTTGGAATTTCGAGATAGAATCGATTATTCCTTTGGCATCTTTCTGCATACTGGCTGGCACTACTGCCATTTACTGCTGGTAACAAAGATGTATTTAATTAGTTGGCTCAAATAAGCCAAACTTGTAGCATTTTAATAATTGAACTTTTAAAAGTGTCTTCCATGCACCACCATGGTGTGGGCGACAAGTTTTTCTGCCTCGGAGAAAACTCAGAATTGCCCTTAGCAACCGCTATTACTTTTGTTTGTCAATACTCCAGTTAATAGACCCTTCAATTCTGAGCCTTCTGGTTCGAGAAGGAGAGGAAGCCCGATGCTCCTGTATAAAGACCAAGCTATCATGTATCATGACAGATTGGTCTTGATGACTGGAAACAGCGTGGCGAGGATCGCCAACGATGGAAGACAGGTATAGCTCAGGCTCAGACCATCCAAGGATGTTTGAAATATATCTTTGTATTTCTGTTAATTTATAATGTTCGAGGTAGTCAAGGACTTCGTTTACCTCGACTCCCAAGTGAAAAAAGTACCGAGATTAAGCGTTGAATAATTCTTGCCAATCGCTGTTTCTTTGGGTTCAAGAGACAGTTGAGTAGTAGAGCCCTCTCTCGACGGACCAAGTTAACATGATATAACACCTTGATTATATCTGTCCTGCTCTATGGAGCAGAAGCATGTACAATCGCAAGAGCGGATGAAGAGGCCCTTGGTTTTTTCCAGAGAATCTTTTTGCGTTGATGGTTCTTGGAGAAGAAGGTACAACAATGAACTGTACGGGCTGTGCAGCGATATGAGCCTAGCCAGGCGTCCACGGATGTAGCGCCCAAGATGGCTAGGCCATGTTAAGCGCATGGACAGCCCTGTCCAGCCCGAAGAGTTTTCAGCGATATGAGCCTAGCCAGGCGTCCACGGATGTAGCGCCCAAGATGGCTAGGCCATGTTAAGCGCATGGACAGCCCTGTCCAGCCCGAAGAGTTTTCAGCGATATGAGCCTAGCCAGGCGTCCACGGATGTAGCGCCCAAGATGGCTACGCCATGTTAAGCGCATGGACAGCCCTGTCCAGCCCGAAGAGTTTTCAACTCCTAACCAGTGGGACAACAATAGAGGACGACCACGAAACCGATGGCGCACTCAGGACTCCCACGGCCTTGGTCGTTGGCCTGATAAATCGGTAAGTAAAAACCTGAGATGATGTACTTATAAATTTTAAAATGTAAACTAACCAAAACTAGAGCTTCTTCTCAATACCGAACTTTGATCATTCTGAAAATCAATTATTTCTACGTGAAATGTTAGTGTCTCTAATTAATGTCCTACCTACTACTTGAGATGCTGTATTGGAGGTCTTACCGCCCAAAGAGTTCTGTTTCTCGTATATTCATCCTTCAGTAGAGATCCATTCATTTCGTTTGTCCACTCATAAGTAAACAAATTAATATTATAGTATGGGTAGCGTGACCGCCCGAATGTGGCGAGTGCATAGCTTCTACACTGCCGAAGGACATTTTTTACTTCCATGTATGTAGACACAAACTGGTCTTCTAGAAATGTAGGGAAAATATGAAGAGCTTCTTCAAAGTCAAATGAAATTCATCTGCCGGGTGAAGAAGCAAATACTGAGAGACCATCCATCATTACAATGGTAACACATAAATTCTCATCTGTATGGCGCTGTAGGACAGAACCTCAATCTGCGAAATCTCATTTCATTCCCCTGAATTAAGTCGCAATTGAAAACAGTGCAACTAAACATACATTAATTTATTACATAAAACTCAGTAAGTATTAAAAAAGCCAGCTTTCCAAGAGCCTCCGGCTCTTGCATGTAAACACACTTAACATGCATAAATTCATGCAAGGTCACTCAGCTCAGTGTCTGTAATGTACGCCACGTGGCAAGGACTCAAGAATTACCAGGAGCAGTGAAAACTCGCTCTTAAGCACTCAGATGTTCACATGCAAATGTATTCATTGAAAACGAAATTAAATAAAAAAAAAGAAAAAAAAAAACTTTTCAATCAAAATCAAAACATTTTCAACGAACCTGTTAATAAAACATACAATAACCAACAGATACCCTGTATGCAGGACGAAACGTAGAAAAATCGAAAACCCAATGAAATTCTCTTCATTAAATGTTTAAAAAGTTGATTCTGAACATTGTGTTTCTTTTTTAAAAATCCCTGTTTGATTTGCGATTAGTTTATACAAATACGTTAAATCTGCATATTTATTTATTATATGGATGGAAATGTGTGTGGAGATCGGAGATAGTTTTGAATTGTCTGTTGAGTTGCATTTTCATTTTGTGTTGGCTTAAATATCCAATTGTTATACGTACTGTATGTAAATTGGTTGTTAGTTCTTAGTTCTGAATGCGCTTGATATAATAGAAACCTGCTCTCAATTGGAAAAGAGAAGAAAAATCATAACACGTTTTTGATAAAAACTAACTTAACCCTAAGTCTTTCATTCATCGTGGAATTGTATAGAGTAACAAGAAGTCTGAGGAATATAATCTATTCGAGTGTGCAGCTACATGCACACAGTTCTATCTACAGTTGTATCTCACTCACGGTTGACCTTGATCGAATCCATGGGGCTACGTTTACACATGAATCTCGTAGTAGTCGTGACAGTCAACACAACCACCAGCGTCACCAGTGTGCCCTTCATGTTCGAAACTTCCACCTGATGAGCTTGACATGCCACGTGGCATCTTCTTCCGCGTACGACTTTGTCGCACGCGGGCTTTATGCTAGGAGGGTTTCTTCTGATACATGCAATCAACGCAAGTTGGATGCTCTAGCGCGCGGTTGATAGCTTCGCTGGGGTGCATTTGAGGAGGCAGCATTCCGTAGTGGCCGTGTTGCGATGACGATGACGATGGCTCGTAGTAGCTCATGCTGTCTGGCATGCCGTAGCGAGCGAATGCGTTTTCAGCTGATTGGGATCGAACAGGGCCGGTAGTGTTGATTGTGTAAATTCTCTCGGGGGATACCCCGTAACGATAGGATGTGCTTGTGCTGCTTTCGCGCGATGTCGACCGTTCCAGTGATTTGCTGAGACGTCTGGTGGCTGTGGACGTTGGCCCACTGTCTCTGCGCATGCTCGATGCAGTCACGTAGTGGTCGCTACAAGTTTGATTGTCGTATATCGGATAGTAGTGGTAGTAAGGGTCCTGTTGCTTTTGCCCAGTTTCAAAACTACCGTGTGCGCTCATACTGCGCTTGCGGCCGGTCCTTTCGGGCGAGCGGGAATCGAAGCTGCCGCGAGGGCTCTTCAACACACCTCTGGGTATGTCGAGGTTGGGCTCCGAGCAACGGCTGTCAAAGCTGCTCCGCGGTGAGTGCCGGGAGCAACTACCGCGATCGGGCGACAGGTGTTCAATGCTGCTGCGAGGGGATAAGTGAGGAGACAAGGATTCCACGGAGCAATTTTGCGATGGCGCCAGTTTCTTTAGGCAGCTCCTGTCGGGTGACTTCGCCTTGCATGGAGACGAAGAGGTTGGCTTCAAGATGCCACCGCCATTGCAAGGGCTTACAGATCTCTTCAGTATCCCGCCGCCTCCTTCGGAGCTACGACGAGGGCTAGGTGTCCTCCGACCCACGGACAGCCTGTCCTGGGAGCTGTCACGACTGAGGCTTACACTCAAGCGCTTGTTGCCTTGATCGCTGATGCTCTGTCGCGGGGACTTCACCTTGATTATACGCACCGGACTGCTGCCTTGAGACTTGGACCGATCGGGAGATATATATATACTTTGGCGAGGGGACTTGATCCCTTTGCCCTGTTTGCTGCCGTTACTGCCTGTGCTGCTACTGCTGCCGCTGCTTTTCGACTTCGATTTGAAGACCTTGTCGACCTTCTTGTCGATTATGATTATATTCGCCATGTCTTCGGAGTCATCTTCCGCCTCGGATCGCTCTGAGGCCGTGGCTGTGCCCGCCCCACTGTCGCTCTCGCGATCGTTCCGCGGGGGTGGCGCAATTTCCGCCACTACAATGGTGGTGTTTTCAACGATCGTCTGCGGCTCGGGCGACAGACTCGAGTCCGGCCCCTGCTGCTGCTGATTAACTTGCTCGGTCTGAGACTCCATCGTCTTCTCTTTGAGGTTGGCCATGTAGGTGGCGATGTCACAAGTTTCGGTTAGGTTTTCATGCTCTAAATCACTCAAATGTTTGTCCATGAAACGTGTGTTCGATTGTTCGTCCTCTTGGTGGTGTTGTGCCGTCGCAGATTTACTCATTTCGTTGGAGAATATCTCGATAACTTGAATGTCTTGCTTGGGGGACTGTTTGGGTGAGGTTCGGTTGCTATAACTATTGCTACTGCTAGTACTTAATCTAGTTGCCGCGGGGGGAGCGGCTATCTCACTTGTAGGTGATGAGAGTTCACTTATGCTTTGAGTCTTACCTAGATCTTTCATGAGGACTGGCTGATAGCTGGATGGGGGATGGGATGATTGTATCAATCGCGCTTGACTACCAGTGCTTCCGACCGATAAGGTTGATGTTGTGCTGTGATCATTTTCGGTTGAAATGGAAGTGAAACAAAACCAAAAGTTAGCCTCTAGTCTTTACTGCTTATGCGGTCGGTCTCGTGTAGACTGCGCACTTACCTAAGAGTTAGATGATTTGGTGTTCGACCCAATGTTGCCTTGGGTTTTATTGTGCCCTGTTGGGAGTCCTCTTCGCCTTCAGACTTGGTGCCTGGATCCATTCCTGGATCACCTTGCATTTGCTGCTGGTGATGCTGTGGCTTGGGTGGTGGATCTATCAAAACGAATTCTTTTATTTCTGATGTGAAACTCGTAAGCTTTGAGATTACCTGCAGCATCGCCAACTGTCTTGCTGCGACTTCTGAAACCGGTTGGATGCAACTGCTGCTGCTGTTGCATGGGAACGTCATCTGCCTCCTGGCTACCCGATAGATTATCATAATCAATATTGCCCGCCGAATGACGTTGTGTGCCCGATTTTTTCTTGGGCTTTCCAAGTGTCTGAGATCCTTGAATGATTGTTATCTGCTGCGAAACGATCGATTACAGAGGTCTGCAATAAATTCAATGCAAATGCACTCACCTGCTGCTTGGGCCTTTCCAAAGTCTGTGAGCTGCCCGAACCCCCTTGTGATGATATGCCGGACACAGAGCTAGCACTTCCCCCAAATCCTTTCATCGGAATTGACATATTACGTACGCTTTCGCGTATTATTTGCCTGATGGTCTTCAGGAACGCATTACGGAAATCTGCAGTACTATTCGATAGCACGTACACTTTCTCCGAACGACGTTGCAACTGGGAGCGTAAGTGTATCAATTCCCATAGGAAGTGCGAGTCCATATCCTTCGCCGAAGAGGCACGGACCTGCACTTCTGTGACTGGTATGAGAACCTGATAGCGAATGATTTCGACCTCGTTTGGTGCGTTTTTATTAGAAACACCCTGTTGAACAATGAATGAACGAATTAGATATGGTTTCAGAAATGTGGAGAAATATTCAAAGTAAGGTTACCATTAATTTTTTCTTTTGTCGCAAACGCTCTTTGCAAAGGAACACAACCGCTGATTTAAATACAAAGCACATGGCATGTAGCTCAAGACCTTTCTTAATTTTTCCTAAGAAATCCGAAATATTCAGCCATTCAACTCCGCCGTAGTACAAGAGATCGCCTAAAACAGCAGACATCAGCAGGGGGTATCCTTCAAATGTACCGATTTGCGTTGACTTACCTGGGCTAAGATCTATTGGCTGTTTGCATGACTTTTGATGCTGTCGAAAGAGATGATCGAATATAGCACCATATTCTTCATGAATTCGTTGCATTTCGTTTATATGTTCGGCAACCTTTTCCATACCTTTGAGTGCCTCTGTTTGAAAGAAGAAAAAACAAATAAAATATAGTCCATATACGCATGTGCAACGGATTTGGGTTTAGGGTGAGTACTTACCAACTAAGTGGAGGTGCTCATCGGCACGGGAATCGGTTAAGTTTCTCAGTTGTTGCAGTAACAGAGGATACTTCAGGATACGCTGAATCGGTTTGATCAGATATGATTCGAGAGTGCTGCTGTGCTGTTGCTTAGGGTTTCTGGCAGCTAGGAATTCCTGTAGAGCATGATTGCCTTCATCTGGAAAAGAAATTGTGAACGTGATGCCTTGTTTGAATTTTTTCTTGGATGCGAATCTTATAATTTTAAAGATCGACGATGGTTGACGAGAATCCTTGGTCCTCAATCTAGACAAGTTCAAGATAATAGACAGAGTTCAAGGGTAGTTGGAGATGAACAGGCTGGGCGCATGCACTGACTCATCTGTAATATAGATAGGCGAAGTATAGCATGACGGACGTGTGGAGACTCAGTGCCGTTTGACCGATCAAAGACAAAAACTGCGCCAACTATAGAGGATTAGTCTCCTTAACATGGTGTAAAAAATATCTTTGCTAGGGTGAAGCCGTTTATGAATATTTTAGTTGATATTAGTGTAGCTTCAGACCAGGGTAGTCCAAACTAGTTCCACACATCCTGGCAAAGAGTCGAGAAATACAAGTCGATACCCACCACCTATCGTTGACTTAAAGGCCACATATGACAGCGTGCATAGAGACGAGCTATACAACGCTATGAGCTATACAACGCTACGAGCTATCTAATTTTGACATTCCTCGTCCGGTTGGGCAGAGGGGTAACGAAATTTTCGCCTCAATACGGGATACATACATATCGATAGACACATTCGAAATCTTGGACAGAGTGTCACAATGGGCAGCTATAGCTTGGAGGTAGTCAAGAACTCCGTCTATCTAGACTCTGCAGTAAACAGCAAGAACATTCGAACGACGTCAGTACCGAGATCAAGCGCACTGTAACTCTTATCAATCGCTGTCTCTATGGGCTCAAGGATCAAGCTGACTTTATGTAAGATACTCATCATCCCAGTCCAGATGTACTCTACAGAGGTTTGAACAATCTCAAAAAGTTTTTAAAATAGTTCTAATTGCGATGTTTGATCATGTTTGCAGTGGCAGCATATGAATGAGAAGATTCAACCACAAACTGTACAGTGATATAAGCCAGTCATATACGGATCCAACGCCTACGATCACTGAGTCATGTAAAGCGAATGGACAGCTTGACACCGGCGCATTTTCGACATCAAGCATGTGTGACAACAACACGTACTACGCCGCACGCATTTATGGTGACGTACTTTTTTTATAATCTGCGCTCGTAAAAGGAATTATTAAATTGTAATATTTTTAGATATCCCAAATAGTCTGTGGGAAATATTGGGCTGGGGGAGCAATTATATTCGTATAGTGCTGCTCGAAACAAGTTTCTAAATTTAACTATGCGTCCAAAACCAAGTTTGGCCATTCAGTCTCTTTACACAAACTGTAGTTGCTGTGTTCGGGTTAACGGTGCCAAACCAACACCGTGGGCGTAACACCGCGGGCGTTGCTGCAGAGAAGCTGAGGCAAGGAATGTGTCACATTGGGAGAGTTGAGGTTAAATCATCTTCTTTTTGCTGATGACTTAGTTGGCCGTACATCTTCGCAGGTGGAACTACAGAGAGCACTCGATAGGTTTGTGGCCGTATGTGCTGATTCTGAGAAAATCAGAGGTAATTGCAATGCTCTCTACATGTTAAGCCGTTTATGTGGAGTGGAGTCCCATTAAAACAGGCGTAGAAGTTTGAGTATCTCGGAGTCTTCTTCACGAGTGATGAGAAAAGTAACGCTGAAATCAAAGGAGTAATCCCTTGAACTGTAGGATTCAGTTCGCTGAGTCAGTTTTGACACAGCTTGGGAGATCTGTAATCAGGCAGGTTGAGCTCAGTGTGAAAGCCAAGATAACGGTTTTCAACTCAGTATTTGTTTCAACTCTCGCCTATGCAATTTGGGTAATGATCGAAAGAATAAGATCTGCGAATGCCAGTTGCGCAGATGAAATTTCTTCGTGCCGTTGTGAGAATTACTCGCCGGGACAGGGTGAGAAACATGGCAGTGCGCTAAGAATTCAACGTTGAGCAGCTGTTTCTTCGAACGGAAAGAGCTATGATTAGTTGGTTTAGTCACGTAACTCGAATGTCCCCACAAATACGACTTCCGCGATCACTTGACATTCCCAGGATGAGGCGGTTGGACCAAGTCCATAAACTACGCTTGATCATTGCTCCTGATGACTTAGAGTTGGTGGTATCGAGTTGCCTGGAGATCTCTGGTGCGAGGTTTATTTGGGGGGTACTAGAGGGCACAATACCAGAAAAAAGCATTATTCTCGGGCTTATGGTGCATATAAGCCGAATCAGAGGGGGCTGTAGAGAGATTTCTTGTATCGATTAAGGAAATTATAGTTTCCGCGCTACACCTTTGAGACCTCGACAAAGCAATCATTCCAGATAAGGGCACAAACAATTAAAGGAAAGTTTTCCGAGTTCATCGAAACGAGCGCCATTCATGGGTAACAGCTTATTATGAAGGGTTGGCTTAAGTGTCACCGATAGCATCGAGCTTATGAAGCCTTACTTGCCAATCTTTTGTTCGTACTTCAGCTGATTATGCTGTCAAGATCGGCATATGCTGCTCTTCCAATTCTACAGTTGTAGAAGGTGCAGTACAGACCCGATTTACACAATCCAAGATTTTCACAACACAAAAGGCGTTACACTTCTTTCCTTTATTATGTTAACTTTTGTATGTACAACCTTTCGTTTTCTGATATTAAAAGAATGTGTTCAACATTAACGATTTGTTTTCGTTTCAAAAATGTATTTAAAAATATGTGATATAAGTTCGTAAGTTCAACAACCTTGACGCAAGAGCAATACTGTTGGATGCCCGGATGACGGGTCCGCCCGGACTGTGACTCGACAAAAACACCCAAAAAAAGGAATAAATAGCTACTTCTCATCTTGTTAGATCCAAACAGCCAGGAAATGCAAAATAGAGACATAAGTCCATCGCTACCAGCCCCATTTCATCGATGTTCTTTCAGAATTCAAAATCGATATTTTAAGAACTACACAAAAGGATATGTGGGTACAAACGTAACTTTGGCCAGCAGAAATGTTAAGTTTTGCATTTGAAATAAACCGAATTAATTTACATCCATGAATAGCAATCAAAAACGTTGTTACCAATTCCGGAACATTGCAAAGAGACAATCAATGAGGGAATGAATAATTGTATCGTTGTCGACCAAAGCAAATGTAATTAAAGCTCACGGAGACAATTGAAAATTCTGCTCAAACCAATGTCCTATTTTGTAAGCAGAACGCTGAAAAGGATATCCATTTGCTATGAAAAATTAATTCATCTGATGATTAGTCGTTCAGCCATCCAAGACCTCGCTCTAATTAACAAGCTCTTGAGCTTTATTCATGCATACCTACTATATATACGTGAAATGAAAAAGAAATCATCTTAATTATCAGTGGAAACGTCATTAAAACCATTCAATCCGACTGTCGACATCTGAGTGAGTTTCGAATCTAATTTAACGTGAAAACAAATGATAAATACCAACGTAATCCCACATGCATCCTAAAACAGAGCTCCGACTCAGATCGCAGTGTGCATTTAACCCTTTAAAAAAAAAAAACAGATTGAAATCAGGGATGAGCATATGGAAATGGAAAAGCGCAATTATATTACTTTATTCCCAGGACATCGCAAGACACGGAGCGCTGTTGGTGGGACGGATGCGAAATCAAAAACAGAAAAAAAGAAAAACAGAAATGAACACATTACACATAGTGAGGGAGAAAAAACCAGGTTCTTTGGAATGGGGGAAAAATTAATTACTCTAACAAGTGCTCTTAACTACCTTAGGTAGGCATGGCTGTACTTCCGCCGGTTCCTACCACAGACACCCTTCCCTTGCTCGGAATATGAATAATTACATTAACCAGTTCCCTGGGAGGGAAAAAATGGGAAAGGCTTTGAGGGTTGATGGCGAATCCTTGAAGGCCCTCCGCCATTGAGAGCACTTCCATGAATCAGAAAACCAACTGAGGGAATGAATAATTTTACTAGGACCATTAGACATAATTTCAATTCTTTATGAATCAAACTTGGCTTGGAGACCATCTTAACGCGTCTTTTTGTTCGTCCCCCTCAGCTGTATTGTGTTGTAGTTGATGTGGTGGCTTGGCAAACATACGTACCTCCACACACAATTAAACAAATTGTTTCTGTCGACAGATATTAAGTAGCCGAACACAGCACACAGCTCAGCTGGAGGTTCTTCTCAATTTTAGAGCATGTGAGCAGGCCTCGAGAGGTTTGCCTTTAACTCCAAAGGGCTGCAGAGAAACACATTAATGGAGGCGGTATAAATGCCGAAGGATTCTCCATCCATGGTTAGCATATTGCGTAAGATAACGCAATTAAAGCCAAGGTAAAGAGAGATTGGATAAGAGGGAGACAAGACAAGGCGAGCCTCTTGTGGAAAATGTGAGAGAGAATCCTTGGCTGAAGGATGTGAATGAATTTTAATTGCCTAATGGTTCGCGCTACTTAATTGAGTGCCATTATGTTTCGGCGGCAAGCGATTTTATGGCAGAGGGGAAAAAAAACACGTTCATTGGAACACAAAATCATAAACAATTGTACTCTTATCGGTTTGCAGAGAGAGTCGTTTTATTTTATTTGGTTTTCATTAAAAATGAGAACTTCCGCGGAGGCGAGTATTTTATCTAACGATTGTCCTTGTTTTTTGCCGACTCTGGACGCCGTCAAATGTGCACATTTTCACAAAATTCCAACAAAGGTCATTGATTGTAAAACGCGTATTTTAATGTCCCTTCGACATTCGACAGCGAGCACATAAATTACGATTTCATGGCTCAGTTCTGAATGATGTAATAAATCAAACAAAACCAGACACTTTAAGACGTCGAAATGAAGTGAATCGAAATGAATTGAAGCTTGATCGGTTTTCGCTTGATTTCGCTGTATTTGTAAGCTCTGTGAAGCGGAGTGGAATGTTTGTGGGATGATAAAATCGGCGTTGAGGGTTCTGCAGGTCTGTCATGTATCCCCTTTATTACCACAATAAATTCACTCATTTTAAACAATCAATACTCAGCGTGTGCACTTGAATATTAGCAAAGCGAATTGCGGCACGATTTAAGACAATTTTGTTATTATTTGTTAAATGGAAGTCGCAATCGAACTTAATTTTGAAGGGTGGGTATATACGTAAGCCCTTGTAAATCCATTGAACCACATGATATTTATAAATAATTTTTTTTAAATTTTTATAAGGCTAAAGGTTTGAGATATGCAATAATAATGCTTTTATAAGATATTGCTATATAAGAGTGCGCTTCGCACCAAGAGCAGAAAACAGATACCTCGAACCGACCCATAGCACTTACGTCCCTTCTTTCTAAGGTCATGGAACCGCTGATAAATCGGCAGCTTATGAAATATCTTGAATCGCGGAAGCTTCTTAATGACCGACAATATGGTTTCCGCAGCGACAGGTCCACTGGTGATCTGATAGCTTATCTAACCGAAAAGTGGAACCATTCCTTGCACAATGCAGGCGAAAGCTAGATCGTTGCGCTTGATATTTCTAAATCATTTGACAGAATTTGGCATCAAGCTCTCTTGTCGGAAATGCGTGCCTATGGTATCGATTAATCTCTTCTTCTATGGATTAGAAATTACCTTTCGAACCGTTCAATTCAAGTTGTTTTGGATGGGTTCAAGTCTGATATCCACCAAATAAATGCTGGTGTTCCCCAAGGCTCAGTTCTGTCTCCGACACTCTTTCTCATTTTTATAAACGGTCTTTTGTCTGCTACTTATAATCCAATCAATTCCTTCGCTGATGACAGCACCCTCAGCTTTTCATATTTGTTCCAAGATTCACGACCTCGCCCTTCGGCCGTAGAATTGGAACTACAGCGTATGTTAAGCACACTTAATTCCGATCTTGACAGCATAATTTACTGGGGAAAAACGAATGTAGTGGAATTCAATGCTTCAAAAACTCAATGCTGTCTGCTGTCACTCAAGCGAACCCTTGATAATCAGCCATTATCCATGAACGGCGCTTGTGTCGATGAAACCGGAAAACTTTCCATCCTTGGTATGTGTATCGGAACGGTCATATATTTTAGGTCGCCAAAAATGCTGCGAAATGCTTAGGTTTCCTTAATCGATGCAAGAAATATTTCACCAATACTTCTGATTTAGCCTTAATTTATAAAACGTACATCCGCCCCAAGCTTGAGTGCAACGCTCATATCTGGTCTGGTGCCCCCAATACCACCCTGCGCCTACTTGATAGAATCCAAAAGCGAGCGATAAAACTTATAGGAGGCAACAATATCGCAGAGTCATTAGACTCGCTCGAACATCGACGTACTGTCTCTTCTTTGTCAGTGTTTTATCGTTACTTCATCAAATGAGACCGTCTCACCAGGAATGCCCATCAGTATACCCTTAAGCCTACTTTCGGACGCACAGTTAATTTCAGAGACTCGTTCTTCAGCCGCACTGCACGAATATGGAATGCTCTTCCCAGCCTAATATTTCCCACAGACTACAACCCGCAGTTATTTAAGACCAATGTGCACAGGTACCTCCTCTCCCTTTCTCCTTATATACCTTCGGCCCGTGCTGTGTCTTGACCATGTCTTGACCATGAGCACGCGCAAATTATAAAAAAAAAGAGTCTCATTCGATACAAAATCGGCGCTTAATTTACGTGCTGTGTTAGAGAGTATTTTAACAGTGAGTGTTAAATCAAACTTCATTTGAAATCAAAGCCATGAAGGCAAATATTTAGCGAACAACATGTCTCATCAAAAATGAGTAGAAAACTAAAAACCAAATCAGGTTCAGCTGAAGTGGCTGTTTATATGTGAATTGGATGTTTATGTTTGTTTGCGAAAGCTGTTCGGATTAGTCCATGAGATATTTCGTATAGCTTCAAGCGCAACTGCACTCTTTCAATTTGATTTAAAATTTTGCAACTGCAGAAAGGATTTATCTGTCGCGAGGGAAATGTGATGATAATACTACTTTTCAGCTTTGAAACTGCTACATTTTGTGTTGGCTGACGTATAGAATTATTTTCACAAAAAGAGGACAATGAGAAATTCGTAAATCGCCTGGGTCATCACTGGACTTGACACAATTTTATTAAAATAATGAACAATTCTGGATTGGGAGAGGATGTTTAGTACGATATTCAAAATAACGCATATTTTTCGTATTTTGCAAGTTAATCATTACTTGTTTGGTGCTTATCTGTAGCGGACAGGCGAAAGACCATCGTGATTGTCCGCTATGAAGGGGTGTCGGTTTTAGTGGGCTAACCTAAGTTCTATTTCTGTCAGTTGGTAACTACACATGTTGACTCAAACATGTACATTTTAGCGTCTCTTCCATGTTAATTTTTGTTTTACATATCCGTGTCCGATATGGAGGGTATGCCGGACCATGGCGGATTGTCCGTAAAGAGAGATACTTTATAGAGGGTAGTCCGTATAGAGAAGTTTTACAGTATTTCATTTGATTCTTAAAACAGTAAGTAAATACCAACAGAACCGACATAAAAGCCAAATGAATTAATGCTGAACACACTCTGGTTTTGCTGATTTTGACACTATCTTTGACAATCTGTAAGTCTGTAAAAATATTGGCTGCCATGGCAATGCATTTTTTATTCTTGTCAACCCGCGTTTACGTGCGGGGGTAGTATGAACTTTCAGTGAAGATTCACTCCCCAAACGTATACAAACTGTGAAATGAAAACTGTTAGGGAAGTATCTTACTTAGTTGTTGTATATAAAGAAACGGTCCTCATAGTGTCTTATGAAGTTTATCCCCGAGAAAAAAAATCCTAGTTGATACAATTAAGGAACCTTTACTGAAAAATTATATTAATATAAATATAACAAGAATCATTTATTTCCTAATTTTTCATAACCGTGACATATATCGTCTGTTTCTGCAGACATCAAGTGCTATATATGCTATAAACACATACTTGACATGAAAAATACTCGGTTCATGAACATGTCTTGAAAAAATTCGGTGGAGGCAAAAAAGTCGATGTTTATCCAAGCATCGTGTTGGAGAATCGACATTACATGAGCTCTGTTCACATGTTGGACATGAAATTTAAAGTTTTACTGAAACTAGAGAGTAGTGAATGTCTTTTTTTTATCGTAATCTCTTTTTGTTCATTTGTAGTTGGTTGAGATGAAAACCACTGGTTTCAACGTAAAACGTGAAAAAACGTTTTTCATTCATCATCCTTCAGCCAAATGAATATTGGGATGAAGCAATATTATGCGAGGATACAAAAACAATGCTTTACTACAACGAAGGTTCAAGTAGAGTGTGGCGCATGCCGTTAAAAGCCATAGATAATAAAACATCATCCCGACCGTAAAAATTGAATAGTTGTCTTTGATGTTTAATAGGAGGCGCAGTCATTCTTTTTATTGATAACACCATGGACGCAAAAGCATACCTAAGCATTTCACAAGGACATCTGCTCAATAGTGCCAACAATTTTGGTTTTAATGGTGGTGATGAAATCAGAAAGCCACATTTGAAATTTTATCAAGACAGTGACCCGAAGCGAAAACATGGCTGCTTAATAACAGAAACGAAGTGCTGGATACGCCAGATCAGAGAACAGATCTTAACCCGATTAAAAATGTATGTGTACATTTGAAAAGTGTCAATATGGAGCCTCGGAATAAAAACCAATCAAAGAATAGCGTTAAAGATGAACAGGTGGACATTCCACTTGTAAGAGGCGTTTGTCGAATCAAAAAACAGAGGGATAAACCAGTTCGAGGATCAGTGACAGACTCTTTATTTGCTATAATTTACATCCATTTATAGATTATGAGAGAACTGCTAGTGGAGAGTTATCAGTAGAATCAGCCGATCAGATAGCGCAATCCATAGACATGAACATATACAACATAAGAATGTGACATTTATGTGTACTAACAGTAGCGTGCAAAAGTAAAAATTATTTTAATTTAATTTTGTCTACACACTAAAGTATGATTTAAAAAAATTATTTGAGAAGTGGGAAAAAGCAAAAATTGTCAGAATGGTGAGCAATACTGTCTTTCTTTCCGACAGTTGTGCTCAGTAGAAGGATTGTTGACCATAGGGTAAGAGTGACGAAAGTAGATGGCGTTATTGAAGACTGAGTTTTTGCTTCAGTTGAAGCTTATGGACTATTGTGAACTATTTGAGACGACTTTGATGGACGATTATGATTTATTTAATTTGGTTCGGGATGCACTAGCGTGCGATGACGAGAGTTATATGTGCGACACCGAAATGAAGACCGACAGTTATTGGACGAATGACCAACGCGAAGAC
This sequence comes from Eristalis intricaria, assembly GCA_964034865.1. Taxonomy (NCBI): domain Eukaryota; kingdom Metazoa; phylum Arthropoda; class Insecta; order Diptera; family Syrphidae; genus Eristalis; species Eristalis intricaria. The sequence continues at coordinate 89,494,822 of OZ035875.1, read as the reverse complement.
ACAGAAGTTTGGATCTGGCTAATACTCTGCGTGAAATAACATCTAGGTCATTAAACTCCGGACACTGACTAACAATGTGATTGCAATGTTGCGCATCACAACGTTGTTCAGAAACTCTTACAAGTTTTTGATCGTCGTATCATCCCGAGATCCCGCTTATTCAGCACAGGCTTGCTTCATGTCCTGGTCGAGTTTTGTTAGCAAAATATGAATTAAATAAGGATCACGGGCGTTTTTGTCCAACGCGGTAAGTCCCCGAATAACTTCGTCAGTCATTGTTCATAAAGGGTATTTAAAGAAACATTTGAATGAACGACTGAACAATGATGTGCCCTTGGTGATAACGTTGCTCAAGCCTATTCCACGTCCCAACATAGTTCGCATCCGAAATTGGGATATGTTTAATGACGTTCGCTGCGTCGTCCTTTAGGACTAGTAGAAGTGAGGTTGGGCTGAGTATCAACCGATCCTAGAAACAACTCTCAAGAGACTAGTCTCTAGACGACTTATTGACGTAATTGCTGCTTGGTGGTCACACCAAATCTTAAACCATTATCTTAAACCATCTTCAGAATTTTTGCAATTTTTTATAGATAGTTGGGAAAGTGTAAGCACTTTTTTGACAGGTTGTAGGTCAGCATCGTTCACCATGGATTCAATTTTATACACAAATTTATGTCACAAAACTTGGCAGACCACAAAGTATTTGTTTTCCTCGACAGAAGGGCAACGAGTAATGTAATGAAACTCGCATGTTAAAATGTTATAATGTTATAGTATAATATAATATGGGCGCGACAGTCCGAGGCGGACCTGGGCCTAGCTTCTCAGCAACCACTCGTGTTGTGTGTGCTATTGTCCTTTCACGAGTGGAAGGGACCTACAGTTTAATGCCGCCTCCGAACGGCGATGTTGAGAAGCTTTTTCTAGACAGGAGTACTCATTGAGCATTGTCAGTGACTCGAAAGAGGTGGAGCCGTGAATTATGATAGGTGGTGAATTCGGGTATCGAACCTGGCACCCTCTGCGTAGGAGTCGACGCACTTACTTACCCACTACGCCACGGCGACCACAATGTTATACCTTCTCGAATATACAAAGAATAATTCTCTGCCCTTTTTAACTTCCATTGGGTTCCACAGGGGCATTTACCGTGAATTAGATTTCGATTGAGTTCGACAAAATACATTCACATGTCCAAAAATGGCTTTGAGCACACTTGTAAGTGACACGTGCTGTCATAGTCGAAGCAGGCCAATGTGGATGTCATTATCCATAATCCAAACCCCTTCGGGTGAAATGAATTTCAACGTCAATGCCCAGCAAGCAAACCTTCGCCGTCATAGAAGTTGTGCTGAGAATAGATTCTGTTGCAGGTTTCTTCCAAAGAAATTTCCAACAGTCTGACAGGCGTTTCGTATTCAGCTCGCAGTTCGTCATGAACTTATGAGCGCCCGTACATCGAATAACGAACGCTGGCACTCGGAAATCGGAACACATAACAGCTGAACGCTTTCCACGCCGCACAGACACCACCTAATTAATCCGCCAACATCGCCCCACTTGCAATTTCAATTTGTATAAAAGCATTGGAACTTTTGAACAGCTTCCTCGGGCATCAAGTACACGTGATGCATATCGATTAGTTGAAGATTTGTGATTACGTGGAAATTCAAGCAAAAACACTGTCATTCCGAGAAAATGTGCTCACCGCCTGGCAACTGATGAACACAGGAGCAATCCTTTGAGCACTTGCCTCTGTGCCAATAGTTTTCAATTACATTAATTGCTCTTGTTCACCTGACTAATGCAGAATTCATCATCACTGTCACCGGCGCGTTGCAAGGACGAAGTTGCGTCATGCATAAAAGAAAGTACTTTTTGCAGAACCCCTTCCGAAAAAAACAAAACGAAAGGATTAGACAGACACATGACATGCCACAGCGACTCGAATAAGCGCGCAAGGAGGGAAATAATTCAGAATAAATTGAATCCTTTTGAAACATTGAAAAACTGTTTTGTACTTGAGCATGTTTGACAACAAGGATTTATGTGTTCCGCCTTTACATATTCCGCAGCGCTGCAAGTGCATAGCAGAAGTAGAGAGCTTCCTGGTGAAGAGAATGCAAAAAAGAAATAATGAAAATAAATCAGACATACAAGGACACGAAAGGAGTCGTGATTTAAAAGCTGAGCGAAAAAGGATGTCTCTGAATCGGAAGAAAACCCCCTGCAAATTAAGTTTGGATCGTACAGGCAGACGTACTGTGCGAAGTGAGAGGCGGAAGGAACTGCATCCGTCTTGAAAATTAAATCGAATCTTTCGTTTGAGATTTGTCGTCGTTGTGTTATTTGTTTTATATCCTCTCCCTAGTCCTTTTAGCAAACTACACCCGAGTATTCATGCAGTGGTGGCTGTTTTGTCTGCTGGGCTTTGGTTGTCCTTTCCCTCTCTCTCTCTCTCAGAGACAGAGAGATACGTTTAATAGGATTTCGATTTTATTCGTTTTTTTTTTTGCTGTTTTTACTTTACGCTTTCACATTTTATCCTTTAAAATTACACTCGTACTTACTTGGATGTAAAACTTTTTGTGCCTTGCTGTGACTGGCACAAAACGATGAATACAACTTGAAGTGATTAACGTAGTACAGGAAAGCTGAACCGATTGAAAACAGAACATTCTGAAAGTAAAAGAAAGAACACGATTTTATTTAGCTCTGTGTAATGTGTATGGTCAGGATTTTGAGGAGATTTTCGTTTGAGGATTCGTTTAGGAAAGTTTTTCTTTGCATAGCCTTAGAGTCTAAGGCTTGCATCCAGACTTGTGTCATGGGTGGGTTGTATTGTGATTTCAATTTTATGAACATTAATAATGTGTGTGTGTGATTGGTGTGGTGCATTGGGCAGGGAAAAGGACACTGAACCGCATTTGCTTTAAGTTTCATGTTCGAAACCAAAGGTCTATTCACGGACTCTGTGAATGCAGAAATGTTGGTTCAATATGAATTGGGTTACTGTGGTCGAAGGCATCTCTGTGAAGATGAAGCTGTAATTAACGAAGTGGCAAGTGTATGGAAATCATTAATTCCTGATCCCTGAAACTAGGTAATACCAAAGTTCGTTAAATAAAGTGAACTAATGAGGATTCAAGGAGATGTTCATGGTTAAAGACCATTCTCTGTATTTGTCAGCAACAAAGTGTTGGGTGCTGTGTGCTTGTCTTGAAAACAATGGCATTAGGTAAAGGTTTTTTTTTCATTTGGCCTATAGCGCTCATTGTTGAAGGATGGCCAGACCAATGTCTTTCTCATAGAAATATGGACTGATGACGCCGTCAGCCCAAAACCCACAACAAACAGTGAATTTTCCTATATATGTGTCATGTGGATTGGTATCGTCACAAATTTGACAATTTTGTTTGTTGACGTGGCCAGAAATGGGCCGTAGAATGGGCGAAGCGTGCGAAACGTTGCCCGAGCAGAACCCATATCTTGATAAAACAAATTGTATCATTTGCATGCGGACATGCGAACGCTATGTCCGTCCATGGTGATTTGGCATACAGACGGAAATTACAGCTAATTTGACAGCTGTACATAGCTTTAACAATAATCAGTGCTTGAGAACGCAAGAGGTCGGCGTTGTTTCCTCTTTATAAGAGTCAGCTAAGCCACCTGACTTGATCATGTAACAATTTTGTAACACTCAAGAATATAAATTAATTATTGTAGTTAAACACTTCGGACAGATTGATACAGGTTAAACACTTCTGAAATAGCAGAAAGTCTCCTAGAACATTTTATACCTTCTGTACACTTTCTGCGAGTCATTCGTATCAGCGCCAAGTCATCTTGCTTGTTATCCCGATAGTAGTATTCCCTGTACTCACGGCAGCCACTGTACTGTTTATTTGAGCAATTTAGGGACTGCAAATTTTTTGGTGGACTAGGGTCCCATTAAGATTAACTTGAAGGTAGGGCATGCCATTCATCCGTTTAGTATTTTGTGTTTTGTGATTCATTTAGTATATCTTGGGTAGCACAAATCGCTTTACATAGATTGGATAGCAGTTGCTACAAATCCGTCTAAGAACTATGAACCGTCGAAAGTTGGTCTTAAAGTGCAATCAAATTTAAGCCAACATTTTTCTATAAGAAATTATATCAATTTCTAGAATGGATTGTAACTTACTAACCAAGATTGCCATTGATTACTGTCTTATTGTACCACACACTAGTGCTGCTCACTTCAAATATGTAAAGGATGCGCCACATTTATGACATTTTGACTTGAGTGGACATGCTCTTGAAATTCCGAGCAATTTTAACCATGAATCGTTTCAAACCGAGATAACGCGCCGAAATAGTGACGCTGTACATTGAGACAACAAAAGTCATTCACCTGTGTAACGCGCATATCGTTGAAATTATCATGCCCAATTAGCACTGTCTGACACTATTCATCGTTTCGTGTGGAATTATGTCGAGCACGGGACAGTGGAAGACCATTGAGATGCTGTGCATCAAAGCAAAGGACTTTCCAATGAGCTTGTTTAAGCGGTAAGAGAGAGAGAGATTTGGTATGCATTTTTAGACGCTCATGGATCCCATGTGCATTTGAATCATCCCAAATTCGACAATCTTGTCTGTTGATGTGGTCGTTCTTCCAGAAATGGGTCGTAGGATGGCGACCGTAAAATGGGCGAAAGGAGTGGAGCGGTGCCCGGGAACACCTATTTTGATAAACAAATTTTATGATTTGTGTTGTGTGCACATGTTGTTGAATTGAAAAATTATTTGGATCGTCGTGATCCTTCGGTGTGCAATTATATGGAGCCCGGGACAATGGGAGAGATCGTCGTTAATCAACACAAGGGACTTTCCAATGAACTGGTTTAATCGATATGAGAGAGTTCGTAAATCACCACAAAGGACTTTCCAAAGAACTGTTTTAAGTGGTGGGAGAGAATGTTGGCGTGAACCCACATGTGTCGTTTCGTCACCGCGGCGCATTTTGAAGGACGATAACTGTTTGTTTCTCTATAAAGTGCAATTTACTCAAAAAATATTGCCTACATATCTACCTTCCACTTCGGAATATGGCCAAACAGCGAAAGCAAGTCTTGATGAGCGACGAGGCCCATTTCGCACACTTTCAGCAGTTTTCTACATTTTAGGAAGGGAGGATGCATACGAGACCCATGAGAAAGGATTGTTATGACCAAAAAGTGACTGTTTTGTGGCGGCGATTGCGTCACAATCGATGGGAGTAAGTACCGGTTGATGTTGCCTCATTATGTCTTCCCAAAAATCTGAATGACGGTAACGAGACGAGGGGCCATGTTCAAGTAGTGCAGTTTCTGCAACGAAAATCCCCTAGACGTGTGCTGTAAAAAAATGGTGAAGTTGACTGGCCACTCAGATCTCCAGATTTGACCCCACTGGAAATCTGTTTGTGTAACAAGCAAGCACCAGACTATGCACGAGCTGATCGCTAGAGGGGCACATGCGTTCTCAATCGCACGACTATTCAGTCGCAAAAAATAACTTTCACTGTTGACGAGCTCATGACGTCTCAAAATCGCAACAATTAAAAGTCTGTACTTTGTCCCCATTTTTCTGGCGACGCGATTGTCGAAAGTTAAAATGAATCATACCTAATCGCAAGAGTATTCAAAAATTTGCGATTGAAATCGCTGCGATTAAAAAATCGAAGTCGCAGGAAGATGTGGGTATGCACGTATTCGCGATTTTCGATCGAATCATAATTGAATCGTAAAAAATGAGACATATTGTTTTATACATAACTGTGCACACATGGGACTAAGTAATCCTAGGGATTAAAAAATCCAACGAGCCCTATTTTAAGTACGATTTGTTTTTAGCAGCATGGATTATAGAAAACTTGCGATTGTGATAGAAGTCTTGTTGGTATAAAAATGGATTTCATGGGGAAAAACTTAAAAGAAGGCGTACAAAAATGTTGGGTCCATCCCGTTATAAGTGAAAGATTACTAAAAGGACAGTTACATAGGATTCACGATAGGATAAAAACTTAACCCCGGAAGTTCTCCTTCAAATTTCGATTGCTGTCTTTCTTCGACTTGATCACATACATTGATATTGTCTATTGCCATAGAGATCTATATGTCATCTATGGTTCGATAGTATTTCACCACTTACAACTAAATCCTTATAAGAAATTATGGAAACAAACAAGTTGATCCAGTTTATTTTCAACGAAGTAAAGTTAATTTTTTTTTTTTGCGATTTGTCGTTGCGATTATTTTATCGCATATGTGTCTATTGGCCTTTAAATCTATGTCTTCCAATTTTTTGCGTCTAAATAATTGTGCGACAGACAACCAAAATTCATATTTTTTGCCACCACGATTTTTGCATGTGCGTGCATAGCCAAAGGCGTGCCGAAATCATTGGATACCCAAGATGCTTGAAAAGTGATGGAAGTCATAGCTAAAAGGGCACATGAAATGTCTAATATATGTGGTAATTTGCTCGATATTGTATCAAATTAAATATTTTCTTAAATTTACTTAATATTCGCGTACCAACCTTTCTTTGTACAAGATGGCACCCCCTGTATACGCAAGAAACTCAGAAGAATGAGTGTATCCATGCAACAGCCAAGAACTGTCCAAAGCCAAGAAAAAGACAATCGAGGGACACTTCATTTAGTTACTTAATGACTTGACAAAAAATGATAAGGTACGTGTTTTATGGAGCACGCTTCAAATTCTTTATGTTTTAAAGACAGTAACGATTCACATGCAGCGGGTTATAAAGACAGTCAATGACGTTCACACAACCTGTGAACACACGTCTATTTTTCACAGAGTCGTGACCAAATCGGTCCATGTGACGCTGAAACCGTGACTTTAACCTAACCTAACTCTCCACATGATGTCCATAAAATACGAATTTGTGAACACTTATCTAAAATCGACGTACAAATTCTCTAAGGAACCATTGTTTTGATTAAGTGCAATCTCAAAAACATTTGTCGTACCAGTCTGATGTAATACGAATTCGACTCATCCAATTGACGTATTGTTCTATAACAGAACGAAACTGCACAATCATTCTTGCTGCATTTTACTCTCCTGTCTATCGGTTTCCTTTATAAATTGTTCAGTATTGCAAACCACTTTAGGTGTCACTGCAACAGAGCACACACAACGCCACGAAAATCCTCTTCAATTCCTGTTGTTTTAGAATTCATCTAGTTCAATTTCATAGCTGCAATCACTTTACCCCCACACTCGTAACTTTAAAATTGGAAATATTTTACGGTATCTATTTTGGAGTTTTCGTGACCGGATCCTTGTTCGGGTCTACAGTTCTGGAACGAACCTCATACATTCTCTCATTGTTCATGCATTTTTATTGCACGCTAGGGGTGCCAAAGCAATTGTAAATTTACGATTACAGAGAAACGACCTTGCGATAAATACATTTTCATCATTCGTAGAGTTTCATTCGACCGGAGGAATAAGGAATACGGAAACAAGAATATAAAAGAAAATTATAATTTCATAATGAGCAATGAACATCTATTCTTGTCGTTTTGGTGATGTAGGGTTGGGTGGTGGTGATGTGTGGTTCACTTACCCGGAACTGACTAGGATGTTCGAATTTATGAAAGTCCGGTTCCAGTTCAAGAGCTTCTTCAAGATTTTGTAAGAATTGCCGTTGGAAGGCAACGATTTCATGAATATTACCGAACAAAGCATTGATTTCCGCATTGGAGAGGAACGTTTCGCGTTTCATCGGCTCGAGATAGTGTTCTAGGAGATTGTTCAGATGCTGAAAAGAGAAGGGGAACAATATTAGTTTTATGGAAACAATAAAAAATAATATTTAAAAAATCATTTAATAAAAAAATAAAGAAAAATTAGAGGAGAAAATGACTGATTAATTTTCTTTTTCATTTCACAATTTTACTCAAAAAATGTTATAAAGATCAAATTGAAAATAAACACACCATCGGAAGCCAAGTGATGGTATTATCGTTGAAATAATCATTTTAATTTTATCACACTTTTACTGTAACTAGGCTGCTTGCGGTTTTGCAAAAAATTGATTTTTTTTTATTTTTCGAAAAGTAGTTCGGACCTTTGGCTATTTGTGGAGATAAACAAATTTTTGGGAAGCAATCTCAATCTGCATGTTCATCTCACTTAAAACTTTTAACACGTTTTTCTCAAAACCATGTTTTCGAAGTCGGTGATCATTGTCACTTGAGAACTGGTTTACCGATCAGTTTGAAATTCTTATCACTATATATAATTGTCCTTCGGTTGTACGATGAATTTATTTTTAGGATAATTTTTTTTTGCTGACGAAAATGTGGAGGAATTTTTGGTTTAACGATTTTTAAAAAAATCTAATTTTTGTTCATTTCATATATAAAATTCATATGAAACATTTATAATATACGGTGAAACTTCTCTACAGCGGACAGCAGTAGTTGTCCGTTATGCAAGGGTATCCGTTCTGAGGGTTTCAAATATAGGAGTATCTACAGTCCGGGACCCTGACGAATTGTCCATTAAGAGGGGTGTCCGTAAAGAGAAGTTTCACTGTATTTTTGATTTCTCATGTGGAAAAACATACGGTATTACCACAAAAAAATCACTACAAACAGATTTTTGGAGGTTCCATCGGTGGGTCTACCCATAGTGTTACTACACGGGTCTAGCTGATACTATTCTGCAAACCAATTGCGATGAATTCGGCTAACGCTGCGTTGTTCGGCTTAGGTGCTGTAAGGACTACGCCGCTAACTGATTTCTTTTTCGAGACAAGAGGGAGCTGCAATTACAGAGTAGGTACACAATGGTTTCCTCCTCGACTCTGCAGAAACCCTTGTAGGTCATACCCAATCTATATGTAAGGGCATGAATTTCAAAGGCGCGTTGGGTAGTGATGAAGCCGAAAGGATTCCGTAGAGAGGTACTTTATGACATTAGACCATCGATTAGTGTGAATAAGCTTTCAAACATCAAAAAGTGTTTTGTAGTAGTCATGGATGGCAAAACTGCACCCAGAAAGAATATTGAACTTCTGTCCTTTCTAGCGAGTTCGTCGTCACTCACACTGTAGCGAGCACGTTATAAGTTGGATGCTTTTATTCTCGGCCATCTCGTTAGAAACAAAAAATCTAAATATATAAAATTATTTTGTGTTGTCAAATAACTTCGAAGACGCATGGCGACACGACAATATGATACACTCAAGAGGTGCAACTAAGACACTATCATCACAAGCTACTCCAATGCAGCTAACCTAACAACATTTCAAATCAGACAAGACGAATGGGAGCACCCTCGAACGACTTTCCCAGGATTTGTATGCACGAAGAGGAGGAGGAGATAACTCTCCATTTAATAAAAACCATTAAGTGGTTCAAAATACCATTGGTTTTCAACAACACAACTAATAGTTGGATTTAAAGATGGATAATGGCTTCACAACGGACCCAAGCTAGAGTCTAAGTGGGCCACGGTAGTCACTCTAACAGACATGCCAAAAGTCGACACGCCATACACCAGTTTTTCTTTTTTTCAATAGGTTTTTTGACAGATGACTCGGAACTTGCCTCATGGAGTCATGTTCTTACAATATTGTTTGACAAATCATCATGAGAGACTCACTCAACAAACTCAACAGCGTCTCTCAATTAAATCCCTCAATTATTCAATGTTATCTTCGGCCACTTCAAGCAACCCGAGCTCATTATTGTCAGACACGAGTGATAATATGGGTCAACCAGGCCCTAGCTTGTGCAGCAAGTCGAGTTGTATGTGCCAGTGTTACAGTTTTATACCGATTCCGAATGGCCAAGTTTGAGAAGCTTGTTTGGGCAAGTTTGAGAAGCTTGTTCTAGACTGGAATAGTTATAAGGTGGGGCCATGAAAAATGATTTTGGTAGCACCGGGAATCGAAAGCAGGCGGCGAGGTTTAGAAGCCCGTCCGCTCGGTGTACATAGAATTAAAACGTTTTCAGCTTCGATTTTCTAATGTCGTTGGCCATTAGCTTCTAGTTTAGAAGACTTGCGGTTAGTCTTCTGCCACTGAACAATTTTGGTTGGTTGGTATTACGAAGCGTGATGATTGGTGGCAGGCCTGGTAAGTTCAGTGAATACATTTTTAATATATGCATGTTCCCATAGAGTCAACAAAACATGGTTTTTATAGCTCAGCAATTCTGCGTAAACATTTTGCATTTTTTCAAATGAAAAACTCATTTGTTTTTTGTAAAAATGCCTTTGTTTTTCTTATTCTGTTTCTGAATAGTTTAAAAGGAAAAACTAAGTAAATTAATTGAAAATCACGCGAGTTGTACGTAAGCAGCACAAAATAAGTTTTATATCGGTTCGCAATAAGTTCTTTTAAGCGCCTTTACATCATCAGATCAGTTTCTGAAAATTCTACGATATCACGAATTTGGAAATCACCCGACAAGTGGGACAGACTTGTATTTAGTGATTGCTGGTTCAGATTTGTGTTCTTCCAAACCCCTCTTCTAATTAAAATGTCCTGATTTGGTAAAAAAAATCAATCAACATTCTTTAAAAAATTGTCCTTGAATTTAAAAGTCAATTCGTTCATCAATTTATTCTGAAAACGAACAGTCCATTTAAACGAGTATTTTAATGACCTCATTTACAATTGGCAAAATAAAAATATGATTTCATGCTGTGCATCCAAAAACTAATTTAGATCAAAATGATTTATATGAATACAAATTAGCACCTTAATTAGCGGCAGTAAACCCCCATGCCATCCCGATTGAAGGCGATGATATTTTTTGACATTTACATTTGAGATTTTTTTTTCTTTGCGAGAGTGATTTATTTAATTTTAATCCTCGTTGACTTACTACATAGAAAAGGTATTGACAGTCTGGAGATTTAGAAGAATTCCCCAAGGGGCGGAGGTACTTTGCAATTAATTGCACTCCCCCCTCCCAACTGAGAGCGATGTCTTACTTGCGGTTTCGCCTTATTCATCCAGCTTGATGTAATTAATTTTAAGACGATTATCCTTCCTTTTTGTTTCGGTGGCAGATAAAGTTTTGCATTATAAGCTTACCACCTGAACGGTAAAATGCAAAGCGTATTTTTCGCGTGTCTTTGCGCGCCGGAACAGGACACGTGGAATACACAGAGACCGACTGAGAGTGAGAGAAAGAGAGTGAAGCAAAACAATTTTAATGAGGGGATTTGAAAAATCGGATTTGAGTATTAGTGAACGTTTCCTCTCATTTAGGATATCCATCTGCTGTGTACGTGCATTAAGATCTTCTTGCGAATTTTCTTCGACAATTCTGCTGCCACAGCGTGGGCGGCACAATGCCGTTAGTTAGGACGGAATGTTTGAAGTTTCTTTAATGCAACTTTTTTATAGCTGCGCCATTAAAATTCTAAAATTCACACAAGTGGAGCAAATAAATACGAAACAAGAAACGTGGATGTAGCATGATGTGCCCGGAATACATCAGTCTTTGTACATTGTTGAGTTAGCACTTAATTCTGGATTTGCTTCCGAATATTCAAAAACATTGGATTGGGGAAAAGGTCGACATGAGCGCGAAAAGGTCGTTAACTGCTAAATATTTAATGCGTAAACGGATCTAAGGATACTGCCTATCAAACGTGTGTCTCCGACAATGCTGTCAATCACGGCAATTTACTTTCGCTCGCAGTATTCTAAATTATAAATGTTCTAAGCGGAAGATTGTGTTCAAAATAAAATCGAGGAGAAGGTGAAACCAGAAAATAAACATTTATTCTGATACCCGAGATTACTTCGAATTGTTGTTGTACTGTTAAATATACAGCGTGGGTCAACACAAGTTCCTTTTTAAAAATTGAATAAAATGATTTGCAATTCCACGTATTAGTATGAGAAAACATTGTTATTAATTATGAAGTACAGTAGAATCTCGGAAAGATGGGCAGAGATACATAAGTCTGTTTTAAACCATCGATAAACAACTTTTCTTTTTCGTGTGTCTTTTTTTTTTAAATAAAATTAAATGTTTTGGAATTTATGGCTATTTATGACCGTACTGTCCAGTTTTGGAAAGATGACGATTGGGCATATGACTTTCACAATATCGTTCTCGAGGAGTCTGTGCATAACTCAAACTTCAACAGCAGAGCCAAGAGTTTCCTTAAATTTGTGCGCCTGGTCGCATTTGCCGTTGACATTGATATATATTGACGCATATGTGATGACAGCGGACTGTCAGTGTGGCTTATGAACATTGGAAAGGAAGCCACCATAGTAGCCATTATATGACAACATACGAAACTGGAGACAACTAGCACAAGATCGTGCTGGGTGGAGGGGCATGTTGTTGGAGGACCAGGTCAACCACGGTCTGCTGCGATTTTGATTTTTCCTTGCAAAAGATCTGTTATTTTAGGTCTGTGTTTGGAGTTATTTCCAAGCTATTGGGACGTTCTTCTGTACATAATTATGCATCACCAGTATCATGAATATTATTTTCTGTAGTGGTCGTCTCCGTTGCGTACTACAAGGCCAAATATAAGTTTCTTTTTAAACATGCAATAAAATAAACAAAATAAAATTTTTTACATTATGGTTCTATGAATTATGAAATACAACGTCGTTCAAGTGGCTGCTTCGGCTGGCCTCGCAATAGCGCATTTTGACATCCCAATTTTCAAAGACATTATTGCTGGTTTCGAGCTGTAGCTCGCTCGGATTGTTGGCAGAACATCGATCTTTCACAATGCCCAAAGCAAAAAAAGGGCGAAGGGGGTCAAATCACAGCTCAAAGGCGGCCAATTAACATCGGCAAGACGGCTGATAACGCGATTTGGGGATTTGGTGCGCAATAGGATGGTGTTCCATTTCGACCAATCTTCTTTTAAAAAACGCGTGGTTTGGGCTATAGAGTACTCACTTTGGAAATAGGTTATCAATATTTCCCAACGTTATTCAAAGGCAAAGCGACACATTTCGTTCTTCGGAGGTACTAAACTGATTTTCCGTCAAGATTTCGAACAGGAAAAAACTCTCAGTGTCAAAATAACATGTTTAAAAAAAGACCATTAGATGGCCCACCCTGTACCTACACGAGAAGCTAATCGCAATGCAAATGAATGTGAGGCACCAGAATTTCCTAATTTTCCAAGTGTTTTAACTAATTTACTGAAAAAATATGCACAGAAACTTGCAAACCCATTCCCCTTCTCAAAGTAAAACCAAACTAATGGGGTAAGAACAAATAAGGATGTTTCGTTTCAGTCACTTAAGTTGACATTGCATTCATGTGAAATGTCAACATCAAGCCCACTCTAGCACGAAACCGCACAGCCACACGCACACACATATAGTATTCCTTGAAAATAAGTGAATACACCTCATCCTCATCCATCTCCTCAAGTGATGACAGATGCGAGGAGAATAAGAATGAGCAGAAGTTCTTCTTCAAACAAAAATAAATAAAATTATATGACTTTTGTATACTTGAGCTTCGCCCCTTTCAAGGATGTTCCCGAACCGAACAGAGCCGAGTGGAGTGGGTGGAAAAGAAAAACAAGACAAACCAAAAACAGAAAAAAAAAGTATTAGAAGAACTCACCTTGACATAAGTGCGTTCAGTGTCAACCAGTTCCAGAATAGCTTTTCTCAACTTCTCGGCATCAGTCAACTGTCGTGATGGTGTTAGCATTGCATTTGAAACCGATGATGTAACCGAACCGGTCGGGCTTGATTTCCGTGTTTCCTGGGGGGACCTACAGAATCCAGTTACCTGTGTTGAAGAATAACAGAGAGAATTTACATATGCCCATGTCATATACTATATCACACTCTTGGGGCTACACTAAAAGCCATTAACTAAAGTATTCACGGATGGAGAATGGGGCGGGGTCTTTTACCTGTTCGGCTGTTTTCAGGAGATTCTCAATCTCAAAGCTACTGGTCCTCGAAGTTTGTTTTGTGCCTGGAACAGCCGTCACCTGTGGTTCCAGCGACGATGGTGCTGGTGAGCTTTCCGCATCTGGTGAGTACAAATCCTTGCCGCCTGTACCGTCAGTGTTTTGGCCAAGTTGAAGTGGCGAGTGGTTTGAGAGAAAGGTAAAAGAAAAAAACGCAACGATTAAAGTGAAGCAAAACAAACGCGGTTGAATGTCTTGATATGCACCTCCCCACGTGAAGGGGTGTGTGTGTATATGGATGTGAGAGATGTTGTTAGCCAGGATGGAGACTTAGTGGTTGATTTATTGGTATGAAAGAGGAGTAGTTGGCTGGCAGTTGTTTAAATTATACATCCACCTCTTCCACATCATCCTCCACAGAGAATGTGGGGTTTCGACGTACTTAGCTTCCTAAGTCTCTCTGTCCTCCCTTTTGTCCTTGTTGATGTTAAGTGATAGATGACGGAGTAGTTAGAAAGCATTTGTTTCGGCCAACTCCTCGCAGTTCACCTTCGCTATCGGAAAAGCTACTTTTCAGTTCATCGCAAGGTGCTTGCATTGTTTTCGTGCGGCTGGCAGTAGCCCACTTATGGAAGAAGGTGAATGCATTTTAGGGCATACTTCCTCCATCTCGGAACTCATTCGAGTGCAGCCGCATATAAATTTCGAACGACTTAAGTGCATCATGCTGTAATTAGTGCACTTACACACAAATATAAGCCATCGCCTCACTCTCCTTGCCGGGACGATGAACGAGTGAACGAGCGAACCACGTCTGGCGGACGAAACAAGGGACTGCATTAAGTTGAAAAAGCAGAAGTTCCTTCATTCTGTGCGTTCGAAATATACTTACGGGAACAAATGTACGCATTTATGCAGATGAATGGCCGAATATAATAGCGAACGATGAGGAAAATAATGACGATTTCGTCAGACGAACAAAAGTGTGGCGTGGTGGGTGGGAGTGCGCGGCGGTATGATCAATTGCATCGTGTCGATGTGAATGATGTTCGAGAACTTTGTGGCGAATAATAAATTGGAGGATTTACTCGAAATGAGATATGAGAGCATAAAACCCTTATTCTCTTGCACGCAAGATGGGAGTGTTTAATAAATTGGAAAAGATTCAATCACCATCCGGGGTAATGAAGCGTTACGCAAACTGGTCAAGTATGAGGTGTTTTTTTGTGTTGGTATTGGACGGAGGTTGTTGAAATGCTTTCGACCTCAATGAAGATGGTAGTTGCAGCTGCGAATCTTTGAAAAGGTACTCACCAACATACCAGTTATTTTTGGAAAAGAAATTATTGTAGGAGTGAGGCTATAAAAAAGAGACCTTTTTTAATAATTATAAAAATTCGAGCAATTAGATGACTTTGAACAGCAATCCGCTAATTAAAGACAAGTTGCACAATATGCTCCACTTAATATTCGGTGGCGCTACAGTCTGTGGTTTAAGAGCCTATTGCATCGCAGTTGGGGTACGCCAACAAATGAGACATTGTATCATCACACCACTCAACAGTTTGGATTTCTTCAAAGTAGTAGCGTCAACTGACCTGGTCTTTGTGCCCTAAACTAATACTTGGTGTTCAGAGCTTCTTGTAAATAGAAAAATGTACAGCCATACATTTAGTCGTAGTTGAAATGTTTGTGGAAAGGAAAAAGATACGCAGATTAGATCTATACGATCAAGTTGTTAAATTATACTACGAGTATATCGGAAAAGAGAACGCGCTCAAATATTAAGAAATTCCCCAGTTCACAGTTTTTTTTTTTTAAATCTGTCAATTCTCTTCTGTTCTTCGTCCATTCTTCTTCGTGTTCGCGTAAATTTTTGATATTTTCACCATTCTGACAGATTTTTTGTGGCTTTCATATCGAGATTTATATTTTGAGAAAATTAAGCTGTCCTAAAACCACTTGAAGACAACAGATTGAAGTTTATATGTTTAACTCACTGATGCCCGATTTCACAGTGCAACCCTATCTGCTGATTTAACTAAGTGTGGGATCGAACTTAAACTTCACCCAAGAATATTTCGTTTTCAGGTTTGGGCAAGCCATGGATTGACTGGCATTGCAGTACTATAGACATGCCCCATTTCTACCTCTCTTGCCTCTTAAGATTTTTGACAACTGTTTTTTAATAAAACTAATTAACATTATTTCGTGAATAACCTTCAAAAATGCATGAATATCTGTCAAAAAGGCCCTCAAATTCGCAGATGTACTAGGGGTGAAGTCGGCTATCTCTGTAATACTTCATTTCTGCCCACAACCATGCAGATGATGAACATAATAGTAACTGTGATTGAACACGAACGGCACCCTCCTAAAAAAAAGGAAAAGAGAACACACCAACTCCACAAGCGAATGTTCATATATGTAAGGATATTGTTATAATATAAGTGCATCATCTCCTCTGTTCCTTCAGCAGCATTGCCAGACAAAATAATTAGTTGCTTAGGAGGTTTTCTTAATATACTAATGGCAATTATGTTCACTCTGGAGTGATGCCTAAACCATTGCAATCGGTGGCTTAAGTTAAGCCACTGTTTAAGTGGAATCCATCACTTAAATTCCACTGTGAAAAAGAAATTTGTATTGACTCTCAGCTTAGCGATGGATCGACATCTTAGCTCACATTGTGAAATCGGGCATGAAGGATTAAAATTTTCTGAAGACATTGTGTACCTGTCCGTTTTGATCCGCAGCTGCTTGCTCTCTAGTGACAATTGTTTAGTACGCGGGTTGTTATTTGTTAACCCTCCGCACAATGCCATATGGGCGTTCGCTGCATACATTTGTTTATCTTACAAATACGTAGGGGGCGCCAGCTGCCTGGATTACTATAACCACTCTATTCAAGAGTTGCCTCAGATATAAACTGATACAAAACTTAAGATCAAAAAACGAAAAGAAGCTGTGGTTAAAATCTTGAAGTGAAATGTCACTCACGACAGATATCACAGCATAACCAATATCTGTACACTAAGATGCACACAATTATAATTTATGAAGACAAAGAACTGCCGAGCACTGTCCTGTAATCGAAAAAGATTTAACCCCGGCGAAGAAAGGGATGTCGCAACGAGTGATGTCCAGACTTATTTTGGAATCAAAAACCCTTGTTTTTAATGCCCTACAGCCATCAAAATCTCACATGCCACATCGACCGTGAAAACATCTAAAACAAGGTGGTCAAATTAAAGGTCTGTCCAAGACAGGTCCTTTCAGAAATTATTATATATACAGAAATTATGGTTGAATTCAAATTTCTAGTCTATTCTCCAACAATCCAAAGAATAATTGAAGAATAACAACTCTTCGGAAGAAGTCCGATAGTAGCGCCGTTCTTTGCCAAAAACCACAGCAAAGACCGTCTTAAATTCAGAAAAGACCGCCTGAGTTTGACAGCTGGAGAAAAGGGAAAAAAACACGACATATTCCTTACTCAGGAGAGACAAAGGTGAATTTGGTTTGATATGATGGCAAGAGGTATGGCCACCAAAAAAATGCAGAATACTGGCCTCAGGGTATGGGAATGAAATCTAATGAATTTATATAGCTATTCGGGGGTCCTATTGTTTTGTCTTTAATTGTATGCATGTTTTTTTCTTATTTTTTGTATGTTGCTCTTAGATATCCTTAATGGTAATTGTTTATCAGGAGCAAGAATAATAAGATAAACTGCAAGGACAAACTTTGAAATATCTCCTTTGATTGGCCCAATTTTGGCCAGAACTGGACACAACATTCTAAGGCGATATTCTGTGGTCACAAGTCACTACTGCCTTAGTCGGTTTTTATGATTTTTCAGGAGATAAGTTCAAAGTTTCAAATTGACAATACACTTCATTCTAAAGCTATTCGGTTTTTCGCCAATAACTTTTGTTTAAAAAAAGATACAGCCATTCAGAATGTAAACGCTGGGCATACTAGTACTCATAACTCAATTTTGTCCTAACTCGACTTAGGCGGTTATAGTTTGTGACCACAGATTTCTTCGGATCAATAAATGATCTGGATGTCGTTAAACATCTGTCTTTTCATTGAATTGCAAATGGTTCTGAAGAGAACAGATTAATGATACCCTTCACTTTTTCACGTGAAATGTTGTCAATTTTCATACTATCCACACTCTTGTATACTTCAAGTCCATTTCCTATTTTTTTGTTTGCCAACTGGATAGCATTTTACCATCAGAAGTAGTTATAAATGAAAACTCAAAATATTCCCCATTGTTGACAATATTTTGTTTACACGCAAGGTTCTCTTTATATATATGCTTAGGGTATCGAGTTTTTAAGGGTGTCTAATCATATGCCTACGTGCCATTGATATGTCAAGCCTCTTGCGTGGTCCAGCCCTAGTTTAGGTCAACCTGCTCGTAGTAGAGCAGAAATCATTATGAAGTCAACTGGTTACCCCACACTCCCCACAGCACTTCTCGAAGCACAATTATTTTATATTATCATGTACTTGCAATATTTTGATAAAAAAAAATACCTCCATCGCACAATGCCTGACACGCAGCATCCATTTAAAGTACACGTTATTAAGTTTTAACACAAAAACACTACTTCCGGATACACCAGTATTACGCGTGATTACACATCTCATCTCGCAGGGAGGCCAACACCTAATGCATACCCTCATGTGTACGCAGTGCACTTATGACCGCTGCATTAAGTAGTGCAGGCAATTGGAACTGTTTACAAAATTTTGGAGTACCAATCTTTACACTGATACACGACATATACACAAAACCCCTTCAGTAGCATTTTACATATAAATATGCAGATGATTTGTGGATTTGTTTAGTGAACATTAAATAATACTTACTCCATCCTGGGGCTGGAACAATTAGACCAGAAATCATTTCCTCGCTCATTACCGGCGGATCCGATGGTGGTGGTGGGCAGACCAATGAATCAATCATGTCATCGGTCACTCGCATTATTCCAACGAGATCTGGGGGTTCCGTTCGGGATGACCTGTGTGTGTACGTAAAAGAAGCAACAAATTAGAGAGTAATTAATGCGAAAATTAAGGGCTTGGTTAAATTGGACTCGAATCTCGGGGTCGAATACATCGCATTGCGGTTTATTGCGGAGCATTCACCATGATGAATGGTGATAAATGGGTTCCACTGCTTGCCTAAGCCAGTAGTAAATGCGGTATCAAGTAACGACCAATGTTCACCGGTTTTGGTGACACACTACACTGATGGTTACAATTACATGCTTCTAACATGGTTGTAAGTACAACAGCGTGCAGTTGGTCGCATTAAGTTCCTAGGTAGATATGATTTAAATTTACTTGTTTTACACTTGGATAAGAACACTAAAGGGTGTTTTTTAAAGACGGATAAATGGACTTGACAAGTGTAAATTGTCTTCAGGTTACCTTGGCAATAAATCGTAAATAGACTCACACTGAAGGGACGTTTACAAGTCTTTACGATTTAATTTGGGAAACATGGTTAAATTCAGATCCTGACACATTCGTTGTGCTATCAATTTGCCGGTAATTTTTATACCGTTTCCTTGCTAGCCGAAGGACTAACTAAAAACTTAGAAGTACCTAGAGGTACCTTGGTTGCCCATGCTGAGATACTCCACTCTATTGCTGGATTATTGCCAAATTATTTTCTTCCCATCCGTCGGACTTCTATTTTAAAACCCTCCAACGGCCACATGGTACTTGGCCAGACCTCTATTACGTGCATTTGTATGCTAAACGGTATTCCAAGAAATGCATCACATTCAGTGCTCGTAAAATTTTTCATATTCTTGGTCTGGATTCGTTCTTTTGTTCATTCCATTTGTGTGCTGCATATCTTGGATTCGGATTTGATTCGCGTATGATAACGAAAGTAACTTTACACTAAGCAGAAAACACAATATTTCATTTATTTACATACAAAATATAATACCGTCCAGCCAGACACCATTTGTCCCTTCGAAGGTGACTTTCTATTTTCATTTTCATGCCCTCTTCTAGGAAGTTATTAGAATAGGTGTTTTGCATAAATCGCTAGATAATAACATTTTAGGAAGCTACCTCGAATTTCAAGTCGTTAGCTTTATTAGTAACTTCATAGTAATATAATATAATATAATATGGGTGGCGCTACAGCCGTAGAGGGCCAGGGCCTAGCTTCTCAGCAACCACTTATCTCACGCGTAGAAGGGACCTACAGTTTAATGCCGACTCAGAACGGCGTAGTTGAGAAGCTTTTTCTAGACAGGAATACTCTTTGAGCATTGTCAGTGACTCGAAAGAGGTGGAGCCGCGAATAATGATAGGTGGTAAATTCGGATATCGAACCTGGCACCCTCTGCGTAGGAGTCGAGGCACTAACCCACTACGCCATGGCGACCTACACTTCAACGCTTAAACATGAAATGTGCCAGGCCAGACGTGAGTGCCCGACGGAGGGTTAATAAATTTCGCTATGTCCAGAATCTTGATATCTGACATTTGTTTTAGTCTGCTAAATGGTAGCTAAGCTCTTTCATCGTCAGCTCTTTCATTGCCTGGAATACCAGTAACTTAGCCGTATGGTTGCATTTGACTGCTATTTCTCTAAGACCTTACACCTTATATTTGACATAATTAATGTTGTAGCTAGAGCCTTGAGGGCCAAGAGTTGTCGTCTATTGAGTTAATTTATTTGATAGTAAGAGGGCAGCCTTTACTTCTCCCTGGAATAAACGGCAATAGCTAGGCAGTCGGAAGGACAGGCAGAAGGAGAGCTCCGGCGATATCGAGAACACTACTAGTCCAGTGACTTCCTTCGTTCTAGAGCCGCCCAACAGTGTTTCGTCTAGTACATGCTAGCTGGACAAAAGTCAACAAATTCAATGTCCTGATTCTAGCTGTAATTATATTGAACAAGACCCTATGTACCAAGATTACAAAAAAAAAAGGAGGAAGTTCATTTGCACACATTTGTTAGTTTTGCTTGACCTCATCTATAGCATCTTTATTGTTGAATAATTGATATAAAAATTGGAATGATGAACTCAATACTTCAGGGTTATTTTTATTGTGAAGAAAATTTCCTACGGGTTTTTTTAAATGCTTAAGTAAGCCTGTGAAAGGTAGACTTTTAACTAAATGTACCCGCGGTAAATTTTGCATATGTGGTAGTTTTATTAGTGAACTTAATAATTTTAAGACATGTTGCAGCCTGCACAACGCGGTACAAAAATATTCTTTCTTTTTTACCGAATGGGTGAAATACTCGAAAGATAAGAGGAAGACTCAATTATTTTGAGATGTTTGGATAACATCCGGTCGTAAATTGCAACATTAATTGAGTTATGTAAAAAGTAAAAACTTTAAATAAGTTATGAGCATAATAAGAAATAAACATTAAAATATAATTTAGTCACGGGGTCTTCTTCACAAGTGATGTGAGCAGTAATATTTTCCTGCAGGATTGGTCAAGCTGGGCCAGTTTTGACAAAGCTTGGGAGATCTGTAATCAGGAAAGCCGAGCTTAGTGTGTAGCCCAAGTTAGCGGTTTTCAACTCAGTATTTGTTCCAACTGTCACCTGTAGTCATGAAATATGGATAATGACCGAAAGAATAAGATCGCGAATACAAGCTGCTGAGATGAGATATCTTCGTGCTGTTGTGGGATAGGGTGAGAAACACGACAGTGCGCGAGGAACTCAACGTTGAGCAGCTGCTTCTTCGAACGGAAAGAGCTATGCTTCGTTGGTTTGGTCACGTAGGACGAATGTCCCCACCATGACGACTTGCGAGGCGGGCCTTGAATGCGATTCCATCAGGTAGCCGACAACTTGGCAGGCCAAGTATGAGGCGGTTGGACTAAGTCAATAAGCTCGCCTGGTTAAGCTTGGGCATAACCCTGATGACTAAGAGTCGATGGTGGAGGATTTAGTTGCCTGGAGATCTCTCATGCGTAGCTTACCCCCATGACCCCTTTAGTGGATCATGCGGGTTAGAAGATGGTGATGATGATGTTATAATTTTGTCCAGTAAGCATGTAGTAGACGAAACACCGTGCGCGTGTAAACTTCCAACCATTTCCGGATTAAATCTTTTGGCCAGTCTTCTCTCTCTGGGGTTATTGTTTTGTACGGAAACTCGAAGTCTACAAATGGCGATATATAGTCCGCATGCACCGGCATCATGGCACTTTTATTATTTCTATCTGTTTAAGCAGTGTGTTTTCTCTCAGCCTAATCGCAGCCTTGGTAGCTGTCAGCTTCCCATGAATGTGCATGGGAAGAAGCTGCAGCATTGTTTCCGTAAGTCTGCGTCGCTCACATTTAATAAACCTCCAAACTCTCGAAAAACGGAAAGAAGTAGTCAAAATTGTCTTCAGTGGATTGCCAAAAGCCCCACGTTTCACAACGCTCTCATCTACAGCACTAACCCCTTCAATTATGCAATTATTGAAATCCAGATTAGAAATCGACAGGCTCGATATGCAATGCAAACTGTGCATGAACAACATACTTTCAGATAATCGGTGGTGTGTCGTATTTTAGGTAATCTATCGCACAGAATATCTGAGAAAAATCTTCGAATACAATAAAATTGAACTTAGGCATCTGCGCTAGATACACGTGTAAACATTTTGCCTGCATATTCAAAGCTCATAAAGTCCTGTGTTTTCACATCAACTCTGCGAAACATGAGCTGTGCTAAATTTGTGAAACTACACACTTAATATCTAGCTATATGCATATGTTTGCACATGAGCAATCATTTCTACTCGGTTTAGGAGCTTAACCTACGTCGAACGACTAATTCATCTCGGTTGTTTTCCAAGCTGCACAGGTTTCTCATTTGCGTTATATTTGCAAAAGCAAATGATAACGTGTGTGTATACTGCCTCGATAACAGTGGAAGCCTGTAAAGAACTTTGAGCAACTTTTTGAAATCAAGTAAATTTTCGAGTTTAAGGGATCTTTGCTTGGGCTTCACTGAAAGCAATAACATCATTCCTGGCAGAAATAGATAACAGCAGGTCATCAAAAACAATGTGGCCAGCCACTAAATCTAAACAGAATTAAAGCTCTCCCAGGGGTAGACGGGACGGAAGGCATATAAATAAATTGGTAGATGTAGTAACTGGAAACTGCCTCACAGGCAATCAAGGGAGACAACTTGGAGCTCCCCACAACGACTTCAGCAGACGCTGCAGGGATGATGAGGAGGAGGAAACCGTACATAAGAGCGAATATTAGCCCCGCTTTTACGTAAACTAGAAAACTATTGTGACATTGAGGTGTGACCTTGATTGCATATGTTACGCGTATGAATCAAATTCGAAATCTATTACAAACAAAATACTTTTACTGTATTCTCATAGAACCGAAATCGCGAGGTTTGTATTAACTTTCACTGAAACCTCAACTGGGCGTTATGACCGAGTTTGAAGTGCTTTCAAATGTCATTAGCTCTCCATTTTGACTTGTCTAAGTTGACAGGAAATAGTTGTGTTCATAATAAAAGAAAGAAGAAACAGAAAATGAGAAAATAATCCCCAAAACGACCAAAATAAACTGATTTTCAGCCTGTTCAGTTTGACAGCCTCTCACGGACGGATGAACTCAAGTGCGTTTCAAATTCGTTCAGCCGGAAACACGTGGTTTCGTAACCACTTAAATTTATGGCGAAACCTTGGAGGATTTGAGAAATGTGATGAAACCTCGCGACATAGTTTGGTGGGATCATAGCATTGCAAATATAAAGTAGCAGGGATACCTTCAGACTGATCAATTAGGACCACGGTGTGAAGCTGGAAAGTGACAGTTCAATGGACCCAATCTGTGTCTAAATGATGCATGGTAACCAGGCTAATTAATCTTGTTCGTACCGATTTGACAACATTTTTTCAATCACATCCGTAAAACTGAACTGCCATCCACGACTCAAAGTGGGTCGTTCCATATCCATCGTCGTTTTACCGCCATTAGCGAGAGGGTTGAACAAAATGGCTTAAGATTCTATATTTTTCACGGCGAGCACAAAGTTTGGCTGTATGAGTACAATGTGCTGTAGTTTTGGATTTGCATCCGGACCCTCCTAAAGTTGAAGTAATTTAAGAATTGACGTTAGTTGACAGGAGAATCCAAGTCCCAGTGTGATTTTTGTGGAATGATGGTGAGATAAAGTACGTGGTGTTTTAAAAAACCATCACCGACATACTCAAAGCCTTAATGTCAACAGATATGACTTTAATGTAGTGAAAGGCTTTATCTTCCTGGGCTTCGAAGATATTTCAATGACTGACACCGGAGAATTACAACGAAAGATCACACTCCCCAACCGGTCTACAGATATCTACGGAAGAGTCAAGACATCCCTTTATAAGTCTAATGATGGTTAGCCCAGCTGTATCTCGCAGAGTCATGGCACACTCACCAAAGCGGGCGAAGAGATTCCTTGTCGCTTCGAGAGGAAAGTCTTTCGCATCAGTATGTGCTGATGGTGTATCGAGCAGACATCGATCTGGTCAAACGAGTTCAAGTTTCGTGACTCAGATGGATTGGTCATGTAGATCGAATGGACGCCAATACATCGGCTCGGAAAGTCTTCGGCTCCAACACCGATTCACAATAGGCTGAAAATAGACCACGTCTGTGGTGACGAACACAGCTGGAGACCCAGACTCTGCTGGATGGAGAGCCATGTCGGCTGAGGGACTGGTCGCAGCAAAAGTAGAGTAAGAAGACCCCTGAATGACTGAATACGTCGACTGGGTGGCTCAACATCTGCTTTCGGATGGGCAAGATATTTACATAAAATTGTCTTCAGCGATGAGGATTTATTTTCACACGGTGGTTACGTCAGCAAACAAAATTGTCGCATGTAAACAAGTGGCAATTCAAATTTGATGGTTAATGGAAAGCCATGGCAACGGCAAAAAGTCACCGT
This sequence comes from Eristalis intricaria, assembly GCA_964034865.1. Taxonomy (NCBI): domain Eukaryota; kingdom Metazoa; phylum Arthropoda; class Insecta; order Diptera; family Syrphidae; genus Eristalis; species Eristalis intricaria. The sequence goes on along the minus strand of OZ035875.1, from coordinate 89,469,917 downwards.
ATTTTGTGCAATTCAGTTTGGTGGTGTTTCTCTGTGTATATGCACTTTTGCTGAAAGAGGAGGTTCTAACCGTGACCGTCAGTTCTTCTTGCTATAGCTCAATGGTAACCGAATAGTCTTCGATTTGGCTTTAATAAAAACGTGCCTCATCTCTAACAACACGACCCAATAGTGATGTACACACTGACAACGTTGTGTGATTTTGAGCCGATGAATATCACTTCAAAAGGTCGCGTTTACGCATACAATTCGTAGACTCTGGACAGCTTTAGAAAAAAGAGTATTCGTCAAATTATAACGAATTATTGCTAAATATTCGTCAAAAATGCATCGCCTGGAATCGAGTCCTATAAAATCCCTCATGAAAAAAATTTAAATTATGCTGTGTTCCGTTGGGGAACGATCCGAATAATGCATCCAAATCTCATCGTAAACCTTACTTAAAAAGTGTTTGATTAAAATTTCCTCTAGGAACCACAAAATGGATAACTCTGTACGATGGCGTGTACATCTTTGTATCTTGGTTGAATTTGCTATTTTTGTCAGCTGTTTTTGATCTCCACTTAAAGTGCATCCACTGATCACATCTTTAACGTAATCCATCCAAAGTCCAAAAGGGTCACAATGTAATCTTCTCTCGCCAAGCTGAAATTATGCTGCAAAATTCAACGAATCCCCGTCTAATTGGGCAGTATTCTTGGTTTACAAAAAAACCGATTCGCCAAATAATCGACTCCCAATAACATCCCGAAGCACTGCAATGCTCTTCATGCAACGGCTAGCATTTCGCAGTCGGATTCAATGGCACCCAATCACGCACGGGGTAAAACAACAACCCCGTCCTCACCAGCGTGCAAGAAGTCCGAGAAAGTAGCAATTTTAAATGAAGCTCTCTTCGAATACCAAACCGAACGAAATTGAATAAAAACGACCGGCCATGATGAACATCATCACAACCAAAGGCGTTTTCAGTCTAAAAGAGACCGGGATGTGTGCATACAAAAGCGACAAGACCACAGCCTAGGAAATGATCCCCCTCCCCCCTCCCCACCCCGCCTCTTCACAAACTACATAAGGCCATATGCATGTACATATATTCTGGCACAGCTGCAATGGCGTATGGATAAGGCATTGATTTTTGATTTGTCCAGTGATATGTCCTTCAGGCCACCGCTTGTGATGTAGCATGGTGAAGATGACGACGGTAGCCGTCACATGCTATGTATGGCTGGGTGTCCTTCTCAGCGCATATCAGTGCCAGATACTCACTCCACATGAGTTTTGTCTCTGTATCCCATCTCCGTGGGGATATGCCGATATATCTGCATGTAGCATATGCGTTACTTCTGCGACGACAACGGCCACAATGACGACGAGGAGGACATGATGTGTACCTGGGATGAAATTCTGACATCCATTTGTTTCGATAAAACCCTTTGACACACGTACATAATCACCCCCTCGACACACACACACACCTCAGCTGGTCCACACATAATTGTGCTTGTGGCTCTAAGGATATCTTACATATGTACGCTTGTACGTGAAGTTGGTGCTGATTCGGCTTTTAATCAAGTTCACTCTCTCTTTCTCTCTCTCTAGCTGCTCATGCACATTTAGTCCCTGAAGAGTTCAGCAATTCAATATTTCCCACTTCGAGGCGAATGGGCACTGGCCTGGGTGGCGAAACTTGTCGCCGCAGGATACAATTGAACATGGTGTTCTGAAACCTGGGTTGGGGCTGGAGAAGTGCGTTAAAATAACAGTTGTGTTTGGTGAAGGGATGTGCGGTGAGTGAGGGGGGCTTTTTCACGCCACTTCTTATCCAGATTGATTAATCAAATTTTTAAATTTACAAAAGTAATTTTGGGCTCTCCGGTTAATGGCAGTCGGCTTCGGCTAGCTACGCACAACTCAACCGTCCCATGGAGCTAATGAAATTCTCCTCTACTCGTTTTGCACTTCTGGATTCGGTTCCGGTTGAGGATGGACGATGTGTGAAGTTTGGTTACCGCTTGCTGGACGGCTTCCTGTGCTTGCGGGCTGCCATGAATCCAAATGTGGTTCCTGTGCTGTCATAATAGTGGATTTAACACCAAAAGGGACTAGGGGCTGTTCGATTTGTAGTCGTGGTCATGTTACGGACGGTAGTCACGGAATGAGTCAATTATTTTGGCACAAGGCCCTCAATGCAAACACTTCGATAGCTTGCCAGTGCTTAGTGAGTTAAAAGAGAAGCTGTACTGGGCGAGGAAATGATGACAGAATCGATGGATGAGCCTTAAGGATTTAAGTTTTGAAGGCTCATTCAGGGTTTTAGGTGTGTTAGCCTTATTTTTCATCCCTTCGGAGGGATTTTAATCGGCATTGAGGTCGTGACAGACGGCGTTTAGATAAAACCCTGCACTCCATCAAAGACTAAGTAGAAAGTTCGAGAAGCAATAATACTAAGTATCCATCATTGTAACTATTCACTCTGTCAATGATGTCCGTACGATTTATGACCACATTAGCAGTCTAATTGACTTGTGTGCCCATAAATGTCCACTTCCTCCATGATCACATCGCCATAAAACAAAAGGTATGTCGGTTGGATTGTTACAAAAATTACACACTTCAATACCTCTAGAGAGCGAGCCCGGGGATCATACATCCAGTAATGCGTGAAAGAAAACCAGGATGTAGGGAGTAATTCAAAGATTTATTAGTGCAGCTCAGCGATAAGCTATTAACAACAATTTGTCGTTGCGAATTGAATGCTCGTTTATTTTTACACTAATAGCACTAGTCTCCAACTATTTAACGAACTCCTTGTCTCACAAAAGCATGTGTCAACATCTCAATGCAGGAGCAGCCCATTATCGTAACCACCCTCTTCCACTCCATAAAGTATCACTGCGAGCATGGAGTCTTTGGTTGCGTTTTTATCCTTCCTTCAAGGGAATAAATTTTCATTTGAAAGGAGCAAGAGACTGTATATGTACGTGTGTAAGCAAAACTACATGTGATCATATGGCTGGGTGGCATGTAGTGAGGTGACAATAAGATGTGTCACTTTATTGCTCGGGTAATAATTGCTCCATAAGTGGGTGGTGGGTGGTGGGTGGCCTCGGGGGTGGAACTGATATAAAAATAACATTGGGGGGCAAAACACCCTCAGCGTTAATCATTGATAATCTTCGTTTTCAGGATATTTACATTCTATACAAAGGTGGCGTGGCGGGAAGAGGGGTGCCGATGCTGGGGGATGAGAAAGGAAAACTATACGACGGTATCTTAAGAGCGTCACTGACGTAAATTGAGCTCGAGGATCTAGTGCCCTAGGCCATGTGACATTTGACACATTGTGTCTAATTTAATATTGAAGCTGATCTCCAACTAATTGGCGTAATGGTCCCTTTAATTATTTGACACTGAAACAACAGAGATGACCCAATTGAAGGGAAGTAAAGACATGACATGGCAAGCATTGAGTTTCATATTGCAGATTTAATGAGAGCTTTAACGATTTCAATGCCTGGCAAATCGGTACTGCAGATTTGATACAATTTTCTAACATATTTCGAACTTTAATTTGGTGTTTTGTTTTGGGTACAGAATTAAAAAATCTTACTAATGTGGTACGTTAATGAATTGGTTGCAAATGGTTCTTGCATTTTTCAGGCCGTTACTCATTTCTCACTCTCCACTGACTGACAAGCCGTGGACAACCCAGCTCCGAACAGAAGAGTCTTCGTCTCCGAACCAGTGGAGCAACGCAACAGTGGACGCCCGGGTTTATGGTGGCGCATTAAGGGCTTCTATCAACTTGGCGTGAGAAGTTGGAGACAGCTGGCTAGAGATCATGCTAGTTGGGTAGGCTTGTCTGGTTGGGCCGAGGACCAGCCCCGGGCTGTAGCATAGATCAATGCTTCCACCGCCCTATAAAGGAAACCAAAAATATGACTTTTTCTAGCTGAAATGTTTTTTAACCAAATTTATTCGGTGATCCTTCGTGGAGATTTATTTATCGACTTGTAAGATATCGAACTCTGGGCATACTACAATTTACAACTACAAATAAGTACTTGTAATTTGCAACTAAAAATTTGTTGTTTTTTCTGTTTCAAAATTACAAACATGTAATCGACAAATTTGTGATAAGACCGTAAAATAGTTGCGAGAAACAACTTGTTGAACACAAGTGTTAAAAAATGACGTTGCACCAGATTTGTGATGGACATTTAACCCACAAATCTTTACTTACAAGTTTGTTGACAATTGGATCTATAGTTCGAGATAGAGATGCAATTTTTATGGAATATTTGCAAATGGACTAAATAATACATGATATTAAGATGTGTGAGTGGAAAGTGTTTTGAGTTCCTGCACATCTTAAAGCATTCTATGCAATAGGTACTGGAAATACATTCTAGAAGTTGCGTGGTAAAATTTAAAGTGGACAAACTTTGGCAAATTGCTTGCACCATGCAGCAAAATTTGAAATATTGCAATCACTGTTAATTCGATTAAAAGTGGTTCAGCAGGTGGTTCAGTTACCTCAAAAGGAGTATCTGTGGATTGTTGTGTCATTGAGAAAAATATTTTGCTAAATCAAACCAGATTCAAATTAAATAAAAAGGGCTGAACCTCTTGTTCTTAGAAATTCTGAACTTCAACTGAACCCTATTTAGGTATGTGCATATATCAAATACATAGAGAACGCTTAATAAGGCAAATTTGTAAGATATTTATTCTTTCTTTCGGATGCAATCGTAAGGGCCTTTAAGTTTTTTTTTCAATATTTTTCTATTTGAGTTCTGTGATCTGTTGTACCAATCGATTGCAGATGGAAACCAGTTTAATAAGACAATCTAATGATGGATATGCAAATATGTTTTTCGCAACTGCACTGTATCGTATACACTTTCAAGCCAATTTACGTATGCATTATAGAAGGTGTAGTTAAATAGATTGCTTGCATGTCTATCAACATAAAAAGAGTGTTTGCTGGGACCATTCATGTTTATTAAAGTGTCGACAGTTAAACCAGAACATATGTCCTTTGTGATGCTGAAGGAAAGTCCGCATTTTAAAAAATCTACCAGACAAATTTCATACAAATCTTGACAAATGTTTTCGTGTTTATTGTGCCAACATATAACAATTTCAAGAAGTAAATTAATATTCGTTATATCTACAAGCTTTGTGAACCCAACTTCATATCGATCTTTTTTATAGCCATTATTTTTGTGATAACAAATTGTTTACTATGAAGTCGCCATAACGCCACCACAGCGGTGCCTGGTGCCGAGTTTCCACAATTCCAGGACTGCCACAATACATTTCATGCCTGTACTGGATAATGATAATGGTATGTTTGCTGGTTACCCTATTTTTAGCGTCGTGTCATAAACTAACCCAAATTTGTTCAATTGGTGTGAACTTTGAAACACCGCCAAACATTCTAAAGGCCCAAACCCATAGAATCCGTCGCGTAAGTTGCGTTTGGAATCCACAAAAATCGCAGTTGCCCGATTGTAAGGAGGTGGTTTAAAGTTCCCTAATTATTGGGAATTATTCAAAAACAGTTTTAAAGATAACAAAAAGTATTCTTTCATTCATAAAAAATCGTAAAAACAATCACATAAGGAGCACCCGAATGAATTTCAATGTATACATCCGTCAAACGCACATAAAGTTAAAAGGTGCCCAATTCCATCTTCTTCTTGTTCTTTATATGGCGCTACAGTCCGGGGTGGACCTAGGCCTTAAAAAAACAAGCCTCTCCAACTAGCACGGCTAGCTGTCCCCATGGTCGAACGCCAAGTTGGTTAAGGTCCTGGGTGCGCCACCTTAAACGTGGGCGTCCTCTGTTGCGTTGTTCCACGGGTTCGAACTATGTAGGAGTCGACAGCCGGAGCTGAGTTGTCCATACTCTCTCAATGGCCTAGCCATCTTAGGCGTTGGATCCGAAGCCGCTTGACTAGACTAATGTCGCTGTACAGCCCGTACAGCTCGTGATTGAATCTTCTCCTCTAGAAACCGTCAACGCAAACAGGACCATAGATCGCACGCAGAGCTTTTCTCTCGAAGAGACCAATTCCATCTGACGTGGTGAATTTCACTTGTGGGCTATATTTGCTATGTCTCTCCCTCTCATAAGGCCTTATGAGTTGTAAATTTTTTGATATGACGCAACGCACGCGACGGATTCTATGGGCTTGTGTCTTAATGTTCCTCGCTCGAAGATAGGCACTCTTCTCTAGGTTGTGCTTGGCGACTATTTTATTAACACATTCGCGTGAACACACCGCCCCATGGGACACTTTGCACAGTACACGTGTAATTAATCCGAACTGGCTACACGGGTACATATGTTGCTCCCATATACACGCGTAGCATTGTCTGACTAATTAAATATGTCTTAAGGCGATAGCGTGTTCCTGTGCAAATATGTTCTGCCTTATTGCACAAATTCACGTGTCTATTACTTCCATCCATGGTTAATGTTAGGCCGTGGTCCTACGCAAGTAAAGTATTCTATGTGCCGGAGCCTTTAAAAGTTCCCCAATTCCCTCCGTCGTGGTGAATTTCACTTATAGGCTGTATTTGCTATCGCTGCTATCCCTCTCACAAGGCCTTGCAATTTTTTTGACATAACGCAACGCACGCGACGGATATAGGCACACTTCTCTAGGTAGTGCTTGACGACTATTTTATTAACGCATTCGCGGGAAGACACCGCCCCATAGGACACTTTGCACAGTACACGTGTACCCGTGTCTGACTAATTACATATGTATTGAGGTGACAGTGTATGCCTGTTGAAGTACTATTTGTTCCATGATAGGTGTACAGCCGTGGCGCATTTCCTAGCCACGCTTGAACCATCGAACATCTGACGAAGGAGAAATTGCCCTTTTTCTTAGCATAATTTTTCGCTCATGTAAGTGTGCCAACATTTTAGAGTCATTGTCAGGCGAATGCCAATTGGCTTTGGCCCACTATCTGCTCAAAGCTCGTTCATTAAATGCACATCTTACACAATTGATTGTCCCACTTTAAAGGCAGCTATAAACATTGCAATCTGCTACTATTTACCTCTTCATTGTTACAGAGAATCGCAAACAGCTTTAGCTAAAAAAGCAGTTGCTTCAAATACACCTCCACGGGGAGAAAAAGAGTGATACTCAAACTACGACGAGTATCAAAACTGTTTTGGGACAACGAACAATGTCTGCAAAGTGCATCACATCTGAACACTGAGAAAGTTTTGTTACCGCTTTTGGTGTTGTAACCGGAAAATGCATTCGCTTGCAGAAGTTCTCCTCTCTATCATACACTGCTCCATTTTTATTATCCGATATAACAAAACCCGAACAAAGCTACGAGGCCATGAATGAAAGTTGAATGCGCACTTACCTCATCATCATGCATAGTGACTGTTCCTCCTGGAGCACGCTCTCGAGATACATCATATCCAGGTCGGACACAATTGCTCCATTGATAACAATTATTTCGTCTCCCTTGATGATACCTACAAAAAAAGAAGAAGAAAAAGAAAAAACAGGAGTGAAAGGAACGTTTTAGATATTTCGTGTGTGGCCGTATGAATGGATGTAGTCCATAACAAGTGGATGCTATGTAAAATGAACTGAATGTGCGTATGTGCACATGGATAAACAAAAATTGTTGAAGAGCACACAGTTGAATGGATAGCTGTGTCACACATAAGTGGTCAACCGAAGGGAACTGCAGTGTGAAAGCGAAACCCGCCTACACTTCAAAATGGATCAAAAATACAGATAATATGATACACAGCCAGAGAGGCACACACAGGCCGAGATAAAAGCAGACTTCAAGCTGTGTCAATGACGATGTGAACTGATGCAACTACTCTTCACGTTTTTCGATTCAATTGTTACCTTAAGACGGGATCCACCTCAGTCCTCAGTCTCAGTGTATCCGCCACCTCCTGACATCGCATGAGTGGCGAAATAATAGATCACCCTTATCCCGTCGAGATATATTGTTTGAGACAAGTACTAAGCATCTCTCCAACGAGTGCCCTTTATTCATAATTCTTTGGACGGAGGGAGCGACAGAATGGAGAATGGAGCAAAGAACACCAAGTGGATACAGGGAGACAAAGGTTGCAGGTTGCGGCCTTTCACATCATGTCGCGCAACGCAAAAAAGAGAAGGGACTCACGTTGAAGAGTCTCCGCAAAGTGCCAGATGCTGCTCTAATGCGTTTAAAGTGCAATTGATAAGGCTTACGGAGGGACGACCAAGGTGAGTAAAATTCCCTTTAAGAAAAGCTTTACGCAAATTGAAGACTCTCCTGCACCTGAATACCCATTGTTCTCAGTGTGAGGGAACATTTTCGTCCATTGAAAGTCGAGCTGCTCCTGCAGAAGACACACAAGGAGTTCCCACCGAAAAAGCGAGCAAGGAAATACGATTATGCGAAGAAAATGCAGGTTAACAATTTCTTTTTGTTGGCTATGTGATATAGATGCCGGATGGAGCCCACAGGACGACCTTTGCCACCACCACACTGAAGACCACACTGAAGGGTTACTCATTCACTCTTCACGTTGCATGCAAATGTCAACTTAAGTCGGTTCATGCTATCCCCTTGAAGGAGCTTTTACTCTGGAAGGTATGTGAGTATCTATCCTTTAGAGAAGAAAAATGCAAATCATTCTCAACTTCCTGGGAGAGATGCTTGATGGATGGGAAGCGCATACCGTCCCAGCAAAGAGGCGAATCACTTGAGATGTGTTTGTACATCGGGTGTGGAACAAAAGTACATAAGTCATGCGGTTGGTTAGGTATTCATGGCTCCATCAGCACGGCATACGGACCAAAACAAATGTTCTTGTTCTTGCAAGGAGCTGCGACGAAAAATAAGGAGACTCACAAGGAAAATCCTTATTTAGTTTGGTGTTATGATAATGACAGGTAACTCCTGGAGGGGATCTCTGCATGTGTCAACACTGCCGTGTAGTGGGAGAATGCGTTTTTTTTTCTCGCTCCTTTATTTCCTTCTGCCTTGTGCTCGCGGTGGAGACGCGGCTTCTCTGATGTGTCTGTTGGGCTAAGATGGCATATTTATGTATAAATGAAGACGATAGCGGGCGGGGCGGGCGTTGCTTAATAGCTTTGTAAGCATTAGAAGGTTGATAAAGTTTCAAGTGGAGCGTATAAAATGGCGTTTTAATGGGATCAGCCTGCTTCCGCAAATCCATCAAAGTTGTTGAACAGTTTTTTTCCTTCGTTTTTTTTTTGATCGCATTGCATTACAGAGGATGTATCGAATTAAGATTTGTTTACGGGTATTTTAGGTAAGCACTAAATGCCGGAGCAGGTGGGGTGGAGTACAGAAGCAGAGGTGAGTGGAGCATGTTGTATGGAGAATCGGTGGTTTTGAAGTCCAAGAATGGTTTGAGTGAGTAGTTTGGAATTTTATAAATAGATCTGCTCCAGAATTGAGTGGATGCAACGATGAAAATCAGATTCCAGTCTTCAACAAAAGGGTGACAGAACTCGAATTGCATCGCACAAGAAAACTGAATGTGAATCAGCTTAATATCTAAGGCATGACCAAATCGAAAAATGCAGCCATTATCCTGTATACGTTTACCTTGTCAAAAGCAGACAAGGACATTTTGAAACACGGTCGGTGTACATAGACGGGCTTCGGACAAGTAGATTCAACGAGGATCTATATGAACAGGTATTAGGGCTTCAGCGACAATGACCTTGTCAAAAAACTGCGCACCAGTCGCTTAAGATGGCTAGGACATGTAGAGCGAATGGACACCAATGCTCCGGCCTGCTGAATCTTCCAATCTCACCTAGAAGGAAAACGCAATAGAGACATTGCTTTATGTGGCGCGCACAAGTTTCAAAGCGACCTCAACCGGTATGGAGTGCGCAACTGGAGACAGCTAGTTAGGGACCGTGCTAGGTTAGGTTTAAGTGGCTGACTGATCGAAAAGGAAAGAAAGCAGGCCATCGTGCTACCACGCGGATCTATAAATACCTATTTCGCAAACCAGTTAGTACTTTTAATAAAGCGAAGAAGATGACCGACTCTTATGCTACTTAGTTCAGCCAGCTTAGCAAAGTAGTAGGGTTCAAGAAGTCTTTATATATGGGTTGAGAGGGCGCTGCAGTTGCATGGCAAGTGTATACTGGTTTCTTCCTCATCCTCGTGTCCAAAGCCTCTGCAGAATTTGTTGTATTGAAGACCTAGATAGAGACGTGAGTTTTATTGGTGCAATGACCTCAGATGGAAATGTCAGAGTTGAATGTTTATTTACTTGGCCATATCGATGAGAGATAGGCTGCTACTCTTGGAGTTGGGGGTGACTGAATTCAAAGATTTGAATGTGGCCCGTCTATCAGGAACAGATCACGACTTTATAGACAGGACTGATCTGTCTTGTTTGCTGTAGTTTCAGCCTGAAAGACGGTGCAATGGTTTCGTAATCGGAAAGATAGCTAGATATTTACATCCAGCACCCATACCTGCATTCATCTTTGATCCATCTGACCATCTGAGAAGATTTGCAATGGGCCATCCAATGTCTGGTTTTCAGACTCCCAGAATTATTGGGGTTAAGACGTTCTTCTAGAGAGGAGTTTAGGTATCTTGAGGTTAGTGTCTTTGGGTATAGATCTACACCTTGGACCGTGGTAGCTAGTGTGTCTTGTAAGTTGAGGCAGAGGTAGACGCCGAATTGAAGCGCCACATAAATAAGGAAGAAAATATCCTGTATACTTGGGTCAGTGTTGCCAAAACGGACCTTTCATGGCTTATTTCGCGTATTTTTGTAAATCTAAGTTTGGTATTTTTTTGCTATTATCTTTTTTGCAGCATTATTCGTTGCTTAAAAATGTCACAAGACTTCTTCACAGTAAATGTGTCAGTGATGTGAGTCCATTGATAGGGTTGGAAATGATTGTGGATGAGAGGCAGAGAAGAAAACGATTCTTCAAATGAGGATAGTTTTCCAATGCCAGCAGTTGCAATGGCGAATCGCTCACCATTTCAACACAATTCCCACTTAAGCCACTTAAAGATTCTTGGGAAAATGTTATTAAAATTTCCCAGGCGCGACTCTTTATGACTTCTCCAGAGCTACCGCTTTTCCATTGTCTCCATTGTCAGGGGGTAACTGTGTCCCATGGTTTTTATTTTCCAATTTTGTTTTTCGGGGATGTCGGATTTCGAGCAAACTGGGACTTTAGTTGATAGGATTTTCATCGAATCCTATACTGGACTGGTTTTGCTGGCTGGTACATATTCCATTCCCTCTGAGAGGTACTAAAATTTGAGATGTTACGGTATGCGTTCTATGATTCCAAAGAATATCAAGAGTTACACGCTTCAATAGAACACAGAAATGAGCATCGAGCTTGGAATGAACTCGCTCCAATTAGGATTTTTAGGAATAGATGGGAAATCCAGGTTCAGTGTGTTACTGTTGTTGAACAATGTGTAACATGCCGTGGGAGAACTTCTTTCAAGCCAACCAGTTATGCCTGGTTTTTGAAAGTTTATACCGGTAAGGATAGAAATTGTAAGCTCGAACGATTCACTTCACACGAATTAGGAATTGCATTGCTAGAATGTAAACTCACCATAGTTGGAACAGTGCGAAAAAAATTAAATATTTTTAACGCTGCTACAAAAACTCTTATTGCATATGAACTGAAGAGAAACACGGCAGTCATACCGTCGCGAAAACGATATAACTGATGATGCCAAAAAACGCAGAATAACATTGCGAATACAAGCTGCTGAGATGGGAATTCTTTGTTTCTCTATGGGATGAGGTGAGAAACACGGCAATATGCGACGGACTCAATACTTAATGCTATGCTTGGTTGGCCATGCTTGGTCCCCATCGTCACGACCTCCGAGGCGGGTCTTGAATGCGATTTTTCAGGTAGACGAGGTAGGCGACCGCTTCACAGACCCAGTACGATGTGGCTGGACCAAGTCCAAAAACGTGCCTGATTACGGCTGACATCTTCTTCTTTATTTAGCGCAACAGTCCGGGACTGACTTGGCCTCACCCAACAAGCCTCTCCAGCTAGCTTCTCCAGCTGGGTGCGCCACATTAAACGCGGGCGTCCTCTGTTACTTTGTTCCACGGGTTCAGAGAAGAATCGTCAATGCAAACAGGACCCAAGAACGGCTGGCATAGCTCCTGATAAGTCGATGGGGGATCGAGTTGGAGATCCCTCATGAGAGCCATGCGGTTCAGAAGATGTTGTATTAAATGTAATAAAATAGTCCAACTCTACAAAATCAGGCGTAGATTTTCTTGGCCAACTTATCCACATTTAGGTAAGTAAGAGTAGATGGAAAAGGTAGCCTCGAATGATATTTCATAAAATTCTGAATATATCAGCCTATAGTGCTTTAGGATGAAAGGATGCAGGACGACTCGCCAGATGCGTCACCGCAGGCAGTTATACTTTCGAAGAAGATATGGACTTCATCTACATCGGCTGAGAAGTAAATAGTACGAGCACCACCAGACCGAGATTAACCGCAGAATAACTCTTGCCATTCTTTGCGTCCTAGAGCTAACTAAGCAGTAAAGCCCTGTCTCGGAAGACCAAGCTAAGATTATATAAGACGATGATCATCCCTGTCTTAATCTATGGCGAGGTAAGGAAGCTTGGACAATCACAAAAGCCGATGAAAAAGCTCTTGGTATTTTCGAGAGAAAAGTTCTGTGTTCCGTCTTTGGCTGATGGATTTTGGAGAAGAAGATTGAACCACGAATTGAGTCTAGCCGGACGTCTAAGAATTCAACGCCTAAGACGGCTTGGCAATTTAGAGCGCATGGAAAACATTGCTCCAGCCCGAACAGTCTTCAAAATTGGAAGGAGCTTGCTTAAGATCGTGGCAGCAAGGGATGTTTGTTGGGCTGAGGCCAAAGTCAAACCCGGGCTGTAAAAAATATATGTACGTCTCTATGTTTCCTCTCTCGTCAAACCTCTCTTCAAAACAGAGTCCCGTGAAGATTCGAGAAAATTCTCAAGAACAGCTGTGTCAAAGCATTTGTCGGACTCGCTCCAACAGTGCCAAATACGCAGGAGAATGTTCAAAATACTAAAAAATGATTTTTAAAAACCACTCCGAACATAAATTTTACGAGCAAAATGTGACTGTGTTGAATAAATCAAATTACTGGGCATGTTTGAACCACAAATATCATGTGTGTTTTTTTTGTGTGTACAGGATAAGGCTAGTGAGTCGCCGTGTCGTAGTGGGTTAGCGCGTCGACTCCTACGCAGAGGGTGCCAGGTTCGAATCCCCAATCAACCAACTTTCATAATTCACGGCTTCCACCTCTTTCGAGTCACTGACAATGCTCAAAGAGTATTCCTGTCTAGAAAAGCTTCTCAACTTTGCCGTTAGGAGTCGGCATAAAACCGTTGTTCTCTTCCACACGAGAAATAACAATAGCACGCACAACACGAGTGGTTGCTGAGAAGCTACGCCCAGGTCCGCCTCGGACTGTCGCGCCACCAATATTATTATTATTATTATAAGGGCTAAGAAAACACTCAAATATCGATGAAAATAAATGCGTGCCTATCAAATTAAGAAAAAAAAAGTGAATCAGAAAGCTCCTCTTTAAACAAATTAACGATACCTTGGCGAGGGGAATCCTATTAGGCGTGGCAGCAGGAAGTAAAAAATGCACAAATTAACGCCATAAACCACTCAGTTCGTTTCGTCATGTCCATCGGGCGACAATCGATTTTAATTCGATTCCCTTGGTCGGAAATTTTAAAATACTGAAAAAAAACCCACGCAGGACCGTGTAGCAGGATGCCAAAAAACTCTCAGCATGAAATTCTATACGAAAATCACATTATCGTTCGCTTCCCATCAAGCCGGGGGCAGCGCGACGTTCGTTCGTTAAAACTGATATTTAACGCAATTAGCTTACAGTCCGCTAACTGGGCGGAGACCGAAGCTATAGGGTCAGCATCGTGTCACGCGGTTTCACCTGACAACAACGGGGGATGATAACCTCAAAATCGTCGACCCGTTCAAAGGAAAGATGTGTATTGGGGAATGATACTGTTGACGTGAACAATTTAGCGATACCTTTCTCATCCGCGCCAAGAAAGGATCATCTAGCGCACATAATTAAATTCACGTTGAGTGTGGTACCAAAATAAGGAGAAAAAAAGTATAATCAACAACAAATTGACGTCGAATATACTGAAAATCCAATTAAATGTAGGAGTCAACGGGAATTAAGGTAAGCAGACGCCTTCCTCTGGAGAACTTAAGGAGCCTTCGTTGCGCGCTCAGGGGAATCTCAACGCTATTCACTTCGAAAAGTTAGACGGTGGGCGACGGTGACGATGAGATTTCTACAGAGATTGAGATTGCACAGCATGCAAGGTAATTGCGAAGCGCTGCTTGATTGTTGAGAGATGGACAACATGTGCGCTGTTGTTGCAGTCGGGCGCGGGCGCGATTGCTCTCATTCTGCAGCTGCTTCAGCGAAGGCAGTAATGAAAACTTCTGGATTATTTGCGTGAGGAGTTTCAAGAAATGACAAGATAATTAGAAAAGTTCTCCGTGCGAAGGGGTGTTATTTTTTTTATCATATTTTTATATGTTGTGCATGTCTCCAGGTAAATAACAGATAATATGGTCAGCACTGCAGATGGAAATACAATCAATAAGATCATTTACTGCAAAATAAACGGTTAGTGGAATGTGTAGATTAAGTGCATTTCTCTCGAGTCACGGCCATTGCATACGTTGGTCATTGAACTCATATTCTTGCAAGCCAACTTTTTAACGTAGAATAACTCAAGTTTCGTGGTTCATTTACAAATGAGGGCGATAAGGAGAAGTCATGACCCTCGAATGTGGCAAACCTCTATTCCTTTTCTTTGTTTAGATTTTTTTTATATAATTTGTACGCCTTAAGCTCCGGGGTTAAGACACAGAACGGCCGGAAGGTGTCGAGGAAGAAACGGAGTGGAGGAGTCTTAGATACCTGCTGACAGTCTGTGGAAAATATTTGGCTAGAAAAAGCATTCCATATTCGTGTAGTGCGGCTGAAGAACGAGTCTCTAAGGAGGGAGGTACAGTTTTTCCGAAAATAAGGTTAAGGCGAAACTGATGACAGGACGGGAATTGCAGGTGAGTTCATGAAGAGGCTAGCTAGCTCACTTAACCATTGCTTGTTAAAATAGGGATAAAACAGAGACAAAGACGTCAGAACAAAACGAACGATGGTGTTGAATATTTCCATTAAAATAAATCACTTCGTCTACCTAATGACTGTAGTGTCTTCCAAGCGTAAATAATGGCGATTACCGAAGCTTTGTCCTGGTTAAGGTGGAACGTGATATCTGTATATTTAGGGATAACCAGGCAGCAATTCGTTCTCTATAAATCTAAAAGCCAATGCTGGGTACCAGGTCATTGAGACGTTATGACAGACTGTGACGCTGACACTCTTGCAAAAATCGCCACAGAACTGCCAGATGATCTAAACTCTTATAACAAAGGTATTGTTCTAACACCCTTCAAGTTACAGCTCGATATTCTAAGTGAACAAAACGTCAATGCCAGGTGGAAGACAGGAATTACATGCCAAATTTCCAAGCCAATATGGCCTTGTCTGGAACCAAAAAGGTCAGATCTCCTCAGTCCTCAGTCAGTGATCTCCTTAACTGGACACTGCCTATTAGGTCTACGCTCAAAATGACTAGGACTATACTTAAATGATTTCTGAAGTAGCTTTCTATATGAAGAAGACTGACAACACTGGCTCGCCACGCCGACCCAATCCCTTGTTTATGTAAACCCAAGTGGCAGCACAATGCGCCTACTTTGGTCTAACTGCATTTTAAAAGCCACTTACTACCTACCTATGTACCCAGATATCGGCGTTTTTCTCAAGCTTGAGGAGTATAAGCCTCATAAAATTAAGCTTAATCCGACGTGATGAAATATTTCTTGATTAAGGAAACATAGACATCCCACAGCATTTTTGGCGACCTCGAATATGTGATTGTTCCAACTATGGTTGTGTTGATTCACATATCAGGGATGAAAAGTTTTCCAGTTTCATCGAGAAAAAGGCCATTCTTTGATAATGACAGATTTTCAACGGTTCAGTTACGTTACAGCAGACAGTATTGCGTTCTTGAAGCATTGAATTCCATTCTATTGGTCTTAATATATAATATTATAATCTATAATAATATTAGAAAGATGTAGAGTTTGTTTGTTTGTTTCCCTTTTTCTCAGGCACTACCAGTCCGAATCGAACAATCCTTTTTGCGTTAGAATGGCCGTTTATTATGGAAATTTTAACATACTTATTGTGCGTATTACTATTTAAACTAAGTTAATTCTAAATCAAGCGAAGGATTGCCGCGATCAAAATGTTTAAGAATGGGATACAAAGCTAAACAGAGAGAGGGAGAGAGAGAGAGATGGAGTGAGAAAGTGAGAGTAACGGAAGAGCGCAATCATTTATAGCGTGACGATGACATATTCTACTTCTTTTTATGGCGATACAATCCTGAGTAGACCTGGGCCTCACCCAATATGCCTCTACAGCCGTCCCGATCTTTCGCCAGCTGTCTCCAGTTTCTTGTGTGCGCCACCTTGTAGGTGGACGTCTCTGGCCTTTTCGAGTCCCCGTTGAGACAACGGAAGAGCCTCTTCATCCGCTTTGGATATAGTCCATGCCTCTGAGCCGTAGAGCAGGGCAAGGGTAATCAAGGTCATATACGGAGTCAACTTGGTCTTCCAATGAGGGCTCTTTTATTCAAGCAGCAGTTGTCAAGAGTTATTCCACATTTGATTTCGGTATTGATATTGTTTTTATTGTTAACCGCGGAGCCGAGGTAGGCGAAGTCCTTTACTACCTCGAAATTATACCTGCCTACAGCGACGTTCTCACCGAGTCGTCGATGTTGAGCGTTTTTTTGCTCTCGTTTATCGCCAGACCCCACTATGGCCGCTTCCGTTTCAATGCCAACAAACGCCTCATTGACGGATCGCTGCGTGCTACCAATCACGAGCAGTTGGTCATGTACTACTAAATGATGTTTTGAAGGAAAATATATATTCCAAATTTAAGGCTGGTGAACCCGCTAGTATTATAATAAAACGAAAAACTGAGCGTGCTTTAGTCAGAGAAGGGGTGAATTGGATCAGAAGTATCAGACAGAAGATCATTCATAAAAATGAGAAAGAGTCTCGGAAACAGAACAGAGGCTTGGGGAACACCTGCATTTATTTGGTAGATATCAGACTCTAAACCATCTAAAGAAACTTAAATTAAACTGTTCGAAAGCTAGTTTTTGATCCAAAGAAGAAGAGATTAATGAATGCCAGAGGCACGCATTTTCGACAAAAAAACCTGATTTATGCACAACGAGTTCTTTAAGATCTCTTGCAATTGTACGAATACAAATGGATTTGTCACATGACACAATTATAATCTGACAGTGTTGACTGGCTATTCGAAATGTGCCGCTGGCTCACAGCTGAAATGTCATTGTGAAGGAGCGTTGAAATTGAAGACGAGTCGGAATTCTTTAAGTAGTTTATAAATGACGATATGTTGTGCGCTACCCTTGAGCTGGTTTAGGAAGGCCCTATGAAGGGAATGGGGGGAGGGGATTCGAACCGGTTACCCCACTAGCCACTGGAATGCGCTATCTAGTTCGTCGTCACATCCAGTACCCTTGAGACATTTTAACACTTTTGCCTCAACTTTTGCTCACAAGGCAATTTCCTACGTCTGAAAATTACATTGCAATTTAAGCTTATACCGGCTTTCCTCAGATGTGACCTGTATCCTCTTGATTTGAAAGGAAAAAGCATTTTGTTAATAGTCAAACTCAATCCGCAAGCCAACAGACGCAGTAAACAAAAAATTCGTTGAACAAACGTCCCAAATGGTAACGAAAAGGGAATTTGTCTGCGGATTTGGACACATCCAAGTATGTAAAACGACATTAGAACTAAGAACGATGTTCGAGGTGAACACAAGACGGTTAAAGAGACATTTTTCCTTAACGGTTCGAAACTCGTCACCTTGCCGAGTGCACACTTCCGTTCACCTTGCCACCAATCATTCAGACAATTTCACCACCTCTTGCAATATTTCTCTCAAAAGGACTCGTTTAAAATGTGTATGTTCGAAAATGTGTTATCAGTTGGAGGTAATCTGTTCCTTTATCTCTTCATCAGAGTGCTCCCTACAAACGATTCAATTCACACGAAGAACAACTTTGGCAAAAAAAAAAACAAGAAAACAGGAAAATTTAAACATGAGGAAAGGACGATAAATTGAACTCAAATGTTTATCTGTGTACTCACCATTGTGCATTGCAACGCTTTTATCCTCAACACGGCTAACATAGCAGCAGAGCTCGTCCTGTCGTTCAGCATTTTCGATGAGTTCGGCCTCCACCGAGAAGCCCCACATCTGCTCCAGAGTTGTCCGCTGCAGTTCGACTTGATAAAGGATCTTCATGCAGACTTCAACGAATTCGTGATTATGCAACTGAAATGGTAAACATAGTTCTGGTTAGTCAATAACTTAAAGAAAATCGTCGATGTTTTCTTTATTTTTCCCAACCCACAACCCCTTCAATCCCTCCCCCGCTAAACAATTTAACATTTTTTGTTCGTCGCCCCTCATCCTTTTCGTCTGTGACATGTGTGCATGCGTGTGTTTCAGTGTATCGCCCTGTTGTACATGCGAAAAGTTTGTTCCAGGATAAGTTCGGAGTTTATTTTTTGTTTTGCTTTCATCCTTGGCTTGCAAATATACTCTATTTTATTGAGATGTTTACTTATGGTAATTTTTTCGTTCGTTCCTTCCGGTTAGAATTTACGACTGAGGGTGCACGCTTTTGTTTGGACTGCCAAGTGGAGTTACTGGTTGTTAAAGTTAAGCGATACATGTGTGTGTCGGAGGACAATTTGAATTGAATTTGAACAAACTTTAAGCCCAGGATAATGATACATGTGTAAAGAGTGAATAAATGCACAAGCCTACGGGCATAAAGTTCAACACATTGAACGTGGGGGAGGACTGGAACAGCGCATACTGAAATGAGATGCTTTGCTGAATGCGAACTATTTTTAGTCTGACTTCTCATGAATTTGAAGGTTTGGTGAGAGGTCTAGAAGAGTTGCCATTAGGAGGAGAAAGATATGTTCGTTCTTATATATTAACTTGGACATGGGGCATAGGTTACACTGGCTATCAAGTCGCGTCGTCGAATTTCCAGCCTGAACGTTAGATTGATTGCTTTGGTCATCTTACATGAGCAGACTTTTGAAGACGTTGCAATGAATTGTGATTTGAAAACCATGAGTGTACAAACATTCTATCAAGAACAGGAACTGCAACATTATGTTCGGTTTGGTATGAGGTTTTAATTACAAATGTCAGCGATGCGAATATCGGTTTTGCGAGGTCACTGGTAAGGGATCAGCGTGGTGCATTGTGGTGCGTAAATCACAAGTAAACTCACAAGAGTCGTTGTCACGGTGTGGTGAATTCATTGTCGTGTATTTATTGTTCAAAATCAAGGCTTGTGCGTGTCTGACAACTTTTAACTTTCACTGTGTTAAAACAATGACAAAGCTGTCATTGTTTTTCATTCATTCAGTTGAATGAATCATGAATTCATTCTTTGACATGTTTGACAACAAAATCTTTCTTCCTCAATAAAAGAACAAATATCACAACAACAACGTGGATTTGTGTTTGGTAGATCTGTCTAAACAAACCTAACATTGTTCACAAAATATTTGTTTGAGTCAGTTAAATCAGGGTATCAATTAGATTTTATGTTTACTGATTTTAAAAAGGCGTTTGACACAGTATGTCATACAAAACTTTTATATAAGTTAAGATCATTTAGTATTCATTCGGTTCTCCTAAACTGTATACTTGCATACCATGCGATAGTATAGAAATGGTAACAAGTGGTGATTGTCTATCAAGAATCATTAAGGTATTGCCTGGTATACCTCAGGGAAGTCATTCAGGTCCACTTCTTTTTATAAAGGAGATTCGTATAATCCTCATTCATGTTAATTGTCTCTTGTATGCTGATGACCTTAAGACTTTCTTCCGCGTCAGAAATTGTGAAGATTGTGTAAGAATACAATCTGATTTAAATGCATCATGCAACTGATGTAATATTAATGGACAGATGTTAAATGTGAACAAGTGCTAACATTTCTAGAAAAAGACGAGTTTTCATGATATGATCTCATCATATGATCTCCGTCCTTTATGAACTTTACCTTCTGTCAATTGGCTCGACTAGACAATAATGTCGTGTGATTTCAAAAAGACGTTACTACAAGCCGCACATTCCCTGCCCAGTCGGCCTTGTGGCCGTGGCTCACTTAAACCAAAGTTTTGGGTCCATTGTGCCCATACTATGGAATGTTGAACTTCCGCGAGTACTAAAACCAGGCAGACTCATATATGAATCGTGGGAGGTTTTCAAGTTCAAATTCCCTCATTTCATTCCCCGGCTTTATACTATATGCACTAGCTACGCAGGTATTGGATGGATTCTGTTTCTCACTCATCTCTTCAGCAAAGTCGTTGTAAGTGATATTAAGTCACGGTGCTTGTGTACCAATGGCACAGTGCCATTTAAGGAATATTTTTCGCGTGCATACATCCTTGCGACTAAAATCGATCAGTGATGTTGCCATAGAGCCCTGCTGTTGCTTCAATACTCAGACCAAGCCAACGAGTTCTGGCTCTATCCAGGGCTTCGTACTCAGTTTTTTCCCCATAAAATCGACTTATTGAAAACTTAGTTCGATTAATGTGTTATCTCTAGAAATGGTCCTAAGGATTAACAGTCTAGATCATGTGATTTAACACCTCTGACTTTGACGGGGCTGCGGTAAATCATTGGTCTATGCCATTGGCAACAAACTGCAATTTTAAATGAGTGATATTATCGATCGCTGCTAAGGTACCCACGGTAGGGGTATTAACGACGTCGATCTCGCAAATAAATGAAACAATTTGTATTTCTAACCAATAAAACAATTTTCCTAGATATCTCAAATGTTTGCCGTTTAATTTAAAAAAAAGTTCTCAATTCATTATAGTTTCTTAATTTTTCCCTTGGCAGCTGCTCAATGTCACAATGTTCTCCTCTATGGCGCGTGAAAATGGACTATCTCAATTCCTGTCGATTGGCAATACCAGATGAAGAAATCCACGGAGGAGAGAAAGTGTTCTTGTTTGCGTAGATGGCATTTTGAGAAGAAAATTCAACCGTGAACTGCTACTGCCCGAAGAGAATTCGACTCCGTGACAGTAGAACGCCCCGGAAACTGATGGTGCACACAAGTGCGTGCGTAGTTGAAGACACCAGGTTGAAGATCGTCCCAGCTGGACACCATCCCGGACTGATGCACTTACAGAAAAATAAGAAGAAGACCTGGTCAATCGAACATCAATAAGTATTTGACAGCTCCTACTTCCGACTCTCGATACTCTTTTGAGTCGTTAAATTCCAATGGAACCAGAAATAAATGTGGAATAAGTTAAGAAATACTAATTTTGCAGGAAAGAGACACACTTTTAAGCAGGAATCTTTGGAAACTTGGCCGCATTTCCAATCCTTCAAATCAGATACAGATAAGAGACTTTGTAATTAAATAATGCCATTCATGGCATTTGAATTGTACATATTCATTATTGCACATTAGTCATGGAAACGTTCGCGAAACTATTAATGTGTTATGTATCATCAGCATATTTATAATCTAGAAAACCATTTACATGGCCTCCTTATAGATGGAAGTGATAAAAACAATGTTTTCAAAAAAAGTTGAAACCCTCAACGCAAAAACTATCAAATCAAATAGCATCGTGGCCAATTTCACTGAAAGGAAAATTATTCACAGGCAAAGATGGCATCAATTGATGGAATGTGGTGAATGTAGCACCATGAAAGCAGACACAATTATGACTTCATACATCCGCCTTAGTTCACAAAGAGTCTTTTAAAAGCAACACTTAAACATTTTACAATACAGCATTCGTTAAAATTTAATATTCACCGTAAAAATACGAGCAGCCCGTAGAAAGTTTATATTTTTGCTCGGATTACATCATAACTTTTTATTTTTTTAACGTTTATTGCATATAAAAGAGGCCAGTTTAAACAAAACCACAAGCTAAATGGTTCCATTAAATTTTCAATAAAGCACTTGAAATAAATTTTAATCAGGAACAGGAATAAATGGGAATATCACTCAAGCAATATGAAATGAAGAATTTCCACCACAGAGTGCCTCACTTTGTGAAGGTGGGTTGAGGTTTTATATTCGGCTATGCCTCGTTTTTGGAAAGTTTCCATGTTTTGAATTGGTACGTGCATCGGAGCGAGATTTTATTTCTATGAGTAATCGTGTTAGAGTCTAATTTTATGGTGCGTGTTTCCGTGTGTAGGAGGTCACAATCTGAGATGTAAAAAACACATTGCTGTCGATGAATCAAATCCAAACATGTAGTTTTTTTTTCTTTTTAGAAAGGAAGAGAACCAGTGGTCTGTTTATGAAGCAATGTATCAGCCTTGCTCAGCAAAGGTATTTATTCCAAATCTGGATAGCACAGTGTTTTTACGGCTACTGGAAATGCTGAAATGAGTTAATAATTTGACAAGGAACTTTTTCTTCGCTTGTTTCCAACATGCACAATGCAATTTGTTGTGATTAGAGATTAGTTTACTCATTTCTGCAACAGGGTGACCAGATGACAGACATGGTATTTCCAATTGTAATGTTTCAACAGCTGCCAAAGTTAGCAATGTCATTAATTTCATCATGTCGCGAGGTCATTTATCTGTCATCAAGGCTTCATATTGCCGGCAAATCGTCGAGTTTCAACGTGAGTGCATTTTTTTACATTAAGTTACAACTTGACAGTGATTGGGCGGATTTTAGAAGACTAAGAGGAGCCGATTCCGCGCGGATCAGCTGAATTGGCGAAAGACATGGCCAAATTTTATTTTGCTCAAGAGGGCCATTGCTGGTTCAGTCAACAATCAAATTTGAGTGAACACAATCCACAGGCATCGATACATGCCATACACATGCGGCTACGTACCGCAAAATCATGCGAATTGATACCATCCTTAGATATCCTTAGATTACGCTAACAAGCCAAACACTTTGGACGTACGGATACCAATCGACGCTATTGCCGGAAGGACGGTACATATATTGGACCAAGTCATCAAAACTTGGATCATTTGCTTGAAACACTACCTGTGAGGCTGAGGCGGCTCTTTGAACAATTTGTCTTTCCGACCATAATGACATCAAAATAAAGCCCGGAATAAATTTGTATCTCACACCCTTGTTGCATTATTTTACCCAGAAGGAGTACCACAGGAGTCAATTTGAGGACCTATATTCGTTTGATTATTGTAAGCAGGTCGTATCGATCATCTTCATCATTAATTGGAGGCACGCATCAAGGTAGAAGGTTTTTGCAAATACCGTCGTTCGTTAATCATATTTAACAATTGTGAACTCGACGTCTTCAGTATGCAGACAGACAAGCAATTGAGGGCTACACTCCGCAACAGCGTGGAATATTTGTTTCGTTTTTTTAACCAATAACAGGTGGGTGGTGTTAGCGCAGAGTGAATATCGACGCTTATTTCTTCATTATGTCACGACAATTGGGCAAATATTCCGATGCTAAGATACTCGACTCGAAGAAAAACAACTGGATGTAGTGAAAGAGCGCCTGCCTCTGTTTAGTGGGGTCCTCCTTTCCAATCCCAGTGAAAGCAAAGTTAATACACTTTTATCTATCTAATTAACGGCAATATCATTGGAATCATTAGTCAATCAGTGGTAGTAGACTGGCTATACACATATGTACAATAGAACAAACATGGTCTAAATGTGCTGGTGAATGCACTAGAAGCCTACTTACCTAACCTAAACTACTCGATTCGAATTCGAACACAGCGGTTGAGTGGTCGTTCGGCCACCGGAAATGTCGACGAAAGTCATGGCAAATGTGATGAAACGGACACAAATGTGTATCAACACTGGCGGCAGCCAATTGACGGATATCATCAAATTGTAAAGGTCCAAATAATGATGGAAAATCACTCGAAATCATTTTTTTAATTTATTAAAAAGTAATTTATAAACAAAATTGGATGAATGATTTCTTCAATTTGCACAATACTTATTATTTTCTTAAAAAAAGTACTATATTTTAATCCCGGAGAATGACAAGTTTTTTCCAATATCAAAACTCGGGATTTCACACTTTCAGCTGTCGTGAATATACTAATTTGAAGCTAAGCTTGTTATCCACTGAATCAATCTTGTTCAGACATAGTTTTGTACACGATCAACTTCTAAAATATTGGGCCAGTCTTTAAGAAACCTTAACAAGGTGTTCAGATCGATCTGCATTCGGTCATAGACCCGGTGATCCAACTCCTTTTTTAAGCCGGCAACCCCTGAAATCAACATGCCTTGAACTCAAGACGTGACTCGACTGTAATGAATAGTACATTCAGAAAAATCTTCGTTAGTGTGTATTTGAACTATTGAGGCTGTAACTAGATCGCGACGCGACGAATGCTCTCTATTGTGTTGTTAAATTTTCTAGATTCCAAATCCATATTATGCATGAGATATAGTCCATTTTGATTTGTAATTTGTTGGATTATAAGGAAAAAGTTTCTGGGTCTGAGCAAGTACTCTTTCGTCCGACAGACTTTGGATACTGACAACGAACAACATTTGTCGGATTACAGCGTTCGTTACTTCAACACAATACAACACCTATAAGAGCTGATTCTCCGACAACGCTCTTTCGAAATATAGTATACATAGTTGCGCAGAAATTATGCTGCCGATGCTGGACGTGATGTACGCCAGAACAATAAGCCAACCTTTTAAAGGCGAGCATTAGACTTCCATTGATACATGCCAACATGCTATAGAGTAATTTTACCACTCAAATGCGTGTACCAATTGATGGTATAACAACCATGATGGGAGTTAATCAGCCCCATTCCTCCATTTCCGGGATACCTTTGGGCACGCAAATGAAATAGTCGACTTGTTGGAGTCATAAAAGTCCCTGATTTACAAATGCATTCAAAAGTTTCGCCACCAAGCGAGCCGCAGACAGTGCGGAATACAAAGTATTTTTGAACAACATTAAATCAAAAAAGTTTCGCAGTAGTGGCGTCAGCAGTGGTTGTAAGAAATGAAGATGTAAGCTCCAACATTCTTAAAGATCTAAAACTTTTCACCTAAGGATGTGTACAGAAATTCCACTCGTAGATCAATTGACTCTCTCTGTGCTGGGGGAGCCGTGTGCGAGTGTGTACGGATGTAATTGTTGCGGTAGTATTGATTTCGGTCCGGAAGAAAAAAAAAAGAAACAAAACAACTAGCGAACAGTGCTGTCCTTCGAAAGCGTCCAATAAGGGTTTTTGCTTCCCCCTTTGGTTGGTTGTTTTTCTACCCTCCAATGGGGCGTTTGGGTGAGAGTACTAATTCTTTATGTGGCCGAGAAACGGCGCCTGTTGACGGATTACGACTGTACGTATATTTTTCTATATATTTTGTGCAAAAAACAATGACACGTGTAGATTTGAAATGCAGAGAATTTTCCACATGATAGTCATCAAAGTCCTGACACAAATCTTCACATCTCTACGCATGTACGTCCCAGCCATGCCATAGTGCACACCCACATCGTATGTGTGCATGTAGACACTTGAATACTTGCATGGGTGGTTGATGATTGGAGAGCTGAAATTACTCAGCGTAGCTTTCGAGAGAGGTTTGTTCTACATTGAAGGACATTCAGTTTTGCTTTGTTGGATTTCATTTGGCATCGTTGTTGTTATTGCTGCTGCTGCTGCTGCCGCTGCTATTGTTGTTATTATTTTTTTATGCGGAATGGAGACCTTTGTCGATTTGTCGATTGAGGTGAAAAAAGAGAGAACCGAAGGAGGTTTCTCTTCCAACTACACACGATAAAAGGGAAAAGGATCAAGTTCCTGAAACCCAAAATTATATTTATTTTCTCAATTATCCCCGTCCAGCGGCAAAGAAAGTCTTATGTTATTAACAATGAAACGGAGTAATGGCAGAAGAAACCGAGGTAGCAGATCAATATCTCGAATTGGGAACTAATGTTTAATTTAATTTCAAATGAATTCATGTACGAGCGACAGAGATCAAGAGATGCTTGGTTGGTGTTTCGTTTTGATTTTCAAAGAAATCGCCAGTGACACTCTCATTTCCAGTTGCTTGTGATGTGGGCGAATCTGGTATTTTGCAGATACTTTGTATCCTATGGTTACATTAAGCAGTGGAAGGCTTTCACCATTATTAATTGGAATTTTATTGCTTGCTCTTGGTGAGTCGGTGATGATGAGAAAAGAGGATATGATCCGCATTACCTTTGTCGGGACCTTCCGAGCATACTCCTTTGGGCGCATAAGTAATTGAGACATTTAATGAAAGAGGGGCTTTCGGAGTTTCGATGGAATAAGAAATTCGCCTCTCGAATGTAATTAGTAGAAAAAGTATTGATTTTCGATTTTCAGGAATTAAATCGAGTACCGGAAATGGTCGTGTTTGAGTAGAAGTTAAATATTTCAGAATGTCTCTATCCGAGAACTGGTGTCCTTTAAGTACGCAATGTAGTAAGTGGATTTTGACAAAAAGATTGCATCCTTACTACAGATTCGAGTACTGGTTCGGGTCGGTTTTGAAACTGAACGGTCAGTAGTTTCTGAAGGTTTACATGAACCTGTTAACGAATTGTAAAAATAAATGGAAATTCCGACCGAAAAATTCGGAAAATATATGTAAAGCCACACGATTGCACGTATAAATGTGAATGTGCATTTAATTATAAAACTGATACGCGATGTTGCCAAAATGCACAGTCTCGGCTACGCACAGATTCACGTGGACGCTCTCGATCTGAAGTTGTAATATAAACTCCAAAAAATGTTGTTTTTAAAGACAAATTTCTAACCTAATCTACGGAAACAATTACACAAATTTAATGGATTAGAGGCTAAGATTTTCCGTGAACATGTACATTTCTATTACACTGATTAAATCACACAGGTACTGACATGCAATATGCGCATTAATTCGGTGGACAGGGCTACATGCATGTATTCCTTCCCGACGTGTGTAACATGTGTAACAAAATCTGAAACTCTAGTCTAAATTGGAACAAAATTGAATTGATTTTCTAAACATCCTTCATGAAAACGAAATTCCCAATCAGTGCAAAGATAAAAACACTGCTCCATGAACCGTGTGAACAAATTAATTAAGTTCCACTGCAAGTTATTTAATTTCCACACCAGAACATCATTATACCCGTGTATAAGAATTCCATGGACATGGAATGGAGAGAAAAGAATTTCCAAAAACTTTCCACAACTGGCTAGCAGTAAACTTTATGCGGACTCTGAGTGAATTTACCTCCCGAACTGAAACTTTAGAAAATTAAAATTGTTCACCGAGTGAGCTCCTCTCGCTGTACTCCAGAGTGAAGTACACCCCTCCACATTCGCAAGATGGTGTGAAAAAATATGTACCTTCCAAGTTGGGAAGAACATTCGGCGAGAAAAAAAAAGACAAAAAAAATGTATGGGGTATCCTTAACCATCCACTTACTCGCCACATTTTTTTTTTAGGTTTTTAAGTTAATTCGGCGGCCAAGTTAAAAGTTTTTCATTTTCCAAATGATAGTCAGCATGTTCTTCCAGTCAGAAAAAAAAAAAACTTTTCCTCTTCAATCCCTCTTGAAGCGAAGCGGAGCATAACACCAGCAACAGTCAGTGGGGAATGCTAAATGAGTGATGCATCACAGTGAATTGGAGCGTGAACTTTATGAACGTTGGAGCTCGAAAAAGGACTTCCATTTCGCGGCGAACACAGCTGCAGAGTGCTTTTCCGTTGACTGCCTTTTCCTTTTCTTTCGACTTGTGCGTGTAAAGTGACCAAAATATGTAAATCTAGAATCGCTTCGAACAGCAAGACAGCTAACTAACGAAATCCGAAAAAACACGAGTAGGTACGTCTTCTGTGGGTGGCGTCTATTATACTTATGATCTCCTTTGAACACGACGCTTTCTCCACCTCACGCTCTATCACCCACCTCACTGGATGTAGAACAGGAAAGGAATGTAATTTCAGGATTGAAAGCGCAAACACGTACATAGGTAAGAAAGGGGGCAAAGAAAGGACCAGAAAAAGGACTCGTGGTTTCAATAAATGATTCCCAAATGCTTACCGATGTTCTTTGCTCTACTTTTGTGGCGGGGCCCCATTTACAGGAACGTAAGAATGGGTCCACAAGGTTGGTAGGTTTCTTTTCCATTAATTCTCCGACGATGTGTTCGTTGGAATTCATATTTACACGTATAAAGAGATTAAAAGGGTTTCGATCGAACTCTTTGTGTGCGTTTTTTTTTTCTTTTCTACTTTTACTTAATTCAATTCAAATTCAGGGTATATAGCTAGCACGTACTTTCATGGCTTTTAATCAAATTCGACAGTGATCGTTAAGTGAAAAATACTCAATGGTTTTTTTGAGAATCGATTCGTGTCAATTTTCCGAAATTAGCCTTGCCGCTCGTTAGATGAACTTTTCCCACAAAATTTCATTAATGGGTGATTCCTGACGTCGTCTCAGATTGAACTAATTAGCACGACCCCAGGCCACAATAATGCCACACCGATTTTCATCATACGATCTCATCAGAAGAGCACAAGTGCATGTTAAAGGACCCCCGGAGAGCTGCGCCGAAAAAATACTGTCTTCTCGGTTACTTTCCAAAACGAACAAAAATGCATCCAAGTATGTGCACGCTTTCCAGAAAGCCAGATTGCAGTTCAAAACACAAAAATTCATTCAGTACCATACATACATATGCATGTATGTGTGCATAAGGACTTCGTTATCCTTTTGGGAGCGGTTTTTGAAACCGCCCCCTGTAATTAATTGCCTGTGGCCTTTTTTGTCATTTTAATCTCAACGAATTTAATTAAAACAGCAACCAAACACTTAGTGAAGTCCCTCAAAACAGGCACACTCACACACACGTAGAGTTAAAAAATAGTTTTTGAGATTGTTTAGAGACACTGTGCCGTTATCTCAGACTGAAAGGGAATGCATTCGATGCTGGAGAAAATTTAATTTAACGTAAACTAAAGGAAGCACAACAAGAAAACGAGCAACACCAGTACGGGGACGTTGAGCTCCTTATCCTATTATCCTGGGCTAATTTATTGCGATGACATGCAAATTCTATGGAAACTATTTCCTGTCTATCGAGCGTAAATTTGACTTTCGCTTGTGAATGCTTGAGATGAGAGTACAAGGAGTGTGCTCAGATTTTAGTTTTTGCAAATGGTTTGGTTGTGAGGAATTTTTGTAATTTGGAAATATTTTGGACACTCTGCCTTGAGTACAATCATTTTGTGGAAAATAATTAACAAATACCCATTTTGTTCGGAGTCTCTCGACTAAGTGTGGTTTGCACGTTAATGTGAATCATGGAGAATATTGAAAAATTCTGCCTAAGGATAGGCAAGGAAATATATAGTCTGCTGCTGCAGAAGGATTTGACCTTATTTATAATCAGAACGTATCATGCGTCTTCGAGTTGAATTCCTGGGCATAGTTCGGAGATATTTTATTATTTAGAGCTTCGCTCTCATGAAGAGGTATTTGTGTAGCATTTTTTTTAAATTACGTGATCTAAAAAGAAGCCCTTATAGTTTCGGTGTGGCCGGCTTTCCGTCAACCTGTTCGTAAAGTTTTCTTAGATCCTACATTCATGATACAATCGCCATAAAGCTTTGGTAGATATATGAA
This sequence comes from Eristalis intricaria, assembly GCA_964034865.1. Taxonomy (NCBI): domain Eukaryota; kingdom Metazoa; phylum Arthropoda; class Insecta; order Diptera; family Syrphidae; genus Eristalis; species Eristalis intricaria. The sequence continues at coordinate 89,439,949 of OZ035875.1, read as the reverse complement.
CGTAAAAAGTAAGTGTAAACTCGCATTCTCAAGCCAATAAAACTAATATAAACAAAATCGACTTGATTCCATTAAAATTACGTCGAACCCATTTTATTGGTTTTTGGTGAGAGTATGCTAGTTATAGTTAAACTGGGCATTGTTACATCCCGCAGCGTGCGAAACATGAACTTCGATGACTCAATTTGGAAAAGTGACTGGAAGGAGCAGAAGGAAACTTCAAAAGCCTTGAAATTTGTGCATACACATAGGCGCGGTGGATAAAGACGATGATGGCAGTCTTGAATGGGATGGAAGTTGTAAAATTGGAGTGAAGACGCAGGCTTTGATGAATGAGTTAGCGTTGAAGTCGAAATCAAAACACATGGACATAGTTTATGACAGTACAACAAGTTGAATGATGATTAAGATAGTTCACATACTTCACTGATGTTTTATTGAGGTAAATTTATAAGAAACGAGTTTAGAATATTTTTATCTCGATTTTAGTACCATGAACTATTTGGGAATCAGCGTCGTTCACAGAATAATGTCCTTCTGAGATATATTTATTAATTTTCGTTGAGACACACATAAAGAAAAGAAAGCAAACGTGCTCCGCCCCCATGGTCGGCGCCCTTTTTTTCGATAGCTATCTCGTGGGTTCTATTCCCATCTATTGTGTTCAGCTGGCAATAGTTCAACGTAGTCTTGTATAGTTCACGAACGTACTTGTTCAAAAAAGAGTTTTAACAAGTGAACTAATTCAACTAGTTCACAAGGTCATTTTATTTTAGTTTATTTGGGTCATTAGGTCAACATACTCAGGTATACCTAAATCTGCATACATGTGATTCAGTAGCAATAACTGAACTATATTGAACTAAACTGAACTAAATTGAGTGCATTGCTTTGAGTGTTTATGGACATTGTGCAATAGGGTTAGTTTTTGTTTAAATATCGCATCAAAAGCAATTCGAGCATGGTTACGTTGCCGGTGGTGCATGTGAAGGGAATTTTGAAAGTGCAAGTGCATGAATGTACGTACGTATGTCTTACATGGTTTTTTAAATGGTTTTCTGTCATAAGAGTTTTCTGGTTATTTGGCTTTTTTTTATTTCACTCAAAACATGCACTGTGCCGTAACCGGTGCGAGCTTTTATATTCAAGCCCTTGTATGCTTGTAATTAATGTTGGTCCCGGTCATTTTGGCGCCCTTGTGGGCCTTTGGGTTGTGTCTAGGCACCGCCATAGTTACGTATCAGTAATTTCTATGGTATCTGTTGGAGAAGCGTTGTTATTTGCAACGATAGTATGACGACCAACCAGCGAAAATCACACAAGACACAATTTCCTATATTGAATTAAATGAACGAGATGAACGAACTAGTTCAATAAACTGCTTTCAACTGAACTGAGCGCTCTCTGGACGAAACTAAAATACACAAGGGTAGTGCAACGTTTTGTCTTAAGGACTCCTTGGATTAAGGATTTTATAGCAACCAAATAAGAATTTCGAGATAGCGAAGTTTCACAAACGATACGAATCTCTCTGGTGCCTCCCAGAATCATTTAAGACCCCAAAATGTACAACAACTGAAATATATTGAGCATTGATTTTCAAGATTGACATTCCTAAAATGTGCAATATTAAATTAAATCGAGTTAAGCTAAATTTAGCTCATGGAAGCCAAATGTGAAGCAACTGCAAATCTGGTTTCTGCTTTTGTAGTGGTTTTGAGGGTTCTTCGACTACAGATTCTCTTACAAATAAAACGGAATACTTCCGACTAGATAAAGAATCATGCTTCATAAATGAACAGGTATATTATAGTAAACATTCAACGGGAAGAAATCATGTTGTTAATGGAAAATGTTGGAATTCATTAAAGTTTCGTTCAGTTTCGCTTCAGTTATTTGCTGTCGAAGTTGCGATTACTGATGCTTGCTTTAATTGAAGTCTCACTTTAGTTAGAGGTTCCCACATTACTTTTATGAGCAGAATTGTTCAATGCCTAGGCCCAAACATTGCCAGCTGAACATCCTTTGTGAAGGGGAACTTATTGTGTTGGAAACACAACGTCCGTTAATATGTGAAATATTTCTAAGTTGTTTCTTGTTTCTAGTTCCAACTTCGTTTGAGTTATTTCGATCGAATTGTATTTTGTCTTGGAGGTTCACTTTGCGTGAGCATACATCTAGGCGTGGTTGTATGAACGATGTTCCCCATACGCCCCATTTAACCGGCCGACAAGACAAATGTGGAACCACCCCATACGCATCCATGCCTGCTTTTTTGCTTGACTTTAAATACGTAATCCAGTTTTTTTTTAAAGCGCAAATCAAACTGTCAGACCAACAATTCAGAAACTTGACTGCAAGAGAAATGAGTTGAGCATTTGACATATTACCCTTTCGGAAATCCCTATTAAAATGTATTCTGGATCAAAAACGGGAATCCCCGTCACAAAGATCCACATTTCTTCTCACTGATGGAGAGGCTTAATGTCCCTTAATCATGAAACCATCTCCCATTCCGTATGCAAACAATTATATAGCCATCAGTTATATAGAATCAACCATTAACCTTCCCCTTGGGCCACGTCGTTGTCATCGGTGTCAAATTCATTGCTCTCCAGACAGATTATCCAGAGCAGAGTGTACACACACTTACATATTTATAGCCTGGGGGAAGACGACTGATGGCATCTCGCTCCTTGCCGAATTTTTTCCATTTTTTTGGTTCAAGAATCAGACGGAAAAAGTCCTTCAAATATACGATCAGTGAGTAAGTGTTCACGACAATGCATAACAATGGTGCCTTATCTGATTTATCACCACCGAGTGTGGTAAAGATTGGAATTTATTAGAAGACCCGCATAAAAACTCTGCTGCCACTTCAGAGGACCTACGCACCACCCGTCATCCGACGCCCGCAATTCGCACCTTCGCAGGGTAAACGCAACCCAAGCAGTTGCGGGTGAAGACAAATGAAAGGATCGCAGTCAAGTGGCAGAAAACCTACCTGGAAACATCATAAAATCAAAAACACAACGCCCAACATAACTTTTTCAATAAACATCCGGCATTGTGTGACACATTCCATGCCGAGAGATATATCGCTTTAAGGATACACATGCAGACGTATAGATGTATGCTCTCGCGTAAAAAGTCCTTATTCTTTTCCAAACGTTTTGCCATCGTTTGTGTTTTGGTGTTGGTTTTTGTTATTTCGGTTCTGTCGTGCTCTTCAAATGAAATGAATTCCTAAGTAAGCAATAAGGAACGCACACAACCCAGTATACCCAGAATGCGGAACGCTCACAATGAGTAAACCTCCGGATATGAAGGAGCAGCAGCTCACGTCGTTGTATTACATGGGCACACATAGTCACATAATCAATGCACGCGATTGGCTGAACAAAGCGGAAAAACACAAGGCTAGAGTCGAAGGAAACAAACGAACGAACCCAAAAAAGGATCATAAACTTGAAACAAGTGGAAAGAAACCGTGAATAGTGCAGATATTTATTGCGAACGATTACCCAGTGAATGATGCGAGTGCCGAGGGGGCAGGTGTGGGCGAAGTAAGTTGGAGTATGGAGTGAGCTTCAATAGAAAGTGGAGAAAACGTATGTACATACATACATACATACGTATATAAGACACGAACGACGTGTTTGTTGCACGAGACGAAGGACTTGCGGTGTCATGAGAAGCAATCTCGTGCAGTCGTACAAAGGCACGATTGAGAATCACTGCCGCCAGTGGCAGCCGGAATGATGATGACGACGACAACACAACCGTGCCGGATGCTGGATACCAGAGTAGAGAGATACCGTAATTCATTGGTGATACTTTTGTTGGTGCCACAGAAACCCCCAGATGGGTGAAGTGGAATGGCTGGGTTACATCAATGATAAATTGCTTTAATCTCGGAGATGGAAGATTACTGTACTCTGAGAGCATGAATTCGATATAATTGCTCTGTAAGTGAGCACAAAACGCCTCTGGAACGAGTTGAAATGCGTTAGCTGATTCTGAAATTTAGCTATAAGATAGAAGACGAACCTAATTATCTACAGAGGGCATACCAATGTGGGTTCACTTGAGGTTTTTCCAGTCAAACGTTGCCTGCTTTTAGGATTCCAACCGCATATCTGGTTGAGAGCCTTTAATATGATAAGCATTGTTATATAACGCGGCGCACGAAAGATGCATTTCTATGAATGAATTTCGAAAAGTAGCTGGAAGGAGTAATGGAAGTTTCCAGTAGCACCAAATATAAGCATATATTTAGGCGCATTGCATAAAATGTTTTTGTCCACATGCTTTTACTTTTTCAGCGTGACTTTGTCGATAATTGTTACAAGAAAAGATTTAAGAATAAGTTGTGATGTAAGAAAGTTTGAGTTTTTCGTAGTCAAGTCAAGTTTCAGTTGAAGTTTCCCGTAGCAACAGCAGCTGTTAGTGTCACAGTGGGCTGCAGTTTCTTCAAAATTTTCGCAAAATGTTCAGTAAATTTTAGATTTGCTTCAAGGTTTTGGAAGCTTGTGAAAAAGGATTTGAATAAAGTCTGGTTAAAATGGCTGAGTGCAGGTCTGCTTAATGGACAGATTGATCGTTTAAGGTTGAGTGAGGGCCATATTCCCTTTGTTTTAACGTAAGTGGTGCCTAGTGAGGGCCATAGAGGCTGGATCATCTCCTGGTGTGAAAGCAGACATTGTACCACACCTAGTGAGTTCTTCAGCTTTGCAATGGGCCAGTATGTCAGCGTGTCCCGGCGCATACAAGAGTTTTACCTTAAAATCTTGGGGCAACTTCCTAAGAGCTGTCGCCATGGGAAGTATTTGTGTGGGAAATGACATTGTCTATTGATTTGATTAAGTCCGTTAGTTTGAACAGATAGCCAAGCTAGCGACCAGACAGTTCCGATCTGTGCCATTGTTGGGAATTTGCAAGAGCAGGGCAATGTTGATATTTACGGAATAAACACCCACACCCTCCTCCGTATTCTATTCGCAGGGGAACGCCCACAATCTCATCGTCAGACTTCCAATCCGACCTGGAAGGAATTGGGGTAGAGACGTGTTTTCTGGAATATTGCTTGGCGGTTGGTAAGCGAGTGGCGTCGTTGGGAAGGAAGAAGTTGAATTGGTTGAGATTTCGTAGTTGAGCGGTCAATACTGAATTTCGACCACATTTGCAGTGTCTAGAGGCTTTGCTGGCTGATAATAGTCTGCCGAATAAGTGGGAACTCTAAGGTGCAACTGGCGGAGTACTTCTTAATGTACCCCTTAAACTCAACGAAAGCCAGTCGAACGACAGCAACTGCAAGCAAATATATGAACACGTAGGGAGTATGTGGGCTAACGGTGACTAGGTTCAATACTCCACACGATCGACATACAGAAATGGCTGCTCCACCTCTCACTGCCGATGCTGATGCTCTCTAGAAAAAACTTATGCGACATCGTCGTCTGGAGTTGGCATATTGCTGCAGATCCTCTTCCCTCCTGGGTGAACAATATTATTATAATTAAATTAAATCTTAAACCCGTCAATCGCAACGAATCTCAGTCTGCATCAATCATATTCATAACTCGGACACCGAATAAGAGTATCCATGTAAATGTCTATTGCATAACAGCATACGGCGAAGAATTCACTGAACCGGTCGATGAGGAATATTCATATACACATCAGTCAACCACTCAGTGCACGACACCCATTTAACTTTCACAATATGTGCCCATCATCGCTCATCAAAAATAGCTCGGAAAACCCTACTCAAAAATTTATATTGACTTAGTTGCTGGCAACTATTTTAAGTCATTTCAGACCTCTTTCACTTCATAAAACGCTTACGATTTCACGCTTCAAACAACATCACCAGAAATGCCAGCAAAATGAAGCAAAGAAAGGAAAAAAAAATACGAAAAACCTCCACTTAGGCAATAACAAGTTGATGAAGAATTTCACAACATTGACAAATCATAAACACCGTATGTCGCACACACCGACCCTACGGGGTTATATTTATGCACATCCTCTTTTCCGGCACACACTCCTGAATCAAAAATGTGTATCTGCAGGGAGCAGAGGAAAACACTTTGTGTCCCTTGTCTTTTCACCCGTTTCGATGAAGTCTTGTTGTCATCCTTGTGTGGCGTTATTAAAAACTTTTTCACTCTCTATCCGTCAGATACTGGCTGGTGTTTTTCTTCTTTTTTTTTCTTTTGCCCACAGAAATAACGAAGGGAAAAATGAAATATTTCATAACTATTTTGTAACTTGCTAACGATTTGTCAGTTGATAAACTAAACTTGCAATAAAGCAGAAACATAGGTTCGCACTCAAAGGTGAGATGGAGGATCTAAGTCAGGAGAGGATTAACTGATGGGAATCAAGGACGTGGACTTGCAATAAAATGGTATTGCACAAACTTGTACAGAAGGATGGTTGGTTTTGACAGCAAGAGTGCACGATTTTCAGAACTCAGCACAAGAAGCGTTTGCCATGGACATGACTTTGATGAGAGCTTAGGGCAAAAATGAGCATTGAAATTCTCCTAGATGGAGGAAATTTTGCGAATTCTGATTTTTATTGCAGCAGACAGCTTCTGGATCCTTGGCTAAAACCCCGTCCATCAGTGGATTGAGTGATCACAAGCTGAATGATTCACTTCCTTGAATTGCTCTCCTAGCAACGGCATGCAAACTACTGCAATCCCTGAATACATTCATGTCATTAAGTAGTACTGCAAATTGCAAAGACTTAAGGGGGAAATGTTGCTTTCAATTGCAATACTTACATTCTCCGAGTTTTCATCATCCCTCTGCAATTTCAGATCCAATGCAATATTAATTCCACACTGCACCTTGAGGCAAATGGGCTTGTTACTCCCCACAGAGTTAAAGACAAAATCAAATGCTTTCAATTTGATTTGCTCCCACAACAAGGGAGACAATGTACACAATCCCTGCAGCAGCAAGCAATGAATTAATTTATGGTTCAGCTACTTGATGAATATCCTTTTAAGCAGCACGCTACATTAGTTGCCTTCTCGGTGCACCACTTTATCACCCACTGGCAGGAACATCCGCAGTCTCTATCACAAATCAGAGTATCAGTCTTAAATCATCTTAAGATCAGCCACGAAGAGGATTACGACAGCAAAACCAAAACCATCTCCGCCCAGACCACAATTTTCTCTAAGCCACTCCCGTTGTTGCGGAGTGCTAAGCAATCATGTCACATGAATCGGAAATTGCCCGATGCGGGCGACATGGATTTAGATGTCAATCACTGAGTGAGCTGGCCTCGGTGCCGGGGTCAGGTGGACATTTTAAATAAATTTTAATTAAATTAATGCAGACCACGCAGAGTAAACCCGGTATCAAATCAAAAGTTTTCCCGGAAGTCGATGTTTTTCCTTTTGTTCAAAGTGAGTGTGTACACATGTACCTAGCTATCACCTACGGCGGGTGTACCAGACTGTGTACACAAGGACTTAAAGTGCAACCGCTTCGAATGGAATAGTTCCATCGCATGCGAACAATTCTCGAAAGGTTAAGCCGGATAAGGAGAGGGCAAGTCCCACCTGCCCACGGCGACCCGTTGATTTGCCGGTATCAGCACACGGACATGTCATGCGGCAAGCGTCGAGCGGCGAGCGACGAGCAAAAGCGGCAAGCAAACGTGCAGCAGTCATGTGAATCAGGTCTGTGGTGGAGCAGCGTCAGTGTAAAACTGTCGACAGAGCACCCACCGGATGACTTAATTTACCCTCAAAAAACACTCTCATCCGGCGAATTATTAACTTCCCTACACTGGCGCTATCCACCGGCTGAAAATGGGGAGTCCCTCGTTCCTGAAATGTTCCCTCATTTCCCAAGGGTTGATTACACAATAGTTCGGCTGCGGTGCACCAAGGATGGAGTCCTGGTCACAGATTCACCTATGTACCATATCTCTACATTTTGCGGTCTGGCAGCCACTTGTGACGCCCCGTATAGTATCTGCAACAATTGTATGTACTTACATAATGTTCAATCAAATCATTACGATGTGGCACAAAATAATTGTGGTCCTCCATGTCACGTCGCTTTTTCACTCGTACGAAATGCTCCATCGGATTGAGATTCCGTCGAGCGCATGCACTGGCTAGGAATTCCTCCACGGACATTGCCTCACGTAGATAAACTGTCGAGTAAGCATTGTCGGGCATTGCTACTTTGAAGGTTTTCTCTGGTTCGTCACGTGAATTCATCTAGAGAGAGAAAACAAAAGAGAGAAAGAAAAATATAAAAAAGTTTATATGAGCATATATGTGTGTGCACATGTGTGAGGTACTTTTTAAATAAAGAATACTTTGATATCCCGATACACACTCGAGTTGAGGGAAGCGTTGGTAATTGGAGTGCGGATTGACTTTGTCAACGAATTCTGCAGAATTACTGCCATTAATAATCTGCGGCGATGATGAACGTGACTTTTTCAATGGGATTAGAATTTTGCGAAAAGTAATAAGGAACTTTTGTTTTCATTTTTTGATACTTCCTCTCGTAGTTCGTTTCTGGTTTTAATGCAAATGCTGGTGTCATTGTGGTTGGACGACTGGTTGCACAATGCCGTTCCGGTTGGATGAAGTGAGCTGAACTTATCTGTTCATTGCTGTACAATATATTGGAGCTTGGATGTAGTCAGCCATTTCGGACTCAAAACGGAATTTATGTTGCAATTGATTTTTGGCTAAAAACCCTCCTGAATGAGGAGTGCATGCTTGAAGCACATGTAATAACTTCCAGCTGTTCAAGGTAAAAAATGGTACGTACTTATGAAGACCAAAGATAAAAGAAACCCCTGAGCACGCTTGGAAACATGGACAATCTCAAGAGGAGATGGAGAAACCCGTGGCCTTTTCAAGAGAAACGTTCAGCGTTCGAGCTTTGTCGTATTGGAATCGACGTTATTTGGACACGAAGATTCATCCACGAACTGTGCCGGCTCTACAACCAGATAAGTCTTATCAGACTTCTACGTATCCAGCGCAAAAGGTATATTGGCCACGTAGAGCACATGGACAAAACTGTTCCAGCTTGAATATTTTTAGACTCCCACAAAAGGAGGACCAATAGAGGCCCAATAGAGGAGACTTGTGATGTTGTGCACAAATGGTGATGAACCTCAGCCAACTTGGGGACTTAGCTGGCTAATGATAATGTCAGTTGGAGAAGATTGTTGGTTAAGGCCTAGAACCAGTGCGGACGGCAGCGACATCAAGAAAGTGTTGAAAAGATTCGGAGGACACAGTTTAGTCTTGTTTTTTTTTTATCACATTAAGGAGTATTCGCACTAGCGGATCAAGGAATAGATAGAATACACGCCAAATTATAAGCTGACACAAAATAAAAATGTTCGAGTCCTTTATATGCTTCTAAAATTTCCCGTTCGACGCGACGGGATAAAATGTATCTGGTTTTGTCGCCTCACGCTAACCAGACACGGTGCACCTTTAAGTCGGCTCAAAGACTTTCGAACAGTTTGAAACCTCTACCGGACTTCGATGAATAGTTGCACTGTATTGTGATTTTCTCAATCAGGCATTAGACGAGAAAGTGCGGGAGTAGTGGCGGAAAGGCAAAATGAGCTGATCTTAAGAGCACGATCGACTGCTAGAATTTTGAGGTAGAACAGGAATTCGTAGAATCGCCATTGGAAATCGCTCCAAATTCGTCTTGGTGAAACACAGGGGTACCGCCTGCGAGGAAAATGTATTGAGGAGAAAACATAATTGCTATTCCCAGACCTAGCTTGGTCTTTATGACTTGATGCAGTGTGCTTCTATAGGTCTTAGTAAATATGTGCGGTTTGGTGGCATTTGCATTTTTATACTACATGAGAAATGTGTAACTGGCTGATATTTTCCCGAATGCCACGAAACATTACCCTTTCAGAACGAGTCCTGCAGTAACACCCGAAACGGAATAGGAATGATATTGCACTCTACTCATTGTTTCAAAATTTAATCAATACATAAAATTAGTGATATTTAGTAGTTTTTAAGCTGGCAACACTGTTTAGACAGACTGTCGTGTCAGTTGATTCCGCCAGTGTACACTGAATAGATTAACGCCAGAAAAACGCCTGCAAATTTTTTTTTTAAATCATGCATAGTATCGTGCGTGCGTGTCCACAAGATACAATTTTGCCATTGTTACACCAAAAAAGAGACGACTGGATGGCGCAGTTGGTACAGTGCCTGTGAATCCCAGTGAAAGCAAAGTTAATATGCTTTTATCTGGTTTTCAAATCTGGAATCAAATTAACGGCACTATCACTGGAGTAGTCAATCGGTGGTAGTAGTCTGACTATGAGTATCACAATGGTCCAATATGGTCTAAGTGTGCTGATTAATGCACTAGCAGCCCCCTTACCTCACCTAAGCTACACCAAACAGAACTGGAAATCTTGACAAAATTGCATTTACCTCGATATTCCTCCGTATGTGCGATAATTGTCCATCTGATCCCGTGATCTCACAGCTTTACTTTACTAGTACTGAAGTTACTAGTGTCACTAGAGTGTGCTAGTGTATATTAGAAAGCAACATTCGTCGGTTTATTGTTGACATACTACCCCAGTTGCTAGATAAAGTTTTCGTAAAACTACGATACGCACTTAATTCACTCAAGTGAGGCGCGTATATGCCCGAAATCATATTTAAACACGAATGGCATAAAAAGATCTATTAAATAAAGCTTATATCTGTGGCATCGCTGAAAAATTGAACGTGAGAGACAGCCGAAAGAGGGTGCTTGGCTCTCTGTGGAGTGAATAAAAAGAGCGAAAAAGAAGAGAGCCAGTCTGTAAGGATACCTCGCAAAGGAAGACCGTGTGGAAATAAATGTTAATAAAAAACTATGTGTTGTTATATTTTAAGGAATAAGAAGTTCTTGACAACGCTTACATAGCGTAGACATTAATATTAAACATTTTCATTTCATATTGAATTTGTACACATCTCAAAAAAAAAAACACCCTTTGTAAGCATTTGAAATCGAAATCAAATTCAGATATGTGTTCTTTATGAATCTACTTTCGAAACTACAAGGGAGATGGAATAAATTTTACAAGACAATGGTCCCGTTTCCCAAAATAAGGCTCAAATGTATACTTTACACATGCGCCTCTTGAGATAATTAAGCTCATTTAATTTGCAAATAGCAAACGCATAAATCGTACGAAAGCATAATTCGAATGATGATTAATTGGAAATAGTTGCATGCATTAATTGCATCAAAAGTTGATCATTACAACATTTTTTTCAGGATATGGTAGCCATCACATACACGTATACCAATTTCCTGTCGTGTAAAATTTCTGCAGACTGACTTACAGTTTGTATTAAATTTCAGACTAAAATGCGCTCGCTTTTAAGGACGTTTTATTATTTAATCAGTGTAGCTTATGAAGCTATTAATTATGGTTCATGGGTTGGGCTTTGTGTGAGCACAAATTAATTGTGGCATTTAAATTGACAATATGTAGCTCACGTAGATCATAACATCACAGTATTAATTCCATCCACGCAAGAGTTATTGTATCATTGCATTACAGACCAAAGTGCATTTAATGACCGAACACATCCTTCCAGCTAAAGCGGATATTACTCGTACGCTCAATTTTTGTTCGTCTTTCATAACATTCAGTGAAATGGTCACAACTCGCCCGCAGTCTAGTCGCAATTTAAATATCCTGAATCATTAATTGTATGCAAAGGGAAATGGAATAGAAAATGGATACACCCATACGAGGTACAAAAGCACTTTGCCGCTCTAGCATTTTGCGCACTATCCGCACGAACGGGACATTAAATTAACTGTCTCTGCATTTGCCTATCTATAGCGGAATGTATTTCACAAATTGCACTACGGTGAGCTTGGTTTTTTGTTCCACTCAACTAATTCGCAAATATGAAGTTTTGCGGATGTTTTATTCGCAAAAATTGTTGGAGCGAAAATTTCAACTGGCCGAAGGATTACGGTTACTCTTTTTTTTTGCAAAGTTTTTAGATAGTTTAGATGTTGGAGTTCGAAAATCGTGCGAGAGTATTCCGAAAATTCATAAACGGATGGAGTAAAAGCTTTCAAGCGCATTTAAGAGACAGTTTTGCAACGATGTTCACTTGGACACACGAGTATACGCCGGGTATGAAAAAATGGAAAAAACGCTCAGGTAATGGACGGGTTTTGTGAATGCAAAATGTTAGAGGGCATTTTTGTGTAATTTAATTCAACGACAACTATTTTTGATGGATTGGGCTCCTTTGGGATAACAGTCTTATTTACTGAATGTCCAAATGATTCCTTCTAAACTGAACCCATGCATATTTATTTGATCTAGCTAAAAGGATTTTCTGAGTGTTTTAGAGTCGGGGAGTCGCATTGGTGGTTCAACGTTTTTCTAGAGGAGCTTTATCATTTTGGATGATTTTCAAAAGGACTCACCAAAACTCTCTAGTTCCTTCAATTTACCTTATGCCAATTTACCTTATGCCTCTAACATTTTTATTGGATATAAAGTTTGGCCAAATATCAGTGATATTTATTTATTTAAAATATTCAGCAAGGTTTGTCATTTCATCTTAATCGTATGTTCATAAATTTTTTAATGATGTCAGAGTTCGACAATTTGGATACGTCCGTACTGTGGTTGTATCAAGACGGCGCTACAAGCCACACAAAGTGGTGCAACGTTCGAAGTTATGTAGGAGAAATTTAGGAAATGGTCTCCAATTGAATCGCGCTTGACACCGCTCGCTAATTTTCTCAAGGATTCTTCAAGTCCTAGAGTTAGTGTACGCAACTCGTCACCACTCGTCAAGTGTTAAGTGTACGCAAACAAGCCAATTGGACGAACTCGAAGACAAGATTCGCGATGCTATTACCGGAACAACGCCGCACTTATTTCAATAATTCGTCAAAATTTGTCTTTGCTTGAACCACTGCCAGTGAAGTTCAGTAATTTCATGTGATGTAATAGTCCATATATGCTGAGATGAATGTACCAGCAAAATAAAGCCAAATAAGACTGCACACCGTTGTTGCTTTATTGGAGGGCATGGGTCTGTGCATCCAGGGCAAAGTTGTCGATTGCTCTCAACTTGGCGAGCTGCCAGAAACGATCCCTGTAAACGCAAACGTCAAGTTGACATGCGGTCTCCTAGCGGCGCCCTCTGGATAGCCGATGCAGCAGCAATCGCTTAGAGGTGAGATGATGTTGAAGAGTATGCAGCGGCAACTTGTCCGGGGGCTTCAACCAGGACCCAGACTTTGAGGGTCGGGGACTACGCGTGGGGGTAACTTCCCCAAAGTGGAACAAAAAGCTTAGTTACGAAGTAGCAACGAGCCTCGCATATGGATGAATTTACCGTTTACGGCGACAAGAAAATTCAAAAAGGACAACGATCTTCGGATTTGGACGTGGATCGCGTGTAGCCGAACAACTTGCGGAGACCCTAGACCGCTATAAGGTGGAAATCACCGCGATACAACAAATGCGGTGGGACAGGCTGGGGAAGTATGCAAAACTGTAAAATCTATTACGGTGATTGTTACAAGGACAGCGCCCATTCGGATGTGGATTTGTCGTAAGCAGCAGACTTTGACAAGTAGTCTTGAGCTTTAAGTGCATAAGCGAACGCTTGATGATGATCCGAATCAAGGCCAGATTCGCCAACATAAGCGTGATCTCATATTCGAGTTCTCACGCCCCTACAGAGGAGAAGGATGAGGCAACCAAGATCGTCCTTGGTGACTTTAACGCGAAGTTAGAGACCATCTTGAGTTGTATAGTCGGAAAACAAAGCATATATGACACAATCTCCGACAACGGACTTTGGCTCATAGACTTTGCGGCGGGCGTAACCTCAATGTAGCAAGCATAGGTTTCCCGAAACTCAATTTCCCGAAAGGAACTTGGCGATGTAGAGATCAATCCGCGGCCAACCAAATTGATCATATTGCGTTTGACGCAAGACACTCCACCAGCATCCTGGACGTCCCGCTGTTCCGAGGCACCAACATAGATTCGGCTCACTTTCTTTCGTGTTGGCCAAATTTCGAACGAGGATCTCCCGGACGAAACGATAACTAATTCAGTTCTGTGCGGAAACGCTATGTCGCACACGGCATCGCCAGGAAATTTTCCAATCGAATCTTCCTTTACCTCTCAGAAAGTTCTGCGGCGTTTCCAACACCAAGTGTAGAATACCAATGGCAATACAGTCAGGACGCCATCAGAAAAGCCGCAACTGATGCGCTAGGCTCATCTCTCCCGCAAGAAGAAACCCATGGTTTGATGATGTCAAATCACTGTAATTAGAAAATCCGACACAGTTGTACCTTTGAGTCTAAAATTTCAACTAAGACAAACTCTACTCTCAAATAATGGAGTTTGGTTATCCTTGTAAGTGTAATATGTATGTATTGTAATATCCTTGTAAAAGGTATATCCTCCATACCTTTTTGAAATGTATTATCTACTCCATTTAGCATTTCCAATCCAGTCAATTTTCCTGCAAGGAGACATATGTATATATGCGCAGATCAACTTAAATCAATTTATTTGCAGAAGAATCCATATTTAGGAAGTGGCCAGTACGAAGTTATCTTTAGAACCCCAGTCATGAAAGTTGTTGATCCTAGACACCTAGTAGCGTAGGAATCTTTGCACCCTTCGCACCCAAACTACAAATCACAAATTACTAATTTACAAAACTAATCTTAATTTTCGATTAATTTATAATTTACGCGCGAATTTAAGTAGCAAGAGTATACAGGCGAATCAATTCCAAGTGGTACGGACGAAGATACACTATTGTAAAGCTTAATTGTCTTTAATAGCATTTGGATTAAACGAACGCAGGAATATACATTCGTACATAATTAATATCTATGGGCTTGCATATTTATGCGTGAATACCGGTTGAGCGGCCAGATATGCAATTACATTAAAGACAATTAAATTTCGAAAACTAATTTAATTAAAAATTCATCACCCTCCCCCGCACAATTCTGAATAAACGAAATTAGAAAAATTCTCGATTCGCGATGAAAAACGCGCCCTGATAACATACCACAAAAAGTTGACCCATATTCGCACAAAACCAAATTCGAAAACCTGCAATCGATTACCCGTACCTTTCTATTTACAATACATCCCATTAGGTTGGTCAAGCGACACGCCTCTCCACTGGAAATCCATTGAGTGCAACCACAAAAGTCATCCTTCCCCTCCGCCCCTTCACATTGTTTCCATGTACATTATGTTTTTTAGTGAAATATTTATTTCCTACGCAGAATACTGGTGAAACTATTGACGGCACCAGTACCGTGCTCCGGGATTACTCAATCCGCAGTACTGACACCGTTCCGTAGAGGATGGATTATATTGATTTTTAAAGTGCAACTGCAGTTCATTCCATATGCACACACGTGTCAATAAAATTAATTGATACTCCAGAAGACTATAAAGGATCTATAGTCACTTCCCGGGTCATACAGATATGATTTCAAAATGTTTGCTTTAATTAGGATGAAATCATTACGAGATCAACTTCCGACGACCGACGTAGAGGTGAAACTTTCAATCCAAATGATTTCATTGAAAGCACTTCGGATGTTCTAGAAAATGCAGAATTTGTTAGAATTGTCCTTAACTGAAGGAGTTAGGATTCATTGGAGTAGATATCCTGTCTAGTTGTGGCTTAATGTAATCAATCGTTGCAAATGGAATTTGATTGATTTGTCATTTACGTTATCGGCTTAACTGCGATTTATTGACCGACATTATTCTAGCTTCCAGCTCGATGAAGTGTGAAATTGCCGCTTTTGGAGTTTTATGCAATGTGAAGTGTTGAAAATATGCAACCGGGTATGGTGTTTGGTCAAACACAAAGATGGGCGAGGCCTTTCTGATGTAGCGGTGGAAAATCGTTAACTCTAGGATCATGACCTATGACCATGGATAGGATTTTGCTTATTTTTTCTTAATCTGAAGATGGTATTGACTCTACACAAACACGTTTCATGTCCTAACATATGCATGTATTATATTTTGCTTTTGAATTTCTTTCGAAACATGTCCGCCAAAAAAATTGTAGAAAAATTAGCGTTTACATACATTCATTTATGTGTATAATGTATCATGCTTCGTACTCACACTGCGTAATAAACAAAATAAAGTTATAATACAGTACAGTCTCGATTATGGCAACACTTGATTTTTGCAACAAATTGAATGGACTCTCATTGCGTAACTTTTCAGACGACTATCGCCCTGACTGTTGACTTCAATGATATCGGCGATGATTTACTTCATGTAAGACCATCACTATTGTCTCGCCCATCGTTACGAAATAATCGAAAATAAAATCTCTCATGTAAAAATGAAACACCTTTTCATTCCTCTCAACACATTCTCAAATAGGTATCGCCAAAAATCAGTCGTCGCGACGAGCTAGCTAAGTGGTAATGCGAGACGAGTATACGTACATACGCAATGAGAACCCTGTACTGTCAACAATTGGACCGTCTGGAGAAAGAAATCACTAAGAAGCTCAGAACAATGCCAGACCAGGCACACCGATAGAAACTCACCAGGAGCTGCAGGAGGTTGGTTGGAAGGTCTTTATGCATCCACCTTAAAGTTCGGACTTAGTACCAAGTGATTACAACCTGTTCCTGTCCATGGCAAAACGCTTTTGCTCGTGAAAAGTTCTCCTCAAGAGAGGCTTGTCAAATAAGACTATTAGTTATTTACAAAAAACGCTTTCGTGTTCCAACGACAGAATGTCTGTGGCAAGCCCACCACTTTGTGACGGGGAGTTGGATAACCCCAAAATATCTACTTATTGTTACTCAGCGTATTTTTACGATATCTTAACCGACATTCCATGCCATTTTTAAGACAGTCATAACGCGTCGTCAAGGTGAACCAAATTCACCAAACGAGCAACATCACAAAAAGGGTTATCGTCAAAAGTTAACCGAACCAATACGGCCGCGTGGAACAGCTAAAAATAATAATTGTCAATAAATAGCTGGTCAACATGATCGATTGTCTGCTGAGTCATAAAATAAATCATAACAAAGGGATGACCCATTCGTCTGACCAATGAATATGTCCTGGAGACTCTGCTATGAATTCCTAATTCCACAGCGCTAAAGAAAACCAAAAAAAGGACAAAAAACACCTCTCACCCTTATCCATGCTGATGTAATAAATCCACCCAAGGTTGCCCAGCCCCCCCATCAGCCACTGCCTCCTAATGAAGTAACGACATTCATTGAGGAAATATATAAGTTATGGAATAATCCAATCTTTCGAATTATCGTACCAGTCACACGCACACGCACTGGTGAGTGTTTATTTGGATTTATTGCCATTGCCAAGGGGGAACGGGCTATTTGCAGCAACGTGTGTTTTGTATGTACACACCCACGTGCGAGTTACAAGTGCAAGGATTTGCAAATAAGTCTGCTCGTGATTTCGCCTTGGAAGTGCGTAAATCAGTAAATTAATTCTGGAATTTATTGCGATTCGCTTACACAGATGGTCGAGCAACAGCAGACCTGTGTGTACCTACACGTCACCATGGGGAAAGGTGATTAGCCACTGCCCGGTTTGTTATGACTACCGGGGGTAAGGACTCGACTTCGGTATCATGTTGAGTAAAAGGCCCTTAAGAGCCTTGGGGAGGCTTATTATCAGGTACTAGCCAGAATAGTATCTTGGCCACATGGCATGGGACAGGAATGGAAAGGGGAGGAAAACACAAAAAAATGTGTATAAACAATCCGTTCCCGCTCCCCTCCCCTTTTTGAAGTCACAGCACCGCGCTCTTAAGTGAAATAAATTACCATGAAAAATCTTTGAGATCCATTCGACTGATTGCAGGCAACATTTGCCCGATCAATCCTCTATGAAGGATAATCCACTTTAGCATGCCACCCCGTTGCCGCTGTCAATGACAACACTGTCTCGGTCGCCACAGCCCAGGTTGCTGTGGAATGCGGGCGTTGTTAGCGTAAAAATACCGTTATTCATCTGTATCAGGATGAGGAACAGAGGGAGACAGAGAGAGAAAGAATTTCCCAAACTGACGCTGTGGGAGAAGCACGCAAAACAATACAGCAAATTACCTTATGCGGCAAAGGGTATAATTTGACATAAAACAAGGATAAGGAAACGCCAGAACAAGGATATGGTCCCCTGCAAAACCAGAGAGAGAGAGAGAGAGAGAGAGAGAGAGCGAAGACATGAAATACACAACAACTACACGAATACAAAGACAATGGTTTGTTAACTGTTGCGTATTTCATTTGAAGTTTGAGTCCTTGTTCCTTTGTTGTTGGACCCTCCTTTGTTTTTCGGGCCTCCCCTTTGGGAGCAGATTTTGTTTTGGAAAACACAGATTTATTGCATAGCCTGCTCGTTGAGGTGAAAACGAAGAATCGTTTCAGAGTTTCCTTGTCGTCGTGTTGTTGCCGAGGTGGGGGTGGAGGGTGTTTTGGCATTCGTTCTTAAGTCAGACGGGAAGAGGCTGGGGGAAGGAAGCTAAGAATAAATAAAACATAAAAACCTGTGAGAATGTTAACCGCCAGGACATTTATGTGGGCACTGACCAGGAAAGGGATAATTTTATTATCATTGAAGGGGATGAGTTTTAAGCAGCAGGCAGGCAAAGAGCACCGAGATCGGAGCCTAGATACGGCCCAACATGCCAACGGAAGATAAAACCCAAAGGGAATTTATACAAGTTGCTTATTAGGGGAAATTTCTGGATGTTTTCAGTCTCCCCTTTTTGAAGTCACCCCTACAGTTACACCTAAGTGGAGGACGAGCACGAGGATGGTTGAAATTTTGTAAGGATTCCCTCAAAGGTGTGAAGAGAGTGCTTGAGAGCGCCTCAAGGGCATTCGTCGAGAAATGCGGCAGGGCGTGAGCTTCTTTGTCGATGGAGAATGAATTTCTATTTATGTCCCCTGCAGCAGTGGTACGAAATGCGAATTGTTGTGTTCAACGTGCCTTCCGGCAATAAAGGATATCTTTTATGTTACGTAAATTGGTTTCAAATCGGGAATATGTTTTTTTTCCTCCTCCTGCTCTCTTCTTCGTCGATTTCGTCCGCCACCGGATGCGTTGTGTGCGTCGACCTTCCTGTGCTCTTTGCTTGACGATGAAAAGGCTGGAATTTGATTTCCAATCTTATTATTAACCGAGAGAGAGAGAGAGACCGAAGGAGCCGTAGGACGGGTCGGTTTGGTGTTATAGGGCTTATTTAAAGAAGCAAGGTTATCAGTTCACCTTCTTCGAAAATTTGTTTGAAATAAAGTTTTTTTATCAGATAAAATTAGATACCGCTGGCCCTGCCAGCTCTACAGTCTACACACCGAACCACTTTTCTATCCCATACCTTCGTCTACGACTAAGGGCGGGGAAAATTAAAAATTTGTTTAAGGGTTCCTCCTGGTATTTGAGAAGAATTAGCCTTTTATGGGTGGTACACAAGGTCGTGTATTCAAAAGTAATATCCAATTTAAATATTTCATTGAGAGGTGAATCGATGATAAGGAAACTTTTAATCTCTCCTTTACATGATGTAAGTCTTGTCGAGTGTCCATCGGCCCACACACTTTTCGGAAACAAATTTGAAAGGACAAGTGGCTATTTCAGTTTTGTTGACAAGCAAAAATATAAGGGCGCTTCGAGTGTAATGCTTGCATTGGGTGTTGAGATGGCACATTTATTTCTCTGGATTTCTTGACAGAAATATCTGAAGTGACATCCAGTTTTGATAAATTTGCCGAGAATGAACTCATAGTGGGTGGATCGGCAGAGAGGGAGTATAATTCTGTCAACATCATAAATTAGAAAATGGTGGCGTTTGGATGTTTGTGGAGCTGTATCTCTTGGACGGCTGCTCAGATTTCGGTGGAAGTTGGTAGGTAGATTGCTTATTTTCTTGGTTCCCTTTCTGACCAATTGATAAAGTTTTCTTTTTTTCCCAGAAAGTCGGAGAAACACTGAAGTCATTCACAAACTGTAGACAAAAACAGTCCCACCAAGATTCCACACGAAATTTATCTTACTGCTTTTTCTGTTTGAATATTTTGTTGAGTGCATTCTTATACCCACACAACCAAATGCAAACGCCACAATGGCAACCAGGAGACGACTATATTCCTGCCCAACTTTCGCAGGTTATTTAGTACGAAAAATCAAAATAAATATCAAAAAGTGCGGCCAAGTACCAAGATATACAGGTGGCCAACGTACAGAGGTATTTGTTGGAATTTTCTTGGTGGTGCAGTCACCATTTGTCGTCGGGATCAATTAATGGCACTATCAATAGGGTGGCTAATCAATGACAGAAGTTTGACGGTGGGTATCACAATGGACCAAAATGGTCTAAGTGTGCTGGTGAATTCACTAGAACCCTACCTTATCATAATCCTAATAATTGTAACGATTTACAACTTTAACACGTAAATATTTTTGTGACAAGGCAGATTTAATTTCGATATCTTGAATGCCATCTAGACAAAAAAATAGGTACATTACGACCTCCTTTTCAAAGAACACTTGACACTTTAGAAGAGATATCCAATGACATGGAGCAATCTTCTGCTGACTGACCAAGGATCTATCCGATGGATGTGCATGTGGACAAGGAACAGTCAGATGATGACTGCCCAAAGGCCTCTTGTTAGAAAGTCAGAGGAAATGTAGTAACGATGAGATCTTTCTTCTGTGCAGTTTATAGGCTGACTGTGAGCGAGGTCGATAAGACGAAGGCTACCACCTCTATTTCCTCCCCACGTGACGTTGTTGGGCCACGCCCTAGTGCGATCGTAGTGCGTACGTCGCGATGTTAAGGACCAGCCGGGTGAAGTGGTAAAGCATACAGCTGGCAACTCGGTAATTTTCTTAACCTCATCTGCCGTCATAGACAACTGACTTATCCTCATATCACCGGATGTTATTGTCAAGAGTAGAAGAAACGAAAGCGCAAGCATCAATCGAAATCACGGTTGCGCTAATCGGGGCTCAAAGGGACAGCTAAGGATTGAGGGTCTAGATACCGACCAAAGCAATTCAGCAAGTAAAAGGCCCAAATGATTGTGTCCTTCTTTATGTCGCACTACAGTCCCGGATGGAACTGGGCTTTAGCCAGCAAGCCTCTTCACCTGGCGCGATTTTTGGCAAATTATATTTAGGCAATGACATCACGATCTGAAGAGATCTATTGTGTCGAAGGGTTGGAGTTAATCTAAATAATTCCCTTATGAAACATAGTACATTCTTTGTGATGGAATTCTTTAATTCCACTGACGTGATAGAGGAAACGTTTCCTTATCCCGGCTTGTGCCGGACGTTCACATAAAATGTGCTCTGTCTCATCCTCTTCCAGTTAACGCTGACTGATATAAATTGTCTTGACACAAGTTTATTTTCTAAAGTGGGAATTCAGCTCGCAGTGGACAGTAAAAGGGATCGTTAACAATCTTATACTTGCCTTGTTAAGGAAAGTATATATAATACTTTCCTGATTAATCGTTTGGATTGCCTAGGAAGATTCCCGTTGGTACATTACTCCAGGCAAAGTTTGTTTTCCCATTGGTTAATCATCGTTGTAGCTACTGTCCAATTAACATTACAGAACGATTCAGGATTTATGAACGCAAATTTCTTCGCGAGCTCATCTGCTGATTCGATACTTGCAATGCTGCTTTATCCCGGGATCCATCTAAGATTAATTTGTTGTGGCTAGTAAGGGATTGTAGCTTAAGCTCCGTAGAAAATTTGACCGTTTGGGGGTCCATAAATCTGGACCAAAATGCCTTAAGTGTGCTGCCTGACTGTCTGAAAGATTTGAATTCGAGCGCCCTTAATATGTTTGACGAGGTTGTGTCTGGCGCAGTTCTCGATGGCGTCGGTTTCTCCTCGAAACACGGTAGGTCTCCACGCCATAGGTACGGAAAGACTTGTTTTGTGACCAAAGACTCCAGAGCCAACTACAAACTAGACATCTAGGGTCTACTTTTGACAAAACCTTTGGTCCAATTCTTACGATCTAATATTTCAACTTCAAAAGCCCTGACGAAATAATACTGCCTGACCATAATATGCGGCGCTGTACAAAACATGTCTCTTTCATTGATTGAATTGAAATGAAAATTGAAAATTACTAAGGTGACCTATTACGCAATCCCTATCATATCATCACATACTGAAATTTAAAAATTCTACAGAAATTGTCATTTCAAAATCTTAACAGTACACCGGTCGACCAAGCCTTTTTCGTGATTGACTTTTCTGCAAGCTCAGCGGGTTATGAACTTCCCGTTGAACACAAAATGTTGTATTCCGATGAAACGGATAAGAACCTCCCACCAGTTGACAAGCTCAACACACTTACCATCGTTCTAATTGAGGTATCAAATGCAAACAAGTATCAGGCTATCTATTCATTACCTTCATTAAGTGTCACACACTCCTGAACAACAGTGGCAGCAGTCTTATTCTAATTACCGAACGACTAGTGACATGCCAGAAAGCGATTTGCATTTGTAATGACACCCCCATCGTTGAGCCATTCTAGCGTGCTTAATAGCTGTCCACACCGCTCGCCTGTGTCAAGCCAGTGTTTCGTTTGCATTTCCATGCGGGTGCTCAAGTTAAGTGTGTGTTTCCATTGGAAAAACTTTCCGGTACGTTTGATATTTTCCTCATTTAATCGGTTTGTTTTGTCCGCCGTTCTTTAAATGTAATTTCATTTTCGTGTTTTACCGATATTGAGCACGAACGTTAATAGTATCGCCACGGTTCGTCCTTTTAACGTTCTGACTCGCATACTTCAACCTCCATCCATCCCCCACAGACCCCCGCACTTGTTCAGCAATGGCGTCGAGCATGGGATCCTGCTTCGTGTCGCCGATAAGGCGACAGCAACACATCCCCCAACATTCGAAGTGGAAAAGGGATTTTCACCAAGAGTGTTGAGTACCTCTCAGAACGTATGCATGTATCCGAGGCTTACCACATGCATTGACAGGATTACTCTCTATTATGCTCCGGCCATGGAGCTCTCCTTTTTTGTGTTGCTTTGTACATTTTTTGTTATTTTAATAGTAATTCCTTCTGTCGCATACTATGAATGCATGAAAGTAAGATAATAATGGCGATTAAAGCGATACATGCGACGTGTACTTGCAGCGGGATTCGTGTAGCGTCATAATAAACCTGCATTTACAAGCCAGAAATGCAACACAAACAGCACGTTCAGGAAACTGCCTCATATTCCATTGTGTTTACATGGCATGCTGTTGACAGGATTGGATTGGCTGCAATCGCATACTTCTGCCTGTACAGACTTTTCGTATGCAGGCTTTGGTCGGGCGAGTTTCAGCCGACAATGATGTTAATGCCCGATGTTAGCGCCAGAGTGGACAAATGTATGCTGATGTCAGGGAATGCATCCTGGCATGCATGGCCGTGTGTGTCGGTAACAGAGAAAACAATAACCACTTTGGCAATGACAGGTGTAAACCATTTAATTCGACTCATCTGGGTGAGGAAGGAAATCAGTTTGTGGGTACTATGGTAAACAGATAATTTATTTGATTCAGGTAATGCGAATTTAATGGAGTTCCATCGGGGGCAGTAAAATTTATGGAACTCATGAAGAATACATTCCACACAGTGGAAGCAGATTTGACCGTCAACGGGAATAATCGAATGTAGACCAACTGTGTTCGCTGGTAAGGAAAACTACTCAACAATAATCGACGAACGGAAATAATAACCAATTCGATCAGTCTCGTTAAGTTTCATTGACTTTTGCATAATGCGACTTAAGTCATAACCAGTCGAAGGAATGTATGGAAGAATGACTTTCACCATAATAACCATAATCACCATATTGCCTTATTTCGTTAAGTAAAGACTATAGATTGCGTAAGAGGACTCAAACCGTAAGAAGTCGGTGTAATAGACAGAAGATAGTATGAGCATAAAAACTACGTCGCTTATCTTCGTTAAGTTTCGTTCACTTTTGGGTAGGGCAACTCAAGTCATAAGCGATCAAGGGAATGCATATAACTAAAAAAAACCATAATAACCAACTTCGTCAGTTTCGTTAAGTTTCGTTCAATTTTGGTTGAGGCGACTCTATTCATGTGCGATCAAGGGAATGCACTATAAAAGCCATAGTAACTACTTTGCCAAATTTCGTTAAGTCTCGTTAACGTTTGCTAATTTTTGAGTAATCGAGGGAATGCATTCAAGTAAATCTTGATCATTTTCATTATGTTTTGTTCGCATTTTGTAGATAACGTAGTTAAACGACAGTTTGTTTTGGAGTTTTGAGAAAGTTCCCAAAAATAATTATGGGTACCTTCAGTGGTAATATTATATTGGATTTGACATAAGGGTCTGAATTTACAATATAAGCGGTCTTTCTAGAGTCTTCTGTTTTTAAATGATTTATCTTTGGAGCAATTCATATATCAGCAAACTTTTGGTAAGTAAAATACAAGGAAAGCAAAGTTCAAAAACACATCAATCGACATTCATTCAGCGGTATATGTAACCAGTCAAACGACTTTGTTGTTATCCAGTCACTTTGAATTTGCAGTCCCAACAATTACATCATAACTCAGTCACGCATCCTGAACACGTACACTTTACATTTAATGACATTAGCCAGGACGCGAGCAAATCCATTCTAATTCCTCAATTTGAATTTCAACTCAAGTTTTCGCTGTTGTATTTGGCATTGGGTTGTGGAATTAATTAACAGACTTCTCTTAATTACGAATCCTATTTCAGTAACACCATGCTTCACCGTACTGGTTACCACCGTCCGTTTTTGGAAAGGGGGGGGGGCTCACTCAATGGTCCTGACAGTGGCTTCAGCAACAGCAAAAGCAAAAATCTTGATCGGACGTGGTTTAATGGGTAGACACATCGCATTGCGTGATTAATGAACCCATTGTGTTGAACAGTTTAACACTGATTAGTAGACGAACACTCAATAGAACGTCAACACCTAAACTCGAATCGATTGAATAGAGATTACTGCGATTATATTGCCTCCACCGTGTTCCACTCTTCAGTAACAAAGGACACGCTCTCCTTATTGAAATTTCAACCTCAAAATGTGGAATGATTTTGAATTCACAATTCGATTTTGGTCCTTAATTAAGGCAACCGACATCACACACTGATTGCCCCCAACATTTGGCAGTCCTATTAGCATCCTGGCAGGTGCGCGCCAGCAGTGAAATTTCAAATCCACCACCTTCTCCATTCGTCCTACCGTCAAACACAACTCTCGAATAATTGGAAAACTTTTAATTCGTTTCTGTGACAAACAAAAAATAGAAGAAAAAAAGAGGAACAAACACTGGTTTTAGTTATACGATGCATCTTTGTTTAAACAATAGATTGCTCGCCGCCAATTTCATGTAATCACATGAAACACAATACGAACCTCATCCACCTCGGCAGGCATCTGCACGTTCATCCTTTTGTTGTGCATGATCCTGCAACGGGGCTCCATTCAGGAGAACGGAACAATTTTTAAGTATGGCCATGTGTGTGTGTTTGAAAAAAACAATGAAAGACGAGGAATAAAAAAAAGAAAACTTTTTGAATTTGCTTAAAACACGCGATAATGAGGTTTTAATATCCTTATCCGGAAGTACGCACGTGCAACTTAATGGTGAATGCAAACTCAGAGTAATTGGAGGAATTTAGGACAAAAAGGACGATTATGGCGTGTCCTTTGTATTTTGCCACACTTTAAAAGTATTTACCTATGTACGTTCAACAGTACCAGATTACGCCCCCTTCCGTAAGTTTGCATGTGCAAATGACAACTATCCCCTTTCCTGTTCGCCATTATTTGCGCTCACAGTTCTTGTTGGTCTTTTATGAGCACGGAGATAATTGTATTTATTTGTTGAAACTATGCATTTTGAAATAACGCGGCTGTTCTCGCTTCTTGAACCGGAAAATTTGTAGAATTCACAGGCTGTGTACGATTATTCAGTGAAACATAAAAAGTTGAATTAATTCATAGAAAAATAAAAACTGCTCACAATTGGACGGTGAGAAGATTCATTGTACTCATTTTGCAACTGATAGCAATTATTTCATTTTTTTTTATTTTTTATTTTTAAATATAGTTCTTGTGTGTGTGTGTTAGTCCGTCACAGTAAGGATGAGGACACAATTCCTATTCATTGAATCAGAGGTATTTGTTTGGTTTTATTTTGGTTTACCCTTTGAAAGCATTTCCCTTTTAGAGGGCAGCGCCATGAGAGCGCGCTGAACGTTCAGTTAACGTTGGGTCCATTTCAATATTCATCGTAGGACCGGAAGTGCAGAACGTTGGGGGCATTTAACAATTGGCTAGAGTTCAACTAGGCCTTTTAAATGGATGATGAAATTCAATTGTTTGCACGATAAAAGGAACTAGGATTTAATTGAAATGAATGGAGTAAATTAACTTTGACCATAGTTCAAATGGGATTTTGTATTTCTTTTTCCATTGTTGACTGCATAAAAGTAAAATTTAAACAAGAACTGAAAAAGAAAATTGCTGGGTGTGTTTTTGAGTTTGAGAAGGTGCTTTAAATATGTCAGAATACAAAATACATTTTCCATTTTCATTTTTTAATTAAGATTTCTGCTTCAATGGAGGCTTGGATTTTATTTGTTTGTCTCAATACTCATATCGTATTAGTCAATGTGATTCGGACGTATAAATTGTGCTACTGTGCTTGCTTATGACAACTTCGTGAGACGTGTGTATATCTATTACAAATGTCGGCATACAGAGGACATCCTTAATAACCTGATGGAAGAATTAAGAGCTACTTGTATCCATTTCGGACTGCAGTTCTTATCTTTTCGAACCCTACTACAAAGGCGGTGCACTTTCGGAACCCAGAGAAAATTTCAACCTCACAAACGCTCTTTGTTGTGAAACAAAAATATCCTATCGTATCGGGAGTGGCTTCACTCTTACAGACATCAGCTTATATCGTGTTGGAAAAAAAATCCTATTATCTGCAAAGCTGTCATTGCAAGTTTGAAGGTTTGAAACCCTGCACGGATTTGTATAAGACTTATAGACCACGTTGCCACCGAACGAAATCGCGAGGTTTCATCAATTTTCTCCGAACCCACCGGGTTCCGCCATACATTGTCAGGGTCTGCAAACCTCGCGCTTTCTTATAAACCTCGTTGCAGCCTCCTTAAACTCATCCGTTCAGAAGAGGTTGTCGAATATCACAAGCCTACGTTTCGCTGCCGAAGGATAAGCGATAATACGACCGATTATAAAAACAGAGAAATATTGGATTTGTCGAATCATTCACATGTAGCGCACCTTTAACACGATATCCAAAATTATATCAGCATTCTTAGCTGAATTAATTACCAACCTATGAAAACTGCGCATTTCAATGTAAACGGTGTTTTTTTTCTGAGCCGGTTGTTGGAAATATTGATTTTAATCGCAGCTGATGTAAAACATCGCGGTTAGTTTTGGCTGGTAATTCACCATGAAAAGACTCATGTAGGACATCGTTGGTTCAATTGGAGAACGTCAATTCAATTACAGCCGGGGTCGCGACACTATTAAATCCAATAAAAGTCTAATTACCAGTGGAATCATTGATAAGTTTGGGGATCATGGCGGTCGTGGCGTTGTGGGTTTCTGCGTCTATTTCGACGTAGTTTAAACTATTGTCTCTTGGTTCCATTCTCGGAACGAAAAAAATAATGTAGATGACCCAATCTCTTTCACAATGTTAAAAGAGTATAAGTGTCCAGAATAAGGCTCTCAAACTTGGCCTTTGGAGTCGGCATAGAACTGAGGGTCCCTACTACTCGTGATAGAAAATATCAAGCACTACAAGGATGGTTGTGGTAGAATTCGGTCCACTAAGGGGTGTAGTGCCGGAATTCGGAAATGAAACCTACCACTCCAAGCGCAGAAGTCGTTGTTTCAACCCAATACGCCACAGAATGCCCAGTGCAGAACGTAGGATACGTCGACTTCTTCCCGAAACCTGTATGTCTTCAAAAAGAAAATTATGATCAAACAATTGGACTTGGAAGCCAACATTTAACGCATTATTGGCGAAATACAGCACGATGTACTACCAAAAGTATTTGAAAATGTCAAGTACCTACAGGTCACGTGTATGCGCCTGTCGTGGCGGTCAATAGAACTTAATCATAAACTTGACCAAACATACTGATAAGCTAGTTCCGAAAAATTCCCATGTCTACGTGATCTAAACCGGGAACCGTATATACAAAACATTAAGTTCCTTGTTTTGAAATGAAGAACTTGGGGTGTCTCAACGCAAGACGAAATGTAAATAACAACTTACTATCATAGTGGTTTAAGTTGATGTACAAATTCGAAAGTTCGAGTCTCTGTGTGTGATAAGCGTCAGATAATCCCATAATTGGGCAACTGTTTTATGTGTTACCGAATGAACATGCCCATCATGCTCAACTAGAGCTAACTTCAGCAAAATGACCCTCGTGTCATTTTCTTTTTCTAATTAATTCATCCAATAAAATCAGAGTTGAAATAAATACTTCTTGCTTTTTATCAAACCTAGGCCATCCGACAACATATGGTGTAATTGAGGGCTACATTTACACAAAATTATTTTAAAAAAGTAAATGACAACTGTTCTTTCAGGCAATTATTGAGTTTCCACCATCCAAGTCCATTTTAAGTGTTTTATTAATAAAAACAAAAACGAGTCTTTGTGAAGGGGCCATTGTTTTAGAAGTTTGGGTACAGAAACTTTCCTAATGTCACCCGTTCACCTAATTCAGAGTTGCTAAGATTGTCCTGCAATTCGTGCAAAAAAATGTGCTACCTCTTTCTGTGGCAATGACGTGAGAGTGTCTAACTAAAAAACAAAAACTCATAAGTCCACACGCCACCCTTAAAAGGCAAAGTTAGGACGTGGCATATGTGGTATAATAGCCTGAGGGTATCGAAAAAGAAAGTCTTTCCACATTTCGTTCGAAAACTTTTATTACACAAGAAAAATCGAATGTCCATGTGCTCACTGACCACTATAAAAGTTCAGAAAAACAATCCGCCCCTCTCGCTTGCCCTAACACAAGTTACTACAAACATTCCCCAGAACAAGGTCTAGGGCCATGTCTCTAAGCCTTAAATTAAATTAATTTCATGTAAATCTGCAAATCCTCTCCGATTTATCTCCACATTATTACATAAATCAAACATCAAATGTAAGTTGATGTATGTGCTGTGCTGGTTGTGTGTTAAGCAAACTTTGAAACAATTTAAACTAAACAACCCTCATTTCGGGGCGCTTGAATGGGATTTCACAACTCAGACCGCAAATGAAATGAATGAAATTCCCATGAATTTCACATTGAAATTAAAAAACCTGCTCAAGCGAGGTTGGCCGCAAAAGGTTCGCGGTCAACATTTTGCGCTTTGAAAGTGGGCACACCCTTTGCGGAATGTCCGAAGGTTTAGGATTTTACGGATGAATAGTCACGTTTGTGATTATGATTGACAAAATGTTCGCATACATTTCAGTGATTGCATGCAACGGCGAGTAAATGTTCATAATGATTGTGTACATTAGGCTGTGCACTCAATAAACCCCCGAATGCTACGAAATCGGTTTAATAAGCAGTAAGTAGGGGTGAGGTGGGTTCTGAGTGCCGCCGCACTGCAAACGGAATAGATAAAATAAATTAATGCATATGAGTGTGTTCAGTCAAAGTGAGCGGGGAGTTGTTTGCGAGTCAAATAACTGAAACAGCAAGTATTTTAGGCAATAAC
The DNA here is from genome assembly GCA_964034865.1 of Eristalis intricaria. Lineage (NCBI taxonomy): Eukaryota > Metazoa > Arthropoda > Insecta > Diptera > Syrphidae > Eristalis > Eristalis intricaria. The sequence goes on along the minus strand of OZ035875.1, from coordinate 89,410,038 downwards.
AGACCAGCATGCCTTATTGCCAATCAAATATTTATAAATGATGTTTAAGTGGACGGGTTCGGTTTCATGAATATGTGCAATAGTATTCTCAATTCATCTGGAAACCAATTTTGTCTTTAATGGTGTCTGTCTTGGGCTTTTCATACACATTTTTTGATTTCTAATCATTCACGTGGAAGTTTGAGGCGTTTGACTTTGGTCTTTAATTCAATAGGCCTCAAAATCAGGCAATTCAATATTTTATATTTCATTTAAGACAGTACAAGGATCGTTTGATAAATCAGTAACTTTCGGAATTTCCAGCGCAGTACGTTGAGATTTCACATTTTTCCTGTCAAGCGCCATCTATTAAAGCCTACGGTCATAAAAATGTCATATTTCCAGGCGCATTAAAAAAAGCAAATTTGTCCGATCGCATTGTTGCACAAGACAGCGATTTTTTTCGGGATGCACTGGACGTTTATAGATTTCTTATGGATTAACCATGTCCCAAATTTGACGATTTTGCTTTTTCACATACACGGATGATCCTCTCTCAAGGGACGACTCTGGCGACAATAAAATGTGAGAATAATTTATATCATTTGCAGATGCTGTTACACGTTTTGTCCGTCCACGTTTTGACGGATTTAACTTCAACATTCTGGCCGCTTTCAAATGTCAAGGTTTGGAAGCCCCTATTGGACGACCCTCAGTTGGTCATACAGAGACAGCCATTGAATGCGGAAAACCTCGTGAAAGATGGAGAAAAGAAAATTCGTGGTTGTTTGCTGAATACCAAGATTGGTAAATTGAATGGAGACTTCTCGTTTACTGAGTTTCGTTGTGTTCGCAAATGTGTTGCTGACCGTTCATGTTGCCCCTAAAGGGACATGGGGCATGGAATGATATTGGACGATAAGGCAGTCGAACTGCGTAAGATGGTTGAAGCTGTAGGAATAACCGGTCTGCCAAGCAAACCATCGAGGCATAGCCGTTTGGAAATAGCAGCTGCCTTGTTTTTCACCCTACCACGGCGAGTAACTCCAGTTAGAAATCTTTCATCTATGTAAAAAAAAGAGTTTGATATATGTTTGTCCTTTTATATCTCCAGTCTGGCAACACCGAATTTTACGATTCCTTATTTTTTGCCGGAAAGGTTTTCTTTTGTGTTAGGTTTTTATGTGAAAAAAAAACTGGAAAGAACCGGAATTGCAAAACTGATATTTTTATAAACATTTTATTAGAGAGGAGAACATATAACCGTGACCTCTACGAGCTATACCCACGAGCAAAAATGCGTCGACTGCATTGGGTCGGCCACATCGAGCGTATGGACAAAATGCTCCAGCTAAGAGGGTCTTCGAATCCGAGCCTTCTGGTTTAAGAGAGAGAGAGAGATCAAACATCCGGTATAAAAACCACGTCATGGCGGACGCACGGCAACTTGGTCTTGTTGACTGGAAGCAGCATGTCCAGGATCGTCAACGATGGAAGGTAGCTTTAGCTCAGGCTCTGACCCTCCAAGGGTCGTTGTCCCGATAAGTATGTCGCATCGCGTATGAGAAATACATGGTTAGTAGTGAACAGCGAACCAACATCGTTTCTCTGTTTCTAGCATTTACACTCCATTCGAGTGCATGTTTGCACACATTGGTCTACACATGTGTCTCTACGTTCGTCTTGGACACAATTTAAATGACTTTTCTGTAAATCTAAATCATGTGCTATTAGTAGTGTTTTGTTGTTTTTTGGCGAACATCATTCACGGTTAGCATTAATATTTGTAAAACATTTTATACAAATATTTGAAATGAATATTGTTCGTGTTAATTAGTTCAAAATGGGCTATTAGGCAAGCATGACAAGGACAATGTATCCCGATAGAAACCGATGTTCCAATTGAGGAAGTCTACCGCTCAATCGGTCTCATTTGAAAGTGGTGAACAATAATCACCCTGTGTTGCTTTAGAAGCATTAAAATCTACGTTTTGGAGCGATACGACAGCTGTGTCCTTGATGTGGCTTAAATTATTGCATATATTTGTGAGGAAATAGATGTGCAATTTTTTGCCCACAAATCAACTGACACTATAATAAATGATGATGACGGAGTAGATTTCCAGACCGAATTTATGAATTCGCTTGATTTACCGGGACCTCATTGTTTAGCGCTAAAAATTGGAACTCTGATTGTAATGCTGCGCAACATTAATGAAACCAAATCTTTGCAATGGTACGAGACTTGCTATAAAAAGTTAATCAACAATCCGATTGAAGCTACCATTCTGAGTGGCAAATATAAAGGGGAAGACGCTTAAATTCCCAGAATTTCAATCATTCCACCTGATTTGCCCTTTTATTTTAAGGCCCGGTCCACATATGCGTTATTTGGACGCGCGATTCCGCAACGGCTCCGGCTCCGAAACCACGAATACTTTACTTGCGTAGCGTGAGAGCATACGTACACGCTGAAGTATCTGACGCAAGAGGATAACGCAATGAATACTTCAAGGCACAGCTGATTTCATTTCATAACGCAATGAATACTTCAAGGCACAGCTGATTTCATTTGAAAGTTTCAAGGTTGAATTGAAAATTCAAGTCGTTTTGCTTATTTAGGCACAATTAAAATATGCATTTTCTTATAAATACTCGCATGCAAATTATTCTATGTGCCGGAACCTTAATGCCGCAATAGTTCAATGCACACATGCGGTTTTTTGCTGGGAGGACTCAATCTGCAGCTGGCGTTTGACTTGCAGAAATGGAGGTTTTTAAAAAGAAACTTTTGCGTAAATAACATAATGTTCTTAATGTTCTTAAAAAGAAACCATGTTGTTGGGCAACTCTTTTTCTTTATTATTTTATATTGCCGGTCATGGCATGGCTTGAAAGCTGTACTCCATATTTCTGAAAACCTTTTTATCTCACAGATAAATAATTCTGTATTAAGGTCTTCCATGCCTGGCGTCCTTTTTCGAGTTTTAATTAGTGGCAAAATGACGCATGTGTGCCCTGCTCAATAACAATCAATGTACTGAATGACGCAACTGCGTCTACGGCGACGCTGCGGCACCACGTTTTAAAATGACGCATGTGTGCTTGAATCCGATGTTTTCTCATGGTCAACTGTATGTTGGGTGTTCTAGAGTAGATAAGCCGACCGCGATTTTATTAAACGTAAAAGTTGGAAAAACCAAAAATTGTGCATATAAGAAAGCATGATGTAAGCTATTTCTGACTGTCTGACGAATTGAAATAATTTCATGCCTCTTAACTTAACTGCATTGTCTTTTGATTCAGCAGCCCCTTGGAAATGCGCTCGGTGAATCGGGTATGGTTTTGCTGGTCTCCTACATATTATTCAAGATTTTTCTTCAGATTTAGCTCCTGATACAGTTTCCTGTTTCCAAACCTGGCTGAGGTGTAAAAAACTTGGGTAGACAGAATGAATCCCTTATTAAGCCTATTTTTAGGGCTCTGAGAAAACCTATTATTTGGAGGGAATAAGCTAAATGGAGACTGTGAGAAATAAAACGAGAGAACGCAAATTCCGGAATCGGATGAAAACGAATGCGTATACGTCGATAGTAATTGATTATTGACTGGAATGAGAAAACTGGGAACAAGGACGATAAGGTTCAAGGCACTAAATGTATACACTTGACACTTTGACGGCGAGTTTATGGAGATTTCGTTGAATCATCCATTAGCGAAGTTAATGGATAGTTTTTAATACGTTCAAAAATGTAGAGCTTACCTGCATTGATCGTCTACTGGAACCACTATTCGATCGTGATAGCAGAGGTGGTCGCCGCTTGGTAGCACCACGTCCGGCTAACAAGTTGTTCAGCAACGATGGCGATCGGGCGCAAATGAACGCATGGAACGAGGAAACCGTAAAAACACCCAACTTATTCAAAGTGTTCTTCGTAGGGCGTGACACATGTGTTAGGAGGGACTGAAAGAGAGACAAGAAAAAAAAAAGATGATTTATTTTAATATGTGTGCAATGCAGTCTACAAACAAACAAACAAATATAAGAAGAAAAAAAAAATATCGAAAAGAATGAAAACCACTTTTCTATCGTCTTCATCAAATTGCTTATGTGTCCTACTATCTGTACCGTCAGACGGGCAGCCAGAATCTAAACGCTTCCTCGTCCACAAAAGGAATAACTCATCATGGGGCTCACATAAAGCATACACGGAGCAGAAAATGAGTAATTTAGATTTTTTTTTGCCTCGTGCTTCGCTGGCCTTTGAAAGGCACTTATGCAGATTGTGGTACTGAATACATTCACCCGGGCTGGGCTCACTCGCATAAACCGTTGAGGTGCTCCTCTGTGGCCGGCGGGAGCAATTGAAAAATTACCTTTTTTGTGTTTGGCAGTTGTTGCTTTGATTGAGCTGGCTTCCTGCATGCCCGCTTGAGGCATGAATTAGCAATAAAAAGGGGAGACGAAAAAAAAAAACTAATCAAAAGATCTATGGTTGGCTGGTACATCCTTGAACTAGGGCTATGTTGGCTCTGTCAACATAGACCTTAGCTGTGAGTAATCGCGGCTGCTTCGGGGACATCAGTTGCTCCGCAAGAAAAAAAACCTGCAAAGGAGCATCTGAGGCTTATAATAAAATTGGAATTACTGCTTTTCGTGGTTCATATGCTCTTATAGCGGCATAGTCATTTGTGTACACTTATCCGGAGGTGTTGGGGACAGTGTGTCTCAGTTTAAGTAAGTAGACACGGATGTTAAATATTTACGGTGCTCATAACCCGAGGATTGTATTCTGAGGCGTTTGGGATGTGATCTTCTTCTGGTTGAATGGTTGCTCAGCAGTGTTGCTGCTTCTGCGCAATCACACGCAGAACGCAGCAAGGAGTTTTGAGCAAAGTTGAGGTTTAGGTGTTACTTCAACTTTGAAATGAGGAGAATGCTCGATTTATTCTTTTTGTTTTTGTTAAAATAGGAAGTAAGGCCGTGTTGGCGTTACTACGTAAAACTTCTTGACCATAGGGGAAAGTGGAGTTGGTGATAGAGTTGGCAATGTTTGATGGGTTATCTGGAAGCAGGTGTTTTCTTTCGAATTGTGAAACTGGACGCTAACCTAAATAAACTGCCGGTATTGGTCAATCGTGAAATTTGTGGTTTATCAGATCCTGCTTTAACTCTGATCATTTGTGCATCTGGTTCATCTTCTGCCATGTTTGAGGAATGTTACACAATGTAACCCCAAATCGGCACCGACAGTAATGTTATTATTGTGAAGAAGAATCCACAAATTAAAGATATGGAAAGCCTTACACTTTGTTAGTTCCTGGAGGTTTTGGAAGTTCCCAGTGTTCTGCGGTAGAGTTGTGCTAAACAGATCCGATGACGGAACGGACATAGAACGATTATTTTCGTAGTAGGAACTGGTACCCGGACACATGTCCGCAGAACTATTTAATTCCATTCATGTATCTCCATTAAAGGAAAGAATAGATTGATGGCTACGTTGGTATGGACATGTAAATACATGTCAGGACGAATAATACACATAGTCCGACTCAATTACGTACAAATGTGTGTGTACCATATTGCCTGTACCATGTGCCTTGTTGTGTGTGGTGCCATGTTGAGCTTACGGAACGATAGGAAATGTTTCTGATAGAGGGCATAGTTCCGGGAGCTACACATTTCCGGAACGATATAACTCAAGTGGTGGGCATAATCGAATGACTTTAAAAATCGAGACACATTAGAATTGTTCTTCGAGTAATAATCGATTAGTACACCGTGCTTATTATCAAAATTATTCAAATAACATCTAACTCACACGAATAACTCCTAACTAAGTACTAACTACTAACACAAGATGACTCGATGCTTACGTAAGATCAGTGTCAGATAAGTAGCCCAACCTCTGTACTTTATGATCAGTAACAAAATAACAATCTGAACACTAAAAACTGGGTTTTCTATTTATATACAATCTTGCGTTAATGTTAGGACGCCCTTCTTTGTTATTCAAACTTGTGTTCTTGTTGTCCAAAGAAATACTTAAAGTTGCTAAAAAAATGTCTTTAAAAAAAATATAACAAACATGCCATTTCCGTGAACTGAGTTTTTAAATATTTTTCAATTGATTACCTTCGGATTGGGTAGCTCTCCACTTTGAAGCGACGCCATGTAGCACCTCAAGCGAAACTGTTCGCAATGCAAACGCTCCAAGTTCTCCTCCCATTGTAATATCTGTGTCTGAATTTGATGACGCGTGTCCTGATCTGTAACCACACTTTGCTGCAACTCCGCCATATGCTTGAGCTTGTGATCCTGAAAAGAGAGATTTTAAGTGTTTCTTAGTCCTCCATTTCAAGCTACCAACAATTAAAGTCCATTGCTACAAAAATAAAAAATTGCAAAGACACACATGTGTGTGCTGCATACGGCTCAGAGATAAAAATAAAATGGGAAAGTTTTAGAATTTATTTTCCTTACTCAAAAGGGTGCGGGTGAAAATGAGTGAGAGAAGGGAAAAAATCCATAGAGAACGGGTGAACTAAAAATGAAACCCCGTCTCCTTTATGTTTTTAGGCTACGCTGGGTTATTGTTTCACACCCTCACACTACACGCGGAGGTGTGTGTTCAACATTACAAATGAGGGTACGACCACCATGTGTAAGGTGTACATCCGTTCACCCCCACGCCCCTTCTCATCCCTGCATGCGGCTTAAATGCATTTGACTACGGTTCCTGCCGAACTGAATGTGAAATGTGTATCATCTTTAGCGCATTTATTCACCGCGCAGTTTTTGTTCTGCTGGCTGAAAATAAATAACTTGCAGCGAAATACATGGTGGCTCGAACGTAATGGTACCATAGGTTAAAACCCTCAATTTCTGTGTTAACTAGCGGGTGGATCGTTGCGTAGTAGATGGCAAAGGCTGCAACTGTGAGGAACCGTTAGTGCGCACCCTCGGCCTGTAATTGTTAGATGTGAAATAGTTCACACAGAAAAAAACTGAGCAACGAGGACAAACATTCATTGCGTCCTCCTTCGTGTGTGTGTGTGTCTGTGTATCCACCTAGGTGATGGCTCAAGTGCTTAATGAGGGAAATACTTTTGAAATCAGAGTTTCACCTTTTTTTTGTGTCGAATTCCTTCTTTAAGTGAAATTATTTACTTTGACTCGGTCTCCAAGTGAAAGGTCCATTTTCGCACTTTGATGACTTTTTTTTCTTTTTGTTTCCGACCATTTCCCCAAAAGAGGAAGCTTACGTTTGAGGAGTGTCTAGGAGTATATGGTCATGTGTGTGTTTGCAGTTTTTGCTCATGGAAGGGTTGGGTGCAAAAAAGTGAGTGAAAAGGGTTTAAAGTTTTTGGTTAAGAAGCTTAAGATTAAGACTTTGTTTTGATTTATTTATGGCCTGCTATGAGGAAGGACCTTTATCGAATGGCTGTAAATGGTGCTTTCGTAAGAAAAACTGGAGGGACTTTGGAAATAAATTGGAACAATCAGCTGATAATCCTCATCAAAATAAGTGAAAGGGTGACCGAATTTAATTTCGATTGAAATGGTACGGAATATTTCACATCAATCAAGGACTTTTTCGAATGGACTTTGTGACAAATAACAGGTGGACACCTTTACTGAACCTTTTAAGTTTGGGGATGTCCACAATCCTGCAAATTTGTGCACTTATTAGTAAAAGTTGAAAAAAAAAAAAGATCTAAAGTGACCTTCCATTTGTCGATGTCTTGACAGTGCCATGTCAAGACTTAACATTCCTGCCTAACACATTAGACTGTGCAGGATGATAATGGAGGGTTATCGCTGATCCACCAATGCCGGTCGGTAATGCCGAGACCTTCTACGTCAAGAAAATATATCTACAAGGTTATCTGCTGTCATATAACTTTTCCAACTTAATTTTGGAGAAGATCATGCAAGACGCACTCTCCAACCCAACAGGCACGATCGTACACAAGTCCGTACAACTGTTGAAACTAAAACACTCGGACGATATTGACATGAGTGGTTGAATACAGCGTCAGTGAAGTGTTGGCTGGCATTCAAGGTAGTCAAGGACTTAGTCCACCCGGACTTCGAAGTAAAGAGTGGGAATACCTTTAGCACGGAGATTTAACACAGAATAACGCCAGATGCGTTTGTGACAATTAAAGAAGACCATGAATTGATTTCACGAACTGAATTCAAAGCATAAGATGGCTAGGTCCGAACTGGGTTCAACACTGTTCCACCACCAGACCATGCGATAGAGAAAGCCCACGAAACCGATGCCATAGGCAAGTGGAGAAGGACTTCAGCCCACTTGGAGACAGCTCTCTAAAGATTTTAACAGCTGAAGAGTCATGTAAGCTAAGGCCTCCATCCCGGACGGTTGCGCAATAAAAAGAAGAAGAATAAAGGAATGCTTCACTCAGATTACTGTACGTTTCAGATTCATGGAAGGTGGTGAAGTGATGATGATAATGGAAATTGCCTTAGGTTGCAACTACAAATTCTAATAATTCCAATTTAAGGGATGGCTGACTCCTACTTTTGGAGAAGTGGCTCAAATACATAATTTTGCGTATGCACTAGACTTAATACTGATATTGAAGGTAATTAAGTGGCCACGTTTGCTACGTTGGGTACCATCGGCTAGACAAAATTGAAAATGATGGCTGAAACACAAGGCAGCGTGGTGCTACCTTCATTGACAAAAAAGACGATCGTAATAAAAACTTCCATCGTAAAGCATCTTGTCGGTCCCTCCCCGAAGTCGGCTGTAACAACACAATATTGTGTATCAGGCTTAATGTTTGTGACTAAACAAGACGTTGGCGGATTGTTAAAAGCTATTGACCAAATCAGCGTATTTATGTTTTACATATTCAACTGGTAATTTACATGTCTTAAAACGGCAAAAATAGGTGACGAATCGCTATAGACACGTGTCCAGGCTACCTCGTATAAGAAAGTGATTAAGGTATGTGGACACACGGTAAGCAAATGTCAGCTTGTAATAAGGACAAGGAGAGAGTAAAGTAGCAGAAGATGGATGAAATCTTTCAAAAAGAACAATTTTTGAGTTATCGTGAATGATCGTTGGTATCTCACAACCGTGGATGCACGTGAGCTAGGTATTCGAATCTATGGTCATTGCAACCGTGCCCCAATCCAAACATTCGAAGTCATGAATCCACGTCAAAAATTCGCTTAATTCAGGGAATGAATCTGTTCGATATTTAACTTTCTAACAAAGGTCTCTGCATAAGCTTATAATGAACCCGATGTGTTGGGCGCATAATTAGTTGTAAGGAAAATACCGGAATGGTATTAAAATCAGCCACTGGTATGAGCACATGGTGTCACATAGTGTCTAGCTCAAAAACCGTACCACGAAAAAACTAAACGGACGTATCGCTCCGTAATAATGGACGGCGCCCGTAAGTAAGACCTCATTCATTCCTAGCAAAGAGAATTAGATATCCTTGAATTGCCTTTCAGCCTCTCTGATTCAAGTTTATGAACAAAAGACGATTCACTTTAATGAGGACTACTTCTCTGCAGAAACCCCGACCGTTTCGATAATTAAATACCCCAACAAAAATGAAAGGTAAGTAGTTAAAGTAAATTTCCTTCAAGAGTTAATCCGCGAATCGTTTGCCAGACCACGTTACAGTGTCTGCATGAATAAACCCTCTACACCCAATTCGCACTCCGAAGTACCAGGCACCAGGCAGAGCTTCAAGAAAATCGTATACGCATTATATTTATTAAATTACAATTCACCATTAATTCGTTGAACTACTTAATTTACTGACGGCAAGGTAAATATTTGTCAAAAGTCAATTCACTCCTTGAACACGCCCGCAGGAATACAAATGACCTTATTTCAAACACACCACTACCACAGCCACTAGCAGCAAACTCGACGGCGTATAGCTCATCGCGATATCCATATGCCATCAGTGATTACACTCCCCCAGGCTGGCGCGTTCGTTATCCTTTCACAGTTCCTGCGGCATACTTTCTTGTACACCTCATATCCTGCTTACGGGAGTTTCTGCCATTCATTCAGTGCTACGTGCCCTGTAGGTTAAGTTTTAATAACTCCAAGGAATTGCTAAACCGAACCCTACCACTGCATCTGTGGTGGAGATGGGTTGAAAGCGAGCCACACTCAGATGATGTACCACACTCTACCGGCATCGCAATTAGGCTCTGAATCGCTTTTGATACATTAAAGGAGATAGGCGACCAGAATTCCTATAAAGAGCCTCGGTGGATATGCAAGAGGTTGAGTTGAGAGAGAGGATGAAATTTACAAAGTTGCTATCAACCAATAAAGTCCTAACAAATTCACCTGCAGGACCCCGGGGCATTTTCTTCATTTTATATAAGAAGAAAATTATGTGGAGCCAGTTGCTGCAGGTAAGAATGGGTTCTGAGAATGCAAATGCGGTTTGAATAAATGCATAAAAATGAATGTGGCTTTCGCTCAGTGGAAGTCCACCTGCGGGCGGGCTGAGAATTCGAGCAGTTTGAAGCAGGTGGACTAATTGGAAGTCAAAAGAATTATGCCTAACAAACGAGAAGTCAATTATGGGATATATCATGGTAGAAGTTCCTTCATAAATTCTCTTGCAGATAAATCTTCTGATTCTGTCCAGGACAGTGAGGTAGCGTCAGAAAGTTTTTCATCGGGCGCCACTTTCTGTGCACTGATGTGCTTGCAGTTGCTGGTTTGTTTGAAGAATTGAAAAGCGGATCACAAAAGTTGGTTCAAATACGAAATGTCATCGTGAAAAATGCAATTTGGATACGAAAATGGGAACGTCTATGGATTGAGGTAAAAATTCCATTAAACAAACCGAACATGTTAACATACCAGCTTACACACATTCTTAAGTTCAGGGGCCAACCACACTCTATAACACCAGTTCTTAGCGATTTAAAAAGCATACAGGTCTCCCCTAAGTCGAATTTTCACGGGATACCATAATTTGTTCGAGGTAGAGAGAGAGTTTGACTTAAAGAGAGGTTTTGTATGGAAATGTATGTTAAATATATATGTATATATATATGGCAAAAAAGTTCGAGTTAGAGAGAGTTTCGACTTAGGGAGAGTCCGCTGTAAATACCTTTCACCTCCATATAACGCCTCAAAGAGCGAGACGATCTCCACACGGTATACAGATTTTACCCTTTTTCTAAACCAGTAGCCACAATGGGAACAAGTTGACTTTCACTTTTGCCTTTGTTAAACCGGATTTTTAGATGTTTCCCAAACCAATTTTTTTTTATCATTTTAGAGCTAAACAACCGCCTCCCATAAAATCGCTCGTGGTAGGCATGGAAACAAGTAATTTGTAGTAAAATCTATATAAGCTGGTGTACCGCAAGAAAGTGTTCTTGGCCCTTTGTCTTTTACCTTCTGCATACTCGCGATATATTGGAAGAAGAATGAAGCATAGGTACGTAGGTAAAGGTGGTGGTTCGGTGCGCACTATATGTCGTTTTAATGCAACAGCTCTGGTAGCTTATCATATCACATCACATTATAATTATTTTTCTTATTAAATATATATTATATAATTTATGGAACTACAGAACCAGTTTTGAACATTCTTTCACCCATAGAAAGCTGTATTATTTCTCTGTGCCATAGGCCATATTATTCATTGTGATTAATAAAATTATTTATTGTGCATTGTATTATAACAATACTTTTCAATCTATTCACTATAAGTAATTAATCAAAAAATCATAGCCGCGATATTTTTTCAGTGGGGACCAATGCCCGCAGTCTAGACTATTCGGGTGGATTTATCGTTTCAATAGTGTGTGTGAGCATACGCTCTATGCGGTGTTACATACAAAGACACAATTGAGTGAATAGGGACTCATTTAGCATGAATCGGGGCTCTTTTTTCTAAGATTTGATCCGTTTTTTTAAAGAATACAAATAAACACCTGACGTTAACATAACAAAAACTCCTGGGCGCTTTTTTTAAACGTTATTAATTTTGAATTATTTCTGTCACCTAATGTTTTTATAATAGTGCCTTGTTGGGCCTCCTTTAATTTCAAAGTGAGTCGTTTTTGAAGCTTCTGAGACTCATAAATAATTTAACTTGTGGTTTTTGTACAGGAGTGAGTCTCCCTATTAGCTATGCTGTTGCAACTTCGACAATGTGTATTGTGTGGGCTATAAAGCTTTTCGGCATTATCTCCTATCGACCAGTTCGGTTAGGTTGCCACCAATCTAGCAATGTCATATCGTATTCGCCAAAGGCGACCTTTTTTGGGATCGGTTGTACTGTGTTGGGTCGCCGTGGAGAAGTGGGTAAGTGTGTCGACTCCTACGCAGAGGGTGCCAGGTTCGATACCCGAATTTACCACCTTTGATAATTCACGGCTCTATCTCGTTCGAGTCACTGACAATGTTCCAAAAAAATGTCTAGAAAAAGCTTCTCAACATCGTGTAGGTCCCTTCCACTCGTGAAAGAACAATAGAACGCATAACACGAGTGGTGGCTGCTAGGGCCAGGTCCGCCTCGGACTGTCGCGCCACAAATATTATTATATTATATATTGAGGCCATATTTGTCTTGATGAAGCTTAGTTTATCGATCTGCCTCATCTGAAAGCCTGATCCATGCCAGCCCGGCATTCCTCCACTAGAGTAGGAAGTGTAGAAGGCAGTAGCATTGATGGCTGCTTGGCTATCAATGCATAAAACAACCTTCTGTCCTGGTAATCTTTCCTCTTCATGGGTTGCAAATAGTTTCGCTTGAATTATCCGACCGTCAGTGGCTTTATAAATATTCAGGATTCCTGAGAATACACCCAGACCGACTCCACCACCCATCTTAGAGCCGTTAATGTAGGTAGCCCAGTTAAAATCCCTGTACGCCTGCTCGCCGTGTTATTCCTTTCTTTCGGGAATAAGAGTATCAAAGCAATTTGATGGATTTCTTTTAGGGTCCGTATAGTCGACACGAACCATACTTGGCAAATCCCTTTCTTACCAATAAACTTTTTCTCAAAATCAACAATAAAATTACAACTTGCCTTAGATCGGATCATCATTGGCACATTGTGCTTAAAGAACCTCCTTATAAAATATAAGGATAAAAGTCCCTTTTGTTTCCCTTAATTTGATGGTAATAAGTTGGAACCTCACTAGGTGTAAGCTCCTCAGTTGCTCCTTATGTTAAAAGGAAACAAAAAAATCCTGAGAGCAGTGTAGAGATCTGTACAGCCTAGTTGGTCATTTCATTGAAGAGTCAATTGATCGAATTTAACAAAATACTTTGATAATTCAATTAATTTAATGTTGTCTGTTTGAATTTAACTGAAATTTTGAATATTTTTGGTCCTTCGAACCGGATTTTAAACTTTTTCCATAATGTCTCTCTAATCCGTCAGCCAAGACACATAGCTCATATCCTGAATCATAAGCAGGAAGTTCTATTCATCCAATCGCTTTTCTGCGGCAGCCGGCAAGTCAATAATCTGTTTCAAAGGCGCATCTACCGTCAAAGAGTAATTGTCTGGCTAAGTGACGTTATGTTGACCCCAAATCTTGCAGAGGAAATTGACGAGACTGCCACTCGAGGAAGTAACAACATATTGCAGCTGGTGAGTGACTTCATGGGTTGACGCCCCTGAAAAAGTGAGCAATTACCCGCGTATACTCTGTCGGCAAATAAACCCGAATACTTAGTAAGTCAGTAAAGCATAACGAAAGCCCTTACACTTTTTCTGGCTTTGCCTTTGTGGAACGTACAATTAGGACCGGCGAACACTAAAGAAAGCATAGTCACTGAAAATAAAAGTTTGATACTTGTTGAGCAGCAAACACTAGTTGTTGGTCCTTTGGCTGCCGTCATTACAACAAAGGCCATCACAGTTGCGTCCGTAAAAGACTATAAATAACTAATTGGATGCAGTCCACATGCGATTCAAGCCCCAGTATGCAACATCACTCCGGGAACACAGAGAGAAAACGTACGTCCTGTTTGTCGCATAAAATATTCATGAAACAATAATTTATATCCCACAAGCACCGATGGGCATGACACGATATTTCCATTTTAAGTACAAGGAAGCCACTGCTTCTTTTCCGAGCACAACCGAGTAGAGGTGGAGATAGAAAAAAAGCGAACTAACCCTGTTACACATCTTCTGGCATGGAACAGGAAATTAAACCAAACTTGTCTTGGTTAATATGAGATTTATTCTTGTCGTACATCACAACACGATGTCCTTAAGAGAAGACCTTCCCCCACTGCGTTTCTTAAGGGAGACTCCTTGGATGCGATACTGGATGTTAGCATATGTTCCTTCTGAAAGTCATCTTTCGGTCAGACGTTGTGCACACTTTTTTGCTCTAGCTTGTCATCCTTCCCCGGGAGAAAAGGGCCCAAACAGGATGTGTGATATCCCCTTAGTGCTACACGCCCGTCGTGCATGCCGCAGGATGGGGGCAAATTAAATTTGTAACACTTTATTACCGCTTTCACAGTAACCACCGGCCACTGGCTGTGACCCGATCCCTGCCACAGGATGTGAGCACAAGTGTCTACGGAAGGAAATTACGCCAGCAAGAAAAAAAAAGAAGACTCCAAGACGGATCATAAGTTAATTGGGTAATTTTTGGGTGGCAATGGTGTTAATTTTCCTCAACACACTTGAGTTTCCGACCAAGACGGCAGCAGAAATTCGAGAAATCAGTTTCATGTTGGTACCCAGGCTCTCGGGTGGGTTGTAATTAAATCCCCAGAGGCATTGTTATCATCGCAAGATGTGATTATGTCAAACAATACATGAAGCTTATGCAAATTTTGTGTAAGCTATCGCTCAGATAAAAGTTACCCCATGTGTTGCATTCGGCAGGATTGCCACTCCAAGACGTTCCATATATTTTCAAATCTTCCGCAGATGTACACTCGACATTAATTTTCGTACGAATGCAGATAACCTGGTGTTTGAGTACTTGTAGACACATGCTTGTGTGTGGATTCTTAAGGCGATGGTGTACTTTAAAAATTGGGAGCAGTTTTTGTATTTATATCCTCTTGAAGATATTGATTTCAAGGATTTGTTTGTGATTGATGAATGTAGTTTGAGGACAGTCTAAAGCGACTGAAATGACTTCATTACTTGCGACAGACCGATCTGTCTTTATTTGAAGTCTAATTGTCCCGAGGAAATTATGCATACAGATTAGATCAATGCCACCTTAGGACAATATGTCTACTGTGCGTAGCTGGAACAGCAGACACTCCATCATCCCCAATCTTTTACACAACACCCTGTGCAAAAAATAAATGACAACCTGAAGTGGAACACATGTCGCGAGAAAAGATGTTAATTAGGTTTTCTTCTAATCTCGGTATCAACACAGCTGTACGCCATGAATTTTAATTATCCCAAAAAAAAAAAAATAACATGAAATCCACGTAAAAGAAAAACATGGTAAAATGTCAAAAGGCGCAAAGACGCTGATGAATGAATGGCAAGCCAGACCTGCTGGGGGAAAAGTCCCTTTTGAGAGTGGAAACCAAGCCCTCCTTTAATCGGCAAGACGAGCGGTGCAGGGTAAAAAAAAATAAAACACACAGTTTTTCCTATCATTTTAATTAAAACATTAAATTAGAAAGTTATGAAAGGAGAGGAAGTTGTAAAGAAATGCATCTCAGGGCGGGCAACTGCAGGCACCTATTTACATGCAAAAGATGTCCTAATCATGTTCGTCAGTCGGTCTATTCCGAACCATTGGGCGGCATCATCAGTGTGGACAAGTAAAAAAGTATTCCTTTCACTGGCTGTCTGGAGTTTACTTTGACATTGCATGAAGAAATGAACCCCATGACCGAAGCGTTATATTGGAAACGAGATTTTTTTTAAGATTTGCTCAGCATTTACCATGTGGAATGAAAAGGCGAATCTGTGGAAAAATAATTAATCTCATACAAAGTGAGTTTGGAGTAAAAGACTTCTATGCTTTTATTAGATCTAGTCCATGCTGTGTTTTTTTTTGTTGCTTGTCTAGTGTATCTGGATACCAAAACAACATTTCAAAGAAAAGTTAACGCATCCCGAGTATCTGACACGCGACGACCCTTTGGTTTGGGTTTAATTTATATGGCCTATCCAAATAACCCCAAATGTTTGGTCTAGAAGCCGAAGAACCTGTTGACACCTACTAGATATAATCTAAAGTCGGACGGATAAACCCATAGCAGAGTTATCACCGCAGAACATAGGGCAAAGCGATTATCTTCCGATAAAATGGGTTAAAATTGACAGATCGCATGACCTCCAGACAGCTCAAAGACGTGCGTTGGTACGGGCACGGATCTTCCGATAGACCAAGGACTTCGAAAAATGTGTGGCACTAAAGAGCGACTGTAGCATTTTTCAAGCCAGGTTGGCGCCCATACAGGAGGTGGCGCCCGTGCCCGCCCAAGGTGTTACCGGCGAGTTGATCATCATCTTTGTGATATCCAAGGTAACAAACGGGCTGACAGTCTCGCGAAGAAGGGATCGGAGCCTGTACGGGTATACGCCACTCAGCTCAATAAAGAAGAAGCCAGTTGATGAGGCCCTGGATAGAACCAATATTCACTGGCGCAACCTGAATACTGCAGCTACTGCAAAGGGCCTATGGCCGAAGCTGGAAGAGAAAAGATCCACATCATTGATCGGTTTAGGTGCAGGGACGTAAGTACGCTAACAGGAGTCCAGAAGCTCCAGAGACGAGCAAGAAACATAATCCATACAACATCTGCTCGGCGAATGCCGGCCCTAACAAGATATTTTTAGGAAACACTTCTTCTCGGAGTTAGAGGACTTAAGTGATGTTGGTTTGAAAAACCTCCTAGGATTCGAACATGTAGTATGTCTCACGGTAGCTCAACACTCCTAAATATGAGCACGATGGACCCAACACGTTGGTCTAAGTAAGCCGCGGCCATTAGGCCGTCAGGGCACCAGATTTTCCTACCTAATCGTTGGGAAGTCAATGGACTCGCTAAACACAGACACACAATGTGTCTTCCTTGTCACTGTTTCATCAGTCGTTAGTTAGTTAAAATGGGAATATCAGCCTGATTTGCACCAAGCCCCGATAGAGGACAAAGATGACAACAGCAAGGGTGAATTCTATGATCTCCTAGAAAGGAATACGATCAATGCCTTAGCTTCGACACGAAGATCGTTCTAGGAGATTTCAACGCAAGTCTGGGTAAGGGAGACATCCTTGCCAAAGTCATCAAGAAACACAACCTTTTTTGCACTCAGGCTGGTGGCCTTTTTTCACGAGGCGGAAGATCTTGGCAGCTAGCATGCGGTTCCCACACCTCAACATTCGCTTTGTGGATGTAGGGCCATCCCTTGATCAATGAAGCGTTAACCGATTGATCACGTTGCGATCGAAGTCAGGCACTCCTCCAGCATACTTGATGTCCGAACGTTCCGAGTAGCCAACATCGAGTAGCAACATTTCCTTCTTGCAGACAAGGTGAGCTCAAGTCAGCTTTTCAATTGCAATCCCTGGCATTTTTACATAGGGTAGGAGTACTCATCAGGGAAGCTCCTCCTCATTACATCTTCACAGACAGACGTACATTATCGATATATAGGTTTTTGGAAAAGCTCTGCTGACGTAATAACTTCACCGCCTCGGGAATATAGTCTCAGCTCGTATCAATCGAATTGTAAGCGGAGCTGCAAATCAGCTCTCTTGTTTATTGCCGACGAGATTTAGTAGTGGCTTTGACAACACAGAACTAACTCTTCTCAATTTCTCAAAAGCTGTCGATACTGTCAACTCTATAGTCCAAATAGGCAATTTTAATTTGTCCGAATCGACCGATCTCCAACGGGTTTGTCAGATTTTCCGGATGACCACTGGTATACCTCAAGGGTCTATACTTGGGCCCGTTCTTTTTTCGAAATACTGCAAGGTTCATATGTGTGCCGATGATGTGCAACTATTCATACAATGCCACTAGTTCGATTGAACCGACTGCTCTTAAAATTAATTATGACTTCCAAAATATCCTTAACTGAGTACAGCCACTGAGCAAATCAACATACATTTATTATTCTCTGGGAATAGCATAGATCTGGATCTATATCTGGCTTACTTTCCTCAACTGCAGTTAGGAGAATCGTACATCGAATTTGTTACGTCCGTCTGGAGTCTGGGTATCACCTTAAATAGCACTTCATCATGTGATACTCATATAACTGGAAAAGTCAACAGTTTGCTTTGTCTTC
The DNA here is from genome assembly GCA_964034865.1 of Eristalis intricaria. Classification (NCBI taxonomy): domain Eukaryota; kingdom Metazoa; phylum Arthropoda; class Insecta; order Diptera; family Syrphidae; genus Eristalis; species Eristalis intricaria. The sequence continues at coordinate 89,391,770 of OZ035875.1, read as the reverse complement.
TCTGAGTCTCGCGTACTTTAACTAAAAAAAACCCTGCTATTACCAATTTTATTAAACCACTATGATATAATTTTTGTTGTTTGGTAAGCTTGACTACAGGTTTAAACAGAAGTTAACTGTGGTCTACAATAACATTACGCGATACATGTGCAACATGAGATGCGGTAATATTTCGTCCTATGTTAGACAAATTTTCAGGTGTTCCTTCTCAATGACGTGCAACCGCGACATTAGAGAGAGACACACACACAGGAGAACTCCGTTTACAATAAGCTCAGGTTTCCATCGTCACACCGAACTTTTGTTTCAATCCCATGTACGTACCCCTGCATAGCATCAGTGCGCCAGTTCTTAGTTCATGCCACTCGCGTATGGAAGTTCCTCCCGGTGGAACTGCGAAGGATAAGGAACGCAGAGTAGTTTAAAAACAGATTCTTACGCATTTGACATTATTTGCCTTGTCTTAGGCACTTGGCATTAGTTGTCTCATTTTTTTAATACCCTTATCATCTTTTAATTATAAGAGCTGTATAATTTTTCATATCATTCAACTTTTCGACCCACTGCACAGACTTATAAGATTTGTTTTGTCTGTAAATAAACTAAACTAAATGTTGTCTCTAAAGTCTTTATTTCTAAAATGGTGTATCCCATCTCTAGGTAAAATGGCCGAGTCATTCTGAGAGCCATTCTAGGGAACTGCTTAGCATACAAACTTCCAAACCTACCACCTTGCCACTCTCTGTGCTACCCAAGACGACAATACACCTAACGAATAATACTAAATGGATGAATATCACGCCATGCCCTACCTTCAAGTTAATCTGATATGAATTGGACCCTAGGCGCGCCAATAATTTGCAATCCCTAAATGGGCCCAATAAACAGTACAGTGGTTGGCAACATTACAAGCAACAGTGTATTGGGATTACTTGGCGAGAATGGCAGAAAATGTATAAAGTGTCCCTGAAGACTGTCTGCTATTTGTGCCTCGATAATAGTCAGCCTGTCCGAAGTGTGTTAACGATAACAGCATTTTTTATATTCATGATTGTTACAAAATTATGACATGATCTAGTCCGGTGGCTCATGTGGCTGGCTCTTATAAAGGGAAAAAAAAACGATGACATCTGGAACACAAAATCGCATGAAGAGCTTTGACCGACTGTATCCACAAATAACTCTTACGTGTTTTTGTCCTACATGAACTGTCCTTCAATAATAGGTGTCAGCTATTCTTATGCATTATGCCAAGTTTCACGGGGAAGATTTAAACTTAAGTTCAGCTAAACCTTAAGGCGGGTTCAAATGTTTAATCTGATTCGTCTGGTTTCAGAGTGAAATCCGAACTTAGTTTGAATAGTGCGATAAAAACTGTAGAGAGTGGACTCCTCTAAGTCGAATTGTCACGGGATACCATAATTTTTTTTGAGTTAGAGAGAGTTTGACTCAGAGAGAGGTTTTCGTATGGAAAATTGAGCGAAATTGTTTGTAAGATATGGCGAAAAAGTTCGAGTTAGGGAGAGCTTCGACTTAGGGACAGTTCACTGTACTTTTTAGTGAAAAGGAAAGAGTCTTCAAATAGGGACTTCCTAATTTTGTCCGTTGATAGCGGCCACATTTTCAAAGCTACATCTCTCAAATTGGCTTTCATTTATTCATTCGGTTGCCGTGGCGTAGTGGGTTAGTGCGTCGAATCCTACGTGCCAGGTTCGATACCGGAATTTGCCACCTATCATAATTCACGGCTCCATCTCTTTCGAGTCACTGATAATGCTCAAAGAGTATTCCTGTCTAGAAAAAGCTTCTCAATATCGCCGTTCGGAGTTGGCATTAAACTGTAGGTCCCTTCCACGCGTGAAAGAACAATAGCACGCACAACACGAGTGGTTGCTGAGAAACTAGGCCCAGGTCCACCTCGGACTGTCGTGCCCCCCATATTATTATTATTATTATTATTATTCATTCGGTCATTCCGAGGAGACCCAGTTAGCGGCTTTTGAGCTCGCCGCGTCATCGGTCCACATTTATTTTAGAAGGACGTCAACGGCGAACGCTATATGTCGATGATTACCAATTTCTTTGGTCGGAATTGAATGATATTGACACCAACGACGGCGCTTCGTGCCACACATCTCGCGCCACATTGAAAATTCTTACCAATTCGAAGGCATGGCCATTTCACGTGGAGGTGATATGAACTGGCCACCGAGATCATACAATTCGAGGTCCAAGCGAATAAGCCACAGCCGCTCTGAAAGCCAACATAACCCAAGCATTCGGCCAAATACAGCCAGATTTAAGGTTCACAGTTCTGTACCATTTGACATTTCGGATGCGGGTCATAAACATGCCAACGGTACGACGACAATGTGATATGTTCTCCGCAAGTGTTTAATGTGTTCGAGGACGAGGACGGAAGGAAGTGAAATATTCTTCTTGTTTTTTTTTTTCGTAAGTTATCCAAATTAAATATTTAATTTGTGCGCCTTCTTCGCGAGTGATGGGAGGAGCAATACTGAACTTTCCTGTAGGATTTGACAAGCTGGGTCAGTTTTGACAAAGCTTGGGGCATCTGTCACCAGCTTAGAGCTTAGTGCGGAAGCCAGAAGTTTTCAAATCAGTGTTTGTTCCAACTCTCACATATGGTCATGAGATTTGAGTAATGACCGAAAGAATAAAAGCGTGAATACAAGCTGCTGGAATGAGATTTCTTCGTGTTGTTGTGGGAATTACTCGCCGGGATAGGGTGAGAAACATGGCAGTGCGCGAGGAACTCAACGTTGAGCAGATACTTCTTCGAACGAAAACAGCTATGCTTCGTAGCACGAATGTCCCCACCATCACGACTTCCGAGGCGGGCCTTGAATACGATTCCATCAGGTAGGCGACAACTTGGCAGACCCAGGATGATGTGGTTGGACCAAGTCGTTAAACTCGCCTCCTTACGCTTGGGCATAAGCCCTGATGAGTTAGAGTCGATGGAGGATCGAGTTGCCTGGAGATCGCTCGTACATGGTCTACCCCCGCGACGCCATCCGATAAGGTAGCGGACTTTTGAACGATGATTCCATGCCGGTGATAGTGGCACCAATGGGCACAGAAAATGTTGATGACACGCTTCATTTTATTAAAATTTGAAGAAATGAAGAGCTTTACTGATATCGGAAAACGAATATTGTGATAACAAAACTTCACTTTCAGAAACTCACTTTAGACAATTCCACTCCTGACCCGGCCAGTGAATGACAAATAATAAAAATAAAAATGGAGTAAAAGACAACAAAAGTCAAGTGGAAGGAAAATGTTTGTGAATCCATTGCAAATGATTTCAATTAAATGAATGGATCCCACTGTCAAACATTAAACGTCTTGAGAACAAAATGCGAAAACTTGGGAAAAATGGGCGAAACAAAGTGAAGAGTTTAAACTTCCTCTGTGAAACCTCGGCATTATTTTTAAATTACGCTGTGTCCCCGGATTCCGTCGATACATGCTTGTGTGGTTTTGAACTGAGTAACAAGAGCGAGACAGGTGGAGAGGCTTGTTGGCTCAGGCCGAGGACTGTAGCGCCATAAGAAGATTAAGAAGAGCAAGAGCGAGCAATAGCATTGTTGGCACAGTGAAATACTCATTCCAATGACGACCTCTTGCTAGAACAGAAATTTCTGAGCATTCTATCAGGAAAAGTTGCATGCAGCGTAATAGATTTTAAGAACGATTAGATAAGCAAAGTATTAAGTGTCCTTGCGTCATCATATTTAATTGCGTTCGATAGTTTTTTGCTTTCGTGATTAAAATACCATCAATGTAATCCAATCGCAGCAGATCAACCCAGAAACGACAATGTATATATTTGCGCGACTCCATCCAACATCCACCTTCCCTGTCGTTATTAAGTTTTGAGAAATGAGACGAAGGAAAGCGTTCGAGTTTCGTGGTTGAAGAGGACACAGTCAGGGAAAGGAAAAATAACCATCCGCCTTATCGCACAGGCCGTCGTCGGAGACTTACAGACAGACAATTACTTTAATACGTCTACGGGTACATATCCTCATCGCTGCGAAGTCACAGACAAAACCATTTCCTAGAGAGAAAGAGAGACCGAGAACGACTTCATTTCTTTTCAAAAGGAAGTAATTAAGGCAAAAAAAGAACAAGAAAACGACGCGGGGGGAAAATAAAAAAAACTGGGAATGCATTTCAGCGAAGATTGCTGGCATTCTCCTAACAAGTTGGTTAAGACAAAACAAAATAAAAAAAGAAAGAAATCCGGAGAATGATTGAAAGGAAACAAAAAGTAAACTTTAGGAAGTTATTCCTATTCCTTCCGCACAACAAGTACAGCACTCATCTCTCCTGCGCTGCGCGTCTTTGTTTACAAAAATGATATCGAATATGATTCGAAAATAAAATAGGGTTATGTCCTCACAGTACTCTGAATAACCAAGACGACTTAAGTTCTCTGTCACAGGCACGTTCATTTGAACTACATGCTGTGTCAGTATGGTTGGGAGGGGGGGCACTATCCCACTATCCCACCATCCTGTCATCCGTGCCTTTTCCGAGGGACTATAAATAAATAAAGGTCCACAAACACTATTCAGATTTCAATTTTCCGCTTTTTCGGTGATCCCAATCCTTAACCCTTTCACGTCCTTTCGAAAGATAAACACACCATGTGACCGACAACGTATGCAGCATGGTGACAGACAAAAGAAACCCCCGAACACGCTTCGGCCACACAGAGGGATACAAGAAAGGGAGGAGAAAACAGATTTCGTTTCGCGCCCACTTGCGATATGGGGAAGACCCTCTGAATCTCTGAATCGATCATCACGTATTTATTGGTGTTTCTTTTTTTATGGTCCCCAATGGGAGCTGGAGGTCAGTCAGAAGCGATTGCGTAACAAATGTGAAGCATCCAAAATCTGATTTGGTTACTCCTTTCACGCCGCGTCGTTCCACCCGCAACACCATGCCGAAATCATCTCTTCAAAATCCACTCAAACTTCTGTGGCCTGTCCGTCGTCGTCTATTGTCCGTCGTTTGCTAATTAGCTTTTGTTTCGGACGATGTCCCTTTAATTGCACAACAACAATCGACGCGCCCAGCCAAAGTGGGCAGAGCCATCCTAATTAATACAAAATGTTATTTCCCACCGAGAAGGGCACAGGGGAAAGGGGAAAACTTTTACTTGAACCAAAAGCATTTTTCGCACTAGAGAAAGGACATAAATAATTTCGTACCATGGCTAGGCGCCTGAGGGGAGGCAAGCGGACTCGTTGAACAAATACAAAAGCAAACTTGTCCCAAAAAGTTTTTTAAGAAGAATAAATGGCAAGATGAGTAGAAAGAGCTTTTTCGTTCCCGCTCTCTATCTTCCGCACTCTCTCCCTCTGCCTTCGTCCCCTCCAGCTAGTTTGGTCGCCGTGGGTTGCATAAAATATTCAAGGATATTAAAAAGGACAATTGTACACGCATTTTAAGTGGCGGCTGCTACTACTACTGCTTGACATCCCATCCGCGCGTCGAAATTTTATCGTCATCCGTCTTTCGCTTCTCTTTTTTTTTTGCTTTCTTTCTTCTGTTTCGGAGTTGCTAGTATTGTACTCTGCCGCGTAGTGCAGTTAAAATTCAGTTTTCATCTGAATTTTAATGCCCTGGGTATCCCAGCACCACGTCCTTCTTGTCGTCATCGTCGTCGTCGTTTGTTGGGATTGTATTTATTTTCGAAGGAACGAGGACAAGGATTGTAATGCGGTTAGCCATCGTGTCACAAGATAAAAGTTGCGTTGCAATTAATTTTAATTAAAAGCCATGTTTACAGAGATAAAAATTAAAGGCAGACAAGGCCGTGGTACTGCTGGAGAAGCTGGTTGGTGGTGGTGTGGTTTTGCTCGCGCTAAAGACGGGGTACGTTAGAGACAACAGTGTTTTTTTCTTTTGGTCACGGGTTAGCAGGGATCGTAAGTTCATTGGCACATTGTCTTTATTTTACGTCTCGAATTAAACTTCGCTATGAAGGACTACTTTAGATAGATGAGACAGCAGTGAGTTTGTCCTTTTGGAGTGTGGTGTCCTCCCTCCAGAATCATTTCGAAATTAGGGTAAATTTCACGGATTCTCTATTGTCTGAGTTAAAGACAATTTACAAACCTCTGAAAGGGACGAAGTAAGGAATAGTACTTGATAAATCATTTTTCTGCATCATGTGCCTCTTCTCTTGACAAAATAATTTGCATTTATTTTTTAAAACATTCCCGACATCTTCATTTTGTTCGTTTTTGATTTCATGTTCACACTGGCGCTAATGAAATGAGTTATATGCTTTGATTGGTCACTGAAGAGACTCATTGAAAAGTTTAGGGTGGAGAAACCTGACTTGTTTTGAAAACGATGTTTGTCCAACTCTATCCCCTAAGCCGCTACATGGATTTGGATGCGACTTGGGCGAGAGATTATTCATGTTTTGTATTGAGACATAGGCTTTACCTCATTCTAGTCTGACATACGAAAGCATTCGTCGCTAGGAGCATTTTGATGCAATGGCCATATATATAGCTACGCTAACATTTACGCGAAGTATCGAGCAATTTTGCTCTAGTACATTCTAGCCTGTCCCAGATCTCGACAAGGAGATGCTATGTTATATGATTTCGTCAACCGCATGCTGGAGACGGTAGTGCGGCTGGCAGCTGTGAGCACGGAATGCTTCCAAATGTTGAACTAGAGTTGACTGTGGGGCTACTAAGACATCATTGAGCATTCCAAATGTGGCATAATGGAAGCTTTGACGCTGATTGAAAGAACAAGCGAAACAAGCTGGCCTTAAAGTCAATGACGACAAAACGAAATACATACATGAATGCTGTCGAGCAAGAATCATTCCGTCACATGCCTGCGACAAAAAGTTCGACGGAGACCGAATTTGACTGTGGGTCCCCGTGGCGTTGTTGGAATGTGTGACCCTATGGTGTCCTTTAGTGGTCCTTTTATTGGGCCTCTCCCGTTTTATGAATTTAGCAACATTGACTACCAAGTCTTACAGCAGCCAATCGTGTTGTGCGTGCTTGTGGAAGTTGGCAGTTTGAGAAGCTTCTAAGCAGGAAATAAAAAATTAGGCAGGAACACACTTTGAACATTGTTAGTGACTCAGAGGAGAGTGCGATGGCTTTGGCGCCAAGACTTGATAACGGTATTTTATAGAGGGGTTAAAACTAGCATTCTTTACTATTGGAGTGCGCGGGTGTGCAACTCGCTCCGTTAAGGAGGTGAGGGTAATTTTAGAAAAAATGAAAACATGGAAAAATATAAGTGTTAAAAAAAACACGGCAACACTTCCAATGAAGAGGGTGCTCCGATAGTATGAAAAAAGCTTGTTGTTTACCTCCTCTACAAAATACCGGCGTTCAATACTTGGCGCCAAAGCTATTGTACTCGTAACGTGGCTCAAAAGATGTGGGGCCCTGGAAATTCTTTCTGTCATACCGGGAGTCGAATCTAGCCGCCTCCGCGATTGTCGCCATACATTTTCGGGACTTTGCGATTACGGCGAAATCAAGTTGAAAACCTCTTGAGTTCATTCGTTTGTGAGTGATTGTCAAGCCCAACAAGCCTACAGGGTGACTTGTCATCGGAAACAAGTTCCTTCTCTTTTCTTCACAACACTAATATTTCCTCTCATCAAACAGCTGTTTTGTCGGCTAATGACATTTGAAAACACTTGAACTCCATCCTTTTGATGTTTCAGTAAAAGCTCAGCCATAACACGGATTTCGGTTTTGGGAACATAGCATTACACACTCCAAAAAATTGATTACGGTCGATCCGAGGAGACCCAAGGGGGCTCTAAATCTGAACAAGCCTGGTCTATGTACACTATGTGGTGTGATTCCTGGCCACTTTTCATGGAACTATAACCTTCACAAATTAGGGCACAACGGCTCCGAAGACTGTAGAAATTATGGACAATCAAAGGTAACCAATTGAACATGTACATGTAGTGTGTCCAAACATGTCATCATGCAGATATAAACTTACGAACAGAATCACCTGAAAAGGAACATGCTATCAGGACATTCCACCTAGTTGGTTTATGAATTCATCAAAAAACAGGGCACTAATTTATAGCAGTTGCAGTCCTCTGCGATTGTTACAGTCACTCCCCAGTGTCTTCAATTCAATTCGAGTTCTATTCCCTGCATTATTCATTCAATTTCACTACCTCAAGGCAATCGTGACCTCCACAAACGGCATTCTAGTGGAGACTGGAGATCTGACGTAAAACCCCTTGGCAACCGGTGTTACTTGGGTTTGTTGACTGGGGTCAAAACTATGGACTCGGGCTAAAATCATCAACAAGGAATACTTATTTTTGGCTAGTCTGCTACCTGGTTCCGAAAACTGGACGATGAACAAAATAGCAGAGCCGATTCTTGTTGTCTTCGCAAGAAAAATTCTACGTCGGATATATGGTTCCTGGGCGAGGATGGTGAATGAAGGAGAAGACACAAAAGCAAATTCCACAAGTTGTATTAAGATGTGGATGTAGTCCGGACTGTAAAAATCCTTCCATTGCACAGAGCCAGCCACATCAAGCGAATAAACGCCAACGCTCCAGCAAAGAGAATCTTCGAATCCGAGCCTGCTGGTTCGAAAACGAGAGGAGGCCTGAATGCCCGCTTTAAAGAGCAAGTCATCACAGACACAAAACAACTTGCTTTTGATGAATAGATGCATCTTAGAGTGGTCTGAGATCGATTGAAAGCAGATGGTCAGAATCTCCATCGGCCGGAGGCCTGACAAGTAAGTCCGGAATATAATTAAAAAGGGAACACAAGAAAAATCGAAGGTCTTATGGGTTTTACTCAAGCCATCACTGGTGACCATATTGCGCGTCCCTTGTTAAACAGGAAAGGCTGAGAGAACTGATAACCTTACTAAGATCTCTACATGTCTCATAAAAATCAAGTCAAAAGAATAAAACCCTTAAGAAGAACCAAAGAATGGAAAAAGGACAAAAACCTTCCTTAAAACTGACTTCAAACGTGAACAGGAGTCGTCTCTAAGTATGACAACCAAGAAAGCTAATTTCCCCTCCCCAAAGAAGACATGCAACGTCAAATGCCTACCTAATTATAATTTTTTAATTAAAATCTTCAAACATACTTTTCTACTGCATCCGCTCATCACTTCGTTGCTCGTGATTCGAGGGTGAATGGCAGAAACAATAACGCAGCCTTTCCAGTCCTCCTTTTCTCCTCTCAATTTAAGGAGAGGATGTGTTGTGAGCGAGAACGAGAGCAAAATAGAAAAAGAGCGAATGAGGGGAAAAAACTATCGGTATCCACTATAGCAGAGCAAGTAAACAAAAGTCCCCTGTTGATCGTTTGGCAAAAATTAATTACCATCCTTCTGACAGTGATGTGGCAAACGAAGCGAGCATTACCTCGACTCTGGCAACATGTATACGAGAGTACAGCAGCGTGAGAGTGACGTGACGCCGCACGAGGCGGCGGCGGGTGGTTTGCACATAAAATGATGGCGAACCATAAAAAGAGACGAGAACATAAAAGCGTGGAAAGGATTCTTCGTTTCGTCGGGATGCGAAAAGCCGGATATGTTTGGGATACGCGGGCGGCGCACAGTTCATTGCCATCGCGAATGGATTTTTGAACTCCACTTAATGGCGGGGGAAGCCTTTAAAAATTATACGGCTTAATTATAAGTCGTTTTGTGGCCACAGTATTATTTATTACACGAAAGATAATGAGGCTGCAAATATAAGAAGATTGATGCATATCGCTTGATGCTCTGCGCGCCGATTAATGATGGGGCCGCCTAATTGTCAGCGAAGAGATGAGTTCTGGGAAATTATCAGATTTGTGGTGCAACCTTTGTGGTGTCTCCGTTTTTTCTTATAGACAATCTTGATGTGATAGTCGCAAATACTTGGATAACAGATCCAAGCTTAGGTTCGAACACCATAAAACGAGGTAACGTATGCCCTTACATACATGCATCCGACCGAACACTCAGTGGAAATTGGTACGATGCAGAGTTCAGTCGGATATAATTATAGCAAGTGCAAATAGTTCTTGTTTACACCAACTGATAACGCAGATGCTGAATTGGGAGTTTCGTTGAGTTTCGTTAAACGTCCGTCCATCAACAGACTTCCGGTTGATTATTTATTCATTTCCTACCTAACAATTTGTCGTGTTTTTTCTTTCTGTTTTCCTGTTTTTATGTTACCCAAATACCAGAACACGGTTTCAACAAAGAGGGTCAAGCGCAAGGTGTGTTTGCACCTCATACTTTACAAATAGACACGGACGATGTTTGCTTTTTGTCAGGGACAAGGAGTCCGTTCCAAGAGGCGGAATCTGAATTAATGGAACACATTGAACAATACTCCCCTACACATATTTCCATTTCCACATTTCCCTCAAATCACACAAACACAGCCACGGGAAGTTTTTCCATCACACATCTCATAGCTTTATGGGCGTGGTCGGGTTGGTCCAACATTTGGATGGCAAAAAAAAAGAAAAAAAAAACGAAAAAAAAATAAAGAAACCAAAATCGTTGAGGGTGATGACGAACAGGAATCAAGGAAGGATTATCAATAGAGTCGGCTGATGACTTATAGTTAACGAAACACATGCGCCACACTAAGCCGTAATGACAGTTTGATTGACTGTTATTGCAGAAGGGATAAATATAATGAAACCGATGTAGAAATTTATTTTCGTGAAGTTATTTAAGCGCATGAGAGTAATGGACGGAAGATAAACTTCATCAAGGGCAAAACTATTTGTGTGCCATGCCTTGCCGGGCCAGTGAAAGTTTACGGGTTGAAGGACGACATTCGATTATTCGCTTTACTGACTGATCTATTGAAACAAAATCAATGAAACCACTGTGGATAGAAGCTGGATGCTGAAGTAATCCAGAGATTGAGGAAAATTGGAAGAAATCGAAATGGAAGCCACATTTTCAGTTTATCTTATATCACTTGACCATTACCAGCAGAGTATGGCTATTTGTTCTTAGTTAAGTTTGCCAAACTAACTTCGCCTGCGGGAACATAAATAGTTTGTATTGGTTCTTATGAAGTGAATGAGGTTATATTTCTCTTAAGATACAGTTAAGCTTGGCGCGTTTAAGTGCTATTTGATGTTTTCTTGTGGACTCGATGGCAGCAGTTAGCAACGTTTACATTCGATAAGATGTTGGAAAGGAATTTTCTTTGAAATGCATTCTTGGGGATTGCAGGATAAAAATTGATTTGTTTCCAAAAAATTAAAAAAAAAATCTCGATTTTACTTGAAAGACTTACGTGACTTTATGCAACTCTGATCATTACTCATAACACGATTCAGAGTCTGACTGTCGAAAGTGATGCTATCCGGGTAATACGCGTTTCGACAATTGGCAATAAACGGCAATACGGGTAATACTGGCGGGTACCCGTCATTATTTGGTAACGGGTGCCTGTGCGAAGAAGGGGAAAACAGGGATGTAAGCTTAAGTCATGATGAGTGCCCAGCATCAAATAATGTCTTCGTTTCGCATGCATTGCGTACGAACTGCATTTGCATTCATTCTTGTAGCAGATTAATTTCGTCTTAATTCATGCGCCCGGGTACGCTGGTATTGCTCTTGTATTGCTGGTACCCACAAAGATATGGGTACACGAATTTCTTTCCGAAGACCGGCTACCTGAATTAAACATGAATATGCGAATACCCGGGTTCCTGGTTATTTGGGTATCAAGAGCTCTAGTCCAAAGTCAGAAAGCTTCACCAGCCAAAAACAGAGCAGTTTCGACGTTGGATGCCTAAGCACACCGAAATTGCCAGAGACAACGAACAACCGACAAGCCTGAGAGGCTCTCGGTTTATGTACAATCTCCAACGGTAAGTGCTTCCATTGCCGTTCAGCCATTAGCGACAAGATACCCGGTGTGATGGCGAGTGTGAGTGAAGGAAGCGTGCAAAAGGTATACACCAGTGGACAACTAGAGCAACGCCTGGCTGCAAGCTTGAAGAACGTTACCCAGGCTCTTTGAAATCTCTTTGAAATTAATCTCGTTACTGACCCGCAGGGAATCGTGGATATTAAGCAGCACTTCCAACAGTTGCATCACAGGCGCGGCTGGTCGATGAAGTAGTCCTCCCTCCTATCTTGGAAGAAGTCGGTACAGCCATTAAAAAGCAAGAACTTCAATGCCGGTGGCGATTATCTGGCGGGGAGCACGCACCACATCGTCTGAAGAATTTGGAGAAGATGAAAGCATGCCCAGCGGCTGGAAAATTAGCTCCATATGCCCCATTCACAAACAAAAAATACAATGCCTCTTGCAACAGCTATAGAAGGAACATCTCTGCTTAACTACGCCTATAAGGCCCTGTCCAACTTACTGTGTGAACGTATAAGGAATAAAGATATATTGTGCCGTACTAATCGGCGAGTACCAGGGCGTTTTCCCGGCCAGCAATCGAGACAAAATATTCAGACTTAGGCAAACCTTGAGAAGACCAGCGAGATTCAAATCATTACGCCACATCTTTTTATCGATTTTAAAGGCGCATATGACAGCTTTAATTGCAAGGAGCTATTCGAATAGATGGCCGAATTCGGGATCCAGGGAAAATTTATCTAGTTGTAATGCACTACGCCAACACATACGAGATTCTTAGTGCATTGCTGGTCAAGGACTTCTCAGCCATTTGAAACCTGCAACGGATTTTGCAAGAAGATGCATTGTTATGTGATTTCTTCAATCTGGTACTGGAGACGGATGCTCAGGACAATTATCGATGGGCTGGGAAGATGTCTGATAAGCAGCCAACCTAGTGGAAAATTCTGCTGGCCCTACAAGACTCACAAGCAAACCATCAATACATTATTCAGAAAATAACTTAAAATCTGGGTCGGGTTAGTCCCAGTTCTGAATCCTTCAAAAAATTATTTTTTAGTTGGTACGTTCAGTGGGCAATCGTTTGAAGTACCATGGTCTGAACAAAGGAGTATTGACACTCGATCTGTAAATGCTCCCGTTCATGCCATTTCAAATAGGACACTCTGACGAGTACTTCTTCCAAGACCTCCAAAAAATTTTAGAGAAACCCGTTCTGGATGGTTGGGTGCCGCAGCAATAATAAAACAATGAAATGGGAATTGGTTCCCCATGGGGTGCATGAGGGCCAACGGCCGTCTACACGAGTACATATCAAAAAACATTTGAATTTAAAAACATTCTGAATCTAACAAGGGCTGTATCTATTTAACAAACAGCCTTATCGCAGCTTAATGGGAACCTTCAAAAAAGAAAAATGAAACACAATTCAGAATAAATTCTTCTTTGAGTTGGAAAAAGAATTAATAAATCAAGAGATGAGTATCCCTCAATTCGTTTCCTCAACTGACATCAAACAAATAAATTTTCAACGCTCATTTATATTATTACACCAACATCCGGGGTGACAGAATGCCTCAAAACTTTTACCACCATTCAGTCAGAGTCAGAGAGGCCTTCACAAGCGTGAAGGACATTTTTGGTGTTGTTTTCGCTTACGCATTGAGATTGTTACAAATATAATTTTGCTTTCTTAATAGGATTAGTAGGGTTTAAAGGAGCGCCATTCTAGCGAAATTATTTATGAGGTCTCCTTCTGTTCGTTCCATTGTCTGTGCTGGTTAACACCCATTACAAGTGACGGTTATGCTATAAAAATGAAACTTTTACCAATTTATTAGGGCCTCCTTTGGAACTACAATGTTTGCACAAAAAATCCCAAGCGAAATGACCGATTTGTTTGTTTATAAAATATTGACCATAAAACTGTCACTCGCAAGCGAAATAACAATTGAAGTGACATACATTAGCGCTTATCCTAAGCTCGCATTGGCTGCCCTGTGGGTACACAAGGAACTTTACGCGTATGTTCGTAATGTGTCAAGGTTATGTTTGGCTGAAACTTATTATTATTGTTTTTTTTTCTTAAAAAAATACCGCGTGCATTTATGACAAAGTGTAAAAAAGGGACTGTAAAAAAATGTTTTTAACGTCCTCCCGTGTTTTAGAACAGTTTTAACGCTCCAGATGGAAGTATGTGGCTTTTATGGCTGTCGCCAACTTATGGGAAACCGTAATGTCAAGATAGTTGTACTGGTGATGATGAGATAACTTATCGACAGCATCGTTTGCAAAACAGTCGGAATAAATTTGAAGTCTTGGAGGGAATCATGTCTAAGATATGCTAAACATAAGACCTACTTAAGAATCTCGGAGATTTTTAGATGGCCTAGGATTTATGCTAACAGGAGTAGAAAACTGAGCGTCAATAGAAGTGATTAACACTTTGAATTGAATTCTTGTATTTCTGTATTCATGATTGCTTGTAGTAGAGTCGTATTTTAACCACCGGTTCAATCTCGAGAGAACAAAAAGGAAGAACTAAAGAAAATTGAAGGAAGAATATAGATTTAATAAAACTTAACAAATGTGCATTACTTACGAAAGGTTAAAAGATATAAGCATCCAATATTTCATCAGAGTGCCATATTCAATCATACTCCATCTGCCAAAGCTTCGCAAAAGTGTAAAGCAACGTATGTAGAGAGTCTCTATAAGGAGACGATACTCAAAAAGCTATCGTCAAAAATTAGTCCTCGAGACGAAAGTATATGACGGTTTTCAGTCTCACGAAGTCGGCAAGATGACATCAATCAAACGCTGTCGTCTTTTTATGCTTACATGCCTACATGAAGAGAAACTATCGCCCCAACGATAACGCAACACGTTTGTCGTCATACAGGATGAGAACCTAGTCTGTTAACTTCAAATGCAAAACTGATTCCGTAACTGTCATCTACATAATATTATTAATAGGCAACTTTTCAAACCTTTGAATGCAGGTAACAATTTGAACAACAAAAATTTGAACAAACCATAATCATAATTTTTTCGTTAAAAACCCTCTCCGAAGGCAAAGAAAAACTTAGGAACTCTTCGCCATCCATTACAATGGTAATGAAGTGATTTACTTAGTTCCACCGTGTTTTACCGTGAAGACGAACGTTCAGAGGACCAAAAGAGGTCGTGAGCTAGAAATCGTCGATAAAATCCCTGCAATCATATAAGGTCATTACACGTAGATAGGTGGCCACGCGGGGCTGCTAGTGAATTCACCAGCACACTTAGACCATGTTGGTCCATTGTGATACCCACAGTCAAACAGACTACTGCCACTGATTGACTACTCCAGTGACAGTACTATTAATTTGACCCCAACGGCAAATGGTGACTGGACCTGGATTCGAAAACCAGATAAAAGCGTATTAACTTCGCTTTCACTGGGATTCGAACCAGGAACACCGCTAACCAGGAGCAGGCACTTAACCAACTGCGCCATCCTGTCGCTTCTTCTATTACAAGTAAGATCGGCAGAGCTCAGAAAATAGTCACACTTAGGGGAATGTAGGCTCATTGTGATAGCAGGCGGATGAAGAACTCTTAAACTTGGAAACTATTGGAGCTCATGTCATGTCAAGCGGTTAACTGACCGTATACTGAATCCATTCATTTCGCTGAGATTGTCGAAAACTACGGCGTTAGGTGTGAGTATCAATGAGTAGGATGAGCTCGTGAATTAAGGAATTATATTGAACGATAGGAAAATTGAAGTGCTTGACTGAGTGGATAAATCGCATTTAAGATGAATATTTGGACATGAAAAACCAAGACACGCGATTATTCCCAGATGATCATAAACGCAATTGTGTGACCTCTTTAGAATATAATCCCTAAATTGGGAGCAACGTACTACCCCATCCAACATGTTCTCCGGATGTAGGGCATAAGACTGTTTCCAAATTTAAACGAATGGTTGAGTGACCAAGGATTTGGATCCACCGAAGAGGTGCAAAGGCTTATTTTGAGAGCCTTGATAAAACCAATTATATGAAGCGAATGAAAAATTGGACAACGTGTCCCAAAATGCATTAAACTAGCAGCAGACAGTGTTGAGAAATATGTGCCGGAAAAAAATTTTAATTTATAAGTGACTGACTGATCAAAACGGCAGATGCGTCCATAGATGACCAGAGCCTAGTTTCTACAGCAACCGTGTCGAGCGTGCTATTGTTCTTTCACGATTGGAAGGGACCTATAATTTTACTCGGTGTCCAAGCAGCCAACAGTAAATACAGGGAGTTGATACTCTTTGAGAATTGTCAGCGAAAGTAATAGGGCCGTGAAAATTATTTTTGTCATACTAGGAATCGAACCTAGGCACCATAGGTCTGTATAGTCGACGCACAGACCCACAATGTCACGGCAGTTACATTTTATTAGCTCAACTTTGCAGTTGTCACAAAAAGGATAGTTCTAAGGTCTGATGAACAATGTAGAAGGAGCACCCATGCCTGAGTTTACCGTATCCGTGTTGCTTGGAAAATCATAGTAATTTTGCTGTTTATCGGAGTGCCCACGTAGCGCCTACGTTGATTAAGACGGTACACAAGTTTGTCTCTATACAACAGACTACAGTGGGAAGAGGAAACCCTTGAATTTTTGTTGGCAGAATATCTCATAAATTATTTAAACGGCAAGAGCTTTTCAGTAAAAAAGACTTCATGCGATTATTTGAATTTAAACCAAAGAAAAAAAATTCGATTCTCTTCAGTTGCATATGTCTAGACTTGAAGAGTAAGTACACTCATTAATTTCACAAAAAAACACACAAAAGGCTTAGATGTTGGCCTCAATTCTAGCACTTCATCCCACGCCCCTTCAGTTAAAAATAAAAATGTACGCTTCAGAGAAGAATGCGATTTCGCTTTAACTTGACATGAGTATTTGCATGCGATTGTGTGCTAGAAAGCCAGAAAGGCGGAACAGAGAATCAAGTAAGCCAAAGGACACTTGACAAAAGACAAACAATCCTCGTATAATGTACGTGAGAGAGATGTTCTTAAAATAAAAAGAACAAAAGATTCCACATGGAACAAAAGGAAGTATGTTCGAGTATCGACAGAGCTGAACTTGATGATCATGATGATGATTTTTCGGTAGATATGTAGTTACCATCCTCATGCTTGGTAACCTTCCAACAGCAATTCAATAGCTGTTGGAGCTTTTCAAATTTGAAGAACACAAAAAAAAGTACGCATACGCCCCAGTGAAAGCCGTGTGGGCAGAGCCCAGTGAAGCATATTTGGCAGTCAAAATAAGTACTCACCGATTCAATAGCTTTTTCCAAGCGGAAAATTTCCTCTTGCAGGAGATGCAGTGTACCAGTTTTACCGCGATGTCGGGCAAAAGCTGCGGCACAGGCACTGTGAATGCTGTTTACCCAGTTTTCCAATTCCACCTAAATAAGAAAAGGAAGAAGAGAGAACATTTAAAAATAAATCGATATATGTTTTCGGGGGATTGATGCAGTTTGCAGCAGAATGCAATGAATTAATAATAAAAAATAATACTAAATATAAGTAAGATATAATTAACATAAGTTTAAAAATATATAAATTCGGGTTAATGGGTCATGCTCGTCCGCGCTTATTTTCCGGCAATAAATACGGTTATTTTGATGCAGTATCTGTTTAATGAGACTTAGATCTTATTTTCTGTGTGTCTTGAGATTTACATTTATAGAAGACCTGTGAATGCAAAATATTTTTTATGTGTTGTCTTAGGCGACCACTTTCAGGAATTACCTATGTTTGATGCTAGTTTCTAGTTAATATTTAACAAGGCCACTGTAATTTCAAAATAATTTTAGAGGATCACTCTTGCATTGCCCCCTTTGATTGTGACAGATGAATTGCGATTCGAGGGCAATGTTCACAGTATGCTCTATCTATGGAGGTAGGTGAGAGTGAAGAAAATTTGTGATTTCGACAAGGGGAAAGAACCTCAACCAACTTAACGTGTGAAACTGCAGACTAGCCGTAGATCGCATTAGTTAGAGAGAGCTGTTGGTTGAGGTTCACACTGGTCTGTATCGTAAAAGAATACTTAAGACTGCACTCGTAGAGGATAAAGGTTTAGCTTCTACAACAACCTCTCGTGTTGTGCGTGCTAGTGTTCTCTCAAGATTGGAAGGGATATACAGCTTGATGCCGACTCCGGATTGAGAACTTAGATACTCTTTGAAAAAGGTGAAGCCATGAAAAACTGTTTTGCGTACCATCTTAGCCGCAGGGGGTAGCTACAAGTGGAAACAAAAGGAGAAATATCTCTTAACAGTCTGAAGGTGTAGATCGGAATACTTAAGATTTTGCTAATCTTCTTCAGATTTGCTTAAATTTTATGTGACGGCAACGATGCGAGAATACAATAACTTAGTGTCGATCTGACAATTTTCGTGTACTTCCAGTAAACCATCATTGGTTGAAGTCTTGACGGTGAGTGCGAGGGCTTTGACTTTCCTACGAGTGCACTCGGTTAAGTAGCCAGCCTAGGGGGCCAGTTTAATTGCCATCACTGAATGAATTATCTGCATCACCAGCATCATCATCTTCTGACCCGCATGATCCACTAAGGAGGTTGAGAGCTCTCCAGGCAAGTCGATCCTCTCCCAGGACTCTAACTCATCGGGAGTTATTACAAGGCGTAACCATGCGAGTTTTTGGACTTCGTCAAACCGCCTCATCCTTTGTCAGCCAAGCGGTCGCCTTCTGATGGAATCGCATTCAAAGCCCGCCTCGGAAGTCATGTGCATTTTCAACGTAATTTATTATAACCACTTTTGATTTCGAGAAAGTCTCCTGTCACAAATAAACAAACCAATGTCAAACAAAAAAGTAATAATGGGATTTAGGGATGGGATTTTCCCCTGAAGACCGAATTATATTATAAACATTAAAGGAACAGCGAGTTAACATGAGTCCACGCGTAAAAACAAGAAACAACCCTTAAAGCACACTCTTAGTCGTTCAGTTAACAGTTCTGTGGATTTTCTAGAGTTTCCACACAGCCCCCAAAATGCCATGCTCATTGGCACTCACCTTTGAATGTTTGACTGGACCTGTTTCGACTGAGGAAAGGTTGCTGAAACGTGAGTCATCAAGCCCCACTAATTCCTCCGTTTTAAACCATGTTTGACATGTTCCCTTGAGACTTCCCGCTTTGCTTTTGAATTTCTTCGCTTGGAGCGAATCACTTCTTGGAGCAGGAAACAGCATTTCAAAGAAATCCATCGTGAGTGTATCGTCATTGGCCAGAGAAAAGCTTCGCACTAGTCCGTATATGAGTCAGGGTTATATGCTCGCACAGCTCATGGAACAGTAAACATCATACAAAGTCCTTGAATATTTGCATTTGCATACCCCACAACCGAAGTACCAGTGGCATGCCTCTTTTTTTTTGCTTTGCCTCTGATGCTGAGAAGTCGTAACCACACTTACAGGCTGGCGTTTCCACCTTTCAAACGAACCGCAGACATACTCATACAAATACACGCATCAAGTTATCCTTTCAACCATACCTTAAGCATATTTTCAAAGAGGACGACGAAAAAACTTCATTGGCAAGTGAAACTGGAACACACCCTGCGGTTATTTAATTGTGTTTTATTTTGTTTGTTTTGTGTTTTTTTTTGCCTAACTTGATGGGCGGATCTCCTGCTTGGGTCCCAGTACAAAAGATTGTTTGGTCCCCCGAAGCGAAGATGACCGCGTTTGTTATTTATGCCGTACATACAAATCGTATGCTGCGCGCTGAGGACGACAAGAAATGCGGACGAAGAAAATCGGCACAAAATCAAGGATATCTTCTTCGGTTGGTGTGTGTTTTTATAGCGTGCTCATATCCCCGCACGTTGCCTTCATCAAGGACTTAATGTCCTTTCAGTGGCTCCAATTCATTGCATACGAGCGTCGGTAGTGTATACAAGTTAACGCCTTCATTCAGCAAAAGAGGGGGGACGTGTACAAATAATAAATTATGTATATGCACACCTTATTGTCTTATGGTTAAGAACAAAAGTTCTGAGTATAGCGTAGCGCCTCGAAGCGTACGTGAGCGCTAGGTAGCGGCTGCTCTGTGTGTGTGTGTGTGTTGGTGTCGTATTTGCGAAAGTCAGAGAAGCCCTTGAAACCCTTGAGCAATGAACTTTATTGTGTGAATAAAAATTTGAAAGGAGTTTTCTGGGTCATGAGTGTAGTCATTCGAATAGCGAATCCTTCCATTTCAAGGGGCGGTGGTATGTGTAAATGAGATTTGAAATTTGATTATATGCAATTTGTTTAGAAGTGTTTTGTTCATTTTGCATGTGATTTTTTCTGTTTTAGTTCCTTTCCCCACTTTCATCAAAAATTGGGTGTGAATGTGAGTTGAATGCGAAAGGTTTCACAATTTGGTTGCTGAAAGGATTCCAATTCCTTCATGAAAGATCTGTGGCGTAGATTAAAAATGCGATTTGATACTGATTTGATTCTGGTCGTACAACTGTATCATACAAATGTGGAGCACAGAAACAAAACAAAAGCCAACCGATAGTTCGTGGTCTGAATTTGGCATTCCTGCTTTAATCACATGTATCAAACCGAACTGTCAGTCGACATACCAACCTAGTACAGTGAAACCTCTCTAAAGCGGACAGCAGCGGGACCTTCATGACTGTCGGTTATGTTGGGGTGTTCATTTTGAAGGAGTTGAAATATTCGAAAATCCGCAAAAAAGGTGTCCCTTATAAAGGGGTGTCCGTAAAGAAAAGTTTCACTGCACTAGTAAATAATGGTGCACAGAATGAGCTCATTGATTCCCAAACAACACTGAACGCACCTAATTGAACGTGACTGCTATGGTCACCTACAAACGGTCATCAGATTCGGTGGCAGCGACTGCGAGGTATGTTGGCAAGGGAAGCGAAAAGTGTGGCGGGATACCGTGTCGCGTGTGTGGAGAAATTGTATCAGCTTTCGAGTGAGTTATCGTTCTTTTGCTCACTTTTCAGTTCTCAGGCTTCATCCGTTGGGTATCGGATGAATGTAACGCATGTATGAGAATGAGAGAGACGTGTGGAAGCTCGGTACGATTACTTTCGATAAATGGCGGAATTTGATGATACGAAATTTGATCGTGTAAATGCGCCCTATTTGGCAAGTGATGCAAAGTTTTCGCGTTTGAAGTGTTAACCTTAAATGTCGGGTATAATGGAATGGATCAAACATGCAAGCTTTATGGTCAGCCATCAGTTAGTCATTTCTGCAAAAAGTTGTTAATTCCCAGCGAAAGTTTTCCAAACAGAATTAAAAATTTTAAAAATGTTGTCAGATCTTAAACATAATATTATTTATGGACCTTCCAACACGGCTCCACTCCCGCTCATGAGATAAAAATTATACAGACATGGCTAAAAAAGACGTTCAGACTTAATTTCTACGAATGAATGGCCATCTGTAATCCGAGACCTCAATCTCTTGGACTACAAAGTATGGTTCGCTTAGAGACAGTGGCTGCTGCTAGGCGACACCAATGGAGGCTATTTCGAATCATTTGTTTTCAATTCAATTTGTAGACATTAAGTGAAATAGTAAAAACCAAGAAATTGTTTTTGAAAAATTCAGTTCAATCGGATTTATGTTATTGCGTAAAAACCGTGTATTTAAATATTTAGAACTTGTATTCAATTCCGCATTTTAACAATTGTTGAAGTTTCACTGTAGATGGAGGGTGCGCTTTTTTAGTGGTTTTTGTTTGACACTGAAAGCTGTTTCACACTCGAAATCTTTACAGAATATCAGTATCTTACCTCCGAGTCGCTTGAACAACTTTGGGAAATATTGGAAACATACATACTTATAAAGCCATAATATATGGATTTTTTTTAAAGAAACTTGTATTTGGCCCACACTGTACATAAAGTAATAACTTTAAATAGCTGTTTCTTACAAAAAGAGCCTAGTTCTGTCAGTCATCATAAAAAGTTCAGCAACATTTTAAAATTGACAAGAACGCACTACAAAATGTGTGATTTTTCAGAAGTTACATTTCTCGTATTGTGTGCAGGTAGGACTGGAAAGACTGGAAAAATCGAAGACCTCGACTCTCCAGCTTTCGAAAGAGTCAGTGCAGGGTATGCACAATCTATTGGAGTTAGTTCCAATGACGCTGATAAGAGCCCTGAGAACTGGTCTCCTCATTCCAATCAGGCTGTGTTGTCGACTCGGCTGAGAGTTAACATAGTGTTGAAGAAAATCCAAATCTATCGCTTTCAAATTAAGGACAGTTGACATTAGCGTATACCGTAGATTGTCTTACCACATGATGCTTGCGTAAGTGCATGGATGGCAAATATTCAGTTGTGTAAATCAGTTGTGTCATTACTCCACACTAATTCTTTACAATACTAAGGAAGTTGTCACCATTGTTGTCAATTCTCATCATCTCATGCGCACCGAATTTCTGGCCTCAATTCCAAGATTTTGATTTGGAAGACATGTGATTTCAGCGTTTCATTGGATGGAAATAATTTCATTGGATCCGTCATCGTTGCACTGTTTTGCGGGCCTATGCCACTTTGAAAAGGACTATTCGACAAGTAATACACGAATGAATGTTCGATATCTGTCAAAACGACACCTGCAAGAAGCATGAGCTCCAAAAGAGTGCATTGAATGATTCTATATTCCACTCATAATGACATCGAGTTCGAAGTCATAAGTATTTCTTATTCAAGTTTCCTGTTGAATCAACGAAGTGAATGAACGTGTACTGTACCTGAACCAGATTGATGCAAGTCCAAGTAACCATTCATGGTCTATTAAAGGATAATCTGGACAGGGCGAAAAAGGACTGTTGGTGAGGACTGAAATAAAACAATTGGTGGATAGGTCGCACCATCGATACCGACCACCTTTTCGTCGTCGTGCATAAAGGCGAGCTATACAACGTCATATATAGTTTTGACATGCCTGCCAAACTCGTTAAGTTGTGCAGGATAACGGTGGAGAATTCAGGGTCGGTGACGAACTCACCGAAACTATTAATTTCAAAAAAGGGTTTGCACAAGGCGGCGCGCTGTCTTGTGACATCTTTAACATCATCCTGGAGAAGATCGTGCAAAACTCACACGCCAACACTAGAGACACAATTTTCTAGAAGTCCGTACAGCTGTTAGCATAAGCGGATGACATTGACGTGATTGGCAGAACACAGCTGTGAATGAGGGCAAAACGAAGTATATTCTGTCATCAAGCAAAGACACACTACATCGACGTTTTGGACAGAGCGTCAGGTAGTCAAAGACTTCATCTATCTCGGCTCCGGAGTAAATATATATCAAAAGCAGAGAAACTCTTGCCAACCGTTATTTCTATAGACTCAAGAAGTAATTGAGTAGTAGATCCATCTCTCGAAGGACCAATCTGACTTTATACAAGACCTTGATCATCCCAATCCTGCTGAACGTCGCGGATGCATAGACAAATCTCTATAGCGGATGAGGAAGTCCTTGGTCTCTTCGAGACAAAAGTTCTGCGTGCGGTCTTTAGTCCTGTGTGCGATGACGGTTTTTGAAGGTTTTTGAAGCTAAGCCATGTAGAGCCAATGGACAACTCAGCTCCGGCCCGAACAGTCCGGGCCAACGTGGGACAACGGATCAGAGGACGCCTGCGTTTAAGGTTGAAAAGGACCTCAACCAACTTGGCGTGCGACACTGGAGGCAGCTAGCCAGAGACCGTGCAAGTTAGAGAGGCTTGTTGGTTGAAGCCCTGGTCCACCCCGGACTTTAGCGCCAAATAAAGAAAAATAAGGATTGGTCGCACGAAGCAATCATTTCTTCATATCACAGGCCACCTGATGAACTTTTCATAAGAAAATGCTGCTTTAAGTCCAAATGGTATATATGTATACATTCTTTGTAAATAGGGATTCTCTCGTTACGCTCGTTACATCAAAGAAGGCCAATATCATTTGCTTCATGCGATAGCACGTGGGGCACGTGGCAGCAGCTTCAAACCATGAAATATTCAAGACATACAAATGTAGGTCTTTATTTGATCGGAATAGCATAATGGATGTGAAATGCTGCAACCTTAGTTTGACCTTTAACCATCGAGACCAAGGAGACCAACGAACCCGACGCACGTTTCGCCACGACCATTTGCCGAAATTCCAAAAGTCTTTAGCTTATGTAAAAAACGTTGTAACAGAATACAAATGTCTCACCGTCAACGTCGATGTATTTAAATCTTGTTAACAATCACATCACATTTCCCATGATTTCTGTGCTC
Organism: Eristalis intricaria; assembly: GCA_964034865.1. Classification (NCBI taxonomy): domain Eukaryota; kingdom Metazoa; phylum Arthropoda; class Insecta; order Diptera; family Syrphidae; genus Eristalis; species Eristalis intricaria. Next base: position 89,367,518 of record OZ035875.1, on the reverse strand, counting down.
TTTTCTTTAAAGTACCCTCGTTCTGATATTGGCGCCCGTAGAGGAGGAACTTTTCGAATGATAATGTCACAAAGTTTGCAAAAGCCAGAGACACACGAATGGCGAAACCGCTTTTGTTAATCCTTAACGCCGGAAAAGGACAAAATGTCACATACGACGTTGGTGTGTTTTTTTTTTCTGTCGTTCGATGATAGTGATGGCGGCGCAAGGTGGCATAACACTATACAAACAAGCAAGCTTGCAGAATATTAAAAACACCTTTTCGTGTCCTGAGTAGATAATCCTTTGGCTCTTGAAATCTAAATCTGTTTTGCATTCCTTGTTATTTTTCTTTTGTTTGGCAAATGTATACATACGACGCGGACCAACGCCAACCGAAAAAAATAATACAAAGAAAAAAAAAAAGCAATTCCAAAGGACATTAACTGATACGGGTGCACGAAGGAAGGCTGTGAGCTGGGAAGGTACCAAAGCAGCAAAGAACAGGGGGGAAGGATAGAGAGTGACAGTATGTGTTTTTGTTTTATTTTCCGGAAATATTTATTCTTTATCTTGCTCCGGGTTGTGGGTGTTGTCTGTCAACTTACCTGACACGGTGCCTGGAATAAGTAAGCATCCCCGAATGCTGTACTCAAGCAGAATATGTAATCACGTTTCGGGTGCTCTGGTATGGGCTGCATAATCGCTCCGTCGACGATAATTAAATGCTTTGGTGCCGCCTCTACGGAGCGTCCTTCGCGTGAATCGCACGGATAGAAGAGCAACGTGGTTCCTTTCAAGCACACCCAGTATCCTTTCCAACCGCGCTTGCGGGCCAATTCGATTTGATGTTTTTTCCTTAGCAGCCATTTCTTCACCGATAGGAATCTGAGACAAAGAAAGGAAGAGAAAGTCAAATGGGGAATGAGAAAATAAACTTATACAGTGAAGTGATACAGACGCATGTTACTAGTTAAGGATATACGCGAATAAGATATTTTCGGACGGGATGTGATAGTGTTACTGATTTTGTTTTGTTTCTTTATTTCTGTTTCGAGCAGGCGACACTGCTGCTGATTTTTATCTGCTACAAGGGCAAACATTTCCTCCGAGAATATGGAAATTTTTTGTCTAAAAACTATAAGAAGATTATACAAGAAATTTATGAGCACTAAGTTGTGGCGGGGAATGATTGAATCAGCATGTCTTGCGCTGCGGACGACTTAACTCGGGTAGAGTTGAGGATGAGGCCGACCTTCATTTGAAATGCAAAAAAAAAAAAAAATGGAATGCCTCGCTGTTTGCTCCTTCACTCCAATTAATGTTCCTCCGTTTTCGATCTGTTAAAACTGATTAATTCTGCGCTTGTCGGTGGGTATTTATTGATTTGCTCGCAAGGCTATGTCAAATGCGCCCGCAAAGTAGCTGAGTGGTATGTTAATCCTGCAATTTATTGAATTCCATGCCGAGGACTTGATGTTTTAGTCAAATTTTTGACATTTAAGGCAGCTTACACTTCTCATTGTCAGCTGGCCATATCAAGGACATGGAAAGAAAAAGCACTGGAATCTCTGTGGAGACCACTTCAAACGTGTTCTGACTTCAATTTCTACTCGGAGGGTATGTGGACCCAAGTGCAATTCAATTTTCTATGTGACTTCATCGAACCACACAGAATTAAGTCATCGCATATCCCATTTGCTCGTGATGCCATGAGGATTACTTCTACGTATTATTCGCCATTTGATCCTATTTCATTATTTCTCACTCCACGAGTGCACATATACACACATGATGCTCAATTCTTGATCCGAACAATGAAAGAAATGAAAATCCATTATCACCCTAGTGCGCAAAAAAAAAACACGCATCCAATCAAACTTTAGTTGATTCTGATTTAAGATTGAAATCGAAGATAACGATAAGTGTGTATTTCAGCCAAGTATACGTGTGTGCACAAGTGAAGATAAATTGTGATGGGAAAAAAAAGTTTTGCACTTTCGTCCTTGTATCTCATCTATTTTGACCGTTTTCCTTTTTGGGGTCTTTGTTATTTATCCAATTGGAAGCGGAGTGTAACACTTGGAGAATGCTATGACGTCCTCAAGTCATTGAAAGTGAATGTTTGCATTGTGCTCGTCGTATCTTGAGTTTAGTCTGGAATGTTATGAGAAGGTGGTACGTACCCGGCCTTGCGAACAGCACCAGTGCAATTGAATGAGGATGCTGCTGTACCAGTTGCTTTTGCTTTATATGGTGACGCCATGACACTCTCGCCATCATCTTCATCAGATACGGCCGTGGTTAAGCTCATTCGGTCATCGTCGGATATCTGCAAGAAAATAAGGTAATTGGATTAATGCATAAGTGTTAACTTAATGGAGAAAGAGTTAAATTTGTCCTTAAAGTCAGAGAGGTGCCTCTAGCTCCTCCCATCATCTCGCCAAGAAAAGATATAGAATACAGCCTTTTTCAAAAAAATACATAAACTTCAAGAAATTACCGAAACTTCTTGAGTCTGTGGATAGAGAGGATAGTAATTTTATGCCCACAAGGTTGTTATTTACTACTCAGTCAACAAATCCACCTACACGCCAAAAAATACAAAATCCACCCCGGATACCCGCAAGTTATAAACCTAAATTCGGGTTTAATTTTTATTCCATAATCCTCGCACGAACGACCAGAATATTCGTAAAATAAACTGTCAACGCGTAGTAGTCTCAGACGAGGTACAGATATTTTATGTACAATTTTAGATATGTATGTTTAAAGCGTTTTATGGACTGCGGTGATTTTTTTTTGTTCGTTGCCTCTCTCATTTTTTACTTTAAACCCTTTCTAGAGATGGAAGTCAATTGTGGAAGGGGTGGCCCCAGTACACGTGTTCGGGAAAAAATGAGTGAGTGAGTGAAGGGAGGGAGAATAAATTTAGATTCCATCCCCGCGAGACTGACATATATCAAGAAAGCTTTGTACGATTTGATGGGTTTTATCGTCAAATGTACAACGTGTACACTTTGTGAACTTTAAACGTGTCAATGTTGTAAATATTTGAATAATATTTTTATTCCTACGTATGTATGCTTATCCGATACTTCCTGCATGAAAAGTCAATGTCTTCTTTATTGCTAACCTTCACCGATGTATGCGAGGATGTTAGAATGGAGTCTACTTATGGAGCAAGTTAATGCTATCACAAGCTTAAGTATCAATCGAAAATGTGTGGGGGTTTTTCTCGATGATGATTTGTCGTCTAAGCTTAGAACAGAGAATGTTGGTCCTTTGAGCCAGATCATTGAACAGCAGCAAGAAAAAACAGCACAAGTAAAAAACCTAGACTTGTTTTCTTTTGCGGTGCTGAAGACAATTCATCAAAATCAAAGTCAAATTCGGATTTATTTTCTGGGCGAATTTAAAGTCCAGTTTTAATACCAAAAGATGCTGACACTATTTCTGCTTAGTTCGTCATGAACTAACTCTCTTATTGACATTTTGGATTTTAAAATCGTAAAATGTTGGTACCTATCTAAGAGACCACTCGGATGCTTGAAACAAGTTGAACAGTGGTAAAAACGGAAAAAATCTTACAATGCGACAAAAAGCCTTAACTGGCCATTACCGTCTGAAGTGCCATGGAAACAAAATGGGATTTATGTACCCATGACTTCATACGCAGAGGCCGTGGTGAGAAGAAAAAATGGAGGGTACTCCTCACTACCTTAGTCTCTGCCACAGCCTCTCCTCTGCCAATTGGGATGTAGAACACTGGAAGAACATATCTTTCAGAATCTCCAGGAACTAACACAAATTTCATAAGCCTCTATCTTCAGTTTTCAGTCACACAGAAACAAGAACATGACAAGCATGAAGGCGGGTACGAAATAAGACTTGAAACATTATTTTTCCCTCATGCACATCACTATGTGTCCAACAGGGCCTAAATGAGCCGTTGCCTCCCCATGTCTACCTACGAACCTAACCTAACCTACTTCGCGTTCGGTATGGGTCCAGCAAGTACAGAGAAGGTAAAAGGTGCACAGCAGTTTCCTCCTCCTTCTCCTCCTCTTCTTTACAGCCTCTACAGAAGTCGTTAAGAGCATCTTGAGGCATAACTTCCAATGGCGCAGTGCCCAGCAATGGCGCCGATAAGAGTTCTGAGATTTGGTATACTTATTCTGATCAGGCTGTGTGATCATCTCGAATTGAGTTGAGAGTAGGTAGATAATTGTTTCGTAGTGCGCCATCATGTGCCAGTACACCACCTACGATTAGAGGGAATGAGCGTATAAAGCTTTGCCAGAAGCGAAAGAGTACAAAGCTTGTGCTCTTTTCTAAAATTTTTGTAACGTCACACAGTCGTCAATCTCGTTGAGATATAGGCGGTAGTTCAGGTATGTTTTTGAGTTAAATGTTAAAGGATTGCACCCAGAGACACATCAACAGAATAACAAATACATTCTTAGCCAAGACAAAGCTCCCTTTACCGCTATCATTTCACCCTGACGTTATGCACGAATAGAAGTCAATTATAAATTAACTATTTATCGAGATTCGCAGAGAACCTGATTTTTCGATTTCCAGTATGATCCGGGGGAGATGCTGGTTGAGAAGTTATTTTGCAAGAGGAGATTGGATGCCATGAGATCGGTATTTGCAGCTATGGATCTAAATCGATCAAGACTTATACAGTGTCCAGGATAGCGTTCTTTCCAAATATACACCGATTTCAATGTAATCGTCGTGGGAGCCCCTATCTGTCTGCAGAGTATTCAATTCAAACTGACAGAATACGTTCCGACAGGACAACTGTCATCGCTTTACTTGAATGTTAAGTATGAAACTATTGCGTAAGTCCTGAAGTGGGAAATACTGTCCAATTTATTCACCAGACTTGGCCGCTTCCCATCATTTTTTTATTAATGCCCGACGGACTTTTGGAACAGCACTTTTATTCTTACAAAGAAGTGAATAATTAGCTTGGTGAATCGTTGACTAGCAATAGTGTTTAAGTCAAATACAGTCGAAGCTGCATACGACAATGGAACAAATATTGTGTTCTATTATGGAATGTTAGAGTTACGGAGTAGAAAAAACAGACTTCAAATGATCAGTTTACAATGTACTTCCAAATTTCTTAGCAACATCAATCCATTTCGATTTCGTGGATAATCGTTTCATTTTTTAATTGTCTACGACGGTCAACGCGATACAATTTCAACATGCAGATGCGATTCCTCTCTGCATTAACCTAAGTTTTGCAGTTACATAAAAACAGAAAGTTACAACAATTGCTTCGACTTAAAAAATAATCGAGTCATAGATGTTCGACTTACAGAGGTTTGACTGTAAATCACTTTCAAGGTATGTGATGAGAAAAAGATAAGTATAGATAGCAATGCATAGTGATCCACTTCTCGACATTAAAAGTAGCTTTCACATTGCATCCCTGATCACAAGCCCAATTCATGTGTTCTCATGTCATTAACCGCCACTTTCTGCATGATACAACACTGAACATTTTTAGGAATTACTAAGAAATAGAAACGTTACCCTTTTTGACATTTCTGAAGGAAGTATGTAAGTACAGAAACAATTTAAGTAGTTCAAATATAAGTTGATTCATGTTTCGATGGTCAGAATTTCGAACTAACGATATTAAGGACAGCCTACATGCGACTCTACCTTCTACTCACTCGTATTAACAGAACGCTTATACTTAATACACCGCCGTGTCGTTGTGGAGGAGCAGTTATGTAAGAAGCAAGCCAGACTTGTTTCCGACTACAATCCGACAACAATGCGTGTTGTTTCTTGCAAATTGTACATGCTCTCAACGTTTTAAGATCGTGTTACAAACCAGCTCTAAATAAGTGTAGCTTCACTATTTTGTTCTTATGTATCATCGCATCATGTTCCCAACATCCCGTGTTGCTTTGAAATAAACTCATAATCAAGTATTAACCCTCACTAACTTTAAGAACTCTTATAATTAGTGAATGTAATTCAAAACGGTTATTTTCAAAGTATTGCCAATTTTGGACTTTAAAGGCAGTCGAATCCTAAAACAATCCTCGCCTCAGGCGCTCAGAGACAAAATCTCAAACAACCATAAAGAAAATCGTGTCCAATTAACGAGTCCAATTAAGAATAATTTGTATACACGTTTGCGTACAGACGCAATGGGGAGTATTTCGGGTAAGAGTTGTTCACATCTCAAACAGTTTAATAAAACTTTCCTTTCCATATTTTTCTATAAACTCTAAATTAATGAGATAAATGAAAGGAACAAAAAAAAGTTAAAATATGGATAAGAAACTTTTAGTTAATTATAATGCCTGAAGAGCGATGCTGTTTCTTGCGCCTTTGTTCGCATGAACTGAAGGTCAGAATAAATTAGTACGCGTATCCTTTTATTCTCGTTGTGCTTCTGTGCTGGCTTGCTGCTCTCCTTGAAATACTTCGACGAGTTAAGTTATACAGTGTGCTTAGCAATAAGTTAGGCTCATGACAATGACACGATTTTTCATTCCATTTATGGCTGCATGACTGGATGTAGGCCATTTTTCGACAAGTGACTTGAATTAATTTTCTAAAGAACGGGGAGTGTTGGAGGGTATTACATATTTATCATATGGAAAAAAAAAACTCCTTGGAAATACATATAACCTCTCTCATTACGTCCTCAGTCTGCGTGGATTCTTAGCTTGCGAAAAAAACGTCATTATATTTTGAGAATAAAAATACGGAAATACAAATTGAAAACCGTAAGTACACAAAAAGACGGAATACAGCGCACGAAGAACCTTGGAACGCCAGGAAGCCGAAAAGCAGAAAAAATCAACGAACATAAAGATAGAAATAGAGAAGCAGAAGGAGAGAAGGAGGTGTCTGTCTACTGCCAACGGCAAAAATTTATGCCAGCTTCATAAAAAAAGAAGAAAAAATTAAATCACAGAAAGCAGAAGAGAAAAGAAATCATAAAATGTTATGTAATGCGAACGCCTCAGATTTTTTTTTTCGTTTGTCGGTGGATTCTGGAAATCCTTTCTCTTCGCAATTTGCAGCTTCACTCGTAGAAGTGACAATTTAACTTCAAACAATTTTAGCCATGACGTACGAATTCTCGTTTTGTTCCTTTCTCTCAGCAGTGTCTGTCGTTTCGTTTGTATTTGCATGAGCGCTTTTTTTGCTTTTTTTGTGAGATCCTTCTTGGTGTGTCTTCATTTCTGCACATTTGAATCTTGAAAACGAGTTTCTTGTGCGCCCTATTTGCTTGACTCTCAAATTCCATTACTAGTGTCATCCTGACACTAGTGCAAACTAAATGTGTCATTCGATTTTCAAAGTCATTATCTTGACGGTACGTGGCGCTAATATGCCGGAGAATTGAACAAAGTTCAGATGTACACATGGTTCGAGGAAAATACCTTTTCCGTGAGATTCGTGACGTGATGTAGTTTGTGAAGCATTTCAGTTTGAATGTCAATTTAACTTTTGGATCAACTCTCGACCTCGTGGAACGCTGCAAAATAAACTCACAGCGATGGAAGTTTTCAGGCGAGGGAACTTTACAAGAGCGATCGACGAAGTTTGGCAGTTTTGATAGAAGTGAATTTAAAACTAGCAGTCTGTCAGTGATTTTCTATTTGAGCAGGGATTAAATTATGACTTTGATGTCAGGAAGGATTACACAATAAACTGCATCTCCTTAGTCCTTAACGCGCATTTGGAAGCTGAAAATTGCAATGACTTCAATGAGCGATGGTTGACGGGAAAATAGATTTAATTGGGTTCAACGCCGGTATTTGAAAAATAACCTGAAAGGTAACATTGTCATTTTTAAACGATTTATGAATAGGTATAGGTGGGACAGCCAGAAGAACTGTCCTACATATACAGTTAAATATGTACGTTTATAGCGCCATCGGTTAAAACGACATAGCGGTTATAACGACCAAATTCGTCAGCCTCTTGAAGGTTGCTATAACCGGTTTTGTCTGTATTTAGGAAACTTCAATTAAAAATTATCGCATGCGTCGGGTGAAAAAACCCACGTTTTTAAGACATGGATTCATCAAAATAAGAATAATAATATTAATGTGATAACCGAGGTGAACCTTGGACAAGCTTCAGTTAATTCATTTATTAACGGTATTATGCAGGAAAATTTAAGCATTCGTTACTGGGTAAAGACTATTCAATAATGTACCATATAACGAAACGTTACTCCTTAATCTATAGCGTTACTGTTAAGGTATCGTTTCATTTTTTGTCTGCATGTACTTTCAACAACCGACATTATCTTCTGTTCTAGGACACATTGTATCTATACTGTTCTTTATGTGTTGTTGATTTATGGGTTTGAGAATATACTCTTTTCGTGCTTTCCGTGCTGCATGTTATATCCCTCTTGAATGCGAAGAGTGCATTTAGAATTTTTTGTGTGAAATACGATCGTATCGCTATGTATCTAGTATCCTCGGTTAGGTATGTTTTGGATGGTATATAGTAAGATCTATTTTTTCGTCCCGGTAGATATCGATGAGATATAGTGATGTGTATACCCATTTGTTTGTTATACGCTACTCCTGAAAATGCGAATTTTGTGGGCGATTCTTTTGATTCAGTAGATTAATTCCATTGTCCTTTTTTAATATTTAGGTATAAAGAAAAGTGGTCTACTAACAAAAATTATGGATATTTGTCTGGTTAATTTGTGTGCGAATTTTGTGATTTTTCATATTATCATACTGCCATTATAATAAGTCTTTGTTTCATGTAATTAACAAAAACATTAAACCTAAAATAGTCATAAAATCAGAAATATCAGTTTTAATATAAAAATATCAACTTTGAAGAAAGTAACTAGTCACTATATTAAAGTAACCAATATTCAGATACAAGGTAAAGAATATATACGGCTACTGAATTTATTCTTACTCTTATATCCCTAGAAAAATGATACAGAAGATACATTTTACAAATGTGCACACAATAACTTTTTGTTTCCACCTTTAAATTTTTGTATGTGAACATATTTCACAGACTAAGTTGTTAAAGACTCCTCGTTTTCATTAAACCTTGGGTGGGAGATATCTTTTATGGTATATGCTGAGTTGCATATCATGTTTCTTGTTCCAAAACGTTCCAACCGACTTCATACGGTTTCTAGCGTGGCTTCGTTGCTTATAGGAATATATACAAAAATTTGGAAGAACTTAGGCCGTAAACTGCATGGGATACGTTGTCAACTGAATTGGAGTACAAAATTAACTCTTTGATTTATGCAAAGAATTTCACAGATGTAGTAAAATCCTGTGACTCGGTCATATCGAGTGAATGGCCACCAAATCTGCGGTATAATGAACAAGATATGAACAAGCTCTACCTTAGATTGGGGAAATGCAATGCAATGCAATCTCTGTAATAACTTCAATCACGACAGAAAAATTATTGCCAATTTCGGCAATAATGAAATCAGTTAGGACGTATATTAATCTGTCTCATATATACAAATTGGAAATCCTAGCCAATTTCGATAATGTCAAGAGATACAGGATTCAAGGACAGCAGATGCACAATACCAGAAAACGGCAGCAGCTGCTATATAAAGTCCAGAAGTACTGGAACCAGAGCAGGCGAAGGACGTTTAATGTAGCAGTTCAAATGATACTGAAAGAACTCCCTACCATAAAGTTTAAAATAATATCTAAAAAAAGAAATCAATCAAGTTTTAAAATCGTCATTGTAAAATCCCTATATTTTACAAATTTAAGTCACTATAAGTAATTGTACTTAAACTTTGTTTCTTAGTTTTTTATTTATTTTGGTTAGTAAAACTATGCATCCAAGTTAAGTAAGAATGTGTAACTCGATTTTGCCAACAAGATCTTTTCCCATTCTGGATTGTATTTCGCGGAATTATGTATCATTCAATAATTCTTGGGAGCTCCACTCAGTTCATTAAGATGTCCCCTAGGAACATGGCCAGTGCAAGTTTGTTTATTTGCATGCATTATTTAATAACGATGTAATTTTGAATAAATACATATTTTCAAATCTAGGCCATACGGCCTATTGAACAATTATTAGTTTCTTTTTCCAAGGGACTGACACAGGCCTGTTTCAGGCATTCACATGCAATATGACCTACCCTTCTATTCCGGCCTCAGCTATCCTAGGATTCGAGGAACTTGTCCCAACTCCCCAATATTACCCTTCAGTGAATGGAGCACAACTCCTTCAACACCTGCTTACATTTTGTGGATCTATAAATTAAGAACACTGCGTCTCATCTAAGAACTATTAAATTAGCCGTGTGTTTTCATCGCTATTGATAATGAAGTAAAGTAGGATTAAAAAAACGATTCCATGTTGCTTTTATATTTATGTGTCAAAATATATGAAAAATAACGTTGTATGTTCGAAACCGATTTCAAAATATATGTAAGAAATTCGAAATCGAATTTTTATAGGCAGTGCAGGCCGTGGTGTTGTGAGTATGTTGGTCGACTCCAACGCAAACTTAACCTAGCTGCCTGGGTTCGATTCCCGGCCGGTACGACCAAAATAATTTTCATGCTCATGACAATGCTCAAAGACTAATAACTCTCTGCCTAGAAAAAGCTTCTCAACTTCGCCGTTCGGAGTCGGCATAAAACTGTAGGTTCCTTCCACTCTTGTGTGAACAATAGCAAGCACAACACGACTGGTTGCTGAGAACCTAGGCCCAGCCCTTCTACGGCTGTGGCGCCACCCACATTATTATTAATTGGCAGTGAGTTGTTGTATGTATTTTGAGTGCAAAATCCTACTTCACTATTTATAGGTTATTGAAAAAAGACGGTTATTCTTATGTTGAAATATGGTTAACTTCACATTGTTCCTGATGATCCGGCTTTTTTTGCCTTCCCACTATCCAATCCCAATGGAGTATAGAGATTCCACTGCAATTGAATTCGATCTAACCAGTTTATCAGGTATGGGAAATTCTGTTGTATTTTCAAACTGAGTAATTTTCCGTTCTGAAATTCCAAAAATATCCAAATTACTAATATGAATATTCTATCCCTTCCCGTAAAGTAACGCATACTTGAATTTTCTACGAATGAACTTCAATAAAGTACCCCAGCTGTCGGAGGGCACAATAAACTATAAAGCAGATATTTCAGTGCGTAATGGCAGCAACAGCGGTCAACAACTGAAGTTTTGAAATTGTCCTGCAAAATGTATTCAGCATTAATTTTGAACAAAGCAAACAATCCGCTGCGAATTCCGACCTCGCAACCAGTACCGCCAGTACCACTTCCTTTATCCTTCCGGTGGAATCCGCTCCACACCCTGAGAGACCAGAGAGACCACCCTCATCCAGGCCGTAAAACAAATCGCTCATAGGCCCAACCGAACAGCCTGTCGTGTCGCGCTTCTGAGGGCTACTACATCCATTCATACATGTACATGGGTGAGCACACACATTTATATGTGGCTCCCAGATCCCCTCGACGACGAAACATTTTATTGCATGAATGTTTGACAGCATGGCCAAATTTAACAAAAGTGCTTCATTAGATATCACTGCACAGCCAGAGACTTGAGTCGGCCCAGCCACAATGCTTCCCAAATAAATGCACAACAGCCAACTAACTTTGCGTTTCTCATTACTCCGACCATGGACGGAATGGTGGAGAAGGGTGACCTCGTTTCATCACCGTTTGGAACCGTTGCACATCATCAGACAATCGCTACCCATCGTCCTTCCCATGCTTAATGAATTTTGCAAAATTTCCATTTCATATACTCGCGGGGTTAGATTGGGGGCATCGGCAATGCTTAATGCCGTCATCGCCATCGCCACCGCCATCCAGCGCCCCACAGCGATGTGCACGAACACTCGATGACGTCCGACGATGTTGTGATAGTCAGAGGACACTCCATAATGACGATGGAAATTGTTCCTGCCTGCGCACAGTGCAGGAACTCAAATTTAGTTAACGAGGATTTTATTGGAGTATTAAAATTTTATTTAGCTGTCATGATGGTGGTGAGCTGGTGCTGGCGCTGGTGGCAGAGGATGCTCAAAATTTTGCACTGGCACTGATGCCTTTCGAAATGATGCTGATGGTGATGGTGATGGAGATGACCATGGTAAATTCGGACAGAGAGAGAGAGAAAATGTTCACCCATGCAAACCGTGCAATGTAAGACGATGGTCCAATGCAGATGTTGCCGTGCATAAATTTCAATATGCTATCTGGGGTGTGAAGTGGTTTGAAAAGAATTCGAGCCCCTGACCCTATTTGCCCACCCAGCACTGGATATTTATGCTTATCCCTGGTAAGCATTGGCAATTAATGTTTAATCTGCAATTGCTTAGGAGCTTATTGTTTTGACCCTCTGTCAGGGTAATACCCGAAGAAGAGGGGTAATGGATTTGGTTGGTCTTAGGCTGATTGAGTATGAGGTTTGAGGTGGGCTTCTGAAAAGGGCACATGTGCCAGACTTTCAATATAGTTTTCGTGCAATCATTTGCTCACCAGGCTGACAGGGTGGGCGAGGCGGGCCTTGGAAGTATTCCAAGGATTTTGGCAAGTTATGGGGTGGGCGACAGTGAGTGATGTACTTTAAGTACGTTCCTGTGTTTAAAGAGCAGTCGTTTTTGGGAGCCTCTTTGTAAGCGGACGGACGGAACTATGGCATTCGATGGACTAGGACATCTTACCCTAAACACCTAGACTACTCCCATGATGTTTGCCTACTGTCGCATCGGATAATGGATCTTCATTTGATGGTCCACAGTCCAACGAAGGGCTGAAACTCCATACAGCGGAAACTAAAGCCCTTAGCATTTCTGACAACCACGCCCAGCTCAACATTTCCGATCAGGAGAACGAGAAAGTTAGCAACAGAATTATGGTGTCGGCTAATCGCGGTGGCACCGAACTGGATGTGAGCAGCAGAATAAGGAAGGCTAAGGCTGCTTTCGAAACAATCCACGTTCTGGAAAAGCAATGTTATCAGCTCGAGGAGCAAGCTGCGACTGTTCCACTCCAATGTGGAGTCGGTGCTGCTATATGGATGGAGTACCTGGAAAGTGGACACCATTGCTGCACGAAAGCTGCAATATTTACTAAGCAGAAGTTTATGAAACATCCTTAGGATTTTTTGGCCGAACCTATTTTTTTTTCTATCTTTCCTAATAAAAATGAATTGTCCTATCAAGTATATATAGTGTACACTTATTTCTTAGACTTTGACGCCGACTTTTGAGTGGGGCAGCAACTACAGCTTTCACTGGATCGCACTTTGGGACGGTATTGTTCTTCTCGACGTATAGGTACACTAAACGGCCACCGGGAGAGCGGACAAATCGCCTCCTGTTGGATTTTGTGTTGCACGACAAACGTGTAATGAGAGACATTCGCTAAGCCTTTTTATGAAAAACTTCAAGAAATAAACTAGAAAGCCCGTATCTCCAACGAGCAATTGTACCTGAGAACGAGTCAGGAACCTCTGAACAACACAATATGAAGGAGTAAGTAGCAGTGGATTGGACACACCCCACGGCGCGAAGTATTATACATTGCGAAGTACGCATTGCAGTGGAATCCGCTTACCGAGAAAAGCGGGACGGCCGAAAAATACGTGGAACAGTTGAAAAGGAATCGAGTTCCTTAGGAATGAGTTGGAGTGAGCTCGAATTTGGAACGAGATGGCGAGCAGACGTGGTTGACGCTCTATTCCCACCAAGGGGATAAACGACATAACTAACTAACTTTGTAGGCGGGGTGCTGTTCTCGCATATGGAACGGTTTTAAAATTCCCATCAGGAACTTGCCAAATCGTAAAGATTGAAAAAAGTTTTCATTCACTTATGGGAATTCCCAAAAAGAATTTCCGTTTTTACGTGAGCATTTCTTAGAATTTTTAAGCAATTCCAAATAAATTTACTGCACGCCCTGTCGGCTGGCTCATACGATGAGTGGTGACGTATTTCAACACATTTCTACAGGATGGCTGGCATGTCCACTCTTAAACCACTTCAACCGTCTGCAGGCGTGCCATAATCATGACTTATGCATGATAATGATTTCTTAAATAAATAATACCCATTTCAGCAGCACTTTCTTCATTTAACGCCAATTTTCAAAATTTATTGCAGCTCTTCAAATGTATTATTCTGCGGAACAAGGAAATTAGAATCACCGTTCGCCGTTGCTTTCCCGGAAGGCACTCTCTGTCAAAGCGTGAGAGAATCTTGAGCGAGTCAAAAACAGTTTCAGTTTAGTTGACAATTATCACAAAGGATTACGCTCAGTCGACCGAGGGCATTCCGTCAGAGGATCCGGTCTTATACTTTTACTGTTATTGTTCCGCTCTTATAAACTTAAATTGGACATAACCCGAAGGATAACACTGGGACGGGAACTTAATTGAGATATGAACTTTTATATTCCTGAAATAGTTGCCCGGCATCTTCTCGAAAGTTAATTCAGAACTTAAAGAATGTGTTGCCACACAAAGGGAGATAAATGAAAAAAAAAAATAAAGTTGACTGCCCCAACTTGGAAGGGTCTTACTGAAAATGACTCCTTTCTCAGTCCCCTCCCAGATAGAGTTGGCTTAACACAAAAAGCCCAACCCTAGAAAAACGGTCTCGCAGTGGCCAGGACACATCAAGTGAATTATTATTACGCAGCGCTTATTTTTTGCGCTTTCCAAATCTTCTTGTATCAGGATATTGTCGTCCGCTTGCTGCTAAAGACGGACGGAGGGGAGTGCGGTTAATCCTACATTTTATCGGAAATTAGGATTTTCTTTGCCCGAAGGGGATTCGACTTATTTGTGATGACGACCCTTTAGCACATCAAAGAGAAAGTAAACCACAGCAACGAGGGAGAGACAGAGAGAGAGTAATCAATTACTGTGCCACCTACCATGACCCCCAACATGAAAGTTTTGCAACCAATCGAGACAGATTGTGACAGAACTGCATTTGAAATAGTTGTCACCTTCACGATGATAGAGAGCAGAGCCGAGCAGAGTCCTTCAGATAGAAAAGTTGCATTCAATTGGAAAAAAGGCACAAAGCAATCACATTCATGAGAACTAGAAAATAATTTTCCACGCTTGCTCGTTCCTCCTGCAGGCGCTTCACGGTAGTTTGGAGTTCCGCAGAACGGAAGGGTGCATCCGTCACACCTACCGTGTTGTGCACAGATGAAAAAAAACACAAAAACAAAAAATAAAACGCAAAAAAAAATCCTGAACGCTCACTATTCACCATTACGACGAAAGAAATTGGGTCAGACGGAAATCGACGCCAATCAGTGTAAGTGCTTTGTGCACACTTCCTTCTTTACCCTAACTGACTTCTGGAGCTGCCACCGTGTTTAGTGGAAGTTGAGGGAGGCAAGCGAGATGCGCTCCTGCTCAAAGTTGTCTCATTCTTTTTGGGACTGGTGAAACTGAGACAGAAGATACGGAGAGAATGCGAGACAGAGAGATGTGACGTGGGAAACATCTTCGGATGCTTAAAGCAGGTTAACAGTTATTTACTTATGCGGGGGCTGTGCTGTAAAAGTTGTACTGGGTGCCACTGTGCGGAAAAGCATTTTCGTGTTCCCTAACTAGAATCCTCTTGGGTTCGCTTTTCTAGCAAAACTATTCCCACCAATAATGCTCTGGGTTGCAATTGATGTAGATGTTTACTTCTATTGAATGCATTCAAATGAAGGTGTGTAAACAAATAGCACAAGCAACAGCACATATAAACAGCGTGATACGTTCCTGTGGAGAACTGATATTTGAAAGGTTTATGGGTGCTGTTTAGGAGGGTAAAGTTCATGAAGGTCGGATATTTTCTGGGAAATCAATGAATGCTAGTAGTTGATATTGTTCATACTCAAAAGTTGCAATATTGAGGTAAAACAAAGTGAAGAGGACGTAATGTGACACACACCCACTTCGCATGGGATCTGGTTGATTACGCCACACGCCAAGTGCATACAACCTGCACTTGGAGTGTGGCGTAATCAAACACAATTGCTATAAGTTTGTTATTAATTTGTCGTCATGATTTTAAGACTCTCTGTCAATAACCTACGTCAAATCGAGTATGCATCCGAGACTATATATGTTTAGATTTCGCCTTGCAATTTTTAGTATATATTTAGTACACATTTAGTACAACCAATTTAGTACAAACAATTTTAGTACTAACTTTTATACTATATTGAAATGAAAACATTATCGAAACCTACACCCGTAGGTCGTTTTATTTAAATACACTTTCGAAACCCACAAAATGGATGAGTCTATTCCCACTTATAAATCAACCTCTTCAAAGCCATTGCTGGATTATTGGATGATCATCCTGGTAATCCCCTAGTGTGTTTTTTAAATATCCCCTCCTCAAGATTTATCATCGCCTACCAACATTTTCCATACCCGTCAGAGAGTGTAACCAATCCAATTAAATTGCCTCCTCTCAACACGCCTCAGAGTGGCACAATCCATGCCACAGTCCACGCTGAATCCGTTTGAAATATAAATATAATATGGGCTAATCCCTTACCTTCAAACACGTTCGTTCGGCACCACCCCCATCTGCCCGCACAGTTTCTCTCCATGTTTTCATAGTCCTTAAACCTCATTCTTTGGATAAATATCCGTCCTTGGGTAATACATTATGACTACAAATCCCAACATGTGTATCCCTCCATGGGTCATACCCCAACATAGAGCCAACGAATTATTTTCAATCACTCATCTGGCAAAGCTTCTAAGTCAGATCCCATCTCGGTCACACTCTCCGACGCACATACACTATTCCTTTCGCATGACCATTGGCAAAGGAACGATTTAAAGAAGAGGGAGAAGAGAAAAGGAGCAGCGCCACTCTCACAATGATGACATCCATATCTAAAATGCTTTCGATTAAATTTATTTCCCCCGACATTAAATTAATTTATAATACTTTGGACAAACTGTACACCACGACAGTCCCCTACATCCGACACACTACACGCGGCTTAGAGCTCAACCCGGGGGATGGTTGAAGTTGATCCACCCGTATCCATCCCTCGTATCCCACCTCACGTACAACTTACACAGCGAACGGGAGTGTGTAGGGTGGAAAGCACCACCAGAATTCCTTTTTAAATTGAGTGATCATAAATTTTTATGAGGTTTGCGTGGAGCCGATATTTAGGCTTAATGGACCCGAAACAGATTCCAGTCACTTCTTTTTCCTGTCTCCCCTTTGGGTGTGCGCTCGCGTTGCTCCCCACCGTGACCCGTTGCCGAATCGTTTTTTGTCTATACCTTAAAAAAAAAAATAAGTGCCCCTATAGGGAGGCAGTGAAACTGCTAGGATATATGTGAGCTTCGAATGGAATCATTATTTTCTACGGATCAAGGCTGCCGCCGAATGATTGTATTTAGGTCGCTGACCTCGACTTTTGCGGCTGACGACTCTTGTCGGTCTTTGTCCACCCCGCTGATTATTGTCATGTAGATGTGTTTGCTCTACTTTGTGTGGTTTCCTCTTTGAAGGGTTTCGCATTTTGGCTGGCATGGATACGTGGCGATGGATGATTAAGTAAACGACTTTGAAAATTGTACGCAATTTAAAACTCAGATAACGACGGGGGTGTGTTCTTTCAACTTGTGCTTGTGCAGCTCCCCCAAGAAATTCGAAATTTGACCGAAAAGTCAGTCTATCATGAAAGCTGGAAGAACCTTAATTACATTAAAATTCAAGTTCTCCTCTTCTTTCTTTTGGCAATGATGAACTGAATGTCTGCAAATGTTTTTGTATAAGCACATCTCTACCTCCCATTCGGTGGCAGGGTCCATAAGTGGGAGGTATGTTATCCTACCTGGAAAAAAAAGGTACGCTTAATTTCAATTGACTTAATTCCTCGAACCTTTGGTGCAATTACTCGAGCGTTGGAGAGTAAATAAACAGTAAGTCAGCATAAAAAAGGGTCAGTCTTAAATAATTCGTGGATTACTTAGGCTTAAAGGAAAGTGCCCCTGTGGGGGCCAAGTAAGAGGATAATTCCTTTGAAAGGTGCACATTCATTGTTGACTCTCGGCTGGAATGGAGCAGTCGTCATTTGGATGCTTATTTCAAGAAACCTGACCGGATCTTGTCCTATTTGGGTTATCTACGGCGCAGGGGGTGGTGGCTTACTCAGAAGGGTATGGAACCTGAGGTGGAGGGGTTAAATCATGTTAGGGGTTATCTGACAAGAAAAGTTAATGTTCCTAAAAGATTAATTCAACTAGGTAATGTCCAAACCCAATGACTTTTGAAACGCTGTCAGTGACCGCATGTGACTTGCAGATTTCGCCATTTTTCCGCAAACAAAACGCGACGCCTTCCATGACATGTGCAATGGGCAAATGGATCAAGATGAAAGTCAATCCCGGAAGAACTCTTCCTTATTACATTGTGACCCATTCACACTTGACACATTGAAACTGTTGCCGCAGCAGAACATCATTTGTTAACATTGCGAATCTGGCATGCTGGCTTGTATGCAGATTTCCATATGACATGAAATGTTAAACCCTTTGTCCAGTTCAGACCTTGCATGACTCCTTCTCAATACAGATTGACTTTCGATTAATATTTGCTTCCTGCTATCTATTGTGCCGCCTGTCATTACTCCATCCTGGCGCATATTAATAGTTCTATCCAAGAACACACTTCCTCTCTTCAGGCATATTCATTCAAGAGCAAAGCAAGTATTCCACTGATCCTTTCATAAATCTTTGCACATTGTTCAGAGAGCAAGAGCGAACAAAAAAAAAAAAAAAAAGAATGAAGCAATTCAAGCTTCATCGCCTCTTACTGCACACCCAGGATAGGAGGATAACAATTCACGTTGCCTTTGCGCTCTGCGCCCAACACACAACCACACTTGTGCACAGCCCGTCCTTGGTCAGGCGGATTGTGTACATTTTCCATCGGGCTAAATGTATATTCGCTGCAAAACTATTTATCTTTTCCAATGGACGATGGTAACATCCTCCAGCCACGTCAGCAGCAGAAATTCAAACCGAAGGCAGAAAGGGAGACCTAGAAAATGCTATTTTCCAATTTCCCTTAATAATGTTTTTTTTTTTTTTTCTTTTTTCTATTCCTTCGTCCTCGCCACCATTTCTCAATTCTCACTATCCGCCTCAAAACTTTATTCAATAAATTCCCTCTTCCCCGTGGAAATGCAAACATAACTATAATTCATCGCCGTACATCTGGGAAGTGTGTACCGACCGAGAGTCGTGGTTATAGATGTACAATGAATGCCCGTGTTTGGAGAATTTCTCGAGGCCAGGAAGTGAACCCGACATCACTCGGCAACTCGGCGGATATTTCCACCAGCCAGTGCTGATTCAAATGCAATCGAGGTACACAACACGAGCGATCTTGGGGAATTTTCGTGAGAATGGAATCGGTTATAGACGCTTTTGAGAGGAATTCCGTTTCAAGGAACGTCAGCGACTTATGTCAGTCTTCTCAATGAATGACCGCCCTGTGAGTGGTATTTATGTGGCATTGTTCACATTTTTTGTTGGCCTCTCGGGTCAGGGCATACCGAGGAATGCCACCAAGAAACGAGATGTTGTTGATTTGTGAATCAAAAGACATAATTTTTTTGGTTTCACTTGAAATTCAAAATCAACGGAATCTTCGGTCGAATGGCGCGGGGAAATTAAGAGATGTCGAGGGGGACAAGGGAAAAGGAAAACTCTTTAATTAACGCAAAGTTTCCATTCTTGTGCTTTAGTCACCAAAGTTAACTCTGCCAGCGGATGCGCACCCAACTTTTCTTGTCGGCCCTTTAATTAACCAGATACTGCGAGGGGTTGGAAGTCGTCCCGGGCCGGGGCTGTTCTTCGAGTGGGAAATATCCGTCGCTGAGAATATTTAATTGGAAAATTGATTTTCAAAAAACATAAAGATTTTCAAGGGAATTTCAACCCTCACCCCCAGCCCACGGCGCCCTTCGCCCCTGACCCAAGCCCATGTACATATATTCAGAAGCCTCTTTCCTCCTTCCTCTTCGATCCTTCCTCCTTCCCCTCGTCATTCTATTTTTTGCAAGAGGTGACAAAAAGCATAGAGCCTCAGGGCTTCGTGTTCTCTCCACCCAACTCGCTGCTGTGTACTCAAAAATGCGGAACGCAATTAAAGTCAATTTCCAATGTAATCAAAAGGGATAACGAACACAAAAAAAATTCGTGTATAATATTTCATGCGAACAATTACGTGAATATTACTTTCGCGTACTCGGCAGTTTTTTTTTCTTCCTGTGTTATTACGCTCCTATCGAGGGAAACACGCAATGATGATAAAGGACTCGTGATAAAAGAGGGATCCTTGCACGTTTTTTCTCTCGTTTTGATTCACTGCTGTTAGTTTAAAGCGCGGGAGAGAAATGTTTCGTTGTTTTAATTGCTTTTTCGCAAGGAGCAGGGCCTTATTGTTTAAAATAAACTGAAAGCGTTCGTAAATTGAGGGGACTTTTGTTCGGCAGTGAATTATTTTAATGGATTTTCCTGTCGATAAGTTTGAGATGGGCGACAGGCACGCGAGTGTGGATACCAAGTGATGGGCGAGGAGGATATGTCAGACCACAGGTGTTGATGTGGATGATGGGGACATGAAGTAGATGGGCACATACTTTGTGGCAGTGAACTGATGATCGGGTGAAGATCGATTGAGTGAATATATGTTCCACCAGTGTCGACTGTTGATATTTTTTTTGTCGCTACACTGGAGTACTCAGACTCCAAAACTGGTGATTACTATCACTTCATAAATACCGCACCTCTTCCACATGTTTTTCGCAAAATGGTCCGTAGTCATTAGAGTCGCAAAATTTACCTAACGAGCTGTGCAGTTGCCGATTTCCACTGGTCTGGCCCTTTTGGAGACCTGAGTGATTCCACTACTGTAGTGATTCCACTAGAGTTTTTTCATGGCTCAGATTCTGGCCCGAATGCAGGATAAGTCGACTTTGTATCGATGTCCCAACTGGAATACTGGAGTCCGTGCGTCTAACGGCATATCCATAAGAATGGGGTCAAGTCAAAGGAAATGCGGTGCGCTAGGTCATTGAGTCACCAGAGCTCGTTGTACCAAAGACCACTTGTTTTTAAGCGGAAGGAGAGAGATTCTGGAGAAGTGCAGAAGAGTGTACTAGGAAAGGCTCCAAAGCAGCAAGTTTCATTTTTCACGCGAAAATTCATTCCACCAAACAATCCAGCTGAGGTTTCCATAAAGCGCGGTAAGCAATAACATTCCATTTTCCAAGTCCGAAGACTTGAGCCTGGAGGTCTGTCCAGAAAACGAGCACAGTACTGAAGTGCTACTGCCGCTGATTATTAAAAGCACACCGATTGCTGGCAGGCGTACGATTGATTGGGTGCTCATGGGTTCATTCATAAAAATGAACCACAGTGATGCTGACAATCCTTTTGTTGGTCCTGATGGTATACATACACCCAAATTATCGAATCTCAGTGGCGTGTCGATAAAAGACAATTTTACAGAAACGCTAATAATTGTGCTTATTGGATAGTTTAATACCAGTTTAGGAGGGAAATAAAAAAATAATAATAACCCTATGAAGAGTTGCGTCTAGCAGTGGTGCAGATCTCAGGCAATTGCGGCATAAGGTTTTAAAACGCTGTCTATAAAGACACATAAACATGGTTTGTTTTAAAAAAATATTAAAAATTGTATTAAAATGAAAAATAAAAAAAAAGATATAAAAAAATATTTCATTTCCTCAAGAAAAAACTATTATACAGTAAAGTCTCGATTATTGAAACATTCGATTTCCGCAACATTCGATTGTTGCAAACCAATGCAATGGATTTACATAGCTTTCGATTTTGGCAACCAATCGAAAAAACAATTTTCGATTTTCGCACTTTTGAAATTGTACAATTCAAAATAAATAACAAAATTCATACACATATGTGTGTATGCTTAAGTATGCAATGTTACAGCAAGACAGAACTATTGACGACATCATAAATCGTCTAGATATAGTTCCATGCAGAAATGAAGTGTGTACCATAGAGATGGCTAACTTCACACCTAATTGAAAATTTGATTGACTGTTTGACGGTTGTTCACGAAATACTACTCGTCGCTCCATTTTTCATGGAAAGAGTAAAAAGCGACTACCATCACTAAACCTTTGAAAAAATAAAGAAAAAATGCTCAGTGCGCATAATAGAAACCCGCCTCATGCCCTCAGAGAAGATTCAGGGAAATACTAAAAAGGAACCAGGCAGAAACATAGATTCATGGCTTATTATTGGGTCAACATAAGCGATGATGTTTGAAGCGGGTATCAAAATGATCAAGATCAACCTACGTGCTCTTACAGACTTACAACACCTACAAGTGTACAACTAAGGGAACTTTGAAAAAATCAGGGTACGTAGAGGAATTTTAAAATTACAGTGGACTCTCCCTAAGACGAAACTGTCTCTAACTCGAACTTTTACGCAATATTTTGCATATATTTGCCTCAGTATTCCACACAAAAACTCTCTCTAAGTCAGACTCCCTCTAACTCAAACAAAGAGTCTACTGTAATTAAATTAAAAATCAAAAAAATTGTAAATTAATTCACTAGAGCCATCTTTAATTCTAAGATTCAAAATTTAGAAAGAATCCTGTCGAGCGAATCTCTTCCACTATGCGCAACACTTAATCATAATATGTGGATAATTGTTGACTGATGCTCAAATACACCAATCTTGGTCCATACCGATACCGCAGCAAAGAACCGACCCAGTTGTCGCTGTCCATCATTGAGTTTCACTGCAAAATCAGTATTGTGTTTGATTTTTAAGATACGACCAGTCATCCAGTGGAAATTAATTTTATTCTAAGAAGATCAGCACGCTCAATGCAAATCACAAACAAGCCCATACAAGCAAGTCCGTTTACCCAAACTTCATGTTGTGTTGACTTTACTCTTATTGCGCACACATCCTTGAGATCCACTCATGCAGAGGACGAATCTATAAGTATCTTTCGGTTTCCCAGCGCATTTATGGTGGCTGTCTTCATCAGTGTTTACTCGAAAATCAATTACAAATTCCCCCTAACCCATATTGCTGGGAAATTAAACCAGTTCTTCCACAAGTGGAACACAGCTGCAGCATAACGCCGGATCAGCCAACGCCCAAGTCGCCTAATGTCATCGTCCTCGTGCAAGTTTCCAGGAATTAATTATTCGGGATAAAAAAACACACGAAATTATAAACATATTCATTCAAAGCATAGGAGGTACAAAATCTGAGTCAAGGATATAAGATTACATCAATTTAAAGGAAGCACGAGTGTATGAACTGTGCTAACTTCTCCACAAACGGCAGTGCTCTTCCTGCCACTTTCTACGCATACACGGAGGATCTTTCCACGCCTCGGAATACTCTTTAAGTTTCACATACAGTGTTGTGTGTCGGTATTGACTTAAGTTCGTGTGCTTTTATTCCTTCTTATTCCTTCTGGCGTAAAGCAATAGCAGCTGAGAATCTAGTGATTTACAAGGATGTGTCTTCGAATAAGATGTATTACATAGCTGCCGTGCTGATGTGGCCATGAATGCGATTAAGTCATCCATCTCAACTGAACTGTAACACTTTACAAGCATGCACGAAGACGACAGAGAAGAATACACTTAACATATTTTCATGACGTCCTTTTTAAGGAAAATATTTACACCTCACATTGTCCGACCGACCGAGCGAGCGACCGACCTCGCCTTGACTCAGTACCGGGTATGAATGAATATTGGAAATGAACGGTTATGAAGAGCGGGTGGAGGCGCTGTGCGGCTTGATGCAGTGTTTCTTTTGGGGCTGAGCATGCATGTATGTCAACTGTCTGTGAAGTATCCTTTCTAATGAAAACATCATTTTCCTTTCATCCACCTATCATGGCAGTGCGACAGAGACTCTCTATGTGGGTGTGTGTCACATCCTTTCCCCGTTCTGTCAAATTGAATTTATGTTTTATATGTGTGGACATGTGGGTATGAGTCTCTGCCAACTGCAGTGAGAGCAAACGTTGCCTCAATGCATAGTCTACCGTACAATCGACCTACAGGTACCGGATACAGTCGCAGTACTTCGGCTGCTAAGATTATATAAGCTTTGATGTCAAATGTTGAACACATACCGTTATAATCATAACAGGTGACATTTTATCGCTTTTGTCGCACATACCTTTGTGCATGCTGTACGATCCTGGGACACTCTGCACTCTCGCAGATGGCAGGCATGAGGGATGCCCGACATTTGACAAATGTTCTAAGATCAAAGAGTGCCGATGCTGTTTGGCTGGTCAGGAATGAAATTTAAGAAGATTTATTGAAATCATTGGGTGGTGTGAATGAAAATTGAGTGTGAGTGTTTTTTCAGCATTTTGGAGAGAACATTCGATTTGGTGTGAATAAAGTGCATTGAGTGAACACTTGCACAAGTTGAGGAAGTAACTTCAAGAGGAAAAAAAACTGAAAACTTCTGTTTCGGAAGAGAAATACTTTCAAGAACTATTCTTTTAATCAGCAAAATCTTTGCCAAATTGTGGGTGACGATATTTTCGTGATTTCATCCAGAAGGTGTCTCTCTATAACTATGCAAGGATTTCAAATTGAAAACTGTTCATGGCACATGTCCCATCATGTAGAATACATGTATATATCCACTCCAGCTACCATCGCTTATGTTTAAATCTAATGCTCCACCTTTTCCCGTATTCCCATCCTAGCTCATTCCAGTCCGACAATTTAATTCTAGCCCTAATCGCAATTCCCTTTCTACCTCCATTCTCGTCCCCCATCTGTCCATCTGACAATGGAGCAATTAAAAAAAATATATATATATATCTGTCGACACGAATGACCCAAAATTATGCGTCAGAATAAATATTTTCACGCTGGGCACCTAAAATTAGAGATAACCATGTCGTGTCCATAAAAACGAACACCAAGGAAAAATACCCAACAAAATTCTATAGCCATCACATAAGTTCGCAGTTTTCCAAAGGATGGGGACAGGTGTCAGCGTAGACCATTGCTAATATAGTCACATCGTCCTGACAACCTGTTTCCACGTTTTCCTTTTCACATTTTTCCACCCGGACCACCACCCCCACCCGCGCTCCGCCCGTTTAACAATCTTACCCAGTGTTATTTGTTGTCACTGGCCATTGTCAATATGGAGTAATATTTTCCATTGAACTATCATTTCCGCCGCTGGGCGGGGATGCAGGACGACGGATGGATGGATGTATAGACTGCTGCTGGTGGGTGGTTGCGATGGGCAAAAGTTGTTTAGCAGTAGTCTAACACAGATTGGATATTGCACCAATCAGTAAAGTTTCTCTGCCATCCCTGAAATTATTGAAATCAATTTACACGGGACGTTGACGATGAGGATAGAATGAAAGGAAATGTATGATGTTCCTGCTGAAAGATCGGAAGGACGATAATAAAGTATGGGAGAATGTAAAGGAGAATACCAGGAAAGGTGAAGAGAAAGAAAAAAAAAATAGCAAATCGATTGATTGATGATGAGAGGCCATGTCATTTCACCTAATAGACCGTCAGGTATACATATCCAGGTTTTGTGTAAGGATATCAAAATGCGGGTGCAGAGAAAAAAAAATTGTTCAATCAATTCTCTGTTGATATTTATGGTGAAGGTTAACGGAGAATCTTGTGTGAAAGGAAAAAAGGCTTTCATTCGAGATGCTACAGAAAAAGGTCAGCGATGAAAGGACGTCCGGGAGCGTGCAATTTGTAATTAGATAACTTTTCTCTTGGATAATGATGATGTGAGATATTTCGTTTGTAATTGATTACTGATTACAAGGATTTTCTTTCTCAGAAACATGGCTATCTGTACAGAATAATTTGTGCTCATAATACAGGGTCCTTCAAATCGTAGCTGGGACTTGGCACTGCTTTTCAATCACATATCCGAGGATGTCATGAAAGTCGGAAGGTGTATATTTTTAGTTCATAGTTGACCATTTAAAGGGTGTTTTTAATACGCACTGATGACAAAAAAAATGAACAAATTATAGAAAAGGGATGATTTCCATTTGACGAAAGACTTAATAGACGGGAAGCTTTTCGAAGATATATGTTTATTTGTACCTTTCTAGTTAAAACTCACAATTTGTTTGTAATGGGACTTTTGGAAATCCGCATAATTGTCTTATTAGGCACTCGTGAATTTAACAAAATTGGGAGTGACTGTAACAATCACATAGCACTGCGACTACGATAGATTTATAATTGTGCTGTATTTCTTGAGATGAGACTTTAGATTTGAGGTTTGAGTTTTGTTTTAGATTGTGACGTGATTATTGAGGAATGTGGCAATCTCCTCCTGACAATGTTCGTTATTTTATATATGCTCGATGAGTAGGTGTTCCATGGTTTCCTTTGATTGATCTACAGTTTCCTGTGCTGTGGCGCCTCGTTTTGTGCAGGTGATAGTTTCATGAGAAGTGGCCAATAAGGGCGCCACATAATATCTTTAATTCAAACTTGTTCGGTATAGGGTTCTACTTGGTTCTCCTGGGATCGGGTCTCATGTATTTTTTAGGGTGCGTAAGTCACTCGAATGCGACATATTGCGACATTAAATATTTTTTTAAGTTTTTTTGTATTTCCCCGTAGCTTTGTGGGTATGAGCGTCGACCCTTAAGCAAAACCTCAACCTTAGGTTCGATTCCCGGCCGGTACGAGAAATAATAATTTTTACAATCCCACTTCTTTCGAGACACTGAAATTCGGCACGGAAATTCTCAAACTCGGCCGTTCAGAGTTGGCATAAAATTGTAGGTCCCTTTCACTGGTGACAGAACAACATCACGCTCAACACGAGTGGTTGCTGAGAGGTTAGGCACTTGCCCTCTACGGGCTGTACCGCCAAAATATTCTATTATTACTAAATTCATATATAAGGAAATGCACAATAAAAGGAGTCCCATTGCCCATTCATTAAAAAGAGATATGAGTAAATACTTTCTCTATTCGCAACGCTTGTAAATACAATACATTTCGCTCTTAAATTAAGAGGGTGTGGGTGGTCGTGGCGTAGTGGGTTAGTGCGTGGACTCCTACGCAGAGGGTGCCAGGTTCGATACCTGAATTTACCACCTTTCACATTTTCACGGCTCCACTTCTTTCGAGTCACTGACAATGCTCAAAGAGTATTTCCTGTCTAGAAAAAGCTTCTCAACAACGCCGTTCGGAGTCGGCGTAGGTCCTTTCCACGCGTGAGAGAACAATAGCACGCACAACACGTGTGGTTGCTGAGAAGCTAGGCCCTGGCCCTCTACGGGCTGAAGCGCCACCCATATTATTATTATTATTATTTGTCAATTGATAACTTTGTTTTCTATGAACAAAATCTGATTTGACAGTTGTCGGTGGTTAATTTGGTTTGACAATTTATCATGAATAGACACTCAGAGCAACGATTACAAATCGTTCAAATTTTTTTTAAAAAAAAACTTGGTACATTTCGAGAAATTCAAACGAATGCCGTTGTTGAAACATCATTGCATCCCGAAAAATCATCCCTTGGTGCGCTGTATGAGCCGTGGAATCATGGGTCTTGTCTTCACCTGTCTTCATAAATGATGACGGTACAAATTAAGAAAATGCTACAGTCAACAGTGAGCGGTACACAGACATGATTGCTAAGTTTTTCTTGTAATAATTGAAATGGGAAGTCAACTTTCGACAAGTTATATCGAAAATGCACCCTAGTTAGTACAACAAATATGTGAAACTTAAGCTACAGATTATCAATGTCGTGTACGCAGCCTTCACATGCCCGAAATCATATTCAAACATTAATGCCATGCAATTATTTGTGTTCATAGATTCAATATCATGATGAAAATAATTTTTCTTAAGTGTTTAATTTAAATTTAAAGTTCCCCTCCTCGTAGTTGGTATGTGCGTCGTCTCCTTTGCACTTGGAGCTATGGTGTCTAGGTTCGATTCCGGATACTAAGTCTGGTCTAGAACGACACAAATAATTTTTACGGTCCCATCTCTTCGCGTCACTTACTATGCTCAAAGAGTAACAACTGTCTTTCTGGGAAAAGCTTCTCAAAATTGGCCGTTCGCAGTCAGAATAAAACTGTAGGTCCCCCCCACTCGTGAGAACCTAGGCGCTGTCCTTCTTAGAGCTACAGCCACACCCATATTATTATTATATTCTCATTTAAACTTCTCCTCTTTAAACAACAAAAGCAAGCAATGGATCGTTTACAAAAATGGTCATTCTGTGGGAGATGCGTGCGTTTCGGTGTGGTTCGTGCATTACGACTAGATAATGGTCGACGTTATCTTGCTTTCGAAGGTACTTCAGTCAAGACTAACAGAAAACTATACCTTAAAATTGTTGAAGGCCTATCCACCATCAAAATGCATTCTGTGAAGAATATCAAAATTAGACAGAGCAGCATTGGACCTGCCTTAACATACATTGTGGCATATTTTGCATTTGAATTTGAATCGGCGTCGAAGGACCTTTTTAAGGAATGAGGTTAGTGAGTGAGGTGTTTTCACTCATTGGACATTTTGCATTTTAGTTACGTGAAGTCCCCACCAAGATCGTGAGACTTGTCGCAATTGGATTTCATTTTGTGCAGCTATGCAAGAAATCGCGTGTTTACGCAATGTTCAATGTCATTATCGAAAACAAATCGAATAACTACAGTGAAGGACATTCAATTGACGTCCACAATGGCAGGACTTATATCTTGGCACAAAAATTGTATTGACATATAAACCATAAATGTGTTGTATTGAGGTACCCTTCTTAACCTCCACTAATTATTTTGCATAAAGTCCGAGTAATTTAACCTAAGGCAATGTATCTTCACAAACTCAAGCAGGAGTGAAATCGAACATATCTAAGCACTAATCGCATACCTATGCAGCCAGTGCGGCTTTCACACAAGAGAACTTGTTGCAAATTGTGAGAAGTTATGTGAAAATACAAAATATTCAATTTTCCATCATCAATAATTGCTATTATCCATCTTTTGCGCTTTCAGAGCACGCCTGGTTGATCTTCGACTGCGTTCTCCCGTACATCCTATTTACTTTCTATTTTTGGCCTCTATTTCTGTGGAAAATTGTAGTAATTTATGTCAACAGCATAGAAAATTGACAAATACTGTTTCCCTCTTGCCTCATTCCCCAGTCACTGTGACGGTGCTTTCAAGGACTCAAGCACAAATTATTGCTGAATCATAAGGACAAACATACAGTCACGGGTACACAGTATGCCATAGTATTTCATACAGAATAGACACACAATTCACAACAGAGCTCATTGTCATCAGTTTCTCTTTCGTCAAGCCAAATACAAATCACAGTCAGTACACTCTGTACAGTTCCAAACGAACGTACATATAGATAGATGAACAGGCTCTGGATGATGGACGGGTTGAGGGGAGCGTGAGGCACAATTGTGGTGACGATGATGATGATGATGGCGATGATAACAAGGACGACTGTGGTAAAACAAGCGTATTAACCATTCAAATTTTCATCTACACAAAGTTCACAGCCGCTTCCACATAGTACACTCAAATACACCGCTTTCCTTTATAGGCTGATTATCTCCTTGGAATTACAGCGGAATCTAAGTATCCGATTGAAAAGAAGAAATCCTAGAACTGTTCCTTTCGAATTAACCATTTCTAAAAATGTATTTCCCCTTTCACCTCTGGTTCTCCTAACGACGATCCAGGGCGTACTCGAATCAAATATTCCTTGCAAATTTGCCACATTTCAATACAAATAACGGTATGATGAGATGATTTTTAATTGCTTTCCATGATGAGTGCGGAAGACGATGGGGAGTGGGGAAAGATAGAAGGAGTATCTTCATGATTATTAGTATTGAAGTGTCCTTCGAGGATGCTTCGCAGAGATCGTGTACCCTCATCAACATCGTCTTCATCTTCATCTTCATCATCCTCATCGTCATCCACTTGTCGGTAGAATATTTTAATTTTTTTTTTCTACATGATTGTGTGTGGGGTGACAATAAATTTAATAGAATCCTTAAGTGGGATATGCCGCCCGCATTCCTTTCTCATGTAATTGAGGCCCATCTGAGGTGATGAAAGAAAGAGAAGAAGCGAAAGGCAAAAAACAAAGTGATTCTCCTCTCACTCTCAATTTCATTCTGTTTATGACGTCAAATTTATTAGGTTCGGTCTTTGGAAAGAATAAATTAATCAATCAATTCTACTTTGGAGATGTCTTCCAACAGAGGCCTCGACGCCTCTCATCTCATTCATCTTTGTTCTCTTTGCCGCTCCTAAACTAATGGATGACTGTGGGTAAATTAATTTAATCCAATTAGCGAATTTCAATTTTTCATTTTTACAGCTGAGAAGTCCTAAAGCACCCGAGACGAGAACATTGATCAATTTATAAAAGTCGTCAATTTCATTCATTTTTTTTTCTTTTTTTTGCTACCTGTTCATTATGGGGTGGCAATCTAGCACTCGAAAGAAATTGATTGAGGATATTTTTGGGTCTGTAGGGGGTTCAAAAATACTGACAACACATCATTTGTTACAGCCTTCATAAATATTTTTTTTCTTTTTTTTTTTTATTTTAACGCGTTGGATAGTATTGTGGTTTTGACACTTTGGCTCGGAGGAAGACAACTACAGTTGGTTGATACTTAAAAGTTGAATCATGCTAAGATATCAGTAAATAACACATTTTACTAAGATTTTTTATCATTAGGAAGAAAATTCCACACATGAAGTATGCTACTGCAGACCAAGGTGGATATACATAGGCTCAAATCATACAGAAAACACTAGAGTTGTTCATGTTATTTTGCATCACGAGTAGAGTAGATCGACAGGTATATGCTGACTTCGAATGGAAAACTTTACGGTGTCTTTTGTAGACAGGAATAGCCGTGAGATTTTGCATTGGCTCAAGAGAGATGGAGTAACTGTGAATTGTGAAAATTGGTTCCGCATCGATAGTTGAATCTAGACACTCAGCGGAGAACAATAACGTGCACACTACGGTCATTGGTTAGTGTTTACTTTCCTACAGCAACAGTACATTTTTTTACTAATACAATAAAACTCTAGAGTAATCAAAAAAATTGACAAGCAGTGCAGTATGCTATTTTCAAGCAACGTTATAAAGGGTGACCAGCTAGCAATGATAATTTTTCCAATTGTTATGTTTCAGCAGCTGTCGAAGTTACCGATGATTAAATACCAGCTGTCAAGATATTCAGTACCGAACGTGCGGAAATGATTAAACCAAACTGTTCCCACAAAGTCTGTAGCAATTTGGTTTGACAGCGAAAGGTCTTCTGGTCGAAATTGTGTGGACAATTTTAGCACAAAAGAACATAGCACTTATTTTTTTCAAACAATGCAATAAATGTAAACTCTATCTGTCAGAAATCTGATAGCCAACTGGCATAAAGTTTTAGAAATCTACTAGAAACTGTCATAATTTGTTATAATATACAATTTCGTACCCAATTTCATTGAAATTAAGGTAATTGCGGCAGTTCTGAAATTGGTTCGTGTTAAGGGAAATTGGGCAATTCCGATTCGAATTTCGATGGAAATTGCCGAATCACTCAATTTCGTTTAGTGGGAACGTACTATAAGTTTCAAATACGAAACCAGAATTTTGTCGATTTCTTCAGTGTGCACACCATTTGTCGCACAGTGAAAAAGTTTTAGAGCCTTTTGAACGATGAAGAATACAAGCTTCCCGTAGTATCAAAAAATTCCCCTTGATACCGAGAGCCACAAAACGCTACCAATTCATGTACACTTTTTGTGGTGTGTTGTTGCATGTTATAGAACCAAAAAAAAAATAAAAAACAAAATTGTTGGCGGTTGAAAAATGTGTCAATGGGGCCATAGGACGATGTTAATTTTGGGGAATACAATTCACAAGTGTCAATTCATCCACAAAGATTGTTTACTTGGTGCGTTTTATGGAAAGATAGCAGCAAGAGACCTTAATTCTTTCGAAATAAGATAGGAAACACCGTAGCTGTAATTAATTTTCTGTGACAAAAAGCTCGAGTTGTGGACCCTACAAGACTGGGCAACATGCCATATAAGCGACTCAAAGCTTGGAGTTTTTAAGGAGGCGACTGAGCTATTTCACGGCCAGCATTTATCATTTGGCCGACGCACGACGTCATCATGACAACCAAAAACCACTGCTAGGGGCTAATTCGCACATTGGAAAGAGTTGTCAAAAATTGGAGCGGCCGCTTGAGCCACTGCCACCGAAGCCGAGGCAATTTGAATGATGTGCTATTCCACAGGTTAGCGAAATGTATTCAACTTAAAATCTCACATTATTGCTGTTTATTCCTTTTCTTTTATCTGGTCATCATGACATGGATCGTAAACTAATTTTGCAAGAAAGAGCAGAAATGTTTATAAATAAACGTGTGGATGCAGATTTCCGGGGATATTATCTTCGGCTCAAATATGATATGAGAAAATTAAGCATTCGAGATCGAACTAGAGAATTTTAATCGAAAGCTGTTTTATATTAAAAGGGGGTACCCCTTGCGAATTGCTGTGTGCAAAACACAATTGTACTTTTTTGAACAGTATCATTGCATTTTCGGATCTGGGATCAAGTTATTGTTATTCTACATGGATTGATGATTGATTTAATTTTCTTCTTTTGTTTAATTTGATGTTAAAGAATTTCAACACTGAAATATTAAAATTAAAGCAACTGTGCATTGCTTTAAAAATAACTGAATAAAAAGCACTGCTAATCCGAGGTCTATATAGCTCTACTTCATGGAAACGAAGATGCCCTTTTGTTCATCGACAGAACCGTTTTACTTGTAATCATTGGTATCACTGGTAGCCATTGTTGTTGTGGCATCTGGAGGAAAAGACTTAACCACAAACTGTACGGGCTATATAGTGACATAAGCCTAGACAGTCATCAGGCATCAAGGAGCAGATGAAGAACTTAGCTCGAGCCCAAATAGTCTTTGACTCTGACCCTATGCGTAGACCTTGGACTTCCGTATCTAATTTGGCACACCCAATTGCAAAAGAACCTTAACATACTTACTAGGGGAGCTGGCCAGAGATCGCGCTAGTTGGAGAGGTTCGTTGGTTGACGTCCTGGCCAGAGATCACGCTATTTGATGAGGCTTGTTGGTTGACGCCCAGGTCCACCCCGAGCTATAGCGTCACACAAAGAGGAATCAGAAGTGTATCGTGTTTCACAATTCCTCTTCATATATGATGGAAAAAACACGCCATCAAATCAGAATTTTGCTATTGCTTTTTCAAAATTCTCAGTTTCAACCATGAAGTGTCTACATCCCGCAGCAATTTTATAAAAAAATCAATCCTTTCACTCACAATGCCACACATCCTTGCCAGTAAAAAACACTTTCTGGATGTACATAATTAAATAAACATTCCACGATGAAATCCAACACAAAGTCGCTGAGGATGAAAAAAAAGAAACTCATCGGAATGAAGACGAACCAAATAAAGCAAAAAGAGTAGATGCCATGCCGTAGCGTACTAACAAAAATTAATAAATTCGCTGCCATTTTTCAGCCCAAACGCCGCTACCACCGGGGTACGTGTGGTATTTCCGAAAGGCTATCTTCCCAATCGAACCATATGCCCCAACTTGTGTATGTACACAAATACTCGACTCGTATATGGTCAGGGATGTTTGGGGTTGGGATGGACGTTTTTTCTTTTCTAGCATTTGTCAACGATGTGTTGAAAAACTAGTTTCATTGTCACGTTTGACTGATTGGCAAGAGGCCAAATCTTGGGTCATGCAGTTTCCCAATTCGCTACTGTTCGCAATATTTCAAGGGAAGCCATGGACGACTCCTGTGCCAAGCGCAACTCTAGGGGGGATGAACCACTGTAATGGGAAGATCTTTTACACTTTTTTTTTGAAATCCCTATAAAAAACTTTTCCATAAATTCCACCGGGTAGGGGGCAGTCGATAAGCCGGAGGCACCATTGTTGGCATTGAGAGGAAGTCAGTTTGTTTGGCTGAGTATTTGGAATTCTGTGTGTCCATTGCTATTTCCTGTTCCACCGAATGGCGGGGAGGGACTCTCCCCTTGGGAGAGTGATAAAAGTGAAATTAGAATTTCAACCCAAGCTAGGATAGGATTTTTCCCAGCCCGCCAGTCTGGGCAGAACAACAAGTGGAACTAAATATGACTCGTTAAGTCACACATGGAGGATAACGAATTTTGCACCCCCACCCACGGTACAGAATCGAAAAAGAAAACACCCAGCAAAAAGGGTGAGAAAAATCGTTAACTGATTCCCCGGACGAAAACGATGAAAGAATCAAAATTGAAAACAAAAACCCCAAAAGGACAAAACTGAAAAAAAGAACGAGAACTTGGCAGAGATAGAGTTTTCCAATTATGTGCCTTTATGTGCAGGACTTTTTATATGTGGATATGTGGCATCTTTTAGTTTGTTGACTTTTTCAATTCCAGTTTTAGTTTTTGAACTGGTGGATTCATATGAGATGTCTGTGGTCGTGTGTTGGAATTGTAAAAAACTACACAACAAAACACACAATCGCGGTTGGTTTGGGAGGGCTTCAACGGATGGCTGTTTTAACGCGGTATTTACGTGGTTTTCACATTAGTTTTTTGCGAGAAGAAATTTTCATAACAAAACCAAAGTTTTCATTTTCTTTCATTCATTCTCGGGCATCATCATGACTAGTGTTTCATAGTGACCTCAGAGAAAATTGTCATTACCACGGCATAATTCTGTTCGCATTTGAAATTAATGCATTTTACCTAACGCCGACCTGCCGTGCAGTTGTGCTCTTGCCCAACGTGAAACTACAAATTAAAGGAGGAGCTCGGTTGGAAATTGAAAACCAGTAGCTCATCATCTATGACGATTGTTGCTGTGGCAGTGGCAGGTTGCTGTTTTCCACCGACCTACCCCAAAGAGCGATAGTAATTCAAAACGATTTTCTGCGGTCTCACCACTGTCATTTCCTGGTGCCTGGCCACCGCAATGTCTCTGCGTCTAACGCACATATAACAAACACACACACACACACCGCACAAGTCCAACAAAGGTGCAGGATGCAGCAGGCCGCGTATGAAAGCGAGCCCGGTCGCAGTCCAACCGTCCGGAATCATATTAGGCCAACGGTCAAATTGATATTTTGTGTGGTTTTTGTTTTACCTCTGGGTGCGGCACACTGCAGCAAAACTGGATTTTCGGGATTGATTTAGCCCCATAATTTCCGCCTTTCAATTGAGCGCAGGACTTACAGTCAACGGGCGGAGGCGAAGTGTATGGCAGCAATTTGAAGTGGAAACTGCTCCCGAAAGACATCCATCTAATTACAATTTGGACGATAAGGTGATGACAGGCCTCTGTCAGGCGGACCGTGCCTCCGAGGACAGCATAATGGAGACAACCTCAAGGCGATTTTCATTATTGAAATTGACTATTGGGTTGGACACTCTATCCGATTACAGTTACTTCGTCGATTGCTCCATTAATGATGGCGAGAAAGAAAATAAATCCCTGAATTGGATTTTATTATTTTCCTTTCCTCTCCTTCATCGCCCTTGAAGTTTTAATAAACCGCGATGAACACAGGGAAGCTGTGTATTTCTGCCAAGTTTCGGCAGAATATCCCAAATGATTTGCATATAAATTTAATGAAGGCGGGCGTTAATGCTAGGGTGGCAAAGGCTTAGCGCTAGGTACTCTCATTTTCACTGGGAAGACTCAAATTCTATCGGTAAATACAGACAAAATCGATACCGAGATGAAACGCATGATAATCAGAATTAGAGGATCAATAAGAAGATAAGCGGGTCTTATGGACACGAGTGCGTGTTTTAAGTGTGGCATGTAAGCGATGGGGAGTTACTTGAGTTGAGTCATTGGTGATTGAAGATTCGAAATTCCGTTACAGTGGCTTGGAGTCGAGTTAATAAGATGTTGTTGAATGTCCATTCATTGGCAACACGACTAATATGTGGATCGATGTGAGTTGTCGTTGGAGTGTGAATATTGAACGAGAATGTCGAACGAATGAACATAAAGTGGCCGGCAGAAAATGTTCCATATTTAAGTTAGTAATATGCTGGTGATTTAAATGTACATACATATTTTCAGAGAATCGTAGGATATCTTCGCTTACCTGGAAAGAAAAAGTGTATGCACTTGTGAAATATTTTTTTTATATTTTTTTTTTTTTCAAATTAGAAAAGTTTGGATGTCTGTGGAGCATGAAACCTAATAAGAATAGTTGATAAAATAGATGATAGTAGCAACAAATTCGTAACCAAATACAGAGCTTGCAACCGGAAATAGCGTTTTGCTACGTTCTAAATGCGATTTTCTAATCAGAGTGGTTTCAACCATCGATCTAAAATTGTGACTTCAGACTTTCACTATTGCCCAACATAATCAATGGCTGAAATTTGCAGCTTTTTGGTGATCCCCTACAAAACATGTTCAGATTAACAGACTTATCTCAATCACATTTACGAAGTTCCAACACTTATCACTATTATTCTATACAGAAGTTGACATGGGTTGCTGGTGAGCTTGTTTAAATGTTTGCAAACAGAGTGGAACAACCTCCTACTTCAATTTCTATTGATTAGTCATGAACTAAAAGCACATAATGTGTACAAACTTTTGCAAATATCTATAATATCCACAGAGAAATAATGGTTCTTGGTTTTCTGAAATTATCCAATTTCTTACGCAACTTTCTTAATTTTTCTTTCCATACGTACCTTCTACGCAGTACTAGAAATCTAAATAAAAAAGATGAATGAAATCGGTAAAGCTATTCGCGAGTTATAGCGTGACCAACGGAAGTAGCATTTAATTTTGTTATAGAGATTTCGAAATAATAACGAGTGAGTCCCTTAGACTTGTCTTTTAACACGATTTTTTTTTTCAAAGATAACAAGTTACTGATATCGTTGTTATATGTTACTCATGCCCGGCATTGGTTGGTAAATCAGCATCAGCAAATGTCTAACCTTAACAAAGTCCGAATCCGTTATTGCCCTTGCCATTCGTATTCGAGGTTCAGTGTAAGTTATTTGATGAAATGACCCATTCATCCCTATAACCCACCCACGATCCAGGATTTGAAAGACAACGTTACTTACGTAATTGTACAAATACCATTATTTTCAAAAGTAAATGTCAGATACTTTTTTTCTGGCCATAATAAGGTTTCCACAGATTTTAATGAATCAACCATTATTTCTGCGGAAGGTAAACTGAAGCAGAAGTTCATTTATCAGACAGCATCGGACGTACCCCATTATAAGCATGACGCAAGACTTTGTGAACGAACATTTTATAAATTGATTTGTGTATATAAATCCATGCTCATGTAATACATTTTATACCGCAAGTGAAGAAAAAGCCAAAAAATATTCTAGAAATATTCTAAGGTTCACACGGATGTAGTGGCGGGTACTGCGAGCATGAAAGGAAACATAAGTATGTTTAAATAGACAGTTCGACACAATCTTCAATATAAACTATAAAGACAATGTCATCGAAGACGCAGGATAACTTGGTATTGATGATTGTTAACAGCGTGAACAGAAGCAACAGCGATAGAAGGGAGTATGTGCTTAGGGTCTCTATTTATACGAGATAGACCTGTGCCTAGCTTCTACTGCACCACTCGTGTTGTGCATACAATTGTTCTCTCACGAGTGGAAGTTAACTATCTTATGAGCATCAATTGCACAACCTATTTGCACGTAATTGTTAGTTCAAGATTTTGACAAGAGTAAGAATTAACAAAATTGTGAAATGGGTATAAGTTTTATCAATTAGTTGAAAAACCGTAAAATTGTGATTAATTCCGAAAAAAAACTATTTTTTGCTCTACGCACGAAAATCTCCAATGTCTGGAATTGCAGGGCACAGCACAGGCTACAGAATTTTCAACGATTTTCCATGCGAGTAACCAACCTCCATTTCTCTCACTGAACGACAAGAGCAAAAGAGACTGAAAATGTAAATTGGAAATCGCGGTACATCGGAATTTAGCCATCGCCGGGCCGTCATGTCTGTGTGTCAATGGACGATACATTCAATGACTGTAGTAGTTCGCCATCAAAGTGACTGTCATATATCAAACACAA
The DNA here is from genome assembly GCA_964034865.1 of Eristalis intricaria. Taxonomy (NCBI): domain Eukaryota; kingdom Metazoa; phylum Arthropoda; class Insecta; order Diptera; family Syrphidae; genus Eristalis; species Eristalis intricaria. Next base: position 89,329,258 of record OZ035875.1, on the reverse strand, counting down.
CCCGACACAGATAAAGCCACGCCGAGCGAATAAATGATTTATTTATACATAGTCTGTGTATACATGAAACCATGCAAGTGTACAAAATTAAATAATTCAAGAGATACTCATTACAGGCGGTCTCGCCCCATTCAGTGGCAGCCAATTGAATATTTCACAGAATCCCGTCTGCTCGTCTATATGCCGAAACAAAATTCAACACGCCAGGTTGACCACCTCTGCGCGATATTGCCCTTGAAAGTTCAAAGTAGACTTAAACTGTCCAATCGTCATGTTTGTTCAACTCCTGACGTTTTTAATTAAGTACCACAACGCGCAGACGACTTTCGAAGGGCATTACCATTACCATTTGCAGAGATAAAAACTTGCCGAATTGATTCCAAAAAGTTCAAGTCTGTTTGTTGATATGTTGTTTTTGTTCTCTCTATCTCTCTCTCTTCCTCTCTCTCGTATATTTTATTCCAAAAGTTTTTGAAGCTGAGTTCCACACGTGTAGGTGGTGTATAAGTTCGTCCTGTTTGCAGTTCTCTTGTAAAATCCTAAGCAAACAAATAAACAACCCGCTTAAGGATCTCAAATCGGAAGTAAATAAAACTTGACGATGGAGATGCCACTGGGAGCAGGTAGTTCACCCCGTGGCTATGTAATAAAAATTAATATTGGTGTATGTATGTACCTATTTGCGGTAATTACGGCCTAGAGTACCAGACGAGAAAAATCGGCGATGTTCTCATCTACTAGAGTTCATTGTGTGGGTGGGTGCATACGCGTTTATGGACGTGTGTAGGATCTGAAGCTTGAAGCTGCTGCTTTTATGGATGGCGCCAGATAATTTCGCGCTTTTGCTTCCAGAACAGAGACGAATTCAATTAAGAAATTACATTTTATTCTATTTTTAGCCTTCTCGTTAAAGGCTCTTGTGGTTTGGCTGAACTTTTAAAATCAATTTTCCAGTCGACTTTAAAGCGGGTACAGCTGCAGTTTCAACTGAAATATGTCGTGCCAGACGTGCCGTAAGTCTTTGAGAAGATTGTTAATAAAACGACGTGGTTGGGAATGTGAAAAAAACAAAACAAGTTTAAGGAATGCAACTTTTCCGAAGTCAGCTACTTCTTGTTCGGTGGAAAATATCCTAAAAACAGAACCTTAAGTGTCATCTTTTTGAAAATTAGCAATTTACACTTCCATTAATACGGTAAAGGTACGGGTACCAGGACAGTTCGAACGTACACACACTATATCACCATTATAAGAATCATAGGTAAATCACACCGATAATTTCTCAAATAACTCCAAGCATCGAACGCTTATGCAACTCACAAATCTTTGCAGGATTCGAGTAAATCAATTGTAAAGGATAACAGTTATGCGTCCCTCCATTGCCTAATATTTGGACAGTTCGGTAATTTTGACGTCTTCTTTGAGTAGAATGCGGATTTAAAACAAGTAACTAATTGAGTACTAAATTACGGATATTAGCAAGTCGATTATATGAATAATATATTTGTGAGAAATAAATTTGATGGCACGAAGCATATTCCCATAAGACTGCTGGTTAAATTTATTTATTTCATATAAAAAACATGACTATAAGAAAAGCACGGAGGCAAGGAAGTAAATTTGAAACAAATGTTTAAGAATTGCATACAAAAATGAAAGTCTATAAAAAAGATTTAAATTGTTGTTATTATATTTTATTGTTCATAACTTTTGTGGAAATAATCTATTTTGTGGTTGGTTAAAGGTGTTGTCTGAGGTTTGAAATGGTTTAAATTCCATTCTTCTTCAGTAATGTATAAGAAACTATTTTATTTATATATTAATTATTTTAATCAATATTTTACGTGTAACAGCAAATAAATAAGTATTTATATCAATTTTGTATTTTACTCGATGCTTTTTTACTAGAATTGTTTTTGTGGCAAGTAATGGTTCGAATTATCGAAGTTCGACTCTAATTCAAACAGAAGATTCAGAACGGATCAGCAATGCATCACAAAATCTGGCCTTTCATATGGACGTAATAGTGGATGGTGCACCTCCTGAGAGGAGCCCAGGAGGATTAGGAGATTCAAGTGATGTGGTTTACCTGATTTTTAAAGACCTTTAAAGAAACAAACCTAAGAACTCTGTGGCACAAGGGAAAACTTTGCCTATACAGTGAATGTTCAAAATAGTGAACATCCAATATAGTGAACACACAATATTTTATTTTTCGAAATACTGGAAAAAACTTCCTTTTATTTGAAGAAGACCCGAGAGACGATTTTGAGGACGAAGGTAAAACGCCTCTCAGTATTCTTCGTCACAATTTAGCGTCCACTGTTAAGTCAGTCATCACGGAGGAAGGGATACATCTTCTGAGCTTTACAACAGCCTAGCAGAGTGAGAGAATTGAAGATCAGGAGTCTTCAGATATTGGAGAAGACGAAAACCAAGTCGAAAAGAACAACAACAAAATGTTGATCATCGGATTACTCGGATATTTTGGTCCTTGAAAGGTTACAAGAAAATTGACATACATTCAAAGAAAAAGCAAAGCTGACTATATTGGCACAGATTAAGTTGATTATATCTTTGCTTTTTAAGTGCATGGAACATATTATTTTTATTTCGTGTTTTCGTTATTATGTTTGTTGATGAGTTGCCTTTGGTAAATATCTAATATTCTTTTTTTTTATAATATATTTTATAAATAAAGACCTGTTTTTTTAATAATTGCAAGCACTAATTGTAATTATATTCTATTTCAGATGGATATAGTACGAAAAAATATACTCATTTTGATGATTTGATGAGATTTGGTTTGGTGAACAAACTCGCTACAGTGAACAGACCCCTTTTTTAATACATAGTTTACTATATCAAACGTCTACTGTATTTTACTAAGAACAAACAATGTTGCTTTCAGTTCAAAGCAAAAAACAGACATACATTTCATACAAGCTTTCGTGTCAAAAACTGACTAAATTTTGCTGCCCGGACAAGTGCTATTCTGAACTGAACTGAAATTTATTTTTATAAATTAAAAAAAAATTAAAATGATGAATGAAAAATGTCCACTGAAGCGTTCAAGGTCCAGGGAAGCATGTAAGAAAATGAACTCAAGTCAAAGTTATACAACGTCCCTCAACTATCCGGTTGCTAATGCGTTGAAATATTCGTGTCAGAATGCAAATCGTATGAGCGGTGGAATGTTTAATTTTAATTCAATACTATTTCTTTGGCTCATATAATTGCCTTTTTTTAGATTACTTAATAAAAAGTTCTTCATGCGAGTATGCATACGTGCCACAAAGACTAAATCTCGAAAGTGACTGAAAAGAATAAACAATGTTTAACGGCAGAAGCCTCTACAAATATTCGCCAATTTAAAATTGGCTTTTACAACATCAATCATGACCTGTAGTACTGTACTGCCGGCAGATAGTGCCAACAATGCATCAACACGGGGATAGTTGCTCAATTTCACAGCGGCAGGTTTCACACACCAAACAGTCAACCAAGGTACAACTTAATTGAGTGCAATAAACATGCTTTATAATGCTGTAAGAACAAAATGACTTTCTTCTCATCGCTTCCGCCACACAGATAGCCCATTTGGACGGTTTTATCTTCCTCATAATTTCGTAGTTAAAACTTCATGTGAAATCCTTTAAGTCCACCCAAAAATTACAGTCAAACTCGTGAGCATTAAACTGATGTTATTACAAAGCGCGCTTGCATAGCCACAAATGCTTACGTCGAAAACAGACCAACTTCAGAGTTCAGCTATTATTTTCTCATAATGGTGACTTAGAAGGATCTTTATCGCCTTTCATCATCCTGTCTGTCTTTCCGTTTTCTTTTCGCTGCTTCACCTCTGCATGTGATGTGACACATAGTGGAGCAAAAAAGAGTGAGTTCTCAGTCAGACACATAATGCCGTAAGACAAATGACAAAGTTTACGACCCGCAATAAAGCGATTGAGACGACTGGAGGAGATTTATGGAAATTTGATGAAAAAAAACTCACTCCACCATCTCCGCGAGAAGATCACAGGAGTTTTGTTTTTACTGCGCGAATAAGTGCGTTTTTATAAATGTTTGTAGAAATATTGTCTTTTTTTGTCTTTCCACTCGTTCCATTCCCCACTATCGTTTGCTGGAGCTCTCTTCATTCTGACGATGTTCATGTATTGGATCGTACTTAAATTTATATTAACGGTTCTCTACTTCTGAAGGACTACCTTTTGCTTTCATTTATTGCTCGAGATGATAAGATGGCGAAAAATGCGAAGCGAAAAAACGAAGTGACTGAAGAATATGATGCTTAACAACTTGGAATGCCATTAGGTGACTCAATGGACTGAAGATATTGTGAAAACAATATGACACACGACCAACAAGACGAATTGAGTTCTTAAACTGTCGGCAAGAATGAAAGCTCTTTTTCGTCCCCTCTTCTGCTGGTGTCCTTATGGGAGCATTCAACTTCAACGTCTTTTTAAAGGAGGACCTTAGGTCCTAAGCGGAGTTTAATGGAGCGGAGTTAATTTAACAAGATTTACGATGAGCGAAGGCAGATGAAGTACACACCTCTTATCTCCTCTCGCTCGTCCAGTGTAACTCGAGTGTGCTACTCTTTATGCAAGTGTGGGGTGTAGGTCATCTCTTTGATGAAGTATATTTTCATCTCATCACGATGGCGTGTGAAATGGTGCGGAGGACGACAAAATAATATTGTTTGCGGATGTTTTTCCTTTTTTTTGTTTTGAAGAAATGAACTAAATTTATACATCAAACGGTTCTGTCTTCATTTTCGCACGCTTATTGACATTTTGATGACGTCCCGTGAAGTGCTGTCGATTGAAAGGACTTCACAGTGAATCATAGTTTAAATTGGCATGTTCCTACACAGCGACACTTTTGGATTTCGGGGGAAAAAGACAAACAGAAAGAGGAACTAATCAGTGGACCACAAGCACATTCTATTCAGGATCTTGTGTAGAACTCGCATCATCACGTCTAGAATTGAAATTGAATCGTAGATGTTAAAACACAGACTTTCTAATTAATTCTGTACGAGAATTGCATTTTATGGGTTGGATGTTTGTGAAGGAAATTTTATTGAATACAAGGATCTGTAAATTATTCAAATAAGTGCCTCCTCTACACCCGACTCTCCACTTACGCAATAAAGTTTTATATGGCCCCACATGAACCCAGCAGCACAACACAATCCCAGTAGTATGTCATTTATTCTGAGTTTACCTTCGAATGACCTACTTGCACTGCTGGCAAATTAAAATTGATGCCTGTTCGTGTCTGACAATCCAAAGAAATACTAAAACTCTCTCTCAGAATGTGGAATTTAATCAACTCCCTTTTCCGAATCTTGTCTAAAGTGTTCCTAACCAAACAAGTAGACACACACTGAAGTGTAAAGAATCAATACAAATGAACTTAACATATATTCACACACGTGAAATGTTACTGGAAACAAAAATTAATTTGCGGTATAATCCCTTTCCAATGCACCGATAAATCCTTCAAAATCACATCGCCACCCACAACTGGAACAAATCAGTTTAGTCTAGTCCTCCTGCCGCTGGTTGGCGTGACTCTGCCGTCTAAAACTTAATTGTTCCAAGAATTTATATCACATCCTGTTCATTCCACATGGAGACCACTAATAAATAAAGACGCGCACAAAGTCATACAAAAATCTATATTTGCTCGATATCCTGTTCGTACTCAATTTGGAAATTTTCGAAAATTGTTTACACGACAGGCAGAGCAAATATTTATCGAACGGTAAACATTACGTTAAAGAATATGAAATGCGAAAAGTCCTTAGAGTGGGGGTAATTTTCAAATAACACACACATGTGTAAACGTTTTCAAGGTGTAGCAACAGCAGAAACATAAGTAGCTCAAGGGAAGGCTGAAGGCAGATAAAAGGAAACCGAAATACAAAACGAAACCGAAGAGGAATGATTCAATAAATTATTCGCGAATTTCCCAAACTCGTGATAATAATGTGACGTTGGGTGGCGACATCAGGTAGACACTTGGATGAGAAATGGGTATTCAATGGCCCTTGGGGCGCAATTCGATTTAGGGGCAAAAATCGCGATGTATCACAAGACAGTTTGCGCGCTGTGTTCACGTGTAAAGTGACGCAAGAAATCACACCCAAAAGGACGCTCTGATTTGTCTGATGATTTGTTTGCTTTAATTGGACCTGAATGTCTGAGGCGATGAGTTGAAAGTGGCGTGTGAGAGAAAATACGATTGCCAACATGAAATTGGTTCAGTGTTGAGTTCACATTTTAACGATTTTATCGTTGAGTCAGTGAGTGGATTTTGGATACCCAATAAACTTAACTGAAACGCAAACGGTATAATTTAGGTTACTCTTAAGTGAGTAGTTAGATGACCCAACTTTAATTGACTCAAGTAAGCAAAATGTGGTCATCGGAAGCATCGTGCACATAATAATAACTTTCAAGTGCACGTAATTCAGAACTTATGTAAAAGTGCAACACCATGTGTCATGTATGCACGCCTGGAGTCATTAAACGAAACTTAACGAAACTCAATGAAACTCAACGAAACCCAACGAAACTTAACGAAACTTAACGAAACTCAACGAAACTTAACGAAGTTCAACGAAACAACGAAATTTAACGTAATTGTTTTTGTGGTGATTTCCATATATTCGTTCGATTGTTCTAATTTACTTAAATAGAGAATGTCCATAAAGATTGAGCGTTGCATGGGCCCTTTGTACAAGTACGATGGTCAGGTGACTCCTACTCATTCGACGCATTTAAGGGCCTTAACTGCTGGCTGCCTCACCTTGATAAGGCTATGTGCGTGTTAAGAGACTATGAGACTCATAGTCATCTTAAGTCGAGTCAAGCTGTTTTAGATGCTTTACCGTACCAAGACAAGAGGATGGAATGGAAGAATTTATGAGCTTGTACCATGGCCAGTGAATTCACAGTATTTCCTGGAATATTACAGTGTCCTGGCATACACAAAAGGTGATTACTAAGCTAAATGATCTTGAGTGTTTCGGAGTGAGTCTATGAATGAGAAGTGAATGCACTCAGAGATTTTATAACAGCCTGGCTGTCAGAACAGATGATCATATTCATCCTTTTCGATTCCTAATAACCCTATTCTTGAACCAATAATGAGCTTCTTTTATTGAAATAGTTTTCGCCTATAAAGCCCACAAATTTGTGGTGGAGAGGAAAAATCCATTATTCGTCGTTTAATCAACTATCTTCACATCAAAACATCGTCTGTCGCCTAAAATCGTATCGCATCAACGTACTCCGTTAAACTCTCCAGCTAAATCTTGATATGCTTATATCGCCAGTTTAGTATAATTTGATATCGTTAGCGGTGAACATTTTCACTTATCCCCTCGGCAGCACTTGTTCATGTTAATGACCTTGGCAAGAGGGAAACTAATTAACACTAATCTGTCCTCAAAAATCCGTGTTAGCTGTGCCCATGTCCACATGCCATACAATAAAACCCGAACAAAGCCGACCAACGACCACCAGGCGAGGCGAGTCAAAAAGCGAGTCACACAAATCAAAAGGGAATATTATGACAAGCCAAGGGACAAAAGGGAAATAATTGAAGGAGAACAAACATTTTGCGACCAAATTAAGATGCTTCCACTGATTACATCAGTTCAACAAATTAATCCCGCTTGAATGTGTAGGGGGCACATACACGTACATTCACTGGCCATACTTGCTGGCTTAGGGTGATAAACATTGGGATACCGCATGGAAGTCTGCAAGCACCTCACCGGCCGGCCATCGCAGAGCAGCCCAGCCCAAAAATAATCCCTCAAATTGTGTCACACAAAGGCATGTACTTTTTTATTCTCCTTATTTGCAAGGACTAATCCGATTTCATGCGACTGTCGTACAGCTCCCAATAAGTGACATACAAAAATGGGTGGCCTGGGAGTATTGTCGAATTATCGAGCAACGACACAGAAGTCAAAATGGAACGACAATCTGTTTTTCTACCCCAGCCACGGGCAGGATGTAAAGTTGAAAGAATCGGCGTTGAAAAGTCGCCCTTCAATGGCGGAGATGCTGATGAAATGACAGAAATAAAAAAGAAAAAACATGCTGTAGTACGTGTCCAAGGATCAGATTTACTATGTATTCATCGAGGGAATGCGTCATCCTGACAGAGCCGGGGAGCGCACATCTTATAAGTGCCTTTCCGTGGGAATTAATCCTCTCAAGGGGGCTTGTGAATTTGTGAATGACGCTGAAAAGGACCCAATCTTTCACCGCCCCCCTCTTGACACTCCACATCCCTCATGTCACTCAATCAAAAGGACTGTTTTCAGCGAATTCTAGAGACGGAGCTCCGAAAAAGTTTTCGCCGACGAATTGGGTTGCACCGACCGACAGATGCAGGCAACAATTTGCCGCACGGAATTTATTACGCTGCCATTTGGCTGGAGGAGCGGGCAGCTCTGGATTTCGCTCAGATTTATAAAGTTTTAATTGGAATTTTCAAGGAATAAATTGTCAAAAGCAAGAGAGAGAGGGGGAGAGGAAGATAGACTTAAATGAAACCATCTGGTGACTTACCTTTCGCAAGAAACGTTCATTGCACTCCTTGGCTGTGCCGCGCCAATGTCTATGTCGATAACGCGAGTTTCCCAGTTTTAATGTGCCACGCAATTGTGCCGCCTCGGATACCACCCGCCGTATGGTCTGATACCTCAACCGGTTACATCGATGAACCGGTTTCATAAGCATTTGCGCACCGTGCTCGGGCTCCGATTCCGCACCAGAGCGTACGTGGTCGTCATCATCATCCACCCAGGCACTGAGGACACCCTCAACAAAATTGTACAACATTTGAATATTTGATTGCATCGGAGCCGAACCGGACGGAGTATCAGCGGATGGTGGCTTAATGAGCTTTCGATTCTGGCACACCTCCCGCAAAAGGTTCTCACCGAAATGCACAGTCTTATGACGTCTCCGCCGCGAATTTAAGGATGCTGCCGATGCCGACTTCATCAGCTTAGCACCGTGATGGTGGCCAGCGCCGTTTCCCGTACCGTTGAGACCGACGGCCGAGCCGTTGTGTTTCTTTGATTTACCCGTGGTACGTGGTAGCGAGGCACGTGAGTCGCCGCGAGTAAGGGTGTTGGGTTGCGAGTTGGAGCGATACTGGTGGATAGTGGCGACTGTTGTGGTGGTGATTGCGTCGTGTGGAGAGTGACGCAAACGGTTAAAGTCCGCAGCAGATCGTGGCAGTGAGTTGCATTTTGCAGCATTGATACATTTTTGATTTTGACACACCCTTTGCGGTCGGCACTCGCGGCATGTGCTCGAACAGACAGGTGTCTGCTGGCGGACCGCCGCCGATGTGTGACGGTCGTAGCATTCGTTGTAGCAGCAGTTCGGGTCGGTGCATATGGGCAGAAGTGGGCAGGAGGGATCTGTACAAGGTGGCGATGGACTTCGTGGGGCTCGTTCTGCCGACGAGGATTTGCGCTTAGTTGTAGCACCAGTGCTGCGGGAGCCTGTCATGTCGGTCACTGTTGCGGAACGTTGTGTCTGATGGCGTCGGGAACGTTCACGTTTGGCTTCGCGATCTTTGGATGACTGTTGCTGTTGGGCTAGTGGGAGCGAGTCCTTCTGTGGTGGCGGCTGTTGCTGGTCTTTTGGCACGTATTGGTATCTTTCTTTGTGGGGCTTGGCATAAAGACGCTCAAGGTTAGGGGCAACAACTTCGCTGGCCGAGTGTCGAAGCTTACGTTCTCGGGACCGGTCAACATGCTTCGGGGGCGATGGCTTTCGCTCTGGCTGAGGCTTGCCCACTGACTGCAGCTTATGCAAGGGATAGGGGGCCCAATCCGCCGCAGATATTATCTCATCCTCCATTTCACGATCTGAGTGGCCGAGTGAGTGACGCTTCTTTGGCGCGGCTGATGCGTCTTCATGAGAGTGGCTGCGTGGAGCGTCGCCTCCGCTTCCGTTGCGTCTGTGGTGGCGAATCGTAGTCTTAGGAATAGCACCGGTTTCTTCTTTCGATTTCGATGTCTGTAGCTTGGTGAGCCATTCGACTATATCACTCTTCAAGAGCGAGAAGTCTCCCGGTCCGGAATGTTGCCGCTGCAGGGGCTTCTTGAGCAACTCCGTGAGCTCTTCTTTCAGCGACTTCGCGTACGATGTCGCACTAGTTGGCTTTGGATCGGAAGCCTGTCGCTCGACCATACTCCGCTTGCGCGGCATGTGCTCCAGCAACCATTCGGGCACTTCGTCTTTCATCACAGTTGTAGTGAGTTCGCTTGGACCTGAAGAGGTTCGCGTTGGTGGCTGCTGGCGATCCAGCCATTCTATGGTCTCTTCCCGCACTGGGCCGCTCTCGGCTGATCGCGCTGAGTGCCTCTGTTGGGCTTTTCGATCGAACCACTCGGATTCGTGAGGCGCCACAGCTGAGTTCTTTCGCGAATGGCCTGTATCGTCATCGGCACTTTTCTGACGACGCGGGGGCAGCTGAGGTGGCGGCAGTTGCGGGGATTTCTCTTCGATATGCTTATGATGAGGCACTGGTGGAGGAGGCAATGGCTGATGCTGCTGCAGTGAGGGGGGATGGGCGTGCGTATGGTGAACATGAGGATGAGCATGCTGGTGTGGCAATCGGACAGATCCTTTTCTCTTAATGCATTTCTGCTCGATTGTGTCTTCGTCACGCGCCCTTACTCGACGTGTTATTTCAAAGATGTCTCCGTTGATTTGATGGTAAAACTTTTCAACTTCCACTCCACGATCGAACTCCTTCTTTGCATGGCTGACAGTGCGTGGTGGGGGTTGTGGTTTTGCCGGCACCGATACATCCTCCTTCTCATCATCACCATCATCCGAATCACCAGCTTTCGCTGCTGCCAATGCACTAATTGGCTTTGGAGCGGCGATAGAACTTGCGTCCGATGGTTTCTGCTGGAGCAATCGATCCAAGGAGCCATGATGGGTTTTTATTGTTGGCCCCAGTGGTCCCTCGCCGAGTGACTGCAGTCGACACTGTGCATTGCATATACACACACCGCGCTGTTTGCTTCCAAAACGAAACAAGCTACTTGCAAGTCCACTAACTCCTCCACCGCCAGTGCCGCCGGTGGTGCCAGCACCCCCAGCCCCGGCTACATCCCTTCCCGAGGCCGTTGTTGCCGATGTCAAATAGTTCCTCCCCTGAGAGACTGGCGTTATATCGACTATCACGCAACAGCAATGCAACGAGAAGGTCTTCTTATCGCCTCCGCCACTAACCGAGTTATTGTTTTCACTACTGCCTTCACTGCTCTTTTGTGAGGCGGCCAGAATGAGCTACCGCCAATCTCAGCCGTTGACTGGTGCAAACTCCCTTCCCAAAGGAGCTGTTCAAATATGTTGATGGGTTGAATGGTTATCCTTGATGCTGGATGCAATATCCACACGCACATTCCACAATTATTTGCATTGAGCTATTGTTGTAAATTATTTTCCACGTACGTTTCTATTTTTATTTTTCATTTGTTTTTTTTTTTTTTTGTTATTTATCACAAGTATGTATTTTATTTTATATATGAATATACAAAGATATTTTTTAGTTAAATTTATTTATCCTAATTGGCTATAAGACTATTTTTGTTTTTTTTTTTTTTTTTTGATTTTGTTTTTGCTTTAAATCAATGCTTAGAAGTAGAAGAGAGCCGATTTCGATTCGATGTACACGAAGGGATATGCAGCTTCTAGCGACTAAATTTACGTTTTGTTAACCTAAACTGTGTATCATTTCCAACTCGGAGAGCGGAGAAAAACATTTTTTTTTGATTTAGTTGTTTTTTTTTTACATACTTATGCGTATTTTCGAATAACTCAAATTAACATTTTTAATACATTATGCATTAGAGATTTAAATAATTTAAACTTTTTCTTTTATTTACAATCAAATCACAAGTGCTCAATTCTGTTCGAATGGAAAAATGTCCTCTTATTCGTATTTACATCTTAATGGGTAGTCTTTAAACGCATTTTACTTGTATATTTACACGGCTTTAGTTTTGATTTAACGTATAACTTTGCTATAATTCACTAGATATATGTATATATATTTTTTTTATTTTTTTTTTTGATTTTCACAAATAAAAAACAGCAACAATAAAGCTCTAATTACACATGCACGCACAAACAGGATACAAAAAAATCATTTAACTAGTGTGCGAAGCAACTGAAAACAGGTAAAAGGACTTCACTCCACTTCACGTCGCAGTCGTAGTCGTAGTCGTCGTTGTTGTCGTTGCCGTTTTTCTTCCTTTCTCTTTTTCTTGTCGCTATCTCTCTTACAGTGTCGTAGGATTATTTTCCAATATACACGTGCCAATATTATTTTTCAACTTGCTGACATATTTGCCTTTGCTCCTATTGCCTACGTAAACACGAACAAAACAAAAAAATCACCATACATGTTTATGTTTTGTATCCTTAGTGTCTCGGGTGTGCGGACAGACGTGACGTGGGTGGTGTGCGGGCGGTGGCAGCGGTCGGTTAAAGAATGCGAGGGGCGGGAGGGCTGGCCAGTAGTATATGCCTGTCTGTTGTGTTCTATGTGTAACTGAGAAAGGATGTTGATTTAAGTGCGCTTTTAACATATATTTATATTTTTTTTATTTTATTCTTATTATTTTTTTGTTGAAGTAGGTTGGTGTATATGGCTGAGAGCAGAGAGGATATATATATTTTCTTATTTTCAACTTGTTTTCAAATTTTTTTCTTCACTATTATGGTATTCCTTATAAATGCTAACACACACATTTATGGTGGCGAGGAACACAATAAAATAAAACACACACGCACACACACGAGAACTGAAACAACAAAATCAGCGCACAATAAATTTCGACGAAAAGAAAAAACCACGCACGAACTTTCTCCTGCAAATACAAAGAGTAAAACAACACTTGTTTGGTAAAAGATGTATTCTTTTAGTGCATATATCTAAACGAGTGCGTTCAATAGAGCAGCACACACAACACCCGAGCGGAGGAAGTAACGTCAACGGAAACACGCCAGCATTCCGGACTTGAGAGGCAGCATTATGCTACTGCAGCGATACCGATGAACATAATAACACAATGTTTGCGGGCAGACGACGGCGACGACGTCAGAGTATGGCGGTGAAGGACACATCCACAAATTATAAGAGAAAATTGCACAAAAAAGAAAAATTCAACTGAAACTGAAACAAGGACAAAATCAAATCAACAATTTTCGTTTCGTCTTTTCTGCTCGATTTCGAACTCACACACACTTCTGAAATATAAAAGCAAAGCAGGATGACAAGCTAGAAATCTGTATCCTGACACAAAAAATACAAAAAAGAAAAAACTCAACAATTATTAACCGAAAGTAAAGTCATGTTGAAAAAAAGGGATGAAACCAGGAGAAACAAATGAAAATAACTCTACACACTGTGTGCGCTTGAAGTGCTATTGTTATTATTATTATTATTTTCTTTTTTCTCTTTTATTTATGTGTGTGGCGCGTTTCACGGGAATACTTTTACTGACGCACACAACACCCGACGACGTTCTCGCTATGACTGAGGTACTCCGACAACGTTATGTTTAAAATCGTCCATTTTGAGAGAGGATTCTGTGTTTTCTTCATTTCTGGTGTTTTTTTTTTCCTTTTCATTTCCATCTTTTTTTTCCCATCAAAAGCTTATAGCATCCATCAAAGCAGACCAGAAACAGTGGATCCCACCCATATCGAATGTGTATAACAGTTGAACAAGCACTTCTAGGGCGCTCGTAATGGCACGGTCCACCGAGCGAGAGGGACTATACCGAAGGACTTTACATAATTTGAGCTTTTTCCTCCTCTAAAGTTTGCGTTACCTTACCGACCGAAGATGAGCACGGTATATAATTCCTGCGCAGTATCGGGCACTTACATAAGCTTAGATCTTTGGGGAAACTGTTACATGTATGGGGGACAAAGCTCCGAGATGTATTGCCAATACCATATGTTCGGAATGGAGCTAGGAAAACACCAAATAATGAAAGTGAATTGGCAAGGCTCTCCCAAGCAGGGGAAACTGAACTTTCGCTCTCTTATTGATTGTAATGTGCTCGTGGTTTATATGCTCGTTCTCTCTTCATAAGATAAGCTTTAAGTAAATGTGACCAAGGTAAAGGCGAAAATTGTTAGCCTATGGCCGCAGATTATTTTTGAATTTTCGGTTTGTTGTAACACAAACAAGTTATGCACCGCAGAAGGATACAATTTACACTACTTAGCTTTTGCAATAAGATTGACGACAGTTGATTGAAATGGTTGATGAAATGTTAATTGAGGGGCAAATTAAGTAGCGCAACACGAAGTACATGCTTTACTGCGGCTTGATTAAAAAACAGAACCAAGACAGATCTTCTCTCCAATGAAATCAAAATAGACATCATTTTACGATGTGAGCTTATGCCATGACCTCCCGCTCCTAAATTGAATTAAAGAATATTCCAAATGATTGGGAAAACTTAAAAAATTGAATATACGCTTGGATTCGTTTCCTTTGAGGGCACTACAACTTCGTGCATCCAATTTGCAATCTCATCCAAGTAAAACTTCACAGATCCACTTCGTCCTTGATCTTAGAGAGGAACTCAAACGTCAGCGTCATAATATGAATTACATAAACACTTTTCTAACATCCCATCAAACTTACAATTAATATCATACTACAAAGTCTTCCAACGAACGAACTATCCACACCCCTAGCTCGTTCGGAAGCACTTTCTAACCCCCCCGTACAACGCTGTTAGCAAAAACATTCCCAACAACATTAAACCCAGGACACAGATGTTGGTTGCGGGGGGTCGTGAGGGTGGGAGATGAGTAGAAAAATACTGCCAAAACGCTTTTCGATGTCGAAAAGGATAACCCAATTACAAACTTTTTGATTCAATATGCAGGATACTGTAAGTAGTTGCACAGCGAAGTGCATACATCTATGATGGTGTGTGTGTCTAGTGAGGTCGTGCGAACGAGAATGCGTGGAATTTGATGACTATTGGCGTTTAAGGTTGTAGATATGATATTTTTTTATGCGTGGTATTGAAGTTCATAAGATTAATTGAGGGACGAGGTGGATAACAAGCTTTTTGGATTTAAAACGCAGCACTCAAACAGTGTGTAATATTATTATGACATTTTTTATCAAATGGTCCTTATTTTATTTTGGAATGGAGTTTAGAATATGATTAATTAATCTGTCTAGGGCACATTGAAACCCGGCTTGAATCTGGTTACCTTGGATGGATAGTGATTGGGATTTTGTACGCTAGAAAATTGTAATTAAATTATTAATGATACGTCGAATTCAAGAATTGTGCATCCTCTAGCTTAATCTGTGACCATTGCTTACGAAGTTCTTTGAGCTCTTTAAATAATTTTATTTTAAGTTGCTCCTATCAGAACGCTATATTATTTCATCAAGACGACATACAATTGAAAATAAAATAGAAACATAAAAATTAAATAAAATAAATAGCACATAATATATATAAATAAAAATAAAATAAAAACATAATTTAAATTGAAAAAAAAACAACCTGTATCGCTCTCTTAATCACGAATGCCATTCTAATTGAATCGAGAGAATCAGCACGCTCCCAAGGAAATTAACTTTCATTCCCCTTCAATAAAACTTGTGGATACGTCATAACTGCTCTATATTCTCAAACATACTCGCACAAGGCATCCAACTTTCAAATAAAAAAAAAATCGCATCACCCACTTTCATTGAACTAAAAGCTTTCATCGAATTTCAATGGCGGGAATGACGTCGAAGGGTGATGGCGATGGCAGTAGTTGAAGAATCGCACATGCCCATTATTTATAAAATTACATAAATGAAAAATTACTAAATGCAACTCTTTAATAATGAAATTTAAAATACAAGAAATGTGTTCACTTATATTCTTCAGTGTTTTCTTGTTGAAGACAGAAGAAAAAAAAATGAGGTTCAAATACGACAATCGACAAAAACTCTCCGCAATTTGTTGGCAAGAAGGATAAAAGCACTCAATGTTTACACCATGGAATTGAAAAAGTTTTTGTTATAAATATAGAAAGGGCGTGATAATGTTTGCCCGAGTTGAATTGCACTAGAAAGTGCAATTCATGGGCATTCCTGGGATTTTTTTTTTTCTTGTGGACTTAAATCTTGAGTTCAAATATTTGCGGACAGCTGTTTGATGTTGTAAAATATATTTCTGAGATTGTATAGGTATAGGCTTTAATTTTGTATTTTCATTGTAGGCGGGTCGCAGGGGGCATTTTCACAAGCATGGGTGGCATCACAATATTATGGACATTATCTTCAGGCTTAACAGCTTCTTGTGACCCTAAATTCTCACTTATAAATTGTATCTCGTTAAAATCAGACACATCAATCAAATGAGACATCTGTCCAGAAACAGAGCTCAGACAACTAAGCAAAGGGAATGCTAAGCCCAATGATATGCACATGTGGTTAAATAAGTTCGCATATTTTTCAATCCATTTCCATCTGGATCAACTGTCTTTGCTCTCGAAAAGGTTTGATCGGATGTCTGTAAAGATGGATTTGCGTTTGTGCTTAGAAGCGATGAAGGCGATGGTGCGCTTATTCTAATAAACGTTGCATCTCATACAGTAATCCACTTTGTGCGAAAGTCTCCCCATTAGCAACAATTAAGCAACCGAAATAACTCAATCCACAAACAATAGAACAGACTGATTCCTGATTGCAATTTATTTGCGAAAATAAACCCATTAATTAAATGTCGTGTTCCGATACGATAAAGAAACAAATATTCTCGTTCAACCACAACAACTTCAAATAACAATCATCATTAACTTTTCTTGCTGCGGCACAATCAGTCGAAAAATTTCACCCACAAAATTGATTTGTTATCCTGCCTGTCTCATCTTGTCTGCCTCTCCTCTCCACCCCCACCCCTCTCCCCATCGTTCTCGTCTCACACTCCGCAAACACATTCCCCAAAATTACTCAATACATTCCTGCTCCAGTTATATTTAATAAGGCCGACGACGACGACGACGACTTCGACGATAGAGAGCATCAGATCAACATAAAATCCAGGGGGGAGGTGATGGCTTGCTTGACTTTTCCGACTAACTGATTGACGGATGAGCGGCGGAAACAATCCATCGAACCAACCAGCCAGTAGCACACACAAAAAATTGTTTTTTCCTCGAAAAAGGGTGCGGCAGTGTCAGTCACTTACTACATAACAACTACTCAATCATTACTCTTGTCCGTGTGATTATAATTAGTGAGGAACCTGCCAGCAACACCAGAAGAAGAAGAAGCAACAAAAAAAATAAATAAATTGATCCAGATAAATACGTTTGCTCCCCGTTCGACAAGGCACCCCGCTTTAATTAAAATTTACAAAACAAAAAATCGAATTCTATGTAAGAATTGACCTTGAGAGTGGGTGTGCCAGCCGCCACCCAACCAACCACAAGCCAGGAAAAAAAGTTATATAATCAATCAAAATGTTAATGCCATATTCTGGAACGTGGTACAGTGGCACAGTAGTGAAGTGTTGTTTCTGCTGCTGCTGGATGGAGAGCGGCCGAGCAGGCATCTGTGTTTTTCTTTCTTAGGCCGTGCGCGCCGTGGCTCTTAGCGAAATTAGGATTCTACTGCAGAGTGGCCTCTTGAAAATTTAGTTCATTTTAATTTTTTTTTTTTTCATGCTTTCTGCTTGTCCCTGCCATCGCCCGCGAAGCCGCCGCCGGTGGCTTCTCCCACGATTTGAGCAACAAATTAAGGCCAAAGCAGAAAAAAGTTGCGCTGCTATTCTGATGGAATACAACCGTCACAACAATAACCAGCGATAGACGTGTTTATTCGAAGATGCCCATGAGTAAAGAGTGGCACTTGTTATAGCGTACAGCGTGAGCATGTGTATTTTTTTTTTTTGCAGCCCAAGGATAATCATTATCGCCCCGAAAGAAAAATCCATCTCAATATCTCAACTTGTCTTATACCACAGCATGGTATTTGTAGAGGAACAATTTTATTTATATTGAAGGCGAAATGTTGTGTCGAGGACTGATGACTATGACGTCATCGTGGCATACTCTGAGAAAAGCTTCAATAGCTCGCCAATTATTTGCTATTCCTCCCTCGTCCTCGTACTCGTTCTCGTCCTCGTCCTCGTACTCGTCCGTGTCCTCGTCGTTCCCCGTCGCTCCCCCCTTCACCATTCCTATACCACATCAGCATCGTTGTGCTCACTAGTATCTTCGCCATATCGCCACCAAAGCCGTGTAACGCACTCGCTCTGTGCCAGCTCTCTTGTTCTCTTGTTCGTTCAGTTCAGTTCGGTTCGGTTCTGTTGGGGATGACGACGACGAGGGCCGGAAGCCATGTCCTTTTCTATTCCACATTCATACAACTAAATATATTCATCATAGTCGTGCCTTCGCAACGTATGTATGCATTATCCGTGCATACATAGATATGTACGTGGAAAACGCAATGCATATGCATTTGACATTTAAATATGAAAACAAAAAAAAAAAAAATCAAAAAAACAGAGAAAAAAAAACAGATCTCTGACAGGGGCGGAAGTTAGGATATTCAACATGATGCGGAGAAAGCTTCCATCCATTGTGAGTCCTGCAAATGTGTACTCGTATATGGGTGTACTTTTGAAACCCAATTTCATCCAACCAACACACCTATTGCGATTGCGAATAGAATTCCAACTTTTTCATAGTTCTAGGTACGTGCGCACGTAAAAGATGACATATAGAACGGATAAAGACAGCAATGTAGTTGAAATGCTGTTATGTACCTGTATAGTAACAGCACCAGCGTTTGGTTTAATTTATTTTGAGCTTTCTGCTGCCTCCTTATAGGTCAAAGCTTTTTATATGTTTTTTTGCTTTATTTTTTTTTATTTTATCTTTTTTTCAACTTTTTGTTAGTCGGTTTTGTTCACGATTGACTCTCAAGTGTTGGTGCGGTTCGAACAAGTATGGTTGCATATCCTTTTTATGCAGAAGCGTTTTCATCAATTCCCCAGCGATGTCAATATTAATTAAATTGATGTTTATTGGATTATTTCTGAAGCCAGGAGTGTCAGTGCATCGGATGCGTTACGTGCCTGCTGCGAGTCGAGTTTGCAATTTAATGAGAATTCCTTAATTAAATTGGAAATGCAGACAACGACTAACGACAGAGACAACTAAATTAAAAGTGTTATCAACGCCAGGCGATGATCCTACATGGAGTCAATTCCCCGCATAACTGTTGGCTTTTTTGCTACCAAAAGCAGTGATATGAGTCTCTGTGGAAAGCTTTAAAACTGTTATACTGGGGAACAGATTGCCTGAGAGAAGAAGCTTCTGTGCCGGCAATGGGGAGTGCATGAAGAGACATCTATATAAATGCCCGGGGAGATTGGGGAAAAGAGTACGGGCGTCGTGCTTCACAATCGTCCACAAGAGAGAGTGAACTGTCTCTTTAAAATGACACGATCGTATTAGGATGCTTTTAGAGAGATTTTTATTAACTTGTCGTCTAAAAATTACACCATATGGGCATTCAATAACTGAATGGGATCTAAGCTAGCTTTGAATTTTTTGCTGTGTTCCCACCAAACTGAAACCGATAGGTTTGGATGGACTTCTACTAAAACCTCAGTGGGCCTTGCCCACCGAGTTGAAGTAATTTCAAATGTGACGAGAAAATGAAAAATTGAACATCATTTTAACTTGACAACCTTCCACAGTCGGATGAACTCAATGGGGGTTTCAACTAGCTTTCGCCGAAAGCGCGAGGTTTTCGAAACCCCGAAAATGCATGGCGAAAATACTGATGTTTAGGTAAATGTGATGAAACCTAGAGATTTCGTTTAGTGGGTTTTTGGGTTTTAACTAGCTTTCGAGAAAAGCGCTAGGTTTGCTAAACCCCGAAAATGTATGGCAAGAATTTCGAGGTTTGCTGGAATTTGATGAAACCTCGCGATTTTGTTTGGTGGGTTTTGGGGTTTCAACTAGCTTTCGACATAAGCGCGAGTTTTCGAAACCCCGAAAATGGAAGGCCAGAATTCGGAGATTTGCAGGAATTTCATGAAACGTCGCGATTTTGTTTGGTGGGAACATAGCATCATGCAAACTTACGGGCGTATAGCTTTTCAAAACGATGCTTGATCTGTTAAGTTTTTATATGTGTAGCACATGCAGTGTCTAATGTAAGAATAAGAAAAATCCAGTTAAATACGAGTCACAATTTCCGGTCCTGACTGTTAAAAAACCGTGCTCAACTCAACTCCTGAGAAGGCACATTAAACACACTGTATATCGAAATGTGGGAGTCACATGTCACCTCTTAATTTGTTCATATTAATTAAATTAAAAGACAATGTTATCCACAAAAAGGCGTCAATATTCAAATCAGTCCCCACTTTTCTCTGTCCAACAGTATCCACAATTAAATATAAAAAATCGACGCGAATATGTCATGAACTTATAATTCTCTTTATTGAATGTCGACCCACTTTACGGATAACTCAGTGCATAATTAGAAGGGAAGAAAAGCGCACATTTCAACTGACAACTGCATCTTTTGAATGCTACTCCACATCGGACTCACTGTGTCACAATTCATCTGAAATCACATACTTAGGCATACCTATTCATTAAATAAATAAAAAGCATTTCATTTCAACAAGGACCAAACGGAGAATAAGAAGAAGAAGAAGAAAAATAAAACACAATTGAAACAGAAACAAAACCTTCTGCTATTTGGCCTTTTTGCGCAAGAATCCAAGCGACCTCACAAATATAAACGGTATTCTTTAACCCAAGGACACATCAGGTTATTTTTTTTTGTTTGTTTGTTTGCTATTTTCTCCTAGGCGAATCTCCTCAAAACAATCAGTATGATGGAGTCTTTGGTAGGAGTGAAACTGCATTTGATGGGCTTGTGTGGTATGTAACGATGGTAGTGATGGCGGTGGGGGGCGAGGTGGTTTCTCGGTTTGGCAACCGGCTGAAGCGGATAGAAAGCTACAACGGCGATGGATAGTGTATGTGTGTGGGTGTGTGTGCATGTGAGAAGGCAGGTGAAAGATGGTGTACAATAACAATCCTTTCTTGATTTGCAGATACACCCCCAGTCGCTTCCATCCCCCTTGTTTCTTTGGAGATGCTTTGCAAGACGACGTCATCCTGTGTAGCCTAATTGCTCATTGCATTCATTGGTGCATGTAAGCGAACATGACACACATATTCATATTCCAAAAACGTGTTAGACACACTCGTACTGCAGGGAGACTTACGACGTGGCACCAGAAGAGGAGCATGCATATATGCGTGTGCATGCTAAAAAGCGCCCCATGCAGGGAAGAAAATCTTCTTACATTGTAATAGTAAGAGTATACGTGTGCTACGATTTCAGTTCTCTTCGTTCTGCTCTCTGAAATGTTTCCGCGTTTAAACTCATCGGCATCGATTCTTTTGGATTTGCAAAGTTTTCGGTTTAATCCTGATTCGCAATGATATGCAAGGCTCCATAATGTCCTTGTCAAAATGAGGTAATCTTTATCATGTAAATTGCGAGCTTGTATCAAGGTACTCACACATTCGTTCCGCCTCCAAAAAGTGAACAGAGAGGAAAAAAATGCAAACCTCACATACAATGAAAATGAGTTACCCAGAAGCACAATGTCTACTTCTTACCATTGTGATTTACAATCCTTTGCATATCCTCGGGACCATGGTGTCTTATGTAGAGAGGAGTGCTCCTATTTTACGCAAGCGACGACACAAATGTTATGCGGAAGTCTCGAGTAAATGAGGTCGACTATGTCGATTCTTGGCTTGACACAGTGTTTAGCATGGTGAAATGAGTTAGCTGGGTTTTTCTGGCTCCAATTCCAATTCCTGGATATTTTATTTCGCTATGCTGCATGTGCATTCATGTGAACAACTGGGGATCTTTGACAAACTTTGAAAATAAACGAAAATTGTTGAGCTCTTTAAATTTAAGCACATATTCTGTGTCACGTAGATTTGAATAGACTTAAGTAGTCACTCGTGATCGAAATCTAGTTGCATTATTATGGCAAACGACATTAAGGAACATCAGTCCTTTCAAAGAATTATTTGAGTTCTTGAACGACCACTTGCATCTTCGCACTGGAGGTCAAAATCAAGAAACCCGTGTGGGATACAGACATTTATTGTACATGTTAACTCGAAATACATTCGCTCGAATACCAGCTGCTGACCCATGGAATCGTAGTTTCACCAAAAGTTCACACGCCCGCTGCACCTGTGACTGCCAGTCAATTTACAATAATCATCCAATGAAACGGACGTCGTTTTATTGAACGCACAACACTCAAACGCTGTGTTAGCGATGATGGTTCAGCTACACATTAATGTAGTCTTCGCATTAAGCTCGAGTTCGATTTGGTAAAATAAAGTGGACGGTTGTCTAAGAAGAAAATATACAGTTACGGACAAAACAATAAGACCAGTTAGAAAAAAAAAAAGCCGAGAAAATTGAATTTTTTTATTGACGGCAAATTAACTATTCTGGCTGGCTGCATATTTTCCATTGCTGATAATGGTATCTTGTATGTATAGAGAAAATTGTTCAGTAAACGATATCGACTTGCAAAATGGTGTGGACAAAGTATTAAGACCGGGATACTTGTTTTTCGTATTTGGATTCTGGTGAGTTGTTTTATTTTATTTTTGAGATATCCTTTTTTTAAGAATAAAAATAAACAATATCTGCATAATAAATATGTATGCATCATTTAAGAAAACAATAAAAATTACTATGACGAGCACTGCTCAGTAACCGAAAGAGCTGTGACCCTGAGACTGACAATGAAAGGGATGTTGCAGGAAGAGGTGTCGATACTCATTCTAGTATTAAAAAAAATTGTTTTGAATGCCCTACAGGGACCAAAATCTCACATGATATAAGGGCGACTGCGAAAAATATCTCTCGAACTAAAAGTCCGTCCAAGAAAGGCTTTAACAAATCGGCTGTAGAGATTGTGGTTGAATTAAACCTCCTAGTCTACTCTCCAACAATACAAAGAAAGCTTGAAGAACAACATTTTTTCAGAAGATGTCCCAAAACAAAGCTGATTCTTATGGCACGGGAAAAAAAAGGTCTTAAATTCGCAGAAGACTACCTGATTTGGACAGGCGGGGAAAAAGAAAAAAATACAAAATATTCTATAGTCCGGTGAGACAAATGTGAATTTGGTTTGATCTGATGGCAAGAGGTGGCTTTAGTAATCTGTATCTCGCGGTCTGCATGTCCCACAGGAGTAAAATAGATGAAAACAAATCTTTCCGGACAGAGTTGTGTTTACTCGAAACGGTTTTGTTTGAGCGTGCTTTAAAAATGGACGCCAGAAAATAGAAAATACGACATATTTTATAGCTTTTCTTTGATAATGGCGAAAACGCAAGCCAGGCAACTGGACATGTAAATATTATTTATGGCCCTAATGCTGCATAAGTCAGCCATGTGCAGTTTTGTTTTCATCAATTCCGTTGCGGTAATTTTGATGTCAAAGATGCACCACAATCTGGAATGCTAAGTGTGGAGAATGTCGATAAAATCATGGAAATTGTCGAGTCTAATCGAAGCAGCATTCGATTGCCCAGGGGCACAGGAAACCGTTCGGAACCACTTAAACAAGGCTGGATACAACAAAAATCTCGATGTGTGTGTACCATAGGTTCGAAACCCTGATTCCAGCCAGAGAGGTGTGGAGAGGCGGCACCTTACCAGACGTATCCAAGACGGATGATGAAGGAGGAAGTGTCGTTTTTAGAACAAATCTGTTCGTCAACCAAATAACTGCAGCGTCTGCCAAGCGAAAGTAATGACTATTAACAAAGCTCTGTCCTCTCTAAAGTGGAAGCGAAATTCGCCAGTGATATCTGTACCTTTGCGGATAGCCATTCAGCAATAAAATCCCTGGCATCGTTATTTATAAGCTCTAATATAGTAACCGACTGGCGCGCTCTTAACGAGATATCCGAAAAGTTCGCCTGTGACAGTGCCAGGCCATAGGGACATCCCGGGAAACTGTAAAGCTAAACGCATCACTTGTCTGCCAGTTGATGGATTCTCTCATAACATAGGGACTCCTTTAGCTACCTTCAAGTTACAGCTCAATAATCTCTGCGCAAAGAAAACGAATCTCACATGGTTGATAGGCATCACTTGTCGAATTTCAAGACAAATCTGGCCACATCGCTTACCAAAAAGAGAGGAAGTATCTGATCTCCCTAAAGAGATCTACAATAGTGAATGGGAGTAATAAGGAATAATAACTGGAAACTGCCTCCTTGGCCTTCACGCAAAAAGACAAGGCCTATTCTCCAACGACTCTGAACGACCTCAGCACGACCTCAGCAATACCGGTCCACGCACTAGTGAAGCATGTTGAGAAAGGTGTCTGGTTGTCATAAATCAGGGCAACCCTCTTTGATTTGCACAATGGGTATACTTTGGCCTAAGTGCATTAATGACACATTCTACTTACCTATCTACCTAAATGGGTACCACACGAGTTATCGCCAGAGAACCTCATTGACAGAAATACCATTTGTAAATCATTGCCGAATAGCAACCAACCATTCGTGAAGAGGTTGGTGACTGGTGATGAAAATGGATCGGTTACGACAACGTCAAGCAAAATCGATCGTTATCGAATTTCGGTGAGTTGACGTAAACGGTGGCCAAGCCAGGATTGACGTACGGGAAGATCCTGCTGTGTGTTTACTGCCATTGGCAGGGAACCATTTACTATTAGCTGAGCTCCTACGGCAAGACTCTTTATTGGGACCTGTATTGTTAACAATTGAACCTCCTGAAGGAAGCAATCGTTCAGAAGCGGCCAGCTGTGGTCTATAGGATATAGGATACATATGTCACAAGAGCTTGGCTGGGAGGTCCTCATGCATCCTCCTTAAAGTCAGGAACTAGAATCAAGTGATTACCACCTGCTCCTGTCCGTGGCAAATTGGACTCATCAAATGATGACTGTAGTGTCAGTTCCTAGAGTCGTAGTCGTAGTCGTCAGTGCCTTCGTACACCTCTCTTTATTTATTGAGAATCGAGTAGCTTGATGAAGAGCCCTCCGCACCTTTTTGTAGTAATTATTCAGAAAATATCGATACATCGCACAAAGTCCTATAATTCCAACAGTCAGGCGTTTTCTTTATTCAACTGAAACTACCAACTACCTTCCCCATAGATGTCATTCTTCAGACTTAACAAGGAATAAATGCAATTAACTGCAATGACACACATAGATGACGAACGACAACTTATGAAAAGCGCGCACAAGCAACGAGAAGAGGGAATCAGAAAATCCACAACAAATCAATGCCAGTTGGTTGATGCTCATTTATTTGGCATTTGCTCAGTGAATGATTGTGAAAGCTCTTACATCAAGGACCTAATTCATCGCGCAGTCATAAAGCGAAGAAGGGCATGCCAGAACTGAACTGCTTCAGCGAGTCTCTCGTGTGCTGTGTCACTACTCCCCGATGCACTTCGCAGCATCTGCATCGTATGCAAGTATAATTCTATCAAAAACATTAAAATAAGTAGACAATGACGGGCGGATGTGCAATTTGGTGGTTAAGATTGTAGATGAGAAAAACAATGTCATTACATCATCCTTATATTTTGACAGCCACCAGCACATTTTGACTTCCTATCCGGGCACGGCTGCTTGCCGTCCCAATAAATTCACTTATGAAACATCCTTTCATGCACTCTTACAGGGGATATGTCTTAATAATGTAGAATGCTTGTATTTACATGGACACACATGAATGCTGTTCCCTTGAAGGATTTCACGGTAAGGGATTACATAGTTGATGTTTTCCACTCATTGACGAGGTCTTCAAAATCTGACTGGTATATGCAACACGATGCAGTATGCTCTCCCAGTCACTTTGACTGACATCCACATCAGCTACCAATCCCTGCTGATTCGGTGAATTGATTTATTTTTTATTTTTCCTTTCTCCACTGGCTGTGGTGAAGGTAATTCTTGAAGGCACCAGGAGTGCCAGACACACATTTATTTAACTTTGAGGAAAAAATCGTCGCTGGAGAAATTCCTGATAAAATTGAATCTAACGATGAAATTACGTTTGCAGCACGGATAGTGGCGAGGAGGGATGACATTATTGCAGTCTAGACAGGGAATCAAATTTTAAGAGCTGCCGTGTCGTGACTGGTTTTAAAAAATGGATTGACTTTGCTAAGGTCTGAACTATCGATGGATGAGCGATTTGTTACGAAACGCGTTGAATTGGGAAGTACCTTGCGCTGCACTGGTGTTACCTTTGTTGGTCACGTCGTCGTTAAAGTGAAAAATGAGCTAACAGCGCGCATAATAATTGATAACAAATAAGAGAGAAACGCATTTGGGGAGACCAAGGACGGCTTGGAGAGGATATGGGCAAGGCGCCGAGTATACTTCTACTGATCGGAAAGTGGCAAGACAGGGTCAAACGGAAAATTCGGAATCTTCCCTAAAACTATATAATTAATAATCGAAACTGAGCTTGTCTTGCTGGGCACCTAGGTTTAATTTCCGAATGAACAACGTTTATATTAACCTCCCTCTGCAGTTAATTAATATAAAAAGACAATGTGCAGAGAGTGTACCTGCCAAGAGAAGACAAGTTTTGAAAACTTACAGTTCTGAGATAGCACACAATTATAGATCACCTCTATTCGTTAGGGATCCCATCAGGGGTGGTTGATGTTGCAGCTCGAATTACGGCGCCACTCAGAAGTAAATATTTTAATTAAATATCGTAATTCGTGGACATTTCGTTAGTTTGGAAAGAAAATCAGAAAGATTTGACTTGTGGCTGTCTTGATGTTTGTTGAGTTCTAGGTCCTAAACGGAGATTGGCAATTGATTGAAGCTTGGTACTTAGATTGCTTAGTTTCCCAAATGGGATATAGAATATAGGAGGAGCAAGGAAATGAACTCGTATGAGTTTGCTTCTCTGGTTAGGGTCTTAGAACTATATGCAATTCGCAAAAACCTATTGGACCCTCTATCATTCTGGATTAAGGTCTTGTGGAGTGACGAATCGAAATTTAATCGGTTTGGATCTGATCATGTGTGGCGTCCTCCGAAGCAGGAGATTAATCCACACTGCACTACAAAAACGGTGACGCATGATGGCGGTTGAATTATGGTGTGGGTTCGTGTTCATTGCTTGTTAAAATTGACGCCGGAATGGATCATCACCAGTATAAAAGAAAGAATATTGGAGGACCATATGGAACCCTGATGACAATTTGCCACTGCCTTGGATATGCCAATAATGATCTCCAGCATACTTCTGGGCTAATAAAGAGCTTGTAATAATCCAATTAGGAAAAAAATAATGCTCTACAATCAAGATTCGCAAATGAAGACAAAATGTTCTCAAAACTCTGTTAATCCAATTTTAAATCCAATTGAGATCAACGTGGAGGACTATATTGGAATAACGAAGCCTTAAGATTTGGAGGAGCCTTGGGAGTTAACAAAAGGACGAAGGTATATTCGTTTCCAACCCACAGATGTCAAACATTGGTAATCTTTGCTGAGTGTAGGCAAGTATACGCTAAAAGAGATTTAAATACTACGGTGAAAGCAGAAATAGGCATGCAGCGACTTCCGCAACACTCTGTACGGCTAAGAGCGATTATCCGGCCTAAAAATATTATTTGATCTGTGAAATTCGAAAACAAACCAAAATTAAAATGAAGATAGAAGAAATAAAACACAACAATTGAACACAGCTGCAGAAATTTAATCCATTATCCATCTGAGTAGAGACAATGATTTGATGGCTATTTTATTGTTTTCCTTGTAAAGTCAGTTCGCTTGTCTCAATCTTTCGCAAACCGTGCACAAAAAGCTAGTGTTGAAACAACTTTTGTCTTCTAACTAACCAACAAAATTTACCAAATTGTGGCTGATGTCCGATTTATGGAGTGTCCGCCAAAGGAAGTGTAAAGTATTCAAGATACACAAGTCAAGTCTTGAAAAATATACCGTTCAAGGGGAATGTCCGCCTAAGAGAGTGTCCGTAAAAGGAGCATTTACTGTAATATATAGCAATAATAAAGGCATCCTATTATTAAAAAAAAATACATTTTCTTGACTCTGTGTAAGTTCTGTGACCACATGTAAAGCTTATAAGGAGACAGAAGAACGAACATATTTTCTTGAAAGAGTAGAGGATTTTTTATTATTTCATATTAAACATTCTTTCCATGTTTTACAATACAAAATACCGCTTTTAAAAGAATACACAGTTTTGTTTTACTGCTTTCTCCGAATATGCTAAATCTGCATCCAACAGCATATGCATATCGGTAGCGTGTAAGTTGATGTTGAGATTATTATTATTTTTATTATGGGTGGCGATACAGCCCGTAGAGGGCCAGTGCATTGCATCTACGGCAAACACTCGTGTTGTGCGTGCTCACTAGGGGACACGGTCTAAAGTCTTACTCTGACTCCGATCGGCTAAGTCGAATAAAAAAAGAAAAAAGAGTCGAGAGAAGAGACTACAGGCGATAACATTTTTTTATTTAGTCTAAGTAAAAAATTAGTGAACACTTCACTCGAACGACCAAGATCATGTTTTACAGGGAAAATAAAGACTTATTTTCCCTGTCCTGTTATATGGAGCCGACAGCTGGACGAGCAAGACAGCAGCTCTGATTCGGTGCTTTCGGAAAAATCTACGTCTCATATATCATCCGGTCTGCGAGTAAGATGAATGAAAGAGAATAACCGTGAACTCTGAGAGCTTTACCAAGATGTGGATGTTGGCCAGAAGGCATAAGTCCCCGTCAACTTCACTGCCTTGGGCACATCGAGCTGAGAGGGCCTTCGAATCCGAGCTACCTAGTTTGAGAGAGATAGGAAGGAAGGCTGAACCTGCGGTACATACATAAGCCACCTTGTTGCGATTGCAAGACAGCCTTGTCATGGCGATGGAAGGCAGCTATTGTTCAGGCTTAAAACCTCTAAGGTACATTTGTCTGATCAGTAAGTAACTAATCTCACTAGTTCACAAAATTACAAGTTACTGCAAGCCTACCACATGAATATAGTAATGTACACGTGGACAAAATCACGCGTACTGCTAGTCTTCGTTAACTAACTCTTCACGAAGCAAAAGGACTTAAATGTTAACTTACCTCACATGTCATGAGAACAAGTTTGTTTTTCTTAAAATTCTTACCTGAAAGTAAAAAGAAATAATGCTTTATTAATATCAATTTTTTTGAGTTTTTGTATCAGAATGAAATAATAGACATACATTTCTTTAGAGATTCAGTCGAACATAAAGTGTAAGGTCCTTCCAGTGTTCAAGAGCAAATCACTCAGATATAATCTTGCCCTAACAACTGTACAAATAAGTTCAAATTTCCTACAATAACTCGGTTTACCAATGGATTCAACTGCATTGCTACGAAACCAAATCCCACAAATCAAACTGACGCCAAGATGCAAAGCTCTAGTAACCAAAACTTCCTCGAAAACAATGGCAAATTCAAATAGCCCAAGGACAAACAAACAAAATTTCATTCCTTTGATAGTGTCACTGGCTTTCAACATAGTCGCCTAAGGTCAATTGGGATTAACTTTGCCCCAAAATGTGTCTTCACCCTTTTCTTTTCACTCCAGTATTAGTCGAGCCGAGCACGCTTTCATCGCCCGCAAGAATACATGTCCAATTTCACTTCACCCAACACACGTACTCTCCATGATTCAGACAGAAGTCACAAGAAGAAGGCGAACGAATAAACAACAAGACAATCCCGAATAAACGGGCCAAGAGGTTACTTGTCCCCATCGTTTTGGTAGTTCTCAGTTTCTCAATTGTTGTCTTGGCGTTTTCTTAAAGCAAAAGAGCAACACAAAAAACCAAGTATGGAAGGGAAACACATTCCTTTTTTTTCAGTTTTTTTTTTTTTTTTGCGTTTTTGTAGACAATTTTTGATGGAGAAAGTTGAGGTCCATTTAGTGGCATTTTATTGTTATCTCCAGGCCAACAAATGGCACAGCTCTATGTGTAAGTTTTCGTCCACGGCGGATGCAAGGAAGAGTTGGGTGAGGCAGACGACTTCCCTGCAATTATACGGGGCCAACCGGATGGGAGTGAGACATCCGTTTGACAGAGTAACGGAGGAACTTCTAAGATGTTTTGTTCTTGTTTTTAATTTTTTGTTTGTGAAAAAAGAAGCAATCCTCGTGGATGGCTTGGATGTGTTTTAGGGCGCAGTAATGTAAAGCATAGCATCCTCTTCTTCGTTGTTCTCTGACAAGAATTATTGCACTTTAAAGCATCATAGAGACAGCCCCCTACACCCCCCGGCAAGCGTTGTAATATTAGAGATTTGAAGTGGTAAGGTGGCTTAACTGGCTTCAATAGGAAAACCATAAAACTGGGGGAAATTCTATTACAGAAAGTTTACTTTCTAAAGGACGTGATAAAGTTACATTGATATTCTTTGCCAAACACTTTTTTTCACAAAGTTCTCACGGCTGCCATGGCAATAAGCGTGTATGCTGTGTTGGCTGCAAAGCATCTCGTGGATGCTCATTAAATTACCATGAGAGGAATACCCACACAGATGGTAGTTATTTGGAATTCGCGCGTTGTAGTGCCTTTGGTGGGCGTCTAGACGAATGCAGAAACAAGGGAATCGAATATTTTCTGTACGCCTGGATGAGTGAAGAAATTAATGTTAATTGAGTTGTAGTAACTTTTATTAGGTTGAACAAATGAGCTCAATCAAATGTTGATAGGATCGTCTGTTTTCGAAAACACATCAAAATGCCCTCAGGAGGTCGTCTGTGTGTAACATGCGGTGTGTACTTTGTGTGCGATGTTAGATGAAATTCATGCAGATGGTCGCACCGTAGTTATAATTATTACAGCGACCTTCACAAGTCAAGGAGCAGTGAACATGCAACAATTGGGTCCGAACGGCGAGTAATCGGTTGATGACCTCGTAGTCTGGGCATCACCTGGGGTTCAAACGAGAACACTCTCCAGGCAGCACAATCCTTTGCTAGCTATCTCCAGTCACGCCATAAGCATCTTCTCCGCCTGTGTGCACTGCCCAGGTGCCGTTTGACTCGATACAGGGTGTCTTGAAATGGAAAAGTCGGTATAATCGTTGAATGTGATTGGCAGTGATGATTCTCTCATTAAAGCGAACCATTTCACAGTTTCGGTTGCTCATTTCCACGAGCAACAACTTATTCTGTTCTCGTTTCGGGCCAAAATGAAACCAGCAACAAAGTATGTTCACTTTATGAAGCTACACGCGTAACCTTGTTATGAACGTACGAAGCGTGACTAACTTTTAGATGTGCCTCGATCCATGAGAGTGAAGAACCTTAGTTGTGAACGCGACCGAGTCACAATTCAATTCCCTTCATCAGTTCCAATTAACGAGGAACCAATTAGAAACCTTTCAGTAACCCATCGAAATTGACCACAGCACTTTCAGTTTACACCAGAGTGCACTCCTGCAAACCATCAATGCCAATTTTTAACTCTTCCCCCCTCTCTCCCTCTGCCGTGGAGTATCGCATTTATTTTTCCTCTATTCACACAATAATATGCAGATTTTTCTTTCGCGCTCAATTCTACACCCGATTCCATTGTTCAGTCTGACAATAATCAACAGAAGAGGGACGCACATTCGAGTGAAACAACAATTTTGTTTGTACCCGATATTCAGTTGTGTAGCCGTCCGTCGTCGTCGTTGGAATGACAACAGGAAGTGAGCTGTCATTTGTATCCTATCGCATAGATGTCAAGGACTAAAACTTAAATATCAATCATGTCAACAATTCAAAAGAAGAAAGGAGAACAAACCGACTGCCCTACTGCACGACAATGAAACGCTTCTGGCTTGACATACAATTTGTCAAATTATGTCGAAGAAAAGGATTGTTGGCGAACTGCAAATACAACATTATCAAGTATTGAATGGTATAGAGATCTATCTCCTCTTTTTTTTCATCAATTTCTGCTCAATTAGAGCGCGGAGCGAAGCAAGCAAGGACTCGAGAAACGACCGGCGATGGTGAGGCAAAGAAAGAAGAAACATTAAAAGGAGTCTAATATAGCTACAGAAAAAGGGTTGACATCTTAACTATCACCCCTTCTGGTTTGCTGTGCAATCCTTCATCTTAATCAAGCTCTGGGAGTCCTTAAAGGCCCGTTACGTTTTATTCGCCTCAATTTTCTATTTTTATGTGCTTGCGGCCAACTTCTAAAGTGACTCGAAGGACCTGTGAAGAAAGCAAGCGGGGACAATTTTCCATCTCCGTATGGCAGGGTATGTGTATTATTCCTGTGTCGTCCTGGAACTTGAGGTTTCATTACTCGTCTCTGCTTTTTTGTGGCATGATATGGTTGAACGGACGGCAAATTGCCAAAGAATGAAAGCATACACACGTACAAACAAACACACACACACACACAAAACATTTATCAATTCCTGATGTGTGGCCGAACATGTTGTGGAGAGGGGGGTCGTCGGGTTGATTCTCTATCCCAATGAGACTTTGATGCATGTGAATATAATATTGGGAAGGCAAATGACACCAATGGCACCATAGGGCGAAGGTGAACTTTGCGACAATGAGAATGCGTATCCTTTTTTGTGGGACGCCATCCGGGCAAGATTATTTATTGAACTCCCAATGGGAAAATGATTAAGTTACGTGACTCTGGAGTGTTAAATATCCTCAAATGGGGGATGGAGCTTAATTTCAGTTGACAGCGACAGCTGGGCAGGTGTTTCAATAAAATCAGAAGAGGAGAGTGCTTTAATAAGGGTTTTTTTTTTGGTATATTCATGTGACATTGAGTGAATGAGTCCAGTGCGTCCTTCAAGGTAACTGCGGCTGTTGGCATTTTATGAAGAAGAAAATCAAGTCGAGTAGTAAAGAGGCTGTATCCACAAAAAAGGAGACGACTACTTCAACAGCTCCAACTACTGGGGGTTAGTCCCCTAAACTCGCTTATAAGATATTCTCTGCCGTTCTGTGCGAGTGCCTGAAACCATTCTTGAATAACCTGATAGGTCCTTATCAATGCGGTTTGAGGCCGGGGAGGTCCACCATCGACTAAATCTTCACATAGCGGCAGATGCTGGGAAACGACCAAGAAGTTCAGATCGACATCCACCACCTATTCGTCAATTTCAAGGTCGCATATGACAGTGTGCATGGAGAAGAGCCATGTCTAGTTTTGAGATACCTGCGTCGTTGGTTGTGCGTCAGGTTGTGCAAGATGACGATCGAGAATTCTCACTGCTTTATCATGGTCGGTAACGAGATTTTAGACTAGGCGACGCGTTATCACGTAACTTTTTAACGTCATTCTGGAGGAGGTCGTCCAGATCTCACTCGCCAACTCAAGAGGTAAGATCTTCCAACGACGACATTGATGTGATTGGTCGAACACAGCGAGCCGTCAATGGAGCTTTTGGTGGTATTGAAATGGAGGCGGCCACAAAGAGTAAAAAACGAAGTATACGCTGTCATCAAGAAAGAACCCACACTATCGTCGACTCGGCTAAAATGTCTTGTACTTCTAGGACTTCGTCTACTTTGACTCCCACAGTACGAACTACATAAGAACCGAGATTAATTGCAGACTAACACTTGCCAATCGTTGTTTCTTTGGACTCAAGAATTTAGTAGAGCCCTCTCTTGAATGACCAAGCTAACATTATACTAACATTATACTCGAAAGATGTTATAATTTTTGAAAAATGGCGTCGTACATCAATCGGCTATACAAACAGACAAGCAATGGCGCGCTATAATCGGTATGGAATTTTCGTCGATTTTTTCACCAATCATAGGTCGGCGATGTTAGCGCATGCAGGACGTGGCCGCCACCGGAAATCTTGCGGAAAGTTAGGGAAAATGCGGTATTACGGGTAGAAATATGTATCAACACTGCCGGCAGCTTCTTGGCGGATATCATATTTTCCATTTAACAGAAAAATACTTAAAGTTTACCACTACCCAAAAGCAGTATTTTTATTTATTTAGAAATTAATTAAAAAACAAATCTAGATGATTTTTATTAATGGTATAACACCTTGATCATCTCTATCCTGCTCTATGGTGCCGAATCATGGACAATTTAAAGAGCAGATGAAGACCTTTGGTAGTTCCGCCGAGAGAAAAGTTCTGCGGTCAACCTTTGGTAATGTTTGCCTTTACGGTTTTTGGAGGATTGAATCACGAACTGTGCAAGGACGTAGCCGGGCGTCTACGCAATCAATGCCTAAGATGGCTTGATCGTCTAGAGCGCGTGGATAACACTCCAGCTCGAAGAGTCTTCAACTCCGAACCAATAGGACAACGCAATAGAGACCATGAACGGAATCGATGATGCACACTAGTTGAGATGGACACCAACCAACTTGGCGTGTGCAAGTGGAGGCAGATGGAGCCAGCTGGAGAGGCTTGTTGACTGAGGCCCAGGTACACCCGGACTGTAGCGCCATTAGAAGAAGATGAAGAGGTCTGGAGACTATGACCGACGTGATGTGGTGGGTTAATGCGTCGACGACTACGCTGGGCGTTCCAGGTTCAATGCTAAAACTTAAATATATAACTGCTCGACCACTTTTGAGTCACTGATAATGACCAAAGAGTATTCCTCAAATCGCACCGTCAAGAGTCGATTTATACCTGTAGGTCCCATCAACGTGTGATGAAACAATAACACGCACAACACGAGTGGTTGCTGTCGAAGCTAGGTGCAGGTCCACTTCGATTTGCAAGTAAAGTGGCGAGAAACATTGGCAAGGAAGAGTCTAGTTTTAGATGATGAGTTAAAAGCCTCGTCACAAAATATCTCTGTATTCGCTTCATTGAACTTCATTCGTTCATTGAACCTCCAACTTGCCTCAATAACATCAGTATCCCAGATTTTTTTTTTATTTCTCGCCCCCAAACTATGCCAGCTATTCGTCTGGTAGCCCCAATCAAAATGATGCTAACAGACACAGAACAGTAGCAAAATGTGAATTGTAAATTTCGCTAAATAATGTTAGCATAAATACACACAAAAGCCCCCCATCGCCTTTCAAAGGATAAATGTAAATAAAGGACCTCAAGCCACAGTCTTGCGAGAGCGAAATCAGCGCAGCACGAAATAAAATATACAGAGACAACAAAATATATGAAGGTACGGAAGGGATAGGAGTCCCATATGTTGCACGGGGGAAACATTCACCTCATTTTTAGTTCCTGTTGAAAATTTGTCAACGCAATTAAAAGTCAACTCTGTGTCTTAGAAATAACTACACACCACACACACTATCCAAGGATGAGTTCTATAGTTCCAAGTCTCCTAATTATACAAACAGTATGAATACACTACGCTCGGTTGACAGTTAGAAGCGGATGGGGATACACGCACAGCGATCTCCGCGCAATGGGCGAGCGAGTCATGATTTTGCTGAATTTAAATACGAAATAGTGAATGAACTTAAATCAACCGTGAGTGAATGGGGGACACATTTACGGATACCCTCCAAAGTTTCAAACTTTTCCACTGCTGGCATATGTCGGCTAGTGTTTGCACATCCCCCGATATGACTTTAATTTAGGTGAGCTTACATCGTTACCATAAGTTCTGCGGGTTTCAGCGTAAAATGTATCTAACATCCTTACGATGTGGGTGCTGGAAAGGACACAATTTTGTTCAGTTCACTGCTCGTGGCGATGTTAATGCACGCTTCTCACCAGTTGTATGTTAATTACGATATGTACTTTCCGCGGGGTTTGATGATCCTGAAGAGAAAATCAACCTCCGGTGGGACTCTTGCTGTTTATTCGGGTGTTGATTCAATCAAAAGGTTAATTATTCAACAAAAAGGACTGGGAATTGTGTTTGCCACCAACCAGAGGAGAACGAGCTGCACATGCATATATTTTCTTGAATCAGATGTAATCACTAACATTCCAGCAGATGTACATAAACGTAAAGTTTCCGGGCAATTAAGAAGACAAAGACAGAGGTTATGTTGCTCAGAAAGTTATCCTTAAAATTGAAACTCACATCCCGAGTGCAATCGATAAGTCTCACAGTTCCATCGACATAAATATGTCTTCCCTTTGCATTAGACAAACACTTGAGTTACTTCAAAAGGATGGCCAAGGAAACATTAGAACACAGAAGTGACCCCTTTTTCTACGTCTGCCTATGCCAGATCTATTGGCACTGTTTGTGCATGAATTTCACCAGGACGTAGAGCCGAGCGAAGGCGATGGGTAATCGATTGTTATGCCCCGGGGATTAATACGGAGTCGTCTCATAAACTGAACTGAATGGAAAGGACCCTCTGGAGTGGACTGCTAAACTATTGGAATGGTGATGACACATACAATTATAATACAATACCCAAAGCGTAACCGAACACATTTCGACTTGAATTTAAGATCATGTTAAAACTCTGAGGAATTCGGGCATCTTAAAGCGAAAACATCCGCATTGAATCCGAAGATAAAGGCAGTCAAAAAGCTCTTTGCCGAAATCGAATTTTCATTCAAACGATTTTCAGTCCTTTCTTCGACGCACTACCAGCTCTCCTTCAAGTTCAAGAAACACACTTCGAAGCGCTTAGCTCAATTGCCTTTCTTCTCGGTCGAAAAGTTGAAATCTTTTTCCTCTTCCTCAAATCCACACACAATGAACACACTTCTCCGTCATATCGACAAATCCTTCTTCAAGGCAAAAGTCAAAATGCAAGAATCCTTTTTCGCCATAAGTCCCCGCGTCTCCTTTAAGTGACAGCATACTATTGTGATGATTGTTATTCGAGAAATACATTTTATTCTCATCGGCAAAATTGAGCTGAGAAACTTCCCGCGTATCAGTCAGAGCTCGAGCAACAAGGACTAAAGGACACGAATGAAACACCCGCTGGAACGGAGAGGAGAGTCTGAATAAATTTTGTAGGACGCAGAATTTGCATAGTGCTGCTGGAGATGGAGAAACATGGAATGGAGAAATGAGACAGTAGTCAAATGTATTTAAATAGCGGGAAGAAATAGGAAAATATGTTTTCTATTATTATTCACGCCGAATCGATGCTGCCGTTACATTTTCGCACACCACCGCCGCCGTCGTCGGCGCACCGCGCCGTCAGCAGTATGCGGTGGTGTGCCAGGCAAAGGATCCAACTGAAACACCTATAAAAAGGTAACAATTTAAAATTCCGATTTTCACTTAGCGCGCCAAGTTTCACCCCTTTCAAATGTATCCATCATTCAGGCAGCCTTGTAACCCTTAGGACCAGCACGGGAGCAAGAGAGGAAAATAATCGAAAAAGGATTATGGATTATATTTATTCAAAAATTGAAATGTTGAGGTGAACATGGCGTGGTTTTTCTTTCGTGAATCATCGCTTAGTCGAGGCTAACGGTGAGACTTCAATGCCGCAAGGGGTGAATCACGTGGATGGTAAGCAAGCAAGCGTATCTTAGCCGAGGCACAGATATCTCATTACGGACATGTGCTATAATACTGGGTATCCGATGGAAGAATGTGTGTTTGGTGGTAGATAGCTATAACTGCATTATGTGGATTAAAAGTGAATTTATGAGCACGGAGGTTGGTATGGAGTATTTGACACGACACATAACTTTCTTATCCGAAACAATTTGCATGATTATCGGCGTGTAGATACTTTGAGGGGACGTGTTAACGTGATCTAAGAAATTTCAAGGAGCTATTCTAAGAGGCTTATGTCATATGGATATCGTTTTTGACGTCATGGTATGGTCGTTGCTCTTTGAGTGAATTCAGTTGACGCCATTTATCGCAGTTTAATTTTAAATCGTAGTTTAATACACAGTAATATGCATACCAGTCTTGGTTGATTTAAAATCTAAACAACTAGTAGTGAAGAACACACAATCATCCCAGCCCGAAAAATCTTGTCGACTAAATAGGAGAATAGTAGAATACATCTGTATTTCTCTAAAATAATACCCAGTGTCTCACGTCGTAAGCTCTCATTTGTTCAGGTAAAACCCCACACCATGCTCTTTCGTTCCTTTTGTTTAGTAGTGACAACTTGACGTTTGCGTAACTCCTTTTTACGTGTCGGGGATAGGGATTTAAATTCGATACGATCCATTGTATAAAATAAATGTGAAAGCGACATGCAGACATGTGTCATAATATTTTGTAAATGCCTCGAGTGCCCGGTTCAGTCCAGTTCAGTCCAACCTGAATTGGATTGGTTATAACAGGCAACGTATCAGCACCGAAACAATTAAGTTAAATAAAGCTTCTGAACCTGAACCGTATAAATTACGAACCCAACCATTACCGAGTGGTGTGAACATCATATCTGGTCTGTAATTAATTAAAGGAACATGTGATATTAAACTGTCCTTTCGTCGTTCATAAATCCCAAGGGCAATGCCATGTAACGTCCGAAGTGATTGTGGGAGCATCCCGAACATGTGTATGAACACTGAGTAAATGCGATTGCAAGCAGATGACATGGTGAGGTCCCAGATGATCCAATCACTCCACTTGTGGATATTCATTTAAGCTAATTTAATATTTAAATGGACGGCAATAATGTTATGCCAATTGGTTATAGCTCATTAGGCACGGCTACAGCAAGTGCAGTTTGTTAAATATGACATTTGCATTCGTCGGACGACAGTTGCATTCGTTATCTGTGACATAAGTGTCTCGATAGTGCTGAAGTGATTGTCGTATTGAAGTAATTCGTAATATAATGATGACAGTTGATTTATGAAATCATGAAGGTATATACGTGTTCAGGAATTATGGAGAAGTGAAATCTCAAATATAAAATGGTAGAGTATGCGGTGCGGTCTAATGACTGACTTACACCAACGTGTTGGGGTCATTGTTCCCTTGTGGTTTGCCGTCGTGAGACTTACGATTACCTTAAGGCCAGCTAGACCTTCACATTAGTGAATCTAAGGGGGTTTTTCAATACAACACCAC
This sequence comes from Eristalis intricaria, assembly GCA_964034865.1. Lineage (NCBI taxonomy): Eukaryota > Metazoa > Arthropoda > Insecta > Diptera > Syrphidae > Eristalis > Eristalis intricaria. The sequence continues at coordinate 89,290,082 of OZ035875.1, read as the reverse complement.
TTTAAAATTTTCGAAACATAAGACCCTAAAAATGCCAAAAGATTATGATCGGAAAAATCTCTAAGCATTTGATTTTCCAATTTCAGTACAAGGCCCCTGGTCTACGGTTCTACCACTCAAAACTTCAAACGTGCGTATCTCAGGACTGCGTTTTTATTATAAATAAATTTGAAAGACGGAAGGAATAAATAAATTTGGCTAATTAGAATCCAAAAATTCTCGTCATTCCTCTCTTCAAAAAATTCAAAAAAATGTTTGTAAACTTGTATTAACTGTGACAATATAATAATATGGCATGCCCGACGACTGGAATATCAGCTCCATATGCCCCGTCCACAAAAAAGGCGATCCTACCTCTTGCAGCAACTATAGAGGTATATCCCTGCTCAACGTCGCCTACAATATCCTGCCCAGCGTACTGTGCGAACGTCTAAGGCCGTTTTGCACCGTACTAATCGGCACATACTAGTGCGGCTCTATCTACAATAGACCAAATCTTCACACTAAGGCAAATCGTGGAAAAAACCAGTGAGTTTCAATCGACCTTTTTATCGATTTTAAAACACACAAATCAGCATTAATCGCAAGGACTTATTCGGTGCGATGGCCGAATTCGGGATCCCGGGAAAACTGATCCGGTTGTGTCGCACTACTCTAACAAACACGCGATGCACCGTGCAGTTCGGCTCGAGGACTGCCGAGCCGTTTGAAACCTGGACCGGATTTGGCAAGGAGATGAGCTGCCGTGTGTGACTTCTTCAAATTGGTACTGGAGAAGATAGTGCGGCGGGCAGCTGTAAAGACGGAAGGCACTATATTCTACAAGTCAGTCCAACTGTTGGGATATGCAGACGACATCGACATCGTCACGCGTTACGACAATTGAAGAAGAGGGAAAGCAAACTGGTCTTAAGGTCAATGAGGATAATACAATGTATATGCTGCCGACAAAAAAAGATCCGTCACACACCACCTAGGACAAATCTATATCGACAGCTACAATTTCGAGGTAGTAGGAGTGTGTCTACCTCGGGGCAAACGTAAACTCCAAAAACGACATCACTGTGCAGATCCGACGTAGAACTGCCTTTGGCAACCGGTGTTACTTCGGTTTGTCAAAACAACTGGCATCAAAACTCCTTATTCGAAGGACTAAGGTCATGCCCTCCTGGTTCGGGAAGGAGAGGAAGACCGACCCTCCGGTATACAGACCAAGTCGTAGCGGACGCAAAGCAGCTTGATCTTGATGACTGAAAGCAGCGTGCCCTGGACCGTCAAAGATGGAAGGCAGCCTTAGCTCAGGCACTGACCCAAGCAAGGAAAGTTTGCACCATTCATAGATAATGGGAGATTTTCAAAGCTTCGCCTGAGTGACAGCAGACAGAATTGAGTTTTTGAAGCACTTATTTCCACTCTATTGTCTTCCAACTGAACACATGGTGGCTGGCCAGACGTCTATCAATTTACACGCATTTGCATGTGCCACTTAGAAACCAATTTTTATAAGACGCACGTATGTTTTATGAATTTCTCACAACACTGACGATTTTTGCCTTTTATTGTGTGATGCCCCAGCGGTCAAAAGTATTCCAACAAATGAATAAAATTCAGTGCTCATTATCATTCCACATTGTTGGCTTTTTTCATTCCATTTTTGTGCTGCATCTCTTTAAAAATAAGAAGAATTGTCAAAATGCATGATATTCCATTTATTTACATACAAAATATAATGGGATCCAGCCAGACGCCGAAGGTGTGTTTTTTCCTTTTAATTTTGTTGGTCGTCTATTAGGAAGCTATCTACAATTTCAAGTCGATAGCTTCATTGGAAATTTCGGTAAGTAACGCTTAAAAATTAAATGTGCCCAGGACTCCGACGGAGCGTTATCATAGCTTTCTACGACCAAAGAGCGGGGTCGTGAGTCTTGGAACGAATATGAAAAGCTGAGAGTGCTGTCATGTCAGGAGCTTGGAATCAAGTTGGAGTACAACACTGCTTTTCTAGTTTGGGAAAATGCGAATAGACTGCAATCAATTTGATCGGCATAATGTAGTGTTTTCGTATCCCTTCGTGGTTAAGGCCAAAATAATGTAAAATATACTTCTCGAGTATAAAGCGGGTTCGGCACAGGCACTGATTGTGCAAAGCGTTCAACGCAATCAAGGGTACTTACATAAATCGCATCATTCATCACCGACTCTGTGTTAGGCAATTCAACCAGCAATGCATAGTGATTCATACCGCAGAACACTTACAACATAGTTCCAACTGATCTCACATTGCGCACTCAACGTAACAACCAGTGTTAGATAATCTAAAAACAGCAATCAGATTAAGTACCATTGGATGCTCGGAATTAAGTACATGTATCCCTCATTGTAAATCTCTCCTTGCACTTCACATGGAATTGCCTAATGCCACTCTGGGGATCCTTGGCTGCCAAACGTAAGCGTACATATTCCCAGTGCCCAACTTCTAGCTGATTATGTATTTAAAGCCCGCGGATATAATGCGCTAACCATGGTGGCAGGCTCCTACTTTGTTCCCCGGCATGGATTTGATCAATTTTTGTAATTCCGTCACGTACACTTACAACCATTGGAATTTTTATTTCCAATTGAAGTGTCTGATGGGACACGGAGTCTGTTCATTGCTTTTATATACGCACACAGACACACACATTGTGTCAAAAAGCTCTTTGCCGAAATCGAATTTTCATTCAAACGATTTTCAGTCCTTTCTTCGACGCACTACCAGCTCTCCTTCAAGTTCAAGAAACACACTTCGAAGCGCTTAGCTCAATTGCCTTTCTTCTCGGTCGAAAAGTTGAAATCTTTTTCCTCTTCCTCAAATCCACACACAATGAACACACTTCTCCGTCATATCGACAAATCCTTCTTCAAGGCAAAAGTCAAAATGCAAGAATCCTTTTTCGCCATAAGTCCCCGCGTCTCCTTTAAGTGACAGCATACTATTGTGATGATTGTTATTCGAGAAATACATTTTATTCTCATCGGCAAAATTGAGCTGAGAAACTTCCCGCGTATCAGTCAGAGCTCGAGCAACAAGGACTAAAGGACACGAATGAAACACCCGCTGGAACGGAGAGGAGAGTCTGAATAAATTTTGTAGGACGCAGAATTTGCATAGTGCTGCTGGAGATGGAGAAACATGGAATGGAGAAATGAGACAGTAGTCAAATGTATTTAAATAGCGGGAAGAAATAGGAAAATATGTTTTCTATTATTATTCACGCCGAATCGATGCTGCCGTTACATTTTCGCACACCACCGCCGCCGTCGTCGGCGCACCGCGCCGTCAGCAGTATGCGGTGGTGTGCCAGGCAAAGGATCCAACTGAAACACCTATAAAAAGGTAACAATTTAAAATTCCGATTTTCACTTAGCGCGCCAAGTTTCACCCCTTTCAAATGTATCCATCATTCAGGCAGCCTTGTAACCCTTAGGACCAGCACGGGAGCAAGAGAGGAAAATAATCGAAAAAGGATTATGGATTATATTTATTCAAAAATTGAAATGTTGAGGTGAACATGGCGTGGTTTTTCTTTCGTGAATCATCGCTTAGTCGAGGCTAACGGTGAGACTTCAATGCCGCAAGGGGTGAATCACGTGGATGGTAAGCAAGCAAGCGTATCTTAGCCGAGGCACAGATATCTCATTACGGACATGTGCTATAATACTGGGTATCCGATGGAAGAATGTGTGTTTGGTGGTAGATAGCTATAACTGCATTATGTGGATTAAAAGTGAATTTATGAGCACGGAGGTTGGTATGGAGTATTTGACACGACACATAACTTTCTTATCCGAAACAATTTGCATGATTATCGGCGTGTAGATACTTTGAGGGGACGTGTTAACGTGATCTAAGAAATTTCAAGGAGCTATTCTAAGAGGCTTATGTCATATGGATATCGTTTTTGACGTCATGGTATGGTCGTTGCTCTTTGAGTGAATTCAGTTGACGCCATTTATCGCAGTTTAATTTTAAATCGTAGTTTAATACACAGTAATATGCATACCAGTCTTGGTTGATTTAAAATCTAAACAACTAGTAGTGAAGAACACACAATCATCCCAGCCCGAAAAATCTTGTCGACTAAATAGGAGAATAGTAGAATACATCTGTATTTCTCTAAAATAATACCCAGTGTCTCACGTCGTAAGCTCTCATTTGTTCAGGTAAAACCCCACACCATGCTCTTTCGTTCCTTTTGTTTAGTAGTGACAACTTGACGTTTGCGTAACTCCTTTTTACGTGTCGGGGATAGGGATTTAAATTCGATACGATCCATTGTATAAAATAAATGTGAAAGCGACATGCAGACATGTGTCATAATATTTTGTAAATGCCTCGAGTGCCCGGTTCAGTCCAGTTCAGTCCAACCTGAATTGGATTGGTTATAACAGGCAACGTATCAGCACCGAAACAATTAAGTTAAATAAAGCTTCTGAACCTGAACCGTATAAATTACGAACCCAACCATTACCGAGTGGTGTGAACATCATATCTGGTCTGTAATTAATTAAAGGAACATGTGATATTAAACTGTCCTTTCGTCGTTCATAAATCCCAAGGGCAATGCCATGTAACGTCCGAAGTGATTGTGGGAGCATCCCGAACATGTGTATGAACACTGAGTAAATGCGATTGCAAGCAGATGACATGGTGAGGTCCCAGATGATCCAATCACTCCACTTGTGGATATTCATTTAAGCTAATTTAATATTTAAATGGACGGCAATAATGTTATGCCAATTGGTTATAGCTCATTAGGCACGGCTACAGCAAGTGCAGTTTGTTAAATATGACATTTGCATTCGTCGGACGACAGTTGCATTCGTTATCTGTGACATAAGTGTCTCGATAGTGCTGAAGTGATTGTCGTATTGAAGTAATTCGTAATATAATGATGACAGTTGATTTATGAAATCATGAAGGTATATACGTGTTCAGGAATTATGGAGAAGTGAAATCTCAAATATAAAATGGTAGAGTATGCGGTGCGGTCTAATGACTGACTTACACCAACGTGTTGGGGTCATTGTTCCCTTGTGGTTTGCCGTCGTGAGACTTACGATTACCTTAAGGCCAGCTAGACCTTCACATTAGTGAATCTAAGGGGGTTTTTCAATACAACACCACTTTAAAATTTTCGAAACATAAGACCCTAAAAATGCCAAAAGATTATGATCGGAAAAATCTCTAAGCATTTGATTTTCCAATTTCAGTACAAGGCCCCTGGTCTACGGTTCTACCACTCAAAACTTCAAACGTGCGTATCTCAGGACTGCGTTTTTATTATAAATAAATTTGAAAGACGGAAGGAATAAATAAATTTGGCTAATTAGAATCCAAAAATTCTCGTCATTCCTCTCTTCAAAAAATTCAAAAAAATGTTTGTAAACTTGTATTAACTGTGACAATATAATAATATGGCATGCCCGACGACTGGAATATCAGCTCCATATGCCCCGTCCACAAAAAAGGCGATCCTACCTCTTGCAGCAACTATAGAGGTATATCCCTGCTCAACGTCGCCTACAATATCCTGCCCAGCGTACTGTGCGAACGTCTAAGGCCGTTTTGCACCGTACTAATCGGCACATACTAGTGCGGCTCTATCTACAATAGACCAAATCTTCACACTAAGGCAAATCGTGGAAAAAACCAGTGAGTTTCAATCGACCTTTTTATCGATTTTAAAACACACAAATCAGCATTAATCGCAAGGACTTATTCGGTGCGATGGCCGAATTCGGGATCCCGGGAAAACTGATCCGGTTGTGTCGCACTACTCTAACAAACACGCGATGCACCGTGCAGTTCGGCTCGAGGACTGCCGAGCCGTTTGAAACCTGGACCGGATTTGGCAAGGAGATGAGCTGCCGTGTGTGACTTCTTCAAATTGGTACTGGAGAAGATAGTGCGGCGGGCAGCTGTAAAGACGGAAGGCACTATATTCTACAAGTCAGTCCAACTGTTGGGATATGCAGACGACATCGACATCGTCACGCGTTACGACAATTGAAGAAGAGGGAAAGCAAACTGGTCTTAAGGTCAATGAGGATAATACAATGTATATGCTGCCGACAAAAAAAGATCCGTCACACACCACCTAGGACAAATCTATATCGACAGCTACAATTTCGAGGTAGTAGGAGTGTGTCTACCTCGGGGCAAACGTAAACTCCAAAAACGACATCACTGTGCAGATCCGACGTAGAACTGCCTTTGGCAACCGGTGTTACTTCGGTTTGTCAAAACAACTGGCATCAAAACTCCTTATTCGAAGGACTAAGGTCATGCCCTCCTGGTTCGGGAAGGAGAGGAAGACCGACCCTCCGGTATACAGACCAAGTCGTAGCGGACGCAAAGCAGCTTGATCTTGATGACTGAAAGCAGCGTGCCCTGGACCGTCAAAGATGGAAGGCAGCCTTAGCTCAGGCACTGACCCAAGCAAGGAAAGTTTGCACCATTCATAGATAATGGGAGATTTTCAAAGCTTCGCCTGAGTGACAGCAGACAGAATTGAGTTTTTGAAGCACTTATTTCCACTCTATTGTCTTCCAACTGAACACATGGTGGCTGGCCAGACGTCTATCAATTTACACGCATTTGCATGTGCCACTTAGAAACCAATTTTTATAAGACGCACGTATGTTTTATGAATTTCTCACAACACTGACGATTTTTGCCTTTTATTGTGTGATGCCCCAGCGGTCAAAAGTATTCCAACAAATGAATAAAATTCAGTGCTCATTATCATTCCACATTGTTGGCTTTTTTCATTCCATTTTTGTGCTGCATCTCTTTAAAAATAAGAAGAATTGTCAAAATGCATGATATTCCATTTATTTACATACAAAATATAATGGGATCCAGCCAGACGCCGAAGGTGTGTTTTTTCCTTTTAATTTTGTTGGTCGTCTATTAGGAAGCTATCTACAATTTCAAGTCGATAGCTTCATTGGAAATTTCGGTAAGTAACGCTTAAAAATTAAATGTGCCCAGGACTCCGACGGAGCGTTATCATAGCTTTCTACGACCAAAGAGCGGGGTCGTGAGTCTTGGAACGAATATGAAAAGCTGAGAGTGCTGTCATGTCAGGAGCTTGGAATCAAGTTGGAGTACAACACTGCTTTTCTAGTTTGGGAAAATGCGAATAGACTGCAATCAATTTGATCGGCATAATGTAGTGTTTTCGTATCCCTTCGTGGTTAAGGCCAAAATAATGTAAAATATACTTCTCGAGTATAAAGCGGGTTCGGCACAGGCACTGATTGTGCAAAGCGTTCAACGCAATCAAGGGTACTTACATAAATCGCATCATTCATCACCGACTCTGTGTTAGGCAATTCAACCAGCAATGCATAGTGATTCATACCGCAGAACACTTACAACATAGTTCCAACTGATCTCACATTGCGCACTCAACGTAACAACCAGTGTTAGATAATCTAAAAACAGCAATCAGATTAAGTACCATTGGATGCTCGGAATTAAGTACATGTATCCCTCATTGTAAATCTCTCCTTGCACTTCACATGGAATTGCCTAATGCCACTCTGGGGATCCTTGGCTGCCAAACGTAAGCGTACATATTCCCAGTGCCCAACTTCTAGCTGATTATGTATTTAAAGCCCGCGGATATAATGCGCTAACCATGGTGGCAGGCTCCTACTTTGTTCCCCGGCATGGATTTGATCAATTTTTGTAATTCCGTCACGTACACTTACAACCATTGGAATTTTTATTTCCAATTGAAGTGTCTGATGGGACACGGAGTCTGTTCATTGCTTTTATATACGCACACAGACACACACATTGAACACGCGACGTGTACATCTGTGGGGGGCTAATTTGAATTAAAGCGTAAATGGTTTAACAATCTCGTATCAGAAACAAATCAAATCGAATTTATTGCATCACAGTTGGAATATCAAAATAAATAAGTAAATATTTGGAGTCCGTGAATCACGCTGCAGCAAACAGCTTCAGCAGCAGTTGCATCACATTCTATCCCCGTCAATCAAACACGCACACAATTTAAATATTCAAGGCAAGCAAACGCAAACGCACACACACATACACATACACATACACATACAGGGGTATAAAGCGTAATTCAACTTACAAAATACCATCCTCACCTGCACGTGGTATACCCTGCTTCAGACTAACGAGGCTCTGGTGACCGAGTAGGGGCGGTATAACTCCCATCATATCTGGACCAAAGAAGTCCAGACTGAAGATAAAAGTCGTAGCCAGGAAGGCGAGTGGCTTCAACATCCGATCCCGCCTCAGGCACAAATGCCGCAGGCATTAAGACCGAGCCCAGTAAGGTCTTAATTATGGTATACTGGAAACATCGATTTGGATTTCGGAAGCTATAAGGGCTGACGTTGGTAGTATTCTGTTACCCGAGTAAGCTGGAGTGAAATCCGGTTGAAACGGCTCTCAGGCTAATGCTACACACGCCCCCGTCCCGTTAAAACCTTGGCAGGACTCAAAGAACGCTCAATGTTGCGTCGCCATTAAGTTGGTGGTGTAGGTCCAGATGTAACATTCCTGGTTAGCACCGATCCGGCTCTGGCACACGACCCCATAAGGGCGCGTGTCAACCCTCGCATGGCCTCCCTGCTTGCATAGACAACCATGGGATCCCGGGTGACTACACATTCGAACATTGATAACGGCTTTGAGTGGGGACCAAACAACATGAACACAACAAGTAACTTAAACAGAAACGGAGGAAGCGAAGGGACGATTGTCGCGGCTTTTCAAAGGAGCGCGAAGGTGCAGAGATCACCAGTAGGGCAAATATCAACGCCCCGAGCAAGCGAGGAGGATAGCGTGCCCCAACAAGTACGCGCAAAGCCCATACCTGAAGCAACTAGCAACCCATCTATCTTCCACAAACTAGGGGAACAGATCAAAGCGCTGGTTGAAATGCTGGAAGACGGAAAGAGACGCTCAATCCACCAGCCAATGCGAGACGCCATCGAGAGCATCAAGGCGCTCTATGAACTGGCAGCTATCGAGTCACACGACGACAAGGCCAAAGAAGTGATACGGAAGAACAACGCTTCCCAAACATCCCCATGGATGAAACCCGCAGTTGCGGAAAAAACCAAGCGAGGCCCGGAGCAGAACGGGAAAAGCCCGAGCCCTAAACGCAGGCAAAATCAGCCAGAAGCGACGGGGAAAAATATCACCCGCAAAGAGCAATCCTCGCGCAAGATCGAAGGAAGAGAGAACGCGGAAGCCCATCCCCAAAAAACAACGAAAAAGCCGAAAGCGAAACCCGCGGATAGCAGCAGAAAGCTGAACTCTGCGAAGGATTCGCAGAGGAAAGAGGATATTCCGAGGAAAACCAAGGAGAAAGCAAGACCTGACGCAATAGTTGTAGCAGCGAAGGGCGACTTGTCGTACGCGGATATACTGCGGAAAGTCAAGAACGATCCCAAGCTTGGAAACCTCGGCGAATCGGTGACAAAAATCCGCCGCACACAAAAAGGAGACCTGCTCTTCCAGCTAAAAGGAGCGGGAATAAAGGCCGACCATTTTAAGGGAATAATGGGAGAATTCCTGGGAAAAGACGCAGAGGTCAGAACACTGACCCACTGCGTTACCGTCGAAATCAAGGATATAGACGAGGTAACCACCAAAGCGGATATCTGCGAGGCAAAAGTATCCCAGACTCAGCTGACCGAACTGAAGGAAACAGACATAGTAAGTCTGCGCAAAGCCTATGGCGGCACCCAAGTCGCAATGATTGGATTACCTGCAGAAAATGCAAACTCACTGCTGAAGGAGGGAAAGATACGGATAGGCTGGATCAACTGCCGTATCCGGGAACGCACAGCGCTAACCAAGTGCTTTAGATGCCTAGGATTTGGGCACACAGCACGTCAGTGCAAGAGTGAGCAGGACCGCTCCAAAATGTGCAGAAGATGTGGCACAGAGGGCCACATAGCTAAGAACTGCTCTCACGAGCCGAAGTGTTTCTGGTGCAAGAGCACCAACCCCGACAACGCAGGACATGTAGCTGGCAGTGCAAAGTGTCCGGTTTTCAGGAGGGCCCTCACCAATAAAACATGATGAAGGTTATACAAATTAACCTTAATCACTGTGCGGCCGCACAAGACCTTCTGGCACAAATGTCAAGAGAAGAAAAAGCGGATGTTGCCATCATCAGCGAGCCGTATAAATCCCTAGATGGCGGCAGCTGGACAGATGACACATCCAAGAAAGCAGCAATTTGGATCAGTGGAAACCACACCTTCCAAAACATTAGCACAGGAACGGAATATGTTGCGTGCGCCCGGATAAATGGCACCCACTTTTACAGCTGCTATGCTCCCCCAAGTCTACCACACAGAGAATACCTGAGTCTCTTAGATCATATAGTAGCGGACGCACGAGGAAAGCATCCGGTCATCATTGCCGGAGACTTCAACGCGTGGGCTACGGAATGGGGCAGTAGATGCACAAATAAAAGGGGGGTTGCCCTCCTAGAAGCATTCGCATCGTTGGAGATTGGCCTAGTTAACAAAGGTTCAACACAAACCTTCCGCAAAGCAGGCAGAAGTTCCATAGTTGACATAACGTTCGCAAGCAACTCTCTATTGCCCAAAACAAATTGGCGAGTCAGCGAGAAATACACGCACAGTGACCACCAGGCGGTTGTATTCAAGATTGATAGTGTGAAGCCCAGACAGCGACCAAAACGAACGGGGCCCAAGTGGAAGGACACCACTTTCGATGAAGAAGTGTTTGGAGAAATGATAAGCTCTGACTTCCCCGCCAACACCACATCAGCGGAAAGCATGTCGAGTAATCTGATCCAAGCATTATCAACAGCATGCGACGCAGCGATGCCTAGGAGGTCCACTAGCGGAAGGGGAGAACCATGCTACTGGTGGAACGACAGCATAAGGAATCTCAGGACAACCTGCCTTAAAGCCCGTCGTAGATCCCAGCGTTCCAGAGGTAGACCGGAGTTCCAGGAACGATTGGCCGCCTTCAGGCTGGCAAGGCGCAACCTGGAAAAGGCAATTAAGGAGAGCAAAGCAAATTACTTCAAGAATCTTTGCAAGGAAGCAGACCTAGACCCCTGGGGAGGAGCATATAGAGTGGTAATGAAAAAAGTGAAAGGCAGTAGGACGCCTCAACTAACCTGCCCACTGATGCTCAAAACAATAGTGGAACACCTGTTCCCCAGGAAACCTCCTACAATGTTCGTCCTTACACAAGGAGCTAGTTCGGATCAAATCCCACCAGTCACGGCTGAAGAGCTGCAGATTGCGTGCAGGAAAATTGCCGACAAAAAAGCACCTGGCCCTGACGGCATCCCTAATAAAGCCATCAAGGCGGCCGTCGAGAAGAGGCCCGAACTGTTCACAGCGGCGATGCAAAGGTGCCTCGAAGAAGGTAACTTTCCAAATCGCTGGAAACTCCAAAACCTGGTACTGATACCCAAAGGCAATAAGCCCCCAGGAGAACCGTCAGGGTACCGACCAATCTGCCTGCTTGACACCACGGGAAAGATCCTTGAGAGCATCATATACGGCAGGTTAATCGGTGTGGCGGAGGAGCGAGGAGCCTTGTCCGACCATCAGTTCGGCTTCAGGAAATCGCGCTCCACCATCGACGCCATCAAAGAGGTGGTAGACACAGCAAGCGAAGCGATAACGGGTTCAAGATGGAGGGGCGGTACAAAAAAATACTGTGCCGTAGTTACGCTGGACATCAAAAACGCGTTTAACTCAGCGAACTGGTCCTGCATCATGAGAGCCTTGAATAGGATGAGCACACCGCAGTACTTGAGGAAGATTATCGTCAGCTACTTCACCAATAGGAAACTTAGATACCAGACTGACGATGGAATGAAATACCACGAAGTCTCGGCAGGCGTTCCACAGGGCTCAGTCCTTGGACCCCTCCTGTGGAACCTAATGTACGACGGAGTACTGAGACTCACGCAACCAGACGGAGTCAAGGTGATCGGTTTTGCCGACGACATCGCGGTCGTGACAGTAGCCAAAAATATCCACGAGGTGGAAGCAGCCACAAACGAAGCGATCGCCAGGATCAAGGATTGGATGGAATCCGCCGACTTAGAACTAGCTGACCACAAGACTGAGGCTGTCTTAATAACCAGTCGAAAGACGGTGGAATACGCTAGCTTCCGGGTTGGTTCCCAGATAATTCGATCGAAGATGGCTCTGAAATACCTAGGGGTAATGCTCGACAACCGGCTTAACTTCAAAACGCACGTCGAGTACTGCAGCAAAAAGGCAGCAAGGATGCAGGCAGCGCTCTCAGGAATGCTGCCCAACATCGGAGGACCTGGATACGAGAGAAGGATCCTGCTTTCCACAGTGGTAAGCTCAATCCTCCTATATGCTGCACCAGTATGGGCGGGGGCCCTGGCGAACACGGATGCAGCAAGGAAGCTCTCGACACCATACAGGCTCTGCGTGATAAGAGCAATCAGCGGTTTCCGAACAATTTCGTACGAAGCAGCCTGCGTCATTGCGGGTATGGTCCCGATCGACATTCTCGCCAGCGAAATGCAAAGGATCTACCTACGGAGATCTGCAAATCACTCGGTGACTAGCGCAAGAGGTCTAAAAAAGGAAGAAAGGGCAACATCAATGGCACTGTGGCAAACCAGGTGGGACACCACAACCAAAGGCAGATGGACCCATAAATTGATACCCAGAATAGAAGCCTGGACAACGAGAGCTCACGGGAACTGCAACTACCACCTCACGCAGTTCTTGTCGGGCCATGGGGGTTACCGAAAATACCTCCACAGATTCGGTCACGACAGCTCACCCACTTGTCCAGAATGCGCGCGCGAAGATGAAGACGCAGAGCACGTAATATTCCATTGCAGACGCTTTGCCGTGGCGAGAGGAAGTCTACCAACTCCCGAGCTCGTAGTTAGCCATATGATGGAGTCAGCTGACAAATGGCTAGTGACATGTTCCTTTATTACAAGGGTGCAGATCGAGCTAAGAAGGCTGGAAAAAGAAAGAAAGGCCGAATTGGCAAATATAGTTCACATAGCGTGATATGCTAACCAGCCCCGCGAAGTAATACCTAACGGCAGTTCCGCGGGGAGAGTGGTAGAAGTGTGCAGAGGTGTGGTTTAGGACGTAGGCGCGAGGAAAAAGGAGAACAATATCCCGTGAATCGTTCATGCTGGTAACACGGGTTACCAGTATCTTGAAGAAGATTCCACATCCATTGGCGCAAACCATAAAAAAAAAAAAAAAAAAAACACATACACATACATGCACTCAACAAGAAGAGCCACGGCGAACAGAGAAAATGCATTGTTCACTCGGGAAGGAGAGCGTACATAAATTTAGCACGCTTCATCAAGGACTTAAGTGCGGCGCAAGGGAACACCGACAGCTATCAACAAAGCGGATCAGATGTAAACTTTGGATCGGATGAGCGAGAGCGATTGGATTAAATGTCCTAAATGCGAACGCAGAACAAATTAAAGTGGACCGAACCGGACCGGAACGGACCAATGTGATGTATTCGCATTCGCAAGCAGGCGGAAGAGTGTGTACACATTTAGGAGCTTACTTCAACAGAACTCTCGCAAATAATCGTCCTGTTGATTGCGGTGGACAGACGATGAGGTATGTACATTGTCCATTCCGTGCACCAAGATGTACCTTTCTCCGACTAAATGGTAATGGCGTTTCGTGCTGCTAGACCGTGCGTAAGCTATTCCCTGTTTACTGGGTGATGATGGTGGAACACATTCTTCCGTCCGCAGTGCGGTAGTGCAGACGAAATGCAATCAAATGCTACAGCAATGCCCTCATTTGCTGTGTGCAGTCTCTACAGGTTGCGCAATGGGACTTGGATGGACTTTGGAATTTTTGGCACTTTCGGTGTGAAATTTTGTGGAAGATAGAGAGAGTGACAGGGAGAGAGAGGGTCCGAGAGGGAACTTGTCCTGACATTTCTTTCGAGCGACCTACACCGTAAGTCAGTATCTAGTGTGCATTGAGCGACCGCTTGTTGATCAAACAGGAAAACCATCTTGAGGACAAATCGTCTAAGTAAGGCATGAAGTTGAAACATGTTCACGGCCGGAACTTGACGAATATCAGTTGTCGAAGGGTTAAAAGATTGCGGGTTGAAAATACTTAGTCCAACGTGTGATTAAAATAATTACTGTTTTTTGATACGAAACAATCAAATATAGAAAAGTGCTTACATAACAGGACATTAACAAATAGGTTCACAACCTTCGAAAGCACTCCCATCAACCAAGATAACAATAAAACAAACAATTCTCGTTTGCAAATCGAATCTTTTGTGTGCACATAATAAATAAACACAATCGTTCAACACTTCACTTCTCACCCCAACCGCACTAAGCGATACCTCCCTAAGTGAATGACCATTTCAACCTCAATCACCAAAGTTTACATCATTTGAAAATCTGTTCGCAAAGTATATTCATAATTTTCATCACCGATAAAGCCCCGAAATAATTTCGTAAAGCAACAACAATCCAACCAACCCTACTTACATTTAAAATTCCCATTCAAGAGGTTGTAAAAAGTTTGCTGTTAGAAGTGCAAAGATTTGAAATTATTTTTATCATCTCCTAAGAGAAAAAAATCTGTCCATCTTTGTGTACATAGACAATGCCGAGATATTCCATCCAGCTAAGGGTGAAGCTAGCAAATACAACAAAATATCCTGAAATGCAAGTGATGGGACTCATTTCAATAATAGGACAAACATTTCCATTATCATTATTATTATAGTTTTTTGGTATAGAGACCCACCGGACCGGATGGATACACTCTCAGCAGAATAAGATCGAGGGATGGCGCGGGGTCGGCTCAGGCACAAGTAGGTATGACGCAAGGTCCAGTGAAAATGAGAGGAATGAAGAAATAAAAAAACAGTACAAACACAGCCGTTTTTATTTCATAAAACGTCACTTTCAAATTCAAATTAATGAAAGTGTCAAGTGCACACACTTTTGGAAGTCTTTATGTCAACCACTCTGTAGTGCTATACAACGGCTCTTTGCAACAACACACCCAAGAACAATGACCATAATAACAACGGCAACCCTGAAAACATCCCTGCTTGCATTTCCTCTTCGTCATCTTCATTTTCTTCGTCTTCAAGAAATACAGACGACACAATTGTGAAATTCCGTGAGAAAATGCTCACCCAAATGCTTTGTCCAAATGGACAGATCCACGGCAGCAGGGAGGTTCTTGGTGAATAATTTTTATGTCATAATTTGAAAATGAAAGGAGAACCAAACTTGGACTACATACATACATACTAGATGTATGTACATTTTTTTCATACAAATACAACTCTTGTCTTCAGCTTGATGAGGGTGAATGCTGGAGGAGTATAAAATTCACTATAAGGTGGGAAAATATTAAATTAGGAATTTAGCACTAGAAAATCTGGCTTTTTTTAGACATATATTAATGTAGTCCTCACAACTGGGCTATATCCGAGAACAATTTGAGACTAGGTTCTATAGAAAGAACTTGTGTTATGCATTTAAAGTGGGCCCCTAGTTTCATGACTCGGAGTAGTCAATTCAGCAAGCCGTGAGTCATCCGCATCCGCTGAGCCCTGTCAATTATTCGATAGTGGTTGTACAGTAAAATATATTAAAGAAGTTTTGGTCTGGAATTGAATTCAGACGCTAGGTTAGGTTAGGTAGTTGTGCTGCTAGTGAATTCACCAGCACACTTAGACCATGTTGGTCCATTGTGGTACCCCTAGTCAGACTACTACCGCTGATTGACTACTCCAGTGATAGCACCGTTAATTTGATCCCAACGGCAAATGGTGACTGGACCAGATTTGAAAATCAGATAAAAGCGTATTAACTTTGCTTTCACTGGGATTCAAACCGGGGACCCCACTAACCAGGGGCAGGCACTCAACCAACTTCCATTTAGATGCTAACATCGTGGGAATTGGAAAGCAAAAGAGGTATAGTGATTAGGGCCTATTTTATTAATTGTTTGTTGTCAATACACATTTCCATTTAAGGAGGCTTACGTCTTATAAGCTTATTAATAATAAAGGTAAAACAAAAAAAGTGTCAAAGTAAAATTGATGTGAAATTCAGAAAAAAGAGGAAGTAACAGATAGTATTTTTAATCTTACTATGAATGACCAGTAAATAATGATAGTCTGAGCTACTTGGGATA
Organism: Eristalis intricaria; assembly: GCA_964034865.1. Lineage (NCBI taxonomy): Eukaryota > Metazoa > Arthropoda > Insecta > Diptera > Syrphidae > Eristalis > Eristalis intricaria. Next base: position 89,273,819 of record OZ035875.1, on the reverse strand, counting down.
TTGTATCTTCGTAATTTCACAGACTGGTGACATAAACGAAATTGTTCTTTCGGAGAATAGCAGACTAGTCTTAGATATTTTAGAACATTCTTCTGCCTTAATGTTCTGTACTTTGAAAAGAATTGTGAATTCTTAAAGTACATGAAATAGAGTGTTTTTTTACTGCATGCGAAATAAATAATAAAGTACGAGCTTCTACAGCAACCAATCGTTTTGTGTATGCTATTGTTCTCTGACGAGTAAAATGGATCTACAGTTTTATGTCGATTTCGAACGGCCATGCTTTTTCTAGACAGTTTTCACTCTCCGGGCGTTGTCGGTGACTCGAAAGAGGTGGGACAGTGAAAATTGTTTTTGGCGGTACATGTCGGGAATCAAACCCATGCAGCGAGGTGCAAAGGGGTCGACGCACATACAGTCAATCACAAAAGTAACTACACAGCATAAAGTTGTCTGTACTGTTTTAAGCAAAAAATAATCTCAAACGGGAATCAAATCTTATATGCAGGTTTCTAAAGCAATTATTAAAGCACTTAGGACAAATATGAGGATATCTCAAAAACTATGCACAGGGCGGGTCACAAACCAAAAATCTAACGAAATTTTGATTACCAATAAATGGCCCTTCTAATTCATTTCAAACGCTTTTGGCACAAGTTACTCTTTATATAGTTCAAATAACTAAATACATCCACTTGTTTACAAGTGGACACTAAATTGACCACGTCAGCTGCTACCTGGAAAACCCGTGTAAGGACAGATTTCCATATGTGTTTACTTACTTTTGTGATGTGAATTTTGCTTCATTTTTGTTTCGAATGACTCGCTGTGCCTATAGTTTTTGAGATTTCTTGATTTTTTTTTCTTTATGTACGTTACTAATTACATTAGAGAACTGAATTTAATAAATTTGCTTGGAGTCCCGTTAAAGATTATTTTATGTTGAAAACACAGAAAACTTTATGATGTGTACTTACTTTTGTGATTGACTGTACCAGCAACGCCACGGCTACCCACAAGTTAACCAAATTGTGTTCTTATATATGTCCTGTTATCGTCATTAAATTATCTAACATTACCTTATTTTGGTTCATTGTCTTCAGAAATAAGGCGGCTCCCAATACTGTTACCAATTGCTTTCAATTGTATATTACTCATTTTACTCAAAAAGAATGCCTTTCGTAGGAATAAATGTGAAATAGAAATTTCTTGTATAGGTTTGACAGATCAACAGTCCAAATTGCATGTCCTTCGGCATAGAAATATGCCATTTACTGCAACTGCAGTAAAACACAAACAAATCACATTTTTTAATTTTTGATACTGAATATACGTCATTCTGAAATCTGGGTTTGCTTTACAGAGGCAGTTAAAATAATCTCCATGAACTTGTGAACAAAACTCAAGTCAAATAAATTACAGGAAAATGTGTACATATATGTCAATAATTATTTAATCGATATGTCCAAATCTATAAATAAATGACGATTTCCGGTTTAAGTGTCAGTTTCACGTGGTTGCAAGTAATCGTCAAATGAAGTGAAAGATAATTTAGATGCTCTTCATCTCGGACTCCTTGGACAGCGAAGTTGCACCATGACGACGCTTTTGAAGAAAATCGTCTTTGACATGTGAGTAAAATAGTTACTATACAATCTCTGTAGAGGAAAGGTCACAAGGAAGCAAGCCACATACAAGATTATCGTCTATTCCAGGAGAGTACACTTTGACTGACCCGCATGAGAAGTTCCATTAACAACGCGAAACGCTAGACGTGCAATTGCTGTCAGGCTCATGTACTCATGTATAAAATATTCATCACTATTCGTCAAGTAATCAATTTGAAAGCAATATTGATGTCGAGAGATGTAAGGACGTGTGTACACACATTTGGGAACCGATTACGTGTCCGAACACTGATTGGAAAACAATGAGAAATGAATTTATTCATCCTTTGAATAAACGATTCCAATCAAATCGGATTTTACCTTTGTTGCGTTTTTATACGCGACCTCTTGCCTTTTAAGAAAAAAGTTAATTACGCGTTTTTAAATTTTAAACGTAGAGCGATAAATAATATTGGTATGTGGGCCACCTGCGTCAATTAGTATCAGCCATGGCCATCTCCTAACAATGCTTACCTTTGGAATGGATGTGTGCAATTTGCGTTATGCCACAAGAATGCTCAATATCCTGAGGTTGACTGTACAAACGTAAACATCAATAATAATCATTGTCACATGTTTACTCAATGTTGCAATATGAATTGCTGCTTTAAGTGAAAATGGTATAACTGGACCTTAAGAAGCATTTTTGGAAAATCATTGATAATTTTGGAAAGCAGGGTGTTCAGTGTCCACTGGACTCTCGATTTTACGACATGACATGAGCTCTGTTCTAAAGTTGGACATGAGATTGGACCTTTTCGTATACGTGCTAAATTTTGTTTGAATGGAATCGTGAAAAGTGATCGAGTGAAAGTAGAAGTTTTAGTAAATGTGGCATGGCACATCTTGCCTAAGAGAAAACTAAGCAAGGGTCGCTGTTTAGACTCCGGTGTTGATGTTGGGTATCTGCGTATCTAGTAGTGTAAAAACTTAGAATGCTTCGGTTGACACCAGCTAAATACAAAACATTTTTGAGTTTATGAAAACTTCTTACATATGTACGTTGATCCGGTGTTTGATAACGCTGAAGCTACCTACGAAGTTTGGAAAAAACTTGGTAGAAACTTCTGATAGCTATTAGACCAATGGAAAACTTTCAGTATCAAATATACTCTATTGATATTGCATGTGCGCGTAAGAGAATCGTGACACGCACAGGCTTCAGATCCAACAATAAATCTTAGAAAATTTGTATAGTATAGTAATTTGCACTTGTATAAAATTACACCTGGCATTGTCCACTCTCAGACACCGCTTTCCCAAATTGGTTGCCATTTTCGTATAACATGGTCTTTCTAAAATGCAGTGATAATGAGTCCCATAAGATGAGAATATGAGTATTGCTTTCATTTAGGTGTGTGTGCGTGCAAAAGAATTCAAAACTAATGGCCATCGTTTACGCAGAAATTTCTTTGAAAGGGCCCTAATCAACTTACATTGTTTCAGTAGATTGTATCGAAAAATGATGTTCAGATCACATCACGGATACTGAAACGGTCGCGGATCTAAATGTACTTTTTCATGAAACTTTATGAGGCTATCGAAAATACGATAAGAAAATATACATTTTTAATAGTAATCAATTTTTTAGTAATTAAAGCTCAAAATTGATTCATTCCATTTGATAAACTAAACCATCACTTCTTCAAGCTCCAATCTGTTTCCCAAACTTCAGTAAATCAAGCCCAAGCTATTAAGCAGCCGTATACTAGGAACACTACCTGGTGGCAGCGATAGAAATCTACTCGCTATTGTTGTAGTTCATATTTATCAACCGTCTATAGTTTATGTGGAACTTCCCTTCTATTGGTCTCTTTCTATTGCGATAAGACGATTCATTCTTCAATAAAGTTCCAGTGCGACAATTCCCAAGTGTTTTTTCGCATGGCATTTGGAGAAGAGTATTTAATCAAATGAAGGGTTCACCGCCTAAGATAAGCCATGTATAGCACATAGACAACTTTGCTCCAGCCTGAAGATTCTTCGACACCTAACCAGTGAGCCATCGAAATAGATGACGACCACTGAACCGATGGTGGTCAACTTGGCCTGCGTAATTGGAGGCAGCTGGATAATGGTCGTACCAGAGATTCTCGAGCTGGAGCGGCTTGTTAGCCGAGCGCCCAGGTCCACCTCAGACTATAGCGTTAGCAGAGGAACAGGAGGCTTAGGTTTGGCTCCATGGGTATTCAACGAGTGCATTTGAAACGAAGATACAACTTATAAAGAAAGATTAGATCCGTAGACCTTACCGGCTCGGCCACATCAAGTGTATGAATACCAATGCTCCAAATAATATGGTTTCCACTAACCCACTTCGTCCGACAGAAAGATGAAGACCGACGATTCGGTATGGAGACCATATAATAGCGGACGATAGACAACTTGGTCTTCATGACTGGAAACAAGTTGACCGGAACCATCTGTCTTGGCTTTGTATCTCCATCTTCAGGTCGCTGCTCTGAGAAGTAAGAAAATAATATGTAGGGCCTATTTATTACGCTGACAAACCGAAGCTTTGAAAGCCTATATTATTCGTGTTATTGAGTACATACATCCGAAATCTTGGAAATAGAGTTCGAAGAACTTGTCTTCGGGTGCAGACTATCGGGCCGTTCACCACTTGAGTGCGTCGCGCGGATGTCCTCCGTTGCATTGGCCCACATGCTCAGTGTAGGCGTCCATGCTTTCTATGTTTTTTTTTTGGAATTTCAGTTAATTTGTTTAATGCCAAGGTCAGTAGCGACGTAAAAATATATTCCTTTAGTCACGTTTACAACGACAAAAGAAGACTAATTATTTGTGTAATTTTATTGCGAATACCTCGATAAATTTCAATGAGAAGAAATGACTCATTGATGCTGCCCAACACAAATACGCTGCATGCATGTTCTAAAAGATTATCCGTTGAGAATTTTCAGTCCCCCAATAGTGGCTCAAGTAAGTCGAAATGTGCATCGTGACCCATTACTCACAATCGAAAAAATGCTTCCCATTACCAACACTTCGAACTGAAATAGCACAAATTATACTTTTATCGATTCCCAGATAAGGGCACCTACCTTCTATACCTTCGCAATCCGCATTGGATCAACCCCCATTCGTCCTCAGATTGCCCATCCAACATGAAACATGGACTATCATCATCATTCGCTAATCATCAATTAACACTCCACCACTGTCATAATTAGCAATCTAATAAATAAGTGTGTGAAATTTATTTCCCACGTGTGGATGTACGGAGATACCTCATCGCCAAGCTATCCAAGCCACCCAAGTCACTCCACTCATGAGAGTGTATAAATTGTACGCTGGTGTCCTTCAGAAAAATAATTGGAAAATGTATTTCATCCCCCCAAGGAACCCGGATGGGGATGGATGTTGCCGCACCGCTCTCTGAGTGCTGCCCAATTCGTATCCTCACACTGTCATGAATTCCACATAATTATGCGAATATGTCATTCCCATCAAGTGCTGGTTGGTTGGTCGCATCGCACTTAATGGAGCATCAACTATCATCAACATCATCAACAGCAGCAGCAGCAGTAGTAACAACCGTGGAACACAACTTGGTGATGGCTGTTCGTATAAAAATGAAACAACACTCATCAGCCACCGTCGCCATCGCTGTAGCCCCCAACTGAATTTAATGATGTCAACTTTGAATTTTTGATAAGCAGCTTCTGAGGCAAACTTGAAACATACGAAGACACATATGTGTGCACGTACATTCGCCTGTATTACGTTACAAGGGACAATATCACATACAACCGTCGCGGTCGGCCAGAAAGAAGGATGAATAATATTTTGGCGACGACAGACGTCTGGTAGATCTCCATTTAAAGCGAGCCAGCGGATGCGGATCTATGTTCAAGCGTGTAAATGAAATTGTCCTCATGAAAGCACAATAACACTTATCAACATTTGACAATCAGGACAATGATTCGCTTTATGAGATCCGTTTCGCTAAGGAGACAAATTACGCTAACCGGCTAACGCGCGTTATTCCCCGTTGGGTCTTGTGTCTCTCCTCTTCGTGGAGCCCTTTCCCGGCGAAGGGATCATTGAACGGATGGCCCAGAGGGAGATTCCAACACACAGAAGTATTCCCAAAGAAGTCCCGAAAAACAGGGAGCGACGCGGACTTCAGCGGCGCCCAACGAATGAATGCAAAAGTTGCTTGCTTTCCTTTTTTCGCTTTACACAATGTGAATGGCACGAGTTGGGGAGCGGTCAATAGCCTTGAATAGTAAGCAGAGCACACAACATAATAGATACGTACGTCTGGCCTTGAATTAGGAGACTCTTGGAATAAGCAAAACAAGTGGTTGGGGCGAAATATCCTTTGTATTTTGATTGGGGATAAAAGTCTGCTACTGAAGGCATGCAGAGTACGTAAAAGGACCATCACTTCATCTTGAAGTACTGCTCTATTCCTAATTTGAAGGTAAGGTTTAATGAACCTTAAAATGAACAAGAATTTGATGAGCTCCTTCAGCATTGGCTGTAATATGTAATTTGAAACATTATAGTAAACTAAATTAGATAGAATTTTTGTTCCTGTGTGCGTTTTGAAGACACTTGCGGCGTTGTCATTTATTTGAAGTGCGGACAGTAGTGAACCCTTTTTTTCGAGAATGAGAAGAACACAGGTAGGTAGGCAGTGGGGATGATCAAGGTAGTTGGATGTCGAATGTTTTGCAAGCAATTTTATAAGACTCCGAAGTACAACAATTTGAAGGACGGCCACATATTTTGATGGCACATAATATTATGGTTTATGGTATGTTCGTATATGACTCTCTGCAATGCGTAAGACATTTGGTTAGTGACCGAAAGAATAAGATAGTGAATATAAGCTGTCAAAATGAGATTTATTTGTGCTGTTGGGGAGTTACTCGTCGGAGTAGTGAGAGTACGCAAGGAGCTGAATGTTTAGCTGTACTTGTCTAGTTTGATTATTTGGCACGAATGGTACGATTTTCCGAGGCGTTTCGAATGCGAATCCACCAGGCAGCTGACCGCTTTGCAGACACAGGACGAGGTGGTTCGACCAACTCCAAAAACTCGCTTGGCCCCGTTTGGGCAAAACTCCTGATGAGTTAGAGTCGATGGCGGAGAATCGACTGCCCTTGAGTTCTCTCGTGTGTGCTTTGCCCCGTGGTCCTTCAGTAGATCATGCATATCTGATGATGAAATGAGAAAAGTGAAGATTCAAAACAGAAAACAAAAGCAAAAGTAGTCATCTCAGAAAGCAAATGGTGGCACCCATTTTATTGCAAAGTTGGCAGTACCAGCTATTTTCATTGGCCTTAGTCTCGGTGGGTCGCCGTGGCGTAGTGGGTTAGTGCGTCGACTCCTACGCAGAGGGTGCCAGGTTCGATACCCGAATTAACTACCTTTGATAATTCACGGCCCCGCCTCTTTCGAGTCACTGACAATGCTCAAAGAGTATTCCTGTCTAGAAAAAGCTTCTCAACTTCGCCGTTCGGAGTCGGCATTAAATTGTAGGTCCCTTCCACTCGTGAAAGAACAATAGCACGTACAACACAAGTGGTTGCTGAGAAGCTAGGCCCTGGTTCGCTTCGGACTGTAGCGCCACCCATATTATTATTATTATAGTCTCGGAAACATTTTTCTGTAGTCCACCAACCAAGTTAATTAACTTACTCAAACCGTACAAATCTCTTCTACAAATAAGTTTTTTCCCATAAGTTTTGTAGAGTATTTTACAAATCGTCACAACTCCATTTGTCGTAGTGTCATCTCATTGTGAAAAAAGTTTATTGAGTAGTTTTTGGTCCCACAATAAAATATGCCTTTACATGTATGTACATCGAGTTGCAACGAGACACCCTGTTGAGCAATATCGAAAACATAATACGTACTGAAGGGAGTAAACTAATCTTCCAGAATCACTAAATTGGAGTATTAACATAAGCGGCTAGAAATACGATGGTAGTTTTGTTGATCATAAAACCGAAGTCTTTATGGTGATACAGTAGTGGATACGTTTCAAGATACAGTAACACCAGTCAACGTCAAGACACAGTACATTCGGGTTAAGAAATCTTTGAAGTTAGGCAAATAGGCAAATAGGTCAGAAATTGAAAGACAGAAAGACAAAAACTGAAGATGTTAATACCCAACCACATATGCTTTTTTCTGACTTATCCTAAACCCCAAATTATTACGATGATCTGCAGTTTTACTGGTATTAAGCCATTAATACTAAATAATGGTAATAGGCATAAAAAACAAATAGGCACTCTAGAAAAAACTTGCCTAGTCTTTATGTCGAACTTACTGCAAAACAAAAAATATTTCCATTTTTATCTGTTGCTCTTTTTATGAAATTTGTACGAGTATACGAATTTGAATATTTCATACTGATAATATGTATAGGTACACACATATTTGGGCTTACGGTTACTCCTCTCGAGAACTTGCAATTATGACATAAAGGGATTTGTGAACAAAATATGAATAAAAATCATCTGAAAACCAAGCCATTGTTTTCAATAATCTTTAGACCATCCTGTGGCCAGTATGCCAATTATTGTGTTCAAGACTCAAAAGCCTTCCAAAAGCTCTAGGTTCAGATTCAAACTAAGTTGGCTATCTGAAACTTAGCGAACACCATGGATACTTTTCGTTAAAAAAAGTAATTTTTTTTGGAACAGACATTTTTATAGGAGCTTATTTAAAGCTTACGAAAAGCATATTTGGTCCTTAAAGCACTTATAAGAACACTAAAATGCGATGAATTTAGAGTCTTACGTTCCAAGATTCATTTATAAGCATATTTCTGAATACAAACTTGATGGACTTTGCGTGAATTTTTTGCAGCCTAAGCTTTATACAGAAAGAGCTTTAAATGTTCCCACATAACAAAGGCCGTATAATACCAAGCCGGTGCACGGACTATAAAAACTATATCTTGAAAATATTGTGTGAGTAAGAAGCTTTTCAAATAAAGCTCATCCCTTCTCCCAACTTCAGCGAATATATTTGGGGTGGTTTCATTCTGGATGATTTTTGTCTACGCTACTCTTCATTCACGTTCCACACTACTCAACACTGTGTTTTCGATGAATAAATAAGCTAAAGAGTTTTTCCAACACTCTCCCTTTATACAAGTGGTATGTTGTGAAACGTAAGCTCTGTCTAAACTTTTGGTGTACAAGTCTGGGAGGGGAGTTTTACCAAAACTTAGAACCTACAGTTCATTCTAAAATTCACATGAATTTCCTCTTTATGTTGACGTTATACATACATTTATTATAGATGTGAATTAAGCTCAACACTCTCGATATTCTGGCTGCTCTTTGTAGTTACAATTTTTTTTAGCAATAATAGTCTTAATTAGTAATTGAAAAATCAATCATATTAAATAAATAATTTAAACAAACGCTTATCTGACCACGTAAGGCGCTACTGTGAACATTTTTACTTTCAAAACAGACTATGACATTTCGATGATAAAGGGTGTTTTTAACAGGACGATGACTTTCAATTTTGCAAAATTATTTTCTGCCACAATTGATTTGACAGCTCTCAGTTTTGAGACTAGTTTGAATTGGCAATTTATTATGAAAAGACACACACACACATGTCGGAACATTGTTTAGTTTGCACAAACTAAAGCTGTAATCATAACAGCACTAAGTTTGGCGTGCTTTAGGGCCATCGATACGTCTTCAAGATAAGGGTCAAAACCTTACAGGCAACGATATGTTCAAGGACATGATTACTAGCTATTTCGTAGAAAACTTGGACCAGGGAACCAACATACCAACATCCAGTCCGAAGTACAAAGGATAGTATGTGAAAATTGGATCTACAGATAACATTAATGCTGTAAAATTAACGAATGTAGTTTATGAGTGATGGGAGGAATAATGTTGAGCTTGCCTGTAGGATTGGCTCAGATCAGTTTCAACTCAGTATTCATTCCAATTCTCAGCTATGATCATGAAATTTGGGTAATGACCGAAAGAATAAGATCGCTGCTGAGATGAGATTTCTTCGGGCTGTTGTGACAATTACTCGCCGACAATTACTAATAGGCTAAGAAACACAGCAGTGCGCGAGGAAATTAACATTGGGCAGCTGATTCTCCGTACGGAAAGCGCTATACTTCGATGGTTTGGTCCCGTGGCACAAAAATCTCCACCATCACGACTTACGAGTCGAGCGATTCTTTCAGCTCGGCGACCACTTGGCATACCCAGGATAAGGTGATTGGACCTAGTCCATAAACTAAAGAGACATTTTGAATTGTCATGGTATAGTTCCATTTACTGTGCAAGCTCAGTCTGCTCCTACTTTCTTGTATACATAGTACGCCGTTGCCTGATCAAAATTCACGACGATCGAAAGTAGTCCATTTCTATGCAGTTTACAGTGTTAATGCAAGTTAAGCTACTGCAGTACTAGTATGGCTATAGTAAGAACTCTCTACGAGTAAAGAATATTTTAAGAAAAACTTCACAATTAGCAATCGACTTTACACATCCATTCATGCAAACCCGTATGAACACACATAAAATAACTATGCAAACAACAAGAACATTTTCTATATCTACTGCACTGCTCAAAATTTGAAGTGCATGCACAAAATCAATATTTCCTCAACACATGCGGCGCTAATTAAGAAAACAGTTCCCTCCTTGTTTTGGTTCTGAAATTGCTTACGAAGCGTATCAAGATGAAAGCAGAATGAATAAATTGAAAATATTCCACCTCACATCCGCTCCAGCATCATCTGTGGCCGGCCAATAAAAATAACCACGAAACTACTACGTTCATGACATGCAATACGAATTGCTAAATGGATAAATATTGCATACCCACACACATAACACATGGCATTCATATGCATAACTACACACATAACTTTGGTAACCGAAACGCTGTGGACATTATCTGAGAATCCCCCTGGTGTGTCATTCTCGCTTCCTCATATCTCATACTGGCACTGGTACGGGAGAGGAAAAAAATTGGCGGATAGCTTAATCTATATTTGTGGACCCATTGTTGCACCTGGCCATAGTGCCAACCGGATAGCAGTAGTTGGTGAGGTTAGAGCACCATTCTCCACACAAGTTGAAGTTAAATTATGATATATGCATCTCAGAATGGGGATATGGGGAATTATTCTGTCGGTAGCCAGTACACGATTGTGTATTCAGGCTGCATTGACTGCACTGGCACTTGGGTTGGAAACATATTTAATTGCTAAAAAACAGACTAAATCAATAACTCAGGGACGCGGAATTGGAATTGGGGGTACATGTAATGATTCACAGTTTGATCTGTGCCCGGGCAGCATAAGTGTCTCGGGCTTTCGAACATTTTGGTCCTGTTTCTTCTTTTCTGCATTTTTAGATGGATTTTATAAATTTAAAGGGATATGCAGACACTGATTAGAGAAATAACAAACAAACATGTTTAGTTTAAGAAATCGCAGCGTGTTTTTGCGTGTTTTTGTCCACAAATTTGTTGTTGTCGTTTTTTATAAAATTGTGTTATCTTCAAATCGACTCATTTTACTGTTTTTCAGTAATTAGATTGGTTGATGAGAATCATTTATATTGACGCGCAATTGTGGTAAGACCGACACATATGACGTGACGGGAAATGGCATGACGCTGTCACATCATGATATCTCGTCTATCGGAAAGCCCTTGTGTGTCCCACGCGTACTATACACCACAAAGAAATGTCTCATCCGTAAGGTAATACAAGCCATCGTGTTGTGATTTTATTTTGTCTAACTTCTGAACGACTGGACGGATTTAAACAAAACTTAGGCTTATAGTTAAGGACGGGGTTATTTTCTTGTAATTTTGAGTTTGACTACAAATCCAAGAACACGTAACTACAAGCAACGAACACATCAACAAAGTAGGTCGAAGAAAAACAAAAATACCATTTTTGGGAAACTCTCAAGCCGTTTGGACAGACATTATAGAGAACTTGTTTGAAATGTTCACATACACAGCAAGTAATAAATTCGCAGGCAGGCATAGTGCATAAATTCGTCCTTTGATTTCTTCCATAATCTATAAAATGGAATTGGTTGGAAGTTAAAGTGTGTCTAATTCACTAATTGTTTTTCTTCATTTTACTCCAAGTTTCGTGAATTTGCTCTGCCGGGCGTAGTGTGCTTTAATTTTCCATGGTTTCATGCTTAATATTTATCCTTTTTTTTGTTTTGATTCATTATTTCGTGCATGATGTTCAATAGAATGAGTCTCTCCCTGTGCAGGTAAATCAAAAACTTAAGCTGGCTAGGACATGTAGATCACGTGGGCAACTTGAATCCGGTCGGAAAGTGTCTGCGTCTTCGAGCCAACCCCAACGGGCATCTAGATCTAATTTGCTGAATGTTATACCCAATTGACAAGTGATGCTTTTTTTCGCTTTAATAATATCAATCAATAAAAAGTGACCTAAATATCATCACATGGTCTTTAAATCAGCATATTCCTTCTAAGTAATCTTGGTAAAATGTGTAAGAGCCAATTGGGACTCGATGGCTCTGAATTCGCACTTTCAACCCACCCTCAAACTAATTACCAAATGGTTAATGTCAATGTCATTGAAAAGGACATTTTCATCATGAAGAAGTTCACGAAGGAAGAACGCTTTCAAATAATTAAAATTTATAACCGATATCCAGAGTCGGTGATGACAACTTTGGTCGTAAACGCAGATTTTTGGCCATAATTCTTGCCCCAGTAGAAAAGCATTCATAGACAAGTGATAGAATTTGGCTCTAAATTGGAGCTGCTGGATGTCCCTGTATCAATGAGACTAAGCGACGGGTTGGTCAAAGTGCCGAGAATGTTACTACAAGCGAACCAAAACAGTCGTTTCAACGGTATACTCAAGAATCATCACTAAAACACTGTATGAGGAGTTGCCGAAAGGATCTCACACTACAAAGTTATTTCAAGAACTGAAGCCACTCGATCATAAGAAGGGACTTACGTTCTCGAATTGGGCTCTAGATACATTGGAAGAAGATGGTGAATTTCATCACAAAACGGTAAGCCAACCGAATTCTGACAACAAACGGAATATGCATTATAAGCCAGGTGAAACGATCATTTACTTCGAGAAACTTTCTTCACCCTTCATATACAAAAAACATCTGCATAGTGCGAGATTTATGCCGGTGGTGTCAGTGGGGCGTTTTTTTGTCGATGGAAATTACCGTCACGTTAGGATCAATGGAGATGACGAAAGAGACGTGTTCCGACGTTATTTACACAGCGTGTGTAACAATCTACTTATTTAAGACTTAATTCATTGAACATGTAATATCGAGGAGTGGTCAGCAATGTCCTAAAATTTTTGTAAAAAGTTATTTCACTGATTTTTAGTTAACTTTTTTTTTTATGTGAAACATTTATTTCCGGAACATGAGGGTTAACCCAACTCGTATGCCGTAACGGAAAATAGAATGACGCGGTCACGCCATCATGCTCCATCTACCGGAACTTCCTTGTTACGTTAAACCCACCTTCAAGTGAGTTGGTTGCAAATTCATTACTAATTTTACATTCATATTTAAAGATTCATGAGACAACTTTTATGTGTACCTTACCTACAATGGTTTAAGTTCCACTGAAGATTTTTTTTTAAAACTAAAATTAAAAAGCCGCTCTTCAGTCATATATAACAGATTTTACATAAATAATTATGCTCCTCTTCGTTTTATGTGTTATATCGCAAATATATAAATATTTATATTAATCTAGTATTTTACTTGATAAATTGAACTCTTCATAAATCGATTTTTTTTTGTGACAAGGAGTCCACGCTCGTTACAGTGAACAATATCGCTCTAGTGAACAGACCCGGTTTCGCTATATGGAGAGCCTACTGTATTTCCAACAGCTTCATTTTTAAAGTACACTTACTTTAATAAGTTCATGTACCTTAAGATTATATTCATTAAATCATTATTACTTGTCCGCGACAGTTTCCCCACAAGCTACCAACAATCCAGTAGCAACCCTTTACCAACATTTAAGTCCCATTGATTAAGTGTCCCTCTTTGCAGCACTGACACGTGTTGTGATTATCTTTTATCAAGCAACACTCATTTCCACCCAAACAAATGCTGGTCATCTCTCTTATGACTAACGACTGCAGCCACAATAATAAATCTCCAGACTAATAAACGTCCTCCCACAAGGCTATAAATTTTGCAGCTTCTTACAATCTGACCTCATACTTGTTGAACTAATGGGACACTGTAAAATGGGTGGCATTAGACGAAGCCACCACCCTTAGTTGGGCTATGCAAAATGTATTCACTTGTACATGCGTCCATGTCCATGTATCGGTTTTAATCTTTCCATGTATGCCACCCGAAAGGGGACAAAATACACAGCTAACTGGGTTAGGTACATTTTTTGCGAAAACGAGGAAAAGGCGCAAATCGCCAGAGCAAAAGATACAACAAAAAAAAACGTACAGAAACGAACCTATCGGGCACAAAGCCACTGGCATGGAGGCGCCCTCGAAAGCATAAGGGTTACGGGTACCCGTACATGTGCAATTGTGTTGCACTGCAATCGAATGAGAGCCACGACATACGAAGGCTAATGCGACAGAATGTATCCTCAAAAGACAGAACACCGGGTGACTAAGCAAACTGCTATTCATACATCCTCGTACACATCGAGGTACAAATAGGCATGCACATACGTATGAGTTTGCCATAGTTGTTGTTTTGTTAATTGCTCGAGAATCGTCTCCATTCCCGGGAACAATAAAACCAGAATAAGGAGGATTAATGTTCACCATTGCCACCCCGGCCAACCAACTCAACGCACTCAACTCAGATATCTGTTTTTTAATATAAAACGGATTACGCTGCATGTAGTCCAGAGTTTGTGGGCGTGTGTAATAGGAGACAAACTAGATATGACCCGATGACGTTTTAATTGGTTGCCGTGTGAACCTACGACCGTTTCACAATATTTTGGCAGGTGAATGAAACTTTGAAAGAAACTTCGGTCCACATGCCATCATTCAACTTCGAATACACACCGTGGTTGCGGCATTGTAGTTCTGGGTTCATGTGCCCGCCTACCACTCCGTGCCAGTTTAATTGAATGTGCTCTGGAGCATGCGGGTGAGTAATAGGTATTTATTCGCCAGCGATTCGCAAATAAATCTCCTAATTATGTAGCCACGTCAGGAAACATGGCGTTACCATCAATCAGGGGTGCGGGTAAGTTTGAGTAATATAATTCTGATGATTTTGTTGAGGACAAGTAAAGTCGTCGGTACGGTCATAGATCCGATTAGAACAAATTACTTGTTTAATTGGTTACGCACTAATTGCTGCTGTCACTCTTGATATTTGACTTTGTCATTAAGTACATTAAAGTTCTTGTGGGGACAGGAGATTATGCACTTGCTTGTCAAGGACCATGTACATGCACAGACACTCTGTCCGTCCATCCAATGCACTACAACTGGGGGAAGCGTGTGTGTTTCACTATTACAATTTAAAATCGAAGAGGACGTAATGAAGCATTTACAGGATTACTAATTGGGTTGGGCAATTCATAAGATGTTTTGGACGTTTACACAAAACGGAAGGAAAAGCAATGGAAGGAGATTATTCTCGCATGTCACGTCACGTGCACGCCCAGACATTCAAAATAAAGTGGATTCATCGGTAAACATTTCTAAAGCATCGCAGCGAAATGATGAAATGCCAAAAACACACGGCATTTCAAGCGAAGTGTATGGAGCCATATCAATTACTTAGGCAATTGCTGTTACGTGATTTGTCGCATACGTCGGCATAAATGTACATGCTGTATACAGACATTACATCAATTGAAGTTGAGAGGTTTGGCCCAACCCAGTCGCATAGCCATATTTTGTGCCCTCACTGCCAAGTCAACATTTGTCCCCCTTTTATTGATTTTCGCACTATACCCGTGCAATTTAATGTCTCCAGGGATGCATAAAGGTTAATCTCTAGAAACTTATGTGAGTTTACGAACATACCCCATTTTAATGGAGGGATAACTCTTCCTTGTATGGTGATTCTTCCCCACAAACATTCTCAGGTCTCACAGGACACAGTTCGAAAAGAACTCAGAAGACCCTTGCGATAACAAATCACTATTTATTAGGTTAGGTTAAAGTGATTGTCACAAATGGAGAAGTTGCGACCAACTCCGACATCCGGGTTGGATCTATTGTGATATCACTGTCCGGTGATTGGCACCTCTTTAATTATAGGAACTAAATAATACCTGAGAACTTGTATCCTAATGGCCTATCCTGGGTGATCCACTTATTTGCTGGGTTACTGCCAATTTGTTTTCTTAACGAATCTCGCTATGTCACGAGTCAGACAGTTCGTGAATCGTTGCATAGCGCACTATTCCTTATTTTTGCAAGGGCAAGTGCCGAGAAGTTGAAGCGTAATTTCTTCTTCCTCCTCGTCCCTACAGCTGCTGCAAAATTAATTGTGGGAGCAAGCATTCCCCATAGAATACCACTTTGCCCAGGAACCCAGCATATGGTAAGTTTCGATCTGACCGCTATCTCCCTTAAAGGTAGACGGCAAAGTCTTACCATCTTTAATTTAAGTGATGGTGTATCCAGCACCTTGATGGACGCCAGACTGTTTAAAACCTTCTACCGGCTTCATTGACAGTAAGTGAGCAGTCTTGTCTAGCTTTTAGTTCTGCCTGGAATACACTCCAGTGGTTAGTCAATCGGAGGAAAGGGGAAAAGAGGAGTAGTCCGGTGCCTTCTTCGGTTTTAGAGCCATCCGTGTATACTTCCAGATTGACAGATTTCCCGACTAAATCTTTTGGCCAGTCTTCTCTGCCTGGGATCTGTGATTTTTACACAATCTCGAAGTCTACAAAAGGCGATGTAAAATCTGAATGCTTAGAAATTCTCGCAATCTCGATTATATTCATGTGTCGTAGGCTGTGTGTTTTGGTCCACCGATTTCATTCCGTCATCCAAATCACTCACTAGCGTGCTTTGAACTTCCGGAATTATCCATGAGAACTACCTGCAGCATTGTTCCTATGGCGATTGATGAAGTGATGCAAATACATACGGATCTGAATTCATTTCTGTGGTCTGTGGTCAATCAAAGAAGCGTAGAGTATTCACACATTGCTGGTTTGAGCCCCATTCGTGGCAGGACCCTCCTGCAACTATTAATAACTACCGCCGCCTTCTTTATACCATGCTGAATATTTGGTTTTCAGGTCAGCTGACTTTCTAATAGTACGTCTAAATATTTAACAGATTAGTACTTAGTTCTTAGTCTCTCAGCTTTGGTGGGCTTTTGGGGGCACTCTGTATCTTCATAGGAGTGGTACGAGATGGGTTAAGGGCCATAGACAAGTTCGAGCATTTAATAACAATCAGCAGCGAAAACCTCGGACACACATTCTTGTTATAGAGGAGGAAAGTCCACTCGGATTACGCATGGGAATGGCCAAGACTTTGTCAAAAGACATCGCTTATTCCGAACCACAATGCTAATGTCAGCAATTATGATTAACAGCATACCAACACGTCAGGCATTTATAAACTAACGCACCCTGTTTCTTTTGGTAACCAAACCCGAACTCTGACAACAAGTTCAGAACACACCCGACTAATTAATTCAAATCACAGCACGCGAACCTTCCCCTGAAGAGCGTCCGCCAATTTTTCCTCTCTTTTTGTTTCTACTTGTGAATTATTACCCTTTTATCTCACGAGGTAAGCCCAACATTTTTTGTTCGCATGTAAAATGGGCTAACTTTAACAAAGGGTGACAACATGCATGTGACTTCACCTTATGAGCTCAGGACCACATTCAAATCAGCGAGCGTTTCCGCTCGTACTCTCAAAAGTTCCATTAAGGGCAGCAGAAGTTGGTTTTTGTCCGCAGTTCTTGAAAGCAAAACGCAAAAAAAAACCGCAGGAAAACGCAAGGAAACATATTTACATTTGGGAAGTGCATGAACTCCCTAACATGTAACATGACTGTAACATGAAAATTATTGCCGCCTTTCTGCATACGCTCATTTGAAATGACTTTTGTCGTTAAATTATAATTAATCAGCTGTTTTCGTGTCTTAAATGACTGATACAAAATACTCCCAATTTGGAAGAAAACTCTCAATCTGGGAGAAAATCTCTCTGACAGCGCACCCCTCTGTCAAAAAATATCCAATATGTTGAATAATGACGTGCGATGGACTACGTTTTACGTTTTATTACGATCCTTTCAATCTCTCTGGGCATTGAATTGTGTGTGTTGAAAGCCAACGCCAGCGCAAACACACTATTGTGTTCCAGGAATTAATATTTTTGACAACTGTTTTTTATAACGTGTTCATAAACCAAATCGACCAATCAGAGAACAGCATTTACAGTATTTGGTGAATATCCGTCAGAAATTCATGAACAACTGTCAAAATGGTAGTCAAATTCGTCGATTGACTAGGGGGCTATCAGCTGGAAGTCGGCTGTCTCTGTAATACTTCATTTCTGGTTTACAGATTGAAAAACTGAAAGACTGAAATCACTGCCGGTTTGTATTCATGGCTTGTCGTACCAAGTAAAGTATGTAGTAAAAGTAGGTTTTTCATAATTTAGGAATGGGCAAGTGGAGACTCAACAGTACTTCCACTTTTGTGGAGTACTAATTGTGGAAGCAAAAAGTCTCTAGAATCCACTAAATTTTATTTTTATTGAAAAAAATCCGCTAGATCTAGCGATAAAATCGCTAACCCGACAACCTTATGACCACAATTTCTGTCCAGACAGAAGTTATTAAAGTGAAAGTTCTGTATTAAGTATAATAATGATAAATGGCGTTTGTGTAAAATACCCATAATAAAGATTGGAAAAAGGTTAGGTAACAATAAAAATATGGGTGGTGCCTCATTTCGAGAGACTTGGAACCTGTAAATTTTAGGACTACATCAACTTAAGTTGTTAACTGTTAAGTTGTCTCCGATTAGTTAGTGCCGGCTCGTATACTGGTACAATATTTGAGTATGAGTCCTGGATGAAGTTACTTAATCGATGATAAGAATGTAACATTAAGCAAATAACACAAGACTTCATCTTACAGGCGAATACTTAGGCTTCTTTAGAGTGTAAATAGTGTCAGCCAAACTCTATTAAAAATAAAAGACCTAGACTTACATATGATCCAGCTTTGATGATCTTCGTATTCCTGGCTATTTGATCGAAAAGGAGAGGAAGACCTAACCACCCGAATGGCCATATGGCCGAAGCTGAACAAGAAGAGATCAACATCATTGATCGGTTTTGCAGGGTGTGGCACTGTGTCATAGGTACACATGATATGCCCCTGAACATACCGCACAACGATTTATGCAGACGTTCTTGAGACGAGGAAGAAATATAATATTTCTGATCGGCGAATGTCCAGCACTAGCAATGAAAAGGCAAATACTTCTTCTCCGATCTTGAGCACCTAAACGGCGCTGGTTTGAAAAACCTCATAGAATTCACTCATGAATCCGGCTGCTTCTAGTACTATAGTAGGTCTCACGGTAGCTTAATACCCCCAAACATGGCACAATGGACGCACAACGCTTAATTTTACCTAGCTACCTACCTAACCACCGAATTAAGATCAAGTGATCACGGACGCAAGACACTTTGAAAATAACGATTGCAATCAGGATCGTGCCGCAAATAAACACAGAAGGCAGATTAGGCTCGGACCCTTTATGGATGGCTGGC
Organism: Eristalis intricaria; assembly: GCA_964034865.1. Classification (NCBI taxonomy): domain Eukaryota; kingdom Metazoa; phylum Arthropoda; class Insecta; order Diptera; family Syrphidae; genus Eristalis; species Eristalis intricaria. Next base: position 89,254,371 of record OZ035875.1, on the reverse strand, counting down.
TTGAGAAGTAAAAACATTTTAACACACCAATTTTGTTCTTTGTAGTTTTGGCCATCACTGGTAGTGGCGATTAAAAAGGTACAGTCCCCTCTGAATATTGGTGGATTATAGAAAAAGTGAAACTTCTCTGTAGCCGACACTCGCATGACCATCATGATTGCCCGTTATGATGAGGTGTATATTCTATGTTAAGAAAAGTAAAATTCGCTTACACCTTGTGTTTAAATGTAAGCGATTGTCGCTTAGACAAAAGTTTGAATATAGTACATTCTTGTACATTCAGTGCCAAAACACATTCAAGTCATTTACTCGCATTCAATATTTCTAATGGTTTAGGAAATGTGGAAACACAATACGTTTGTCTAAACAGAAAATTTCGTATCTGCGTAATGTGTATGTGTAAAAATTAGTATACACGTTGGGCAAGGGAGTGCACACATAAAATATTTGTCTATCTCTTTCCTGCTCAATAGGCGCTGAAAGTCCGTGTCCGGATCTCGTGAAGTGTTGAGTTGGAAATATATGAATACCTCCATCATCATGCCTGGACCATGACGAATTGTCCGAAAGAAAGAAAGATATTCACTAAAGAGGGGTGTTTCCCTAAAGAGAAGTTTCACTGTATTTAGTTTTTGTGTTATTAAAGTTGGCCCAGACAAATTTGAACATTTTAAAACTTTTGTTGGGACTTCGGGCTAGTTTTTTTCCCAAGTAAGCAGCTGGCACTGTATTTGATAACAAGACAATTACTAGGATGTATTCTCGGTTATCGCAACTAATAGAAACTGAGCTAGTTGCAACTATCGAGTTACTGTCCATTTTCAAAAGTTGCGAGTTCTGCGTCAATAATGACTAAAAATTAAATTTAGCGGTTGCGAAAATCGAGGAGTTGCGTTAATCGTACTGTATATGGGCCGCGCCTAATCCCAGTTGAGTGTATTATTCTTCTCTTACACCAGGGGTGTCCAACAGTCTTATGCCGATTTCAACCGTCAAGGTTTGAGAAGTGACATTTTAGTTATAGTTTTCATAGCATTGTCACTTTTACGGGCAAGATGGGGAAAGGTGGGGTGTATTGTGGAAGTGAATTTAACCCGTACACCCAACGTAGGGTTATTTATATTTTCATGTTGCTTACTTTTGGGTTACTTAAGTGCGGAGTAAACCAAAAGAAAATAACATGATGTGAAAAATGGTAGACGATGAGAGGAACGTAAATAGACGAAGGATGACATAGACAGTTCCAAGAGCATATACACATAATTCAAATAAAGTTCCATAGTATTAGGCTTTATTTAATCATGTAACATTTTATTACTTAAAGTCATCTTGACATAAATTTTTAATTTATGTCACATATTTTCGCTCTCTGGTTTTAAAACTTCTTCAAATTGTTCATCAGTGACACTGCAGCAGAGTACTTTATAGAAGTCAATAAGTGGTCCCTGCGAATATTAAAAAATATATTCACACAGCATTTTGAAGACAGTTCGGAAAGTACTTGAGTCTTCGTGCACCTAAAATGTTAATGTTTATTGAAGAGAGGGAGAGAGAGAGAGTTCTCAGAAAACCGAATGTTGGAAATGAAATGGATTAGAGTACCGACGGACTGAGATAGGCAGGGACTTGGTTGGTTTGATCTACCTTGGCTTACAGGTAAATATAAAAATAACTGTTGCTATTCGCTTTTTCTCTTGGCTCATAGGCAATCCAATGGATTAAGCCACCATTTGCATGTATAAAGAAAAGGTGCACAATACGATCCTAGAGCCAGCCAAAAGAAGGTGCTGTTCCAAAACTACCTCTGAGGCCACTAGGACATGAGTCAAATCTTGTGAAAACTGAACAAACTCCTTTAATGAGTCCAGAAGTTGCTAGAGATGGAGCTCTCATTGACCACAATCGCTGGAAGTATCATGATATGCAACTAGCACCTGCTAATATATAAAGAGTTTGTGGTATAAAAGAAGAACAAGAGCATGCTTTCCTGTCTATGCCTTCCGGGTTGACCATTTCATTTGAGAAAAAGAATACATATAAGCGAGTACTTCTTTCACGATCTTCAAGACATTTCCGATATACTATCGCTGTCTTTACAAATTGGAGAAAGTTTCCTCTATTGACATCGCAGCATGGTCACGTAGCACTATTGTTCCCACCATTACGACTTCCGTGGCGATCCTTGAATGCGATTCCATCAAGTAGGCCACCCCTTGGCAGACCCAGGATGAGGTGCTTGCACCAAGTCCATAAACTCGCCTGATTACGCTTGGGCATAACCCTTGAAGAGTTAGAGTCGATGGCGGAGGATCAAGTTTCCTGGAGATCTCTCGTACGTGGTTTACCCCTGCGACTCCTTTATTGGATCAGGGGAGTAAGAAGATGATGGTGGTGACGTCACAGCGTGTACATCAGACTAATACCCGTCTACCAGAAAACCTTGACTAATTGATACCTCTCAAAAAACATCGAGCTGAATTCTCGTTTGTAACTAGATACTCTGTCTCGGTGATGGACGTCTTGCTAGGACACGGAGGCTTAGACATCATAGAAGTGTGTATGGCGACATGCATTTCGACAAGAGAGATTCCATGATAAGGTGGCTTTAGTATGGACAACCTACCTGCACTCAAAGACCTTCAGAAGGGACACCCCTACCACGATGGTTACGCTGTTGTCCGTTTAAGAGAAGTTGCATTGTTCAATGAAGAATCAACACGAAATGAAAATTATTTTATAGCATGCTCTCGTCTAAATTGGCACAAACAAGTAGAGAAGGGCCTCAAAGATCCTGGTGTCAGATGTTGTAGACTGTAGACTAAAATGCTTGTGGTGCTACCTGAATAAGCACGTTGGTTGAGGCCAACGATTATCCCAGACTATAGCGACTCTCCAAGAGGAAATGAGAATTCTGAAAAGCTGCTACTGATCCAAAGGTATGGCACATGAAGTCTTCATTTTAGAGTTAAAACAGCGCTTGTATAGTTACACAGCACAATCTTTGCTCAAGAACTGACAGAAAGAAAACTGACAGATTCACTAATACTCCTTCCATCGCTCCTTCCACAGGTAATAAACTTAAAGCAATTGCAAACTGTTTGTCCAGGAATCTCAGTTGATTGTAGTCTTTGTATTCTGAGTAACCATGGATTTGAGCAAAACAAGCAAGTCCCCTGAAAAGTAATGAACATCAAGACTACATGAACTCGGGTATCCTTTTCAGTTCCACATCTCACGTATGTATGTTTGCAAGTGTAGATTTTGTGGACAGGAATGTTCACTGCAGAAAATAACAAATTGGGAACAACTGGGCGGAGAAAACGAACGTGTCAAATGAAACTTTCCTTATAGTTGTAGAAAGTAAAATAAAAACAACCAGAAGAGAAACATACACGAAAACACAAAACAATTGAAAAACAAAAAAAATATATTCCGTTCCTGTTCTCGGGTATTTTGCAAAAACCTAGGTAGGCTTGTGTTCAGTTTTCTTGTTAGTTGTGTTTCAGAACGAAATAAGGTAGAAAATAAATACCAAAAAAAAAAAAACAGGAATACCTTCAAGCAACGACCATTGTTGACTGATCCGGAATTGTGCTTGGAAATTTTCTCTGTGCCAGGACGAGCACAGTGGCTCCAATACGCCCCACACACATCCATACAATCACTGGTATTCCTCTTCGTATTGTGCTCTGATTTTCTTTTTACATAACCCATCATAATAAATGAGAATACGAGAGGGAGACACCGAGTCAGAGAAAGATGAAAATCCAACTTTTCCCGTTGTTGTGGAATGTAGTGTTTTCTTTTATTCATTGTTGTATTTTGTTTCGTAAGAATATCCTTAAAGCTAACAAAAAACTTCATGTTTTTGTAGACGTCAAGAGCAAGTGAGTGAAAGAGTGAAAGAGAGAAAGAGTTGTTAGGCGGGTGGAACAGAAGTAATGACGGAGATGGCACACACAATGTACTGGACATGATAATGTCTTTCAGATTTTATTAGAAATACAAACACAAGGACTAGGACACTGCTCGACAGCGGGTATGAATGGGGCGAAGTGGATGATTTAAGCTTCCACACACACACAGCCATATACCACCGGGCATCATTACCATGCTTGTTCTTATGACTGCTACGTCATTATGCACTGCAGCACTGTTGGGTCGGCGATGACTTGACTCCGCTGCCCACGTAGTCCTTGCACAAATCTCTACAGTGCACACAGGCACAGGAACACACGTTGCTCGTTGCATGTTCGTGCATGTGTACATTCATACGTACATGTGGCAATTTGTTTTCCTCTCAACTGACTTCGTCGCTTTCTAAATAAGACTCTACGAGGGGGGCGGGTGCCCATTTTTCGCCCGTTAACTGTGTTGGAACAGGAACGTGGGGAGTGTGGGCGGAGTGAGAGCAAAAAAAAAATGGAAAATGTTTGATAATCAGGATAAGCCTTCGGGCAAAGTGCATGTGTCACGTTATTTATTATTAATTTTCATCCTTTTGCCTAAGTTTTTCTTCACAGCATTTAGTTGCTGGTCTTTATGGGGTTGTTGTTTCAGAACTATTTCTGGAAACGCTGTCGTTTATCTGGCCGTGTGTCGTTGTTTCCTAGTTTTTTGTTTTGTTTTGTTTTGGAATGCGATTTCGAAACAGGAAAACTGAAGTGAGATAAATATTCTGCAGTTTCTATGTTTGTACTAATTATTGTTGAATAAGTCTGGAAACTTGACTGCTGAACGTCTGTGCGACATGCTTGCTTGTAAATGGGCTTAAAGTTTATATTGGTTTTATTTCGCAGACAACATAATGGCCAAATATAGCCTTTGTGTGGATTATAAATGGGAGTAGGTCGAGCTAGGTGCACAATTACAACCATGGACATATGTACATACATATGAGGGCCAGCTTGCGACAAAATGAATCACGATGTCATAAGGAGCAGTAGAGTTGTTTTGAATCCTATGGTTACTGCCTTTTTGAGTTAAAGGAGTTTTTTTTGAAAAAAAAAATACGTTTAGAAACTCGGTAACTTTAATCCGTGTCGAAAATGCATTCTGGAAGCGATGGGTGTGTGTGGAGATTTAAAACTCCGTGGAACTTCTAAGAAAATGCATGCTGCCAAGAGGTTAGGATGCCCCAATGGTGACTCAATCACAACATCAAATTGGGTCTATTTCGTCCTTAAGAAGTTGTGGTGAATGGACCAGTTCATTTCCGTTTATGAATAATAGCATCCAGATCTATCTTATAGGTGTAGAACTTCCACTTCGTCAAGCAAGTCCCCAAGTTGCGGATGAAGGTGTATTTCAAGTTCCGAATCAGGATGTAATAGCTGATTTAGAGAGCCTTTAACTAAATTACGGCCCAAGCCCCGTTGCGGTGGGTTCCGCCTCTAAGCTTGAAAAGTAATTGTCACTTAAAATATTATTATCTTCACTCAGCGGCTTATAATTAGTGTATTTTTAAATGAATGGAAGTATTCTTTTCTAATTCCTGTGTACAGGGCTTTCTCAACTTCGGTGTTCGGAATATGCATAAAAGAACTGTAAGTCCCTTCCAATCGTGAAAGAGCAATAGCACGCACAACACGAGTGGTTGCTGAAACCTAGTCCCAGGTCCTCCTCGGACTGTCGCGCCACAAATATTATTAGAGAATTTCATACAATTTCATATGGTCATCAAACTCAGCGCAGGAACGAGTTAAGATTGTTGAATCTTATGTTCCCTGTAGATCAATTATTGCAACGCAAAGTGAATACCATCAGCATTTTAATATTGCGACGGCACAAAGTTCAAACATGATCAGAAGGTTATTGACCCGTTTTCAGGAACAAGGTACAGTATTCGATGAACCACGAAGTAATGTTGCTCGACATGTTCACCCTAAACAGGCGTTGGATGCTGTACGAGCAAGTCATCACTAGGAAAGGCCTTAAAAAGAGCCCTTCACTCCCAACAGGAAAGTGAAGGTTATTCATTGGACCTCATTTTTCACACTTATTGTAAAGAAACTAAAAATGCATACATTTAATTAAAAAAAATAAATAAATAAAAAGCGATTAAAAGCGAGAAAAGCGGTTCAACAATCTAATGGCTTACTTTTTGACACGATAAAGACCCAAAAACAAAGAATCTGCAAAAATGTAATTATGCACCTTTTACAGGTAGAGATAAGTGAAGATCCTAAACCCGACTTAAAGCCGTCATGTGTTGTTAATGGACAAAACGAATATACCCGCGTGAAATGTGGAAAGAGCAATACATTCCTGAGAATATTGTATCACTTATATAAAATTTGTTGACTTTGCTTTTTAAAAAATTTTATTTTAGTGTTTTTGGTCGATCATGTGTGCACAAAAATATGTATTTTCGTCTAAAGGTGTTATCTTTGACTTAAAGCGAAATTGGAAACAAAACTCACTACAGCCATTAAAAAAAATTGGAGCGGAAATGCTTAAACTGAAGGTAGAGACTCGAAAGTTGCAAAAAGAAAATAACCTTTACCTCTTAATACTTGGAAACTTTTACTTCGTCTGGAAGCGGTGATAAGCATTAGACGACTAAGACAAAAACAAGAAAACCATCAATCAACATCAAAGTGTTCGTCAATACAAAAATCGTCGATTAAAAATTACATTTTTTAATTTTTATTATATTATAAGAAACTTTTTTTTAAAGGAAATTATTTCTAATAACCAGTGTTATGCAGCGCAATTACATTGTTTTCAAATTATTTTTATGAAAATTTAGAAAATCGTCCATTAGTCGATGTACTTTACACCGATTTCTCGAAAGTCTTCGATAAAGTACATCACAGGTTGACAGTACCCGCCCCGTTGACGGCTACTGTCAATTTGTGATTGTACTACACGATAGTAAAGATCTCTTGCGATAGTGGCTCCATCGGGTGATGAGGCAAAGTACTTATCAGACTATGCGGTTTTTAATTAATATTTTTTTATTCGATATAATCTATAAGATTAAAAATCGGTAGATGACCTTTAGTCGAGCAGAAACTATAAGCTGTTTAAAGCGATACTGTGAGTTAACGTAATATTTCTGAGTTCTCTGAAATGGAAAAACCAAAAAAAAGGTCCTTGACTGGCGCCTAGAATCTCCGCTTTATCAGAGCTGGACAATTACAGAGCAGATGGCATAATCCATTTAATCATTCCTTTCTCTCCTGCTGATTTCACACAAATCGACCTGCAGCACGTGCCGTTTCCTCCATCACTTGAAATTCATACCGAAATTGCCATTACGTTTGATTGATATTTGCTCATTTGGCAAAACGTGTAAAATAGATCAATTATGTATTATGCGAACTTTGTGCCCTATTGCTTGTTGTAATTATTTATGCCATTTTTACACGTACTCCAACACGGGCCGCAAGTAATTAATATCGCAAGGAAGTTTCCTTCCATCCTCCATCTTCTCCCGAAACACTCCCTTTCGCACTTCATTTTCCACCCAGAATATAAAATAATTTTAACCGGAATACCGTTGCCTGAAATGAAGAGCGACATCCTTTCTCCAACTTAACAGCTTTTCCTATCCACACTGCTCTCCTCTCATCGCTCTGTCACGATTTTCCTTGCAGTCGGCGAAATATTTCCAAAGATACAATATTCAATTTTCTCAAGTGGAAGAAAGATTCTTTATTTAATGAGCATACTTTTAATTTTTATCTAACGAATACGAACACGAACAGGGCTAAGAAGGGCAAAAGGATTCTGTGCAGGCTATGAGTGTGACGGGCGATTCCTTCGCTCAGCAGCGAATCCTTTAAACTGCCGAATGTGCTCAAAATTAAACAGAATTTACTAGAAGGCAGACAATCAGTGGCGACAGTGAAGACATTTGATTAAAACTGCGCGATAATAAGGATTCGAGAATCAAGCATCTTGTGGATGCCAACTGAGATTCATCGTAGATAGTCTCCTAATTGCCTGTGGTGGGGAAATTTAGTTTTGCATTTGCTATTGATTCCACCTTTTGCCTGACGGGCAATTAAAAATATATACCTAATGTGAGACGCTACACAATGTCGCTTGGACTTTAGTCGTACATCGAAGTATGTACACAAGCTTACCACACGACGATAATTCTCATTTATTGCTCAGTCGAACTAGTTTGTGATAATACCTTTGGGACACTCGTCGATTGGCCAATGTCCAAAGGATAACTCAGTCGAGTCATACTCTACATTTAGTACCGTCGTCAACGTTGCGCTGTCGCTTTGCAGATGGGGCTCGGTCGGCTTTAATGTGTATCCTTATTATGTTGCTTCATTTGTTTTATTTGCCTTTTGTAAAAAGTGAGAACGAAATCGATTCCTGCATCCTTACACAACGACATAATAAACAGGCCGAGTACTGGTTGTGAATTATTTTAATGATGCTTTCACCGTGGAATGACCTTCATGAAAGTGGGTGAGTAAATTTATTTTATTATTCTTCTTGTTCGAGGAGCTGCTGGTCGTGGTTGATTGAAGATTGATTTGTAGCCTATATTGATTAGGTTCTTCGCAAATGTTGGAATTTATTACGGCATTGGCTGTGAATACTAAGCAGTACTCAATGGGGTTTTTCTTTGTATGTGAAATTGTTGAGGATTTATGTGCCAGTTTACTTGTGAGAATGTGCTTCAGTTTCAGTTGGAAACACTAAGCATATTTGACTTTTTTATATTCTATATGATAGTCTGTTCAAACAGCACATGGTGCATTTTCCAGAATGTGTGCAGAAAAAGTAGTTATAGATCGCAGTACTGGATATACACTTTTATTCGCTGTTGTTACATGCTCCTGGAGCTTAGCAGGCAACAAAACAAATTGCCATAAAAAAGTATGTAGTGACGACAACTTCGCGATAAAGAAGGTGATACACAGTCGGTCGTGAAATCGAATTGTCACGCGAGAGTATAAATGTTCAGTACAAGGTGTGTCATTATACAATATAAATCGTTTAACAATCGGTGAGCATGTTCAAATTGTTTAAGTGGCCCATACACGTTCAATACCATTATAAAATATGTTTACAATATTATTAAGAGTATGTGCCTTATTTTTCAAGGCTATGAAACAAAAACAAATAAATAACAAATAAATAAAATTATTGAAAATATTGATGGTGTATGGGTGATATTGCACATTTTTCATTATTGCTTCATTTGCTTACTCAGCGTCGTTGAGTTGGCTTTGAGTATAATGTGATCAATGTGCAAACCGAAATTTATCTCCCTGAAACAAATGAGGTGGCCGTGGCGTTGTGATCGACCCCTACGTAACTGAACCTCGCTGTCTGAGTTTGATTCCCGGATGGTACGACAAAAAAATGTTCACGATCCCACATCTTTCGAGTAACTGACAATGAAGAAAGCTTCTCAAGTTGGCCGTTCGGAGTCGGCTTTCAACTGTGGTACCTTCAACTCGTGAGAGAACAATAACACACAAAACACGAGCGGTTGCTGTAGAAGCTAAGCCCTGGCCATCTATGGGCTGTGGCGCCCCCACATTATTGTTATTAACAAATGACACCCAAATCACGTATTTTTTAGACTGAGGGAATAGACTCGTTGAGAAAGTAATAGGCTCTATGGGTAGGGGGAGGGTCTTTCGGGAAAAGATTCTGCATTGACATTTGTTGACATTTAATTCTAAGTAATTTTTTAACACTGTAAGTGGAATAAGTTTAGGTCACTATGAAAACAGAAAGAGCCATTGAGGGTAGTTTTGGTCTTAACGATTTTCACGTCATCCGCGTAAAGAGACAGATCAGAATATTTAATTATGTGACTAACATCATTTAATGTGGACCAAGATGACAGCCTTGAGGAACGCCTGAAGTGGCGTTTATGGCAATAGCGAAAAAATAATGGAAAACCGAGGGCTTTGAGTTCGAGGTCAATAGTGAGGTGACTAACTTTATCAAATGCCTTGCTGAAGTCGATGTCCCATGTTACATCCACTTCCTAGTCTTCTTCTAATGATTTCAGGGTCTAAGAGACAAACACAAGTTTTGTCACATCAGCTTGGCTTGAACACTTTGAATTTAATTTGTGAACGCACTATTTCAATAATCATCAAACTGTCACTATTCAGTGAACTCAAAATGTGTATCATGGTAAAGTAGACGAACGAGGAACATCTGCAAATTATAAAAATTGTCTACCGAAATTCGGCGTCGGTGACCGCAACTTTAAGGGCATTAACTCCAATTTGCGACGAAACTCGCTTTTTTTTTGGCTTAATGGGTTCGTCAGTAAGCAAAATTAGCGTTACTGGCCTGGTGAATATTCACATGTACTTCATGAAACAGCACTTCATCCACGAAAAATAAATGTTTGGTGTGGTTTGCATGTCAGCGGTGTTACTGGGCCATATTTTTTTTTGTAGACGATAACAATCATCACGTTACTGTGAATGGTCAACGTTATCGCGCCATGATTACAGATTATTCTATTCGATTTGCAAGACTTGGACAACATGTGTTTTCAACAGGATGCCAGAAGCCACACATAGCACTAGTTGCAATTGAAGAGTAAGTATGGTGAGCGTGTTACCTCTAGAAATGTTCCAGTCGATTGGCCGCCTCATTCGTGCGATTTAACGCCGCCTGACTATTCTCTGTGGGGCTACGTTAAGTCATTCGTTTATGCCAACAAGCCAACGACGTTGGAAGAACTCATAGACAAAATTGAACGCGAAATAGCGGCAATGTGTGGCCGAGTCGTTGAAAATTGTGTCCAACGATTCGACCGCTGCGGTGGCCATATGAACGAAGTCGAGTTCCATTCATAAAAGTTTTGATTGTAATTTAAGTCGATAAATAACGTTTTTGAAGTATGTCAAATTATGTGCATTTTATTTCAGAAAAAGTGGTCAAGTCCTTATTGGAAAACCCTTTAGATCTGCCGTGAAAATACAGAGAGTTGTATACGATTGTAATACATTGTAAGAGCTTGGGGATAGTCGAGACTTAGCTATGGGTCGTTAGTGAGATATGCCGCTTTTTTATCAAGTAGTAATTCCATTAATTTGGTAAAACTAACTTGGGAGAGCGAGAGTCGAAAGAGAATTGTAAGTAGGGCATACAGACTTTTGACACATTTCTTAAGGAATATTAGGACGCAGACAATCGGCACCAGGTAGAAGTCATCCTATATTAATTGAGACAAGTTGTCTGTGGGCAGTTATCAATGTAGCTGAAGTAATCAATGTCAGGTTCTTGAGAAGGGCCACTAATTATGAGCGAGAGAATAGTCCTGTTGGAAAGTCCACGGATAATATTGACAGTGCTAGAGTATCCATTTGATAAACTTTTGGTGAGGTCTTAACACCTGTCTGACCGCAGTTTTGCAGGCCACTTAAATATTGTCAAAACTTTTAACGCGGTGGGCAGCTGACCACTAACGGGTAAACGTGTTGTGTCCATTGTGCCCTTGCAAGGGAATGGTTTACTACCGTAAGAACTACTTTTAGACCTAAAACAAAACAGATACGATTCTTAGGAGGCTTTTCAGTCCAAGACCACTTAAGTCCTCCAGAAGAAGAAGTCTGTCAAAAAGTTCCTGGGAAGCTTTCCTGGGAAATATAAAATTCAATCAAATAGCATTCATTGGTTTTTGACAATAAATAGTTAATTTCGAGTACCAAAAGATTTTGGTGTACTAGGAACAAAACCGTAAAGAACTGGAAGAGAGTGGTTCTGTTACACATGTCTTAAGGCCTATCAAAAGACACATTTTACAGGAAATATGGAGGCCGACTGTGATCGAATCCAAAACGTTTATTTGCATGGCGAGCGCATAATTAGGGATTGTCTCGCTACACAGTATGGTGTATTTTGTATTTGCATTTTATTTTACACCCTTTTCAAATCCAACGCACTTAAGTTTTGAACTCAGCTGCCCACTGAATGAGTAGAACTTACCCCGTTTGGGTGGTTGAATACCAGCATTTTCATGACAAATTTTCTTCTGCGATTATACCCATTTTTCACTTGGTCTTTACGTAAATAAACAAAAATTGGCACATGTCGATGAACCATTCTATTCTCAAAAATACACTTTACGATGTGCCTTAAGGGCCAGCGTCACATGTCATCGCTATAGCCAAGTGTTAACCTTTTTTTTCAGATACAAACCAAAGATATGGATGCGGAAGACGAAATAGCAGCACTTATCATACACAAAGTGATTTATTTCTCGGTTTGGTGATGTGAACTGGCCGTTAAGATAGTGGATCTCTGTGAGAGTAAGATCCTGTTTATGTTCGCAATCCACAAAACACTTTAACGCTTTAAAGGCGAATATTAGGCAAGTTGGGACCGAGTTATTGTCACAAATGTGTCGACAAATCATCACAAATCACCTTGTCAGAATCTTCGTTCTGGAAGAACGGACTTAAAGGACGATTAATTGATTTTATATTTATTTCATAATGGCAAGCTCCAAAAATTGTATTTCATTATCATAATTCGCTTACTTAAATGTACTTTCGTACCACGAAGTGGACGGTCCTGAACAGCTATATCGTCGTTCAAAACACACCAATAAACTGAATTTCGGGAATAAAAGATGTAATCAAGATACTACCGAAATTACCTGAACAACGAATGACACTTGCCGAATGCTTGCTCATAAAGGTTTCCTACAGCAGATCCGCTAATGCTGTTCTCCTGTAGAGTCCATAAATGCCTTTAAACACATCGACCCTCAAGCATTGGGCTTACGAAATTCATTACACCGGCCCTCACAGAATATGCCAATAAATTCAAGATTATACATAATTCTACACGCAAACTTTTCTTTATTAAATTTTAAATTCACCCAGCCACCAACAACTAGGCGTTCAGCATCCTCAAGGAAAGTAATAAACCGAAATTTAGGTTACAATAAAAATCACCATTTAATATCCTTTCCCCATTAAAACGACACAGAATCGGGACCAAAAATAAGCCCCATTAAATTGCGGATCGACAACCCGCCCCCACGGCGTATACGTACCATTTTTTCATTTCTTTAGTTTTTTTCAAGAACAACTGAGCTCCGATACCAACAAATATTCACTGAAAGTGCCACGATGAAGAACAGAGGCGGTCATCATCATAATACCAAATAACACCAGCAGACATTGACAGTGGCTGATTTCAATTTATTACCTGTAATAATGACCTCTCATAAAAGGATAATAACACAAAATGACTTTTATATGAGCAGGACGACGACCGACATGGGGACGTGGAGGCATGATTATGCGTCTGCGATGAAACAAAAAAGCAATTGATTTCGCCTTTGGCACATATTACGTTGACATGACCTTCAGGCAGCTGACAGCAGCTCAAACCAAAGGCCATCAGCAAGGATTAGAAAATTCATAAGTACCAACCTATCATTTATCCGCACATGTGTATCATCTCATAGCGATGGTTGAAGTAATGGTGAACCCTTTATCCGCAACAAATAAAACAATGAGAGGCGTTAAGTTGATGAGTTGTAACAGAGCCTAGGCCTATGTGTGGGAATTATGGAGGACAATCAATTTAGGAATCCATTAGTGCCTTCACAACGAAAGCCGATATTACTACTCAATTACATAAGTGCACTGGCGGCAAGGATACAACCGACATACTCATGCACAAGTGATCGGTTTTCACTTCGTACACAGCACAACGGTAAATTTAATTTTTGAAAGGACACACCACACGATTTTTTGATTTTCGCAGATTCTTCCTCGCAAGTATGGTTAACCGCTGCATTCACTTATCTTGCGGTTTTCTTTGGACGAATTCAATGCATGACACACACACACACACACAGGGACTCATACACATTGACACACAGTATGAGTTCTATTTTATTTTATTTTATTTTTTTCACTCTTCACGCGCGCAAATTTTCTTTTTTCTGTTTCCTTTTTCGTTGTATCCGTGCTCTCGGTAGTCGTTCTCGTTCTCGGGATGGATCCTTTATTTGCCGTTTGGTGTTTTCCTATGTTTGTTCGGTTCGCACTTTTTAAAGCTCACAGGACACTTTGGTACACACACATCCACACATTATACTTCTACAGGCAGTGTAGCTAAGGATGCTGCTGGCTATAACGAGAATGACTGTGTTGATGTTCTCTAGCTGGAGGAGCGGATGCTGTAATGGTGGTGATGAACTCTGTTGTTTCTCTCGTGTGTAGCATCCTTTTCGCAAATTTTACTCTAACACATTTAGCACAGGCCGGTTTATTGCGCGGATTAAATTGAATAAATTATATCACTGTACTGGGGTGGTATTTTATTTTTGTATTCCTTTTTTGTTTGCAGAACAGAGAGTGTTAGAAGAATATTTGGACTGGGAAAATATCGCAGATTTGTCATGGAAACTAAACTATACACTCGCATTTCACTCTACTTAAAGGCATCTCTCGGTAACCGGATAAGAACTCCGATATTTCTTGGAGGCAATTTGAAATTTGAAACTGAGAAAAGGAGAAACATTCACATATGTATGCATTAAGGGTGTTGGAGCTTTCTGTGAATGTTTTGTTATCGTTACCACGAAATGGACCACTTGTTCAAGATATCGCTTGGACACTGGTGCACACACTGATAAACCTACTCAACACTTTCCCCGAAAAAAAGAAAAAAATATAGCATCATTCTTCGGTGGGCGAACTTTTAATGTAACTAACAATTCTTAAAGAAAATTCACTTGAAAGTCGCTTTAATCGCTGAGGAGCGTGCACGGATGGAAATTTTCGAACGGATCAGAGGGATTAGAATCAGTCCTTTTTCGGATTTTTTTTTATTTTCCTTCACAGGCGATTCACCTCATTCCACACAAAAACAAGCGTATAGTACGAAGAATGAGAGGAGAGAAGTTCCAACAACACGCAACTGAGAAGCTTTGGAGTTTCCAAACCGAATGAACACCGCAATGCATGTGCTGCCAGGACAAATGTGTGGAAGCTTTTCATTTCACGTTTTCTATTCCCCCCCTTTTATTTCTCTCAGAGAAGCTGGTAAGAGAGAGAGAGAGTGAGAAGGAGAGAGAACATTTGGAAAATTCCACATGCTTGAGCATTCTTTACATTAAATCGGAAGGATAGGGGTGTTGTTTTCTAAGGAAAACTTTAGTTATCAACATTTTTAGTGTACTTCTTGTTTTTCGTTTTTTTTTGCTCTGGAGGTGATACTACCTCAGAACTGGGTTGAAGGGAAAATTTCTATGCTGGGAGTTCCAGGAGAATGTAACCACACATGCGCTGGAATTTATTTTCTGCTTTTTCTCTGGGTATACGAGTATGTCATTGTAACACTGGAAAACCCTCACCCTGTCTGGTAAAGAGGTTGATTTTCACTATTTATTTTGCCCATGCATCTTTTATCGTTTGTATGGACTGCACGAGTTGCCTTTGCCCCGGGATAGTACAGTGGATTTAGGTGTGAACAATTTCTGAATTTGAACTGCTGCTATTGACATTTGTCGGGCAATTTAATTCCGAGATTGCCATGGAGGAGAATGGGATTGTGAATGGGTGCGTTCACAAGGATTATCAATTTTCGACAACAATGCTGTCTGAAATTGGAAGAGTTCGTTGAACTAATAACGAACCAATTGTGTCTGGTGAACTGCCGTGAATGGGAGTAGTTTTATTTGTAATAACTTATACAACAGCGTTCACATTTCATAATGTAGTTTCGTGTATTAGGTTATTCGCAGATATTTGGGACATTCGAAGCCACATGCATGTGATGGAACTCCTTTACAAAACGAAGAAACAATTAAATCGCAATAATAAAAACTTACTAACCTACCTACCTTACTAAGTAACTAACTTACTTAATAAAAAACTTTTGGCGCAAAGTGTATCCCTGCAGTAATCCAAATGCCATACATTAATTTCAAATTGAAAACAGACACCAAGTTCATATTTCTTCGAAAGGAGTTCTCAAACACATTCCCATTGTGGACACCTTCGTGTCCACTCAACCCCAGCAGCTGCATTCAATATCGTCAATACCCAATGGAGTCAATAACCAAAGTACACTCCTCATGTCAGACCACACCTGCGCTCGATCACTTCCAATTCATTTAGGATTCTGCAAGCGAAACCATCAAGGAGACCAACCTCGGACGGCCATATCCGAAATCTGGTACCACATCCTCAAATGGATGTCATCTCCTTTTTAATATATCATCCACTCCAACATGACAGAACTTATCCGTTACAAAAATAATGCGCTGACGAGGAACTCAAGCCAAAAATACTAACAGAGTCCCATCCCTTTGAGGTAGGGCGTGAGTTGAGAAGAGACAAACAGCCCACCCGTTCCACCCGCCGATCCACTTGAGAGAGAAGCAACGAGCACTGCACTCGGCGATGAGGATGGAGAACGCATCAAATATCCATCGTTTTTACAATTTTACTTCGTCGTAGAAGTCGTCGTCATTTTCATTTTTTCTGGGAGTTCTGCTCACGGGTGTGTGAGTGCCTGTGCATGGTATGTATGTGTGCACGTCATGTGGTTGCTGACCTACTTGCATGCACAGCCTAGATATTAATACCGTGTGGTGGTGGTGGCGGATGGAGAATGGATAGAATGAGAGCATCCTCTGGGATCGTTTGATTACCCCATTTATCATTCGCATCCCATGCTTGTAGCATTTTGTGGACAGAGGGGAACGAATCACTTTGAAACAGTGTGTTCAAGCAAAACCATACGTCCACCATTGAAAGTGTTCGCAGGAATAAAATATAAGTACCTCATGAATTCATTTAATCAAGAAGATGACCCCTTTTGATGCTTGGAGGTGAAAATCGCCCCCCACCACAGACACAGATGCAGAGAATTTCATTTTCCTTGGCTTAAGAGCAGATAATATCCATCACAACTGATCTACTCATCACCAGTCATCATTCATGACTCGAGTTTTAGTAAATTATGTGTATTTGCAATTAATTTTCCGTGTTAGAGAATGCAAGACTAAAAGTATTTCCCTCGAGGAAGGTGTGAGTTTGGAAGGAGAGCTTTTTCGCTTCCAGATGTGCGGGGAAGACGAGCTTTCTCGAGTGTGGTACCATTGTCTCCGTTGTGTCACATTATGGAGGTGAAAAAGAGATGGTGTCACTTCCAATTCATAAGATACAAATGAGTATGGTAAAAGGACAATGGATGGGACTGGAGTCCCCTCAAACATTCATTTCTTTGCACTCGTTGCCTCCGCTGTTGGTCCAGTACCTGAACACAATAGCTTTTGCGAATGCATGCGATTTAAAATACAGGTCGAGGTCGTTCGTTCGCCTTTATACTACAGCGGACGAAAGTGATTTCAGTAAATATTTAAGCGAGCTACTAGTTTTCATGATGCGCTGCTAAAGATACAACAGAGTAGATATATATGCGTAGCTACGTATATATATCCGTGTTGTACTAGTAAATAATTAATCCGTCCGTGATTGCTATTCATAGATATCCGACAAATGGCTGCTTTCACAAAGTAATTATGTATGTACAGCTTTTTTTTTTACAATTTTCGGTTCATAGTTTATTTATAGTACTTAGCACTTTAATATGAAAAAAAAGACAAATTAGCAAATTTCACAAATGAGATTTTAAAATCCATCCACTTGGTGTCTGTGGAAGAATTGACCCACTCACCCACTATACCACACCGACCGCAACGCCACTGTGTTCTGTACCTCGACTTTGTAGTCATAAGTTTCATCAATAATTCATTTCAAGGCGTATAGACATTTATAGAACCACCAAATTCATGGGATAATACCATCAGATCCATCTGCAGGATTGCCTGAAAGTTCGTCTTCACCTCCGACCCTACTAGGCAACGCAACGCGAACACCTGAGTTTAAGGTGTTGTAAAAAAAGTTTGGGGTGGTGGTGGTCCACCACGATATCATGATTCGCAGGAACATCATTCTGGACTAGATATGGAGATCTTGGTGTCGAGTAAGTTTCAGGCTGTGAAAATACCGAACATCGCTCTCTCTTTCTTCCAGCCCTAAGTAACTCGGTATCACTCGGATACTAAGCTCAGCTGGAAGCTTAGCATAGACCAGCTTAATGTAAAAAGTGGGTTTCAATGTTAATCCTATGGATGTACAGGGTGGGCCGTTGTTTTTTTTTGTTTTTTAAATCATAGGTTATTTTGACACTGACAGCTGTTTCCCGCCCGTTTGGCCGAAATGAAGCATCCGTCGCCACTACTGTACACAAATTTATGCAAACATTTCGTGAGACTGGTATGCTAGTGGAAAACACTCATGGTCCCCGTCGTCGTACAGATGATTATGTAGCTGAGAGCATCATTGGACCATTTTTAATCGAAAATGTGGCTCGAAAGAACGTTTCGGTCAATTGTGGGCCTAACAGAGCCATCTTAACCGACCTTATTCTACTGAAAGTGAAGACATGGATTTGAGCAGCATCTGGTCCATGCCGGATGGCGCGCCATGCCACATAGCCCATGCCACAGTCGATCTTTTGGAAATGATTTAACCACTTAAGGCCGGTATCATCGAAGCAATCTATGAGCTACAGCCCGAAAGCATCAACAAGGTCTAGGAAATTGGGGTGACAGAATGCACTACTGCGAAGCCAGACGAGGGAGCCACTTCGACGACGTTGTATTTCGTAATCATTAATGGGAATGTTTTTTCTTACTGATAAAGCCATTATACATAGAAATTGTTTTCCATTTTAAACTTGTATTTCGCCCGTCTTTATACTCCTTCGGTTCGCCCAATTGTAACATACTGATTGACAACTTACTGCCTGAATTTGTTTAGAGGGGATCCCGGTTCGAATCCCAGTGAAACCAACGTTAATACGGTTTATCGTATTTTCCAGTCACCATTTGATGTTGGATCAAATTAACGACACTATTGCTGGAGTGGTCGATCAGTGCTATTAGTCTGATTGTGGTAATCACAATGGACCAACATGGTCTAAGTGTGCTGGCCCCCTTGCCTTCCCTACCCTACCTACTTATCATACTGATCGCTAGTGTGTTGGCCAGACCTAAGGAACAAATACAATATCACAAATCTAAACAAGGTATATTACTATTATTATTATATTATTATAGATGGGCACCACAGTCGCCAACGGTCCTCAGCTCCTTACAATGCTCTGGGGGTTATTCGACATATTCTACCTTTGGACATACATATTAAAAACACAACAGCACACAGCGTCATAAGGCTCAGAGAGTCTGGGTGCTGGGTATCAAAACCCTATGGTCATAGCACTATCTTTGATCCCTTACCAAGAGAGCACGTATCACCCCCTGACTTATTCTATCAATCGGATTGGACACTCTAATTTTCGAAAGAACAGAATGGCATAGCGGGTAGATGAGTTAGAATTTTAACTTGACAATCCACACTGACGACTCTAAGATGAGCGGCGGAGTGTATATATTAAATCCAGTGTATCGGAAGTGTTTACAATCCGGCAAAACTAATATCTCCAAAATGGCTCAAAAATGGAATATCTGGGTGCCGGGTCAATGTGACTACTTAGGAAATGAGCAGGGCGATAAACTGGCTAGGCAGGCATCTGCCCATGTGGACCTCCTCTGCAAGCGGGCAATGATGGGCAATATCTTAAAAAATATGAGCTGAGTAAAAACTGAGATCTCGGCGAAGGCTATTATGTAACTAATGTCCCTTTACAGGTTCAAGCAAAGGGGTTAAGCTACCCAGTCACCTAAATACCTCAGATTTAATTTAGAGTTATGTCAAAATAAGGCTTATAAACGAGATAACAGAGCTGTGACATTAAAACGGCACATAGTGAAAATTGGGTTTTCATCACTGGGACCTAACCGCTTACAAGCGACATGTGCGTACACCGATGCGGAAATCGTCAGGTTCCAGCCTCTTAGCCTGCAGAAGAGGCTTGTTGATTGAGGCTCCAGAGTTTCCTTATA
This sequence comes from Eristalis intricaria, assembly GCA_964034865.1. Lineage (NCBI taxonomy): Eukaryota > Metazoa > Arthropoda > Insecta > Diptera > Syrphidae > Eristalis > Eristalis intricaria. The sequence goes on along the minus strand of OZ035875.1, from coordinate 89,234,423 downwards.
GCAGTGCCTCACAAAAAAGAGGAGCGGGACAATGGGCTACAAGTAGCTCTACTTAAAAAAAAAAGTACATTTTACATCAATTTCGCTAGTAAAACATCATCAACTGTAACTTGTAGCTCCTTTATACATTTATATAAAATCCAAGTCAACATCCGAGAGAAGTCATAAAGGAGATACATGTGATGCATGTAATGTGTAACTCATCCTCTGTTAAATGCACATTCACAAACGGATTTATGTAAATAAACTTCCTCCCCACACGGCAACTTAATGCTGTGCAGTATAAATGTAATCATACCAAATCCCTTCCCAACAAAGGGAGACAAATTAATGTACTTACAAAACAATTAGTGCACGTCTAAGCGCAATTTGGTTTATTGGACGAATGTGATAATGTTTATGTGTTTATGTGTTTATCATCTGGCAGCAACATATGCTCGAATAAAATTATCATGGAGATTTCGAGACAACGCAATACAGCACATTCTCCTTCTTTTTAGATTGCTTTACAGGAGGCCTAACTTCTGCAGCAACGGCTTGTTTAGTGCGCGCCGCCGAGGGGATGGGACCAACATTTTTATGCGAACTCCGAACGGCGAAGTTTCAAAAAGCTTTTATATGATGTTTATACCCTCGGAGCATTGTTACTTGCCCATATTGCTTATTTTGAAAGTCTAGTAGTGTCTTTAGATGTAGCAAGACCCACATCGCATACGTTTTGCTATTTAATCAGTCGAATACTTTACACACGAGTGTCACTCAATTCCAACGTGATTTGGGGCAGAAAGCATTCAACGAAATCAGTTAGAGATAATTATTGTTTAAGTTTTCACGTTATTTTGCTATCTATTGATGACGAAAAAGAAAATTCAAGAAGGTGGGCAGCAATAAATCACAGAATATGTCGTGATTCTTGGAATTTGGGATATCTTGTAAATTAACATTTTGGTTCTACATTTAGTGATATCAACTTTAATCCTAGTCTCTGAGATTAGGCCATGAAAGTGTCGGGTATTTGCTTGGGGCATCCATTATAAGACTGAAGAGAGGTACATTCAATCACTTGGAGCTGATCTCGTAGTTAACAGCGAAAAACGATAAATCTTTAACACAAACCATATTGAATACGATTGTTTAATTTGACTTAGTTTATAAATTTTTTTCTTTTCAGAGCTTGTGCATATTTGCTGACAATATTAACAAAGAAAGATATTCCTTAAAAAATGCTACTATTTTTGAATCGACAATCGAAATTTTAAATTTAACGATTCGAGTATGTTCAGAAAGTACATCGCATTTGACTACAAAATACGAGTTACAGAATAGGGATAATTGAATCGAGAGGTTCGGAATGCGATTCAAATAAACAAAACCTGTTGCAGCATCTCAGGAAATTAGGTCCCCACAAATGGAATGATTGAATCAAAATTACAATGGACATATAGAAAACGCAAGTTTTCGACTTCAATCCCGACGGACAATGCAGTAAAAAAAAAGACCGCGGCTCTGATGTCAAACACAGCTAAAAACAGACCTCAATACGCTAAAGATGCGTAGTCGGAACCAACGGATCGTGCAGAATGCAGAGGCTACATGCCTCTGAGTTCCAGGTCCAATCAATACAAAATATAAACAATAACAGTGAACACAAGGGAATATAATGCAATGGAAACTGTATCTGGATCTAAATGGAATCTTTAGAACTTTTACGGCAAACATTCCAATAAGCTTTGCCTTAATAATAATGGCTAGAAATGGGTGGCGCCACAGTCCGAGGATGGATCAGTGGCTACCTTCTATAGCAACCAATCGTTTCGTGCGTGCTATTATACGTTCATGAGTGGAGGCAACCCAGAGTTTAATGTCGACTCCAAACGGCTTAGAGAAGACTTTTCTAGACACTAGACACGGTTTTTGAGCATTGTCAATGAGTCGAAAGAGGTGTAGCCGTGAATTGTGAAAATTCGGGGTTCAAACCTGGCTCCCGGCGGCTTAGTAGTCGTCACACTAACCCACTGCGCCATAGCCACCATACATATGTTAAATATGGCGCAGAAAAAAGTTCAAACGATCTGGGGCTGCTCATGATCAAACTCTATGTATATAATGCAAATAAAGCATGAAATTCAACTTCTTAAAAACCACTTCAACGTTACCACCACTTCAACTATTTTGGTAAAGATTGAATGTAGTAAACATTGATTTCAAATATATCATAGCAAATTAAGTTTTGTTCACCAGTTGTTGGTTTCAAATTCTAAGGAAGTATTCTCTTAGAACTCAAAACGCATATGAACTCAACGCATACCCAAAACTTATAGCATATGCAAAACGCTATGCTAACACCAATAAACCGAAATTTATACAGAATTCAACAAAATTGAAAAGTAGAGAAATTTCTTGTAGTATTTAATAATTTTCGGCTAATATAAATAAAAGTAAATATGCATACAAACGATTTATAAAATATATAGGACCCTTTCACAGGTGCTGGCAAATGAGTTTGGAGAAAGGAAATACATTTTATTGTATTGAATTAAATTTAATTTGGGACTGAAAAAAAAAATATATATATATATATATATTAAAATCCTTATTTATTTGCTTTACAAAGCAATTTTCAAGAATTATGGCTTGGAAAATACCTGCCGTCTGCCTGGCGGTTGTACAAAAAAACAAAGATTGTATCTGTCCACATGTCATGGAACGTACTCCACAAGGTCCGAAGATTACTACAGCTGAAAATGCTCTCCAATAAAAAACAAAAAACAGACAAACTCCAGTTTCCAATGAAACTTAAATAAAATTGGCAGCTGTCTGATAAGTAGAAGAACGAAACCATAGGTGAGTGCAGCGCGATTTCAGGCCGGAGAAGCCGAATATGGACCAAATCGTTACACGCGGCAGATTCTGGAAAAATATCCTCGAAGTGCAGGTCGACAATCATCGCCATTTTGTTGATTTCAATTCGGAATGACAGCGTGCAGAAAGACGAGCTGCACAGCGTCATGTATATTTTGACATGCCTGCCAAACTCATGAGTTATGCACCATGTTTTCAACATCCCTCCCGATTGCTACCATACGCGGGCAAAATTGGCGTGATTGGTCTAACGAGCGGTTAATGTACCTCTGCTGCCAAGTAAACAGTACGAATACCACTCGTAATGAAATTAAACGCAGAATAACTATTTCTATTTTCAAACCCAATTTCTTTGGGCTTAAGAGGCAATTGATATGAATCGTCTCTTGAAACGTCTCTCGATGGACCAAGCTGACTTGATATAAGACACTGATCTTATCTCAGAGAATCTCAAAAGTCCTGAGGATCATCGAGAAAAACGTTCCGCGCTCAATCTTGTTTGCATTAATGGCATTGGGAGGAGAGATCAGTATAGCGACATAGCCAAGTGTCCACGGATCCAACGCCTAAGGCGGCTAACTCTTCGACTCCGAACATATTAGACAAGTGTAGGGTAGGTGATAGACAAGTGAAGAATAACCTCAACCAACTTGGTTTGAGTAGCTACCTACAGACTAGTGATGTGCATAATCAAACGATTTTAGGAATCGAGACCTTAGTAATCGAGATATTTTAATAATCGAATGATCACTCCAGATGGGTGGATTCGAATGATTATTCGAGTGATAATCGATTAGAACAAGCGTATTCTCAAAATCATTCGAATGACTACTAACTACTACCACGAGATTACTCGATAAATGTCTCATTTCAGCGCGAAAACAAGTAACAAATAGATCTCGGCGAAAAATACTAACCAGGAACATAAAATTCATTCTGGTAATGTTATGAAAAATGCAAAGGAAATTAACTAAAGAAATCAACTTCTCGGATCATTAAAAAAAAAAAACAAATTCATTCCGATTATGATAAGAGACATTCATTTATCAAGCTCATCAAGTGTGTTGGTAATTAGTAATTAGTTATTAGTATTCGAAAGAGTTTGTTGATCTGTTGTACAGACCTTTGGCTGTTGAACAACATTTTGAAAATTGTAAATCGCATTTTAGAAATATGTAAATATTTTGTTTATCTTATCTAACAATGTCGAGCATTTTTGCACTTGTTAACTTTATTCCGAAATAGAAATTTACGTCGGAATGCAACCCATGTCACATTTTTTATTCTCATTCATTACCAGCAGAAAAGTATTTATTTAAATTCTCTCTTCAGGACACCGAAAGGATCACTATGGTACATTTTTACACTTCGTTAGTTTAAGCAATGTTGACTAAGATTAAAAATGTTCACTTACCTCAGAAGATGTTAAGTAGCACAACCTGGAGTCAGTGCTGTCAATGGATGCTTGCTGCACAATACCATAGCGTGATTCACGATCACTCAAGTAATCAGAACGTAAACTATCTTGTCGAATGAATTCAGCCCTGAAACACAAGAAGATAACGAGAGAGAGAGAGAAAAAAAATACAATATTTTATTATCTGCGACATGGTGATTGAATCTGAGAATGAAACCTTTGCTCTAAGGAATCAGCACGTGCACTCTTGTAGCCTGAATCATTCAAACTGCTGTCCTGACGCAGTGACGGCAGAGAATCCCACGGTGAGCGCTTATGACCGGTTCCAGATGATTGTGCCGGCATCAAGCCCTGACCAGATCCAGAGCCCATTGTGGAACTTCCCGAACGCCAGCCATCAGAATGACGAAACCATTGAGCGCGAGCCGATTCCCCAATGCAAGAGGCGCAACGGGAATTCGAAAAACTTTCGAACGAAAAGTGAAATTTTGTGAGTCCAAATGATAGCCCTTCAAATTAAATGAATTGTGATGTCTTTAGCTTACCTCGAGTTGTGATCACTCAAATAGCCACGATCGCGTTCACGTTCACGTTCGCGCTCTCTGATCAGTTCATTGCGATCACTGTAGTACCCATCGCGTTCACGATCACGGTCTTTCTCACGTGTTGACAATGGTCGATGTGGAGGTAAGGGCAATGTTGATGACTTGGCGCTGGCCACAGATCCTTTATGAAAGCGGAAAAATGTTAATTTAAATTCGATTGGCTCTTCGGTTCGCATTAAATATATATGTATTAAGCAAAATGCCGATAGTAGCAATGCCAAATGCAAATGCATGTCTGTTTGTAAAAAAATTTAGTTCAAAAATATAAAAATATATATCAAAAGATAAGGCATCCAGATTTCTCAAGCAACTTGAAACTTGCATGAGCAATGATTTTCGAAATTTTGAATCTTTTCTAGGGATAAAAACGGATAAGCAAACTCTACTTACGACGTCTTAATGGGTATGGGCTACGTTGAGTTGATCCTGGTAGGCTCTCAGCGAATTCTGATGCGATGTAGTGTGATTGATATTTATTGATTCGACACAATTTATTTTTATCAAAGCGATTTACGAATTATGTGCAGAAAAATACATGAATTATTATATTAATGAAATTGTAAATACTATTACTAATACAAAAGGGGGGGGGGGACTGCGGGCATTGGGAATAAAACTGAATTGCGAACGATAGGAGAAGAGAAATAAAAATATTGGTGCACTAAAATTTTACTTAAGAACTACGCAGAATACTAAAGTGTCTTGGGAGCTTTTCGGACGCATGGTGACTGGAATTCAAACTAATCGCTGTGTTTTTATGTCGTTGACTGGTAATGAAATGATTTCGAACTGGCAATAGAGATAACTTCAGCTATTATCACGATATCATTTTTTTTTCAATTCTGCCTCAAAGCTATTGAGGACTTGTATCCAACACTAGGATTTCCGTACCTTGCTATGGAGTCGAGCCCTGCCGTGTTTGAAGCCGAAATCCACATCGAGAACTGTGCCAGACACAACTAAAACAAGCTAGAATTCTAATCTTCTAACGGACTCCAAAACGGTTAAATGTTGTTGCGACGACCTGCAATCCTTTGCCAAGCGCAACAATGAAAGGCTCGGTTGGGGCACTGGACACAGGGTGATTGTTGGCAATGAACAAGGAGATGAGCTCGCGAAGACTTCTAGGTTCATAGGCCCCTATGTAATGCCGACTGGACAATGGCTAAAATGCTGATCAACGAATAGGAACACCAACTTCTAGACCCTACATCAATGGACGAATGGGGATGGTCTTACGCAATTCAAACGACTAATCAGGCCTTATTCCTTTAAGTAATACACTGCCTGAACAATTTAAGTGTAATATTGCCATCGAGTTTTCTTACTGGAAACTGCTGCCTGAATAACCACCTTAAAAATTAACCTGCGCCAGGACAAGAAATATCGGCTTTCTCTATTTGCCTTATGCTTTGGTAAAGAAAACGAATCTTCCGTACAAAGATACTTAATTCAGTGGAACTAAGGAACTCGACTCCAAAAGCCATACTACCTTTCATAAGGGAAGTGTACTACTGTTTGGATTTATCCCAATCCTTCGACACAACGGCCTCTTCAGGTCGCTGTGTCGTTGCCTTCACGGCATGGGTTGTAGAAGAAGAAAAAGGAAACAAATTTGAAAAGTTCGGAAGAGGAGATATGCCTCTAGAAAAGTTAGGCCCCGTAGCGTTTTTGAGTCGGAAGTGGGATAGAATTAATGTTACATTCTCCGTCAATCAGAAACCATCTGCTCTTAATTCTATTGCTCAGCACGAATTAACTGCAATGCAACAAGTGAATTGCATTCCACTTTCAGAACGTAAACACTATCTTAAGAACCACATCAATTCATCTCACAATTTGCCATTTTATGGGACATTCTATGTTTTTCTATGTTTTTTTCTATGTTCAGCGATGATTTTTCCTATTTTGTTTAAATGTTTTCTACCATCAAATTCTCCCCAGCTTGGCCGTTGCATGTGTTTATCTTTTCTTTGTGTTACTTTGTGTACACAATAGTCACCAAGTCGTTGTGGGTTTATGTGCGCCTCCCACGCAAAGCTCTTTCGATCGAATTCCAGCACAAACAAATCTCACATTTCACGCGGCCACCTCCCTTGAGTCACTGACAATCCTAAGATGGCATGAAAAATGGATATTAGACCTTGAATTGAGAAACAGCAGGTCTTCTTCATTCATAAAAAAGCACAAGCACAAGGGATGGTTATCGAAACACACTGTCCACGGATTGTAGCGTCACATTATAACATAAGCATGTACACAGACAAACACGAGAACGAACACTTGCCAGCGTCAACTAAGCATCGTCCGAAATTCAATAAGACACTATCAGTACAAGCACAATTTAAAGGATAAACTAGACGATAAAAGCAAGGCAACACAACATAAATGGAAAGTACTCGAAGCAGTTAATAAAATGATGTCACCACAATCACAGAGTCAATGACGAAACTTACCAAGATTCTCCATGCTCTGCGAGAGTAAAGCTTCAAATGTGTGCAAGCTATACGATTCAGCATCCATTCCCTTGGCAAGTGTATTGCGCAAATGCATCTCGTACTCCAAGAGCAGTCTAGAGGTGGGACTGCCCGGAGTGGGTGTCACATTTGGTTGACTAGGATGATGATGTGGATGACCACGTCCACCGCCTCCGCCGCCGCCACCACTTCTTTGGCCATACGACTGATCCTGATCGGAGTTGCCATTACTCGAACTCGGTGTAGTTGCATAACACTGGTTGTCAAACATAACGTTGTCAGAGGGTGGTGAACCCTCCAAGCAGCCACGTTCACGTTCCAGTTCTAAGTACAAATTCCTCTGCGGGTAGCCACTGCGACCGATCTCATGCGACGATCTAAAGAAAAGTCCCAAAATGCTTTTGTTTTCTACTCAAGCTTATGTGATATTATTGACACCCACCTGGATCCGGAGAAGCGTGATGCCTGACTGGATGGTCTCCCCATCGTGTTATTGTTGTTCATGATGTGATGCATTCCATGCTGGTGCATGGCATGTTGTGGGCCCAGGGTATTGGCTACGTTTGCTGCGTTGTAGTAGTTGTAACGGCGACGGCCCATCTCCGGAGAAGTAACCGGGCTCTCTGTGCTTGGCATGGGCTTTAGCATGCGTTTCAATGTGCTGGTGTCAGTTGCCATGTTCATGTCTTCAGTGCTCTTTGTCTTGCGTCTGGTGTTGTTGTTAATTATGTTGTGGTGCATGTCGTGCGATTCGCGTGTCTGCGTGGCAAAGGAGAGACGGGAAAAGAACAAAAAGAAAAAATGGAGAAGAAAGTAACTAAAGGGTTTGTTTTCTAAAAGTGTTATGTGACCGAAAGGTCAAAATACAAGTGGGACATGCAACAACAACTGGCGGGCAAATAATCCGTTGGCGATTAAATCCGAAATCGATTCCACTGGCCCTCCTTCTAATGAGCTGTGGTAAACACTTAATCCGCTAAAGAATCATAGGGATGAATTGGCTTACAGCGAAATAGAATACGAAACCGTGCTTTAGCGAATCTGTTAACTTGACCGTCAATCACACATGCATGCGTGTGGACTACCTGGATAGTTCAATAGCCAGTCCAGACAGAATCAGACCACTCTTGTAGCCTCAATTAATAAAGAAAATACGTGCAATTCCGTTTCTCACCATTTCATCGTTGTAGTCCTTGTTACGTGTACCGGTACCGGTTGATTTCGTCGAGGAAATTGTATTTTGCTGCAGGGTACCGCCGGCCTGAGTGCCTTCTGATTTGCAAGTCTCGATGTCCCCACGCTGACCGCCAACCATATTGTCGTCTTGGCCAATTTGCGAGCCAACATGGTTCTGTGAGCTGGCGTCAACACCCATCCCACCACCAGGGACATTGACACCACCCACTACATTGGCGGCGCCAGCTAAATTCTGTCCACTTGTCATGGTATTGGTTTCTTGAGATTTCGTCTGACGTGAAAGTGTATCGCCTGCAAGAAAAGAAAGCCACGTCAATTCACCACGCCTTCCGATACACAAACCAACCACAACACACCCCGCACCCCGGGTAAAAGCTAAAAAGCTCCTCAACGAAAACTAGCTCTTACCTTGTCCTGATTGCATTGACTGTGTTCCAGAAGCCACATTGTCATAAAGCGATGTGCTGGATGTTGCATTTGCAACCTTCTGCTGTTGCCCCTCAGTATCTGTGGCCCGTGAAGCAGTTCGGGGAAGAGTTGAAGAACCTGTTACACACACAAATAACATTAGTAGTTGCACTCATGGTTACAATATAAAACTCATGTGTATGTATCCTTGCATGGAAATACTTCATACAAATCAAATCACCTCTGTATCTTGGATCCTGAGCTCGTAAACGTGCGTACTGTTCAGCAGTCATGCATGTGCATTGTGGTTCGCGTACCCTTGATGGACTTGCCGGTGTACTTAATGGCTTTCGCTTCGCCTTAACCTTACTCTTGCCGGGTGGATCCAATTTCAGCGAGTAGCTTGATGAGGCCTTTCGTGAAAATTTGAAAGAAGGCGACTGTAAAACGTCGCACTATGTTAGGTTAGTCGGTTGGGAATCACAAGGTTCTGTTTGTGCGGCTTTTTGGTAATAATTTTTATTGAATTTTTTCGTTTGCTTTTTGCATTATTTTTTTCTTTTTCTTGTATTCAGAGAGAGAAACATTTTGCTTGTAGAGTGTTTTTTTTTTTACTTTTAGAGAAATACGACACACACATACTTAGGCATTAAAACAGAAAAAAGTGTATTTTAGAATACTTCCAATAAAAGTGTCGTTTTTTTAACATTATGGTTAAGTGAAGGGATTTTTTCAACGCTTTCATCAAGTACATCCAAATAGAAAATCAAACATAAATCGAGTATCCAATTGAAATGAAATTTACTGAACAAAAAAGACCTACGAACATATTTGAGAACCGCTTTTGTGAGGATTAAGGATGTGGAGAGGATTAGAGGAGGTAGTTCGGGAGGCAGGAGGAACTCTTTGCAAGCCTGAGGTTGATGCTCTTATCTATTTTGAGGGCCGTCTTGTTCATAACTGATTAATAATTTTGCAGTCATTGACTTCCTAAAGAGGGCTTTGAATGTTAATTCCTGCAAATAGGAAGTAGGCAATTCCTTTTTGAAATAAAGACAGCACGATAATCCATTTTATAAAGGGTCTGTGATACGATACGATGTCGTACCAAACAGCAACCTTTTACGTCCCAGATGTGTACTATAATATAACTAATACTATAATAGAACTAATAGAAGCAATTCGGGATCTAGTGAAAATACCAATGTGTCGCACTACACTAAAACAACGCGATTCGGCTCAAGCCCAAGCCGTTTAAAATTTGCACCGAATTTGGGCGAGGCGATGCGGTGTCTTGTTTTTTTTTTTCTTTAATCTGGTTGAAGAGAAGATGGAGGGCAGCTAAAAACACTGTCTTCTACTTCTTCAGTCCAACTACTGCGTGCCTTGGTAACAGTGTAAGCGCGGATTGAAGAAATCGCGAAAAGAGCTACTTTTAAGGTCAATGGCAAATAAAACTGGATACATAATTTCAGTTTTTCTGGTTTTTCATCAACAAAATCTTTCCCTTGCGACGGCTTTGATTGAAATTTGCCGTTTCCGTCAGACTGTTGATTTTGACTCGTTTTTAGACTTCTGCAATTCAGATTTTATGTTATTCGCAGACATTTAGTCTGACCTATATTATTTCCTTATATCCTTTTTTTACATTTTTTTGGGCGAGTGCTGTTTTTTTTTACTTTTTACAGTGCAGAGCAGCCACAATATCAGCCACAGCGTCATTTTAAAAGTATAGCGCAATGTGCAGATTTGCTTTTGGTGTTTTGGCATCCTTTTTTGTTATGCTGATCTCAATAAGGTGAGATACCACAGTTTTGGGCACACACCATATTGAAGGTGGCACGGCGTCAATTTGTTTCCGTTTTCGTACCATATGTATGGTGCGATGGCGTAGACCGAATGTCTGTGCTACGTCCCACGATTAAATAAGTTCTTGAGTGTACAAGACGATGGTTATTATTTATATTGGTTTTTAAAATTTATATTTTAAAAATTTAGAAATAATTTGATTTTCAACTAAAATGTCGTTGCTACCGCGCAGTATGATGTCAAAATCAGAATTACGCAGAAAAAAGGGGGAAACATTAAAACGTGCAAAACTGGATACATGAGATCCGCGATCCTTTTTTATTTTATTGCAGCCTTTATAATTGCACGATTTCTTTCACTGATGCCTCTTTCTTTTAGTAATTATATGAGAGCACAGCTTTGCATTTTAATCCGTCGTGAGGAATTTAATTCATGAAAAACCACAAAAGCTAAAATAATATATCCAATATTGCTCGCCACTTTATATCCAAAACGAAATATATGGGACCTGGGACAAAACCTGACGATCGACAGCTGCAAGATGTAAATTTATTCCAAAAGGCAAATATACGTCAACTGCACTGTCTTGGCAACATCGATCGCGTGGACATGAATGCTTCAGCTCAGAACGCCTTCGAATACGAAAATCCTAGTACGAGAAGGAGAGGATATTAACTCCGGTATAGCGGTCTCAAGACAGCATGTCTTGATGACTAGAGGTAGCGTGCCCAGGACTGTCAGCGATGGGCGGCAGTTATAGTTCATCCAACAAGGGTCGTCTCTGAGAAAAATTGAACTAAATTTTGTATGAAACTTTGAAGTTCGTAGGCAATATTTTGAGATTTACTTCAGCTGTTTAGTGACTTATCGCTCAACTGAGCCATCTTGCTGTCATGGGCTTGCTGTCACGCATGAGTTTAGAATGATTGCAATTGTGTCGTTAAGCAAGTAAGAAGATTACAAGTAAGGAATTGCCTACTTCAGATTCAATGGCGGAAGATTTGTGTTTGAATAGCCGGTTTTACGTAGAATTTAAATGAAATAGATAATCAATCAACATTCAGGCTCGCAACTAAATGGATTAAATATAGTTTAATTGACATATTATTTGAAAATAAATCAGCAAAGATACACGAGGCTCGAAACAGTACACATGTTTTGAGAAATTGTGTTTTTTGAAAATGTTCGTGAGAAGCGATTAAAATATAGAAGTACATAGAGAGACTCGAATAATAAAATGAAACAAACGAAAAACAGGAACAAGACACATGAGTTACTTCGTTGATACTATTTTAATCGATACTGATGGAATTTTTATATGACTTTGCGCTTTTTGTTGAAGAGAAAAAAATCCAATAATAAATTAGAAACAATGAAAGCCATATGTGTGAAAACACACAGACACATACAAAGTTCCTTGAATCAAAAATGAAACAATGAATTTGATAGAAAGAAGAAAATACAAGAAAAAAAGGGAAAAAACGGAAACAGAAAAAATCAAAAATGTGGTATTATTTATGAAACGACACACAGGGGCGGGCTTTAAGACGAAACACAGTTAAAAGTCTTTACGAAGAGGATGAACAAGGTAAGTGAAAGTGGTGACGGAGGTACACACATACATATACATATCTGCTCATGCTTCAGTTAAAAATAAACAAAAGGACAAAAAATTTACAGGGAAGATAAAGAAATAAAACAAAAAGAAATGAATAAGACTGAGTGAATCTATTTAAATAAACTAAACTGCACACAGAAAAATCGTATGAGAAGACGTAAAACAAGACACGGATAATGCTAATTCATTGAAGGAAATACCTTTAGACTCTTTTTCCAACGGAAAATCTATATGCCAAAGTATATATAAAATATGATGAGTACTTTAAAATTCCTTTAAAAATGGTATACAACTTATTATTTTTTTATAATTAAATACATTATGAAAGCCTACTTAGGTTTTCGGTAGTTTAAAAAAATCTCAAAACAATACTTGAATGTATATTTGTGTAGTTTCAAACATAAAATAAATAAAAACTTATAAGCACGACTGATAAATTAAATTCCTTAATTGAATAGTTTTTTTTTATAAAGTCTATTAATTTAAAGATTGTACTAAAAATAATCTATTATACCTACATATGTTTTAACTGTAACAATAAAAATTGATTTTTGGTTTCAATAATAGTACAGTGTCTTTAAGACCCGCATTGGCCCTGAGTATAGCTTCTTTAGGTAAAGCACAACGGAAGATGCTTATACGCATTTAAAGAACAATGACGAGCCATGAGTTGTGAAAGTTGTTTGGGTCGCAAATTGTACTTAGACAACCAGAGTAGGAGTTAATGCACCCACACAATACGGCGAGAGAAAGTTTTAGTTTCATTATTTCTACGAAATCTACTTTAACGCATGCTTTCTGAAGGAAAAAAAAGGGTGTTTTTTCAGACATGCAACAGCTGTTTTGATAGTTCTTGGTGGTTCTGAAGATTTTTTTTGATTTTTCTATTTATCACGAATATATGTACGTACTATAGCCGGATAACATTAACAAACTTTGCATATTTATTTACCATGTTTATGTAAATAAATATGCGTTGCTTCCCGAAAAAGTAAACGTTTGGAAAGCCTTTTATGCCCGTGGAACAATTGGTCCACATGTCTTTAAGAATGAGTACCGGTAAAACATTAGAGTCAACGCTGAGCTGTGGAGAGACATGATTACCAACATTTTCGTACAACAATTGGACTTGGATAACACTCTGATATACGCTTGATGTTGTGAATACTGGACCTACAGAGTACCCCATGCACTCGTCAGCCTTGGTCATAATCAAACATTAACGGCACAAAATTATTCGTCGAATAAATTCAATTTTGTAGATATTATAATCATTTTTCTGTGTTTTACTTAAATTGAAATCTATCTGCCTGTAAAAACAAATCACCCTCACAGCTATTAGCAGCTCAAAACCACACGACAAAAACAATCCTCCTGAAAATGTGATATTCACATATATCGAATACTTAAAACTAAATAAAATGTAAAATTGTATATTAAGTTGAATAGGTTATACATTGGAATATACAAGGGATCGCAAACATACAAATGATGATATTTTCAAGGGAACAAATCTACACAGGAACAATTCTTGAAAATAGAAAATAAATGACAAAACAGTCAGAGAAAACGATTAGTGGCTGATTAATTTTTACACTTTACAATACTCATCTTAAAAATTTAATTTCCAGATATTAAGTTAAGATGAACTTTTCACAGTCCGAAAGGAAGGTCCTCAAATTTAATTTATTGTTATGAAATAATGGGCCATTAGGCATTAAGTAACATCTCTGTTTGAATTTAAAGTGATATAAATCCCAAATGTGTTTCAATTACTTTCTGATCAAAAAGGCGACCTTGTATTTTGCAGCCTTGATGATTTTTTTAAATACCTTTGTCTTTCCAACTAACCATAACTATGTAACCTCCTTGATCCTAGTTCTAGACCATCCACTCGTGTTGATCTGCCTGATCTTGTTTCTCACGAGTGATGAGAAAAAATTCAATTGCCAAGGTTTTTAAATACAAATTAAATGTGGAAATGCAGTAAGCGTGGCAGCATTTTCTGGGAATAACAAAATAGAAATAAAGCTCCTCTTAAGAGTTCCGAGTAGTTTAAATATGAAAACGATCGATTTAGGAGTAGTGCAAGCAAATGGCGGCATAAAAGGATATCATTAATTTCGATGCGACAAGGATCAATGTTAAAGCAATTGATAAATTTAATTTTTCGAAGAAAAGATAATTCGAGGAATTCGAATGGAAATATATGAGCACAAATGTACAAACATAGAATTAAAGTCTTTTTTCCTTCCGCCCGCAATACCTTACTTGGCAACTTTTCCTCTTTTTCTCATGAGTTCTTGAAAACTTATGCGATGCGTTTCTTGAATTCAATTTAAACATTGATGTAAGATGCGAGCTCAGATTACATTGAGGACAGGGTATTACATCTTAAATAATAATGCAATTATTTAGTCTAGCGTTTGATTGATTGGAATGCATTTTCTAGAGGGTGGGTTAAAAAATACCAACCAGTGTTTATGACGAAAAACTTAAAGTAAATGCGTTTTGGAAGTTAAAATTGAGTTCTTGGAAATTATTATTGCATATACACAGTAAGGAGGCGTTTTATTCATCGATTTGTTTCTATTCTTGACTGCGGTCAATTGTTATGAGTTTGTCAGGAATAACGCCAATATTTTAATTAAAGACCAGCTCGCCTTCATTATGAGGTGTTTGATCGGCCATTTTGAGGAATAGTAGCTGGCTATCCTGGAAGAGGTACTCAGCGAAAAATTCAGTGCAACGTAGTATCTGTGCTGCGGAGTGTTCCAAATGATATATCCGTCAAATAACAAATGGATAAGGATTTTAAAGTTCGGTCTTGTAGTTGTTGGTCTATTTAAAGATGTACCCACATAGTCTAAGTGTTAAAACATTGCTGCCCAAGACAGCCGACGACTATATTCGCGTGCATTTTTGGGCGAACGACAGCTGAAGCAAAATAATAGAGATAAAATGCGAAGCCTGCAACCAGAAAAATGCGTAGTATATAGGGAGTGGGTGCAATGGGCGGTGTGAACAAAAATTGAGTTTGAGTCTTCCCTCAGCATTTTGGAAGGACACTCCATTTAGTGCTTATAAAAGTAGATTTCGCTATTTTTAACGAAAACCCTCCATTTTGGTTTGAATAAAAATGGAATGTATTTCACACTTGATGAAGTTGAGTGTGTATTGGAGGCCGATAAAAAAAGTTCAAAAATTAAGAATACTGTGTTGGAATACTTTGAAAGATAAAAAAATTGGATTGCAAGACGACTTAATAAATTTTTCAAATTTTTTTTCCTGGAAAAACCCAAAATATATTGTTGAAAAAAAGTTCCGTTGGAATCTTTGGAAGAGAAGTTTAAATCCCTGAGTTCATTGATTGATCTGGGAAATTCCATCCAATGACTTGCATGACAAATATCACAACACACTTGCCAAACTGTTTTCGGTACTGTGAATCTATGAAGCCGAGTGTCCTCACCGACTTCGACTCCGAAGTCAACATTGGATCGAAGAAATATTTACTTCTTCTTAATCTTTGGTATGATATTACTCCGAATGTCTACAGGAATATCGGAGAGGAACTGATTGCTTGGCCATTCCATGTTATGAAACTGCTATCTATTCGGATTCTTGAAACTATCCAGTGTGTTCCCGATACTACATGAATTATAGTTCTATGTTCTTCGCGTTTGCATTTCTAAAACCATTTTTGCATACCTTACACCCTTCAATTTCAGGAACTCGAGTTCGTTTTCAAGCGTCAACCTGCGGGAAACAATCTACTTTGGCGAACATTTTTATTAACTCCAAATTGAGTATCCCCTTTAATGAAAACTCTTCTCCCGTGAGTGTTCAGCCGTAGTGTTCCCTTATATTTTATTTGTTCCACTCAATGACCGTATCGAGCAAAATGGTTGATATTTGTCTGATATCATATATCACAGTATATACAACTGCCCATAAAATCTATTCATTATATAAACAATAATTAAAACAATTAACGACTATTACAAGATTTAAGAATGTTTAACATTGGTTTGCCTTCTTTGACCCACCCTATACAATCAATCAGTTCTTAGTCGTCTTTTGTGTAGTTTCCTTCTCGTATGTAGAGAAGTTCCAATTGGGATAATGCACACTTTAAACTGAATACAGTTAAGAACTGCAGTTCTCCGCAACAGTTTGCGTTCAGTACAGTAATGTGGAAAAGAAGAGCTTTTATTGACAAGCTACACATAAATTTTGATTATTTCATGTAACACATCCAGTAAAACAAAGTTCATACACAGCGATCGAATTTTTTTCCAAAACATAACTACATATGTACGTCAGTTTACTCATTTGTTTGGATAAGTCATAGTCCATGAGAAGTCCACGGCTGCACATTTATATTGCCATTTTCACTCAAGAGTCTTTAGTCTGTGTGATGCTAAAGAAAATATTTCTACAGAAGGCGCCACTCTACGGCGAGTGCCTATTATAAATTGAGCTACACTTCCGACCGCTACCTTCACCGAAATGCCACAATCAATGCCAAAATCTATATACATACAATGACCTATCTTTAAAGCTAATTAACTAGAACCGTTTCCATTAAAACATAACATAACAAAAGTTAAGACGTGCTCATTTAGTAAACTGGTAAAAAAAACATATGTGTGCGTTTGTATGCTGGTATGTCTGTGTGTGTGTTCCGTTTAATGAACTATGGTGAATTGAATGGATATGTGCGTGGTGATCAAATGGATTATGCTCTTTCTCGAATTTTAATGATTATTTTTATTTATTTTTATCTTTGATTTGATTATACTTTTTTTTTCTTTTTTAAAAAATCTTAAATCATCTTTTTTTTGTGCACTGAACCTTGCTGTCGGAGATAAAGAAGAGCAGAAACATTGCTCTCATGGATCCGAATAGAATACTTACACAACATTCCCGGAATTGTTTGGCATCAATGGGGGACGTGAAGTTCAAGCCCCATGTGTCATTTGTCATTGGGTCCTTCCAGTAGACGAAACATTCAGACGCTTGTCCAATTCGAGTGCCTGAACGGACGAATGGTATTAAAAGTGAACATTTAAACGCAACGTGGAAATGGGAACTTACCTGGCTGGACAAGTCGCACGTCAAGAATTTTATCAACCTGACTGTTGTAGGCTGTTATGTGGAATACGCATTCAGGTGAATCTTGTATGCAGGTAATGTTGACAGGAACCAAATCTTCGGATACTTGTTGCCATTTAACGGTACCAGCACCGCTTGAAGATACATGGAACACCTCAGCCCACAACCTGAACGAACTTATTCGTGTTACCAATGGTTACCAATTGATTGTGTTTTTACGGAATGTTTTTGTTTTTTTTTTGTTGTATATAATTGAAGAATGACGAAGGATATACATAATTCATAGTGCAAGGTGTTTGTAAATGCCATGGTTGAATATATAAAATTATTATTGTTGCGCAGAATTGTAGAGAGTGGTTTTGAGGTTTTGTGATAAAAAAGAAAACGAAAAAACCAATTTAATTCCAAATTGTTTACAGATTGCTCTTTCTTCTAATTTTATAGAAATACAATTTCAATATTTTCTACTAAGCAAGGAGAAAATATTTACATTTGTCTTAAATTTTGATGGTGCCAATTCGATTGAAAATAAAACAATAAAAATAAACGAATGTAAGTAAATAAAAAAAATCCACATTCAAGCGAAACAACAATATTAACCAACGTCATAGCTTGTGTTAATTTTTAATAGCAAAATAAAAACGAATAGAACTGTGGTATTAGCTATTTCTAATTCATACGTTATTTTATATTTTTTGTAAAGTCATGCTGAAAGCTGAGTGTGATTCAGTTGACTAATAAAAAATGTACAAATATGCCTTATTCAAATGAAAACGATTGAATGGCTGAGTTGCAAAGAGTAAAATTGCTCTTACACTGAGTTCAGTTTTTTGTACAAACGTGCACTTGTTGGTTAAATATTGAAAATAATGAATGTCCAAAATAGGTACAAACCCTGATCGGATTACATGCATGATAAAAATAAATTAGTAAAGAAAAAGAAAGAAGCAAATAACTTAAGGTAAATATAAGTAAAGATAAATTTAAAAAAAATGATATGTACACAAATCATATGAAAATGATCATATATATCAACGTATTGTTGATCACATAGAGGACGTTTTTTAATTATTGGCAATTATACAAAAAAAATAATATTTATAAGAATATTCTTCTGGTTTAATGAATCACCTCAGGAGATGGCCGTCCCGTCGACGAGAAGTCTGCCATGGAGAATCCTCGTATCGGTACGCTTTGCGCATAAGCGGCGCACAGGAACAGCTCAATTTATTACCCATGGCGCAGCTAGCACAACCAGCCTGACCTCCTGTTAAAATGAACAGAAATTTTAATTGAAAAAACGGCATATATTTCTTTAAAAAAGTACACAACAAGGAAAGCGGAACACGTGACTGGTTACAAAATCGTATTCGATATGGACAATTTGTCCCACTCCCTTGGACACAGGAGTATTAGCTGAAGGGAGGTTGTTGAAATATACCGAAACTTAACGATGTAGTGTGAATTACGGAAGCTTCATCCATTCAATCTTCATTGAAATTTGCTCAATTTTCTAATAAACGTGGACAGCGGGAGACGTGACGATATTTGGAGATTGATGAGAATGCCTCTTTACATTGTTATATATATATTCGTGAATACTACGAATTTAAGGAAACATTGGTTCAATTCGAAATTAAAAATGTCCGTGCAATATAGGATGAAAGTGTTCCGGCGACAGAAATACTTTCTGTCTTGTACTTGCCCGGTTTACGTTTAGTGGGGTGATCAAATTCATGAGATCACTCAAAGATGTAAATGCCCAAACATATAGGACGTTGGGAGTCATTACCAATCGAGTAAATGCACTCATGTGAACAGGCACAAGGGAGTAAAGGTCCAGACGTTAATGGACGAAAAAAGGCATGTAAATTCAAAGAAAGAAAGTGAACTAATGCACAGCAATGATACACTGATGATAACCACTTGGATTAGTCTCGTTCAGTTTCATTCAATGAATCGCTTTCCACTTTCGCCAATAACAGTAGATCTTGAAGGAACTTCGAAAGCTTAGAATTTGTTTGACATAAATGAGAAATGACAGTTTTAGTTTACCTAATTTCGATGCTTCGGACTACTTTGCGACCCGTTTCAACATAGGACTAAGTTAACTGAAGTCAAGATAATCCCCAACATTTAACTACAATAAGCATGTACAGTAGAATCTCGATAATGTGAACCCCGATAATTAGAGCTATCTATATAAAATGTGAACTCGTCATCTCTTTCTCTATTCGAAAATGTGAATATTTTTTATTTCATATAAGTTCCTTATTTTCTTTGCTTTCAATGTCCTACGGCTTTAAGAGGGAAGAGTTGACAGCAAAAATTGAATATGGCGCCATCGCAGAGCAGAATCATTGTAGTTACCTGTACGTTACTCGCGCTCGTGTTGATTTCTGTTAGCTTTTTCTATTGTTAAGGTTTAGTTTTGTTGCTTTATGATATGCCTTGTGATGTAAAGCAATACAAATGCTATAAAATGCAAATACTATAAATGAAAAAGCTAAAATTTTGAGAAAATGAACTGACTACTCAGGATTAGGCCCATCGCAAAAAAAAAGAAAATATTCGGGAACAAATTGTCTGCTAACCATGAAGTTCTAAAGCCCTTTCTGAAAGAATCTCACGTCTACGTAAGTCTATTCAATAATGGCTGGCCTGGCCATTTTTTAATTAGTCCACATTATCGAGACTTTACTATACCACTGGCACCTACAACCATTGACCAAAAAACATGAATCGAGTCAAAAAATTCTAATCGGGCAACTAGCTGATAAACAATGATGGGCAGAAAAATAAATACACTTGAAGCTATGGTACTACAGTGAAAGCTCTTATTACGGACAGCTCTCTTAAGCGGAAGATCCCCTTAAGCGGACATTTTCTCACGATCGTGGGTCTTGAATTGAAGTTACATACACTTTATATTCCCTTATTCGGACACTCCCTAACCCGGACGCCGACATGGTCATCAGTCTCAAATTTGTAAATTTGATTCTCTTCAGCGGACAAATTTTGTTTTTAGAAAAACTTTCCAGTAGCTTTTTGCAGAACTGACCTTCCGAGGAAAACAACAAAATAGCAACAGCACAGTGTGTGGTACAAGTGCCATCAAATCATTGTCCCTACTCAAATGGATAATATAATTTTAATTCTGGGGCTGTGTTCTATTGTTGTATTTTATTTTTTCTGTTTTAATGTTACTTTAAGTTCGTTTGCAAAATTTATTTGACTGCATATGATACCAATTTTTCGGCATGTATTTTTCCCTATGGATGGACAACCCTCTTAGTCGGACAAAAGTGCTGCGACCGTTGCTGTCCGCCTTGGGCAGCTTTGACAGTATAATTTATATTTTATCTATAGAAAGCCGCAAACTTTGCCTTCTATGATGAAGTCTTCCTACAGTAATAAGACACAAATCCATGAAGTATGTCATCATGCTGTAGCTGGACTTAGTGTATTTATTTTTTGTCCATCGCTGTTTTTAACTGAATTCACCAACTTAAATGTGGATTTCAGGTCTTAATGAATTTTTTTCGCAAACAAACATTAATTCCCTTGTCCCGAAATCTACTACACGTGTGTGATCGTTTATCCAAATGTATTGATCATCCCTTTTTTATTGGCGTCCAAGCCCCAACTTTTTCCATCAACAGCAATATACAATCCACAATTTCAAAACTTAAACAAATAAATGTGTGTATCATACCTGAGGCACCCCGCTGTCACCACATTCCGCTCACGTCTGCTTGCGAGAGTGCTTGACCTCGGTTTAAGGACTGCGAACGTTGATTATGTCGATGTCCGTGATACCTGCTTCCTCTCTGAAAGAACAACATAAAAACACAAACAATAAAATCAGCATCAAATCAGATTTCATCTAAAGTGAAATCAATTAAATGAAATCATCTCAAGACGTCGTCCTCGTGGAAAAGATTAAAACTGTCAAGAGGAAGAAGAATGCCAACATAGAATTTAAGATGCAAATGAATGCATATATGCATCTGCCATTTCAGCGCCAGCACCATCATTGGCATAATCACATCATCACATGAACGTTAGCAAACTATGTAAATAATTGCTACTCACCGGCACCCCTATCCCTATCTCACCGCAAAAGCTAATTAAGAGAGCGCCACTAGGTTCTATACGGGCTCATACCGTACAGCCATAATTCTAAACCTGCTGCAACTAAAGCTCAGCATCAGCCATTATGCACGATGGAGCTGAACCCATGCACAAGGATGTGCGACTTCAAAATGTCGCCGATATTTACACTTATTTTTTGTTTTGCATCCTTAACCCTCCTTCCACACACACACACACCAGCCGAAGGTTGTGAGGGCTGAGAGTTCACGAGGGCGCACGTACACGATTGAAAGAAACTGTAGGAAACAACGAGCCAACCACCTGCAAATTGCTGCGATTTGCTGCCACCGCCTTGTGCCTATGCCTTCGCAACGTGGAAGCAGCGAACAGGGCACACTCCATTCCCATCCCCGTCCCCCACATACGAGTACACCTGACATTAAGTTGATATTCGACTCTACGTGCTTACCCGTGTGTATATTATGTAGTTTGTGTTTGTTCTAAGAAGTGTAATAATTATAATTCCTTGACACAGGATGTTGTGCGGTATACAACAACGTCTTCAAGATAAAACAAAAATCTTTCAAGTCGAATCCATTTGGAGGGCAGGGTAAGAAAGACAATTTTTGAAACAAAAGGCCTGACGTAGGGTTGAAAGGACTGAAAATGGGGACCTGCAAGGGTGGTGGCGGGAGGATGGAGAGCACGGAATGCTGTGCGAGGACAATTTGAAAGGGTTGCTGTTTGTCGGAGGGACTACAGGCGGTGATAATTGCAACGGTGACTTTCTTCCTTTTTGCCATTCACTAATTCAACCTCGTCATCATCACGTCTGACATCCCGACAATCCATTACATACAACGCAAACATCCTCAGATATACAGACGCGCAAACAACAGAGAGCCAGAAAGAGAGAGAGAGCGTGTAGATGCGCAGGTATAAAAACAGGACCCTGTACACATCCACTTAGGCAAATTAAAGGATATAATGAGCTCAGAACATTGTGCATCCCTTCAATGTCAATGTAGGCAGTGGGTTGACTAGAGGCAGACTCCTCTGCAAAATGCGTGGGACGACGAAGAGCAGTGAATCTCCGTGGCATCACCGAGGAGGCCCTCATAAGGGTGAATACCATTCTCGACATCACATTATCAGCATGAACATCAACATGGTAGTCGTCATCTTGAGCGTTCGGTGTGTGTCCCTTGAATGAATTGAAATTGGAATGATGTGATGCCGTGTATTCTAAATAGATGTTTCCATTCTGCTGTGTGTGTCGCGTCCCTACCCACGTAAGCGAATGCTGCAACATAAATTCACGTTTATACGACTCTCGCTGGAGAAATACTTCAAATGCCAATTTATTGCGTTGCCTTTCAACGCAATCTACTTTAGCTGGAACACCCCTTTTAGTGTGAGGACTTTTGTTGGGGGGCCGGTGTGGTAGGGATGCTTGATATGTTGGTGTACTGAATGCAAAGACTTATTGTCGTCCGAATCGGATACAGCCCGAGGTTTGAGTTCTAATTACGCATGCTTGAAAAATGAAACTGAAATTGCTTTGCACTTGGGAGCATACTCTACTCCTCGTTCATACTTTACTGACCGGTTAAGAGGAGTTCTGGCGAATGCACAATGGCATGCGTTCATCTTACGAATGCAACTACGTGGTGGTGGCTTCTTATTGGAAATTGGTTAGCTGGCGGATGAAGCGGAATATCACCACAACTCGCTCAAAATTTAAAGCACTTGTGGAACAGACATCCTTGGAAGTCCTTTTTCATTATCTTTCCAGTCTGACGGCGACACAAATTCGATATTCACACATTAACATTGCTGGTCCCATTCAACATTGCACATTTGAAGCGAATCTATGTCAGACACATGTATCTTAGACAAGAAATAAATATCCATCTACAAACACATGTACGCATGTACATATAACAAGTTGTATAGGTACACCCACTACAAAGCTTGCGAAAACTTTTAATGAGGACGAAAATTGTGCTGCGAGTGTTTGCGAGAGAACGGAGATCGGACGATGGAGGAATTTCAGGTTGGGGTCGGCGATGGCAAAGGAAAGGCAAAAGTAGCAAATTGTAGATTTGAATCAAGGGTCTACTGAGGATGATGCTGTTACGGATGGTGTGTGACGGTGGCGCAGTAGGAGTGACGATGTTGATGATGATGATGAACGAATCATCATTATGTGCTCACGTAAACAAAATCCTCTAAATAATTATTCATTTATGCATCCGCAGGACAACACACAATGATTTATACATTGTAATGAGGAGCACGCACTCATTCGCACACAAAGAAAAGCTTTATGGGAGCGGCTACGTAAAATATACACAGCCTGGAGGGCAACATTTCTATCTTTACGGTAGGATATCTGATTAAGAATACATAGTTATTGGCATTGTAAATTAACTAGCATTATTTCTTAAGCTAAAGGTATTCACAGAAGAATAACCGGAACGTGAGACAATCCGAGTCATAAAATAAACTAGTTTTTGGTTATTCCCTATCGAACGGTGGACGTGAATGGGTCCCAAAATGTCTTCACAAGTAGTTAAAAGGAATTTAGTCAATCATGTGGAGATGACTTTGCCGGTCGGGGATTGAGATTGCTTTATGAATTTCCAACTAGCCATGGCCCATGACCTGGATGTGTTGGCTTATATCTCACTGCGTAGATATAATTCAGGACGTGAAAATGATTCGATGAAGGCTTTCTTTCGAGGAAATTGTAATGGAACTTGGAGAAGATCTGCAAGCAAATGATGCAGGGGTGCACAGAATCACGAGATGAAATTGAATTACGATTTCTGCGCAAGCTGCGTATTCGTTTGAATCTTTAATTTTTTACCCCTTAAAATAAAATACATTTTTTTTATTGCAAATGTAACGCTTGCATCTGATAAACTTGGCAGCACTGAAGGTGTTGCAGATAAAGGAGGGAAGATGACATTCCCTGTTGAACGTTGAGAGTGAACAGTGGTTTTTAAAAATGGAGCAATAAATAAGATATATAAATAGAGTGCGTATTTTCTTGATTTAATTAATTGTTGGTGTTAAACAACAAAATTTTATAGTTATCCAGCAGTTATACTTGGAGAATTGAAAGGATAGCTCTTTCGGGTAAGAATTTCGAAATACTATTTTGCGTTGCCGCTGAAACTTCAACATTTCAAATGACAGTTTGTGTAATAATTGATTACTGATATTTTTTTTGCTTACAAATCAGAAGTGGTTGAACCTTTTTAGCTAGTTACAGTAGAATCTCGGAAACATGAACAGTTCTATAAGATGAACAGTTCGGAAAAAATGAACACATTTGTAAGACAACTTTCTTCCCAGGGAAGTCCACCAAAAAGCAGTTTTTAAAGAAAAACATCTAAATAAGTCTGTTTTTATACCTTTGATAAAAAAAACTTTCTTTTTCGTCGTTTTTCGTTTGCTTGTTTTTTAAATTAAATATTTCTCGGTGGATATAAATACGTTATAATTTGACTCATGAAAAAATGAACAATTTGAAAAGATGAACAGAGCATGTTTTATAAATATCTGTTCATCTTTCTTAGATTCTACAAGATATTTAATTTAAAGATGAATTTAAGTGCTCATTATCACTTGAAATGATTGATTGTTATTTTGACTGTTTTTTGTGCTTGTCAGCGGACTGAAAAATCATTAACCCTCATCTCCTTGCGTTTCATCTTTTTCAAAAAATACATAATCAAAACTTCCGAAATTGTCTGCATTTATTAAAATCCTTATTTTACGTCTATCTTCTTCGGCAGAATTCTACAAAAGGTTTAAAAAAAAAACAAAAAATAATAATGGAAAACAAACTAAAACCCCACATGCGTCGAAATCTACGCACAATTGAAGATGAGATGAGGGTTAAATGGCGTGCTGAGTTTGTAAAAAGGTTTGTTCGATTTGAAAAACTTACCATTTCGCTGAAATCCAACATTTGGAAATGTTGGAAATTATGTGGCCTGAAATTCTGAAACTTGCCGAAATGTTGAATTGTTAGGTGCGCTGGAAATGTTCTATTACGGAATATATTCGGAATTTCATCTTGGGTTAATGACATTCAAAGATGTCTGTGCATATGCTCGTTTCTTATATATAAAGTGGAGCACAATTTATCGTCGGAAGATGTTATAAGTTTTTCAAATGGCGTCGTGTGCCAATCGTAATTGACATTTGTGAACTTGACAGAACTGATAAGCAGACGAGCAACGTTGCGCTATAATCCACAACAGCGTGCAATAATTGTGTCGATTTTTTGTAGTGGTTGACTGCAGAAGGCTGTCACACTTAGGCCAATGTAGGCCCGTTGTGATAACACGCGGATTTATTTCCGCATACAGTGAGAACCAATTGGTGCTTGTGGCTTGAAGCGGTTTAGCTGCCTAATGCTGACTCTATTTAGCTCAGTCAGATTAATGAAGTAGTAGGACCCTAGGTGTAGATGCCTACGACTTGGGATATCGCTACAAAGAGGCCTTTGGATATGACTCCGATGAGCAGATCTGCTAAGTGTAAGTAGTGTTTCCTTTGTTTTAAGGCATGTACTGCCATCTAGTCATTTACGATTGGTAGTGTTGATTGTGTGTATCTTGAGTAGATGGTAAGCCGTAGCGATTGGAATGTCAGGTGGAACTCCTCCTAGTGTTAGAGAGGAGGAAGTACCACACCTATCGAGTTCACCGGCCTTGCATTTGCCCGGTATGTCACAATGTTCTGGTACCCACATGAGGTTTATGTTAAAATGCTCAGGCATCTCCTTATGAGACGACACCAAATTAAGACATTGTTCTTAAGTTAAGAATGACATTGTCCAGGGACTTAATTCTGCCCAGACTGTCCGTATAGATGATAACATCTCTTTTGGATATTACATTGTTCTTCAGCCAAGACAGTGCTTCTTTTATTACAATGGTTTCAGCCTGGAAGACGCTACAGTGATCAGGGAGCTCCAGGAAGATAGCAATATGAAGGTCTTTGCAACAGAAACACCTACTCCTATTGTCCGTACTCGATCCGTCTCTGAAAATGTGCAGGCATGCCTTACCGAAGGTTAGTTGTAAATGAAATGCTCGTGTAAATGAAAATGCCTCGCCCAATCCCTCATTTACACTAGTTTGTATTTAGTCAATTATGTACCTCTCCAGTAAAAAGTCCATTCTGCACACATTCACTGACGTGTTTGGTAAATAACTGCAGAAGTGGTAAACTGTAATATACGTTAACATAAGCATACATCAGTCAAACGGATATTCTGACAAAAGCCCTTGCTATGTCATCAAAATTAATCAAACAAAAATGGCAGATGTTTCATGCGTGAGGGGCCCCTGCACCACTTGCACGCACACGTAATAACAACAAATTTCAATTCAATTAAAGTGGCTAATTTCAAACCGGAAATTACACACTTACGGTCGGAGCGCGCTTCAAACGTCAATAACGACTCAAATCTCAAATCCCCCATTTTACAAGTGCAATTTTAAGTTCCACTACCCTCCACACAAAGCCACTTCACGCCCCAAGTGTTTATAATCGATTTTTTTTTCCTTTTCACACCCTTACCCACATTGAAGACGAAACGCTGTGAAGCTGTGTTCAATATTGCTTCACAGTCTAGAGTATTTTGCATTAAATATCATGAGTAAGCGAGAAAATAGATAACCACAAGTATGTACATCGAAAAGATTTTGTTTTTTATTTTTTGACTTTACATATAAAAACACTGAGAAGGAAAGAAAACCTATTAGGGAGCTGCGAGAGGGTGGAACTGCCAGACCAATTCTGATACGTATTCTCGAACACGTCTCGTGTATATCTCGAATGCTCGCCCCCTCGCCCGCACAACAAAAATATTGATCAGACCGATTCTATCTGTCTCCGTCGTTTGCATTCAAATCGCCATTACAGTCGATGGCATCGTGGGTGGTGAAGCACTTTATTCCCCGTCCTAGAACCACAAAACCCTTACAATAAGGACAAATAATTAGTGAGCAAACTTGCTACAAAGGGGAATCCTCCAAAACCCTTGCCAGTGAACCGCTTTCCAATATCTAATGGACCATAACAGATGGAATTTTTGGGGCCGTCGCCGGGCTTACTGACCCGCCGAACAAATTAATTTACTGCGCTATACAATTGATATTTACCTAGTGGCAAGTGGCATTCAACTCGATCCAATCAGAAGACACCTTTCGCCATGGAAAATATATCCAGTCGAGTAGCCTATTTGCTGTGTGTAATTTGTTAATTTAAATACCATTCACCACCTTTGTTCGCAGTGCAGTGGTGACGAGGGAAAAAAGGACACGGACGGGGCAAAGAAAGGGAAAAATAACCAGAACCAGAACACAGCAATTGATAGTAATTAAACTTTTCGTTTCTCGGCAGCAAAAGCTGTGACATTTCCCCACGCGAAGGACGAGAAAAAAATCGACGGAGATTCCTATCCGAACTCCTTGCCCATTTGTCTAAGCATCTCCTACTGCAGTGTTGACTCGTACTTAAGGTTAATTAAATTTTCTCCTTCGGGCCATGAAAGTCATTAAAGAGGATCTCTTCTGGGCTCAACAATATGAAGAGGGTTACAATAGACAAAAACAACAGAAAATGAAAAAAAGGAAAAGAAAGAGGAAAGATAGAGCGAAGAAAAGGAAAAATCTATCAGACAACGTATTGCAACACACTCGGGTAGCATTGAACGAGTTTCTTCGAACATCATCGCCATTACAGACACCACTGGCATTGCATTAACCATCATCACAGCATCCTTTGCCGCAAAAGTCAATAGCTTCTTTGATAGTAACGAGAGCGTTACCTAAGCATGATTGAATTACACCCTTTGACTTGGGGGTGCTGCAGAGCCCGTAGATCACATGTGAAGTGATGGGCATGCCTTTGTGACGTTCAACGTAAGACCATCGGAAGGGAGATCTTCGCGTGCAATGACTGTTATCTGCTGTTTGATTGTAGTGTAATTATATAAATAAGTTGAAGTTAGTTTTGAGTAAGATATTGTTTCATTATAAAATCCAAGACAATGGTTTTATTCTGTTGGCGATTACAGCTGTGTTTGGAAACTGAATGATGCAGGAATAGGATAGAATTGATAAAATATAGATAATTCGTTTTTCAAATGTATCTATTCCAAACAGTACCTTCATAATTTCGGTTTGTCCAACCGGGCACTTATTCGTTCGTCAAGTCTGTCACACATCACTGCTCTTAACTTAGCCAAATGCTACTAGAATCAAAAAGTCGTCTGAAATTTGTAAGATTTCTACTTCTAGCTGCATTTTGGAGATTAAGCTTCAAAATGAGTAAAAGTGTGTCCGATTTTCATTTCTAAACCAAAAGACCTAAAAATTGGCTTCAGTCCCATACTGCCCGCTGAAACCAATCACTCCACACAAGTCTGTCTCAGTGGTGCAAGACTTGTATCCTCTGGCCCTCTGACAACAGTTCGCATCAGTGGAGTTTCATGAAAATATTTTTAATTGCAAAATAGTGCGTAGGTATATGCGCGTGTTTCTTGTCTTGTCAGTGATAGTGGGTCTCTAAGTTATAAACAATGAAGTGAATTCTAGATGTATTTGCAATTGCCGAAATACGCTGACTTAGTTTCATTTCCATCATATAAAGGCTCATCAAAGCACCTATTATACATCTCCTCAGTTGAGCATTATGACGACAGAACCTATGTCGGCACCTGACTTTTCTCCACATGTGCCTATAGCTTTTTTTCGTCGCGGATCAGAAAAATATAGTGTTTCTTTCAATATTTTTAGAATACATTTGTGAACAGTTATGTCCGGTTATGTTTTGTTTGATATTGCTACTCCGTAGATATGGATTTAAATGGATCCGAAAATATTTTAGACATTCAGAAAATAATTTCACTTATCTACCACAGGCCGAGATTCAGAAGTGTCCATTACCCACCGAGGAAGGTCCATTGAATACATTTTTTTTCTTTGATTTTACTGTACTTTCTGTATATTTAACTGCGCTCTCTCAGGGCTGTTTTAATTAATAGAGCACCATGTTGACAGAATTTGTTAAGTCTAAAACATTTTTTAACTCGGAAAGTAGATTATATATTGAACATTTATTTTCAGTTTATTTTAATTTTAATTTCATTTTAACTCTAAACCACCTATTTCAGTCACGTAACCTGGTCCTGGAGATAGCTCACAGATTCTGACAATGAATTTGGGATTCCCGGTATTAACTAAATAAAAAAAAATTAACAGAATTGTTGTTAAAATTCTTAAGGCTTATTTACTCATAAAACATAAACTTAATGCATCAAACGCACAACGCAAACGCATTAAAATATGTGAAATCTAAAAATCGGTTCGGTCTCTGAAACCGCTGGTAGGTGATTAATCGTAAAGGCATGCTCCCTTCGTCGGATCGTTCCGTCTCAGAAAACAATACCCAGTTCTTCTTGTAAACTTTTTGAGGACGTCAGAGGCGACTCTTTAAAGCACCAGTTAAAGTCCACCAGTGATATGAAAAGGCGATATAACTGTTAGGAAGTACCCAGCACAATCCACATTTAAGTCAAGAGAATCAAATCGTAGATTTGGAAGTTCTAAGCAAAAATAAAATTTTATAAATGGATGGGCTTGGTAACTTCTACAATCTAAAGACTAACATGGGTCAAAAGCTGTTACAAGCAAAGTTTAAAAGGCTCATTTGCTGGTCATGTTAGTTTCGTTAGATTTTTGGTTTGAGACCCGCTGTGCCTTCTCTGGTTTTGAATTTAATTTTGGTTGAGAACACAGAAAACTTTATGCTGCTTACTCATTTTTTGATTGACTATATTTTATTGTATTAAATCTATATATATATATATAAATGAATCGCTATTTCCCTTGGTCACGCCATAACTTGATAACGGCTTTACCGACTGCATTCATCTTTTTTTCTACTTTTCCTAATACTTTGTAGAAGGTTCTTACGGAAAGATGAATGGAGAAAATTTAGTAGGAAATTGGATACTTTCAGGAATCCAATATTTCAACATTGAAGAATGTGATCTCTCTTTTTTGAGCAAATGAAAATGCAATTTATACACGCTGATGAGCAGAAGTATTCGGCATTTGAGTGCTGTTGGCTTGAAATTGTAAACAAAAATGCAAATGGCCTAACTGATTTATTTACATTCTTTTTCTGTGGATATGACAGATATTTACAACACAATGCACATATTACAGACACAGCCCCACAGATTCCTGATCTTAATCCCATGGTACTCTGGGAAATGGGACATTTTGGGTAGACGCTTTCGTGTTGGAATCTAGATTAAGATCACTCTGGTTGAAGCTTACTATCGGGGATATTCATAAGCGATAGAAAATGTGTTACCAAGCAAAAAGGAAAACAAAAATTTGTTTAATATAAGGAGTATTCTTGGTTTATGACTGTAAGACAAATAGCTTGTCATTTTTGTCATTTAAGATTTAGTTTACGGTAGCTGGAGAAAATCTACATAACTCTTGGTTTTTTGTAATAAAAAGATCTGTATTTTTTAAGAATTGACAGATTTCTCCTAAATCATAGCGTTTGACAGTTCCCGCGCCGAAGTTAATTAAATTTGAAACAATGAAATACAAATGCGACGACGTTTTTATTCCAAGCATATGCTATGGTTCCAATGTCAAAGTTCAAACTGAGCGACTGACATTACGTTTCAAGGAATATATTATGCTATCGATGCTGACAGAAACTCACAGATTGTCACCAGAATGCGACATAATGTGCATCGGCAGTCCGCGACATATGCATGAATAATACGCTCAGGAAGCTCAGATGCCGTTTGTATGTACGTCGTTATGTCACACCAGATTTATTTTTATAACTCACGTGTAGAAAAGAATTATATCTTCTATTTCGCCAATCACCCATTGATCGTCATGGCATCACTGCAAGGGATGAATTGATTCAGCGAACTATATCTACATCGCCACAGCAACGCGTGGCCAGGGCAGCTAGTATAATGTCTGATTTAAATTAACAATTGTGAATTAAAGGCTATAATTTTTTGATTACAACCTTCTTCAGACACCACACATAATGTTTTAGAGTTTTTCATCTGATTTGAAAAACTACCGCGAAACAAATTCAAATCAATCAAAGCAGTGGTATTTTAAGAACTGCAATATTGAGGCTGGATACGGAATGGAATATATGAGCAAAAAAACAATCACAAACAAATTACTCACAAAAGACTGCAATGGAGTCAATACTTGAGTTGAGTTTTACGAATATAAAACATTCCCCTTCCACAGAGTGTGTTCTTGACATTAGAAAACCTTTTTAAGTGGACAAGACCAATCAGCAAACACAGTGAAGTGAATAGAACTGATTGTATTTTTCTTAGTGTTTTTAATACCCTCCTTACAATCCTTGCTTCACATTAAAAGAAGGGGTTTCTTCGAAATCCACAGTCACTTTTGATTATAAAAGAAAGAACTATGAACTCGTAACTAGGAGAAAAAATTTCTTCTTCAAAATATCCAGCATATTCCTATTACTCCGTGCCCCTTAGTCAGAAAAGAGCAATCCCTAATGAATAACTGGTTATGAATACATATCTCTCAACAAGTCAACGCCTTCGTTTATAATTCTCGTAACCCATTTCTACTACTCTAGTTTTAATTCACGTTCTATTTTTCCTCTGCACTGCACTGCACTCCGTACTGCGGGAGAAAACCGAGACAGAGGCAGAGAACGAGAGAGAGAGAGAGAGAGAGAGAGAGAGAGAGAGAGAGAGAGAGAGAGAGAGGGGGAGAGGGAAAATGAAAATAAGAAGCAAAAACACAAACGAATTTCAAGGATGCATAACTACACTATCCCTCTCGGTGACACGATTCCCAAATGACTTCTTGATATTTCCTCCATACAAAGTGCGAGTGCTACCTCAGCTAAAGCAGCAGTTCGCTGAAAGTGAATCTTAGCGTCCGCGCATCCCTCAAATGCACGCTCCGCATCCTTTCCTTACCCACAGACTACCGCACAACACGTGATATCCTTGTGCGCTTTTCATTTTCAAAAGGAGCTCAAATAAATATTTAACCATCATTATTGTGTATCGGAGGTGAGCTCTCGTAGCTGAACACGACAGTCCAAAGCCAGCGCCCAGATGTGTGCGAGTGGGCTGTGCGATACACCCTCTCCTCTGTCCTCAAGTCTGTCACACATCACTGCTCTTAACTTAGCCAAATGCTACTAGAATCAAAAAGTCGTCTGAAATTTGTAAGATTTCTACTTCTAGCTGCATTTTGGAGATTAAGCTTCAAAATGAGTAAAAGTGTGTCCGATTTTCATTTCTAAACCAAAAGACCTAAAAATTGGCTTCAGTCCCATACTGCCCGCTGAAACCAATCACTCCACACAAGTCTGTCTCAGTGGTGCAAGACTTGTATCCTCTGGCCCTCTGACAACAGTTCGCATCAGTGGAGTTTCATGAAAATATTTTTAATTGCAAAATAGTGCGTAGGTATATGCGCGTGTTTCTTGTCTTGTCAGTGATAGTGGGTCTCTAAGTTATAAACAATGAAGTGAATTCTAGATGTATTTGCAATTGCCGAAATACGCTGACTTAGTTTCATTTCCATCATATAAAGGCTCATCAAAGCACCTATTATACATCTCCTCAGTTGAGCATTATGACGACAGAACCTATGTCGGCACCTGACTTTTCTCCACATGTGCCTATAGCTTTTTTTCGTCGCGGATCAGAAAAATATAGTGTTTCTTTCAATATTTTTAGAATACATTTGTGAACAGTTATGTCCGGTTATGTTTTGTTTGATATTGCTACTCCGTAGATATGGATTTAAATGGATCCGAAAATATTTTAGACATTCAGAAAATAATTTCACTTATCTACCACAGGCCGAGATTCAGAAGTGTCCATTACCCACCGAGGAAGGTCCATTGAATACATTTTTTTTCTTTGATTTTACTGTACTTTCTGTATATTTAACTGCGCTCTCTCAGGGCTGTTTTAATTAATAGAGCACCATGTTGACAGAATTTGTTAAGTCTAAAACATTTTTTAACTCGGAAAGTAGATTATATATTGAACATTTATTTTCAGTTTATTTTAATTTTAATTTCATTTTAACTCTAAACCACCTATTTCAGTCACGTAACCTGGTCCTGGAGATAGCTCACAGATTCTGACAATGAATTTGGGATTCCCGGTATTAACTAAATAAAAAAAAATTAACAGAATTGTTGTTAAAATTCTTAAGGCTTATTTACTCATAAAACATAAACTTAATGCATCAAACGCACAACGCAAACGCATTAAAATATGTGAAATCTAAAAATCGGTTCGGTCTCTGAAACCGCTGGTAGGTGATTAATCGTAAAGGCATGCTCCCTTCGTCGGATCGTTCCGTCTCAGAAAACAATACCCAGTTCTTCTTGTAAACTTTTTGAGGACGTCAGAGGCGACTCTTTAAAGCACCAGTTAAAGTCCACCAGTGATATGAAAAGGCGATATAACTGTTAGGAAGTACCCAGCACAATCCACATTTAAGTCAAGAGAATCAAATCGTAGATTTGGAAGTTCTAAGCAAAAATAAAATTTTATAAATGGATGGGCTTGGTAACTTCTACAATCTAAAGACTAACATGGGTCAAAAGCTGTTACAAGCAAAGTTTAAAAGGCTCATTTGCTGGTCATGTTAGTTTCGTTAGATTTTTGGTTTGAGACCCGCTGTGCCTTCTCTGGTTTTGAATTTAATTTTGGTTGAGAACACAGAAAACTTTATGCTGCTTACTCATTTTTTGATTGACTATATTTTATTGTATTAAATCTATATATATATATATAAATGAATCGCTATTTCCCTTGGTCACGCCATAACTTGATAACGGCTTTACCGACTGCATTCATCTTTTTTTCTACTTTTCCTAATACTTTGTAGAAGGTTCTTACGGAAAGATGAATGGAGAAAATTTAGTAGGAAATTGGATACTTTCAGGAATCCAATATTTCAACATTGAAGAATGTGATCTCTCTTTTTTGAGCAAATGAAAATGCAATTTATACACGCTGATGAGCAGAAGTATTCGGCATTTGAGTGCTGTTGGCTTGAAATTGTAAACAAAAATGCAAATGGCCTAACTGATTTATTTACATTCTTTTTCTGTGGATATGACAGATATTTACAACACAATGCACATATTACAGACACAGCCCCACAGATTCCTGATCTTAATCCCATGGTACTCTGGGAAATGGGACATTTTGGGTAGACGCTTTCGTGTTGGAATCTAGATTAAGATCACTCTGGTTGAAGCTTACTATCGGGGATATTCATAAGCGATAGAAAATGTGTTACCAAGCAAAAAGGAAAACAAAAATTTGTTTAATATAAGGAGTATTCTTGGTTTATGACTGTAAGACAAATAGCTTGTCATTTTTGTCATTTAAGATTTAGTTTACGGTAGCTGGAGAAAATCTACATAACTCTTGGTTTTTTGTAATAAAAAGATCTGTATTTTTTAAGAATTGACAGATTTCTCCTAAATCATAGCGTTTGACAGTTCCCGCGCCGAAGTTAATTAAATTTGAAACAATGAAATACAAATGCGACGACGTTTTTATTCCAAGCATATGCTATGGTTCCAATGTCAAAGTTCAAACTGAGCGACTGACATTACGTTTCAAGGAATATATTATGCTATCGATGCTGACAGAAACTCACAGATTGTCACCAGAATGCGACATAATGTGCATCGGCAGTCCGCGACATATGCATGAATAATACGCTCAGGAAGCTCAGATGCCGTTTGTATGTACGTCGTTATGTCACACCAGATTTATTTTTATAACTCACGTGTAGAAAAGAATTATATCTTCTATTTCGCCAATCACCCATTGATCGTCATGGCATCACTGCAAGGGATGAATTGATTCAGCGAACTATATCTACATCGCCACAGCAACGCGTGGCCAGGGCAGCTAGTATAATGTCTGATTTAAATTAACAATTGTGAATTAAAGGCTATAATTTTTTGATTACAACCTTCTTCAGACACCACACATAATGTTTTAGAGTTTTTCATCTGATTTGAAAAACTACCGCGAAACAAATTCAAATCAATCAAAGCAGTGGTATTTTAAGAACTGCAATATTGAGGCTGGATACGGAATGGAATATATGAGCAAAAAAACAATCACAAACAAATTACTCACAAAAGACTGCAATGGAGTCAATACTTGAGTTGAGTTTTACGAATATAAAACATTCCCCTTCCACAGAGTGTGTTCTTGACATTAGAAAACCTTTTTAAGTGGACAAGACCAATCAGCAAACACAGTGAAGTGAATAGAACTGATTGTATTTTTCTTAGTGTTTTTAATACCCTCCTTACAATCCTTGCTTCACATTAAAAGAAGGGGTTTCTTCGAAATCCACAGTCACTTTTGATTATAAAAGAAAGAACTATGAACTCGTAACTAGGAGAAAAAATTTCTTCTTCAAAATATCCAGCATATTCCTATTACTCCGTGCCCCTTAGTCAGAAAAGAGCAATCCCTAATGAATAACTGGTTATGAATACATATCTCTCAACAAGTCAACGCCTTCGTTTATAATTCTCGTAACCCATTTCTACTACTCTAGTTTTAATTCACGTTCTATTTTTCCTCTGCACTGCACTGCACTCCGTACTGCGGGAGAAAACCGAGACAGAGGCAGAGAACGAGAGAGAGAGAGAGAGAGAGAGAGAGAGAGAGAGAGAGAGAGAGAGAGAGGGGGAGAGGGAAAATGAAAATAAGAAGCAAAAACACAAACGAATTTCAAGGATGCATAACTACACTATCCCTCTCGGTGACACGATTCCCAAATGACTTCTTGATATTTCCTCCATACAAAGTGCGAGTGCTACCTCAGCTAAAGCAGCAGTTCGCTGAAAGTGAATCTTAGCGTCCGCGCATCCCTCAAATGCACGCTCCGCATCCTTTCCTTACCCACAGACTACCGCACAACACGTGATATCCTTGTGCGCTTTTCATTTTCAAAAGGAGCTCAAATAAATATTTAACCATCATTATTGTGTATCGGAGGTGAGCTCTCGTAGCTGAACACGACAGTCCAAAGCCAGCGCCCAGATGTGTGCGAGTGGGCTGTGCGATACACCCTCTCCTCTGTCCCTCTGCGACGTGCTGAGATATGAAAATGAATAATTTCCCCACTAATGGACTTGGAAGCATGCACGATAGAATTTTGTGAGCATGAAACACCAAACATCGTTCTTATTGTACGTGTAACGTAGACAGATACCCCTCCAGAGCTCTAGCCGGAATGGTTCATATTTTTGGTACACCTTTCATATTCTTTTTTACATTTTTGTGAAGCGACTGCCAGAAAATAGGAAGACTTCTCATTAAATTGTGGATAAAAATTTGCTGCTTGCAGTGCATCACTGTGCCAGATAAGCTGTGTGTCATAGCGGACGAGTATGGCAGGATGGAGGCTCAGAGGTGCACAACACTGCAACTTCTGATGCCGTTGTGAGGTTCATTTATTCTACAATTTGCATGCAATACTGTTAACCTCGTAATCAGGACTTTTCGTTGTCATCACAAGCGAGACTCCTTCGTGTGCATGTGTGCATGTGTGCATGTGAAGTCATATTCATAACGAAGACTTTGCAAACGATGATGTAGCATACCTTAAATTAGATGCGCTCTTCTCGTTTTATATTTAATCTTGCATGTCACGATGATTGAATTGTAGTCTTTTTATTCGGAATTGACTCAATGGAGTGAGTTCATCGCAGTGAGTTTAGAGAAGAAGCTTGCAGCCAGACGATCTTATCCCGGATTGGTGAGCTCAGAACAACCATCTCGTGATATTCAGCATGAGACGACATCGCATGAAATGGGAGAGTGCAAACTTCACAGTAGAAGTCAAAGTGCAGCACATTCCTGTTGGCACATTCTAATTGCAGATAGTTTGATTGAGAAAAGCTCTTTGACTAAATGACTTTTCAGCGCATTAAGTATCTTTCCACTGGCACTTAAATTACGTTTACTCTAGGTAAAAAGCTCTACAATGCACACGCGAATTCTTACTCACGAAGGTTCTTCATTACGTACTTTTTCCCTCTATTCTCCTCCACTTCCCCAAATTCACTTGCCGTATGAATTGTTTTCGTCTCACAATTTCACTTGTGAGGCACTTGAGAAAATTGTTTTCCAAACAGCTCACTTGTTCACTCTGCTTGTCATTCCCCTCCGATCAGAATAACATAGCACCCACGCGTTAATCACTGCACCTAAACTCTGTCGAACATCATCTCAAGTCAAATATGAAGATGAGAAGGTAACAAACAAAAGGAATTCACTTTCACCCGCCCCCGAGAAATGAATCGATCGTGACGAAACAAAATCTGTCTGCAGTGCGTTGATGTGTCACTCGTACCGTAAACATACTGATCAGATCACCGTCTACGTCATTTAACAAGCACAGCACCGTCTTACTTTGCCATACGAAATCAAAAGTTGACAACCAGTTTATTCCCGAGAGCGAATCCAAAAAGGGATGCAGATTTCAACAGATCCATTTGATTGGTTGTTTATCTTATAAATGACGGAAGCATCCGTCTAATTTTATCACTGTTTACACCGTTTGGACAAAACGGCACGCGACCGTATCAGACTCTGATATTTTTGTGGTTTTGGCAATGGCAGCAGAGTGAGTTATTTTTAAGCGCTCGATTCGATCGAAAGACCACTGACAACGATCACCTTTAGCCAGACACTGATCGTGGAAACGAAAACAATACAAGACAACGTTGTTGCATCGATTATGCTCCGTACGAGATCCACCGCCCACTGAAGACGACTACGGCGACTGTGCTGATGCTTGTTGTGATGTCGAAGTGGATGTTTCACTTCGCGCCACCAAGACAGCGCGTGTCTTCTAAAGTCACTTGGTTGTATTCTGTCGGGAAAAGCTAAGCAATTGTGGGAAATAGAAGTCAATGAGTGTGCCCGTCTGGCAAATGCTGTTTGATTTATAAATAAATCTGTTAGCAGGCAAATGCTATGTACTGAAAGATGGTATGCAAATCGCTTCTGCTTACTTGAACCACCACATCCCATTATTAGAGGCCTTGTTTTATTTGGACATAAAACAATAAAATTATAATCAATTAGTTCTTAAAGAACTGGAAATGTGTGGTGAGCGAGGCACTTAATAAAAGTGATTAATTTTATTAGTTTTAAGTCATTTGGACATTTTTGTTCTTTACGAAGCAAGACAATGTTTCATTTTCATTTGATTAAGATGTACAGAGTGTGTGCTCAAACTTTTCAGGTTTCGCAATGCTGCAACTGCATTTGGGAAGGGTTGTACTGCATTTTAGAATAATATTTGCGTACCTTACATTTGCCACCGTTAGGTTTTTAAATTTGAAGAAATATATGCGTTTCTCTATTTCTTTTTATTTTTT
Source organism: Eristalis intricaria (assembly GCA_964034865.1). Classification (NCBI taxonomy): domain Eukaryota; kingdom Metazoa; phylum Arthropoda; class Insecta; order Diptera; family Syrphidae; genus Eristalis; species Eristalis intricaria. The sequence continues at coordinate 89,195,291 of OZ035875.1, read as the reverse complement.
ATTTTCTTATTCTTAACAGTTTCGACGGTTCCTGTGAGGCTCACAACTTGTGAGCTTTTAGTCTGAATACAACAGCCAGTTGTGAGCGAGAGCTTTGTGACATTATTTGAATTGGGGAGATCTTAGTATTTTAATCAAATCCATTTCCTAGCCCAGTTATCTAATGTTAATAGAAAATGTGATTTATATTAGGCTAGGTTCAACTGGAAGACTGCAGTCTAACACCCTCTGAAACCAATAAGTGCTTGATATCAAGCAATTGAGCTATGATAATAATAACTATAATAAAAATATGGGTGGCGCGACAATCCGAGACGGACCTGGGCCTAGCTTCTCAGCAACTACTCGTTTTGTGCATTCTATTGTCCTTTCACGAGTGAAAGGGACATACATATTTCTGCCTAGACAGGAATACTCTTTGAGCATTGTCAATGACTCGAAAGAGGTGGAGTCGTGAATTATGAAAGCTGGTAAATTTGAGAGTCGAACCTGGCAACCTCTGCGTAGGAATTCACCTCCAACCCAGTACACCACGGCGACCAACTAAGCTGTGATACAACCATATTATTCAGGGCTTGTATGGGCTTAAGTTATCGGTTCGTTTCATTTAAGGAAACAACATGTAAATGATAGCGACTGAGCTTTGTATATCGTTTGTATTGTCACAATAAAGAGTACACTTTTGAATTAAAAGAAGACAATGAGAACAATTATGTATACATTAGTTTTACTACATTTTCTGACATGCATGTGATTTACGTTTTTACGTGCTTTCAGTCACATATTGTTGCTTAAACAATTGTTAGTTTTCATGTCCGATATTAACGCATGGTAAATGTCAAATGTTCAAAAGCTTTCCCGTTTTTATCATGTTCTTCCGTCACCATAACCCCACTTTTTCACGAACTTCAAACTCCGCGAATACGTCATTAATAGCCTAAGAATTTTAATTTGTATTTGATTTTATTAACTATCTCCTTGCAGATTGGAACTGATGCTTTTAAATACTCTTGCACGGCACTGGTTAGTAGCTTTTTGCTCCTGTAAGTGCTACAGCTGCATTTTGATCTGGTTCTAATGTTGACTCTGTTTTATTTTATAAGTTCATATGGTTGTTTTTTTTTTAAGTGATAGCTCGAATTGTATATCATGATTATACACATTCTTCCTTGCACAAGAAACATTTGAACAAGAAGAAGAAGACATTTGAAATATATAAACAATACTTTAAAACTCCCTAATGCCGCAAACCTCTAATGTCTTTTTAATGACAATTATAATTCGTTCCCCAAATTACACCAAAAACATATTAAAATGAGACGAAGCAAGGGTTTCAAAGGGAGTGTAATCAGAAAACTGTAGCTACTTGGTTAAAATAATTTTCGATATTATTCGATAGTAATTCGTTAAATTCTTAAAACTATGGATGTTTACCATCGATACTATCGATGTTTAAGAAACACTACAGTAACTGTAGACGAGACGACTCCCGACAATGGCCATACATGAAGCAAATCGTAGACAACATCGTTCTGTTGGATAGACAGGACTACGTCAAACGTGATGATCTTAAAAGCAGGCCCGTAGATGAGTTTTCGGGACACTCCATGAGAGAAGATCTCTGTAAGCATGTGTGTGTCTGTTTCGATGGCTATGAGCATCCTTAGTCTGATTAGACAGAGGTAGTGTTTGAGGTTGACTGTCAGCCGTAATACCACCAGACCATTTCCGATTGCAAAATTTTAAAGGAGTCTGGCAAGGGACTTATTTTCTAGACCATCATAAAGAGGTCGTAGTACATCTAGCGAGTTCATCAACTTATCTGTAATGTCACAGCCCGCAACCACAGAATGTGCATATTGGCCATGTTCTCAATTGAAAGGTGACAATTACGAGAGGTCATTGAAGCCAATTAGGCAATTACGAAGGACTTTCCGACTGCTCCTGGGTACCACAAAGTTGTTGATCCAAGCTAGTGCCTCTTCGATCGCCATAGTCTCCATCTAAAAAATAATACAGTGCTTAGTAAGAGGCAAGGATATTCCTCTTTCCTTCATTTACTTTATATCCCTTCATACTCAATAGGACATCCTGTAGAGCTCGGCAATCACCGGCTTCCTTCAGGTTTCCATTTTCCTTCTGTCAACAACTTTCCTATACTCTCTACAGTGGATATACAAATGGAAGTCTAGTAGATAGTTTTTGTTTTATTATATATTATTTAATAATACAGTGAACTACCTCCAATGCTTGGACACCCTCTTAAGCAAACAACATGTACTGTAATGGTTGGCTGGTAGACATGGTTTTGTTTGTGTTTTTTCCTTTTATCCGCTCGCACTCTTATGTGTGCAGAAAACTCCGGTTCCGTTGCTGTCCACTTAAGAGAGAGTCCACTGGAATTGAGAGTCTATATAAACTCACTTAGGCACGTTTTTGTGGAACGATCGGGAACTTCGCAAAATTAAATACCAAACCTGTTTGCCTGTCCATTGATCGGATAACAGCTTTTATACTTCTTCTCGTGGAAGTCCCGTAACAGATTTTTTTCAAAGTGAAATGTTCAGGGCTGCCATTGAACAAGAATTATTTAGAATTTGGTATCGGTATGATAATGATCAGAAATTAAGTATTACAGAGATGCTCGACTTCTACCTCTCTTGCCCCTTAAAATTTTTGACAACTGTTTTTTATAACGTGTTTATAAACCAAAATGTCCAATCAGAGGACGGCATTTAAGTTATTTCGTGAGTAACAGTCAAAAATTAATGAATATCTGTCAAAAAAGCACTCAAATTCTTCGATGGTCTAGGGGGCAATCAGCTGTGAAGTCGGCTATCTCTGTAAATCTTTATTTGTGATAGTGATTGACAAAATTTTCCAAAATCAATCAGTTTCATGAGATAATTGCGTAACAGTATGAAGTACAGTAGAATTTTAGAAAGATGAACAGATTTAAAATATGTTCCGTTCATCTTTTTAAATTGCTCATCTTTTCGAGAATCAAATTAGAACGTAAATCCACCAAAAACATTTAATTTTATTAAAAAAAAATGAAAAGTTGTTTGTAAAAGGTAGAAATACATACTTATTTAGAGGTTTTTCTAGAAAAAAAAAAAAAACACTGCGAGTGAGAACTTTCATAATTCTGAACAACGAGCAAAGAGTAAGTAACAACGCCCAAAGATTAACTATGCTCAGAGAGCATAACAAGCAAAGCCTCGTGTGGAGTTGACTTAAAACTTTAAGTTTACAAGTGACCGTGGTAGAAGCTAAGCACTATGCGCTTTAGTGCTTATTAGGAATTATATTATTAACGAATGTGTCATTCTAAATGCGCAGAGATGATTGCATAGATTTATCTTGATGAACTCTTCTAAAATAAACATAATTCCACTCACAGTCCTCGGTGAGTGAAATTGAATATCTATCCAACGCCGGATAAAAAGATTACAGTCTTAACCATTCGTAAAATAATAATATTTAAACAAATCCATATGCCTTTCACTGGCTTTAGTAGAGCATTCTTTCTGAGTTCCCAGCGAATGAAATCATGGCCCCATTGAGGCCAGTGAATTCCACACTGACGACAAACAAGCGCAATCAAACGGTGAATAAAATTTCTCTCATTAACCTAATTTTAAATGTAATCCTCAGGGCGCGCACTCACACTCATGCGCTGCTCACGCATACTTCCCTGTAGAGCTACACAACTCGCTTTTCAACAACCATTTCCGTCCACCATAAAACAATTTAAAACCTATTCCACGAAATGAAAACAAAAAAAACAGGGAAACTCCTCTCCCCGGTCCACCTCACCATTTTACTTTTTTTCCACTGGAAAATGTTGCAGAAAATGTCTATAACATCAGTTAACCCCATTAGTAGTTAATATTTTATGTAGTCACACTTCACCGTGTGATGGTGGTAGTGACAAGGATACGGAATGAGTTCCTTCGGTAAAAGACGAGTCACAATTACAGCAACAACAAAACAACTTAAAATAAATTCCAAAATCTAATTTTACGTGGTGGAAAAACAAATCAGGTTTCCTACAACAAAATAGGACAAAAGAGACAACAGAGCAAGGACATTAAAAAAGAAACAGGAAAAGAAATGGAACACGTAGCAGCACAGGGATGCAAGATGGAAGAGGTAACACGTTGATTGCTAACCAACCTCCTTTCGCCAGTGAGTCGACAAAAAGATAACACAGTTTCACTCCCCAAGACATACGATAAGTGTACGTAGGTTCGACCTTAACTGCACTAACCCGGTGTGACACGATCCATTTCACAGCAATTTTCACATTCCCAGCACTCCCATCGCATAGTGACCCGCCACCGCAGTTGGGTGTGTGCAAAGTTGGATTGGAAAATGCAAAAACCAACCGGCTGCTGATCTCTCTGCCTTCGCTTCTGAATAGCAAAAGAACGCCTCTGCCAGGTTGCTGGCGGTGGGCAGAGGGTGGTGATGGTTCTCTATGTGTAGCAACCATTTCAGCGAGATGTCTTCTGCATTATGGATAATGAAAACATACCATTAATAATTTGTTACGATAGAGCACACTGAGCATGCAAGTTGGGTGAGAGAATGACTGAATTTACACGGCGCCGCACACACAAGGAGAAGGCCAGCCAAAAACGGAGAACGAGGGAAGAAACCATCCGACCGGGAAGTTGAATATTAATAATGCAGCACCATTTATACACCGAACCTGAATGTGTCCATCTCGGCGACCATATCTAGGGGTTTTTCCAAGTTTAAGGTTTCCAGCAGATACAGCCCATGGTCGGCTTTCATTGTAGTGACGTGACACCAATTTAATTTGCAGCTCTCATTCACTCAGCTAAGTCCTTCTTTTCAACACGGAATATCCGCTCAATTCAAGTGGCACTAATTATTTGCAAATAATTATATTGGTTTAAAGATACGTTGCATAGTGATGTATGAGTGGGGAATCGAATTTAGAGATGCATGTGCATTGGAGGTGAATGCAGCGCCGCACCCTGGAGGTGGGCGAGTGGCAGAACTCGTTTGAATGGACAAACGGAAATTCAAATTAATTTTCCAATTAAACGTTCAAACAGAAAATGTCTGAAACGCCGGCCTCAATGAAAAAAAGTCTAATATCTTTTTTATTACGAGTATTTAAAGTCTATGTATTTCGACCACGATGAGGTGGTCCAATTGCAAATTAGCTTTAAAATAATGCAAACTAATACAATCTGTAGTGTGGTGGCCATGGCGTTGTGGGTACGTACGACGTCCTGCCTGAGTTCGATTCCCGGCCGGTAATAATTTTCACGTTCCCACCTCTTTCGAGTCACTGACAATACGCTACTTGAGCCTGTCTAGAAAAAGCTTCTCAAAAATTGTGAGTCAGCATAAAACTGTAGGGTCCTTCCACTCGTGAGAGAACAATAGCATGCACAACACGAGTGGTTTCTGTAGAAGCTAGGCCCAGGTCCTCCTCAGGCTGTCGCTCCACCCATATTATTATTAATATTAGCAATAAATTTGTGGCTTAGGTTTTAAACAGTTCACTATTTCGGTATGCTTGGTTTGGTGCACTCTTTTTCTCATTACATCTTCAGTGGCCGTCGTGATCCACTAAGGCAGTCAAGGTGGCAAAGCACGGACGTAAGATTTCCAGCCCATCGATCCTTCATAATCGATCCTCACTCATCAGTAGTTATGCCCAATCGCAACCAGGCAAGTTTTTTGACTTGGTCCAACCACGACCTTGATCGTTTAACGTCGTGGTCATGAGATTATTCTTTTGAAACAAAAGTTATTAGAACAAATTCGTGCGAAGTTCGATGCATGATCAAAGTATCAAGAGTCCACATTTAAAATGTTAGTGAATAGAGCTACAACATATTTTTAAACAAAAATGTCAACACTTAAAGTACGACTTTAAAATACCACACACCGTATTAGTTCTGATCAAGATACTGTATATTAACTCGAAAATATAAAATGATACCCAAGCATCATGGGAGTAAGTTGGAAAGGTAGCTAACACAAGTGTCTTAAGTCAAACAAAGCCTGTCGAACTAACATTTCTTACCTATTTTATTAAATTGTATAACATCTAAATAAACTGAAACGTGAACTTAATTTAATTTGATAAATACATAAAAGAGCATGTGGTACAATCAATCAAGTCAAACGCAGAAGTGTGATGAAAATATATGCAGTACTCCATTTGCACTCATTCCGGATGGAGATCTGCCATCCATGTCTAGAAAAACCACGAAGATACATCATTTTCATGGATAGTGGCCACTTAAGTAATATCGGCAGTCATCGGCAAATCACATGCTGTCGCGTGAAACTCGGTAATTCTAGGCCGGGTTTCCAGCTTGTGGTGTACTTGTCGGGGAATGAATTGACATTACACCATCCCACGCAATATATAGGATTAAATCAATGCTTCCAAGTTTAAAGTAAAAATGGACGACACTATTCCTAAAGTCAGCGAACAGAAGCTGGTATTCATTAACTGTCTCCACTATAGCAACATTCAGTTTAAAAAGATTTTCAACGCAACAACAAAGGCTAGAAATCGTAGCTGAAGCCCTCGCTGCTTACAATTGCCTGGAGTAAAATGCTATCGAAACCAATAACAAAACATCTGTGGGCTGTGGCAATGAGGAAGGAAGTGACGATATATAAGGTGTTAACCCACAGGAAACCTAGGTAGTACTCTTCCTAGGAAATGCTAGATTCATAATATTGACGCTCCCTCTATGTCCGAGGCTGCGCTAGAGCTACGGATTGGGCATAATTCTCGACACTGATTTATGCTACAAGACCCAACATTTAAGACCGTTTCGGAATAGCCTCGACTGCTTTATATTGTTGGGAATAGGAAGCAAATGGGAAATAAAAACAACAAACTATTCGTATGAGTAGTCAGTCCCATAGTATCCTATGGAGCTGCGACTTGCTGAAAAACCACTCGATCGGCTTCAACGGGTGGCCAGCGACTATGTATATCAGCGGAACGTTAAGAACAAATGAACAGCAACCACCCTCTGTAGCTTTGACTAATGTATTAAATATTCCACCGATTAACTTAATAACCAGACAGATAGAGAGTTAGCACGGCGATTAAATTTAAATCACTGTAAAGAACTCCGTTCTGGACACTCTCTAATGGCACCTAAGCTCCTCTATAAGAAGAACTTCTCACTCATCACCCCCTCTAGATGTTACTGGAATTTCCATCAACAGATGCTGGATGCCTGTAGTGCGTCCGAACTTGTCGGTGGTCAGATCACAACTGCTCTGAGACAAGATTGAACATGCACTCCAAGCAACAAAGATAAGAGCTAAGATACATGTGACACATGAGTAGTATGACGTATAAAAGAGCACGTCCCACACTCTCACGATCTACCGTAGTGTTCGTGATACACTACAATACCAATCTGTAAAGCTAAAAAAATCTGAATGCTGGTCATCTACGAATCCTTACAGATGGATCGAAGGTGCGTGCGTAGGTGCGGAAGTCTACCCTGTAGATATATACATCCAATTATCACTTCGATTACCGAATCACTGTATCACTTTCAGGCAAAAACTACAGAGATCAATGAAACTAGAACACTTTGTGATGATTTGCTCCAATAACCAGGAATATCTGGATGCAGTCACATTTCAATTAAGGACTTCACTGAACTTCCGCCTATCTCTTGGTGGTGGCGAGGGCTTAAGGTTTTAACACCCGAATCTATAAAGGGCACTAGTTCGGTAATCCTTCCGGATATGCCATTAATACCTATCGCTACAGCAAAACGTCAGTTGAAGCTTAAAACACTTGCTCACATAAAGCGTACACGGTCTCCTGGCACGGGATCGTAAACGACAAACGGCAAACTCTCTATCCTCATCTATGCACCATTGAAACTCACGCCTCAAGATTGAATCTGCCCTATGACGACCGAATTCTACGAGAAGAGGAGGATGTGAAAAGACAGAAATCTATTGTGAGCCTTCTTTGCAGCGACCCAAGTCAGTTGTGAGCTTACCTTCTTCAACAACCTGCCTGATACTAAACCTTCTTACTTCACCGATTTATCAAAAGCACCAACTGGTTTGCGGTATATGATCGACTAAATCCGCGTGCCTACTCTGGCCTAAGTGTGAATACTACTTCCCAGTAGTCCTAGCCTAACATAACCTTGATCTCTAGTGAAACTATACTCCGTAATTGTTGCAGACGTTGTATATAAAAAAAGGTTGAGATAAAATAACAAATGAACAACACACTAATTTGCTCATGTTCAAACAAAAATGGTTTCGTTGCCTATCAACTGGTCGAACATATCTAGCACCACATTCTATTATTATTTCTACAGGTTGTATTCAAAACGACGGCAAGAAGATGTTTGAAGTTAATCAATTTATACCCAAGCATTTGCATCCAGATGCCACGCTCCGAATCACAATCAATCAACTTGGCAAAAACATTGCCGACACAAAAGTCACGTAGACAATACATTGCTCATACAATGCGTTCGTTCCAATTTGTCTTCAAAGTCTTAATTGACAGCCCTTTGTTATTTGTATACAGTTAAATTAATTCAACCAAAATCCGGTTTAGGTGTTCGCAAAACTGAATTCACCTCCCATGCCTGAGTGCGGGAGCCTTAAAACTTTTAAATTGCCTTCCAACTTCTGAATTGTGTTGAAATTAATTTTATGTTAGAAACTATAAAAGAATTGTACATTCTAAGCTTCTAGGGCGCCCTGACTGTGCACTAGTAAATAATAGATAGTTCACTTTGGAAGAAAGTTAAAGCCAACCCTATCCGCACTTCACAGGATACTTGGAGTATCCTTGAGGCAGCAGCAGCAGCAGCTCTTGTTCTTATCCGTTGAAGAATATAATTATCCCTCCGCCCATCTGAACACATCGCAAGTAGTGCTCATGCACCACACATATTCTTCCCCCACACGTGCACGATTTTACCAACAAACCTTTGCATCCCTTGTCTCTACCGTGTTATAATAAACAATTTATTATTTAATTTAATGAAAGTGTCACGTCGTCATGGACCCTACTTTGTGGGGTTAAGGAAAGAGACTTGCAAGTAAAGCAGTTATCGCTAGGGACACATCAATGTTCTGAACACACACACACACTCATCTACCATATATACTCGAATATCGGTAGCTTTGTGTATTCTTGCGTTACACATCTGTAATAAAATACACAACACAATTTTGGGTGATAATTGGTCGTTGTTTGTCGTTTTGCCGAAAGAGTACCACGTCGATTCTTTTGCCAATGCGTGTGTCTCCCATTCAGGACCAGGACCACTGCATGTTTCTTAAAAACTTGCATCACTTAAAAACTTGAATCTCTAGCAAGGATCTTATAAAAGCTTAATAATTTTAATGCAATGCGCTTTTTTTCTGATTGTGGATATGTTTTGGGATTGTTTTAATTCCTATTGTGAACTGATTTCTGAGCTCAATAAAAATTAAACTTGTGGCAAACTAATGAAATGAATTTTCTTATGAATGACTGACTAGTTGGAAATAGAGAAACGAGAAACGTAGATGTTGATGAGTAAATGTTTTTAACTTAAGATATGTTACGTTTAAGATTAAGAGCCGTTTGATGATACTCAACTTAGCTATTTAAGTTCCACTTAACAAGTTAAGAAGGACTTATCGGTGCTTGAATCGAAAAGTAGATCCTGAAGTCGGTAAACATAACTTACACTAAGGGGAAGAAATAGGGGATTATAAGTCTTAAACAACAACCAACACTGACATATTACTTGGAGACAATTGTAAATAAAAAAGGAATGCTGAATTTAAAATTATAGTAATTCGAACCTCCGGTGGTACAACGACATAAGTGCGGAAATTAGGAGATTTTAAACACAAGTGACAATTTGTAGTTCTGGAGACAAATAGGATATTTTCAATTGTGTCTTTATTTTCTTGGAAAAATATAGCTTTTTGTGGAATTTTGGCATACTTTGCTGTATGGAGTTCGAATTATTCAGTGAACTCTACATGTTAGTGGAGTCCTGTTGAAGCAGGTGGAAAAATTTACTTATCTCGGGGTCTTCTTCACGAGGGATGGGAGTAGTAATGCTCAGCTTTTCTGCAGGATTATTGAAGCTGGGTCAGTTTTGACACAGCTTTGAAGATCTGCAATCAGAAAGGCGGAGCTAGGTGTGAAAGCCAAGTTAGCGGTTTTTAACTCATTATTTATTCCAAATCTCACCTATGGTCATGAACATTGGCTGAGATGAGATGTCTTCGTTGAGCAGCCGCTTCTTCGAACGGAAAGAGCTAGGCTTCGTTGGTTTGGTCAAGTAGGACGAATGTCCTCACCATCACGACCTCCGAGACGGACCTTGAATGCGATTCCATCAGGTAGGGGACAATTTGGCAGAACCAAGCCCATAAACTCGCAAGGTTTCGCTTGGTCATAACTCCTGATGAGTTAGAGACGTGACCCCCTTAGTGGATCATGCGGATCAGAAGATGATAATGATGATAGTTCGAATTATTTGATGATGATGTGCAAGTGATAGATATTTTAAAAATTAAAAATTGCTTGACATGTCTACAAAAGAAATGAATATGTATTTAATTTTAACCAACTTTCTTTTTGATTATTTCGGCTGTCCAAGACCGTAACCAGATTAAGCAGATTTTCAAATTGACAAAGTCCTTTCAACATTTGCTAATGAAGACATAATTATAATTCGATAACACATATCAATCAACTTCTTGTAAGTAAATAGGTAGGGAGGCGGGGCTTCTAGTGAATTCACCAGCAAACTTAGACCATGTTGGTTCATTGTGATACTCACAGTCAGACTACAACAACTGAATGACCACTCTAGCGACAGTGCCGTTAACTTGATCCCAACCGCCAATGGTGACTGGAACAGATTTGACAACCAATCGTTCTTGTTGTAACATTGAGGTTTTACGCAACTGGAATTCATTTGTTGATTTTGGATAAATGCACGCTTCCAGTGTTTCCGGTATAGTTTAGATACAAACACAAAACATTACCGGAGACAGCTATGCCAAATGCCATGAGGTATTTCTTTTGAATAGCCTCGTTTCCACACGAGTTAAAATTCTCAGTTACACATTAAAAATAACGAATTCAACATGCAGTGAGGTTGGTTGCATTTAAAAAAACTGTATCATAGCCTCTTAAATATTTAAGAGCAACGAAAAATAAGCAAAGTCGAACATAAGGTGCTGGTGGTTGTTGTAGTCCGGTTGAATTCCTTCCCATGTATTCGAATTTAGGTCCTGCTCAAAATTGCTTGCTTCAAGCACTTGGGATCTGTCAGTGAATTAACATTTTTTCAATCATTTTTTTTGAAACTTTAAACAATGGTGATACAAATTTATGGACTCAATCTTATTTGAAACGTCACTAGTTCCTTAATATGTCGGATCATTATATCCTTTTCTACGTAGAACTGGGAGTTTAACATTAATCGAAGTCAATCAAAGAAATTGAATTATTTTAGTGGATCCTAAAAAAAAGAACAGACTTATTTTGGGACTGTTGTTGAAAACTTGTTGAAAACTACAATTTGTACACGTTCTTTCGGCTATTGAGTAATTTCGAGTCAAGTTAAATAAATTAAATAAGTTCTAGTCTTGTCACTTCACTTGAAACACACAAAGTCGAAATCAAACAGATAGTAGTAGGTTTATCCTTGTTCATCAAATCACCTGTAATTCATGTTCATGCACAAAAAGCGTTCTGTTTTTTAACTCAATAAACATTTTTAATGCACTTTTTTAACTCCTCTGAAAACTGATTATCAAAATAAGAATAAAATCGAAATTACAAAGGACATCTTTTCACATAGCTTTCAATCCCACACAAAGAAATCTTATCTACGCACCTCAACATGTCCCCAACCGTCGACATTCATTTTAGCTGCTTCAACACTTTCCTTGGCTCCCATCTTGTCCTTAGATTCTCTCTATCACTTCAACGATATGTTCCAGATGTATTTTTGTTTGATTAATCCTCCGAAAAGTTGCTAATCGATTATGATTTCTTATAATTAGGTCTTGAATGTGTTCCTCTGCATGCAGTTCCGACAATAATCCCAGTAATTGGTATCCTTTGATTTAATTTTTATTTGTTAAATTTATTTATATTCTTGCGACTGTTCTTCACTTTACTCAAATGGTTGCTTATCATTTGTTTATCACTCTAGCATAACTATTTCACTTTGAATGTTCACAATTAAATTTGTTTAAGGGACTTGTCAAGAAAATGTTCTCCTCCACAGCTAATGTGTGGTAAATTGCTGATTTATTTTGAAATTTGTTGGGGGACACTCATTTGTTGTGGATCACTTTCCAATGAGAGAGCTCCCCGAAGTCAAACTCAGACTGGCTCTCGGTCTTCGTTAAGTTTATCCTCTCAACGTACAGCTGCCTGGAAGTGCGATGATGTCCTTTTTAAATAGCAACTTTTTTCTTAGATTTTTGCCCAAAAAAAAAGAAGAAAGAACACCCTTTTGATGCTACTGCTGCTGATTCTAGATCTACTACTGCCTCATATGACTGCACAGTGATATAGTACGTCAAACACACCCACTTACTCTTTAAATGATTAAGACGATTGAAAATTGCAAATGTATCCTTTTTGCAATATCTCTTGCAGTTATTGTAATTTGAAATCAATTTGAACCTTAGTCGCACTACAAGTTCCGTCTGCGACCGAATGTATCTGCAAATATCGACTTTCTAAGGATTCATGATTGGAAATGCAATTTTTCCTTTACATGTACGTACACAAACACAGATACACAACGAATGAAGAAATTGTCAACACCCGAAATTTCACAAGACTACAGCAATATTCTTTTCACACCACTGCCCGTCCAGCGAAAGGGATCCCCTCGCTTTTCTTCGACAGGATAAGATATTTCACGTTTTATGTTATCACTTGGACTTAGTTTTTCTTCTACTTTAATCGTTTTAATGGACAAGCATGGGGTTTTTTTTTCGCGAAATACACTTAGAAATAATTTATAGCACACAAGCCAGCGAGAAGAAGAAGTAAAGTCCTGCTGACGATGATGACGAGGATGGTGATGATGATGGTGGTGATGTGTATGGATCGATACACCGACGAAAGTAGTAGAGAGTGTAGACGGACTACTATTCACGTATAGCAGATGAATTGATGTTGCTGGTGGTGGTAGTGATGGTGCGCGATGCTGCTCTTGCTCCTGCTCCTGAAGCTGACGCTGTTGACGATTTTATATACTGACGATGTTTTGTTTGTGTCCTGTTTCGCTCTCTTTTAGCTTTGGTTTGTTTTCCGAGTGTGTAGACTTTATTGATGATGAAGCGACAATATTAGTGGGTGGCGGAATGTGTTGTTGGTGGGATGTGGAGGAGAGCGTAGTACATGTGGGGGATGTCTCTTCTCTTATGTTTCAGCTTCTCTTGGGTCTCAGTTCATTCGGCTCAGTTCAAACGTATTTGGTAGAAAACGTAAACAATATGAGAGTTTGAGGGCGGAATAGCAGCACACAGATAGCTGCTGCTGCTGCTGCTCATAGATGAACTTAACGAATCGTTCGTAACCTGGAAAATTCTCAACGAAACTTGACGGGGAAAAAATATCTCAATCAGAACGACTTGATATATTTTTTTTTTTGTTTTTTTTCTCTTGTAGCAAATATGTCCTTATTACACTTAATTAATATAGCCTCCACCACACCTTGTTTTTCGCACCTTGCACTGAAGTCAATCGCAATCCACAGCTACCTACTACTCGAAATTGTAAATGTCAAATGGCATAGTCCCTTGAACTTTTCACACACAACACAAAAGCATCCCACTCAATGATTTGATTTTGTCGAAGCAAATAAAACAGTAAAACTCCCAAAAATAGCTAAAAAATCCTACAGAATCCTTGACTAAATTATTTGATGAAGCTTTTGAGATATCTTTTATGAGATTTAAGGATTTGCGTTTAAGATAAAATTTTGTTTCTAAAAAGCTACGACCACACAACCGACAACGATGAAATTTGTGAAATTTTTGCTTGTAACGATACCTTGGCAGGAAAAAAGCCACCCTCTCGAGGAACACCCATGCGCTGGAAGTAGCACCATATCTGGATGGGGGAGAGGATGAATCTTTCATCTCACACCGTCAGTTTGACATCCTTTAAAGAGTACCTCACTCTGCGTGGAGCATCGGTGTGTTGATGATGGTGTGGTGTGTGTGCGTGTGACTTTAGGTTTACTATAAATATTTTATGGTTCGTTAAGTTGTTCGTTGTGTGCGTGTGTGAGTGTGATTGCACTTTTTTTTTTTTGAAAGTTTTACTCTCTCTCTCGCAGTCGATACCATTGGAATGGACCTAATTTTGTGTAAGGAGGTGGGTGGAGATGTTGGTTGCATTGATGTGGAAGGGAATGATAATGATGATGATGATGTCCTCCTGGTGCTTTATATGCCGTTGGAATTTGTTTACATTTTGCTTAAAGAGGAACAACGATATAGAAATCAACAACTCGAAAATGCTTGCACAAGTGTGATAGTGTTTTGACGGATTTCTTTTGTTTTAATTAAATGTCTGTCACGTGAATTTATAATTTTATGGAATTAATCAAGGTTATCCCATATATTTGACAACCTGCACGAAAATAATGCGTACCTAGTGTTTAATTTAAAAATGCTTCAGATGTTGAAAGTTTGTCACTCGAATACACTCGTAGTTGGACTACGAAGGAGTGACCTATTGAGTATACCACAAACAGACAAGACAAGGAAAACCAAGCTGTCTCTGCCAGAGCGAGTAAATTGCGATCAATTAAATCCCAGTCAAAATTTATAACAATGGACCAACATGATCTAAGTGCACAGGTGAATTGTCTAGCAGCCATCCTACCTACTCCCCCTAACCTTGTCTGTAAAAAAGGACCTAGTTAATGTACATTTATTGTATGATCTATCAATATATTACAATTACAATTCATTACAATTGCAATTCATTTATCCAGATTTTAAAACCATACCCATTCCCGCTCCGATTCCAAACACAATAAAATTAATTTTCAATGCCTTCTAGACCGATTCATTTATGTCGAACAACCAGTGAGATCCTTAAGGGTCAGCTTCTTAACTCTGGTCTTATTTAATAAAAGGCGAACGTCTTCAAAAAATAAAAATAAAAATATAGTAAAACAAACTCCCCTAATTGGAAGTCTAATGAATATTCGAGACTGCTGCGCATACAATTCGCTTCTCAACTACAGACAAATAGTGCTCAAAAATTAGATTTTACCATGCTTTAGATATTGAAACCCCTCCCCAACTGACGTCGGTATTAACGTCACATTACCAATTGGACGCATATCCGCTATAAAGTCCTGCAAAACTTCGAAGATGGGAACCAATGCAATTACGTCAACGTTGCACACGCAACTGGGAAGGGAATCGATGTGAGTGTGCAACTCTTGAACTTTCCTAAGCCAACTATACCAACGCCCAAAAAAAGAAAATACCAAATTGAACGCATCCCGAAATTATCGTGCAATGCACCCACCCAAAGTGTTTTCTAACATCCAGCTGAACACATCCTCACAACAAGCGTTCACCTCCTGCTGTTTTTGTTTTTGGTCAGGGAGTTACACAGTGTCTGTGGGAGATGTTAGACGTGCAACCACATGCGGCAAGTTGGAAACTCTTTCAGCAGCAGCTGGTGTGCCAAGAAAAATCTGGATGATAACGACGACGCCAAATTTAGCGCCTTCCCGCTGCAGTGAACTCACAAAGTCATCCAACAGACAGAGCCGTGAACGATGATGATAGTTGGTGGGTAGATATGCTGCTGGTCCATCCAGTCACATTCTAGGGACGTTCATTCCATGTGACGCAAAAGCTTACCAAGCTTTATTCAATAAACGTATTTTTGGGTTACAGAGAGGGTGTGGTTATGTTCGCATTTGCATGACACACTTTCGACTTTCATTCACCCGGCGACCGGTATCGTTATGTGTTGGCTCCATGTGCTCACGTGCATATATAGGAAAGCTTCAGCGCGGTGCTGGGCTGTCTCGGTGTGTGCGTGAAAGACGTCACATGGGCTAGGCGATAACAGCCGGCTTTTAATCAGCTTTTTCTGGGTAAGCTGTTTTCAAAGCTTTCTCACAGTGGAGACACAAACCGTTCACATGTGCTCAGGTTGCTTTTCGAACTGTTTTTTCGAAAATGTGGTGAGAACAATTCATTTAAATTCGAAATAAGGCGGCACTTTTAAGGGACATATCATCTCACCTAAACTCCCTTCATCTCTTTTGTGCATGCAGCCAGCAAATAAATTACAAAGCGCGAAAATTGAAAACAATCTTTCGTCTTGGCACTTGATTGAATTTACTTCAAATGTATGCCATCCTCATTATCTTCCACCGCACTTAGTCCCTGTCGACTGTTCGACAAATAAACTCCAGATGACAAAGTCATGAATCGGAGTTGTTCAACACAAAAGTGTGCGCTATAAACAACGCATTAATCAGCAATTCCACGAGATCCCTAAATCTGTAATTAAACTTCACCCTTCGCCAGAGAAACCACTTCGCATTCCATTTTAACGGGTGAGTGCTCCATCAAATTGTTTTCGTCCCTATCGCTAATTAAATCAATTCAAAAACAAAACCAAACACAAGAAAAAAAAGGAAGTAAATAACCAAGGATTCTGAAACTTTCAGATGTTCTCCTGGCTGAGTGTATGCATATGCGTGCGGGTGTGGATGTGTGAGTACCACAAAACCAACACTGCGGTAGCTCCATTAAAGTCACTTTCATCACATTTTCCCTCAGTGAGCAGATTTGAGTTTGTTCTGAAATGACTCGCCGTAGTTTTGTGCTGTGATTGATTAAGGAAATCAGATTACAAGCCACATCGCCAAGTATCTTCAGTGTCCGTGCGGACACGCCATCCACCACCTAAGCGTCGCACAATTCAGTCGGATGTGTTGATGAAGTGAGCAATTACCGTCAGTTGTGCACCGTCACCAAATGCTCTGAGTTAATAATTTGCAATAACACTTGCAGGTCCTGCGCTGAGGGGGTCCTCACCTCACCCACTAACTGAGATGACGACACTTTGTGGTTATTTTCGAGTTCACCATCTGAAATTAGCTAATTGTTCTTGATGTGAAACCAAGTATGATGCAAATTTGCCCTCGTACAAGGACTTTTCATGAAATTCCTGGTTTTGATGGAGATTGTCATCTCCTAATCTCAGACTCGTCTTTTTTTATAAAGTCAGAATCAACGACGATGCAAAATGTAAATTTTGGATTTGAAGATTGTAGTCGGCAACAAAAACTGTCCCCGTCTGCTTTCAATAAGCGCATTGCATTGCATTTCATTCTCCCTGCTATTTGCTCATGCGACATTTTCTTGAATTTGCATGTGTGTATCCACATCCATATAAATTTTATGCAATTTTGTGTGGTTTTTGTTGCATTTACAGAGCGGACCAATTTAAGGAGGAATAAACGTTCATCATTGTTCCAAGCACTCTCGAGCCGTGGACTCGTGGATGTGGAAAGAAGACGAGACGCCGGACGACGTGAAGCTTGCCTGTAGCATAATCAAATTTTTATTCCAATATATAAATTTGAGGAGCTGACAAAAACGAGCGAATAATGTATTTTATTGCTTCAAATTGTGTGAGGACTGAGGGATATCCGGGCGAGCTCTGGATTCTGTCGGCGTATCTCGTATGTTACATGGCAAGAACAGAGGTATGTACGAGAGGATCTGGTGATAGAACAAAATTAAATATTGATAGCTCAATCAAAGTCGAATATTATCAGGCACACTCATGCCGGAGGACATTCTGTCACAAGTTCTTTTGTGTTGTTTTCATTGGTGGGAATATGATGGGATTACCAAGTTTTCGCTTCGTCCTTCCTTGTTTTGTGTATCCTTAGGTGATTGGTTGACCATTGACTCGTGATGGGATTACACAAAGAGGGAATTGGATCGTTTTGCTGCTATTTAATATCAGCATTTTGTGATAGCTGACGCCCCTGAGATCTGAGAATGGTTGTTTCTTTTGAAATTTCGAGAGCTTATCGTTTAATAGATGAAGGGGACGACGATTTATATGAATGAAATTGAGATAAGAGTTTGTCTTTGTTATATTTGCAAAACTTAATGCATTTAGCACGTGTTTTGACTTCTGGAATGACCTTAGGTTTGATGTTTTTGGATAGATACATAATTAAATTGATGTTGATGTTGTATCGGGGAATAGGCAAGCAAAACTGTAGCAAATCTATATTATGTACAAATTGAGCCTCAAAAGTGTGTCGCCGATTCACGCCTTAGCCCATGTTTTGTTCAAGGAAAGAAAATGATTTTTTCTATTTTAAATAGTGGCTTTGTACATTCTTTCTGTCTCATTTTAAGTTGAATTGTCGCCGTGGCGTAGTGTGTTAATGCGTCGACTTCTACGCAGAGGGTGCCAGGTTCGAATTCCCAATCTACCAACTTTCTTAATTCACGACAATGCTCAAAGAGTCTGTCTAGAAAAAGCTTCTCAACTTTGCCGTTCGGAGTCAGCATAAATCTTTAGGTCCGTTCCGCTCGTGAAAGAACAACACACAATACAACTGATTGCTGAGAAGAATGTTATATTATATTAAGTTGAATTGTAGACAAACTAACTGCCTGAAATCAATATTGACAGGAACTATACCAACTGCGACATAGCAATAATGTCGGACAGTCGTGCCTGCATCCTGGCACTCTTATATCATCAAATCAAGGCTCTTGGGGGAATGTCAGAATCTGAGCTGGAGTAATAGAGTAAATCTCTGCTGGATACCTGGCCATACAGGGATAGAAGGCAATGAAATGGCCGACTCCCTCGCTAGGAAAGGAGCACAGGAATATTTAAAAGGCCCCCAAACATTCTGCGTTGTTGGAGATTGCGTCCTCAGGGAAGAGTTCAGGGAATTAGAAAGAAGGAACCGGCATGACGCAGGAAACTCTGGGCTCAACATAACCGGAAGAGGTTTGATGCATGTATCAGATTAAGCAAAAACAGCATACTTATCCTGACAGGGCACTGTAAACTCAGGAAGCACCTAAGAAAACTAGGTATATATATCAGAAGAAGGTCTCTGGAGATTCTGCGGAGAATCTAATGAAATTTCAGAACAAATACTAGGATCTTGTGAGGCGCTAGCCTACAAAAGACAAAGATATCCCGGCAAGCACCCACTAGCTCTCATTCTCAGATTCCTAAAGGAAACTGGCTTAGAGAGAATATTCTAGAATAAATCTCTTCCACCTTCACGCAGTAGGAGCATATAACCCTCAATACAGCTCTGGAAAGAGCTGCATGGGAAGGGAGCTCCTAAGAAAACAAAGGTATGAATAGGGGACACAATAGATCTAAAACTCGCGGTGTAGTTTACCCTCAACAATAATAATATTAGCATTAGAAAACGAGTGTTCTCATTCTTATATTAATGTGATCCGTACAGAGAAGCAGGCACAGGGTCCGCTAGTAATACAAAAAAAATATATAATGTGGCACTAAGGCCCGTAGAGGGACAGGACCTGGCTTGTACAGGAACCAATTGTGTTGTAGATGGATGGGACTAGTGATGCGCGCATTCGAATAATAATTCGAGTACATCTCGAGAACATCTCGATTCTCAAAATCATTCGAATGATTGCTTACTAAATTCTAACTACTAATACAAGAGAACTCGATAAATTTGTGTCACCAAAATCATCAATCGATTGAATTAGAATTTTTTATTTTTTAATGAGTCGAGAAGTGGCGTAATACTTGAGTATGAATGTTACTGATTAGTATTTCTCTACGTGAACTATCATTCACTCGAATGAGTGAGTACATATTCATTCAAATGATTTTGAGAATCGATTATCCCCCGAATAATCATTCGAATGCCCACTTCCCGAGTGATCATTCGATTATTAAAACATCTCGATTACTAAAGTCTCGATTCTTAAAATCATTCGATTATTCCGATCACTAGATGAGACCTACAGTTTTATCCGACTTCTGAACGTCAAGTCAGTCAACACCCACACTCGTTGTGCATTGTCAGTGATTCGAAAGAGGTGACGCCGTGAGGACTTGTTTGTCGTACCTACTGGGAATCGAACCTAGACACCATTGCACACCAAAAACATTGCATTTCTAAAAAAGCCAATGTAAAGCGTCAATGTAAATGGTCTGCTGGTATTATTGGTTCAGGCTGTCTCAGTCAAATATAGCTGCAGATTTTAAAAGTTTAAAATCCGGATTACTTGCGCAACTTTTTTTTAGACTCGTATGATGCTGCAGGTATTCGGAGGGATACCCACTATAACACCTACTGCAAAACGTAAAGCGAACCTATGAATCGAGCCAGCATGCTCCCACCGCCGTCTCATGATACGCTTATTTAAAATCACTGTAGGGGTATTAATCCACTGAAACGAGTGCAGAATTCCACTGAAGGTACCTTAACAACAGCCAACAGCTTGAGTTTAAACAGTTATAATACGATCAAGCCGAAATAACGAATTTTAAAATTCCACACCAAGAAATATAAAATACCTGACGTTGATCCTTTCACGATATATGGAACCGCTCTTATCATGGACACGAAACTTAACTGGGAATCCAACCTCGCGAACCCAACCTCGCTTCCACCATCTTTAAAAAGGGTATGGGGTTAAGGGGCATTCATATGAGCTCACTACGAATCGCTAACTTCGCAAACTCTGACACTTCATTCATATGGAGTACATTTTGAGCAAACACACATATCATCGCGAATGTTTTTGGTCATGAATGTGTGGATCGCGTTTACATCTCCTGTGTATTGCGAACTCAGGTTAACAGTTCGCAAATAGAATGATTAATTTGTGGATGAAAAATTTAAAATCGTCAATGAGAATACTTAAACTAATAATTGTTTTAGTCGATAGAAAAACTCAATAATTCAGTTTCCATCTTCTTACACACCATCCATCGCTATTCATACCAGTAGTCAGGCCCAAGCTGCTGTATGGGTTCACGATTGGGTGGATTGCGCTCGGTGAAGACATCAAATACGAATCGCTCAATAGGTTGC
Organism: Eristalis intricaria; assembly: GCA_964034865.1. Taxonomy (NCBI): domain Eukaryota; kingdom Metazoa; phylum Arthropoda; class Insecta; order Diptera; family Syrphidae; genus Eristalis; species Eristalis intricaria. The sequence continues at coordinate 89,174,133 of OZ035875.1, read as the reverse complement.
AACGGATGCCATTCATATCAGCGGAGTTTTAAAAACAACCTCCCCCCGAAGCACTGAACATACTTCTTACCTTAATCTTCCCCGACAGAATTGGCCTTCAGACAGGCAGCGGCCAGTATGAAGATTAGATTGAAATCGCTGCTGCTTGATCGCTGACACCTTCGAGAAGGATTTCTTAACCATTAACCAGCCCAGATTATACGGAGCCCTATTAACGAAATCACCCTAATTCATAAGTAATCATTTAATAGCAATTCCAAAATATTACAGGCTATGAGTCAATATTTACACTTCATGCCGTATTCCAAATTACTACTGCAGTATAATAAAAAATTCAAAATTCCATACATATACAAACGTATAAAATAAATAACAATCATCGCTCCCCAAATAAGTGACAGGCATTAAAACCGGATCTCATGGGCAATAAACATCCACTTTCCATCCCCACCACGAGATGCAATAACAGACACTTGCGTCGGGTCCACTGACCCAAATGCAGTCAATGGACTACCCATCGTCGCACTACGTTTTGGCTACCAATTGCACTTTGATAGAGAAATGCAATTTTTTATCGCCGCAGCCATGGAGTTGTGGGTCGTGGCACGCGGCACGCGGCAGCGATGGTTTTCACTGATGTGTGGTTTTGTCATCGCAAAAAATATTAAAGGTGTCAGTTGCACAATTCGTCATAACTAAAGCAAAAATGTCAAAAATCTGGCTTTTACAGAATATCCTTGGGAATCATTCTCTCATCATTGTGCCACTGCCGCAAATTTAAATTAGTAAAAAATGACACACATAAATAAATTGCGATGGTTTTTCTGGGTCAACGATTGGTACGTAACGTACCCCGGTAAATTTGGGTTAATGCTTTTTCACTTGATGCGCATATCCTGTGAATAAATCATCATGTACTCTTTTCGCGAACCCTCCCCAGAGTAAGTCGGATATTATGCACACAGGTTTTGGGGGTGGAGGGGGCCATATTGATTAAGCGACTAAAGCGATAATGAACATTTTTTGGGATAATGCAGTTACATTATGGAAATAGATTGAAATCTTGCGGCGGACATGTTTCCCCTTTTAATACAGCATCGCAATTTAGCATAATTTATTACACAAAATGGTGTTTTACATTCGCATTTCTGTCCTTATAGAATTTTAAATACAACGATGAAAGTTGCCAATGTATTGTTGGCAGCACAGTTTGATTCCAGGCTGATCCTCATTTCAGAATAAGTAATTCCAATAGAAGTTTACAATTTAAAACGACGGGTACAGACACTTCAGAGTCGGTAATGCTGTTTTATGAACTGAACACAGAGTAAATTATCGAAGTTAACATATCGGAGTTTTACTTCCACACTACCTTGCCGATATACCATCATCACCTGTATAGTACACATATTAAATTCATATTGTTGATCGAACAACAAAGACATAAATTATAAATACTCTCTAGTAAGTATAGTATAGTAATTCAAGTACATAATGGCAGAAAGTCATCGCTCTTAAGACATAATGCTCTTGATAAATCGTTGTGTATCAGCTCTAGTTTTGGTTTGTGGAACGCACCCATTTTGTGTGTGGATTCAGCAACATTTACTGCAATGATCATTCTCATTTGAAATTTCAAATCTGACACTTGAATCAAAATAAAGCTGGGTCGGAAATAATAAATTTGAATTCCAAATGAAAATTCCTCGAGATATGTCTGATGATTTGTTTCTTTCGTACGGATGTGCTGGATCTGATTACAGAGGTATGTAAATTGCATTTTAAACACATCGTATAAGTTATCTCACTAACTAATGCTTAGAATTGCTACTTAAACGAGCCAAAGATGAATTCGCCAAAGGGAACGTCTCATCTTCGATATTTTACCAAATCAAGTCACTCTGCACAGAGTTTGAATCACGATTCAGTGGACAGAGTAAGTATTCAATAAGTCCTCCTTCATCTATAATGTGAGCTGATCATTCCAGATGATGAAAGCGATTGGATTGCCTTGGAACCCGACATGAAGGAAACCAAACTTATTAAAGAGTAATTTGTTTTACGAATCTGCATGTACACAACAATTTACTTGTTTCCTTCTTTTGCAGAAGTTTGGTTCTCAAATATGCTTTGGCGTACCTCAAAAAAAGAAAAAAACGACTTTCCAATTCTTTAGAAAGCAGTAGCCCTCTGGACAACATAAAGGATTCTACTGAGGGAATGCAGAGGGTTTCCAAAATTTGTTCATCTCTTCCCGAAGGTGAGTAGATGAAAAGCATTTGATTTCATCCCAATTGAATTGCCAACACTTCCATTTCTAGAATGGACCGTGATACAACTATGCAAGGAGCAAAAAAACAGCACAACGTTCTCTATGTTTCGAGAAATAATTGCTGCTGATGCTGCAATATATTTGTCTATCCTGAAACATCCCAGGAGTAAGGAGTTTCCTGAATCCATATGTCTCCGACTGACTTCTAGCAATCAAGGTGGGGAGTGTCTCTATGACTCTAAGTCGTTTTCAAAACGTATGGTTTATTTGCAGCTCAGCTTTTTGAGAAGTTCTCCATCTTAACCAGTTCATATACCGAGTTGTCAACATTTCCGTCGGGACCAGCAACTAGTCAGGATCGCGAGAACTACTGGGCAGGCATGGCTGTGCTGGAGAATCGTGTGACGGTATACGCTCGCAATATCTTCTCAAGCGAAACTAAAACATTTTTCCGCAGGAAGCCGTCTCTGAACTCAAGGCATTTATGGGACCATGGGTCAGTCTGTTATGCGGCAACGTAAAGAATGGAGACAAAACTCTTCAAGAAGCACTATTCAAAGCAGTTGATGATTTATGTGATTACAATCAGTAGGGATTCTATTACTATGTCTCATATTTGTTACTTAATATACATTGCTTCAGGTTTAGCTGGCAGCAGCGAGTTCTGTTGAGCTTGCTGGCACAACAGCGTCATCTCCTCTCCGACATGAACATAAAACAAGCAAGTTTGGCTTTAGTTGACATCCAAAACATGAGCAACAGTATACAAGATGCTGAAGAGTCAGCTGCATCCCGAGCAATTTATGACTTCCTTACACAAATTCCGCTGGACAGAAAATTGTCATTTGGTCCTTGCATTCTGATCCTAGACGAGGTGAGTTTATTCCAATTCAATTTCGACCCAATGGAGAGATTGAGGTGTGGTGTTTTTTTTTTTTCAGCGCATAGATCACTTTTATTGGGAAGTCCTTAATCCATTCCAAGAGCTATGTCGCATGAGCTCATTTCACATTCTTGTACGTCTGTTTGAGCGATACAAATCAAGAATAAAAAATGGATACCTCATGGTGGATGTCCAGCAGGGACGATCCGTCATTAATCCAGGTTGGGTACGGATGAATTATTAAATGTGTCCTCAAATTGAATTAGATTTTGGTTCAGATTGCAATCTACCAAGTATGGAGGAAAGGATGAAGAGTTTCTTCAACTACTGGCTGCCCAATTGGAAGTGTACGTACAATGTTGTGCCAAAGGCAGACGATTTTATGAAAATCTTTGATGAGGCTGACTGTTATGTGTGAGTTTAGATTTAATGCATGTACAGGAACTGGAGTGTCTTGGGGAGTGCTCAGATTCTCTTAACACCTCACTTGTTATTCAGGTACTGTGGGCATGGATCTGGACTTCAATATATCAATGGCAGAAAAATAAGTAAATTCCAAATGAAGTGTGTGGTCTTCCTGTTCGGATGCGATTCAGTACGTCTGCGGTCGAAAGGGTTACACAGTGAAATGATTGGATCCCATTTATTCTATCACGCCGCTTTGTGGTAACAGTTTTTGATGTTTGGTGGTGTAAGTTAATCGTTCATGTCTCATGTCTGTTTCTTTCATTCTTTAGCCCAGCAGTTGTGGGAACGCTGCAATTAGGATTTGATTTTCAAGTGGACAAGATTGCAACCACTCTCCTCAGCGAATGGGTCCCCTCAATTTCAGAAAATGTACTGCATTGGCACCACATAGACAAGGCGAGTTGGAAAAAAGGATCAATAAAACGTAAGCTGTGCAAATGTTCTTTGTTGATTGACTTTTAATTCTGATCAAAATTATACAGCTGTTCACACAAAACATGCCAAAATGTCGGTGGATAATTATGAAGGAAGTCTAGCAAGAGCAGTGTCCTCAATCCATCAGAGAACTGAAGAGAAACTGTATAATACAGTTGGCTTCGTATATCGTGGCTTGCCTGCGTGGAATTCGAGTAATACTTATTTGTAATAATTAATTTGTGGTTTATATTTTGTCCTAAGATGTGTCAATGCAATTCGAACTAAGTTTAAATAAATGGTAGATATGTACGTTAAGAATTTTTTTTCTACTGACTACCAGCCTACAGTGGGCTGATCCTATAGATTTAGAAGAGAAAAAACCTATTTCACCAAATGCATTTTTTGTTTTTACTTATCTAGACCAAAGTTATTATTTGCCTCATTCTACAATCACGTGTAAGCCAGCCAAAAATCAATGAGTGCATTGTTCACAGTTGAAATTGGCTATTTGAGCATTGCAGGTATTTCTTTAGTTATGAAACAAATCTCAGGTCCATATGTGTGCTGGTTTGCTAGGTAAAAAATATGTAACGTGTATTTTTTTAGCAGAGAAAATTGTTGCTTCAATGTTACATGCAATCTAAATGGCAGAAACCTGTCGGAACGAAGAGGGACAACTTGTAGTAGTGTCCCAGTCGATACTGAGGATATGGTGGTAAGACTATTTCTGTAGTCTCATTCAGCACTATGGACGATGATAGAAGAGAATTCCGTCCCCCCGACCTAGACGAATTCAAGATAACGATATAGAGACTAATGTCGAAAAAAGCTGATGGTGAAGATTGCAGAACTCTTTAAAACAGTGCCAAACTAAACATAGCTTGCAAGATCTTCTCTGCCGTTTTGTGTGAGCGCCTGAAATCATTCGTGAATAACTTGATAGGACCTTATCAGTGCGGTTTCAGGCCGGAGAAGTCCACCATTGCCCAATTTTCAAATTACGGCAGATTCTGGAAAATAAAACTCAAGAGATGCAGATTGACACCCACCACCCATTTGACGACTTCAAGGAAGCAAAAGGTTTTAGACAAGGCGACGAGGTCGTGCAAAACTCAGACGCCAACACTAGATGCACGATCTTTTAGAAGTTGTAAGATGGCAAGGCCATGTAGAGCGCATGGACATCTCTTCTCCAGCCCGAAGCTGAACAAGTGGGACAACGCAATAGGGCACCCAGACGGAACCGATGGTGCATACAAGTGGAGAAAGTTTGTTTCACTTCTCATATTGAACATTGAATTGTTGAAATTAATTTATTTGAAAACATTTTTTAAATTGTTCTCTGCAACTCCCTACGTAATTACATTGTGGAAGAACATATGCCTATTTTAATAAGTCGGTCCGATCAATTCCATCTGTTATTTCAAACACTTCTCACTCAAGTAGCACCTATGTATATTTGTACGTAAGTACACACAATCACATTACGGCCTCGCCCCACATCCATCGCAGGAACATCTCTTGCGCTTTGATGGTGTACGACAATGCCTTTTTTTATTGGTCGCAAAAATTGCCTTCACCCTGCAATGAAGTTCAACGACATAAACTTTATTGAGCCACACAAATGCATGCTAAACCGAAAATTGCTTTCTCTTCCATAAAACTACTCAAAATAATAAAACAAATGAAATCCCTCCTTCGACAGGGTCGTCTAGGAATGCCAGCACGGGGATAGTCTTTCACGCAGATGCCATCGTAAAAAAAGACAAAATAATCGGAAATGTATGCAAACACACTGACATTTTGTAAAAAAAAAAAAGAAGAATAAATCTCATTCTTAACGGATAAATAGGGGGCCAAGGCGGCGAATGGTGGATATTGGGAGGAAATCCGAATTTATTTGCCTTCACTGTATTATCCGCGGATTTCGCCATATTTTTTTTTTTAAGTAAATTTACATGAGCCAGATGTAATTTTTATTTTATTCGACACGATAAAGTAAGACAGGAAATTGAATCATCAAACAAATTCAAAAGCTCTCGGGAGATACACTTTCCGACTTTTAACTCTGAAAATACCTCCTCTTCACTTGAAAAGGCCGATCGCCGCTCTCAAGAGTTAATCCCACCACTTCGAGGGTAATTAATTACCTAATCCTACTTAAACATAATAACACCAGCAAGAGAAAAAAACGCCCTGTTAAAGTTCACTCTTCACTCGGCGCCATTATAAAATACGCATTATCATGGGGAAGGTTTATTACAGGTCACGTACAAAGCAAGTGAAAATATTTCAAAACCAACGAACGTACACGCCCATAAATTACATGTTCTAGGAGTTTTATTTTTGGTGAAACGGATAAGTTGGGTTGACTCTGCTTGTTCACAAAAAGGGACACTTTTGTTCGTATCATACGCATACACACATGTGTACATAAGCATATCCGTATCATGTGGGGGTTTGCTTTCATGTGACGACAGAGAATGACAGCAATTAGTTTACAGCAAACAAAAGGGATATAAGTAAGAACGATGAAAACAAGCAAACACTATTTGAACGCGACAACTAAATGTTTTGCTTGTTAGTACATGGTTTTAAAATATTTCCAGTAAGCCAGAAGTGCACTCGGGGGGAACTCAGTAAAATGTCAGAGTTTTTGAATTACAAGTGTTAAATAAAAGCTGTGCTGCATTGAAAGGAGGAGAGTTTGCGAAGACAAAGTTGGCCTATGTGTCCTCGGATTAATTTTGTGAACATTTTGTTTTCCCAAGGAAGTATATCAAAATTTATGCGTCGAATCCAATTAACTTTTGAACTGAACCATAGAACAATACACCAGGGAACAATGTCTGGCACAGTAATGTCGTTCAGTTTTCAGATTTCTTTTCCCTTACAGCCACTCGACCACATAATGTAAACGAAACCGGATGATTTCGAATAAAAAAAATAGGACAATTAAGCGAAAATGATGCTCGTTTGTGACTTGTATCGTGTCGCTTAGAGTCTTGTCACCAAATTGGGGAACAGTGGACATGGAGTTTTACTTTTCAAAGCATGTACTAGGGAATTCTTATTTGTGACTTTAGTAAGACATTTTCGGTGTTCCATCAAGGGAAGTGATCAACTCATCGAGAACTTCAATGCCAAATAAAGAGTTTAGACAAGTCGACTCGCTGACATGTGACTTTTTCATCATCATCCTGGAGAAGATCGTGCAAGACTCACTCCACCAAATGAGGCGCGATTGAGAAATCCGCGCAACTGTCAGCATACGCGGATGACATGACATGATTGGCAAAATACATCGATCCGTCAATTATGAGATTTGCTGACATTGAAACGAAGCGGGGTCTAGCGGTGAATGAAGGCAACATTAAGTATATGCTGTCCTCAAGAAAGGCTATACAACATCGACGGCTTGTACAGAGTAAAAATGGGCAGCTACAACTTCGAGGTACGCGAGGACTTCGTCTACCGCGGCTCCGCGGTAATCTGTACGAACAACAGAGTACTACTGATGGGCGAAATCGAATGATTTTAAGAATTTTAAGATGGTCGCATTTGAATGATTATTCGTCAAAATCTTTCGAATGACTACTAACTCATCCGCATGACTACTAACTGATAAGAGAAAAAAATCAGTAACATAACTGAATTGAAAAAAAAAACGCAATGATAAAGAAGTAAAGCATTACTCTACTTCTTTGCTCATTATTTTGAAAATCGAGATATTCTCGAGAATGAATCGACTATCACTTGCATTATCATTCGAATGTTCCGATCACTAATCAGTACTGAGATCAAACGCGAAATAAGTTCTGCCATCCGCTGTTTCTCTGAGCTCAAGAGGAACTTTATTAATAGAGCCACCTCCTGAAGGAACAAGCTGACATGTAAGACACTGATCATCTCGGACCTTCGGCCTTCGACCCCCGCGTCTGAAGTAGAGCACCCAGGTGGAGAAGGACCTCAACCGATTTTACTTGCGAAACTGGTGACAGGTAGCCAGAGGTCGCACTATTTGGAGAGGCTTGTTGGTTGAGGTCCAGATCCACCCTTTATTGTAGCGCCAAATTAAGAAAAAAAGTTATTTTGCGTATCAAGAAGAAAATAGACACCTTTGATTGTTCCATCTATCAAGGGCGTATTTTTAACATCAATTACAAGACCATCATCAAAAATATTATGTCGTTATTAATACGCCCGAGCCTGGAAAAGATTCATGAAATCTAGCTCTACGTACACACAACATATTCTTGAATTTTATGATATTATAAAAGGCGTTGCGTTTATATTCATGTAAATTCAACTCACTGGCCAAGACATAAGAGGTACGAAAAAAGTGCATACAACTACTACCATACCCAGTTGACATTAAAGTGATTGGTCGAACATTACTAGCCATCAGTAAGACAAAACTAAACTTCATCATTCCAGTCGTCCTCTACCACGAATAGTCGTTGACAATATCAAAAGCGCATGGTCTTTGAGAGAGTTCGGCTGAATTTTTCGTGTGACTGAAAGTTCCCCCAGAAGAAGATAGATAGACCATGAACTGTAAAACTTGCAGTGCATGCTAAAAAAAAAATGATTTTGGATTTTTGATTGGTTTTAACACAATTTTCTCTCCCAAAAATCGTTCGTTTGGTATTAACGACTTTATTCTAGCAAAACTTCTTCCCATCGTTATACATAATTTAGTCCTAAAGTCATTAAGTCGCGAAAACGCATATTTGTTTTGGTATTAACATTGTCTTTCACTTTCTGGCTTAAAACCAACACTGCATATAAGTATGTACACTTTGACAACCAACAGATTCAAAGACAGGGGTTCCTTGACCATGTAGGACGTATGGAGAATTAATCTCCGGCCGAGTCCCCAGGTTGCCAACATAAATTCTGAAGTGATTGATTCAACTTGATATGCGAAACAGAGTCAGCCAAAATATCATTAGAGCTGAAAATACTGACGGTGAAGAACTGAACTGAACTGGTGTAGCCAAGTAAATTCTTACCACCATATGAATATGTTCACTGTCAAAATTTCAGGTAATAAATTTTATATAAAAAAATTTTATATACAAATTATTTACCTAAAAAGTATGTTCACAGTGAAAAATTTAAATATGCCCTATCCGGCTTTTGCAGCCAATATTGCAGAATTAACTGCTGTAGGTATTGAGTGTATAATTTTTAATACCGTGCTATAATTAGTTTTGCATCGCGCTGCTGAGTTTGGCATTCTCAACAAGACGCTCTGCAACAGTCGCATCCACTTTTTTTTTTTTGTAAAAGTGCCAGCGATCTCGTTTTATCAAAATTTCACCATTTTCTTATCTTGACACAATTTTTCAATTCGGCACGTGAGTCTAATGTTAGCCAAATCACCACTAAATACCACTTATCCATTTTTGATTAGACCCTCACCAGATTTCAAAACAGTCCAAAAACCTTCCCTAGGTGCTCCATATTACCTTTATTCCGAAAACAATTAAGCCTATTTCCAATATCGAGTCACAACAATAGTGAATCCAGTTCTCTTCGTACCTCCAACTTGTTGATCCCCTGTCCTCATATCGTAAGGTTGTTTTCGTTCCAAGAACACACTCCCACTGTCGAGCATTGTATATGGATAAATACCAATAAATCTCTCCCTATGCTTATGTCCTTAGTGACTTATTCATTGATTCCGGCGTATGGCTGAGGCAATAAAAGCAGATTTTGCTTTCGTTCAGAACCTACCCCAAACAATCCAGTTTCCATCCATATTCGCCTGTCTTAAACTACAATGAAATTCATCTAGCATTCTCATACACATATATACATGTATGGATATGAACTAGGTCCTTACCCTTCCGTCGGGGTGTTAATACGTCAATCCGGTTATTTATTAATGATTACTGCACGAGGGTGTGATGTGCACCCGCGCTTAAGTGAGTGGATAAAAGCGAAAAAATTGACTTAAAACATCCATCCAATGAAGTGACGGGGTGTTCACATTATCCAGTGGAATCCCTAAAATACTGTAAACCCAACAGTCTTTTTTTTCCTTTTACTGATGAGAACTTTCGAAGTAAATATACGTTTTCCGTTTTACTTGTGTTGTTCGAGCCACTAATCTTATTAAAGTACCGTCTACCAAGCGGAAAGTGTATAATTTCGGTCAGTTCGTCCGTCGTGTCTGTCGCACTTTTATAGCTCTTACATTTATGGAGCTATTCACATAAACATGGAATATGAAAATTTGGAATTTACTATTTCAAATATGGAAGTATATGGCGTTGGCCCCAATATATGTGCATTTGGAGTGAAAATCCATCCAATGACGCGAGTATAATATCGATCTTTTTACATGAAGAAGAAGAACATTTCGCTAACATTTATGCTTCAATGTGAATAGCATATAATAAAGTGTGGCAAGTTGATTTGGAGTGAAATTCAACAAAATTTAGGAAGTGGCTTAAATGTTTGGTTTATTTTTACATCTTTTAAAATATTTTCACATCACGGAACCTTTGAAAGAAATGAATTAAATGAAATACTTTTATAAAATATTACTTTTGAACTCTCCTGTAGTATATGCATAATAACACAATGAATTTAAAAGTAGTAACGCGATTGTACCGCAAACTCAAAAATACCGAATTACAGTAGACGCTCGATGTAGTGAGCTAACAAAAACCGAGCCAGTAAATTTTGCAATTTTCCTTGCACCTTCAAAAGCCAAATAATATTTAATTTTTAACAAAACCAACTCATTTGTAATATGCTAAACGAAAATACAACAAACTTAAGTTGTTTTAAATAGTTAGCCATCTTCGTTTGCCTTTTCTATGAATTTATGCCAATTAATATAATATTTTCATGTAACATTTCAATTTAGATCAAAACATACATGTTTTCCGCTTTATTGCTAGTTGCGAATTCAAGTGCTTTCTCAAATAAATGAAGAGCATCTCTGGAATGCACTGAATAAATTGATAATCTATAAAATCTATAATAAATCTTGTTGTTCTTTTTCGCAATGTATGTGTAATACCTGATCTTCGCTCCAATTATTCAAATCGGATGCCGTATGTGCTAGTCCTGTTTTATGGTTCAGAAGATTGATCACTTTTTCTGTGGCCACTGTGTTAGAATAAGATGCTAAATAATTTTGAAAAATACTGAGAGGAATTTCAGATCAGCAAAGGACGTTTTCCCAGCACTGACTGAAGGTCGTAATTTGTCCCTTGCTGCTGCAGTTAAACACAGCGTCACGCACTTTGCATTTGCTCTACAAACCACCCCATATTCATACATCATCGTGCAAGATACACGCACGATGAATAGAACAAATGGGAAATTTGGAGGATTGTGTGGATACTGCGGAATGCGTAGCTCCTCTTCGAGGTGTTTTTGATTGCTGAAATGTGTATGACCCACTTATCGTGTTTTATTTTTCTCTTCACCCAACGCCCAAGCACCATCAGATCTCCAACAATGTAGTAATGAGTCTTATAAACAAAAGCAACAAATAAATGCATAAAAAATGCAAATTACTCATTTCAACTATATTAAAAAAGGTTCTGCTAATGGGGACCACACTGTTTCAAATATGGATCAGGAAAGTCTTGATAGAAGATGGGTTTTCTAGGGACTCTGTGTCCGTCCAGTCGAACACCCTAGGTGGTTTTGGGCACAAAATTGCGTCGTTTTCCTTAAGAACGTCATACTCGTTGCTTTAATGGCAACAAATTGTGCACCTAATGGGTCGCCCTGGCGAAATGGGTTAGTTCGTCGGCTCTTACGGAGATGGTGCCAAGTTCGATGCCCGCATTTACTAACTTATAGTAATTCACGGCCCCACCTCTTTCGAGCCACTGACAATGTTCAAAGAGTATTCCTGTCTAGGAAAAAATTCTCAAAACAGTTAAAAATCTCCCTAGTGCTCTACACCACGTATCTCTTGACTAAGACTGACCAAGTTGCAACGAATGACAGCCGAAAGTATTTGAAATGAATGTGTAGTGACATGATTTTCCTGTTGCGAAATATTGTGGTGGGCCATATTACAAACATGGGCCATATATCCAACACTAACTATAGGCACTAATCGCACTTGGCTTCGCATGGAACTTTTTCATAACATAGAGGAAGGTAGAAGCAAATAGGTTGAAGTGGAAATTTGTATCTTGATCTTACCCGGGTAATACCCGGTTACACAGCTTGTAGCGCACCCTGCATTGTCGGCTACGGGGTACATTATCAGGTAACAGGCACACACTCTAACTCAATACAGAAATTCATAAAGTACACCTTTATTTTCTTGAATATTAAACCACAGCGTCGAAAGGGAAAGCAGTGGTAAAAAAAGCAAGTATACTGTTTTTTTAGCATGCATAGAGTACGAATTGCATTTGAGTTCATTGTTAGTAGCATATTAATTTCCCCCAAATTTACGGGTACCCACAACCAAACGGGTACCCACAGCCAAACAGGTACGCGTTAATTAGGTCCCCTGTAACGCCCAAAAATAGGGATACCCGGGTATCCGTGTGGGTTCCCGGGTATGTGGGTATAAGATCTCGATTCGAAATAAAAGAAGAAATGCATTAGAAGTTAATAATAATTTTAATAATCTAATTAATTTTTCAAAAAATGCTTTAATAAGGACGGAAACAGAAGTTTGTCCGAAAATGTAATCAAAGTGTAATGACAAGGATTATGAATATAGGGGGATCAGGTTTGCCACTTGTGGAGGAATGTCAATTTCTGAGACTTATTCCTTGCACTGCTCTGTGGAATGTTTTCGTTTACAGATTCCAAGAGATGTCAAGGTAAATGATTAATGTGGTAATATTCTTATAAGCATGGGGAATGAGTTTCCCTTTGCTCACGTTGTTTGAGTTTTAGGCATGCTGTTTTACGAATAAATAATGCAATCCTAGTGAAGTGGTATTATGGTAGATAGTCTTCCGGCTTAAGGTGTAATTGACGTTAATATTTCCCCAGCAAAGGGAATCAATAACGACTTATCTGACAGTGTATTTCTGTTGTATAAATACAGTCTCCCAAAAGTTATCCATGAGACCAACAAACTCGAAGAATAATCCGTCTAATAACATGATACAGTGTCTGAAAGGGAACGTAAGACAACCAAAGATTTAAAACAAAAAAATCTTAAATCGTTATAAATTCAAATATTCATTCACTCTATCCTGCTTCTCTAAATTGAACTACAATATTTCCAAGACACTATTTGTCGCCAAAACTGAAACAAATCGTTCTTTCTTTTTCCATTCACACTTTTTGCTTTCAATGAAAAAGCGTGAAAGCAAAAATCAAATTCTTAACTTAACGCTCATGATTACGAGGACCATCTGAATAAGCTTCTTAATGATGGAAATGATGAAAGGCCTTCATTTAATATATTCCCTCAAGCTGAAGTGCAAAACCTATTCGCAAGTGTCATTCGACCCAGAATTTATCCGTCCAAGTTGGCCCCATAATGTGCCATTTTGACTTTGTGTGTTCCATTTATTCAATCACGGCACCCGAGTCTCGTGGAAACTTTCCTTAAGTAACACTCGAATGAATGTGTGCAACTTTGCCTGGCAAAACTTTCGCGAAGACTATGTCGAACAATTTCAATGAGAAGCAAAGAAAACTCACATGGGGGCAAACTATGCGAGAATGAAGATAGAGTCCTGCAACTAATGGGAATAGCTTTGGCGGGGACATTTTTTCTCTGTTCTTTGACACATGCTTCCTTTATCAAATTGCAACCGAGGAACTATTCAAACGAAACTATCATGCAGAATATAGCCATTGTTGTGTTTGTAGACCACACAGATGTGAGTTTATTGTATATTAATCAGTTTAAAGTTTGTTTTTATTCACATTGTGGCAGTATTTAGGCACAACATACTACTCGTCGAATAAGCACAACATTTTTGTAAGCTAATGTTCCAAATTAAATAAGCCACGGTGCAGGAGGAAATGGTTCAGTGTGTCGTCGGCTAGTCTCCCGACTCGTTAGCGTTACGATTCCCCACCAATGCGTATTGTGAAGTTAAAAGTTGTTCGCTCCCTTCGGCTAATAACAACGTTTCTACAGCAACTATTCCCTGGAATTGATCTCTCAGAAATAGAATGACCCTATAGTTATATGCTGACTTCGACGTCGAAGTTTTAATAAGCCAAACAGGTACACTTCTTTCTCGAGCAGCACTCGAGAAAGGTGGAATCGGGAATTCTGAAAGTTGTTCGTGTCGGGTATTGAATCTGTACGCCCAATAAAGGAGACGACGGCCTACCGACCGATGATAACCAATTTCAGTTGACCGAGATTAGATAATATGGATTTTAACGAAACGATGTTCCAATAAGGGCCTCAATTGACATTCTTCACGAGCGATTTGAGGACATTTCACACAGGGGCGTTACACAGTGGATTTGAATGGCTATTAAAATTAAAGTTCAAAGCAGACTGATAAAGAATATTTTATAATTGACAAAGAAGTAAGTACACCTCCATTGGGTCTCCTGCAATTATACCTAATATTCAAAAGAGAGTGCCCTAAATATCATTTCCACTTCCGCCATCCATTTTATTTATTGTTTGGGTTAAGTTCCACGATTGTACTCTCTGTTTTAATGCCTGAGGACCTTATTTGTATGGCTTTCTTCCCACAGTTGTCTACATTTGCAATTTATTTTACAGGAACGTTTGATATTGGTATAAGCTTGCAAAAAATATCAATGTTTGACCGGACCTCAGCCGAGACTTTTTGAGGACTAGCCAATGACAATGTCACTATAATACTTCTTTACGGTTTATTATTCTCTACCTATCTAGAGAAAACCTAGAAATTTATAGTGTTCTATCCCAAAACACAAAGTTCCAAATTTCCAAGCCCCGCAGTATTGCTAAAGAACAAAAAAGGAACTAAAACTGTTTTCTTCGACAAATTATGATGCGATGCGCGATCAATCAAAGTCAAAATACAATTTTTTATTTATTCCGGGCTTGTCCCAGAGTGCGGCAAGGCGTTATGTTTTCTCCTACGGTTTCCTTAAGTCGCAGTTCTGTCAGTTAAAATTTTCTGAGACTTAAGGCTAAGGTAAAGAAGGACAAATTAAACATACTCCCTAACTGACAAGAATTGATCACCCGGGCAGTTCCTTGGAAAAAAAGAACATTAGAATTGAATTTTAACTCCAAAAATGACACTGAGGTGGAAATCCGTCGTTAGCTTGCTTATTCGGGTTGTCCAATTAACTTGGTGGATGCTTCTGACGGAAAGCATCCACAACCCTCCTGGTTACAGAAGGAGAGGCGGGCTGAACCTCCGGATTTACAATCAAGTGATAGCAGACGCAGGACGAATTGGACTCTATGAATTTAAGCAGCGAGCCTGGAATGATCAAGGATGTGTGAAAGCGTAAGCTCAGTTTCAGCCCCTGTTCTTTATAGGAAGTAAAAAAATCAAAACAAAATCCCCATTATAAAATGGTCATAAAATTAACCTACAGTAAATTTAAAAAAATAAATTGAGTGATACGATTGATTTGATAAAATATTTGCGTCATAAAAGGTCGTACAATAGGGACTTCCGAACTTTGACAGTCGATAGCGGCCATATTGTTGAAGCTACTTATGTCAAATGTCAATGTCTGTCACTTCTTCACTCTGTTTTGCCAAATCACAGGGAGAGCTAACATTGTCTTATCAAATTGGGTGTTAGTTTATCGGGCAACGACATGCGCGTTTCGCGCCATAATCGATGAGTACAATTTTTGGAGGGTACGTCAAAAATCAAAAGTGTGACGCTGCTAACCCACATGAGATCCAAGCACCAGTGTTTAATGTGGATTTTGGGTTAGCGGCGTCATCGGTCTACATTTCTTTGAGAACATGTGCGTCACCCAGAGAAGCCGCGGCGGACATATAAACGATATTATATTCTCTGCATAATAGTATCGACAGGCCTTTCAAATGAATTCAATGTTCGATGATATCTCACGCAGATTTTATCTCATTTAAATTTTAAGGTTGTGCTTAATGAAAGACCCTTTATAACTTTGTTTAATTTTGAGAGATTATACCATTGGCTTTATAACAAACCTTCTGATAGAAGTCTTCTTTTCTGACTAACAAGTCGATTGAAAGTTTTACGCTACCCAGATAAATGTATACACATTTCACACCATGGTGGTTGCACCAATTGAGATTGATATCGACAGTTGAACAAAATCCAATTTAAACTTAAGCTTAGATCTGAATTCAAACATTACTCGAAGTGAATAATGAGCGGAGCGAAATAAATTGTAATACCCACTTGCATGCATATTGAAGATTATAATTGACTTCTCTTTTAGTGAAAATGCACAACCCCACGGAGCGGATTTCAATACTCACAATCCTCAGATTCTCACCCACATCTGTAAGCATTTAGTTCGTCCTGTATGCATCTCCTTTCATTATAGCCCCCTTCAGTCATTCATTATCTTTGTGCTCGGTTGAATTTCATTTCAGTTTGCATGCAATTTTTAGGATCCTCTTCTGTGTCTGATGATGTTGCCAATGATGCTGATGATGACGGTTCTGAGGAGGTGGAAATTGCCACCCCACGAACAAAAATCGATTAAAAACGGACGTTGCCAAGTGCTTGGAAAGTTGTACTACACTATGCGCACATACACACATGTGTACACTCAGATAGATGTGTAAGGACACAAACACAAAAAGAATATATAAAAAGAAATATGAGTATCAGTGATACTTGGGTAGAATCCTTGAAATCAGAATCGCAACCATTTTTTGCGATATCAGACGTACGATATGGTCACAAATTTATCCGTTCGCTTATTCCAACTCTTGCACGTATCTGAGTTTATTGATTCCCTTTTTGGGGGAAAATGTGAACGTAAGCTGTTTGATTGCATAACTAGAATTTCTAATTTCTTGCAGGACCTCGCATCCTGTATATGTTACCAAAGCTAATTATGCAAATTGATAACGGGGTAGTCTTTCTGTACGCTTGATTCTATAAATATGCTGGGGACCATCTGACCTTGAAGCCGAGATAATCAATACGGTGGGTGTTTTTTTTTTGCAATTTATTCACAGTCAGTCGAACGGGCATTTTAACCATCCGCTCGTGAGGGCGGTGTCAGTGTCATCGTTCGTTCGACGCAATTTATTTTAAGATACGACATCCAGGAGGGTACAGGGATCCGTCCACGTCTCATGCATTCGTTAGATGACGGGTCGAATTTAAACTGAGTCCAGCCTAAAGGGGGAGCCCTGAGTGTAGGTCGAACGAATTTTATACTTTTTTCTACTTATCTGATTACTGGCTACTACCAGAACTTGAATTTTGAATCAATAGTCCAACAAAGTACTGTTCGCCTGTTCCTTGAATTACATTGCCGTGTGTCGTATCCACATCGATCCCCTTTGTGATGTGATTAAAGAATGAGTGCGAGTGGATATAAGGCAAACTATCTCGGAGATAAAGCAATTTTTAGTTTGACGTTTCATTTCACAATTGGATTAGGACGACAGATTGATGGAGAAGAAAGAAAATGGGATAGCGGAGCATTCATTTGAATCAATGACGTGGAAAGGAGTGGCTGGATAAGCGACAAGATGAGGAGCTTAGTGTGGTTCTTCTACCCAGGGTTTTGTATTTATAAAGAATTATTTCAATTGTGTGAAACTTGCAGGAACCCAGACAGCACTGCATGAAGATAAAACTTGTTGGGCGAACTGAGTTTACTTAATTTTGCCAATCCTTGAATAGTCAGTGTGTGCAGTGAGACTTGAAAGGATCGCAAAGACAAACATATCCTTTGTTGTCTTGTGTAACCAATTTGTGGGCTTTAACTCGAACAATTGAAAACTGAGCGCCTTGGTTGGAGATGAAAGTTGAGTCTAATTGGGTTGAGTAGTTTGACATACAATACCTTAATCGATTTAAGGTCATCGGAATTAATTGATACTGCACTACTGACTGACTGAAGTAAGTTCAATTGCTCCCACACTTCCTAACTGTAGTGAAAGTGTATTTATTTAACATTAAATTGATTTCCTAACAATATTTGTTTAACGTGTGTTTATTGTAAACGAAGATGGTAACCCTGTTTCAGTCAATAACAGATGATAGCAGATGCAAGCACAAACGTCATAATGCGATGGCTAGTTAACCTCCATCATGTACTGACTAATTAATTTTGACACATTAAATGTCTATTTCCCAAACGCTCTTAAAAGTCTTGTAATTGAACGTTTTATTCCTTAGTGTATCTTAAATTCTGTCAAACGATAGGAAAATGGTCACACTTACGTTATTTTCCGACGACTGGATGTCGTAGTTGGTACAATGCCTGCCCCTAGTTCGAATCCCAGTGAAAGCAAAGTAAATACGCTTTTATCTACTTTTCAAATCTGGTCCAATATGGTCTAAGTGTGCTGGTGAATGCACTAGCAGCCCTCCTACCTAACCTAACCTAACCTACGTTATTTTCCACTCTTTACTGTTTCTCAAAATTCTTGGTTGAAATTGATACTCATTGCACTACTGACGCATCATACAATATGGTCAATGTGACCTTGATCCTCGAAAGGATTCAGAAACTGAACTAACGTTTTTCTACCTTCCTGCAATTTTAGCTGACCCTTTAAGTAGTAATTTAAATGTTTATCATTTGTAACTTTATTGTTGGCAAGATGTTTTATTTTTTATTGTACTCAGTCTTCGTTTCCAAAGATTGCAACTTTGTACAGTGCCCTTGTTCTAAATCGAACTTTCACGAGATATTAAAATTAGTTTCAGTGAGAACGAGTGCGACGGGCCTCCAAGTTCGGCAAGAGACTAACTTCCCCACGGTATAAAAAGAACTAGTTCGAAGACGATTACATACTGACAAAGGTAACTAAGATCTCCTAGAGAGAGACGAGACAGACATCACCATAATCTATGTGGTGCAATGGGATAGGCCGGCATCAAGGATACATTACGAAATATCAGAAAGAACGTCTGATCAATTATTTTCCACACACTGGTGGTCCTCTGGTCAATTTACCGTCAACTAGATTGATCTTATAGCGATCGAAGAGACGAGATACTTCTCTAGTATTCTTGATGAGCGAACCTTCCAACCTTCCAACATTGACTCGAAACATTTCCTTGTTGTAACCAAGGTATGCATAAGGATAAGGATTGTGCCAACTAGAAGGGGCGGCGTAAGTGGTGAGTTAAAACCAATGCTCCACCCGGAAAATCTTCGCATTCAAGCCGAGAGATGGCGGAGTACAGGATGACCGCGACTCAAGTCGTTCACGCTAGTGAAAAGGGACCCCAACCAGCGATGCGTGCGAAACTGGAGGCAGTTAGCTAAAGATCGGGCTGTCTGGAGATGCTTGCTTGTTAACGCACAGGTCCACCCCGGACCTAGAAGCACTAGCAGAAAAAGAATAAGCCCTCTTTGGAATACTTGAGGTTGATGAGATATGTAAAGGTGGACGGAATTATTAAATTATTATTTAATTTATATTTTAGGCTTGTTACACCAGATTTATAAAGTACAACATTGATAAAACGAATCTGACGGAAACTAGACAATATTCGTTATATCAAGCAATTCGTTACAAAGAGCTTCTCTATATAGGGGTTGGGTTGGACTACGATTCGTTTGATTAAGGTAACCTCAACATTATGTATATAGGTACTCGTCTGCTTACCATATTATAGAAAACGATTTCCACTAGCACATGAAAACACTTTTTTATGAAAAAACAAATAGCTGTGTGTTACTAAACATCAAACAACGATTGTATTCGGAAAAATGTAGCGAATCCGAATCTGCTGACAGATGAATTCCTGTGGAATTGAGTGTGTATAATCGATAAGATTCCTTATGTAAAGATTATAAATTCACAAAATTCGTTACGTTTGTGAACACGTTCTCATTCAATTTTATATCCTGCAATGATTGGAGGTCCATTATATCAAGATTGAACTGTATATTCAAATATAACTTTATAACTTTACATATTTAGTATTGTTTATACCATTATTTATTAATTTATGTTAATCAATATTTACATATTATATTGCATGTGCATGTGCAAAACAAAGCACTAATGTTGCAGAAGCAAGATACAACTTATCATATCTCCGTAAAACATGTGATAAAAAGAGCTAATTTTTTTTTGCGAATTTAAACTTTCTACTTTTCCGCCTTGAAGTCACTTCAACGCAAAGTGTGATGTGATATAAATGTATAGACATGTGCGTGAAAAAATAAAACAAACATTATCTTCACTGAAATCGAAAATCATCAAAGGACGAAGAGCGAAAGAGTAAAAAATACAGTTATTCAATTACTTGTACATACATACACAGTGCTTTTCGTTTATACGTTGAGATGAAACTTAATAAAATCTCGAAATATACGGTGAAAGGCGAACAGAATGAAAAAAAGAGAAAAACAGAAAAAGATCGAAATGCACTTACCAATTGTTAATGAAATTCCGATGCTCGCTGGAAATTACAACAAATTGAGTTTCAAAGTCGTCCTGTATGTATGAGTGCGTTTCCTTAGCAGAAGGGCATCAATGCTAAGTGCATGCGGGTTTTTGATTTGTAATTCTATTTCCTTCTATAAAAGATGTACTGCAGTACGTTGCGCGATGCCTGTGAACTTGTTCTCGGAATCACTGCTGGCTGCTGGGGATATACATATTGTCGTTGCTGCTGCTACTCACTACTGCTGCTGTTGTTTTGTGTCTTTTTCAGTTGATAAAGCATGAACTACTGCGAAATTCCCAGCGTTGTTTTCGATTTTTACACTTCATTTTTATTTGTTGAATTTTTTATTCATTTTGTATCCATGGACATTGTAGAAGGACTCGACACAATTTAAAAAGTCAATTTAAAGTCACTGTTTGTTACCAACATTAAATTGCCTAAAACGAGGATTCACACACACAGTCATAAAGATGGATTTATTACTGGGCCAGTGCGAGATAGACACTCGTGCATCTTGCTCTTGAGAAAATATGTGTTCAGCATGAAATTAAAATGCAAAACTTTTGCCAGATATTTTGTAAACATTCCGAATCCCTTTTGAAGACTTTCACCAAACCCGAGAAACAGAAGGATAACCCTGCGCTCGCACAATCCACCAACCCACTTAACCTTAAAAGGGATCTCTATCTGTGAGGGGAGGTAATTTCATTAATTTAAAAGCCCCGCACCTCACCAAACCACTGATAGCGTATAATCATTCGGTGGTTTTGTACCGACGGCGTCCACAAAGAGGAAGAAAGTGAAAAGACGAGGAGAATGAAACGAAACGAAAAGTGGAAGGAAGTTATTAATTGAAATATCCCCAACATTTGCATGTGACTTTTGAATGATACGAAAACACACTCACACACGGCCATGTACAAACATCCTCGCATAAATAAGGCTTACGGCCAAGAGGTTCGGCTTCTTATGTAGATATGCCAATAGTACTTAAGTTGGTCGTTAATCATTTCGAATGGTTCGGGTGTGGTCGGGCCAGTCAGTCTGCCTTATTTAAGGAAGATTATTTTGTTTGGCAAATGTATGCAAAGAAATTGAAGTTTTCTGTATAAGTGTGGATCTCTCTCTCTCTCTCTCCACAGATTGAGTCTTGGGTGAAGACGAAAGCGCTGGGGTAGGTTCGTGATGTCTGCTCTAGCAAAACCGATTCGAGTCCTGCTGAGTTTCAATATTTCACATGAAAGTGATGCTTAATCAAGCGGAGTTTTCCTATGAAATGTCTGCGTTACTTGACTGACTGATTGAGGGTGAGTGTTTGGGTGGAATTGCGAAAAGTTGGCTAATCAGATTGAAGGGAAGGCCACATCGTTTGATTTTTCATTCACTGTATAAATGTTTCTTTTGAGAACGGTTTTTGGGTATTTGTACCAGAAGGCAGTGAAAAAGAAAATTTGTATTGTGTTTTTTTAGAGAATTGAGTGTTTTCCTTTTCGGATGAGTATGGCATTCTCCTGAAATATGATTTCGGTGAGGACAACAACTTAATACAGGGTAAAAGTGTTACTTAATCTAACATGAACTTGTGACTTTTTAGACAGATTTTAGGCAGGAGATAAAAATTGGGCATTGGGTTCGTTGCCACCATAAGATATGCGATGTATGCACAGTTGAAAAAGAGGTTAACGTTGAAGAAGATATAGCCGTGAGAGAAGGCAATAGACAGAACCTGAAATGAGGTCATAAGTAAAGAGGCTGACGGGTTTCTCTCTCCGTTCTTGTAGGTTCTTTTAATGAATGTGGTGTTGGTTAGTGAGACATTCCAAAGTCTCGAAGGATGTGTTCTAGGAGAGAGTGAGCAATCGAGTCACGTAGGGATAAGGGAAGCCTATTAGCCATATTTTTACAAGGCCATAGTTGAATTGGTTTTAAGAAGGATATGTATGGATCAGATTTTCAGCTCAGGCAGGAATTCAGGCCTCGCCAAATGACTGTTTGTGTTAGTCAATGCTAGAATAACATCATTTTTCTGAAACTGTGGAAAGATAGGAAAGAACACATAGATCTAAGCTCCTCTTCACAAATAATTTCTCAGGTAGAATACTCTCAAAACATACTTCGAGTTTGAACATCAGACGCTGGATGGTTCTCTATGGATTTTCATAGTTGGGTGAAGGCATGGCAACCATGGTGTGTACTAGAAGGATCAAACTTCTTCAGAAAGTTTTTTTCATGCAGAAACTATAGCGATTAGGAAAGCTCTGTCCATGCCACATCTCTCTTATGTGGAAGCCTGCCACAGAATCATTTCACTTGCCAGAAAGCTAGCTGACTCCGTACTCTTTCCGTATAGAGCTCTGTCATACATAAATAATGTAAATGTACTGAAGTTCGAAACAAACGTCTTGTAAATCGTTTACGGTTTATTGACACAGGGTGCTTCAGTACCAACTAACTGCGGCCTACACTCGGTTCTAAACTCTACCTCAGACTAATAAGAACGAGTAAGCAGAATCTCAGAACTCTCACCGGCGTTTTAACTGGGCAGTGCGACAACAAAATTAGACACTCCTTACAATGACTTCTGTTAAAGATCTAGAGACGAGGATGAGAAACTACTCTTGGAGATTGCCTTTGCAATTGCGGTGTGTAATCCGCATCCTGACCTGAGTGTGTCTGCTATCTTTCTTTTACGCACAGTCAGCCACTTCTATCTTACCTAACCTACTTATCTAAAAGCCGACAAGCTCAGATGGTCCAGATTAACTGATTGCGTTATGTCTAGGAAGAATTGAACAGAACCATTTTTGTCGATGAAGTGAAAACTTCACGATCGACAGCTACAACTGAGGAGAAGGAGTTTTTTTGAGAGCATAAACTCTACAAACGACATCATAGTTGATGTCTAACGAAGTACCGCTCTTGGCAACTGGTGGTACATCGGTTTATCGAATAAATTGGGCATAAGACTTCTGACACGAAGGACCAAAATGATGCTCTACAAAACACTTATATGGTCCTCACATATGCTAGAAAGATGACTTAACGTGAAGAAGGACTATAAAAGGCAAAAAGGAAGTTAGTACATAACATGGTCTTTGAATCCAAGTCTTCTGGTTCGAGAAGGAGAGGAAGAACGAACCTCCGGTATAAAGAGCAAGTTATCGCGGATGCAAGACAGCATGCTCTTGATGGAAGCACAGTGCCCAGGGCGTTTAGCAACGGAAGTCAAGTGTTGCCAGGTAAGATCCTCGAAGGGTCGTTGGCCTGATAAGTAAGTATTGAGTATTTAAATCTAATCACTGACACTTGACCGAATCCTTTGAAGAAATCGATTAGAACCTTCAATGGCCTGTTTAGCTTAATTTTACGCGTTCGTTATGAAGTCTGAAAAATCAAACTACCCGACTCGAGCGTCAGAATAACACATAGTGCTCATAGGGTTTTTCTTACGGACCCATCATATAACACGCACACCACCATATTTGCCGTAAGATCCATTAGACTGATTGAATTTAAACACAAAAATGTTTAATGTTCGAATAGAAAATAGCATTCTATACAATTATTAAATAGATTCGCTTGTTTCAGCTATAATTTTTAATTCGTAAATAAAATCTCGTCTTTTCATTTGTTCGCGTCAACCCTGTAGTTCTTATTCTGTACGAGTTCTTCTGCTCCTAGGTCAAGGCGACTTAGTTTCTCTCTCGTACACTCCTCATCTACACCGGGTTGATGGTGGCAGTAACAGAAAAAAATGTGTGTGTTCATTTCCCACAGCCACCAGCCCCTGTCACCTGTTTGCGCGTTTCCACAAAACACAGGATGAGACAAAAAAAAATAAGAAATATAATCCACCAAGGCTGTCTGCGACGTTACCCGGTTGCTTTGTAAGCTAGTTAAATTTGCATGTGATAATCACCGACTACTTAAGTAGGTTATCCCCCCTAAAGCGTAAAAGAAAGAGAACTACACTTACACAGGACACTTCAATGCTCTGTTTTCACATTTGCATCAACCCCGCTTTAATTTCACCAGTAACTGTATATTTAGGATGCACCTGCCCCCGCCAAAGGAGGTCGGCCTGAGAATGTGAGTGGGCGCAGGGCAGTGGGACGGGAAGTGCTTTATTTGTGAATATCTGATGCTGTACATATTTAATGAGAGAGATTACCTACAGCCCTAAAAACTTGATGCACTATGGCTGAGGTCAAGCTTTGTTACTCCGACTGTTTGTTGTTGTTGTTGCTGTTTTGTTTGTTATCCTCAATGTGGCCAACAAATGAAACAATGCAACGCTGGGTGGGACTCCTGCCTTGCGACCTAGCTGTGCGCAGAAATACAATAGCAACAATTGCTGAGACAGTGGGTTGACAGATGGATAGAAGTTGGTGGTTTGGTTCCCGCAAGGACACACGATAGCAATGGAATAGTATTTTTCAATTATGTGTGTGATTCTTCCTCCTTCTTCTTCATCGCTCTTTTATGCGATGTTGTGTAAGCAGCACAGACAGCTCGTATATGCAACATGTTCAGTGTGTACTCGTACTCTGTAAACAGGGTGCTGCTGAAATGTGAGTGATGGGCTGATGGGGGGTAGTGGGTGGACGGGTTGTTGGATACTTAGGCGGAGATGAAATTTTGTTTTTGGATTTTTCAAATTCAAACAATAGATGTCATACTCAGTGCCTTAGTCTTATTTTTCTTGTTAAGATTGAGAAAGTAATTATAATAAAGGTAGTCTCTGTGTGTGTGCATGCAAATGGATTATTTACATCCAAGCAAAGCTCCCACCAAGGACATGTGCAAAGGTAAAGTGGATGACGTATGCAGGCTGAGAGTTTGCAACCGTTTCTTAGGATTATCGAGATGAAGAGCATTCCAGTTGGAAGTGAGCACTTAGTTGGGTTGGAATGATTCGTATCAAGTGAAATGCAAGATCCGAGTGGAGAATGTTGGCTTGTTATGAATCTGATTTATGAGTGCAGAGGATGGACGGGAAAACAAGAACAAGGAAATATCCATTCACTTCTGTCATGCGATAAATCCCTTCGGTCTTAACCTATAAATTGGCACTCATACTTGACTTGCATTAAATCAATTGGTATACTTAAAGCCATAACTCATAAGAAGTTTTCGAGCTTGGCAACGTCATCAGAAATAAGAAATATTAAGGTATGATAAATGTCTTCGTGAAATGAGTTTCCTATCCCAATGTCAAGTGGGACACACGACGACCACAGTCTTGGGGGAGAACTATGAATCCGATTTTGGGGCACAAATCAAATAATTGATTATACATTAGATAGTATGCACACGCTGGCAACATTTGGTATTTTTAAAATTATTCTGTTTGTTGTTTTTTGTGGAATTTCTATTAGATGAAGAAGATGGAGGGTGAGATCCGGTCTGGGGTGTCCACAGTTCGTATATACACAATTGCTATCGAGCTGGGCTTGCTAAGAATTTTTATACGCATTTTATAAATACCATCGACGTCAGAAGCATGACTCCTTCCAATGCAGATTGGTTATAAGCCCAGTAAACTTATTATAACCTCAACAGCATGGTGTTTGGGCAGGCTTTTCCTTCGAAAAGGTATGTATTCGTACTTGTTCATGTGGGCATATTCCATTCCTGCATATGGATATACTCGTATAACGTTTAAAAAAATATTATAAAATTCGAAAAATTCTTTTGTATTACTCTACGCAAGTTCGTATGTATCCCTACTCCACATTCTCAAGGATACTTTTGTAACAACATGCAACCATCCATTGAAATGTACGCCTGCCTGCCTTTGAGACAAGCACACTAAATTTAACGAGTGGCTGGCACGACCCTGTGGCCATATACTCTATCTGAGAGACTGGCTCTGGCTCACAAAAGGATCAAAGGTACATATATATAAATATATATATAGTGCGCCGGAAGGGGACTACAATCTCTAGCATTTTTCACACACAAAGCATTCGAGTTTGTCTTACTCACAGCAGGAGGATGAAAGTGAAGATGAAGAGGCATTTTATGTTGCTGCTGCTCTATTTTTGTGCGCTAGCGTGAAAGATTATAATCGCCGAAAATCTATAAAACGTTAAGATTGGGATAGGTTTTAGTTTAGAGCCATCATCACAACCATATCTCCTGCAACGGTGATTCCGTAACAAAATAATAATGTTACGCCGTCACAAGCGGGACCATTGTCGCTCCCTCGGCTCGTGAAAGGTGGACCAGAGACGGAATGAATGAAAAACGGAAACGGAGCAATGATAATTGAATTCCATCCGGTAAAGTGAACGAAGTTATTTCTTCCTGCTTGCTCTCGTAATTTATTCTCCTTCGGTATTTCTGTTTGCATTTTTTTGTTCGCCTTTCGCTTTTCGCTTTTTCATGCCGTTCTGCTCCTCTGGTCGTCGGTGGGAGACTTCAAATTAAGAAATGAATTGTGTGATATATAGGAAAAGAAAGCATAATTAATGCACCTCAGGAAATGGCAGAGCGAAATAGCAAATGTATTTAACATTGTTGAAACTTAATAACAAGTTACAAGTTTGAAGAAGGATGGTGGGTTCGTCGAATGCCTTGTTATTTGTGATTATAGAATAAATCGATAAGTCATTATGCCCTCTTCTAATTGCTCGAATGGAGAGTGTTTCTTAATTGCTCGTTTCCCAACAAAAGCTGTTACACCTTACAATGGGTCAGGCATTTACTGTTCGAATTTGATGATAGGAGAGAAACGGGGAAAACGGGGCTGGTAGCACCTTAAAGGAAGGAAACACAAAATGCTTGCAAATTTTCATTAATGATTTCAGAAAGGATGTCGATGCCTTCGGCAAATGTGACACGCATAACGGCAGAGAAAGGTTACGTTTGTGAATATAAATTCGTTTCTTTATTTTTATTTAATCCGAACATTGGACACACTTGTATCCATAAGTAAGAAACACATTAAGGTGACATTATTCTAATCTTTTTTGAGGTTATGGAATTTTACTTAGCAGTTAATGCAGAGTATAAACGTTTTTAATTTGCTTTTATAAGAATTATAATTTTTTGGGGTTAACGAGTTATTGTCTGAAAAAAGAACGTCGTCGTACGGGCCTAAATTGGTTAACACGCAAAAAGAATCCGACATTGATTTTATAAATATTTCAAAATTAGCACATTTGTTGATTGATTGAAAATTATTGTTTTTTGACTTTTGAAAGAAGTACTTTCATTCTGTAGGCAGTGACCATTCTTCTTTTTTTTTCATGGGACGTGTGTTTAAACAGCATGCTCCCACATCGAGAGAGTTATTGAATTAACTCTGTTCAATGAGGACTACATCACTCGCGCCAACGGGTATTTACAATCCAATTGCGAACGCTAGAATTCGATTACACAATATCAAATCAAAAATCCCCATAGCATTGAACCAAATGTCGAAAGTTGAACCGTGCGTGTAATCCAATATTATTCGATAGCGTAATGCTCGCAAGCGACACGGGACTTATTTGCAAATTCCCATATAGCAAGTGTAAACAAGAACAAGTACAGTGAAAGCCAAAGGCTCACAGTTACACGTATCCGCCGACGGGGCCTATAACAATATGCTCGACAATTACTTTCACCTTTTAAAATGCAGAAACAGTCCGTGATATTGATTTGGAAAATTTACTCCCATTTTACTCCCCATTCATCCAAAATCAAATGTAAACATATGCGAGCAAATAAATTTTGATCACCAGCTTTCAAACGAATAATCTCGACCCCCTCCTTCCGTCATTAACCGTTTTAATTATCCTCTGAACGATTTGGTAGTTGTCTGGCTTTTTTTTTCTTCTCAACTTTCCTTTCCAATCGAAAAACAATAAACACTCAGCCTTCTCTCAGTCTTCACGCATAAACTTCAAGACAATTCATCATAAAACAGCAAGAACAAACAGAACGGATGATAAAATAAAATAAAAACACGAAAATCCATCCATATCCGGAGTAGAAGGGAAATGAGGCAGGTTCCGTTTTCCTTATGGAATCTTGGTGGATGTATAAACACATTTATCGGCCTCCGCAAACATAACAACTGGCTTTAGGGCGCTGACAGAACGTAGTCAGTCAATGATGTTGGAGATGACGATGCTACCAAACTACACAAGTCTACTCCCATTGTAGGTGCACTAGGGACACTGCTTCTTCTTGATTTTGTTCGCAATATAAATCCATGTACGTATATTGTATCCTGGTCCGCATCAGGGATTACGTAACGCGTAACACCGAGCGCAAACACACGCATACATCTGTCACATTCGAATTCACCGTTTTGCATGTACTCGTACCAGTATTCTCTCACTTCTTTCAGTTAACACTTAAAGGATCAACTTTTACATCAGTGACCGTTATCCTTGTTGAATTAATTTGAATCGCGTTCAGGGAAAACGATTACAATTCGATGCGATGAAGCGAGTTCAAATCATTTGAACAAGGACACGATTGAAATGTGAAATACTTTTGTGGTTGTTAACCATCACCACGACTGATTTCCGTCAAATGTCCTTGAACTTAATTCCATTGCCTATATGTTACTGCAGTGGTTATGCAGTTGCAGATGATTCTCTCCCCTTTCGTATTTCATTTCACACTGCACACGCGAACATTGTTTACACTTGGCTTTGATGAAAAAATTACAATCGCAACGCGAATAGTTCGACTCGTT
This sequence comes from Eristalis intricaria, assembly GCA_964034865.1. Taxonomy (NCBI): domain Eukaryota; kingdom Metazoa; phylum Arthropoda; class Insecta; order Diptera; family Syrphidae; genus Eristalis; species Eristalis intricaria. The sequence goes on along the minus strand of OZ035875.1, from coordinate 89,144,878 downwards.
TCCAATTCGAGAATTCGATTACCGTTGACTTTCCGTCATAAGAGAGATGAAATGTTTTCTGTGAAAACTCAAACAATTCAATTTTAATATAACACACAGTACGGCACCATTTGACATCAGCACGCGATCTGAGAAGCTAAAAATTCATCACGAGTCCTTATGCTGGTGTCGCTGTGTAACTCTTAGAGGATAACAACAATCATCTAGGGATGTTTCAAGCACGGTTGTTGTTGTCCTTGTGAGTCTTTTTGAATATCAGATTGAGTTTATTCTTATCAATTGCATGGGTATTGGTGGCCGTATAACAGTTGAGAATGGAGCTTTTCAATGTTTTTCTTTGCTTTGCAGATGTACGCATGTTCGGGAAATGGAGGAGAAATAAAGAAGGAATGTGCAGACAAAATATTGTTTCGTTGTGAATTTAATGTTTTATAGCCTAAAATATATTCTGATGAATACAAGAACGCACTTTGAAATACTACAAATTGCATGAATAGACAGGGAATCCTTATCCTCGTATTCAGTCAAGGAAAAGCCACACGTTAAGGATGGTGTCAATTCATATCAAGACACAGGATGGCAATGTCATTACAACCCAACAGCATGACAAAACCACATCAACTAATAGCGACCTCCGGCTCGCTCTCTCTAACACTCAAAAACATAGAAGCGTTCTATGTTAAAATCATTTTAAAAGCTGCTAAAAGCTTCACGCAAATTGGTAGGCCGCCAAAAATTCAATTTCGGTGCCACAAATGAGTGTAGTTAGAGTTAAATGTTGCAAAAGATTACACATACATGTAGCACTGCTATTTTCCGTGCAAGGACATCCGTGAGGACATTCAGTAAAAAAATTAAAAAAGGATATCCAAAGTATCACGTATAGATTCCGGTACATCTGCCCTCTCAATATTGTCCGTCGTCGGCGGCACATTGATGAAGGTGATGGCACAAAATAAAGGGTGCGGTTGATTAGTGTGAACCCAATCATATGACTTTGCACAGCTTCCACTGGTCTAATCCCACCTTATTTGTCCTATCCACTTCACTCCACTCCGCAACGCAAACTTGGGTGAGTTTTCTTTTCGTTCAAACGTGCGGTTGTCATTTCGTCTGTTTTCGTTTGTTTGTTTTTTTTTGTCCTCTCTTCTCCGTTCTTTTAAGGTTATTTGAGGGTGCGGCTGGTTCGAATCCACAGAGAATCTGGCACAGAAGCACAGTTTCTCTCGTTATTTCACCTACATTTTTACAACACCAACAATTGCGAGAAAACCGAGAGCATGGCAAGGCAACCCCATCTTTTACTGAATTGTGGCTTTGGCAGGATACTGTGTGTTGCCGGTTCAACCCTTACTCAATGCTATGTGTGTTGATGATGTCGCGTTGCCTTTTGTCGTTTCAATTTTTTGGATTTTGGCCAACAAATATTGTTGGTATTTGTTTGGGCGTGTGTTTATTTTTGTATTTTTCTTCACTGTTTTGTTCTACAAAGACACAAAACGGAACGGTTTGCCTGCATGTTGGGGTTTGTTATGGAAGCATAGTAATAAAACTGGGGATGCTGAACATAGTGCGAATCGGTAGTATTTACTGATGCAAGCCATTTCATGGAGTGGTCCCTCTTAAAGGGTAATGGGTGATGGTAGTGGTGGTGGAGGCTCGATGGTCTATGGGTGTTGTTTGGCTTTGTGCGTTCCCCATTAAGGGAAACATGACAAATGGTGTTGGGGGAGATATTTTGAATGGAAATAGGGTTAAATCATTTTTGTTTGTGTTTTGCATTTTCTTTTTGTCTTATTTTAAATATTCTCATATACATACAGAGCAACATTAATCATTAAAGACTTAAAAGAATATCGCATCGTTTGGTTTCACTTTTAATAGATTGTAACAATATTTCAGGATGTAGCAACATTTTGAAGGTGCATACTAAATGTATTATTTCATCTTTCATTTTGAATGAAATGGACTTAACGACCGGTGTAACAAATTTAATAAGACTTAATGGTTCAGCCGCATTGAATACGTTGTCCTACACAGGTCCTGTAGCTGAAAAACTCGAAGTATCAGAGTGATTTGCTTCACTAGAAGTTGAACATAACGTGACCATTGTGATTTTGTTTGTGTTCACTTAAAGTTGACAGTTTTAACTTCTGAGGTTCTATAGAGTTAATCAACAACATAGAAATAACTAAGCAAAAACCACATTTTTGCACACCAATTTTTCCATTAGACCATCTGGATTTCGGCACTTTAAATTGATTCAATGCTCTCAAGAACTCCATACTCTTTTCATTAAAGGCAACAAATGCTTCTTTCATACTCCCGCAATGCACGTCTGCATTGTTCCATGCATAATTGTTTATCCAATCTGGGCCGTTATGAACATACATACCTATAGTGGGCTATATTACCAACACCGGTAAATAATGGCACATCATAAAGTATTGAATAGTTTTGATTTCACAAACTAATATTTTAATTTGAAGACTACACAATGTTGTGATACCATTCAAACCATAAACACCTCTTAAAATCGTCATTTGTTTCAAACACACATATATCGCATATCGTAATTTCTTTTTCATTGTTTTTCGTCGGCTGCTTAGTAAACTCCCACACACATTGAGAACATTATTAATACCTGGAATATTTAATAATCATGTAAAAATCCGGCTTTACCTCTATAACTGTAATATACTAGAATCTCTTATTTGTGATATCTTGGTTTAGTATTAATTTGATCGGTTCCATATCACATTGCTGTTGTTAAGTTTGCTCTACCTTTTATTTTTTCTGTCAATACGTGTTAAGTTTTTCAGTATTCTCATTTTCCTTTATTTATTGTTAATTATGTATTACTCTTGTATCTTGAAAATATATGAAATAATATAAGAAATAAATAAAAATTTAAAAGAACGTAAAAGCTTAAAATAATGAGTAAACAATTAATAATCTTCCAAATGTTTTCACGACACATCTCTGAACGGAGACTGTCCAAGTTGCGAAGACTGACAGCTTGTTCGAAAGTTATTGAAATGAATTAACCGATAGCAGCTGTGGCATGTGTGAACTACATATCCACCACTTACCTGCTCTAAAATTTTGGGAAAACTATTCTTGTGAAAGTCGGCCATCTTCAGCTTGGGGAAGCGGAGATTAAGAAGACAGCAAAAGAAGGTAATATGATGATTCCACGTGTTGGACACGGCAAATGAGACACGATTGACCGTTATCGTCAGTCAAAACTGTAAATAACTCTTCGCTTGTTTACAATGAAAGCTTGAGTCTCGATTTAGTCGAATGACTAAAAACACAACGACTTGAAAGGGAAGAATTTGACCAATTTCTAAATACATAACAAAAGGATAAGTATCGGTAAAAATGAACCTAGATCACAGACGGATTCGCGGTTATGTTATTCGCAACAAATGTTCCTTCTGCTACACAATTTGAACTTTTCTCACCAAATTTTTGGGTATGTTAGGTCTCGATCAGTGCGAACGTAAGTTTAGCTTGTTTTATACCAAGAAGAATGTAATTCATTGATAACGATATTGAAATAATACCTAAGAGGAATATGAAATTACAATTTAAGAACCTCATCAATTTGTAGTTTTCATCCGCAATTATACTCTATAATATAAATAATTTTCCTATTGTTGCGGTTAGGACTTACTGCATGTTCTGCTTTTAAAAGTGCCAAAATAATAAAAAGAAAGCTATAAATTGAAATCTAAATTAGAAACATACATATCTGTCACAAATATTCCATGGAATTTTTTGGAAGTCTCAAACTCTCAATTTGGTATCAACTCCAGAGTTGGTCAACTTTAGAGATTTTGGCTTTCACTTTATACACGGTCGAATACGATGTTTGTAGGCATGGAAAACGGAGAGTGCGGGAGGCTCCCGCGTCTCCCGTTTTCTAGTGAATATTCGATGTTCCCCTCTCTTTTGAGTGTACTTATCATCAGCAAAACCTCATAAATTGTATGCACGTGTGAAAGCATGGTACGATTTCTTGCGACATGCCGACATTTTATGCACTACATTTGACCGTGTTAAAGCGACCAAAGTTGAATCTACTATTATCATGACTATTATCAATTAATCGATGGAATTTGTTTAATCACTACAGTTGTACTGTGTGTGCACTAATTTTATTATTATTTTCAAATGCTGAACAAATCTGACCCACTTTACTCTAAAACTCGTCCACTCCATGAAGCTGAATGATCAAAATGTCAAGTTTACAAGTTTTAATATTGTGCGATTTGGTTCAATTGTTCTTTGCATTCTAGGACATTGGTTCTTCGAACTAGAAATGCAGTCCTTATCCTTAAAACCACACTGGTGCTTCGAAAACTGTGAGTATATCCGATAACATATCGCTTCCGTGATTGGCGCCACTCAAATGTCGTATCAGAAAATAAATAAATGATGCCCTTATGGGAAGAATCATCCCAATGCAACCTCAATTTTAACCATCACTCTTAGAGATTTATCTCCACAGGCATTTCTTTTTCTTCTACAAAGAAAAAAAAAATCTTAGTCGGAAAAAGGATTTCAACGATATCCCACCACGTCTACAACAGACCAGCATTCCCCATCTACAGAGAAATATTACATTTCCACAGGACGGTATACAGCTTAAAAATTGCATTCAGCATTCGGCATTCGCCACTCATTGGAATTCATTGCATGTTGTTACCTAGTTTTCAATTCGCAAAAAAGGGTGAATAACGACGAGTAAAACGGTCTGTGAATTGCAACCGAGGATGGAAGCATTTTGTGTGCACATGCACATGGATTGCCAGACCATGTGGGCAATCGCTGCAGAACAAATCAAAGTTGGTCCTTTCAATTGAGTCCTGGCTTGTGAACAACAGGACGGAAACATTGAGTTATTCGATGTGGTTTCGGTGGCTATCTGCATGAGGCTTCATTTTGGTTTATTTTTTCCTTTTTTTTTGCTGAACATTTCGACGAGGATGCGAAGAAAAAAGGGTTTTGATTTCTGTTGAAGTTGAGGATGCTTAATATGGACTCTTTGTGAGAGTATGAAAAAGTTATTTGTTTTTATTAACATCACTTATGTCTGCTGCTGCTGCAGATGTGAATAATATGACCATAGTTACCGAAAAAATTTGGTTATCAAAATGAATCTTTGAGGACATGTTAGTCCGATTGGCAGGAGAGACTACTCTAGAAAATCATGTCCGTCGAGAATTTAAATTTCTTTCTCAACTGACAAAAAGTCAAATGCAGGTTCTCTTGAATCATGAACGGACTTCGTGCAACCTCATTCCCACAGCAGTTAAGAGTAACATGTTACGTCCATTAAAGCATGCACCATAAGGAGACCACCACCATCCCATCATGCAACCACAAAACTCCTCCGGAAGCTGCTGTGCGAATTGATTAATATTAATTTACTTATTCCAAATCCGTTTCCCGTCATGAAAGTTTGCCACCTGCGAGTCCCATCAATTTATTACGAATGAACGAATCTGTCTTGTCACCGATTTTCAATACGAACAAGCCCAAGTTAAGGTGTAAGCTTATTTGTATGGGAAAACAGAAGAAAAAAACACATTTTCCCTCAAAGCAATCCTCAAGAGATACATACGAGAAAGTGTGAGGACAAAGTTGAAAAGACCTACGGGCGAAAGGAGTATACGACCTCGAAAACGAAAGCGCCGTACCACACCCTCTTGTCGAAGGCCATTTAACATTATTCAACTAGGAAACGTTTGTGGTGGTCCTTCTCTCACCCCTCCTCGGCCTCCTCACGCAAACAGAGACTCTTATTAGAATTCCTTTTTTTGGGTAAAAAAAAAAACTTTTCTCCACACAACCGCAAAATGGGGGACAAAGTTCACATTTTGCAACTTTTAGTCTGTGTTTGTCGGGACGATGTACGCATTCAAGTATGGGGCCACGTCATCTCTCCTCTTTCCACGTGGATGGCAGGCCTGTAACCGGGTTATCTTGTTCATAGAAAAATCATATCATCTTCTATGGACATTGGAAAGGTATGCAAAACATCCCGCCTCCCTTCTGACGCCCCGACCGACAGTTCAACCCACGAGGGCAATAGTGCAAAGACAGGACTTATCTCGGCGTTTTGATAATCAAAGGATCCCGCAGTGCACTGGCAGAAGATGCAGCCCCTCCCCGGAATGCATGAAGTATTTTGAAAGCAATTTAAATTTTTTAATTGCTTTTCTTAACCAAAAGCTGCGAGCACCGAATGCAAAAAGACAAAACCTAGATCTAATTCCGGCAGCGTCTTATTGCAGCTAGTGGTGTTCATTATCATTGCACGGCCGCGCCGCGCCCGCCTCTGCCGCCGTTGAGTGTGTTTTCAGCGTAGTCATTCGTAGCCGGTGATGTAAGCATAGCGAAAGAAAATTGGATTAAAAAAGAAGAAACGAACGATGAAAAATGAACGATTTCCCTTGGTACTGTTTTGCGTTTCACACTGCAACTAAAAACTTGAACGAAATGATGTACAGTGCACTGTGTGTATTGTAGTTTACCTCCTGTTTGTTGTATGATTATTTAAGCTAACTCCTTACAGCATGTCCTCCATCGTGCGTCCTACATTTGGCATGTTCAGCATGTAGTCTCGTGCTCTTCATGTGCACTATGGGAACTCATATCAGATGCGGTGGAATCTCTGAAGAGTGGGATCAGTATAATGGCACACAAAAGCTGCGCAGCTCAGTATTGACTTTGCCAAGGAAAGTGAACATTACTTTGGTTTGGTGTATGTGTGTGTGTGTGTGGTGGAGACTCATCCCTATGCCTCCTCCCAGTTTTATATGATTAAAGAGTTGTGCATGAAACTATCACATAAGTATACATGCCGACGTTCACCAACGTAATTACTCTTACACATTCGTTTTCATCCCCCCACTCACGGTTGTTGACGAGCGAGAGGGAGCGTAATCCTTTAGGACGAACATGTTCGCTCCGCGGAACCGGAATTTAGTCCGGAAAAGAGCACTGGCTCAACGGAACTGTGGGGAGAGTGGTGGAACAATTTCATTTGAAATTCATGAGACATTTTAGTCGGCAATTTGTTCTTATGAGTGAAATAACTCACTTTAGGCTTTTATGTATTCGAGGGACTATTTGGCTGTGAGAATAGTAATTTAAAACAGTAAAATTAATCCTTGAGCGTAGAAGTGTGGCTAAGGATCTGATTTTGATTCCTTGGATATTTTATTTAGGTTTGAATATTTGAGATTTTGCGAAAGGCCGATGAGGCGGTTACGCAGTGATCAACAGGTAAGAATACGTACACACTGTCATCACTGGATATGTGGCCGCCTTGGAGTAATGGCTTGGTGCGTGGATTTCTTTGCCGCGCTGGATGTACTAATCCCCGAATGTACTAATTTTCATTATTCACGCTTTACTCCTTTCGAGTGTCTGGCAATGCATTGAGAAAGACAAAGAAAACATTCTTAGACTTCGCCGTTCGGAGTAGGCACAAAGCTGTAGGCCTCATCCACCCGTGTACCCCGTACAGCAATGATTGGTTGAAGATTTTATAATTTTCGAAAATTGCGTCGTACGTTAATCAAATTGGACATTTGTGAACTGAACAGTTGCAGTGTACAAACAGACAAGCAATGGAGTGCTATAATCCGCATGACCGTCGAATAATTGTGTCGATTGTTTTTAGCCAATAATCGATCGGTGGTATTATCGCATGCGTCCATATCTTTTCATCCTAATAGAAACAATTTTAAAGATCCAAATACAGAATTCTATTCCTCAAAATCATTATTTTCTATTTAGTAAAACATAATTTAAAAACAAAATTAGATGATTCAATTTCTCCACCTTGTAGAAGCTAGGGACTAATCCAAAGATCGACCTACCTAAGTATAACTGATTGTCTCAGACGGCAACACTCGAGGCCATCCTCTTCCTCCCTCCTCGACTCATGCTGTGTTCTAAGACTTAGAGAGGCCAGTTTCTGAAATGAAGAACTACATTGTCAAGCTGCTATACTTAACATAAGACAACCTGATTACTTTCCACCAACCCTAAACCAGGAGATGAGGTTTTATCAACGATTACAACGTTCAAAGCAGCCAAAGCAGAGGTCAACCTATAAACTGACGGCTCAAAGACGAGCGCGGGTACAGGTTTAGTGTTTGACAAATCAAAGAATGTTATGTACCTCCCCTTTGTTAAGGCTGTCTCTGGTTCGAATCCAAGTGAAAACAAAGTTAGTATGTTTTTATCTGGTTTTCAAATCTGCTCCAGTCACCATTTGCCAAAGGAGCACTATCACTGGAATAATCAACAATGGACGAACATGGTCTAACTGTGCTGATGAATTCACAAGCAGCCCTCTTCGACGACGTCCTAGCAGACGACTAGGACACTTAACCAGCGATCGCCATCTTCTCTGATAGCCAAGTGGCAATGCAGGCCAAAACATCTTCTGACATTGAACATGGTTATCTCCATTAAGAAAAAACTAAACGGCGAAGCAATGGATACAGCCAGAACTCACTGGATTGGTGTGTATACCAGAACTAGAGCAAAGGCCGCTGTTGAGCTAGAAGAGATCAACACTAATGATCGTCGTAAGGATGTACGCACATTAATAGGAGTCCCTACCGGGCACTGAATGCAACTGAACTGAAAAACCTCCTAAGCTTCATATATGAATCTGGTTTGTTTTAGGACTACAGTAGGTCTCACGGTAATAACACTCCCTAGCAAGTGCCCAACACATTGGTCTAATTCTAGAACATTGCAAAAGGCAAAGCGCCCCTGAGGCCTCCTGCTGACGTGATTATAAAAGATCAAAGCAGCAGACAAGACAATTTCATGCCGTAAATGCATCCGGAGAAAGTTACTTACTGTGGCAAGCTAAGAAATACTTCTTTAAATAAAAATAACGCAACACTTTATTATTTTTCTAACTTTATTTATATTTTCCATTTATTATTTTACGTCCGCACTCACTGCTGTCTACTTTTCGAATGAATGGTTTACAATATTGTGTCTCTCTCACTATCCTACTGAGAATCGGCCGTGGTGTTGTGGGTATGTGCGTTGACCCTGTATTTGATTCTCGGCCGGTACGACCAAAACCCACCTATTTCAAGTCACTGATAATGGTCAAAGAGAAACAGCTGCCTAGGCAAGGCTTCTCAAACTTGGGATGTTCTGTTTCTCGCAATAAGTTTCAGCTCTCGCAGTTTCCATCGACCCACTCTTCTATCCTCTTGGGTTAGCGGGTTTCACTGCATAGCATGTTTTGCTGTGGAACTGTCGCCTTTTCGAAGAGTAGGACCAGTCAACTGTCACTTGCGTCGAAGTGAAGAATAGTAGTGCCAATAGGTTCCTTGCCCGTTCTCTGATGAAGCTGTTCGTTTGATAATACGGTTCGGCCACAAAATCCTTAGTACGGTAGGCACCGGTTCACAAACGTCTGTAGTCTTCCTGTGATAATGGCGGTCACTTTTTAAATGCTGCACCCATATAACAGGACGGACTCAACATTGCAGCGAAACAGTGATGGCTTGTTTGCGACATCTGCTTTGATTCCTCCCATTGGCTGTATTGCCACCCATATTATTATTATTATTATTTTAATCCCCACTTTGTTTGCTTCAGCTTGTAGATTGTGGGCCATTAAGGAAGGTGCACGCGAAAGTAGACGCACATTGTCCTCGTAGTCAAAGTGTTCAAGGCAAGATGTCATAGTTCATCGAATGACATAAATTCCCTCCGTCAATCCTGCGCGGAGCACATCGCTGATAACTACCAGAAATAGTAGTGGTGACAGTAAGCACCATTGCCGAAATCCTCTTTGGAGTTCAAACTCTACCTTTCATATGTAATCCTGAGTAAGGCGAGTTTTTATTCCGCAAATGTGAGTTTACTGCTTGTACGACAAACTGAGTATCTTAAATTTTCACTTCCCAATCGCGACAATGAGTGCAAACATTTCACAGAATTTTTTCTCTCCCCATTGAACCCGTACAAAATCAGTTTGCAGTCCATCAAAACCACGCACTTTCGTCGCGTCAAATTACATAAATTTCAAGCTTATGCTTATATTATTTTGTGTTCCATACAGAATGGAACATGCCAAGATTCATGTACAAACCAAAAAACCATATATGCAAATTAATCTGTGTACATGACTGTACTAAACTGTCATGACGGCTACGCGAATAAAATAAAAACCTTAGCACATAAAATGAAAAGCTTGTTACACATCGCTCAACTGGGCTTACCACACACAACCGTGCGTCGGCAGCACAAGATCTTGAAGGCAAGACGTTTTGCAAATGTGATTTCAGTTTAACACAACGAGGAAAAGGGCACACACGTACATGCAATAGTAAATACGGCATCAAACAGTAGGCAGGACAATAAAGACAAAACGCCACCGAGCGAACTACTAAAACAAATCTCTAAAGTCGTCAAGACCAACTAAGCTCAAATAAAGGAATTGCAGAGTCGTTTATCTCATGCACGTATCATCCATCCATCCTCCATCACGGCCCTAAATACGTACAAAAAATGTTATGCTTTGAGAGTCAATAGTGTAAATAAGAGAAAAACAAAATATAAAAAATGGAACTACGAGCTGAGAGCGGGTGTATGTGCCTTGTTAGGAACAGGCGAATAGTCCAACAAGAGCAGGGTAAAAGAACAACACACTTTTACTCAAAGGGAAAAGTGTGTAAACTATTTTTTCTTGTTTCGCTCTTGCACGACTATTGGAATGAATGTCTTAAAGGACACGGCAAAAAAAATGAACCGGTGAGTTTTCAAAAGAAATCCTGAGAGCACTCAGGGAAAACTCAGACAATATCTGAGGTCGTTGTAGCTCAGCTCAGCACTGTCCTCAAGAGAGTTGTTTTGTTGAGCGAGTGCCTCACGCCACTATCATCGCGCAGGAGGATATCACAAATTTAATTAAGCGAACGTCCAGTGAGCCGACAAAAGTCACAAGCGGAAGGGGGTGACAAATATCACATGAGTATAAATAGGTGAGTCATGTGTGAGAACAATTGTCGTATAAGCGGGAAGTATTGGCTTCAGCAGGAAACTTATTTCAAGGAAGATTGCAGATGAACAGATTGCGGGGGTGTAATTCTATTATCTCTCCATGGGGTAGTTGAACTTCGAGAAACTCAGAATGTATTGTGTTCGTTGTGACTTGTTGAAATGTTGTATTGTTCGTTCACTCAACGATCCCACTCTACAAGCAATCAACTGTAGTGAATATTCTTCTAAGTGAGTCATTGATTACGGTGATTGACAATGGCTTGGCTATACATGCGTTAATTTGCCATCACATACAGTTTTGTATTTAACTGGTTACATTCTTCATTTTTAATTTAAGATGCGACGCGTGATTGTCAGACAGAAGAGCACGTTCGGCGTGTGTTTCAGAATACTACTTATACTTTGGTATAATGCACGTGCGTGAATAGTTTGTGAGTGATGACAAATTTGTTGGCCAAAATAACCATGCAATAATTCTGATATAAGTGCTCGCAGTGCTGATTATAGTGGCTTAAGGGATTTTCTTCACTATTGTTCAACTCGCCGAAAATCATAAAATTGACCAACTCTAGAGTTTACATGAAACTGAGAGTTGAGTGGTAAGTTGATTTTTTTTTTTTTGCGCTACTCACCTCATCTCTTGTGTTGAAATTTCAAAGTTGACCTACTACTTGAGTTTTTCAAAAAGAACATTTCCCTGGGATACGTAGATAGATAGATAGACAGATATTGCAACTTTTACTAATGCTAAAAAATGGTTGTCAAAACATCTTATTTGTGATTCACGCTTCAATAATATTTTTATTATTGGTTAACTGAACGTGTGAATGTATTATTAATTTTTATTCATAAAAAATTCACACTATGTTGTGCATTCATTAATTATGTCCAAGTATTTCAGATTGTAAATTGCTCAAAGTTTTAATGAATCGACTTCATCAACATAAGCTTTGTTCGTTCGTTTAACCCTCCATTCTGTGCTGAAAATTGAACACCGACATTTGTAAAAACGTTCAAATAACGAGCGAATTTTCAAATAAGAACTCTAATTACCCCATTACTAAGGTGGGGAAGGGTATCAGCTATCTCCACAGCTGTTCTCAAAAGCTCACACGTATTCACAGACAGGGGACAAAAAGCGTATAAAAAACGCTGTCTGATGAAATCAAGGGGCAAGGGAGGTAGAAGTTGGATATCTCTATTATAGGTTATCTCTGAAGAAGAATTCGCAAATTTATGTTTCTAGAAAGTTTAATTGCTTTATCGCTTTAGGTTACCAAACCTGTGATACGAAATTATGAAAAAACAAGTTCTTAAAAATAAGAACATTCAGAGTGCGCGTTCTGTCCGGAACGCCCGAAGTTGTTGTGAATTTTCTATGATCAACGGCCTCACAGAATGCTGACGTCAAAAACGATATGATGATATTTTTCGACCTGGTGCACAGTTTTCCCCTGAATGGACACAATTTGATCAGGCAACCAGTAAAGACGCGTTTCATCAGCGTTAAATGTTGCTTCCTTAGACGACTGATGCTCCGCCAGCTCCACTTGCGTAGACAGTTTCTCACTTGAATTCAGAATGTCAAATCGTTTTTTTAATTTCTTATGAAATTCTTTTGCATGAGGTACTTCATGAGGAAGCAGTTAAGAAACATAGTAGACAATAACAGATGTCCACATAGTGATCAATGCACAAAAAAGTCAAAATCCAACAAAAGTAAACTTGCGCTCGCATGTATGCTTATACTTACATAAGGCTATGTATATAGACGCATAAGTCAGTTGTACATATTTTGCAAGAATTTACAAAAGCATTCGATACATCGAGCGAATGTTTGCATCATCAATGGAAAAAAGAATCTCATTCGTTATATTGGAAATTCTTTTATTTTTATTTTATTAATTACAAAATTAAAAAACAAATCTATGAAGTTTTTTTTTTTAATTTTCATTTCCTAATTCTCTTTCGCGAATTCCGGCATTTCCTGTTTTCGTTTCATTTCCTCGTGTTTCTAACCAGTCTGCTGAAAAATAATCCTTTATTAGCTGCAGGACCGTTATTGTAAACAATGTTCCGATCACCGTATGGGGCGATGCAGCTGCGTAGAAATAAGTATGCGTCCGACAAGCACGAGTTCTATTAATTAAATCCAAAATGAATCGGCTTTGCCTTGGTAAGCATTTTGACCGAATGACATCCGGAGTATGCAATCATCTGGTCATCAATAGATAGATTGTGCGTAAGTACAACAATCTGCATACATTTCTTATTGCAAAAATTGTTGAGGAGAGGTACTTTTGCAAATTTGTCGTTTATAGCCAATTTAAGATTTTTGCAAACAAAAACATTTGAAAAATTAAACCCAAAGAACTGAGGCTGAAATAGCGTAAAATGTCATGTCTACAAACCTTGATCAGATTATAAACCGAAATAGGGTTGGGTTAGGTAGGGGAGGCTGCTAGTGAATTCACCAACACACGTAGACCATATTGGTCCATTGTGATACCTATAGTCTGACTAATATCACTGATTGATTATTCCAGTGATAGTGGCGTTAATTTGACTGGACCAGATTTGAAAACCAGTAAAAAGCGTATTACTATGCTGTCACTGAGATTCGAACCGGGGACTCCACTAACCAAACGCAGGCACTTAACCCACTGCACCATCCAGTCGTTTTCATTAACCGAAATAATTTTATAGCATTTTTGTATATCGCACAGTACTATTGGTCGATATCTCTCCTCCCACCTATCCCACAACGGAAGATCGCTAATTGTACCCAAACATTTTTTCTTATTGAACAGGCATTGAATAGCTTTTGTTCACGTGAGTATATTTCACTGTGAATTTCCTCTTTTTCCGGCATTTTTTTGTCTAGAAATGTGTTTCGCGATTTTCCGTAAAAATCAAAATCGAGGAAAACGCAAAAACAGGTCGATTAGATATTGAACCAAACTATCGAAACTCTTATTTCACGATGTAAATCGGTTTCCCCCTCACCAAATATAATAATCCCACATGACGGACAAAAAGGTTCTCAAACTTGGCCTTTTCCAGTTCTGCAGCAACATTTACAATATCATCAGTTGCAAGCATTAACGCGTACCTATGAATCACTTTTTTTATTCATGTCTCATTTTTGATGGCATGGCTGATCTTATATCTTACACTTTTCCTTCCACCCTCTTATTATTGTTGAACCGTCATATTTATTCGTAAGCATGTTAGTACAAATGAAAAGATTCACCAGATATTAACACAATTCACAAATAATATACAATACCTCGATACTTTCCCCCAGACATTAGCTCCATTTACCAATTTGAACTGCCTTTAGTCACCGACACTGATACGCATCCCCATCATACATGCGACATTCAACCCTTTTCAAATCTGCTTCATCCACTAAACACCTACCCTTTTTACCGGGTGAAAGTGGTGGCAAAAGTCAATATACCACAATGCCATCTGCAGCTGACACCGTTGGGGACTAAGACAACTTTGACGTGTTTTCCTTTCCCGGCAAAATGTGAAAGAAATTCAAAACAAAACTCAATCCACCGGAAACAGAATCCCATCACAGATTTATATGCAAAATCCATGCCGAACAATCTTCTCATGGTTTCCCTTTCTCCGTACATTACATGCTATTCCCCGCCCAAAAACTAGTGTCAAAGTACAAGAATCCATAAAAAACCGAAGCGAACTGACAAAAATGTTGAGACGAAAACGGAAGTCTGAATAAAATCAAAATCTCACACTTGGCAGGCAACCAAAGAAAGAGAAGAATATTTTCCATTCATTTGGAATGTTCCAGTTAAACGATTTACAACTAAAGGACATATATTACATTTCAGTTTCGAGAATTCCTAGAATTTGACTCTGCTTCCCGTCCGCCCCCAATGTCAATCTACAACACAACCGCCCACATCCATCGGCGAGCATTTCCTCTGTTCATGTGGGGAACACAGGATAGAAATATTTAACAAATCCCAAGCGTCGCAGCAGAAAAAACGAAGACTCTATAGGTATACCCGTTTCCCTTTAGAATTTGGCGACACAGAAGAAAGCGAAGACAATTTTCTTTTCTGAACTTTTTCCATGAACTTCTTTGGAGCGCACACACATACACTCACACATCCTACAGACTGCTTGCACTTCATTCACCCAGCCGTCCTGCCCTTGTGTTAACATGAGTTTCACGAACTTTTGAGAGCATAGCAAATTAAGATCTGTCTCAGTGGCAGCAAAAAGGATGTACACATGGAAACCTTCTTTAACCCCGCCGCCGCCTACGACGACGACGCTCCATCGGCACAACACAACACACACAGATGCTGTAATTTGGGTTAGACTCTCATATTCAGTAGTCGTTTCTGTTCTCAATCGTATTTCGACATGGCTTAAGTTCTAGGACAATGTTACAACGATGTTCGCATTGGAGCCATTTGTGTTTGAAACGAAACGCATATAAAGCACTCTTGTATCGCATGCTTGATATAATGGATAAATGAGCATTTCTTATGTTCTGCAAACGTGCTCGATTTTTAGTGAGTGGGAATCGTTTGCAAGTCGTCTTCCGAGGGAAGGATCCGCATTCTCGCAAACATATGGTTAAAACAAGCTGCGACTTCAGAGAATTGAGGAACATTGTTTTCAATTTTTCTAGCTGGTTGTTAAATTTCGTTCATCAACCATGGCAAGAACAACTTAATGTATGAACAGCAGATATGTACATGAAACCAGAAAACAAGTTGTGATTGAAAGAGACTCAGTTTTCACTTTCATTAACCGCTCATTAAATTTAATTGATGATTTGGGAAATTAAATGTGGAAACTCAAACGAGCGTTGAAATTAGCTCGTATTAGTTTTCTCTGAATGACATGAACAATGTTTATCACAATATAAATAACCTAGACAGGAATCATTCCGATTTAAATTTGTTGTCACTCACAAAATCACGTTGTGCTTTGACAGCTTGACGCATTTCGAATAATATGTCTGAAAATGTATCCACGGATAAGCATTTGTTACATATGTGTGTGTTTGAAATGTAAGAAGTGAAACTTAACGATACGAACGGCTTATTCATCTGTTTTTGAGATTGTCCGCGCCACAGAGTATTAACGTAAGTTAGCATGGTTCCATTCAAGTGTCTCTTAAGCACAAAGAAGCAGAGTTGGCAAGAGATATTCTGCATTTTATCTTCATTGGAATATAAATACAGCGCGAGGTCCCTTGCCTAACCTTTCCGAGTAAGGATTCACTAGACTCCGTATTTTGTTAAAATGATGATTAATTCCATTAAATCCATTGAAATACATCAGAGCGTCAAGTGATATATTACCCATTTTAGCATCGATTTAAGCATCCGAGTCCTCATTTTTGCCTGAAAAGATGTGATAATATTAATTTAGATTCATCACAAACCTATTTACCTTATACTGATCTTACACCTCATTCTTCCGTCACTCCTCCAGCAAATGATCAGACTTAGTTTACTTCAAATGGCTCATCTTCAGTTTCAGTTGGCTTTGTTCTTCCTGCAGAGGAGACCGCTTCGAAACTGTCTTTCGCAATACATTTGATTGATTTTAGCCACATACACACAATTAAAAAAGTAAGTATATACAGCATAGTGCTGGTAACTGTTATATTCTGTGTGTCATGGGATACAAGAAAACGCAGACATCTTACCAATCCGCATTTTAACGTTATAGTAAAAGGGTAATACAAAATATTGGGTGGCTCTGAGCAAGTGCCCTCCCTACCTCCTTGTACGCGTAAATCTTTTTAAATTAAGCAACCGATCTTAATGCGTTGTTCAACAATAGGTAGAATGATTCAACTTCTAGCTGTTATGTTATACGAAAAGCTGTCTATAACAACTTTAATGTTTAAAAAAAATTATAAAATGAAATACTTTACTTAAGTATTTCATGTATAATAATAATATGGGTGGGGATACAGCCCGTAGAGGGCCAGGGCCTAGTTTCTCAGTAACCACTCGTATTGCGCATACTATTGTTGTTTCACGAGTGGAAGGGACCTACAGTTTAATGCTGACTCGGAACGGCCAAGTTTGAGAAGCTTTTTCCAGACAGGAATACTCTTTGAGGATTGTCAGTGACTCCAAAGAGGTGGGACCGTGAAAATTATTTTTAGATGTACCGGTCGGGAATCGAACACAGGCAGCGAGGTTAAGTTGCGTAGGGGCCACGGCCACCACACCATGTACATTATAACAGTCATTTATATCGTATGAAATATCTTTATTTCGAGATCGAAGTTTATTCGTATTGAAGAAGATGACAGGATACATTTATTTTTATTTTTTGTGAATATTATAAACGGATTTTCCAACGGGTGCGTCGCAAACGAATGCTCTAATGTTGATTTATAAACATTTTCTCTTATATTAACTCCTTATAATTCTTTTCCAAAAATAATTTTCCAAAAATGCATCTGCATTTAGAAGCTTAAAGGCCCAACAAAACATCCTATCATGCGCCAAGTATAGACCATACTGCTGTACCTGAGCTCTTAAAGAAAAGAAGAATATCCACATTATTATCTAGGTTTATCATATTATTAGTTAAAATATTAAAATCGCTGTATTATTCTAAGTGCATTAATTTACCCGGTTTCATCTCACTGATAACATTTTTTTTTTGATTTTGGTAACCTGTATCACTTTGTACAGAAAATTTTAGACTTCGAGTCCGTCCCTCCTCCGTCAGTATTGCTAATAATTTATTCCCAGAATTGTAAGAAATATTTCCCTCAATAAACCAACCAGATCATTTTTCGTGTGTGTACTACTTGATTCCGCTTTATTATTATTAAGAGCAATCATCTTACCGATTCTTCTTACTTTTCACACTTCACTTATAATTTTATAAGTTATCCACACGTTGCTTACTGCACCAACGCTGACGCAAAAATGAATTTGTGACAGTATTCGTTAATCTTTATTAAAAGAAACATTTTGAAATACTAAGAAGTATTGCAACGTTTCAGACGAAAATGTGTACATTCATACTAGGAATGCCATATTATTAAGTTTCTTTCGCAATTCCTAAGAAATTCTGTACTTATGTATGCCTTACTAGGTATAAGGCGTTTTTCAGAATTCTTTTTTTCGTTTCTATGCTTTACCTACTATAGGCATTTTTTACAATTCTTTAGAAATACTGTACCTTTAGTCTGCTTGCAATTAATTTGTGCTCAGTTTCTGAAGTATACCTTAATTATATCTTACAATATGAACTAAAAAAAATGATTATGGGCATTCAATAAGATCTACCATTAAGTGTATACCTTATTTAAACGTGTGCCCGACATTTCTTATAAAATTTTCTGCCGGCTAACCTCCAAAGAAAACATGTTGGTATTGTATCATGAAAAAGGAACTGATAGCTTTGTATACAAAGACATCTTGTAGTATAGTGTAATAATAATAATAGTATTAACCATTCCACACTGACGCCATATTAGTATCTACATTGCATCCGTCCGGCTTCGAGCGTCGCGGCGGGTCGTTTGTAAGCCTGTAAAGAGTTCTCACAACAACAGCTGTTACTACAGTCAATAGAAACACACACTTTGCTTTGAAAGCAAACTAATTCTCTTGCATCGAAATAAAGTCGGCAGGTCTACAGTGTGAAAAATTAAGTTTAATATAAAAAATGTCGATGATATACAAGAGCACGGAAATAATTGGCAAGCATGTATCTACGCATTAAAAAATCTAATTTTAAGTTACATATATTAAATTGCATTGCTATTTCTATAAAAAAAATCTCTGCATGCATTTTTCATTTACAATATCTACCCTTAATCCTAATTTATTCGTTTCGTTTAAATAAATTTCGATATTTAAATAGATTCTCAATTTTCTCATATAAATTTATTTAGTTTTTAACTAAAATAAAATCCTTGGCATAAGTCTATTGGCAACCCTGGTTGTCCCTCCTCGTCGTTTCATTGATTTTCTGTTTTACCAAGGACTTCTCGGAATTCCCTACGACATTGTTAAGTTGTTCCCTCCGAATGCTCTTTTTCGCTCTGTTCAACGCTCTCGGTTGTTGCCTGAAATAAAAAATGCGTCTCATGAGGATTTTGATTTGTCAAAGCACAGAACTACCTTTTTGTTTGGACACTCAACAAATAAATGGTCTTCGCTTTTGCACAGATGACACCTCTTTGGTTGTGGTCCTAGCTGGCACTTCGATGCAATGTGATTGGCGAATTCGCCGCAGTTATAGCATCTAACGCGGCGAAAGCGTTTCTTTGGTCTCGGACGAAATGTACTTCCACTGCAGTCGGCTCCTTCACGACCTGATACCCGCGTCGCTTCCAAGCCCCGTTCGGTTATATGGCATTCAAATTCAACATCTTCCTGTTCGCCCAACGAACGAAACCCGGTCATTTGAATGACACTCTATCAACATCAAAGAGAAAAGAATAATTATCCTTTTTTTTATATGTACAAAGGTATTTGCTACCTACCTGATGAACAAACACTTCCTGCCCGCCATCGTTGGGCGTAATGAAACCCCATCCTTTTGCCACATTAAACCATTTGCATTTGCCATAGCGTACTCCTTGGGTCTCCGATATGCTGATATCTATGATTTTTGAATAAGAATACAGGACTTGCATGAATTGGATTGATATTAGTTGTCCTGGGAATGGGTGTAAGAAAAGCAGAATGCCTGCACCCTCCGATGACTTGGAAAATAAGAAGCGGCAAGCAGAAGAAAATAGGGTCGGCAAGGGCGTAAAAGGGATCACTCAAAGATGTCAGTGAGGGCATCGGGACCTGGGATCTTTGACCTGAGGATTGAAAATCCATTATGAGCAATAAAACCTGAATTTCCCTGTCCGAATGAAGGTTTCTTCAAGAGGTTGTTAGGGAATCAAAATCAAATTAGACGGTATTGCTTGACTTGATCGGACTACTTTATTTTTTACAAGCGTTCTCTTACTTTACGTTATGCCGTAATTAATCTATGAAGTGAATTGTGGATTATGGAATTGTTTGCTATCACAGACAGGTTATGAAACGGGAATCACGTTGTTTTTGATTTCGTTAGGAAGATTATTTTATTTTACTCGTATTTGTTTAACTCGTACTGTTTAATAATAAGGACATTTTTCTATCACAGCCTTGACATCGATTGTCTTCGATTGTATAAATTAATGCATAAGGCGACCGAATTGCTTTTTCATCAAGTCTTTAGCGTTGAGTTTCGTGAAATTTGTATCACCACCATTTGGAAACAAGTTGTTAAACCCACTCTGGTCAGGTTTGTTTGTACAAACCGCTCAGAGAATTTCACAATAATTTGTAGTTAAGTGGAAACTGGGAGCTATCATTTACAGCGATTTGTGCTACACCAAACTCCATTCTTCCATTCTTACGTCTGATATTTTTGACAAATCAGTAATTGGTTTATCACAACTGAAGCCGTCTTAACTACCTTAACTATCAACATTATCGACATTTAAGGTGTCTTCGTAAACGTAGTTATATTTGAAAGCTCCAACACATCTGCTTGCACACTCAAGCTAACAAGCAGGGGATATTTATTTTAATAAAATAGTATTCGTGACCGTTAGTTAAAATTTACTTGCGTCTACGAAGATTATAATAATAATATGAGTGGCGCTACAGCCCGTAGGGGGCCAGGGCCTAGCTTCTCAGTAACCACTCGTGTTGTGCGTGATATTGTTCTCTCACAAGTGGAAGGGACCTACAGTTTAATGCCGACTCCGAACGGCGAAGTTGAGAAGCTTTTTCTAGACAGGAATACTCTTTGATCATTGTTAGTGACTCGAAAGAGGTCTTCGAAGATATCATATTGAATAAAGCGTGACTGGGTAGCTATGTTTCAGCAGCTGTTAGAGTTAGCATTGACATCCAGCTTTCAAAATATTCAATAAGGTTCGTTATTTCGCCGTGGATCTCTTCAATATATAATATATAATAATATAATATTATAATATTTTTTTATAATAATATAATATTTTATATTATGATGAACTGAATAGGAAATTTGTAGTGCGACTAATTTGTATTGTAGTTTCACAAGAATTGGAACCGGCAGACCATAGACAACGCTGTGAGTCCACAAATTGGCCACCTTAAATGTTGGTTGGAGATCCAGATGTTCGCCAAAAAATCATCTTCTCACATAAACCTAATTTTTCGCTCAGCAACAACATTTTTTATGTTATTGGAGCTAACACAATCCAGAAGTGTTGGACCAAGCATTAACGCATCCACAAAAATTGGCTGGTTCTTGCGGATAATGACATGTCGGGAACATTAGACCTTATATTGAGGAACGAGCCACAATTACCGTCATTTGTCTCCGTTGCAGAGCGATGTTTACTGCCTGCGTGGCCAGAGCGACAACTTATTTTGAGGAATGAGACACAATTACCATCATTTGTCGCAGTTGAGCAATGCTTACTGACTTTGCGTGGTCAGAGCGACAACTATGATAGATCCAAGCTGCGGTTTCAACAATAAGGGGCGCTACATGCCATACAACGCTCGAAATTGTAAACGAAAAATCTGGCGATCTGGCCCTCTCCAAACGTTTATTAATAATATAATAATAAAATTTTATTATAAATAAAATAATCGAGTGGTGTCTAACAAGTCAACAAGGGTTAGAATGACTTTGACTCCGAACGAGCAGTAAAAAGTATCACCGACGGCTTGAAGCCAGCCGCAGGCGGTCATTTAAATAATGTGCTTTTCCAAACATTAATGCCACGCATGCATTATAGCTTAAAAATGAATCCGAAATCAATTTCTTACACCGTCGTGGTTTAGTTTTCCTATCGCTTTGATCTGTTTTGTTTGTATTTTTACTGTAAGCAATGTGACTGGTATCTTAGTTCCTTATTAATTCCCATCGCGCACCAACTTACTTGAGTTAGAGGACTTGGTAGAATTGATTGATACATTTCATCAATGAATTCTTTTTTCCAGTCAAACAAATCGGTCCATTTATACTTTTGCAAAATTTGAGTCCTTGATTAAAGACTTGTAATCTTTAGTGATGTTTTTAAATTACCACAAAAATACTCATAGTTTCCCTTAAATCAAAACCAGCAGTTTTTCTCAAAATATACAAGCAATTCTTATAATTACAGACCTACGCCGATAACCAAATTACACAATAAATGTTCGATAATGTTACCTATTCTAAAACCTGACTTCAGTAAAAATTAACAAAACACTCAAATTCAGCCCACATTCAACGATCAATATTGATTAATCAAGTTTTCTTAGAAACTATGTATAACAAAATAAAAATATGAAAGAATTACCCATAATCGTGGAACCAATCAAAAAGTTATCTCATATCAAATGCTATGAATCATTTCATTCAGAAACAATCCAAAAGAACCTCACTCGAAGGCAAATAGAAAAGGTGCTAATAGAATACTCGCGCTGCAAGCAACTTAACATCTCCACTTTCTACCACGACCACATCCTGACTCATGGAGTGAATCAGAACTAAGCCTTGGACATAGACTTCGAAAGTATCTCGCTCATTCAAGCAGCACATTATTTTTTGTTTGCTTTTTAAACACTCAATAGGAAAAGATTTTTTTTTTAAAAAAATAAAGAAACGACAAAATTCTTGTGATAACGGGTGTTGTCAAATATAAATTATATCTCTAGTATTTCCGAAGGGATGGCTATGTGTATGCATGTGTACAGAACATGCACACATCCAAAGTAACGTTCCCATTAAACGAAGTTCACTACGCAGCATGACCCTAAACAACAATGCGCACGTGTGTGTTCTTGGGAGTGAATGTGCGTGGTGTGTGATGTGAGAAAAACACGAACCATAGATAAAGATTTTGTGGTTTGTCGTGTACATTTCTTCGGCTTGGTAAACTACTCCTACAAATCATTGTAAATTCCAACTGCCATTCATAAAAATGCTTAGAGTCGTGTGAACGCACAGATATTGGAATCGAGAACCGCGAAAGGGACTGGCTGACTGCTCAGCCACAAGCATGTGTCTTCTGAATCAAGGCAGTGGTTCTGCGAGGAGGAGAACGGGGGAATGGTTCCTCCGAATATTTTTCTACTTTGGGGTTCAACAAACCAAAATCTATTTATATAGTATGTAAATACGTATACAGTCTTACAAGGAATACTTAGCGTTGTACTTCAAAGGATATCAAAGGAGATGTTCCTTGGAGGAAGTGAATTGCGATGTTCTTGTAAAATCACGTTTCTTAATGAACGAGCTTCTTAATTGTGTTGCACATGAGTTAATTTGAACAAAAAGGAAGTGTTGTTTGGTTTGCTTGGGAAAATCCGGTTATTATTATTTTTTCTGTAAGATTACAATACCGCTTTACATCACTCAGTGTTTGGCAAATGTGGTAATGGGGTGATCTTGGCCTTTCAAGAAGACAGTTCGGTGGTGTAATGAGCTGACAGCGTTGGGTGCCTATTGGAATTATGTAGATTAAACAACTGCATAGTGGGCAAATGAGAATACAAATAAGTCGCTCGACTGGTTGAACATGCGTGTGTTTAAATGGATCTTAGAAAAATCTTTTTTCCACATTTCGCCTGTTTGCAGGCGCTGAATGTGGCCGTACGGAAAGGACGAGCACCTTGAACGTTTGGAAGATTGACAGGGAATCTCTGCTTTTTCCGTAAACCAATCTAGTTGGTTAAGGTTTCCCATCCCATATTTAGCTTGTTCTTGTGCTAAATAGTTTCTTATCCTTTTATTCCTCAAATAGAAAAGATGATAGAACATCGATCGTGAAAGAACATTCTATCCATAGGACGATAGCGTAAATATATCACAAACTACTTACTATTCACTTGACTTTACTTTATACCGTGCGTCGGACAAACTATGCTCGACTTGGTTAATGGTAGGAAGACCCATTGCAGGTGGGTGTGGTCGCATAATTTCACGGTGCACTTACAAGCTTTTCCATTACTCCGAAGTTATACCAGAGTTTCTTATACAATCTTATTTTCAATTGAAATCAGTGCAACACAACTCTCTACTCAGGCACGTAAAGCAAAAAAAGAAAACATAGATTGGAAACAGCGTGCATCTTAAATAAAATTGCTTAACTTTTAAACAATTGTCTCGCTCATGAATATAACTAAACCCTCGCTCAACTATTGTTGTGTTTATCCACTGCTGAAAAGCGTGGTTGTTCCCTGTATTGCAAAAATTGACCAGTCCTGGAGAAGCAGAGGGTTGATGCACTCAAACACAACACCCCTTGCAAACTTTTTCTAAAAATGTACGAGAGGGTCGAATAAAACAGTCTTCCAATAAAAAACAGACAAACGATCAATTTCTCTCATTGGTTTGGTATACAATCCATGTACATATGTACAACCATTCACATTATAAAACAAAAACACACACTTTTCACTGTTATTTCAAATATATTTACCTTTCTTATTGCTATTCTTAAATAACGCATCGATTTCATCAGCACTCTCTTGATAACTTCGATCAGGTTGCTGCGGCACTGATCCACCAGGTACTTGTTTATCACCTGTACTACTCGAGCTCGGCGATGACATTATTTTATTTTTCTTGTTTTTGTTTTCTTCTTCTTAGATGTATCCTTCAGGTTTCCTTCTTTAAAACATTTGTCAACAGTTCATTATCCTTTTGCCTATTTTCTCGTATGCACTACGGTTCACCTTTGTTCACCTCAGTTTTTCACACTCCGTTCACCGTTCAAGAATGTTGTGAGTGAGAACACTTAAGCCGCACTTTGTCTATTTCTAAGAACAAATGTCCTTTTTTCCTTATTTCGGATGCGTTGCGACCTCCGTACCGTACTGTATTGGAACACTGAAACACACACACTGTTCGTTGTTTGTAATGATCAGGCCTGAGAACCCATCCCAAAACATATTCGTACCTAGTGTCGATTGTGTTTTCTGATTGCGAGTGTGTGTCGACAGTGAATTCGAAAAGGTCCTAGCTCATTTACACGCACGAGTCTCGTTTGAATCACTCACACACGCATTTCTTCCATTCACATTCTTCGTCTCCCTCTCCCTCTCTTCTGATTCCACTTTCTAGCATTTTTCTAGGTCTTTTCATAGATAATATGTAGGTTGAAAAAGACGCAGGGGAATGAAAAGAACCGAACAGAAAAAAAAAAACAAAAACAAACCTCGATCGTCTCTCTCTACCGCTCGACGAATAGTTCTTGCGAATGTATCCTAACCCAAACAAAACAAGGTTGTTTTCTCGTTTTCAACTTTTTCTCTTCTTTCTTTCTTCGCAGTATCCCTTATCGACTAAACCCTTTCTTCTTTTCCTTCTTCTTCAACTGCACTCACTCACTTATTTTGGTATTTTCTTCTAATGCGTAACACTCCAACTGAAACTGCCACTCAACGACCCAAGTCAAGAAGACGCACGCACTGACGGAGCGAGAGAGAGAAGGAGATAACAAGGCGGAAAAGAAAATGCGTAGAATATTTTGGGAAAAACATCTAGGAATGTTGTTTGGGACCCTTGCTACTTGCTGCTAGAGAAGCTGCATCAGGTTTTTCGGATTTAAAGTGAATGATGGCCAGCGTGTGAGTGGTGCGCGTGGCTTTTCAGACAGTTTTTCATTCTGTCGTCTTTAGGCGGTGTGGTCGATGTTTTGAATTCCATTTTTACTTTCGCTTGTGTATGGTTTGCTTCTTGAAAAATTCATTTTTGTTTTGCTTGGGCTTGGTTGACAGCTTTGTGTAAGCGTACTTTGCTGTTGCTGAACTTTTAATTGTGTGAATTCGGCGATAGCCAATCGTTTTTCTGTGAAGTTCTGAATGCAAACTCAGTGTGAAATGTAAAATTTAATCTGTGGCCATCTGACGTTTGTAGGATATATAAATAGGTTAAAGCTTTGTTCGTGCTGTGGAGTGCATCCTTTCACAAGACGATCGTCGTCGAGTGTAAAGTCATATAGACACACTGTCAGCACTAAGCATGTTTTGCTTCAATGCAAGCTTTCTACAGCAACGCATAGATCTACATACTGCGCATAACACATGCAATCTTCATCCAAAATGAAAATCATAATCGCCGAAACATCGTATAGAGATAATCTCATCATTTGCAAGATCTGTAGCTCCTTTGGTCCATTGATTACAGCACGCGGCCTGTCGGATCGATTCCCTTTCATTGAAGCCTCGAACAAAGCCGTATGTTGTGTTCTCGTGCAATCAGAGTGCTGCGGTAAGCTGCACCCAGACATTGTTTGCTTTTTTATGTTGCCCCGTGAATAATAAATGTTTGTTGGTGAACGAAAGTAATCCTCGAAAACATTCCTGGCCCTATGCGAGGGAGCTCGTGCCAATTTTCCTTCCTTTCCTTCGTTAATACTAATACCACGCGTGTGTATGCTGTGTCCAGCTGCGATGACCTCTATCGATAATATAAACCTCCTCTCACTTTTTATTCATTGATGCGTTTAGAACTAGAGGGGGCATTATTTTTTGTTGCAGCTATTCCCTTAT
Source organism: Eristalis intricaria (assembly GCA_964034865.1). Taxonomy (NCBI): domain Eukaryota; kingdom Metazoa; phylum Arthropoda; class Insecta; order Diptera; family Syrphidae; genus Eristalis; species Eristalis intricaria. The sequence goes on along the minus strand of OZ035875.1, from coordinate 89,118,263 downwards.
TCAACTGTGAGATAATCCTCAAGGACTGGACTGGACTGAAACTGTTAAAGTTGCAACAAAGGCGGCTACAGAATTTGCATGCGCCCCTAATTGTGTCTGTCAAACAACTGATGATTGTTGTCCGATTTCGGACATTTGATTGACATCTCTATTATTTGGAACAAATCAAGTGGCAATTCAAACAGAATGGATTGGCCATGTACGCACACATACGTACATCGAAGTGGTAAGTGGTCCGACGGATTCGAGGAACATTTGGAATACGACTTGATCATTTCCATAAAATGTGATGTTTAATGCATATGTGCACAAGAAACAATTAACTTGTATTTATTCCAAGCTTTGGAGTTACGCGTACTCTGTTCTCTTAATTTTTCGGCTAGTAAAAATCACACAAAAGCTAGAATACTGTTCCTTCATCCTTTGCAGTTTCCTTAAAAAAGACATTTACTGACGCTTCACATTTTGTTGACCGGTTCTTCAAGGCAAAGAGTGTTGCCTGGGTTCGAACTACAAAATATTCAGTCGTTGGTAGCTGTACGCAGGTTTTTCTTCTACAATTTACAAATTTAAATACTCAGAACAAAGATGGGTTGTTGAAGTTAAAAAAAGGGAAGTGAGTTGTGTTAACAACTTTCCGAACTTTCATGTGTGTTCTGCCTGTCTCTGAAAGAATGGCATTATCAGTCCTTGAAAAACACGAAATGTGAATCTTGATGTAGAAATTACAAGAACAGAGCTACGGTACGAACTCAATAACATCAAGCAGAGTGGATGCGCTGGGTGCCTTGGTGTAATTCCCGATACTACGATCAATAATAAGACTGTAGCTCAGTTAACACACATGAAAAGAGGTCGCTGTATAAACCAGCCCAAGTTCAACTCTGACTGCAGTGACACGCCTATTATTACAAATTTAAGAAAAAACGTTCTTTACTCTGAGAGGCAATGCAAAATTTAGTAGTTTGATAGGTATCCATGCCGAATACAACAACACGAACTACAACAGCAAACCGTCTCCAAACAAATTGTTAACGTCTACACTTGGTATGATTTCAATAATAATGTAGTGGATAAAACTCAACTGACGGTTGTAGCGTTGTGTGTCTGTGCGTTGTGTCTCTGACGCACTTGAACCTCGCTGCCTGGATTCGGTAAGAACTGGCAAAACAGTCTAGAAGGTAGAAAGCTTCTCAAACTTGGTCGATCGGAGTGGGCATTAAAAATATAGGTCCCTCTCTCTCTTCAATCTGTTCAAAATGTAAAAAAACGATTCAAATCTATTTAATGTTTTTCAAATATTTGCCTTTGGCAAGTTCGGTGGGTTGTCGGTAGGTAGCGGAATATTCAAAAGCAACTCACAGGGTTGTAAACTGAATTTTTTAAATGGGAACTATGCATAAACTGCAGGACTTCCACAGCTTAATGTATGTTAATATGAGCAATTCCGCAGTGTGCTCAATGTAAGGCTTAATGTAGATTTAGAGTTAAGATTAAGAGCAATTATTAACCAAGTATTATTTTGTCTAGTGTGTAATTCTTTATTAATTCAAAAAGATAAATCAACAATCCACTTTGGATAGTTTATTATTTAAATTTAATTTCATTTATTCAATTCTTCATACAGGGTGTTTTTTTTAGAGGTTTTTAGACTTTCAACACTGTTACTACGGATTGTGAATTTTGTAGATGAAAGCTGATTTGTGATTAGTAAGTTTTGTCACTGTGCGACGAATAGATCAACGCGTGCAAATGGTACAGGCCAACGCGCGACGCCATCAGTTTATCGATGGAAATATTTGCTGACCACATAATTTCGGGATTGTGAACTGGTCTCCACGAGTCCGTGATGTCTCACCATTGGATTACTTTATTTGAAGTATGTATTCTATAACGATAAACCAAATACCCTGGCCGATTTGGAAATTAATATTCCCCATATTGTTCTCCTTGTGTTGTTGGTGCTGGATAAAGCCGCCCAAAATTGGACTTTAACAAATTTAATTCAAAAAGTCTAATTTATTATTACTATTAAATAAAGTTTACACCATAGACATTAACATTAGCTTTAAATGATTTATTTCGTACTGAATTTTTGTAACTCCAACAAAAAATACCGTTTATTTCAAGCAAATTATTAGTTGAATGGGTCGAGTTAGGGACTCGGTGTCCAAAGAGGCTCATTGTTGTAATTATCAAGGGATTCTAGCAACTCCCCTTTATTGTCTCATGAATTCATCAAAAGACATGTTGTCATAATGCAGTTGCATTACAAAGCTCAATGTACCTGCGAATGTGTACCTGCAATGTTTTTTAAGAAAATGTGCCTGTTTTTTCAACGGTGGAACTTTTCTATAAATTAAAGTTAAGGTCTTAAAGTTCCTCTGAAATATTATTTGTAATGAATGTGTGATCGTTTCTAGGATATCTGAACATTTTTGTCAACATTTTCTTGATATTTTATCATTTACTGATACAGTTGACTCCGCTTATATGCACTCCGCTTAAACGAAACTTTCGGTTATATGCAACAAGAAATTTATCACGGTGCAACAAATTAAAAAGGCAAGTAGCCGAGTTAGTAGAATCAGTGCTCCTGGCTCTGCAGGTGCCCGGTTTAAAATGACGGTGCAACAAATTTGCATATATCCGAATATGGCTTATTTGAAAACTACGCTAACATGTAACTACGCCAAACCATGGTATTAGGATGAGCCCACTGTACTTTTTTTTAAAGAAATCTGACGATCAATCTCCAAAACTCATGTAACAATAAAAAGGTGAATGAATATGTATAATTTTTTTTATTATTTTCGATGACAACAAGCTCTATACAATAGCATGTATGTCATTTTGTAACTTGAATATTTAATAACTCGAATGAAATTGGTTGGTAAAAGTGAAAAGTCCGAGATTTCGTTTTATAATCAATCGCTTTCAAGCTTATAGACAAAAAAAACAGGAAGACACAATTCGCATAGCTCGACAACAACGATGACAGCGACAGTGGTGTAATGGATAAAGATTTGGGTGATCATTCGATCCACTCGCCTTGATACTACCTAATGAAAAAAAACCGATTTTGTATAAATTCCATCGAACATTTTTTCCATCCACGCCTCCGTCATATAGGTATAACAGACTATTTTAAATAATAATTATGCTCCTGCACGTTTCATGTGATATATCGCAAATAAATAAATATATAAATATATAAATAAATATAAAATAAATAATATATAAATAAGTAAATATATATATATATAATTTATATCAATTTTGTATTTTACTCGATAACTCGATTTTTTTTGGCACGTTGATGATTTGTGTTATCAAAGTTAAACTGCATGTATTTTGAAAAATTACCATGATTATCTTCATATAAATGCGAATATATAATTAAGTAGATGCAAGTAGACTCCTTAAACATTAAAAACAGTTATTTTATACATTTCATTATCTATTCCGAGTTGGGCAAACTTTAGCGTTGCAGTGTTTCTATTGCCATATCTTAAAACGATATACATATGTCTTCGCAAGAATCAAAGGACGAAATGCAACGGTTATACAAAATGTGAACAATGGTGAATGCAAAGATAGAGGAACAAAATATGCATTAACGGAAAGAGTTCACTTCATACAGGCAAATTCAATCATTTATCGGTCGCAAATGAGAAATATTAGTTAGTGGCGAAGATGAAATCCTTTTTCCAAATTTTTCTATCACATTTCTGTCAACGAAAACCTGGTCATGGATATTATGTATATATATGAAGATACCTACTTAATCTGTCACCTCGTTGCTCTTATGAATGTACGTATGCTATGACTTGTTTCAATTCATGTACATATTATATTTGTACATGGCATGCACTGTACATTGGATGTGGTTCTAACCACCAAAGGGTCTCTGAGACTATTTCTCTCCGACCAGTAACAGTAGACTTCACCACCATTTTTGGACATTCTTTAGAATTACATTTTTATCTCATTGGTTCCTCATAACAACAAGACAAAAAAAAACTCATAAAAAACTTCCCTAAAACATTCGTAAAAAACACGACTCCGCATCGATACATTCGTAAAAAACACCACCCCTTGTGTATATACATTCGAACGTTGGAAATATTGACGAGTCAGAAAAATGTATTTCACATTCAAACTCAAAGGGGGAGTTCCTGACCAACCCTCAGGCGTAAGGTCTGTCGTGTGCAATCTCTAGAGCACCCCAATTTTATTTGCAATGACCCGATTTCACCACATAGGTACATTCATACATTTTGCTTCAGTCATCCCGTCCCTTATGGTAGACAAACAAAATTCTCAAATTTCAGTCCACAAAAGGGAAAGTTTTCACATAAAAATTATACATTTTCTCTGCCTTATCCTACGCTAATACATGTGCAGGGGTGCATTTATAACGCGTGAAAGTGAAAACTGAATCAACCCCCGATTTGTGCCATCGACTGCTTTACCGAAGATGATTGATTAAAATAGAAATGTGTGCGTTTGTAGGATTTGCATGTGGGTGGGGAATGTTCGCAGGGACAGCATTTTGCCCCGTTTTTCTTAATTTTCATGAAAGGGAGATAAACTGAAAGCAGAGATTTGAAAACACGTACGTTTTCTTTGCTTGGTCTGCTGCGAAAATGTACGAAAGGGGATAATCAAAATTGATTTGCTCCTCTTGTAGCAATTTTGAATTCGCCATGGACTTACATCGGACTCAATTACAAACGATTACAGTTCCATCTATCTACTCAATAAAGCAACTGAGTGGTTTGTGTCCTTACTGACTTGAAGCGTGTGCTCAGATGATGTTCAGATTAATTGTGTGTGTGTGTAGGATTGTGGCAGCTGCGGAAATAGAGCGAACGACAGGGTTATTTAGCAGAAAAAAAAGAGTAGCAATAAAAATCAAGTTCAATTTGAAGCACAAGTTTCTGAATGTTGATCAAATTCTTTGCTGTAGAAGTTGAAGTTTGAGATGGGCAATAGAAAATAGAAACTGCCATTTTGCAAGATCTGCTTTGGAATACATTTGCAATCATTGGAAAATATTGACGGAGTTTTCATTTGGAATGATTTGGACAGTTTACACATGTCTTCTTGCCACGTGAAACATACATATATTGAATTGAATTGAAGAACTGGGGGTGGTTCATAGCAAGACACAAGATACTGCGACCATAAAGATCTATTTTATACCCATATTCCTTATCGTTATCTTCCTACATTCCCTATTGATTTCTGTATTAATAATGCCCCATTTAATAAATCTGTTAATTTCATTCCCCTTGCCCTGTAAGTACTCCACATAGCTCATAGCACTCTTAGGTTTGAAATCGTAGTTTTGTTCCATGAACAAGTGCTTTCTTGGCCAAATCTCTCTTGTTTCAAAACGGGTTCATTTGCTTAATGATCCATTGTCCGTAGTGTTTAATCTTTAACGTGGGAGGGCTCAATTCGGGGTATCTGAGCATGCTCCTTGGCTTTCGACCCATCCGTGTACCAATTTTGGCCTCCATTCTAAGTGTTGTTGTTATTTTCTACACGATATAAGTAGGCCATAATATTTTTAAAAGTTTAACTCAGGCAACATGACATCACTTACTTGGTTCAGATCCCAAATGTTGTCCGCTCCACTCTCTTAAGGAATATTGGATGTCCAACAAGGTATATTTCTTTGCGATTGTAGGTTCTTTGTAAAATTGGTTAAAGCTTGTTTTGCAGATTCAAACTGTAGTAGTGCGTAATTGTGGGATGTTCAATATTGCTTCCATCCCTGCTATCGGCTTCGTTCATTATTCTGTATTGCTGCCATCCCTGCTATCGGCTTCGTTCGTTCGATACACGCTAGCCTTCATTTTTCTACAGACTCATTTTTGGGTATTCTCCATGGCTTAACCTACGAAATGCTTTAGGGACCTAAGGCCTTAACCCTCCGATAAACACATGGGTCTGCCACATTTAGTTTTTAAGCGTTATCTTCTGATATTTGTAATGCAGCTATCGACTTGAAATTGCAGGTGAAATTCCTAAAATTTAATTTTCTACATTTTTTTATGGAAATGATTTATGGAAAACCCCATTCTAATGAAATCGTAGAACAGTCGCCCTCGAAGAGAAAAAGAAAAAGAAAATCCTTCCCGACGGACACGTGGTCCCTGGCTGGTCTCCATTATATTTTATATGTAAATAAATGGAATATCATACAGTTTGACAACTCTACTTATTTTTTACGCAATTAACGCAATTAGATTTGCAACGCGTCGTCAGTAAGAAATTTATAAAACATACCTGCGTCTTATAGAATTTTGTGTCTAAGTGGCACATATCTCCATACAAAAGAAACAGACAAAGAGACACATAGTTAGACAGTACACAACAGCGATAAAGTTATCATTTTCTCCTTTTCTATTCTCTATTCTCTATAACGATCAATTGTTGTTGTTATGTATAATATATTATTGTATTGTTAATTATTTAATCAAGATCAAGATGTACTCTCACAGCCACTCATCATTAAGAGTTAGGTCTGCCATTGATCAGATTTAACTGCGCCCGTGTGTATGCTATCAAACTAGACCTCAAACAGAATATTCGAGACGAAGTAAGGAGCCTGAAAGTGGCAACAGAAGAAGTAGAAGTATCCTACCAGAAATAGTTGAACAGGATTTCGATTCTAATTGGATTGAGTTTCCATAAATAGTTTGTGCATAGGTACCAGTGATTCCCAAGTGGAGCAGGACCCCCTCGGGTTCACGACATACTCGCCGAGGGTCTACGTTGGCATGAAAGAAGGGGGTTCACTAGCTGTGACGGCCCACGAAAATTTATCTTGTTCATATGGACCTGTTTATAGAACATTTATTCCCATTTTTTAAAACCTACCTTGATTTTTTTGAGTATTGTATGCTAAGAAGATCGGCGACTGTTACTTGTTGGGGACTTTCATATTAGATATTCAGTGCACCGCGTGTCGAGACTAGAAAGTGCCGCCCGTCAGCCCGCAGCGTTTATTCAGACGCGCAAAGGGATAAAAAAAGGATTTACGCTATGCTTGCAATATTACATGAAATTGTTTGATTCCTCACTGTTCATCTACGTGAATCCACATGCACATAAAAAAACCAAAGATTATATTGCACCCAAATAACTGACGGGTACTTAGGAGACTATAAAAATGAGTCATAATATAGAGCTACCATTTCCTGGGCTGTAAAAGTAATGACAAATTCGTTACTTTGTATCAGAATACTCGTTCCTATACCGTTACTAGTTACATGCGTTGGTTTCTTCAAACTTGATATTTTTATGTTAAAATTGATATTTAGGACCTCAAATAGCAACGTTGTATTCAACTGAATAAAGTATTTATGTAGGCGTGAATGCTATCTACGTTTTTTTAATTACATGAAACAAACACTCATAATGAGAGTACGGTCATTTGAAATATCATAAAAATGATCCATGCAAATAACCATAGGTTTTGCTTGTAGAATACTTTTCATTTTCCCTACATCTTTAAAAAAAAAACAATGGAATAATCTATTAAATCAAAACAAACGTTCACGAAATATTTGCAGTTTCAAGAGAAGGGTATACCAAACAACATATTATAGAAACGTTACCATACTGCGTAGATATCTACCGATACGAATAAATAAATCTTACTGTATACCAGCCCAAACATATCTAACCGAGGATACTAGATACATAGCGATACGATCGTATTCCACACAAATCATTCTCAATACGCTCTTCGGATTCAATGTAGATATAACTTACAAACAACACGGATAGGGTATACCTTCAAACCATATCGATGCGATGTTGCACAACACATCAAAAACAGTATAGATACAATGTATACTAGAAGGGAAGAGTAGAAAGTGAACGCACCGATGTCAGGAGTCGATAGTACATATAGGCAAAAAAGGGAATGATACCTTAATAGTAACGATATACATAGAGGAGTAACGTTTCGTTACTCGTTACTCAGTAACGAATACATCAATTTTGCTACCATACTACCCATTTCATCACACATAGCTTATTTGACAGATATGTTCAAAACATTCAATGAGATTAACTTGCAGTTACTAGGGATAGATTAAATTCAATTAAAACGAAGAGTGTAATTTCCGCTTTTCTAGGACGAATTCTACCAGTATCACATGCATGTCTGTCCATTTGATGAATCGGTATTGTCAAGTACCAAAGAGGAGCTGAATGTGAAATTAAAAAAAAAGGCTATCAAACATTTTTGTCTGGAGGCGGCAATACTCGAAAAATGTCCTGAGCTGTGGAAAATTGCGAGAAAACTCTTCATAGCGTTTCCCTCATCATACCTTGTCGAAAAGAGTTCTAGTGTCTTTATAAATTGCTTAAAAAACAGAAGACAATGAACATCATAGATCGGGGAGATTTCTTTACAAAAATAAAGCCAATCATTGATAATTTGCAATAAATCCATCAAATATAGTACATCCTTCCTATTAGAATAAGGATTTTTTTATAGTCCGTTTGGATGATTAAAGTTACGATACGTTATAAATGTTTACGTTTAGTTCTACAAAGTTTGCAATTATATTATTTTAATAATTAGAATATAAGAAAATATACTATTTTTCTTTTTATTTTTACCATTCCGAATTTAGGGTCGGTTATGGGAGTGGTAAAAAAAAAGGTCGCCGCGACGCAAATTTCCATCGTTGGATCCAATCTTCACATTTTTTTACGAGTTTTGGGAATATGATAGGTTCCACCGAAAGCAGATTAATTTTGCAAGTGGTCTTCGAGAAAAAAATGTTTGGGAAACTCTGTTACATACGCATGATATGAAAAAAAAATCAACACTATATCTTTCTGTAAGAGTAATAAATTATGTATTTTTTTCATCATTGAATAGTTTTATAATAAATGCGAAACTAACAGAATTCGCCCATCGGTTTGCTTACATTCACACATTTACATTATATCGTATTCCAATAGTAATTACTGTTAATTGTTTGTGGTCGTTCATTTGGTTTTACCATTTACTATTATAAAACACTTAGCCTTACAACACATATTCGCGTTATTTGATTTTTTTCAAGATTAAATAAAGTAATATAAAAAATAAATTACATTTATTTTTTAGTTTTTTCTTTTTTTTCAAGTTATCACTGTTTAAGGTTAGAGAAAGAGGGTTAAGAGAAGACAAACAAAACGACAAGGAAAAGTACACATATTTCCAACACAAAGAAAAAACACTCAAAGTTGAGTTTTGAAAAATTCGCACCGTACGTTCCAGAGTAATGAAAAGGTTTTTTTTTTGTTTATAATATTTATATGTAGCTTAACATTAAAGAGTTTGATTCTTTAGTACAGGTAATTAAATTCATTTTGTATTATATGGTTTTGTTTTGTTTTTCTCTCTTTTTTTGTTTTTAATTGTTTCACTTAAATAATTCAATACAGATAAATTCATAGAAATTTGAGATTTACTTGAATTCTTCGCATCTAATAATAGTTGTTTTTTTTTTCTGTAATTATTTTTAATTTGAATACGTAATTCATGGTTGTTTTTATTTCTTTTTAGTTTTATAACTTACAGTCTAAAAAGCAGTCATTTATTTCTCCTTAATAGTTATTAGTTTCTTCAATTTACATGTGTGTGAATATGAATATCATTTATGTATATCTTATTTAGGATAAAAGTGTTAGTTGTAAATCTATAAATTGTTTTTCATCATTATATAAGAAAACATCGGTTGAAGAAATGTGTTAAATTAAATGCAAATATACATAATTCAATTCAGACCAGAATATAATTCCAAAATACGACGTTGGTTAACAGCAGAGATACATTAAAAAATTGGAAGTTTTCGCAAATTTCTTGTAGGTAATATAATAATAAAAACATTCAAAATAATATGGGTGGTGCACGATGTGAACCCGGTTCTAGTTCCTACATCATCCACTCATGTTGTACGTATGTCTACCACGAGTGGATGTGACTTACAGCATTTTGCCGACTCGGAACAGGGGTACTCCTTAAGTATTGATATACTTATGACAGTGACTTGAAAGAGGTGGAGCCGGAAATTATGATAGTTGATGAATTCAGGGATTTAATATGGCAACCTCGGCCTAGAAGTCGTGCGTCGACTTCTTTCGCCAAGGCTACCGCCGTGGATGCCAATGTATGCAAAAACAAAATCTGTTTGGTATATATGTAATACGTAATAGGATTAAGAACAAGTTGTTTACAAGAGAAGGTGTTTCGAGTGGTTCTTAAGTCGTCAATTGTCATATTTAGGAGCGCATGGATAACTTGATTGCTGCTCCAAGATTATTGCACTCCTTTCGATGGCAAGGCAACAGAAAATGTTGCGTTCAAATGGCCTATATAAGAATAGAAGTACACCATTATAGAGTCTGCAGTCTGGATTCTACGTTATGCCTCGTCAGCGTAAATATTCACAAGTAACCGTGTAAATGTGAAAATGTGTAAAATTGAAAAATACGCTTACAAGCAAAACTTTAAAATGTATAAAAATAATACAATACAAACTCGATTTACGATTAAGCACTTGCACTTGCAGGGTCACATTTTTTAAATAGGGATAAAATAAACACAACAATAAAAATAAATTGTTTTTTTTTTTGTTAAATTTAGTATGCGTTTTTTAAAAAATTTGTCAGTTTAAAATTTATCAATTATCAAAAAAAAAACCCCAATCAGTGGTTGCGTAAATCGAGTTTGTATTGTATAAGAAAAAAAATGTTTTAAAAATTATAAACAAAACCAATTTCGGACACAGTAGTTGTCAATTGAGTCAACTATGCAGTTAATTGAAGTGGCAAAACTGAAAATTAAAAGCAAATAAAATCAAAATCAAATCAATCAAATAGTTTTGTTTTATTTTCATCTTATCTCCTCATCTTGGTTTTCTTTTCGTATCTCTTCAGAACTTAAGCATATAATTTTCACTAAAATTAAAATATAATTTTTTAGGCCATCTAAAAAAGTAATTATAAACTTAAAATTAAACAAAATAAAAGTCAAATAAATATATAAAACATAATTTAAAATTATTTATATAACGATGAAATTAATTATTCTGTTTCATTGCAAATGTACTCGTAACATTCACGTTACGCATATATACACGTGTATCCACAGATATATATATATATATTTATATATTTTATGATATTGCATATAAACTTTTTCAAACATTGATTTTGTTCTTTAAATATATGTATTTGATTTTTTGTTTTGTTGGTTTATAAATATTGATAATTAGGTATGTACGTAACTAATCAGCCTCATAAATAAGCTTAAAATGTAATTATTGTTAATTTTGTTTTTTTTTTCTTCCATCATTTTAAAATTTCCATATGTTTTTCTTGTGTAAAAAAATAAAATTCTCATTTTGTTTTCTGTTTTTTTTTTTAAATATAGTTGTATTTTTCTTTCGTATAGTGATTTAGATTTTTTTTACAATCTTCTATGTACAAAATAGGGGCTAACCTTAAATGAAAAATGAAAGAAAAACAAATTTAATACAATTAACAAATTTATCGGTGGGACTTAAAATTTAACAAATACTAAAGCAATATGAGAAACGTAAGTATAATCAATTGGTAGAGTTGACGCCACAACCGATATAGATCTTTCAATTTTGACTAACAAAAAAAAAATACAAAAACAAAAATAATTTTCACAAATGAATTGAGATGGAAATTGAAAGAAAATACAGTTTTCAGTTCTATTAATGATTGCGGTATATATCATGTACATATGTATATGTATCTTTTTTTTGTATATTAATAGTAATGGTCGTTTATTGTTGCTTATTAAAAATGTACACAATAATAAAATTCTTATTTCGATATTGTTTTTTTCTTTTTCTGATTTAAGACTTAGCCTAGTTTAAATGTAGAAAAATTATGTATTACCTGCTTTATTTGGCCACTGTACGTTAACAATAAATTTTTTGTGGTTGTTGTTGTTGATGTTGTTTAATAATTTGTTTTATATACGAATATATTTTAAATTTGGGTTTGTTAATTGCTTATTTTGTGTAGAGGATATTGCTGTATCAATTCGCATGCATGGTTATAATGATTACGTTTGAATGAACTATTAAAAAATATAAACCGAAAATGTATGAAAGGAGGGGAGTGGGTCTCATTGCTATTTGGTTTTTGAGTGGATATTTTTTTAATACGGATAAATTTAATGTTTACTAATACATCGTACAAATAGAAACAGGTCAAAAGCACCGATCTTCAGCTAAGTTTTTTTGTTTTTGTTTTGTTTATTTAAATACTAAAGCCTAAGCCTAATATAATAATATATACTTTTTTTATATGTACATTGCAATATAGTTTCTTTTTGTTTTGTTTTTATATAATATATTTAAATTGAATTAATAAATATAGCTTTACAGATATCATTTAATAGGAATATTACAAGTCAATATAAATTCTTTAATTTTCCTCTAAAAAACGTTTTATTTATTTTGATTGATTATTGAAAAAAAATTACAATAAAACAAAAACGATTTATTATTTACAAGGGTAGTAGCTATATAGAAAATAAGCTTGGATGTGAACAAAATAAGGCAACTTTTTTCGTCTTAATAATTTAATTGGGAATTTAAGGTACATTTTGCTAAAATGTTGATAAATATCATATATTAGATAGATAATACTTTATTTTTTGCTTCAATAATTTGCTCTATAATAAAAGTGAACACAAATTTTGAGAAAAGGGACACCAATGACTTTATGTAAAGAATTATTTTTGTTTTGTTTTAGTTTTGTTTTTTTATTCCTAACACATAATGGTTGCCAATTTGAGATCGAAAATTTTGATATATAAGAGTCTTAGAAGGAATTTATATGATTTAAGTTTTGTGCTTCACTTTCACACAACTAATCTTCTCAACAGAATGTTGCGGAACTACCTCATACGCATGTCGGTCAATAATCTATAAATGTTTGTGTACGTGTATGTTTTGTGTCTGTGTGTGTTTATTGTTTGTTTTGTTTCTTTTTAAGTCTAATTGAATTATGTACATCCTACGTGCTATCTTAAAGAATATGTTATAATTTACTTCACAATCACTATAGAAACATCGAAAATGCAGCGTTTCATGCTTGAATGTTTCAACGCTCGTTTATGTGCACCCCATGATCATCGGTTGGCTGGACTCGATCACTGTGGGTCGGGACTCTTGTGACTGCGAGTGAGGATGAGAGTGCTGGTGCGCGTGGCTTGTTACCACATATTGGTCACTGGGATTCGTTGTGGCGGTGGTTTGTACGACGTGTGTCATGATGGTTGGACCCTTTTGCATCGAGGATTTAATGGCCTGATGTTGCTGGTGCTGGTGTTGCTGTTGTTGCTGTTGTTGCTGCTGTTGTTGGTGGTGCAGATGCAAGTGGTGCTGATGATGCTGGTGCGGAAGGGTATGTTGCTGCAGTTGTGACGCAGTTGTTAGTAACATACTCGGAGGTGGATGTTGCTGCTGCTGCGGTGGTGGTGGTTGCTGCAGGGTGTTAGGATTGGCAATCATCACCACTTGCTGTTGCTGTTGGATGGTCAAATGCGGCTGTGGGTGGGAGTGTTGCTGGTGATGGAGGCTTTGTTGTTGCTGCTGCTGCGTTGGCTGGGACGAGGGCACAGACATTTGATGGATCATTGGGTGATGGTTGCTGGTTGGCGATTGTGAATGAATTTGAATCAGTCGAGGTGGTGAATGATGCCCGATGTGCCGAAGGTGAGGATGTGTGTGGGCATGGATTTGTTGCTGAAGTTCATATGCTTCGCGAGAGTCGGGCTCTGGGTGATCTTTGTCGTTTGGACCTAAAATGAGTAGATGGAACGTTAATATTGTCTCAAGAAATAGAATAAATGTAAATACAAGAAAGTCATGCAAATTGAAGAAAATATAATTACCTAAGCACTCAGATGTTGCGGCCGCCGCCATGGCTAACTCCTCCTCAAGGTTGTTGGGCTTGCAACTTGTTGTTTTCCAGTGTGTTCTCAGACCGGACGCACTTATGTACTTCTTGTCGCATCCTTGGCAAACGTACGGCCTGTCGTTTGTGTGTAAGCGCTTGTGCAGCTTTAAGTGTACAAACTGGGTGAATTTTTGTGGACACAAGTCGCAGGCGTACGGTTTCTGTCCACTGTGCAGTCTTAAGTGTGTCTTCAGGTTCGATGTCGACGAAAAGCGCTTCTTGCAAATGTCACACTGATGTGGCTTCTCGCCTGTGTGTACCAAATGGTGCTTTTGTAGGTGTGCCAATTGGGTAAAGGACTTCGTGCAGACATTGCATTTGAACGGCCTCTCGCCCGAGTGAGTTCGAAGGTGGACTTTTAAGTTAGAAAGTTGCCCAAAAGTCTTGCAACACACATTGCATTCGTAGTGCATTTTGCCATCCTTCTTCTTCAGCGGGTACGGCAGGGATCGGTAACCACGTGAACCCATTGAGTTCGGACTCAGCGGACTGCCGCTGCGGGGACAGGAATTTCCATCTGGACTTAAACTACTGGGTGGCGATATGCGCAGGGGAGAGAGTCTCTGAAGGGGCTGCATCAGGGGATGGGAGAGCATCTGTGTGCTGTTTTGCAAGAGATGGAGATTTGGTGTGGACCGGCCGTTCGAGCTCCGGTCGAAGGGGCTGTTGCTATGCGGTGGCGAGTAGGTCGACGTGGGTGCATGTGATATGACATTAGTGCCGTTGGCTGAATACGAACCATATGTACTGTATGGTGGGGTCTGATGGCCATCTTGGAACGATTGCGTAGTCGAGTACACAATGTTCTGCGGTTGTGGGCTTTCATTTTTTAGACTGTTTCTCGACGATGACATAACGATATCAGCGTCATGAATATGCGGCGGCGCTTGAGCTAGGTTTGAGCTGGAGTCTGGACTGACAGCGTTGCCGTAGCGCTGCGATTTCTTATACGAATATGCCATCTCGGTTGGAGACGTTGGGGGTGGCGTGGCATTTGGTTGCCGACGAGACGATTGATCAATGCTCATGTTTCCCGCCGCAGTTCTACTGCCCGTCAGTATGGTTTCAAGTATACTTGAGCTAGGTGGGGTGAATCGCATATATGCTTGTGGTGGCGGGGATGAAGTTTCAGCTTCATAGTACGGTTTGCTTAGAGGAACAATTGTGTGGGGTTCATGGCTCCCCTCAAGTACGATCACTGTACTTGTTGCTGGGGTGGATGTTGTTGTGGCCGACGATACCCTTTTTATGAGTTCTTCGTCCAGGGGCGCAGTTGTTAGCGTGGTGAGCACCATTTCGTCCTCCGCCGACGTTGTTGTTACACCCGTGCTGGCGCTGTCCTTATCCATTTCAGTCTTGACACATTTGTTGTTTTTGAACTCATACTTAAGGGGCAACTTCACCTTGAACTTGCGGTACTCGTTCTTATCACAATCGTTGAGTTTTTGTGTGATTACAGTCTCTTTGGGTTCGATGGCTTTCTTTGAGCAATCCAACACGTAGTTGTGTTCGCTCTCCTCGCTGTCGCTTGAATCTTCCGGTGGTGTCAGTCCATCCTCGTGGTATTCATTGCTATGATAACCCTCGTCTGATCGCACCGACCGCACGGATCCATCATTTGGAGTCAGTTGGTGCTCGTACTGCGCATCTCCCTTGTGAGAGATCGGCGATTGGACGTCCTTGTCCTTGCCACTGCCGCAGTCACTTACTGATGGCGAGCGGTCGCGAACGATCACTTGGATGCGATTTTGATCTGGCTCAGGCTTTAAATGCAAAACACTCTGATGGCTGTTCGTATGCCTCAAATGGGGTTGGTGTTGCTGCTGCTGGTGGTGTTGTTGATGCTGTTCTTGCTGCTGCTGTTGCTGTTGATGTTGGAGTTGTATATGATGTTGTATATGAGAATGATGTGAATTTGTGGCTGTAGATGTGATCGGTGGCGATGGACTCGATGTTAGTGAACCTCTTCGCGGCGGAATGTGCAAGCCCATTACGTAGGTGATGTGATTGTAAGCAACTTCGGGCGGAATTTCTGGTGCCTGCATGCAGGCGTAGTTTTTCTTAATCGCTGATGGCGTCTCATCAGTCTCTCTCTCATCCTCTTTGCTCTGGCAAATACTGTATGTAACACGTTCAGGATCAACGTCGTAGCCGAGTCGTTTCGCAAAGTCCTTACAATACCACACCATGAGTTCCTCATTAGGCAAAATATCGCGAATTGTATAGAAATAGATATTGTCCAGATGCTGGCATGCAACCAAATTCATTACGGATAGGCTGTAGGCTGACGCAACATATCGCATCCAGTTTGATTGGGACCGATCCGAACCATCTAGGTAGTAGAAATCATCGTCCTTAAAGATCTATGAAGAAAATAAAAGTTAAATTAAAATTCGAAAGGCCAAAGACATGAATAAGCAAAGCAAAGGAGGCATTTTTAGTATTGACAGCAAAAGAAGAAGTAATACCTTGATGTTTCCATAGGTAACATGACACTGTCCCTGCACCTGGAGTATTTACATGAAATGGAAGATCGGATGTGGTTTGGTTAGTTTCGAACGAAGCAACAATCACCAATTAATGTATGTTAATAAGTTATGGAGAGTGTGACAGAGATAGGAGTAAGTGCATTTGGCAAGCAGTTGTAAGGTGTTATTGGAAAAATGATAGACTTACCCGCCAAAAGTATCTTGCGGCATTCTTATCGTTGGGATAATTAGGAGTTGGAACGCCATCAAATGGCCCAAATCTTGTTCCACGCGGTATAACGCCGGTGCTCCATACTCCTTCAGTCTGTGGAAGAGGTTAACCATGAAGTTGTCTCAATTGAAGAATGTGTTTGGAGTGGGGATCTTACCTTGACATTTGGCGTAGATAACACCATCGATGGCTTTAATGTGAGACTCCGTGGCAGAGTCTTATCTGCTCTGTTGGGTACACCCCGTTCACATTGTACGTCGGGCACAATGTAAACCGCCAATCGCTCAAAGTCCTCCTCCTTCATACGTGTCACATCATAGTCCTGTGAGCCATCTGGCGAAGGACTGCGATTGTTGCTGGGCGGGCAGATGTTTGATGTTGATTGCGTTGTAGTATCCATAGTATTATTAATCATTATATTAATAGATTGTTTTTGTATTTATTCTATTTCCTTTATCAGATTTATAGTTAAACTATTTTTTTTTTTGGTGTCACTGGTCGGATTGTGGTGTAAGAGCATTTGTATGCGTGTTTTGATTTACAGCCGTAAGCACTCCTAGACTGCAATCATTGCAGGACTACAAGTATTTTTAAAATTATTCTGTAAATAAAAGGAAAACGAAAAAAAAATTGTTTAAAACCAACTGAAATACGGTTCGATATGAATTATGCAATGAAAACGTCTAGGGATCACTACGCAAGTTCGGCGTTAAAAGTCAAAGGCGAAGGTAAAATCATGGAAAAACATAGGAAAGAAACAAAAAATAATCATCCCCTATCATGTATTTGTTTTTTTTCTTCACAACTTCGTTGCTCCGCTGACACACATAATTGCATTAAGCCAAGGCTGCACCGCGCCGCCTGCTCATCTAGGGTAATATTTAGATAAGAATTCACTTTTACTTTGTACTATTAATACACAATTATACAACTAGCCGACCCTTCCCCATCTGTCACCGACGGGAATGCAAAACTAAGCTTTGTTGCACCTGAACAGCCCTTGGATGGTAATATTTTATAAATTATTATATCTTTTTTTTGTTGTATATGATAATATTTACATACATTTTAGTTTATATAAATTTATGTATTTACTAATATATGTCATCCATTTGTTGCCTCTTTTCTTAATTTGGCTTGATTGCCTCATACACACTCCTACAATGTATCTACGTATAAGCTCAATAGCAAAAATACGTTGTTTCCAGCTTTGGATTTTCTTTCCGTGTATTGATGCGCAAGGGGAGAGTGTATGCGTTTCAATGGCGTCGTGTAGTTCAAGACTACAACTTCAACGACGTCGACTCGGTCAGACGCCCTCAATGGAGGTCTCGTTCACGGATTCGATTTTGATTCTATGAGCCAAAGTCTCCGGCCATATACATACATCCATGGGCTGTATTCTTCGGCGCGCGCTTGAAAACTGAACGCAAAAAAACCGAAAAAAAAACAAATTTACAAAAAAAAGCCGACTCTTATTTTCCTAAACGTCCGGTATTTTCTGTATTTATCACCAGGATACTTTTAGGTATTTCACATGTAGCGCTTTAAAAAAAAAATACATTTTTTATCCACCTCTCCACTTAAAAACATATGCTTTGCATATTAACCACTTTTTTTTTAATTTTACCTTAAAATTTACAACAAAATTCATTTTTATAACGCGTATAGTCGCGGAGAAAAAAATTCCGTATTCGACACCGGTACATAGAGTTTATTATTTTGTAAAATGATTTAGTACAAAATCACCGTTATACCGTTAAATAAATATATTCGCGATATTTTCCATAAAGGGTTTACATATCTTAATAAAATTTATAATTTTTTATTTGATGAAAAGAAATAATTTTCCTTTTTTTGTGCGCCCTCCAAAGCAAGAATAATATTCTAACGCTCTAGCACTCGACCACCCTTACTGATGCATTCTGAGATGCACTGTGTGATCGGTGGCGGAAAGTTCTCCAACTTAGTACTACCTAAGGTTAGAATATACTTCTCTGAGAGGAAATTCACGAAAAGTAAATAAAAGATATAGCAAGACTCCTCAACACTGACATCGAATTTCTACTACTGACCCAAATATACATCGTCGTCGCAAAGAGAGCAGAGCGCAGAGGAGGAAGCAGTAGAAAATCGAAAACAGTTTCTAACATCGCATGCACTTCTCCAACACATGCATGAAATTCATAAAATTCATTTTCACTTGCAATCGCACGAAGCTTTTGCAAATAACAACAAAAAAAACATACAAGAACCGAAATAAAGTTTTTTTTTCTCTACTGCTACCCTTATACACAGTCCTCCCATGGTACTCGTATCCGAGAAAAAGCTTTCCAGAAACGTATACACGCACACAGAAGCAAAGTGCGCTGAGAATATTTTGTGTTCAGTTCTCTCGTGCCAGACAATTGCAAAAATATTGTGCAAGGTAACACACACGGAAGACTCCTTAGAGCTTTTGCTCAAATCACCCCCTGCAGTTCTCTTTCTGTTCATTAAATCCGGTGGTGGTAGTTCTGTTTCACATGTGCATGGCAGTGTTCGCATTTAAAATTGAAATCGAAATTTTTTCCACTTTCACCCCCATTTGACACTAGTCGTCGTCGTCGTCGTTGTCGTTTTTGTCGTTGCCACTGTCGCTAGCTAGCTTTAGCTTCTTAAACTGGCCTGTGTGTGAGTTCTATTTTCTTGCATTTGTGAGGTACGTTAAGACGTACCTTAGCTACACCAAAAGGTGTGCACATATTTAACAAAGGGGGATTCTATGTTTGTTCTAACCTTAAACTTAATTTCAAATGACTGTGCACAGATTGTTTCCGTATCTGTGAGCGGTGGATGAATGCGTTCTTTCTTAAATATCAGAGGTGACTTGCTGAATTTTGTTGTCCTTGGGTTTGGCAAATATGCAAAGGATCAGAAACTGAAAGATACAATATCACCCAGAACAGATTTTAGGTACACACAATTGCAGAGAGTTCGTCTGGGATCTCATGGATATGACCCCTAAATGACATTAAACATAAGCAGACACTAACATGCTAAATACTCACATTAAGTATAATTTCTGGTAAAAGAGCTGGTATAGATTACATCAAGAAGGCATGAATCAGGGAAACGTGTTTTGAAACAGAGAGTACTTTTTAACTGAATGCAACTTCGGGCGAGCCTCCTTCGATTCTTAACTGACATGTTCTTCTCGTGACTCCACTTTCGATTTTCTAACAAATTGTATGAAAATCTAGAGAAAACTGCCGCAATACGTATATTCTGCTTCAGATATTCCACCACGATACACGGTCTGCGAGCTTACACTCGCCGTTCGAACAATGCCAAAGCAACAAGAACGAGCAAACGCTTTCATAAAACAAATGTATATTATTTATTTGACATATGAATGGCTGTGGATGTGTAAAGTAGGAAGTGCATCGCAGATTTCGCGCTTTCAAGGATATTCCATCAGCGTCACGTCGTCGCAACATGTTTCTCGGGATGCAACATGTTTCGCAACACTGCAACAAGGAAGTGAAATTAATTTAAACGTCTTCATCTGATTCGTGAATCTTTCGCATTTTCATTCCCGGGGTGGTGTTGATGTTATGCAAGAGCAGAATATTTCTTCATACTTATACACACACATAGCATAGACTGCATCTTTTCGCTAGAAACACATGATACCCTTTAAATGCAACGATTTGATTCCAATTGTATGTAGGAAGAGTGTCTTGTTGAATTTACATGGTTGTTATTGTTCTGCTGAGATGTACTATTTATTGCACGCATCACATGCTTGCCGCATGTTGGGTGAAAAAAAAAAGAGCGAACTAATCACAGACATGGGGTGGAAATTCGAGTGTATGTGTGTGATAGAGAAATGCGGTTAATGTTGTTTAATTAAACGAAAAATGTTGCTCTTGCACTTGGCACGCATTCTGTTTTGGTTTTATTTTTAGAATGCCACACCGATTTATTTTGGTTTCATTTATGGATGGTTCATTTTAGTGGTTATTTGAAAATGAAATGCAAATGCGGACAGTGAATGGGAACTGAGTGGAAAATGACGATTTCAAGGCTAACGATTTGTCTTTTGTTTCCCTTATTTGCACTTGATACGCTATTCTGTGCCATTAAAAACTTGGCAATGAAAACCTACAGATAACAACAGTGGTTTTTATCTAAGTTTCCCAATTGTTCGGAATCAATTGAACTGACCGTGCATTCCAGGGAAGTAAACATGCGACAATCAAACTGTGTACATTCAATCAGTTGAACACTATAAGATTCAAGCACAGCGAGCCAATGTCAGTTCTAATCGAAACCAGGAACTATTCAATAAGTCAGCAATTACCCTTAAAACAATATTTTCAGCACGCTTCTCATACGCATGCAATAACAAATCTACAAATCTATCAAAATGCTAAGTACACGGAACACAAAATGTTCATATATTAGAACATCATCTTGACCTTGGCTTTATTGCGCCAAACGCAATTGCAAATGCTCATACACATGCACAGGCGCACACACATATTGCGGTGCCAGCCAAGAGAATATGAGTACGGTTCTAATTAAATATTTGCACTATATGCCTGCAGAAAAATTATTTTAAGCTTTTTTTTTACTTTCTGGTTGACATCACGTTAAGCACTTGAAACTGATAAGGGGTTATAGAATATTTCGCATGCAATCAATAGGCTGTACATACGTGTATGTACATATGTATTCCTGGAGCGAGTATCGCTACGAAAGTATAATGTTTCTTTGTGCATGTATCATGTGCCATTATCGCACAGCTTGTTCACTGATAACGTGATGACAAGTGTGCAACAGTGGGAGGAGTTCAGAGAATAGAGAAACTGAACAAATGAATAGAACAGAGAGAGAGAGAGGGAGCAGAGTACAAAATCAAATAAATTGAACCTTCAAATTATGATAGGCTGAGCAATTGCAGTTCCTCTTCCTTGTTGAGATAGTTTTGCATTCGTTTGCAAAGTTTGCTGTCTGTTCAAAATGCAAGCAATATTCTCAGTTTGTTTTGAAGACGCAATTGACGCAAGATGCAGTTTCCAATTAGCTAAGTCGAAACGTCGAACGTCAAATGGGAGCCTGTCCTTGAACTGATTAACGTAAGTTCAACAAGTACATTCTGGTTTGAATTTGGTATGAGATGAGTACGCATGGATGTGTGATCAGGCGATAAACTAAATCATGTACTTGTAGTCAGTCAGTTAGAATAAGTGAAAGGAAGTGCGAATATTTAGGGGGTTGGTTTATTTATTAATTATTGGCGTAGCAACGCCTGTATATGCATTCAAAAAGCTTGAACTGTCCTATTCACCGAGACAAGAAGATTGGACACAAATGTTTCTAAATGTCAAGGCATTTATTTTATTTTAGTATAGAGGCAATGGCCTCGAACGCTTGTAAGGAGGAAAACAGAAACAAAATTCCAAAAACAGGCCAATATTTACTACAAACTGAACTATAAAGATCGAAGCATTTGAGAATTGATGAGCACTAGATAAAACTTTGTCTATTTATAATCATTTTTGCAATTCGCAAAACGCAATTAAAACGTAAGATCACACAATTGCAAGTTCGTTGCCGCGCACACTATTAGCATTCATGTTGCGAGAGAACTATTTTTGAACACTATCTCCTCGCACCCCGGAAGACGTTGGATAATTTGAAAAGTTTTCAAAATTGATTTCGGCTCTATACCGTATGCTTATCTGAACAGATGTCTCCAACGCCCTCGGCACCACCCCTCGCAATAGTTGTCCAAATCTTGTTGGAGGTTGTCTGTGGGCAATTGTAATCGACAACGATGCAATGTGCAACCCTCACGAATTGCAATAAACGAGAGAGCGAGAGAGGAAAAAAAAAAGGAAAATGATAACGACCAGTCAAGGCCAATTCAGTCACCCGTGGAGATTTCCCACATGCATTATACATGCCACAGTGTGGATAAACTTTCATTATTGATGTGTGCATTTCGCGGGAGAGCTTTATTTGATTGCCGGGGCGGTTGAGGAAAATCAAGACACCCACAGTCGGTGCACGGACAGAAACTATCACCCTTGGAGAGGAGCACATACACGAATGCACTGTGGATGCACTCCTACTCTATCTACGTAAACACGAATGTGTGTGTAGACTTTTTGGGGTGAAGATAGTAAAAAGCTCCGACACGCGTGTGGCAAGAATCAAGAGAAAAACAACAATGCATCTACTATCTAGGAAGTCTGTGAGTGAGGGTTGTTTAGAATGGCGTTTGCGGCTTTCCGCGCACACTACTCGTACTTAAATACGAAATTTGTGCAATGTGTGTGAGGCGAGGAGGCATGCACCGCAAGACCTTCTGTGGGGATGCGCATTTTTGTATAGAAGTGCATGCAATTTTCACCAGGGAAAATGTTATCAGATAAATGCAAGTTTGCCAGGTTCTAACTAAGTTCAGAAATACTTGGATCCTGGTTAGAGACAATCTAAAATCTAAGCAAACAATCAAGACTTCCGCTCTTCAATCAGAACTAGAAGCGACACGGTATCATAAACACCGAACGAAATCGCACAAAAATCAGCATCCATCACTATCGAAGCGAGACTGCGCTCGTAAACGATCGTTATTATTTTAAATTATTTTGTTTTTGCTTATGTACAGTTGGTTGGAGAGGCAAATTACAAAACGGCAGTAAAAAATATCGCTTTCGCTGATTCTACGTTTTCCAGCAGTGACCTTGACGTTTTGTTTTTTATTTTTATTTTTCACGTATGTAAATATTATGTACTTCTGTGCATTTGAATTCACGGCTAGTGAGGGTGGCAAATCTCTCAGCCACTCATTCACCCATACATGCACATACGATGAGTGAGGAAAAGCGGGAGAGCTAGAAGTAAGTAATTAACGAACTAAAATTGAAAGCGCTCAGCCGGCCGGCAAGCAGGAAGGGGTGGATTGCAACTTGCAACTCGTCATGCATTCAATTTGGAGACTAGAGAAAAGTTTCAAATGGCAGTGTGTACGAGACAGATGCTTAATTTACATCATTGAATGGGGAAAATATACGTGTTTTGTCTCGTGTGTAGGGTTGAAGAGGGCTGCGGGGTGGCATTGTGATGCTTAGACTGTTACCTAACTGCACAGAGTAGCGTGACCACAGAATGGTGAAACTTAATACAACACAAACGGCATCATATCGGTGGTCGTTTTTCGTAGAAGCATACATCTTTTTTATCGCAATTGCTATTGACAGGTTCAATTGTTGCCAAAAGCGTCTAAGTATAAAATCACATCGTCGCTTAGATGCAAGAGTCTGTCTGTATTTGTGCTCCTGTTGGACTTTGTGTGAGTGCAAAAATTGCTCACGCAATTGGGGTGAGGGTAGGATGATGTCCGCTTCAGCGGGTTTCGTTGCACTTTAACCTTGAATTCGAAGCGCATGTCTAAGAATGCTGGAACAGGTATCGGTGTGCACACTTCACTTTGTGTTCGTGTGTCTGTCGATGAGAAATGAGTGCCTTGGCGTGTATTGGTGTGCGCGGAAGTTTCCCTTTTGGAATGGATGAAGGTGAGGGTTGCAACTTTTGCAACAAAACAAAGAACGCTCAAAAACAACGTTTATGGATAGGGGAAAAGCTTAATCGTGGATGGTGGTTGCATTGTTTTTAGGGGGCGAACTACGAACGAGAGTGGGTGAATATTTTCTCTTTCTGCAATGCACTAATGCGCTTTCATCATTACTTTCGCTTCTGAAGACTGATGTAGTGCCTGTTGGTGGAAAGACAATGTATTTTTAGAAGTCTTTAGAGATAGTGTTGGGCGGGGGTTGCACTGAGGTGGGGTTATTTGGGGTCAGTTGCAAGAAATGTATTAACCCCAATGGATGTGGATTATTGTCGATTAAGTAGCCAGGCGTAAGTTGAGGGGTTAGGAGCTTTCAGCAAAGTTTTGAGCTTTCGAAATTAAGATTTCGCATTGACTGAAGTTCTACAATGCACTGGGCATTATCAAATTGGATATTAATCAAGTCCATTTTTTGACACTTTTGGCAAGCGTTGCGAAGTATAATGTGGATTTCTTGATAAATCTTCAGTGTCTAGCTCGATTTGATATGGTTCATCTGATTGTGGAAGTTTATTATCGCTTCTTATGCTATTCAAATTACCTCATAAATTAAAAGCACACAAATGTGCAGCCAAACAGAGTCTGAGATGCGCCAGAAAATATTACTGTAACAATTGAGTCTACTACAATTTGGACTACTTGACAGGCGGAACTCTTCTCAAATCTATTAAAAAAGTTTCCGAAGTATGCATAAAAATGCATTTTGTTGGCATTTCTAACATCCTGTTACTGCCTACCCATCAAATTAAATCGTTTATTTATATAACTTAATTTCAGCAAAATATGCAATATATTGAATCGGCTACTCAAATACCCTAGGTCATTTACATTTGACTTGAATTGCATCTCGCAATCAATTGCGGTTAAGTACCCGTACAGTACAAAAGTGCTCAACACCATTTGCTGATAAATATTAAAATTGCAAAAACAAGTGCATTTCCATGCTCAGCGACGACGGGAAAAGTTTACAAAACTGCGCAGTGAAAGTCATTCACTTGGCTGCAGTGGGGGTTGCCGAATATGCATTCATTTGCCTGCGCTTAAAGGTAATCGCCCTTTTTTCAAATATTGACGGGATTTTATTTTGTAATTGTTTATGGCCCAAGGTTGCCATGTTTGGATGTGCGGATTCCAATAAATGTTTGAAAATCTAATGCAAAGCTTTTGTTCGGGGAACGTTGTGTATTTGATTTATTTTTCATTTTTGGAAAAGCTTCCTCACAGAATACTGTTGAAAATGGTTATACACAATTAAATTAAGAGCTTTTCAAATGTACTGTGTGAATTTTGTAAATAAAGGAGTTCATTGCACTTCGTTTGTGTTTCAAAAATTTAGATTTATACAAGTGATTTTATTTTCATTAAATTATGTTCCATTTGCACTGTGGGGAATAAAATTAAAATTGTATATTCAAGTTAGGTTTGTAAAATGTGAATGAAATGAAGAATTGAGAATGGAGAGGAGAATCCTACATGCAATTAAAAAATAATAATAATTAAATATTCTTCATAAATAATAGAACTCTATTGGCAAATAATGTTGTCTTCAGACTCAAATGCATTCACACATTCAAATGAACCACTCTCAGTCAAAAAAAATATTTATGTTAATATAATCCATAACAATAATTTAAAATTTCTTAGTTTAAAAAAAAAATTTATACATATTTATAAAATTTATAAATAAAATATTTTGTCCAACAAACACTAGTATCAACTCACAAAATAATCAGATTCCCGGAGGGTGCACTCGTGAGGGTTGGTCTTTCTATCATCAGATTCATTGAAGAATATCAGTGGCTTCATTGCCAATCTTTTTGCAAAAACATATGTAAAATATAAATCCGACGATACAATGAATCTAATAATTTCGAATATTTTTTTTTAATCACAAGGAAACGATTTTATTTTAATTGATATGCGTCTACACCATCCCCAAGGATCTAGACACAATGGCAACAATTTTGGGGTAGGCCATGATTATGGTGATGATATTGGCTTAAGGCAACAACAACAACAAGCTATGACGACGACAGCGATGTCTGCTCTAACTATGATGACGACAACGACGGCGACGGCGACGGCGACGACGATGGCGACGAAGACGAGAACGACAAAGTCGGTAGAACCTCATGCGGCCATTGAACCCGTAGGTCGGCTGGATAACTGACTGGCTGAGTTGACTGATAGTCTACCAACTACTCACACAGGAATAATAATGCAAAATGAAAAAAAAGTATATCATATAACACTCCTCATAAAGGCTTTTCGCTCGGCTAGCCTTGTTTGTGTGAGTGGCGCTTTTAATATTCTGCTACAGCTGAGTTTTGTTGGTACTGTGCCTACGGCTGTACGCTTCAGACAGGGTTTGAGTGCACGAACAGGAATTTTCTGCACTCGAACATCGCCGCCACCGCCGCGCCGCCGTCGCCGCTGCCGCTGCCACTTCCACCATCGCCGTCATCACCCCGTCGTCGTGGGTCGTTCACAGAAGGGCAAAGCCCTTTGCAGAACAAGGGAAATTTCACTTTTCATTTTTTGTACCGGCCCCCTCCAACTCATGCATCCTGTCCCGACAAGCACCGCCCGCTGTATCCACACCACCTTGTGAATCCTGCAAGAAGTTCGTCCCCAGCTATTCCGTCGGGGTTTGCGTTTGTGTTTGTATCTGTGTATTGTCTGTTATGAAAGTGCGCCCAAAGGGTGGCTGGTTCATGATGGTAGTGGTGCTTGACGGAGCCGGTGTCAATGAACTCTGCAACAAGGATGTGTACAGATTGCATGGTATCTGAGAGGGATATCTGCACGAACAATAATTCTGGAAGTCATTATTCTCCTACATACATACGTTATTATATTTGAAGATTACTATTTTAGTTTTTCAACACTAACCATTTTCATGGGTCTATTGATTCCCTTCACGAGAACTCACTTCAAACGCGATTTAAAAAAATTCACAGTTCTGAATATATTGCGAAAGTACGAGTGATACTTTGGTAACTTAATTCTTATTGACTGCATATTTTATTTTATTTTATTTAGGGAACTAAAGCGTTTTGTTTATTAATCAGTCTTTTCGGTCTCGAGTACACAATAAGTTGTAAAATATTTATTATTTTTTTGTTAAAAATACAAAAGCTACAGCAAAATAGGAAGCACAGTCGACGCCATGACCTGCCTTACACGATACCATCCCGGGATAGGACTAAAACCGATAAAACAGCAGAAAAGGACAGGGCAGAAGGAACCGTTATGCTGGTGCTGTTACTGCACATCGCTGATACAGGTACCCACACAATCATGCTGCGCTGTCATGGTGTTGGTGCACCGTTGACGAAATTCGCTACCCGAAAGCTTTCGGAATTTGTATGTATGCAAGGATTTGTGTGTGGTGTTGTTGGTGGAAATGGTGAAGTTTCTGATGTTTGGTGGAGTCCTTGTACGTTGCAGGGAGAATTGGAAAATTACATTCATATGTAGTGAATTCCGCATACGACGTACGTTGGCTGTTGGTGTCTACAACGATGACGATGAGGTCAACAACCGGATGGGGAGGAATTATAGCAACAACAACAATAAAACTGCGTGTATGGTTGTTACTAAAAACCAAATAAAAATTGCAATCGAAAGCGCCATCGCAAATTTTGTTCCCACTACACATACATACACACTTAGAGGCATAGACCTGCTAGGATGATGTGTCTCTGCGTTGTTGTTGGATTTGGCCACAAAACAAATTTGTAAATCCATAGGAGGGCGTCATGCTGGTTAGCTCTGCAAAAGTGTTTCCCTCTTCGCAGACGACGAGGATGAGGACGAGGACGGCGGTGGCGGTGGCGGTGACGGCGTCGGCGGCGGCGGTGGCGACGGTGGCGGCGGCGACGACGACGGCGACGACGCCAACGATGACGATGACGATGCCGATGATGTTGTTGACAATGAATGGTGTGTGAGTACAAGGTGGGATGGGCAAGGACGATGCTGGTTCCTTCTTTTTTTCATTTCTCCTTCGTTTTTTCACGCTCCATCCCTTATACTATCGCCATGACCACAGACAAGAGAAAACGAAATGTGCAAAAGTTCTTCGCTCTTGTACCAGCCCAATCATCATCCTTGCAAAGAAGGGTAGGAAAAAATTATTATTCCGTCTTCTGCTCGTACAAACACATTGAAAAGTGTTCAGTAAAAGTTTTTGTTTTTGTGCTTCACCGAGGGGACTCGATGTTGATGTGTTGAGCCTGTGCACGTAAATCACTTTAATTTGTGCGATGCGGTGGCATGGGGGAAGAGCTTTTGCATAATACAACCGTGCAACTTGTTGGTGGAAAAGCGAACGAACGTCCTTGGGTGTGAATGACCCCAGCGAAGTGATGATGCTGTTGGCTTCATGCTTGTGTGCTCTTTGGGAGTGTTGGGGATTGCTGCTCACGGCGCGGCGGCGGTTGTATTTGGGGGTGCGTTGCACTTTTGTAATTTAGTAGACGGCAAAAAATCGAGTTTTTTTTTTCTACCATAATGACAGTCTGGGAAGTAAAAATATGTTTGTTCTTTCGAATACTGTTCGTTTTTGTCTGATGTTGGATCTCTTGAGACGTTTACTCTCGCTTGCACCGACAGCGACAGAGGCGACTATTGATTTTGTGAATGAACGTTGACTACTGCGGAAGGGTTAATTAATTTATGAAAGACAAAGCTCGACTGAATGAGAATTTAGTCTGTGTTTGGAGTGGGATAATTGACCATATTTTTAGCAGCCAAATGGAGGATCCAGTTTTCAAATTGATTGTGTTCATGAATCAAGGCAAGTACGAAGTCAGCCAACATCTACACATTTTCCGTGCAAACTACATCGAAGACTCACGTTCTGCACATCTTGAAATTCCCAAATAGGCGGACCCGGACTGCAGACAAAGTGAACACACCTCAAAACGTAGCAAACAAGTCATAACTTCGCACAGCTGCAGACAGTGCATGCACAGGAAGAAGCTCTTCACATACATACTGTATGTACGCAAGTACGTTCCCCAGAACCGTTTAGGTATCAACAAAAAACCGTATCACGCACCGTCGCCCGTTAGATGATTAAGAAAATGTTTTCATCCACCTCCATTGGTCGTCATTACCAATGCAAGACACGATCTTAACACATTTTCAGCCTTCAATTGCATTCCATTCCGAGTACACTAACCATGCATGCAAGCTGAAATGCACAAACCGATTTTTTCAGTGTAAGCTTTTACCGACACAGAAAAAGCTCACCACTTCGTTGATAGTCCATAGCAGTTGAAGCCATTGCAACTTTCCGAAGGCTTCCGCTCGAAGTCAGTGTCAAACGCGTGCTCACTGATTCAGCCCCGAGCGCAGTGTTTTCCCAACTCTGGGCTCAGAACAACAGCAGCCACAGACACGGTTCGTACACACAGACGAAACCCTGACATTCCACCGAGAGTGTGTGGTGGTGGTTGGCCTGGCTCTTACGACCGTCGGATGTGCTGTGCTCTTGTGTGCAGCGGCGATTGGTGTCGCGCGATGTTTTGTCTCTGGCGTTATGCTTTGTTTCCGTGTGCACGGTTTGGTGAGTATGGTAACCCTTTCAAACAGAAATGTTGTACGCGTTGCATTCAACACTTGTTGTGTGAAGCAGTTGGGTGTGTGAGTGTGGTTGAATTATTTCTTTGGCATCGCTTGAGTAGGTCGGCCATTCACCTTTTGTGTGACGTGAGAGCGACCGATGCCTGAACAGGATTTCTAGAGCTTTCCTCGCGCCAAAGCTTGCTATGCGGGCAATTGTTGTGCGAATTGAAATTCATCTCACACTTGTCTGTCTATTACCTGCGTGCATACCAGAAAGAAATTTACCGTTTCTGATGAAGGCAAAAAACACAAGGAATAAAAGGAACCACAGCGGCTCAGCAGCAATGCTGAGGGAACAGCAAACAAAACAGTAGGATAACCTGTGCATCGAAATGAAACGCAACGTTATGCAAATAAATTATGTCTACAAACATACGGTGCGTCGTAGGTTCCCTGTCGGCGTGTGACGTCTGGGTTCCCTGACGGCGAATGGAGTGTGCAAAGAGAAGACGGAGAAAAACAAGGAGTACCCACTACGAGTGCATCTGATGACACAATATTGGCTCGGTCCGAGGTTATTGATATGAAATTGAATGGGGACGCGACAAATCAAAAGGTAAATGTGATAGACGAACAGGTACCTCGTGTCGTACCGCGGTTGGTCTTGTCAATTGTCATAGCAGTCACATTTGATGCATGGAGTGTATTTTTTGGTGTCAGATTACATGGGCATCTAACGGGACGTGCAGGGATGATTGCTAACAAGGGTGGGGAAGTGGTGTCGTTTGATGGGGGAATTAACCTTGTTTTTACAAGTCTTTGATGACAAAGTCTGAACAGATAAAATGCCACTTGCAACAACAGTTTTATGACAATGATTAGATCGTGTGTAAAACAAGGCAAAAACTACTTCGTGTCACATTAACAACAGACTACCTAGTCAGCATTAGAAACTAATGAGAATTCTGAAAAGAATATTATTTCGCGGAATAGTCAACAGGTTTCGAAACGTTCCTGGAACACGTTGCCAAAGAGTGTAACCACTTTCTTTTGGGCGAATATCTCGCGTGCGCATATATAACCAGATTATAAGATGGCTCTAAACAAAAGCAATAACAAATCTCTAAAAATAACATATTTTGTCATTCGAAATAATAAAACACCACAATCAATCAATTTCATCATTATCGATGTCCAAGTCATCGTCGAAGAACGCCGAAAAAAAACATAAGCATACGCCATGCGGCCGTGCGGAGTTCAATGCTACAGTTCAAGGTTAAGCCAATTGAAGAGCGTAAAAGGAAGGGTAAACGAAGACGATGATGATGATGATGATGATGGTGGTACCTGTCATACATGTACAGCCATAACACGGCAATCGCTTCCTTTATTAGTGAGCAGCGCACACCACTACATCACACACTGACAGAGGGTCCGCCCTGGCAAACAGAAGTCAACACTAAGTGCTTGAGTGTCTCCCCCGGATTATTATGTAAGCAAGGCAGATGATTGTTTCTCATAGGGCCAGAAGTTATGTGCAGAACCGACCGGTGAACAACCTTCAAAAGTGAAGAAACTCAACGACTTTGCCCTTCTTCAATTCGGACACCAAGTGATAGATGGAATCAGTCTGCGTGGTCTTTGATATCAGTCATACATACAAATGACGGAAATCCCTTAGCCCCATAAAACTCGCTCACTGACTAGGTGGGAGGGCAGGAATAGTCAAAATAAAATAAGACATAAAAATAACAACAAAAAATAAGAGTGAAACAGACAGTTTGTAAGCCACATGTCAAAACGTAGGGGAAAGAACAATCGAGTGCGCATATTCTACAGTTGAACGCCCTTTTCACGGCAAGTGATTCCTTCTTCTTCTTCGCCATCGTGGTCGGCACCACCGTCGTCGTCGTCGTCGTCTTCACCGCGTTCTTGTTCTTCTCCCGAGAGCAAGAGCCTTTTTAGAACAGGTTTCCCTTCATTCCAACTTCGAACTCCGTACACAAGCAGCCTCATCTCTCTAACAATCATCAAAGTGCTGCTTGGTTAACTGCTGCTGTTGTCTTCAGACACTGAGCCCATGAGATGGCTTGCTATTGCTCGGCGCGGCGCGGCAGTGCGGCGTTTCGGTTGGGGAAGAAATTCAAACGAAAATGAAACCATTTCACAAGAAAGGCTAATGCACTATGGGCCAGGGAACTTGGGCTGGGCTTAGGGCCTACAGGATTGTCGTTCATTCGTTCGTTAGTGAAGCCAACTGAGATGGAAACGAAAGAGAATGGCAAGAGGAAATGAGATGGAGGAAAGAGACGTTCATTGAACTTCGTCGGATACTGGAACGCACCTGGGCGGCATGTGATAGCATGTGTGTTTGAATTTTCTAGTCCAGCAACCTCTTTGAGTGGTCAATGAATTCTTCCTTTCAATCCTTGCAGTCGCTGGCGCACACTGGCACACAGTCACACAGATGGTGCGCATGCGCGAAAGCGACTGATGAAAAAGAGTGCAAGTGATGCATGTGCATGTACTGGGGTAGTTATGACTGCTTTATGGTCGTCAGCGAGTTCTGCCAGTACAATTAGGTACCCCTTTTCTTGGATGAGGGATTTTTCCCCCCTTCTATCGCTCCCCTCGTTGGCTGACATTGGAACTTGTAATATTTTAATTCGACGGTCTCCAGAGGCAAATGACCATAGACAAATTGTGGACACAAAGCGAAGAAGACCTGATTTTAGTAGCGCGCAAAAAGAATAAAAATCCGACAGCAGCAGCAGCACAACGACGGGAGGAAATTAGAGAATAGAAGCAACGATGATGGCCGGCAGTTAAACCCACTCATCGTTGTTTGGTGGCGGCTCTGTGGTAAAGTTCTTTGGCATTTGTCTTACGATTCATTGACCCCGGCAAAGTTGCCGATGGATGAGCAATGAAAAACCAAGGTGACTTTGATAGTGGTGATTATGAAGATGTCTTACACAAAAAAGATATGGTATTTGGTCGTGTACCTCAAGTTGCCACCAATGCTGTCCAAGACGATGGTGTGGTAATGATGATACTATGGGAGAAGAATGTCTGCGCGATTCCATTTCACTGGGTTCTTGACCGAACTCAATCGACGGACAGCGGCAGTGGTTCTCGCACACAAATAAGGGTATATGAGATAATTTTCATTTTCATTTCAAGGTATTCTCTGTTCTGTTCGCGAATAGAAGTAGCAACAACGAAGACTGTATAAAGTACTAAAGTGTTCCTCTGTTTTTTATGGTTAATAGGCGTTTATTGCCACCATGGCAATGGTCAACAACCTCGTCGCTGTTGTTTATAGAACTATCTATCTCTGGCGTTCACTCCTCGGGGAGGTGTGAATTGATGGTTGGGAATTTTATCTAATTCATTACTGTTGTTGTGCTTTGGTCTTGTATGTGGGTAGGGGTATATATTGTTTTTTCTTTGGAGGGGTTTCTTGAAGCGCAAATGTATTTGCGTTCTAAGTTTATTCGCAGACTTGTAATGGCTTGCCGAAGAAATAGATAACTAGAGATTCATAAATTATACATGTAATGCGGGCATATATGGACAGAGACAATTCATTTTGAATTGCTTTTTTGGTTTCTAATCATGATTTGATTACTGAAAGTAGTGTTCATTAAGTAATATGTTGGTAGAGACTATCATTCAAATGTGTTAAACCTTTGCTAAGTATGCATAAAATATAGTGGGGAAATATGTGATTATCTGCAGGTGTGTTACAATTAAGTAGAAGGGGTTACGACATTTTCAATGGTTGACATCATGCTGAATGAACTTAATCAATGACTTAGTGCATGAGAACGAAAAGCACCTTTTCTGTAACACCGTCGGTTTATACGTTATTCTATGCTTCACAATCAACTTGAGTCCAATTCAATGGATTGCCGTCGGCTTTTGCTAAGAAACATAAATTAAACAAAAACATGTGTCGAAACATGTCCGGATAAGATTTATGCTCAAGTAGAGGAATAGATCAATCACTCAAATATAAGATCATTTCCTCAGTGATGCTCATTTCCAGCCGCACCATCCAATTGGCCTTGACAGTCAAAAGCAATTGTCAACAGCATAGGGTAATAGATATTTTGCCTTTTGCCTCGAACAAATTTAGGTATTACCCAATAAATCTATTTCCGCAGCTGCTGGCTACCTTGCCTGCTCATCAATTGACCAGTTTGTGTTGTTAGCTCCCAAGCCGAACTTACGTAATTGCAATAATTATGACAATTATATTTAAAATTAATGATAGACTCCAACAATACAATAGCATCGCACAAAGATATTACACACAGAAATACAGAGAGAAAAAAAACACAGATAATTATCCCATTACGTAAGTTTGTGGTGGCGACAGCAAACAACCTTGATAAGCAATTCTCACGTTTTTCGTTGGATTCATGTGGCTGGAATCAAAAAAGGAAGCTTCAGCAATACATACAAATCACCCTTCACCCAGAGATCTGCACACATTCACAATGAAGTGGAGAATCGAGCTCCATAACTCGATGTGTATTCAATAAATCATAATCATCAACAGGTTCTAGAGAATCAGTACCAGATAATCGACTCGGATGACAGTGTCAATGACATGTGTATTTTGAATTGAAACTGAAAACGAAATTTCATGTGGGACAGTTAAAGTAAACAGAAGTTTGCAATGGCAAACAACGTAGAACGTAAAAAATGTTTGTGTAATTATATTCAGCCTTGATATTGAAATTGAATTGCGAATCTCCAAGCGACTAGCACCCAGGGAGAAGTGATCACGAATAAACGAGCGAACAAGAGAGTGTGTGGGATAGAGAAAAAGTCAGCATGATGAAGAGGGTGTAAGAGAGGCGAAGAGACCAGAGTGAGTCAGGTATTAGAGAGAAGTCAACAAAAGTCAAAGTCAAGGACTTTTGCGAGAAGCTTTCAGTAAATAAAATATTTTATTATTATTCTTGAATTGGTGCTTGCATGTATTTGCCCTTTTGGTAGTGGAAACAGGAAAAATTAAAAAAAAAAAACTAAATAATACCAATTTGTAGCAAATAGATATATAATGATTGGGAGTCATTTGCATTTGGATACCGTCTGTGTAGGTAATTACCAGATGAAATGCGTCTAGTTGTAAGACTATACACTACAGGTGTCGTAGAGCGATTACTGCGCACGAGCTCCTCTTATGTAATCGCAAAGCGAGAAAGGCGAAACAGGTACTACTGACGGCACATGACATGTGTCGAAGGTGTATTCTATTCATTCAATTGAAAGTTGACCATGGTGGGACTTAAAATTTTAAAGGGACACCCCATCTCCGTGCCTCCAACGCCACTCAATGAACACTGTGTTTGGCGCGTGTGCAGTTGCAATAACAAAATAGAGTCTACATGGCTAATGATCACATGCGATACCAATCAGAAAAGCTGGAACAAAACTGTGTAATCATCATTTTTACTGTCATTGCGGTAACAGCTAAATTGAAATGTATCTTAGCAATCTGCCCGCAATGCATGATCTCACAATCTATTATTTTCGTTCTGTCTAATGAGTTCTTGAAATAATTGCCGCCACTCTTGCGAGAGAATCCATCAAGTGTTGCACAGCAAGTTCGCTGTTCAACTCTTTGGTTGTGAATGACGTACATGATGGGGCGATCGTGCGATCGTGAACTGGTGATTCTTTCACTTACCATTGGTGGACATTTTTCGGTTTAATCTCAGTTTAATCCTTTTTCAGCTAATCCGGTCATATTGCAAATGGTCTTATTGATAAATAATCCTTTTCTGGTACTCCTTGGTTTTAGTTTGTTTCCGCTACTTAGCATTCTTCATTTTCTCTCCTCCTTGCACTTGTTTTATTTTTTTTTAAACTATTCTTCACTTCAAATCTAATTGATATTCCTTGTATGGTGGTGGTTACCAACTGTTGTCTCACAAAAGAATTCACACTATTTTTTTTTTTGTTCACTTATCCAAAAAACAGATTGAAGGGAGGTGGTGGGTTATAAATTTTTTATTTTCAATTTCAAGACAAAAACTCAGTTATCATCAAACCGGTTGCAAATTACAAAAATTGTATTTCGTGTTAAAAGTCTTTAGCAGTCTCATATATTCTGTATATTCCGTGTATAAAGCGCGAATGTTGTCAACAAAAAAATCTTAAGCCAAGATCGCTAGTGTATTCCATTAGTTATCATAAGGAGCGAAAATGGTTAGAATTTTTATTCCGTCTATGTCGTGTTGTTGCTTACGGAAAACTGAATCGCGGATGATATTCAGTTCCCAGTCCAGACTCGTCGTTGTCGAGTGTATCATCAGTGAGCAGAAGAGTCATAAGAATACCTTCTATATGTGCGTATTAACACGCATACCATCATAAAATGGTAGATAGAACCAGAAATAAGAGATTTTTTTTGCTTTTAACTATACACCGATCCCGTCAGGATTGAGAAGAGAAACGAAATGTGTGCTTTAGCAGCACACGAGCCGTGCACACACTTGAGAGCGCACACACACACCACAACGGCTGTGGGGTTCTTATTCTAATGTAAGTACGGAAGCAAAAACAAAAACATAAATTGAAGAGAAAAATCTACCTGTTCGATCAGTTTACCTGTTGAATGATGAATGTCTTCAAAGAGAACAGACATCTCGTGTTCTGCTCTCTTATGATCGTTGTGTTTCCATCTACTAGTAATTAATGACAGCGAATAACGAATTTTGTTTCGTTTTGCTCACAAGACTTCGTATTGCAAATTAGAACTCTTCTTTCGTGGTGAAAGAGAATATATAACGGTAATTTTGCACAACATCTCCCTCTCTCGCACCAACACCGACGAAACAAAGATGGTAAGGTGAGACGGAAAGCATAAACTATTTCCCATAGGACTTGAACACAACAAAGAGGAGTTTTTCCTTCATTGCGAAGGAACTTCTTGCACCTAGAATGAATTTATAAATGAATAATCACAAGGAAATGGTCGCCGAGTCTTCTTAATTTCAGCAAACTGTTAAGAGGGCCAAACCGTCGATTTGGACTTGAAATTGAAAAACAAAAAGGCAACTACCAGCATACCATATGAAGCACATTATTCGGAGGGTCAATGACATCCAGAACAGTCGGCGCGCAAAGAGTTGGTTCATTTTCATTGCGCTGCGGCACGGCCGCCGCGGCGCTCACAATCCAATGTCTGAGTTCAATGGCTTTTTTGTTAATTCTTGTATCTGTTTTTCCGAAAAGAGTTTTTTGGACTCTCGGTTTGTTGACTTCTTGCTTTCGGTTGTTCTGTTGTTTGGCGCAAACAATGAGTGGAATAAGAAACTAGAAATAGAAATGAAAGAATACATTAGATAAAGCTGCAATCAAAAGCGATTTATTACCGAGCACGAGGTGATTTTTTTTTTATTATTCGGTTGATGCACCCAAACAATGCAAGAGGTATAAATGTAAGTTTCACGCTTCTTTTCAAACGGATAAATCATGCACGATGCGGTGTTACATATTTATGGTTCTTAACGAATTCGCATTAACGCGTAAGCTGCGAAACGTACATTGGCTTCTAACAAGAAAGGTTATAATTTGTATAATATTAATAATTATACATAATTAAGTATTATTTTTTATATTTATTTTATTTTATATTTTATATTATATATTACATATACATTTAAAAATAAAAAAAAAAATAAATAATTATTTAACAATTCTGGAACCGACGCAAAAAACTACTTATTTTTATAATAAAACTTATTTTTTAGATAAAATCAAAAAGGGTGTATTCTGTCAAAGCAAACTAACTCCATCAAATTGAAATAACCAACAAAAACATATAATTCTAATCGAAATGAAATTTGTAAGCATCTTGAACAAAGCAAACCGCTCATCACACATCAGCTTATAAACATCGTAATTGTTCAGTAACAACAACGACACACAAATATCCCATTGTCCAGTCATTCTTCGAGCATTAAAGACACAAATCTTCATCTGACCAACACTCTCACTCTAAGGCGCACTGCCCCTCGATGTTTGCTGACAGCGAGTGCCAATTCTGCCAACTTTACCGCCACCGTTTGCGAGCGATTTTCATTTCTTTTGGTGTGCGTACATCAGGCACACTTTGGTAGCCGTCAGTCAAACTACCATCTACGTCGATCGTTGGAAAGTTATTTTGCCTTCCGTGCAATTTGGCCATTCAACTCACCTACATATATTGTAAATGACCGCCATGGCGACGTCACATCCGCGGTTTCCGTTTCGACCGTCATCGTCGGCGGAATGTCGTCCCACAGAGATTCGACTCGATTCGAAAACCACCGCTGGCGGCTATATGTTCGTTGAGGAAGCACTCCGTAGGATTTAGATTCCACTGTGGCTAGCGTTGCTAAAGAGTGTGCGCACCGTCATAACTGAACAAGACACTTCCATTCATAAGCAAACGCATCAATCGAATAGTGCGTAGCGCATATTAAAGGGGATAATTGCAGTGTTCCATACGACTACTGTGTACTACGCCCATTGCGTCGGCGACTTCATTTACGTGACACCACACCGGGTTGTGTTATGTCGGCCTTACATGCATAAATTACGGTTTACCGTTGACAAAACCGAAGGTAAGACTGCAAACTGAAATAGCATAGCAGGCGTACCCCTCATCGGCGCAAAGCCGAGGGGCGATGAAGAGATAAACGCACTCCGGGATGGGTATGCCTTACCTTTCGGCCCATCGTCATCGTCATCGGCCCATTTTGTGGCTTGACGAAAAATTAACAGGTCACGATGTGGATAGAAATCCGTGATTACTGTTTGTTGATTCCTCTTGAACGATCCCGACTCGGGAATTCGAAATTAATTTGTTTTCTTACCTATAATGGGGGAAACTCGGATCAGAGAGTGTTGCACGTGCCTTGGAGGTGGCTCTGGGACTGGCTCTTATCGATGATTTATGACTTCTGAAATTCGTAAAAGTCAATATTTCGGTTTTAAGACAGAGCCGAGTCAACTACCGTTTTATATCTGAAAATGTAGGTTAGATAGACAAAAATAGTCAAAAACAAGTTAAATTAAGTAATTGTTTAAGATGAGATGTTTATTTAGTGACTGCGCCTAGCAGCATTGTGTGCTTAGGAAAATACTCAATGCTCTGATTGATTAGAAACGAAAATAGCGATTGGGCGGACAATCAATTGTGGGGAAAAGGTCATCGAGGCGAAGTGAAATGGATGTAGTTTGACTTGTTTAGAATGAAGTGAGAACAACGTAGACGTCAAGATAAATGGTTGTCTGTTTGCTGCCAAACGATTCTACATTTTAATTTCCTACCAACATCACAGTAAGGCAACAGACTATGTTTAAGACTATTAGTATCCTCTGAAAATGTATGTTGTCAATATATTTGCACTCATTTGTTAAGGTAGAAGTTGTTTCTAAACATTTTTTTAGATAGATACATTTGTCTATTTTAATTTTAAATTTCTTCGAATTTCAATAAAAATGGAGGGTTTTCAAAATATACCCCTGTGGGTCGCCGTGGCGTAGTGGGTTGGTGCATCGACTCGATCTTTTCAGTCACTCACAAGGCTCAAAGAGTATTTCCTGTCTAGAAAAAGCTTCTCGGAGTCGGCATTAAACTGTAGGTCCCTTCCACGCGTGAGAGAACAATAGCCAGCACAACACGAGTGGTTGCTGAGAAGCTAGGCCCAGGTCCGCCTCGGACTGTAGCGCCACCCATATTATTATTATTATTTCAAAATTTATTGAGGAATTGATTTCGTGCCACAATTTTTTGTTAACGAAAAAACTCAGTTCCTTACAAACTATAATTTTCGACAGACGCAATAATCAATATCAAGACATGATATTCAGCACAATTATCTCAACTCGTGAACAACGTACAGCATAGCTATGTACTTCGTATTTTTTTTTTGCTCGCGCTTACGAGCAAACTAGTCATATCCGCTTCCATTTCTTCCATGATAGCCAGCAAGCGCTGCATGAACTTTTGTGAGATCGTCTTCTTCTTCTAGATTCTCCAGGAACGAGCAGAAATTCCACAAATTTGTATTTTCAGGTTTGTCAGGATTTCAGGATGGCTGGACTAAATCAAGACAGCGACATCTGAAGGTAGGATGCGAGTAATGGGCATCACAATGGGTCCAGCTTAACCTAAGTGAGGCGTCTAAATTCGTCTAAATTAGTCTTTTGGAGATCGCGTATTGAGCTTTACATGTTTCCAAGTAGAATCAAACTGCATATACACGATACCATGTTGTATTGCCTTCACTAAGCATTTGAAAATGAGTCTTAGGGATGACTGGCTTAAATTTTCGATGGGCATTTACGTAGACTTGTCTGAGGAAAAAAATGAGTTATGCACCACAAAAAAAATTAGTCTTGGAAATAACATAATCCTTAAGATGAAGAACTACTTAAATTCTCGGAGAAAGTGGATGAAACCGGCTCCAGAACATCACATGACACAGAAACCATGAAGTTACTAACTCTTTGAACAGACTTGATCCCATCAAAACCGGCCCAGCGGATACACTGATTACCAATATCAAAGCTTAAATGTTCTCTTAGATCAATGAAAAACATTATGAAATAAGTTACTCAGTATTGAAGTGAACACACTTATTTCTGTTTATTTTTCCAAAAGAGTATGAATTGACTTAATTTAATTCGACGTGTTAATTGATTTCTTTAAGTTATTTTCTATCAATTTCTAGCTGACCACACTGACGTTGTCCTGTTTTAGCTATGAATATTAAATTCGAACTGGACT
Source organism: Eristalis intricaria (assembly GCA_964034865.1). Classification (NCBI taxonomy): domain Eukaryota; kingdom Metazoa; phylum Arthropoda; class Insecta; order Diptera; family Syrphidae; genus Eristalis; species Eristalis intricaria. The sequence continues at coordinate 89,077,542 of OZ035875.1, read as the reverse complement.
AAATAATAAAACAATGTTTTAAAAACATTGCTGATTGTAATTTATTTTCATGAACAACTTTGTTAGTTTTTTTCTGGCGCGTAAATAAATAATTTGTATGGTTTTCCGACATGAGAAAAGGCGACTTAAAATTGGCCTTGCCAAAAGCATGGAATTGAAATTGATACCAGAAACGCCTAACCACTGTCCGATTTATTTATCGAGAGTGTAATTGCAAGCCGCACTAGAAATTGTAACCGTTTAAAGGTGAATGGAATGTAGATCGGAATCAGAGGGATGCGTGAAATTAAAACACTTTGGCCTGAACTGTCAAATGCAGATATCATGTGGCTCACATCTCTAAATTTTAGACAAAAAAAGGGGGTAATCTTCTGGTACAAGTAAAAACAACTCTCTCTTAAATTCACATTCATCAATGGCCTAGGCTTGAAAAGTACATAAGCAAACAAATATTGAAATAAATACAACAGATAGTTCATAAATAAATACATACAAGATGTATGCTTTAGGGCGTGTAAGTACTGGAGTAGTTAGGTTCAACTCAGACTGGCGTGCCACTCATATTATTATATAATGAGTAAGGAATGTTAGTTTTTCGCCTTGCTCAAAGTTAGTAGTTATCTTCACACTGATCAATAATACTGATTTTTTAACCATTAATGAATTAAGTTTTTACAAGAGAAAACATGAAAACATCGTTGTTTTTCGAACTCCAAATTCAAAATTAATTGGACACTTAAATAATTAACATGATAAACCACAAAACAAAAATATCCAGAAAATGGATTTCAAAGAATTAAATATTATATTTAAGTAAAGAATTAAATATTATATTTTAGTAATATTATATTTAAGTTCTTATTAAAATTATAAATTAGAAAAGAAAAGCGGGAGCGTGGTAAATTCCTTCAAATGTAATATAGTTAAAATTTAAATATAATTTCGATAATTCATACACAATTGGGACTTTCAGATTGAGAAGATTTAAGAAGAGAAGAGCTATTCTTTATTCTCCTTCTTATTCTCCTCTCCTGTGCAGTGAACTGTGAATTTTAAGTATGAAATTATGTTTTCTTTGTTCTAGCATTTTTTATATTTTGTGTTATTCATCGTATTGAATTTTGTTTTGATGAAATAAAAATGTGAATTGAAAAAAAAGAAGCTAAACTAAAACTCGGACTTTTTCGCTATATATTACATCTATTTCCCTCAATTTTCCATAAAAAAAACTCTCTCTAACTCGAACAAATTATGATATCCCGTGACAATTCTACTTAGGAAAGTCCACTGTATAATGATATATTTCTTTTTAATATTTGTGGGTGGGGTCAAGAGCCCGGCAACAAAGGGGAGGTGGAATTGAGCAGGAATATACTTCAAAATCTTAAGCGGACTTCTTGATAATATTGAGTCAGAGAGGAGGCTAAGATGAACTTCTGTGAAGACGTTCTGCTTGGAAATACAAAACCTGACAAAATCTCAGTTTTCTTCCCAAATACATATTCCCTACTGATGATGTGATTTTCCTTGTTAGAACTGTGAGATTTATTGCAAGCAATGGCCATTCTCTTCGTATTAGGGGCAATTATTTTTATGTTCCGTTTTTTTTATCCTTTTTGTAAACAAATCAACAAATTGTTTCGTGATTTTGTACACTAAAATCCATCTTGTTGCATTTTTTGAATACATTGCATTACGGATGGGTTCATCAGCTTTCCAGATCCCATTTTTGCACATTTGCTACCAATGAAAGTTCTTATAGAGGGCCAGGTCCTACTTCTACTACTTACGATTGGAAGTGACCTACAGTTTCATACCGACCCCGAACGACCAAGTTTAAGAAGCTTTTTTAGACAGTTATTAATCAATGAGCACTGTCAGTGACTCGAGGTGGTGTGACCGCGAAAATTATGTTTGGTCGTACCGGCCGAGAAAAGAACCCAGGCAGCGAGGTTAAGTTGCATTGGGGTCGACGCACATACCCACAACGCCACGGCCACCATCCTAATAACTTATTACTTGTAAAAATTACTTGAACTTATCACAAAGCAAATAGGGACCGAAGTGAAAATATTTGTTATTTTCCAAAATATTCATAACCTGTCTCAGTTGTCGCGGTCAATTGAGAAAAAATTTAAAATTTAGAGGTTATAAATGACATCAGACGGCTTAGTCATACGAATTTAGATAAAAATTAGCAATGTTAATTTAACATTAACATCTGTAACAGTCGCTGAGCTAAATAATTGAGAAACCTTGAAGGGGGGTGTCTTGCCGAATGGTCATGTAAAATTTCAGCCGAAAGCGTAGGGCGAGAGAATATCCTCGAAAGACATTTACCAAATTTGCTATCTATAAAATTGTACAACATTTAATAAACGTCATGAGTCTCTTATCAAAATTTTTTCTTGCATCATTTTTGGAACAGCCCTTACCCACAATTAAACCAAAAGTTTTGACCAACTTCTACTTAAGGATAAGCTTTTGGCCCTTACGGTTGGAATTGGATTTTCCTAAAAGAACTTAACCCACATCTCATTATTCATTATGCAAACCTGAATGACATTTCATGTGTCAACGATGAGTCAGTGAATGCGGCGGTGAATTTTTGCAACCTCCTAGATCAAAGGCTATGACTCACACCAAGTGTGTTATCGTTTTACTTAACACTTCCCGAAACTCATAACCATCGGTCAGAAAGAGCTCTCTAAGAAGAATTTGCAATTCCTTGGCCTGCCATTTCGACGAACGCTATTATGTGTGAATTGAGTCAAAGCAAATAATCACAGATAAGGGTCACAGATAGCGTCCATCTGCTGCGGTGCAGTCTATAAAATATTATTACCCAGCAAGCCCCAATAACATAGATTGGGGGTATTTTCTTTTTACCGCGCAGACAAAACAAAAAATGGCACAAAACTCACCTCGCAAAGCCGTTCTAATTGAAATTCTGCACGAGTCTGTGTTCTAAGAATGCTATTTTGCTGTTCAACTTTTGCGAGGTGATTTTGATGGCATCGTCAAGAGAAACCGCGCAAACCTCACCGATTCTTTGAAAACCGTCCCCGAACCAAGTGCGACCTATTATGTTTGGCATTCTGGACTCTGAGTTCAGCGGATGGAGGCGTGATGTTGGCATTAGTTGAAAAGCGGTGTAATCATAATAATTCCTGCCGCGAGTTGTCGATCGGTAACGAATTATCCTGGCGAATAGGAAAATTGATTTTTTTTACAATCAGACGCAAGGAAATTGTGAGTCAAAGGCCCAGTCAACCAAGCTCAGACTGTTTCGTGGGGCTTCGATGAAAGCACACTCGCGCTGGCGCTGTGCTCTCTATGGCTGGCCAACTAACATGTATCTGTTGTGTTGTTCGTTGACTTGTGCTGATGTGTGTCTTGGATTCAACTTCAACATTTTTTTCCGCTGCCGTGCTGTTGTTGGTCGGTTCTTTGATTCGGCTGCGACTCTGTGTGGTTATTACACTCTCCGCCGGCACTAGGTAACTAGTTCAATATCCGCGAATAACCTTTCGGTCGGTTGGATCTTTTGCTGGTTTGGTTGGCTGCCAGTCAGCCGGCAGCTCTGCGTTCGCTTCTCTACGTAATGCTTCGGATTGTTTTTCTTTCTTTCTTGAATTATCTTCAAGACGATGGTTCGTTTAGATCTTCCGCATGCCTATGTATATCTGAGCTGGTAGCAGGAAATATTTATGCGGTGGGTGTGGTGTACGGTGCGGTGGCGGCGGGGGAAAGTGGACAAGTTTTGTTGTGGATCGTTGATATGTTTCTTTGTGTGGCTGTCTAAGCCTCCGTACTTGTTGCAAATTTGATCATTGATCTCATGGACGTTTGTAGTTGTGAGGCAGTGTGAAAGAAATGCGACAACTTTGATTTGTGATTTGAATAATCATAATGCAGCTAGACGCTTTTTGAAATATATGAATATAGATTTGATGATCTGCTTTTTTCAAGATTTTGGGTTTGAGGAAGACTTTGCATTGGACTATGTCTGTATACATTCATTAAAATATATATATATATATAAAATAAAAATGTAGACAAAAACTTATACACACCGTGTTCTGATAAATGAAACTCTTTGATTTCTGCACAAATGCTATTTAAATTTAAAAGAAAAAGGTTTTTAAAACTGCAGGCATGATGAAGCTCTGTATCCGGCTCTATGAAACATACATATTAGGCAGTTCGTTCGGGTCTTACATATTTGGCTTGCGAAATAATTGTAAAGGAGGGATTAAGGTTGAGCTAAAATCTAGTTCTCTACTTCTTTTTTCATACATTTTTAATTTTACACTGAACATTTTCGATGGTAAAATGTACACTAAATAAAAGAATGTACTGACAGAGTACAAATGTATGTTTGAAAATAAGAGTCAAAATATAATACAGGGTCTCCCTAATATATATATATAATACGATCTTTGGTTACGTATCTATATATTTCGATATTTTCAATAGCTCCGTGCTCCAACCCATCCAAGTTATTTGAAGTTCATCTCCATTTGCTAGCGTTACCTAATATTCGGACGTCCTCTGTTGCATTTCATTCAGGTCGACGCCCTTTCGTCCACGTAGTCTTCAGGCAACAGCCATATTAAGCCGTGTATTCATAGATGCGTGGTCCTTGGTTAAACCTACTTCTCAAATATCCGCAAATAGGATCAGGAGTGTGAACGTCTCACACTATTTTTGGTTTTCGCGGATAGAAGTGGACACTGAAACCTTTAAAATTGAGCCAGATCCAAATACTAAGCTCGAAGGCTTAATTTAAAATGCTACATGGAGAATCAGTTTAATTTTCAAATAAGTTATACCAATAACAAAAATGTTTCCAAACTATCTCTCTGTCTCCACTAAACTGGTAGGCCACCAATCAACCACATCAAATACATCATCTACCAATACTTCCTGTCCTTAGCTAGTATAAGGTGGACTAGGTGGACAAGGTGGAATTTCGAAGTACAAATTCTCTAGGAAAACCTGGCCCTCCTACACGAAAAGAAGGACTGACGACCTCCTCAATAGAAATCGCTCCGAAAGAGCTGGAGCACGGGACAATGGCCTATAGGCATCCACGCTGCTAGACTCGGCATACTTTTCAACTCATGCTGTTCCAGTTGCCTCTATACCCGCTCAGAGGAATGTCTGCCTCAGAGGAATGTCTGGCATGTCTTCTCGGTGATTGTCCGGCACTAGCCAAACAAAGATACCTTCCTTAGGCAAACCCTTCCTTAGTGATCTCTACCCTTCCTCTAGATCGCTAACCAAACAATCAAATTCTAAAACAACAAATTCCTAAACTCTACAGGCTTAATTTAGGTAACACTTACAACCCAGGTTTACGAGGTGCGGTATCAAAACCGCGCGCAACAGCGCTACTTGTACCAGGTTTGAGCCAAATCGGGTAGCCACTTAAACCATGATCTCTCTATTTATCCACCTCTTTTGTTCAGTAAGTTGGTAGTACGCTTTTTTTTTATTTATTTTTGTTCAATTCTGACTAGTAGATGTACTCAGAAATTTGTTAAGTCCTAAATTCGCTCTTTCATGAAAATTTCAATTAAACATTTTAAATATTAAAGTACATATAAGTTTCCAACCAGTTGAGCATTTTCTGGCCATGGTGAATTGAATTTTTTGGGTGCAGTACTAGCAGCATCGATTTAAACTAGTTTCACGTCTGGAATACATGGTCCTGATTTCAGCTTATACCGTAACTTCGAGCAATCTAAATTCGATGCACATATAGTCGCGAGCAAAACTGGATAACCATCCAGTTTTTGTGGTTTTCATCGATCATCCTTTCGACGGATATTTTTAAAATGTTCAGACCTGCTATTATTTACTAATAAAAAAGCACATCAGGGAAAAAATTACTAGAAATTAAATAAAAACAATGCAATTCCTGTTTTACCGTTAGGTCCAACCTTAGCGTATCATATTTTGTAATATATTTCGCCATTCGGATTGCTGCATCAGAATCTAGAATGCCGATCAGTCGGTAATAGCGACATTCTAGTTGAATAATCAGCTCATAATTTTAATTTAAATAATATATACAAAAATTTTACCTTGTAAAGGACATTGGGTAGAATTGGACTGGTGTCCGCTATGAAAAATTAAAAAAAAAAATGGTTTCGTCCGAAAAAATGTTAAAACTGGAAAAAATATAGGCCCAACAAAATGCCTGCAAGGAACATAAGAACTGGTCTGCAGAAGAATAGAAACAAGTCGAAAACCACGGGTTCCAGTCCTCCAGAAATTGAGAATGTGCATCAAATCCGTAGGGAAAAAATAATTTATTAATGTAAACCCAAATATGATTCCTTCCGAAGAATTATTTAAAGTTGATCATTGAAAAAATTTTTATTTTTAATTTATTACCTAGAGGTGGTTCTTTGATTTAAAATGGTAGTGTAAAATATTTTATAAAACGTTACTGAAGAATGTTTTTATCATTTTTTAGAGAATATTTAGAAGTGTAAATATAGACAATAATAATAATTAAATATTTTAAATTATTAGCGATGCTTTGCCTTGAATAAAATCATAAAAATAAAAAAATGGCCAGATACATATTGTTAAATTGGAAATAGTAGTACTAAATTGCTAGACCATATTAGATAGCTAAAGCAGAATATTCGAAACGAAATACGAAGCCTGCAATCAGAAACATTACCTGTGTACAGTATCGGTCAAATCTATCAATTCATATTTTCAGTACCAAAATGATAATTATATTAGCTTTGAGTGCTGGTAATTCTTTTTGGCCGACCCTGTAGCTGTTTTTCCTGATTGAATTGAGGGTGATTCTTATAGGATGATAATATTATACTATTTGATTTAGTTAAAAACAGCGTTAATTTGTATCACAAAAATTATCACAATGATTATGCAAATCTTGTAGCTTTAAATCGTTTCAATTCTATTCCCTCCAGTTAATTTATTTTTAGTTTAATTTGTGCCCAGATATTTGAATAATTTAACTTATATAAGATAAATCCTTATTTTTAATTATATTATTATTAATTAACTCACTTAGGTACCTACCAAGGTTTCTTTTTTATATTTCTAAGTATGTTTAACAATTCAGAAATATATAAAAATAACCATAAATAAACAAAATAATTTTCTAGTTTTCTGAATTAAAAAATGTTGCTCTTATTTATTGTTGTATATTCTTATAGTCTCGCCATTCTTCGCTTGAGATGACAGAATGAACAACAGTAAAAAATCGCAGCTCCTATTGTGAGAGGAAAAAATAAATAATAAGATATCTCGCAAAGGTCACCAACCCGTGTCATTGAACTCTGTCTTATATCAGACTGACCCATGCAAATTCCATAGACTTCCAAAACGTACTATTACGATTCTGCATTTACATAACGCATAACATTCACCGGAAGTTCTTGACTCCAAATCTCGGCACGAAGAACACCTTTCTAGTCCCGTGCTCAACGAAAGACTTTCATCGTCCATCGTTCAAGCCTCCACCTCGTTCCACCACCGACACACTGGCAATTTGCACTCTGATTCATTATGACACACTAAATCCGATAATTTTTAAAATAACGGACAGGTCGGCAGATATAACTCATACGATCGTGCTGCCACTATGCAACACAGTTCTAGATCGGATCAATGAACCCGGCCCGACTTACCTTGTCCACCAGTCTATCTGTGGGTTAAACAGCTTTTAATTTCTCAATCGTATTAGTTGGATCGATTCATTTCTCTTGTCTGCACAGTCTTTGGTCGTTGGATGACCGAGCAACGCACACTCATTAGAAGACAACGACAATGACAACAACGAAGACGACAACAACACCAACAAGACAACTTGACGAAGGTGAAATTTATTAACTTTTTTTTTGTTTCTCTTTCTATTGCCCCGACAATCATATGTACTCCCGTACATATGTTCTATGTGGCTTCGGTTCTCGTTTTTCTATTACTGTTGTGTGCCATCGTCGGTCGTCGTGTTTCCCAGTTATTCTTCACTTTGCTTGGTTCCTAGATTCTTAGCGTCTTTCTCTTCATCGCTGGTTGCGGCTTTGAGTCTTGTGGTATTCTTGGCAGTATGGTGTTGGTTGGTTTTAAAGAGATCGCACCACGTCTTCCACTTCTTCAGTCCAACTGCCAACTACTGGTATTCGGTTAGTTTGTCTCTCAACATGTTGGTGTTGCTTGTTATTTGATTCCGAAATTAGGTTAGGAGCGTTGAACTCTGCCGTGAACGGGAAAGCGATGATGTGTGTTTGCAGAATAGGATTAACCGCACCATTAGAACTTTTTGCAATTGGTCATCGTGCTGTGGAGAATGTTTGTTTGGGGTACATTCACTTTCGGTAATGGAAATATTTATACTCAGCATCCCTGTAAGGAGGGCCTCTTACTATTTCGCCGTACAAAAGATATCAATATCCATCTACTGCCAAGGAATAGATGGATCAGAAGAATATCTAACACCACAGAGTGAGCTGCAGCGGTCAACGGCTTAGCACAAATTCACAAGCAAAAAATAGCAGCGCTCTTTTTTCCCATCTCTTCGTCGCAATTCTCTTACAACACGAACACTATGCACTCGCGCACAACAGGTTGCCAGGATGAACATGTATTGGTGGTGTAACACCAACACATTTTCACAAAGCTGGTGGTGTAATCAAATCGAAGCGAAGCAACCAACCGCACATTCTCTTCCGGCATTCATCTGGGTTGGCATTCATCATCAGTGGGTCTGAATCGGCTCTCGTCGTGCACTTCGAAGTCTGCACTTGGACTTTGGCTGCGCGCAGCCAATGATTGTGACTCTGGCCAAGAACTTGACAATACTGCAACTCGATGCCCATGGTAGATGTGCAGTGATGCTGAACTGTGTGCCGACTGTCGAGGTTTTTGTTGGGGGCGGACGGGAGGTGGTCGTTTTTATAATGAATGCTCACCGGCTATGCAATTTGTTATTAATGAATCTTTCGCGATTTCAGTGGGTGTACCTGCAACAGATGGAATTAGATAACTTTGTGGGTTTATCTTGTTTGCTAAGTGCCCTTTACATTTGATGACTTGTTTTTGATTGTAGTATACTATGGTCTCGAAGGATGATGTGGTGGTACTCAAATTTTCCTGTTTTCTAGGTAAGTTAAGGCGACTCATTTCTGCAACTTAACAACTTTCAAGAATTAAAAGGCCCAAACCAATAGGCTGTATCGTTGAGATCCACAAAAAAATATGACTTATATCAACGCAAGCGATGCCAAAGTTAAGGAGAACAAAATTACTCATTATCAATCTACGTCGTCTAGCAAATATTTTGGTACACGGATTGTACCCAACAAAATAAATGCGATTGCATATTTTTTAAATTCATTTTTTATTAGCTTACTTAAGGGCGATAAATTGTGACACAAATTATTCGAAATATCTTCCATTTTCTTTCCAGCAACGGCGAAATCTGGCCACGATTACAATATGCAGCACATAAGCTCACTCTTCAAAGATGCAATATTTGGGTGTATATAAATATATATACAACCAAAATCCAATATATATATTGCACATTTCTCTAAAACATACCATAACTTGTAGTCAAAGGATTGAGGACTGAGCTTCCAGATCACCGTTCAACCGAGGAAATGAAGTTGTGTAATGTTGTTGCTTTAAAAATTTTTGTGGTGTTTTTGCCTTATTAGCGGGAGCGGACTTGTAATGAAAACCTAGACGACGTTCCCTTAAACATCCATCTTTTAATCTTGGAGTTGGTTTTTAATAACTTTTTCGCAAAAATGGAACTTGGTGAGTGCATCTAAATTTGGTATGCTTGGTCTTTTCAAAAAAATTTCTGGAAATGATGTCAAACGCATGTCGTGATGACTGAGCATTAGTCCTATAATTCTCTTTGTTGAACGACTCTTCAATGCCAAACATTTTCTATTTCCAGTAAATGGATGTGTTTTTCGGTGACCATTTTTTGCCTTACATGAGAAGCTTGTCCCATTCCATGTTTCCAGAAAAATAAGCTCTAAAATGGCAGTTTTCAAATATCAGTCAAGTTAAATTGAGTGCGATTAATGCTTTTTAAGAATCAATGAGTTGATGACATACTTAGTACTGGTTAATATTAAACAAAAATGTTGTACTGACAGATACATAAGGTCCAGCCAAATGAAATTACAGTAAACGTCTGTCAAGTGCAGCAAAGCTTAAAAGTTTGAATACTATGTATATGCTAAGTGACGAATTCCACTTGTGGAGTGTATTCACTATCTCCATTTCTTTTTACATAGCACAATGGAAATTATGGGATTTCTCTACTTGAGTTCTTACCATTTGTAGTAACAGATACATATGTAATTTAATATTATGGGCGATGCGACAGTCTGAGAAGGAACTCGTCCAATATCACAGTTCTTACTAAATAGTGAACAATTTTATGGCTAGGGTGTCCAAAACTAACAGTGCATTTGGATAACATTTTCGTGCTCAGAAATATGTAGCCCATTGTAGCAAGCGGCATTTGGTGGTATTAAGGAACGTAGATAAACCCAACGACAAGACTGAGACAAACTTTGCTGTTACCATGAACCACCAAAATGTCGAGCAAGTGAAGGGCTAGGTAGGCTAGAGAAGGTTGCTGGCCGGCAATACAATGGAACAGTTTTTGAAACACAATGCTCCAGCGTAATACTAAAAACTTCAGATAAAAAAAATGAAAGGCTTTGGAAGGGAATGTTTGCGTATCGCTAATATCCATTTGATAATATAGGATACTCATTCCGCACATGCATTATGAAACGAGAGATTTTTATTTATAAGTTATTATGTTTATTTATAAGTTTTTAACGCGATTGCATTGTCACACGCGAACTCCACAAATTTCATCATTGGCAACCATTGCTACTTCGATTTGCCCAAAAAACTTGGTATTGAACTCGTGATTTGCTAGACCTTTTATATGAAAACTCAATAATAAGCCAAAGAGAAGAGCTGATTATTCGCCGCCAAAACAAAAATTCTTAATCGGACGTCTGGCTCTACTTGTATTTGTGAGGAAGATGAAGAGGTCATGATCGCGAGCGGTACCATGATCTGCCGACTAAACTGGTTAAGCCGAATATCCAGCCCCTAAGCACCAATCTTCCGGATAAGAGAGCGATAGAATTTGGGCACTTTTGGCAGTATTAGTCCAGACTGGTTTTATAGTTTGAACTAACTTGAGCCAAAATCAAATCAAAGTAAACTTAAATAAGACAGTTTTATTGGTTGGTACAGCTATGCGAGTCGCCGTGGTGTAGTAGGTTAGTCGTCGACTCCTACGCAGAGGGTCCCAGGTTCGAATTCCCAATCTGCCAACTTTCATAATTCACGGCTTCCACCTCTTTCGAGTCACCGACAATGCTCAAAGAGTATTCCTGTCTAGAAAAAGCACAGGCATAAAACTGTAGGTCCCTTCCACTCGTGAAAGAACAATAGCACGTACAACACGAGTGGTTGCTGAGAAGCTAGGCCCAGGTCCGCCTCGGACTGTCGCGCCACCAATATTATTATATTATAAAGCTATCAACACTAAAATAAACTGCTCTCAATGATCTCATCTTTCGTGGCCCGAGTGATTAACTAAAGGGTTCGTGAGGCCAAAGGACACACGACCAATCCAAGACACTCGATCTTCCGCCATCAACTTTAAACCTCGTGCATTTTTATCCTTGTCCGAAAAAAGGAACCCAGCAGTGGCCTCGTGAGACTTTACTGGGGTGGGCCATGCAATAACCAGTGCGGGCGGGGATCGAAAGGCAATTTCCATTTATATAAATCTAACACAAAATCGAATTTATCAACCATTTCTTAAGCAACTGAAACATGGTTACTCTCTGAAAAAATGTTAGCACCAAGAAAAATATGAATACTTACGCCTGTAAAGTTGCTTGGGATTTGTTCCTGAGGTTAGTAAGCATATCTCAGTATTTTCCCCTTGATCTTTTTGGGAGGAGGTCCTTGACGTCCATCGCAAGTCGGAACTCCTTCTTCATGAGTTGCTGCGCTGACTGTTGCTGGTTTATTGGCCCATGGTGTCCAACACTTACAACGCATACAGTGCTATATTTGAATTTTTCTGCTCTCTTCCAAGCAAGGCGTTCTTGAATCCGTTTGATGTAAGGAATCCCTGGTTAATAAATGCATGCACCGTATCCACCCAGCACGTTCCAAACACACAATCCATCAACTCCGTTTCCATTGTCCGCGTGCACCTGGCCCTGAAATCATTTAAATACAATTACACAAATTGACATATTGCAAGCCTCCTGAGTCGTCTCAAGGGACGAGTTAAGTCAACCATTGTGGTCAGTATGAGGCATGTCCGCTGTCGTCTATAATCAATTCATTTTCGGATGGTTTCACTGTCCACCACCGAAGAGCACAACGCACACCGTTTCACTGCAAACGAAAGTCAACACAAGGCGCACGGACTCAAATGAAAACACCATTTATCACGATTTCATTTGCTTGCGAATTTGTGTCCTTTTCACTTCGAAATTTCTCTTTTTTGCAAAGTGCAGATATAACTTCCACGAAACCGTTCGACAGGCACGCATCTTGCAGAATTCAAATGATGAATGGTCCTAAAAAATAGAAGAAAACAAAAATGCTAGAATAACCGCAAAGACAGGTAACAAATCCTGATGAGGGATAAAGTCAAGGACTCTTGCGGATTATCGTATATAGTTTTCGTTCGTCTCGCTTTACATGTTTGCACTCCTGGATGAAATTTTTACCGTTCAATTGTCAAAAATTTATGATTTACAGGACTTTCGGTGGAAAGAGAAAAAACCCATTGTCCTTAGGTAGTTTCATAATTAGAAGTAACAGTTCGCAAGAGCAGTTGCAATGGCAATGGCATCGACCATGGATGCTTGGCTTGCTTTGTTTTAAATCATTTTTTTATGAAAGATTTATGTTTCCTATCATAAAAAAACACAACATCTGTAATGGCAAACTAACGGCATCTCGTAAAATTACGCAACACTTTAACAATAATACCACGGTGCCTCGCTGACCCATATCCTTGAGGGAGCGAGCTGCCTGCAACATCTGCATTGTGTAACTTCATCTGAAAATTATCCTTTCTACGTCGCGTCGGTCGCTGCCGTGCTTAGTAGTTTGCACCCAATAACACAATATGATCATTTGATAGCCGTGCTCGTGGATCGTATTTCGATCAAGGAGACGAAGGGGGGAGAAATGACGAAATGAGAACAGCGATCTTTCTCGCGCATCGCCCTCGAGTGGTAATCTAAAGGTGTGCATGCGAACGGATCCTGTGTCAGAGATTGGGATCTAATGATTGAGTACTACACATCGAGGAGCCGTGAAAAGATACACATAACTGTTTCGATTCGCGATGATGAGGTTTTGGGCGTTATATTTGTCAGGAGAAAGGAAAACAGAATTATGTACTCGAGTATCCGCGCAACAATTTCGTTAGTTTCTCATCACTTTTGTCAGGTTAATGACTGAATATTTTTTTGGGGGATATCCTGTGAGTGGCAATTTTGTTCAGATCTCCTCATTGTTTACAGTTAGAGTAGGGAAAAGTGCATATGCGGTTCGTTTTCTTTTTTATTCCATCATTTTTTACATAAAGGACAATTGGATTGATGTGAAACTGCGGTTCATTTCCTGCCAACGGGACAACGGCATGTGATTGTACGCGCATACGGATGGTACAATGGTACTGAAAATTTGTTTTCCCGGGGAGGATATATAATTAGGGATCATATTTTTTAGACTAAGAAAATGTTGGAACATGAACTGTACATTTTAGTGGAGTTTCATTGAAGGAGAACCATTTTCACGAGTGATGGGAGGACAATGCTGAGCTTTCCTGTAAGATTCGTTAGCTGGGTCAATTTTGAAACAGCTTTGAAGATCTGTAATCAGGAAAGTCGATCTTGCGGATCAAAGCCAATTTAGCGCTTATTAACTTAGTTCTTAGTCCAGCTCTCGCCGAGGGTCTTAAAATTTGGCTAATAATCGAAGGATTAAGATCGCGAATACAAGCTGCTGAGATAAGATTCCTTCGTGCTGTTGTGGGAGTTACTCGCCAGGATAGCGTGAGGAACACGGAAAGGGTTACGATTCGATGGGTTACGTGGCACAAATGTCCCCATTTTCACGACTTCGAATGCATGAACGTGATTCGCGACCCCTGTGCTGACGCAGAACAAGGCAGTTGGAGAAAATGAAAACTCGCCCGAACCCCCTTGTTCAGGAGTTATAGTGATGAGTTAGAGTCGAGGGCCAAGGATCGAGTGAGTTGGTGATCGCTTTAATAATGCATGATGCTTAAGTTTTAATTCAAAAAATAAATATTATAGAAATAGTTAGGACGAGTTATTTTCAATTCATTTCGATTTCTTTTTGATTTCATAGTATTGTGATTTAGTGGGCATTTCTAAGAACTAGTCAAAGCAGTTCAGTGCTAAAGTGGCTGGGGTGGACCTGGCCTCAGCCTCTCCACCTGGCACGACAATAAGCCAGTGGTAACTTCTAACTTCGCATGCCAAGTTGGAGGAGGTCCTTCTCCTTCTCTAAATGGCCTATCCATCTCAGGCGTTGAATCCTCAGATTCCTGGCCAGGCTAATGTTTCTGTAACTCCCGTACATTTCGTGGTTGAATCATCTTCTCCAAAAACCATTAACGCAAACAGGACGAAAGATTGAAAGTAGAACTTTTCTCTGGAAAAGACGAAATGCTTCTTCACTTGCTTTTCAGATCATCAAGGCTACCACGCCTTGGGGCAGGACAGGCATGTTCTAGGTGTTATGTATGTTTAACTTGGTCCTTCGAAAGCTCTTCTTCTCAATTGCTTAGTGATCCAAAAGACACACTGATTGGCAAGAGTTATTCTGCGTTTAATCCTGGTACTGATGTTGTTCATACTGTTTACTTGGCAAACGAGGTAGACGAAGTCCTTCACTACATCCTAGCTGTGCCTGCAGATTGGTCATCAAGATCGTGTCATATAAATCCTCTAGACTTTTTTTATAGGACTGCGTTACATTAATTGAATTCACGGACGAGCATGCTGGCGTCGTCAGAGAAGCTCAGAGCCTATATTGACCGGGTGATGTTTCTGTCTAACAAAAGTTTCTGTAAAAAGAGGTTAAGATTTGAATATGACAATTTTTCATAAGAAGCAGGAGCAACTCTTTAAACTCTAAAGAAACTAAAAGTTCACAATGCTCTTTAAATGAGAAGAAACAAAGTGCACGAAGAAGTATCATTCTTCTCGTACACGAAAAAACCCACCCCATGAACTTGTACAGATTTTTATTGGCCTTGGAAAGAACATAACAAGTGCATGGAAATAACGTAAAGAAACAAAACTTTACTAACTTAAAAAAACATTGTCAGTTACGTAGGTTGAGTTTGCACTAATCATTCTCAATCGGTCTATTTTCTGCCACAAGCGTTACCTTACTTTCCAAAGGGGTGAAGTTAGCTGGAGCTTAGTATGAAGCGAAATAGACTTGCGGTCAGAAATTTCGAGAAAACATCGAAGCTATGGGAGCTGTGGGATGCTTTCTATCTCCTCCTCATGCATGCAGCTCCTACATGAGTAATTTCGTATACTGCTTAGTCTTCTGAATTCAGTAATATCAGCTGCTTCAGGTCCAGTTTGGCCAGATCATCTTGGAAAATTGGAATGGGTCCATACTCATTTCAGAAAGTGAAGTAGTACAATGTCCCACATCATCTGAGGTGTAAAATTTTGTTACATAAGTATGATTTCCATACGTCATTATTTTGATGGCGATGCTAGTGTTGTCGCAAATGTGAATGAACGATTGGACAAATTATCTCTGAGTATGACAAAAATGGAAGTGGGACAAATATTTTTTTTTCGAAGTTTTGCTACATTGCTGTATTGGTGTTTGGGACATGTGTAGTGCATCTTGTATGACTAACACAACACTACTGGCTACTACTACACAGCATTCTAATATTTTCAGACTGATTTCAATCCTATAAAGACCGCCTGACTGATTGGGAACATGCTTATTTCAGAAGACACTCCATGTTACAAGTTGGCGTAGACTTATACCAACAGACCCATACCCATGGCATCCAATGCCATGGAGAACGTATGAATTCCGTTTCTCATCAAGACGTCCTCAATACATACAGACCCAAAGATCAACTTTTCAAAATTCTGGTTAGATCCTGGCCCATTACTCAATACATACATTTAGACAAATAATTGTCTATTTAAATTATCTCACTCTCAATTGCACAAAATTCAATTTCATCGTCATCTCCAACCGTTGTATGGAATTTCTTGAGTTTCTTCATTAGTATTGCGCTCCAGCAAAAAATCTACATGTCATAGCAAAAATGCTTCCTGTTTACCCTACCCTTTCACACTATTGCGTGAATATCCTAACGGTACACCATATGCTATCATCCTTAAGGAAGAAACACCAATTCCCATCTTCCCATCAATTCCCTCTAATCCTTTCCCAGAGCCCTTTTGACGCCCCTTCCTTTCGTTTTCCCTACTTTTTTACACGATCACAACTCGAAGAACGTGTGATAGATAAATAAGGAAGCTATCAGTCATACGGGAAAAAAAAGGATAAAACTCCTTTCACCTGACGCGCATACCTGACAGTCTACCTGCGAATCAAATTATTGTGTAACCTGCATTAAGATCAAAGATGATGACGAGCATCAATCGGAACGGCGGTGAGCGACACTGGGGGAGGATAAAGTAGCGTTAGGATAACACAAGGAATCATTGTAAATTGATGATTTTTTTCCTTCGAATGCTTTGAATCCTTTAATTTCCGCAGAAGGGGTTCCTCATGTGCCGTATGTTGTGTAATTTGAATTTTTGAGAAAAATAACAACGCCCTTTGTATGGTGCGACATGTAAAAAGGACGAAAGGTGGAAGAGATCTAACGGTGATGAGACAGATTTTCATAATTACTTCATTTCATTCACTGCTTGCGTCTTGGTCTTGGGGAAAATAGTGTTGTAGTCGTCCTTTGATTACCATCGCAGATGGTGGCTACAGAGAAAATGGGGATTTGGAAGAAAAGGAGTAGCATATGCACGGATGTGAGTTGAAAGGATTCGATAAATTGGAATGGGTTTAAATGAAGTTCGTGTTCATTGGATGCATCTTATTAACGGTACTCAACTTTATGACACAGGATTATGTTCGCCGGTTTGAGGCATCCGCTCTTTTGTGATGCGATAGAGTAGACAGCTGGAAGGAGTGCCGTTAGCGAATGTTAATTTATACGTAAGATGCAAAACAAGGCAAGAGTCTTCTATGGTGCATCAAAGTTGATTGATTTAATAATTTTTCATTTGAATTAGTTCGTTCGTTTAATAAGGGACGGAGATATTGAGATATTGAAATCTGTGACCACTGACCATAGAGCATGCAGGTGACTGTCTTATCAAAGACACATTCACAATATTAAAATAACAAGTGAACAACATACAGCATTGACTTGGATATACAGTGTTGGCCAAAATAAAAACAGCAGCAAGAAATCCTTACATTGGAAAAAAATACAGAACATTGGCTAAATGTGTGTTATCTTAAAAGCATTAATTTTTATAACCATATTATTTAATTCACAATTAATAATTTTAAGGTTAATCTTATCTTATTCTTAATAGAATACAAAATTAAAACCAGATCTTCACAGGCAGATCCTGGAAGAGAGCCAAGAAGTTCAAATCGACACCCACCATCTATTTGTCGATTGTCAAGGCCACACTTATGTATATAGACATGAGCTATACAACGCCATGTCTTGTTTTGACATTCCAGCCAGGTTGTGCAGGATGACGATGGAGAAATCTTACTGCTCGATGAAGGTCGGTAACGAACTCGCCGAGACTTTCAATGTAAAAAAAAGTTTTAGACAAGGCGACGCATCTTCGTGTGACTTCCTTAACATCATCCTGGAAAAAATCACGTCAGACCTACACGCCAACACTCGAGGTACGATCTACCGTTTTAGTATACGCAGATGACATTGACGTAATTGGTCAAAACATACATATGCATATGTATATGCTGTCTTCAAGGAAGGACACACAATATCGACGACTTGGTCCCAACGTCGCCATTGGTAGATATATTTCCGAGAGATGAGAAGCAGAGTAACTCGTTCCAATCGGTGTTTCTACTGGCTCAAGAGGCTATTGAGAAGTAGAGCCATATCTCGAAGGACCAAGCTGACTTTATATGAGATCTTGATCAACCCAGTCATGTTCTATGACACGGAGGCATAGACAATGACAATCAATTATGATCTTTGGTTCTGTTTTTTTACGTTGTAGGTTTTTGAAGGAGAAGATGACATGAGCCTAGCCAGGATTCAACGCCTAGGGTAAGTCATGCTAGGCCATGAGTTGTATAGAGTATGGACAGGTCAGCTCCGGCCATAAGAACTTTCGCCTGCGAAATTGTGGGACAACACAACAGAGGACACCTGCGTTTAAGTTGGCCTATCCATTTTTGTGTGATAAATCCTCTCATCTACAATTTTCTCACAGATTCTTTCATTCCATCCGGGGATTGTGCTGGCCACTTTTTTGCACTTACTCGCCTTCGTCTTTAGTTAATTTAATTTTTTGGTAGAACCGGAAAAACAAAAAATAAACATAAAATAATCTTAATTTAATTACTAACCGCGCTTAAAAAGGACACCTTCATTCCCTTAGAAGTGTACGAGAAAACTCTCTATACCAGAGGAGTTTTGGTCTTTCTCTCCTTCTCGACCCAGGATGCTCGGATTCGAAGACCCTTTTAGCTTTGATTTTTCTTTCGACGGCACAAACAATTAATTCCGCATTCTTGCTTGTCGTCCAGCTTTCGGCTCCAAATAACAGGACTATCTATAAATTTACAGAGCACGATTTTAGTCCTTCGAGTCAGGAGTTTTGCGCCCAGTTGTTTTGACAAACCGAAGTAACAGCGGTCGATAAGGGCGGTTATACGTCGGAACTTCCCTGTGATGTCGTTCGTGGATCTTACGTTTGCCCCGAGCAACATAGACAAGCCCTTTACTTATTCGAAATTGTAGCTGTCGATCGTAATGTATGAAGTCAATAAGGGTATTGAATACTGCACGGTTTCTCTCAAAATTCCATACTAAGTACCTAGATCATGGGAAAAAACAAGCCGAAATTGGTCTCCGAATTGACACGGTGTCTTGTTTCAATTTTTTAGGTTAAGGTGAATGAAATGATGTGTGCGCATATTTTACAGAGCACTACGCCGACACTATTTGGAGGGGTTGATTCTAACCAAATTACATAAGACGACCGACAAAGTTGTACTGGAAAACGATAGTAAATTTGACCTGAAAAGATGATAGTTTGCCAGTCAGAACCCGAACTTCTTAAATTAACCGCGTATGTCTCGGATGTTTTAACGTAATGTGCTAAAGCACAGTTACCTTCTGACTTGCATTAAAGCCAAAGTCCAACATTCCAAAAATAAGTCCCTTTACAAATTTATTCCCAAAATGGAACGTAAATCGTCCAAGATACCACTGGCAACCCAAAAGTATTTCAGTGATGCTTGTTCCTAAAATAACTCTCGAAAACCGTATCATCTCACTGATCAGTCATCCCCGAGAGGGTAACGGTCGATCACCTCCCAAGTGGTGGTACAATCACTTTCGGTTTTCCACCGTCGCTACGAGTCCGCGTCGTTGTGATTACTTTGATACGCCTCCAATATCCGGCGTATCCAATACACAAACGATGACAATTCCACTGAGCATGGACCAACGATGCATTTTGGGGCCAAAAAATCGAGCTCCCTTCAGAACACCTACCGCAGTCGCATCGCAGACGTAAGCACTGACCAGCGCGCTATGGGCACCAGCCACCAGCGGCCAACGACCGGAGAGTTGAGTGACCCTCTCCATCGCTGCTGTATGGAGAACAAAATTAAAAGTGGTCACTCACCAGCGAAATTGTATAACTGTTAAACTACTTTTTGGGAGTTCCAAAATATGTGTGTTCCTCTTCTTGCCTGTAGCCGAGTTCGGCTGAGTCGGAAATAACTTTCCCAAGAGCGCCACAGAATGAGAAAGAGAGTAATCGCTGAAGAGAATGTGAAATCAAAATTTTGGTTTCGTTGTTCAAAAACCAAAGAGAATTCCCAAAAATTTCAATTCACGAAATCCCCCCTCTTCTTCTCCGGCACATGTGCGAGATTGTGGAGAGAGAGGGAGAGATTGAGGGAGAGACTGCGGGAGAGAGAAGCAGAGACGAATACAAAGAGGGTCAACTCGATGGCGATGCGATGTTTGACTAATCCCGAAAAAGAAGATCACCTGCGTGACGTAATATGACGTAGCAAGTTGGTTGGCGGTTGGGCAAACGCAGAGATTGCCTTTGAACAAGACCACTATTCTTTGAGGTTCGTCATCGTTCGGCGGGATAGTGTTTTTTTTTTTTGGGTCTAGTGAAATTTATATCGTTCCGAGGGCTTTGAACCCGACTCGTATGCTTCTAATGACCGTCGATCTCGCATTGGTGTTGGTCTCATAACCGTTGTTGGATACTTTTGGGATTCTCTTCTAGAGGCTGAACCTGAACAGATGAGCTGGGGTCAATGAATCTCGGCAGCGGTACTTCGGAGCTTAGTCTCCGCCAAGCAGACATACAATACAATACATAGCATGTTGCGTGCGCATGTAATTAGCGCATAATTTGTTCAACTGAGGCAGTGAATTGTTGCTGTAGTTGTTGTTGCTCTTTTGTGTTTTTTTTTTTGTGAGAACACAATTCGGAAGGGCAGACCTCATTTTGGGGGGTCTCAGTGCAATGCAACTTTAATGAGCTCCACTGAAGCAAGTAAAACGAGCAGAGACTTGCAGCAAAACAAAAAGAAAATTATGCAATAACACTGCTCTTCACATATGTAACATTCTTTTGTGTGTTTTTAACTGGGATGAACTCTTTGCTGGGGGGTTAAGACCATGAGAATGAAGAAGAATTTCGTCGTTGGTCACATAATCTGCCTGCGGGTACATGAACTGTTCGAGCACGTGATACATCCGGATGCAGGTTTGGGTGAACGAGCCCCCGACTTTTCGGCAAATTAATGCAGACGGATATTAAAAGCCAGAAAATGACGTGGATAAGGAACTCTTGGTCTTACTTATTGGCGGACGAGTTTAATAAGAAAGTCTGTAAAAAATAATTTATTCGAAATGAATAAGCCAACAGCCCTGACTTGAAATTTTGGGTAAAGTACCGTGAAGACCACACTTCCAATTCTTTGATTTTTTTTTCTTGGCGCAAATAGTCAGAAAGGCCTCGAAAACCACTTACATCACGAAATTCCAAAAAAAATATAAGGAGAACCCGTAAATAACTTTCAAGACTCCTTCCAAATGTATCCTGCAAAATACTCCCGTCCCTATACAAATTATTAAAACAAGTCTGTCTGTGTAATGGGCTTAAAAGAGAGCAGGAATGGCCTTGAGCGCTGCATAAGCGGTCTCTGGAGTCTAGATAAATTGCCACGTTGCTAACTTTAAATTTAGTGGAGTGGCAATGAAGACACTTAAAGCTTTTAAAACTTCTTCTTAAATAGTTTTTATTTTTAAATGGTCTAGATCTATCAAAGAGGAGTGTTGCTATCCATGGAGTGTTGAAAGTATATTCGAGGTTTCTAATTGTCAATCTACAATTTAGAGATCTCAAACCTGGAGATTTGTAGCGCTTAAAACTTTGGATGGCCGAAAGGCGGTTGTTAAAATGTCCGCATTTGAGATTGTGTCAATCTCTGGGAGTTGGTACCTAGTAGAACTTCGAGATGTTGAACTTCATGTTGTGCAGGATCCCCCCTGCTTTTTGCACTAAATTGAGTCTAGCGACTTCTATGACTTCTTCGATTCTTGGACAGCAGAGCTTACACGAGTTCGTTTTATTTCCCTTAAGTTTTGTCCTGTATAACTTTGGCTGGTCCTTGTAGTAGTTTCATTCCGAGACCTCCCTGCTTAATTTGCCTTTATTGGGACTAAGTAAACTTACATCTTTCCCGTAGGTTTTTTTTAGTTCGGAATTCAGTCAAGTTGGATAAAGGGCGGGTCTGGGGGACTTGGCTATGCTTAAGGGGGTCAGGCTGTTATCGTCTTGTTAAGTGCATTAGTGAGTCGGTCCATGGACCTGTCGAATTCTGCTATGATGGTTTAGGTGGAGAGATGCTCCGCATATTGATTTGTACCACAGAAGCAGGATCTGGTATAGTGGCCAGATGTTTTTCTTGTAGTTTCAGTACGATGTTAGTTGATAGAGTTGGTCGTTGAGTTTTCCAACGATTTCTAGGTATAGGTGGTATAAGGAATGCGAACTGAAAATGGACCCAAGGTAGGACAACAAATTACTTATTCGGGGTGCTTGTTTGCTTCACAATCAAAGATTAAAAGGTCGACTGAAGGTTTTTTAGTGGCTTTTCCTTCAAATCTACATGCATATCTATACTAATATTATATAGCTGAAGAGTTAGTTTGGTTGAACGTCCACCAGTAGTCCGGTTTGAATTGAAAACTTCATTTAGTGTTGTATAGTTCATTCATCGAGGAAGACTTTGTAACATCACGCTGCGACCAATAGGACCGCATTAATAAAAAAGGGTTGCCAAAACGGGAAATTATGCCTTTTTGAGAGTTTCCTTTGCGTGCGTATACGGTTTAAGTTACGTATAAGTCGTGTTGGAAATGGAATTGTTCCCATTTAAAACTTCTAAAAAAGTCCGTGACAAAATGTGTCTATCTTTTAAGATTAACTCACTATAATCTCTTTTATGGTAATCAGATGTGTTCGAAATTAATGCATTATTTGCCAAGGAGTTTCAATACTGATATTCCCGCGGAGGAAGTCACGGGCAACGGCTAGTGTGATATAATAGTATTTAAGAACTTTTACTAATATGTTAGTAAAAAGGTATAGTAACCGAGTCTCTGTAAACAAGAATTCTATAAACCAAGATTGCAAAATTGCTGCCACAATAAATTAAAAAATGGTCGATTTCGCATTGTTGACGTCGGTCTTGTTGTTTTATCCAGTTGCAGCCGGATCATTGTAGTGCT
The DNA here is from genome assembly GCA_964034865.1 of Eristalis intricaria. Taxonomy (NCBI): domain Eukaryota; kingdom Metazoa; phylum Arthropoda; class Insecta; order Diptera; family Syrphidae; genus Eristalis; species Eristalis intricaria. The sequence continues at coordinate 89,054,384 of OZ035875.1, read as the reverse complement.
GAGATTAGGTTAAAGTGGCTGACTGCCAACATGCAATCGTCAAGCTTGGGCCGCGTGGTCAGCGTAGGCCCTTTGAGTTACCATGTGTATATAGGTGAACCTTCTCCGTATACTACTCGGTGCTATTGGCATCAAGAGAGTGCCAATGACATTACTTTTATCCGATTTCGAAGTTCTTGAAGATGTAAGCCACTAGCTGACTTTCACTTTGGAAAAAGAAGGTGTTGCAATTGCAGAGAAGGTGTACAATCATTTTTTTCTCATAGGGAAGGGTCTGTCATCATTATCTTCTCAGCAGAAGGCTCGGATTCGATGACACTCTTAGCTGGAGTGTACACTTGCTCCTTGTGACCAGTATGCAGAGTTAAATGATGATTGGGAGATTTTGAGAACAGTTTTCTTTAGATGAAGACGCATGATGACCGATACTCCAAGCGCTGCCATGGTATTTCTATATTTTAAGGTAATTTCTATTTTCCTTTTTCTCGAATAAAATGTACATGGTTTTACTTTCATAACTTCTTTAATACAGAAATGAGTCAGCTGATTTTAGTACTTCTGAGAATAACAGAGAATTACGAAGTGAAATTCCCGAGAATCCACTGTTTCTGCAGAATAACTTCAAGATTAGTCAACTTTATTACTTGAACGAGCTTTCTCTACCATAAATTAGATTTGCATTGGAAATCCATCTAAAATGAAATGTTAAACAGCCATAAATCAAGAAAGGACACACATCAAAAGTACGAAGCGAACACATTCCTATAAAATGCTTTCGTAGAACTCTCAAATTAGGAGAAACAGACGTACCACCATATGGAGAAAACACGTGTATCCAAGCCTATGCCATGTTCATCCAGTTCTGTTTCTCAAAGTGAAAGGGTTAAATATTGAATCTCATAAACTAATAAAATATATACTCCGAAAGGGAAAACATTCATATATTGCTTCAATAAACCTTACTTCCATTGTCAAAGTGAAAGGGTTAAGCAATTGATGTGTCTCCGAGACCTTAACCCTTTCCTTAAACTGTTTGAAGTCTTAATGCGGTGAGCTGATTTGATATGAAAGCGCAAGTATTACTTCTCTCCCTTAGTTTTCAATCCCTTGTGTTGATTTATACATGTTGCAAGTATTAAGACAATTAATAAATTTCATTTAATTTTTTAAACACTACTCAAATGCGAAATTTGTTGATTAAATTTCATTCCTTCATTCCATTCCGTGGTGTACAAATATTTATTTATTTGGTAAATCCACGCAGATTAGCATCCTTTGGCCGAACGGCTGCGTCGCATAACTCTTTTCGGTCATCCCGGTCGTGTGTTCACAGGTAAAGTAGTTACTATTGTGTACAAAAATAAATATTCCTTTCTTTTTGTTAACCGAAATTGGAACACTTTCCTTAGTCCCTCAGTCGTCAGCATTTACAATCCCAGTAATAAAATTAGGTAGCAAAACTAATATAAACGAACGAGTTTTACATTTATGACGCGACAATCGGGAAAGGCTTGCAATTATGATTAACGGCAGGTAGCAGTGACGAGACACTGTATAAAAGGGTTAAAGGCGGCGTGGGAGTTATGAACATTTTATTGCTGTCCTTGTCAATGAACGAAGTAGGAAACAAAGCCAATTTGCATATGGACAACTAGCCAGCGTAGAGAATTTTATCCGTGCAGCCCTTTAAGTGTGCAATTCCAAGGAAATCCTTTTTTCCATAATTTTGAAAAATGTTCACGGAAGAAGATAACTGATGAAGGAGTTTGACAGAAACTGTTCCCTTTGTTTCTCCTCTCATTCTGCAGAAACCAAGAATAGGTGTATGTTTGTTTTTCTTTCAAGATTCAGGTGAATTTGATGGCAAGGCGATTGGATGATGGGTCTCTGTTATTTTAGTCCTTTCGGTTTTGTTTTTCATAGACGACTAAATGCTTGATGGTGATTTTGGAAAAGAAAAATCCGAATGCATTGACCGTTGAAGGCACCACTCAGACAGTCAGATTGTTTTGTCAGTGGTTGTTTGTGAAAACTCATATGTTATGTTATTTGCATACCGGCAGTGGATGACTTTGATGTGTCGCACCTCCTTAGGTGAATGCGTCAAACGGGGGCCAAAGAATCCAGCTTCACTAATCATTCTTTCTATTTAACACTGAAGCCGTGCCGACTTCTTCCTCTCATGCCTCCTTTCGCTTATATTTCCTCCAATTTGAAAATGCTCCATGAACCCGCGATGAACACTTTCATAGCAGACCCATCAGTGACCCAGTTAATCTAGCGAAGGAAGTCGTTAACAATAAGTACCGTCCATGCCAAAGTACAACTAATATGGCGGTACGAACTTCAGTCACAACAATCAACTGCCGTTCAATCTGCCAACCACTGTTACTATTCCGCTCATTTTTTTGCACCATTCTAGCTGTCATTGTCAGTTCGATGAACCTGCTGTGACTGAGATGGGATGAGAGCTAAAGACGGTATCTTCTCTGCATTAGTAAAAGCAACAGAAAGGTAAATAGGTATTAAGTAGCTAAACGTAAACGATGAGCGCGCGAGAACAGAAAAAAGTGTACATAACAACAAATGAAAGACAAAACATAACCTTGCTGCATTGTCAACGTGTAAGCGGTCATCGGCCTGATTTTCCCGTCAACTTTTCAATTTTATTACCGTGCATTCAATGAAGCCGATGAGTTCACTGTTCAGGCGCTTGTTCGATCGATCTGAATTCGATATTTATCATGTGCTCGTCTTTCGGCAGATTCTTGTGAGGTTTCATCATAAATCTAATCATTGAATTTGCAATTCCATTCCATTTTTATTCTCCATAGATTGGTCCACCAGATCCCCTCCAACTGTCCAGCAGCACCCAGTGCAGACAAAAATATAAACACAGCATCAGAACAGAACATTCTCTTTCACATTGGAGTCAATAACCCCGACTTGAGTCACTGATCGTGTGCATTCTCTTTCTCTTTTCCGGGCTTTCCCGAAAAGAAAAACATCTCGTTCTTCATAGCACTGTTCTTTGCCACATTCTATGGCACGCAATTTGACCCCCCCGCCCTTTGCCGGTTCCTCAGTCATCAACCTCTAATGAGATCTGCATAACCAACCAAAAAACACACAACCAACACAGAACAATTTTGCTTTCTGACTGAAATAATTATCTCACCGGCATTATTATGTTCGTTTTTTTTTTGCTTTTTTTGAAGAAAGTTCGTTGACACGAGTGTTGTAATTGAACAAAGTTGCAGCAACACATGCGGTTGAGGCACAAAATGAGAGAGGACCTGCAACGAAAAAGAGAAAGGCGTTAAAAGGACGTACCGTTAAATTGGTGACACAATTTCTTGAGCACGTTTTGTGCCGATTCACTGGATTGCTGCGAGCGTGTGAACGATTGACACAATGATCAAACGGTACATTAGGATCAATTGGTAATATTGTACAACCTGTCAGTTGTTTTATGCAGGTGAATTGCAAGTCATAACTTTTGAAGTGTGTTTTTTGTTTGACTGCTGATGGGTTTGCTTAATTGTATCTGCAATAAAAATTGAAATGCCTGGGCGATCTCCAAGTTTTGTTGGAAATGAAAATGATTCCCTTAGTCACGAACATAGTAATACTCTTGCGAAAGGCAGCCAAGGAATTCATACTTATTTGGCGAATTTTCAATTGGCACCTGCATATTTAATTACACTTGGCAATAATTCATTTAATTTAAGAAAATATAAATACTGTGTACAGTACACAGTCTTACATGTCAATACAGTAAAAACTCCTTTATTCGGAATTTTTTAATTCGGAAAATTCGTTAGTTCAAAAAAAATTCAAAAATAAATAACGCAGTGATAGAATGCAATGAGGTAACAAACAGATCTCAAATATGTAGAAGTCTGAAAAAATTATCAAAATGTCGATTGGGGAAGTAGCGGCAATACATATTTAGAAGTCGGGAAAAAAACCATAAAAAATTTTGTTTTGCGGAACCCCCAATTTTTAATTTTAAGTACTTTTTTCTAATTGCCTATATCTACTAAACTAGGCGAGATAGAACCTCCCTTGCTTGATTTTGACCCCACGATACGACTATCCAGGATTCAAGAGTTTTGGTACGTACGACGACATTGGCGAAGCGAATTATTTGTTTGATTCATTGATAAATAAATTTAATAAAAAAGTTAACCTTTTAAAAGGCTTAAACAAATTTAAGTCACTAAAAAAGTCAATATTGTTTTTATTTTGGGTAAATCCATTATCTTGGCACTTGATTTTAAATAAAGTCACAAACATCAAATTGCTCAGCTGCTGAGGCTAAGAAAATGTTTACCAAAATTATCGTACTGGAGTTATAAATTGCACAATCTTTCAAGGGAGACATTTTTCCGATAGGCCACTTGCTTTTCAAGGAGCATATATCTTACGATCGCTAAGTCTTGGGCGGATAAGGTCGAGAATATCAGCAGACTTCTTCCAGCCCCCAGTCTTCTTTTATTTAATTCAGCTAACACGATGGCTGCCACGTGAGACACTGATTGTGCAGGTTTTCTGTTGACAAGCGGCTGCGTATACCACCTGTGGTACACAAGATTTGTGTAACGATAAGTAAGTAAAGTAAATTTTTCTTTCAGTGGCATGTAAACAGGATGGTCTTTGTATATGATATTTACTCTTTTAATAATAAAAAAATAAATTATAATTAAAAAAAATAAATTTGTTGGTTTTTCCTTTATTTATGTTATTAATTTCAATAATCTTATTTATTTTTTATTTAATTGTTTGAAACTAATGAGAATAACAAAACTTTTGACACACGGGTACAATTATTGAAGCGATATTTATACTTAGTAACGTTGGTTCTAGTTTTGTTTTGTATGGTGGCAGTCAATGTGTCAAGCAGGCAGAAGTAACAAGTTTTGCACTTTGTAAATATTCGCGTCAGCAAAATAGTGCATTCGCAGAAGAAATAGACTCAGACACGAATTTTTTTAAGAAAATAACTACTTAACATACTTTTTAAACTTATTGTAAAATGTTAAATTCGTAAAAGTATCTATAGATATATATGGAAATAAAAGGTCTTTTTGTTCACGTTATAATAAACATAAATTCTTTTATTGCTCCGTTCGGGTTGATGATGGCTAAGCAAGTGGGTATAAATATTTGATTACTTGACACTTGACATTGTTTGACATATTGACATATAGAATTACATATGGAATTATAGATGGTAATGCAGTGTACATTTATGTAAGGATTATAATTCTTAAATAATTCAAAGTGGTTTGTTATACAACACTTATGAAATAAATATTTATTTTTATTTTGTTTAATTCATCCCAGAAACAAACATCACAAATTTATTTGTTTTGTATTTTCTTAGAAATATTGATTTGTTACTTTGAACTGTATTTTATTAGATTCTATGTAGCCAAATTAGAGACCAAGTACGTTCGACATCAGAGCTGGAAAGATTTTTTGAAAGTTATTCACGAAATCATGTAAATGGGATTTTGTGTGGTTTGAAAAAACGATGTGAGAAACGCTGGCAAGGAATTTTAAGGGCAAAGTTAGGCGATAGCCCACTTGTGTGTATTACATTCACTTATCCCGTCCATGTTCCAAGACAGGCAGCGTTGAACATATACAGGCATTTTTGCAATATATTGTATCAAGTCCTATTACGACAGTTATGCATGAATATTCTCTACAAAGGGTATTTTTAAAGGACGGAGAACGACCGGATGGAGCAGTTGGTATGATGAATGCCTGCCCCCAGTGAAAGCAAAGTTAATACACTTTTATCTGGTTTTCAATCTTTCAAATTAACGGCACTATCATTGAAGTAATAATTCCGTGTTAGGTCTGACTATGGGTATCACAATGGGCCAATATGGTCTAAGTGTGCGGGTGAATGCACAAACAGCCCCCCTACTTAATATTGGAGTTTGGATTTGGAATAAAATATTGAAAAAAACAAATATTTTAAAATGTATGAACTTGGAAAGATGTGCCGCTGTTACTTGCACTTACATGGCGCAATCTATAAGTCAAATGTTCACATAGGGTGTACGCAGCACATCACGTTATCTGTCATTAAAGCGTCGAATGTTGGCTTCCAAGTTCAAGTACTGTATGAACAAATAGCAACCATGTCTCTGCACAGCTCACCACTGATTACAACGTTTTGACCGTCATAACGTTTGGCCCATAAAACGCACTACAATGTAACTTTTTCTGGGTGTAATCTAGTTTACATAGTTAATCATGGCAAATTGCCAAACCAGACTTACTCCGAAACAACCAAGAAATATCAAATCAATGCTGACAATTTACAGTTCACCGCCTGTAAGAAAATCCCTATAACCAGTGCACTGGTCGCGTTTCGTATTTCTTCCCTCAAATTAAGGCAGTGACTAACTTCATTGAACCAACTAAAAAAATACGATTTTTTGAAAAAAAATAGTATGGATGTTAGATAAGTTCGTGCATATATTTTATCAGAAAATTAAAAACCATAATTTGAATTCAGCATGTAGTAGGATGTGAAATAAAGGAATATCGGTATATGCACATATGCCCGTTACGACTTTAGATCCCGACAAGAATCAATGGTCGCGATCAGAGATCGTGATCTCCAGCACTACCAAAGGCACTCCACCATTCCTTTCGAAGTGTATTACGACTGCATTCATGGCTTTATGACCAATAAAATAAATGAACTTCAGGTCATGTTCAGGTTGCGCGGCATGCTCCTCTGTCCCGCATTGAAGAACCTACAAATCTGACAGTCACAAAACTCATTTCGTTGCTAGAATATAAATCTACTCGACAACCATCGATCGGTGGTCGCTTAGCGCGCAAATGAAACGAGCCACAGCCAAGCGCACGGCACAGAACACTCCAATGGGAATGGTTGAGTATACATATGTATGTATTTGTATCTGTGTATGGATATATGTGGAGTCAGTGGAGATCCAAAGAGGGTTCTGTACGTGTGTAGCGGTAAGCTTGCGGTACTTTTCGTTTTCATTGCAACTCAAGAACGTTTAGCCTAGATTCCCTGTGCGGGTTCGATGAACCATCTTCTCTTCTTCTCGATCTTTGTCTTCCTCATTTCTTCTTTGCTGTCTTCTCATTGTTCTTTACATGATCAGTGACCAGTCTTGTTGTTATTCCCGATGTTTCTTTGAACTGGTTAAGGTTTCTGGTTCTCAATTCCCATTCGAGTTACAAACACTTACAAGTGTATGAATGTGTGTACTTGGATGTGTATACATCATAGGAGGTGTATGCATGCAGAACTTCTCAGCGAATAGATAGGACGCGAAAGACCTTACCAAACAAACTCCACCCACATCTTGCTAGGCGTCTCCAATTACACATCCCTGAAGCGGCTGTTAACTTCCGTGTGGGTTGGTTGGCACTTGGTGTTATTACACACCCTTTTCATAGACTTCCTGGCAATTTTATCCAGTCTCTGCGAAAAGTCGTCCAACCAGACTGTTAGTGAGGGATCTCCTTTCGCTTGCAAGGAGTACGGCCCATTGTGTCCGCATGCGTTTGTATTGTCTGGTTGGGTGTAATTGAAATTGAAAAGGAAGTTCTACATGCATTTGCTGACCCATCCATACAATGTTTTACGTCCGGTCAATGAACTCTAAATAAAGACTTCTGTCGATTCTGTGGATTGAACTTGAAATTGTCTCTTTCTCTCTGCCTTTGTGGAGTTTAACTTCTGTTCTACCTTGATGAAGCTTTTTTCTGTGTATTCTGAGTTTGCTTCGCTTTGCTTTTCAACTTGCCGTTCTGGGTAATCCCCTTGGTTCTTTTTCTTTTTTGCGCGAAGAGATAATTTGGTGAAAGTTTTCTTTTGAACTGGAAGAGTTCTTTTCGAGGTGTTGCTTGGTCTTGATTCCCCTGCCACACACCACATTTTAGCACTGCCCAGAGAAGTTTATGAATTTTTCGGGAGTGCTTTGACCTTTTTGCTCTGTGCGAGAAATGAAGAAAAAAAAAACGAAATCTTAGACGAGATGTGAGTAGCAAAGAAATAAAGCAGCGATAAAAGGGAGAGGAATTTGGAAGATTGGCACATGCCCACACGTGAACAGATGTGTGGATTAAATTCAGAACAGTTTCCTGGACTCTCGACCTTTGAATTGAAATTAATTTCTTGTGATAAGTTTCCAGAACAAGAGGCTAATTAACTAACTATTTAAGCTTATTTAACTTGCTTTTGATGAATAACAGAAGTAGCACAGCAAAACATTTAAAATGTCTTAGTCCTCGCTATGCGTCTCTGTTTTAAGTGCAACAATCGGTCATAAGTCTTACAGTTCCCAATTCCTTTGCCTTTTTTTCTTATAATTTTCAAAATAATAAGACTTTATATTTTAAAAGTTTTGTTCTACCGGTTATTCTACACCCCAAATTCAATGAAATTTCCAAAACCATCTATTTGCCATTAACTTTTTCTTTAAAGTCATATCACAGAATAGACCAGCAACAATTTTGAGTGTACCCAGCATGAATAAGTGGGAATCCTCCTCGGGATTTCCAGAAATCACCACCAAAACCACAACGGTCGCATCCAAACAATAACACACGTTATGACCTATTTCCACAACTAACCATCTCCACACAACACAACGCGTCAGCGTCATTATCGCCATTAATTAGTATTCCATTTGGCTGCATGGCAGCGAATCGCTGTTGTGTGTTACAATGACGGGCGGGTGGTCTGCGTCCAGTGCGTTCCTGTCCCCGTATGCTCTTCGGATGGGCACCATTCGAATCAGTTCAATGAACTCCGCAACATCACTGGAAGATTTGAACCAATTTCTGGATTTCCATAAGAGAAACAGAGAGGCAGAGAAGAGAAATGTAAAAAGCTGTCACCTGAAGACTCGAGGAAGTTGTCGACGAAATGCTTTTACGTTCTTTATACCATCTTCTTTTTGATCGTGTAATGACCTCCTCTGGTGGGTTCTGTCTAGCGAGAGTAAGTCTTGGAGTCGATTTTGTTCTAATCCACGATCTTGTTGATGCAAGGTGAATGGCCGAGCAATTTGAAATGAAACGCCGTGGGAATTTATGTAAAGAAAGTTCGAATTCAAATGCATCTGGTCTGAGGAACACATGATATGGAAATATAATGATAGTGGAATATTACGGTTTATAGTTTTGATAAATTATCAACAATTTATTTCTTGCTGTAGCCTAAATTCCACCAATCTGCGAGCTTTTTAACACGAATGACGTCAAAATAGAATAAATTCGATATTGGCCAATTCAACTGAATTCTTCTTAATCACCGAAGAATTGAATGCGAATATTTTTCACTTTCTACTGAATATTCCATCTGTAGATTACACTGTGACTCACCTTAAGGTGTTCTTCCCTCGGCCTCTTGAAGACCCAAGTAGGAAACAAATGTATTATTCTTAAACATATTAGTCGGTTGAAAATCCACTTGTCCTTCATGAATCACCACTTCATCCACAAACTGTTTGGTGCAGTTTGCACGCCTGCTGTGCTATTGGGCCATATTTTTTTCGTCGACGATAACGATCGCCACGTTACTGTGATTGGTCGGCGTTATAGCGCCACGATTGGCCCGAATTGGACTTGGACGCCATGTGGTTTCAACAGGATGGTGTCACAAGCCACACAGTACACGTTACAATCGATTTATTGAAGAGTAAGTATGGTGAGCGTGCTATCTCAAGAATTGGGACAGGCCGCCTTATTCTTGCGACTTAATGCCGCTTGACTAATTTTCTGTGGGGCTACGTTAAGTCATTGGCTTGTGCCAACAAGCCGACGACGTTGGAAGAACTAAGAACCAACATTGAACTCGAAGTAGTGGCCGTTTGGGCCGAAATGTGTGACCGAGTCGTTGAAAATTGGTTCCAAAGAATCGACTGCTGCAAACATGCCCGCGGTGACCATTTGAACGAAGTCGAGTTCCATTCATATATGCTTTGATTGTACTTCAAGCCGATAATAAACTTTTTGAAATATCTTAAATTGTTTGCGTTTTATTAAAAAAAAAAAAGGAGTCAAGTCCTTATTGGAAAAACCTTTATATCTAGCATGGGCCTGTATTCTTGCTCATCTGTTAGTGAGCGACATTGCGCAGCAAATTTTCTAAAATAACCAAATACGCCAAATACGCTTCTTTTTAAATTGCAATAAAAAAATAAAAACAAAATTAAAATTGTTTAAACTTTGTTGACGGTTTCGGGTTGTTGCTCACGGATTGTTTGGATAATATTGGCCATAAATGCTTAAATCGTTCCCGGATAGTTCGCATAATATCGGTCCTTTAGGGTTCCCTGCAAAAAAAGTGCAAAGGGGTCGCAGCTCGCAGGCGGTCAATTCACATCGCCAAGACGACTGATATAATGATTTCATAATTTGGTGCGTAAAAGATCGAGTGTGGTATGGCGCGCCATCTTGCTTGAACCAGAGGTCGCTAAATCCATGTCTTCAATTTATAATAATTTTTCAATATTTCCCACTATTGTTCAAGCGTAAAGCGACTCATTTGATTCCGCGGAGGAATGATACTGACTTTCTGTCAAGATTTCGAGCGAGAAACAGCTGTCATTGTCAAAATAATCTACGATTTAAAAAAAAACATTTGATGACCCACCCAATTAAGGCGTCAAGAGCATTGAGGTAAATCAAATAATATAATATTTAAAAACCATTAAATAAGTTTATTGTATTATCTTTTTAAACATTTTATTCATAACGAAATGCAATAAATTAACGTAGCAAAATACATCAATGTATATAAACATTGGGACAAAGGGACAAAGGCCCTTAACCCTCGATGGTTGGCAACTTTGAAATTAATCATCTCCTGACTGAGTGCGAAAAGCACAACTCTAACAGGAATACTGGGAATTAAATTAGTTTATTCTTTTAAATATGCGTTTAAAACATAAAATAAAAAATCTTAGGCGCATGGATGACATAGCTTAAAGAGAGGATGAGTTCAAAGATGCTTCTTCTGTTAGTCGAAGCATAACTTTAGTATGTGTTATATATGGATAGCCCTTTAGCGTCAAAAAGCTAGTAATAATACATGATTATCTATCACAATAGCGCAATAAAAAGATATAAAAAATATACAGAATAGTAGAAAAAAAAACAACAATTATGTATTTATAATATATGATTTCGACTTCTAAAATGAATGAACAAAGAAAGAAGAAAAGTTAAGCTTAGTAGTAAAATAATAAGTAATTCACCGAAAAAATTATTCCAATTCTTACAAAGCCCAAGGTGTTAAGAAACGAGATGAGCCGAACAGCCAATTCGTGGCTTTATCGTGGGAATTTTCCAGATAACATGAGTTCGAAAAAAATAACATTAAATACGCAATTAATTATTAATTGAATTAATTAACAATAATTTATTTTCAAAATTTCACTTCTGATTATAGTTTCAGCAACTTTTCACTACATTCTGAAATATTTTACTACAAATGAATGCATTCTGAATAAGGTCAAACACTACAAAAAAACATGGCGGTCTTGAGAAGCTGTCCAGTATACTTTTTTCTCCTTACATCATGTGTCTAGACTAGCTACTAGAAATGAAGAGAATAATGTATTACAAATCATAAACCAAAAATGAATTCATCAGCCGGTAGTCTGAATTAAAAAAGATGCTGCAATTTTTTCTAGAATGATATCGAAAAGGTTCATCCAGTCAATTTTCGAATGCACGCGAAAAATAAGTAGGTCTGCATTCGCTCGCCCCACTACACCACGCACTTCTCCAAGTCAGCCAATCTCTCACACAGTCTCATGTGCTGCTCGGCGCAGTAAACATGAATTGAGTTCAACATGGAAAATTAAATTTTCTTTTACGCAGAAGTTGCAATTTTCTTCAGCAACCACCAATTCTCTCCTTTCTTTGTCGCCTATCCCCTTCGCTTGAGATTTGTCTTCACTCTCCGCTGCCTTATGTTCCGAAGCCTGTCCGTGTTTTGCTATACCGCACACATACATCTGCAAAATTCTAAGAAATTCATAAAGAAATGCATCGCAGTGCACAACTTGTTCCGCTTTCCAATGCATTTTGCAATTTCTTTTCAATTTACTACTCTTCAATACTCTACGACTAAATGTTGCAGCCGCAACATGAGGCTAACTACTACTGGCTTAGATTCGAAAAAGAAATAAATTAAAAAGAAACCAAAAATCCAAATCGTTATTATTTTTTCTCGACGAATTCTGTGGCTTTCTGGAATATTCTGAGACCCACCAAAGGTACTAAGTCTTTAAGACTGAACTGACAAGCCACGGCCCACACACAATCACACAACAGTACTGACGACGGCAGCGGCTATAGTCGTCATTGCGACCATCTGCAGATCAGCTTGATCGGCAGTGATCGCAACCACTTCGATGAACGACCAAAGCGGCCGACCAACGACGACGGCAACGTCAACGTTCCTTCCAGTTAACCTCCATTGAGGTTGAGAGCGTTGTACTGTTGCGTTTTCTATTACGAAACCCGGCCTGAATGTGGGCCAATGACCGGGCTTAAAACGCAAGCACAAAAGTCATGGCTGCTGTGGCCGCAACCAAACAAACATGTTTTATGAGCGCGCATCGAAAAGCTCCGCCACCAGTTGCTTGTGATGGTGGCGAAAAGTGGAAAGTTGTCTTGCTAGTTGTGTATGCTCGGTGAAATGGTGTTTGGCCTGTGTAGTTTGGGTGGAGGTGCGCTTTAGGTAGGATAGGTGTAGTGGTGCGGATGCTTGCATGTGCTTGGAAGAATTGTATGAAATGAGGAAACAACAAACGAAGCGGTGCGGCGGCATTGAAATTGAAAACATAGAAATAGTAGTTGCCGATAAGTATTTTGCAAATATTGGGCATAATTTGCGAGCTTTTTGATTCGAAAAGCTTACTCGGATTGTTGATGTCATAGATGTGTGGATATTTAAGATTTGGTGACCAAATAAATTATCTCGAAATCTGTGCTATATATAGTTGCACGAATATCTAAATATTTTGAATTTAATCTATGAAGGGGAATCCCCGCTGATAAAAAAAAAATCAACACTAAGAGGTTGACGCATGTTTTGTTCTTATATGCTATGCTAGTAAGGACTTCAATTTAATTTTAACAATAGAGTGTTTTTCTAATATCTATTAGCCCTCGTATAGTGTGAAAATTTGAATCCTTTCTTCTTTAAAGGCTATCAGGCTCAAACTGAGTATCTCGGCCAAGGCTGTCTATATTTTAGGCTATGGAAGATTCAGGAAGCGGTGTGGATCCAGCTATAGCCAGATCATTGGAAGCAATTAATGTTGCCCTCACATTGTCTTTTTTAGACAATACACAAATAAAGTGATGGCATGGGCCCCCTTGTCAAGCAGTAATCTTGAATATTCCAATGACCCGGCAGGTACTAAGGAAGAGGGATATTTTCCATGGAGGGCCAGCATACCCCAAAAGCTTGAAAAAAACCCTGTGCTGCATTAAGACAGATGGAACTTATTACATTCGTTGGAAAACAGTTAAAAAACATTTTATCTTTTTTTATTTCTTACTTTGCAGTTTCTACCTCTTATATATAAAAGGAAAACGATCCAAAAAATGTGCAATTATTTTTACATATGTATTGTTTTACAATACATTTGTTTTGAGAGTAAGCCTATTGTTTTTTTCTTTTTTATTTAGTTTTCAGGACAACTTATACTACTTATATACAAAAATGACATAAAAATCTATTTTAATATCTAACAATTCAAGTTCTTCTTCATTTGGCGCTACAGTCCGGGGTGGACCTGGGCCTCAACCAACAAGCCTCTCCAGCGAGCACGGTCTCTGGCTAGCTGTCTGCAGTGTCGCACGCTAAGTTGGTTGAGGTCCTTCTCCACCTGGGTGCGCCACCTTAAACGCGGGCGTCCTCTGTTGCGTTGTCCCACGGGTTCGGAGTCGAAGACTCTCCGGGCCGGAGCTGAGTTGTCCATACACTCTACATGGCCTAGCCATCTTAGGCGTTGGATCCGAAGACGCCTGACTAGACTCACGTCGCTGTACAGCCCGTACAGTTCGTGGTTGAATCTTCTCCTCCAGAAACCGTCAACGGCAACAGGACCAAAGATCGCACGCAGAGCTTTTCTCTCGAAAATACCAAGGACTTCCTCATCCGCTTTTGAGATTGTCCATGCCTCCGCGCCGTACAGCAGGGGGATGATCAAGGTCTTGTATAAGGTCAGCTTGGTCCTTCGAGAGATGGCTCTACTACTCAATTGCCTCTTGAGCCCATAGAAACAGCGGTTGGCAAGAGTTACTCTGCGTTTGATCTCGGTACTGATGTTGTTTGTACTGTTTATTGCGGAGCCGAGATAGACGAAGTCCTTGACTACCTCAAAGTTATAGCTGCCCATTGTGACCCTCTGTCCAAGACGTCGATGTTGTGTGTCCTTTCTTTATGACAGCATATACTTCGTTTTGCCCTCATTCACCGCTAGACTTATTTTAGCCGCCTCGCCACAATGCCAGCCGAGACATTGAAGGTTTCGGTGAGTTCGTTACCGACCTTGATGGAGCAGCGAGAATTCTCCATCGTCATCCTGCACAAGCTGGCGAGTTTGGCAGGAATGTCAAAACTAGACATGGCGTTGTCCCTATGCACGCTGCCATATGCGGCCTTGAAATCGACAAATAGGTGGTGGGTGTCGATTTGCATTTCTTGGGTCTTTTCCAGGATCTGCCGTAGTGTGAAAATCTGGTCGATGGTGGACTTCCCTGGCCTGAAGCCACACTGATAAGGACCTATCAGGTTATTTATAAACGGCTTCAGGCGAGTACACAAAACGGCAGAGAAGATCTTGTAGGCGATGTTCAGGAGACTTATCCCTCTATGGTTGGCGCAGTCAAAGGGGTCTCCTTTCTTATGGATCGGGCAAACGATACTGAGATTCCACTCATCGGGCATGCTCTCCTCCGACCATATTTTACAGATGAGCTGGTGCATACGCCCAACCAGATCATCTCGAGCTGCCTTAAAGATTTCAGCGGACAGTCCGTCCGCACCGGCAGCTTTGTTAGACTTCAGTCTTGATATTGCTATCTTGACCTCGTCTAAGTCGGGGGGACGGAATTCTCGTCGATCATCGTCCATATTGAGTGAAACATTCTACCTGACAGCGGTATTGTGTCATCATCGCCGTTTAGCAGTCTGCAGAAGTGGTTCTTCCAAATTGTCAGTATCGACTGCGACAACCATTCAAGTTAGAAATTCTATTTTACTGACTCTTCATACTTACTATTTGCCTTTCGGCGTCTAAACTATTAACTTGATTTTTTTTTTCAGTCCTTAGAACAGTCTTTATTATTTAAGACTTACTGGCCAAGTATTGTAACCTATTGTTGTTTTCCATGATGTAACATAAGTTTGTAAAAATAAAATTAAAAGTTTGAATCCTCTGTTGAAGCATCACCTTCACTTCCAAAAGGCTTTATTTTTCCCTATTTGCGTTTCTTCAAATATTACCTGAAGAGAGAAGAGGAAATGGAATTTCATTCGAACCGTTCATCATGTTCTAGAAAAAACAAGATTTTTTAAAACAACGTTTAAAAAATGGTACAGGTATGGGCATAATATCTCCCCTTTTGAATCTACTAGACAACAAGTTCAGGAAATGAAATGAAATGAAAATATTTCGGTGGGGACGGATGTAGCAACCTAGGGTTTTAGAAGAGACATAAAAAAACTACATTTTTCATACACACATTTTCATTTAGACGAATATAAATAAAGTATTTTTAGGTTTCTCTAGAATTATTCATTAAAATTAAAACATTATCAATAAATATACGGCGCGGTGTAGATTTGAATGGCCTACCGAAGTTTTCAAATGAAGCAGAAAGATTTTAGTAAATGGGACCACCAGTGTATATAAGAAACAACTATTTTTCCATTAACATGAACAAGTTCTCTAGGTGTTCAAGTTAACGATATTCTACTGTAACAGCATATTTCCTTATCTAATGCACATTGTAAGTAAGTTTCGAAAGCTGAATCAAGCTTATCTAATAAATAGATGTAAATATCATCCGCAAAGATGCCGGAATGAAAAAAGGATCAAAGGGAGTGTAGATATGAAATTGGGGTACCCTTTTTTTTTTTTTAATTCATTTTTATTAGACAATAATGCTTAAAACTAGTTAGACGAACAATAATGCTAAATGTAACTAACTTGCCCTCGGCGGGCACTCTAAGCTAAACTTATACTTATTCTATGTCTTTCGACCTAAACTAACAAACTATCTATTAACGCTAAAAATTAGATATTAAATGACAATTTTAAATTAAGAAAATGTATCAAAAAACTTAATAACAGAACTGTTTTTTTAAAACGTATATACTAACTTACACACTATCTTAAAAATAACTTACACTACCTTAAGCTAAGCTTACATATATATATGTGTATATATGCTTATATACACATATATACACTCAATATGTATTTACAAATGTATACACAAAGTACAAACGAGTGTACATAAGTGCATACCTTTTTTTTATTTATTTTTTTTTTATTTTTTTTTTGCAACTTACGACTACCTTAAAGCTACCCTAATATGTTTAAGTCGGCCATAGGATGCAGCAGATATACCTACATCCAATCCACAATCCGCTGCAAGACAGACACCGACTACTCCCCCATTCGGGGATACGCAATACCCTTTTTAACCCGTATCTAAAAGGTTCGACGCTGGAGTTCCCTCGCTCCCCAACCACCAGAAATTTTGGTGCTGCCTAGCAACATCCCGAACATCCCGTCTTGAGACCGCCGTACTGAACCGGAGGAGATCCTCCTCAGCTCGTTGTGCGACGGAACGGTCGTGGTTGAGTCGCCCATCCACAGTTGATCTGATTGGGGTACCCCTTAAACATGAACACTGGTTCGAAAATAAAAAAAAATACGTAACTGATATTTTATGTTTTAATGAATTAATTAGACAATATACAAAATATAAGAATACATTTTCTTGAGTGTTTTTACAAAGGACATTTCTCCGGAAGCAATTGACTTGCATGTATGCATTTAATAAGGAAAATGAAGATTGCAACAATAATCCTAGTACATTTGTAATTTATGCGTGGGATACGTAATCGCTTACCTATAAACAAATGGATGTTTTGGCTATAACTCATCCTCCTCTTGCTATAAATATGGATTGTCTTATTGGATTTAAGGTAACGACAGCTATCTACTTTACTTCTTATAGAAACGTGTCAATTGTGAGATTAAAAACAAATTAATCTCACAAATAGCAAACAATATTTCTTAATGACGCTCGTGTGAACGATAATATACATGTACACACATATCTACGTGTAGCTATATATGTAGTACACAGGTTTTCAAATCAGGTTTTAATCCGTTCCGCCAACAAGCATATCCGATATTATAAGTCCTAACCCGATGGTGTAAACAACAGCGCCAACAGTACCACCACCAACTGCCTATTATCTAACTTCCCCCGGCGACACATTTAACTTGAACTTCCCCCAAATGCATGCAGTCATTCGCATCAAGATCAAGTTCCTCCCCACTCTCCTAGTGAGCAAGTGGAAATCTAACAAAGCGTATCACTCCCTCTCTACACTGAAGCAACACACAAACAATATACAATTTCCACCACCCGTGTCGCTTATGGATGTTGAACTTTTATTCAAAAGCTCTTGCATACAGCGTGGAGAGCAGAGAAAATCTAGAGCGCAACTGCACAATTCAGTGCAAATCGACTTGCCGTCGGCCAAAGTCAGGGGCCAAAGTCAGGGGCGGCACACACCAACGATAGCGACGTCTGAGCGAATGATCATGCAATAGGCAAACGACATAAAGACCTTCACACACATAACCACTGCATTAGTTTTATTTCCTGGTTTACACTGGTAGTTGTATGCAGCTAAGAGCGAACATCTCTCTGGCTCTCTTCAGCTGCAGGGTAAGCGAAGAGCACACTGATGGGATTATGAGAAGAATTACTGATGAAGAGAGCAGTGTGGGCCGATCAAAGTGGAAAATGTGCCGAGGTCAATGTACTGCTTAAGTGGTTTTCGTCTTCCGCAAATTTTTCTATTCTCTACACTCGGTCCAGTTGTGTGTGTGTGTGTGCGTAAGGCAGAGTGGTATTTGCCCTGGCATAAATGCAACTCTCTCTTTTGAGGCACAGGCTACGTTGCACCGTGATGAGTTGATGCGAACAAGAACTTCGATTTCATTGTGTGCGTTTGTTCAGTATTTTTGTATGCGAATTATGAAATGCGCAGAGGTGGGTTTATAGTACGGTGCTTTGAGCGAATTTTCGACGCTGAATGTTGTTATTTGAAGGAATCATCAACTTGAAGGCCATACATATTAAGTGGAACGTAAATGGTGTGTCATCGACACAGGAGTTAGTGATGACAAAGTTTAATTCTTTATTTAATTCTTACTATTATATATAATAATATGGGTGGCGAGACAGTCCGAGGTGGACCTGGGCCTAGCTTCTCAGCAACCACTCGTGTTGTGCGTGTTATTGTTCTTTCACTAGTGGAAGGGACCTAGAGTTTAATGCCGACTCCGAACGGCGAATTTTGAGAAGCTTTTCTACAACAAGAATACTCTTTGAGCATTGTCAGTGACTTGAAAGAGGTAGAGTCGTGAATTATGGATAGGTGGTAAATTCGGGTATCGAACCTGGCACCCTCTGCGTAGGAGTCGACGCAATTACCCATTACGCCACGGCGACCCACAAAAAAATTCTTATTATTAGTAGTTTTTTATTTGTCTATATTGTATTTATAACACTGATTTATATAATCATTATTAACACAGCTTCCGCAGAGATTTGATATTTGAATATTTTACTACTGAAAATTGCATAAATTGTTAAAATGCATCGACTAGAAATTTCTGCATTCTTAGTGTTTTTATTATTTAATAACCTAAAAAATGGTGCCAATAGTACCGAACCAACAGGTCGAACCAATAATTTAAATACATGTAAAATATATAACATATTAAATATATATTAATACATACTTACATTAAAACTTTTACTTTTATTAAAAATAAAATTACTATGTATAATTCAGCATTTATGTTTAAATTTACGATAAAGTGAGCTTGAAGTTTAAATTAATAAACAATTTCAGTTAATAATTACGTAAGCTGGTTTTAATTAAATAGTTTTGTCTAGGTATTATTTTAAAAAATACAGTGGACTCTCCCTGAGTCGAACTCTTTCTAACTCGAACAAATTATGACATTTCGACTTAGGGAGTCCAATGTATAAGACGCTAAAAATTATCAGTAATTTTAAGAAGATCCTTGCTTTTAGACGTGGGTTAGGTTAAAGTGGTGGCTGCAACTCACAGTTTTAGGCTAATAGAAGCCTCTTGTTATACCTCGCGGGATAACTTACTTCTTGACTTGGAGCCAATTGTCAGCTGAAATAAGGGCAGTTAGCTGGATTGTGCTAATTCTAGGATTTCAGGTTATTGAGAACTAGGTGATGCGTGGTCTTTAACTCCTCTTTAACTTTTGCAGACATCTTTACACGGAACACCCAGCTTTTGGCCTTGTGTTGTCCAAATTTTATTATAATTTTAGACAGATATTTAGTACAGTATATAAAAAAATTAATAAAAGTAATTCCAAATCAAAATATTCCGATTTGAAATTATTTTTAAATTAAATAATCGTACGATTTTATGAGAATTTAATGTTTCGGCTCATCCGCAAAATTGTGCACCAGTTTCAATGAGGGTCAAATCATTAAGAAAACATTTTTTTTAAGAAAATTATTTAAAAGCTATTGTTAAACAATATTTTATTGGAGGAAATCACCTTTTTCCAAAATAAACTTTAAAAAAACAGACAAAAACCGGTTTAATCGCAATGTGGTATTTCCATATTATTTTTTTTACAAATCTGCGAAAAATACTCAACT
Organism: Eristalis intricaria; assembly: GCA_964034865.1. NCBI lineage: Eukaryota > Metazoa > Arthropoda > Insecta > Diptera > Syrphidae > Eristalis > Eristalis intricaria. The sequence continues at coordinate 89,034,383 of OZ035875.1, read as the reverse complement.
CAGTGACGCAACTGACTACCCAAAACTATTTGTTGAGGAGAAACCTTACGTCTGTTCTCCCGTTATCATATATAATAATTATATAAAAAAAATATGTTGTTTGACCATGAAATGTTGACTTTTGGCCTATAGGAGAAAACACTGTGTGGTGGGAGTTCAAATAAGTAATTTTTGAGAAGGCGCTCTTTCGAGTAAGTGGCCACTAACTTTTTGGCTTGTCAGAAAATTCAAAAGGATTTTTTGTTCAAATGTTCATACCTATGCCATAAGTTCATTGGAAAATAAAATCGAGATCTGGCGAAGTAAGCCGGGATCTAAATATTTGTGTCCAAACCGCGATTTGCAGTTAGTTTCTATCTTATTTGTTTATAAAGCTAAATGTTTATAATGTGAAGGTCTTTAAATACGAGCGAGGTTCGAAAAGGAGATGAAAATCGATCCCCGCTAAGAGCAAGTTATCGCTTACTACAGCTTGGTTTTGGTGACTGGAAGCTACGTTCCCAGGACAGTAAGCGATGGAAGGCAGCTATTATTCGGGTTCAGCCTCTTCATGAGTCGCATGCTTGATAAGTAAGGTAAGTGATATTTTCCCACGTTTTTTGAGGTTTTTTAATACAATTGCCGGCCCGTAGCATCTTCAGGTTTTTGGAAAGGATCATATATGCATATGTGTATAATATGTACAGTGCTGTTTGGCATGCACCCACCGTACAGTGTTTTGTCTAGTAAATGCTAGCTGGACAAAAGTCAACAAAAATTTAATGTCGAGATTCTAGTTGATATTGGTTGAACATTTTTAACAACACCGTATGTACCAAGATTGCAAAAAAAAAAATTTACCAAAGCAATGAAGGAAGTTAATTTGCACACATTTGTCAGTTTTAATTTAGAGACCTCATATATAGCATCTTTATTCTTGAAGAACTGACATATTTTAAGCTGCTAACACTTCAGGGTTAGTATTATTTTCTAAATTCTTACTCAGAAGAAAATGTCTTTCGGACTTGAAAAAGAATCGTGAAACCGTTTCCGCTTGGGGAAATATAAAGTTCGGTAATGTTTTAACTAAATGTATCCCGTTGTACCTGGCCTAAATTTTAAATTTGTAGTAGTTTTATTAGTGAATTCATTTTATGAAATGCCCCAGCCTGCACTACATGGTACAACTATGTTTTTTTCTAAAATAATTTTTTTTAACAAATGTTTGAATAAAATTCGACTTGGGTGATGTCTCAGAATTAGTAATAAATAGCATTTAGTATTACATTTAAGTACATTTAATTTTAATAAGATTTGCAGAATCAATTGAATCATGCAAATAAGTAAAAAATTTAAATAAGTTGTGAGCATAATAAGCTTATTGCTGCATTAAATGTAGTTTTGTCCAGTTAACATGTCATGTACTAGACGAAACACAGCGAAACGGCTTAAAAGTTAAGCTGTGATTTCATTTTAATGCACTGTTTCTTGCATTTTCACAATTATGGATCTAGCGCGTATGCATTCACAATTAATTAAAATTTTAATAGTGAATTTTTGGTACTGCTCTAATTTCATTTGCATTGCAATAAGAATGTGAATATAATAAAGTTTCATACGAAAAGTAAATAGTAAATAAAATATTTAGATTAAAAAATACTCTTGAATTAAGCTGACGGACACTGTATGTTAGATCATTGGAATTCAGTAAAAATGTAAATAACTAAATCGCAGAAAATAGTCTACCTCCCCTTGGGAATGAAGATCAGACAGTACTTCTTAAATGTTTGAAAAGAGTTTCGAAAATGGTGCCTATGTCGGGTACAACTACATATGCAATGTTCAAAATTCCAACTACAAAACGCATATCTAGTTTAGTGCTTGCTGAACCTGCTAAATGTCCTCTCTGTCTTCCTTAATAAGCCAATTGCTTCTTTTTCTCTCGATCTGCGCTCATATCGTTTCTGCCATGTTCTAGAGATTGGACACTCATACTTTAGCCGAAACTCTTAAAACATGATATTCATCTTATTGCAGTATTTTTCATCCACTCAACTTCTCGTGTATTGAATACCATCATAAATCCGTTCATTTACCCCGCTTGGTTCTTTGACTTAAAGTACTTAATCGGGAAGCAATAACACCTTTTGCCCTCATCCACTATACAGAAAAGTGTGATTTATTACTTCAGAATTCATAGGTCAACCTTTTATATCTGAATGAGGCTTGTTTGACTAGAGTGTTAATTAAAACATTTTACTTTGTCAACGCATGATACTGTTTAATGTGAATTATATTCGGCAGTAGTACTGGTGACAAATAACAATCTGGCAAATATTATTAGCCTACTGTCCACACAAGCCCTCCTTAATAGTTCAAGAATTACCTACGGCAGAATAATAATAATGACAAAAAAATGTCACATTTGAAACCCACTCATAACTCTCTCCCGAATTTCCACATACACACTGCCCCGATATGATTGAAAAGGTGTCAATTATACCCATTAGCACCACCAACCGAGTCTACTCGTCTGTTCTCATTCTCGAATTCAAATCAATTTCTATCCCACGATTTCCATTCGTAATTTCGTTCCATTTATGGTTGAGCAGTCACCAATTATGACCTCTCCATCTCGGTACTTCATACACTGGGCGACTCTGTTCTGCCCAAGTGCTCGTTACCACTTTATAATATCGTCCCGACAAAATTGTGATTCTCACTCCAGAGGCAGAGTGGAACGAAAATAGATTTGGTGGCGTCCAAGACGTCTTAGGTTTCCCGGAAAAAAACATAGCAAAATGGCAAAAAAGAAAATCTCAATTACGGCGCGAACCCTAGGGACCCCATGATCGTAACACTCTGCACAGAGTATGGGAGAAGTTGGAACATGGCGTAGTCGGCGGTAACAACTTATGTATGTATTTATGTCTGTAGATGGTACATACGTTCTTGTGCCAATTATTAACTGTTCTTCTGACTTCACCTACATTATTTTCTATCGCAGAAACAACAGTTATGCCACAAACTCCACCGCACAACGACACCCCATCGTCGACCACCACCACCACCACCACCATCATGGCAGTCAGAAGCTTCAGCCCAGACGTACCAGGTTGCAAAGGTTTCCAATGCAATCATCCGAGTGCATACACTGGTGCAAAAGCATGCATGTGCATACATGCTTACATAGGAATGTATTTGAAAAAAAAATCTCAGCAAGTCACCTTAAACATGGCCTCGTACAAAGCTTCTTGCGATCTTCTATCCTCTGCCCATCTATTTCATATCAACGACACTTTACGGTACTTTGAGCACATAATGCACAAACCTCCACCGCACAGCAACGTGCAACGATCGCCTTTCTTTTTCGCTTTTCCAGGAAAAAAATAGCGCACACTACTCCTCGTGCATAGTAAGAACTGCTCAACGGGTTTCCATTGAAATCGTTCGTTCATCTCCTCCAACGTCCCACCACAGGTCCGTAGCCATGCTCCTACCCCCACACGCCCACCACCCCGTTCTGTGTGTGAAAGCACGGCGGCGCGCCGACCGACGAAGAAGAAATTCTTTCTCTCGTCGCTCATTATGATCGTCATTATCATCACCATGGACAGACAACGAAGAAATGCAAAAAGACTGCGATGAAGAAGTTGCGAATGTAAGTTACTTGCGGTCATTGGCATCACTAGCCGTGCTTGAGCGCTGCACAAAGCTACCTTCCATACTATCGTGCAGTGAAGTCGATGAGCGCAGTAACATCAGATGCATTTTCTAAGGTGAGCCGAGGACATTGGTCTGATTTTGCAACTTTTCTGCTTCGACTTCTTCTTCCTCTGCTTCTTCTTCTCGTCGTTGACTCCTTCTTCGACTTCTTCAACTTCTTCTGGCTACCAGAAGAACTGCTTTTTTGCTATGGATGTGTTGTTGTAACGTGTTTTGAGTTAAACTCTTTTCCCAATCGATCACTTTTGCAAGCATACCAACACAAGCAGTCAGATGTCTGATGCTGATGCCGGTTTCTAACAACGACGACGCTTGATTTGCAGAAATTGATTGATTACCTAGGTGATAGTTGAAATATTCTAAAAGATGTACGGACTAGTGTGATCATCTTTCCAGGAATTACATTCTATAAGGCTTTAAAGACGATTTTAGTTTTAAGAGGATCTAAACATCCAATTGTCCGTTACATGTTTTCTGTTAAAAAAAAGCTCTAAGCTTTTTTGAATTTTACAATCAATTGCAACTTATTACACCAAGTAGATGTCAAAATTGAAGTCTAACAGTCATCAAGTCGAGTAACCCCAAGTTTATTGAAACAACACCACGAATTTTTGTGAGTCGATGGCCGAAATTACAGTCGCTTCCACAAGCGAAACTTGTCGTCTCTCACAAACGATTTGAGTACTGTCTAGTAGACCCTGTGGTGACCGTGGGGTTGTGAGTATATGCGACGAACCCTACGCAACTAAAGCTCGCAGCCTGGGTTCGACTTTGGCGATGCTCAAGGAGTATTCCTGTCTAGAAATCCACTTTCCACATTGAGCAACATTTCAATCAACAAACACATACGGCTTAGAAGATATTTGGATAATTTTCTTTCAGGATATTCAATTGCTGCTGGATTTACTATGTGGTGGACTATGTATAGACAAAATTTCTAGAAAATTGGTGGTGAGTACTTTTCAGAACATTATCTCTTTTAAGAGTGAGAATTAATTTCACAGTAGAGGGAACACCTAGCATCCACTTTACTAAATTGGACTTGGTTTTTACTTAAGAGTCTAAATCCACTAAGGGACTTAGTTCCCATAAGAAAGTGGAGTACGTCCCCGTTTAATGGGAACTAAGATCCTCAGTGGACTTAGTTCCCGGGGACTTAGTTCCCTGCACCGCCCGTAACGCATTGGTCTTTCAGCGCAAGCGCCGCCTCATGCATTTAGAGTGAATAAAACTTAAAGCAACAAAGCAACTGCCCACCAATAATGTTGGTTTGTAAAACGACACAGCAAATATTACTTCTTAAGCGAATGTACCACTTACCCCTCAAAGATTCATCATACGCCCCATTTTTTTAAATAAATTATTCAAGTCAGAATTGCAGTATTAAATAAATTCCCCAGCCTTACGAACGGCAGAATTGTATTTAACTGCGTCGATCATCAGTCATGTCAGTTGGACAAGTCGTTGGGTGTCTATTTAGACGCTGCCAATTTATTTGTCATGGTGTCTAACAACAACTCCGACAAAACTCAATGACTCGACTTTGCGCCGCACAAACGACGTCAGTTGAAGCGCCCTCTATTCACTAACAGTTACTAGCCTGTCTTATAGCATAAAGTAAGAAAAAAATAAATATGTATAAAAGGTTGAGAGATGAAGAAGAAGACGAAGAAGTTGAAAGCAAGTAACAAAATGATAGTAATACATTCATACGGATGACATCGACAAAGAAGACAACAAGTTCGATTGTATGCGAGGGCTCTCTTGCTCTCATCGACGAGCGCCGTTCACTCGGTCGTCGGAGTTCATTGGCACACTTCTTTCGATGTTATGTTATGCGGCAAATGTCTTCCTGGTCGCAGCCAGTTTGTTCGGTTATTTTTTTTTTCTTTTTTTGCTTTTTGTTTCTCACTTTTTTTCTCTGCCGACTTTCGTCCGATGCATTCGATTACTGCCTTCCCAGCCAACTGCATGTTCGAATACGTTGTTCCACAATAAGGCGTGGGGCTATGCTTTGCTGAGCTGTGGCAGCACACTGCCGGCCACGCGACCATCACTTGGTGATGAACATGAACTTGAATGGAGCATTCGTTCGGTACGCAAACAGCACACACAGAGCAAATCGATTGGCTCTCGATTTAAGGCGGTGTATTATGTTGGGTCCGGATTAGGAGGTAGCGAGACTTCAGTAAAGTGCATTAACATGAAATTTAATACGTTTGATATGCACAAAATTTCTTTTGTTATTCATTGATATGTTAATTTCTAAATAGATTACTCTTTAGATTTTTTTCTACTGCTATTTCTAGATTCGTGTAGAGAGTAAGTATCGTAACTGACCCGAGGGAGGTGGAGCTATGTATTATGAAAATTATTCGAAATTGCACTTAGATACCCTGCGTAGGACTCGACGGACAACATTTTTCAGTTCGGACACACGGAAGATCCTTGTATTTGTATGCAATAGCGACTGACTCTTAAAAACCAAAGACTTAAACGAACGATCTGTGAGCAGTCTTTATCAGGAATATTAATAGTGATTCATTTAGACTTGATGTTTCAATGTACAAATTTTTTTTTTACAGGTCTGGCGCATCTTACCTCATGGCGCACAGTGAGGCAGAATGGGCAAAAAGTGGAAAAAAAAACAAATTTTCGGAAACGGTGAGTCCTAAGTAAGAAGAATTGTAAAAAACTGCAAAAAATTAAGGAAAAATGTATTTCTTACGAATAAGGAAAACTGATATAGAATGTAATATAATTGGAACAGAATTAAGATAACATTATTGGGGCTCACGGAATTAGATAGCACCTCCAGTAAGGGAGTTTCCTCTAAATTATTGGTACTTCCGGCATCCATTTTGTTCATTGTTTATTACGTTCCCCCATTTCGCTCTCTGTTTATATGCCTGATGTCCTTGTTTTTATAGCCTTTTTGCACAGTTGTCAACACAATTTATAGGACTGGTTGATATTCGTATAAGCTCTCAGAATATATGAAGATTCGACCGGAAATCTTTTCGGTGGACCTTTTTTTTTGGAACACCAGGCTATGACTAGTTAATCTTCCCTCTCTCTCTATTTCTATAATAGTTCTTAAACAATAAATATTTGGGGATGTTGTATTTTCCCCATTCCCTTAATATATGAATTACAAACCTTTGAAATTGCATTGCTAAGAACAAATTATCAAAAAATCTGTAATTTCGTGTTTCAAAACGGACCATTTTGGACGAAACACATAGTTCCAACTTTCTGCCCACCCAGTGTAACTAAGGAAAATAAGTTGTAATGAAGAAGCAGAACTGATTTATTCAACAATTTATGAAAGCAAAATAAGAACATTATTTTATTCTCTTCGGGCTTGCCCCACTGTGTGGTGAGGTTTTATTCTCATTCGGCATTCTTGGAGAAATCATCTTGGAAAGTCTCACACAACAACAACTGTTGTGAACATTTTTTTTTTTGTGGTTTGACCAGTCCTAAGTCCTTCATTCTTCCAAAAATTCGAGTCTCAGTGTAGGCTTTTGAATAATATCTTGTCAGTCCGATAAGCCAGATACGATGTAGGGTTTGTAAGCCAACATTACTCGTATCGAGCAGTGGGAACAAAATCAGAAATATGATTTTTACCACAAATGATTTCAAAACTTAGAAAGGAATGAATAAACTGAAGATCGTAGCCCATAAAATCACCCGTTCCTTGTTAGTACCACATTCAAATTTATATTTCTTAAAACATTTTAACGGCTGTAAACTATGTTTTAATTATCTAGCTCGCATCAAAAGACGTACAGAAAAATAGAGGTTGGTAATAAATAGGAAATTGTGAGATTTTCGTCCATGTACAAATATCCTCCATCTATTGGCCCCTTTTCGGAATGTCTATTCAAAATGTGTAGAAATTTAAAGCTTTTCTTGTTGCAATCGCACGGTAAGGTTTTTTTCGCATCAAAGTGAGAAATTGTTACAGTGTTATTATTATTTTTTAGCTGTCATTATTAAGGAACAGCATTTTTATCATTGTTACATGCTTCCAATCAAAGTGAATAAATATTTTTTTGTTTCCTAATTATTATACTAAATATTGATAAATCAGACTGAATAACTTAATAATAGGGTGATGGCTTGCTCTCCAGTAGTCGTAATAGTTAATCCGTATGTAAAACACATATGTAGTTTTTTTTCAAAAAAGGTTAACAGTTTTCCTGTATGTGATCAAAGCTTCTTGCAATGTAGCTGCTTGGTTTTTCATTAAAATTATAGCTTTGAGTCAACTTCTTGTCTGAAGGAAACGTCGGGATTTAAGTAGAAAAAAATAGTGGAGGTGCTTTGTTCGCAAAAGCCTTAAAATATGTTCTTTCTACTGTTTATAGAACACAAATCTTGAATTTTTGGTTTAACAAAAAGAGAGGATGCCTACATAAGAATACCATTGTGAGTTGTTTTTCTAAGGTCGGCCGCCTTGGCCTGGAATAGTCAATGCGTGTAAAAACTCGGGCCGACTGCTTAATACTTAACTGATCGCTTTCTGAAGTATAGGCGGCCGACTACTCAAAAATTATGTTTTCAATAAAGTTTTTGCAAATAATTTGTTTTAGCTTGCAAATATAATACACTCAAAATGCTTTGCATTTTGAACCTTACATTATTATAACCACTGATTTTTTGGAGCAAATTAAACGTAAAAAATGAGTAAAAGGACCGACTACTGGCACCATCACCCTATAAAGTTATATTTATTTTTTCCTACTTTTAACTGACTCGGCACACTGTAGGCTTTAAGCAGTGATACAAAATTTGGCTTTCAGAATGGACATTGTACAGCGAAGTTTACTTATGTAAAATAAAGTAAACATCAATCACTGTTCTTTCAGGTAAAAATAAAGTGTCCGCCATGGAAATTAATTTTATTTGTCACATTTAAAAGTTAAAAATAACAAGTTGTAAGGAATCATCCATTACTTACCGGTAATTATAAATGTAAGTGTGCAAGTTATGCATGCACTTTTTTCTTGTCATATTTTAAAAATTGAAAAATTTACTGACAAGCAAAATAAGTTTTCGATCTCTACTTAACACATTTCATTGAAGCATATTTTTTTATATTCCCTAAAAAATCTACATATCATTTCCAAGTGGACAATATCAACTGACAGAATACAACCCCACCTCAGGTTGCCCTGCCTATTGAAATGTGAATACCCGCGTATATGGAAATGCCGAATACCGATTATTGGCATAACAGTTTCTAAAAATGCACTTGCTTGTCGGGCGCAGCTTGGATGGATTATGCAGTCGCGTAGCCACCTCGATGAAAAGAGACGAAAATGTATTGAAAGGAAACTCAACAAAACTGAATATAAATTTGAACATACAAATAAACAAACAAAAATATGAGTAGAATAAGACTGACTGATAGTTGCTTGATTATTCACTGTCAGTTAGTTAAAATGTAATAGCGGGCAAGACGTGTGCGTGCCTCTTGTTGACGTGTATGTACATGCATGCAGGATGGCAACTTTCACAATTTTTCTAACTGTTAATGAAGAAGGAGGTGGAGAAGAACATTCAAACTGTCACACACATATAATACAATGATTGTGACTGGTGAGTTCTCTTCCTTAGAATGTGTCATCGGCGATGGCGAAGAACGAGCCACTGACATTTGACGTCAACATTGACGTTTTAATCGGTTGGCAAGTATCAGCTAAAGACTGTCTATTCCCCGGGAGAATTTTCTTCAAATAATGAAGACACCCAAGATGGGAGTGAAGTTTCAATCCTGTCAGCGTAACAGTGAATTAGAGAAAAAAAGAAAGAAATATGTTATGCTAACATTGGCGGGTTTTTATTAATCTTTCGATTTTTGTTTGATGGCAACCTACGTGCTTGCCACTCGGACAGAAAACTTGTTGGGAGATTCTGCGATTCTGCTTGTTAGCTTGGAACACTAGGATGTCTTCGTATTGTCGGTCATTGTACATTAGGAAAAATTCGTACACCATGTCGTACGAGTTCAATAATTTGATTGGAAAAATGTTGCGTTGCTTGTTGGACAATGTGTTCAAAGAATGCTCGATTGACAGTGTGGCACTTGGTAGAAGATAAAGGGATAGGCCTTGCAAGTGCATTCTAGTTCCTCATATGCAAAGCCTTCGTATAAGACTTTAGTTGCTCGTACAATGCAAGTTTCATGCCACAAATAGATCGAAAGCAACAATGCAAACGAGGTCTGTTTAATGAGAGTATAAACGTTTAATTACAAACATGATGATGACAAACCATAATTCACAAAGCCCATTACAATCCATTCCCGAGAACACACATTTATTCGTGCAGATCCAACAATGAATCAGAAGGAGGTCGGCTTTTTAAGAGGAAGCTGTACATCAGAGTGCATACGAATTCGATTGTCACGTTTCCTGGTTGTGTCATCTCCCAAAAAATACTCAACAACTTCACCTTAACACCGAATGAGTCACCTGAAGCTGCACGTCCTTCCACACACTCAATGCTGCTGCCGTGTGTGTTACATGATTCACATTGTGAAAAGTGAGAATATGATTTCGAAAATGTTTGTTCTAGATACCAACATACCGCTTCTCTTTCTCGTACTCACTCACTCTCTGCGGCCAAGATAAATCACAACTCATCACACACCTGTGTATGGCGGTAGCAGGCAGCCAGCAGAAATTGCGAGCGCGACTTTCCCCAACATCAATTCATGTACCAATTTTCCGATGAAACATCGAAAGCGAAATGTGTTGTACACCACCAGCCGGCTATATAAATCTCTTCATTAATCCATCAGAGCAATGGCATCGGCCAGACATCCCCCGCACTCCGTCGTCTGTCGGCTAGACGTCAGCCGACAAGGTGCGCCGCTTGTATAAGATGAAGTCGCGGCTATTCTGTATTCCCACATCAATGTTGTTCCTATAATTGTCAGCGACTGTGACTGTGAAACACCGAACCACGGCTCTGAAGGCCAAATCATTGGGCATCTTGTCAAGCAAAACGGTCTATTGTACAGCGAGCACGCTTTGGGGCTAATAACATTCGATTGAATTGAAGCTTTAATCACAGCTACCTGTTCTCAGGCGACTTGAGCTCCAGATCTAGCTCCAGCTCCGGCGAATGGGAGCTGGCTCTGTGAGATTCGGAATGAAAAGTGTGATCTCAATTTCTATGGCGGGTGTCTACTTGTGTTTTTTTTTTTTCAAAAATCAACGCACACTTGCATGTGTGTACACGTCTTTTGCGCTAGCAGCAATTAATTTCTCCTTTTTCTGTAGGTCGGTGTTGGACGGACGGATGACAAGGCGGGAGCTGGGGGCACAGAAGATAAGGAGAAGGAAGACAGTGGAATTATTTTCTATAGTGCAAGAGCCATTCATGCCTCATGCCATCGATCGAGAGTGAGATTCATGTCGCTTTTGGGCACGGTTGGATGACGCTCAGAGGAAAAGTAAGTTGCTTATGACTGGAGTCAGGTGAAGCTCCGTACGATTATGGATGTTTTTGGTGTTCGTCGTACCTTCGGAGTTAGGCGCGTTTTTCGATTTTGTCTCAGTTTCCTTTCATTGCTTGACTGTCGGTCGTTGTCCTCAATTTTGATTAATTAATCCAATCGAAAATATGGGTGTGATCCAAGTAAAGTGTTGCATTATGGACCGCAGGCCTGTCAAGTAAAACGAGGGTCAATGCCTTCATTATATACATTATATAGCTCTCTTGGAGCCCAATAACTATCATTTACCATTGCTTTTTTTTCTAAGAAGTTGCTCTTTAACATGAAGGGTTTGGAAATGGAATAAATTCGTTTAGAATGCGAATTCAACTCGATCCCGATTCAAAGAACAAAGGTGTGTTAAAACAGCATTGTTTTTCTGAGTTGTTAAGAAAATATTATAATTCATAGAAAGAAATGAGATAAAAATGCACAAGTCCAGCTCTGACCAGCAGTAAACACGAATAAAGCGAATGGAGTGCAAAAGGCAAATGAACTCCGTTGTCTAGCAGGCCAACACACGATCACCACGACCGCTTTAGTATCTATCTTGATGATGAAAGTTATGCAACGGTGAACGGCAACCGACACCAGCACACACAAATGGAAAAGCAAAATCCAAACTCAGCTAACATATGTACTAGCTTGTCGATACCATGACTCTGACTGCGTTTGGCGCTCAGTTTTCGCTGCATTTTGTGCTGCAGCATTTGTGCAGTTAACGGGGAAATGAGGAAATGGAAAACCCAAACACTGCTTACTGTACATTCACCCACTTTTTCGCCAATAATCTTGGCTTCTTCACCATCATCGTCAGCGACAGCAGGCAACACCACTTATACCACAATCACCAATACCAATACGAGAAGCAACGACGATCGTCGACCGTCGACCGATACGTAAGAAAGTCTTTTTCGCGTTGCATGTCACTCCATCTTTCAAGACTCCCCTTCGTGTCTTCTTGTCTATCCACCCTCTCCCTCTAGGAGAATTTGTTCTTGATCGCTGCGGATTGTGGATTTTCTCTCGGTTCTTTCATCTTGTTTTTTTGTTTTCTCGATTTTTCACCTGGAAAAACAGTTAGACAGTTGCATGAATTTGCAACACCGCAAAATGGTAAGAAAGAACTATGCGTTAACGGTAGATAATGTGTCATGCTCCCTAGCAGTGAAAGACCTCGGAAGGCAGTGCAGAATTACCTAGAGCCGTGAGTCCATTCTCAACCGAGTCCGTGGGTGTTTTGGGCAGCATTGTTGAGTAATTTATAAGATCGCACTGAGCAGGCGCGCGGACGTATACGCGCCAATTTCTTGCCATGGGACTGGTGTGGGTTGCTACAGCAATGCAACAGAGCACACCAAGTGTGGGTAAAATTAAGCATTTTCTGACGGTTTAGCGCCACATTATTGTGGTGTGCAAAATGATTAATTCGCATCTCCTGAGTGAACGCTGCACATTCCGTGCTTGTGCGAGTGTATCGTTATTCCTCATTCCGGGTGCGATGCACTCGAAGTGGGTCAACAGGTGAAGAAATGCCTTGGCTAAGTGCATAGGAAAAAAAGTTGCAATGAATTTGAATCAATCTTAGAAATGATTGTGATGGGGTTATATTTGAGGAACATTAGGTGTCATATAATTTTGAGGGGAAAAAAACGTGGGTAATCTTAAAAAATGATCGACTTCTTATCGACTGTGGTAACTATAAATCATTCTTAAATTGTTCTTGATACTGACCGATGTACACATTTATGGAGCTACGTTGAACTAAATGAAATATTTGGCAAAAAGCATTTTGATAAATGGCAGAGGAACATAAGGCAATCATTTGTCTTATCAATCTACAAAGTGAGTGTATGGTCTTCAGGCATTGGTGAAGAATAACTCCAAGAAATATTCGCGTTGTTCAGTGATCTAAAAAATTATTGAATTTGACAGATTTTATTTAATGTTTGAAATATACGCTTTCAGGATTCATTTTGGGTATTTTGCGTGAGTGAACACAGTAAGAATCGTATTCACTCCGACTGCAGTCATTCTCAGCATAATGAAAACTATAAATAAATGTTATATAATTTAATTTCTAAAGTCGTTCAAATAACGTGAGTGATACAAATAAACTGCAAAACAAAAATTGGAGTCTGCGTTAAACGCATGACTTTTTAATTTTACTTTATTACATATGTATATGTGAGGATGTATCATAAAGTGTTCGTCGTTTCTAATAACCACAAACACATTCTGAATAAGTCAGGTTGCAGCTTTGATGAAATTTTCCTTCAATAAACTCGATAGTGAACAACTAATAACAGCAAGCAATACATGTATAAGCACTAATTCATGCCTCAACACCAAGATCTTCTGGCCCAAATAGCTCGCTACCTACAGTTGCAGTTGCAGTACAACTGCAGTGGACTGGTAGTGATCATTACTGGCCACTTCCAGGTGGGAAACCATACGCAAAGATTAGGCGTGTTACCCAATGTAAGATGCGGAAACTGCAAAGAATCAGCGGTGGCGTATCCTTTGTTTCTGCCCGGCCTCAGCCAAAACCCGATATCAAACTCTAGGTCAACCAAACTTTCTTTTCATTCACTAAATGAGATGGGCGTGGTGTTGTGTACGTACGACCAAAAATAATTTGCACGGTCCCAACTCTTTCGAGTCACTGACAATACTGGCTACTCAACGGGCTGTAGCGCCACCTATATTAATAATATTATTCAATGATGCGGCTGTCGTGAAACAACAACGTCTCATAAATATATATATTTTATTACACCGGATTATGCATTTCCATTAAACACAAATTACCTTTCTAGGTTTGACTTGCAAACGCCTTGACGTAGGTTGCTTTTGAGATTGTTCCAGTAACCCAACCCATACATTTTCTTATCAGTGGGCACTAAATTGAGTACACTAGATACACTTATATGTAATAATGTACACATTTCATATTTTGATGTGAATTTTGTTACATTTTCAGGTTATGGCCCACTGTGTCTAAGTAAGAACATTCCTTATCTAAAAATTCAAGAAAAGCAAAATAAAACTGTAAGCACTGCCATTTATAAAAAAAAGGTTATACGAATTATAACAAAACTGAACAACCATATACACTTTGAAATTTTCTGACAACAAACACCTGCGAATGTCCCTCGGGAGAGCTTTGAAAAAAATTGGCTTGAGTCCTTCATTTGCAGATAAGACGGCGCTGAACTTTTTCACCACAGAAGTCTTTTTCCATCGGGGGAAAAGTTATCTTTCCAAGCTTTACCACAAGTTGTTCTAATCTAATTAAATATTTGTATGTATTCTTGGACATTGTAATATATGACAGGGTGAACACTTACGAGAACATACCTCCCAGATGTCTAACGGTTTTTGACAGGCGCGTTTTTATGTATTCAATATCGACGAATACCGGAGAAGTAAAATACTGGAGATTTCACACACGATACAAGTAGTGCATAGTACCGAGTTTGCTTCGGCGATTTTATTTTTTGAATTGTGGAAAATATGAACATGTTACCTGATCCCCCCCGTTTAGGAGGTAATGACAATTTTAAAAAAAGGTACGTAAAATGAAAAAATACAATAACAACGGCAACACTTACAATGAAATAATATGCCGAATTTGATAGCCAAAAATCTGTTATCGTACAAGAATTGATAACGCCAAAATTAAAGAGCAGATTTTTGGCTGTCATACTCGTTATATTACTTCATTGTAAGTGTAGCCACATAATACTTTTTTTTATTATATTTCTTTTTTATTCAATTTCAATGTATAGATTTTGTGAAATGAAGTTAATATTGATAAAATATTTTTAACCAGAACTTTTTGAAGGATGAACCTTTTGAAGGAAGAACCTTTGGAAGGATGTAGTTCATAGGAGAAAAGGGAGAAAAAATCCCTTCTTTTTCAATTTTAATTTGTTTTCATTTTCGCTACTATTTTTCTTCGATCCCAAATAAGGTGTAATTTTCCTATAATATTACTGCTATCAGTAGTTTATTTTATAAACAAAATAATTCTTAAATATCGAATTAATATTTTTATCAATATATTTAGTACATGCTATTTCAGATATCGAGAAAACACAATAAAAAAAATTTCCTGACCTTAAGCGTTGTATACAAATGTATCTTCTTCTAAAATAGATATTTCTTCTAAGAAACTCGCACATTTATTTTTTCTCAAATTAAGATCGACTGTACAAATTGCATAGGTGGGAAGAAAGTGAAGTATAAATCTTATATATTAATTAAATATACATTTTTCGAAAACTGACATCTTTTTATTGCAAACACTCATAACCTCATGACATTTTGCAAGGTGTTGTGACAACCGTCAAACAATGACAGACATTTGACATCGCGGCAGAACTCAACGACCGACACAAAACACACAAAAAAAGAGAATTCAAATTCAAATTGTTACAATCGTGGTCAAAGATCATAATCCCCATCAAAACAAGTTCACTACCATCTGCATCTCGCTCACCGCACCGTCACCAACACCATCGGCCTCCATCACCGTCTTCGCCGTCGATGTCTTCTTGGCTGGCTCCACCATCGTCGTCGTCGTCGTCGTCATCATCATGCCAAAGTTGAACGAACTTCTTTTATGTCATCGTCATCGCGCAATGATTACATGTCAATTGTGTGTGCGTCGATTTGGAACTTTCGAATGCCCAAATTCTTTCACAGTGTGCGTGCGTATTGGTGTGAATCTGAAGTCCGGTGAGAAAGACCATCGTCCGGTTACAATAAATATTTTCGGTGATATAACATATTAAGCAAGAGAGCGTTTACCTTTGCTTGACCACCAGCGATAGTACAGATCATTTTAAAGAGAGCATTCGAGTTCTCTTCGCCGCAGCTCACCAACACAAGCACACAGTTGATGGTGATGGAGTTCTTAAATTTTTGGCAGTTTTTTTTTTTTGTCTTCCTTATTTTCGGGGAGCATGTTCTCTCGTTTCGCTCTTTTTGGGTAAAAAGTGAAACGCTCTCTGCCCGGAGAGGAGATTTTTAGAGTCAATCACCTTTTAGACTCTCCTCTTCTAATCCACACTATTCTTAGATGCAGAGGGTTTCATTTTTCATCAGTGGCCAGTTGAGAGTGCGAGCTAACCTCTCTGCTCTAGCAGCCTTGAGAATCAGTTACACAGATACATAATTCAGAGCTTAGCACTGGGTCAATGATCGGAAAGGTGTTTGTACCTTTGTTTGGCTTTTATGTTCGGTTTTATAGGTTTGTTCTACCTGCCCTGTCATAAGTTGACACATCACTGTGAAAAACGACAATCACGGTGACGGGTAATGAAAATGCTGGACGATGGGGTTCGGTGGAGTTTTGGTGGTGAGATGATCTTATTTTATTTTTTCTCTTTTATTGACAGGTACGAGGAAGTTATAACCTGTGAAAGGTTAGGGTACATGTGCGCTGATGTTGAAGAGTGACATGAGTAATTGACTAATTGAAAGTTAATTGATTGGTTGTGTGAGTTGGTTATAGCGTAGGTCATGGTGAATCTGGTTATTTCCAGTTGGAAGGGTTTAATTAAGTTACAAAGACAGTAATTTGATGCATTTAATAAGAGAGAAGGAAGGATTAAAAAAAAGAAAAACTTAATAGATATAACGCTAATAAAATATTAATTAAAGAAATTCAAGGATTTATACAAGACGTTTATAATGCTCAGGTCCAAAAATAAGAAGATGGAGTTTGAAGTTTGAATTTGACTTCACTTCGGCCGATGGTAAAAAGTCTTTCGTAAAACTGTAATATCTGGCACTTTTCTGAAATTCCGCCCGCATAATAAAATAGTTCATCAAATTTCACAAGAACATAATGTCCGAATTCCAATCTCTCATCACCCGTAGGCTTGTATTCAAAAAGCTCTTTCCTTTTCGCTTTTGTACATTTCACAATTTTCTTGGTCAGAAATTAATCAAATAGACATATCCAATTCGGCATAGGAAATACATTTAACAAATGTCAAATGTGCCACAAAGGTGCTTTATAACTTGTTTAATGTATTTAATTATGTATACAAGCAAATGCCATATTGTGCTGCCTATCGTTGCGAAGGCTGTATTAAATTGGAAAATATTAGTTACTCGGTTTTCTTTTTAAATGAGTGAAAAATATTTATTTTCTTCTGCCTTTTAATTTCTGTTGACACACTAATTACCTCGATGACGTCACTCCATAGAAATGTCGAGATCACCTTACATTTCTTACGCTATGGACTAAATGATTTAATAAATCTAAAATAATTTACACTCATGTCAATTGATAATTATCAAACTCACCTTTTAACTAGACTTCGATTGGCTCGTTACTTTATTAGTGAGCAATACTGGATATGTCATTTCAGTTTTTCATCAATACAATTTTTTTCCTTGTGACGAATTTGATTGAAATTTTGAGATCTGTTTCATTACTAGTATAAAGAGAGTTCAGTGAATCGTGCAATTACAACGGCTGAAATAAGATAAAATTTATGCGGATCCCATGTATCCAGTTTTTTAATGTTTCCTTCTTTTATTTTAACATTATTATATCATACTTTATTATGTGTTTCGCTTTCTGATCTGTGCATCATACTGAGCGGTTACAGAGACATTCAAGTTGGTTTGTTCTTAAATTTGAAAAATTTAATTTTTCAAAAATTATATGTTATTATTATATTATATACCTTCAATCATGGAATATAGCAGAGAAAATCGGTTCATTATTCTGTACATGGTGCAACTAGGGAAAAACATTGAGTTCGTGCGTAATAAATGTGTATGCTCAAAACTGTTGATGCTCACCTTATACAGCTCGGTATGGTAAAAACGGATGATAGAACAACAAAAGCAACTGCATACATTACATTAGAGGACTCTTAAAATGACACTGGGTAGAATTGGGCTTGTGTCCGTTAAAAACAGCTAAAAAACTGTGCTGACCGAAAAAAATATACAAACATAGTCAGAACCGTTTATAACGACATTATCCATTATAATCCCATTGAATAACATTTCGCTTACAACGACAGCGCTTGAAACGACATATCGCTTACAACGACCGACTTTTCCATGTTTACGATGTAAAATATTGGTTACCACGACTAAAATACAGAAGTTCCGGCTTACCCATCAGATTAATTAATACGCCTGTTAACGGTTAGAACGACACATCGACTGATTGTGTAGGATAAAAATATTGGCCCGACAAAATTTCTGCATGGAGCATAAAAGCTGAACTCCAGAAGACTACAAACGAATCAAAGCAGGTTCCAGTCCGACGGAAACTGAAAAATTCAATCAAGTCCCTCATAAGAAAATGTTAGTGATGAAAAACCAAGAAAATTGAAACGATGTATCCAGTCTTGCTCGCCGCTGTACTTAATGCTCCCTTATATAGTGTATGACATTGAGCCTACACAATGTCCTGCGACAAGATCTTTTTTAAAGATAAGCATTTTGCCGTCTTTAGTCTAAGAGTTCAATTGGGTAGCACCTTTAGCTTTATAAAAATATTTTCTTAAATCACTGAAAGTATGCATTTAAATGTCAATATATTTGTTTTCTTACTTTATTGATTATCTTTTATACAAATTGATTATCACCATCGAATTTATCAACATCATCCTGGAGAAGATCATGTCAGATTCCCACGCCTCCCCTAGGAGCATTATCTTACAAGAATCCATAAACCATAAGTAAACGTCATTGCATTGATTGGCAAAACCCAGCGAACGTTCAATGAGGCGTTTGGTGGCATTGAGACAGAACCTGTTAAAATGGATCTGGCGCCGAACGAGGGGAAAACGAAATATATGCTGTCAAGAAAGGACATACGACAGAGCGTCACCTAGACAGTTATAACTTGGAGGCAGTCAAGGACTTCCTTTACCTTAGCCCCGCAATAAACACTACGACCAACATCAGTACCGCGATCAAATGAGACCAACAATTGCCAGTCGCTGTTTCTATGGTTTCCAGAGGCGTCTCTCTAAGCGATAAGCTAACTCTCTCAAGAGAAAAGTTCTGAATGCGATCTTTGGTTCTGCTTGCATTGATGGCACCTGGAGGCGACCATCTGTACGGGCTTAACACCAATATGACCAAAATCAGGAGCAAATTTAGAGCTTAGCCATGGAATGCAACAAATGACGTCTGTGCCCTTAGCGGCGGACACAACCGGAGAAGGACCTCAACCACCTGTGAAACTGGGTTCAGCTTGCCACAGATTTCTCTAGCTTGAATCTCATTGATTAAGGCCTAGATCCACCACAGTCTGTAGCGCCGCACAAAAAAGAAGAAAAATGTTCTCCATCGAAGCTAGACTAGCGTCATAATCAAGATTGTGGGTATTTCCCAAACGTCTTATGCCCACAAGGATAACCTGTATTCATGCAAACTTGTAATTTGTTCTGGAAATAAAAATAGAATATCTGTATTTACTGCGTAGAATACCAGTTCTAAATCCTCTCAAAATTCCATGCGCATTTATTTATAAACTGTCGTTGTAATCATAAAATCAGAAGACACACCAGATCTACCCAAATCCGTACACCTACCCATATCATTGACACCCGAAAGAAAGTCAATGAACGTTCCATAGTTCAAGGCTTAACCGAGACGGCAACACACAAGACACGACGAATTCCAATGAAATAGACAACTAAACAAATATTTCTCACTTTTCGGACATTTGCGTAGTTTCGGATCAAAGCCCATAACTTTTTAAATATCAACAGACTTCATATTCTTTTGTTTTGTTTTTGAGAATTACATCATCGCTACTCTGCCGAAATCGTGGCACAATACCGTCCATAGATGGTAAACAAGCAAAACTAATAGTCGAAAATATTTTCAGATATGAGTAAAAGTGAAAGATACAAAAACAAATTTAACCCCCCAGACCACACCACGTCCAGCTACTTTCCCATCGGCATGCCGACGTGCCGGACTAATTGCCCGATCAGTCGCGATTCTCGGTGGCGATGTCCCCAGACATCTTCGATAGCGCATTGCTTTTCACACTTTTGCCCGTTTCGCAGGCCTAATTGCTACGTGCGTTTGGTCATCGCCCCTTTTCAATGTCAAAACGTTCCTCTCTTCTTGCTCCTTCTTCCTTGTAGTGGATGGTTATAGACCGTGTAAACACATTTGGCTTTGTGTATACGATAGTGCCGGCTCTTCCTCTGCCACCGAAAAAGCCAAACACTGCTGATGTTTTGGCCATTGCCCCCTTCATGCGAGATTAGCATAATGGAAATTGATTTTTTTTCTCATAATGGAGGCACGAGCCCGACTAAGACTCGGCGTGGGGGAGGGTAGGTAGGTGGGGGATATGTAGTGAAGCTTGCGATGAGAGTGAATTTGAATTGTGTGCTTATCGTGAGTTTGGGGTAGTTCAACGGCCTGCTTCTTTAATGGAGGTATGTGAAAGGGTTTTGAATTAGCAAATCTATTGTTATGGATAGATTTGTGAAAAAGAAATATTTTTAGACATGAAGACATAGTCGAATCGAGGAACCTACCCCGTGGCAGATCGATTTCAGTTTGTGTACAACGTCACAAGTTGGGCGGCTCACAAGGTGCTTGAGTCTGAAAGCGAAAGTAGTTGGAAATATTCATAAGCAGTTGTTGGATGTGATATCAGCATTTATTTGCATTTACAGATGGTACAGAGGTACGCGTGACTGAATTGGAAGTCAAATGTGTGGATGTCAGGCAGTACAAAACCAGTAGGAATTGTGGGATTTTTGAGGATTTCATTAACATGAGTGTTGGCGCTAAATAATAGTGCTAAGCATGTTGTACTGAGTTATGCTGCTGAAATTACTGAATTATGACAGCACAATCCTGGTGCCTATTAAAAGCATACAACATTTTGTCTAAGATTGAAGATTTATGGTGTATCTTCACTTATCTAGTTTGATTGGAACATATTCTTTCTTCGAAATAACGATTATTGAATATTCAAATCGTCTAACCAAGAAAACAGCACACATACTATGCAACGAATAAAATATTCTTAAAACCTGCTCCCAAAAGCAGGCAATGCAACGAATATACGATGTATGACAGTTTTCAGTAATGAAGGTTGGCGTATCTACTAAGAAGTAAAATATAATACTCAGCTTGGTTGGAATATATACTAAATTGATATCAACTACGATCGTTTATTCCAATACACAATCCCTCAGAAGGTGGATGTGGGAAATGACTTGAAGCACATTAAACTATACGAACTATACTATACGATTCGTGTGACTTAGAATATTTTTATGGTTACACGGGATTTGTTGTCTATAGATAAACTGGGGTATGTAATTTACTTTTGAAATTGTTGTTCGGAATGCGTTCACAATAACATATGACATTCACTGACTGTGAAGGCAATATCAGTTTAAAGTATGTGTTATATAATAAACGCTCATGCAATTCTTTGATTTCACGCTTTTTTATTTGTTAACACAAAACTGACTTTGATAAATGTCATGGTTTGTTTTATTTTCACTTACTCGCTGATTGGTGAGTGTGTAATTTTAGTAGATATTGTATTCCCTACTGCTGCTGCAATTTTTTACTTAAAATTAAAAATGATAGCTAACATGATTTCAGTGATTTCCTAGCACCTTCCCGAGATATGACTGGGAAGTGATGAGTAGATCCCTACGATCTTGGAAGGGGTTTGTCGCCTACTTGTCTGTGTGACCTTGTCCGAGTTGGACAATATTCTAGTCCCGCGTATAGACAACCTATCTTGTATACAAACAAGTGGTATACAAATTCGAACTGTTAAGCAGATGGAGCCCCCAAGCCTCCTATCATTCGAACCTTTTAATTCACTATATTAATAGGACTAGTTGTTGCCCGAAATTAGTTCCAACCTAGTCAGCTGTGAAGTATTTGATATTGCTTTCTACATTCTTCGTCTACGTCCTTTTAACCCGTACCTAGGCGTTCTATCTACAGCCGATTGGAAGAGATGGAGTCTTACAAAAACATCAAAATTGTTATAATATTGATCAGGCAGTATTGACACAAAAATAAAACTCCGGAGGCACTTACACATTGATGTATGGTTTGCATTTATTTTGGTAAATATTATAAACAAATACAAACAAATATTTCTTTTAAAAAAAGGTACACATTCTTAAATTTAAAAATCATATTAATACTAATTTTAATGGAAACGTTACATTCGCATTCACTCAGCTCATTCACTCGCACATGCACACATTGTTCTAGGCTAGGGAAATTTCGTTGAGAGATCCTAAAAAGTCATGATTTACTTATACTAATTAACTATCTATGTTATTAATTTAATGTTTAGCTCCTCTTGACTGATCTCTGTCTTTGGTAGAACTCTTCCATAGCGCGATATTCCGGCTCGTATACATCGGGAATCTCCCGGTCTAGAGATGCTACGTAGATCATTTTAATCGAGCAGCTTCCTCGCAGCTGTACTTCGTAATCTCTCAACTGCTGGAAGAAACCACTGTTTGGACGAATTTGTGGTCGAATTGCCTTGACATGATAGAATGCCTCGCGTAGCGTCATTCCTCGGTGCTTCATGAGATACGCCAAGCACAGCGATGCTGATCGGCTAACCCCAGCAACACAATGCACCAATGATTTGCCACCCAGCTGGTGGACTTCCTCAATCATTTCAGCAACTTCATCAAAATGTGCACGCAAGTCAACATTAGGCCTGTCCATGGCATTGACACGAAGGTAGAGTGGCTTTGAATCGGAGAGCGGAGTATCGGGCAGTTCGGGAGCAACGTTGATAATGAATTTCACATCGATCTTGTCGAGTATATGGGGCAGTGCTACACCAGCTCCGCACAAGTAGAGTGTGGGGAGGAGTTCCGAGATACCAGGATATGGTGACTTTTGGATTCTGCTGAAATGAAAGAAAGGAAACGGAAGTATGGTGAGTAGGGTTTTTAATTGTCTTCCAAGTTCTGTATTAACTAAAAGATATATTCCTAGGAATCGAGAGAAACATGGTAAATTATCCATTTTGACGTCATCCCCAAAATAACGAAGAACAACAAAATTTATCGGAGAGCGCCACCGTCCATCAATTATGCATTAAGTATAACATTTTTAAAAGCTGCATCATCAATCATTCTCTTCTTCACAAGATACCTCTGCAGACGAATGAATGATATTTCTAGTGTGCGTCCCCGATGCCGTATTTCGTGTCGAACAGCATTCGTTGAGAGAAAATCATCACTCATAATACGTCATCAGAAGTTTTGCCGTACAATTTCCATATTTTTTCAAAACATTTTTTTTTCGCAAATAGAAATATAAACAATATTCAAACATAATTAAATTGTTTTGCTTTTGTTTTCGCTAATTTCGTCAGGCTATTAATTAAAAGATTATTTCCATGCCTAAGACGAAAACACATAATTTGGAAAAGTTGAGATCTCAAGACTGGTCATGGGAGGATCACCAGTCTCGGGTGGTAGGAGGATGTGCTTAAAATAGATTTTCTTATTTTTACCAATGATAGTGAAAAGCTCACAAAATTAGCAATGAAATAATGACCACAGAGAATACGCAACCGATTTGGTTAGGAATCCAAATCTGCCTGCAGGGTACGTCAAAACACCTACGTGATGAATTTCATTCGGGTAGAGTAATTTTCGAAAAATGCGAAAAATAAAATCCGCTACACTGCGAATGTTTGTTTTCCTGAGTGACGCCACAAAGTTTTGGGCGCTAACTCATCTAGCAGAGAAACCATTCATGGAGGTTGTAGTTTAAAAATTTATTGTTGAATTGAGATATTTTGGTCTGATCTGAGGTGATGCGTAGGTAGTTTGTTTGCGAAAAATATCACATACTCGGTATGTAACGCAAAAGGTGAAATGCGTGGGAGTTGCGGCGGAAGTTGGGTAGAGCTGTTTTTTTCCTTTGCAATTCAATACTGCTTTGTTTGCAAAACACCGCTCACGTTTATTTTCAGACGAACCTGTGGTGAGCTGTTGTGATGTGGGACATCGCCAAGTTTTTGAATTTATTGGACATGCATATGACACGTCTTATTTGGACACGCTATGCGAGTGAATATTTTCTTAGTCATGTCTCTTGAGGTGTGAAAAATACGCAGTCGTTTGAAAGGAATGAAAAGCGCTTTAAAATCGTAAAAGCCTGCAAAAGAGAACCAGAAACAAATCATTTGAAGAAAAATCGTTTCTTTTTTGCGAATTACGAAATGATTGAACGAGAATGAGTCGTTACGGTGGAATGAATGTCCAATTAAATGTTCATGATCATTCCGATACAAGAATTCACTTCAAACGAGGACCATAAATGCCGAAATCTTGTTGGAGCTGACTCTGGATTTATACTCACGAAGCTATTCTAGACTGTGCCACGTGCACTGGTACTTACACATTGTCGTCGTGTACTTTAAAATATTACACGTGTAAATAACCTTACACGAGGCCAAGTACGTACCCGCTTAATGTGGTGCCTTGCAAATTATTAGGTTTTTGCACGTGTAATTACATTGCCGTCTTTATACACGTATAATTATTGTGACAAGCACACGTGTATGCGTGTATGTAGTGGACACAAGTGCGAACCCGATTAATTTCATGCCTTGTAAATTATTATTCCCTTGCACGTGTATTTACGTTGCGATCTATATACCCGTGTAATTAAACTGACATTATTAAACGTATATGCAATATTTATGTAAAGGACTAAAGCGCGTATCCGCTTAATGTCGTGTCTCAGATAATAGAGTGTAGGTGTCAAGCCGTTTAGCACAAGATAAAGTGAACGCCTTACAACTGGATATCTACAGCTCATGAAGCCATCAGCCCAAAATGACAAATGGGACCTTAACACTTTGTTATCCTGACTTAATTAATTCTTATTTTGCACGGTACTTTGGCTACTTTTCAAGTTTCAATCCATACAAAATTAAATAAAAAGGCCTATTAACATTCATTGCAAGTATTTGCTAAAAATAAAAATTAGCAAAAAACAATAAAGTGCTCGCAAGGTGCAGGTGTCCCCGCTGAATGAAGTATAGCATTGCGAAGTCATGTGACCACATTTTTGTCGCCCCTAAGCACAATCAACTCAAGTCTCTTAAGAGTCTATCAAATAGCACGCCATTGTGACTACAACATATCCGGACATGAGTTATCATTCAGTAATCTCGGCTCTTTGTAGCCGAATGTTAAAAGCCGAAGAAAAACTATTAACTCGTTGACTTTAAATAAAATCTCTTTATTTATGGTCGCCAGTTCCGCAGCATTAGAAAGCTCAATAAAACAACCGTTCTATTAAAAGCGCTTAACGGATTCTCTAAATCACATCTTAAGCGCAAAAATTCTATTTTTCCCAATAATGAGGTGGTCGGGAAAATTCAAAATATTTTTTATCTCTTCAGTGCGATGAATAAAATCAACAAGTTTTTATAAACTCTGCCCACCATTTGAGTGCAAAATAAAGATTTCATCAAAATTTGTTGCCAGACTTTGTTCGCTTAATTGCGGCGAAATTAAATCGCATGCCAAAGGACGATCAAGAGGAATTCTTTGTTGATGCCTCATCCGGCCACCGCGATATGGCGCGGAATTCAGGTAATGTTCGAGAGTCGTTCCGACAATTCAAATTGCCTCTTTGTTTGTGTGGACTATTTTTGGTTCGAATTTGTTAACGAAATTCTTCACAAGGACGCCAGAGAAAAATTAATTTCTTCCTACTGCCAGTCAAATTAGCTGACTGACGCCAAGTCTTGTGGATGTTGTTTTTCTTAAGCAGATGTTGAAATTCGTGTGTCGTTCGTGCGATAGTTTCACGGTCACGACCTCGACTAAGGTGTACAATTCAACGTGTACTAAGTGCTGAGGGATGTTTTAAGTGCCCACTTCTAGGTAATCAATCAAACTGTCAGAAATTGATTTTCATCACACGAGCATGGATCCTTGGACTTAACATTTATCAGTCATAAGTTGGCAGTTTGTGTATCAATTTGTTTTCCATTTCTACAAGGAGAAATGTGGTCGGGTCTTCACATTCCAGCGATGCTGATTTCACTTGTTGAACAAAAATATTTACGTGGGAAGATGAGTGGTCAATGTCTTATAATTTAAATAAGCTGCTGGCTGTGTATTCGTAAATTCATCCTGGTGTCATCTTGAATGTGACAGCTAAATGGAAAATGGAATGCGAATTACTCAATGAAATTCTTTTGAGTTTCCACCACTTGAATAAATATTGAAATAAGAAGTGAGTTATTACTCCGCTCTTGAAGTAATTTTATATGCCAAGCAAGGGTGAGACAAGACTCAAAAAGTGTGAATGGTGTGAAGCAGCTCTTCGCCTGAGAATTGTTTTGTTCCATATGCCACTTTTCTCGCTTTTGAGTTAGGAATGGATTATATGATAATTTTGTATTCTCTGTTCAAAACTGTGATTTGATTTGCTCTGCGTCTTTCCAATCCCGAGATATCGAACATCGATTTTGTCCCATATTCAACAAAATCAACAGTTTGTAAAATTGTTTTTTTGGCATTTGGGACTAATTTTGGATATAATTTTTGGCAGAATTGTTTTTGGGAGAATTGTTTTGTTCCAAGGTTCAACAAAGTTGAGAATTTGTCACTTGTGTTAAAGAAAAGCACTGTATGTGATCACACACACAAAATTTAAGTATTGATTTGTTCCACTTCCATTAGAGTTGTGTAGATATTCGAAATAATGAACATATGAATTCAGTTACTGTCTGAACACAATAATACTGCAAATATACGCAATACATACTTTCAGACTTACGAGCTATCAATCAGTCAATATATTATGACTCATGGTTTCAATGTTGCGAACACAATCGTGCTTCGGCTGCTGATTGAGCACGAGCGTCTATGCATTGCACTATACCATTATGTTCAGCCGGTTAGTGGCTTGATTGTATTTTTTCAACAAAAACATTATTGAAAAAAATATGAGATCGGATTCCTTGCAAATTTTAGCAAAAAACTCCATTCTTTCTTGCCTTTCAGATAATTTGGATGGGAATTGCCTTGTGCCATATCCATGTTTTTGTGTTCCACGTGTCCGGAAGAAAATCAGTATGAAACTATAGGAGGGGGAACAAGTCAAAAAAGTAGACTTTTACTTTAATTAACGTAGCTTGTTAACTAGCACACAGTTTCAGAGTACCAATTACGCAAACCTTTTATTATTATATGCAAACCTTATATTTCTCGAAAAACTGCCAATGACGTATTGAACAAACCAACGTTATGAGTTTGGAAGGGGATATAGATGTCATAAAAAGAAGAAGTTTGATGCTTAAAGTTAAAAAAAAAGAATGATACTGCGGAAAAAGTTGGCCTTAAGCCTCGGCCGAAAAAA
The DNA here is from genome assembly GCA_964034865.1 of Eristalis intricaria. Classification (NCBI taxonomy): domain Eukaryota; kingdom Metazoa; phylum Arthropoda; class Insecta; order Diptera; family Syrphidae; genus Eristalis; species Eristalis intricaria. The sequence goes on along the minus strand of OZ035875.1, from coordinate 89,006,758 downwards.
GACCAAATCATTGTTCGTTATAGTAATAAAATCCCTCATACCACCGCTAAGGAAATTCGGATACAAAACGATTTGCTGACCATGAGAGCGACCACAGTAAAGCGATGGCCCATTTTGAACAAAAGGACCCACATTTCATGGAGTGAAATCGCAGGAAAATCTTGGAGTTTGTTCAGAAATAGCGACTGGACCATAGGTCAGTAGAAATAGTATTGTTCGGTGTAAGGAATTACATCTGAGGACAAAGCACCTATACACCCAAGGCCCAAGCCATTTGACCCAAACTACTGCCGCATGACGTGTTTCTGGTAATGTGCATGTGACTGTAAGTGGAAATTTGGTTGTCGCTTTCAGCCTTAAAGTTGATAACGAACTGAAAGCAATCACACTCAAGCCACTATAAACTCATTGTGAAACCAAGCACATTGGATGTCTCCTACTCATAATCCTACTATTGCTTTCTACGATCTTACGACTTTTTAAATTTGTTAACGACATTAAACTCGTTAAATACCTTTTTGTGACGTTTTTGACGTCGAAATTTCTGTGCCGAAAAGTTTAAATTGTCGGAAACAGAAATTTTTTTTTTGGTATATGTATATATAGTATATTTTTTATTTATTTTTGAATATAATAAAAAAATATTTTTTTTTTGATAGATTGCAGAATTAAGTAAACGCAATCATACTTTTTTGACTTAAGTCGTCTTACATTTTTATTCTTAAGTCATTTGTTTTAGTTATGTATAATTCAAAACTGAATTTGGTAAATAAACTTAAGTCGAAAAAAGGACAACAAATTCCTTAATTTGTTCGCGGTACAGAATCTTAAGTGCACCAAAGACTTTTTTCCCGAAAAGTCCATCAGGAAATTATTGGGGACATAAGACGTTGTGTAGACTGCAGTAGCTTCTCCAATATTTTTTGAAACATTAAGAAAAGTCATATATTCGGCTGCTTTCCCTAATGCAAGGCAAGACATTGCTGATTTCAGCTATTTTACAAACTGTTACAACCTCCCCATTTTTAACATTTTAGGCATCGATTTAGTTCCCTTCATTCAGTCATTCCTTTTGGATGCTCACAACTCCCAGCTCACTGATAGCAATCTCGGTGTATCCGAGAGGATCAATATTATCAGCGAATGCATAGAATTGTTATGCTGATGTTGGAGATTCCTGAAGAATCATTTCAATTAAATCGCTTATTAATCCATCGCATTATCTAAGTTAATTTCAAATAATTCAGTGACAAGTACCGGCAATATATTTTCCACTCATCTTCCAACATCCTTTGCACAAAAACCATCTTCCACTGAATGTGTAAGATCTTTGCATTTGAATCCAAATCAAATTCCCAAAAGAACACCCAAAACATGCGCCATCAACACACATACGAATTCTCAATGGCCTTTTTATAACTAATGATGTCCGTCATCAAATATGAACAGTTTCATACCGTACGTACCATCTCTCATCACCTTATAACTCAAAGCACATAGATGCTTATCATTCACTCAACTAAGTCTAATTAGCAAAATATTAGAAGCGAAATCAACAAACCATAATGAAGTATTTTTGTTTACCATTCCATGTTTGTTTTATTGAATCACATTTAATTATACAATACAACCATACCGAGACATCTAAGCGAAGTTATTTTATAGCCCCACTCAGTAATGAGAAATTATGTTCGGTCTAGCGAAAGTGATGATTAACTTGGACCATTGCCATGGAATTTCATTAGCTATTTCAATATTCATATATGCGGCTAGATAAGTTTCTGAGTAGAATATGTGTATGCATACCTTCGGCATGCATGTACCTTGAGTGATGGAAATTATTGTTGCACTAAAATGTTTGTCACGCTTAAGTGGTACTATGGAATTGGTTCGCATGCCTAAGAGTGGTTGGGCAAAGTATTCTAATCAGAATTAATGTCAGAGTATATTAACGTTAATTAATGAGGTTTTTGAAGAACAAGAGATGTGGAATTACTTGGAATGAATTACTTGACTTGGAACTTAAAAATGTGTCAATGGATGGTTAGGGAAGCCTCAAATGCCAAGATTGAAAACGTCGTCAGACTGAATATGAACTTTATAAGGACGGTAATGTTGATGATGATGAATTGAATTGTGGGGAGTGGACTGATACCCTAAGAGCGACATGTGCAATCATGTGCAATTCTCAAAGAGTATTTTTGTCTAAAAAAACTTCTCAAACTTCGCCGTCCGGTGTTGGCAGGAATCTGTAGATCCCATCTACTAGAACAATAACAAGCACAACATGAGTGGTTGCTGTAGAAGCTAGGCTCAGTTCCACCTCGGACTGTAGCGCCGACCATAAATAAAATAAAGGGTGATGAATCCTACAAATTTCTAGTTTAGTCTACACTAGTCGCAGTGGATTGCAGAATTGATCCTAGCATCCAGAATTCTCCGTACAGTCCCCAGCAACTACTACGTTAATCCTCACATCGCAGAAACCATTCAATTAATCAGCACTTTCTTAAACAAGAGGACGAATATTTCTCTCAGGTGGAATATTTCTTTAATTTCTCTAGATTTTAAATAGCCTCTTAATGGATATTCCTAGTTCATTATTGGCATTTTCGCTGCAAAATAGGAATTTAAGAACCATTTTAAATGCATATCTTTTAGAATCCCAGATATTTCAAAGCTGCCAACACCATAATGTCTTTATAGGTGAATCCCATAAAAACAAATCAAAACCTTCATGTTCTCTTTGTTTAACTATGATGCCTCCAAGACAAAAATATCCATTCAACTTATTTGCGTTTCCAACAATGCCATTGAAATACTGCCGTCGCCAAAGTTTTATTCACTTTTTGATAGCGAACAACGTTTCTTGTGTCTGATCAAGTGATAGTAAAATATTTGGAAAATATGTTTCAACTTCCCTTGTTTTCCAAATTCAAAAGCTTAAAAATGCCTCTGTGCCGGAACTCATTCATAAATCTTGTAAATTGGTTTTCCTGTTTCTAAGCATTTAAATCCAACGCTATCGAAATATTTATAGATCACTCACCTTTCAGTCAGAAACTAGGAATTTCGGAAAATGGCAAAAAAAAAATTACTTATAGCCACAGGAGTGGCAAACTCGAACCGATGTTGACGTTGAACAAGAGTCTTGTTCTCCTGTTGTGCGTAAGCAATGTATGAATTTCATTCAGAAAATGCAAAAATTCTCGAATGACATACGCAATATTTGTCCAAATGGCTAACAAAATATGTCATTTCACTTAGGTCTCTTGCCTTTGCCTTTCTTTTAGGAAAACATCTTAGAGTCCGAACTAGTGATAGGATACGATTCCTTGTTGTCTTTGGCACGTCACAAATTTAGGTCTTCGCCTTAGTGTCGTAGTGGGTGCACGCCGTGTGCGTGTTTAAAATTTAATGGATTGTTTAATGTAGAAACAATTTCTTACACATACGCTCACACGGTTGAACCAAGGTATTCGTGTATATCTTTATTGTGTTGTGTTGTACGGGAACTTTCAACGCCGCCAAGACTACGGAATTTCAGCTATTCGGACAGCTGGTGAGGGTGCAGATGTCTAGCTGGTGAGTCAGGAATGTGAGAACGAAAATAGAGCAGAGATTTTGTGGCTTTGCTGTGTATCTCTTTTGAGTTTTCATATCACTTTAATTGAAACACACTCTGGATGCAGTCATCCATTGTCTGTGTGTCTATAAGCTGATGTATGACATGTGGAGGGCACACTGAGGTGCATAAGTAATGCAGCACTTCATCGTTATTATTAACGGTACAATTTAAAGAAGTTATGTATGTTATGGGTAATTTCTTGCAGTTACTCAAACTCTAATGTGACATCTAATGTGACATAAGTCGAATCTCTGTGAATGGATAGTGTTTAAAAAAAAAGTTCAATATTTGCTGACTTATACCACATCTTCACCGTACGAAATAACGATATTTCATCAAATTTCTTCAAATCTATCAGATTTCTTCATACCCTATGGGAGTTTCGAAATCACTCGATTTCATTGGAATCTGGTTGAATCCCCCTCGAGTTCATCCGTACGTCGTCATCCAAGACGAACAGACCTTCACCGAGAATTTCAGTGTATCTTGATCATTTTTGTGTTCTTTTTCTGGTTTTATCCCTCTCTATTTTGTAGTGTTCTCACACCATTATTTCCTGTCAACAGACAGCTGTTTTGGCGGCCATCTCAAAATTGAGAGTGAGTGAGCTGTTACTTTAAATCACTTCAACTTGATGGAAAGGCCTATAGAGGTTTCAGTAAGAATTCATCCAAATCACACGATTTTGGTTCGGTGGTAACGTAGTATAACTTAAATTTGAATGAACTTTATATTCGAAATGCTTCGACGCGCTGCCTGACTTTAAAACATTATCTTAAATGCTATCACAAGTTTTTATTGATGAAGAATGTTTCTTTTAACTTTTACATGTACCTGTACATTCAATTTTAAAGAAATAAATATTGGCAAGTAACAAGATTGGAATAACGCTCATATTTTATTGGTTAATTATTTAAACACAATAATCAAATATATTTAAGAAATATTTTGAACCAAAAAATACTTTTCTACACGTCTGTATTAATGATATGATACAGTGACATTTAAAAACACTTCAGACGCCACTCCCAATTTTAATATATTGAGTGACGTTGAAACTTGAAGTGCCACACATGTATTGTATTTTCGACTACATTTTGCATTACTTTTCTTACCCAATGAACTAAAACCGCGTAAAATGACCCATCATCCCCCTTCATTACACCCCTGGGCATTGACTGAATCCCACTACATTGTGTGGAGTTATTACTTAACCCTATCGGCGAAGCTGTCTTTCAATGTATCTTATTTCGCTCAAAACAAGCCACTACACATATAGACAATCAATCAGAATTAAATTACCAGTTTAACTGCGATAAAGTATAGCGATTGAACGTATCACATTTGGTCAAGGTATTATGTCACATTCCTACTGCTTAAAGGTATTGTATGAGTATCTTTGAGTAAACAATTTTACTGGAAATGGGATTACGGGGTGTAGATATATGTATAATCTAGCGGAAAGTTCGTGCAGCGAACCACATTCACCTGATGACGATTGGCGCTGGAACTGACGTATGGAACGACCTTGGATTAACGTCCTAAACCAAACCACTCGTGGTCTGTGGCAAGTTAAATGATTCTTTTTGCCATTTTTGATAAATGTAATGACCAAGTAGGGGTGGGTGGTTAGCGCTTTTAGTAAATGAAGTCGAGTGTAAATTATTACTTTTTTTTATTGTTGTGGGTATGGTCTGCCTAATATATATAAGTGATCAACACACCCAAATAGAGTTAACCAACCGGCAACTGCGAGAATGAAACTCATTTTTCGATATGACATACAAACTACTTCAACTTTAATGCGATTCCTGTATGTCCTCTAAATTTATTTTCAGAACGATGAGAAATTTGCATTTTGTACTACTTATCAGAAAGTGAATCTGCTTGGAATCAACATTTTAATGAAGACTTGCAAAACCTGTAGTCTCATTTAGTTGGTCTTAAATAAACTTTATTCGACTCATTTGATGTGCCTTCATTTCCGCATCTCTTGATTGGATAAAAAAAAAACTCGAAAAACGCGTATGTAGCTCATGTACATATTTCCGAACTGGAAAAAAAGGAAGCAGGTCATAACCTGCTGCAACTTTTAAAATAAAAAACAACCGACTTATGGGCAAAATATTCGGGTTTTGTAACTTAAACGAAGATGAACAATTCTCTCATTGAACAAATCCGTTCTTCCCTCTCAACAACGTGATTTGCAATGTAATACTGCAATCAGAGCTGCGAAACCTCATAATTCGTAGTGCAACTCTTGTCAGACATTAAGTGCAGCAATTAAACAATTTATTCAATTTATCTCTACGTCTACGTCAATCGAAAATTGTTTGTATTCAAATTACCTTGTATTGCTATCCTTTTGTTCTACTTCATGTGCACTCAGAATGTCTTGGATCTCTGTTGATTTCCCCTTCTCCGTAGTATCTCCCAAGGAGATCTCTTCCGACAAGTTACCGTCAACTAAAACTTTCATGTTTTTGCTTTTTAATTAGTTCTCTTTTAAAACTTTTCTTGTAATTCTCAAAAATTCAATCGTCTAACTGATAGTCCCGTTCGAACAAAAACCTAACTTTTCGTATCTCTTCCGCTGTTTCACCGATTTGCAGATATGTTTCTCTTTTTCAGATTTTCCGAAATAAAATCTACGATTACCACGTTCGACTTTTCCGTTTAGCGTCCACCTATCGACTGAAGCAAGAGTCCAACTTTGTCTGGTTGGTGTGTATTCGCCGCCACTTGGTTTTATTGCTTAGCGCCAAGATACTCATACATACACGCCAACCAAAACGCGAGGTATCTGTACAGTGCAACAACCAAGTGAGTGTATGTTTTCCACAGCGTGCTCATAGAGCAGAGTTTGGATTTCCCTGTATTGAGGAGCACACAGGTAACGAGGGGGTGCTGATGCACTAGGTGTTGGAAGAATATCTGCCGTCTGGTTAAGGGTTGAATTGTGGTGACGGATGTAGCGTAGGTGGTGGTTGAGTAGAATATTTTGGGGACACGATGGAATGTGAAAGGTAATCCGTCGAAATGCAGGTGGGTGCAAAAAATACGCTCTGTTTGTACACCTCTCAGGTGATCAACTGGTTCGGTGTGAGCCGTTGGTTGGGACGCAAATGTTCGATAACATTACTCACCACTTTGTTGTTGCACCCTTTTGTGATAAATTTGTTTACTCAGAGTCATATATTAAATCTGGGTACAGGTACTTTTATTTGTATTCTGGTCACCGATTGCTATTTTTGCTTGTAAACATGATACAACAAAAGATATCTTACAATTGAATTTCACAAGTGCATCAAATGATCGCGGCAGCTCACATCTGTTTTGGTGAAATTATATCGCGGCAATCGATCTCTTAGAACTCCATCACCCAAGGGCATTTCGCAAGCATGATTCACATCAAAATCATACGTTTTCTGTTTGAATGAATATGAAACATTATGTAATTGTGTTTAATGCAAATTATTTGTCGGCATTGGAACTTTGCCCCAAATATTAAACAGATTGCTGACCCAGTTTACATTTATATTCTCATTTCCTTTAATTTTCCTCGTTTCCATTCAACCGTCTGCGTATCTGTGTGTTGCATAAAATCAACATAAGCCATGCACTAATTGAACATGTTACACGATGTATTTAATTCTGGTCGAATGCTAGGGGAAAACATTTGGCGCCAACAAGCGAGGACCGCGAATCGCTGGAAATAGCTGAGTGCAATGAATGTAAACCGTGACTATGCGTTAAAGATTTGAAATGCTCGGTTGCTCGAGATTGCATGATTACTATGATTCGAAATCATTCTTACTGACTGACATAAGTATGTCAAAATGGGCTCTCAAGTGGAAATACGTTGAACTCAAGGGTTTTGAAGCATTTCACCACGGGGTATGTAGTAAACGGCTTATAATGAGATGCAGTTGAACTTATCTATATTCTGTTTTCTTCGAAATCAGCATTGCACTTTACTCGATGACGTTATTCCTTTACCATTTCTAATAATTGTCAGCAGGTCGTCGCCAATTAATTAGCTCTTTAAAGCAAACCCATTTACTCTATTAAGATCGAAATTACACCGGCAGATGTTCAGAAAGAAACAAGAAATTAGCATTAGGGGGGTACATCCGGTTTGTGCGCCAACCCGTATGTCTTCCATTCACTCAGAACCCAGTCAACGTGTCAATGGGTCTTCTTAATGTTTCGTGCAATGAAAAGTCTTAAAAGACGGGGAAACTTTTAAAAATAAAGAATTCAGCTTTTAGAGCAATCAAGTGGAAATGACTCATGACGATTTCGATCATTCCTTGCCAAAATGCTGAACACTGTCACTCTTACATTTAGAATTCGTATTTTCGAAAAGAAATTGTAGACTTTTGTCAAATGCACTTTGATATCGTGCAAAATGTTATGCTGTCGTAAGCAGATGTCAAACCATCGGCCACCGCAAGTAAGCATTAATGTATCATCATGCTCCTCTTGTGTTGAAAATAGCAAAAACCACCTGTACCACGTCTATTTTCAGCATCTCTGAAATACGTCTTGTAATTCCTCGGCCCGTACTAAACATATTTTAGAACGCACTTCAGTTTCACTGCCAAGAAGCAAGTGATTCCTTTAGCACCAACTATTTGTGGCACAATCTAGTTCTATTACCTCATCTCCTAATTGTTCTCTTAATCTACAAATTTATAGCGCCAAGAAGATTTGAACAGACAGAAACGTGCCAATCGATCGGTAATCACCTCTATTGTCACTCGATCCTCGTCAGAAAGCTTGCCAATTCAGTTACAAAATTATTTACAAAAAAATAAAAAAAAAAAACAATAAGAAATGGCGACAAACTTATTCATCGCTTTGAAAGGCGAAATAAATGGGTACGTGTCCGAGGTGTCATGTAAGACGTTATAAATTCCGGGGGCTCTTTTGTTTTGACACATTCCGTTCAGAGCGTCGATCTTGAAAACAAGATGGACACATCGTAAAAGTGATCGATATATCTGCTAAGTAACCTTGAAGGGGAGACAAAAGTAAACATACCCACATATTGATCCCAGAGATACCATCTTGGAAATTTTCCACATCATCATTTGTTTATATCCACAAACACGCACGTACATCTGCGTACGCTTTGTTCCTTTTCATACGACTGGCGTACTTTATAGTTTTGCAATTAGTGATATATTTGTCATCCAAAGGAAATATAATATACACTAGTGGATGTGTATGTCTCCACAAGTGTTTTCATTCGCACTTTTGAGAAATGGGTCATTTCTGTGTCGAGATTGGAATGCGTGAAGGAATGTATGAAGACGACGAATTTAGATACCGGTGTGAAGATTCTTGGCGCTGGTTATTTATAGCGAAGATGAGTGTTCTGGAGTAGCAACATCGGAAAATGATTCCATCTTTGGACGATGTCTTCGGTTGACGGGGAAAACGCATATTTACAATTTTTCAAGTTTGTTTTTGACAAACTATCTGAGTAAAATCTTAGTAAATACAGTGTAATTTCGATTATTGCGACTAATGAAAACATGACATGATGCAATAATCGAAAAGTTGCAGTTAATCGAACAGATATTTTATACACTCTAAAAAAGCTCACACAATATACTATTTAATGTATAAATAAAATGTACTGTATGTATTTTATAAAAAAACAAATTCATTTACATTATATGTAAAACTCAGCTGTTGGTTTGCAGAAGATCGCTTGGCAGTAGACTTGTGTTGCATATTTTGCGGTTGCATAATTTTATTTGCATTACATTGTAAATTAATTTATTCTGTCCACTACTAGTACTGTGGACTCTCCCTAAGTCGAAATTGTCTTTAACTCGAACACCAAATTTCCATCAATTTTACAAAAGCCTCCCTCTAATTCAAACTCTCGCTAAGTCGAACAAATTATGGTACCCCGTGACAGTTCGACTTAGGGAGGGTCCACTGTATATGGTAAAGCATCTTATTACGGCCTCCAATTTCACTTTGGTCTGGTTTGGGGGGTATATCAGTATCTTCCATTGCCGTACAAAGTCAGAGACATCTTCTTCTCGGGCTTCTGAGTTTTGTATATTTTCGGTTATCCATTCATCGCTGCCCATATCCATCAGACTATCAGATCAGATAAAAAAACAAACACAGTCTTCTTCCTCAAAATGATCAGGACTTCGGATAACTTTTTTCAAAGTTAAGTGATTGTAGTCCTTCCCCTAACTCTTTCCATGAAAAAAAGAACCGACGAGTAGTATTTCGTGAATAACCGTCAGAAATTCACTCAAATTCGTCGATAGACAAGGGGACAATCAGCTGTGAAGTTGGCAATCTGTCTAGTACTTCATTTCAGCACGGAACTATGTCTAGACGATTTATGATGCCGTCAAGAGTTGTCCCTTAGTGTTACATTGCATAGTTAAGCGCACACACATGTGTGTATGAATGTTGGTATATATTTTGAGTCGTACAATTACGAAGTTGCGAAAATCGAAAAGAAAATGTTAAATTTGTTGCAAAAATCATAAATAGGTATGTAAGTCCATTACATTGGTTGCAAAAATCGAGTGTTGCATAAATCGAGTGTTGCAATAATCAAGACTGCACTGTAGATTGATATTTATTTCTTCCTTTAAATATTTGTTTTTTATCTTAGAACGATGTAACCAGGTATGGGATGTCTAGATTTAAAATTAAAAAGTTGAACATTAAAATTTGTTTTATATCAAATTTATTTTAATTAATTAATATAAATAATTTAATAACATATATATTTGGCGAAGATAGAACTCTAGCTTTACTAGACTTTTCGAAAGCATTCGATAGTGTTAATCTTTGTTACAACAGTCCACCTAATTTCACTTCTGTAGTCCAACTAACAACTTAATCTTCTCGTACTAACCGTGTCTTATATAACCCAATATTTTCGTCTTTTTGCGATGTTCACAGTGGAGTACCTCAAGGTTCTATTCTCGCCCCGTTATTATTCTCAATGTTCATCAATGATCTTCTTAAAGTGTTGTCTACTGAACTCCCCTTGGTATGGATGAAAATTCAGCTGCAAAATTAAGCGAGGATTTGCTCTCAATTTCGAAGTGGGCTGACGAAAATGCTCTCATGCTTAAAAACCATAGTCATTCCATTTTCAAAAGACTACCCCCGTCCATGGGAATATATGTAACTTTAGTTCAAGATCCACGCTCGTGAGAAATTGTCCGCTCAAGGGGATTGTCCTCCCAAAGAGTCTCCACCTATAGGAGCTTTCACTGTAGTGTAGCATCAAAAGTATATGCATCTCTTAAAGGTTGTCAATTCGCAAATTTATACTCCCAATCAATGTCAAATCAAAACTTGCCAAAGCACTCATAGTCCCAGTCCTAACGTACGGCTATGAATTATTTTCTGACTGTGATAATTCCTCTCTGTAAACATTGTTAAAAGCAATGAAACCGAATGCACGATTTGTCTTCAGACTCCGAAGATTTGGCGTCATCGGAACAATGTCGCATTCTCCTTGGATGTATTTTGGAAGCATTTTTAAACTATATAACGTGTATCCTACTCTTCAAAATCATCAGCCATCTCCATTCATGCTGTACACCTGAGGAACCATCTACCTTCAAAGGTATGGGCCAAGATCGATTACAGACAGTTTTGTTCATTATGCTCTCTTATCTCTCGTGAACTGTTTTTAAATTGTAGACACCACACTTATAAGTTCAAATTTGTTAAATGAAAATGTATCTATGCCACTTTCACATTAATTTACAAAATGTTTTATTTAAAGCCTTGTACTTCTAAAAGTACAGAATATTCTCAAGGTACAGCTATAATATATGAGCAATAGATGAGATGAATTGAAATGAAAGAATTGCGCAACTTTATTCAAATCCATCAAATGATGCAAGATTATCTATGCCAGATTGAAGGCAAGGCAATGGTAAACAAACAAACGATGAACAGTTCTTTAAAAAAAGATCAAGCAGCAAGACTAAATCTCTATCTAAATATGATGAAGATAATTTTCTGCATATATAACATATTGCACTTTTTGATCAAAAACTTCTCAACAACTCGTCTAAATTGACTTCAGTCTTAATTAAATTGCGTATTGAACGTTTAAGTTGAAATCCACACATCATCCTCTGAAATAAAAAAAAGAGTTGTATCTATATTTGATGAGATCAACATTCGCGAAAATGCTTTGAAACAAACGTATCGTAGATTCACTGAGAAAAGAAAAAAGAACAATATTTACTTAGCGTAAAATACGATATCAATAGAATGAAATTGCTTTTCTCTTCGAAAGTGCGAGGTAATTGTTCAAAATGAAAGAATTATTCTAAAATTAAATGAAGAACACGTGGGTGTAAACAGCTAAACAAAGATATACACAAGCACTTCAGCGATTTAGTGGAATTTAAAGAATTTTAAGGGGGTATCTTGAAGTGAAAACAATTAACTATAATAGTGTACACGATTTGTACGCGTAGTTATAATGTACACACATATGTGCATGATGTGTCTGTTCCAAGGTGATTCGAGTGTTTTGAATTTATGGACATAATTCGGATCTGTTTGAACCATGGTCCATGGTGTTTGAAAATAAAACCAAAGAAATGACTGCTCTGCCTAGAAGGATCAGGTGGAAAGATTTCTTTATCTTTCTGTATTTGAGTGAACCCAATTTATCAAATCAATTTGGTATAGAAGAGCTGGCCATAAATCACTGTCCTTTCAATTTATTGTCGCATGAAACTTCCACAGTCAAGATTTTCTTATAGTTTCAATATTTCATTAATTAAATTGGAAACCGATATTTGATATCTGAAGTGTGACCATGTGAGAATGACAGGAAAAAGAATTTAGTTGAAATACCACCAACACCGCCAGCTGGCAGTGCTTCTCCAAGCATTCAGTCTTTATAAATGGATTTAAGATACGATTATGGGTTGACGACAGTTCGAGGCGATCCTGAACTTAAGTCGCAGCAAACCATTTGTGTAGTAAGATCTATTTTCGGTCGATGGGACCTGCAGTTTTAAACCGAGTTCTTAAAGCTTTTTGTAGGCAGTGATACTCCTTGAGAATTGTGAGTGGCTCAAAAGAGTTGGAGCTGCTACGGCGACACACGACGCAATAGCGTCTCAAATGTTGGCCTCGAGGTCGTCCAAAGTGCTTGGTTTATTAGCGTAGTCTAAGGACGAGACCTAGCTCTATAGAACAATTGAGTGGTGTCAACCCCCATGATCGTTTGATGAATGATTTCTTCTCCACAGCTTAGAGTATTGTATCGCTAGCTCAGCATCTAAGACCGTCTTGTTAGAACTGCAACTCGGATATATTAAACTAGTCTAGCTCTGAACACAGAAAGCCTATTATTATAGAAAGCCTTTCCTCATTTCGAACGAAAAACGAGCTTAATGCTTGGGGGACACTTGTGAATTGTGTTTGCTCTAATACATGCATTTTTGATTGCTGATCGCCAATAATGAGTTTCTTCCGAGAAAATGTTTTTTGGGCATTTTTATATACAACGGAAGCGGAAACGATGAATGATGTAAAAGCTGTTTAAATGAGCACACAACGAACTTGCCAAAATTTGACACTTCAATCATATGGAGTATTCTCATTCGCAGAAACAGAAAAATGCGTCTACTTTTTTGTGGGTCGATAGCTGCTGGATTGGATCCGATGCCATTGGTAAATTTGATACCAGCTAGACCATAACAATAGGAATATAACGTATTTTCGCTATCTGGTCACTCTTTACAATTTAGATGTATGAATTGGTATGAATTGGATGGGTGTCTTTAAGCACCTGAGACCTCCCGACTGCTGTGGTCAAGGTATATCAACGCAAGAACCACCGAACTCCTTCAATGCGGCAAAAAAAAACCTGCTGAGAATGGTTGTGGGTGCGCTAACCGGACACAACTACTTGGGGTATCATGTAAACAAAATGGGACTTACCCAAGGCACCATATGCACGAGCTGTGGGGACGAGGAGGAAATAGAGGACACTCCTCACTTCCTGTGTCATTGCCCCAGGTTCTCTGCATTGAGACCCAGAACACTGGGAGAATATATCTTATAAGATCTTCATTAACTTGAAGAAATAATACTAACATCTATTTGGGTTCATCAGGATCACCGGGTGGCTGGACCAACCTCATAATGCAACTGAAGATGGGTACCACAATGGGTCTAACCGAGCCTTAGTGTGGCGTGATTCTACTGCGCTTTCCCGCCAACCTAATCTAACCTTGGAAACTTCATTGTTCATTTAAATATGATTACGTAAATATATTATAGTTCATTTTGGTGTTATTAAGATACGTAAGTTAATAGTTACACTTATTTTATATTATAATACTAAACTGAAGTTGTTCCTTGTCCATGGCTACCGAAAAGTGGCCGATGTGATGTTCTTACTGTCATATCGTTAAGTTGCTGGGTTATTAGTGGTGCTGTCGTCGCTAACAGATAGAAATATTCTAAAGTTCTCATCATTAAGCAAGCAACCTCACAGCAAATTACGATTCTATACCATACACATACATTTCATCTTCTGAACAACAAATTGTATCCAAATCAAAATCTGCAATGCACAAATATTCAAACACCCAACATTTCTAGTTTCTATAATGTAATAGGATGAATTAACGATTTGACAATCATTATCTTACTCATCAACTGCACTAATTCCTTACATCGAAAACAGATTCGAGCGATTATGTTACTAACCAACACCATGTATTTCTTAATCAAATTTCTTCCCTGAATACCAATGCTTGGCGCCGACTCGTCCTCAATTTGTTCGCTGACACGAACGAACAGCATACAAAATTCCAAATACCTAACAACAACATGTTACATATTTGTTATTAATTTGACTGTAGAAAATTAATCAAAAACTGTTTTAGATCATTCCTCGCATGCATTCTTGCACACCCATGGAATGCAGTTTTGAAACGATGCCGAGGTACCTGTTCGCTCTATTTCTGGATACAAGTGCAAACATTTATTCAGTTCACACTCGACTTCACTCCACTGTGCTGCATCTCAGAGAGCATATCTCACTCAAGACCCAAGTGAATATGAATGGCTGAAACTCCCCGACGCTCCTGTTCATTATTCTTAGTTTTCCGTACGCTGCCGTAATGAGTTTTATTGCACTATAAATTCCCGACAGCTTCCCCGTTTCAAAATTGATTCAAGTGAATCTTTCATGACACCACAGTCGGACGAGAACCCGCCTCTGTCTCTGGACAAGGCACTCTGGCTAAGGCACGCGAATCCAAAATTGAATTTGTTGTGGGCGAACGCGATGGTTGTACACAAAACCGTTGCACCTCTGCCGAATTGCACATCAAGGCGTCATTTATTCTCAATGGTGGAATGTGGTGGAACTACTTGGGTGTGTGCCAAATATGAAGGAAAGAATCGAGATTAATTGCACATTTTTGGAATTCCTCGAGTTAAGTCGAACCTGGCGACTGAAGCAGGAGATTTCTCAGAGAAAACACGGCAGACATTCTAGTGAAACAAAATTAGCTTTGTATCATATTTATTCATAGTCTTTTGTTTTCACTGTACACTTCCGACATGTTCCACAACAAAGTGAATATATTTATAGTTACTATTTTTTTTTGATGCAATTCGTAAATTCCAAACGATTTAGAATTCGATTAGAATAGGTATGTTCTCCTCAGTTTGGTAATGGGAATTAGGGAAGCAATATTGCATGCACTGTTCTTCCGGGATGAAAGCTATCAAGGATTGATTCGTGCTTCTTGTCTTAATTTATTGTCCCATTTTGTGAAATACGAGAACAACAGTTTTGTAGAATATAATCGTAATTCTTTATCATCTAATTACATGCTTTAGTTTTTGAAGTTGATGGCTATGAAGTAAAGACAACAATTTCTCGTGACCTCTTTTGCCTTGTGTTTTCTTGTTTCTTTTATGCTCATGGTAATAAATTACATCTAGTTCAAACATGTGTAACTTCCCCATTCTATGAAGCAATTAGTATTTTATCCTAGTATGGGATAGTTGGTTGGAGACAATGGACTAACAAATAATAATATAATATGGATGGCGTTACAGCCCGTAGATGGCCAGGGCCTAGATTCTATGGCAACCACTCGTTCTATGCGTGATATTGTTCTCTTACGAGAGAGTCTTACGTCGATTTCAGTCTTATGTCGATTAGAAGCCTTTTTTTGATAGTTATTAGGCATTTCTCTCTCGATGACGTATATACCCACGGCCACCACTACAATGGACTATATTCCCATGTTCCCTTGGACTACCTTTGTTCCCATAAAAGCATTGCAATATCTTTGTGTGTAAATACAGTGGTTGACAGTAAAAACGGCCCCTTTCAGTCCATATTTTTTTTCTTTTTTGCAAATGCACCTACTTCAAATCTTGCACAGAATAAAAAAAAAAAACAAAGAAAAATCAATTACACGTTACAACAACTTTCTAAATAACTATTTTTTTTTGACTTTATGCACTATTTTCATTTGATTTTTGTTATCTGCAATAAATGTCTACAGTGAGGTTACACTTCAATAGAGCTTTTAAAAATAATTGTTTAGCATTACATAAGCGGAAACGCCCAAGTAAATTTCAAAAATTCTTTAAATAGTTTGTGACAAAATGAGAACTACTATCAAAAGGTTCCAGAAGGAGAACCGAATTCTAAACAGGAATTCTATCAATTCCAAGAAGTTGTTCTCTAAATTTTATGATCGGTGGATTGAGAAACAATCTATGGAAAATGAGATGATCGCTAGATACATCTTCTTTTTAAATAATTAAATATTGATATCATTAATATTTTTCATTACAATAAAATGAAATTAAGTAAGACCAGATCCTGAACATACACCCTAGATGTACGTCGTGTACGCCTCCGTCCATTTCATTAATCAGAAAAACAGAAGGGTTTGATTGAAATTCGACCAAAACTACGCAATCAAATAATGTTTTATTTGCGCATCAACCTCTTTAGATCAAACGCTTGGAGAAAGTCAAGGATTTGCACAAAAAATTTATATTGACTGAGTTGGGTCATTTTAATAGTGAGACTACTACATGTACAGTTTCTGGTGTTAACACTTAAGACAGTTTCTACTTTTATATAAAAAAAAATAAATTCCAACAATAATATAAATAAAATAAATAACATAAAATACCCTCCATATAACTCAACAATAAAAACAAATGAAAGTAAAAATGAACACAAATTGTATTGCCTGGACCAGGACAAAGGAAAGCTGTTTTGATTCATGAGGTGGCTTAAATTTTGAAACAAACCCAAAATCAAATCAGATATAAATATCAATATCAAATACAGATCGCTGTTGAAAATACACTTATAACTTGAAATTAATTCAAACCGATTCAGACATGCTTCCTGCCATCGTTATTTGTATTCACACTTGCGTTGTAGTAAAATCGAAATACCATCAGAAGTTTAAGCCCACGTGAATGGAGTCACTTCTCCAAATAAGTTTTCATATATGACCAGTATTAACACGATTATCTGTGATTAGTAGCCCACAGTTTTTATATTCACTGGAAGAGCTATACCAAATTTTAAACTGAGAAAGCAATTAAATCTTCTTTACCTCAGCTAATGCAGTAAATGTCTTGGAGAGTAATTAAAAATATATCCTTTTCTCGGCTTTTAAATCTCCTTAATTTATGAATTGTAGCAATTTCTTTAACCTCGATATATTCACCAGAAAGTATTTAACTTTAATGTAGGTCACACAACTGCCTTTAATAAAAAAAAATGTACAGTTGTGCCCAAAAAAGTAAATACACTTCAATCTGTGGAATTTGACCAGCGGGTGATTTCAGCTTCAGAAAATATGAAGAAAAATATTCTTACAGTGAGAAGTCTAGGTATCTCATCTCATCTTTTGATGGCAAACATACATGTTCAAATTATTAATAAAAATACATAAAAATTTGTGTGGGTCTTCATTCGATTTGATCGTCAAACAACAAGGCTCTTCGTTTTCGTCCTTTGCTACTTTGATATTGGTCAAGGTTCTAACTCCTCCGCCTCTCCCGATCTTAAACGCGGGTGACACTTGTTGCGTTGTCCGGCAACCTCAGAGTCTAGGTTAGGTTAGGTTTGTGTGATTGCCACCACTTTTGCAGTTGTGGGCCACTTAGATCTAAGACTCTTCGAGTCGCTGTCAAGTTATTCATGCTCCTAGACACCCTTAGCGTTGGATTCATCATTGGCTGGCTAGACTCTTGTCGTACACTTGTCTATTCAACAATTATCAGTGGCTTATATACAGTAAGCTTGATCTTTCAAGAGACTGCCCCCAAAGAAACAACGGTTGGTCAGACTTTTTTCCATGTAACGACGAAGTCCCTGACTACATCCAAATTATTGCTGCCCATTGTGACATTTTATTTACACATCATATAACTTTTGTCTGCCTCCGTTCGTTAAACCGCTGCCATTGCAATGATAGCAAACACTTAGTTGATGGCACGGCACCCCGACCGACTACATGAACTTCACTTGACTGAAACCAAAATAACGGTATATAGACAATTCTGAATTAGATGTTAAGGAGACTTAGTCCTCCATAGTTTGCGCATTCGGAGTGGTCTCCATTCTTCTGAACACTGCTGTAACTATGGCTGTGCCAGAATTTCCAACAGGGTGTAGCCCTAGAAGGCCACAATATCTACCAGGCTAACTTCAATATAGAAGCTCCAGAAGACGTACTGCTTCCCTTTTTAGCGTGGCATGTCTTTTGTACTGGACCTCTTTAGTTCACCTTTCTATGTAAAACACTTTTCCTTAACCAGATTAGATTTTTTGATTCATTCAGGCAACATATCGCACAATTCAACATTGAAGTATAATTTCGGACAAAGTTAAATAAATCCCACTTCTATTTTTCATGTACGTCCTGCACTTGTGCTTGTTCAGTTTCAGGGTCAGTCAAGGAAAGGTGAAGAAAGTACCAAAAAAAAAATTGTACAAGAGCAAGCTGTGTTTATTATTTTGTCCACAACTGTACAAACACATGCACTGTGTACACTGTAAATTTTTTGTGTTGGAGTGCGTATTAACAAAATATATCGGCATCTTCTTTTGAGCCCTCCCACCTCATCTCCCAGTATGTGCCTCCATTCGATTTCTTTTTCGCAGCAATTACGCCCTGGAACACCTCACCAGGGATTGCATTGATATTTGCAGAAATATACACATACTGATCTTTCGATTCACGTGCACGGGAATAAATACAGCTTTCGATTCTCAAAATAAACCAAACAAAGACTGTCGTCGATTGCAAGCGGTACAATGCACTCATACGCCAAGCAGGATTGAGGTGAACGATTTTTTATTGCACTTTTATATTAAAATTATTTTTACATTCATTAGAATGCGATAAAAGATTTACATTGCTACCCTATCACAAGAAGTTAACAAAAATAACATACATACATAGAAACATAGATTGCTAAATTATCTAATTGGCAAGATGTTCACAGAACTCTATTCTCTTAGTTCCACGGCTTCGTTCGTGTAGCTTTTCACTTCTTTAGGGTCTTTTAACGCCTTGGCTTCTGCTTCTGCAGCCAGTTGCTCCGGGGACTTGGCCCAGTCTTGAAGTTCTCCAGACGCATAGAACCAATAGACGACACAGCCCACTAGATAGATTGCCGCTGAGATGAAGAAGACCGTACGCCATTCATCGGTGGACTGCAAAGTTTTGGTTGATTGAATTAACTTTCAGGAGGTATAATTCAAATGCGCATTGTTACCTGGTTCTGTACTATGTATCCTGTGAGAAGTGGACTGACAATGCCGGGAATTGTGGCAACGGTGTTGCCAATACCCATGATCACACTAGCGTGCTGTGGTGCTATATCCAAGTGGTTCACCCTACAAATAAGACACAGAAAATATGTTAGATTGGGAAGTTTATGAAAGTGGCGATTCATCTTACGCGAATCCAGACCAAGCGAAGGCACCCAAGCCCACGGCTATGGTGATGTACACCACGCTCCATGTGGGATCAGGAAGATACGCAGTTAACATCATGAAAACAGTCTGCGCCAAGAACGCACTGCAATTGAAGTATCTTCGCACTTGTGTTGTGGTGAGATATCCCTTGACCTGTACCCAATCTGCCAAGTATCCCGAGACGCCCAAGAGGATACCCATTGCGAGGTATGGCACCGCTGACAGGAAACCAGTCTTGTCCAGCTGGAAGTTGAGTGCATCTGCAAAGAATAAAGGATCAAATTTATTATGTGCTCGGTAAGTCTAAATTTAACATACCTTTCAAGAATGTTGGCAATTGAGTGAGCAACGTGTAGAAGCCCCAGTTCTCAGAGAAATGCGACGCGATTATAGCGTAAACCGCAGCCGATGTGAAGATGGCTTTCCAGGGATGCTTAACGTGAACCCGGCCAACAGTTCCCAGTTTCTTCTGTATGTACTCCCTCTCCTCAATCGAGCAGTAAGGATCTTTCTCAGGGCCCTCCTTCACAACGATAAGCCATGATACGAACCAAATACACCCAATTGTTCCGAAAATGTAGAAAACACTCTCCCAACCGTAGGCTGTCGCGAATATTCCCGACAGTGGCATTGACACAACGGTTCCTGCATAGTTGCCTGCGAAAGCTATCGAAGCCATTCGAGACCGTTCAAGAGGCGGGGCCCACCGGGACCACACCGCATGAATGCAGGGGAATGTAACACCCTGCGTACAACAACGTTACAATTACATCACCATGATTATTCAACTATGCTGCAATGACTTACCTCAAACACTCCCTCAATTATTCGCACAGCTAAGAACATTGCAAGTCCGTGTTTTGCTGCCAATGGTGTCAATAGTGTTAGAATTGCTGTAGCGCCAATGCCTATGCCGAAGACCTGGAAACATGGGCGTTAGCTTTCGCATTAATTTCAGGGTATAAGATTCATACCACATTGCCACCGATCCTTGCGCCAATGTATCCTCCTAAGATCTGTGTGGTGATGTAGCCATAGAAGAAGCTGCTTAATATCAACCCCTTCTGCTTGGAGTCCCAAGGGAAGTCCTGCTCATAGTACACAGTGCCGTTGTCAGCGATTACCGTTCGGTTTTCTGTCATCGCCACAATGGCAACACTCAAATTCACACGCAGGGAATAGACATTGAAGAAACCGAAGAATGCCATCAGCACTACAATGTAGCGTCGTTTTCTCCAAAACCTCCATGTCAGGGGTTCAGCTTCGACCACATCGTCTCTGCAAAAAAAAAAAATACAAATCTAAATAAAAAACCGCATTAAGATATGCAGTATATTGGAAATCGACTCGTTGAAAGTAAGCGTGATTAAGCGTGACGATAGAGTCGTTCAAGGTCTATCTAATCTTGCGCTGGACTCTCACTTTCAACAGAGATCAATGCGCCCCATAGGGAAACTAGTTTTTTCTGTAGTCAGCGTACCTTGACTGACTGTTGAAAGAGTAAGAACAAGTCTTGCAGTTGCAGGTGGAAAAATATGCGGAAAATATTGCTGCTGAGCGGTGCATAGTGTGGTCTTGGTAACTTGGACATTCCTTGTTGTCTTCACACGTAGGAGTGGGAAATGTTTGCGTAGTAGGTATGAATACAGTACACATACAGGTTCGAATTAACATACGAAGCTGAACTAACCACGAACTGGTTTTGTATTAGATTGTAGAAAAAAGGAACTACATATTGCAGCTTTATAAATTTTTTTCCCATAGCCCCTAGAGACTTTAGGCAATACAAACATTTTGCAGCTTTTGGTGTTTTTGTTGAGGGGGGTATAAAAGGAGTATTTATTGCGTGGTGTCGTGGGGTAATGCGTTGACTTCTATGCAGATATTGTCAGAATTGATAACCGATTTACATACTTTCATAATTGGCGGCACCACCTCTTTTGATTCACTGACAAAGAGCTTTTCAAGCTTGGCCTTTCGGAGTCGGCATAAGACTGTAGGTCTCATCCATTCGTGAATGAACAATAGCAAGCACAACACGATTGGTTACTGTAGAAGCTAGGACCAGGCCGGCCTCGGACTGTCGCGCCATACATATATTTATGATTACAGTTAAACTTCTCTTTACGGACCTACCTTTACAGAACACTTCTCTTTACGGAAAGAAAATACGTCATGGTCCCGACGTGTGTTTCAACCCCTTCAACGGACACTCCTCAGAAGTTATGCATCAGAACGGACAATCATTATGGTTCCGCTGTTGCCCGGTGCAGAGAAGTTTCATTGTATAAACATGCAGTACGCACACAAGTTCGAGTTTTCTTATAAAATTATAAAGGGTGTCCCAAAATTAACGCAAAATTTGAAATTTCCGTCATTTGTTCAATAAATCATTCGCAACAATGACAAACAAATAATTTAACAGCTGCTACTTTAGGATTTGTCAAAATGAAGCATAAATGCAAACTCCGCCATTGACAACGTGTCTCTGTTGGGTGCGGATTTCGGGCTGGTAGCGTCATTGGACCATATATTTTTGAAAATGAGGCTTGTCAAGCAGCGGCTATTACTGGCGCTCGTTATCATAACATGATAACATCATTCTTTCTGTTGAAATTGGAAACAATTAACGTGGTCGATGTGACCAATATGTGGTTTCAACAAAGAATCCGCCATGCCATACAGTTTGAAACATTTCAACACTGCATTTCAATTACTGGATTAGACATTCCCTGGTCGTGTACTCTCGGTGATCAGAATTGTCCCCTAAAGCGTGTGATTAAAACCATTAAATTTATTTGTATGAGATTATTTCTACTATTTTTAAACCTTGCGTTAATTTTGGGGCACCCTTTATTAACTTGAGTAGTCCTTAACGTCGAAACTAGTGAAGAAACATAGTGAAATATCCTTGCCAATGCTGGGCTACCAGGCCACACTGGCTTCTAAGAAAAAGGAAAAACCGATGGATGAATCTCGGGCAATCCATTACGAGCTCACATCGCTTAGCTTCATAAGAGGAAAACTGGGAGACGAAGCCCTGGATAAAGCCAGAGTACGTTGACTTAGTCTGAAAATTGAATCAACAGCAATGGCCATGTGCCCGACGATGAACAGAAAGAGATCAAAATCACTGATCAGCTTTATTCATAAGGAAGTGCGAAGGCTAATACGAGGTCTAACCGTAACTGCGCCATAGGCACCGACGCATAGCGACTGAACATACCACACACCGACTTCTTTAAGAGCTGCTGAGTTGCACACTCTATCCAACCTTGGCTTTGCGAATGCCCAGCCCTAGTAAGGAAAATAAAAGAGTCATTGTGCAAGCACTTCTTTGCAGAGCTGGGTATCAGATTTGTGCGGTGTAGAACTGAAGAACCTCTTAAAGTTTGTAAATTAATCTGAATGGTTTTAGTAGCAAAAGAAAGTATCATGGTCGTACAGTGGATTTCGCTTTATTGGCACACTTCGGGCTAAATGGTTTTGTCCCAATTAGGCGGCAGTCCCAATAATACGAAGAGAGGAAAGAATGAAGAGAAAGGCGAAGTAATCTTCCGTTCTTTTCATTCGTCCTAGTTAATCCACTGTCTCCATAAAACTGTGTCCCAACGAATTGTAATACACAATTACACCCATCAAGGGCACAATGGACCCAACATGTCACAACAAATCACAAACTGAATGAAACTGCATGTGGCCGAAAGGGTAACATTTTGAGCCGACCTCAACAGGGTATAGGGGTTCGGTTGGTACACCTGCTTGTTGCAGTTTTTTCTGAGTTGAAGTTAA
This sequence comes from Eristalis intricaria, assembly GCA_964034865.1. Taxonomy (NCBI): domain Eukaryota; kingdom Metazoa; phylum Arthropoda; class Insecta; order Diptera; family Syrphidae; genus Eristalis; species Eristalis intricaria. Next base: position 88,983,317 of record OZ035875.1, on the reverse strand, counting down.
ATTTCATGCTCAATCCTAATCGAGAACATTAGCAATGACAGGCTTATCACTTATCATCCATATCCAAACAACACTTCACAAACATCTAAATTTGGAAACTTTGTACAAAATATTAGTAGAAGTAGGATAAAAGAATTTCCTAATCAAATCATGCATATAGGTGCTAAGTGGAGTCACGCTTTTTGTACAAGAAATTAGAAGAATGAAGGTCATTTCGCAATGTTAGTGAGAACAGATTATTATAGAATAGAACGTGCAGTGTAGGTGTAAGAAGAGCTGTTATTGCCACAGGCCGCAGTCAAGTTGCATGTACTTATATTTATTTAAAACTTGCTCGACTTGATTTTTTTTTCTAGATGACAAAGACAAGTAATTGCAATGACGTCCTTCACATTTCGGAGTCTTGCCATTTCTGAATTGAAAATCTTTGTAAAGCAAGTGAGTGAAGTATAATGCATGTTCTTCAAACTGTTATTGTTAAAAGTAATGTAGCTAAACACTTCTTAAGGAAAGAAATCGAATGGCTGGTGGTAGTAGTACCACACATCAGTTCAATCCCTTCATGGGAGAGTTTATAATAATAATAAAATGATATATAATATGAGTGGCGCTACAGCCCGTAGAGGGCCTCGGCCAAATGTCAACAACCACTTGTATTGTGCGTGCTACTGCTTTATCACGATTTTATGCCGACTCCGGAAGTTCAAGTTTGACAAGATATTTCTAGAGAGAAATACTCTTTGAGTATTGTCAGCTCCACGAAAGGAGTGGCGTCTTGAAAAATCACCACTGTGAGAACGATCACGACGAAGCGAGTGCACAGTTTGCCTTGAATTGAAGTTTTTAATACTCGCGTATAAGCGTTCTCTGGAAATCAGGAGTCCTCGTACAACCCTTTCAAAACAAAAATATTTGTTTGCTCATTTTAAATACGGCAAGTAAAATTACGCATAAGAACACGGAGTTTTTGTTCACGAAGTCTGTTCTCCGATGGAATGGAATCACACAAATTGTATAACCAAAGGTATTAAAATGAAATTAGATAATCACTAAGTACACTTGCTTGAAAATTGCCTGAAATTACTTAAATATTCGTTTCCGACTCGAATTAAATTCTTGGCGACACTAATTTTACGAATTGCAACGTTTTTTTGTTGTTGTTGAAACATACCGATACGCTTGAATGCAGTACGGTATCGTGAAGTTATTAAATGAAACAATTCATTGAAGGCCTTGAACTGTTGTCTGCAATTTTGTCTGCTCATTAAATCCGAATAAATAACACATATTCAGGTGAGTTATAAAACAACTTAATAAATAGCGGATTTTTGAAAATAAAAAATTGTTGTGTGCTTTCACTTACGGATTGATGACTTTTGGTTCTAATTCGAGTCCATTCTGCTTCTCCTTATCAATATCAGTCATTTTAAAAGAATAGTGTTTCTAGGTCAATGCTCTAAAATATAACTTATGCAAACATTTCCTGAAAATATAAAAAAGAAATATTATAAGAATATCAAAAATATTATTGAAATAAAAAAAGATAGAATGAGATACGTATTTGATCGGCGATGAAATTCGACCAAAAACTGACCTTAACTCTAATACCGTGGAATAACATCTGAAGAAAATATTTTTCAGAAGTTTGCCGTGGGCTGAGGACTGCTGATATTTTGAATGCCAGAACCAGTATTTTAATTGTTCTCATTATCTCAGTTGTATCCGCCATGGGATGCCAAAATCAATTCACACATTTATGAACTGGATTCAGTGTCATAACATGTTAAACATACCCAACCAACACGCTCCTACCAATTAATAGAAATTTGCAGTTCTAAAAACAAAACGTGCGAATTGATAAAGCATTTAACAACAACATCATATTAGATAAGAAAAATACGGAGATACTCCACCCATAATGATGTCAATAAAGGTGTTGGCGATGTTTTTGCAGAATTAACGTGATACTCCTATTTGAAGGTTTATAATCAAGGTTTATAGAGTATGGATTTATTATATGGTCAGCCACACCTTAAAAGGGACATAAAAACAACCCCGGAGAGTTCATACAATTTTGGTCAATGAATAGAAGTAAATATAATAAAGGGTGTCCCAAAATGAATGTAAGATTTGTGTTATTTATATTTTATCATAAATATAATAACACGGTTTTGTGCACAAATTTTGCACGACTATTCTCCATAAATGTGATTGAATTTATGTTCAGTTATTTTCACCAACACTCTCAGGACTCGATATTGGCATTTGAAAGGTTGGTTTTTGGGGCGATCAGTGTATTCAGATGCGAAATTCGTTATTTTTGTAATTAAATGAGTGTGTGAATGAGAATTTTATTTTGGGTTCCATAGATGGCGTCAATCATTAATGGAAACAGGACTATTCGAAAGAAATTATTCTTGGCATTTGCCATAGATTTCTTGGTTAATTTTATATTTATGTTTATATCAAAACAATCCGGGTTTCAATTGGAACGTGCATTTCTCTGAAATGAAATGCTTTCTCAATAAGTTCTTATCACATACATATGTAACACCTTAATGCGACAATAGTTGATTGATGGGTGCTATCGAATTTTTTGATAATTTATGTTCAGTAACATTTTGCATGAACAAATAAATAAGGGAAACTGTATCTGTTAAACGCACCAAGGATATAACCATGAAATGTCCTTGGTTAGCGTATGTGTGTATAATATTTATACACATAGATATATGTACAGCAAAAGTTCGTCAAAGCTCTACAAATATTTATTTCTTTTGTACAAATGAGGAGGAACTTCAAATACTAAAATGTCCATCACTTTCACTTTATCTTCAAAGAAATCATGTACATAATTCGAACTCCATACTATAGTTTTGAAATTCATACATTTTTCATTCACGAATTTCTCCACGATTTTTTGTAACAAGTATTAAAGCATAATTTAAAGTCTTATTATCCACTATTTCTTCGTCTAAGTTTGTGTTATACTTAATACTTATTCTTTTTGAATCAGGCAAACCGGTAAGTCCTTCTTAACTTCTAAGGTGAAGCTTAAATCGATAAGTAGAGTATCACCAAACAGTCCTGACTGGAACGTAATACCGAACCGAACTTTATTTTACGGAAGAAGTTAGAGGGAAACTTGATTTATGATTGTTCTCCAAACAAAGGGAAAATGTGGCAAGCCGAAATTTTCCAAGAAATTTACCGTATATATCTCCTTACCAAAGTTTAACTATTTATTATAAATATGCTAGTTCCATTTGAGTTTCTCTGAGCTTATAATGGCTCAATTGCAAGGGCAACATCTCGAAGTTATTAACTGCAAGTTTGTTATTTATATTCCCAGTTATTGTCAATCAGAGTTGGGCCGCGTGATTTATCTGAAAGAGGCCTATTATAAATTGACAAGCCTACAATGGAGACATGAAAATTACTTTGCACATGCTCGCCGTTGGTGAACTATGTAAACATTTGTATTTTGATGTTTCCTATTCTCCTGTCACGCGATCGTGGAACCTTGGATGTTTGAAGCTTATACAGTAACTGGAAATGTAAACACAAACGATGTCTCAATTTAATTCACGTTTTGGAGTTATCACCTACTAGGAGATTTTATTTTTCGTCAGTCCCAAAGTGAAACCAGACTCCTTTAATTTATTTTGGCGCTGTTTGCTTAATTAAGCAAGCTGTGCAATGTGAATATATTATCTTTATTGACTGCTGCCAGATCCAGTAGTAATGCTGACACGAAAAACACATATAGATTCACTGCGGATTCATTGTAACAACATCATAATTGAAGGCGGATGGTATACCATGCAGGGATGTAGTAAAGATTAAGTGGGGAAAGGTTAAGTCGCTGAGCAAACACGCACGTGAATTATACTGAATTGGGATTGTTTTGAATTTAGCTTTTCAATTTTTTTTACTTGTTTTCAGACTGTCAAATGAGAGTGTGCCTTGTTATCAGAGCATTATATTGCCGTATTATCTAGATTGTTTAGCAACCATGAGATTAATTGTACGAACGTACCTTGTATGATTTCCCATTTTTTTACTGACCATCATTTAAATTCCAAGTATAGATTTTGTGTTGTAGACACACTTGGGGAGGTTGAGAAATTATCTAAAATAAATCTAATCATGGCTATAGTCAATAAAGCACAAGTTATTTTGGGCTTGAAATTGTGCGGATGAGTGCGAGGTCGGTTCACTATTTTAACGAATTATGTAGAACGCTTACGCTTGGGCTATCTGCTTTGACTGCGGACAAGCCCAAGCAATTACCATAAGTGGAAAAAACCACACACGATGGATTTGTAACAACCCCACTCTAAAAGTCATTAAGATAATCCAATTGGTTTTTTTTCAAGTACGTATACTACATATGAACGTTCTCATTAGGGATAGACTCGTTCATAAGAAAATAAAATGCATTCAGCACGTTATTCGTCAAAGGTTGGTAGGTATGACCAGATTTTTAAGAAAATACAGTAGATTTGGGAGAATTTTCACGAATATGTTGCATGCAACATCTATCTAGAACTTGGAAAGTCATGTTATCCATGACATTATCTGCTTACCGTCTTAGTCAGTAATATACTTTAGCTTACTTCTACAAGATCCACCGAATATTTTTCACAAGTTTAGCGAATATTTTGGAATCTTACCTAGTAGACACAGAATCAAACATTGCAGGTCTTCTCTTTCGAAAAGTGCAAGAATTTTTTTAATCCACCATTGATGCAGGAAAGGAATGATCAAAATGTTGTATAAAACCAATTGGGAGGTGCCTACTGTAAACGTAGGATGATCTCGTTAACATAGCAATATTAAAAACAAATGCAATGGCCACTATTTCCATTCGATTATTCCATTAAGCGACAACCCTTAAGCTGGTACGTTGATGCCTGCTTTCAACCGAATAATATTTTCTTAGAAACACCTTCCAAGATTTGTAATCAGGAAGGCCTAGCTTGGTGTCAGAGCCAAAGTCAAGTTAGCAGTATTCAACAATTCTCGCATCTGTTGGATTGGATAAGACTGAGATCGCAAATACAAACAGCGGACAAGAAATTTGTTAGTGCTGCGGTGGGAGTTACTCGCCCTGATAAGATCCGAAGCACAGCAATACGCGAAAATCTCAATTTTGCCAGCTGCCTTTTCAAATGGAAAAAGCTATACTTCGATGATTTGGTCGCGTGGCACGAATTTCCTAGGACTCATTGGAGGCGACATCAAGTAGGCAACCAATTGCCAGATATAGAACGAGGTGGTTGAACCAAATCTAAAATGTTGAGTCTGACTCGTTTTCGTATAATAATGGTGTAATGATGCCACCACTCCACAATAGCCACATTCTCATCTGTCGACCACGACGAGGACCATGAATGTTGTCCACTGGCATACCAGTTTCACGAACTTTTTGCAGGTATATCAACCAGAATATTAATTCATCCAAATAGCTATGTATGTACATTCAACCTTCAAAAGATACGTGTATAAATTTGAGAGCTGTCGGACTATAAGTTTGTGAGGTATATGGATAAATAGAAATTTCGTGTGTTACTGAAACACTGTTTTTTTTCTTTAAATGCTGCTGATACCAACAAGTGAGTGTTATCCTGACTCGCCAGGCGAAGCAACCATTCGTAAGCGGTTTGTTGCATTCAGTACGGGCCATATGAGCACCGAAGATGCACGCAGTGGACGACTAAGATGGGCTCCATTGGACGAAAACATCAACAAAATCCAGAAACTGACTATGAGTGAAGTTGATCGAGATACCAGACACTCTAAAGGTATGAAAGGAAAGTGTTGGACATATAGTTAGGGTATGCGAAATCTCTGTGCAAAGTGGAGTTAACAATCAAGACAATGCTTCATGTCACAAATCAATGAAAACGATGTGAAAACTGCATGATTTGGGCTTCGAATTGCTTCCGCATTCACCTTATATTCCAGATCTAACCGAATTCAAGCGAATTCTTCATGTTCTGAAACTATAAAATGCTCACTGGAAAGATATTAAGCGCCGATGAAGAAGTAATAGTCGATAATCACGCTATTGTGAAGCAAAAGAGAAACCTCACTACAAAAATTGTATCGATTAATTACTTGACAATTTTTCCTTAATTTAAACTTACGAACCCCAAGTATCGAGACACGTCTCAAGGACACATCAAAGTCCATAGATATTTTACTTCAATCGCTTTCATCAGTTACAGTATCTGTGATATGACCTTAATAGACGACAGATAAAATTGAGAAAGCAGATCCTCTACCTTCTCAATCTTGCTACAACCACTTACTAAGTGCTTTAAGCGGTATTATAGAAATCATTTTAAAAACTCAAGTTAACTTTATAAGTTTACCAAACGAGATATGTGATAAGGTAAATAACCCAAGCATACATATGTTTGAGTAGTCAGATTATTCCTTATTGTTTTATTTCTCTAAAACAACCTTCGTATGTATACAGCATACGAGTTCGAAAAAAAGTAAGTGTTTGCCTCGCCGAGTATATAATTGTTAACTGCGTCTGCAAATCTTGATCAAACTACGAATGACCTCACAGTTTTAAGCAAAAAGTGTCGTAAATTCTCTGAGACGATTTTCCTGTTCGTATTTTCTCGAAGTTGAAGTTGTAGATGGCATCGTTATCTTCTGTCGGTTAAGGACGGATTACACCGATTTCAGTTGTTTGTTTTTTATATCAAACCTGATACTTAATTAGACAGAGGTGCTATATTTTAAAGTGTATATTGTATTAAGTTTCAACGATGTTTGTAATGGACGTTGTGTCGTGTCGCGAGAGTCAATAGGGTTTTTTAGGGAAACAAATCATTTGTAATTGGTTTAGAACTTGTTTTTGGTAACAACAACTTTGTTATGTAACACAACCGCTTTAACTTGTCATGTGTGTACGTGATCAATAACAAATTTTGGAAGCTGATTATCCGCGCTATATTCTGCTCTCCGTTTTCTGTCAATTACATTCATCATTCAGATTAAAGCAAACGGATCTACTGGAATTGCTTACTAATAAAAACCTGATTTACGATTGTCTCGTATATCAACCGGTACAACAGAAGAAAAACAATTTAACTTTTTTTCGAATTTGCTCGCTATTGGTCACGGATTAGAATTTTGCCTAAACTCTAACCTCTTGTTGAAGCAACAATATTTTGATTCCTCAGAATTTTTACCAGAACCAGTTCCCCAAATATTTATCGAACCTGGTTAATATCAGGAATAAATGAACAAAGAACGGGTTTCGACTCAAAACCTTGAAGAATTCCAAACTCTCAAATTATTTAATGTGGGTAACAAACTGCGATAAATAATTTACTGGACGTCATCACTTCAGATTCCATTCAATGTTACCAGCAAACATATCGCAAATTATGACGAATGCCTTGTATTTAGTTTAACGACTACGAATATTGACCACGAAAATCTTCATGCACTCGCGACCACAAGCTGACAAATAGTGTGAATATTATGTCAAACGTTAGCCTTGCGAACATCTGTTTGAGAAATCTCATTGAATTAAGTTTGCAATTAGGTGTCTCCTTGTAGTTTTATAGCCTAAACTGCTTCTAATGGAATTAAATTGGTGATTCGAAGAATAGCAGCTAATCTGTTGACTAACACAGAAACGCCGACTTAAACAGGATAAGTTTAATTAATTTTCGAGTGGTTTCTCTTTCATCATTAATAAAATGTTTTACGTTCTTATACCGCATTTCTTTGTTGAATTTCAGTCGAGCAGAACCCCCGTGCAAATACTTCCAAAGACAGAATCTTCTAATTGAACAATCGCACAACACACAAAGGTGTTCAATTGAAGCAGAAACAAGTGTGTGATTGCCAAAAATTTGTACAATCGTCAACCGACAACTCAATTCATGTACTTTTCGTCGATGTTGACACAAAAACAATTTCAATTAACACTTGTTCACACCTCCAGCTTGTGCCAGGGCAAAGACAATTAGAAGCATGCTGCGTTTGCCTGTGAAGACTGTTTTAACAAAACCATCAAAGTCACAATAAATCACTGATCGTCCTAATTTGTATCCACCTTGCCTTCAATTTGCTGCCATCAAAGTTCAGTCAAAAATCGTAAACAAATATATATATAATGAAAACCAGTTATGTCTTTCGAATTGGGTTCAAAGCTCTACCTGTTTTGTTGGCAGATTTTGAATACAAAATTAGCATAAATGTAAGTTTAGAGATTCGGTGGATCAACAAGAAATAAAACAAAACAAAAACACCCACTTTGACTGGATATACGACGCGAAAACGGATTAAAAATTTTAGTTGAGTTGATCTTTTTGACGTCAATATACTTTCACTATTGTCACTCACGCTGTCGCGCTATTCACTGAGTCGTCCCGCTTGGTGGTGTAAAGGCAATTCAGATCGAGCTATGAACCGTACAGCGCGCTTATCAAAAATCAACTGAGCTCAGATGCCAGTGCAGTTAGGCAAGTAAGTTTAACGACGAGAAGGCATTAATTCCGGGGAGCACATGTAAAGCTGGTTTATGCAGCGAGAGAGTTGATTAAATGCTCAACTGTTCGAAGGAACTTTGAAATCCTCGTTGAGAGTCGAAGTCAGGCGAACAACTGCGATCAGCGAAAAGAGCTGTTGATTTCTTAACTCGTTTAGGGTGGCATTTAAACGTAGCTAATAAAATAATATAACCGCGAATAGATTATGGAATGGGGAATTTTCAGAGAGGTGGGGTGAATATGATTTTTTTGATGGCTGAGAATGTGCGCATATTGTACGTTCTTATGTGAACAAAGACATACTTATATGATCAGAGACTTACTCATACTCTTTCGACTTGTAATCGGTGGTTGGCTTTATCTGAAGAGATATCCTCATTTTATGAACTGTGCGCTAGACGCAGTAAGGTGGCCTAGGGTCAATTATTTTATGTGAGTGGCTCATTATAAATTGTGAAGACATTGTGATTTTTACGTACAACCTTACTGTTTCTTATGGTTCCTTCTGAACCAGTTTATAAAACGAGATTGACACAGTAACACGATGCAAACATTTCCAAGGCAAATAGTCATTCCTCCCTTTTAATTTTTGCGATTTGCTTTCATTTTGATAATCATAGAAGGTGTATATTAATAATATGGGTGGCGCGACAGTCCGAGGTGGACATAGGCCTCTGTAGCAACCGCTCGTGTTCTGCGTGATATTTGTTCTATCACGAGTGCGGATAGACCAGTTTACTGCCGACTTCGGACGGTGAAGTTGACATGGTTTTTTCTAGACAAGAGTACTTTTGGAGGATTGTTAGGGAGGTGGACCCGTTAATTATGGAAGTTGGTAAATTCGGGCATCGAACCTTGCACAATGGAACCCTTCATTGAATTCATTGAATATGTGCAGCTTAGACATATTAACCTCCTTAATAATAATAATAATAATAATATGGGTGGCGCGACAGTCCGAGGCGTACTTGTCCTAGCTTCTCAGCAACTACTCGTGTTGTGCATGCTATTGTCCTTTCACTAGTGGAAGAGACCTACAGTTTAATGCCGACGCCGAAGTTGAGAAGCTTTTTCTAGACAGGAATGCTATTTGAGCATTGTCGGTGACTCGAAAAAGGTGAAAGCGGGAATTATGAAAGTTGGTAAATTGGGGATTCGAACCTGGCATCATCTGCATAGGAGTCGACGCACTTACCCACTAAACCACCTCTTTACAGTGGGAAATTGTTTTTTTTTTAGTTGTTTCTTCGTTTACTTATTTTGGGTTTCGTTTTGAAATTAACAGAACTAGGCCAAATTACTTCGAATACAGAGGCTTCCCCATTCCAAAACTGCGTCAAAAAGCATCAGTAAAAGAATTTATTTTATCTATGATCTCTACATGGAAAAATCTATGTATTAGAGAAATAGGGAAGTTAGATCTTGATTGACTTCGTTTGCTCACAGGATCCATGTGAATTAGAGTTAAAACTAGGAAAGACATCTTCAAGGTCAGTACAAATATTTTAGGAGGCATATATAGATAAGGTCCAACTTCGTCACCAAACATGCAGTGACAATGTTGACAAGTTATTTGAGAAGATAGAAATAGATCAGAAACGTACATATACGACAAATACAAGTAACTCATATTGATCACTTGGTTTGACTCATTATCTTTAATTTATTAGATTTTAAAAAACGTCACCTACGTAAAGCCTGCCAATCAGCATTGGATATGTATATTTGAGTTGCTCGTATATGAGATACCAAGTAAACTCAATGAAACTGGGCTATTTTTGTAATCATAACAAGTTTCAGTTATAGCAATGAATTAGGGACACATGAACAGCTCTGTCGGGACCTGTGAACACTTTGGCATAATTATGCTTATCCAATGTAGGTAAGTAGGATTGTATTCTGAAAGTGGGCTCCGGAGATGCTGAAGAAAGAGGAGCTACTTATGAGAATGACAACTTGTTTCAAAAGGCTCTCTTGAGGCGAACTTTTCACCAGAAAAATCGGTCGCCATTGACAGGATCAGATGGTAATCACTTGTTGCTATATACGACCCAAAAGGTGGATGTATTAGGACCTCCCTACCAACCTCTCGCTATCGTTGTGTTTGCGGCCTGACGTTTTCCTGATGTAGCACAATTCCTCTTCCATGGGCAAAAAGCTGACCGCTTCTGAGCGATTGTTACCTTCGGACGGTACATTTGTTGTGGTCCAAATTAAGATTTTTGCCGTAGGAGATAAGCCCTTGGCAGACGGTTCCCTGCCAATCCCACCAAATACTCAGCAATATCTGTCCATCAATCCTGGCTTGGCCGCCGCTTGCGCCGACTCACCGCGTTTCGTCCACGACGTCCTGCGCTTGTCGTTATCATAAGTTATCCACTATTCATCACCAATCACCAACCGCATAAAAAATCGGTCGATGTTGTTGCGATTCTAAAGTGATTCGCAGATGTAAAGTCGGCCCATGCGGTTATTTGGCATTCATTTTTGTGGTACCCAAACATCGAGCTTCTTACTAATTCGGAATCGTCGAAAACGGAACTGCCCATTTACTGTTAGAGTATTAGAGCCATAAACATTATTCACATTTTAATACGAAATCTTATCTTTCTATATATGCAACGTGAGTTACAGATTACTAAATCCATTTTGTTGAAATTATCGATTTATTTGAAATACGCAATTTTAAGAGGAAATGTATAATTTTAAGAAATTCCATGTGTGCTTGTGTACCTATGGTACCAATCGATATCTTATTTGCTTTAGAAGCTAGACGGCTCTATGACAATCGCGTACAAGGCGGGCCAAACACAAATCATGCGAAGAAATTCGTAAGAAGCCGCAGTATTGAAGCGTGGCAACAACAATGGACGAGTCCCAAAAAGGGAGATGGGCGTACTGGCCAATCCCACAGATTGAAAGTTTGGTAAATCGAAAACACGGCGAACTGAACTATTATCTTACACAGTTCTTGACTTCTATTCAAGAGAAACCGTGACTCGAGTCCTTCCTCACTGCGTAAACGCGGTAGAGAACGTGGAACACGTTTCGGTATGCAAACGAACGAGCTGTATTGCGGGACGCGTTTGATGAACCGCCAACACCAGAAAATATTGTCCAAAATATGTTGAACTCTGAAGGCCTTTAGTCTCCTGTGAACGATACAGCAGTAAGAATAATGTGCGATCTAAGGAATTTAGAACGGCAGCGGAAAGAATTCGCTAAACGACACGTGACGAAGCAAAAATCTCGAATACGTCCATCGCGCAATAATACCTAGCGGTAGTTCCGAGAGGGAATAAACGGAAAGTTTCCAAGGGAGGTAGTTTAAGTCAGTAAGAATCCGACCGTACCAATGGACGTTTGACCATTGGTGCCTATGCAACGTTTCCACCTACCAACGAACAAAAAAAATGTGTGCTTCAGTCTTAACTCAATACGGCAGGGATACCCACTTAAGTGAAGTCTAATCTATAGAATGAATCCTAGTACAATGACGAGAATACTAAAAAATGTTCATCTGAAGTCCTTCTTACGAGATACGTTGCAGGTCACCCTATGCCAGAAGCATATTGGTTTGATTACGCTGTTGCATACTCTTAGGCTGATTTTACGTTCAAATAACACACATATTTCAAGGTATACAAAAAATTAAGAATTTTCATGTAACCGTACTGAAAAATGCTTCAAATTCTTAAAGATTGCTGGAGGTATAAAACAGACATTCTAATGTAGTACAGCCAATAGCACAGAATGTATTGCTCTCAGAACAGATTGGAGTCTGTTCTCATGACTCATGGACTTAAGCAGACAACTTTTCCTCGTTTGAGGATTGTCCGACATGTTGGAGTTGTCAAGAACTTGCCTGTGTACACATTTCTTCTCTACAGAGTCAACATACATCACACCATACACATACCGGAAAACACCTGCCGGGGGAGTGTGGTATGTGGTGAAAATGCATTTCTTTATCCGCAGAAATTCTGTGTATCCGCTGAAACACATAAGCAAAGTGATGAACCCGGGAAGCTTTCAACAAAACGAAAAGTAGTTAAGAATCTAACCACTTAGATTTACTTGATTTTTATCCAGGCCAAATAGTACAGACCACAACCAACCTTCTCACAATTTATCCGGAAATTCATTTATAATTCATTCATAATTAAAATGCAAGACTCAACACAACCGTTTAAGTGTTGTGACGAAGAGCAATGATTAATTGATTTTTAATTTTTTCGTTTTCTCTCGAAATGTGAGCCTGATACTGAGTGAATCAGTAGAAGCAGCCTACAGCTTAACGTCAATTCTCATAAAACAAATTGGATTTTGTTTTCGTTTTATATTTTCAGGCAACAACTGATCTATTTGATAAATAAAAATGGCCCAAAATGCTTTCGAACCTTCACAAAGGACTCAGGAAGCAACTTGCGTTTCCGAAATGAAGTCGAATAAAGGAAAAATGCCGAAGCTGTCTAAGGCAGAAAGGAAGCGGTTAAACCTCCTCGCTGCAATCGAACTCAAGAAAAACCTAATTTTGGTACGATTTTTTGACGAGAGTAATAACCTCGTTCCCAAAAAAAACAGACTGTTTTCGTTCCAGGATCAATTGCAACGGGAAATAGCGTTCACAGATAAATCTCTTAGGCGTGGCAGAGTCCAATGGGAAGACATGTGCAAGGGTATTGCAGAGCACGAACTGCGTGAGGAAATTGAAGAGTGGAGCAAAAAAGTCGATGCCCTTATCGAAAGGAAGGATGAGAAGATCAACCAGCTGGTGAAAACAATTGCAGAAACTCACGATCTTCATGAGCTGGCATTCACTGGTCACATGGAGCAGCTGCACTATTTGACAAGTACGCAAAGATGTTACCAAATCCATCTTTGCATCTTCCTTCATCTTTACAGATTGCCACAGAGCATTGCGTGAGACTGCAACAAAAGTGTTTGAAATGCAAGCCACCGACATGTTAACCGACTTTTTCATGGAAATGGAACTTATTCAAGGATCACATGAACGAGCAAATCTCAACTACGAGAATGTCATGCACACATCCAACATTGTGGTGCAAAATAGACTCAAGAAAAATTATGAGAAGTACATGAAGACGCAATTTTCAGAAGTGTGTACAGAGATTGAAAAAAGATACGCAATTCGCGATGCGACTGCAAAAAACATGAAGTGCCTTCAGGAAAGCCTGTCGTTTTGGATGAAAGCACTGCAGGGCGATCTGTTGGATGTTCACAAGTCGGAGAAGTTCACGTACTTCATGGAAAGGCAAAGGAATTACGTGAAGGAATCGAAGAAATTAAATGAAATCGAGCGGAACACAACGAAGACCATGACGGAACTAGAGCAGCAGCTGCTCAACATTGAGGCTACTACAAATAGGACGATCTATGGGCTCAAGCTGCAACATGCTTACTTCTGTTCTGTCAGAAACATAATAAAGTCTGCCATTGACAGGGATAAAGCGGCTACATACGAAAAGTTGCGGGGAGTAGCCAGTGAAAGCTATGAACTTGTTAAAGTAAGTGCGGTCACAAATTAATCTGTCATTTCACGTAGGACCCCATCATTCCAGAAACTAAGCAATTTCGTTAAGAGTGGCGAATTACTCCTTTCCCTTGCTGCGTGTTGCAGGAAATACGAAACCGAAAAAGAGAAGGTCGCCACGAGAATGGTCAATCCGGAAGACTCCGATGGTGGATTGAAGCTAAGAGTTGATATCGAAAAGTACTTGGATTTATCTGAAGATGTAAGCATTTGTTCTCATCAAATGCCCTTCTTTATTGGAGTTTTCTTTAAAGGACCTTTTGGAGCAATTTGCACTTATGAAGAACTTCTGGTTTCGTTGCTCAAATGTGAGATTGCATAACCTGCTATTGCGGGAGGAGAAACGGAAGTTGGAGGAAGAGAACGAAGGCTATAGGAATATAATTCGGTCAATGAAGAAATCCGATGACGTGGAGTATATCATAGAATCACTAGAAGTAAAACAGATACTGTAATCGTATTTGTTATTGATTTATTGGGGTTATCATTATAATCGGGAGGGGCATTTCGAACATTGTGGATAGGTTGTGGTAGCGCCCCAAGTCGATTGATGCTTGATGCACGAAACTGGGAACAGCTGGCGAGACATCGGGCCGGGTGGAGAGGTATGTTGGTTGAGCTCCAGGTCCACATCGGACTGAAATGAAGATGGTGTTCAATAGAAGAAGAAGAAGGAAAATAAAGTTAGGTTAGGCTGGTTGACTGTCGACAGCAGCACTCACATTTAGGCCAGGGTAGGCCCGTTGTCCTAGCACGCTGATCCTATCCCCCAAACCAGTTGATACTTTTGATAAAGCGGCGTAGATGGATGAGACTAATGCTGCATATTTTAGCCAGGCCGTTTGTGAAATAAACCCCTGAGGGACATCTGCTTTAGGAAATCTGTAGCTTTCTAATCTCTGCAGCTTCTGGTGATCTCGTGGTAGGTCAGGCGACTGATAAGTGTTCTAGAGTTTGGCCGATCCGAACGATCGGATTTTCCTTATTATCCTTACTAACTGTTTAAATCTAAAATGGAGCCCCAACCATCTGCACATAAAACCCAAGACGATCTTTGCCAAACCATAGAGATCAATGACAACTTCACGTCACAGATGCTAATGTAGCGCACGGAAAAGGGTTGTCTCATTACGGCTCTTATGACATATGTCTGACCGATCACGTTCCAAACAGATCGGTGTTCCAGTGGTAAATTGAAGTGGCGTGATTTTAATGAAGACACGTATGTCCCCTTTTGTTTATTATATACGTCAATGATCTACTGTCTGTGCTAAAATATAGCGATCGTAGTTAGCCAGCCGTTGACGAAGCGGCGAAACTTATGCAATTAGATTTTAAAAGAATCTCAGCTGGTCGTGACATGGATTAATTATCAACGCACTTAAGATAAAGGTTATGCACATTGGCTCGCCGTATATTCCCAGAACGAAACTTAAGATAAAAATGCACAGCGTAGATTGTTTGCACAGACATGGCTGTGATGGAATAATAGATGATAATTTTGACTGCAAGGCAAATATTTCTTATGTGTCAACGTATAAGTATCTAGAATTAACGATTGACTACAACTTTAAATGGAACTATCATATGGAGATATTGAAGAAGAAATTGTGTCAATCTTCGTACGCCCTTTTCCATCCACGCAAATTCTGTATACCAAGAGTACTCAAACAGTGCTACATGGGCTTTTAGTAATCACATCTTAAGTATGGAATATAAGCGTGGGGAACAGCGTCTCAATTGGAATCTCTACAAAAAGTACACAGAAGACTACAAAAGCTTGTGCAGAAAATACTAGAGACGTCCAGCAACAAAGAAGTCAACCAACACGTATGATTAGCATTTACCAAATATATAATTTAGAAATCTTGGCCAACTAACGCGATAATTCCGACGATCCTTAACGAACTCCCAAGGCAAATTTGCAACCTACTGAAAAGAGAAATTACTAAAAATGTAAAAGAAATCTTTTCTCAAAGACTCTCAATTTCAAACTAAAAAATTAAAATGAAATTTTAAATATGAAAATCGTGATTTCTTGAATTGTTGTTACTACACAATACAACATAAACTGTAAATTGAAATATCTTTTAATTGTTAACTAAATTTAATGCCCATAATTTTGCACCTTCTTTTAACTATACATAATTGAATTTAATGAATTTGAACATTTAAAATTGAATGAAAATGCTTTTGTGAGTAGTCATCTGCAGACAAGCCATTTATGTTTTAATAATAAGTAAGTAATGTAATTGAAATTACACATATCGGTCCTTCGAGCCGGATGATACATCCCGAGAGCAAATTTCGTATGGTTTTAAGGGGTTTACTTAAAATATTTTTTATAGTTATTTACTTTTTGTTCAATTTAGGTATGCATTTCATTTTAAATACAATTTCGGCCTGCTCGACAGGATGTGTTAAATGTCATCCGAGAGACAACGTTTTGACCATTTTTGCGAGAAAGGTCTCGTCCTAGAAAGGGCTGTCGCTATCGGACTTCAGTCTCAGTTTTATCCATTTTTTATCCCAGAGACCGTGACACGACCTTTTGAAAATACCTTTTTTGACAGTTTTTATATTTTCTCAGACTAAATAGGGGTGCCTATTGGACATCACCCAGGCGAAGTACTTTTCCATTATTCGACAACACACCCGACAAATCACATACCGCCCAAATGCGAAAGGACGATAGATACGGTCACATCTAGTTAGTGTATTTTTCTTTGTTTTATTTTAGTTTAGAAGATTTAGACAGAAGTTTTTTTTTTTCTTCTTTAGGTAACCTGTGGCATGACCAACGCAAGGGAAATTGAATTATTTCTTTGTTAATTTTTTTTATTGCAAATTTTCAGCGGCAACACTACTGGCCCACAAACCGAATCTAGCTCATGGACTACAGTGTTCATTCGAAGCAGTTTTGCCTTTGGTATCCGCTGCTTCTTCAGTCTGTCTACACAAGTTCGAAATAGGTTTTAACAAGTAGGACTCGAAGGATATGATTTGGAGCCAAGAGATAGACGATGGCAAGGATGGCTCAGTAGATTATTTATGCTTTCGATGATATATATTCAGTCCTGATTGGGAGGATGCTGAATTATTCATTATTACACAGCCGTGAGTTCCATGTGCAAATCTACGGAAAGCCTACAATGGGTCTGTTATAATGTTTCCATGAACATGAATTCTTCAGCACAGAGGGCCTTTAATTCAATTACTCCTCGAAGAGGACGATCGGTCCCCTCCGATGTAAAAATAACGTCATCGCGGATACAAGATAAGTTAATGAACAGCGAGATCAAAATATGCAAGATAGTTTATATGGATATTCATTTTTTTGACTACCCTCAAAGAAAATTTTGAAAATAAGTTCGTCGCCAAAGATTCTTTACTTTGGATTGTAGTTCAGGACGTCAAACGAAATAATTTTATAGAACGCCACCGACCAGTTATCTAAAATAATTGGAGCATAATCTCTGTAGAATCGCATGTGAATTTCAGCAAACAGAATTCGATGTGGCACACTACCAACCCATGCGCCGGCTCTCATTTCTTGATCCATTTGTCGAAGGGTTGTTTGAACGACTTGCATTGTATTTGAATCAGAAAAATCTTTCGAGTTGCGCATAAGTACGAACACCATATCTACGAAGCAGTTCTTGCGTCCTTAAATCAGAAATGGTGAATTTTGGATAAGATGGTTAAAAAGTATATTCACCTCCACCCTTGAACAGATTCACTTTCATGGGAATGGCTCTATGGATGTCCTCGGTACGAAAATGGATGAGTTTGAGTCGAGCGTCGTTGCGAGATAGGAGCATATCCCGGGTGATTTGTTGAAAACCTCGAGGAGTTGTGAGGTGTCCGATCTCCATGCCATCTTGACTGCGTACAATGTCCGTCACAACCACAGCCGACTGTGAAAAAAAAAGGGAAAATTAAAAACAGGGATAAGTAAATTGATACACTTGGCAACTAGCTCCTAGAAATGAGTTGAGCATTCTTCTCAGCAGAAATGCATTCTTACAGAGTTAGCCGACTTCACAGCCTGGTCTATCGACGAATTTGAGTTATTTTTTGACAGATCTTCATGCATTTTTGACGGGTATTCACGAATAACATAAATGCCGTCTTCTGATTGGTCAATGGTTTGAGAAAATGTTATGAAAAACAGTTGTCAAAAATTTTAAGGAGCAAGAGAGGTAGAATCTCTGTAATACTTCATTTCTGCTTCTAACGAATGCTTTGACTAAATCGAGTGTCAAAAGTTGCCGATCGTCATCCCAATGAATACAAATCTGTCAGTCCAGTCGATTTAATCCAACCCTGCGATGTTAAATCGGCTTATAAAACTTGTTTCTGAAGACGGTTGTCCTGTGCAAACGTTTAAGCTCCGATCACGCATGTCCGCTTTTTAAAAACATATTTTCTTATCCCTTCGGATATGTATTTAATAAATAAATACCCATAAATGAGGGAAAAAAATACCTGCTTTGCTCCGCGGATGAATTCATCATGCAGAAACTCGCGATCCCACATCAGTCGGAGCTTGAGAAACTGCCACTGCGTCTGGACGTAGGCCCACGGGTTGTGTAGATACACCAGACGGGGTAGAATTTTTGAGTTGTGCGTTGACTTCTGCGAGACACTTCTCGTTAGAACTTTCCATTCCACCAAGGATCTACATATTTTAAGAGCTACACTAAAATTTTGAAACGTTGGACCGAACATTACTTGAATTTTCTTTTTGTTTTGGTTTATTTTTTGACATGTCTGTCTGACAGACTCGTGAAGAAAAATACTTACGCCTAAATAAATCGCAAAACACACAAGGTAATCAGGCGTGTAGGAGTAGAGCCATCTATTCTGGTTGCTGCCACTTTCAGATGGGCAGGGATACTCTGCCTGCAAACCAGTTCAATGTTGCCCACACTTGTGGAGGGTCCAAGCAGAATGTTCTCCGCCAGATCTTCTGGTCCGTATGTTTCGTCGCTTTTGTTACGCTTATTTGTTCCCCGATCGTTGTATCCTATATTGGATACTTTTGACTGTTTTTTTTTCATCTTTGCCAACACATCAGAAGTAATGTCCATTCGGCTGTGGCGGCAACGTGCAAACACAAACGAATCTCTTGATTATTCCACCAAATTAGAGGAGCTTGTGTTCTGGTGCGGGTATTTCACTGGCCGCCATCCATCGTCCGGCCGAATGGGTGTCTATGTGTGTAAGACGCATGTCGGTGGTGGGAAGAAGGAGCTAAACCGAACACGAAAACGAACTTCACGTTGAGATCCGTCCATTTAAATAAAAATCGGCAGAGTGCGATGGTGCATGGTTTCAAATATCTCGGGCTCCGTAGGATCCTCCGTTGTGCTATGTGTCCGACGGCGATTTTTGTGATCGGCACTGCTCCATTCTCATCTTTTCCTCTCATGTATTCGGATCACATCGAATTTATTGGGAAAATTCCTCCTCCTTCACGAGCATCGGGCTGCTTGGATCTCGGATCTCGGTCCTGGAGCATGGATGAAGGAATTTTTCGCGTCGATGTCTGTCTGGGACTGTTAATGCATCGATGGATTTTTGTCGTTGTTCTGGCTGGTTGTTTTTTTTTTCCTCTTGTTAAAGCTGTGTTCGTTGTCGTTTCACAGTTCTCTGGTTAAGGAATCTTTTATGTGTATCTGACTTGCCGCTAGGGTTCTGTTCACATTCTATTTTTATATCAGGTGCCTTGCAATTTCAACTTGTAGAAGATGTATCTAGTGTGTGTGTGGTCTTTGGCGGGCTATGAATGTATGAGTCTGTGCAACTCCTCTCAATCCACTGGATTGCATCATGTAAATCCGAAGAAAGTCAACTTAACATTCGCGAGGTGTTACTTTGTATTGAAATCTCTTATCTGATGATTTCGACAAGTCAGTTCAACTTTATTGGGTGCTTCGGGAATTTTTTTTTTACAATCGTCGATTTTATAAGCGACCATGTGAGACGTGATCTGGGGCACAAGTTCAACGAGGTGCATGCAACTTCGATCGAAATGCACATAATCTTGGGGCTCGTTGGGTGCTACAAATGTCAGCGCTGCTGATTTGTGAAGGGGCAGAGTTGGTGTCTTATTAGACGGAACCATAAAACCTTGAGACTGAATGGTTTGTGGGAGGGCTGTAGAGGGAATTAATCTGAATTAGTTCGCATGTTTTACGATGTAATAAGAATTCTAATGACATCTATTAATATTCTTTATTTGATGCGTGTTTGTTGAGATTATTTGTTTTTTTTTTGTCTTGAAACGAAAGTGAATTTGGGTAAA
The DNA here is from genome assembly GCA_964034865.1 of Eristalis intricaria. Classification (NCBI taxonomy): domain Eukaryota; kingdom Metazoa; phylum Arthropoda; class Insecta; order Diptera; family Syrphidae; genus Eristalis; species Eristalis intricaria. The sequence goes on along the minus strand of OZ035875.1, from coordinate 88,962,928 downwards.
TGTGTGCGCAGCACCAAATGGGTGAGAATGTAGAATGTCGTTGTTTAAGAGAGGAATAAAATTGTTACCGATAAGAATAGACACGACATATGATTGTAGGACATAGGAAGTCGAACAACCATGACATGCATTTCAAAGAACACTCGCAAGCAGACACCATTTCCTGACTTCTGTGCACAATAGGGAAAGGGAGAAGTTGAACATTTTCGTAAATTAATTAACATTCGACTGAAGGCGAGCATTTCGAACATTTCATCATAATCTTGTTGTAGGCCACTGCCGGTCTGTGCGTACATCGATAACATCAAACAAACGAGATATTCCAAAATTACAGTGCGTCTAAACTGAAAGTACACAATTCCAACGTGACCATCATTTGAATTTCCTAATTCGATAAAGAATGTCTGGAATGCCATTAAAATCTTCTCCAACTCTCAACAGAGCCAGGCAAGTTCGGCTGTATCCCCTCTGTTGCGAATTTCGATGGAATCACGCTGTCAGCACAGCACTCATTTCAAGAACTCTGCTTTTGCATCCACGAGAACCTGCTTCTGAGAAATGTTTACAAATACACATCACATGCTCTCTCTCACAAACTCTTACTCTCACTCTCTCCGCTTGCAGAAGAAAGAGCAAGAGAGAGAGAGTTTTCTCTCAATTTTCCAATGGAATTTCCAATGATGGAAATGCAAATGCTTTTCTCACAGAAACCAACTTACCACCAAAAAGAACAAGTCACTTAGAACCAGAATGCCTCTTTGTATACACGAACCCCTTGGACCATAACAAAAAGGTCAAAGAAGTCTCTTCCCTGAGGGGCGGAGGCGAAGTAGTTGCCTGCAATCCCGGCTTCAAAGCCCTAATAAATTGACCAAAGTGTTAGGTTGGGTGGCGGGGAAGCGCTTTCATGCACATGTTTCGCCAAACGGACAGAGATCTCAGGAACAGAAGTTGCTCATTTGGCTTGCAAGAAGTTTCGTTGTACGGTGCTTATAATGGACATGGACATGGATGCAGAAGCAGATGCATGGAAAGTGAGGGAACCGGAAAAAATGCAGATCGGGAGTGCAAACATTTTGCCGAGAACGAGTTTTAGCGTGGATTAAGTTCGCTGATTCTCTCTCGCTTTGTCTGTGCCGAGAATCGAAGAGAATCATGTTGTGCGTCGATATACAAAGGAAAACATTGTCTCGTTCCAACTAAGTTTTTCTGGACTGGACTGGATGGACAAGTAAGAATCGCCATTTTCCTGTACGATTGTTCCTAAAAGCTTAGCTGTTACATAAGTGCCACGAAATCCCGAAAATATGCGCGAATAAGAGGACAAGAAGCGAATGAGAAGAACTGGTTGTGACTGGTTGACTGGTCAGGGTATCCAACTTCTTATTCGCGTTGTAGAAGATTAATGTGCGAAAAATTATTGGAAATTTGCGCCACAACAGAGATGGTATGTGATGTGTACAGTGTGTTCGGAATGTTCTGTGTGTACAGTGTGTCATGCCGTCATGGTGTTTCGCTGCTTGTCGTTCCTTCATTTTCAGTCTTTTTTTTCTCTGTGTATTCTCGCGATTATGCATGCATGAGCAGGAGGGATGTACCATAGGGACACACACAAATATGAGTTAATTATAGCCTGAAGCCGAGGAAGGGGAACCTGATGTGGCAAGTGGTGGGTGCTTGTCATATGATGGTATCCGATGGTTGGAAGAACATTTTTCAACAACTTAGTGCGGACAAAAGTATAATGAAGAGACAAATAGGAGCGAATCCACACGCGAAGATTGTGTGTAGGCTAACTCATTTTTGCAGTAGCATTAAATCGGTGTGAAGCCTTTGTGTTAAGCGATCATGTGTGCATATTTCGCATATTTTCCATAATCGCAGAATTAAGAAGAAAAATATGTTTTGATTGAAGTATGATTTTGTTGCCCTTTTTAGTCACGCTCAAATATTTCCCACAGTCAACTTCTAAACAGAACAAACAACACCAACCTGAGCTGAAAGCCTATGCTTGGCCTATTCTGTAACGATCTACTTGAATCTATTGATTTTATCCGAGGCACTTTGAAGACTTTAAGCGGTTTAGAGTGAAAACGGTTGTTCCCGTCATGCTGCTTCCTTCACTTAAGCGAAATTTTAATAACAAGGATGTATCTGAAAATATCTCCTTAAACTTATGATGACACCCTTTAACTGTATGCCTGGTATGTGAATCAATCCAAATTTGGTTGAAAATATCTCACATTATAAGCTGTTAAGAACCTTAGGAAACGTCTACCTTCCATCAAACAAAATCAGAAAATTTCGATTGCGTCTGATTTGGCACCCTAAGCTTGATTTCAAGGCTGAGGCGTATAAGTATTTGTCCCTGTCTTATCAATATTTGAACAGAGGATGCTCAAGCGCGTTAGACAATTGCATCGTGTTGTAATCCATTAACTAAACCGCAATTCTCATCCCATCAGACAATCCTTAACTCTGCTTTTATAATATGTAGTAATGTAATAGTATGGGGGAGCTAAAACTCCCCGAGAGTCAGGGTCTAGCTTCCACAGCAAGCATTCGTGCTATTGTTCTTTTACGAGTGGAAGGGACAAACAGTTTTATCCCGACTCCATACAGCCAAGTTTGAGAAGTTTTTTCTAGACACAAAACTTATCTTGAGCATAGTCAGTGACTCGAAAGAAGTGGACCGTGAAAATTATTATTGTCGCACCAGGAATTGAACCTACACTCGTAGAACGCCACGACCTTAACTCTGCTCCACCCACAGCCATTTAAAAGCAGGCTGCACTCATTTACCCCACTATATCATTGACTTGAGTTGATTTCAGTCCGATCTATTATAAGCCCAAACCCATAGAATCCGTTGCGTTTGAAATCCACAAAAATCGTAGATTCCAGAGGCAAAGAGGTGCCCAATGATGTACCTTGCTTGCGCAATCCACTCTTGTATAAACATGAAATTCGAAATTTTAAGGTTCCTGTATTATTAAAAAACCAATTTTAAATAAAGCAATAAGTAATCTTTCATTCATAAACCATCGTAAAAACAATCACATAAGGAACACTCGAATGAATTCCCATGAAAACATCTGTCAAACGCACAGAAAGTAAAAATTTTACCAATTCCATCCGTCGTGGTGAATTTGAATTGTGGGCTGGCTTCATTTGGATTTTTTGACAGGACACAACGCACGCAACGAATTCTATGGGTTTGGGTCTTAAGGCTATTCGCAACTCCCTTTGTTTAAATGTGTTCAACCGCCCCAGAACCGACATCTCTACATACGAGACAGCCATGATTGCCTCGTTATTGCCTGCTATAGAGCAGGTTCACTGCACTCATTTACATAAAGATCTAAGAATCAGCATTTAACAATTAAATCAGCAAAAACAATTAAATTAAATATGTATGTACAAGACAAAATTTGGAAAAATAATGCTGGCAAATGACAAACAATTTGACATTGCAAAAATATTTCATCCACTTCAGGGCAATAAATTAACAGAATCATCGTTTGATATTTTTGAGTGTCCTTAGAAGTCCTAAAATGTACGTAACAAAAATATAAACGCTCGCTTAGACAAATTTAATTATATTTAAAAAAAAACCCGAACACTTTCGTCACCTACTGTATTAATTCCATTCTCACATACACAATCACATGCCTAAAGCATCTACAATCCACATCTTCGCAGTCCACTCAGCCAGTCGATAAAGTTTCTCACCGTACACTCACGTTACATTTCTCCACTTGCACACGAAATTCCAATCAGCTGCTCCGCTGGAACAAAACAGCCGGCAAATATTTGCGCACCAATACAATTGTCTTCTGCAGCACTTCCAGCGAGCGCTGCAGTGTTATTTATACTCCAGCGACACCCCCGCAACCGCACACCACATCAGACGGCGCTCAGCAGTCGCATTGCAGAACTGCACACTCAATACACTCACTCACCGGCGGCGTTCATACGACATGCACACCGACACATCACACGTCATTCCATGAATGAATGGAATGAATGGCTGCCTCCACATTTCCCTGTGCGCTGTGTGCTCTGCTGTGCGCTGTGTGCTTTGCATTGCTCCAACCAACTCCAGTCACTCTCGCAATCCAATCCAATCCAATTGGAAATGTTTAGTTCAGTTCAGTTCAGTTTACTTTTGTCTGCCCATCGTTATAGTAGTGTCGCGACGTGAATGGTTGCTTGCATATCTACCAATTTCTTGTAGTGGGTTACATGTGTGTTTTCTGTTTTGATTTTTTTCTTTGCCATACAAAAAAATCGTCGCAGTGTTGAGTGCGTTCGGTGTGTGAGGGTTGACACTTCACCACGAAAAGAAATAAATCACCCCTGCCAGCAAGGGGTGATCCAGTGATTTTGTTATTGTCCCAAAAATAAATAAATGAATTAGATTTCCGAAGATATACCGTGGAATTGAGAAAAATTTAGTGTCAAAATTTAGTGTGTTTTGCAGTTCGAATCAAAATTGTGTCACTGATTTCAAGAGGAAATTTTTTAAGAATTGGTGCAGTGTGCTTTAGCCCTAGCAAAGCCGACAAAGTTACGCAAAAATATTCAATTTTCATCGCAAGCAAAATATAATTTGTTATTTTGAACGCAGCAGTTACGGAATTAATGTCATCGTCTGAAGTCTTAACTACCATTCACTGGATAGCGTTGTAATTGTAAGTTAATTTCCTTCCGAACAACTTGCACGGACTTGCTTTCAGATTTGAGCAAGAAAAATTATGACTGAGGCAGAATCACAAAACACACAGAAAAGCTGCACTGCTTCGGTTGATATGAATATTCACATTGAATATTAAGTTAGTCAACGAAACTAGTTTAAGTAACATCATCGAATGTAGCATTTCATGAAACGACAGCGTTGTTTGTAAAAACTACGTCAGCGTGGATTACACAAAACGCTTCTATAACTTTGTTTGTTCATGCAGCGATTATGGTTCAAAAACCTTGAAGTGCGTGTCATATTTGTGTATGTAAACAAACGAACACCTTGGGGAATTGTTTTTGTTCTAAATGGAGAACTATTTCTTTGGCTTAGTTTCTTCAATCTGTTTATCTAGCAACACAAGACGAGTAGGAAATACTTGTCTGTTGCCTGTTTGTCTCCATTCTGTCTGCATTCGATTCCCATAATGATGTTTAAAGGAAGAAGTTTTATCGACTCCTCTTGGTTAAACAACGTGTTCGGATATATATTATGGAAAGTCAGCGGTTTTGTAAGATAAACTCATTTTACATTTCGTGAAAGAACTTAGCTAGACATCAGCTTGAGAATATTCATAACACACCAATTGTAACGAGAACCTTAATTCATATTTGATGTAATCGTATTTCAGCCTGTTGTTGCGCAATTGTGTGGCTTATGGGTTTACTTGGGTTATGAGCTGGTATCAAGGTATCAAGTAGAACTCTTTGTCTATCTGGACCTTTGTCTATCCGAGGTGTCTGTTGACATTATAAGCTATTTTTAAAACGACACTCCTTGTGTAATGAAACAGCTAAAAAAATGTCGTTCCCTTTTTTAAAGTTTCTGCAAATACAGGCGTGATAGTACAACGTGTCGAATTGTACTCAAAAAAGTTGTTTGTTCAATCAACGTGAATTTTATAAATACGATAACTGAAGCATTCGGTATCGTTAATCAATGCTTGTTATCATATTTACAATTGACTTATTCTCTGCTCATTCTTTGTGCCTCCTTCAATCCAAAGAAATAAGTGCTATTCCGTACGCATTGATCGTAACGCACAAGTAAACACCAGAAGGGCCCTAGTCCAAGAAGGGACCAATCCGCAGAGTTTTCTCATAGACAAGACCAAGTCCAGACTCAAGTGAAGAATGAAGATCTAGCCAATTAAGCAATAATAATGAAAATTTTCGGCTACGGGGATGATAACACACTGTTTTTACTCTTAGCTTTTAGGTATATAGTCACCAATCTGTGAGTATTAACACCATCTACCAAAGGCAGATGAAAAGTGCTAAAAGTAGACTATACTCGATGCCAATGCATTCTCTGTTTTTATTCGTTTTGCGTAGCTGTATCAATTTATGTTCCTCCGATAGTGGCGTATTCTCATGTGCCCTGTTATTACCTTCTCGTTGATAGGATATCCTACTTTTGTCGCAAATGGGTGATAGTTAGTAAGAGTTGATACAGTCAGCATTGCGAGCCAGACCTGGACCTAGCTATTGTTTTTTCACGAGTGGACAGTTTAATGCCGACTCCGAAGTTTTTTTTTGTATTTTAGACAGGAATACTCTCTGAGCATTGCCAGAGACTCGAAAGAGTTGCAGCCGTGAACTAGGAAAGTTTTAATTGGGGTGTCGAACCTGCCACCCTCTGCGTAGGAGTCGATGTACCAACCCACCACGTCTCTCTGTATGAACTATACATACGCGCCGGTAAAAATTTTTACAAAAGTTCAAGTTGTAATTCAATAATATTCCACTCCTGTTACATCTTTACCTAATTTTTGATTGTTTATGTAGTGGACTCTCTCGTCGAAACTCTTTATCTCGAACTTTTTCGCTATATTTTACGTACATCTCTTTCAATTTTCCATACAAAAATCTCTCCCTTAGTCAAAACTCTCTAAGTCGAACAACTTATGGTACCCCAGGACAATTCGACTTAGGCATTTTTGTTAGGGATAATTTGTGTCCACTCTACTTCAGATGTCCAATAAACAGCTTAAGAGACACATGATCTGCGAACTGCGACCGCGAATTTTCAGAAATAGCTGATTTTGAGCAAAATTTGCATACTCCTTCATATGTCAAAATCATCCATCAATCTGTCGAGAATGAGGCAAATTTATATTTCTTTAAACATTTTTTTGGCGACTTTTCGAACAGTAATCGCGATCAACAAAGAGTCAGACGCGATACACATATTCACGACCAAAAATTCGCAAATTCCCCGAGCAGCTACATATGTAAATACCTGCGAATATAGAAAATATGTCACATAAATGAAATGTCGGCACATACGTATTTTCGAAATTCGCAAGACGCGGCTTATGTGTGCAGCTCTTTATCCGAAACTAAGTTCAAATTTAATAATTATAATAAACCCTCTAGAAAAACAAAATCATAACCTTCAACTCAACTCTTCATAAAATATTAATTAATTTAAAAAAAAGGTTACAAAGCATATATCACCCTATGGGAGATTCAATATGAAAAAGTATCTAAACATGTCGAATATAAAAATTAAACTGGTTGCTTATTATTGTTTGTTTTTATTGCCGATGTTGTGTGTGCATCACGACGAAACTCACCTGTATGAAAAGAAAACTCACCGGTACACCGGAATATAAGACACATGCGTCTACGTACGCAGCGGTCCCCACGAAGATTCATCCACACATCAAACACACATTGCCATACAAGCAAACAACACTCACACAGCTGTACGGAAGAAGAGAAAAATAAACCCTTTTTTGTTGTTGCAAAATAAGAATTAAATAAAAAAAAAAATGAAAAGTTTTTCTTTTTCTTTTTCCGCCGTTGAAAAACCTGAAATACTAGTGTGCACAGCTCATCTCTCACCAGGTTTACCACATCTTCAGCTTCAACCTCAGCTTCAGATTTTTTTCGTCGTTTCTGTTTTTATTTCATGGATATGGTGAGCTGGCCTCTGCTACTGGTGCTAAGAACGCACTTCGCAAACAGAAAGCAACATGATCATCATCATTACAACCGTAAGCATCAGCATCGTGCGCACGGTCGTCCTACGAAAGTGTAGTCAATTTCATTTGTTGCTTGGATTGTTTGTTTATTTTTTTTTCTTCTCATTGCATTTGAAGTTTTCACATACATACGTAGATATGAATTTTTCTACGTAGACCTTGTCAACAGACATCGTCATCATTGGCGTATGAAGCATGGAAACTGGGTAAGTGTTACACTGTTAAACCCTAGACCGCCGCACCGCCGATTGACTGGCTGATAGATACGATATAAAAATTGGAAGAAAAAAAAATGATGATGGTGGCGATGCTGTCAATCGGAAGTCCGCAGCAGATAGAAGATACTTGCATCTGTCTCTGGCCGTGTCAATATAAATGATAACGATGTAGATGGAGTGGCAGGCCCATAGATACTTGGAGATGGTGAGAATAATCTACTCTAATGTGCGTGCGCGTACGCGTACGCGATCTGATCTGAGCTACTTCAGTGGGATAAACAACGTCAGGATGAGTTGATTGGATTGAAGAATTGTGGAACCACATTTTGAAGTCGATGCACACATACACACACACACACTGTGTGTTTGTTCACATAATGAGTGAGATGATGGATTTATTTGCATGATGTGAGTGATTCATTAGGAGCCGGAAGTACTTACACCGTTTCTTGTGCGGATTCTAGGTCGACGTTGTTTAAGTGGGGAAATAATTATGAACAAATGGGGAGGAATATGACCAATAATTGATGGAAGCTAGATGTTCAAACATAATTAGAATTTAATAGGGCAACGAGTATGTGCATGTGCCCCTGTATATGATGGTAGGTTGCGGGTGATTCTTGCGCGATCTATTTGATTGGCGTGGTCTGTCTTATTTTTAACTTCACACATTCAGATCAAAGTGTACATGCAATATGCAACCATACAATTTGCTTTCAAGATTTTATATGGATAATGGACTTAAGACTTGCTTCCTCATTTTGATGGCACCTAGAAGCAATCAAGTTGTCATATGCAATTCTTAAGATCTAAAGGTTTTTTGGGAAAAGTTTGAGATAAAGTACGTACTTAAATTAGAAAGAAAGTTAATTACAATCCTGGTTTTATTCATGGACAACTGTTTGTCGAATGAAGACCGAGCTGAGTTCTAGCTAAGCTGTAACGTATATCGGCAGTAACGCTGTAAATATTGACGTCCTAGATCCAAAACTCTTGGAATATTAATTAATACCTTTCAAAATCATTCCGTAGTTGAGGTGTTGACTTAATAACCGATGTTATCACTAGGACTAGGATTCGATGCATTTGCATTTTTTTTGAGACACATTAGAAGCAATGGAAAAAGTTATTTTCGACTCAGGAATTTTACTATTGGCATCCATATTTTTTGTTATCATTTTGCATATTTTACTAAAAATGTATATTTTACATATTCTTATATTTTTAATAATAAATGCATAACTTGTATATATTTCCTAAAAAAATAAAAACTTCAAAACCATATGATCATGTACCATTTAGCTTCTTATGTCGTTTTTCATTCGATTCATTCCCTTCTACCTTACTTCACTCGAAAGTCAATGTCATCGGAAAACGACATTAATTTACGAATAGAATCAGCGCTCCTGTTCATTGTCTTCCTGTTCTTTTATACAATTATAATTTACTCTTTTCAGAGCCAGAGCATTCTAATACCATATTGACACGTTAGGTATGTGTGTATGTGTTTCGCCTTTAACTTTGTAGCAAATCACAAATTCTAACGTAGAGTGCCCTTTTACATTGAGATGCGTTGACGAAAATAATGTAAAAAACCAAATGACTAAAGAAGTATGTGTTCTTAAAATTGCACCTATTACGACCGCTGACGTCGAGCGATCCTTCTAGATGTACAAACATTTTCAAAGACCGAAACCAAAGTTTCACCTTTAAAAATTTCATAACATGAGAATTTTAAAAACCGAAATTAAATGTTACAAATATGCTACTTTTGTTATTTAATTTTTCTAATGAAGATATTTATGTTATTTTAACATTTTCATTAATTTAATTAACATTATTGTTTTTAAGTTCTTAAAATATAAACTACATTAAAAAAATTGAAAATGTATTTTTTATTTCAATTTAAAAAATTCGCTTTAGCCAGCGGTCCTTTTATCCGAATTTTCAAAAATATCACAATTGTATTCAGTTTCATCTTTCACCCGACGACGGGTTGTAGGAGTGTCATTTTTGATCACGACAGTAGAGCAAATTCACTTGATCTCTTTTCACGCAAAAACATACTCTCATAAAAAGTACACCCAAAAATACGTGTCTGTGTACGCAGAAGGTCTAATTCAACAAACTCCAGGTTGGTTAACAAAGGTGCTCCGTTATACAATTACATGCCATTTATTAAACCTAATTATGATATCTCTCTCTTGCACTGCTGGAAGGTTTGGCTATTGGCCCACATTTACTTCAAGCACTGTACCAGAGAGTACATTAAACTGTAACGAACTGCTCATTCTTTAGTGCACAACACCTCACCTCAGCGGGCCATCTGCAGCCATGCACATCGTTGTCTTCGTCGACCATACCGAGCCAGGCATTAACCCCGGGCTCAACCTCTTAAACCATAACCAAAAAATTATTTAAATTATTTAAGATAATGACCATGACTCCATTAAGTTGACTCGAAGCGTCTTACAAGCCACCGAGTTGGTCTAAGTCTTGATCCCCCAGTTGGCTACCAACTCTGGGCTCTGGTTGCAGGCGCCAGACGAGCTCGCCGTTTTTAGCGATACACTCTTTCCAAGCGAATTGTCTTGAAGTACATACATCGGCTTCGCTTCCGTGGAACAACTAAATCGAACCGAGAATAATTACATAAGTTTGCAAACGGGAATAGACATACATACATACTGGTACAGTCAGCGGCGTGGCGGTGTGGTAGGATGGATTAATGACAGCGCGGTAGGCTGTTCCCCTTTCATTGTTCAAGTTTTTGCATTGCGCTCGCTCTCTGTCTAAGAAGTCCAGCGATGCTAATCAATGGTTTTGTCGGATTATGATTAATCCAAATGCTGTGGATACTAATTATGCCTTAATTGCCAACATTATTTTATGAGTAAGAAGGCTCTGCGAATGGCCAAGGCCGTCTCTACATAAACGCCGTTCACTACGCTCTCCTCGGGATGGGGGACTTGCCATCGTTCGTTCAGATGGATCATAGAATTTTACCATCGACTTCTGCAACTCAATAGACTCTATTTGTTGCATGATACAACGTCACAGGGTAACTTACTTAACTAAATGTACTTAGTAGTAACAACTAATGAGGACAAAGTACTGCTTTGATGTCATGCCACTTAGGGTTTATGGTTCGTTAAACTCGACTCGGGCGTGGATACTGCACCAGACGGGGTGTGCAATTGGAGCACATAGAATGGGCAACATGATCTGTACTTTCATAATCAAGATGAAAAGGTGTAGGGTGGCCTGATTTCTTAAAAGGCATGAAAAGGCATCCGTCGATTGTTTGACGTAAATGAGAGCAGTTGGATTCGCTTTAGTGGCGTATCGTTAGAGGTGCATTCGAATCTTGAGAGTGTTCGACGTAAACAAGAAACAAATGAAGCTAATGGAGTCGTGCGATAGTGAGATGTAGGTGAAGAACGATTGCTTTTATAAATTAGTGGAAATTATGGAGATTACTGAAAGTCCTGCGGTCTGCAAGTAATCTTGCTTTCAGTTTTATTGATCGGAAACTTAAAGAAACACTCTTAGAATAAATAAGTGGATGGAAGTGGACAAAAGATATCGAGTTGTGGACGTACGACCAACTGAGTCAATACTTTTTGTTTGTTCGTTTTTTTTTTAACGTTGCACAATTGTTTTATTGCTGATGTTATATATACACTTGTTGTATCTTATGCCTTCTATAATGGAAGCAAATATTTATGCTTTGAGATATGGCGGCGCCGATAAGACGTGTGTACAGAATGAATGATAACCCGGATGGAGGCGGATGTAGAGAGACATGCATTTTGTGGTTCCGAAAGCAAATTTTAATAAAACACATTTATGGTTTTGATTCCTATCAAGGTATTTTTTGTCAATGTTTTGCTTAGATCTTGCCATTCGGCATGAAATACAAAATTATTAAAATGAAAGATTTCTGGTACATAATTTTTGATGACTTTTGGACGCCGATACATATCAGTCTATAACGTGGACATGACATGACGAACATTAATTTTCCAATCGTCAAGCGTTTGAATAGATACCACATTTTGAACGGCTGTAAATCTGACGATAAGCATTAGTCATCCAAACGCTAATGTTCAAACTGGCCTATGTGATATGCATTCCGTGATCATCTCGATTCAATTCTAGAGTGAGTTGAATTTTACAAGGGTGTAGATGTAAATCAGAGTGACATAAGACAAACCCAAATGCTATAGATTTGGATCTTCTGTAACACTTAACACTTTCACCAACGGCAGCATTTCGACGATTGATGGCCTTAAGACATCTGTAACAGAGACAGTCTCTTTGAATATTTTACTGTTCTGCCTCAGTTCAGTTGACGACTTTGTTGATCATAATCTGCTCGTATTACGCGAAAGAAGCTTCCTACAGAATGACAATTTTTGGTTTTATTCTTTTAACACAGAAAATGGCATGGTATCGGATATCGGTTTCATTTGACGTATGTGACTGAAACGGGATTGGCAAATGCAGACCACGAATAGGAATCCTATAAAGCCTGACTTCTTGAAATTTTTTGTCTGGTAAAGTCTTAATCGTTGATTTCACTTTATGGAGGATAATTTTGCTTACATTGAAAGCTGCATTGCCGTGGAACCAGAAGCAATGATGATTCAACGCAATGACGATTCCTAATAATTTTTAATACTGAACACCAAGGTTAGGTGTAAATATATCGTGTCTACGTAAGGGTGAGCGGGGCTAGTTGTAACCGGGGTTGAAAAAAAACAAGTGCTCCTCTCAGAGAAAAACTCAACGTTTGTTTTTTTTTCACAGGTAACCCTTTCGGGTGCATGCTTCAATTACTGATTTAACTTCGAGAAGGAATTATCGTCGATGGTTGTCCGAAATGGTGCACAGAACTAAGTCCCTCTAAACTAAGTCAACTGTAGAACTAAGTCCCCGTTAGGTTAGGTTAGGCTTAGGTGGCTGACTGCCGCGCATACGGACAGCAGACACACTTAGGCCAAGCATAGGCTCATTGCGTTACCACGTGGATCTTAGGCTACCTATTCCGCAAACCAATTTGTGATTTTGATAAAGCGAAGAAGAGGGCTGATTTTGATGCTGCTCAGTTCAACCAGATTAACAAAGAAATGGGCCCCAGAAGTCTGAATCTACGGGATGAGAGAGCACAGCACGGTTTCATCATCATCCTCGTCCATGCAGCTACTACAGAAATTATTATAGGGAAGGCCTAGTCTAGAGGCGTGAGTTCCGATAGCAAAATGCCTGTTAAAACGCCAATAAGAGATCTGAGGTTTGGCCTGCTTAGTCTGATCAAGCTAAGCGATCGCTTGGGATCGATCATAGGTCATACTTGTTTGGTAATGAGGCATCCTGTGCCAGATATCCATCCGCGGTGAGCAGGTGTTTCAAGGTTTAGCATATGTTTTATAGTAGCGATAGGCATGGAGGGTGGGTCTCCAACCGGAAAGAGCACGGAGTTTGTGCCCCTTTCTAGCGTGTTCGTCCGCTTCTCTGGAATGTCTCGGTGTCCCAGCACCCACATTATTTGGATGTTAAAGTACTTGGCCGTCTCGTTAAGAGATAGGCGGCAATTAAGGGAAGTCTTGGAATTAAAGGTGACTGAATCCAGGGATTTGTTCGCTGCCTGGCTATCGGAACAGATGACGATATCTGTGCGCGATATTACTTTGTTTTTTAGCCAGGAGAAATTAGGTTGTCGAAAAGATCCAGTACAAGGTGGGAATTTAATTTAAAAAAAAAAACAATGTGGTTTTAATTCCCTAAATTGGAAATAAGTTCCCCCCCGAATGAAATAAAGCCAATTTTTAAAATTAGCCTGTAAGAGGTTACCTCGTCGCTCCGCGATGTGTATGTAAACAACTGTCCGGCATGCGCTTGGAGCTATAGTTCTATGCATTAAAAGCTTTTTATTATTCGTCGTCGTGCTTGCCATACTTTACCTCAATGTAGATTCACAGAAACTCGCACCTACCCTAAATCCTATAGTGACCCAAGCAGAAGGGTTGCAGTATGCCCCAATACTTTTCCCTCTGTTTATGTTAGAAAATTGTTTGTTTAAATAAACTCCAAAATTTGTCTTAATTCGAATAACTAAATAAGGGCAAATTTAAAGAGATATTTAATAATATTTTTGTAAGCTCCCTCTGCGGACTCTTGAGTGCTTTTTTAGTACCCATAAGAAAGTGGAGTCCGTTCCTACATTGTATGGCGACTAAGAACTTCAGTGGAATTAGTTACGGGAGACTTAATTCCCTGTACCGTCCAAAATAGGCAGGTTTATAACTTTTTTCTGTATTTTTCGTCTCCCTGTCCACACGAACGGGATAAAGTGCCAATCGTTTCACTGTTTGGGGACTACTAGCATCATCTGTTGCGAACCATTTTCTTTTCTTTGCCAAATGAGAAATGGGTGCAGTGTGTAGATTCTGCAAAAAGGAGGTCCTCACAAAATGCACAAAATAGTCCGCACGTTTAGACACACTTGATCAAAAAAGTGTCTGCATAAACAGTGATTCGGATGACGAGTCTTAACAACGTACCGTTAAAGGTTATAACAGCAGGACATTTTTTTTTTCAAAATTGTATCCTGAGAAATTTTGAACACATTTCCCTGATCTTTTTAATAAATTTTTAGTAAAATGAGTTTGGGTGAAGTATCTCCAAAATTGTACAAGCAGCATCGATTTTAGTAAAAAGTGTTACTTTTAACCCCACTCTCCCCGGCCTCAGACTTAATCTTCTTGTACTGTCTAATTTCTCAGTGGACTTTGTGCGCCAAGTGAGTATGTGTTTATTTCCCTCCTCACAAAAGGGTTTCCCTACCTACAAACAAAGGCCCGACCAAAAGTAGATCTTCTATGGCATACTCAACATCAAAATCACACTTAAGCAGTAAGCTTACTTCAAATCGGTGATTGGTAAATCGATAGCTTACATTCGACCTAGATAAAATCACTTACACTTGAACTTAATTGTGACATCTTGTCAACTTATGGGATTACCTTTCCAGTCATTCATGTAAGAGTCCACAAATAGCTTGGGAAATCAACCACTTGCCAGCGCAAAACCATCCCTACCAGCTGGGGTCTCGTCTGTCGGTTTGATTTAAATATTACGTGGTGTCTTGCAAAATGTCTCTAGCAATAAAATTGGTATGTACCTTATGAAGTGGCACAGTCAACAGAGGTCCACTTCGGTTGTTCGAATACCACCTTCTTCAAACGGTCTCTAATGACCCCTTCATTAGGCCGGGAAGCAAATATGCAGATGCACTGCTTGTACAGGCCACTACAGGCGCTTATGACGATTGAGCTTGGCACCTGTCTGCGACTTCTAGGAAAATACGTGCACAAAAAGTGGATGATGCCTGTCGCTAATGCAGGCGATTAGAGTGAGCACGTTAAGGCCAAGCCAATATTTTCTTTCGGAATCCTTCTACAGTTAGAACAGACATACAGACGAGTGCGTCTGCGGACAATGTCTGTTATGTACTTTTATACAATGCATGCATCACAACCGTGGGTAGTTTCCTTGCAAAGCAAAGTTCGTTTACACAGTTGCGCGGCCACTAGCGCTTGACAGTTTTTATCGCTGCTCGATACTTCAATCGTTTTAATTACCCAGCAAAATGAATAACACTATTCAGTGTTTGCTTCATCACAAGTGGCTTATAATTAGGCGCGGAGAGAAACAAAAAAAAAATAACGAACAAATTCCTTTGGTGAAATGGGTTACACTTACTTTTGATTAAAACATTTTAGCCGGGTTAATCTTGGATAAGCTTCGGGGTGAATCGAAAAAGAAAAAAATACCCATTTTAATTGGATGGATAATTTGCGGACTCAGGTGCCTATTTGCAATTATGTGATCTGGCTTAAGAGCGGATGGACAGCGGTGCGGCTGTGCGGCGGCGTTGAGTAATTGTGGCAATCTATTGAAAACGAGGTGATGGCTAATAAGTGCGGCTATCGGTTACTTGTTAAGGGTCTCAGCTTAAATGGAATGCGGTGAATGGAAGGTAATTGAGAAGAGATTATAGTGTCGTAAAGTATTTCAATAATTTGACTTTCAATTAGTGTTGTAAATTAAGAAATAAGAGGGAAGTTGATCGGGTGGAAATTTTGTATTTAAACTTACATAGGTTGTGCCAATGAAGGATTAATGTACTAGATTAAAGTCTATAATGACTATTGTAACTATATTTTACATTTTGTTCCTCCATTTAAGTAGTTTTAGTTAAATATCGGTAGGTAGGTAAAAGTGGATGGCCGTGGCGTTGTGAGTGCGTAACCTCGCTGCCTAGGCTTGATTCTCAGCCGGTACGACAAAAAATAATTTTCACTGTCCCACCTCTATCGAGTCACTGACAAGCTCAAAGAGTTTTAAATGTCTAGATAAAGCTTCTCAAGCTTGGCCGCTCGGAGTCGGCATAAAACTGTTGGTCCCTTCCACTCGTGACAGAACAATAGCACGTACAACACGAGTGGTTGCTAAGAAGTTAGGCCCTGGCCTTCTATAGGCTGTAGCGCCACCCATAATATTATTATTATTATTAGGTGGGTAAAAGTGGTGGTTCGGTGAGAATATGTTACCTTCTGTTAGAGTGTGTTTTGAAATATCTCTAAATCCAATCTGAGCTGTTCAAGAAATCCTTAATATCCTTCGTAGAAATCTCATCAAGTGAGTTGAAGAAGGGTTTACCAAGGGCTCGTTGTCTGGCTCTACCAAGAGCCGGACTGGCGCAAAAGAAAAGTGTTGGTGGCACTGTTGTTATTGCAGCTGCGACAATGTTAGTGGAATGACCAGATTAACGGCTTGATCTCCTACAGGCAAGTGCCCTGTAAAGACCGCCACTAGAAGAAGGAGTTTTTTGTTTTAGATTGTTTGCATTCAAGCCATATTTTCATTGATGTGTTTGTTGTGTCAAGGAAGTATGAACATATATTAGCCTTAACTGCCTGCAAGTGAACGCTGAAGGGCAGATCCCTGCCGAGCATGTTCATCGTCCCTCTCATTTGCTGGGATGTCACGGTGACTTGGAACCTACATAAGAAAAATGAGCTAGCTTTCTAAGGACGCTACTTCTGTTTGGCATTCCTGAATTAATTTTGAATGTGAAGTAAAGGAGACAATAGGTTGATGGCTGCTTGACTCTCAATGCGTATGGCAACCTTCTGCCTTGGCATATATTTGGGTGCATTTAGAATTGACGCCTTGCTCCCCGGACTGCAAATAGTTGTGCTTGGGACAGGCTGGAATTATATGGCAGTCTGTTGGCTTTATGGATCTAAGAACACACCCGCACTGACTTAGAGCCGTCAGTGTAGATTGTCCAGATAAGATCCCTGCTCCCAACTAAAATTTCGCGTTTAGTTTAGTATTGGCGACAGGATTTGAAGGCTAACAAATGGAAAGGGAATGCTGTTCAGGAAAGGGTTGTCTTTAATTTTTGGCAGTAAGACGTCTACCCTTATTTTAGCAAAGCCAAGTCGAGTTTCTATTCAATCTCCTGACTCGACTTTCGCTTTTGAACATAACTGCAGTCAATGAAGATTATTCGAGCCGGAAATTGAACCCAATCATCCACCATTGGAGTCGACGCACCTCTCCACTACTTCGCCGCAACATAAATTACTAGCTACTACTTCTACATTATAGTTTGTTTGGCCGGGTGTGTACTTTTGAAGGTTTTACCATCATCGCCATGACAGGGAAACACTTAAAAAAATTAAATAATTCTCCTAAAAGGTGATGATAGTTGCTTTTTTACAGTTTCAAAAATGTACACCACGACAATCAGTTACATTTATGACCTCGAAACCTACAAATTGCCTTGTGCCTTTCCTCGTTCTGAACATAAATAGGCTCCTTTTAAGTTTCGAGTATTGTTAAAAAGTACACGTGACCTAGTAATGGACTCTAAGTTCGCTTCACTTCATTGAACCGCAGTGTCAATATCTTTATCGGATGATTGCTAACTTGTTTGACTACAACAAGCTGTTCCATCCTTATCAGTTGATTGCTGTGATAACAAGTGACAACATTTTATCACACAAAAGCATTACAAGTTTCATAGTCTACTTCCGTCGTTTACAACGATGAAAGCAAAGCAAAGAGTCTTCACTTGACTTTTGATATATTTCACTGGGTGACTCTACATTCAAGAGCCACAAAACCATTGTATTCCTCAAGCCGTTGTAAAGATTTCCCTCATTACGTACCACAAAACTAGATGTGACTTCTTTTGCAAATAAAAAAAAAACGTAAACATTGAGTCTTCTTCAGGCTACCGTGAATTGTCGCCACGGCAGAAAGTTAATGCCCGCTTCCGTTTCCACACTCATAAATTAGGCATGTGTATCTTTATACGAAAAAAAAAAAATCAACGGGGGGAAAAAATCGAGAGCGATACTCTTTGTAACAATTGTAATTTCTTTGCGACTTTTACTTCGTCTGCCCGGACTTTTACTTTTAGAATGTAAAATAAAAAACAAAACACGATTGTAATAAATTTTACAAATTGGCTAGGCTTATGGCCTTCTGCTTATTATTGGTTCAGCCCACTGCTGAACCAGCCGGTGGTGCGTTTTGTTGAGAAGATAGGCATTTCTGAAAATTTACAAGTGAAAAGAAAAGCAATCAATTCAACTTCGACCTGGTTTCGTTCATTTTATGTAACTTCAACTGTTAGCTTCTGAGGAATTGCCATCGCATTTAATTATGTGCTGCACACGTGCATACAGAATTGAAGAAGACAAGACACTACTTATAAATCATACGTAGAATAAGATAATTATAGCACTTCACTGAAGGTATCTGGTTTTATTATTATAAAAGTTACGCAAGTCGTGCAAACCGTTGGGGGACACTCGAAATCAGTGTTGCAGCGCAACTGCAGTTGTAAACTTATGTAAGATCATTCACATAAATATGCCATGCGATGGTTTTGATAATGCCGGCTTAAGTTCGTTTTAAATAATTAAGCGGCTTGCTGGCGGCTAATGAGAGTGAGAGCGGTTAAGGGGCTGTATCGGGTTTTTGGTATGCTCATAACGAATTCGCTGTTGGTGAAAAAAAAAAAAATAAAGTAAAAGACTTTTTAGGAAAAGTCGGTTTAATGGAAGCATAAATGACACGGCAGTTAATTATTTTAACTGTGCACTTTCCACAGGATTTAAATTCCAATTAAGGAATGGATAATTTTAAATGAGTGCCCTTTTTACCACGGGTTTACCACTATTCCAATTTGCAAATAAAAGTTGGAATAATGTTAAGTGGTTAAGAGAGAGAGAGGTGTAGTTTTATGTGGTGTTAGTCATTCTATTCGTGCCTTGTTCCGGCTGATTAGATTTTTGTAGTAACTAAGCTTAAGAATGTATCTTTAAATGCCAAAGATTTGAAGGTAAGACTTTTTCTGGAATGGGAGCTATTATAGTGACCACTTGTACTTAATTAACAGAAATCTCAGACTTAGTTTTAATGATTTCCAACTTTCTCGGAAGATATGGACAGAAATTATGTACATCAGATATCTGTGCAACTACTCGCATATGGTGATGACATTCAAATCATCGGCATCATAATGGGCAGTCAGTGTGGCGTATGTGAGCATCGTGAAGGAAGCGACTATGATGGGTTTTCAGACGACGTCTTGAACAAAATGTTAATATTGACACCTTTAACTTCAAAATAGTAAAAAAAATGAAAAAAATAAAATGTCTACCAAGGGTCCGAGGTTAAAATCATGCAATGACGTCACCGTCGAGATAAGATGAAAGATCAACCTAGCCAATCGCTTTGTTTTTGGGTCTGAAAGGCAAGTGAGGAGTAAAGTTCCTTCGAAAACCCAAGCCTAGATAGTCATATTCCTGCTGTATGGCACAGAAGCATGGACACTAACCAAAGCGAACTGTACAGCAACATCGATATGGTCAATCTAGTTCGGGTTTCTCGTCTGAGATGGCTAGCTCAAGGACCAATCCTTCGTCCAGAAAAGTCTTCGACTCCAACCCCTAGGGGCGCTAAAGGAAGACCAAGCCTCCGCTGCCGTACGTATCTGGAGAGGGACCTCAAATCACAACACCATGCTAGACCAACACCTAGATGCTAGATGCTAGGTCCAGGCTTGACTGTAGAGCCATCCAAAGAAGAAACTACACTCACCCACAGAAACCTATTTTATCGTCGATTTTTTACAATCCAACATTGTGAGCACGATATATCACCAGTTAAGGGTAACGAATAAAGATGTTGAAACTTTGCAAGGCTTTAAAATCTTAAGAAGAGCAACAATATGTTTCGAAAACATTTCGCCTTAAATGCGACTCTACCAGGTAGGCGATCTCTTGAGAGACGAAGTAGTTGATTGTTTACACGCGCCTTTGGCTTCCATTATTCCTATAGACCATGTGTGAAGCAGTGTTTACTGTTGATCGATTTTTTGTAGGACTGCAGTTTCTACAGTTCTATTCTGATGTGGTTTTATAATTATACTGTGTAAACAAGTTTAACTTTTTTCACTTGGTTCACATGAAAATATGATTCGCCAGCTTAACACGAATTGAAATATTGAAAGAAAATTGTTGTATCACGCCAGGTTTAGTAGAGACTTTTCTATGACATGACTTGGGTGACTTTTGTACACATCAATGATACAACTTTATTGTTATCCTCAACCAAGTGTTGCGGGAAGTAATTCAAAAGATGTACTTTATATATGAAACGTGACTTAATGGGTAAATATTTTTTTTTCTGTTGCTCGCTAAGTATATCTTATACGAATCACTATCATATTCAGGAGATGGGTTATTTTTTTGGTGTTGTACAGTTTTATTTAAGAAATTGGTAACAATTGGTTAGGGTTGATGGTTTTACATCTCACGTAATAGAACTAATTTCTGGCTTTCCCCAAAGTAGTAGGTAAAATAGTCCTTTACTGGCTGTATTCGTTTTTAACTGGATAGCGTAACACATTAGAACTGAATACTTTGAAATGTAAAATATTTACAGCAAAGCGTATTGCAGCGCCGATCTCATATGATAATTTTATTATTTCCTACTTGTCAGTCTTGATGTACACCTAGTCACAAACGTCTCCATACGACGTGGAATCTCTCTCGAATCTCCTCTCTCTTGAAAAATAGGAAATTGCATTTTCCTGAACATGAACTTTTTTCATTGTCATATTTATGAACGACATAAAATACTTACATTTGCTTACGCACCCTAAATAAGGAATGATGACTCAAAACAAACGAAAGAAAAAACATTTTAATTTCCAATCGTATGTAGATTTTTGTGACTAGGTTTAGTTAAGGATAGGGATCATATTTGAAATTAAGTTTGAATATTTGAATTAAGTAAATTATTTACTTCTCCATATTTATCAGAATCCAAGTCTTTGTTAGCATTTTATAAATGGAATAGAAAATACTCGCCCTATAGTCTATATACTGCTTGCTGGTCAGGAACCATTCAGAATCTTCTTCTTCATTTGGCGCTACAGTCCGGGGTGGACCTGGGCCTCAACCAATAAGCCTCTCCAGCTAGCACGGTCTCTGGCTAGCTGTCTCCAGTGTCGCACGCTAAGTTGGTTGATGTCCTTCTCCACCTGGGTGCGCCACCTTAAACGCGGGCGTCCTCTGTTGCGTTGTCCCACGGGTTCGGAGTCGAAGACTCTCCGGGCCGGAGCTGAGTTGTCCATACGCTCTACATGGCCTAGCCATCTTAGGCGTTGGATCCGAAGACGCCTGACTAGACTCATGTCGCTGTACAGCCCGTACAGTTCGTGGTTGAATCTTCTCCTCCAAAACCCGCCAACGCAAACAGGACCAAAGAACGCACGCAGAGCTTTTCTCTCGAAAATACCAAGGACTTCCTCATCCGCTTTTGAGATTGTCCATGCCTCCGCGCCGTACAGCAGGACTGGGATGATCAAGGTCTTGTATAAGGTCAGCTTGGTCCTTCGAGAGATGGCTCTACTACTCAATTGCCTCTTGAGCCCATAGAAACAGCGGTTGGCAAGAGTTACTCTGCGTTTGATCTCGGTACTGATGTTGTTTGTACTGTTTACTGCGGAGCCGAGGTAGACGAAGTCCTTGACCACCTCGAAGTTATAGCTGCCCATTGTGACGCTCTGTCCAAGACGTCGATGTTGTGTGTCCTTTCTTGATGACAGCATATACTTCGTTTTGCCCTCATTCACCGCTAAACCCATTTTAGCCGCCTCCGCCTCAATGCCAGCAAACGCCTCTTTGACGGCTCGCTGTGTTCTGCCAATCACGTCAATGTCATCTGCGTGCTAGCAGTTGTACGGACTTCTGGAAGATCGTGCCTCTAGTGTTGGCGTGTGAGTCTTGCACGATCTTCTCCAGGATGATGTTAAAGAAATCACATGACAGCGCGTCACCTTGTCTAAATCCTTTTTTGACATTGAAGGTCTCGGTGAGTTCGTTACCGACCTTGATGGAGCAGCGAGAATTCTCCATCGTCATCCTGCACAACCTGACGAGTTTGGCAGGAATGTCAAAACTAGACATGGCGTTGTATAGCTCGTCGCTATGCACGCTGTCATATGCGGCCTTGAAATCGACAAAAAGGTGGTGGGTGTCGATTAGCATTTCTTGGGTCTTTTCCAGGATCTGCCGTAGTGTAAAAATCTGGTCGATGGTGGACTTCAGAATAATCCTTCATTATTTCGGAATCTCTATATAGGTATCTTTATTAGGTTTTCACCATCTGTAAATTAAATACCTTTGACGAAAATCCTCCGTATGATGCAAGATATTTACCATGCAAGACCTAAGTATGTGACAGTGGACAATTTTAGGCAATTCGTTTTATAATTAATCATCATATAAATTCTCGAAAATAGGTTTCGTTCATATATATAGAAGACACTTTTATCTCTCTCAAAGATAATGTATAACTTGCAATTTTTTTACCACAAAACCTCACCAGACGGTATAACAATTTCTCTCTTCTTATATTCGCACGGAACATTTATTTTATTCGAAAGTTAAACTTTCTTGGTCTTACGAAATTGCCAAGTTCAAAATTCGCCTGCTATTCGCTCGCAAGCACTTCATTAAAAACATGAGGTCACCATGAAATTATTTTAAAACGATCTTCGTGTCACCCAAAAATGCCTCTTCAAGATTTGCAGATGACCTCCAATAGAGTGATAGCCCTTAACAAATAGCAATTACTTTATTTTTTTGTTGCTCATGCACACAGGTTGTTGTGTGTAATCACAGGTTAGAGTAATGATACACCTCTTGGAAGGGCTTCTAGTTTGAACCTGGTTATTACAAACGCAAAGTTACGTAAAGGGTCAAGATCTGACATACGGCGCACCTAAATGGAAAAACATATTTTTTGTACACACACATACACTGGACTTTCGAAGCAACTAATTCTCACATCACTAAATGTGTAGTAAATTAGCAAGGATCACATCTGCGGAATACTTCGCTTGTGTGCCTTTCAAATCTCGTTTCCACTTGGTGCTGGCTTATTTGCATTCTAGGTCAAAGCTTTCAACAAATGTAACCCACGGGAATTCGAAGTTAAAACATTTTTTTCGCAGTCACTGGCACAGATGTATGAAGAGATTGTCTCAGCAGACTTACTCAATTACCTGCCTCCCATCACAGCATGCTGTTTAGCAACCAACCTGAGTCATGACTAACGCCAAATTCACGACTTCCCCCACACTTCGGGGCAATTAACTCAAGTGCTATCAAGACAGATCTAAGATCTCACCTTGCGTTTCCCGCGATTCAATCCAACTTTGACATGATTGCCTTCAGAAACACTTGTCCATTCGTGCATATGGGACAGCACATGAATGTGCGTATGTGCTTAGGTTTGCTCATGTGGATACACACCGTCCACATTAGTCATGTAGAATTAAAGAGTTGGCTAATTAGCCAACTTCGCTTGCAAATTCGGCCCGAAAAGAACGCAAATAGCGAAATGAGCTTGAGGTACGCCATTAAGTCAGAGTCAATAAATTGATCGTAATGGTATTTTGCCATTTTTAAGCGGCTTTTCTCAGAATTTTAAAAAACAAAACCTTTTGTCTCTGCTGAGAGTTTCTTAAATTAGTTGAAAGTGAAAGTGTGTAAATACGTCGGTAGATATTTGTGCAGTGAATGCTTGAAGGCAGCTTCAATTAGGCACACACGTTAACCCAGTTCTGTGCTCCCAAAATTCGTACATTCCATCCGTCATGTGGTCCTCAAACCATTGTATCGCTGCAGCCTTTATGTCCCAATTGACTGTAAGTCGAAGTATTTCACATGCAAATTTCTAGCAGCCGCCTGTCACACACTCAGCTTGAAACTGGATTTAATTGGGCCAAGCTAAATTATTTGCGTCCTCATCTGCATGCATGTGCTCTGGTGGAGGAACAAACGACAAACGGATGACGACGATAACGTCTACGGTGATGAAGACGAACGCAACAGTGCAGAGAAAAACTAACAAAAAAATCACTGCAACGTTCCTCGACAGCCAGACAGGGAGGTCTGGAATTTATCACTTTTAATTGAATCGGCGACACAACAAACATCAGGTGAAGCGAGGAATCCATTCACTCAAACTAGTACGTAGTGGAATTAAGACGTTTTTCCGTTTCACGTACATTCAGCCGAAGGAGGCGAGCCGCTCAGTCGAAAAGTGGATCAACAAAATGCGTCTTTGTAGCAAGAGCGAACTAATTACACGCACACTCATGGCTGTCTCACTGCCGAAAGCCATGAGTCTGCGTGCGCTTTGGCGTTAGAATTGAGTTCATTCGTAGCTGACACGGTGTCTAGGGCATGTGCAAGTTAAATTGAATAAGGGGGTTGATGCGGCGGAGTGCGACACCCTCAGACGGGGAGCAAACTTTACAGGTTGACGATTCTACTGAAAATGATGACGATGCATTAGAGGCATGTCACCAAGGGATGATGTGTGATTGCGACGGATTTGAAATTGAAGTTTTCCCATTCTAGTGTCACCGTGCATCCTTTTTCATGTTTTCCCTGCGACAGTGGGAGTGGACTGAAGTTTTATTACCTTTTTTGCGAATGTCTGCAAATGTTGTCTAAAATGAAAAAGGGGCTTCCACTCGTATGTATGTCGGCATGATTTTAAATTGCATAGGGTAATCTGTACATGTTGTAAAAAGGGGACAGATTCTGAGTTAAACAAGAAATATAAATTAAATCCATGGAGAAGGGGTCGTTTGCATACATCGCCGTAAAAGTTTAATCAGTCATGTCCACTCAATGCACATAGACAAAATGTTGAAATATTGTACTTGCAAGAAATGTTTGCTGTTTCAAAAAGTAATCATGACTGACTTTTGAAATTATTTGTACCACGCAAACAGTTTAATGCAAATAAAATAGAAACTATGTCGCGTGTGTATATACTGTTGGCTATGGGTGGAGCGATGAAGAAATAACGTCTTTCACTGCTACAGTCCATTAAAAGTCAAGTGTACAATGAGATGTGTGATCACGTTCCATATTATAACTTCAGATAAACGAAATGTAGAAAGCGTCATTCTTGTTAGTTACTTTAGTTCAGCAATATTGACTTGCACAAAAAAGACACATTAAAAGTTTCGCAAATCCTTAATTTGCTTTCCAGCAACGGCGAAGTCTATTCGGTCACTTCAATTGCTGTACGCAGAACATCTATTAGAAAAATATGCAGTACTCATTATTAGGTGTAAGAAAGGAAATCCATTATCTGTACACGGAATTCAAGGCCGTACATACCGTACTTAAAATGGCTCGATTTAGTTCCAGGCCGTTTTTGCTGGATTATGTTTGTTGTTATGTTGCCACTTTGACGTACTCCCTACTTGTGAAAAAACTTGTCCTGTCTCACAAGCCTCTCTTGAGGCGAACTTTTCACCAGCAAAATCATTCGCCACGCACAGGAACAGGCGGCAAAAACTTGGTGCTAGGTCCGGACAAGCTTCGGGAGTTATCGATGTGTGTGACCTGGCACTATCCTGCTGAAACATAATGTCTCTCACTCTCACAATGCCAAAGATGACTGAGAGATTGCTTACTTCAAACGGTCCAATTGTTAGCAATACAGGCCCGAATTAAAAGTCTTGCCGTAAGAAATCAGCTCCTAGTGTATGACACAGCACGACCTTTCTGGCAGTTAAACTTAGCTTGGCCACCCTTTGCGCCGACTCACAATGATTCGGCCACGACAGCTTTCGCTTGACGGTGTGTTAAGAGATTCACTTTCCGTCACAAGTCACCAACAAGTTCTTTTTTGCTATTCAGCAGTGATTCGCAGATGGATAGCAACGAGCCTCTTTTTTTATCCAGCGTTGCTCAAATAGTTCCAAACAGTTTTTGTGCAATGTTTAGCTCTTGAGCAATGGAAACCATTCTCATAGGACGGTTAGACTCGATGATTTCCTTGATTTTTTCAACATTTTCGACAAGTGGCCTTTCAGAGCGTGGTGCGTCTCTGACATCATAATTACTGGAACCGAATCGACGGAAACAAACTGCGCAAAACTTACTGTTACAGTATCAAGGCCATAAACATTATTCACTTTATCAAAACCTTGGCTGGCGTTTCCGCCTTTGTCAAAGTAAAACTGTCAAATATGGCGTATTTTCTCTTTGAGTCAATCAATCACAAATTTGTCCGTAAAGTTACTTTAAGTAGGAAATCTTTCTAACGGAACTTAGTTTGCTCCGATTGCTCCGATATAGATTACTAAAGCCATCTGCTGGAAAAATAATGGATTTCTTTTTTACTACACCTTATAAATATTTGGGTATAGCTCCAGCTCTAGCCTAGGTCTCTAAAACAAGTGTGTAATCCAAAAGATTGAGGTCTGGTCTTGGTTGTAATTTTTGCGTTATTAGCGGTAGCTGAGACTTGTTGGAAGGTCCTCAGTTTATTTTCGAATATTATTGTGTCAAGAGCGATTTTATAACCTTTTTTCCCAAAAAATAAAGCTTGGTCCCTCCATCATACTCGAGTCCCCACCAAATACGATGTGCTCACAGTTAACTCTCTCTGCTCACTCTGCCTTCAGATGAATGTTGCAATGACCGAGCCTAGGTAGGTATGAGGGGCTGCTAGTGAGAATTCATCAGCACACTTAGACCACATTTTGGTCCATTGTGATACCCAGAGTCAGACTACTACTACTGATTGACCACTCCAGCGATAGTGACGTTAATTTAATCCCAACGGCAAATGGTGATGATAATTTTGTTTTATCTGGGCCTCGAGCCGGGGACTCCACTAACCAAGGCAGGCAAGCACTTAAGCAACTGCACCATCCAGTCGTTGACTGAACCTAGGTCTTATAATTTTGTTTGTTGATACACTCTTCTATGGTTTTATTCGTATAATAGCGAAGCTTATCCCCATTCCTTGATTTCTGAAAACATTATCGTCGACCAAAACATTTGCTGGTCCTAGTGTTTTAATGAACCAAAACTACTGACAGGCCTTTATATATTTTGAGCTAAAAAAAGTTTTACAGGAAAAAATTCGTCCGTCTCATACCACCCTTTGATTGGTGAACTGCCTTCATACTTTCCACCACATAACGCTTCCGAGACAACCTACATACATCAGCATATTCGAAGTGCATCGATCCACTCGCGATTGGCTTTCTCCATAACTCGTTCCAAAATAATTTCATCTGAGCTTAAGTCGAAAAATCTAGGCTATCAAGACCCGCACAAGAATAACCCACGATGCAAAGTAATTTGTTAACTTCAAGTGATGTTTGCCGCCTCACTACACGCTGGAGCATACACCATCTACGCGGCTTTAAATTCTGCAGAACATGTTTTGTGTGCGAAAAAAGAAAGAACAACATTTCCGCACTTGTTCACTGTCCGTATCTTCTATATATACACACACATGCCAACAATAAGCGAATTCTTTCCTGTTGCCAAGAGTTTTATTATTTGCTCTGATATATAAGATTGCAATCGGGAGAGGATGCTGCGTTAATCGCATGCTCGACTGCCTGATACCGAATGCATGAGTTCAGCATCAAGATATGAAACTGGATGTAATTTGGCTTAGGGAAGGGCTTCAAGTACTGCTGCAACGGCCGAACCAACATCATCCCATCGGCTGTAGTGAGAGAAGCGGGTCAGAAAACAGAAACAGGGCCGTCGTTGAACTCGCCAGATAACATCGTCGGGGGGACTTTGGTTTGTTCATTTGCTGGTTGTGACTTTATGTAGGTCAGTCTGTCAAATGGATTGATTTATTTGATATCTTATGAGTTTGGTTGGACCTACTTGAATAAATGTTTGAGAATTTTCAAGAACTCCTCTTGCAGTTGATAAGGGAATGGCGTTTGGCGGAGGTTCAATTGGGTTTCAAATTGAGAAACTAGGACCTTGTGCTCAGAGCAGAGGACTCGCAGTCCATGTTGACCCCACAAAAATACTAGGCGACATTGTATGAGTGAAGTGGGGCTGAGATTTCAACTTGAGGAAACAAAACAAAGCGAAATTGGCCTTATTCCAGTATAAAAGTTTGTGAAAGGGCCAGAAATAACTGACTTTATAGTTCGGCCTTATTTCGTTCAACTTTTGTTTCACGTTACCAAACTAGTACCTGGCAATGCTTGCACTGCTGGTCCTTTCATCATTTCAGTATCCTGTCAAGGCACTTAACGACCAGGTGTTCTCTTAAGCTGCTGTAACATTGAATACTCCCATAAGAACATTTCATTGCATAATTGGCAATCTATCGAACAGCCTCTCCCACGCCAGCCTATGGCAATACACAAAAAAAAAAAAGAAACAATATTATGTTCTTATGTGAATACACTCACAATTCCATTGCAGAAGTGATTCTGTAGCGGCAACCATGTCGTATCGGGTTCCAACCTCCCCTGATCAGTACATCAATTTCTTGATCTGAAATTTGAACCATGTCAGTGACACTGTATTGCCACAGCTCCCCACCGGTCCCCATTGTACCGGCGCGGCGGCCACCTACCTACGTACCACCTGTGTATGTAAAGCAGCACCAAGTGCTGAGTGCGTGTGTGTGTGTATGGTCAAATGTTATGATCACCCTGTCCTGTGTACAGGGTGTTTGGCGGGCGAGTTCTTAACTCGTAACTACTTTAGTGACACTGTCGATACATATAACGGACAAATTGTGTGTCAATACGAATGCCTACGCAATTTTTGTGACGGGCTGGAGCAACAACGAATGAATCGAAAGCAAAACCACCCAAGCCACCATGGCCGGAGACGTGTTAGTTGTAGACTTGTATCTGCATTAGTTGAGAGTTAGTGTCACCATCGTCATCGTTGTCGCCAATATAAGATCCAGGAAGTGCGATGCACTTAAACGCAAGCAGAGACAGTGAGAGAGAGAGAAAGAGAATTAGGTAGATGCAACGTAGAAAGGTGCGGAGTCGACGAAGGAGAAAGCGGAAAAGAAATGTCACCATAAACGGGCAGAAGTTGACAAACGTCAAATGCGACTGCGTGCAAAGTCAGAAGACTGTCTGCGGTCTGTGTGTGGAGCCGTGATGAAGCAAAACCACCACCAATCGGTGTACCACCGCAAGGCAAATGGAGATAGAAGATGCTACTCCTATAACGCACAGAGAATCATCAATGGGTAATGGATTTATTGCAAGATGTGTGTGTCTTTCCTCTGAAGAAGCTTGGGTTACGTCAAATGGTTTTCACGGTGGCAGAAGTGAAAATGTTACGATCGTGATCGATGGATTCGTCAGAGTGCCTTTTCACAGATTTAACTCGTCCTTAGAGGGGTTGAGGAAGGACATAAGGTGTTGTTTGCAAGTGCTCAGTCAACTTTCACACTAAACAAAGGTACTTCTCTGTACTTTGGGGTGGAGATAGACTACTTTAATGATGAGAACCGATGCTCTATTCCGTCCACTTGTGTACTAAGATTTAACGAGAAGTGTCCTGATGATTTTGGAGAATTTTCAGTGAAACTTCTCCGCAGCAGACAAGCAGCAATAAGCCGGGACCATCATAATTGGTATTTGAGTAGTGGTGTCCGTTCTGGAGGTGTAACTCTTTTTTCGATTTTTCCTAGACATTAGAATAAAAGCGTGCACTCTCAATTTAATGAATAAAATGAAGAGAGTAACATTCAAAAGGAGTCATCTCGGTTCCAGAACACATACAGGTCGTCTACTCATATTCATTGTTTCTAATGATTTGTCTTTTGAAATGTTTATACGTCTTGTATTAAAGAGAATCTAAACAGTGTTCGTCTCTACAAACGCTTTGATGTCCTTACACTTGTCCGTAGTACGTATGTGTAAAGAATGCATGCAACTAATATTTTTGTGTCGCTTCCATGTTCGTTTTTGCTTTAGGTGTGCTTTAGGTTATTAGGTGTGTCCGTAGTTGAGATGTTAAAATACACGAGGAGCCTTATCGTCATCTCTGAAAAAAAAGGTGTCCCCTTATAGGGGGGAGTCCGTAAGGAGAAGTTTCACTATACTTCAGTTGAAGTCAGTTGAATGAGAAGTTGGACTTGGAATATGATCGTCTTTTTTTCAGGACAATTATTCTCTGCCTGAGCATTGCAATTGACTCGAGCACCTCCCGACAAAGCCACGGAGGCGAAGCGCCCACAATAACTTTAATCTATAGAACACAGCCGTTTTATCGAAAACATTTCGTGAACACAGCTAGACACTAAAAGTGCTCTTGTGTCACACAGGATTTTGAAATAATTGCGCTCTGGAAGCCATAAAAATCGTGCCTTGTGTACTTCATGCATGAACTAGTTCAAAAAGGAGCTCTAATAAGTGAATTTAGTGGACTAGTTCACAAGGTCATTTTAATTTATTTCATTTAGTTCAGTAGTTCAACAAACTCAGGTATACTTTTGTCTGCATTCA
This sequence comes from Eristalis intricaria, assembly GCA_964034865.1. Taxonomy (NCBI): domain Eukaryota; kingdom Metazoa; phylum Arthropoda; class Insecta; order Diptera; family Syrphidae; genus Eristalis; species Eristalis intricaria. The sequence goes on along the minus strand of OZ035875.1, from coordinate 88,932,044 downwards.
TGTGACTCATTAACAATTACTGAACTAAATCGAACTAAATTTAATGCTTTGTTTTGCATTTCTGTACATCCGTTTTTTTTGTGTGAAACTACCGCAGAACAAGCAAATCGAGCATCGTTGAAATATTGAAAACTAGTTCTAAAATGAGTGTTATATAGCCCAAATAGTGCGGTTCTTGAAAATGCCGAAAAAGCCCCATCCTTGACTGCTGTACAAGACAACACTGATGGACAGATGAGAATGCGGATGGGAACAAGTCGACTTTTATTTTTACTGAAATTGAAGATAATGATTTGGACGACCTCTGGTTCATGCAGGATGGCGTGCCATGCCAAACAACCCATGACACAATTGATCTTTTGCGCAGCCGTCCTGGCAATGCCAATTGGCCGCGTCGAAACATTTGACAGCTGGCCAAGACAACCACTTGAACGACGTTCTATTTCATTATTAATGGGAATGTTTGTTCTTAGTTATAAAGCCAATGCACATGGAAAAAATTTAATTTTCTTCATTTGTGCGCGTTTTTAGAAATTCCTTTCTATATATATTTGGCCCGCCCTGTATGTAAGTCAATTCTTGCATATTGGAAATTCGAGTAGCGCTGTTATTGTTTGCGATAATTTGACGAACAAACGGCGAAAATCGCACAAGACTCAATTTCTTCAGCAGTGAACTACATCAAACTAAATGACCTAGAAGAACGAACTAGTTCAATGAATTGATTTGAACTAATCTAAGCGCTCTCTGGACTGAACTAAAATGCATAAGATACTTTTAGAAAAATACAATTACTCACACAAACTTTTGGTACAGACTATACAGCGTATTTAATAAATTACCTCACGCGTGACACATTTCAAAACGACCGCGGCTGGACATTGATTAAAAGTCAGTCGCAATATACTCCAGATGAACACACCGCATGCACGTGTACGCACAAAGAAAAAACTGTCACTCCAAATCCTTAGTCAAACTGGTTTTCAGAACGCATGACTGTCCTTTGAATTGTGGCAGCAATGTGGTCACTTCATTCATATAAACCAATCTCTCACTAGATTCAATCAATTCCAAGAAATCCCCACTCACCCCGCCCGAGAGATAAGGTGCAGTCGATCAAATCGTAAATCTCGGACATGTGCTAAAGTGCCAATGTAACAACGAGTCACTGGCCACTGCGACATGCCATTCCACCTCATCGACCAGCTGCAACAGAATAATTCTTACGAAACTCACCAGCAGCAGCGGGGGTTCAACTCAAATATGTTTGTTTGTTTCTTCTCGGTCTATTATTTTCAGCACTTGCAGGCCTTCGAAGATAAGACATGCCACCACAATTTTGCTCTCCCCGTCCGTCGTTGTTCGTTCGGCCCACCATGCGGACCCTAGGAATTTTTTCCAAAGAGAACCAGTTCCTTCCTACATACTCCCAACGTGTGGATATCTTGTATCACCCAGCCACTTGAATTCCGCAGCTAAAGTTGCAATTGTTGTGAAAAGTGTAGAGCGACCCAATTGGATAGAAATTTGCATAAGCCCAATGCTGGGCACAGTTTCCCAAACAAAAACGTATATTGCACTGCCGTCAAAGTAAAATTTCGCGTAGGCCGCACATACCATACTCCACACCGGCTTGGGGTCCTAAAATTTCAACACTTTAAGCGGAGAAACATGCCGCCGCCGCTAAGTGAAGTCAACTTATGCTGACTATGCTGTGTTCAGCGCGAAATACCCGTACTCACACTATTAGGACTCGATGCGCTCCAATTAGTCCGACTGCCATATCGTTTGGTATCTGAGGTTTTTTTTTTTTTTCTTTACTCTTTCCATGAACAGAGCGCTCGGTGGCATTAGCGATTTGAAGTCAATGTGCGGGTGCATGGAGTGGCTGACACCTCTATGCTGGTGACACTTATTTTCGCGCCAATCTTTGAAGAATTAAAGTAATTCCCTGTGACATATTAGAAGCATATGAACTGTCTGTCGCACACACACGTGCAATATTTTGACTGACTGTCCGTAAGATGGCCATGCAGAGGTAATTTTTGTGAGCCGTCGTCATACAATCTGCTCGTAATACGCAGGTGTTTAGGGTTTCAAATTTGGTGCAGGTCGTTTGACCGGTCTCGGCTGGTGGAGTGGGGCGTCTCTCGTAGACACACAGCAACACTCTTGCCTGACACTGGATCGGGTTACATGACACGCTAATGCATGCGTAGACTGATAATCAGTTCATGTGATGTCACGGGTGATTGTAATGTAATTAAATCGGTGTGTTGTCCGGCGCGAAAGGAACGACACTCGCTCAACAGTTGCATGCACTGATTTATGAAGAACCGAGAAGGGGGTGTTCACAAGGTTCACAAGCAAGGACCCAACCGATGAGAGATTACTCTTGTCAACTAGAGAGAGATAGTCCGTCATAACACTCCGATTTCTCATGCGTATTTGTCATTGACGGCTTTCAGTTCACAAACGATGATTGGGCGAATGATCAAATCTTGGATTTCACAAAGTGAAACAGCTTCCGCATCTCGTCTTAAAATTGCCTACAAAACTTTCACTAATAAATTAGTATCATGTCTGTTTCGAGATGATTTATTTGTTTATTGTTTTAAACTAGTCGTCGGATGAGCCTACAAGTAGCCCATGGCGTCAAAAGTTTCAATTATGTTACTGAAATGATGGTGGCTAGTGAGAGAAAGAAAGAAAGTCAAGTCAAGCTCTCGGCATCAAATTGCCAACAATGTCACATGCGTTCAGTAACCTAAATCCACAAACAAAAAAAAAAAAAAAAAAACAGTAGGCGCACTCGATTCTGCTGTGCCCACTTCAATGTGGGAGTCGTTGTTTCATTTAACGCCGGCGTTTGAGAACATAATTGTTATGGAATTCCTGCCGTACTTCCTTTCGACTGCACACAGCGTCAATTAAGTTGTCAGAACTTTTGTCACATTTACAGGCAATTTAATTGAAGGGGGTCTCGTTTCTGAGCCAGCCCCATGCATTCATATAAGGAACCCAACGCCTCCAAGGCAAGATAGATTCTGTGTGTGTGGCTGTCAAAAGCTAACCGATAATTAGGTTAATTGGATTAAGCGGTTCTAGCGTGTGTGTATATACATTTTTATATTCTACTACCCACTGCATGCCGATGGCGGAGATTACAAGCGAAGATTAGACGCAAGATACAAATTGGCGATTTATGTATTACGGGCATAAATTTCATGCTTAAATACCTCGCGTGGAAACCGATTTGCGGGAAATCGTGCGTGGGACGTGGCTGCTTTTCATATGGGTTTTGAATGCCATTATGCGAGAACACTTGTTTACGGCAATCTGCTTGTACATTAATATTTATATCTGCATCATCTCACTTTTGTGTTTCTCTTTTCAGACGCTCGTCGTGGACTGTACAACAAAGGTAAGTACTCCCCCATTAATCGCGAGCTCTAACTACTTGGAAGGGCGACAGAAATCTGGAAGAAAGCCCTTGGGTGCCATTGAAAACTGTGTGCACTTCAGTGCCTCAAGTGACGATGGACGGATGGATGAATGGATGGATGGACGATAATCAGCTTGCGACTTTGTGCTTGTCCGGGTTCTTATTCTGTCTCTCATTCCAAGATAAACTCATAACAATCAACGCTAACGCCATCAAGTGGTGTGACACTTTGCGTGATACGTTTGCGCGTAACGCAGAGATTGGAACTACCAAAGCGGCGGTTTCTGGTACTGTTTTTGTTGTTGCTATATGTCTGCGAAGAAAATTCCCTCTTCATCCCAGACCATGATAGGGTTGAACTGCGTTTTATGTGCGGTTTCAGTGGTTTTGTCCTCGTCATGCAGTAGCTGGCAGAAGGTATCGCCTTTTGCGTGAAATGAACCCACACCTAGTAGATACACGTCGAAGTGAAATTACGTCTTGTGGTCGATTAAATGAGACGAGTGTGTACACTCTGTTGGTGGATCGCATAAACATAAATTCCACAGATACACCCGTCTTCGTTGGTTGACTCATTCAGCGGGACGAACAAAAAAAAAAAAACACACACACACAAAACCCCGCAAAGACAAAAAGATACAAAAAGTATCTCTAATTAGCCCCGACTGGGTGGCAGTGCATGTGCGGTGCATTGCGCACTTAATGGATAATGGTAACAAATCTGTAGTGAAAATATAGTTCAAACCTAGTGCGGCGATGACGGGAGTTGCAAGCTGAGGCAATTTCACATCGAGTAGCTGAGTGGCTTGATGTAACTCTCTTTCCTATAAAGTCGGGACTAATTTGTTGCGGTAGGCTGTCTCATGTCTGGCTTGCAGTTCTCTTACGTAAAGTCTAAGTCGTGAGGAGAAATCTCTTTAGTGATGGGAACTATTTTGCCCACCAATTTTGTGTGATGATCTGGTTAGCGTAAGATTAACAGTTTTATTAAAGTGCAACTGGACATGAAAAACTAATTTGGCTTTGATTGGGATTAACGAGGTTTTTATTCGAAACGCAGATAGAAATGTATGGACTGTCAGGCACATAAAGTTGACAGCGGCAAAACTGGGTTGTGAAAGTGTTATTTCCAGTTTTGAATTGTAAACGATTAACAAGTCGGAGTATCACTTTTGAGAAAAAACCAATTCGCATTTGTGTGACAATTTGGTTTTGAAACAGGAAAGATGCAGGGACATCTCGTTACTCTGTGTGTCAAGGGGCTCGTAATTTAACAAGTGAGTTAGATTTGTCATTTATAAATGGCCACTTGTATTGATTTGAATTTCCTGAACTATAGGTAATGGTTCTTAGCGATGTTATTCATCGTGGTCGCAGGATAAAATATTTGCCAATGAGACTTCGAGTTCATAATATGGTGTAGATGCACTTGAAATTTTGAGTTTGTATATGTTGGATGTTTTGGTGTTTGTGGAGGCCTAGCTTTTAGACGACTTTTGGGATCTGGGTGAAACTTGGTAGAAACATGACTTGGTTTCTGGGTTACGACATTGGCTACTATGAAGGTTGACGTTACCAGAAACTATGGCACAGCGAGTTTTGAACCAAAAATGTAGCAAAATTTACATTGCAAAAGTAAGTACATATGCACACATGTGAGACAACCAGAGGGATTTGCCAATTTAGTGTGCACTGAACAAAATTATAAGGGATTTGTTTACAAGAGCAACCCACGTCAAAGCTTAGTAAAAATAGGTGTGGCGCGACAGTAGGACCTGGGTGTACTTTCCACAGCGCCCACTCGTGTTGTGCGTGCTTTTTTCCTTTCACGAGTGTATGGGGTTCTATTCTAACTCCGAACTGTGAAGTATTAGAAGCTTCTTATAGACAGGAGTACTCTTTGAGCATTGGTAGTTACTCGAAAGAGGTGGAACAGTAGTTATCAAAGGTTGAACCTCACACCATTTGCGATTAGTCGACCCACCAACCCGTAGTTGCAGCTTTGGTTCATCACCCACTGTATCCTTACAGCTTTTGGACTATTATCATATTTTTCTCTGTACTAATTGCAGTATACATTAGTAATAAATATAGAAAACTGTCTTTAAGTTGTTTTTTTTTTCTTATTTATTTTATAAATTAAATTTCTGTTGAGAGCCTAGAAAAATCTGTGCTGTATACTAACTTCTGACTCACTGTACCTGACTTGGAAATGCAGAAGTAACTGGTTTGATTATTTACACATGTGAACTTACTTAAATATTGCTTATATTCGGAATTATATTATAATCTTTAAGGATACAAATTCATCCTTGAGTGTCCTTGGGTTATTTTGAGATATTTACAAATTAACGTTATAAAAAAATTGTTAAAAAATCCATTATTTTTACGCAAGAAATCACAATAAATTGCATATGTTCCCATCCTTCAAGTTAATCAAAAAAAACGCAAAATATTCAGCTTCGAAAAGTATGCACAGGTCCATCTGTTCAACGTACGATTTCGTCCACTCCCAATCCAAAATTTCCTTTGTCGGCATTCATATGAATCTTCTCGCTGCAGCCAGTAAAAATTCTTCACTAGGTCACCATGACAATCCTATTTCTAGCTTGTCATTGCATCTTAATTAAGTTAGTTTCATTAGACTGACTTTAATTGAATTTTTGTCTGCGCTGTCAAGGCACTTCAAATCTCCTTTAGTTCAGCGACGGAGAGCACTTAAGAATTTTGTTCTCAAATTAAGTATTTCGTAACACCTACACCCTTGATAATGCCTACGCTCCATGCAGTCACATTAACAATCTTATTAACACTTGAACGTTAAATCCAGCACACTTAACTCAATTGATATGCTTTTAAATGCTTCCGTTGTGTGAGAAGTTCACGGAAAAGGAATGTTCAGCTTAGGACATCTTAAAATTTATTGTATTTGTTTTTTAAATTTTTTAATTGAATATAATCTTGTATGAATCTCTTGAATATCCGGTTTATGACGAAATTTAAACTGAAGGGAAGTGGACATCATTTGTCATATGAACACGTTAATTGGTGATCTTAAGATCTTTGAATGTTTGAATTGAGAGACACGTTCAGGAGTTGAGACGAATATTCTCTTTTGTTTGACTGAAATGTGTCTTTAAGTTGACCCAGATGACATTTTAACATTTTAATTTGAGGCTCATGTCTTAGGCATTAAATTAGGGTAATTACGTGCGTGTTGCTGGATTTAAATCAGATTTGCAAGCGATTTGCAATACGTGCTTGTTTTCTTAGTAAATGAGTTCAGACTGAGGACTGAGGTCTGAAAGACGAATAATTAATGAAGACAAAAAAACCGAAACTTTGTTTGATTTCTCAATTTTTGGTGTGCGAAATAAGGACAAACAATTTAAGTGCGAATTGCATTGAATGCCAAGTGGAATTACAATACAGCCTCACTAGTCTGGATGCATACATTTTCGGCTATGTAGCGAAATTCCCAAACTATGGAGGGAAACTAAAATAAAGCTTGCAACCGGAAATAAACGCCTTTTATGCAAAAAATAACAAGTGTCATATTTGTATGTACTATTCTACATGTATTTTAAATATACAGAAACAGACAGGCATTTAAAAAGTACCAAAAACCGGATTATTTTTGTATTTTGAATGCTTTGTCAAAAAACTTCTGTTCAGTCTCTGCGCGTTATCTCTTTAAAAGAAAAATAACCATTTGAATGCCTCTGACGAATATTTATCTTGCTACACTATGTGGAACTTTCGCAACTTTTTTATTTTCATTTTGATCTATTTACTTACTGATCATTGAAATGTGTAAGATACAAATTTCGGTTTTACATCCTTCAACAGTTAATTTTAAAACTGTGTAAACATCAGTTATTTTCCTAAATGATTTGCCAGTTCGTCTATAATCTTGCAATTCTGTGTAAAAAATGTGAAAAAGCGATTACTGTCTTTAAGAAAATGTTTAGTAACAATTGTAAACAACAAATTTGAATTCACATTGCAAAAATTGAACGGCAAAACAGCCTACTAGATAAAGAAAAGAACAATAGGGCACTTCCCGGAATGGTGTGAACAATAATATTTGTATATCGTTTTCTCAAACCAAATTTACCAATCAGAGAATGGCTTTCACATTATTTCGTGAAAAACCGTCAAAAACTCATGAATTTTTGTCAAAAAGGCACTCAAATTTGTCGATGGACTGCAGGGCAATCAGCTTGTCTCGGTAATACTGCATTTCTGATCAAAATTTAGAAAGTGTCTTAATTGTAGCAGTGTCCCCGCTACTAGGAGTGTCCGCGCCACTGGAGTATCTGATCTAGAGAATGTCTGGACTAGCAAGCCGGAACTGTATTTTTAAAGGTGATGGAAGTAACATCAAATACTTACAGCCCCCACATTGGACAAAATTGGCTGCAGTTGTTGGTCGATCTTGAGGGAGATGTGAGCGGCTAAGTATCGATAGTCTCACAGTTAAAATAAAGAATGCAATGTAATAAATAGAAAAATGAGAGGGTAGCGGTGAGCTTCTTTGGATAGATAGGGCGAGAAATACCACGAGGAACTCAATGCTTAGCAGCTGCTTCTTCGAACGGAAAGGGCTATTCTTCGATGGTATTTTCATGTCGCAAGAATTTCACCACCGTTTCACCGAATGCGATTCCATTAGGTACACAACAGCTTGGCAGACCCAGGACGAGCTGGTTGGACCAAGTCCAGATACTCATTAAATGGTCGAGTCGATGGCGGATGATCGATTAACCTGAAGATTCCTCATGTGTGCTCTGCCAACGCCAACGACCACAGAAGATGAGATTATGAGAATTTTGTAAAAATAAAAAAAAAATATATAAATCGGAACAAAGCCATAAGGCGAATTTTGCCTTAATTGGGTTGGAAACATTTATATAATAGCTGCAAAAATGATGATGATGTGAGCCAGAGCACAATGCTGTGAAACTTCTCAATAGCGGATCATGATTCTGGAGGGATTGAAATACCCGAATACATTCTTCGCGGACCATCACGTATTGTTCGTAAGGAGAAGTTCCACCGTAAATCCAAATTGTTTGTTACTCGGCATTTTTGTGTGTCACCCTTATAGAACAGTTTTTCTGGTTTTTATCAACAAATCTCAAACCTTCACACAACAGGTAAGGTTGTGCAATTAAAAAGCAAAATCGCAACCGCGTTCAGCGCCCATTATTGAAGTATTCGCACCTGCAGCCCCTCACTTTATCACTTTTGTAACTCTTCAAGCCACCAAATGTGTAAAAGGCGTGAACTTCAAAAGCCAACGTACGAGTGCTTAATTTCCAATAATTAACCCATTTTCACACACAAAATGTAAACAAATAAAACCCAGGCGAATGCAGAGCACTCAGAGCCCTACTTAAAAATGTTGCTCTCGTAATACCTCAAAGAACTTCGTTTTAATACTCTGGTCGTTAAACCACTTTGATCAGCGAAAACAAAGTCCAATGCCGGTATCGCATTACTCTGTCGCCGTCACCCGTCACCAGTCACCCAGCAGCGAGCACCGCGTAGAACTGTGTCAGTACGGTGATGACAAACTAACCACAGATACAGGAACAACCATGCAGGCCATCCGTTTTGGATCTAATTGTTGGGTTGCTTTGGTTGCAATGTTAACTTTGTTTTCAAAGCTGCTCCGCCCCAGCGTGCATTTTAAGTAGCTAGCTAACTTCTCGGTCTGTGCCTAGGAGCCCTGCCAATTGCAACCAAATTAAATTGTTTATGGCTGTGCCCAGCTAATGCCGTGTACTTGTGGGCTGTCTGCAGTCGCTGGCTGTGCAAACCGCACTCAACGCGGAGTGAATTTCCATTAGATGGAAGTGTAAGTGACCTGCTCTGCCTGCAACTTGATCGCTGATTGAGAACTTGTTGTCTTTCGGGTAGCAGTATCGGTTTTGCGTTTCTTCTTCCCCCTGTGCTATCTAGCGGAACGCACGCACGACGCATATCGGAAGTTTGGCATAAAGTTGGAACATCGGTGTGCCTCCCTCCAACGGGACTCATACACCTGTTGGCGTTTCAGAACGAGAAGGTGTAAGAATTGAATTTACATTTTTTTACTATGATGATAATTTTCCATACGTATTCTCCGCACGCGCGCGTCGGTTAGTCACCACGAACGCACGCGTCAACTACTTTCCTACAATCAGCTCCTGCATCTTCCCAATCGAACGTAAGTAATCGAAATGCAAATCAACCGCACACTCGCATACGGTGCAATCGAGAATTGCATAAATGAATTGGAGAGGCCGAGTGCAGAAAGATTCATCGCACTGATACTTTGGGGGAGCATCGATGTCGAGTTCTGTGTGAACCTGTCACCCATCTTCGATGGCGTTCGATGGCGGGACTGGGTGAGAAATTAATTACTGTGTCTGCATTTGGTGGTGGCGTCTGACTGAAGCGAACAGGAAATGATTTCATCCACCGGGACAAAATTGGCTTGGACTTTGTGTTCGAACTGAATGGAGCTTGTCTAATGTGATTTCAGTGAATTTGCATATCCGTATGGCTTCCGCTTTTGTCTGATGTTTCTTTCATGACACGGCCTGTAGGTGATTTGTTTTGGAGTAGTTCTAGTTGAAGGTAATTTCAATTTACATCATCAATTAGGCTGGTGAGTCGTGTTTGATTTGCGAGTACTGAGGTGCCTTTTGGGGGTTGATGATGACTTTGTGTGACAAGTAGACGTTTGAAGGTCATGAGGTCCTAAAACCTGGCATTTTCTGTACTTCTCCGTTGCAGAAGTTATATGAGGCCGCCACCAATGAAAAAAGGCTCATAATAAATCAGCTAGTGCAACAGCCGGTCAAAGAGAGAGTTGTTGCCCGCCTCCTTAAATCGGTTGCAAAACCATTAATTCAGAAAAAACACTCCCTTGTAAGCAAACACGAGAAACCTTGCATTCCTATAAAATTACACAATTAGGTATCGAAAGCATCGGCGCGGCGTCCTGCCACCAGCCACCTATGCTTTGTCCACGAAAAGTGTCTTGTCTACTTGAAGACATCCCCCCGCCGTACAAGTGAAAGCAGTTCTGTGGAATTTCCACCACAAATCTGCAGTCGGCACCATCCGTCGAGTCGATACATTCTTCGGATTCTTCCCCTACTGGAGATTCATTACATGCATGTACCTTCGCATCATCGGTTTATGTGCGACGGGGTAATTTAGCAATTTCCACAATAAACCGAACACGAGCCCAGTAATTTTTGTGGGCTTATGCAAAAGAAAAAACCGCCGAAGACTGGATGAGCAAAAAACCAAGTGCCAGAGAAGATCCTGCATCGGTCTGTGTAAAATGCTGTGCGATCATGTTCAACTGAAATACTTCGAGTGCGCCAAATGACTAAAATGTCCGAAGGAATACTGCTACGTAAGTGATGGTAGAATGTGTGGACGGCATGACCACAGGTTGGTTTGGTGAAAGTCCTAAATCAATGCTCAGTGATTGATGTCAGTTTTTGCAGAACGTGATGTAATTTAAGGCTTTAAAGAAACAAATTTACGGAATCAATCGCAGTCAGTGATGTTGGCCACAACACGAGACCTCGTGCTACTGGATTGATTGCTGGACGCATGTGCAATTACCTAAGGTACACTCTCCCTTTCATCTGACGGCAATCGTCACGGTGGCTTATCAGTTCTGATGAATGGACCCCCAAGACTGACATAAGTTTTGATTTGAATGCAATCAATGCGGCTTAATGTCATAGGTTAAGAAAATCAAATCAACGAAATCGAAAACAGTGGCTAGCGGGATTATGCATGAGCTTTCGCTGTCTTTTAACTGCATCCACTTGATGCATAGTTTACATGAAAGCCTCTATTATTCGGAGTTTGTTGGATTATTGACAAATATCATTGTCAAGTCATTTGTCAAGTGTTACTTTCGCGTAATGCAGTATGACAAACTGAAAACAACAATGTGGTGTCGCTGTTATTAGAAATTTCATAACGCATCTTGACCACTTGACCACATGAGTTGTATAAGCCCCGTGGAATCGTGAGTACAGTTTTGCACTTGTCGTCAATCGATTAAGCCACAACCGTTTGCGTAGTAAAAGGCGAACGATTAGGGAAAGGGTAAAATGTTTCATGAAGGAACGTGCCAATTTGATAAACAGTACTTAATTCTTGTTATTTGGGGGAAGTAGATGTCATATACCTAGCCTACATTCTCCTTGGCTTTTCCCAATGTGCTTATTGCGAAGACTGCCTTCAGTTGCAAATAAACTGTGCAAGAAAAGATATGAGAGAAAAAATATGACTTAGTGATCACTAAAAACATGCTTGCGATCTTTGAACTTGTTTGCATTGTTGACAATGCTGAGAAGAAGATTCAACTAGAAACTACCAACATGAGCCTCGCCAGGCGTCCAATGATCCAAATCCAACGCCTGTTCCAACTATTCAAGGTAAAGTTAGTGGACATCATAGAGATGGCGGTATGATAGAAATGATCACATTCATGTTGAATGTATATCAAACAAGTGAAGAAGAAACTCGAGACAATTCACATTACACTAGCTGGAGAAGGGGCCTGTATTTAGGAGTACCTACTAGACTCGGGCTAAGTTGTAGCTTTGTATTCAAAGGTATAAATGTGATTGCGATTCTCTATTCGCTATGTTTTTTAACTGTGATATTAAGTTGAAGTCAATTTTTGTATACGTTTGAGTAATTCTCCCCTATCCAAAAACTCACACCAAATATCCTTCTTTTGAATGCTTTGCTGTGTGTTTCTGACTATAGATATAGAATGCCAGTCGTTTTGAGAACAGTGTTTAATTGGTTGACGCTGCCTTTTGCTAGTAATTGCAGTAATTAGTCAGTTCAGTGGATTTGAATTCTGTCAACCCAGTCTATTAACACTTATGCTTTATATTAAGTTTATTCTAAGGCTTAACCATATTTTTAAAGTTATTAAAAATTGTTTACTATGTACTCAACATTCTCCGTCTTCACCTCACAATCCGTGCACTACACTTTCAATTTCAGTTCATACAAGTGTAACTCCATCCGTTTCAGTCCCAACTCCAACGGAGCCCTTTTGTCAGCTGCTTACTTAATGCTGTTCTGTTTTGCCATAATAACAATAATTAGAAAACTAACTGACGAAAATCGCAAAGTCTCAATTGCCCGAGCTGTGAACTGCATTGAACTAAATGAACTATTTATTTATTTATTTATTTATTCTTCCGTCTTTCAAGTACAGAGCTTTTTTAAGACTACTGATAATATTAATAACATTTCTAGTTGAATAAACGGATTTGAAATAAACTGACTTGTCTCTGGACTGAACTGGAAAGTTCAAGCCTATTCTCACCCTATAGCGGAGAGTAAGGCTGGGTTAGGTTTTTGTAGCTTGTACTAGCGATCTTATTTTTTGGTCATTACGCAACATTTCATGACCATGTATGAGAATTGGAGAAAAACTGAAAAATTGTTCAATTCAAAATCAGATGTAGATCGATATTCCTCTTGTCGAGTATTATTTTCAGTTTTGGAATCTGGTCGGCCTTACTTCTACCGGGAAAAAACCTCACTGTTCATCCCCCATCGTGGACTGAACCATAGCTCTTCAACGAGTCTCTAGCATCTTAGCGTAGACTTTCACGGGGAGTCTTAAAAAAGATATGCACTATAATAGGAACAATCGCTTTTGTCCCCTTTTTTAAAAGGATGACAATCATTCCAGTTTGCCAATAGCCAGCTCTATTCCAAGCCATCTTAATGACACAAAAAACCTATTGCCTTAAGCATTTTTTTTCCGGATTTTATTCACACGGTCGAATTAAATGCCAACAATTAACGATAAATCTCCGTCCCACTAATACTACGAGGTTATGTTCGATTAATTTTTATTTTACTTGTATTTTGTTAACTCTTACGTGATAGACAAAAAAGGCTAAAATTAGCTTAATTAACTGTCCCTCTGCAGGCACACAAAGCTGCAAGACTACTCCGCAGTGCCTTGGTCGGGATTAAGCAGTCCATCTCCACAAAATGTCCACATCATTGTTAAGTAACACACTATTTTTTTTATTTAGCTCCTTCGATGATGTTCAATTTTCTTCCTCAAAGTCGGCGAATGGCTTGCCAGAAAACCTTTTCCGCAGATCTGTGGTTGCTTTCCAACTTCTCTCCGAATTCTAAGTTCTCCGTTCTTCACTGTACCACGCATGAGAAGCAGAATTGGAAAAACATGCTGCCATCGTGGAAAGCTGAAATCACTTTTCAAAAGAAGCAAAATTTAGAAGCAGACGCTGTATGGTGTTGGTTCCACTCAATCTACAACTAGCATGCCAAATATTCGAATGCATCATCAACAGTCCGTTATTTATTCAGGTGAATAAGCGGTTTCCTAAGAAAACCAATTAAACTCTTGCCACCCCATCGTGCGATTATCGTTAACACAGATTCTCCTTGGCTTTCGAAACATCTCAGAAACCATCATAAATTAAGTGTCCAATAAAGATGCACTATGCCATTTGATTGACGCCACCTGCTTACACAATCCGTCACAGCACTCGTAAATAGCCATTCACTCAGAATTCGGAAATGGACCACCTTCACGATTTATTATGACGTATTATTAAAATGAAAACATCATTTCTGCTGGACCACATGTGAGATGCAATAAAAATCACGAATTTATATCCCTCTGGTCTTAATGAAATGGACATTTGACATTAACCGCAAACGTCCAAATCTCCAGATCATATACACGAATTGTGTAAGCAGAGAAGAATTCTGGGAGCACATCAGTCTTCTGTTGTAATAACCCCGACACCTTTCCATGCATAAGACCATCCCTCAACGAAGTGGTGAAATCACATCAACACTGCATGCGTTGCGTCGCCTTGTCATTAGCTCCTTTTTGACAAACAAACGAGTTCACCATTAATTAAAAAACATTATATCTATTCACAACACATAGCTAATGCTCCGGAAAATATGTCTTTTTAATTTTTGATTCCGGTACGGCCGACGTATTTTCGAATCCCTAAGAATCCCTCTGGAACGAATTGTATCACATCAAAGCCTCAGCATAAGTCAATCCAGATACATGCATACGAACTGTGAATTGCCTAATAGCAATCTATTTACTAGCACTTAATAGAAACGGTTCCAGGTCTGTAAACCCGCCTTTTCTCGAACTCATAATGTTATCAGATAAATCATCGTTCAACCGATTTACAAATCTCCTCTAGTCCCTTGGATGTCACCAATAAATTAAGAAACGAAAATCCAGAAGAGTCGTGTGTGCGTGCGGTGCCGAAAATAGAACTTGCAACTTATTATGCATGTGCTTCGTTTGGAATGTGCCGGTGCCTGTCCACCCCCAGTGAAACGCAGTTGTGAGGAAGAGCGAGTAAAGATGTCCCCAATTAATTTTTGTACCTCAAGTCCGTGCATAGACCTTCTCGGTGATGATTCGAACATATTTTCGGACGGTGTCAAGCTCCGGATGTGGTGGCGCATCTATCCGCCACCAGACCAGACTATGCAACACAATCAACAAAAATAAAGGAGGTCGAATGCCAGTCGACTTATTCTTGAGGCAGAGTGTTCTTTCCTTGTTTTGCGGGCGCTTTTGTGGGGAGGGTGACATAAATGTGAACAGCAAGCGTTCGCTTGTGTTTTGGGTCGTTCGCTGTTTAAGCCCTTTGCGACAACATAAATTAAAAGACGGGACCACAACAAAGCTCTCAGTTACAAGACGTGACCTCTGGCGAACGCAAATCCGTACATCATTGTTGTGGGTGCGCACATTCACCTGTTCTTTATCGTTTGTCTGTTGCACAACACTGTCTTTTCAATGATATTGTTGATGCTAGTGTGGTTATTGTTGACACAGACGTACACACTGGGAGTGATTTATTGAGAAATCCGGACGTTCAAGGCGCCTCACGGTTTTGTTTCGTTTCGCAGAACTTCAGATGGAATGAGTTTTGAAATTGAATGTAGGTGCCTGTGTCTAATTACATGTGAACTCTGTGATAATCTCTGGAAAATCTCTGAGTGAGAAGATTTATGAGTCGAGCCGAGCTGGTCTTTGTTGTAGGCCTCCATGGGAAACTCCCAGAGTGGAGGGTACTGCAAATGTCTGCACAAATCGTGATGGAAACTCTGGCTGGCTCTTCACAGAATATCAATAAAAGCGGCTAAGTTGAGGGTTGTACCTTTTATTGAATGGGCACCACATGTTTTCAGCAGTTTGTTGTCTTTGCTTCGCTCGAAGGGGAGCCATGTGTGAAAGCCGCGAGTAAATGTAGACATTGGTGACCTAATTAAGTATTTATGTTTTAATCACAGGTCAGACAAAGAGTCACTCATGAAACTACATAAGAACCAGATCCATCATAATTCATACAACATTCATAATCCCACGTATGGTCGATAGCCTCAATTAACCTAAATTCCATAAACTGCTTCTCAATCTGATTCACAAAATGACCCAAAAGAGTGCAAAAGTACAAAAAACGTAAGCGTCCCGGTCGCTTGGGTACGCGATATATAACTTTAACCGCATTCTCGTTGCAGTAAGGAGACTTGTTCGCGTCCTTTCACACTGCCTGAGGTGAGGCACAGCTTACTGCAAAATCTGTCAAAATATTCAATGTAGGTTGTACTTAGATGCAATTGTTGTAATGACAGGGAGGGGGAGTGGGGCAGAAATGCGGAAGGACGGATTAACCCCTGTTTGTGTACTTAATTTTCATAAAAGTTAGCAAGTCACTTGACCAATAAAAAAGACCTGCTCCTATCCTTTCATTCGTTGACCTGAAACAGGAACGTGAAACAAGAGGGAAAAAAAGAGTAAGAATAAGAAAAAAAAAGACGTTCCCTGCGCAAGAAATAGTAAGAAGCAGAGACGACGATAAAGAACCCTCATGTGATGGTATTGTGTATCTGTGTTTATTGCATTTACTATAGCATGCACCCATCGAAGCGTGTGTTGCATGAGATTTTTTGTTGCATCACTCCACGCAATGATGCAAATGAAGAGTGGACTGCACAAGTTGGTCGTCGCATGCATGGCTGGAAGGGAACTCTTTGATTACACCAGACCATTTGGTTAAGGTCGGCGACCGGCTTCTAGAAGCCTATTAAGTGATTTGTGCCTTGAACGTATCCATGTAGATGATTTCAGTCGGTTGAATGATGAATACAATTTTGCTGACACTGTTGGATTTTAGACTGCTACACTATGAGTATTTAAGCTAAATAAGCTGAAATTCTGATTTAGAGGTTCTTGCTGTTCGACATCTTACAGAAACTTATAAAAACTTATTTTAAATTTATAGTCTAGACTAGCTGCGCCCCGCGCTTTCATATGGGCAGAAATTTTAAGTTTTCAACAAATTTTGTGGAAATAGCAATGTTATTGTAAGTGTACTAAGAACACGATTGTTACCACGCGAGCTTTAAATGCACAATAAACCGTCAAAATTTCCTTAATTAAGGACCTTTCTAACGTAAAAAGAATTTTTCAAATCCTGCTGGTAGTTCCTGTGAAAAAGGGAAACAAACAAACAAACTATACAGCCTTATTACATTAGTATAATCTACAAGAAGTGTACATTTATTAAAAACTGCGTGAGCAATGGCTTTTCTCCATCGTTGACGCTGCTAACAGTCATCAAAACCAAGCTGTCTTGCGTCCGCGGCGACTTGGTCTTTAAACCGGTTGTTCGCTCTCCCTCTTCTTCTCGAATTTGGGGGATCGGATTCAAAGACGCGCATAGTTGTAGCATTGGTGGCCCTCGACGGACTACAACCATATCTTGGTGCAGCTTGTAGAGTTCACGGTTTTGTTCTTCTCCATATACCATAGATGACGCAGTTTTTTTTTTTTATTTATTTCACTAAGCACCAGATTTGCTGTTTTGCTTGTCGCCCAGCTTCGATTTCGATTTGTTTGTAGAGCATGATTATGATCCTTCGAATCAGGAGTTATTTCTATAAACTGAAGTAACACCGTTTGCAAAGTGCGATTCAACGTCGGTTCTCCAGTCGTTCTCCATTTATATAAAAAAAGCCATTTTAGAATAGTTGGCTTATATTTCGATCTAAGTTTGATCGTCCCATGGGGGAGATGGAAATACACAATCCAGAGATGTGTATAAGTATTACAAGTTCAATACGATATATCATCTCGTAGTCTTCCTTCTTTTATCTGCAAATTGCCTTAGTTATAAACAGCCTAAGATACGATGCTATAGAAAATCAATAGAACTAAGTGGCGACGTAAAATTATAAACAATTTATTGCTTAACTGCCAACACTACAGAGTGGGCCAATGAAGAACTACAAAATTTAAATACGTACTCTTGTTATAAAATTAAAAATAAATAAAATTTTAAATCCTTGTTGTATGTATTATAGAGGTCCTCTGGAGATTTAACGCAATATTTATGAAATATGACACCAGACTAATGTCCACCATTTTACTTGATACAGACATTTTCCTTTTTTAGGGAGTATGTTTCATTACACGATATATTGCTTCTTGTTTCAGGCTCCGTATTTCGTCTGGAATATTGATTATGAATATTCTCTTTCAGCAGTCTAATAGTCTTGAAAGTTTATTTAAATTCACATTACCCTTAAAACACACTTTAAAATTTCGGCTGCAATTAAATAAATAAAAAAAAAAAACGATGAAAAGAAAATCTATAATTTTAACACTTTATTCCAGTCCATTAACATTTCCATGAACTCAATTGTAATATGCAAAAAGAAAAAAAAACCTTTAATGGAAAAATTAAAAATGTTCTGTATAAAAACAGGTCATCCAGTATAAAACTGGCGATTTTTCATAATCTTCTTCAGTACACCTTCTATCTTCCCAGCTAGGCTAAGTTCCCACTAAACGAAGTATTATCAAATGTCTCCAAAACTCGGAGGATTCGCCATAAATTGTCGGGGCTTTGAAACCTCGCGCTTTCGGCGAAGTCTAGATGAAATCTGCTTGAGTTTATCCATCCGTGAAAGGTTGTCAAACCGAACAAGCCTACAGCGTGAGCTTCAGTTTATTTAAGTATTCAAATTATCATTTTCTCTCACTTTTCTGGTGTTTCCAGTGACAGTTAATGACATTTGAGAATATTTCAAACACGATGGGAACGGGCTATCCAGGTTTTAGTAAAATTTCATCCAAACCCTGCGATTTCGGTGGGAACATAGAATTAGACGAAAAATGTATTTCCCTTCTCCATTGTCAGATAACATCCACAAGTGCTGCCAAATCGAATCAAATATTTTATCGTCTTCCAATGGCACATTTTGGAGGTACAAAATAAGCCAAATAAAAAAAATAATAACAATTAATAAAATAAAAATAAATTGAAACAATTATGTTTAATTACACTTAACTTGATTGTGTTATTTTCAAAATATTTTGAGATGCCCTTAATCACAACTTCTGTATGCAATAAATTGTATAAAATGAAGAAGCTGAATTTTCCCATCAGTAAGCTTTTATTTAAAATAAGAAAAAGCGTCAACTTCCTATCAACTTCATCTTTCACCAAAAATTCAATAAAAGTGGAAACCTGAAACCTTTCCATTTAATCAAGCACAAGTGCTCCGTCGATTTGTTGCACTTAATTAGAAGTAGTATAATTGGTTGCGATTGTGAATTGTTTTCTCGTTTGAATTAATTAAGATGGGATTTCCTTTTTCAATTCTCGAAACAAGCGATTCAAAGATTAACTTTGAAATAAAATACCAGTAAGGTGCGAGGAATTGTCATGCAACTAACGACACCAAGAGACTAATAGGCGACGATTGCTTGGTTAGGTCTTTTTTTCCCCTATTCCGTTTTAAAGATCTCTCTGCGGATACATGGCACTGCAATCGACCGGCTTCTGTTCATGGCACATTCCTCTTGTTGATACCGAAAGGAAATTGAATTGAAATGAAAGAAAAAACGATTTAAACTGGACTGCAAGTAATCAGGTGAAATGATTTATTTATGAATTCAATTGAAAGTTGTTTGTGGATTGTGGTCAGTGTCGTTGAAGTTTTATTGCACAAAATTCATTGAAAAATAATTATGTTCAAGTTAAAACAAGACTGTGCTTGGACTCCTTCCGCTTGTGTGAATTGTTTACGTTGAAGACAACAACTGGTTGTGGGATGAGTGCTTTAAAGATCTTTGAAGTGTTTTTTTTAACAACAAACTGACATACTTACATTGTTTTTTATTTCAAGCAATCATTTTAAGTGTCAGTGCAAAGGTTGTCGTTAAAATAAATTCAATGTATTGACTATTCAGTATTTCCTGTCCTACTTCTCAGACACGGGCAGCGACTCATGGTGGGTTGATGTTCTTCCATCCTTCACGGTATTATTTATTTACATGACAATTATGGCGCAAAAGTTCAGGGTTATCCTTGTTCTAAACCGCAAACCTCTGTTGATATCGCGGTGTTTGGATATGTGCATTCAGTTGCACTTGTGTGGGCCAATTGAAATCCGTCATTGTTGCGTGGTATGTTCCATTATTTTGGAGTAGAATTATTTTCCAGCCAATGGCAGACCATTTCAGCTCTACATAAACGTCTAACTGGACTCAAGTGTCGTCACCAGAAGACGAAGTAGTCCGGACAGGTATGGAATCATCAATATCCAGTACTTGATCTTTCATAAGAGGCCTGAACGGTTGAAAAGATTTGTACTGTGTACCGCGGAGCTGAGATAGACGAAATGCTTAAATATCTGACTAGCTTACAATTGTGCCGCAATGTTGATTGTCCTTCGTTTAAGACAGCATACACTATGCCTTCGGTGACGATGCCCATAGACGGATAGTTGGGTTCGGCAAATCACATCAGTGTCACTCGTTCCGCGTGTGCTATATTGCAATTGATGGGATATCTGAAAGGCCGTATCGCCAATGTTGTTCTGTGGATTTGGCACCTTCGCAACCACTTGATTCGTCGATCCTCTCAAACCAGTTTATTGCTCAAGAGCTCAGTGTGGTTGAACTGGACATCTACTTTAGAATTCGCTTTTTTGTCTTCACATCTTCTCCATTCTCACAGTGTCCAATAACCGGAGCAGATATTTTCTTCAAAACGACCTTCGAATTCGAATATTCTATAAATAGTCATTGATGAAGCCGAATGCCCTCGACTGCATAGCAACCAATCCAAAAAACTGTATATGGAGCTTTAATGGATAAAAATTATTATCTTCCAACTCCCTGGGCATATCACACTAGGCTTGTAAAGTTGTTGCCCGACTGTTGATAGGCCACCGCTTCAAAATTAGCTTATTTTCGGATTATTCCCTAACTACTGTCCTTTGCGAATTCTGGTGAAATGACATGACTTTTCTTCATCAAATCTTTCACATATAATTAAATATGTCAAATCTGGTATTACGTTGACCTCGATTCATTGATCTCCCGCGATCTTTCCGCTTTCACAAACACTTTGCCAATTGTTTGTTTGCCCAGAAGAAGAATATTCAAATTAGTAACGATCCTATAAAAGTCAAGCCAGCGTGGGCGCGCCGATATGCATTTTGAAGCCCAATTCAAGCGAAAACACTCCTACGGTCCACTGATGATTTATTCTTATCCCCCGGATGACTTCCGACCTCTTGGGATTTCTATTAGTTTCTCCAGATTCCACCCATTATTTGGACATGCGAAATGCCACATGCCAGGCGCATTATGCTGAAACGTTGGAAAACGAAAATCTAATTTCAGCTTTCTCTCACAGCTCGACTCTGGAGTGCTGACTTCAATCAATAACAATAACAATACCTCCGTGTCGGGCGGACATCTCTCACCCGGGGCCAGTGCGCGAGATGTCTTAACTGGCTGCTCCTATTAGCGATTTTGTTTTCAACTGTTTTTGGCAACGAATCGTCCAGCACTCATTGCTACGCGGAAATGGCTTAAACGGAAGCTAATGATTGTTATCTCTTGGAGCGGAGTGAACAAGGGTTCACGCCGCATGTGAATGACCACAGCAGTGACAACCCACTTTGAATTCGTTGATATGGCGTCCCAACCTCACCTTGAATTAGATACGGCGATAGTAATAATACCGGGTCTAGGTAAACTGTGGCACTTTCAAGGTGGTGCCGCCACTAGACACAATGGAGCTCTTTGGTTCTGCCACCTCTGACGATTACAAGTGCCGTTGCCCACTGGGGAGAGCCCACTGGAAGCACTTCAAGAGAGATATTGATCGCATAAATAAAACAAGACAACAAAAGACGACGGAACGAAAAATCACTCGATGCCGAGTCCAACATCGCGTGCGAATAATTTATTCTTTCTGGATTGTGTCTATCCGTCGCGACGTCGCCCCGTCTAACTTGGCTCACCGAACCCAGTTCAATGCACCCGCGACGAGATGAGCCAACAAAAGTTCTTTCTCTGTCGAGCAATGTTGATTAATTAAACCGAATCCCAAATCGTACAAATAAACGAATTTTCATTCACCATGTAGTGTTAATATAAAGTCGTGACGTGAAATGGATCTGAGAGGGCGGTCGGGCGCATGAAGGTGGTTGGCAATCTGGCGGCAGGCTCGCAAGCGCATACACTATTTCGTAAGCTGTTGTCGTCTGTGAAGTTGTTGATGGGATGCAATCGACTGAAGAGTGAAAGACTTGGTTTTATAAGATTTTTATTATCGATCCGACAAAGCCGCCAAATGGTGTGAGGCAATATATCACAAATATTTACCCCTCTTAACCGTTATTGTGCACTTATCATGTGGCGCAGTAAGTAAAAGAGTAACCGTGTTGCACGACATGATCTGTTTACAATGTTGGTATGTAGATGAAACAAAAGAGAAAAAAAAATAGGGGCACTCTTGAGGAATCGTAATTGGATTTGTGTGTTATTCGCTTGTAAGCTCGTAGACATACGTGAGTCTAGATACAACGAATTGAGAAATCAAATTGAAATGTACTCGAGACATTCATCAAGTGGAGGAGCTTGCTTAACCAAATTTCTTACAAATCCCATGACCATACTTGAATGCATTGATCAGACTCTGCTGGTGTCGGGCTGTGATAGGGGCTCCTTTCAAATAATCAACAGCAACTACTGGTTGGTCGGGAGATGAATACGCACACGATGAATACACACTCACCTTCACTAAGGAAGAGCTGTATCAAATTCTAATCGTTCTCACTTGCCACTGCACAGACGCACATGATTTCAGTTTAAGTGCTTCTCTTCAAAGCTCCGCACGCTGCTTTATGGGCTCGCCATAGCGTGCCCCCACCAGCCAAATGCACACTTTCATGTGAACCAATTCTCAATAAATGTCTAGTGCGCCTATCTGGAGACGATGAGAACCAGTGACTTCACCTTCGGCCTCTCTAATCTCATCTAATGATTCTATAATTCTACTTGAGCGCATAAACACTCGACATAAGCGCCAACAGAGAAGACGGTACCACGGCTACACAAGTATGTGCAGTCATTCAAAGCAGCCTCTCAATCGAATGGGAGGAAGCTATAAACTGGCAGAATATACAAAAGAAGCAGTATCTGTACGCGCCATGTAAGCTATCAGCGCGTCAGCTAGTCAAACGCATCAAGATCTGTCTTGGTAACCTACTTTCAGACCCTAAGTCGGTTTGTTATGCTTCTGAGTCGGAGTATTTATGGTGATATGCATTTCTCCCACGGGATGGCTAGCAAGTCGGATATAATTAACTCAAAGTTTTACTTTCTACGTCGATTAACTGTGAGGAGAGTTTGAGAATACATTTCTTTAGGCGCGAATGTTTCAGTAGAAGAGTCCCTTGGTCGGCTACAATACCCGAAGCAACCGCGAAACCAATCTTCACTCTGCGGTTTCATCAATTCATGATGATCGATTTGCAGACACAAAAAAGCACACCCCATCAACGAAGTAAAACTGTTTAGCTATTTGACGGCTAAAGAGGCCCACCTGGCTATTAATGACATCGTAAACAACTGGGAACGGCGTGTACTGTTTTTTGCGTGTAAGAAGCAAGTGATGCATGAGAAAGAATAAGACGGAGAGGACTTTGCTGAAATGATACAAGCAAACTGTTTTCAAGCCGCTCATTCGAGATCTCGAATGCTAATTTTCATTCACTGATGCCGAGTGGCACAGTCCGAGTCGGTAGTGTGAATGGCACAAAATGATGGCATGTTTCCGGTAGTGATGAAAGTACTGTCATAATTTTGCTTTGTTTTTCAAGTCGAAAAGAGAGAGGGAGAGAAAGATAGAGAAAGACGTGAGTTATGGACGGTTTGCTTGCGGGAAACAGCAAGTGGAGATCAGAGATGAAAGGTGACAGCGTTGGTTAAGTTGGGAGCTCGGAGGTATTCTTCGACGACCTATGTCAACTCATTACGAGGCATTAATAAGCCTTACGTGATGACAGTGGATGCGTTGTTTGGTTCCCATGACAACACACACAGATCTCTGTCATTACGTTGAAGATGAAATGATCTTGACTTTTAATTCAGTTGTTGCAGTTGACATTTGTACTGACGTTTCTATTGGGTGGTCTACCTTGGACTATGACAACGTGCCTAGTGTGTTTTTCTTTTTACAAATGGAAGTATAGTGGACTCCTCTTAAGTCGAGTTGTCACGGGATGCCATAATCTTTTCGAGTTAGAGGAAGTTTGCCTTAGAGAGAGCTTTTTGTAATGGAAGAGAAAAGTTGAAGAGAAATTCGACGTATGAAAAGTTTTGTCGTGACAGCTATCCTGTTTCAACATTTCCAGCGACTCTTAAGCGCTGTTGCCGAGAAACACAAACCATTTTGTGTTTCCTAAAGTAAATTAAAATGGAACCACAGGTTCAAGTTCGAGCCGCAAACACGTCGACCACATTTTGGCAATTCCCATTTAACGAAAACGAGAAATAACTCACGCAATAAACCCAAAGCGGGTTATGTTGTAAGCGATATGACAAGGACTTGTTCAAAACGGACATCCTTCACAACCATATCTTCGAAGAATTGAAGAGAATTTGGTTTGAGAGCGATGGTCCATTTCCCGCATTACTTCCCGGAGAAATAAACACCAATCTACCACATCGGTCTGCACCACATAAACTTTGTGGTGTGAATAAAAACTGAGTGTGAGCATTTCCTCAGCATTTTCGAGTAAATGCTCCATCTGGTGTGAATAAAAATTTATTTCGTTAAGTTTAAGGAATCCATTCCGCTCAGATATTTTGACGGCTGAGTCTTTCCTTCGTTTTGGTGTGAATAAAGATGGAATATGCTCAGAAATCGCTTGTAGAAGTTGAGTGTGCATAGGAGGTGACTACAAGAAAGAACAAAGTGAAAACAATTTAAAATAATGGAAAATATTGCGTCGGAAGAGGAATACTTTGACAGAAACCTCTAAAAAAAAAAGGGAGTCTGGAATGGACGATTTCATCAAGTGTTTGCAATTTTATCCACTTTATTTTATCCAAAAGCCAAACTCCAGACGTGAAAAGTAAAAAGCAATCTGAATCGAAATCTATGGAAGAAAAAATGAAAAAAAAAAATCAATTGGCGTAACTTGAACATCTCGCAAATAAAGAAAAAAATTGTTAACACGAAGGCCCGCGTCGAATCAAAAGGCGATAAGAAAAAGACGGGCAATCTTCCCATTACATCAAAAGACCAAAAACAAACAAAGGTAGCGGTACAACCTTCGATTTCTTCAGAAATATCGGAAAGGGAATGAGTACTTAACCATGCCATGTTATCAAACTCGAATCAATACACGTTCTTGAAATTATCCCCTGTGTACCCGAAAGGACATGAGTTATAATTCTTTGTTTTTCGCGTTTGTATGTTTAAAAACATTGTTGTATATTTTTTTACCCGACTTTGCACTCACCCTTAAACGCCAAGAAGCCTAGTTTTCAAACGTCAACTGAAGGGATGGTACCTACTTTGAGGCAATTTTTTATCCACGCCAAATTGCGTATTTTCTTTAACGAACATACTCGACTGTGTTCTTACTCGGAGTGTTTTCTCAGTTTTTATTCACACCACCGTAGTGTGGATAAAAACCAAGGGAACACACCGAGGCAACACTTACGAGTAACGTTTTTTCGTAAAGGGAGCACTCAATTTGATGTGCGTAAAAAATGTTCTCAAAGTAGGCATTTCCTCTCAAGTTGACATTTGAAAACTAGAGTGAAGAGCTGTCAAATTAATTATTCAACATTTTTGTAAGTTAATCAACAAAAGTGAATAATGGGAATATTAGTGGGAATATACAATCTCAGTAACTGTTGTAAACACACAAACGCGAATATGTAGGATCTATGTATATTTCACGTCGTCTCGGGGACACAGGGGATAATTTGAAGAACCTGTGTAGATTCGAGTTTCTTGACATGGAATGGTTAAGCAATCAGCTGCTTTCCGATATTCCGGCAAGGATAAATTTGTAAACATTTTATGTTTTTTAATGTCTTGTCTTGACCCGTCCTTTGTACAGTATTTTCCATTTTCAAAATATTTATCTCATGATTTTACCACACTCAACTCTTTTAAGTGTTCACTCAATATTCGCCATCCTTACTCACACCAGAAATTGAGAGAACACCCATCTTCCTAAAAATATAAGTGAAGGGTATTCGTTAAACTTTACGAATCTACTTTTATTCACACCAGATGGAGGGTTCCCTCCAAAATTCTGAGGGAATACTCATACTCCATTTTTGTCCATTGACCATTGGCTTTTTGGGAATGCGATGATCTGTCTGCAGTTCCATTTGGATTTTTACCCCATTGAAACTCGGGTCCAGAATGGAATCTCGACCTTCAGTGTAAGGGACTATCCGCCACTCACCCACGACCAGTATATATATTAATAGTGCAGCAGATGCAGAAGCAAATTGAACTCTAAGTTAAAGCATTTTAACTAGTTTCTATAAGACATGCCAACTCTGACTCCTTGAACTTCGATCGCATTCAGACTTACTTTCCTATGCGCAAACAACTTCACTAGAATCACCAAGCAAGCATGTACATTTAACTTTCAATTTCGGCAATGGTTGATTTCTTGCACACGGCTGTAATCACGCACACATATACACACACACAGTGGGTAAACAAGTAGCTCTTGCAAGCACCTGCTTTAAGACTTCTCACATTGCATGTATTTCTGTCCGTAGGAGAGCAATTGGAGCGAATTTAAATTTGTCACAAGCACCAACGTTGAAACGAATTTTAAAATGTAGCCTCTTACTTACAGCACCACTGCTCGGATTATCTTTTGAACTAGATCTAGACCAATTTTAATTGCAATTGAAGAACTAACCAGCAACTCTTGGCCGTTGTTTGTTTTTGTCGCTCCACTAGTATTCCATCCACAACACTCACCCACTTCGTATGGTCACTAGAAAGCCAACATAGGAATTTGAGTATCGCGTATCTCAGTTGGCGCCCACATTCGCACGATACACCTTGGAACGCATCGTAAATTGGACTTCACCCCATTCCCCTACACACGTTTTTTTTTCTTTTAAATCGAGGCGGAAACAATTCGACAAATGCAATAAATTAGATCCGCTTCGGCGGCGGTCGGTCGGTCGGTCGGTGTACCGATGCTGGTCTCACGATGTAGTCATGATAACTTTTTGTGGAACTAGATACTTCAATTCTATGCCATTAGGCAAGGTGCAGTGCTTCATGTAGCACTTCTTATGCTGAATCGAATAACCAACGCTGAGTTAATGAAATGATCACCCAGACGGTTGAATCGAATGCTGTTGGACGTCGTTGACTTCTATTCTTAGGCCCAACAATGATCCTCAGAGCTGACCTAACAATGAGTGTAACGTTAGATGATTAAAGGAGGGAATGCGAAGACAATAAGGAGTCATTAATCTACAGGGCTGGGGAATCAAAAGCAATTCAAAAGTTGTCGACCTTTTCAACAATAAACTTTGAAGCTCGCGAGATGTGAAACGTATCTCCCAATCATCAGTTCTTTGAATAAATCGAATAGTTGGCATGTGGTTGGGAATAAATGTTATTACGTCATACAAGATTTTTTCCCACAGTTTTTTTGTAACGTGAATCCAATCATTGTATTACGTAATTTTTTTTAGTTGCATTCGACCTTTTCCGTTAATTCAGTTGTCGGAAAAACATTACTTGCATTCCACACATAGTTGGAGCTCCTTAAATGTCACCATTTATGACTGCGGCTTTTGAAATTCTTATTTATCTTTTTTCACGAGTTATATTGTATGTCCCTACTTACTCATTTTCACATTTCTTTTATTTTCAGGTAAATTCAACACAACTGCCTTGAAAGTGATTCCAAGAAGACATTTGTTTGGTTAGTAATTTAGAGTAAATTCTCTAATTCAATAGTTGAACAAATCTACAGGATGGGTCAAAGAAGAATAAAAAAAAATCTTGCAATAATGAGTAACATGTTTTAAATACAGTCCTCGAACATCATTAAGACGAATGTTTTTATAAGTCGAACAAACTGTTAAATGTTTCAGAACTTAAACTTCACTTTAATTCAATGTTCTCATATTTTACATTCCCGAAGTCGAACATTTGATAAATTAAACAAGATATTAGTTCCTTGACCATTCGACTAATGGAAGTTCGAATGTATTATCATTTTATGAAATATGGACGCTTTCAACGCGCTTGTCATTACAACACATCAGTTTCTTTTGGATTGGAGCCCACCCATCTTCAGTCTTGTTTGTTTCCGAACAAAATCCAAATGATTGGCTGTTGTGGCTGCTCTTCAATTAAAACATTAGCAATTTCACTGCGTCACAACAATTTAAAGTATTATTCAAGAAAAGTTGTTTATTGTTTACTCTTTGCTTTAATAACAATATGGGTGGTGCTACAGACCCTAGAGAGCCAGGGACTAACTTATATAGCAATAACTCGCTTTATGCGTGCTTATTTTCTCTCACGAGTGGAAGGGACCTTCAGTTTTTTGCCCACTCCGGGTAAATTTGAGAAGGTTTTTCTAGATACTTACTACTCTTTGAGAATTGTTAGTGACTCGAAAGAGGCCGTGAAAATTATTTATATATGTCGTAACGAGAGTTGAACCTGTATACCGTAGGCTCAAGTGTGTTGGAAACAAATCACAGACGCACAAAGCCAAGGCCGCCGCTTTTTAAATGTCCACTCTTAATTTCCAAGAACTCAATTATAACCTACAAAAAAAAAAAAAAAAAGGAGATATGCGAAAATGAAAAATATTCGTTCTTAGCATAATTTTTTTAAAGCTACTCTCTTAAATTATAATTGAAGTAATTTCATATCACTTAATATCAAGCTTGTGACTTAAAATAATATTTTATTTTATAATGTTCTTGTACTTGTTAAAGAATATAATTATAATATAATAAATATTAATAAAAGAAAATTAAATTATTTCTATATTATATATAGTTATTTTATATTCGAATTGTTTTAATTTTTTTAGTAACTATTTCACATTCGAAAATAAAAAATTATTCGTGCTTAAAGTTAAAGAACTGTTCATATTTTGCCGTTTGTCTTAAATATTCCATTAGTTATTTTTGAATTTTTAACCCACTCACTTGATATTAAGGTCATGAATAATATGTATTCAAATTCCAACTTAAATTTGGACATTCCTTGGACGCATACTGAAGGAATTTGGGACAAAAATTAATGAAATTATGAATTTTTAAAATCGAAATCGAATTATTTTTACTATAATATACCCAAGAGTGTGTCTATGAATGCCTATATATTCTCCATTCTCAGAAATTAATTTAAAAAACGTTCATAGCCAAAGTCGCATGAACTGATAATTATCAAAAATCGAATGTGCTTTCAGTTGAGAAACAAAATGTTGGGACCTCCCTCAAGGGAAGTACATCTCTATAAATAGTAAATTGACATTTGTTAGGCAATTGTCTGTGGTGATATTTATTTCGAGTCCTCTTGGGCAAGCTATGGGAATTAGGCTTACATGTGGAAGGTTGCTATTTAATTTGGTATTAAGGTCACCAATGATACATTAATTGTGGTATCAATTTGAATTTCATTCAATTTCAATTCAATTAAATAATATTTTGACAAGGATTTATTTTTTTTTATGACTTGCTTTACGCCTACGGTTTGGAAGTCAATACCGCTTAAGTTATTACAGCGGCTGCGATGTTTTTTCAGTAAGCACGACACGCGTGAAGTAAATATATATTTCAAGTTGAACGAATATTTGCGGATAATATATCAAGTTCTGTCATGAACGAGTCAGAAAGACATGTAGCGCTTGTAGCTTTCTGATTGATATGGGGGGGGGGGGATAATGGGCGCGGTCAGGTCCAAGAAGCTATGCCCAGGTCCACCTAGGACTATTGTGGCACCCACATTATTTTCAGGTTCAGGAAGATTGCATGTCTGAATGAAAAAGCGAATTTATTTATTTATTTCTTCCGTCTTTCAAATATAAGACTAATTAAGACTACTGATAATAGTAATGCAATTTTATAATAATATCTATAATAATAAATAAATAGTAAAGGCATTCAATTCTGATTTAATTTATAGTAAAGTGCCACTCAATTAACTCATTTAATTTTTAAAAATTTAAAACTTAATTTTTACAATTATCTCTACTCTTCTTAAAGTCTATAACATTGGCATCTTTAATGTTATGCAAGCGTTAGCTGGAGATCATTTTGCCTTAATATTAACCAGTTCCAAGAATTCAGCTTGACTTATTTATTAGATTACGAAAGTAGTGAGAAGTATGAAGTCCTTGAAGCAACTTCAAGGCTCTTTAGTTTCATCGGTACAGTGTTAGACGACAAACTACCATTTCGGTCCACTTTCTTCGATATTTTTCATGGAATTTAATTCAGCTGAGCTGTTAATTGAGAGTATATGTGTTCTGGAGATTGTCTTTTAACACCTTGGCAGAAAGGGTACCAGCATTATTTTCCTGAAAGTTGAAAATCCCGATTTCATTTACAAAATCATTTTTTACACATTCTGAATATATAAGAAAGTTAATTTTTGACGAAACGAAGAAAAATTTCTTACCAGCTCGTTTTTGCCAAACTGACAATATGATCAATAATATTTGCAAAAAAAAAATATCAAGACTTTCTCTTAGAGCGATGTTGTGTGTTTTCTTTTTTTTTAATTATTGGTAGAATTCTACAAGAATTAAAAAAAAATCCCCACCAAATGGTGCCTGCTTATGAACTTAGGAAAACTGCGTACCTTTCGTTGTTCATTAAGTTCGGGCCCGATTAAGTTCATGTTATTTGTTGCAGTAACTACATTCCCACTATTTTAATTTCGTCTTGTATTAGTCTTATATATAGTCTCGGTGATGCACCGCCTTCAAAGCTTTGATCAATTTTTACTCGTCTATTATCATCACATTCACACATGGTTTCATTCTAAATATAATCTTCAGTTTCACTTCGTCGTAGTAAAAAACAAAAAAAAGCTCAAATCAGGCCCCATCTACGGTATAACTTACAGCGGTTTGACGTTGTTGATAGTGCCGAAGCACGAGCACTAGCAATCTGTTAACGTCGCTACCACTTCTTGTCAATCCAAATATATATTTCCTGACACCATTTGGTGTTTGATCTTCAGCTACAAACACTCATCCGGAGATCCCGTTTGTTCATGTGAATTCAATAAATCATTCTATCCGAGTGTTGACATCGCCCACAATAAAAGTCGAACACGATCGACGTTGACAAGACATACGAGCACCTCTGCAACAATTATTGCCGGCGCGCCATTCATTGAGCATCGCTCCTCGACAAATGAGGCGCGCAATGAAGTAGGATTAGGTGGCCTTATGCAATCGCCTGCGAACGCGCCTTCTTTATTTTTATTACCTCATTTCTCGTGTTTTCGTTCTTTGAATTTATTTTTATCCAATTAATCGCTTTTGCTTTAATCTTCTGCTTCTTCTTTGGTCTCTTTTTGTTAGACTTCTTGTGCGCTGTTGGCCTTGATTGAGTTTCGAGATGCTTTTTCGTGTGTTTACCTTAGTATTTTACGGCCATCCAGAGTCGAGAGCATCACACCGTCTTTGTGTTCTTCTAACATGGCCTACGAAGCGAGTTTCGCATGAATTATATTGACCCCTGGGGACGAAGAGGTTTTCTCAACCAGTCGACGACACGGACAGCTATGATTCGCCCATACGCGTATGTGTATGTGATTGTGTCTGTATTTAAGCCATTAATAGGATTTCATCAAAGTGTTGTGGGGCATGGCAAAAAGGCAAACGGCGAGCATTGCTACTCCTCCGGAGTGGAATTGAAGCGGAACCTTAACGTTGATATATCAGTCTGCTCAACAAAGATCAAGATCGGTTCAACACAAGCAGCTTAGTGGCAAAAGAAAAATAAGCATCACTTGGCAGACTTGTTCCCAGGAATTTCATCTGAAAGACCTTATCTCTCTATCATCTCGCAAATTCCAGAGATCCGCAGCACGGCGGCGGCGCTGTCATATTCGGTGCCACACTCGACGGAAATGAACCGTCAATCGACCCCGTTCGCTGAGTCTGCAAAATAAACAGTCCCAGCTTGATTTATGGTTTAATTAAAGAATCGGCTTCGAGTCTTTGTGTTACCCTATCCGAAGTGATTTCATGTTGCGGCCAGCAGTCCTTCTGGCTGTCCAGTTGGACTTATTCGGCTCTCCATCAGAGTAGACCGGATCGGGGCACGGAATTCGTACCTTTTGCATGACAAAGGCAACATGTTGTGGAAGTATGGGCGAGATGACTCAGACTTAGCATAGTTTATTGATGTTGGTGTATTGATTAAATCCGTTCCTTGGGTCGCGTGTGAAAAATGCCATTTCTGTTCCCACATTCAAAGTAATTTTTTACTGATGTTTTTGACATTGAATGTTCAGTCGAATGGCTGGTGGCTGTGTATGAATCATTGTGGCGAGTAAGGTTACGTTGTTGACCTTTTATGAAAGTCGTTAATTAATTTACGGACACATGGCATCGTAAATAAATGATTTCCAGATACTATTAGTCGAAACTTACATCTTACAACGGGTTTCTAATAAGAGAAATAACTGACTATATTCAATCTGCATGTTTGCATTATTTGAATTGGAGTTATGATATGTTCCCGAAAACCAAAACCGCGAGCTTTAGATGAACTTTTACTAAGAGATCAATAGTCCGTTTCCACCGATTTTGAAGTGTCAAATGTCATTAGCTGTTAGTTTTGAAGTGGCCAACACAACAGCTGTTTGTTGACAGGATATAATAGTGTTGAGAAAACACCATGAACGAGAGAGAAAATACCAAAAAATACCAAAATGAGCAAAATAATCCGAAGTTCACGCTGTAGGCTTGTTCGGTTTGACAACCTCTAACAAAACCCACTCACAAAACCGATATATAGTATTAGGCTCAAAATTTATACGAACTACAACCTTGAACTGGGTGGGTGCTCTAACCCAATTGAAGGTGTTAACGACCCAAAAACATTGTCATGTCAGCCTTGGTCTATTGAATTTACGGAGCTGTGTTTTTAACTACAAAAAAAGATGGCTCCATCAATCGATGTACGTCAGATAGGTGCTTGTGGAGTTCTATGCTCTAAACTATCCTTCCATATTACTTATTATCCGGATTTGGACATGGGCAGGTTTATTATGTGATAATTAACTTCAACTTAGCAAAACAACATCATACAGAATAACAAAAATCCCACTGTCTCTAAATGAATTTGAAATAACTTTACGAATGAAGGAGCAGTGCTGCAAGCCGTCGGTCCAATTTGTGATGACGCGGTCTAGTAAGTATGGCGTTATTTCGGCAAAAGTGTCTCGAATACAAGTTCGACCAAAGTGGTTGGCTTGTTGGCGTAGACTGAGGACTTGACGTAGTTCCAGAGAATTTTATCGAGTAGTGTCAAGTCCAATTGATGAACACCTTGTAAGACACACATGCATAACGTGGGTGGGTGGTGAAGAAGATAATTTGTATGTATAGAGCAGGAGGAACTCAAGTAACTTGGTGAGCGAAACTGGAAGCAGTAAGATTATCGTACTAGATGGAGATAATTTTAGGTTCAGACCCACGTCCACCCCGGACAGTAGCAATTGACAAACAAGAACTCACTTCTGTCACTTCTGGAGGAGGTAGGTTTCGGCCATGTCCAACTGCCACATCAACAATTGCTCTCCTTCCAGTAAGACCCATCTGCGTTGCTCTTGCAATTTCCGATCTATATTATGGATTGCTTCGCAAACAACAAGGCTCACATTTGAGGACTATATTTTAGTATTCGTCCGCCGGTATAGTCGAAAGATTATTACTATCCCGACTGTTTCCATGTCACTGTATTGTTCGTAGATGCTGCCACTATCGTTTTCCTCACTGCCTCTGTAATGCCTTATTTTTGAGCTTTCAAGAACTGATAAAAATATGCAA
This sequence comes from Eristalis intricaria, assembly GCA_964034865.1. Classification (NCBI taxonomy): domain Eukaryota; kingdom Metazoa; phylum Arthropoda; class Insecta; order Diptera; family Syrphidae; genus Eristalis; species Eristalis intricaria. The sequence goes on along the minus strand of OZ035875.1, from coordinate 88,898,122 downwards.
ATATACTTGTAAGGTACTCACATAAGTCAATTCATCAAAGAGTCGGATCTGCATCCTGGACAAATTGTATCTTCTGTCGTTTTCGATTTTCATTGCAGTGAACACAGTCTCTACCCCTTGTGAGAACACTCATAATGAGAGATGAGATATAATACCATTTAATTTCTTAATGAAATTATACTTTCAACCCAAATTAATTTTAGTATCTTATTACGTTAAAATTGTCACCAACAATTTGGCCTAAATGTTGGCCATTACTTTCATCCTCAAGCGTGTACAACAGAGCGCCTGTGTAAGAAGAAGAACGCAAAAAAGAAACACAATCGTGGGAATACTGCGGAGAAATTTCAAAGAGTTTCAATGAGAGGAAGAACATGACAGAAAGACATCACGCGGTGAAATTCATCTGCAAATAGGGAACTGTTCGCTTAATGCATCCTGATCTCAGTACAGAAACGTCAAACGCTCACCCAAGTCACACGTCAAGTTTGCTTGTCAGTTTATTAATTAATTTTTTTTTCTTTTACGTAGTCGCATACATTCACAAATGAGACAAAAGCATCTCTTCCAGTGTGACTGTTGTGAACAGTTGTGTGGCAAAGTTTACAACCGCAGAGTGAATTAAAATTATTTATGACCATTTGGGATATATTACCGTGCAAAGGTGTGTACATACATATGCATTATTGCTGACAGTAAGAGGTAGCATAGCCTTTTTGTAATTCCCTCGGGTTATGAGCTTTGAAGAAGAAAGAAAGACCAAATTGGATCAAGTGGACTTTTTTTTTTGCTACCGATTATGACTCCGAACGAATGACAACCGCATACTCGTAATTCAGTCTTAAGACTCTTTCTGCTTGATTCTTCGTCCACTCTTTTATGCAAATTGAATGAAAGATATTTTTGTAAATAAACTTTACGTAGAAATCGATTCAACTTATGATTGAGATACTTATCGCAATGAACGTAAAGGTCGAGTGCTTTAGTGCTTTTCATAAAATTGTGTTGAGTGAAATCTGTCTGCCAATTGTCTGCAATTTATTAGCCTGTCGTTGAGAACTTAAGTGCTCACAGAATTGTTAGTCATTTTCAGGAAAAAGCGTGACAGTAGATTTAATTAGTACGCCATTCAGCATGGTTGGTCAATCATGAGCCAGATGAAGGGCAGACAGTTCATCATTATTGTTGGAATGTATTGTAAGTGTGGAAACGTAATTCAATTGGACATGATCCAAGTTTACATACACTATTTATAATATTTCAGGTCAAAGAATTCATTAGTTCGATGGATGCGTGACAATTCTGTGATTGCTTGCGTTAAAGCGATCGATTTCAATTTTCGGTCTGGTCTGTGGTGGTTAGTCATTTATTTGTTTTTATTTTCTGTTTTAATTTACAAATATTCGAATGGAAAATGTCTGTCAACACTTAAATAAAAGGAAATACTAATTTTGAAATGTATTTCTAAATGATTTAGCGGGAATGTATTTTGAGGCGGGCTATATACAAAAGAATTGTTTGCGAGGTACCTAAGAAAATTCATGAGCACAAGTTTGAATATTTTAGGTCCGTTCGAAAATTCCGAATTTTCCTTCCCATGCCAGCCTTGGCCTACTGAAACTATTGAGCACAACTTTGAAGTATAAATTAGATTACGGTTTCAGTCGTACATGTTTTTCTAATTTTATAAATTGTAGTGCGTTGGTACGTCCGCGTCCTTAAGAAGGTTTTATTTTTTTCCCTGTTAAAGGTAAAATTATTAAAAATATCATATTATCTTGCTTGTAACGACTGTATACCCCAACCTATTTTTTTCTCAAATTTTGAATAACTGAATTTTAATAAACTGTTATAGGCTTTTTGGCCCATTGTAAAAGATCCAAATAAAAAAATGATATGGATGGATGTTTGTGCAGCTCTATCACCTGAACGGCTGTGAGGATTTGGATGAAATTTTGTCTGTTTATGTCTTATGCACTCTATTAGGACATAGATTACATGATTGATAAATGGAGTGTGCCTTCAAGTCGGAAAAAATCAAACTGAAGATGCCTGCGCGCTGTCGAAGTCTGGAGAGAGGTGAAGCTATGAATTATCAGTTTTGTTTGATTCGGGAATTGAACCTGCTAACTACGTTGTGGGGTAGAATGATCAAAAATGGGAAAACATTCGAATTGGGATTTTCTCATTCGATTCAGGATAAAAAATGGATCGAAATTGAGAAAAAAAACACTAATTAGAAAAATATTTTTTTTTTGTAAGCTACATATTTTTGCTATAAGGTCGACTGATATAGAATGTAATACAATCGACGCAGAAATAAATAACATTCGTGGGGTTATCCGATATACCGATATCCATTTTGCTCAAATAATGTCCATGTTTTTTGGGCCTCATTTCCAAAGTTGTCTACAGTTATAGAAAAGAATTTATAGGCATGGTTGGTATTAGTATACGCTTTCATAAAATATCAAGCTTTGACTAGAGCTTTTTAGTAGGACTAGTGAAGGTCACATAATCTAGTTAGTCTTCCGTCTCTCTCTATAATACTTGTTTGAAAAGACATTATTTTAATATTTGTTGATGTTGTATTTTGTTCCCTATTTCCTTAATAATTGAAATTAAAACATTCGAAGTTCCATTATTCTATCTTTAAAAATAAATATTTCTCTTTCATGTTTTAAGGCATACCATTTTTGAGTAAGGCTCAAAGTAGCACCTTCATGGTCCTTCCATTGACACGAACATAAAATAAAAAAAATATTTATATTTTTTTCATACATATTTTTGTTTACAAATTATGAAGATTCTTTTTACGGCAACAATTTTATAAATTCAAGAAGATAATTAAATGCTCTACTTATTTGCTTCATGCAAGATCTTTACCTGGGCCCGATCCACCTATCTTCCTCGAAAGCCACCCTGGAGACAAAATTGGTAATCCTCTCCTCGTGCAGTAAAGTCGACGCACCATACTTATTTCACGATTTATATCTATCTCTTATATTGTCAGCGTTTACTGCTCACACTTATTGGCTAAACAAATGCAAGCATACCATAGCCAATCTCATTAAATTTTCAATCGAACAAAATCAATAAAATCCATTCCAGTGCTGTGTAGGTCACAAATGTATCATTCCAAGAGCCGTCACCAAGATCACTTCACATTCAAGCACCAGCTATTGGCGATGATGTCACCACCTGCCAACAGATCTGTCTGAGGTGGAAAAACCAATAAAAGAGTAGAAAAAGTTGATTTAATCTAGGTTCAGTTCAGTAATGAGGTAAGTGTGCTGTTTGACTGCAAAATAGTTACCCATTCAATTGGAATTCTGATTTGTCTTTCGACTCGAACTGGTACGGTTTTTTTTTTGTTTTACTTTTTTTTTTCCTTCATACACATTTCGTGCGAACGTAACAAGTGTGTATCGTGAATTGTATGCGGGGAGCACACCTCTCACTTTCGCAGCACATTTTCGAAAGGCTTGTTAAGGCGAAGTTTCATCAAGGGACGACAAATATTAATTAAAAAAATGAAATTTAAAATACGTACATTTGTACGAAAAGAAATGATGCTTGATGGATGGGTGCAGCTTAAATACGTTACATGACTGCCATTAGGTATGGTGGATATAGCAGATCACATTTTCAAGAGACCAAATCCATCACTCATAAAAATGACCGATTGCGTCACCACTTTCCACTGATCGAATGCAGAGGTAAACTTTATGCTAAGCCCAGTTAACCACAAACCGATGCCCGTATTCCAATAAATCAATAAAAAGTTGTATAAAACAGCGTTTACATGCGTGACTCACCTCTTGATCCCTCAATCCAAACGACCAAGCGATTAAATCAAATTGACAGTTAAGTGTCAGGAATTTTCACCAATAATATGGATAATATGGATGGGCAAGCTTATAAAATTTCACCCAAGCATCTTTTTGTTTTACGACAGTTCGTAAAAATCGACTTCCAACTAAGCTCGGAGAAATTTATAATTTGATATGTATCTCCCATTACGCAAAAGCAGCATAGTGTCCATTTGTAAAACAAATCAGAAGAACATCTTTATTGGGAGCAACACTTCGAGACTTATAAGCGATATCGAATTAATTGACTTGTCAGACAATTCCAATAAAAAAATCAATAACATGCTCTGAATTTTGAAGTAGAAGATCATAAGACACCGCCATTAGGATTATCCGATTAGACGATGGGGGAAAGAGGTGTTGGCGGATGTATTTATTTTGGGAGCAAATAATACGTCAGTCTTTCGAGCAGCACTGATCCCACCAGACATTCCATAATATCTTAATTAATTCATCTCCATCATCCGATCAGACACACTTGCAAAACACTTTACACACAGGCTTTATCAATATTTAAAACTAATTACTTTTGAAGAAACTCAACAGTGTCCACTTCCAACGAAACAACTTTCTTTGCTCGCAAACAAGCAACTTCACCATATATCGGCGCGATTCCCAGGCACATTGCATATTCGGCCGACAACACTTTAATCATACATCAGTCCTCAGGTATACACATCCAACAAATAACCAATTTGCGCTACGAGCCAAGTTGAAGAAGTGCCTACTACACATGTAACCATGTAAGTTGATTTGCACCGCACACAGTCTGACAGGCAGCATCCGTGGAAGTGTGTGACCTAGAAGTGATAACGAAAGCCGTATGATCTCTCCCCGCCACCCCGCACGGACTAATATGGCAAAACAACGACTGACAGCCGTTGTCGGCGACGATGAATTTCACTTTCCTTGCGGTTGACATCGGCAACAAATTCAATCCGTGAAATCGAGTGTGAAATAGCATCATCATCCCAGCGGCAGAGGCAGAAATCACATCAAATGCAACCAAACAACATCATCAACAGCACAACGGCATCTCAGATCCGAGTATCACGACATGCGACACAATAATGAGCGAGACCCTGATCACAGAACGACGCATGGCCTATCGCTACCACCCGCCGCCGTCGACGACGGTGCGCGGTGGATCGACGGAGATGGAGGCCGACTAAGCCGAAGCATCTCACACGGAGCGCACTCCTAAGGTGGACTGCAGCGCACTACACAGTGCAACATTGAACGATCTTGCGTGTTCATAATTAATAGATCATATGAAGCTAATTAAAAGAGACAGTCCGTCTGGTGGCCTAGCCAGAGAGGGCGTCCGGATCAGTGCTGCACTGCATCGCTGCATCTATTTCTGGTGTCGCTCTGGAGAGGTAAGGTGCAATGGCCACTAGATAGCGAGCTTGAGTGCGGTGTCAAAAATCGATGAAAGATTATTTTCTGCTCGTTCTTCCCGCGTTGGCTTTTCCATTTCACTAGGCACGTGCCACGAAGGTTTCATTGTGCCGCCAGTCTCTCACCCGTGTTCAAGTTTTCTAATTTCTTTAATTACTTCGTACTCAGGCTTCGGCACAAGCCTGTGGCGGCGGGTGGGGCGAGGGATCGCCAAATTAAGCTTATTAGGGAGAAACCTGTCTTCGAGTCTGCTGGTGTGGCTTATGCACTCAGGTGGGTATAGAACACTTTCTGAAAGTGAAGCAGAAACCGACCCAATCTGCAGTGAGAGTAGTGATGTGGCTCGGTTGCATGACAGACGCGCAGGCTCTCGGAGAACCATCGGCCCCTTTGTATGCCTGTGGCTTTTATTTAGAACGAGACTTAAGAGAGGTTGACTTGGAAAAGGTGAAGAATGGGAATATCGCTCTGAAATGATTGTGGAAAGTGGAACTACAGAAGTTGGTGTGTGCATGTAAGAATTCTTGTTCGATTTTGTGGTACAATTGGTTTTTGTGTTCGTTTGTCCCAGGTGTGTAGATGGAATGACAATAAGTCGAATGGAAAATTTGAATCTTTCAAATGACTTTGGCACGTATTCGTCTGACTGTACCGACTTTGTGCACGTAGCTTTGTCACTGACCGCACCTGCTGGTGCACGCATGTACAAAAATTTTGTGTACACACTCGCATTCATTTTTAAAATGACCTTGCAGCTGACTGCAACATGCTTATCAACACTTGCTTGGACTTGCATTTAAAATCAAAAGAATTCAAAGCCGCCATGCGCCCCGTCGCTTGTGGGTGCCCTTCACCCACGCATAGAATACGTGCTTTTCACGCGGTCATGCCCACACACATTTGCGCCGTCCGATTGAGATGTAAATTTAAAACAATAAATTCAAACTGTGGAATTTGTATCTGTATTTATTGTTTTCACTTTCCTTCTTGACCACGCGAACTGTGTTGACACTAAACGAGATAGGCCCCACTTCAGCTAGATGCCACACTTCCGCAATGAAATAAAGAGCTTCACTTCGACGTCCAATAAAATCTGAAGAAATATTTGTATCTATTAGGTTTATCGGGAATGTAATGTAAAGCAACGTGGGATTGCTAAGGAATGGCTTCATTCGCGATAAAATGTGTGAAAAAGCGCACATTCCTTTGGAATCCGTTGCTTGGGGCCGCCCATATGTGTGAATCTCTGCGGCATATTTATGAGTGTACACTGCGATCTGTGTGACATTTAAAGGCGAAAAGGTGTAAATTACGATTGTACCCTTACCAAACCAGTGTGAGCGCCGATCTTTACGAGCACAGGAGCATGCACAAATTATTCCCGGCATTTGGTGATGAATAGATTGGAACTGAATGGATTAAAAAAACAGAAGGCAATTATAAAAAAACTTGATAAATTTTAGAAGCGGATTACTTCATTTTATCGTTGACCCAAATCTCAGAAATGGGAATTCCCCAACTGGCACTCAAGCAGTCCTAGTTTGGATAACCCTAAAACCGCATTCCACTGCAAGTTCGACGATCACGAATGCATTTGTGCCTTCTCTTCTCAAGTGCAATAAGGTCGTTCTCATTTCGAAGTTACTTAATAACTGACTTGTGCAAGCACTGCTGAACTTCATTTGCATAAGAGTGTGTAATTCCTCCTCACTTATTAGGCCATTCCAGCCACTTACCTCCGCACATGTGTGTTTCGTAAAACAAACGAAATCGTTCTCCAATGGGAATTAAATCAAAACAGCTAACACTTCGGCCATCAAGAGTGCTTCAGCAGGCCGGCACTTTCTCCTTCTAAACGGAAACGTCATTGAGCCGTAGAAGACACAAATCAAATATTATTTCAAGGGTCAAACACTTCAGATGTGGCTGTTCAAACATAAAATACAACAAGACCCACGCCCTAAGACGGCCTAACAAGACTCACTTTCTTTTAAGGGCCCCCCTCCCTAATCCTCCTCAGCAGCAACGCTCTCGAGACTCCAGGTCTACCTCAAGAGGCTCTCTTTAAATGTCCACACACAAAACTGCTCCACATGCATACGAGTGCAGCGATGCCGCTCTCTTGTGATCATTTATCTAATCGTGCTTTGAAGAGCTTAGGAATGATTAACTTGGACATTTGTTCCGATCCGAGGGCACTGCATCAGTGAGTAAGGAAATCGAAAGTTGTTAAGGTCGCAATGGGAGTCTGGGAAAAGACAAACATTGGACACCGAAGTGGAGTGTAGCCTGCATCGCGGAGGGGGTGTCGGTGACTGTGAATGGACGATCGAACATAAACATAGACTATATGAGTCGCACGAGTATCTGCTGCGGCGTCGGCGGCGGGATGCATAAGTGCGTTTCGAGAAAGTTGCAGTCCATTATTCGGCAATTACAATCGTAATTTATCTAGATGCGTTATTTCTTTGTGCCTGTCATAGCTGAGTCTCTTAATGTCCTCCCTGGGGTTTCAGTGAATGTTGATTCCACCGCCGCCGCCACTCAGAGGACTTATGACTGTCCGGAAGAGAGCAAAGCACGTCCATCTCTGTGATCGAGGGATCTGTTGGTATGTAAGCGGCGTAATTAATTATGGGTATTAAGATGAGGTGTTAAAATTGCTGGCAATAAATTACGATTGCCGCTTGTTGCGATACGACAGTCAATTTATAAGCGATTATGCATGCAGAGCTAACTGATTGGATGCATCCGTAATCTTTAAAGGCGAATCTATGTCTTGTGCAATTCCTTACTAATTAGGATTGCATGTTTAATCATAATGAAACAATGATTGCGCCGGACCCAGCAGGTATGAGTTACTTATGTATGTATTGCCGTTGACATAGTTTCCAATGAAATCGGCTGCCATAGACGATGTTTGACGTGCACAATGTGGCAAAACCACTCTAGGGGTGGTCATAAATTTGCGCCCGCTAATTTCAAGCCTTCTTAACATATGAATGCAAGCTTCAGGTGATGTCATTCCTTGATATAATTGTAATCCTCAAGTTTCACAAGAACCACATCTCAAATCTCAATTACATTGGTAAACAATTCGTTCAAGAATAAAATTAATTTTAATAGCAACAGACTCAGCTTAAACTTGAGACCTTCTTGAGAACACACTTGTATAAATCATTCCTAGACAATCAGCATCACATGTCTTCACGACGATGTCCGCCATGAAACCCTCATGACAGCTCAAATGGATCACAGATGAGCGACGCGACGTCTTGCCAGTCATTTAGCCAGAACTAACGCTAAGGGGCAAATCGAACTGAAACCGTAACGCAATTCAATGCCAGACACTCGGCTAACAACCAAACCGTGATGTTGTGTCAAACGCTGATGAAGTACTTGTGGAATTTTCTAAGTAGAGACAAAATGACATCTGACCAAGCTTCACTTCACTATCTAATGTGTGTGAGTTATGGCATGGGCTTTGATCACGAAGGAAAAGTGATAGCAAAGTGAAGCCTGTCTCAAGGTCGCATGGTGGAACCTCGTAAATATGTGGGTGCGCAACTATTGGGTATTGGAAATCCATTCGGTTCCTGGTTTCAAGCGAATTTAAATAGTTAAAACCGAACCGGTTTCTGTGCGAAAGCTAATGGTGTGTAGAATTGGTTATTGTGGGAACGATTCTGAAATGCCGATAACTGGGCACATTCGCATGAATGCATGTCAAGTGGTTTGCACGATCTTGAGTGAGGTGTTACTGAGATAAGCCGCACGATCGTGTCATGGGAATGACAAAATGACAGGAGAAGGGGTCCGTTGAGGTCTTTATATTGCGTTTTGCTAAGGTTAATGGAAAATTCAAGTCTCACGCCATGGGCGCTGCAGTTGTAGAGCGATGTGAACATTTTGCCTAGTGTTTGGTAACATTGAATTTAATATAATATAATATAATATGGGTGGCGCGACAGTCCGAGGTGGACCTGGGTCTAGCTTCTCAGCAACCACTCGTGTTGTGCGTGCTATTGTTCTTTCACGAGTGGAAGGGACCTACCGACTCTGAACGGCGAATTTAAAAAGCTTTTTCTAGACAGAAATACTCTTTGGGTATTGTCAGTGACTCGAAAGAGGTGGAGCCGTGAACTATGATAGCTGGTAAGGAGGAGACCCACTTACCCACTACACCACGGCGACCACATTGAATTTGATAATGCTATTAATTTGCAGGCTATTAAGATATACTCTATTACATAAATCTTACAAACTACTTACTTACAACTAAGGATTAATTATGATCGTGATCTTCCGGAGGTGTTCAAAAGGTAACAACCTAACTCAACCCAATGTTACCACAACGATAACCGCAGTCGAATAATAATTCGAGCGATGATCGATTCGAACAACAATTCCTCTCTTTGAGTAGTCATACGAATGATTTTGAGAATCGGGATGGTGTACAAATATATCATCACTTGAATCATTCGAATGCGCCCAATTAATACTTTTAGTAGGTATGTCTCGAGGGATCATTCGATTGATAAGAAATCTCGATTACTTAAGTCTCGATGGTTAAAATCATTCAATTATTTCTAGTTACAACTTGTGAGATATTCAAATATATCTGCAAACCGGCCTTAACAATAAGGGGTTTTCACTCGACACTGGGCTGGTGTCTGGTCAAGTCAAGTCCTGTCACGAGCAACTCTAGTAATTCACGGCTCTGATTATATCTAGCTGCCTCTATAACTTCATCGCCCTTGACAGCCACGTAATGACATTGTTTTTCATGTCATTTATAAATTAACTAGATGTCAATTTCTGCTGGTGTTTTTTTCGTAGGAGTCCTAATAAAAAGGAACAATTCCATCATACCTTACTTTGTAATATTTCAAAACAAGAAGGCCTCTTTTACACGATCAGATTTCATCACATTAAAAACCGCCTTTTATTGGAAATAATTCTGACATGCTTTCAGTTCTCAAAGCTCTCAATCAGCCTGATTTCTTCCGACATCCTCACCATTTATCGTCATAAATTGATGACGATTGGTGATGAATCTATATTTGGCATTATAGTCCGGGTGGTACTGGACCCAACCAACAAGCCTCTTGCTAGCTGCCTACAGTGTCTCACGCAGAACTGGTTGAGTTCCTTCTCCACCCGGGTGCGGCGCAAACGCGACTGTCCTCTGTTGCATTGTACCACAGGCTTGGATTCGAATACTATTTGGGCCGGAGTTGAATTGCCCTTACGCTCTACATGGCCCAGCAACCAACAAATAAACACAATATTAAACCATGCCTTGAAACCTTCTGCTTGAATCAGTCTGTCTATTGATGAATTCCGCATTGAAATGCTTTGCGTTGTTTGAAGGATCTAAGTGTACAGCCATCTGTCCCTTCTGCTGAACATGATACTGTTGAAATTTCTTTAACTAAGTACAATCCAATGGCATATAATTGATGGACGATTACGAATACTTTCAAAGGCTCCACGTTCCTCTAGAATTATTGAGCGATATCAAGCATTCCAAAAACTGATTTCGCTGGAATAGGAGTTTTCACTGGACACTCGTTCTTAGGCGATCATATCGGAAGACTGGTTATTATAAACCATTTCTGGAAACGCTGATTGTTGGCAGTTGTTTGGACTAGTCTCTTACCAACAAACTCTTATGTCGGTAACATAAACAAAAAACCCGATTCTCATATACCTTTGAGGTATTTTCATTTTATTCAGTCCTTTCGAAGTACAATTAAAGTGAAATTTCTCTTCGCGGACACCCCTCTATAAGGGACACTTCTCTTAATGGACAATTCGTCATCGTTCCGGCATGTAAGTATTCGTGCATTCTAACCTTTTTCAGAACGGACACCCCTCCATAATGGACAAACCTGATGGTCCTACTACTGTCCGCTATATAGAAGTTGGACTGCACTACCCACAGAAAAATCTGCCTTTTTTGATTCGTCACTTTTCAAACATATCGAGCGGTAAAGCAATGAGTTCGGTACGATTGTTGCTTTCATTTCGTACAGTTTGCTTTTCAAATAACACAAATAACACCACAAAAAACGTCCGGACGATTCAAACCTGGAAATCTAGGTGGCCAGTCAATGTTCCATTTTTTGACAGCATACGTTCAGCTATTATTCCTTTTGATTGCATTTCTTAATTTGCTGTGTGTCACCGGCCATCTGTTTGCAGCCGAAATTCTTTGAGTTAATTGCACTTTATGCGGAAATAAATGCAAATCAGACCTAAAAATGCGCAGCAACTTGGTTCCACTGACGATACATGTGGTTTCCCCATAGCACCCTCTCTAACCAGTTCCACAGTTCATTGAAGCGTCTTGGACGTTGTTGGGCGGCATGTCGACGCCACGCACTCAACAAAATTCAACACCAAAACGACGAATAGTGTTGCCAACAATGTTTGTTAGTTACGATATTTTCGACAATATGCAGGTTGATTGAGCACAACTTACAGCGTCATTATATCTTCGCGTTTTTTTTCGGTAAAAATCTTACTGAATAAGAGTTACAAAAACATATCTACTCAAGCCAATCGGTGGATAAATGTGAAAAACTTTTTCAATATAATATTTACCTATGTACGTAACGACATTACTGATTTCAATGATGTTCCAATCAGAGTTCTAATGCGTATCAACGACAATTCCAAGTGATTCTCAAACAAGTGGCAATGTTGTCCCAACATCAGATAATAATTGTACTCAGGTGAGAACTGATTCCAGAAATAAGTGTTCACCAACTAACGCGTTTACACATGAACGCATGGGCGGAAGCATACAGCAGACCAAATACCTCATTTAAAAAAACAACAACCTGAAGAGTCGTAACTCTGTAAGATGACCTCAAAAATATGGAATCTCTTCTTAGTCTCATTCACTTGTAGTCCAAGTTCATTGACCACACAGTGGGTAATGCACAGTAGGCCGACCATCCATTCCGAAATGTAACTTTTTCCTTACATCGGCCGAAGTGAAGAAGAAAGCCTTCACAATTCAGTAAGCGCCGTCACCGCCGAAAACATTAATCAGGTAAAGTTTACAAAACCAACAGAGACTCAAGCCTAGCCCCCTGAACTAAAGCCGTAACGATTACATGAATCCAATTCAACCCAAAAGCTCATGTGCGGTTGCAATGCGTACCTTCTTGGAGTCGCTTCAAGCAAAAAGAAAATCGTCTGAAGCGTTAAAAATAGTTTATTGCTTTTTGATTCATCCCCAATTTCCTAGTGTTCATCCAATGTTTTTTTCTTCGTTCGCCTTTTACGAGACCAATGAACGTTTTATGCGCGCTAATGATTTTACTGCCTTGATCTAATAAAACTGAGCCCACCACTGCCTTTCAATGTGCACAACAGCATTCAACAAGTCACGATAGCATTCCGTATGTGTATGAAAAGAAACAAAGTCCGCCCCCACCCCCTGCGACTCAAGGGCAACGCATGGCGAAGAGGGGCTCATAAGAGACGATCCTTGAACTGAGAGCCACCCGAAGAGTTGTTGGAATTATATCTGAATGCCTCGACAAGTATCATTTCAAGTTTTTTATGTATTTTTGCTCCTTTTCAAGACGATAGTGGGGGATATCGTAAAAGTTTGATTTTTACTGCCACTGCCTGTTGGAGAAGTGGCTTCTTTCATAAGAGTGCCCTGACTGCTTGGAGGCATGATGCTTCTTTTTCTGCTTATTTTTTCACTTCTGTTGAAAAAATCGTCACCTTGCCGGGAGAGTGTGTGAATGGCTTCACCTAGCCATGGCAGTAAATTACAATAACGTTGAGTGCAAATTTGCTGGCTTTAGATGGGTTCCCGTGTGTGTACGAGTATGTATTTGGAATGCATGACATCACTGCCGTCATCATTGTCACGGTCATTCTCGTCATCCCTCAGTGGTGTTGAATAGAATTCGTGGGAACCTGTTGGCGTTAATCGCCCCTCACTGGCATGAGTGACGTTCATAGATGCATTGTGGCGTAAATTCGTTTCGAAAATGTTCTATTTTGTTGTTGAAAGGAATATAAATTGGTTTTGTATGTGGGAGGGTGTTACAAAAGTACCATGTACAAACCAGCACACAAAAAACTATGCAAACGACTGTAGAAATTCCAGAAACGTCCTCTTACGATTATCGCCGCCATTCAAAGCACACATGACATCCTCGACCCTCTTCCAAAGTGCAACATAGTCCACCACATTGAAACGACAAATTGTGGCCACACCATAAGTACCAACCATTCCATTGAAACTATGCCAATCTATACAAAATTACTCAACAGACCAACAAAATCGCACTCAACGGTGACAAATGAGCGCGCCGCAAAAGGATTACCCGCGATCGACTGCAATCCACAACTCACATTGACCCAGTTAACCATACGCACAGCTGAGACAATAATTGCCAAAACAACACCCTTCAGCCATATCCAACTCCTCTGTCGAGTCGAATTTTACTTTCGATTTCTTTCTCAGGCCACAGCCCGCCCAAGGCAGCTCATGCAAAATCGAAATTCAAATATTATTTATTTGCTTGTCTTCTTGGCCGAAAATAAACTGCAGAGGTTTGGTCAACAATAAATGCAAATAAACTTGAGTCCGTGAGAACAACGACGGTAATTGCTGGACGGCTCTCCGTGAGTGGGATTACACCCGGCAGGTGGTAAGAAATGCACATTTAAAAACCGTCAACGGGGTGTTTCAATCACATCGATTTCAATTCGTATCCGGAAAGGAAATTGAAATCTACAATCAAGTGTCGGAGAATCTCGGAGGCGTGATGACCGCGGGCTGATTACACGCAAAGTGTTTTTCGGTGATGATTGTTAAACAACCTGAAAGTCGGGATTGATTGTTAAGTGATTTTAAATTGCCACTCGTGTTAAGGAAGAAAACCCGAGTGAGCTCATGCGGTTCTTTTTGCGCGTTGTTCTATGAATCATGTTCGCCATGCTTTCGGTTTATGTGTGTAAACACACGAGGAAGCTTACATTTTGATGGCGCGAGTGGCTTAGATGTTTCCGACAAGTTTACTTATGCTCGTAATTACCAGTGAGTCATAGACCTGAACCATTCCGACTACTGTGAGGGTGGGAGGTCAAGGAGAAGCGGACTAACAAAGGAAGGCAATTTGCCTCTGGAATGGACAAAATCACACGAAACGACTTCATTCTCCCATGATCGCTAATGCAGCACATGCGTTAACTGATTCAACAAGGTACACATGTCGCCTCCATATATGCACATCTTCCTTGATAAATTTTACCGCTTCTGGCGTTTCACCAAGTGTCGCACATGCCTTTTAGATCCACTTGTTGAGATATCATCTAATAGCACGCATGCGATATAAAACTTCGTTCTATCACTTTTTTACAAAAACCACAAGCATGTACCAGGGAATGTAACGAGTGTAACGCTGTCGCCCTGACAGCACGCTTGAACTGTCCGATGACTGGAATCTCTTCCGCCTCGATTTGTGAGTCATTCCACGTAGCTCTAGATTCAGATTGTTTGTTGTGCTAATGAGCCCCCAAAGATGAATTGAGCTCAACTTTCCATCACTCCTCGTGATCTGCATCCGATCCGACGTGCGCTGGTGTGTACGTACATTCTTCCGTACATTTGCTCGAAATTCGTTAATGCGAAGTCTCTGTTCTTGATTATACGACTTTTGAGAAGCATACTGATCAGATCCAGGAACAAACAGCGAAAGTAAACACTTTCAGATGCCAATGGGATGCATTGAGCTCTCCGCTCGCCGAGCGTCACTCGTCGCTCGACGTTCGATGGCTTCATTAGATTCTGAAGTCAGTACTTATCTTGGTCTTCATCGTGGTTCGTTGTGCCACTGAAGAGATGTCTTACAGTACCGCGATGGATGCGCGTGCGTGGTTGTAAGTTGTAAGACGAACTTAATGATGTCTGTGCGGGATTGTCTGCTGCCATATGAAGAAGCAACAAGTGCACGTCTTACGGGTTCAGCTTTTCACTGATTTCGTATTTCAGAACGTTACTGGGCAATAAAATAAGAAAAAAGCGAATAATATCGCAAATAATCGCACAACATTTAAGCCTTCAAGTGCGTTGCTAGCTATGCATACTCGATTCAGTGGATTTTGTATCTCCTGCTGAGCGGTGGATGGCTCAATTGGAATTTCTTCATTTCTACCTTGCACCTGCTGTTGGGTATCATTTACATTTGATTTGGATATCTTTACATTTCTGCATTTTGAATTGGCAAACGAGAGTCTCATTGCGAATTCCAGTTCCTACTTTCCATGGTATCCGGATTCTTCAATACGTCTTCCACTGAGAGCGTGGGTTACGCTTGCGACTGGGAGTTTCTCTTACACAGACGCATATTGTTTTATTCAATCACAGTGACGCTGAAGTTTTCTCAACTGTCAAACGAGTCCCAGTTTGGGACGTCGAAATCCACCGACGTTGATTTATATTTATCGAAATTTATTTGATGGCGGTTTTTGGCGGGGAGTCTTGCCTTGTAAGCGATATGATTGAATTGTTTAGTGACTTATCTGAATAGGATTTCTAGACCGTAAAAGTCTTTGGATGTTTTATTTTCTAGGAGGGAGACAACATGCAGTCCAACAGAGACAAAATGTGTGTGAAGTGTTTCATTCGAAGTAGTAGTTCACATACGCCACACCACGAACCAATTAACCAATTCCCGCCATTGGCAAAATTCATAATCGATTTCCATCTTGAATCCACTTCATATAGCACAGCATGACCCACTTCCAACCTGAGAAGCACCTGACTTCCAAGGCTGTTTCAAATTTGTTCATTCGCAGCGAAGTGCTGGTCAATTGGACCACTCTCGAACTGAAAACCAATTCAATTCCCATTAAAGTGGACTCTACTCGATACACATGTACCCAGCCCCAGCCTCTTACTCCGAAACACACCCACAGCACATATTACTTTGTCTCTGGGCACACATTTGACTCCCACCACCGCACACCACCGATCAATTGAGACCACCGTCAATGTTCAAGAGGAATTTAGAGTCCCAATCAGACGCGGGGGTTGACACTTAATGGTACTTGCGCAAGACATTAACAACCGTCGTGCAGCAACTCCCAGTCGCGAAAGAGGATTACGAAACGTGACCAAAATTTTGGCAATGAGCCGGCAGCATCCATGACCAAGCAGTAGAGGTCATGGTTCAATAGATTTACAAATTAGACTCTTGATCTTGTCTGGTGTGTAAATTATGGAATCCCACTCGATGCGAAAATGCCTTGTGTCCTGATTAAGCAGTCTTGCGCTGCTGCCCACCGTTTACGTGCCAAATTGGCCACACGCCAGCCGTCGCTACTGACCGGCCGGGAAATTGCAACCTTCTTCGGAGATTTAACCGTGCTCATTAGGTCTTGCCCGGGCAGTGGAACGCGCCTACGTAACTTACCTGTGTCCAGTGGATAGCGACGGCTGTCAGAAAAAATTCTCCGACAAATAAAATTAATGACGGTTCAATAATAAAACCGCCCAACAGTTGCGAACCCCAGCAAATGAGCGTTAGCTGGCGGCGGGCACTGGGCTCATTCCTCGCAAGGCTAACACCCGTAGAAGTGGCTGCTTGCGGTTAATTGAAAAGAAAATGACCAGCGCCCCAGTTGCTATCACCATTTTGTGTGTTCTGCTACTGGACGTCTAGTAAGGTATCACACTTTTGCCAGATCGTTAGTCGAACTTAGGCGTCGTAATGCACTGCAGCCGGCCGGCCCACAAGGCCGAAGCACTGGACTGGCTAGGCTTACCGAGACTAGTCTACTACCACTCATCGAGTATGGTGTGCGCCATAAGATCATAATTCGCGGTGGTTATCCGCTTGTGGGTTTTATTTATTTTTTGTTTTCTGCTGCATGCGGCTGCTTGTGGTGGTGTTAGCGTTACAAAGTCATTATTTCTGTTAATTGACCGATTTGCAGTTGCAGATACGAAAAGCGTCTGTGAGAAATAATTTGCGTTCATTGTTTATGAATTGCTTTGACTATTATAAGAGGTGTCTACTAATGTAATTCCTGTTAATGAGCAACAGCTGAGGCTTTAAGACTTCACGCCAAATTGAATTCAAATGCAGAACAATTAAGTTCGCGATGGACGGGAGGATGTCGTTAAACGGATAAGTTTTTATATGTTGAAGATTACATAATGTTTCCAAAGGTCCACAGGTTGATCCGAAATATATAAAATGAGTAAGTCATAGTAAGTAAAAAATAATATTATATAATAAGGATTTATATAAACAATATTTAAAAAAAAAACACAAAAATGACAATGTCTGTTTTTAATTAGTTTCTACCGTCAATAAAAAGCGCGTAGTGGGTAGTGGGTTAGTGCGTCGACTCCTACGCAGAGGGTGGCAGGTTCGATATCCGAATTTACCACCTTTCATATTTCACGGCTCCACCACTTTCGAGTCACTGACAATGCTCCAAGAATATTTCCTGTCTAGAAAAAGCTTCTCAACTACGCCGTTCGGAGTCGGCAATAAACTGTAGGTCCCTTCCACGTGTGAGCGAACAATAGCACGCACAACACGAGTGGTTGCTGAGAAGCTATTCCCTGGCCCTCTACTGGCTGTAGCGCCACCCATATTATATTATAATAAGGTATTAAGCAGTGAAGACTTTAGGAATTCTGTACCGGGTTACCCAACGGTCCCAAACTTTTTGTTTAAATTAAACACATTCCATTTGAACTGTGGTCGCAAATCAGAACAGGCAGACACATTTAAGGCAAGGTTCAAGACATCAATATCTACACTGTTGTGAAAAATCATGAGCACAGGTTGGTGAAAAATTTATTTAAGTTAAGATTACGGGCTTATACTTAGATAGCTATTTATATGGCTTTTTGTATTAATTTTACAATAAAACTAAATACATAAAAATGGGAGTCAAACAGTACATAATTTGGAAATTACAAAGAACTTCAGCATTTTTATCTGTGCAAAAAATAAGCACATTTAACAAAAAACGAAAATAATTACACAGATAATGAGGAGTTTCTTATTATTCAACAAGCTTTTTTTATTTGTTTGCTATTACTTACAATCGAAAAATACGATAAAACAGCATGACATTAAATAGTAGCTGAAAAAAGTTGCCTGTTCCAAAAACTTATCAGAACTGCTAAACTAAACAAAGCAGCGGCATATTGATACTCTTAATTTTAACCGTTATTTACATAAAACAAAAATACAGTCGAACCCGGATAATAGCATTTCGGTGAATAGCACAAACCGTTTAATGGCACACTATCGTGATGGCAGTTGTCTTTTTTGCACAATTTGTACTGGCGCAAAATCCTCAATAGCACATCGCTTAATATGACATACAAATTATGGCGAAACAAGGAGCTCACGTACAAAGAGCTTATTGTCACAAATCACGTGACTTCCTAAGAAAAACCTTTTTTTTCTGAAATTGAGTTAATATGTGGGGGCTATACCTTTCCTGGAAGTATCCCACTATTTTTTTTTGTGTTCATATATGCGAGCTTACTGGAATTTGGGAAATGTTTATTGTATTTTCGCATTTTTAACTTTTAGTATGTCAGATCGGTTAAAGGCGTAATCCGCTTAATAGCACAAAATTTCGTTGCACGGTTGATGTGCTATAATCCGGGTTCGAATGTAATGCTTATTATTTTCCACAGCAGCTTATTATTTTGCACAGCAGTGTATGTGAACCCAACTTATGTTGCTAGGGTAAAAATGGTAGAAGGTATATTAACTAAAACAATATGCATCAATATTATCGTACAATTATCGAACGATTCAAAACTAACGACTTAGGCGGTTTTGCCTTGTGAAAAGTTTATCACTGGTATATTCACTTTGAGCATGTTTCAAGTGGTCGATTAGTTCCTCTAACGACGCCGGCTTACCTAACCTACGATAGTAAAAAGTCCCATACAAAAGCCTAGAAGTGTTAAATCACAAGACTTAGACGGGCAATTGACAGGACCACATCTCCATATACCACGTCCATTGAAATGAGTTTGCACTAAGTCGATTGTTATAGCCGCTGTGTGGCTTGTGGCACCGTCTTGTTGAAATCACATATCATTTATGTCTATTCTATGCAACTGACCAATAAAATATAGTTGCGAAATGTCAAATTCATAGCGATCTACATTGACTGCAACGTGACGGTAATTGTCATTAATGGCACCATTTTGTGCCGTGAAAATTACACCGTAAAATAATGAAAAATTGCAAATGAAAATTGTTTGTAAATGAAGTGGTTTTTCTTGAAGCACATGCAAGTTTCCAGCTGACAATCTGTTTGTTGACGACGCCATTTGGCCAAAAATGCGCTTCATCAAATTGCGACCACAAATTAAAATTAAAGTTGTCGTCACCGGCTCGGTATTTTGGTAATACATTTTAATTGTTCGTAAATGTTCTTCTTTCGTGAACTTCGCCATAATGAAAATGTTGTTTTTAATGAATGTTTTTATATTCACTGTTTGGTCATTGGCTTAAGGGTGCGTTCACTGGGAAAGTTCAAATTATAATTCTGACTGACTGAAGATATTCTGTTTACCAGCAAAAGTACGCAATTTTGGTGGCAGGAATTTAGTTCAGAAAACTGAAAAATATCTGTCAATGCAATGAATAGGAAAGAACAAGATCCTTCAGTAGAATCCCTGTTATTTTCTTTTTTGTATAGGGAAGATATTCTTATGGGAGGATGTGTCAATGCTATTTTGGATTCTGCACAGATAAGACTATAGAGGAGTCCACGAAACCGCATATAATTCGAGAAGGACTTTAGTCAAATTGTTGTGCCTAATTGGAGGCAACTGGCTATCGTATCGCCTGAAGTGGCTTGCTGATCGAAGGCCAGGTCCATACCCGACTTTAGTCCACCTGGCACCAATGCTGAGATGTGAGTCTGTAGTCGTTTTCGATTTCTTCATGGGTTCATTATTTGCTACTCAGCCCTAATTGATACTAGCAGAAGGTTCTTTTCAAAGGGAGGAAGGAAGAATCTGACAGTACGTTTCCACAGGGTGACGTTGGTAGATGAATCGATGTTTCTGGGTCTTCTTTGCTATTTGCCGCTATGTTTCCTTCATTTCGCACCATATCTGCTTGATGGCTTAAGGTTCAAAAGAGCATACTAAAGCTAAAACATTTCCACAGCGAGAGAGACACTAGTACTGTGATCATAAAGATTCACTTTTTGAATCTTTCTCGGCGAAGTCTTGGGCTTTCGCTTGGCCACTGTGCCTACAGATTTATGCATTGGCAACCCTAAAATGATGCATGATGAGATGGAAGAGCTTAATGAACGACAACTGAATGTCAACTTTAACTGCTGCTAAAGCTCTGCTACCAAGGACATCGTAAATTTGCAAATGAGGTTTGATCGAATAGATCTACTACGAAGTTGGAAATGTGAATGCTTAGCTTAAAAACCTTGTAATAAAGAATATTCGAAATAAAAAATTGAGTTGCAAGAATATTTCTCAAGTCGAAGAAGATTCTAATTATGAGAGCTGTTTTTAAATAAAATTGATGACGTCACCAGGGTATTGGACGGAACAAAAGTTTGTCCATGTGAATGTACGGAAAAAAAAAGGTGAAGGAACTCACTCTAAAATTAGGATTAACCCTTGAATGAAAGTTCATAAGCATCACGGAAGTTTTCATGAATTGAGCGGAATCGACTTTTAGCTTGTCAAGATATAGCGTGTTCAACCAAAACTTTGTATCTTGATAAAGTCATTTATATTCACATTATTAATGATAATCCAATATGTTTATGTATACAAAGGCAATGACATCGATATTTTGTCCTCAGTTAATTAACCGGCTCAGCTGAATTCAAAAATAACTTGAAAGGATTCTGAATGTTTTGGCTCTCATATCACATTGCCTTCATACCTCGATTCAACTATTTTAAGAGAAGATCATTATCAAGAAAAATCACCGAAAACAAATTGAACAAAGGCATTGAAAAAAAACCGCAAATTTCCGTGCTCTAAGCTTCGAGCATGGTTTTTGCCTGAACAATAGCATTTTTCGTTAAACGATATCAATACATTTGGTGTGAAAACTTCACGCTAAATAATTCAAGGCCGTCGCAGACAAAGCTGAACTTCCTCTAAATCATCTTAATGCATGCCTAACTCAAAGTCGATACATTCAATGTACCTCACGCACAAAGGCATGTCTAGCAAGGCGTGACTGAAACTTCGCATTCACCAAAGCCGTGTTCAGAGTATGATTCAGTCAATTTGTTTGTTGCTTGTTGCCACCTTCACAGCTTGGTACAGATTCGTAAAGCCTGTGATCTGCCTAACTCTGTCGAACCGAACTCACGCTGAAACCTTGAAACCGCTGCACATAGCGAGAAGCAAAACAATTAAAACCCTCATTGTTTATGAAATCATAACAGCGCAAGGCTTCCAATTTGACATCTACCAGCATATCAGACCCCAGTAACCCATGTAACCCAGTCAGCAACATGTAATCCTCCTTGATGCCCGACAAATTTCACATCTGATTGAGTGCAGGCAAGACAAAAGACAGCAGCAACAACGAAATCGCCCCGTCGTCGGTCGCTCGATTGCATTTACAAAACGCCTTACAATTAATCAATTTGCAGTTCATTCGGCCCGACGGACGCATTCAGTTTTAGATTACCGACTTAGATGTCGGGACTGCTGAACGGTTAATGGCTTATTTGTGTTTCACTGTGTTGCATGTGTGTATGGATTAACTGACCGCCATAAATGGATAATTTATGGGTAATTAATTTGATTTCATTGAGGTGTTTTGTTCACTTGCACTTGCATGAGTAATAATCAACGGATCGAACATTGAACAGTGATGGCATCCCCTTTGGTCGATGGGTTAACATCCAACGGAGTTGGTAGCCTTGACATTTGAAATTAATAGCTTGCTCTTATAATTGTGATTTACTTGGGCGGCAAGAGCCGCACTGTGTGAGAATACGCTGAATGCAAATATTATTATGTGTTCTTGAATGTGGTTAATCTCATTACGTAGTTGATTTGAAATATTAGCTCAGAGGGGGATTGGTTCACACAGTCGACGTGGTTTTGCTCTTTCCGCTGTCAATTAACTAATGTCGGCTTGCGCAACGTTTAAATGTATATTTATGCATTTAAATTAGACACTTCATTAATGTGGACGTTAATACAAGGGGCTATAAAACGTCATGTCAGGCGAATTTCAACCGTGCTTAATTGGGAAACTTCGAAGCGCACATCCGACTATGAATAGGAAACATATGTATATACTGCTGTTTTTAACAGATAAATACCAAATTTACCTTAATTTTAAACTGTTAATAGAAAGAAAGGTACTGCTTGTTAAATCGAAGGCGATAGCTGAAAACTTTATCAGCTTTAAGGGTAGCCCAAATCAACCGTTTGAAAGGTGCGATTCCATCAAGGGAAGAACTCTTTGGACTTTGAAATTGTTAGCCATCCCACCATACGCCTATCTTTAGGTATCGATCCAGTACGACATTTATGAATTAGATGCTTTAGGTGAATAATTCTGCAGCTTACTTTCCACTGATTAACTGGTTGATTGGCAGCTGTATCTGTTCTACTCCTATATTTACTAACATACTTATCACCCCAATGAGCCATGGAGAGTCTGAGCCTGAACAAAAGCTGTCAACCAATGACGGTCCTGGGCGCCTTGCATCCAGTTGCCAAAACCAAGCTGTCTTAGGTTCGTGATGGCTTTGTCTTCATACCGGAGATTCGGTCTTAATCCTCTTAAACTAGGAGGCTCGCAATCAAATACCGTCTTAGCCTGAGTTTTGGAGTACATCTTTCGATATGGCCGGACTACATCCACATCTTAGTACACCTCGTCTCTAAGAGTTCGCGGTTGTGTCTTCCCTCCATTCACCTTCCTCGCAGACGGGAGCATAAATCCAGCGCAGAATTTTTCTTTCTAAAAGCAGGAAGGATTGGCTCAGCTGCTTTGCTTATCATCCAGCTTTTGGCTCCATATAGTAGGCAGAGGCGGACCCACCATTTGCGCAGGATATGCAAGTGGACAGGGTGCTAAGCTCTTAGGGACACGTTCTGAAGACTAAAAAAATCATCGATATATTTCCATTGTTCAAATTTTTGAGTGCTTGTGCGAGAAATTATCGTGCTCAGCCTTGGTAGGATTTTGTGTATTTGTCTAAGAGATGAGTAAATTTCATATTTTCATACTCATACTGAACATGCATTGAAATGCACCGCTTAGGAAATCTGGAATCGACATATGCTGGCAAAACTGAATAGGGGCGCTAAACACGACTTGCTTATGGCGCCTATTTGGCTTGGGCCAGCCCTGATAATAGGAATGGCAAAAAAAGTGTTTCGTAGATGATATCAGGTGTTTTGAACCCAATTGTTTCGACAAACAGCATGGGTTGCCAAAAGCGGATTTCCACTATGATGTCGTTCGAAATTGTAGCTGCCGATCGTGATGTTTCTTCGTCCTCAACATATATTTTGTTTTGTCCCATTGACCTTCAGACTAGCACTGTACACCAGTTATTTTGACGTCGCGAAAGCTTCCATTTCGTCATGTTGGGATGCGCGGTGATATCAAAGAAGTCATCTGCATAACCCAACAGTTGGACCCACTTGTGTTGTGTGTTTACAACAACCCGCCCCACTATATTCAACAGAAACAAATTGAAAAATCTCACGACAACGCATCTCCTTACCGAAGACCGGTGCCGGCTTCGAACGGCTCGGAGGTCCTGTAACCCAATTGCAAGGTGCATTGCGTTTGGAGCAGTGTGGTGCGACCGGAGCCATATTCTCTGGATCCCGTCGCTTCGAATAGTTGCTTGCAGTGAATGCGGGCATATAATGTGCATTAAGATCGATGAAAATGTGGTGTATATCGATGTGAAACTCGCTGGGACCTTGAAGAATGACCTTAGAATTTGTTGTCAGTGGAACATTTAAATTGTCACCTCGTATCTATAATTATCTAGCCCTCCTGATATTCTTTGAGAGAAATCTCTGAAAGTCCTGGTAAAATAATCAACTTAACCTCAGACCTAAGTGTTCTGATTTTTTTCTTTAAATGGAATTACTTCTACTTTCGTGAAGGCGATGCTTTATACGTTAACCATTATAAGAAGAAGAAACTCAGTATCCCCACATGTAGGTCACGCACTCACACAAATATTTTTTAGAACCCATCCTACTGCCACTTCCTCTGTGCGTGCACAACACAACGTTCTCACAAATAGGTGAATGTGCCTTAGAATATGGGTACAGATAACATTTACCTTTACACCAAGCGTACGCTTAAACATCTCTCGTAGCATCAATCTAAAAGCAGTGCTTATCGACGGACAACTCTCTAAACAGAAAATTGCGCTCAACACGCAAGGTCTATCCGTCATGGGCCCGCAACATGCAACGGAAATAAAATAGAAACGATTATAAACAAAAATATGAGGCACTAGGCTGACCCATATTCGGTTCAGACGGACAACGATCAACAGATCAGCAGATCAATTCGACTTCCGATCACCACACAGACGGCAGACGACTTCTCCCGGAACCAATCGGCGCGGCGTCGTGCTCAATTGTGGCTTCAATTAACTTGACTTATGTACGACACATAGTGCATGTGCTATTTCATCGTGCAAATCAGAATCTCCATCAATGACGTCGCCAAATACGGACAACGCCGATTGCGACTTGGTGTCGATGATAGCAACCTTCAACGTGACACTTTTGGTTTTGTCATGATGTAATCATTCCACAAAACGAAAGTAAGCAACCGCAAAAGTTGAGTTGCATTCAATTCGTCCGTTCCTTTCGGCATTGAAGTTCATTCCGTAACGCGAAACGGATGTTATCTCACTGTGAGGGGGTTCGACGGCGGTGTTGGCGGTCCTCCACATTTTCATGAACGTCAGTTAAAAAGGAATGTTCTGTCACTGTGATCCGAGTGCAAGCAAATTCAAAAAGTTGTTATCGAAAATATCATTTCCATTTGGCGCGCGGATTTGCACTGACAGCAATAAATTAGTAAGCATTCGCTTGCTTAATACATTCATTGCTTACTATTAATTACCCGGGCTTGTTTGCAAAACCACGTCTCAGGATTTATTGCTTCGAAAATAAAAAGAACCCAGCTCAGCGGGCATTTGCACAACCGAGCATTTCCATAAAGAGTGCAGCGTCCACATCAACTTGGCCGTAGAACAACATTATTCAAACGTCAGTGAATGACATTTCAAATTGATCGCCTAATAGGAGCTTAGGTTGCGGGCTGCGCGTTGCCCGCTCTAGTCGACCTATAAATAGCGAGCGCACGCTTTTCCAAATTGAAATGGAAATTCTCGTGCGTGATTCATGGCTGTAGCGGTGTACAGCGCGGCGGCGCGTTGTTGTGCTGAGCGTGCGAACCAGATTCTCAATAATTTGGCTTATGAGATCGAGTTAAAAGGGGCTGGTCGAGTGGTGAATTAGCGAGTGGTTGTGGTAACTCCCACCTGAGTTGGCGTCTTCTTGATCCCAGTGGCACTAGCTGTTCTGGTGGGAAGGTGGGTGGGTGGGCTGCATGTAGGTCGTGAGAATATAATTGCTCTGTTGAAAGACATGTTTGGTCTAAATTTCGCGGTTCTGCAGTAAATGCCACATTCCACTCAGGTCACAAGAGGGGCTCGTGTCTTAAAGAACTAAATTTTTTACTATCGATAGTACCAAGATATTTGTGAGGCGTTTAGGGGGATTGCAGCACGGAGGTTTAGGAATTCCCGCGAGTAATTCTTGCGGCTAGGTTAACAAGTTCGATTATTGTTCGGTCTAAGAGAAGCATTTGGAAAGTATATAAAACCTGTCCAAGTTCCAAGAACCAAATAGGTTCCATATTGTCTTAGAATAGAGAAGAGCAAGGGCTCCATTCTCAATTCCCGTTCAACGCACCCAACTTAGCAAAGATTCACAACACATTAAGGAAATGATATATTTCGTTTATAAATCAAAACGTCAGTATTTCAAGTTCCCTTGGGAATCGCTTTTTATGGGAAGAAAGAGATTTACTGCCCAACACTGGGCCACATTCATACATGGGACTCTTCACGCGCCTTCGCGGTCGTCTCAAAGTCAACTTTCTAATCAGTGCAAAGGTCCCGCGCCGCCAACTCCACAATTGTCTCGCGAACCTCCCCAGCGGCCAACGCGTCTCCTCGCCTTCGCATCACTGAGAGTGTTACAAGAGCTAACCGTGCAGGCACTTTTGACAAGGTGTAAACTGTTCGCGCACATCCCGTCTATATTTATGTTCGGAGCGCGATGATTAATGAACCTTTTAAGTGCCAAATATGTCCCGCAAACATCATGTTTGCAAACCGACAAACCATTGTATCCGCTCTCGGAAATCGAATGCTTGGGCTGAGTGTGTCTGGCAAAAGTAAATAGATACAAATCGAGAAGAGAGACAAAAAAATAAAACAAAAAAAAAATAGTATCTTCCCAGGAGATCACTGTTTATGTTGTGGTTGGTGTCGTCGTCAACGTGGTAGTTGTTGTCATTGTTGCATCCCAAGTGCAGTTTCGATCGAAAGTGCAGTACCACTTCGCCATTTACGGGCACGTTGTACAAAGCGAGCGAGCGAGCTGTAGAGAAAAACTTTCTTCCATCGGCCTTCCTCGTCGAAAGGGGACTGCCAATTGAATTAGGTTGACTTCCACTCGCGAGATATACCCACAAGATAGACTTACTTTTGTTTGCAGATACAACTGCTTGCATGTACTTTGCAGTGGCTAAACGAGATTTCTGGTATTTTCTATACACCTACCCACAGATACTGCTCGAAGTGGAAGTTGTTCTAATGGTTTTTTCGTATTGGACGACGATGGCGGGGTTCCTCGTAGGGTCGTGCCGCATTTGCTATAAGTATCTGCTTTAAGGAAAGTGGGTTGTGTGGTATTTTGTAGATGATGTTCGCGGTGTCGAAGTTCAACATGTTTTGTGTAGGTGGTTGGTGGTTATTTGGTGTCATTTTGGCAGCAGATAAGGTTGAAAAAGAAGTTTGCAATTCGTTTCAATGGTATTGTTCACGATGTACTTTAGACTTCTCGACGGACGCATATCTTGGCGAAATGTCATACACATCGCACGGGACTGGTGTGTTATAGGGGAATGATTTATTGAGAAAGCCACTATCACGAAACGGAAAATGACGTTTTGCTGGTACAAAGGTGCAAATTCCTGTTCAAACTCTTTGGTGAAAACTCTTTGACCGCAGTTGAAGGTGGAACAATGTAGGAAGACACTTGAGTAATTTAATGACAGAAGACTGACGAATTGTTCTTACTAATATTGATCAATATAACTTTTAAACTGAAAACCTTAAGTAAATGCTTTCTCAGGCGAAAGATCAGGATAGGTGTATTGGCAACCCTACGGTAGAGGGTGGCAGTTGCACTGCGATATGTCATAGTGATGACTCATGACATGACATCTTAGCTCTTATCATTGTTTTCTTCCGTGCATATCCAATATTGTCTCAGTGCAGTTATGATCTGGCAGGCTTATCGTGCTTTTCGACACCAACGACCAACGATGAAATCAAATATTCACATAGTAAGTCCAGTCCTAAGTTTTTAACGAGAAATAGAAATAGAGTTAAGTTCTAGAAACATTCTTGAATTACCAATTCGAGTATCTGAGGTCATTCTCCTCTGTGGGACAGGTTTTAGTCTTCCCACAGATGACAAAATAAGGTGTATATGTACTGCTGAAGTAATGCCAGATGTTCCAACAGGCAAGGCCGCAGAGCTAACTTCACTGTCAGTGAGTAGGACGACGACATACTTATGATTGTTCTTGACTCTTGCCGAGCCACAAATAGAAGAAGAACACCCGAAAAAAAAACAAAGATGCAACGAAGAGAAAGAGTATCCTATGGAATTATAAACAGAAGAGGAATATTATCAACGATAGAGCGGAAGTTGAGTCAACAAACTCAGGATGAGAATTAAACGAATTGAAGCTGCCCCGTGAATTTCTCATTTCTTGCCTTTTCACTTTTAATATGTGGTTGTATCAGAGATTATCGCATTTTATTACATATCAATCTTAACACTTTTCTACGTTCATTTGCTATTGGAACGACCTTGAAGCTTTAACCGGTCGTCGCAGATCTAGTGTGATTATTGAAATTGTATGCCATTGGGTATGGCACCAGTTTAATATGTACAATCATTTTATAAAAAATAGCTTTCGATTTGACTTCTAATAACTGGTTCCTATGACATACCCAATGAGCACTACTCACCTTAAGAATGTTGCATTATACCAAAGTTCCCTTAATAGACGAACGTGCGCTCTCTTTCATAAATCGCATAGACTCAGTAGTCAGTAACAGAAGTAGTCGAAAGATCTCCACAATTTCTACATTTCATAGCAGTCCTTATTCATAGCATTTTCACAAAGTTATGTCAGCCGTGGAGTAATGAATTGGCAGATACCAAAAAAATGTATAGCCACTACGTACAAATCGGGTATGAAGCGGTGTTGATTGGCGGCTCCTGATAGTGTGAATGCTTTTGCTTGAGAAAGGAAGGAAAAGCTATAGTAATATAATAATTTGAATGAACAACTATACATAAGGTTATCTTACACTTAATTTTATAAACCTAATTGAAAAGAAGTTTTTAAAAAAAACCATATTTTTTGAAAACCTCAAACATTTTTTCAAATAGGATTTTATTTTCACGGTTTTAAAAAAATAATAATGCTATGATTCATACAAATCAACAAAATTTTGGTTTTTTTAAAGGCTATTTATTATATGACAGGATGGTGCGCACAACAGATATAATTTGCATTGATGCATGATTGGGTATTTATTGTATATCACGTTGTGTGGCAATACATTTAATGTCGACCGTTTGTAGTTTCTTGTGATCAAAAGTACAAATTTTTTGTATCAGCACTCCACAAAGATTATGTCAAATTAGGGTTGGCTGGCAGTGTGTTAAAACACAAAGCTGAACAGAAAGAGACTATACGCAAGAGAGCAAGAACAAAAGGTAACACACCAAGAGCACGGGTGAAACATATTAATTTATTAGCTGTACCCCGACAGCTAATAAGTTTGGTTTAGTTTCCACTTCTTAATGAATATTCTCTCAAAGCAGCACTGACCGCAAGGAAATTTAACAAAATAATGTGGGCGTAAAAAAACGATTTAATAACTTAACTATA
The DNA here is from genome assembly GCA_964034865.1 of Eristalis intricaria. Lineage (NCBI taxonomy): Eukaryota > Metazoa > Arthropoda > Insecta > Diptera > Syrphidae > Eristalis > Eristalis intricaria. The sequence goes on along the minus strand of OZ035875.1, from coordinate 88,868,562 downwards.
AACTATCCATCAATTAGTATACTAATTGAATATCACTCATTTTTACAACGCTCAGTGTCATCTGATGCGTTCACTTCATCTGATGGACTGCTCGCATTATTTTCCGCGTATCACTCATTCTCTCTCTCTCTCTCTCTCTCTCTTTCTCTCTCTCTCTAACTCTCTCTCTCTCTAACTCTCTCACTCTCTCTCTCTCTCTCTCTCTCTCTCTCTCTCTGTGCAGGAATTCAGCTACAATAATTCGAGTTCTTACTCAAATATTCGAGTTCTCAATAATTCGAGTTCTTACTCAAATTAATGTTTATTTTCCTGTAGGCATTTGTTATAAAGTTCATAATCTATTGCAATTTTTTGCATGTTACATGGAGTTTATGCTGAGAATCTTAGCTTGCACAGATATTTCTAGTACCCACGCACATTATTCATTCAAAGCCTAAACGTCTAGTATTAACAAATCAGACTTCGACTTATTTATAAATCGACATCCAAGAAACCCTTCCTACTGCAGCAACTGACAGTAAGATCTAACGACCGCTTGCATCAATATCTGCATTGATTTTTCTATCATAACATTACGTTAATAGTTTCATTTGTAACGCAAGTTAGCGTCAAATTTAACTGTCATTACGTGATGAAGCTCCATATAAGGTGGAGTTTACCTCGTAAACGAGATTGCCTCACTCCGTGCTTCAGCACATACATGATGCAAATGCAGAACGAACAAAAAAAAAAAAAACACGACAGAGTATTGTTCAGAATTCTTCAAGCGGAACACTACTCACTTGTCCAGACAAATGATAACTCGATGTATGGCAAAAACTGATGCATCATTATACGGCACACTGTTGGTTGTTGCGAGCTAGCAATACCGCAACATCGTTTGAAATACTTTTTATCTCTGTATTTAGCTATTTCTCCTTGTCCATTTGGTGAGGTTATTTAATCTATTTTTTTTTGTTTTCTTTGACTTGCGGCTTTTAAGACCTTCGAGTTTTTTCAGTACTTCTGAGCTAAAGACTGAACGTATTTGAGATGCGACACGGAAATAGGGCTGTGAAAAGTGAGACTCTATTAAATGTGTACGCTAAAAATATATTGTGTTTAATAGTTTAAAAATTAATAAAATCATGTACATATAAGATCCAGATTAAAAATTATTTGATGTTAAAAATATTTAACCAATTTATTTATTTTATTTCAGACTCAATACATTCGACAAAGAAGGTAAGTGACCGACTCAAAATTGTCAATAACCTGCGGTGATGCTAGACAAAGAGTCAGCAGAGTGAATACACGTTTGGGTGTAAATTTCAAGATTGAGATCCGCGATGCCCTTTTCGTAAATAGAGAAAAATACGCGACAAATAATCGCATTAAGTTCTTTCCAGGAATTTTGGGTTAACCCGCAGTAAGTGGCAAAATGCGAACAAAGCCCTTGAAGTTGGGATTAATCCCATACCGCTCATACATAGATTTGACAATCTAAATGTGTTCAGTATTATTCAGTTTTAATGTTTAAGTACGTAGTGATATGAAGTTGTTTGTAATTTGAATTTGAAGGAACTTAAATAGGCAATTGTTTAAAAAACCGTCATCATTTTCGAAGTTATAATAATAATAATATGGGTGGCGCGACAGTCCGAGGTGGACCGGGGCCTAGCTTCTCAGCAACCACTAGTGTTGTGCGTGCTATTGTTCTCTCACAAGTGGAAGGGACCTACAGTTTAATGCCGACTCCGAACGGCGAAGTTGAGAAGCTTTTTCTAGACAGGAATACTCTTTGAGCATTGTCAGTGACTCGAAAGAGGTGGAGCCGTGAATTATGATAGGTGGTAAATTCGGGTATCGAACCTGGCACCCTCTGCGTAGGAGTCGACGCACTTACCCACTACGCCGCGGCGCGAAGTTATGTTCGTATTTAACTTATGTTGTTATACATTTATGTATCTTTCCGCTTATATCTTATCATGCAACAAGATAATAATAAAGGTTTTTTAACAGCTGTTTTTATTTTAAATAAAATGAAAGCCATTTGAGATATTTTAAAAACTTTATTATCGGCTTGAAGTACAAGCAAAACATTTATGAATGGAACTCGACTTCGTTCATATGGCCACCGTGGGGACGTTTGCAGCATTCGATTCCTTGGATCCAATTTTCAACGACTCGGCCACATATTTCGGCCGATTTCGTGTTCTATCTTGGCTCTGAGTTCTTCCAACGTCGCCGGCTTGTTGGCATAAACCAATGACTTATTGTAGCCCAGAGAAAATAGTCAAGCGGCGTTAAATCGCATGAACGAGGCGGCTAATTGACTGGCCCATTTCTTTAGATAACACGATCACCATATTTAGTCTTCAAAAAATCGATTGTAACGTGTGCTGTGTAACCGTCCTGTTGAAACCACATGTCGCCCAAAATAGTGATAAAATTTAATATTGCTGTTCATATGCGAAGGGCATTAGACAACCAGAAGTAAGAACTTCATAAACCGCCTCCTGATATTTTCGCTCTTTTTGAAGTTTATAGGCAATATTTGACAACACCTTTCGAGAACTGTCGACTGTATCGATCGAAAATCATTGCAATGACTCAATCGTTACTAACTACTTACACAAGAGAACTCGATAAATGTATCCAGTCAAAATCATTCGAAGGAATTCAAATTTTTTATTATTTTATTAATTAGCCTAGAAGTGGAGTAATACTTGAGTTAATTTCCTTTTCGTTTTTCTTTCATTCTGGTTATGTTCGTGATTATTATTTTTCGACGAGATATTTATGTTACTTGTACTCTCGCTGATAATCATCCAATTACCTTGTGTTAGTAGTCAGAATGAGTTAGTAGTCATTCGAATGATTTTGAGAATCCAGATTTTTACTAATCGATTATTACTCGAAAAATCATTCGATTATTCCTGATTCTTTGACACTAGTTCATAGTTTAATGATCCAGCGGAAATTAAAATGTCATGTCGAGTTGGATTACTAATTTTCACTGTAATGGACGACTAGGTAACCTTGTTTATTTTTGCGTGGGCATTTCCCAGTCGATACTATGTTGATTAGTGATGATCGATTGCGATTGATGGTTTTCTCATAATCTCTAATGGAAGCACACAAAACAAGCTACACGAAAACGAAGTAGTTCTCCTTTTGTATTTCCATATATGTAGATACACACCCAAGAGGTCTATCATGTCAACGTCTTCTATTTCCATAGAATAACTTACTTAAACTAGTCATTCAGTGCTCACCTTTGCCTTCTCGCGATAGATCGCAAAGCATTTAACCCGGGCAATTCGTGACAATATTAAATTCAAGCTCAGATTTTATCTGACAAGACTACAAGTTTCATTTGACTCACCTCAAGTTGAACATCATTTACACCTCATCCGACTGTGGTTTCTCACAGCGGGATCCATTAATTTCCCATTAAATCACATTTGCTCAGACACATCTTACCGACAGCAGTAGATTATTCATTAAACAACACCTCATCCGCGGGTATAATTAAGTCATTCACTGAGGAGTGAAATGAAATCCGAATGTCGCCGCCCTCGCTCAAGTCCTACGCTAGCAGAACATCATCATAATCATCAGCAGCCTTGATACTCTTCACCTCCTGATGCATTAGCATCGTCTTCGTTCAGACTGAAACGAGGGGAAAAAGGGTGGGGTTGCAACGTCTTCCCACATTGCCATGCAAACCTTTCCCGATTCGCCACACCGGGGACGAATGATCACGGCGGCGACGTACCAACTGCTGCAGGTGAAGCATCGGTCTGTCTTTAATCGGATGCTGTTTTTAGAGCCACCGCTGCCAACTCCGCGCCATCGCTTAAAGCAGACGAAAGCTCTTCGAAGACAATCCATTGTAATGGCCATTGTTTCATGAGGATTGTAGAAACAAATTTAATTGCACCTCCTCAAGTAGTTTGTTGAGTTAATGCGGTGAGAGAGGCACATAACGACTTCACCGTTACAATTACTCTTATTGTGGAGCCACACACCGATGGAGGCGTTGCCGACATTCACGTGGGGCGGTATTGGCTGGGTACATCCTGAGAAGAGGCGATGTGATGGCTTGGTTCGCGTGTGATGGCACCGTGAATTTGAGAAGCGATTTCTTTTCATGTTACCCGGCAATGGAAACAATGGAATTTCTGGAATTTCTTCAAAGGATTTGGTTTGACATTTCGGGCCATTGTTGCACCTTCACTAGACCTAAACAAGTTATTGTCTTGGTCTTACAAGTTAGACAGGCACACAACATGGTGTCACACCGATCGGCAAACTTTTTGCAACGATAAGCCTTGTGAAAGTGCAAGCAAACTGCTAATTACATAATTTTGTGTAAAGATCACCACTGAAAGGTTAAGGCATTAATTTGAACAGTGTGAGCAAGAGGTAAGCAACTAGTTGGGATTGTTTTTTTTTGTTCCGTTTAATTCAATATTGAAAGATTTGGGCTTCTCAGCTGCATTCGAAATTTGTTGATAATTGATTAAAAGGAATAAGGAATGTAGAGTAAAATACAGAAGAAAAGGGAGTAACAGAAAAGAAACGAAATCATTTTGAGCCATGCTTAGTTGTTGATTCGCACATCGATTTACTTTCAGTCTGATAAGTGGTATGAGCAGAAACGTATTTTTGTACTTGTGAACTTGTCACACAGTATTCTTTCGAATAAGACTGCACATCGCTCATTTTGTAAAGTCGTTTTAAACTCGGTGTAACGTATGATTGCAAGTGATCGGTTGCATTTCAGAATCTGAGATGATCATCTAAGATCAATATACAACACACTACCTTTTAGTATGTAATTTGTTTGGATGTAATCCTAGCACGGAGCATTGAGTGCGCTGACCAACCCCATTTCTCATTCGACGCGAAAGAAGAATTTTTGACAACTTAAGCACTGTACACATCATTCGCGCCTATCGAACATAAACATGGAATTTCTTCTATTCTCAGATAAATACGAATAGAACGAATAGAAGAGAAATATGTGGAACGCGTTGGCCACTTTGTGGATGGCGTTCTCAGTTTGACAATTCCTCACGAAAACGCTATATACGCAACTTACAGCACGTCTTTTTGGAGAAATTTCACGAAAAATATCGAGTATATGTCAACCTGGAATTCGTTTCATTCTCTTGCTGCAAGAAGAAAGGCAATAGATATTTTCGTAAACCACGAATTAGGACTGTCAGACAGTAAAGTAGAACCTTGAATGAAGTGCTAATCTGGCTCTTAACCACTGGTCAGATTAACATTTCTTTTAAGTGAAAAATCATAAACACCATATAGCTAATGGGAGCTTGAATAGATCAAGGTGCATGAGATAATAGCAATTTCTTTTTATTTTATTTTATTTGAAAAGCATATCTATTATATTGTGTGCGGCGGAATAAGACTTAGCTTAACCGAAAGGCACCGTTTTACTAAGTGGCACGAATTTGAAAAGGCGAATTTATCTGTGCGCCAAACAAAACTGTACAGGCATTATGTTATATTCGGCATAGTGTTATAATCAAAATGGAATTATCGATCGATAAGTTTGGGGTAATGCCTAGAGATGATACCGGCCGCAATGACTTTGTGTGAACGCATTACCACTTGTTGGGCCGCGTATAATTTATACTCGTCCTTCTGAAAATCTCCCAATCGACGTCATCGTTGATGGAGCGTGTCACTGAAACAACAGACTTATTATTTGCCCTTATAACTCGACGTTGTAAGTCTCTGCAAAATAAAAACAAAAAAACAAGAAAATGGTATTACTGCTAACTGCTTAAGCAACTTCATAGTAATGAATTCGCCAGTGGGTCCTGATAAAGTCTGTCTGCCAAAAAATAATGTAGGAACAAATGTTTGATTTTAGATGCAAATAATTGTGTTTTATCGGTAACTACAGTCATATACATACAGCTTCAAATACTTAATTTCTTATACTTTTTATCTATTTTCTGTATAAATAATATTTATAAATATATTCCATACAAATAAATATTAGCAATAGTTTTTTGTATTGTTAATATTTATTTATGTAGCATATATTTTTTTTTAAAAAATATATTTTATTGTCTAAAATAAATATTTGGTTGTACTTCTTTTAATAAATATCGTTAAGAATACACAACATTAGATATATCGACCGTTTTTTCTTTGCATTTGTTGTTCCATACGCAGAGGGGGAGGTTGGACACCCTGATTCGATTCGATTCTTCCTTACTTATATCAGACAAATTTCCTCTCAGATCCATTAAGAAAGAGTATTGTCTCAAATTGCCTTACTCAGGGGGTGCATTGACACATCTCGGGGGCACTTTGATTCATGGCCAACAGCTCAACAAAGTATTTATTGAAAACTCTCAATTATTAAATAACTTTTTTAACACAGAAGTATTTGGGTATTCGGTAGTTTACGCTAAACTAGGTTTAAAAAAGTTTTAATTAAAAATACATGATTTCCTAATATTTCTATGTACATAAATTAAACAAAATATCTTAATAGAAGCAACTTGGTATTTACTATCCCGGGGTCGTATGTTTATTTCTACATAGAAAATAAATATTAAATGAAGTTAAAGCAATGTGTTAATATCACAAAAATATCACATTAAGTACAGTACTTATATTTATCAAATGACAAAAGAAAAACAAGCAATTTACTTGCAAACGTGCGAAACACTTTTGCGCATGCTGGCCCCAAAACGAATGCTGATCAGCCATGTCAACCAGATATGTTTTTGCGTTGATAGACATGTTGCGCTGTGTGTTTCGTTGAGTGCCCTGCTGCACTCAACGTTTTTTCGTATAATGTCAATTGTATTTATATCAATTGTATTTATATGCCTCCGTTTCATGCAGAGGGTATACAAAAAAGAAATAGTCACGAAAATAAAATTATTATTAGCTGCTGATTTTAGGCATATTCGTTCTACCACGACAAATATAAAAATTCATTGAAATGAGAATAAGAACCTCAGTCACTATAACCAGGTAGTTAAGTAGATAGAAGGGAGTAACACCAGCACAATTGTACCATATTTTGGCCAATTCTGAAACACTACTACCACTGATTGAGCACTCCAGTGATAGTGCCGTTAACGGCAAATGGTGACTGAACCAGATTTGAAAACCAGATAAAAGCGTATTAACTTTTTCTTCGTTGGGATTCGAACCAGGGACCCCAATAAACAAGGCCAGGCACTTAACCAACTGCGCCATCCAGTCGTCAACTGTACCCAGACAACCTTGACTGTACCTCTATCACCTTTAAATTCCTGTAGAGTGTAGACGACTGTTGGCCATTCTAAAGGCCTTTTTCACTGAAAGGAAATCCAAATCATTTAATGGCGAGAACACTTACTCTCCAAATTTCGCTTAGGTAATTACAGCTTGTTTGCACGTCCAAAAGAATCACCAACGAATGTACACTCGACTACCGTAAATGTCCTAATTACACGAGACAATAAAACAGATCTTCACACGTACCAAATTACGAACCCATTCGAGCCAAATCCGTCGGCCAACCGACCCAACCCATAAACACAAAGTTTTATCGTTTCTTCACATCTCCGATACAAATCTCTAATTTCGTCGCCTTTCTGATGGGGCGGCTGCAGGAGTATGAATGAATGGCCAATAAGTTAAAGTGTAACCAAATTGCGCTGCCATTAAATCTATTTAACCGTAACACCCGTTTCATATTAACCCAGCGCAGCGGAGTAAGCCGCAGCATGGCGAATCTCACATTCATCTGCGTACCTCGACACGAGTGGGCATGGACTAATAAATGTGGAAAATAAATTTCAATTGAAACGCCACACATTGTCGATGGTGAAGTGGTTAAAAGCGCACACTTCCCGCTGTCCCGCAAAGAATGCACTCATATTTTCCCCAGGCGGCTTCTCGGTCGGATTTGGTTGAAGTGCCGACTCAAAGCACGCGGAAAAGGAAACCGCGATCTCGATCGAATCGCACAGTTGAACTTATCAATCGCGACTAAGCCAATCTCCACACTATCTTCCGCCAGCTCAAACTGTCGTGTAGCAATAATTTAATTAATGAAAAAAGCAAAATCCAGAACAGGTGATGAGGGAATGTGTCAATAAAAATTGAAGGCTGGAAAGCAATCAAAGTTAGCTGGATCCGCAGACAATCGAAAGTGGATTTTCCAGACGCGGTGGGCACCCACTAAACCAAGCTGGGAACCGAGTTGTCATTGTTTTCAGCGGCTCTCGAATTTAATGAGCGCACACTCGGCTCGTTTTAACGAGACGCGAAACTTTCCTGTCCTCAGACACACGGACACAAATGATGTGCACGGCACAATTGAAAATGAAATCCACGCTTCACTCTCTCAACTGACGGATACACGGCGAAATAATAAGATGTCGTTACATCTTGCATAGCAGCGAACAGCGTAGTCCACCCGCAGCTTCAGGAATTATCTGCGCGCTTTGTAATCCAGTTTTATGATCCGTACCTGTTGGAGGTGGTCAGAGCCGGGGTATGTTTAATTTATGTGAAACATGTTATTGACAGAGTTCCAGTGATTAGAAGGAAGGAAGCAGATATATGGCTGACATGCCTGAGAGGCTTTGTGTCGGACTTGTGGTGCTTGTGTGCGTGTGTGCGATCATGTATAAACTGACGGCATTCCAGTGCTAATGAGTTTGGGTATGGCACTTAATAACTCCTGTGAAGTTGATTGCCGCGTCAAGTCTCAGCCAGCGGATTATCGTTTTGTTTGCCGTTTTGCAGATTATTTTAAGAAAATTAGCACACCAGTTTTGAGTTACACTTGGAGGCAAAATTTACATCGATTGGATTAAAAAAGCCATTTCTTCATAACTTTCACTCAATTTGGCTAATTCGTGTCATCAGTCGGACATAAAGTGCCCAGTGAGTTGGCACTAATAATCCTTCTTGCGTCCTTTAGCTACCAAATCATGCTGTAAATGGTAGGAATCACCGTCGTAACGTCAACCATCACACAGCTAATTAGCTCCGCAAGCGCGCACATCAATTCGGCTAAAATATGTCATGATGATCATACTTAGATGACATCGCACAAATCCATCTTGACCAAAAAGGTAAAGAATCTCCCGCATGAAACGGGATTTGGTTGCAGTCTTTATATGGCAGTTGGCATGCACTCATCGAAACGCCTTTCCTTTCGCATCCAGGACTTTTGCTTCACCGACATTATTGGCATTTAATTTGCCTAGACCATGGCTTTATGGCGGCGCACACACAGCCGCACAAGGAGGAAAACGAAACTTTGCATTTCACTTTAATTTACGCATAAAAACTGATTTATACCGCTTGGGGATGGTGTGAACGTCTGCCATTTATCAGCGTCGCTTCGGGTCTGGCACAGCCTTTGCAATCATCATGCCGTGCGGTGGCAATGGTTAGCCTTAACTTTTCTAAGGTGAATTCACAAGGTTGCAAGTGGTAATTTGTTGATGATTTGATTTGGCCAAGTGCGCTCTGCCTTTGTGTGCGTCGCAAATGAAGCTGGACTATAAATTGTTTTGATGAGACGAGTGTGCTGACGCCAATCGATATATCGACTCGACTAACGATGAGACTATAATAAAATTACGAACTTCCAGCAATGGTGTTTGTGTCTGGTGTGTCTTGTGCCTTGTGTCTTGTGTCTTGGGCCTTGTCTGGTGGTGCGATTTCGTTGCTGCAGCTGGGGTGTCGTGTCGTCTTAAGGTGGAAAGGTTTATTATGAGTTCATTGTATAAGCTATGACCGAGCACCCACCATTAAACAGCTTACGAAGCCAATTGATTGCGTGCGGCGGTATTCCTTTGTAGGACGAGGCGATTCCATATTTGAATCGAGAAAATAGAACCGACTGCAAAACTGCAGTATAGCGTCGGTTCTCAGTGGCATTTGACTCGAAAAAGGGAAAGTGTAGACTTAGTGCAGTACAGTGTAGTTGTGGTCAAGGTGTGGTTACTCATTGCATGCGCAAGTTTGGGTGAGTCTTTGTTAAGTGTTGGGTCGGCTTTCCCAAAATACACATTTTCCGTGCTATTGTTCAATGTCTAGACAAGTTTGTCAAAATCAGGGTGAAGTTGTTAAAAGGAAATTGTGAAGAAAAACCCATTAACTTTGAGCTGAAAATGATGCTGGTGTAGAAAAGGGTGAACACACAGATTTAATTAAACCAATTTCACAAGGATGAAAGGATTTAAGAAAAATAATTGTCCTTATCCTTTACGGCACTATATTCATGGGACTTTATTTAAATCGAAGGCGACAGATTTGAAAATCCCTATTGGCATAAGAACATTACCAATTCTTCTGGCGTCCTGAAGGTGATTAAATATGACAAGAGTTCATTAAGAGTGACAATGCCACAATTTGAGAAATTCTTGAAGGAAACGAAAAAAAAAAACCTTTAGTTATCATAAACAAATATTAATAAAAGCGAGCACAAAAATAAGAACAAATGAAGAGGGAGATGGGACCTGCCATGGTAAAACCACATGACCATTGGATCGTTGAGCAATGATTTTGTTTATTTTTCATATTTGAATTAATAATCAAACTTGTTTGACAAAAAATATCTCTTCTGTTCTGTTTTTATTTGTATCTTATTGATTCTACGTGGGTGCTCTGCGTTAATCTGGTTGAGGTGTCTTTATGATCAAGGACATCGTTACCGATCCTTCATTAGACCTGTCGTGTTGAAGTTTGTGAAGAGCCATTAAGGCATACGTTCTCATGGTACATACAAGTCACAGCCCGAGTTATACGAATCAAATTAATAATGAAATTTTACACTCTGTTTAAGTTTGGTTTTTGTGTGGTTGTAATTCTTGGACGCTTTGAACAATAATTGTTCAAGAGAGTTAGTTATCAATTTTAGATTATCGTGTGAAGACCTTATTTATTATCAAAGACGAGTGGTATCGTCTTTGAATTGACGAGTCCTGCTTCGAAACAAAAAATTAACAAAGTACTTATAATTTGTTCTTTTATAAAAAAAAAACAGACTCTCTCACATGGCTGCCAGCAATAGGACCATGTTTACATGGAAAAATAAGGAATTCTCTAATATAATTCGACTACAGTTGTCATTTTCACGTATAACGCGCAAATCTTCATCTGTCTACGTTACCCTCGTATCTACATTTTTAATGAAATTATACAATTAATATAGCATTACTGGTAAACTCTATTTAAATAAATAGGGAAAAGCTTTTATTTAACTACAGTGGACTCCCCCGAAGTCATACCATAATTTGTTCGAGTTAGAGAGAGGTGTTTGTATGGAAAATTGAGAGAGAGATGTGAGATGTGTGTAAAATATGGCAAAAAAGTTCGAGTTATAGAGATTTCCGATTTAGGGGTAGTTCGACTTAGGGAGTGTCCATTGTAATATACAATTTAAATTCGCTAAAATTTAATTAATTACAGTTCATTCATAGGAATTTAATTTTCAATATTTGTAATATACAGTTGGTGAAAACTACTTTCTTCAATTCCTGAAAATAAGTATGGTTTGTAAATACGTGCTAGAAGCACAAAGTTGACAAAACGTCACAAGCGATCTAACCATCCTCTTAAATTTTGAAGATTCCTGAAGTTCTACTATTTTTGGGAACGCAGTACGTGGTCGCCGTGGCATAGTGGGCAAGTGCGTGTACTGCTACGCAGAGGGTGCCAGGTTCGATACCCCAATTCACCACCTTTGATAATTCACGGCTCCACCTCTTTCGAGTTACTGACAATGCTCAATGTGTATTTTTGTCTAGAAAAAGCTTCTCAACTTCGCCGCCCGGAGTCGTCATTAAACTGTAGATCGATTCCACTCTTGAAAAGAACAATAGCACGCACAACACGAGTGGTTGCTGCGAAGCTAGGCCCAGGTCCGCGTCGGACTGTCGCGCCATACATATTATTATTATTATTATTATAGTACGTATTCGAATTTATGATTTTAGGTGCTATCGAGCTGTTTGAAATGAGGTATTACCACAGGATATCTTTCGTCGAACCGAGGAACACCAGTTTTATTTTCTGTTGTTTCTCTTTAGTTACTGATCGCTTATGGTACAACAACAGCAAAAAAATGGTTGTAAATTAAGTTAATTTTTTAAATATACGTTTAAAAATAACATTAAAAATCCTGAATAAAATGATTGTTAAAAAAGTTATAAGCTTAATATTGGTAGTTCTTCTGTGGCCCACCCTGTGTATGTGTACATAAAATGACTTTGTTTGAATTTTTTGAAATTTGTCAAAGCTGTCGAGATTAACCCTAGATTAGGGTTAAGAAACAAAGTCATTTTAAATTAGGGTGAGAAAAAAAACTATGTTTAACATTGGTTGGTCTTATTTGCTACACCCTGTATAGTGAGTACAATTAAATAATACAATATGTAGAAAACGTGTTCATTTTTGTTTATTCACTCACTTGTCAAGCCGGCTATCCATGGAAGGTCTGAGCCTGAGCAATTGTTGCTACCCATCGCTAGGACGTTGCTTTCAACTTTGCTGAACCAGAGTAAGCTGTCTTGCCTCTGTGATAATTTTCAAGAACAGAAAAGCTACAAAGATATCACTATATTATTAAAAATACACATATATAAATATGGGTACAGCAATCCCCCCACATATGCGAGGGATGCGTTTCAAAAATACCTCATATGTCGAATTCGCGTATTTGAGACTAGAAATTGTATGAAAATATAGAGATGCGTTCCTAGACAAGCAATCTTAAAATATGTAATTATTTTATTCAGTTCGTTTTTTTTAATAAAAAACTTAAAAACAATTCAAGAAAGGAGGAAATGGCCCAGCTTGGCGCTCGTCGAAAAATATGAAAATGCACTGAAATCTGATGCGCCTAAGAACTTGAATGTAAATACGAAGCCTACTGACAGATTCTTTTCATTTTTTAATTTCCCACAACACAATATGAACCGCGCTTAAGTACCGTGTATGTCGAAGGAAATTCGTAAAACCTAAATCGCGTATAAGCGCAATCACGATTTCTGCTATCGCGTATGTGAGGGTTCAGTGTACAAATAAATGTGTGCATTAAGAAGGTGTAAATGTACAAATATTTTTAACTAAAAGACGATTGTCTTCCGCTCCCAATGACCATGCATTTAATGCCAACAAAAACCAATTTCCTACAAATAATGTTTGACTTCGAAGTCAGTTCATATTTCTTTGATTAACAGAACGAATTATTAATTATTATCTTAGAACGAATAAATTAGTATAGAAGTCGAAAATGTATTCCGAACTTTAATAAAATTAGCATTTTAAATTAATGTTTCTGTCTTAAGCAACGCAGTTGATCCCAATCATTCACTGAGCAGCTCACTACCTCAGCTCACATTATTTCACTTTTTCTTTTCGCATCACTTTGTCGTCCGTTCATTTGTCCACATCTAGCCAAAGTAATCTCGACGGCTTTAGAATACGTATTTCCTTCTTTGAATATAATCACTTGATCTATTTTTAAACAGCCAATTTGGACATTCCTGCGTGATTTATCTCCATACATTTAGATCAAGGCAACCGTAACATCAATCAATCACATAAAAAGGCACGGTCATGGCCCCCACATTATGCATAGTGTCTTCGCTCACCCGCCGCTAGTTTATTGACCATAAAAGTCCTTGATCGCGTCAAGGTCGCTCACTCCAAGCTCGTATTTTTGCTCAAGTCACATACTACAACTATTAACCATAAGATCATCTTAATCAGCACATCTCTCAGCTAAACGCCGTTATTTGCGACAACTCCCCGTTTAAGTATTCAAAGTTCGTACTATGTTCCCGTTCAATTTCACATAGCTGCCACATTCTCGGCTTTTGTCGGACAACCAAGAACGGACAATAATACAGAATTTGAAATTCCCACCAAGTCGAGGAGATATTTTATACCAATGCCCTCCGTTCCCAAAGACCCCCAAACGAAAAAATAACAAATCAGAAAGCGGAAAACCCTCGCCACTCTTTCTCAGACAGAAACTAAATAAATTTGCATAAGTAATGGATTTGCCGTGCTTCTGCAAACCGACCTCTAAACAGGTACACCGGCACACACAACAAGAACGGATCCGGCATGCGACCTGCGGCCGGAGGCAGCGGTCTCTGGAGTGATATCATCACTTGACATCACTGCCAACTGAATTCCACGAAACCGATTTTTGATTAATTGTTCTTTGATTTGGCAGGAGAACATTCATCATGATCGGTGTGTTAATGGGAATCATTTGTTCGTGACTATCCGCGCAGTCTGGAGGCTGACAGAAAACACTTTCGAGTTCGCGTGTCTAATAAGGCGTTGGTGGCGGCTCTCCTTTGGCCCGGAACCTTGCGCTTCTCCCCTCGTCGCTGTCATTGTTAGTCAAACAGTGATGGTGGTAGCACAGTCACGCACCATGCCACATGTTGCACGTCACAGGATCCCCTGGTTAACTCAAAATTAAGACACAAACACTGTACGGATGGTGGTCACAGAAGTTCGCCTGTCAAATGACATGCATTGTTTAGCTGTTCACAGAGTGTCGACAAAGAAAGTACGAGGAGAATCTTACAGCGTTCATATCATGCATGAACCGAAGTGGAAGAATGCAGCTTTGAGATCATTGTAACAAATTTCTCTCATTGTTCGGTTTGATGGTGCGCCGCACACCGATATCGAATGCAGGAATGGCTAATTTGAATTCCTTACGTTGGGTAGTGCAATTTGTTGTTCGATTTCATTTGTTCGCAACAAGATTGAATTGTTGGTTTATTCGAACGAGGAGGGTCGAGATATGGCAATGAACAATCTGCCAGCAATTAATTTCCATTTCAGATTTATTCCACTCGCCTCTCAATGAATGGTTGCAAATTGAACTGAGGCTTCCCATTCCCAGGGAGGATGCTTTCAGTTTCCGTGAATTTCGAAAGTGCGGATGCTGGTGCATGGAGAATGTTGGGAAATGATAATCACGGTGGTCTTGTTGGTTTACTTTTTTGCCTTTTTTTTTTTGTTATAACTTCGGCTTCGAGCATACTTATGAGGAAACATTTGCAGTACTATTGTCTGAGATGATTGCAATTTCACTGAACTCGATATTTTCTTTTCTTTTAATTGCACTTGCCTTGCCGGTAATGAATGAGCTGTGTAATTGGTCTGAGGCCTCTTGAACCTTCGAATTACTCTTAAGGACGGATCAAATATTAGAAAATTACTCGAGGGGTATGGTTAGGTGTTTTGATGTATTCAAAAATAAGTTCAAATCATGGCATCAGGGTCAGTGCCGTAACGCTCACATATTGGAGGTTGTACTCACAGATCATCTCACAAGCTTGACATTTTTAACCTTGCTTCCATTTGCCTTTACACACCATAGAATCGCCTTCAACGCAGAGGTCTAGGCAACTCGCTCATGTAACTACATACTTACAAGACCCATAGTTCAAGTACCAGTAGTATTCTTCACATCCTAACTCAAACAAAAATGTATACCTTTTCAGAGTTCAAGCCGAAAAAAGACTAGAGGTTGACTAACTTCATCTAAATCGGGCTAATGGATTGAAGAACCGCCAAATTCAGCGACTGGCGTCCACCGAATGAGTGGATTTAGTTTTTTTATTTGCTTTTCTCGCAACATTAACGAAAACCATATTAAATTCATTCATTTATTCATAACTTTACGAACTCGCGGCATAAATAAAATGTACACTGAACCCGATGATGGGTTGCAATGACCCTCGTCTCCTGCTGCAGATCGTTATTCGCATTCGAAAAATCTCATCTTCACCTCGTAAAAAGCAAACAACACAATATTTAAGTACTCCCCTTTCATGTGAAACCTAAACCGCATATCTGCGGTGTCAAGTCCAAAATTACACTAGACAAAACGATCACACCTTTTCCGGTCATTAGGGGCCGGCGGCGTTTATAATTATATACGAGCGGACAACGAGATAAAAAGATGCAAAATACACGGTATCTCGCCTAAGAATCTTCTTTCAATCTGCATGTCTCGTCATTGTCCACTTATTCGTGTCATGCAGACTGACAGATATAAAGCCTTTGCGTAGACGTAGTCTCCAAAGCGGGCAACGAAAAAAACAATCCCATACACTTGAGTCGAAGTCAAAGTCTCCACCTTGTATTATAGTCCCATTGAGATCCGTGGAACTCGAAGCTTTTTCTCTTCGCATTTTGACTTGCTGCCGTGGTGCGGTCACACGGTGGGGGGGTTGGAGTCACCGTCGCTGAGGCCGAATGCCAGTGTTGATCGTGAATTTGTTGAACTTTTTCGCACGTCCCAAGTGTGATTTCTTCTGCTGTGTTTGTTCAGTGCATGACTGTGTGTGTGTTGAGTAGCTCTTTAGCTTGATATTCTTAACACGGCATTTTTTCATTTGAGCTTCTTTCTCGATTTCAGATACGCGGCGAAGATGCTAGCACGAGCAACGTAACGACATCGAGCGGAGATCAACCGGTTGATTTGTGCGGAATTTTTTCGAGTTTTCTTTCCTTCTGGCTAACGAGCCCTTCTCTTCATTCCTTCAGTTCAAAGTGATCTTGTGATTCAGTCGAATTGAATAAATGTTCCTTAAAAGTGCAAAATAAATGATAAATGTTAAACGGAAGAAAGTGCAAGCTAGAAAATCGAGTGCGTAATAAAGAGGAGTGTTTTAAAAGTGTTCGCGTTCAAGAAATTCCAAAAAAATCAAAAAGTTCCTGCTTGCGAGCCGGTCGGATTATTCAACACAATGGGAACTAAATCTCCTGGAGCTCCGCAACGTTGCCGCCTCATATTGCAACAATGTCTGGCGATACAACTCAGTAAGCCAGGGCATACACCTGAGGATTTTTGGATGTACGATTCGGGATATATGATATTCCAGGTGAGTCATAATTGACCTTTTCTAACGTGTTTCTACCTTTTCTGTTTTATTTCCTATCGACGGCGATGGTGTGCTAGAGTGATTGAAAATTTGAATTTCAAATGTATGGACAGACGTTAACCCAGATTCGTATCTAATTTATTGGTCTCTTTTCAAATAATTTAAAGAGAGTAAAGACCTGTATGAATTTTTGCAAATAGTCCAACGGGGGATTTGTTTTTGCATGTGAATAGAATGGAATGCTGCACAAACTTGATTGAAGATGAAGTCAGATTTGTGTCCCAAAATATTTTTCAAATGCCTTCTAATTAGTTTCGATAAAACTTCTGGTTCATTATCAGATTTGTATAGTCTACTTGCTCTGACAAAATAATCTGTTGTTCATCCTAATAACTATTCAAGACAATTTGCATAATCTGATAAACATCCACACTTTGCCCGGTGTCAACAAATAAATACTTTTGAAAAATACACAAAAATCCTCCCACCTCCATTCACAAGACAAGAACATCCAATATATCAACACCCACACTGACCACATGTCCTGCCACTGGCAATACAATTCTCTGGCTCTTCTCCTACTCCACTCCATTCACTCTGCATTTGCCTTGTTTCCCTCGACGAGTACCGGGTTATCAGAAAGGTATTTGCAGATGAAAATATAAAGCATTAGTCTAGACAAGGGACCCAATCTGATATCGACTTACATACGAAGGAACGTACACCCGAGAATACACATGGGGAGAATTTACGTTTTCGAAAATTTATGAGAAATAAACAACCCCACCCCGGAATCCGGATCTCTTATCGATACATGTGAGGGATACAAAAATCCAATTTAAATTAAATTAAAAACGGCACAGTGTTCGCAAAGTTCCCAATTTGGAGAATTTCTGCTTACACTTGCTTTGATTTCTATCACGGAAAGGCACAGGAGGCGAGCCATTCAGCCCACCGTCCACCAATGCCAAAGTGAGAGGATATTTATTAGATTCCACTTTGTGCAACACGAACTACATCATGCACAAATGGGTCCTTAATATCAAACTGCAACTGCAACGAGACAAGTTTTTCACTACTCCACTTGCATCAGCAGCAAGACTTCTGCTGTCTGACGATTTATGCTATCGATGGCGTCACAGAGGCTAGACAGGAGAATCGCAGCGATGTTTGCAACGTCGTTTCTGGCGACGCTCGAATGCAATTTTAGCCTTTGAAATGAGAAATGGGTTGAGTTTTCCCACTCTGCGAGAAGAACAAGATAAGAGACTTCCGAATTGTGGTTGGAAAAGTGGGGTTTACAAGGGATGATGTGCATGCATGCATTTGAGTCTGTTCGGTAATTTATCATGTTTTCTTGTTGTCGGCAAATTGTTTTTCAATTTCATGGGTGAGCGTTCTTTGGTGGCCGGAAGGAAGGAAAAACTGATTGCACGTTAGGAAACGTATTGAAAACGGAAATGCACTGTTTTTTTTGTGTACTTGTCGACGTGAGAGAATTCAATAGATTGTGATTTGATGTTTTCACGAACAGTTTGGAGTCAAAAATGATAACCCTCTTTGCCTTTGGTATTTGGATGACTTCTTATTTTAGTACATCCGGTCCAAAAATGATTTCACACAGAGCACGTATTATCTTAACAGTGTTACATTGTGGCTTGGTTCATTGCCACTTCACATCAATTTAAACGTCTTTGATTAGCCTTTTTTATTAGAGTGGAATCGGTTACAGTCCCATTTAGTACATCCGGTCTAAAAATGATATCACACAGAATACCTATTATGTGAGTAGTGTTACAGTGTGACTCACTTCATTTAAACTTCCCCTCAACTAAGTCTTTGTTGTTATATTGGAAGGGGTCAATTTTTATTTTAGTACATTCGGTCTAAAAATTATATCACACAGAACACATTAACTGGCCAGTGTTCCAGTGGCGTTTGACTTGTTGATACATAAAGTTAATTTAATTAACGCATTTTTGGACAGATGTCTGTGAAAAAATCTGAGCTTAGGGACGCTCAAGTGCTTAAAACATTGTATTACATTTTATAAGTCTTATCAATCCCACCCTGAAACAGGAAGTTACTGCTAATGATGCAAATGTGTTAATGTGATTAAATGTCCGTTTGAGTACCAGTGACAGTGCATTGCATAACAGCGAGCAGTTTTTTTCCTCAAAGTCTCATAAACGCATTTGTGCGCAAAGGAAACACAGTAAAATTACCTAAATTGACATATGTGAGCACGAATGCATCGCAGCCGATACCATTAATTACCATTGCAACCACACACGAAGTTGAAACCACCCGTTTATCATGTGCTTTGACTTTCATTAATCAACTGAGTCGTATGCTAGGCTCGATGGAACGAATCTGTTAAACGTTTTCCCACAGCACTGTCAACATGTTTTTGTTTAACGAAATTTGAACGACCACATGTGCTGCAACTTTGTCAAATAAACCACTCAATCAGAGTGAAACTGATTTGTGTATTTTCTCAAGCACTGATAGCTTGGGAACAAGCTCATTTCAT
This sequence comes from Eristalis intricaria, assembly GCA_964034865.1. Lineage (NCBI taxonomy): Eukaryota > Metazoa > Arthropoda > Insecta > Diptera > Syrphidae > Eristalis > Eristalis intricaria. Next base: position 88,849,122 of record OZ035875.1, on the reverse strand, counting down.
CTGACAGTTTTCATTAATGAAATGAATTACGAAAAGAATATTGTGCCGCTTATTCTAACAAACTAATGAATGCGACTATGTGACCGCTAATTAATGCTCACCTTGATTTGGAGATGCCCGAAAGCTAGAGGCGCACCCAATCGAGAACCAAACATTCGCTGAGTACTGGCTTGAAACTAAGTCTCACAGTCTACGTTATGTTGACGTCATTCTTAGTTTTATGTCATATTTGATTGATTTCTTAAGGAATCAATTAATTGCTTTCGTTGAGTTTATTTGGCAACATGAGGGAATAATTATATTTAGAGGCTTACGTAGCTTCTTGAGCCTTGCGGCAAGAGCTAAGAATGGGAAACAGGTTTGAATTGGTACGTGTCATTATAATTCCAGTCCCGAATAATTATTTACGTCAATTTTGAACAATTAGGAGGAGTGCTGCCTTCTGCTCTTATGTTTGATACAAAATTAATTACCGAACGTTAAAAATCCGCAGATTTATGAGTTTTTAAATGGAATCGATAAATCAACTTAAGGAGCCGCTCACACTGGAGAAGTGAAAATAAAAGGTGTTATTGCCTGATGTTTGAACATCGAACAAGAAGAAGGGAACAGCAACCAATACAAAAAAAATTAACAAATTTGAAAATTTAAATTTCAAAAATTGATTCTGTGAATACCAAGAACAATTTTAATTCAATTTATCTTGTTACCATCCGTAATTTGGTTTTATCCAAATCAATAGCATCTATTCGATTAATTATCCAGAGTTGATTCTCTATTAAAATTCAACAATGTGAATATTCATCCATTCTCACCGTACTCCATTCATGTTTGTTCGCCGCCACAAAAGCAAAATTAATTGAATTGCATTATATCGAGATCAGTCTGCATGCGAAGCACGCTGCATTCACCCCCCGACTGACCACCGCGCGCCTCTGGCATCAGCTAAGTAAATTGGTCTGCACTCGATAAATTTAATCAAATTTAATTTAATTTTAAGCGGCAAATAACACCATCATCAATGTTCCCCCTCACTCAGTAGTCAATGAAGCACAATGACAGAGTACAATTGAATATCGTGTTTTGACTGCCGACGAGCCAGCATGCATCAATCAAGAATTGCAATCAATCATTGCATCCACATGTGGAGCGATAGTGACAAATTGGAAGTGTTATTGCCTCGAGAGGGGGAGATTGCCATCAAAAGCGACTCGAAATCCATCAACGCAATGCATGCCTAATTGAATTGCGTCGTCAAAAAGTACGGACTGCCCGCGAGGATGTTTTGCGGAAAAATGAGAGATTTTTTGCATTTCCATTAGGAAACTGAGCAGGCTTTTCGAACATAAATCATGTGCCACTTCATCCGGAAATAAAAACCAATTTTTGATGACCTTGCCGTCGATGGGAATTTCCGAAAACCCATCTATTGGTCATGACCCTTGACTGATTAATGCGTCGATAGCGGAAAGTAATGACTGCCTCGGTCCGTTGATACTTTAACCGGTTATGTGGATGGCAGAAGATCTATCGATGAGATGTTCAATAATGATTGATTTCCAAAAAGAAAAAAATAGATACAATTTTGTTATTCTTTGTAGGAGTTTGTTTTGTATTTCACACTTCCTCCAAAAGTGGATAAGTAATACTTATTGTTTGAGGTTGAAATTCACATCTAAACGTGGACTACTGAATTTGCTACTGATCTGCCTACATCGGTAATATATAATTTGAAAATTTTGTTTATCTCATTTTCATTTACTCGCATGGCTGCACTGTTGAAGCACCTCCGCTATCGACTCCAACTCTTCAGGAGTTATACCCAAGCGCATCCAAGTGAGTTTTTGAACTTGGTCCAACCACGTCCTTGGTCTACCAAGCGGTCACCTACTTCGAATCGAAAATCGCCTCAGAAGTAGTGATGATGGGGACATTCGTGCCACGCCCCCAAACCATCCAAGCATCGCCTTTTCGTTCAAAGAACCAACTGCTTAACATGGAGTTTCTGGCTTACTCGTCTTATCACGGCGAGTAAAGGGTTGACTATAATGCGCATGAGCTAGTGTCAAATGCGCATGGGGGAGTGACCGATTACACCTACTCCTATGAGCCAACCTATAATTGTCGTCGATGAATGATTGTAAAAATTTCGTCAAGCATGTGTGAATTTGGCAGATGGGATATTGTGTGCACAAACCACAGAAGTTTCGTTAAGCATGAGCCAGTGAGAATTCAATCGCACCGCGCATATGCAAATTTGACAGATCAAAGGGAAAATATGAAAAATGGGCAAATCAGCTGATATTGAATTATAATTCGTTTATACATTTATATGCATGCATACGAAAACATGAGAAATTGTTCCTCTTTCTTATATTTAAATGAAAAAATAAAGAAAATTCGTGAAGAATTTCAGAAAGATGGATATCCGCGCAGGTGCTTATTATGGCTACTCATGTGTTTTTCGCAAACATGACGAAGCATTTCTTTAAAATGTGACACTAGCTCATGTCTCTTCATGTGCGTTATAGTTGGCTCTTAACTCCCACGATAGCACAAAGTAATCCTATCTGGCATTTTGTTTTCGAGATCTTATCCTTTCAGTCAGTAACCATATTTCAGAACCATAAGTGAGAGTTGAATTTAATACTGAATTTAAAACCGCTAACTTGGCCTTGACACAAAAGTTGGCTTTTCTGATTACAGGTCTTCCAAGCTGTTTTTAAATTGGACCAATTTAGTCAATCCTACTCCTCCCATCACTTGTGATGAAGACCCAAAGATACTGAAACTTCTCAACCTGTTTCAATGAGACTTGAGTGTATTGAACAGGCGTTCCGGGAATGACCACTGCTCATGATGTGTCCACAACCTACATCCCAGCTTCTACACATGTCACAAGCCTCACTATCGTGAGCTGAAGTTCCATCTGGATGAATGTGAGAATAACTAAGAAGACTTACTGACCTGAGATTTCAGAAAACCCCTCAGCACGGTCAAACCGCCCGATTTCAGCAGCCAGTTCACATTACTGCCACGTACCCTCCTATCGCTCGCGCAGGATTTCCAAATAGCTCCATACAGCTCGCCGTTGACGGTGATGGCTTAGCCCACATCGAGAGGGAGAAAATGAATCGATGACACCACCAGTTCAAGATCCACACCAAACAGTGACGTTTTCGGGATGCATGGAAGCTCTTGGATTTCATAGGATCAGTAGGACGATTATGGTGAAACTAAAATGGGTGAAGCTGGCGGAGCTTTCCCCGAAGAGAATACCCATTTTGATGAAATGATATTATCATTTAGACGTTTTGTTGAACGCTATGTCCGTCCATGATGATTTGGCAAAAAATAAACGACAGCCAATCTGACAGATGAAGCTTCAACAATATGGCTGCTATCAATTGTCAAAGTTTGGATGTCCCTATGGGAAGACCCTTTACATAAATGTAGATAAAACACATTCGCGATAAATCTCCATTAAATTTTAATTTCACAACACTGTGTTGATCTTCTCATTTTGACTGGAACATAACACCGGAGTTCTTCTGGCACTGAATACTAAGAAAGTAATTTTCGGTGGTTCTTTGACCCAAATTGGGCTATAATTCATACATGAGTCGGCGAAGATTCGTTTCCAAAAGCGCCACGAGCCTAGAAAAGGTAGTCCAACTGCTACAAATCTCCCAAGAAATGCGAATAATTTTAGTTGACTTTGGGGTAAATAATGCACGAAACTGCACGAATTTTCAACATGCTCTTAAATCTTTAAACGACCCATATTATGCAATACAAAAAGGCTAACTAGTAGTACGCTTAACGTATGTGATTGAAACATGGATGCCAAATCCACGAATTGGATGACCTAATGCGACGGACAAACAGAAAATTCCGTAGTCTGTTTGCTAACAGAAAACGGCATGAATTTCATATGTATCTATAATGTTATCCATTGCTTTTGAAGCTTAATGAACAGATTTACTGAAATGCCCAAGTTTAAACCTTTCTACTTAGTTGTGACGCAACTCAAGACCGTTAGCGAGCATAATAACTACAAAATGACAGCATGATCTAAATTGCACATTCACTAAATCTCATTAACTTCAATTGTTTTGTGACCACCTACATTTAAACTTTTTTCGTAGATCTTAAGGTTATAAAAAGGATATAGAGCACATTAAGTGTAATGCTCGCTTATTATAGTTTCCGCTATTTTTAATGAGTTGACTGTTAACTTTAAAGTGTGACCGTATGCCTAGTGTTTAACTGAATATGAAGAACTCGTGTAATTCACATCGAGGTCACTCGAGATTTCATAACACGAAAAAGTGCATGAATCTTGGGTACATGTACGAATGTGCGACGTAATTAAGGTCATCTTTGCAATGAGGTACGTGATTTGGGATTTATTTAACAAAGCCGCAGAGATCATTTCCGTTGTTGATGTTGGAACAGAAAGTATTGACCACATTACGCAGAATATTTTTTTATAAACTTCGATCAAAAATTGGTCTTTTTCTTCAGCTGGCAAGGGCATACTTATGAATACTTAAATACTTAGTGAATGCATACATACATCCTGTCCTGACATATTTTGTTTAAGACTCAGTTTAAGGATTTCCTTCAAAGAAGAGAATTTGCGGAGGATACCTCGAAGAAGATTGCTTAAGAATAGGATTAAATAAGAGTCAGATTGCCAAAGTAAATTCAAAAGCTCACTCGCAGATCCAATCAAATTTGAAAAAATAACATAAATGCACTCTTCACTGTGACATCGATCGATACTGATCACTTAAACACTATTTCAAGCAAGTAATACCACTTCTCACAATCATGTAAGAAAAACAAACAGAACACGGAGCACATAGTGACAAGCACTCCACCGCCGCGCCACCACTTCAAGTGCCATTTGGACCAATGATGCAGCAAAAATAACAACGCCAACTAAGATGACTGCAAGGCAAGAAAAACTCCAAGGACCAAGACCAGTGCAATACCATCCACCATACAAACAGCAATAAAACGTGCAAAATTCCCAGTTTATAATACCAGGAAGCATGCCATATAGTCACGCTAACAAATTGAATCCGAAGCAAATGGAATTTCTTTCTTCATGGTTATTTTTTTGTTTTCTTGCCCCGGACACTGAGCTGAGTAGCGAACAATGCGGCTAAAATTGCTCTCCGTTTCCCACTCCACATAGCCACCGCTGCCGCCGCCGCCGCCGCTGAGGTGTAGCCATTTGGAGCTCATGAAGACGAATTATCCTCTCATCTAAGTTGGCGCAAAAGTTATTTATCAATGAAACAATTCATAATCTCCTTGTGAAGATCTTTGCGGCGAAGACAACATACCTTTTTCTGTGTGTATACGAGCGCCTCGCCACCGCTGCACCGCTCGCGCTCGGATGTGAGGATACGGATGCACCATCACTCCGGTGTAAATTACGAACTGAAAGTTCCATTCCCGGATTGATTAATTACTATCTCCGGCATAGGAGCCGGCACGGCAAACGGCACCAATTGTGAAAGAAAGACAAAAAAAAAATACACTTCGCCGATGAGACAAGATGAATTGGCGGTAGCACCAGTAGTGCTACACCGACAAAAATACTTCTCAATTGTGGCACTGATAGATGACAGATGTCTACGTTAGACGGATAATGGCGTTAATAAGACACTGTGAGCTGGAATATCTGGTTTATTTTTAAACTCCTTGAAATTCCTCACGGTTGACATCATGGACCTGTTTTGGTACCTACAGAAATTCACTTCTATTGGCTGACTGAAACGGAAATGGTCCGCGCATCGGTGACCGTACCCTTAACCTTGCCTGCTTATTATGCAAAATGCCACATAAACCGAAATGAAATCGTTCGAGTCGATCCGAATCCGATAAAAGATCACAAGTCGCTGCGCGATCGTTTTAAGAGTCAAGTCAACCACCTCGACGCGGACAGGTTTTCATATACATATTTTATAATGCAAAACAAAACAAATAGTAATAAGATTGGTTTGCTTTGAGCGGGCGTACTTAATACATATGCTTGTACATATCTCGACGGAGAAAACGACGAATGGGGGGAGAAGACTAAGAAACTATGTACCCGTAGATTCTCTCTCCGTCGTGTATGACTTGAGTTTACCTTAGGCTTGACCTGGAATATGCTTGTATTGTTGATGTTTGCTCACGGCATGTCGCGGTTTCAGCGGCCAGCGGCTAATAGCGTGGCTTAATGGGGTTTTCTAAGATGAGTTCTTTGTAATGAGCGATGTGATCATTGGCTCGAGAGGTGGTTGTCTCGTTGTGACATTTTTTTCCTTCATCTTCATACGGCTTGAAGACTTTTGTCCGAGCAGATGTAGATCCCGAGATTATTGCTTGTCGGCAACAGTTCTTGGGCCAGCACGGAGATGACTGCCAGGCACTTTGAGCCAAATTCAACTTGCTAATATTCTTGTGTTCACACGAGTTATGTCCAAAGAAACTGTAGCAGATCTGATGTAATTGACGAGATAGTTTACCTCGTACACCTGCTGAACGGGGTTTCTATAAGCGAGATTTTGTTTATGGTCTCGCTACCCGAACGTTGAGCGCTAATTATGAGTTTGCAAATCGGCTTGACAGTCCGATGTAACAAATTAGCCGTCATGGTGCTTGGACGGGTCTTTCCAGTCGAGAGTGGATTGTTGCGATCATGGAATTCGAATGTCGCTACTGATTTACTCCGCAAGGACTATTCATTTGCTAAAAATGTCATCGTTGAAATTACGTTTTGATAAAATGGTTTCCGCATAACATTCGACTTTCATTCAAAACATAGGCTGCGATATAAATGATCGTTAAACTTTTGAGGCACATTTGATCAATCAAATCGACGCTCAATGAAAACCATGGGTAGCTCTGTAATTAATCACGGTACATGGGCATGAACAGATCTGGTGTATTATATGCACATGGCAGTTTTCCTGCAATTTGATTATGTTTATATACAAAATTGTGCGTACGTGTGGATCGGACTTTGTCGAGATAAGTAATTAACAAGACATCGTGAAAATTTTAAGACAATATTTGATTTGATGAGTTATGTGAATTTTAGAATTTGTTTGTTAACAATGTAGTTTATGTTATATAGAACTTTCCTAATTCATACCTTCAAACAGTTTGTGTTTCCTCTAACTCACAACCTGGTAGGTGTGTTGCTTATGTGTAGGGGACCTATTAGGGTATAAAGTATCGAACCGGGAAATACACAACTAAACGAGCTCCAGACCAAGAACAGACCCTCAGATTCCATTTCAGCAATCAATGCATATTCAGAATCATACAAAGTTTGCGTTGTAGTTGATCCATATTTCAACTTTAAATTTAACATTTATAGGTGCCGCCACAGCCCGTAAAGGGCCAGGCCTAGCTCTACCCAAACCACTTGGTTTGTGAGTGCTATTGTTCTCTGACGAATGAAGGGGACCTACAGATTTATGCGGACTCCTAAAATACAAGTTGGAAGGACGTTGTCTAAACAGTTATATTCTTTGCGCTTTGTTAATATCTCGAAAGAAGTGACGCCGTGAAAATTTTTTTTGTACAGGAAGTGGGTCGCCGTCGCGTAGTGGTTAGTGCGTCGACTCCTAAGCAGAGGGTGCCAGGTTCGATACCCGAATTTACCACCTTTCATATTTCACGGCTCCACCTCTTTCGAGTCACTGACAATGCTCAAAGAGTATTCCTGTCTAGAAAAAGCTTCTCAACTTCGCCGTTCGGAGTAGGCATTAAACTGTAGGTCCCTTCCACTCGTGAAAGAACAATAGCACGCACAACACGAGTGGTTGCTGAGAAGCTAGGCCCTGGCCCTCTACGGGCTGTAGCGCCACCCATATTATTATTATTATTACAGGGATTCGAACCTACACACCAAAGGCCCAAGTGCATAGGATGCACATACCCATTACGCCACGGCGACCACCTTAGCTGTGTTCATAAAAACAGGATCAGTATCCTTAGAATAAGAAAAACTGATATTTGCGATATATGCGATTAGCTCTTATCTATACGTATATTTACAGCTGTAATATATGTAATATGTGTTTTCTCAGGAACGACCGGCCCGATTTGAAAAATTCCTTTTGCCTTTGACAGATCTTTTGTTAAGGAAAGTTTAACGAATTGGACACGCCTAAGGATGCGACTCAAAGTCGAACAGAATGAGGTTAAACGCAAGAGATATCTACAGCATCGGATACCGTGGTGAACAGCTAGTATATCATGAAACAGAACACATATTAACTAATGTAATTGTAAACACAGGAATGTGTTGTAATACAAGTATATAAAATACAAAATACAAAAAAAAAACTGAAACAGTAATTCATGCCGCTGTCTTTAATAAAGCCATAAGCGATTCTTTCAGTTCTCATTTGTGAAGCTTTGGACACTTTATTGGGATCATTTCTGCCTGTAGGTCTTTTCAAAAGCATTGTATGCATAAATATTATATTATTCGCAACCAATTATGTTTGCATGACTATATAATTCATACGAAAGGGAAGTTTATATCGTGCAAACTTCTTACGACCATCAAATTCAGATGTCGTATTTTGCCATGCGAAATTTTATTTTGGTCCCTTTACATTTTGTTTGCATTTCACAGACTCTTATATTAACAAAAGAAAAATTTTGGAAATACTATTTGTAAAAATTAAGTTGAAAAACACTTATGTCTACATATGATTTTTTTTTTTAATGTTTTACATTCATTGTTTTCAACTAGATTTTTACTTAAGAACTTAATTTTAAAAATACATTTGTTTCTACTTTAAATGTTAAACATACTCCTCAGTTTATTATTTGGCCTAAAAATGTCACAAACCCATACGTGAAATAAAATGCTTACAATAGAATTTCAATTTCTTACGAATTCTTTTTTCGATTTTGTTTTGTTATTCTGAAGTACTGCTACATATATAGTTCATATATGTAATATAATAAATTTGTATATTTTTTATATATAAAATATTTAATATATATAAATTTGTGTGGGGTACTTGACTCTTTTTTCTTGTTTCATATACACTTCCATCGTTTACACAATATCCTTACTGACGTTTCTTTTTCATCAGTCCATAGGCCGCGACGCATACACTTTCGTTGGTCGATCGTTCTCCATTTTACAGAACTTTAAATTTAGCAAATATTATTTGTTTTTCCTGTTTTTAATATTTTCAACTATATTTAAAAACAAAACTTTGTTTTCCGCTCTATACCTATTTTTTTAAAAACTACAAAATACCGAGGATGTGAATGTTGTTTATTGCCAGTGAACTTGTACGATACCGTAGGTGCTCACTAATTGTGGGCTTGACATCGGCTACATGTTTTTAGTATCACACCACAAAGGATTCAGGTGTGGGGACTATTATGGCCGCCGTAGAACCTGAATTCCTTTCTCACGAAACCACTGCATTACCCTATTGCCTGGGTCCTTTAAGATAAATCGGTATAAGACAGCATGGCTTCAATTGAAAATATGAGTCCACTCTTTGATGAGGAAACCATGCCCAAACCATGACTTTAGCTCTAGCATGCTTTATTGATTTCTGCAAATATTCTGTGTTGGGAGGATGACCAACGTATTATCGTGAACCAGTTCCATCGAACAATCGTTCGTCCGACCAAAAAATATTTGTTTTTTCCACTGGCTCATTGCCATTGTATTTTAGCAAAACAATCGTAGACAAAATTATTCCAAAAAATCATTCATGGAACTCGTTAACAAAAACATACACTAAAACTATTTCCAACGGAAGCTATCAAGTAACTCCCATGCATACATAACTAAGTTTCTACTGCATAAAAAGGTCTTTCATTATAGCTCCGTAAGTCTCAGTTATGAAGGCAACTACACGCTAAACCTTCAATAAACCATTCATTCTAAATAACCACCAGTCAGGCATTAAAATGTCATCTTATTAATAAATATCCATGCAACAATATGCTGCACCTGCAATTCGGCCCAGACAGTCGTGTCATAATTCACAGTTAATGGTCAACTTAAACCCCAACAGACAACGACACTTGTGAGTGATATGCTCACAGCAATGAAGCTTACACCTCGGTATGTCTGTTCCATTGTGATGTCCGTAGACAGGGAAAATGTGTAAGTCCGGACGAACAATGCAAATTTCTGAATAAATTATTTCTCTGCACACCCTTTCATCCATCTGATCCTAAGATAACAACATCCGCAGAGTCTGTGTCCGTTGACACAGAGAAGAGCAGGAGGTGACTCGAAAATTAAATTTCATAATTCGCAAACAATGCAGGCGTCCGGGCTCATAGATGCCATGAGGTACGTGTACACAAAGTCCCAAATGAAAACACAGCGACGAGGTCGGCTGAGCGCTCTTCAAAATTTCCGACAAAATAATGTCCACCGGCAACAGCAAATAATGTGAGGATTGTGCAAATGTCAGAAGCAGATTTTTGGGGATGCTTCAGCGACACACGTTCAAAGAGCAGCAGTGCACGGAATACAAGGGTCGGACATTTTGTACGTGAAATGTAAAATCAATAAATCAGCCCTCGCATGGGGTGTCTCTTTTGGCTGGCGTGGGTGTGGGGTTACTTAATTGCAGATACCGTTCTCTGAAATGTTCATTAGGGTGATACTTTCACTATCCCCATCAATAGCGATGATAGAGAGAATCGCCCGCCGGGAAATTCCATAACGTCATTGGGCCAAACATCATCGCTAGCCGGGAACATTTGAAGTGTACGCAAGATAAATGTTATGACCTGTCCTGGGAGTACGTCAGCTGACTATCTCACTGATGACTCATGAGACCACATAGACTCCCTTCTCTCAGGATGTTATACAATTGAAGAAAGTTTAGCTGCTATCTCCTTAACTTGAAATGTACCCTTGAGGATGTGTGCACTGGCAGAAGTGCAATGAAAACAAACCATAAAAACAATTGCTCCTTGGCAACGGGTGGGGCGCAAATGAAATTATATTGTTTTAGTATTTGTTCAGGTTTGGTGGTCTGCCGAATGAAGATGTCAGTTCTGTTTCTCGCTGTCATTGATGGTTCGAGCTGAGGGTGTGCAATGATTGGAAATGATGGCGTTCACTTAGGAAAAAATAGGGTGATGTTCTTTGATTTCGATGGGATAGTTTGCACGTGATGATAGGAACTGAGTACATCGATGATTTTCGAGGAATTTCATTGAAGGGGAACAGATATCGGTTTTTATGTACTTTTTACTCTTCACTGTCACGAAATGATTTACGTGTGTCGGGAGTGTTGAGTTCTGTTGAGTCTTTATTTCACAGACCAAGTCCCTTTTCGACGGACAAGACTGTTCGCGTGACGTACGGAAGAAGCTAGCCAAAAGCATATTGGTCGCAGAGTTAATACTTTGTTGCAAAACTAATGCAAAATGCAGCAGTCTTTGCGCAAACACTAAATCCGGACGGTTAAACGAGGTCAGACATGGAAATATAGCATAATTTGCATCCCACTTATCTCTCATCATCGCTTATTTATGGCGTGCGTCGTCTTAATACATCACATGAGTGCCAAATCAAAGAGTCCACACCTCATCTGAATTATTTGACACACAACATACTTAATCCATCTTCGCACTAGAGCCACACCTATTTGGCGCCATTTAACGTGTTACTTACACAAGTCTTCACTGCACACACACGCACACACCTCATCGATGCGCTCAATAATTTAAACAAACAAGGGACTCAACTAATCCAGCCCATTCCAGGTAGACTGCGCAAATATCGTACACGTATCCGCCATTTGATGGCGGTACACAGGACAATTAATCTCTGTGCCTGTCAAATCCAATTAATTTCAAGTTGTCCTACCGAGCACACTTTACACTGCTGCGGCGGCGATGGCGGCGTCGGTGTTGTTGGCGCAGTGTCGAGATCGCAGCACCAGCACAAATCCGGAAGTCGTTTGCTCGTGTAAAAATTACGAGCGCACAAGACATAGACGAAAGTCCAGGACGGAGAATTACCGGGGTAACAGCATCAACAAGGAGCACACAGCGAGTGCTCCTGTGTACATCACGTCCGGCGCTGTGTTATGATTGATTTCGAATTTTTGTAGCCTTACCAATTACTAGAATGGACTTTAATGTTCCGCCTCGTATCACAAATACCAAAGGACTGCTCTACTTGGAATTAATCCAAACGAAGACAGATGTTGGATTACATTGAGAGACAATATGTTGTGTGTATGATTATCGGGTATAAGTTACCCTTACTTGTTGAGTGGTAGAATAATCCGGAATGCCAATGTAATCTGGTGTGCATGATGACATCAAAACAACCCCAGTTTCATAACAGAGACGGTTTTGCCAGGTTTTGTGTGATGAATGGTTGCCGTGTTCATGTACATGTATGGCGCACGATTGGAGACATATGAAATTATTCTTACTGATCCTGATGATGCTCTGTTCATTAGTTTAACATTCCTCAGGGCAATGTTTAAGGACAAATTGCACCATTTGCATAAATTGGAAATTCGGTGAAACAATTTATTCCCTCATCAAAAGTCCTGAATCCGCTTTCGCTTAGGCTTTGTGGATGCAAGAATGCACCCACCTATCGACACATGCACATACCATCTCTCCTTACAAATTATAAGTTGACACAGATGATTTTCACACTCTCCATCCCCGTGATGGATGTGATGGCATTGAAGGCTTCACCAACGATCATATGTACATCCGAGAATTTAAACTCAGTTACAAACAACCTCGGAGTTACAGATGTGTGTGCGTGTTTGCGAAAAACCATTTTCCATCGCTGCCACTGCCTCGTTATCCTTGTTGACAAGTGAACGTCAGCTGACTGTCAGGATAGTGTGTGTGTGTGTTTTAGCTCTGCAACTTTCCTGACGTTGCAAACGGCAGAAATCCAATTTCCGAGTGTCAGTGTCGACGAGTTGGAAAATATTTGATAAATGGGCGTGTGTTGCATGTTTCGATTAACTGTTCAAGGAAATCATTGATTACGTTGCATTCTCAAAGTTTGTTTTAGTTCTTATCACGTGCAGGAAATTGAAAAATGGTTTATCACATCGCTGTGGACTTATGTAGGTCTAATGCCCTCCAATCGAACTCAAATATCAATGAACTCAATGAACCTGGAACTCATACAGATACAGATTTATGAGTATGTTCGTACATTAGTATGCTGAATGCAGTTGCCACTCACATCAGTGCTTGGAGTGATTTATTGTTATGCACAATGGAAGGATTCATGGAAATTAAGTGAGCCAGTGTATTCACTATTCAGAGAGGAATAGTTTCGATAACATTGCACTGCAGTGATGGTGTTTTTCTAAGTCACCCTCTAAGTGAACATGCACCCATACATTTTCGCACACATTCATGGACAGCAACGACACACTGCCTGAGCAGGGCGCGGTAACAGTTTGGCACAACTTCTGGACATGATTTCATGGTTTTATGGCTACAAAGTCACAGGAGTATTGTCCCCTTGCCAAAATGATTCGTTGCCCTATTCGCAACAATATGCCTGGGTGGAGTAATAAAAACCGCTGTCGGTATATTTTGCCACAAGGATTTGGCTACCCTTCTGCTTAAACAGTAATGCCAAATACGTTTTTTTTTTTTAAAAGGGCCTTCTGAATGGTTGCAGGGGAGGTGCATGTGTGGTCTATGCGGACAATGGTTTTTCTGATAAGGTTTTTTTTTTATCTTAATTTATGTTAGCACAGGATTTTTTATTAAATTTATGCCCAGTGCCATCTGGTTTTAAAAGGACAAATGAAAATTAGAAAATAAATGAGAACATTAAAGCCCAACTTTAAGTTCAGGCCTAGGATATATGCAAAATCATTCAAGAGTCACATAGATACATAGTTGGGAGTTGAACTATTTTATGTGTATGAATAGGATATGGTCTGTGAAAATTATGTCCGATGAATATAATCAAGCCTAACTTGTCTCTGGCTTCTCCTGTGAATGCTAGAGGTTTTAGGCCAACAAGAAAGGCGTTAAATAAAAGTTCTTCCATGTTCAAAGGCGACACCCTACATTTTTCAAATCGTGATGAGCAACCTGTGCATTTGTTATTAAAGGGTGTTTGCTTTTTGGAGGCGGAGCATTTTCATTGGGCACGTTTTCTGTGAAAACTGTGTTTTGGAAGTTCTTGCCTGTTTTGAGGCTACATTGGTTTAGCAATTCATCATGAATAGCTTCATGTAGCACCAGAGAAACGAAACTCTAACTAAAGTCATTGCAGGAACTCCATTAAGTCCACAAAAAGTCATTTCTTGGTGCGAACTATACGCCGGTTGAAACATTGCTCCAAATGTTTTCACAAATAATGATTACAGTCTACGGTGAACGATGATTACCAATTGTTCGTGCAACTCTTGGACTTGAAAGCTAACAGTCTGATTTACTGCGAAGAGTATGTGAAAATTGGACGTACAAAATGCGCACAAGCCCCGTCGGTCATATGCACGAAATCATATTCAAACAATAATGCCTTTTAATTATTGACAAATATCACAATTTCATGAATATTAAAGTCATTTTTCGGTGACTTACTTTAATATGAAAGTCCACTAAGTCCTAAGGCCTTTGAAGAAAATACCACTTTGTATCTTAGCGTTTGTTAAGTTCATTTACAAATTGTGACTAACTAACGATTGCTTATATTCATTGAGTGTACGCTTGTGACTAAGAGCAATCAAAAGCCTTAAACGGAACTGTCAACAAATTATTGATAGGTTACAATCGTCATTTGAACTTATTGGGCTTTTTTACCTATTTCTGCTGAAAATGTCAAACCCCGAAATTGTACAAAATTGTTATTCCAGCTTAACTATTATGTCCAGCTTAACTATGAAATTGGTCAACCCTATCATACCTTACTGCGTAGTACGATTGATCAACTTAATAGGCGGGACTGAAGAAAATTAACAATGGATAATGCTGGCTAGAGAGGCTAGCTCATGCCAAACCCGGACTACACCATGCCACTAAACAAATTAATGTACGAGTCTTCGATTAACTTATATTTAACTAAATCATTTTCCTGTTAACCCTATAATATATATAGAGTTCAATTATTTCTTCTTCAAAATGCATACATTTTTATACACTCACATAGTTATCTCTTCTAGGATAACAGAAAGATCGAACGATGTCTAAACAGTTTTCAGATTTTGCACTCTTCTCATTTTAACATCAGTTATCGTAGTTGTTGTAAAAGCTTCCTCAAAGCATCACAGTAACTCGTTAAAATTTAAGTCAGTCTGAATAAAACGCTCACATGGTTGAAATGGTTTTTTTATATTGTTATTAAATTCGCCTTTTTGTTATTAATTTAATTAAAACTTAATTCCTGCATGCGACCGAATGAATATACGCTTACAGAAGAATAACTGAAAACATGCGCTTTAATTACTCCAACCATTTATTGCAGTCATATCCTTGCAAAAGAGCTGGTTTAAGTAGAAAATACAAATCAATCGCCCCACTCTTACACAACACCCAATGGTCATTAATATCCACTCTTTGAAGGTGTTTTTCACCACCCATAAATGCTTGCCGGGACATGCTTTTGATTCAAGCAGATGCAAGCCCTAAGGGTGCGTTTAACAATTCTCTGTGATACACACGGAATTTCGTTCTTTTTAATTCGTTCACTTAAATCGCATCCGCATTTGAACTCCCCAGTGAATCAGGGTTTCCTGCAATTTGTCACGGGTAGTGGAATAAATTTTATTATGCCTCTTGCCGCAGCATTTCATATCGTCCTCAAGCTTAAGTACATTATTAACAATCCATTTCGACAATACCTTCGCAACTTCAGTAATCTTCCAGATGCTATTACCGCCTTCCCCAAATACATATCACCCACTCTTCACTGATGCGTTTGTCGTTTCCACCCTTGTGGAGGATTATTTCCACTCGCAAGGTATTGTATATGGAGCATAGCCCACAAGGGAGATGTGGGTTGCAGCACGTGTCGAAGCTTTTCATTCATCCCCTACGGCAGTTCAGCTAATTTGGAGTCGCATTTGTCGACTTATTTATCATTTGTGGGGGGATAGCAACAAACCTGGAGGGCCAATAACCCCTTGCACCTAGAAATGTTAAACAAAACAATTGGAGGCAATCCAACTTCGACCCAAATTCCTAGGTTAAATATTTGCAAGACACAAACAAATCTCTTGACGGACCCTCGCTGACATTTCTCTTGACTTTGTCTTTCGAAGAGTTCCGTGAAGTGTACACTCAATCAGAGCTCATCTCAGACTCTACTTGAATTCAATGAATGTGTATTCGAGTAATTGATCGCACTTAGTCGATTACCTAACTGGCTTTGCTTTGGCGCTACAATGCTTCGATTTCAAACTAACAGATGGTGGCTGATTGGATGAATCAACTCTTGTTACAGTTCCTGGGTGGTGAGTGATTTATAGCTGGCTCACTGGACTTGATAAATGATTGCTCGTGGCAGGAAAAACGAAATTCGGTGAGGCACGTAATTGAGATATAGTGAGGAACAACTTCTAGCTAGCTGGTGGCAATCGGTGAATGATTAGTTGCGATTTTTCACCAACAAACAACGAAGTGAAAACCACAAGGGTTCGGTTTGTATGACCAATTTAGTTCGGAACCCAATATATTTGGCAGACTTATAGAAGGCGAGAAATCGTTGCGTGCTTTAACAAATTTACAAGTTTCGTGGACTCATGATTTCTTGTTAACTTGCTAAACCCCTTATGATTCGCATTTGTGCATTCAAAACAACCTTGACAGATTGCTAAGCTAATCCACAAAGACAACAGCCATTACCTCTAATACCACAGCAGTAACCGAGCAAATCACACACTATCCCATCGCTAATGGGATACTCAATATCCATGCTTAACGCTATTTTGGCTTTAATTGTGGAATTTAATAGTTTTCCAATTATTGCTGATGATAGGTTTGGTCGGGCCACGCCAAGTGCATGAAAATTAGTGTAAATTAATCGAATGATGTTGCGGATGAACTGCAGTCTGAGCTATCTGAGTTGGAACAATTGAAAACCCGCTGCAGTGGCTGTGGTCGACCAATAAATCATGCAGAATGCAAATGGTGCACAACATGAAGTTGAATGCAGTGACCAACCACTATAGTCGCTGCCATAGACGCCGTCATTGTTGTGGTCGTCGTAATCACGAGACACATTGCACTCTTCACAAGCATTGTAGTCTGTGCAAATTGTCGTGGCATGTTCATGGCGCAGTGCAATTTTAATTTTCATTCAATTTTTGAAATATTTTTCCAAGATAACTGGTGGGAGTGGAATTTATTGCTTGTATAAATAAAATGAAGTTAATAATTGGTGTAGCTTCGTTCGGCGATTTCGAGTGAGTTATTATTTATTATGAAAAAAACTGATATGACTTGAGCTGAAACAATTTTCCGGGAGTTTGGTAAATGAAAACAGCATATGTACATCGGGATAGATAAATCGTCAAGATGACATCTACATTTTTACATGCCAAAATTCAAGTATGTGTTCAAGTTGGCTGCCACGTGAGCCACCGGTGGTACACATACATTTTTTTGGTGTGTTGATAAAAATAAATTTTTCCTTCAGTGGCACCTGGATTTATTTATTATTTTCATATAATCTATACTTAATGTTATAAAGCAGTAAAGTTTGTTTGGTTGAACGCGCTAATCTCAGGAATTACTGCTTTGAATTGAAAAATTATTTTTGTGTTAGAAAGTTAATTTATCGACGAAGGCTTTAGGCTTTACGTACGTGACATCACACTGCCAGCAATGGGAACGAAGCATCAATGAAAAATGTTACAAAAAACGGAAAAAAGTACTCTCCGGCTATAAGCAGCCCTATTGCAAAACCCTTTTAATAGCAACAAATTATATGCAGCTGAGATTTACCAACGCCATCCTAAGCCTTCCTGAGGTCCCCGCTTAGTAGGAATTTAATAGGAAGTAATATTATTTATCCAACCGACAACTGATATCCACGCGATCGAAGTCAGGGGGGATAGCTAGTTAAAAATAAGAAGACATTTAATTAAGTTATTATTTCCTTTATTTATGGTATTAATTTTAATTTTTTATTTTTTTTTTATTAAAGTTTAATTCAAACTTGAGACAACAATAGAACACTTAACACATGGCCAATCATCAGTTTGAAGCGATTTTTTCGCTTTTAATTTTGGTTATGGTTTTTCTGTTTTTTGTTTTATGGTAGCAGTCAGCATGTTAAGGAGAGTTATAGGCAAAGGCTCGGTCAGGTGCTGGTTTTTTTTCTTGGGAGTAGTGTTGGTAATCTCTCTTAGTTCGACGCTGCGCCGCCTGCGCAAATAATCGAAAAAGATTGGAGGCGTTGTCAGGGATCAGGGGGAGTGCTTGCAGACACATGCAGCAAAGCAGAAAGCGAACTATCTGTGCAAGGAACGAGAGCTGTTTGCAAGCTCTACGAACAGAGACGAAGGGAAGTGACCCGGCTTCTCAGAAGGAAAAAGAAAGAGCACGAGTATAGCAGAATGGATGAGATGGAGAGATGCCATGGTAAGAATGATGTCCGAATTTTTTTCCAAAGGATAAAAAAATTATCCAATGGATATAAAGTACGGACAGCCTGCCGGGAGGAAAATGAAGAACTTGTAGTAGAGTCGCAGTGAGAATCTGGAAATATCAGTTTTGTAGACTGTGAGAGAGAGAGACCCCTATACTGCTGTCAGGCAGAATTCCGTTCCTCTGACATAGACGTGTGTCGACGAGGTCAAGATAGTAACATCATGACTGAAGTCGAACAAAGCTGCCGGCGCGCTGACATCTTTAACCCCAAGATAGGCAGCTGTTCCTAATCAGGCCCAATTTAAATTTGCACATCTATAACTTTTTTTTTTGTGAATCTCCCGGAAGTCTTGCACTGATGCTCGCTGAGTACTTTTATTGTAATCCATTTCACATAGTATATCCATTTGAGTTTATCGAGGCCCAGCAGGTTATGTTACCACCTGACAATCAGGCCATCGAAGGGTTGAAGCAGCTTGAAATGATCTGGAGCACCAGCTCATCTGTAAGATATGGTAGGAACGACTGAATGGCGCAGTAGTTTGAGTGCCTGCCCCTTGTAAGCCAGGTCCCCAGTTCGAATACTCTGGTTTTCAAATCTGGCCGTCACCATTTGCCGCTTGGATAAAATGAACGACACTGTCACTGGAGTGGTCAATCAATGGTAGTAGCCTGACTGTGGGAATAAGTCTCCTGATCATTTTTATAGTAATAATTTCAAAAGATACCGCTTTTCTTATAGTTTTTGTTTTCATAATTTTCATATTACAGTCATCGAGGTTAGACCTGTATTTTTGAATCAAAAGGAGATTGTTTTGAGATACCTATTTGAAGTCAGGGTGTTACACTGATCTAGTAACAAGTGCTCGGACCCCAATCTGAAGATGCCCATTTCAGAAGTGAAAAGGTTATATTGAGTACCATTTAGGTACAGAACTTTAAAATTGCTCACCACTGACAATGCTCTGAGGGATCAACTGCCATTTAGAGCTGCTTTAACCTTGCCACTGGGAGTTGGCATAGAACTGCATGAACTCCATCAATTAGACGCACAACACGAGTAGTTGGTGAAGAAGCTCTAACTTTAACGCCACAACAAAAAAAATCGCATGACGTCACCAAATGTATAAAATCTCTTTAAAAAATCTCCAACCAAAAAATATTCTTGTAAATTTCACCACCATATCCAATTGGGGAAAAAACAGGCTTTACGATGCACAGATTGTATCCAGTTACCGCTCATGACATAACACGTACTCATCGTTGCATTGTAAAAACCACATGAAACACGCACGGCACGCACACCTTTGTATGCACATCTGGATGTGCAAACGCTAACACGTAGAATGGTTCAAAAGGTGCAACAGCTATCGTAATTGCAACCATTCTTGTATCTCCGTGCCATCTATCCGCCACTACAAATTGCAAATACCCGCCAAATGAAGTTGTACTTAACCACATCAATAGACGATCCATAAAGCGAGCCGCGTAATTTATTTTGTCACTGTTAAGTGTTTAACAAGGATTGACCTTTGAAAATTAAAACCAGTTGTTTTTGTTTGTACCTCGGATCAGGGGCTGACAGTTTGTTTAACAAACTTTTGCCATATGGAGCTGTGACACATTCAGACGGACGGAATAAAAGTTCCGTTTTCGTCGAAGGATTGTTATCAGTTCTCCCATTTGCAACCATTCAAGAGTTACCAAAAATATATTTATTTCAAATTGATTACTCAATCTCTTGGGTAATCTGGGACCAGGAAACCCATCTGCCCGACCACCAAGTGTTCACCCGAGTAGGAAGTGTTTGAGTGACTTTTGCAAGCTTGATATTCGCATGCCTTAATCGGTTGACATCATCCACTCGTCAATCAATGGTGAACTGAGCCCGGTGATCGGCCACACCAACAAAATTTCCGACCACCACCAACAAGTCACATCAATTGGCTGCGCCTAATTAGCATATTGCCGCATCCATCCGTCAGCGAGTTTTTGTCTTTAGCCGCTTCCAGACGTAGGCAGCTTGCATTTTCGATGCGATCAAACAAACCACGTCATCACGCAACGAGTCATGTCCGTCCGCAACCATTACGAATAACTCATCCAATTTCTTAGCACTCGTCGGCTCGTGTGTCGCGCTGTCAATGGGTGGTACTGTGGGCATCATGTCTAGTGTCCATATGGATCCACTCTGACACTTCCTTAATAATCACTGTCGCACACTTGCGTCTGCAGACGGTGCCACTGACAGCAGAATGACATATGCCAATAGGGATGGACGCATCGGCTTCAGAATCAGACAACAACGCAAGAGGAGTCCTCGGTGGAATTCCGTGTTTAAATCTTTTTTGCCGGTCACGAGATTTGTTGTGACTTATCTGACTCCTCCTCGGCCAGAGGAATGTTAATGGGTGCTTGACTAGCGCCTGCTGTTCGTAGTCGCTGCTGCTGTTGCTGCTGCCTGACAGGGTGATGTGATGTACGATCGCGACGTGGGCAGCACCACTATGCTAAAGAAGTGCAAACTGCGTATGACTACGGAATGTTTTTCAGTTGCAATTGTTGTTGTTGGGGTTTTTTGTACTCGAAAGCAAGTCCCCATAACTCACACTATAGCTTCCCCCCATGGTTAGGAAGTTATCAGGGTGCATGCGAAAATGATATATGACGGTGGAATTACACTGGCGCCGGCGTCAGCCGTTCAAGGCGCACTAAAAGGGATGAGTGATTGCCATGCTGCACTTTCCTTATGCGCGCTTCACTGGCGCGTCCGTCGAAGCTCAGGGTTCCCGGATTGCGGTTGTTGCTAGAAGGAGGAGATTGTATTGATAGCTTGCAATATGGTTCTGTTCTTGGGAATCAAACGCATTTCTCTTCACTCGAACCTTGGACTGGACTGAAGCGACTCATTGTTCCAGAAATAAATCCTCATAGTCATGTTCGAGAATAATGAGTCGTATTGTTGTACGTCGCGTCGTCGTGAGAAATAAACGCTGAGGTAGGCGGAGAATTGAGAATAAGAGTTCTTTGTGCTGACGTAGTTGCTCTGCGCGAAAAGCCATTATAAATGCTAAATGAAATTGTGAAGTACTCGTTTAACTTATAATGCGTGAGGGAATCAGAGGCCATTACTTGAGCGATTTATTGACGTCTTCAGTGTCAATTTGAGGGCTAGACTTTGTACATATTTACATGTCATGAAGGATATGACACGGCGCTCTGCTGGTGCGGCGGTCAAGTCTCAATTGCTATGAATAACGTCGTCCGTATACAGCAAAGATTGTCAAATACACAAAATTAAAAGTTTTGCATGTTGTAAAGGGTGTTTTTGTTATGAGGCCGAAGATTTTAATTGGTAACATTGTTTTCCATGACATCTGATTTGACAGTTCTTGGTTGTTTTGAGGTTATTTTGGTTTGGCAAATTATTATCATAGACTCGCCGGATTATTTGTTTTAAAAACATTTTCCAATTCGAGAAACTCAATCTGAAGTCCGTGGAATCATTGGTCCATATTTCTTCAAACATGACGATGGTCACACCATTACAGTCAAGGGTTGACAACGGTCAACAGAGACATGATGATTTTTTCTTGCAACATTTGGACTTGTTAGTTAACATTCTAACCTTTATTGCCGAAAAACAGACCGACTGACTGCGAAGAATATTTGAAATTTTGACCATAAATCACAAGTAGGGAAGAGTATGTCAAAAAGTAACACTTTTCACTAAAATCGAGGCTATTCCACCAATTTCGTATATAATTCCGCCAAACATTTTTTCAATTAAAATCGGATGTTTTAACCACAATTTTGTCAAAAAAGATCAGTCAAATATTTCTCCGGATACAATTCTGTAAAATTAAGTCTTGCTGTTACCACCTGCACCGTATACGGGGCATGTTGTAACATAGGTACTTGATGATTTTTTAAAAATAAAGCAAAAGTTAAATCGAAAATAATTGAAATCAAGAGTCGTCATCGGAAAAATATTTTATGCACACACATGGGTAAATATATGGATCCATTGTGCGGTGTGTGCCAACTCACTTGGCAAAGTTTGAAGAAATGTTTTCCAACAGGTGAGACACTATTTCTGTTTGAAAATTTGTTTTCACTGAAAGTAATTTTTCTGTTTAATTTTCTCCTGTAGGACTCCTGACGACTTCTTTCTCTGGAGTATCGGTTAATATAGCTGAATTTTTGATTTTCGCTTTCCTAGTAATGTGCATCTTTGTTTGTTGCTTCCTCAGGATAGAAATCATCTGATTCTAGCCAAGTGGACTTTATAAAGAATGCTCATGTGCATAGCAATCGATCGGAGAAACAGCGGAGTTGGTTGTAACGTGTTACAACTTACCCCAAAAAAAATGTTACAACTTGCCCTGGCATGGGATCATACACATAAAACAAAATAACATTTTTGTTAGTTACCCAACTGTCACAAAATGAATTACACACAATTAAGACCAAAGCACAAGAGGATGATAAGAAAAAACGATCCGCCTTGTATCTCGTTCGTGTGTAGAGGGAGACCAAAAATGCTAAATTTATAAGCCCGCCTGCTTTGGGCACCCATCCCAGATCATTCCTTCTCTCTATTGAAGCATGAAGAACAACAAATTCTCTGTTCCTTAATTATCAGAGGAACACTGTTTTTGTTCGTCTGTTACTTCTTATCTCTGTTACAACTAGCCCCGCTCTCCTCGTAACAGGCCCGAAATTATATTCAATTATTACTGGCATACAATTATTAAATAACCCTTTACTAGAATTTCGATGGTTCTTTTTTAATAATTCTTGAATAATTCAGTTTTGCTAAAATTATATAATAGTAAGTTTTTGAATCTATGTCTGAATCTAAATGGATGGAAGGATAATGATGAAAGATCGTATGCAGATTGCTTGAGATTGCTTGGTGGCCCGGAAGTCCGGAAGCCGGACATGGGCCAAGCTTCTACCACTCGAGATTTTGGTCTTTCACGAGGGAGCTACAAATTAATGCCGACTTCGAGTGGCAAAGTTGAAAAACTTTTTCTAGACAGGAATACTCTTTGAGCATTAACGAAACAATGCACGAAGAGTATAACTTTTAGAAAAGGATTTGATACACTTCCCCGTTCTAAGTCGCCATAAAACTGTAGGCACATACAACTTACATTTATTGTAAGTCATACTTCACCCTTATTCATATGATTTTCTTGAACTTGAATGTACGAAAGACTCTTATTTAACACTACATACTGGCCCTCTACACGTTGTCTGCTCCTGTCTGCCTCACACGGGTTACATCCACTTACTGCTAAATACCTATAATTTGAGGAGTGAAATTATTACTAAAGTGGCATCATAACTAAGCACACCACGATGATCGCCGGCTTAGAGGCCAGCATCTCGGATCTTGTGTTTTGTGCTTTTCTGTTTTGTTTTGTTTTCAGGCACATACGGCAAGAAGTGCCTGAGTTGCATAATAGTAGGTTCACGACAATAATCGGCAATTTATTTAGCAAATTGAAGCCTTCAACTTGTTCCGGAGCTTAAAAATTGGTGGCTGAGCACTGCAGTTTGTGCAGGGGCAACAGCGACTCCACGAAAATCGGGATGCTGCCATAGATGTAGCCGTTGTTGGCATGCAAAATGACGACGTTTATCACGAGTGTTTAGCCATTTAGCCTTTGAAGCACGTTCCAGGCACAAAGTTCCTTTAATGAATGGGTTTACGAATGAAATTATTGGTGCCGAACATCGCATGAAATTATGTACAGATCTCAACGTAACATTGCGGGTGGGGTCAGGGGGGCTTGGATTGCAAGACTTTTCGCCAAGGATTAATTTATGCACACGCGCTCGTACATCGATAGCATGTGTGGGGTTATCCCCTTCAAAGATTCCAGTCGATAGGCATTCCGCTTGCGCTTCCTTCCACTCTTCGCTCTTCGATACATTCCGGAAGCCATCCGTGGAGTCATATGGTGCACATGATAATTTGTTGCCGGCAGACTTGAAAACGGAACTCGTATGCGACCGTCTCGCTGTGGACTGAACACAAAAAGTCCGGAGATGTCAAAAAAGATCTTCATCGGTCTCCTTAAAGGGGGCCTACCGCTCCGATGCCAGTGCAGCAGCATGTCTTACTGTAATAATGCCCATAAGTGGAAATTAATTTTGCCTCCATTGGACAACGTTATTGCAGCAGCATGAGACTATCCGTGTGCGCCTATTAGCCTGAGCTGGGTGTCTCGGTAATGTGAATACCTATCGTGTGCACATGCATCCATGAATGCGTGTTCTCCTCTACGTGCCTCTCGGATCATGGAGAGTAGCTTTGGCTGAGGTTGTTTTGGATTGTTTATTTTGTTGGGATTTTGTGGGAAAGTCAATAGGGGATTCGCTTTAAACAGACACACATAACTGAACTACTCAACATTTTTTGGTCTTGAAGAAGATTTGATGCTCCTTCAACATTCCAATTTGTAGGAACACACATTTTAAAGCTCCAACCTGTGAAAGCAAAGTTAAGGGCAAATCTCTTAATCCTCTTTCAGACTCCATTGCTTTTCAACTAATTTCAAAGCTAACAATAACAATCTCACCCAGAAGCCCAGAAGGGAAATGCTCCTTCTGCATGCAACCGATTTTCAGGCAAGTAGCCAAAAAACCAGAAGGCAACCGATAACCTTTCCATGCCGAAAAACTCCCCGAGTCATTTCAATTTGAGGAAGAGCGTCTACTACGCCATTGTGCGCTTCAATGCGGCATTCCTTGGGGATGTGCTTGTTCAGGTATTAAAGGGTGGTGGCTAAAAATGAAAATCCCAACGAACACACAAAAGCTCGGTTAATTGAAACAAGGAAAAGAGAGAAAATCTGATTGCTTATAGCCGTTGTCTACCAGGAACAGCCCCTAAAGATGTGCACAGACAGACAAAACAGACACCGTCCGTTCATATGCAACGCAACTTCCCAGCCAGCATGAAGTCAGTCTGTTCGTATGTATATGCACATAGTTGCATGAATAGATTTGGTGTTGCCGAGCATCATCAAACGTTTCACGACAAAGTCTCGACCGCAAAAGGAAAAGTGAAAGCACACAGAGACAATGCCCATAAGATATGGCGGGCTGGGCCAAATCAAAGAGTCAACCATTCGCAGTCGGCATCGGCAAAAACTTTCTGTCGCTCACAAGAAAGAGTATAGGAGTACAACAACGAACCTCTCATTCTCCGATAAAGGTCCAGCATTGATCTGTGTCCCTCCTCAGTCGGGTGCGAACCCTAACCCATTTAATCAAAGTCACACAGCCGTGCCACCAGTCGTAGCGGAAAGGAACTAATTTAAGATTTCTATGTCATCAATACCACCAACTGCAGGATGAACCTCGTTTCATGTCGTGCCTTGCCACGAGGCATTGACACCACAAGCACCACGAAGTGACGAACATAGGATACTGAAAGCAGGATGAGGAGGAGGAGGAGGAGGAGAGAGAAATTCAATATAAATAATGGAAAACTTGGCTTAGTCGCCTCAGTCGAATGGAAATCTGACTTGAGGCCGCAATGTTATATTTCTGCGGATCACTGTTTTAAAATGCATATTCAGCAAACTATTAACCCATAGCCTCTGCACGGAGGGGGCGAGGACAAACGACTACGATGATGACGAGTCTACGATAGTGAGAACCAAGCCATGGCACTAAGGAGCGAAACAAAACCAAATATTACCAGCATATCGATGGATATGCATTTCGGGGCGATACGTGATTAGCCCATAACCGTCGTCATCGTCGTCATCACTGGAGTTACGAAGCGAAATGGACAAGACCTGAGATGGGATCTGGGTCCAAGTCGTGCACGACTCGGATCCAATGGAAGTGGGTTGATTTTCAAAGTGTGAGTGAGTGAGGCCTATGCGAAAATCTTTTCGCATGCACGTCTACTGCCCTAAGGTGGTATCCCATGTAAGAATGCGATTTATGCATTGCAGATATGCCTTTATCCAAATTGAAGTGCTGAATGGATCTAAATGTCTATGTCATGGTTTGCTGACCGACCGACCGAGGTGTGCCTGCCGTTTGGATACCAAACCATGGGAACTTATTTTTAGGTCGATGATCCGATGTGAATCTCTCTGCTTCGTGTTAAATCAGCGTAAAAACAACGGGGTATTCGTTCGCTCACAATTCCTTCGGCAATTTCAAAGCAGCTCACGTCAACGAAGACATTGAGTTTTCCTTGAAGGACTATTATTGTTAGGCTTTGAATGAATTATTTATTTAGCATTCCACTTTCCATCATATTTTTTTCTTAAACCAGTTCTCTTCTTGTATTTTCAGAATTTCCTAGCAGCAAACGCTCAATGTTGGTGGAATGCCCCACTTACGGCAGCAACTCGTGCTCTCAAATACGCTGGACACGTAGCGCCTGGTATGCTCCTAGTTACAGCCGAACCCTGTGCTCTGGAGGTGCTACGAGGCGCATATGCGCGCAGTGTACTCAAGCCTCCAGCGACTTATGTCATCTGTTCGGTCGGTAAGTAAAACCTGCGCACAACTCACTTTGATTCCTTTTTTTTTTTTGTCCTCTTGTACCACAACTCCGGAATACATTACTCCATTTTGGCCGAGGTAAGCCGTTAGAGATCTCCCAATCTAGATTTAATCCGCATCGCATGAAGATCTCACTTTCCTTGAGTGCACGGCGCGGTGCGCTCACGCTGCCCATGTCAATAAATTCGTCAAAGTCCGCCTCGAAGAAACATAAGGTTGCACATGTTCGCACATTGCTGCCGGTACTTTTGTTCGCCGAATTCCAAATCCGGTGTTCGTTGATGAGCCGCACTCCATTGCAGTCCATCCTCCGTATGCGGATGGAATTTACATCGAGCGCCCGTGTGGCAGCGCGGCGGCGAGCTGACGAACGTGTACGCTTAACTTTCCTTCATCAATTTTTCATATCTCTGGGTTATGGAATTTACTCCCAATCAATCGATCCACGGCGCGGCGCCGCCGCACGGCCATGCAGCGGGAAAAGTTAATAATCACGCCTTGAGGTGACAACTATTTCTCTCTCTCCGATATCTTTCTCTAATGTCTATTTTGGCTGGTTCGGCGCGCTTGATGTGCACATGGACACATGTATGTGTATATGAATTTTAATTGAACCCACAGCACCTACAGAGTACAGATCGAGAGTACTGAAGTGAGAAACTCGTGATTTCGAATTAACTATGACATCCTTAGAGAGAAGAGAAGAAAGCCACCAGCAACTGGTTATGCTCAGCTTTGCACTGTCAAAAATGATTATCTACCTATGGATATGTCTTTCAACACATTGTTGCAGTGCCTGCACTCCACATCTGGACACGATCATATTTGACTTCACACAATCAGACATCACAAGAAATCAAGAAAGCCTGCACGTTTCGTTATCACTTTCGATTTCACTCATGTGTCAATACCGTTCTGCGGGCATTAGCCTTCGTCAAAAAAATTCCGGAAAGCCTTGCCTTGTCTGCCATATGAACAATACCATTAATGGATATGATGTGGCAATAATACACACATCCCCTGTGACGTCAAATATAAAAGAACCATATTGCAGGCAGACGTCAATGAAGAGAATAACGCTTTTTCTATTGGTGCCAAGTGATGGCTGGCCAACCCAAATCTAGTGACACTTTAAATCAATTAATTGTTGCCACACACTCTAAATTGATCTTAATCGACATCACACAGTGACAGCCGACCGACGGGACGTTTCATCGTGCGATGCATTTTGTGCACGAATGTTCGTCGGCCGGAGGCGATTACACGTGATGTTTCCTTGTTGATTGATTAATTGTTTTAAGAAAACATTGAATTGATTTAATTAATGCTTGAGTTGGGAGTGAACATCGTTATGCCCTCTGCAGGGTGTTCACGTCCGCTGAGTTGTGGATCTCGAGTGGTCAATGGGTCTGTTGATGGTCTACAAGTGACAACACGATGCGAGTTTATTAATGTTAATTGGGTGCCTTATTGGTGTTCTTTCTGCCGGATGAGGGTCGCTTCGGGTGTCAGAAATGGAAGGAAAATGACCAATCCTTGAAGAACAGACTGCTGACTTGGAGATCCTCCTCCTATCACAGTCCCATCGCCAAAGGAAAAAATATACTTAAGAATACTAAAAATCCACTGTAAGTAAGTACGTCTCAACACAGTCTGCTATCATCTAAATAGCAATTTCTATGTTTTTTCTTAGATGATTTAAATCCAGTCTAGTGTCAAGCATAAGCCTTTTGTGTTCCAAATTGTATTCCAACCATTGTGTTCCAAATTTGAAATGTGTCAACCAACGAATGAAAGCAAGTTCCAAACCTGTATCGATGAAATCGAACGGAGGTCAAGCGAATGCTGGTGTTCTGATCTCGGCATAACACGGTCCCAGTTGTCGAAGCTTAATGATGAGCAGTTTGAAAAGTGCATGAAGGTATTCAATCGAAATCGCCGCTCAGTACTCCGAATACAAGGAGGCGGCGTATACCCTCGTGATGTTTGGGACATTTTGGCAAAAGCAGCTGAAGATATTGAAGAATTGTATGAGAACAAGAGAGCAGCAGAGATGGCTTTGACATCGCAAGATGAAGAATTCCAGTCTTGTTACGGTCCACATGTAAACCATTCTGACGCGAGGGATGTGACCACTCAGTCCTGCAGCCAAGACGCTTGTGCTGGCCCTAGCAACAACTTTCCAAACAGAACGTACCCAACGCCAGACAAAACATTTGACATGAATCAGACTGGAAATGGATCGCAATCTGCCCGATATACACCTGAGTTAGTTCCACAACATCCTGACCCCTCGCGAACCGTGAGAACGCAAGAATCTACACATCCCACGCCTAGACAATACTCAGATGCAGTAATATACAGCGAGGAGGACAATGCTTATGAATCATGCCAATCGCGAGCACCAAGTCGTATGCGATGCGAAGCTCGTCAAGGTACACCCTCCGGCACAACGTTTGACGTTCACCCTGCTGGCACCAAAACGGCGGCGGCGACGTTTCCAAACAGAACCTATGACACAGCAGATTCGACGCCACAGCCGTATGCGACTTATGATGTAGATCCTGAACCAGGAGAACGGTCTTACAACACTTCGTTCCCATCTGGGACGTACTCTGCTCCAAACCGGTCTTGCCATGGTCCTTCGCATGGGAACGCTTCTGGAGAGTCTGCCAAATGCCGGAATAGAACCTATGATGTTGATCGAACGTACCAACCTTGTACGGGCAACTCATTTGAACCTCATCCAGTACTGACATCGACCCCTAAACCGGGAAAGCGAGTCTGCAATGTGAATTACTCTGATCAGACAATGGAGTACAGCACCCTGGACAGTTCTGGACCACATTGTACTTCCAACAGTAACCATTCGAGACAAGGGCAAGTTTGTAATAGGTCCCAAGAACATCTGAGGAATGCGCACACATGCCCTTCAAAAGCTTGCCGGTCACGTAACAGCTCTGCATCCCCACACAGGCCAGCAGCAAGAGGATGTCCTGTTCACAGTCCCCAAAATCCAAAAGGTGGCATTTGTCATAGACGCTGAAGACATTAATAAAGACGCCCTCCTATTCTTTGCATTATATTCGTCCGTACACACGACTGTTAATTCCTCCCCCGAATGCCAGGCTAGAGAGCCTTTACTCAGCGATAACTTTGATGCCCCAACACAAGAGTCCATTCAAGTACGATGACCGACCTACTGCTAAAAGGTCTTTTGTTTCGCTTCGCAAAAAATAACGAACAAAACTGACATTTCCCTCGTGGGCTTCCTGCTGCAGCGGCGCAATACTCTCTCACAAGTATTTTACCATGAACATTCCACTAGATGGAAGCGCTGCCGCAGCGAGGCGGCTAGGCAATAATTGTTATGGCCGGTTATTGATTGCTTTAATTCGATTCGAATTGGTGAGGGATCAAGCGCTCGGTCGCTCGCGAGCATTTCTCGGTATAAGCCGATTGCGCAGAGTTCAGCCATCGTTCACGGTACGCGCACTGTGCCTACCTGTGGCTGTCCATGTGCAAAGCGATACCAGATAATAGGTGGCAATAATCGGATGTAAAGCGCTTTTTCAATCATTTTCCCAGCTGGTCAGTGCACAAGTAAATCTAAACCTTCGCCAAACTGGCCACTTCAGCGGGGAGATGGTAAGAAATTGATTTCCTTCTCGGAGCCAATGCTGGTACTGGTCGACTATTTATTGATTTGCATGCAGCGTTTAAGGCATTTCATCAAACCGCTTCGAATGGTTATTTCTTGTGTATGTTTGGTAATGTTAGACGCTCGTAGACGTGAGGTTGGCAGAATGTGAGGGCTTGCATCAGATCGAGGTCTTAGTGGACAGCTAAGAGGTGACCGGACTTTGAGTGTGGGATTTATTTTATGAATATAGTAAAATTGGTATAACTGGGACGGGAACATCCTTTGACAGGTTCTGGATCGAAATTTATTGGGGTCGTAACTGAGCTACCAACATGTTTAGCCACCTTAGACGATTGATGTCAGATCTGATCTCCCCTGCACCCTAGAGCGAGAATAGGCTGATGTCTCTCCATCTCTGTTGCTCTATAACTCAATTGAATCTTGTCCTCACATATTTCCTTGTCAGAGCAACAAGATCTGGAAGGTCTGTGCTAAGGTATAGCTGACTTGTATCTCATATAGTCGGGGTCATTTTGCTTCCACTTATTTAGATCAAGCTTCCTTGCATCCGGAGATCACTTAGTCTTAATCCAGAGTTTAAGTCTTTCTCTCCTTCTCGGAGCAAGGATCCCAAATTTGAAGACCGTACTAGCTGGGTCTAGGTTCTCCCTTAAAACTGTATACTAGCGATGAACTTCTTCTTCTACTTTATTCAACGCTGCAGTGCGGAGAGGAGAGCTCAACCAACAAGCTTCTTCCAACTAACACAATCTCGCGCTCTCTGGCTGCCTCTAGTGTCGCAAGGCAAGTTCGTAGAGTTCCTTCTCCACCTGAGTGCACCACATTAAACGAGGCGTCCTCTAATGCGTTGTTCCACGGGTTCGGCATCGAAAACTCTTCGGACTGGAGCTGAGTTGTCCATGCGCTCTACGTAGCCCAGCCACTTTAAGCGTTGAATTCGTAGACTCCTGACTAGGCTATGTCGCTGTGCAGCCCGTAAAGTTTGTGGTTGCATCTTCTTCTCCAAGAAATCGAGAGACTACCGATGGAACAGAGATAAAGGACATTCTCATCTGCTTTTGATCCATTGATTTACATGCCTCCGCGCCGTGCAGCAGGACGGGGATGACCAATGGTTACGCTTATATAAAGGCAACTTGGTCCTTCGAGAGATGGCCCTACTTATCGATTGCCTCTTGAGCTCGTAGAAACAGCGATAGGTAAGAGTCACACTACGTTTGACCTCGGTACGTTTGACCTTCGTACTATTTACTGCGTAGCCGAGATAGACGAAGTCCTTACTAGTGATGGCCGCATTCGAATGATAACTCTAGTGATAGACTATTAACACAACTCCCGAGCACATCTCGATTAACAAAATCATTCGAATGAATACAAACTAACTAATAACACCAGGGAACACGATTAATGTGTCTCATTCAAATCAGTCGAATGAATTAGAATAATTTTTTTTTTTTAAATGAGTTCTTTTCCTTTTCGTTTTTCTTTCATTCTGGGTACTTTAGTGATTGTTATTTCTCGACAGAACTATATGTTAATTGTATTCGCGCTAAACTGAGACATTTATCTAGTTACCGTGTCATTCGAATGATTTTGAGAATCGAGATGTTGTGCTAATCGATTAACACTCGAATAATAATTCGAGTAATTTCGATCATTAAAATATCTCTCTCATTCGATTATGGTCATCACTAGTCCTTACCTACCTCGAAGATATAGCTGCCCATTGCGATGTTCTGTCCGGCTCACGTTGTTCTGGCGAACACCAATGTCATACGCTCTTGCTAATAATTGTGCGGCCTTCTGAAAGATCGTGCCTCTAGTATTTACCTGTTAGTTTTGCACGATCTCATCAAGGAAAGTGTTACAAAGGTCACATGACAGCGAGTCGACTTGTCCGTTTTCTTGTTATTAACGATATCGATGAGTTCGTAACCGACCTTGATGAAGCAGCGAGAGTTTTCCATCTTCATCCTGCAGAACCTGACGAGTTTGGCTTCTTCTTCTTCTTCTTATGGTGGCACTACAGTCCGGGGCCTCAACCAGTAAGCCTCTCCAGCCGGCACGATCTTTTGCCAGCTGTCTCCAACTGCGCACACCAAGTTGGTTGAGGTCCTTCTCCACCTGGGTGCGCCATCGGTTCCGTGGGCGTCCTCTATCGCGTTGTCCCACTGGTTCGGAGTCGAAGACTCTTCAATGTCAAAAGTAGACATGACTTCATATAGGTCGTCTCTCAGGAATGAAGTATTACAGGGATGCCCGGCTTCTACCTCTCTTTCCCCTCAAGATTTTTGACAACAATATTTTATAACGAGTTCATAAACCAAATTTACCAATCAGAGGACGGCATTTCCGTTATTTCGTGAATAACCGTCAAAAATTCATGAATATCAGTCAAAAAAGTACTAAAATTCATCGATAGACGAGGGGGCAATGAGCTGTGAATCGGCTATCTCTGTAATACTTCATTTCTGCTCGTCTCTATGCCCGCAGTCATATGCGGCCTTGAAATCGCCAAATAGGTTGTGGGTGTCCATCTGAACTTCTTGAGTATTTTCCGGAATCTGCTGAACTCTGAAGATCTGATTGATGGTGAACTTCCAGTGTCAGTCGGGCACACAAAACGGAGGAGAAAATCTTGTACGCAATGTTAAGTCTTATCCCTCTGTAGTTGGCAGACAGGTTTACTTTCTTATGGATCGGGCAACAATTGATGGACTTACAGAAAGTTAATCATCAATGACATCGACTGGACGATAGTCCTCTAAAAACTTCCACAATAAGAGCCCTGACTGAGTGAACGAGTAAATGAATGACCTGATTGAAGAAATCAGTACTGGATAATCAAGTCAGCCTCCGGACGAACGCCGCAGAATTGATCGGGGTAGCCTTGCACCCTCGTGGGTGGCCGTGGCGTTGCGAGTATGTGCATCTCTCTGCATAGGTTTGATTCCCGGCATGTACGACCAAAAATAATGTTCACGGTCGCAACCCGAGTTACTGACAATGCCCAATTCTTAAACTTGGCCGTTCAGAGGTAGGTCCCTTCCACTCGTGACAGAAAAATAGCATGCACAACACTTGGTTGCTGTTGAAACTAGGCCCTGGCCCTCTATGGGCTGTAACGCCACCCATATTATTATTACTAGCCTTGCACCCTCTTGGCCAATGGACGATCCTCGGACTAATAAGTCCATCCCTCCACTGGGAGGAAGCTGCTCAAAACATGACCTTCTATAACTCTTATATGAAGTCCAAAAATTAGATATTCAACCGTTTCGACAAAAACCAACCATATTTAAATTTATCTTCTACGACGAACACTGATTTACTTTCATGCGATTGTCAATTGATACATGCTTCACTCGAGACGAGACCAGGTGGCTTCTTCACAAAACAGGAAGTCAGTTCACTTCAGTTGTGTATGCTCGTGAAAACGTCAGCCAACTACTCGGTCTGACAAAATAATAATTGATAATATTTTATTTGATTTAATGTCGCTACGCTGCGTTGGCATTAAATTTTTCACGTCATCGCCGTTTGTTGTGCGGGCTTTAGGCCTGAAGTTGCGAAAGCTGTCAATCAGAGCGACGGCACTGTGAAGAAGATTTGCATATTTGTCGAAAGGATCGAGTTGGGCATAAATCAACGATGTTTTTTCTTCTCCCTGCTGTTTGTGAATTGTCTTCGACAATTTGCATATTTGCTGCAAAAGGAGTCGCATACGGCAGGCGCTCTGCCACTTGTTGAGGCTGTCTTATCGCATAAGAGCACTGAGATCCGATGAAGAAATTGCTGTTGCTGCTACTGCTACTGCTGCTGCAGGAGAAGCATAAGGATGGGGTAATTTATTGGGATTTCAAGCAGCGTGCTGCGGCGAGTAAAGTAGTCGTGCTTTATGACCTCAGAGAGTCATGAATGTGTTGATTATTTGGTTTCCTCGGTAGTTAGCACTAATTGGTAATTTGTTAGTAATGGAGCAAATGTTTCATGCAGCTTCGGCTGATGGTGTTAATGTGACTTTGGTTTGGTGTACATGAAAGTGGTTATTTTAAGGAGCGCCGTGCACTTGAGAGATGGTTAGGCAATGTTATTAATTTTGCACTTCGATGGGTTGTTGAAAGCTGCCCCTTGGGCATGTTGTAAACGCCTTACATTAAGAGGTGTAATTTTGAGGTTAATTTGTTGGTAAATTAAAAGGATAAACCGCATAACAAACTAACTCCTTCTGTGGCTGAGCTTTGATCTTAAATGTCATCCTTGAACTGAGCAGCAAAACTTCTCCGATTGGATCAGTTGAATGACCTTCTTTCTTCCTCTTTCAATACCCATTAGAGATTCCCAAAGCTTCGCTCGCCTAAATGAAAACACGTTTGTTATCTGCACATTTTACTCAACTATCAAAACGGCTTGCCCACAAATTACACAAACGATTTTCTTATTACCTCTGGGAAAAGCCAAGACAGCATGTCTTTACACTAACCGTCACCTTTAAACACCCAAGAATAAATTGCTTTCTCCCGGTCATCTTCAGATTACCTCAAGCGGAAACGTGAAGCAATTTATTACAGCTGTGTATACACGCTCCATGCTCTTGGCAGAAAAGACCGTCAAAAGCAAACTGAATTGTTCTACAGATCCAAACAACTTCAACACGATGGCTATGGTTCGCTGAGCAGTTCCCAGGTTCTGGCAAGAACACAATACAGATACATCCGAAGAACTCGAGTTGAGTGTCACACGCATCTAGATCAAAATCTAGGACTTAATCATAGACAAGTCCACTGGGTAGGCATGAAATGCAAAAGCAATTGCTGTGCAGGTTAAACCGTTTAAATGCGGCAAGGTGGACTGTAATCTGTTTGTAATGTCTTGCATCTGGGTTAAAGGAAACACAATGTCGAACATGTAGAATGAGCGACAATTAGAGAAATTAAATGCTGACACGCTTCCCCGGGGTGGTGAACCCGCATGCAAATCAATTGGAAAGCCTCTTTATTTGTCCATGAACATGATGTACACCTGTTGTGTGTCTCTCGGAGCCATATGTGGAAAACACGTATGCACTGCACATTGTCTTGGTCCAGGCAATTTTTATCAACTTGACCACAAATTCCATTTGAGTGTAGGTGGCGTAGCACAAGCGCAGCCATCGACATACTCCGCATTGAGCAACTTTCTATCTCAAGAGCCGCGGTGCAAAATGAATTTCTATCCATTGACAGTATCGTTCATTTGGTCATATATCTCAGTGATCCACCGAAATGCCATTCAATTATCCAGTGTACACTTGAATTTTTCCTCTCTGTGCAATTTGTTTCACTGATCTTGCAATCCAAGAAATCCTCCACCTTCTTCGACTCCTTTCGCTGGACATGGTAAATTTACATTCAGCACTGAAGCAGTTGTTGTGGTTGTCCAGTGATAATCTACTCGGACAGAGACACACGCTAAGATTAACTGCTTAGAGGTGTAGACCATGAATAAGCATTAAGCAAGTGAACGCCAAGTGCACATAGACACGCTGACGTTTCAAGTGTAATTCGAGGTCGTTTCTTGATTATTTTTTGTGTTTAATGCCTGAGAAGCCGAATTAATGATTTTTAAATCAAATAAGCCCACAAGAAAGGCCTTTGAAATGAACTGTAAGCACAAGTGGATTGGAGATTATCGGCCCACACCCAACAGGTGCGGATTTCCGATCTGAAATTCATCTTGTAGACAAAAGTTACCGCTAACGATTATGTTACACCTCGTCGCTTGCAATGTTGTCCAACTCACTAGCTCTAAAGGCAGGGAAACAGAAGACCGATCGGATTTACTCCACGTCGCTCAAAGTCAGGTATCCATGCTGGCAACATTGCGAAAAATGCTTTGACAACGAAAGTCACAGATATATACCGCCTGCCGAAGCACGCAGGATCCATCGAAAAAAAAATGAAATTTTCGTTCGTTTTCATTTTCATCTTGATCACGATCTGTGCTACTGATGCCGCCACCAAGAAAAAATCAATTCAAACCTGTGATCTATATCTACCGTCTGCAGAGAGTACCGCAGCAAAGATCACCCGCAGCATTAATCACATCCGATGAGTGTGGCTCTTTCTCCGGCTCCATTTTCCTGCTGCGGCGACGACCAACGTTG
Source organism: Eristalis intricaria (assembly GCA_964034865.1). Taxonomy (NCBI): domain Eukaryota; kingdom Metazoa; phylum Arthropoda; class Insecta; order Diptera; family Syrphidae; genus Eristalis; species Eristalis intricaria. The sequence continues at coordinate 88,812,154 of OZ035875.1, read as the reverse complement.
TGTGTGCCAGGCAAGACAACAACCATTATTGACTGATCATGTCTATGGTGAGCAGTATTCTCTACCGCGCTTAGCTTCGTACTGAGGGTTCCCTTTGTTCGCGGACTGATTGCGAACCAATCAACAGCAATATCATTTGTTTTGCGGCAGAAGAAACAGAAACAGAAAAGAGCGCCGCTGGGATACGTCATCATTATTATCATCATTACGAGCTTCTGCGTCGTAGGAGAAGCAGAAGCAGAAGGAGAAGCTGCTCCAAGATGAAGGTAACCCCATCATCTGGTTCAAGAAATGAAATCGTGATATATGCGGGATCAATGAGATGCATAATTGAGCTACCAATTGCAGCTGATTGATTGCTTTACTGCTACCAAATGATTTGTTTTCCTGGAGACTAACTTTAATGAGTTTAAATGGTTTTTTCACTCTCTATTGTCTGGTTTCACTTTCTTCATATGGTTTGTTGTTTGCTCTTGTGTTTGTGCCTTCCCGGTTTTGGAGCTGGTGTGGTTTCCAAAGAAGTGTAACGCGATTTATTGTCCGGACAGCAAGCACTCATGGATACTTATAGGTATTTTTGTTTCGAAATTCTAATAATACTGACAGAATGAATGATGGATCCTGTGTAGAAGGCTCCTCTACTGCTGCTTTCTCGTTGACCTCATAATGAGGAGGAGTATCGATCATGTCCGAAGAATGATATTTATAATGTTGGTGTGCATGTCATTTCCACACCAGATAGGTTCTACCTGAAACCGAATTGAAGAACGACTTCGTATGGAAAAGAACATCCAAGTATATCGCTTTTTAATGCATTGTTGTACAAAAAATAAGCTTTGAAAGTTTCAAAGGCTTTAACTAATTTTTGAGTGAGGTAATATCAAGCAACTAATTACTGATTGTCATTAACTTACTTGCCTTAAAGCCTGATATAGTGCTGCCTTCCATCACTGACGGTCCTGGGCAAGCTGTTTCCAGTCATCAAAATTAAACTGTCTTGCGTCGCGATATCTTGGTCGTTATACCGAAGATTCGGCCTTCCTCTCCTTTTCGAACCAAGAGGCTCAGATACGAAAACCCTATTTGTTGGAGCGTTGTTGTCTAAGCACTCGATGTGGCCGAACCGCTGCAGCGGATTTTTGGCTTCCGAACTACCTACCTCCACGTCCTAGTACGTAGAGTTCGCGGCATATCTTCTTCTCCATTCACCTTTGACTTACGACGTTCGATCACACGATCAAGGGGGCTGATTCTGATCACCGAAGTGACAGAGTAGACGATTAGTAAATGCCCCATGCAATTTTCGAATTTCTCACAAACTGTATGGTATATGGCACCGTCTTGTTGAAACCACATATAAGCCCAATCAATGTCATCCAAGTAACCCAGTTCCTCTTCTCATTCGACGAAGTTCAAACTCATTCCGACCATATTTTGTATGAATTTTTCGAAATGAAGCCGCCACACTATCATTATTTTTTAGATCTGGTCCAATAATGAAAACACATTGTTAAATCGTGTAATGCTCCATATTTACTAAGCGCGATGTGACGGCAAATGGTTAAGGGCATCTGCCGTCAAATCGCGCTTTTTCAGTGTTCTCAAAATTTTATTGCACAAATGGTGGCAAATTTAAATTATTTTGTGACACGCCTGAAAAGCAATGTTAGTGTGGACGCATGGTGTAAAGAAAGTAAGGTATTCTGGACAGCTTGTCAAAACTGCCATATTTTTGTTTTGTGGCGTCTCTCAGGGTCAGATATACTGCTTAACCTTTAAATTGTGAGGTAGAGTCCCACAGGCGTTGGCGCTGTTTGAGGATAAATTTTAAGTAAAGAGTGAGAGACAATTTATCATATTGTACTTTGTTTTATTGAAATATTTATAATAAAAATTAAATTTGTTTAAGGCAAAAACTTGTCGCTTAGGTTCCATAACAATTATTTTTCAATAATTCAATTTAAATTTATTTTATTTTATAACAAAAACTAAATTTGAAACTAGGACCCTGTGAGACGTGATAGTGTTATGATTTTCCACGTTACCAGTTAAAGGTTAAGTTTACATTACAATTCAAGCATAATTTGTGATATTTGAAAAAATTGTTGTATGAAGAAAAAAACAATTGGATTGCAAATCGATGTATGATGAAAGATTTCAATTCATTTATTATTGGTATCACATTGGAAAATGCCTTAGTGTGGAGTGAATTTTTCCAAATAAGGAAATTAATACTTATCCCACCGTTTTTGCTTTTAAATGTGTATACAATTTTTTTCACCTTAAAGTTTTCACCTTTCTAACATACAAATTCCTGCGATGACATCACGCAGTTCCGCCATAGAACTGTCGAGCCCACCTTATATTCCTTAAGGCCTGAATGCATAGAATCCTTTCCTTGCGTTGCGTTTGTAATCTACAAAAATCATAGTGGCCCAATGACGTACATTGCGTGCGGAATACAGTCTTGTTTAAATATAAGAGATTCAAAATTTTAAAGTTCCTGAATTATTAAGAATTATTTTAAAACAAATTTAAATAAAACAAAATGTATTCTTTCAGTCATAAAATATGGTTAAAACAATCATAAGGAGCAACCGAATGAATCTCCATTGAAACATCTGTCAAACGTACAAAAAGTTAAAAGTTGACAAATTCTATCCGTCACCGTTTTGGACTACTTGTTCCACTTGTGGGCTGCATTTGGTGTCTCTCTCCCTCCAACAATGTTTTTTCAGTTGTAAATTTTTTGACAGGGCGCAACGCACGCAATGGTTTCTATGGCTTTGTGCCTTTACACCATTGACGAACGGAACTGTCATTAGCAGAACCTTGAGGATATATAATAGACTTCAATTAACAACACAAGTTTTCGTAAGCAATTAAGTCAGTCACACAGTAGATGTAGAAAAGCACCCACTCCTCCAGAGATGACTATTAAACTATTAAAAAATCCTCACATGTCATACAAAAACTCAAACATTCCGTACCTCGAAGCGTAATTCAAGATCAGTTCATGCAAGAAAGCAAATTATTGTAATAATGCATTGTATGGAAAAAAACACAGTCACTTTCAAATCAGTCCATTTGAAAAGAATTTCCATCTACCCTCGTATTAAGAGAAAATAACCCACGAATCGCCGGAGGTGTACAATCGCCGTCCAAACTTCGGTTCACTTAATTGCTTCCGTCATATGAAAGGTATTCCCTAGTGCAACTTCACCAGTCTCATGATCAAATGCATATGAACTGCCACACTTCAGCTTTACGTCTGCCAACATTGAAAATAACAGTCTAAGGACCATATTACAGTGCCAAGAAAAAAGAAAAAGAAAAAAAAGCATCAACACAACAGCTCTTCAAAATCAAAGATCTCCCCAACATAATCGCACGCTTTGCTCTCGACCACTGAGTGTTGCCAGCCTCTGCCGTGTTTTCACCCACCGCCCAATCGAATGTCATGCTTCCTTACGACAGTTGATTGCCAAGCATTTTCGCACTGTCTTTGTCGTCGTTGAAATCACCAACACGCTGCAACAGCACAACCATTGTGGTCCAGCCGAGCCAACGAAAGCCCCTTCCTACATCCGCGTGGTGATTACGATGATGATGGGCATCGAGTGATTAAATAGATGGTACTCATAAAATAATCGTGAGCAAACATCGGAACGTTTCACGGGGAAAATGAGAAAAATCGACGACCACGAAATGCAGTCCCCACAAAATGTCTACTATCGTTTGGTCTAGCCTCGGGCGGGGGATTCCGCCTCGACCTTTATTACACCCGAGATGCGGACCGTTTTCCGAATGTGTTTGACACGATTTTAATATTTTAACATGACAGTTGGCAGTTTCTGTTATTATTGTTGCTATCAACAATTTGCTCTCTCTGACTTCGAGTTCAGTATGTTTGTGCAAATGTGCACATGCATGTCCACCGAGTCCGTATGAATTATCTGCATCGAGAAGAGAACGCGCCAGTGACTTTTAACTTCAAGTGACAGAGTCATCTTGTTAATTATTGCGTACACGCTTTTGCTATTCGGATCAGAGTGTTACTGCATTCCGCTGTAGACTGAGACTTCATTTGAACTTCTGAAACAATGTTGCATTTCAAATTTAAAATTTTGTGCGCGACTATCAGACGGGAAACGATGCGACCAATTACATCGAATAGTTGGTTGTTGATGATGTGATTTATTCTGGATTTTCAGATATGTGTGTTGTGTATGTATTTCCATACCGCAGCCGGTGTAGGTGAAGACAAGAGTGTATGCAATTAGAAAAACCAAAACATGACGTTTTGCAAATGGGTGAAATTCCGTTTCTGATATAAACTATTTGGATAATGTGTAAAGGAACACTCATGAGTTCAGTGTTTTCGTTAAGAGGAACGCTGAATTTGGTGTAAATAAATATTTTCCTCAAAGTAGGTTATTTTGTGACTTCTCAAGTTGACGTTCGAAAACTAGTGTTCTTGACCTCTTGGGTGGGTTCAAAGTATATGCAATAAAGGTTCTTAAACACACAAGGCGAAAAACAAGGAACTATAATTGACAGTATTTGGGGTACTCAAGGGATAGTTTCAAGAACGTGTGTAGATACGAGTTTCATAACAAGTAATCAGATATTCTCCGATATTCCTGAATAAACCCGTGATGCCGTACCACGAATTTAAAAGATGAAAAATTTCTTTTTATGCATTGGTAACCCCAGAAACGTAGTTGGAGTTGGTGAGGACATTGGGATTCATAGATCCACAGATTAGCAAGTGTGTATATGTGCAAAAGCAAATCTATGGATGCATTTTTTTTCTTCCCCATCTTCCAACGCAAAAGATCTGGATTTTCGTTTTTTTCAGTAAACACTGTTTTATTGTAAAAATTTTATGAAATTGTCTTCTTCCATTCCAGATTTCCTTTTTTGAAGGTTTTTCACTTAATGATTATGCATAAGGTGACCATACGCCCCTCCTTCGACAGGACTGTCTCGCTTTAGAACTTTGTGACCCCCTATCTCCAAAGAACGCAAAATGTCCCGCTTTAAAAAAAGTCAACCGCAAGGGATGCATGCCACGGACCGTGTTGTACATATATCGACCATCCTTCTATTAAAAAATTATCAGTGAAACATACTTTGATCATACTTTGGTTTGAGAGGAATCATGAGTGAACGAAAACTACTTATTTTGTTCATAAAACAAAGTAGTGTTCCGACATATGCCGAAAAAAATGTACGAGTGTCTCGCTTTAAGAAGAAAACGTTATGGTCACCTTAACTATGCATTGACTTGAGGTCTAACATCAAAAAATTGTATTATTAAGATTACAGGGTTCATCTATATGATAGCAAGCGCTGAAAATAATTCCTACTTATTCTGATTTGGAGAGTACTTATGCTTTAGAATTTTACACTGCACCACAAGTCCTCCGGCTCCGTAATTAAGTGCTTTGGTCTCTTTTGCTTCTGAGGGCTGCTCATTCGCAAAGAAGATATTGGATCGATTCTTTTGCTCTCTCATCTCTACAGATCCTACAGAAGTCGTTGTGTGTGGTATGTCCAGTCGCGATGCGTGCGTGCCTGTGCGACAGTGCCCGGTAAGGGCTCCTATTAGCTCTTGCACTTCCTTACGACTGAAGCTGATCAGTGATGCTGATCTCTTTCTGCTCTGCGTGGGCCACACTTACAATTTTGAGACTGAGCCAAAGTGATATGGCTCCATCCACGGTTTCGTCTACCAGTTTTCTTCTTGTGGAGCTAAACCGTGTAAACCATCCCTCGCAAGGCCGTCCGCTTTTTCGTTCCCTTGGATGTCAGTGTACCCTGGTATCCAGCGTAGAGTCACCCCGTTTGCAAAGGATATTTCTCTGATGCTCCGTCTGCATAACCTGACCAGTTTCTTTACCGACCAGTTTACTGTCGCTTGCTTTCGGAAAAGACACAAAGGGATTTGTTGGTTATGTTGCTGCTACGTGGATTGAAGCCACTTCAGCTGGAAAACGCTGCAATCGTCTCTTAGTGACAGGGATTTCTCGAAAAGGTAGCAGAACATCCCTGCGCTTATACCCGCTCTCGTTTTTTAGCCATCAGTGTTCAACAAGAATTCTCCTTCTTTTACTACTAGTTAATCTTGCTCAAGCAGGTGCAAAGACTGGTATGCATGAGTATCAACGGAATGTTGAGAAGTTCTCCGTCCTACGCATTGAACAAACTCGTTCACCTTCCTCGACTGGAACCATTTGGAAAACAAGTACCAGCCAGCACAGTCCCGAGGTTTTTATCACTCCAACTGTTCTCCAAAGTCTGAACTCATCACCATCGGTCACTCAACAAATCTTAACGAATTCAACTTCCTTTCAAATTCTCCAGCCAGATGTGTGACAACCTGACGCTGACTGATTCCCTGCAGATATACACAGCTGGATCGAAGACGGACAAAGGGGTGGGTGAAGGTGTTCATTCTAATGACATCAATATTGCTGTCTCCTTGAACCTTACTGTCGTGTTTTCCAGACGTAAGCCATTCCGATAAAAGAGCCAATGTCCTGGCTTAAAAACAATTTAGTATCCACAAGGTATATCACCATCTGTTCGGACAGTCAGGCTGCAATTACGTGCAATGTCATGTTCACTCAAGACGTTCACCGGCGTCATAAACGGACTCTGCTCATACAACCCCGCAAGTTGGCTACCCTATACTATGATTTCTGCGCAGGTGGAATGGATGAAGAGGAGATGGACACCACAAATCATCCCCTGTGTTAGTTTAGCGAGTCCTTGGTACCCACATCTATTCCAATAATTCCAGCGTCAAATGATATATTCACACCAAACAAAACAAAACGGAAATACGAGGTATGCCTTACATTTTCGGGGTCACAAAACCTCGCGATTTCTTAGAAATCTAGTTGAAATCCCCTTGAGTTCAATCGTCCGTGGGAGGTTGTCAAAGCACCGTCCAAGCGGATAGTGTGAACTTCATTTTACATTGGTGTCAATTTTTAGATGTCAATATATATAAACATGGTCGTTCTCTTTTCTACTCAACACTATTATTTCCTGTCAACAAACAGCTGTTTTGCAGGCCACATCGAAATGACAGCTAATGACATTTGAAAACACTTCAACTTGGTGGGAACGGTCTATTGAGGTTTCAGTAAAAGATCATCCAAACGACGCGGTTCATTACGAACATACTAATAAGCAGCAACCGGTGCAAGCTTAGGAGTAGTGATATATGTAAGTGTGCCTTCCGCAGTCAGTCACTCCTTTCGGACCTAACCTTATTCTCATTTCCAATTCATATCGAAAATAAGAAGAACGTCGACCCTGAAAAGTAATTGCAATCAACATCACTGTTCAACTCTTTTAAAACGAAACTCGCACACATAATTTTCTCTCCTGCACATGGAGCCCTCAACAGAAGTACCTTCTCATAATCCTCTTACACAAGCCCTCAGACATAATCGACCTTAAATTGCCTGACAAAAAACTTGACAACTTACCCACGGTAAATGGATCTTTCAAAGAATCCCGACCACAGGCGATTTTGTAATCGCCTCCAACACACAACAAACTCCGAATGGAGGAATGCATCATACTAACCGAGAAACCGCATGTGCATTTTTTGTTTGTGTGTGCATACGTCTCTGGCTCGGACTCTGCCACTTTGGTTCATTTCTGGTGAAAGTGATCCAGTAAAACAGAGTCCTTACGGAATTGCAAGACCAAAAACAAACAGACAGGCAACATACAAACATAAATTTTCCATTTATCGACAAATCGGACAGCAGCTGAGATGGCAGCCTATTGATAGGAGCTCACAACCTTTTTCAATCAAAACTCTTTGCTTAGCCGCTCTTAACTCACAATAGATACACAATATGCGCGGTTCCGGTTAACGGAGCTAGTGTAGCACGCATCATATTCCTGCCTTGCCACCAAGTCAACGAAGATGCTAATCTTCTGCTGTTTGGCTCGTTAGCAGCTTCGATACTCGGTAAGAAACAACATTTAGATTAATTATCCGATTGTCTTAATAATCCCGGGACTAATAATCGTGATAAGTCCAAAGGGGAGACTCTCGTGGGAGGAGAAATCAATTTTCAAGTGTAAACACTTCGCCGAGTGAACACCGAACAGCGAGTGGGTACAAATGGGTTTTCTTGGCTGGCGGCGGTCTTTGTGTAAGCCATACATAGACCATTGAATTATATTTCATAGGAATTGCGATAGGATGACTATGGCTTGCCAAGCTGCTGCCCACAGTGATAATGTGTGCACTTCCTTTTGTTGACCGGGTGAGGAGGATCATTAGCAGATCTTATATTGTATCCAGGTAGGCTTATCGGGGAAATTGATTGCAAATAATGGTATTTATGAATGCAAATTAATTTATGTTGTTATGTTTTCTTCAGAATGGTTGGTTACCCATGGGATCACGTTTATGAAATCGAACCTCACATTAGTGCTAGCTGCTATTTATAAATCTTATTATTTGATATAATGTTTGGGCGTTGTGAGTGAGTGCGAACTGATGCTCTGAAGGTCTGGATTCGATTCTGGATACAACAACTTAAGTATTTCACTTAACCACCTCTCTTCAGTCATTTACAATACCCAAGAAGTACACTCCAGCTTAAACATTGAAAAGTATATTCCACAAGTAGTTTTTTTGATGATGGACATTGATGCCGAAGTCTTCTGTCCAACTCTTCCCTCAAAAGTTCGATACCGTTAATATCTTATGAATGCGGTGCATCTGCTTTGAGCAGACCTGGCTTGCAGTGTGTTGGGAGTCGTTCTTGAAAAACAAATCCTTCGCCAGGAATGACGGGGTTTGTTTTCTAAAATTGTCTTGTGCCTACGTTTCTTCGTCCATTCGACAATTAATTTGGGCTAGATCTCCCACTCTCCTTGTTCTTTGCAACATCCCCAGACCAAAACAGAACCACTCCCAGGATTGATTGTTGGAATCACGAACACGGGTAACATCTTATGCTGAGCGCTTCGTCGAACGTAAACACGCCTTTTTGAGCCAAATATTGACACTCAATAACAAAACGTCACTCTGCAGAAATCTTCCTCTTTTTTTGGAACATTTTTACCGTTTCTGCTTAAGTTAATGTCGTCAAAGCGGTTTATGTTACTATGGCGTAGAACTGAACGTGATTTTGCCTGCAGACTTCCGGTTTGAGAGTGTCGTTCAATGTTACGTTGGACATCGCCTTTTGAAATGTTCATCTGGAACTGCGAACTGGAACTGGAACTTTTCCTATCGGAATGAACAGTTACAATCGCAGAACGTTTTTCAGTTGATATTAAAGGGACTTCCCATTTTTGAAGAGTTACTACTCCTTTTTTGGCTTTGGATTTTAAGTTAAAAATGTTACGCTTATAACAACATTGTTTATACCAGTCAAATCTACAAAAACCGGCGGTTTGAAGCCATGCATTTTGATAATAGATGGGAACCCATACATTACTTATGAAGTCATGAAAAATGATAGAGAATAAGAGAAAAGGCAGAAAAAGAGAAAAAGACTACCGCAGTTCAGATATGTATTCATTCAGTGAATGGTGTTCAAGCTGAACACACGCGGAAATAAAGACAAGTGAACAGCGACCTGATTTTTGTGTTCTATTTGAAAATCTTTATCTGTCGCCGTTAAACTTGATAAACCAAAAATTTGATTTTTGACTGTTTTCAAACACATCCCTACATTCTACACATTTTTTTTTTACATATCCCAATTTTATTTTAATAATTAACGAAAGAATAACTCGTCACACAATTACGTTAGGTTACTTAAGGATTCCTTCCTTATTAAGTTAGGTGAACGGATCACAAGGAAAGGGTATAATAATAATTGGCAAATTTCAGCAATCGTAGTCGATGTGCAGAAACAGGTCTCTTTCCCTACTGAGGTGCAGACGGTGGTTGCTGATGAAGTCTGCCCTGAAGTACACCTCGGCCTGGGACGTCGCCCAACGAAGAAGATGAATTAACCCTCCGGTGAGCATAAGCCACCGCGGTCAAAATGGCGTCAGATTCTGCCAGACTCATACATAAATATGGATATTTCGCGACAGGGAACAGGATATGTTGGGAGATTTACTAAATGTGTTTTTGCGTTTAAGTTTACGAACCAGACGCTTTCCCGCTACATTTTATGAAATTAAAACACACAAAAAAAATTACAGCCGAGCTAAGCACTGTTCACAAGCGGGAGCAAAATAGATCCAAAATGTCTCCCAAAATAATCAAAAAACAAGTGAAATGAGGATAAATTATCAATAAACCATTATTACTATACTACAAATTTGTAGGTAGACAACAAATATAGCAATTGAACAGAATCGAATACCAAATCAACAACCAATGTTCTATGAGTATCGTATGGGTCTACTCAGACTCATGTGTGCATGATTCGTGGAAGTCTTGTAGAATGAAGTTTTCCTGTATAAATATATCGAAAACGTATTGTATACCATTCTATTATGTTTACCTCAGCACATTTGAAGAAGTCATGTATTGCTGCTACTCAGAAATACCAAGAAAAAACTTAAGCACATTTCAAAACCTTATTGGTCTGACCAGACCCATACACATATCGGCAGGTTGAAAAAGATTTTAAAACATCAGTTCCTTGGCTCTTGTTTCCCCGAAATTTATTTTACCATAAACATTAATTTCTCCCTCTCCCGGACTAAAGATGATCTTTAGATTTCGAAAATTGTATATCTGATTCAAAAGCTCACCTTTTATACCACTTTAAGCGAATATACCAAACTATACCACCATTGAAAAGTAGAACCTGCGCAATCTATTCAACATCATCTATTCACATAATTGACTCATCGTAGCAATTTGCATCTCCGTCTATTTCGTCTGTACAAACAGGCACTCCTTGCTATGCGACATCCAATCGATTGCAACAATTACAAGTAGAAACAGCACTGTAAACGAAACGGATACCCAAGCAATTATCGTGGTAACTTTTTGCACCAAGTCCAACTAATTTTATCGCTTGTCACTTAATTATGTCTGGCACCGTGGTCTAATACTGAACAGAATGGAAAACAGATTGCGCCAACTTAGTAACATGCACCACGATTTGGTAATAAAGTGCATGGCACACCATTGAGACAGACTTAGTGTACAGTCTAATCATCTCATTAAATGCTCAAAACGTGGCTGTCGTGCCTGTGAGAAGGAAACAATCTTCCGGCGCTGATTTAACTGATTTGAACACATGCACCTTTTGCATAGTGCACACATGTTTGTTCGTATTCTTGAAGAATTCAGAGAGGGCTTACACAAGTTGGAGTAGTTACAAATGTCGTTTCTGATAAAATCTGATAGTCTAAATGTGTGCTACACACTTCAACTCGGCAGATAATGCGTGAGTATCTGATCTCACTTCGGGTTTATAAATAACCACGGTGGTCGGTGAGCCCACTCCAATCGACCTCCAAACACTTTACGTAGTCGTAAGATCTCTAGTCAAATGAATAGCATCCGCTTCCTTGACTACAACATAACACATGACCAAGCACAAGCTGGAAATCCATGACAGTAAAGCACAAAGTTCACCCCCTGTTCGACCTGTTCCTGTAATTGAGGCTGATCGACGCGATGTTGTACATGATACGCGAGGTGCGCGATAATAAAATTATGATTGATCGATCATCGATCTCTTGACATCAGACGTGATGGGAATATTTGTTCACTCCATCTATGGTAACAGCACAGCACACGTCGATGATGCAGGAGAGGTCGAGAAAATTGCATGAAAGCTTGTTGTTGTTGCAGTTGTGTTTTTTCTACACTGCTCCACCTAATGAAAATTGAGGCACGTTTTAGCGATTTCTGTTTCCTCACCGAGACCATCGTGTCTCGTCCTCCTTGTAAGACCTCGTTTTTAAATGAAGTCATAAAAAGGAATTTCCACCGCAACCCGGTGTGGTATGGATGGCGTGGTGCTAACTTTTACTTTACCAACGGTACCCAACTGTGTGGTGTGCAACAAGTGTCATAAATATCTGAGTTTCTTGTAGGCGTTTTTGGTTAGTTTTCCTGATCTTGTGTGAGTGTTTCCTAGTATATTTTGATTTGTGAACAATTTGAACAACATGACTCGGACCTTGATTACGTGAAGAATCTGGCTGGTTTCGCTTTCGAGAAGAGAAACTCATAAGTTTTCCTGTTGTTGACGGATATTAATAAATTTTTCTCAAAAGCCCGTATCTCCTCAACGCAATTACTCGTAATGAACTGTGGGATTAAGCAATTTACAAAAAGTCATATAGCTAGTTGGGAGCCCAAATTGTAATCAGTAAGGCTTCGCATTAAGAGTGTGTTAATAATGTGCAATCTATTTACTTTCATTTATTATTGTAAGTGTACCCTTACACATGTGCGGAGCGTAGATGATGGATGGTAATCCGGTTCAGTACGAAGCGTGTTTATTTCTTTCAAGATATTCAACGACTTAAAGCTAAACAGTTTTAAAGGCAAGAGCGAAATTCAACCATCCGCCAAATTGATGACAAGCAACTTTTCAAAAATAAGCGGAATCTCAGCCAATACTGCGAAACGAAATCCAATTCGAAATTCATGTCACGAAGACTACCAGTAAGCTCCCACTCAGCATCGATGGCAACTTTGCCCTTCGACAATGACAGAGTAGTGTGCAGTCAATCGAAAATGACTCAAGTAAACAAGCAGTGCAAGTTGTGCAGAATCCTCCACAAATGAACATGTCATGTCAACAATGCGCATCTTGACTACAACGAGCCAACATCGTTGTTATCCCTTTAAAGAGAACGACAGATAATAATTGAATAATTTCGACGGAACCACTGGCTGCGTTAAGTTAGCGCCACTCAGACTCGCTTTTAAAAGAAACCAGCTAGTCAGGAATATGACATTCCAACAGAGTTGCAAGTGTCTCTTACATTCTTAATCGGATTTGCACACGCCTGAGGTGAGAATCTATTTGTCCTCATGGTGTCGGCGAACTTTCTGCTACCACCTCATACTTGTCGTACAAATTCATTCTTTTACTAGAAGATTCCCTAAAACCAGAAAATCTGTACATAACTGCAGTCGTTTTCGCCGCAGAGTTCCTTGCACGAGACCATACTTTGACAAGATAGAAGAACTTCCGCATCCCATAAATGGGTACACAGCGGCACAGAACAGCGATTAAGGAAAAAGAGAGTTTCCAACGCCTATGTGCTGAAACCGGGTGTCCATGCACTTGCCACTCGACTCGCTTCTTGGGGGCAGAAATGAGGGAAATTCGAGCCAATTGATCGATTTTTCTTTCCTTGAACTTGGTACTGGGTGCTATGCTGTCTACTAGTCTGGCAGAATTTTCTATTTTTCCGTTTCTCTCTGTCTTTCCATCCATCACTTCACTCTCACGCCATTAGGCGACGATTGCATATTGATTCTTACGCTTACCTCCAACAAAGAATGTAGCACTGGTTTCTTCTCTCTTGTACATCTCCTTCACAAAACTCTGGATGGTTGATGGAGAAGGAAAAGCATTTAGCAGGTTTGGGTGGCATGCATGTTTGGAAGTGGTCGCATAAGAGTTCTGTTTTTAGAAGTTTAATGGAATTCTTGCACGACTGGTTGATGGTGATGGGGACACCAAGTTGCATACTTCCTTGTGGTAACAGAGTGTGCGGCTTTTGATTTTCTTTTCGCTTCTTTCCAGCAAACCAATGAAAGTACAATAGGATTTTCTGCAATACAGACAAAAATGAGAGTGAAGAAGCCGCTTTTGCGTTCAGATTTTGATTTTAAACTGGATTATTCAAAGATTTACCTTTATTTGAACTCAAATCATTTTTTTTTCTTTGGATGACTGGATGGCGCAGTTGGTTGAGTGCCTGCCACTAGTTGGCGAGTTCGAATCCCAGTGAGAGCAAATTTAAAACGCTTTTATCTGGTTTTCAAATCTGGTCCAGTCACCATTTGGCGTTGGGATCAAATTAACGCCACTGTCACTGCAGTGGTCAATCAGTGGTGATAGTCTGTGGGTATCACAATTGACCACTAGCAGCACCTAACCTAACCTAAAAGCATTTTTTAACTTAATACTTTTTTGAATGGTGAATTTTATATGCTCGAATGAATACCTTTTTTATAAGCCAGCCCCTGATGGATACATGTGCTTCGTTGCTTCTTATTATCTTATTCTTAAAAAAGGGTTTATTAGCTCCTTTTCCGTAATTATGTGGCCATCGAACATTTTTAGAGACACGCACCAACTTATTCGACCACACTTCATGTCAAATGATTTTAAAATGTTTTCAATTCGATTATAATAATTTAGAACCGACTTAAACCGACCTTTAGAATTATTGTGCCGCTATTGATACTTTTGTTCTCTTACGATTTCCCCTCGCATACGGTTCTTTGCAGAGTTGTATTTGGAGTTATAGCAGGAGTCCATAACGCGCATATTCTGGAGTATTCTCGCGCGCATATTCCGACATAAACCGAACTTTAGATCTATTGTGCCGCTTTTGATACATTTGTTCTCTTACGAGTTCCCCTCGCATACAGTTCTTTTCAGAGTTGTATTTGGAGTAATGGCAGGAGTCCAAAACATGGTACTCCTAGTTTTCTTAGGTTTTCCCTGAGCCTGCCGTGCTCTGTTATGATATGGAGGTTGTTCTTTCTTATTTTCTTATCCCCGGATGGCCAAGTATCCACCAATGTTTTACTTTGTTTCTCCGGCTAAACTGTTTCAGCGTCTGTAGGCATTCCCACAAGAGCTTGAATTTGATTATGTATGTCCAGGTTGGTATAGTTCCTGTCAAGCGCATGAAACTAGCTAAGATAGAATCCCGCACACACACATGCAATGTTTTGACTGAGTCTTCATGAAAGATATAGGCATTGTTGTCTGTAAGGAAAGGAAAGGAAAGGTGATGCAACACCAGATGCATGCAACATCAAATGAGGCCGGAAGAGAGCTCGCGGAGCTAAGCTCACTTAACTTAACTTATGCCTTGACTAACTTACCTAACTAATACCTCAGCCACAGCGTCAATCACCCCAAAGATGATGGCCTTCCCTATTTATCACTATCAGATCAGATTTCATAACCAAATCCATCCATCCTATAAACGTCCTAAAAAGGAATGATGATTGGTTTTTGAAGAACTGTTGAATGAGTGTATTTCCTAATGCAACACTAGTGTACAAAAAATCATGTTTAAATATCACTTTTACTACTACAATGGTGACCATTGGCTTAGAATTTGATGCAGGTAAAGCTCATTGACCTCTCATATTACATAATGGCTAACCGACAGACAAACATGAACACAATCTTTGACGACCGAGCTTCTTCTAGCTGACCATCCTTTAACTGAACAGAGGACGCAAATACAATTATAAATTAAACTCACTTGAGTGCATTCTTCACTGCATAAAATGCAGAACTATATCAAAACATTGTAATCAAGGTTATCTTCTTAAATTGCCAATGATTCCAGTGGTACTATCTATATATTGCCTGAAGCAATGTATACCTACAATAGCTGAAAGCCCTCTTGGGTGTAATGAAGCGTATGTCTCACAGAGAGCGAAGTGCTTGACGCTGGCTGTATAAATTGATTATGAGGTGCCATTGCAACCTTTGCAGTGAATCACAGTGATTGCGAGAAGAAACTTAGCAAGGTTATTGAGAGGCGAACCAAAGGATGCTAATCGATTGTAATGTTATTTGTCATGGTTCGTTGAAGATGAGAGATCAAAGATTCTGACAAAATCACTAATTCAAAAAGTGAAATCTGTTTCACTGAGTTATGCAGGGTAGTTGGTATATAAGCTGTTGAAAGTCTGTGTTCGTACTGAATTGCATATTCAGGGTTTGAAAGAAATGAGATGTTCTACTTTGATTAGCCCTTTGAGTTGATTTAGAAAGTCGTGTAAGAAGCAGTTACTATGAAATCATTACTTGAGTCCATTTTTAGTCGTTGGTTGTTATATTTAAGTTAAACGTTGATGCATATCCGACGGTTAAGTGATATAAGTGACGTCGGCAAGTATAATAATAACATTATAGGTGGCGCGATAGTCCGAGGCGGACCTGGGCCTAGCTCCCCATCATCATCATCATCTTCTGATCCGCATTTTCCACTAAAGGGATCGCGGGGGTAAGCCTTGCAGAGAGATCTACAGGCAACTCGATCTAAATCATCAGGGGTTATACCCAAGCGTAACCAGGCGAGCCCCCCCTCGGAAGTCGTGATGGTGAGGACATGCTCACCTTATCCCGGCGAGTATTTCCCACAACAGCACGAAGTAATCTCATCTCAGCAGCTTGTATTCGCGATCTTACGCATGAGATTGTGCCAAACGATATTATGCCAGATTGGTATCATGACGCTTCTGAAATTGTCATTATGCCAAATATTAAAATTTGTTGAAGTCGACTTCTAGCTTGCTGCTCCTCCTCACGAATATTCTAGTAAACCTTTCTAGAAAAAGCTTCTCAAAGCTTTTGCGGTTCAGGGTCCACGGACTGTAGCCGTCCCCAAATTGTTATTAAGATACTCATATACAAAGTTAGCTGGTGCATTTACAGAGTTCTCAAATGCACACTCTATTTTGCATTGACAAACTCACCACAACAGCGTTAACAACTTCAATAATAGTTCACAACTTCAAATTGTATAATACCATATCGCAGTAAATTTTGCTTTGAACGCACTTGAATTTTTTCTTTCCTCTACATCTCACTGGTTCAACTTCAACAACCATTACCTAGTTAAAAGGTCATTGCCAACGCAAACCATTGAAATAACTTATGTCGGTTATGACTAGTCTCACTGGCCATTCAAACATATGGTATAGGTAAAAAAAACTCACATGCTTATCGGTATCTACTTATTTACCAGTTATACCAAACGTGGATAAGACTTACTCGTAATATCATTTAAGTGCAGAAAAGCAAATCTCACCATCTTGGGAGGAATTCAACCTCCAAAGAGATAAGTGCCAGCGAGTAGAACTAGTCGCTGTGTTATTGATACCTAATCCAATAAGTAAACACAGAGAATACATCCATAGCGAGGAAAAATACGTCTGGAGTGGTCATTAACCATTTTTAGTGAGGTATTTTTTGTTCGCGATTCTCTCTTCGCTTACTAATTAGTCCAAAGAAACTAAGAGTACAACTCTCATCGGTGATACACAAGATTCATTAACCCGATTTGATGGAGGTTGAGCTTATGTATGAAATAATATAAATATAAAATATTTGTGTTTTTATTTTAGGTGACATCGATGACTGCATCGTAACACCGACAGTTCAAGGACAATTCACACCGCTGCCCGAAGCTCTGTGTGATGTGATCATGGACCTCACAGCGGAGGGACATTCAGCCACCATCGAGAATATACGAACGAAGCTTGGGTTAAGATTTCCGCACATGACCTCCCCAGCAACTGAAGTGATTTACGATACACTGGCACAACTAATGCAAGAGCAAAAAATCTACCAGACATCGAAAGGTTATTTCATCTTCACACCTGAGTGAGTGACCGAAACACACTATGTGCGGATTGTTTTTCAGAGTTTAGTATTTTTGGTTTCATTACAGACGACGTCGAAGTCGATCGCGGCCGCGAAATCAACAAACCTACCAAGAATTCGACGAGGACGAGGAACCCCATGAGGCGCGAACTATGCTCATGACGAACTCCGAAGCCCTTCATTCCTTTTATGGAGAGATATCGACGGAAAGAGATGGGGACTTAACGCACCAGTGTATCCAAACGAATTTAGCCGATGTTATTTGTGGAGGCATGGTCTTGAGACTTCGCTTACATTAAAAAATCTAACACTCACATTTTTGTAGGAAATCCAAATGATAAAATCTTATATCCACGGGCAGCAAAGCGACGAAGTGCATCTTTTCCAACACCACGCAGTTTGGAAAGAAGACATAGCCTGCGCCTATTCGGCTCCTCGAAGAGACTACAGCGTTGCGCGTCAACACGGAGCCTATCGAAAACGTACGCACAAACCTTGGCCACAGACAGCAGCAGCTCGGAATATCAAAGTACAGATTCGTCATCACCAAGTATGTAACCTTCTCCATTGACTTTTTGGAACCCCAATAACGTGTCACTGTTTGCTTTTCCAGAAAAAGGATCTCTTCTATCTCGATTGTTTCGTCGCAGTGGTAGAACTAAGCAGCGGCAGATCGAAACGTATTCAGCGCAGTTCCCACCAGCTGAGTGGTTTAATTCACGGGCTGTTCACTTGCACAGCGTTGGCACCCAGACTGCTGATCATGTAAGTATAAAAATTGCTTATGATATTTTAAGGCCTATACCGTTTTGGAAATTTCTTCTTCACAGGATATTCCAGTTTCACACACACTATCCAATTCAACTTTTTACGATGGTTCAGAGCTAAGCCAACGTTCCTCGACCCTACCGAGGCGTCATCGACGTCACATGTCCAGTGAGTCAACGTTTGTGATATCGTCACGTGACTGTTCACCCATTCGCCGTCGGTCCCCAGTTTATTGCAGCAGTAGTTTACCTCGATCAACACAATCGATACCTGCAACCGCATCCAGCAAAACAACTGCTAATCGTTTATCATCGTCACAGCTCCAGCCGCCAACTGGACAAGCTCCCGGACCTCCCACAATGCCTGGCAACGCAGCGAAAATAGCTACGAAGTCTGTTTTAGGAAAACACATTTTCGAGAAAACCCCCACCCACAAGCGTCTCGAAAATCCACTTACAATAGACAATAAAGCAACTTACCGCAGTGTTCAGAGCGGTCCATCGAGCTTGGAAAGCGGCAAAGCCTCATCGATGTTCACCACCTCAGGTCCGTCGAGCATAGACAGTGGCAAAGTATCTTTTAGTAAAACCAGTGGTCATTCTAGTCTTGAATCGCAAATATCTACAAATACTATGCAACAGCATGGGTCACCATCACGATCTATCTTAGTTTTAAATGGATCACCAAGAGGTACACCTCGTCACCAAGCAATGAAAGCACGTGCTGAACAAAATCAGCGCAACCGTTCATCGACTCCTTCCAGAATTCTCGAAGAGATCACCTCCCAAAGGGGTACCAATGCCCGGATACCGGGTAAGACGCAATCGATATCCACCTCAAACTCCAACAACTCCATAACATTGCAAGTGACTACGTCAAATGGAAGCCAGAGCAGTATACCAAGCACAAAGATTTTCGTGCAAAACTCTCCAGTGCGCAGCGTCATTACGCTTGAAAACGGTAAGCTTATGGAGAACTCGAATGTTTTTATCATCAACAACGAGACAACCACCAATGAGAAGGGCGAAATCATAAGAAAAACGCTCTCCAAACAGCATCATCCTGCCCCATCCTCAGCTGCCGCGGCTCAAATGAGGAAAGAGAGTTCGATTAGTGAAAACGACGCCAACTCTGAAACTTGTGACTCTATTTCGTTCATAAGCGAAACGTCACCAGATCCCGGCGAAGAGATCGACGAAGTCAATTGCAAGTTCACCAAGAACATCAACAATGACGCCACGATGAACAACAGTCGAAAACTGTGCCTGCAATTGCCCCAAAATGGGTCATCAAATATTGTCTATAAGAATGTGCTAAAAAACGACGCTTCGAATCCAACTTCACCCACGGAAAATGTACCTACCGCGTCCAAGCAAGACTTTGAGATCGCCGGTTCCGTGGGCAATCTTCGAAGCTGTTTTGAGAAAAACACCAAAGGGTCACAAAACAAACTCAACTCCAATTGCGATTTGAAAAATCTGCGCTTCGAGTCGGCAGGCAATTTGAACCTTCAAAAAGGAGGCAACCTACTGAATTCCAATCCAGCAATAAACAGTGATTCCTTGGCACATATTCTGCATAAGAACATCATAGCTGTGGGCAGTGAGCCCAATTTGGCTGTGAAGAACTGCGATCAGCGTCTCAAAGGCAATTGCGACAAATCGATTGAAAAAGAATCACTTCTCGATCGGCGATTCAGTTTATCGAAGGAAAGTACTGCCGAAGAGCTTTACAACTTCCCCAGCTTGACGGACTTGAGCTTTAATTTTACATCGCTAGCAGCGCAAAAAATTCTGCAGGGCGTTAGTTTGAATAGTATAGATACGTTAGTGGAACTAAATATGGCAGCAAACAATAAGGAGAAACAAAAACAGCAAAATAACCAACCGACGCCTGTATCGTGCACGGATTATGGGATGGTTTAGGGATCTTAGAATAAACAACAAACACCAACCAGGGATAGCCGCGGTTTATGCTTTAGAAATAGGAAATGGTTTAAAATCTGTACTAACCAATGCAAATATAATTTTCTTGTATTAACCAAAAGCAATCTTAGTCATAGTATGCTGCGAATTAGAATATACAATATGATACAGTTTGAATGCTTTTTCTGTCTGAACTGTAATTTGTTCAGACGACATGTCGGACTTCAATTGCTGAACTTACACAATGGAAGGCATCGCCAATTTATTTGGGGACACTTCGATGGACGTTTGATAACACTTGCTGATGTCCATTTCAATCCTGCCGAGTGGGTGGCATTCAATTTACCTCAAAACTGGGCTGAAAACCAAACGAACGACGTCCAATATTATCACAACTCAAATTGAGGAAGTACACTTATTTTGTATTTATTCGTACCATCGGCATTAAGACTGATCAAATCACATGAGCTTTTGAATAGACTTTCTGCCACAGAAAAATACATTTTAATCCTTTGTACGTATAATATGTAGAACGAAAACAAAACAAAAACAAACCGACAAAAAAAAAAATCGTAATGACAATATGTATGTATACTAAAACTTTTCTGGTCTAATAAAACGACACAGTTTACCCACAACTTTCACGAAATGTGTCCATATAACAATCCTATTCATTATTCATCAGAAACTACTTAAAAGCAAAAGCAACTGCACTTCATTTTTGTTTTGACCTACAAATTCTTTTTTAAGTGCCAAATTCACAGTTGATATATGTAACTCTAACTAAACACTAACAAACTAACTTGTATTTCTACTTAATTTGTTTGTTTTGTTGCATTTCTCTTCGAGTATTTTTTTTTTTAAGTTTTACTCTCAAACCATTTTTTGTTGATTGTAATAATTTGAACCTTTGTAATATATTTATATCAGTGTATTTTAATTTTAAGCCGTGAATACTGCACGTTGTATGTACATTTTTAATAACAAAAACACAAATCAGATGAAAAGCGCGTTTAATTTCACAAAACAAAGTCTAAACATAAAACTATAGCGAAATAGAAATGGAAACATTAATGAATAGACATACGTATATATTTTTGATTGTTTTATTAAAACTTATTGCAATAGTTTCAGTAAAACAAAATCAAACAAAACTAATATCTGTACATTTTATAATGTTAGGTTAAACATTTGTAATTATTTTTTATCAAAATATTATCAATTACATACATATATGCAAGGCCTTAAAACTTGTGGTATACAATTATAAAAATAATAATAATGAGAACGAAAAACGATAAATAAAAAATAATGTTACTCTTTTACGGATAAACGTGTATACAATAAACTAAAATAAAACAAAACAGTTTTTTACATAATTTTCATTGGCATTTTAAAGGTGAGTTGTTTCAAGTCGAATGCAAGCTTAAATGCATAAAGCTCCAAATTATTCTATGTCCGATTTTACTTAGCTTCGTTAGTCGGCCAGTAAATGATTACGCATGATACAGTCTTCTCTTGACTACAAACCAACTTTGGCAACTGCCTAAAATTGCCTTAAAGTGTCTTAAGTATCAGTCCCCATTATCCTTGACTTCGGAAGATATAGATGCTGCAAAGACGAGGAAGAGGATGAAATAATTTCACATCACTTATGGAATTGCGCTCCTCCTGCAAAAAAAGTCACTAAGACGCCTTCTCTTTTAGTAGAGTAGCATTTGTAACAGTCTTTTACACCATTATATCAAAGGCGCTAACTTGTTCGCAGATACTCAACGTAACGCCATGTGTCTATGCTGGCCATAATGTGATTGCTGAAAACCAGCAGTCAGCCACTCCAACCTAATATAAATATTTGTCTCGCGTCGAAAATTATGCCCGTAATGTCCGGCATATAATAGAGTGCAAAGTATTAAAATTAAAAAATGGTTTGTGTTTATTATAAATATAACAAGAAAAATGAGTTTATAGAATCTATCAAGACATAAGATATAAGTCCGTCCCGCATTGTATTTAAAATATTTTGGTCACTATGTACTTGGCGTGTGCATTTTAGTTTAGTCCAGAATGCGTTTAGTTGAAATCTGTTTATCGAACTAGTTCGTTGTTCGAGTTATTTTAGTTCACTGCTCAGAAAATTGAGTCTTGTGCAGTTTTCGCCCCTTGGTCGAGAGAACAAAGCTTACATTTAGCCTACTTGCCATTCTCTTCATTAAAGTCGGCCAGATGCTACTATCGCGTCAGAAACGCTTTATTAAAACGCATGCACATACAGTATTAAAAATCCTACACCGCCGGCAACGCAACTATGCTCGATGTGCTCGCGCTCCGGTAATTAAACATTACAATCCAAACAAAAACAATACTGATATGCACAACGTTTATACATACACTAGGCAAAGCACACAATTTAGTTCAGTTCAGTTCGATTTAGTTCAGTTATTTTTACTGATATATCATGCAGTTGTGGGTCTATTCGCTCACTCACCCATGCACGTTAGACACTAGCTCATGCTCCTAAAAGCATATTATAATTCGCCCTTAAGGAATACCTGAGTTTTTTTTCACTCAATGAACTAAAAAATGACACCGTGAACTAGTTTACTTGTTACAGCAGTTTTTTGAACTAGTTCGTTCGTGAACTACACAAGCCTACTATGTACTACGTTATATAACTCCAGAGGCTGCTTTTACGAAGTCAAATTTCGTTACACCAAATGCCGTCATTTATCGGAATCGTACCATGCTTTGTACCACGGTCAAATGAAAAATATATATTTATCTCTCTTCCCCACACATACGTCGTATTTCACTCGCGTTACATGGATCCGATACCCACTGCTTGGAATAAGAAAACGCATAAGAGAGAAGTGAGAAAATTCACTCGTGAGTTCGTACGACTTCCGTAGAAATGCGGCCGTGAACTTCCCAAATTTTTGTTTTTTTTTTGCCTATAAACCTCCATTTGATGAAATTTGGCCGTGAAATAGCGGCCTAATGTTTCTCCGCCAATTATTCTACGTCATATCGAACAGCAGGTGGCTGTACCAAATATCCAAATTACCACATTCCAATTATTTTTACGTTTTCAGCAATTTTAAGCCTTTCCTTAGCAAATTTAAGAATCGAACTTAATGGTACTTCGCACGCTTAGTTGGGTGAGGTCCTTTACCAACTGCGGGCATCACCGGAGTTGCGGTCTTCCTCTACTGTGCCATACGTCGGAGTGGATTTGATGATTTTTCGAGCCGAAGCATTGATTTCCATTCGTTGTACATGACGTAATGAACTCAATTGTTGCATTTTCACTCAGTGGATGTCGTTGAACAGCTCCTAAAGTTCGTTGTTATATCTTCTCCCCCACTCAACATCTATGCAAACGGAACCGAAAAGAACCCAAAGAATTTTCCTCTCTAAGTAGCCAAAAGCAACCTCATTCGCTTATATCAAACTTCATGCCTCTGCGTCACATAGAAGAACTGGGATGATTAAGGTCGAATAGAGGGTGACTATGTTTATTCGATTGAGGATTTTGTTTATTAATTGCTTTCTTAGCTCAAAAAAGCAGCGATTGGCGAGTTATTCTTCATAGGTTTCTAGGCTGGTGTCGCTGTGTGAGTTGATTGCGATTCCCAGGTTATCAAAGTCTTTGGCTACTTCAAAGGCATATCTGTCTACTATGACGTTCTTCCTTTCAGCGTGTACTTGGTCATTTACCGCTAAGCCTTCTCCTTCGCAATACTCGCAAAAGTGCCATTTGCGATTTCCACAGACCACCACCGCTCATGTACAGTGCGTTAATCGCGTCATTGTTTTTACACATGATTCTTAAATCAACCCAGGCAAATCTCTCGGATTCAGGTGATAATTAGTACATACCACTCCAGCTACTACCATTTTGATTTCATCTATACTACAGCATTACAATTCATAGCGATTTAATTTACCAAGATGGCCATGAACTGATAAAATCACTTTTTTAATGTTTAGGGTAAATCCAGCTGATTGTCAAGAATTGCCGTCTTTGGGCATGATTGTAAACAAAGTATATAAATGAAAACACATTCGTGTGAAGAACAAGACTTGTTTACACACAAATGTCATCCATCGCCCTTGTGACGTCGATATCTGGTTTGTCTACGTATCTCTATATTTTATGTGTGTTGTGCGCTTAATTTGTATGCAATGAGCGATTTTATTTTCCAGGTCTCCGCTACAATAGCTATCTATTTAATTTTCACTTTTTCTTCGACTTTAAGACTTCTGATATAGTCTCATAGCAAACTCTCTACAGCTCTCGGGATCTTCTGTGCTTCTCTGAGACTATTATTGAAATTGTATCGGTGTTTCGTGAGGAAAATACTGCGAAGGCTTTTTCTTTTGTTTACAATTAGTATTGTTGGTTAAGAGAAGCGAAGAAGATTATAGTCAACACACTGATAACAGTTTAAACAGTTGAAACAATCAGTAATCCACGTTTAGACGCTTGGTAGGCAACACATCTTGTGCCCAAGTAGCTGACAACATCATCAAGGTTGCTGAACATTAAAGTTAATGAACCGAAGCTAATGTTGATTGCAACAATTTGCAAATCAATTTGTCTCTGTCTGTTCATTTGCATTCAATCGGTCGAAAATAGTAGCAGAAATCAACTATTAATACTTGAGGTAGTACTCGCTATTTGTGCGGTATTACTGTCTCCACGAGAAATGTTTCATCGCAAAGTGTCTGTGCCTGGCATGGCGCTATGGGTACGAGCGCTGACTCGTAGGCTAAAGTGTTTGGGTTCAATTCCCGAAGCGAACAACATTTGTACAGCCCAGCTTCTCAATCACATGTGAAAACTGACAATGCTCAGAGAGTATATCTGTCTAGAAAAAACAGGCAATGTGTCCTTCACTCGTTTTTAGAACAATAGAGCCCACAATACGAGTGATTACTGTTGAAATCATATAGAAACTAAGCCACGTCAGTAAACTTTGGATGGAAGAGGGCCTCGTGTTTTATCTGTAGATATATGCACGTTTATCCTGGATTTACATGACTGAAATATCCACAGCTTAATTTAAGCTATGCTAAGAAGGTCTCATGTTTTTTAAATTAATCGCAATTTGTGAAATCCTATCTGCGAAAATTGCAGATATTTTATTGGCCTTGTTTTATTCTTGGAATTTTCTTTGGTCGCAGCGACATTATTATGACATTTCAATTGTTCGCGGATATCACACACCGAGCGATTTTCCAAAAACTAATTTATTAAACAAATCCTTATGCAGCCTTAGCTTTGTGTAATTAATATATAACTACCCCAGATAATAATGTGTCATTTAAGTGATACTCTCAAAAAAAAAAAAAACTTGGTTGTGAATCGCGTTTCATGTGACTACCACCTTAATCTTCGTATTAAACAAAATGAAATCAAAAAAGTGAAGTTGTGATAAACCTCAAATCACCCCTGACTCCATACAATGACAACTAATGTCATTCTCTGACCGTGTGCTGTATCAGAAAATCACACTGTTGAAACTTGAAGGAAAAATTCCACGGCTGGTAGTTAATAAATTTGTCCAAAATAGCTGATAAAATGTGCAATGGTGTCAGTAGCTCCGTTCCAGACGCGAGTGAATATGGCCCAAATCTTAAAATACTCAACCGCAATCCACAAGTCGCCGAATTGCAGACAATTATCCGGGACAAGTAAGATAAATGTACTGCGAGCACTTTTAATAATAACAGATGCTGGGTTTCAGGAACACATCACGTAGTGATTTCAAATTCTATGCCGATCGGCTAATTCGATTAGTTATCGAAGAGAGCCTGAATCAATTGCCATACTCGGGTTGCTCTGTAGAGACACCGACTGGAGCTATATACGAGGGTTTAAAATACCGGTCTGGCAATTGTGGCGTGTCAATTATCCGCTCTGGCGAGGCAATGGAGCAAGGACTGCGAGATTGTTGTAGGTCAATACGAATAGGAAAAATTCTAGTCGAGTCTGATGCAGATACCCACGTGGCAAGAGTTGTATATGCCCGTTTCCCTGATGACATTGCCAGAAGGCAAGTGCTTTTAATGTACCCCATAATGTCAACTGGGAACACTGTGCTACAGGTGCGATATGAAAATTGTATTACATTACACTGATTAATTAATTTTTTTCAAGGCTGTGAATGTTCTCAAAGAGCATGGGGTTCCAGAAGATTGCATTATCCTTTCAAATTTATTTTGCACGCCAATTGCAGCGAAAACCGTGGTCTCCGCTTTTCCCAAAATGAAAATCCTCACGTCCGAGCTGCATGCAGTTGCCCCAAATCACTTTGGGCAGAAATACTTTGGTACTGATTAAAATTTCTTCCTAACGCAATGCGTATCTAAACTACTAAATTAGTAATTGTCTAGAAAATGGTTTTGATCTATAAGTACCTTTCCTATTTATGCACTCAAGTTTCTAAAGAACGTACTGTAGCTATATAATCATGCAATTGGCATCCGGATTTTAATTGGTTTCTCTTTTTACCCTTTTTAGATTGCTTTTGATTTGTGCTTTGGCGTGTTTTATTATTTCTCATTTTTTTCATACTATGTACTTAATGTAATCGCTGCATATATGCGTATTTACCTATGGCGTGAAAAATAAAGTATTTAATCATTTTTTTTAAAAAGATTGTTAAGAGAATATTGTGTAAGTTAAATGGTAATAAAAGTGTCTTATACATTTGACGATATGTGTGTACCATTATTTTGACTTTCGAGTTAGCATTATCTCGAAAGAAATATTAATGGGATCTCCACAATGATAAGATGAATTTTGAAAGCACGATTGCATGTAACCCGAAAGAGCTTGAGGAACAATTCGAACAGCCCACCGCTTGGCCGGGCTTTAAATGTAATTGCTTCGAAAAAACAAGCAAACGCATCTAGTTAAAAATTTATTCAATAAAATCACTTGACATAAATACTAATCGCAATACAAACATTTTACAAAAATGAATAATTTATACTCCCGATACAAAAAACATAAAAGTGAAGCAGAAGCCCATCTCAAAATTTACGTCATTTTATAATTAACAACCGTGTCCACTTTGTGCAAGCCAGTAGAGAACGATCTTAGCTGCACAGCCTGTGAATTCTGTATAAATACGGCACCGGTCTCATCCCAACTTTCAGGAATATCACAATTCTGCAGCGTGTGGATCATCACGTCGAAAGTGCAAATGCAGTCCAAAAGCGGCAAATAGCTCACCGTAGCTGAAATTTGACGCATCACGTCACGAATTTCCTGTTGAATGCGTTTGGTTTCTTTGGTAGAAGTTAATTTCTGTGGATCTGTAGTGTCCCCATCACCGAGTTCTGCCTGCATCTTAAAATCCCAGCACTCAAGCACCTCCTTGGTATGAGCATTTGTTATGACCATGGATACCTTGCTAATCATGTTTTTCGCCAACCAGTCTAAGCAAAAACAAACAGTGATTTGAATAAATTAAAGTTTATGATCTTACCTTCAGCTTGGGCCAGTACATTCTTCAGGAATTCCTCAATTTTGGGATCAGTTGACATGAGAATTGGTACCCCATACTGTTGAGTGTTGATGAAAGTCTCCGGTGGGTATATTCCACGTTGAAACAGTATAGAATTGATGCCGTATTCTACAAAGGGAAACAAATAAACATTTCATGACACTCAAAACGACTGCGCCTAAAATAGCTTACTTAAGTACTCGGCAATAATCTGTGCAGAACCTTTGAGTGTGATGCAGTTTTTGGTCGCCTGTGCAGTTGTGTTCATTGTGGCAAATTATTTGTATCAGGAAATGGGAGTTTATGTGAAAACAATTTAAAATCAACAAAATGCTTGAAGAATCGCGCTCTGACCCGCCGTTAAATACCAACAAAAAAAAACCTTTTCTGCAACTGCAAAACAATGATTTGACAGCTTAAACCGGTGCGAAATTTAACGAAAGTGATTTGAATCCATTTTTGTGGGAATGCGAAAATTTGGGTCGCCACCTAGTGGGGAATAGTTGGCGATGTAATTTATTGTCTCTTTTCGCACGAGCCGTTTAATCATCGACCTTACATGGGATAAATCACCGAAAATTTCAAACGTCTTGTTCAGATTTTTCAAGCACTCTTTGAAGAGCGTACTTCCATTATTTTGTATTATTATTTCTTGAATTTGTTGTTGATATAATTTTGATTTTTTTTAAGAATTAGTATCGACTCTTAGGCGCAGTGTCATATGTTGCTGTACTTTCAGGTGCATATCGATGCAGGGGATGTGACAATAGTCCACTTCGAAAGAAGTTGACGAAGGAATCTGTGTGTTAGTGGGTTAGTTTATAGGAGTGATTTGTACATTTCAATGTCTATCCGACGTGGTAGGTTGTAACTGTAAAAAATGTTTGATTAATGTGACAAGCACTAAGATGTTGCATAATAATTTAATCCGCTCTAGGGGGAGTTTTTATTGGAAATACGTATTTTTGTCAGAGAACATATTTAAAAAATTGTTAAGTATCCTGCAAAGCTAAGTACATAGACGGATTAAACGAACGGGCTTCCTGAATGGGATGTATTTTATGATCGGGGCTCCATAGTATGGAGAAGACAAATTCACGTAATTGAACTGCGGGGATGGTTCGTGAGCTTTAAAAACAGAAAAGTAATCTCCTCAGGGTCAAAAAAGAGCATGAAAATCCGAGTGATCATTATATTCAGGGGCAAGAATGATGTTCGAAAGTTGTATGAATAAATATTTATACAATAATGATTCAGCAGAAGCTTAAATATAAATATGCATGAAATTTAATAGGTACCGGATACCAAAGTCTGATGAGCACCTAAAATCTGCAAAACGCTTCAGTGCCGAGTGCTTCAATCAATATGGTCGATGATAGATGGAATTCCGTTTTCTATACGTGGTGAAGAAGGAATATACCGAAATCAAAGGAAGCTGCTTGTGGAGATGGCCGTTCCCCTAAAATCTTTAAGGCAGTTGAGGGTAATCCGATGCAGATAGTCAACCGATGTACAAGAAATGGGACCCATTTAAGTGTATAATTATAGAGGAATAGTTAACATTTATAGTTTTAAAATGGAGAATTCTCACTCCTCCATCAAGGTCGCTAAAGTTAAGGCTACTCGCTGTCATTTGAATTCTTCAACATCACTTTTGTGACGATTCTGCAGACCCACAGGTCAAGAGGATCTTTTATTGAGACGCTAGCGCAAAACTGATGGTGAATATGGCAAAAACGAGCAGCATGGGCATACATAGACTTCTATGGCATATATGACTACGTTGGCTGGACCATGTAAAGTGTATGAATAACGGTGATACGTCGGCAACGTCACATTGCATCTGCTGGCTTATTGAACTTACACCTGGAGTCTTTTTTTTCAATAACCTGATCTAACTCAATGACATCAGCTTGAGCCAGCTAAACTAAATCTTTTTTATAAGTGCCAATTTATTTCAGGTTGGTAAAGTAACCTAATAATTCAGAAAAAAATCGGATCAAAATTCCAATGGGCATGCGTCGAAAGTTCTATTCGCTAATACAGCAGGGGTATTAGGGAGAATACAAAGGTTACCAATACAGTAGTGGCCGCTTACAATGGACTCGAAGGGATCGACCAAATTAGTTCGGTATAATCGAAGTTCGTAGTAATATATAATATGGGTGGCTTTACAGCACACAGAGGGCCATAGCCTAGCTTCTACAGCAACCACTCCGGTTGTGCCTGCTATTGTTCTCCCACGAGTGGAATTGACGTACAGTTTTATGACGACCCCTAAAGGGTTGTAAACAGTTGTGAGAAGCTAAAACAGTTTGAGAAGCTTTTTCTATACAGTTATTAGTCTTTGAGAATTGTCAGTGACTTGAAATAGGTGGGACCGTGAAAATTATTTTTTAAGTACATACCCACAAAGCCATTGCCACCACTTATATGCACTCCGCCGAAAAGAAACTTTCGGTTATATGCAACAAGAAATTTATCACAGTGCAACAAAGTTGCCTGTATTCGAACATCGTTTATATGAAAAATCCGCTTAGTTGCAACACATTTTCCACATTTTTTTGGTATCGACTACACTATTGTTGAATTTCTACTTAACAAGGTCATGTATTTTATTTTTGTGAAAAACTTAAATCGGTTAAAACAATTCAACATCTGCAAGTCCTTATTTGGAGACTTTGACTGGAAAGCACAAAGGACCTTCAGCAATTCATAACGCGTCTGATGTGTAGATTGGAGCTACTTGAAATTTCACATTCTCACTCTCTTTGTCGTCTTCATTCTCGTCAAAATATTCACTACCACTTACAGAAGACACGATTGCAACATCATCCAGAAGTTCTATACTTCTATTGTCATCAAAGTGTACATATTTTCCAAAAACATTGTTATCAATATTATTATAAATGAATAAGTACAAACGTAGGGAACGTTTCACTCAATTTCGCAACTGTTTATCGTTGAATAGGTACGTTCGAAGTGAATGTTTCACTTGTCGGTAAGGTGAATGGTTTTTAAACGTTGGAATTAAAACTCCCCATACAAACGTTGGCATTTATTACACGAAGCGAATTCATTGCGCATATGGGTGTTTCTCGACAAGTCATGACTCTTATTACCTTAAAAATGTTGTATGTGTGCTTAAGAAAACATACATCAGAAAATATGACTGTATTATTCAGACAGAACGTAGTTCTATAAGCAGATCATCTTGAAGATGTACGCATTATTCTGTCAGAAGCTACTTCGTCCTCATTACCAAATGCATTCAAATATAAGCCTGTACTAGACATACATTTTTTCTTATTTCACTTATTTCGAACATATGTATGTTGCCGTCTCTTGTCATAAAGTAGCTGTCGTCGGTAAGGTAGTTCGCCAGACGTATTCTACAATCCATACGGCAAGTGAAAGTGAATCGAGTAAGTGATGTGAATCTCAGATATGACGTACTCTACAATAGAAGCGAATTTAAAGTAGGACAATTTTGCTTCTTTATAAACAAACATCTTGTTCATTTAACATGCAAATATGCTTCGTTATGCGAAAGGGAATAATATACATAATATACATAATCATGTCACTGTGCCACATTTGTATTCAATTAGTCAGTTAAATCTCACATAAAGTGACTAAGACAGTGTACATTTTTCACAGTGCCATGTGATACGACTAGGAGAATAAGGGTGAGTAACAATAATCCCCCTCTCTCTCTTCTCTTAGACGAAGTTACAAATCGGCGCCTCACATTTTTCTGTCACCTCAGATCTGTATTCATGTATTCAAGTGAGGTGAAAACCATTCAATACTAAGAATAGTTAATTTGCTAATTTTTGTAATTTTAGGATGCCTTTAGTTTATAACTACTCTTTACTGTATTAAGTGCTATGGATTACATTTCAAATTATTATATGGATAACTCAACTTTCTGTTTCATAACTGTAATCTTAACTAACTATGAGAACATTAATTACTTTCTATTCATACCTATAAGAAAAAATTGGATTCTTACTTACATATTTCTCTACGTCCTTCCGCGCCACCCGAAATTACACAAGTGACGAAATCTCCCTCATTTTATCTCACTTTCTCATAAAATGTGACTAAGGGAATACACAAGATCGTCATGATGGTGACAAATGCCAAATAAAGTGACTTGGAGAATACAAATTTGTCACAATGACATAAACTTTTGGGCGACACGGGGATAAGATAATACGGGGGAATGTAATATGTTTGGGCCATCTGTGGCGTACTTGGGCTAGTTCTACTACTATTGTTTGTTCACAAGTGGGTCGACGCGCAGTGTGTTTCTCGACTCGACCTCTTTCGAGTCACTGAAAAAGTTTACATAGTTTGCCTGTCTAGCTAAAAAAAGCTTGACAATAAATACTTTGATACAAATAGTGGGTATGGTAGTACGATGATTTTTATTTGTTTTGCATTATTTGCTTTCCCCGATGCAATGTATTGATGAGCTATTGCAATTACTAAAGGTTGTAGCAGAAATGACTTACTCCTTAGCAGTATATCTCTTCAGAAACCCATATAAAACCTCTTACCGTGCAGTTCGTAGCAGACCACAGTGGGCGTGGCAATAGAAGCTAAACGTGCTGTAATGCTAAATGAAATGAAACACACCTGAAGGTTCAATTTGGCGCATTATTTTCAGTTTTAATAACAATTATTTCAAAAATGCGATTCAATAGTTATAAATTGATCGATTATTGTTTTCAAAGCTTTGAAGCGTTTCCTTGGTTTTTTTTTTATTGTAAAAGAAGAGAGTGAAAAGCCCATTAATCGGAAATAAAAATAATTTCAAATTGTTAACCATAAACAAAAAACTAAAATTGTTTCGTGTTGTCTTATTTCGTTTGCTTTTCATCATTCGAGTCTTCATAGTTTATAACTTCATTTAGTACTTAAATAAAAATAAATGTCTTATTAGTTAATAAAATCAGATGAAAAAAAAATATATATAATGTATATTGTACAATTCAATTAGAGAGTCTAATTAAAGTAAAATGTCATGTTAACTTAAAATTATTCACTAATATTCGCTAGTTTGTGTAAAACTATTTTACATCTTTGGTATTTTTGTTTTAATTATTTAATTATTGTTACGGTAAATTTGTTAGCAGCTATGTAAGATTGAAATCATTTTATACATGGAATTTTTTTAAAATGTTATTCTGTTTTTGTGTAGTATTTTATTTTTGAATTAATATTAAGTAAATTTGTTGTGAGTCGAATCTCTGGTTGGTGGATAAATAAAATCATCATCGTCATCGTCTTCATCGTTTTCGTCGGATTCGATGTCGGTGGCATCGTCAACATTAGGATCGTCTGCAATGTAACCGGTTTTGTAAGTTGGAACTGGAAATATAAATATTTTATTGATATATGATGGATACGTATAAAAGAATGTAACTCAAGTTGAAGATATAAAAGTCAATAACGATTTTGTATTGACTGTGAATGTATGTACATAAAGTTATATTTTAATTGCTATTATAAACACTTTCGTAACTAGAGTGACCGGTCCATTGAGCATAAAAGAAAGTTGACTATTTCATTAGCTGTCTTATCACAACCCAAACAAAACGCATACCTACTATTGGAAATGACGAAAAATAAAATCGGAGAAATTCAAATATCACTATAGAAAGAAGTAGAGCCTTTAGCCTCTTACAAAGTGTCAAGCCACTGGCAACTCTAAATGCAACTGTAAAAAATGTTTACACCAGATCAAACGTGTTTTATTAAATTCACATAAATGTCTCGTATTTCTTCTTCATATATTTATTAATCTCTGTTATGTCAAAGGCATGAGGTAACAAATTGATGTGCATTTTTATGCGGAACGAAAATGTATCAATAAAAAAGTCATTGAAACTGTTTCATACTTCAAGGTTAAGATGCTCACGAATTTCCCAGAAATTAGTCTTACGACAACATGATGAGATAGACCGCTGAGATGATTTGCAATAAATTTTCACATAAATTTATTAAATATGCAAGAAATATTTTTTTCGATTTAGCTGCAAGCAGAGTTGGGAAAAAACAAATCTTCAACCGCTTTGTGCAGACCTCGAATGGAGGAGTTTTGGAGAGAATATGTCGACTGCTAGCTGTAGAA
Organism: Eristalis intricaria; assembly: GCA_964034865.1. Classification (NCBI taxonomy): domain Eukaryota; kingdom Metazoa; phylum Arthropoda; class Insecta; order Diptera; family Syrphidae; genus Eristalis; species Eristalis intricaria. The sequence continues at coordinate 88,778,235 of OZ035875.1, read as the reverse complement.
TTTAAATATTCTCAGCAACTTGATGAGACTTTTATGCCTTGGAATTGTAAAGTAGGAGTCCCACGATGCTGCGGGCGCCACAAACATAAAATAGTCGGAATTACTCGGCGGATTCAATGCTGCTGCATACCATTGAAGAGAGCAGAATCTTAAAAGTTTTTTTGATAAAGAAATGACCTTATTTGTGAAAACCCGATTTGATGCATCAACCATTCGTCACCTAAATCACATGTCTATTACCAACCTTTCCTTATTGCTATCTCTGACCACGACTAAAATTGAAAAAAGCACCAAATTATTAATTCAAAATCACAAAGAAGGATAAAATACAAAAAAAAAAAAAAGAAATAGATACTCTCATGCAGATGGATTAGTGGTAAAAGGCAGTTCAAATAATAAAACAAACAATACAGCTAAAAGTTAAAACAAACGTTAAGTTTATTTTCAAGCAAAATTATTAAATTTACACAAAAAAAGCGTTCTACATTAAATGCTAAATGTTAGGATCAATATCGCTTCTTGGTGGAAAAAGCAAATGTTAATTTGCCTTACTTTGTAAGTAAACTGTTTTTTTTATGGTTTTTCTAAAAATTAGTAATCCATGTGTTAAGTATTGCAATTGCAACTATTAATCAGGAAATAAAATATAAGGACACAATTATTTTTTTATTTTCTTCCTTTCTCTTATTACTTTGACAGTTAAATATATTTTCTTTTTTTTTTTGTTTTGTTGTTTAATTTAAAGTTATTCGATATTCGATATATAAATGCATTATTCTGGTTTTTATTTTACTTTTAAGCTACAGCGGCAAGACGTCTCACAACATATATTCATGAAAAAAAAATATTATTACATTTTGCATTTGCATGTCAGTAAACGAGTTAAATAAAATATTAGGACATTTAATGTTTCGCATAACGTAATCGAGTGCAGAATAAAATCGAAGTTAAAAGTATCACAACAGAAAAAGAGGGAAAATCAAAATTCAAATTATGTGTCAAATAATGTCTCATATAAAACTGACTTTCGCTATATTTTATTTCATGATTCGCATTTGGGATTCATGGTTTAAAAAAAAAAAAACAAAAAAAAAAAACAATTATCAACAAATTGACACAGTATTTTGATTACAATATACAGAGTAGAGTTGTTAAGTTACTAAAAAAATAAATATTTGCGTTAAACTAAAACATAAACGTATAAGAATAAAATCAGTCTTACCTCAAACATCGTAAGTAAATTCAATTAACTTAATGAGCAAATTATATGTAAATTTGATCGAAGAGCAAACAAAGAGTAAGAGACGATAAAGAAAAGGATAATAATAAATAATAAATAAATTGAATTTTAAATATACAATTTTATTTGATGGTATTTTCACTTTGTTTTTTTTTACGCATCTTTTTAATCATGTTTTAGTGGCTTATCATTATATTTAATTACAATAAAAAAGTATTTTAAAATAATTTACACATAAATTAAATAAATATAAATAGTATTAAAATTATAAAGAAAAGCTAATAGCAGTAATTGTATTGAATAAATAATTTCTTATTTTAACCTAATTTTTATATTTTATGCTTGGTTCCTTTTATTTTGTTTTTTGGTATTATGTTTTCTTTTTTCTTGCAGTTTTCTGTTTTTTGTTTTTGTTTGTTTTCATTCTTCTTTGAAACATTTTGTTTTTTATGTTAGTTTACACGAAAAGAATGAATAATAATGTGCTAACATTCTGGTAATTCTTTTCTATATATATATATTGTGAGGCGATTTATCTAGTGTTTTCGTATTTACAAGAATATAATGTATTAAGAGAAAAAATACTGTCATTTTTTTGTTTTGTATTTAAATTTAACTTTTGGTTTTTTTTTTATTTTATTTATTTTTACTTTGAGAAAAAATATTTACTTTCCAGTCCTTATGCAAGAAGAGAAGGAAAAATTGGAGACTCGGGAATTCTGGGATGGAGTAGATTAATACCTAAACGAGATAGTAATTGTAAGGTATTAGGTGTATTTTAACAAAGTTCAACAACCATTTTCCAATCTAGCTTTCCACAAAGTGTTTTTTTTGTTAAATTGCTAAATATGATCGAAAGTGTTATACTTATCTGAAAGTGATTTTCTGTTATATCTTTTTTCATTTGTTTGTTTCTTACTATATACAAGAATAAATAACAACTAAATCAAGAGACAATGCTAACAAGGGGTTGGATGACTGAGTGTTTCGAAAAAATAATAATAATAACTGAGAAAAAACAATATATCGAGTGCAAATAATCTACTAAATTGATGTAATAGATTCGTTTCGTTTTATAACATCAAAACAAATTTACTCCTCTGAGTTTCATCGTACGCATGTTTGCGGTATTATCATCAATTAATTAATAACAAAAGAAAAAAAAACATAGTTGACTTAATTATTTAGAGAGTACAAGTGAGAGACATTTTCTTTTGCTAAGAGAGAGAAAGAGAGATAAAGTGAAGCCTCTAACGCGCACGTGAAGCCTGTTTCTGACTGTTTCTATTTATTTTATATTCAAATCAATATTTTTTTCGCAAAAAAATATTTCTTAAAAAATCTAGCAAAAATAATATAAATATACTTTATGTATATGTATATATTTTCTTTTGGAACAACATAAGGCAAAAATAAACTTTCTATAGCACCTTTGTTTTATGTAAAATTTCATATTGTTTAGGCTGATGTTGGGTAAAAATATAATATAAAATTACTTTCTTTTTTTTTAACTTTTTCGTCTATAATGGAATGTGTTCAAAATATATAAGAATATTTTTTTAAATTAATTACATAAAAAAGAGATAAATTTACAAGTAAATTTTCATAGGATTAATTTAAGAAATAAATTTATAAATAAGTAACTTTTGCCAATTATTTTAAAGCCAATATTGATTTTTTTTAAGTTAGGATTCTTCTTTTTTACTTTTTCTTTTGTTTTGTTTGAGTATAGAAAAAATTCATTTGGTTCATTTACAGCTATTAAGTAAATTGAATTTGTACTGTTAATTCGGGGGTGTTTGTTATCTTAATTGAGTTGAGCTCGTTTTTGTTTTTGGGTTAAAGTTGCACGTTAAGAACTATTTTCTTGTTCATATTTGGTGAAAGTTAGTTTACTGAGATTTAATTCTTTTTTTTTTGTTTGTTTTGTTAATATATATATATATTCTTTTTTGTTTTTCAATGTAATTATCGTTATCCATTGGAAACAATCGATGCTATAGAATAGCCTATTTTAGCAGTAATAAGATCCATAAAACTTGTTTTCACGACATTCATGTTCATTGCTGTACGTACTGGGTGGCATTTCCTTGCGGTCGCAGCGTTCTCCGATGAAACCTTCAGTACAACTGAAAAGAAAGAAGAAGTCAAATTGAACATAGATTATAACTTGAAAAATGTGGGATATCCTTATGTTTTTTTTTTATTCCTAGTATGCATTATTCTTTCAATAAGATGTATTTGTTAGTAGAAAAATAAGAAACGATGGCTACTCAAATATTAAAATCGATTACGCACATTGAGTACGTAACATAAATGGGTCCGTAAAACCAACCGAAATTCGATCTATCCATTTTATAGCATTTTTATGCGCAGTCTAAACTCGAATTCACTATCTCATTGAATTCCATGAACAGGAAAGCGCCCTCTTAACCCAAAATCGTAATTCAATACCAAAAGTATTTCCTCCTTCCATCACCCCTCAGCAATAAGAACCTAGATAAATTTTCAAAGAATTACATTTGTATTTTACTTATCATCTCCAATATTGATATACACATAGATTTAGACCACAGCGGCGCTATATTCGTCCCAAAGATGGGTTCGCTCAGGATGATGATATAAAATGCTCGCACCCCAAAAACCGAAACCAAAGTGTATTTGCATCGGCTGCATTCTATGTATGTATACACATATTCCCTAGTCATGGTATCTGTAATTTGTTTAATGGAAATTTAGGGATGCAACATGTGTCCCGATTTGTCTAATTTTAGAGCGGCTGTCTTCGGAGTCATCTCAAAAGAGGTTAGGTAATGTTATTGTTTACGGCGACATCGCGACCGACGAAGGCAGACTTGTATGCGTTTTACGATGTCATTGACTGTTTGGCTTCTCCTGCTGTTTTTCATTGCATGGCAACATTCACTTTTGTTATTTTGACATGTGTGTCAGATGATCCGTGTCACGGAATTGAGTGATAATGTGTTCGGTATCAAGGGGCGCCAGTTTTTTCCTTCTTGTTTCCCTTTTGCTTCTTGAATTTGGAAGATATAAAAAATTACACTGACGTATATTGTGTCGTGCCGCGATGGCCAAAACTGACTCAATTTATAGAAATTTGTGAATATAATAACATTTTCCTGAAAATTAATTGCAAAGAAAAGTGAAAAAAAATCCCACCAATGATTGTTTGTTTTTTCCTCATTCAATCCCTCTTTCGTTTTTTGTTTACACGAGCAGTGAAAATTCGTTGCACCCACTTAGAAGCAATCGAGATACAAAACGTTGGATACCAATTTTAGGAGAGCATCTCTTCTCAGTCACTCCGGATGGATTTAACTAATTTTTTTTTGTATTTTTTTCCTGACGGGGTAATAAATAGTTCGCTGAGTTCTTGGAAATATTGACTGGCAGTAGTAAACAATTTTCTATTTTTGGGGTCATGATACATATATGTGCATGAGTATTTATCAACCAGCGTACATGAAAAGTATTTGGATGATAATTTTTTTAATTTTGATCGCCGCCACTTATCGGTAGTTTTGATTGCTGTTATCGGATATTTTTTAAATCATACGCTTTCAAATGAAATGTGGTCATTAAAATTTGTAAGGACGATAATTCGAGAAACATCGTTTAAAGATACAAATTTTGTTTTAAACGTTGAACAAATTCAGAGTATGGGAGGAGTAGATAAGGATTCGCAGCGATAATTTGTCTGAGTTTAGAACGCGGAGCATTGTTTAATGTGTAAATGGTATCGGTTCCTCAACAGAACCATTTTTATTCACCTGCACTATTTTGTAAGAGATGTCTGATGTTCGATATCAGGGAAATACGGACGATCCTTAGGTGAAAAATTGCAGTAAACTTAACAAATTTATTTTACTCATAAATTGTCTTCAATCACAGAATCCTCCCACAATGAAGACGAATTAATTAATTCCTCTGAAAGGAATGGCGCATTTTAATTCCAAAGTGCTGTGCCTTGCCAAAATGAAATCCATATGCGATATGTCTTTCACCAATCGCATTTATTTCAACTTGATCTGAATGAAACAAAGTAGATTCAATTGTATATATGTACAATACAAATGAGGTGCATGCGCGAAGATGCAATCATCGTATTCCGTGTGATTTCTTCTGGTTTTCCTCTGAATTTCTTTGCCACTTCTTGTTATTGTAGACAGCTTCTTCACAGACTCTTACAAATCAAAAACGATCACTTAACTTATCAAAACTGACTAAGACGCAATCTGCTGTTATTACAGCTGCCTAATATTATTGAAATCTTTTTTTTGTGTACTAATCCGTATACAAAGTAATTTTATCGATTTCATTTTCTCTTTCTTCGAAATCAAACGTATCTTACAAATATACTTACATGCAAGAGTAGGAATGGATTTCCATGAAAAATTTGCAAGTTCCTCCATTGAAACAAAATTCAGATACATCCTCAGGACACTTTTCACCAGACTGTTGCGTGGACACGTCACTTCGTGGCTCTGCAAAATACAATAAAAAAATAAATCTCTTATTAATGATTCCATCAAAATGTGTAATGTTCTTGAGAATGTCTTGTCTGAATATGATGTATGAATATTAAAGAGATCACATTCCACAATAAATTATTAAGAATGTTTGACGTACGTACTTCGAAAATAAAAGCTGTTTCTTCATAAAATCTCTTTATTAGTTTTTCCTCATATTTCTGCGATTCGTCATAGATTAGTCGTTATTTAAGTGTAATCAATTTTAAGTAAAATAAAAATGGAACAGAACTCCTTCGAAAGACATATTCTTGGCAAAATGTGAAACTGCTTGATCTTTGTTGAAGAAATTTCAAGTTCTGCCAAGAATATGTCTTCGATTAAAATATTATTAGATTTTTGATTGAGTCTAGCGTCGCCTTTCAAAACAAGCAATTCAGATCAGCTCTCAGAAAATACTGAATTCCATGAATTAAGACCATACACACTATAATATGTAATTAAAATAAACGCTCTAGAACTAGAACTAGGAGCGATGTTCGGGATGAACCAACAAGACCATTCAAGCCACTAAAACATGGAATGTTAATTAAATCAATCACTTTTAACGTTTAGAACTTAAATTCTTCTTAAACAAGAACTAGAGAAACATCACATTGTTAATAAAACAATTTTCACAGTTCTACAGTAAATTGCTTCTCTCAACAAATATGCGTACGCATATGATAAGATAATCACTATTATATTTTTGACTACATTGAAACAGGTAATTTGATTAATCGTCATTGCGCAGGTCATGGTATCATTAATCAGTCAAGAACAAAGAACAACAACAAAATTTTGACTTACTCTTGGCCTTTATCACTATATTTTTTTTCTCCACTTTCTTGTTAACTTTGTTCTTCGCTCGGCATTCATATATTCCAGCATCGGAGACGTTAAATGATTTGATAATCAGCTCAGATTTCTTCCTGTTGAAAAACGAAAGCAAAATGCATTTTATTTATTAATTGAAAAATAATATAACAATCGATTTAAGGTAAGCGACAACTTAATGCGATAAGAACAATTGGTTAACTGACAAATCATTTTAATTTAATGTTTCTACGTAGTTTTGGTTTGTTTTCTTTCGTGTTGCGGAAAAAACGATCTTTTACTAGTGAAATAAAACTCAACTGATTGACCGGTGGCTTTTCACAGGTTTTAGGACATTAAGACACTATTAATGATTGACATTATGTATATTTATGGAATTTTAATTTGCCGGGCTATAAAAAGTGGCAATTGTAGTTTCCTTTGTCTTCACCTCACCTGAGTATGTGCTTTTTTGGTTCTATCAATTAATATGCAAATTCAGTTCGATAATGAAACGGAGACCAGTGCGTTTTCTATTGATATTGATTCTTAGAAGCTCAGATATAAAGCTTTTACAACTAGAAAAGTTATTGTTGAATTGAATTAACTAACTAGATGTAGTTATTTATTTGTGTTATTATGACCTACCAGCATTCAGAACTTTTGATATTCTCACAAAGAAATCTGACCCAAGCTCAATTAAAATAGTCTAATTCTGCGTGGTTATTCGAGGTTTATTTTTTTATCTGGCGATACAGTTCGAAGCGGACTGAGGCTTAGCTTCTACAGAAAGCAGTCGCGTTGTGCGTGCTATTGTTGTCTCACGATACTTATGCTAACTCCGATGTTTGAGAATAATGTGGGTGGCTGAGCCTAGCTTCTACAATAATCAGTCGTGTTGACTACAACAATCAGCGTGCTTCTCGAGAGCGGATGAGACCTCTAGTTCTGGGTACAAACGGCAACGTTTGTGGAGCCTTTTAGACTCATTGAGCATTATTAGTGACTCGAAAGAGGTGAGGCAGTCAATTCGGGGATTGAACCTGGGATCGCAAGCAGAAGAAGTTGTTAGTGAACTCACCAGCATACTTAGACCATATGTTGTTCCGTTGTAATACACAAAGTCAGACTACAGATCCCAACGGTAAATGGTACCTGGATCAGATTTGAAAACCAGTCACGCGTATTAACTTTACTTTCAATGGGTTTCGAACCAGGGAATTCACTAATCAAGGGCAGACACTTAAACAACTGCGCCATCAAATCAGTACTGAGAAACTTAACATGCAAATAATATTATGCACTTTGAACATTTTTAGAGATTCGAGAGAGGTGGTAGTTGGCGTACACAGTACACTCTTTGACGCGCCTAAAAATGTCAAGATTTTACAACAATGAAGAAAATTATCATTTTCTTTATAAACTTATCTCTCAGCTCTCCTTAAGAATTCCTTAAGAGTTCTATCATTTCTCCAATTCCCCAATGATTAAAATCGAAGTTGCATTCTAATGCACGCTATTTAAGCCTTATACAATGAAACTTCTCTTGACGGACATCTAAGGACAATTCATCATAGTCCCTGAATGAAAATATACATGTATTTCAACCCCTTCAGAACTGACACCCCTATTTGGAGGACAGTCATGATGGTCTCGCTGCTGTCCGCTCTAGAGAAGTTTCACTGTGATTTGATAATTTTTAAATTTCGTAAATACACAAAAATCTCTACAGCCAATTGCGTAGAAAAAGAAAATCCATGGCTGTACTTAAAAAAACATACACATGCATATTTAACTTACTTGTAGTGATTGAATTGATACAGCCTTCGGTTGTGATTTATCGACTTGTGATCCTTAAACCACGTGACCTTTGGTGGCGGTTGCCCTTGCACTTTACAGACAATTTGCAACTCCCTTCCGATTTCTCCAGTTCGATTACTAGCTGTTATAGACCTTATCGATGCGAGCTGTGCTGTAAAAAATTAGAATATAAACAATGAATTGTTTTGTTTTACTCACGTCTGAAATGAACACGAATAAAAACGCTAAACTAGAACATGAAGAGATTTTCAAAATCAAAACGAGCAAAATGTTTTTTCCCCAATTTTAATTTTTCAATTTGTGCAATAAACAAATTAGAAAGACACGTTGCCTGTAAACAAATACCCATAAAAGTTGAAAAAAAAAGAAGAAAAAACGAGAAGAGTAGACGAAAATCCTCACATCAAGCGAAGTCGACCAGCAGACATGGAATGAAGACAGAGAGGGGAGGCCGCATGGTCAGAGAGTGCACCTGAAGTAAGCGAAGTTGGATATTTGCCAAAAAAACATCCTTTTCATCACACAAGTTCATATATGTACATACGCGTATCGCTTAATAAATGATTACAGCGATATACTCCAAGGACTTCTTTTCAATTTAATTTTAAACACGATAAATTCATGAAAGAAAGTAGCAAGGAGTCAATAAACTCATCTGTTCGATTCCAATTATATTCTGACATCCAAATGATTCACCATCTGAAAGATGTTATATTTGTTGGTGCAGTTGCAACAGCAAAAGTGAAGTATTATGCAAAATACGGCGTTCTTCCGGGTTCCGGAGCGAGATGTGGAAGACGATGATGATGATGACGATGGGCGACACACCAGCTCATCTATGTGCTCAGACATTGTGCAAAGCAACTACGAATAAGGGTGGACACTTTTACTGCATAAGCAAATTCCACAGAGTCGTTTAGGATGACGTAAGAACTGCTATTTCGATCATGTGACACATCCTATTTGTGAGTTGCGGATAATATTGATGCATGTTTCATACGCTGTGAATTTATACATTGCAGCGATGGTAATGCATTCATTCTTGTGATGTGATGAATAGACAATAATCCAATATGAAAACGAGACGTAGAAGAAAGGAAACCTCCTTTTTATTTTCGTTTCCACGTTCCATTTAAATAAATATCTCCGATATAATTTATAGAACTACAAGGCATGTATCTTTATACGTTAGATGCTGTTGTCCATTCACTTTACGTATATCTTGCCAGTTAGAAACGATAAGTTAATAAAAAAATACCCGAAAAGGCCCTACACTTTAGTGAGTGATAGAAAGCTTACTGTGTGAATAAGACTGGAGAACGGCTTCGTTCTCATCTATACTCTGTGCTGTTTAAGGGGAGGACAAGTGACACTAGAAATGCCTGGCGGGAATAACTGATCCTGTGGTAACCAATATGATGTTTAAAAATTATTTAAGTACTAATATAGCTATTAAGAATTAGGGGTTGGTGGTAGAAATGTGAAAATTTATGGTTGTATTTATTTTTTAATGCTCAATCATAAATAAGTCAAAACTAAATATTTTGTACAAGAAATAAAAAAAAACATTATTTGATGTGGACCGCCCTTATCACTTAGGAGTATGAAAAAGAGTTTGCGTCCTATTCTCAGACCTTCTGAATAAACACATAAAATTTCATAAGAATTGGTCAAACCGTTTCGGAGGAGTTTTGTTACAAACGCTCTGAGACGAGAATAAAGAATTTAAGAATTTATATAAGTTTTTTTTATTTATTTATTTAAAAAGACCAACATACAGTTGAAAATTAGTTGTTACTCCAGAGCACTAACAGGGAAAACTGCATGTGAGGGGAACACTTAAGAAAGCAAGGTATGAAAGGGGAGCACAATAGATCTAAAGGTCGCTGTGCAAAATACAATCAACAATAAAAATAATGCTCCAGAGCAATGAAGCCTAAGTCTAGATAGAACTAGTCAATCAAAGTGTGTTGGTATTTATAAAGAAACTTGAATAATATTCAAAGTCTGCAGCCAAGTCCCTTCTTACCACCTACAAGCCCAAAGATACAAAAATTAGAAGAATACAAAACTGAATTTTCACTTCGTTAGGGACTTAGACCAACATAGCTTTTCTATTGCTTTTTTCGCACGTAATTAAATAAAAAATGCAAGAACTTGACGAAAAACATTGTGTGAGTTTCAAAACGTAAACAACAAAACGGAATCAAAAAAATTATATAAAATCAAACAAGTTTACGCTAAGTCACCCACTCAATTTGAATTCCAAAATGTGTAATAAATTCCAATAGATGTCTAATAGTGTCACTTGAATTATCCATTAGTTTTCGTAACTGTGTACCCATACGCGATGGAGCCATTATTGCCGACGAAATATAAAAGAGAAATTATACAAATAAAAATAAAACAATCATCTTCACCTGATTTTTATTATGTGTTTAGAAATTTATATCTTCAGCATATGTATGTAATCTCTTCACCGCCCTCTGTCTGACGTTTATTAGTTGTCTGTCTCCGAAGTGCTATGTCTTTATTCTGTGACCAATGGATTGATTTGTTATGCACTTAACTGACTTATTTATGCACAAGACTTCATTTAAATTTTTTTTCCAAGTCAAGGCGTCAGTAAACCTTTTTTTTTTGCTCGAAAAAAATACCGAAAAATCGTAGCTTGCGTAGATAGTGATCGCGTGTTTCCATTCTGTCTAAGATGTTTCGCCACCTATTTTTAAAATCTCTGTCTGTTCTCTACGCGTGTGAATGTACTGGGTCGGCTATGGCGGGACTTTTATATGCTAGCTGATGTTGAATATAATTTAAATTTAAGAAGTTAGACTGACATTTACTCACGTGTGTCCTCAAGTCTGTAGATTTATTATTTGGCTTTAGATCTTCAGATTTAAATTACGTCCCTGGGGACTAATACACATTTTGATATCATGAGGACTCTATGACAAGGTGTCTTCCCCCAATAAAAAATGAAAAATTGAACAGATTTCATACAAAATTCCTTCATAGAGCTCTGCTAAAATTTTTTGAAATTTATATAACGTCCAATTGTAAGCGACCCTATTTCTAATAACTCCACAAGTCACTTCGGAAAATTGTAAACGCACCGAGTTTTACTTCCTAAGCCCCAAGTATTATTTGTAAATCGCATAATTATAAATAAAAATAGCAGGTTACACTATTCCAATCCTCACCCCGAACTTTTTGAATGCATCTCTGGATGTGAAAAAGACCTTGCTTTAGTTGTCGCCATATTTATGGCCAAATATCAACTATTAACTACTTCTACTACTGCTGATGTATCCATTTATCCTTGAACGCCAATGAACCGGAAAAGTGATACCGATTTCCTGTATATTCAAGAAGTATACACAAACGTCTACTAACAAATCTAAAAACATATAGTTCACGAGCCATTGTATAATATATCACTCATGGCAGCAAAGTGAATCAGAGCAGTCTTATTCAACTGGCACATTTATCTTACGTATTTAGAGACAATTAAAAAGGTCGGAATAGGCATTTTTCTTAAATTTTATTTTACACTAATTGGGCAACTATGGAAGAACAAAACACGGGCAATTGTTTATTTTAATATTTAACTCTCCCATCAACCCCATGGATACACTAGTAAAAAGAGTCATTTGCCCCGCCTAGAGATGAAAACCCCACCAACGTTATTTTTGTTGTAGTAATGTAGTTTTTACATTTCGTTTTTTTTTTATTCCTCTCTTGATATATTTAAGATAGTCCATTCGTCGCCTGTCTGACTTTGAGGAGAAGTGTGTGCTAAATTAAGTTTTCACGAGTTCTTTCGATCTATTTTTTGTGAACACATTTTTATTTATTTAGATTTTCATGAGTCACTCGTTCTCTTAGTCTCTCTTCATTTTTGTTTTTCCTTTTTTCTTGTGGTTTGCTCGAGGAATTGGTGAGTTCGTCTTCCTTTCATCTTTTTAATTGTGATGAGAGTATCTGTTTCTAAATTTTTTTTTAAACTTTGCCTCGTCCTTCTGATTTTAAAGACAATCTATTTTTTTTTCTCTCGTGTGACAGTGCGCTCATTAAGATGGCATTAGAATTTATTTGATTTGTTCTTGGATATTTATGCTTTATTCTATAATATTTATTATTTTTTTTGAATACACATGGATATATAGATGTTTTGTTTGTCATAGATACATGTCTACTTACATACGTGCGCTTGCTTATTTTTGATGTCGTGGATTATTATTTGTTGTCCCAAATTTATTGTTTTTCTGTCTACGCGATGTGAGAGGATGGAGACTATGTACGCTGTGCTTAATATTCTCGACAATTTGTTGTAATGCTTCAACAAGCAGGCTTCCATGCATGAAATTGCTTCTCTGGCTTGGAGTCACGAATACTTTTAATTGTCTTGAGGGGACATTCAAGATTATTGTGAAAAGTATTTTCGTATACAAAATTATGTTAATTGCAAACGAACACATCATAATACATTTTTTTTATTAATTTTATTAAAATGTTGCGCATACGCCACCTTTTCAAACTATAATTTGGTTTTACTTTTTATTTGAGCACAAGACAAAGTTTACTTGTCAACTTTACCTTTTTAAACTTTTCTGATCTTATAGAGGGCTGGTTTGGGAATTGATGCATTTGGAGGAACATTATTTTAAAACTTGCGCTTAAATAAGGACTTTAAATGTCTTCAAAAAAGCTAATTGAAACTCATCATCTTTCTTGTCCTTCATTTCCTATGATTCCTAGCATACAAAACATTGCACAAGGAAAGGAGATACCCCGCCCCACTCAAAGTCTAAAATCTGCAATCGCGCATTAAAACCACACGCATGCAATTCGGAAACACTCGCATCATAATAAATCCATTTACCAAAGGTACTGCGATCTATTTTTGTGAAGGAAAAAAAATCTTTATCGGGACCATACCTATGTAGGTCATAAAGACTTTTGTTGGTGCTCAGCTAAAGCCACACAAGTATCCATCGCTGACACGCCCCATCAATGACATTTCCTCGTCGGTTCCCATTTCATTTCCCCTTGGATGGTGACAAAAAGCGTTCCAAAAGTTTCTCTTCAAAACGAGAAATCATAAAATTTGGAAAATAATACATGCGTTCACTGGGGTTTTCTATTTTCATTTTCATTTCGCATAAACTTTAATGATTATGAGCGAAATCTTTCTATCTATCTGTATCGTATGCGGTTCGAGTTGTTTTATAGTTTATGATTTATAGAGATGGTTGACAATTCAAGCGATTGAAATTTATGTCACACTATAAAAATGACGTTCGCTTCAATTGTGTATGTATTAGCTGCGCAAACTTTTGCTGACTAAACGATGAGTTTCTGCAAAATATTTAAGATATTCATGTTGTTTTGTTTTGTTTTTTTTTTTCAATTTTAATTAATTCTAATTCTTCCAGTTTTACACATTTTTTTTTTTCAAAACAGATTAAATTATTTGTTTGATTAAATATTTTTTATTAAGTGTTTGCATACGTTCGCTTAATGTGCAATAAATAAGTTTATGTACAACTGTTTTGCTTTGTGAATCGTCGTCAATTGGCAGGAACTGATCTCTGGTGACAGCTGAGAATTTGGGCGCCACACATGACTTTGACAGTTATGTCTTATACAATCCTTGACGTTGTTTTGAAACAAAAATTGGAGAATATTTGTACAAAACAAAGGCGAAAATATTCGCGTATTTCTTTATAAACATATATTAAATGTTGTTTTTAAAACAGACACATTTAATTGATTCGTCTGCGTTCCATAAGGTTTATGAGTCGTGACAGAATCAAATAACTTTAAATAATATCTGATCTATCCAGACAAATATCAACAATTCATAATAATGATGACAAAGAGCTGGGAATTTCAAAGGAGCACGCGATACAACCACCCCTGTCAATCAAAATGCTAATTTTAAATTATTTTTATATTTAAATATGTCGTCGCTGCGGCTTAGTTTAAAAAGAAAACATTTGATACCAAAGTTCAGCCCAAACTCTGTTGGGAATTTTCAAAAAAATAAAATACACGTTTTTTGGTTCGCTTTGAGTGAGGGAATATATCCCTGCTCATAGTTTCCCTTACAGGGAAATACGAAAAAAATATCAATTAAATGGGTGGCATTTTTATGGTTTACTATTCGGTCGTGGTAACCTTAAAAATAATGTTGTTGGAGTTAAAACTGAGGTTCAATGTAATCAATTTTGCACAACGAAGCGAAACAATGTCACAGGACTCATATTTCCACTAGCAGTATGTGTATACTAAATGTACAAAATTATTTAAATATTAATTTTAATGCAAACATAATCGGATAATCGAAGTAAGCCTGCCATCAACCTATCAGTCCTCCACCAACCTCAACGAAATAAAATCATAGACAACAGTTTTTATGACTTTACATATTTGTTGTTTTTTTTTTTTTTTGTTTGTCTTCCTTCAATAAGAAGTACAAAATATCACTGAAATAAATAAATCAAAAAAATTGTTCTTTTTCTTTTTTTATCGAAAATATTCATACGAGAAAAATTTATACGCTTGACGTGAGTAAGGCGGCGGCAGACCCCTTTCGCACCCACTCAAACATGCCACTACTATTTTTATTGAGATTCTAATTTAGACTGTCTTCAGTATCTGAGCACGAGGAGGATTGATCGTTATTTTCATGTCGGCATACACTACAGCCACGGCCATCACATCGCTCTGGCTCTTGAAGAGGAATACTAATCGTACGACTCATCCGAACCAGCTGACGAAATGCGTTTTTGTTTTGTTGTGATGTGCTGACTGTTACAATTATCCTTTCTTGCCGATTGCTCTCTATATCGTGTATTGGTTCTTTGGCTAACCTCAAGGTTAGTAAATCACACGACATAGTTTGATAGTTTTTGAACCTCGACATGAGGAGAAAATAAAGAAGATACAAGAAACCACTTCGAAGAAATCTAATTCTAGAATCCGCATGATTCACGCGAATCACATTGTATTTTGGCGGTTGGCTAGCGTATGATGATGACTGATCGCAGAGCAACCAATATTTTTTTTTCTTACAAATTTTTTCCTCGTATATAAATAAATTATAGAATTTAAGAAAAAAAAAAAAAAAAATAAAAGAAGAAATAATACGTAACAGACAGAGAGTGGTGTGTAGTATTTTTATCGTTTCATATGATATGATAAAAGACGAGACGACCTTCGCAAGAGCACATCCCCACGATGTTGTACGTAAGTATATGCAGGGAGTTTGTATTCACTTTGGCTTGCGCTTGCATCGGATGTGGAATCAATGCTGAATTAAATGCAGATGACGCATTCATAGATTCAGCTACGATCAGTGCATTTATTTTCTGCTTGAGGTTAATGATTATGTTATTTGCATTTAATTTGTTCTGAGAATGGGGATCTCGAATCCGTATTATAAATAAATGACACAAAAATGTCAGAATTTCTCGCACAGTAGAATGCCATCAACTGATCCCAGTGAACATAATAGAAAGCTCTCCAGGGAGCTAAATGACGTAGCTAACATTAGTCATCCTGACGTGAACTCACAGAAACAGAACTTGCTCTGACGTGAAGGTGATTAAGTGGGATAAGAGAGTAGGGTATATTTGTCCGGAAACGCTTTCGCCTTATTCCATGCGCAGAAACTGCTTCACACTACAGATGTCTGTTAATATAATCCCCCCGTATAAATAAAAAAATTCTGCATCAAACGTGCTCACCGAGTAAATACATAGTAGTCACAAATATGATGCGGCATTTAATCCATGGCATATCAGGCTATCTGCATTTTCACACGAAGATAATATCTTCTCAAGACAATCAGAAGCATCATCAAACTAAACACTGATAAGGGTAACTGACATAAATGAAGAGAAAAAAAACCTAAATATTTATTCATCTCAAAACGAAGACAACTCCACGACCCATCCTATCCGAGACCAATGAAACAGGAGAACATAAATCAATTCCAATGAAATTAACAGATAACAACACCAGCACATAACACTTCATCGCCATCGTCATCATCATCGTCACCGTCATCGCTGTTGTCGTATTAGTCGTCGAAGTCGTTGCTATCGTTTTCTTTATTGCCTCGGTCATTCCGGGTTGCAACTTGTAGGGTTTTTTTTTTTGTTATTATTTGAAGCTTAATTCGTACACCACAAACACCAACACCAGTACCATCATGACTATTACAGCAATAACTTAAATTTCCACCAGTACATAAAGTGAAAGGGAAAATATTCTCCCAGGACCACCATGTGATCTCCTCCACTGATACCGAGTGTCATGCTCATAGTTGCTCTTAGCCATGCCGACACTACCAGTGGTATGGTGCTGTCTTGACTGCTGTTGTTGCTGCTGCCGCCACTGCTGCTGATGGTGCTGCTGCTGCCGCCGACGCCGCCGCCGCCACCACAACAAACAATCAACGTAAACAAACCTCAGCAGCCACCAACTAGGCAACCAGGCAACCAACTAACCAGCCCAACGACCAACTTACCAAACTCTCAGCACCAAAGATACAAAAAGAAAGCAAAATGGCTCCACCACACAATGTGCATACAGATTAATACATACATCCATGCATCCATACATAAATGTGCACTGAGTGCCATGGTCAGTGAGTAGTCAGCTGCTATGGCTTGGCCTGGTTGTGGAGTGTAAACCCGAGGAAAATTCTCACGGTGCAGCAGCGGTGGTTCATTGCTGTCGGTTTTGTTTTCTGTGGTGGAAACTCTTTTCACTAAAAATTGCGGACAATTCGTCTGTCTGTTGGTTTGTTTGTCCGTATGTCTGTCTGGGATTTTTATGCGCGTGCACAAAATGCGACACGTAATGCAACGCGATGAAATGCACTTCAGGCGGGAGTTAAACTTCCTAGATTTACACACCATTCTTGTTGATGTTATTGATTTTGACCACACCGACACACGCACGTGTGTTTAAACGTTTCAGGGCCTTTTCGTGAGCGTTGTCTGTGAAATTTGTCAAATGTGACAAATGGTAGTCATCCATTTGCAAGGCTATCGGATGTATAAGAAATGTCGTACAGTTTCTAAAATAGATTGAATTGGCGGCACTTTGATAGGGAATAAGTGGACCGTATGTGTTTGTCAACATTTTGTCAGTAGCATGTTTGTCAAAAACTTTTGAAAAAGGTAAGATTTCGGTGATCTTGATAGAGGGTCATTGTCAACGCTGGCTGTATCGCCAAACAAAGAGGAGAAACGATTTTGTCGAGATGTTCGTGGGGACTTGTGCAATTTGGCTGAGAAACGATAGCTTCTTCTAATCAAATTTAAATCCTACCCACACGTGGCAAGGAAGGGTCATTCAACACTCATGCCAAATAAGACCAACAATTCCGATTTTGCATTTGAATCAACCGTCTGCGGCTTGTATGTACTCTCATTCAGAATCGACCTCATATTCTCACGATGTCCCACACAAAACATATCCCGACTTTACACTCGCAGAATAATCTTTACATAAAATCGCAAGAAAAAAAAAGCCGCTATTACCAAAAGAATCTCTTCCTGATCAAAAGAATTCTCCAAACACACCGCTCGCTCGACTCCAAAGAAGCACATTTAAACTCAAGCCGTAGCTTTATAACAAGATAACTACACTTAAGTACCTACCACGAAAATAGATGATGTTATAACCTCCCTGACTGCCAATGGCAAGCATCAACTCCAACTGCACCTACACGAACATACACCATGCCCATAGCTCAAGCCATGCCATGCTTGTCTTACATTCAACCAAAAACATAAAACGAAAACCCAAACCAGCTTCAGAGGTGCTCCATTCGCCTGCCTCCGCCCAAAAGCTGAGCTCAAAAACTGCACAAGCACACTCGTGTATACACACAAGGCACCGCCGCGCCGCCACACACTCCACCAGCACATCGTAGCACGGGGCCAACGAACGAAAAGTATACTGTGGGAACTTTATGATTGGTGACACATAATTGGCGCTGCAATGCGCATTCCATGAGAAAGGCCATTATAATTTCAGCTAACCAGATGTAGTGCTCGTGCGCACTCTCCCAGAGACCCCACAAAGCAGCAGACAAGAAGCAACAAAAAGGGGAAAACCTGTAACTGACTGTCAGCCGCACACCTAACTCCGCCGCTCAAGAAGGAGACTCCACTTGAACGACGATGACTACGACGACAAACGATGAAGACGGTGTGCGAGATAGGCTCTAAAAATTCGCCTTAGGTAAATGCGCCGCGACTGTGACGGCGGTGGCGGTGGCGGTGGTTGCGGCTGCGGCGGCGGTGGCAGTGGCGGTAACGGTGGCGATGACGATGGCGGAGGCGGAGGCGGAGGCGGCAGCTCGATGATCTTGAATACAGATAATGTGGGCCAGTGCATGCACCAAGTACAATGTGTGGCTGCTGCAGCCAAAAGAAGTTAAGGTCCCGCCGCTCGTTGGGTCCCATGCGAAGAGCCATTTTATGGGATACGTTTTAGGCATTGAATTTGTTTATTTTATTTATTTTCGGGAAGTACGCACTATACGCTTGGCTTTAAGGCTCATTTAATAACTGTAAATCATGTTGCAATCACTTAACATTTTAATCGATCTTTCTTTGGATGCGAAAGCACTGCTGTTGGCCATAGCGCCTCAGAGACCACAGATCCTGCAATAAACGTAGTAATATGGATACATAAGTCCCAGCCCTACTGATAAGCCATCGAATTATCGAAGTGAGGTAGGGTCGTCTTGTGTGAGGATTATACTCGCCCGTTTCGCGAATGCTGACGACCTGGAAAATTAATTTTTGTGTAGTGGGGGCTGATGCGAACGTGTGTTCTTGTTTCTGGGCGGCGCGTCGTCGTTGAGCGATGATTAATTTGTTTTGCAATTGTTTTGGATACAGGGTGAGCATTCGGTTGAAAATTAAATTTTGATTAAAATGTTCACGATCGTTAGTGGGATAACGGAAGTGACCTCATATCAACTCATACAATGTATTTACATGTATTGTATGTATGCATTGTACCACTACTTGTTTTCATTACGGAAACGGTAATAAATTAAAACAAGCGCCAGTTAATTTACTACACCTAAGTTTAGCGTGTCGTTGCTATAAATCACATTTGTTTGTTGACAGTTTTTTGTCAGGGTACACAAAAAACGGCTAAGATGAATTTAAGAGGACATACAGTGGGTCCAACTTAAATGATGTACATAATTTCTTTGCTGAAAATATAATCCTCACGGGATTCGATGGCAAAGCATACGTTTGGAGGCAGACAGTCAGGCTGGAGTAGGAAACCTGGTTTTTTAACCGATGAAAATATGATCAAGAATACGTATTTATGTACAGTAGAATCTCGGAAACATGGTTCAACTGGTTCTATAAGATGAACAATTCGGAATGATGAACGAATTTGTATAACAACTGTCTTCCGGGAGACAGTCTACCATACAGCAGATTTATAAGAAAACGTCCAAATAAGTCTGTTTTCTATACCTTTTTTAAACAACTTGCCTTTTTTGTTTGTTTTGATGATGAACTTGAAAAGATGAACGGTTTTGTATCATGTTCATCTTTCTAAGGTTCTACTGTACATGGATATTTAAGTGCTTAAAAATTAAATTTCAAAAACGAGTTTAGAATCTATCAAGACAATGATTCCAGAAATAGAGAAATCTTGGCTGATTTGGAACGGCCTTCATGTGATGGAAACGCTAGCTGGCACAGGCACCAGGTCACCATTTCATTAAAAACTAGTGGTCCAGACTTGAGCGGGAAATTCGAAAAAAAACTAGATAAGATCAAAGGTACAGTCATGATCAAATTACTGTCTCCATTATTACTTGTTTGACAAAATCAAAATGAACTTCAATTATGATTCAACAGTTTTTTGACAAAAATTACATTATTTTGCATAAGTTTATTATAGAGTGTTTATTATAGTCCTGCTACAGATTGGTCTGACACTGCGGAAAATGGCTGGGGTGCGAGTGTACCCAAAATAACATTGCTGCGTTAAGAGTCTTGTTTTCTCGTTAATAAACTTTTTGAATTTACCCTATAAATCATGAACATCATTTTGTATTCCATTTGAAAGTGTCGCAATTTTATTTAAGAAGTTTGTATCCAATAAATTTAGTAGAAGATCTAATCTTGGGAGTCACTGTAGATATACATCCTCCGTTTTGGTATGCAAACATCTACTTCAATTCATTTTTCTTGAAAGTGTATTCATTCAAGAGATCAGGATACAGATGCAAGCCTTTGTTGGAACGAGGAATGCGAAGTAATGTGTAGTAGAGACTGACTCCGAAACATCTATTTAAATACAACTTAACTAGGACCAAACACATATTATCCATCTCATAAGTCATTGTTCACATTTTATCGCAATTTTCTCTTATTTTTTTTTTCAATTTTTCGCTATTACATTTTTTGTCTTTAATTAAGGTGAACCAGAAAATTAGAATAACAAAAGGTTTGAAAATAACTTAGCACACAATGGTGATACCGCCAAGAAAGTTCAACTTAAATTTATAGTGCACACACACATGCCACCTGTATCTGTAAAAAAAACATTCAGATGCGTATCTTGGCAGAACGTCAGACTGAAGAGTATCTACAACACGACTATTTCCACAGCTTCACTTGCACCACCACCGCCGCCGCGCCGCCGCTGCCACAGACTGCTATCAAAATAGTTGGAATAACAAAATGTTAATTTTCCACTATTCACACCATCTGGTCGTGTCTACTGATTGGCTGGCGGATTGCTGGCATAGAAGAAGGAAGCAATATCTACTGCAAAAGAAAACGAAACTTCTGTCGAGATACAGGCTCTCTGAGTATCTGACTGACTGATCAAGGTGTTGGCATTTTAGGAATTCTAGTTTTCGTATCTTTCTATCTTTAGCATGAGGTGGTCGATCTCGTCGGCTTCTAGTCCCATACAATGCCCATTTACTCCTCACTTAATTGATTTACGACGTATAACACATACGAAATATGAAGTTGACAATGACAGAGCATTCTTTGCCTTTTATTCTACACACATTACTGCTTGTCCACATTCTGAATGTAGCGTGTCGGTTTGTGCCATAAATTCATATTGATGGAGCTAGAAAGATCCACGATCTTGGCATTCTTATTTTGAAAATTAGCAAACTACACTTGGACTACTTTCATTTAAACAATTAATGGTTGGCTTAAAACAAAAGGAATATAGACGTGCTCGCCACAGAAATCATCGAAAGCAAGCCATGGATAAACAATCAGTTCCCCATTTCATCGAGTGAATCGAGAAGAATAAATTAACAAAATCAACCCGATGATTACCAATAAATCATTCCATCTAATAATTCTTGAATATACATGCACATATAACCATACAGCCAGTATGTAGGTATAAACTCCTAACTGTGCCCCCAATTGTGAGTTCAAATGCCATTCTTTATTTTGGCGCTTCAATTTCACGGTCGATAAAGCCACCATTCTTGGTAATCTCCGTTTCTCTGGTCGGATGGTGAATTCATAGACCTAGCGAAAACAGACCATTCGTTGTTATTGAATGTTGGGTATCACACTCGAAACCACCCGCCTGCGCACGTGAATCGCACAAAATAAAAATAATGTGTTGGCCGCTCGAACATTAATTAATGACAGTGAAAATGTTAACCCCTCTCTTACTCCACCACTCATTGCGATCTATCGTTCAGAGAAAAAATGAAGAAGAACGTCCGCACTTGGAGCAAGAATTAATTACAATTTTCTAAGTTCCATCGGCGTTAGTCTCAACGACTGTGAGGAAAAAAAAAAGATACCGATACGAGAAGAAGAAAAAGATGCCCCTCCAGTCTACCGCCTTTTGTCTCTGCTATGCGGAGTAAGAATCTACAAAAAAGGGCTTACCTCCTTCAACTAATGACACTTTCGCGAGCTTGTCGTCACATTCATTTTTTGGATTTTCGAAGTATGAGCACAGCCCAACTAATGTGATCCTTATCGCATTCGATGACGATCGTAATTTGTTAATTATGTTTAACGAACTAAGACGCGTCTAACGACCAGTGGCTGACAAATGCAACTTGGCTGCGATGCGATCATTTGGAGCCCGCTGTGTGTCTTAAGTTTCGTGTGCACATGTGCTCAGGTTACAGACCAAGTCCGAGTTGCACAACTGAAGTTGGGGGATGACTACTTGACGTCGAGATGTTGTTGTGTTCAGATAAACATCTCCAGGCTGTGGGTGGATGATTTTTGATTGTCTTAAACTTGGTTTACTACTTAATAGTAATGGCTATGGTTTAATGACTTCTTCTATCTCTCACTTCGTCTTCTGGGTTGGATATGGTTTTGATAAAATTTCATCACACAGACACTACGCTTTAGCTGAATAATTAGGCTTGGGACATATGTATTAATCGCCTGCATGTCTGGATATTTAATTGTTTACGATGGGAATATGAACAGAATTATGAAACGGTTTTTATGACGAATTGAATGGATGGATGGGTCTTGCGGATGCGGCTTTTGTTTATTACACTTGGGGATAATTAAGTCCACAGAGGGAGACAGTGAACCACTGATATATGCATGATGAACAGACCGGATGTATTGTTTGTGTCTGTAACGGTAATTAATTAAAGAGAAATACGGGGACAATTCAATTCTCACGATTTTATTTTAGAAATTTTAAATCTAGGCGCAGGAGAAGTGCAGTGGAACGCTTGTGTAATGCTTAAAGCATTCGTACGTGTGCATTAATTACTCTCCCTGTCTGAGTCACAATGCATTCCATTTATTCCGTCGGAAAAGCTCTTAATTTCCCGTTACAATCTAACTGCCAGTCAACTGAAGATATCAATTCCACAGGCAGTAATTATTTTTCACTCTCGTCGTGGGGCATTTCATTTGAATTTTTGACTTTGCTTAACCAGTGCTTATACACTTGATCTTTACAACACCTTTTCATTCCCTTCGTACACATGGATTTTTCTATCACTCAACATGTCACCCATTAGACCTCGGCAAAGTTGAAATGTTGATTCATTGCGTCACAAAAGTATACACGTATGTACATGTAATACGGTGGTTATATGGTAAATAAATTTGCTTTAAACATTTAATCCCCAGTATGAATCAGTGGCGACAATTATCTATTTTAACACAACCCTCTTTATCTTATTCAAATTCGGGCAAAGTACTTAAGCCCAGATAAACAAGACGTACATCATCTTCTATCGTATGCGAAATATTTGCTAGGCTTAAGATCAGTAATCTTATAAGATTATGTATCTCCCAACCTAACTTCTGAAATGAAGACGCAAAGCCAAACAACCCACAGCTCGTACGTACGTAAGAGCGATAAAGATGATATATCAATTGTCGGTACAATCGTCTTTGTCACTCTCACTGTGTCGGATGCATGTGCCATCGCCTGACAAAATGAACTCATCACTCGTTTGTCTGCTAAAAAACAACTAGTGACATCGTAATTAAGTCCTTTAAAGTCTTCGGAGCGACACCCAGTCCTTTCGTATCGCCACAGCCTCTATCAGAAATTATTGAGTTATTTTTGACATCGAAATGACAACGAAAACAAAACAGCCGAGAGGGTTCTTATTAATTTCATTCATTATCCGGGACTGCGCGGCACAATGAATTGTGTAGTCACAAATTATTATTTTTATTAACGAAACAATAATAAACGGTGTGATCGCCAGGCGCGCAAGTCTTGAGATTAATTTGTGCGACACCTCCATGGACGCTGGGGTCGGGCGCGTTCGGCGTTGTATTTCAAATGTTTGTGATAAATCACTTGACAGCAAATGATGCACTTCATGTTTTGGTGAATCGTTCAAGTGAGGTAGTTTTTGAAATGTTTTCCTATAAGACATGAATCACAATCTGAATTGGTTCGTTGGCATCGTTATCGGGATGTGTCTGATGTTCAATGAACTCGTTGGCATCTAAGTAATTTATGGTTGTAAATGTTAGACCTTAAATAATCTATAAATTCAACTTGTAACCTAGTTACATGAGACTAATAGATCAGGAAAATAAGTTCCTAATTTTAAATCAGGTCATACGGTCTATCTATTGAACCTCGATCGAAGTTTAAAATGACCACCCACACTTCAGGTCTGTTTGAATTCACAAAACATAGAAAATTGAATAACATCACAGCCACAAGAGATATTGCTTGTCAATAATGCCGCGCCGCTCCCCAATGTCCTTTATGCAACGCAAAGAAAACGTGACGAACACAATAATTGCCTACACACGTAGGTTGTAAGATAAATATCCAAACAAAGATTAAATATAAATTAAATATTAATACCTTTTATGCGACAAGCCACTCAACTTCATTGTTATGCAAACAGAGTTGCACTACTTACCCAAAGATGGGATTAACTAATGATTTGCCTTCGCGGCGCACTGACATTCCAACCAGCGCCATCTCAGCACTAGCGTAGCAATGCTGACGTTGATGCTGATGTTGATGCTGATACTGGTCTGATGTTGCTACGGACCTGTGCCGCGGTTTTGATTTGTGGGTTGTCTTTCTAGCGATTCTTATCTTGGTGAAGGAGATATGAAATGGGAGGTCGTACATGCCTGCGCTACTGGTGGCACTGGTAGTGTTGGTTGTTTTACGAAATTAAATTAAATTAAACGCATTCCGAATGAATTCTTTTTAATTGAATGGTAATGAATAGACGAAATGACATCTTTGGTTACGGTGTCTTGTTTTGGTACCGCTATTTGTGCTATTTGGAATGTGCAAGCAACGTATGCAAGCAGCCGCCTTACATAGCCTATAGGTATCCTCATTTGAATTAGAATTCAGGTTAAAAATGTCACCTCCAATGCAGCACTTGTCACTAAGCAGAAGTTTGCCTCTTTATCTTATCTGTCATTTATTCGTTCAGTTTTTGCAAAACTCAGACAAAACATAGATAAGTCACTGACAACTGGTTTTCTTCGAAGATTATTTCGCCGTATTAATGGTTGTTCATAAGATATGAAATAAAATCAGGAAGGATATAATTTGAGTGTGAGCAGCAGCTAGTGAAAAATCTCATCGCACTGAATATGCAAGACCACACCAGTGGTCGAACCCTTCTCTATAATTATCTAACTTATGTTGCATCTCTACTGAATACCAATCGTCATGCAACAAAGGAAACCCCTATCCACCCCTAATTGCTATCACAGTATCGGCTCGCATGCCTTAATATGTCACATAATGGCTTGATATTTCCATCTATTTCCCTTGCCAAGTTCCTTAACTGCCCATTAATACCGCAGTCACGCGGCTTCACTTAGGAGCATGATAGACTAGTATCTTCCCACATACAAACGTACATCTGTGTTATGCGTATGCAACTCCATCGACCCATATAACCACATTAAAACAATTAACGTTACCTGCATCGCACCGCCATGGCACTCGGCGCAAATCTCATGCGTAGCACCGCACCATCCCATTATTGACAGCAACATAAACGCCGTCAGCAACATTCTCATCTGATGTTGCTTCTGCCGGTGATGACGAGTTGACCATTGTTGCGGTCATCACTGAATGTTGTGTTTACGATCGGCAACAGTGCGGCCAACCGATAACGACTTGCTACTGCTTTTGTTACTTGCACATGTCTCTCTCTGTCTCTCTCTCTCTCTCTCTCTCTCTCTCTTCGTCTTTAGTCGCCGCGTTTGTTTTTTTCCTCTCTTGTCTTCTTGTCTGTTTTCAATTTTATGGAGTTCGCAATTTTCATCCCAAATTTGGAATTGTAGAAAGCTATTTGCCTCAATCTCTTTTAGATTATCATTTGTTATTATTTACTTCGGCTGCTCTTTGTTTTATTTGCAACAATTTTTGCTTATGCGGTAGCGGCAGTGGCAGCGCGGCAGTAGCAGCTAGACGAGCAGTACTAAGCCGAGCTATAAGTTGGCATAGCTTTATTGGGAACATGAAACCGGAGCCACCGCCGAAACAGAGTATAGCTAAGGCCGACGCAGGTTAAGCTGTGTGTTGCCAATGGGATATGTTGGGTATGCGGTGAAGTGTAGATGGAGGAATGGATGACTTCGGCGGCAGGTGAAGAGATTTCGATATAAATAGATAGATCAAGTGGTACTGGTGTATGTTCTGGTGGTGGTGGTCAACTCTGATGGTCGTCGCGCCGTGAGAGTTAGTGTAACACTGTGCGAACGCGTTGGGTTAACAACAACTAGTTGTTGGCTTGGTTAGTGCATCGAAATGTGGTCTTTTCGGAATAGCTTTTGAATTGCCACATTTGGCATGTCTTTAGTTGGCCATGATTGCATCCTGAAAGTACCTCTTCTAGATGCTGCTCTTGTGTTATTATTGTAGATGTGTGAAAGGAGTAGGAAATCATATGTGAACAAATATTTATCATTATTGCGGTGAAGATGAGGACGCTGCGTTCCCTTTTCCTTTTCCTTCTTTCTTTTTGCATTTATTTTGAAAAGTATATTCAATTCACCACATTTTTCAAGTCCGTGTCATGATTTAACTAATCAACGATTTTAATCTTTAGAATCCGAGTGTCATGCCAATTATGCAATTGATAATCGCTACTTCCTTATTTCTCGTTGCTACTAATCATTTCTAAAACCCATGTGTGTGGCTGTCATCGTTTTCCACCTCGATAATTTAAATTTCACCACTCGGTATTTTACTCAAGAACACTCACACTTGCATTAAGTGCAATTTTTATCTGTCGCCACTCAGCCCAATAATGACGATGAGGTCTATTGCTACCGGGCGAGAAGATGAGAGTGGGGGATCGGCAGCGGCAAATAGGCGCTATGGTGAGCTATAAAAGTCGATTCATGTTCTCGGAAATTACTGTGGAAATGACTTTCTTCTTCACTCGTCGTCATCGGTCTCAAAAATAAAGGCATGATATTAAATTATCTGGTTAAGAGCTGAAGAAGTCATGACAATTTGTTTGAGGGGTTAATGGGGGTGCCTAGCGGTTATATATACTTTTTTATTCCTTCTGTTAAATCAAATACATATATATAGTGGAAAGTGGGCGATAAAAAAGATGTGTGTGCTTTTCTTCTCTCTCCCCAATTTACGACAACAGTTTACCATCAATGATGGCTGTCAATTAATAATAAAGAAATGTAAAACATAATTTCAAGTCAAATGTTAGTATCAAATTTTTTGAGGCAAATATTAATTAAGTTGTGTTTGATGAGAGATATTAAAATTCTTCGAATTTTTTTGGATCTAACACAGATTATGACGAGTTTCAAAAATATGCTCTAAGCAGCACAGCTGTATCTAGAATCAGGTGGTTTAATTGATTAGCGAAAGTATTTAAAATTCTGTTGCAAATAGGGTGAGTGAATCACTTTACATAAGACTTTTTATTTTAGAAATGCTAATACCAATTTTACCAAGCGAAGCAGTAAAAATCGTCTACATTCATCATTAGTTTATATTGATCGGCACTCACAGTGCTGGCCAAAAATAAATCTTGAAATATGCTCGCATTGGAAAAGAATTGGATGGATGGAATTACAGGTAGGCCTCACTTAGCACGTAGGTTACGTTCCAAAAAGACATCGTGTTCGGATGAAATCCCTTAAAGTTGAATTTGAAAAGAGGACAGGGTTTCATTTTGCAGCCATCCAGTTTATGTGAACCTTGCTAAAATCTCGGCGCGCACGTAGATTTTTTAAGGAAATACTTTATTAGTTTTTTTATAGAAGGATAGTATTTAAGCCACCAGCAAGCGCTCTGGCTTAGGTCATTTGAGGATATAAAAGGCTCATTTATTTTTTCGGAGTGTATCAAAAAACAAATTTCTTTGATTTGTAAATCGGTTGGATTGACTTGAAATGGCTTGAAATCCTGTGAATTTGTCTCCATAGAGGACCTATTCAAAATTGTAGATCAGAGGATTTATAGCACAAAGTGGAATAATTTGGACTCTCTACTTCAGCAATCTCTGGACTAACATAATCTCTCAAACAATTGACAATCTCATTGCTTCTATGAATCGTCGATCTGCGACAGTAATGGATTATTATATTAGCTTTAAAACAATTTTTTGTAATATCTGCATCTTTAAAAGCGACCACATCTTTCTGTTTGTCTGCGAGTAGGAAGTAGGGAAGTAACGATATATCAACAATATATGTATCAGACAATTTGTCGTGGGTAGCGGTGTTCTAAGTCCGTTACAGGTCCTTAACCCATTTTTAACCATTTTTTAAGCTTTACATACATATGACTTTTCTTCAATTAGTACAATTCCTCATGAAGAGATTGACGTATCAATCAATATCCCGTAATTCTTATAACGTAAATAATAAGCAAAATGTAATTATTTGAGATCTATCGCTATCAACAGCCCATCAGTGGACTGCGGGCACAACTTAACCTTTTTTCTTCTCCCTTCATTCTTTGATAAACGTACATATTATGTGATAAAATGAATTCTCCCTAATTCGAACTTTCTCTAACTTAACTTTGTTCGCCACATTTTACATATATTTCCCTCAAATGTTCCATATAACAACATCCTTTCTAAGTCAAATACACTCTTACTCTAATAACTCATGGTATCCCGTGAAAATTCGACTTAGGGGACCCACTGTATCCATATGCATGTACTTCATTATTAAAGGACACAGCAAAGCTTATACATCCAGCTAGTTTGCTTATAAACTCAAAAACGTGCTTCAGTTTTTACTATATTTACGAATAGATGGCGCATTTGGTTAAGTGCCTGCAAAGTTAATACGCTCTTATCTGATATTCAAATCTGGTCCATTCACCATTTGCCGGTGGAATCAAACTAACGAAATATTTGATTCATCAAGATGATTCATCACAAATTTAATAATTGTGAACTAATATTTTGCGATTAGGAAAAAATAAATATTTTTAAGCCTGCTGTAGTTTTTTTCAATGTGAGGATATTTCGTGCTTTAGTTTTGGTCAACACTGTAAATGTTCCAATGAAACTGAACACCTTCCTCAAATGTCACCAGTTTATGTAAATTTTATAATTTAAACTCATTCGCAGTGCAAAAATCTTGGCCATCATTCTTTTTTATATATTCATTTCTGAATGTCCTTGCGAAATTTTAATGGTCATCAAACAAACCAAGCCTGCCAACGTAATTTATAGAGGCTCACTTTCGATCGAAAACTGTACGCACAATGTTGTAATTTTGATTCATTAATATTTCCATCACAACCAGAACGGCGTTGAAAAATCGCACAAAATATTTATTTATTTTCCACCATTTTTGTTTATGATCATTTTATTCTCGGTTAAAGAGATTCCACACTTAGACAGAAGATGGATTTAAGCAATAATCAGATGGAACCAAACCATCAATCGACAATAAAGACAGCTCGCCATTTATTCAAAAAGTGTAACCCTGAGTACGAACTCATTTCAAATTTGTACCAAAGGCACCCATGGTCTGCTCTTTGTTGTAAATTGTCGGTTTCTGGTCACTAAGCTTTAATGGTGAGGGTCACCAACCAAACATAAAACACAAAATAAATAAATAAACGTGAAGATATTTCGGCTGAAACTAAGCCAGAAAAAAAGCAGACAATTTTAAGGAAACAGAACTAGAAGTGGCGGTAAATCGTAACAAAAACTCAAAAGCTACCGGCCGCTGCACGTTTCCTTGAATTCGGGGCGAAGCTCTTAGCTTCGTACGATGGCGAGAAAGAGAGATACATTTCAGACTAACCTGATCCGTTTGATGGGTTAAATGTACGCGCACTTCCCACAGCGACAGTTGATGTTGTCACTTCGAATGGGTCATTCCAGTTAGAAACAGATAAACTAATCACCGTAATAAACATGTAATGCTTTTTGATGTGACTTTGAATGGGTGTGTGTATGCTTTACGATGGCAAGGCGTATGATATGCCGCGCCAAGAACAACTTGTTCTGAAACAAAATAAAGCTATTAGCGTTTTACGGACAATGAAACGTTGCATACTGAAGATATTCTTTGGCTTTGACATTAAACTTTTTTCGTTACACATTTATAGGTTACGACGCACGATAATCAGATGTGAATCGGAGCGCAGATTTAGTTATTTTCATGTTTAAGACATGACAAAAAAATAAGCCAAGTTTCTGGGATTGGATTTAAAAATTCATTTGGACCTTATGACTATGAAGTAGTGAGTTCAGAAGAGTTTATCTGGTCTGAATACAATATGCGGTACTAGAAATCGCTGCTAATAATAATAAGTCCGGAGCATGGGACTTACAATTTTATCACAACTTCGACCGACGAAGGAGTTGGTAAACAGGATTGCTCTTTGGCAGTGGCGAATCGCAGTCGGAAATTATAAGAGTTGGTAAATTCGAGAACTGAGCGTGATACCTACTCCTAAGGAGTAGACTCACCTACCCACTACGCAACGGCGATAAGTTTTAGTCCAGCGAGTAACGGCCAAGTTGAAAGGTTGGCAACGAAGGAGGTCATAAAGCACAGCCCGGTGGTGAGCAGCTTACAACTTCGACTTGCAAGGTTCTTACTTAAACAACTGCTATATAACTTGCCGAATTTGTTTTTTAAAGGAGATTGACGACATACACATACAGCTGCAACCCGGCAATAGCCCAGTATGATGAACGATGACCAAGCTCTACACAAGTTAGGACATACAGAGCGAATATGATACGGCCCGCAGAGTCTTCGAATCAAACCCAGACGGAAAATATAGTAGAAAAATACTCCGCCTTAGATGGCGTACTCAAATTGAAGGGGACATCAACCGACTTGGAGTGCACAACTGGAGGCTAAGGACTTTGCTATCTGGAGACCCTTGATAGTTGAGGCATAGGTTCACCCCCAGCTATAACGCCTCCTAAGTGAGTAAATAGACAAAGAGTTCTTCATCGAATCCGGCCACGCAACGTAAAGTCAACGAGTCAGTGTAAGCAGAAATAACTTCAGTGAAACTGTAAGGATTCCAGTCGTAGTCGCGTTCATACGATATGACAACAGAAGAAGGTCACTTAACCACTTAACTCAATTCTGTTATAAAAGCTAAGGGAATAGCGCAGATGAATGTGGAGAAGAGCGAGGAGGTACAGAAGCTCAACCCCCTGAGTACACAATAAATTCACCAGATCATACATAATCAACATTAACCAGATCCGGGGCGTTCAGAAAGAATTCACAACAGGAACACTACTTAAAATTCGATCAGATTACCAAATTACTACAGCTACTACTACAACGTCATTAAAGTCAGTCATCTTCTTTGCTTTATAGCTTAAAAGCACTAATTGGTTTGCGGAATATGTATTTATAGATCCAATGCTGGCCTAAGATCCCAATTAATGTTCCCATTTCAACACGTATCGTCGTAACGAAACATTCAGTCTTATTTTTTTTGAATCTTGAAATTAATTTAATTTAAATAAAAATAAAATTCAAGCAGTAGATATTCTTGTTGCATTTCTTACATTCGCACTTAAACATTTTAAAAGTTCAATTGCAAATGTATACAAAAAAAAAAAAAACACTGTAGTAAAATAAAAATAAACTCAATCGTCATTTGTTTGACAACTTGAGAAGTTTTTTTTTACAAATTTAAACTTGTAAAAGTTATCAAAATAAATTATTCAACGATAATTTATTCTTTCCCTTCCACCCATAGCTAACATACGCTTAACAACGTACATGCTTGTTCTTTAAAGTATCGGAATTTATTGCAAATGCAAATTTTGCACACAGAAACTATTGTTAATGCGATGTTGTGATCAGTCTTTTAGAGCAGTGACATAATTTTCAGAGCCCAGTCATCGAATTCTGACATCACGGGTGACACAGCAAAATGCTGAAGGCAGGATGAACGAGAAAATTAATCGGTCAAGATCAAGCAAACATGCATGCATTGCAACTAACTCAAGCCCCAGAAACAATTCAAGGACTGAGCAACTTTCCGAAGAGTTCACGTTCTGTTTTTTAAATTCAATGTCAAATGTACATCTAGGACTACACCAATTCGAAGCCCATTTAAATAATTTTTTCGGCGATTGAATGTACCCCATTATTCTTGAAATAGCTATTAGTGAACCAACTTCATCCTACTCGTCGAATTATTTGCGAAAGTGCTCTTCACTGTAAAATGTGTTTGAGGTCAGACAGCGCTCCCTCTCATCAAATAAATGAGTTTCCAACGAAACAAAAATAAACAAAAAACCTGGCGCCATGGTTTTCGTGGAAAATTAATGTTTTCCACTAACCGCTCTGAGGTGGCTTCGGTGAATTTTCGCACACTCATCTAGCCGCTGAAGCCACCTGACAACATTCAGTGGGATCTCATTCAGTTCAGAACGAACGAGATCATCCATTTCATGATCTTGCCCCACGCGGCAAAGGGATTATCTCTGTGGAAGTGGATTTCCTCATGCCCCATTCTAATGATGACACACTTAACGATTGACTTGGATATGACCCTACACATATTTTGAATCTCTTGCTGCTGGCACATAGTACAACCCGTGGCTTCCCCACCCACCCACTCTCATACGGTTGTTTATTCAAATGATATCTGCCAGACAGCCAACGACTAGAGTACCGCCAGGAGCTAACTTCCACCTCGGGCGTAATTAATTGAATATCGATGAGAGATTAATATGATCGCCTTGAGGAGAGTAGTCTCTCTACTACAACTACAAGTTATGAGCTTTCCTAGATCAAAGAACTGCTGGTTGCAACAATGTTTGTTGCCTTCTTCTAACTGAGTGTGTCTCAATGCGCTTGTGTGCTGCGCTGCTGTGCGTGTGTGAATTCCCTTCGGTCTGCGTTTCTCCCAATGAAATTGATGACGACGAATAAGCCTTATTAGAAATCGAGAATTGAGTGCTCAACTGAAATTTATTGCCACTCAATGTGAGTGGAATTGTGTGCAGCGAGTGTGTGGGGGGAGGAACGAAAATTGATTAATCTGTCTTGGCCGGAGCATCCGGAAGGTGAAGATATGTTTTTCGAACAAACATACAGGTTACCCAATGGCACCTTTGATCTGCCCTAAACCACGACTACTTAGTGTTATTGTTCCGCCGCATGGCGCCGTCAATTCTCTTTTTTCCTTTGAAAAGTAAATCCAATGTACGAAAAAAAAAATAGAAAAAAAAAGTTTCATCAGCCCAAAAGAAAACCGAAGATGTGGTCCCTTTCTCGTGGAGATGGAAACAAATTCAGTGGAAGTTGTGGAAAAATTATGAAAATAAACATGATTATCAGAGAAAGAAAAATATACGAAAAGGAAAAACTAGACACACCTAGGGCGCACGCTAGGTGTTTGAATACACAGCGGACTAGCAGAGCGGACAGAACTTAAAAGAGCAAGAGAAATAAGCATAAAAAGATAATATAGAGTAGCGAGACTGACGGTGGTCGGTCATAGTTGCCGAGACGAGCCGATCTGAGTTGAGTCGAGTCGAGTCGGGCATAATTTAAAGGGCCGTCGATCTATATGAACTCCTACAACTAAAAATATCAGAGGACATAAATTAGATGTGATATTTCATCATCGTGTCCTATGGGGGGACGGATGTCAAAATATGTGTAGATATGTCTGTATGTGCATATACATTCTCAGGCACACACACATGGACACGGCAGAAGAAGTTATTAATAGTAAGTCGCTACTTTTCGTTGGCGGTGTAAATATTTCTTTTGACTTAAGTGAGTTCTAGCTTTTTTTTTTCTTTTGGAAAATCGGAAGAAAAAACTAAATTTACAACATTTACGTGTACGCATGTGTACTGTAGCAAGTGAGTTTGAGTTTGTCATCGATTATTATTATTTTTGAGAGTGCTCCAGATAATAAATTAAACATAGGATTAGTTAAGCGTAAAAGTCTTGGTTACACTTGTGTATGTCAGTGAACACCGTGGGAATTATTAAACATTTTTATTGGCACTTTTACAGCGATTTTGCATTAGATGTTACGTATACGCCTAGTTGGTCACTATTTATGATTGATCAAAGGAAAGAAACCCTCTGATTACATGTACCTGTCTTGAATATGACTTAGGATGAGTAACCACAAAAGAATTTCCTTCAACCAGTAGAGGCATTCATTCAGTTTACGATGCACATTTTGCATAAACTGCTTTGCTCGTCAAAATCGAAAATTACAAGCGCCTATATCAGATTGCGTCAAGTGAAGCAAGTCTGCGGAGTCTCCATTTGAAGCATGTGTACTCAAGGTTAAGGCACTGCGAACATGTGTTATTGCATTTTTGTTTTCATTTCATTATCTTGTATTTATGAACAATTGCCTAATCTAAAAAATAGTCTGCTATGAGACAGCGAGCAGAATTTTTCAACAGCCAACTTAACTGACGACCAAGGCACGTCTGGTTTGAATCAAAAATCGGCAATGGCCTCACACAGAATTTGTAGTCGTTATTTCAACATCAAATCGATTTGAGTACAACAAGCCATGGCATCGTCTAGACAGATACTTCCCCTATATTACACCGTGTCCTTCATCTGCTGTGAGTTACATTTGTTTACAAAGTTTAACGGCTCGCTTCGCATTAATTGAACTTGTAGAATACACAAAACTGGACAACTAACATACCACAAGCCAGCAACAAAGTACGAATTCCGATTCTAGTTCAACGCCCTTATATGCGTTACATAATTGGAATACCTAAATATCCCCCGGGGTACGAGTGCAAGGATGAACTTCAATCGAAAATCATATCCATAAAAGTCCACCTGTTCAGTTGTATGGCTGGTGTGTGGTGATGTCCCTCTCGCTTGCCGGCATGCGGCGTTTAATCGATTCCGCTCGTTAATTTGCATGCAAATGGTGGTGGCTCAGCTCGATAGAAGGATGCCGATGGGATGGGGCTTCATATATTGATGAATACATACGCAACGCAACAAATCTTCTCATCGAACTTGAATTGTTTTTTTCCCTGGAAGTTTATTTATTTTCTTACTCCGAGCGAACAACTCCTGAAACTATTTGCATGCGAGAGGCGGACAAAAGCGGTTCGACAGCGACGCCTCAAGCTAAATTGCTGCTACATTCAGCACAGATTGTCCACCGCGTCGATGAGCATCCATTGATGGTATATAGTTAGCGACGGTATGGTGGTGGCACTGGAAGAATCACCGATGTAATTTTAATAATAATGCCATCCCCAGGTAGCGAGCAACAGAATATGCAAGATCAGCCGAGATCACCTTCGACCACCGTAGTCCACCGTCTATATTTGGACCACCCAGAGGTTTATTAGTGTTCGATGCAACACACCGATGTGTTGCAAAAAGATGACGATCGTCATATTTACTGGGCAAAGTTTATAAACATTCCCCCAGTCACTTGTGTATTTACCTTTGATTCAGGCAGAGAGAATGAGAGAGAGAGATGGATACTAAATCTCTTTGAAGCATACATACGCATGTATAACCAACAGACATACATATGCCGGAAGTGTGTATGATCGGAGGTGTGCCAGTAATAAAATGCAACCAGAAATGATGTTTCGAATTCATTTTAACGCAAGAAGACAACAGATTTTACTGCACAATCCACTCCGCTGCCGATGCAGACGGTTCCACAAAATGTATATTTTTACAGCGTGCATACAGCCCAACGTTAGCACCGTGGTGGAAGATGCAATAGGAATCGCATCCTATTTTGAGAAACTCGCGTCCCCAGCTCGGCCCTGTGCGACGAAATGATACATTTTTGTCGTGCTCTAGGTACTGTTGCTAAATAGGGGTTTTTTGACCTCTTTATCAACGGTTTAGTTGCCGTTGTCAGCATCGTTGTCCTCGTGCGTCTTTTTGCCATTTCACATTTAGTAGTCGCCAACAGACATACATATACATTCTATGTACAATATCGTTTGTCATTCATTCATAATATTTCTGATGAATATCCAAAATGTACAAAATAGACATAAACAAATATGTACGCGACGCGTCTGTCTTTGGCAAGTTTTTCAATTTGCGCGCACAGACGCACACTTTTTATTGATTACTTTTTGGGAGACAGGAGCGTCGCCCCGACGACGTCAAAGCAAATGGTATTCGGTGAACTCTCGCAGTTGGGTGACGATCGCGTGATTTACCACAGGAGTGGATATAGGGTATATGCCTATGAGTTATTTTATGTGGCGCGTGTTATCAATTTCAGAGATGAAAGTGAAAGTGCTAAAGAACACGCAGAGAAGGTTGAAAATAATATATCTTTTTTTTATTTTATAGTTCATTTGTAGGTGATGCGACTTGGTTCCTAGATTGTCAAGGGGATACAGAACTTTGTGTAATAAAACGTGATGGGTCATGCCCGCTGAGCTTTTTGAATGTGTGAAGTGTCCAAAAATGAGTATTTCTTTTCGTCCTGATTCCGCATAAGGTCGTTGTTGTCAACACGATGCATTCATCTTGAATTGCGGCGAGAGGCAGTTCCGATGAGCGCTTTTATTGTTTTGTGGGTTGTTTCATTCGATGGGGTTTTATATGACGAGCTGCGATGTGAGTTACTGTGACAGCTAACGTCAATATGTGTCACACTTATTCTGTTCAATGTGCTATTAAATGATTTATGTGCTTCGCAACTGGCTGTGGATGGAAATGGTTAAAATTGTAAGTAAAAGTAAAAGATGCGGACTTGTGTGAATCGACACTACCTACAACTCGATAATTATTACCTCAGACATTTATCGAGTTGTATTAGTTTTTTCCCATAAAACTCAGATAGAAACCGATTTAACATCAACACACTTGTTACTTTTTCACTCATAAATAATATTAACCAGTGAAAGCATTCGCAATATACATATTTATGGATTAACACTGTTTTTTTTTGTAGCATAGTTTCTATTTGTTCCCAAATAACTTTATACCACAAAAATAACAAGTGTGTACGTGCAGGCTAGGTATGGCACCAATGACACGCCAATGACATATCAATGATCATCCACGTATCCGTTTGTTCCACTTTATGGACCTGAATTTTCAATTAACAAAACCCAGAGAATAGTGATATTCGCATTTGCGGTATGTATCAGTGTATTAATCTGCCTGTCAGATGTCTCCGACGAGATTGTATCACATGCGTGGTGGCATATGGTGGTGCGATTTCCACTTGCAAGGTGAAATTTCTAATCTATGCATTGCTTTGTCAATTTCACATTTAATGGAATCATGTGCACGAGCAAGCGCCTCGTCGCGTCGATGCCGCCGAAAAAAAAACAAGATCCGCAAACAAAAAATTTACTTATTTATTTCTTTTTGTTTTTGTTGTTGTTCGTGAAAACACACCCACAAAAATGCTAACACAGAGTATCTATCAATCTTCGGTCAGATTGATCGATCGGTCAAAACTGCACATCGAATAGATAATCTTGTGTTCTTATAAGATTGATGCATTCATACAACGAGGGTGCAATATGGAGAAAATGAATGCGCTTTCGTTGAGCGACGCGCCGCTCCGCGTACTCGTGACCTTCATATAAACGCGTTTTGTTTTGTTCTGTTGTTGTTACGTTTGCTGTTTTGACCGGCACACATGCATCACCAAAGTGCACCGAAGCACACATCAGCTAACAAAGTCAATTGAACAGTATTCGTATCCATAGAGTCGACAACGCGACTACTACTACGTCTTCTTGCAGCCGCGAATTGGAGCTGAGCTACATTCATGAAATCGTTTTTGATTTCACTTGTAAATCGTTGGCCGAACATGCTGCGCCGTCCGACCAAGCCAACCAAGACTCGACCACCAACCAACCAGTCATCAACCAACTGGTGATTGTGTGGTGGCTGGATTTTATTACCCAGCTGCAAAGCATCTGATGTAAGAATTCATGACATAATGCAAAGACGGTTCTGCATGAGATGCATGAATTGAAGGTGTCAGATTAATGCAGAGCGGGCACAATACAAAAAAGAAAAATATAACAACAACAGCGTCTATGCATTTTCATGTATAGACCGATACGCAGTGCGGCAGACTGCCCACAGCCGTCCTCAAAGGATGTCAGGACTTACAGCAATGTCAAACATTTTAAACGGAATTTCCCATGGCACGTAATTAGCAAAACCCACCGTGAGAAAATTCTACACCGTCCTTGCCCGTGCCCTGATCAATTGGAATTTTTCGTTCACAGTCACAGTCGCAGCCTAGCTGCCGGATCGTATGTCACCAATAAGAAAAACAAGAAATAAAAACCCTCCCAAAACAAGATACTTATCACTTTGATTATTGATTACACTGCCGCAGAGTAGTGCAGGGTAACGCCAGACCAGTGGAGTCAACCGAATGATCTCACATGTATATCCAAATCTTATACACATGTATAGAAACATGTACGCATCTGTGTGAAATGCAAAATGATTCCGGCAACATTCGTGTGCATGATGATGACGCTGCCGCCGTGCCGGCGATGATAGTGGTGGTGCACTAGTAGGGAGTGAGTTGCGCACGCCAAGCGAAATTACCGGCCAAGTAATTCGCAATAAAATCGATGGAAATTTATCAGATGCAATTTAAATGTCATTATCATAACGCTCTAGCACCTTGTTTTGTATATAAACAAAATAAAACGCGTCCGCACATATACACACAGGTGCATGCATACACTCATGCAGGGTTGGGAATTAGTCATGCATTTGTTTTACATTTTTAAAATGTCATTTTTAAACTTTAAAGGGTTCTTACGTGTGGAAGTAGAAGAAATTGAGATATGTAGAAAATTATATATGTTTTAACTAGTTCGCAGACAGTTGAAATTTAAAGGTCCCAATCACGCAAAATTCAGCGACATATGCCGCTCTGTCCGCAAAAGTGTTAAAACTATGTTTGCTTGTAATACAAATTTGAGCGGTCATCGTGGTGCAGCGCGTAATCACGTTGAAGGTTCTTAGTTCGGTTCCGGAACAACCAACTTTCAGTTTCACGACACCGCCTCTCACAAGTTGCTGACAATACTCGGAGAGTACGTTTTTTTGCCTCTCTTAAGTCCTGCCGTTCAGAGTCAGCGAACAACTTATGGTCTCTCTAATGAGTCAGCAAACAACTCTTGATCTCCCTTATCTAAATTAATGAGGAAACAATAGCTGATACAAAACGAATAATTGTTCTAGCAGTTCAGTCATAGGCATAGGAGATCTATTCCGAATTTCGAGACCCAAACTGCACGAAGCACGTTTTTTCCACTTGACGCTTTTTTTAACGTTGCGTATGCTACCCACAGTTACCGTAGTTGCAGTGCATTGTAACACCAGCAACCACTACTACCAAAACCACCACCACCGGCAGTCGCGTAACAACAATCTCAGCATAAATCAGTTGTATCTGCGCGAGTTCCCATGGATGCTTTTTGCATGATGGACGTTTTTTCGCCTTCAACTTCTTTTTTCTCTCTCTCTCTCTCTCTCGGTCTCCTTCGTTTTCCCTCTTCTGCCCCTTTCCATAACAACGCTGACGATGTGCAGTTTTTGTGTTTAGTCCAAACAAATTTCAAGGCATGAGAAGTTCGACGCTAAAGTTGCGATACATGTTTATATGCATAAGCTCCCAAATCGGTATTTAAATGTGAGTTATGTTTCGGACGGACTGCACTGCGGGTAAAGTGAGGATGGTTGTGGTTGTGCTGTTGTTGGAGATGCTGGTCAACTTTCACTTAGCCTAAAATCTCAACAATTTGCCGACTATGACTATGTCATGACACACTCGCGTGTGTGAGTGTGCCTTACGCGCGTTCCTAACTAGATTTACATGTAGACGTCAGTAAGTTCGTTACTAAACACTTCTTTGCTCTCCGCAGATATTTTGATTGGGAATAATTAGGTTTTGAGTGTGTACCCATGCGGTGTGGCGGCATTAGCATTGACAGTCAGTATGTGCCTTGAATGCCGAGCGATAGTTTTATGTGTGTAGCTTGATTGGTGGCAAACGTACTGAACGATTAATCGTGATCAGTCGGTGAAGTAATTAATTAGGTCATTTTTAATTTACGTTAAATGGATATTGTTGATATACATACTTTATTAGATCTGTTTTAAGTGTATTATACAGAGTGAGCGGCTGCGTTTGGCGCCGTTTTTTTAAGGACTTTTATTTCGATTGTCATTAATAGTTCTGTACTGTGCATATAGTGTTTTAACATGAGATTGATCGCATAAAGCTCGATTAAATACCCATTTCAAGATCAAACTGAGCAAATATCCTCACCAGCACGATCAACTCCAGAAATTCACGTAAATATTCAGTAGAATCAAGCTCAAAAAGGGCAAATGGAATTCAACTCAGATCATAAGATGACGAACACAGACTAAAGATCACCAAATTACTTGAGTGGCTCATGTGAAGTTGGGCACATTATAAGTTCTTTGCCTCGTCAATTCATAAGATTTACATTACCCCGATAAAGACTCGTCACACAGTCACATCACGATAGTTGGTTTTAGCATAATTGTTAGTTCTTGAGAATTAGTATAACTCACACAGCTTGACATCATGTTAACAAGCACCTAAATATTCAGCACTGAAGTCTCACAAAACAAAAGCACGAATCATATATCTTTTCTTATTCCTCATATGGCAGAAAAAAGATACCGCAAATATTCATTCAAAATCATTCCTTTTTCCAAAAACCATTTCTTGCGTCTATTTTGAAGTGGCAAATCTATTTTCGTATTCATAGAACGAATAAAAATCAAAACATTATCAACCTGACACAAGACACGCAACCGAATCTAAAGTGTGTACTGTGTACGAATTCCATTTAGTCTGACTGGTCTCTTGTCTCGACTTTATCTTCGTGATCCCTATATAGATGATCGCGATTGCGACGATAATGATCATTATCCACATCAACACTGGCACTGGCACTGTCACTGGAATAGGCAGCTATCATCATTACCATTATCATCTTGATCGCGCGCGCAGTACCGTAATCATCATTGCCGCCGTTCGTCGTTGTCGAGTAGAATCTTTGTCTTCAATCGCAACTAGTGTTCTAAATTTATATGCGTGTATATCTATTTCAGGTTTAACGCGGATTCGATGTGCTTCAATATGAGCTCGCAACTTCTCGTCCCGTCTCGTCTCGTCCTTCTGTTCACTCTGGCGCTGCTGCTTCGGATTCAGATTCAGATAACCAACTCAACACCCAACTCGATCTGGATCGTCTTGGCTCGATTGGCCTAGGCTGGCCTGGCCTGGGCTGGGTTGGGCTGCTTCTTTTTCCAAGAATATTGTATTTCGAGAATTTCTGCGATTCTCTTCTCCTCCTGCTACTCGCTGGACTTGCTGTTGCATGCTGGAAATCTTCCAAAATCCGAGCAGCACTGAGTACTAGTAAAAAATAAATCAAAACAAAACAAGCGAAAAATCTTCAGAACGGCTAGACGACAGACATCTAAAGCAAGCAGTTCTGAATTCTTTCGACTTGCGTGCGTCTGTCTCCGTTACCACTGTCATCTTTTCCGAAGTCATCACGGTTGTCTGCTCTGTGCAGCATGTTTTCAAAAACGACCGACTCAATGGATTTTTTCCAGTCAGAAACACTGAAGCAATTGAAATATTGGACTGTAGCTGTAGCTGGATGGCACGGCTGGTTGCTTGGTTGTTTTGTGGCTATTTTTGAATTCGTGCGTACTTTGCTTATGTATATTTTGCTTGCGAATCACTGTTGCTAGTTGTGAAACACGCCACTAAAGGCCAATGCCTGAGTGTAAACAGATTTAGGAAATATGTACATGTACATTTTAGATATAAACATTATTCTATGCCGGCGAGGGAGAGAGTCATAAACGAAGCACTCTTAAGCTCATCGGATACCTGATTCATTTTCAGTCTCATCCACAAGACGATGTACATACAAATCATACCGTAGGGTGTACTCAAATGGATTAACGATGGCGATGCTTGAATGCCTTATATTCGAAACGCATTCAAGCATCGCCAAAAGGGAATGTTACATTAAGTTCCAAATTCATTTTGCAATTCACATCAACTTGCTCTTCCTTATTTCCTAAAAGAATTCCCTTAAATTCAGATCATAAAGTGCTGGGCACACTGCCATGAGCGACTCAAACGTGGGATTTCCGTTGTCACAGTGAACGCCTTTGTTGAACACACGTAGCTACCTTCCGAAGGCGTGATCGGTCATAAACATCCTGCGGCTTCTCTTTCCAGAAAAGATCACACGCACAGAACATCAGTGTGAAATGATTCCATCACCCATCAACAACGATGGCAGCAACAAGTTCAAACAACGAATTTCTCAACGAAATTTGAACATTGATGGCGCACTGTCCCGCCAATAGTTTGATACATTCCCACGCGCCCACCACTACCTGACCTTTAAATTGCCGGTACCATCACCACACACCAGTAACAAAATAAATTACGTGCCTTCAGCGATTGCATGTCGGTGGCACGTATTTTCCCAACATTCACTGAATCAAAAAACACGTAGAGTCACATGTTGTCCAGATGTTAGGGATACTTCAAGCTCACTTGTAACTACCTTCTTGGGTGATTTAGGGTCTTAAATCGAAATCCACTGAGAAGTAGTAGCCGCGCGTTATGTGCCAGAGGTGAGTGTGATTTTGTTTTCATTCAACGTTTGAACTGGATAGTATGTGTGTAAGAATGTAAGCTCGCCAGTGTCGGTCGGGAGAATGGTTCCTTTGAATAACTGTGTTCACAAGTGTTTTAAATTAGGCCAAGCATTTAAGTCAGAAAGTGATGCGTTTCGCCTATGACCACAGAGATGCGCGCCAAGACCAATAGCACTGAATGAAAGGAATGTGAAATTAAATTGTTTTCTTTGTATTTATTTGAATAACAATTAAGCGGGCGACGGCGACGTTAAGAAGAAGGCCAAGCACTACAAGTTGATGACATTCTCCTGCCATGTGCAATTGAATTTTGAAATTTGTGTGCGTTGTCTCTCAGACACATGCCCAACAATGAACCTCAGAAAATTTTGATTTACAAATGACAGGTGATTAACCTTTTTGAATTCATGAGTCCACGTTTAACCT
This sequence comes from Eristalis intricaria, assembly GCA_964034865.1. Taxonomy (NCBI): domain Eukaryota; kingdom Metazoa; phylum Arthropoda; class Insecta; order Diptera; family Syrphidae; genus Eristalis; species Eristalis intricaria. The sequence continues at coordinate 88,734,730 of OZ035875.1, read as the reverse complement.
TGACGGTGTTCTTCCACACAGCCCCTTGAGTCGCCTACAAATCGAAACATAATTGCCATCCATTAATACGGCCAACTACAACTACTGAAAACTGTTTTTGTGTACCAAATGAGTACATGTTTTTTCCCAGTCGGTTCTGTGCCAAACAAATTAATATTCGTCGGAAGCCCTAGGGCGAGCATAACTTATCGTTTACAATAATCTCTACAAGCAGTTGTCCCATTTCGCTTCAAACGTCATAATTGTAATCGTTCGCACTGATCTTTTGCATCTGCAGTGTGAGTGAGCTGAGCACTCTGTTTGATAATTTTTATGTATATATCGCAGACAATCATAACAGCTGAGTTCATAGCTGCATACACAGAACACTTTTTTCGTTTTTTTTTGCGTGGTCTACTAAGTAAAAGAAATGGTCCACCAAAGAGCCTATATTTATTTTCTTGTCCTTTCTGAGTTCTGAGATGTACTCAGGCAGTTTCCTTATGCATTCTACATTACACGTTAACTCACTCTATCTATCCATTACAGATCAAGCTTTGTCGACGGTGATGATGTCTGTCTGCAACATCTACATCGGCAGAACAACTGAGCGTTGACTTTTTGTTGCTAATGTCGTTTTTCTCACACATATGTATCCAATCGTATCAATTTACTTACATATGACCACCACAACTTATGGCTGTAGTAAGAGAGACGATGAGTAAAACGATCAAAATATTTTTTATGAAGACGAAGTTATTCTGGATTATGCTCGGCGAATATGACGTTTTTAATGACGATGTGAGGGCAAAGATGATTCTAATCACCCGTCTGTGCTTAGCAACATTTCTCGGTCTGAGTGTGAGTTTAGCGGCGGCGATGGCATCGGCAGCACGAGGTTACGTATTACTAACAACACGTGTTTTGAGTTTAAATGTGCTTCTGGCGGACTTCTTTGAGATATAATCGATTCGCGTGGGTGGATGTAATCAAATAACTGATGGACTAGTTCATGTTTTCAAATTGGCGCCACTTGCATGCATTGATAGAAACTTTCAACTGATCTCCTTTCGACTATAACATGTGGGAGCCAGTAAACTTAAAAAATAAGCGTGTTCCTAAATGGGTCACAATAAACAAAAGTAAAAATAGACGAAGTAATGTCCTTTGTCGAGACGGTCTAGTTTTTTGAAAATGCGTGTTTCGCTTTGTTTTTTTTGTTTTTTTATTTTCAGTGTAGGATTCGGTTCTAATGTGAAAACACAATAACATCAAACACCCGGTTTCTTTTTTGAAACATGTTACATCTGTCATAAATTTCTGAAATGTCATCAACAAATCGTAGACACAAACCATGTTGCTGACAGGTGACATGGTGTTTGTTGTTCTTTCGATGTTGAACTAATTCACGCAGCAATTATCACACGACCAAGGACCTTTTCGTGAGACATGAGAAAACTAGTGTGGTGCAAGAGGTAATAATTGGCAACAGAAATCCTATGACTCTGATTCATGTGATCAGAAATACATCGAAAGGAAGTACAGTGAACTCCCTCTTAAACTGTTAAGTGGACGATTCTCTTAAGCGGCCAAGTGTGTAATAAGTCGTGTTTTTTCCTTTTTAACGCACGCTCACTCATGTTGACAAAAAATACCGTTGACACTTAAAGGAGAGTTCACAGTATTTGATAAAATATATTTAAATCATTAAGTTTTCTATGTTTCTATGAGAAGTTTTTAGTTTAATTTATCTCAACTACAGGCCTAACTATATTGCGCATGAGTGTGCATGAGCTAGTGTAAAATTGTAATGAAATTTTTCGTAATGTTTTCTCATAAGACCTAACTAGCCAAAATGAGCATTTTCGCGCATGTCCATATGTCAGAAATTCTTCCCGTGTATGCATTTTTCAGTTCATACCAATATCAGCTGATTTGCACATTTTCCCTTTCATCTTCTTATCACATGCGCTCTAGCTCATGCTTAACAAAACATTTGTGTGGTTGTGCCAACTGCCCAATTTGCTTATTCTTAACGAAATGTTCACAATCCTTCGTGAACTCGAATAAACTTTGGGTCATGTGGGTGGCTGTATTACCTCACTCATCCATGTTTGACACTAGCTCATGCGCATTATAGTTGGCCCTTAAAGTATTTTTAATTATTATTGCACAACTTTTAACACAAGCTACCAGACAATCCATGGTCATTCCGCCACTCTTCTTAATTGTTCAAATCATGTATTCCAGGGAGCAACCCTGTTAAACTACAAAAATCAATTCTCATTACACCTTCTTTGGCTATCTCTGGCATTCTTTCAAGTACCCGAACAGATTCATTTGGTTCTAATTAAGGTACGGAGTCAGTAACCTATGAACACACATGCAAAGTTTCTCATGTATTCATTAAATTGTTCTAACCTTAAGCGAAACCTTTCTCACGTCTCAGTTTCATTTCAAACACACTACTCGTTGGCGTTGGCGTCGGCTTTGGTTGGCATGTCACAAAGCTTGGGCTTCAATGAATTACGTTCAGCAACTTACTGGTAGCGCGAAACGGAAGCGAAATGCCATACTGCTGTAATTCCATTAGATTGCAATTTATCTTCTACCTGCCGACAATCCTATTAGTCCGTGTCTCCATGTAAATGCACCTCATCCGGTATCCAAGGTACGCGATTGAATATTTGCGACTATCGAATTTTAGTTCTCCTTTGTGTCTATCAATTTCAAAATATGATATGACATAACAGTCGGAGAGAACATCAGATTTGGCTTAAGAGGCGTGTTCACCATATTTTTACGTAAACGCCGCCATTTCTGATACAGGGTGTTGTATGTTGTTTGTGTGATGTATCATATTGCAAAATAATAAGCGAATGCGCGGAGTGCACGCGTCTCAAATGTAGAAACGACGCCGACGCCGACGTTGAATTTCCCATTTCACGAGTACTTGGCTTTCTGGCTATTTTCACAGACCGACGGATGAATCTCGAGCACAGTACTTGTACGTTGCTGTCATCCATTGCCGGTCTCGTTGTCGCAGTCGTTAAATGTGTTTCAATTTCAGGGATTTTCATGGCGCACTACACTACACAAAATTGAGATCACCGTGAACGAAAGTGTAAATTTATTAATGGCATTGGCAGGCGGCAAGCAGCATGCGGATTTATTTGATCCACTTCGTGCGGGTGCGGACTGACTCAGTGTACCTACTCTGTATTTACCGACGACATAAACATTGGATACTCAGGCCACTGCTGTCTGATACAGAGAGCGAGTGAGAGAGGGAATGATGCTTTGGAATCAATGGACTCGATTGTTTATTGTTAAATGCCTGCGCAAAGCCTCTGTGTGAAGGGGTGATTGACTGGCCAACAATCGAGCACATAGCTGCGAGTCTAGCTTAAAGTTAGTCCTCGTTAAATGGGTTCATATTGTGACCGACCTCTGAAATGTTCAACAAGGCTTGAGCTTTTTGGTTGGAGAATTTATTGGTTTCGGGATGTTTCGCTTGTGGGATTTACTTTAATTGAACAATCACTATGTGAACCCTTGAGATGCTCGAAACGTTCTATTTACTGGTTCTGTCACCGTTCAGATATAATTATGAAATGTATTTATTGACAGTGCTGAGGTGACTAATATCGTACAGAAATCGCGTATAATTAGCATTCCGTTCTCCTTGAGAAGATTTCTCTCAGAAATTACTCAGACTTAAGTGCTCAGTCGCTGACTGAGAAATTCGTCTTGAAAACGCAAAAATAGCAAATTCAAATAAACTTAATGTACACCCAAGCATTTTGTCCTCAGGTAAGAGAACATAGCTTTTCATGGCTCTATCAATGTACATTTCATTTTTTTTTTCGCAAACCAAAGTCACATGCAACTCCTACACGTGAGCCTTGCTATTCGGTTTTGCGCTTTTCTGGCACACAAGATAAACCCAATTTTCTGTCGGCGTTTGATTGAAATCGAAAAGCAAAGCGAAAACTAAAGTTGGACATAATTTCGCTTTAGACACGTATGCTCTTCCAAGTGATTTATTACAGCACATTTCCATCCCTCCAAAGCGAACTCCTACGAAGAACAATGTTTTACGAAAGCAGGTGTGCCTCGGATATCTCTCCCTCTGTGTGTAGATATCTGTCAGCCGATCACAAATATATTCAACGATTTGTTTGACAAATTTGGCATATCATTGCAAAAAGATCTTTGTGAGCTTAATTTGTCGTTTGTCGTCGTTAGAATTTACCGCCCTCATTTTCAGATACATTTCGTAGCAGTTGTTGACTATCGCCATATAGATTTGAGTGGAAGTAATCAAGTGGTTTTTTCGTTTTCTTTTTTTTTTGTTTGTTCGATTTTGTAATTAATTAATTTAATTGGTTGACAGGCAGCGTAGAATGCGTGTATACGTGTGTTTTTGGGGTGAAATGTGTATGTAAGAATTTCAACAATTTTTCATTGACATTTTGTATATACACAATGTGTCTGCATTGTTCATATGTGTATTGGTTTAAACTGTATCTTTGAGAAGACTTAATAAATGAATGGTTCCAATGGGATGGATTTTTTGAGAAATACGTTTTGAGAACGTGTTCCTTTTCTCCGTTCTTTCAGTCTATAGCGTTGAAGTACAGGACGTACGATCACGATCAACTACATACAATCAAGTTCTTATGATTTTTCAACTAATCACTAACTTTGAGCAGCACTCTTGTACATAAAATGCGCTGGGACTTTAGTACAATATTTTTTTAATGGACATGAGTAACTTTTCGCAAGTGCTTACGCAATGAATGCGCTGGAATTTCAGTTATAGTCCACAGCATTAATTTAATGGAAGTATGAGGCGTTATCAATATCTAATTTAAAGAAGAAACATTTCGCTCGGTTTCGTTAAGTTTCGTTAAATGTTACTTACTTAAATGGAAGTGAAATCAATCGATTTCTAAGTACATACATGAAAGTGCTGAAATTTTGGTTCTTGAATTACGTTTCGTTAACTTTCGTTTAGTTTTACTTATTTAAGCAGAAGCAAAATCATTCGATTTGATAAATCGAAAAATAAATGACAGTGATGAAATTTTGCTTCCTCGAATTTCATTTCGTTAAGTTTCGTTCAATTTTACTTATTTAAGTAGAAGCGAAATAAATCGATTTCCAAGTACATAAGTGACAGTGTTTTCGCAAGTTCTGAGTTCCGCAAGTTCCGAGTGCAATTACGGTTACTTGAAGGCAAACTTGAAGGCACTTTTGTGCACAATTCGTTAAATTCTGATATAAGTTTCAGTTTACTTAAGTGATCGCGATCTGCACAAGATGTTTTAGCAGAGCCATCTTCAACCATTTAACTAACCCCATTAGAAAAGATAGGGTTTTGACCGCAAATAGATCAGAAATGTAGGTTCCCTCAGTACCCAGTCAGAGATTAGTTCAGTGAGAGTACTTTCTAAAGTGCTACTTTCCATTCTAAGTGTTGGCTGTTTTTAATTAAACATAAATATACGAGTAGATTTTTGTTCATAAAAATTCAAATACACACTGAAACACTGGGGCACATCGGAAACCATATGTACCCATATCGGTCGGTCGACGACCACCTCCCCCTTCGTTGTTTTTCTTTTTATTTTTTTGTTGTTTTCTTTTTCTTATTTCTCTTTATTGTTTTTGTTTTTGTTTTTGTTGGTGTTGTTGTTGCTGTTGTCTTGTATTATTGTTGCTTGTTGTGTGAGCACAATCAAAGGTCAATCGAAAAGGAGATGAAATTGAAATATACCGCACATAAATTTATTCGTTCTCAAAATCGCGGGTGTGTGGAATAAATTATTTCGGTCTAGTGAATATTACCGGAGCGTGAAGTTAGCGAAATCGAAAAAGAAGGTAGCTTCTACTACTTCGTACTTATAAATTGTACGTACGCGTATGTACGGATGTACGTGTTCTTCTCTTTTGATTTAATGTGCTCTTGTATTATTGTCTGTACTAGGTCTGGTAAAAACAAAATGCGTTTGCCTTCTCACATTTTGTAATTGTCCATCTTCGCTTTTGATGACTATGTACGAGTAGGAGTACAAGTATATCCGCAAGAATACTTATGAGGGATTCACACGTACAATTTTCAGCATGTGTATAATCGTTGGATGGAAATCTTCAATGTATGAAAGAATACAAGCGGACAACTTAAAGTGGTATGTATTTTTTTTTCTCCGCTTTTTTTGTGTCTTTCGTTGAATCTCTTTTCTTTTAAATAAAAAAAATGCATATTCATGGTGAATTAGAATAATCTGAAAGCAGAGAACACGATATGCACCGCTTAATGCAAGATGGACAAAGCCACCATTAGGCATTTCTAGGGCTAGGGCAACATTTTGTGGACATTTACATTTTTCAAATACGAAATATGAATAACTTGTTATATTCTCTTAACTTTTGAACGTTATATGCTCACAGAGAAAAGAAAACATGAGGAAAACGAATGAAATAATATTGGTTTCTAGAAATTTGCAATGAAACCGTGAGAGTAGCCACTACATTAATTGATCGATATTGAAAAAATCGCTTTCAAGAACAAATCGTTATGTCAATTTGCTTGAATGTGAAACAATACAATTAATCTTCTTATCCATGCCGCTTGAAAAAGGCTGATTCACAATCGATATAAATAAGAAAACTTAATAGCCAGACCTTCCCCCAGTAACAGCGTCTCATGGGCGCGTATGCACATACGACGCTCGTAAATATCCATGCGTAAGTGCGACTTTTCAATTTGAATTGAATTATCTCAGTCATATGACACTAGCGCTTAAATGCTGTCAGTACTCTAGGGCCTTGTAAAGACACTTTGGAGATAAAAAAAAACAAACAAGGGGCTACTTAATAATTACCCTGAAAGGAGCATCCACCCCTTGGGTTAACCTATTAATTCAACCAATAGATGCCGCTTCTAACACTCAAATCTATCTGATAATGCATTTGGAAACATTTCTCAAGCTGTTATTTACTGCTCTATCTTTAGATTGTCGAGTAATTTTCGAGAAATAATTTCCAAGCAAATCAATAAACGTCAAATCAAATGCATCTCAATCCAATCCCTCATTCATTCTATCGCCACACCATCTGCTGCCGCCACCACTGCTGCTGCTGCTTCTACTACTGCTGCTGGACAAGTGCTTTTTCATATGCACACACAACCAAACTCGGACTAGGGGTGCTACATGCAGATATAGCTGCAAGAAGGCAGAAGATAAATGCAGTACCAGAAGCGCACTACAAACAGAATATTGATTGCCACTTGAACTGCATCGAGCGTAGTGTTAATATGTGGCAAATTGATCGCTCATGTTTTCATTTTCGATGAATTTCAACATCGTATCGCCCGGAGAGCGTTTTCATTTTCATTTTCATTTTCATTCCGTCCATTTCATTTATTTATTTTGCGTGTCCCGACATTCGCTATTACATATATGTACATATTTCGATAGCTAACTGAATGGCAGTACGAATGTGCCAGCCAAGTGGCGCTTTGCCATAGATAAGACAAATATTCATTCATAGTTTGGAGTGGGTTTTCCTTAGAGTATGACCGTTTTACGTCAAATACCACGAGGGTGTGTGCTTGCAATTGTTCGGGGGAAGTACAATTTTGAATGTGTGGCTGGGACTGTAACTGTGACTGTGGGTGAAATGAAATTCTATCCGGCCTTAGTGGTTCTTCACCCTGCCAAATGGACTGGGTGATACATATAAATATTGGATGCCAAATGGACGTGAAATAGTGAAAATAAATACAGATGACAACATCGCAACTGTCACAAAGAAACCAACATCACAATTAAACAGTCAGACAAGTCAGTTCCGGTTGTAAAGCATGTCAGTGACGGTGACTTTTGTTCATGGGAAAACATGACATGCTTACGACTGCAAGCCGCGGCAAGTAGTGAACCTAATTGAGTCTAAGGACAGCTAAATTAGAAAAGATTTTCGCGTTTCAACTGAACTATTGTAACGGCTGTGGTGGTGGGGTTAAATGGTGAGCACAAATTCGAGCGAGTTTATTCCTATCAAGGTCACTTTTAAGGCCGTGTACACATATGTGACAGGTTCCTTTATTTATTTTTGTCTTTGGAAAAGCTGAGCATGTTGTTTTTTCTTCTTCGGCATAAGTAGCGGATATGCCTCAACGTGAGGTCTAAGAATAATGATAGCTAGATAATGTTCACGTGAAAAAAAAACAATTACGTGGTCGAGGGAATGTTCTTATCTTCGTAACAAGCCGTTTTCATTTAATGCACTTATAGACGGATTGCTCAGGGATTGATTTCTGCAAGTTTACATTTTATCATCAAGTTCTGAGAATACCCAGCTGTGGTCAGCCATGGGTTATAAAAAGTTCAGTCTTAGGAAAAATAGCGTCTCTGTAAACACATGCCCACATCTTGTAGACTATAGTAGTCCGATCAGCATACTGGTTGACATTAAGATTTGTACGCAAATATACCCCTTTTGCAGCAACAGTTGAAAGAAAGGCGTAAACTCAAAATTAAGGGGCATGGAAACATTAAAAAAATACGAAAAAATACAGGCAAGTCGTGACAGATTAATTAATGTTTGGAACTCTCAAAACTAACCTCGACACTAGCATACAGAAAAAATTCAATAAAAATAATTATTGTCATCCAATAAATCCGTATTTTGTAACAATTAGCAAGTGTGATACCACTCACAACCAGTTCACACATCTTCTGGTGTTTCACAATACAAACGCAGACAAAAATCAGATCAAACTACATGTATTTATGTAAATTATTATTTTTCAACTCACCATAGTCTTCGCGCACAGCTTTCATGACCGATTCAGTAACGCGTTGTGTCCTTCGAATTGGCTGTCCCAAAATTTGAAAATTACTCTGATCCATTTGCTGCACAAACAGTATGTAGATACGGCCCTGTTCCAACTCTTCGCTTCGCACTAGGCCACGAGGAACAAGCTTCTCCTTATAAATATCGCATACAGCGCTCGTATTGCGCTGCGTAAACTGCAAACGCATGTAATCGTTTCTTTTCAATGAGAATTCGATCTGTCGTTTGAATACCTTTTGCACAGCAAAAGAGACTGCGAAGTTAGCTAAACGATCGGCTTCCATCGAGATTATTTTACTCTCGACGACGGTTGGCGCTTCGAAGGCTAGCTGTGCGGGATCACGAGCTGAACAATAGCGTCGTTGACGTTTACGATGATTGTTGTTAATGTTGTTGTTATTATTTCGTCTATTATTATTATTGTTGTTGTTGTTGTTATTTCGAGAATTATGATTTTGATGATGTTTTGACGAATGTTGTTGATAGCTGCCCGCTGCCGATGAACTAGTATTCCTTAGATATCCATATGTTGCTGAGTCTCGTCTACTGCGCGCCGCCGCCGCAGCCAGCAACATTGTTCGATTATGCGATTGTTGCTGCAGCAATTGTCGGAGTTCGGCACTATCAATGAATTTTATCGGTATCGGTGGTGATGATGATAATGATGATGGGGATGGTGATGGAGATGTTAATGGTAATGGTGCTGACACCATCTCGGCTGGCTGATGATGAAATGTTGTTGCTGCGACCCGAACTGGACTGTGATAGTTTGCGTTTGATTGATTGGCGGCGTGTCTTCTTAATTTATTGCTTCTACTATTACTATTGTCATATGCACTTTTAGTTAAACTATTTGCATATGACCTAAAATTAAAATTTATTTGACTATTAGAATTTGGAACATTTGGAACATAATAGTTATTATCGTTGTTATTATTATTATTATTGTTATCTATGTTGATGTTACTGTTACTGTTGATGTTGTGATTATTGTGGTTAATGCTATCTGCGACATCGGCGATATCAGCGGCTGCTGTGGCTGCAGTTTCTGCTGTGCCCGCCGTAGCTGCTGCGGCGTATGCGTTAACAGGAGTCTTAGCTCTGGCATTGTGATTTCTTAAACCACTAAATACTGCTAACGGATTATAACTATCATAATATTTAGTATTTGTATTGCTTATGCTGCTACTACTTATGTAACTACTACTGCTGTCACTTTTTGTTTGTTTGCTTTTAATTCTATTACTATTACTGGCGTTTGGTCTGTCAAACCACCAGTTTGAGCTTCCGCTAGCTGCAGGTGTTATCCGTAGTGCTGTATCTCCTGAGTTTGTATTTATTGGCAGATGCATACTTGTTGCATTTGGGCAGTAAACTGATAATAGTAGCAATGTGACCATAGCCGATAGCCACAGAAAGGACATTTGATACTTTAGACTCCATTTGCGCAATTCTCGCGCATACATGGCGTCCCGTGTGAAGCCACCCCCCGTTTCTAAGTTGAAATTGTAAAAAATTATTTTCTACCGGTTTTTGGATCACCGCGGGGTTGTTTTTGTTCACTCTTTAATTTTTTTTTTAGTTTCTTTTATTATCGACAAATACGATAAGTTATTGTCTTTGTATACACACACAGATTAACCGATTTCTTTTTAGCAACAAATAATCTTGTGCCACTTGATGATATCTCCTAAGCGACGCTCCAAATGTATATCACGGGTGTGGGTAAATTGTCGTAGAATGTAATTAGAATCGTGCCGATAAATGATCTTCATTGTTGAAATGTTTTAATTCTCAAAACAATATCAAAACGGAAGTCAACCAAAATGTTTCGCAAGTCCTTTTGTGATTGTAACTTATGATTGACAGTTCAAACGTCTTCGTTTAGAGAACATTTTCAAAGAATTCTTCTTAATAAAATTTATATTAGAGTCGTATTTAATTCGGATTAATTAATTTCGCGTCAGTCTGCTGTTTTGCACAAGAATTTCGGGCACTTGACACACTTCGAAACACACAATTTTTTTTATTTATATATTTTTTTTTTTTACTTTTTTTGCTTGATTCTCACTTTTTCACCTCAGGTGAGAATTATTTTTTTTATTTTATTTATTCGCTTTTCGTCTAACACACTAAAATCTAACACTTTCGATAAATCTATAAGTCGGGGAGAAACAAAATATTAAATAAAAAAATAGGAAACAAAAAAATTATAAGTGCACAATGCGCGGATGCGTATGCGTTGAGCGCGTATTTCGTTACTCGACGAACCTCGAAGATGATTATTTTACACAAAAATTTCTCTCTCGTTTTCACGTTTTTACTCTCCGCATTAGTAGCATGTAGTAGTATACGTTTTGTAATATTTTATACTAAATATACATGGGCGATTCGGCTAAAGTATAGCTGAACAGAACCGAACAGAACGTCTGTCTGTCTATATGTACAAGGATGTGTGTATGCTATCAGTTTTATTCTTATTTTTCTTAAGACTGGCTGCGCGCTACTGTTTTTGGGGGCTGCTACTGTCTGTTTGTTGCTGCTACTGCTGCTCCGGCGGCTTGCTACTATTTGACTATGTCTTGGACTCTTTGCCAGACACACTCGTTTTCTAAATTTAGCCGGGAGTAATTATAAATCGACAGAAAACGACGGAGACGTAAAGTAGAAGGCTCAACACGATTCGACTATATGTGAGATGTGAAAAGCATTTAATTTATTTTTTACACAATTTCTTTAATTTTTTTACTCTCCAATTGTAATAAAGCACTTCTTCGTTGAATTTAATTTAATATAATTTTTATTTCATCATTATTAACTTTTTGTTTTTTTTTTTTGAGATTTTTTTTTCCGAGAAGGTGTATGTTTTCTGATTCAACAAAAAAAATATAGTCTGACGTGCGTAAATCTAAAGACTCTCATGCCCGTCTATACGTCTGCGATATTTTTGTTGTTGCTGAGTAAAAAAAAAATAAATAGAACGACCGTCGGGTAGGGTGCCTTGCGCTAAGTTGCCAGTCTCTCTATCTTTCGTTCAGAGTATCTGAATGTGATGTAAAAAAAGCTGGCTACTGTTGTTTATTTCTATATCATTATCTTTCAGTGAAAAGATATACATTCGTATATATATTCTCTATTATTATTATTTTTTGCGGCCAAGCAGTTATCAGTTGGTTAACGATTTTGTGCTTTACGCGATATACCGTACCGAAATAAATTAATTCAATTTTTCATTATATTTTGTCCATCAAATCTTATTCCAAAACCGTGTGCGTGTATTTTGTTTTTTTATTTTCGCAACGGTATGTAAAGAGATTTCACTAAAGGGAAGAATACCACTTAACCGATGCCTTCCTTAGCCGACAGCGAAGACGACGACGAATAACAACCAACATGCGACCAGAACGATTGACGTTTATAAACTAAATCGTGAAATTATATAGTCTTCCAATTCAAGTATCTTAGGAAGCAATGTGAGCCTACTACACCACCACACAAGCAGCGTTTATCTTTCATACAACATTGCAGTTTGATTGAGACAACAGAGTCTCTACAGTGAGATACATACTCAAAATACTTTTGTTGACCGGAATGCCGGCATTAGATATTCGCTCTCATGTACACAGTAGATGTGGATTCTTTATTTTTCTTTTCGCTTCATGTTGTTATATTGTTGCATGAACGCTCGAAAGGAGAACTTAGGACATGTTGTGTTTATAGTTGGATGTTGGTATGAAGTATGAGAAGACTGGTTCGTATCTTTTTCGTCTCGTTGCGTGGTTGTATCCTAATATGTGAACTGTGAAGTTATAAATGCGAATGCACTCCTCTTGGTTATTCTCGCTCGTTCATGATCGCTCACGTCATACCGAATTATTTACACAGATACTCAGTATTCGTGTGCAGTAGGTGTGTGAGTAAGTTCGACGGGGGTGTTTTTGGTTCGAGGGATAGATTGCTTCGCTATTGATTTAACATGAGTTGAGTTGCTCACATCGTACTTCTATTGAATTGTTAAGATACTATTTAAAATTAGATTGCAAATTTGATAACACTGCTTGAGAGGTGTGTAAGGTAAGTTACACGATATCGATGTCTACTGTATTGTTCTAACTTATCTCTGTTTAACGATTACTTCAAATGTGTGCAACTGATTAGATGAGAGTTATGTGTATATTGTGTATTGTACGTGCAGCACTAATGAGTGAAAGTATTCGCAAAAAATACTGACACATTGTACAGAGTGTTTTTTTTGGTTTATTCGAAAATTATCGGAGAATGTCCACAATCAACTTATCGTGCGAAACTCGAGACAGCTGATGAACACCATGTTTAGTCTTTCTTGAAGCATAATCTACATACACCTTCTTAAGCTCACTATATCTTCTCCAGATGATGCTTGGAGTACTCATGAAGTGCACTTTGATGATACCTGCACCTACACTCTGATGAACCATTTTTGTGGCAAAAGTTAATCAGGGCAGCTTGGCTACAGAGAATGAATACGGTAGCACGCTTTCGGGTGTACGGCTCAGTTTATCAGAAAGGGTGGCTCTTTTCCTCTTTCCTGTGAACCACCCGATGGCAAACGGGTTATCGTCTCAGTGGTTTTCTAAGGTAAGAAGGAACGTCGGGAAAAGGTAGAAGCAGATGAAATGAATTGCTTATTATTGGACAGAGGAATGGAGGAATAGTAGGAGGATAACGGGAAGGAGTTTCACGGCCTATGCTAGGTATTCGAAAGCTTAGCTAGTATTCAACGAAATCCTTGGTGTTTTGATGTGTCATTCTGAACTGACAGCTTCACTCTTTCTATTTCTATTTAAAATAATAATAATTTCTTTAGGTAGCGCTGCATTTTGAGGAGGACATGGGCCTACCGTCAAAGCAACCACTCGTGTAATGCTTTCTGCTTCTTTTACAAGTGGAGGGAACATACATTTTAACGCCGACTCCGAACGGCAACGTTTAAGAAGCTATTTCAGACAGTCTTAGCATTATTAGTGACTCGAAAGAGGTGTAGCTGTCAATAATGAAACTTCTACGTTTGGCCAATTGAATTCTAACTACACATATAACATTGTGAAAATAATAGTATTAGTACTTTTTTTAATAATAGTATTATTAATTTCTTAGTAAAGATGAATTGTTCTTCTAATCAGCGAAAAAGAAAAATGTCTTCCCTGTTTGTAAAACAGTTTAATTGTTTATTGCGTGTCTTCCCTGTTTACACGTTCCCGCTGGAATAGTTTAAACTTAATTAAAACATTACTGTGAAGTTAAAATTGGCGTAGAAATTGCGGATATGATGTCAATCCCTTTTCCTTGTATCTAGACGGCGAAAAATTGGAATTTTTCTTCTCTATTGGGGAAAATTCGACTAATATACTTCTGTGGTTATCTGATACGAAGTGATATAAAAAAACAAATCAATGACCGAAGTTCAAACGAATACCATAAAATTGCACATTCCGATCACGCATTTGATAACAAATAATGAATAACTTCATTCGTCAAGCAGCTCCAATGAAAGAATTTCACAATCTTATCTATACTAAGCCAAAACTATATGTTTCCGTTGCAATCATTTTGCAGTTAAGTAACTGGAATTTTTAAACATTGTGCAATGTATGAGTCAAAAATTATTGACTCTCGATAGACTTATATTGATAATAATGATATGGGTGACGAGACAGTTCCAAATGAAGATTGTCTCGTTCTAGACTCTAGAACAGACACTTTTGTCTTGCGTGCCATTGCTTTAACACGAGTAGGTGAAATCTTCAGTTTCATACTGGTTTTTTATGGGGAAGTTCGAAAACGAAAGTATTCCCTGAGGATTGTCAGTGACTTAAGAGAGGTGCAACCGCGAAGTATGAAGGTAGCTAAATTTGGGGCATGAAATTAGGAGTCGACGCACCGATCCAATACTCCAAGGCGACACTTTGCACTTAACTTATTTTCATTGAAATTTATTGAATTTGCCAGCTGCTCTGGCTAAGGCTGCTGGCGTCTGTGATGTTTACAGGAAATATTTATAGATTTCAAGCACACCATAATTAACTTAAGTTAACCTAATCTTATGTAAGAATGGAACGAAGAAAAGCATTGCCCATTATGGGTGCCATAACATTGTGCCAGATGGAAAAATTTGGTACAATGACGCTTTTGAAGGTCTCATTATGGCGAATTTTTCCATTTAGCATAATGTCGCTTTTGTAAAGCGTCATAGAGCCAATTTGGCAATATGTCACTGTGGGTTTGGAAGTCTGGTGTATTTAAGGTATGATGAAGTCGCCCGCTTCGCTCGCTATCAGGATTTCAACCCTTGTTCCACAGGGCTTAACCCGCTCCCGTATATCCACAACTGTCAGGCAGGCGCCTACACTGCTAAAGTTTAATTATATTTATTTGGAATACCTAATAATATCCAAGCACAAAAAGGCCAAACCCCATACTTAAACCTTAGCTCCAGGCGCCTGCCTTACAGTTGTTGACATACCCTTAGCGGTGCGACGAAGTCGCGTGAGCGGGTTTAGCCCTACGGAAAAAAGGTTCAAATTCTGTTAGCGAGCGATGCGAGACACTTGCTGCTTTCAATATACCTGACTTTTTTAACGGGCGCATTTCTTTAGGACAAATATTATATTTTTGGTTTTTAGGGCCAAATTTGGCACAATGCCGAAAACTAGTTTGGCCCTATGACACTTTCAAAAGCGTCATTATGTCAATTTGGCACAATTTTCACGGCACCCCCATTACAAAGGGTCCCGTTTACTTCTAGGAACTTCGCAAAATTAGAACCCTACTAGCCGGGGACAAAAACAATGAAATTTCTTCTGCTTTCATAAAAGGAGCAACATCGCAATCTTGGCCAAAGTGTGAAAATGAAGTCATCCGAGATTTCGTCTATCTTGGCTCTGTTGTGAATACATAGCTCAAACAAAATCAGCAAACGCACAATAACTCTTGCCAAGAGCTGTTCCTTTTCCTCTTAAGCCAAAAATGCAATTTAGCAGTATCCCTATCTCTCCAAAGTTGATTTTATAAAGGCTGGTTTTCTTACAGAAAAAAACACAAATATGTATACCACAGCACCCCAACTTCCTCTACTAAACATTGCGGTTGAATTAAAGACGTGTTTGAAAGCCATTTGTATTTTCCAAATTGTTCAAACGGCAAACAATGTAGGCCCATGAACAGACCCTTGATGAACACCAAGATTATTTAAACTATGTTCGACTTTACTTTTTTATTGTATATCTTTGGTTTTACTTGGCACTGGAGCATTTTGGGGATAGAAAATACTTTCCCTTGGAATTTTATGAATCTTATTATTTTTGCAATCGAATTGAAGTTTGTTTCCATATTTTTTGTACAGACGTGATCCCATTAAGTGTAAATGAAAAGTCTCGCTTGTCGTCCTTCTAAAGTAATCTAGAGGCGGAGAACTTGAAATCGAAAAATTACAGAAATGAAAGCAAAAAAGAAAATGATGTGATTTCGTGAGTGTTATCGCCGCGACTAGCGCGTCCAATTTTCACATGCTCTTCACACAACATCAGGATGTATGTATTTCGATAATAACACCTCGAATTTTTGTTTTTTTTCTTGCTTCCAAGTCCTTGTGTAGCGTGCAAAAATTTAGAAATGATGTCTCTACCTCATTTTTGTTGACACTTGAACCATTGATTCCATCTGCCCATGATAATAATCAACAATGACTTTAGTGTGAGTTTCTCAAATTTAATCATATTTTACAGAAAAAAATAATAAGAATTAATAATGTATGTTAGTCCATTCATGATGAATTGACTTTTCGAAACTAAACAAACCGACAACTGTCACTTCTTTGACAGCTGAATTATTTCAATTTAAAGTTCTCTCTCCTCACTCTTTACAGTCATTCTGTATGGCGCAGAGACATGAACGAATAAAGAAGTCCTCATTACTTTGAGAGAAATTACTTGGATCTTAATCAAGCTCAGTAGTAGCTTCCTTGATCGCATCATCCACTTTTTCCGCACCCATTCCAGTTCGCTTCCTGGATTGCTGTGATGTCTGCCAAGTCCCAGAATCTCCGCGGTCCATATTCTGTTTGTTAACGTGCGTTGTCAACAAAAATGTCGTTCGTATCTTAAGAGCTGACATTCTAGTTTGGTACTTGCCCATCTGCTCTGTACTATGCTTCCACTTACGCAGAAACTCAAATAGGAGGATCATTCCAAGAAAACTTTTTCAAATAAATCATATTCATTGGTAAAAAGTTTTCGTAGACATGAGTGTGCCGAAACAATAAAGGATGGTCCAATGAAAGCGCACGACGAGAATTGTAAGCAAAACAAAAAGTTTTCAGAGAATTATCTTAATATTTTTTATTATGATAGGAGGTTCTATGACAGTTATGTATAGTAGATAATGTAACAAAATATCAGTTAAATGCTCGCCACTGCTCCGGTGGCACATCTCCATCCGATGGTCTACTCTGAGACAAAATTGAGGTTCAGTGTCGTTAATGTGCCGAATTATCTCATCCTTTAGATCTTGAAATGCTCCTGGCTTATTGACGAACTGGGGGAGCATGCACAGGTATTTTCACATTTCCTACAGACCCGGTTTGCTGAAGTTTGCGCACAATTCTACCGATTGTGAACACATTTTGTCGATTATGCTGACCAAAAAAATGAGAAAATGATTTGAACGCCCATTTTCGTAAAAGGTTTCAACAGTCTTAACGCGCTGCTCAATTGTGTATCTCTCCATGGTTGAATTTGTCAAACACTGAAACAAAGAAATGTAAAATTAAGTTGGGAAAGAAAAGTTGACGGTAAGGTGTGACTCACAATTAACATCGTGCATTATGGTTGGACCACGCTTTACATACTCTCGAAAATGTGTGTAGCAATGAATCCACATATATAGTAGTACTCTATCTATTTTTGAAATCATAGGTTATTTTGGCACTGACAGCTGTTTCGAAATCTTAACAGAAAGTCAGTATCATACCGCGGAACGAAATGAGTCGTTTTACGCTTGAACAACGTTGGGAAATAAACTTATTTTAAAATTGAGTGCTGTGTGGCCCAAACAAGAAGTTTTGACTGAAAGGAAACACTGCCGTAAGTGAATTTGTGGAAAAAATTCATGAAACTGGTAAGCTAGTGGACAACAATCATGGTCCCCATCGTCGTATGGTGCGCACAGATGAGAATGCGGCTACTGTGGCCAAGTGCATCATTTGACCATTTTTCTTCGACAATGAGGCTGGGAACAAGGGTTTGGTCAACGGTGGGCGTTACAGAACCATGTTAACCGACTTGTTTTCTTAACTGAAATTGAAGATATGGACTTGGACACCATCTGATTCATGCAGGATAGCGCGCCATGCTACATAGCCTGTGCCACAATCGCTCTTTTACTCACCCAATTATCGTGTTATCAGCGGTTTTGGCGATGTCAAGGACCGATGCCAACAATCCGGATACCAATCAAGCTCAAGTGGCCATTATCGTCCAAGTAATCCGTGAGCTACAACACGAAATCATCAAAAAGGTCTTGGATAATTGGGGTGGCTGGTACTGCGAAGCCAGTCGTTGCAGCCAATTGAACGACGTTATGTTTTATTACTAATGGAAATGTTCGTTCTTACCAAAATACATGGAAAAAAAATAATTTAGTTAATTTTTAAAAATATGTTGTATTTGGTCCACTCTGTACCTATCATGGTTGGCTAGACGATTCTAACTATATGTACCCATCTTCACACATATGAATGAAACCCCCGCAAATGAAATCAACTGAAGACAAGCTTCAAACGCGCACATTAAACCAGCCACCAATGTACATCGGTCTTGATTAGCAACAGCGGCCCCCTGCCCCCATCGCCCCTGGCAAATAACATAAACCTCAAAATTGCCGACTAAAATCCTTCTCGATAAGTGCCCACTTCAAGATGACACTCTCCCATGGATTACCAAGAAGCCACAAGTGCCACTGCCAGCCACTGTCGTCAGCGCGTTACCAAAGCCGAACTCAGAGCACTATAAGAAACCAATCAACAACAAATGTAACAACATTAACCCGATCTATGAAGTTGATGGACCGCCACCGAAATTCCCGTCATCTTGGCCGCCTCAGAAATCTAAGCCGAAGCCCCACTCTCGCTCTCTCTCTCGCCCTGTGACCACTTTTTTCCCACCAACAGCAACCGCACTGCCACCGCTGCTGACCGTTTCTATTCTAATGATAATTTCTAAGACCAAGTTAAGAACTCGCTTTTCCCATGGTTATTTACTTTTCGGGCTCCGGTAAACAATAACCCAAAAATAACACACAGTGGACAACTGTCAACAATGGCTCACCTGTGAAGTGCTGCTGGTGCTGTGGTGCTGCTGCCGTGCTGTTGACTGCGATGGTGGTGCTGGTGATGGTGTTGGAGGTGTAAGAGGTGCCTGCGAGAGGGGCGCTGTTGGAAAGCTCGCAAACATGACAAATGAATCTGTGCCCTGAACCTGGCCCCATAATGACAATAATCAAAACATAGATTAGCGCGACTTATTTTCCCGAAAAAATGTTCACAAAAGATACGAAAATATGTATGTATCTATGTGCCTATCCAGAGACACTGACGTTGTTTTTTTGTTTCTTATTTCATAGCGACGTCTATGTTCGCTGTCCGTTTTGACCATTTTGACAACAATTGTCAATTTAAAGAATTATTCTTCATGGCCTGGCCATTTTTTGTCTGCGGATTAATTACTCTCATTCCCACAGATTTGAAGTCCCCAAGTACACCATTATGTTTGTGTGCGCTTGTGATGTGATGTCTCTCCCTCTTTGTTGGGTGATTCTGGTTTGGGTACTTTGGTTGGACCGGCCGCGCCGCCGCCGCCGGTGCGCCTAAGTTGATGGTGCGCGGGTGTGCATGTGATTGTGTGCGACTGCGACTGCGGCTGTGGCGGTGGCTGCGTTTGTCGCATAGACCTTAATGACTCAAAAGATGTTCCAAGTAGTAAAGGGCGATAGAGCGTAAGATTGGATTACAAGAATGCTTCAATTGGAATCCTTATTGTTATTAACCAACAGCAACCGTGGCAGCAACAGCAGCCGCAGCCAGGAACAAGGGGTTCGCGCCCGAAGGAAAGCGTTAGGGCGGAGAAGTTGTGTATAGCTAGTGTTTACGTTGGTACAATGACTCTACAGTGGAACCGTATAATTGGTGCAGAAGCGAAGGGAGCTGACAAAACCCGCTGGAAGTATTTATCAGGTCTGGCGATCCATTGCCCTTGTAAATGGTTGTATATAGTGCGGTTCGATGGCGTGAAATGAGCTGGCCTTTAATAATTTCACGATGAGAAAGAAAGGAAATGTGTACAAACACGTGATAAAGAAGACAGATGCCGGCGGCGTATTGCTAAAACGACGCCACTTTTATCGGAGTCAACAAGTCACCTGGAACTTTCTCTTGTGCAACTCGCAGACGCACGGGCGGGAGTTTAGATACCACCACACTTAAGGAAGTATTGAACTTGTGATTTTAGATAATTTTGTGTACCTCTTAAGCTGAAAAATACATGCGTAACCAGCTGGCACTGCATTCGTCAAATCACTTTTGACAAGCTTTGCTTCCCACTCTGGTACACAGAAGTGTAGGACGTACCAATTGAACGCCTTAGAAATGACTAATTGAGTAGATTTATTTATCAAACGCTCCTGCCAAGGCAGATGTAAGACCAGGAGCTGCTCAGATTTGTCATGTGAGACCTTGATCCATATTGAACTGCCACCGGAGCTACACACATTCACATGGAAAGTGAAGAAGTGAAGATCGTCCACATAATTTCGTATGTAAATCTTAATATTAATTTTCCCCGTCTCCCACTAGCTATCGTAGTAAGAACAAAGTAAACAGTGACTGCGTTGTCTACTTCACATAATTCTTTATTCATGCCTAGTTGATCACCAACTGAACTGTATAATTATCACCCACAAACCGGGTTGACCAAACTTTAGGATGCATCACTGCGTCCGTCCGTAGCCATTGGCCTCCCCTCAGCCTGCTCAGTTAAATCCATCCATTAATATTTTCTTTTTGTTTCTTTAACGTCCAAGGCTCTGTAAGAACGTTTGACATATGTATGTGCATGTTAATGCGCGACAACCTCACTGCTCGAAATAGGAAAGGATGCACCCACGCATGAATATCACAAATTGTCTCGTTCTGCCACAGTGTCTGCAGTGTCTGACTCCATCACTCTTCCAGACAAATCTCATCAGTTTAAGTCAGAAAAAGGTCATAGCAACCTTACATGGACTCCCGTTCGCTTCGTGCCGACTGTCGACCCAACGATGGTTATCATCTTATAAGACCGCAGCGCAATGACGATAGGCAACATTTCTTTTATCTTCCCTTACTTCCTTTCTCCCTGCCACCGTACATGCACACCTGTAACACATGCCCTCAGATTTACCTCTGTGTCTTTGCCGATGTCGTCAAAGTAATATCATCATCTGCCTCGGTGGCAGACTAAGGGTCACACTGATGGTACCTTGCTGCTTGCCGCGATGACGACTTCGTGTCCTATATTACTGTTTACACGGTGTCATGTGTATGCACTTGAAACTTTGCGCGCTGGAAAGTTGAGCACAATGACAATGACTTCAAGAGCATTCAGATGGCCATCGCCGCCGCAGATGACTGCTGAAGCAACAAAGTGAGATAAAAGTAAAAAAATGCACAATAATCGTAAATAATTAAAACTGAATTAGTGTGGGGAATCTCCTGGTCGAAATTTTCTGTCTAAGGCGGTGTTGTGTGATAACCAATTTATCTGCATGTGTATTTATACACAAACAGAGCGAATGGTGGCGGAAGAGCTTGTTATGAATACCGGCATTTCAGAGGTGGGGGCAATCGCTTCCGATGACAGCTGGTCTTCAAATTTCACACTACACGGCATACGTGATGGCATACGTGTGTATACCCACACTCAGGTACACAGAGATATGTGAACACCTTCGTTTCTGCAGGGAATGGGTTTAAAGCCAGCTGAATGTTGGGGGTGATTCAACGCTGGATCCAACATGTTGATACGTGTTTTTAGCTGCGAGCTTTGGTTCATTCGTGATTATTCAATTATGATGCATAGATTATTTGTTATATTATATTTATTGGGTTGTCACAGATATTGGCGTATCATTCAAAGAACTCACTTCAGCGTTGCGTGGACACTTGTCTTAACCCTTCCACACTAGTTGAGACAGGTTCAGAGTCGAAAGGGTTAAGTTAAGTTAACACCTTAAATATTGAATAAATCGAATGCTTGTCCAAAAATGAAAGGCTGAACATGTTGTTGCGCAAAGTCCGCCCGTGCACGTAGAGTATTGAAGAAAGCTAAGACACCTTTGATCGGGTATGTATAAAATCATATTTGCAATCAAAAAACAGACTAGCAGTTGATTTTTGATTTTTCATTCAATAAATTTAAGAAATCTCTTTTCATAGCAAGTGCAAAGCAAAAATGTTTCGATTTAACCCTCTAAAGTCTACTACTGCCTCTTGGCGGGCTATAGAGAGCTTCACCTCTAGTTTCAAAATTACACTTGACGTTGCAATTTATTTCACCACTGTAGTACGTTTTCTTTCTAAACTAAGTTCGTTTAATGTCGAAAATACAAACTCGCAAATTTATAGTAATATAGGTTGAAAAAAATGTTTTTAAGGATGTTGTATAAACATGGTGAATAAAATGTATTCATGTTGTGTACGGGTTAAAATTTCACTTGGGTATATGTCTTTTGCCCCGTAACGATAAAAGGCGGATTTTGACCTATTTTTACCAGTAAAATGTCCAAAATTCAATTATGGTTTTGTGCTATTTTATGTTTGTTAGGCTTAAAGGATCAACCTGCCTCATTCCCATTGTAAAATTTTTACTGATCATATATTTTTTGGGTCGCCGTGGCGAAGTGGGTATGTGCGTCGACTCCTACGCAGAGGGTGCCAGGATCGATACCCGAATTCACCACCTATCACAATTCACGGCTCCACCTCTTTCGAGTCACTGGCAATGCTCAAAAAGTATTCCTGTCTAGAAAAAGCTTCTCAACTTCGCCGTTCGTAGTCGGCATTAAACTGTAGGTCCCAGCCAGACGTGGAAGAACAATAGCACGCACAGCACGAGTGGTTGCTGAAAAGCTAGGCCCAGGTCCACCTCGGACTGTCGCGCCAACCATATTATTATTATTATATTTTTTGACCCGAATCGGCGAGTCCATTCAATCAGCAATGGTTTATGGATTCACATTGGCCAGATATCTCTCAGTACAAAATGATTCATTTATGTTTCTTAAAAAAAAGTACCAGTTTTCATTAATTCCGTTCAAATACCGATCGTTTCTGTACAATACGTACGCTAACGAAGCAAAATATCTTGGTATGAATCTCAATGCGAAACTCAAGAGGAAGGTCAATGTAAAAAAGAAACGGGATGAGCTCGAACACCGGGGTACAGAAATGTACTGGTTACTTGGAACCACTACTCCAAGTTAAGCAAGCACTCCAAGTAAGCCTATATGGACTTGCGGTATACAACTATGGGGTTGCACCAAACCAAGTAACAGAGGATTTATTTAGTCCTTTCAAAATTTAATTATGCGGGCTATTGTGAAAGCTCCCTGGTATCTCATTAATTGTAATTTACAAAGGGACCTACGGATAACTACCGTCGACAAAGAAATAACAAACTCCGCTCGAAAGCTAAATATCAGACAATGTCATCCTCCAAACTTTGGACATGAGACGGTACTGCCCCGACCCTAACGTACCAGACCGCTCGATTTGGCACAATAATAATAAACCTAACCATGGCAGGTGATTTTAGATAGGTATACCTGAAACATGCGAAAACATCTTTATAAGTAAACTGCTATATAAGGAAACTTAGTTGTATTACAATCTAAATCAAAAGGTTAGAGTGTTTTAGGCAGTAAAAATCTGTGTCTTGTTGAAAATGTTCACCAACTCTAGTAAAAAAAAAACAATTGCAAGGTTTTTGAAATTGATCGCCGTCGCCAAGCCTTTCTTTTGAATGAATGACACACAATTCAGATGTGTTTTTCTCGAGCTTTGACGAACCATTGGCGTGTCAAAGTATCGACCTTGTTATCTTTGTTGCTACAAAACCTTCGTTTTCGTAACTCATTCGCACCAGTGCTCTAGTCAGCAAGTATCAATAATGTTTTAATTTTCAATATGATGACCAAATACGATTTTCCAAAACCAAATTTGTTCTATGCCGTACACTTGGCGCCTGATTTGTGACTCTGCTACTTACTCTATTAAGGACTACTATGTTTGGTTTTTTTTTTATTGTGCCGTCATTTCTAACAAAATGAGTAAAAACGTGATAAGAAATAAAAAGATCTCATACGCATGAGAATAACTCAAGGGAATGTTTTACCCAAATAATGTGAAAACACTGTCCTTGTCCACTTAATACGAACCGTCCTCTTAAAAGGGAAGAAACAATCAACATCATTGCAGCTAACCATTGCAGTACGTGTTGTCCGCTTAAGGGAGTCGTCCACTTAAAAGGAATCCATTAGGAGAGAGTGTAGTCACTGTACCGAGTAGTATCAATGATAAAAAAGGATTCACAGATCCAACAGATATATGAGGCAACGACAAGAGATAACTCTCATGCTCATTTTGCAAAGTTTGCATCGCTCAGAAAATTCGGAGGGATACTTAATCTGGGTTCTTTCCTTAGGAGATTGTACCATTATACAGAATAAATCACAACAGAGAATGAAAATTATATGTATAAATATAATAAGTTTATAAAGCTACAGTCCGAGATGGACCGGAGCCTGGCTTCTGCAGCAACCACAAGGCTAAAAGTTGCTTACAGCGATGGCATCCAATTAAAATATGATATGTATTTGCTTGTAAGCTATATTAGTCAAAAGTTGTAAGGTATCTTAGGGTAATTTTGTTCACTATTGCTCAACTTGCCGGCAAACTAGGAGTTGGCCAACTTGGGAGTTGCTCTCAACTCGTATTTTAACCGAAGAGTTGAAAATTGGTTTTGTTTCACTATTTCAACTCACTGTCTGAAATTTAAAATCCAGAAGTTGTCCAACTTTGAGTTTTTAAATTTCCCCTGGGATAGTTTTAATCCACACATACAATTTTATTTTCAACTTAGAATTCTCACGTGTGTGGTGAAAAGCAGAACTAAGAGCGAACGTTTTCAGCAGCGATAATATTTTGATGTCTTCTTCTTCTTCTTCTGGTGGCGCTACAGTCCGGGTGGACCTGGGCCTCAACCAGTAAGCATCTCCAGTCGGCACGATCTTTAGCCAGCTGTCTCCAACTGCGCACACCAAGTCGATTGATGTCCTTCAGCTGGGTGCGCCATCGGTTCCGTGGGCGTCCTCAATTACGTTATCCCACTGGTTCGCAGTCGAAGACTCTTCGGCCTGAAACAGTGTTGTCAATGCGCTCTACATGGCCCAGCCATCTTAGGCGTTGAATCCGTAGACGCCTGGCTAGGCTCATGCCGCTGTACAGCCCGTACAGTTCGTGGTTGAATCTTCTTCTCCCATAAGCATCAACGCAGACAGAACCAAAGATTGAACGCAGAACTTTTCTCTTGAAAAGACCAAGTGCTTCTTCATCCGTTTTTGAGATTGTCCATGCCTCCGCACCATGGAGCAGGACAGGGAAGATCAAGGTATTATATAATGCTAGCTTGGTCCTTCGAGAGAGGACACTACTAGTCAATTGCCTCTTGAGCCCAAAGAAACAGCGGTTGGCAAGAGTAATTCTGCGTTTAATCTCGGTACTGGTGTTGTTCGTACTGTTCACTTGCGAGCCGAGGTAGACGAAGTCCTTCACTACCTCGAAGTTATAGCTGCCTATGATGGCGTTTTGGCCAGTCATCGATGTTGTGCGTCCTTTCTCGATGACAGCATATATTTTGTTTTGCCCTCGTTCACCGCTAAACCCATTTTGGCCGACTCCGCTTCAATACCAGCAAACGCTTAATTGACGGCTTGCTGTGTTCTGCCAATCACGTCAATGTCATCCGCGTATGCTAGCAGTTGTACGGACTTTTGGAAGATCGCGCCCCTAGTGTTAGCGTGTGAGTTCTGGGCGATCTTCTCAAGAATAATGTTGAAAAAGTCACATGACAGCGCGTCGCCTTATTTAAAACCTTTTTTGACATTGAAGGTCTCGGTGAGTTCGTTACCGAGCTTGATGGAGCAGCGAGAATTCTCCATCGTCATCCTGCACAACCTGACGAGTTTGGCAGGAATGTCAAAACTAGACATGGCGTTGTATAGCTCGTCCCTATGCACGCTGTCATACGCGGCCTTGAAATCGACGAATAGGTGGTGCGTGTCGATCTGCATTTTTGGGTTTTTTCCAGAATCTCCCGTAATGTGAAGATTTGGTCGATGGTGGACTTCCCCGGCCTGAAACCGCACTTATAAGGACCTATCAGGTTGTTGAACTCTTTATCCCTCGGTAGTTGGAGCAGTTGAAGGGGTCTTCTTTCTTGTGTGTCGGGCAAATGATACTGAAGTTCCACTCGTCGGGCATGCTTTCCTCCGACCATATCTTACAGATGAGTTGGTGCATGTACCTTACCAGCTTACCGCAGACAGTCCGTCTGCACCAGCAGATTTATTCGACTTTAGTCTCGATATCGCTATCTTGACTTCGTCCAGGTCGGGGGGACGGAATTCTCGTCGATTATCGACAATTGCGTTGAGTGGAACATTCTGCCTGACAGCGGCATAGGAGTCTTCCTCGCCGTTTAACAGTCTACAGAAATGATCCTTCCAGATTCTCAGTATCGATTGTGAATCTACTACAAGTTGTCCCTGTGCGTCACGACAGGCTACTGTCCTAATTTTGTATCCATTGGATAGTTGTTTTACGCGTTTGTAGAACTTTCGGACATCATTTCTGCCGTAACACCTCTCCATTTCCTCGATCGCGCGCTTCTCAATGCTCTTTCTTTTTCTTTTGGAGAAGCCGGTGCTCTTCCCTTCTTTTAAGTTCGAAGGGCGCACGAACCGGTCTCGTCCTTCTGTCCAGCGTCGCCTATGCTGCTTGCTTCGCTGAATGCGCCTGCCTGCACTCGTTGTCAAGCCAGGGGTTTTTTTTGGGGTGGCGTTTTAAAACCCAGCACATCAGATGCAGCTTCTCAGCGTTTTGACAACGGTTCCATTGTTGGTCGATTGTTTCGGCAGGGTTGGACTCTCTGAGAGCTTTAGGGAGACTCGATCGGCAAAGTTGCTAGCTGTCAATTGCGATTGTAGCTTTCCGACGTCAAACTGTTTTGGTCTTGCTCTACTCCGTTGTCCTATCGATATCCGTGTTCTTACCTTGGCTACAACAAGAAAGTGATCCGAGTCGATGTTAGCTCCTCGGAATGTTCGGACGTCGAGAATGCTGGAGGAGTGTCTGACGTCGATCGCAATGTGATCAATCTGGTTGACGGTTGATTGATCAGGAGACCGCCAGGTCCCTTTGTGGATGTTGAGGTGAGGGAACCGCGTACTGGCTACAAAGAGGTTTCGGCCCCTTAAGAAGTCCAACAGCCTGAGTCCGTTCTCGGACGTGTTGTCGTGCTTTCCAATGACTCTAGCAAAGATGTCTTTCTTGCCCAGCTTTGCGTTGAAATCTC
The DNA here is from genome assembly GCA_964034865.1 of Eristalis intricaria. Taxonomy (NCBI): domain Eukaryota; kingdom Metazoa; phylum Arthropoda; class Insecta; order Diptera; family Syrphidae; genus Eristalis; species Eristalis intricaria. The sequence goes on along the minus strand of OZ035875.1, from coordinate 88,707,185 downwards.
CTAGAACGATCTTGGTGTCGTAGGTGGGGCATTGATCATACGTTTTTTCTTGGAGATCGTAAAAGTCATCTTTGCTGCCGTCATCTTTATCCTCCGTTGGGGCGTGGGCGCAGATCAGGCTGATGTTGCCGAATGTAGCCTTGATGCGGATTGTTATTAGGCGCTCGCTTATGTATTTAAAGCTTACGACTTCTTGCGTAGGTCTGCCTCGAACAAAAAACCCGCATTCGAACAAGCGCTGCCTTCGTTCTTTGTAGCATTCGCCGAAGTATATATCGCAGTTTTACATCCTCTTTTTGCCCGGCCCATCCCACCGCACCGCAAGCTTCGAGGGCTTCCGCAAGTTCATCGGCTGCACGTGGTCTGTTCAGGGACCTCACATTGCACGTGCAAAACCGAAAATCGTTGTCCTTATTTCGTTGTCCATGGTCGTCAGCAGTAGAGGCATCCGTATCCGAGCCGTCGTTTCTGAACTATTTTTTTTTATACGGGGGGGAAGTTAACCCCACGCGCAACCCCCGAACCTGGAGGACCGGGTCCTGGTTTAAACCCCTGAACAAAGGGGCCGCTCCATAAATTGGTTCACCTTCTGTTGTAAAGGCTATCCAGAGGGCGCCGCGAGGAGGCTGTATGTCAACTTGACCTGTGCATTTTGATTTGATGTCTTTATCCTCTATTATCTTTGGTTTTCAGTTGCTGTCGGCTATGATATGGAGGACAGCACAAGGGACTACACACATTTGTAAAGTTTACACTAATAAAGTCTGCAATCGCCTATTGATCCGAGAGCATAAAATTGTAATACGATTTGTCAGAGTGTAATTGCTCGTAATCCGCGGGGTCTGTTAACAAATGAAAAATAATCTATTAAATACTTCATTATTTCAAAAGAAATCGAAAGGGCCAGTATCTTCTCTCGTTTCATGGCAAAGAATTTTGTATTAGTTCGATCACCATTAATTTTGTCCGCTTTGAAATACGATAACGATAAATGAAAACACAAATCATCCCATCATGCATATACATAGGCGGGCAGGCAACTACAATAATGGAAGAAAAGATAACTTACAAACTAACTTCAGCTGTTTCTGTCAGTTAAGGAAATCACGAGTTTTAAAAGTTGAAACCGTACAATTTGAGTGAATGAAAGCAAATCCACAGCTTGAAGAGAAAAATCCCAAGGTTGTGTTTAACTTTTGGTGAACAAAATGACTCTCAAGTTCCTGTTACCTCGATAAGCCTAGTTTTTCATAGTTTGGTACTAGTCTTGGTACTTAAAAAAAAAATACGCGATTGTCTGTAAGGTTTTAAAAAACGTAGTTTAAGTCGAATGGCGCTAGGAATATACTGATAAGAATAACGTAGAGTACCCGCATAAGGTCAGTAGATTAGGATTGTCCGACGGACTTGAATTAAGGCTCCAAACTTTGTCATGTGTCAGCTGTAAATTTGGTGCAACAAACACATCATTACCGCTAAAGAACATCTAAATGGATAATAAAATTGTATAAAAATGTGCAATGTTGCTTTATGTTGGAATAGACATGGACAACCTCAAAAGTGGATGAGGAAGTGAAGTCCTTGGTCTCTTCGAAAAAAAAGTTCTGCGTGCAATTTTCTTCTTTTTTGAGCAGAAGATTCTACTACGAACTGTACAGGTACAGCGACATGAGCCTAGTGAGGCGTCTCCGGATGCAACGCCTAAGAAAATGTGACAAAAAGTAACAGAGGACGCACGCGTTTAAAGTGGCGTCCCCAGGACCTAAACTAACATGCGTGCGACTCTGAAGGCAGCTTGCAAGAGATCATGCGTGTTTGAGAGACTTGTTGGCGAACCAAATGCCGCTTAAGATCTTTTTTCGAGGATACGGCGGGCTTAGCAATCAGCATTCTTACAAGAATAATTTTAGTTCTAATGTAAATCAATTAAGGACACTTTTCTTAAAATAATATAGTTATTCATTTAATTTGCTCCGCCAAAGACCTCCGAAACATTAAACATACTCCTCTACCTGCCACCGATAGAACAAATTGGCAGCTAGTACTGCGATAAGATTAAGATCGCTGAGCAGCTGGAAAGAACTGCAGTCTGGATATTCAACGCTCCTACGCAGGTATGCCTCAGCCCAGACCTTATAGGGAGTCTGAACACCAGACGTTGAAAGGTCCACTGCGAATCTTCAAGGATCTAAATATCCATCTTTTCCACTACTTAATCATTGTAGCGTCTTTCAGGCTGAAACTATAGCGACTACAGAAGCCCTGTACTGGCTAAAAAGCAATGTAATATCGCGCATAGATATCGTCATCTGTTCCGATAGCCAGGCAGCGATCAAATCTCTGAATTCAGTGACTTTTAATTCCAAGACTTTCCTTAATTGCCGCCTTAACAAGATGGCCAAGTATGTTAACATCCAACTTATGTGGGTGCCGGGAACTCTGTGACATTGTAGAGAATCGCGAAGCGGATGAACTCGCTAGAAAGGGCACAAACTCTGTACTCTTTCCGGGTGGAGGCCCACCCTCCACGCCTATCGCTACTATAAAACATCTGCTAAAGCGTGAAACGCTTGCTCAAACAAACAGCGGATGGATATCTGGCACAGGATGCTTCATTACCAAACAACTCTATGATCGATCAGATTAAGCAGGCCAAACCTGACGCCTCTAGACTAGGCCTTGCCTATAATAATTTGTGTAGAAGCTGCATGGACGAGGATGAGGAAGAAACCATTGAACACTTGTTATGTAGCTGCAGTGCTCTCTCATCCCGTAGATTCAGACATCTAGGGGTCCATTTCTTTGTTAATCTTGCTGAACTGAGCAGCATCAGAATCAACCTTCTTCTTCGCTTTATCAAAAGCACTAATTCGTTTGCGGAATAGGTACCCTTGATCCGCGTGGTAACACAATCGGCCTTCGCATACTGTCTGTATGCGCGGCAGTCAGCCACCTCAATCTTATCTGTAACAAATTATTTTTTATTTTTTAGTTCACTTTATTTATTAAAAAAGAAGTTCTTCTCTTTCTTCGCAACTCAGAAAAATTATTTATCGTTTATTCATATATATGGCAAAAAGGTCAAAATTAGTAGTCAACAAGTGCAACCTCGGTGTAAAGGCAAAACAAATTCTTTGTGCAAAGGGCCGTATTAGATGTGCACATTTTGGTAAACAAGGTGTTTATTGGAAATGATTAAGCAAGTGATATTGGTGCAATAGTTCTCAGGTTCGTAAACAAGTTGTTCACTCAAAAGAAGTAAAAAAGTTGTTTATTAACCGACTAGCGGTGATCTTGTTACTGTTGTTTAAAAAAACTAAGAAAAGTTGACTTGAGCCGAAATCGCAGAATTGGGTATTAACTTGAACTTAATTTCTTTCCCCAAAACGAAAGCCTTTGCATTTTTCAATTTTTCAACGGACTTATGGCAGATTGAGTCTCTATCATGGGGTCCTTTAAATCATGATGAATTGAATTATTCCTCATTACATGTACATATGCACATTAAAGTTTTTCTAGTTTGTCATTAACACAATTGTTACCTTCCGACGGATTTGATTTAAATTTTCAGTTTCTATCGGACTGGAAGCTTTTCATTTTTATTTTTATTTTTTACTCAGGCAATGCTGTTTTTTTATTTTTATAGCGGACACTACAAAATTTACGCCAGAGTCCTTTTAAAATATCATCGCGCGTAGTGTACGCAGTTGAATTTGGTGTTTTTTGTCCATACTGATCTCAATAAGGTGAGGATCAGCAGTTTTGGGCACTCACCTTTAATTTGCACGGTCTAAATTCTTTTTCCTTTTGGACCATATGTACGGTGCGATGACACTGACTGCATTTCTGTGCTATGTCCCATGATTGGACTTCTTGAAAAAGCAAAACGATATTGTTGCCAAAAGAACTGATATGTTTGCTCGCTAATGTACATGTTTTCAAATTCATATATAATTTTTTCATATTTATTGAAGCGGAGAATGGAAGTAACAAATAATAAGTATGCAGGCGAGAACCGAATCAATATTTTCATTGAATCTCAATGCCCACCCCTACAATTGATTGGCAACATTTTGAATTCCCTAGAACACATGCCCCACAAACAGTCTTCTTTTTAGCTCCGAATGCCCAAAAAACATTTCAGATCAGTTTCAGATGCAACCACGGCCTGTCATTTAGCCTCTGGGGACAATCATTATTTCCACAGAAACGTTTCCATTACATTGATTATGGCAATCCCTATATTCCCATTCGTATTGCTGTGGGTCCAAACAAAAGCTGACAATTTAAAGAGTGCCACATCGAACTGGAAAACTCCCACCGAACACCAAACACTGACCACAATCGTTGGTCCGGTGGTTGTTTGGTTTTTTTTTTTGCGCAGAGACAAATCGATTTTGTGGCATTTAACTTAAGGCAATCGCACATTAAACGTTCTTAAATCAAGTCTTCCTAACTTTGAGGAGTTTATTCCATGTCGATGGGGTCTCTGGGGAGTATATAGCGACCAGAAGGCAGTGAAACAACAATTGTCACACGCATTCAAGAGATGAATCCCCGGCTGGATGAGCGAGAATAAAAACACTGGCAAACTACGCGCCAAGACCACAATCCATCGATCCAACTCTATGGATCCAACTGGATATGGTCACTGGAAATGATGTTACTTCTGGCCAATGATGACAGTGATGATGACGATGATGCTAAAAACAATCGGTAGCTACGAGCGCGAACAATAAAACAAAACGGTTCATATGTGGAACTGAACTTGAAGAATGCCAGTCCTTGCCTAATTAAGGAAACGATTTTATTTGGTTAAGGTCCCTTATGTGCACATATGAGGACGATGAGAACGCTGTTCACTGAATTCATGAGACAGCGCGAACAAAGTACAACTTCATACTTGATTGTTCTCGGCTCGTCCATGCGATGAACATTATCACCGACGCGACGTGTACCTAATCTAGGCCGACGTGGAATCCAACGAGACAGATAGGTGCCTGCCTAGTCGCGAGAACTGGCTTGTAGTGTAGACAAACAGCTGAGCTCATGTCTGAGATAGATGGGTGACCGCATTGCTGAGCCAACACTTAGACATACTTACTGGACTGTAAGTGGTAGTGCTTGCAATACACAATCGCATTGGAGATTCTGGAATTCCAATGCTGCCTGCTTGATTGGAGTCTCCTTCTGTTCGTTTGGTTCGGTCGACCTATGATGTTGTAAATGGCTATGGACGAGTTTTTTTTTCCTACACACCAAACCGGCCTTGAAACTCAGCGCAAAGCCTAGTGGTTTTTCCACCAGCAAGCGATAGCAGACATTGCGACGTCATGCCTGCCACACGTAGAATCTCGGTGCTCGTTGCTCATTGCGATGACGATGACGAGATGGCCACGAAATTTTATTAAATTCAGTACAAGAGTAGATAGTGCTGGTCCCCAAACCAGACTAGCGGAAACTTCTCAGCCGATTTCGGAAGACTTGCATTACTAAAGAATGCATGGGAGAAATTACCATTTTCATTCCCATTCCCATTCCCTTCCCAAAATGCAGCACATGAAACAATCTGGAATCTGGCTCGCTTGGACGCTTTTATGCTGCTTCCTTCGCCGACCACCAAATGAGAATTATTCATTGTTGTGCATACTGACAGAGTTGTACGTTAGCTGTTGCTGTGGCTGTAGCTCTGTTGCGTCGGCTTCGGCTTCGGCTTCGACTTCGACTTTGACTTCGGCTTCGGCTTCAATTTTAATGTGTTTGCGGGAGCGGAAATCTTCTTCTTCGTCCGCTTAGTTGTTGTTGTTGGTCTCCTCGGCGATGTCGTTGCAATGTTTTGTGGTTGGGAATTGCCCCTTAAGCAGACCTGCCAGTTGTTGTGTAGATAAGTACAGATGCACAGTATTATTTTTTTTTTTCAGTTTTTTGTGTTTAATTTCATTTTACTACTGCAAGTATCCGCATACGAAATTCGTTTCGTTCTGGTCTCTTGAACATCACCGCACAAAGTTAATAAGTCATTCTTCAACAGTCATCTCCACCTTTTTTGTTGGTGCTGTTGTTGTCTGGTAGCTCTTCCGTCAGTATGTAGTACGTACTGCCTAGAGAGCCTGAAGAAATACCTGGCACGGACTACTTTACAAATAGACTTCGATTCGGTTGAAGGTTTTGGAAAATAAAATTAAAGAACGGAAGACGGCAAGGAAGCAACAAAAAAAAAAAAAATAAATAAACGCGATGGCGTTGGTGGCGGTGATGATGATGGAAGTGAGGACAAGAAACGATTTTATTAGCCAAACAATGCAGACGCATTTGCACGGCCAGTCTTATCAGAAATTAAGATCACTCCATGTGGGATTGGTGGGATGTGTCGTCCTCTTTGAAAAATGGCTCGGAAGTTCAACGGAATTAGTGGACAACGAGAGTTAGCAAGTGCAAACATATTCCGACCTTCGTTGTGGTCAATTACTTAAAAGTCTAGCAGCGATTTCGCGAATGGGTTAAGGTCACACAATTGCTGGCAATTTGCAAAAGTTCGTGCGAGTTTCTGAGAAAGGTGGACAAATCTGTAGCGTGAAACGATTGTCAAGCGGGTTCTTTGGACTGTGTCGAAGTCATGGCCGGCGTGATTCATGTGAAACTTAAGTTCAGTGCTCACCACAGAAATGGTAACAATTAACCTTCTAATGTTCAGCGTTTAGCTGGCATCTTTTGGACGTCTATTACGAGAGACGAGTTTAATTTCATGTACAGTCTGTCTCATACGAACACTTTTTCCGGCTTTATCAGCAACATCTTGAGATTTACAAAATCAAAAAAAAATAAAAAAACAAGCTCTTCACTACAGTTACATTCTGGGAACGTTGACACGGAGTGGTTATAGCCAAATGCAGGGTCTGAATGAGCTTAACTTTCATTAATTAAGCATTAAGCCTTGACGACCCTCTTAATTGAAGAATAGACGATGAAATTCGAAAACGCAGACTCCAGACAATAACACTCTACTCGAGTGAATTCCTTTCGAGTCGCCATCATCCTTGCAAGAGAGAATTCTATTCGAAATGTGTGCTAAATAAGGACTCACCTTGTGCGCGATCCATAATAAACTTTCTTTATCCGTAAACCTGCTTGTTACGTGATCACATCACGCAACGGAATACAATCGCTTGCAGCGTGTGCAGCTTAAAATCTACACAGTGAATGCGCTTGGCCTGTGTGCACAATTGCCAATGTACGAAGGCGTGGGAAACTGAAAACAATTTATGCAGACTACGTGAATCACACGATCTTTTATTTCGGACTCCTTGTATGTATGCGTACATGCGGTTGTGATTACTTTTTTGGATAACTTGGCGACATGCAGCATGACACATTGGACAACTTGTCGGCTGTGATGATGCAGAGATGGAGAATAAAAGAAAAGCGCAAAGAGATAGAAGAATTTCCGAATGCCTGGGACTTAAAATACACCGCGTCGTCCTTCCTTTATAAGACCTTGAACGGTGTTTCTTTAAAACACCTTATTTGCTTGAGGTTGTCTTCGTGCGAATCATGATTTAATTTCGAATGGATTGAATTGTACGAGTTTGGTCAGTAATTCAATTAGTCACTAAATTCAGTTAAACTTCTATTTAAAGACAAGGGATACATCTGTTTTCGAACAATTCTTCATCGTTTCGGCATGAAGATAGGACTGTTCGTGTATTTGACCCTCTGTACAACACCCTCCCTCTTTAACGGACCCGGAATAGGTGAAAATTGTGAATTTTAGTTCTCAAATTCCTTGTATAATTTGGATTACCTCCTAGAAAGGACACCTCCTAGAAAGGACTACAATTTTTTTTTGCGAGGGTATTTGAAAGTCTTCAAAAGACACTATGGGGACCGTTCCCACGTACCGAAAGGGATTTTTATCCAGTGAAAACACCTCCCTTGAATTAAAATATATTTCCACTACAACTAAGTTTTACACTTATCCAGTAGTTTTTTTTAGAGATTCTCCATTGAGAGTTCTTGCTAACACCGCAGCTAAGCGCGGGTTGAATTCACTATGCTAGGTCAAGGGGGTTAGGCCTTTGAAGACAGCGAAAAGAGTTTCTTTCGTAGAGAATTGGAAGGACAGCAGAGATTATGTGCTCTTCCAGGCGACGCTTATGCTTACGAGCAAAATTCGTAACTTCATCTTGGACTGATGAAATTCGAAGATCTCTGTGGATGTCGTTATTTCGTATATACCAGGATGCGATGACGATGGTCCATTGATGTCAGTACTTAGCTTGGAATATTTTCCAATAAGTCAGTACATGTCCTTGTATCTATTAGAGCTCCTCACGTTTCTTTTTGACGTGCTTCTTCCATTTAAACTTTACATCGAGAGTCATTCCGAGGTATTTCGCTTCATTGCCGAAGGGTATTTGAACATTATATACGTAAAATTTATATGAACGGATTTAGCTTCGTTATGCTCCATTCGCTGAGTGTTCGTCCATTCGTGTATCCTATCTAAAACACATTGCAATTTTCTAGTTGATTCTTCGACCGTTTTGGCAGTTACCAAAATGGGGGTGTTGTCAGTAAATGTGCCTACGTCCGACGGTATATCGCTGCTATACATTAAGTAAAGGAGGGGACCAAGAACACTTCTTTGTGGTACTCCAGCTTGTATAGATTTAACTAGGGAGTATTCTTTTCCATATTTCACACGGAAGATTCTATGCGATAGATAGTTCGATAAAATTATGCAAGGTTTTCTTGGGAGGAATTGTTGAAGCTTGTGTTTCAAGCCTTCGTACCAAACCTTGTCAAAAGCTTGGGAAATATCAAGAAATACGGTTGAGCAGACTTGCTTTTGTTCAAACGATTTTTCTATAACATCAGTTATGCGATGTATTTGGTCAATAATTTAAAATCAAGATAGACCCGCGGCTGTCCGCAATCGATAAGTTTCACTGTATACCGTTTATTCTACCTTAAAATTCGTACCTTCTCTCGGCTGTGTGAAAAGAAGTAGTGAAGTGTCGCCTTCAAAGACAAACAACAGAAACTTTGGAGAAGACACAAATTACCGCTTCTGCATATTAGTGTTGACACCGCTGCCTGTTTTAACACTAGGAGCAAAAAACATTCCACATGTGAATCTGTGCACACACGCCCAAGCTCGACTACACACAATTGAACAGAAACAACAAAGTATGCAATTTGAGGAGCGATACACACGTTATTGTCTGAATTTGGACACCTTCAAAAGCACTAAGAGAAAACAACGAAAAAGGTTGATATGAGCTGGGCATATAGAAAGATCGGCTTCTTACAGCTTGTCCCCAATAACCGAAAAGGAAATGAAACAAAAGGCGTTTTGTGTTATGTAGTTTTTGTCACTACTGCTGAGGTGCATTTATGAATTACATATCAGCCAAGATCTTGGCTTTAAGCTGAGTAACTTAAGGTGACACAATGTATGCCCAAGTACAATGGGTATGAGAATATTTTGTATACTTAATTAGCAAAATGTGAAAGCAAATTAACACAGTGTTTTATGAATTTGATTAAAGATTAGCATTTAATATTTTATGCTAAATATAAAAATATTTAATAAATCATAAAGCAAGTGTTGCAAATATGGCAAGCAAGGAAAAGCATGAACTGTTCATTTATTTTATTCTAGTTGTAATTTGTTATCATATTTTTTTATTCTTATTATTATATACACGCGGACTCCTCCACCCCCACTCACGGGATACCATAATCTGTTCGAGTTAGAGAGAGGTTTTAGTTTGGCGAAAAAGTTCGAATTATAGAGAGTTTCGAATTAAAGAAAGTTCGAATTAGGGAGAGTCCACTATATTTATTTCATACAATTTTGTTAGTGGGTGTTAAGTGCTAGTTAAGTTAGTTATTAGAGAAACTTGTAAAAAAATTATCGTAAAGGCTTATAGCCTTGTGTAATGTTCAAATCAAAATAAAGTGAGATATTTCAAAAACATTTTAAAAGCTGTTTTAGGTAGAATGGCTCACCACAAGTGTCACTGTTATGGCCGATATTTAGCACACAATTATCGTTATGTTACTTAATATTCTTACTTTATTTTTTAAGGTCACAATACGTTCTACGTATAGATCACGATAAAAGTGACATATAGCAAATATTTCATATGTATTTTATTCAGCATTAGACGCCGTTAAAGAATGGGCAAAAGGTCTTGAAGGCATTGAAGCAATTTATGGTTCATAAATCCACCTCAGCAGCAACAGACACAGAGTCCAGTGGAAGATGTGGTGTACATTAAATTGGGAAAAAAAGCCAACCTTTCCTCTATACGAACCTGGTCCATATTTAGAAAATGATTGGCCCATATTAGCACTTTTCTTTAAACGTAAAAACATGTGTTTAAATGTTGCATGTTTTTATTTTTGTGTTTTTGCTTAAACCAATCGAATTAATGTACCACATTTCAATGCCCAAATGCTATGTTCCCACTAGACAAAATCGCGAGGTTTGATCAAATTTCGCCAAACCGCAGATGGTTGCCCTAAATTTTCGGAATTTGCCAAGCCTCGTTCTATCGACGGAAGCTAGTTGAAACCCCTTTGAATTCACCCGTCCTTGGGATGTTGTCAAACTGAACCAGCCTTCAGCGTGAACTTTGTGCTTTTCTTTCTCGACAATATTATTTCATATCAATAAACAGCTGTTTTGCCCACCAATTCAAAAATTTAAAGCAAGCGACATTTGAAAACAATTCAAACTCAGTGGGAACGGCTTATTGACGTTTCAGTAAAAGTAAACATAACCTTCAAATTGAAATCATTTTTTAAGTATAAACTGTAAATCAAAATTTGGTCTGGGCAAAACATAGGTCTTTCAAAACGGTGAGCATTTCGTGGTGATTCATTTCGTCTTAATAACTGTCATACATCGTTTCAGTGGAGAGGCTACCACAGACATAGTGACGTTTTCACATTTTCGATGAATGGGTTTTGACCACAAGGGCTTAAATCAGATCGTAGATGGTCAACTGGTCTAGGATGTCTCACTACGAAACAATTATGTCCTGCTCCCGATCCGAAACGCTCACTCTCCCTGATCGCATTGGTAAGGCTGAATCTCAGAAACTATTATCGGCAGCATACGGTGCACTGAACCATTTGAACTCACGCCTCAAGATGGGCCTGCCCTACAACAACTTGTACAGAAACACCAGAAACAAGTAGGGGAATGAAGTTTTTGTACACCTCCTCTATAATTGCAGCGACATGCCTTCTTATAGGAGACGCTACTTCGGAGCTTACATCTTCTACAACCTTGCCGAACTAAGAAAGATTAATGTTTGCCATCTTCACCTTTCAAATATTCAGATCGACTAGACCAGCGCGATAACACAATGGATCCATACAGGTCTTAGGGTGACTGCTGCTTGCCTTGAGTCGGCCACTCTACCTAAGATCGGGGACTTATAGACTATCTTCAATTCACTTCTGTACACATCAAACTTGAAACTCACCTTGTAAACTCAAAAAATATGAATTTTTCTAAATATTCCTTAATTCGATTATGTATTCTCATTTCATTCAACTATAATCGACAGAACTTCATATTCAAAAATGTTGTTTCTTATCTACCAAGTCGTTGGCAAGGTGCTGATCACTGAAGAAAAATTAGTTTCCTGGGAATTAGGCTAACAAACTTTCATTACAAGAATATGAACACGCTATTCCGTGCAGAGTCCCATTTCTAGCAATCAACCGGCCTAGAACTAAAACATTTCGTGAATCTTGGGTCACATTCCAAATGAAAAGAATTTGCATATTTTTCCTCGCATTAAAGTTATGCTGGTCGCATGGTCGTAGTATTTTCTATAAGGTAACGAGCCATTAGATTAATGAAAATTTAATTCAATTTAAAATAGAAATTGTCTTTAAAATAATTTTAACTCACTGTTCTCACAGCTAAATGCATTTTAAACGTCCTCTCACTTGTTCATGAAAGGTGACCATCATTAGGTATGTATGCACTGCAATGGATTAAAATATTCTCAAAGTCGATGTATATATACATCTACACACGTCCTTTACCCAAGAGTGTGTCATCAAAACCGTGGCAGACGTCTGTACACCAAGCAAACACGCCTGGCAACGAACGAAATAAAATACAACAAAAACCATCGACAAAGGAGACACAAGACGACATCAGAGCGCCGAAATCTTGTACCGTCCACCGAAGATCCAAATTCTAGGAAATCATTTACAATCGATAAAACACTTTATTGGACCGCCGATATAACTAATTATGTGAGAGAAGGTGAACAGGCGGCGCTGAAGGGGAGTCGAAAACGGGACTGATTTCGATTTTGGGTAGATCATGTTCTTACGTCTCCACAGTCAGTCCAAATGTATGTACACACAAAGTCACATGAATATATCGCATCGCATCGTTGTGGTTGTGTATGTGTGTGTGTTTGTGGTACAGAATCGTGTAGCCTCGGAGGATTGGGTGGTCGAAAATGATTTCATTAACACCTAACAACTGAAAAGTTTCACATCTACTTCTTCTCCACTCTTCTCAGCCAGCCCACAGTGTACGCGTTCAAAGGACATTTTTTGTAAATTCTTGCGCTCCCAATATTCGTGCACTTCGCTCGTTCGTGTTGAAAGAGACAGAAATGAATTCTATCAAGTTCGCCGCCTGGTCCGGTGAGATTCTATCTTTCCATGGGAGGTTGCCCCATTTCAAAATCCCGAGGAGCCAATTAATTTTTAAAAAATTGGCGGATACACTGTAGGAGGTGGAGGAGGAGGAGGAGGGAGGTATCATTTTGCGTTGCACCGTATTAATTTCTTCGGTCGAGAATCTGCCGGGAGCAAAATTGAATATTGTGATTCAACACAACACACACACAAACACTTGCATAAAGGCGCGACGCTTGAACATCCATTGATATATGGACCACATACGATACTTAAGGATGTGACAAAGATCTTATTATACGATTTGGAGATCTGATAAGGCGATGATAAAATGGTAGACGCCAGTTTTTAATTTGATTGAATTTTTTTGTGTAGTGGTATTGGGGCCAAAGGGGCACCGCCGCCGCTGCCAACAGCGCTTGGTGCGAGATCTCGTACTGTCGGGCGCGCGAAAGGAGACATGTGATTCATGTGTGAAGTCGAAAATAAACGCCTGCCTTCCAGGTTGGTAGGTTCGGTATTTCGGGTTGTTTTTTGTATGCATATCTTTTATCAGTGGGCACATCTTGATCGAGAATCTCTTTTCGATCTTGTGGGCCACACTGACAGTTTTATTGGCCAGTTTACGAGGATGATTTCTTGGCTTTCTGCTGAAATGTATTTTTTTCCTCTGCTTTTTTTTGTTTTTGTTTTGGTTTCTTCAGAGAGCAAGCAAAACGAAAAGAGATTCCTGAACGCACGGTCCATTAGGGTGCTTTGCATAGTTTTATCCGTTCGGGTTGTCTTTGTTGCGGTTTCCGGTTTTTGTGGTAGTTGCGGCGGTCCCAGTGGGAGGCATCACACCTGATAGATTTATCTCGGAGATTAAAGGCGCCTCACTGATACCCTGATACTCGTATATCAAACGACTTGTGATTAAGTGGGTTCATTATTAGTTTGCGGTTTGTTATGCCGGCAAATTAAGAAAAAAACGATTGATTGGAATTTCTGTGGAATCATATCGGCATCGAGTGAAGGAGTGAATCATGACATTTATTCCCTCTCAGGTTGAAATTATTTAATTAAATCACAAAGATTGATCGCATGGAAGATCCGATATTTTTGCATTCCGGAAAGCCTTTCGGACTTAATTAAAAAATGCGATAAATATGCGTAGCCAGGGATATAATCAAAAGAGAAATATGTATTCTTATTCTGATCTTCTTGAGTTTCAAATTTACCGCAACAAAATACTGCTGCTTGCGGCACACTTTTTGACAAAATTCCTAAAACGCTTCATATTTCACTCAAATGGCCGTATTGCCGCTATCAAAGATCCCCCCGCCACCCTTCCATCATTGGTAGCAACACTACAGCTCAAGATCATCTTCAATAAACTCCAGAGTTACACCCATAGATGCTAACAAGCGATTTAATCCAATATACCCGGGCACATTGAATAGAGATAGACAGAGCAACGTATGGATTTAAGTTCCACCGACCTTCATCAAACGTCCCCACGATATTGGATTTCATTCAGATTGTGGACCGTCGGTTGTCGGTCGTCGCAGACTTAACATCACCTCGGAGTTTTTCGTCCAGAGTGGTAGCTGATGGCAACGTCTTCTGTGTGTGTACGTTTCGGTGATCGGTTCGCTCTTGTAATTCTATGCTGATGATCTTGTTTCTACTACCTACTGACGTGCGATGTCTTAATAAGTCAACGCCAGCAGCCAGGTAACGCAACCTTCATCGGTATGTCTGTGCCTTGTGCGGCATGGTCAGATGGACACACACCGAGCAAGATACCGAGTGTAGCCAGCAGTGGCAGGAGGAACAGGGTTGTGCCAAAAAGGGCCGATTGATCGAGTGGATGAGTGGATAGGGAAGACCCATTCTAATGAGGCTTAAATTTCGGTTGATTACTAGTTCGGTTGGCTACTCATTCCATTTCAATATTTCTTTTTCTCTTCTTCTTTTATTTTCTCTCCCTCTCTTTCACTCTTCTGTAGGTCCGTGGTTCGTTTTGACTCATTTGGGGTCTGCTTATGGGCGGGCGTGATATCTCACGAGCTGATCAAGTGGAACATTCGTTGAATTTCATTTGGCTTTCGAGGAGTTGATTTGTTTAGACGGTGCGGCAACTTGGAAGAGACAAAAACCGTAAAACGGTATTTGCTTTATTTGAAGTCGATTGATTTTGGCTCGATTAGTTAGATGGAGAATGACGATATCGGGAATGACAAGATAATCGAAGTTTCTGTCAAAGGAGCATTTAAAATGAAAGTAAGCGTGAAGAATTTCAACGGGTGATGTATGGATGGAAATAAGGAAAGAAAAATCTGTGAGAATTGGATTATGGAAATTGTTTGTTTGCATAAGTGATTTTCTCTTTCCATATACATAAGTTTACATGTGTTCTTTTTCTCAACAAAAATGCCTTAATTAATACGCTGATGGGTGGCTTAATGAATAAATGTCCTAGAATATTCAGCTAGGCGCAGTTAAGTCTGTCAACGTTAGATTATGTTTGTATTGGTAGATGTTTAAGAATACTTCAGATGTCTATTTAAATTTCAATTTATTTTCACACGATGGGTGGGAATTGATCTTTTGCAATTATAGCTTGTTTTATTCAACTGTTGAAGTTAACACTACAGTCGGAGTTGGGCTTATACTTTTCTATTTCGACAGTCACTTATTGCTTAACGTGCTGTGCTTTTATGATAGGAAGGGAGCTCCTTTTTTGACAAGCATATTCTCTGAGTATCGATTTGATCTCTTTGTCACAGTGGCCCCGCAGTAGAACAAAAATATATCCAAAGTGGCATATTTTTCTCGACCAAATGGTATAGGTTCATCAGTTCTATAAATACGAGAATCTAGAATGAACGAATTTTATTGACTCTTGATGATGCCTTTCGTTGCACCCTTAAATCAATGTTGGAACTTTTCAATTTACAAGAATATACGTGTTTTTTCAACTTTATGTTGCATACATCCAGCAGGTAAATTGAAGCCTACATTTATATTTATATTAAATGATATACATTTGACTCTTCGTTTTGTTACCAATTTATCGTTTTGTTACCAATTTCAGACCAACATTTTGAGGAGAGAGGCTCCAAACGGAGACCAACAACTACTTTGAGAGAACGGGCGTTTAACTAGAGCAATGTCGTGTACTTGTATTTTGATCATTGTCAGAGAAGCGTCAAGAAAGTCGGAATAAAGACTATCCAATTAATAATAGTGGTTAATTTTCACGTTCGACAACAATTAAAGATGTTATTCATCAAATGTTGATTCGAAAAAACTTCACTTACTTCATGAGCCTAATGAAGCACAAGCCATATACAAAATTGTTTACCCAAAACATGTGTTAACAATTTTAGAAAAATTAAATTTATTTTTATGAAATTTAGTTAATCTTTGAACTACTCCAGACATTTATTATAAGATCTAGTCACACTTGTAACAAATCAATCATCAAGATCGGTTCATGGTTTCAAAAGTTTGAAATGTATTTTCAATTCTCCCATACAACGTACAGTGGTTCCCATCGGAGGCCAACAGTCAATATTTCAAGGTTAAGCAAACTAGTTCTTTTAATGCTTGTTATTATTAATTTAAAATTAGTTAAGAGTAGTTAGTCACGTCAAGAAGTTGAGTGTTTTTCGCAGTTTTATAAAAAACGTTAATCTGAAGTACGAAATTTGCTGTTTAACCAATTTTTAACTGTTTTTAAAATTTATTTTGGACATTTGAAAATATGAATAATGAAACAATCATCTCTATCACGAACTCCATTGTAATCGGAAATGTTCAGCGAACTCCGAAAAATCTATCACAGAATTCATTCGTAGAAATTGAATCGTAGTGAAAAATCGGCTACGAATTTCGAAGTTCGTGAAAGTTGGTATAGCTGAATACGAATGAAATAGACATTTTTTTATCCTTTTCTCCGTCAATTAATTTACGTCGGAGTGTGTGATAGCATTCTCTCGTAGTTCGTTTCGTAACTTCGAATAGTACGAATGGATTCTATAATAGGACTGAGTGTTTGACAGCAGTGTTTAAATAATTTTCGTTTAAAAAAAATATTTTTTTTATTATTATAGAGGTCGACTATTGAAAATGTTGCATAATTTGTGTTTTTTTGCTTCTTATTTCATGTTCAAATGCATGACCCCATTTCATGCATCAAATTCCACTCCATAAAATCCCACAATAATTTGTACACAATAATTTGGAGTTATCCTACCTGCTTAAGATTATATACGACTTTTTGCGCAAATTTCAATTGCAATTCTTAAAATTTCGACTCGAAGTAAAACAGCACTTTCCTCTTTTGTTTGTATTCTAGCAACATATACATCGCATCCCTGGATTACAAGTTTCAGGACTAAATCAAAGACGAAAGATTCAATTTCACTGCTGCGATAAAGCGCATGCATTATTAGACTTTATAATATAAGATATGTATAAAATAAGTTTATTGTATGATTACTTTTATCATTTTGAAGGCTTAATTTCACATCATAGATGAGATTAAACAAATATCTCTAACAAAAATTGTTGTTTTGTTTTATTAAATTTACTGTGATTCTACAGTTAACTACACAATTGCTATCACTTTGAGCTGGCTGCACCTCCTCTATATGTTTTGATTTTTCAGAATTATTACCTCTCCCTTGCAATGGAACCACTGCGCAACGGTACTACTGTGTATCACACAGTTGGGCATCGGAAAAAGAGCGTATATCTCAAGAACGGTGAGACACATTCAATAAGCTTGTGTCACCCATATCATTCCATTTCCGGCACCCATTTAGATCATGGCTTGGATTATTAGGTTCCGGCGGTTTTATGCCTGACACTTAATTTGCTTATCTACAGTTATCATTAAAATGTATAGCTGTACATAAGCTGTAACCGGACCACTCTTTTTGTAGGACTAGTCAAGCTCACATAATCTAGTTTATTTTTCCTCTCTATAATTCTTTACAGTGACACTATTCAACAACACATTCAACTATAGAGTTTGAATTTTGCTATCTTGAAAACACTTTCATGTACCAAAACGTCCGTTTTTCGGTGAATGTGAATTGAAATGAAAAGTTCCAACTTCCTGAGCTTCCCAGTGTCACTATCGAACATAAAATGAAAAAATAAAACGAACCAGAATGTTTTCTTTAATGAATTATCAAAACAAGGTCATAAAATACAGCCAAAATATGAAAAATAGTTTTTAAGTTTGTACGGGTTTGCCCCACTGTGCGGCTGTCACCCTAATATGAAGTAGAGAAAGTGAAAAACAGCCGAATCCCAGACGGCGGCCGACGGCGCCAAAATCTTTCTTGAAACTATTCATTTCTCTTGTATCTAACATAGACTACTACGACCTTACCACAGATGTTGTGATATTTCTGTGAAATATTCTTGAAAGTTGAATGGAAAGTAAAATCTTGGCAACATTGTTCTAGCTAAGTACAACATTTTTATTTTCTTTCTTTTTCGTTTTTTACTTGAGTTGGTCAAGGAACTCAAAGATTTTTTTGGATCGGTGACAGCTGGGAAAATGGTTTTGACATGTAAAGTAGTTATGACTAGGTACTACGTTTATAGCAAATTAACTATGGCCGTTTTATTGAATATGATTACTCACTTTGTTTTACATCATAATTCATTAATTTTTAATTATATTCAAGTTACGCAACACTTTGAACAATATCAATTTCTCACTATCTGCAAAACAATATTTTTAAATGTCATCTTTTCGGTGTCTGTTTTAAATCGTATTTTGTTGTCAAAATCGAAAATATATTAAATACTACATAACACACATATGTATATTTCTATCTCAGTGAATTGGCAAGCACCTACATATATTTGAGGACGGCAACTCATCCTTTGGTTACCAAAAAAATTTGAATTGGAAATAAAATGAAAACATTGACACGAAGACTCCTTGCCGGAGTTGGTCGGCCAGCGCCAGGCAAAACTAAATACCATTCGCATTCCTTGCGATATGTGTGTGCGCATCCTTTGAAGGTGGAATAATAACCTGCACGAGTATGCTGATGCACTTCTCTTTAACATGGAGCACATTCCAACGCCGTCGGAAAGTGTCTATAGTCTGTTTCGCATTCCTCTTCCACCTTGGTCCTCCTCC
The DNA here is from genome assembly GCA_964034865.1 of Eristalis intricaria. NCBI lineage: Eukaryota > Metazoa > Arthropoda > Insecta > Diptera > Syrphidae > Eristalis > Eristalis intricaria. The sequence continues at coordinate 88,688,347 of OZ035875.1, read as the reverse complement.
GCTACCGTCGCCTGCTTATCATTCTGCACGTCCACCTCCATCGCACTGCAGTTTAAGGAAACAACACGTATTTGGGAACCAGTGCCTCTCTCAATTTTATTGGGCATTGATACGACACACCATTGATCTTATCTCCAACATCTTGACGCCATACATCCACCTCCAGTGACCAAAGTGTAAGAAGGGCCCTGACGCAGGGATGGTCTCTGCTGTTGTTGCTTCTGCCGCCACCACTGCTGTTGCGGCGACTTCTACTGCTCCTGCTCCTGCTGCTGATGCTGATGCTGCTGCCGCCACCGCTGCTGTTACTGGTGGATTGGATTGGCTTATGGTTCTGCTGCCGCATTTGTCTTGTGTCTCTCGGAATTCTTGCGCTCTTTCGCCTTTCTCATGTAAATGATTTTTATGGGAATCGTTTGAGACGATGGATTATTATAATGTTGGCAGAGTGCGGTCCAGCAGGCAGAAAAAAAAACCGAAAAGAGGAGCGCTAAAGAAAACTGGACGACCATAAGCTGGCAGAAGAGTTCTCACGTACTCTGATATGCATTTGACCATTGTCTTCATGTAGGGTTACTGCCAAGATGTCTCTGCTTCGGCTCCAACCCCGGTCTCCTTCAACCCAGCCCTGCAACCCAGTCGATTTTTTTCTCGATTTGCGTCTTCTTTTTTGTCCTTTTCCTCAACGCGGGATGCATTTGTGAAGTGTTTTTTGGGAACTGACCTCCACTCGCTTGTTATTGTGTTCAATTTCGTAATTTATAGGTGTCAATAAATTCCTCCTCGAGCAGACGATGGCCATGTCCCATGGATACACTTTATTTTTTCTGAATTTTTTATCGGAGTTTCGGACTTGGACAAAGTAAATTAGAAGTTTTGGCAGAGCAAAAGCTGTTTTGGAAAACTCCAACTGCAGCTAAAGCACCACAACAGCGTGCACCATGGGGATAGTTGTGATCAGAGTTTATGGCAGATCATATTTTACGCACTCTTGAAATTTTGTTGCCTGAATCAAGCTGCATTTCTGGATGATAATTCTAATGACAGTCATTAATAATGCATTTTGTAGTCATTTCGGAACTTTGATAAGTGTATGTGGAAATTACTTCTGGATTCTTGGATTTTGAAAAGTTGTTCGACTGCAAGGGTTACAAATGGACACATATACTCATTAGCTGCATATTCCGTGTGGTGAATATAACATTAAAAAAATGGAAACAATTACTTGCTAACTGCGCAAGTGAATATAACAAAAAGATAGCCAAGAATACGGGAAAAAAGCAAAAATGTGAGGTTTGAATTGATTCTTGGGAGGTGTTTTGCTTTTTTATCTTCGTAGTCGGCATCATGAAGACGTCGACTCTCTTAAACAGGATTCAGTCAACCCTAATTATCCAACTGTATCATTTTCTTTATTATAAAAAAAATGTACGCCATTTGTACTAAATTGTACCAAATTTGCACTAAATTAACTACTTCGATTCTTTAGATCCAAAAATGCTATGAAAAAATCGAATCTAGGAAAAAATATAACATATAGAAAATATTGTAAAAAACAATTCAGCCATTTTCATTGATTGGGATCGCTGCAATAACCGTTGCACAAATGAAAAATTGAGCCTGAAATTAACATTTTGTGGGAAAACCAGAGAAAACCAGAGTAAATAAAAGGAATGTAAGAATTTGATCATCATGATCATGAGGCAGACATGACATGGGGAATAAAAATATATAAGAATATAAAAAAATATATTATCACAGTGTAACTGTGTAAGTTGACCAAGAAGGTTGGCCAAGAGAAATACTGAAGTCATTCCAACAAGCTTTGACAAGAAAATTTACTTTCGCTACTATGTCTGAAAAAAGTGCGGCCAAGTTCCAAGATAGACAGGTAGAAAACATACAGAGGTATTTGGAGGAATATTTGGAACTTTCTTGGTACTGCTGTGTACTGGCCAAATTCAGCAGGTGGTCAACTTACAAGGGTGGCCAACTTGACAGGTTTCACTGGTAGAAAACTTAATGACTATTTCACCGGTTGCAATTCCAGTTCGCCTTGCATTTGCAATGTCGATAAACAAATCGCAAGAGCAGTCATTAAGCGTTTGTTTCCTTGTGAAAATCCATGTTTTTCACATGGCCGTTTGTTATTTATTTACTCACCAGAAGAGAAAACTAACGATCTCGTCAAAAGGCCATACCAACAATAAGTTTTTGAAATATCTTATTATTTAATCCCATTCGCATTGAATATTCATATCTAAAACAGGACAACAGGAAATAACTAAGCAAGGATACATTTTTGTCAACGACCGATTATCTCAATGTAGCAGGTATCAGAGCTAGGGCCATCACTTTCGATTTCTCAGGCTTCTAAATTGTTGCAAACCGGATCATGGACATTATTATGGTGGTAGTTCTCGCCGGAAATCGATTCCTTAGGAAATATCTCTTGAAGCATGTTATATATGAATGCAATCCTTTCACGGTCACTAATGATTCGATCAAATATTTATCGCAGCTCATCCTTCTAACCCTACGAAACCCCCATCACAGACTGCTCGCGGGCAGTTGATCTTCATCACCCACGCGACAGTGGTAACAAATGAAGGGGTAATTGGACCAAATGAACTAGAGTTGTGTTTTACTTTACACATTATCGAATAGAAAGACATTTTTTTGTTGAAAAATGCATTAGACTGAAAAAACATTTGAATGAAAACACATAGTTCTTAGGAATTCTACAAAGGAATTCTTCATTTATATCTGATGCAGTTTCCTTTTTGGACAGCATAAGAGTTTTCCCCGAAAGAAGTTTCCAATGTATAGCAGTCTCATCTGCATTATAAATCTGTTCTGGAGCAAAGAAATTTTCTCTTACATAGGCGTTTGTTCCAGAAAGGGACATTTTTAAATTGTTTGCTTGATTTTTTAGCAAGTTAGTCGAAATTGGCACATTTTTTCCCACTGGTTCTTAAGCCATTCAAGCACAGGATACACGCAGCATAGTCTCCATTGGATGCATGTCTGAGATTCTTAAGGTTTTTCTCTTCGTTTATTTTTTAAACGCAAATGCAGTGGACTCTCTTTGACTTAAAGAAAGGTTTTTATGTGAAAAATTGAAGGAAATGTATGTTAAATATGGTGAAAAAGTTCGAGGGTATTGACTTAGGGAGAGTCCACTGTATTTCCTTTTTTGTTTTTTTATGACTTATTGTAGATTTTGTAACCTCATACTTCTGTGATGAACCTAGTCATGAGTTTCCAATTTTCTCGAAAATCTTTTTCCTTGATTGCAAGGAATCTGTGTTGCTTTTGGACGCACTCCACACAGTACAAGGCTTACAATAAAGTAACAAAATTAAACCTTAACATCAAACAAATCGAACAGAAATGAACACTCTAGCGAGTAGCGTACTTACAATGATTCTGCTTTGGGATGGAGCCGTATTCACTTTTTGCTGTCACCTCGTCTCTTTTAAAACCGTTAGATTTTGCAAGTAAAAAAAAAGAAGCCAAGACGAAATAGAAAAAATATTATAAAATGGTCACAAATTTTTTAGAGGAGGTAATACATTATTTTTCCAATCCACATTATTTTATGTGAACTATCCACATCATCGAGTACAAGTACAAAGAAAATGTTTTTCGCTGCCATAAAGTGATGTTGTATTGAAAGCGATTCCTATTCAATAATAATTCGTTCAGCTTATTGAGATATTGTTACTATTATAATTAATATAGATATATATTTTTTATAAACAATGGGACTAATTTTTTAAGATAATTCATTTCTAATAATTCGGAAAAAACCATATAATAGTCAAGTAAAAGCTAATAGGACCTTATCATATAATAAAATATATTTTTTTAAATTTTTATTAAAATGGGATTTATTTTAAAAAATTATATATTTTTTACACGCATTGTAATCCAGAACACGCAATGTAAGTTCAGAAGAATAAAAATCAAGCAAAAGGTAATTGGTCCTTTTCATTAATTCTATAGACGTTTACAACTTCGCCGTCACATTATGTCAACTCACTCGTAATCAGTTAATCTGTTTGTTGCTTGACACAATCATAAAACCCCTTAGCACTAGATCCAATCTTAGCTTAACGACTATGTGTTTTTCAGCAGGCATTTATTGCCAGTCAGCGTTTGAACCGATTTTAAGTCTCTGAACCCAAGATTATACAAAAAGAAAATTAACTTAACAAAAAAACATAAAAGAAACCTTTTTTAACAAAATCAATCGTTGCTATCCTGTTGAAGTGCAGGAAACATCCTGTCGTGTGATCAGCAGATATAATTCAGGTGAAAAACCTGATTTGAATAATTGTGCTTAATAGGATTTTAAGTACACGCACACAAGAACATTATTCAGCCACCACCTCCTGTGCACAAATGATAACAAGGGATTGTTGGTAACGAAGAGTAAAAACCGTAAGAAAAAAACGATAGGTAGCCTAATGAATGAACCTCAATCCATGACCTCACAGGGAGTAAATATCCTTCATAAATACTCACTCGTTCACAATCTGTGCGTGCTAATACGTTCCGGCAATTATATTTTCAGTTTTCATTGAGGAATTTCTTTTCTCCTTCTTTGTGAGAATGTTCGTTTGCAGTCTCTCTCTACCTAGGGTCAAAGGGGATGAATGATTTTCTTATTTCCCTTTTCTCTACTTTCAGTCTGAAGAAAGTTAATCGAACGTGTGTGTGGAGTTGTAGTAAATAGACATGGGTTACCTGTTGATTTTACACAATCGCCTACCTAGATACGTTTGCTTTCCCTTCTCTTGATCTATCTTACTTCCTGGCAGTTTCCTTCCGGATGGCCTTCGTTAACAAATTATTAATTATATATATACTCTACATTGCTTATGAATTTTCGTGTATAATACATACGTCCTTAACGGTGAAGGTAAGAGAAAACAAAACAATCCCAACCCAGTGAGATGCAACGAAAGGGTGACGCTGTCTGATAAGGGAGAAGTGTACCTTTTTGCAGTCCACTTATGAAGTCAATTGAGTCCTTATACGTGAAATTCACTGAAAGAAAATCACCGTGGGAAAGTGTGAGGTTTTAAATAAAAAAAATTCACGGCGTTTCAATTAAGCCATAATGCTTTGAATTATGCAATGAGGATGTGACGTAATCAATTGGTTGATCGGATCAATAGTAATCGGTTAAATCGGATCACCATGAGGAAGGAGATTTGGGTTTGAGGATCTGCTGGATGTACAGGCACAATTTTAGGGTAGATGTTGGTAAGTAGCCTTATTAAATTTCTCTAAATACTATTAATTTTCAGATAAAGATCAAGGATTTACGGGTGTTTTTTACCTTCTCAGGTGAAACTGAGCATTATTTAACAAGCCTCTCTAACAGTTTCCAGTTTCGCACGCCATTGGTTGAGGTTCTTCTCCTCCTGGGTGGGTCAGCTTACACGGGCGTCCTCTGTTCCGTTAAGTCCCACAAGTTCTGTGTCGAATATTCTTCGGCTACGGTCTATATGGCCCAGACACCTTAGATCCGTAGACACCTAACTAGCTGCATGTCCTGTTCGTAGAGATGATAATTAATTGGAAAACGACTCTATTATGAGTCGCCCGCTAAATATTTCGCGTGGAAATTTTTGTTCGCCCGGATTTTTTTAGCTATTCTGAGTTTTGCGTGAACAGAATTGCACATCGAATATGCCGTAACATTTCGAACATAGATTCTTGTGCTTTGAAAGAAAGAAAATAAAGAAGTAAAGAAACAACAACAAATGTTTTTGCAAAGAGTAATATTAAATGAAAAAAAAAGTTGTAAGATAATATTTTTCTTTAATGACTGATGAAAAAAAATTACTATCACATTTATGTTTCAGATTTAAACAGCATTAACGATTAAATAAACCAGCATTTAAGTATTTACTGGACGTGCTCACCAACTCCTTGTCCCCAGCAAAATAAAAGTCGCGGAATAATAAGTATAAGGGGCGGATAAAATGCAGTTGGCAAGAGCTACGAATTTGGTTTGACGTATTTTAGCAAAGTTGTAGACGTTATTGAACAGGATCCTTGTGTACAATTGATAACTTGGCCAACGCAAGATAAAAAACTTATAATTGCTAGCGATTTTATTTCAAATACAAGCAACTTCGCTTTATAAGTAGTATTGATGAGCATCTGATCAACATATATTTTAACATTTATTTCTTTCTTTTTTGCATTCCGCTTTGCTTTTGCTTGCTGCACTCAAGGTGCTTAGCTCGGAGCTAGGTTTTCTCTAGAGCACTGGCACTTCCTCCATATTTTCTTTTACAATTCCTATATCAATATCCGGTATTTTGTTTAACAAAATATCGTTTTGTTGCTTATTTAGAGTTTTGCTCCTGAAATAAAATGATGCGTAATTGATTGCCACTTGATTGCTTTCAAATAAAAAAAAATCAACTTATATTTTCCGCTTTGATATATTCTATTTCGCCTACAAAAATTAAATAAAAATTTTCTACGTGACAAGCGTCATACTTATCGCCAAATAAAAACTCAGTAATTTCTCACTAAGTCGAACTCTCCCTAATTTGAAACCCTCTCTAACTCGAACAAATGATGGTATCCCGTGGTATTTCGACTAAGGGAGAGAGCCCACTGTATATATATATAATAAATTACTTATCACTACCTTGATGATCCAGGCAAAATTGTTCTCTTCACATCTTATGAAAATGTATAGGAACTGTTATACACTCCGCTTCATAACTATGTATATAGTTACCCCTAAGAAATGAATTTATGCCAATAGAGAGAATGTCAGTATGCACACATTTCTTCTAATAAAAAAAAATAATAATAACAAACAAAAATTTCAAACTTGCATGTAAAGAAATTTTGTTGACATTATTAAAACCACCAAAATCGACCTGTTCCATAACTATATAGCCACGTTTTAAAATAAAGTTTAAATGTAGGAAAAGTAGCAACAAATTTACACTAGTAGTTTGTAGATTAAACGAAAAAGTACATTTGGCATGCTGTCTACCAAACTTTGGAGGGTTAGCTGAGGAATTTCCAACCTCAGCCTTAATCATTGTTCTTTAAAGGTCGGCAAAAAGAGCAGAGGTAGTTGCAAATTGCCTGGTATTCTCGTACATTTTCCGGACCCACAGATTTTTTATGCAAATTTTGATCCGGTGAACAGGCTGGGCAATCAATAATGCTTATGCAACCCTCCTGCAACCACATTCAGGTAGCCTTACTTGTATGGACCAACTGCGCTGTCGTAGGTTTTTGCCTCAATGATGTTTCCAAAATGGTGCTCGAGTTTCTTGAAGAACTCAAACGTATTCCACGGTGTTCATTTCGGTTGATGAAAAAGCTAAAAAAAGTTTTCCAACGTATGAATATGTACCCCAAACCGTAAGGTTGCCACCACAAATTCCGCTTGCAAAAATACATTGGATACTTCCTCACATCAATAAAACAGCATTGGCACCCATCGAGGTTGAACTTTTTCTGGTCAGAAACAATTACCAAAATAGGAAAAAAATAAATCGACAGATTTTTTGCTATTCAAATAAAGTATTTTACTTACATTGTTCCAATCGCGGCCCAGATTATTGCGAGCTAACTTACGGTTATGTGTAAGCTTTGGCGCTGACTTTAATTTTGAATGCTTTAACTTATCAGACCATACAAATGACCGGCGCACAGTGATTTTTAATATATCCAGGCCAAGTGTTCAAATTACTTGCCGTTTTAATCAGTTATTACGTCTTTCACACATGGCGGTATCTTTCAGAAAGCAAGAGACAGTATAGTTATGGCGTTTAATTTTTGGACAAATTGCCCTCAAAGTGAGGCCTTGATCTTTAAAGGCCGAAATGTTACCTTTTCTTGTTCTAACAAATAGCTTCCGCGTGACATAGTAATTCATATAATTTTAATTATGTTTCACGCAGAAATGAATGCCAAATTGAAAGAAACCCATGTATTATGTATAAAGTGTAAAATCTTGGCAATTTATAGTTCTAAAGCCAAATTTCTTATTCTATTCCACATTCCATATTATATACAAGACTCTAAAAATTACGCATATCTAATCACCATCGATCAGCTAAGATCCGTCTGTCGAAGGGTGCATTCGAAGTGTATTTATCTGTCGGCTTCCTTAATGCCCAAATTAATTTGTCAGTCAAAATTATCACCTACTGCAACACAATCCGCTGACAGGAAATAAGGCAATACGAAAAAGAAAATGTGAGAGGGAGAGGAAGAGAAGATAAAATAAAGGGAAAAAAAACAATTACCAAATCCAGGAAGATGCAGGCGGCCGGAAGAAACGATCACAAACAAAATAGAGAATTATTAATGTATGAGAGAGTATTCTCCAAGGACCACACTCGCAATCAGGACGAATATACGTCGTGTGTAGGTCTCCTGACTTTTTTTTTATTGAATAACAAACATGTTCACGTCCTTTTTTTCGTCGTTCTTTTCATTGACCCATTGTTCCCTTAAATTAAGGTTTCTCTATTGTGTTAAATGAAATAAATATAAGATATTCCTTCACCGTTCAAACCAACACTTCCACAATGGGCACACGTAACACAGGCGACCTTTAAGAGAAAAACAAAAACAAAATCTCCACCACAAATAAGATTCAGAAGCCAGCAAATTGTAAATTGTGCCCTGGAAATTGGAATCCTATCCAATAAACTCATTCTTCGGATTAAGACAGACGTCCTTAGTGTTAAGTAATAGTGTTCGCCTGATGCCAACAGCTAGTCAAAAGAGGAACGAGAGGGAACGGGAAGACAAAAAGATTGTGCAGGACAAACGAATTATGAATATGAATGTACATAAGGGAGCAGATGTTAAGGAAGACGTCTATTTGGCTTGGGTCAAAATCGTGTGTCACCATTATTCTAAGCTGGCTGTGCTCGGATGGTGCGACTGTATTGAAGGGGAAATACATCGCTGGTTAGCTATGGGTTTGGCAAATTAGTCTCTTACTGATGGTGCGTAATTTTGACAACAAGGAACATTTCCAGTTTTAGTTATATTCACTAATATCTGGTCGTAGCATAATAAACGACAGAACGCTAAGATGCGTGACTTCTGTAAGCAACAGCGTCTAGGCTGAACTTGTCAAATAGAAAAATGTCAGGTTCTCGACAATAGGACTTACTTTCAAATGGTTCATGCTTTACACTGACAGCTTGACTTTAACTGATCACTTTATTGCCATTTGATCACTCTTATTTATTGGCGATCATTTATTTATTTCTTATTCCGATCAACCGCTCGTCGTTTCACTGATTTAGTCATCCATCAATTTAAGTATTTATGTACGTTTTTCATTCTTATTTCTCAATCGATTCCGTTTAGTTCGTGTCAGAATCTGATTGTCAGTCCGTTCGTTTGTCACTTTACTGCTACTAAGTGGTTTCAGAGTTACCAATTTCTTTTATGAGCGGTGTCTTAGATATTAACGCTCGTCGCAGCCTTTGTCAATAAAGGTTTAGACGATGCTTTGAAAAGGTTTAACAAATTAAATACGAATTCCATTCAGTTTACATGATTCAGAAGACCAACTCTTCACGGAAGGAGTTATTTATTCCACACTGTAAGAGTGATTATTTATAAAGTAAAAAAATAAAATCAATATTATGGATGACAACTTTTTCGATATTTTTTCTCGGCACGACTCATGCCCAAAAACCAAACATCGTCACCATTGTCCATTTCATCCTGACAACGAGTCAATAAACAATAAACACGCATTAAGTTAAATGTTCACGATAAATTTCTAATTAAAATTCATTCGCCGGCGCGCTGTGACAAATGAAAGATATCTTTAAGGCTTCGCGGCTAACGACACTTTATTCGAGCAGCGAGCTCAGCTCCTTGACACCGCGACACCCCCGCTTTATCGGCCGATCGATAAACGAGTGTCCCACAAATCTCAGACCAAAGCGAATCCAATTAACACTCGAAAATGAGTAATAAAAAGGTTACCAGTTGGCGGTGTAGTGACAAGATGACATTGAGTGGTCGAGGCACCAGTCGGACTCTCGCGTAAACTTGCCACCGCAACGAACGCAGAAAAATGTAAATATTCTGACAGCTCAAACGTGCGGCTCTTATTTTGTGAAGAAAGAAGTTGTTGTGTTGTTGTTGAGGCTGGTGCATCAATTGACGATTGAATTGGTATGAATCAGTTTTTTGGCTCGAATTTCGTGAGTTTTGCTTTTTTGGCGTTGTCTGACTTTACGTGACTATGAGTTGAATGAAATAAATTTGCTAATTAATACCAAGGTGGAAACTCACTTGCTGGAAGAATTAGGAGGTCAACAGTCTTACAAGGAGCCACCACATTGACTTGTCCATTCGGAATGATAATTTATTAAATATTTCATTTTTTCCACAAAATAAAGTGGAACATTACATTGCCGTCCAAAAAAAATTCAAACGTATTATCACGTATGTCTGATTGTCAAATTGTTAAAAATATTCTCACTCGCTTATAAATGAATACCCGCGTCCATTCAGAAGACTACCTGAACGATTCATGCACCAGCCGTGTCCTTAATTACATGCTTGTCTACCCTCTAGTGTTAACTGCTGTAACCTCATCTCATTATCATTACCACTCATCATCGGAACCTTCTCATAATCTAGTAGTTCCACACTGTCTGCAGCTTCTTTCGGAAGCCCCTCCGGAGACTTACCTTTCATTTTTTATTCCACGCTTCCACCGCTGGCACGCCGATCATGATCATCATCAACATCAAACGATCGGTTCTCTCAGTACGGTTGTAGTCTATCTACCTCGCACCTTGGCTGGCAATCTGTCTGTCTATCCGCTGAGCTGTCTGTTAGCTCATTCTGTGTTCAGCGTACACACACCTTGCGCAACATGGGTTTGCAAACAGCCCTCAAACTGATACAGACACACATTGCGACTCAGACGCGTGCGCAAATATAATACATGACCCCTGTTTCTCGCTCGGTTGTTTTTCTTTTTCGTTCCCTCTTCTTTTTTTTTCTTCTCTGTCCTTTTTTTTTGTTTTTCTCACTCGTTCCAGCTGTCCCGGCCTTCGACGGCGGCGAGAGAAATGGGGCAGACTGCAGCACTTGGAATAGTTTACATAACACAAAGAACAAAAGCGGCTCCAGGCACAACTCCCTGTTGCAGATCAAGATCCTTCGTGTCTGGTGTGTTTTATGCGCAGCAATGTGCATTTGTACGAAGAGGCCCATCATAGCCGTGTGGCGGTGTTAGGGGCAGCAGTAGTGGCGCACGGCAAGCAAGCTGCAAAGATAAACACTTCGATGATGTTGACAGTGTATGCGGTGTGGTTGCGATGCTGATGATACTCAAGCTGTGCTAATAGAGTGTTAAGTAGACACAGGCTCATTTCATGGGAGATTGCATACAACATGCGGATGGGTGTCGCTTAGCTCCTCCTGGTCACACAAGCACTCTACCACTGGTACATAGATCTTTTAAGGACAAGAAACAAATTGGTATCGGATTCTTTGCAGCTCAATTACAATTACTCCCTCTGTACTGTCTCTTGTCTCCTATCTCCTCAGGCTCGTCTGGCTGAATATAATTTCATTAGTCATAGAGGTGCTCGTCTACCCTTTGGACCGAAAAGGATTCCTGTAGGCAATCAAACTGGAGCACATACATTGTACCTTGTGTAGAAAAGGTAAAATCGAAATTTGCTTATGTAGAGCAAAAGCAATTACTCACACCGTACCTTCTGGCACACCGAGGCAGCACTATCTCTCGTCCGGATCACATCTATTAATTACACACTCCCGTTGCTGCTGGTCAAGAGTACTCTCAGTCAAAGTGAATTTTATGCATTTCAACGAGTTTCCTAAAACAGCCTGTGCGTCCATCCGATAAACAAACTGTTAACATTTCAATATTCCTGTCTATGCCACCCGAAGGATGGACGTCTATGGAGTAAGAGGGAGATGCCGAAAGCCTTAAAAGGGAACTGAGTATCCTGGCAGATGGTCATAAATTATTGAAATGTCAAAATAAAAGAACCGCCTACATCAATGGTCAATTACTGTCAGCCTGACGCACACACACAGAGACGGGGGCTCCTCTCTTTACCTTCTCCTGCTTCCTTCGTTACCGCTCTATGAATTTACGAGTACGACCTTTTTAGAGGTTTGTGTCTGCAGCTTTCTGACCATTACAAATGAGGTTCCATTTAGTTGATTCTCCTTTTGTCATCCTGCGTTAAATTAGTATTCCCATGGTTGATTCTCTTTGGTTTTTTTTTCCCTTCTTTTCCTCTTCCTCTTTTTTTCCCTCTTATTCTTCTCCTTCTTTCTTGATGTATCTCAACCTATAGCACACCCTGCGACAGCCACTGAGACTGGAGCAGACAAGAATGCTGTGGCAGGATGACTGATTCAATGATTTTTTGGGAAATAGTGAGAAATTTTTGAAGATGAGACGTGGAATTTTGGAGTTTTTTGTTTTTTATTTTGTGTTGTGTGTGTTTTTTTTTATCATTTTATGGGCTTGTAAAGCGGCATTTGTGAGAGTCAAAGGCACAGGTTAGATGTGCAGTTAAATAGGGAAGGGGCCTTATTTTATGTCATTTGAAGTCATGTGAACTCAGCCTTCGATTTGTCGACAGGAATTTAGGAACCAAAAATTCAATTACCTTTATGTACATGGCGCTTAGTTGCAAAGGAGAAAAAAACGTCTCGGCTCTATAGATGGGGTTAGGTGCTAGTGGACTGACTGTCATTATAGACCTTCAGCCTACCTTGGAATGCAAGAGCGCTCGGAAAGAGTGAATTGGAAAGCAATTTATTAAGAAGTATTCTTTAGATTCAATGTTAAGATACCTACCAGGGCTATAATTGTAGCCGAAAATTTCAGTACATTCCAACTCGAAGTGGATAATATGTAAGTTGATTCTCACGATGCGTTTCTGGGTTTAATTCTCTTCCTAAAACATTTTTCTAGCGATCATGGATCACACTCGAGTCACTCAAAATGCTTAGAAAAAATTGCAAATTTCGCAATTCGATGCCATCATGAAGCAGTAGGTCCCAATCACCCGTGAGAGAGAAATATTACGCACGAGCTATGTGTGACACACCAACTGATAAAGTGATCCTAATCATTCCCTCAATCATAAAAAAAACGTTCGTTTTACTTGTCGACAACAAACCAAATGCATGTGAACAAGCTTGTTTTGCCAGACCTATATAAAGAGAACTGTCTGCCAACGAAAACTTCCGTCATAATTAAAAGTTATCAGTACTAAGTAATATTATCAATTAGTTCCATAGAACATGGGGCAATTATTCAGCAGGCGCTCGATATAGTGATATAATAAAAACTGGAGCCGTTCAATAGAATTGTTCATTGCATCGAGCGTGGACTCCTTGAAGCAAATGCCATCAAGGTGTGTATGTTATTTCGTACAAATCATCATTATTTCGTCCAAATCACAGAAGAATTTTAGGAAGGCGAACAGATATGAAACATTCACTGATCAACATTTCAAACTGTCCTGTTTCGAGAATTAAATTAGAGCGTATCTATAAACAAATAAACAAAAAAGAGTTGTTTATAAAAGGTATACAAACAAACATATTTTCTTAAGAAAAAAACTGCTTATGGAAATCTGTTCATCTTTCTGAATTGTTCTTCTTATTAAGGGTTTTCCAATAGAGACTTGAAAATTTTGAATTTAATTTGTGAACGCACTCTTTCTCTAATCATCATACTGTCACTGTCAGTTTGTTCAGTAAACTCAACAGTTTATACCGAAAATCGTAGTCGGTGACCTCAAATTTAAGAGCCTTCACTCCAATTTTCGACGAAGCTCATTTTGGGCTCAATGGGTTCGTCAATATGTAAAATATACGTTATTGCTCGGGTGAAAATCCACATGTCCTTCATTAATCACCACTTCATCCACAAAAAATAATTGTGGATAACGCCGAACGACGACGTAATTGGGCCATATTTTTTTCGTCCACGATAACGATCGTCACGTTATTGTGAATGGTCAGCGTTAACGCGCCATGATTACCGATTATTTTTGGCCCGAATTGGAAGATATAGACTTGGACAACGTGTGGTTTCAACAGGATGGTGCCACAAGCCACACAGCACACATTACAATCGATTTATTAAAGAGTAAGTATGGGCAACGTTTTATCTCAAGAAATGGGTCGGTCGATTGGCGGCCTCGTTCGTAAAATTTAACGACTATTTTCTGTGGGGCTACTTTAAGTCATTGGTTTTTGACAACAAACCGATGACGTTGGAAGAACTGAGAGCCAACATTGAATGCGAAATAGCGGCCGATTCGACAAAAATGTCTGGCCGATAATTAGGTCCAACGAATGGACTGCTGCAAATGTGCCCGCGGTGACGATATGTACGAAGTCGAGTTCCATTCATAAATGTTTTGATTGTACTTCAAGCCGATAGTAATGTTTTTGAAATATTGCAAATGGTTTGCGTTTTATTTAAAAAAAGTTGTTCAGTCCTTATTGGAAAGCCCTTTGGACCCGTTCAGGTTTCTGTGATTCTACTACTACTGACATCGGTGAAAACGACATATCCCTTATAACGGCCAAATTCTTAGGTTCCGGCCACTATAACCTATTGAATAACATATCGCTTACAACGACATCACTTAAAACGACATATAGCTTACAACGACCGATTTTCCCCCTTTTTTTGAAATAAAATAATAGTTACATCAATGTATATTGACGCAGTTGCCAGCGCGACTGTGGACATAAATATGTGCACATAGAATTTCAAGCCTTTCGCTGTTCTTTTTGTCTTGTGTTAATCGTTTTGAGTTTGTTCAACTTACTGCTAATTTTTCTATGTGACTAAGGGTAGCGGAAGTTGATTTTATTCAGTTAAGCTATAAGGAAGTCAGTCAGAAAAAAAAAATGTATACAATTGAAGAGAGAGAAACCTGCCCCTCTTCCTCATTTTAGATTGGATGCTGGAGAGCCAAAATAAAGATTTTGCAAAAGAATATTATTTTTGACACTCCACTACATCTGCAATTTGAGGAAGTAAAACTTACCATAAAAAATATATAGATTTATATTATATATTTAATATATATAAATATTAAAATATACAGAGGTCATTGCACAGTGAAGTTATAAGGACTCTACTTACATGGCTTAAGACACATGGCAGTTCCGGTATGGACATCACATTAATTTCCATGCCTTATATCGGTTATAACGACTGAGTTCGTCAGCCTTTTGAAGTCAGTCCGATTTTGACTGTAATAACAATTTTTCTTTGCAATTACTTAAAAACAAGCCAATTTTAAAAACAAGTATAAAAAATAAAACATCCCATCCGTAAAAAACGTATTTTTCTCTAATATTCAAGAAAATGTTTAATTATATGTTGCATACACAAATACTACCATACAGAGTTTGAAGTTCACTTTCTTGGGAGGATGTCCTTTAACAAGTAGATTCACTCACACTCTGCAACAGGATGAGTAGAACAAACTGTAAGTGTGGCCGATTGTGGGGATAAGGCAGGCTGCGGAGCACTTAACTGTTTTAGAAAGATTGAGCTTTTGCATTCTGTAAGGTTAAAAGAAAATATAAAAAACATATTTTCACTGTATTGAGAACATTTTTGTTAGCATGTATTGTGTGTTCACTATCGATCGTCCACTGTGGTTAATTTCTTGTTTTAAACTAATAAGTGAAAAATATAGTATATTCTTGGATAAATTGTAAATTTAAAATAAAATGGGGTTAGTAGTGAAATATAATAATTAAATAAATAAAAATATAAATAAAATATAAATTTTGTTTTAATATTAAAATTAGATATACAACTTGTACAGTAACAACCTCACAAAATATTTACTATTAACTCTCGTGAGTGGTTGCTGCAGCAGCTAAACCCAGGTTATGCGTAGTGTTTGTACTGCAGTTGAAAACTGAGTTGAACTGGTTGTTAAGTGAAGTGGATCCCAATTTCACCGATAGGAACACCTGGCTGATTGCAATGAAGAGATTTGCCTAGACCATGCGACTCTTTAGCAGCAATAAGGCCGATCCTCGTGAATTAATTCATCAATATTTGTAGAAACCATATTTCTTTTGTGATGGCGAACTTTGACAAGATCTTGATTGTGTTAAAACGAATCACAGTCTAATTGCCATTCTTCCGGGTTCTTTAGTAGGAAGTTGGATCCCACAACCATATTGAATCTTTCAATACCTCAACGGTACAACTTCATGACACTTTGCACGCTGGTGCCATTTTACCTCTGAGGCTTTTTCGTGAAATTCTGATATCCTGTTACCGACAAAAACAAATCGCATGCATTGGTTGCGTTAAAGTCATAAGATTGCCGACAAAACAGTATATGCCAATGACACAGTTGAAGTTGAAGGTTGATCCTTTTTCTCGTCATTCTTATCAGACGATCGGGCAGCCTACTAGTCGTTACTCAGGAAATTCCAAAGATATGAATTCGAGTTTCGCACACCCCTGTGAGAGGCAGGCGAGCAACACTCATGGCTAATTCAACTACCTTCCCAATCAATAGCCTATGCATTCCAATAACAACTCAATTTCCCGGCTCCCACCCAGCCAAAGGCAACAACACCAGCCAAGCAATCACAGAAATGAACGGACTCATAATTTTGAGTTTTATCACCAAACAGCACCCCGGAAAGCGGCAACGGTATAAGATGCATCCAGCCAGTCAACCAGTCACCGATTCGGCCTCGGATGTGCGGAGCGAGCGGTTCTCAGAGCAGAGCTCAACTGAAGCAGAGTGGAGTGTGGAGTGTGGAGTGGAGTGAAAAAATCTCTCCATTGCATGATATCTTAATCAATAAACATAAAATCTCATCAGGTCGTCTTAACGATGGGCCATAAAAATAAATCCACTACAGCCTCTGATCGGATCCGGCGCACACCGTATAATAACAATAATAACGACACTAAACCAGACGCTTGTTATGCGGCCACAGCAGCGGCTGGACAGACGACCGACGGAGACGAAGTCTGTAGTCTGGATTGGTCGATTGGGTTTCCCTTTGTTCTCGTCTCCTTTTCCGATTTGTTTCTCTTGCTTCGATCTGTGGCGCGGTGTTGGCCTTAGTAATTCTCTACGCCGCCGCGCAGCGCAGGCCGGAATTCCATGTCTCAGTTTAGCTGTGATTTGAGTCATCTTTGGGGGCTATTCTCAGGTTGAGACTTACACTCGAACACCACCGAGCTGAGCAGCTCCCCCACATCGCACACAGGGCACACAGAGATGCCTAAGTGCGGTACGAACCGTACAGAAATGTATGGGAACCGTGGACTTTTTGATCCTTTCGGGAATGGTGGCGTTTTTTGTTTTTTTTTTTTTTGTTTGTGATTGCTATGCTTTGTGGTAGAGTGAAAGGCACAGAAGGTGTGAGAATGGGAATGAGGATATTCTGTAACGTGTTTTTACGACACAGACTTTGAGGTTGGTTGAGGCAGTGAGAATTCTTAAAGTAAATAATTGACTTCATTCAGTGTTTACCTTTTGGGGGGGAAATGCACAACAAAGCGCTTGTAAAGGCATTTATGTTATGTTACGCTGAGAGTACACAAGCGAAGGAAGCTGTGAGATATCTCTATGACGGATTTAGATATGCATAGCTTCCTGGAACGATATTCTACTACGTATTATTGTTTATATTAAATGTTCATCATATCACGGCTTTTGCTGTAAACAGTACTAAATTTCTTAACGTAAACAGTTCTGACAAATAATTTAGAGGTATCGTCGTCGACTCCATCTATGTCGAACTTCGGTCAAGTCGAAACTTTCGCTTAGCCACATTTTTGCATTCCAATTTTCCACACAAAACCTCTAACCCGAACTAATTTTCATATCCTGTAAAATTCGACGCAGAGGGGGGGTGACTGTATTAATTCAACTCGAAACGTAGAAGAATATGATAATTTCTAACATTTCGTATGCCATTTACAATGTTCCAAAAGTGTAACCGCTTTGAAAGGCAATTCTTGCTTTTCCGTTTAGATTCAATACACAGTCAAAACCGGTTATAACAACCTTCAAGGGACTGATGAGGACAGACTGACTGACGAAGCGGCAATCTGGTCGCTTTAGCCGATATGTCATTTTAACGTTACTGAATCTGTTTTCAATAAGACTTCTTTCATTTTAATAATTTTTCTTTTATTATTATACAAATGTACATTAACTGTTTATTCAAGAAAGTGGGGACATCTGCTTAGTTTTAATTTTTACAAATTGTTTTTATATATTATTATATATTTGATTCTCGAAAAAAAGATGAACGGAGCAGGTTTTATATCTGTACATCTTTCTAAGGATATACTATATCTTCGATAGTTGTTGGAACAAGTCCGACGACGACTTAGTTTATAGCCGTATGAATTACAGAGATATGAAAGTAAAATCTCTGATAAAATGTCCTTTGGAAAATGTTAAGAGCAGTTATTAAATACCCATTCGTACTGGCGTCAAGCATTTCTTTTGACGTCCGAAAAAGATAGGCATTCTTGTACCAACATTAGCATTGACGTAAATAAGCTATCGTGTGGGTTTCAACTTAGATGACGTATATCCTGAGGACCGCATCTTCATGTCTCAAGTAATAGCAGAAATATTTTTATGAAAATCGAACGAATGAAACTTAGGGTTGATGTGTTGTTGATTTGCCTGCCCAAAAATTCATAGGATTTCAGACATTTTTACGAGTGAATACGCTTCGACCATGTCACAATTCCAAGTGCAATCAAGGAATGCTTAAATTCCTGAAATTGTTTCTACATATTATTATATATTTGATTCTCGAAAATATAAACACTTTGAATAGATGAACGGAACAGGTTTTATATCTGGTCATCTTTCTAAGATTCTACTGTATCTTCGATAGCTGGTGGAACAAGTCCTATTTTTAAAATGAAATTGAAAGAAAGAGCTTTTTATGTTTGTTGATCGAGAAAATATTAAACTCAGTTACCTAAATTTTGCACAAAATCAACTTTCTGCTCCCTAGAATATTTAATTTTGTCCTTATCTTTTTAAATTGTCCTTATCTTTTAAAATTGTGTATATAGTGGTCTTTATTTCGCTCCCCAGCTTCTAACCTAAAACCTACCCCAGCTTTCTCTTCAGCCAAGAAGATTTTTTCCTTTTTGACTCCTACAACAGAGTGTGGGTCCGAATAAATTTGAATTCTATGACCACTTATTGTAATGCTCCTATTCACATTAATGCTCCTATTTCAGTACACAACTTGAAGAGAAATCGGTATTATCTCGAAACAACCAGTTTTTCTTTAGTTGTTATTTTTTTTTTTTACTTCGGTTTTCCTTTTCAATAATTGTGTATATTTTTTGGCGGAGTGGATTTTCATCCTAAAATAGAAAAAACGTTAGTAAATATATTTCAAGTCCAGTTTATTTAAAATAATACTACAATGCGTATTTCCTTACAGCTTGAAGATAATAAATGCAGATGGAAAAACTAGTTCAACTAATGGAACAAAACACTGACAGTTAGGTTTCAGCACAAAGGAGCAAGCAGTGGGGGGATGATTTCTATCGAATTGAACAGCTTAGGACCACCTATTCGAACATCCTTTGAATGGCCATTCAAGAATAGCCTGCAATTCAAAGGAACATTGGTAAAACTGGAAAAAATTTCAATCAAATAATTATGGTTTTAGTAAAATGAAACTTATTTAATATTAAATTTTAATATAATAATGTATTTAATTTTGAAAATATAAAAAAAAGCTATGAATTGGAAGAAAAGTAGAACAGTGAAACCAGTGAACTACACAAGTTGCATATGCAACTCAAGAAGAAGGAAATGTAAGTGATGGACATGTAAATGTGCCCAAGTCAAAACTCTTAACCAAAGTATGTAATCCTTAAACAGAGACTTCCTACACGTGCATTGAACTAACTTTTTTATTTATTTATTTGTTTGTTTGAAGTGATATATTTTTATTTTTTTTAATAAAATCTTTTAATGTGTTAATGAATGGACCGCATTATTATGTATCGAATGGGTCTTTATTTATCAAATTTAAACCAAATCGTTCACTTTTCTATGTTTACATTGAAATGTCATTGTCATTTTTCAATTTCCACACCTTAAGATGGATGCATTAGCTCAACTGAAAATAGTTGTATTCCCTAATACCACAAATTAGTTTGGTTGTCTCAACTGAGTTGACTTGTGTACTGCAATAGGGGCATACAATTCGTACTAGATCCAACAAACTCAATGCGAATAACAAACACAAAACAATAAGAACATCATATCAAAAGGTAGGAAGCCGCAGAATATCCGAAATTGTATGTACATATGTATTTGGGCAGATACATTCATCGAAACTGTGGGCAAACAGCGCCGTTTTAGGAACAAAAATGCAGTAGCGCCAGTAGACGTCGGTTTTAGTCCTTAGAACCAAAATTTTATTTAAAAAATAAAATGGGAAAATATATCGCTTCAAGCGACATTTCGTTTTAAGTGGTGTCGCTGTAAGTACCTTAGAATTTAGTCGTTATAACAGACAAGACATTTTAACCGGCGTCATTTTGAACGGTTTTGACTGTGCAATAATTAAATATTCATAAGATCAATGTAAACAAATCGTTACAGAGATCATAGCTTTCATCGCCTAGTTCCCATTTAAGAATTTTAAGGTTGGCCATCGAAATCGCCGCTGTAAGCAGTGACATCCTTTCAAACTCAAACGTTTCTGTGTATTCCTATTTTTAGACAAACTTAAAAAAGTCGAATGTTAACGAATTATTGTAAGAATGCCAATGAAATGGTTGAACCGACGGAAAGTGAACTTAAAAGTTTATCACCTTATTTTGTCTCATTTCTCGAAAGCAGCAAAAACAAAAAATATAATAACCTTAACAAAATTGGTAAGAATGCCGGACAATGGAGGCCCATGGTCATATCATTCTGTTAAATGTATCAGACAGAGGACGCAACTGTGCAGCATGCAGCACAGCAGAGTGCACGCCACAGAAGTTGTCTTAATTTTTTACCAGACCACACAGAAGTCATTTATATCAGATGAAGTTGTGACTTTATAAGTCGCTTGTTGCTCTCCTTGTCTCCCCCCCGCCGCCACCGCCCTCTTTTTTCTTTATTCGTAGGCGCATTGGTTTGAGCTGGAGCAGCCCTGCTGTCTCCGTAGACCTGCATCATTGATCGGGGAGGAATTTCGTGTGATCGGTGAAACATTTCGTATCCAGCAGGTTTCGTCTTTCGATTTTTATTCATTTTTTTGTTTTTGTTTCCAAATAATTTTCGTATTCCTTACCCATTGTCGTCATTCTGATACAAATAAGAACCGGAGTGAGATTGAGGTACTGTGACTTGTAGCATTGGGATTGGGGGTGACATCTTGCGATAAGGAGTTTCTCCGTTTTGAGAATCTTGTCCGAATCTATTCAAGCGCGGAGCGCAGAGATCCGAGGCTAAATGTCTGTCGTAATCGAGCGTACGTACACGTCGTATATGGAGAAAATTGTTTACGGAATTGCTGACGAAACGCGAGATGAGTTGAAGCTGATAGTTATGGCTCTTTGCATTTGCGGCGAGCGAACTCATATAATTACTGTGAGATTCATTGGAATGCGAGAAAGTAAATAAATGTGTCTTGGCATTATGCAGCTATTTAATCGAAGTTCTCTTACGAGGACTGGAGATTTTTTTAAATGCTGCTTTGAAAAGTGTCAATGTCAACGACTGAGTTTATAGCCGTATGAAATACAGAAATGTTAAAGTAAAATCTCCATCAAAATGTCCTTGGAATATGTCAAGAGCCGTTATTAAATACCCATTCCGATTGGCGTCAAGCATTTCTTTTGACGTCAGAGAAAGATAAGCATGCTTGTACCAACATTAGCATTGACGTAAATGAGCTATCGTGTGGGTTTTAACTTAGATGACGTATATCCTGAGGACCGCATCTTCATGCCTCAAGTATTACATAAAAATATTTTTATTAAAATCGAACGAATGAATCTTAGGGTTGATGTGTTGAGCACCATGTTGCTTTGCCTGCCCAGGAATTCATAGGATTTCAAACATTTTTACGAGTGAATACGCTTCGACCGTGTCAAAATTACAAATGCAATCAAGGAATGCTTAAATTCCTGAACACAATACAAATCAAATGATTCTTGGGACTGCTGAGTGGACAAATCTTTTTTTTTTTTTTTTCTTAACAATCACAGTACTGGGAGCAATACTGCACACTTACATACTCTGCTACACCCTGTAAATGGGATTAAATGCAGCAGCTTCATTAATTAGTTGGCATCATCTAATGGCCTTAAAAAAGATGCGAAAATAAACATAACCCCCACGCAAAAATAATACGAGTCTTTTCTATAAACTTTGGACTCACGTTAATCCAAACGAAACGGCTATAGGGAAGGGGTGGCGTTTAAGGGTCATGTAGCAGAAAAAATGTAGAACGCTTCATGATTTTGCCTACCAATGAGCATGTTTATCTTCTCTGAAACTTTCCAATTCAATTACTTATGTTCTGCCGAAACAAGATTTATCGATTCTTAATTCTCAAAGTGTTTGAATCAGGTTTTCTTAATAACAGAAAGAAAAAAGAAATTCATCCCTTGGCCCTATCTCGACTATTTGAATGTGTAAGTACATATATTACATTATACATTTGTTTTTAAATTTTTACATACTTACTTACAAATGACAATGAAAAGACTGGTTTACTGAGACATTATAGGTTTTCGTCTTTAAGATTAAATAATCGCCAAATGAAGAATATAGTTTATCCTAAGGAGAATACAAACCATCGACGCGACCTTTCCCCCGAATGTCACAATGACCAGCTTCATCAGTAACAATTATATAAGTACTTAAATCAATCGCAGAATAATCCTTGCCAATGTATTTTTTAGGACACCATAGAACACTATTTTGAGAAGTATTTAAGTCAAAAACTGCTCTGCCAATCTCAAATCAGGGTAAGTTTCGCGATATCGTCTTCCACAGGGAACATAGTTAGGAATCCAACAACAAAAGGAACAAAATGGAAGATTAAAGTGGTGACAACAACCGAAAGTGACCCACTGGACACCTTCATAGTAAGACCAATTTTCCTATACAAGGTCCTGGTATGGAGCCAGAAAGCCCTGGAAAAAATGTCCACTTAGGCAAATTTAGTTGGGCATATAATATTACGCCTAATTCTCATTAGCCTATTTGCTAAGTCAGCACTAGAATCCAATAATTTGAAATTCTTTATTTTTGTGTATTGTAACTTTATGAATTTTGCCAATATTAATGCAGATTACCCGTATTTACGTAAGAATCCTGTTGAGATGAGACCAGTTATGGTCAGAACCCATAGTTGAGTGGATAAACTAAGTAAATGCTTGCGCAGACAGCTCCCAGCATTATGAATGTTTCCGTGCTGATGTATTCAATACATCGTAAGCTTTTACAAACTGCACAAGAGAAGCAGCTCAAGTAAATTCGATCATCAACTATTAATAAGAGCAAACAATGCATGGAATACTTGCATTAAAATTTTTCAGTACGAACATAGCATGGCCAAAACAAAACTACTAATCTCGCTACAAAGAGTTAAGTGCGATATACTAGTAGGGATCATCACAGGCCACTTTCTGGTGGGTCATCACGATTATAAACTCGGACCGAATCCTCACTGATAGATGCAGAAATTTTGGAGCATCTTGGTGTATAAAACTCTAAGTCAATCATTTTTTTAAATCAATGATGTCGTGAAGTCACAACATGTCATACATTATGCAAAAACCGCTGGAACATTTTGCTAAGGCTACAGTAGACTACAACTATGTTTACTCTGTTTTATGTTGTTGGACAACTATGTCTAAGATAGGCCAAGCCCATAACCTAACCTCATTTTCATGTCCTTAAAATGGTAGTCCATGTCCTCATACAGCACATTTGCGATATGACTACCAAGATAGTTTTAAATCTTGGCGTTTGTTCAAGTGACAGACCTCTACGAACAACTAAAAAAAATTCTTATATTTACTACAATATTTTAATCGGCAAACCCTTCTCGACTACATATTATTAATTTTTCAAATCATCATCATCATCTTCTGACCCGCATGATCGACTAAAGGGGTCGCAGGGGTAAACCAAGCACGAGAGATCTCAACTCGATCCTCTCTAACTCATCAGGGGTTATGCTCAAGCGTACCCAAGCGTGCTTATGGACATGGTCCAAGCACCTTATCCTCTACCTGCTTCAATGGGACTCTTTTAACTTGTAGAGTGCATTAAACAGGCTTTCTGGAAATTACCCCACCTCCGATTTGTCCACGTTAACCTTCATCCCAGAATCAACACATACGGCCACAAACCTATCGAGTGCGCGCTGGATTTCCGTCTGGGAAGATGTGAGGTTAACTAAGTCATCCGCAAAAACAAGATGACTTCCTCTCAACTCTCCTAATGCGAAACATTCATCACCTCGGATGCGCTGAACATCCATTGCATATAATCAATGAAAAGAAGAGGTGACAAGACCCACTCTTGGCGAAGTCCAACGCCCACGGTGAAAGGTATTGATTTAGCACCGTTAACCCTCAAGGACCCTCAATCACATACTCCTGCAGAACACTCCAGAGTTTACCTCGAGGAACACGGTTATATGCATTTCCTAAATCTACAAAACAGCTGTAAGCCCAAAGCCTTCTCAAATACCATTCTTAAAGTGAAAAGCTGGTCCGTTGTACTTCTGCTGGGACAAAACCCACACTGTTCATCCCCCATAATTGGCTCGACCATAACTCTAGAACGAATTCATAAAGCTTAGCATAGACTTTCCTGGAGAGGGATATTTTTCAGATAATACAATTTAATTTGTAGTCTTATATCGAAGCTATACATTTTCACTAAAAATCATAACAGTCCTTCAGATTTCACGGTTTCATTGGAAAATATTTCCGCAATGACACCATGCATTCTGATTTCCCATGTTTGATAATTTTGACATGATTTCCAAAGTGAAGAAGACATTACTTAAAACGAATCAAAAGAGACTTAATCAAGAATGAATATATGCAAGTTTGCCCTTACACGAGGTGTACACATTACCGCGGGTTAACAGCCCTTTTTATGTACAAAATAAGTTACCTTCTGAGCAATAGTGAAGAGTATGGGAATGTACTTGGTCGATCAATTTGTGGCTTTCATGCTCTGGCAATACTAGTTAGGAAACAAATCTATAAATTCTCCAATCTCTACATATGTGCTCTTACACATGGATTGGTTTATCTTTCCCTCCATTTAATATGAAATAAAAAAAAAATCAGTAAAGTTTGTATGTAAGCACAAGAAGGTATCGTTTGTAACTTGCTTCCGAAAGCTGCCTTCACGAATTTACGTCCCAGGATCTAATAACAGTCGAAGTAAAAAAATACATTCATACATTATCCATTTCTTGAAAGTTTTCATCCGCTTTGTTCCTCAACTTTTTGTTCGTTTTGCTATCAACCCTCTCTATTGCCGCCCCCTGACTCAAACGAGTCTATAAGTATTTTTTGGCGCCACGTTTCTTTACAGGGATACAACCGTCAAGACGGCGTCTTCATCGTCCGTTTGTACAGAGAGTTATAACTTTCTAGTCCTTTAGTCCTTGCCATCATCTCTTCGCAACAGCTCCGTTCAACCACGTTCCCGAACACCACCATACAAACATTTAATTCGGAGCTGGCGTATAACCTCTTGTAGAGAAGAGCAGAAAAGGATGTTTATTTGGTTTGCTGAACGCAAGCATAACGCACAAGAGCGGGTGGATGATAAACCGTCGTAACATAAGGAAAGGACGTCTCCACGCTTTAAGAAAACATAAATATTCCTTAGGAAAACTTGCTGCTGGTGACTCTACATCCTGACATTGACGTCTCTGTGGAAATAAAAACTGTCTGTAAGGACATTACATCACGTTGGTAAATGCTCCTTGTAACCATACCGCCTTTGGTTCGTGTGCTTGTTCGCTTTATCATCGTCTGGTTCTATTAGATCATGACAACAATTTATACAGTGCACAAGTAAAAAATTAAGGCAGTCCAAAGGAATGGAGGTCTCTGAACTCTTCACTCAGTTCGTAATGTTGTCTAGGTCCGTGCTGGTTTATTAAAGCCCACACAGTATTGGCTGTTGGCCATTTGGCTGGCTTATAAGGGAATCGGGTATACAATTTTTAATTAAGGATTCAGTACAGAAGATTGCAGTTGTTAAGGAAGTTCGGAATGATTCTCCTTCATGTGGGTTCATTCTGTTTTCGCAAAAAAGTTGGACGAAGGAAAGGCTCTTTCTACGACGTCTTTTTTTCCAAACGATTTGGTTTCAATTAAAGAACTGTCATTTCTGCTTTGTTGGGAGTTGGGAAACCATTTGTGCTTGCACAAGTCATGTGTAAAGAAATAAGACAGAGATTTTAAAAGGAAATAGGTCATTCCTTACTCGAATTATTAACCGTATTCCTAAGTTAAAAAGAATCGACTAAACTTACGTTAGTGGCCAGTGGGTCGTTTTCGACCGTCATATTTTTTCAAGAAAATAAAAACAAAAATAACGTTTTTTTAAGAAAAAAAAATGAAAGTAAATGAATTATTAAAATAAGTACATACATATAAACAATTTCTTCTTCTTGGTGGATCTGGATGTCAGCTATCTTGATCTCTGGCTTACTGTCGCCAGTTTCGTACGCTTAGTTGGTGCTGGTCATTTACCGCCTGCGTGCTCCACCTTAGACACAGACGTCCTCTGTTTAGCGTTCTCTCCTTATTGATAAGGCAGTGTACTCATCGCGCACTCAAATGTATCCAAAGGTAGTGTGTTTTATAAGGCATCTAAAGAGTTGTGGTACGCATTCGGGAATGTTGTGCTTCGAGCAACTCAACCCGACTTGGAGGCACGGTTCAATACCGCGAAAACACGGTTCAATACCGCAGCAAAGTACTCTAGAATTTTCACCGGGTGTTGCCTCGGGCGGTGGTTGCCTGTTAGCTCGTTGGTGCTTCCATAGACTGTGTGATTGCCCCCCCTATTTGCTGCTCCTTCCGCTTCTGTGGCCAAGGCGCTGATATAGTGACGCTTTCCGCGCAGCACAGTGAGTTAATAGCGGAAAATAGGTCTTTGGAGAAAGTCCTCTGAAGACTTCTTAGTTTTATGTTTAAGTACTCTTAGATAACCCGGGCTTTATCGATATGTCGAAGAGTATATAACAATAACAACTCAAACAAAGAATATAAAGCGGAAAACCGGAATTGGATGTGAGACAGCAGGCACTTCATTATCGCATATGTGGCCTAATGGTATGAGCATGAGTGTATATACTATACAACTGTTTACAAGCCCTCAAAGTCAACAAAATATTTATTTAAGTTGTGAGCCATATTTTCAACAAAAATTAACATGTCTGTATCCCAAGCTTATTAAAATAAATTCTATAAATAATAGGTCTTCAAAAAAACGTTTGATGAATACTCTTTGACTTAAAAAAATAGCTGCAACTTCTTGCAACCTTCGTAGTTATATTCAAATTTGTTTCGCTGTATCGGATTTAAAAAACACGGTTTTGACTTTGGTCATGTTACAAAAGTCACAATTTCTTGGCTAATAATGGTTGTGTGGCAATTCTAGGAACAATGTACAAAATATCGCTTGTAGTAATTCTAGGAACAATGTACAAAATATCGCTTGTAGTAATTCTAGGAACAATGTACAAAATACTGCTTGTAGTAATTCTAAGAACAATGTACAGAAATCAAAAGAGAGAAGAAATGCTGCCAGTAAAAGAGTAGATAGATTCATTGTAAAGTAGGAAGTCAAACGGAGTGCACCTAATTTGGAAGGAAATAAATAATAATTTAAAATGAAGGAGAGTTGTTTTGTTTTAATAACGTAGCTTACAGTTGGAATGAATGCAGCTTGGACTAAATTTTTAGAAGAAATATAAAAAACATTCTTTTAAAAAAAAATTAAATTGATAATATCTGAGAATTCATGATATTCAATTTCATTTAGTAGAATCTTAATTTGGTACAAATTTCCATGGGGTGTGATTTATCGTTTGTTGGATTATAGACAAAAAGCTACAAGAGAACTCAACGGGTGACCAGTTTTTCTGAAAGCTGATGACGTACTCTATTGATGATGTAAAAATTATATCCGCCTACCGAACACTTTGGCCGCTAGAGACTATACAATACGTTGACCTAAGAAACAAAAAATGGCAATTTTGTTGTAATCACCAAGCTGTGAGGAATACCATATTTCGGCGAAGTAGGTAAGGTTAGGTAGGGGGTGGCTTGCAGCACACTTAGACCATATTGGTCCAATGTGATACCCATAGTCAGACTACTAACCACTGATTGACCATTCCAGTGATAGATAATTTGATCCCAACGGCAAATGGTGACTGGACCAGATTTAATAAACAGATAAAAGGGTATTAACTTTACTTTCACTGGGATTCGAACCGGGGATCCCGCTAACCAGGGACAGGCACTCTACGAACTACGCCATCCAGTCTATATTTCTGCGAAGTAATGAATATGTAACTTTTGAACCCGTGGACAGATTTTAATCAAATTTGAAACATAGTACAAGTGCCATGAAATCTTTCCGTGGTTCAAAAATGGATTTTTTTATATTTCTTACACTTAAGTGTACTCCGACTAAGAGTTCACCGTTTGAGTCATGAAAAGATCTCGTTGCATATGTTTTATGTTTCAAGTTTCATTAAGATCGGTTCACAGGTTCAAAAGTTTTCGCGCTCCTATACGAAGCGACCCACTGTGTGCCGCATTCTCCGCTGTACTTCTCTCATTTTCATGGGATGTAGGTATTCTACCTCGTCCCTATCGGCGATCTGAATAGGCGCAAATGCGACCTCTAAGCTGTTTACGCTCATCAACCAGCCTTGAGTAAGCCAGATACACTGGGTCTTTTATTTTATTTTTATTGCAGAAGTTGGTCGAGACTATCTTCACACATAATTTCAGCGTGTCTAGTATTCACTAGTAGTCTAGTATCGTTCAGCACAACTAGTATTAAGAAAATTTTGAAAAAATCTGTTAAAAAATGACCCCATCGTAGACCTACAGTTGAATCAATAAATATGTAATAACCGAGCACTCAACCATCCATCCCCTTGCTCCAAATTAAACGATCACTTGACTGCGTCAAATAAACTGGAAACGACAAACGATATTGACAATACAAAGTTTCCCGTTTATTTGCTATACGAATACACGTACCGTCAAGCATAACTTCCACTTGATTCGGAATTCTTCTTATCTAATCCATATGGCAAGCCAAATGACGTGTCGCGTCCTCGAATAACCATAAAATGTTATCTCGTGATTATTGCCTGCTCGTTGGTAAAATTGTTGTTTGCACAGAACCACCACCAACAAGATTTCCTAAAAGGAGAATAAGAAAAAGACGAAAAAGCCAAGTCAACCGACCGACTAACGCCAAATGGTCACACACAATCGCGGCAACCAAAAGCAAACTGGCGACCAGAGTTACTTCTTTCGAAGCGAGTAATAAATGCCACCACCGGCGAAAAGGAGTCATTAAAGCCGATTCGTTCTCCTTGCCTGAGATGCTCGAACATCCTCGAAATAAAACGACTTCGACAACGACGACAGAACCCTCATCAGTTGGTGAGGAAGGAGAACTGATCGCACCTATTAAGGGAAAATTATAAGGCGCTTATTTGTGATCGTTTTGGGTGGCATAACCCAGCCTGTGGAGTTGTGTTTAGCCAAATAAATTTTGTTGAAGGGCCGATAGTTGATGATCCTGTGATGGAACACGGACAGGCTCGTCAATCATCAAAATATCTCCACATTCTGCACAGCAGCCGGTCAAGCGTTGGGGAATGCTATGACGA
This sequence comes from Eristalis intricaria, assembly GCA_964034865.1. Classification (NCBI taxonomy): domain Eukaryota; kingdom Metazoa; phylum Arthropoda; class Insecta; order Diptera; family Syrphidae; genus Eristalis; species Eristalis intricaria. The sequence goes on along the minus strand of OZ035875.1, from coordinate 88,658,341 downwards.
CTGGAAGGATGTCACCATTAGGTAATTCCTGAAATTCGCTTATGCAGGTCGTCCATTAATCCGTGATCACCTTACATCTGTTGCCCTTTACCCACGGCCACGAATTCCAATTGGAAGAATTTGAAACTATAGCCTGATAGCGATGTTTAATCTCACCCCGACCGACAAACGAGCTCCGAAAATTCGTGCTTTGTTTCACTTCTGTTGTGTCTCGTTGCGGACCTTTTGTCTCGTGCGGATGCCGAAAATCGTCTGTGTACCTTTTAAATTGGTGCCAATTGAGGAGAAGTGATGTGCTGAAGCCGGTGGTGATTTGAAATTTCGCAAAAATGCCCGCGAGCTGGTCACCCCCCATGCATCCAGGTAGGTTAACGCCATCGCCGCCATCGATGCACTGTGCCGTATCATTATCCCGAGACGATTTTCACATACCAATTTCAGGCCGCAGACGATGATGGGGCCTGACTGTGGCGGCTATAAAATCTAATCAGAGTGTGGTTGTTAAATTTGTGGCCAATAATAACAGTGTGCGTCCGACTCGATGCCGACTCGTTTTGGGGCAACTTCGTTGATTTCATAATAATTCATGGCGTTATTGGCAGGATGATGCGCCACTGCGTGATGATTTGCTCGCGGGTGTGTTAATTCATATGTTTTTGTTTAAACCAATAGCATTAAACGATTATTTGTAACTAACTCACAGACTTTGCTTAATGATGTCAAGCAAATTGACTTACCTTACATCGAAATGGTGAGATGTTTTTGTGGCCTAAACGAGTGTGCACAACAGCAGCGGATCGTCTACAATTACTGGCATGCTGGCGGTTGCCATCAGAGTATAATTTCACTTTTTATGAGATCAAAAGAGTGGACAGTGGAACCAATCCAACCAAGATCCCGTCTACCTCTATTGCCTCTATCAGACGATATATCCTTAATTTATTCCACTCAACCGGCCATCGACGTCGTCCAAAGACGAATCGCAAAGGGCTATCCGAAAGTACGAGCGCAAAGATATCGTGTGTAAATTCGGGCAATCCGCAGTTCTCATGATTGGGCGCACATTTAAGGGGCTTGAGAATGCCTTATATCCTCTCCAAATATCCGTAAGATGCTTGCCCCGAACTGCGAAAACAACTATGGCATGAACAGTGCAAAACAACTAACTACAGCTACGACGCCGACGAAAACAACAACAACACCAACACCAACAACAACCACGAAGTGATCATATTCCTGTAAGGAATTTCGTAGCTGCCCTGTAGCGAATACTTTGATCTTGTGGAATTTCGCGGATGGTTAGCTAACCCAATTAAAAAGTTAGATTTTTGATGCTGCGAATCTGTGGTGGTCAAAGAGAGCGGCCCGAAGAAGAATCTCCACCGGTTGGCGCAGTCAGCCTGTGGCTGGCTGGTGTGAGGTCGGTGCGACATACAGAACGATGCTGTTGGTGTTGGAACGAACTCGCTCAGACGTGGACATGGAATGCGTACCACACATGGTGATCTTTGATTGAAATTCTATTAATTTTTTTATTTTATTTGCATATTAGTGTGCAGTGCACTTGGATATATTTAGGCGTCGGTTATCATGCGTAAGAGATTCATAAAAATTGCGACGATGATACAATTTTAGAAGAATTTAATTACTTTTACTTATTTACTTATGTATGTACACCTATATTGTTTGCGTGTCTTCGATACATATATATGTCGAGTTATCATTCGCGTTAACTTATCGTGTCCTTCTGTTTATAATATATATAATATGTTTATATATAAATTAATATAAAATGTTTATAATATTATATAAATAAATAATACACAGAAAATGATTCGAACGTCCATGACATAGAATTTATTTATTTATATTGAGAATACTACGGTTTGGGCTTTACATAAAACTGTATATATACTGTTGGCTTCCAACTTCAAGCTTTGCACTAAAATAATCGATTGTTGGCTTCCATGGTCAAGCTTTGCACTAAAATAATAGAAATCAAGTATCTGTACGAATGTCCGCTGACTGTTACGTTTGGATCACCATAATTTATGAAGACATACATATGCAGTAACGGTTTTATCGATTCATAAAGCCAACCAAACCGTAGCTTTAACTGCATATATGTAATAGTTTTTTGGTAATGGAAATTTAGTGAGTCTTAAATTGAAACATATTTTCTAAAATAAATTTGAAGAATTTGTAAACGTGTAATTTGTAAGGCGCACTGTGCGCTAGATTCACGTTTGCCTATATAATTAAAAATGAAATATGTACAGTACTTTACGCTTATAAGAAACACGCTTATAGAAAAACCTCGTTTGAAAGAAACACTGATAAAAACACCATATTCCTTCCAATATATACCAAAACTCTTATAAGAAAAACACAGTTAAAAGGAAAGGCTATTATATCACCAATATTCGATATTCCATGTGAAGTTGGATGGATATGAGAAAAATTAAAAAAAATTTAAATTCAGTAACGAAAATAGTATAAACGAGCTCTTAAGGAAATAAGTGAGTGAGAGATAATTCCACAGTTGTCTGAAAAATGAAAAATGTCTGCACCAGGAATGAGGAATAACAAAATTAAAGGCAAAACTAGAAATATTTTTGAAATAAAATGTGAAAAAAGTGGAAGTAAAAGTATATAAAATTGCACCAACCTGCAATCAAAAAATTAAATAAGAAGAGAAACATAGCTGGAAAATAAACAATGACAAAGACATAAACAAATAATTCGAGAATTTTCTGGAGACATATTTTTCTAATTTTTGTTTCTACAAAAATGAAAAGAATACCTACATAAAATTATAAAGAAACCAACAGATAAATAAGCCACAGGATATTTTCCTCATATAAGCAAGTTTTAAAATCCAGTTAGCAGTGCCATCCTGTGAAAATCCAAATTTGTGAAACAGAAGATCAAGTCCCACTTTATGAATTGCTTGACCACACACGTCCTTGTAACACCCAATAATTTCAGTAAACTGGTCTTTTACGAAATTTTTCCATAGCTACATCATAAGGGAACCACTGTGCGATGTGAGTTTGTTCATGATAAATTTCCAAAACTGTTAAATCTGTTGTCACAGAAAACAATGTTGTCAATATTCAGTCATCCGCCTTTAAAACTTTCATTACAAAGAAATTAAAATGATATTATGCAAATTAAATAAGGCGCTGTTCTTCAGAATGCATCATTTTACATAATTATTCTCATCTAATGGAAAGCGATACTGAAATTGATATCGTCAAGAATCAGTCGTCAGGGCGATAGTAAAGACGAATATAGTCTTCGAATCACTTCAAGGATGTCGCCCCGAAATTCAAATAATTTTGTTTAAGTAAATTGAGAATATATATCAGTCAATAAAATATAAAAATATTACCAGTATATACTCAATAAATTTGTGCGTAATCCAATAGAAAGAACGGTTTGCGGTTAATTAGCTAAGAAGAGTAAGTAAGTAAGACATTATTGTCTTTTATAGTACAATATAAAAATATATGTAAAAAGAAAGATCCAATATAATTACTACAAACTAATCTTAAACTAGGTAAATATAGGAAGGAAGTGGAGATGGCAAGGAAAAGGAAGAGTAAATATGTATAATGATCATTTAAAAATTGTAATACTTCTTTTTTTAATTGTTTTGCAGCAATTAATTGTTTTACTTGAACTGGGAGAGAGTTCCAAAGCCTGGTGACAGATGTAAAATAAACATGCGGAGTGGATTATCTGAAAACCGTTGCGTTGCGTTCTGTAAAAAAATGTACACCTCATAAGCTCTAATGAGAAAGAGAGAAAGACAGCAAATGAGGGCCACAAGTGTATGATGAGGCCCACATAACGACGGATGAAGTTGGTCAACATTCAACTTTTTGTGCATTTGACAGATGTTTCTATGGAACTCATATGAATGAATTAATACGTTTTGTTTTGTACAAAATGGTTTTTGAATAATTCTTAATAATTGAGGAACCTTAAAATTTCGAAATTCTCAGATTTGTACGAGAGCGTGAGCAACTTATACGTCATTGGGCACCTCTTTGCAATCCGGAAACTACGATTTGTGTGAATTCCAAACGCAACGGATTCTATGGATTTGGGCCTCAATTGATGCAAATTTCAAACTAATCGGTTAAGACTTTTTTGAATAACAATGAATGTAAATGTAAATTCTATTTTCTCAATATCCCAAATGGGTTAAGGGTAGACTCAAACAAATCTAATATATACATAAATACTCTTTATAGGTACCAAAGTCAGTGTCAGTTTTTTCTGTGCCTTTGCTTTTGTAGTACAACAGTTTTTTCTCTAACTATATTCATTGATGTCCATATTAAAAAGCCCATCAAGTAGATGTCCATCGGTTCAACTTCTATTGTGTAAAGCGCTACCGATGGTATACTACCAAGACAACGTAGTGTTTTTCGTTTGCCCTGTGATGGTACAATAATCCTGAAGCCCTAGACAGTTTACACACCTTCCCCTTAAGCCACATCGGCCAGGAAGTAAGTAAATATGTAAGTATGCTATAAATACCAATGATTTCGTATTCTGTGACGGAGGACGTATTAAAGAGACATCAAATTGTATATAAATTTTATTAACGAAATATGAAAGAAATTCGTTGTACTCATATGTACATGCATATCCAATCTATAGACAAATCTGACAGACCAAAGATGCTGTATCGAATAAATCACTCTAAGCCGCAGCATGTCGAAACTGTTCCTTTACCTTACGATTGCACCTCCCAATTTCACATCAATTACCCTGAGAATATAAGCAACAGCTGAAACAAAAAAAAAAAGGAAAAAAACACGCGAGGTAGAAATCGTCACTACCAAAGTGCCGAAACAAGCTCATTATTTATTCCCCAGTTAACCGCATTAAATTCGCCTCAGAGTCCCAGCCCTTTGCACTTTCTCACGAGGAGCGCGCGAAACGAAAGATCAACAGAATGGAAAGATCATTCCGCAGCGCCTGCAATTTCCATAAATAAACCCAGGAACGTAGTGGAACTTCCAAAACGAAGACGAACAAGAAAACAAAAAAAAAATTACGAAAAATAATATGCATTCCATTTTTCGGGATCAACTAAAAGAAACACCGACTAACAAGATCCCATTTATTTAAATTGCATTTGCCACAGAATTGGACCGTGCTCCTCGCCAGCACTTACAACACCAGCACCTTCACAGCTACCATTCTGCCGCCGCTGTGCCATCATCACTTCGGCTTTGACGATCGTAATTAATGCAGCAACAAGAGGCAGCGAAAAAGCGCCGGTGACTCCCGATCTACAAACGCGGAGAAATCAGTCCCGACGTAACCCAAAAGCCAACAGCCACACAGCCAACAACTACCAGCCAAAGCTCTCAACCACTGAAACCTCCTTGCGCTTTGCACGCATCAAAGACCAATTTCGAATTCAAATAAATCATCGCAGGAAATTTGATTTTCCCGTCGTCGGACTCAGAGAGGAGTCCAAAAATGTACAATTTCAGGGCAAATGTGGCCAATGCACGAGGTCCAGAAACCACAAATCACAATCCTCTTTCACAGATCAACAGTTCTGTCCGGTTTGCCGCTGCTTCTGCTGCGTGGTGATGCCACTGCATCTGATTGAATGAAGTGCGCGGCATAATCGATAATCATACACTTTGACCAGGCGTCAACCGCAGGAACCGCAATAATTTATCTCAATTTTGTGTCGGTTCCAGGTTACAAGTTCCCGCGCGAGAAATCCAACAGAGGCTAAAAAAGGACAGCCGAGAGCGACGCGACGTTGCGGTCCAACGTAGTGATCTCCTGAGGTGCGAATGGCGCAATTGGTGCGCAGACGCCGCCACCGCTGCTACCACCGCAACCACTACCTGCTGTCTGCTGCCGTTAATACTTCTCGTTGGCCAAGTCTACAGAAATTATTTTCACAATTTTTGTGCGAAAACGTCCGTAGAGCCGCTTGGGGAAGAATGACAGCGAATGGGTATCGTTTTGTGCTCTTTGTTCGAGAACTTTGTGTGTAGTCTTACTGTGAGGTGATCGTCTCAGATTCATGGTGGTTGATTTCGATAAGCTGGATGTCATCGATTATAACAAATAGCCTTAGCTAGACGATGATAATGAACAACAGAATTGATGGGTACGAAAAGAATTGATAGGGTCTTCATTGAGAGAGAATGTAGAATTAATTGGTTTATAAATGGGAAAATGTGGAGTTAAATGAGTATAACATTTACATTACATTGTTGACACCATAGGATTCCGGGTTCAATACCTGAAATGTACGAGCAACATTCACAATTCCGGGCTTCACCTCTTTTGAGCATAAATCATTTAAGAATACAACTAACTTCTCCTTGAACAGTTAATACATTGCCTGATGGAATCGTATTCATCCCCCACATCCGAAGTCGTGATGATGGGGATATTCGAGTCACGTGACCAAACCTTCGAAGCATAGCCCTTTTCCGTTCGAAGAAGCAACTGTTCAGTCATGAGTTTATATTCTAACCGTCGTGTTTCTCAACTTATCTCGGTGTGTAGTTCTCACAGCAGCACGAAGTAATCTCATCTTAGCAGCTTGTAATCGCGATCTTATTCTTTCAGTTACTACCCAAACTTCGTGACCATGGGTAAGAGAGTTGGAATAAACACTGAGTTGAAAAGCGTTAACTTGGCTTTGACACCAAGCTCGGCCTTCCCGATAACAGATCTTCCAATCTGTTTCAAAACTGATCCAGCTTGGCCAATCCTACAGGAAAGCTCAGTATTACTCCTCCCATCACTCGTGAAGAAGACCGGGAGATACTAAAAATAACTAAGTCATATGCAAAAGGAAGACGACTTACCCTCAACTCTCCCAGTGTGAAACATTCCTCGACTGGGCTGCGCGACAACACCCAGTCTATATTAACAATAAAAATGAGAGGAGACAAGATGCACCTTGACGAAGTCTAACCTACAGTGAACCTACAGTGAAAGCTGTTAATTTATCACCGTTAACTCGTCAACAACGTAACTTTCAAATTCGTCTGTAGACAGGCTAACAATGTGTTTTAAAGTTGGATATTTCCGTAGTACAGTGTGAAGCCTGGAAAATTGGATAGGTTTCTAAGTAGGACGACCATTTGAGTTAAGGAATGTGGCCTACATTGGATCCAACTAAAACTCCCCTAGAGAACTTAAGCTCCTTTTGATAGAAGGAGTATTAGTAAAGGAGTTGGCGGCATTGTTGGCCATTACCTAATTGGTAATCAAGCCAGAAGATTTGGAGCGCCCTACAATGACTTCAGCAGTTGTTTCAGGGATGAATAGGCGGAGGAAACTGTGTTACATTATCTCGGTACCTTTCCGGCACTTGCAGAGATAAGAAAACATATGGGCAGCTATTTCCTTAACAATCTTGAAGATATAGCGAGCATAAACATAAAACACATCCTTAAGTTTCTAAAAACCAACAACTGTTTATAGGTATTTCTACATTCACCAATAGAGGGAAAGTACGAACGTGGCTAGTAGGTCAATGAAATGTCCGGAAGCCGATGAAGTGAGGGCACAAAGGTCACTCAAGGTCTAAGTGAGGCAAAATCTACTTAGGAACTTGCCAGTCACATAAACCTATCTATGTACCTAATCATTTGAAGTGTAGGACTCTTAGTTTCTGTGTACATCAAGAAAAGTGTACGCAACCAAGTTGGCAAGCTGCCTAACTTGTTAGCACCGGAGGATATTTACTTAGACAGGTTTCACTGTACTTGATTTCTGTTCCGAGTCAATCACAATGCTTAGCGAATTAACCTGTCTAGAAAAACCATCTCAAATATACAATAACTATATAAAACTGCAAATCTCCGCACTCTTAACACGCACAAAACGATCGGCTGCTGTAGACGCTTGGCAGGTCTACCGCAGATATATTGTACCGTGTTTCATGTGTGGCCATATAAATGTCCAAAGTCACTTGAGGATTGACAAACAAACGATTAAGGAAGACGAACAGTTTAATATCTTAGAAGATTCATATTAATTGATGTCGGTATAAATCTTGATGAAAGCAAAAGTTTACGTTGCTTTCAGTGTCATGTCTACAGCTTAAGTTTCATTACGCTCTGAGGTGAGACTCTTTTCCCATGAGTATGTACCCTCTTGTTGGCTGAGGCCCAGGTCCACCCCGGACTGTAGCGCCACTAAAAGAAGAAGAAGAAGATGTACCCCTGGTGGTGAAAAGTTCAACTTTGTTTGCTTTTGAAGTTTACTCATCCGCATCATTTAACATTTTGGCCAGATTCTTATGCAATTTTGTGCGTATATTCAGTAGGCCTGAGAATAGGACGTAAACTGTTTTTCACACCCTCAAGTGATAAGGGTGGTAAGCCCTACACAATGTTTTTGTTTTGTGTAACTTTTTTATGATTCGGCATTCAAAAATAAATACAACCATACATTTTCAGACTTCTATCTCCAACCTCTATTTTTTAATAGCAATATTTATGCTTCAATAATTTTCAAACACCATATCAGTTACCACTCGATCAGTTATTCCCTCCAGCCGTTTACTGGTGTCACTTCTCCTCCCCTTAAGCAGCACAGAGTAGGGATGAGAACGAAACCGGTCTCCTATCTTTTTCTAACAATAAGCTTTCTCTCACTCACTACAGGTTAGGGCCTAAACCATATTCGGCTTGGTTTTTTTAACTTAACGTTTTAGTTTCTCAGTGCAACTGTCATATTTATTAGTTCCTACAAGCAAATTTTTTGGGATTCAAGACATGCGTAAAGAAAATGGACAACAATATCCAACGTATAAAGATGCATCCCTTGCACTAGACTTGCTTTAAGACGACAACCAGCATACAGTCAGCTGACTGAAGAAGCACTCAAAATTCGTCTGCTATTTGCTATAGTGTTTCAGTTGTATACACATCCCCGCACACTTATAATAAGTTAGTTATTTTTTAATTAAATACCAAAATAATCACTGGGATTAATTTATATGGTAAAACAACGTTTGCCAGGTGAGCTAGTAAATTTTATATTATTCTCTTTCTTTTCATAATTAAATAAGAAAACATGTCTGAAGATTTCAATGAAACCATTTTATTGATTATAAACCACAAAAACTAAAAATGTGTATTCTATTATGGTCGGCACTGTGTATTCTCTTTCTTGTTCTTAGTCATAGGACGATCTATGGTCTAAATAAACCTTTAAATCGTTTGTTAACTTCTTTTTATTCATGATGTATGATAAAAATATATGAATATGTATGATAAAAAATATATTTTTTATTCGTAATAATTAACCAATTGTAAATGACATAGCTTAAAGGACTTGAACGATATCAGCATAAGTTGATATTCGTCGCAAGCGCCAATTAGTTACAGATACAAGAGTAAGTCAATCTGTGTAGGATCACAATGGGCCTATACGTACTGATCTATGAGTGACTGCAATATGCAGCCGTCCTTTTATAAATTAACCCAAATTAACCTATTTTTTTGCGCGAGCATAGTTTGGTTAACTTTGCAAATTGTTGATAATATCTATTCTAGATTATAACAACAAAAAACAAAGGAACCATGAAAGCGCCACGTCTATTGCATCTGACATCTGTTAACGAGTTAACAAGCTTTTATGTTAAAATATAAGTCACCCACAAATTTGTACACATTTGCTCATAAAGTACTCTTAGACTGCTGCAGAAATGGTAGACTACTACATTTGCTCATTGTATTATCACATTATCACAACTTGAATATGTAATGAAGTTATTAAATAAAACTGGAATGGATGGGTAAAAAAAAAGAAAAAACCTACAAATATTTGCGGACACCGCATCTGAAACCACGGAAAGAAATATTAATAAATTTCGCCTCTTTCGTCTCGTACATATGCAAACATTAAAAATACGTTCGTGTATAAGATATGAATTTGATTGGCATAAAGCAACTCAAAATATCATCTTGGCCGTCAAACGACCGCACCGGCGCGTCAAATTCATCACTTTAATCACATTACTTGTCAAAGCGGTCGGCGCTCCAATCCTTGTGATTTTTGTCAATTCACCGACCGCATTAATCAAACAAAACATTCACACAGTCATTCCATATGTCGGGGAGCCCCGCATCATTTGGAGAGTGGGATTCCTGCTGCGCGCGTAAATGCAATTTCGGATTCCTTCGCCTGGTATTGCAATTATTTCGGACAAACGACGAAAAATATACACATATACACATACATTGTATGTGTGTGGGTAAAAACAGAAAGAAAGAAAAAAAAGCTGAAAAGATCGCTGACGAGTTTAATTGGTGTAAAGGAACATGACAATCATTTAGATGGAAATTCTTAGGGAGGGAACAAGAGCCAAACGGCAGTTAACAGACAGCTTACGCTCAGCCAATGGTAATTTTGGCCAAAATTCCAAACATTCCGCAGAGCATCACTTAGGCGGCAACAGCAAGGTACTCGTACAGCGGCAGCGAACACCACTTAAAACAGCTTGAACACTTCTACACCTAATCAAGTGTTCAGCCCTCAAGATGATGCTGCGGGCTGGTGGCGGTCAGCAGGATGATCATACTGCTGTTGCCGGCTGGAAGGGTAATAATTCTTGAAATTGTTACCAGACACTTAACGATGCAATGTGCGCATGAGAAGAGACCTCCTCGAGCAATCTTCACATCGTCGTCGGTCGTCGGTCGTCAGTCGCGTAGTCTTCATCGCCGCCGCATCACATTGGAATCTGTTGAAGAGCGGAAAATAAAAGAAGATGAGACCACTAGGACGACGACGACGACCAAGACGCAGAAGACGAAAAATCCGAAGCGAAGAGAATTCATGAGGTGCAAAGGGTTAAGCACGTGCTTCACATTTCATTCCTTCAGGTCAGCGCTTCTGATTGCGTCGTTCACTTCTCCATCATCTCCTTCTTCTTCTGCTGCTGCTGCGGCTGCTGCTTGCTGTTGATCTGCTACTTTGACTGCTTTTGCTTCTGGAGCTAACCATTCTTACCTATGGCCTGACAAACGTTATTATCCTTGGCACAGTATCGCTTTATCTTTATCATATTTTACCATGTCACAGTGTTGCTTGCAAACAAAAGTCGCTGGCAAGGATGCTACTCCTTAAAATCTATTTTATATTATAAAATATAATAAAATACATATTTTTCAATACTTTGCATTCCAAGCCAATTATTGCGACTTTGACATTTTTACTTAAGCTCAACCGATCTTTGATGATCCACCTCCAATATTACACACAAATTTATCTCGGAGTAACCTAATAAGACGGACTACTTATCCATAAGCAAAATAACAACTTGAGATCTCGAATAATTAAAATAATTTACAAAAGAAAATTAATGTTTCCATTTCTCTCTTGGCGTACACACTGTATTGTTAACTCCTCTGTGGTACCTTAGTTCTCACACTTATCACATCCTTGGGGTTTCGATTGTCCCGGCGCGAATGGCTCGAGCTGAGAGGAGATTCGCAAAGGCCGTGTGTCGAGGTTGAAGCTTACGCTTCGCTCCTTTGTCGTTCAATGTTAGCGCTGGCGCTTCAAATAATGTACTCCTTTACATGAGCGCCTCTTTATTTTTTCTTCTCATTTTTATTTTACTTCGCTCTTGTCTGGGCTGTTTTTTTTTTCTTCTTCTTTTGTGGTATACTTCATGTTCAGTGTGCGCGCATACAATTGAGGGAAGATACTCCGCAAAACGTCCATTCGTTATTCTGTACATTAGACTGAAGATTTGTGAGTAAAACAAAAACTCATAAAACAATATTTCTTAATGTCTTGTTTTGGTTGTAAAACGCTTGTTTTAAAATGAGGACCACATCTGAAGACACCCGATAGTAGAGCTTGCGCATAGGCAAGAGACCCTATTCACCTGTTGTGCAACCACACGAACAAACAATGTACAACCACACAAATCGTCTAAAGGTGGAGGTTACTAACCCGATACTGGTCGCATTTAACCCCTCCAACTAATAAAATCGTGCGGGCACTCAGATGGTCTGCCCAAGAACTCGTTGACACGTGGCTGAGCCACATTATCATTTCAACCCTCTAAATACGAAAAAGGATTTAATACGTTTTGCCTATAAGAAAGAAATATTACGAAAAAAAACTCGTTCCTTGCAGATGTTGTGGCACGCGCATTGTTTTTTTATAAGCCGACAAAAAAAAAACACCTGTACACCAGGTCGAGGAGCTTCCTCCTTCCTTACTGAATCCTTGGCGAAATTAAAATTCTACCGGCACTGTCCTGCCGCAGCTTAGCAATTCCTCTGGTCAGTGCAGACTGCACATTCTTCAAGCGTTGTTGTGTGTTATTTTTTTTTCCTTTTGTCCTTGGATTTATGATTTTAATGTTTTGGACAACGTGAATGGCCAGCCGGCATTGGGCTACACCTGCTTTGTGTTGCAATTTTTCATCAATTCACAACCGGCGAATGGGCTATCGAGAGCCAGGATAATGCTTTGCAAAATGCCGATTTTATAATAAAACAGGCTCAGATCAACTGGCGGTAACGGTGGCGGATGGAGCAGCTGAATCTTCGATGAAATTTGGAAATTTCGTGTATTTCGTTCCCTTCTTGGTTTCTGGTTAAAGTAATAAGGCCCGAGGGGGTCTCTTTCGGAGAATGATTGACAATAAATTGGATAAAAGGAAACAATTCGCGGTTACTAATTAAATACTGCAGTCATGCATTTAAGTGTGGTGTTGCAGTACAGGAACCAGTGCCCGGTAATTTCAAGCTGCCACTTGTATATGTTCTCATCTTTGCCGCAAGTGTATTCCAGTTATATTCTGACTCAATATTATTCCCATAAGATATAGTTTTAATTCGTAGTCATATTTTATTGCATCTTGTTGGCGTGTTACATCGCTCCTTACTCCGATTGACTGATATGATCTATTAATGTATTTTTTTTTTCTTGCTGTTTGGTTTTTCAACTAAGACAAAATCATACGTATTATTAGCTTCGAGTTACTAGATAAAATCATGCGGATTACAGAAAATACCGGATCACCTGCGGAGGGACTTCCGACTTCCGATCCGCATCCGAAGTTCAACCCTATCTTATCCTTATCGATTCTTTTTTATCGGCTGTTTTCTGTCAGTTTTGAATTTTCATCTTTCAATTGTTTTGAAGAATAGTTATCTGAAGTGTGAAATTAACTATATTATGGATAGAATTGAAAACGATTCCAGAGAAATTCGCTGAAAAAATAAGAAGGAGGTCTAAGGATAATCTATCGACACCGCAAGATTCTGCCATTGTTGCCTCGTATCTAGACTGCTCCATTAATTTCCATGGAAAGCTAGCCAGATTAATAATGTTGGCGCTAAATGCATAACATACGCAATTATTACAAAGTGAATGTTAAAGACATGCATCAAGTTGACAAGTTTTTGGAAAACTTCGCAGTTGAACTTATCAGAAGCGAGTCAAATCGGAGAAGAAAATGTTTCAAAATTCCCCGAAGTTTAGGGTCTTTCTTGGTGAAGTTTTTGTCCATGTCCGGATTATTCTTCATCACACATCGCACCACATTGCCTCGAACCATAACCGTATTGTTCGTTCTTATAAAAATAAAAGTAAATTATTTTTTGTTCATTTTAAATAAAAAATGTACTTTCTGTTGCACCAACTCATCTTTCATCCTAGAAATCCGCAGCCAATTTGCTTCGCATTGAAAACGTCAAAAAATGTATGGAGCCCGCACGAGTTGGGTTTTCTGTAATAGCATTTTTTTAACACTGCTCTACCGACATCGGATCACGATCTGGATTTCGTTTTCAATAATAGGAAAACAAACGGTTCCGAACATTTTCTTTCGGCAATCGATCCGGGGTTTTCTATAATCGGCATGGATGCTCGAGAAAGTGTCTCAAAATTTGACTTAAAACAGAGTTGTGGTGAACATTTAAGTACGTGCAATTATCTCCAAAAAGTAAATTGATTTTTCAACTCATACTGAAATAGTACACACTTGTACATGTACTACCTTATTGTGCCATCTTGAAAACGGGCAATACTCTGTTGCATTGTCGCACTACCTCGGACTCAAAAAGCCTTCTGCTTGGTATGTACTCTGCATAGCTTAGCCACCTTAGGCATTCAATCCGCAGCCCATTTATTTTAAATCTCTTTTCTCCAATCACCGTCAGTAGATTGTAGTCAGTGGGAAACATTGGGCTGGGAAGAGAATTTCATATTCGTGTAGTGCGGCCCTAAATTAAATTGTGTCCGAATGTAGACTTAAGGGTACACTGATGTACATTCTTGGTAAGACGAGTATTGCGGGTGAAATCATGGAGAGGAATACAATTGACTAACTCACTTGAGCATAGTCTTTTGAAGCAGAAATAAAACAGGGGCAAAGAAGATAATAAAGCTCAGTTTTTCGTGAGTGCGCTCCATCGTCCGATTGCCTTAACAAAAATTCTGCAGATTTTTTTGAAATTGGTTACAGCCAGTCAAACGAAGGCCTTGTTTAAACGACGTTGTTAGAAGACCGTATATTCTTTATTGTGTCATTGTTAACCATTTTATAGCATCCCCTTTCAAAGTGGAAAATGCCTCATTTGCAACTCGCTGTGTTTAGAACTTTTGCGTATCCTAGAACGTTTTTATAGTATTGCCTTAATACTCTTACACGATATTCTGAAGGATTTGTTGAAGAAATCACAAAGAAGCCCGTCTTTAGCATTGAAATCCTTTGATTTGTTACCGAACATCATGAAGCTGCCAGAATCCTCCAAGGTTGCTCCAGGCTTCCAATTTGACTATGTTTCTGGCTGTTTTTCAATCAATTCAGACATTGATAATCATAATCAAAACTAACCCAATCTCTTAACTCTAACTAACTGCTATACACTCTCTTCTTCTTAAAGAAGAGAAATGAGATTAGCTTCTTCTGTAAAGTATCAAAAATTTGCTTGAATGCTCATTAAAGAACGTGTATTATTTCCCAGTTCGCGAGAAGAAGATCTCGAGTACACAACTCTAGCAGAAATAGATCTTTTTTCGTAAGATTAGTTATAGGCAGTTAAGCGGAAAGTTTTAGTGTACGACGTTACACTTACGATTCCACGGATCAGTTTGACGGTCGTGGTGCTATTTGTTTCCTCCCTCGAGCAACACCCATTTCTAAACAAAAAATCTCATGCTTGTGATAGCTAAGATAGCAGAGGTGAGCAAAAAATAAGAAATAATAATAAATCGAATACCCTAATACAGCTACGGAGCGGGAACTGCAGAAGAAGAGAAGAGACAACAAATATAAAGAAGGAAAGTGAATTTATGCATATGCCTTTATCACCAAAACGGCTCGCAGGGAAGCTCTAGCTAACTAGACTAACTAAACGACGCTAACCTACTTAACCTTACATTCATGCCCAACCTAAGCCTAATCTAGCTTAAAACTGACCATTGTAAGCCGTACACTGTTGACTCAGACGTCCTTCCAGCGTCGTTTTGCGATCAATGTTCCTAAAGAACCCAAGGGTGCCTGAAGTTGTTGGCACATGTCCGAGGGTATATTATATACATATGTATATTTTTGTGAGACAATTTTACGTTTCGTTGCACGTACACTTTATTTTCGAAGACTTAATGTTAGAGTATGGTTACCTTACTGTTTACCCTTTTCCTTGAGGAATCTAATTTAGGACATAATGGGTCGCTTGCAGCAAATAATATTAATGAGTCGTACATGGATGTACCGCTAAATGAACTCAGCATTCGTTTTTGGTTTGAGAAGTTTAATTCCGGAGATTTTGCCTTGACAACGAACCAGCAGTCCCAGCTTAAACGAAACGGGACATTGTACAGCACATGGGATATATGTGCGGTCACTGTCCTTCCCGTATTTCTCGGGACTGTCCTTTTTTTTGAAAAAATACGTGACGTACAACTGTCCCATTAAGTAAATTGTCTTGTATTTGCAAGTTTCAGATTTTTGCTATTTCATAAAGTAAATTGTACCTATTATGTCTGTTTGAAAATGCAATTAATTTTTAACCCTTAAAATTTAACCCTTTAACAGTCACACAAAGCAATCTACTACATTAGCAATATACATTATATTTGTATGGCCATTGAATATTTATCCGACTTCATCTGCCACTCAAGGACTTGACACTTTTTTGCATCTTAAAAATATGGTCACAATAGTAAATGACATGTTAATAAGTCCAATCTCTAATAGGAACTTAATAAGGCCAACCTAGGCCTCCATCGCATCTATCCCTGATGCCCAAACAAAAGGGAGTAAGCCAGAGGACTAAGCTGCTGCTCAACAAGCAGGTTATATGGCCTATCTTCACGTACTGCTTCCCAATATGGCACATCATCTCTAAGACCAGCATTAAGAAACTCGGAATTTTGAAAAAGGAAAATACTGCGAATAGGAACCGGATTCACCTTCGATAGGGACCGCAAAAACACCACAGCAACTAGAAGCTTTACGACCAAGCATATCAGCTCAACAACAATACATGGCGCCACTGTTGAGAACTGAACAACCATTCTAACGAGGCAATCAGGAACCTAAGAAACATAATCCTCGAACAACGCCACTCCAACGACCTCGAACAACGAGCTGCATGGACTCTACAAGAGCATCGATAGCAATCATCATCAAATCGGCTCCATTGCCCCATCCCCATCACCACGCACACAGATTTGAACAACCCGACCCACTAGCCATTGTAGGATATAAAAAATAAATAATAAGCCGCCAATAATAATAAATGTTATTAAACAATGTACATCAGTTAGGCCCCTATTGTTGACCCAACACCTTAAAAGTACATTTACCCCGAACCTAACTCCAACATTTCGGCTAGTTTCAATATTTCAGCCCAAATATTCAGCACTCCGCCATATATTTCCTAACATTTCGAAATGTGGGATTCCAGCGGAATATTGAACTTTGTGGCTGCATTTGTTAGTCCGTCAAATCGAAGTAATCTTTTAAAAAATTCAGCACGTCACTTAATGACTTTTCAGCCGGCTGACAATAACAAAAAAACACCTGTGGACAAAACTCAAAAATGAATAGTTTCAAATGATAATTCCAATATATTCAATCAACAATTATTTTAATATATCTGAATAAGCGATTGAATTCATCATTAAATCAATATAGATAGCTAAAAAAGTTCAACCACTTCTGATTTGTAATCAGAAAAAATATCAGTGATCAATTCTGCCACTAGCTGCCATTTTCAATTTTGAAGTTCCAGTGGGAACGCAAAATTGGGTTCCGATTTTAGTTACAATCTCAATTGTAAAAATATTATTTCTGTTCAAATAAAATTTGTTAATCGCTTTAATAGGAGCAGACCACAAAACTGTACCTCAAAATCGAACACTACTAATTTTTATAATTTTTCCAACACAAGCTTATTAAACATACCGAAGTGTCCTCATTGTATTCTGAGTTGTCTGCGAATAATGGTTTAGCCTCCCACAAATCGAAAGTTTAAAAAAGTTCCTTTTTTCACTTTCCCCAGTAATTAATAATTGGTATACACAAAACTTATAGCTCTAATATAACAGAATGAAAGCGCTGTTTATATAGCCCAATATCAAAACCCGTTCCCAGTTTTGAGTGTGGAATTGTAGCATATTCCTTAACCACTCATGAAACTTAAGTCAGCTTAAGCAAATCTTTGAACCGTTTGCTCGCCCTCTGCAGGGCAATAGTAGAATAAGAAGTTTATGTGTTTACATGCCATGTCAAAAAATGAAATGCTTGTTAGTTGGTCGGAACGTAAGAGTCTAAGTGCAATTTTGCAGATTATTGTACTTTAACTGAACCGAACCCACAAGGATGAATTAAATGTGATTTATGAAATTTATGGTCGTTCGCTTATGTTGGAACATGGTCTGATCAAACAAAAGTGGACCAGATTCTGGACAAGATAGAACTCTGAAAAAATGATCGGAACTTCACTTGTTCCCTTTTATGTCCAAATATCCCTCCAAAAGTATCCCTCTCCACCATTTCAACCCTACTTAGGACAGGTCTATGCTAAACTTGTCCATCGCCAGCTTGGTGTGAAGGAAATCACATTTTGAATACCTGTGGGTGTGAACCAATTTCAGAGTAGCCCCGAGGACATTCTGATTCCAAGTGATTTGTTTTCCATTTGTTGCCCGCATCATACCGACATCGTGATAGTCTATCATTATCCTTTCCACTCACCGCATAAATTATGGCCGCACATAGGCTGAGCGATAATGATGGAGAAACGGTTAAGGATAAAAAAGTGATTCTCCCTTTCTCCCTTGTGGTGGTGGTGCTGCTGCTGTTATCCCCCATTAAATACCACAACAACCACTTTCCCCAATTTCGTTCCATGAATATGAGATGAGCTTATTTTACTTGTTATCCTTATTTTCTGTGTGGCTGCGTTTTTTATCACCTCCCCGTCTGAGTGATGGGAGAATATGTGTGCGCGAAGGGTGGACTTCGGTGAATTGAAAATTCTCAAATCAAATTGCACCCACAAGAACGGCACTTAAGTTACGACCGATTAAAAGTCCTCGGGATATGTTGGAGCCTGACTTTTCGGGAGATTTATTAATTTGATTGACTGCGTAATAGGATTCTGCTAATTTTAAGGAAAATCTCTGTTTTGACTTCGGTGAATTTATTCCTGAAGCGACAAACTGTGGGACGAAACTCTAGGGGATGGGAGGGGGCTATCGAAACTTTTCCTTGTTTTTGGTGAGGAGGTCAAACTTTTCTGTTGGTTGTTGTTTCTTTTCTTTTCTTTTAAAAACTTGGCTGAACATAAAAAACGAAATGACCGTGAATACGAATATAAATCAAAAGTACTGGAAGTGGAAACTTTGAGCGTTCTATCGGATTGACGCCTTTGGTAAATTGGTGACAATTGTCTGGTCAGTTGTGGACTTTCGATAGATGTGTTTGAGAATATTGTGTGCTGTCTGGTTCTTCTTCTTCTTGTTTGATTTGTGACATATTAGGAGAAATATGTTTCTCCTTGTTAGGATGGAAATATGTTTTTGAGAATTCTATTAATATTCCCTTTTTTCGAAATTTGTAAATTGGGCTACATTTTAAGCATGAGGCGGCTATAAAACATTCTTGATGGACTCTAAAGATATGTCATTTTAATGATAGAAGGGAGGACACATTCAAGCAATGGGCAATAAATTCAACTTTAACTCAATTAGGTGCTTTTATTTTTCATTTTAATGTATTTATTGGTTAATTTTCCTTAGGTATTTAATCTTATTTTAAGTTCAAATATAACTCGTATTTTGTGTTTAGTTGAACAAACTGACTTATCCCGCCAGCGATCCATGGCGGGTCTGAAGCTGGGTAACTTCTGCGTTCTATCGTCGACGGTCCTTATCACGCTGCTTCCAGTCATCAAAACCAAGCTGTTTTATATTCGCGATTAATTGGTCTTTATACTGGGGATTTGGTCTTCCTCTCCTTCTCGAGCAAGGAGGCTCGAAATGGAAGACGCTCTTAGGTGAAGCGTTGTTGTCCGCGCAATAGATGCGACCGGTCCAGTGCTGTTGATGGATCTTAGCCTTCCAGACTATATCCACATCTTGATACAGCTCGTAGAGCTCGCGGTCATGTCTTCTCTTCCACTCAATTTCCTCGCAGACGGGACCTACGTAGAATTTTCCTACCAAAGGCACAAAGAATCAGCTCTGCCGTTTTGCTTATCGTCCAGCTTTCGACTCAAGCAGGACTGTCAATATATGTGGTTTGTAGTGCTTCGAGTCAGGAGGAGAGTTTTTGGTCCTTCGAGTCAGGAGCTTTGAACTGAGTTGTTTGGACAAACGGGAGTAGCCCGGTTTCCAACAATGATTCAAATTCGGATCTCCACTAGGATTTCATTTGTGAACCAGGCCAGAATTCCAAGAATATGTTGTATAAAATGTTAGATAGAATGAAATAACGAGAGATTATTTATTGGTCTGCTACACTCAGAAGTAATAAGTCTGTGAATGTCATTACATCTAAATTCAGAACTGTAAAATAAATCATTTACCGTCTTGGAAACATCAAAAGATTAAGGGGAATCTTGAAGTCGTTGCTACTGATCTAAAGCCGAGTTATTCCATACTCAGACCTGGACTAATTAAAAGTGTTCCAATTGTTCAACCAGCAAAGGATTAGGTCTATGAACTGTCCCTTGTGGTAAACCAAGATAAAAGAATACCTTAAGAATTGTACGTTTTTATATTAATGCTTTTTATATAATCGCTACCAAAATAAATGAATGACATAAAATCAAAGTCGAATTTTTATCGACTTATATAACCACTTTTGCTGTGCTTTAGGTGCAAAATCCTTATTCACTAAACACGTCTGTGGCACTCTTCAATCGGATAGGAGTTAGCTATGTGGCTACTCTTAGAATTTTTTTTTAGGCTGATTATTTTGTGCAGTTTCAAATCTAAAATTTGAGTCTGTCTAAGTATTTTTCGCATTGACATGATCAAATTCAAAAGACTTTCAATTGCCTGAAATGTCTGTGGTTTAAAGTGGAATAAAACATAGAAAATCCATTTAAATATTCGTGAAATTGAATTTCTTTGACAACTCATTACATTACATAACATGACGTAATCTGTAGCTCCAATTTGAACAAACTATTTGTAGCGTATCAGCTAATTTTATTCAGTAGGTGTAGTAACAAAAAATTTGAGTCTGTCTAAGTATTTTTCGCATTGACATGATCAAATTCAAAAGACTTTCAATTGCCTGAAATGTCTGTGGTTTAAAGTGGAATAAAACATAGAAAATCCATTTAAATATTCGTGAAATTGAATTTCTTTGACAACTCATTACATTACATAACATGACGTAATCTGTAGCTCCAATTTGAACAAACTATTTGTAGCGTATCAGCTAATTTTATTCAGTAGGTGTAGTAACAATAAAAGTGATACGCGAAAAAGTTTGTAACACTGTCTGTACTATTCACCTTTGTTCTTTTGACCATCATCATTTTTTAAGACATATACATAGATAATGCGTTCACCGGCACATTATGAGTGCTTAACGTTTAATTTTTGTAGATGTAATGGTCGTCGACATTGGCTCCTTCGAAGTGAACTGCGGATTTATAAACTAAATTAGGTAGAGCAGTTTGCAAAGGTTTCTACGGTATTATTCTGTTCATGATGAACAACCAAACCAAAACAAATAACCAGCTCAAAACAAATATCACAGAAAACAATGCTCTCAATTTAATGTGTTCCGCCTCAGAGAAAAACATTTTTAGTTTTAAGGCGAGTGAGAAATGTATCAAATTTTCAAGGATCATATGCGATGGAACAAGAAAAAAAATTAACTCATATCTGTAGTTATTTTTTATATACTTCATTAACAATGTAATTTTAGGAACATAAAATGATAGGTGAAAAAAAAACATCAATTCCATACAAAGTGGCAGGGTGTAACATACTCGACAGCAGTTTATGCTCGAATATTCTGACAGACTTCCTACGTAACACTGCGATCAAGACACTGTTCCACCACGGACACAATTGGTTCCAGCTACTAAGAACCCAATGTTGGCAGATGAATATTTTAGCATAGGTACATACAACTTTTTACAACTGTCTGGCTGCCGATTGCTTTAACCTGTTCAGTCTTCGTCAACAAAGTTGTGGTGCAGAACGCGTGGATGGTTTTTCATTGCTTAACCCTCTAATGTCTTTGGCATTGAGGCGGAGGCGGCTAAAATGGGTCTAGCGGTGAATGAGGGCAAAACGAAGTATATGCTGTCATCAAGAAAGGACACACAACATCGACATCTTGGACAGAGCGTCACAATGGGCAGCTATAACTTCGAGGTAGTCAAGGACTTCGTCTACCTCGGCTCCGCAGTAAACAGTACAAACAACATCAGTACCGAGATCAAACGCAGAGTAACTCTTGCCAACCGCTGTTTCTATGGGCTCAAGAGGCAATTGAGTAGTAGAGCCATCTCTCGAAGGACCAAGCTGACCCTATACAAGACCTTGATCATCCCAGTCCTGCTGTACGGCGCGGAGGCATGGACAATCTCAAAAGCGGATGAGGAAGTCCTTGGTATTTTCGAGAGAAAAGCTCTGCGTGCGATCTTTGGTCCTGTTTGCGTTGACGGTTTTTGGAGGAGAAGATTCAACCACGAACTGTACGGGCTGTACAGCGACATGAGTCTAGTCAGGCGTCTTCGGATCCAACGCCAAAGATGGCTAGGCCATGTAGAGCGTATGGACAACTCAGCTCCGGCCCGGAGAGTCTTCGACTCCGAACCCGTGGGACAACGCAACAGAGGACGCCCGCTTTTAAGGTGGCGCACCCAGGTGGAGAAAGACCTCAACCAACTTGGCGTGCGACACTGGAGACAGCTAGCCAGAGACCGTGCTAGCTGGAGAGGCTTGTTGGTTGAGGCCCAGGTCCACCCCGGACTGTAGCGCCAAATGAAGAAGAAGAACCCTCTAATGTCTTAATGTTAGATTCGATTAAAATTTTGTTTCTAAAATTGTGCGCACCCAACAACAAAAAAGTTGCAGGAAAAATTTCCTAAAATTTAATTTTTGATCATTTACAAGTAAAAATAGGTTAAAATACTAAAACCGCTTTGAGGCCGCATTAGGTTTTTACGGGACACGTGTGAAATTTGGAAGGAGTAAAGTATTCCTGATAATATTGTATTATTTTTCTATTAGTTTTTCACCTTAAACTAACAAACATTTTAATATTTTTTTTTCGCTCGAAAATTGTTAGTGCATAAAAATTATTTTCGTCCACGAGGTGGTATTTTCGACTTGAAACGAATTTAGATTAAATTGCAATGGAAAGTGCAATGTTCAAACTAGAAATAGAGCTTTTAAAATTGCAAACATAAAATGAACCGTTTCCTCTTAACACTTGCAAACAGCCTAGAAGCTGTGGTTGGCTTATTATGGCTATGCAGTCCCGCCTGAACATCCCTGCATGTCGCTGGTCTGATCACAATTGCCATGAGACAAGATTGGATGCATGCCATGAGTCGACTTGTTGTCAATACACTACATCACAATTGCATACAACCCACTATTGTATATGAAACTTAATGCGTTTATTTTTTAAAAACGAAAGAAAATATGAATTTATTTAAGAAAAAGAGTATGGTGATCTTGAAGCCATCGAATAATTTAACGTGTCAGAAACCACCTTAAGGCGTTTGGTTGCACAGACACAATGATTTCTTCAGCGCCTCATTTGGTATTGCGTCAGCCTCTTTTAAAACACTTCTTCATACAAAACATTTGAAATTCTTCACATACTCATAAGAGCAGAGTGAATGATTTCACCAGTCAATACAAAAGCGACACTTATTGAAAAGTCCAGAAAAAAAAAACGAAAAACATTTGCTCATAAACTGAAAAGGGAGTTAAAGCATCCAGCACTGATTTAATTAGAAGAAGCAACTTATTTAAGCGGAAACACATTTTCCTTATTAGAAATGCGGATTCCCTGTGTCCTTCTGTTCATGTCATAGTCGCACGTCGCAACTAAAACAACTGTGATAAAAATAATAATTTATGAGGATACAAAACTCCGACGCATATTCTTTGCACACCCAGACCTCATAGCAACCCCATCATCCATTCCATCCAGTCCGGACAAAGCACGAACATGTATCTTGTGCACTTGCTTCTCGTAAATGTGGATACAGAGCGAATCGCTCAGCAAAGTCCTTGCAAAGTACTAAGCTCGTAAATCGACCCCTAATGAACATTTCATTTCGCACGATATTTTATGATTATTTAAAAGGGGTTGTCGCTGCCTTTTGTGTGTGTTCGATTGTCATTCTCGGTTTGATATTTATGGCGGTCCTAATCGCTATGTCATCATATCTCATCTCGCTCGTTGTACAAATCGAATCACACTGTGGGGCAATGCAGTGATTCATTAACAGAAATACATACAATTGTCATATGCGAGGCATAAATGTAAATTTTTCGCTCGGCGGTGGGGTGCATATTGGGGGATAGACGGCTAAATTGAATTGGATGTATCTCAACGGTTGGCTAAAATATTAAAAATATCGAAATGTACCACATGTTCAACACTTACCCATGCGTCAGTTTAGTATCTGTCTTTTCGCTGATGGTGGCCATAACTGCTGAAGTGCAATAGTATTTATAATTCCATTAGAGGGTTGTTTAGTTGGATAGGTTCAATTTATTGATTGCATTGCAGCAGTAGTTGGTATGGCTTCTAATGGGATGGTGGCGATTTGTCGACATACTTTGCTGTAGGACTGCGAAAATATTTGCCAACGATTTGGATTTGCAAATGGTGTACTTAGCACTTTCGATGGTGCGATGCGATTAAAGGGGACTTTAATTACATTTATTCTATATGAAGAATAAGTATAGAGTTTAATAGAAGTTATTCATACACACTCCCTCTTTCGTGATCCGTTTTAGATTTATTGTTATCCCGTTATAATATGAATAAATAGTCTTTCAGTAATGTTGACCCCCTATCAGTGATAAGATTTGAATCTCTTGTGATATTGACTTTTGAAAAGTATCGAGAGTATCTTGCAAGGGACTACATGAGAAGAAAAATATCGATTCTTTTCAACAAATAATTTGTACGATTCAGACATACGATAAGTATTATGTATCGCCATTAGTTTATATCAAGATCATCTCCCACAGCCGTCAGATTAGGAGTTTGGTCGGCTACTGTAGATTGTTGAACTCTGAAAATCCAATTAAGTGAAAATGTCATACTTTATATATAGAACATAAAATAATCCTTAAATCCATAAAAAATCGATGCATATAATTTTTTTTAAAACAGATAATTATTACAATATTTTAACGTTTTTAGCATTGAATTGTTCTCTGTATCATCCATAGTAAATCCTTTTATTAAAAATCGCAATCATACGCACATTTATTTTTTTTATTACATTTATCAATATCATATGTTTTCCTAATATTTCAAAAAAAATTTCTCTATTCTTCTAAGGTAATAACGGTACTGACCTGATATCCCGATGATCTATTGAATGCCTCGATTTCCAAAAAGTTCACTTGCAGGACATTATGGCAAGAACCACAGACAGATGGGTGAAGGTTTTTGAGACTGAAACGTTACACGAGCTTAATCAATTCAAGAAAATTTGTCAATACGTTTTCAGTATTCCCGACCATAACGCAGCTAATGTCCGCGCTGTGGACCGTAGGAACGGAATGACTTAGGAGTCGATACGGTGGAAGCTATTCTTCAATGTACATTTAATTTTACCACCATGTGAAGAATTTTATATTTTCGTTATATTATATAAAATTTTCGTAAAATGAAATCAACAAATATTGTCTCAGGTAAAAACATCTGATAAATATTAAAATTAATAATTGCATTTTGTTCCTTCATATATGTATCTAGTAATTATTAAATAATGTACAGTTTCAATCAGTTTTTACATGATTACCCATAAAATATCTACCATTCTCTTTATACTTTAGACCTAGAAAGGACGGTTGGTAGGAGTTCTTCTGGGATTGCCTGTCTGGAAAATTTAAGCCACCAAATTGATGCTTCGGAATTCGACTGACAAATTCCGTTTCCTAGAGTCGTTTAGATCATATTGGTTAAACCGTTATCAAATTGTAGAAATTCAATATGCAATGTTTCTTTATAGAAGCTCAGTCATAATTACCTCAAGGCGGTGTGGTACTATTCGCAGATGATTGGAATTATTTTCATCCATTCCTACAATCACTAATTTTGAAAATTTTAAAAAAGTTGAATTTATTTTTCGTATTGTGCACATAAAATACACTGGAAGTGAATATGTTCTAAAACGCAGAACAGTAGCGTTCAAGGATGTTTATATAGTTTAAAAATGCTTTATTTTCCATTAGTATATACTGTAGCGTAATTTGGTCACCTTCTTAGGATAACTACTCCAAAGGGTGAAGGGTCCCGAAGGTTCGGCTGGTTATAACTTTAGATCCAAAAATGCCGAAGACAAGATCAAAGTGTTCTTTTTAATAAGGACATAACTAATGCAAAGATTAAGTCTGAGGACTTACGTACTCTTTTATTTTTGTATTTTGTCGTTCTTTAATTTTCCTCGATTTATGTTCTAAACGAACTCATAACTCCCTCTATAATATTATTTAATCTAATTTATCTTGAAGTCGACGGGTACATATTGTATTGAATACATGAATTTAACTTTAACAATATGAATAATAATTAGAAATCCATGGAAATTTAAATCTTACGTTGGTACATCTTAAAATTTTTCTGACCGATTGACTTGAATTTTTGAGTGAGTATTCGAAGATTCGATTCGTGGTCGCCGTGGCGTAGTGGGTAAGTGCGTCGACTCCTACGCAGAGGGTGCCAGGTTCGATACCCGAATTTAACACCTTTGGTAATTTACGGGTCCACCTCTTTCGAGTCACTGACGATGCTCAAAGAGTATTCCTGTCTAGAAAAAGCTTCTCAAATTCGCCGTTCGGAGTCGGCATTAAACTGCAGGTCCCTTCCACTCGTGAAAGAACAGTAGCACGCACAACACGAGTGGTTGCTGAGAAGCTAGGCCCAGGTCCACCTCGGACTGTCGCGCCACCCATATTATTATTATTATTATTCGAAGATTCGCTTTGCTTCCAGCAGATGGCGATATTGTTGCCACCGTGGACGGTCAAAAACCAAATTTTCGCGGTCGAGTGAGTGTGTGGATCCAGATGAGCAGACTTACAGATTTTGAGAAATAACTTCCTTGCTCCCTAGGAACGAGCACCCTTGCACTACGGTCAATTATGATGGTCCCATTAATTACTACATTCCTAAGGTGCGAAACCGAGGTGGGTGGCTGGTAAATGAACAAGAACTGACTTTCTGAAGATCGTACAAATTAAATTATATTGTAAATTATATTCATACATAGATAACGAAACTTAGATAGCAGCGAATGAAATCGAAATTTTCTGGACTGGAACCAGACCTAAAAGGATCTGAAGAAACCATATCGATATGATCTCATATAATTGAGTATGCTTCACTCAAACAGTGACTTACATTGAGCTAGTACGAGTGTAACTAGATTTATCTACTTTAAAATTGTCAGAAGACAGATTTTTCACTTCAGCTACTTTGTTCGATTGGGGGGCTTCGCCAGTTCATCGTAGAGGACTCGCAATTGCACCCGATTGATTTTTTACCAACAAGAAATTATGTAAAGTGGTTATCACTAGTGACAACTTATTTATTTGAAATTGGTATATCTGAGGATATTAAACATGAAATAGTGAAATCGATTCTATGCTAAATCTAAACCTAACTCAAACTCAGCACTCAGCCACTAAGTCCTTGAATTGGATACGAATTAAAAGAAAATTAACGGACAAATCTGAATCGTCCGTTAAGTTAAATTTAGACTTAACATGGAAGAAAAAGTTCAATAAAATCAATAAATTAGACTATTCAAAAAGAATGACATTGTTTGTAAAACAGTGGAATTATTTGAGTGCGATCATCCCCCAAAAAGAAAGATTACTCCATTTTCAGCACCTGAAAATTTGTGTGGTTTACGAATTTATAAAATTTACCAACATTACAAATGCCTAAAAGATAAATACTCTTCCTGTTTAACCACAGTTTAAAATACTGAAAATGATGTAGGTACTTACATTTTTGATGGCAAGAGCAAACACCAATTTGCTCACCGAATATTTCACCGGTGAATAAATTTCCTTACGCTCAAGAAAAAATAATCATATTGGAAAGAACAGCGAGGGCTTCCTTCCGCCGACAATCGTCAATAAATAATTCAATTGACAGAATCGAAGGAGAATTACGATTTCTAAGGAGGAATACATTTCTGCGAACTCGATTTCTTCACGGCAGCATTATCGGGATCAAAAGATTTCCGCGCAGAGGTCGTTAAAGCACTCCCGCGAGATTCCCGAATCGCAATTCCTGTTCGTTCTCTGCGCGGTTGCAGATAGTAAATAAATTCTATGCTCTAGTGCTGGAATGGACCAAAAAACCGAGATAAAAACAATTCAAATAGACTCATTATCATATGTAATTCACTTCACTGTGTAAATAAATGAAGCATAAAGGACATTAGGGATTCCGAATATTCTCCCCCCACCGCATACGGATCCACACAATTTGTATATTCAAAGTTCGATAACTAATCATGTAGAATAAATTGAAACATTTTCGATCGATTACTCGCAAGTCTGACATGAGCAAAACCAGAGGATACCTCTGAAAGTATAATTGGATAAGTTTTTTTCCTCCTTCGGCAGATTCTCTTCAATTAATCCATGGGTAAAGATGTCTTCGGCGGACGTGCTGTGAATAGTGAGGAGGTCCTTCAGATGGAGAGACAGATAATGTATTCTAATGTGTCAACATTTTCACTGAATAAAAAACTGCACAAGTGCCAGCAGAAGTGTCCACACCCAAGCATCAGAGATACAGGGATGAAAATAATGTATGTGTGTCGTTTCATGCCCAGTCAAGCCACCCAAGCGTTAAAGTATATGTCAACTGTTAGTCGTTCATTGTATTTTCTGGCAAGATGTCCTTTTCCCATAAGGATCAGAAAATCCATACGAGATTCTCTGCTCTGCGTGAATTTATGGTGTGTGGACACATCCGGCTATGTGTGGGCTCAGGCGATGTGGAATGTTGGTATGTGTGTGTATGCTGTGATTATTGGTAACATCATTTTCGTATCCAATCTGATTCAAGGACCTTCTACCGTAACCCAATCAAGTGGTGTGTCGGAGATAATAATTTTGCTTGCCAGATGTGTGTACGTGCATGACGGGGTGTACGTTTGGACTTTGTATGCTACGTAGTCTGTTGCCAAAGCAGCCCAAGCCCAAACTACACAGACAACCCTTTCTCCGAGGGAGAGGATATCATCGTTTTCACACATAATCGTCTCGAAAGTTCCTGTGGTCGCCCCTTGTCCTAATCTTTGTTTAATGATTGAATTTAATTAACAGAAGCTTATGTGGGATTGCAGTTACCAGTGGTACGGAGTTGAAGATGTTCGCTGAGGAGATTCTACCAGAAATGTACGTAGACGAGTGGAATTGGAATTTGGATTTCTACTTGTAGTCATGTGTGCGACCGAGTGTTCAGATTGGGCACTTAATATGCTGAGTGGGCAAATTTGGGATTTCTTGGATACGGACTTGAGTTCAGTGACATCACCAAGTTGTCATAGTTGCTCTTTAGAAGGACTCTGCGCTGTTTGCTTTTGGTACTCTTATGAATCTGTTGTTTTTTGTTCCACAAAGTATCTATATATTGAATGCGTATGCTTTGAATAATAATAATAATATGGGTGGCGCTACAGTCCGAGGCGGACTTGGGCCTAGCTTCTCAGCAACCACTCGTGTTGTGCGTGCTATTGTTCTTTCACGAGTGGAAGGGACCTACAGTGTAATGAAAACTCCGAACGGTGAAGTTTAGAAACATTTTTTAGACAGAAATACTCTTTGAACATTGTCAGTGACTCCAAAGAGGTGGAACCGTGAATTATCAAAGGTGGTAAATTCGGGTATCGAACCTGGCACCCTCTGCGTAGGAGCCGATGCACTAACCCACTACGCCACGGTGACCCACGTGCTTTGAATAGGTAGTGAATATTTTGAAAATTGGGCGCCATTTATGATTTGGAGGAACCCTCATCATTTTCTGACACGCTTGGACCACTAAAATGGTCACGTGGGTATAGCTCGAATGAAAGAACTTCAGCCCACTAATTCCTCCGCAATTGACCAGGCCCGTTTTTGAACTTGCCCCCTCGATCTGGGTCTGGTTCTGGGTCAGTTAAGCAGTCTCCTACCTTATGTATCGCATTCAAGGCCCGCCTCAGAAGTCGTGATGATGAGACATTCGTGCGACGTGACCAACTTCGTGTCGGCAGCTTGCAGATATTCGCGATCTTAACCTCCGGACACTACCCAAATTTCATGAACATAGGTGAAATAAGCCCATTGCAAACCGAAAACAATTTTGATTTGGTATTGATTTTTCTGATTTTTCTGTGTTGAAATAGATTGATAAGTCTGAATATTCCAAAAACAAGCAGAGAGCAAAATTGTTTGCTCAGTTTTTAGATTTAACCGCTCTTGTATTATGACATGAGAATAGAGTAGAGCTGTGTAAATCGTGATTCATTCGTTCATTTTGACACGTTCACACAAAAGTATTGGTGATTGCAATCACACAACTACATACCAATCCAAAACCACGGAGTTATATGACGAAACGATATGAGCTACCTAAATGTAATGAATGACCGTTTCGGTCGTTCATATTGTTCCGAGCGAAATTAGCGAGATGATTTCCTTCCCTAGTTTGATCTATACTAGTAGTAGTATACTTGTTTCGCAATTCCATTATATCCCTATTAATTTGTTGAAGAGAGGGCCACATAAGTGCATACTGATCGAGTCCTCATACATATATACATATTATACTATGTTTAGTTTTTATTTATTTATGTAGTGAAAACTATTTGTATGACTGATAACATTTTTGGTGTATGGGCATACAAACAATCTTGTAGCATCATGTATCTGCTGTTCATACAACGATCGATTGGTTGGATTGGAACCATTTTTAATTGGCGTTTGCAGTATTGAACGAATGATTGAAATTACCGAATCTTGTTTTGTTTAACAAGACATGAATGATTTTTTCGTTTGATTTCAACGACTGACACAGCTCTAGAACAGAGGCGGACACACCATGTTTCCTGGATGTGCAGATGCACAGGGCGCCAAGCTCTAAGGGGCGCATTCTAAAACATAAATAAAAAATTATCGATATCCGCAAATATTAGTACGTCCATTCATCTTTTCACACAAAAACCACTCACACACAAGAATATACAGTCGAACTTCGATAACTCGAATATATGATAACTCGAATGAAATTGGTTGGCAATAGCGCCAAGACTGAAATTTACAATTAATTTGACCTCGATAACTCGAACTTCGATTACTCGAATGTTTTGATAACTCGAGCATATTATTTGGCGTCACCTTCGATAAGTCGAATTGTGAAGAAAGTGAAGTTCAGTAGTATTCCACAAGTTCGTTTTAAATGTCGAATCGCTTTCAGTAGTATAAACAAAATCGTGGTTTTGGTGAATATTCTGATTCGAAACTAAACGCCCAAACGAAAGAAATGTTTTATAATTTGCGTGTTCTAAAGGGATTGCTAATACCCTCATGTGTCCGGGTCAAGACACAGCACGGGCCGAAGGCATAGAGGGAGAAAGGGAGAGGAGGTACCTGTGCACATTGGTCTTATACATTGGGAGATATTAGGCTGGGAAGAGCATTCCATATTCGTGCAGAAGAACGAGTCTCTAAATTTAACTGTCCGTCCGAAAGTAGACTTAAGGGTATACTGATGGGCATTCCTGTCGAGAAAGGAACGCATTTGGTGAACCGACAACACCAGAAAACATTGTCCAACATATGTTAAGCTCTGAAGACCTTTGGTCTGCTGTGAACGACACAGCCGAACGAATAATGTGCGATCTAAGAAACTTAGAACGGCAGCGGAAAGTGAATTCGCTAAACGACACGCGAGGGACGGATTCGTACGTTTTTGCTAATAAACGGAAAGTTTCCACGGGAGGTGGTTTTAGTTAGCAGTTTTCCACCTACCCACGAGAAAAAAAAAAGTATTGCGTGTGAATTCATGGAGAGGAGGAATGCAGTTGGCTAGCTCATTTGAGCATCGTTTATTGAAATAACGATAAAACACGGACAAAGAAGAGACGGTACGTCGATGTTCGAGCGAGTCTAATGACTCTGCGATATTATTGTCACCTATAAGTTTTATCGCTCGCTTTTGGATTCTATCAAGTAGGTGCAGGGGACACCAGACCAGATATGAGCGCATACATCCGCCCCAAGCTTGATTACAACGTTCGTATAAATTCAACTACAGATGGAGGTGAATTTGAAGCTTGAAAAAATCCCTGGAATACAGAAGGTTGTATTGTGTATTATGTATTGATGAAGATATAGTTGAGATATTTAGAACTGTATCCGAATCTTCCACAATAACGATGACAGCGATAGTGATGTAATATGGAATGGCTTGGCGATAATTGATTCAACCACCTTCAAACGAGTTGGTTGCAAATTCATTACTCATTGCGAAACTACAACCGATTCTGTGTACCTATAATGGTTAAATTCCATTGAAGATTTTTTTAAAAAAACAGAATAAAAATAAAAATCCGCTTTTCAGTCAGTTCATCATATTTTTAATAATAAGTATGATCCTCGACGTTTTATGGGTTATATCGCAGATATTTAATATATATGTATATCAATTTTGAATCTTTCTTGATAACTCGAATTTTTTTGTGGCAAGTGGTGGATCGAGTTGTCGAAGTTCGATTGTAGTTTGTGACACGCATTGAAAGTCTACATCTTGCTTGCACACGGCGCTCATTAGTCTCCGGCCGTGCATTGGAACATGTGCTTATGCGCCCTGTGTTAGGTTGTATACTTGCGCCCTCACATGCGTGTAATTCTTTAATTGCAATTGTCAGTCTTGCGCCCTCCAAAGCCCATGTTCAAATTTTGGACGGCACTAATATATTAGGAGACATATTCTAGACATGAACTAAATATAAAATTTAACACTTCCAAGCGTGAGCTTTCTGATTTTACAAGCAGGGGAATATTGTTAATACTTGATACAATGTTACCTATCTAAATCTTAAAAACCAAGTTAAAAGGCGTTAACATTCGCCTATGGTATAAGAATAATAAAATTGGTGGCGCTACAGCCCGTAGAAGGCCAGGACCTAGCTTCTACAGCAACCACTCCTGTTGTGCGTGCTATTCCCGACTCCGAAAGGCCAAGCTTGGGAAGCTATGCTTTTTGAGTGAAAGAAGTTATGCCATTAAAATTGTTTGTCGATTTGGTCGCAGTGTCAGTGGGTTGGAACGTACATTCCAACGCCACGCCGGGTTGTCATGTTCAATCCCTGAATTAACAAACTACTTACCAATTCACGCCTCCAGTTCTCTCAAGTCACAAACAATGCTCCAAGTGCATTCCTGTCCAGAAAAACCTTCTAAGACCTCGCCGTTCGGAATCGACTTAAACTGTATATCCCATCTACTCATGAACTGACATCCCCACATAATCTTAAATATGTTTAGCAAGTGCTATCCACTCACGTGTCTCTTATCGATTTTCTGAAGTACCCACCATCCACTTTGACAGGGCATATGAATTAAATTGACCATATTTAATGTGACAGCGAAACCGCATTGCACCGCATCAAAGGCAAAGTAAAACATAAGTCAACATAATGTCAAGAGCAGAACGCCGATCTCGAGCTGCACTTTTCATCCCTTGTGGCGGCAAGAAGTCCTTTTGTCTCTGCCATCACCATCAAAATCAAACCACCACACCATTCTCGTGTTCTTTGAATTCATACCGTTGCGTCACATCCCCCATATTGGACCTGTTACTAGGTCTAATCTCATATAGACTAGCCGCCACTTGTAGTTATGCCGTGTCCTGTAATTGTATATCTGAAACCAGACAATACGTTTACAGTTGCAAGGACGACAGCATTTACAACACATATTGCTTCGATTTTGCAACGCAACATTGGCACCCCTTTGCGCAACCCTAGTACTACCCACAGCGATCTCTAATAGTCCGGAGTGCCATTCGCCCGTTCAAGCGATCCTTATCCAACTGTGAACAAGAATCAAATGAAAACTACCCCCTAATAGAGTGATATTCCAGTACCATCTGTGCACTTTTTAAATGCAGAGAGTGTAGGCCCATTTTTGCTTTTGTTCGCCCATGGAAAAGCATTTAGTTTATTGCTGATGATGGCTATGTTAACTCTCCAATATGGATGGGATGTGACAGCCACCGGGTTTGGTGGTGGATTTTAAACTGAGAAACAGTCTTTAATTACACCCGCGACCACATCTAAACAGAGTTACTGGAAAATATCTTGACATATGCGCGATAAGTGGAGTACGTATAGATCTCCCCTGGGTGTGTGCCAGCCTTGATTACATTCTGTTCTGTACGGTCCATGACCATGCGATACTGCATGAAAGACGAATGAATGTTGCATTTAATGTGGCATCAGCATATGGTTCCTGCGGTGCCGCGATGAGAGACTGGCAAGTCAAATGGGATCTCGGAAATTCCCATTCGGGACGTTTAAACGGGTGGAATAAGAAGAACTGGGAAACAGGATTAATTACCAAGCAGTTTGAAGATTTGCGATAAATTTGCTCTTGTGAAAATTGACTACAAGTTGCGGCACTAGTGACACAGATGTGTGGCCAATTAATATTATGTAATCCATGCATTGATTTAATTTAAAACGCATCGCAAATTAATCAATATTCTATGCGTAGATATGTATGCCCATTTTATATATATTTATTGTAGGCCTTGTCAAAATCAGTTAGAATTTGTCCATGTTATATCCATGTAAAAAGCCACGGTACAGAAATACATAAGTGCGCTCCGTCAAATAGAAATTGCTGTTAGCAGTAATTTTTTTTAGCTGAAATTAATTGAGAACAATAGGATCGAGTCCTGGCTTTGCTTGGATGCTTACTTTTTATACTTGTTATTATAAAGCTGACGAATTTATTTGATTGAACACGTTAATCTCAGGTTTGAATTCCTTGTGTAGGAAGGCTTAGGCTTCATAACATCACGCAGCGACCAATAGCGCGAAGCATCAATGAAAAATTGTACAACAACATGACATAATTATTCATTTTTGAAAGCTAATTACTAATTACTCATTTAAATTTTTTAAATTTTTTACTACACTAACAATTACATGATTTTTGTGTAACTAAGTAGTATTAATTTAAATCTTCATTATTCCATTCAGTTTTCTTAGAAAGTATACAAAGTTTGTGTTAACATTCGCATTTGCCGTCAAGCCCGAAATCTTTTGTTTTATTAAATCGTTACTCTTAAAAAAAAGTCCGTGACAGCATATACCCATCTTTTAAGATTGACACACTATAACCTTTTTTATGGGAACCAAATTTTTTCGAAAATAATATTATTTATATTCACGCAAACAAAGTCGCGGGGAACAGCTAGTTATAGATATACGGATGAGCACGCCATTCAAATGGCAGCCTAAGCTTCGCTGGCAGTATTTCAATCGGTTGGCAATAGGCTCCCGGATATCGACCTGACCAAAGTTAGTATATTTTGTTACTAAGGACTTAACGTAGCCCCAGAAACAAATAATCGAGTCAAGACGCATAATAGCTGCGGCTAATTAATGAAAACTCCCCGTGATATAACTCCGTCAGCAGACTTCTGGTTCACAAATTCGAGCACTGTGTTGTTTTTATGACGTGTCTGGAAGCACAGGTCGGATACATCGATGTTGTCGAGCACTGGCCACAGTAAGTCAGATAGTATTGATATATGCATGAGACCACTGACGATAACTCTCCTCTTTTCGAATGAGTAAGGTTTGATTATTCCGCCATGCCGTAAGCCGCATCAAACAGCCAGTCTCTCTGGATGCATTGATGAGTGATCGCACACCTGTGGATTGTGTTGACTCCAAAAGCGGCAATTCTACTTGTTGACATTGCCGCTGAGAAAGAAATGGTTCTCTTCCGAAAAGATGACTTTTTAGCCACAATTGTATAAGTAACGACCTCAACGAATTGGGCATACAAAACTGGAGACCACTAGTTGCGCTAGTTGGAGACGAATGTAGGCTCAAATTCAACCACAAATTAAGCTTGCGATTCCGAATTCAGCGCCGAATCGTCGCTTCTGAGTCTTTTTCGATACAGCCCGATATGCCGCGTAAAGTATAAGCGCACAAATTTCTGTCTGGTTTGTGGCTTAAGGTCCAAATGAGTGTGCTGACTCTCAAAATTTGTGCACAATTTGACGAATTGCAAGCACACAGATGCACGTTGAGTATTTTCAACTTAACCAGAATTCGATTTTTAATAAATTCCGCACGTTTGGCAGGAATACACAAATTTTACTGAATATTTTACATCTGCCATTTTCTTTATTTGTTAACTCCAAGTTTCATTAACTTAACAATCGAATTGTAACCACAGAAGATTAGAAGGACCTTGTTTTTCCGAGGAATTGAATGAGCTCCGCTGAAGTGAATCCCATTATCTGCCAGGCTTTTCCAAACAATTCTACCATAATCCTACAAGAGGTCATGCAGGTCGTATTACCGAGATGCCCGACTTCTACCCCTTAAATGGTTGACAACTGTTTTTCATATCGTCTTCTCAAACCAAATTGACCAATCAGAGAACTGCATTCACATGCATCGTGAACAACCGTAAAAAAATGCATGAATATCTCTCAAAAAGGCACTCAAATTCTTTTATGGACTAGGGGCCAATCAGCTGTGAAGTCGGACATCTCGGTAATACTTCATTTCTGGTTATCGCAATCCGTTGATAAGTGACTCGTTTGCATTTCGGTGTATAAAGCGCATTTTGATAACAATACAGCGCAGGCCCACATCGTGTGCATGACGGACATAAATCGAACAAGGAATCAATAATTCTAAAATTAAATAAATCTGAAATTTCTTACGCGAGAGACCAATATTCGGAAGTCTAAAGCTGGACGACTGATGAACAATGAACAATTCACTTGATTCGACATTTGAACTCTCTTTGAGCACTCTGAACTTTGCAAGCCCACCTCTCTCAAGGCTTAAGCTGCTGGATAAATAATAAATAAATAACATTTCCCTGTGTTGTTCTGTAACATGTGCAACAACAACCTTTACGGAGCATGTGCTTATACTCCCTTAAAATAAAATTTCTTTAGAAAATCTTCTCAAAAATAAACAGCCCATGAGCAAACAATTCAGGACTCTATTTTGCATTCGTAATCCACCGGATTACGTGACGTGTTCAATGTTAGGGACACAATGTAACCAGAAATCAATGAGTTGTCAACCAAGCGGTCACCCTCGGGCTACAAAAACCGCTGGCACAGTCGGCATAATAGGAAAACCTCCGAGCAATTCTCCAACAAGATGATGTCTAATCCAGTTAAGTGAATGACAGTCTAATTGGACAAAGACAGACAGAGCGAGAGTGAACGAGCGAGTGGGCCAAACAGAAAAAAAAAACAGCAGCGGAACAAGTCCTTGCCATATGCTCAACAAAAACCACATGTTATGCACGGTCTTTAAACACGAGCAGAACACAATACCACAGGGACTCACGGGCATATTCGCCTGAGGTCTGAACTCGATACCCAATAAGCAATCAACCCAAGGGCATGCATCCTCCCTGCACAGGGCTGTGCACCAGGAAAAAATCCGATTCGAATTTTCTTTTAATTGGAATGAGAATACAGAACTCGAGATCCATCATCATCCCTTATTTTGGGAATGTGAATAGGAAAAAGCTGAAAATCCCTCTGATACCACTTGAACAGGTGTTGGTTTAACTTAAGCCATTTAAAGATTGCGCTCAAACCATGAGGGTAGCTGTATGGTGTTGTTGTTTGCATGGCATACAGGTTGCGGTTCAACCTACCCTCCTAAACGAAATGTTGAACATGGCGCGTAAAACCTCGAAGGGTGAATTTGTTCTGCTTCACAGGGAGAGCTCTTCAAAGCAGATTCCTACGAGATCAATAAAAATTTCCTGACTTTGAGGACACCCTGTAGTTAATAGTCACTGATTGAGCGGGATTATGCTGGATTTTGATTGAGCCAGAGAGTACACAAAGGACCTGCTCTTCGACCACTAGTCCATATGTTCGCTTAAAATTCATCGCTATCCTCATTCAAAATGACAATATGGTCGGAAACGGCGACATAAAAAGGGAGAATGCATTTTATTTTTATGAAGGGAACACAGAACTAATGGCTGAGTTGACACATTCGTATGGAGCTCTAAAACATATTTTAGGCACATCCTCTTAATTATAAGGACTCGGAGAGCGATGTCTGTTTATGCGAGTAGGTTTGTTGTTCCGTATCTGCAGGAGCAAAGTGCGTACGTGGCTGTTGTTCAGAGAGTTCTTATCTAAAATGCTTCCAGATGAGAGCTCTTTGCATGTATTGAATGATTTAATTCAAATTTGAAACCGATGATCGATACAGTTGTCCATGTTCATTGAATGGTTTCTCCCGGTATTGGATGTAAGTGAACTATGTGGGAATGTGTACGATTCAATTTCTGGGCAAAAGGATTCTATGATAATTTGTGGCTCCGGCCAAAACGGATTTTCTTGTTACTTAAATCGTAAAGTTGTATTTGTTTTTTTTTTTTTTTGTATCACAACGGCATTTAGAGTGCACAGTAATTGACATCATATGCAAAACTGGTTAAGCCTTCGCAACAAGTCAATTTGGTGAAAAGAAATGGAATTTAAATTCATTTTGACGCATAGATTATACAGCCTATGGTTATGCGGATTATGTCGGGTAAATCTTGATACACAGAACACAAAGTACAGTAGAATGCCGGAAACATGAACGGTGCTTAACTCTTTAATTTTAGCGAAAATGTAATGTTTATTCTTTAGTTGCTATAGAATACGCAGACGCAGAGGAAAAACTATAACTGTCAGTTGGATGACACATTAGCATCTTTTCACACACCCGAACAAATTTCAAACGGAATTACACTTCCAAATCGTATCCGCACACATCTACAGTCCTGTTGCCACCACACCATGATGGACATCTTGAGGTCATGCCCTCGTGCTACAACATTACAGAGAATGAATGGTTTTTTTTTCTAGAATACTCGAAAGCCAATCACTCAATTTCTATTGACACAATCCGATTGTCAAAATCTACCCCTTAGCATCTTACACTTGATGCCTAAATATGTGAGCAAGTGCAAAGGTCTGTGGTCTGTCACATACTCGCAGCAAATTCAAAACGGCGTGAAATTGTGTTCAACCCTCCACTTCCATAGACTCTGAGGGAAATTGTTTCCAATCAAGATAAAAATCTAGTTTCCCGTTTCCCCGTTCTTTACAGTTCTCATTTGTCGCACAGCAAGTTGTATAATACGCTTATC
The DNA here is from genome assembly GCA_964034865.1 of Eristalis intricaria. Taxonomy (NCBI): domain Eukaryota; kingdom Metazoa; phylum Arthropoda; class Insecta; order Diptera; family Syrphidae; genus Eristalis; species Eristalis intricaria. The sequence goes on along the minus strand of OZ035875.1, from coordinate 88,619,179 downwards.
ATGATTTCGAGCCGGCAATTAGAAATGGCGTATGCCGACCACCTCAAGCCTGTTATCACATTACCGGAGAATCCTTGAAGTAGTCAAGATTCTCTCGAAGGTGATAAGGAATTACTTAAGCCAACTTCTCCTTGGAAACAATAGTCTGTCTAACAAAGTCGTTTTGGTTTGCATTTGAAAATCCCCTTGTTCACTCAGTTTATGCAGATTTTCCGCCATCGTATGAAGATTGCATCTTTCATGAATAAATTTTCAGGGTCTGGTAAATTTAATATTTCGAAATTATGTTCCGACTCACAACAAGGAAATAAGGATATGCTGCAGGTGTAATTATTGAATTTAATTTGTATAATTGTGCCAACTGTCTGTGTGGAAAGTTTACCTTAAGTTTCGGACGTTCTCATGAATGCTTCGTAGGTGTGAGAACAGAAAATATTAACATGAATAAAGAAGATATATTTCAGCTTAGTTGTTCAGAGAATGTTGGTAGAATGATCACATCACCATACACCTTGGTCTCGTAACTTCCATATGGATGGCCAAAGTGATTCCTCTTGAGCTGTATCAAATATCTAAGAATGAATGAAATGTAAAATCTTGATTGTAAAAATTTGAGGTAAATGTGAATTCAACCAACTCATTCTGGTGCAACGCATTTAAGGCTCGATTCAGCGAATAGTCACAAATCCTCCACGTAATCCAAGTCCTCAAATCATCCGAGCCTCATGGTTTCAGAAGCAGATGAATACTGTTTTACGGTGTAGAAACTAAGTAATCGGCGACGAAAGACAGCTTCTTCTTGATAACTAGAAGCAGCGTGCCCTGAACAGTAAACAATGAAATCCAACTATTGCTCAGGAGGAGACACTCCTTGGATTGCATGGCTGATAAGCAGGGATAGGTTTATGTTAGCTTTGATTCTTTTTTTGGTTAATCCAAATTCGAAATTCGGATCATGGTGTCGACTTTACACAAACAAGTTTCCCTTTTTTGTTTGTTCACAAACAAAATTAGAAAAATCCGCTTTTGCATGTATGTGTTTGACGTAGTATGAGTAAGAAGCATCTTTTCTTACTCATACTACGTCAAACTCATACATTAATCTAGACGCATAAAAAAAAACTTAAGATAACTAAATGCGAGGATCGTAACCAATTGCACCAACCAACTACGCTGCGGGTTTTCAGACCCAACAAGAAATGAAAATTCGAAGACTTACAAAAACAAGATAAGGTTAGGTTGATAGGACTGACTGCCGCGCGGAAAGTTTGAGTACCTGCGCCTCGTTAGCGAAGTCCCCGGTTCGAGTCCCAGTGAAAGCAAAGATAATACGCTTCTATCTGGTTTTCAAATCTGGTCCAGTGATAATTTTCCGTTGGGATGAAATTAACGGCACTATCACTGGAGTGGTCATTCAATGGTAGCAGTCTGACTGTGGGTATTATAATGAACCAACATGGTCTAAGTGTGCTAGTGAATTCACTAGCTAGGTAGGTAGATTAGAGGGGCTAATCTACCTACCTAGCTAGGCCAGAATAGCCCCAACGTGCTACCACGCGGATCAATGAATACCTATGAAGAAAGGTTGACTTTATTGCTGATTGCTAGTATAGCCAGACTATGGGACGAGAGAACACTGCAGTTAGATAGTACAACTGTGCAATGGTTTCTTTGTCATCCTTGTCTCTGCAGCTTCTGCAGAAGTTGTATGGAAGGCCAAATTTGGTGGTGTGTTACTTTATTATGTCAACAAAATCCTTATCCTGCCGATAAGTAAGTATGATCAAAAATAAATAAAAGCTAGTTACGTCTTGAATTGGAGATGGAAACGAAACACATACACTATGCGCTTTAATTCTTGCTCATGGTATCTTTCAAGAATAATATTATAGAATTCAAGGATAAGAGTAGTATCATGACATGCAATTGCTATATTTACAAAATATGTTTTATCTATACAAGTTAGTAAGAACATTAAATGTTTGTAGTATTCGCCGATGCAGTGAGGCTGGCAAAATGTAACTTTTATAGCAATTTTTAGATTTCAACTAAAATATTTTTTTTTATCTTACATCGTTATTCTTATTTTATCCCATTCATTTCAGAAAAATAGTTTATATGCATATGGTAGGTCATAGGTAGGTGCTCGGTGGTCGCCGTGGCGTAGTGGGTAAGTGCGTCGGCTCCTACGCAGAGGGTGCCAGGTTCGATCCCCGAATTAACCACCTTTGATAATTCACGGCTCCGCCTCTTTCGAGTCACTGACAATGCTCAAAGAGTATTCCTGTCTAGAAAAAGCTTCTCAACTTCTCCGTTCGGAGTCGGCATTAAACTGTAGGTCCCCTCCACGCGTGAAAGAACAGTAGCACGCACAGCACGAGTGGTTGCTGAGAAGCTAGGCCCAGGTCCGCCTCGGACTGTCGCGCCACCCATATTATTATTATTATTTTAGGTAGGTGCTATATTATAAATTAATCTAGAGAATAGTTAGTACAGTTCGAATTTCTTTAAAAAAAAGAGATACAAGTGACTTACATTTTTAATATAAAGCGGTGTTTACAAATATTTTTACATTACAATTCAAAAGATTCAATTTATGAAATGGACTCGAGCAACAAGTAGTAATAAAATGTAGATCAGTTAATGATGCACAACAATTTGTCTATTTCATTCTTAAAGAAACGAAGCCAAAGATTTAATGTTATCAAGAATTGGAAAGATTTCTAATGATTCGCATGCTTTTGGAAATAATATTGAGCAGTTTACATGAAGTAATTGTGAGTAAGTTTAATATAAGCTAGAAGTGTGAAATGAAGGAATACTAACGACCTGATATACAGTGCTTCGTCTTTCTAACTAGACAAAATAAAAAAAAATCAATGTCCAGAATCTAGCTGATATTGATTGGAAATTGTTAACAAAACCATGTACACCACATTACTAAAAAAATGTTACCGGAGCACTGTTATTTCGGGAAAAAAAACATATTCAAAATGTGGGAAGTAAGTTTCAATTGCCAAACGTCATCTATAGCATCTCTAATGATGAATAATTGATAAATGTATGTAATGTTAAACTGATGTATTTTATACTTCAGGGAATGTATTTTATTTTAAATATTTATTGGGAAATGCTTTTCGGAAATCCTAAGATTCGGTAGAGTTTAAACTAAATTTTCTAAATTCGCAGCCTTCTTCTTAAATTGAGTTTATTTACCGACTGGGGTAAATATTCGAAAGATGAAAGGAAGACTCAATTATTTTTTTAGTATGTTTCAACAAAATTTGACTTGTGACTTGAGATTTGACAGACTTGGATATCATCCCAGAAGAAGTAATAAGAAACATTGGAAATTGCAATGATTAATTAAATTAAGTTAAATGTAAGTTAAATGTTAAATTTATAAGTTGCAATAAAACGTCAAATTAAAGTCGAACATTTAAATAAGTTGTAAGGAAAATAAGCACTAAAGTATAATTTTGTTGAGGTAAAAAATAAAAAAATGTTAGTGTTGGTTTATGTATGTTGGTTTTTATATATAATTATCTTTTTTAAAAAATAATAGTAGTAAAAATTTAAACGTTCTTCTTTATGCGGTTTGATGCATTAAATGTATTGGATACGCAGGTACAATAAATGTTACCCAGTAATATAGTTTGTTCAATAGATTAAATGCGTTCCACGTCTGTGCTTCTAGCGGCTTAGTCACTTCAGTTAAAGAATTTAAGTCATATCCAGCTACTGCATGACACACACATCTCTGGACTCCTATTTATTTATCACAAGAACACTAGCATCTATATCGTATTGAAAACTGATATTTCGATCGAATAAATAATGCCCAACATCCTCACACGCTGTCCCCCCCATGACAGGATGAATACGAAAATGCACAACCAGAAGAGAATACAAAAAATCTCTAGATTATGTTTCATTTAAAAAATCATACATTGAAAATCTTTTACCGTTCAACACAAACAGCATGTTATCCCTTTATGTGCTACTGTGGGAGGCATCTTTCCATAAAGCACACGAAAGGCCCACAAGTGAAGCGGCGCAGCATCCAGCTAAAGAGAGCGGGGGAGATACAGAAGCAACCTGTTTTCAGTTTTCGAAGATGATACAGAGAGCACTGAACAATAGCAGAAAGCACCGCCCCGTTTTCCTATTCCATGCAAGGATGGAGGAAAGTGCTTAAAACCAACAGAAGACCGAACCAACAGAGAAAGCGAGAGAGAAACAGAGTGCTCCACCCTCTGAACCAGATGCGAAACCACATTATGGCGAGCGATGCCTCTGAAATATTGGATACCTTAAATGTTCGAAAACTACCCCCGTTTTAGGAACAATGGGGAGCAATGGAAAAAAGACAGAAAACAGATCTGCTGCAGAATATGTTGGTAACTTCGAAACCAGATTTTCAAGGGTAGTACCGGAGCATGTGTGCGTTCGGAGGGATGATAGTATTGTTGGTTGAGTGCAACAATATTCTAGTTGGGAAAAACCATATACAGGAGGGTGGTTCGAAAATCTACTTAAGGGATGACAGATGGATTCTGGACGGCAGTTCGAATTTGGATTTCATCCGAGTAACAAGTCCTCGTCAGACCTCTCATTGTGTGCTCTCTAATTGGAATCAAGTAAACTTATAAGAAATTTATTGTGCGTGTGTCAAGTGCTCAGTGTGCGAACCAACCATGATAATGGATAATCACCAACGTTCCGAGTTGACCATCTCCGAGAATCACTCCGCCGCGCCAAATAGTGTGAAAAATACGTCGCTGAAACGGTCGTTCGATGTCGCTTTTCTGATGATGCCGGATGACAGAATAAAACAAAAGCAGCACTTGGAGAAGCAGGCTCGCCTGGCCGAATCTTTGGAGCGCCAGTATCCCACAGACTTGTCGCCTCGGCAGCATGTCGAAACTGGAGAACTCTTTAACAACAATTGTGAACTCCCTCGACGGTATTCTGGACCTTCCATCACCGTCGTTCGCTCGCCCCCCAGAGTTTACGACGACCCCACGATCATTGTCGTGCCGGATGTATCAGACAACCCTAAAAGCGCATTTACAAAAGTCGCTCGCTTGGAATCACCTATACCGCCGCCACTCAGTCCCGATCAGCTTAGCTGTCCGTCGATGAGTCCACCGATTTCCACAACCCCACCGAGGCCAAATTCAGGCTTGTACCAAAGCTTTCGCCCTGAATACCAGTTCAATGGAGCCTTTCAGTCAGTGAATCAAGTGCAAGTCTTAGCTGCACAAAATCAGCGAATCAAACAGCAGTTAATGTACCGTCAGCCCATGAGTGCGTCTCCAGAAGGCTTCCTTCCAGCTTACCCCGGCTTTCCATTCCCCAATCCCGCTGCGCATACGTTCCCTCCTCAGGGAGACATCAGCGGCATCGTTAGAAGCCCGGCCGCAGCAGCAATTCTATCCACCCTCATTCCGCCGACACTTGCGTCCACTTTCTCGCTCACAGCACAAAATGTGTGTGCGAAGTGCAACATCAGTTTCCGCATGACAAGTGATTTGGTCTACCACATGCGTTCGCATCACAAGAGCGAGGTGGCCTGCGATCCGAATCGACGAAAGCGTGAAGAGAAGCTCAAATGCCCCGTGTGCAATGAGTCCTTCAGGGAGCGACATCATCTTACACGCCACATGACCGCACACCAGGATAAGGAAAGCGACCAGACTACAACAGCGCCTTCTAATTCCGGCGACGACTTCAACAGCCGACGATCCAAGTGATCCACGTCCTTCTTCGGATATTTCTAAGCGGAGAAACGAGGTCATGGACCGGATGTCCTATTTGTGATATTTATTTTAACACGGCCAGAAATGTGCGTGCGGGGAGTGTGCAATTTAGATTTAGTATCTCGTTTGACCCAATCAATGGACATGTACCAGCTGAGGAGTAACTCGCAATACGAACTATAGATAGAAAATATTTATGGAAATTATTTTTCAATTGATGTAAAAACAGATAACATTATGAATAGTGAAAATAATTTTTGAAATTTCTAGGCATAGGCGTAGTTCATAATCCTTGCAGTAGGTGTGCTTGTATAAGAAATCCATGTAAATATCTATTTAATAAACAAAATCCACTATGAATGTTAAACTAAATTTGTCTTTGAAATATTATCTCTGGTTGAGCGAGGAAGAAACACGAAGGGGACCGTTCTTAAGAATTAATGGCAAACTGAGTGAAGCATACGAAGCATATTTGATTTTGCAAGTATTCTATTAATAAGGGGAAGAGAGAATGTAAGTGTCCCGAATATTATACGCGAAGCTAAATTATTAACCGGTTTGCAGAACTAACAACAACATTCAGTTGAATTTCTGCAATATATTCGGAATGTATCGGAAGGCGGTTTCTTACTGATTCCATTCATGTTCAAATCCAAGATGCTATCATATTTTGCAAGCTTCGATGACCGTATTTGTTTCGTTGGTTAATTATTAAGTATTTATCGGCCTGTTCGTCGTTGTATTTCAGTCTTTTCTGTCGGATTATTGTTACTATGCCTATAAATGAACAGGTTTGCAGAGTTTTCAGAATCGATAACCTCCGATCAAGATGTATATGCATTTCCCATTCTTTCTTAATTAAATGTATCAAACGTGAAACGTCGCATCCAAATATGCTACCATGCGATGTTGCTCTTTCATCGGTACAACATTAATCGTTTTTGATTCATACAAATTAAATTTATACAAAACACAAATGCTTTCCAATGAGGACATGACATCTTACTCAGATGGAGCGATCACTTTTCGGAGCTGCTCAATCCCCAACAAGACACTGAGGATGACAGACACGAAGACTTAACGATGGAGGAAGTCATATTGACGAAATATTCGCTAAAAACTGCCAAATCCGCCGGTGGGGATGAAATCCGGTCAGAAATGCTTAAGGCAATGGGTAAAGAGGGAGTTGTATAGCTCTCTCGTGTTATTAAGGTGGCCTGGTGATTGGCAAACTGGGTTGATTGCCCCTCTTTTTAAGAAGGGAGACAAAAGAGACTGCTTCAGATACAGGGGCATATCCCTCTTAAGTCTCCCGGGAAAATCAACGCTAAGGTTTTGGAAGCGCGTTCTAGAGCTTCGACCATAGCTCTCTTCCAAAACCTTAGCCTAGGATGGGGGACGAATAGTGCTGCTTTCATCCCGACAGAAGTAAAACTGACCAGTTTTTCACTCTGAGAATGGTACTTGAGAAGGCTTTGGGCTTACAGCTGTTTTGTACATTTGGAAATGGCATACGACCGAGTTCCTCGAGCTAAATCAACACCTTTCACTGTGGGCGTAGGACTTCGCCAAGGGTGCGGCTTGTCACCTCTCCTTTTCATTGTTTATATGGACTGGATGTTGAAGCGCAACCGGGGCGAAGAATGTTTCACATTGGGAGAGTTGAGGGTAAGTCATCATACTTTTGCGGATGACTTAGTTATCCTCCTATCTTCCCAGATGGAACTCCAGAGCGCACTCGAAAGGTTTGTGGCCGTATGTGCTGATTCTGGGATGAAGATTAACGTGGACAAATCAGAGATTACGGTAATTTCTAGTACGACTGTTCAATGCACTCTACATGTTATTGGAGTCCCATTGAAGTTCAAGTACCTCGGGGTTTTCTTCACGAGTGATGGGTTGAGTAATACTGAACCTTCTTAGGATTGGTCAAGCTGGATCAGTTTTGACACAGCTTGGCAGATCTGTAATCAGGAAGGCCGAGCTTAGTGTGAAAGCCAAGTTAGCAGTTTTCAACTTGGTATTTGTTCCAACTCTCTCACCCAATGTCATGAAATTTGGGCAATGACCGAAAGAATAAGATCGCGAATTCAAGCTGCTGAGATGAGATTTACTCGTGCTGTTGTAGGAATTACTCGCCGTGATACGGTGAGAAACACGACAGTGCGCGAGGAACTCAACGTTCAGCAGCTGCTTCTTCGAACGGAAAGAGCTATGCTTCGTTGGTTTGGTCACGTAGCACGTATGTCCCCGACTTCCGAGGCGGCCTTGAATGCGATTCCATCAGGTAAGCGACCACTTGGCTGGTTACGCTTGGGCATAACCCCTGATGAGCGCCCCATTAGTGGATCATGCGGGTCAGAAGATGATGATGATAAAACCCAAACAAACGAAAATCCTATAGAACGAATGAACTCCCACGTGTGTATTAGCAGGCGTTGCAAATGGCACGCTTTTTGTGAAGGAAAGTGAAGTGCAAAATTTTCATCGATAATGTATTTCTTCTTTCAAAATACAAATATCTAGATACCGATAATCTATTTATTAATTACATTTTGACAAAGGATGATCAATTTTCAAACAAGAATCTAGGTAGGACATTTGTTTAATTAATATAAACGAATTAAGTTTTGGTTCGAAAATATTGATAAGGTCACTCCCATTTTCACAAAATTTATGTAAGACGTATTTAATAGAAGTCTTTTTCTTATTTCGGCGATATTTTGTGCTGAATGTTCAAAATTTATTTCTATTTTTCTTTAGTTTGCTCGCATTCAAGGGGCTTAGAATACAACAAACGCAGTTCGAGCGTTGAGAAAATACAAGAGGGTTAGAAAGGAAATGTCTATACACATTGGTTAATCTCTGAACATTATAATGAGAGCGAAAAATAAAGTTGGGTAAATCATCCCGCATCCGTGTAATGCGGCTAAAGAATGATCTCTATATATAAACGTTCGTCCAAGATTTGACTCAAGAATAAATTCATGGGCATTCCTAGACGCACCTGTTTTTCGGTTTGATAAAGAGGAGGAATACTACTGGATATTTCAGCTGAGTATCGCTTATGGAAACATCGATAAAATAAAGAGAGACAGGAAAAATTACGACGGTGTTCAAGAGATAAGATCGCTTCAATGATGGATCTGTCTCATATCATTTGGAAGGTTTTTTGGCTAGATAACGTCGAAAAGTCGCAGATGAGCTGGAGGGGCCTCAGCCCAGTGAGTTGTATTCAAGTTTTGAGCGTTATTGGGTTGTATTCATTACTGTTTCCCTTGATATACATGTTAGATTTTTGATCCCTTAATATATATGATACATTGTTTATTGTTTTTTCGTACATACTAACCTTGTGTAGGGGTTATCTCGAATAGGCAAAAGTAAGAAGACGATGTTTTCTCTTCGAGTTCTTTATTACAACTGTCCATTGATTTAAACTTGGTCTCTTACAAACTCATTGGCTGTACTTCCTTAATTCTAAAAATTAGTGAAATGGTTCGATAAGCTTTTAAGACACATGCACTCATAATAGATTATTTTAATTACATGAAGCGTGGATAAATATTTGAATGTGGATCAAGGGACGAATAATTTTTTAAACATTTTAAATATATTAGATTCCTTACACTTGCCTACTGGCTTAGCACGGTGGTCAGTCTACAAGATATATTTGGATTGATTATTGTCTTTTTCAGGATGTAATATATTGAATAGATTCTTTGAAAAGATGTGCTAAAATTATACTTATTATAAAATCCCACCCATGAGAAAAATGCAGCTGAAATGTTATATGGAGGAATAATTGCAGAGATGTTTTTACTAGATTGAGAACTGCAGATAATTTGCTTCGTCAACAGAGATATTGATATTGAGAGCTCCTCAATTTTTAAAGAAGTATACAAACGTTTACAAGAATGCTTGCCAAATTATCGAGACGTTGATCATTGACCCTTTACCGTCTAAGAAAAAACTCAGAAACTGGAAAATACCAAAATACCAAATTTGAATGTTGACATACGTAAGAGAATTCAGCCCAAAAAAGAAAATTAGTGTGTTATGGCTGGTTTTGTTTGAAGGGAATCAGATACATATTTCGCCATTAAATCATTCTACCTAAAGTTGTATAACCTGTATATCCAATTTCACAGTTCAAGCTTTAACTCCACTTCGGTTTAAGCTTTAGCTCAACGATTTATCCTCATCCACAATTTCGCTTATACCTTGAACTAAGCTCAATTTGCAGTTAAATTTCAACGAGAGTGTACTCCCGTTTAAACCTCAGTCTAATTGAGGTTTTTGAGACCGAGATCCTTTTGTTCTCAATAAAATTCATGTTCGATAATGGAATTCACCCCCTCCTCAGTTTTTCAAATTATTATTATGTCTTTTTTTGAACGGTGCAGGGACATAAGAACACAAGTCATAAGTCCATAATCGAATTTTACGGACCTATGTCCCACCTCAGCGGGTCATAAGCCCACAATTAGCTTGTAACGGTTGTAATTTTGTTTTCGATCGCATTACAAAGACAAAGTTCAATTGAACTGAAGTTCAGATTTGCGAAACCGGACTAGTTAAACAGAAAATGTTAACTGGGTTTAAGGATCAGCTAAACTTAAGATTAAACCTTAACTCAGAAATTGGGCATTAGTAGATAGTTCACAAACTTTTTGCCCAAGCGACTTTGATTGCTGCTCAAGACATAAGATATGTGAGCCCTACCTTGTTCGCAAACCATGAAAATAATAACTGCAACCATTCAAATTTAATTCTATTTCCTGCAAACTCCAAAAAAAAGTACGAATTTGATTATCTCATTTCATGTGTTTTCTAGTAAAAAAATTCTAGTAAAAAAAAGCATCTAGGACTTACCGATGCTTTTTTTTCTTCGCTATCTTTATAATTGCGTTTTTAAGCATTATCAGTTTAGTTTAGAATGCAAGCTAGAAGATGGTGTTTCTATATTGGATGGGTTGAGGCGGTTGTCACCAGTCAACCAGTCACCGAAGATTTGTCTCCCCCTTGCCTCGCCTACACGGTCCGAAGTCCATTCGTAAAAAGTGAAAAAGAAACAAGGAACGAATTTGGAAATGAACGAGTAAGAGGAGAATATTTAATAACTGAAAAGAAATAATAATTTGTCCTTAGTCACAGGCGAGCATACCACAGGAGACCGTAGCACTAACGAATGTAGTATTGACGTCCTTAGGTGTAAATATGGTCATGCTACAACTTATTATTCACTTGCAACGTTCATATCTCTGTATGATATTAGGTTTTGACAAAATTTGTCTAGGATATTAAGAAGAATATCCCTTTCTCGTGGGACTAACACCGATCAGCATAAGGCCCTCATTAATTTAATCCGACTTAATATCGTAGAGGTGTGTAGCGCTTCTAAATTCGATTGAAAAGTACACGGTTCGTTCTGAGATAAGAGAGGAAGACTCATTATGCAAATATACGACTTGCTCCTAAAATGCCCCGTGCAACACAACCACTGCACTGCGGTCACGTTCATAAGTGAATTTCATTCAATTTGACGGCAATTTATGTTCTCCCCTAAAATTTAATTCTACAATGTGTGTCATAATAATACAACTTCTAATAAAAACCATTTACGAAGACTTGCCTGAACTACCCTGCCTGGCCTGACCCTGACCAACCTTTTTCAAGATGGAGGAGTATTTTAGCATTCGTCTTATATGAGTGCCGAGACACTGTGACATTCCAGAAAATACCGAACCTAAAGAACTCGCTCGAAAGGCCAACCTGATCAGCATGATCAGCTCAACTCTCATGACTCTCATCGTCCTCATCATCACTGGTCGCTGAGTCTTTGGAACTCATACCTTTAGATTGGGTCTGCCTTAAAATGAAAAAAATTAAGCTGCAGAGATGCGGAAGAGGAAAACGATTGAGCACCTTCTTTGTTCGTTGAATCGTCCCTCCCCTTCATTTTTATTCCTTAGTCAAAAACAGAGACTTACGATTAGATCGACATGCTAACACACCAGGCTACACTTGCCTAATTGTGACTGATGCCTAACGTTAATTTAAGCTAATGTATAACTATTGATTTGTGACTCGCCGTGTAATAGGGGGTTGGTGTGTCTACTCCTACCCCCGGAGCGTCGGAGATGCCAGATCCCACCCCCGAATTTACCGCCTTTCATAATTCACGGCTCCACCTCTTTAGAGTCACTGAAAATCCTCAAACATCATTTTTGTTTAGAAAAACCTTCTCGAACTTGGCCGTTCGCAGTCGGCATAAAACTGTAGGTCACATTCACTTGTAAGAGCTCAATAGCAATTCCAACACCAGTAGTTGCTGTAGAAGCTTGACTTAGGTCTACCTTGGACAGTCGCGTCATTTACATTATTATTTTTATAAGCAACTGATAATTTTCTTAAAGCATATTTATTTTTTTCTGCGCTAAGCATATGTCAGCTATGTCGGGTAGGAAATTTTAAATACTAATGCTTTTTATATGCTAATTAAACAATTAATTTTAAATGAATTAACGTTAGAATGCGGTCACTCGGTTTTTCTACAATAGCACAAAGTTGCTGAAACCATTTTTGTTTTCTTTCTCGTCAAAAAGGAAACCTTCCAATGAACACTTTGCCATTTAATCTCTCTACTTGCTATCGTCTGCAGTAAAACCCACCAAAAACCACCAAAACAGATTTTCACACGAGAATCTGTTTCCGACGATAATTGTTTCGGACCGACAGTATGGGAAAAAATCTGGATCGCATACAAAATACTTACATACGAAAGTATGTTTCACCTTGTTAGCCAGCTCAAGCAAAAACTGTGCCGACCGTATGCAGCCTTTAGTTCCGCGTCACGTGAGTCTTCCCGACCCACCCAAGGACCACATCCTCCACTAATGAGCATTCCAATGTTCGCACATCATGGAAGCATACAAGCTCTAGTTGAGGTACTTGGGCCTTATGCCAGAGAATATGCATCGCGCACCGTTGAAAATTGAGGCAGTAGTTCCGACGGGCACGGTGTACTGACAGTGGTTGCAGAGTCATTTCTCTGTTCAGGCACAAGTGAACTACACGTATATTGTACCGTAGTTTCAAGGCGATGACACCCTTGTCTTTGGTTACTCAATTTAGCTCGTGGTTCCCACGAAAAATCCGAGGGCGGAACTAGAATAATTTCGCAAGTTCCATCGGAATACCGTTACGAATTTTACTGAGCATAGCAAATTGGTCTGGCCCATATGAAAACGCATGCCAAGGGTGAATCTCATTTCGAAATGAGGCGTATCGAATTGCCCCGGGACGAGTGATTTAAAAAGCACAATTCACAGATGATAAGTCAATTGAGAGATGCGATTGCGATAGTACCGGCGTGGAGCGGCGCGGCGGTTGCCACCGCATTTCATCCCGGATATAAATTCATGCATCGAGAGTATTTGTAGGGATTAGGCTGTGCAGCAATTTATCATCTCCCATGTGATTATGGAGATATCCACACTCGATTTGAACGCGGGGTGTTGATATCATATTAATGGTAAAAAGAGAACAAAAAAGATACACTGTCTCGAAATCGATTTGCATGTCTCAATTGATCTTTTGTCAATCTATTCATATGCATGTGTATAAAATGAATGTTAAATATATTTTGATTGTAACAAATGACTCGTAACTGGAGAAACTAAGCAGGAGAACATGGAAGGAGGGGAGTTTGGAAGGTTTGTGTACCATTCTCTCCATACAGGGTATTTAGTAGACTTCATCTGCACATCTTACTACTTTCGAAATGAGAAAGATACAGAGTCGAAATATTGATCCACACATCTGGCATCAACATTGCCAGCAACTTGTGAGCAAGATCTAGCGCTGGTGTCTGAGTTCTGGACAAACAATACACATGCTTAGGTTATGGGTAGACGGGGTAAACCACGTCTCATTTAAGTCCTTTTGGGACCATTATGATGCCCAAGGGGAGAAAATAACGTCTTAATTCCTACTTCATGCTTACTTTCTTGGTTCTTGAGCCGTTGTTGTAACTGGGTTCTTCAGCCATCCGGATATCCTTATAGACAGGAAAACAGATTTTAGAGTAATATTTGTTAGATCCTGAAGGTCTTGCACCGAAAAGTGGGCCAATTTTGGAAAATTTGAACGCGACCGCTCTGAAAGACATCCAATTATGAGAAAAAAATGCCATTCTAGCCACAAACACCAAAAAAGGCTTCTGTCAAATTTCATGTTAGAATTCTATGTTAAAACAAAAACAAGACAGAAATATCTGCCATCAAAACAAAACATGATATGGCACGGCTCGATTGGGGATTTCTTGATAAGTTGAGTCGGCATGTTATGCATCGTGCCCAGTGGAGGCGGCCTGCAAGTTTAGCCATATTGCCATCAAATGGATTCAGTACTTATTGATGTGAAGCAGTAAAGATTAAAGATCTGAGTTCAATATTGAAATTTACAAATAATATTTAAGTATTACATTAACCAATGCTCCACAGGGACCAAGTTGCAGATACAATATAAAACAAATTCTCGCATTAATATTTCATATTTAAGCAATAAATTATGATTGCATAATTATTTTTGAAATTTGTTAGTTTGTTATGTGAGCGAACTTGTTGGTTTCCATATTTTGTTAAGGAATGTATTACATTTTTAAAAAACGAGCAGTAACTCATCGTCGCAGATCATTTCAAAGCGAGCTGTGTGAATACTGCATCTTTACACGGAATCACAAGCTTAGTATAAAGAGCAAAATGGGGTTTCTTATTCTGTATCATTTTCGTATTCATATTCGGAAATGAAATCGGATACTGCAATCAATTCGTATTTTGTACCACTTTCGGATTCGGCTGAATGCTTTACCAACTTTTTATCAGTAATTTCTGATGTTCAAGTCATCTTTCTAGATCTTGTGTGGCTGGGTGAGGAGTATCCCAGATGATGTATTTCATATCCGCATCGGTGGGCCTTTCAAATTTGATAAGCTGGTAGCATAGTCATTTTCAATCAAAGCTGTTTGGATTTTTGCCTTGCATCTGTATATGGAAGAATTCCGATCTTCATGCTTGCATATAAATCCAAATTCAACCAGCGATGACCTGATATTAGACCTACTATTGCTAGTTGATTTCTGCTCGGCAGTTTAGTTCAGTTTCTGTTGTTCAGTTCACTTGTTCTGTCCTGTCTTTATTGCTTGGCTTTGAAATGAATATTTGATTAAAAAACGACAAATAATAATACTACAAAGAAAATATTACATGTTTCACTAACGCCCAGCTGCATAAATTTATTATTAATTTCTAAATTTCTTTTCCCTTTTCGGTGAAAAAATTAACTTCCATAAAAAAAAAATGTTTGCACAACCAATCCGATAACAAAAGAGTTTTCGAATGATAATCCGTAAGAGACAACGATCTTGACATCAACTTTCGGAACACTCAATACCAAATTTCCGTAAATAATTTGCCATAACTTTTGATTTCCGAATGCGGATTGTGTGCGGCTGCTGTAGGCATACATAATACAAAATTCCGATTTTCGGATTCATTTCCCAGACTATAGCAATACAAAATAAGGACTCTGGCCACATATATAGCAATTATACTGAATTGTATTGAGATTATGAAACACCACTTAAAAACAATCTTTAAAGACATTATTTTGGTCGAACACTCGTATTTTTTTTAACACTTTCGTTCAGTTCTTGGTTTCACAATTCAGCTGCCATTCGTGGACTTGCAGTACACATGTTGTGATGTAGTACATCGTTTAGCAGGTTCTCTATTAGATCGGGGGGTTGGGCAGTCCTTTGTAGAATGATATTTTGATCGCAAGCGTGGACGGACACACATCTCGTGTTCTTATTTTCTACGGCAAAAAATTGGATCATCACATCACCAATTTGGTTTCTATTTTTAAAAAAGTGATCTCACGATATATAAAGCTGTCAATAAATCACATTTCCACCACCACACATAACATTTGCAATCGTTTGCTTAGGATTGTGTAATTTGATTAGGGGGACGCCAAACATATCTTTTCGCATGTGATACGAACCTGACGAACTTGAAATCATCAATCTTATAAAGGTGTCATTTTACAGTGAAACTTCTCTGTACGGTCATCCTTAACTTCTCTTTACGGACAATTCGTCATAGTCTCGGAGAGGTTTTCGTGTATGTCAACCCCTTCAGAACAAACAGCTCTACAACGGACAATTATCAAAAGCTTCAGAGTACAAATGATTCTTGCTTTTAAATTTGTGCTACTTATGTGTCTACCACTATAAATTAAGAGTTCAAACCTAATTTTGTACACCAATAAATAATGATTGGCCCAGCTCCACGAAGCTCTTTTCCTGAATATTTCTACAACGTATGGTTTGGACACTTTAAATGGAAAATGTCTTTATCCTTAAAAACCAACCAAAACCAAGGCATAAGAATCATTGCTATGCATCAAGAGACTACATCGAAAAACCGCGATGCCACAAACTCAAAATTCGCTTAGCCGCATTTAAAAACTTTTCCCTGACCAACAAAATTCTCGAATTTCAGGTATGTGCGCACCTGGGCGGCAGCGGTAATTGAGTGAACGAAAACTTCCTCCTTCGCTGACTTAATTAAAACTGTCGCGGTTTTTCCAAATATTTAAGCACCCAACTAACAATTCTGTTATAAAATCGTTAACTTTTCCGGTTGAATTATGAAAACACAAATCCACCACCAACTAACCAACTCCAAGCTGCATGATAAATCTACTTCAACACTTTTTGTTCCCTCAAAATTGAGTTCAACATCCATTGTCGCAGCAGTGGTAGTGTTTCAAATACATCCTCCATTCACAGAACCTTACTGCACGCCATTCGTTATACCAGCACTTTCCACCATAACACAAGTATCATGGCTGGGCTGGTGCTCACCTTGTCAGCTTTACTTTGCAGTCTCATTGAGGGACGGGAAGTTGCAAAATGGTATTACCCTTAAGTTAGTCCTGGAATTGCATATTTTTGGCTCGAATCAAAACAAAACTTCCCCAAACTGCCTCGGAGGGATGATTAGTGGTAAGTGTGCCAAACAGAAAAATCTCGTCTGAAAATTAAAACGACAAAGTTCAGAGGCTAAGAGAGGAGATAGTTACTCCTCGTTGGTTGGTTGGTTGGCTGCCTCCCCATTTCCATAGAACAGACTTGCATGACACTTCCTGCCATTTGACTTTCCGACCAGGAAGCGTACGTATATCATTTTTTGTGTCACTGCGACGGAGATCAAAAACCTCGAGAAATGAAATTTTCCCTACGTACACGAACGAGCAGACCACCAGAGCACCACCTTTCACTGCTGAATCTGAAGCGAAAGGAAAAATGGCGCTTTGTTAGTCGGTGTGGATCTCTTTCAAATATGGTCCGGAAGATGCAATGGTCCTTTGTTCACTACTGCGAGTTCTGAACTCAATGAGACGACCAGTTTGGGAATGTTTTCGGCCTCGAACTCGAATACTACCCCATGCACGGTACAGCATCCTTTCACGATAATACATGTGTGGTGGACGATAAATTAAATTTTATTGTTGCTCTAATTTTCCGGAATACGAGAATTTATGTTTTGCTTCCTTTTGAAATATGCAAAATGCATATTGCATGGAAGAGTCAACATATAGCCGCCACTACGATTCCAGCTGCCCGTCCATATTTTTTTTCCTTTTTTATCCGTTTGCACCCATGTACCGACGGGTTAGGGTAGAATGGATGGATGTTGTAATTTAAGCTTTCAATATTTCCAGTCATCGATTTTGCCTGGGGTTTGTGTTTTCTGTAAATTACTGAATGTGGTCGGGAAAGGGGGACGTTATTGCCATAAGTTTAAATGGACGTGCATTGTAAACTGTTATGTAGAGTCGCGATTTTAGTTACAACATTGCATGTTAAGGGACGTGCTTGGTTATGTAGAAAAACGCGCAATTTAGATACAACATTGCGGTTGCGTTCGTCATCTGATTTGTGCTTACGTTGGTAGTGCAATCGTCCAGAAGGAGTCAGTTGGTATTTGTTTTTGGTTCTTTAAAGGAATGAATAGAAAAAACTGACGACCAGATTGCTATTCTTGAGAAGGAGTGATTCTTATTGGTGAACATATTTTTTCCTTGGTCTCCATTGACTTTAAGACCACTGTTTCCGTTTCTCCTGCTATAACAGGAGTCTTTCTTTCTTACTTATTAGTCTGGCGACCCATGCAGGGTCCGAGCCAATGTGGCCGAGCCAGTGCAGTCGACGGAACTTTGCCTTCTGGACTACATCCGCATCCTGGTACAGCTCGTAGAGTTCGCGGTTGTGTCTTCTCCTCCATTCGCCTTACTCGCAGACGGGCCCATATATCCGACGTACAATTTTTCTTTCGAAGGCATCAAGAATCATCTCCGCAGTTTTGCTTATCGTCCGGCTTTCGGCTCCATATAGCAGGACTGGCAAAATAAGAGTTTTGTAGAGCATGACCGCAGTCCTGCGAGTCAGGAGTTTTGACGCCAGTTGTTTTGACAAACCGAAGTAACACGTCGCAATTTTCAGGCCCTTTGCATCAGTGGTCAGGCCCTTTAAGCAGCTGTTGGAAGTGCAGCTTAAATATATCCACTATTCCCTACGGGTCAATAACCAGGTTACCCTCACAGTTTCGAAGAGGCTGAGTGCCTTTTTTTGGCTTTTTTGTAAAAGGCCCGTATTTTATGAACTGCTCTAGTTGTTCGTTGCAGCGCCTTTTGGTATGCCTCGTCACTTGCACGTTTCTACTGCTCACACTCCCCACATTGTTTCCAATTCCCAGACAATTTTTGGAACTTTGCTCCTGTTACTCTACATTTTTTAGTCAAAAGTACAACTCTGGTTTTCCGTTTTGTTGATTAGCAGTGAAGTGTCAGCGACAATACCATTGGGGTGGCTTCCTCTCATTTCAGTTATATTACAATAATAACGAATTCAAATGTATATGGTATGCCTATAGGTTTTCTGTATTTTCTTATACTTTTTTAATATTTCCCTATTTGGGACGTGGACCAATGAAGAACGAAAACGACTCTGCGTTTAAGAAATCTAAATAAAGTATATCCTTCAAATTTCAAAGTTATTGAAAGCTTTGAGAATATGGTAAAAACGCATTGATGCCGGGAAAACTTGGGGATAAACGAAGACATTATCAGCGGCAGAACAGAGGACTCCGAATGAAGCAAATGAAAGCAAACTTTGATAAAACCACTAAAACCTCGGTTTTACAACAAATATGGAAGAAGACAGTTGAAATGCAGTGTTCCTGAAGCTCTCAGCACAGATTCAATTCCGCAAGAACTTAGACAAATTTTAAAACTCGGAAAAAAGCATAAAAGATTTCCTCTTAAATCAAAATTCCAGCAATTGAATCTTAATTTTATTTTGACATGCACTTAAATTAATTTATTTTCTCGTAAACTTTGAAATGAATGTATATTAAACTAAGCTTATTTAATCTCAATTATTAATGATAGAAGCACAGCATTCTGCAGACAAGCCAATAAGGCTTCGCGGAAATGTATAAACCATGTTGATTTTGAATTGAAAATAAAAATTGAATTGAATTGAAATTGAATTGAAAACTGACTGGAAGTCAGGACATTAACCAATGGCGAAACATCTTCTGGACGGACGAAACTAAAATTAATTTAAAAGGTTCCGATGATGAGACAAGAGAGATGTCATGTATGTTCCCTTTCTTTTTCATGTGTCCCAGTTAAGCGGCTGTCTCTATAAAACGATGTCCCCTTAAAGTAAGAAATTCGTTTTTACATCTTTGAAAATAAATTTAAAATATAATGTTACTTGTAGTAAGTCAAGAAGGAGATCTCCTGTTTTTTTCAAATTTTGTCCAGCGGCAACACTGTTTCAGACCAGCTTGTTTCACCGTGATAGCTACCACCATGCCACGTTGGCAATCTCATCTGCGTAAACTAACATTAATACTGAGTTATAGAAGATACCTAGATTTTTCAAATGAGTCGGACGTCCTTCAAACGAGCTTACATTTTTTTTATATTATTTACTTATTACAAAATATTTACAATATTTGCTCTGTAAACGATTTGCCGCACTCATACATATCGATTAATGTGATCTTAGTTTGGTTTATTGAAAATGCATTTGTACATTAAGATCACATAACAAATCGCATTTGTTTGTACAATGGATCAAAAGGTTAAATGATGCGATGTTTGAAAAAATAAAAGGTACTTTTAAATGAAAAGACCAAAAGAAAAATGAAAAAATAAAAGAAGAATGTGATGAATAAGTTAATTAGAAAAATTAGTTGTGATGAGTGGCTAAATACGTTATCCTTCAATTTTCAAAGTTAATGAATGCTCGGGGGATAAACCATCGGCTCCTCAGTTCCACCCGGATGGAGTTCCATAGGCGAGAGGCAGGGACTAAGAACTGGCAATCGGATGCTATTCAGGAGTACGTAGGTTGAATTAAAACAAACGTTCGATATGACAACGGAAACCTCCTGGTTGTTGTGTCTTAAAAATGTCGTGGATACCCTGCAGCGAGTAGTGTCTTAGTAAATTTTCGAAGAAACACCAGCAATTTTTTTTTAAGCATTGGATGACATAGTCGTGTCTACCCAGGTTGTACACGTATCGTGCAATTTCATTGTAGACCACAGTTAATTTCCTTTAAGACCTGTTATGCAATTTAATTAATAATTCGCAACATTTTAGTAAGATTGTTAGTAGCAGGAAAACCCTGTCAAGATCATATTGGTTTTTGTGGAAGTAAATGTAGAGTAAAGCGGAGGAATATTGTCGGCAATAAATAAGAAAACGGGTTTACAACTACTCTTACGTCGGCTAAGAGTATATTATATGCAGCAACTTGCAGAAGTAATTGTGTGTTGTGTGTACCTTATGCGATGTGGAGTAGGAGTTTTTTCTCGGAAGTAGAATCCATTTTTTGGTGGATGGGGCAAATGAAGCTGATATTCCAGTCGTCGGGTATGCTTTCGTCTTACAAAATTCGGCAAATGATCTGGTGCATGCTCCCTACCAGAACATCGCCACCTGCCTAGAAGTGCTAATGGTCTGACCTGAACATGCGTCATCTCAGCTTTTTAAAAACTGTGCGGATTTCCTTAAGGTTAGGTGGGAAGATTAATTCGACTGGAGTTGGATTTCAATTAAACCCTACGGGTCGACAAGAGTATTACCTTCACAATTTTGAAGAGGCTGGTTCCTAAATCCTGCCTTTTGGTTTTTTTTCGAATGGCTGGTTTTTCTCGTTTGTTCCTAAATTCCTTGATATCTTTTATTTCTTACTAGCCATCATAACACCAGTATCATGCAACCCGTAAAATTTCTCACATAATCTCACAATTCTCTTCATAGGCTCTGGCAATCCCAGGTGTTCTCGAGCGCTCAAAGTCGAAACTCCCCTTTGATGGATAGTTTGTCTGTTTTAAATTTGACAGCCAGGCTCTTAGAATTGTGCTATAAAGAAGAAATAATCTGTATCGACGTTATGGGACTGACTGTCTAGGCATCACAGCTACCCGATCACATAAGAATGAAAATCAACGCGATCAATGACTTATAACCGAGTAGTAGTAACAACCTTAATTTTAGAGTAATGCGATGTAAGATCATAAGATCGTTGAGAAAATATGAAATGAAAACACTACTGGTTCCTACTATAACATGCAACACAAAATAGTGTTTCAGTTTTTCAAAAGGGGCGTGAGAAATCCAGTAGACAAAGAAAAGTAAGTAAATAAACAAAGATTTAAGTAATTCTCGTCGAAAGATTGTCGTCGATAGCTGAAGAACAGATGTTATTAGATTCAGTTCGCTTAACATATAGCAGATAAGTGTTTCCTGATTTGTTTTGCATTTACTTTCTCTTTATTGACCACATTCTCGATGTCCAAATAGCAACATGTTCATTATTATTGCATGTTGAATAACATCCGCCATTCCGGTTCATTGTCTCTCCTCCTGTGAATCCCGCATAATACAAAGAAATCCCTCGAACATTATTATACTGGAACCAACACAAAATAAATTTGTTCACTCTAAATTACCGTCACCAAACAGTCGTCTACCTACCCCGCGCAACCTTTCTCATCACAAAAGGTGTCACCACACCATCGTCAGTCTACACAAACGAGCAAACCAACTGATGTTTATTTAGTGTCATCCCTGATGGCACGGCACCACATAAATAGCCCGAGTGAAAACAATCGCTTAACATCCCATTTAAGAGGTTAAAGTGTTTAAGCTAATAAAAATCAACCCCCAATTGTACGGCAGAGGCTATAAAAGGCTCTCACCCAGTGGTCTGGTACATTTCCCTACCTTTCGCATACACCGGCCATGTCCTGCCGCTGTTTTTGGTGATGGTTGGTTGGTTGAGTGAATGCCAGTTGCGTTGGATTGTTTACATATTTCAGCCTCCAAAAAAGGATTTACGCCCAAGTTGGGGGAAATGCCGTGGCATACGCGTTCCTAGTAAATGAGCTCTTCGGATAATATATTTTGAAACAGGAGCTCAAAACAACCCTTGCACACTGGCGGTAGAATAAAGGGGAAGTGCTACTCGCATAAGAAGAAATTGCTTTCAGAGCCTGCAGGCAAGCCATTTGCTCCATCAATCTGCATGTCGTCTACTTTAACTCCATCAGGAAACGGATGAGCGGTAAAAACATTTGAGATTAAGACATTTTCAACAAGGGAAAACCGATTATAATCGTATGCAAATTGAAATGTATATTTGCCGCTTTAGAATTAGTTAAGACGTGTTGTATCTCAAGTAAGCCAGACATTTGGTGGCATGTCTAAGAAAAATTAAGTTACAATATTTGTGCAGTTTGACTGTGTGCGTAGTTATGGTCATGACTACTGATGTGATCCCCATTTGAACAGCACGGACAACCACTGGATCAAAGAATTGCAGTCATATCTCGAGGGATCTGGCTAGATCGTTATTCATACGTATAGATGCAGCTCTGATCAGATCTGTCTCTCTCTCTCCGTCGCTCTCTGTTAAATTTCCCTTTTGTCGGATAACGGTGGAAACATCAAACAGAGCACGGCGAAGCTTCTTCATGGCATCTCGGTATCTAACAGGGAAGTTTTTATAAGTGATCAGGCAACACAAACAATTCTGGCTGTTAAAATGGGGACGATAGCCTTCAGATGTGGAGTGGATTCAACATGAGAATTCAGCCGATAAGGATACTGCCTCATCAACACAATTGCCACTGTAGGCACTCAGAAGATCGAAGAGTGAATTGGTGGATCGAAGAAATTCAAGTGATGCAACGGTAGTTCTCGGTAACTGCGATTTGATAAAGCCGAAAGAACAACTCCATAAAATAATTCGATCGCAAACATTAAAGCAGCTCAGAAATCAGAAAGTAGACTCTTATATGTACTCTCACGCAACTTAACCCAAACATTAAGGAATCAACTAATTTCTAATTTCCGTTTCAGACAGATTTTTGCACATGAACGACGATTTTTCTTTTAAATGATAATGATTACACTTCAAGTCCTTATTCAAAAACAAAAAAAAAAATATAATGTAAAACGCTTCTCATTACTGAATTTAGTAGTAGAATAAAGTTAATAGTAAACTGTTTGAGCAAGCTGTATTTTAGATTGAAATTTCTTATTCTTGGTACATTACTTCGTCTTGTACAGTTTGCAGTTTTTTGCACGTGAGTTCGTGTCATTTTGTCGATTTAGCTCAGACTACCAATATTATTACTAATGAGGAAAGCGAGGATGACGATGTGCTAAAATTGCAATAGAAAAAAATTAGGCCTAATAAAGTCATTTTCGTTTTCAACAAGGCTTTGGAATAGGCTGAAGGTGAGCTGGTTAGCGAAAATGGCATTAGTGTCTTAAGACACTTTAGACAACAAAACAGCAGTTTCTCCTTTTTTTCGCGATCAAATCTCGTATCGGTAAAGCTCATTATAAGATTTTTTATTATATTATTTTTGTTTATCATTAAATAAATGTATTAAATATACAGAAACAATGCAGAACAAATGTATTATTTTTAATTAATTAAAGATAGGACGATGTAAAATAAAAATCTACTCCTATTCTTTTATTAAAATGTTAGCTTCGCAAACGTGTACTCTCCTGCAAATGTAAACTTCCTTGGTTATTCTTTGTTCGCTCTGTCTAATGCACTTTTTTCTCTGTTACTCTTGAATTTTTATCTCTTTAAATTTGAATTTACTTATTTGTTACACACAGTGTTATTATTTATTATTTTCTCTTCGCTTAACTTATTCTTTTATTCTATTCTTTCGATTTTATCTATGTGACAAAGCGTATTGACAAACCTTTGACCTGCTCACTAGGCTTTCCAAAATGTTCCATTCTGAATCTGCACGCAAATTTAGATCCTGTAGTATATTAGAAACACTACGGTAGAGCGTGAGAGCGTGGAGGTGCTCATCTATATGTCATAATACTCACGACATGCATCTTAGCTCCTATCTTAGTTGTCTGTTTTGTCAGGGCAGTTGTGATCTGACCACTGACAAGTTCGGGCGTCACCAGCAGGACACCACAGGTCTCATCACTCGTAAGAGAACAATACAATGCACCTCATTCTGTTCTTACACGGTATATATGTTCCAATCAATAGTACATAGAAAAATGGCATTAATTCCATATCCAAAAAAAAACTATATAAATTACTATTCGCTGTCATAATCGTGCGTGTAAAAACGAAATCAGTTGTTTTCTGGACTGTGTTAAATCAAAACCGTGCAAAACAAATACCTTTTTTGAGTCTTGGGCTTCCAGCGTGGGCTAGTATCGATAATGAGACCCAACATTTTTAGCCTAAGCTGTCAGTCTCAGTTTTATGTCAGGCAATGGCTTTGGCACGAAGGACGAAATCAAACGCAGGTGTACATTGGATAACTTGCTTTAAAATCCAGAGACAAAATATGTAACTTAGATGAAAAGAACATCAACTCCCTTGTTCGCAAGTAATAAGTGTACAAACCATTCCAATATTCTGTCATCCATATCTTTCAATTGTTATTTAGTATTTATTTTATTAAGATTCAATATAAAGTACTTCCTTCGATGAGCTTATGAACTCAATTAGGGGTCACATAGCACAAAGATAACTAATAAGAATTCTCTTGAGAAACTTTCACAAATAAGTAAGCAAATCCACAATCGAAATGCGTCGCCTCCATTACGTGTAAGTTGTTTTTTTGTTTTCAAGCGAAACTGATGACACACAAGCAACCGCATATTTCCGCTGTTAAAACTTTTAAGCCGGAAGTGAGCAAAAACCCACAATGTGTACTTGAAAACATTTAAACTGAAGCCAAAGAGTCATAAATACACACATACACACAGCAGTATATTGATGAAAGAGGGTTGTAACCCCAAATTCAAAGCTATGCCCCCTTTAGTGTCAACGTCTTTCCTTGGTCGTGTATGTTGCTGGAAGCCGTATGCCAAGGGTCGTCTCACAGTTATTTGCATAATCAAATGATAAAGGTCTTAAATTTTCTTAAAATTCCAACTGAATACTGTTATAAAATGTGATATATGTAAGTTCGGTTGATCATAAAAGCGAATGCAGAGTTCTGATATTTTTCAGGCCTACCCGCTATTTGTTGTCGCCAAATTATTCAAGCAAATATACAATAGTATGAGTGCCCATGGTTGAGAAATTGATAAATAATTGCGATTATTTATGCAAAATGACAGAACATATTCAAGAGGGCTGGTAGAACAAAACACGGGAGTCGGAGAGACCCCCATGTTGGCGACCATATCTGTGAGTTAATTCATCACAGATCTTCTTTAATTTATTCCCTTAAACAAATTCAATGAATGTACAAAATTTAAGAAATATCATGTCTGTTTTGAAATTACAAAATCTTGAAGTCTTCTCATTCCGTACCCTGCGATAAATCCATCCGTTTAGCGAGTGGAGTAGAATATGTATCTCACGAATTTGTCATTCACCTTGCAGACCGTGATTTTCTAATCCACTAATGGTAGTTGCCTTGTCAGGTGAATCCGGTGTAGGACTCATATTTCAAATAATCGCGTGAAACATAAAGCGGATACGTGCTTGCGATTAGTGTGACCTAAGCGCTGTACCCGCGTCTGCTTGTTTTATATTATTGCTCCAGCTCTAAGTGGCAACATGACATGCTTGGTTTAAATGGATTACTACGGAGTCTCTTCTTTCTTAATTATTGTGATCAAGAGTTGAAGAAAATTATTACACACAGCTCACGAACTCACCCAATATCATTTGACTGTGTTTTAACTTTGGTTATAAGGGTGCTGTATGCGATACTATTGTAGAATACATACAACATTGCATCGAAGGAAGACTCTGCTTGACTTCTGTAATGATATCCTGCTCGCGTACAATTGCTTACCGGTTTGTAATTGCGATAAGCAAGAAGCAGTAGGGCGGCACACGAGCGAGCAGAGGCAAGCATGACGGCGTACAGTTCGCGGGGTGAATTTTTAAGCGGATTCATAAAAATTTATGGGGATAATTTAGTTATCAGCGAGATGGAATGAAAAGAATAAAACTTAATAACTGGGAAAGGGATGTGGGCCAATGAATGAAAGAGATATGCTTCTTTGCTGGGAATGGGATTTCTCTTGTTCTTTGTTTTTGAAATTATTAGTATTTGTTTTTTGTTTCTTTTGTTCTATGTTAAAAATCCTCTTCGAAATATATAAGTTATGCCACTTCTGCACAAATATGTTCTCAATTTACTAAAAAAATATGAATAAAATTAACTTGACACGTCCGAAACCACTACGTTCAGAATTATCAAAATTCAAAACAAATTTTTTTCAAAACTCAAATTCCCACGCCAAACAATTGCACATGTCTCCAAACCAAAATTTTATCGTGCGAAAGGTACAGAAAAAAATAGATAAAGGTCTTCGAATCACTGCGCCAAACCCCCATCGCAAAATAAATTATTCGAGGCTATTGTTTAGAAGAAACAATATGCTGAAGTTCGAAACCATATATCACAAAAAATTAAACATGGCTTTGTCAGTGGAAGATCAACTTCGACCAATTTGGTTATTTTTACAAGTCACCTACGTTCAATGGAAGCGAGATTTCAAGTAGACTCAATATATACTGACCTCTCGAAGACATTTGCCTTTAACAAGTAGAGATGATTGGTTTTCATTCTAAAGTATTGAAATGGATGACGAGCTGTCTTACAAACAGTAGACTTCTTCTTCTTCTGCTTTATATGGCGCTATAGTCTGGGGTGGACCTGGTCTAAACAACGAACCTTGGACAAAAAATAAAAATGATCAGTCACAAGTAATTTTTGTGGGGTACCTTAAGGTAGTCACACTGGGCCTCTTATATTTCTTCTTTTATCAATGATTTACTTTCCTATATGTTTCCCGTTCTAATTGTCTTTTAAACGGTGACGAATTATTTTTTTTTTTTAAATCAGTGCGATCATTGACGGATGCAATGCATTTACAAAACCATGTTGCATCTGTACAGAATTGGTGCGATTTTAATGGACCACATTTCAATATTAGTTAATGCTCGGTTGTGACATTCTCCAGAATTTTATGTCCTATAATCCATAAATATATATACGAAGGACTTATTATTCAGTTATTTTCGCTCGTAATGTCATTACTGCTTACACTTATTGTCCGGTTCTACTTTCCATGTTCGGAGCTTGGGCTGTCTCGTTGTCTTAGACCTCGGGATTTCTTTTGTTTCGATACACGCCATAGTGTGTAAAAAATGAGCATGTTGGTAAAGTAAATTACGTATGCACTTTCAGTTATAATTAAAAAAACAATTTTTGAATTCGCCTCTGCCGTAAATGAACTCCAGAATACACGAATTTGTCGAATGTCTTCGGTCATTTATCACTAAGAGCACTTGGACTGTGGACACAAACTGCATATTCCATTGAGTCTGTCCGTTCGTCGCAAGCGATTGTCTAATAATCGCAGACAAATCTATTCAGCAAAACAAGGGTATATCATCCTCAGCATCAAGGTCTTCATTTGATGTGCTTTCAAGCCTTATAAACCCACTCTGGAAGTAATCTATGTGAATAACTAAAGACAACAGCTGGCACTCAACGAATATATGAACTGCGTTTTTCACAGGAAACTCCTGTTTTATCCTGCCTCTGCACAAATTTGTGTATATACGTTATATGCATTGACTTTAAGCGCAGAGATCTGTAGCAGAAAAAAAAGAGAGGAGAAAAGAAGAGCAGCATCGACAATGATTTGCTCGAAAGCATTAAGACAACAATGCTTTCGAAACTTAAGAAACGCGTTGCCCGTGTCCTGTAAACAAATTTATCCGTTAAGCGAGTTGTCCGCTAAACAGGGGGTCTGCCAATGAGAGAATTCACTGCTTTGTTTCTAAACCTATCCCGTATCCCGGTAAGTAATTCCCACAACATCACGATGAAATGTCATCTCAGCAGCTTGCATTCGCTGTCTTATTTTTTCGGCCATGAGTTGAGCATTAGAACAAATAATGAATTAAAAACAGAAAGCTTTTGAGCTGGTAAGTTACATGCACCAACTCATCTGTAAAATATGGTCGGAGGAAAGCATGCCCGACGAGTGGAATCTCAGTATCGTTTGCCTGATCCACAAGAAAGGAGACCCCTTTGACTGCACCAACTATAGAGGGATAAGTCTCCTTAACATCGCCTATAAGATCCTCTCTGCCGTTTTGTGTGAGCGCCTGAAACCATTCGTCAGCAACCTGATAGGTCCTTATCAGTGCGGTTTCAGGCCGGGGAAGTCCACCATCGACCAAATCTTCACACTACGGCAGATCCTGGAAAAAACCCAAGAAATGCAGATCGACGCCCACCACCTATTCGTCGATTTCAAAGCAGCATATGACAGCGTGCATAGGGACGAGCTATACAACGCCATGTCTAGTTTTGACATTCCTGCCAAACTCGTGAGGTTGTGCAGGATGACGATGGAGAACTCTCGCTGCTCCATCAAGATCGGTACCGAACTCACCGAGACCTTCAATGTCATAAAAGGTTTTAGACAAGGCGACGAGCTGTCATGGGATTTCTTTAACATCATCCTGGAAAAGATCGTGCAAGACTCACACGCCAACACTAAGGGACGATCTGCCAGAAGTCCGTACAACTGCTAGCATACGCGGATGACATTGACGTGATTGACAGAACACAGCTAGCCGTCAATGAAACGTTTGCTGGTATTGAAGCGGAGGCGGCCAAATTGGGTTAAGTGGTGAACGAGTGCAAAACGAAGCATATGCTGTCATCGATAAAGGACGCACAACATCGACGACTTGGCCAAAACGTCACAATAGGCAGCTATAACTTCGAGGTAGTGAAGGACTTCGTCTACCTCGGCTCGCAAGTGAACAGTACGAACAACACCAGTACCGAGATTAAACGCAGAATTACTCTTGCCAATCGCTGTTTCTTTGGGCTCCAGAGGCAATTGAGTAGTAGACTCCTTTCTCGAAAAACCAAGCTAACATTATATAACACCTTGGTCATCCCTGTCCTGCTCTATGGTGCGGAAGCATGAACAATCTCAAAAGTGGATGAAGAAGCACTTGGTCTTTTCGAGAGAAAAGTTCTGCGTTCAATCTTTGGTTCTGTTTGCGTTGATGGTTATTGGAGAAGAAGATTCAACCACGAACTGTACGGGCTGTACAGCGGCACGAGCCTAGTCAGGCGTCTACGGATTCAATGCCTAAGATGGCTGGGCCATGTAGAGCGCATGGACAACACTGCTCCAGCCCGAAGAGTCTTCGACTCCGAACCAGTGGGACAACCCAATAGAGGACGCCCACGGAACCAATGGCGCACCCAGGTAGAGAAGGACCTCAACCAACTTGGTGTGCGCATTTGGAGACAGCTGGCAAAAGACCGTGCCGGCTGGCGAGGCTTACTGGTTGAAGCCCAGGTCCACCCCGGACTGTAGCGCCACCAGAAGAAGAAGAAGAAGAAGAAGCTTTGACACCAAGCTCGGCCTTCCTGATTTTGTAAAAAAAAAAAACATTAAAAGCCAAAAATTCATATCGAATTCCTGACACCCCAACTTTAAAGTCACGACTCAAACTGTATATAAAGTCCATGTTACTAAGCATATTATTATACTCAGCCATGCATTAACATAAGCAAATTCTGTGAAATTTGCATTTAGTTGTCTACAAAACGAAGACCAATAAATAAGCATAATGAAAGCAACAAACTACAATAATATTTACCTATTCAGCAAGCATTGAATCAAAGCGAACTCCATTCAAATGAATTTCCTCGAACATTAAAATGAGGAATGACCACTTAGCTAAATTACAATCTGGGCCAGCTACGGCACATTTACCACAACGGCCTTAATGTATGCATTTTTCTGGTGTTTTATGGGGTTGACCCATTGAATTAGTATCCTTTTCCAGCTCCATGCGGACAAATCATACATCATATTGCCCTTTCCGCGATCGAGATATTTTTAAATTAAAATGGCTAACATTTCGGGGTGAAATCAAACCAGAGGATGAAGGCAAAAATATTCTGTTTTTCCATGATGAATAGTCATGCTGAGCTGTCACATATGCCCGACTTGGAAGCGTCGTCTGAATTTTCCAACATTCATACACGAATATGCTTATATTGCTGCGCACCCTGCGACATGCAAAAGATGTGGTGGGAAATCGTCACAGTTTGCAATTTTTACCTAACGGTGTGGTTCGAACGAAAAGTCATCCCTTTTTCGCGGCATGCGGATGGAGCCATATCTATTACAAACTAGAGATTTCTGCGAATCCGTGTCTATGTTCAATAAATCTTTGTCAATACAGATACTCTGAGGTCACTTCCTTCCACTTGAACGGCATTATGTAGGGATGTTGTGCAAACATATCCACCACCTTGGCATTAAGTATTACTTAAATATTTCTTTATAATTTATAATATACGATTTCCATTTTAGAAGATTGAACGTTTGCAGATATTAATTTAACAACGGTACAGCTTATGTAACATTTAAAATATTTAAGAGAGTTCGCAGTAGATGTCTTTATTAAACAATATTAACTAACATTTCCATAATTTTGTATTAAAATTAGATAAAATTTTAGGTTTAATAATATACTTACATTTTTGTAAATTTAATTTAAAATTAAGGCTAAAAAAATATATTTATGTTCACATTCGTTAAGTGTGATACTTGATACTTGCACATGAATTAATAATCGTCTTAAAATACAAATACAATAATAATTCCAATGAATAATAATAAATGAAATGAGATGAAAAATTAAATGAAATAGTCCTTCAATAGCTTTTTCATTCTTTGTCAATATCAACCATTTGGTAACGCCATAAATTTCTACACAGATGGATCCAAAAAGGAAGGCCAAGTAGGAAGTCATATATTCTCTGAACATCTTAACCTTAACAATTCAATGCATTGTATTCCGGAAATGACTCCCTAGCCTCCCTAGACTCCCAGAAATGACTCCAAAAGTACTGCCTAGCTACCTTTAAATTACAAATCAATAATCAATGTAAACTAGAAATCAATTCCAGATGGAACACAGCCAACATTTACCAAATAACCAAGCAAATCTGGCCCAGTCTAGACCCTTTACGATATTATAGTTTGATCTCCCTACAAAGTTACATGATCAGCAGCGCAATGGGGATAATCACCGGACAGTGCCTATAGGGTCTACACGCGAAAAGACTAAGACTGCTCTCTAAAACCTTCTCTGCAGCTGCCCTACACTCGCCTTAGCTAAGAAACCACACTAGGCTCCTACTTCTTTGATAATTTAAGCGATCTGAGAGAAATACCAATAAAATCGCTACTGGATCTTACTGCCTGGATTGAACGGCTGTCGCAGTAATCACGCCGCCCCAAAACCTCCTTGATGTAAACCCATGTGAAAGTACAACGGGCCTATCTTGGACTAAGTGCACCAAAGCCACTTACTATCTACCTAACTACCTTGTCAATATCAAAAACCTATATACAGAGAAACTTCTCCATAGCAGACAGACCATCATGAATGTCCATTGTGTAGCGGTGTCCGTTCGAGAAAGGAACCCAAAATATTCATGAAAATTGGCAAATAAAATTCGTTTTCACTTTGAAAATTGAATTTTGAATTTTGAATTTGAGAGTGCACTCGAATTTCATGAATAAACCGAACAGCGAAATACTCAATTAGTATCAATTATGTTCCGAAACACATACGAGTCGACTCCTCACTCACCTTTTGAAATGTAGAAACAATAAATTTGTATAAACAGAGCTCTCGTCTCTACAAACGCCGAGTGTTCTCTGGGTAAGGGATACATATACAGAATGTTGACACAACAGCTCAATGAGAAAGTTAAATGTGAATTTTTAAATTCATGCCATTTTCCGGTATAGAGAGGGTCCATTCTAAGGGTATGACGATTTTTCCGTTAAGAGCGGTGCTCCTTATGGAGGATGCACTGTGCAATTGGAACACTTCACCTAATCAACTCGGCAAGAACAGCACCATCTATTATTTGAGGATACATGTCTCCTTGTTCAACCATTTGCATTTCATTTCAAGTTCTAGATAGTCAATTTTTTCCGAAACCATCTTAGTTTTCGGGAATTACAAAAATCAATTTAATTCTCCTCATCGAAACCGATAATATCTAAAAATTAAGCCGGTTTTGGGAATACAATTTCTAATATGCGTTCAAAAATTTTAAATTGGTTCTTTGGGGCAAATGAATCTATGTCGAACGGGTTTTTCTAATATATTTAATAATATACTATATTAGAGAAATTTTAAGGAAAAGACACCGTCAATTTCATTTCTTTTAAGCGAGCTTTTTTTGGACCTCCAAAACACTGTAAAGTTCTTCAACTTCTACTAGAGGCAAGAACATTCGTTAAAAAATACTTTGAAAGTTTTGTTTTGTTTTGCTTATAAATCTTTTACTTCATTTCATAATTCTGAAGTAAAACGCGGTCTCGTCACTCGCCAGTGACGATTCCTTTCCTCCCTTCATTTCCCGTTTACCCGTTAATTTTTGATAATAATACCCATATCGCATTCAGGCGTTCGGGCTTTGACATTTTTAGTAGGATACATGTAATGGTATGTTAAAGTTGGAATGGGGCGATGGCGCGTTGAATTTTCCCAGACCGTAATATCGTAAGTGCGAGCACAAATTTCTAGGTGGAGCTACTATCCAGTCACTCGGGCTTTTTGACATATGTGAAACAATTTTTTTAAATTTATTTCTCAATTTTTATATTTTTGCAAGCTGAGACGATGAATTTGATGAATTCAAGTAATTAATTTTTTCTAGGAATTTTATTTACAGTATTTTCATATTTTTTCTTGAAAATTATATTTCAAACCATTTGAATAAGGTAAACGCGCGCGTTGATTTCGATGTGAAAAATTGAGGCTGCCGCTTACTGACACAATATTCTCGTAAGCTCGATAAAACGCGTAGCAACGACCGACCGCGCGATTGCGCCTTTGCGATTCAGCCTTAACTTTGATTTCCTGCCTGTCCTTTAAAATAGATATAATACAAAACGTACAATGTATGCATTCATTTTAAAAACGCAGGGTTGATTGCTCTTTACTCTTGTCATGAAGTCACAATTATCACTGAAGACTTAAGATCAGGGTGTAAGGCAAATACGATGTTTTGGACAGTTCTATTGAGATCCTGCGTGACGTCATCACGGGCATTTTTCTGTTAACAGCAACTTAAGAGCAGAAACAAATAAACATTTGTCTCTCACTTAAACAGCAACACGGGTTACTTTCCTACTTATTAAAGCTTCTGCAAAAATTCACTGCATAGTATGGCATTTTCTATATAATAGCATTAATAAATGTATTAAATTCTTCCAACTTACACCAATTTGTAATTCATCACTTTTTTTATATCCGAAATTGAATTGTGATGATAGCTTATGCAACATATTTGCCCAATGTCAAAAACGGACCCCGAGTGGCGTCACAACACAAAAATATAGAGGTTTCGACAAGGTGTCCAGCACAAGTTATTTTCCTTACATCATAACGAAGATTTTGAAAGTGACTGTGTTCATCATTATTTTGTCATATAAATTGATTACATACAACCAATCCATTAGAACCAACCCAATATCACCTTCGTTACTCACTTTGTGGTATTGTCAAATTAATAAGTAAGAAGAGTCAATATTAGGGCGACGAAGGTAGCTAGTTTCCACTTATTCACGTAATATGTCGACCTTTATACACATGCTTTTTTTTGTAAATAGATACACCACCTACATGACTTCTCATACATATGCCCACATGTCAGTTCAATCGACAAGGATTAATGTCCAAAAATAAACGTCCGCCTCTTTTGTACAACACTAACCACACTGAATCATAATCATTCATCGAATAGAAGGAAACCCAAAGTACATCACTAACAACCCGAATGTCGTGTCTTCCAATTATCCTGATTGATTCTTTCAGTCAAACTTTCTTCAGTGATCACCTCTAACTTCATTCGTCAAAGTCCGGACATTCATCCTTGATTCGTTCATTTATGGAAATATACCTCGCAGCTAAAACACATTCAGTCCATCCATCATAAGCGCAAGGAAGGACAATGACAACATAAATCATGAGTCCGATCATCAGTCGACACAAACACCATCAATACCACCCACCCCCAAGGCAAAAACGGAAATCCTCACCAGGAAAGAGCAAAAAAGTTGAAAGAAAAACCCGAGAAACACAACATCCACACCCGTAATTCCGTTCAACCCTATCACTTCCCCTCGCCCGCAACCATTCACAACCGAAGTGTTAACCAAGAAATGTGCAAAACCAACTCCATAAAGATGGAGAAGATAATTGTTTGGTTTTCTCGTGCAAAACATTACCAGGACTCTATATTCTCCATCTCCATATTTGAGGCATCTCTCGATTACATATCCTGGCAACGAGGAACAAAGAATCAAGATATTCCCAAAAAGCAACATGTTTGCCGCCGCCTTAGTCCTCCTTTCCACCATGTCCCATGCAGCACAATGGTGGATGTGGGGGATCCACTGGCATCCACCAGTGCAAGTGTGGGGACTGGGAGTTGTTTATATGCCATCATATGTGTCTTCTCTCGAAGTCCATACGGATTCTCACACATCACACATGTTCCTCTACACAAGATATAAAAGGCCTTATATACAACCCCCATTGGAGGGTGGATGTCGGGCAAATGGGTCTTATGTATCCCACCCGGCATATGTGCATCCTTAGAATGCTCCATTTTCATAAACCATGCAGACTCCATTTCGGTTTTTCCATAGGACAGTCAGAGAAACGCCCCCACAGAGACTTTGTGTAAATAAGAATACACCGTATGGGGTGTGTTAAGTTCGAAATTCGAGTTTCGAAGTTCGAATTGCTCGGGCATGAGCAGAAGCGACTCTCTCTTTTCTCTCGAGCCTAATGCACACGAAAAAGGGAGGACGACAAAAAGGGCGCCTGTGAAGTTAGTTCAGCGCCCGTTTCCACATTGAGTCCTGTAAAATTTCACTCCGCGGGTGTGAATGACGCCCGTTTCGAAAGGCGCTTTTCAGACAAACTTCGCGGGTGTGAATTTACTGGCGATTTTATGTTGTGGCCGTAATAAGGACAAACGCCGTCGTCCCCTGACACAATGAAAAAGTTTATTGTTTCGATTAAATTTGTTCATCAAAGGATCACCACTTTAACGGACTTATGCGGCATGCAATTTTTCATTGGATTCATAAAAGTCCGGGAATCTGGTGCAATAACTATTTTAGTATTCGTGACGGACAAGTTTTACACTGAGGTAAAGGACTGACAAATTTTCATATCAGAATTTTACGGACGGAGTCTTTTAGTTTTTGCTAGCAAATAGGGTTTTCAAGGTTTTCAAATTCATCAAGTGGTGTCGTTCATATAATAAAATACAATGTTTGAGAATAAAATTATGTAGCGATTCAATTGTAACAACGGTAATTTGTTGCAGAGTCTAAAAAAAGCCTTTCGGAAATAATTTAAATGTTTATAGAATGTAACAGAATAGGTTCGCGTGAGGTGATTTTTTAAGCATTTAGTTTTTCATTGACAAACCAAAAAACAAGGAAATCGCAAAAGTGTACCCAATTTGTATTTGAGTTGATAAGTCACTGCTTGGCATATTTCTTTTGAAGGAGAACATATTTCATGTAAATGGTAACGACGACACGTTGCGTTGGCTTATAAGTGCGGCGTAATAGGGTGATTTAGCGTATCTCAGAAAACAAGAGTCCTGTTACTTAACGTTCGCTTACAACCAACACGCGAAAATTAAATGCTTCAGCAAATCATTCGGTTTAAGGATCTACATACATAGATCTATTCATGATGATATAGGAAATTTTATCTAGAAATCAAGAACTAGAGGGATAGCCGACCTTACAGTTGATTGACCCGTTGTCCATCAATGAACTTGAAACGTTTTTAACAGTTTATTCTCGAATTTATGACGCTTATTCACGAAATAATGTAAATGACATTCTGTGGTTGTTTAAGAAAACGACATCAAAAAATATTAAGGGGCAAGAGGAGAAAAAGTCGATTTTTCTGAATATGATTTCTGATATCATGTCACTTGTCACGAATCAAGCATAAGCTGTCAAATAAAGAGCATGAAAAACACTCGTTTTGGGGCAGGAACTATTAGCAAACATTTTTGGTCAAAAAAGCGTTGTCCATTGAACTTTTTTTTTATTTTCATTTAGTTTAAGCGCTTGGCTAGTATCAATAAAAATATCAATAAAAATCAACTAAATTTATTACATTTTCCGAAGACATCGCATCCCTAAGTAAGAATAGGTGAAATGACGGTATTGACTAACAGAGATCGATTTGCAATAGGTTTAAAAAAATATTGTTCAGCCTACAAGTAGCAATGATGATGTTGGTAAGCCTACAGTGTGCTTTGGCAACGCAACTTTTTGCGTGATTGATGCCAAGGTTTTTGACAGTATCCATGTATTTAATAGGACCGTTGTTAATAATTAGAGGAAGCAAGAATGTATCAACATTCCTTCTAGATATAACAATACATTTAGCTTTCTTTGGAAGAAAATTCTGACACGGCCACTCAATAATTTTATTTATATCGGAGATTATGTGATTAAAGCACTGGCCTGTAGATTCAGGAGAACAGCTAATGTATAATTGATTGTCATCGGGTTGTACGTAAAATAAAGACAATTAAAGAGGCCCTAAAGTAGATCCCTGAGGTACACCACACGAAAAGAATTTTGAATATATTCAAAAATGTATTTAAATCAGAGAGGGCAGAAATGTCACTTTTTGGAATAACTACATTTCTTACATCTGTTCCTCATTGTGGTAGTTAATGTAGTATACGTAAGAAAAATGTAGTAGACGTAGAAACAATGTAAAAATATAGTTGACATGTCAATTTAACGTCAGTTAATCGAGTAGATTTCCTCAAGTAGTCTACTCTGCCATCTCTGCTACTGACTAATTACTAACTTCTAACATTTGATTAGCATTTCTCTCTCTACTCAATATTTTTGTACTTCATTTGGTAAATTGGTTTCCAATTTTGGTAACGCGTTTTTTTAAGAAGTGGCAACCATGTCCACAACGCCTGTGTGTTCTGTTCATTCCACATATGTACATATTTTAATTTAAATGTTCAACTTTTTATTTACGCAACTACTGTGGAAGCCTTTTATGACGTGACATGTGGTCTAAACACATACACAGAATAGATGTACATACGTACTCTCAAATAACGCATGCAAGCATTACTTCTGTTCACTTTTGTGTCATTAGTGAAAGTAGGGCAAATGCGTAGCTAAATGTCGGTCAGAATCGGCATTTGGCTAAGGTTTCTTATAGCAATTATGGATACTTCGAAAATATATACCGTCTTTGGCTTATTTTGTTTCCACTTTCTCAGATCTATTTGGCACTTTAGTCATTTAATTCTCAGTCGAAAATCGGGGAAAATCTGTTGGTAACATTTATGAGGGTGTGGTAAGTAGGTTTGCCGTTTTTGTCAAGTAATTGAACAGTAACTAGTTTCAGCCCAACCCTATGCGTAGCAGTTAACGTCGGAAAATATGATAGACAAATTCACACATTGCACGATGAATCCCAAAGGATATTTCATCTCCCTCTGAATGGCAATTATTACCAAAACAAAGATATGAACTAATCCGATTTGGACAATTCATATCTTAACTTCCCGAATAAACATTCCATATTTCAAATTGAAGTTTGTAATCGAGCAGCATAAGTTTACAAATGACTCCTTATGGACCGTCGGTAAATACATAATCCCTGAAAATAATAAAAAGCAATCCTCAATGAACGGCTCCCGAGTATCTGCGGTAGCATTATGTGAGCAAACGGCTCTATCAAGACACTCGGTCACGTGTCAACCATTAATTTATAGCCAACACACACTGGCCGCTGTTATCAATTTGGTAAACATGTCAAGTTGACGACACGTGTCACGGTTCGGGCGGTCCTCATGCACAGTTGCAAATTCCAAATCCCAACATCCACACCAACCAAAATCCAATAAAATCCTATTAATTGAATGATTATCCCTTTGGGAGTGGCACACTTGATTTGCTCCGCAATGTTTATAGACGAATCACGGTTGAAGGACATTCAGAAGGCCATTCGATTTTTACTCGCCGTCTGCGAAGAGTGCAGATGGGATTCGGTGTCTGGTGTGGGAAACGATTAATCACACTGTTTACAGTTAGTTTTCCTGAATTTCACCTTTTCACTGTTAAAGCAAACTTGCGAAACATAAGTAATTGAGTTCCGCAGTTGATTTCCTGTCAGGAAATTAATTGAATGGGATAAGGTGTCTATTTGGGGAAGACATCTCGTTTGTTATGTGATGGAGCTACTTTGTGCCATCAACGCGGTGTAATCAGAGAAAACTTCAAAAGGGCGCTCCAAGAAAAAGGGGTTGTTGTAGATCCACCCCTATGAGTGCTTGTACATGGTTCCACCCTAGGTTCTTTTCATGCGACCATATGCCGTGTGACTGCGGAATCTGTGTGGTGGGCAATAGGTACGTATGATGTCTTCATTTTCATAGGCACTGAGCAGGTTGCGATTGTACAATTTGTTGCGCATATGGTCAAAGTGTTTATTCAAATGAAAAGATTCGGTTTTCCTTTCATTTACTGTTTGAGTTTATGTGAGTGTCTGAGATTGTGGTAATTTTTTGAGATGCCTTAGGCGGACTTTTTTTTTATATTTCAAGTGTAAATTGGTTTTGCTCAAATCAAAAATTTGTATGCGCGCAAGGTCCTCATGTTGGCTGCTTTTTTGCGGCCTTTGAAGACGCAAATGACAAAATGAATGCAATGAGTTTTCAATTATGCTCAGGCTCATTTATGTGTACACGAGGATAATCGGGATGATGTAGAAAAGTCATGACAGTTGTTATCCGGGAACCATTGCCAGTGGGCTACAAGCGGTCCTGTTGTGACATCATTGCTGATTACCATGCCATGAATTGAAACATGAGCCCTAACGCCCTTTCACATTTTGCCACGGCGGGGGCTGTTGCGTCTAAAAATGAGTCTTTGTGAAACTGGTCCCCAAAATAGAAGATCAACTGAAATAACTCTTTTGGATGGCTAACCTAATTTTTATATTCATTCTCTTGAAGTTTATTGTATTCATTGATTTTCAAAGATGAATTCCAGCAGGAATACATAGACTGTGGTAATGAACAGGATTCAATTATTTATTCCGTCAGCTTGATAAGAACAAAACAATGCCTTCCACATAGGCAGCCACAGACCGATCCCTTAAAAAAGCATCGACAAACAGATTTATGGCTGGCAGTTTTATCGCAGCAGGTTCCCCATTACGACTAACTACTTCCACAACAATCTTGCTTCTAGTTCATTTAATTTCAAGAATTAAATTTGTGTGCACTTCTCCGTTCCACAGTATTCACGGATACATCTTCTTGTTCCAGTATTGTACACACTTATTCGTCTTCTCCAGACTCGTCATTCAACAGAGATCATGCCGAATGATTAAAACAAAAATAAAATATTTTAAATGACATCCAAGCCCACCAACCGACACCCTTAACCACCCACACTTGTCTTCTGACATGGTAGTCGTGCTTTTCTCGAATTTTTTTTCGGCAGCGATGTCATACAACTTCAGGCACGGGCCGACACACCCCCTTCATTTATGTGTACCATTGCCATCTTTATGCTTCAGGGGTTGAATTTGAAATCGACACCCTTTGTTGTTGTTATTATGTATTCTTCTTCCTTTTTGAAACCGGAGGGAAATACAATTCCTTCCGTTCTCCTTTCAAGCCCCGTGCGGAAAGGCAAGAAGAAAAAAAAAACAAAATCTAGCGGTTTTGATTGTCAACTTTTGGTAAATATGATTAGGGGTTGTAATTGATTTCGCTAAACGGTGGAGCACAGCGTTTGCATGAATAATAATAATTGAATGCGAAGGTTATGACTTCAAGGTAACGCACTTGAGGGGAGTTGATATTTTGTTTATTGTTCCTTCCTCTTGATGCTGATAAGGGAAATGTCGTTCGTTTCCGTTTTCGTTTTTAACTAAGGTAAGAGAATCTGGGAAATGGGATTATATGATTCTTTGGAGATGACTTAATCGCGTCATCTAAGCGACGGGTGTCATTAATTCTTTAATTGATCTTGATATTCCTGATGAGAATTTTTTTATGGTTCTAAACGGAAGCGTCTTGCTAATTACACGTGGAAATTCTTAATGGAATGTTTTTGCACGGAAATTGTCTTGTTGTCTTGGGAAAAGAAAGAATATTTGGCGTCATTTAGTTGAGATGAGAAAAATGTAATGACCCGAAAAAGTAATGAAATATTTTAGTGCGTAGTCTAACTCAGAGAACCAAGTGTAAATGAACTGCCAGATTACAGACCATCATAGAAAAATATATGACTGTTTGAATTTGTAATTAAAAACGAGGTTAGGTCTT
This sequence comes from Eristalis intricaria, assembly GCA_964034865.1. Taxonomy (NCBI): domain Eukaryota; kingdom Metazoa; phylum Arthropoda; class Insecta; order Diptera; family Syrphidae; genus Eristalis; species Eristalis intricaria. The sequence continues at coordinate 88,578,309 of OZ035875.1, read as the reverse complement.
ATATAACGGACATTTCTTTAAGGCGCAAAAATCAGAAGGACTCATGTACATATATTAAGGTGTCAGTGCTGGACAGGCACAAGAACATCCGACTAATTGCTCTTAAACGTTCTATTCGGCAGTCATGAATTTTAAAACATTCTCTCAGACGGAATTGCAATGCGTGTGCTGATGCTGGGATAAACATTAACGTGGACAAATCAGTTATTACGGTAATTTCCAGTACGACTGATTAATGCACTCTGCATGTTAGTGGAGTACAATTGAAGCAAGTAGTGAAGATAAGTATCTCTGAGTCTTTTTCATGATTGACGGAAGAAGATTTCCTGTAGGATTGCCCAAACTGATTCAGTTTTGAAACAGCTTAGAATCTCTGTATAATAATTATCTGTAATGCAATAATATAAATAATAACTGAGAATTTATTCCCACTCCCTTACATCGTCGTGGTCGGTCGTGAAGTTTGGATAATGAAATAAGATCGCTCCGATCTCTCTCCCAAGATGAGATTTCTTTGTACTGTTCTGGGAGTTGTTCACCATAATGAGTTGATAAATCATCACGTGGTACGACCGTCTCCATTATTACGATAAACAAATTTAATATTTCACTTTGTTTGCAAATGACTTTAAGAAATGTTCAGTTTTTGTTCAAGAAGGCTCAAAATCTGAGTTACCTTTTGTGGGGTCATAAGAGCCACTTTTTAAACAGACCCCTTTCTTTTCTTTGAATTTATTTATAATTCTTAATATCAATATCACCTGTTTTTCTATTAACTTAAAGTTCCTTTCCGATTTTTATATACAGTGGCCAACAAAACTAGACACATAATTTTATTTTTTGTGGTTTTTCATCTATAAAATTGTTTCCTTAAGACGGATTTGATTGAAATGTTCAGTCTAATGAAGGTTTTTCGGTAATTTTCCTTCTAAACTCCTAAATAATTTAATAATCTATTTTCTTGCAATTTATAATAAATTTTCAGTAGTAAGGTAGTGTATACCATATGTCTGTAGAGATGCAATGTAGTTTTAAGAAAAATGTACTTTTGTAGCTACATGAAGAATCGAAAAAAAAACTCAGTTTCCGTCGAACTGAAACCTGTTGACTAGTCTTCTGCAATTCAGCTTTTATTTTCTTTGCACAAAATTGATCGGGCCTATATTTTCTTTCTATAATTTTTGTACAGTGCTTTTTTTTTAATAGCGGACACTAGCCCATTTATACCCAGGGTCCTTGTAATAGTTTCTCTCGCGTAATGTTCGCAATAGCTTTTGGTGTCATGGAATCCGGTTTTGCCATACACCACCATCGATGGTTGTTTTGGAAAAAACCTAGGAGCAAGAGATCGATACCCACCAGATTTTCGTCTATCTTAAGGCCGCGCATGACAGCATCTAGAGACTAGCTATTCTATAACAATATCTAGCATTGGTATCCATATCAAACTCGTTCGTTTGTGTAGGATATCAAGACCTTTGATGTCAAAAAATGATCCAGACAAAAACGATACAGACGCGCTGTCATGCTACCTCTTCAACATCATTCTTGAAAGAATTATTCGAAACTCGCACGCCAAAACCAGAGGAATAATCTTTCAGAAGTCCGTCCAACTGCTCGAATATGCCTACGGCATTGCCAACGACGGAAGAATAAAGCGTGATGTCGATGGCACTTTGTGAGTATTGCGACCTAGACCGCGAAGATGGGTTTAACGGTAACTGGTGAAATCAAATGAAGAATAACTCTTGCCAATCGCTGCGTCTTTGGGCTAAGAAAACAATTGATAAACAAAGCCCTCTCTCCAACAAACAAAGTAACCCTCTATATGACCCTGGTCGTCCCAGACCTGCTATATGGCGCAGAGGCATAGACTTTGTCAGAAGCGGATAAAGCTCATGGTTGCTTTGATAGGAAAATTCTTCGGGTGATTTTTGGTACCGTCTGCATAGATGGTGAGTGCAAGAGAAGATACAGTAATAAACTGTACGAGCTGTACAGCAACATCGACTTAGCCACAAGAGAAGACATCCAAAGATTGAGATGACTCGGCCATTTAAAGCGGATGTAAACCAATTCTCCGAACCGGAAAGTCTGCGAATCCACTCCCGAAAAACGCGGTGCCGCATCGTCACCGCACGTGTGTGTGTGCCGTTCAATTTACTTATGAGTATGTAAGTTAACAACAAATAAATTAAAACAAACTCGTCGATCACCGGATGTTCCCACAACCTGAATTTTCCCAGACAGAATACTAGGAAACAGGTGTAATAGAACACCTTAGCAAAATATTCCCAGTGCACCTTCACAGAACCGCATATTGCTGATTAAACAAAACGCGCGTATAAATGCATGTCGAGTAACCGATAGTTTTTTAGTCTTAGTTCAAACCAATAAAGGGTCAGGCAATCTGCCTGAAATTATATTTTTTTAAAAAAGCAAACTTATTATTCTTTAACTGGCGCCCGAGCAGGGACTGCTACGCGGCACTGTTCCAAATTAACTCAACACTAAATCAAGCGCGAAAGTCGGGAGTGTTATACCTCGTGAATCAGAGTGGACGCCAAGCCACCAAGTGATAGTTCGTGCGAAACAAATAAGTGGACACCAGGCCACAACCAAATTAAAAAGAGTGGACGCCAAGCCACCAAGTGCAAAAGTGCTTGCAAAAATAAGTGGACATCAAGCCACAAGAAACAAGTGGATACCCAGCCACAAACAAACACAAAAGAGTGGACGCCAAGCCACCAAGTGTAAAAGTGCGTGCAAAAATAAGTGGACACCAAGCCACAAGAAACAAGTGGACACCAAGCCACAGAAGTGTTGTGAATAAGTGACGTGGACACCAAGCCACGCGGACCAGTGTTTGTGAGAGGGAAAAGAGGCCCCTCAGTAATCCCTTAAAGAAGGACAAAAAGGAGTCCAGTTGGACAGCCGCCGTCACCAGCGTTTAGCAGTTGCCGGAAAATATAAATTCGTTATGAGAATAATCTTAATCTTGTAAGTCGATTTTGAGATTGTACTGATTTTTTGTTTGATAAGAACTTAGACTCACACTTTTTTACATTTTATAACTACTCTTTATTCTGTACTACTATTGTTAAGCCCCTGTAATAAATTCACTATATTATTTAAGCCCACAATTCAAATTTGACCCATAACTTACTGTAATTATTGTTTAATCGTTTGTGAAATTTTACCATTGCTTCAATAATGTCTAATCCAAATAATTTGATCAGACCCGCGCGGTTAGATGTACCAGTCCAAAATGCTGCACCCCAAGTCCCTAATCCCCCTGACGATAACCTTATCCAACTTATTTCAAGACTAGTGACAGAGACATTACAGATACAAGGACGTCAGATATTTACCTCAATTATGAATCCCGCCTCCGATATTAATAACGATATTGACCAGCCAATCAATTTAACAGACAACCGAAATTTGGCCGATATGGACAAAATCCCGGACGTAGTTAAAAGCTTACGTGAATTTTCTGGCCAAGCCCAAGAATTTAATTCTTGGAAGAAGAGTGTCGAGAGGATACTCAAAATTTATGAGCATCTAAAAGGCACTGCCAAATACTATGGCATTCTCTCAGTTATTAGAAATAAGATCACTGGACACGCGGACATAGCATTAGAATCATATAATACCCCATTAAATTGGGAGAAAATATCCAAATGCTTGACGTTGCACTACGCCGACAAAAGGGATCTTGGTACTCTCGAATACCAGTTAACAACCTTAGTGCAAGGAAATAGTTCTATTCCGGAATTTCATCAAACAGTTTACCATCATTTGTCTTTAATTCTCAACAAGCTAGGAGCCAAGAATCCTTAAATAATATGACACAATGCTACAAGGATAAGGCACTTGACACGTTTGTCAGAGGCCTTAAAGGAGACCTACCCAGACTCTTAAGCATAAGAGAACCCGTGGATCTGCCTCAAGCGCTGCACCTGTGCCTAAAGTTGCAAAATGTCGATTTTAGAACACAACACGCTAACAATTCGCAGTCGACTAGTAGGAAAATCATCCAGCATATTCAACCACCAGTTCCTCCCAGAAAGTTTGCTCCAGCTAATCCTACACCAATTCCCGCTCCTAGGCGAGAATTTTATCCCCAACTTCTCCATAATCCTCAGCTTCCGCAGCCACCACAGTTTATTAGAACACAAGGTCAACCTCACATGTCACACCAGCAACAACGGTTACCACCAAATCAGCGCCCGCTCCCTCCAAAACCGATGGATATCGACTACTCTGTAAGAACAGCAAATGTCAACTACCAAAACAGACCCCAAAACATAGCCCCAAAACGTCAACAAATACAACAGGTTCATCAACCACAAAAGATGCAACGTATCTACCACACAGACGAAACTAATGTAGACATGAAAGAGCTGGAAGAGTACGAACAAACAGCAAACAAAAACTATGAAGACTACGAACGGCCAGTTGAAGACCACGGTGTTGACCAATACGAAGAGGAATACCTAGATCAACCACAAGAACTAGAAGACATATATTTTTTAGATTAAAAAGCTCTTCCCTTCCATACTTTGAACATGTTGGGAAGAGCGGCCAGGTACTTAAATTTCTGATAGACACAGGATCAAGCAAAAACTACGTACAGCCGCGACATATCCGCAACCCTCTCCCTAATAAAAAAAAACTTTTTTGCGAACTCAGTTGGGGGTAATATCAAAATCACTCACAACTGTTTTATTCAATTATTCGGCCCCAATACAGAAAAATTACAATTTTTCATCCTTCCCAGCCTTATTTCCTTCGACGGAATCGGTAACGACACGTTAAAATACCTGAACGCTGTCATTCATACCCAAGAAAATTATATGACAATCTACCCAAACCTAATCGTGCCCCTTAAACAACATTTCACAAACAATGTCAATAATATAAATATTCGGACCTCCCACTTGACTAAAGAAGAAGCCACTAACCTTACTAACATTATTAAAAAATTTCCTAATCTGTTTTCCGATCCGGACGAAAAATTAACTTACGCGACATCAGTAAAAGGAGAAATAAGAACCACATTTAGCGACCCCGTTTATTCCAAATCATATCCCTATCCAAGAGCACTCAAGGAAGAAGTCGAAAAGCAGATCAACAAATTATTAGAGGATAACATTATTAGGCCATCCAAATCACCGTATAATTCTCCGGTTTGGATAGTACCCAAGAAATTAGACGCCTCTGGGGAAAAGAAATTCCGGATGGTTATCGATTATCGGAAGTTAAATTCCGTTACCATCGCGGACAGGTACCCTATCCCCGAAATAAATGAAGTTCTCGCCAATCTTGACAACAATAAACTTTTTACAATAATAGATTTAAAAAGTGGATTTCACCAAATAAAGCTCAAAGAGTCGGATATCGAAAAAACCGCGTTTTCTGTCAACAATGGAAAGTTCGAGTTTACTCGCCTTCCATTCGGCCTGAAAAATGCTCCGGCCATATTCCAAAGAGCTCTCGATGAAATCCTTAGAGAACACATTGGAAAACGATGTTATGTCTATATCGATGACATAGTCATCTTTGGTAAAGACGAAACAGAACATCTCGAAAATTTAAGAACTATATTTGAGACACTTGAGCACGCTAACATGAAAATCCAGTTGGATAAGTGTGAATTTTTACAAAGACAGGTCGAATTTTTAGGATTTGTTATCGGCACCAATGGAATTAAAACCAACCCTAAAAAAGTTGAGGCCATTTCCGAATTACCACCTCCAAAAACTCTTAAAGATTTACGATCATTTCTAGGTATGTCAGGCTATTATCGTCGTTTTATTAAAGATTACGCGAAAATTGCTAAACCCCTGACATCCCTTTTAAGAGGGGAAGACGGACGAGTGTCCAAACATATTTCAAAAAACAGATCCATCAACCTCGATGCAAAAGCTTTAGAATCCTTTCAAAAAATTAAACAATCCTTAGTTTCGCAAGAAGTGACCCTCACTTACCCCAACTTCGACAAAGACTTCGAACTCACAACAGACGCTTCAGACTTTGCGATTGGTGCTGTACTTTCTCAAGACGGCAAGCCAATAACATTTTTATCCAGGACATTGACAAAAACAGAGGAAATCTATGCCACTAACGAGAAGGAGATGCTCGCCATAATTTGGGCTCTCAACTCGCTTAGGAATTTCCTTTACGGATCGAAAAAGGTAAAAATCTACACAGACCATCAGCCATTAACATACGCGCTGAGTAACAAAAATACAAACCACAAGATGAAGCGTTGGAAGGCAATCCTGGAAGCATATAACTACGAGCTAACGTACAAGCCAGGGAAATCTAATGTAGTTGCCGATGCCTTATCACGACTTCCTCAGACACAGACACAAATTAACTCAATGACAATGTCACAACATAGTGACGAGAGCTCCTCACATAACTTAATCCCAACCGTAGAATCACCTATAAACACCTTCCGCAACCAACTCATTCTTGAAACCGGTAACGAAACTAGCTACCACTTTGTAATTACATTTCCTACATACCACAGACACATCTTCATACAACCCAATTATACTGATACAGATATCATAAACATATTTAAGAAATATCTCAACCCTAGTACAATAAACGGACTACTTACAAGCGAAGAGATTATGGGACGAATACAAAATATCTACCCATTACACTTTTCTAACTACAAAATAAGGTTCACGCAAACAAAGGTAGAAGACGTAACAGATGAAGCCGAGCAGGAGAACAAAATTCTGAAGATCCATCGCAGAGCTCATCGAAGTCCAGAAGAAAACCGCAAACAATTGATAGAAACTCTCTATTTTCCAAAAATGGCATCCAAAATCAAAAGATTAGTTAAAAACTGCCAAACATGTATAGAAAACAAATACGACCGACATCCAAACAAACCTTTCATTGAACCAACCCCTATTCCAAATTATTCCGGCCACACAGTACACCTTGACATCTTCTCAACAGAAAAAATCCTCGTATTAACTGCTATATGTAAACTTACTAAATTTGCAAAAACTCGTATAATCCAATCAAGGGCAATAACCGATATTAGGCAACCTTTGAGAGAAATTCTATTCTCATTTTGTGTTCCAGAAAATGTTGTCATTGACAACGAAAAAGCACTAAATTCTGCGTCAATAACTTCCATGATGGAAGACGAATTGGGAATACGCATTTTCAAGACCCCACCATATAAAAGCGAGGTCAACGGACAGATAGAGCGGTTCCATTCCACTCTTTCTGAAATTATGCGATGTCTCAAAGCAGAACAAACGCCCCGTTCTTTTGACGAACTTCTCGAAAGAGCTACCAACGAGTATAACTTTACAATCCATTCTACCACTGGCAAAAAACCAGTCGAACTCTTTTTCGGTCGTTCACCCAGAATAACTCCTGAAGAACTTGAAGAAAGTCGCCAACAGAACATAGAACGGGTAACAAAAAAACAACAAAAGGACATAGAATATCACAACAAGAAACGAAAACCAAACAAAACATACAATCCAGGAGACATTATTTTCGTCAAGCACAACAAAAGATTAGGCTCCAAATTGACATTCCGATACAAAAAAGAAATAGCCAAGAAAACAAAAATACAGTAGTGAAAACAGAATCAGGAAGGACTGTTCACAAAAGCCACATTAGGACTCGTCGATCACCGGATGTTCCCACAACCTGAATTCTCCCAGACAGAATTCTAGGAAACAGGTTATTATTCTTTAACTTGTAAGACGCAAAAGCCGTGACGCTGCGGCACCGCACGTGCACCGGGCCTTAACCCTCTAATCGGCAATACCGCCCTTCAGCGGATTTATGATAAACTACTATGCTTCCCCATTTTCGAACAGATTACAAATTAGTCCGTTTGCATATTTTCATAGGAAAAAAATTGCCTGTTACTTACAGAGGACGGCATTCAAGTTATTTGAATAATGAATATCCGTCAAAAAAGCACTCAAATTCGTGTCGATGGACTAGAGGCAATCAGCTGTGAAGTCGGCTAACTCTGTAATACTTCATTTCTGGTTCTGGTTACAGACGTTTACTGCACTAAACGTCAACGAAATAAATCTACCAGAAATGAGCAGCGTTGCCTATCTTTCAGTCATTCCAATTATGTCAAACAAATGCATTGTCCAATGCAATTTTACCCATCCGTGATTTTGATGCTAAAAAGCTATTGGTGTCAAATTAAATCTTAAATAATAATGAACAAATATTTTTAGCATGATTATTTAGGCATTAGGCGAATACAAACTGAATGTTCACTGCCTGTCCGCCAGTAGAATAAATAAATTACTTCTAAACATGCAATTAAAACTATATTTTATTTTCGTGCATTTTAAGGTATACGATAGATCTATATCTAGCCATTGACCTTTTTTTTGATCAGATCTTCTATGAATGTAACGATTAATATCGCTTTAGTCTGCAAGTATATTTAAAATATATACACACAAATGTGTATGAATGAATATATGTATTTTCATGTGTCCAAACACTATGATTTATCCTACCATCACTTACCACCCTGAATACGACACAGTGGCCTTTATCACTAAGAAGCACCCAATTCTCATGCGAAGTCACCCTATGCCATGCGAAGAGGAATGGGCACTCAATTGAATTTGGTTTGACTCTTATGAAATTGACACTTTTCCTTCCAATTTCGATTAATAAATATCCTCCGTCCTTGCAATATCGTAAAAAATGGTACTCCCTTTGCTCACGGGCAATCCTATTAAATGGAATTGGATGGGTGATAACGAAAAAAAAAACTCATCTGTTCGGAAACACATACTTATATGGAAGTCATTCTTTAACGGATTACCTACGGCGATTCGGGACAAAGGAAAATGTGATATAAGTGAAATATAATGAGATAAGAACGAAATCTCAATGGTCCTCGGTTCGATATTGACCACTTGGCATGAACTCTTTGAGTTCTTCGTGTTTCCTATGCAATTTGATATAATGCATCAATGTTTCTTTTGTACTTTTAGAAAGGATGGCTTATAAAGCGAAAGAACTTGTTATTGAACCCCATTGTCAAATCTGAAACAATGAGGTTGCCAGTTAATTTCATTCTACCCCATTGATCAAAACTAATAGGTGACCACCACCATTCAGCATCTTATTCTGACGATAGAAATACAACTGGCCATATTTTTAATCTCATTCGATGGCTGTCAATAAAAACGAATTGACACCATAAAATCATTCGTTCGTCTTTTTCTCGTCGCCAAATGTCAGTTTACAATTTTATTCCATCAGCTAACACAAGAAACAAATGCAAAAAAAAACCAAAGAGGCAAAGAAGCGAAAAGCTATTTGGCGAAATAAGATTTCTGATCCCCACCGACGAAACTTCGAAAACATCAAAAATAATGACCGCACGCATAAGGATCTTCTCCATTTTTCTTCTTTACTTATTTTCGTCGGGAAAATGTGTTATTCCATGATGAGAAATATGCCAGGAGATGGAGACTATATGTATTTACAAAAAGTATACATATGTACGTTCATATAAATGAAAGAAAGTGTATGCTTATATATTTAAGTTCCACCCGCATGCTGTAAAAATCTCAATAAAAGATGGCAGAGTCAGAGGGACACACAAACTTATACACTCTCGCTCGGTTTTTAAGGACGAGTGTGACGAACTGATAAGCGAAAGCGCCCAGCATGTGTTCCCAAATATAGCGTGTGGACGGATAGGTTCCCATTACTTTCACACCCAGCCACCATCATATTATGGGCAAAGGTTGCCTGTGTGCCAAGATGAAGCATAAAAGTATTTCTTTTTTCTTCGTTAACACAAAGCCGATTTGAGAAAATATTGTTTCGTACACATTCGCACATGTGTTGTTGGGATTTTCGTTTATTCATATTTTTTTTTTCTGTTGCCCGGCGTAACAGAAAATGGTAACAGAAAAGCTGTAAAAAGGATAACAGCTTGAATTTCATTTCGGCTGCTGAATGTAAACGGGTTAATAATTCCTTCAGCTCCATTTTGTACACACCACAACTAGTTCTCCTGACTCACAGCAACACGGTTACACAGCGAGGCAATCTGCTTCGGTTGTGACGCGTAAAAGCTTCACTCTTTGGAAAAAATATGTTTCCTTTCTGGAAAAAAGGGAATTTTTAAATGAAAATTAGGAAGTACCGACACCGGTAGTAGTTTCTGTTAGTTTCATTAGGTGTAGGCAATGAGTGGAGCTTGAGAACGGAGTGGCTTTATGATAATCATAATGAGACCTTAGGGGACAAAAACGCCTGATGTTTGAAAGGGCAGCAGGGAAATAGCTAGTTCTGGTTTGATTAGAATAATACTGTCATTGACAGAAGGTTATTAAAGCAATGTCAAACGATATTCCTAATGTCATATGCAAATTTATGTACTTGTCAATATTTCACATGCTCACCATGCTATGGCACTTTTGTAAAGAGTGTAATAGGAGGGAAATCAAAACCCTAAGTAGAGCGTTATATTTCACATTCACTCACATCTGCACGTGAATTTATGATACGTCGCAAACTTGCATTGCTATTTACACTGTCTCCTAAATACACATACATAGAATTAGTCAGATATTGCATACACGGATATTTAGGACGGGTATATGTACCCGTGTGCCCAACTCCGACTCAGAAATTCAAATTATATAATTTTACATTTGGAACTTTTGTTGGAAGAAAATACAGAATAAGGATATAAAGTGTAGAGTAATAATTGAGCTATGCTAATCAAAACTCTAACAGTGTACAATTCCACAATTTCACCAACATATATATCAAGATATACATACGTTCTCCACTACTAGACCAAGCCCCAAATGAGAATAATATGGAAGTTAAGGCATATCCATCTCATTTAAAATAATAATAATGGAGCTCTGATTTGATGTTTATTTTCTTGCATTTTCATTTCATATTTTATATATCAGCTGTATATATATATATATATAATATATATAAATAAATGAATATGTTTGTCCTTTTATATCGAGTTTGGCAACATCGAATTCTATTATTATTTCATTGCTGGAAAGATATTATTTTCTAGTAGGTTTGCATGTAAAAAAAAACAATACTTTTCCAACGCAATAGTATAAATGACCGCCACTGCCTGCTCTTAATGCATTCATGCATTTCAAATATCAAGACAAGTGTGAAGATACATGTGTGTCGAAGGAAATATAAACAATTTTATTTGAATTTACGTGTATACTTGTTTACATTTGCACCAGTGTAACCGTGTTTACTTAGCGCACGTTTCAAATATGAAGATGGGCTAGAAGATTTAATTAAAGAGCCCTATATTCTATGCATCACTTTGTTCAGTGATTGAATTTCTTTTTAAAAACACAATCACCCTGAAACAGTATCATAGGTTACACGAAATAGAATCCTTTTTAATTGTTTTATTTAATTTCCAACATTTGTGTCTCTGTCATCTTATTAAGTAGAAATACATTTAGATTTTAACCCGATCGTTCATATTGACACACATAAAAAGACTAACAAAACTCATCCAAGTCCAAGAAACAATTAGGATATACTACTTGTTCAATTATGAGGCTATGTCAGTCGTCTTTCTAAGCTTGATTTTGCGAAAGCTTTCTATAGGATTATCACATCATTCTAAAATGGAAGATAAAAAACATGTTTCGTTTCAGCGAGAGGGCTGTCAAACTCATTGGCACCTACTTTTTTGGAAGATTTCAGAGAGTTACATCTCTCGGTAATTACTCTACTCTAAAAGCCCTAGCTCAGGAGTTCCACATGTATCATTTCTTGGACTATGTTAGTGTTGTAGACTGATGTTGCCTAATGCGCCCTTGACTCACTGTCCCAGCATAAATTGCAACTTATACACGGCCTACGAAGATATCATAGGTATATGCATATAGAACACTCAAACATGTTATTAGACTGCTCACTGCATACCTACTTAAAATTATTAATCACAAATATCCGTCCAACAAACAAGTTTTCGTCATTTAAAATTAAGTATCATTGCTTTCCGTCACCAATATTTGAATTCAGGCAGGCATCCTTTAAAAGTGCAAACCTCTCACACTTCTTCCTTATCAACAGAACCTTAATCGCTCCCTATAATCTCTACCGCTTTTTTAGCTTAAGCAATCTATTCTTGTGTCTTAATTTTAAGTTGTAAGTTGTGAATGTTAATTTAGTTCTACTTTCTACTCAATTTGTTTTTGAGTACTAAAAAATATATTAATCTTATTGTACATCGAATATCCTTAGCGTGAAACGAGATGTCTAGTCAGCTATTTTCAAGATGCCTTTCTACTCAATTAGTTTGCCTGCCTCCAGAGCTTAATCGGGACAAGAATAAGCATACAGTAAAAGCCCCTTAACTCGGAATTCTTTAATTCGGAAAAAAATTGTTTTCTAAATAAATGAGCCTCGATATTCAATAAAAATATAAATGATTGAATGCAATGAGGTTGCAAACAGATCGCGAAACAAAATATCAAAATGTCGATTGGCGAAGTCCCTGCAATACACATTTAGAAGACGGAAAAACAACCATAAAAAATAATATTGCGGAAACCCATATTTATTTATTAATTATTTACAATTTTTCTATAAAATTCTTGCATTTTTTGATAGTCTTTTCAATGAATTTTATTTAATATTGACAAGTGTAAATTCTACACAAGTAGCTTAAATATACTAATTATTTTAATTTAAAAACAACTGGCCTCGCTGATGTTTCGCCGGTTCACATAAGACATTTTGAAGAGCCGTTGCCAGCCGGAGTATCGCTCCTCGGAAAAAGAAGAAGGAAAAAACGAAAAAAAGCCCACCAGGAGAAACGTGTGACAAAGAACTAGCGGGACCTTCTCACCCTGCGGCTGAAGCTTTGCGAGACTGTCTATTTTGGTGTTATATTGTCTTCAAGTTGCCGTCACACCCCCACATGCATTAAGAAATCTCTCATTCGGAAAATTCATTTATTCGGATTGACCTCCCCCCAACCATTTTGAATTAACGAGCTTTACTGTATTTGTAGTATCAAATTTTGAAATGTAAAGGGAACAATAGCGCATTGCTAGTTGTCTACCTATATTTGCATCCGCAAGTATTTAAGGGGGCCAGGAGAGTTGATTGCAAAAGTTTTTTCAAGTAGTTCTCATCTCACTTTATCAACTAAACAATTTGAAGATTTCACTTTGGTTGCAAATGAGAAATTTTTCAAGAAGGCTCAAAATTTTGCTGACCTCTTTGGTTTCATAGTACCGACTTTTCGTCCAGACCCCTTTCTTTTCTTCAAATGGCAGCTCTTTATAATTCCTAATAGCCACAGCAAATGTTTTCATATTAACTGTAAGTCCCTTTGCGAAATATATAATCCTGTGACACTTGATAATATTTTTTCTTACATCCGATTCAGATTTCATGTTGATTACGTTAACTAACTACCAAACATAAATGACATGCACATTTAAAAAAAATGTATTTTTCTGAAACGTTTGGGGAGTAAATTGGAAATGAGTGTGGGTAAGTTTTTTTTAGGGCATTTCATCTATTCAAACAACACTAGAAAGTATACAAATGCCGGTTTTATTCTCATGACATTATTTGTTTGCCAAACAAAACAATCAACATTTCCATATTCACATCATTAATTTCATGCAACAAACATCAACATCTATTCAAAGCACAGTTTTAAACATTAAAAAGCATAAGAACGCTTAAAGTGCTTCATGGCATCAATCTGTGAAATTCATTGTTCTCTTCAAACGAACAGATGACCAAAAACAATGCAAATCCTCTCAAACCAACAACCAAAAAACAATTAACACACCACTCGACAACCGAGATACCACATTCCCCAATGACGGAACGAACCATTAATCAAAAATGTCCGGGAGTTATCAGATTAATCCGGGATTTTAAAAATCCAACACAACAGCATTGGTGGTGATCCTCTTTACGTGGTGTAAAAGCGGGAAAAGATGAGGTTTCACCGACCAGCAGTCAGTACATAGCGAGCAGATAATAAATTCCAACGAATCTATGTGGGTTTGTGTGTTCAAACGGATGAAACATGGAATCCCGAACGAAATTCAGTGGTCGTTCGTAGTCGTTGACGCTGGTATCGTAGCATAACGCAAAACCGGGTGCTGCTATGTTGTTGGTTGGCGATTGCAATTTCCCACAGATAGACACCAATCGCCATCGCCATTGGAGACATAAGCCGATTTTCCGATTTTCGTCCTTTAACTGAAAATACGATGCCGCCTGCTGCTGCCCACCACATCCGGCCGCAAATACGGCAAAGTGCTTAAATTTGTGGACCATCATCAACAAACCCGCACTCTAGCAACCATCTTATTTTAACTGAATACCGGAGTTGGGCAGGACTTTGGAAGACAAAATCTGGTATTATGGTGGAAATTTGGATTGGGTCCTTGGCAAGGGGTCAAAAGTGTCATATAAATTCGACTTTGTGTAAATGGGAAATTTATTGCTTTTTCCGTGAATTGTTCTTCCTTTGTTTAGGGCTATGTTTTCTGATTGTTCCATGATTGAATATTATAATCTCCTTCTGTCAGCTAATTTAATAAAAAAAAATAAATATTATCATATCAGAAAACCTCTTTCGCAGAATGACCAAGAACTATGGTCTAGGGAAAGCTCTTTTGGGTTGATGTACAAACAGGGGAACCCATATTTAGATCGACGGCATGACAGTGTCCTGAATTTAATTAACATTCACAAATGCGGAAAATTTTAAGTACATTAAAAGAAAGTAAACTTTCCGATAACGGAGAGTGTGAAAGGGATGCAAAATTCGAATGAAAGGAACTGCCCACCCGGCACTTAAATGTCCCGTGTGGCTTATAATTTATGAAATAAGAAGAGTACGAGTGTAGCAAGTAATCTGCGGAAAAGCCTTGATTCAATTTTACGCGATCGTGAACTCGTTAACACGATTTCTCGCCACTGCATTGAACATTTTTTACCGCATGTTTATTTTTTATGCTTCTCTTATAAGAGGCAGAGGGAGTTTTTAAGGGGATGTAAGACCACCTACCCGAAGAGGACACTAGGGGATGATGTGCACTTTATTCTTATAAAAATAAGTGTCAACAGAGATTTACCGGATTGTTGTGTGAAAACGTACATGATATACAATGTGCACACATAAGCGAGAGGATTAAGAGCTTGCATTTCCTCAGAGACAATTGCGCCATCAGAACCGAAGCAAATGTATTTGACGTGTGATGAGTAAATAATAAACCATCAACAACAGCCAGTGATTAGCAACCAAACAAGAACAGATGGAATAATTTTAACCACTGTATTATGATTTGTTCTACATTGTAAATAAATGACTTTCTACAATGGAAGCTAATTTAAAGATTCTTGGGGATATTAACCAAGTTTATATAATGTGTTATAAAATATGCTGATTTCTGAACATGTTCAAAAAGTTCCCCGGGTTGTCTACCTGTATTTGTATCCGAAAGAAATAAAATAATGTGTGTTTAAACTATCGCTATATAAATGTAATCCATCAGATACTGCCCATCAAATTATACTACATTCTTTCAACTTTTGAAGAGACAGATCATCAGACATAAGGCGTGTTTTATTGAGAATTTATACTCAGCCAAGTAATACTTTTACATGCGAAGAACAACAAAGCAATACTCAAATATTACTGAGTATAATTTAATATTCAAAATCGCGCCTCAACTTCCACCACTAAATCACAAAAGAAGATGACAAGAATTCTTGAAGATGCAGCATGGGTGTTCTAAATCTTGACAAACAATTTGTAATCCATTCTATGTTTAATATACAAATGCATCTAGTGAATAAAACCATATTTGTACAAACATTGGCAACAAACTACCAAAACTCTTTGAATTTTTGAAGTCTAGTTCAATGAACTATACTATTCACTTTACTTTTTTGACATTAAAAAGTAAAGTGAATATTAAGTGAGTAAATCGAGTTTTATTGAGAATTATTACCGAGCTGAGTATAGACTCATGGAAAAAAAAGCCTTACAGGTAAATTTTGATGTGACCTTCGAAATTAAAATGCCTTTCTTCCAAATTTTGTTTTGGAGAGAGCGAAATAGATGGCAGTTAGAAGGCGCAAGGCTTGGAAAATATTATGGGTGCTGCATAACTTCCCAGCTAAATGAATACAGTTTCTGTTCTGTCACAAAAGCAGTGTGTCCTGGAGTTGTCATGTTGGAATACAAACCTTGAGTCCTGCCCTAACTCCAAGATATGTCTCATCTCTCAAGTTATTATCGACCTTTTTGCTGGGCGAACCTACGGAGCTAACAGCATCAACAAGTTCTGTATTCAACCATGTATTATAGCCATGAGACTGGAGGCGCAGTTGGTTAAGTGGCTGCCCCTGGTTAGCGGCGCAAGCAAAATTAATACGCTTTTATCTGGTTTTCAAAACTAGTCCAGTCGCCACTTCCCGTTGGGATCAAATTAACAGCACTATCACTGGAGTGGTCAATCAGTGGTAGTAGTCTTACTGTGGGCATGACAATGGACCAACTTGGTTTAAGTCTGCCGGTGAATTCACTAGCAGCTCTGACTGCCTACCTACATATGTATTATAGCCGAATCTCCATACACGAAACTTTCGCAGCGCCTCTGTCGATTTGGCACCGTTTTTAAGGAAAACGGTTTATCGACCTAAAGCAATAAACACTACCTCCAAGAAAAAGGCAGAGTATATTGAACAACCCAGTACTATATTTCCCTAATGATGTATTTGTATTTTCACTTTAGTCACTTTGTGACGCGTGTCATCCTCATGCCAATCCTGTGTATTCGTTTAATCACATTTCATGCAAAAGGGAGATAGAATGTGAAATATTTTGTCACTTACTTGTTTGTGGATGCCGCCGAAAGATTTAGAATAATTATTAAAAAAAAGTATCCACATTTTGTAGGTATTGACAAGAATAGAAGTAAATTAATGTGTTCATGTCAGGTGTTGAAATTACAATGAATGAACGATTTCAGTACGTTGTATCGCGATGATAATCTAACTATTGCATTTAGACATCTTTAGAATCACCGCCAAAAATCCATTTATTTTAAGGAAACGAAACCATTTCCCTTAACCCTAGACTTTCATTAAAATTTAAGCCACCTGGGACAAATTTTTGTTTCTTAGAATTTACCCTATAATATTTAGCAGAAATAAAGATATTTAGTATTTATTTGTCATCTTCCGAGCTTTAATTAAAACCATAGTTATAATAGTGTCTTGGTTAGAATAAAAATTCTTGTTCGAAGACTTCTTTCTGGAACATATAACAAAACATTCTTGTTCATAAGGCCGTACTCCATTTTTTTTCTTTAATTACAAACTTGTGAATGATTTCTGAACACTTTCTATACGTAGGGCAGAGTTATTAAAGGACGGAGACCATACAACAGGGCAATATTCAAGAATCGGACGAACAATTGACATGTCACCCACTTAGGAGAATAAGGAGCCGAGAATTGGCTACAAGTGCGTTTCAAAAATCCAAAAACAAAATTGTCAGTGTTGTGTCAAAAATAACGCCAAGATCTGCAATCTCAGTTTTATTTGGAAAGGTTAGTTCCATAAATTGAATAGTCATAAAAAGCAGGCAACATTGTATGATAAACAGAAAACAAGTGACACTTGTTCACATTTAACATAAGTTCATTGATATTCCATCAGTTGCATAGTAAATTTCATTCATTTTGTATTTTTACACAATCTTCACAAAAATTACATGAGACAATTAACAATTAACATGCATAAGCATTGTAGGCACCTAGATGACTTCCCTGAGGTACGCCAGGCAATACCTTAATGATTCTTGATAGACAATCACCAATTTTATACCATTTGTATGCCATGGGATAAGTAACTTGAAATCCAGTATAGAAGAACCGAATGAACACCAAATGATCTTACTTTATATGAAAGAATGGTATGACATATTGCGTCAAACGCCTTTTTAAAATGAGTATAAATAACATCTACTATATAGCCTGCATCAACTGACTCAAAGAGATATATTGTGAATAAAGTTAAGTTCGTTAAGACACATCTAATTTGGAACAATGGTTAATATTAAAGAAAAAGTAAAACAGCTACTATCTTCATAATGAGCAGGACATATGATCGTCGCATAGTAATGTAACTTAAAACAAAAAAATAAGGATATCCAAAAACTATAGGCACAGCTGGTCATAAACCATATTATCCAGTTTAGATTACATAATTAACTTTTTCAGTTTATTTACCTTTGTAAAGTCTTTTTGTTACGTCATAAATTTAATTTTTATCATTCTGCGTTGAATAAAGAAAATAAATATGAAGAAAATGAATGGCACTAAAAATAGTGTATTCTACTTTTACTCTATTTTTCTCTCATTTTTCACCACTCCATTCAAACAAAATCTTGCACGCATACGAAAACGTCAAATTCCATTTCCAGCTTTTAAACAGAGAATGCCATGTCATTATATCGTGGTTCTCCGACAAGATGTTTGTATCCACTAGATTTTCACATCATGTTCATAAGCCTGGCATGGTTCATGTCCAGTGGAGACCTCGTGTAATGTGCAAATACTTCCCACTGTGCCATAAATTTCTTAATTGTCTTACAAATGTACATTTTGGAAAAATCCATCGATTCATGTTCTTCTTCTTCTTCTTCTTGGCGTGCTACAGCCTGAGGTGGACCTTAGTCTCACTCAGCATGCGTCTCCAGCCCGCCCAATCACTCGCCAGTTGTCTTCAGTTTCGCCCTACAAGCAGGCTTAGGTGGACGTCCTCTGTTGCGTTGCCCCACAGATTATGAATCGAAGATTCTTGTTCACAAGGTGCAAAGATATATATCACATGTGTCATATCACGCACGATGACCCAAACCGCAGTATTACATAATCTTTGATAGATCCCAAGTACCATACAATTATATTGAATATGCTAGTGAAGATAATTTGCTGTAACTGAGCACTAACAACCATGCTTACTTGGAATATTATGCAATAATCGTGTCTCAGACGAGTATGTAAGTAATAGTTCGAACTCATCTTCGCATCTAAAGCCAACATCAGTTTTCGTGCTCGAGTAAAAACGTTCACTAAAGCTCTTTGGAAAAAAATCGAATGATAAGGAAATTTAACTCATTGCAAAGAAAAAATACACTCAATTTTCGTTTCAATAATTTACATTTTTATTTTTCTCTCCATAAAGCCATTCAACATATTTTGATTTTTCCAAATAAATAATCTAATCGCTCGAGTCATCCGATGAATAGTTTAACGGAAGGTCTCGTGCTGCGTCTTCAACACTCGTCGCTTTACTTCCCGCGCTGTTGAGATTTAATCCTGAAACACCTGGGACATCGCTATCGCTATCGGCGTCTCCTTCAATAGGCGACGGTGGTCTTGGCGGAAGCCCAGTGATTATTCGATTCGGCTCATCGATAATTTCTACAGGATCTTCGAAAAGTTCCTCCAAAGGATCCTCCTCTACTGTTTTTTGCGGATCGTTTTCATCAAATCCATCTGGAATCTCTGAATCCTCAATTGTCCGCAGTGATGGAATGTACATTTTAAATGCGAATTTTGATTTTGGGAAAGAGCCTGTATTTACAATTGTGCACCCATGCTGTGTTACATTAAAAGATTGAGAGCTGTCGCCGATCACAACCAAATCGGGGAGAGGATATAGCCACATCGACGTATCGTAGTCCCAGAAAATCGGATTTACATAACGACCAAACGGTGTTAAGTGACTTTGACATATCAAAGTCCGCGCATAGTGGTTGTCTATAGTCTTTCCATCAGGTATATGAATCGAGTTACGTGCAAATCGCGCCATCAAGTCCATTCGAAAAACAACGATTTGTTGTGTACAGTACTGCAGCCGACAAGGATTTGATGCCAGTTTTGTTCGAGGCCATGCCTTTAATAATGCAGCACAAATCACATCCGGCATACATATGCGAGGATAAACGTCCGACATTACAGGATCTTCGGAATGCGGAACTAGAATCAGATCTGTTTCTTTCTTAAGTTGATCACAACCATTGGCCGCTTCAGCAAGCTCCTTGAAAAGCGGAATGAGTTCATAGTAGTTGTGAGTAGTTGTGGAGAAGGGTCCCATCAAGACGATGCATATCGGCGGACACGAGTCATATCCAATGAAGAGCTTCCGCAAATTAACAAGAACACTTGGAATGTCTAGTTGCACGTCGGAAAGGAAAACCATTGTTGCTTCTGAGTTTGTTCGTTCAGCTTCTTGTAATGGTACTGAGTATTTCAAAAGTTTCTCGGATGGTCCTCCCCAACTGTTGGCAGTGCCAAAAAATGCTCGGCTGCTCGTAGCAGGTTCTGCGGGAGGGAATCCCAATCCATCCACTTTAAAGATTTTATTCTCGTACGATCCCTCCGCAAGGACAAAGCTCCCTTCACAAAAGAAACCTGAGTGATATCTAGTGTCAGTCAGATCAACTTGAACATAACCAGTGGGATCCTCAATGAAAAATTTTCCTTCTTCAATCTGATTAAGCTGCCCAAGAACAACAGCTTCCTTTACTTCTGATGTTGCGAGTAGATTTTCGACAAGAAGCAGTTTGAATTTTTTCGCTTCCTGGTCTTGAGTCTTCTTCACAATTGATGGTGAAAAAAGTTCATGCCGAATAGTTTTCTGATACAACATATTGTATCGTTGCACCAAGAATTCCGATTGCATTTCTGGGTTCGCCAGAAAAGTGCGGTGAGATGTATCCAATTCGAACTTCTTGTTCAATGTGTTGTAGACATACCGAGGTATCTGAAATGCATCGATTACACTGAAGATGGTCTCATCGTCTTTTAAACCAACTCGATTTATCTCAACGATAGCTTTTTCTATCGTCGACCGATCAATATTGGGTGTATCAAGTTTTAAATTCTGAATATTTTCTATGACTGTCGTTAGCCATTTATCATGCTCTGATGACTCAAATGGAAGTAGTTGTTCTGCAAGGAATGTAGAATTGTCTGAACGAATAACATACCCGCTCAGCTTGAATGCTTGAGAAATCTTTTTCTTTAATTTTTCCATAATATTCGCAAATTTGTATGCAAAAACAGAAAAGCCGGAGGTATTTCAAATGGAAACGTCAAAACTTTAGGCGGGAATTTTATTTGATGGTAGAGTTCAGTACGATTGCGATCAACTGAATAACAAAAATTCGTGTATGATCGCTTTTTGCATGTTTCATAAAATGTACCCAATTGTTATTATTGGGATACAAAAATCATACTACTTTACTAATATAAATTTATATTAATTCGTCCTTCCTTCAACAAGAATAAAATACGAGAGGATGAAAATTTAGGGCACGACGGTTTCCGTGGCGCAAAAGTTTGAAAATGCCGTTATGTAGATCTTAACGAAATATGAACAAAAATATTGATTCAAATCTTTTTAGTTTAGAAGATATCTAGGCTTAAAAATGTATTTTTTCCTATGCAAATTGCAGTGGAATGAAAAAATATTTTCTAGATTGTATAAAACAAATAATTGCAGATAGAAATGCTAGCAAACCGAATTTCAACTTATACATAATATCCGAGTTTTTTACTGTTTTTCTCTTAAAAGTCAATTACACAGTATTTAAATTGTAGTTCTGCAAAATAAAACTTGGCATCACTGCTTCAGTATTCAACTGACATTTTACAGATGTTTGTTGACACTTCATACTTTCACGTAGACTTTTTTTTTTAATTAATTTTCTACATTCAGTCAGTTTATGTTGCAATAATATGCTTTGTTTTAATTCAATCGAATTTGTAAAATCCATAACATAACTTAATTGACTTTAATGCTCTGCAATTATATTTTTAATATACTCAACATTTGGAAAATAATTAAAGATGCTGGAGAGCTATCCTCGAAATCGAATGTTCATTGGACTAGGTATACTAGTCGTATGCACCATAATTATCATTGTAATTGAATCTAATATCGATGTCCCCGAGAAGCATAACCGTCAGTCACAATCAGTGATTGAGAATAATTCGACGTGTTGGTTGAGGGAGGAGTACACAGTAATCAAAGAATGCCACCCATGTACAGAGTTTGAAGTTGTTAGCAAAAGCCTTGGAGTATGTATCAACACTCACTACAAGGAAGTGCTACGCTGCAAGAGCGGTGAAACTGTGACGCGAAGCTGTGATCGAGTTGTAGAAATAGAACAGAGGAAATTCATTATCTTCATAGTGTGTTGTGGTTCAATAGGATCCATAAGTTACCTGCTGACATACTGGAGGGAACGAATTCTGAACAGACGAGTACAATTAAAAATCGAACGCCAGTTAAACCGACACTTGTAGCTACAGACTAAGTTCGGCGAAATAGTTTTAATCACCTAAGAGCTGTGAATTTTTCAAGTGTCGTAAGTATATAAACTGCTGTATATCTGTTGAAATGTTTTATTTTGATTTTCTTTCTTCCAGTGAGATTCCAAGAATGGATGGACAAACTACTGCGTACAGTTTAGTATTTTTTTATTGTAAAAAAATATAATTTAATAAAATTATTATGTACCTATATGTTTAAGAGAAATATGTAATTAATCTTAATGTCGTATGTAATTATAATTTGGAACCAAATATCTGAGGATGAACAATTACAGTAATCGTAATTCTTGCTCTGCGACAATCCAAGTCAATGGGGGAATTGCGACTAAGATAACTAAGATTTTTCGATATGCTTGTCGCAAATGAAATGCTGTCATTCTATTAAAAGCGTAGTTAGAAACATACTTCATTTAATTGTAGATTTACGACAGTTGGGCGAGACTGCCCAGCGGTCCAGTCAAACTATGTAGGACTGGAAACTGGAGCTTACTTTTTTTGTTAAAGGTTCATTGCATCACAAGTTAGGGTAGGACCGGCAGGAAGAGCACATCTCACAAAATGTGCACAGTCTCATCGACATATACCGCTCCAAGTTTTGTTCACACATACGATGACGCCATCGATATAAACACATTTCTTTTAGTTTTTCATATTTGTATTTATTAAATTTGTTCTTAATACATAACAAAGAAAAAAAAAACATTCTTTTGTTAAATAAAATACTATAGCTAAGAAAATGAATGTTTCGTAAATGTGTAATATCGGAATGTGAAGATGTTTTCTGAGCTGAATGGGGTTAACAAGTGAGTAGTAACAAAAAATACAAAATACTTCAAGTATTCTGAATAAAATATAATATATGTATAAAATTGTATGGACGGGAAATACAAACAATAAAAATACTTAATTTCGTGGGCTTTAATTGCTCTTCAATTTCCTAATCTAACTAATGAATATCAAATCAAAAGATAATTGATATATCGTATCCGTAACGCTTTACTTGCTCCATTCGGGGATCAAGTCGGGCTCAACTGTGGATGTATTACTCAACATGGAAGTATTTACCTCACTTGTGTTGACAGATGCGGGCTTCAGTGAGTTGTCTGTCATTGGAAGAGGCTTTGCAACACCAATGCGAACCACTCCCTTTGGAGCGCCTTTAAGAGCTTGAACTGCTTGATCTAATGAAGCATTCTCCAGATTTATAGAATTGACAAAAAGTAATCGATCGCCAGGAATGAGACGGCCATCCAATTGCGCAACACCCCCTGGGACTAATGAACGTATAACAATCAGCGTGTCATTGGGATCGAGAGGATCCTGATAGTCCAGAATAGAGAAGCCAAGACCGCGGTCACCTTTGACCAGTTCAATTATTTGCGGCTCAGAGCTCCACATAGCCAACCCGGTGAGTGGCTCTAACGATCTGGATTTCAGTTTGGTAAATGATTCATCGGGGCCACTGCCAGCAGTTGCAAGACTCCCATCAGATTTGGCTTTGACCAAACGATCGGATGCTGGTAAGAGATTTTCTAAATTGTTACTCAACTTTTTTAATGTATCATCTGAGAATGGTATAAGAATGTTTTTTCCACGTCCGCACACCATACGCACGTCTTGAGGGAGTTCTTTCAGAATTGCAACTACCTCGAGGTGATTCATGCCGAGTAATCTTTCACCGTTTACCTCTAACAACTCATCGCCGGATTTGAGCACGCCGTTAATTCCCACTGGTCCGTCAGCAAGTATCGACCGAATATAGTGATGAGGGCGGACCTCTCGACCACCTTCAACGTCAACAGTACCCTCCAGGGATATGCCCAAGCCTCCAGCTGCAAACTTTTTTATCTGAGCGACAATAACTTCTACGTCGGGTCCAACGATTTTCCTCCATTTTCGGAGTATATCCTGTTCAATTTCAGTTGTCAGTTCCGGTTCGGTGTAGTACTTGTGACGAGAAATAATCGCCGTGTTTTTTGCGTGTAAAACCTCAGCTTCCTGCAAACGAAACGAATAATTTGGTCTTAAAGTTAGGTATTCTCGATTTTTACTGAAATACATTTGACATATGAAAAGAAACTGGAGTACTTTATGGATGGCTTAATCATTTGATAGTGGTTCGTGAGACAATTGATGCATTTAGAAAATCTACTGACTGGCTGACTGCATGATGCCTTTCGATGGGTGTTTACGAATATCTAAAAAGAACGGTTAAATACCTCTGCTCGAAAATAGAAAATCAGTGCTTTGAAGTCGAAAAGCTTGATATGTCCAAGCCAGGCTACAGTTATCTTCCTTGTGATCTGTATTTAGTCATAAAAAAATCGAATGCTTATTATCCACAATCTCATTGGTCAAGAATACTATATCATGAGATCATGACAGGACTTTTGGGTTAAATACAAGGTTTGGTGAATGGGATGGCAGTTAAATGTTCGGAGTTGTACATCAGTTCGAAGCGAAGTTGCGCAACGCAAAATTTTCAATCTGAAAGCAAATGTTTAACAAACTGTGTTATTTTAAAACGATACATAATGTATGTATACATCTTTGACTACATTCGTTTTTTTTGTGTGCATCAAATGTGAAAACATTTCTACAGTGATCGAGCTGAGCTGAGAATATGTGCATATGCTCACGTAGATGCTGTTCAAAATGGATATGCAGATGAACAGCTTAGATTAGATTTTCTATGAATCCTACAACACTAGAAATACTACATCCGTTGGTGAGCCAGCTTTATATTATCAGGTCAAGTAAAAACTATACATGGCTAGAACTGATGCCATTATACATTTCTATTTCATTCCTAAAATTTGTTTTAAGATCCACTTTGTTAGTTTTAACCTACCTCATCTATTTCATCGACTTTGGTCTCGGGTAGACTGGCAATGGGAATATCGGTGGGAATGATTTTGGGGTTTTCCAATGAATCACGGGCGGTCATAAGCTTCTTTCCACTTCCAAAACTGCTTAGGCTCAGAGACTCCTCAGGTTTTTTAGAAAGAGGTGAGTCGAGAGTATCATGTGAGTCTTCTGATGTAATAATTTTTGTTGCCATTGAAACTGTCCTCTGGGGAGTTGCTGGCAAGACTCTTGATGGCGTTGATGGAATACTGTTCGGAACTTGGTCATTAGCGGCTATAGCCTGTTGGAGCTGCTCATATTTTGGGCCGCGTAAGTACCTTTCCAAACGCAAATTCACCACCTGGCCGCTCTTTTTCAATAGCTCTACGGCCTGGTGATTTGAGAAGCCTTGTAAGCTCTGTCCATCAACCTCTATAATTCGATCATTTACTCTTATGCGTCCACTCATATCGGCAGCACTGCCAGGTGATACACTTTTAACGAAAATTCCGGACAACTCTTCCTTTTCGCAGACGTACCCTGCTATGGTAATGCCAAGGCCGTTCATGTCTTTAGTTAGCTCCACTTGGAGTTTCTCAGTTTCCGGCAGCTCTAAGTCCTCTAGGTCAATTGGCGTCGCCATTGGTGGTCGTTTCGACATATCCAATTCGCTACGGTATACAAATCGTTCGTCCTCAGTCGTAGTCTGTGGAGTTGATGCAGTGGAACTCTCACCAAATATTTCAGGATACCCAGCAGCAATCAAGTACCGCTCTAATTCAATGGGATCCACCAAGACTCTTGACGGGACAATCGCGCAGCCGGGTTCTAATTCGTATTTCGGTTGAACCTGCTCTATCGGCCGAGCGACAACCAGACGAACGTGAGTTCCGGATTGTCGAAGGACTGATGCAACTTGCTCCGACACCATATCATGTAAATTCACGTCTCCTATCTGGAGAATATGGTCACCACTGCGTAAACGGCCATCACGGTCAGCTACGCCTCCGGGGAGGATAGTCTTTACAATAACTCCTGAAGTACGTGCTCCAATAATACCAAATCCGAGGCCAGTACCATCATTAACCAACTCGATTGCCTGAATTTGAGCATAATCTGAGCTAAATAGGTCCACTGCGTTTTTCGAAGAGTCGGATACTACTGACTGCGGACGTTCTTCGTCAGCACTTCGCGATAAGTCTGCGTATCCCCGAGTTTTTTTCATAAACGTTCCTTGATCTTCGGTTAAGCTGTGATCTAAAATGCGAAGAACCAAATCATTTCAAGAGCACTAACACAAACACCTTTCCATTACTTACCAGCTGAGCTCACCAGAGGATAATTATTACTTGCGGGGCTGCCTGGACTTCTCGGCGACATCTGCGCTGATGAGAGTCGGGGTGTTTCGTCTCCAAAATCGTACACGACGTCAGTAGGCACACTAAGTACCAAATTGCCACTAACATCTATATCGAAGTCATTAGGTAGCATTGAAGGGTGCTGCACTAATTGGGTGTTTAATTCAGATAATGAGTCCTGCACATGAACGATTGTTCTGAAAACTGGATCTTGAAGTATGTCTAAAATTGTTTTTAGACTATCTGCAGTGTTCATCTGCAATTTGGGGTCATCTGACTCATCGATTCCCTTTTTAACAGCTTCTATTTGCTGTAGAGCGCTGGAAATATCAGCGCTTAGATGCATTTTTTCTTTTTCGAGTATTCTGTGCTCCGCCCCTTTGTGTATTTCCAGCACTGTGAATGTTTTGGCTGCGCTTCACTAATTTAATTAGTGAGTTGAAAGTCTACTTTTCTCTCTAAAACACCAAGTTTTTCTTTCGCTCTCAATTGATTCTAATGGTGAAACTTGTTAAAAACTTCTTTTAATGTGGCGCCAGCAATATTTTTACATTTTATTTGTTCAACAATCAAATGTAAATTACTTTTTATCAAGAAAAATATATGAAGAACGAAACAACTCGACTCACGGAGAATTTTTTTTCTGACAAGTCCTCAGTTGACAATTCAATTTATGTTTTTTTTTTTTGCGTGATTGAAAATGTTCACCTCGTAGTGGGGAATTTCGATGTACAGTCCGAACGGAAATCGAGAAACATTTTTGTTTCAATATTCATACAATTATTATGCAACCTCTTAATATACAATTGAGTATTTATTATTTATTCATTATCTTGAAGGTAATTGGTAGATATATATTATATTATCATTAAATCAAACAATAAGAACCGATTTTACATTTATAAAAATATACATCAGACAATTTCCAGTAATATTTCTAATAAATAAATGTTTTACACAAATTGGACATTAACAAATAAATTGTAACATTCTGAAACTGCAACAAAACTTGAGGAGAGTACATCATTAACCAAACCAATGTGCTCCCATACAGTCCCGAGTCCACTCAGTTTGACAAATCCAACACCATTCAAAACCACAACCAGCTCTTGTGCATACCATATGCATGCAGCCGCCTACAGATAAAAAAGTATTATATAGACCATCAGCTGACCTATTAATTTACCATCTCTCTCTGTCGGAGTACGACATTTTGGACAAGGCTTGGTGGATACCTTAATAGTGACACTGCTAGCTTCGTCCCAACGCGCCTCTGCAGCTCTCTAAAAAAAAGTAAAACTTTAATGCAAAGAATCTTAATTGTACATGTTGACAAACAAACATTTGGATCGACAGCGTATTCACAGCTTCCGCTGTTGGTGACTGTTGTATTATCTGGAAGACAATCTCCAATATGGTAGCCTTGTAGACAGTTTCGACAGAAAACGTACTGAAAAATATGTGTTTTCTTGAGCATACAGCTGGGAATCATATGTATGTTATCCTACCCCGCAGCCATTTTGACAAGTTACTTTTATACATTCTGGCTCCACCAAGAGTCCCATTCCACATCCAGGCTGTGGACATAATACACCACCGGCTTGCAAAACATACTCCTCTGTAGCGAACCGTTGATATCTCTCATATTCTTCTTTTGATAGAAGCTTAAAGTGGTGTATCTCTTCGATGAATGAGTCTGTACATCCAGCAGGACATGGGAGAGTGTACCCAATATCCGGATGAGGCATAAATTGCCGCTCCATCAAACGAGAACGGCAATAGTGTTGGAAACAATCTATGCAGGCGACGTGTTTCGATTCACACGGGAAGATAAGAACAGTCTCGCTACCGATTATTCAATTTAGAATGAGTTCCTTATACCATCAAAAGTATCCTCACCTAACGTCAGTGCAAGCCAAGCAAGGTACGTCTTTAATATTTACTTGAATAAGATTCAGTGGTGCTGCGAAATCCTTTTCCCCGCCTGATGGATGTTCAGCACATTTGAAGTAGAACTCAGCAAACGGTGGGTCCCCGATCTCATTGTCCTTATTTAAAATGACAGTTTTGTTATTTTTGTTCTTTAAGAGCTCGTTTCAACTCACTGTGCACGCAATTTCACTACTTTCGCAATGTCCACGGATTCTTCTTGCTTTGAGGACATCGTCCCAGCATTCGGGATCTCTATGCACTGTGAATGCTCCGCCTTTACACAGCGAGCACCTCACTCTTAGCTTACCTTTACATAACTTGCTACACTGGGGACAATGAACAAAGAACTGAGCCTTCGAACGTTCGCGATCTGAAAACAAAATTATGTCACCATATCTCATAGGTTGTTGAAAAAAATGAGCCACAGTACTTTCTTCGCTTATGTTAACACGTTCTTCGCTCTGTAACTGCAAGTCGACTAGGGTTTCACAGAGTGGCTTGGATGGTTCATCTGGCGTTTCTTCCTCGGTTAGCGTTGATTCCAACCGTCTTCTTTCGATGTAATCCTGGCGGGGCCTGGTCTTGACTGCATGCAAAATGCTTTGTTGTCCTAGATCGCACTCCTAAAATGATAATTCACTTTACAACTTTAAACACATACGTATGAGTTTGATTTAGACTTTGTCCTACTTCAATTGTTGTTGAATCACATAGCTCCTTTCCAGCAAATATAATTTTAACCTCGTCCGGCAGTAATCCCAATTGCGGGGCTACAATTTCCTTAACATTTTTAATGTCCCACTTCGGATCCAAGTCCACAGAAAGCGATTTTCCAGTATTTGTTTTCACGTAAACACTGAGAGTATGCTTGATGGTTTTCTTGCTGAATGACAGTATTTGCAACATATTCCGGATGAATGCACGTAGAATATTGAGGAAGAAATTCATAGCCCAACAGCAAAATTTCTTTAAAAAAATCTATACAAAATATAAATAGGAAATTATTCCTAATGCAGTTTTACTGGAAACTCCATGAGCTCCACATTATGCGGTTAAAAATGAATTGTCACTGGGAAAACTGACAGCCATATCAGCTGATTATGTGTCAAAGACATATCAAGTGCAATAATCAAATAAGAAAATAGTGATAAAATTTTTTGTGGTTCCATAGTGTAGCGGTTATCACGTCTGCTTTACACGCAGAAGGTCTCCAGTTCGATCCTGGATGGAACCAGGTGTGATTTTTTTTGTTTATTTATTATTTTAATAGAAGAAAAACTACCATTCATTTCTCGTTACATTTGAATAATACTTTTAGTTTATTCTTCATAGGCGCATTCTTATGGTACATTATATTTTATTGGATTAGTATCCAATAAACTTATTAATAAAATTATCTTACTTGCTTATGAGGCCAACGACCCTGGGAGTGGCTGAAAGATAGCAAAAGCTGCATTCCATCGTCGACGGCCCTAGACACCCTGCTTCAATTCTGTCTTCCTCCGCAATAAGATGGTCTGTATACCGGAGGTTTGGTCTTCCTCTGCTTCTCGAACCAGGAGGCTTGTATTCGAAGAACCTCGTAGCTGAAACATTGGTGTCTATGCACTCGATGTGCCCCCGAGCCAGTGCCCCGAGCCCTCCGTACCACATTGACATCGAGATACAGCCATTCACCTTCCTCGTAGACGAGACCATAGAGTGGCGAGCAAAACTGGACACATAATTTTAGTTTTTCTGTTTTTTCATTAATTAAAATAAATCATCATCAATAAATTTTTAAATTTATATTTCAAACATTTAGAAGTAAAAAGGTCATCTTTCAATTAGAATGTCGCTGCTCAGTATGATGCCGAATTCAGAATGACGTAATATATTAGTTCGCTGATATATTCATATATGGAATCGGGCTTGGTTCTTGTTTTATTTCAGCCGTTGTAATTATACTATTTCTTTCACTGATGCCTCTATCTTTTCATAATAAAATTTCACCCAATGCCGTGGTAAGGAGACAATTTTATTGATGAAAAACCACAAGAAACAAAATGATGTATCCAGTTTTGCTCGCCTCTGAATTTTTCCTTGGAAGGCACCAAGAATCTGCGCTGCACTTTTGCTTATCGTCCAGCTTTTGGCAGCACAGGCAAAGTAAGAGTTTCGTAGAACTTCTACGTTGGATTTCCACGGTGATGTCGTTTGTGAAGTGGCATATAATTACATATTTAACTTGGCCTCGTGAGATCGCGAGGGATACAAATTCTCAAAGTCATCAGTTCTCAGGCTTACGATTCAGCAGTAGAAAGGTCCTACTTAAGACTGACTTTCGAACACCCTTATCTTTTCCAGCGAGGAATCACTCACGTTGAATCACAATGGACAAGCGATCCATTCCAAAAGATCCATCAGCAGATTACCTTCATCCTGTTATGAAGTTGGCTGTTGTTTGCCAACTATCTTCCCACAGTCTTAACACAATTCTCAGCATCCCCTAAAATCTATGTAAAGTGAATTCTTTCTTAAGTGGACAGCAACGGGATCGGAGTTTTTTGTCCAAATAAGAGAGCGTCCGCTTAAGAGGCCAACTACTACAGTGCA
Source organism: Eristalis intricaria (assembly GCA_964034865.1). NCBI lineage: Eukaryota > Metazoa > Arthropoda > Insecta > Diptera > Syrphidae > Eristalis > Eristalis intricaria. The sequence goes on along the minus strand of OZ035875.1, from coordinate 88,547,135 downwards.
TCTTGTCGGCTTTAGACGGCGTCCATTAAGAGGGAGTAAACCGCGTTTGGAGACTGTGTAAAAGGCAAAGGCCAATATCCACAAAAGGCATATACATACATATACACTTCTCTTAAGAAAATTACGCAAGTTAGTTCCAACGTTTTTATAGTTGGTTGAATTATACGGTTAAGATCTTCAACTTGAACAGCTTGAAATACGTATTTTTGTCCAATAGGAGGAATTCAAAAAGTTACTATTTATTTTTCGAGGTTCCTAAAATGTGCGTATGAATACCTCCCGGAAGGAATACCTCCACGAAAATATGATAAGGTCAAAGCTCGCCGCATAGTTCAAAACTTTTCCAGGATACTCATATCATTCTTTATTTTAGGACATTGCGTTCTCACCAAGGCGTCACAATAAAGATAGCACATATTCCATATGTCATAAATACATAGTTTAACTCGTCAATGTCTGTGCAATTTGTTTAAGTCAAGGGTTTATATGAATCTCTCTTACAACGGGATGAAAAATTGATTTTTCAGCCTTTTGGTTTGAATGTCTAGAGTGTGCAGTTGATTCATTTACCTAGACATCATGTATGCTCGCATTTGTACCCTGTACAGCTCTTTAATGCGGAAATTGTACGTTACTTTTAAGCTTTTTAACGGACGATGGGCGCTAAAAAGGGGTAGATGCACAAAATACCTTATGGTACGTATTTTTGGCGGCACGCATTTATGAAATGACTCCCAACGAAGAAAATCTAAGTCAACTTATAAGAAAATAAGTTAATTGTAATCCATTTTAGCTGAAAATCAGCTGATGTGTGTAGTGTACATGCTAGTTTATTCTAGTTTAGTTGGATCTTCAGAATGTAGTTCTTTTTCTTATTTGTTCATATATTATCCTCACATTGACAGTGGTATCATTTGAATTGTAAGTCAGAAAAAACACACATTTTAAATTTAAACGCCTCATTTCATGTGCGTCTTCTTCTTTTCGCTATCCTTACCATGTAACCTAAGAGACATTTATTTTTTTGTCAAAGTAAATAACCGAAAGGGCGATGCAGCACAGCCCATATTTGATTGATTTTTTTTTTCCTCAGTGTTTCAGCCTGAAGTGCAAAAATGCGAAAGCTTTTTATTCGCCTCCACCACTAATAAGGGTGTACATACGTACATAGACACATCGATACACCTAGGACTTGCGTGAAGCTGACTTTTTGTAACTGCCACTCGGCAAAATTAAATTTCTTGCTAAAATAACTGAACTGCGTTTAAAATTGTGATGGAAGAGTGGCTTTTAGTTTGAATAAGAATTAAATCAAAAATACAGCTTAAATTCCCGCTTAATCGAGACTCAGGGTTTTTACTGAAGAATAAGTGAACTCTTTGTTGTTGGAATATAAATAATAAATAACACATCTTATTCTGTGAAGGCATGATAATGAGAAATAGGTACTCGAGTCAAGTTATATGTTAAGTGAGCAACTCCCTCTCTACACCTTTTCGCAACATACCGAAAGGAGAGCTAAACCCTTATGTACTGAGACACCAACGCCAATCTTGACAATTTGGGCAGATACTGCACCTATTGGATGAATTAATTGACCCGCGTCACCACGTGGATTCTTGGAGCTTTTTACTCATACACCCTGTACATACACAGAACATAAGAGAATGTCATTCTCTCTCTCTGAGTGTATTCTCTTGTGTAAAAAAAATCAATATTGATAAAAATTAAATGAATGAAGTTGAACTTTCGCAACGCTGAGCTCTAAAGTGAACAGAAAAACAACCCACCAGTTGTCTTGTGTCCGAAGTAGTCGCCTACCCCGAAGTGTATTGACCAAAGGACATGTTATATGCGTCGTTTCATGGTAGCTTAGTAAGGAAATATCGATTGGGTTTTGACTGCGTCTCCGTTTGGGTGCTTCAGGTTTTTTTTGCTTTCCTTAATTTAATTAAACAAATGAGAGAATTTAAAGTTCATCGATCTGGATGCATGTAATAATTTCACCTGGAAGATATGAACTTCATTTTTTCTTTTCAAAGAAACCACTTCCTTTAAAGTGTAACGTTCGTAGAATGTGTGTATTATTTCACAATGCCGTAGAAGAACATACAATAGAAGTAATTCACAAAGGTTGTATTAAAACAGATTTAAGTAAAGAGACGAATATGTTCAGTATTTCATCAATTGAATTGTTATCAATTGAATTATTAACAAAAAATATTTAAATATGTTAAAAGCTACTCAATAGTATTAGAAACATTTTGAATCCGTGAATGTACGCGAATTTAGGGAAAGAAAAATGAGTCAGCTAACTTCATATCTTTCGCGCCTTTATTTCGTATTGTTTTCTTGGCGCCAAAACATTGTTATTTAAACCGCGTTTGGACATGTTCTATTAACACATCGTTATGAGACCTTCATACAAACATATCCACACGCATCTTTGCCTTGCAGGAAATAGCTATTACCAGGAGTGAGAATTGACAGAGTCGTACATGAATTTGGGTGGTTATAAAGTGAAGGTTTATGTACGGCTACAATTTAAGAATTACAAAAGGAGAAAAAATGTTACACTGAAAATGTGTCGTGGCTGTTGTTCCCGATTGTTCCTGTTTGCTATAGCAAACGGAATTTGGAAAAATTTAATAAGTACTCACACGTTTTAGTTCCTGTTTTCAGAGGTGCGCCCTATTGCGGTAGAACATGAATATGACATCACGTATCATATTATATTTACATATCCGTGTTCATTTGGCTTCATTTGTTTTGCACAATAGATATGAAGTTGGCACGAATCTAACGTGGTCGTTTGTAAAATTTAGAAACAATTATTCCATGCAAATGTATATATGTATGTGTATAACATACATTGTGTAGCTTACTTTCTAAGGTGAATAGAGGACTTGCCTCTACAGCATACACATATTTAAAAAAAAAAAAAGGATATGCACTCCCACCCAACCCATGCATATGTATGTAGTGATTATTATTATTATTTTTGTTTTTTTTTTTTATTAGTTTGCAAGTATTCCTGTTATGCAATTCCAAAAATGTTATTTTTTTTTTCACCATCAATCCTCAGTTTTCAACAATAGTTAAAAACGAATAAGAAATATCGGTGAAAATGAGGGCGGAAGCAGGAAATGCCAGGAATGTAACCAGGAAAAGAAAGAGCGGAGACTGATGCACGGGATGTGATCAAAATGCCCCCGAAGTACAAGATATACCGTTTGCAGAGTAGTTATGAAAGCAACCCCTAAGACTTCTACTAGAGCAATCACAACTTCGCTGGGATCAATTAACATCTTTTCTGACGACTCATAAGCCGAACTATTAACTGTCACTTACAACAATGATCTGAGTCGATAGCAAGCAGGACAGATCTGGCGCACGAGATTATGACATACAATATTTAACAACAACGCCTTTTCAAAAAGGAAGAACCACAATCATGTCTTCATTACAGATCGCAAAGAGCCACACACAATAAACCATGTTCTCCAATGCTGTATAATGACTAAGAAGCACTTCGGGCAACGTTCCTAGCCTTCAAGTATTATTAGATCTATCAGCACCAAACTGTAATTAAAAATGTTTGTCTCTATAAGAAAACCACAAAATTAAGATTTGAGATACTAAATAGAATGAGATATACATATTCAAAATGTTACATATACACTCCGGACAGAGTATTAAAATGCGTACGTCTTTAACTCTTTTCTACGTTCAAACATACGTAGATATGTATGTTCATACAACTATGGGAATTTAGTTGCTAGTTGTGACGCGTGCAGTCGGCTCTCGGAGTCTAGACATTGTGCTGTTGCAATTTGTAAGGTAACGTATATTCTGAAAACTTCAAACAATGAAGCAAGGAAATTGTTTGCCAGGGCTATTCAGTGGGCAGAACAAAATAATTGATCTCAGATATTATATGCTCCTACTAAAAAGGTTACGCGAAAAAGCTAAAAAAAAAAAACTGATTCTAAAAAAACGTTCCAGGCCCAGATAAACATGTACTTGTTCTTTAAAGATTTTTGAAATGAGGTACGCGCATTGTGCATACATGTAAGTTTTTATCTGTAATAAAAGAAAAATTCTCGATTATCCACTTCATTTTATTTTTGTTTATAGTTCGGACTTTTTGCTGTTCCGGACACACACGAAATTTTATGTGTTCTGTATATTGTTGCTCCAGAGCGTTATATCCTCGATGATATAAATGTATTGATATTGCATCCCTTGAAATAAAAAAATAGAATTTCTGAAATCTTTGTGACGTATATTTGTTTGTTAGAAATCCAATAACAGGATGGAAAGTTATTTAAATTTTCTTGATCATACAACAAAATGTCAGTTTTTGTATAAATTAGAAGAATCAAGTCGCTCCGAGAAGGTGTAGTCCGGTGGGGGGAACTAGCAGCTTTGCGAATTTTAAACTCTCTCGTGCCTACACATCTTCGCGTATGTCCGACAAAATCGTTTCATATAAAAGTAGTATTTAACAATGCTTTTGTTTTGCATTGTCAGTCGGTCGGTAAATTCTGAATGACGTCTAAACTGAAAAGTCCTAAGAATTCAACCATCTACATTTCAACGGCTAATGTACTGCGACAATGATGCTGTGGGGCATATTCTTCTTCATTTTCAAATTTTGTAAAGCTTTCACAAAGCTTTGACTAAGTCAGGTGAGCATCCTATAGTCCGTAAGTCATTTCAGAGGTTCAGATGCCAAACGTAACCAGTAATCAATTTTTTGCGGAGATTTCGTCACGCAAAAGGTTAAAAGTCATCCATAGGTCCACCAGCAGATAGTAATCGATAAATTTTCTTCTTCTTACATTTACACTTACAAGAAATCAAGTACAGTCATGGATGTGATGGATAAAGCGTATCCGCCACCCTTCTTGCAGATACATGTACATAAATATATATAGATGAATGTGGCTCAAATTCATCATACTAACATTGTCCTTGCGGGAATTCCGTTTTCACTGAAACGAAAGAGCGGTTGTATGAAATATTGTATTTTTGGCCGAATATGTTTTGAAGCGTAGGCAGATAGAGCTTCACAGCATGCATTCTTTCTCTTCACTTATAATCTTCTCTCATAAAGAGCGCGTATTCGCTTATATGCTGTTCTTATCAATGCACTTAAATTCTATCCATTCCATTCTTTCTCTCTCCTTCTATGTACTATTTGAAACGAAGACTCTCTGTTTTGATTTTGATTTCGCTTCCCACTGGTTTTCGCCATATATAGAACGGCCGAAGGAAATGGAAAAGCTTTCCACAATTCCCTTGGTTCTTCACCAGTGTCCTGTCCTGCTGGGTGCCTCATCGCTTGAGGTAAAGAAAAGCTTCATTCTTTTGACCCGAAATGTAAAAATCCAATATAGCCGATCAAAAATTTAGTGTGCGGTTTCACTTGAGATAGACGTACGTAGGCAGTGCGAGGAAAACAAAGCACAGAAGGTTGGTTTCCTTCGCGAGGCGCGTAGGAAAATCCATGGAAGCGAAACGGAAATTACGTGCTCTGTTTTAGTCTTTGTGATAAACTTATCGCGTACGGTTGTCGCGCGGCAAAAACGTATTCATTCTTCTATATCGACTCCTTGACTGAAAGTTTAACATTTTTTAATTTACACTTAACCAATTTACTTGTATACTTTCCATAACGTATTGTAGGAAAGTCAACATAAAAGTTTGAAATAAAATTGTGTTTTACAAAAGCAGTATTCTAAGTTGGCGCGTATTTTTTTTAAATACGGCTCCATCTGAAGATGTTCATATGTCCCTACCATATGTAAGTATACTGGGTTTCTTATTATTTTATAAATGTGCAAGTATATTCCATAATTGCTAACGTGTTTTTGAACAATGTCGCGTCTGTGAATTTAAATTTACTCCCTTATTTTACGTTATACTCCAGGTTTATTGATTTATTTTAGCAGCCACGCTGATTGCGATGTAAAAAAAGGATTGTTCGTTGGTGGTGTCTTAGTAGAGTACCAGCGTGTCAAGGGTTGTAAAGCCATACTGAGTGGAGCTCAAAGTTTCATTCCATGGCAGGAACATTTTTCCGTTAGGTACTGTTAGATGTTGATACTAGTTTTTGAAAATGTGTTCTGTTGTGTGTTCTGACTGAGAGTTTAAAAATCATATAAACCACATTTTCGAATGTGGTATATTATTATTATTTAAAACATTTTTTATTTCCATTCGTGTAGTGTTAGGTATTCTACAAAAATAAATATATGTGCATTTAAAAAACCCTGCTTAACCATGTTTAATGTGAAAATATAGTCAGACATGTATACTACAAACATATATATTTTATTGTTAATAATAAATTCTACAACCAATTAAATTAAGTAGTATGTTGAAATAGGGAGGGCTTATTTCAAGGCTTAAGTTTCCGAATTGCTAACAAATATTTTCCAGTCAATTTTGACCTTACAGATTCCTAAATACTGTAAACACAATCATTGTCAACTTTTAAAATCTGTACGAACTCTGGTATTCACTCAGTGTTATTTGAAAACATAAAAAAAACACACACGGCGTCACAATCGATATTTCGAAAACAAAGGAATATCATAAACCACCCTTAGCACACTCGCATATTTCCCATTGACTTTCTCAGAACCTTCCGCAATAAATTAGTAGACATTAATGAATTCCACAGTCAATTAGGTATTGACTTTCGCCCTACGATTGCTTCGCACTTTTTCACCGGCCTGGTGTTCGATTCACTGAATCTTAGTGTGACTGAGCCACTCCCTACGAACACCCATCGCTTTGTCTCGGAAGAGAGGGGACACGACGCAGCTCTTCTGACCCCAATGCAAGCCATCGTATTACAAGAATTCTATTGATTAGTTGCATTCTATAAAATATGGTTACTAGATTAAGCTACAAGTAGCGGAACAGGGTTTCGGTTCGGGGTATACGAAGCTTTCTACATGAAGCACTATTTCCCACTGTTCTCAATCTTTCCTCCAACTATCTCGCACAAAGCAAATGAAATAAGTATGAAGTGTATAGTACTCGTTAAAGATTCCACAATGAAATGCTTTCAGTTTAATAACTTTTCTTTGATGAGAAGCGAAGCATTTTATATATTTGCCACGTTAGCAGATGTTTACTTTCTCCTAAGTTCACTGAAAATTTATGGCGATTTCTAATGGGGTGGGTGGCAGCCAGAGCTTTGTCCAAGTTACCGGTTTAAAGAGGGGTAAACCATAAGAAAATACTCATCAACAAGTGGCCAATTTGGGGCGTGAGGAGATTGAATTTTGATTGTTGAGTTCCCTTTAAGTGTGTTACACTTCTCGAGGAAGAAGTTATATTCAAATTAGAAGTTCAAGAGAATGTTGACGACCAAGAGTTGGTAAGTAAATTTAGAAGTAGATCTACTATGATGAGGGATTATCTTAATCATATTTTAGACTAAGAAGGTCATGATTAGGCTTGGCTGCGTGAAATATATTATCGCCTTTTATTTGATGGAACCCTTGTATACATAAGATGCGTTTTGTATACATAAATACGTTATACTACAGCGCAATGTTTATACTGATTATAAACAGCTCATTTTAACGCTTTTATGATTGAAGAGCACTTGCTATTTTTTGCCCAGAACTTAATGCTGCGGACGACGCGACATACAACTAATCCTTTAATCTACACCTATCTAAGTACTGCAATACAGAGGAGTTCTCAGGATTTGCAATCAGAACAGCCAACTGTTTGTTGAACCAAGCATATTCAAAAGTCGATACCGTGTCTACTACCCCCAACTGACTGTGACAAGTTGTCCTCCATAGTGACTGTGTCTCTCAAAGAGAGATCCACATCGACTTACGTCTTACTTATAAAAAGTAGGTTCAAAGCTCACATTGCTTTGTGCTTGTGGCAACCGTTTTGAAACTGCGTCGCCAAATTTTCCGGTTAATTACTACTATTGTCCTGTTTTTATGAAAATCATTTAGTGTTCATATTTTGATGCAGCTTCAGTTTATATGTATGTATATACGTATATTTGCGTGCTCACACATTTCATCACCATGTTCGCTCATGTTCTCTCATTCTGATCTACATATCTCAATGATTGTGTATCTGGCTAATTATTGCCTTTGAACAAAATTTCTTGTGCGCATTCCATCAAGTATATCAACTGTGTGTCTTCTTGATTGCCCCTTACACATTGGTATTGAGGGGAATTGCATCCGGGGATAAAGTCATGCATCATTTGATAATGGAAATGCTTAGGGTGCACGTGACTATGAGAAATAACCCTAAGGTGTTGTTACAATCATTTAAAGGATCTTGTATCGTCATTAGGAAGTCTCTTATTAGTAAAACGTGGCTTTAGTTGGTTTTTAAACCGTTAAATAATCTATTGGTTTATTATATATCAAGAATTCAAGCCTGTTTTTCTGAGGTAATGTTGATATGCGACGTATCACTGGAGAAAATAAAAAAACAATCAAGACCGATGCTGCTCTTTCATTTCATGAGTTATCATACCCTTATCTCTTTAATACGGTCTCGAATTAACTTTGCCGATATGGGACGACTGGATGGTACCTTTTCACTTGAAATGACACTGTGCAGAGACGGCCCAAGCCAAATGAGCGCCCTGTGCAAGATCTGTGTCGTTTATATGAGGTCACTACGAATTGCTCACTAGTGTTCGACGAATTTGCGTGTTTTTTTTTTGACAGATTTTCATGCATTTTTGACGGTAATTAACGAAAAAATGGCAATCCAGTTAGATGATCGGTTTGGGAAAACGGTTCTCACACATTTTAAGGGGCAAGGGAGAGCAGAAGTCTTGCCTCTTCATAATACTTCATTTGTGATATGGAGATTTCTCTTTCGAGGTGAACGATGGGTAGAAATTGAGTAAGAAGACACTTCTTCACGTTTGCAAATAGAATGATTGACTCGTGGCGAAAAAATGTAAGATCATTAATAAGGATACCTAAAGTTATTACTTTTGAGATCTTAGACGATAAAAAAAGCTCTACAATTCAATCTGCATCTTTTTGCATACCAAGAAGTATATATAGAAGTATATATATATATGTTCAGCTATGCTGAAAATTGGTTGTTTCTTAAAGTTCGTGCTCGCAGACCGCGGCTCTATTGAATGGTACAAGAAATATTCTTGCACAGACTTTTTGTGTTTGATTGTTTATTTAGTATAGATTAATTTAGGCTTCAGAATGCGCCCCTATTAAACTGGCGCCCTGAGCATTTGCACATCCTGCACAAACAGGAGTCCATCCCTGGCAATGTGGCACTTAATTGATTGAATATGAAAAATTTTCGTGTTGAATTCGATTAAGTCAATTAAGTAAAGTTAAGTTTTGGTTAATATACAGTGTCGGTCATGTAATTATTGACACCCGATTTTTACGCGTGAGTAATTGATTTCAGGACATGCTGTATATATATATTATAGCGAGGAGTGAGCTCTATGTTTGGAGAACGTCTTACATATTGTTTACCATCCTTCTTACCCAAACATATTAAACTTAGACTCGTCGCTCCAAAATATTTTCTTCCAACTCTAACGGTTTATAGGCGAGCATGATTACATGGCAAACTGAATTCGTCTTTTATATTTTTTTTTTCCTAGCATCGCATTGAGTTCCACTTCGAGTACTCGACATCTTGCTGTACGTGTAGATATTTCCTCCTTTAACTGTGGTGATATTTTAACGTGAACTTGGGTGGAAGTCTAAAAAAGGTTTGTCTAACTGATTCTGTGATTCGTCCTGAAAATCAAATTTTTCTTTGTTAAAAGCTGGTGTCCATAATTAAATAGCCACCACTGTATATAAATGGTGATCAATTGATTTATTGACGTAATACTTTAATGTGTTCTGTAAAATTTTTTAATGAACTGCAATTAATAAACTTGATTAAATTAAGCAAAAACATTCGGCACTCAGGGCCTTAAAATTATACATTTAGGTAACAGTGGTGACACTTTAAAAAATATTTTTTCTGCCAACACAGTCTCGAATCCAAAAAATCGAACCCCTATATAAAATCAAATTATCACATTTTAACAGACTCCCGCAGTTCACACAATATTGCCGAGAGTAATAGAGTTAACGCCAAATTGATTGTTTATACATGTGCATATGTACATACATTATTCGTACAGCGACTTAACATCAATTTGAGTATGTACATGCTTTTAAATAATGTAATAATCCTCACTCGCAGCATTCATTGAAAATATCTCAATCTACGAGCAATTTTAGCCGTCAAATGCAACTTCAGTTGGGAGGTGTGGAGAAATTCAATCAGGAAGTCAACCGCTGGCGATTTCACTCTGGCGCTGACCATGATTGCTATCGAAAATCTCGTTTAACAAATATTTTCAATTGAATAACATTTAATTAATCCCCGGGACATAGATGAGCGTAATTAAATCTGATATCCGCACTACCGTTTGGTTTTAGCAAAGAATATCTCTATAACAGTCTAAAAACCAGGAGAGTCAATCGAACTCAAACCGATTTGATATTTTTGTTTTGTTCCATTTGCAGGCCCCTACGGTGGACATGAATCAACACGAGAGAAACTTAATTTGAAGTCATCTCTTTCCGAACTTACTGATTTGGACAAAGTCAATAGGGGGAAATCAAATAGAATTCAAATCAACGTTATACAATGTATATTGCGGAAAGAAAGGTCCTCTGAGTTAGACCAAAGGAAGAAAATCAATTTCCATTTCCTACTTTTGCGAACACTTGTCACCACGCTCCCACCCTGTCGTACAGTCACTCCCAGAAAGTTGGTGGACAGAGGACAAGAGGAAAGGGTAAAAATCAATAAAGAATGAGTGGTATGAATGTGTAAAACGGGAGTGTCAGGGCACACACATTAAGCTCAACTAGCAACATACGCTGTGTATGCGGCGGCCGCCCCCAAAGGACTTTGCCCAAAAATTCTGCATTTCGGACACAAGGCCAATTTCGTGGTGGTATCACGACGACCGCGACGAGTGAAACGGAAAAATCAATTCTTGTAAATATATTATAGCCGCCTTGCCTGCATGGATTGCTGCAGTAAGTACCCGGGCTACATAGCAATGGCAAATCGTATTGGTGAATCCCCACTTTCTGCTGGTCCACCCAATCGAATAGCGCCCAACGTGACACTGATAGCAGGTCATAGGCACCAGCAAGCACTTAGATATCAGGAACAGCAGCACCGTCTGTCAATGGTGAATTCTTCAGAAGGACTTTATCAACCGCAGCACTATAGTTTCGAAAGATATCGTCCAGCGGCTAGCTACGTTGGTTATCACCCAACTTCGTACGGGCCAGCGAGTCTGGGATATGGCAATATAGAAAGGCGGGAGTCTACGGCTTATCTCAGTGCTCACTCGCATGCACAACATCCACATCATCTCTACCATCCAGCGCATTTCGATAGTACGTATAATGGCCGAATGATAGGCGGAGGTGGAACACCACTGCCGTATCATTCGTACCGAGGGGCTTACGAACACCAGCAGGGGATTCCTTCGAGCGTGTTGCACTATACTGCAAGAACAGGTCCACTTCAATATGGACATCATATGTCGAATACATCACACGAATCGCATCAAAGAGAATACTTATCTTACTATCCCTACCATCACCCATATCCACCAGACCACAATTACGGCCATCATAATTTACACTCAATGAACGGACTCCAACCTTTGAGTCCCAAGACTGATGGAAGATGCAAGGTGACTCAACATATCACAGAACAGAATTTAGCAGTGTCTCCAGCCTCGTCGTTACCATCGGTAGACAGTGCTTTAATGACATCCCCAGTAACGTGTGGGAGCACAACTTCTGACAGCGCAATAAACGAAAATTCTCGTTGTGGAAGTACACCTGTTAGTTCCATTGGCGCGTTCCATGGTCAATTCTCGCAGAAGAACTCCATTTGTAGTGGGGGGAAGGAAGAAGGCAATACACTACTGAAAGATGTTAAAGATGAGCAACGAAGTCTTCCAGCGACACCTGAAATTCCTGACGAAAATAAAAATAGCTTAAATGGTAAGTAACAAAATATTTACAATTTTGAGGCAATTATATATATGCAACGCAAGTACAAAAAGCTAAAAAAAAATATGTCTACTACCTAGACAAAACATACGAATTTAATCTTAACATCTTACTAAGAAATTGATTTTGAACCCTCTCCTCTTCCATCTAATTTCTGAAACTAATGCAGCAGAACCCCAGTCACAAATGATTTAATTAATCTTCAATAGGGTTTTTTTTGTTTAAGTGTGCTTTAAGTGTGCGTAATCACAACCTCAGTCTCTGATGAAAACGCCCTACAGGCGTACAGCATCAAAAAGCGCTGAGAAATCACAAGTGTAAATCTGTGAATAAACTAAACGCCCGCTGTTGATACAATTTGTAATGTGTCGAAATGACGTCAAATTACTATCGTACGAGTAAAGGAATAAATTTGCATTTCAAATGAGCAGCAAAAATAGGTCAATATGTGTATTCCTGTCACGGTTGGAAAAGCTGATCTCATTTAATATGAAAAAAATGGTTTAATTTCATAGTTAGATCCAAGATGTGTTCAGTGTTGATATTGTATAATCGAACATGATTTTGTCGTCCTCCATGGGGGAAACAAAACTGCAAGTCGGTGTTCCTTTTTGTGAAGTGAAATCAAATAAAATCGATAATTGTTGATTGCTACTATCTATATACGAACCAATCCTTTCTCATTTTAAATAACACTTCAAGTACTTTCTATAAGGATTTTCTTTAATTTTGAAATAATGAAAATCTTGCACCTATAGAATGCACATAAAATACAATGACTTGGACATTCAACTAAACATAAACACGTTCGATACCCCAATCTGAGAGAACATATGGAAACAACGTTAAAATTTCGCACTGACCTCTGTTTGAATTCTGGAAGCAACAACCAAAGAAATTTATTCCTCAAACTATATTTCAACCAATTTATCGGAGCAAGCGTGCATTCGATTAATTTGCGTCATCTATTTCAGCACCGCGCAAAAAATGTAATCAATAACTGGCATAGCGAAAATTTCGAAAGAGTGCCGGTGGGTGCAACCACTCTTGCCACTGGACGAACATCAATACTGTACTCACAATCCGCACTAATCACGGGGGGAGAGAGAGAGAAAAAGAGAGCGTGACAACAGAAAAGCGTCATGTGTGAGCATTATGAGCGAATTTTAATAAATTTATCTTCAACAAGTACGTATGTACATATCTCTCGCACGATATGGAACGAAATCGAAAAGAAAATAAGCTTCCTTTTGACTTGCAGATTGACAGAGAGCAGCAGTAGACTAAAACACTCGCATAAAATGTCAACAGCACGGCAAAGCTTTCTCGTCCTTAGTCTCACAAGCCAAGACCATTTCTCTGAAGACTAGCCCCCCCTTGCCGTTGTTGACTCTCCCCCTGACAATGCTTTAACAATAAAGTTTTCAAGTCATTCCATTGCATCATAGCCTGTTAATGTGTGTGTTGGTTGAATGGCTGATTGCGCGATGGTCCGACAATCAACAAGTTGAGTCGTTGGGGTTGGTTTTTGTTTTTCTCTACTTTCCGTGCCGCTCTTACTTTTTTTCTCATTTGAAGTTCCCTATATCGGAGCGACGGTAATGCGGGATGATATTCTTCTGCAATATAATGTAGGTACATACATAACATGTGGACAGTGAGAAAATAAGTGAAAGAGAGTGTTTCGGTATTCTTGGGGTTAATTTGATGCTCATTCAACTGGGGCCTGTTTTTGCTGCTGCCAGGGATAAGCTTTGTATACGGAAAGTGAATGTGCAGTTTGTTCTCTCTTTAAGAGATGACTTATAATAAACTCGCACCTATTTTTTTTGTTTATAAGTAGGTACATATGCGTGTACCTAGATTGTGAGACAGTACCTATATACCTAAGTTATATTCCATGTGGGTGAAGTAAGCTTTTCTTTATTAATAAGCAAAATTGTCAACTGGTTTACGACATCCTCATGATTAATTGGTTCCTAATCGAAACCCTAGTCTTAAATTATAAAGAAAAAGTGCGTTCTTGCGTACATGTCTATTTCAAGTGTAGATCTTGAGATACTTGAGTACGTTTCAACCTTATTACTACATAACTTTTGGCGGGAAAATATAGTTCGTACACAATTGTTTCCTGTGTATTAATCGGTTTTTTTTTTTTTTTTTTGCAAACTAAGAGTTCCAGCAACTATAAAGTTAATATAGTTGATTAGTAAATAAATGATTAATTGGTAATACGTTCCGCGTCTAGTTTTGCTCTAGATTAATATGTGCATACAACGTGCGTTCTATCTTAAATCATAGTCAAAAAGCGCTGTTCCCCCTTTCTGATGACAAGCACCTTCGAAGGAATGACATCCTCTATATACCATCTTTGTCAGCATCTGCACATTTATTGATTTCTTCTCCGACAGAGTCATATATTGTATGTATGTACATACGTACACGAATATGCTGTTAAATCACGTTTCTTTTATCTACCACTTCAGTCACTTCATTCTTTTTCCTATCATCGCCGCCATCTCAGACTCTTTGCATTTGTCAGGCTTCAAGCCGTTTATGCAACGACGCATATCACCCGGAATCCTTAGGGTTTTTTTTTTGTGAGTTATTTACCTATACTTTGAACGAAATGCATAAGGTGCAAACCGATTTTCGCAGCTCCTCCCTTCGAATTCTCTACACAACACAATATATCCCTCGCGCCCGTCGCATCATAAAATATCGATTCATAGATATAAAGCAAACTACATTCAACCCCCGACAGATTGGTCGAAGTAATGATGCTACTGGAACATAGATACTGATTATAAAGGCAGGCGTAAACCACGACTTGTCAGCACTTCCTTCTCAATACAAGAGTCGCCTGCCTCGTGTATATAAACATTCCTATTCTAAATATAATACACAGTATTACAGAGATAACCTTTCATTATTGTCCTTATCACAATTTTACTGTTCATAGCTAATTTGTTCTTTTCACATACCTTCAGATCACCAATTTAGTCCAAAAACACCATTGTCATCCCCTAGTGAAAGCGAAAAGGCATTAAATGGAAACGTATGTGCTTCCAGTCGAAGCAACGAGTTTTCAAGTTCTATGGTAAGTCAACCGATGGTGTTTGAAATCCTAAGCATATGAAATTATTGATTGTGATGACAAATTCATTTGATTTAATAAGAGAATTTCCGCGTGGCTTGAAAGAGATGGATTTCTTAATCCATTGATTCTAGATCACTAGTAGATGTATGCCGTAATTTTTAATGAATTGTCTTCAATTTGTTAACAAAAGTTTAGTATTATGTTCATATACAGTGGACTCCCTATAAGTCGAATTGTCACGGGATAACATAATTTGTTCGAGTTAGAGAGAGTTTGACTTAGAGAGAGGTTTTTGTATGGAAAATTGAGGGAAATGTATGTAAAATATGGCGAAAAAGTTCGAGTTAGAAAGATTTTCGACTTAGAGAGAGTTCGACTTAGGTAGAGTCCACTGTATTTACAAAGTTATACATTTACCGAAAATTTATCAATATTTTGTATATCGTTTTAGGTGCATTCACCTGAGAGGTGTGGTACTCCATATATATCAAGCACGCGCAACCAAAGAAGCTTCCAATCGCCACATCGATTACAATCCACGCACAAATGGTCACCAAGTGACTGCGATCCAATCGATTCACCATCCTTCAGTCCGAAAAGCTTAATTTCCAAGCCAAAAAAGAAAAATGCTCATATGCCCTTTTCCACATCTACTCCATTTGAAACAAAAAAGAAACGTGTCGTCGAGTGTGACCTCATTCCAAGCAAGAAATCTAAGAAAAAATCAAATGCATCCAATATCGATGAAATCCGGGAGGAAATACGGGTATTTTTTATTTTTCATGAATTTTTCGTGAAGTAAAATTTTATTTTATTTCTTCATGCAGGATATTAAACCACTTCCGGGATTCCAACAGGCATTCGGCTCCACAGAAATCGGACGATTTTTTGAAACATTTCTAAACATACCTTCAAGTCCCTACGACTCCGTCTACAGTTGTGAATCGGAAACTGATAATATGAGTCCACAGCCATGGGAGACAGAAAGTTCGGTTGATGGATCACAATTCGATGTGCAAATCAGTGCATCATTACAGTCAATGTACAAAACTTCTTTAGGAGATAAGAATTTTTTTAGTGGGATTCGCTGCAACGGGTATTAATTTTACGACATTTTGTATAAGACAATTCGAATCAAAATTCGTTCTTAAACGACGTTATGCCAAATAATTGTAAGAGAATATAATTACTTATTCACCTTGACGTGTCCAATATGGAGTATTTGAGCAGGAAGTATTATTTTATTCAGTACATAGTGTTGTTTCCATGTAAAATGTAATATTGCAAGCTATTGTTTTTATATGTGCCTTTTGGAATACAATTTTATCAAAAGTATTTATACGAACAATGAGTTTTAAATATTTAACAATTAATTTAGCATCCGCTTAAGGCTGACAGCAGATATTCATATTTTATTGTGGCTTTCAAGCTCTATAAAAGCTCTTGGAATACATATGTATAACATTTGAGTTTATCATTTAAGGGCGATCATATTTGAAATTCTAGTTTTACGTACGTGAAGAACGATCCTCTCATACGACTCTTCATTATTTAATTGCCAATGTGTACAACTTAATAATTATATGATAAATCTAAATTTTTACACATCCTTTTAATTATAGTCCCCATTCTCCTTTAACCCTCTTGACTTGGAATGCAGCCAGTGAACTCTCATCAAAAATGTTTTGTTTATCTGATACCATTAGCAGATATCTAGTGAACACATTTTGGCACTTTCCGAACATTGAGTGGGACATCTGTGTCCCAATAGGTGCGAAAGGTTTACCTATGGTTAAGTGGAACGCAGTTTGATGATGACTATCGATCTTAGAACCCCTTACTTCTCTTTATCTTCAGTAATTTAACGACAAATCAATGAATCAATAAATATAACTAAACTAACTTACACTTAAACTAGAAATTAATTCCAATTTCCGACAAAACTTCTGTACAAGACCAGGCTGTCACTAATATTTGTTTACTACGTCTTCCGCTTGGAACATGAAAAATATTTACCTTATTTTCGAGATCCATAATACCAGTATAAAAGAAAAAGAAAATAATTTGGACCGTTTTTTTTTAAATAGAATTGGAATAGTGTAATTACAAAAACTACAACTTATTTAATATACATATTTATGTATATCTGTAGAATTAGTCTAGAATCATAGGCGAGTATACTATGTTTGAGAAATAGAAAATAAAATCAAAAAAAGTCAGTAATCAAAATTATTGGTAGATTTAATTTACAATTTTATATTGATCAAACGAGCTAAGCATACTTATATTTTGACCGTTAAACGGGTCTGTATCTATGTGTAAATTTTGGCTATTTATTTCAACATAAAACTAAATGAAATTATACGCAAAAAATCAAAATAATTATTTTGAAAATCTTGTTATACATGCAAAATTTTTAAAAACCCTAAAAAAATTAGAAAAAAAGCTACTATTATATATCGTGTGGATACATTCCTCTTCCTTTCTCTTTAGATATTTTGTACACTCATTTATATTTTTCATGATACAGTGCCTTATTTTTTTTTCTGAATATTTTATTTGTTTAAGGAATATGCCAAACTACCATTTTGTAAGCCTTTGTTTTCAAATTGATGTATGAATGCATTTATTAAAATGTTTGAGATTCATTATGGGCAGCGGTGAATTAAATTGTAAATAAAGACAGGTTTCATGTGGACTCAATTAGTCCTAAAAGATTTAAAATTAATTTTAGAACTGAGAAGTTCATAAAATATCAAATGTTTTAATTAGAACATAGATCTTAGTTGTTCAGATGAATGTGCATTTCTGGATATAAGATGCACTTAAAAGAGTTCTTTAATGTCTTATATATTATATGTATATTCAAATAAAATGTTTAAAAGTATTCCATGTGTTTCATCTCGCACAATAAGTCCCCGATAACAGCGTCGTATCAAGGAGTCTGATTAATTGCAAACAAAAAGCATGAGTATTCGCCTTTGAACCTTCATATTTAACATCTTACCAGCGTCTGAAAAATAATTTGTGTATGTTGATACGTTCTTTATGTTTGTATGCTTTTTCAAATTTCAATACACTTTCTTCACTCAGCGTTTATCTGTTGGGTGTGAAGATTTGTTATTTTAGGTGAGGTAAGTGGTTAGACGTGGAGAGCCGCCTCACACTAAAACCCTTTCTGATACATATGGGGGTTTTTTACTTCCTAGTTCCTAGTTGTGTTCTTCAGATGATGTGTGCACCTGTCCGGTGATGATCCTGATGAACCTGAAAATAGATGTTCGTGGGATTCCGGAAGTTAGTGGATTTCCTGGAGATTCTGGAAGAATAATTGTCCCAGTGTTCTATGTGTCAGTAGGCTGAGACTGGGGTATTGACAAAGGTTTTGAAGAGTGTCCTCTATTTCCTCTTCTTCTCCATAGCCTCTACATATGGTGTCATGGGTCCCATTTTGTGTTCATGATATCTTAGATGGCAGCACCCTTTTGCTGCGTTGGAGGACTTTGTCGGTTTTCGCACTTTTGGAGCCTTTGAAAGGTATTACAGTTGGTTAGACGTATCCAACTTTCGTTTGCTAACTCCATGTTTTTGTCATCCACTTTTTCGTGATGTCTGCAGGCACATAGGATTGCCTGGTATGGCTCAGTTTCGGCTTCTTTCCCTGTCCCTATGACCTGGGATTAGCATAGAGTAATCGACTGCTAATTACTAAGAACCTTAAGCTCTTCGGGGCAGTATGCCAAAATTGCTTTGACGACAGCTTAGGATTGTAAAATAAGCCGATGGTATTTCATTCATCATTTTGGCAGCTGCCCTGACTGCCAGAGCCCCCACTAGAAAAATGCTGCCTTAATCAGGGATTGTGATAGAGCAGTAACTAAATAACAATTCAGAAAAAATACCCATGCCTTTGCATTTTTCTATCTTCGACCTATCCGTATTGTTGACTTGTTGATGGGTTCATTAAATTTCTCTTGTTTTAAGAGAGGGAGTAGTTCCTTATGACGTGTTCGATTTGCTGTCTATCCTATATACTTGTATATCCAGTGAGCCGTGGGAGCCAGCCCTTGGATTCGATAGTCAGTATGGCGCTCTTTGCAGCAGTCTTCTGAATGTAGAGGACAAGTGGATGAAGAACCAGTAGAACCTCTGTTGGAGCATTGAAAATTGCTCCTGTGACACGTAGGCATGCAAGGCTTTGTTTTCTCGTTAACAGCTTCAAGTTAGAGGATTTTAGGCAAGCCTACCACCATACTACGCTGTCATATGTCAAGATCGTTCTGACTCTGTGTAATGAAGATTTGTTAGTGCAGCGTCTACTAGGATGTGGAGAATTGGTCCTCGATGATGATTGGAATAGTGTGATCGGAGAGGTGCTATGTTAGAAATGGTAACCGAAATTCTAACCAGTTCCATACCCGGTCTCACGATGAACAGAAGCTTTTATTGTAATACAGTTATAGGACGCACATTATGGGCAATATCGATTGGGGCAGAAGATTCACAAATCTAACAAAGCAATTCAGAACTAAGAAGCAACCAAAAGTAAGAAAGGGAAAACCGATAGGAACATGTTCTTTGATTACATTAAAAATACACCTATTTATTAATTCGTTCAAAGTTCAACTTTAAAACAGTTTTATGTTTAAGAAATTCTATTGTAGCATAGTCTAAGTTTCTTTCTTAATTCCACTTTCCATCTTTAGACTCACATCAGAATTTGTGCCGCTTGGTGAACTTTCCGTCTGTCGCTTCTCATTGCTTCCGATCATTTTTGTCCCAGTACCCGTGCCACTGTTGTTAGTAAGAAGAGCTGTTAATGTTGCGTGAGATGAACTTAATGAGCTTTTTGTTTTCGGTGGACTTGTTGTAGAATCTGTAGATGTGGATACACTATTGACTGAGGTACTAACTGCAATAGTAACTGTTGCAGAAGATGACGCAATTTGATTACTACCTTGTAGCAGTGCGTTTCTCAAGTGGCTACTATTGGTTAACGCAGAGTACGAGTTTGTTATCAGTCCTCTACTCTTAATATTCAAATCAATGAAAAAAAGTTTCATTTTTTGAATAACGAAATTCGGAATCTTGAATATATGTAAAATAGATAGATCGAGGTTGTCACGTTTTTTGTAGAGATCGGTTTCTCCCAATTTTTTAACCTCGTCATAGATAAGAAATAAAAAACGAGAGTTACGATTTTGCGCTGGAATAATTTTCTGTTCCACCAACCAATCGCGGTCTTGTCCATCGGGAAGGTATCGAATAAGCTCGGGATGTTTACTTGCGAGACGTTCCTTACCATCGGTGCCAAAACCAAATGCTTGGTTGGCCTGAACATCTAAAACAAAATTGGTTTCCGTCGATATAGCAGCAGTATTCCAGTATATTTGCCGCCTTTGCGGAACAGTTGTTAGTCTAGTAGATTGTTGCTGTTGCGATTTAAATTGCGTTGATGCTTGTGCTGATGTCGATGTTGCATTCGAAGTTGATGATGGCGCTTGTGCGGTATTTGCTGTAGTTGATGATGATGCAGGAATTGTTTGCTGTTGCTGCAGTGGAATTATTGTAGGTTTCTTCATCAATTGCACGGACGTATCAATATTGGAAAACTTCGAGGCCGGACGCTTTAAGGCAATGTTTCCCTGGGTTGACGATTCTGGTTTGATAACATTTGCATCAGCTTTAATTGTGGAAGATGGTGTGATTGAAGTCGAAGAAGGTTTGATGCGATGCATGTTGTACTGCGACTTGGAATTCTCTAACAAGGCACACATCATTTTTTGCAACTGTAATTTATTAAATATGCTTAAATACTTGGAAAATATGAATGGACTTAATTGTGTCATACCATTTCTTCGCTAACAATGTGATCACCTAAGTTTTCTTTAATATTTTTAATTGCTGGCTTGAAGTAGACCTGGAAATATTGAATCTTTGAGTGTGTATTTGTACATTTACAAAGAATACACGTTCGTACCTCAATAAATTTCTTAACAATTACGTCCACGTCTTTATCGAAAGCTGATTGAATTGTAATCCGAAGAAGCTCCAAGGATCTCATTGCAGCATCCGAAGATGTTTTTCGGCCGCTTACATGATTTCCAAAACGATGCTTTAATCTACCTAAAACATTTTCTGCCATTTGCGGCGTGGTTACATATTTCTGTGAAAAGTCAGATGTCCATTGAACAAAGGAAATATAATATATGTTAATATAGGAAATATATAATATGTTAACAAGAAATTATCATATATTAAACCTGGCCACCTACGATTGACTCCATTTTTGATGATGTATTGTTTGTAATTTGAGATGCAGTGGAAGAGTTCATTTGATTCGAGCCATTCGAGTCTTCGGAAGACGATGTAGCACTCATTTGTAGAATGCTTGCATTTGTTCCACTTTCGTTTTGAGATTTCCAGCTCCGTTGTATCACCATTTTATGGAAGATTTGAATATTAATTAAATGGCAACCACGAAATAATAACTTGTGTTTACAAACTTCCACCTACTTCTGAAACTGAAAATATTGATTTTGAAATGAGTGAACACATACTCCCAGGACATGCGTTCTGCAATCGTTCGTTGCAAAGAGTCGCCAATAGATGGCGATGGTAGTAAACAATATAAAATTAAAATATAAACAACTCCAACTAGTCAAATAATGTACATATATTTCACATATCTTACAATCATTAGGTCTCGTCAAAACAATCGATACTTTCAGATAATTCTAATTCTCTTTGAGTTTGAAGAACTAATTTAAGGCAATCTTCTTCACATTCACTCAGTTCATTTTCCTCGGATTGCTGTCTACAAACATCTTCGTCCATTTTCGAATTTTGGCTATTCTTTCCTTTCTGCTGCATGCGTCTTTTGGCCATCATTTCGTCAAATTCAACAATATAATGTAAATAATCGATGTAATTATTTGGCTTCTGGTCCATGTATGCGGTTTGCACTGAATAGCCAAGCACTTCTGGAACCATAAATGGAAAGAGCCATCCAACAAGTGGTGTTGTTCCGCAGGTGTAACTTGCTTCTTTGTGATAAAACAGATAGCCATCCAACTCTGGACAGTTATCCGCCCAGAGTGGAAATTGTTGAAATGTCTTCATAATGCTGTCATTATTTATGAAGTCGTAATTTTCGAGACAAACAAATTTATATTCATTAATGGAACTAATTTCGTCTAATGGGGACTCGGAAAATTTTGATGTTAACCAGAAAAATCTAAACTGTGTCTCACAATACTGCAGATCTTGATTTCCGTATGAGATTGCATCTAGGACGTAGAATGTTGATTTGTCATTCACATAAATGCAATCAAGTATAGTAACGTCATTTTTGGAACCAGCATTCCCAGGAAGTAAAGACTTGAACGTTTCATACAATTTTCCAGATTTATTATATACCTCTGTACGGCCATTGCATGCTATCACCATGCATCGAACACCCTTCGGACAAGGAACCAGAATCCAATTGATAAGTTCCTCTGGTTTTTCTTTCAGCCACTCTGATAATTGTAATTTGTGATCGATTCCGTATTTGTCATTGAATGTTCTTGTTCTTGGTTTATATTTACTCTTAACTGCATGCACAAGAGTATCATGAAGATTTCTGCACTCATCCTGAATTAAGGAACGTTTTATTTTATGTTCTCGTAAAAGTAACTGACGCCGTTTCTCTTGCAAATCAGTTTTATTGTTTGATTTAAAGAGTTCTTGATGCTTTGACAATAGATTTTCCATTAAAACGTTTTGATTTAGTTTATTTATTTTCACCAATTGTTTACTATTTGATTTATGGATTAAAAATTGTATCAATCCAATGTCAAGAGCTGTCACATAAATTTACCGTCACCGAATAGATTGTTCGTTTTGAAGATTATATCTTGAACAGGTACAAAAGTACTGCCAGACTAAGGGCGCAGTTGTCAACTAAATTAAAAATTTCTAAATCTGAATAAAATTATTGACATAAGAAAATGAAGCAGGAAAAGCTAAAAGCTAGTTTCCATTACTTTCTAAAATAAATTTGGTAGAAGCATTACAAATTAATCCTTGGATACTTAAAAGAATAAAAACGTGAACGCTGTTCTCTGATTGGTTTGAGAATAAATAAAAATATATAAAAACAGTTGTCGAACATTTTAATGGGCATGAGAGAGAAATAATTTCTTTTAAAACTAGTAGATACCGCAAGCAATTCAAACGTCTGCCGTTTTAGCTAAATGTGTTCTATGTCAAGAATGAATGCAATACACTACTTTGACTTGGCATCACTTTATTGTGGCTTCGAAATACACGTGACATTTCGAAAACAGAAAAATTGTACATACATAGTACTCATCTCCATACCGACTAAATTTTATTAAATGTAAGATTCATAAAAACAAACTTGGATTAAATTTATCATAGTGAAGAGTTATTATTGTTGAATATTGATAGAAAACGAGAATTTCAGTAAATGGTAATGAAAAAGTACTAGACGCAATGGACTACTCGCGTAATTTTGATACACAGTTAAGCAAACGTTTGTCCTGGCTGCTTCGCCATGGAGCCATAAAGGAAGGATTGCCTATAGCTTCAAATGGATTTATCCCTGTTGATTTAGTTTTAAATCATTCTACCTTTACTGGTCGATATACGGCTAATGATATTATGAGAGTCGTTGAGTTAGATTCAAAAAATAGATACACTGTCACAATTTGTCCAGAAACGAAGAGAATGCTTATAAAGGCAAACCAGGGTCATTCTATGAGTGATGTCTCTGAATTGAATCTTGCCAAAGTTGTATCAGCGTCTCAGATTCCCTTAGTTGTTCATGGTACATTTTATAAGAATTTGCCATCCATACAACGACATGGTCTTAAGAAAATGAACCGAAACCATATTCACTTTGCAAAGTCTGATAAACTCAGGCCGGGTAAAGAGAGAGTTAGTGGTATCCGATATAATTGTGAGGTTCTTATATATATCAACACTGAGCTGGCCTTGCAAAATGGGATTGAATTTTTTCTTTCAGAAAATAACGTAATTCTCAGCGCCGGTATTAATGGATTAATAAAACCAGAATTCTTTTTGAAGGTTATCGACCGAAAGAGTGGAAGGGCTATAGTTGTCTAATCACTTAACCGTGTTATTAATTTTACGAAAAAATAAACGTTTAGCAGCCAACATATAAATTTCACCATTCTTCATTTTTCGTTAGTGGTGTGAGTATCAGGTCGAGTGACTGGGATGTAGCTAACAAAGACTGCTACCAAAATAAATTAATGCAAAATGCTGCGTACGAGGAAGTACCCGAAGAAAATACAAGTAACTGAAGAAATTTTTCGAGAAAATACCATACCTGAAATGATACTGTGTACTCTGGAAAGAGATAATAAATAACTTTCTTGCAATGTCATTAGAGAAATGAAAGTGTGTAGGCTTCTTTTCATATATGTACTTATAGATATTGGAAATTATTTTCATGAGCTTAATAAGTGTGAGAGACCTGCTATTTTTTCATTTTAGTACACTTATGGATCAACTCCAAGACGACGAACTAAATGTGTCCGAATACCCGGAAAAAGACGAATGCCATGAATGTAAATTTTGTAAAAAGAAGTTTGAAACACTGCAATTAGTTCTAAAGCATGAATTGCTCAACCACGGTTCGAACAAAAAGCCTAGGAAATCCCCTACGAATCAGCTAAAGAGGAAAGTAACAGCTGTCCTAAAAACAATAAACGGTGAAGATGAAAAGAAATCTCGGCAGGAACTAGTCGAGGCTATATCTGATTGTGCCGACGGAAATGAGCTGGATACCATCATAAATAAATACCAAATGAACACTGGACATCTTATGTGCATATATTCTCGTGTCCGAGTATGTTTAGAGGAAGAGTTGAATAATATTGGAGAGTATTCCATCGAAGCTTTTGGTTCAACTACTAACGGATTGGCGTTGAAAAGTAAGCAACAGAGAATTTTTAATCATTAGATAAATAAATAACATGACACAATCTTTCCAGCAAGTGATATCGATCTACACATTACCCACAAGGTTCACCATGTGAAATCATATGATAACATAGTATTCCGTGATGTGACGAAAATGCTATATAGGAGTCATTGTTTCATGAAAGTACTTCCTATTCGAAAGGCAAGAGTTCCAATTATAAAATGTGTGCACAAAACTACCGGTTTTAGTCTTGACATTAATACGTCCGAGCCATATGGAGTTCATAACAGTCAATTTATTCGAAAACTTGTCTATTGTGATCGCAGAATCCATAAATTGATGTTATTTCTTAAAATTTGGTGCAGGAATATGCATATAAGTGGAGAATTTAACATGACCAACTACTGCCTCATAGTATTGATAATATTTTACCTACAGAACAGTTATCCACCAGTCCTAGCATCGATTCAAATCCTCCAACGCAATGCTGAAAAGAGATATGTAAACGGTGTTAATTTTGGAGTGAATCTGAGGGGCTGTCCATTGGACACCACTCAGACCACTGGTGCATTAATAAAAGGATTCTTTCACTTCTACCAGACATTCAAATTTGAAGATTGTATAATTGCTCCATATCTTGGGAAAACAATTAAACGAGATGTCTTTGATAAACAATCTTTCATGTATCCGGCATATGAAAACCAATTACGCTTATTTTCTGAGCAAGGAGAAATGGAAAGGCTGAGAACGGATGGGGCAGTTTGTATACAAGATGCTTTTTGTCTTAATATTAATGTCGGCAAATGTCTCACCGAAACCAATCTACACTATTTTAGGAATTGTGTACATCTTGCGTACGAAAGATGTTGTGACTTGTCAATATCACAAAAAGATATTTACAAATATCTAGTTGTAAATCTTCTGGATGATGTTACCACTGTGGGTTTACAGGTAGAATTAGACCTTCCAAAGAATGAGACGAGCATGTCATTCGATATTCTTCCACGTAAAAACGAACTTAAGTCACTTTCCCAACTTCTAAGCGAACCTCTGCAGATACACAAGCTTTGGGTAAAAGAATATATCGAGGCAATTGTTCAGATAGTCAGTGAGGTGTACAGAATTGACATGGTATTGCTTTCATCCACAGAATCTATGAAATTCAAAAAGATTGACGAAAATGACAAAGATACAGTCCCACTTCCATCAAAGTGGGCCATAAGTTGCTACGTAGATTTATGGTCTGGGAGACAAATACAAAGAACAACGACAAAATCATTTATGGCATACCATCTTGAGCAAACAAATAAACTTAATGCAGAACGAAGACAAGATTCAAACTATGCTGTGCAATTGAAAGGCTATTTAAACATAAGTGTTATTCAAAATTATAATGCACTTCGTGTAGAAGTAAGCAGCGCTGATCCTATAAGTAAGAAAGACAAATTGAGGAAGTTTTTTAACTCCTTCAAGTCCATCATGCAAAATTACAACCTGAAGCAGCGTATATATGAACCAGACTCCCAGACGAAAGAGTGAACTACTCATACATTCATGTCAAAAATTTTGTAATTTTCTTATTCAAGCATGTACTAATGCAAAAATAGTATCGTAAGCAAATCTTAGTTCTACTTGTGTGTTTTTATTGGAGATTTTACGTTATTGTAAAACATTTGTGTGTAA
This sequence comes from Eristalis intricaria, assembly GCA_964034865.1. Classification (NCBI taxonomy): domain Eukaryota; kingdom Metazoa; phylum Arthropoda; class Insecta; order Diptera; family Syrphidae; genus Eristalis; species Eristalis intricaria. The sequence goes on along the minus strand of OZ035875.1, from coordinate 88,520,305 downwards.
ATATTGATGATATATACAATGCTGTATACAACTGTGATAATTTCTTTTCATTTCGATTCAAAGGTATGAATGTTAACCATTTTCGGTGATGTGACGTTGCTTCAATCTCACAATGTCTTGATCATCGCATAAAGAACTGCAGTACAATCTATACTACTTACAAATTCAAATGTAAATACAAATAAGGGGAGACCCGTAAGGGTAAGTCTCCTGTAGTCGAACACTTATTGGTTCACCGTATAGTAATCGTTGACTGTGGCAGGAACCGTTCAACGCAAACATATGTAGTTAAATTAATTAGTTATTAAAACTCAAAGGGTTTTGTTTTATAAAAATTACATTTTTCTAAGTAGCTATGACGGTTTCTTTATAAGAAAAGAAAAAATGAAAAAGCCAAATTGCCAAGTTTTCTAATACTTTTATCCTGAAGTTAAGTTTCCAAAACAAGATTTCATGTAGTGATTAAAGTATTTTCAATTCTTATTTATTTTCAATATTGTAAACATAAACACAAAAGTAATTAACCTTGAAAAGAAAAAAGAAACATATTCAGGTTTTAAATTTAGCTTTGAAATTATAAATGGAATTGCTTATTGGAAGTGTCACAACCTATATTCATACAAGCCTTAACCAGCTACCTACGTATGGAGACAAGTTATGATCCTATTTGTGATTTAACTAAATAAATAAAATCGTTGTTAATGGTCTTAAGTTTTATTCTCAAAACTCAAAGACCATGCACTAAATTAACATTTCTTAAAATGTTGCATTTAAATTAAAAAATCGGTGCACTCTCTGAGACCGGTTGTAGGTGGTTAGGGGTTAAGGTCATTTTTGTCGGCGTCCGTGTTGAGCAAATACTCACAGAAACCGGAAAATATTTTTCGGTTTGTCTTTGTCGAAACTGGAACAAGTTTTACCTTTTGAGTTTAGTGCATGGGTTGGCATTGGAAAACTTATGTATTTCCTACAAATTTCGAACAGAGTTAATCATTTAGGTGGTTGTACACTAGTTCGAACACTAGTTCGAATAGGAAACTCGTAAAAATTAAGTGTCCTACGATAAAACTTTACAAAATCACATCATAACTTCTACTCGCGGGGAAGTCTTGAAAATCTGTCCCGCTTTTGCTTCAAACATGTGGTCAGTTAACTCTCGGGTCTCAACACAAAATACCTTTATTATATTTTCTTTCATAACTGTATTACATATTGTACCAGCTGATAGTTTCTGATGATGAAGGCGGATATCACAATTAGGGGGTCGGCGGACTTTATTTAAAAAAAAAAAGAATAAATTAAGAATATACGACTCTACCCTATTATGTTTCAGGCATTAAAATGCTCTGAAGCTGAATGAAATTTATCCAATTGTAATGTTTGAGGAACGTAAGGATCGAACCATTTTATTCAAGGTAGAAACATTAAAATTAGCCCGCGGATGACATTTTAATGCACTAGCTAATTTGTTAATAACTTTGCTATTGCTATTGAAAACGAGTTAATACACACCGAATCCAAACGTATGTCGCTTTAGCACAATTGCGAAAATAATTAATGCATCAAGTATGATAGCAATAAACCTCTTTGACTTGGTATAACTTCATACCTTCAAAATTCTTGTATGACATTTCGAAACAGAAATATAAAAGCAAGGGGATATGTACATATCTCCCAACTTCTAACTTCTACGTCCATGCCACTTGATTTCACCTGACAGGGTTTTGTGAACGCTGTTGAAAACGTGTCTGCTATTGTGAACAGCTGAAACCCTATTGCGGATCTATGGCTTTTGTAAAAGTATGTGCGGACAACGGGGAAATCCACTACTCTCTCATTTTTCGTGGTCGTTGACAAGGGGTAATTTTAGCCGAAGTTGGATATCTATTTATTTTCTTATTTCTGTACATTATCAGAGATAACCTATGTATAATATTCATCCATTATCTCTGACTCATATTCGCGCTGACTAAATTGTATTATGTGCAAGATTTATAAAAACATGAACTGAACAGATCACCGCGAAGAGTTATCTTGGTTGAATGTTTAAACAAAACGAGAAACTCAGTGTAAATTCGTATAAATAGATTACTGGACGACATGGACTACTCGCGTAATTTTGATACACTTAAGGAAGCGTTTATACTAACGCTTCGTCATTTTTTTTTGTTTTTGTTTTATTTTGTTGTATTGTTGGACAACATAGTAGAACAACTTAGGTAAGTTACAAACATACAATGGTTATAACTTTCATGAAACCTAGCATCGTGATGACAGGTGTTTTCAAAGAAAATTGTTAAGATTTTGTAACAGTACTCATGCCTTAATGGAGTTGTTTCCAGGCTTTTGAATAGTTCAAAACTACATTATGTATGTGATTAACTTCTTACATTATTCATATAACATGCTTTGTTTGGTTAATAAGTAAGTACCACCGCAACAAGAAAAGTCATTCAGCTTCGATTTTAGTAAGCCATTATACAGTATCATTCACCGCCCTATTAGTTACGTGATACCGTCAGACTCTTCAAGAAAAATTGTCGATAGATCTCTTTGTGGTATATACCATAATCGGGGGCTGAACTATCAACAGATCATCACTTTGTGTTGTGTTACAGCGCACTGATAATGTACCCCATCTGCCTAGGCGGAATCCAAGAGTAGTTAACCGTAACGCTGGGAAAACTCACAGATCAGGGAGTTCCGGCTAAATTTGCACGGCACATATCTGAACGGTTTGAACGAATTCCAACTGTTCTATCGCATGTAGAGCAGGAATTGAGACTGTGTGGGATGTTTGTGTAGCAAGGAGATTTGGTGTGGCGGCTGGTGGTGACAAAAGAACTGCGTGGAGTTCAAGATGCCATAAGAGAGATCTTATTGTGAGAGTTATTTGCCGGAATAGGCTGAGAAACACAGCAGTACGCGAGTAACTCAATTTAAAGTAGCTGCTTCTTCGAACCTGTAGGGTTATGCTTGGAAGGTTTGCTTGTCACGTAGCATGATTGCCGAGTCGTAGGTAGGCTACTAATAGGAAGACCCAGGGCGAGGTGTTTGGACCAAGTCCAAAAACTCTTCTGTCGGTTCTTCTTGGATATGTGCAATGTCCAACGCCTGATGAGTAAGAGTTGATGGTGGATCAACTTGCATCGAGGTCTCTCCTACGTGTTTTACCCCCGCGACCACTTGTTCATCGTCAATAATTGTGCAAGAAAATAATAAATATTTTTATTTCTATTATACTATAGAATTATTTTACTGCTAAATAAGTGTGAGATAATTGTGTTTTTTAAACTTTTATTTAAGGAAACTTATAAATAAAATCGATGACAACGGTGGAAATGCGTCCAAATACCCGGTAAAAAACAAAAACCACAAATGTAAATCTCGTAGGCAGACATTTGAAACTAAACAATTAGTTCAAGAGCAGGAATTGCTCACGCACAGTTTGGATAAAACGCCTAGGAAGTCCACAAACCCTACCCCTTACGAGGTCAAGAGAAAATTAAAATATGCCCCAAAAACTATTAATGGCAAAGATGAAAAGAAATCTCGGCAGGAACAAGTCGAGGCTATATCTGATTGTGCCGAGGGATATGAGCTGGATATCATCATAAATAAATACCAAATGGACACTGAGAACCTTATGTGCACATATTCTCGAGTCTGCGCGTGTTTACAGGGTGAGCTCAATACAATTGGGGAGTATTCAATCGAAGCGTATGGATCTATTACGAATGGATTGATGTTGAAAAGTAAGCAACACTCAGATTCCTTTATCATTAGGCAACAGCAAGTAATAGATAATAATATTTACTCGTTTTAGCAAGTGATATCGATCTACACATCAGCCTAAAGGGTTACAACGTGAAGTCATATAACCATATAATATTTCGTGACGTGTCGAAAATGCTATATAAGAGTAAATGTTTCACGAAAGTATTGCCTATTGGAAAGGCAAAAGTTCCAATTATAAAATGTGTGCACAAAGCTAGCGGGATTAGTCTTGACATTAACACGTCCGATTTATATGGGGTTCATAATAGTAATTTCGTGCGGGACCTAGTCTATTGTGATCCAAGAATCCATAAATTGATGTTATTTTTGAAAATTTGGTGCATGAATATGCATATAAAAGGAGAATTTAACATGACTAATTATTGCCTCATAGTTTTGATAATATTTTACCTTCAGAACAGCAATCCACACGTTTTAGCTTCGATTAAAATCCTCCAACTTAATGCTCAGAAGAAATATGTGAACGGTGTTAATTTTGGAGTGAATCTGAGGGGCTTTCCATTGGACAACTCTCAGAGCACTGGTGCATTAATAAAAGGATTCTTTCACTTCTACCAGACATTCAAATTTGAGGATTGCATAATTGCTCCATATCTTGGGATGAAAATTAAACGGGATGTCTTTGATAACCAATCATTCATATATCCGGAATATGAAAACCAATTACGCTTATTTTCTGAATATGCAGAAGCGGAAAGGCTGAGGACCGATCTGCCAGTTTGTATACAAGATGCTTTTTGTCTTAATAAAAATGTCGGCAAATGTCTCACCGAAACTGATCTACAATACTTTAAGAAGTGTGTACATCTTGCCCACGAAAGGTGTTCTGACTCGTCAATATCACAAAAAGGTCTTTACAAATATCTGCTTGTAAATCTTCTTGATGATGTTATCAATGTGGGTCCTCAGGTGGAATTAAACCTCGCAAATAGTGAGATGAGAATGTCCTTCGATATATTTCCAAGAAAAAACGAACTTGAGTCTCTTTCCTACATTCTAAGCGAACCTCTGCTAATACGCATGCTTTGGGCAAGAATGTATATGCAGGCAATTGTTCAGGTAATTAGTGATGTGTATAGAATTAATATGACATTGCTTTCATCAACAGAATCTATGAAGTTCAAAAAGACTGATGAAAGTAACAAAGCTGCGGTCCAACTTCCATCAAAGTGGGCCATCAGTTGCTACGTAGATTTATGGTCTGGGAGACAAATACAACGAACAACGACAAAATTATTTATGGAATTCCTCCTTGAAGAAACAAATAAACTGAAGGCAGAACGAAGACAAGATTCAAACTATGCTGTGCAATTGAAAGGCTACTTAAACATAAGTGTTATACAAAATTATAATGCACTTCGTGTAGAAGTAAGCAGTGCGGATCCTATAAGCAATAAAGACTTAAAGAAGTTTTTTAACACATTCAAGTGCGTCATGCTAATTACAGATTGAAGAAGCGAATCTGTGACAATAAGAGTCCAGTAATGTAAGCAGAGAATTTTTATTGCAAAACATTTGTGTGTGAATATTGATGATATATACAATGATGTGTACAACTGTGATAATTTTCTTTCATTTCGATTATTAGATTTGAATTTGGGTTATAAGTTGATTCAACCAACAATCAGAAATGTTAGGTACTACTTGCAAGTTCAGTAGACAACCCATGAAGGATCCAATGGCAACAACATTCATATAGGACAGTGTTCAAAAATACCTGGGCTCAAAACACATATAACGGCAATTGGTAAGGCTAAATCGCAACGGCGGTTTGCGCGATCGGTCTTTGATAGGCGTTCCTACACTTTTTATCGAGCTTACGAGAATGTTGGGTCACAAAGCAGCAGAATCAGTTTTCCATATTGATATAAACGCGCGCGTTTTCTCTAATCAAATGGTTTGAAATACAATTTTAAAGAAAAATATTAAAATTACTATAAATAAAATTCCTCGAAAAATTAATAACTTGCACAAATAATCATGTTTCCCGAAAATTCAAACTGAGAAATAAATTTAAAAAAATTATTTTACAAATGTCAAAAAGCTCGCGTGACAGCAGAGTGAGTAGCTCTACCTAGAAATTTGTGCTCGCGCTTACGGCATTACGCCCGATTTCGACGTTAACACATTCATCCCGATTATAAAAGTCGTTTAACTCCTTGTCTCGAAACGCCTCCATGATTTTGGTATAATGATTGTCGTCAAAGTAGTCTTTCTACGTCATACAACGAATCTGATGGACAACATACTTAAGCTCGAAACGATGTAGACACGTAATCGATACTTAAACGCCTGTAAAGCGACTCTACTCTCAATACGCCTTGTGTCGACAAACAAAACATGTATCCTACTGAAAATGTCAACGCCTGAAGGCGCCATTGTGGGTTCAAATTCCATTGGGCGATAGTTGCGCTTCATGCATGCATGCATTATCGATTAAACGATACGTTTTGTCTTCCTCACGTAACCTGCGAAAAAATAGGATCAAAAAACTCAATTATTCAAAATAATGACTTATAAATTTGTATTTCAATTAATTTGCTCATAGCACTCAAGTTACAATTAGTTTGATCAAATTACATTAATATATTTATGTGAATGTAGGTATAACGTTTTGCCAATCGACAAAGGAGCATTTATTAACAAAAACATCTCGAAACTACGTTTAAAAAAATATTCGTTCATCTATTATACATCATCTAATCTATACGTAGTTGAAAGTTGTTAATATGAGATTATTTTTAGAGAGTGTATGTAGTTCAGTTTTAAATAGTAATCACAGGTTACGCAGGCTCAATGGCCTTTTTTGTATTTTCTTGTTTTAGGTTTCTTTATGTCTTTGGCAAGCTCCTGATTTTGTTTTCCAACATGGACGACTTATATACATATGTATATTTGTGTGGGTATTTAAATCAACATCTGGTATATAAAATAAACCAAGTATACGATGGTGTTCAATTATTTGTGCACATACATTTGTACATTCATGCATCACTGTTAAGAAATGTATTCAAGCACATTCAAGCGACGAAAATAAAACGAAATAAGTAGTAACAGACGTCATGATTTTCGTTATTTACCCATATGCGGAGAATGGGATGTCTTGAAACAAGAACAATATTTTTTAGCAGCTCCATCTGAAACACACCGCGAATCATAGGAGTATACATCAAGGCGGCTAATTGTCCCCGTTATTTTCATGGCTCCGGTTTCTAGTTCATATCGTACAGTTGCCTCGAATAATCCATTGTTAGGGTGAGTTATAAGGACAATCCTGTATGAATCTATTGTGACATTTGACGGACCTTCAAGTGATTGCATGCCATGATATGCGCCCTGTATTTCTTTTAACTGCAACACAGCGCATTTGTCAACAAAGCTACCGTTATTGAATTCACTTAAAAATTCATTTATGTATTGGACAGTAAAGTTGGCAATTTTCTTAACAATTTTTGAATCCCTTTTAACAACAAGATATGGTTTACACGTACACCAGTGGTCTTCAATACTGACTTCCTCACAGGATCGGCTTTGTGGCACGGGTTTCAGTAAGGTTTGGCAATTCGGGCAATCGGGTGCAGGCGGCAAATTTTTTGCTCTGCCGGACAACTCCAGAATATGTTTTAATGTCATATGTATGTCATATGGGCACGTTAAACGGTTCTTATTTACACTAAGTGCATTCACGATTTCAGGATGTGAATTTTTCAAGTCTGGTGGAATCCAAATAAACATAAACGGCAAACGTTCTTCTAAGTGACCCGCGGCAAATTTTCTCGTTGGGCCAAATCGCATTCCGTGGTCACTGAAAAAAATTACAATTGTTTTTTCGAGAATATTGAGTTTCGCAAATTGTTTTAAATAATCCACCATTTTATCGTCCATCGATGAACAATCACTTATGGCATTGTGACTGAATGTGTTTGCCCAGAAAAGACCAAAATAAGGCTCATCCTGGTACCGCGTACTTAGCTCAATGGCGTAGTCATAAATATAATCGGCTGAGTGCTGATACCCCAAGCAAAATATTAAACCAGATTTTGTTTTAATATTCAAATTTTTCTCTGCGCTTAATATGAAAGGTCGCAGGTAATAATCTACTGGAGGCTTCTCGAAACCCTTTTTCAAATAGTTGAATGTATTTATAGATGACTCATCTTCAGCGTACGCAGTCACATAGCCAAGATCTTGAAAATTTTTCCAAATCATTGGGCACTTGTCCAAGGCGCCAACTTTTGTTGGCTTACATTTATGTATAGCTGATGTATAATTGTAGCCGGTAAGTATTGCCATTAAATTCGGAAATGTATTGTCATCCATCTAAATGAAATCTTAGTTAGTACTAATCGTTGAATAAACAAATGCAAAAATAGATACATATGTGCATACATATATCCGTAAGACTTGTAACTATGAAACAACAGGTCAAGACTTGTTTCAGTCAAAATATTTAGGTTTTCAATAATTAAACAGATTACTTTTATTATAGACCATTCATTAACAATGTCATATGTTTTACAAAATAAGATATACTAGTACTCTCTTACATGCATAATATGGGTGGCGATTTATGTGTATTTATTATGTAACTGGTCTATGTTTTCCCAAAATTTGGACATGTCATGTCATGGGATATGCGAGATACAGAACTACAAAGTTAACCTTTCTCTTAGTTTTGAAATTCATGTACCTACATATATTCTTGTAATAACACTTTGATATGAAAAGTAGCATTTTTATATATGTTAAACCTAATTTAATTAATAAATACAACGTCACTTAAACCAAGGCAAAAAAAAATAAAGTAAAATGTCCGTGTTTTAGCTGGGTTAGACCGAGTGCACTAGAATTAATATATAATTATTCTTTCCACTGAGCTCCAAAAAGTGTTTAACATTTTTAGAAAGCCACAGTATTCGGGTAACTAATATGAAAGAATAGTATCCATTCTAATTTCGCCCTGAAGCCCAGTGTACAAATTTGTTTTGGCTTAATCGGATTTCAAAAACACGGTTTTTACTTTGTTGTTTTACTTTATCCTTAGGAGAAATACAAATCTTTCTTTTTAAACAAAGAAAAACTAAACTAATCCATTGACGAAGCTTTGAGATATTGAATTTCTCATATGTTGTAGGATCGAAATTAAATGCACCTTTTCAGAGAGTGTTTTAATGCTTGTTGGACAGTAGAAAAAAGCTTCAACGGAAGACCTAGTTTTTCAGAAAGCTGAAACGTGTTCTATTCATGGTGAAATATCATGTACTATAGAACCACTTTGGCTGAAAGAGCCTTTAATGTCCACCAATATCTTGAACTCAGCTACACATAAAATTTATCTAATGAAGATATCATTCATCAAATATTGATATAATCGGAACTCTAGATTACAATTGAAGCCCTGAACCAAAAACAAGATTCACTTCCATTAAAAGCAATAAAGCGCAGGCCTTTTTCGCAAAAACACAAAAATATATGTATGCATTTATGGGTGATAAAAAGATTTACATAATTATAGTTTACCTTATTGTATCCGCTCATTTCAAACCACTCATTATCATAAAGATACTGGGCAGTTTTAGGCATTGCTCGTATAAGATTTACTCTAGATATACTATCAATACCTATCAAAAGTACGCTAGTAGGTTTATGGGTAATTCTATTGCTCCATTCGTTTAATCGTTTCTGTATTTCAGGACGATGGGGTATCATCGGATGGCCATTTTTGTAGACTTGAACATTTTTGTTTTTGCACTTCACTATTATATTGTCAACGGTATTCGGTAGAAGAGTTGGTTTTCGAAAATTAATACATTTACTTAAACTAAAGAAATTAGAAAAAATAACTATAGTTATACAGTATATGTGTTGAAATTGAATGAAATAATTGTTACCTAACATCTTGGTCGGCCCTTGAACCTTCAGACTTCCTCTCGACTATTTGATAACAACAGTCCAGCTGATTAGAACTACCGTAGTGTTTCACTTGGTCTTCGTTTATTAAAAGTACGTATTTTTGTGCTGCAGAATTGTAAACGACTCTTGTGAGGGGTTTACTTGTGGAACATGTTTCGTATTTTTCCCTTTTGAAGTATTTCATCATTTCCGGAGTATACGGATCAATATTAGGTATTTTGCATTTATCGCTCCATACTAGGTATCCTGATTGAGGAGGTAGAATGGTTGCATTAGTTGAAATGATTGTACTTAAGTTGCTAGAGGTTGTAGAGGTGGTTGGTTTTTTAGGAGTAGTTGTAGTAGTAGTAGAATACACAACACTAGGTGTAATAGTGGTAGTGATAGTATCTAAATTAGACACTGTCGTTGGTAATCGTAATAGACTCATCTGTCTACCATCTGTTGAACTTCGGTCTATGCTATTGGCTTTTTCCTGTTTCAATGTAGTCGCCGTTGCCAACGTATAAATTTGCGGTTGTTTTGTCGTCGCTATGGGCTCAACAGTTTTTAAGGCTGTCACGTTCACATTGAATCGCAGTTGCATTGATCGTATTTAGAAAAATATTTTAATTTACAAAACACATAATATAGTTTGTGATTATTATTTTCCATTGCAACATAAGTTCAAGCAATCAAATCAGAACATGCAAAATATAAAAAATAAATAAATAACAATTATTTTATGGGAATCACTTGTTTGCTTGGTTTCTTACCAATAATTTATAATGGTTGATGTTAGATTATAAAAAATGTGTGCGAAATAAGTTAATAAGTGTATGTATGTTCTTGGATTCTTTGATGTGATTAGTGAGGTCAATTAAAGCTGGTGATTGTTGTCATTTAGGGGCTATCATTCATCTCTAGATTAGGGGTTAGACTGCTACAATATGCAGTGGGTTTTTCTTCATTAACGGTGTATAAATGAAGTTTAAAATAGTGCTAAAGTGCATATAAAGACCTTCAATGTGATACTTTTTTGGAAATAACATGTAAGGGTGACGAAATTGGGCTCTAGTTTAGTACGTTTGATCAATATTAAAAAGCAAGCCTGAGATTAGAAGAACAGTGCGAATGAATATACCACAGAAACTACTATTTTACCAAATATCAAGCAAGCACATGAAATTGTTTTCAATTGGTTTGACGATGATACAAATGCGACAATTCTGTGAGTACAAACCCAATAACGAAATTGAGTTATGTTATCTCATGCTCTTCCAGCCACACAATTGTTTACGTTTATATCTTTTGTAGAACGCATGTTAGTATCAAAACCGCAGATACAGATCATGTGGTAACAACATGTTCACTCTTCCCTTTGATAACATTTGACAATAGTCATGATATATTAGCACATATAGGCGTACACATATATTAAAACAACACAATTTTGCCATATATTTAACGATAACAAGACCATAAGACATAGAAATATAATATTCCCATTGATTCGCTTAACTTTGAACGCATTTATGAACGCCCACGCAGACATTTGGGTTTTGATTGTATTCCAATCTATGAAGCATCGTGTGTACACGACTCAATGCATCATTGCAATTAGCGTTAAATAGTTAACTGATTAGTAATGTTCTAAAACTATTGTTGCCAAACAAGTTCTCACGATGAGTAAAATCAAATAAAAGCGCTATAAGTGGGATGACCATGAGTTCGATTTTTGTCATTTTCAATCAATGTTTAAGACAAAAATGCTATTGTTGTGCAATACAGGCTCTGGCGCCGGCCATATTATTAAATATTTTTTGAAGTCTTTATTCACAAAATGTAAAAACCAAACCAAATGTAAACGTGTGATTCATTCGTACGATGTGATTTGTCTTTTTTTTAGATAATTTTCATAATAAGCAATTCACAACTCAATCTTTGGACAGTGTAAATAAAAGTTTTATTGCACCTTTCCGTAGATCCGTGGCTTTAATTAGCGATTACCACACAAACATGGCCTTTTAGTCATTCTCTGATTAGTGAGAAGACATTGAGCTTACAATGTTACTATTGACGGCGACAACACCTATGGCTGGCGTAGTGGAATGCAACTTAAAAGCGACGATTATTATATGTAGTTAAGCTGTCATCAGAGTTAGTATTGATATTATATTATGTATGATTTTTATCACCAACCAGCTACTATTGATCCCAGACGTTTGAAAGTATTACTTTTATGACAGTGACGTAAATAATAAATGTCTTGAAATTCAGAAACCAGTAATTCTTACCTTTCATTCCAGGTACATGTGAGTGATGAATGACTGGTATTCTTTGCACCGAGTCTTGGTTAAAGAGAGTATAAAATAGGCACATGAACACCAGTACAATGATTAAAGCTAATATCCTTTTTCGTGCGGTTATATAATTTTTGGCTGAATTAATTGTAACTTTAATATGGCTCCAGCTAAGATCAAATCCATTCCAGGTTTTGTTTGAAGTATATTTTCCATTCTTGCATGAAGACACCCAGCCGTCTGGAGAAGACGCACGGATGTTATTGCAGTCATTCCCCAATTGCTCCTGTTGCAGTAAGGGCTCGAGAACATCATCACTGTCATTCGATTTAGCGGCCTTCATACTCGCTGATCATAATCTGAAATATAAACAAATTTGTGAACTTGGAGCAACACGATTATTTAATTATTTAAATTGATTAGGTATAATCACTTTTTTTTAAAGGTAACAAGTGATGTTTTTCGACAACATAAAACTTATGGTTTGCTATTTAAATACAAAGTAACGGTATAAACAGTACCAGACACAATGCGCAAGATTTAAGTGATCCCAAAAATACACCGGATATTCTCCACAACTATTTAATGATAAACTAAATACAATTTCCGTCTAAGCCTACTTTATTTATCACACATTTCTTTTTCGTTTTCTTAACCCAGATGTAAACATACTTAGAACTTCCGTTCTTGTGAAATTTGATTATAAGAAACTCTGGTTATTGGTTAAATGTATTTCAAGTGTAAGTATAAGTTCACACGTATTTATGGACGTACTGATTAAGACTCGCATGACTCGCACACACAACACAACAAAAGATTGATAACCTAAAGTATCGTTTACAACTTTTAAGAAAAGTAATCAACGGTAATTAAAATTGAATATTTACATACCTACGAGCATTATTGGAATACATTTTTGTAATAATCTAATATTTGATAATGTTCAATTTCACTCCGAACCTTATGGGTAACACAACAGACTACGCCCGCGAGGATCTCAACCAACATGTTAAATGCAGCGCCACACAAACAATCCTTCGTAAGGAACAAATTTAATTGAAGAAAAACCATTAATATTAAATTGATGTATCCATTTTTGCTCGCTACTGTATGTGGAAGAAGTATAACTTAGTATTTTTTTAAATCATTCAAACAAGCTAGCCCCCATATTAGTAAGATCGAATAGTTATATAATTGGCGTTATGTGTATAGATACAAAACATTTGTGGCGACCATTGTGGGAACCTACGGTATCTAAGTTTGATTCTCCCTACGATTCACTGACAATGCTCAAAAAATAATAACCGTCTATCTAGAAAAAGCTTTTCAAAACTTGATCGGGGTCGCCTTAAAACTAGGTCCATTCCACTCTTGAGAGGACAATAGCAATCAAAACATAAGTAGCTGCTGTAGAAGCTTGGCCTTCTATGGACTGAAGGGGCAATGCATATTACTATATTATTATTGTAAACATTTATATAATTACTGAATGCTGTGAACACCAGGATATCTGTGTTTAGAAGTGAGAGTCCATACCAATCTATTTTTCTATGTATGCACAAGTACATTAGCCTCAAGATAAGCATTTACAATTTTTTTTAGATTTCAAAGTTAGTTGACTGATATCAGAGTTTCAGTGGTTTATTTCAATGTTAAATCTTATGTGCTAATCTAATGCAACGCCCACAAATTGCTGATAATCAACATATCTTATACCAGATTAAATATACATTCCTTACATACCGGTATAAATAATTAATAAGATAAAACTTAAATGTCACTTGGAAAACATCACCGCATATCACAAGCTCAGCATGCACTTCAAAGACTTGCACATGAAACAATAAAAACACATTGCATCCATTCAATTGCTTCAAGAGATCCCAACTCTTACTCTGCTAATAAGCACATTATTATAGAATTTACCCCCTTTGTGCATAAAAATACACCGATTATTTGTTTACAATAACTGAGATTTTTTTGCTGTCACAACAAGTTAGTTGTACGTATACATCTGATATTTCACTTCGTTTTGAATTTTTTATTGGAACGTAACGAAAGGTTTACAAGCATTTTTTTTCGTAAATATGCACCTATGACATTGGGATTTAAATTATGCAATTAATAAACAGAACTGGCGGTGTCAGTACATAATTCAACAACGTATGCACTTAAAAACATGCCCGCCTCTCTCACATTGTAAAATTATTCCATTTAAATGTATAAAAATAACCGTCTCTGGCAGATTCAGTGAGCACTTCCACAAGAGTAAAGTGCTAATACTACTGTTTATTCTATCAGAAGCTACATAAGCACAAGCCGACGACGGGGACTCATTCACATAGTAATACTAAATAAACTGAGAACAATTTTCTCTTTCATGCTGTTTGAGCAAAAATTCGATACACACACAACCATGCACCACCATGCACATGGTCATTCATATAATCAGGGTTTTAATGAACTTAGATACTACAATATACACAATTTCATTGGGCGATCTGCACCACCGATGCAAGTTGTCAGCTGATCCAGAATTATGATAGAGTATGAACGATGTAAAATCGCATGGAATTGATAAAGCACAAAGTGTCATACTCGCAACTAATTAATACTTGGCATTGTGCAAGACTTATTTCGCCAAGGTCAGCCGTCACTGACACACTAATGAACACCGAATTTGTATGGTAAATAATTTTTCTCGTATTGTTTATGATAACTATTTGTCTTGCGCTGTTGGTTTGAAAGAACACAGTCGAGTCTTAATATATTCCTCCATTTATTGAAAACTATCGAAATGTTCTAAGTAAAATGTTGACAAATTTCGCGGTTAAATATGATTTATGAGAGTGGTGGATACGAGTCAAAGGGGATTTATCTCATCTGATTACCATTATCTAATTTGATAGGCGAAACCCCAAGCATTTAACACATTGAGGGAAACTTTTTTGTTATTTCAGATGACCGAAAGAAGAAAGATAAGTTCCAAAAGCTAAACAAATATTACAGTTGATAGCTAAATTTTCAGCTTATGTTTATTTTTTTTTCACATACATATCTATGTTTACCTTTATCAAATATGTTGTGAAGCACTGTTTACTTTAATTGAAATTAATTTTACACTTTTCCCCCCTCACAAATAATTTATGATCATTAACCATTAATGAACTATAAATGTACGTAAATCTGACCCTAGAAGTAGACTTCAGTTTCGTGCATTTCATTTTGTGTACTTATTCAGGTAAGCCTAAGTGTGAGTGATTTGTTACATTTGTGCGAAGATCGGGGCAACCATCCCTAGTGGCTGCAACATTAATTATTTTGTAATAACAGAAGAAATGTGTATAATCATGTGCGTATTGCACCAGATTAGCCATGACAATAGCGCTCTAACGTTTTAGAAATTTGCAAAAAGAGACTACTCCGCAACTTATTTAGCCCAGTTTCACAGCGGAAGTTAAAACTCCTCCTTTGGTTTAAACTTCAGTGATTTGTTATGTTCGTTATCAAAACCGCTCATTACTGATCTTAGGACACGCTTAAGAAGTTCCAAAGAATTCCACAGACATTTTAAGACTACAAAACACACACCAAATGGATTTGCAATTTTTATTTTGATCAAATTGCACAAAAGAAGTACAACTAGAAACGGAAGTTTGAATGAAGAATGCATTGTGAAACTGGGCGAGTTAAACCAAACAATTTAACACCGCTAAAGGTTCAGCTAGATTTAAATTTAAACCTTCACTGTGAAACTGGGCATAAGGAGGCCATCCCAAGGTATATGCAGATCTGCAACAAAATGTCGGAGCATAAAGATAGTGCTCCAGAACGGTACAGAAACATCAACGGTAACTTCTCTGAAAGGTTGAACCAAATTTAACATATAAATTAAAGTTAGCATAACAAATATAGTTTCCACAAGTTGTAGGCGCCATAATTACAGCATACACAATGTTGAACTAACTAACAAACATACATATAAAAAATATATTTTAAACAAGTTTAACGTACAAAAATTGTAACTTAACTGGTTTAATTATCTTCGCAATAAAATTAACTACATTCTCGTAGTCATAACAAGTATAAAAGAAACCACTTTACCTCTGTTCAATTGTCATTCAAAAATGAAGTAGTATTGAACAGGGAAAGTATAAACATATCTATTGAATATGTCTGGTTCTATTTATACGTTCATAAACAAATAGAAAAGTATGAAAACCTAATCTCGATCGCATCTTAATTAAATACTATTCAATATGAAAGTACATATTATGTAGATGCAAATTTACACAGATGTATGGTTGGTTTTCCAGTGCAGACAAACCAGATGTACATATGTTTGGTTTTCGCGTACACATGTTCATGTACAAATATGGGGATTCAAATTAGTAATAAACATACACACACTCACTGTAGTAAAATTTTATACTGATTTCCTAATTTCGCAGAGGATTACATTATTTCTATCCAATTATTCTAAGCCTGGGCTTACAAATCGCTTTATCAAACATCACAAACTATAATAAGCACATGTGGCAGTAGATTTGGCAAATTGTTAATTCTTAAATGCAATAATACGAATATAGTAAGTCAATCCATAGAATAGCAACTGTTTTACACTTAAATAAGAATAAATATGCTCACCATTAGCTGAAGTCATCCTTTTAAAAATACGTTAAGTTCTTTCTTCGGATGCTGAATGTTTAATAATTTCGTTTTGTTGTATTTTAACAGTTCGTTTAGTCAATGAAAACAACAAACATTACACTGTTATGTGTCCATTTGTGACAGGATACTTTCGTCCTCAAGCTAAAGGGCTGGTATCAAGAAAATTATCAAGTGACTCATGTGTGCGAATATGTCCTCCATTATTGTTCAAATTGGCAGGGTTACCATGTGTCTTCATTGAATCGAGTGCTTTGTTCTTCATAGTTGAGTATAGTACTCAAAGTAACAAAATCCATGTGAACAGAGATTACCGCTTAAAATAAAGGACTGGCGAGATTATGTCCATGCAATGGATTTATTATTCAAAATAAAGTAAGCAGTTAAATCAGCTCACTGGGAAGTTTGTCACGAAAAATATCACTCACTTAAATTGAAATAAATAATTGTATTCACAGATAAGCATACGTTTACTACCTGTATGCCATGATACAATTTACACAAATGTCAATCACAATCCAACATTTTATTGGAAAACTGAATTCGGCAACTCTCCACTGCAGTCTATTAAATACCTACATACATACATATGTATGTATTCATTCTGGGTTATCGTATTTTGTACCGCCTCAACCCCTATTACAATGCTGTTGAAGTGGACATCTGACATCGTAAATATATTTACACAAACGAGTATATACAGATGAAAACATATACATTTGTTGACATCCTTTTATGATCCTGCGCAGAAGTGTGTAGCTCATTGCCTTTGAGAGTAACTCATATCCATTGAAGAAATATCCCTTTGTGTACTGAGTAAATTTTCGGACAAGTCAATCGCAAAAGTGTACTTCAATCCCAAACATTAAATTCAAACGGGACAAAGAAAAAAATCGTAAATGCATACTTGTACAGTAATTACTAATAAGGATATCCCAAGAACTATAAGCACAATGGAGTTGAAATACTCACGATGGACCTTCAGGACACTGGATCCTCCATAATCGACTCTAACTCAATAGTTATGCCCAAGCGGAATCAGGTCATGTCCGTTCTTGAATTTCGACAAACCACCTCGTCCTGGGCCTTCCAAGCGGTCGGCTGCCTAATGGAACAGCATACAAGCCCTGCTTCGGAGTTCGTGATGATGGGGACATTCGTGAAACGTTACCAAACAATTGATGTATAGACGTCCAAAGAAGCATCTGCTCAACATTGAGTTCCACGCTTATTGGCGTGTTTCCTATCCTGGCGAATAATTCCCACAACAGCAAGAAGAAATCTCATTTGGGCAATTAGTATTCACGATCTTCTTCTTTCTTTAATTGCCCAATTTTCATGACAGTAGGTGAGAGTTGAGACAAAAACTGAAATTGTGGATGATCGTGGCGTTGTGGGTATGTGTGTCGACCCCAACGCAACTTAACCTCGCTGCCTAGGTTCGATTGCCGGCCGATACGCCCAAAAATAATTTTCACGGTCCTACCTCATCCATCAAAGAGTAAACAGGAACACACAGCATTTTAATCCTTCTAGAAAAAGACCCCTAAAACTTCTCCAACTGATTCCATGGGACTCCACTAACATGTACAATTCATGGATTGGAAAGGACCATAACATCTGATTTGTCCACGTTAACCTTCAACCTAGAATCAACACTTACATTCACAAAACCATCGATTACGCTCCAATTCCGTCTGGAAGGATGGGAGAATAAGAGAGGAGAATCCCAATTTGATCCTTATATGAAAAGACGCATACTTGGCGAAGTCCAACGCCTATAGTGGAAGGTGTTGATTTACCACCGTTAACCCACAGCTGCTACATTTTGGGTATAGAGATTAAATTTCCCTCAAGAGGACCATCAATCCTTCAACACTTTAGAGTTCAACTCGAGGAACTCAGTCGTATGCCTTTTCCAAATCTACAAAACAACTGTAGATCGGTGACTCCCAAGCCTTCTCCAGAACCATTCCTAGAGTGAAAAGTTGGTCGATTGTGCTCTGCCAGGGCGAAAGCTGTACTGTTCATCCCCCATTCTGAACTCGGCAATAGCTCTTCAAGGCGAGTCCAAAACCTTAAAAGAGGTGTACGCCTACAGTCTTTTGTCCCCCTTTTTTGAAAAGAGGGCTAAAAAGTTCAGTTTGCCAATCATCAGGGGCCTCATCGCTTTCACATGCCAACTTAATGACACGACAGAGCCATCGAAGCATTTCTGGTCGGATAACCGGGATTGAGAAGCATTGACTTACTTATGTACATATGTATATATTAAATTTTTGTTAATAATGATATTAAATAAGAACATTTTAAATGAATATCTACCATGGGGTTGTCTTCTTTTGATAAAATTCAACCTTCGCAAATTTGAACTCTCACACAATGAGAAGAAAATGTTATCTGTTTATAAGTCCATCTTTGTCCTCGCAATGATCAGGATCGGCAATAGCAACAATTATTCCAACAAGGAATTTAATGATATGAAAAATGCTCAGAACAGTACTGATTCAGTTTTTTTTCAAATGCAACTTCCACCTCTCTTACCTACTCACAAATTAAATTACAGCTACTATTTAAAACAAATTCTAACCAAGAAGAGTTGATAACGAATCAACGCCTCGTGCCAATATCACTATCAGCAAGCAAAGCAATTTTCTAATGAGATATTGTATAATACATATTTTAATTTCTGATTGTGACTGATTGAAGAACAAGAATCAACATGAGTCTTCCTTGAGCTAATTCTACACACTCAACACAAATGTGATGAATGATTTAAAGCTTGCTCTGAGTAATATAAGTTGAAGTGCTATAAAGAGAACAAACACTTTGATATTCAAAGGGCTTAATGGTTACTGTAACTGTAAATACGATTACTTGCCACTTAAGACATTTAATTTGATTGATAAAACAAATGAACTTGAGAAAAGAAAACATTCGAACTGATTGTAAAAAATTACCATTTTATTTCCTTGGGCGATTCAGGCCTACAAATACAATATTTCCTTGCCTCCTTATTATTGATACATTCAGACTGGGTTGCATATGCATCCAACCTGCTGACATTGCTGAGGATATGGTAAGCTTTCAGAGTTCTTGAATATGCGACACTTGCTTCGAAACTAGCTTTTGGAACAACTGAAAATCGAATTCGATAGGTGACTGTATCGGAACTATTTGCGGAATGTTCATTCAGAGCTAGGTTTACTTTTACCTGGGCTTCGGCGATTTTATTAACCTTCAAGTTCAAACACGGCGGGGAAAAATTATTATTATTCAAGTATGAATTCAAGTCCGCAATTACTGCCTTAGTTGCCCCAACAACTTCTGCATTTCCAGTGGCGACATTTTCATACGGTGTGCAAGTGCACCAATGGTCATCAATGCCTGCTTCCTTACAGGTCCTTTCTGCAGGAACAGGAAGAAATACGCTCTGACAGTCAGGACAGTCATGTGCTTTTGATGTGTTTTCTGTTCGACCAGAGAGTCTAAGCAAATGATGTAATGTCATGTGTACATCGTAGGGACTTGTCAGACGATAGCGATTGATTTTGAGCGCGTTTACAAACATTGGATTCCATGCCCGAAACCAAGGAGGTAACCAGAGAAAAATGAATGGTAAGCGTTCATCCAGGAAACCCTACTTGAGGCTCCTGATGCTTCCGAATCTCGAACCGTGGTCACTGAATAAAAACACAATCGAATCGTCCAGTATACCACTGTCTTGCATCTCATCTATGTATTTGGCAATTCGGGCATCCATTGCAGATGCATCACTGAATGCATTGTGTGAAAATGTATTTGTCCAAAATAAACCAAAGTATGATTCACCCTTAAAGCGAGAAGCAAACTGCATTGCAAAATCGTAGACATACTCTGCAGAATGACGCGGCCCTATACAGAATTTCATACCGGATAGCTTCTTTATTTTAAGATTTTTTTCAATGGCTAACATAAACGGTCGGTGATAATAGTCTACGGGCTCTTTTATAAATCCTTTAGGCAAATAATTGAAGGTACTCATCCAGGCTTCATCTTCCGCGTATGCGGTTACATAGCCATTACTCTTAAACGTATCCCATATCAAGTTGCAATCATCTAGACCACCTGCCTTCTGGAGATTGCATTTATCTCGTATCGTTTTTATATTGTAGCCAGTAAGGATTGCCATTAAGTTAGGAAATGTGTTGTCATCAATCTACAAATAAAATATCAATTTACTGTTGCGATAAGGGTTAGTAAATCGGTACAGAAGAAATGTTCACAATGCCTGTGCCTGGCACCAAAATATCATATCTAAAAAAAAACAACAACAGACAAATTACCTTATTGTAGCCCCCTAATTCCAGCCAGTTGCCTGATAACAACTTTTTAGTCGTTTTGGGCATAGTTCGTCTCAAATTAAATCTTGACATTGTGTCGATTCCTAACATCAAAACACTCACAGCACGCGGAAGATCTGTACGATTTTTGTATGAATTTAATTTACATCGCACCTCAGGTTTTTCACGGACCAAAAAGTGGGCATCCTTTTGAGTTGCATTTTTATCTTTGCCCAAATCGCACTTTATTATTACACTGTCTATATCGGGTGGCAGCACATAACCGCTGGAAAAGGGTACACACTCCTTGAGCCTACGGAAAATGTCCATTTTATATGAGTACAGATTTTCTTCTGCATTC
Source organism: Eristalis intricaria (assembly GCA_964034865.1). NCBI lineage: Eukaryota > Metazoa > Arthropoda > Insecta > Diptera > Syrphidae > Eristalis > Eristalis intricaria. Next base: position 88,498,961 of record OZ035875.1, on the reverse strand, counting down.
TTACTTAAAATCTTCATCAATGCGCGCACCAGCCCCCGATCGCAGGACAGATTCATAACAACACGATATGTTACCTGCATTGTTATTTAAATTATCTTTTATTCGAAGAATAAACGTTTGTGAGTTCATATCAAATATGATTTGTGTCAGTAGCTCTTCATTTGAACATGATGAATAGTTCATCTTCTTAAAATGTCTCATTGCATCTTCAGTGAATGGATCCACGTCTGGCATATGACACGAGTTACTCCACACGAGGTATCCTTTTGGTGGTAGCCGATATTCTTCCAGATAATATCTAATTTTATTACTTGAAGTGTTTGGTGCCATATCTGAAATATCAATATAGAAATTTGCAATTTGCAATGTAAATAAATTTGAGGCGATCACTGTACCTTGTTTGGTGGAGGACGAATTCCATGGAATAGAGTTGTATTCGACTATGAGAATCAAAATCGCAGTAGCTAGACCAGCTTTGAAGCAGAAGAGACATATTGCTTTCTTTAAAACGTTCGTCGCCGGCTGCATTCTTCTTCAGAATGTTAGCAGTATGTGGACACATGATTGGGCTTGTTTCAAAGATATCATTATACATATTATCGACACTTCAATCTTGTTTAATCAATTTATTAGGTGTATACAGAGGTGCGGAGTTATCGTGTGTACATACGTGCAATTAAAAAATGTTATCGGTGATATCCATGTACAATAAATCTTTATTTGTAAGCCAAATAAATGCAATCAGTAAAAACAAGTATTTCCGACAAAAAATGTATTTATTTAATTATCTTCATATAATTATTTAATATTTATTAATTATTTATGTATTATATATAATATTTTCTCCTTAAACATTTTTTTATTTAATATACAAGTGCATTTAGGCGAGGAAAAAATAAACGTATTGCGATATGTAAAAACAGTTATGACTGAATTGAGAGAGGCAGGCATGGAAATTGTATTAAAATTACCTCAGCTACATATCGCTGTTTTCAAGATTGAAACTGCAAGACAAACTGTAGTCCAAACTGGTCATCTAGAAATTTTGAGAAAAGTTGAACACGACGGGGCTCTTTTTATTGGGCCTTTAATTGATTTAGCAACATTCACATACGACAACACGTTAACAACTGGTCATTTAAATGCCGCATATAATTTTCAGTCAGGAGGGGCTTACGCACTTGACAAAATTTCATTCGGGTCGATCCCACGACAGCTCAAAAATTGTAGACACCGTCGAAAATCAAATAAAAACATGGAGCAGATATTCGTCGATGGTCAAAATCAAATTCATGATCCACTTAAACGAGGCGGGGAAAACCCGTACCTCAGGTCTTCAGCACTGGACCATCTCCCGCTTCAGGGGTTATGCCCAATTGGAACCAGGCGAGTTTCTGGACTTGATTCAACTACCTCGTCCTGGGTCTTCCAAGCGGTCGCCTACCTGATGGAATACCATACAAGGCACGCTTCGGAAGTTGTCCCGTGATGGGGACATTCGTGCCGCGTGACCAACCTATCTAAGAATAGATCTGTATAAAAGAAGCAGCTGCTCAACATTGAGTTCCACGCATACAGCCGTATTTTCCATCGCAACACGGCGAGTAACACCCATAACAGTACGAAGAAGTCCAATCTCGGCAGTTTGCATTAGGCGTCTTATTATTTCGTTCATTTCCCAACACGACAATAGGTGAGAGTTGAGACAAATACAACAGTTGAAAATCGGGCCTTGACACAAAGCTCGGCCTTCATGATTACAAATCTTTCAAAATTGAGCCAACTTGGCCAATGCTAATAGTCAGCTTCACTGCTCCAATCACTTCTGAATAAAACCTCGAGATACTATAACTTCTCCCCCTGCTTCAATGGGAATCTACTAACATATAGAGTGCATTGAACATGCGTTCTAAATATTACCATAAACTCTGATTTGATCACGTTAATCACAGAATCAACTTATGCGTCCACAAACCGATAACGACCTTGAGTTACGTCTGGGAATGTGAATGTGAGGATAACGAAGTCATCTGCAAAAGGAAGATGACTTACAATGAACTATGGATGTTCGATGTTAGCAAAAGAAAACCTATTATTAATTGGGGATTTGGAATAATTTTGGAAAATGCTTTGAGCTTCTTGGTATTTTGTCTATTCTTTCATTCTTGGTTTTTGACGTGAAGAATACATGTTGATTATGTACATACATTATGTAGATAGTTTTTTACCCTAGTAATGAGATATAATATCGATGTTAACGAATATCGATGTTTTGAGTTATATTATTATCGGTCATCGGTGTTGACATCGACATCAACATAGATGATGAAGGTAAATAATTACCAAGAAAATGCATTAATAAAATAAATTATAATAAATTATAAGAATTTTTTGTAAGTTAATTTGAAATTCAAATTCAGCTCCTTTTGCTATTACACCGCAATTTTTGCATTTGAAAATGCAAATGCACACTCAGGTGAGTCGTATTGACACAAGGGTTAATATTCACAATTACTTTTTGATGCAGTACGGGACCTTCCAAGTGCGAGAGCTTCCTCCACTGACTATCTCTTATTATTCATGCCGACTATGCAAAACGGCGGATTTACTGCGGAGGGCTTTCATCCGAACTTCCACACTGTTATGGAAACCGACGGATGAACGATATTATCGGCGCAAATGGCCTCCTAAGGGATCATCTTTGATCAGCTGTTTTCTGTGAAACTAATTATATGGATGGAATTGGCTTTTTTATGGACTTTAAAGGGAAGGAAAATGATTCCCCAGAAATTCGTTGTAAAATAAGAAGTAATTGAAACCGGAAGATGATTCTTTCATTTACATTACATCAAAAGAATGTTATTAAAGCATTTCTTTAAAATATCCTCTGTCGCAATGGCTTATCACGCAATTGGTACTTCAAAAAGTAGGTTCAATAATAGCCATAGCAATGATCGTAACATCGTAGACGCTTGGAAAAATTGGTGCCGGCAGCCGGTGTTGCGGATCTAGACAGCATCATTATTCTCCAAAGAAGTCTATAGAGATTATTAAGGTTTGCGCTGCACTACCTAACATACGCATTTATTGTAATGTGAATGATGAAAAGTCTTGCAAATACTAGAATAAATAAATGAAGTTAAAGAGAGTTGTTTGGAATCTTTGCAGTTCTACCTTCAGAACGAATCCAATCCGAATTCTAAATTCACTGAATTAATTCAGGGTATTTTTTGGTAAAGTTCTTGTGTTGTTGTTTCTTTTAAATCTTAAATGTAAAACTTTATGTTGCACCAACTCATTTATCTTCCTAGAAATCCGTAAGCAATTTGATTCGGATTGAAAATGTCATAAAATCTATGGTGTGTAGATGAATTGAGTTTTCCATAATACCATTTTTTACACTACTCTACCGACAGCAAAAATATATCCCAACTTCAAACCCCAACTTTTTCTTTGTTTACTCAAATTTCTTTTTTTTTGTTTCTAATCATCTACTATGCATTCTAGAAGTATCAAGGCAACTGCAAGTCTATCTGATTGGGCCTTATAAACAGTTTCCTGTGAGCAAGGTTGAGCTACACTCATGAAATCAAGAGTCAGTTTCCCTAAAAAACAAAACAAACAACTTGGCAAATGATACTCATATATGGCTACCATTATCCTTTCGGTTCATCAAGAAGATTCGCCAGACACGCAGATGGTAAGGCTATAAACATGCGAAATTGCTCTCAGGCAACTTGGGTCGAAAGGCTTAAAAACATACCAGATTTTGATTAATATGATTGTATTTATTTGTTTCATTACATATTATAAATTCAAATTAAATGTTCTTTTTTTTCATCTAATGCTTCAGCTTGCATAAACAAAATCGTTTTTATATTCTATTTATAAATATTTTCTTGAAAAATTGAAATTAAATTAATTTAAGAGCAATTAAAAACGTATATACACTACAAGAAAAGAGAAACAAACATTAAATACGAAATAACATTTTGGAATGTCTCGAACAAATGAAAGCGATTGACACTTTTCTTTTTATTAAATTTGCGAAGAATGCTTGTGATAAATAAGATAACTACATTGCAATTGTCAGCATCACTAGTTCAAAGGATCGAAAACAGTATTCGACAGTAAATTCGTCGACTTGAAGTCACGCTTTAAAGTCGAATTGTCATGTGCATTTTTAAAGAAGACTTTTAATAATTTAATTAAATAAAAAAAAAACATTAGTTCTCATAAAGAAATAATGGATCTCCTTTGCTAGCGAGGCGCCAATTGGCAACTAGAAGACTCTCAAGAATAAAAACTCACATTAAATTACATAAGCTAATACGAAAAAAAAAATTAAATTAAAATAAAACAACGAACGTCGAACTGAGCACTTTGTGCTGGCACTCTAACGTTCACCGTTGACTGTTCGTTAGAAAGATTCTCTTTACTTCCACAATGGCATTGGTTGTTGCTGCACTAGAAATTCGGCAGGAGCAGTGATAAATGCTGGGGCGGGACAACCTAAAATCCACAATAAATATATTAGTCACAAAATAAAAGAATTTACATTTTTTTTTTCATTCAACTTACGGCAAACGGAACAGGTCTCTTCGTCTGTGCCATCACCGCAGCCATCACGACCCGAGCAGACAATAGCTGTCGATCTGCAACGTCCGTTACTGCACCTGTGTGGGCAATAAGCATTGATTCCAGTGTTGCTACTCCTACTGGTGCCACCAATACTGTTGCTGTTGCCATCGACAACTGCAGCTGTTAACAATCTTAAGAAGATATTCGGAACAGATCGTGATCCACAAAGATGTGGCGGTTCGTCACTGCCATCCTTGCAGGAGATAATTGCATTGCAATACTCATATTCTGGCAGACACTCGCCACTGTTGCAACGGAACGTGTTCGGTGGGCATTGACCACTCTCGGTCCTCAAGGAATTACATTCGATTTCATCCTCGCCGTGTGGGCATTGTTTTCTACCATCACAGAGAGCAGCACGACTTATGCAACGTCCACTGTGCTCGCAACGGAAGGATTCCGTTGGGCATGTTTGGTTAAATCGTGCATTAAAAGTACATTCTTCATCTGAAGCATCTGTGCAATCTGGGCGACCGTCGCAAACGAAGAACCATGAGATGCAGACTCCACTCGAGCGGCACTATTAGAAATTAAAAGCGTATTCATTATAAATTACTGAATCAGTCGGGTGTGGGGTTGGTTAGAACTTACTTGGAATGTTCCTTCACTGCATCCAGTACGTTCGGCACTGCATTGTTTTTCGGCTCTCTTCGAAGTACAATCACATACGCCCCGATCGTTACAAACCGTATATGGGTCAGCCAGTTGGCATTGTTTGTCGTTGCTGCATTTCAAGCCTAGGGAAACAGGTCCGTTGCCAAGCTCAACACGCTTGCGAATTTCTAAACATAGAAATGGCATAAGAATACAATGAAATAAGCGCCTTATTAATACATCACAAAGGAAAAGAATATCAGAAGTACAAGAATAATGAATAAGAACTTAGGGGCACGATCGGTGAGCTGGAATGCAGCAGCTTACCTGGCTTTGTTAGGAAGGCATCAGTATTCATATATGATGAAGGAGTTGTTGCGAATTCGTCTTCCACTGGCATGAATGGTTTAAGGGTTGTTGCCACTGGAGCAGCTGGCTCCATGAGTGTGACACGACTCGCCAGCCCAAGCATTGTTTGTGTGGTAATTTCTAAAATATTAGGAATTTCTGTGGTGATGGTCTCATCAATGCTATTATCTTGGATTGGAGCCGGTGTAGTTTCGACTACCAGATTATCGGACATCAACTCTTCGCGGTCATTGGATGATACAAATGACAAATCGAAGGGCAGCTCTTCCGGTGACAGTGTTTGTGTTTCGGAGGCATTTTGATCATATTCCGCTTGTGCAAGTGGAGTTGTAACTTCGTCTAAATCGACTTCATCTGATTGTGCTCCCATCAACAACTCGGACAAAATAGTTGGATAGTAAACTCCTGCGGGCGGTGTCTGCCCCTTTTGAGAGGATCCCTCAGCCTTAAGGTCATCATTGAGATTATCTGGAAGAATGGTTGTCGCTCGCTCTACCTCGTCTTCTTCGTCCATCAAACCATTTAGTATGCTAAGAACGGATTCATTCTCATTGAATTCTGTATTCTCTGGCATCATCACGTCACTGGAAGGTTTTACTTCGTTCTCAGATGAATTGATTTGGTCGTTAGAATTCATTGGGGTTGGGTCTTCAGAGGATATAGTTTCTGCTAACTTCTCATCGTTCTTCACCTCTGTTTCGGTGTCTTGCTCCACTGGTTCATCAACCAAATGATGATCTTCGAATTGTTCGAATTTTTCGATTTCACTGTAATCAGACTCCACGGCGGGTGTGGCCACTGTTTCACTATCAGCTGCAGAAGGCACGGCTTCCATAACTTCACTTTCATTGGCATTGACTACATTCTGTGACTCGCCTGCCAATTGACTGTTATCTACGCTCACTGCGGGGTTTTCATCGACATTAGGTAGGGACTGTGCGTCCTCTAATTCGAAAGTTGGGTGGACAGGTGTCAGTTGTTCGTGACCAGCATTTTCTTGTTCAAGGGGCTCGGTTTCTAGCTTTTCTTCATCAACAGTATCTGATGGAAACGCAGGCATCTCTCCGTCTTCGGCTGGTGGCTGATTTGGACTCGTTCCAATAACAGTTTCACTCTCATTGTTTTCAACCGATTCTCCAACTACATTTTCTTCCTCAGCACTAAGCTGGGCTTCGTTTTCTGATACTTTGGAATTTTCCTCTTTATCAGCCGAAAGAGATTCACTTGGAAGTGCGTCTTCGGTGGCAATAATGTTGTTCGCATTAGCATCCTCTATCGATTCTCCAACGATGTTCTCCGAATTTTGAATATTATTTATTTCAGCATTTTTGTCAGTTTCCTCTTCGTTGCTGAATGCCAAGGCTTCCTGTGATCCATCGAGTTGATTTTCCTGAGAAACTACTTCTTCGGATTTAACTGGGGCTTGTGACTCTTGTTCAGGAAAGTTTGGTAATTGTTGCTGAAAAGTCTCAGAGCTATCCAGAGTGTCTATATACTCTGTTGCCATTGTCATATCTTGTTCAGGCTCATTTTTATTTTCATCGGCTTCTGCTTGGGGTTCTGCAGGCAATTCTCCTTGTAAGATTTCTTGGAGTGTGATAGGAACCACTGTTTGTTCTGTTGGTGCATCTTCCTCCTGCATTTGTTCATGAGATTCTTCCTGCAGAACGTCTTCCAAGGTTGGGGGTGCCTCTTGCTTTACATCAGTATTGTCTTGTAAAGGCAAGCCTTTCTCAGGTTGTGCTAATTCTGGCTGGGGTTCTAGTTCCTCCTGATTACTTTCAATCGCTGGTAACTTCTCTCCGGAGTCGTTTACTTCATTCTGTTCTTCTTTTACTACATCTTCCAAAACTTCTTGGCTATTTGCGGGTATGGGCTGTGATTCTTCTTGACCTTCTAGTTGGATTTCATTGTTTTCCATATCTATCTGTGATAGGATTTGGTCTGGTGCAATATGTTCTGATTCCGAAATTGGGTTTGCAACAAATTCTTGTTCTTGTTCTTGGGATTCTTCTTCTTGTGGTTGTGATTCAAGAACCTCCTGCAAAGCGATGGGGGCTACATTTTCCTCAGGATCTGAAACAATATTTTGTTGATCTTCTGCGGCCATTTCATTGGGTGTTGGATCTTGTGGTGCTTCTTGAGATGCGTCTTGTGTTGTCTCCTGTGGAAGAATTTGCGGCACCTCAGGAATAGCCTCTGCATTCTCTGTTTCGTCTACTACTGGATGCAATTTATCGTTATTCAGATTCTCAACAAATTCTTGAACATTTTCTTCCTCCTTTTGTGTCTCTCCCTGCTCTAGATTTTCTGAAGAGTTTTGTTCCACTGCTTCCTGTGATTCCTGTTCGGCATATGTTTTTTGTGGAACCTTTTCCACGATATTACCTTGTATAAAGTTGACAACAGAATCTACTTCCTGCTGCACTGGGGTCTCCATCAAGGTTTCAGATATTTTGTTTTCACTGTCTAAGCTTTGTTCTTGTTCTAGATCGGCATTGACGTTTGTTTCAGAGGACTGATTATCAGCGGATTGTTCTTCATTGTTGCCCTCAGATAGTTTTTCCTCATGATTTTCCGAGAGATTGTCCAAGTCTTCTTGAGAGGCGGTAATTTGTTGATTTTCATTTAATGATGGGTCAACAATTTCTGAGGATTGTGGCACGATATTCTCTTCAGCCTGAGCGTCATCCGCCGTTTCTGTGTACTGTGCCTTGATGTTCTCTTCCTGCGGCAGTGTCTCATCAATCTGCTGTATCGGTAGTACTTGATTATCTTCTTGAAGTTCCTCCTCTGGGTTTTGCAATACTTGTTCTTGTGTTAAAGGCAATTCATTATTTTCTTTATAACTCAAGGAATTCTGGTCGTCATTGTCGTTTGATGGAGACACTTGAGCGTCTGTTGACTGCTCCACATTAGCTTCTTGTTCGATATTTTCAGTTTCTGATTGAATCGAATTTTCATTCTGTTCCAGGCCCACCTGTGTGGCGGTTTGCTCTTGACTCTGATTCACAATTTTTTCTGCTTGGGGATCTACTTTCTTTTGTGCTGCGGAATCTATGTTAATTTCTTCCAATTCGTTGTCTTCGTTTTGTTCAATTGGTATAGTTACTGCTGGAATGCTTTCACCACTTCCATGCTCGTTATTCTCCTCAGAGTTCATACTTGTGACTTCACCGTACATGTCTATGTTCGCTTCGGCTTCTTCATCGGTTCCTTCAGACTCTCCTTGGCCGGAACTTGGGCGGTAATGAGATTCTTCCAGTGGAGAAACATTCATTTGTCCGTCTTTTTCCGACTGTTGCTCACCTGACTGGTTGTTAACTTCATTAGCATTGTCCGTAATTTTAACATCTTCAGCAATCATTTCTTGATCCTGGTTACTTAATGATTGCTCCGATTCTTCTGGCTTCAGGTCAGACATCTGTTGTGCCTCTTCGTTTATCGATTCTGGTTCGTTTATATTCTGCGGGATGTCTTCGTTATTTAGTACTGTTTCCAACGACTCGAAGGGATGATTCATTTCCGCTTCTGGTACGTCTGGATTCGTACCTTGCAATTCTTCTTCTTCAGTGCCTTGTTTTTCATTCAATACCAACTCTGTTTTGATCACTTTCTCATTTGTTTCGGAAATTTGATCAGATTCTGCTTCTCCGAACTTAACTTGCTGATCTACGTCAGATAGTTGCTCTTGATTTTGCCCCTCTTCCATTGGCATTTGTTGTTCAAAGACTGTGGGTTCTTCTGGTGCTGGTTCTACATTAGGTTGGAGGTCAATGTTTTCAACTTGATCCACTTCTAATTGCTGTACTTGTTCTGGTTCTATGGGGTTCTCTTCATTCGAGTTCTGTGCAGTCTCAAGTAGTTGCTCGGTTTGTTCGTTCAAATCGGCTTGTTGCTCCAACTCAGCAGGTTGAGCTTGCTCTGTTTGTTTGTTTTCTTGTTCTTCGAAAGCAGCTTCTTGTTCTGGCTCAACTTCTTGTTCGAATTTAGTCTGTTGTTCTGGTTCAAAATTCTGTTGTGACACTAACTGTTGGTCTAAATCAGGTTGCGCTTCTAAACCAACTTGTTGTTCCTCCGGTTCTGATTCAGTTTGTTCTTCCAAATTAGCTTGGTGCTCTAAATCAGTTTGTTGTTCCAAATCTGTCTGTTGCTCTAATTCAGTTGGTTGTTCTAAATCAGCTTGCTGTTCCAAACCAGCATCCTGTTCCACATTACCTTGTTGAACTAAGTCCGTTTGTTGTTCCACTTCAGCTGGTTGTTCTAAATCAGTTTGTTGTTCTAAAATTGCTTGATGTTCTAAACCAGCATTTTGTTCCACATTTACTTGTTGTTCTAAGTCTGTTTGTTGTTCCAAATCAGATTGTTGTTCTGAACCAGCTAATCCGGCTTGTTGTTCCAATTCAGATTGTTGTTCTAAAATAGCTTGTTGTTCTAAGCTAGATTGTTGTTCCAAGACTTCTTGTTGTTCCAAATCAGATTGTTGTTCTAAAACGGATTGTTGTTCTAAACCAGCTTGTTGTTCTAATCCAGCTTCTGGTTCTAAGTCTGTTTGTTGTGCTAAACCAGATTGTTGTTCCAAATCAGATTGTTGTTCTAAAACAGCTTGTTGTTCAGCTGGTTGTTCTGGCTGCAATTGTTGTACATTTTCTGGTTCTGGCACAACATCCTGCTCAGCTTGAGATTGTTCTTCAGTCTCTTTTTCTACAGCCAATTCCTGTTCTTCTGGCGCTGCTTGTTGTTCTACCTCTGATTCGAATACTGGATCTATCTGTTGTTCTGTTTTAAGGTTTTGTTCAGCGGGAACTTCTTGGTTCTCGGTTTCCTGATCAGACTCTGGTTGCTGCTCTACTTCGGGCTGTTCTTCGATATCAGCGAGCTCTTCAAAGTTGACATTCTGCTGTTCTTGCTCTGTCTGACTTTCGGACTCAGCCTGCTGTTCTATCACTGACTGTTCCTTTTCCACTGTTTGTGGTAGTTGTTCTGGCTCCGCTTGCTGTTCTGAGCTCTCTTCTAGTCCTTGCTCGATATTCACATTTTCAACTGTTTTCACATCCTGCTCAACTTCTTCCTCTTTCTCGCCAGGTGTCTGTAATTCGATCTCCGATTGCTGCGCCTGTTCTGGTAATTTTTCCTGTTCCACTTGTTGTTGTAGCTCAGTCTGTTCTTCTGGTTCGAGTGGCTCTTCCTGATCTTGACTTTCAGCATTAACGCCTTGTTCATTTGTGTTACTAATTGGAATATCTTGTATCTCATTATTTTCAGATCCTGTTGCTGCGGATGCCCCAATGGTTGGAGTTTCTAATAAAATCGTCTCCTGAGCTTGAGGAATTTTGTCCTCAGACTGTTCATCATTTTCAATTTTGTATGGATAGTCATCGCTTTGTACCGGCTCTGCAACCAATTCCACTGGACCTGATGTCGAACTGGTTTGGTATTTGTTCAAAGCGTCTAGTCCTTCGGTTTCCACTGCCAAGTCTTCGCCACCAGCGAGCTCATTCGATGCACTAGAAGTCAACTCTGGCAGTTTCACTGAATCCGGCGACGCTGGTACGGTGGCTTCTTCGGTGTTCAATATAGGCTTGCCCTGGGTAGAAGTTTCAATGTGGGATGAAATGAGATCGATTGGTCTAAAAACTGTCGGTGGGGGAGTGATCATAGGTGTGTATGTTGAACTTGGGTTGACGGCTACATCACTTTCGATACCATTGGAATCAGCTCCAATGCATATTCCTCCATATTGTTTCGCTGGGGATGTGCACTGACAACGGCCAAATAGATTTGGAATGAGGAAGTCACAATGACTCTTCTTATCGTTCATTTGACAATGAGCGTGACTGTAGCAGACTGCTCCTGGATGTGCGGCTGAAAAGAATAAAAGGAATCTCTTTTAACTTCCTCAAGAATAGAAATGTGTATAATGATTGTTTAAATGTGACAAAATGTAGCGAAAATGAGTTTGGGTTAAGGGAACGAGTTTTTTCCCTCTAAACGTGAAAAGGGAGACAAATCGATTACCTACTGATCATTCAAAATACAGAGTACTTTATAATGGGTGTTCTTTTAGATTCTCAATTTTGTGATCAGTACTATTTATTCTGTATTAAAATTGGTTAAATAATTAAATTTGAAAAAATATACTTCGCAGTTTTGTACATGTACAAATAATTCAATATGTTATTTCAGTAAATTATAAGTGTGAACATAATAAAGAAGTGATGTAGCTGTATCTTCCAAAACATTAGTTTTACCGGTAAACGATGTAGAAGAATTCAGCTTCTATTATTTTTTCCTTTTATTTTATACATGAGTAGATATTATATGTTGATTATAAGAAAACGAACAAACTAATTATAATCGCCTGTAGATTCGAGTGTTGTTTCTTCATCTTATGTTAGACTTAAGTCAATTTCAATAAATATTCTTTTTGCGTCCACCCTGTGAGGAAAATTCCCGGAAAATTCCTATAAGAAAATGCAATTATGTGCGTATCTATATAACCCGTGCACGATTTAAACTGTTGCAATTTAAAAGTATCAAAGCTAATTCTCCATCAGAAACATTCTTTAGTTTCTTAAAGTCTACAGCACAGATGCAATGAGTTGCCTATTCATTCCAGTTCACCCGTAGCATGCGTGGCTGAGTTGTGAAGGCTGATAGAATGAAGTGAGTAAAACCTTACACCATATACCGTTTGAGCTTCTTATAAACGAAGTGTAAAACGGAAAGAAAAACAAAATCAGGCCAGACTATCAGACGTGCACTGACGCGAGACGGGATTCCTTCCGGCTTGGTAACCCAGTCTATCGATCTTGTATCAGATCGTACACTCCACCTTTTTCAATCAAACTGCATACACGATCATATTCCCATGGCCATGAAGTATGTGTATACTAGAACCAGCAAAGACTGATTGACGATTTTCAATTTAATGAGAATTGCTCTCTTGAAGATGGATAGAAGAAGTACGTTGCCATTGACGTTGTCGATGTCGTTGTCGTCGTTGTCTTCGTCGTCGTCGTAGTCGTTCCCATCACCAGCATGGTAGATCGGTTAAGTGATGTAAGCCATACACGGGATGATCGGTAAAAGAAACAGTGGTCCGGGCAAAAACACATTTTCCTAATTGACATTCAATAATTACTCACTAGACGATGGTCTTCGAAAGGAGAAAAGGATAATCCAACAATGGGTGCATGGAACACAAACAGCTCCCAAATATAGTCAATGGGGTCGCTGTGGCAAGGTAGGAAGAATACACGTTCCGCTCAAGTCAATGCCAATCAACGATTAGGTTGACGATGCAGTTGCTGCTACCACTGACATGTTCAACAGCTTCTGTCCCGTTGTTATTCCGGAATTGAACGTTTACGAATCTAATAGGCTCTATCCTACACAAGTTAAATAGAATTCTCCCAACTGGAACCGGGGACAAAGTGCAGTATTTCCATTTTTTCTAACACAAATTGGTCGGTAACTGCGAAAGTACGGATAATCTCACCGATCGAGTTTCTCCAAGGGATTATTCCTTGAATTTTGTTGAAAGAAATCACATTAAATTAATTACGAAGCAATTTTACCTTATCGTTCGAACTTTTCTATGGCGGCAGAAATCGAAGTAATTAATCGTTGTGCTAGTTAAAGTTTTACAATGTAATGGAGCATAAAGATGAATATCATAGTCCAAAGCAAATAAACACAACAAAATAGGTACGTGATGGATGAATAAAAACGATGGATAGTCTTCCAATAAATAATGGAAATGTATTTGAGGTTATGTGCCGGTAATCATATTAAATGGTTGCCGGCTTTCAAGGCAGAAACACACAGAACGGATAAAGGCCGAAGCCTTTCCAATTTTGTGCTGCCTTTCTTTCATTTCAGTTCATTCAATCAGGCAGTTAAAGCATCAACATCTGATAAATAAATTTTATGACTAAAAACTTAAGTAGAACATTAAAATATTTTTCACGATGTAAAATGAAAAAAAAAAATGCTTTAGGGCTATTCATAAAAATCGGTGCCGTTATGTACAAGCACGTGCTGCTAGCAGTGTCCATAAAGCTATAAGGATAGATTGAATTCTTGTAGGCGAGATGGCGACCACGGCAATTAATTCGCCTGCCATTAAGAACAGCTTAATTGAATAACGTACGTCCAACTAGCTTTAGGATTTATAGCTTTGTCCTATAAATTTCTATATATGGTCATATCTGTTCACATACAACTGCACAAAATACCTTGCAAGCTGTTTGGAGTTGATGGTGATTAGAATTCCGCATTCCACTTTAAACGGATATTTTATTACACATATTACAAATGAGGTTTCCAATTTTTAGTAAAAGGTAGAAATATGGCATAAAAAATGTATAGTTGATGATCAGGCATGATAAATTATGTGAACATTACGGCAGTGTGTACTCATCGAAATTGTTCTAAAAATATAAGAAACTACTCGTATTTTAATTATTTTTCGTAAAACAGATTGTTAACGCCTGTGCTAGCATCTCAACAACGGCATTATCCTCCTTTCCCTAATTGCATCATCTTCTTATTTACACGTGCACGTACAGCAGAAGCATAACTTGACTGCAAATATCTTGCAAACTTACATATGTATTTATTCAAACCGATTTTGGCTTCAAGAAAACACATGTACAAAGTATGATAAGATTGAATATGGCATGGATACTATTTTATATGTACTCGTGTGTTGGTCCGCTGACTGGTTCACGGATGATGGCTCGGAATAAGAAACAGATACAAGGTTTGTCGACCTTTCGCGTGAGTGGCGAGAGGTACACACAGAACACATAATACAATGAGAACAAGAAATTCAATTCTCGGTAACCGTCCGCGGACACGGATTCTGTACTACTCTGTGGCCAATCAACAAATTAAGATGGACAATCAGAAGATCCGAAATCCAGTTTTAAATATAACTAAATATAACCCTCATTTTTTTGGCGACTACTAACTTTCTATCCATGGCCCATTGGATATTTTGCAGATTAATGAAGAAAATTAGTAAAGAAGTCAGGAAGTGGTTCACCTACATTTTGTGGGGAATTAAAATTCAACATCTGATCTGACGCAAGCTTTTGAATTTAAAACATTTCTTTTTTGTTTTATTTTTGAAGCAAAATATTTCCATCTCATCGAATACGAATATGGGTTAACACATTTGGCCTGAACACACTTTACGGATTAAGCTTTCATTTTCTATTCATCTTGTTCTTCTGTCTTTCATTTGCGTGCTACTTTATACGGCTCTTATTGGGATTACAATAAATCTTCTTTATTGTTAGGATTAACTTATTTTTCATTTTGGAAGTTTTCTTTTGCATTCTTGCACATAAGAATGTACAATGTACAATGGAAATGTTGCTGCTAAAAATATATGTGATTGGTTGGGTGATTATTATGGGCATAATTAAATGTGAATTTGGTTTTTACTTAGTCAAATTATTGGTAATGTCTTATTTGCTTTTTATTTTGCGAAATAAATTAAATAAAAAATACTATTGTACCACCTGCAGCACCTTACTGAGTCCCTGAAGACGTTCAGAAAGTATATCTATATAGAAAGATACTGCTACTTCAAAACTCTCCACTTGCAAAAGGAAAGTAGCACGTTTGACATTAGCTAGTTTTACAATTTTACCTCAGGAGCTTCATTTTTGGATGAAAAGGGAAGAAAGTCTTTCAACTCAAAAGATACTGCTACTTCAAGAGCAATCAAGAGAATAAACATAAATGATACCTGTCACCATAAAAACCATCTTCGTTGAGCTTCGTTAGATTTTATTTTCCTTCAGTTCGGACATACAGAATCATTTTAGGATTCAGTACACTGAGAACAAGTGCATTTATGAGTTTTATGAGACCATATTCAATCAAATTATTGTTTCTATTGATGTTTTGTATTGATTATGTAGTTGAAGATAGTTTTATGAGCGTTTGCAGAGATACCAAATCAACACTACTTGGATATTTTGCAAACTAAATACATGTAAGATCCCTGTGATATTTGTATTTATTCATCAATGAATATGAGTATACAATGTTCACTGGATCTATGTGTCGGTACTATTAACATATCCATCTAGTCTACACTTAATGTCATCAGTCCCACATATCCAGATGGATACAAGTGCACCTACTAATGGACATCATTTGTACCAATTGTGCTTGCAAACATAACTTTTTGTTTTCTTTCCATCCACACCCACTTGATGATAAAACTTTCAGAATCCAAAGCGAAGAGAGATCTATCAAAGTCTTAACTGAAGTGACACAGTAAGCAAATCATACAACATTTGGAATGCCTTACACATTTCAATACGGAGAGCTACATACATAAATACCTACCTAGGTGCAAAAATGACTCACTTCACATCCATCAAGAAAATTACTATTCCAAGCGCATTTTAGTAAGTGACACACTTTCATCCATTTCTTGAGCAGAAAGACCAACCATTCCAACACATTCCGCTCAAGACAGAATGAACGGATGAACGAGAAATAAATAACAAATCCAATATGAAATATGGCAGAATAATCAAATTGTGCTCGTAAAAATGAAAAAACAACGCTCAATCGCACACATCGCTTGTTTCCGGGAAAACATACAAGGAATGTTAACTCCAGCCCACCCTAATGCAGCTACAGCACGGTCGTCATAAAATCTAAACCAACATCATGGCGCAGCCTCATTATAATCTGTTCGTGGTCAAGTCAAACTCTTTAGAAATGAGAAAGGTGGTTTCTTGGTTTTCTCAGACATACTCCTGCTGTTTTGCCCGTAAAGCGACATTTAGGTTAGAGCCAATATGCGAGTGTAGACAAATCCGGCACTTTTCTAAATAACTGAACTCATTTCTGGTCACAAATTGAGAAGATTTGTTAATTATTTACGTCTCGAAAATTCCCTATAAAGATTCGATTCTTTCCAACATGCAGAACATAAAATGGAATGTTGTAAGACATTTTCAAGATCAGACTGATAGAAGCGACAAAGCATAGGAAACAACAGCTCCACGTAATTCATTACAAAATAACTTTCATTAGCCGCAAACAATTCAATTGAGAAGGCATGCTTCTTTCAGACAGCACCCGAGCTTACTTGGCCTCACTTCTTTTACCGGCTCCTTCTTGCTCTTCTCTATGGTATGTCTTCGTTTCTTTCTTTCTTTCTCTTAGTCTCCACTTCTCCATGAGTATAGACGTGTCCAACAATGTGTCTAACGTTGGCGGCGTTGGTGTCCAATAACAAACCAAACCAGACAAACTGGACGTGAATGGGATCGGATTCCGGCTGGTATTTTTTTTTTTTTCGTGTTGTGTATATGGTGACAGTAATCGCGTACGATTTGTCAACGATTAATCATTATGCTATGGATACGCATACAATCATTGACCGCATGGTGGTCGAATGCTAATCGATTGATATAGTCTTTCATTAATTAATTGACTGCTGATAGTAGATTGTGATCATTCATAACTTCTTTGAGACATGTACATGTGGATCCATGAATAAGTGAAAGTGTCTAGTTATCATGAGTTCATATCTTCAGTCACAGGACATTCTTGCTACAGAAGGATGAGTTACGACTAGTGATTGATCTCGAACATATGTGCGTCCCTGTGTATAGTAAATCCCATGTGCATTTGTACATATATAAAACTGGCGGCACGCAATCTACAACGATCAGTAACAAAAATTGAGAGTGAGCTCTTTCAGGCTTGATTGTCAGAAGGACTGGTTAAAAAGGAATGCTGCCAAGTGTTGTAGAGCTATTAACAGAATAACCGGATACTATTATCTATGTATATGAGAACAGAGATTTTTTCTCTCTTTAATCAAACCCTTCATGAAAGTGACTTCTGCCCAAAGTATAAAACAGGATACAGAAAATGTGTGCAAATGGTGAATAAGGATTGTACTTGAGTGACATTGATCTTCTATTTTGCATGTCTCGACTTGAATTTACACTGAGTGTAAACGAAATCAATCTTAAACTGAATGAATAGAGACAGTGTTAAAAAAAATGCATTCACAATGAAGTGCCTTTAAGTCAAATACCTCAACAATTTAAAATTAATCTATTGAAGAAGTCAAACGACTCTTTCAATTTGTCCATGTACATAAAGAAAAAAGAAAAAAAACCTCACAACTAGCACTATAAGTCATCCTGTTTACTAAGCAGCTCACCAGAATGACCCCATTGATTTATTGCATTCTACACCGTCGAAGATGATCAGCCATTAGAATTCTCTTACCCGTATTTACAGCATCTATTGACTTAACCGCAACAGCTGAGATGTAAACAATTCCATCTACTCGGAGATAAGTATATTTACACAAACGATTGATGCTCATCGGTGAGATGATGCTTTATGTAGAGATGTATATAAACCCATGTGTATTTATGACTACATACATAAATAAAATTTGTAAAGGAATAAAAAGCTGAAAAAGAATTGAATCACTTACGTCCAAGGCATGTATGCTTCCGAAACTGCAAGAATCCCTCTACACAGCGACAAGCACCATCCAAACAACTGCTATTTGCTACTTTCATCGTACACTGATCGGCTAAAATGCAGTCACCTCCGAGAAGTTGTGCTGTAAAAGAATGAAATCATATAAGTAGATATCATGAGTGGGTTTTTAAAGACATAAAGACACGTTCTTAAAAGTCGCAGGGTACCACTATGTTTACCTTCTACAATGTAGACAAATATTGAATGAAATGGACGAACAGAATGGTGCAGACTGTTGGATAGAAAATTTTCTAAGAATGCATCTGTTGGCTGTATGTCGGCTTTAAAGATCACAAATTCACACTTGTATATTTTTGTGCCATTATCAGCAGTCCAATTCTTGAAGAATCTAATGATGGGGTTTTCAATGTGGAATTTCGGTTAAAGATTGTAATAGTGGATTAGATGTGTGGAGGACACGCCTTTTGTCGGTGCACTCTAATTGTAAAGGCAAACTGACAGCAAGTAACAGGGAATAGCCAACAATCGGACGCCAATATTTGTACTTTGAAATTCTGCCAGCGGGCTCGTCGGACGTGCCGTGGTTAAATGCTCTTGACAATACATATATACGTATGTAGTTTTGTACATGCATTAATTCCAACATGAATGTCCATGTATACATATAGTACATGTGTATATAACACAAATCCACGAACTTGCTCACTATACTCACTATACTTATATTGTAAAATAAAACGAGGACACATGCCACAGAAAACGGAAAACCTCAGAGCAACAGACGGACGGACAACATAGAATTATTACGTTCTGCTCCATTGCATCGTATCTCATCTAAAGCTAGGAACGGAGATAAAAATAGAAATACTTACATGACAAACAAGTAGTAACGTTGTACTGGACAAAATATGGTGCGCACTCACAATATCCATTCATCGAACACGTACTACCTTTTATGAAGTCCGTGCAGTCCATGTCATGTTGGCATTTTGATCCCAGTGAACTAGCTAGACACTGTTCAACTAGGGCGGCAAAGAGGAAGACTAAGATCTGTAAAAAAAGAGTAAATTTTATAGTTTCGGTATAACTTGTATATACAGATGAATGAACTAATAGGACTATATTATGGTGTAGTTATGCCGTTAGGCTCTTTATTATAATTGCAAGTGCATAAATATTTTATGGAACAAGAGGTTCCGAGCATACACATTTGTGTTTGCTTATAAATGTGTATAGATTCTGTTTACGTGTGGATACATAACGACATAACACGGGGTTTAAGAACTTGAAAGGCATTCAGATACAGCCATCAGGCACGTATTAAAATTTACCACACATCTACGGATCTCCAATAAAAAAGTTATTTGTAATTTTGAACAGTTTTATACCACTTAAGTATTTCAGTTATCAAATATCACACATCGTGGCTTAATTAAATAACGCTGAAAACACACAACATACAAAAAGTAAATTGGCAACACTATTCGAACATTATGAAGCCGATTACTTCTCTCTAGTAATCGAACTATTGATCTACCTACAACATACATGTACGTATACATGTTTCGAACTTGAGTGCAATGACCGCCCAAATTTGTAACATTTAATTAAAAAATAAAACCTAATCCGATTGTACGACGAATTTATCTGCAGTGCAAAGAAACGGGGAATCACAGGCGAACCTGACGCCACGGTACAAACTCACTTGTACCAATTAAGGTTTTACGTTTGTGTTAATTGTGTGGAACGAATTAATTTTCACAAAATACGTCGACGAGAAGTCCCTTCATTACCTACCAATAGATACGACGACGTTACATCCTCGGCAAACTACGAAACTGCAAGTTGAATAAACCATCATCATTAATTTCACCTGTTTTGATAAAGTTCTGTGTCTGGCAAACGAGAAAGGCTTATTCTTAAACAATTGTCTCTGTAGGGTGTAAGGTTTGTTTTTCCTTCTTATTCTTTTCTTATCTGATCCTTATCGAAACTCACGAAACAATTTCTCTTTATTTTGTCATCCTCTTTCCGTTCGCCTTACGTTTGTATTATGTGGATACAGATAAAAATACTGAATAGAAAAGGAAACTACAGTGGGGAGATAAAAATCTTTGGATATGAGGCTTTAGAACTTTAACACTGACTTGAGAGTTGAGAGAGAGAAAGACTACCTACATCTGGCTCTGCCACTGCCACATTCTGTCATTTAAGTGTACCTCTAAATCTTCCGGAGAATCAACAATAGGAAATGGTGGATCATGTTGCATTCACACATATACACTGCTCACTGTGTAGCTGAGCTGTCATCCATTACTCGCTGCCTTATAACCCACTCACGTCACCCACCTGTAGAATTAGAAGCCGCCTGGTCTTTGTACAAGTTATTATCTCACGAAATCGCATCCAATGTCTGCTGCCGCTGCCACTACCATTGCCACTGCCAGTGCCACTGCCTGGTGAGGGTGAAATTGTAGGAAACTGATTTACGGTACAAATATTCCCAAGACTATCAACTGCCACTGAGATGTGGCTGAAGATTTTTTTATGTTCTATTTAATTTTGCATACACTTAGTATTGCTGTTTAGTTGAGTGCGAGGTTGTGGTTGATAATTGCGAGAAAAATATGTGAGCATGTTTTATTAAAATGAGAATAACCGTTGGCTTGGATATAATTGCATTAGCTTTAAGAAGACAAATAATTGGTGTGTACTTTGAGTCTTCTAGCTGATAAATATCTAATAATTGATTGTTATTATTGATATCGGGAACGGAAAAGTACACAAACATAGGATGAATATCCTATCGAAACGTATGCGGATATATAAATAAATTATTAACGAATTATTTACTGTCCTACATACTGTAATAACTGATTAATATATACACGCTCATATAACAGCGAAAGTTAATTTATATGCCCACATATACAAGCTTGCTTATTTTCTCTTCGACTTTTAAGATTTTATTGATTTATTGAGGACGCACGCAATGAGCATCGTCGCCTGACAAACACAAAATTGGCACTGGTAGTAGGTAAATGTACATATACAATACCATATTCGGAAGCCCATACCATCTGAGACAGAATTGAGAGAATAAGTGAGAAGTATTTATTTGTTCGATCAACGGATGCCCAATTCATATTTCAAATACCGTCATGTGATTGCAGTTGGCAACCACAGATACGATGTTCTATCAAAGCTTGCAAAAGAGCTGACCACATACCCCTGGTGACCATTTTCACATGATTTAAGAAGCAAATACCAAAAGAATGCGGCAAAAATAACAGTTCTTCGTGCTACTTGAACAGTGGTTGCAACTGATGCTGGTGGTTGTTGGTCACTGAATGCAGGAAATGCATACAGTCAACACTTGGAAATTGTCAGCACATCGAATGGCCTATGTGAAAGGAACGATGATATGGCTTGGCTTCTAGGTCTTTATTTGGAAATTTATATACATATACAATATATATATATTTATGTACTATGGAAGTACGCACATTCAAAAATATCTTTAGTCACTTGACACTTTAAGTTCAAACAGAGGCATTCTTTTAGACAATTTCCAGGCGCTTAGAATTTAATAGATGCTAGCTAATGAGGATAATGAGAGGAATAATGACGAATTAAAAACTGATTAAAAACAGGAATAGCATCATGATATGTGCTTGGTTTCTGTATGGTAATATACATTGTTACAGATGAAAGATGTTCAAGAACATTTCTGATTTAATGCAACGGTTGGCTGGATTCCGCGAATCATTTGATTACTTTGTATGAATCACTTTTCCTTCCGCACTAATCATTCAAGCAATGAATTGTGTGTGAAGGAGAGCTAGTCAATTTGGCGATATGATTTAGTGTCAACCAATTGTCTAGACAGAGCAGAACCGTATACAAAAATAGCAATTTGATACAATTGAGGGGGAAAAGAATCGTTTGGATGACAGTTTATTCACAAGCAACTTGCCAATTGATTCAGTAGCATCATATAGCATGTTGCTAAATATCAATTTGAGCACAATTTGTCTTGACGACCAATGTCAAGAGCAAGCCTAGCTTAGAACCTAGTTGAGGATTCTCTAAAATTAGGGTGCAATGTACCCAAACAGCATGAGAGAAATGTTTGATTAAATTGTAATTTCTGACGCAAACGTTTGAATAAATTATAACTAATTTAAAAACACATCACTGCGTCCATTTAATAAATATGTGTGCATACATACATGATTGAGTATCCAAATTGGACCTCACAGTTATTTATTTTCTGATTGATCGACTGGCGGCTTGTTCCATAATTTAACCATATTCGATTCATATTTCGGGAATAAAATTTCATTTTTTAGTAGAACTGGCTTGGAAATATGTGATGCATTGCAAGATATGACAGTTCATTATTGGCACGTGGATGAATCGTGCTTGAATAAGATTTGCTTGAGCCTTCGAAGACACAGAAATAAATTTCTTATGAAATCCTTTTTAAGTGAATGAAACGAAATCGAAACATTAGTCACCAAGCAAACCAGCAATTCAAAAAGATTTCCTCGTGCTGGTGGACATAAATATTATGCACAAAATTTCTTCAGCAATAATTACAGATCGTACGTTGCTGTAATCATAATAATTCCAAGAATCCGCAGGAATGCAGTTCGGAAATCCACATTCTCAAGTCTGGTTTCCATCTAAGTCTGCTTGAAAATCACACACACAGAGAGAGACACCAAATCATGATACTTATTTCAAATTAGCGGTGAAGATCAATGAAGAGGATCAAGTATGTTTGTGTATCTATCCCCATCCGGCATTTCACCTGTTCCCTGAGCTGAGGGATAATCAATCTTAAGTGCTGTGCGGCGGAAGATATGAAAATAAGGCATATACATACACAGAAAACAATGTAGGACTAAGTGAGTAAGTGTACGAACGAGCGTACGGCTTTAGGCCTTTTTAATTAAATTTTATTTGAGTGCCACCATAAATATACCGTCAGTCGGCAACAGGGTGACTTGAAATTTATAATTTGTATTTCCATGAACTTATCAATGCTAAGGCTTAAAGAATTAATGGCTAAGTGGACTCGAACTAAAAAAAACGTTACAATGTGTGAGTTGCCTGAGTTGTTTTAATTTATGACCGCTCTGGCAGCTGACCCTCCAAGTGTGGCCAAGAGCAACATCAAAGCAATTTTATGTGGAGTATATCCTGAAATATGTAATCAATTTCACTTGTCCCATATATGTTTACTTGTCACATGCAGAATGTACATAAATACGTGCGAGGAAACACTCATTCCGAAACATGAAGCGTAATCGAATACGCAAAAAGAAACCTGATTACAAACTCGGAGAAAAACAGAAAAGATACCATTCATCATATAAACTTACACGGGTAAAAACAAACAGTCAGTAGTTGAATTAAATAATAATAACCAGGTTACCGCACAAGAAGATCAAATAGAAGGACAGGAATACAATGACATATGTGAAGTAGAAATCATATCCACAAGACCAGACAAGATCTAAGAACGTACTAATTTCTGTACATTTGACTCGACTATAAGATTGTCAATGGATATTGTTTCCCTTCTTCACACCTTCTTCTCTCACTAATCTGACTGAGTTTTACCTTCACCTTGTCGACAAATCCATTGGATATCTCTGTCCGATGTATGTAGGCACGCATATAGCTTCAAATTCGGTCGTAAATATCACCACACAGTGGGGACTGATCAAAGTCAAAGGGAAACTTCACAATCGTATACAACTCAAAAGTTTAAAACACGAGCTTGATAATCGCCATGTAATAAGAAGAATTAAAGAAGAAAGTTTCGCATGTCTGCAAGCACGTTGCTAAAAGAAAGTTGCTCGAAAAATGAATTCCTTAAGTAATATTTATCAACTGATCAAATCACATAATTTTTAGGATCTTCTGAAGGCAAAACTGAAGAAAGTAGTAATGAGCTGCGATTCACAAAGGTAACAAACCAATAACCGTCATTGCCTAATACAGCAACTGCACTTAACGCGTGCCACAATAGTTCTTCCAGCGGGCAACATTTTTTCCCCCCATAATGATGATATTAATGTAATGATGCTGACGATGATAATGATGATCCGATTAAAGGCACAATCGTTCAAAAAAATCTACTCATTCCTCCAGTATCAAATCTCAACCCACTTTCATCTGCAGTTCAACTTCACTGCGATAAAAAGATGAAAGAATATATTTTGGGTGAAAATTTCGAAGAACAAATTCGACGCGGTGGGCTATTATATTGTCCCATAAATTCTTCAAAAGGGTTTAATACTTTCGTTTATGGGTAGGAATCGAACAATGGACGCATGTGAAAGTTCGTTCTGAAAATCTATATAGATGCAAGGTAAGACGGACTGTAGATTGATTCTGCTAAATCATATTACTGTCTAGTTTGTACCAGGAATGTGTTCAGTTTTTGAAATACACCGTAGCTGGAGGCTATGCGTGATTGAATTTATTCAAAACGAAATACCAATACAAAGGTCCAAGAACCACTTATCAATCACTAGATCAGAAGACGAACATGACATACAGTTATTCCTGAATGCACGCTCTGCCTATAATGCGTTCTTGAGCGTTTAAAATTGACAGCTGGAGAACAGAACTTGAGGGCAAAAATGTGAATCTTGCAGTTTGTGTTGAAACATACGTCAGCCCTATGCAATTAAATCAATTATTAAGATAAAGACGATGCCGACAATGGAGAATAGTATCAAATATTTTAAAGAGATTTGTCAAAAAATCCCATTAAACTCTGTCATCGATAATTGCTACCCAGAGTTGGTGCCTTTGATTAGCATTGCCCTTTCGAAGTGCCAATTCTCGAGTCTCGACTCTTTCATTCTGATTGATACTGACTGATCTTGTTAGGGCATTTAACTTGATGCAATAAAATGTATTTAAAAGTGGCGCAGTTATCACTCTCAATAAATAATGTGAAATAACAATCATAGTTTGTGTTTCAGTTAATAAGCTCACAATTTAGAGCACGTCAAATATCATGTTGTAATGAAAGAAAAAATGTATTTTTTATCTTGCACTGTGTACAGAATTGAAAGCATACAAATTTGTAAATTCAGTATCAAAATCTAGTATACTGATACATTTATACGTGTCAAGCACACGCCTTTATTGTTGTATCAGGGGGAACTATCGGCCATCGAGCACTCCATTGAACGAGAGGCCAATGTAACAACGAATTATTAACCCGCTAACCGGGAAATTTGCTATATTCTGTTCATAAAAATTGTTTGCTTTTGCCCAAACATTTTCTAATCTCCCAGACATTTGACTCACGTTCCCTAAACGCAATTTTCTTTACAAAATTATGTGTGTTAACTTTTGTTGAACTAATTCAGAAGACGACTACTTAATAACGTCTGTCTGCTTTTAACGAACCTTTATAGCACTTCATATCCGCCGATAATAAAAATTAATTATCATGAGAATCTTTCTGATTCCAGAAATCTTACAATTTTTACTGGGATTCTCCCATTTTAATGGGAGAGTTTAAACTCATAACGGCGCGGCGGTGGCAAGTTATTTGCGATTCAAACTTTGCGCCGATTTTGTGGCTAATTTATTCTGGGCAGCAATGGCTCAGGTTGTTGGCCTACATATTGCTTGTTGGCATATATTTGTATGTGATAAAATCAAATGTGAAGATTTAACGCCCAAAAGATAGATGGACAGCCAATTGAGTGGATTATCGCATTCAGAAAGAGGAACGGACATTTTTGCTAGCGGAAACACAAAAACTAGGCCCATTCTCTTCGAGCAGGCTGAGTTTCATGGTTTTTCTTCACGGATTTCAATCGAAATCAGGCAATTATTAGGTTTATACTACTATCAATGTAAACTTTTTTTTTAAAATTAACATTAAAAACAGATATGAAATTATCTGAATCTAAAATGTCTGCCATAACGATAATAAAATATTACCAGATTGCAATGCCTAGATTTACGAACAAAAAAAAAGAAACATTTAAAAAAAATTCAACTTAAACACAATTCACTTACCATCGCTCGATTAGCCGCAATGACTGACTTCTTAACAAGTCTTATTCTCGTCATATTTCACACACAATTAGTTTGCCGCTCTCCCTCTAATAATCTCTATATTTTTCTCTCCCGCAGTGGGTTTTATATCACTCTAAGTCTTGTAAGTTCACAAAACTCCAGGAAAGATCGTTTAAGTTCACGCACGAGAAAAAAAACCTCAAGAAAACAAAAGTAACATGAATTTAAGTAGTTCTTATTTCAATGGAATCGTAACCAGTACCTTAAAAAACAAGTCGGATGTAAAAGACAAGCAATGTTAAAATTCGTCACCGAATATGAACAACCCTTAATTACTTTTAATAAAACACATTTACTATAGGAAGCCGGTATGAAGTTCAACACGAGTTTTCAGTATTTTTCTTTTTATTTGATGCTACCGGTCTGTAAAGGTAAGTAACCAGCATTGATGATGAGAGGTGTGGTAAAATTCGCGAAATTCAAAACCAAAACCGAAATGCACTCGCGACGACGGCAGTGGCTGCAGCGGATGGTGATGAACAAGGAACGTTCAACAAGCAACAGGGCAGTATATCGAAGGTATAAATTCTAGGCTCGTTGCGGTTCCTGATGTGGCTGCTGCAAATGCATCCACTGGATATACACGAACAAGTGACACCAGAATAGATTGTGTGTGCACGAGTAAGTCCTCAAAAATGTCTGCTTGTCCAGAGAGAAATATTCTGCACCGTTATGGTTGATATCCGCAAAAGTTTATTGAAAATTCAAGGATTCCTCTCGGTTTTGATGCGATAAAGCTGCGCGATCGGTACTTCTTGATGGAGACAGCCGGTGCTTTACATTAATCACGTTGTTAAATTTTTTATTTTATTTATTTTTTTTTAATATTATTTGATCACTAAACCCCAAATATTAAATTGATGAATTATGACTTTTTAATAGATACAAACAGCAACGGTCAAAACCTTACTATTCAATATACTTCTTTCATACAGACAAACGATCAAATCGATCGATTGATGTATGTGGGGAAAAGCTCGTGCGATCGATTCGATGGTCAGACACTAACTGAAGAGGACCAGACCATCAACGGACTTAAGAACTTACTGAGCTGAAGAATCGAAATAACATGTTAACATACTCGTATACCTCTCTAATATTGAGGAGCAGTGCTAGTGAATTAAAGAGACCGTCCCCATACCATGTGAATGTAATGTGTGCGCGCACAAGTTGCTTGCCCCATCCACAGCGACAAGAGCAGTGATGGAGTTAAGTGGTACCCTTCCACACACAACTATCATCATACTGGTGTGCGCTTCTGCCGCTCTTGCTTCTGCAGTGGTGGTATTCTTCCTCCTAAACCGCGAGACCTCAAGGCGAAATGGAAAAAGTAATAGAAGAAGAAAAACGAAGAGGTTTTGGCAGTGATCGTTGTTGGCAGCCTCAGCCTGAGCGTCAGCCTCAGCCTGAGCAGCATAGCAGCAGCCATGAAGGTGGTGACGGCAGAATTGAGGCTCCTCACATTCGACCACATGCAGCCGAAACATATATTCAGAAGAAAGAATTAAGAAAGTCGTTGGTTCTTTCTATTTTATTCGCCATTGAGCTTGTTTCTTTCTTATTCTTCTTATATTTTTGCTGCCTCTCCATCCTCGTCTCAATTTTATTTTCGCCACTTTACCATTCTGTTGTATTTCGCTAATTTTTTTTTTATTTTATGTTTTTTTTATCTTCATTTCTGTTTCCTTCGACTTCTGCTGATCTTTATTTTCCGCTTCCTTCTGCAGTGCATATGTGATGCTGCTGCTGCTGTTGCTGCTGCTTACACATCGAAATGCCGTTCCACTAAGTAGATATTCTTAAGTACTTTCCTTTCAATACTAGACGAATACTATTGCTGTACATATAAATTCCTTTAGCTGATGTGAATAAATGAATGGTGTTACGAACTACTCGATACTTTAAGAAATATTCTTAGACACATCTCAGAAGACAACATTTTATATGAATTTCTATCAGCATCTTCACTTTGACCACGAGCATAAAAGGGAGCAATTCTGTTCCCATAACATTTTTGCTAAAAGAAAGGTTTAGTTTAAAAGGACAGAAAGGCCAACACACTTTCTGCTACACTCTGAGGCATTTCAACGCGAAGATGGGAGTAAGTTTAACATGTAAGTAGTAACATGTAATTAATAATTTTATTGATGCAAAATCTCAAAAAGCTGTGTACCACTTAGAAAGCCAACCAGCATGCCTAAGTATGTGAATTTATCCGCAAGTGCAGACCGTACCTAGATGCTCTTCTAACGCTGCAAATGAC
This sequence comes from Eristalis intricaria, assembly GCA_964034865.1. Taxonomy (NCBI): domain Eukaryota; kingdom Metazoa; phylum Arthropoda; class Insecta; order Diptera; family Syrphidae; genus Eristalis; species Eristalis intricaria. Next base: position 88,470,466 of record OZ035875.1, on the reverse strand, counting down.
GTCTAAACTCACTCATATATGCATCCTTTCAGGTAGTTACCCTTTAGTGATCACTGTTCTTATATTATTAAATCACACAAATTCTTTGCTATTGAGTACTCGTATCATGTAAATATTTGTCACATTCTTAGGTCTCAGTGAATTGTCAAAAGGGTAATCAAAAAACAAGCGTCCAGTGATCACCAAAATGCGTCCGAAAACGATCGCCTTCTGTACAAAAAATAATTCAGTACTACAGACATTAAGGTTTAAGATTCATTACCGCTTCGTAACTAAACTTTAAATGAAAACTAGATATGTGAACTGAATGTCTTCGTAGGTGACTTATGTAGCAGGGTTCACTGTCATTCATCATCATCTAGCGATCAATCGTCCCGGTTATTGGGTCAAATATAAAATTATACTTAGCGGTTAGCGCTAATCCTTTTATGTGAATTACTCAAAGAATTTTTGAGTTCCATATTCGTTCGAATGACGAAGAAGAAGAAGAAATGTATTTGATGACCAGTGGCACAGTGGGCATGCATCCATCGCGCATTCCCCTCAGCCACATGTGTGACCAAATATTAACAAAAGTCAATATAGGTTGCTTTCGACAAAAACAACAACGCCGCACAGCAAGCTACATTCAACCATTCCACCATTCAACAACGGCAAACCGCAGCGGTCTGATGTCCGAGTAGAAAGTTTATCACACAGCAATACGCGGAGTGTTTTTCCCCATTTGTGTCATTTTTGTACACACGACTAAGAGGAAGATGTTCCTCTTCATCCATCATTGACCGAGTGTATCTTTAGCGAAGAGTGGTCGATAGTAATTGTCGGGCGGCACTAACCGAGTGCGCGATTGTGTACACACGGATTCATAAGTACTATCTGTCTGCAGTCATTTGTTGTTGATTAGGATTTCTTATGACAGAACATTTACTAAAATTTGTTTTACAAGTACGAAAAATTTCGATTTTTTTTTATTTTGTTTTTGCGTATCAACAATTTGATTTGGGTACTCTTCGATCAATGACTGACGTAGTATTCTTTCCTTTCTGGTTGAAAGTGCGACCCAATTCCCCAGGGATCGTCTTTCATTCCTCAGCACAAGTTGCCATTACTGTTAGTCTGAAGGACCATCGGTTTTAATTTCAATTTAAGAACACACAGCACCACTAGGTCAAACAGTGCTGTGAGTATGAAGCAACAATTCAGTATGTTAAACGAATGTTGTTTGTTATTTTTCATTCTTTTAAGTTTTCTTTTCGTGTTTTTTTTTGTTTTTTCTTCTGTTCTTTACTTTTCTTAGGAACAAGTCGTCTGAATGACCGGCGTTCTTGTACAATTTATGTACACGCTGCAAAAAAGAAAATACACTGAGAAAGGCGGTGTCATATCTTCGATTCGATTAGATTGAGAGTTGGGGTACATAAATTGAAAGCGCTCGCTGTTGATTCTAAATATATGTCTGGTCTTTCCGACCAATTATGCTATTAAGGGAATTTGTTTTGGAATGTGTAGGGGCTTATGTCTTCTAAATTTTACTTGTCAGATAAGACTCACTAGTATGGTGCGATGGGTTTGAAGCGTCCGTCTGTTGAAAATATTACTTATATTACTTATAAGGGCAATAACGCTTGGCGGGTCTGAGCCTAAACAATAGCTGCTCTCTGCTGATGTTGCTGACGTCTTGGACACGTTGCTTCTCGTCATCAAGGACAAGCTTTTGGTCTTGGACTTGGACTTGGTCCTTTTACCGGATGTTCGGTCTTATTCTCCTCCTCGAACCAGGAGCCTTAGATTCGAAGGTCCTCAAAGCTGGAGCATTGGTGTCCATGCGCTCGATGTATCCAAGTCAGATTAGTCGACGGATTTTTGCTTTCTGGACTACATCCACATCTTGGTACAGCTGGTAGAGTTCATTCATGTTTTGCGAAGGCAAAAATAATCAGCTCTTCTGTTTTGCTTTTCATCGCCGATCGTGATATTTTGTCCAAGGTGTGTTGTGTTCACGAAATGTTCTTGGTCGACAGCATTTATTTCCTTTTATCCTCATTGACCTTCAGTCCAGCTCGTTTCGCCTCTTCTTCAATCGCTCTAAAAGCTTTCACTACGGCACATTCCGAACGCGTGACGAACGTCATCATGCCATCACCCAACGTTTGGACTGGCTTGTCTGCCATAAAGCACAGTCTAAGATATAAACTGTTAAAAGTGTAACGACTACATATGGAAATGCCTTAGGGTTTTATTATTCAAGCACCATAAGCATAAAATGGTATACATATATTATTGCAGCATTCTAATGTTACATAATTTGTCAATACGACAATGCGATGATTCTCATTTGATCGCAATAAACCTGCAAATTAAATGTATTCTAAATAGAAGAAAATAGTACAGTTGTAAAACAAATGTTACAATGGTTGCGAAAGTGGCACTATATTGGTATTCAAAGTTAATGGAGTAAGTTGACCGTTAAATTAGTCTTCGGATTGGTCATAAATGTATACTATAGTAGGAAGATGACAACTGTTTAATATCAATGTTTTTTTTTGTTTATTTAACTATTATAAGTTGAGTGTGTAGCTTCGTCCGTATCGGCTTCGCAGTAAACAGTATAAATAACATCAGTAGAGAGAGTGCAGAGGAACTCTTGTCAATCGATGTTTTGTGTGCTCAATATGTAATAGAGCCGTATCTCGAAAGACCAAGCTATCTTTAAATAGGATCAATGCAATCAACGTCATTCAACACCTTAAAGTGACTGCACAAGTTTCTATCGACCCGAAGATTCTTCCAACCTATGTGCGAAACTGGACAGCTAACCAGATCACGCTGGTTGGGTGCTTTTGATAAATAAGGCCCAGGACAAACTGGATTGTCGCACCAAATTAGAAACTAGTTAAGTGTAAACGTTTCATGGCTTTGACATAATTAAAAAAAAAAGCCTAAAAGATCGCTGGGAACATACACATTTACACTTCGAAATAAATACCATGAAGAGGGTAATTTTAATTTGTGTATGGATTATGAAATATTTAATAAGCATTATTTATGAATTGATTTCGCAATTTTAAATTATATGGATGGATGTACATGGTATCAGTGAACATTTTGTTCTGAGACCAAAACATAAAATAACATATTGCACTACATTTTACCTTTCATATACGCACGAAACCACAGATACTAGAGGATCCTCATGGGGTCCTCAATGGGCCGGGTAAAATGGAAATAAAAGAAACTCCATATACCAGGCGCGCTTATTCAGATACGGGTTAGTTCTTCGACGCAGACTTTTAGCAAAAAATCTTAAGGCTAATCTGCGGCTACGCCCCAATGGAAGAATAAGATGATGGCAGTAAGGATGACTTCTATGGCCTCCTAGAAAGCACATACGAACCATGCCCCAGCCGCACAATCAACCTAGGAGATCCCCACACGAAACTTTGCAAGGGGGAGATCTTTACTATAGCCGCATTTGTCCTGAGCACCGAAACGAAGAATATAAAAGCTGCATAGCTTCGTATGTACTAAAAACGAGACAATTTACTGGTAATATTTAAAAAAAACAGCATGTATTCTTATTTACACGGTTTTGAAATAACACGATTTGAAAAAAAAAAATGATTCCGTTTTTACACGTTTCATTCGATTTAGCACCTACAGAATTAGTATTTGATTGAAATTTTAGAGAAAAATATTTTTATCAATCGTAATATTTAAAAATTTAGAATATAAACTCTCTTTTTGGTATTAATCATTTATTTTATTTTTGTACGTGGTTAAAGCATGTGGAACCAACCCCCTTTTTCTGTGTTTTTTTCTTTTTTTTACATTTTTTTTTTCTGAAACGTATGTACATTTCATCTTCTTGGAATTTTAGACCATTTATTACCGGTCTCAGGGACAGCGACGATTCTTCAATGTCAGTCCATTTTAAAAATTTAACGAAATGTTACATTAGCTTGAAAATAAAGCTTAAGAACAAACAATTCTTTTTATTTTGTTAATACCGGAAAATAGGTGGTTAATGGTTCAGAGTTTACTTCTCTAGAAAAAGCTGGTCAAACTTCGCCGATCGGAGTAGGCATTAAACAGTAGTTCTTATCCACTCGTGAAAGAACTATAGCAGATCCAGGTCTACCTATGACTGTCGCGCCACCAATATATTATTATTGCGGCTGTAAATTAAATTTCAATATTTTTGTTTCTATTTAATTAATTAGTACAATACTTAAAATAACATAAATCAATTGTTTAAAAAGTATGCAGTATGCAAACATAAATAATCTAAAAATAATTTGAAGATTGCCTGTATCCTTAACACACTTCTCCAAAGCAATTAAGACCTTTCAGTAACTTTAAAATAATAATACTACACATGCACGCATGTCTAACAAACAAGGGGAAAACAAACGAAAAAAAAAACCAATATCAAATAGCTATTCCGCGGGCATATCATATCATAAGTATAATAATGACATTTCGTATATGACTATGTAATTGTTTGGGTGCATCAAACTGGCACTCATCGGCACATATTAGTATCCGAGGGAATCATTTTTAACTTCATGCCAGTTAAACCAATTTTCCACTTGATTCTCCCTTTTCAGCAGGCTGGTGAGCACAAAAAAAGTGCCTTAATTCGTAGCTGTTGCTGCACACAATCGTCATCATTTAGCTCGATATAATAACACAAAAAGATGGACGTAGCAGGAGGAAAAAAAGTAACTAGAAGAAAAAGAAACAAATGACGGCAAAGAATGGAAAGAAGTTGTGAAAGCTGTATTCCCAAAGAGGTCAGAATTTCCTACCACTACTCCATTCTGCCCAGTTTCCAGTTTTCCCCAAAAATTTCACCTTATTATGCTTGCATAAATGCGTTTATGTCCTACACCACGCCATATGATGGTCGGTAGTGCGGCCGGGCCACAATGCATTCCACGCATATGAATCCAACAAACCCAAACCGACCGAAAGAACGAACCTTTATGCTGGCTCGACATAGTATAGTCAGGCATCAGGCAGAATCCAACGTTAGAGTATCATCTTGCAGTGATCCGCGCAAACACCGCGTCCGGCTTATCCCCACACCAACTGTTGTACTGTGGTGGACCGAACGTTATGTAAATTGTAAATATAATCTGCGTCTGTCTTATCTGTCTTATATTCAAAGTCTTCGGGTAACTTTGGCGGAACTTCCGCATTATTATATCGAAGATTCTGCACTTTGGCAAGTTGATATTTTCGGTTGGTTTCTTCTTTGGTGGCTGGCTAGTGGCTGGAGTGTTAATTCGATATGAGGCAGGATTTATATATGCATGGTATGATTCGTTAATATGGACGAACGAGAGAGGCACGTAGGCGGGAGGACTGTAATTGATGGTTATGCCTTCTGCATGGAAACTGCAATTTTTCTCTTAATTTCTGGTGCTTACAAAGTCACATAAATCAGGTCAGCATTGAGGTCATTTATTTTATTTTATTTTTTGTTTTCCTTTCGGATTTGATTGATGAGTTTATAAGAATTACAGTTGATTGAAAGGATTTTTGTTAAAAGAAAAAGGCGTTAAGTAAATCGAATGCGTACAGATTTCTTATTTATTTTCTTTTCTCGACTTGTTAATTTTTGTTTTAATTCTTTTGTAATGCATGTTCTTGTTCTCAAATTTAAATAACGTACAGTTGGAAACAAAAATTTCAATCTTTCTCACTTCTATGGTTATGTTCAACGACGCTTCAACTTACATGAGTTATTAGGCTAAAGATGGCTGAAAAGTGGTTATGTAGAACTAACGGTTACCAATCATGACAAAAAGATCGGTCCCAAGAGCGGATCCAAAACAACAAGTAAATAATAATTGTTTTGTTTATGAGTGAAGAGATCAACTTCCAATTCTCGGGGAGGATGGAAAGAGAATGACAGAGTACTTAATATAAAATATGGGTGGCACTACAGTCCGAGGCGGACCTGGGCCTAGCTTCTCAGCAACCACTCGTGTTGTGCGTGCTATTGTTCTCTCACGCGTGGAAGGGACCTACAGTTTAATGCCGACTCCGAAAGGTCAAGTTTGAGAAGTTTTTTCTAGACAGGAAATACCCTTTGAGCATTGTCAGTGACTCGAAAGAGGTGGAGCCGTGAAATATGAAAGGGGTTAAATTCGGGTATCGAACCTAGCACCCCCTGCGTAGGAAGCGACGCACTAACCCACTACGCCACGGCGACCCACAGAGTACTTAACACGCCATAATAATATATGTGTGGAGAGTAGAAAGGACTTTGGACAAGGTTCTAAAGTGCTATAAATTGCAAAAATTAACAATATGCGAAACTGTCTGTTTTAAGGATTAATAATAAGGTTTTGTTACATAGTCTTACGAAATAAATTATATAAATAAACTAAAAATGTTTGTCAAATTTATTAGCTTACTCATAACCATAGCGTTCATTTGGTATGATCATCGTCATACACTTCTATTCGCTATAATTCTATGTTGGTTGATATACATAGATAATTGACATCTCTCTACACATTACAGCCGCTGTGTAATTTTGTTAATTATAAACTTCTAAGTGAATGCCAGAATATATAATATGTGTTATAATAAATAATGTTATCTAATGTATGATAGTTTTCGATTGAAGAATGCTGTCTTGTATTACATAATAGTACCAAATCTGGTTAAGGTAAGCCGACAAGCAGCAATTTTACTTACCATGCGGATCCAGTCGATCCTATTCCGCAACTCAGTTGTTGCTTTTGATAAAGCTGTGAAGATTGTTGTGACTAATGCTACCTGTTTCGGCCATGCTGTTTAAGAAGAGGCATCTCCTTCGGTAGCAGAGGCATTGCAATTAAAGAGAAGGTGCACAATCGTTTCTTCCTCCACCTCGTCTCTGTAGCTTCTACAGAAGTCGTCCAAGTGCAGTTCTGTTCTGACCGCACTCATTCTGATCAGGCTAAGTGATCGTTTTGGAACGATAGTTACTCATATAAGTGTTTCATTGTGAGGCATCATGTACCGACGACCAACTTCGATTTGTGAGAGCAAGCGCTGGTAGCTTTAGTAGAACATATACATTATAACACATAAATCGTAGAGGAGCATTATTATAATTTGAATTAATCTGCTACACATGACTGTAGAGGAGATTTCTTACTATTTTTTTTAATCTTCAATAATTCTTCAATAATCTTCAAATAATATTATCACAAAATGAGTAATGAATTTTCAACCTACTTGTTCGAAGGTGGTTGAATCAAAACATCCTCGATTATCGCCAAAAACTTTCCCTATAACATGACTGCTGTCATCAGCCGAGAAGATCGAGCTGAAAAGATTCGGATTCACAACTAAATATCTCGACAATATCTTCATCTGTGGAAAACTCCCAAGTAACAATATTGCCATCCACCTTGCCCCCTTGTACATTTCTGGTATTTATATATATATTTTAAAGCTTCAAATTGCATCAAATGGAACAAACTTTTTTTTCTATTTCAAATGTCCACATGAACTGCCGCTGGAGCAGAGTTCCTGAGTTCTGAAAGCACTCGAAAGATGAATCAAACTGATATCTTAGAACGGATAATGGACACTCAATTTCAAACAATGCACAAGTATATATGGTTATCCCCTTTTTTTTGAAACTCCCATCAACGCCCACATAATCAAAAGTGAAGTTATACTACGTGAAGCTCTACTCAAATCACACTCTGGCCATTACCCTCCGAAAGTTAAATACAAATTTCTGACAATTTTCTAACAATTAAAGGTTCTTTCTCTACGATCGAAGAAGATGAAAGAAAAAAGGAGAACGAACAAAAAACTACAAGAAAATTTCTCTTCTCCGTTAGTGGGTACCACGTACAGCCTCTGCTTTACGTCCATGCTGCAGACACAATACTCCACATTTAAATTTTCACTTTTGCCTCGAGCAATTTATCATTGTCCAGCATCTTCTTTTTCCCTCAAAATAGGAAATAAAATGAATGGCATTATATATGTATCATTTATAAAAAAAAAAATAAAAAGTAAAAAGTAAAAAAAGTATGTACGTTTATATAAATAATTACTTTCATTTCCACGGTCTAAACCATGAGCAAATTTATTAATTGTCATTCAGCTATAATTGCCCATTTCACACTTTTCCTTAATTCTAGTCCCACCAACTGTCTGCTATAAAATTAACAAAAAAAAAAGGTCGGCGACTGTCAGACGGCTGATAAGTGTGTGACGGAATGTTAGCCGCGCAACCAAGACGTGTTCTTGAATTAACCAAAAAAAAACAACAAATAAGAAAAAAACTTCACTTTTCATTGCCTAAGGTCGTGCATTTTTGGGTAATCCCCATAGTAGATGTATCTACGACAAAAAAAAATAAACGGAAAACAAAGAAGAAACGAAAGAAAAATGTCACCGGGCAATAGCTCATTAGAAAGTAAAAACCGACGAGACCTATAGAACGGAGAGAGGAAAATTTGCACCTGTAGCGCTTTATAGCGGTGTACGTTTGTCTGATCCGGCCGATTTAGATCATGTTCCGTACCACATGGCCGTAACATGACACATGACCGTAACTAGTGTTCCACTGCACGATATTATGCAGGGCAAGTTCAAGAGTTGCCTGAAGTGCCGAAGAAGGTCAGAGCGCAACACCGTGGACTGGCTGTGACTCCGGCTTTTAGTAAGATGAAAGAAAAGAGCATTTTCCTCCTATCCGGCATCGAATATTTTACATGAAAGCAACTCGTAAATTTTCATTACCGCAACAGTGGGGTCAAAACAGACATGTGTGCAGAAAGCATTTTACTGTTAAAACTATTCCACGGTTTCCTAAGATTAAAACTACTTTATCAAAACGCACACATGTGTAGTAACATAATGACGAAGGAATTGAGAATATACTTAATGATCATTGAGTTAAAAATATATTTCGCGGTAAATGCAAACAAATGCACATGTTTTATTATTTACGGCTACAACACTTGTGTGATGAGTATATATATAATAAAAAAAAGTATAGTTATTGTGTAATGTTGCTATTCATAGAAGTTCATATGTCACTGTGCACATAACACTGTATGGTTTTAAATAAACTTCAGTTTGGCCTTTGCCATGCACTCTTTCTACATACAAATTAGTTAACTTAGATCAATCAGTTCGTGATCGTGATAGTTTTCACACGAAAGCAACGCCAGACAATAATTCTAAATTGTTCCTACTGTGGACACTGCTATGAAGAGGAATCTTTATGCCCAAGACACAGTCATCATCTTTCTATAGAAAAAAGGCAATCGAAGTTCGCTGATCAATTGACAATCAAACATACTGATTTGGTTGTGATCGACGATTCGAACTATTCCAGCCGACAAAGCAACATATCATTCTTATTGCTAGATCTACAACAACAAACAGCTCCAGAAACCTCCGGAAAACTAACTACTGGTGTACTCCATCCTCTTAGAGAAGGCCCTGGCTTCACAATAGTTTACACCCGTTATATATGCAGAAAAGGATGTGAAAGTTGTAGTTTTTCAGGAAGGAAAAAAAATAGCTTGGACTTCGATAATCGTATCACCAAAATATATATATATATATATATATATGTATATTAATATATATATATGTATGTATACACGTGACGAAAGTCTCATAAAGTGACTAAAAGAATACAAGTGACACATATTTTTTGGTGACACGACCAAGAGAATAAGGTGGATTGAACATCATTCGATTTGTTATATACAAACCTTGTTTTATATCTAATCTTATAAAGGGTGACCCGGTAGCTATGATATTTTTTCCAATTGTTATGTTTCCGCAGCTGTCAAAGTTACCAACGACTTCCAGCTGTGAAAATGTTAAGTAATGTTTACCATTTCATCATGTATCGTTTTATGCTTACCGAACGTGGAAAAAATTATTAAAAAATATTATCGAAATTCTGTCTCAGTTATAAATACGCAACGTAAATTTCTTCGTGGGGTTGGTCGTCAGCATGCAGTCAGTGTGCAGGCCATTCGTCGCGTCGCACCATGGACAAACTTGAGCATGAGTACTTTTTTTTCTTTTGGACGTGAGCGAGCGTGAGTACTTTTCTACCTTACGCCACCAACCGGACATAGACTGCCGCAAAATAGCCGCCAGACAGAAGTAAACAGAAATGTCGATTCGACGCTATGAATTGGGCATTCTCAGATAGTCAACCCTTGACAAGCTCACCAAGTTATAAGAGCGAACACCATCCACAAGTATTCGATCAAGCATCAATTCGTCAATACTAAGGCTCTAAGGCGTGGTGGCATCATCGTACCTTATTTCTTTGGGAATGAGGGAGGACCTTAGTGAGGTTAACGTAGAGCGATGTAACCGCCTTTCAGTTGCCAGAACTTAACACCATCAATATATCCCCGATGTGACTTCAACATAATGGCGCTACATGCAAAACATGGCGCAACACGACGGCACATCTTCAGTTTCGATTAGTTTCGATTAGTTCCTTTGAGCCTACGTGAAGATCTTAGCCTACACTAATAAGCCAGCCGCTTTGGACGAGCTCGAGGCAACATTAGAGGGCCTATTGCTGGAATAACGAACGAATTGGACAAACCACTTGAACGATGTACTATTCCATACCCTTGCTTCAAAATAAAGTCGCTAAGAATTTTTTATATGATCAATCCGTGGAATCGGTGTTGAGTACCTCGCTTACTAATCTCTTAATTACTCTACCCATCCCTCGTGACAACCTGCTTCAATAGGTTAGTGGAGCTAATATGAACATTACCTCTGATTTGTCCAGTTTAACCGTCATCTCAGCATCTTCACATACAACCACAAACCGAGAACACACTTGAGTGCTGTCTGGAAGGATGTGAAGATAAGAAAGTCATCTGCAAAAAGAAAATGACTTAACCTCAAGACTTAACCAACGGTTGAACTGCAACATCCAGTCCCTATATGCATATAATGAAAAGGAGAGGCGACAACGCCCACTGTGATAGCTGCTACAGTTTGTCTATAAAGACTTATTCTAGACCAGCGTTTACCTTGAGGAAGTAGATCTTGAGCTGTAGATCGTCTTGCCTGGAGCTATGCCAAGCCGATCTACAGCTCTTTTGTATTTCATTCCAGGAGTCAAAAGGTCGCTTGTACTTCTGCCGGGACGAAAGCTCCTATTCATCCCCTATCCTGGACATCTTGGATAATATTAATCCATCGAATACACCGAACGCACTTTTCGCAATCAGTGGCTCGAAAGAGGTGGAGCCGTGAATTGTGAATGTTGCTTAGTTCGAGAACCCCAGCGTAGGAGCCGACGATGTCTTTGAAAAATTCAAGCTTTTTGATAACACGTTTTAAAATATATAAGCGGCCAGGAAAGGGTAGTTTTTCCTTTGCGCATCCAAGCTTCTGATGTTAGCTTCAACGAGGGTTGTACAAATAAGGACGTTTTCCATTTTGTGAAACTAAAAAAATACAGAATGTGACAATGAAATTTCCGAAGAAGACATTGTTATTCCTTCAAGGGGAATCAGTCAATTTCCTATGCAAATGGCTTTGGAAATTAGATAACCAGAAGAAAATGAAAGCGAATTACGAATTGCTAGAATGCCAAGTTAAGAGTTGGTAACTACCATTAAAGAAGTGACATTTCCATACAAACGTTTTTAATGCCAAAATATATTTTATCTAATTCATAAACTCTTGTTCTTTTTGCCACATTGGACTCTTGAACACTCTTGGACACTCTTTTACATATTTAGGGAGAAGTGCGCTCATATATGAAAGTTTATTGAGAAATTTGTAATCTATTTGTTTATCATGAATGTCACGTGTTATTTTCATAAAGCTGAATACAAAATACATTATGCGTATGCACTTTGGCAACGCACACAATCCAATGCTTGCCAAGATCTTTATACACGCCACCAAGAATACCAAATAAGTCCATGAAATTATTTTTGGTTTAAGGTGAAATTGCTGTAAGCAAAATCTTCACTTTTTAAACGATAATCAATCAATGGACTAATCCTATCGTATTCATATTCAGAACAATAACGCATGGAGTGCGCCATCGTTGATGAGCCGACAACGTGAACCAGCCAGAGATACGGCTTGATTTCAAAAGCATCGCCGACAAACGAGTAAAAGAAAATTTTACTTTCATAAATTAGCCAGAGGCATGAGAATGTTAAACACAGGCGGGAGCTTAAAAATTTCTAATGCAAAAATGTAAATATTTCTATCCAATCGGATTAATAATATTGGGAAGATGAATTGATGAAAGTGTCCCGTCGACAGCTGAGCCCACATGGGCGAATGAAATATTCTATTCAACAGAAGTTGGTGAATGTGTCGAATTGACATTTTGGGCCATGCTGTGAAGTCTAGAGAAAGGCGAAAAAAAATTGCCAAATTTGGAGCATCACTTCAAGTCTGAAAAGCAACCCAGAATTTGCCGTGAAGTATCATTCATTCAATGAGATTTAGAAATAAAAACCAAAAACAAAAGAAAGATGCAGAAAACCAAACCAAACGAGAGCGGTCTAAACGAAATTCAAATTTAACAGTCCAGTCAGCATTAGCGAGTGCACGACTCACATTAATGGCCGTTACAGTTTCGGTAACTTATAATAGGTCAATCGTTTGATAGGCAAACGACTATGACTAAATGCCACTTCCCTCACATATACGCCAGGTATTTGAACATTTAACATAAAATAGGCGAATACGCGTTTTATTTGGAAGTCTAAGAGAGAGAACATACTGTCCTTAGCATAACAAACGAGTTCAAGAAAACTATGGTACAATACAGTGGCGGAGACAGGGGAAGAGTGCACGCGAGAGCTTTCTAGAAACTGGGCTGTCTTTTCATACCGAGACAATAGTGCAAAAAAGACAGTGTATCTCGCTCTAAAGCGGTATGCGGGGAATGATAATATTCCACCACCATTCATAAACAAACGATATTCATACTGACGGAACGCCGCGCCGCGCCGCAGCACCATTCAATAGAAGTGAAGTGAGGTGGGAGGGTTGGCGCAACACCGCACACTTGGCATAATGGCCTTAAGAGGAGCAGCTTGTAATCTTTACCGCTTGTATGCGAGTATAATGATTTGACTTTCTCCAAAAAAAATAAGAAAAAAAAAAGAATTATTGTTGGTCAAGGCATAGAGAAAGAAATACAGACAACCAACGCTCAGGTTTGCGGCTTTCATGCAATGCCACTATGGATGGATCCAAAATAGAACCCTAACCGGAATTAAACGAAATTTTGTAGAAAATCCAAGTCGAAAGTTAATTTAGAACCGCGGAACCGCAGACGTTTACTTTCTTCCATATTTTGTTGCGGCTGCGATTGGACTGCATGGGGGCCACGAATGAAATTAAAAGTGTAGGCTATGAGTTGTAAAGCTGCAGGAGTTAATTAATCATGTTGGTGCGGACGTTTTTCCAAAAAATATCAGTATATGGATAGATTATCTTGTGATTGGAAAGCAATATTTTGATGGCGACCTATAGCCTGCGGGAGTGATCATTGAAGGTGTTAAGTGCTGTGTGAGTTTTTTTTTTCATTCTTCAAATGTTGTTTACCTTCACTTTGAGAATTAATGTGAACATGTCTTTTATTATTTTTTCTTGTTTGACACGATTAGGAAGAAGAATAAAAAAAATGTAATTATTTACGTTTTTTTTTTTAAAGAAATCCATATATTTAATTAAATGGTTGGAGAATGAAAATGGATAGAAAGAGCGTTTACACCTTAGACTAAACCCAAACTTCAGTGAACATGTACCTGCAACAAGTGTTCATATATCAGTTATAGTAAGTTACAAGACCTTATGTCGACATAATTGAAAATCGATTTTTATATTTAATATGTTTACCCTTTGCTTAGATTTTGTTCGGTCTGGGTCTAATCACTCCACGCAAAATAAAACCATTTTTGTTTTTCTATTACATAGTATCTTTAATATTTTGTATTTTATATATTTTATTTGGATAATAGCTTACTTCCATGTTTAATGAAATCCGTTAAAATATTAAAAATAACATTTTTTTGGGTAATGCCACATCGATTACGAAATTTGATTTCATCAGCATGGATTTTGTACTCTTTTTAAGAAATAAAAAAGTGTTTGGAAATGGGCGTAAACCATTTTAACTTATTACCACCTTATAAGTAAATATGAAGATATCCGTTTCCCTGACTTTTATGTGTTGTTTGATAGCAACATTTGTAAGAAAATTAATTATAATGAGCTTTGGTTTCCTGTTTTATATACACACCACGTGCTTCTTCCTTGATATAAAAGTTATGTGATTTTTTGTATAATTATTTAATTTTTTGTCAATTGTTATACATTTATCAATTTTAATACATTTATTCGAATTTATTTCCTTTGCGTAACTATATCACAAATCAGAATACTAGAATGCTAGATCGTCAAAGTCGATTTCTGGTGGTTTTTCAAATATCCAGGCACCTTGCCTTGGAAATTTTAAGGCTTGAGGTTTAACTGCGGCAAAGTTCCAAAGCAAAGTGCTTGGAAATTTTAAGGCTGGAGGCTGGCTTTTTTCAAGAGTGGGTGCGACCTATAGTATAAAACCGACTCCGAACGGCGAGTTTGAGAAGAATTTTCTAAACAAACAATCACTGAGCTATCTATCAGTGACTCGGAAGAGGTTAAAGTTTACCAACATTGCGGAGATTGAACCCTGTATCCCCGGCATAGGAGTCAACAGTATATTTATTCTCATATATTTAACCTTACCGAATTATTCTCAATTTCTAATTCTCTTCTTAGATGTACTCTAAATGTCTCTATATTCCTAAAAAAGTAAAATAATTTCTTCTTAACACAAATTATTGAGAAATTCTAGACTTGTTAGAAGACTTGGTTTGTGCATTTGTCTAACAGATTCATTATACTTTATTTTATCTTCAATTGCACTGACCCCATTCATTCAATAATATTGTTCCTTGTTTGCCAAAATCAATTGGTCAACTGCTTTCGTTGCTAGTTTATTATGAAATATAAATTGCAGTTTTTTTCTTTTAAATTAATATTCACTTTTAAGACTTGTTGTATCACTATATTTCTTGAGGAAAAAAAAATAAATAATAAATAATAATAATAATAACAAGCATTTTCATCCCAACTCATTCCAACATTTGAAATGTATTAACCTTACCGAAATTCCTTAACCCAAGAATGAATACTTTACGTTTTGATTGATGCTTTGTTATTGCATGCCAGACTCAAATAGAATCTCTACAAAAATCTCTGAACTACAAAATGAAGAATTCTTGAGTGAATCTAAACGACAGTTAGTCCTTAGTTAATCTTATTCAGAACGATCGGTTTACTACGTATAAACGCTTACACGCTTATAAATTATAACAAATACAACAAATTTGTTCCCCCGATTGTTATAGAAAAAGTACAAAATCAACTTGTTTCATAGGATTAATCATAACTAGCCTATGCACGTACGTATAAGTGCATGTTTAATACTGCAAGATGTTTCATGTAAAAACACATGCAAACATGCATACCTACAACATTAGTTTAACTAGCATATTTTCTGACATCCGGGATTGCAGCGACATTGACCACTAAAACATTTTCTTTACAATACATATTCAGTGAGTTCATATGTTTTCACGCTGTGGGCCGCCATAAAATGATTCTCCTACCAAAGCGGTATTTTCCATTCACTATGTGTATAGTAAAATCCGTAGCGGTACAACGTTTCAAGTCCACTTTTATTGTACAACTCATAAAGTTCGGAGTTAGCCCGTGTTTCCAATTTGCCTTGTTTGAACATGAAAGAGCTAAGTAACTTTTTTGCACTGTACCTACTTCCGAATAATGTCTGACTTTTCAATTAGATTATTCGCCTGGGTTAGTTTTATGTCTTGCACTGGACAAATTGTGTCAAGTCATTCCATACAACAACATCCCGGCAACCATTGAGACGTCGGCGTATTAAGGAATTTTTGTTGTTGGTTGTTGTACAAAGATGCGTCTCAATATTAAATAGAAAGGATCATTTTTGTTTCATCAGAGAATATATATGGATAGAATATATGGGATATTCTATGAAATGGTAGAGGTAAGGTAAATCATTTGTATAGCGAGTTGAGTACATGATGTCATCAATAAAACAAAAGACCATGGTTAACCCATTTCTCCTCTCTGAGTATAGTTGTATCTTGATGGCAGAAGCTGCCGCAACAATTGAATATGCAACGAAAAGTAGAGAAGCATTCTTTATTCACTCTGACTCTGAACAAAACACGATTTCGATCATCTGACACAAGCACAGTATTATGGTAAAATTAAAGTATGTCCTAAAATGAAGTTTATGGCATATCAATACCACAGGCAATATTTTCCAAACCATGCAACCGATTTAAAGTTTACACACGAGCTTCTAGTTTCGCAATTCCGTCATGAACAAGATGTGACTCAATAACCTTCACCGGATTACCTATAGCAACACTTATATACATATGTTAATCAATAACAGATCCTGTATCTTCTGCAATAAACCTTGGCAAATTTCTTTGGAACGACTCCTAAATGTCTGTTATAATCTTAAACATGCAGTTAATTGTACAAAAAAACTGATTTACATAAATGTATACAAATAAATAAATAAAAACTACATTATATGTTAAATATAAGTTAATGAAAGAACAATTGAATATCGCAAGTTAGTACTGTAGAACCTAGGCTCAGGAATAGATCTACCTCTAGTTGTCGCGATAATTTTTATATAATTTAAATAAATAATATAAATAAAAATATTAATAAAAATAATGTAAATCGCTGACATTCGTGTTTTTAAGACAACGAAAACACAAACTATTGTAGATTCCTAAGTGACCAAGTTCCACTCAAACATCTGAAAGAAGGACAATCCCATTTTTATTGTTATTATATTATTTTTATTATATTCATAATATTAATGATTTAATATACGATATGTTTAATTACTCGAAAGACCATTTGGAATGAGAAAGTGACATTTTAGCAAACGCTTACATTTTCTGACATAAACAATATTTTCTTTAAATTATCATGTATGCAATTCATTTGATATTATTTGTTTCCTTGGAGCCAGAGTATTTCGCGAAAATAATAACGGTGGTAACCTTGTGCCTGCCTTTATACAACAATCTATTCTATATCATTTATTTATAAGCTAGTATACCCAGGGCACGTTGCGACTTATTTTCGATTGTTACTCATCAATCATGTGTTCGATGATCTAGATAATTGACTATTTATAAAGATCTGCATACAAAAAATAAATACAAAATTTGGTACCCAAACCGTTTTCACAGAAATCTGAACAAAGTTGCCAAAGACATGAGTGCTCTATCTCCTACCGTTTAAGACAATAATAATACAAACAAACATTGATCTTTATCTATTTATGATATCTCTACATAAATTATCTACACACACACGTATAAACAGATTTTTATAAAATGTTCTGCTCTTAACATAAATCAATAATATTTAAATTTAACCTAATACATTTTTAAAAGGTAAAAAGGTTCAATAGTTTTCTTTTAGTGTGGGCTTGTTTAGCAAATGTTGTGAATGTTCGTTAAAAACTCGAATTCTATACTTTAAATATTCACACTACGGCAAATTTTAGAAATCCAAACCCTGAAACATCAGATCGACACTCACCACCATTTCATGGTTTTTACGTTTGTGTAGGATGATGATGGACCACATAACATGGATGAAGGATCACATAACAGCAACTTCTTCAAGATCATTGAAAGAAAGAATTATTCAAAACTCGCACCACAACACCAGTGGAACAATCTTTCAGAAGTACGTCCAACTATTCACATATGGCGACGATATCGTCGCAGTTGACAGATAGATATAACCTTGAGAAAATCAAAGACTTTGTCAAGGAAAATTCTTCAGGTGATTTTCGGTCCTCAGTGGATAGATGGTGAGTGGAGGAGACGATATAACAACGAACTGTACGAGCTGTTCAGCGACGTCGTAGGTCGACGAAGAGTGAAAATCAAACAATTGAGATGGGTAGGTCATGTAGAACGGGTGAAAACAAATGCTCCAGCCTGGAATGTCTTCGAATCCACGACCGCGGGATGGCGCAGCAAAGAAAGAGATTCGAAGACCCTCGTGCTGGACCGTTGGTGTCCATGCGCTCAATAAGAGATAAGAGAGTATATATTTTGTCGTGTCCTCATTTACACTAAGACCCGCTCGTTTCGCCTCTTACACAATTGCCCTGAATGCTTCTACTACGGCTCGTTGGGAGCCCGCGCTGCTCTGTCTTCGCCAGTACCAAATTTAAGAAATCACACGACAGTGCATCTCCTTGCCGAAATCCGATGCAAGTTTCAAACAGCTCGGTAGTCGTTGAGCGGAACTGCACGGTGTTAGCGTGGTGCGACACAACCGGATCAGTTTACCCAGGATCCCGAATTCGGTGACCGCATGAATAGCTTGCGATGAATGCTGTTGTACATTATGTGACGACAACAAATCGAAAATCCAGGATCTGCTTTAGAGTGGAGGGTTGGTATATAGTAGATTTGCCAGGTCGGAAGCCGCCCTGGTACGTGCCGATTAACACGGTGCAAAACGGCATTAGACGTTCATACATTGTTATTCTGCTAAGGGGGTTTGGAAGTATTTGGCCTCATATTATGTATTTGGCATCATTTCATTATTTTGTTATCCTGCTTGCTTGGACACGGATCCTATTTCATTTTGGAAAACCGTATACAATGAGATAACAGCCTACAATAAGGGGCGTATTTGAGCATTTGTCTTAAAACTGTATTTCGTAAAATAGCAATAAAGCTTCGCCAGAAAGTATGCAGTAATGCATGCAATTACATGCTCTAGAGTCAGAGACACAAACCCATATCTAAAAGCCCAATGTGTGAATGTGAAAGCCTAATATTGGATATTGTCGAAACAGCTTTTGTTAAGCACCTACAAATTATTCCGGAAGTCCAGCGTTGAAAACGAAGCAGCATTCGCAAAAGAAGCAGTTTCAGTTTGTCGTGGTGTTCGTCTGGGAGTGGTTCGATTGGTCCCGGTTGGTTTTCACTTTTGAAAGTTTGCGTGTTTTTGCTGTTTTTTCCTAAATACAAGTTGATAATATATCGACATTAAATTTTAATAATTTTCCACGTAGTATCTGTAAAAATTAACAAAGGTATGTAAGCGTGATTGTGTCACGAGCTAATTAATCCAAACGAGAGTAGTTCACCTATTTGCAAAAGAAACAGGACAACAAATGCGCTGTTTTGCATAAGCTTCTTGTGGAATATGCAGAAAAATATAGAAATCACTTTCGCTGCATTTCCCTATGCGTAAATGCGATGCAAATTAATTTTATTTAATCCCCATAATCCGAAAGAGAAACTTCTTTCGTGTTTATTTTAATTATGTATTGGCACGTTTGGTCTTTGACCCCCCTTGGCGCGTAGGTTCTTAGCCGCTGTTCCTCTTTTTCTACTAAATGATTAACAATTATTTTGTACACGAGTTGAATTTTGTCTTCATAGTTCTTATTTACGTACAATCCCACTTTGCCGGGTGTATGGTTGTGTATGTAGAAACAGGTTTTTGCTTTTATTTGATATCAAGAAGTTGTGATTGTATGCATTGTTGTAAGTTTTGTAAGATAGCATACAAATGCATAAGACAATTTTTTTAGTAGTGAGAAAGTTTTGTTGAGATATAGGTTAGGTGGTTCATTCCACTAAAAAGCTTTCGAGATGAAAAAACATTAATTCTTATTCCTTTATCTCATAAGCAGGACTGGCGTGATCTTGAGTATGGACATCGTAAGTTCAAGAACTACTTGGCCACCAACCCATCATATTGATAAGATAAGCGACTAGAGTTTAATCGAGGTGACCATGAATATACGCACAGAGATACGATTATATAATAAGCCAAATTTAAAATTTGATTACGTCTATTTGTTTGTTGTTTTCCCCCCTGATTTGTTTTATTAGCTAAACGATTTAGTGACAAGCCAGATACGGCAGAAAGTCTATTTGATATTATTTTTCTCGTTAGCTATCAGCGCTAATCTCACGTATTGTTAAAGATACCATAGAAATATACATATGTTCGCATTTTGTTTGAATGACTCCGCAGTTTCAACATCTTGTGCGCTTTCACTATTGGTATTATTGATATCAAATAATGGCTCAAATCACTGAG
Organism: Eristalis intricaria; assembly: GCA_964034865.1. NCBI lineage: Eukaryota > Metazoa > Arthropoda > Insecta > Diptera > Syrphidae > Eristalis > Eristalis intricaria. Next base: position 88,450,210 of record OZ035875.1, on the reverse strand, counting down.
CGACTAAATAGCGTTTTATCAAATATATCAATATTTCTTTTGGATGACCTTGCACTTTTTGATTTTATTTAATTAATGCTCTGCAATGCAACGTTTATTTGCACAATGTTCATTTTAAATTTCCAACGTGCAGTTTGAATAATTGTGTTTTAACTTTTGAAGTTGGAGCCGTATTACATGAGCTATTGTTATATAACAATAACTGAAACTAGTATAGGAATAAAAGGTTACTTTAAAATATCCGTTACCGGTTTTATATAGTAAAGTAGGTTTTAACAGCTCTTAAAACTGGAAATACTAATGAGGGTTTCGTGAAAAAAATTTTCTGTTACAAAAAGCACATTCAATCACGATATCTTACAAACAATAGCATTATACGATTGAGTACGAATGAAAAGATAATAGCATTCGGTACTTTTAAAAGCGTACATGTTGCATGTAGTATACAGATATTATGTAGCTATTCATAACAACTAGCAACTATTTCTAAGTCCCTCTTATCTTTTCTCGTTTATCGGGTATCAATACATGGGCTGTGACAAGTTAGCTTGTCAGTGAAACGTTCATACATTATCTTCGATAAACGAATTGAAACTACATTCAACATGTTTACTAAGAACCAAATATAAATTAATTATTAGCAATGTAAATGCACTCCATTATGTACACATATATGTATCGTATAGCGAAGACCTAAAACTTGTCTTATTTAATGTGATGATTTCACCAATCGAATTTGAATATTGATATTCTGGTATATAGTGGTGGCTGGTTAGGTTAACAAACTTATCTGGGGGAATACAATTATTTCATTTGAATGAGTATTCAGTTTGCTTTAATGCATGTAAGGTACATATTTACATACTTAGTGAACTCAATTGTTCACCTCATTGTGATAAACCCCGTCTTCAAGAAACTACGCCGCTTGTCTCGGTTGTAAGAGTGTTTCTAAAGATCATTCCAACGCTTAAAGCTTTGCTTTTTATGTTATCGACCATTTTTAATCTGACATAAAAGTAAACTGACAAAAGGACAATTGTTATTCGTTTATTTTATTATAGAAGATAGATAACAAGTTCTAGGTACTTCATGAAGCTTTCTTATCAAATGCATGATAATATAAATGAGTTGGAAGAAGCCTTTTTTTAATAGTGTAGTATGTTCAAATTGTTTATCGTTTTCTTAAATGAGGATAGGAAATAAAATGTAAATGGAAACATTTTCAAATTCAAACTTCTGAAGTTTTGAATAAATTTGAGACGCTTTTTTTACACCGCACTGTACATTTGACAACGCATTCGGTTTAATATAAAAGCTCTTTTACAAAATAAAGCTTAATCAACAAGTTTATCATCAAGTATGAGATAGAAGACGGCAAATCTCTACTGAACCGTACTGACCAGAAAGAGAGGAATAGTCGGTTCTCTGAATTCCCTTGCATAACAGATTTGTTCGGCGACTGGGAAAGATTGTGTATTTTTGACGGATATTTGTGCATTTAACAGCGGCATAAGATTAGTCTAATTCTCGTATTCAAAAGCATTTAAGTGTTCTGCGTGTTTTTTGCGTTTAATTTGTTATTCGTATAAACCTTTGTGAAAATGACCACTATAATGTCTCGATTTTTTCGAACGTTTCAGATGTCGAAGAAAATTGAAAGCGGTCCCGTTGTTGATATCCTCGGCGATGAGATGACACGTATTATTTGGAGTTCAATTAAGGACAAATTGATACTGCCATTCCTGAACATCGACCTACATACATATGATTTGGGTATGGAGAACCGTGACCTGACCAATGATCAAGTAACCATTGATTGTGCTGAAGCAATTAAAAAGTACAGTGTTGGTATTAAGTGTGCAACAATTACACCCGATGAGAAACGTGTTGAAGAATTCAATCTGAAGAAAATGTGGAAATCCCCTAATGGAACCATTCGTAATATTCTAGGAGGCACAGTGTTCAGAGAGGCTATCATTTGCAAGAATATTCCTCGTTTGGTTACTGGTTGGGAAAAGCCAATCATTATTGGTCGTCATGCACATGCTGATCAGTATAAGGCAACCGATTTTGTTGTTCCAGCTCCTGGAACAGTAACGTTAGTGTACAAATCAGCTGATGGCAAAACTGAAGACATCAGTCATGTCGTTCACGAATATAAGGGTGCTGGTGTAGCTCTGGCCATGTACAATACTGACGAGTCGATCATTGACTTTGCGCACTCATCAATGAAATTCGCTTTACAGAGGAAATATCCACTTTATCTAAGTACCAAAAATACCATCCTCAAGAAATATGACGGCCGTTTCAAGGATATTTTCGAAGAAATCTACCAGAAGGAATACAAAAAGCAATATGAAGCAGCTGGTATCTGGTACGAGCACCGACTTATCGATGACATGGTTGCATATTGTATGAAGTCTGAAGGAGGTTTCGTGTGGGCCTGCAAGAACTACGATGGTGATGTTCAATCTGATTCTGTTGCTCAAGGATATGGATCACTTGGCTTGATGACATCTGTACTTATCTGCCCTGATGGAAAGACTGTCGAAGCAGAAGCAGCCCACGGAACAGTCACTCGTCATTACAGGCAATATCAACAAGGAAAGGAAACATCAACTAACCCAATTGCATCAATCTTTGCCTGGACCAGAGGTTTATTGCACCGCGCAGCTTTGGATAACAATGAAGATCTTAAGAAATTCGCTGAAACCCTTGAAAAAGTGTGCATAGATACAATTGAATCTGGATTCATGACCAAAGATCTAGCCATATGCATCAAGGGTATGAATAATGTTCAACGCAAGGACTACTTAGAGACGTTCGAGTTCATGGATAAATTAGCCGAGAACTTGACAATTGCTCTTTCAAAATGACTCGCATCGAGTATGGAAAATAAGTCCCATTTATAGGGGCATCGCTGGCGGCAACGAATAACACGAGTATAAATAATATTTTTTTTTTAATTTGCTAGACTGCTTGATTTTTATACATTACAATTTGGAAAAAAGGGAAAAATAAAGTTACATTCTCAGAAATGTTTTATGTGTTTTATTCGCATCACTAAAAATACGCATTCAATTTGTGGAGAAATCACATGCGTTGCAAGATCACTTTGATTATGTGTACATACAGTGTACATGATCGTCTTATCACTGAGCGTATAGGTTACTTAACTTTCACTTAGAGATAACGTCTGGAACTGGAATATATGTGCACATAATGTATGTGACTGTGTAATGGTAAGAACTATATTGTTATCACAAAACGTGTAAGCCTAATTAAATAAATTCTTTTTCCAAAATTCAGAAGTCAAATCTACAGGATTTATTTATTTTATTCAACTCTTAGGATTCTACAAAAAAGGTTGCAGTTTCGCATTTATCTTTGACTTTATAATTTTTGCCTTGGCGCTACAGTTCGGAGTGGACGTGGGCCACCGCGAACAGACTGTATACAGTGTAAGTTATTTTCATCGGCATTAAACGTAACTCAGCCCTTGTAGTGTTTACATCGCGAAATTGTGATTCCAATACCAACTCAACATTTTGCACACTTTTCGAAATCATTACTTTAGCACTACTTTTCCCAACGGTTGCGTTACGAAAAAAATACAATTCTATGGCTTCACCAAAAGCAATACAAAGAAGAATAAAGGAAAAAAAAAGCATTTTATAAGGTTTAACTTTCCTCTTGCACACTGCTTTGGGGGTAGTTTACCCAGTTGGCGATACTTTTTAGTATTTCTTCAAATAAACGCGAGGCGAAGCTCAGGATTTTTTTTAGTTTAAATAAGTATTGAGTCGCGAACGGTTGACTTGATGATTCTATTCGCACATCCATACTATCACCTACCAAATAAAACATTCGTTCCTGGATATGAAACAGGCTATAAATCAATCACGCGTGATCGTGCTTTCAACATGTATTGTTTTGGTTTTGATATTGCAAAGTGTTAAAGCTGCATACACAGCCAACAATCATCGGGAGTTAGATATTTGCAGCCATTGGAATGGTCGTCGACATTTTTTGGAACTGGGTGAAAGGGGTGACCTACATGCACGCAATGTCACCACCTCAGCATTTCGGGTGCGTTTTCCAAAACTATTAATTAATATAAACTAAAAAATAAATTATTCTTCTTAGAGTACATTGTATACGCCGCTTAATGTAAGAAACCGCACAAACACTGATATCTGGTACCAATGCAATCTGGAACTGGTTACATGTGCCGAATGTGTTATAAGGATAACATTTACTTATGTTAACTTCTCGAAAACATGTGAGAGAGTATCTAGTAGTGGAGTAGGCAGTAAGACGCCCAACATGTGTCCCTGTGAACATATTCAGTTCTCAGAACCTCCTTATGACACAACTATTTCCGGTCAGGAATTTTGTGGCGATGGCAAGGTGTTCCGCAGCAAGACACGGACACTCCTACTCAAGTTCTTCTATCGTGCCACAAACATTCATGTGTTTTCGTTGCAATATTTTTCAGAAAGTAAGTGAACTATAAGATTTAAAGTAGACCTGCTTAAAACATTTCTCATTAAAGACTCCTCAAAATTGCACGCAATAAATGCATAGAAAAATTGAATTAAGTAAAACGAACTAGACAGAGCTCAATTGCTACTATGTACCTAGTTAGAATATGTGAAGAAAAGAGATGTAGATGTATAAAAGGTGGTTGCGTTCGCTTGGATCCGTAGAATCGATTGCACCATAATCCATTTAAGTGTATACGACCATGCTATAATCAGTATATTCTTCAATTAAATTGAGAGAAAAAAACAAGAGTAATATGTGCATATGTGGTTTCTTTCTCCCTCTTTCTTCCCACATTTATTTATTCGATATTAATAATATACAGGAAATGTGAAAATTATAAGTGGCTCACCAACGCAATCTATCGTAAGTAACTATTCACAATTTATGCCACAGATTATTTCGACGCCCTACTTTCCAATGTCGTACCCTCGGGACTATGGAATTGAGCATATTCTTACTTGTGAAGCAGATAATTGCCAAGTGCGTTTGGAGTTCACAGATTTTCAACTCGGCTTAACGTCAACTTTAGAGGTTTTCTTGAACAATATTGCCCCAGGTCTAATACCAATTATAACCCACATTATATTGCAATGATTTTAGGTTTTCGATTCGAATGGACAGATGTTAGACTCCTATACTGGTGAACATTTTCGTCCACCGATCATCATCAGCAGTGGCAAATCACTGCTACTGCAGTTTCGTGGCAACGGAGTAACTGGATCAGGGTACCGAGCAGAGGTTAGTTTTGTGTCTGCAAAACAGCTTAAGGAGAAGCAATTGGTGCCTTATACAGGTGAAGTTATCAATAAGCTCTGATGTCGGTTACATAATTTTGATAGTATTCATTTTAAAATGCAAAAAGATTGCGGAGGCATGGTATCTGGTCCAGGCGGTGCTATAACAATGATGAACATGATAGAAAACAAAACAGATGTTCGATTTTACGACTGCATTTGGATAATTAAGCCTGGAAACAATTATATGATGATGAAAACCCACATATCGTTGAGGGTAGAAGCCTTTTATGGTATGGCATCGAGGTCGGATTTAACTATTCGGCAGGGCACAACCTCAGATTCACCTGGCATTGAAAGTGTTGTGTGGCCAAATAACGGTATGAGTAAAGAGAGCCACATTGTTCCTATTTTAACTGGTTACTACATCCGTTTGAGGGGTGTTTTTGGGATGTCTTCTAAACTGGCCATTGTCTACAGTGTGTTTAATTATCTGAGTAAGCAAAGAATGAATTCTATTTATAGCTAAATCACATCTTCTACCTTGCAGATTGCTACATTGGCTCTGAGTTTTTGTGCAATAACAACCACTGTATTTCGATTCGCTTACATTGTGATGGATTTGACCACTGCGGGGACGGTAGTGACGAGCCAGAATCATGCGAAGAAGACTGGGCTCATCTTCAAAATGATCGGCGATGGTACTCGCATAAGCCAAACTACTATTTTCCAAAAATGGAGCAGTATCCAGACCTGAAAACAGCAACTGGAATATTTGTTATGAGTACTTTGGGTATTTTCGCTGTGTTATCAGGTTGGATGGTTATATTGTACAGAATGGGGGTAAGAGCACGACATCAGCGTGAACTACAAAACCATTTACAAACTATAAGCGAATTACTGGGTAAGAGCTAATGGCATCCTTCTATAAGAAAGTATTTATAAATTTTCAAAAACAAAAGATCGTCAAGAAGAGCTCACAACAGATGAGCCTCCAGATTATGAGGCACCTCCGGACTATGAAGAGGTCATAAAAATTGGTATGGAGCAAGAAATTCATGAATCGAGGCACCGTCAAAGAAGACATCGCAGACACCGTCATGATCCGTCACGGTAGAACTGGTTCATTCTGTTATATTCTGCAATGTGTTACATGGGAAATTTCTATTCAACAGATCTCGCAGTCGCGGAAGAGTAAGCACCAATCAACTTCAACCGTCTGTACACAGCTATGGACCATCAACATCATCGGCGAGTGCCACCGGTTCTTCGGTATCAGAACCAGGTGCAATCGATCCTTTGCAAGAAATTGCCACCCGAGTATTGTCAGCAACTGCAGCTTGTGGTAAGCATTCTAAATAAAATCAGCCAGCATTGGATTTTAATTAATTATAAATAAGATTTCCGTTTGCAGACCTTGCAGAATCGGGTGCAGAGAGACAATGCAGATGCTCATTGCCGCAACCCATGGGGAATGCAACGAGCACAGCATCGATTTCCATTGGGAGTGAATTACCCACAGGCAGTACGGAATTCCAGAACCCTCATCAGCAACACCAACCAAGCTCGTCGTGCACGCCAACTCAATTTGAGGAATGCTCTAATGAATTTAGAGATGAATCCCTTAACATTTCGTTTACCTTAGCAATACCGCAAACACTAACTGGAAGTGAGAGCAGTACGTGTATTCACACCATCATATCAAACGACATTTTTAGATACTATTGCCTTCTTATTATTATTACAGAATCACAACGTCCCAAGAGCAACATTTGTACAGAAAATACTTATCTGAAGCGGTCATGGTTGGTTTTTAATAATGGTAGTCAAAACTTTAGAGTGCAACGTCTAAGACATACATTCTCATCTCCGGAAACCTTCTTGAATGATTTTCTTTCACCTAACGAACCATTAAATTATGGAACTAACTTACCAATCGAAAGGTTGAGATTTAAAAGCAATATTATAAGATTTAACTAAATGTTATCTTCCTTTCCGCAGAAATTCATTCATAAGCAATGCTAGCATTTTTGGCTCAGAACTTTCAAGAGACCCGACTCCAACCGATGATCAACCAGTATCCTTAAAAGTGTTACAACCACTGGCACAGATTAACCAAGCAAACAAGGAGTCAAACAATAAGATACTGGACAAAGTAGAGGATGGAAACATCGATATGAAAATGTGCCAACAATTAGAAAAACCTACATGCACCAGTCAAGGGCACCGTATAACGCAAAGCAATGGCAGCATTAAGCTTGACTTAGAGTCGAGACAGGCTAACCGCCAATGTCTCTCAGATAGTGAAAACGCGACTTCATGCTTTGGCCATATGAATAATCCATTTAGAGTAAGCAACAAGAAACGAAATACCCTTCGCAGACTTCATATTCGTAGCAAATCTTTTACGAATTCTGGTAACCGACAAAGAGTTACACGATTACGAAGAACATCTTCAGCAGATTTACTATTGCAGCGCCACTCTCCGAAAAGGGAGCGCAACTGTTCAAAGATATACTTAATTTGAATTTAACAAATATGTTGATTTTATGTGAATAATAAAATGTATGTCCCCAAAAATGATAGCATATTGTTTTACATAGTTATTCTGTGTACATTTATTTCTTTATTATGATCTAATAGTTTGTGTATCTGATTACTAATTAATATGCATTTAAGAATGAACTAATAACGCTAACAACTCACCAATTGCAGTTTGCAATTTCACGTCTATAACCGCAGTGTACATTTGTCATTTGATGTTGTACGGCATATGAAACGCATTTTTAGATTGAAATATGAACCAATTATATAATTTAAAAAAAATTATTTCTAAATTAAAATCCAAAAATGTTAAATAAAAACTGGTTTTACGTAACGTGTCCAGACACATGTGTATTAACGAACACCCCCTAATTGAATTTTCTTACCACGTTGTGGATCGTAGAATAAAATTTTTTCTGTTGCACATCTGTCAAGTTTGCCAATTCTGGCAAGTACCTACTAGTCGGTATTTTCTTAATAGTGAGAGGTTATCACGATTTAAAAATTTAACAGTTCAATATTAAGCTTAGAATTAATAAAAACTTAAACGAAAACATGTGGCCCAGGTTTGGAATAAAAATTGGAAATAGTACGCTGTGCATAGCATCCGTAAAATCTGAAGGTAAACCCGAAGTGATAGCGAATAAACAAGGTGACCGCGTTTCTCAAGCCTGCCTCCTCGCTGAAGGAAATGAAATTGAGTGTGGCCTTACGGCTAAACAAAAAATGGCATCGAAACCCACTTCTTGTGTTTCTAATAGCCTACAATTTTTTCTCGGTGAATCCACACTGACAGCGGATAAAATTAAAGAGGCCAGTAAGCACATCACATGCTATTACAATGAAAAAACTAAGGAATTCGAGCTGAAATCGAAGGCAGGCGGTGACTCTGACAAAGAAATCATTACCAAAATAACACCACACCAGGTTTGTGTGAATTTTTTCAAAGCCGAATTCGAACTGGCTCGTCAATCATATTTGCACGAAAGTACCAAACCTTCAGTTGTGCTATCAATTCCGAACTGCTACCCAATTGAGTCATGGCCACGTCTTGCAGCAGCCGCCGAAGAGGCGGGCTTTCATGTGGCGCAGATAATTTCCGAGATGACAGCTGCTGTACTCGCCTATGGTATTGGGGAGTCCCAAACTGCTGAAGACGAACCGAAAAATGTTCTTTGTATTAAGAGCGGCGGCATTTTTAGTCATTTCTCGCTATACGAAGTGAGTGGGGGATTGTATACATTGTTGGATGATGCTGGACCTTACACCATTGGTGGAGATGAGTATACTGAAGTTTTAGTTGAGTTTGTATGTCAAGAATTCTTCAAGAAATATCGTCTCGATCCGAAGGAAAGCCGTCGTTCTATGGCAAAAATATACAACGCTGCGACCAACTGCAAGCACATTCTTACCACGCTGCCATCAACGCAAATCTATATTGACTCACTTATGGACGGCGTTGATTTTAGTATGCAAATGTCGCGAGCACGTTTTGAGAGTCTCATACAGACTGTAATAAATAAATTTATGTCGACTCTCAGTGAAGCTATCGAAAAACTGTGCCCAGAGGATAAAAAGGACTCCAGAAAAATTGATGAGATCGTACTGTTGGGGGCAACTATGAAAATACCCAAAATTCAATCGGCAATCAGTGGTCAATTTCCGGATGCAAACATGAATTCAAGTCATGCTCCCGACGAAGTGGTCGCCATTGGCTGCGCCAGGCAAGCTACGTATTTAATTGATCCCGAGGGACAGGACCTCAACAGTAAAGCTGTGTGCTCATTTACTCCATCTGACTTGTTCATTTGGCACGGCGAAGCTACAGAAAAGTCAAAGCTCGTATTAAAAGCTGGATCATTAATACCAAATGTAGTCGTAGTGGAAATTGAGAAGGCTGACGAATGCGCCGCTCCTGCTGAAGGTGAACATGTCGAAATCTTCCATGTAAAAACTGAAGATTCAATTAGTGACTTGAGTTTAAAGGCAAAAACTACACCTGAAGGTATGTTCAAAATCGAAGCTACTGTCGACATGAATGAAGATGGTGTGACGCCTGCTATAACGCTTAGATGTTTGTAGAATTTGTTACCATTTTTAGAATAAATAAATTGTATTTAAAATGAAACAAAATACTTCTAATTGTATGTTTTCAAAGATGATATTTTTGTGTACTTGTATTTTTTTATTTAGTTGGACTCAAATCCGAATCAGAATTCGAATTTCAATTACATAAACTATTTACTTAATAATTTTCTTGGTCTTTGCATCTGCATCAGAAATTTGTCCTGAAACTGCTATAAAGGCAAATGCACCGTCTTCGGGGTATGGTACATCTCTGAGAAACCTAAGCGTTCTCGGATGAGAAGGATCAATTATCATATTGTTACTCATGTCTTCGATTTTAACTAAATATTCCAAGGGAACGAGTTTTTTGATGGGCGGCAGTAAAAATGGCCCACGAAGTTCATCATTTACCAGATACCCAGACAAAAGCATAGTGTAATCATTACGGATTGCTTTCATGTGAAAACAGTTTGAGTTGATAGAGGTCAAGAAGGCCACCCACTGCTGTCCCCTGCGCCGGTCTGAGGGATCTGACAATCGAGATACATATGGTCGAGCAAGATTTATGAGGAATTCGAATTGCTTATCTAACACCTACGAATAAAATCCAATCAAGACACGATGCACATTTTGAATAATTCCTTACCTTCCTTATATAAGTATCATCCGTTGGGCATTTAGATCCGTGCAAATCACATGTGACATTTATTTGATCATCCTCAGCTACACGAGCCCAAGATCGATCCTTATAAAGTATCACGTTTTTGAGGTTATAAATGGCGGAAATTTCGTTTAAACAACCATCAGTTGGGTACTTATCGAATGGATATCTTAAACAACTTAACGTCATACAAATTGTTAACATAAGCAGGTATCGATTTCGTTTTTCTCGTAAATCTTCTGCATTGTAGACAGCTTCAATAAGCTTACAACACCAATTGCTGACTATGACTTTATCACACCGATTTGGCAACATTGCAACTAGGTCCTTGACTAGACAACTGCAGATCACAAGCAATTTATAAATCGACCCAGAACTTAGTTGTGTGCATACCTGTAATACTGAAATTCCATGTCAAGTGCATCCAATGGTTTTAAGGCCATTTCCCCCCAAAATTTACAAAATATAAATTTGTAAATTCAATTTTAAAATGAAAAGAAAATTCAAAGAAATTATAAATTTTATTTAACAATAAGCGAATTTGAAACTTTGCACATTCTTAAAATTCCAGAGAAACATCGCCCCCTTCGATTACTTTTGATTTGTAGGTTTTTTCAAGTTTCCGGAGAAATTCTTCAAACACAACCACTGGCTTGAACATACCAGTTTTCTTGAAGTCTTTGATGCGCTTCTTATCTTCTGCAGCATTTTCTTCTTTGCTTTTCTCATCAAACGCATTTATCTCCTCCATCAACGACGCTATGGTGGGAACAGTGGTTGGATCGAACTTTGAAGCCAAGTTTGGATTGAAGGGGACACATAGTTTCCCTGTACTAGGGTGTATACAGAACGGAGCTTTGAGTAAATGATTAAACCCCTTGGTAACGTTTATGTCCAAGCGTGGATACATAATAGCAAGCTGGATTTCTTCCACTATATTTTTCAGTTTTCTACCCCAAATATTAATTGTTGATTGGGTGCGCATTGAATTAGCGAATCGCGTGAATGTTGCCCATATTATTTTCGAAGTACTTCCTTCATATTTTTTCAGGTGGCTTTCGACATCTTTCCGAGCTTGTTCATCGGGAATCATTTGAATTAGTCTCAAAATGCCCTTGGGTGTTGCAAACAAATTTTGATCCTCTAATATAACTTCCTCGAATGCAGGCTCAATAATTTTCAGTGCGCGTTTTATACTGTGATGTATTTTTTCACCAGTTGTAACTCGGGCCGTACTGTTGTTGTCGCCACTGACTGCATGAGAAACTACTTGCATATACTCCGCAACTGCGGCTCTTCCTTTCGTGTCTAAATGCCGGGCTGAATGATCACAAATCCAGCAATGGATACCACGCCGACCAGAAAATACCCATAAAATGTGCTCGAAGCCAAAATCTTCTCTTAACACTAAATCTAATATTTTACATGCAATGGTCATGAACTTCCAACATTTTTGACAAACCTCAGTGCCTTCGCAGCATGTTCGCACATCGTCGTAGTCAGTCATATCGATATCAAAAACAAGTTCTCGCTGAATCGGTATAGCGGATTTAGAAGACATTCGCAGCACTGATGGCCTAAAAAAAAGTTTCAAATTATCTCCCTGAACTTTATTGGACACAAACAATTGTAATAATATCCTTACTTGCTTTGGAAAACCGCTCCTATATCGATCTTCATTGGATTACGTGAACATATGTCCTGTTCCAGTTGCGATTGCGTGTCGTAACACAAATAACGAATGTATATATCATCACCCAAGGTAAAAGAAATTTCTCTATTTGCAAAGATTCCTGGTTCAGCTGCAAAACAAATCTCATAAATATATTTGATCTATCAAATTGTCTCTATTGCATACAAAGTCCATATGAGAGCCAGCGGTAAAACGGTTTGTGTGGAAACAGACGCTTGTAATAGACTGGCAACATATCCTGCAAGGTGCTTGGATCATATTTTGTAATAGCAGCTTTCGCTACTCGCGCGTCTTCCTCTTTCATCGTGCCACAAGTGTTTGTTAATTTTCAGTAACTGAAATTCCAATAAGGTTGAAACATAATACACATTGAAGTTATTTACAGAAGTTTTGCTTTATTTACTTGCTATTATATATGAACAGCTAAATATAACGCTACTTAATACAACTTCTTCACATAAAAGAAAAGAAAATACAAAAACAGTATTGTTCTGTTAAGGTCTTAATTATAGGAAATCGTTTAAAAAATATATCATCATATGTATGCATTTATGTGTAGAAACAATATAAGAGTAGTTTTGCCTATGTTTGGCATATCATAAGCTATAATACATCTCATATCAGTTTCACGCTACCGTGAGGCGAATGTCCTGCATTTTATTATTTTGCCATAGGTACTCCTTCTGCTTTGATGGTGATGTGTTGTATAAGGTGACTGAAGCAATATGCTTGTTGGGCATGACTTCAAATATAATATCCTGATAACCGTAACAAAATGTGGAACCAAACGGATTCGCTGTATTTGTGGAGCTAGCTCGATGTAAAACAACTGGCCTCTCGGATGGTACCAGCGACGAACTAATGTCGTCCCATTTTGAGTATGCTGTTATGGGAACTGATTGTGATGAAATTAGCTTATCGCCATCAAGTATTTTATCAGGCTTCAGCTGAAACTGGAACTCACAACGGTGATACATGTTGAAATTGAAATGGCCTGGGTAATTTGTATGCAAAATGAATTTTTTGCACGACTGTGTGCGGGCATCGAAAAGTATATCAATGCCAAGAGTAAAATAATTAAAAAATATATCGCTTCGTTTGCTCTGTGCTTGCCTGTTAACATTCGATGAGTGTATTTTCATTTTATCTTCGCTTTTGAAGAAAATTCGATTTGGAGCTCCCAAATTCATTGCTACATCTTGGCAACTATCTCCGAAGAGGACCTCTTTTGTAAAGCATTGTCGCCTCGGTTCCAGTGCCCTGCCGGATCCTTCTGTGAACAACTTCAGCTTCAGGCCACGCGTCATTCCCAGAGGATTCCTCAAAACAGAAGCTGTGTCAAGATGTAACTGTCGATTATAGCAAGACAAAGGTAAAGGGGGTGGTCTATTTTCAGCTACGTTACTGCCAGAGTATAGAGCCATTTTCGCGACCACAGGAGATGCGCCGCTCAGAAATACTAAAGAACCCATTCCATGGGCATGTCCTGCATGAAGTTTGCTGTCTACAGGAAAGTAGAAGCTTAATCCGCGGAAATGAAGTGCAAATAGTTGTTTCGCAGCGTCATAGACACCTGGGTGTGTTGCTCCAAATGAATGTTCGATTTGTTCAATTGAAGGTAAAACTTCTGGGGAATTAAAGAAGACACCGCCGTATTTTAGTTTTACTAGTTTCATACTGAAAACCTCGATTGTCTTCAATCTCTGCACCACAGGATCAAAAATCAATCGAATCCCATCCTGCGGAAGATTTATGATGATATCCACACCTAATGGATTTGTGTCCGAATATAGAACTTGTACACCTTTAATAATTCCCACTTGAGATTGAATTATAGCGATAGCTTGGGAAAAATGCATCCCCAATACAAATTCCCAGCTATCACAACCAAGTGATTTTTCAGGAAGAACTTCCAAGTCGAGCATTTTTTCTTTTTCAGGGGACAAACGTGCGATACCTAAAACAATAATACATTTATTACTTTTGCTGTCAGTCGTATCATACAAGGCGAAGGTGACGCCAAAGACTCACCCTGAATAGAAGAAAATTTCTTTGTTTAAAAACAACCACTGCGAATCCACAACCAAAACAATTCTCTACGACGCAAAAACTTTTTGAGAGGGCTTATGAAACTCAAGAAAATTCCTATGGTAGGGATACTGTTGTAACTTAATTTTTAAATTAAGTAAATAAGTGTTAGTGTTGCGAAAAATTACTCCCGATAAAAATTGAAATTAATAAAAACTTTTTAACAACTAGTAATTATTTTGCACTTCTTGTTTCCCTTTTCTTTGTCTTCTTTGTACAAACTAATCTGAGAGCGAATGACATTCATGACAAATATGACAGGTTCCACAAGTTACGTTCTACAAAATGTATCATACACAATCGAATACATATACAAATATATCGTTTGTTTACAATTTTAAACATTTTAATATCATTTCTATCTATTTCTATTAAAAATGTATCTTCAACACTACAGCAGAAATAAATATCAAATAAATGATAACTCGCTTTAGCGTTTGCATTCGTTTAAGCTGTGGCCTCTATATTCATGTGAAAAGTGAGTAATGAGTGCTTCCTAGTTGCAAAGAGTATTTACCTCAATTACACAAGTTGTATAAGCTGGAACCTTTCAAATTATGATTTTAAATACAATTATGTCTCCAAATTCCATTAAACACCTAAATTGAAGCACACAAAATTATCCCGCGCTTTATAATATTTTGACAAAAGCCTGCTGTCAACTTCTTCTTGAAGATGATAGCGCCACCTGTAATTCAAGTCATTACTATAACTACGTTCAAAAATGTTACCATTAATAACATATATAAAAATCAAACAAAATCAATGGAATCGTCTACATATAATTGGGCATCTGATTTATTGCGTACATCAATACATATAAACACAGCGATTATGGAACGCAGTATTCAGAACAACAGAAAGTTGTAATTGGCCATCACAAAGTATATGATTTCAAATGATAACGATTACTAACTAACCTAAGTAGTTTAGAGTGGCTAACTGCCATGGGTAGCCGTCTCACGGCGCAGTGGCTCAAATTGTTTGCGCATTAAGAACACAACGGGCCTAAGTTGTTTTACCACAAGGAGTTCATCTTAATCCGCAAACCATTTGGAGCTTTTAATGAAACGACGTAGGTGACTTGCATATTGCATTTGCATAGGTGTTGCGATGAATTCTTCCACCTCCTTATCTCTGCAACTTCTGCAGAAGTCGTTGTATAGAATACTTAGTCTGGAGGCGTGAATACCGACGCACACTGACCATGCCGCAGTAACGGTTTGGATCAAGAGTAGGCAAAATAATAACGATTCACTTAGGATTCCTGGCAAAATTTATCCCCGGATAATTAAATATTGTAAACAGGATATTTGATGTTTCCATCAAATTTTATCACAATTGAATTCATTTTTGACAGGTTTCAAGATAAGATTCAAGATAATGCGGGCGGATATCACGTTTTACCTTAGCCGGGACAGGGTTTTAATGGCGCTGTAATTGGGTAGACGAACGGATTTGTTCAGACTAAGACACTCCGAGAAGACACCACTTCCTACTCCATCATCTGCCTCGGATCCATCTGTGGGAAAGTGTATGGCTTTGCCAAAGTGTTTGGTGCGAGCCACAAGTTTCTGTACGGAATCAAGATCTCGAAGTTGTTGTAACTCGTACATAACTTCGAAACATCGTGTAATTATGAGAAACTGATGAAGTTAAATAGCACATTTTCAAACAAATTTTACACAATAAAAATGTATTGTTATATATTTTTGGTCTTGCGTTTCTCTCATAATTTAACAGAATGGGCACACGCCCTTATGTGTACGAAATTAAGCTGTCAAGTTGTGTTGATTGATTTTTGGAGAAATGAAATAAACAAAGTACATATAATTTTGTTTATATTACTAAGGTCCTCTCCTCCTCATAATTAGGTGAAATAAAAGCCTTATTATTATGGAACGGTATTCACTTGAACAGCGTATAGACATTGTAAAAATTCACTATAGAAACAATGAAAATTTCACGGATACTTGCCGTGAACTTCGGGAATTATTTGGTCACAGTGAAGCACCATCCCGACAGGACGTTATGAATCTAATTAAGCATTTTGAATCAGTTGGTCACGTTGGTATTGGAGAAAATCCTACCCTAACTAGTAAAAAGCCAGAAAAAACCATCATTAAGGTAATTGAAAAGCTAACCGAGAAGTCACCATCTATTAAATGTGCTGGAATTACTACAAATGATAGTAAGATGATATCATATGTATATTGATATGAGTGAGTTTATTTACTCTGAAAGTTTTAGGTGATAAAGCAACAGACGGGAATAATGATTCAAGTAAAGGCAGCAACGAACATCTATTAGAAAAGAATAATTATTCTACTCCCTATGCTACAAGGAAAAATAAAAAACCTAGGCAAAGATAAACAGTTTTTATTTTATTTTGATGATCTCGGTCGTATTTATTTTTAAAACAATTAAAACCAGCCTGTCTAATTAAAGAACATTTGTTGTATTTTTGACTATATTCCCTTAATAATTTCCTTCCTCGTGTTTCATGAAAATTGTAATTTTTTATCTTATGTTTATCATGTTGCAAAACCCCTTACTTAGAATATCTACATTTACTTATATATACACGTTTCACCGTAACAGAATACTTATTTCGAATTAATACATCCTAGTAAGAAAAGCTCACCGGATGTACTCCATCTATGCACTCTTGACCACAAACTGTGCAAGAGAACCCTGAATCAGTTAACGCATTTGCTTGCAGACAATAATAACAGTAGACATGTTCGCAAGCCATGTAGTGTGGTAAAACTGGTCTGTCGCCGCAGTACGCACAGCAAGAATCGTGCTTCAATTTTGGAGAAACCGCCAGACTGCTCTTTGAATTTCTCTTAGAACTACCAAAAAATGCTCGTTGAAATTGGCGATGGATTTTCTGAAAATTTATGATGGGTAATACAAGGCCCAGAAGTTCCTGAAAAGAAATAAACTTATTAGGTATATCCTTATCCAACTAAGAATTATAGACTCATCGAACCATAAAACCTCCCCAAATTAATTCCCGTGACATATATTTATAACCAACTTCTCTCCTCTGGTTTTTCCTCAAACTGATATAATCCAGTCCCAATAAATAGTCGATCAATGTAGGTTTTCTGCCGGTTTTTAGGAAACGGAAGAAATTCACTACTGAAAGTATGAGTGCTATGTTTTCACACCAGTCTATAGTTTTTTGAAGCCAATCCTTGTTGTGCAGTCTATATTCTGCATTACTTTTTACATATTTGGGGAGAACAGTTAGAGCACAATGCAAACACAAACGCGAAATAGTTAATTTTTCCGAATCATATGCAAGCACTAGTAGTTGCTGCCCAAATGATGAATAATGTTTACCCACGGATCCTAACCATATAGCCGACTGAACCAGAAGATCTAACTCTGGTTGTATTTTCAGATACAGTATTGGCTGCAGATAAAATATGAAATCTGAATATGTTCATTAAAATTTTCAATTTTCTCACCGATATAGCCTGTATGTTTTCTAATAAATTTTCTTTTATTAGCCGGGTTATGTCCTTATTCAAATGTACGGCATCCAGCTTAAATGTAATTCAATTGGTACTCACTAATTACAATTCAACACAACTGTTACAAACCTGATTAACTCTAGGTACAAATTCTTTATTCTGTATTGTCATTTTCCAGTTTTAATTAAAAAGAATGATATTTTCCTCTGTTTATCAAATACAAAATACCAATTCGCAATCAGTGAATTGATTAACCATGACAGGCAGCCTTATCTGCCTGTTTTGTTTATGTTTTGGTCGCACTGGAGGTTCAAGTTCAGAAAATCAACAACTATACTAGATACTATAATGTACTTGATTTCGGTTCAATTTGGTGGGTTTTTATCGATTCATTGACATTTTTCAAATTATGCTGCCAGCTGAAAACCATTTTTCGAACATCAATCATGTACCAAATCATGATACGATATGTCGATACATCAGTAACCGCCGACTGATCCTAGAGTTAACAATAATATTTTTAATTCAGTTGTATGTGGTACAATACATTTTCACAAGATTTGGCAGCACTGATCCAAGTGCTGTCAAAATTGACTTTTTGTTGATTGTTTGTTAAACATTTCGAGAAAATCTTGTAAATAGTTGAAAGGTAAATAAAGCAAGTAATATTTTGTTAGTAATTTATTTGGTGAAATGAGTTCCCCGTCGACAAAAAACAACGCAGACATTGGTGCGACAAAACAACGCAAATCGTCGAAGGTCAGTATGGCCGCGAAATCGTCTAACCTCGACACACGGGCAGAATTGGCGGATTTGATAAAAAAGAAAGCGGAAACTTCTGTGAGTAACTGAACTGAAATATGGATCTAACTTAAATATAAACACGTATTTTTCCATTCATAAGGAGCAACTAGCCAATTTGGAACGGCAGATATATGCGTTTGAGGGTTCATATTTGGAAGACACTCAACTGCATGGGAATATCATTCGTGGTTGGGAGAGATATTTAACTTCTAACAAAGCGACAAACTCGAAAGCAGACAAGCGAAATAGAAAGTTCAAAGAAGCCGAAAGACTTTTCTCCAAGTCCAGCATAACATCTATGGCCATATGCAATCGTAAGTAGTTCTTAGAATAAAGTAAACACAGTCAACATTTGAACTCTTTCAGCTGATCGCGCCAGTGAATCCGATTCAATTACAAACGAAGATTCAAGTGATAATCAAATCAACTCTAACCATAATACGACAACAGCTCACGATGGGGCAACATCAATTAAAAGTGCCGGAAAGGATGAAAAAGACGGTAAAATAAAATCCTAATTGATGTGCTAAGGTTTTATTGAATATTTGAATTGATTGATTAGCAGAGTGTGGGACAACAACTCCTATAAGAGATGGAAGCAACAAAGATCCCACCACACCAAGTGGAAGCGCTAAGCATAAACTTAACTCGAACAATTCAAATTCGGCATCCAAAGTCGCACGCATAATTAAAAAACCGAGAAATAGATAAGCGACAATTTTAAAGTCAACGTTTTATAACAAAAAAAAATATTTATTTCAGTAAAACAGAAGGAAAAACGTACTCTTTGTGAATACGAATAACTTTAGACTTCGAAAGTAAACAATTTCAAATCTTTTTAAGGTTAATAATGAACTTTAGCAATAAGTATTACCCATAAATAGACAAAGAAACATTCTTAAAATAAAATTACTTTAAAAAGCAACTCATGTCTTCGTCGTTACCACTTCCAAATGGCTTTGTTTCTGCTCAAGGCCCAAAGAGCATTCCATTTTCCACGAGCCTGTCATATGATGATATGGTGTTGTAGAATATAGACCCCCGTAGTAAATCGGGGACGGGCTGTAGCCCCGTCCCTGTTATTATTAGATAATCTGTATACCTACGTATGTGTCATTCACGCTCTATCAATACAATACGCGTTCGTAAGTAGTTAAATATTGCTGGCTAAAATGAAATCACATCAACTCGGAATATGAAAAATATATTTATTATAAATTATTGGAATAAACTATCAGAATGTGATTTTCGTGTTTAATTTAGAAAAATACGAAATAAATAACCAAGAATATTACAAATAATGTAACAAGCATCCCACCAATCATCACATATTTATCTTCAACAAATCGTCTTTCAATTAGCTTCATTGTATGGTTAGAAAGTCCCAGGGTGCTTCCAATAGCTAGGATTCTCTTGTGAGCACTCTTAAGAGTATCTCGTTGATTTATGAGACTACCTAAAATGTTCGTTCCTGTCGAAATCATTTCGTCAACTCCAGTATGGGCATTGTTTAGTGATGAGTTGTGTTGTAGGGCATAATCAATATCCAGACAAGTTTCCTGATTCGAGGTAAATCTATGATTCAACAACTGCTCCCTTTCGTTGAGTTCGACTTGTCGCCGCTGTTTCTTTTGACGATATACTTCAAGCGCATTCTATGAAGATTCAAATAAATTCAATTCAATTCACTTATTTGAAATGAATGTATCCACCTGGAGATGTCGTATGTCGTACTTCAGCTGATCCACTCTCATTTTAGCACTAGGCCGCTGAGTTACAGGTACCTTATAAAGCAATACGTCCAATCGATCACAATTCCTTTGTATAATGTATAAAATCAAATGTATTTTAATACTAACTTTGCTTGAGTGTTCATATCTTACGAGTTTACTGTTGTGATTTTCATATGGATATCATTTTCGATAGTGGAAAAATCGTTTTGTGATGCAGTTGCGAGTGCTTGAAAACTCTTTTCAATTTCCTGAAGAATTCTATTCGTCTGGTGGTATAACGCGTCCATGTTCTTTGAGAAGTGAAAAATTAACTTATTCGATTTGCACTTGTTTTTAAGCTGTAAGCTACCAACTTTATTGGCAATTAAGTGTAACTCAGCCGCCTTATTTTATATGACGTGTTTCAATTTCAAATTGATTTGGGCAAATGCATCATCCCACACATGCCACATTTAAGTCAAATTCACAATAGAACCCACTTGTCAAAATTCCCATATAAACAACCCAGAGTAACTATTTAGAGAAACAATCTCGTGAAAAACTGCATAGCTTTTATTTTGAACTGTAGATTAAATTATTTGAAATAATTTCTCATTTTATGCTTTCTTGTTTAATATGTCTGATCGTTTGATGTTGTAAATGAATGTTGTTTTTGAGTTATGAGGGCCAAATATATATTCATAGATGACAGCTGGAATTTATTGTGAATACAAAGCTTTCCTAGAATTCACATTTTCTACTAGGTGTCAGCTGGTTGCTAAAAGAGAAGTATGAGTGGGAGTAAGTCGCTCTACTATATCTCTTAAAACGAAAAATATTCCAATCTGAAGTAAAACGATCTCTCCGATAATTTTTATTTGTCATTTTTTGATCAGACCAATACGACGACGAGGAAATAAAAGCACAAAAAAACATCAAAAAGTAGTGATCAGTAATTGGTTATATATATAATTTTCTTTAAATTATCGCACTGGCTAATTAGAATAAAGAGCGATCATTTTGGCAGATCTAAAAATGGACAAAACGTGTGATTTAAGAATACAATCAGTTTCCCCCACCCCCAATTCATATCTCGTGGGAGGATTAAATGACGACGGGCCATCGACGTCTACCCCTACGACCACCGCATCCACATCGTTGTCATTCCTTCTAAATGACGATCAGACATCGAATTTCGATAATTTGGAAAATTCAGATGTATTTAGCAGTAACAACAGCGATATCCATTCTAGTGACTCAGCATTCGAAGGTTTCCAAGTTGGTGGTGCTAATAACAACCTCGTCCTTCTGAACAACAATGATAATCAACAACTGTCACAGGTGCCACATATTTTAAGATTAAGTGATATATGTACTTCGAATCTGAGCAGTGGTAATAGAAAATCTCAGGAGCCAGTGTATCAGTTTGTATCATCCCCTTCGCTCTACATGACAAATACTGACAGTGGCATTTGCCTTAATTTTGAATACGAGTTCCAAGATCATCAACTAGTACAAGTTCAACCGCCAATTTCGACATACACAAACAATGATCAAATGCCGGGAATAATCACTGATTCCCTGGAGTCGTCGCTCTCAGCGACAACCGCCCTTTCCGAATTAAATGGTGATACAGAGTCGCCAATTTTTGACAGAAGCAGTAATAACAAAACAATGAATAGTTGGGACTTCAGGTAGAATCATATGTGTACATTTTAGTAGCTTTTTGTTACACTTATCACAGATGTGTGGCTTTGATGCATTACTTGCGAGTCGCTCTACCTACTGCAGCTGGCCATTTACTAAAAAAAGATCAAATAAGATTCTATATTTAAACATAAACGTGGATGCGAGCGAAATGTGTTGTTATGTCCTTAGAAATTATTGTACACCTAATTATAATTTTTGATGATGAAGAAGCTTGCTATGATATATAACATCGTTTATGTGTATTTATCAGGTGGGAATCAGTACCTCGCCCACGCAGCATGCCTGCCTTGCTTTGAGAGAATAATTTTATTCTTTCATATAACTTGAGCGAATATTTTGATTTTTCTTTGGATTTGTGCAGACAGTATGATGGATTCCACTTCTTACTGTAGGGTAAATCTTTTCCCATCCCATTAAATCAGATTGTATATATTATATGTGTGTACGTTAAAATGTCTACCACGAATGATATGGACTTAACTTCTTGAATTTTAGTTTATAATATTGTTGTTGTATTGATGAAAATATTTGATTTAATAATTTGCTCAGTTTTGATTGGTGAAAAACTATTAATTATTTTGTAGAAAGTATTTTTAGCCGGAAAAAAATGCATCCTATTTTTACCGTAAACTTTTGTTTCTGTGATTCCCACCCTAAAATAATTTTAATTAGCTTTCTAAAGAAACGAGTGTGCTACTAAATTAAAAATCAGCGTTCGTAGATTTGAAGCTTCTCTGCCTTAAACAAACTGTGGCAATGTCTTTCGCTCTCGACTATTTTTGCTCTTCTGCCTTTGTTAAAATTTGCTCTGTTTATTTTTCTTTTGATTTAAAAACACACAATTCGATGATTTTTAGTTGTATCGAACATAGTATACAACCTGATGAAATTTCACTATGTATACACCCTGGTGCCCTACACAAGTTTACCACGGAACCACCAACTCATGCAACTCTCACTATCGAGGTACAAAAAAGAAAAACGTCTATTTAGAAGTTGTAAATAAAAGAAAACAGCTATGAACTAATTAAATCCACTAAATGACATTATTAAAAACAAAGCTAAGTTTGCTCTAATTTAAATTAAAAATAACCGTAGCGTAAGAAACTCGAAATTTTGTTGTTGTTTTTTATTTAATTCTCTATAAGGACTGCAGTTGGAGGATGTTGAAGTGCAGTTCAATGCAAAATTGAAACTATATTATAGGTCCATATGCTGTAAATAATTAATGAATGCATTTTAGTTTCCACGCAAAGTTTCTCTAACTAGCTTCAAGTGAAAATTGTTCATTATTATACATAATGTATCTAAATTGAACGGGTTTTTTTAATAATTTAGGATCACCTCAGTATAAATAATAGAAATTGATACATATTTAAAAAAAAAAAAAAACATTTGACATTTGACATTTGATGGTGCAGTTTTTGTATTTGCAATTTACGTGAAATAAGTAGTTTATACGAAGTTTACACATTATTCGATATTGCTATTGCTTCAATCGAATGAAACTAAGTGCAGAATTCGCAGAACATGGTATGTTCATTCCTTTTGTTATTTCATATCAAATGAAAGTAATAACACGAAAGAAGGGACTTTTATTTTAACTTCTTATATAAATATAACAGAATCAAAAGACTCGGATTCAGATATTAGGCAAAGAGGCATTATATGTGACCCGTCAACGTTTTATCATAAAGTTATGATTCTGGGAAATCTTACATATAGTCAGGATGCGTAAGCCTACATTATAATATACATATTCAATAGTTGCGTTCATGCGACTGTTTTCTCTAGGACCCACTGATCCGTATGCAATACAACATATTAAGTTGAAGTGATGCTGAAACATACTGCTAACAACTTCAATATTGCGCTTTTGAAGTACGTCAATCTTTATCATGATTGCATACATTTTCTTATTCATACGTTACGTTCGTTGAGTATAAACGGAATCACATGACACTATTCCTGCCTATTCACATACATTGCATGCGTTATTTTATTTCACAAATTAATACGTAAAAATTGAAAAAAGGTTATAATCATTATAATTAACATATTTAAGCATGAATGTTGGAATCTGTTTGGAATGGTCACTTAATTAGTACTGAGTTATTTTTATTTAATTAGAGGAAATGTGAGTAATACTACAATAAGTCTTCATATCTTGAATAGAGTAATTCAGATCCTTCTGAGCTGCTTGGACGTTATCGATGCAATTATGAGAATTGTTCAAGAAGCTACAGTACAATTGGAAATCTACGGACACATCTCAAAACGCATCGAGGTTTGTACACAATTAAATATATGGACACTTTATATATCCTAAAACTTTTTTTAGGTGATTATCGCTTCAAGTGCAACGAAGATGGTTGTGGCAAAGCATTCTTAACTTCATATAGCTTGAAGATACACATTCGTGTTCACACTAAAATCAAACCATATGAATGTGAAGTTGTCGGATGTGATAAGGCATTCAACACAAGATACAGGTAACATGCAGATCGATTAATTTCTGGAGATATTCCACATAAAGCCGGTAGAAACAAGACACTACATTTCTTCTGTTTACCAATTCTAGGTTGCATGCACACTTACGTTTGCACAACGGAAAAACATTTAACTGCGACCAATGCCAAAAGTGCTTTACCACATTGAGCGATTTGAAAAAACATATGCGCACACACACTCAAGAAAGGCCATATCGCTGCCCAGAGGACAATTGTGGAAAGGCTTTTACAGCTTCCCATCATCTGAAAACACACATTCGAACGCACACCGGAGAGAGGCCGTATCCTTGTCAAGAAAACAGTTGCCAAAAATCATTCAGTACTTCACATAGTCTTAAATCACATAAGAAAACGCATCAGCGACAATCGGAGACCCGTAAGATTCGTAAACGAAAAGCTAGACGGTGTAATAGTCCCAATAGTCTTACACATTCATGTTCACAGAGCGAGAATGAAAGCAGTGGATTCGTTGATGATAACTTAAGCTTTTCTATTGAATCAAAAGAAGGTTGCTCAACAAATGGAGAGAATGACGGAGTTTTATTTAAGATTGAAGAACCAACTAAAAAAATTGGGCTCTCCAAAATCGAACAGCTGGATACTCCTTCAGAGACATCACAGGCTCTTCAGCTAGCTTTCGCATCAGAAGAAGAAATTCCGATACCCTGGTTTGATGCAGGTGTTTTAACATCGAAGCCAATTATACCTATGGCAAGGGTGACTCCAGCGTGTGTTGCGCTTCCAACAGCGCAATCCAGCTTTGTTGATCTACCTACATCGAATGTAAATCCCTCGTCTAATCTATCCGCCGAGAATATGAATATGATGCAGCCGAAGCCAATACACCAAGTAACATATCAACAGCAGACTGGTACCAGACAGCCACCGCTTATGGAAGATGTCAAGATGGAAGTGAATGAAGCAAATTCACTTATTCCTACATTTGGCATGAACTTAGAAACATCAAATGCTGCCCGCGTTGAGTCAGGTTTTATGGATACCCGCACTCCATTTGAAAGCACCCCGAACCAATCTACGACCATGGACATTGACTCTTATTTCGTTCAATTTGATCATTCCAACAGTATTACAAATTCGGGGTTGCCATCTGGAACAAATGATTTTGCTAACTCGCCTGATAACATTGAGTCGCTTTTAAAGGAATCCCCACGATCTGTTCCATCGTACTTACAACCCGATCTTGAAACTGAGTCCCTACTAAATGATATACTGATGACGATTGGAGACAACCAAAAAGTATTCTTAACGGAAGAGGATTATTTGAACGGTAGTTCTTACACCGCTGTGAAGTCACCAACACTTAAGCAGATAACAGCTGATGCTGGAATCTGTAGCTGCACAAATTGTAAATGTGATCAAAGTCTTGGCTGCCAAGGTGGATGTACAGATAATAATACTTGCCACCAGAAAAAGAATAATAAGAAACCAAACGAAAAACAAGCCGAACTATCGACTGCTTCTACTTCAAGTTGCTGCAAGTCAAAGAAAGCACCAACTCCGGTAAAGACATCGAATAAATGTTGCTCCGAAAAAAAAACAGAAAAGCCCGCATCCACTGCCGGCTGCTGTGGTGATAAAAAATCTGAAATGAATCAGAGCATTGAAGATGTAGCATTGTTAATACAAAACTTGGCGTCAATGGAAACCGGCGGTGGATCTTGTTGTTCAGACAAAAATTCTGCTAAGTCTTGCGGAGGAACCGCACCAACTCCACCGTTATCGTGTCCGACTCCAGCTAAACCAAACGCAGGTTGTTGTTCCTCTGGGAAATCAAATGATTCTAGAAACAATTTGAAAGTGCCTACCTCGGCGGCAGTTAAAAATTCGTCATGTACATGCAAAAGCCCTGCTGAAGGTGTTGCGAATGGATGTTGCGTAGTTATATGTATGAAAACTCTTCAAGCACTGAGAAGAGTTCTCACGCGTAAAAATATCAACCTAATGCTATGCCCAAATCAGGGATCAGATCAGCACCTAAGTAGCGGTGTGACATCAAAATAGTTCACTTTAATGAATTACCCCGTTGCCAACATACTTCGCTTAGGCTTGGTTGGCATTGTGCCTTAAAATAAAGAAATAATAGAACAACAACCAAAGAGAAAGTATACTAGCAACTGGATATCCTTTATACAAACGCATGTGCATTTTTGCTTCAAAATAAGAACAAAACTTTGTGTATTCTTTATGACTTAGTTTATGGTTTGATTTGTATTCTTAACGCATTTTTTGTTTACTACTAAACTAGTTTAAGAACCAAATCCATTGTTTGTTATGTTCTCTTTAAAAAATAATAATTATATTCTTTATACACCATTTCATTCATTGGTCTAAAAATGTTGCTAATCAGTTTATATAATATGTGCAATAAATGTATAAGCAAAGATCATTGTTTCACTTTCAAGATACAAAAGGGGTATGATAATGGTAATAGACGTAATCTTATCTCACTTAACTGATAACATATCACTTTCTTTAAAGTTTCACTTTTCCATGATGATCTTTGATGTACCAAACACAAAGTATATATATTCAATGCAATAAAACTTGTTCTGAATGAGTAAAAGGAAATGATCCAGAGATATATTTATTCATTGATTATAACGT
Organism: Eristalis intricaria; assembly: GCA_964034865.1. Classification (NCBI taxonomy): domain Eukaryota; kingdom Metazoa; phylum Arthropoda; class Insecta; order Diptera; family Syrphidae; genus Eristalis; species Eristalis intricaria. The sequence continues at coordinate 88,423,029 of OZ035875.1, read as the reverse complement.
TTTGTTAAAAGGAATGGTGAACAGAAAACGAAGTTAGTATTGTAATTCGACTACATTTTTAGTCTTCACCAGCCGGTATGGCATCTTCTAAACGCCGAATAAATTTCACTCGTATCTCAGTAACATTGTCTCCTTTCAATTGGTCCTTAAATCATATGTAACTCATTAGTGAATCAACTATGTAAAAGAGAATTAAAATCATAACAAACCTGTACAAACCAACACTGTACTTCCAATTGAACCATTTCAAGGGCACCGCGAATGCAACCGCAAAGAATGGCACTGTAACGTAGATTAGTCAAATCTGGGGGTAGCTCTACAAATTCTGTAAGCGGATTGGTTTCGAAAATCAATGAAAATTCATCGGATGCAGCTGACCAATTTGATATAGTCGGTTGAACGCTTAAGTAGGTGCGGAATGCTTGTTGAATTCTGTCGGCTGTTTCTCGCATTTCCAAACATCGTAAAGCTGATGTTCTTGCGAGAAAATCTTCAATTAAACGCATACCCATGTTGTAACCGATGCGCTCAAGGTGTTTGTTGACATCGTCGACATTTTCATAATCACGTAACATTTGCGTGACAAAGGCACCATATGTGAGCGTTAAAAACTCAGCATTCTGTTAGAAATTAAATAAAGGATAGAGTTCGCAATACACAAATATATGATAGAATATGTTTTATTCTTATCCTACAACTTATTTTTATTCTAATTCTATTTTATAGCCGTTATGGTTATAGTCGGAGACTGGTGGGGCGCTATTAGTTTTGGCTGAGTAATAGGGCGACTTGAAGTTGAACGAACACTTTGATGAGAATGCGATGATGAACTATGTTTTCCTGTGTTACCCGGCGTAGAATGAAACCGGCCACCCTCACCCCTTACACGGTTCATTGCATGCCTATGTCGAGATTCGTGCAGATATTTTGAACGCTCCTTGGGTATCCTGCTTTCTAATTTTGCTCGAGCTTGTCTACGTATCAGGATCCGCTTGTATTGTTTTGCATTAACATACAGTGGCTCTTCTTCTACATCTGGTTTATTTGCATCGTCTTCTATAGTATTGGATAGTGTACCCGCACACGAAGTGTTCGTACTGGTTTGTGTTTCAACTACATTTTGTGAAATAGTGTTGGTTCCAGTTGTTGATTGAGTAACATTCGAGGAGTTCACGGTCGCTGTTGCGTTCTGTGGCATTACAATTATCTGAGGTTGAGCATTGGTTAAGTTTTGTAAGTTTTGCGTATTGGTCGCTGGAATCTGTATTAATTGACCATTTATATTTATAATTTGTGGCTGACTCGATGCAGCAGCCGATTGATTTGTGTCAACAGTCATTGCTGGTTGATAGAGAAATGTTTGACCATCAGGTAATTGGACTAGTTGAACTGGCTGTGCAGATTGTTGTGGAGGCGATTGTAGCATGATCTGACCTGACTGCAGTGGAATGAGCTGTTGCTGTGCTTGATGCACTTGTTGACCGAGAATAATCTGACCTGTTCCATTTGGCATCACAGGTATAACTTGTAACTGGGTTGCTTGACCTCCTTGAGAGATTTGATTAATTTGCTGCTGCTGCTGCTGCTGTTGTTGCTGTTGCTGCTGCTGCTGCTGTTGTTGCGTTGAGCTATTTTGCGTTTGATCATTATTTGCTGTTTCCATATTAGTTACTTTTTCTCCGTGTTATACTTCAATAATTCTAAAACAATATTGAAGGCGTATGTTGTTCACTAGAAAATCGAAGTATTCCGATGAGGGTGACCAGTTTTTCTTCAGTTTAAATATAATATCGAAATATATTCTACGCAATTAATGGGCAAAAGACATACCACTTTTTTTGTATCTAATCTAGACGGTTGGCGAGACATAATATTTGCATTCAATTATCAAATTAGATATTTTATTGTTCCTCTTATTTTTATCAAGCTAATACTGACGTATAGAAAAAATGGCGACTGACATTTATTCGCTATACCTCTAATTCCTCTATGGAAATGTGGCGCCATCTCTATTAGAGAAATACTTATTTTGTATTCACCATAAATTGAGGTAAATGGAAATTACATTATTTCTACAAATATATCTGTATAGTGGAAAAAAAATGAATTGACGACACTACAGAGGTGACTGAATGAGCAGGCCATAATGTAGACATATTATTCATATAATATAATGCTATTAGAAGCAGAGACAAGGTTGTTATTCAAATAATTATAAAATTGAATGGTTTATATATCGCTGAACTTATCCATTTGTGAACTTATCCATTTGCTAGCGTGCAATGTGACATTTGTTTGTTTATACACAATACAAAAACCTGTAGTTGTAGTACAATCGCCAAGAAATAATTTATTATTACTAAATAAAATGCGATTATATGAGTAACTATATTGTTTAATCTATTGTAAGCGAAAATATGGCTTGAGTCACACTCGTGTACAGATAGTGCCGAGCCATTCGCAAGCGACCATTGATATTCATTTAGGATGACATGTGCTTTGTATTGTTTCAGTTACTAAGTATAAGATCATATTAAAAGATGTTTCTTCATAAGTACGAGAGTTTTTTCTATCTTTGCGTTTATATAATGTTCCTGCTACATGGGATTTTGCAGCTATACAGAGCAAGAGATAAGATTCTATCGATAGCTGAAGTTGATTTCGGAAAGGGGTGGAGTTGGATTGGACGACCACAGGACGATACCAACGATGAATTCGAATATTTCAAAGACTTTCTGCTGAAAAATATCCATTGGTATGGAATACATATTTTTGTTTGTGAGTGCGTTCGAATTGTTTCGCCGAAATGCAAAACACTTGCACATATATTCGTGGGATTTGGCTTCTTAATAACAACCTTCAAAGTTCAATCACTGATTGTATTATCAGTACAGCTCGTTTCATTTTACATAACGGCAAAAACCCGTTCGAAGTTTCTCATATGGTTTATTGGAATTTGCTGGATGTGCGGAATTAACATAATCAAAAACAATAATGACTTGTACGAACTTCTTGGTTACCGAGAATATTACGAATTGATCATATCAATGGCGTGGTGTGTTCTTAAATGTCTAAGCTTTGGCTTAAGCAAATCTAAGGACAACCGGGATGAAGATTACAGCTTAAGAAATTTTCTTGGATATGCAGTATACTTTCCAGTATTTGTCCATGGACCATTTATGATATTTGAACGTTATGTGATATGCAGTAAAGCAGCAAATGTGTCGGAGGAAAATGGATTATTACGTTATAAATTGTTTATGTGGCGATTAGTCAAAGTATTCCTTTGGCTGTTTTGCTTCGATTTTTGTCTTCATTTCATATATATCCATTACATGGAAAAGGACATGAACGCCGTGTTACTGTTGAAGGATACATACGGACTGTATGCCTTTGGATATTTCATGGGCCAATTTTTCCATGTATTTTACGTCATCACTTATGGATTGGGGATTGCATTTGCTGCATTTGACGGTCTAAAACCTCCAAATCAGCCCAAATGTATTGGATACATTAATTTCTATTCAGACATGTGGAAATACTTCGACCAAGGACTCTATGAGTTTCTCTTCAAACACATTTACATAGAACTCTGCTCTAAAAATTCATCACTCATTCGAAAAATTTTTTCGGCATTTGGAACCTTTTTCTTCGTTTACATATGGCATGGTTATTTTATGAACATTCTTATCTGGAGTGTGATGAATGTTGCTTGCTTAATATTGGAGAAATTGTTAAAATATTCTATGAAGGCAAGTTGGTACAGAAAATACGTGTCCCAGAGACTGAGTCCATCAAATCAACAGCGATTGTATGCATTGTTGGGAACACAAATATTTATTCCGTCAGCATTTTCAAACTTTTACTTTTTCGCTGGTCGTGATATCGGGAACTATTTCCTACATCTGACATACTGTTGTGGAGTGGGTCACTATATATTGATAACTTTTTATTGTTATTGTTTATTTCAGTCCGCTGAATATATTGTTAGTTTACGTAAGAATAAAACTTAAAGGAAGCACTTAAGGGTAAAGCCAGATTCTTGTCATGTTTTTGATTCAAGTTTTGAAATTTATATTTTAAAATTATTTTTGTAATTAGCTTGTAAGTTGTATGCAAACATCCAAACATTGTAAAGTACAATTCGTAGGATTAAAGTTAATAAAATAAAAATGAATACTGTGAATAAAACAAGCATTTTTAAGTAATCAAATATACGAATGTAGTTAAGTGTTAAATGAGATCTAATTTGTTATAAAGGAACACCGCCTAGAATACAGGAAGTGCATAAGTTGGACATGCAACCTTTGATTTATCAGGAACTTTTTGTATTTCCTGGGTCTCATGGATTTTAACAAAATAAAATATCAAAATAAAGACATGTAAATTAAGTTGACACACAATAAAATATATGTTGTGAAATTTCTTGCCGTCATTTCTTTATTTTAAAATTTAACGTCTCCTTTGCATGAAAAATATAAAAAAAGTTAACATTACCTTTGACTGCGTTGCTCGCGCTGAATGCAATTGATAATGCAGAAAAAATACTCCAGGTGGCGATTGTTATGTGTGTCGTTTGCGTTGAATGTCAAATTTGACGTGTAAACACAGCACGTGCGTTCTGTCGATTGTTTTACATGCTTGCTTAAATTCTTAAAAAAAAATAATCATTCAGTTTTTCTTTAAAATAATTGAAATTATACAATATGGATATTGTTAAAGAAGTGTTAGCAAAACAGCAGCGTGAGTTGGATAAATATAAACCAATAACAGTTGAAAAACACCTCGAAGTTCGCCTTGATGTTGGCATGATGCTGTGTTCAGATCCAAACGATCTAGATGAAGAGGAGTTAAAGTAAGTCCATATTTTGTATTATTTATTCCGAGATTAACTTGTTTTCTTGCAGAAATAATAAAGAAAATTATATAAAGGACCTTACCAGAGATAATACACAACTCATAATTAATGCAATATGGGAACTACCAACAGAACGAGTTGAGGAGTGTATAGTTGCTAAATTACCGGCGCCCACCACTGTTTTGCCTAGGTTGCGAAAACCACCAGGTCTGAAACCAATGACAAAGTGGGAAAAGTTTGCAAAGGAGAAGGGTATCAAAAAGAAGAAGAAGGACAAGAAAGTGTTTGATGAAGTTTTGGACGTGAGTAAATGATTTGATATTTATGAGGATATACAATTACTACGATGAATTATTAACCAAATCACAATTCGGCTACCTTAATCTTATGAGTAGCCATATATAAGTGAAAATTGACATGTCATATATGGGATGAAATGTGCTTCCATTGGAGGATATAATTACATTCCGGAGCATGGATTTTGGGACACTTGTTCCATTAACATGAGTAATTAATTATATCTTTATTTCCTTATTTTATGCATTTTAGAAATGGGTACCAACTTATGGTTTTAAGAGAGCAGATGCTGAAAAACAGAAGGATTGGGTTTTGGAGGTGCCAAAAAATGTTGATCCAAATCAAGATATGTTCCAAGCGAAAATAGATCTGCGCAGTGAAAAGGTTGCCAAAAATGAAATTCAAAGAATGAAAAATATTGTTCGTGCAAAGAAAATGGAAGTACCACGCTCGGGATATCTTGGTCCAGAAGCAGCTTCTTCTGGTCAACTTTTGACTGCAGTCACAGTTGCTAAGTCGTCAACAGCATCAGTTGGTAAATTTCAGGATAAGTTACCGAAAGAGAAAGAAGCTCGCGGTATTGGTGTAAAGGAATTGATTCCGGGTGCAAAACGAAAAGCATCTCACATCAGTGAGGTTCCAGAGAAAGAGGCAAACTTAGATCTTATTAAGAGTATTCTCCACAAGAAACCTAAAATTGACATTGAGAAAGCGATTTCATTACAAAAAAGCGAGGCCAGAGCAGAGTAAGATCTAATTGCAAAACTTTGTATCGTGTTATTTATTCCACATTGTTTTTTAAGGAGGCAACTTCAGGAAGCAGATCAAGGGCAAAATAAAAGTAAAAAATCTCGCAAAGGTGGTGGAAAAGGAAGTCGTAAAGCTGCCAAGAAGCCTAAAGGTGGTAAGGGACAAAGAGCACCGGGCAAAAAGACATCTATCGGCAGAAAGAGACGTTGAATATTATTTAACAATAAATAAATTAAGTCTTCATTTCAATATTGGTTTTTATTTAAAAGTACATATTCATTCTCTAAAATTAATATCTTCTGTATGGCGATTTAAGTATTCATACACGAAGACTCTGAGTACCTTGTTGAAATTCCGAATAGTTGGCCAATGGAGGTTTTCTGCGTTGTCATCGGCTTTATGCCACTGCTTTGGGAATGGCATGGTGATTAAATGCAAAATGGGTACATCTATAAAATAATATCAACATTAAATTGTATATTTCGGTTTCTTAATATTCAAAAGAGCGCATACTCTGTTGTAGGAATGGTCTATGATCATCATCAATAAAACTCGTAGAGAATCTCCTCATGAACATCAGATTATGTCCTTCCAATTGACCTTGTTTGTTTAATGAGGTTTCTATGGCATTCAAAGAACTATGCAGATTTTGAGTGTTGGGATAGAAGCTATAAAACTTAGAGTTTGCAGCCCCAATCAGATCCAGTAGGATTAAAACTTCCTGTAAAGTAAAATTATTTGACTCAATCAAATTGGTACAATACTGGAACAGGTCAAGTTACTATTCTGTCTATTTTCCGAATTTGGCGGCCCCGCAATGTAGTAGTAGATTTACTCATTTTCTTAGCCAAATGCCTTGATCCGTAGATTGAGTCCTGTTCATTCCAATCTAAGAATGCTTCTTCTCCATCAAAAAAGATGAACTAAAATTAAATTGCATTGTTGCAGTGTTACATTCAATCACAGTTAAGTATTTTGTTTACCATCAAGCCAATATCCGGTTTACCTCGTAGTTTGGAACTTAGGAATGGGGAAAGTGTTTTCGCAAGATTTATCATAATCGCACAAGGTACAGCGGAGTCTATGGCTCCCACGAAATTGGGATTTTCTTTAAAATATTTACTATCGTAATGACATGCTAATGTTAGGAACATGTTCGCATCTGAATTGTAAGTGGCTATTATGTTTGAGAATGTGAGATTGCTGAACACTGGCACTCGAGCGGTGAACTGGTCCACTTCCGTCTCAAATCCTAAAGATTGCATTTCTCTGAAATGAATAAATAGTTATAAAGCACTATGGTAAAAATATTCATAAGTTTTACTTAATAATAAATTCCCCAACGGCTTTATGGCCAGGACTTCCAACTACTCTCGGAATCAATATTCGTGATAAAACTTGGTTGAGATGAGCATTGTCATCAGGAAACTTTTGCTGGAAGGCATCGCTTGACTGAAATTAATGTATTCAATTATAGATGATGGAATCATATATTATATCGATCAGGGTGCGACATTTTGTCGGTATGTGACTATTGAATAACTTCTAAAAAAAAACAGATTTTCAAAATAATTGGTATTTTAGTTAATTGTGCTTCTTTAGAATTAATTCGGAATATCATCTACTATAATATCCATCATTTTACCCAAGGCAACATGTGCCCTTTTACTGCACACAGCCTCTCGAGGTGTATGTATAGCGATGAGTTAAGTACAAGTGTTTGTCTTGAGCTTTTCAACAGTCCGAGGCATGTTGGCGCACACTTTTCTGTTCAAATTACCCAAATACGACGGTCAAATTTGTAGATCTCTGTGGACAGTCAATGTCAGGGTCTGAAATCAGACCTACAGGGAATTTTCTTTGCTGGGACAACATTGTTTTATTTGCAGTGTGGTATAGTAAATCTTCGCCAGTAATCGGCCAGTCCTATTCTGGTTTGTGGGCCAATATAATGAGCTAACATCTTCTGAATGACCTAATGATGGCTTTCAAGTAAACGAAAAAAAACGAAACGAAACAAAATCCGTTATTTTTCCTGGTTAATGGCGCCAGAGAGTGTGAATAAGGAGGCCTCATCGATTATCAAAATTTGCTTCCAAAAATCAGGTTCACTCTTACACATTCGAACGACTGTTTGGCCGTATTCAAATATATCTTTGAGTCAATTGCAGTTTATACGAAAATAAATGCAAATCATTCAAAATGTGCCGGAAAGTTGTTTCGCTGACGTAAAAATACTGAGCGTGGTGAAAATTCGACATATGTGGGTGCTCCGCATCACTCTCTTACCACTTCAAATAGTTCGTTGTTACGTCTTGAGGGTTGATGAGGGGCATGTTGTGCTCTCTCACTGTTCAGTGATTCTCAAGATTCGAGGTCTTACGACAAATATTAATGCCAGACGGTGGTCTTTAGCCACGATATTTCGATATTTTCGAACAATTATTTTCAACGTACATTGCCACTACATCAGTGCGTTGTTCCGGTGTGAAGCGTTTCATGGTTATACATACTACCTTATTTCTGTTTAAAATTGTACTGAATTGACATTACTTGTGCATACGTGAACTTAAGACAATCGGTTGAAAAATGTCAAAGTTATTCAATGTTTACACACCGACACAAAGGATTTCCCTGTAGACATTTTGAAAGTACATGATACATTTCAGTTAAAATATAATGAGTGTCAGATTTCATTCTCCTATTAAGTGTGGATATTCCGGGTTCTTTGTATTAAAATGATCACGGGTAAATGCGTTTCTAGGTTATACAAATATGAGACTAACAGCTACTCATGAACAACTAATTTGATCGGTCGTCATGGCTGTACAACGGCATACGTGAATTTGTTTTCTACTAATTTACACATGACCACGTAATGTGTTTTCATGAAAATGTTGTTCAAGCCACGATTGTCAAGACGATCCACACTAACAAAGAAGGAGTCTTGCCTTTACCCTTTCAAAGATCAGATAATACAAAGAAAAATAAAATAAAAAAAAAACAAGAGTAAACTAGTCTGTATTTCAAAATTAAGTAATTGTTGAATTCAAAGTTGTTTTCAAATATTGTAGGTACCTACTTAAATCACATCCGTAAACTACCTCATTCTAATTCTGTTCATCAAAAAACGATTTATTATTCTTTGTCAAATACCGTCATGACGTCATTAAACATTTGTGCTTTAGCTCTTATTATCTGCAAAGAATTTGCATTCACGCGTATAAAATAACACATATGCACACAACACCTCACAGATATACATTAATCCACCATCGCTCATGAAGCATGGCCAGACTGAGGTTTAAAAAAAAAATAAAAACAAAACTTTAAATGAGTTGTATCATGTATGTATGCATTAAAGTGATTTCTGTGTCAAGCATCTTATAGGTGACACTTCAAACGTGTGCGTTTACCACCTGAGCATCTGAATACCAGCAGCAGAGCGTGAAGGTCGCCACAATAAACATCCATGTAGTTGAAGTATGCATAATAATTTGCTAAATTCAAACTGTTTCATAAAACAAACGACAAATTTGGAAAGCAACTTATTGATCACTTCGAAATACTCGTCACAACATTTTAGACTTGTAAGTTTAACGGAAAAAACAGTCTAGGTTACACCGAACAACCAACTACCGGGAAATGTTTTCACACACTGATTGAACTCTGAGACCTGTTGAACGAAGCTTGTATGGCTATGTTTCCAATGCTTGACGGGCCCACAGAGAAGCTTAACGATGACGTCGTTGACGGAGAAGCATTGCAAATCGAAAGCTTTTACCTTACAAATGTCGGGGGCTATCAAGTTGCCCACATGATATGCAGATGTAATTTACATATGAACTTTTAGCACTTTAGTCGTATCTTAAGGATGACACTGTTCAACCGAGTCTAAATGGGTAGCTGATCCGTTAAAAAGGATAAACAATGAACCAATATTTTGAATGATATACGTATGATAAATAAGGCAGATGACATGTTCAGTAATGTAATTCAATAATTCATTAACTTGGTGATGGGTATTTAAGTGGAAAGCCCACCACAGAAAATACCAAATTGTTACTCAGCATACGTACTGTGTAAACCGGTTATAACGAAGATAAAATATATTGAAAGCGACATTGTGATATAACATCTGAGTTTACTTCATGTAGTTCACACTGTATTTTGTATTACTCAAAAATTAAAAGAATAAAGTAAAGAGAAACAAAAAAGAAATTTGAATATTCATTTGTATTTATTTGTAATTGCTTCCATTATTTAACTGTGTGATATCAGCTGTACTGTTACGCTGATGACAACTTGGGATCCAGTGAGATCTAATGGAATCCACAGAAGTCTAAGAAATTAGACACAGTTGAGATTTATGCCCTGGATCGCAACTGTGGAATAATTTTAATTATTTATATAAGATTATCTACATTCGTCCATGTTTGTATGTAGAAAAGGCGAACAGATTCCAATTATATGATATTTTGTTTATTTTATTAAATCTATTATATATTACTCTAGAATAGTATAATTTATAATTACATAAAGTTACTATCAATATCACAAAGAGTCTCAATAGTTTAAACTAAATCTAACATCGAAACCGTCCATGACCATATGTACAACTTGATCCGGTTCAATACTGAGCGCTGTATGCACTAATATCAATCAATTATGTCACATACGGCATGATACTTTTATGCACAAAATATGCGCATATGTACATCTGTATAGTAATCGAAAGTCAACACGTACATATTCACTTAAAACTTTCAAGTGTTTATCTTTCGATATTCAAGGACTGTATACGAATTCTGCAGAAGTTCTGCGACTAGTTGATACTTAATTGCTTTGACCTACATTAACAGTAACCACCTTATAAATTCAAAACAAAATTGAATTTAACTAAGACTTTTTGGATTACAGTCTCGACGACAATCTAGCATTGACTGATCTACGCAGAATACTTGATTGGGCTTCCCCTCGAGTCGACGCTCGTAAAGATGCCCCAGTTTGAGTATGCCTTACAAAGTTGTCCACTTTGTTAGTTTTGATATCGGGAAACTCATCATCTATCTTTTTGGTCAGACAGGGGAAATCCCATATCCTTTGCCCTCTGCCAAAGTCTTCACCCTCGGCCAGTGTCTGTGGCAGTTCATGACCGAGTGTCTCGGGAAGGAGTAGAGCTAGGGCTCCACCGATGATACCCAATATACCAAGAATAATCAAAGGCATGTCTGGAGTGATGTTGCCTAAATAAACGACGAAAGGCGCAATTATACTGGCAACATAGCCCATGATATGAATGAATGCTACACCCTGTGCACGAACAACGGTTGGCAGTAATTCAGCCGCATATTGGAGACCAATGTTGTATGAAATATTGATGAAAAACCGACCAATAATGGCAAGTGTAGCCGAAAGTGGACCAATAGGTACAGTTGTTGCCAAAAGACTGAATACTCCACTGGCTACCATTGTTCCACATGCCAACCATCTTCTGCCCCATCTATCCAATGTGAGTGTTAGCAGTGTATCCGCTGGCAATTCTGTGAACGAAGCCACAGTGAACGTAAAGAAAATGTCCAGACCAAGTGAGCCAACATTTCGCACATGTCCGTCGAATACCAAAGATATTGCCATCCAGATAAGTATTAGTAAAATAGTAATTCGTCTTAAGCGAGGAGTTTTAAAGAGATCTAAAACCGAATATGAATTGTGGGATGTCTCCTCTTCCTGTATCTTCTTGCAACTGTCTCGAAAATCGTCGTATACTTGTTGTTCAATTTGCTTATTGTTAATTTTTTCCAGTTTCTTGAGAATAGTTATTGATTCTTCAATTCTGCCTTGAGAAACAAGCCATCTGTAATTAAATAGTGAATGTTATTTACGATATTCGCTTTTTCTGATTTTAAAACACCGTACCTAGCTGATTCAGGAACAAAGTACGGTGTCAGAACGACCAATAAAAGTGGGGCTGATGTTACAATGGCTAACAGCTTCCAATTTGCCAGGTAATACGCGATCCAGGGAAGACCACAGGCAGCTGTGGTGAAAAATATTGCTATGGACATGTTGGCGACGAATGTTCTCCATTTTGGCCCAACATATTCTAGAACTGTAAAATGTAAACGAGTATAGTAATGTACATGTGAATATTGTCTTTTATTATAAATATTTATTTATAAATGTTCAGTTTCTAAGGTTTCAAAATGAGAATAGATTGGTTTACATTCGAACATATCGTACAAGGTGGCGCAACATTAATTATTCCATGGGAAGGTGTTTTAATGTTTCCAATTTGCGTAGTAGATTGCTGCATTATGCTCATACATATATTTAGACAACCACTCGAGGGCTACAGTCCGCAAGAGCGTGGCGTAAATGTCGATTTTTTAAAACCAATAATCGGTAGGCTGTTTTAGAGCACCGTGAATTTCGAAGTCGATTTCCTAATAGTGACGCACCAACTGGGCAAACCTTCCGGTGCTTAGATACTCGACTCGAACAGACTGGAACTACGGGAGACCATGCATGCAGGGTGTATCCGCCACCGGATTGTAATAGGGAATCTTGCGCCAAGTCATGGATAATGCGATAAAACGGTCACACATGTATATCAACTATCAATTGACCACCTTGTATATCAACCAAAAGCAATAAATTTGTCTACAAGGTAATTACGTTTAAAACCGTGAAGGCTCATTAACCATGAGATCCTAGACGAGGTGCAAATTGCAACTAGACCCGCATCTCACCTACTCGTATTTCTGCAACGTATATAACAGAATATGCTTGACTAATTACGTGTAACTAGGTTTAAAGCTCTAACTTCAGTTTAGGCGGTGGGAGGTTAATCATATCCATATTATATAATCAATCATTGTTTTATATTGTATATGATTTGTACATATTTTTCAACCAAATCAATTCAAATTCATTCATGACTTCTACAAATTATCTCAGAATTAAAACCGTTATCTTCGCCTTTATAGATGTACATATTGATAAGCGCCTCTGTAGATGTGCACATGTTTAAAAAAATACAACACTGCAACGATCCAATCTAAGTAACTAGAAAGTCTCAGTCTCATAGCGTATTTTCTCTAGTGGGAGCAATATGTTAATAAGTTTAAAATGCAATTATTTCTTTGATATATTCATACTTATATACAAAAGATTGTATTGCTAGAAAAATGTAACCTCAAGCACCAGATGTCTTGGATTATCGCAGATGTTAATTAATTAATTACCTTCAGAAAAATCTCTGTATGCTGTGACAGCTTTAATAAGAATGTTAGGTGTCAAGAACCAGTCCTTAGTTTAACTGTTCTGAATTTTCGCATTTTAACCGTTCAGACATCATTTACGCGCAGTAACCCTCGCTTCTATTTCTACTACTTCTAGTGGACATTGTATGTATCTACGATTGAGTTTCTCTTTTGGCGCAGTTACTCAACGAATTTACAGTCAATCCCAAAAGTATACAGTATGTAAAGTAAGTGTCAAGTATAAAGTTGGGTATGTTCTCAACAAAAAATAAATTCAGAACTTCAAAGAATAAAATCTTAAATGCAGTTTTCTGTCAAAAAAAATCTAAATCAAAAAACATTGGCCACATCGATGCTACCATAAATCCCCTCATCTATGTATACTTTCTTTTTGTGATGTGCATTTTGGTCAGTTTTTAGCCCGATGTATCCATACTTGTTGGGCTATCCTTATGTATTTTGTTGTTTAAAGTACATTATTACTTAACAGAAAGAATATACATTCAAGATTTCTTTTTTGGATTTAATTTTGGTTGGGAACAAACAACTTTATGCCGTATAATTACTTTTGAGATTGACTGTATGAATGAATGTAAGTGGAATATGTGTATATGGGCACATTGCACTTGGCTGAGATAATAGTAGCATCTTAGCTTAATTTTAACATAACACTACAAAAAAGCACATGTAACATTTAAGTTGTTAGTTAAGTGACCCATGAGTTGAATGTCAGGTATTGACCATCAAAATGAACATTAATGGCGATGAACTAATCTTTGATTGTTCGTTAGTAACTGAAAGACCAATTATCTTTGTCCACAAGTTGAAGTGCACACACATATACGTATATGCATTTCCATAAATGTAGATAATTGCAGAGCTACATAGAAAGAAAATGCATTCGATGCTTGTTTCAAAGTAAAACGTGTTGGATATTTTGAGTTATAATGCCTACAGGTACAAACAAAGGTGTATGAATGAATGTATTTTTAAATTCTACAGTGCCCACATTCTTTAAAACAATAATAGTTCCTTTGTTTCTTGTCTGCTGGATAAACGCGAATTGATGTACCGCATTTCTGGTTGTACAGAAAATAAATCCACCTATCCGTTTGGAGTGGCCTTGTCAGCAATGATAGGTATGTTTTAATACATCACCGCAAGTGTATGACCTGACCGAACCCATATAAGCAATATGCTGGGTAATTGTTCCCTCCAATAAATTCCCATACTTCTTTTCTGACGCATTTCATTTCGCGAAATTGTGCTCAAACAACAAACATGTCATCCGGTTTATAGTAAGACGTACTTCTATGCGGTATTTAATTAATGTTTCCCTGCGACGGACACCACATGTATTAGCTTTTTTTCAACAACAGGAAGGATAGATTTTTGTATCTCTTGTACAGTGACTGCAATGCATTTTAATTGTTAACAATAACTGGTCTCCCCATTTTGTTCTAAATTTGGAGGCAACCGTGTTAGTAGAGGTCCAAGCTGGACTGTAGTGCCAACCAAAGACGAAGAAAACGTAGTCGTAACTCTCAAATGTCAACATTGCATGAACGGGTTCTAATTTTATTCTCAACATATTCCATTCGATATTAAATGACTATCGTATTAATCAAATTAATGCAACTATATTTCATAACAAACTTCCCCTATTACACTGAAAGTGAACGTTCTTCTCAGTTTTATAAAAATCATGTGAATCGCCTGGTATTACAAGCTATTCACATTGTTTTATGTCGTGAAGTTAGAGGCACTTGGGAATAGTTTTACACAATTGATGAACAATATCATCGACATCATTAATTTACTTCCTGGTGTGCCTTGCACATGCATACACACACATTCGTGTGCGCATAAATGATGTGAACATTTTATATTAAATCTTCTATTATTTATTAAATACGGATGTAATCACACTCATCATTAAAACATGACCGTAACTTTCAAATGTGAGAACAATTAGGGGTGCCCGACTACGAGTACACAAGTTCGTATAGAGAAACTTAAATGCACACCTGCTATACAGTAAGCCAGTTAAATCGACCCTGAAGGGTTCGTAAATCCGGTTATACTTTTCATTTCCATAACTTGATATCTTTCAGTCCGGCAGCAACAACCGAATCAATCATTATATTATTTAACTTGTCAATTAACTAGAAAATGAGTACATATCGAAAATTGCTTACCTAATATATACATCATGGTAAAACAATTATCAAAGGCAAATCCAACCAAGAAACGGAACAGTGCAAACTCCCAGAAGTTGGTTACGAAAGCGGTTCCAACGCCAGCAGCGAAGCCAATTAAGTTACACCAAATCAATGCTGGAATACGTCCAAATCGATCAGCGATCCATCCAAACAATAATCCACCAACAATGGCACCAACAAAGAATATTGATTGTGCATATGTCGGCAGGGCTGCCTGGTCACACACCCAATTCTGTTCGGTGGCAACAGTCGCATAGGGTACATCTGTAAAGTTATATGACCAACCATTTTGGCATGGTACCACTGGCCATGACTCGTCTGCAACCGTGATTTCGTTGGCTATCATTTGAGTATAATTTACTGCATACATCGTGCACTTACTATACCCATTACCGTCCCTTGGGATTGCAATTTTCAATCTGTAATTAGTAAATATAAAATAATTAAATTATAGTCTGTATTTTTGGTACAAAATTACACTTTACTATTGTTACACATTTAATGCATGGAAGTTTTCTTTCAATGCGTTAATGGCAAACATCAATAAAAATGATTATTCAACAATATCAACACAGTATTGTACTCTGGATTTTATTTCAGTTAATTTCAAACATACAGTCAATCGCAAAAGTAAGTACACAACATAATGGCTCCTCTGGCTTTGCTTGAAAACGCTGTTTTTTTTTGTATTGCTTAAGTAAACAATCTCATCCATTTCTTGATATTATGTAATAATACGGGTGGCGCTACAGCGCATAGAGAGCCAGGGCCTAGGTTAGGTTAGGTAGTGGGGCTGCTAGTGCATTCATCAGCACACTTAGACCATATTGGTCCATTGTGGTACCCCTGGTCGGACTACTACCACTGATTAACTACTCCAGTGATAGTGCCGTGCCGCTAATTTGATCCCAACGGAAAATGGTGACTCGACCAGATTTGAAAACCAGATAAAAGCGTATTAGCTTTATAACTGGTATTCGAACCGGGGACCCGCTAACCAGGGGCAGGCACTCTGCCAACTGCGCCATCCAGGTGCCAGGGCCTAGCTTCTAAGCAACCAATAGTGTTGTGCGTGCTATTGTTTTCTCAAGAGTGGAAGGGACCTACAGTTTTATGCTGACTCCGAACGGCCAAGTTTCAGAAGCATTTTCTAGACAGTTATTACTCTCCATTTTTTGATCAGTGGACAATGAAACTGACCACGCCATACTATTAGAAATCCCTCCAAATTTTGCTTAATTTTTGGTTTATGACCCACGATGTGACATTATTTTTTGTTTTGAGAACACGGGAAACTTTTGAGATTGACTGTACATATATGGAATGCAAATGTCAAGTTGACTTTGGAAACCTTAATCATTTTGTAGTAGTGATAGGATTGCTGCTTTAAACCGTATTTATCCGGTATCACCTTGATATAACTTACACCTGTATGTTTACTAATTATCACATTTTGAGAATATTTTCTAAAAGGATTGCAAGATAGATGTGAACCATTAAGTGCGCATAGTACTATGATCAGATATGTAAGTATTTATTTTCATGGTTGGCAACAGTAAAATAGTAAAAACGAGATCTCTTTGTCTGCTTTAAATTTTACCAACTTAAACCTAATGGGGGCGCTATGAACCAATATGTCTATATGAGACTCAGTTCTTTCACCCCTATTAATAATGCATATTTGTTTAACAAATAAACAAATTATCGAAGGAACATTTTCTACGCCGTCTATGATACACCGGAGGTGCTTGTTGCTTGTCTTTATAAAAACTTTATATGGAGTGTCATTATCTGGTCAACAGCAGGAATGGGGCAGTCTAGCGTTTGAATTTTAAGAACCGTAATATCATAAGCTTTATACCAGAAATTAAGTACTATATAGATGGCCAACACAGCTGATTGTTCCTTTGCACCTTGACAAATTTTAGTAATGTTTTGACAGTTATTCATGAGTTTTTGACGGTTTTTCACGAAATGATGTGAATGCAGTTCTATGATTGGTCAATTTAGTTTGAGAAAACTATATAAAAAACAGTTGTCAAAATATTTATGAGCAAGGGAGGTAGAAGTTGGCTGTCTCTGACACAACATTCTCAAAAGCTCGATAGTACGCGGACCAACGCTTGTCAAAGACAGACCAATAGACGAATATCAATATTACACCACACTTATTTGTATGTAGTTTGGGCTTACTGCAATAAGATACTAGAATAAATATAACATACGTAAATGCAGCTATTATAGGAAAAATCGATGTGAAGCTAAATTGTTTCAAATTAAATACATTCATTTCGAAATGTCTCAAGCAATTGAAGTTCTTAATTTGTTCGATAAAATGTAAATGTCATGATCGATATCATTAAACATTCCTTATTATGTATGCACGCATGTACTTGCAGAGCCAAATCATCTAGTCAGTATCACTCGCTTGTCCACCAAATCTACTGTAGTATATAAAGACAATTGTGGAGAGAAAAAAGCTCAATGCAGCCTTCAATTTCAGTTCTGCTAAATCGAACACACAAACCTTGAGACTGAGTTGTTAAGCATGGTTGGGAAAATGTAAACCGTTGACTGTCAGCATGTTGCAGTTATATATTTATATATCTCACTACGTACTACATTAGGTGGTGTAGTGTTTATGATCTGGTAAATGTCTTAGATAATCTTCTATCTAGACCATTGAATTGGGCATATGGCAATTTTACTGCAATCCCGATAAAACAATCTAACTCTGCCTTAATCCGATTATTACCTCTACCGGCTAAAGCTGGTTTTAACATTCTCACGTATGTACCTATACATACCATTAACTATTAACGAGACTACTTATTTCGTTCGTGGTATCTGAATGTATTGTTAACCTTTTTGATTATGAGCAAAAAAAAACTTGGCGGAGAAGACGGCCAATGAAGTGAAGTAGTCATACTAGGAAGACTTAATTTCGCACAGCAGTCGTTAACCTTTCTTTTTTGAGTCACGTTGTTACGTCCTTGAATACTGTTAGACTTCAGATTATTGAAAAAAAAGGTTAAATAATTGCATGTGACCACAGACAAATCGGAATAGTTGATTTCAATAGGCGATTATTTTAATGAAAGTTATCATTTATTGGGTTGTGTTTCCCCATTTAACTGGCCTTGATCAAGAAAAATGTGTTCAAATCTTAAAAATGTTGAACCTGCGATTAGATGCATATTTCACTTATTAAAGCGTGTATGCAACAAATTTGCTGAAATAAAAACAATTCACTTCTCTATTCTAAATATTATTCAGTTATTTAATTAATTAGTGGATTGGGAGAATCATTGTTGAAATTATACACTGGAATTTAAATTGACTTCAAATTGCAAGCTCAATGAAAATTCCTAAGGAATTAAATTATCATATTTTTCTGTAATCATGGTTGTATGTATAGAGTTTACTAATGCGATTTTATATATGGCTTAATGCGGCGACTCCTTCGGAGTGTGTGTCAGGTTCAGTCCCGAATTTATCAACTTTCATAATTTTAGGTTCCATCCTTTTCAAGTCACTGACAATGCTCAAAAGGTATTACTGTCTAGAAAATGTTTGTCAAGTTCAGGGTCGGAATAAGACTGTAGGTTCCATTCCACTCGTGATGGAAAATTAGCATACACAACACAGCCATGTACATATGTATTTAGGTACATACATATGTTTGTTTATCATTTAACAAAACAAATTATCAGCTCCCTGATTTAAATCAAAGTTATTTTTGTTATAAAAAGTCCTAAGACGGCGCTTCATCTTATACAATTTTCTACTAGTAATTTATGGAAACAAAGAAGTAAACTTGCAATTATAAATCTGTTCTCAGGAACATAATCAATTTCACAACTTAGAATCGAAACTAAACCTATATGTGTATACATACTACGGCATTAACTTTACAATTCTATTACACTCCCAAATAATTATATGCAGGAACACTTCAAATCCAGCTTATTACTAAGCCAACTTTATGTCTTCTCTTCATTAAATTCTCGTTCCCTTCGTGCAAGAACAATCACCGCTTGACATTGAAAACAGCGTGAATAATAGTGTGAACTGTGTCAAATTTAGACTCTTAAGTACGCAGTCATTGAATTCATTAATATAGAAACCGCTCAGCTCAATTGACCTAAAAAAAAAAAAAAAAAACATTCATAAGAGGTAATAAACCTGCTATCTAAATATCTGTGGCTTGGAAGTCAAGAAGTCAGTAAGCCCAAGCGGTTTATGTATTTTTCTTTTCATAGTGAACTCTCGTTTTCGTTTCAACGATCGACCAACGATAAGTCGTGTAATTTATTCATCAATAAAATGCCACTTCATGAGACCTTAAATATTTTCCGTGCAATATGAATTATTTATCGGATAGTGATAATTAACACATCAATACCTCTTAAATCGGATCTTTAAAGCTAATCAACATAACATGTTGTTCTTTCATTCTTTTAAAATATTATATTTCTATTTCCGCTGCATACTGTGTTTGGCAAAATCCACGCAAAAGTGACCTTCCATTAAAAAAAACCGTTAACGAGTACAGGAGTCATTTGAGCATTATCATCCGGGTAACTGCATCTTTGATAGCGTTTGACTCAAGTAAAAGTAATACTACTCATATAACTTGAATGTGTTACTATCATGTAATATCTTTTACTCTTCAATGAGACTCATTTCTCTATTTTAGCATCAGTTGAACGAAAAAATTAAATCGTTTAAATATCTTAACAACTTAATATATTATGTGATGACAGTATATACCGTGCTCTTAAGTTAATATCGATTATTTTTTTTTCTAAAACTTATCAATTAAAATGCATGCATACACGAGCCGGTTTTAAGTAAGTCCAGCCAATTGGGAATACTTCAACTTTCAAACGGATTAAACGAATGTGAAGGCAGATAAAAAAAAAATACTGCCCGTACAGCATTGGCTTGTGTCTTAAGACTGTTAAAAACGTCATGTCGTGTTAATGTTTGAATGCCCGAATAGAGACAAGAAGACATTAAACAAATTGTAAGACATTAGCAACAACTCGTATAACGTTTTATTTATCTTTGAATTTTCCATGGTTTTTGTCTGTAACTATCACTTAAAAATAATACCTTTACCTTACCCCAAGGTTCTACGTATTAAAGTAGACATTTGGGGAATGCAGGTATTCATTTTCGTTTTACTTTAATATCCGGTGTATATATACAAATACTGCCTATGGACAAGAATGCTATACATATAAGATAAAGTCGTTAAAATGTCACAATTAAATTCAAGATTACCGCATACTTGCAGAGTTGGTTAAAAAAACCGTTTAACAAAACAGATACTTAAAATAAAATAATAATAAAAACAAATAATTTCTTATGCTGTCCTAAGGTATTTTCTTTGTTATTTATCTTGCAATTGTCAACATCGCCCTGACGGCTAACATAAAACGGTACGCACAGTTTAAAATTTTAAATTCTCTCAAAAATGATTGGCAGATGATTTATCAGTCAAGTGCAAATATTTTTCAGCATATTATAATGACTTTTTTTCAATTACCTTTCATCAATGCTCAGATGTTCCAATTCGGGAATGGTACACCAATGCTGTTCCGGTACAAGTGTTATGAAAATTTGCGAAAAATACACAAAGGCAACAAAAAATGCAAATGGTATCATGCACAGGAAAAGAATCTTCTGGTATCTACCGAATTCACCTATCATTGGTAGCAGATCATCAAAATCAATTAAGGGCTTATCATCCACATGCGGGCTAGAACCATTCACTTGCACTGAAAGACGGCACTCTTTCATATACCCATCACTTTGATTCTTTTCACTTTCGAATGCGATATTCACAAATGCAGTTTCGCGCAGACCATTGTTCGTTGTAGAGACGTTACTTTTGAGGGCAGAAGACGCCATACTCGCATCCTTCATTTCTTGATGGGGTTTCGGAGTCATGGTGCTATATTTATTTCTTTACACTTGAATTCAGTTTTCACTTTTCTTGATATCTATATTGATAAGATATGTCTCTTTTGCCAGGACTAGCCAATTGAGTTCTTTTGGACGAACTACGATATGGCAAATTCCTGCTTTATTTTTAAATGAGTTATCACCAAGGTGGTGCTAACTAACGGGCGCACTTCACTTAACTAAATTCTGCGACTGAGCTCCGAAGCAATTTATATGAACGATATTCGCGTAGCACTTGAGCACTTGGAGTTGAGCTACCGTATTAAAGAACCATACAACTTCCAAGAATACTGGATCAGCTGTTAATGCTTTTACGCAAACGGGTTATCATTGGCACTGCTTGGGTTTGAGTAATATCCAAAGCTGAGCCGCTCAAGCCCACTATTAGCTTTTGCATTTGTTTACTTTACAACAATTCTCAGTTCTCTAGTGCAACTATTGCCGCTCTGTACATATGAACAAGAGAAAGAAGTAACCAACTGACCGAGGGGAAATAGTTTTCTCACTGTTCAAGCAATCACATAGAAACTACGATCTCTTAATAAATTAATCACTCTTGTTTATGCTATTTCCTCTCTGATTATTTTCTCTACGTCATAATGCGTCATTGTGATTTCCTTCTTGCAATGAGATTGTAATTCCATCACATAAACCTACTTTGAAAATCCATAACCGATGTTAAGTTATACTCGCGGCGGATGTTGATGACCGATGTAAGCTTATTGCTTTATCTAGTTTATTTATAAATGCTTATCAAAAATAATCCCTTCTGTTGTATTTATTATTTGGCTTCGAGTCGACTTATATTTGGTTTGTATTAAATGAGCAGTTATTGTGCACAGGACAGGGGATTCAAATGGATAATTTATACTTTTATAAAACAAGTGAAATTCAATATAAAGAGATTCAATTAAACTAAGGAAGTAAATCAAAGGTCTAAGAAAAATATCATATCTTCGGCAAGAGTTGATCAACTATTATTTGGTCTTGTTTTTTAAGTGCAGTGTGCATTTAACCTTCCATATAATCCCATGTACGCATTATTCGCATTTTAATTACCTGCTCAACGTGTTCTACGCCTAATCATAGGCTGTACTTCAGACTTGTTCAAAAATGATATATATACGTAAATATATATGCACCGATATGTATCTACAAATGATTTCCTCTTCCGACATTAAATTAAAATGACAGTAAGTAAAATATGTAAGCCTGTGAAAGAAAAAACGTCTATTGATTTTTTATCGATATTACACTATGAATCGAACTGAGGTAGATGAATGCATAGCATAATGCAGTTATTAATCAGTCTTAGATCCATTAACTTAAGTTAATTGGCTACCAATACGCAATAAACGAGATGGAACAGATGTTCTTTTAATTCGACGTTCCGCTATTAGTCATACATGCATTGTATAAAAACGCAATAAATTGTAAAATAATTAACTTCAAATTGTTGCTCATTATTGTGCAGGAGTATTATCATAAATATTACGATTCTTTTAAGATAAAGTTATCTATGTAACACAACACCATCTATATCCATTACGTTATGGCGACTAAATTTTGAAGTTCTTTTCACAATTGTCCTGTTATTCTTTTAGAAGACAATTCAGGACCATACGAATATATAACAAGTATCTATGGCACAGCCTTAACATGTTGTTAGTACATTTTTTTTTTAAATTCTTGTAGCAAGTAAGTTTTATAAGAAACTAATCTAAAACAACTTATCAAAAAAAAAATGCATTAAAAACAAACTCAATTTAAAATTTTAAAAGAAGTGCTGCTAATATGAACAATCCTTCATAGTCAAACGCCTCTAGGTTATTTAAGGCGTTCAATTATACGTACGTTATGTTTGTGCCTTCAATAATGGCCCGGTGCCTTCAATAACCGAATTGTCGGTGTTTTTATTGGTTATGTTGACATTGAAGTCATTGTCACATTACAAAAATAATAGTAGAGTAAGTTCGGGTAATGTGGAGCACCCTTATTGTTTTCACCAATATATTTGACACTGCAGCTGTAAAAAGGTTAATTTTCTTACCCTTGTGGTTAATTCCACTCTAAGACAGTACTGAACTTTTAAAAAAGTGTTGGGTAATGTGGGGCCATAGTGCTATGTTGTTGTTGAGTAGTCCTCCATATTACCCGACGGATTAATCAAGGTATAATTTGTATTGTACTTGCAAACTGTGTAAGATCAGCATTCCATTATTCCATTATTTCTCATACACCTCTCCAAAATATGTAAAAACTGATTAATGCCTTCTCGGTTAAAGCCTTTCGCTGTATTTATTGAAACTGGTATTCCAATGCTCAGATCATCCTTTACAAAAGCTGTAAAGCCAATGCTTTTCTGTAATCTTATGCAATAATACAAATTTGTTGGTAATATTACTTTTTTGAGTCATTACCAGTCATTCGAAACGTCGCTTCTTATCTAGTCGCAGAAACCATAATTTCATTAAATATCTACGTTGTATGTACATATATGTGTTCGCAGACACTTTCACAAACATTCGTTAGTCTTGCTGTCAATAAGTGCATTTGCTTTGGAAGCTGGGTCCCATTTTCTCATTTGCATTCCATTCTTGGCATTTTAAATGAATCTTCAAATGTTTGCACTAAACCCGCTTGAGCGTACTCCACGTTACCCAACAGGTGTATATCTTTAGAAATTCTACTTTTTTTCATAATAAATTCAAGTAATCAAGTCTTTATTTTTGAATAGGGCCAACATTAACATCAACTTATCACCGTAACAAGAATCATTGAACCGCACAAAATCTATAGATCCTGAACGCGTGAATATGAAAGATTTAGATTTATAATAACTTACATCCACATTACTCGAACTTACTCTATTAAGTTGCACCTATAAATTTGTGTGGTAAAACATATACCATAACAAATATATCTCTGGTGGTTCGCCGTAGCATAGTGGGTGGGTTCGTCAACTCCTACGCAGAGGGTTCCAGGTTCAATCCCAGACTTTATTAACACTCGTGAAAGAACAATAGCACGGATGGCTGCTGTAGAATGTAGGCCAAGCTACGGACCCGTGAGGACCATATTATCAACATCTGTCGTTTTCACAATTTGTTTCAAATATCTCACACTTCAGAAACTATTAATATAAACATCATTAAATCATTCTTACAATAGGTTTTCCAAAAAATACTAAGCAAAACTCAAAACCCAAAATTATAACCAAATAATAATTAATCCTCCACGTGCTGTTTACCACACATCTGGTAACCAGGATTGGCCATTACAACGTCCGCCAGGCTATTCGAGATGGCCCATAGCACCACTAACCGTACATTATGTTACTTGTTGCATAATTTTCGAATAAGTTTTAAATTGCCATATTTTCATATCGGAAACTAAGAAATACATATTCTAAGGTGTGTAGGCAAGTAAGGAGAATAGCAAATTTATTGCAAAGACTATTCTCCACCAGTGGGTACATTGTGCTGTCACTTTCCGGCTTGGTATTCTGGTTGCTCGTATTTTGCTTACTCCAATTTTCCTTCTCTTTAAGAAGTTATAGTCATAATCCGATCTATTTTGAACATTTTAACTATTTGGTGGTTTTAGCTCGGTCGGTAAAAGTCAGACTGTCTTACAATTATCTTCTAGTTTCCTCTCCATCCTCATCCCTGCAGCTTCTATAGAATTCGTTGTAGGGCGCTCCAAGTCTTTTGGTTTGATTACCTATGCGGCAATGTCTACTTAGTTTGGTAATTTGCATAATGTTAAACTTTTTGTCTTAAGTTCTTTTTATACGTTTCGGCGACGTTTCCGATCATATGCGGTTGGTTTCCTTTGTGGCGCTTGTCAGTAGTCATGATTTTATTGGCTTCAGTGATTGATGGGTTGCTTCCTGATTCAGTACCAGTCGCAGATCCACTCATTTCCATTGTTAATATCTCCTTTTGAGATAGGTGGAAGAGTCTTATCATCATGGAGTTGATCGACGATGTTTCCACCAGAATATCTACATAGGTGTATAAAACATTGATGGTCAGGGTGCTAGATTCAAACAGCTGTCACTTGTGCTTGGAATACACTGCAGTAGTCCGGTAGACAGAAGGTCAGAGAACCTGTGTCTTTATCCTAGTTAGATCCATCCGTGTAGATTTAAATTACGTACGGTTACGTTACCGGCGTTTTTTACGTCCTATTTCCAGCGGATTATTGTTTTGTGGTTTATTTCGTCCTCAAAATACGTTAAATAATCCGATTCCATTGGAGTACTTCGAATTTTGGAGTACTTCCGTATGCCCTCTGCTGCGAGCTTAACCTCAGCAGTTCCTTTTTATTAGTCTGATGGATGCGGAACAGGGCTGTCCTATGTCAGAAAGTTGCACCAGCCAACACAACTCCACACAAGAGTTGTCAGATCCTACTTCCCAGCAACTAAGTGAGAGACACTCCGGTATGACAAACGCCCAGTCGCCCGGTCAAAGACAAACGCCCAGGCGATGTGCTTGCATTGCCACTCGACCATCGAAAAGGAATCGCGAACAAGTTAAGGCTACCTACCAAGAGCATCGCAAGAGGGGTTTCGGGCAAGAAGACGAGATGGAAAGATGCTTCTACGACGTTGGCGTTTCTCTGGTATGGAGGATGTCCCAGTCGCCACGATGACTTTATCTTATGCCAGAAATTCGGTATTCGGAGCTTCTACCAAGTTCAACTCTATGTAAGATCTTCACTATGATGTTCAATTTTGTAGAAAAACTTTTTTATTACCCCAAAAATATATATTCAATTTTATGTGAATCAAGTTCTAGACATCTTAACGATTTCAGCCACGCATCCTATTGATGGTGCAATTCTTCCAATTATTAAGGTCTTACTTCCATTCAGCAACCAAATTGTTATTTAGTTTATTAGACCTTCATAACATGTTTGTTTGTTTGCGCGCCGGGTAAAACTAATAATATCAGACCAGTAGTTCTTCCTCTGTTCATTGATATAGGTAGATGTATTATGTACTTAGTTCTTAGTACTCTGCCGATTAAGGAGACACTACACAAAGACGAATGACAGCATAACGAGAAATAGTTTACGGCCTTACACAGATATTATTATTACGTACTCAGCCAACCGAAAAAAGTATGACTATATATACTTGGATAATGATGTTTAATTGAATCAACTTGCGTTGTAAACCTGTATAAGAACTTGCCGCGACAAAGAATATGTCGATATGATTTTAGAGTCTGGTAGTAAAAATATGTATAAATTGAGAGCAAAAATGGTTATCATTTGTATTATTCTGGTGCGTTAAGCCCACAGAAAATGTAGGTTTTGTACTGTTCCTTTAAGAACCTAACCTATACTCATTGATTTCATTGTATTTAAACATCAGCATCAATCGACTTTATTTTAGCTTTTTTATATATGCAACAAATTAGAAGCGATGATTTATGAGGATATTGCTTGGCGATACTGCAGAATCTTGGTGAAGAAAAATCCAACTCTCTTGAAGAACTAAAGTCATCTAAATTACTGGCCCTCAATTTTCAGTAAGCTTAATGAAGTTCATTTCACTATTAATTTGGATCCAAATATTACAAGAGTCGATCATCTTTTTGCGGCGCTGTAGTCCGGGTAGAGCTGGCGTAAACCGGGACATAGCTTAATTACTCAACTGCTGGTTGTTTGATTTGAGCTGTTCAGTTTTGGGTTGTTTGTTATACTGCAAAACTTCACGAGTTTGACAGGAATGTCAAAACTAAACATAGTGGTGTATAGCTCGCCTCCATGCATTCTGTCATATCCTACCTTGAAATCAGAGAATAGGTAAGGGGTGAAGATTTTCCTTCCACTTCTTGGGTCTTTTCCATGTTGATAGCGTTATGATTTGATCTATTGTACATTTCCCGGGCTTGAAGCCACTCGTGAATGGATTTCTTTATATTCATAAAAGGCGCCAGGCGAGCACACACACGGGGGCGTAGATTTTACACAGAATTTTAAGGAGACACATCCCCCTTTTTATTGCGTATTGTAATAGGCGTGCCCTATTACAAATAAAGCTTGAGACTTTCTGCTTTCTTTTTGCCATCCAAATAAGTGTTTCTTTCTGTTGCAAATACAGTTTCCTCTTTTTGCCCGGCCCATTCCACCGCTATTCCTATATTGTGGTTATGGAATCTTACATTCCCAATAAGTATTCGTAGGCCGTTTTTTTACGTGGTGACGCAGGAAACCTGAAAATTGGTTCACATCATGAAGCCCCGGATCTCGCCATTGGCCAATCGGTTGATCAGCTCTTCCGGCAATACCATAAGCACTGCCATCAACTACTTCTTCTTCGGTTCTTCCGTTAAATGTGCTCGGAACACGGATTTGTTAAGTTGTTGAAATATTTAAATACTTACCACAAAACATTTAAAATGAATGCCGGTCCGTTATAACTCTGGGTTATAGAAAAACGCATTTTTTGTATTTTATAAAGAAAACTTATAATTTATTGGCTTTTCATTAATGAAAATTGAATTGAACATTACTACACACTAATATTTACAATGTATTTTTTTTAAATATATATATATATAAGCATATATATTTATATATATACATATATATATATATGTATATGTATACATAAATTTATAAATAAAAAAGTGGCAGAAAAATCATTTGTTAATCCGCATTTTGTTTCTTTGCAATTTACTTTTGCACTTCCGATTAATTAAATAATATTTTAATTTCAACAGAAGTAATATTTTGTTTTTCGTATTCTCTATTTATAGTCTATTGAAGTATTTAAATATCTCGTCTTAATAATGACAAAATGTTTATAAAGATATTAATTTCTTTAACATGTCACAACAATTGTTAAAAGTTTTGTTTTTTTGTTTCTATTTGCATCCCAATGTTTGACTGGTGACATAATACGACATAACATTTTGTTGTGCTATACAATGCGATTATGCCTTCGAAAATTATAGAATTGATGAAATAATTAACTGAAATAAATGTTTGTTTTGTGTTAACTTATTGCTCTTGATATCATGTGTTTAAGCAAAACAAATTCTTTTCGTTTATTGTCGAAAGTATTTCATGAGTTTTCCTTTAAGTAACTTCAACTGAGAACTGGAGTTTTTCTTTTGTTTCCAAATTTATTTAAATAAACTCATAAACTACGTGAAATAATGTTTTACTATACAATATTAATATTTTCAAGATATTTAATAATTAAGTTTCCTCGAAAACGCGAAAACATATATTTGTAGGTACATTCTGCTTTTGTTTCTATAGGTAGTATCAATTTGTTGTCCTAAGCTATTCTGAATATATAATGAGTTTATATAGTTATTATAAATTTAGATCGTTCATTTATATTTTCTAAGATTCAGCTTGGTTTACGGTTTCAAAAAAAAAAAGTATATAGTAATAATAAAATAATAATAATAGAAAAATAAAAAATAAAATATATACGTATATACCTAATTCTTTATTGTATTAAATGAAATTAGAGATACTTAATTACCGGCGCTAATTTATCAGTTTGTTTTTTAATTTAATCTGCTTTGTTGTATTGTATATTTAACAACTAAGAATATACTATTTGCATTTACATAAATATCTTTTAGTTCTTGTGTATAATGTGATTGTTATGCAAAACTTACTCAATCACATCTAAGATTACATTTTATGCAATAAGATATTGGACATTTATGACATAAGTTAGTATTTCATTTGCTTAAAACTAGATGGTGTTACGAGAGAAATAGAGAGGAGAGAGAGAGATGAATGTTTACAGTAACAGCAATGTGAATATGCAGTAAGGAGGATTAATTTTATGTGAACATGTGAATATAAAAATGTACATCGCCGGCATTTATTGATTATGTAATACTTGTTATATATGTATGCTTTTTATGTAACTATCATTCATGGCAGAGTAAAAATTTAATAGTTAATTACAAAGCATTCTCAAAACGTTCAAATTGTAGGAACTTTTGGAAGTCGTCAGGCATCAACGATGCAACGACAAAATGTTGGTTGTACATTTTTAATCCATATTTCAGAAAGAGGCAGCTTTAAAGTATATGGTAGCATTACTTAATTTTGTTTAAAACTTTCGGGATAAGAAACTTTGATTTATAGAATTAATCCCTGGAATATATAAATTGCAATGCAAATTTCCAGAAATTAATAACTTTTCTCGATTTGGAACTTAAAAATGATAAATTAAATGCACTCAGCTCGTTCAAATGTTAAAAATACAATTTCACGAAGTTAATGCTTACGTCACTCCTTACTGCATTATGCAGATCTTGTATAAATTCAGCAATACCAGAGCATTCTAAATATTTATGAAAATATATTCAAATTGTGTTCCAAGCCCATTAATAATGTATAAATGTAATAAACATTGCATATTTATTTAATACGTTAGTAGTATTATTAAATGTATTAATTCGCCATAATCGATCACCGCTCGTAACCATCAGTTGCGTATGTTTTAAACTACTACCTCGAGACCTGTGGTCTCAATTTAGAAAATAAAGGGTAACATTGCACTTCTGAATATAAATCTGAATGTTATGATTGATCTTTTCTTAGAAAAAAAAAAACTTTTCTTTGCTTTGTACATCTAATTGGTTTATTTTTTTATTTAATAACATACAAAAAGAGAAACAATATATATTGTTCATAAATATTGTTTAGCAATCATAGCAATTATTATTGTTAAAAAAAAAACAATAAATGAAGTTTTGTTTAGGTGAACCTCGTGTTTTTTGTTACAAATTGATTAATGTTTATGTAATTACTTATATTTTATTTACTTTATATTTTTTTTAAATAACTCTTTTCAACATGGAATGAAGGAACATTCTTTCTCTTTTCGCTATTCTTTTTATTCATTATTAACAATTTCTCTACTTATGAATATTTTTAATATTATTTTGCTTTTTGCTTTCATCATCATGTTATTTAAAACAACAACGGTACGTTGAACAACTTTTTTTAATTTCTCTTTTAATTAAAAAAAAATAACGAAAACATGTCAATTCCGCACACCACTCTTTAGATCCACTGAAGAGGGTGAGCTTTATCGAGTATGATTACAATCTTTTAGAAATATATGCGTTCTCCTACATTAGATAGAAATTTAAAACTGCGCTGCATGAAACTGAAAATTAAATAAGAATAGATTTTGTTGTTTTTTTTATAAGCTATTTTGTGGTCTTATAAATTACTGAAATCATAAAAAAAACATATGGACAATTTAGCTAACAAAGTTCAAGATAATATACAAAATGCAAGGTTTAAGTCTTGAGAAAAGTCAAAAAATAATACGCATGCAGTGTAACCAAACATTAATTTCAGCCTCTATCGAAGAATGGCTTTATACTTCTAATATAAACAGTGGACATCAGATTTTACCAACTGCTTTTCTGATATGACGAAGAAGACTGACGGCGATGATTAGAAAATTGCTGTTGTACATTATTAGTGCCACTACTACTATACCTATTATCTGAAGAATTATATCGGGAGGATCCATGCGACGACAATGCCGATTTATGATGGGAAGACGAGGAGGAGGAGGAGAATGTTGGTGGAAGCTTTGGCGAAGTACCGATATCGTCGTCAGAGTCATCATCATCATCATCATCGTCGTCATCATCGTTTGACTCTCCAAACAAATGGCTCATATTACTGGTGTTGTATTGCTGAATCTGTAAAATTTGTTGGCGTGTTTTTGGTTGCACAAAGTTTTGATGGAAAACATAGTTCATTTAAAGATGTTTTTTTTTGTTTTGTTTGTTCATGAGAAGGAAATTTTAGTTTCGTTTTATTCTTTTTTTGCATTATTATGTCCATGTATGAAAATGTGTATGTTATACTTTAGGTTATTTATCTAGCCCGTCCCGTAGCAACCCTGTTTAGATAAAGCAACACTCTTAATACGTTACTCCTTATTTTACACGATTGTGATATTGGATATGCATGATTGAAGGATAGATTTATGTCAGATCTAAAACATTTGAAGATGCATGTTGTATCTTTTTCTAAAATGAATTTAAATTGGGATAACCATCTGCAACCGTTTAGTACACAATTAAACCAAAAATCTTCTGACTAAATATTTCATTACCGACCCCTTAACCATAAAATCAGTTTTATAACCAAAATTATAATACAAACAAATATGTGCAGTCTGAGTTCAGCGGTGGGAAAAAATCATAGAGTCGTTCGAAACTAATGTTGCGAAGGAAATACAATGGGTAACATAATGAGCATCAAAGAGAATCTTCTATAATGGTAACTTTTAGTTACGAAGGAAAGAAGAATGGATGCTTGTAAAAACAGTTTATTTCCAAATATTGAATGGATTGTGAGTTGAGTTTGGATCCACCTAAAACGTCCCATTTTGCAAATGTCCAGGAAGACAAATATGTGCTATGGCTTCACGAGATTCCAGCAGCTTATCTAGTAACACATGTTCAAAACAAAGATCATTTATATTTAAATCTAACCGAACAAGATCTGCACAAATTTAAAAGCTTTACTTATTTCCATCCAGTTCACTAAAACAAAGGTTTATATGTTTATGTACAGTTTTTGAAATTTCCCAAATCAGAATTTAGAGTTGGTACTACTACATGTAAAATATTGAATAAAGTGTAAATGATCCCAAGAAATGAGGTATGAAACACGAACATTGATTGAAATACGTAAAAAAAAATCAATTCACCAACTATTCTACTGGAGATGATGTTAAATTTTAGTTTCCTAATTTCAGCGCTAGGAGATTAATAAAATATAAAAACATAAAAATACCAAATATTTGTACGTTGCCTCATGCTTGGTTAGGCATACAAAAAACACTTACACTGAAATATTCAATCAAGGATTTCTAACTCACCTTGTTCGATGTCTGGCCTTTCGGGGGAACTGAGGAGTTCATTGAATTACTGACCGTGGAAGCATCTCGAGCTGTTGCTGTGCTCGATGAAAAGGAAGAGCCAACCGGATTGTTATTACCCCCGTTACTGCTTCCGTTTATCTTATTATAGTCATGGCTACTGCTGCGCTTTTCCTTGTCGCGATCACGATCTTTTTTTTTACTACTAGTACTGCTGCTACTACCACTAACATTATTCCCGTGGTATTGATAAGTTCCACTGCCCAAAGGATTTACAGACGACTGCTGGTCTACATTACCACTGCTGTAATTTTCTATTTTATCTTTGGATATTTTGATTTTCAATGGAGCTGTTGTATTTGATCCATCATAGCCCTGTCCACCGCCTACACTGCTATTTAGATCACCAGTGATTCGATCCTTTGGGATCTTTATCTTGAAACCAATCACCGGTGCACCGCTGTTTGATGAGTCTGCTGATGCGGACAGATTTAGTTTATCCTTCGATATTTTTATTTTTACCGGCTCTGAGCTTTCCGAAGCTTCTGAAGCACGCTCCTTGTCCTTATGTCGGTCTTTATCCTTTTTATGTTTCTTCCTTTCTTCTTTGTCCTTTGACTTATCCTTTTCTTTATGCTTATGCTTCTCTTTCTTTTTCTTTTTCTCAGATTTCAATGAGTCACTATAATCATCGGTTTCCATTACAGCAGAAACCACCTGTTCTTCTTTTACAGCCACAGGGGCATTCTGCAAAATTTGGTCCGGTAAAGTTGTCATTATAGACCCATATAAAAGCATTGGATCCTGGTAATCTGTCTTGATAATCGTTGAGGGTTCTGTCTTCATAAAACCGCTGGATGAAAACTTGTTTTCAGTACATAGACTCTCTTTAAGTAGACTGCTAACCAAATCCGGGTTGGTTTCAATTCCATTTACTGTTCCAGTAAAAGATGTTTTAATTGATGATGTAGTTGTAGCAGGTGCAGGAGGAGAAGACACTGGATGCAAATCCAACTTACGAATCTTTGATTCTCGCATTAGTTCTTCTTCAAATTTCATTTGATGTTCCATACTACTGGATGGGCGTTTAACGACTCCATAACCAGTTCCGTATGTCGGTGGTATCACAGGGGCTTGATCTTGCTGCTTTTGCTGCTGTTTGCCAATACCAAAAATAGGCGTCGGATTTTGTGTTTGCCGCGCTCCCATTGCAGTATTCACATCAATCATTGATGGTAAACTACTAGCTGCAGATGAAGAGGTCAAAGAACGATTTTTCTCTTTCTTTGGTGTGCTACGATCTGATTTTTTTGGGCTATCGCGATTTGACGTCTTATAATTTCCGGCTTTTCCCCCGTTATTCGCATTACTATTTGGTTTCTCGTTCCACTCAGGACTAAATATTGAAGAAGGCTTCGACGACTGTTGCTGTTGCGCCGGTGGAATGAAGCCTTGAGGGGTGGCATATTGAGAGTATTTAGGAGGTGAACATAATTCCATTTGGTCGCATTGCTGCATCTGTTGAGGCAAAGGCTGTTTCGCGAAATTTTCCTCTACTTGCTGTCGAGAATACTGATGCGATATTGACGGTTGAGATAGCTGTGGATTGAAGGAAGACTCAATTACAGGTTGCTGGTTTTTATGTTGTTGATGGATAATTTGTTGCTGCTGTTGCTGTTGCATTTGGACGGATAATTGTGAATCATATTTACTGTTACTTATGCTATTAGTTCTATTTGAATACGCTGGAGGATGAAGTGAAGACGGAGGTACTTGCGAGTTATTTGTTGCTTGGGTATTGTAAGGCCTTTGCTGAGGGGCAACGCTCTGTTGTAACATGTTTCGAGTCATATCTACTCCTACATTTTGAGCTGGCGGTATGGGATACATTTTTGCTGATATTTTGTTGGGATCAATTGGCCTGCCATTAGGATCCTTATGCAGAATTCTGCTGCTACTGCTGCTGCTGCTTGGGTCAGATTTAGACATTATTTTGTGATTGGGTGCAGTTGGCGGAGGGTTCAATTGAGTCGGAGGTACAGCACTCGACCGACTTGAAGGCTTATGATAGTTAGGGTCGTGTACTTGTGGTGGTCTTTGGGGTAATTGGGGTACGGCCGAGAATGATTGCCTTCCTGGTACACTAGATGGACGGGAAGAAACACCCGGTGGCGGGATCGGAGGCTGCATTTGTTTACTGCTAGCATGGCTTGTAACTGCTGTCGGAAATGGTTGGTTTGGATCTCTAGGAGGCCGACTCACTGCGGGATATGGTGGTTTGTGAACTGCCGGTTTATGTTCTATAAAAGAAAAAAACAACATTGTTATGAAATGATTTTGGGGATAGAAAGCCTGTAAAATATACCTCCTATTTCGTTGGGTGGCAAGATTTGTTTGGAATGATGATGTGACGTGGAGGAATGATGCCCGCGATGATGACTAGAATGTGATTCTGATCGTCTTTGCAGTTGTGGAGCAGACCCTGGGGGCGGTAATTGCTGCTGTTGTTGCAATTGTTGCTGTTCTTGTTGTTGCTGTTGTTGATACTGCTGTACTTGCTGATCCATTGTCATGCCACCACCGCTACCATTCGAAGACGAATCCGTTGGAATCGACGAATGATAAAGCTTCAGCATATCACCCATTTTCCAATCCTCCGCTTGAGATTTTTTATCTTTGCTCACTACACGATTGCTCGAACCTTGTGCTATTGCCTTGACTGAGTTGAGCTTTGACTTTAGCCGAGCAGGACTCTTCTCGTAGATCGCAATAAATTCATCGGTTAGCTGCTTCAGCAGATCCATTGTTACCGATTTGTCAACATAATGAAACCAGTGCTTGCCTTCTGTCGACTGGGGTATCTTAAGAGGCATAAAAAATTCAATATACCTTCCAAACAAAAACCAATTTCTATGTGTAATTACCTCCCATCTAGACCACTTACAGGCCAAGTATATGCAAAAGCATGCTACTACTGTCGGTCTATATTGCAAGCACATGGATGTCAAGTGTAAGCTGTAAAAGAAAAAAAGTATTTTATTTAATTTACACTTAGTCTCATTTGATGTTATAAAGAATTACCTATTCGACGCTAGGAAGTACGATGTTTGAGCTAAGTCCTTGCAGGCTGTCGAAAAATTACATTTCAATATAAACATTAAAAGAAGGATATATTTGATATACTTAAACAATTTAAAACAAATTTCTACCCTCATAAGCAATTGAACATTACTTGCAGACAAAACAAGGCATGCATTTTAAGAAAAGGCAATCTCTCAAAGCGCTCAGCGGCAATAGTTTTGCAAAACATAATTGTATCTGTATCCAGATTGTCATTAATTACATTACACTTCTCTTTACGCCGGCACATCGGCCATTTGTGCGACTTTTATTCATCTTACTTAACAAAACGAAACAGACGCATATAGATGTTTTTAGCCTAAACTTTAACGCTCCATGCTTTCATTTCACGATCAAATAAAGAAAAAATACCTTTTAGTGCCTACTGCGAATAATGTAAGGAATCTAGGTTACAGATCTGAGTTATGAGAGTATGAGCATGTTAACTTTTAATTCAGGTGGACACCAGAGCCAGCAGTTTCCTTAACTACTACATTATTACAGAATCTACTAAATGCATAAAACTCATACCTTTTACTAAATGACATGTTTTCACAACATGTGTATGCGGATGATCAATGGCAACATCGAATCCCAAAGTCTGCAGCAGAACATTTTCGTTGAATACCAAGTCTTGAGCTTGCTCCAAGTAACTCGCATCCGATGTTGATGTCGGTTGTTGTCCTAGACACTTTTGTGAGGCTTTTATTACATATTCAAGCTTTCGAGGTTGTTCTTCCACCTTGGCGGCTAGGAACAAACTTGCAGACGCTATGCCATTTCTTGAGAAGTGCGTAAACGAATGAAATGCATAAAACCTATGCATATACACAATCGCGGTATTAATACATAATTGAGAACTGCAAATTCAAAGAATGTCTGTTAGCAATATTTCTGGAAAGAATAACTTTTAATAACTTACACTTGTAGACGTTGCCCCATCTCCTGGATTAAATAGGCTGTCTTCTGTCGAAAAGCAAGTTCTTCGTCGGTACTAATTCCATGTCGGCGACTGGGCGAACTTGCTAGCTGCTCCGACGTAAAGTACCAAATGCTATCTTTTTCCTTTACATCACTGGTTGTGTTGCTAAGTGCTGTATTGTTGCTCGAAGATGTGGATGGTACGCCACTGCCCGACACATTGTTATTCGTAGCCATTTAGCTAACCAATCTCTAAAGCGTTTACGCACTATTGTACCAATTAATTATACAATAGAATCGTCGCGAATAAAAAAAAGTAATTGAAAACAAAACGAAAATTGAGCTCAATTCAGTAAATTCAACAAAAGTACAAAATGCAATTCACTTGGCCTTCACTTTTATATAAACTCAAAATGTTGTATTGAAAACAAATAACTTAAAAAGAAGGGATCAAACAGAATTAACTTTTTTTTTATCAATATGTATATTTTTTCTGTTTACTTCAGTGTTCTGCTGGACCATCACCAGACACAGACACTACACATACACGCGGCGACGGCGGCAGCGGCGGTGGAGAGTTATTATGATTTTGTTTTGGCACTAACCCTTGACGATTGCAGCGCCAAATTACAACTGACAACTGACACGTCTCTATCACGAAACTTTATGGGATATGTATGTATATTTTTTTTTTATTTTCGTGTTCTGGCTTTCCCCGTAGTTTCGTTGCTGTCAGACACACGAACTTTATCGTATGATGAAATAAAATTAAGATTCACTCCCTTATATCCCGCAGCAAAAAACGCAATCCAGAAAACAAAAACTTAATGCGAACTTAATGGCTGAACAAAAACATACCTAGAATTAATAGAAATGATTTTTGCATACATGTGGAGATGAAAAAATGCAGTAGATTTTTTCTTGTTTTTCCTTCTCACTTCAGCGTGCATTTACACGAATATATTCTTGCGTGAGGCGACGACAGACGCCATTTAATAAAAAGTTCACGTGAAGTCGCGAGTTGGTCTGGATTGGCTCCGGACTTTTCACTTGTTTCAGCGCTTCCGTGTTTGCCTTTATTGTTAAAAGTACATTGGATTTTTAATACCGCATATGCGCGTTAGTTTTTCAATTGAATTACGACGATCGATGTAAGTTTAATGTGAGAAAATTAATAAAAAATTAGCACTTCACAGGAATGATGTTGTATCCGCAAGAATGGCCGACCCACAACATGAAGGGAAATTTTTTACGTCAGAATTCTGCTATAATACTGAGGAAATGGCGTACCGATGGGATATTTTTCCTTCATGTATATTTCATAAATTGTTTTGTGGTTTCATTGTTATGAAAACATTTTAACAAAAATTACGAAATTTGATTGTTTAATCTTGAATAATCTATCCAAACTGACATCTGTGTGATATAAGATCCGAAAATCAATTATCAACATAAAGTTAAGTGAATAGCTTGGATTTGCTATAATTATAGCAAAGTGTGTATAGCGTTTGCTAATTACCTTGTTTACTAAATTTCATTTAAGATTTGGTATCACTGGATGCAGCTGATTAAAAAGAATAAATAAACAATTTTAGTTTAAATGACTACAATTTAGAGAAGATTTTCCATAATTAGCCGCTTTAATCGATACAATGTTTACAAATTACCATGCATTTGAATAATTCATTCCTGTATTGGGGGTTTACAATTTCTTGGAAAAAAAGTTGTTAATTTATATGCAAGAAAAGAAGTTTCAGATCTGAAATCGTATTTAAATAATCTATTACTTAAATCTGAATGAAGATTAACACCTCTTGAACATAACCCACACTGTCAGACAGGAGCCATTAGGGACAACAATCATTATATTATTCGGTCATTTGTGCTTGAACTAAATATTGATATTGGATAGAAATAAAATATATATATAATAATTTTCTTCAATTAATTGTTTTCAAAGAATTACAAGTTGTAATGGAGAAAACCGTGAATTTACCTTCAAGGGATACGGTCGCAAAAAAAGTAATTGATCAGGAAAAGGAGCTACGCGAGCAACTTCATGTTGAAATTGAGAAAAAATCTAAAGCTTGCTCCAATCCAACTTTCGAATGCTCCATACCCAGAGTCGATGGTTATGAATACTGCATACGACATATTCTAAAAGATCCGCGTTCACCATATAGACCATGTACTTATACATTTTCCAATGGAAAAAAATGTGTTCAGGCAGCCCCAAAGCATGATACCAAAAAAGATCCATCACTCACAACTTATTGCTTCGAACATAGCCGATTAGCACAATTAACAAAGACTCGAAATACAGTCGGCAAGCTAAAGCAAATTGAAACGAATGAAGCACTACTTCACAATTTGTCTCATCATTTAAGCATAGAGCCTTCAACTCCTCAAACCAGCTTTGCTTGCGAATTGGACGAGGAAATAGACGTTGTATCACCCAATATTCGTCCTTTTGGTAAGAAACGCTCGCAAGAATTTATTATTATATATCAGTATGTCTTAATTTTAGTGAATTACGACCAAATATCCGACCTTAACACCGTTAACAATCTTATTAAGAAAAAACGACGGATCCTTGATTACGCCTCTGATAGCTCGTCTGATGCGGAGCCACGCACTATGAGTAACACATCAAAAGGTCATGAGTGGGATAATTCGGATGATGAAAGTGTCGATTCTCAAGACGAGGATTTGCTTAAGTAATTGCATTTGACCTTAATTTATAACATGGTTTTATTAGTTTATGGTATTAATTATTTAAAGACATGCTGGCATATATACAAATGAGGAGGCTCTTGCCATTTCAAAAAAGAAACTTATCACACTTCAAAGTCTCTACATGGAACAGATAAATCGACTACAACATATTCTAAAAGAAAAACGACGCAAGTATTTACACGCAATTCGTAAAGAAAGGGAAAGCTTATGTAAGTTTTCTTAATTTATTTCATATAAATTCGTTATAGAGAAAATTTCCACCTTGAAAACATGCGTTATACAATTTTAGGTAGTATCCATGATCAGCCAAAGCAAACACCAGCCGAGCGCAAACTTTATGAAAAGCTTAAAGCACTTAATCATTATCACAGGCGCCATGGCATGGAAGCGGTTTTGCATAAAAAATTTAAAGAAAAACGTTCAAAGTTAACAGAGGGTTATGTGCAAAAACCTGCTCCCTTTGC
The DNA here is from genome assembly GCA_964034865.1 of Eristalis intricaria. Taxonomy (NCBI): domain Eukaryota; kingdom Metazoa; phylum Arthropoda; class Insecta; order Diptera; family Syrphidae; genus Eristalis; species Eristalis intricaria. Next base: position 88,383,517 of record OZ035875.1, on the reverse strand, counting down.
TAGGTGCATCTTTACGGAGGGTGGTGTAAAATGCGGCGAAAGGGCAATGCCCAGCTGTAAGTACTGCAAAAAACATATTCTTGAAGATAAGAAGCAAATACTCTTTCGAGCGTGCGGAGTTGAAAAGAGTGGTGTGGTTTGTCAGGAACCAGTTCCGAATATTTTCGAAGATGCAACTTGCGTACTTCACATAAATTTGCCTGCTAAACGACATTATGTTCAGAAGGTGAGTTCAAACGATTCTTGTAATTACCCCAGAAACCTTTCTTATTCTTGTTGTTGTCAGTTGAGAAGCGTGAACGATGCCAATCAAATGAGTTTCGAATATTGAACAACTGCATTCGATCGCAGTATATAGAAAGTTGATTTTTAGTTCACCAATTTCAAATTAATACCCGTTTCAGTGTATTAAAAGAAAATCAAAAAATTGTTCACTTTTCAGAAAGCAAAGGTAAAGCTTCGACAGTGACTTTCATCTTATATTTGGTTTTCTCTACATTTTCACTTTTAGAAATATGAGTCGGAGACAGAAGAGGAAGAAGAAGATGCAGCAGGGGTCGCTACAGCAACGGCAACAGTTGGGCCATCCTTAACGAAAAAATGTGAAATTTATGAAGGGGCGAAAGAAGACATCAAGATGCGAGATACATCAGTAGAAGTGAATATATTGGAGGAACCAAATAAAAATGTTACAATTTCACATGATGAGAAACTCAATGAAGTAGTAAAAAATGAATATGGGTCACCGTCGAAAAAAAGATCATTTAAGGAAGCTTCAATATCGCTTATTGAAACAGTTACACCCGAGGCGAGTTGAAAGTATATCTGAAATACACATTTTGTTGCTTTTAAAATATTTGTTAACTTCACATTGTATGTTTCTGTGTTCGTAGGGCGTCAATAAATTAATATTCGACCCACTTAAAATTTGGAATTTTCTTTCAAGTATTCAGAAGTATCGTTCGTCTGGCAAATTTTTTATTAGTCGGTGCATAATTTCTGTGTTGCCAAGAATTGTAGAAATTATAGGTGGTCGGTTGATTTAGAATCTGTCCGTTTTTACATATCGAAATATGTATCTAGTTCATCTAGGGATTTGCCCCAGATGAAACACAACTTACTTCTTCAACAATAAAGTAAAAAGAAGTCTCTTATACATGACTGTCTTTACCATCAAAAGCATGTTCAGGACAAATACGCTCCGCTTTTTTGGATTAATTGTTCCCATTTCGATGGTGGCTCCATTATCCCTTTCTCGTAAAAGCACTCGTCCTTACTACCGAGAAACTGCGAAAGTCGTTTTTCTCAAGCTTCTCTTGAAGCGAACAGGTGATAATCACTTGGTCATAGGTATGGACTATAAGGTGGATGCATAAGGACGTCTCAACCAAACTCCCGGAGATGGAAGCAGATGGAAATTCGGTCCATGATGTTCTTTGGCGTTAACTCGTGTGGCACCCATACATTGAACTTCTTTTTGTATCCAGACTTTGAATAAGGCCGGTTCCGAACGGTCTTTTGTGCAATGTTTAGGTCCTCTGAAATCGAAATAGTGCTTACATGATGGTCAGACTCGACGATTGCTATGATTTGATCGACAATTGGCTGCCAGTACGTGGTGCGTCTTTGACATCGAAATCGCCAGAACTGATACTGTTACTGTATCAGGATCGTAAACATTGCTCCATGAGCCTTTCAAATTTAGCTACTTTAGTATCAAAATTGTTCATAATTGGAAGTATTCTAAGGAAAATGCCCGTATAGGATCAGGGCCAAGCTTCGCAGCAACTACTCGTGTTGTGCGTGCTGTTCTTGCACGTGTGGAAAGGAGATTCAGAAAGAACCATTACATTTGAGGTCGCCAAAAATGCTGCGAAATGTTTAGGTTTCATTAATCGATGCAAAAGATATTTCACCCCATTGATTTGGATTTAATTAATAAGGCTTGGTCTGGTGCCCTCTGCACTTACTAGATAATATAAATATAAATGATCACAGTCTTTAGACCCGATCGAACACCGACGTACAGGGTCTTCTCAGTCTTTGTTTTAACGCTATTTTAACAACCAATGTTCAATTGAGCTAGTCAATTGTCAATTGTATTCCTCTTAATTAATTCACCCACAATACTCGTCTTGCCAGATATGCCCATCAGTTTACCCTTAAGCCTTCTTTCGGACACGCAGTTCAATTAAGACACTCGTTTTTCAGTCGCACAACACCGTATACAGAATGAGCTTCCCAGCCAAATACTTCTATAACCATCTGTTAGAAAAATGAGGGATTTCCTTATACTACACTTAATATAATCTAAAATCTTTATTCTTTTGGTCAAAATAATATTATTTTTATGAAGCACACATACTTCAAGAATCGTAAACTTAAAATAATAAAACAAACACACCTTAATGTAGCTGTCATGTTGACATATGTCAATTTGTACATAAGGAAACCACAATCATTTCAAGAGCTGTAAACAAAAGCACGTGTGGAGCCATTCTGTTTCTATTGCATTCGTGAACAAAACATTTCTTCTCGAAAGTTATGGCAAAATTTACAGCTTATTATAATATATGTCCAATACAAGACACAAGCGAACTCCTGGGATTATCGCCTGACTCTGATAATGGCAATGTTATTGCTACTCTCGGTAGAAATATAGCAACAGTGATAAAGGTAACATGTGGGTTTACTTCTTTGGATTTTAATTTACAAATTCATTCGGCAGATAAATACACAAAAGCAGATCCGCAGTTGGTCTGTTGTGGAAAAATTTTCCTGTAAAGTCGTCTTTGACCATAGGAGTCAGCAATATGTTGGAGTCTTTGCCTATCGTTTTATACGAAAGTGGGACGAATCAGTAACTAATGTGAACAAATGCAAGAAATTAAAGGTGAGTTGATTTTTGAAATATCACAAATGTATAATAACAATATTATTCTTATTTTAGTTTCACAAAACCATATCCGATTTGATTTATGACCCTGTTGAGACGTTAGTACTTTATTCCGACGGTACATGTGAATCTTTATCATCTGCGATAGAATCTCGAAAGGAACATCCAGAAGATAACTTTCAATATAACTTGAAGAATGCCATCACTTTCAATAATCCCAAAATTATAACCTTAGAAAATGGCAAAAAGCTGTTTACCTATTTTCAGAAGAATAAGCATCAGATTAATGAACTAGTAAAAGTAGAATTGGATATAAACACCTTGAAACCAGTTGGTGGCAAAACTAAATTTGCTCTGCAACGCAGTGGGCAAGGGGTCAATGTATCTGGATATTCCATAATTGAGGTCGAACATACATATGCCTTACTGACAATATGTAAGTCATTTTCTGAAGTAAAAAGTTGTTGAGATGTTGGAATAAGTTACAAGTCTCTTAAGGACTAACTAACTTTATTGGTACCGATTATATTTTATGTTTTAATACATTAATTGTTTTTGTACATTACAGGGGATGATGGCAGAGTATTCTTGTTAAATATTATTGATAACGTTGATAACAGAAATTCACCCGGACATTTCGTATCCATGTTTACTGATCTCAGAGTAGACACCTCACTGATAATAATGAGCTTATCGAAGCACTGTGTTGCGATTTACGGATCAAATAACACCCAAGAAGGTGGTTCTTTGCTTCTGTACAACACACAATTCAAAGTTATTAAGGCAAAGCAATTTTTCAAAGTGTACTTTAACAACACCCAATTGTGGTCAGTCGGATCAAGTATACTTCTAGCAATGGGTCAGAACTTATCTGTTGTCACATACCAGATGAGCAAGGAACTGCTTTCTGATTTAGTAGGCTCTAAGATATCAAATGATTTATCACATGTGATCGAAAGTGAGTTTGTGAATGAAGAAGAAGAGTTGGAAGAACAACTTTGCTTAGCTGCTTCACATCATTCCTCAGTTGCTGATCGCCAAACTAAAACACGCAAAAAAGACACAAAAGTCGACTATGCTTTTGCGGATGGAAAAGAAATTTCATTTAAAGGAGTTCTAGAATTCAACAGCGATCTAAATAAAATAATGAATCGAGAAGTTGACGTAGAGTTGGTGCAAGACAATAGTGTGAATGACGGCATTGAAGTCACTTTCATGTCGAATTTCTACGACAAAGGATTTTCCACAAAAGAAGTGGATATTATTGCAAAAGAATTCGAACAATGTGGAGCTAGTGAGCATGAAATATCGGAAAAAATTCTTTGGGTTCTTATCAAAGCTGATTTAGTAGAAGACATTGCTATTTGCTTACGGCGCTATACAACTATATCCGAAAAAATTTTAGTGAGTACATTGAAATACGCTCTTCAAGGATTCGAAGTTCCTCAATTGCCCTTAAATACAACAGAACACAATGAACACTCTCCGAACAATTGCGAACCTATGGATGTAGATATAAATTTAAATGATACCCTTTCAAACGGAACCGATTATCCTTACGTTAGTATTTTCGCAGAAAAATGTAACAAAAAAAATGATCGGATCCAGTCAAAACAAGATCTAATGAATGCAATATTGTCTTGCAATTTTGACATCCCCACAATTTCTGTTCACATAAGTAGAGAACTTGAGTATGATGAAATTGTTAAACTGTTAGAATATCTATATATTTTAATAACTAGCAAAGAACCATGTCTTGAAGAGAGACCCGACTGCCCGGATAAAATTGATGATGATCTGCGAATATTAAGATGGTTCGGAGTATTTTTAAACACGCATTTCCAAAAAATGACGCTTTCAAAAGACATTCAACTTTGCGAATTGCTCTTAAAATGGCACGAAGTGTTAAAGGACTACAAACAACAGCTCCTGGAACTGGAAAAGGTTGCAGCGTTACTGTACAACATTGTAGAAAAGAAACAGATTAGTAAAGAACGGAATTACTCAAAATGGTATTCAATAGAAGAAGTTCGACTTTACTAACAACTTTATTTTAGTTAATAGCTTGTTTGTTGTTAGTCTAGATTTTAATAATGAGTAAAATAAAATGTACAGAGCATACAATGTATGCATGCTCACATGAATGTTTTGTTTCATTTGTTAACGTCGTTACAGTCATCAACGAGAAAACACATTCTGCTGCTGGATTGGAATCAATATATATGTTTTCATTCAACAGCTATAATTAACCCTTTCACACATGTCCCACTCAATGTTCGCGTAGTGCCAAAAATGTTTTGCTAAGAATGTAATAAATGTCTGTCATTTCAACAGATCAACACAAAATAATTGATGTAAGTTCACTGACTGTATTCCGGGTCGAAAGGGTTAAATGTTAAGTTGATACAAAAAAAGTTCTATTCCGACTGTACCCCTGCATCGTAGACTCATAACTTGTACCAGTAAAATGTCCGCGTTTTCAGAAATAAGTTGTAGCGATATACAGGTAACAACGAACAATACCGGTAGCACTCATGACATATCAATGGTCTACATTACATATTTCAAACATCACAATTGCAGATAGGTGAAAGAATGTGTCGCAGCATCTAGATGGAATGTAGTTTTTGTAGTCCCGCGAAACTGTACCCTTTATTGAGCATCTACAGCAAACGTTCCAACGTCTCAACCTTAGTATTCTGGTGAAAAAAAGGACCGGCCCAGCAACAAGTTTTTTTTTTTATTTTTTAATCTAAAAATAAAACCGGCAGTTTAGCAGATATAAATAAAATTTCCTCAAGGCAAATAAAATGCAAAAGAAAAAAATAAATAAAGACACAGACGCGCGAAATATAGGAACGAGGTTGCAATAAAAGTTACATTCTGCAGGAAAGGTTGCATGAAAGTCATCCTCTTCTTTTGGTTGGAAGGAGTAAATCGTTATTTTAGCCAATCGCTCTTTCTTGCTGCCTACACGTTTCGCACCCATATAGAATATAATCCTCTCTCTTGCCTCTGTCAGAATATTTTATATTGAACAACCGGACCAGGAGTGTTCGTGCACAAAAATCCGATTCGCATAATGGCTTACGACCAGACTTACGTGACTCCAAAGTCAAGACGTTATACACAAGGGTAATTGTTAACGATTGGTTTCCAGCCTCAAACGTACAGAAAATGTGTGTATCCACTTCTCCAAATATACAAGACACAATTTGAGGCTGTAGCATCTCAGATACCATTTTATCTTTTTCTTTTAAATTAACGATGAATTGTTGGTTTGCCAACTCCAAGGTGTAGGTTAGCAGCCGAGTCCAAAAATGCATATACAATGGCTTGTATGCGGGGGCACTTACATGTGCCATGGAATGGGATATGATGCTGATGCTGTAGTATATATATATATATATATATACATACATAGATATAGATATTTAACTATATATATATATATATGTATACACGCTGGAACGTGTATACACATTTCTGCGGTTATATCTTCGTATAGATCAATCTAAAGTTGATTCTGCCTTTACTTGGGTTGTCCAATGAACCAAAAGAAGAATATGAACAGAAATCAACAAAGAAAAAGAAAAACAATAAACAATCTGAGATCTTTTAAAGAACAGGAATCTTGTTTTGGTTACATTTTCTTTTTGGACTTCCTGAGGTAACGTTCATATATATGCCGGTCGACAGATCACGGAGATAAAGACTGGTAAAAGGAACCCTCAGGCAGTCGACGTGTCTTCAATATAAATGACTTGAACTTAAGAACTTTTAACGATCTCTATAAGCTATAAGAAATTAAACTGGTTTCTATAGTTTTTCGATGGTAAAACAGACAAAAAAAAAAGATTCATTACGTACATACACACATACATCTGATGGCCGTGAAGAAAAATGAGGCAGGTAAATGATCACCTCTATTACTGAGTTGGATTGAATTTATAAAATGTACATACATGTGTTTATATGTTTGCATACATAATTCATCGATCTGATACTTGGAGGTTAAATTACTCACAATAAGGCGATTGAGTTCAATGATACGAGAAAGAACTTAAAAAGTTCGAAAAATTTGCTGCCTCCTTTCTAGCTGAATATTCTCTCTCAAATTAAAAACATATATGCAGGTACATAAAAGTCTCTGTTTCATTTTACGGGTTAACTGATCTGTGAGAAGCACAAATCCACCCTAATATGAATACGTTCACGTACGTAGGTATGTAGACGTACAAATGCACGTCAACGAAATTACTAACTGATATCCGCATAGAAACATGAGCGTCAATGACGCACCGTCACTTCGCTATAGTAGCTGTCCATACAAAATAGACGTAGTACCTATTCACATATGTATCTTAACTAAGAAAAAAAAGATCTACACAGCTGTTGATGGCAAACAATACTTTCGAAGGAAAATCAAATGAAAACTTAGCATAATACATGGGATCATGTTCCTATAGCGTCAAGTATTAATACAAATGATGGTGAAATACATCAGAGATTTAACATTTTTATTAATAGATACAATCAATCGACAGAAAAGTTGAATTAAATAAATTATAATGTTAGATAAAATATATAGTCTAAGGCTGGAATTTTGATTTTAGACCTATTCAGATACTAAGAATTATAGAGTCTTGTGCAAATTAATTGCGACATACGAAGTTTTCACTGTCAACCTTTTTCATATTTGTTACTGTTCATCATACCCTCTATTAGCTTCAGCTTTCCATGGCATTAGAATGTTAAATACCCCGAAAACACGATTTTTGAGCTATTTGGCTTGAACAATATTGACCGGTTGAAGGGTTTCATGTGGACGTTCCTTAAGACACTCAATACTCATCCTTGAACCTTAAATTGACACGTATCCGCGAAAAAAAAAAACTCGTTTTCAAACCTTTACTATCCATTCTTTACGTTTTTTTAGTCAAAGGACGTTAAGTTCAAAGGACTTGAAAAACACTTCCAGAAACCACCTATGGACGATTGACATCAGATCTTGTCGACTCCCTGTAGACAAAACTTGCAAATGAAACCATTATAAAAAAGTGAACGTGAACAGTTGCTTGTCAGTATCAAATAAGCCAATGATTGACACAAATGATGCTTCCAAGCAACCAAAGTGTAATATACAACTTAGTTTGTCCCAATTAATTTGCACAATTAATAATCAATTCTTTTTTCATTTTTGCTGTTTTGATATTAATAATAATAACACATATATATGGGCGCAAGGTCCAAGATGGACCTGCGACCAGCTTTTACAGCAATCGCTTGTGTTGTGTGTGCTATTGTTTTATTGGAGCGACTCAAAATTTTATGCGGGCTCCAATCGGCGAAAGTTTCTTAAGACGGGAATACTGAATACCCTTTGAGCACTCTTAGTGACTCGAAATCAGTTAAGTCGTGTATTATGGAAGTTGATACATTCAAGGATTGGCACCCAAGCGCAGGGCTGCCGCATCAATCTGAATACAGTGGACCCACGGCAATCCACTGGCTTAACCGGCACCCCCTTTAATCCGACATGCCAATAATTTATATAGCGACTCAACTGTACGTACAATTTACTTCGGAAAATCTTTGTTAACGTATGTTTCAACAAGTTGGAAGTAGTTCGCCCCACCACGAATTCTGCTTGACGGAAATTTGTCTCATGGTTTAATTTGATAAATTTCACATATGTAGGTATTCAAATATTGTGTAGTTTGATTTGTAATTTGTCGGACTGTAATGAACTCTGTTTCAAAAAGATTTCAAAAGTCCTTCAAAAATGATAAACCGAAAACGTTCGTCGCATTTCATTACACACTGTATTTGAATCCGAGTCTTCAAGAAACTGTCATTCAGTCTGAAATTTAAGGAGTCACCTGCAGTAATGAAGTATTACAAAGGTGCCCGACTTCTACCTCTCTCGCGCCTTTAAAATGTTGACAACTGTTTTTTATAATGTTGTCTTAAATCGAACTGACCACTCAGAGAAAGGCATTCACATTATTTCGTGAATAACCGTCAAAAATTCATGAATATCTGTCAAAAAGCTCTAAAATTCGTCGATGGATTAGGGGGCAATCAGCTTTGAAGTTGGCTATATCTGTAATACTTCATTTCTGGTCACATGATCAAAACCTGCAGAGATTGCTTTTTAAAAACGTTATTTTACTTTCAAATATGTAACTGTAAAGCACAGGTATATACAACTAATTTTGTATAACCATTGAAGTTGTTGAAGAAACATCCATGGGGAAAGCGGCGGTACGACGATTATACATATTGTATGATCATATTGTATTGAGATCACACAATCAGCAACACCTAAAGGCTTCTTGATCGCACCTTTCGTTTTGAATGTTGGTCAATTGTGGTACGATGATATTTATAACTTAATTCTGTACTGGATTCCTTACTTTACTGGACATTACTTTTATGTTATCTTTGGCATATTTTATCATAGGCCATTATCTATGGTCAGAACAAAATTTTTAACTATGAACATAAGTGGATATATTTTACAAATAGAATTGTAACATGTACCTACGTAACTTCCAAGTTATTCTATAGGCTTGATTTCTAGTCAAGATTATTACTGCCATTGGGGTGTCTCGGGGACAACTCAAAACAAACGATGATCTAATTGAATCATTAACGATTAGTGTCTGTATTTATATTTAAAAATGTGTAAATTCTACGGAACTAACTAGAGAACTCGTTTCTATACGCTTGATTCTAAGGCGGGAACATGTTCGGATGGAAAGAAAAAAAAAGCTTTCATACACGCATTTCATGTCACTAAGTGCGACCGCAACGAAGCTAGCGCACCAGTTAGGCATCACAATGAAGGTTAATAACATTGTCTTTTCGATTCGAATCGATTGGCCGTGTTTTCTTTTCCTTTTGGCTTTAAGTTATATATGTATATAAATCAATACATCTATACATATTTCTTTAAACCCATACAAGTATATATGTATAAATGCGTGTGATTCAAGGCATATACACGCATATGACGGTTGTGGATTTAAATGATGTTGCTTGGCCGTGGAGGGAAAACAAGTAGTATAGAAAATTTGGTATTCCTAAAAGACTGAAACGTTTAGAACTGGTTTTCTTTAAATTGCTTCAAGGGAGATACGAATACGAATACTAGTAGTTTTCTCCAGTTAGCGGCGTCAGTGCGAACAGTGGTGGTGGCGGTGGTGGTGTAGTCTTGAGTGGTATGTTTTCAAAATCCGTGTGCATACCTGTGTGTCGGGGTTCTTTTCTTGATTTCAACCGGTAAGAGTAGAAGATGGTAAATACAAATATTTTCGCCGACGTTGCCGCCGCAGCCGTGTTCATTTAAATTCGTATTTTCTGTTTATTTATACACTTTGGGGTCCCGAAGATCGAATGAAGACTGGACGGGTTCTTTATCGTTGTATGCATACCTGTCATGAGGATGGTATGTATGTGTATATAATGAGTCTTGAATACAGGTATTCTGTGATCACACGATACGACGCATGTACCAAAATCTCGAGTGGATGGATATGGTAAAAGTCAACTTTGGTTAATATTACTGGACATCTTTTTCTCCTTCTCCTTCTCTCTTACTATTTTTTTCTTATTCATTTTTCCTTTCCCTGTTGTCTGGTCATTGTTCTTCTTTGTCGATACTTGGCATATTAGGACCTTTACGTGATAGCTGTACCTACATGCCGTTTCATATACAAGTTGTTTGTTTCGGAGTGCCCTTTCTTTGTAGCATACATTCGTTTATTTTATATTTAATCCATTAACATTAGCAGTGATATAACCGCGTGGCTACTACCAAAGTTAGATAATATATTTGTCACTGAATAACAGTGTGTGCATACCCTATACGTATATCTGATTGATTTAAACAAAGAATTTAAATTGATGAAATTGATGAATTATGAGTGAGCAACAGTCGTCGACTTCGCCGCTGTTCCTATACATAAGTAGGTAGACCTGTGAGTACATGTAGGTAATACATTTTTGGAAATTCAGATCTGATTGTGATAACATGACTAGAATGATAATAAGGCTGGCGAAGGAGGAAAAGACACGATCGGTGTACACATCAATGTACGATTCCTTTTTTGGTATCAGGCAATGTATTGTGTACTAGAGTGCGAATAAGTGAAGAACTGCACCAAATTGTGCGATATAATCTGAGATGATGGAAGGAAAATAAAATGGTGGTGTGGCTAATTCTACGATGGTCATTAACATTTTTTTTATACTCGTTTTCGATAGTTGTTTGGTGTCTAAAGACTCAAAAATGTGAGAAGTTCGTTATGCAATGGGACAAATCTGAATCGAAGTTAAATAGTTTGTTTTATGAGAAAATTATGCTGGGGTATCTTGGTTTGAGTAGTTTATTGCGATAAAAATGTATATGTTGCTAAGCACATGTTTGACCTTTAATTTGGAATTTGATACAAATATCGGGAACCATGTATTTGTAGGTAGATTTTTTTCTTTATTTTGATTTTCCGGTAACTGATTTTAAGTGTTCAACATAGTTCATATATTAAATGCAATCCAATATATATATATACATTATATTTTTGTTTTTAAACATAATAATATGGTCGCTGCACAATAATAAAAAAATCTTATGTTTGTTTAATGTAAATGTAACTGTAAGGTTTATCTGTGCAAATTAATGTTCGTAATATATTAACTTATAAATGCAGTCAGAAAGGAGGTATTATCTTCATACATTTTTATTATAAATAAAAAGTGAGATTTTATTGAGTAAAAGTTAAACAAAAACATAAATAACGTCTATGTAAGCCACACTTCATTTCGCTTTGTTCGTGAAAATTATTTATAGGAATTAAGCTAGAGATGCTCTCAAATAATTCCCCCATGTGTACACTTCATGATATTTAAGTTTCTTATTATTAAATTATTTTAATAAGCTATCTAAATACACATGAAAAGAATGTTTCTCCCTCTCAACACTTTATCATGAAACTTCAAATACACACGGTTACAATTTTATAAATTTCATTCAACGTCTCAAATCATTTGCATGATAAACGAATATATGGTAATACGAGTATATTACTATACAAGTGGGAATATAATAAATTAGTAAGGATCCGAATTTCTGTAATTAATATGGAGTAATTTTAAAACATAAGAAATGTTTTATTTAACCATATAATCAACAAATTTTATAAATATAATTCTAAACATAAGCTAAGGCAGCTACCTCCTTAGATACAATAGATTACGGTTTTCAATGCAACATAAACGCACTCAATAATTTTAAGGGAGGAGATCCTACCTGACTGCCAGTCAAGAACTCTTACGATCTCTTACGATCTCTATTTTGAGGTGTTTCCTGTGAAATATTATTGTTCAAATTGAATACATTCAAAAGTACCAAAGTCAACAGTTTCCAATGTAAAATGAAGGTGATACTTTTACATCCCAACTTCTTAGCCTCAATCCATCCGCATTTCACATTTTCGAAAAATTCCAAAATCCACATCGAGATATATTCACACAGGCACAATTCAACCCATATACATATATACAAACGATTATTATTCACCATCTTCATCACATATACAATATCTATTCTGTGGATATACTTGCTGACTTCTATACATACCATATTCAGATACTCTCACATTTATTTATTTAGATGGGAGTAGGTACCTAAAAAGTTAAAAAGAAAAAAAAATCTGTACATTCAAACTGATTTTTTGTCTTTCATACGTTGCCGCTTACAGCTCAGTCCATTCCTTGTTACTTTTTTGCTTTTCGTCTTTTCATTTGAAAAATGTTTAAAGTTAAAAACTGGTTTCTCTCCCTCTCTTATTCTCTTAACTCCCGCATTTATTGAAGAAAAGAAAAAAAATCAATAAAGGAAAAAACAAGACTCAGAGCCGAGCCAGCTATACACTTCACCTTTTCATTGTATATTCATACTTGTAGGTATAACAGGTAACAAAACATGAGCGGGCAACAACAACAAGCTAAAAAGAAAAGAAAAAAAAAACCTACCCGCCGTACAGGTATGAATAACTTCGAGAATTGATCTGGAGCCCGATCGAAGTCTTAAAACCGAAACTAAAATTAGTCTAGAAGTGTTTGGCGTTGAAGGAAATACCAAATTAAGTGAATCCGAGCATATTGCCAAGTTTTATTTATTTTTTCGAGCCCGGATTTTTCAATTCACTTTGCACGGCGGTTGATATTGCTTTGCACAATTTATAAATTTTTTTTCGGATCCGTTTTTAGAAAATCATAAAAGTTTTTAAAGCCACATTACATTTTAACAATTTAGGCGAAAATTTAAATTTGTGCGAAATATGGCTTTTGTTTGAACAAAATAATTATTTTCGTCCCACTTGCTGTTAGACGAATAAAATATGTAGGCTGTGACGAGTGAATTCGTACATCCGGCTTCAAAAAAAAGTACACCTAAGTATGTGACAAATGTACAGAATAAAGTATAGCATTACCCGTAAAGTGCGACTCATCTATGTAAGTGATTAATAAGGTAAGAGTATTTTTTTCGTTTTAAATTAAATATATATGTATGTACATTTAGCAATAGCTGAATAAATATTACACCACCACGTGCTGTTTAAATTAGTAATCAGTATTACTAAGAAAAACTGTTGACGTTCAATGGAAAATAGTTGTAGTTAGTATTAGTGATTCAAATAGTGGGGTTGTTGGACTTCCTTGTTAGTAATGACTGAATAGGAATTACGCGATCTGCCGTAACAATTATAAATTGTTTTACACAAATACATATCTACTCGTAGATTAAAATGGCTAGCTTCAAGTAATTGCGCTGTTAGTTGACGAAGTAATAAAAATTGTGTAAAACATATTAGTTACATGTACCATGCAAGATTTTCCGTAGATCATACAGTCAATAAAATAACGTTTATTGTCTACGCTGTACTATTTGATACATGCGTATGTAACTGCAAATAATCAACGCTTTACTTATCAAATTCAGTAATTTAAAGTACATTTTTGGTAAGTTGCTATATAAGGTCACAGAAAAGAGCATACATATTTACAACACGAACAAACAATCAAATAGCCCTCAAGCTGGATTCATTAACTAGATGCACACTTAAGTTACTAAATTATAAACTGATTTTTTTTGTGAATTCAATGTTATCGACAAGAGGGAAGTTTTTCATGGGAAAAGACTCAATAAAAGGGGAAAATGCTTCGTCTGAAGACAAGAGCAAATCCGAATTATACCATCGTTCCAGTCACTTGACCAACCGAAACATTAAGAGAATACAATTTTAGCTTCGCAGAAAGAAACAGTCTTACAAGAGAAATAATATATTCATGTCGTTTTTTTGTTTGCTTACAAGATTTCAAGTCGGTTTTTACTTAGTTCTTTTGTGTAACGACAGTTAAATTTCTCTTACAATATAAAATCGTATTCAAGCCGTTTTAAATAAACCATGGTGTAATTTGTATATCATTGTCAATCAGTGTTTGCAATTCACCTTATTACATTAGTTTTGAAAATGCATATCTACACTTCAAGGAAATAATATCGTGCTATCGTTCTCTTTGGTTATCTAGCTGTATGAGTGAAATTAAACGTCATAAAGCTAGCTTACCGAAGTTAATATTAGCGCCTAATCTACATTTTTCTACAAAACATTATTGAAGTCGATTATTTTACATGTACGATACCAGAATTACCACGCACTCGGTATGGAATTGAATATATAAAACAGGGCTGATCAAACAAATAAATTAAGGACAAATACATTTAGAAAGGTATATAACAAATAATGCTAAAATAAAGTTCTTGGGTACTTGCAGTGAATTCATTGAGTTCGCTATCCAAATCTTTTGATTGCATCTACGTAAGCATTCATAAAGTGTACATGGTTCTACGACGCACTTTTAGCATACGTACGTTTTTTTTTTACTGATATAGGTTAATGGCAAAAAATTTGACTTTATTATACATTAAGTACGCACAGGACTGCTTCATAAAGGCGCAACATTAATCACATTCGTCGGTCTACGGGTGTAAGATTTTATGCCCACGACATGTGCTAGCAAGCTACTTCTTATATTAAAAATATTTTATAGAAACTGTGGCTCTAAGTAAATAAACCACAATTATTTCTGAGAAAAGTAAGAAATATTTTTTCCGTATACAGTCGCCTCTCTCGAAGTAGAATTTTCACTGGATTTCAAATATAGTTCGAGTTTGGGGGTGTTCGACTTGGAGGGATGCGACTGTACTTGGATACTTTTACATTATGAATTAAGTAACTATTCCACTTTTATATTTAACAACAATCTTCATGCCTGATTGTTTTGATATATTAGAAATAAATAGAAAGAAATAAAAATGAAAAACTAAAATCGAAAGAGCATTGTCACATGTCCAAATACAATACGAAATATAAAAAATATTGACTCGCCGGTTTCAACCTGTGGATTTTAGACATGTTTGATACCATTGACTTTCAGAGACATTCAAGTAGTAGTCATAGAATGCATATTTTCCGATTAGAACGAACGAAAATAACTTATTAATTTCTTAGAAATCAGCTTATGAGTTTTTTTCTATTCTCCCTTTCCTTTTTGAAAGCAATTTGAATACATTGAATAGACGCGCACTGAAACACAAAACCGACAAACTCATTTCTGCATTTTTGTATATGTACGTATGTCTTTTATGTTACAGCTGTGGTAAGAATGATAATGACGATGAAATGGTGCTGTGATAAGAATAATATTATAATGATCATGTGTTCACATAGTGTCGCATTCTTAATTACGATTATGTTGTAAAGAAATAATGAACAAATATGACTTTAAATCACGTATAGTAAAAGACTCAAGCAATTATGTTTGTAGCATAATGGAAAAAAATCGACCGCTTATAAATATATTGCTTTGCCAATGAAGATGATTTAATTAAGCGTTCTTCAAAGCTAAACACGTTTTCACTCTCACAGTGGGGGAATATTTTTTTGCTCAGGGTACTACTTACATATTTACATATTACCATCATGTGTCACATTCTAAGAGATATATATTTGAACACCAATATCGAATTGTTTTGCAAGTTTCAAGGGCTGCTATAGGTCTCAATTTTATTTTAACAAATTTAACATACCTAGCATTGTGAATGATTTTTAAATTCATTAAGTTTCAACGCATGTAACGACTTGAACCAAAGGAATATCAACGCAACGATTTTAGGAGAATCAAAAGGAAAAAATCCATCCGTATCTCGGCAAGCTGCTTCCATTCATCAAGACCAAGCTATCTTCCGTCGTTTTAAAACCGGAAGTTTTGTCAGTAGCCCCATATTCGCATAACACTTTAGCTGAATCATTGGTGTCGATGGATATTTGGATTTCGCACTACATCCACAACTTGATACAGCTCGTAGATTTCGCGTTTATGTCATCTAATGCATTCACCTTCGTTTGGATCATATATTTGATGCTGAATTTTTTAATAGGCACCAAGAATCAGTACTGCTGTTGTACTAATCGACAAGTATTCGAGTTAATCGAGTTAATCGAGCCGCGAGTTTTAAACTCTGTTTCGACAAACTGTTAAACGAGGGTTGCTAAGAGTTGCTTCTACGTCGGATATCCACCAGAAATGAAGTATTACAGAGATGGCCAATTTCACAACGGATTGGCCCCTAATTCTTCGACGAATTTGAGTGCCTTTTTGACAGATATTCATACATTTTTTGCAGTATTTCACGGAATTGTGAAAACGATATAAAAAGAAAACAGTTGTCAAAAATGTTACGTGCAAGGGAAATAGAAGGCGGCCATCTCAGTAATACTTCATTTCTAATATATACTAGGATGTCTTTTGTGAACATCACGATTGCCACTCGTTTGCTACCTTGTGAAAAAATTGTAGCTGACGATCGTGATGGTTTGTTCCAGCTGATGTGAGACGGAACAATTCTTGCTGGAAAGCATACATTTTGATTTTACACATACATTTAAATCTTCAGACCATCTTATTTCGCTTGTTTTTGAATGAATGCCATGAAGAAATAACACTTATTTTGATCCATTTAAGTCAATTCGCGAAGAAGGATTCCGCCATTAGTTCATTGTGATGGAATGGTGGTTGAGTGATTTGTGTGCATATATATGTAAAAGAAAGTGAAACACAAGAAATTGTATTGAACTCTTTAAGTGTGAATTAAAATCGAGTGGTTTTCATTAGATTTCTTTTGTTTAAGAATTATGTGGATAGTATTAACTATGATCACGATTGTATTATATTGGTGCCGTAAAGTAATGCCGAATCTTGGAATTCGGCGTTATTTCACTTTATGAAAGCGAACATTCTGCAGAGACCCCCGTACTTATAGAATAACTGTTGAAAAAGGGGCCTGCCACACGAAAAACGGAGCAAGGAAGCGCAACCTACGGAGAGAAAGTTTAAATCCCTTGATCCCCCGAAGCTGTCTACCCGGGTACTAACTCTCTACATCTGAATTCCTTTATAAACTAAAAGTGAAATAAGGCCAATTTAGCTTTATTCCACTTCCACAAAGTGAAATAAGACCAAACATGGAAATTCGGCGTTAATAAAGTGAAATAACGCCAAATTTTTGAATTCCGCTTTATTTCTCGCTCGGCGTTATTTCACGGCACCATTATAGTTTACTACCATTGACTACTATAGAATATCCTATAAAAGTTATTTATTTCATTTCAGGAATGATGAAGTGATTTTTTTTTCGTTACAGGATCTGATGCGTGGGCTCAATTAAACTGTGAGTCCACTGAGAATTTCTGTTACCAACGGGATAAAAATGCATATAAATATTTTTATTTTTGTTTTACTCTGACATACTTACTTTCTTCATATGCCTCTTAGGCGTTCCAGAACCCGGGATGAAGGTGCGTCTCCTTGTACCTTTTGTATGAAATCCAATGGCATTCGAAGAAGACACAACCATGCGGGCAGGGGTTGCAGGGTCTGTGCAGGATTTCTCTGTGGAAAATACCGCCAGTACTTAGGTTTGGAGAGCTCCACGCGACTTTTGACTGTCTTAGAAGCAGTGTGAGCCTTAATCGTCAGCACTAAAGGAGCTGGAGCAGCCGGTGAGTTAGCACCGGCCTCTTTTTTGTTTCGAAGTGTTGAATATTAATCAAAGATTTTGCGAGGACTCAATCGAGGATACATTTCCTTATTCAATTGAGTCAAATCTGCTGGTTTTTCTTGAAACTCTCTCTGTTGTACAATGCAGTTTATAAATATGTACATTTATACTGTAATTTATTTTCTATTGACAAATGCTGGCCTTGGGAAAACCAAAAATCGTCTCCTTTTGACGTGGCATTCGCGCGATTGTTTTTATTTCGAATGCATTTATCACGGTTCTGTTATGTTGTCAAATAGCCTCAGAGTCGAAAACTCTTTGCAGTGGAGCTAATTTTCTCGGCATGGCATTCCCCACCATGGCGTTAAGGCACACAAGCTTTACTCTCGAAACGACTAGGTTGATCTAGATGTACAAAGCTGAAATGGAGGCAGTAGCGGGAGTTATCTGTATTTGTATTTCTGTTTACAGCGGATCTACACCGAACTTGTAACTGCAAATTGTGAGATTATTGTTAAGTCGCCAATTTTATGAATTCTTTGATCTGGTTTTCCGACAGACGCTTCCGTTTTAATGGCCTCATCAGATTCCGATATTCGGCAAATCACATCAAGTGTTACCTGCATATGGTAACAATTATACGCCACCCTTCCATTGTGTAAAGGTCTTGCACTAGGTACGTAAACTGCAATATGTGCTATTTTTTCGTAATGGTAAGTCGCAAAAACCTACTATACTTCCACATTTTTCAGCAGTAAGGTACCTATCGCCGGTTACTGTATGAGTGTATGCGATATTATGGAGATTCATTCTGGACATCTACAAGTGGGGTAATTCCTTCTCTTTTAAAATTTGATTATCAAAAACGTATTCATTTTAAATTATGTGTCAGTCCGCCTGTCTGTGCGCATAGTGCTTCTTTGCGGATATCGCTTTGGACTTGAAGTGCTTCAAAAAAAAGAACTTCAAAGCTAACTATACATTGAGTCTTATTTACTTGGGTTTACATTCCACACACATAAATGCTTCACAGATATTTATTTCCTTGCATTAACAATTTCATTTTGCAGAAATCCGTTTGTCATATTAATTAAATTTAAACGATGCGCACTGCGTCATTCAACGCGGTAAGCAAGAAAACAGTAAGTAACACAATAATCAAGAATTCAAAGGCGACCATAATGTAACTGTGTATGAAGATGTGCTTTTGAACACTAATAAAATTCAAAAGAATTTGTTTAGACTTAATTCTGTACAGAGTATACGTTCCCGCAAGGGCTTCCAATTTTTTCAAAATTGCCGCTAGAAGTTTTTTAAGCAGACAATTATAAACTAAATCAAAATGACAAGTTGTTGGCTATCACATTTTAAAAGATACCAAGTGTTAATATAGTACATTATCTTATCAGTTTGTACGCATGCTTTATAAATATGTTTTCAAATGCAAATAAATTCCTAATGGGATAATGTGGAATGAATATATTTCTCCGTTCAGATTAAATCAATTCAAAAATGAAAATCACTTTCTAGATGCAATTTCTTATAAAAATATATTTTATTTAAAAGGAAACGAAATAAATAATTTCACTCAAAAACAAGTCGGTTCATCTCTGCCAGTTGTATGCTACAAGGCTCAGCCAACTGAGTACACGGTCGTGAAAATGTTTTACATTTTTGTGCTAACAACATTTAATCTTTCTCCATAATTCAAAGTATTTATTCCATCTACAATTCCACGCGAAGTACATCATTACTCTTATTACTTATACATATTATTCTTTTTTAGCAGAGTCTTCGTTATAGCGCTTGTGCCACTCCAAATTTTGCTTTTGAACGGTCTCACCACGTTTAGCTGCCGCTTTACCACTGAATACCATGACAATGCATCCCACGACAGTCAAGCCCATCATAATATTCGCCAAGCGAATACGAATCCTGTTTCTGCACCGTTCCATTTCATCACGACTGAAAAGTATTAACATATTTTATATATACATATAATATTTGTAAACATATTTTATTAAATATTTCGTTTAATGTTTAATATAATAAATAAGTATAATAAAATTTAAAGAACAACTAAAATTTCAATAATATATATGCACATATATTTATCACAGTGACCTATATATGTATATAGTTTATGAATAACTGGTAAATTATGACAAATTCATAATAAATAAAATTATTAAACATGTATTTGAAATTGAGTTTTTAAGAATCTGATGCTAGACATATTTATATATCATTGAGTGAGAAAATTATGCCATGTCATTTTATCCTTCAACATGTTGTCAACCAGGAAAACCATTTCATTGCTTAACATGT
The DNA here is from genome assembly GCA_964034865.1 of Eristalis intricaria. Classification (NCBI taxonomy): domain Eukaryota; kingdom Metazoa; phylum Arthropoda; class Insecta; order Diptera; family Syrphidae; genus Eristalis; species Eristalis intricaria. The sequence goes on along the minus strand of OZ035875.1, from coordinate 88,363,163 downwards.
TGCTAACAATCAGCGATGTTAACCATCAAAATAAACAATGTTGCGTTACAAGGTGAGGAATTCAAAAACTGTAAGAATCAACACATTGTTGCCAGGATTTGAATACCCTGAAATATGATGCAACCACGAATGACAAAATTTACGAAGCTCTCTTCTCCATATGCATTCCGCCATAAACATTTGAAGTATAGTTTTAGGGAGTCAAAGTATCATAAAGAATTGTTTTTATAGAGGGCAGTTCCTTATATGGGGGAACGAATGACTGAATAAAAGCAGTGTGTTAAGGTCCTTCGCCCTTTAACAATTTATCATACTCTATTTAGCAATACACTGTCTTTAGTACGAAATGCTTTATCTTCTACTAATCCCATATGTACTAGGTCCCTTCTAGACTAATGACAGAATGTATGCTAATTGGCAAATTTATTTTGTGCTATGCTAACCATTTCTATTTCACCATCGAATACATATGTTGTGTTATAAAACTGAATACAATGTAAATTAGTAAATGTTAATGTTGTATCTTACGTTACATGCGATGGAACATCTGCAATTGTCTTGTATTTTCCAGTCCAAACAAGAAACCTCTTTTCCAAATTATCTGGCTTATGACCTCTAACTTCTTGCGCTCGAATTGGGCTTAGTGAGAAATATCTTTGCAGTAAAAGACCTCTGCCCACACTCAAATTGGTCAAGCTTTTTCCAAACATCTTTAAGAAAAGAATATTTACTCGATTAGGAAAACTAATAAACACTGTAGCAATTTAAAGCTAAAAACAAAAACTAACTAACATTTGCGTACTGCCCGAATAGTCGAATTTAGGAAATATTATACAATTGAATCGTAGCTGGGCTTATATTTAAATTCTTTCTCTTCGTTGATGTTCTTCTTTGCCACTTTGACGTTTACGCCAGAATTATCACGTAACCGAATCATATGGTTTGGAGAGTTGAACGGCCGAAGGCCGCGTTCATTCATGCTTGTGACATCTAATTTATTAGAAATTTTGTATAACAGTGATATGAATGAGCGTTGATTATATAAAACAAATATAACAAATATAACACAATGATAAAAAACACATGAAATGTATGTTATTTGTTAAAGTAAATATACTTAGTTATACGCAAAAGTTTCAACTTAAATTGGAAACTCCTAAACCAACTAACTTAAAGTTCAACAGGTTGATGCGAACTCCACAACACACATTCCACAAACATCAGCCTTCTCGATAGAACATTATATTAATGCTACATAAATATCTGTCGAGGAATCATATTGGCAACAAGTATTATTTAATGAATGTAAACAAAATAAAAAAAATTATTTTTTTATGAAATGCAAACACGTCTGGCTTTCAGACTTTATTAAAATATACTTATAAGTATTTCAGCTTAATGAACATATTTACTTAACACCAAAGCATTTTAAGTCAATGTCCCTAACAAGGCAGTCTTACGAAATTGTTTCATCAATGTTATAAGGATCCCGCCCGGAAGAAGGATCTGCAACGTTCATTAAATGCCTTGTATGATCGTTCCTTCACAATGTCCTCGACGTTAAGCTCTGACTGTAGTAGACGCAGCTTTTGGATTTAATTATTTTTAATAGGAATTCCTCTTGTTTTCAAATAAAAAAAGTTTACCTTTCTCTGTTCCCACTTAAATTTTTTGTCTACATCAAAATCATCTCTATTCGTTTCCCGAATTTCTTTCAAAGCCTTAACAGCATCAGCTGATGCGAGAATGCACCTCTTTATCTCTTCCTCACGGTGTTGGTGCCCTTGTAAAAGTTTATTGTACAATTCGCGGCAAGTCCCTTCTGCATTAACTTGCCCTTTAAAAGATTCTGTTGGCAGTGATGTATTTAAAGCGTAAATAATCTTGTCATCGAGATCTCGCATCTTCTTCAGTGCCTCCTATGAATGAATATTGTTGATAAGTTTATATGTATCGACAAAAATAACCACATATAAATTTAAAATACTTGAAATTCCAGAAAGTCATTGCAAGAGTAAGAAATTGCCATTGTTGTCACTTATGCAATATTTAATTATTTTGGACCTTTTGGACAAAACTATTTTAAAATACTTCAGATTGCGGCTGGGATTCTAACCTTACCGCCGACTTCTTCAACTTAATGTGTCAATTCCCAGGTTCCAAATTGTTCCATCTGATAACAAAAAGGTATAACACTTAAATCTAAGGGTGCACTTAGATTCGCTATTTGTAATTATTGAAAATAATGTAGATGATGGTCACCGCAGCCTTCATTGTTACATAATGAATATGTTTGTATCTTTGTAATCCTCTACATAATTTTTGTTTGTAAATTTGGATTCTGGGGGTGGCTCACCAAGTTCACGGTTCCACCTCTTTCGAGTCACTGAAAATGCTCATAGAGTACTGCTGTCCGAAAAGAGCTTCTCAAACTTGTGAAAGAATAGTAGCATGCAAAAATCGAGTGGTTGCTGTAGAAGCTAGTCCCAGGTCCACCTTATTATATTATATTATTAAATTTGGATTCCAAGTTTTATAAGATGATTTTCTACAGTATGTAGATTTACACACAGAGATATGTCGTGAAGCGTGATTGATAGGCCAAATTTCATGTTGAACAATTTCAGAAAATTTTTCAATTCTGTTCTTGTATGTTCATTTCATGAACCATTAACATTGAACAAAGTGGGGTAATAGACATTATATGTCAACACATACCCTCACCTTCAAAGTTTCTGACAAAACTTTGTCAGTCTTCTGGTTTAACAAATCGTACCGACAAATGTCTGTGCACAAATATATGTTAACGCAACACCTTTATTTTATTCATGTATATTTTTTGTAATACCTAGTCAATCAATTGGTAGCTTATATCTTATATGCATATCCTTGATTGTGACTCCTTCCATGTTGGCTAGGGCTCCTAAAATTAGTTGTGTTGAGTCTTTTACTTGATTTAGTTCATGTAGCAATTTAATTATGTCATGTTTTTGAGCTTCTTGGCTCTGTATTGCTTCATTTGCAATTCGTTTCCTTATGTTTTCTAATCTTATCTGCAAGTCGTCAGTACGAATATTTTCTTCCATTCCCGACATTTGACTGATCTCGTTCTAGTCTACGAATGGAAAGAATTCCTAGTTCTCCCGAACTGCAGGTTCTTGAATTCGCGTGCAGTAATTATCCGTGAAAATTCTTTGAAAAACTTAAGGTATACACTTTGTTTAATAAAAGAAAAATGCTTGTCTTCTTAAGACCACAATTATGAAATTAAAAACGAGTGGAAAATTGTTGTTTCGCAATTAATAAGGTTTTTTAGTATAGCACTATCCGTCGATGATATGACACTTTCAAGATGGTTGCTTTGGAGAATTGTGTAGAGAAAAGTGACAGCAGTCGTGTTGCTGCCACTAAATAACTACTAAAGCTGACGGCTATTGTGAAAGTGTTATGCATTGTTATTTATATTATAAATAAGGCATTCTAACTGAGAAAATATTACTTTTTACCTAACCATAATATCCGTGTTGCTTTTAGATGTCAACCACACATAGGCACCGATATAAAAATGTCGGATTGGATTCATCGGAAATGCGTCGAAGAAGGGAAGAGGAGGGAATCCAGATCAGAAAACAGAAACGCGAACAACAATTAATCAAACGAAGAAATGTTGATGTGCCTATCAACATGGAAAGTGATAATATCCAGGTATATCCAGAAATGTGTATGCTTTATATGCTTGCCCTCATGTTGACCACTTTATTTTTCATAACAGGAGGAAGAAATGCAGATTCCAAATAATACAATCATTAAAAAGGAAATGATTGCACCCCTTTATAGTGACGATGAAGCCCAACAACTTATAGCTACACAAAAATTTAGAAAACTTTTGTCACGAGATCCAAATCCGCCAATAGAAGAAGTTATTCAGAATGGTATTGTTCCGAGATTTGTGACGTTTCTTAAAAATAATTCGAATGCATCACTACAAGTAAAATCAAAATAGTAAAACATTACAATGATACAGACATCTTACTCAGATAGTTATTATTTTAGTTCGAAGCTGCATGGACCTTAACAAATATAGCATCGGGCACATCTAACCAAACGAAGATCGTAATTGAAGCTGGAGCTGTACCAATATTTATCGAACTTCTATCTAGTCCTCATGATGATGTCCAGGAACAGGCTGTATGGGCATTGGGCAATATCGCTGGCGATTCACCAATATGTCGGGATCATTTACTAAATTCTGGAATTCTTCCACCTCTTTTGCAGTGAGTGAAACCAAATAAAAGAATCAAAATATGAATATTACTCACAGAATACGTTCCCTATGCTGATTACTTTATCCTCATAATTGTAGGGTATTAAGTAAAGAAGAGAGGTTAACTATGACAAGGAATGCCGTGTGGACATTATCGAATTTATGTCGAGGAAAAAATCCACCTGCTGACTTCTCAAAAATTGTAAAAGGACTCCCAACTCTAGCTCGTCTTCTGAACCATAATGATACTGATATACTAAGTGACACATGTTGGGCAATAAGTTATCTGTCTGATGGACCCAATGACAAGATAAAAGCTGTAATTGATGCTGGTGTTTGTCGGCGTTTAGTTGAATTACTCATGTAAGGTGATATTTGGTTTTTGAATTGTTAATAATTGTCTATAGCCTTGTCATTCTAGGCATCCTCAAAGTAATGTAGTCACAGCAGCACTGCGTGCTGTTGGCAATATTGTAACAGGTGATGATGTTCAAACGCAAGTTATTCTCAATTGCAATGCACTGCCTTGTATAAGTGCTCTTTTAAATTCACAACAAGAAACAATTAAAAAAGAAGCTTGTTGGACTATATCAAATATAGCGGCTGGTAATCGCCAGCAAATACAAGCTGTCATCGATGCAAATATTTTCCCGATTCTCATGAATATATTACAAACTGCTGATTTTAAAACAAAAAAAGAAGCTGCATGGGCCATAACGAACGCTACCAGCAGCGGAACTGCTGAACAAATTCGATACTTGGTCAGTCATTTGTTATATTGAAGTCTGTATATCTTCACTAACTCATTTTTACAGGTTCAGGCTGGATGTATACCACCGATGTGTGATTTTTTAACCGTGGTCGATTCCGACATAGTCCAGGTGGCGTTAAATGCTCTAGAGAATATATTGAAGGCTGGTCAAAAAATTACAACCCGACCAAATCCCTATGCAATGATGATCGAAGAATGTGAGGGTATGTTTTTGAGTAGTTGTACAGTACCCTTGAACAATATGCACTAACTGCATTTTCTTATACAGGCCTTGATAAAATAGAATACCTTCAATCGCATGAAAACCGAGATATTTACCACAAATCATTTTATATCATCGAACAATACTTTGGCAATGAAGAGGAAGATGCTCGTGTTGCGCCATCCGCTGAAAATAACCAATATAACTTTAATCCAGATCAATCGGCTCCACATGGCGGGTTCAATTTCTAACCCTGCTGGAAATCTCCTCATTGATAAAGTAAAGCAGCTCTTTCATGCACACAACTTTCAAATCAAAAATCAAGTTTTTAATCCTAAAATCTCGACAAAAAGAAATAACGTTTTTTGGGCAAAGAAAATTATCCTGAAATTGAGGAAAAGCACGTAGAATTTTGCATTTCTATATTTGTTGTTTCCTTTGTTAAATTTTTTTTGTTTCCGGATTCAATCTATCGTTTAATTTTTTTTTTGATTTCGTTAAATTGATTTCTTTTGTTAACATTTATTTTTTCTTCTCTATTTTCACTCCTTTTTTGTTATGTATAATGTACATATTATTAAATATTGAATTTAAAACATGTATATTTTTTATTAAACATGAGATTTATTTATTTTTCTGTTTGTTTTGTTTTCATTGGAGAAATAATGTAATAAACGCTATACAAAAAGAAACAATATAAACGAATAAACAAAGCAAGGTATATAATTCCTGAGAAGTAAAAATTCATTTGTTATTTATTGAAAATACTTTATTATTCAATCCGGAATAGATGCATTCAAGTTGCGATTAATGAGTTTATTATTTTCGCCTGCAATGTTATTGACCATTTTTTTAAGTTCGACTTCTTGATGGTTGATATCAAAAAAAATTGATTAATTGTGATTAGTTTCTGTACTTTTATTATCGTCCAACGAATTTTCAAAAATCTGTTTTTTAATTTCAAACAATATCAACGTGAGGGCACAACTCGTATTGAGGCTCTCCACTCCATCCGCCAATGGGATGTGTATGAATGAGCCATTATTACCAACATAGTCTATAAACCTGTAAAATAAAATGTTATAAATTTAATGCAGTATAAATATGGAAGGAATATTTTACTCATATGCCTCATTGCTTATTCCATGAGTTTCACCACCAATAATAACAACGTAATGCGGGCAATTTTTTTTAATGTTCACATAAGGTGTGATTAATGTTTGCTTTGGATTTGTAAATTTAAAATTTTTTACTTTGCCAATACTGTTTTCTGCAGCTAGTGCCATAAAATTCTCTGGCAAATAATCGAGTATTTGATTCCATTCAATATCATCCTTGATATTCACTCTAAATTGTGCACCACATCCACCCCGAAGCGCTTTGCTCTCCCAGGGGTCACATGAGCCCTTTAGAACAATAACTTGTTGACAAGGTATCGCAGCGCATGTTCTTATAATGCTTCCCAAATTATTTGGTTCTCGAATATTATCGCAAATTACTATTATCGGAAGGAGTTTCTCTTCGGTTGGCAAATGCAACTGCTCATCTGACGGGCGTTCAAATATAGCAAGGACACCGGGCGGGGTTGTCAAAGTAGACCATGTTTTTAAGTCATGATGTGGAACTTTGTAAATCTTTGCGTTATCCTTTGACCGTTTTATTTCTTCACTGATCTTTTCCAATTCAGCTCTTTGACTAAAAATAATTGTTTGTAATTTCAATCCAGCGCCTAAAGCCTCCAGGATCAATCGCCGACCTTCAATAATAATCTGTCTGTTTTTATCACGTCGCTTTTTTGATCTCACCGTAGTAAGTAATTTGATAAGTGTTGAATCATTGAGTTTCAATTTTGTAAAACTTAATCCTAGCACTTTATCATCAATGACAGTATATTCAAACTTGTTTAATTTGGCTTTCGGCTTAGAATATTGGAGGATTCCTTCCTTGGGAGCTTGTGAATATACACTTTTTTTAAGGAGTTGTGAGGTAATTGCCGGCTTATGATTTTTTTGAGAATTTTCAAATAGATTGCTTTCTATTTCCAATGCTGTTTCTATTTCTTTGCGATCTTCTTCGCCTTGTGACTTAAAAACCTTACATCCTCTTGAAGATGCAAGTGTTGATGAATATAATGAACTACTTAATTGTACAGCAAAATTTCTTATTCGAAACATTTTAGATACTACTACTAGTCACACCGAATATACGTGATAAGAATGCATGGCAGCATCAGATCAAAACATGTGTTTTTGACAACTTTTATGACAACGTTGAAGTGTCACTCCAGGGATGTCACTCAATAAAATATTTTTGCTTTTTTTCCCCACACATGTATCAACGTGACATCAACGTGATATAATTGATGACGATTGTAACCATAATGTTATATATAACATAACAATACACTTTTTAGAGTTTATCAAAATTATTAAATTCACATCTATGAGGACATTTCACCAAACATATGACTTTGAATATAATGTAAACGGAAAATGTTTTGATTGTGCTCATTCTGATTTGTGAAAATTTCAAAATCCGTTGTTGACATACATTTCCGTCACCGAATAATTTAATCTTTTTTTCTTGACCATATATGTATATTAAAATATAAACATGAACATAATGTGCGGGTTGCTGAGTGAAAATTTTCTGGTCAAAATTAAAATTAATTCAAATGTTGTACAGATAGAAAATGCATTTTTATAATCACCTATAAAAATCTTCGTGTGATCTGGCAGCACTGAGCACTGTATGTGTCGGAAAAGTATGAAAAGTTGAGCCATCGCCCCTATTAAATTAGCGGAAGATGCCATTTTCTCAATCGAGTAAGATCTGGAAAGCGGACAACACCATCGTATAGAGAGAAAAGGATTGGAAGAGTGATTTTTTACCATCCATCACTCAAAGAACAAATAACAACAGTAGTTGAGTCCCTGAATAATAACAGCTAAACAAATATCAAACATCTACGTCAAAAAAATAATTAAATTCTACATAAATTGTGGAAAATGGCAGACTCAGAAAAAGTATCTACTGAACAACAGCAACAGCAGCAGCCACAGCCAGAAGATCCGCAGGCTGATGATGTTGGAAACCAGCCTCAGCAAAAGCCGGTTGCGCCACCAAAGGAACTGATTGGTGAGTTGAATTAAGATTAAAAAGTTTTGAATTAAAAAAAAATCAAGATATGATTGCCGGTGACCACATTTTTCATATTGATTTTCTGAAAAATAATAAGTCGGTCGCCATTTTGTTTCTAATGTGATATTTTTCACGGAGGCACTCAAACTGTTTCAAAGCACCGGCTGAGGTATTGATGCAAGAAGATAGACATGAGTATACTACGGTTGGTTATGTCTGAATGAGCACATACATAATGTAATGTACATAGATTTAGGGGTAAATATTTGCTCCTTCACTAAAGCTGGATTGTTTTTCCATTACCCATAACAATTTTCGTGATATTCATATTTTTTTTTTTACATATATCACCACAGAAACTTTTTTGTCTTATTTGAATTGTCGAAAATTTATTAATAGATACAAATTTTAATTTATTATTTTGACAGCCACTAAGGTTAGTGGTACCGTAAAGTGGTTCAACGTGAAGAGCGGTTATGGTTTTATAAACCGGAACGATACTAAGGAAGATGTATTTGTTCACCAAAGTGCGATCACCAAGAATAACCCCAAGAAGGCCGTCAGGTCAGTAGGCGATGGTGAGCTGGTTGAGTTTGATGTAGTAATTGGAGAGAAGGGAAATGAGGCTGCTAATGTGACTGGCCCGTCTGGTGAACCGGTGCGGGGTAGTCAATTCGCGGCCGATAAGAAACGTACCTTCAGGTCTTGGCTGCATAGAGGACGTCGTAATCCACAACAACAGCGCCGCAATACAAATAATGCAGAATCTGGCGGCGAAGGTGAAGTATCCGACGGACTCCAACAACAGCAGCAGCAGCGTCCTCAAAGATTCTACCGTCGTGGTGGAGGACGTGGACGGGGACGTGGAGGATACAGTACCAACTACTTCACCCGCCCAAGACGCCAGCAAAGACGTTCTGTTAACCAGAGCGGAGATGGTGGACTCAGCGGTGGAGAAGGCGGAAATGAGGTCGCCGAATCCGTTGGTCACCGAGGAGACAATCAAGGCGGGCAACAACGCCGTGGTGGTCCACCAACACGCTTTTTCAGGCGTAAGTTCAACTCTGGTAACCGTCCAAGCGGTGGACGCCGTCCCCGCAGTGCCGATGGCGGTAATGATTGTAAGTAACCAAATTTATTATATTTCATTTTCCTAATGAATTATTACTTTCAGATCAAGGAGGGCAAGAAAGACAAGGCAAAGAGATTTGTGAGTTCATGTTTTTATTATATTTCTTTTTGTTAATGTAATGTTATTTGCAGACCAAGGAGGATCAGGAGGACAAGCAAGGCAAGATGCACCAGCCAATGAAATCTGTGAGTAAACGTTTTGTTTTATTATATATTGTTTGTTAGTTTAATGTTACTTGCAGACCATGGGGCAGGTGGACAATTAAGGCAAGATGGACCACCTAATGAAATTTGTGAGTAAACTTTTTTTTTTAATATATTAATTTTGTTGATGGAAAATTCTTGCAGACCAAGGAGGGTCAGGTGGCGATATTCCTCGTAATCCTCGTACTCGACGCAACCCGCGCAAGCAAAACAATGCTGTGGGAAATACAAATGGAGGAGGCGAACAAAAACCTCCGCAGCAGGTAAATTAATCAAAGAGCAGAGACCATAAATCTAAGATCATACATATTTAATTTATTAACCACACATTTTCGTATCCGTACGTACACGACAATTATAAATTCTATTCACAAGTTCCGAATTTGAAAACCGCTATAGTGGTCATGTTTGATTTCCTTATCGACAAACAAATGAGGCAAAAATATATCACTACAATAATTTCTCTAAATCAGTGTTTGCAAAAAATATATTTCCACATTATAGTTGTTATTTTTATTTTATCCACCTTTCGATTTGTTTATTTATTTTCTTTTTGTTTCTTTTTTGTTCTTCATTTTATTTTTGTGCAACATAAAATACAACCCTTTAGCAGCAGGACGCTGGTCAACAAGTTCAAAATACAACAACTGAAAGTTCTGCATAAAGTAAAAAGGAACACCACAAATAAAATCAAATAAGCATTACAAGAATAGAAATTACAGTACAGGACTGTGTACATTTTTTGTTTTTGCAGTTGATGCAGCTGAAGGACTTTTTTAGTTTTCTTGTTTTACTTTATAAGAAAATCTCGTTATATTTATAATTTTTTTTTATTTAAAAAATATACGATTTTTTTGAAACCAAGAGAAATTTAAACGAGTTCAAATGTAATGCAATTATTTATTTTATTTAGAAGAAACAAACAATTAAATCATTGAAACATCTAATTTTTTTCCCCATTTCTACCCTGTTCCACTATTTCAGAAATTAATTTGAATTTAATGATCTGAAAGACGTTTTAGATATTATGTGTGAAATTAACAAACAGCTACTAATGAAAATTAAAAGAAACCAAATACATATTTTATACAATGCAAATATCGTGTAATCTTATTCCGCCAACAAGTACTTACAGTATTTTTACACACACACACATCAATCTATTTGGAAAAACAAGCATGTATTAATTAATTTTTTTAAACCATCATCCTTAACGTTACTAACTGAAAAAAAAATTGAAAACAAAAACCTGAGTTATTCTAACTTTTATTCTGTTTGAACATTATATCAGCAGATGAAACATTTAAGGTATTTATATTGTATTCATTGTTAAGTGGAAAAGTGTGCATACTATGTATTGTATTTTATATAACAGCTCGGTTAAAATGTCAGCAGATTTCTCTAACAGGTAACAACATTTTCAAAATCTAATGGATGATATACCACTCAGTAATATCCTTTTTATACACTTGAAAGAAAAACCTTGTATTTGAATTTAAGTGCGTAAAACCATGGAATGGTGCAAAATGCAGAAAGTAAAAACAAAACATGTAAAGTACAGAAAATTGGAAAATAAAACAAAAAAATTGTAAAACGTGGAATATGATGTTTCTTTCTATTTACTGTTACTGAATGGAGTTACATTTTGTATCATTTTTTTGTCAAGTTGTCAACTGCTTGCTACAGAACATGAAATGATTTTATAGGTAATTTTCTAAATTAAAAAATATATGGTATACGATAAGCTCCATGTACAAAAAAAAAGCTTCCATTCATCATTATCAATGATTTTATTGTCCAAATTTGAAAATTAAATTTCAAAACAGCAAAATAGGTTATAATATTTGTCGGTTCGCTCTATAGGCGCATAAGTATCGGTTTTACGAACCGACATACATATATCGACTCGAGCTTATGCGGCCAGCTGTCGTTTTATGACGTAGAACGACAAGGGTAACGGCATTAGTGGTCGGCCACTCACCACTCGTTATTTATCTCGCTGTGGATAAAATGGATAAAAAAAAGTATCTCAGGGTAACGTCACTAGTGGCCGTTACCCTACCTTGACGACAATCAAAATACCGAAATCATATACGCGTTTTGAGACGAGGCGTTAAACGAATTTCGTAATCGGTATGGGTCGCCGTGGCGTAGTGGGTAAGTGGATCGACTCCTACGCAGAGGGTGCCAGGTTCGATACCCGAATTTACCACCTTTGATAATTCAGGGCTCCGCCTCTTTCGAGTCACTGACAATGCTCATAGAGTATTCCTGTCTAGAAAAAGCTTCTCTCAACTTCGCCGTTCGGAGTAGGCATTAAACTGTAGGTCCCTTCCACTCGTGAAAGAACGACGTGAACGCACAACACAAGTGGTTGCTGAGAAGCTAGGCCCAGATCCACTGCGGACTGTCGCGCCACCCATATTATAGTATTGTAATTGGGGTGAATACTCCTTAACGATAGAGTAGTAAGTAGTGTTAAGTGATCAAGTAGTAGAATACAAATTGAGATTTACAATGAACATCACCGAAATGAGAAAATGGAAAGCCCGAAGAAAATAATGCTGATAATTAAAAGAAAAATCATGAGACAGTAAAAAAATTCATTGGATTTGCGAGTACAAATTAACGGCAGAACATTTTACTTGTTTCAAATTTTCTTAATTTTGTAAATTTCATAAGGCTATTATCGACTACTGAGGAACCCTTTGAATATGTGCTTGAGTTGATAGAGATAGAAATAGTCAGTGCTCGCAACAGCAATCCACTACTGCGGTAAACACTTGAGAGTTTTCAACTCTGTGCACTCAAGACCAGGAAATGCACTTGAGAGATTTTTCGCCGTTCTCTTTAATAAAACGACATCAAATGTTTGTGCACCATACAAAACCCCGATTGCATTATCGTTTATGACAGGAAACCAGGGTGATAACATGTAAAAATAAATCGTGAAATATCATCAAGCAATTAGTAATTTGCTTGCAGGAATTTTGTAATCAGGATGGAATTCAAATAAGCCCAAGTACGTTATAAAAAAAATACCGACAGAAGTAAACATACTATTTTTAAATGGATTTATTCGAATAAACTTGTTAAATGTTAACTGAGACTTAACTGCTTTCAAGTAGAAGAACTTCATCAGTAACTCGTGTTATGAGCGGGCCTAGCTCATTTTCCAAGATTTTGTGGTCCCAAAGATTGTGTAAGACGTTCTCAGCAATATCTACTGGTCTCTCTATGAAAAATTAATCCGCATTAAATTGTATAATTATTGATACAAGTTATTAGATATACCTCCATTATATTCTGCCGTCAACGACAGTAGGATTACAACTTTTCTAAACATTGGGCTTTCTCTGTCGCAAATTGCGTGTAAAGCTCTTGCAGTTTTTGCAGGAATCTAGGAATATTATCGTTAATACTTGTGTAAATTAAATTATCTTTATGTACCTCATTCAAATTTTCAATCATTACCACACTTCCTTCCTTTGCTATTTTATTATATTTATCTATGATAACACCATAATCCAAAGTAGCATCTTCTGATGTAAAATCTGAATTCTTCAATTCTATGGGCTCCATTGAAGAGTCTAATAAGTATTGAAGGATGAAGTAAATAAACACTGTAACGCTGGAAAACTTGTAATTAAGCACTACCCAGGCAGTTAGATACTGTGTATGCAATATCTGTTATCAGTTCTTTCGTCCTTGTAGTACCATTATGCAAAAACAAAGTTACACTTGGCTTATTCATTCGTCCATCCAGTAAATCATCTATAGCAAATTTCAAACATTGCCATATTGTGTCAGTTTCATTAGGATATCTATCTTTCAGATCATTGAATGAACAATGGTGTCGCATCTCTTGGGTTCCAAAAATATGACTATATAAGAAGTAACTAAGAACCAGACAAACCAATGTTGTAACGAGGTATACGGATAAATATGATTTCCAATGAACTTGCTCAGCTTTATGTTGTGAATTAGGCTTCAACTTTGATTGTTTTGCTGATTCAGTTCTCACAAAGGATGAATCTTGTTTAGCTCTAGATGATTTAATACTTTCATTATTATTTACTGTTATGTTTTCAAAACTTGTTGAGTACGAATTTTCTGTTTCATCTTCATACAAGCTCTCCTGTGATCCATGAATCGCGGAAAATTCTTCTGAAACCCATTCACTCTTCTGAATTGGACTTCTTTTATCAGCATCATAATGTACTTTTCCGGTATTTTGTGCAACAGTTTTCTCAGAATTTGTTTTATCTTCCCTATGAATTGACTTTCTACTTTTAATATCCATTCTTATTTAAATGTTTAAGTTGATGTTCAAAAATATAAAAAAAAAAACTCCTGCAGGTAAAATATATTTAAGAATGTAAGTATATCTATTAATTTAAACCAAAGATGGAAGAAATAAAAAGCCGATGACATTTGACATATTTGTAAGCACACAGCTTTTATACACATTGGTTATGTTCACTTCGGATTTCCTTCACAATTATTTATCCATATAAAAATGAAATGTTCTTTTCGAAGCATATGGTTTATCATAAAAATGAGTCTATGCGAATTTAATACTGAACAACCTTATCACAACATACTAAAATGTTACACAAATATCTTGTACATTAGGAAAACTAAAATTTCTCCAAGAATCATGGAGTGTTTAAATATATAAGTAAACAAACCTAAAGCCACTTTATGACATTTATCTCACAACTAGAAAAAGGCAACAGAGCTAATCTTTATATTACATATATTTGACAGTCATTTTATAATTTTGAAAGGTCAGACGACGGACATATTTACGAAAAGCTTTCATATTTTCCATTTTTGACTATATTAGTAATTTTTTATTTCGCTGCACAAAATTCTAAAGCGTAATTTTTATTTAAAATTATGACGGGTTTTTCGTTAAAGTTGAAATCGAAAAATGGGCAATTCGTTGTCAGCGACCTAAACGTAGCGACAACAATAGGCGACTTGAAAACGAGAATATCGCAGATTACGCAAATTCAGGAACCGTTTCTCCACATTTTGATAGGTTTCCCACCAAAGCCGCTTGATTTGACACAAAACGGTGAACGGATAAGTGCGACTGGGATATCGAGTGGGGATACGCTGATTGTTGAAGAGAAAGTGATTCCAAGCATTGAAGATGATGCCGCCTTAGCTCGAAGATTGCAAGAAGAGGAGCAAGTTCAGGTTCCCGTTGAAGTAAACAACGATACTCCTCGGAATCCATTTAGAGGAATTCTATTGAAAAAAGTTGTACCTGCAGATAATTCATGCCTGTTTACAAGTGTGGGTTATGTTTTAAATGGGAAAGTTTCAACTGATTGTGGTCATTTTATGAGGAAAATAATTGCCCAGCAAGTAGCCGGAGACCCGATCTTGTACAATGAAGGTATGCTTGGTAAACCAAATGAAGAATACTGCGATTGGATTCAGAGACCCGAATCATGGGGCGGAGCAATAGAAGTATCGATCTTATCAAATTTTTATGGAATTGAAATCGATGTAGTAGATATTCAAAATTCTATTATCAATCGTTTTGGAGAAGACAAGAACTATGGACTAAGAGTATTTTTATTATTCGACGGAATACACTATGACCCTCTTTATATGGAATCTGACTCGGTAAGAATATATGTAATTTTATGTTATTTTAAAATAGGCTTAGGGATCAAGAGCCACCAATTTGTGTTTTTCCTCTTCTAAATTTACATTCTTATGGTCACTTTGCATTGGAGCTTTGAACAGAATAATTTTGCTTCCTTCATTGTTAATATTTAGTTGAAATTAGCAAGATGCAGATACACGAGTGTTTTCTTTCACAGGGAGAAGTTCCCGCAACGATGTTTCCAATTGAAGAAATCGGTGTTTACCAACAAGCTGAGCAACTGGCAAAAGAGGCGAATTCATCTCGACAATTCACTGACGTCGAAAAGTTTTCCTTGCGCTGCATGCAATGCGATGTTATGTTGGTTGGTCAAGTTCAAGCCCAACAACACGCCAAATCGACCGGACATACTAATTTTGGGGAGATTTGAGTGTATACTGTTGCTGCAATAAATCTCATCATATTTATTTCGGTACTCTATTTAGTTCTTTTATAAAATTTTCGGATACAGATAATGTAAAAAATAACAATCAAACCACAAGCACTGTAATTTATTACGAAATTTATTTAAATGCTTAAAAAATTAAGCCATTGCAAGCTTCACACAATACATTTATGCTTTGCCACAGAATCAATTGGCTTTTATTTGATAACAAAAATCCAAAGCAAAGCTGAATGGTGTTAAGATGCCCATGGTGGAGTCATTGGTGCTGGATTTTGTAAATATGACATTACAACAGCACTTACGCTGAGCATGAAAGATGATAACACCTGAAAATATATTTTTTTCAAAAAAAAGAGAAAAATATATAATGTATGGTATAGACTTATAAACATAAAAATTTGTATATTACTTTTTTGTAATAGTATTTCCGAGAGTTAAAGTTATTAGCAATTGAGAAGTTTGTAATCTAATAACATTTGTAATCAACTAAAGCTGTTATTGGATCGTCAATATTTTATGCATCGACTAAGGGGAGATCCAATTTTGTGCGGAATTTTAATTTTTATCGGCTATAAATGATCACAATTTTATAGACACAACTTGAATGAAACGTAGTGACAAAAGGGTACATATATGGATGTATAGGTTCAATAAACTGCCACTATTTATATTATATGGATACCACAATTACCCATATTTAATGTACAATAGTATAAGAAGCCTTAGAAAATATAAACCAGAAAAATACGCATGCTATTCAACTCTATATCACTTTTATTAAGAAATAATTTTACTTTTAACGTTGTTACATATTTATCGTAACTTAAGAGATTAACATTAGGGCGTCCTGTTTTCGATAGATACACCACTACTTAGCTATTAATTATTCTATTGTAAGCATACTGTAGAATTGCATGAAATAGTTTTGAAATAATTAATAAGTAGACAGGCAGTAATCGTTCCAAAAAAAAAGACATTACGGAAAGCGAAAGAAAGCGCCTTGACTCTAAATGCACCTATCAAGAATTTGACTTAAAAATCTTGTTGTTTCGTTTCTTGTGATACATACAGAGCAATACATAGAATAAGGGCACTTTTAATAATAGTGGAATTTCACATATGTAGTTTATAGGAATAGTTGACTCAATTTATTATTAAATAAATATATATTCATTTGTTGCATTAACTGAAGGTATAAAAATATAGTTTATAGAGAGGTTAAAGCTGTAAATTAAGTACATCATATATAATGATTAATAAAATGACTAATGTGATAATTTTAACTGATAGCTTTTATTAATATGGGTTATATTTAAGTGAATGGAGGAACTGTAACTTGCATTCGTGGAGTCATTTGAAAGGATCTTTGAGGGAACGATAAATCAGACCGGACACACAAATTAAAAAAGCGGACATCTGTATCAAACTATTAAGTTAGTTAATGGTTCGGTTATTATACATAAATGGTATACTTTCCAAAGGGCGCTTAGACTCGAATTACTTATTACTATAGGTACTATGCTCCTACATCTAAATTGTATTTATGAAAAGACATCCACTCACCTGCTTAGCATCATCGCTGACTCTGGAGCTGGCAAAGCTAATACATGAACAGTACAATGCAAACCATGCACA
This sequence comes from Eristalis intricaria, assembly GCA_964034865.1. Classification (NCBI taxonomy): domain Eukaryota; kingdom Metazoa; phylum Arthropoda; class Insecta; order Diptera; family Syrphidae; genus Eristalis; species Eristalis intricaria. Next base: position 88,345,743 of record OZ035875.1, on the reverse strand, counting down.
CCATTTTAATTTCATCATTAATCCGCACATAGAGAAAATCATTCCTAGAGAGAGTAAAATGTCATCTTATCTGCTTATCGTATGTTAGAATATGATTACATACCGAGAATATTCATATAATCAGGCATTAAATCTTCCCCATTTCCGCCTTGCGCCTGGTTTTGTGGTGGTTTGTATCTATTTACTTTGTCCTTACGTCTCGGGTCGATTAGTACACTCATTTTTAATAGATTCTAATATATATTTTACTGATTACTACACAAGTTTACAAATTAATTTGGATTAGTGAAATTTTAGAAGTGAGCTGTACGATATTGTTGTAAATGACAGAAGGAGAAACGTCATGAGAATGTCATTCACGGTTGTGTTCATTCGGCAATAAATTGACCCTAAATTGCAGGGTGATACATTCGAAAAAAATTTAATCAAGGATCAAGGAGGAAATTCAAAATATGAGTATCATAAATATGTGGTTTTGGGCTCTATAGTTTTGAGCCGGTTTTGTGGTTACTAACTTAAAGTTTTCCCTACAGAATGTCTTGTCATCAGAATATCGGGGTTATACTCTAAATTACTTGCTATTCAAATGCCACCTCTGTCGGTGTTCAGACACATCAATTGGTCGTGACGATTTGCTTGACAACAGTGATTGATGGGCCAAATCGTCAATGTGAAGGCTCGTTACAACAAAACGGCAGACCTGCTTTGCGGTAAACAAAAAATGTTGACTTTTCAGCTTGATTGAAACCAAGCAAATCGTCACGGCAAACTGTTGTGTCTTAACGCCGCTAATATGCTAAAGTGATTTGCGATACGAAAGTAGAATCGAGTGCTGCCATCTTCTAATTCTAACCGATACGGCTCATACGATACATACTACCTAGCATTCTCAACAGTCGTAACCTAGGCCACTTTCACACTTGCTAAACTCGTCTGCGATTTTTAATGTTGTTGACAAGGGAGGTAAGGCAAAAGGAATCAAACACAGGAATCACACACCCAATGAAAGCAGTCGGCGAACAAATTTTACAAGTGTGAAAGCGGATCAATATTACTATCTCCTTGAATCTCCCTGATCGCTGCCTGGTTTTCCATTGCGATAAGAGGGGCAAGTTCTGGCTCAATAACAATTTAATATCCTAAAGGGATATCACCATCTGTTCAGACAGACAGGTCGCAATTAAGTCCTTGGACACGGTCATGTTCAATTTAAAAACATCCCTTAATTGCAGATTGTCTCTTAACGAGATTTTTACAATTGATGAGACGCTGACATCGCTAGGTGTGGTACAATCTCTTAAATATCAGCAGGAGTTCCACCTTCCATACCTATCGCTAGAGCACACCATACACACAATAAATACAACTAACTTCTAGTGGCTAGAAAGCACCACCTGCTTTATGACAAAGGAAATATTGTTAGCACTTAATCTTAAACGATCACTCCTGTCTGATTAAACTCACCCTACCTTTACTCAGAACCCTCATCGGCGTCTACTATTTTAATGATCACAACTAGCTGGACACCTTCAGTATTAGCCAGATGAACTGCTTTGTCATAAGCACTAACTGATTCCAAGCTTAAGAGTAACCAATCCTCGTGGGCTTACTTTTGCCTTAATTTGACTGCCTTCTGCATGCCATTCTGAACTAACCTAACATACGCCTATTATTAAAATGCTCACAAATTATTACAACTAAAAAGCGTAGATAATAGAAGACAATAGAACAATAACATATCTTCATAGGCATTTGTGATTCCTCGAAATAATTCATTGAAACTTAAACTTGATCATTATGGCGAAAATTCGCGTTGTTATATTTGTATTATTAGTAAAAGTATATTTTGCTATTTACATTTTTTTCAATGTACAAACTAATATTTGACTACATTTATAATTTAGTTTGTAATAACTCTATTTATATTGTTTTCACAACGATTTTTATTTTCAATGTGTTTTATTCCAAGGAATAGAAAAAAAGCAGTTAAGCCATCATAATTTATTTGTTTTTATTACAATTTATAAGGGTCTAAGAATAAATCACAGTTAGAGAAGTGGGTACATCGTTCCATCAAAGTTTTAGAAATCTGTTTCCTTGGAGAAATTAACTGATGAACTTGGGAAGACCATTTCGAATCAAAGAGGATGGTTATTGGTTGCAGACTTACAATTACACACCGTTTGCATTTGTATGTAAAATATATTAATTGCTTGGCTATGCAGACTGTCTGTACCCTCAACTCTATTTTAAAAGATGTAACAAAATACAGAAACACAAATTCTTCAACATAATGGCTAATGTTTTACATGCATAACTTGTCTATTTTACATTTCCACATTTTAGTTTGAATATGATTTTAAATAAAATATATATATGTGCCTAAATAATGTGTATACATATATGTAACATAATTTGCTAATGTTTATTTTAAAATCGTAGTAAAAAATTCTTGTGTTGCATGATATTTAAATAATAAACAGTTTCATCAATACCGTACTTTTGTTTCTGAGAAAAAAAAAACAGTGAATTTAATTGAATAATACGGTATTGGGATCCTCATTATCCATTTGCTTAACATGTCGAAGAACATCTTTTTTAGTAATGACCCCAAGAAGACGGCTTGAAAAGAAAAACAATATTTATTAATTTTTGGGAAATGAGTCTCTGCGTTGCAACTAGATTGATAACTCAATCGCAGTTACATTTTGTTCCATAATGCATATATCATAGAGTTATATTTACCCGTTATGTGTAACCAATGTTTGCCTAAGGCCTAGCTTCCGGAACATATCCACCACTGTTTCCATTGGAGTTTGATCAGTTACTGTTATTGGTGCCATATCGAGAATTTTTTTTAGTTTCAATGGTGGAGGACCTAAATTTTGTGCCGGTGTTGTAGATGTAAATAACACGGTTGATGATCCATTGATGCCATCTATGAGCCGTTTTGCATTTCCTACTTAAAAACACGTTAAGCACAAGTACAAAATTATTTATGCAAAATCCTTAGTTACCAATTGCTAAATTTAAGTCTCTACGCAAGACAAAGCCAACTAAATACTGATTTTCCTTCGAGACCACGACGGGATAGCCGTTGTGTTCAGTTTCCTTTAATAGTGATTCAATATCATCCACTGTCATCGAATCTTGTGTAATAACAGAAAGTGTTTCATTTCTCCTGTTGAAAGAAGACTTAAATGAATTAGAAAATACACATACAAATTAAAAATTACAAGAAATTACTTCGGTTGCATAACATCAGCTGCCAACGTTGTGTGCGCAAACTCGTCTTTACTGTCCAAAAATGGGTAGCCATTTAATGCGATGTGAGCGTCGTAAATTCCCTATTTCATTTATTGTGGAAAATTATATAATTTGTGGCGATTAAATATTTTACAAGACTTACTTGTCGACCCAAAGCATCACCAACCCATTTAGATGCCATTGCAGCTGCCATTAAGGGCACAATGTAGCCAACACCTCCAGTCAGTTCAAACATTATAACTACCAGTGAAACGGTCATTCGTGTAACGCCTCCAAGAACAGCAGCAGCGCCAACCATTGCGTACAGTCCCGGTGTTATCAAATTGTTTCCAGTTACACACTCTCCAGCGAAAAACCAAATATTTGGATAATTGTAAGCTAATTGCTCTACACCTGTAACACACACAATCGTCAATACGGAGAACTAATTCATATTTTTTAATCTTTCACCTATCCCTACAATCCGACCCATGATCGCTCCAAGCAGAAGAGATGGAATGAATAAGCCACAAGGAACTTTCATACCAAAAGTAAACACAGTTAGGGCCAATTTTAAGAAGAAAGCCAATATGAGCAACCAAATAGCCTTATACACTCCGGGACCTGGTTCTGCAATTTCTATTGCTGCTGCTGGTCCGCTCGTTATGTTATGCCGTGTGTAATCGCTAGTAAGATATGTAGACTTTATTTATCACTGTTCAAATAAGAAAAAATCCTTACTCACCAAAGCGGATTGCTGTCGTTCACGCCGCACTGGCTAAAGAGCAGGTAAATTAACTCATTCATATTCATTCTTGTGTAAGGATTTGGATAGCATATGATCGCTGTGACTAACGTCACCACCACCACTTCCATCACAGGATACTGTCCCAGTTTACTGAACTTTCTGTACCTGCACCACCACAGATTCGCTTTTATAAACACTGTCCCAGTTATTCCCTGGAGCAAAGAAATGATTTGAATTTATATTATATATTTTGCTTTTGTACCTTACCCCCAAAACTCCAAGGAGAACGAATGGAATAAGTTCAAAAAATATCCACGGTTTGTTGTATTCGACGAAAAACAACACAGAATGTTCGTTACCGAATGGTGTTATTGAACGCAAAACAAATGCAGCTATTAACGCACAAAAGAATGAACGCCAAAGTGTTTTCAATGGGAAATAGTATGAAACTTCTTCCAAACTGAAGAGTACTCCACCTATCGGGGCCCCGAAAGCCACCGACACACCCGCTGCTGAAGCTGCTGAAAGTATTTCACGTTTTTTCGCTTCATTCCTGCCGTACTTGGGAAAAAGGTGCGAAAAAATATTTCCTATACAACTCGCTATGTGAACCATTGGGCCTTCTTTCCCTAGGGTTAACCCAGCCGACACGGACAACATTAGACCAACTGATTTTATTAACAGTGTCCATTTTCCTAAGTATCCTCGAATGATGAAACCTGATAGGATCGTCTTTATTTCGGGAATACCCGAGCCGCATGCATAAGGTGCAAACATTCGCACAAGTGATGCACTTAGGGATGCGAGAAGGAGAGCCCACATGATATAAAGAAAATATGAAACTACATATGAACCCGCTCCAGTCCTAGCTCTGCCAAAGACTTCAGGCCATGTTTTCCACTAAAAATATACATAATGCATTTACGTCTGAGGGATCTGGTTGATATGAGTTTAACTTACGGTTGTACAGTTGCCATCTTCAAACACACTTTCCTTTGAAGGCCAACAGCATTGCTCTCTGTTAAACCAAAATGCTTGAGGACATATACCATGCTTCAGGTCCGACATCCAGCTTGCTCCGATGTCTACCATACCGGCTACACAACCAGCAGCTATGCCTACTAAGAGAACACACAGCCACCCCGACCATGCATCGTGTGCTCCCTGTCATATGATACAAACAATTTAGTATAATGTGGAAAGTAATGGTTATCGATACCAACCTTTATTAAATCCCAGAGTGAGTCCTGTCGCTTTTTAACTATGTACCTGTGTCGCATGCGATCTCTAGCAATATCACGCTGCCAGTCTATGGTATGGAAATCATCATATTGCCCAATGCCGGGTATGTCTTCATGAGGTTCTGAAAATCAATAGAGTAATTAAGTTTCCTAGGTTAATCATATGTCAAGCTGTTGTATACCTTGTGAGCCGTAAAAGGAAATTGCTCCTGCAAACGAAAAATCAATAAAAATGCATTAATAAATTACAAATTCAAAACGAAAATTGTATAAGCTATATGACTTTTAATCTTATATATATATTTTGTATGGTGTATCCTATATATACAGTAACAAATTAAGATATGAAGGATTAGGGACCTACCATCTGGATCATTGAAGTCAGTTCCAAAGGCGCTATGGGTTGGCACATGGGTCCGATCCATATCGTTGTTACTAGAGGCTGGTAAATTTGATGTGGGGTATGTTTCACTTGGACTTGTGCGTGGTGTGATATCAATCATTTCATCATCCTCTACCGCGGTTAGAGATGTTGTTGTTGTTGACAGTGGATGCTGTTGCTGAATATCGGCTGCTGTTGAATGACCGTTTGACTGGAAATTTACGTGATGTATTAACGACATGCCAAATTAGCGATACTATACATAGAACAGCATTAAAAAAATAAGAAAAATATAATCAGTCAAATTCTCTAAACTAAAGGCTCGAAACTCAAGTAACTGATATTTGATATTAGTTGAATTATGCTCACTATTTTACAAGCAAATAGTTTTTTGATTTCCAAATGGTGGGCGGGGGGGTCTTGTACTACATATGTACATTCATGTGCATGTGGCCATATTTTTGCACAAGGAAAAAAGGTAATCTGATGATTCAAAGTTTTAGCCTACAAACATACAAGAGGAGGTGAAGGTGCAATTATGTCTTAAGTAAGAGTGTAGAATATATACGACTACGAAGTTGATAAAATGGGGCGTTTCTGTGTAATCTCCCATTATTAATGTCATCGACACTCAATTCGATTATTGTTAGTTGCACTCGTCTAAACTCCTTTCCATTTCCTTTGTGATGTTAATTTAATAATGCAGTCAAGGTGTGTGACATACCTTTTTTAAAACAGATTGATATGCAGTGATGTAGTTATTCCCTTCAGCGGCCACTGTCCGATTGCCTTTCAATGGAAACTTTTCCATAATAAAATTGTACTCAACATTCGCGATAGATACTTATTTCAATAAAATAAACAAGCGATTCTTTAATTTGATATCTATTTCAACACGCTCTTCCTTTTTGGTTTCGATTAATTAATTTGCAAAAACACTTGGCGAATCTGTAACACACAAACAATGGATAATGCATAATATAGTAACATGTCAATTTATATGTAAGAATTAATTAAGTAACGAGAAACCCAGAGCAATCCGAGTAAACGTACACATATTACAAATAAATACAATGCTAATAAATAAACTATTTGGTAACTTTTCTTTATTAGAAAATTGTGTAGAAAACTAGTGACGTGCTAAATTAGAAGCAAAGCCAAAGAATGACAGGTGAGACTGACAGCATTTGCTGTATGTACGTCATGTGTCAAAATTAATGCCAAACACAAGATGAGTTCGTTGGAAAATACGTGCATTATCTTTATTTACAAAATTCCTCAGTAAATAAACAAAATCAACGTTCAGACATCAGCCGCATAATTTTCATTGGTTTCAGAATAAAATTAATATTAACCACGCTAATTTTACAACGAATTTTTAATGGAGCTGTACATGGGTGACTCCAAGTTTTTGTTATTTCATTCCAAGAAAGTAAATATGTCAAGTTGCTTTTAATGGGAATAACCATAGGTATTTATAAATATAAAAAAGAAGAGAGAGTATAGAAATCTCGACACAATTATGTCTCAAGGCCACTTTCCTATTAACCCAAGAACTTGTGTTGACTTTAACATAAAAATTGCATACATATTTGAACGACGTAGGGTAGAGTCCCAAAAATTCCAACACTCTCAGTAGTCGAATGTTTTTGAAAAAATACCGATGTTCCCTTATATTATATCTATTATTGCCTTTAAGTTATATTTGAAGAGGTAATAAATTCTATTACATTTTTACAATTTGCTTACAGGAAACTGAATTTTTATAAGTTTCCTGTTTGAACTTTAGTGTTCGAATGCATAGAACCATTTCGAAAAACTTGCCGCTGCCTCGAATATTGTAGGAAGCCAAAAAGAGAAAAAGTTCGGGGGGCATTTTATTCACAATTACTGCCATTGGTATGTTTTCAATAAAATTTAACAAAACATGTTCGTAATTATTTTCAAAGATAATTTTTATCTTGCATTAGAAATCAAGAAACTTTATGTTTCATTTACTGTGGAAATTGTTCAGTTTTATTTTCTTACAATGAAAGAAATTGAAGAAACCTATATAGTTACTTAAATTTTATATAAATTTAACTTACTTACTTACTTAAATTTTATATAAATGCGGCCCCGAAATATATTGTTCACGGCCCCAACTTTTTCGAGTCACCGACAATGTTCAAAGAGTAATAACTGTTTAGAAAAACCTTCTCAGTTTTATAGCCGGTTGGCATAAAAATGTAGGTCCCTTCCACTTGTGAGAGAACAATAACAAGAACAACACGAGTGGTTGCTGTGGAAGCTAGGTCCTGGCCCTGTATGGGCTTTAGTGCCACCTAAGATTTTATTATTATTATTATTTTGAGTAACTAATTCATTTTAAATGATATATTTACGTTGAACTGTTCACTTACAGTCAACGATTACCTTACTAAATCATTAATTATTGGATCACTAAGGACACCCCCTATTTGATCTTGATAAGAATGCAAAAATCCCAGTTGAAAATTATTGGGAAATATTTTGATAAAAGAGGCTTTTACAGTTTTTCACTCAATTTCACCCGTAATAGGTTAATGTTAGTAAATTCTACAACGTTAGGCCCGAAATAACTGGGCTTATTCTGAATTTAAGTTTGGCGAAAGTTACTACTACTTCGTTTTCTCTATCGAAGGACTAGTCAGCTTGGAAGTATGGAGCGGAATCATGGACATTCTCTACATCAGATGAAGAAGCCTCGAGTCCTTTTGGAAAGCTAAGTTCTGCGTTCAATCTTTGGCCATGTTTGCGTTGATGGTGTCTGAAGAAGAAGCGTGCGGAATGTTCAGCGACATAAGCGTCCTGGATTCAACGCCTAGGGTGGCTAGAGCGCATGGACAAGTCTGCCCGAAGAATCTTCGATTTCGCACGTGGAGAAGAACCTTAACCATTTTGACCTGCGAAATGGGAGGTAGCTGTAGCGTCAGGAGAAAATAAGACGAATGAAGTGTCTCCAGGATAAAACAATGGCGATAGAAACATGCAATGAATTATATGAGTAGATAAATAGGTATTGTTATTCGGTATACGGAATTTTTATATTGGGTATGTATAAAAAAGGACAACATAGACATTTGTGTACTTGGACGCTGGTACTACCTTTAGAGTTCTGGAGTTTACTTATTTATTTTAGTTATTTAATGAAACTATCAATAAATTGAACAGCTTTAAATAATTTGTTTAAAGATCAATAAGAAAACAGCTTTAAGATATTCCAAAAGTAAAAATATAGATCAAGCCTCAAACCAAATATAGACATTGAAAAGTTGGACACACCTCTCGACCGGGGAATGTTATAAATGAAACGAACACAGTCATTAAACGCAACATTTAGCCTATGTTAGCAAACAGATTCTAAGTGCGGATACAAAGAACAGCTAAGCAAAATATAGGGCATTAAAAAGGTTCTCATCAATCTTATTTTGACAATGGGACTCAGATAATATGCCTAATATCGCAATCTACGGAGTCCGCAATAAACTTTCCGTAAAGAATCCTTAACAAACAAGAGCTTAACTCGACAACAGAAATAAGTAAATCCGATTGGAGGTGGATTTGCATGGGAGGGGTCGGTTTCAGTCTCTTTCCTGGCAAGTTCTTCTGCTGTCTTATTGCCGGCTATGCAGACGCTAAATCAGGAACTCATGTTAGGTGTTTGTTTGTTTCTACTTGTTTGTTTGCCGTTGTGCTGATTGCGGACAATATTTACACCTTAGTTCAATCTATATGTATAAAACTAAGTTGACATTTTGTGAGTTTACGTTATACGAAATTTACGTTAGGTAAAAAGGTAAATGCAAACATTTTGGGTTTTAAGAGTAAAGATATACAAATCGTAGTACCTATCAAACTCCTCAATTGCCTGCACATTACAGCTGGCTACTCAAGACCTCATTGTCTTTAGTAGTGTCTTAATATTTAGTAATATAAACTTTTGTTGAAAAAAACAATGAAAATTCAGACTTCAATTCCAAACTTAACATTAAAAAAATACGTTCTTTTGAAAATTTTAGATTTCATCTAACCAGATTATGTCAAATTTAAATCACCTGAAAATCATTTAAATCGAAATGCAGAACACGGAAATTCAAGTCATTTTACACAGTTTTTGATGAGAGCATGCGTACATTCAAAATATATTCATTGGACTTACCGGCCTTGCCACCGCACATATTGCAATTGGAAATTAATGATAGATTTGATCTCTTAAGCTTTTTTCAGTTAGATTTTGAAGGTATATTTTATTTATTTGATATATTATCTTTCATACAATTCAATTAATCGGGTGCTGCCTGCAACCCTTTCGAAGGCGGTCCAACACTGGTCGCACCATGAGATAGGATTTAGGATTCCCCCTTACTGTACTGATGGGACAGGAATTGATAAAAGCTTAATTCATGACTTCGTTGAGTTCCTTCTCTGAGGAATCACGTTTTGCAGGATGACGCAGTAGAATTTCTCTCTACTCGATCAAGCTCGCTAAGGAACATTCAATTGTCAAAAAAGCATTTACACAAGTTATTATACGAACTCTTGATCGTCATTCTCGAGAAATAGTGTGAGTCTTGCACTGGAGGCACGATCTTCCAAAAGTTGATGGAACTGTTAGCATATTCGGATGACGTTGACGTGGTTAGCAGAAAAGAGCGAGCCTAGAATGAGGTGTGTGCTGGCATTGAGACTGAAACGGCTAAAATGGGCCTGGTGATGTACGAGCAGAAACGAAGAACAGCATGTAGTTCTCACAAAAGTACGTACAACATCAACGTCTTAGGCTCTAATAATAATAATAATAATATGGGTGGCGCTACAGCCCGTAGAGGGCCAGGGCCTAGCTTCTCAGCAACCACTCGAGTTGTGCGTGCTATTGTTCTTTCACGAGTGGAAGGGACCTACAGTTTTATACCGACTCCGAACGGCAAATTTGAGAAGGTTTTTCTTTGAGCATTGTCAGTGACTCGAAAGTGGTGGAAGCCGTGAATTATGAAAGTTGGCAGAATGGGGATTCGAACCTGGCACCCTCTACGTAGGAGTCGACGCACTAACACACTACGCCACGGCGACCCATAGGCTCTAATAGGCAACTATAAATTCGAGGTTGTCAGAACTTCGTCTACATCAGTTCCGCAGTAAACAATACAAGCAGCTCCATTACCGAGTTCAAACGCAGAATAACTCCACCAAGTCAACTGTTATCTCTTGGACTCAAGATGCAAATGATTAAAAGCTTCAGTCTTCTATTGAATGATAAGGCTCACTTTATATACAACATTGATCATCTTCATTCTAGCGCTACTAATATTCTTCTTCTTTTCTGTTCTCCGGCTTGATGCGGATTATTATGAGCTTTATACACTGGAAGTTTTAGATTCTAAGCTTAAGTCTTGCACGAGCAATATAATACACATTTCCTGCTTTATTCTTGTCTATCTGTTTAGTAATCAAGGTAGAAGTTTTGGCAGTTTTTCACCCTCCTTTTTTATCTGGTCCATTTTACAAAATTGATCTCTTTGGTCCTGTTTGCGTTGACGGTTTCTGGAGGAGAAGATTCAACCATGAACTGTACGGGCTGTACAGCGACATGAGTCTAATCAGGCGTCTTCGGATCCAACGCCTAGGATGGCTCCGGCCAGAAGAGTCTTCAACTTCGAACCCGTGGGACAACGCAACAGAGGACGCCCGCGTTTAAGGATCTCAACCAACTTGGCGTGCGACACTGGAAACAGCTAGCCAGAGACCGTGCTAGAGAGGCTTGTTGGTTGAGGCCCAGGTCCACCCCGGACTGTAGCGCCAAATAAAGAAGAAGATTTTACAAAATTTGGGGAGGCGTGTTCAATAATATGAAATCTCTTGTTGATCGGATTTTACGTCGCTGCGCCAGTTAGCTCTTACTGACTGGAGCTCAGCTAGTATTATAATTGAAGGGAGATGGTTTCTGGTCTCTCCATTTCGTCATGTCGCTTCACCGAACCATAAAAGCATAGTACTTCCCGTTAGAAAAACGGACGTGTCTCTCATACTATCCAGGTGAGTAACTACCATAACATTACGAAGAAATCTCATCTCGGCTGTATGCTTTCGCGATCTTATTCTTTCGGTCTTTGTCCAAATTTCATGACCGTTGGTGAACGATGGCGTAAATACTGAATTAAAACTACCAAGCTCAGCGTTCCTGATTAGATGTCTGCTCATCAGTTCTAAAATAGATCTGCCTACCTAATCTACAGGAAGGCTCAGCATTACTCCTCTTTCACTTGTGAAAAAGGGCTATCGAGTGCGTGGTGGATTTCCGTCTGGGAGGTTGTGATGATAACCAGGTGATCAGCAAAAAGAGAATAACTTACCTCTAAGTTTCCCAATGCGACACATTTCACGCCTCGTATGCGCTGCAAGTCGCAAGGGTGCACATACAGTCCATATGTATAATGAAAAGACGAGGTAAAGGGAATCACCCTTGGCGAAGTCTAATGCCCGCGGTGAGAGGCTTTGATTTATTTCCGTTACACCTAACGCAGATGCTACAGTTTGTGTGTAGAAAATGTAATTATTTTATCTGCCAAGCCCCAGAAGTCTCGGTGGGACTCTCGAGAAAATTTTTTCACAAGTGTGTCTGGCTTTAACACTGCGAATTAATGGCACTGACACTGGAATGGTCAAACAGTGGTAGTAGTCTAACTGCGGGTATCACAATGGACCAACATGATCTAAGTGTGCCGGTGTATTCACAAGTAGCCCCTCAACCTAACCTAACCTAAGCAAGGACTATCAATCCCATACTCCAGAAGAACAATTCAGAGTTTACCTACAAATGTACAAAACAGCTGTATGTCGTTTTGGTATACTTTCAAGCTTTCTCGACACGAGAACCATTCATAGAGTGAGCTGGTCGGTTGTACTTTGGTCGCAATGAAGACCGCATCCTTGGCTTGACCATAGCTCTAGAACGCGCCTCCAACCTTAGGGTTTACCATTCCGAAAAGATATAAACGAAATATGCTCATCTACTTGGAGTCATCTCTCTTGTTCCATCTCTTGTTCCAAACACATCAGTTTGTCAAGCCCCAGAAGTCTCGGTGGGACTCTCGAGAAAAGTTTTTCACAAGTGTGTCTGGCTTTAACACTGGGTGACCGGGTGCAATTCTCGTTACAAACAACTTACGTAGAAACTTCGCCGTTTCTCTCTAGAGACTAGGTTTAAGTTCTTATTAATATTTACATTATTCAAACATGTTCATATTATTTCCCAACAACGGTAAATTCTACTAGAACTTCATGTTGCGTTGTGTTGAATTTCCTTTTCTGTGTAATCTCCTTCCGCTTAATTGTACATATATAGTTCTTAACAACTCGGAATATATTGTCCTTATATTTTTTCTCTAATTGCCTGTTTAACATAATTTTGTTTTACAACTTAACCGGAGAGCCGTATGACTGTAACAACATACAAAGATTTTGAATTTATATATTGTATATTAATAAAATAATCTATATCGAGGTGAGGATATACATGTATGTGTGTGACATCTTTAAATAATCTGTATCAAGTTGATTTTATTCTAAATTGGCAAAGACAACGTGTATACAGAAATGCGTCAGATTAAATAAAAAGAGTGCATATTTACGTTTGACTAACGTTACTTTGCCATCTCAAACAGGCAAATATCACATGTCGTTTACCTTCAGAGAAATCTGTCACTATCAGGATAGACCGAGCTCTTGTGAAGTAATATCGCAACCCCCATCGTTCTACGTTCTCAGGATGTTTACGTTCGAGGGGTCAGTTATATAACAATGCAGAATAACGTAAGGGATGGTATAGGTAGCATATTTCAGTTTTATTTCTACAGCTGCTTTGATGACATGGTGTTTTGGCTGTAATATGATCTTCCACTCATTATATTATTATATGTTGAAATTAGAAAATTATATTCATGTTCAGCTGAGAGACGAGTGAGAATATATTTTTCTCTCGATGCAAGGGCACTGTAATTTTTATATTTATTCTTCTAAATTTTTTTGATTACTTAAGGTGAATTTAAGCTATTCTTTTTAAAAATGGAGTCTTCCTAATTCGAAGTCTCCCTAAGTCGAAACTCTCTCTCTACCTCGAACTTTTTCGCCATATTTTACATATATTTCCCTCAATTTTTCCGTAAAAAAACCTCTCTCCCTCTAACTCGAACAAATTATGGTATCCCCTGACAATTCGTCTTAGGGGAAGTCCACTATATATTTAAACAGAACAACGCCGGTGTGATATATAAGATCTGCACAACATTCGATGACTCCGTCCAATTTGCGTCTCGAATATGGCCCTCAAGTTCGTCGAAAGTGTTGAATTTGTTAGCATAGACTGACTTGACTCAGTCAAAGAGAAAATAATCGCTGTGATATGACCCAGTCGTAAAATTTCTCCTTCCCAATTTGGAGCTTTACGTCGATGTATGGCATATAGCGCTGTCTTGTTGGGACCACAGCCAAATATAACATTTATAACCATTTTAAAGATTCTAAACATAATGGTATTGAAGTACATACCATCCACAACCACAGAGCATTTTATGAAGCACATTTTTTTGTCAAATTAAAAAAGCTACATTAAAGAATCGCATCTTATTGAGGTGATTTGCGTTTTAGCGGTTTGGATAGGATTTTTCGTCCTGAAATTGACATTGTCGCAGGTATCATTTACATTTTTCTACTATATAAGGAATAGAACCACTAGAGCTTCATCAGTTCACTCAACGCAGTCAAATTAGTCACATCGTCGCAACAAGTTCTTTGATTAAAAAATATACACAATGGTTAAGTTCTTAACAATTCTGTTGGCTATAGTAAGCATCTACTTGGGACTCTCCGCTTCTCTGCCTACTCCCGACGAGGACAGATATTTGGATAAAGAAGTAAGCATAAATAGTTTAAAAAAAATACATTAAGAATAATTAATTAAACAAATCCTTTTATTAGTATGCTAGAGAATTACTGAATTGGTTATCGGCCCTTCAAGCTCCAGTTTCAAATAATCCATGTAAATATTATGGTAACGGACTTATCAGGCCAGTGCCAAAGCGAAACTCAGAGTTGATAAATTCTTTGCTAAGTCTACCAAAGAACATGAACGATGCTGGCAAATAGGATCCTGCTTGGCCCCTTAGTACCTTGTAGTTAATTAATATCAACTTAATATCTATCATAATTGAAATCGTATTATATAAATAATGAAAGAGCATATTAAAATATCAAATATTTGAAAAAAGCTTTTTGTTTTAATTTTTTTTACAGGATCTTATCTAAAAAAGTGACATTGAAGCTCTGTTCTTAGTTTTTTGTTTACATGACATGTGGACGTAGGGCAGTATGGTATAATAAATATATGGCGCGTAAGTCCGAGGTGGACATTTGCCTAGCTTTGCCTAGCAACTACTCGTATTGTGCGTGCTATTGTTCTATCACAAGTTCTGAGAAGGTATATTCTTTGAGAATTATCATTGACTCGAGAGCGATATATTTATAAAAACTAAATACTCGCAAATAAAATAAATTAATATAGAATAGTATCTCTGACTACCCACTCCAGTTTTGCATGCCATGTTGGTTGATGTCTCTTTCCTCTTGGGTGCTCCACCTTAGACGGAGCGTCCTCTATTGCAGTCGAAGACCTCTCCGGCCAAAGTTGTCCACGAGTGCAATGCCGCCTTAGATGCGGAAGCCTAACTAGGCTCACAGTTCGTGGTTGAATCGCCTCCTTTAGATCCCATCAACGTAAGCAGGACCAAAGATCGGACGCTGAGCGGTTGCTTTCGAAGAGACCACTGACTTTTTATATCCGCTTTTGTCAATATCTATGAGATGTGATTGTAAGTATAATATATAAAGTCAGTCTGTTCCTTCGAGAGACGGCTCAGTTAAGGAATTTTGCGTTTGACCCTGTCCTGATGTCTTTCGTACCGTAATTGCATAATGATTTCATCTTCTTCCTCGTCTCTGCTACTTCTGAAGAATTCACAGTAGGGCAGATCCAATCTCAAGACGTGAGTTACGATGGCGCACTGTGCGGTATACGCGATGATAGTCTTGAGAGCCGGCCTGCGCAGTCTGTTCAGGCAGTATTAATTGGTGTGACCAATCGTTCAAGTCATCAAGAGATATTTGGCAGTAGCGAGAAGCATGGATGCCATATCTCCATTCGGTAAGAGCGCTGAAGTGACTTATTATTTTAATTAAAGAGTATGGTTAATTTTGAGTAAGGGATTATGCTTAAAGCTCCGCTGATAACCAACATTGAACGTGCCATTGTACTGAGGTGGTAATAGTTGATATCCTTTTCTACCTTATTCTGTGTTCTGTGCGGGTTAACAGCTAGACTGCATTCCTAAGTTCATAGAAGAATAATAATTGTACTAAGCACAGTTATAGTAAGATAGTAGTAGTAGTGTTCTAAGTATAACTGTATCCAGACCTCTACAGGGTCTGCGAACGTGATTATTTAGACATCCCTGAGAAATAAAGGCTAATTAGGGGGGTAATGGTGTACGACACTCTGAGTGAGTTGCGTGTTGAATAGTGGGGTAGTGCTTATATTGAGATTCTCCTCTGCTGAGCTTCGTGGAAAGTGAGTGTCAATATGTGAACCTTGACTTTCCGCACTGGAGGAAGTCTAGGTGTCATGTCCCCTTTTAATTAGGCAAAACATTTCTGTAGACGAGCGTTGAGGTATCGAAGACTTCATCGATTTTCCCACATAAAGTCTGCAAGAAGTTCTCTTATCTGTGATCTGTTCAGTTTAGAAATTGTCGAGAGGTATGTTAAAGAGGTTCGTGCACCTGTTCCGTATATTCGGTGGATTTTCTCCTCACTTTGCTAATATGAAAGGAACTGATCGATGCTTAATTCATGATGCCACCACGAGTGAGGTTCTTTTTATGTTAAATCTTTATACACAGCCTGGAGCCGTGCACCACCCGATGTCTCATAGCATACTTGTTGTCGTGACAAATAATAACCCTTACTGACGCCTGATCGACGCGACTACGAAACTGAGTTGTGTCGAGGGAAGAAAATGATTAGGATTGTGATTGACGCCGTCCAGACGACTGATTCAATGAAAAACATCTTATTATGAGAAGCCAACCCATTATAGGTGTTCGACTGGCGCCATTCATGTGGGTTGCGGTCGATTTTGCGAGATAGAAGGTAGATCCTGATTAGCCGACAATATAATTCAGATCGGGATCTGCCTTCCGTATAGCTCTATATAAATGGGATATGAATGCCGAGATGAGTCAGTCAGTTTCGCAGTCAGCGATATCACGCTAAGAACATACAAATTGTAAACAAACATACACTTTGTATTAATTTCTTATACTTCATTTAACATTTTTTTTTAATAAATAATTAAGTCATTTATTTAACTTTGTCCTCACGTCAGTTAACAATGGTTATTGTGGTTTTAAAAGGATCAACTGACGTGTTTTAGACCATAGCCCTTGAATCCAACCATGGTCTAAAACAGACATCCGTTGGTCAAATCCGTCAGTCTAGTACATGTAGAAGTGGAATTTAGGGTAGTTGTCTGTTAAACCTATTCTATAGAACGCGATTCTCCATAATTTTTTTAAGTGATGGTGTTCCATATGGGACCTTCGGATTAATGTAAAAAAAAAAATACAAATAAAAAAACAGAGCAAGGGAGTGCATGTTTTTTTTTAGCTTCATGTCTCATTTTCAAGATTAACGACCTTTACTAATCCTACTAATCGTGTCAATTCCAAACAGTACGTCATTATTGCGGCACAAAATAGTTCTTGTGAAGACTTTAGTTATAATAACCTGGACATAAAATCGAACAGATAATAAGCATATTCTGTTCGATTTGCAATAATGATTAAATATAATTCAATGGTATAGGGTACTACCGAGGCTAAACTAACATAAAATACGTATTGGTATATTTTTGATAAAACAGAGAGTACGTATTCAGTACGTACCTTTCAAACGATAATTGAAAATAATATTTTTTATTCTGGTCTAGTAAATGAAATCATATTCCAGTTAAATAAAAACATACATTTTTTACAAAGATATTTTAATAAAACAGTCATTACATGATACATTTTAAAATGTTGTCTGAAAATTAATATACATATTGAGTTAACTTCCTATTATCTACGATCGCCTTTAATGTTTGCTCTTGATTGATTGCTGCGGCCAGTACGATTACCTTTCTGCTGGGGAATATTAGCTTGAACGGTTATCCCAGCTATTGGTTTCGCAGGGTCTATAGTCGCGACAGATCTTCCCTGTTGTGGTTGTAATTTTTGAACTTGTGATGGTAAAGCGGCGGGAATGGGTGTTGTTGTTGATGCCGTTGTTGATCTGTTCGCAACTATTGGATTTCCATTATTTGCGCCACCATTGTTCGGTATTTGACCTGCTCCGGGAACAGGCTGGATCACCATTGGTATTTCAGCACGTTTTGGTTCACTCATATTAAGCTGTTCATTGAATGTCAGGCAGAACTCTCCCATTTTGAAAACATCTCCATTTTTCCCCGAATACAAAGTTAAACAGTGCCTCCAGATGGACGCGTAACCTTTAGTCAACTTTATTATATCTCCTGGTTGAATTAATTTACCGGGCTCATCCCAAATGGACACATTTATACATGCTGTAGGATCTCCGACTTTAAAATTACGAACTTCTCGATTTTCTTTGGTAACAGTTGCTGTACCGATTTCAAGGACAATAAATATAACATTGATATTCTTTAAACCAGGCTTTATATCTTTAATAGCTATGCAATCATTGCTAAACATTTTGTTAGATGGAAAAACTTGTAATTTCAAACTTTTTGTTGTGAGATATGAAAGTGCAACAATAGAACTGACAGATGTTCACTTTATGGAGTGTGTTCACGGGAGGAAATATAAGCATCAGATGTATGGTGACTGGTGAGTATATCGGCTGTCACTAATGTTCAGTTTTATGTTTTATGATGATAATGTTTTAATCATATAAACTTGATGTCAAGAATTTCAAATTATACTATAATGGTGAAGGCTATTTAAATATTGGTTAAAATAAATGGCCATGTGTACTTGTTTTAAGTTCAATGAGTACATATACTTTATACATATTTAAAAAGAGCGTATGTTGTAATTTGAATAATTTTTAATATGGAAGAAGGGAAGGAGTGAATAATTTTTACTAATTTCAAATAATTTTGAAATGAGACTTGACTACTTGAGTCATCAAAGCAGTATATACGTTTATTACAGGAAGGTTGGTAGTATAGTAATAGAATCGTAGATTGAAGTCTGTGACGTTGTCAGAAAAGTACCAGACTGCATAGCATATACACGTCTATTCAGCAACGTACATCTATACTTCTCCCTTACACAACAGTAATCAGCTGATTTCCGGCGAGCGAGACGTCTATGTTATATTTTGTTGGAAGCAGGAGGTAAACAAGAAGTTTTCCTTTTGTCATCGCAGCAGAAGAACCTGCGACAGAAAACTTCAACGAAAAAAGTTAAAACGCTGCCTCGATATACACATAAATTTTTTCTCACTAAAAAATGATCTAAATTATTAAAATCAGTTCTTCTCCCAATCATACATAACTCTTTAACTAATAGTAAATTATAGTAATATCATAACTACGACGACAAAGAAAGAAGAAAGAAAATAAATTACATAAATTCCAAATACATCCGGAAGTATGGATCCAGTTAAAATTAAATTCATTGGTGTCCTGCGAGAGGATAACACTGTCAATATGAACAATTTAGCTGGGATCTTACATTGTAAACGACGATTGGAGTGGACCCGAGAATGGCTTAGAAAAAATCAGAATCAATTTACTTCGAAAGAGAACATTCTCAAGGAATTGCAATTTCGTCGAAATGAAATCTACCATCTGAATTGTTTTTTTGACATCACCGAGAAGCAATTTCGGTTTTTAGTGAATAAACTGGGACCACTAATTACAAATTACCAACCACATCGCAAGAAGAAGTTCTTTAGCGCAGAAGAACGTCTGGCCATAACGCTAAAATATTTAGCTACAGGTATGTAAGCAGTGAACCCATTTGTAGGTTTTCTATTTTTTTCATATCATTGTACCTAAACAGGGAGCATGCTTTATTTTCTATTTGGGGGCCATATTTCATGAGCTGTAATTGTAAACATGAGGGCGATTGTATTATTTTTTTCTTTTTCACATTAAATGTTGTGTTTTATTGGACAGCTGTCAATATAACATGCGTTTTCGTTTTTCGTTTGTGCGATATTATAATGAAAGTTGGATATAATGTGCAATGAATACTTAATTTACATAATGCACTTTGATCCCGGAACGGGTTGATTTGGGGTGTGTCCTTTCTTCCTTGGTTGAATGAGAAGACGAAATAAGCCTAGTTGAATTTTTTCAGAGTTAGGGTACCTATGTTGTGAATCAGAGATAGAAATAATCATTTAATTCAAACAACAACAACTGTTAGAGGTGATAGGGTGAACGTATGCACAAATCTATTTGCAACGAATTTAATTGAAAAGAAAATCGATTGTAAATATTTTGTAAAACATTACAATAGATTGCGACCATAAGAAATACATAAATATGCTGTATTGTAGTTAAGGAAATGTCATTTTAGTGTCTGACGAAATAATGACATTTGTGTAAAGATTGGGTTATTATACCCATATTTAGGCTTGTTGAAAGTTCAAGGAATATATTTAGCGATTGTTTTTTATTGATTGATGTTCAACATTTGGTTTATGTTTTTGTTTGTTTAATATAATGGCGAATTGTTTTTGATTGTAGTGTCTAGAGCTGCCTCGAATTATGTGACTCGTTGAACTTAGTATATGCTTGATTTAATTAGATAATGTCTAATATAAGACGTTTAACTTTGATACCCTTTTTCTCTTATTCAGTTGGACAAATATTTAATAAATTTAATTTTCTTATATATTTGTACAAGGAGTATGCTAAAACAAAACATAGAGTGTTATTTTAATTGAAATACATTTATTATAATTAATAGATTGGTTGCAGCTTATACTAATATTTCTATTTATTTCTATTTCGCAGGTGAATTCCATTCATGTAGAAACTATTGTTTTCGTGCATCAAAACCTGTGATACTGAAAATGATTGGCGACATCTGTTTAAATATCTACGAAACACTAAAGGATCTATTCATTTCCACCCCAAAGACTGAAGAAGAATGGAAGATCGTTTCCAGCGCCTATTATAAAAAAATACAAATTCCAAATTGCATTGGTAGCCTAACAATGAAACACATAACATTCAACAAACATCCCCTAAAGCAAACCGATGGTGAAGATACCCTTATATTCACTGGCATTGTGGACTGTAACGACAATTTCATTTACGCTGATGTGGAACCGAGTCCAAGTAATACTGAATACGTTTTCGAGTCATCAACGATTAAAGGTCTAATAGAACAGGATCAGCTAAATTTACCAAAACAGCCGGATACCGGACCAACTTATTATTTTGTCGGTCACGGGGCTCTGCCGCTCAAAACTTACCTTTTAAATACACTTAAGTATGTTCCCAACAGAAGTAGTGAAAGTTCGACATGGTTTAATTATGGCAGTCCTGAGTATGAATATTGCTACGCTATGGACCGGGTAGAATACCATTCCGAAAGCGCCCTCCGCATGCTAACCAATATATTTCCAATTCTCTCAGCGCCATTTCGGATTGATTCTGAAAATGCACGAAAGATAACCCTGGGCTGTGTTGCGTTGTACAATTTCTTACGGAAAACGGAAAAATCATTTTACAAGAGTTCAGAAAAGATCAAATGCGAAGAGGAGTGCATTGTTGACGATGAAGAGGAACAAAAAGAATTAGAAGAAAATAGTCCTGATATATCTGAGTCAAATTGTCTTAAAGTGTTAAGGAAACAATCAGGGGATGATGCATTAGCTGACATGAGCCGGAAGTGGTTAATCGAATATTTCTCCGATCGAAATAATGAGATATATTAGATATGGAAATGAGAAAAATATATAATATATAATATATATATATATGTATACTCGCTATCTTCCACCTTGATAATTGAGTTTGTTGGAATTTACTAGTTGTTTTATTAATTCATTTTTAAGTTCATATTTATATACAACCATATATTTTCAAGCATTAGCGTTTAAATAGGAGGAATTAATAAAAATGGAATAAAATTGAATTTCCAGTATTAAATATAAAATTTCATATCTATTGTTCGCTCCTGATAAAGGAATACAATTCAGTTTCCAAAACGTGACTGTCTATTATTAATTATTACTTCGAACATTTAAAATTATTCTTTTTCTTTTTTTATACGTCACATAATAACGTATAAATTTAAAATATTGATTGAAGATATAGTTTGCGCTGCACAGATAATTTCGTGAATTATTCGAAGATTTTAATTTGTTACTATACAGTTTTTCTATTTTGATAGTAATTTTTCGGCTTCGAGTAATTTTTGACAAAATATTATTGTACTTTGGGTTAAGATATCCAACCAAAAAAAAATCCACCCCAAAAGGAAACAACCAGTGAACAAAATTCTGCATTCAATTCGACAACTTAGTTGTCTAGACATTTCAATTATTCATCATTCAAGAGAGATTAACTACTTCATTTGGTATTTGTTACCAGTTTGTGTAAATATTCTTTTCAGTGTTGAAAGGACAAAAGTAATAGGAGCACAGAGAGACTTAAAATTTGAACTACTTCCATTGCACTGTACTTACAACAAAAAACAATATAAAAATTAATATTTATTGATAAACACTAAAATATAAAACATTAAATCCTAATGTAAGTTCTTGTTCTTGTGATATTCTCTCATACACAATTAACACTTAATGCAATCGTCTGCTCCAGTGAGGCCATTTTTTTATTAACAAATAAAGAGAATCTCCCGGACTGGTAGTAGCACCAAGTTGTCTTTGGCCGAAAAGCTTGTAGTTTGGCGACAAGGTTTCCTTTCGAACCCCTTCAGCAATTAATTCTTGTGCTGCCATAAGCGCCGCCTCAGATGGTTTAATGCTATTGAATGTCCCAATGAACGCTATACCAATACTACCAGAATTGAAAGATTTTGTGTGAGCACCAGTTTTTTTCCACCCTCTTCCTTCATAAACGTATCCATCGTTTCCAATTAGAAAATTATATCCGATATCACTGAAACGTAAAGTAGTCATGTGAAAGTCTTGTATTATTCGGACCCTTCGTGCACAAGATTCCTACAAATTATTTGAACAGTAAAATGAATATTCCACTTTATAACATTCTTACTTCATTATCGCAGATCTCTGAAGCACTGTGGCAAATAATGACTCTGTCAACGGGTAGTTTTAGATCCGTTAATTCTTCAGATGCAGGCTCACCATTCCAGTCTTCTCTAGTTTTTATGATTAGTTCAGAATTAACGAGGACACTTAAAGAACAGAATAAGAATCTCAATAGAATCTTTGATGAAGCCATTAAAGACTGAGGAGTGTTGTTCTTCCGATAACTTGAGATGACAGAACACAAATGAATACTAGCGCTTTCGCGGTTGTCGATAGCCTTTTGTATAGAAGTCAACCCATCGGTGACGTCGTGGGGGGAAAAACAAGCGAAAAGTGATAAGGCTATGGCTCAATACATTTAGGAAAAAATCTAAACGGGGAAATATCAAAGTAAAGTTTCATTGGATAACTTGTGTGATTTACAATTTTGAATATACAAAAGAAAGAACATTAAATGTTTTATCATAATGTACGGGGAAGTTCTCCAAACGTATGTGACTTTTTTTTCAATGTGCGTATGTACTTATATGGGGCGGTGATCCCAGATAATCGCTTACACTTTAGCAGTCACAGCTTGGATCAAATATTGGTTATTCAATTGAGACATCTGTAAAGGAGAAGACAATGCAGAAAGTATTTAGCTATTGATTCTCAAAGTTAGAATTATTACGATTTCGGTTATTTGGAAAGAATATATACAAAAGTTTATTCTTTATCTGTTTATGATGGTAACTAAATAGCAGAATAATGGATTGCCTTCATTGGTACATGTACTGTAAAATCTCACTCACAGCTGTGATAGCAAATAAAGATACGCGCGGCAAAATAAAGCTTCTTAAATTACAAATATACGATTCTTAGTTCATGAGTGTAAAAACAAATCGCTCCCAGTTCTATTATTATTTCTTGAGAGTTTTTGGGCATAACGAAGTATATGCTGCCCTCAGGAAAGGACATTCAATATCGACGATCAGGACGGAGCGTCACGATCGGCAGCCATAACTTCGAGTTAAGGAGCTTGTCTACATCGGCTCAGCAGTAAACAGAACGAACAAGATCACCGAGATCAAACGCGGAATAATTCTTGCCAACCCCTGTTTCTATGGGCTCAAGACGCAATTGAGTAAAATAGCTCTCACTCGAAGGAATATACTGACTTTATATGTGTAAGCCACTGATCATCAGAGTACTGTTGTACGGCGAGGAGGCATTAACCATCGGAACAAACTGATAAAAAAGACCTTGGTCTCTTCGAGAGGTGGAGTTATTGAATAGCTTTGATAAAATGTTTATCTACCATACTAACTGACGGTATACAAATAAAATGTATTCTTGGGGCATATTGTCTTGGTGGAAAGTATAAGCATTAAGCCATGATGATCATCTCATATTTTGAAGAAAATCTGTCATTTTGGAATCAAATCTGTCTCACATGGACTGAACTTCAATGACTACCAAAGACAAACGGAAACGAACGCTTTTGTTTTTCCTTTAAGAATGATTTCTGGGTGTGATTGGATGTGATTGGACACATTAAATTGCTTTTTATATTTTTATTCAACGTCGTTCGGCGTCATCCACAAAAATGCAAGCGACAAAATATTTCATTCCATCTCACTTGTTCATGAAATGTAACTAAGGGAATACACACGATCGTCTTGCGGGTGATAAATGTCACATAACGTGCCATAGAAAATAGCATTTGTCACAGTGACATGTAATTTTGGGTGACACGGCAAAGAGAATTCTTATAACGCTTCAGTCCGGGACGGACTTGGGGCTCACCCAACATGCATCTCCAGCCAACCCGATCTCTTGACAGCTGTCTCTAGTTTCGACTGAGGTCTCCCTCAAGTTGTGTGCGTCAACTTGAGATAAGTTGTCCATACGCTGTACATAGCCTAACCATCTTTGGCGTTGGATCCGTAGACGCCTGGTTAGATTCATGTCGCTGCACAGCCCGTATAGTTGGTGATAGAATCTACAAAAACAGGACCAAAAATCGCGCTCATAACTTTTCTCTTGAAAAGACCAAAAGTCTCTTCATCCGCTTTGGATATAGCCTCTTCATCCGTATATATGTTGTACGACCTTTCTTGATGAGAGTATATAATTTGTTTTTCGCTCGTTTACCGTCAGACCCACTTTAGGCGCTTCAGCTTCAATGTTAATTAACGCCTCATTGACGGTTCGCTGTATTCAACCAATCAGACTCTTGAAAGATCGTGCCTCTTGTGTTGGCCAGAGAGTTTTTCACGATTTTCTTAATAAGCCACATGACATCGCTCCGCTTTGTCTAAATCCTTTTTTGACATTGAATTTCTCAGTAAATTCGTTACCGACCTTCATAGATCAAAAAGAATTCTTCATCGTCATCCTGCTCAGTCTTACGAGTTCGGCAGTAATGTCTAGACATGGTGTTGTATAGCCTTTCGGATACACATCTTTTGCTTACATGGTATATTTCCGGGAGCTTTATGTCGTTTTCTTTAAAAATTATCTTCTTAAAATATTATTGCATACTCTTAGTTGCTACTGAATTATCGTTCAAAATGGCTTATTTCTTAGGGAAAATAAAAATATCCATATTGTTATCTTTTTATTAGCAGAAGGTGGGTAAGGAAGGGGGCTGCTGCTAGTGAATTCAAAAGCGCACTTAGACCATGTAGGACCATTGTGGTACCCATAGTCAGACTACTAACCACTGATCGACTGACTCCAGTGATATTATCAATAATTTGATCCCAATGGCTGGACAATTTTGGTGACTGGCCATTATTGAAAACTTTTATTAACTTTACTTTCTTGGGATTCGAACCAGGGACCCCTCTAACTAAAGACAGTCACTTAATCATCAGTGCCATCCATCCAGTCATTAGTACAAAGATTTGGTAATATGACTGAAAGAACCATAAGGAGTGCTCTATCTGCGTTAGAAATCACAACTGCTTCAATTGGTTGTACCTTGGTTAATAACGGTTTCTGTGTAGAATTTCTTTATTTTGAGAACTATGTATATATGCACATGAACATTATTCTGAGAAATTGCAAAGTAGAGCTCATAAGCTTAAGGGGTTCATACATAAAATAAATAAATCGGAATGTTTTACTGAATTAGAGGAGCTTTATTAGGATTCAGACATTATTTGGTCACAGTGACTCATATGATATTCTTATTTCTTACTTTAAAGTGTTGCAAGAACCCCAGATCAAGATGCAAATATGGACTTATCTGTGGTGTTATGGATAAGTATATATTCAATTGGTTTCATGAATAAAAAAACATATTCCTTAGCCACATGTATATGTATATATTTGAACCTTTTGTGTCATATTAATAAATTGATGGTAAACGCAAGACATACGATCCACTTTATTCACAGTAGTTACAGAATATTCCAAGAAATTCTCTTTTTCCATCCAATCGCAAATTGGAATCCACTAACTGTCATGTGCAAACCCATCTGTCGAGTAGTTTGGTAAAAGAAAAGTGAGAAGTCAATTGTACCTAGACATCCTTTTTCGTATACAATTTTCTGCTAGAAAATTGTTAAAAATTTATTCAAAAATTGTTTTTTTTTAAAGATTAACTCTTGGGGAATATATTTGAGGAATGAATTTTCCCCATCAGTGATTTTGTACGGTCATATTTTTCCATCACAATAAAAGCTATATCGCGAATTGTATTCCTGTTCCAGTTCAGTAGTCTCGTCAGAAGAAGGCGTTCGCATATCGAGAAAAAGAAAAAAAAAAGTGGGAAAGGGACGACGATAGCTAAAAGAATTAAGACAGGCAACGAAGTGACAGGTCTCCGTTGTCGAGGTTATGTTTTGTGGCCACTATCTTTATCAATTACCATCGTCGCCATTCAAGCAGGAAATATTTTCCCTCAGGATCAAAGTTTGCGGGACACCTTATACAACTACACATCAAATTTGAATTTTGAAACAAAAGTTTAATTAAAGTGAAGCTATTCGCATTTGTGTCATCAATAATCTATACACGATAAACTAAGCAGTGCAAGATAAAATTAACAAAAGAAAAATGATTATAAATCTTAAGGTGAAGACCCTGGATTCGCAGACCCACGAATTCAGCATAGATAATGAGGTAGGTGGTTGGAAGGAATCTTCCTAATTTATTAAATCGATTTCGTTTTTGAAATGCATTTTTTCAGTAGCACATATTGAAAAAGTATGTATTTTTGGGATGAGTCACATCAATACATCGCGTTGTATAGTATTGGTTAGAATAACTTTCGTTTTATGGTAGGATGTGTGTAATAGCTTGAATTGCTTCTCCAGTGTACTAATTTAGGGGAAGTTCGGTTTAAATTTCACGGGGATCTTTTGAGCATTTTTTTGCGGGATGACACCACTACAGGACATTTACTTGAAAGCTATTGTGCCTCCCCGCACACATGCTACGATATGTTGGTTCACTTCACTCTTTCCTCTTTTCTTAATTGTTGTGCACTAACTTTTTGTTTTTAATAAAGTGATTAATTTCCAATTTCATCATTTTTCGCTTTTATCCGATTATTTTTGTACTTTATAATCTTTTTGAAAGTATAGGAGCTTCAAAGTTTACATATATGGTTAGTTGAGATAGCACCATTTCATTGTGCAAAATTTTAACGCGGGATCGGTGACACCTGGACATCGAAACAATATTTTAATTTGAGAAACGTCAGCTGGTTTAATTAGTTTTATGTTTTATATATTCAGATCACTATCAGACAGTTTAAAGATAAAATTGCTGAGAAAACCAACATAGCAGCAGAACAACAGCGCATTATATATTGTGGGCGAGTTTTAGCGGACGATAAACAAGTCAAGGAATATGGTAAAGTTAAAGCGAAACTTGTAGATACATTTATTTAAACATGTCTAAACAGATGTTGATGGGAAGGTTGTTCATGTTGCCGAGAGGCCACCACCATCGGCAAGGATTGCAGCGAACGCGACTGGATCATCGACATCATCGAGACGTAGTGATCGTAGTGAAACAAGAGGAATGCGAAATTCTCCGTTGTTTCGTGCCCTTGATGGCATGGTAGTTGGAGCAATGGCAATCCCAATGAATGCGGGAGTAGTAAGTTTTGTCAAGAAAGCATAAATAAGCAGCAGTAAAAGAAATCGTTTGTTGTTTTTACAGCAAAACCAACAAACCACCATCAATCCATTGACGTCGTCATCATCGTCTTTTTGCATGAATCGAATTACAGTTGCCCGTCATATGCTAGATTGTGCCAACAATATTGCAGCGTATCTGGAAGATCCGGAAAGGGTAAGCTCCTTCGTCAATAGCAATAAGTAAATCCTCAGATTCAGCCTAAAACAATGACCTATAGTTAGTAAAGGAGTTAATTGTTCAGCGTCTCATGTATATTCTTGCAGGGTCTTAATAATACATCGCTTGACATATTGGCTCAGGGCCGTTGGACTATGGAATCGACAGTAGTTGAAGTGGGTATAACGGACATCCAGCAGAACCAGACGCACAACATAGTTGAGGCACTGCAAGGTGCTGTATCCGCTGCACTGCGTCAAAATGGGAATGCAAATGTTACAGTTGTTCAATTACCAACGGTATTCGGTACGAACGGAGGGGATTCTGTGTCTGAACAATCTGATACTGATAATCAGTCATCTAACAGTGGTGGCGATTCAACAGGATCGGTTGAGCCAATGGATGAAGCAACGGAGACCGCCTCAAATCCACCAGAGGCCGAAGCATCCGGAACACAAGACAATGCCGAGACAGATGCGCAGCCAAACGAAAATTCGACCACATCGACACCTGCACCCAATACTGAACAAAGTCCAAGCCGACAAAGAACAGGCACACGTGTATTAGCAGAAGTTATCAGTCAATTGCGAACTGTTCAAGCTCGTTTGAATCCTTTCATTTATCAGTACTATGATATACTACAGAATGAGCCGACATTCGAGGAAAACGTAAGAAAAAGATGTGGTTTCTTTTGGAAATGAAAAGAGCAAATTTTTGTTTGACATTTTAGGATACAGCAGGACGTGAGAATACTCAAAGACTTTTTGATCGCGTCTCGGAAGCCTTTCATTATCTCTCCCATGCTCAACACGCAATATCTGATCTGATGCTAGATGTATCGCAACCTTCTCCACGGTATTTGTGTTGTCGTCCTATATTGGTTGAGCAAAGTGGATATGTAAGTTCCAACAATTACATGGCATATAATCCGTCTGGAAGCGGTTCAGGCATACACACTGGTAATATACCCCGACAGCAGACAGCAACAGCAACAGCTCCACCTGCAGCGGCCGCTCCGCCGGCAACAGCCGCTCCACCTGCAGCAGCCGCAGGATCTACAACTGCCCCATCAGTAGGATCTTCATCGACTACTGTAGAAGATTCTACAGAGTCCAACAATACTGCCGGCGCAACTGCCACGCCGCCTAGCACTCCTGCCGCAAGTGTCAGTGCCACGGTTGGTGTCGATTCCGGCAGTGTAACTTCCCCACAGGGTCTGTCCGGTAAGTGGAATTTCCTTTGTTCTTAGGCCCCTTCTAAGTCATTTGCTGAGATGGGATTATCTATGTACGTATCAAAATCGTAAATCGCTGTATGTGAATGAGGGAGCGAATGGAAGGGATAATGACTGCCTTTTTTAAATCAAAGTTTGACTTTTAGTTTACAACTTGTTTATTTTTTTTGTTTTGTATTCTAGATGAAAATGAAGTAGAGCTCGTACTCAATCTTGCTCCCAGAAGAGTATTCGTTCGTACGTTTCATTTATTTATTTATTTTTTTGTAAAACTTTTCTTAAAACTAAGGTTTGTTTTTGTGGTGATTAACACAAGAGTTGCAAGAATTCATCATTTTTATGCATCGTCATAGGCGGTAAACGACTGAATTTAATGCGCATTGTTGGAAATGCAAACTTTTGCATTTCCTTGAAGGAATTTTGTTGGACCAAAATTGAATAACCCCCGTTTCCCTTTCGCGTTTGAAATATTTGAGTTGTCCCCTACAAAGCGAATAGCTAAAAGGGCGGATCTGCTCGGTTCCATTTGGAAGTGTATGTCTATTATATGCGTGTGTTGTCATTTGGAGAGCTTTACCTATTTAGTCGTGACATCCAGTGTTGATAGTTTTCAGTCACACTCGATCGTTACTTTCATCGTGTCAAATCCATGTTATTTCACGTGTAAAATGAAACACCCGAGTATGTACATAAACCATAAACCAAATTTATTAACTTAATCATTCACTAAGTAGTTTTGTATTATGTTGGTGTATACCAATTTTAAAAATGTTTATATTTTCGTTTTGCTTTTATTATGTCAGTACATATCATTTAATTAAGAGTAAAACACATGGTATGTCTTGTCAACTAATTTGTAATAATAAGGGGTTTTCACCTTAGATATATCTCTTAATCAATCTTATGAACATTAATGCATTGCACATAAACTATACACAATGAAAATCCATCTGTCTACAAATGTCAATACCCCCTTTCTCAGCAAATCATCAATTCCAAGTGTCACGTCTTATTCAAGCTGTTGTTAATTCTGCTCCACTTGATGCCGATTTTCATGTTCAAATAAATGCCCCGAGTTTTGTTTCAATCGGCTTCCCTTTGAATGCAACAATTCGCCCTCAACCCACAACAACCTCAACAACATCGGCTCAAACTTCTTCGTCATCAAATCAACAACAATCAACTGCAAGTACCACTGCATCCTCAAATGTTGCATCTGATTCAAATGCAACAACAAATTCTGGTGAATCCAATCAGGCTCGTGTTACCACAGCTACACACCCAACCACATCGACTCAAACACGTTCTACAGCTCGTCCGCAAGTTCAGGTGGCAAATATACCATCAGCTTGGAACACACGTGTGATACCGGCAAATATGCTATCTTCGTTCGATCGGTAGGCAAAAGATGTGCTGTGAAAGGCAAATTATTTGAATATGTTTTCTGTTCTTGTAGATTTTTGCCGTGCAATAGCCATCATATACGTGAGAACGATGCAAATGAAGGTGGCTCAAATAACAACAATAATAACGGCGTTAGTCAACAATTCACACAACCTCGTGTGCAAACCCGCATATTGAGGCGCGTAAGGCGGACGAATTCGACCTCGTCTGCAGGAAGCGGAGATGTAGCCTCTGGTGCTGCTTCTACCACTCCCACTCGCTCGCAATCACCATCAACGCGTGGCAACAATGTTGGACAGCTTAATTTAATTGCCAACAGGTGCAGACGTAATCGTCTCCGTAGCCAATTGCTTTCATTTATCGGAACTAGTATGTTTGACGGTGCACCAATTACAGAGGCTGGGATGTCTGCTGCTATTGATAAAGCTATTCAGTATCTCAACGATATTTTGATATTTCTGCCTCAATATGACATGCATGAATACAATTCACGGGCTTCGGTTGAAAAATTGGTTCGAACCAGCTTACCTTTGATCATAAATTTAATTAATGACGCTCAAGATCCTACAAACTTTGAAACCCGTTTGAGTTCAGCTTTCAAGCAATTATTTGGAAGGTTATTTGTAATACTCTTCGTTTGTGTTGGAAGAATCAATGCGGAGCTATACTGGACACAAATAACACAAATGGTTATGTTGGCAATTCGTGGGCGTATGTATACTGGACGTATGACACAGGTGCCAAGATAATTTCATTTGTTATTTTTTTTCAAGGTTTCCAAGATGAGGCACTTACGTTTTTACAAGTACAGATCAGAACACGTACTCCAGATATAGAGACTGATTCAATCCTTGACGACGTTAAGCCGTTCCTTGTGCTTCGTGATGCTTCAGCATCACCAAGAAATAATGAAGTAACGGTAAGCAGCAGGAAATCCTAAAGGAGTTTCGCAAAATTGTATTCTATTAATTTTTCAAACATTCTGCATAGCCAATGGATACAGATTCGTGCCCAGCCTCAGGATCTGGATCTTCGAGTAGTAATTTTGAAACATCCGCAGTTCCACCCAGTGAACCAGATGAGGTACTCCCACCAGTTATTGTAGGTTCGGAACCCTGGCACAGAAACTTCCCACCCGTTTGGCTACCAATTATTACTCGTGATATTCAAAGTCAGACACGACAGGTATAGATGGATGAGTTTATGATGACGGAAGGACATATTCATATATAAAATAAAATTGATTTATCATTACACAGGCAGCTCAACCGGCATTTTCCGATACTTACATATCCGGAATGTCAGCGAAAAGACGAAAACTTATTCAAAGTACGAAACCATCACAAGATGTGAAATCTTTAGTTGCCGAAAGTGTTCGACGGGCAATTCAAACGACCGGTCTACAAAATGCTGCATCGTCGAATTCAAATCATACAGTGGATGAAATCTCCAATGCAATCGCAACAGATTCAACTGTCCAGGCATCATTCAGTGAAACACTCCGTTCAAGTGTAAAGGAGCGACTTAAAAAGGATAACGATTTTATAGTCGACAAATTTCCCCATACATCGAAATATTTCAATAAACAAAATTAATTAATTTTATGCACTAAATAAATAAATCATTATTGAAACAAATACAACAACCTAGTAGACATGAACACTGTATGGGGAAACGTACTTCCCATGCACATAGGGACGGGTTATACATTGAATTTAAATTAAAAACAACAAAAAAAAACTTTATTTAGCGCTATATTATTTTTGCTATACCCAAACATGTTAAACAATTTTAGTAACCGAATTGCTGCATTGCTTAGACATTAGATTAACTATACATCGCTTGAAAAACAAAAAAAAAATGAGAAAATGAGCAAAATTAAATGGTTTAAATGACTTTGTAAATAAATCGAAATAAAAGAATAAGATTTATTGCTAAACAGAAAAAATTGTCCAGAAGTATAAAACATGTAATTGTATTTCATCAATCGCAGAAGACTGCTAAAACAGCAAAAGCTATACTCGACAGTTATACAATATACGAGACAACAAAGTTTTTCTTAGTTTCGATTAAGTCTACTTTAAAGAGTTTTGTTACAGTTTGTTTTGGTTTTTGTCTGATTTTAGTCATTTCTTTATTGACATTTGATTATGGTTATAATAAATTTTTTGGAGGACTGAGACGATGACTCTGTTAAACGTGATTATGATTAAGAGTAATTAAACATATTTAACAAATTTGTGTAATAATAACGAACACTTGAACTTTTATTGAATAAAGTTTTAAAAAATCATATAGTAAATTCTTTACTTATTTGAATTGAAATTGTAGTAGGTAGCCAAAGGGAACTACGAACAACCCTTAAATCGCCCCGATTACGAAAGTCGTTTAACCCTTTGCTTCGACGAACGCCTCTTTGATTTCGGTATTATGATAATATGACTGTCCTCATAGTATTCGTTCCACGTCATAAAACCACATCTGGTGATTAGCCTCATGTGGAACGTATTTAAGCTCGGCGATAGTGATTTAACTCACCTTGAACTTGGAATAAATAATTCTTTTTTATTTGTTCCAGGCATTTCAAATAATTAAAACATTTCGTGGAAATAGCAAGCTAGTCAGTGAGCTCTGAACATTTGTGTGATGCCTCGCATACATAAAATAGTTTTCTGCAGTGGGAGGGAAGCAGTGAGGGAACAGCGAAACATGCGAAAAAGTACCACTTCACGTTGTCATCGTCACGTTGTAGGTGTGTGCTCTCTTGCTCTTTCTCTCTCTATCTCTCTGCTCCGCTTTGTGGCGCATTCTTAAACGTTTTGCGCTGCTTTGCTCAATAATTGAAAAAAGATATGCCTGTAGGAAAAAGCAGAAATTATAATTTTAAACGCGATATAAATTCGTTAAAATATCCTCAATAAAGACTCTATTTAACGCAGAAAGAATTTTTCAAATCGGGGTTCTAGTTCCTGAGGAAAAGGAAAACAAACAAACTCTACAGTTTCATAATATATTAGTATAGATTTACTACTTATAGCAATTAATTTTTTTCATTTCGAAAAAGTCTGAAGCTAAAGCCCTAAGGCCCCAGGTTCTTCGAAATTGAGAGGCCGCAGGAAATTGTGGATGTATTTACCCCCCTATTATGGTTGAAGAACTGAATAAATAAACATGAGAGTGTAGAATTTACAATTACGGCTGTCTAATTCAAGTTAAATGTCGAGTAGTCGTAGTATTTGGAATGTGTGAATTTTCACATCGAACGTTCGACTCGCAAACCGTAATAGGCGGGCTAAGCAGTGCTTCCAGCTGCTGTTTAACGGGCGTGACCGGGAAGTGAAGAAAATCCAACGGCAGTCGACGAAGTAGTACTCCCAAAACGATTTGAAGAAGTCGGAAGAGCTATCAAGAAGCTGCCATGAAAGCATGCCAGACGACTGGAATATCAGTTCCATATGCTCCATACACAAAAAAAGTGACTACCTCATGCAAGAACTATAGAGATATATGAGCACGGATATAACTTATATCCCTGCTCAACATCGCTTATGAAATCACTTGTCTCAATTGAAGAATAGGCGAACATGCTAATTAAGAAACGTTTAGCCACACACCACGTCGGACAAAACATCGCGATCGGCAGCTATAAAGGCATTTTTCGGCCTCGGAACGAACGTGGACTCCACAAACGACATCGTGGAGATCCGACGTAGAATCGCCTTTGGCAACCGGTACTACTTCGGTTTGTCGAAACAACTCTACCTAGTTCGAAGGACCAAATCATATTCTTAGCATCGACGTAGAATCGCCTTTGGCATCCGGTACTACTTCGGTTTGTCGAAACAACTCTACCTAGTTCGAAGGACCGAATCATGTTCTTATCATCACTTATTTTGCCAGTCCTACTATATGGAGCCGAAAGCTGGATGATTACCAAAGTGCTTTCAAAAGAAAAATTTGACATCAAGTCTAAGTGGAGGAGAAGACACAACCGCAAAGTCAGTGAAGTGTGCTGAGATGTGGACGAAAATATCTGTTGACTGCGCTGGCTCGCATGGACCACAATGCACCAGCTAAGAGCGACTTCGGATCCAAGCCCCCTGATTCAAAATGGAGAGGAAGATCGAACCTCCGGTTAGAAGACCAAGTCATCGCGGACGTATAATAGTTTGGCTTTGAGAGCTGGAAACAGCGTGCTCAGCACCGTTAATGATGGAAGACATCTATTGCTCAGGCTCAGCCCCTGCAAGGGTCGCAGGCCTAATAAGAATGTAAGTAACTCGTCGAAATGGATACAGCGGGATTTTTTTTCAATCAGTCTCAGTGACAATCGACGTCACATCGATCCCGACTGATAAACCTAATTATTTGTGCTTACGAACGGATTAACTGGAATTGATAAGAATATTTGCTTTCGATTTGCTCAAACCTGCACTTTCTGAAGCAGCTATAAAGCTAGGAAGGGCCTTTATTTAACTCATGTTATTATTAGATATTGTATATTACTGTGGACCTTTGATAATTCGAACTAATTCATAGGCCCCTTGACAAAACCTTGATAAATCGAACAAAACCTATGCATGTATTTTGTTCCGCTCGTTAATTCGAAGTGGGTGCGTTCTGGAGCTGCCGAAATCTAGTGCGCTCTCAATAATTTGAGTTCTCTGTTTTTTTTTTGTTCTCTGTTATTTTCTGTGTACCGCAAAGTGGTGGTAGTAGTGTTGGATAGCTTGCATTAAAAATGGACAGAACCAACATACATAACTGTTTTAAAGGCCATGTTTGACAAAGCATGAAATCGACGACGATTTTAAATAATTTGTGAATCAATTGCAATAGTCGGAAGGAGAATCATTTAACCTCGCAGTATGGATGGAGCCTTCTTCCCCACTTTGCTGAATGTTTGACTTTCGATGTAGAGTTTGACGATGCTCTGTGTAACATCGAAATTTTGGCAGCTTTAAATTCAAACAACAACAATGAAAACGAATCGGAAGCAAAGTAATTGTTGTGTACATTGCGTCGACACTTACTAATTTAAAAAAAACATTTACCTTTCTCCTCATTCGCAAGCCATTCGAATACATTTTAGATATCTCAGAGGTTCTTAAGGTATCTTTTTCGGATTCCAGACTTCTCTAAATCTGAGATTTTTCCTCGATTCTAAGGAATCTGTGTTGCTTATGCAACTTCACACAGCACTAGGCATAATATAAAGTAACAAAATTAAACCTTTACACCAGAAAAAGGCTAACAGAAATGAACACATGCCCGAGTAACGTACCTACAATGATCTGCGATGGCTTCATATTAACTTTTTGCTTTCACTTTTAAAACCGTTAGATATTGCAAGCAAACAAAAAAAAACGAGATAAAAGAATATTCACATTTCCGTGTAGCAATAAATTACCACGAGTTCACATTTTAGAGTATATAATGCATTACTTTTTCCTGTTCACATTGGGTTTCACATTATCGAGATTCTACTGTAAATGAAAAAAATATGCAATTCGGTGTTTTTTTTGTAATAAAGCGTGTCAAATTATTGCTGTATAGGTATGTTATTACTTATTTCTTGTTCGTCCTTCGTTCTAATCGAATACTTTTCGTTAATTCGAACCAGAAATGACACAGCTGATTGCCCCCTAGTTCATCTACGAATTTGAGTTTCTTTTTGACAGACATTCATGAATTTTTGACCGTTATTCACGAAATAACGTAAATGCCGTCCTATGATTGGTCAATTTGGTTTAAGAACACGTTATAAAAAATAGTTGTCAACAATTTCAAAGGGCAAGAAAGGTAGAAGTTGGGCATTTCTGTAATACTTAATTTCTGATTCGAACTCTCGTTAATCCAAAATTTGTGTAAGGCTGCTTGAGTTTCAAATTATTGAGATTCGACTGTATGTGTATGTTTCTACTAATGACTAATGATGAAATAGAATAATATCGCAAATACAATCTGCCCGTTGTGCGAGTATTACTCATCGGGATAGGGTGAGAAACACAGCAGTACGAACAATATATTTTCAATACACTAAATATTTTCAAAATCGGATGTCTAAAACCTATTTCATAAGTCTTCGAATATGTTAGCACATAAAAGTGCATTTCTTTGCGCTTACACAACTTAAGCAAGTATCCAAATACTGATTAGCAGTGATTCAAAATAATCATCAACAAATTGACCGCATTTAAAAAGAAAAAAAAAATACTTTCAAAAACTAAATACAAGCTAATTCTCACCTCATCACCAGAAAAGTTGTTTGACGTAAACTTATAAATCATTTTACTTTAAATTCTTTTCTCTAGATATAGACTGAGTATATTTAAAAATATTGCATGACATCTAATCATAGATGACACACAAATGTAGGCCTGATCTGGTGACAGACAAAAAACCCACGCCATACCATTGGATACAATATATACTAATTTAAGTATAACTGCTGCCTTTACAGCGTGTGTTCAACATTTTATTTCACTAAGAGGTCAAGTGCATCGCCACAGATATCACACCGGTCCCAAGGTGTGGGAGTTATTTACAGTCTGTTGTTGCCGGTAAACAACAAAAGTGTCAGTCTAAAAATAAAAATCATTTGTTGATATCAAAATTAAAATAGCTATTATTGTCATCATATTTCAGGTTAAAAATTCCTGAATGAATGTAAAAATTATAAATAGAGAGGCGCCAAAAGATTAAAAAAAAAAAACATTCGTAAAAAGACTCTTGGTGGTGAGTTTAATGTACACTTATTTGCAGCATAAAATGCTTCCCACGTCCGATTCGATCGTAAACACGTTGTCTTAAGTCAATTTTATAGGCTCGGGGATAATTTCTTTAATGCTTGGATCGTATTTGGAACCTATTCCTATTTGGATGAATTGCTTTCGAAAGGTCTGTCAGCGATCGTAATCATTTGTAGATAAATCAAATAATTAAATGTTCACCATGAGATAGATTGTCACAATTAATATTTGCAGCTTAAATTTAAATTGATTCCATATTTGAACGTTATTAAATTAGTTTAGTGCGAGCCAGTTAATCGAGGTCCTACCGTCCAACTGCAATGAAAACAGACAAAAGGCATAATCTTTCAATATGAATGTCAAGCTTAAATGTAGTTTAATGGACAATTAGGGGAAGAGTTTGAGCAATTCGTTCAGTTAGCGTTTGTTCCTTTGCACCACCATCTATCAAGTACTCGTAACAAGTATCTAAAATTGTGCACATACTTAAACCCAAATGTATTGTAAGCTATGTACATCAAAGCAACTATATTTTAAATATTTTTCTCACGTGGAAATTCATATGCAATGCAATTTACGGAAGTCATGCTAATTATAATCCCGCAGAAAAATGCTGTATTTAAATACAACCACTGTGTATAGTGCAAGTGATAAACGACAGTGGCTGAAATAATACATGGGAACATTATCATCGTCATCATGCTCAGCAAACACCTAATAATCGTGACATAGACACGTATTATGGTTTCCCTCTCTTTTTGCAACCATTTAACGAGCGCACGAGTCTGATGCACTACAGCCGTATGATTAATACCAGCGCCACACTTCAGCGGTCAAAAATGAGATGGATTATCTTATTTAGATTTATCTTAGCATATTCCCGATGCGTTGCCGTCGACGACGGCTGGCAACCAACCATGCCGCATCTTTCGCATTCCGATTTCAGCGAACAATCCCACAGTCATCCACATTTCATTTGAGATTCTACTAAGTGACGTTTTTTCATTTCTGAACATAAATCATTTGAAACTTTTGAGAAGAGATGGCCGCGGTTCATGAGTTGAGGTTGGCGCCTGGGCGCCACGTTCCGACGTAATTGCAGCAATCGTGTTCTTTTTTTAGTTGCAATCTGATGACGTATAGTTGATAGAAGGGGGACATGAGACTGTCAAGGAGCAAATAACCGATGCGGAGAAATGCGTTCTTTCTACACATGCTGCTGATACTCTTTCTGCTGGTTAATACGCATATTTAAGTCGGACATTTTAACGATTAACGAACAATAATAGCCGCAATTTGTATAAAAGATTGTAAATTGTATATTATATACCCGACCATATGTACCTACATACATACGTATGAGAATTGAACTTTGAATTAAAAAGAATTATATTTCAGACGTCAGAAAATGTATCGTTTTGGAATGTTGTCGTCAGTGGAAAATATTTGGCCGCAAATGCAGAATATAATGGAACAGATGCTACTTAGTAAGGAATTTTAATTTGATCATTCAATTCATTACCATTGCTTGGAAAAAAAAGCTTCACCGTCGCAATAAGAGTTTACGCAAGCAATTTTCAGTTTTCACAAAGCAAAATTTACTTACATACTTGTACTCTGTAGAATTTGCAACAAAACAGTAGATCTAATTGAAATCCTTTTTACGTTCAAGCATTTTCTGTGTGCGTCAGAAGTGACTGGACTGGACTTGAATGGACTCCGAGACAAAATTACTAAAATGCTCTAAAAAAAGTCTTTAAAAGTAATCTTCATCTTTAATACTGGGTCCAATTACCTCATCTGGGAAATTCTTTAAACTGGTATTTAGCTTTAATGTTAGGACTCGTTTTGCCAAGAATTCCATGTCCTATCGTTGTAGCAGGTATAGGTCACCTTCATTTGATATTGTCTTTTTTCATATGATCACACATCAGTTTAAGCTGGTAGTCATAGCAAGGTGTAGAATTCTTATGCCGCAATAAGTAAGAGCTGGGTTACCCTAGTCGGCTTTGAAAAGAATTAAAAACATAAATTCTGATGCATTAGATCAAAAATTTAGATGAATGGTCGACTTCAACGCTCACCTCTTGATTCCCCAAAAAAATCGAGATGTCAAGATGACGGGTCTGAACTCTAAACACTCTAAACACGCACGGTCTAACAACTGATTTCAACATGGGAATCCTGCATGAGTCAGTATTTTCTCCTATCCTATATCGGACTTGCCTAATCTCCCGGATTGTTAATCAGCAGTTTTTGCCATTGATACATGTATATACACGTCGCATGAGTTCGCTCTCAACATTGAGAGACCACTTATTAATGCGAGTGGGATATTAGGTAAATATTGCAATATTTATTGTGACAAGACCCAAGCTATGAACTCGGGATTGCGACTGATTGCGGTGCACGTGTACGTCGACGTCAACACAACTAACCTCGCTGGCTGGGTTCGGTTCCCGGCCGGTAAGACCAAAAATAATTTTCACGTCCCCACCTCTTTCAAGTCACTGACAATGCTCAAAGAGTAATAACTGTCTAGAAAAAGCTTCACAAACTGTCAACTCGTGATAGAACAGTAACTGTAGAAGCTACGCCCAGGCCCTTTAGGGGCTGTAGTGACACCTATATTATAATATTATATTGCGACTGCTTTATTGTATCCTTTTATTTGCAGGAAATTCTAAACTATCTATTGCAAATAAAATAATTATTTTTAAAATAATTTTTCAAGCGATACTATCTTATGGTTGTCATTTGGTGTGGCATGGCTAAATGTCATCTAACCGATTATGACACTTGCAATAAAGGATTATTTAGATCTTCCATGGCGACATTCAACAAGTTAGATACATCTAAGGGTGGGTTTTGGAACTGCTTGGCGAAAATAAAGAAAGGCTCACGCGAAAATTCAAAATTCGTTGCTCTCTTGCCGACCATCCTCATGTATGTAAAATGCCTTAGTAAAATTATTTTTATAAATGGCACTTATAGACTCTTGTATTTTTTTTCTATTCCTGTAGTTACGCACAGTTGCGTTCAAAATAATTGCAGTGCAGCATCATACGTACTGGATTTGTGAATAATGTCCTTAAAATTTCATTTTAAAAAATTGATCGATCCAATAATAGACATTTTCACTGCAGAATGGGAAGGGTAATGTCCTGTACTAAAGAAGAGCTATCCCTTTTATTAAGGCTTCTTTGTGAAGAGAAAACATTTAATGACATTAATGAAATCAGTGGCTGTTACGCAAAAATGATTTCTAATGCCAAAAATATGAAGAAAGCCCTGAAATTTATTTACTTATTTAATTATTTATATATTTACTTAAATATTTGTTCAATTATTTACATTTTTCTTTTGTTTAATCTTTAATGAGGGTTTTACATTCCAAATGTTCCGCCTTCGTATACACTTTTGTTTTGTCTGTGTACCGAATGTCTATATATGTAAAATGTGCAAAAACTGCACTGTAATCCTTTAACTTTGCAACAAAAACAAATTTAAAAAATGACGGGTATTTTACGGTAATAATTTAAAATGCGAGCATCGTTACCGAAGGTTACATGTTTTTTGATCAGAATTTATTGCATCGTCAAAGACCTTTGATAATTTACAATATAAGATTGATGCTGTAAACAACCACTGTAAAACGCTATAAATGTGCAGAACAAAATTAAACCAAAATATGCAAGTAATTAATGATTCCATATTATTAAAATTTTAGGGACCATTCTTTGGATGCCTGAACAGAACACTTTCGTTAGAAAGACCTCCGAATGGACACACAGTCATTCTTCGTTTATTCTTTTCTAGATAGTAATGTTTCAATATTTCAGTACATGAAAGCCATCCCCTAAGAGGCCGGAGATGTACAATTGCAATCCATTTTGCATTAGCTCTACTCAATGGAAAGAATATTGAAACCAAAAATAAATTAGTATGTATGATAAAAAAAAAAAGCAAAAATCATATAAATATAAACTCGCCATAATTTCGAATTTTCATCCTCATAGTAGAGGTAGTCAAAACACTGCCTTCCATCAACGCAAAACCCACTTTTATATTTGATGCACACGCATTTGGGGGAAACTCCTTTCTCACGGACCAATCCAAATATCAAGCTCCATTCATCTTACGCTCATAGGAAGAGGGGTTTAAGGTGGGACAGAAAGCTCGTTGGTCTTTCTATCTGTAGTAATATATAATCATTTTGCATATTTCTTAGATTGTAGTGAGGGTATGTGATTTCTGATTGGTGATAGCGGACATAGAAGAACATTTATAGGGCGAGAACAACAACATCAAAATCATGACGATCATATAGGTGAGAGGAGATCGCCTCAACAGCATCTCTCTCCATCTGACTGATACTCTATTTTGTTCTGACATTGTACTACTGAGGAGACTCCGAGTACTTCGTTCCGATTCAAAGATAATATAATAATGCCACTGTTGTGGCTGACGCTGGCTTGCTCACTAGAGATATGAGGAGGAGAACGGCTACGACGACGACGACGTCGGCGTCGACGTCAACGTCAACGACGACAACAACCACAATGATGCTGCTGCTTCTGCTGTTGATGATGATGGCAGTGATCGTTTAGGGACTCTATCGCGAGTCTTCCATTGAAAATCTTTATCGTCTCCATAGTCGACCTCAAACCGTGCTGGTATGCAGACGTGGAATTGCTGCTTCGCGCTAATACGTGCTCTTTAAAAATTCTTGCTTCACTTTTAATAACTGTCCTCATCCGATTTGTTTAAAAGGATATTGAAAATACCCAAGAGAAACTGCATACGCATCATCTCTATTTGTAATTTTTTTTGTTCGTTTTTGTTGGCATCTGGGTTTTTCTCTTGTCATCTCTACCTAGTGATTGTTTTAAATATCCATAAATGCCCTTTTGGAAACTCCACACATCTGGCTACGGTGTCCTTTATCCAATGCCAAGGATTTAGCTGTGTGTGATGTGGATGTGGTATTTGTGTATGTGAATCTCATTTGAATGCTTATAGTTTACAACTGAAGGGGATTTTCCCCGAAAAATAAATATAAAATAAAAAAGTGGAATACAATCTTAATCTCTGAAATATTGAAATAAAAAGGAAAGGAGAGAAAAGAAGAAATAAAAAACGAAGATAGTGATTGTGTGCGAACAAAGTTAGTGTAAAATAAAGTGTAACAGCTTTTTAGAAAGTAATTAATTTCTCTGAAGGAGTAATTTTGTATTTTTTTTATAGTGTTGCTTAGTGTATCTGAATAGTATTAAGTGTATTAAACTCATTGGCCTACAGAAATGGCATCATTTGTTTATGCCATTTGGAGTATTGCTTCGTTGCACTGTTCGGTGCGACCAGAAATTTCACCATGCACATGTGACCCTATGCATACGACGAATCGTGTCGAACTGTCTTGCGAGAAGGTCGATTCATTCAATCAAATCGTCGATGCCCTATCGGGAAAGTTCTCATCCAACCTCAGTATAAGCTTGCAAATAGCACATTCACAACTAGACGATCTGGAGATGAGATCGTTTGCGGAAATGAACCTGAACATGGTCAAATTACGCATGATATCGGATAACTTAAGGTAATTTAAATTTTCGAAAAAATAGAGTTTTTCTATAAAATTTATTTTGTAAAGATCAAGAAAAATCACAAATCACAAGATTCTAATGTATTCATCATCGAATCTCTGATTGATACCCCCAAAGAGAATTTATGCATACATGTGTGTTTTAAACAAATACATCTAGGAGCACAGGCAGTCTTATCACACATTTTTCTTCTTTCTTCTATTCATCATATTTAAGATCAAGTTCCCTCTAAATGCGACGTCTGTGTATAGATTCTTTAAGTTGATATTAGTTTTATATTTACGTTGAAAAATGACACAAAAAAAAAAAAAAAATAAATAAAATAAGAACAGTCATTTGAGGCGGGCCAAAGGCCCGTCTAAGGCTAATTATTTTGAAAATTTGTTGTAGGTCTGTGAAAAAAGTCGAAATTCCTTTTGGGGATTATCGCGAAAAATTCCCAATTGTAACAATAATAAAATGAAAACAAATACACATAAATCCATATACACCATCAAAAGGAAAAAACGAGATAACTACTATCATCAAAATGAAGCATCAAGAGCTTCGCTCTGCCATTTAGTTTTGAGCTTTGGTGGATTTTTTTTTGTTTTAATTTGATTGTTTCAAAACAGATTTGAGCATTAATTGCAGAAAATGTAGTGCTCTCATGTTGACTGGTTTATACGAGTTAGTTTTAAGTAAATCCAGATTCGCGTAGAACAGTAAGTAATGTTTAGTATTCTTTATAGTGTCTGAAATTAGTTCGCTCATAAAAAGGCTTCAATATTTTTGTTTTTTATATACGGGATTTTTTGGAAAACAAATCGAATGTGATGCTTTTGTTATAACGTAAATCTGAAATAATGTTGACGACATTCAGGACATTACATTTTTAAAACAACTTTATTCCCTTGTTCTCGTTCAGTTGAACTTCGTAAACATGCTTTGTTAATTATTTTGGATTTGTACATTTGTGAACGTAAAATATTAAAAACAAAAATAGCTTGTATTCCCACGTGTGTACACTGGCACAATTGGTGATATGAAATTAAAATTCAGTTTCTTCAACTCTTAGTTCAAGTATATGGGCATACAACTTACCTTTACATAAGGTAAGTCGTACACAATGCAAGTTGGTTTGAGATTTAAAAAGGTGCTAGACATATTAGTAGAGT
Organism: Eristalis intricaria; assembly: GCA_964034865.1. NCBI lineage: Eukaryota > Metazoa > Arthropoda > Insecta > Diptera > Syrphidae > Eristalis > Eristalis intricaria. The sequence continues at coordinate 88,301,338 of OZ035875.1, read as the reverse complement.
ATACCATTTGTTTACGTCGAATGTAGCAAAACAAGAAACATTTTATTTAATTTATTGAGTGTTCAAAACAATAGAATAATTGCGTGAAAGGAAAATTAAGTATATACCTACATTTTTTAAATGTTTAAAAACACGAACAAGGCATTAAAACAAAGAAATTCTGAATATTGCAATGTATAGTTTAGTTCCTTAATGTGATAATATGTGATGGTGTGTAGTAATGTAATAAATCAATTAGAATACAAATTGTGTCTAATATTGCAAACCGTAACTCGTGCTGGATATGTTGTAATATTACAATCTATGTAATTTATCAGTTTCAGAAAATTTACAAAAATACAAATTTGTATTGCTCTTCAAAATAAATGAATAAATTCATTGTATAAATGTTCGCATTCATATCCCTAATTCTCTATTGCTTATTTGTAAGTAATAATATATACTTCAAAAAATAATTTGCTTGTAACCCAAGCTCTTGCTATGTTACCTCACGGACACATAATTAAATACATTATTGTTTACTTTTGTCGTTCGATGAATTCTATAATTTCGTATAGGTTAAAAGTACATGTTTGAATGTTTTAGTGGTAAAGTTTAGGAAAAAATAAGTGAAGTGAGAACTTTAGAAGTGCATCAAAGAAGACATTAATTTAGATATTTGGAAATCATCGACTGACGCTCAACAGTAGTAGTCTAATATAAAATGGGTGCTGGAGTACCAGGGCCTAGTTTCTACATCGTGACATCGGGAACCTTTCTCTAGATGGTAATTATTTTTTGGGCATTGTCAGTAACTCGGAAGAGATGGGGCCGTGAAAATTATTTTGGTCGTACCGGAAATCGAACCCATATATTGACGCACATACCCACAACGCCACCAACTTCATTTAAACAGAATTAGGTGTATTTACAATATTTTTCAGACGAAAAATTGGTATGTACTTTATAGTGCACGTGCATATATAACAATTTTTCGTCGTATGCATATTTTTGTTAATTTTTCATAAAAACATTATAATGATGAATGAATAAATTAACTCCATTTGTACGATTTGAAATCGTTGCGCTGTATGTGGATTTTCGATTTACGGAATGCTACCTATTCATTTAAATATCAAATTCTCCAATATCAGCATGCACTTAGGTAGATCTTTTTCCTATTCGACATCTTAAGACTGCTGACTGACAGCATACAAAGATTTTGTTGTTTTAAATATTCAAGTGATAGTATTTCTCCTTTTAGTTTTGTGCCTTATCACCCTGTATAGGGTAATAAATAAACATAGCCACATTTTAAGCGACAAAGTTATTATTTCGTTGGGTTTATCAATGAAATGCAGCCAAGGGTCAAGTTAATAAACATAAATCTAGTTAGTGCCTGAAAGGATTATCCCAATTCAAACTATGGTTTCAATATTAGATTGCTGATAACATTTGTGTTTAAAAAAACTACCAACAAGAATTTTTCAAAAAATAATACTTAATAAGGGTCCCATGCCTTCGAATTGGAATGAGTGATTTATTTCTTGTATAACATGAGGTTTCTCTGTTGCCTGGCATGCATATCTCTGTATAAATCAACAGTTGGTATTTTGCAAATACGCCTAATTGACTACACATTCCAACACACCTTCCCATCAGTTCGGAATCAATTCAAGTTTAGGGATAGAATCAGAATCCCGTGTCAGAGATACTCTCGTATCACGGATCGAGCATGTATGCTGTTATCGCTTGGGCCCACTAAGATAGCAGCCGTTTAACGATCACTTTGACATTTTTACGATTGGCGCCGGGAATCTTATTTTCATGGTGATATTTAATTATTATTTTGTATTTGTTCAATGGTGCGCATATGTTGGAGCTTCTGCAATAGTGTTACCCTACTACACGCCCATATACAAAAGAGCGCTTTGAAGGCATGCTTTGTTAGATATAATTTTTGCATATCGATTGGTCAGTACATAATTGTCATAAAGTACATCAAGTAATTTGTCCAAGTTCGAATGTATTATAAGACGGAATGAATGCAAAGCACAGCCGCATGTGATTGTGTGCAGAGCGATTGATCGACTTAGGACGTAAAGCGTGTACTGTTTGTTGGTATACCGGGTAGATGCATCCAAGACGTGTTAATTAATTGAAAACCGTTTTTATATAAACTCAAACTTATCATCATCGTTTTTATTTTTGCTATTTGCACTTTGGTACCAAAAATAAATTTGCGGCATGAGATTTTCTTATTTATATACTCGACCATTGTGCATACTGATTCTGAATGAAAACTCATGTTGTTTTGATAAGCGCTTGCATTTATTTTAAGAATTTGTTAACAACAAACAAAAACGTGTGCGCCTTACAGTTGCATAAAATATGTATATATTTACATACCTACATACAAACATACGGTCGGCGTTTCACCCGGCTGTGTTGTTATTGTGCTATCTTCGTATTATTTTTAATGTTTTTTTTTTGCTTTTCTTTTTGCCGCTGTACTTGTATCTAAGATGTATTGATTGTTTCTGGTTTTGTTTCGTTCTGTGCACATTTTTCGTAAGTAATCATCTCGTTTGGAAAATGTTGACATCAAGAATTCGTCCCTTTCGAATTGAATATGAGAATATTGTAATTCTTTACTGTGGTGTTATAAAAGATAATCACTCCCAAAACTTGCTACGGTACTTTAATGTGTTGCTGTATATGACTGTTATTTATTTACGGCCGCCACGTTCGAAGTGGCTTTGGCATGCGTTTTATGGAGTTTACGAGAACGGTATGTCAAAACGCTGCAACCTCAGTTTTCCAAATCGAAAAAGAACGTGCCCGTTTTCGTATTCAAATGTTCTGCAATACAATTAAAATATATACTTTTAATGAAATCACTATAGAAATTAATTTGTTTTACAAATGCACCCAATTCTGTTTTAACACGCTTTAGAACAAGTTTGCTTTTATACGATTTCGTTCCATTTAGCACAATTAAAAAGATATTTGATTAATGTTTTAAAGAAATACATATATATATATACCAACCGAAGTACTTTATAAATTTATTTCTTTTTCTAATTTATTCTCATCATAATATAATCAGATAACTTGCTTTGTATGAATAATTTATTTTAAGTATTCTTGCAGTGTTGAAGGATATGGAATAATTCCCTTTTTTCTATATACTCCATGCCTTATATCAGCATTACACAGTTTTATCTGTAACGTATCTACCGTGTAAAAACATAATTATGTGTACTCGACTCAGACCACCAACAAATCCAAACTGAGGATTAAGAAAAGAAAAAATTCCGAGTCCGACTGTCCGAGTTAGTAGAGAACCAGAACTTTGTGCTCGGGCAGCTCTATTATGACTTATCAATGATTTGTATGTATTCTACAAAAAACGTCATAGTGATGGATGGCTTGATTATAAAAGTTAAACGGAAAATAAAAAGCGTTATACAATGATTGATGGTACTTTCTTCGAATTTGATTTCGACTCTGTTGTAAATATTTAGTCGTGTTCCACAAAGAGGTAGCATGATATAATTTAACGCAGTTTATTGAATTTTAATTGCTTTGCAAAAATAAACGCCATAGAAACTCACCATTGAAACTAGCCATACAAACAAATATGAAAGCAAAAATAACGGCATTCTCAATTTAAATTAGAAAAATAAGGAAAACATACCGTTAGAAAGTTTCTGTGTTCGACCCGGCTTTTAACGTTGTCAGGAAGAAGATTCCAAAAGTTTGTAGCATAAACGAAAAACTGTCTGCGTGACACAATCACGTTTCTATTTTGCCTTTTTTAATGTGATTGTCTTTTTGTGCCTTTGATGTTTTTTTTCTGCATTTTTTGCTTATTTTAATATATTCTAAAGGTTTGTTGAGTAACAAAATTGTAGAAAATTCGCGTTTGCATGTAGGTATTTCTCTGCAAGCATGTTTTTTACTAATTTTTATTTATTTTATTAGTATTTTCGAAGACTTACAAAAGACAGGTTTATTAAAAAGATCTTGGTAGTTCCATGTTACTTTAGTATACAAATTAAAGTTGTAACATGTCTGCCAGCAACGACAGTGCCACAAATAACCCTGTCAGCGACGATAGCGATACCTGACTGTTAATAACCGAAAAACTTAACGATCATCTCCTACCGAGTCACATCTGTCCCTTTACATTAGCCATTTATTCCACAACAAGTCTAACTGAATAACTATAACTAATTGTGCATTTACGTTCCTTTTCGTATTTTTTAATTACTGCCTTTTATGCCTTTAATAGTGTTATGTTCTGCCTTTTTTAACTTTTTTATGTCAACTAAATCCCAACCCTGCCCATAAGTAATAATTGCTAAAATAAGACATTTGACAAGTTTCAAGGGACAGTTCAACATAAGTATCACTGTGAGGGTAACAAAAGTCACATAAAGTGGCTATCAGAATACAAATTTTGTCAACGCCAATGTGTGTCACATTTTTGGATGACACGACTAAGAGAATAAGAATGTAACACTGGTTTAGCTATAGGAGTGGGGTTTAGAAGGAGTCCATCGAGTCTGGACCAACTGACCATTGATTTATGGTATTTACTTATTAGGTTACTAGTACTCTTAATTACGTTGAGTTCGAGTTAATTTAATGTCATCGATATATGTAAATGTTGTAAGAATAGTACGATATTACAGTGGGTAGATCATTAATACATATTACAAACAATAAAGGACCAAATATAGAAGCCTGAGGCACGCCGGCTACAACATTACATCTACTCTGCAATTGCATTGCTCTCTCCTGCGACAGAAAAAGGCATCTTGAAGCCTACTCATTCAACAACTTACACACAACCTGAACTAAGCAACATCAAAGTCATATCCTACTCTTAAAATATATAAAAAATTAAATAAACAAAAAATACTATAGATCCGAGTTGTTACACCATGGGCTGGGATTTTTCCTTTCTCTTTCGCCAGGAGTCAGCTACATCAACCTTACCTTAAACCTTTAGATGAAAAGCCCTGCGGTGAAGTCACTCATAGCACTCAATGCCGTTGGTAACCATATAAACAAAGCAATATCAAAGCTGTTTAGCATTTTTTTCAATTTCATTACAAAAAGCAAAAGATGTCAAAGATTTTTTAAAACAATGCTTTTTTTTCATTTACAAAATTAGCCTTTGTTTTGTTGAGAAAATATAGTATGAATCAATCCGAATTTGATGACAATGCTTTTTTTTTCATTTACAAAATTAGCCTTTGTTTTGTTGAGAAAATATAGTATGAATCAATCCGAATTTGATGATAAATATGTAATCTTTAAAATGTTAATTGTGTAGAAATCGAATGTGGTTGTCAAAAAAACATCTTGCTCAGGCTTGTAAATTTGAATAAGATATTAATCTTTTACCTTTTAGTAATCGTCATTTTCATGTTATGATCTGTAATGACCATATACTACCTCACCATTTTCAATAATTCATAATACAGAAATCTGTTCATAAATAATATAATGTCATTCATAGAACTACTCGATGGCGCAGTTGGTTAAGTGCCCGCCCTTGATTAGTGGGCTTCCCGAATCCCAGTGAAAGTAAATTTTATACTCTTTTATCTGGTTTTTAAAATCTGGTCCATTTGCCTTTGAAATCAAATTAACGGTACTATCACTGGAGTGGTCAATTAGTGGTAGTAGTCTGACTGTGTGTATGGACCAACATATGCTTTAAGGGTGCTGGTGAATTCACTAACAGCCCACCTACCATATCATTCACGATTTAATATTACCTGTATTAGACCTCAAAGCATTTCTTCCTATGAACAAGATGTCCTTGTCCTTAACTGCCGCATACTAATTTGTAATTACTATGACTGGCCATGAGATAAAATTAAAGAAACAATTGTACAGATAACCATCAATAATCATGGCTTAGAATAATTTTGCTAACTACTAGTGTATCGTAGACAAATGTACAATTTTCTATTTTTTGTTTTTGTTTATGTAAATGAGGAAGCAACTAATTCGAAAAATGTTCAAATCAAATTCAAACAATTATTGTATCTCTTGTGCCTATGCGTCGAACGAGAGTACATGGTTCTTAACTAAATTCAATTAGTCGCTCATCTTTGACGAAATTGAAGGCGGCGTGGAACTTTTGCGCATTGCTATTTCTGATATCTTCACTTGATGAAACGGCGAAACAAGCGAATAGAGATTCTTTACTTCTCAGATATACTGCAAATATTACTGATTGTGTAAAGAATATACCAGAGAGTTCCCTCAGTCTTAAGTTGAGATGGAATTGAGAATCAGAGAAATTACACGTGCGTAAACGTAATTGATTTTAAAAGACTGAAAAGTGTAATGTTTTGAATTAAAAATTTAAAAATGGGCCAAGACTTGCATAGCGAAACAGTGGGATAGTGTGGAAATGATAAATGCTATTGATTTAGCCGGAAAGAAGGGCTCTATAGAAACTGCTCGCATGCACAAATAACATCAGATCAACATTCACTGAACTTGATCGGTTTTAATACAATTGTCACACGACCTATTTGGCCTTTAGCCTTTGATTGATCGTACTAATAAAAATAACAATTGATTGTCACTTAATTTGATTGCAAGAAATTTTTTTCTGATATTATGACTGTGTGAGTTAAATGTGCTCTTCTCCATCTTTGCTGTTGTCTGAGAGAGGTGGGTTAGGTTTATTTCTTTATTTATAATATTATGTTGCGCATCGGGTTCATGTATGTTTTTTTATATTACTTGTTATATGTTATAAAATATTAATTTAAGGCTAGATGGAATTTTCATTGTCCACTAATAAAATAGTCTGGATTTTGATTGACTACCATTCACGTATTTCGCTTGAAAAAAAAATATTATGTCTTATCCCGAAGTTAATTGCCCGCTATGTAAACCTTTTCTGAGAAACAACAGAGAAAACCAAAAGTATAGAATACTTGTAAGTGAATTGAGCTGAAGAAAGAGTGCTTAAAAAGTGAAAATATAAACAATTGGCAAGTCCTGGTGCAGATGTATGAGGTTATATATATTATAAGATATAGTTTATGCTAAGCATGTCACATTATGCATATACCCTTCAAGAAGTAACTCAACTTTTATTTCTCAATAATATTTATAATCATATGTATGCTTATGTGCATTAATAGAAAGGTATACTTTTCATCGAATTTTGAGAAAAGTTGTGGTCTTTCTTCAAACATAGTGCACATGTGCGGCACATATCAAAACTTACTCAAAACAAATAAATAACTAATAGGGTAGTCTTTTCTACCGACATTAAAATATTTATGGTTTGTTCCATACATGGAACGATAAGTTTCTGGTGCAGAGGCATTAGCCCACAAGTCATAAGTCCATAATTGAATTCTAGGGACTTATGATCTACCTAATTAGGATGACCCACCTAAATGGGACATTAGTCCACAAAACGATTGTGGATATGTGATCCATCTAAATGGGTCATAAGTCTATAAAATTTATTGTCATAATTCAAAAAAAAAATTGCTATGGGTGGATCATTTTGTTTAATGAAATATTTAGAATGAAAAGAAGTAGATACACACATTATTGAATATTAATTGCACGTGAAAATTTCAAAGTGAAATTGAGGTGGAGGGGACATACTGCTCCATGGTTGGACAGGGGATTTGCAGGGGGGATGTATGCCCCCATTTCAATTTTACTTGTATGCATTTATATCGATAAATATATATGAAATTTGGGACTGCGAAAATTATTAATTTTTCTTTATATTTTGATTTTCCACTATGGACTTATGACTTGTGAACTTAGGTCCGTGCACCTAAGTTTCTAATGTAGTTTTGGGTAGCATTTATGTATGTATAAATTTCATGTTTTATTTTGTTATCTATTTGAGTTTTTAATTAACTGGCAGATTAATAATTCGGGCATCAAATTCAAAAAAACGTGTTACTGGTAATTTCGATGTAGAGTCAATAAAACAGTTTTATTGAACCTTGTTGTTAAGCTTATTTTTAACATAAATGTATAATTCCCAGTTTGTAGCCAATCCTTGCGTCCAATGGAAAACCTTTTGTGCAAGCTTACTTTTGAGTGAGTACGGAATTGCAAAAAGCTATACAGTGACGAGCAAAACAATCAATAAATTTAAAAAAAAATTTCACATGTGTATAATTTTGCACGTTAATTTTTGTGTATTCACCATTGTGTATAGATAAATTAGACGTATTATATTTTGTGAAATTGGTCGCCATTCAAACTTGGAATCATTCTGGGCGGTAGCAGGGACATTCTTTAACGTATTTTTAACGTCTTGTTGGAAAAACGATTTTTTTAATGATCTTGAAGACGTGTATAAAAGTGATGTACGCGAACGTGTTAATTTAAAAAATTATATAATAACATATTGAGAGGAACATCGTTTTGCTGTCTCAAAAAGGTCTTTAATTATGGGTCATAAGAAAGAGGTTCGGTCTATAATAACAATATAATAACGGTGGCGCCACAGTCCGAGGTCATGGGCCTAGCTTCTTCATCAACCACTTGTGTTTTGGCGCCATTTGTTGTTCTTTCACGAGATCGTGGGAAACCTGCCGTGTTTATGATGACTCCGATGACAATGTTTGAGAATGAAGGACAAAAAAATGTCCTCAAAACAACAGAAGCAAAAATGAGACAGGGTAAAAGCCACCCCTGGCTGCCGCTATGAAAAAAAAACAGCTATGTCCGAAGAATTATAAAAATATACACCTGACAGATTTACTGCAGAGAATATGAAAAGTGGACTGAAGAATGGAAATGAGCCAAAATCAAAAGGTTCTAGTCGGACGAAAACCCAAAACTTGAATCAAATCGAAAGTAAGGAAATAATTTTATTGATGACACACCACAAAAACTGAAATGATAAATCCAATTATGTTCGCCACTGTATATATGCAGTTGCAAACTGAGTTTTGATCTTTTAACCCTGGATGGGTATCCTTCCGCGAATCGCCTAACATCATTCTCCGCGGTTTCTCTTAATTATCTTATTCATTCCTTATGTGTGACTTTAACGATTGAGCACCTATTAATCGACTACCCATGGATTGCCCGTGAAAGATTCAAAATGATAAACAGGGAGAGACTTCCATGAAAAATTCTAGGAAAATTTACAAACTTCTAAAGACATCACTTAACTGCTAGACCCTTGGAAAGGGGTACAAAAGATCTCCTCAATTCAATTCAATATGAGTGACTTTTTTGACATTTATAGTAGCAATATTGGGAAATACATTTAGTTTATTATTTTAAAAATTCGTCTAAGACATTAAATTAAAAATCTTAGGATCATAGCTATCATAGTCTAAAGAGAGAATGAATTCAAAGATGCTCCTGGTCGATATGACAACGCATAAACTTTATGTGTGTAAGAATTTGTTAGTATACAAATTCTTGAATTACGTTGGCGCCAACGTCAGATAAAACGTTTAAACTGCTATTCAAATTCAGTGCATAACAGCTAGCAGACCTTTAAATCTGTACACATTTGTAGTACAAACAAGAAAATACTAAACATGATGTTACCTACATAAATTATGCAAGAAATAAATGAATAAGTGATCGTAATTACAAGTTGTTACATACATGATCGACATGAATAAAATCACTTCCCACTTCACTTCGCATAAATGTTTACAGCAACCTCCTTGTTTATTACGTAATTATTCTGTGTAAGGCTAATGTACCTGCCAACAAAAAATGCATTTCCATCCACATAGTGTTACCCGTGAAGTGCACTTAATCAAAAAAGCGCCGTTAATTGGAAACACTTAATTTGCATTAAAATTAAAAATAGAACATTGGCACCACTAAGGAATTCAACACAGAGTCTAAAAATAGAAGCGCCACGATCATTAAATACCTTGCCTCCAAGGCATAGCGCCAGCAATTATGGAGAAATGCGTAACGGAATGCCAATAAAATGCAGAAAAAGGGAGAGAAATCCCTACACACACACACTTACATTTACGCGCAGAGAGATGGTTTAAGAAAAAAATAACTAGGAAACGACTGTGAACAAGAGGCGACACATGAATTATGCATTACAAATTTTATCACTTTAACTAGTGAACAGCGTAGAGAACAGGTGCTACTCATCATCTACTCGTCGAGATCCTTGTCTCCATGTCTGATAATCTGGCTGTCTGGTTGTGTTGAGTAATATCCAACCATCGTTATGGTATTTCATATCAGCCGTCTGGTCTGTTCCTCTTACGACGTCAACAACTGCAATACAAGATGATTGAACCTATTGTTTTTTTTTGTTTTATTAATTCAGTGACCTCTACACCAGTAATAACAATTACTTGTATGAAGACATAATAATAGCACCCACAACTTAACCGAATCATCAAATTGAGTACTTAATTTAGAACAACCTGAATGTAGTGACATCTCGGTTGCATTTTTCAATTCATCAATTTTTAAATGAGGGAGACATCAATTATGTACATATATGTACATACGTATGTATGATTTAAAATGAATGAATTTGCAAATCCAATAAAAATTAAGAGAACACAACTCGAGAATAATTGGCAAAGATTATTGTGGCCACTGAGCCACCGAGCCACCCGAGACACCACAGCGATGAGTGAATTTCAAAACATTCACTTCAATTGCGGAGCAAAGGCCAACAATTAAATTCCCATCGGCAACAACAACACGATGTGTATAAGCGAGTGAATGAGTATTCAGTTGTCTCTAATAGAGCATCATTTGAACTTAAATGTGTGCGAGAGCACAGTAAATGGCGCTTTTTCAAAAACAAAATATAAAATAAAAGAAAATAAAGCTGAGTAAAATCTTCTCCCATTGTTTCGTAGCGTGTCTTCATTAGAGGAAAGCAATTGACTTAGGGGAATAAGAGAAGTCAACTACTTGGCGCCAGGCGTCATGCGATCAGATCTAAAACACTTAAGAATGCTTTGACAAGCAAAGTGCGTTCGTACGATTAAATGCGATTAAAATATATTAACACGATGGACATGGACTCTGGCGGACAACTCAATTAATCAGTTGATTTGTTTCCGTTGCCTCCTCTACACTCTCATGCTTGTGTGAGTGTGGGGTTTTTTTTTTTGGTACTTCTTACGAGAGAGTATGTGGGAAAGGAGGAGTTATTGAATAGATGTGGTTACCTATTTGTGACTAAGGAGTACACTGGTCACACTTAAAATGAAAGCTTAACCCCCTGTGATGGAAATAAATGCTCTCAGTGGCAAAATAATTTGAGTCTGATTTTTTTAAACCTATATCGTAAATTTACTATTGATTTGTATTTCATAAATGTTTAATGCCTCTATGTAAGGTTTGTGTATTAAAGACAAAATAAGTACGAACATTCTTGAGATAAGGTTGTATTAAAGGGGCAACAATGTTGCGCCAAGTATTGATTTAATTTGCAGTTGAGTCTAAAAAGAAATTAAAAATTTATATATATTTATATTCATGAATGGGATACACAATAATGAGTCATAAAGAAGTAAGGTCTCTCAAGACGTGTTATCACGCACTGGTATTATTACTTGCAGTTATGAAATGAAAACAAATGCGATACGCGAATGGCGGCAGGCGCATTGTAGAATAGAATGACTTTCACACATTACATTGCTTACGTACATAAATATCTATATGTGTGTATATTTTTGTTTTTCATTGTAGATCCATACCGGAGCTGCCATTCAGAGGTCTATCGAACTTGGAATTTTTAAGTCTTGCTGAAAACGATTTGGATGCGATACCTAAGCACGTGCTGAATCATTTGCCAAAGATATCCACTTTGGATTTAGGTAAAGGGCGAATAAAATCGGTTATGAAAGACGACTTGAAGGGAATCCCCAAGGCTCGTTACTTAATTTTGGTGAGCAACAATATTACTCGATTGGATAAGGGTGCATTTCCAGTTGGTCTGAGCTCTCTACATTTGGGTCGAAATCAAATCACCACTCTCAATGGCACACTGCGTGATCTTCATGAATTGGAGTCTTTATTTATCAACATGAACAACATTCGAACATTGGACAATGAGTTGCCGGATGCCCAAAGTCTCAAGTTGATGTTAGCGCAGAATAACAGCTTAGAGAATCTACCACAAAGCTTTAAAAACATGCCAAATCTCGATTCGCTGTTCTTTCAAAATAACAAGTTGAAGTCACTGGATGGAGTGTTCAAAAATGGGAGAAAACTAAAAGAACTAAAGGCATTTCACAACCAAATCGAATACCTAGCCGAGGATGAGTTTCTCGAAGCAGAGTACCTAGAAGTCTTAGATTTGGCATACAATAATATAAAATCTCTGAACAAATCCTTGCTACCAATGAAACGGTTATGCATATCAAATTTTTCGTTCAATGAAATGGAGGAGTTTTCTATGAACGAGATCCGAGGCTTGGAATTTTTGAAATCATTGGATATTTCTTACAATAAAATTCGAAAACTGACGGGACGACAAGAGAATTTGATTGATCAACATTCGTTCTTGGTGGATCTACATCTGCATCACAATCGACTGAAATCGTTGGATGGTGCTCTTATGGGCTTAAATAAGCTTAGGATACTTAGTCTGACGCACAATCAAATCGAACGCATTCTACCAGATGATTTCATTGGTATGGAGAGCTTGGAAATTTTAGATTTGTCACACAATCAATTGCTGACCTTGGAGGAAACTTCAACAGTGAGTTTATTCAGAAATTTTACTTATTTAACTTTGAAAAACTTTTACGTTGCAAAGTATTGTTAAATTAAAATTTGATTTTTTTTAAATGTTGCCACCTACCATAAATTCCCAAAACAAAAACCCCGCCAAATCTCAAAAAATCAATGTTCCACACCTTCCGTTACTGATTAACTGCGTTTTTTTATTTTCAGACTGTTCTTCCCTCATTGAAAATATTAAAGGTGGCATTCAATAATTTAACAAAATTAGAAAAGGACTTCCATGGCCTACCAGTCCTTTGTCAAGCCAATTTGATGCACAATCAAATTACATCTGTTTCCGCAGATCTTGTGTCCAAAACAAAGTGCTCAAATCATGGAGTCCCAGGCAAACTGGAGATATGGCTAGAAAGTAAGTTTACATTGACAAAACATTACATTTGCAATGGTTTTAATGATTAATCAAATTCTATCAATAGATAATCCTATAATGTGCGATGACGAGCGATTGAACGAACTTTGTGCAATAATGGGGTCACAGGAGGCTCGTATACGTGGGAAGTCACAATGCTACGAAAACGATCGTGAGGTTTGTCCTGACCCACAAATTATGTTGAAAACTTCACTCACAGAAAAATTGCCACTACCACCGCTTTATCAAGTTATCATCCCCAACTCTCATCTTTACAGTAAACCTTTGCCTCCAATCATTGCACCAATTGTCGCCCCTTATATTAAACCAATACCACCGCCAACTACAACAAGTACCACAACTACGACTACTACTACAACTACATCCACAACCACACCAGCATCTACAACTACAGAATCAATTCCAAGCACAACTCCCTTACCACCACCACCAACAACATCATCAACAACAACAACGACGGCTAGCACAAGAGCAGAAACACCAACAGCCACTGTATTTACACCTCCATCCGTTATGTCAACAAATAAGACAGCGGAAAATATTTCATTAGCAGTTCCTACTGAAATTCAAACTGAATATGCTACCGTTAAATATATTCCAATTTTACAGGACACCTCGGGGCATTCGAATATCTCCGATGGCGACGATAATTCAGTGCATGAGGAATACTCCCCAGTAATCATCACTGATTTACAAAATTCACAAAGGCTTTTAATGCAAAAGGAACCGCCCGAATCACCGTAAAATGATATAGTACAGTGACAGTTGCTAGTAGTGCAACCACGGAGCGCAAATGTTTAAGTTATTAATACATTTTTAAGTATAAGTTGTTTTTAGTTATTATAATTATATTATTTTTATTATTAATATTACTTTCGTTTTTTTTTACATTAATTTGAGATGAGAATTATAAAATCGAAAATTCTTATTATCACACCACAAAAAACAATAAGAAAAAGAAATATGAGAAATGAAAACAATGTAAATGAACTCTGTAGGTGTTTATTGTTTGTTCGTTTTTGTTGAAAATGTGTGCACGCAGCCTGTAGGAATGCTTAAGAATGCAAATTAGAGCCAATCCAATAGAAAAAATTCTGAGAGATGTTAGTACAGTACTGTATAGTTTGGTAGGAAATAAAAAAGAAAAATATTTTTCAAAATATGTTGTTTTCTTCTTTCTGCTTTTGCGGCACCGCAGAACATAGATCATTATCATGATCGGCTATAGAAATTCGCAATTCGACCATATTAGAGAAATTTACGGCAAATGACAATTGATAGAATATAAACACATACGATCATTGAACTCGGGTAGGATCTGTATTTACAGCATTCTACTTACAGATTTGGTACGACTCTTTTAAAGCTTAATTAAATTGAAAATTCTTTCCTTCTCTGAGCTTGATGATCAATTATTGTAAAAAAAAAAAGCTTTAAAAGAATTTTTTTGATACAGCTTCGTCTCTGCACATCACTATCTCAATTTGATAATCTTTATAAAAGGTAATAGATTTTCGATCTGTTGTATGGTTCTGATATTTGCTGTAATCCATTCCTGTAGTGGTTGGTGCTTAAGCTTGAATCTTCTGTCTAAGCTACATATGACTTCAAGCATGTAGCTTAGCTCAAACCAGCAACATTATGGTAACGCGACATTCACGTCGTTTTTTCTCGTCTTTTCTTAAAAATTAACTAAACACTAAACATGAAACTTTATAAGCACAATTTTTTATTTTGTGGTTTTTTAATTTTTTCTTTGTTTCTACCCGGCAGAGAATACAGACATTTTCAACGTCTCTGTTGAAACAATCAAAGTTTTTTTTCATGCGTGGCAAAAGTCTATTTTGAATATACATATGTTCTCATAGGAAAGAAATTCACTGTAAACTGTAAATAAATAATGAATGCAAGACACAGCTTAACATCGCATGTTACGTATTTTCATGTTTTGTTAACAGAACTTATGCCATTAATCTTGAATTACATGTGTCCATGGATATACATTGAATGAAAAAGTTATTTTTTCAAAAAGGACCTATGCCCTTATTAGTGTCTGTACATAATAAAAAAAAAGGTAAATTGGTTGAAAATAACGTTATTCGTTAAAAAGAGAATTTACTGGTTTATGTTCCACTCTAGAAAAATATGAAATGTTTCAGCTTTTAATCTGGTTAAAGACAAGTCCCATAGCAATACCGAAGGAAACATTAATCAAAAGATATTGTCACATAAACGGCTGTTCATGTACAACCAAATATTTTATACAAAAAAAGCGTTGAAAGAAATTTGCTAGGTTATGAATTTTAACAACAATAAGTTAGTTTACAATTCCATCTTATGTTGGGTTTCATATATCATTTCGTTGTTTCAAATTCTTCTCACAAGTTCCTCTTCGTACACACACATTAGGATTTTAGGTTTGCTATCAGTTGGGTTGGGGATATTTTGTTATTACTTCCGTTGGCGGACATTCTTCCATCTTACCAAGTGGTGTATGCTTGCAATTATCTCATCTCCGCAAATTTCAGAAGTTGCGAACTTTTTCTACCGATTTTACTTTGTTGCAGTTCCTGGTTGAGGGCAGGGCATGTACACATAGAACAAAATTCCCAACATGTCGGGATGCCAGCAGCGGTCCTTGTCGATGCACAGGTCATTTTGATATACAGCCTTTCCCGGCGCCACCTAGATAGCACCACTTATGGGGTGAACTAATGTGTGCATCGAACTGCGATCCATGAAGTACGCTGGATAGATGCGCGAATGATAAGGAAAACAGAGTTCAACATGTATTGCAGCTGTCACAAATAGTTGCGCATATTGGCATGCGGAAAACGGTTAAGGTCGAAGATCAGAGACTTTAAACTGTTATCGCCTCATACATATATGCACACGCCCGGCTCAGCTTCATCAGGCGCACCAGGACACCATCACTACAGCTAACAGGATCTTCGAAATAGAATCGAATTAATTTCGAATTAATACTCCTGGTTCAAGGAGGGGCAGACCAAACCTTCGGTAGGAAGACCAAGTTATCGTGGACGCAAGACAGCTTGAGACCTGAAGTTTTTCTGATGTATAGTTTGATATGGGAAGAACATCAACGATCATTCAACTTGAGATTATTACGCAAACCCAATCACATCCCAGATACAGTTTATTTATTATATATCTCTAAGGAAACATTAATACACGTTTATCTATGTAATGTAATTATATAGTTATCACAAATCTATTGGACATAACTGTTTTGGCTTCTCTCAGAATCACTATAAACAATTCTGCGTTTGTCTCATTTACCATTTAACCGCACGCTATTTACACAGATTCAATCCCCAACTTAAGACTATATTTATACATATATAACAAGAAATAGGAATTCCCTCATAAATACTTTTGTCATCCCAATTTCTGATCACTCCATCTCTGCCAATGATGCCTCTTTGAAGTCTTCTGTAAGCTCCTCCACTTCATCTAGATCGGCCACTAGTTCAACGCTGTAACGGATTTTCTTGTTTCGCAAATAGCTATTCGAATTGTCAAATACAGCAATGTCTACAAAAAAAAAGAAGAAAATCAACAAATTAATATGAACTCAAGTAACTGTGTCAAGAATTAACGCACAAGTAGAGTTTGGTCGACAGTTTATAAAACCGATTTCATCCATTTCATTTGAGTACACTGTGGCTAAGGGGATTTCGTTTGTCTTTTCGCCAGTTCTCTTGTCGATGCTGTAAATGCCGAATTTGATGTCATAATCAGTTGTCCTGAACTCCCACGTGAGCAGTCGGTCCTTAGAATTTTCCCCAACCTCAAATTCTAACTTTAACTTCTTGCCTTTATTCACTGTTGTTTCTACGAACGTCTTCGAATTACTGCTGTCATCACTTTGTTGAGTGTACAATTCCTTGGGAATTTTCCCACCGAACTGGATCTAGAAGCAGATGCAAATCAAAAACCATCGCAATGGTGAATCAGTGGCAGTCAGCTCACCAACGATTTGCATTCCGGATCGCCATTCTCATCCACAAGGGTACCCCCATAACACTTCGGGAAAGCAGCCGGGTCGACATGCGAGAATAAATGTGGTTTCCATTTGTCTGAGCCAGTTTTGTATATTTTAATCTTGCTCATAGTGTATTCGTCCAGAAACTTCTTAATAAAATTAAACGCCACGGAAAATAGTTTTGGGGCTAAAAGTAAACATGAGTTTCACATTCAAGAAAATTTCTGCCAGCTCACCATTCACAATATAGCACATTTTTAACAGTTCCGGATAGTTGGCTTCATACTGCTTCATCATGGTCATGATCAATTCAGCGGCTGGTCGCCATGCATACTGTTTGATATTGAAGTGCGCGACATCGAAGAATACGACTAGTTGTCGAGCCTGTGGTCCATGCTTTTTACTGCTCTCATAGGCAGCCTTCATATATCGATCCAACAACAAGACGGTGTATTTCTGAAATTCAAACTTTGTGACACAATGAAGCATTCCCCACATGTCCAATCCATAGAAGGGACAAACGATTACTAGAAAAGAAAAACAAAAAAATGATTAAAATCTTAAAATGTACTTCTGTTTGTTTTCCTACTTGGCGATCCTTCATTGTCATAGCCCACGAGCCCGGATGGAACGTAATCGATTAAGACTTTCGGACACTCCCATTTGTCCATGTTGTCAACATTCCACATGGCACGTGTTTTTAAGCTCTGCAAATGCTCACGGATAAATTATTTATTTCTTAGCTGGATTTAACTTCACTTACGGTTCGCAACATTTTCTCTGCAGCTTCTGCGTTCCATTTTCTTGCTGGAAATATAAGTGATATGTTAGTGTATAACATTTTTTTCGATAATATCGGTAGGACATGACTCTATTGCGCACGAATGGCATAAGAATAGGATTTAAATACAATAGGCAAAAATACGGAAGGCAAAATTATGATATTTAGGCATGTGCTCCATATACATATGTACATGTTTTACATCCATTCATATATGCATGTAGTCAAAATTAGTTTTCAGCTCTCTTAAGCATGTTAGAGACTCGCACTGTAATTGTTCATTGCAAGGCAACAGAAACTCGACATAACTATGCAAGAATTGATTAAACGGAGTCATGGAGAGCTTCAGCAAGTTTGATCATTGTTGTAAAATTGGGTGTTGTAAATAAAAATTGAGTGAGTGTGCCGTCACCATTTTGGAGGTGACACGCTACGCACACCATCTGGTGTGAATACAAGTAGATTTCGAAAAGTTTAACGAAAACCTCAGGAAACTCACTTATTTTGAGAGTTAAGTGTTCCCTCCATTTTCGTGTGAATAAGGATGGAATGTTTTGAGTGTACACTTGAAGATGTTGAGCGTGCATTGAAGGTAACTTCAGAGATAAAAAAGTTTGAAAAATAGATATTGTTTCGTTAGAGGATTAATTGAAAGATCCAAAAACAGAGATTGGGAATGGAAGAAGCCAATTTCATAAAATGTTTACAAAATTTATCTGTGCTTGCGGGAAAAAGCTAAACTCCAGGCTTGAAAAATTAAAAAGCGAGATCATGAAAGCTGCGGAAGAAAAAAACATGGAGGCCCGCGTCTATTCAAAATGGGACAAGAAAAAAAACTTCCAATGATTTCCCTGTGTCTCCAAAACGCCGTGAATTATAGATCTTTGTTTTTGGAGATTGTATGTTTAAAAACAGCAAATTAATATTCCATTATATATCCAAGATTTCATAAAGAGTGTCCATATAGTACTGATAGTTCTTCAAATATTTATATTTCAGCAGCTTTCAGAGTTACCAACGACTTAAGCCACCAACGGCTGTCCGCCGTTCATCTGAAGAGAGAGAGAGAGAGAGCGAGAGAGAAATAGAGAGAGAGGCCACAGCAGAAATGAAGTATTACAGAGATAGCCGACCTCACAGCTGATTGCCCCCTAGCCCATCGACGAATTTAAGTGCCTTTTTGACGGATATTCATCAATTTTTGACGGTTATTCACGAAATAACGTAAATGCCGTTTTCTGATTGGTTTGGTTTTTGGATTTGGTTTATGAACACGTTTTAAAAAACAGTTGCCAAAAATGGAGGAAAAGAGTTGCCAAAAATGGAGGAAAAGAGAGGTAGAAGTCGGGCATCTCTGTAATACTTCATTTCTGGGCCACAGATAGACAACGTCTATATATCGGAGCTGTGGTGGCGAGAATCGATGCAACTCTTGAAGTTATGAAGGAAAATTTTGCGACTGGTGATCTCACAACGAACATCCATCAATAATTGGCGTCGCGATCATGGGACAACGTCAAGTCCTTCAACTACGCTGATAAATTAACCAACAGAAATAAGAGAGCAAGGAGATATACAATTTCGTTCGAAAAAATAGAGATTAGAAGAATTCGTTCTTATTTCACACATGCAAAATTTGACTGACCGCTTGCATCACTGCTAGGAAATCCGATGCGGACATTTGATTGATGTGCTATTCCATACATAATGCTATGAATATAGTTTCAAAATATAGTTAGAATCTATTTTTTAGTTGTTGTTTTGTTTTAATTTGTTTTCCCATTGTTCTTATCTGGTCACGCTGGGCAATCGGAAGAAAATTATAAAAACAATAATGGCAGCCGTCACATGCGATTATGTTTGATTAACAAGCATGCGCTTGACATTTATTCTATCCCAACTGTTTTTGTTTTGTAGAAAGTTGTCATACAAAAGCGACTAGTTTATGATAAGTTTCCATTATGAAACCTCACCTATTGTGACACTTACCCCGGAGCCAACGAAGAAGATAGTAGTCATCGTGTTCAGGTTGAATTACATCTGCAACACTGCGGCGAAACTGGAATGATAAAGAAAACAAAATGATTAGGTCAACCTCGGAAGTCGATATTAGGCAAATTTTGTTATTACTCGATCGAAAGATGTAATTAATCTCGTCAACATCCAGGCTAGATGGATTTCCTTTTTGGTCCATTCAATTATATACATACATCACGCACTGATAACAAATATGTCTGTATCTGCGTAATTATGCTGAGAGTTTAATTTTAATTGAAGTAGAATAATCTGTTTGTCAACTAATGACGCCCCATATCTGTTTTGATTGCCGCATTATATTTAACGATTTGCCATCTAAAACGTGTGCCCGTGCGAATAGGAAAAACTGGTCTTTCAGAAGTAGTCGCTTGCATGGCCTGCTTGTGGACAAAGTTCAGACTATATGCATCTGCATGCTTACAGCACAAAGATACTAATCGAAGGAAATCAAAGTTCAAAGTATGTGAAATTAATAACTGCGAATTGTAATTACATATATCCGGGCATTTGCCATGAATACATGCACATGGTTTGCCAATCTTAAAAATACGAATTTAGTATACGGTTGATATTAGCACGATTAGCTATCGGAATTGGTGGTGGCAATTTTATAAAAGTAAAACTTATATTTAATTTGTAGAGTCAAGTGAAAGTTTTGATGACATCACTTCGAACTAATTAAATATAATACGCACATGAAAATGAATATGTTGGGGTCTTTGTATCGGAAGGCGAATCTTTGGTCGCTATTTATTTTGTTTGCTAGATTTGTTAGGTAGACCTCATCAGGACTGTTGATATTGCTATTATCAATCAGACAAATATGAGTCACATTTGTAGGAACATAAACAGATGTTGCCTGCCATGATGGAAATAGTTCCAAAATAAGAAATTCACTTTTGATGCTATTCCACCAAAAAGTGTAGATCCAACTAGACGATCAATTTAAACATGCCACGATGAAGATTGTAAACAGTTCTCAGAGACAAAATTAACTGTGAATCAAGACCACCATTCCCATACACCCGCTTTGTGCTTCGAATGAAGTGGGTTCTGAATTATGTCACTTCCTGGTTATGTACTCATACCCAAAAACGAACTCATGTGAAGAGGTGTGACTGGTCTAACACCTTGTATTCATTTGCCGCACGAGCGATGATCCCACCAGACAAAACTGTGATTATTGCACAAGTTTGTGTTACTGCTGCCATAACCTTATAATGTTTTATTTTTAATCATGTCCGGTGTTCATGAGAGAAAAAAAAAGAAAAAAGAAACCGAAATAGATACAAGCTCATAATGAATAAAAAAATACGGCTTTGAGGTCAAAGACATTTTCCCCTCTTGTCCATTGCATTGTCATTCTTCAGCATTAATTTACATTTGATACCTTGATTCACCTTACCACCTCAGTGTAGACACATACACTATTCCTATGCATACCCTTGGCTCATCGAGGTAATACAATCTGATCGTAGCGCGGTATAATTTTACTCATTTCCCGTCGACGATAGATTCAAAGTGTATTTGGTTTTTGGCATTAGTTTTTTTCTGGAGCTTTTGATTTGCAAATCGTTTGTTGATTCTCTTTCGGTTGACAAGTGCAGTAATTTGAGATGATTGCATTTACGTTTGTATGCCTGCCTCACGTGTTTCATTGTTTATATTCACTTTCAACTTTAACTGCCGGTTGGTTTTTTTTTCGTGTTGGCAGTCCAAGATCTAGTTGCGAAACAACTTGTGTGTTAACCGTTACCGTGTTTCACGTGTAAACAACTGCTGCACTATGTTATAAAGCAATACATTTATTTTTTCTGAAAATAATTCTGTCGCTTAATCAAACTAGTTGAAGTAGACATTTTTTAGTTTCTTATAGTAGCGTCAGATTTCTAAGACGCTAGTAAGTAAACACAAAAGGCAGAGTTCTCATTTAGTTGAGACAAGGGAAAGATCTTCGCTTTTGGACTCAGTAAGCACAACTTATACTTCATAAAGCTATTCACTTTCTTGTGTTTTTTCGTCTTCTACTGATAAAATATAATTAATGGAAGAAGATAAAACAAGAAAATCAATTCATTAACAAGTAGGTTCACTTGAGTGTTGGCATGCGAAATTGATTATTCCGCAGTCTTAACGTCAGGGAACAAACATATAAAGAAAATATATTTTTGAATATCACAATATTGGCGAAGAAGTTTAAACAATTCAAAGCATACACCATGTTTAAAAATCACTGGTCTACTTACTAACTTTACTTCGATCTTTTGAATTGGCAAGTAAGACAAGTGGATATGCACTTTTACGTTATATTGAATGTTTATATGTGGCGGCATTGTACGGGCTGTAGCCCTATATTATATATTATTATATTAAATGCTTATAACCTTTGCCTTGTGTTCAAGAATCCAACGGATAAGTTCAAGATCTAAAGGTTAAGCCACTAGGCAACTCAAGGTATAAAGATATAAATTGAATATACAATATTTGCGTCATCTCTGACGGTAATATTCTTATGATCTCCAGTAAATTTCCAATAATACAGGAAATTAAAGATCACACATACACAGGTAATATCTGCAATTAGAGTTACACGCTTCAATACAAAACTTGTTTCTTCTCTACACAAACTTTGAACTTGAATGTAGCTACCACTTCCTCACCCTTTCCTCAAGTACTTGTTTATCATGACCTTCAGTTTGGATTAATTATACTCATATACATTTGCATTCTATTAAGAAAGAAATATACATTTAGACTTCTTCAACGTGACTCGCTGAAAGACGATATTTAATTAATCGTGCCGTTAAGCAAGTAAATCCTATTTTGTTGCTGGAGCTAATCGTTTGGCGTTATTTTTACAATTATAAGATCGAGTTCGGCTTACTACATCAAGAATTGAATTGTAGCATATTATGGGCAGATATTACACCGAAGGTTATTATTGTTACGATTGTTAACACCCTGTTTTCTTTGATGACGTCTAAAAAATATACGTGGGTATTTTTATGTCTGAGACATCACAATGAAATTGAAAGTAAGATACAAGTTGGATATGTACATGAAAAAATAGTTAAACCCGTTTTTAAAAAATATGACAGTCCAGTCATTGGTCTTTAACTACTACAAATTTTATTGTAATTGTTAATTGCTAACTTTAACATAAATGAAAAATTATTACACCTTGAAATAATCAGCCTTGATAGCAACAAATTGACAATGAGCAAAATACATTTCTTGCAGTAGACAACTATCGGCTTTGACTGGAGGTGTTCACGTACAAAAAATATTGCTTTAATGGGGAGAGGCTATTTTAGAAAGATGTCATGGTTTTTTGGCACCAGCATATGAAGTAAAATGCAATAGTATAAAGATAAATACGTTTCTGAAGTTGTGTATAATCAAATTGATTTTAAGTCGGCAAAATGTCATTCAGATTCCATTAAAGATAATATTTATTTAATAGATATATGGATGCATGTGTGTATGCAAAAGGTAGGCAGGTAGGTGTGTGACTAAAAATTGCTCTTTGATGCCAACAGATCGATACTTCTGTTGCCGTCGAGTAACAATCTCAGAACAAGTTGAACATTCCATAAATACATTTGCATCAGTTTTTCAAACATGTGAAATATAATTTCGCAAGTGTAGACTCGCTTTTAATTGAGAGATATTTATCAAGCATGTATTTTTTTTTTTCGTAGTTTTTGAGCAGTATGCATTTTCTAGTTTGATTTCGATTATGCAATCAGGTGAATATCGATTTTTCAAGGTCAGTGTGTATTATTTTCGCTCACAAGCAATGGTTAGTATAAGGACTAACAATGACCACAATTTAAAGTGCCAATTGCCAAATGACTAAACGACTCGTAAAATGATTACTTTAACGATTCAAATGATATTTTTTTATGCATTGGCGTAGACATGGAAGTATCATTTCTGGCACTTGTAAGTCTAAACTTCGATATATCTGACGTTCGGGGAATACGCCATCTAATAGAGCTATTGTTTCAGCAGTCATGTGCGATGTGACGTCGCGTTGTCCCGCTGAAACCAAACGTTCATCGCTGTCGTTTACATCAATACTATCAATTAGGAGTAAATTAAAAGTCTTCAACATCGTTCCATAAAGCTGTTCATTTACGTTAATTTCAGTCGTACCAGATCCAATTTCAAAATAATATCCAGTGCAATAAATATACAAAAGATTGAAGATGCTTCCATTCCGTAACATATCTTAGAATGATTAAATTGTGAATATTAACTTCTAACTCAAGAGATTTCAGATCAAATTCCTCATTCGAGTCGAGTGAAACTTTTTGTATAATTTTATAAGTACAATAATTCGGTTTTTAGCCTGATTGGACTATACTTAGGGAGATACATAACTTTGAGTGGAGCATGTCTATCTGCATGCTAATCGCAGTTTAGAAGTCAGTGCAGAAAACTTGACGGAGGCTTCGCCGAAAATATGAGAGACATTTTTGTTACAACAACAAATTCAAGTTTCAGCGTCTGCCAATGAATTATTATGGATATGAGATAATCCAGTCAACCATTTTCTTAATAAACTGCGTGCAAACTTATTGTATTTTTTTTAATATTTTGGTATACAAACCTTATAATGTTTTTCTGACACACATATTCTTTATGTTGAAAAACATCTCTTATTAATGATTGTAATGTGTGTTCGCAAGAAAAAAAGTTATAAAAAACCTCTCAAAAAACTGCTATTTTTTGACGTTCCAATTAGGTCTAGACCATTAATTTCAAAACTTAGCCCAAATTAGCATGCTAAATAAAATTGTATTCTGGGCTGGACTGAAATGAAACCCTGTACTCATATGTTAAAATTTACTTCCCTTGCCCCTTAAGATTGTTGACAACGTCGTCGATGGTCTCAGGTCTAGTTAGGGGGCCATCAGCTGTGAAGTCGACCATCTCGACAATACTTCATTTCTGGTAGCAACCATCGTATCATATGCCAGGTCCGACTGTATGTTATGTTCACCGTCAAATGCAACACAGTTTCATTGATCAGAATATTCGTTCATTTCGAGCACAATTTGTGCTCGTTTGTGGTTTCAAACAACTCGTGCGAGTGTGTATCGGTCCAGATTTAATAATCTAGTTTTTTCTTATCAAAGGCCATTGCAATTATAGTTCAATGCTTATAGTTCAACCTTGATCTTATACTATCAAGCTTTTACTTCTTTCTCGGAATTAGTAGTTTTAGCGAGCTTCTTCATAGATAGCCATGGATAGACCACATTCCTATCTGTACGAATGCATATAAGCACATATTTATCTTCACAAAGGTGCGTGAGACCACACACATTATAAGTGGAATTAATTCCATCAACTCTGTTTGAAAATGCACATGATTTGTATTTTATTTACTTACACAAAAGCAAATGGAACGAGATGAAGATGCAAAGGTAAATATTTCCGTTTTTGTCGATTAAAAATTAAATATTTGTCTATTGAAGCCGTCCTTAAAACTTAAGTTAAACGTCACAAATTAATGTTCATACCGCGACATAAGAGTTCATTTCGAGCATCAAGGTCAGAAATGTATTAACAAGCCCATAAAATTAATTTCATCGAGTTCTTCTGTTTAAAAAATAATATTTTATGTTGTGCTAAACGAATTCTCTCTATTGGCTCTGCCGGTCAGGTGTGTTATCTTGAACAATTATGTTGCTTCCCATGTATGCACACGGTCGACTGGTTCTCGATAAGTAGTTCCCCAAAAGTTAATTGTTGTCGTTTGAAGCTATGGATTTGTGTATTTTGTAGTTAAAAACAATCTCCATACGAGCTCCTTCATAACTCGGTTTCGACAAACTGAAATCATACGGCGACAAATCACACGATCTTTGTTGCTAGTATATAGCACCCAAACACAAAATAATTCGTCCAGTAAGTCTTTCAATGTTCAATCAAGGATTTGACGCTGGCGCCTTCGTGGAGGACGACAACATTAAACTACACACCTCGTTTGCGTCCTTATGCGAGAAGGGGGGAAGTACTTCTGTCTGTAGCGACAGCCAAGCTGTGCTTGACGCCTTTCTCAACCCTTTAACCACTTCCAGGGTAGTTCAGGAATGCAAGTCTTCTCTGAATTTGATCGTTAAATTCGACATGTCTTGTCTGTCCCGGGCCACGACGGGATCACTTCAAACAAACTTCGACAAAACAATCGGAGGTGGCATGACTCTCCAGGATGCAGACAAACCAAGCGCATGCTCCCTAAAGTCTATAAGAAATCCTCAGTATTCTTGTTATCTCTTGACAGAAGAGATGGAAGGCACGACGACACTATGTTGTACTTCCTTTGCTATTGTCTTGCCTTTGTCCAGATGGCAGTGATCCAGTGCTGATGATGTGAAAGCTGATAATGTAGCCTCATCATCACAGAAGTGTCTTCTGGTCTGCCTCTAGAATACCAAGATGTTCCAGCAGAACTAGGTTGCTACCTGTGGTCCTAGTGTACAATGGACCACTTTTTTAGTCTGAGTTCTACAGTGTAGTGTTAAAAACGTCTTGGAAAGTGTTGGAATACAGCTCAAATAGGTCGTCTTGTATGAAATGCAGCCCATTTTTGAAACTACAAGCCTTAAACACACTTCATACATTTGAGGCCGAAGAAATTCACGGTGCCTGTAGCGATAAGAAATACGATGACGTAACACTATCCTCATTTTCGAATAAGAATGGACCCATGACTCGACTTGACCAAATGCAGCCCATAGAGAGACTTTTTGGGGACACTTTAAACAGTTGCAGGTTCTTTTTGAATTTGTGATCATAAACTTCAACAATCAACGTATACACCGAGCGATTGATGAGGCTCATCTCTAAAATAATTTTGTGAAAATTGATCATCTATATGCTGATATTCAAAATCTCAATCGGTACCTTATGTGCTAGTTATTCCGTAGTCAGCTCCAGTCAGACTCCAGTCCAAAATAGCGTAAGATAAGCTCAATTTCTATGCCCCTCATCAAATTGATAGAATTATGATAGATCTTGAAGCGACAGCCGTATTTTCAGTAGAGCGTGAGATCTGTAACAGACCTAGTTCATTCGAATCTTTCTTACAATTTTATCTACAGTTGACGTAGATAGACGATTAAGATAACCGTAACCTGCTCCTAATGCGTGATACGTACCACTCACCTTTTCGTGACTCTATTTCTGCATTGAGTTTTCACAATTTTAACAGGTTCAACAATTGTTAAATGATCCATATTGTGTTGAGGAAAATTTTTAGCTAAACATTTACAGCCCCGAATAACAGTTCGATTGTTAAAACAGGGATACCAAATCTCGTCCACGAATTTGGAGAACCCAAGATGTGTATATAGCGCACACAAAACTGCATATTGGATTAATGCTTACAATCAGATAAACCTTCAGTTATACCGAGTCGATAATTTTCAACTGTGCAAAGAAATAAGAGTGCGGTCAAAATAACGACGTTGCATCAATTATTTTGGGTTTGAAAAAATAATAACTCTCGTAATTACTAGCTTACTTGCTTGCATGCGTGCTTTCAACCATAAACGTTTCGAACAGCACTAGATAGAATCTAACGGCCATGAAGAGCGAACTCCATTTTTTTTTTTCATTGAATTCGTGTATATGGCTGAGATGTTTGTAAACAAACAGCTGGAGCCTATTCACCGTAGCATGTGTACTCAACTACGAAAGAAACGCAATATGATTCCACGTCCAATTCGTGCGTATAACACCAGTCGGTAACAGTTTCATCATAGCACTTCCTGATCAATTTGTATTCAAAAGAGCAATACAATTTCACCGATGAAATTAATTAAATATTTTATACAAGTATTTGTATGGAGGACATTTATGGCAGTTTATATTCAAGTGAGACGCATTTTCCTAATTTGTTTGTTTACTCCCAGGCACAGGACTAAATGTGATTCTAAGCGCTTTGTCAATCGAGAAGTTATTATTTTAAGAACGTACTTGATTTTAATTGCGGGCTGTAAGTCTGTTGTAGGTTGAAAGGAGAATTTGCAAAAAACAAACATCTTTTCCAGTGTAAGGCAGGCATTGAGATATTGAAGACATTCAACAGGAAACAGCGAATAATGGAAATTATTCAAATGGCTTTTTTTCCAATGTACACAGGGTCAAAGTGTTTATTTGCTGCAAAGGGACAGGTATACGTGCACTAAGAACAAAGCTTAACTAGACTTTAGATTCAACAATATTCATGATTAATGATTCACCAACTATTCCCATTATAATTGCATATAAATACCAAACCAGTTTCTCGATCTCGATTAAGCAATTTATTGCTTTTCCACAAAGAACCTGATCTACCAAAATTATAGACATGCACGCGAGTGTGCCTTTCGAAGATACCAGTTAGTCGGTCTCTATGGAGACTACTCACACAAAATTGTCTCCACAGTCCAACGAACACAAGAAAACGTAAGCAACAACTAAGAACCTGATCCCCTCAAGTTTGATTTTGTATTCAACTCAAGTTCTCCTAAAAATTTTGCAAACAAATTCACATAAGCCGCCGTTACATACATTTGGTCCAGTGATTCCATATTGCAAAACAAAAACCGCTTTTTGGCTTGAGTGGGTAATGTTCAACTTGAACACGTATCTTAAGATCGAATTTGAATTGATTTGGCTGGTAAGCCGATCTCAAGTATGGAGAAGAAGTGAGTGTCTGAATTCTCCTAATCGGCCTTGAGTCTTTTACGGCTTAACTCGCTTTCGAGCATTACATGTCTATCCAATTAAGTGTCATTGCACCGCCTTGATTGCGACAACTGTATTTTAATCGACAGTGTAATTAAACAGAAGACCTCCAGCTCCAACACAATTGCTAAAACAATAATAAAACATTTTTATTCATCGGCGATAGCCACAATTGCCGGTTGCAGGGGTCTTTTTGTTTTGTTCAAAAATAATTAATGCAAGACACTCGATAAATTCTTATCTGGTGTCTACGTACTATAACTAAACTCCCACGCAACTGCTTGTTTGTGCTGTCAATTACCAATTTGAATTACAAGTACTTGCGATATATTGAACGGATACATGCCAGAGTAATGACGTCTGCCTTCCCCTCGCAGCCGAACTCATTGATAACTCCCAAAGCTTTCGAACAAATCAATTTGTGCTGATAATTCCGATTACGGAATGGGCACACTTTTCCTATTCGAATAACAACTACACCTACCTTCATGAGAGCAAACCGCTGGTCATCTTGCAGATCTGGAAAGCCTTTAGTTGCTGACATTGTAACGACTGCTCTGAATCAGAGAATGATTTATCGCTTTTTCGCTAATTTTGTTTTCTTTCTTTCTTTTTCAGTCTGCTGCTTCTTTATGGTAAATTTCTCCGGATAAATACTTTGGTAAACACTAACTCTCTTGCGAGCCACTTCCACGCGCAATCCAATCCGAATGACAGCTACGAGCTCACACACTTATTTCGTATCTTTAAATCTTGCATCAACTGAGTAAAGACAAAAGTTGTTTGAAAGGCAAATTAAAATCACTCAGTAGTTGGATTAATTGATACTTGATAGGTTATTGAATACAATACGCGACGTTGACACCACAACAATTTACCAACGACTGAGTGGAGACCATCCCAAAAGAGGGTGATTACCTCAGCGCAAAAGTTCTCTGACTGAAAAAGAAACTCCAAGTGACTCCAAGTAACAACAACAGATGTGTGGATTGGTAAACTTTCGCTTGGCAGATACTTTTGTTTTGCTGGAAAAGCTCTTCGCTCAAGATAGGAGCCAAAGTCACGAAATGTGCGTTGCATTGTTCTGACAGGTTTGATTAAATGTGGTTGACTCAAAAACAATTAATTTTATTTTGAAAGAATCTCATATGCGGCGCTACACATTCACTTGTGCTTTATGTACACAAATATATTGAAAAAATGTCAACTCGTCGTTTTTATTAACATTTTGTTGCATAGCCAATAAGTTGTGGGAGTATGGAAAATGAAACACCAAGTGCGAGGGTAGAGGATAATCCACATGTCACTTCTAAGTGAGCGGGCCTCTTGCTGTAGACGACAGTTCTTAGGTCGTTCACCTAATCGGCTGATGGAACAAACCTAATCGAATTGCAGTTAGTTAACTGGGTCAGAATGTGATTGCAGTATGCAAAACAGTGGGACAAAAAAGTATTTGCATTTGTAAACTGAAAAGAAAATTTATAATTGAACTGTGGAGCTACTCACTTAAAGAATGGATGATGAATGGTTTGCCTAAATGTTGCGGCCGTAGTATTCAACTTGATTCAAGATAGACACAGGTTAGGTTAGGTTAGGTTAGAGTGGCTCACACTTAGGCCGGAGTAAGTCCGTTGTGTTACCACGACGATAAAATTGATCCTATTCCGCAAAACGTTTAGAGCTTTTAATAAATCGATGGAGATCGCTGATACCAATGCTGCTTAGATCAGTCAAGTTGTTAAGTGATTATGTTATTCAAAATAACTTTTCCTAATTAAAAAGGCCGAATAATGATTTCAAATAAAAAAAATTGCAAAAGCGCATTCGCTCGGTCGATCTTTAACACCCATTGGTACGCGTTTTATAGAGCTTACAAGAGTGTTATTTCAAAACGTGTTTGATAAGTCAAATGTTCTGAAATACATCTTACAAGAAATAAAATCACTATAAGAAATTAATGACTTTGACAATAATATCACCTCAATCGCCAAAAATTTTAACTCACGATGTAATAAAAGCAAATTGTTTTAAAATTTGAAAACGCCCGAATTAGTAGAGTTATTCTACCTAGAACTCTGTGCTCGGGCTTACGATATTACGGTCTGCGAAATTTATTACGTCCGATCCCACTATTACGACGTAGCCAAGAAAATACATGCATTCTAAAATGTCAAAGTTCGACAGCGTATCGTTAAATAAAAAGCTTAAAAAAGCGAATATGCAATTTGCAATTTGTCGCAATGTCAAAAATCAAATTCAAGCTAAATCTCAAGTTTTAAAGTGCAAGTAACTACTGTTTTATTAAATTCGAATGTAAATCCACACGTGTGATCCACTGTATGTTGTAGCCACACACACGAACCGAAAAATGTTCCTGTTCCACTTTCCTGGTGAAAAATATATGCATACATGTTTGTACGACATATGTAGATTATTTAATTTCATAATTGTATAAACTTTAGCACAAAGCTTTTTCGTTAAACTCAAGCTGCATTATTTTTTTATATTTTTTAACGACACAGTGATTGTTTGACATACTCTGCATATGGATTTATGCCGAACTTTACGAAAATATTCGTTCATTGAACTTTAATTTTGAATTTCAAATCAAATTCAATGTCGATTCTAATTAAATAGACTTTTTCTGGCTCTGTATTACCAACTTTAATTACCTTACCGACAGTCAGAATTGTAGCAAAAACAAAAACCAAATCGGTTCATCTCAACCGTTCATATTAGCATAAGTATGAACCAGAAACATTACCGTTCGAACATACCCCTATGCGTCTTTGCTTACCATTGACGCCAACCAGTCTCAACCGAAAAACACTGCATTAACATGAAAATAATTCACACTGTGCGCATAAATTCGCACAAGCTTAAAAATATTTACGTTACGCATTGTTCGTTGAGTGAACAAAAAATTGATTGTACATAAATTTTCGGATCACGATTTTCAGGAAATAACCCCGTGCGTAATACACACGAGAAAATCCCCGTAAAAATGTTTATATTCACAGAAACTGGAAGTGGAAATGGGCGCACTTTATTTACATTCCAACGAGAAGAGTGTTTGCCTAAAATTAAGGGGCAATACCTTGTTCCGGTTAAATTTCATCGGCTCTAGAATGCGGTCTGTGGAAAAATGATGACTATTCGAGGAGGATTTATGAACTATGATTGCTATGAAGTGCGAATCAGATGGATGAGCTATGTCCATGATCATATTAGAGCCAACTGCCTACGGCAGCAAGAGACGCCGTAAAAAGTTGCTATTGACGGTTGGTAATAAGGAACAAGAATTCTGGCGCCATGCTCACACGTTCTTAATACAGCAAATACAAAATTTTAGCAAGCGTTCAGAAGGATTGACTGACGCCTTTTCACTGACGTCACTCACGATAGAATTGTAAACAATGATATGGCAAAACGAGAAAGTTATTATATGCTTTATGGGTTTTTATCTGTTTTTTACATTAAAATAAACCATTATTGTTGCGGTTTATAAACAATATAATTTTAGGTTAACCGACGTTCGCAATTTTATTTTGTTTCAGGCGCTTGTTTTTGTCGGTTTCTGTTGGTTTCTGGTGGAAAACTCAACACGGTAGTGCCGATCGAATGAAATTTATTACAATTACTAGACCATAATGGTGTGATAATTAGATGAAAAATAATTTTGACGCAGGCTGCTAGTAGCTCAGCGCATGGAGCACGAGGGGCGAATGAGAAGTAGTTCCGCCTCATGGAGGTGTAAGAAAAGTGATAGGCTCCCCAGAAAAATTTGATTGTTTATCCCAGTTTCGAATCATTAGGGAGTGCAAATTGAGAATGTTGAGCATCACGTGGAAAGAGGAAATGAAAGAGGAAGAAATGTGATGGAAGAAACTGAAAACTGAACAAAGTGACTTATTGCTATTATATTATTCTGCCACGTATGTGTATTGGACCTCTAATATTAGGTCAGCCGACTCCGAATGGCGAAGTCCGAGAAAGTTTTTCAAAACAGCACCTACATCTTAGTGACTCGAGAGATGTGGGACCGTGACAACGTAGTAGTCGACCCACATATCCACCACACCGGTTGCGACTTCATATGTTGGTGTGTGTCCTTAACCCTTTGCATAAACTTCCATTGAACTTCCCTCATGTCCAGAATTCAATGAAGATTCTATTTCGTTAATTGATTTTTCCAACATAGCACTTGAGGGGATCGTGGAAAAACCTTCTGGCGAAAACTAGAAGATTCTGCTGAAATGGGAATGATTTTAGGACATCTGAAAGAATACGCGGGTATCTATGATTTATTTTTCAAATAAGTGGCGAAAACAGGTTTGATGACAAACGAGTGCAAACAAAAAACACTGTAGGCTGTTGTGGTCATCGCACCGGCGCTTTACGGTCGCCTTCATTAGACACTCTGACGGTAATGCTTCATCTTCTAAGCTTGGACTTGTACATTTAAATGACTTCATCACACAGCACACAGAATAGTTCATATTACCATCCTTGATATTTTACAGTGAAATCACGCATCACTCTCAACAGACTATACGGTGCCTGGACTTACTGCATCGCACCACTTTGACACTCTTATTTTCGAGAGAATGGAATGACAATCTGCATATGTGCTGGGATTGTAATTGGCCAACATAGACGGAGGAGTCGTCCTGTCCTGATACGTGAACTTTTCCGAAATCTGCAGACTGCCTGGCAACTGCAGTGTTCTAGGCGGAAAGCGTGTCTTCCGATGAAATAGTAGATCATGCACCGCTGATATAAATTGAAATAGAAGATTTGGCCACTTCCTCCTTGACTTTACAGTACCATGAGTTTACAAAGGGATATTTGGATACAAGCTTACTCACTAAGATCGCTACAAGGAAATGGTCATGTCAATTGGCCGCTAAATCGTATTTTACACCTCTACTTTAAGTATTCCCACAGTCTAAGAAAATAAGCCGCCGTCATTAAAGAAGCTCAGAGCGTATATTAAACAAGAGTGGCCCATTTATCGAAAAATCGGTTCAAGGAATCGACCTCAGCCAGCTGGAGAGGCTTGTTGGCTAAGGCCCACGTACGCCCGGACTGCAGTGCCCTTAAAGAAGAAAAAGAAAAATCGACCTCAGCAAGCGTGAACGACGTCGAATTCAATATACTGTAGTGGTCGCTATCATAAGAACTATGTATGCATATCATAAACCCCTTTTGCGCATTAAGTGAAGAAAATGTCCTGCTATAACGATCGGATACTGTCTTACTATACATTTTCAATTAGATTTTCCCAATTTTTCGGCTGTGCCTAGTACTTACGTGCATGCATACCAACATTCTCATTCAACAAAATTTTGTCCTTGAACATAACTTTTTTTGTACTTCCCCTAATTAAATTATGTTTGCATCAAACGATGAATTTCAAATGCATAACAAATTAATTGAGTCCCAATGTGCATACAACGAATACACTTCGGATTCGCGGACAGTACGCGGACAGTGCCTTGTTTATATTTAGAAATCGTTTGTTTTTTTCAAAAAATAAATCGGGCAACAAAAGGGTTAAACTTATTGGAAAACCCGATATTAGTTGAGTATAAAAACGAGTAATAGACAGCTTCGTCAGCGACTTGATGTACGATCGCATTGCGGAAGATGATACTGTAAATTAAGGTAGTCCAATGCGTGCCAGAGATCGCGCTAGCTGAAGAGGCTTGTTGTTTGAGGCCCAGATCCATCCTGGACTGTAGCTACGCAAATAAATAAGATGAAGATAAAGACCTACTGGGTGATGACACGTCAAAAACTTGGAGATGACGCTTCGTAATGGCGAGTAGAATGAAAGTATGTAAATCACCAAGAGTTGTTAAGAAAAAAGAATATAATTCCAAACCGGACTAACCGTTAAACAACGACCAAGCCTTTTAATAAAAAATGTCTGTTTATATTGAAAATCGTATTGGGATGAGAGTTTACCAATTCAGACAACAAATACAGTAGAATTTCGATAATGTGAACTATCTAATAATGTGAACTCGTGACCATTTTTTTTTATCTCGTCTTTGTTTTTTTTTTTCTTGTAGCAAAGTCTAAAGCTTTTAAAAGGGAAGATGCGACAGTAAGAAATGAGTAATTGTGTTGCTATTCCAGAGCAGACTCACTGTACGTTAATCGCCCATGTGTTCATTGCTGTTAGTTTTTTTATTTCTTTCCTTTGCGCATTGTGTTGTATAGAGCTCTTGTGCTTGTATAGAGCTGGAGTGTATCGCCACCGTAAAACTATAAAGCTATGGCTCCTTCGAAGTCAAAAACAACACAGATTTCTTACAATCAATAAAAAAAACTGAAATTCTGAGAAACTTGGAACCTGGCACAATAGCAGTTACAAAAAACAATAGAACAAAATATTTGAGTTTATCGAAAAAGTCTGGAATCGGAATGAGAAAAACCTTAAAAACCTCAGACTTGCCTCAAATTTAAGCTGCCCTCTTTGAATGGCAAACAGCGAGGAAAAAATAAGCCAATCTCGGGTGAGTTACTCAGAAATGAAGCAAATCTTTAGCAAACTGCTTAAGGAATCTCATAGTTCCAATGCTAGTTACGGTTGGGTTCAAACGTTTCGAGAAAGTCTTGGATGAACGGAAGAATTTATTGCATTCGTCAGGGAAACGATGATCAAACGAAGGTCATTTCGTTT
Source organism: Eristalis intricaria (assembly GCA_964034865.1). Lineage (NCBI taxonomy): Eukaryota > Metazoa > Arthropoda > Insecta > Diptera > Syrphidae > Eristalis > Eristalis intricaria. Next base: position 88,265,946 of record OZ035875.1, on the reverse strand, counting down.
TTGTCATATAATTTGAATAATAATTATTATTTACTTATCCATTAACCTTATTCGTTAATTATATTATTCCTGTTTGTTGTTTAAACAGTGTATCCACTTAAATGGAGAATTCGTTTGTGCTAAAAACTACATGTTTTCATTTTATTTAATATTTGTATGTATTTCCCACCAAAAAAAAAAAGTTTTTGTTTTTTTATTCGATAATGTGAATCTCTCTTAAGTGTGAACTGAAAGAAGTCAGAAGTCATATCATGGTCATATCAACGCAAATTCCATTCAAGTCATTACCTACGTCGAGTCAAAAAAAAGTTTTATGCAGTCAAAGTCAGCATAAAACAGTTGATCCGCTCCAAAAGCTCCCATTTCAAGCGGAATCCAAGTCCATCTCAGACTGTAACGCAATCAGAAGAGGATAAAAAAAACCCACGCAACGCATTTCTAATCATTCCATTTGTTTATTTATAAATATTTTTAAATTCCCAAATCAGCTGAAATATGCAAAACAAACGAGATTAAGGTACCTCATTCAATTATGTAATGTAGGCAAATGCCTCCCGTATAAGTAGCTCAAAAATCGCTTTCAAATTTATAACTCAAAAGGAAGAAGTATCCTAGCTACCTACCTACACACATCCCACTCATTGAATTCAAATTGCCATTCACTCAAGGTAACTGGATAAATGACAACAGTCTCTTTATCTGCAGCACACCCCTGAAAGTCAAAACACTCTCAAATTCATAAAAAGGAGGAAAATTACGAAAAAAAAAGTAAAACGAAACGACTTCCATACAGCAGCCGTTAAACAAATGTAAATTACTCCCGTTCAACCTTTGTCGCGACTTCTGAACGCACTCCTAAGGATGTTATAAGTGCCGTATTTATGTCACAGCGAAGACATGTTCAAAAATATGTGATAATTGGGAAGGGAGGAGTGAAATTAAGTGCTACATTCTCCCCCGCTTCTCACCGGTTCTCCTAATACCATATATGTGCGCTTGCTTCCTCCCTCGGCTACGCAGATACCGTTGGAAGAAAATGTTAATGCTCCTCAAGAGGCATTAATGGAACACCTTACGTGCCCTACTTTACCAACTGCGTGCATATAAGGAGGCAGGCACATGCCAGGACTTATGGGTAACCAGGAATAATTGTAGAAACAGAAAAGGATGCGGGCATCAAATACAGACCGAAACAACTCAATCTCTAGCTGACAGATGAATTAATGATTTGGTCCACAACTCCTGTACAGAGTGAGTGGTGAATCGCCCCATCCGACAGCCGCTCAAGTAAAATTAATTAGATTTTAATTTTTGCAACTGTTCTCGAGTGCACTTGAGAACGATTAATATTAATTGTGGCGACCCAAAGGCACAGGGCAGGCAGTCCGGTTGTGTGGTGGATACCTTGTTAGCCCGTAGGGGTCAATGTGGGAAAATCACAGAAACTCTTGATGATGAAGAAAAATCTTTGCCGCACGCCAACCCATATGTGGGCCCAACTTCCAAGTGTTAACTGAATGTTTTCCCACCCAAAAGAGCACTTACGAGTGCCTATGGGGTGGATAGAAACTCGCTTTTGGGGAACCCGACGAGGCATTTTATGGGAAACCGCGTAAATGAACGAGAATACGAGTGCGCCCCGCTGAGGGGCTGCAATGGGATGTTGGTCAAACAGAATGTTTTGTTGTGTAATAGTTCTACTAGGCTAAATACACACGCCTGCACTTCTCGGACTCTAAATATAGTTTATGTGTGAAAGTATTTCAAACATGGATACAGTTCTTTTTTGTTTTTATGGTATACACCGCGAGGTGTTGCCGACGCCACAACTGAGCAGAAGAGGAGAGTGTTTTGCTTGTACTCGTAGACTAAACATAAACACGGCTATAATACTTCGGGGTTTTTTGAAGTGCATTCAAGACGAATAAATTAATTGCATCGATTAATCAAAATGGCGTTTGAACTTCCACTTGCAGTTAGAAATTTATTTTTCAACAAATGCTGTCTCACAAGAGGTTTTTGTTGTTGATGTAAGAACGGTAGACTTGGTGATGAGGTGAAACTGAACAAATTTATGGAATGAACTAGGGGGGGCATGAACAGAAAAAAATTAACAGAATCTGGATGCTTACGACAAATAGGAGATGCATCCAAAGTAAAGCTCATGACACATATCCGGACTGTCCTTGCCAGTAAGTTGAGTGAATGCTTGAACCGATCTTTCTACGAAAAGCTTTAAGAAATGTGTTCTAGAGGCGTAATCAACATTTCAAAATAATGATAAATACACTTTTATTTCACAAAATCATTCCTTTTTTTCTTTTTGCAAGCTATAAATTAATTCTTGACAATGTATAATGGGTGCGGTATGTATAAATGGTGGCGGTAAAGTACGGGGTGAATATAATCAAGGTCAACTATAATTCGTTTGACCAAATCCATGTCACTGTACAAGCCATAAAGTTCGTCGATCTCTCGAATCAACCAAGAACCTCTTCGCCCGCTTTAGTTAGTGTCCAGGCTAGAGAAGGCTTTATTACTAAATCGCCTTCCCTTTTTCGTCGTTTGGTCGTTTCTTTTCTTTTTAAAACCCAATGATAATAGCAACAATATTCGAATGTTTAGCCAAATATGTTACTGGCCCATATTTTTGGTGTAGTGGAATGGAAAACGAGTTGGAAATAGCCAGTGCCTGTATCGTGGAAAATAGTGCTTGATGTCATATGTATTTCAATTTCATACTTCCTTCTAATATATATTCATAGTCGGTTTAGTTACACCATTTATAACTCAGGAACGGGTTGAATGCGTCTCTCACCCCGACAAAGAGATACAGTTCAGTTGGCAATGAACAATCAGCGTCTTTATCACACAGATCTAAACCGTGATAATCGTTGGCACGGAAGAAGAAATGCTTCAGGTCTTGCGTTGGAATTGACGCTCATGTTCCACTAATGGAGTCACGGAGGCAAAGCACTCACAAGAGGTCTCCAGTCCACTCGATTTTCCGTTATCGACTCTATGCCTAAGTGCAACCAGGTCAGTTTTGGTATTTTGTCTAACCCATCGTCCCCGGACTGACAAGCGGCCACCTAACTGATGGAGTCTTATTCATTTCATTCGTGATGTATGGAGACATCTGTGCCCCGTGACCAAACTATCGAAGAATAACCCATTGGTTTGAAGAAGCAGCTACTCAAGGTTGAGTTCCTCGCGCACTACTTTATATTTTGCTTTATCACGGGTAGCAAGTTCCACAACAACACGACAAAATCTCATCTCGGCAGCTTGTATTCGCGATTGTATACTTTCGGTCATTACCTAAATTTCAGTACCAATTTCGGCCTTCCTGATTACAGATCACCCATGCTGTTTCAAACGGGACGCATACTTTCGTTCGAATTGGCCCAATGAAGGTAGGCGGTGCACTGAAGTTTGCTGGAGAAGGGCCTGGATTATGCTGCAACAATGGCGAGGTGCAATTGCTATTACTGCCTCCGCCACCTGAGCCATCGTATTCATTGCTTCGTGGCGAAACATCAGAATAATGTCATTAAGTATGCAAGGCAAAGATTCTCCATCAAACTCAAAAAGATGCACAGCATAAATCCAGACAATCTTACTTCATTGCTTGATCGGCATCAAACGATTAATATGGCGACGAAACACGGAACACACGGATCAAACGAAAGAACACACAAATTGCAGTATCCGCTGAATTTTTGGCAAATACGATATATTTGACTAGCAAGTTAAAAAACATTCATTGAATCTGAGGGGGTACGTAGTTAGCCGGGTCAGCTAGAAGTGCATAAAAATGTCCATAAAATGTATTAACAATGTAAAAAAAACATTATTACAACAAATGATTAGTTTTACGTCTTTGGTTCTTATTTGATCCATCCTGCTCTTCGACACTCACGGCAAGCCAAGGGTGCTGAAAAGCCTCTGCAATCATGGATGGAAACAACGCCTCAGAATAGTCAGTTGGTGCAGTTAAAAAAACTTCAACGACTGTAGTGACTAAGTCGATTAACCGAAATCTAGTCTGCAAACCATTATTATGGACCGTTCGAAAAGCAACATTGTTTGAATCAACAAAAGTTGGAAGAATTGTGTTATGATGTTTCCTACGTGTGGGAATTATTTGTAGTCATTCACAATTCAATAACGTGACAAATAAACAAGCTCCAGCTGTACCGGCAACATATGCTCTGATGTAAAGAAAAACTTAATATTGCATGAAATACATTGACCTTAGAACATATCCTGTTGCCCATTCGTAACTTCTTAGAAGACACCAATAGATCAATAAATCAGAGTATTCCTCCCATCATCAAGGTAATGGTGTGAACCTGTTTGTCATTGAAACATCATTTGGACAGAGCTGAGATTGTTCTGCATTTGCAAGAAACAAATATCGAAATTATCTATGCATAGCTAAAGGGATGTCTAGGTAATCTATACCTCGAGAGGAATAATACTTTCATTGTGTTCATTTGCATGCACAGGGCTGTGTGCAGAACTTTCCATATTTACTTCATTCTACAAACAAACTACAAAGCTTCTCCCCGTATCCATCGATCCGCCTAATGACATGACATAACGCACACAGATATTCTCGATTAATACTAATAGCATTTATGGCGCTTGTAGGAAATAGTTCTGCATATTGAATAACTGAGTAAAGGTAATCCTTCTTTGAGTCCTTTCAATGAAAGCTCTCGGTGTGCCAGTTACACTTCGACAAAGGGAATTCAGTTAAGTATTTTGCATAATCTGAATGGTGATTGAAATTATGCTACAATTTTGGTTCGGCATTATTGGTTCCTCGAAATATGCCTGTCATATTGATGTATTTTGAAGAATAGAATTAAGTGCGCATTGAATTTGTATCAATTGTAGACGAATTGATATATCGGTCTCGATGTGCCATTGGCTGACATACTGACTTCGAAATCAAATTCAATTGTGGTTCATATCGTTCTGTCTGTAGTCAATCTGAATTGGATGTCGTTGCTGTTCTAATGTAACTCATAGCAATCAACTCATGGTTCTGTATGTATCATGTTCTGCGTCGATACCCGAATTTACCATCTTCCTTAATTAACGGCCCAACCTCTTTCTGAATTTGATGAAGAAGACTGTTGTATCTTTCGAAATCACCGGAAGAAATAATCTGTTCTAAACGCATGCTGAAATATTAATAACGTCACGCAACAAGTTGCTGGCATCAATACCGAAAAATAACAAAAAATAATAATCATTTGGACGACATTCCCCCCAACTATTTCAAGGCTGAGATCTTAAAAACGCCATTATGTCTGGAAACAAGACTAGTCAAAGAGTCTGAAACGTAGCACGGAAAGCAGCCTCGCATCACCACTTCCACCGGGGGGTAAGAGGGTCGTGAGTGAGAGAGATATTTCAATTTTATTAAAAATAGATGAACTCTCTCCCGTCTCCGTTATTCAGATGTGATTTTGCAAGTGCCGCCACACAGCCACCACCACACACACCGCTTGCAAATGTACGCAGACATTGCGGGACATCCTGTCTAGACGGAAAGACGTATCCGAGATTGCTTTTCTTTGGACTGTCACCCCCTTTTCACACAAGGAGCGACGATGCGGTGATATTCGAGTTGGATATCTGTGTGCTTTCTATCAGCTGTGGAAATAAATGATTTTCTCGCTCGGATTTCAATGGGGCACGGAGGCTGCAGTATTTTGTTCTCCCATTGTCATTGTCGATGATGGGCTAAAGTTCGTTGACACTCTCAAAAGATGTTCAGAATGCACAGAATTTCAGTTTATGGTTGAATTTGAGAGGACTCCTACTAAGTCTTTTCTTTGAGGGATATTTATGGTCGATCATCGTGTTTCGTTGCGTCTATGATGCGGTAGCTACTGGAAGGAGTACGGCATATGTCAAAACACTTAAAAACTTCAATAACCCAGGATGGTTTTATTGTGCCAAGGAATCTTGAAACTTATCCAAAGTGTTAAAGAAGTTTTCAAAAAGTTCAGCCAGGCTTGTTGTGGCGTTGGTGGCGTCGTCGGTGACGGTAATTCTTCCTTATGCACGGATCTACATACATCTGACCTAAGAGTAATAAGTTCCTTCCCCAGTTTCACAACATCGCACAAATATAAATCAAAGGATTCACCAGGAACTTTCTCTACCATTCTACCATCATGTTTCTATTTCAGAACAGACGAGTGTTCATGATGCTGCAATATTATGAAAATACAATGTTCCGCAGTCTTGCTGAAGTAAAGTAAGACTCCTCCCACTTGTGGTGAAAGCGAACGATGATTTTGTGATGTTCGAACACCTTTCCTGACATTTGAGTGTTCTTAAATGTACACACATTTGTTATGTGAATAAATGTATGATGCTGCCAACTTTGCAGAGAGTGAAAATGATGGATTTGAAAAGCTTATGAATGTTTCTGTAATGGATTGTTTAGTGTTGAAACTTTACTCATCTTTTGAGATCATAATGTGGGTTCCGGGAATTTGTTAGTTTTGTTGATGTGCAGGGTATTTGAATGAACTTTGAACGTGGAAGAAAAATGCCCCTTTCGCGTTTACAAGTAAGCACTCTTACTTTACTGAATCTCCTCTTTTACTGAATAGGTAGTAAAACATTTTTCAAATGTATACGGTTCAATATTTGACATTGACAAGCATGGGTTTATCATGTAATGCACACCTGCTTACCAATAATGCTGAGAAAATACTTTGAAAAGTATTAATTGAAAACGTTTACTTGTTTGTGGCCACCTTGCAAGGCAATGCTTACCAAAACTATGCCTTTTCAATGGAATCAACTGAATAGGTACAATATAGTCCAATATATTCCGGGTTTGTAGGTGTTTTGCGACTATTGACACGATTAATGTATAGTATTTTGTATTTTGAGTAAAAATCAATCTTAAAATCCGTCCTATGTAAATTTCAAACGGTCATTTGTGGATCCAAATGGCTTGATACTGCGGAAAAGGGTAAACATCGACATTTTGAAGGAACAAGGACTAAGTGGGCGTGATTTAAAACAAGTTTTAATGTCTATTTCGCACTTAAGAAAACTTTTTACCGAAAAAAATAGGAAGGGTGGTAAGAAAACGGCCATAACATCAGCTTACAGAAGAGCAATTCGTGGATTCCGAAATATTCAGCACTTTTCTCTGACAGGAAGTCCAGTATAAACGGCATGAATTTGAGTAATATATGATTGATTGCTATAAATAAATAATGGTATATGTAGGGCTCTACAGCAAACATTCATGTTGTGCGTGCTATTGTTCACTAGTGGAAGGGACCTACATTTTTATGCCGACTTAAAAAGGCCAAGTTAAAGAAGCTTTTCTAGAAAAGTTATTATATATAAGACAGAAAGAAGAGGGGCCGTAAAAATTATTTTTTTCTTGTTTTGTCGTGCCAGGAATCGGACTCTACCTAGTACAGTTCTCACATTCATACTTTTCAAAACTATTTATTTTCTTTTTTTTTCTTGCTTTTGTTTTGTACATAATATTAGAACTGTACCACATTTATTATCCAGCAACGATGTGGTCGATCAGGTAACTCATCAACGACAGCACTCGGCACATTCATCAGCAAACTACTATGATAAGCGTGAATTATCATATTCTTTTTTTATATTTATCTTTACTAATTTAATCTTTTAATTTCACAACTTAACTTTCCATTTTATTTGTTTAGTTATTTTATTTAAATTTTTTTATAACAATACAGTGAAAGCTCCTATAGTCGGACACTCTCTTAGGCGGACAATGCCCCTGAGCGTGGATCTTGAATTTAAGCACACATTTTCATGGACGGACAACTCCTTAGCTGAACAAAAGTACTGCGACCCATAGCTGTCCGCCTATATAAGCTTCCACTGTATAAGAATTTTATTTACTTGACACTTATACTTAATGTCCCATATTCACAGAGACTGACATAGAACTAACTCAATTTAATACACTTTAATTATGACTGTTCGTTGACAGACTGGTCTCCTTATATAGGGCTGGGTATACAAGTTGTTGTCTACAAATGGCTCGTTGTTGTTGTTTATAATGGAATAGGTCCTACGGGACCTTTTTAACATGAATTTGGCTATCAACATGTATCCCAGAGTTATTTTGAAGATTTGAGGAATAGAATATATATCGCGTGATGCGTGATACATAACTCTAACATGATTTTGGGTGTCGTCTAGCGAAAGCCACAGTCTCTTGTTGGAATGTCCACGGTTCACTTTTGATCATTATTGAGCGCCTTCTTACGCGCACTCTTTCATGTATCCACACCAAATCATAATAGAAGCTTGGTTGCGTACAGGTTGAACGGCCATAATGAGTTCAGACGCATGTCTTGATTAATCCAATGATTCTGTTTGTTGAACAACTCCTTAATAGTGATTTATTTCCTATTTCGAGTTTATCCCCGTAATATGAATTTTTAACTCATTAACAGCTTATTTTCTGTATATTCTTCTTTGTGTTACATTTACAATGTTTCTGACAATGGAACGTGATGCTGATAAAATCTAACGGAGGACATAACAGGAATGAGAATTGAGTTGGACTAAGTACAGTGGGTTAGAAAAGCGTCTTGTGATTCTATTTTTCACTATTTATTTATTGCTACACCCCATTCCAGTATTCCATAGAAGTGAGGTTAACATTTTGAAAGCGGTTACTTTCTACAAATGTCACTTGTCAATTTCAATGCTTAGTGTCATTTCGTGTTAGCACTAACTAAAATTAGTTCAAGGAGTTCGCATAACTTAATAATAATAATTGGGTGGCGCGACAGTCCGAGACGGATCTGGACCTAGCTTCTAAAGCAACCACTCGTGTTGTACGTGCTATTCTTCTTTCATGAGTGGATGGGATATACTGTTGACTGTGAATGACGAAGTTTGAAAAGTTTTTTCTAAACAGGAGTACTCTTATAGCATTCTCAGTAACTCGAATGATGTGGAACCGTGAATTATGAAAGCTGGTGAATTCAGGGATCAAACTACACTATGCAATACATTTTACGATCTTTACTTGTCGCGGCTCATGGGTACATCAACACCCACATTTAGGTTGTGTGTTAAAATTTACAAGGAAAATGGAGTTGTGTATCGATTGCAAAAGGAGGTTTGCTGGATGCCCTTCATAAAAGTAAATCAGTGACACTTGAGAGTTGAGGCTCTGTACTCATTATTTTCGAACTTTATTAGATCGAACTCTCAAATATTCCACAGCAACAAACACCGAGTTAATAAATATACAGTTTCCTAAACGAATCTATTTGTTAGCGGTCCTTGCAATTAATAAAAATCAATTGAATTTCAATTTAAGTGAGTATCTTGAGAAAAATAAGCTAAATTAACTGGTGATGAGTTCCCAGCATCACTATCAATAATTCGAAGCAAAAGAAAAACAACAACCTCACCCAAAATACACGCCCGCACACCGACTTTCTCCCACATGGTGGGGGGCGCGCGGGAACACCTCTTCTCATTGCTCCCGATTTTCTGCTGCCTTTCCATCGCTCCAACTTTTTATTTTTCTTTCACTTATATCAAAGGTAATCAAAATATTTATTCACATTGTGTGTGATGTCATTATATTTTGTTTGCGGCAACAACGGCAAGAATATCGCATGATTTTCTTTGGAAGTTGAGTTCATTTGAATTTTCAATTTTCATTCCCTCGCCCGTTTGTTGTCGAGGTGTTTCGTTTATTTTGGGAAACATTGAGTGGAAAATAAACGCGTTTCTTGGTTAATTTTAGCGTGTTACGCCGCACAGGTGATCTACCAGGTGAGTCCAAACAGAGAGTGGCACTAAACGTTTATGGGTTAGAGGGAGCAATTTTGGTTAATGGCACACACATTAAAATGAATTGAGTTCGTCTTGTGACGTCACGGCGAAAATTCATGTGAAATGGATCAATTTGAAAAATCTACAGGAGAATCGCCACGCTGGTGGGTGGTCAAGATCTAAGCGTCATACGTCATAGATGGGGATGCCGGTGAGTTCATGATATACGAACTGAGTTTACGTTGCAAAGGTGTTGATAGTATCTTTCCGGTCTATCGGCGGAAACCACATCTAAGTGGGATCAAAGTAAACAAGATGTTTATAGCTATTAAGTACAAAAGATACATATTCGATTCGAATAAATGCACGTCAGTGAATCGATATCTCGCCCGCACAAGTACAAGAGATTATCACTCATGAGATTGAAGGAAAAACAAAACCTCTCGGCAGCACACCCACCCGCACTATTCATCATTTTGTCATTCAAATAAGATTTAGTACTCGTAGTTGTAGATAAAAGCACGAAAGTGATTATATCTCATTAAGATCTGCGGAGCATACACAAGCTGTATGCCTGCACAACGATCGGGGATGAACAAATTCTTTAGTGACATTGTGCTGCATCGCAGTGTCATCTTAGCGCATACCCTACACACCTGTACACGTGAATTTCATGGTCCGAATGCCAAATGATAAGCAGACAGAATCTGGTGGCCTGATGTGCTTTTGGTGGTGTAACTCAGGAATTTTAATGTCGCCACCACATGTTGCCAGTGCTGAATGAAGACCCTCCGAGATCGGCTACAAATGCAATGGATGAGACTTTATTAATAAAATTGGCGAAGATAGCCAATAAGCGAAACTGAAATCCGGCGGTAAACGGATGGCACGAGCACGAGAGTGGTTGGTTGGGTGTTTATTTATAATTAAAGCGATTTCATTTTCCTTGTGCAAGAGAAATGCCGTGCTGTAAGTGAGTATTTTATGTCTTACAAGTGCAATTTAGCCATCACTCTCAGGGACGAGCTAAGGATTGTCTGAAAGCTTTTTCCTTGAATTTTGAATGAAATGAAACGTGCATGTATGGACTGAGTGGCTCATGACATGTGTTGTGGTGGCGTTAATCACGTTACACTGCTGTGCAAAATAATATGTTCGTTATTAAAATTCGTGGAAATACGTAACAAACAATTTAACTTTACATTACTTTTTCATGATGGACTTAATTGTATTTTGTGGAGAAAACTCTTCTAGAATGTTCACAAAAATAAAGGGAACATTGACTCATCAGAGCCCAGTCCATGTGACAATTGTGTGAGAAAATTATTTGTTTTTATTTGAAACAATGAGTCCTTAAGAAATTTATATTGAGTATTTGTTATTGTTTAACGTAGCTTGACCCTCATTCCTTAGGTGTCGTGCAATTTTAAGGCATTGGATACTAGGTCTTGCTATCATTAAACAGTTTCTGTCATAAATGTGTACGTTCATTTTATTCATTATTTCTTCCACTTTATCTGTCCAATGTGTCTTGGGATTAATAGTTTTCTATTAATGGAAGATGTTACTTCTCAGATCAGCAGCCATTGCAGAATCTGGGCCTGGGCTAAATGTGCCTTTCATCTGAAACGGTCATGGATGCCTCCAGTCATCAATACCAAGTAGTCTTGGACCCGTCATCACTTGGTTAGTTACAGCGGAGGTTCGGTCTACCTTTCCTTCTCGAACTAGAAACCTTGCGTCCACATTTTTTTACAGCTCTTAGAGTTCGCGATTCTGTCTTCTCATACACTCACCCCGTCATAGACCGAACTTACAATTGTTTTGTCGAGGTATTAAGAGTCAGATTTGTTATTCTCTTATTGTCTAGCATCCGGTTTCATTTAAATCGATTAGCAAGATAAGGGTTTTGTGAATGATGATTTGGTACAAGTGAATAGTTTTCGTGTCTGCAACTCCACTAAGTTTTTTTTCCAAAGTGGTGAGTACATTCTTGCTTAGCAGCATACATTTGCTTTTATCCTTAACTACATTAAGACCAGAAGATAGAAAGCTGGTTTGTAACGCGCCTTGAAGTCGATGCCGGATTGAAGAAATCACACGACAGGTTTTCGGAATCCGTTGTAGGTTTCGAATGTTTCGAAGGTCCTTGAAACGATCAGCACATGTACTGAACTTTTGTCTGGATCCTGAAATAGTGCATCGCCCATCGCTTTGAATATTTCCTTGTGAGGAATGCTGTAGCGTATTTCTTAGATTTAACCGATTAAAAAATTGGTCCATATGGATGGATCCACGGTTACCATTCTATCAAGTTGCACTGAATATTTTTGCACCAACAAAATGCCTGCATATGTCGGAAACACGTCTAACTTGGAACTTGGACGGAAAATTCCATTTTCTTGTCATTACAAGTACGGAAAAAGTTATTTGGCCACAGGCAATCTAGGCTATCTAACACATTTGGATGCACTTATGTAGACATTTGAAGTTATTCGAGGAAATTTATTTTCAACAATGTGACGCAGAATTTATCTTGTTGAATTTGTGTATTTACTTAATAAAAAAACATGTAAGTAAAGTTTTTACAGAGGGTGCCCAACTTAGATAAGTTTCACGGTACATCCAAGATTCCTTTCAGTGTGTCCAAATATTTAGTCCGTAATCGATTTATGGAGCCGAGCTGGAGCATGTTGATGAGTGCCTTGCAAAAAGGCTTTTAAATTTCACACAGACAATTCTTGAATACAATATATGAATAATAAACACTGTCTTCCCTTCAGGAGGATGCGGAATACGAGGTAATGAGAATCCCACTCAATGCAACTATTTTTTACTAACTTCACCATCTCGTGAGGGCTTTATAACTTCAGCGAAAAGCAAAAGCGCACACATAATTCCAAAATGACCAAATCTTTGCAGCTATAAGACTTAAAGAACAAATTGGTAGCTATTCTTTAGACGATTTTACGGTAGTTTTTCCTTCGTCTTAAATAATGTAGTGTATACAACATCTCTGTAAATTGTAAATGTAATTTTATGGAAAATGTACTTTTTTAACTGCAATAAATACTACATACAGTAGAATCTTAGAAAGATGAACAGATATTAAACATGCTCCGTTCATCTATTTAACTTTTTTAGAATCATATTTAGTTCAGAAAGAACGTGTTGACTTTAGAAAGTAAGCAGCAGTAAGAAGGCCATGTTGAGATAGAAAAGACCCAGCACCACTTAATTTGACAGCCGAATTAGTATCATGTTTAACTGCAGAGTTCTGGAATGACTGTGGTTGGTGGCAGTAATACCACTGGGGGTTTCTATGGGTCTAAGGTTTGGCTATGGCTTAAAAAAAACAGAAAATTGTTTATAAAAGGTATTAAAACAGACTTATTTAGACGAATAAATAAGAATGTAGTCTCCCAAATTCTATCATCTTTCCGAATCGTTCATCTAATATAACTTTTCATGTTAAACCGAGTATTTTAAATTAAAAAAGACGGGCTATGAGTGAAAAAGAAATGTCACAAATGTGTTCAGATGGGACTGTTATGGAAGGAGAGTATTTATCCACTTTTCTTTTATCGATTGAATCAATAAGTTGACATTCTCTCATTAAATTCCAGACACAATTGGTGATGACGAAATTAAATTAACTTCAACGTAGGATTTTTCTGTTCAAAAGTCTGATTCGGTTAAAAACAGAAATTCATATTGGGTGTACAACGCAACATGGTTTCATAATTTTGCTTAAACTGAAGACCCTCGAGGCATTGGAGCACAGAATACTAATTTCATTTCAAATCAATTACGTAGCTAATTCAAAGAATGTGCTAAAAATGAATTCCATTCAAATCTATTTCGTATATTTGTATATGCAATCACACATCGAATGCTGTGGGAATTTCATTGAGCAAATTTCTCGATTCAGCACTTCATAAAACTTATTGGTATCGTGTGGTTTTGTTGCACAAGTCTTTAGAAATGCAATATTAAACAGAGATCCAGAGTAAACAAACACTGTTTACTTATGAGTTTTTTAATTCAGGAAACATTTTCACTTAGCTCTCATCCGACACGTATTTTTACTTTATTTTACTCTACTCATTCCTGGTCTATGAATACACAAGTAAATCGTCATAATATTCTGAATTTTATTTCAACAACTTTTAGGTCAGAGACAACATCTAAGTCGCCACTTGAGAACAACAATCGAAATCGATACAAATGCCTCAGATTAATTATTATCATTCCCTCGAGTGATGATTCATTTTGCTATGATTTGCCCAACATTGTACGCACAATAGATATTTTCCAACCACTTTCATCAACTCAATGTGTTCAACTTTGTTGCTAGATTCAGCAAATCGATCCAATTGACAATGTTATCACTTGCACTTCAGCCACACACGCCACACTGGCAAAACTGAAAATAATCTCAGCCCAGCAATCCAGTAAGGAGTGTAACTCTTATCTATAACCTACTACACCAAACATTGTTTTAAAGCATCCTCGTTGGTTACATTCAATTATTTGGCACTCACAACGGGTTCTCGTTTCGTTCTCGAAAACAATCTAACTGAGGAGTTCCGAGAAATCCGAACGAGTTGAATCATTTATTGGATCTGTGCTCGATGGGGCGGCAGAAATAAGATGTCCCTCCCGCCCACACAGATGGGCACATATAAACAATCGATAAAATGAGATAGACAATTAAGTCCAACGTCCATTGCTGCGTTCTACACCCAAAGTTTCAACGTCGAGTCCTCGAATTTATATTGTCTGCAGAGTGGAGAAGAAAAATGAAATGGAACTGCTGGAGCGAATTTGAAGACAAAAAAAAAAAAAACAAACACTTTCAGAATGTAGGGCAATAGCTTCGAAAGTGGCGACAAACTGGTGGCTTTTATTGGCTTGTTGCCAAAAAAATGGGAAAACTTTGAGTTTTTACGGTTTTGGTGCGACTTCCTGCATTCATTCTCTTTTGCAATGGCAGTCTGGTAGAAATAGCGAATTAAATGAGTAACATTACATAATATATCACATATTTGCAAAGCTACAAAGCCGGTGCCAATGTCGATGGTGGTGTGAGACGCATGCAATGCCTTGAAATAATTGCCGAAATAGTCTATAAGACTTAATTCAAAATAAATCACATTACATGCCAGCAAATTGTTTTCCGGTGGAGGCACTGGCGACAGTTTTACTTTTATGGTAATGCCGTTTATGGTTGTGACACATGTGAAGGTGGGCGCTGGATGAGGGTTATTTCAGTGCTTTTGGGTGCGTATTGTCCTTGAAGGCAGGCATTTGGAATCATACCGCGACAGATAGAGCTCCCGAAAGACCTCAACCCGGATTTTTTCAAATTACGTGCAAGTTACCATTTTGCCTGACATTTATCGCGACACTTTTCTTCTTCCGCAGACATGGGCCTCAGCCAACAATCCTCTCCAGCCAGCATAATTATTAGGTAAGGTTATGTCGAAGTGACTGACTACTGTACGGAAAGACAGTAGCCACACTTAGGCCAGTATTGGTCCTTTGTGTTACCAGACGGATCTATGAGTACCCATTACGCAAACCAGTTAGTGCTTTTAATAAAGCAAAAAACATGGCTGACTCTTATTGTACTTAGTTCAGACAGACTATGAAAATAATAGGCTCGCAAAAGGCTAAATCTACGAGAGAGAGCATGTTGCTATGCTATGCAACTGCATGCACATGGTTTCTTCCTCATCTTCATATTTGCAGTAGGCTTGTGCTTTTTAGTTCAGCCTAGAGACCGGCACTTAAGTTTAAATCTGTTTATTGAACTATTTAGTTCTTCTAGTTCATTTAGTTCAATGTAGTTGACTGCTCAGGTAATACAGTCTTGAACGATTTTCCCTGTTTGGTCGTCATATTACAGTTATATCATCACATAAATCACCGGCAACGCAACGACTCTCGATATACAAACAACCCTGATATGCACAATGTGCATAAGCACAAAAAGCAAAACAAATTAAGTTGAGTTTACTTCGATTTAGTTCAGTCATTCTTACTGAATCAGTTTGTTGAACTACTGAAATAAATGAACTACAATAAAATGACATTGCGAGACTAGTTAACTTAGTTCACTTGATAGAGCTCTTTTTTGAAATAGTTCGTTTGTGAAGTACACAAGACCAATCTGAAGCTTCTGCAGAAGTTGTTGTAGAAGAGGCGTAGTATAGAGGTGTGAGTACCGATGGCGCAAAGCCCTCTTATAACGCCAATGCGAGTTCTAAGATTCGGTCTGCTCAATCTGATCAGACTTAGGTTTGAGCGTAGGCCAGAGTTGTTTGGCAAAAAGGCATCCTGTGCCAGTTGAACATCTACCATTCGTTTCTGATGTTAGTATATGTTTTATAGTAGCGATAGACATGGAGGTGGATCTCCAACCGGAAAGATTGCAGAGCCAGCGCGTTCGTCCGTTTCGCAATTCTCTGGAATAATACAGTGCCCCGGCAACCACATAATTCGAATGTTTTAATAATTTGCATCTTGTTAAGATATAGGCGGCAATTAAGGGAAGTCTTGGAGGTCTGACTGAGTTCAAAGATTTGGTCGCTGCCTGCCTATAGGAACAGATGAGCAGAGCAATCTTTGGATCCTTTTCCTGAACGCAAGCCTGAGGGCTAACTACACTTGTGAGCGCCATCGGTGGCGTCCTCTATTTCGTTGTCCCTGTGGTTTTGTGTCGAAGACTCTTCGGGTTTTAGCAGTCTTGTCCATCTACTCGGCCACCTTAAGCAGTGAATCCGTTGTCGCCTGACAGGGCTCTTGTCGCAGTATAGTTCCTGGTTGAATCTTCTTCTCCAAATACTATCAACTCAAACACGACAATAGACTGAGACGATGCAGTCGTGTGAGCCACTAAGCCATACCCGAAGTGAAATTGAAATAAATGAAGCATATGAAACGCTTCCACTTACCTAAGACCCAAGTTTTTCTATGCATAAATGTCACTCCGCTCTCCATGATTTGATGGGGCTTTCACGAAAATAAACGAAGCACTAAAACGACGAAGGAATGAGCGTCTTCACATGCTCATATATAAATACGATTTCACTCTTCTCAGCAAATATAATCGTATTACAGTTTATCGATATCTCCAGATAATAGGACAAATCGAACCATCAAGGAAAAACATCACGAACTAACGCGTTCAAAAAACACATGCACACATAAATGCATATCTGAGGATATCTTGCCTATCGGAATAAGGATTTTGTCATGTACGATCCGGCAGGAAGAAACTGAGACGAGGCAAAAGAAAAGAAAATTCCAACTGGGTAGACAGATGTTTTCACCGTGCATACAATAATTAATAGGAACCGTGCTACACAGCCCCGTGCTCCTTTCGCTGGTGGGTAATGTATCCTGACTTCGTGTGTGTTGTAAGTAACAAAACAAAGGAGCGTTTGTAAGGATATATGTACATGCACAAGAATGTGTTTGCTCCCTTTGAACTGCGTGCCATACAAGATTGCACTTCTCTATGACACTCACTCAGAGATATCCCAGTAATTTCTTAAGTTGAACCTGTTTAACAATATTCTTCCAATTCAATTGGGGCTACAGAATCATTATCCTTACATAAACAAGATTTGTCTTGCTCAAGAGGGGAAGCCTGCAGATGAATTTTTTCATAGCCACGCAGTCGAATGAACGAAAAAGGCATCTCGATTGAAAGAATCGGTACACATTAAAGCAAAACGCACGTGTCGACGAATTTATTTCCCAGATATTTGGCATGTCCTTCCCTTCCACATTACTTTCACTTGTCCCGCAGTACGCACATACGTGCACGTTTATCGAAGGAGCGATTTAATTCGACCATTTTTCGGTTCGGTTCGGTTTTCATGTTCGAATTACATTCAGGAAGCATCCAACAAAGGATTGGGATCGGGATTCAGATTGTATTGTTAATTCTCGTGCGTATCCCTCGAAGATATACGACGACGCATTGTAACACCCATCAGCTGTATCCACCGGTATGTGCTGTGGGCACGTACTTCGCACTTTTCATTCGAAATCTGTGGGCATCTGCAGAAATTTTCTTTTAAAGTCCCAGCTCCTGGCGCAGCAGGTTACTCCGCATGGATGGGTGCGTTGCGTTCCATATGCGGGATGTATTGCGGACAACATGCGTCGTCATGGTGGGAGATTCTGATTCTTGTTCCTCACATTTTCTCAATTTTTATTTGTTATGTTGATTAATTGCCGCACATTTTCCATTTCGACTCTAGAGCAATCAATTACGTTTGCTAATAATGCGCAGGCAGATTGCTCTGTCCAATAAGTTATCCTGAGGGGAGAACGCTTTGAATAAATACGTGTGAGTATGCGATTAAGCGGGGAATTAATGCGAAACCATTTTATGGCGGCGCGGCGGCGTTTCGAGTTTCGGAATAGAAAGATTCTCGTTAAGTTGATATTTTAGCACATACACGCATTAAATTGTGACTTTTATTTGTGAGACATCTGGCACTGCAGCAGGACTCCTTTTTGAGGTCTAATTGGTCCCGAGGGAGAAAGAATTCCACCTCAGAATGTGATGGAGCATGACTTCTGGCACTGTTGCGAGGGCATTGCTGACATGTTTACACATGTAGGTGATTATTTAAGGAATTTTGATTTACGACCGCCCGTGCGATGTCAACGATGTCACATACTCAAAGTGCACTGCATTCGGTACGCGCGTGAAGTTCACCAAGGTGGTTGTTTCTTGAGTTTCCTTTTTGTGCAGGGAAGACGATCTTGAACTTCCGGTTGTGGATCATGAAGTGCGTTAGTGAAAAATTACAACAATTTGGGAGGGCTCAGTTTAAGTGAGTTAATTGAACATGATGTTCTGAGGAATGTCGGCTAATGTTTGTCGATTTATAAACTGGCGACTAGAAGATGGTAGAAGATGCTAGGTGGTTTGAAATTTCTCTTAAAATTAATCGAGATTTTGAGAGATTTTTTTTGTTGGTCATTATGGGCTGGATTATAAGGTTTTTTATGATTGACAGTCGTTGTTAAAGAAATGTTGAGCCACAGGCATTGTCAACAGGGCCGGACCCAGCATATTTGATTGGTGTGCATATGCACACGGTGCCAACTGCTTCGGGGCTCATTGTGATTCCTAAATAAGCATTATTCTGGCTTGTAAAACCGGAGGGATTATTTTGAAAAGTAATAAATTCTATATCTAATTCCAGCCTAGGAGATCTAGCTCTCAAAGTATATAGTTGTTGTCCTCCGAATTTTCAACACAATGCCTGTCAAAGGACTTCAGGAGAAATTAGTTTTTCTAAATTCTGGATAATACAAATTATCTAAGGACAACAATGACTTAAGAAGAGGATTGGTAGGTTGGTCTATACTACCAATAAGCGGGAGTACATATAAAAAAAAGTCTTTAGACCGTGAAAACCTTGTTACAGAATTTACTAAAGCCTAGGCCAGAAAAGTTAGTTTCCTAAATTGAAATGCCAAAACTGAAGAATGGGGGGAATGGGCCGCTAGTACAAGGTATTGCAGAGGGCGCTATATGTTAAGGGTGTCCCAAAATGATTTTTGGGAACACTGAAAAAGAGAAAACAAAAGTATTTGACAGCTGACGGGTAAGGGTGTAGTCCAATTTGTAGCGTCACACGACAACGTGTTTCCATTTTTTAACAATGTCGCAAAAATAACGAAATTTTCTCGGACACATTTCGATAATTTGAGGCATCAACTGCCGAAGTTGGAGGATATTCATGTCGACAATATGTGGTTTCAACAAGACGTTTCTGCATTCCATATACCCGAGAAGCAATTCAATTAATGTATAAGACACTTTCCGGTCGTCTACTCGAATTCGGGTGTACTGAATTCGGCACCATTAAAGGCCAAATCACAATGGCCCGTTCTCACGGTCGGGATTTAATAGGCATTGGGACGTGTGTTACCGAGTTTACGAGAGTGTTATGCTAAACACCACAATAACCGCTCTCGTTTTACAAGTCAAATGTTCTGAAATATAATTTACAAGAAAAAAATTCAAAAAGAAATAAACTTTGTACAAACAAATTAATTAATAAGAGAAGTATTTGAAATTGTAAAAAATTGTTTCACTTACTTACTTCCTTACTTATCAGGCTGACGACCCAGGGTCAGAGCCTGAGCGATATCTGCTTTCCATAGTTTACGGTCCTGGATTACTTAGTCTTTATACCGGAGACTCGGTCTACCGGAGACTCGGTCTACCGGAGACTCATATTCGAATACCCTCTTAGCTGGGGCATTGTTGTCCATGCTCTCGATGTGGCCGAGCCAGTGCAGTCGACGGATTTTTGCCTGCCGGACTACATCCACATCCTGGTACAGCTCGTTGATTTCGCGGGTGTGTCTTCTCCTCCATTCGCCTTCCTCCTTTCGAAGGCACCAAGAATCAGCTCAGCAGTTTTGCTTATCCTCCAGTTTTAGGCTCCATATAGCAGGGCTGGCAAAATAAGGTTTTTGAAGAGCGTGACCTTAGTTCTTCGAGTCAGGAGTTTTGACGCCAGTTGTTTTGACAAACCGAAGTAACACCGGTTGCCAAAGACGTTTCTACGTCGTATCTCCACAGTCATGTCGCTTTACTACCTCGAAATTGTTGCTGTCGATTGTGATATTTTGAAGGAATTGTTTCACCACTGTCGAAAACCTGAAGTGAATAAAAGTAGCTCTATTTTCAAAGGTGTATATCAAAGCACGACTGTTGCATTGTGAATTGTTTAATGGATTTACGTAAATCCTACTTTAAAACTCAGAGATAGACCGCGCGAATGCGCGATTGTGATATGACTATAAGCTGTGAAAGAAACTCTCTTAAGGCGAATTTAACGAGGTTTCTTCAGACTGTGGGTCGCCGTGGTGTAGTGGGTTAGTGCGTCGACTCCTACGCAGAGGATGCCAGGTTCGATACCCGAATTTACCACCAATCATAATTCACGGCTCCACCTCTTTCGAGTCAATGACAATGCTCAAAGAGTATTCCTGTCTAGAAAAAGCCTCTCAACTTCGCCGTTCGGAGTCGGCATTAAACTGTAGGTCCCTTCCACGCGTGAGAGAACTATAGCACGCACAACACGAGTGGTTGCTGAGAAGCTAGGCCCTGGCCCTCTACGGGCTGTAGCGCCACCCATATTATATTATTATTATTATTCTTCAGACTTGTTGATGTTTTGCTTCATGTGGGTAGAAATCTTTCGCAAAATCTTGTTTCCCTTTCGTCGTTTTTGGTGGATGAATATTTCTGTGGTTTGATATGTTAAACAAGCTGATGTATATTCTCGTCACTTTTCAAACACTCTTTAGTTTCTTAAAAAAGTGCAGGGTCCAGTTTGACGAAATCACTTTTCGTAATAGATGTTGGCAATACTCAAGTACATTATCTGTAAGATTGTAATCAAAGATATAAGCTATTATGTAAGTAAAATAAAATACAAATAATAAATAATACAACGCAAAAAAATGGTTTTATTTTCAGTAGAATGTTGAGACCAAAAAATATAAGCAAAGGATTAACGTGCCAAACAAAAACAAAATCGATTTTCACTTATGTCGATATTAATCTTTTTAGCTTAATACTACAGATTTATTGAAGCTATCAATATCTTATTAATTAGGTAACGTTTGCTTTACAAGATCGTGCAACAAACTACCTTAAAAGTTCGAGATTTATGTTTACAACGCAATGAAAGTTTTACGTTTACGAGATTTCGCACAACTGAACCAGCAATAACTACCATTCGCAACTTCTAACTAAATCACGAAGCTGGAAAAAGCATTACACTATTACTAATGTAATCCGCATCCCAAATGTCTGTTAGTCACCTGGAATATGCGCTTCATTTGATATGAGCATGCACGCGAGTGTATGCAAGTGTCTACCTACACAAGTCTTACATTCAATTGAGAGCCTTTGCGGAATTAACTATAAACTTCGATGCGAAACTGAATAGCAAACAAAAGTTTATATTCCAAAACTTTTCAGATCAACTTGCCAAAGCACATAATAGCGCCGAAATGCACTCCGCCCCCGACTCTCCATATTTACTCACTCTCTTTGGAATTTTGTTTCAATACAAAAACAACGTATTCGCTTAATTTATTCAATTCATTCCAAATTTGCATATGAATACGCTAATTGAAGACTGCTTCTGGGCGCGAAGTACAATAACCAACCTGCACAAGGTACACATAAATTCCGAAAGTTTGCAACGCTTGAGATGCGCTCTATTTTGAAGTAGTTCTTAGAGCGCGTCTACCTTGGTGCACTCAACGTACATAGCTTGGGTGCCCCCCTCAGCTACATACACACCGGGGTGCAAAGAGATTTTCCTGTGCGAACAAAAGTCAAGTCAAAAGTAGAAAAGTCATCTGTGATGGCCATCAACAATGCATTTAAAGTGACACAAAGCAAGCTTAAGTTTCCCAATTCTTTAGTTTCCTCTCATTTTAAAATCAACACCCTGCATTGGGCAATCTTTCAGCCATAACAGCCAGAGGCTGGCGGTATGACTCTTGTGGCCTGTAATTCGTTTTAGTCTGTCGTCAGGAATAAAAGAAAAATGTAAGGGAAATAGGATTATGGGGTTATTTGTGAGTATTTGTGAGACGGGACACTTACAACGTAAATAGTTGCAGAGAGGGGTGAAAACTTTTCTGTGTTGCGTGGCAATAAATGTAGCGGTTTATTACACCACAGCGGTGGCGGTTTAATTTTTAGGGGAGCAATGAAATTCTTGGATTGTTTCCATTGCATAAAGGATTATGTTTATTTAAGGTAAGAGATCTGTGACTAGGATAGTAATAGCTGTTTGGAGTATTAAATCAGTGGACTTACACAGGGCTTAACCCAAATTACATAATTATGCAAGAGGATGGATCATTAATCTTGTACGTGCTTGGAACTAATGAATGATGTTTGTGATTTGCAAATCAAACTAAACCCTTTTTTTAGATTTTAGGAAATGTTTGACATAGATCTCTTAATTAGTAAAATTTATTGGATTCGGTTTGATTTTGATTTTTGGAACGTGATGCGGCAAATGACCATGTCGTGTGTTGAATGAAAAGAGAGTTTTGAAAATATCATAATCAGCGATCACATTTTACTCATGCACGCATATAGATACATATAGTACTTTCCAATTGGGACTTTAAAAGTTGTCAGTTGTATCTGTCAATGTCAAAAAATTTAGTAAAAACATTTTCATCAAGGTGAACAATAACGTTTGCAAATAATTAATATTTTTATTACAATAACTCTGAGTCGATGACTTCTTTAAGACCGTTTTTCAGCTAAGTCTTGTTCACTGATAAATTAAGGCCATCGCTTATAAATATAAGCGCTGATTGGAAGAGCATACAAGCTCTGCAGTTTATCCGTTCCTGGACGAAACTAACGTCTTGCGCCGACTTCAAAGGACTAAATCCTTTGATCTCATGTGAAAGTCTACACCCGTGCATAGTTGCGTTCTTAGCAGGAACTTTCATTAGAGAGTTGTTACCTGTCAAACGTATCTTAATCGAGAAAAACAAACTACTCGATAATTACTTCGCTTAGTTGTAGATTAATACAACGTTTAAAAGGGAGGTAGTGAGTGAGTAAAAATCTCACGCGTGTCTTCGCCTTAGAGTCTCGCTGATGATGTGCACTTACCATCGGAAAAAAAATCTTCAGTGTTGAAGTGCATTTTTCGTTAAACGTCAACAAACAGAATTTACGTAATTGGTAAAAAAAATTCTGTACTGTGCGGTTTTCGTGCCGGTCAATGTAGATCGCTACAGATTTATGTTGCAACATTATTTCTTTGATCATTCCAAGGACATCATTCTAATGCCTCCAACCGCCTCTAGCAGGGGTTACGTTTACAAATGCTTACTTATTCTATCTCTTGTTGAGACATTGTGAGTTTTGATTGCAAGCTTATTGGTAATAATACTTTTTTTTGAAAACAAGATTTCAAATTTTCATTAATTTCATTAATTAAAATTGAAAAAATTATATTGAAATATGTAAAAGTGTTCTTTATCGTTTAGCGATAAAAGATTGCGCTGTGGAGATTTTTTATGTAGCCCATCTAGAAGCGGGATCAAACAGTTAAGAGTATTTCTTGCCTGTAAGTTGTATATTGCTGAATCTGTATCTTTTCCAGAAAACTATGTCGAGGATGTCTTTAAGAAACAACAATAAATGATTGAAGAATAATTTAATGATGACAACAGTGTTGACGAATGCGACTTTATTTGCTCAGCAGTTTTTTGTGGCTGAAATTTGTTATAATTGATGCAGGAAAATTTAGTTTTAGCGATGTTAGTCATCAAGATCCAGGTTAAGATTCATCATAGTCTCCAATATCCATTGCTTTGGAGTCAATTAGGTCAGTATAGACCCATTGTGTTAAAGAGCGGGTTTACCGTCATATTGCAACTAGAGAAATGGTCTGGCCAACTTACTGAGAACTACCTTGGCGAATCATAGAAAATTGCGTTCAACGAATAGGCAGCGGTCTATTCGTTGCACCAGTTCACTCGTTGCATCGTGCACCCGTTCGACACATGAATGACGTCGAATTCGATGCATAAATGTTTTGATTGTACGTCGTTTATAACTATAACTATAAAAAAATCGTTTAAAAATTATCGCAGAAATATTTGCAACAGTCAATTTTAATTTTATACCAGTCAACATCAAAATGAGCCTTCTGGCCCAATTAACGACGCAATGCTCTGTTTTTTTGAACTTAAAAGCATTGATATTATTTAAGGGAAATCTGAAATGAATTGCATTTAAAAAAAAAAAGTTTGTCAAGTCCTTTTTAGAAAACCCGTACTTAAACATGCATAACCAAAGCATTTCTTTAAGTCATCATCATTGTCCGTTCCCAGTACATCGATATCATTATCATTAATCTGCAGAAAACTGCATTTTGGTTATGGGGTAACTGACACGTTTCCATTGCAGGAATGATCCTTTATCTTGTTTATCGTATAGAGTGGATAATCAAGGAAGGATACTTCACAAAAATTGCCACGTTCCCCTGCATGTGTGTCTGCGTAATTCGAAACCGGAACAACTGAACGTGGTGCCAGAGGGATAAGCTACGAAATCCTCAACAGGACTTATGACAGCACCTTTCGAATATTTTGCCATTGAGACAGTTTTCGGTATTCATACTTATAAAATATACATACTTACAAAATACAAAATATTCAGGATTAATTAATAATACTTATCCGAGACCTCCCAATACGTAACTGTAGTGCACTTTTATAAGTGCGTGTATATTGATCTTTTACAGTGGTGGGCACATAAATAACACACTTTTCACAACAACAGGAAGCTGAATTTGGAATTTCCGTAGAAGGAAACGTTTATAAGCCGACCATTTTTTGGAAATATGTGCTTTGGATTGATGAATCCAAATTCTGACAGTCCGGATCAGATGGTAACAAAAATAACCTAATGTTTACAATAAAATGTGATAGTTTGGCCAGCTTCTTCTTAGCTTGAAGTGGGGTCAATTATAAAAACAGTCACCAAAATGAATACAAGCCTATTATTCAAGCACATGATCCCTTTTTTCACATGAGAAGATACAACTAGTTATGCATTATAACTATCCTTAACACACTTCTGACCTTTTGAAGGGTGAACATAGAGAAAACAACCCGCCGGACAATGGCACCATCCAGTGTTTATCGTCTCAAAAATGTATCAAAAAGTATACTCTTTTGTTTTGGTATACATAATTTTGAATATTTAGACTTTGAAATATTTTTGAGAATATCCGTCATTGATATTGGCAATTTTGCTTATACCTTGTGACCTGTGACACATAAATAGGTCTAGAATGAAGACGAGAGATTTGGGTAAATCTTGGTTTTTCCTCACAATTAGTGATGAACTAAAGATTAAAACGCAATATACATTTTGACAAGATTTTATTGAGGAAGTACACACATTTTACTACTTAATGTAATGTGTTGAGGAAGTAGATTCTATAAATTATGTAAATACATTTGGAGTTATGCAGAATTAAGATGTTTAAAATTTAGATCCCAAAACTATTTAGGCGACATAATTCCTCTTTAAAACTGTAGCCATAATTCTTGTGTAGAACGATTGAGTGCGAACAACAGTTTTTAAAACAAATAATTTGTTTTAATTAACGTAAACAATGAAATCCAAAATTAAAAAAAAAAACATTTTTGAGACCATGGTCATTAAGTGCGTCACCCGATCTGAGTCCGATGGAGTGGAATTTTGTAGGCAGATTATCACATCAAGACTGTAAAAAAGAAGAAATATAGCTAAATGGCCAAACCAAATCATCTGCAATTCTATTTCTAAAGAAAGATGTCAAACATGGAAATAGTCCTCAAAGGCGATGTACAGAAGCGATGTAAATGTATGGTTTTATAACAAAATATTGAGTGTTACATTTTTTAGTGCAATTTTAGTACTATGCAATATAATGTGCTAATTATGTCCCCAGCCATTGTTTAACACAATTAATTTAATTTCTTTTATTTATATTTTTTTCCATACAAATAATCTCATCTTTCTGGATTTCGCGCAATAATAATAAACCACCCTAACGTTGGTTATGGCAGGGGATTTTACCGAAGGTCTACCTGCAACACGCGAAAATATCCTTAAATTTAAGCTACTAGATAAGGAAACTTAATTGTACTAAAGAAGAACCACAAGGGAAGGGTGTTTTAGTCAGTAAAAATCTGACACTACTATGTGGACACGGGTGACATAGTGTCTTGTTGAAGATTTTTTGAAAAAAAAAACTTTCTGGAACTTTCCATAAGACAAACAAAATTAAGACGAATTTTTCTATAAGTCGAACAAAATTTGTTAAATGTTTCAGAACTTTCAGAAAATTGTTCCACATTTTACACTCCATAACTCAACCATTTGATTTGTTGCTACTTGATCGATAGTCACTGGTATTCGACTTCTGGACATTCGACTATATTTAGGATTCTATTGAATAAAATAGTATTTAGAAGACGGGCTCAAAACTACCATTTTAATTAATAGAATTTAAGTGTGAAATTTATGCGTCCACCATTGTATGTCTGAATGTAGAATGTGATGACTCCGACTGAAACATAAATGCCTTTTGGAAACTCATCTGCCTCCTTGGCTCACATGCAGATATCCAGGATAGAACCGAACCTTCAATGTGAATGAAGGTAGTACTCAGTTGAAAATTAATTAAAAATCATCTTCAAAAGATATTAATCAAATATGTTCTTCTTGAAACTTACAACATTTTTTAATCCTTAATAGCACGTGATGTAGGCCTATTACCTTCATAAGCTCCTCTTTTGTAACACATCCCCAGTTATGCACGCACGCTCAGTAATATGTGTTTGCTTCCACGTACCTCCATGAGTGTACATGAAATCTAAACCCATTTTAATATCTTGGTTAAAATCAATCATGTTCCGATGAGTTTCAAAGGAAAAGTGTGCTACTTAACCAATCTCTGTTGTAGCATGGCACGATTCCGCAGCCGAGAGAGCAGAGATTCAAAAAGGATTTCCGTCTTCGTCCACTGAAGCACACACACTCGTGTGCGAATGAGGCATACCGAAACAAAAGCCATAGCACAACCCAATTTGATAATCATCTCCTCCTCATCACGCTGGCAAACTACTACATAATCTCGTTTACCTAAATTAAGTGATTGCCATCGACATTATCGTGTCATCTGCCACTCGGTGTTTCACTCTCCGCGTATAACAATTGCCGCCGTCTTGAGTTACAACAATCTGCACAAAACGTGTCGTTTTTTTCGTCATCCGCAAACAACGAACAAAAAAGAAGAAGCTGAACCAAGGAATATGACATGTAAAACTATGCATGGCCCCGAAAGAAAAACAAAACAAAAGCCAGTAAACAAATGCTGCAGAGGAGCTATGAGATGATGAAGGAATGGAAGGAAAGATCCTTGTCCGCTTTTGGCCCCGAAGGCAAGAGGCCGGAACACAGAACACACTTTGTCAACCCTCGCAGAGTTCAGCGATATACAACGGAGGCAACGCACCGAAACACCTTCTTCTGTGATGAGGACGACAAGGATGTAATTCGAGACGATCATCAAAGCCGACGACGATGGTTAGGATGAGGACGAAAACGATGAAGACGACGTATCACACTCCGACTACCCCGTGTTGCTTTGGAGGAAAGGTGCATACCGTCGAAATCATCACACATACGAAGATGAAGCTGGATAGCTACTCGCTCGTGCCACACATGAAATGGAATTCCTTCACAGATGGCGGCAATACGGAACAGAGTATTGCATATCCGGCATGTGCAAAAATTTCTCCTCTAGTCATCTACACTTGGCTGATCGTTTTCGTCTTTGTTTGCGATTTTATCACGATAAGGACGGGCCAAAGGAGGTCACTATTGTGTGACGTGCGTTCAGCGGATTCATATGTCAGATACAGTCTGCATACCAAGGCGAACATTGCTTTTTTCTTTTCATTCCTGTTTTTTTCCAGACCTACAGATGGGGTGAAAAGCGAACAGCTTGCTTGGCCCGTTCCATCTTCAGTTTTGAAAAATACACAACTTGATGGTGTAATTATTACCTCTGAGCATGAATTTGTCGCATGTGCCAAGGGTTTGGTCATGGAAAAAAGCAAAGGCAGAAGGGAATGAGGTGTGTCTCTCATATAAATCTGCTTCAAATAACATGGCAATGTGAATGAAATGAAAAAAATAATAATAATAAAGAAAGGTGCATCTAATTGGGCGAAATTGTAACTTGAGATGACGGCAACTGATGTGGTTGCTGCATGAATGGCATTCAACGATGAAATGTTTGAATTTCCATGTTTGATGAATATATTTCTGTTTTATGCAGTGTAACTGGAAACCCGACATTTGGCTTGAAAGTCACTGAAGTCACAGAATCACTGAATTTGAATGTGAGTCTTCTCTAAAATCTGAATAGACTTGAACTACTGAAAATGAGATGAGTGCCATTGACTTCGAGGTGTTCGGTGCGAATGTCTCCTTGATAAAGACCATCAATTTCGGACAGCAAACATTTTCAAACTTTTCAAGTGATCCAAAAGGAGTTACAAACAAGTGCTTCCGGTGCGTCGACAAGCAAAAACAACACTTTCCATTAATTGGTAAACGATTATTTTCAATTTTCCGCAAAGTTCCTCGGCATCTCATTCTCATTCGGCAGGAGGAGTGCGATTCCGAGAAGAAGTTCGATCGGAGTTGGACACTCGAAGGAGTGACGACCAGTTGTGAAAGTTCCACCACGAAGAAATATTGGAGTGCAGTTAAAAAAGAGTGTTCCATTAATGGGAATGACTGTGAAACTTTACCGAACAACCACGGGTATTGTGGTGCCGTGCAAAAACATTCACTCACCGACGCTCCATTTAAAATCGATTCTCCAATGCATATGCATACTTTGTTGAGAGATAGAAGCAAACTCCAATACCCCAACCGCATCAGCTGGCATGCAAATGCCGGAGGTAGTTCTGACCGCATCCTAATACTACTGACGCTGGATTATGTCAACTGATTTATTTAGCAACCCTCATGTAGTGGCGCACAACCCCCAAAACCTGGTGACTCTTATCACCGTCAGGCAGAGGGCAATTCTTGGGAAAACATGCCAAATGCATTTGCGAGGCTTCCAGTCTCGCACAAGCCGTCACTTCAGTTGCAAGTTGAATGCATGTGCATAACTATGCACGTAGATAGCTGTGTGCACCATTTGCACCTCCCCATCAAATATGACGGAAAAGGAAACCGTCACAGAAATGCGAAAGAGAGAAGCAAAAGGGTGGCACATGACAGTGTCGCATTACAAATTAGAGAAAATCTAGGCAAATGTAACCGAAGAGGAATAATCAGCCGACAATTCGACAGAGCCAACCCTTGCTCTCTGCCGGACGGGATTAGTGTCGCTACGGTCACCCTGCGTGCATGTTTGGCTATAATTCACGGTTTGCTCGTCAAGCAAGACTGCGACTGCGGCAGGTTTGTTGCGTTCCAACTGAGGATTACCTGAGTCCAGCGATATCCCGAAAATGTAAATGCACTCCATCCATCCCTATCCACCGCCACCTCGGTTAAGTCCAAATGTTGTCACTCGTATATCAAGGGATAAAGATATATCAATTACACCTCTTTGCGTTGCGTATAATCTCCCCCACAAAACGGTCACAGACAGCAGTCCAGACGCGACAGTAAAGGGTTGCATAACCAGCCAATCGCCTGACCGTGGGAATTGTCACTAACCCCTTGAGTGATGGGTCTGTGGAAGCGTTTTGATTCTGAACTGAAATGCTAAGGGTGTGGGTCCGCTCTCGATTGCATGCATGTGACATTTGTCTCGGACATGAGATTCGATGCCGTGGTTATTTTGGTGCGTGTTTTTTTTTTCGAGTTCTGTGTTGCTAAACACATCCAAATGACACCAGAACCTGCTGGATTGGTACGAGTATGTCCTGGCAATACTAATTGAAGTCAACGTCGAGCGTAATTAGGCCAGGTGTGCTCAACTCAGTTTCGTCCTGCTCAATGAGTATGAGAACGAATATGTGGGTTTTTGGTGGCTGGAATTGTGATTGTCGGTTTCGATCGCAGTGCATGCCGCTGCCGGTCGATTTGGGTCATTAGTTGCGTTGCATTGCGCTGTGGGTTTTCTACACCCTATCCTAGCTGCGATGTCTGAAGATAATTGCGTGTTGCTGTATGCTTGATTTTTGAGTTGAAAATTCTATGTAATTTTGTTTCTTTATAATGGTGGATGTTGGTCAAATGAGTTGATTTTAAATGGATTACTTTCTATACATCAATGTACAATATTAACAATCAAGATGCTGAGTTACATGTTTAAGAAAATTACAGACTCCTTGTAGTACATCTACACCAATCGGAGTTAACCCAAGCAAAACGACATGACAGCTTTTATGAGCTTTATTGGAGTTATGAGGAGACACTGTAACATTGGCACAAACGACTTCAAGGAGTTCAGCAGAGACGATGTGGAATACAAAACCATGACACTCCTCTGACACGGCCTCTGCAGTCGAAGAAAAATACACTTAGGAGGATTCTTTTTCGATCAATTAGGAGAACTGTGCCTGCGGAGACCGAGGTGCATGCACCGCGTGGTAGTCAAATGAGCCACTTCTGGCCTAAGTGTGAATTCGCCTTACATTCAAAACTATAAGTTGGATTGCAAGAGACATTCCATAATCACGTACTGCTATAAAAATGGCTTCTCATCAAGTTACAAATTATTTTGTACTTATTTCTGCACATAAGACTTTTTGAACACATCCGAATACATATTATGGAATCAGTTAATAGGCAAACATTACGTTAATTCACTAAAGTCCACTTCGCCAAGAAAGAAGCTTTAAATTCAATCAAATTTACAAAATGACAGCGGGGGTAAATTGGCTTACTAAGTTGCTTTCATCATCAAAACCCACAAAAAAAAAGAGGAAACCAACAAATATGTTATCAAACGAAGTCAATAACTAGAAAACTACACCACATGCCCACAAATATATAATTTTGCACAACAAAACAACGAAGAAAAGAAATAAACTTGTCAATGGCATTGTTAACACCAACACATTTGCCAACGATTGAATACTTCGTTCGCCACCATTTTCTCTTCTTTATATGATCCAGGTAAAAACTACAAAATCCGTTCACTGATTGGAGGATCACGCCAACAATGTGTTGAGGTTTATTTTTATGGTTTAACGATGTTTACAGCCCCCACGACCGCTAAAGAGAGGCAGTCCGGTGTTGATGGTCTGGGACGACGTGTTATTTTTCTTGTTTGTTTTCTTACCCAATCTTTGTGGGACACTTTGGTTTGTCTCAGAGATCATAAAAGAGAGAAGATCTAAGGTAGAGAATTCAAATCGACAGAACGTGAATTTTCTCTCTTTATTTTGGGACAGATTCTCTTTGAGAAAAACCGAATTCATATCTCTTTTAAAGAAGAAGCAAAGATCTAAGAGCATTATTCATTTTGCGTATAATCACATAGGTGCAGTCAGCTGTGACTGTGATGTTCGGTCTGACTTATCGGATTGCGCTTCCTTTACTAGAGGAGGAATCTTTCCGTGGTTATGAAGTTACGGGGTTGCGTCATCGATGATATTTTCTTGGCACTTCTTCGATTAATCACTTGTCTGGTCGTGTTAAGTTGTGGTCAGAAATTCCAGTGAATTTCACGACATTCCTTCAAGCAATGGGCTTGAATCATGGAGCGATGAAAGGTTACTATGCGGACTTTGGATTTTGAGCTCGGGGAAGACAAGATTACAAATGGTTCTGAGGATCATTATTGGCTTGGTATTTTGAGAAATTAGTTCAGGCAACTGTTTAAATTGGTCTTAGGGCGCCAGAAACAGAAAAACGTGATGTAATTATGAGCGTACAATTTAGAGGAGTAGACATGGGAAACAAAAATGATTAAAATGGATAGGTAGGTATATCCTCGTGAAGTTCAAATTGAACAAATTCACGATGTAAGAGGACTTGAAATCAGTAATGTCGCACTTGTTGACGACAGTTAAATTTAATCAGAAACTATAACAAATGACTTCAAAGTCTTTGATTTTTTGGAACACTTTGAAAGTATTGTAGAGTTGTAGATTTAGTGACTAAAGAACGGTTCATATGAGCCACTAACTACGACCATTTACCAGCAAATATAAACACAAAAGTATACTCCTTGGAATACAAAATGATGCGCATTGAATTATTGAGTTTTTGGTCGACAACATTCTCAGAATCAGCCGAAGTACCCAAATTAACGATTTTAAATTCTTTCTCCGCGAATTAATCATTCTATTTGCGAACTGT
Organism: Eristalis intricaria; assembly: GCA_964034865.1. Lineage (NCBI taxonomy): Eukaryota > Metazoa > Arthropoda > Insecta > Diptera > Syrphidae > Eristalis > Eristalis intricaria. Next base: position 88,233,173 of record OZ035875.1, on the reverse strand, counting down.
CTGGCTAAAAACGCAATACACAAAGAGGCGGACGCAATCCACAAATTCACGACAAACAAATTCGTGATGATGTGTTAGATCTCACAAATTCTAACCGTAGCAAATCAAAAAACTCCCTATGAATGAAGCGAAGTTCGCAATTCGCTGTGTACTCATATGAACAGCACTTAAATGATACCTTTGTACGAAAATATATAGATAATATGCTTTGAAAAAATATTCACTCTGGTAATAAACTCCAAATCAAGATAATTGAAACGAGTTCCATTGAATCTGATTGGTATCTGACTGCTACATAAATGCATACGCCGCTTCTTAGGAAACTTATTTCTAGACTCAAGCGATTCATTTTTCATAGTGGGATTTAGATCCTTTTATTATGCAATGATACCAATGGGTTGATTACTCCAGATGTCTCTTATTAAAAGATTCCCAACAGTTTACATTTGTTGTTTGTGTCACAAGCGAAGGTACTTACTGCGCGATGCATCATACGACAGGCAGGCGTTGCTACTCATATTAAAAAATCAAATTTGAAAAAGTTTTGCTTGAAACTACCAGTAACCGGGCACCTCAGATTTTTTTCCTATTTTGAAGCTGGATAACTAATCCAGCTAATTATTATGAACGCCAATGTTATTTGTTTTGATCAAATATGGGATACAAATTTGATCTACTTTTTTTATATATTTTTAATATTGTAGAAACACGCTAGATAACCTCAATTTCTTCTTGAAATTCAGTCAAAATTGATCTCTTCAAACTCCTGGACAGGGATTAGTTTGGTATTTAATTTTTTAGAGACACTAAAACCATGTTGTTCTAGTTTGCCTGTGATTTCAAGGATGACAGATGCTGCAATGGGGAACCAATCTTGTTCGCTATTTGTATTCGCTTGTTCTATCGATTGGGCCATTTTTAGGCGTTTTCCAGCATTTCTTCAACACATTATTTATTATTATATATAATATATATATAGCTAGTGATATATATATATATATATATATATATATATATATATATATATATATATATATATATATATATATATATATAATAATAAATAATGTGTTGAAGAAATGCTTTGAACGTGGGGTATATATATATATATATATATATATATATATATATATATATTATAGTCCACAAGACTTTATACTTTGTGTCATGTTGTTGTCTGACTTGATTGGTTTCTAAACTGGAATGTTCCCCTTCCTTTTAAGAGGTTTGAATACACTCAGCTATATTACCATAGTAAGTAATGTTTGGACGCAAAACATCTTGTATGGAAGGGGACACCTTTGAACGTGGGGTACCTTTGAACAGCACACATGTTTTATTAGTGACGTTCAAAGGTACTCCACGTTCAAAGGGGACTCCTCTACCCTTAATTGTCTGCCAATAGCCGACCACCATATTTTTACTAATTCAAAACTTTGGATTCATATTTTGTTATTTTATGGTAACTTAAAGTTATATTATTCATGTAACAACACTGAAACTTACGTCTTCTTCTTATTTCCTTTCTTCATAATCGCTAACTCTAAGGCCCCGTCGGTTATCAATCGATAATCAATACACCCCGATTGTCGATTGTTGATTGCTTGTTTTGGTATCGTGGCTATCATTGCGATTGATATTTCTCCAATTTCCTTTCAAATCTTGTAGTTCACAAATTTCTGGTCGATGGTTTTCGTCCGACAGACAATTTTATGATGCATCTTTAAAAAATGTTTTTGGTAACTTCAATTTCGAGCTGAGAGAGTTTCAAATTTAAAAAAAAAAGAAATAAAACAACGAATAAATATCTATATTTGCACATCGATTCACGTGACAGTTGACGCATGCAATCAGGGCCTAAAACGCACCTCTTGCTTTCTCCTGACTTCATTGAACGCTTTTCGTTTTTACCAGATCTGTCAACATTTACCAAAACATTAAATATGTCTAGAATCGCAATCAGAATTTATTTATTAATACAAATAATGCCAAATATTCTTAATATTAACCAATTAATTGAAAGTGGCTGGGGGGTACCACGAGTTTTGTGGGGTACCACGTTTGAACGTGGGGTACCTTTGAATAGCACATACGATCTTATTAGCCCCCTCACCCTCTCTGCAATCCCATTATTTTCTTTTACTAGTACTGAATCATTAGTGAAATGTTGCAAAGCAAAAAAAAAAACTTCTCCACACTGCGAAGACAAAATTAATTCATGTCATTGAAGACTTTTAATTAACACAGAAAAAAACCCTTTCAAGTGCTACCAAACAAAAATGGTACACTTCTTCGAATTTTCCATTTCAAACATTCCGTTCTTATGGGTTAATTGAGCGATTTTGCATAATAATTAGATAAATCAATCAAAATTGTGCTTCATTAAACCCTCTAGCTATGAAATCATCTCATAGTCATAAGAGTAATTCTACAACCATTCAATTCATTCTCTTCAAAACAAAGAGACATCTCACTTACTCTTCAAAGAAAACGCACACGAAAAAAATAAATGGTATGCATAAAAAAATGATTTCGCTGACTCCGGCATACCTTTCATTCATTCATTAAAATTTCTTTTTCAACAGATGTTCCGCTCGCTCGCTGCTGCAAGTCCACCGTCGCGGTCGTCACCGCCACACACACTGCCATCGCAACCGCGGCTGTCGCTGTCGCTGCCGTTGCTCGACAACAAATCATGCGGCAAACATCGGAACTCCGCAGAAGCACCACCACCAGCGCTAGCCTCGGCCAAGGTGAGAATGACTCATGCAGTCGCAAAACGGCCAAAGAGAACCTCAAACCTAGAGAGTCGGACGACGGACACACTCTCCGCACTAACCCCACCAAACATTCTGCACTCACACATTCGAAGTGCGATCGTGTACGCACACATTGCGCACTCTCTTCGAGAAGATGAAGCGAGCAAGAAAAGCAGGAAAAAAACACTCGTGAAACGGCACATTGCCGATGGCCTCAGCTGGTTGCTCGCTGCTTGCTCACCGTACACCGTACACCGAAGCGAAGCAACATGAAAATGCAGACAGAGGCGCACACACTACACACAACTGACAACACATAGTCAGTACCGGTCGTCGCGTCGCCACTCGGTACTCGCCAGAAGCAAACCAGAATCGGGTGCCGGAGGAGGTGTTCTATAAAACTATTCGTTCGACAGCAGCTCACATTCAGTTGCGAACGGTTCGTTGCAGAGAAAGGATATACCAACTTACGATACGACACTGTATTAATTCACTGAGCGTGTATTCGACCCAAAAGGATATTAACTGCTATCGAATTCAGAAATTCTTTCGTAAAATCGAAGTCTCAGTCTCACATTAAATAATCCTTCGTCCTCGCTCGGTTCAACCAATTGTCGTTTTGCGTGTGAATTTCTGTGGTCCGCAAGGAAAATTAATTCAAGTGTAATTTCGCAAGAAAATTATGATTGTTGTTCATACATAGTATTTGTGCAAAATTGAAAGAAGAATATAAATAAAATTCGAATCGAAATTGTGTGTGAAAAAAAAGAAGAAAAAAAAATAAATAAATAAAGTGAGCCGTGCTGGTCAAGTGCCGACAAGAGAAAAAGTGACAATAGTTTGTAAAAATATTTTTGGATTACACTTACTACAACTGCTGTTGCTGGTTGCTGCACACACACGATAAATACAGTTTTAAGTTTCTTGTTTCTTCGGTTTTGTGTGCAACTAACGGATTCTCTCTTAGCAGACGCACTGTGTTGCGTTTACCAATTGATTGACTATTTTCGCGAGGTGAGTAGTATTTCTTCTCTTACGATTGTTTCTTCTTGCATTCTACCCTTCCCTATCGTATCACTTTCCCGGGGAGGTTGAGTGACACTGTGTAACTTTTATTAATGACTGACTAACGCGAATGTTTGAGTTTATGGGTGACAACGACACTCACCATCGCGAGAGAGAATTTTCGTTCGTTCACTGCAGAACGACATTGTATTTTGCTTCGGCTCGGCTGTGACGGCTCATTACCGGGACAGGTGTTGTGTTGGGGGCTTGCTGCAATTATCTTGGCACAAACAATTTCTGGTCGCATGGCAAGTCTTTTAGAGTGTGCTCAGCGATGACGTAAAAGCAAAAAAGGTTATTGCGGTGGGTTTGAGAGTGTGCTGGCGGCGCAGGGGTGGCAAGGTACTTCTGCGGAAAATGTTTGGTTTCGAGAGGCGATTTTATGACAGTGCGAACTGTTGGAATTTTTCACTTGAATTTGTGGGTTGGAGAAATGCTCGAATAGGTACACCGGCAGTAATGAGTAAGCCATTTGTCATTCTGTGGTCCTCTGAGTAATTGAACTGAATCCGGATTGGAAATGATTTCACAATGCATTCGGCAATGAAATGCAAAAATTGATCGGTCTGTTGGCAAAATGTTATACAATTTTGCAAATTCAAGCGTGCACTGTTTATTTTCATGGCCAATTGAATAATTCTGAGAAAATGTGAGCATAATGTGGTTATTTTGTTCCGGAATTTAGACAGAATTGCCTTTGCGAACAGAGTCCGAACTGTAAAAACTGCAAACGACGTCCATCATATATGAATAACACTCCTGACAATGCTTGCATTGAAACGCGGAACTAAAGCTCGATGGCGTTCCGATTTCGCACACTTTTCCGTGAATTCAACAATCGCCCTAAGAACGTCTGTCATTTCGCCCTCAAACTATAAGGGAAGGAGGAAGCAAAAGAAAAGGATAATAATTCCTGAAATTCCTTACCATCGTGAAAATTGTCTCCCTAAGGCGATGACAATTTTCATTTTCTTTTGCTCACTCCTTAGTTTGCATCCAACGTCGTCTATCCAAGCAGTTTCTACTTTCATTGTCCTCATTGAAATTCTTTCGGAAATATTTTCCTCCTTTCGTTTTCGTTTTTGCAAAGTTCGTCGTTATTACACTCTGGTTCTTGTAGCCGTTAAAGCTCCCTTTTTGCCCATTTAAGAGGAACGCAATGCATTTCTTTGCCGACACAAGATGTAGGGATATTTTATTGCATTTGAAGAATCAATAAACGTTCAGTCCAGCCAGCCATGTGCCTCTGTCTAACACTTTCACAACACCCCACCAAATAAGTAACACAATTCTAGTCCCCCCTTTCTTTCCTCAAAATTCTGATTGTAAGTTATGGAAGAACTGCGGGTAAAGCAACATTTGCTCATCATGCACACCCCATTAGAAGTCTACTCATGTTACGGATGAATGGGTAGTTACCGGGGAAAAGAATATGGACATGAGGAAGTGAGCGCAAAGGTGGCTAGGAGGTACATGTCAGTAAAGGTAGTCAGGCAGGTACATTACTTGCTACAGTCACCTGTGTTGTGGCGGAGAGGGCGGGGGGTTTGGAAAGCGGAAATTCACACGGAAATAAAAAACGGAACAGGCATTGAATAAGAAAAACGAACAACGCACGGCACATGAAATACAAAACGCGAAACGAAAGAGCAGTGTCTGGAGTAATGATCGTTTGTGGAGTGGCATATTGCGTTCAAACGCGAAATTCCCTGTACCCTCCTTAAGAACACAATGTCCCTGCATGGCATGGCATATATGTAATGTTCTGTGGCAATGAGGAGCCATTATGTGGTACACACGAGCAGGTGATCATGCATATGCTCCAGCATACAGGCATATGAATGAAGAAGAAATAATAACAAATAAGAATTCAGTCTGAGGCTTTTTTTTTGTAAGCCGCCGCCTTGACGTTAAATGCCATAAGCGAAGACCACCTCCTATGCTATACGCCTAAGGTGTGTCATATATTGTGTATTTTCTCCTTCGTGTCGCCGATATCGTTGTCTTCTTCGTTGCCGCCGACGCCGTCACCGTCACCGACAGTGAATGAAATCATAATCATTATTATTTGGTAGTAACAGTAAAACAACATTTCATCAAGAGTGTGCCCGGGTTGGGGGTCCAAAAGACAACCAAAGCGTGGGTAGATGCCATTCAGAGATACTACATAGATCCACTCGAACGATCTCTTTTGGGACCTTCGTGTGTTTTCTCTCCCTCTCTCTCTCTCTCTCGATCGCCTCTTCTGCCAACGATGGATGAATGAAAATAAAAATACAACGATTTATTTTTTTTAATTGAAATATTCAGTTGAGTACATTAGCTGTCGTCAATGAAAAGATAAACCAGGATCCAAAAAGAAGAGACCACCACGGCACCACCAAATACGCGCTCAAAGTCGGATCGCGAACTGTTATTTTTAAATTTCTGATGTAATCAAAGATTGAATTGAAGATTCAAATTGGTTCTCACAGGTTAAATTGAAGAGATACATACACACACGCACACACAGGCACCCAGAGAGAGAAGAATATTTCTTCTTAATCATTCTCACACACTCAACATAATTGCATCCATAACAAGATCTCATTACGATCAAGTGCACACGGATGGATGGGATGTACTGTTTGACCAGATCAATGAATAGATTCGGATAGCAGATCAAGTGGAACGTTAGAAACATTCTCAAGGTGAGAATTAGATACTCTTGCGTTTAAGTACTGTTCAACGAACAACGGGGCTTATCAATGATTATCATGATTAAATTGACATTGGCATCCAATAGAGTCTTCCATAATTGGGTCTCGATTCGATTAGCCTTTTGATCTTTTCGCTATTGTTGTTTTACTCTGTGTGCAGGCTCTTTGAGCCGCTGAATCCTAGTCCAGTCTGAAAAGCGAATAACTTCCGTTTCACTATTGCCACACTTTCGACACTGAACATCACACTCGTGCGTAACAAATTCAAAAATCTCCCTCAAAAGAACGACATAAATGGTATGTCATTCTCTCTCGCTCTCTGGTCGCATTAAAACGAAATTGGTTCATGCATTATGTGGCCGGTGGTGGTTTATTGTCGAAAATCTTAGATAATTGATCAAGAGGAAGAAGATCGCGTTCAATAGAAAGCCGTCTACCGGCATTAACTTGCCCACCATAACACTGACTGCACACCGAAGTGGATAACAATGGGCGATTCCGATGAACGAATAAAATAAAAAGAAGAAAGCGTCAAGTTTTTGATTTGCGCGCTCTAAAATTCGCATTGCCTGAATGCGCTAAATTTTTTTTTTCTTTCTTTCTTTCTTTAATATTATTTTTGCAAAAAGAGAGTAATCTATAAAAGAAAAAAAAAAGAACACGTACTACGCTTAGCGCAGAGAAAAGATACAAGAACAGCGTAAAAAAATGTAATAATTACTGACCCGTAACGAATTGTTGTGCCGACTCTACAAAGTTTCTACGCTAGTTTCGTTTTTGTAGTTGTTTCTTCTCGTTTGAAGAAAATCGAGAAGACGACTATGTGAAAGGTCGTGGTGGAGTTTTTCTTTGATGGCACCTACATGTCTGACAGTTGTTCACTTTTACATCTACACGCATGTGGAATGAGGTGCAATTTAGAGGCTTTATATTTATGAATTTGTGAAGGAGAGGAGCAAGAAGGCAAAAACAGAACATTTTCTCAGGAGTGCACTGGCTGAAAATGAAGAGCGAAAGCATTATTGTGAGAAAGCACGCACGCCCGAGACGTAATTTTATGTGTGAAACTGAAGTTCTAGTTTGCGAGGTGCTGAGGTTAGATTGTTATTCTCTAAATAGGTACGTTTCAGTGTAAGAGAATTGTTTTCCAAATTCAATCTAAACGCCTTCCCTTACCCTTATTCGCCTTCCCCATTTAATTATTTATCCATTTCCGCAACCATGCCCCAATCCATCGATTATGCTATGAATTCGCAAAATGATTTATGCCAAAGCTCGCTTGTGCATCCCCAAGGGTACGGCTGTGTTAAATGGCGCTTCTTACCCAAACCCAAGCGAGTTGACAAATAGCGATTGCCTTCCGCTTTTCCCTGAATCATAAAAGATTTCCTCCCCTCTAATAGATGATGAATAAGAGTTATTTTTTGTAGCCCCTGCCGTCGTCGTTCGTCCTTTCCGTTTCGTCATCCTTGAAAATGCTTCAACTGAAAAAAGGGACACTGGGAACAGATGTCTTGACGGCTAATTTAAGTGTAACACTTTTTTATTTGTCCTCCCGTGGCCACCGGTCGGTCCATCGACGCGTGGCAATGATGGGGAGAACATTTTCACCGAAAAACCGATCCTTATTTGTGTAGAGTGAGGGGTTGCTGTTGCTATTGGCATTTCGTAAACGTTCGCGTTGATACTATGTTTAGACCCCATCCGGCAAATATGTGCACTGGGAATGGGCAAAGAAAATAAAATATCAAAGTTTATTTGTCTGGTTGAGGGGGGAAGGAAAACCGTGCATACATACATGCATATACTTTTAAATAAAAATAAAAACAAAAATAGATAATAAATTCTGTAATGGATATTGGGGAGAATGTGCGCGCGACGGCGCTCCCCACAAGTGTTGTGTACCCCCAAACACAGAAATGGCACCGCTGTTGTGTTGTTTTGTGTGTCAGCTCCCCACAACCGCCCTCTCAAGGTGCACATACTGAATTTCGGGACAAACAACAAACGCGATTTTGTTTATGCTCTTTTTCTTCTTTTCCTTCAATTCTTCGACTGCCTGATCTTTTCGGTTTTAATGCCTTTTTGGTTGCTGGCGGTGGTTCTCCCCCTTGCGGTAGTGTAACATAATACAAATAAAATAAAAAAAAAAAAACCGCACTCGGCGGTAGACATAAAACCAGACAGAGTAAGACAGTCAATTTGGAGTCGAAATATGTATAGAAACGAATGGGGAGTCATCCAACAACAGCAACAACAACTATCAGATCCACAGGCCAAGATGGGTAGGCGCGAGAACAAAAGAACGAATCTGGAGGAAGTATCGTTTATATGTGTCAACTTTTAGAGCTCCAAACACACAAATAAACAAGAAGATACGCGTCGTTTTTTCCTTCTTCTTGTCTTTGGGGTGGAAATTCTCGGTGGCGGCGGCGTCGACGACGGCGATTGACATGTGTGTACTGAAGTTGGAAGGATTTATTAACACCGCGTGCTAAGTGGGATGTGACAAGGCTGGCTGGAAATATATTTCGAGTCTTAAAGATTATCCGATTGAAGGGAGAACTCACATTGTGTGGCGCTCTGAGACTTATTAGTGCGCGATGGGTTGGGTGTTGACCTACATCCGCATGAATGTAGAGTACAGAGACACCGAGAGTGCACCTGAACCACGTCCAAGGCCACCATGCTTTTCCAGTGCAGTACTTTAGTGTGTTTTGGCAAAAAAGCAGTCTGTCGTGGTTAGCGGTTGTCTGGGAGTTGAAAAACGAGACAGAAATGGAAAAAACAGACACCCTCAAAAGTGCACCTGTCAAAAGTTGGCCTTACGTTTTAACCCCTTGTGCATACGGCACACATCAAGAACTCATTTGCTACCCCTGCCACACACAGGTGGAGTCGCCACACGAACACACAGACCAGCATATAAGCCTAAAATGAAACAAAAAGGGGTTGACAAACAAAGAGGGACGAACAAAAAAAAAAACAACTCTCCATCGTCCGTCTGGGTTCGTCCAGAGTGCACACTCGTATTATGGTCGCATGTCCTGTTGTGGTGTCACTGTTTTTTTCTGTTCCTCATTCTTTGACCCTTCTGATGATGGAGTCAATCTGTTTTCCTTTATTTATTTATATGATATTTTCTCTCTTTCATTATAATGTGAATTGCACGACGCTGCGGCGCGTCGTTGGCTGTAGAAACTTATTCATTATAGCCATCATCAATCCGACATATATCGCCCTGGACGACGACTTATGCCACCAACAAAGTTTACTCCAGTTTGTACTTCTGTTCCTTTTGTGAAACTCAACTCATTTGTTTATTTGTTCCCTCCTCCTTCTGCATGTGCTGTCGTCTCGTCCGCTTTCTTAGTCTGCCCAGATGGGAGGAGGTTAATTGATGATGATGTGTATACCTTGGCCATATGTTTGTATCTCTCTGCTTCTCCTCTGTGTGTGGTGTGGTGTTATATATTTTTTTCACTCTTCTCTTTTATAATTTAAATTGCAAATTTCACGTTTCCACCCCTAAAATGTGGCGTGCACTGAGGACGTACATGCACGTATACATGCTTGTGGGCTTCCTGTTGCCAAAAAACTATGAAAGACTTGGAAGGGGCGGCCTGCGTTGCAGTACGTAATAAAATGAGGAGGAACTGAATAGGAGTACAATACCCGTCATATAGCCAAGGTCTAGACTTGAAAAATTGTGTCTGTGGGGTTGCCAATATGTTACGTGCACTGAGTGTGTAGAGTGTGTCCAAAAAGGACTCTTCCGACATCGAGGAGACTCTGTGTCGGGTTGGCAAACATCCCGACGGCGCCGCGACGGCAACAAGGAAAAGAATGACATTGCAGCAGTTCTTCTTCTAGTAATGCTAGCGGTGGAAAAAATTGTTGAAAAGGATGTATGGTAGCAGCAGAGGTACATAATGAGACTGCCAAACAAGCAGACGAGAAGAGCAAAAAGTTTATCTCATTCATTCATGATGAATGATGGCGTCAAGGGGAATAACTTTTGTTACAATTTCACTTCATGTTCTACACTCGATGTTTTTGTTTTCCTTGACTTCGTTGGCATTTTGCAATGGGACAGGTCTTTGTAGTGGCGCACATTAACTCAATCTCTATCCCTCTCTCTCTCCCCCTGGTGCTTTGTCTATTTTTACTTCACATGCAATTCTATCTACACACAGAAATTCTGTCGATTTTATGGAAATTAACCTTGGACTCGATTTTCTAATTTTGGAATTCCCTTTTTTCCTTTCAGTTGCAGAGTGCAGTGCGATTCTCCCTCCTCCAGTGAGCTTCGATGTCTAATTACTCGGCAACGACATCCTCGACACCAAATAGCGACAGCGACGTCTAGAGGAGTGCTGGCGTCTGGAAGAAGTACAAGAAAAAGAAAAGGAAATCCCCATCCAAATTGACTGACAACAACATTCTACACGAGTTTTTGCGCTGCGGATGCGGGAATAAACTAAAGAGACGTCTTCTTCGTCTAGCAACAACACGATTGTATATGGGAAGTTGTATGCGTGTATAAAATTAGTACACAAGAGATTTTTATAAGAAATACATCAGCTGGGATCCATGTTGGGGCGAAAAAGCAATTGAAGTGCAGTTCCCCCCTTTCTCTTCCAAATCCCATTGCATATTGAATTGAAGGGTATTTGTGTGAAATTTCGGTGGGATTCGATGACAATTTCTCGAATATTCACCAACGCACATAATTCCAGAGTGAATCGTTGCATTACACTCAATAGAGAATAATTAACCAAGTATGGTTCAACAAGAACAAGATAAGTCACAGCAACAGCAGCAACCACTACCAGCACCGCTAGAGCAGGAGCAGGAGCACGAACACGAGCACGAGGAAGAGGATCAACACGAGAACACTCATCGGTCGACTGTTATTGACATTCCATCAGATGATAGCACCTACGTGGAGAATGCTATCACCTACAGCACGGAAGAGGACAAGAAATACCATGCAGACTACGACAGATGTTGTCCGCCGCCCCTTTTCGTGATAATGATATCACTACTTGAGGTAAGTTCACGAAACTAAAACGCACTCGCTGTTGAATGAATGTCATAGCGGGCTTAAGAGATTTTCGATTTTTTTTCGAACACAACTTATCTGGAGTGCCTTAATTGGTTTGTAAGATGTATCACAAATTCGAGTCTGTCACCAATGACAAAGCATCTCACTCTCCCCTCCGTCAAGTCAACCCTCGGGCACTTAAAGCACACACCCCCCAGACGGAGTTACATTATTTTCTGAGCGAGACGCCGAGTCATTCATTATAATGAAACTTTTATACGAAGAGGGCATTAAACTATCATTCCCCCGTCACTCCCACCATCCATCCATCGTTCATCGCGTCGAACCAGGAAAAACCTTATTTTGCTGACCACCCCATTGAGGGACTCGTCTGGCCATGGATATAGAGACACACGCTTATGGGTTGGAATACAAAACCACAGCAAAACAATTTGAAAACTTTCGATTTGTTTCAGAATGAGGGTCTCGGTGGGTTGGAAATGCCACTCGTACGGGCGTGTGTATGAACGTATGCATTGGCTGTCTCGTTTTTCCGTGGAGTATGCTTATTTTGTTAATGTCCGACTACCCTTTCAGAAATGGGGGATGAATGTGGCAACTCGATGGAAGACTAGACTTTCTCCTCTTACCTCTTGTCGGACGGTAAATTGCTTTTAAGACTACCGCCGAATGTTGTCTTGCTTTAGATTGATTAAACTTTGTTGCATTGGGCACCTTTGGGGCTTGTCATGCCACCCAAGAGCATACCGGCGAGCGTCCAGGCGAATTTCATTTCTTAATCGCGTGCGAACGGCATGAAGAGGGGAAGAGGAGGAGCGCTGCAACGCTGAACATTCGATATCAACCCACTTGCAAGTCGTCATCATTATCTTCGTGTGTCGCCCTTCACTTTGTTTCTTTCATCTCTGCTCTGTCCCTGGCTGACAGCAGTGCAGAGACGTTGCCCAGACGGTTTCAATATATGTATGGACATACATACATACGTGACTGTGTGCATCAGTTTAAGCGATGCATGCTTGCCTTTTAGTACACACCCTCTCAAGTAATGAACACGCCATGACATTTAAAAGATTTATTAATGCCTCCACTCTCGATCTTGAGTGTATTTTTAAAACTTAATTTAATTTTGTTTTTTTTTTGTTTTTGTTTACAGATTGGTGTCTTTCTCTATGATTATATGACCGTGGATTTTCAACCAGAACTGAATAGTCCAATATCATCGGATTCAGTGCTTATCTATCGACCGGATCGTCGTCAGGAGATCTGGCGATTCGTATCCTATATGGTGTTGCATGCGAATTGGTTTCATTTGGGATTCAATGTCGTGGTGCAAATGCTATTCGGTTTGCCACTGGAAATCGTACACGGTTCGACGCGGATCGCTTGTATATATTTAGCGGGAGTTTTTGCTGGCTCGTTGGGCACGAGCGTTGTTGATTCTGAGGTGTATCTGGTCGGTGCTAGTGGTGGTGTGTATGCACTGTTGGCTGCGCATTTAGCGAATTTAATGCTAAATTTTGGCGAAATGAAGTATGCTGTTTCAAAGTTGGCATCGGTACTGATATTCGGTAAGTTTCAAGTTTCATTTTAATATTTCTTAAAAAAAATATATGTATATATATATATATATTTATTTGTTTGTTTTAATTAATTTCATTTTTACCATACTAATGATTTATTTTCCCTCTCTTCTCTTTGCAGTATCATGCGACTTGGGTTACGCACTTTATTCCCAATATGTAAATGAACCGAATACAGCACCCGCTGTATCGTACATAGCACACATAACAGGAGCGTTAGCTGGTCTTACAATAGGTTTATTAGTATTAAAAAATTTCGAACATAAGACCCATGAGAATCTCATGTGGTGGTTAGCGTTAGGTGTTTATACTGCATTTACAATATTCGCGATTGTATTCAATCTAATAAATACAGTGACTGCGCAAATACTCGAAGAAGAGGGTGAAGTAATGAAACAACATTTGCTTCATGATTTGGGTGTTTCGTAAAAACAACAATGTTTTGTTTAAAACTAACTAATTAACTTTCCTAATTTAACTAATTATTTTCCTTGAATAGAATTTACCAAATCTTTTTGTTTAGTTTTTTTTTTTTTTTTTTGAAATATAATATTATTTTTTTTATTTTGTTTCTCACCTTTTGTATTTATTATTTATTTCGTTTAAGTTGAAAAAAGAAAAGTTTTCAAATAACGTAAAAATAAAATCAACGTTCTTAACATCTAATCAGTTTAACAAAGAAAAACACTCGCAAAACTAAATGGTTTTTCCTATAAATAAATATATAATTTTTTTGTTTGTTTATTTTTTTTTAGATATGAATATATGTTATGTATTTTTTTTTCTTTATTTTTAAGTATCTCAATTAATAATTAATTATGAAATTGATCCCAAAACGTGAAACAAACTGTTGTGATATTACCAAAGACTGATTTGTATAAAATGAAAAAAAATAAAACCTAAGTAAGTAAAAAAAAAAGAAACTCGTGAAGTTTGAATCCAAAAATAAATGCAAGAAATATTTAAAAATATTCATGTAAATAAACAGGCATACATTCAAAAGTGAAAGTGTGGCAAAACAAAAAGCAACAAAAACACATATAAGCAACAAAAACAAGTGAAGTAGTTTTATTTTCTTCTCCTCTTCGTCTGAACTATGTATTTCGAAAGCGCAAAACGAACCTCAAAATGAAGGCCTTTTCCTTGTGTAGACCCACAGTCTACTCTTGTCTAAAGGTACCTTTACTTTTTTCCATAGTTTTTTTTTTTTTGTTTTCCTTCATTTCCAATATTTTATCACATTTTCGTGAATGTCTCATGGAATATGTGATTTTGAAATAAAATCCCTAAATTATTTCCAGCAAAAAAAATAGTTACCCTCCTATCCGCGACACAAAAGAGAAATTATATATATATAAACTATTAAAATGAATATTAATCACTTAAAACTAGTCGAACAATTCAATTTATCATTATTGAAACAAAAAACAAAAGAAACCAACAACAAAACAAAGAAAAAAAATTGTGAAATGTAATTAAAAACAAAATATCATTAAACTAAAAAAACTAAACTAAAATACAATATCTTCTAAGTTTAAGGTTGTTGATAACTATTATTATTACAAACAAAACAAAAAAATAAAAATATTAATAGAAAATGCAAACTGAAAATTAATTAATTTAATTAAAAGCCGCCAAATATCCTACTTTAAAATAACAAACAAACATGCAAAACTGACTCACACACTCTTAAAAAGGCTTACGAAATTAATGAAACACAAAAGAGTATTATTATTATTATTATTAATATTATTTATTTATTTTTTTTATAATTAATATATACACACATAAATATATATATATTGTTTTGTTGATTCAAATTGTATACATTCAGTTGAAGATAGAAAAAGAATAGAATACAACGAATATTTTTCCGTTTCATATTTCTTTTTTGTTTGTTTTATTGTTTATTTGTTCTCACACAAGAATTGTAATATTAATGAAATAGCAAGAAGTATAAAAAAAACCAAAGAAAAGCAAAATGAATTTATATTGTAAATGTATTAGAAAAAAAGAAAACGCAAACAGTTAAACTTATATACATATTGTATGTCCCACATAATTACCAATTGTATTTTGTTCAGCAGGAAAACTGACGAAAATCATATTCAATGTAAAAATATAAAATAAAGTTTTCGTTCGCAAACACCAACTGTCGCTGATGCAAATTCAAAAGAAAAGTGAATAAAAATGTCAAAAAAAGAGATGAAAACACTGCCAAAAATAGTATGTTACGAGAAAAAATCAAATAATATAAATTAAAAAAAAAACACAAAAAAAAACAATTAAATAAAAACTAAATTATTAAAATAAAAGCAATCTGTTTTATTGGTTCGACAATTTTTAAATTTCAGCATGGAAATATAAGAGGAATCTCTCGATATTTTTGGGGCTCGGGATGTTATAGTCTATGCATTGTTTTCGAAGTAAGTTAGAAGTGGTAAGTTTTGGTGTTTTCATAAACATCAGGAGTCAAATCACCGCACCCGTGATACAAATAAAAATTACCTTACTCGTTAAACGAACGAACGTCGTGTTATACGAATGCTGACGGAACGTAATTATTATGTGTAGGGAATAATGTAATAGAGTGGAGCGTGGTAAATGTAATAGTTAAATTTAAAATATGCGTCATTTTGAATGCAACGATTGAACCAAGCGATGGATTGAATTTTGCCATTTTACTTGAGTTCCTCTGCTTAAGATATTATTATTAAAGGAATATTGATCCGAAGGATTAAGAGATAAAAGTTACCCTTTGTAACTACCAGGCAAAGCGTAAAAATGATTCGAAACACAATTTGAAAAACGAATGTGTAACACATCGATTTTCAAATTCAATTCAATTAAACGTTTTTGCTTGAATAATGAGGCATCTTAACACGTTCCTCTAATCTTGAACAAAACAAATTAAGTTCACGGGTCCTGTAATCCCAAATACACGATTTTCGATGGCAATTCACACGTTCGCGGATTAGGTGATTCCACCCAGGTTAACAAAGGACTGCGTTAGACAAGTTCACTAATGCAAATTTAAAATAACGGTAAACAGTTATCAAACAGCAGTTCCAAAAAAAAAACCGCGATTGAAAGCAAACATTTTTACATGAGAGACATTCTGCGCTGTGTCGGGTGTATTCAAAAACGCATGAGAAAATAAATGCGATAGTACTAGCGCAGATTTCCGACGGTTGTGACTTAGACGTTGTAATTCTTAAGTTCGATGCCGCACTACCAACACTCATCGCTTTTGTCATTGAATCATCATTGCTAGCACGCGGGATGACTGAGAGGCCCCCACTATTCGAGTTAAAGCAAAACAACTGACAACACTACTTTACTGAGGAAACTTCATGTGATCTGATTCGCAGTGACAAATTCTTGCGCAAAGAAGCTATTGATCATTCCTTATCAATATTAATAATGGTAGGTGGCTACTGCGCTGTAGTACGAGTGTGCGTTGCGTCGGCTCATACGCTGGATACCAGGTCAATTTCCGACACGAAGAACTTTCATCATCTCCACCTCAACGATCAAATGTTTAAGCTTTGCAAATCTGATGCGCGATATGCTTGCTGCTTAAATTAACGTTTGACGTCTGCAGTGATGCTCACATTTGCGTTTATGAACATGATGCAAAGGTGATATGGCAGTGATGCGTTTCTGAATTCATCCGTCGTAAGCCCGAGTACAAAGTTCTAAGTAGAGCTACTCTCTACTAACAAAGGTAACATTTTGTTCTTGTAAAATGTAGTTGTTGTCAAACGGGTGCTTTCGATTTGAAAAACTGAGGGTGCTCCTTTTTGACAGAGATTCTCGTAAAATCGATCCGCATAACTCGGGTACCCGGGTACTCGGGTAATTAGAGATAAATGGAACTATCAGCAAGTCGTTTGATGAATGCTTCTGTATGGCGAAGCAAGAAAACATGGATTGAGTAATCCTGTCTGTTAATCGCAAAATAGCTACTTTCAATGATTGCCATCCCTTCTTAAGGACTTGGCTTAAGATCTTCAAAGTTCAATGTCTCTGTAAGGGTCCAAAATTCGTTCTGTCCCCATGCAATGCCTGTCTTAAGTTCAAAACGTTAATTTCTGCCATAGTTTGCTTGTAATCGTATCAAGGTTTCCTTCACTCGTCAAACTCCATTCCACCACGATTCCTTATGTAACGTCCTCTTCTCTAAATTCACCTTCACATCTAGAATAGACATCGCAACTGCAATCACTCCTGCTTGAAAGCATCGATACTCAGTTTACCCTGAAAGAGCATCATTTCTTTTGTTTCTGTTCATCGAATGGCAACAAAAACTTCATCGCACGCAACATTCGGCACAAAAAAAAAAAAACAAATGCGAACATGTAGAAAAACCGGCAAGATGTGCATCTAGCACCTGTACCAAAACCACACCTGGTCGCATGTTAATTTCTTGCTCGCAAGTCAGGCACACATCCTTAATTCAGAGGTTCAACCACCGTCGATCTCCTTTCGGCATCCAAATATATGCCTCTGCAACAAAAACCGATAATTGATGCCCTCGACAAGGCATGAGATCGGCAGCGGGTCTTCGAGACATTGCCGTCAGACTCGGAAAGAGTTATCCGTTTTTGCATCCCTCCGTGAGTGCTTTGCATTTCCGAAATGATCACAAAATTCTAATTGATGTTCTTGGCCATGAATTGAATGATTCGGAGTCGGGCTTGTGCAAAAAGGGACATGAGTGAAATTTGCGTTTCAAAGCATTTTTTTTTTGTTGATCGGGCAGAATTCCAATGTTTTTGCTTGCTTGGACATATAGCCATCTTGATCGGTGGTTTGGCCTCTCGATTATTGCCCAGGCTGCTGGGCTGTTGCAGTGTCGGCCACAGGAGCTATACGCAGACACCGCAAATAGACATTGATCGCCGATTGGCTTCAATCGATGTGGCCTTATGATTAGACCGCTGCACGCAAGCGTCCAACCACTGATTGGCGGTTGGGATGATCCCTCTGCATAGTGCGGCGGCTTTATGATATGTTTGTTCGGTTGTCAATTGCTGGGATTAAGCACTGGAATTCCAGGTCTCTTGTATTCCAACTAAGAGGCCATCAATTAGGCCGATCTCCGTCCTGGTCATTGAACCAGCCTCCTAAGGATTAAGAGACGGAATCGGCAAAGAAACATAGGTTGCCTGCCAATTAGGCATTTGGGATTTGGGGCAAACAGGACGGCCATAATTTTTAAAAGGATTCAAACCGAAATCATCCTAAATCATCGGCCGGGGCTGGAACACACTGGGAATCAATGAATGACAACTGCGGTAAAAAAGTGAGGCTGCTCACAGTGGAGACATCTTGCGATGTCACAAAAAGGAGATCTTCATTAAGACCCAAAGATGGAGAGAGGCACACACCAGCGCAAGCGAATGATGGCTGAGTGAATCTGTCAGTAGGCACATCTTTAGCGATTGGATGCCACACAGGAGAGCACAGCGGTCGGCTGCAATTTCGAACCCACTTAATCTGCGCGAACAACTTCATTGTTATCCCCCAGAGGGGAATCGCGGAATGCATTTTATTGGGCACTGATTGACGCAGATCCTTTAGAGGATTTGAGTAATGATCTCTCTGCGTCGCGGCTCGATCGCAGCTGGAATGCCAAATTCGAACGAATTCCAGTCGCCCCGGTGTGGTCCGTGCGCATTTTAGTCAGATTGCTGTATTGATCCATTGCAGCATTTGTTTTTTTTTTGTTTTTTTATTCGTAAACGTATTCGCTTCATTATTGTCGCTACGCTCTCGTTGATAATGATGTTGTGCGCCGGTTGCGCGACTCCTGTTGCTGCTGCTGTTGCTTCTACCAATGTCGATGGAGCCCCCTGGGGACATTTGATCACTAAATAAATGTTATTCCCCCGAGAGTGAGTATCCAATTTCAGGAGCAATCTCATGGTGATGTGCGTTCTTCTTCGACATTCTTATGCCAACGGCTGCCACCGTCGTCGCTGATTGAAATATCCAGGTTCGCTGACTTGCAATTGATTACTAGTTAGTTCATTTCTGCATTTCATTGACGTCAATGTATCTGGCTCAGATCTGTTCGGTTGGCTTAATGATGTCACTGATGACATTCATTAAGAGCAAGCAGACTGAAATTTCGGAATACAATTAAACAGGCGATTCGCCGGAGAGGAAGAAACTTAAGTGTAGACTGAGGATCACAACTTCCATTCTAAAGTGTCCGATTTGCTGCTTCGGACAAATGTCAAGGACCACCATCAGTTTAAGAGCAAAATCCTAGACAATCCTCTGTACTCACATCACACTCTGCTGCTGTCAGTCTTTATGAAGCAATCACCTTTGCTCAATAATTTTGCATTGACCCTACCCTCCGCACTAATTGCACACTTAACGCAGACCAATTATCTGAAGCAAAGTTAATTTGCGAAATTGCCGCTGCTTGTCCTCCTAACTGGGTAAGGTAACTGGGCGTGTAGCTCTCGTTGCCTTCTATTTCACTGGGACAAGCGTGCCTAATGCAATAATGGCACACACTCTGATAAGAATCTGAAACAATTGCACGACGTCAGGGCGAACATCCCCAAATAGAGATAAACACAAAAACAAAATTCAGTTCAGTAAATTTTTTCAAAAAAAAAAAAAAAACAGAAATGAATAAAAACAACACGAAAGGTGAGTAATTATTTATGACCAATTTGACCTAACCGTGTTACAGTGCAGTTGTCCATGGTCCTGAACCTCATCATTCTCACAAGGAGTACGCGGTGGCAGACAGAGAGATCAGCACACAGCATCGAGGAGCTAATGTTAACAAGGTATATCTCACACTTCCATAGCCAAGAGTAACACCGTTGCTGGGTACAGTGAGCGAGAGCGCCTAGGCGGAGAGGTGTGTGTCTGTTTATGGGCACATTAATCCCTGCTTACCTACCTTCATCTCCTTCGGCTTCTTCTTATTTTTGATCGCCGTGGATGCCGGCCGCAACGAAAAGCGTCCTGAGAAAATGAGTAGGTGTTGCCTATGTTGCATGTGCCTGGATAATGTATGCCACACTACACATGGCAAATTTTTTGGCGCCATCAAGTATTTTCATTCAGCTCGTCTGTTGATGTTCCCCTGCATCGTGATGATGATCATGATCATGATCATGATGATGATGATGCTGCTTCTGCTTTTGCTGCTGATGATGATGATGACGATATCTAGATGTTCGCTTCTCATCCTGTCTAAACCTTTTTGCTCTTGGTGTTGGAGGTGGGCAAGGTTGGGTAGGATCGCTAGAGATCTGATCTAGGACTGCAAGCAGAATGGTGAAAAAGTATTTAACACCGAGTTACATTATGCAGGATGGTGATTCTTGGAACAGCGGGAGGCCCACGCGAGTTTTGATTTTTGTACTTAGTGCGATCGTGCTTGTTTTTTGTTGGCGTGAGCGATCGAGATCGGCAAAGGTTTCGCGCACGTGTTTGTGTGTGTGTCTGTGGCAGTGGAGAGGTCGCTCGAGGGCATTTTTGCTACAGATCCTTCAGACGGCATCCATAAAGGGCTGCATGCTGTGATAAGATTGCGTACCGATCCCTAAATTCGATGATTTAAAATAGACCAATCTAGAAGTACACACGGGCAATTCCCTGAATGGGGGGGAGAACGCTTGTCTGTTCGGCTTGGCTGTGTTGTCAGTTGTGGCTGCTGACGAAATTAATTAGTTGGGCATGGAATTCTGAAGTAATTGATTGCCTTCTCGGATGGATTCGCAACTGAGGGCTGTGCGGCCGTGAGATGAGAGGAAAATAAAATGATGGCAGTGATTTGCATATTGATGACGACTTTTTCTTACGAATAGAACGTTGTGCTAGCGTTGGGGAGTATTTTTTTTATGGGAGTGGGTGTGGTAAAATCAAATGACCACTAAGGTATTAAGGGGTGCGGAGTCTTCATCTTCATCTGGCACAGGGGTCATTAGCACTCTGGAAGCAATAACTTATGTTACTCCAAGTTTGTTCTTTATGATGATCGTATTTTATCCATCTCTCCGACTGGAGTTGGGAAAATGAATCATGAATCATCAAGGAGAGGAGGAGACACCTTAAATGGGTGGCGTCATACCATCAACTGCAACTTATGAACGTGAACGAGGCAAAGAATAAGCACTCAACCTCGAATAGTTCAATGACGAGTTTAATTGGGACAGGTCAGGAGTGCACTTATTCTTCTCTTCATATCTCATGTCCTTCAGTCGCAGTGTGCTGTAGAATCAGTTGCTTGCAAACATGCTTCAAGCCGAATTCGTGTACATCCGCTCAAAAAGTCCTTTCAATTTCTGTCTGCCTCTTGCTGAGTTCTTGCTGTTGTTAACCCTGAAAAAACCCCCGCTTTATCAAAGGGCACATTCCCATTGAATCACACTACAAATTTGCAACCTCCATTGCACACAAAGCGCGCCTTGTTCGCCCCCATTTCGTATACACCGACGTCCTTTAACAAAACAGAGAGAAGAAAAAAAAAACAGAAAACTACTTTATCCCTCGTATTTCCGCACCTGTGCGCTCATATCCGTTTGTCATATGCACTCTTTCCAACTGCCAGCAATGGATTTCGCTTCCTTGGTTAAATACAAAATGAAAAACTAACACGAAGAAAAACTGAAAAAAAGTGAAAAAAAAATCGAAATACGGCAGCCAAGCGGACTGAGGCGAAAAAAAGAACGGATTCTGCACAGCAGCCAACCAACAAGGGAGATTCCAGGAAAAGTTTCATAATAAAATTTCATTCAGTGCTGTTGTCTGGCAACGACGCAAGCACCCCACAAAAATCAAGCCAAACAGACAAAAAGAGGGAACCGCCAGATCCTGGAAAAGTCATAGAGAAACCTCAACTAAAACAGCGACAAAAATGCTTCTATAAAAGCGTTCACTGTGTGTGTACGCTGTTTGCCGTTATTACTTTTATTACTCCTTAATGCTGGTTACACGGCTCTATGCAGCTAGCGATGCAGTAAATGGAAGCAGGAACCGGAAGCGTATCGCATCAGGGTGAAAATTTGATCACGGCATGGTTGAATTCTGTCGGTCAATGACAAATTTATTTGTAAAACCGTATTATCCTTGCAATGCCTGCCCTGAATTAGGAATTTCTCTCGTTTTGCTTCTCACTGAATGGTAGAATGGTAGGTGGGTACTATCCTTGAATTTGAATTGATTACGGAGTGAGCTGTGGTTACCTTGGAACGTTTGCCTTGGCCAAAGTTTCAAGGGGGGCCTAACTGAAAAGAAGAAAAAGAAATGCACAACTTTCGACGATTCCATGAGTCGAGTTTCACTTTGATGGTAATCACTTCGCTTCGCATCGGTGGCATGCAAATAGTGGGCGGCAGGGAGAAGCAATTGCATTGGTATGCTCAGACTGTTCAGGGGTTTAAAGGATTATGGCTGTACTTTGATGTGAATTCGGTTTCGAAAGTCTTTGAAGATATCACGTACAAGCTTGTTTTTGGCATGCACTATATCGGTGTCTATGTACACACCAGCTTGGTCAAGGCCTGTCTAGGACGGGGAAATGGTTTGCTGCCTTGAAAGGAGTCTGGAGTGGTCTGATATTCAGACTTAAAGCAGACGCGGTGAGTAATGAATCAGTTCATGCTATAAACTATGAAGAAATCACTTTACACTTTTTGATCAAAGCCGAGGCGTTTAGTAACTTTCAACCGATTAAAGCACCACCTCTGTGGTTTATAATTCTGACTCCTGCCTTTGACGTTCGAATACAAGAAAACAGTGACACCCTGAATTTTCGAACCCTTGATATAGAAGTGCGTGGGGGCGCTTTTGGGGTGCTGTTGTTACTGTGGTATTTATTAATTACTCTTTGTGAGTACTACTGAATAAAGCTCAAAAGGAATATACTTCTGTACTAACATAAGGCTGTAGAGTTTGTTTGTTTGTTTTCCTTTCTCTCAGAAACTACTTGCCCGATTTCAAAAATTCCTTTCGTGCTAGATAGGTTGCTTAATATGGAAATTTTAAGAAATTTATGTGTGTTTATAATTTCTTCTTTAACTAAATTAATTCCCAGAGGCGTGACCTATTTCGATTATTAAACAAAAGCAGCTCTGAGATCAAAACTTTCAAGATTGCGACACAAGTCTGAACAGAAATAGAGGAAGATATAATAGGGGCACATCTAGCATCAAATAAATCAATGACGATGTAAGATATAGAACTGCTTCTGGTTAACTTTAAAGCTCATTAATGCCATTAAATATGGACCAGAACATCATTTAAATAGACGCCAAAAGTTAATGTTTTTACTTTTTTATATTCCGTCATAAAAGTCGGCTTGTAGCTCGTGGCTTGTTAGTGTGGATTAAGCACTGACGTAGTCCAAGATAAAATAAACGAGTGGTGACCAGTAATGCGACTCGGAAAATTGATGAATCGTCATCTATATGCCATTAGAAAGCTGAGATCTTCTACTAACAAAAACTTTTCAGACAGTTTTGTGATTGATTAGCCAAAGAACTTCATGGACCGAATTCCAGTCTGAATGAAATGCTCCACTTTTGAAGCCGATTGCGACTACTTACGATATGTGGATCACTACGATACGATACTTACGACAACGTCGAATGAAAACGGTCGTGGTCTAATCACGCTGTGTTGGCGTAAACGGAGCCCAAGTCAGGATTGATGGCCAGGAAGGTCATGTGAGTTTGGTGAGATTGTCAGGGGATCATGTGCTATAAACCTTCGGACCTGTACTGTTAAAAATTGAATTTTATCCTTCATAAAGCAATCTCTCAAAAGCGACCGCTTTGGCCCATAGGAGAGGAATTGCGTTCCATCAGGACAACGCCAGGCCACGAACATGCAGAAGCTCCGGGGGCTTGGTTGGGAGGTCCTTATACCTAATAGTCCGGACCTAGCAGCAAGTGATTAAGACCTGTACCTGTCCTTTGCGAATGATTTTGAGGGTGAAAAGCCTTGTGAAGCTAGACCAAAATTTGTCAAAAACCTGATGATCAGTTTTTATCATGTTACATACAGCCTTAAATTTGGTGCAAAAATAATGTTTTAAGCGAAAATTCTTTTTTAATGACATTTTAGTGAAGTCTTCTTCGATGCTGGTCGTGATAAAGGCTGTAATATCTGTTTGGTTGATGAGTAAAGGACCGGAGCACAGGAGCACACGGAGCAGCGGCGGCGCGATTGCCGCAATAGTTCAGTGCACACATGCGGCTTTTTCTCGCGGGACTTAAACTGCAGTTCGCGTTTATCTTGCAGCATTGGAGGTTCATAAAAGGAAACGAGTAATTTTCGCCTACCTAGTGCATAAAAACTATAATCTCAAAAAGAAACGACATTATTGGGTGCATCCTTTTCTTGATTATCGATTAACAAAATTAATATTTTATTTTTCTGGTCATGGCATGCCTAGAAAGCAACACCACATATTTCTGGAAACTTGTATCTCATTGATAAATAATTTTATATTAAGTCTTTTTTCGAATTTTTATTAGCGGCAAAATGACGCGTGTGTGCACTGCCCAAAAACAAACAATTCACTGCTAGACGCAACTGCGTCTGCGGTGCAGCAGTGATCTCGCGGAAACCTGCGACCCATTTTGCCCGCAAGAACGACGCGCGATGCCGCAGCGGCGGTGTGTGCACCAGTCAGTTTATTTGTGAGTACTGTAAGACGCAAATGCGGTGCCGCTGCGATATCGCACGTCCAAATGACGCGATTGTGCACCGGGCCTAATGCCCAAAAGATTGAACGCCAACTTCCAAACTTTGACAGTTGACAAATGATAGTGCCTCTCAAGGCCAACATAAGTCAAGCCATCGGTCAAATTCGGTGGAAAATTTTACATTTCGGATGCGCGCTACAGAGTAGTTGCGGCGGACATTTAAGCGATGTTGAATTCCATGCACAATGGCATCTATAGACCTTACCAGCGACTAACCGAATTAGATGATATCTCATACATTTTTTTTTAATTTAAAGATAGGAAGATCTTTCTGATAAGCCCTTAATAACTGAGCCAGAATCAACGTTTCGCCAGGCGAGTTTCGTTACTTGATGCAATGGAAAGTCACAGTGGATATTTTGACAGCTGGATGTCGTTGAAAAATTTGACAGGTAATGACATATGATAATTGAAAAATCTAGCTTTGCAAACTGGTCATCCTTTATACCCTTACTTTTGTGTGCCCCACCTGTGATTGGTGTTAGTGGTATAGGCTTACGGCAAATATATCTTGAAGTCCTTGTGCCGCTCATAGAGGATAACAACTTATTTCAATGGCAGCGTAATTGACAGTATTTCTCGTCTCTATTAGATTCGAAACGTTTTTCCAAGCCAAGTTTCAACGCCAGTTGGACTTGATTTTATGGTTTTACTTCAATCTCCCATCAAATGACATTGTGCATCCTTGCATCTATTGCATGCCCACCTGATCACTTAACATTCATGGCGACTGATACGATAGAGGAATGCAAACCAATTACCATAACAATAAAGTGAAACACCGCGCTGACCCATTTGAAGATTGAACCACCTTCCCTGTCCCGTGGAGGATTTTTCTCATTCAGATACAAATACCAAAGCTTACCAACTTTAATCATCTGCAATATTAAATACTAAATAATAAAATAAATAACCAGTGGCAGAAAACTAAAGGGTGGCAGAAGAGAAATGAAAACAAATGTATGCTCAATGCTGCGGTTAGCAGTAAGTTTCATTTGGATTCCTGCATTGCCTTCGAGTTGCCACATTTGGTGTTTGGTTGCTGCTACAAAGCGCCGTCGATGTCCTGCTGGCCAAAGAACACCAAGCCAACATGAAAGGCACACATTCCATTAGAAATTCATCACATGATTTGGATTCAACGAATGTTCTTACTGCAGATGGAGTTTGTGCAGAGATGGGGATCTGTGTTTCCCTTTTGGTCGTTTTTGTTCCTCCCTTTTGTTCTAAGACTTTATTTTTTTGTTTTTCAGTGATACCAATGTACTGTTATTTTAATGGGCAAACAACGGGTGATTCGGGATTATTAAGGATGCAACACACATAATCCGTTGCCAATAAAATTGTTTCTTGTTCGGGCGTGTGTGATGAATGTGTGTAGTCCTGCATGTGGCACGAGTTGAAGTGTTAATGAATGCGATGTGTTATCCGCAGTGGAAATATGATATGACTGTTGGCGTTTGTTTGTGTGTGTGTGTGAAGGATTAAAGTTTATAAAGATTTGTGAACTATTCTATAGAATATGAAGAGAATTGATTTGAGTTAATTTATTAAATTAATCCTTAGCAGTAGTGACAACTGATTTATTCGGAAATGATTGTGTTTATCTAGGAAAGGGTTTGTTTATTGCCTTGTTCTATCTGCCTTGCATCTACGATAATTTGGTCTTTATACCGAGAGTTCAGTGTTCCTCTTCTTCTCGAACCATGAAGCTCGTATTCGAATGCCCTCTTCGCTGGAGTATTGATGTTCATGGGCTCGATGTGACCAAGCCAGTGCAGTCGACGGATTTTTGCCTGCCAGGCAACACGTCTATTGCTCGCAGAGGGGTCCATATATCCAACGCTGAATGTTTCTTTCAAAGGCACCAGTTTTTAGCTCTGCTATTTTTTTTTATCGTCCAGCTTTTGGCTCTATAAAGCACAGCTTCAAATTAAGAGTTTTGTAGAGCATTCTTCGAGTCAGGAGTCTTGAGCCCAATTGTTTTGACAAACTGTTTCCCAGGGCGATTCTACGTCGGATCTCCACTAAGATGCTGTGTGTGGAGTATGCACGTCAGCTCTATCTTCTCAAGTACCAGATTAAAGAAATCACCTTACAGCGCACATCCTTACCGAAATACGATGCAGGTATCGAAAATCAATTACAAACTGCTTTAATTAAATTTAGAGAATTTACTTCGAACATCAGTCACTTCCAAATCCGATAAACATTTTGATCTAAAAATTAAGGCCGAACCATAGTAGTGTCAAAAGTAGCCACAATTTTTCCACAAAATGCCAACACCGGCTGACATGTACGTAAGCAAAAGTGAACGAAAATGTTAAGTGATTTTATAGTCAAAGTGAGTCGTTTCTGTGTATTCTCTAGCCTTCAAGACTTAGTCAAGAAATGTAAATGGTGTTAAAATTTAACTCTCAAAGACAGCGTTATAATGAATTCCATACTCATGCCTGGATAGAACCTGAACTGGCTTAGTTGGATTGAGTATTGGGACAACAGCAAGGGCTCTATGATCGAAGCTAAGCAAAAAGAGATCAACATCATTGATCGGTTTCAATCGCAAGGATGTACTCACGCTAATATAATATGAGTGGCGCTACAGTCCGAGGCGGACCTGGGCCTAGCTTCTCAGCAACCACTCGTGTTGTGCGTGCTATTGTTCTTGCACGAGAGGAAGGGACCTACAGTTTAATGCCGACTCCGAACGGCGAATTTTAGAAGCTTTTTCTAGACAGGAATACTCTTTGAGCATTGTCAGTGACTCGAAAGAGGTGGATCCGTGAAATATGAAAGGTGGTAAATTCGGGTATCGAACCTGGCACCCTCTGCGTAGGAGTCGACGCACTTACACACTACGCCACGGCGACCCACACGCTAATAGGAGTCCTTATAGGGCACTGTGCCATAGGTAGACATAAAATGCGACTGAACATACAGCACAAGTCTTTTGCAGAAGCTGCAGAAATTAGGAAGAAACAGAATTTATCCAAGGAAAATAAGGCAGGTTCAAAGAGTTGAATGACTTAAGCGGCGTTGAACTGAAAGACCTTATAATATTTATATATGATTCTGGCTGTTGCAGAAAGTTTAACGGTAGTTTAATACACCATAGCAAGCACAATGCAGTCAACATGTTGTTGAGGGCTGCAGCATTTTAATGGAAAATCCGTGTTACTGATCCGGTTTGACACAACGTCTCAAATAGTCAGTTCGCCAATTAATAGGCCTGAACTAAGAGCGACCATATTTCTAGCTTCAATCCACTGAGAGGAAGACGATGTAGAGGATTGTTCGTTCTCTTAGCACGTAAGTTGTGTTGATTGACAGGACTGAAGCATCCCATGTATCTATGTGTCCACAGTAAAAAGGCCCTCTACTGTTGACCAGAGTTCTGTTAATCACGAGTAATGTTACGTTCCCACCGAACAGAAATCGCTAAGCTCGGATGCACTTTTATTGAAACCTGAATAGGCCGAGTTTGAAGGGATTTCACTCAATTTCAAGGCACTCGCTCTCAGTTTATAAGTTCCCGCCAAAACAAATGTCACTCGCTCACAATTTTTAAATGCTGTGACAGCTGTCTGTTCACAGGAAATAATAGTGTGGGAACACCAGAAAATAGAAAGAGATAATCCATGAGATAAATAGAAAATATAATAATGAGAAAATCAACACCAAAATAAACGGAAGTTCACTCTGTAGGCTCACGGACGGATGAACCCAATGGGGCTAAAGCTCGGATTAGCGGAAACCGTACTCCGAAAATGTATAGCGACACCTGATTGGTTTGGAGAAAAATGACGAACCTCGTGGTTTCGTTTGGCAGATCACAAATAATACTGGCACAACTCCGCCAATGCAGACACTTCTCGAACACTTCGCCAGCATTGCTTGGAATGTCAAAAAACGCAAACAAACGTAGAAGTACTCTCATCAATAAAATTGAAAATGTGACGTAATGATGAATTTATCGCAAAGGCATAATTATGTGATTTAGAAAGCGAACTCAAAACAGTCCACGCCGGCTCCATTATGTCGGAATTTCGGTGTGAGCATATTTACAATCAGTACGCAAAGAAATTACCGTCTAGTCAAAGCTTATAATTATAAATTTACAAATGAGCTATTACTGCCGTCTGACCAAAACGACAGTCAATGGGTGAGGTGAAACCAGAAAAAAAGAAACAACTTTTTTTTCCTTTTCAAAGAATGCCATAACAATTCAGAATACATAACCATCAGCAAAACACTTTCGGTGGCCCATCCGCCCCGGAGTCAAGACTCTAGTTGACAAAGAAGTCTGAAACAAAGAAGTAAAACAATAAATAATGACGAGGGGGAAATCCACGTAGTTTTTTCGTCTCTTCTCTAAATCACTTATCGGAAACATTTATGCTCGATGTAATGGTCGTGAATATTAAATCGTAATTCATAGAACCCCACGAGACTATTCCCATTCTCTTTGCTGCCGAAATATCAGCCACGAAAATCATTTCTGCTCATAATGAAGCCACAATTATCACATGATATGTGCCCACGGCAGACGACAATCTTCGGAGCGATCGGAGGAGAATCCAAATATGGACACACAAAGGCACTCTACGCCACTGTGTCCAAAACCGAGTTGAAGAGGCAACAACAGAGAGAGAAAAACAAAATAAAAAAACAACGTTTTCAGATCCTGTCCACATGCATCGGAAGTCAAGTGAAATGCAAGCAGAATTTTTAATTGTTCTTATTTTGGTTGATCAGGCTTTTGTTGTTGAAATGTTGAAAATCTACAGTTTCACCCTTAGACGTAGAAGGCTCACATTGTCTGGTGTCTAGGTACGAGTACGCGCCGCAGAGACATTCCGTCGGCCGGTAGAGTCAACATTAGCGTTCATTCCATACCATTCCGCGCCACATTGTTTGGGAATATATCGATCGCGGTGATGGTGGTGCTGATCTCCACCAGAGAACAATCGAATGATCGAACATCGCAATCGTGTGGCGGAATTCCTTCGGCTGTGGATTCATTCGAAAAAGGACAGGTGTAAGTCGGCGCCTGGATGTACACAGTCACTGGAAGAAACCAAAGCGAGCCCTCTGCGTGTTACCTTTGTCTGCATGTCGCAGTCCGAAAGATCCGCAAGTTAACTTGCAAAAGTTTTCGACGTTGTCTCGTCGCAGATGCATCGCATCTGTATCAACGCACACTGATGCAGTGAATTTGATGAAAGATACTTTGATGGATTGATCTCTTGTTTTATAATTCTGATGGACAACTTGCGCAGTTATACAGCAGGGACGTTTCACGATCTTAACAAAGGCTTTTTCGACGACGATCGCTATTCTTTGCGGGCGTCCGGCGTCCGACGTCGGGCATCGCGCATCGCGCATCGGGCATCGGGCGTCGGGCGTTGAATGTCATCGTCTTCGTCGTTGTCGCTGTCGTTCGTCGTCAGACCATTGGAATGCAATTTTGTTTTTGTTTTCGTTGCGACGAGAGAGGAAAAAAAAAAGAGTCGAAGGAAACCAAAAATTCAATTTTGTAATCTTTTGTGATCATCTTCTCGATGGAACAGCAACGTACCCCAAGAATGAGCCACAGATAACATTGATGGTGATGAACCGAACCGCCACCGCACTCGAATATTGTCGGTGTGCCGGTGATGCTGATGGTGCTAGAGTGGACTTAACCATAGTTCTTGTGGCATGGTGGCTGTTGTGATGTGTTTCGACGATTGATGATGATAATAAAGTCTGCCTCTTCAAAGCCAGACACAAAGATATGAGACTGCACGCAAATCAATGCCACAAGATGTACGTACATACACACGAGTACGATCGGCATGTTGACGGGACGATGCGGGAGAAAGATCTTGTTTATGTTTTGTGGTGGGACACTGGCGTTGCACTCGCCTGGTGTGTGCCGATCCTTTTGTGTGAGTGATGGCTTATAGATCGTTTAACTCTTCATAGAGTTCTATTGTCAGCTAAAGTATCAAATTTTGAGTACAAATTCTGCGTACACGAAGAAATGT
This sequence comes from Eristalis intricaria, assembly GCA_964034865.1. NCBI lineage: Eukaryota > Metazoa > Arthropoda > Insecta > Diptera > Syrphidae > Eristalis > Eristalis intricaria. The sequence continues at coordinate 88,202,226 of OZ035875.1, read as the reverse complement.
CTACACAGACTTATCCGTGCGTTTCCATTTGCTAGAATTTATTCCCTAGCCGTTTGAGTGTGAAATCACGGTTGCGGAAGAATTCTGCGATTCCTCTTAATCACCTCAGGAATAACAACCGCATCCCGATAAATGCGCACATTTATGCGTATATTTGTACCTCCAAGCGCTACCTCACCGCACAGTGCCGGCACATAATAAACTCATCGTTTTGTACAAAACAGTCTACATGCACATATAAATGCAGTGCCCCATGTTTCTTGCCGGTTTAATAGCGCCCTAAATTAGAAACTCTTCTCGCATATCATCCACGCGAACGCACGCCCAGGCTGTGGTGTCTCTAACTTTCATCCCAGCACGGACCACTCGTGCCACCCTGTTTCGTCGTGTGCCCCCAGTGTTTGTTGTGCCTGTGTGTGCCAGTGTGTTTATTGTTTAGACCGCGGGGTCTTATTCCTTTTTCACAGTTGTTGTTGTTTTTTTTTGGGAAACCAAGATCCCGTTGAAGAGGAATTGCTCCCATAAAATATTTCAGATTTTCTTGTTCAACAATACTTCACGCGCTTTCCCAAGAAAACGCGTAAACAGTGCGGCCGCACCCACACACGCAAGCACAGAGAGATTCATACAAAATCAAATTGTCGGAAGCCCTGCTTGCGCGACTGGTGGGCCCTAAATTAAGGAACTACGTCGTATCACGTTGAAGTAGAATTGCATCCAACCGCAGTGTATGCTGGTGTTGCTCTGTAGTTGTGCTGCTAAATGAAGGAAGGACTTTGCAGAGCGATGGTGTGTGTTCTGTGCATGGAGTTCAAGCGAAATGAAATTGTTGTACTATTGGAAATTGGAGGCGCCCCCATTGCGAATAGCATAAATATTATCCAGTGCGGAGGCAGTCATAACATTTATGCCGCATTTTGAACATCTGCACTGGTGGGAGTGTGTTTCAAAGGAAATCCTCTGCGCGATCGTGAACGGAAATGCTGGCGTAGTATTTCAAAGAACAAAAAGTCTTTCAGAAAAAATACAAAATAACACTGAAATTCCGTGATAGACCAACTATTTAGAATGGCTGGAATATAAAGCAAATTAATTAAAGCTTACTTGAGATGTATGATGGTGGAAAAAATTGCATTCTTGTGTGCCATGCTAAGAAGAGGGGCGCTGGTGCTGAGACAAGAGGATGTGCGTTTTTCATTTTAATTGCATTTTTTGATAGCGACAAGGCGGAGGAAAATGGAAGAAACACTGATGTCAGAACGTCGTCACGGAGAGTTCTATGTTTGACGATATCAAAGACATCGTCGATTTCAGTTTGAGAGTGGGCACATGCCACGACATCGGTGTAGGGATCAAACGCCGAAACTCTTGGCCACAACTTTTGTTTGGGTTCAAGAGGCAATTGTGTTCCATTCGACCATACATGTGTACTCAGATGGACTATAGATTTTAAATGGCACAGGCGCGGGCATTTTCTACTAGTTGTCAAACATGCACTACTCCATCAGACTCCCTATCTATAACAGAGTTTGTCAAGCGGAGGTCTTATAATTATATAAATAAAGCTATAAATATTAGGAATATCAACAACTGATACAGTGAAACTTCTCTTTACGGACACCCCTCTATAAGGGACGCCTCTCTTAACGTATAACTCTTCACGGTCCCGGTGTGAAGATAGTCATACTCGTGTATTTCAACCCATTTACAAAGGACCCTCTCTACACCGGAAACGAACATGCACTTCGACGCACCTAATAACGGACATACAAAGTAAAAAGGAGTATGAAAAAGACAGACAAATATTGGATGAGTGCACTCACTTGCTATGTGTTGGCTAAATTTGTAGGCATGTACAGCGTTTGTAGAGAAGAGCACAATCTTTTCCACACTTTTGGGACACATACTTCGCGCTCAATGTTCGCATAGTGCCAATGAAATATAAAGGTCTATACTGGCTTATTGATAAACAATCCAAGCTAAGTATTGACAAGAAACTGCTTGTATAGAAGCAAATCCTAAAACCTGTTTCGACGTATGGCGTACAACGTTGGGGTTGTACTAAAGCAAGTAATATGAGCATAATACAGACTTTTCAAAATAAGGTGCTTAGAACCATCGTTAATGCACATGGTATTTCAGAAACGACGATATCCACAGAGATCTTGGAATATTACCACTCCAAGATGAAGTTAAGAAATTTGCTTATTAGTATAATCGCCGCCTAGAAGAGCACACAAACACTGCAGTTCATCCGATCCTTGAGGTAACTAATGTCTTGCGCCGACTTCAAAGGATTTGACCCCTTGATCTCGTGCCACGTATGGTTGCGGTGTTAACAGGAACTTTCATTGGAGAGTAACCTGCCGATCAGTACCTAAATCATGAAATACAAACTACTGATTAAGTGCTTCACATAGTTGTAGTCTTAAAAAAATACAGGGAGGTGGTTTTAGGGAGTAAAAATCTCACACTTATATGTGCGAACGTTCGCCATAGAGTCTTGTCGAAGATTTCCGACCAACCACGATAAAGAAAAAATAATAGTGCTAACTTTTTTTTTTTGCAATAAATGTGAGCAGGCGACTTGTGTGTGTTTTGGAACCGAATTAATCACTTTAAAACAAAAAGTTTCTTATTTGCAATTTTTCAGATATAAATTACGTTAACTCCTTGTGAGGGGCGGAGACTAACCCATCCCACCCAATGTTACGGATTAAAACATCTATTGTGGATAGAGATAGCAAAAGAGGGAGACCACAAGAAAGAGGTGGAACTGTCTAATCACCTGCTAGACCACTCGCATGCCTTGGCCCAAGTTTAGCAGTGCAGAAGCGGACAAATGTCGTCAATGTCGGAAGAGTTGCTAGGTATGGTAAGGTGAGGAATAAAGAGGACACTCTCCCCATACGTCATCAAAATGAGTCCATCAGCAGCTAAGTCCTGCAGGGCCTAAGTGAGACATTGCTTAGACTCGTCCACCCCTCTACTTAACTCACCTTAGAGAGTCCACGAAAGACTAAGCTGATTTTATATAAAATTCTGATCATTCCAGTTCTGCCCTACTATGTTGGCAAAGACATGGTACGTAGAATAAGCTCATGACATTTTGGTGAAAGGAGCCTGAGTGAGATATTTGATTCTGTTTATCCGTCGACCTTTTTACTTACATTCACAAATTCGTATGGTCTTGGACTGGATAAGAGTCAATAGGGCAAGGTGTTGTACTATAAGAGTCAATGGGGCAATGCAGCAGAAGAAGTTCGCGTTTAAGGTCCGTGGAAAAGGATCTCAATGAACATCGTTTGTTGAAACTGAAGACAGCTCACTAATACGTGGTAATTGGAAAAGCTCGTAGCTTAAGTATCAAAATACCAACGGACTATAGCAAAAATATGATGATGATGGCTTCAAGGGTGATTCTTGTTCAAATTGCATTGTGTCTTCATCTTATCCACGGCTTACCAGACTAAATTAACAACAAATTGTTGGCAAATATTTAAAAGTGTATTATTGTGAAATTTCGAACTAAAATAAAATGATTTTGATATCCTTGAAATAGAATTTATTTGACAGATCATAAAGTGTACGAAATGGGTACTTTTTCGTGTTTCGAAAACGGCTTTAGGGCCAGTTTTTTCGAATTGGAGCATGTTTTTAAAAATATATTTAAATAAATAAAGCCAGACCGAGCTAACCGCAGTACAACCGAGAACTATTAAATCAGCCGTCACAGTCACGTATATAAAAATAACCCTTTAAAGCATATAAATCTTCTTCTTGCTCCTTATAATACCTTTCCATTCACTGTGTAAATAATTATTGATTAATTTTCTCTTTGGCTTGATGTACGAGCATGCAAGTTCCAAGAAATCCACCAGTCCTTTAATCTTGAGGATTTACTATTTCCCCTTAGAGAAGTCCTTAATCATCTGCAAAATTGAACACTTCAAGCGTGTAATGTACTCTCAATTCAATTATCTCACTCTCTCCCGAGAGGACAGTCTAATAAAATTAAATCCAAATCAGACAGTCTAAGTCTAACGTGAAACAAATTACAATCCAATTAGCGCACATTGGCTTGTTAATTGTTATCCGTGTAGATCCAATTAAAATGCGAACGGTTGTCCTTTGTTACGCACGCCTGTGCACCCACACAGCCGGGCCGGGAACATCCTTAATAACCACCAGACAGGTATCACTATCATCCTACGCACACGAGGAACTAGAGGCTCACTACTGTCAAAGTCAATCAACAGTGCATTACCCTGACAATTAGCGCGCATATTCTTCAACCTTCGTCTCTGCGTCCAGTGCGTGTGCAATTCAATTCCACTTTGATTCATTAAAGTTCATCACTTCAGTGTGTGCTCCAGTCTCGACCCGAGACCATGTTAATTGCATTAAACTATTGCAGTTAACATTGCATTGCATCATCGCTGCGGCAATCGGCCATCGCCAACGCAGAGATCGCTCAAAGCAACGCTACACGCAACGCTGCGCATTCGCAACTCAATCGCTGGGGCAGCCAACATGTTGACTTGCAATTCTTGCTGCTTCTATGGGCAAATTGATTGTTCCAGGTGTTGCCCGCACGAATGTGTGCCCATGGATGGAAAGTTATTTGTTTTTCCAGATTCATAAATACATTCTATTAATTATTCAAAGCAATTCAACTTCTGTTGCGGTGGTGGTGAAATGCGTGTTTGTGTGCGTACTTGAGTTGAAAAACCATGTCGGACATGCTGCGGCTAGTTGGTGGGTTAAAAAATTCACATCTTCTCGGAAAGTTGGTAGTGTTGCATGAATATCTGATGGATGTCAAGACGTACTTGTGGCATACCTACTCCCATGGGTGTGACGACTGTCTACGAGTGTGTCATATGCGCTGGAGGAGGAAATATTTTCATGGGGGGTTCTTCGATACTACCTATATATGCAATGGCATATGCTATCAAATATGGTCACGTAATGTGCTGTTGTAAAAATGCATATCCGACGAGAGGGAAAGATGCAAGTGAAGGAGAATTCCTGGAGTTTTGAGGTTCTTAACTTTCCTCTTGTGTTCAGACAGCCGCCGACGTTGCCGCCGCCGCCACTGCTGCCGCCACCGCCGCTCTGGGTCAATTGTGTGCATTGGATTTGAATGTCTGTTCCTTTTTTTCCTTTTTTTTTTGGCAGGCTGAATACAGGGTGGCAGAAGAGAAATGCATGAAAAGCTTTTAGTGTTGGAACTGAAAGGAATCCCTTCTTGCTTGAGCTATGGTCGATAATGCACTGGAGGCTAAGAGTGACGGTGATAGGGCTGTCGTTGGTCTGTGAGTGTTGTTGCCGTTGGCCCCATCTGGACGGATTGTATTGATTTCAATTGCATATTCATCTTTTGCACTCTTGACCATGTAGCATCCGATTCTCTTGAGAAATCCGATATTTGTGCTTCGAAGCAAAGCAGAATCGACAGCAGGGAGCAGTGGGCGATTAAATTTGACTTCAAGAAAAATTCGACTGCAAGGAGGGAATGATTGAATTTGACCCCGATAAGGGTTGCAGTTTCTCTGACTTCTCTGACTGAGTAATTGGACACAACCTTGATGTATCACTTGGTGACCCGAAGGCTGTCTGTTTCGTTGGAAACGTCTCCGTTGCAATGTTGATCAATGTTACATATGTCTGGGCTGTGAAGCGCTTATATTTGTGAAGAAGAAAAACATTCCATTGTATTCCTTTGGATGATACTTAAATTATTTTGGAATAGCTGTGTAGGTAGGTAGATGTGTGTGTAGTCTGCGGTTAAGGCAATACTCAGGTTTTCAATAGGGACATAACATAAAACCTTTGTTCGATCCAATTGGACACATTTAGGCACTGCTTCTTCGCTCACTCCATTTTTAAGTGTATAAGTCAATGCCTTTGTACTGCCAGACTCCGAATTTCAGTCATCAGGTGTCCTAGGTGGACCTGGGTTAAGCTTCTACAGGAACCACTCGTATCGCGCGTGTGGGGGATATACTGATTCCGATCAGAAAAGTTTGAGAAACCTTGACAGGTATACTCCCTGAGCATTGTCAGTGACATAAGAGGGGTGAAATGTGTGCACGACGCAATTTGAAGATAGACACTTTGTCCACATCGCTTTCCCTATCAGCTTCATCATGATGAAATCTAAGCCCTGACTGATGTTTTGTTATTGAAAGGAAGAAAGGCTGTGTATGTATACCATACAGGTTTCGTTTTAAATCACAGGTTATTTTGACACTGACAGCTGTTTCCCGCTCGAAATACTGACAAAAAACCAATATTATACCTCAGCGCAAGAGTAATGAGTGCTTTACGCTTGAAGAACGTTGAGAAGTATTGAAAACTTATTTCCAAAGTGAGTGCTGTGTAGCCGAAACAATGATTTCTTGGGAAAGAAGTTTTGAAATGAAGCACCCACCATGAGTGATGTACTCAAACTTGTGCATACATTTCGTGAGACTGGTATGCTAGTGGACAACACTCATGGTCGTATGGTGCACGCAGATGAGAATGTGGCCGAGAGTGTGATTTACAATTTACAATATTAAAGATATGGATTTGGACGACCCCTGGTTCATACAAGATGGTGCGCCATGCTATACAGCCTATGCAACAATTGATCTTTTGCGCATCGAATTCCCAAATCGTGTTATCGGCCGTCTGGGCAATGTCATTTGGACGCCTCGGTACTGCGATTTGAACCATTTGGACTTTTTTGAAAAAAAAACCCCAAAAGAACCGACTTTATGCCAACAATCCGGAAACGATTCTCGCACTTAAGGCCAGTATCATGCAAGCAATCCGTGGCTACATCGAATCCAAGCCGGGGCACCCACTTGTATTTCATACTGGGAACGTTTATTCTTACTAATAAATATACACACTAAACATAGTAAACGGACAAAATTTAATTTGGTTCATTTTATTGCATTTTAAAAATAAACTTGTTTTTTGGGTTTTACGGCACCACCTAGAAAAAACCCATGGTTTGACAACGAGTGTAGGCTGGCACATGCAGCGAAGCTGGAAGCCTACAAAGCAACGCTACAACGAACGACGAGAGCTGTTCGTGAGCTCTACGAACAGAGACGAAGGGATGAGACCCGGCTTCTCAGGAGAAAGAAGAAAGAGCACGAGAAGCGCGCGATCGAGGAGATGGAGAGGTGCTACGGTAGGAACGATGTCCGAAAGTTTTACCAGAGGGTGAAACAGTTATCCAGTGGATATAAGGTTCGGACAGAAGCCTGCCGGGACGAGAATGGACAACTAGTAGTAGAGTCGCAGTCGATACTGAGAATTTGGAAGAACCACTTCTGCAGACTGCTAAACGGCGATGATGATACCAATACCGCTGTCAGGCAGAATGTTCCACTCAATATGGACGATGATCGACGAGAATTCCATCCCCCCGACTTAGACGACGTTGAGATAGCAATATCAAGACTGAAGTCTAACAAAGCTGCCGCTGCGGATGGACTGTCCGCTGAAATCTTTAAGGCAGCTGGAGATGATCTGGTTGGGCGTATGCACCAGCTCATCTGTAAGATATGGTCGGAGGAGAGCATGCCCTATGAGTGGAATATCAGTATCGTTTGCCCGATCCATAAGAAAGGAGACCCCTTTGAATGCGCCAACTATAGAGGGATAAGTCTACTGCACATCGCCTACAAGATCTTCTCTGCCGTTTTGTGTACTCGCCAGAAGCCGTTTATAAATAACCTGATAGGTCCTTATCAGTGTGGCTTCAGGCCAGGGAAGTCCACCATCGACCAGATTTTCACACTTCGCAATGCAAATCGACACCCACCACCTTTTTGTCGATTTCAAGGCCGCATATGACAGCGTGCATAGGGACGAGCTATACAACGCCATGTCTAGTTTTGACATTCCTGCCAAACTCGACAGGTTGTACAGAATGACGATGGAGAATTCTCGCTGCCCCATCAAGGTCGGTAACGAACTCACCGAGACCTTCAATGTCAAAAAAGGATTTAGACAAGGCGACGCGCTGTCATGTGATTTCTTTAACATCATCCTGGAGAAGATCGTGCAAGACTCACACGCCAACACTAGAGGTACGATCTTCCAGAAGTCCGTACAACTGCTAGCATACGCGGATGACATTGACGTGATTGGCAGAACACAGCGAGCCGTCAATGAGGCGTTTGCTGGCATTGAGGCGGAGGCGGCTAAAATGGGTCTAGCGGTCAATGAGGGCAAAACAAAGTATATGCTGTCATCAAGAAAGGACACACAACATCGACGTCTTGGACAGAGCGTCGCAATGGGCAGCTATAACTTCGAGGTAGTCAGGGACTTCGTCTACCTCGGCTCCGCAGTAAACAGTACAAACAACATCAGTACCGAGATCAAACGCAGAGTAACTCTTGCCAACCGCTGTTTCTACGGGCTCAAGAGGCAATTGAGTAGTAGAGCCATCTCTCGAAGGACCAAGCTGACCTTATACAAGACCTTGATCATCCCAGTCCTGCTGTACGGCGCGGAGGCATGGACAATCTCAAAAGCGGATGAGGAAGTCCTTGGTATTTTCGGGAGAAAAGTTCTGCGTGCGATCTTTGGTCCTGTTTGCGTTGACGGTTTCTGGAGGAGAAGATTCAAGCACGAACTGTACGGGCTGTACAGAGTCATGAGTCTAGTCAGGCGTCTTCGGATCCAACGCCTAAGATGGCTAGGCCATGTAGAGCGTATGGACAACTCAGCTCCGGCCCGGAGAGTCTTCGACTTCGAACCCGTGGGACAACGCAACAGAGGACGCCCGCGTTTAAGGTGGTGCACCCAGGTGGAGAAGGACCTCAACCAACTTGGCGTGCGACACTGGAGACAGCTAGCCAGAGACCGTGCTAGCTGGAGAGGCTTGTTAGTTGAGGCCCAGGTCCACCCCGGACTGAAGCGCCAAATGAAGAAGAAGAAGCAGACTACCGGAATGTTTATCACACAAAACGCTGACGCTGACGGTAACGTGAAGAATTAAAAACAAAGAGAGTTCACTTTTGCTAAAGTCAAATTTTAATAAAAGAATACGGCAATCCTATTATATATTTCCTTTTAAAACGTCTTATCTTTAACAAATGAAAAATAATGCGTTGTTCTATTACACATGTTTTTTCTATTACAAATCATTTATTAAATTTTCTTATTTTAATTTTTATATATAAACTTTTTAAAATATGTTATTATTATTATTATTATATACTTATTATTATTGTTATTATTATTTTTAATTTAAAACAAAAAGTATTTGCATAGAAACATATAAAATAAAAGGTTATGACATAAAATATAAATAATTATTTATTATGGGCGTCACTTTAAGGCGTAGAGGGCCTAACTTATGTAGCAACCACCCGTGTTGTGCGTGCTATTGTTCTCTCACGAGTGAAAGGGACCTACAGTTTAATTCTGACTCCGAACGGCTTTATCTAGACGATTACTACTCTTTGATCATTGTCAGTGACTCTAAAGAAATAGGGCCGTTATAAATGGGGAATCGAACCCAGTCAGCGAGGTTCAGCTGCGCACTAGTCGGCGCACTAACCCACTACCCACTATGACATAAAAAGTAACATTAAATATTAAACACGGCTTCGTCTCCAAAAGCATTTTCACTGCTTTTCCTTAAGTATTGTACCAAGCATAGGGAATTTCAAGCTAAAATACAGCTTGTTCAAACAGTATACTGTTAATCTAAAGCAAAAATTGCTGTTCACGTTTTGAGTGTTCATGATTTGGTCAACTGACCAAATTGATTCACGTTATCCGTTGTTCACACTAACCAGAGTTCACGTTATTGAGAGTTTACTGTATAGTGAAAATAGTAATAGGTAAGTATACCAGAATAACCGAAGTTCTTCACATATTACTATGTCATCAAAGGATGAATACAGGCTGCAGTCCATCCTGTAAATCAAGGTTTGAAATGACAGTTTAGATGTGCTTTTAAAAACAAGAGTAAACTTTTTATACGAACACCTGTATAAAAAGTTGTGAGCTTAGTTTTTTTTCCGTTCATGTTAATACAAGCGAACGACTGTTACCAGTAGAATCAACTAACCAAAAGTTCAAGTTCCATTCCAGCCAACTTCAAAATTCACTCCCCTTTAGAAACCGATTGTGGTGTGATGAAATTCGGTAATTATTAGGCCCATTGCGTATGTTTAACTAAAAACAAAAAATATTTCTTTCATATGAAACTAAAGTACAGGCATTCATTTCATACAAAATTCACAACATACAAAATTCTGTTCTAAGAATATTAGTGTAAGCCGACCTTTTTTTTAATTTTTTTTATGGTTTTTTATGATTTATGAGGTATTATTTTAAAATTGGGTAAATTTCAAATTATCAAAAGAGGTGTATAACGTCAGAAAAACTTTATCAATTCACGGAGGGATTCAGATTAAAAAAAGTCCGGATCGTCGTATTTACACACAATTTCTATTCCGAAACAAATAATTATTGATCGCACAGATCGCACATCCTTCAGTCTCCAGAGCACCCTGTATCCAACATAAAACACCAATGAATGCAAAACTAAGTTCAAATGGATTCCAAGAAAACCCCTCTGCAAAACCTGAAGATAGTATTCTCAATGGGCAAACTAAAAGTGGAATTCTCCCGCTGAAATGTACCCATCCGCGTGCAATGATATCAAGTACAAGAGCATATGAGCATGTGAGCCCCATCTGCTGTGAGCGAACTTCATCAAAAACCACTGAACCAATACTTCGTACAAGCGAACAGCCTTCTTTCGCTATCCTTTCTCGTCCTTATCAACATTCTTCTCTCTGCTCTTCCTTTTTTTTTTTACAAACTTGCAATACATCCGTATTTGGGAAAGCACCCATGAGTATCTCACTGCATATCCCATTTCGCCAAAGGATACAATACAATTTGTACGCGGCCAACCAACCCCCCGTCATCTGGCGGTAGATACTAGAGCATATTCAATTGTTATGCTTCGCTGGGAGGGGCGGCAGTTGGCGCGCGAACGCTGGTGGGAGGCGTCTGAACGTCGTGCTTTGGGGTCGCTCTTCTTTATTCCATGATATTTACGACTCTTCTACAAAAGTCGAACTTTTTACATTAAATCGATGCGCAATCCTTGCGGGAATAATAATGATACAGCAATGTGTCTATATACATATTCGGGAGAAGTATCGCCGTGGCCAATTTTCAACGAGTACGAAGAATGTTCGCGAAACGGCCCGCTTGACAGGGTTTATTACATAATTAATTGGGTGAGGTCTCGGCTTTTTTCACTTCACTCCGTTCGTCTACGTTCCGCTCCTTTTTTTTTTTGTCTCCATTTCATATCCTTGTCCCATTGAGTCGCAGTCCCTTTGGGTAATGTGAAAAGTTTTTAAATTGTTTTTTAATAGTGCGAGAAGGCGATTATTTAAAAATGAATGCAATTGTTTCTTAAAAAGTTGTGTTCGGAGAATTGGCATGGAAAAGAGAAGTGTGCGTGGACATGGACAGCCATTTATTCAATATTGTCTGCGGATACTTATTTCGTTTGGGATCGAAATGAACAATTAAGGCAAATTTCTGGGTTCGTGTAATGAGATTGTGATGAGTTTCCACGATACTTTGTGAGTGATTATGAGCTGTTGCTCGACTCGGCTCGAGCGCATTGGTCGCGTAATGAAGTGTCGAATGTGTAAACCCTACTCAAGATGGGATAACGAGGATCTGAATAAATTTGTGTCGGTAATTCCCACAATCTTAATAGACATTTGCTTTTAAGAGTTTCGTCTGGAAGGAGAATATCTCTGCCTCACCTTTTCGAAAATGGGTTTTAACGACTATTGATAGCATCACGTTTTACAAATAAGGGACGGCTTTAATGTGCGCCCGTTGGATATACTACACTTTAAGTATTTTCTGGCATTGATTAACCAAAAGCTTTATAGTCTTGTGATTACGAATAGGGATCTCAGCTTCCTGTATTTTTTAAAGACATCTTTCTGGTTCTGCATTTATTAGTAATGTGTTGGAAAATAGCAGCTTATCGTGTACCAGCTTTTTCTGGAATGCGCTTGTCTAGAGCTTGAATAATAGCCACAGCATTGTAGGCTTACCGCGTCTTCCTCCAAATTACCAGACCAAGAGTCCATTTCATGTCTAACACCATCATCATACGATCACATCGATCCACTGCTGCGCCACTGAGTCTGTAAAATCAACTCACTTATGATCACAGTGGATCTACTCGCCCAACGGTGGTCCGCATCAAGTGGAAGGAGCACTTTCTGGGAAGCACAACACAACTCCATAAAAAAAAAAGTTATAAACAAATAGTTTATATCGAATTACATGAGAATCGAATGAAGAAGAACAACCGATTTAATCCGCTGCAGCTTCTTGTATACATCATCAACCACACAGCGCGCACAGGGGCTGCAATTATAAATCGGAGCGTGGATAGATCTTTACGACTTGTGCACAATAAAACCATTCGAGGCAAATATAAACACACACACCGCCATGGGCCATGGGCAGCATCTGAAACGTTGGCTTAGCTGTGGTCATCATTAACGGCGACCACCAGACGTTCCGCCAACTAACACGAAACCAAGACACAGTGGACGATGGACGATGGATGACGCTCCTCATCCCGTCCGCCTGATGATGAGACCGATGGCGAGGTAGATGAAGATGCGGATGAATCGGAAAAGCCATGCTACACATGTTAAGCAATTGGTCTTCGGATTTAATTGCCCGTGCACTTCATCTTCATCAGGGTGTAACGCTGCTCCATCACCTCACCTCTTCGTCGTCTTCTACTTCTCTTTCTTTTCGCTTCTCGCTCGCCCCCCATTTAGTAGGTGAGCGTGTTCGTGTGTTGAAGTGCACCTTTAAAGGTATTCAACCAGTGACACGTTACGTCAGTTTGCAGCACCGCTCAACCTGGAAGGAGAGAGGAAAATTTATGGTCAACACCACAGCAGTCAACTGCGTCAGCAACCAGCGTTAGTAGCGGCAGCACCAGCAACATATTTTGAAGGAGGCGGTTTGGTCACATTCCACCTGATGCCACAGGAAGGCTCTGGCGCTGGCGCTGTATTGCCTTCTGGCCATCGTCATTTGTGTGGAATTGAAATGAAAGTGAGTGTGTCACATAGCGCTGTTGCAAATGAGACACGGGTGCAACGTGTGTGCTCCCCAAAAATGGGAACGGTGGCGGTGCCCACGCGAAAATTTGTGTTCGGAATGTCAGCCATTCGAGTGACCTTGTGGGTTCGTCCCACTTGGGACATTGAAACACATTCTCGGTATTATTCGTTGTGGCGGTTACTGTTGTTCCTGTGAGTGAATGGAGTGGAGAGATGTCAAATTGGGCTTTTTGGACAAGATTTGACATCGAAGAGGAAGTGCACATGGTCATGGTCATGCGTGGTGGATAGCTTGGACTGCGCACGCGCTTGTTCAACTTCTCGCTCGTAATTGATGGTGATGACTTTGAAACCTACTTACATCGCAGCTTAGAAAGTCTTGATGTTCGTTGAGCTCTAGCTTCTTAACAGCTGTTCAGATTTGGGTGAAACTTGGTTGCGAGATTGATAATGTTTTCGATTTCGACCCTCTAAAACATCGGAGAACCATGATATCCCTTCAAGACCTTGATAGTCACTATCCTGCCTTATGGCGCAGAGGCATGGAACCTAACTTAAGCGGACAAAGAGACTCTTGGTCGTTTCTGTAGGAAAGTCCTTCGCAACAATTTGTTCCCGTAAGTGTTGAAGGTATTTGGGGGAAGAGACTGAACGACGAACTGAATGGGGCAGCGACAGCTCCAAGGGACAATGCGGTAAAAGAACATAAATCAGCTGAACTTGCGTAGCTGAAGATCAACTAGCAAAATACCGAGGCACAGGACAAACCGGGACTGTAGCGCCAGCCAAAGAAGAAGAAAAAGGTTTCTCCTTTTGAAAAGGCTCTCTCTAGTGTGGGCCAGTGTGTTTCGCAGGAATTTCTTAAGAGTTTGTACGTGAAAGCGAGTGGCTTTGGTCAAAGTCGTTTTTGAGATTGATTCGGTCAACTCTTCGTGGAGCAGTACGTCGTCTTACGCAACCTGATAAAATTTGTGGCAATGATGGAACGTCAAAACTAAACTTAGCTTTATTTAGCTGGTCTTTGGGGCGTATAGGTGATGATTGTCAATCAAATCAAAACCATACTTGGGTCTCTCCAGTCGCTTCCAGAGTTAGGCATACCTTGCCATGGCACAGTTTCATTTTGTTAAGGTGGTAATTGCGGCCGAAGAGGCCTGTAAGAAAGCTCTTCATCATTTGTTTACAACCGTTGTTGAGGGAGATGATGGGTAAGCCTAATGTCTAACACCATCTCCATTGGTCAATTGGTTAAGGCTATGGTTTGTTTTCCAATTCGTTCATCAGTCGCGTAGCTGCTGTCGAGTTGACATTACAGTTCAGTTTAGGACCAATTGACGCAGATTCCCAGCCAGTCCTTGCCATCCAATCTTCGGAATCATCTTTGCACCCACCCTTAAATATCTCCTACCTACCTAAGAACCTTTGATGGACGTTTTACTCACACAAAATTGAGTGTTCCCTTTAAGGAAAGCACTTCAATCATGAGTGTTAACTCGGAGTGTTCACAGCACCCAATGTCTTAAGGGCTATCTAACTGTCTGAACAGATTTGAATTCTAGCGCGCTCAATACCTTCGAGAAAATGGTATCTGAAGCAGATCTTGTTGAAGATGAAGACTACAGCCCCGATTCCAGAGTCTATCGTTGACCTGCCTGTGAATCGTACCATATTTCTTGGGTCTTGTGTTGGAACCCCTTAGGGATTGGGTTGAATATCCTAAGTCGACCAGTAAAGACGACAGGTTGTACTTACAATCGATCTGCAGTTCGAGAAGATATCTGGCAGCTATCTTCTGAAGAAGATTAGTAAGGGAGTTAGCCTGACCATAGCTTCTAGAGCTGTTGTAGGACAGGGGCTCAATACCAAGACATGATATTCTTCTGGTACTCATTTGGCTGGTGGAGGGTTTTACGCAACCAAACTATGGCCGCGTATGTGATAATTTGCCTCGCCATC
This sequence comes from Eristalis intricaria, assembly GCA_964034865.1. Lineage (NCBI taxonomy): Eukaryota > Metazoa > Arthropoda > Insecta > Diptera > Syrphidae > Eristalis > Eristalis intricaria. The sequence goes on along the minus strand of OZ035875.1, from coordinate 88,187,116 downwards.
ATTGTGTACAAGCAATGGTTTAATTTTCGGAGAGACATTTGTGCAGGATTACCCAAAGATATTTGACATCAAATCAGCAGAATTCAGAAGTCTGGAAATTTTCAACGTCCATTACCAAAGTCTCCATATGTTGCTGAAATAAACGCGAACGCTGTTCTCTCAATCGTTCACACCTACGAAATAGTATGTCTTCCTTCATGAATATATTGAAGACATGTCAGCTCATGCAATGCATCAAAATACATCCCACTTGTAGTAACCTTGACCATATCACCGATAGCACACCGCAAAGGAGCCCAACACAACCAAATCCACCGATAAAAACCTCGTCTTTCAACAGAACAAATAGATAAAATCTAGTTCCACGAATTTCGTACTAAAAATACTGCATCAGGCGATCGCTTAACACACGTATTTGAATCACCCCAGAAAGTGTGTTCATCTCAGTTTGCTCCCCCTCCCTCTGTGTTCTTTGTTTATTTTTACTAACATGTTCGTTGAACAAAAACAAAAATACACAAAATTTTGTCAATAAATTCGCTACATAGGTGCATCTGTCCCACGGCACGGGAGGAAAGTGGATGCTGTAGCGAAAGACGCTCAAAATACAAAAGCAACCAATTAAAATCATATAAATCTGAGAGCATTCTAGCCAAGCTGACTGCTGTTTGTTTGCAGCCAACCCCCGCCCGCCCCCGACATCCGCACGACTAGACCTGTCTGCATAGACCATCCGAATTCGTTTCGTTGCTTCTTTAAATTTGAGACTTATCAAAAATAAAAAGACAGAAGAGACTCGCAGACAGAATTCGTTACTTCGATAAAGGCAATAAATTGTCTGTTTCAAAAATACAACATCCCCCTTGTGGTGGTCCTCTCGGGACATGGTGTGACTACGTGTTGTTCAGAACGATTTCTATATTTTCTCACGACCAATTCACAGCGCCTCACATCTAAGTTAGACACCGCGGAGTCAACAGACACAAATGGAACAAGCCGTCAGATTCATTCTGAACAGGTGCTGTTTTCTCCAGCACTTCTGGTTTTTGGCCACAAATGACATAATCGGCGGTGGTGGGCTTAAGATCTCATTCAGTATTTTTCCTCAAAAGCAAACGATGTGGTTCTAACACGCATTGCGTTGCCCATTTTCGGCGTTGGATATCACCTCCAAATGCGATCCAAACAAGGTATATCCAATCGTGTGGGTTCCCTCATTAATATCGTCAGCTCAGGCGTTGTCACTTGCCCACCCATGCAACCGGCCGACTGGAGGAGAGACAACGCACAGAAAAAAAAAATATTAATTGGCCGTCGGCTTTTGGATGTGCCTCCACGAAGCTGTTGGTGGTGTTGGTGGTTCTGGTGGAGTCGATGGAGTCGCTGGAATCGCCTGGTGACCAGGTTCTAAATAGAATGCGGATGTGTTCGAGTGTGTCGGAGGGTTCCCCATGAACACCGAAGGAGAAGGTGGAAGGAATGTCCATTTCGGATTGCCGTACATGGTTTACCATAATTAGTTTCCTATTCAAATGGACTTTGGGTGGCATGCTCGACTATAAAGTTGCCGGTGATATCTTAATATTGAACAAAGTTTAGCCGTATCTGAGATAAGTATTTATTGAATGAAGTTATTTTTCACCATGGGGGAGTGTCCCACGACTCGAGGATTCTTTGGCTGTCTATCGACAAAATTATGCGCTGGATGCCGCGTGTGGGGAATGCGGTGAACTGGGACATTCGACTTTGGCTTGGTAATGAGAATGAGGCTGGTGCCATTGCGTTTGGTAAGAAATTATGACTTATAGCAGTTGGTCTTGGAATCGATTCTTATCTTGAAAAATTATTTGATTGGCAGTGAATGCAGCAGGGGAGTATTTTTTTGGTCGACTACGGGTGGTAAAATTATCTGATTAAAGAGCTAGAAGAGGGAATGCATGTATTTTTGTACAGATATATTAAGGTCGTGACATTCTCTGAACGAAAAAGTATTTCAAGTCGATTGCTTTTGAGGAATAAGATTGATCCACGCATTAGTCACTCTCAAGGGTTTTTTTTTTGCCATGTCACTGTTGTGACGTTTCCAGGGTCATTGGCTTAGTCTCATGAAAGCGAACTCCTTTATGCACCTCATGCAATTTATTTTATGCTTTTCTTTTTTATGCTCTCATTCCGGTAAAATTCTGGTTTTTGAACTTATGAAGGGTGACCAGATAGCAATGATAGATTTTTTAACTGTCATGTGTCAGTAACTGTTATTTAGTTACCAATGACATCCAGGTATCAAAATATTCAGAAGGGTTAGCATGCATCGTTTTCTGAGTATGCGGACATTTTTAACAGATATTGGGTGCTGTGAATAAAAACTAAGGGAACACTCCCAGTGAAATGTCATGAGTGATGCGTTTTTGTTAAGGGGAACACTCAATTTGGTGGGAATAAACATTATGCTCAAAGTTGACGTTTGAAAACTGGAGTTATTGAAATTTAAGGGTGGATGCAAAGGTGGGTGCCAAGTACAGTCAACTCTCGATAATTCGAAACTCGACAATACAAAAATCTCTTTTATTGAAACCTTAATAAATTCTACAAAGCCTATGTGTTTTGGTACGCTAGTTAATTCGAAGTGATTCCTCAGTCGGGTTGCCAGGAAACATATTGTAATTCGAAGTCAGCAGCTATGTAGTTTCCTTTCAGTAATGCGATTTTTCTGGCACTTCAATGTGTTTTGTAGTAAAGTGAGTCAAGGAATTGTTACATGCATCCAACTCGACATGACACCACCACGGGTTGATTCTTCAGGAATATCGTAATTTTCAACTTTCGTTAATTCGAATTTTTTGGAAGGTCTTTTGAGATTCGAACTATCGAAAGTCGACAAGTCTTAAATGTAATATACAAACGCGAAAACAAAGAACTATAATTCACGGCATTTCGGGGATACGGAATAGTTCCAAGAACTTGTATGGATTCGAGTTTCATAACATGGAGTGGTTAAGTAATTAGTTGCTGCTACGATATTCCTGAAGAATCAACCCGTGGTGGTGTCATGCCAAAAATTGAGAAAATAAAAATATTTCTACGATCGATTCCTTTGATGACCCGGTATTCCAAGTTGGAGTTGGTGAGGACATGGGATTCATAGATCCACAGTTTGGCAAGTGTTGTGGTATATGTGCAAAAGCAAATCTAAATTGATGCATTTTTTCTTCCACAGCTTCCAACGCGATATATTTGGACTTTAGGTTTTTTTAACAAGCACTGTAAAAATGTAAGAATTTTACGAAATCGTCTTCTTCATTCCAGATTTCGTTTTTTGAAGGTTTCTCACTTAATTCGTCAAAGCATTCCTCTTCCACATTAAACTATTTTTCTTGAAGTTACCTCCAATGCACACAAAATATATTCAAGAGTTCACTCAATACAATTCTTCTTTATTCACACGAAAATCGACGCAACACTCATCTGTCAAAATATGTGAGGGGAGAATTTATGTTAAGTGTAAAGGAATTTTCTTTTATTCATGCAAAATGGGGTGTTCTCTCCAAAATGCTGAGAAAACACTCACACTCAATTTGTCTGCCCACTACCCATTAAGGAAATTCCAACTCCGTTTTAAATGTGCAAACGTGAATTTCGGTGTGAGGTAGGTGGTCATCACGGCTTTAGTGTCCTTGGAAGAGTTAGCTCTGGTGCCCAATAGGGATGTTCGATTCTCATCGATGTTGGCAAAACATCGATGTTGAGTGACCAAGTATCGACGTTTTGACATCGATGTTTAAATTCTTAAGATATCGCATAATCGATGTTTACATCGGCATTCGATTTTGAGTTTGATTATTATCGGTCATCCATATTCAGCCAACGATGTTGAGATCATCTGGAATGAACATCGCCAGAAAAACGACCCGGCGTATTTTGGGGTTAAGTTTGGGGCTACGAACGTATGAGTTTGCGCTGAGGTAAGAATTGAAGGCAAGCTACAAGCTAGTCAAGGCCATGAGTTCGCTCATTGGATGCAGAACATGCTGACCAGATCCGAATTTCGGCGAAGATCATACCTTGTCCGCCGACGCCCACTTTTATGCCAGCCGCTATGTCAAGAAATAAGTAACAATTGTCGTTATTGGACCGCATACAATCCATAGATGTTGGACCGAAGAATTCAGCGTTTCTTTTCACGTGGCACTTCCACTAGAGATTGGCTTCGAGACTCATACCAAGATATATAGCTTAATTTGGTATTTGTACGGAATTATTGAAATAGTAGATTTTCGATTTGTCTGTGAGTAAAATTGATGTGCGATGACTTGGTCTCATTGGGAGCAATGCGCCAACGTTGGAACAAATCTTTTATTTTGTGTAGAGCTCGTTTAAGTTTTATCATTCAACTTAAATTCCCGTTACCAGGATAGCCAAAGTGAACGCTCAGCCTGAGGTATGTTCATCCACCAGCGACATAAATAATGTAGGGCTAAGGATACTTCCTTGCGGAACTCCTGCAAGTATCTCTTGAAGCACGGATCTCCTTAAAGTCTTAGTATTCAGTTGCAAATATAATCTTAAATTTCCTATTATCAAGATAGGATTCTTCGATTTTATATAAGCTTGTCGGGGGAAGACGGCTTAGCTTGTATTTTGGGCCTTCATTCCAGAGCTTGTCGAAGCCTTGGGAAACGTCAAGTAGGACACCACAGCATGAGTGGATATTTTTCTCCTCCAAATCTCCTCCAATTTCAATTTTTATTCTGTATACCTGGTCAATTTTTAAATTTGATGTTTCTCAAATATTTTGGATATCATTGGTAACATATCGGGTTGTCGAACTTTTGTCGTTTATCGGGTTGCCCGTGTGCCTGTAACACATAAGAAGCTAAAATAAGAAACTTAATTAAGGCGCTAATTCGGTAAGTTATTGATGAATTGTTTAGATAATAGATCGTAGTCAAGAGCCTTGGTGCTTACTAAGTTTTTAATTGCCTGACAGAGTCCGCTTATCGACACACTTTCTATTCTAGAGGTCTTGATTATGGTAGTTATACTTGAATGGTCGACCATCCATCAAAAGGCTGAGATGTTTCCTCCGCAAAAAGATTCGCCTATTGTTAATCACTTTTTACCCACTCATCATTGTTTCTCTTGATTGGCGAGGACTACATTTGGGGCTTTCCGGAGTGAGTACATTTTTCATTTGTTAGGCTTTCAAGATTGTTTGATGGGGTCGTCAACATTCATCCAGTCCGTATCCGAGGCAGTTGGTTGTGTCTGAACCATAAAGTCTTCGACTCTGAATCCGTGGGACAACGTAACAGAGGACGCCTGCGTTTAAGGTGGCGCACCTCGGTGGAGAAGGACCTCAACCAACTTGGCGTGCGGCACTGGAGACAGCTAGCCAGAGACCGTGCTAGTTGGAGAGCCTTGATCGATGAGGCCCAGGTCCACCCCGGACTGTAGGGCCAAATAAATAGAAGAAGAAGGCTTTCGAGATAAGTGTACAACTCATTGTTTTTAAAATGTTTTATACCCTTTTTCAGTTGATTGCACAGATGAGTAGGCCTGTTTTATGTTGTGGGGTGCGAGCCTGTTGCCATTTTTTGCATGGTTTTAATTTTTCGAGAACAGGAAGATTTATTTCATGCATTGGGCTATTTTATTTCTTTGAGGGGTATTTTTTCCATGCATCCAAGTTGACACCGTTATTATTCTGGACTCAGGTAAAGGGCGAAATTAACTGACTGTCTGTCAAGCAAAATGGCCAAACATGTCGTATAAGCGAGGAGTTGTGAAGTTGATTTTGTCGACTGGATCATCGCAGGGTGAGTGTTCATCAACTGTATCATTAAATATCGTCATTAGTTGGCACCATGAATATTAACATTAAACTAGGCTCTTATCTGTTGCTATAGAAGCTAGTCCGTGGCATTTTATGGGATGTAGCGCCACCCACATTATTATTATTAAGCTCTTATCTTAAGTAAGTTAGTTTAAAACGGAAAGTTTAGTACGTTTAGTACGTATTAAGTATGATTACGTGTTTGTGGAGCTCTGTTAGCCAATCGGCTGGACAGATTCTGATAACATTTCGTGGATTGATTGCTTGGATAAGGACATAAGCACAAAAACAGAATCTCACAGGTGAATGAAAAATCCCAAAATGATTTTTAGGTTCTATTAAATTGGGAACTTAAATAAGTTTACCTTATACATACAGTTCATCAAACTCATGTACTCAGACTACAAGTTTGTATTCAAGTTGTTTTCAAGCCACCTTGAGTTCGTGGCTTGAAGGCATTGAATAAATTAAATAGATATACAGAGTCACTACAAAGTCCCTCTAAGGAAAACCCCCAAAGTTTATTTTTAATTGTGTACATTTCCTTATCGTTGATTTATTTAGTTGTTTCCCATAACCGAACACGCGATCAATCAGATAATCAAGGAATTCCCATTCATGATTAAGATCAGATCGCAAACGTTTGATTAGTTTACATCTTCAACTTGGTCACAATTCCCATCATCGAACGGAACAGAGGGAAATTTGTATCTTTTGTTTTTTTTTCACAGCAGCCCACACCTCGAAGCAACACCCCCTTCAAATAAGTTTCCCATTCATTAAAAAGATTTTATGGTCAAAAGTCAGAATGACTTTTGATAGTTTCTGGTATTGTTTCTCAAGTTCGGCGTCGTTGTTCGGCAAACGAAGCCATCCACACCTACATAGAGGTAGCGAGACACTGCCTCTGCCACAGGCCAGAATGAACTGCCGACTGAAATGAATCTCATTGAGTGTAAGATGTCTGAATAAATTTAACTAAATTACGATGACACTGATTTTACGAGCCCGATGAAATGAAGAAGAACAAAAACAAAAAACGAAAAAAAATTCAGTCCGGCCGAGACATTTTGGGATGATCTGCTGGGCTGACAAAGTGAGTGTGGCCGCCGTCGTGCCGCCCCCACGTTCCCAAAAAGCAAATTAAATTGGAAACATAATTAATTTATTGGTCGTGGTGTTAATGTGTGTGTTGGTTTCAGATATTTATGGGTGTCGTATGGGAATCGGGTGATATCGTACGATTTTCGTAAGACGCTATACCTGAGTGTGTTATAGATTTGTCTCGTTTCCATATCCGAAGGCCACTGGCGCTGCGCTTTGGCGCATGTGACCATTCTCTGTTGTTTTGAGAAGGAAAGAACAGAATTACTTTATGTTCGTGTCACCAATGACAGGCTTTGATCATTTCTGTTTGAATGTGATGTTGGGCAAGCTGATGAAATTAATATGTCCATTAACTGAGTGCGAAGCGAAATAAGTCTTAGGCGCAGAGGCTGCTTGTCTTGCAGTAGGGTAGCTGACAGTAGCTGACGTCTCGTTGCTTACATTGATGGCTATGTGATTGAAGATTGGTTTCATAAATTGAATTGAGATCCTCTTCCTTTTGCTTTTATCTAGAATTGTGATGAATTGTCGCATATTTTATGTCCTCAAACTCAGAAAATAATGACCACGCTCGGCAAAATTTGATCAAAAGTTCAACAACCGCAATCTCATAAAATTCCAAAAACTGCATGGCTTTTGTTACTTGCGACAAATCACCTAATCTCCCACCAATCCACCAGGAAACGCCACGCGCCCTCAGTGTTGTGTCGAATGGGTCCTCTCTCAAGGCAATTCCTACCCATTCACTTTCCTGGAGTATGCCCATAAAATTGATCCATCTATCGTAAATCCATCAGTATCGCGTCGTTGCTAAACGTACACGCATAACACCCAATCGACCCTTTGAAGCTATCAACATTCCATCACCCAGCAATGTAAACAACGTCACCTTCAAATGCTTCTTCACCTCCCACGGCCCGTGTTAAAAGTAAGCACTCATCAGCTTTCGGCCCCGAAAGAAAAACTTTGTAATTTTATTTTATTACCAGGTGCAGTGAAAGTTGTACTTCATGGATCTATTTGTGGTATGACGGCGACCTCATCAAATCGGCGCACTCCAACACGCGCACCAGGCGTTCCTGCACGTCTTTCCCGTCTGAATTTTTTATGATTTAGGCGTAAAGCTCTACTAAACAGATGACCATAAACTTTTATAAACTCATCACCAAACAGTATCGATCTCTATAGACCCGCAGCGTCGCCAACGGTGTTAGGATCAGAGAGTGTTCATTTGGAGATGTGGCGAACCAAAACATGAGGATGTAGACAAATGGACTGAAAGGAGAATTCAAGATATGGTACTCTTGCCGATGGCAAAGTGGCTGACTGTACTCATCCGCCGCCGACGCCAGATGTGGGCCGTTGAAGCGCATGTATCTGTTTATCTGGAGTGCGGCGAGTACTGCAGCGGTGCGTGATGTGCCTCCCACATTGGGTGAGATCTCACCACTTTTCCTTCGACTCGAGAGTCGAGAGTATGCTTGTCAGAGAAATGGTAAATAAACACACGGAATTCTTTGGATAATCTGTGAGTGAGAATTTTGGTTGGCGTTGGAAAAATAAATAACGAATTACACGCACTCGAGTGTAAACGGATTGCATCATTCGAACGACGACAAGCCCCCTCCCACACACATGCCTTGCTGTACTGTACTGCACTCAGGTACACTTTGCTCAGGTATCGATTTCACCGTGAAGCGACTCTGGACCCGTTGTTATCCGGGATATTCAGAACAAGGATAGCTGTTAGATAGCCCCACGATGGATGCACGGCGGCGATCAGCCCTCTCGTCGCTTCATCCTCACTCGGGCAAGCGGTGGGAGTCGAACGAGTTGAAGCTTATAAATCGACACTTGAATTGATTGATAGATTCTATCAATTGAGCGAAGGAAATAAATTGAAAACTTGGGGCTGATGTAAATGGACGTGGATATATTTTAATACTGCGATTCGTTGTGTGTACGTCGCACATTTGCATGTGCTCCCACAGGAGCCAAAGGAGTAGAAGGAGAATTCTGAAAAATGGTCGTGGTTTTGACACTTAAATGTGCAAAGAGAGGCAGGAGAGGGAGACGCAGTTCAGTGCGCATGAACGAGTGAATAGAAGAAACAAAGTTATTGGATTCCTTTTGAAATGATTGAAAGTTATGGCAAATAGAATACCAGTAATCAATCGTCAGATACCACTGAGAATTGAAAGAGTGAAACGATGGAGAAATTGAAGCTTTTTATGCAGAAACCAAGAAAGAAAGGCAACTCGAACAGATATAAATGGTCCAATTCAGGATTTATAGAGCATTGAAAAATGCCCTGGTATGCATTCATATCACGACTCGGATGTGAGAAGTTGCTTCATTGTGACCCGAATCAAGAAACCATGAAGTTCGTTATAGAATGCATTCCCTCCCGCAAGCACTCAACGCTGGTCAACGATAGGGGGAATATAAATGCTTGGATTATAGTGAAATTCGGAAGATACGAGTATGAATGCCTACACCCCTATCGGAACTTGAATACTAGTCTGAGATGTGTGGCTGTGGACTCGTTTTGTATGCGGGTGGACTGAGTGAGATAATCTACGAAATTTTCGCTTCATTGGACTGGAATGGAAATCTATGATTCACTGGGATTTTAAATTGAGTTTGATGAACTCCAAATATGGTCGTGTGTAAATCGCATGTCCAATCTGTGGGTGGTATGTGAAGAACGAAGTTGAACTGCTTTCAGAGGGACAGAAGGTGTGGTGCAAGAACTGGAGTTGCCTTCGATGGTTGAATTGAAAGCTTACTAAAGGCGAGTGGCGAGGTCTTCTTGAATTGGGGACACAAACAAAAATAAGTGGGATGTGGGTTAACTTTCGATCATAATTCGTAATGATTGACGATCAATTTATGCCGTAAATTACGATTCGACTGTCTACTGTGGAGAATGAATTCATGTTTAAGAATATGATATTTTATGCGTATTCAAAGTAAACAGCCATCCTCCGAATGTTTGCAAGACATTGGGAGTCATTGTGGACATTTGCTCCAGGTGACGCAACGGATCTTGTCACTCTTCACAGCGAATTTTCTAAAGACTGACGAAGGAAAGAAACAATAAAATATATTCGACTCTTGGAGAGCGATGACCGCCATGTTTAGAATCCAGAGGCTAAATAAGGTCCCACAATGGAATATTTTTCCGTCAAACCAAGGTATTGGCTTAAGTGGTCAAGAGGACCAGACAGCTCAGTTACTTAGTTATGAGTAAATTAACTTGGCCTTAACTTCTACATCAACCACTCGTGTTCTGCGTGGTCCGGGTCTCCTGTTTCATGCCGACCCTAGCGTTTGAGTTTCAGAAGCTGTACCTGTGTGTGAGTATAGATTAGAGATCAAAACGAGAAAACAATTCACAGTGAATCCAGATTAGATTTGAACTCGTAAGTCATATGATTCTCAGGAATTGAACAAACACAATTTTATTTATTGAACAGCAATTTCGGTCTTTTGAAAAGAACAGACGATCGATCATGCGTACATCAGTAAATTTATTGTTCTATTTTATTAAAATTAAGGTTTCTCGTATAGTTTTCCTTCGAATTCAGTTTCGATAAATGAATCAAATTAACTCAAAAATATTTTTTTTGGTAACAACTAGAGAAAGGTACACGATATTGACAACATGCGGAACTGGTATTCAATACCGCGTATATTTAGATCATGGTTTGCCATTTTACAAAATGAATCGTTTAAGAATTGTTGATCGTGTTAAAATTGATATAAAGGGAAATATTAAGAAAAGAAAAGTAGAGAAGATGTTGTAGACAATCGAAGACAAGACATGTCTGTCCAACTCTGATGACATCGACAACGCCTCGCTCTTGCTGCATGTCGTAGTGTATGCCATCATGGCAATTGAGGAAGAGGCGAATCAAACAGGTCTTAAGGTCGAACAGGCAACAAAATATGAACTGTCGGCCAAGAAACGTTCCGTCTAAAACCACCTGGAACAAAATATCACGAAAGATAAAATTTAAGGCACGAGTTAGTCTACCTCGAGGCAAACGTAGACTCCACAAACGACACTATAGTGGAGATCTGACGTAGAATATATCGGTTTGTAGAAACAACTGTTCTCAAAAATCCTGACTTGAAGGACCAAAATCATGCTCTACGATTATTTTGTCTTGACACAGCATCCACCATGGAATGACTGACAACAATTCATGACTAATCATATCAATATACTGATAGGAGTACAGTGCAGTGCGGCTGTACATAAGGTCTGACAACTGCACTTTTTACATTTTTCTTAGTCTCCTTTCCCTGCACTTCAGCACATAGCTGAAGTTGAAATTTAACTTAAGATTAATGATTAATGATTGATAGTTAGGTTAGATGTGGGTCGTCGTGGCGTAGTGGGTAAGTGCGTCGACTCCTACGCAGAGGATGTCAGGTTCGATTCCCCAATCTACCACCTTTCATAATTAGCGTCTCCACCTCTTTCGAGTCACTGACAATGCTCAAAGAGAATTCCTGTCTTCTCAACTTCGCCGTTCAGAGTCGGCATTAAACTGTAGGTCCCTTCCACTCGTGAAAGAACAATAGCACGCACAACACAAGTGGTTGCTGAGAAGCTAGGCCCAGGTCCACCTCGGACTGTCGCGCCACCCATATTATTATATTATTATTAGTATATTATTATATTTATTAGTGGATACACTACCGCACTTACACCAAACTTTGGGCAATTGTGATACCCATAGTAAGACTACTACCACTGATTTACCACTCCTGTGATAGTACCGTTAATTTGAACCCGACAGTAATTGGTGACTGGATTTGATTTGAACACTAGATAAAAACGTATTAACCTTTCTTTCACTGGGATTCGAACCAGGGACCCCACTAACTAAAAGCAGGCACTTAACCAACTGCGCCATCCAGTCGTCTGAGTGATAGTTAATCGTGCGAATTTAGTCCTGACTAGGAGGTTCGATGTTCATCGATATTGGCAAAACATGGATGTTGAGTAACCAAATATCGATGTTTTGACATCGATATTGAATTTCATAAAATATTGCATAATCGATGTTAAGCACAAAACATCCGCTTTCGATGTTAGCAAAAGAAAACCTACTATTAATTGTAGATTTTGAATAATTTTCAGGAATTTCATCATAATGACGTAAGCACATCGTAGGAATACCACTGCTCAGTTGTTGGAATTGGAGCATGGGATGTTTCGACTTGAGTCAGATAACAAAATTGGATTTTCCAAGTATACAGAATTCTTTGAGTTTCTTGGTTTTTTTTTGTATTCTTTCATTCTTGGTTTTTGATGTGAAGTGTGCGGTAACGAACTATACATGTAGTAGTTTCTTACACATATTAGTCGGAATTATATATATTCATGCTATAGCATCGAAGTTAACGAACATCGATGTTTTGAGTTCGATTATTATCGGTTATTGAAGTTCAGCCAACGATGTTGACATTAACTTCAGCTGCGATCTTTTGCCAACATCGAACATCCCTAGTCCTGACCAACTTCTGTGACTTAGGAGTAATTTAGACATGTATCATGGTTCTTATGATTAATAAAGTCATTAGTCACTTGTGTCCAGGACTAGCGACTAAGCTAGTTATTATTCATTAATCGACTAACCGAAGACTACGAAACATTAATTTTTCTATTCCTGCTAAATCAGACTGGAAGCTGGGCGATAAGCAAAACATCACAGCGGAGTTTTCGTACCTTTGAAAGAAAAACTCCACGTCAGATATAACATGGTCCCGTCTGCGATGAAGCTGAATGGAAGTGAAGACATACTGCGAAATCTTGGTCTTAGAATCCGACTGGAGAATCCTGGTTCGAGTAGGAGAGGAAGACCGAACCTCTTGTATAGACCAAGTTATAGCGGACGTAAGACAGGGAGCCCAGGACCTTCAGCGATGCAAGCCAGGTATAGCTCCGGCTCAGATACGCTATGGGTCCTTGTCCTGATAAGTAAATAAATCGAAGCTGTGGAAGATATTTGGCTGAAGAATGATGTCACATCTCACAACACAACCCATTTTGGCAGAACTGCAAGTGGGCCATCAAAAAGGCGATAACTTTGGATATCGTTTTGTTAGGCTGTTCAAGAGATTTCATTCACATAATTAGCATTTTCTTGCCAGTTTGAAAACGAATATTCATCAAGTTGTAAGCGAGATGTACCTTCATAAGGAAGTGTCCAAAAATATCTTTGTCAAAATTGATTCTCGCAAGTACTCCTGTGGAGGATATCTGAATGATAAGATACTCTATTAAAACTCTAGTGAGTTTTGATAATGAAGACACTTGCACATAATTTCATTAGCACAACTATTCGAACAATTCGTTCAAAATAATACGATTCTTTTGCGATTTTTCAGCCATTACAAATTACCCAAATCGTATTTATCCAAATGATTTCCGCAAGTGCTCCATGAACCGTGTTCAGCGCTTCTAGTTTATTTGCAACTTTCGAAAGCTTAATTTAGCAACTCCCGCTAAACCAACACCATGGCATGCCGACGAAGAACACTCCAATCTCCAGCTGCGTTTGTTTTTCACACCTCAGTGCGGGTGTTTCGAATTCCACACTTCACCAAGTGTGCGCGCAGTGAAGAAGTGAAAATCTGCGTGCCTAACTTCTTGGAGCAAACAACTCAATCGTATACAGTTTCTAGTCTAATTAACTTCACTCCACTAATTCGGTTCGTTGCGATGCGATGCAACGAATAAAACGAACTCCCAAACAGAGTCATTAAATGAATTAACTGTAGTGGATCACAGTGGGGTATGTTTTGAAAGTGAATCTCGAATGCAGCTTCAGGAGTGTTCTTCACTTGCAATCAGTCGTGCTCGCATGAGTTTAGGTTCCCCGAAATCGACAGCACGTCCAAATGCAAGTAAATAGTGCAAACTGCAAATACGAACATTTTTGTCGGGAAAAAATCTGCTGGGTGTGTGTACTTGTCCCTTGGTAATCCTGACTTTTGGTAGAGTCGTGCGATTTTCAGCCGCAGCAGCGATTGAGCCTTTGCGGCAAGTATTTAACATTTTTGCAGCCCTATGCAACTTTTCTGCCGTCCGAACAAACGTGCAGTCTGAACAGTTGCATTATTCAAATGGCCTCGAGAAGGGTGTGTTGTGTGCGATGGGGGAACGTGGTATTGTTTTGAAATTAACCTGTTTATTCGCCGTCATTGTGTTTCCGTGCTTGATGCTGCTGGCAACTAGGAGCCCATCTGCATTTATGGGGCGTCGACATCCCCTTTGATGTTTGCTTAGGAAGCATAGCATTCTGCTCTCATTTGTAAGTGACTGAGCAGGAGCTTTGAGGCTGAAAATGTGAAAAGTTTTGTAGTTATCCACTCTCGTCTAGCATCGTTACTTTCTAGGTTAAAACTTCTGGGCGGGAGGGTGAGAGTGCACGAATGCGGAAGGGATCTGTCTGTTGTATGTTTTCTGTTTTATGTTTCTTTCTTTTTGCTTTGGCCTTGTTTGTACGAGTTTTTTACTTCGTCCTAATGGCTCCAAGTTTGAACTTCTTAGTTTGGAATTTTTCTTCGCAGAGATACTCTCGTTATGATAGCGGGTTACGTCGCGGCAGGGAGGTCCTGGTGTATTAGGGATGGGGATTGAAAACTTAATAAAACTTGGTGGAACAATTGGGGATATTACATTTTTCGTGATATGTCTGTTTACTGATGCTTGAAGGAGGGGCTGCCATGGGACTCCCACCACTCCATTGCCCCGTCATAAGTTCCGCAGCACTTTTGAAGTGAGGTTGTAAAACAATGATGGAGTGTTTCATTTTGAATTTTATTAAGAAAATGTGGCGTGGGCAAAGTGAAAAGTAAATAACAACGCGAAACATTAGTAATTGTTTTAGTGAGTTGTTGTTGTTTTTTTTTTCTCAAGAGAATGTCGTTTGTAGAAGGCTTTTGTCGCGAAATGAGAAGTCTGGTTGCTTCTTATTCATTTTCGCGTTGAAAAGAATTTATTACGGCATTTCGTGGTTGAAATGAAAGGCAAAGCTGGGGGTAAACAAACTCAGTGGAAAAGAGGGTAAGGATGGTCATTGATGGTGAAGTTATGTGGTTAGCGTTGTGACATTCTTTATAAGGCATGTTAAATTTTGTTTGGATATTCATGGATGCTATGAAAGTGAATAAAAACCTAAAAATATGTAAATGTTTTGGGAAGTATTAGATCTTAGTTATGTAAACTACATTTTAAAAAAATAAATAAAACGTCCGAGACCGTTGACGACTCGCTTTATTCTTCTTTTGGTTTCATTTTGAAGTTTCTTAAGCTGACAAAAGAAAGTAATGTTAGCTAAGTAAAATCTAACGGGAGATCCAAAAGGAATTCTAATTGATTTGGACATAGTTCAGTGGGTTGAAAATGGTTCGTATCGTGTCATTTTATTATTTGCTTTTATTTACTACTACAGTTAGTTTATGATGACCCAGTTTTTAAGGCTGGTAGCGAAGACTCGTAGTCTATTTTTCTCGGACACTATACCCGAATTGCTTATATTTTCAGGTAGTCAAGAAAATATAGTGCTGCACAAGATTGATCATTCACACAAGACAACAATAATAAGAGCTAAGATACATGCCACTCTCCACTCTCCCACGCTCGATCGTAGTGTTGTCAATACACTACAGGGGTGTCCCTTAATAAGCGAGTTATTTAATTATTTGCGGAATAAGTCATCCGTCAAGGAGCCTCCTCGGTTTTGCTGGCACTTGCGCATTCTTTTGTCGAAATTTTTGCATGACCATAAATTTGGCATTGGTTTTCGGTTGTGGACACAAAACCTGATGCAAAAATGAATCTAATGAATCTAATAATTATTCGATCGAGGGGGCACAGAAACCAGAGGTGTACTCTATACCAGGAAATGTCTTTTCCAGCAATTGAATTGTTTCGCGGGCTGTATGGTATTTGATACCGTCTTGTTTATGCCCCTCACATATTTACCACATTAATATTATCCAAGAATATATCAGAAAGAACATCGACCACCAGTAAGAGTCACTGCCTAAACGGCCTAATTTTCAAAACAGTATGTCCTAATGGTACTAAACTTTCATTATTTTTCAGATATTTTTTAATAATGTTGTGGTATACCGGGACGATCGATTTTGAATCACCATAAACTATCAGCTGTCAAATTGAATATTTAGTGTTGCCATCAATTACAGGAAAACTGCGAAAAATTCAAATCTTGCGGTAATTTTCTGATGCCCTTTATAAATGTATATATAATCACTCAACATTTGGAATCTTATGTCATTTATTCAGTTTGATAACGGCCATAAACTAAAATTTGCTTGTCATTCGATTCAATTGGTGACAATTGTGAGATGTCAATCTAGAATAAACCTAATTTCCTCCTTCCTCAGCAATCTTGTACATGCTATTGTTTCTCGCGATTGGAGGGGACATTTTATGGAATGTGATAAGGTTTGAGAATTTATTTCTTGATGAGTATACACTTAAATATTTGCCCCTGAGAGTCTTGGAGACGGATCCGGGATTCTATAAAATCACAACTGGAAGAGAACTCAGAACTTCCTAAGAGTTGACGCATTTTTCCAATTTTGATTGTTTATTTTTAATGAACGTACATTATACACAAGAAGGACAAGAATAATTGTACTTACATGTAACATTCTGATTCTTTGCGGGTACTCTAAGCTTTTGTACTACATATTTGTTCCTCTGCCTAACTTAAAAGCTATTATTATTTTTTGTGGTCTACAAAACTCAACTGCCCAGCGAGCACCAGGGCGTATACATGTGATTTATGATATATTCTTAACATGTGCAATTTATACGACTTGGTGCGAAATTTTGAACGTTTTTTTCCCTCTAATAACTATGAACAAGCTGCGTCATTCAGTCGTCTGATTGATAGTTAATCGTGGCCTATGCATTTAATCCAAACCAATGTTTGTGAATAAGAACAATTATCATTGTTGTTACGATTCATAAATAAATTAGTTATTAGTCATTTGTGTCCACTTATTATTCATTAGTCGACTATCCGAAATCTACGAAACATTAATTTGTCTAGTCCTTCTAAATCAGACTGGAATCTGAACGATAAGCAAAAAATTATAGCGGATTTTTGGAACATTTGAAAGAAAAACTCCACATCGGATATAATATGGTCCCATCTGCGATGAAGCTGAATGGAAGTGAAGACATACTGCGAAATCTTGGTCTTAGAATCCGACTGGAGAATCCTGGTTCGAGTAGGAGAGGAAGACCGAACCTCTTGTATAGACCAAGTTATCGCGGACGCAAGACATCGTGCCCAGGACCTTCAGCGATGCAAGCCAAGTATAGCGCTGGCTCAGATACTGCATGGGTCGTTAGCCTTATAAGTAAGGAAATCAAATATGTGGAATAAATTTGGTTTAAGAATGATGTCACATCTTACAACACAACTCATTTTGGCTGAACTGCAAGAAAACTTTCTTCTAACCACCAAGGCCACGGGGGCGATTCAAAGGCGATAACTTAGGATGTCGTTTTGCGAGTCTATTCAAAAGATTTCATTCACATAATTAGCATTTCCTTGCCGATTTGAAAACGAAAAGTCGTCAAGTTGTAAGCGAGATGTACCTTCATAAGGAAGGGTCCAGAATAATCGAAAATAACTTTGTCAAAATTAATTTTGCTACTTGCCTCCTGCCTGGAGGATATCTGAATGATATTTAAGGTCTCTCTAATAAGTACCACAATCCTAAGTATGTACTTATGTCAATTGGTCAATTGCTGTCGTGGTTAATTGAAATCACGGCTCCGGCGGAGAATCGTTTTGATAAATTTTTCATATCATTGATAGACTCTCGACTAGGATAGCGAACGATGGCGGTATGGCCTGTTGCCTGCAGACGTCAAAGACAAAATTGCCACAGCTACTCTACAACTTCGGCAAGATTCATCCCGTCAATGACGACAATTTTTTATTTCGTGTCTCATCGGACACTATATCCAATTTTTTATGTTATACATTGGATATTATAAAATTGTAAAAAAAAAGAAAGTTGAATATTGCCTAAAAATAGGAAACTGGGGAGTAATGGGTTAATGGCTTAAACAATAAGAGAATACCTAGTGGAATTTCCTTGAATTTCAGACATAGTTTCACAATTTCAAAGCTCAAACGTGAACACGTGAGACACGTTTTGTTGTAGAAAAAACGCTGTAAGATGAAATCAAGTTGGAAGACATGTCGAAGTTGCATACGCATTAGAAGTGTGTGGTAAATCACAAACGCTGCTAGTATAAAGATCTATTAAATGTGTATTTGTGGAGTAAAAACTTTGTGCTTAGCAAAACTTACATTTGCTCAATACGCCACAGGACAGTGTATGGTGACAATATCATTATAGTAGCATCCACTTCATTGATGGAGATATCCACTCTTTTGTGAAAACATATTTTCATAGAGGTGGACCAATTTCTTTGATTTTCATGGCATTTAGTTTCTTAGTTAATGGTGTAGTCAGCTTGGTGTCAGATGCCATACTGTTAAGCATTTTAAAGAAAAATGTAATTTTAAGTATCAATTTCAAAGATTGTGTCAAGACATGGAGATGAAAGCTTAGGCTCAAAAAATCGGCAGTTAACAATGCTTACGAATTTATCTTCCTCTCTATAAATCACTATAAGTCACCTGCAAGGTAGACCTTCCGACATAGCTTGAATTTTTGGACATAAAAGATGTCCAAGAGGAACCGCTCACTGAGACAATCAATACTGAAGTGGCAGATTCTGGTGATATTCTTCTTTCAGATGAGAGATGTGTCATTAAGACCATTTATTTTGAAAGTCGTTAAGTCGTTTTGAGCTTATTCGTGGTAAGTTATTTCCTCAGGTCCAGGCCCATATCACAGCACCAACAAAGTAACACAGTGCCCAAAACGATTGTTTGTTTTGACGCTGATCTTCATACCAGGCGCCTGGAATTCCTGGTTAATTGCAGAACAGTTTCTACTTCATTCACATTTCTGAACAGACCACTCATGCCAGGTAATTAAGACCCGTCATTCCAACAAGTACCCAATACCAGGGTTCGTTCGCAGAGTTGGCTAGTTCGGCATTTTACATGTTCGAAAACAAACACCCTCCTGAGGCTCCGTCTGCTTCTCAAAAACTTGAAATTGGGAACCAATTACTCATTGCCATAGTCTGTCAGTCAAACATACGTCAGCATTCGCCAACGTAATTGATTAGTCGACAGGAGCCAAGAACACAGCGTATCCAGCAAAATCAACCTGTCCATAAATCAAATTTCCCACGACCGACTGAAAATACACACAGAAACAAAAACGGAAATAAAAATGCAAAGAATGCATCTAAAACCAAGTTCCGATAAAGGGCTGAATTTATTGCGTCTTTCGCAGAATCGAAGCAACAATTTACTTGTTTTCGATCCGGAAACCAGCAAACCGACCAACCAACCCCACAAGCCAACAGTATGCATGCACACGTCAAGGGGCTCTCATGTGAAAAGTTTGGGGAAAAATTTTTGGCAAACGACCGTCTCCTTATCGTGAGACTATTTTAGGTGAAATACTGCAACCTCGTTCCAGGTGAATGAGCATCGGACCATAAAATTTCCTACAAGCTTATATCCACGGCTCATTCGAGTTATGGCTGTGCACTGCCAGCAATGGTGATGCAACATTGTTCCTTGGCATTACCTAGAGAAGTGAAAACGTGCACCCAGGGTGTAAGCATTAGGTGGGAGTGTGGAGGTGGGAGATCCACTGTTGTACTTGGTTGCATTCAAACAGGATGCACTGCTCCCGCCACAGGGCTGGCCCTCGTTGTTTGTCTTTGGGCGATTTTTTTTTGCTATTTCTCAATTTTTTTTTCCTCGTCGATTTTTGGTTCTGGGAAACTTTTGTCTGTAAACAAGCGATTACACTAATAAAATCAAAACCTTAAAATTTATTTCTCCTCAAGGAATGGTTAGATAGCAACGAAAGGTTTGAGAGGACTGTAAGATAAATGGCTGTGGGGGTGTGAGACGTGAGTTGGTTGGTGTTTGTTTTTCTGCCCGGCGAACGAAGAAGTTCGACTGCCGGGCCCCGGCCTGACACGACTTAATGGAGTGCTGAAAGAAGACAGGCTAATTCATCGGCATTGGTTAGGGAAGATTTATAAGAGTAAACCACCCCTGGACGGCTGTGCAATAATGAACAATTCCTAATGACAGAACGAGGGCTTTGTGGAACCCAAAGAAGTTCATAAATTATTCACTTCGCTGCAATGTCGTAGGGCAACCGAAAGTATGATAAATTGTTTCCAAAACAAGTGAAACGAAATATTAATTGAGAAATTCTTAGGCGGATGGTGATCCTAACACACAAACACTCTGGCACGCTGGGGCCGTTGAAACACAAATATAGGAGATTCGACAAAGAGATATGAGTGTAATTAGGAAGGAGCCAAATGCTGTACCGAGACAGCAGAGCGTCTCGCAGTGTTTGTGCGGGGAAAATTAATTTTTGCGAAAGTGCTGGGTGGCCGCACAGCTTCGGGGGTGGTGTAATTTTTGTGGAGACTCGAAATTTTGTCTGTTGCCGTTGAAGTCGCTTGTTAGAACGAGTCCTTGGGCGTCTATTTTTATGTCTATCGACGTATTTTGGAGCATAAAGAGGACTTAGGTTGGGACCGCATTTAATTATTTGGATTTCCCGTGACACCATGCTGGTGGGTCTTTCTGCATTTCATTTTGCAAAAAGCATTGCTTCGTGGGATGGGAACGTTTCAAAGCTCTTCACTGTGCCCGAGGACGATGACTAATGTTTGTTCTCTTGCAAAGTGGTCCCAGATGGTTGGCACCAGAAGTATTGTTTGCCTGCATCCTTTGAGGTGGTTGTAAGCGATAGTGCACAATCGTACTTGCGGGTAGCATTGAACTTAGAATTGAAATCGTTTCATAGAAACTGATCCTTTTTATTGACACTTGAAGTGTTGAGGGCGGGCTGTGTGGCAAATTGAATTTCTCTTCTTCCAATATTTGTAGCAGTATCTGGAGTGGCAAGCTCACTGTGACACACGGGTGATTTCGAAGACATATTTCGGATTACTGTAAAAAGGTGACGTAGAGAGCGAATAAGGGTAAATAGACTGATGGTATTCTTAAAAGAACACGAAATGGGGCACGTCAAGACAATTTTGTGCTGTAAACAAACAGATAAATTTTTGTTTCTTCGTGTGGAGCTACAAATCGTTTTGTGAAGGCCTAGCCTTCAACCCAAAGGCGAGTTCAGCAAGTTTTGCATATCAAGTTAGTTCCACCTTCATCGCGGCTGTCTCCTGCTACGAAGTCCCATTGGCTCAGAATGGCAGAATGCCATTTGATCATCTTCACTTTAACCGATAGACCCACAGACGGCTTTCTAGAACCATGTAACATATTCTATGTTGTTGATTCTGTTGATTCTGACCAAAAAGCGAGCGAGCATCCTCTGAGCAGTTCAGACCGGGAAGACGAGATCATATTCGAAGCCATCAGTATCTTTGATACTTCATAATAGTCGATTATGGGCTTATGGCTTGTGACTTTTGTCCCTGCACCGAAATTCTCCACCAGCCTTACTTCAAGATCAGACGGTGGCCGAAACCGTAATGGACAAACGAGTGAGTGTAGGAGTCCACTCCAAAGACCTCAATATTGCCCTCCCGTTGAAGCATTGTCCGGACAGCCAGGCTGAAGTGATTTCTGCAGTTAGCCACACGAACTTACATAACCTTATACAAAACGTTTTTTCACTTCCCAATGATTCAAATACGTTGTGCCACTGCTTAAAAAAGTCTGTTATCTTTCTCGCTCGTACGGCATGGTCAGAGTCCTAACTTGTGTACGTAGACATTTTTTGTTGCAATGTTATATATTTATTTATATTTAAATTAATCTCAACAAACATGCACATGATGCAGTTAAGTTTTTAATTTTGATCATTGTTTTAAAGAAGTCAATAAAGTAAGAACTTTACTGCTTACCAATTTTTATAAAACCATAAACATGTCTTTTAAGGCAGACTTTCATTGTTTTCACAATATGTATGATTACTATTCCTTTCTCGTTTCGTTTAAGATTTTAAGGAGCGACTGCAAGATAAATGTTTGTTTATTTTTAAGCTTATAAAGCAAATGCTTGTCTTAGAAAACTTACAGTCAGTGCAAAAAGTCTGCGTACAAAGCACGAAATTTTCATTAAAATGAAAAAACAAATACGTCGATCAAACAAATTAATTCTTTCTTATTCGGTTAATTTAAGACAGTAGTAATTAAGTAATTCAAAAACAAAAAACAAAAATAACTGACTCAGTTTTCGTAAAATGTGGATTGAAGTAAAAAAAGTTTGCATACACCATTTAAAACTAAACGAAAACAAGGAAAAGAAATATAATAAAAATATTTCAATATTTTGTTGGATAACCTCTTGGGAATATGACTTGCGTCAGTCGTTACTAAGCGTTTCGTATCTTCAGGAGTTATTTTGGAGCATTCCTCAAGCAGTTTTCCTTTGAGCATATTTTTGGACGATATGTGATGTTGACGGATGCGCCGGTCCAACAACTAGCACAAATGTTCTATGGGATTAAGTTCTGGTGTTTGCCGAGGTGTATGCAAATGTTTTGGAACATTATACAGTAGCCAAAGCTTTACAATGTAAGAAGTATGCTTGGGATCATTATCGTGTTGAAATATAAGGTGATCACCCAAGCCTAGTTTGCTGCCACTTTCACGGATATATTTTTTTATTATGTTTAAGTACTGGAATCTATCCACTGTACTTTCATTAAATTCCAAGTTCCCAACTCCCTGCCATTCACACCCATACTATGACACAGCCACCACCATGTTTAACTGTTGGAAATAGGTTTTCTGTTGCTGGTTTTCTCCACACAATTCCGCGCCCATTTGAAGCAAATATGCAAAATTTTCTTTCGTCTGAAAATAATACACTATTCCAAAATCTTTCTTGCTTATTCTCCTTTGCAAAAGCAACACGCTTCTTTCGGTTGATTTCTGAAATATAGGCTTTTTTTTTAATTCCAGATCGTCCATTATCTCCTTCTCTTAGGGTATTTCTAATGGTAGAGCAATTAACCGACTTTTTAAAAATCTCTTGGATTATCTTAACAATTTTAGGAGCACTTATTCTTGGATTTGCTCTTACTTCAGCCTGTAAGTACTGCTGGGCGTTTTGAAGTAAAATTTCCAGTTTGTGTACAGTTTTCTAAAACTCTTTGCATGGAAGAATGTGGTTTACCAATACCTTCACCAATTTCTCTTAAACTTTTACCCTCCGAACGTAGTTTAACTATTAATTTTCGAATATCCCTGATAATTCTTTATTCATAATTTTAGTTTATAAAAGCTCTTAAAAGTGAAAAATATATTATATATATATATATAATATTACTAATAAATACGCTCTCATACAATTCAAGCGCTCGACTGAATGAAAGAAGAAAATGAAAATATTAATTGAAGCGAAAAATGGACCGGAATTGGAAATTCTTGGGATAAAATCAGCCTAAAACATAAATGTACGCAAGCATATTCAGTGGTATTTTCCAAGATCTGTTGAGTTCCCGAATGTGGAGAATTAGAAAACACTTGTGTTTCGATGAGAAGGAGTTATTAACATTATTCCTAGCAAAAAAAGATTATTATTTTCGATAAAAGTATAAGCGTTTTAGCTTTTTTCTAGAAAGGGTGGTAATGTACGCAGACTTTTTACACTGACTAATGTTACTGAGTTCTTGAGATTTAATACTGTTCATCCGGTCGCAGACTTTGGCATCCAATGAAATAGTTCTGTCATCGATGTGAACTAAATTATAATATCCTTAAAAATACATTATATACAGAGTGGTTTTATGTTTAGCTTTAATTTACGGATTGAACCGAAACTTGACACTTACGATAAGAAACTGAACAACCTTATGAAGTTCCATTCCTTGAGAAGATCACACTCCTTTATAACCTGAAAGCACACAGTTTCCATCAGCATCATTATCAATGATATACACATTTGGGTCTTCACTCTACAGCTTACATTTTCCATTACTATGTACTTCGTTTTTTTGTTTTAAATATTTGTCATACAATAAAGCTTTCCACGAACACAGTTTTTCAAAAATTAAGAAAAAACACAACTGACACTCACCGAGAACTAACTTACACGCAGATGTACGACGACCGCCACGCCAGAAATTAACAGATATCCAGTTCGTGGTTTACTTCGTTCGCTGTAATTTCAAGCTGATTTGATGAGTTTGAATCTATCACAATCTGTTCAGTTTGCTAGATGGTAAAAATCAACGCTAAAGTTATTGTTGGTTTTTTTACTTCTTCAAACATGAACCCATTTGACTTAAATAGAATTGGCTTTTAATAATATCAAAAGGGCTTCTATTTAAATAAATCATGGTACGATTTTCTCTGTGCATAAGGGACGAATACAGGCCTTCATTGAAGAACAAAAAGCATCCGTTTGCTTCACATGGCATTACCATCATATGCGCTTAAGTTAACAAATATGTTTGTAGCTTATGTAACTGTTTCAGTTGCCCCCCAGGAAACCAGGATCAAAGATCGACCACAAAGCTTCTTATTTCGTTTTTAATATTGCCCATAACTATGCCCTGGAATGTGATGGTCTGCAATGTCACAAATTCCAACTCCAGTTGTTTGTAAAATTGAACTAACGTAAAGTATATATTTTTGGCATACGTTGAATTTTAATTATGTAGTGAAAGATGAGAAGATCGTGCCTACTGGAAAGGCTTGTTGGCTGAGGTCGAGGTCCAACTCGGCTTGTAGCGCCCTCAAAGAAGAAGAAGCCTAAGGAGAAGATGAAACACGGCACTTTCGAGAAATCACTCAGAAAGTAAATTTATTGTTCCGGCCGACAGCGTTATTTCACGGATGCTCACATGTCTATGTCACTTGAGCAAAACGAAGCCTATTCCAAAAGTCAATCGCATGAGTAAAAAATGAGATACCAAATGTCTTCGCTGATTGCGTTCAAAGTTTCCGAGTGATTTATTGCGAAATTTATTCTCAGTCAATCTGAACATCTGTGAATCGCTTAAAATATGCAAATATAATTCTCATTACTATTCCTTGGCGCAAGGGAAGGTTACATTTGCATACATCCTTCGCCAATCAATTGTAACGCAGCTAGACCTCTCATTTCCCTCCACTCTCCCTTAACTGGGATTATCCTTTCTTCAAATTTTGAAGGAATCATTCCAATGACTGCTTTCAGGTAATGTCTTCCAAAAGGTAGATGTCCCTTGGGAATAAATGGGGCTTCAATTTGAGCCATTAACTAGGTGCCTGTCCCCGCCACCAATTTGACACACCATTTTGTTGGCATCAAATTTCATCCTGGACGAGACCCAAGAGAAGTTCTGTCAGACATAAAAAATCGTCAAACATTCATGGAGCTTGCCAAGCTGAAGTTTCCCACACAGACTTATACCACATCCTCGGGGGATAATTCTCAAAATAAATGGAAAAGTGCACTCATCCTAATAGCAGAAAAATCGGGAGTGTTAGCGGACCAGAGGAAAAAAAAAAAAAAGAATCGATCCCAAGGTCAATCGAACATTCCACCACCATCGATGGGACTCCAGCGCAATGAAACGCATTCAAGCCGAACACAGCTCCGTCAGTCCCGTAAAATGCTGGAAAATACTTATCTCTTTAATGCCGTCGAACAGCAACGATTCTATTGGAATCCCATTGGATCTGGTAGCTGGTAGCTGCGGCAGGCCATCGCCCAAGGTAAATGAACTTGAAAACGTTTTCTCTGGTTTTGCACAGAAGCGCGCATAACACCAGTTGCCCTAGTTCCGGGAGTCGTCGCGCTAAAAGGAATTTCCCCGCGGGATTCTAATCGAACGTTGTGCAACCTTATTTTGTTCTTTCTGTTTTCTGTGATCATTTTTACTGGCGTGGCTGATGCTCTTTGATGCTGCTGCTGGTGCTGGTGTTAGTGCTGGTCTCCCATTCCACCTGCAGTCTGTTTTGTGGTCTCCTGTTGCCGCTGACTCCTTGGCTTCATTATATTTCCCGAGGAGTTGCTCGATGCCAGGCATCACTTTGGCCCCGAAATCATTTTCCACCAGGCAGCACCACATTAAATGCACTTTGGTAGTCATCTACCAGGTGCACCTCGTCCCTCGGCCGCCATTGAGAGAATGTGTGAACTCCCATTGTGACCACGGCTGGCATACCACGCTGGAGGGTTGCAAAGAAGAGTTATTGCATTGTCATGACGAGAGTTGTGTGTGCTGAATGAAGGAACAGTAACACAGGCGACTAAGAAAAAGCCTGTGTTGTATACCAGATCACCCCACCGACCGACCGACCGACCGACTGAGCGACCGGTGGATTGATGTATATACGATGCTGGATC
Organism: Eristalis intricaria; assembly: GCA_964034865.1. Classification (NCBI taxonomy): domain Eukaryota; kingdom Metazoa; phylum Arthropoda; class Insecta; order Diptera; family Syrphidae; genus Eristalis; species Eristalis intricaria. Next base: position 88,160,680 of record OZ035875.1, on the reverse strand, counting down.
CATGGCGCACTGCGCTTTTTGTAAGCACTTGCAACTGAAGCACATTAGCTGAATGAAATTCAACTAATTCCAATGGGCTATGACGTCGAAAACAGACAACAGACAGAACAGAACGAACTGGTGGTGCTCTTGCTGCTTGCACTTCAAGCCTGCATTCCGATCATGGTCGGTTGTGTTTAGTTGGTCTCGCGATGGTCACACGTGGACGTCGACGTGAACGTGGACGGTGAGGATGAGGATTGCGAGATCGTGGCCGTAGTCATCGTTCTAGTTATGGCGTGGAGATGGTGGTGTTGGTGGCGGAATATCAGTGAAGCGTTTCACTTTGGGGGACAGGTGCAATGCCATGAAGTTTGTGGTTAGGTTCTTTGTTTTTTTTTTCTCTGTAAAGGTTCTTCTGTTGGCTATGTGATATTGGAATGTGGCCACTGGTTGAGGAGAATCTGCAATGTGAAGAATCACGCATTGAAACGCCTTAGGGATCTGCAATTGAAATTTAATAAAGTGGTAGAAATAGAGAGTTGCCTAGAGTTGGGCTATCTTCGACATGAATGATGGTTGGGAATTTATTTACGAGAGGCTTTGTAGCTCTGTAAGGTCTTCTTTTCTGGTCAAACGTATTGACACCTAGGTATAATTAAAATGGGGTCCTTGGGGCATCTCGCAAGGCTGCGTTATTTGCCCAACGAAGCTTCGATGTAGTCTTAGAGTAAAATGTGGTTAGTCAAGCATGGAACTGACCCCGCTTTCGGCTCACAAATTTGTTATAGGTTGGGGTCTGCGACCGTTATCAACAAGCTGTATTAAAGCATAAATTGCGCAGCCTTTTAGGTTCAATGTTGGCCCCTTTCTTAATCCTGAATCTCCCTTTTAATAGGGCGGGTTAAATTCGCTCTTGTTTTTTGCGGGCTTCTGTGTCCATCAAGTACCACTTACCGGTGCGAGCACCAAAGTGCAAGAGGAACTGTTGTTGTGGGATTGGTCGCCTCGACATTCCACAGCAAGTGCTACTGCAACCGCCGATGAGAGGCATGGCCACGCTGCGCCGGGCCGTCGGAACATTGGCACGCAAAAGTAATGCATGAAAAGTAAATGTTTCACCTCGGGGCAGCTAAAATGATGAGTGAACGAGAAACTCCTGCGGGCATGAGATGGTGGCTCACAAAGTGTGTGCGCTGTGCTGTGTTGGTTCCGTTTCAAAAAGCCACATCTCATGGAGTCACATGGAGTCCAACTTGTGGTCAAATGTACTTGCTCCTACTACACCCATGGCAAGGTGACGGCGGCGGCGATGATGGTGGTGGTGCCAACAATGTTTAGGTTGTAGCTTCAGGGAGCAGTGCTCAGCTCAGAATACCGCGCTCTGTTCCCTTTTTCACTGCAGCACTGCATTCGTTTATCTAGTCGTGCAATTAGTTCAGTTGCATGTTTAATGGCTTTTGTTTGCCATTTCGCGTTCGCATTCTAGAGAGTTTGTGGTGGTCGGGTTTTTTTGTCGTTGTTGTTGTAGTCTTTCGTGGAAAGTAATTTCACGTGAGGAATGTCTGGTTGTTGTGGCATTGTCTATATTTTTTTGTCTCTTCAGATGGGATGAACCATAAACGAAATGACATCTCGTGGTGGTTATGGAGCGGAACCACAGAAGTGGAATTAGTGTTCTCTGTTTGGCATGAATCGTTCTGCGGAGAAATGAAAAAGTTGACGTGAGTCGTTGTGAGGCTATAAACGACAAGGAAGGTTTGAATGACGAGTTCAATGTTGCAAATTGATGAAGTAATGGATGTGTCTCCTAAGTTTCTTGCAAATTTGTATGTAGATGGGACAAGTTGACTTTCATCTTTAACCCAGATGACACTGTTGTCTGCAACGAGTTCGCTGGTTTTCAAAGCAAGCTAACAGGTCTTATCGTATCAAAGAAAACTACAAACAAATTTGTTCGACAAATGCAGTCAATATTTTTGCCATCGAGAGCTAAGACACCGATTACAGCCAACTTTTTGTACTATTCGTCTTTTGTTTCAAAATAGGCCTCAGTCTAGGGATTTACTTCTTCATTGGCTAAATTTCTTTGGAGTGAAATTTATTCAATTAAGGTGTGAGAACAGAAAAAAGTCTCTGGGGCCAGGTTTGGGGAGTACGGTGGATGCGAAAGCAATTCGCAGCCCAATTCACTCAATTTTTCCATCTTTTTTTCAAATAAACAAAAGTTGCTTCACTCGTAATGATCATATATCCCATAAACTAATAGACCGACAGCTCTTTTTTTTTGTAGGCTGGTCCGAGCTAAAAATTATAAGGATTTAATTTCAGTCACAAAGGGATCGAGACGAACGTTTCAAAAGACCTTGTATTATTAACTCTCTTGGTAAACTAAGCTTTGAAAGCTAAGTAGTGTACCATACACATGGTTTTTAAATTTTCGCTTTCGGACTTTTGAAAGCCCGAAACCTGTTCTTTAAAACAAAATCCAACTTATATTTTGAAACATTTGAATGCAAACTCAAACTTTTGATAAGACAATGAAAAAAAAATATGTAGACGAATTTTTTCCAGAAATGTGAAATGAAGCGGCAGATGGGCTGTTTGTAGTCAAAGCTTATATCGATTTTACATTTTACATGAACATACAAAAACCGAATGCTTTTATGTCTTTTAGGTTAGGTTAGGTTAATGTGATTGCCACAACTGAAGCAGTTCTGGCCCTCTTAGATCCTGATTGGATCCATTGTGATATTACTAATCGGATTATGCACTCCTTTGCAGGGTTACAGCCATTTAGTATTTGTTTAAAATTTTACTATGTCCAGAATCTTAATGCTAGACATTTCCTCAAGGCTATTGAATGAATAGCTGCCTAGCTTGTTTTTCCTTGTCATTGCAAGTGCTGAGCACGTACCGAGGTAGTGAAGTATAGTTTCTTCTTCCTCTTCGTTCCTACAAAAGTAATTGTTGGGGGTTCCCATTTTCCTAGCGTGTGTGCCTAATAGGAAATGACTAGTAATAATGCCAAATTGTTGATTTTCTTTCTATTTAGATGTAAGAGAGTGCTTGTTTTTTTTGGGATTTATTGAAGGCCATATTAGCCTTGAAGTCCTGCAAGTATATAACTCTGTCCACCTCCGTTTAGCGGCGATGATGATATCTGTAAGTAACAAAGTGTTGTATGGGGTGTCCTGATTACTTGCCATTGGCAAACCCACCCCTGTTCTAGCTAACTACTACCACTATGCCCAAGGACCCAGCATAGTGAAAGGTTGCATCTGACCGCTATTCCCTAAGAGATAGACGTCAACGTTTTACCATCTTTGATTTGATTGATGATGTATCCAGAGCCCTGATGGCCGCCTGACCCTGATAGCCACTTTGACAGTAAGCTGGTAGCGTTCTGGACAGCTTTTACTTCTGCCTAAAATATACTACATTGGTTGGACAATCGACGGGACAGAGGGAATGATGTTTCAAATCCCAGTGGTTTCTTCCGTTTTGGATCCGTCTGTGTATACTTCCAGATGGGTAGCTTCTCTGACTACGTCTGATGCCCAGTCTTCTCTATTTGGGATGAGTGTTTTATACCCAAATTCAAAGTCTACACCGGGCGCAACATAATCTGCATGCTTTGGGATGTTCGCATTCTTGATTATTTCCATGTGGCCTAATCTGTGAATTTTGGTCCAGCGGTTGCATTCCCTCAACCTGATCGCTGTCTTGGTAGCCGCCAACTTCCCGTAAATGTCCATGGGAAGTAGCTGTAGCATTGTTTCCATTTATGTCATTTATGTCTTTTAGTCTTAATGAAAATTTAAAATTATTTTTTTGTAATCCATTATATGTTTTGGACTTTCAAAACCGGTATTCATTGTAAGCGTTGCCCTAATTTTTTAATAGTTCTTTCATTTTAATTATTTTTTTTTTTTTTTTTCTAAAATTGCCCCCATCCGAAAAACTTGCACAGTAAGAAATGCTTGTTTTTGATACTTCTAAAAAAATCCATCATCAATATTTGGCGCCAAAGTTATCGGACTCGTGCTGTCTTGGCTTTCAATCTGAGTATAATACGTGTATCAAATAGTATCTTGAAGATCGGCAATCTAATTCTCTTAGAGCCACATTTGGGGTCCCCAAGGGTAGCCACCTTAGTCCGCTTATTTTCACCTTGTCAATTAATGACTTTGACAGCAAATTAATAAATAAGCAAGAATAAGAACATTTTAAGAATACTACTTCATGTATAAGTAATAAAGGGGATGTTTACAAATACCAAGTTATTGTATGTTCTATAAGTCGCATTCAGACTGCCCTTATAAAAAAGGGGGTGAGACTGTTCTCAAAGTTACTTTACTCCGTGCCTTAAGTGGTTTTTGGGATAAGAACGAAGTTCCTCGACTGTCCTTTGCTAAAGCTATTCTTAAATTCGTCTCCTTATCGAGGTACACTAACGTATGGCATCGTGTGGGTCGATCGGAGATTTCTTCGTTTTAGCTTATCTGGTGGACGTTGAGCTGATATAATCAACCCCATTGTGACAATCGATTGAGATTGTTGTCACTCGATAAAAATAGAAACGGAAGATGTTGCCGATTGACTGCCCGCGTTGCTTCAAGTTCCATAGTACTAGTTACGATTATTTCCTTACTTACAAGAGCAATCTTAGAAATGCCCTTTCTTCCTCGTCCTCGAAAAGTGTGTACGCCAAATAGCTTGATCTTACTGCTTGTGATTGACCTTTTTGCGTGAACTAAAGTATTTATTATTCAGTCTTTATTATGACGGCAAATAAAAGCAACAGTTTTAAATTTAATTCCTCGTCCTGGAAGTTTGGAGATTGGAAGTTTCGGCCTCAAAAGGAATTTCCATTTTCCTCTTTTTTTCACTTGAAAAGTTGATATTTTTGTGATGCCATATGTATAAATTCACTGGTTCTCTGTTTATTCTCTATGTTTGTGAATCCAGCACAGATCACAACCCAAGGGCCGAGAGTATCTTTATTTGCAACTAGGGCTACTTTTGTGCGGTAAAATTTTTTAGAGAGTCCGTCGCATCAACTGCAATTTGTGTAGAAATCGAGTCACCTTTGGGGGGCCTATCGCACTCTTCCTTTCTTCCTCGGATTTTTTTCAGCTTTGGGTATCGGAGTCATGTAACGCGTTTGTAGGAAATAGAGAGAGAAATACACGTCGCTACAATTCCCTTTCCACCGATGGTTTGTCTTCTGGGGGGGAAAAGCAATTCAAAGGTGTTCAAAGTCGAGAAACGCTCCTCAACAATGAATGTACTGAAGATATTAGTATGATGAATGGATTCTCAAAGCGCATTTTGCAGCCTGCCTCTGCAGTCCACTTGACTCTTAGACAAGCAAGTCCTTGTAATTTTGGCTACGTTTTACGTCCAGTCTCCAGCTGTCAAAAAAATTCACATCTGTTAAGATTTGAATCAAATTATAAGTGACCATCCATGTTAACTCACCGGCTTTGCCAAAAATACGTTCTCTATGCAAGTGAGATTCATCTACATTCACTTCCTATTATCAGTGGTTCCTTACAAACGCATTGCAACGCCTTGTTTCAGATTAGATGCAGCGATCTAATTGGAAAATATGCGTTTGCTCCTGTTTATTTTTGACCCCTTCTAGGTCCTGATTGTGAAACAATTTGTGTGGAATTTGAATTTAATTTTTACTGCCCACTACGGCCGGTGAGTCACATGGTTTACTTACTCAACTCATTACCATCAATTTTTTTGGTACCAAACAACTTGTGTCTTTTCTAGTGGTCGGGTTTCATTCAGTTTCACTCAAAGAGATGGACATACACTTCCTGTATCAGAAATTGTTTTCTGTGAATTTATTGAAACACCCTCTCTGTACCGGACTACCGACACCCATATGATAATTATTTTTTTCTTTTCTCAGATTTGGATATCGGAATCACACCAAAAATCAATTCGACTTAATCCTTTACTCCTGCTTCCGCTGCCATTGTTAGGTCTCACTTCCAACAGGAAGTCCACCTTGTAATTGTATCCCTATATCCTGGTGAGGTTACATGAACTCCATTTGACTATCGACGTGTTAACAAATACATAAAAGTACATGAATGATTATCCCAGGATCATGATCGCCACCGTACACACAGAGATTGAGCGGCGACCAATCTCATTTGGTGGATCTCACGATACACGTATGTACGTACATATGTTATGTACATTCATTATCTGGTTCACACCCAATGGTTGAGATCACCCAGGTCGCACGCATCGCAACCACAGGTTCACACAGCAATTGATATCAATTAGGACGGCAATAAAAATGGAGGCAAATAATCTGGAGACTGTTTAAAGATATCTCGTCTAAGCGTACGTCTGTACGTCTGCGGGGCAACTGCGTTTTACCTGTTTAAACAAGTGCACCAACCGAACGCGAACGGCAGCCCCAGCATCCTCCACTCCAGTCCGTGCTCGGACGCACGGGTGTACAGGTGCGACCGAACCACTGACAAACTTGTAACTCGCGGTCCTCCTGTTTTGTTTACAAACAAATCACTTTGTTGTGCAGCACCGTGGAAACATTTGTTGCTGTGCACACGAAGGAGCCAACTGGCTGCATCCACACACACACAAACACACTCGGGAGCAAAATCGAAGAGCACCGCGCCGCATCATCATATTGTCATGCAAGAGATGATTATTTGAAGAAGTTACTAGCACCAGCAGAGTGCATCTGCATCTGCATCTGGGATGTTTGCTCTTAATTATCCCCCCATTGTCGGGGGCAAAAGCCATACCGCGGACCATCCACAGCATCGGCCGGGATCTGGTATTAATAATGTAACAGTGCATAAATTCCAGCAACTGCCACCACTACCGCCACTGCACTGCGATGCACTACCGCCACTGCATCGTCATAAAATCTCGTTCGGAATTAGTTGTTGGTTCGGCTGGTGGCTTGGCTACCTGCCATCCGATTGAATCGCACTCGATTCAAGTATTCTTCCTCTTCTATGTATTTTCCTCAAAATTTCTTTTATATTTCTTTTTTTTTGTTCACAGTGCAGAGTAGGAGGCAATGGAGGAGCAGGAGTTGCCGCATAGAGGGACCGATAGAGGTAAGAATACAACTGAACTTCAGTTCGGTTTACCTTTCTTGGTCGCGTTCAGTTCCCCCGATGATGATGATGATGGTGGTGAGCCTCTCTCACCAGCCTTCGCTAAGGAATTTCCCACTGGGCGAATTCCAGTGTTTACTTTCTCATGGGGCCGTATCAAGAACAACATTGTGCGACAAGTGGATAAGAAAAGGAGATTCGTGTGTTGATACACTTCAGGCTGGCCCCGGTCGCCGCCGATGGAGGTGGTGGATCTGGGAATCGTGTGCTGCACTGCATTGCATGCACAGCCCCACATACTCACGGGTCTGTATGTATGTGCCGGCCGGTGGTGCTGTGTGACCAAATGAGTGATGAGAAGTAATCGCTTCCCTTTGATGGATGATGTTGACGTGCAGTGTCTGCGGCGGCGGTGACTGGGTGTGCGGCGGAACGATAAGAAGTCAAGTGAAGAGATGTACGTACACATTCGATTGAATATCTGGAAGTCGGGGAATGATTACATCTGGGACGGAGTTAAAGTAGATCTCTGGAGTTCGCGGAACTTTTGATAATAAAACAATGGAATCAACTGATGGACTCGACTGGAGGAGTTGGGCTTGTCTTTCTAAAACTCATGGTCCTCTGGAGTGAGTTGCGTATGTCATCAAGTGAGGTGTTCGCTTACCATCTCTGGAGACTATGCACCCGAGATTCCAGCACAGAAGTAGAACTCACAGTAAGTTGGAATGCCTGACCTCAATTTCTATCACATTCGCCTATTTGTCCATTTCTATTGATATCAACGATAGTTGAGGTAAACTCGAAACAGAGGAGTTTCTCAGGAATAGTTTGGGGCACGACTCCATCTCCGACTTTAGCGCCACACAAACCAATAGAAGAAGTCGTCCACATTCTCCAACCTTAGAAATGATATAAATATCTTCAATCCATCCGCTCCACGGCTTCGTACACAATTATCCTTTGCGCTGAAATGCGGAGAATTATAGTGGGAATAGTAAAAACGGATGGTTCTCAAAGACTTCGGCCAAGTGGGATTTTCCTCTCCTCTCGCTTCCAACTTTATTACATGGACATCCAGCCTTGACGGTCCATAGCACGCATTCCTCAGGACTAAGCTGTGTTATCAGTAATCAGGAGAAACTGCCGCCTACCTCTCTCTCGAGATCGTCAAGTACTTTAGCATCAAATGTGATTGAGTGTCTACTGGTACTGCTGGGACTGTAGTTTCGCAGTGCTGACTTGATTTTCACCTCGTTTACCAGACCAACACAAATGCACGGATTTGATGGACAGCATTGAGCAAAGCTGTCAGCTACAAGGCACTCAACTGGATGCAAACACTGGCTTGTATGTTTATCAGGAGAACTTTGGGAAGCTATCTGTCTGCTACCTTGCGCCTTTGGAACTATTCCTTAAACAAGTAGTACATCGCAACACCTCACATGTAGTTCCAACTCACCATCGGTCACAGAACTTAATTAATTTAACTTCCTTCCCGAAGACATCGATCGCCTACTTCCACAAGCCATCTTCGAGAAGGGATTTTCCACCAGCATTCCTTCCAGTTCGGATTGGAACACAACAAGACGCTGGCCGATCTTCTGCAAATGTTCACAAACTGATCGAAGACAAAGGAAGGGGTGGGTGTAGGTGCCTATACTCTTTGACCTCTTCTTGACCACTGTAGTGTATAGGCATAAGGCAGAAACAATTACGATGCAAGAGGTACTATCCTGGCTCAATACCAGGATTAGATCCACAGTCTATGTTGATCGCTACAGCATACAAACTTCTAAATATACACACAATTCGATCATCAGCGAACTAAGTGGCGAATAGTTAAGCCAACTAAACCGCCAGTTGGTTCTAAGATTAGGGCTAGTCAATCCGATTGGTATCATAACGTGCCTACACTGGCGTAAGTGTGACTGCTTTCTACAGTTCACCACACCTACCTTACCTAAACTATTTGAGGGTCCGGACACTCATTGCCAAAGACTTCAAAGCATACGAACTTGCTAGGAGTTTTACTACTTTCTCCGGATGGACATTTGCCAAGCATGTCTACTGTTACTGCAAAATGTCTACTGAAGCATGAATAGCAAATAGCAGATGGTCGACTGGAACAGGATGCATCATACAGGAAGCAATGGCCTACTCTCAATCCGAGACTGACCTAACGTAAGCAGAACGTGAGGATTTTTCACTTGGTGTGCCCTGAGCAGTGATTTTTGTTCCACAGCGTGTAGTTCTATACCTTTCTTTTTCATTATACAGTGAAACTTCTCTATAGCGGACAGTGGCGGGACCATCATGATTGTCCGTTTTGTAGGGGTGTCAGTTCTGAAGGAGTTGATATACATGAATATCTTCTTGTCGACACCATGACGGGCTCCCTTACAGAGAGGTTCCAGAGTAAAGACAAATGTTTCACTTTATTTATTTTTAAAGTGTATGGTGACTGGTGGCGAAAAGTGTATCTTTTACGATGACGCCAAGGGTGCAAAGGGTGTCTAAGCCAGGATTTTCTTACTTTTGGAGATGTCTTGGTTAACCTCACATTCTCCAAGATGGATCACCAAGGTTACGATGAAGGTTAACGTGGAAAAAGCCAAGGCTATGGTCTTTTCCTTAGTGAAATACCATTGAGGCAGGTGTAGAAGTTTAAGTATCTCGGGGTCATTTTCACTGCTGATCTGAGGAATGACTGAGCTTTCCTGTGAAATTAGCCAAACTGCCTCAGTTTTGAAACAACTTGCAAGATTTGTAATCAGGAAGCTCGAGCTAGGTGTCAAGGCCAAGTTAGCTATAAGCTTTGAACCCACGTTTGATCACATGGCCATTTTCTTGACTTCCAAGATTTGCCATCAACGAGAGCCCTTCACGTAGTCGACCACTTGGCAGACCCAGGACGAGGTAGTTGAACCAAGTCCAAAGACTCGCCTAGTTGCTCTAGCCATATATATGGCTTGGTGAGTTAGAGTCGGTGACGGAGCATCGAGTGGCCTGGGGATTTTTCGTGCTTGCCTTGATCTCGCAACCCTTTTTGTGGAACATGCTAGTCAACGAAGAGGATGATGATGATGCATGTATTTCGGCTCTCTGTCATTAATCTGAAAAGCACCTCGTTTCAACTACTCTTCAAACCTCACCCGGTATTGTTCGTATTTTACTATACTCCTGGTTGGACCCATGGTTGAACATTTGCTTGCTAGGAAGATGAGGTCTTCGTTAATGTAATAAATATAATGTTGTTTGAGTTCCTAGGCAACTTTGGTGCTCCATATTAAACACGGGTTGAATAATCTCACCCTTGATTCATAGGGGTGAAGCACAAGCTATTTCGCAATAAGGACTGTTCCACAACACTGTTCCACGACACTATACCATTAGGAGTTACAACAGAGATTACGAATGAAAGCACCACTAATTTATTTTTTTCAGCTTTATTGTTTAATCACCAAAAACTGACTGAATCGATTCTTAATCTGAATTACTAGCTAAAGTTAGACTGTAAATACATTTCAAAAGAAAATCTAGCACAATTCATAGCATGCTCAGCGACAGACTGGCTTGGCTTGGACTCTTGCTTACGCAACTTAACGGCAAGACTCTCTGAGAGGGCATGCTTATTAAGAGGTTTTGTTTGGCTTTGGCTGCAAAGAGAGGTATCAGAGGTCTTGTTGGGTTCGTGGCTTTTTCTTAGTACAATGCGAATGAATTGTATATGACTCAGGGTTGTTATTTTCCCAACAAGAAGTGATCGATCTTAACGCAAACATTAATCTTAAGTCCTGTTCCGTCAAGGTCCCCACTAAAATCCACTCAAGCAACTCAGACCATTCATAGTTTCCACTGGATAGCAGATGTTCATCAGGTCATGAAAAATTGTCTTACGAAGAACTTTACACAGATGGCATTACAACAGACTTTCTCGTTACGAAAACAAAAGCCTGTGCCGGTCATCCATTAAACATTCATCAAAGTCAGCTTTTATTGTGATGGAACTTTCCAATTTTGCTTTTGTCACAATCTCCATCAACGGTAATCCTGGATAATCACGAACCACACCGAACGTTGATGCCAAGATAAAGAAGGAATAATGAAAGTTCAAGGAAGGAAGAAGAAACAAACTTGTACGAAGTTCCAAACTTCTTGGTGCGAGTGATAATTGTTGATGTCCTCCCAAGTTGACCATGCTCAAGCTCGGGAATACACACAGCCTCCAACCAGACACACACACTGCCAGTTTCGAATCAAACTTTTCTGCCGGCACACTGGATTACCCTCTCATTCTTCGACTACTGAGTGCAACTAGAGTCATTGCTTCCTCAAACAAAAAACTAAGATTTCCCTGGAAGTTCGTACAAACTCCCACCGATTTTTCTCATCTCCCCACCGAAGACACCTCAGCCACCACCAGCAAATAGGCCTGATCTCCTTACAAGTTTATTTCCCATGACATGAACCAAAATACGTTCTTGTTTACCTTCCTTGTGCGGGTCTCCCTTGTGTCGACACTTGCACTTGTCTGTTTGTTTATCCAGAACTCACAATGGAGTCGGCGCACACAAGCGTACACGTTGAGATGCGAAGGAGTGTTGGGTGGCGACAGTGTCGATGACGACGACGACGACTCCGTCGGCGGCACTGGTGGCAACACGGTCAGGTGGGGGTAGCGTTGAATGCCGCGATAATGAACTATTAACGATTAATATTGTTCGGTAATTCTCACTTTGATGTTAACACTTTGTGGACGTAAACGTGACACAAGAACGAGACGCGTCAGGACGTAAAACGTCTACATTTGGGAATTGACATGCCAGTGGGTATCCCAACGTTCATGCACATATTTGTCTTGACGGGGGTTAGCGTGTGTGTGTGAGTTTTGTTTTTTTCACGAAACTTTTCAGGACTACTAATTGCAAGTTGCGGTTGTAAGCCGCAAAGGTACGTTTATTCACTACCGCAAGGGTGATCCACATACCAATTCGAAGGCAGGATGCCATTGCTTGTGCGGCAGTTTTTTTCGCGCCAGGCACACGATGCTCTGATGGGTTTCGCAGTTATCGAGTGTAAAGTGGTCGGAACACGTGCTCTGTCCGAACGGAATTCCTCTCAATTTCAGTGCAAGTGGCGGATGCACTCACAAAATTGCAAAATGGCATGGAATTGCGTTTATCTATTGGAAATGTAATAGAAGTTGTCAAACGAAACCGTTTCTGTTGCCTGATGTAGTTGGCTCGTCCTTTTCGACGGACAGATCTAATTGCAATTGAATGCAAATGGATACGTCGTACCAGGAAAGTTAAATATCCGTTGCCATTCCATCGGATGTGGGTAGCCAAAAATCAGGAGAATGAATACCAGTTGAAAAGAAAAAAGGCAAACGACGATGTATTTGGTGACAGCCACAGGGGCTGATGTGGTGGATACATTCGATCCCTCGCAGAGCTTGAGTGGGGAGAGTAACTATTCGAAAAATTTCGCTGGTGGAATGGTTTTATTGGGAGGGTAGCAGTGGGTCTACTGATGGGCGGAGGAAAAAATGTTTCAATGTGGTTTGGGACGACCTTCCCGCTAGTTTTATGGCAAATTTTGAATTATCGATCAAAGGGGCGTTAACCACCACACAAATAATTTAACTTGCAAGGAATTTCATTTAACGTGCACTTCATCTTCACTTAAACCGCTACTTGATTTGCCGGAACTGTCAACGTCAGTATACCGGTCCACACTGCCCTGCATTCAGAAGCAATTTAGGAGAAAATTTCGGTTTCAACTGTGTCAAAGGTAGAGCGGCGAAACCTTTCCCCCGGGCTGACACATAAAATTGGTTTCCCGATGTAATTAGATTTGTCCATTCTAACGAATCACACTTGCGGTGGATACTTTCGACAAGAGAAAATCGAATTTTACCCTTCACTTGAACTAGCAACTACACACAGAGAAGAGGAGGACCGCAGCAGAGAATTGCACTTACAGTTCTATTTCGTGTTTCATGCACCCTGAAGCGGGATGTCCGTCGAGATTAATGGAAAGTAAAAGAAAACCCAAAAGAGGGCATCAAATTGAAACGGTAACAAAGTCTGTGTTGGCTGGCATTTCATGAATTTTTCAACTGCTCTTGGCTTTCTTGGGATCCCATTTTAGGCGTTGTCACGTGCGACAGTCCCATTATCCAGTAGTCGTCAGTCAGAGTGAGTGTGCTTCCATCACCTCGTGCACGCGTTTCGCTTTGTTCAATAGTCTCTAGTCTCTAGTCACTAGTCACTGCATCACAGTGGTGGCTTGCAGTTTATCAAGCTAACTACTCTCGTGCAAGGATGCTCGCGTATCTTTTGCCCATTACTGCGGCCTCTGGGTCCGCTGGTACTTTGCCAGCAGAAAACGTGCTCTTGAACAGAGTGATGTCTTTGTGGTATGCTTGGGTGTTGGGTGTTGTTTCTATCTATGGTTTGACCATAGAAAATGGTAGATACCAAAGGAATCGAGAAAATCGGGGCAATATTTCCAGAGCACACGAGAAATTCCTATGTGTGATGGCGCTACGATATATCCACACATGGTGTCGGCCATGGAACGACATATCACTTCGTACGACACTGTGGTAAAGGAACGAGAAACGATGACTGCAACGACAACCAGAAGGACGAGCACTGGGGCCTTTAGACTGGTCCGTAACGATAGTCCGGATCGGCCATAAATACAAAAGTCGAAAGTGGCAGGAGTGATGTGTTGCAACCTGCTACTTCGTGACAAGTGCGGTTTTTTGATATTTCCCTAGGCGATTGTTACATATTTTTTCACAGTCGCAATGCATTTTATTTTCTTGTTTTCTTTTTGGTTTGTGCTCTAAAAAGATAGAGGATAAGAGGAACGGCGTGAAGAGGTGTGTAAATGTGTAAACGTCCTTGTTGATTGCCTGTGTGTGAGTTTGGTTGGGGAAATGTGATGAATGATTATGCATACATAATTATCACGAGGATTTTCTTTATAATGGGGGAATACGTTACTATCCTCTTGGGACTCTTGAGGCCGCTGATTACATGCGGAGAATGATGGCAGTTATTGCTTTCAATTTGATATAAAAATGGTGCATAATTATGTAGATTTAAAACAAGGTACAGTGGTTCGATTTGTATGGGAGCGCGGAAATAAATATGTGACTTTTGAACCCGTGGACAGATCATAATAAAATTTTAAACATAGTACATGTGCTATGTCGCGCCTCCTACGTAGAGGGTGCCAGGTTCGATACCCGAATTTACCACCTTTGATTATTCACAGCTCCACCTCTTTCGAGTCACTGACAATGCTCAAATAGTATTCCTGTCTAGAAAAAGTTTCTCAACTTCGCCGTTCGGAGTCGGCATTAAACTGTAGGTCCCTTGCACGCGTGAAAGAGCAATAGCACGCACAAGACAAATGGTTGCTGAGAAGCTAGGCCCAGGTCTACCTCGGACTGTCGCGCCACTCATATTATTACATTACATGTGCTACGAGATCTTTTCGTGGTTCAAGAATAGTTGATGTAGTTCACGGTCAACTGATAGATGATACCCATTAACAGAGTAAACTTAAGTGAAGAAAATATAAAAATATCACTTTTTTAAGCACGAAAAGAGTTCTTGGCACTTGGACTATGTTTCAAAATTCAAAGTTCAAAAGTTACAGAACTAGTATTCGCAACAGCTGGTAATTACAACCCAATTGCCATTTTTCGCAGGTTAGGTCAACGTATTGCTATACTTAAAGGCTTTTGAGACCAAATTTGTCGGCAGGCATCAACAGCGCACGTCTTCAGCTTCAAGAAAAACTATGTGTCCGCTTGAAGCCTCTTGGTGCTTTTTGTCTACAGTCCAACAAACAATAAAAGACACCTCCTGCATATTTGTGCTATATTAAGATTTTACTATAAGATATTGAATATCTCAGAGCTGCGTTCATGGATCCATTAAATTTGGTTTTAAATAAAGCTTTATCTTTCTTCTAATAAAGTTCTATTTGCATTCTTTCCAACCTTTATTAGCCATTAGCCAAGAAATTGTGACTTTTGTAACATGACCAAAGTCAACTACTACCTACTAACTTACTTATCAGGCCGGCGACGCATGCAGGGTGCGAGTCTGAGCGATAGCTGCTTTCCATTCCTGACGGTCCTAAGCACTCTGCTTCCAGTCATCAAGATCAAGCTGTCTTGCATCCGCGATTACTTGGTCTTTATACCGGAGATTCGGTCTTCCTCTCCTTCTGGAACCAGGAGGCTCGGATTCGAAGACCCTCTTAGCTGGAGCATTGTCGATCCCGTGCAGTTCACGGATCTTTGCCTTCCGGAATACATCCACATCCTGGTACACCTCGTAGAGTTCGCGGTTGTATCTTCTCCTCCATTCGCCTTCCTCGCAGACGGGACCATATACCCGACGTAGAATTTTTCTTTCGAAGGCACCAAGAATCAGATCTGCAGTTTTGCTTATCGTCCAGCTTTTGGCTCCTTATAGTAGAACTGGCAAAATAAGAGTTTTGAAAAGCATGACCTTAGTCCTTCGAGTCAGGAGCTTTGTCGTTGTTTTGACAAACCGAAGTAACACCGGTTGCCAAAGGCGGTTCTTCGTCGGACCTCCACAGTGATGTCATTCATGGAGTTCACGTTTGCCCCGAGGTAGACAAACTCCTTTATAACCTCGAAATTGTAGCTGTCGATGATATTTTGTCCTAGGTGGTGTGTGGTCGACAGCATATACTGTGTTTTATCCTCATTTACCTGAAGACCAGCTCGCTTCGCCCCTTCTTCAATTGCCATAAATGCTTCTACTATGGCACGTTGGGAACGCGTGACGATGTCGATGACGTCTGCATATCCCAACAGTTGGACTGCCTTGTAGAAGATAGTGCCTTCGGTGTTTGCAGCTGCCCGCCGCACTATCTTCGCCAGTACCAAATCAAAGAAATCACACATGACAGCGCATCTCCTTGCCGAAATCCGGTGACGGTTTCAAACGGCTCGGAAGTCATCGAGCCGAACTGCACCGTGTATCGCGTATTTATTAGCTTGGTGCGACACAACCGGATCAGTTTTGCCGGGATCGCACCGAATAACTCCTTGTGATGAATGCTGTTGTATGCGGCTTTAAAATCGATAAAGAGGTGTTGCGTATCGATTCGAAACTCGCTGGTCTTCTCCAGGATTTGCCTTAATGTGCAGATTTGGTCTATTGTCGATTTGACGGGCTGTAAGCCGCACTAGTGCGTGCCGATTAGTGCGGTGCAAAACGGCTTTAGACGTTCACACAGTACGTTGGACAGGACGTTGAGCAGGGATATAGCTCGAGGTAGGATCGCCTTTTTTGTGGATGGGGCATATGGAGCTGATATTCTAGTCGTCGGGCTTGCTTTCGTCCTCCCAAATTCTACAGATGATCTGGTGCATGCTCCCTACCAGAACACCGCCACCGTCTTTGAAGAGCTCTGATGGTAAGCCAACTGAGCTGAATGGCTTCACCGACTTCTTCAAGACGCGTGTTTTCTAAATCCGATACAGCGAACAAAATTTTAACATAACTCCGAAGGTTGCAAGATGTTGCAGCTAATTTTTTCAGTGCTGCAACTTGAAAGTATGAAACACACGCTGATGTAAGTCGCTACGCGTAGCTTGGCGTAGATTGTTTTGAAACTCAAAGAGTTTTCGTCAACATTTTTTTTTAACACATGGTTAAAGCTGCTTATCGAAGGCACATTTGAAAATCTTTTAATATTTTTTTATTTTAAATAGCTAAGATACAGAATTTATTTTATGAAGCTTGGGATAAGACATGTAAACTGGTTGGCAACTTGAATACATTTTTTGTTGACTTTGAGGATTTGTCATTAAGTGTGTAGTATATATGTATATATTTAGAAAGGCTTTGAAATCACAAGCCCTGGTTATCTAAGAGTAGTTAGACATAAAAGTAAGAAGGCCACAGAGGGCTTTCTCTAAAAATCTTTTTTCCGCTGTTAACCCACTGTACACCGTGGCGTTGTGGGTTGAAAGTGAAAAATCGCATTGCAATCCATGTAAAATATACTCCCCGCCTCTTTGGCTTGTCCTGTCAATTCCCAATATTTACACCTTTGATGAGCAACGACCACCTCCTGTGCACGAATCTTCATATGATCTGCCGATTACCTGTCCAATCAGGAGCATATTTTTCCAACTTCTGCTGCACCTGCAACAAAAATTCACCAATCAATCTCAGTTCTCTCGTTATTTACACAAAAATTTATGTTTCCCTTCACAATTATTTTTTCCCTGCATATCAAGTGATTGCATGTTATTTAGGTCCTTATCAAAACCAGACCATCGACAGAGCCCAACATTCGTGAAAAAAGAAAACATCATGTGACAATATTTTTCGCTTCACAATCGTGAGAAATAACCGGAAACAATGGACAAGTCTGGTCAACAGCAAAAAATTCAAAAAATATATCCCCTTGATAAAAAAAGGGCCCGGCATCCCCATCGGTGGGAACGAATGACCATCATTCCACACCAAAAGTGCAACAAATCATGTGAAAATGAAGGATTTGCGTGAGTTGAATTATGTGTGGGTGGGGATGGAAGCGGACGGTGTGTCTATGGAATCAGAGTAGTTATATGCAATTTTTTCGATGTCATCCTCTTTTGTCCATATTTTATTTAAACTAAAAAAAATGTCAGCAATTGACGCGCAATTATTCGATTGGACTTTTTTCTCTGAAGCCATTTCGATGCTTTTGCTGCAATGACGATTTTCGCGTCATGGTGGATAGATTAAAAAATATAAATGTTTGACGGGGGATTTAGTTGAAACTTAATCGGGTCTTTGGCTAGATGCAATTACAATGTTTTGCCGTTTAGCGGAATGCCAGTCTGTCAAAAGGCAATTAAGAGTGGACACTTTGCGTTGGACAGTGTTGATTATTTTGTTTTTGACACTCTATCACATGCGTTGCTAAAATTTATTTATGGCTGTGTACGCGAGTTACCTAAATAATAATATCCATGCATTTATGTATGATTTGTCAATTATTGGGGGAACAGAATTACATTTTTCCATGTATTGTGGTTTTATTAGTAAGAAAAAACATTATTTCTAATTTTGAAATAACATACAACGTCGTTAGTTGTCACCCCAATTTTCTAAGTTCTTGTTGATGGTTTTCGGATGATGTTGGCCTTAAGTGCTTGAACCTCTTACGTATAATTGGCATAATATCCGTCCTTCATGATTCCCCACACAAAAATGTCTTAAGGGGTCAAGTCGTCACTAAGTGGTGGCCAATTGACATTGCCAATACGGCTGAACACGATTTGGAAATTTCGTGCTTAAAATATCGACTGTACCACGGTCCGTGTCTCAAGGGGAGGCATCCTGCACCACCTAGAGGTCGCCCAAATCCATGTCTTCAATTTCAATAAAAAAACGTGGCTCTGTAACGCCCACCGTTGACCGAAACCTTGTTCCCTGGCTCATTTTCGAAGGAAAAGGATCCAATGATGCCCCGGCCACAGCAGCCACATTCTTAACTTACACACCGTTCAACAACGGGGACCATGAGTGTTTTCCACGAGCATACATCATGAACATTTTGATTAAATTTGTGTGCAGCTGTCGCGAAGGGTGCTTGATTTCGACCAAAACTGCTTTTCAAAAATCGCACTAAAGAAATAAGTTTTCAATATGTCCCAACGTTGTTCTAGTGTAAAGCGACTCATTTCGTTCCGCGAGCTTATGGTACTGACTTTCTGTCAAGATTTCAATATCATGTCGATATCACCTATTATTAAAAAATAAACCACTAGATATAATATTTTGAATAAAAAATTCATGAAAATTACTATAGATATAAAAAAAATAATCTCTTATACGATTTCCATGAATGAACGATTTCTTGTTGATTTCTTTGCAAACTCCAGCAATAGTCCATCGTATGCGTGTCCCACATTTCTCAATAACGCTATTCCATCGTCCGGATATCCTGATGAAATCTTCCACCTTGCTCTCCACTAAAACCGCATTTGAAGCTTTTGCGTGAACCGGTCCAAATGTGAGAGCTCATGTTCCAAATTCGATAGAATGCAGTCAACAAGTTCGACAAGGTTCTCAAACTTCTTGTTGCATAAAAAGTTACTTAAAACCAAAAGAAATGAATTTTATGCTTCCGATTCGACTTCAGTCATTGACTTACCAAAATAAAAATATGTTTTTCAAGAATTGCCTTTACCATTAAAACCATTAACATTAAAAGCATAGCTTTCCAATAACCATTTGTACACTGAACGAAACATTTTTCGTAATAATAATGAACAGCGTTCGTTAAAGTTATTTTCGTTGGCTCAATGAACACCTTCGTTGGCATGGAGCACTTTCCACCATTTCCCGTTGGAATCAAATTAACGGTACTATCACTGGCGTGGTCGATCAGTAATAATAGAAGGTTGCTATCAAAAGGGATCAACATGGTCTAAGTTTGCTGATGAATCTACTAGCAGCCCTCCACTAATCAACTCATGGTGTGCCCATGTCCTGAATCGCACCATATACAATCAAGCTAATAAGTTTCATTCAAAAACATGCAGTTGGTTAGGAGACAGAAGTCCACAAACATACAAACATTTAAGCTTTCATAATTAATGTCACTAAAAATATGTATCGACAATTATTTTTCAAAACAATACGACTGAAGGCAACGAGTCGTGACGCATAAGCAACCAATCTATTTGTCGTTGCTGTATGTTAATGATACAGTTTTGAATTTGAATTTCTTAAGGCTCTCGTGGTGAAGTATTCCTCTAACTGACAAGATACATTATTTTATTGGAAAGCATCCAAGAATCCAACAGCCGACAGAACCAAACCGCAGAACCATTTCGCCCCACAGGATACATATGTACAACATGCCGTTTCCAAGGGATGCCACTAATTTAGGCATTTCTCAAAACCACGATCTCGGAAGTTGAAATGTCGGATTCCATGTCAGCGTTAGCAGTTTGATTGAAATGTGGCGTATCTGTAACTACACGTTTATGATACTCTCTCCTCAAATGAACGGCACCAACAAATATCGATGTTTTGTGTGGCATCTTTCACATTTCCATTACAACCGCCCGACATTGGGAGCAAGCGAAATGACTACAGCCAACGACTAGTATCGAATACATACCCAAGCACCCTTAAATTTTCCAATTGAAGCTCACTTTATCCCCTCAACCTTTGTGCATGACAACGACAACTGCCTTCGTTAGAGCGGGTATCAGCAGCGTATTCGCGTTGCCAGATTATACATGTCTCCGAGAGCTATGTATACAGCGGGCAAAAGCTAAATCGAAATCCGCAATTCCATACCCAAGGACCGCATCAAAATTTCTCTCTGCGATCTCTGGGTTCCATCAATCCGTGCGCATCGCGATGGCTTTCGGGGTTTGTCACTCGCAAAATCTCCACTTTAAATGTGCTGCATGTTTAATGGTGGCACGGAGAACAGCCCTGCCACATATTGGCGAAAATCCTCAATAGCTTTCGCGCCTTACCCCGTTTATGTTAATGGATGGGTTGGTAAACTATTCGAGCGCCTAGCTCACCCCTCAAGCAACGGGATTAAAGCATGATTTATTAGATGAGCTTTAAGTTTTCAGCCTGAGGTGGACTGCTGCCGTTGGGGATCGGTTGTTTATAGACAAATCGGTACGATGTACAAATGAGGACACCAAAGGAAGGAATCCTATTTATCCTTTTCGATTGTTTCCCCACATGCAACCGCACATCCATGAGCATACACCGACAAGCAGACGGAGATGAAGAAAATTCAATTTAGTCAGCAGTAGTCTTCACCATCCAGGGTCCACTATGTGAGCGCTTGAGTGAAGTGGGAGCAAAAGGGGGAGAAAAAAAAATTGAAATTGGATTTACATTTGCACTCGCACTGTTTGATTTTTCATTCTTCATCTGGCTCTGGAGGAAGAAGGCTACTCCATTTGTGTTTGGCTTCTACTTCATACATTCTGTTAGTCTAATGCTAATCAATGCACATCACAGCGGCAAAGAGGAATGCAGTGAGGTGGAGAGGGGGAGTCGGCGGGAAGGGGAAGACAGCAGTTCAATCAAGGACCTGGCAGTGTACGAGTATTAAGTGAGGTCTGTCTATCGGGTATTGCGGAGATGTGCTAAGAAGAAAAAGGGTGAGGAATTTGATTGCATCTGGACGGCAGCCTGTTGCTGACATAGGACATGTGTCATTGTTTTCTTCACTTGTTCCCAAACTGAACAGACGTAGTAGTATTCCCTTGCAAATTGGTTTTTATATCAGGCCTGTCTTCCATGGCAGAAGATAGATTAATCGAAAGATATCGAGTAGTTCGCCCTTCAGCGGATATTTCATTTGAATTCAATGCCAGACACCACGACGTAGATGAGACGCAGATGAGGATTGCCAGCAAATAAATCAAAATCACTATCATCCTGAATCGATGTCACACGCATCAGAGGGCTTCTTCAGTTTGCCTGTATGTATGTGCATATAGAGGTATCCCCAATGTACTCGTACTCGTATAAACGAATAATAAGGCCAGGCCGTGAGGACAAAGCAGACATCAAACTCAGGACAGAGCTTCGGGTCGTTATCTGCCAGCAACCACTGACTGGCTGAGTAATCATGCATAGATTATAAAGGTAGGAGGGTGGAATTTGTTCGCCGGTGTGTTGAGTGTGCGGCAGATTGGTCCTGACCATGTAATAGTTTCCATTAAATTGCTATGCTCGATAGTAAATAACGCGGCATAGTAAGGAGACAGTTCTTCTATTTCAATAAATTGCAATCATTATCTGGAGACTTCAATCAACCGTATGCTTGATGTCGTACACTGAAAAAAAAGTATCCTATTGAATTTGATATTTTCGGTTTATGTCCGTCCATGGTTCACTTTATTGAAGTGGCGTCTCTATAATTCGTTGACGACTGCGTGCATATCGTTTTCCTCTTGTATCCTTCTTACTTAGCGCTTAAAACGGGGTAGTTGTACTCAGTCTGCAAGCTTTAGGATAGCTGGCGCGGGAAAAGTCTTCCAGAGGTATTTCTGTATGAACATTCCAACAGAAGCAAGCACGATTAATGATTTTTCATTTCCAGAATATCGCAAATTTAATTTAATCCGGAGTAGGTGGCGCTCTTCATTGACAGTGTTTACTTTTAACCAACTTCCAAAGCGGTGCAAACACTATTTCGGATTCCTCGTTTCCGGAGTGGTCGGATTTCTGGTGTTGGAATAATATTAGTCGTCAACATATTTCAAATTTATTCATCATGTAATTCATTACATTAAGCTCTTATAATCTTATAAACTACAATCAAAATCGGTATAACCACCATTAATCTGACGGTTATACCGGCACTTCTATGTGCTTTAAACCATATTAACATAGTATTTTCGATCTCAGTGTGCAATGAACTCTTTATTGTTGACGGTAATATTTTTCACACTCTTTGGCAACTTACTCTCCAGCCCCCAGCCTAATAATGATGCCTTCTTTCTCTTTCTTCATTCGCAACGTTTTGTTTGTTTCTGACTCATTTTCTAATACAACTTGCGAACCGCATGAAATAAACTTCTACTACCACTCTTCGTCAGTTGAACATACTCAAAACGAATAAAAAGCTCAAACAACAAGAACAGCGAAATAATGCTACATTCTAAGCATTTTGACAGAGTCTGGCATCAAGCTCTCTTGTCGAAAATGCGTGCCTCTAGTATCAATGAATCTCTTCTCCTATGGATTAGAAATTACCTCTCCAAATGTTCAATTCAAGTTGTTTTGGATGGGTTCAAGTCTGATGAATGCTGGTGTTCCCCAAGGCTCAGTTCTGTCTCCGACACTCTTTCTAATTTTTTAAATGATCTCTTGTCTGCTGCTTCTAATCCAAACCATTCCTTCGCTGATGACAGCACCCGCAGCTTTTCATATTCGTTCCAAGACTCACGACCCCGGCCTTTGGCAGTAGAATTGGAACGGCAGCGTATGTAAAGCACATTGCATTCCGATCTTGACAGCATAATTAACTGGGGAAAAAACAATAGAGTGGAATTCAATTCTTCAATAACTCAATGCTGTCTGCTGTCACTCAAGCGAACCCTGGTTAATCAGCCATTATCCATGAATGGCGCTTGTGTCGATGAAACCGGAAAGCTTTCTATCCTTGGCATGTGTATCAACACAACACCTAGTTGGAACGATCACATATTTGAGGTTACTAAAAATGCTGCGAAATGCTTAGGTTTCCTTAATCGATGCAATCCCTCCCATAAGTCATTCGATGCGTACATCCGCCCCAAGCTTGAGTAGAACGCTCATATCTGGTGTGGTGCCTCCAAGACCACCCTGCATCTACTTGATAGAATCCAAAAGCGAGCGATAAAACTTATAGGAAACAATAATATCGCAGGGACATCGACGTACCGTCGTTATTTCAACAAACGAAGGTCAAGTGAGTAAGCCAACTGCATTCCTCCTCTCCATGAATTCCCCCGTAATATCCGTCTCGCCAGGAATGCATATCAGTATACCCTTAAGCCTAATTTCGGACGGACAGTTAAATTCAGAGCCTCGTTCTTCAGCCGCACTACTTCCCAGCCTAATATCTTCCACAGGCTACAACCCGCATAAATTTAAAACCAATGTGCACAGGTACCTCCTCTCCTTGTCTTGAGGGTAATAGCAAACCCTAGATCACGCGTAAATTAAAAAAAAAAAATTCTGAGTTGTATCTAGAATGTAGCATGAAGATGCATGTCAAGACCATATTAAAAGCTTACCGTTTTTGAAAAAATATGCAGTCTTGCCAGCAGCTGCGTCGATTATCGTGATTCTATCCAACATTATATTTCAAAAAAAATGGAAATACCGGTCGTTGTAAGCAAGATCATCGAACAGTTGGTTGAATGGAACTCTTCCATGTTTTTGTTATTCGTCGACTTAGACCTTAGAGATGGTCCAACGAGAAGTCATCTTGAACGTCACGGAGAATATTGGAATACCACCATCCATTATCGAGCTCATTCAGAAGCTTTGCCATTAAGCGTCTTGCAATGTATGCTCCAGGCAGGGGTGCATATTATCGCCCCTGTTTTTCATCAACGTCAACAATGCCGCCACCAAAGGAATCCAATGATCTCTGATGGAGAAACTCCACGACCATGACTACACCGATGGCATCTGTCTGCTACTCAAGTCTTTAGACGGCGTTCAGTAAAACTGCAAGTCTCAAAGTCAACGTAGCCAAGCCAAAACTGATGGGAATCGGCTCAAGATTCTGCTACTTCGGCAGCACTTTGTGCAAAGATGGAGGAGCAGTAAGCGACACCGTGGCTCAAATAAATAAAGCCTGCCACGCTTACTTTTCGTTTGGCAGCGTCTGGAGATCCACCCAGCTCACTCAAGCTTCGGATCTTCAATTTCAACTTGAAATCCGTACTGTTGTACGGATGCGAGAAGGCAAACCATATTATTGCTCACAAGCCTCAGGCCGTCGTCAACAAATTCTGTGGAGTTGGATAGGCCACACCCTAAACCCGTAAACCTGAAACGAACATCGCAGGGACGGTCCCATTTGAAAACCGCAAGTAGTTTGCAGTCGGTGTCGATCACGCTCAAATTGTAGACGGACCGTGGTGAAAAAAGGTCAAAGACAGAGTCGCGTGGAGATCGTTTACGAAATCCCTGTTACCGCTAATACCATAGTTCCACATGAGCAACTGTTCACTATATTCAAATTCAAATCAAATCAAAATATTTTATATTTTGAAGGTTATATATATTATAAGATATAGTACGATTAAGGACAACCCCAAGATTCTTATAAGATTTTTATATATCTGATCTTATTATATCTGAGAGGTCGACTTAGAAAACGCCGAACATCAACCGCATACATATGAAATTTGCGGTGTTTAATAATCCCTCCCATAAGTCATTTATTTACAACTTAAATAGGGTGGGCCCTAGGATAGATCCCTGCAGAACTCCATCATTAAAACATTAAGAACCTTAACAAAACCAGACGAACAATGATTACCAATTACGCTTAGTAGATTGAGAAGAGAACAAAAAGTTATTCCGTACATTATTTTACAAGCTCGAATGATTGACTGTATCAAGGGCAGTGTTGCTCTATTGCCATATAAGGTTTGTCGAATTGTCTCAACTACAGCTCCTCCTAGGTCGAAAACCGGACTGACTGTCGCTGAGTAAATTTTTTCCCACTTAATACAACACACGCTTTCAAATTATTTTTGCAGTGTACTCTTGCCATGGGAGGCCGAGTAAGTATTTTTAACAGCCACGACACTCCGGTGGGGTGGTGGCATTCACGTACTCATGTTTGACTGTCCTTGATGGTCAGGCCGTTCAACGTAGTACCATGTACTCAGTATTTCGTCGTTCTGATCCCATAGTCCTACACATTTAATTTGCATAAACATCAGTACGAAATACAAAACGGAACATAACACCGCGTTCCACACATACAGTCAACTGGATCTGACTGCGAGTACTCGCATACTCCCCGTGCTGGCTGCTCCTTGTATCATCAACATCGCGCCAATGCGCTATTGTTGAATCCCTCCCTCCCTCTCCACGCAGCCATGTATGTTGTTGTCGTTGATGTGCGTCAGCCGCTTCTCCTAATCTTGGAATTTCAATCGAATTTGGAATATTATGCCGTGAGTAGCGGCTGCCTCACGCGTCACTGAACATTAAACATGGTCAAAAGTACATGGAACAAAAATTGCCTTCGGTTTAGCATATGATATGGAATCAATTGGCGTTCACAGGCCATCTCCTGATGGTCAACCGGCATAGTGTGCCATCGGAACCGCAGCGATATGTCCTTCCTGCATAGCGATAAGGTAATATTCTAGCAATTGGGAATTTTCAACAATGGAATATGATGATGACAGGTAGTGATTGACGTTTAAGGGAATGACAGTAATTCACGAGTGTTTCTCCTCGGGCAAGATTTCTGGTTTCGATTTTTGGGTGCGTGATGGAGAAATGTAATTAGTTTTCGTCGTGTGTACAGACACTTGGCTACTTAACTGATTGAACCTGCTTAGTCGCAGTTGTGCGAATGTATGGGGGAAATAAGAGATGAGGTCGAACAATTTGAGAGTCATTTTACATTTGGACTCAATTTCATCGAGGAAGAAGCCTGAAATGAAGCATTTCAGATTGCTTTGCGTACTACACTTGAAGTCAAAATTTAGAGCACTGACATTAAAAGTCAAAGATTTTTAATGAAATTTTTGTTATATGCGTCCGCACAATTGGTTACGGTTTCCGACGGCAATGGGCGAAGCTTTATATTGAGAGAGGGGGAGAAGATACTTTTGCACATTGGTCGTAGATGCCAGTGCATTGTAGTGAGTGGGAAATAGGCAGCGAGGAGTTGATGGCAGAACAGCGAGTCTCTACAGTTAAAAGTGCGAAATAGAGTTCTTGTCGCGACGAGATTTGGGGTGAATTTATGAAAGGACAGAGTTGCGCATGGTCTGTTAAAATGGCGATAGAATAGAGACAAGGAAATACATAGGCGTTCAAGCGATTCGACTTACTTCGGGTTATTACTTACAGCCTACTAGCTACAGAGGTTCTGGTTGGGTGTAGGACGTATTAAAAATAAAAATATTATGGATCATCGTCTAGCTTCTACAGCAACTATTCGTATAGTGAGTGGTGTTGTTCATTCACGAGGGGAAGGGAAATACAGTCTTATGCCGACTCCGAAAGGCGAAGTTGTGAAGATTTTTTCTAGACAGGGATAATCTTTCAGCATTGTCAGTGGACTCGAAAGAGGCGAACCCGTGAATTATGAAACTTGTTTAAATCGGAGATTGTACCTGACACCCCTTTGGCATAGGAGTGGATAAATGGAGTCAACTAAGATGGGATGAAATATTTCCTTTGTTATCGATTTCATCGACAGAAGTGTCATTCAGGTGCTGATTATTACGTCTTCTTGAAGGGACAGCTGAGCGCTTTGAGCTTAAGAAGCATTTAAATCCAATCGAATATGAAATATTACGAATACGAATATGAAAATCTAGAATTTGTACATCAGCTCAAGAGTTAATTGGATTAGGGCGGGAGAACAGGAAACCTTTTATAATAATAAGATAAAGTGTTTGAGTCAAAACAGAACATTGGTGAAACTTAATTTCTGATCCACAGAAGAAGAGGCTCGTCATTATCATAGGAACGCCAAAGGGGCTTGCAACTCTTTCAAATGAAAATCGAGTGTAAGGATCATACTTTGCTTACATGGCATCAAATCATCAGTTGACCTGATGCTATGCGAAACGTATCGGCGATGGGAAAAAAATTGGAAAGTGTTTGTAGTTCGGTACGATATGGGTGACAAAAATTTTCCTTCTCTTAGATGGAACTTGTCTTGTTCGCACTACTCGGAGAGTGACTAAAAAAGGAAAAGCTAAAGCGATAGTTTTGCAAGCACAGAAGAAAACCTGTGCAGAAATATTAATGAAACACCATCCGCTACAGAATATTCACTGACTTTAAAATGTTTAAATACTTACTCAAGCATATGAAAGCGAAAAGGGATTTGCGAGATGGTAGTACTAATCAGTTTAGCTTTTTCCAAAGAACTGACAGCGGGGTTGTCATAGGAAATGAGTATGTGCATTGAAGATGAATCTGAATTCCGTATGTTTCAAAAAAGTTCTTGCTTCCTTTTTAATCACTATATGCTTTTGGAGCTTTGGGTGTCCAATCATATGACATCCCACTCACATAATATAAATAGAGGTAAACCTTGTGAGAAGTAATCTTCGGAGCTACTGAACCTATTTTGAAAATCATTTCAGTTTTAGAAAGCTACATTATTTCTTTGTGCCATATGCTATATTTTATTCTGATAAATACTATTTTTTATTTGAGGTACCCATTATTTGGCAGCGATAGTTGCAATAGTGCTTGTGAGCGACAGTGCTATAACATAATTTGGTTTTTGAATGAGAGGAAAATTTAAGAAAAAAAAGAGTCTATCAGTGCTGCTCCACAGATTAACATAGAGAATATACACAAAAGAATTCATATCATAGAATCGCTATTTTGGATAGTTTGTAATCTCTTAACTATAAAGCAGAAAGTTTGTGTGTCTGACCGACAAAGGCTCCGAAACTACATGTCGCAGAGCTCTGAAATTTTCAACAAAAATCATTCTAAAATTTAGATGCTGAATGTGACAACTTTTAAGTCGGACATACGGTTCGGAAATTACGAGCACTTTTTAAACGGGAATAAAATTCTCAAAATAAGGTTGCATCAATCCGGTATGAAACCATTTCAAGTTGCGTAGTCGTGGATATCAACCATCCCCCAGTGTATTGTAACTTCCATATATACACACATATTTTTTCATATTTTGCTTTGGTGCAACCATTCATTTTTTTCTACGTCGCAATCGAACATATACGAACGACTTGCTGAGTCACCAAACGAAAAGGGAACAATAAACATTTTCGCATTTTTCTTATTTTGTCATACCCAAACTATCTAGCATGTGCTTATACACAGCTCCAAACAAATCTTTCAATTTTGCTGAAATTGTGAATATTAAACTTCTGAACAGATTAGCAAATTTAGATAAAATTTCAGAGCTAGACTAATTACATAATGTGTTACATGAAGCTTGACTTCAATTTGCACAACAAGTGAACATCGCGCGCAGGTACATAGACGGGATTTACAAGACCTTTTTTTATGAATCGCTTGATATCCCTCCACGTTGTGTGTAAATGGTTGAGAAAACACCGTAATTTCCGTCCGTTTTGCAACGGATTGTACTCATCATGACAAAAGAAAATTCAAATTCTTCTCTAAGTTCTGGTTCGAGCAGTCTTATTGTTTTAAAATAAAAATTGCGGTAATAATGCAGTACCGGTTGAAGAAACAAACACGGGCAAAGCCGTTTACGAAATCTAGTAAGATCTAAATTAAACAATTTGCTTCATTTAAACTTTCCCAAACCCTTTGCCAATTACTTTTATTGACTGCTTGGGAAATTGACAAGTGAAAATAACACATAACATTGATTCAACGTTCTATATCTACTGAGCCACAGCAATGCGTGGCCGGGTCAGCAACTTATTATTATAGTCATTTCTGGATCGTGTGGACTGTAAGACCAGAAATTCAACTATGTTGAAAATTCTGTAATTTATAATGTAGTCTAGATGGTATCTGTATAGAAATGTAGATATGTGACTCTGCAAAGAGTCCATAATCTTACAAGCTGAACCCCACGCCATAAATGAAGCAGCACATTGCAACAATAGGAAACTGCTCAAATCAAATATATCGACATTCTCAGATATCCAGGGAGTTCTTGAGGAACAGCTTTCAAAGAAATACGGACCAAAGATTTTACGGCTGCCAGGATATGCAAACCATGAGGACAATAAAAAGGCAGACGTACTGGCTACTGGGCTTGTCATGCAACTGTCCCCTGCACAAAGAGGGATAGAAACCATGGAACACCCTCTCTCCAAGTTTCCAAATCTGACATCAAACAGAAATAATATAACGAACAGAACCACCTTAACAGATAACAGACTATCGGGATATTCCTTAAAGGGCGACATTACTTTCACTTTTTCTCAACTTCTCACGATAGCTCTGACGTTCAAGATCAAGAAATGGGGCACACAATATTTATCGTAGTGATTGATATATCTATTGACGCCCCATATTCTTCAATTCGATTGGGTTTGATACTCTTCTCTTAAGGGGGTAGGTCGGTTACGGCACTAGTGGCCGGTCCCTCTCTAGGAACATGTACCTGCCGATACAAACAGGAACATGTTCTAAACGTCTGCCTAAAAATTTGATAATAATACATAATTACTTGAGTTGGTAGATCAGTCAGGGTACATTTGCGAAAGTGCAAGAAAATGGCAATTTCCTATTTTTTAATTGATAAATTTAAGTTTTTGTTATAATTATGCAAAGTTGAAAAAATGTTAATATCTGTGGAAGTAATGGGTGACCGACTACTAGCACTCAATTCAATGCGACGTATCTATGATGATGTCCTAAAAAATGTAGGGTGTGATCCTTGTCCTCCGTGTTTCCACCTCAAATACACTTTCTTGAAAAATCTGCTATGCAGATGCATCAAACTCAGGTTTCGTCTGCCAATTTTGTGCAATTTTGATTATTTTATTTTGAAAATTTAACTGTAAATACCTTTTTTGTAGCTTGTTTGTTGTTTTGGTCTTAACCATTATTAATCTCATAAGCTTTTAGTATTAATTTGCGTTGAGGTTACTACTATTACTTATTACCTAGCAAGAAAAAATTAAATTATTCAAGTACTTTCTACCACTTTTTATGACTTTTTCCAATATTTCGGTAGTTTCTAAGAACCTTCTTCTTCTTTACTTGGCGCTACAGTCCTGGGCCTCAACCAACAAGCCTCTCCAGCTAGCACGGTCTCTGGATAGCTGTCTCCAGTGTCGCACGCCCAGTTGTTTGAGGTCCTTCTCCACCTGGGTGAGCCACCTTAAACGCGGGCGTCCTCTGTTGCGTTATCCCACGGGTTCGGAGTCGAAGACTCTTCGGGCCGGAGCTGAGTTGTCCATACGCTCTACATGGCCTAGCCATCTAAGGCGTTAGATCCGAAGACGCCTGACTAGATTCATGTCGCTGTAAAGTTTGCAAAGTTCCTGGTTGAAACTTCTTCTCCAGAAACCGCCAACGCAAACAGGACCAAAGATCGCACGCAGAGCTTTTCTCTCGAAGAGACCAAGGACTTGCTCATCCGATTTTGAGATTGTCCATGCCTCCGCGCCGCACAGCAGAACTGGGATGATCAAGGTCTTGTATAAAGTCAGCTTGGTCCTTCGAGAGATGGCCTCTTGACCCCATAGAAACAGCGACTGGCAAGAGTTACTCAAGCACTTATTTCCATTTCGAAATGGAAATAAGTGCTTGAGTGTGCATCTCACCTGGGGTTTGAGGTACCTACGCAACCCTCACCACCCCATGACAGATTCTTACTTGTGCTGAAACTACAACATTTTTGTGATTCCAGAGCTTTTTGCATCAAAACTGTTCGGAATCCCGAACAAAGACCAGTGATATCGCTATTTCACCCAGCAACGTGATGTCACCTTAGCGGTATTTAGTCGAACGACACTAAAACATTTTAGAACGTGTTGCCAGAAGCTTATTCCACTTGAAAGCGGCACGATAAGATCTGCAATCACAAGTTACCAAAATTAGGATTTCATGCAACCCCTGGTAGAAGAGAAGAAATTCCCCAACCAAAGTGAACAGTGGATTCCTTTTAGGTCGATGACAGATAACAATCAATGACTAACAAGAAATTCAAATACCCACACAAATGCGAGAGACAAGTGCCAAGCCATGCTCCGTGCACGTTCACAAACCTAAACTATTCAAACTGAATCCACAACACTGGCGCTCCAAGTTTCACGGTTTTCCTCCTTCATCCACTGTGTTGCCCCGCAAGAGATTCGCCATCGAAAAAGTTTCACCCTCAATCATAGACAGATAGAGCTCCCCCCCTGGTTTAGAGACCAACCCAATTCCACGCCACGTCGCTTGCAGCCATTCGAGCAACTTCCTGAAGTCAACACAAGCACGAGTCACAAACAAAACCAGCAACACCAAGAAAAAAAAAAAACGAAAATCCAATAAAAAAATACAAATTGCTGAGACTGTCTGAAATACTTGCCCGGAACCACATCGAACTCGTAAATAACCCGTCAGCCAAAGAGCCGAAAAAGAGGAAAAAAAAAGCAGAAGGCTTTTCCAATTCTCAATCGAATGCAGGTTTGGTTGGAGCCGCAAGTGGGAAGGGGGCTTCCAGAAAAAATCTGTGTCGCGGAGTTGCAAGACCAAATTGTATAATTGATGAAAATTTTAAGTGCTGGCGCCACACTTCTGATACAATTGCATACCAAAGTGATCCCGTGTGTACGCGGATTTATTTTGTAAATTCCACACTCTCCCAGCCGACGGCGGCGACGCGACACACGCCTGATTTACTGTTGCCAGCGAAATGAAGTAGCAAAGTCAATAAAATTGATATAGGCCACGGTACGGAAAGGTGCGCTTCGACTGGTGGACTGGTACCCCCGCATTGTTCAACCAACCCCCTTGCATGATCATAAATTTAGGCAACAAGACGACGATGTCGGAACAACTTCATTTTACCGCCAGTGCTCGGTTTTTTATTGCTTTCTCTTCGTTATCTGCACATGAACACGAAGGAATCGGTATGTCACAGAAAAGTGTCCTTTTTTCGTTCGTCGTGTGTCGTGTACAAACACAACAAACAACTTTGCTCGGAGATATTATTTTTGCTACGTGTTCGATTCCAGAGGGCAAAACATATGTACATCTGTATGTACGTGCAATAAGTACTATGCTTGTGGTTCACAGCGAAAGGACATAAATTGGATTTTTTATGCGCGCTCCTGTGTGAGTGTTTGAAAAATATCATAACTGGCACTGGTGGGATGTCTCCTTGTTGTTTTATATTTTTCGCAGGAGAAAGTAAGGACACACTCAGTCGTTATCAATTTCATCTCGATCGCGCGTACGTGGCGGTGGTAATGGTGCCACTGTGGCGTAGACTTGTGTGTAGAACACCCCTATCGCGATTATAATCGCATCCTTAACACCTACATCCAAGCACACATGTGTGCATGAGGACAACGACGAGGACATCTTAATCATAATGCACTCCAAGCAGATATCCCATTGTTCTTAGTCGAGAGAATGTGAGAGGGATAACAATGCATTTGGGGTGGTTTTTTGATAATTTCTCACAGCTCAGTGTGGGTTACTTTCATCGTCAGCATCGTCGTGTGTCGACAAGAACATGATGGTACAACACCACTCAACACTGAACAAGCTGCAGCATCTGGGCTTGGGGGTTAGTTTTGTGCCTGGGTTTCGTTCATGAATTCGGAAGGTGTAGTGGCGCTAAGAGAATCATAAATTACCGATACATATCAAGATGCATTTGAAAATATTTTGTCCACAGCCCTCTCGGTGCTCCTTTCACTCTCTATACCGAGTGTGCACAATCAATTTTCGTCGTAAACCCTCGCCTTATTCTTGTAATAATTTCGAAGAATTACCCAGAGACACTGACGACGGATGATGATGGCTATAATGACACTGGGACGCTGTGTGGGAAAAAATCAGGTGCATTTTCCGTTCTCCGTCGCTCGTCGCAGTCGTGGTGTCCATTCTAGGTTTTATTATTCCACATTTACCGTGGACGTTTTTTTGACGTCTTAATAATGCTTCCTTCTTCCTGGATCTCCTTCTCTGCCGCTGTCCGTCTCTCTTTGGTAAATCACTTTCCCTTTGGTTTTTGTTTTTATGTCCTCTTGTCCTTAGAGGGTATTGATATTGAGGGCACGTTTCCTTCGCTGGCCAGTGCTCTTCCTGGGGCTTAAATGTTTTTCTGTATGTGTACGTATTTTTTTTTATCATTGCTGCGAACGTGTAACGCACAAGACGTGAAAATTGTTACTCGTGACATTGTGAACTCTGGGCAAAGGATAACAATTTTGTACAACAGGGTAGTTGAAGGAATACTAATCACTTGGATGGATGTACGCCTCGATAGGGGATTTCCTCGGAACTAGATACATTCATGCACATAATGCTGCTGTCCATTCATGCATATGTGTGTACATATTGTGAAGTAATCAACTATGAAAATGGATGATGCCTTGAGATTTTATTACACAGTGGGTGCGTAGCGTAGATACACTAACCCATATCGACCTCAAAGATGTTCGGAGTCTTAGCTGATGTAACTTAAGACTACGGAATAGGGCATTGGATGCTTACTGGTGCATTTTGTATGAATTAAAACACAAGAAGATACGTGAAGGAATCCAATCTGAATATTCATATGAATAGATGAACCAGGAGATGGACCTTGGTAGCTCAGGTACGTGTTTGTTTACAAGTTAAACACTGATTACTAGATGCTAAAGGAACAATCCACCACATGGATGGGCGACATGAAGGACCTCGACCCTAAACCATGTTCCATGAACAGTTTCTCTGGTACTTGTTTGTTTGGAAATAGAGTAAAATAAAGGGATGGCAAGAAGTCTTTGATTTTTGGTAAATGTAGTATTAACGAGGCAGCACCGGACAGAAGAGGACTAATCCACACAACAGTCCGATTTTTAAGGGAAATCCCAATGGACCTTCCAGAGGTCTAAGTGGCCACAGTTCTATGCATTAACCTAACCTAAGCACCGAGGGAGAATTAACGTCTTGTATTACTTATAACATGTGTGCAATTATTCTTTATTATTATTTTTACAAATTTTATTTCACAAAAGAGATGTGTTCGTTGACATGAAACATCGAGGAAACCAGGCTGCACCGTTTCATGTAAGCTTTTAAATATGTTTTCTTACATTAAGAGGATCAGTCAAGGTATTAATCCGAAACTGTATCGTGTACTTGAAGATATAACTTTAGACTTGGGCTCGTTGCCTACATTCAGCTTTTATAGCTGGCCTACAGTGATGTCAACTAAGCCTGACCTCATACCTTTTATCGGACCAGTACCTAGACATGTCCACTCAGTCCGGGGTGTTTTAGGACATGTCACTTAGCTCTAGGTGAGATATGAATATTATCTGTAACTTGAATATTATCTTAGACTTGAGAAAGCACTCTTGACCAAACTGTGATTGTCAGATCATCCAGCAAAAACAGAATTTGCATCATAATAAATACGAGAAAGCATAATGATTAAAAATAATTAATTTAGTGAAAAGCCTAATCTGCTTCAGGAAACACGACTTCATCGACATTGGGCCCTTCCTTTTTCATCACGTTACAGTTAATGGAGATAGCTACAGGCACACATTGCAATGTTATTTTTTTTTGTAAATTTCATGGAGTAGAAATAAATGATATTTAGGTGCGGGTGTTATTGTTGACTTTTGAAAACTCAATTTGATGAAGGTGAAATGTGGGGCCGACTCACCGAAAGTTAGGTTCAAGGAATGGACGTCTTCGAAAGTGACCATGGTAGACATATGAACTACCTTGAATTCCCTTCACAGCAGCTTTGAATCTTCAAAACAATAAAGTTAGTTTGCATTTTATTTAAGAATGAGTTGTCAAGGCCTTATTGGAAAACCAGAAATTATTTGGTATCGACCAACAGCTACGGGAGTGGGAATGTTTTGTCTAATTTAATCTTCCTCAGTCTAAAACAATTGAAAACGGCAGAGTTTCCTCGGTGAGTGTGAAAAGTCAATCAATTTCAGGGAAATCATTATTTGTTGGACAGCACGGGTCACCAACGCTATGGTGTCAACGGAAGTTGCTGCTGTGTTCTTACTTGAGACTGATTTGAGGAAGGAAAGGAGTGCGTCTACATTGGCGTCTACATGTGGCCGACGTTCACAATCGACATCCTCACGAAGATACGACGTAGGGATGCCCTTGTTAGCTGTTTCTGCTTGGATTTATCCAAACAATTGGCGGATTCGCAAGAGTCTTTAGATTATTACTATTGGATATATGGGCCTATAAGATAAATGGCCCCGTCTGCGAGAAAGATGAATGAAAAGACATAACTGCGAACTCTAAAACTGTACCAGAATATGGATGTAGTGCCCAGAACTCAGTTAGTGTAGTGCAGAAATCTGTCAATTGTATTGGTTTGGGAACATCATAAGCCTAGATAGTAATGCTCCAGCTAAGAGGGCTTTCTGATCCTCATTTTCTGGTGCGAGGAGGGTAGGAAGACCGAACTTCCATCTTAAAGATCAAGTCATCTTGGACGCTGAAGAGCTTCGTCTGGCTTGGAACTGGAAGTAGAATGCACAGGACAGTCAGCGATGGAAGGCAGTTATTGCTAAAGCTTAGACCTAACAATTAAGTCTTGCTTTAACCTTCACCTAAACACAAGATTTCCAGTGCAATTAAATTGTCTTAAACAACAGGGCGTACTTTAGAAGAGTGAACAACTTCCTGGACAAAATGAATTGGAGGCACGTTGCAAGAGGGTTGGTTACGCCTGGGCATACCCGTGATGAGTTTAAGTCGATGGCGGAGGATCGAGTTGCCTGGAGATCTTTCCTGCGTGCTTTACCCCCGCGACCTGTTCAGTGGATCATGCGGGTCAGAAGATTATGGTGGTGATGGTGATGATGACTTCAACTTGGTATATCTCAGATTACACCCATCACTATGTTTCAATAGGGAAACTGCCTTATTTTGCGTTCGTCTTCCGTCGACTACCCATCTATTAGTTCTGAAAGAGTTTTTCTAGTTTTGCAAATACTCTCGATGCTATTTTTTCAAAGACATTCAGATGCATTTTTGCTATTTTTGCAAAGACATTCAGCTGCAACACGACGCATCTCACATTCTATGTCCCCTTCGTCCTGTTTAAGGATCAAAAGGAGTTTTTTTTTTTTTTGCAAATAATCACGGCTGCAATCTCAAGCAATATTTCCTTTAAATCCGCACATATTTTGAAGCTCCAAGCCGACATGAACACAGCTTTTAAACTACATATATCCTAATTTGAAGTGGTTTTGTCATACAAATGAGTACATATGTAGTCTCCATTGCAGAGATAGGTTTGCATTACATTCCATTTCGAATTCGCCTGCTGTGCTCATCAATGTGGTCTGGTCGCCATCAGGTCCTTGAGGCATTCAATCAACTCCAAGGAAGTGAATAGTAACCACAACTACCAAGCCTTGTCGATGCCCAAGTACGCATCAGAAGAGCATGGTTCTCAAGAGCAATCAAATGAAACCGAACCGAACCATACATCTTCAGGTTATGCACAGTAATAAATATTTAATTGACTATTGACTAAACGGTCGAATTCAAAGTGGGGAGGAGTTCGTCCAGGAAGTGGCAGTGGCGACTTGAGTTCTCAAAATATTTGCATAACCCAATGTTAAGCAAGGCTGTTTAATTCCCACTGATAAGGATCAATGCGATTACAGTGTGACCCAGAGGATAAAGCCAAACGCATTCAAAGTCACATTACAATGAGTAGGCTGCTGTTCACTGCATCGGCGGCGGATTGAATTGAATTTAATTAGCATCCTGCCACATCGGATCACTAAAGCATTGTTCCGGTGTGTCGGCAGCCGCATTATTGCCCCATCATTCGCATTATGATTATCTGACCACACACGATGCACTAACAGCATTGCATGGTATTCCCAGAACCGGGTACAGTTTCGGCTTTAATCAAATTATGGGCTGTGGGGGGCCAATTACCTGATTTAATTGTAGGAATTTAATTAGGCTTTCCGACGGGTCACAAGACAAGACGATGGGGAATCAGGCGCAGAAACAGAAGCAGTGGCCAGCGAGCAGTGAACAGCCAAACGGCTCGTCTAATTCCGGTGTGTTGAGGCTTAAGATCACGCCCTCCCCGGCCGATAGTGCACAGCTTCACTGAGTTATGGATTCCTCTGCATTGGTTTGGCTGGGTATTATTAATCAATTTGTCGGATGTACCCCGTAATGAATTTGATTTGTTTGACTTAATCCTTTGCTTGCATTTCACCGCCGCCGGTGGCCGGCGAAGATAATGGAATTGATGAAGATATTCACCACAAGCTATTCACCGCAACCAAAGCTGCTTAGGCATTGGCTGGGTGGTCACAAGAATGATTGTGCCACCGAATTGGGTTCTGGAACTTCGGCATGATTATAAAGTAAAGTATGATGTATGTTTATGTGGGACAGTGGTTGTCGAATGTAGATCTGTGGGAAGGTCTTTGGTATTTAGCGTTCTCTACAAAAGAGGAGTGGGTGGAGGAGACTGATATCAAATAAGTTTATAACTCATTTTTGAAGCCGACTTCGAATGTCGCTTCAACAAAACCCCTCGATTGGCAGTGCAGCAAAATTGCGAAACCCTTTTGGAATGCTCTGACAAACTGCGCCTGACATCGAACGAAACAATAGAGTTCTCTCTTGCCTCTTAGGCCGTCACCACAAGTGCATTGCAATAGATCATATTGTGCAATCTGAACAGAAGTCCACACTATCGCCACCGCCACCGCCACAGCCATCCAACAAAGAGTGTTACGAGATCGTGCACAACAGTGGCGGTATTCGTTCATTATACAATTACCACAGAATTTCGAAAAGTGTACACGATACCGCTTAATGGTGTGTCTCCATGACGACCTGATAAGAAAAAGGTTACCAGTTTCCAACAAGTACACAACAAACATTGCCAGACAGGGATTTTTGGAGCTCTCCCACTCCAATCCCACCCCCCGCTCGCATCAGCGGGTCGGGTGTCCAACGTTCAATCAGGGCAAATTCGGAAAACCCTCAACACTTTGAGCAAATATTTGTGCATGATTAGGAGCGACGGGCGCGCACATACATACTCGACGGACACAGTCCCATGAGCCGTAGACATGGACATGCTTCTCACACCGACGACGGTGGCCGCGGTATTTTCTCGTCAATCAAAAGAACAATACCTTGGTCGGGCGGTGGGAAAATTGTCCATTACACTTGGTCCGCGTTGGCCGTCACGCATTCGTTGCCGCGCTGCGGCGTGGCAAGTGGCCGTTGCAGTCATCGAAGCCGCCGCGGCTGTCACCTTTGCCGCCGCTTCCACTGACGTTCTATCGTCCTCGCCGTCGTCGTTGGTATTGTGGTAGCCACAGCTGTCATAACGCCAACGCAGTGCACCGCACCGCACCGCACCGCACAAAGGGCCATTCGTTGTCGTCTGCGGTGGTTGGTCTGTGTGTACATTTGGCGCATTCTTAGGCGTATCATATCGCCCATGGTTTGCGATACCTTGCGCAAAGGTGTTTCAACGTCTTATCTACTTCGTCAATATTTACATAAATCGACTGACACCAATTCTGTTTGTAGTGCGATTGTGCTCTTTGGGACGGTGTACCCGGTGTACACACATAACAATGGCCCGCTCTGGAGAGAGACAATCAACGGTGCTAATGAAGGTGTTAAGAACTACGCCATGGTATGCCGATGCAAATTAGCAGAAGCAGGAACGTGTTTGCTAAGGACAAGGTACTTACGGGTAATAATTTTTAATTACCTTTAATGGATCAATAATTTATGTCGATATTGGGGGTACTTCTGTCTGAATGTCACCTGCATGCCTTCATGCACTTGCTGCTTTTCCACGTACTGAGTGGCCTGTGAAGAGTGCAGCTTGCCGCCTTGAGACGCTATTCGAGGAAACTTGGGAGTGGAACTGGGAAGGTAAGTAATGAGTTCTACTTTCATGTGAGTAGGACTTTGGGTGTGTGCCACTGATTTATATCACTTGTTGGGATGTAATTTATCAATGTGATGGCTAATGGTGATGGGCATTCCGCAGTGACTAGTGATGAGGTTGCCATTAACAAGCCTTTCTGTTTATTCTACTCACAACAATATAATATACTTGTTACTATGTTCTGTAGGTACTTTCCCATATTTCTGTCTAGTAAAACGATTTTGTATTTATTCACATGACTGCACTTACCTCCGATAAACTCTAAAAAATGCTTTGGGATGGCAGAATGTCTTCCGATCTTCGCAGAAAAAGTTTCCTGTTTGGACAACCCCTTATGAGGCATGCCAAGTTGGTTGGTGAACCTATCAACTTGTAAGTCCATCAACACCTCCTCAAAGAAGGTTCCTCTCAGACTCATATGTGAAGATTCTTCGGATCGAAATCTAACGGTCTATGCTCTATATCTGGGCTTGTCACTTTCGACTTATTGTTTTGTGCAGTCCCATTTATTGACAAGCATCAACCCATCGACGACCTGAATGGAAAAATCAATATCTTGTTTGTTACTCAATTGCCTCTTGAGCACAAACGAAACTGCAGTTGACTAGAGCTATTTTGTACTAATCTTTAATGGTACTGTTCACGAGGGAGCCGAGGTGGAGGAAATCCGTATTACGTGAATGTTGTATTTGCGCGTTGCCTCAGACACAGATTTTGCGCCATCACATTCGTCGGCTTGCTTTCATTTATCGCCAGACAAATAAATGGCGCTTCAATTCAATATAACGGAGTTTCAATTATATTTTCTATGTTCTCCTAGAAGGGACATACAGCATTGAAAACAAAAGTGACACTAAATAAAAAGCCTATTTTAATAAAACCGATTAAAGTTGTTGACTTAATTCAATGTTTGATAACTCTAAAATAGATCTTTAAAAGTTTTATATTATTTGGTGGTATATTTATCCTATCTATATATTGTGGTGGTATATTATATATATTACGGTGCGTGGTATATATCGGAATTAGACTTGTCGCTCTGATTCCAAAGTGTAAAACTTTGTATAGAGCAACTTTTGTTTAATATATATAATGATAAAATGAATGTCCCAACAACAAGATCGTTTTAGGAAATTTCAATGCTATGTGGGATAAGGAGTATATAACATGTGTCCCAAAATTATTGCAAAATTTGAATTGTATGATATTGTTGTAAACACTAAAACAATAATTTAAGTGCTGATAGATCAGCGTTCGTAAAACTAGGGCGCCACAGATATAAAAACTTATTTTCATTATTGAAGCGATAACTGCATTAGAAATTTCTTGGTCATATATTCTTTCGTTTCTGTGATAAGAATTGGCCCCAGATCATTTGATTTAACTGTTCGGTGTAATGAGTTGAGTTTGGTCGATGCAAATGAACACACTTTTTTTTATAATTCATTTTTGTTAGTGAATTCATGATATACTTAAATACTAGACAAAAATACTTAAAAATAGTTAAAAGAACAATGATGCTAAATGAAACTAAATGCAACTGACGGACACTCTATGCTAAACTTATACTTGTGCTATGTCTTTCGACCTAATCTAACAACGTAACTATTTTATCAATATAAAGGTATTATATAACAAATTTGAAAAAAAAACTTAATGACAGAACTGTTTTATTTAAAACGTATATACTAACTTACACGAACCCACAACCTCCTCGCATTACAGTTAGAAATTAAACGCTGTATCAACGAAATTCGTCACTACATTTATGAAGAATGGTTTGGAAAATGTCGACAAGTATGTGCTAGCAAGGCCATGATGTGTTATTCAATAAATAATCCTATCATATGTACTTCACGATTCAATAAAAAATAACAGTCAAGCGATTAAAAACAGTATTTCGATTTAATTCAAATCTTTCGTTTATTTTGGGACACCCTTTATTTGCTAAAGCCATTTTTGGTTGAAAATTGGCCGGTCGCGTTATGGAACTTGATTATTTTTTGTTAACCCAATAACGAAAATAACCTGAAGTGAATTGTACGATACAAAGAAATATGATCGATATGATCGATTTTTTTCCGTTAAAATACCGATATTGTCTGAAAAGCAGGGGCTTAGCTTTTGGACAAAATTCATGAAGGGGGCTCGCTATTGGGATGGAGCGCGAATTAAGGTAGCCTACCCTAGTTCATTAAACATCAAAACAAATTCTCTGCAGCTCGGTAGCATAAGAAAAACCTACGCAGGATATGCAGAACTTTGACAGCACCGAAACATATATTTTACATTTATAAACACTAGTCATGCCAAACAGCTGCAATTCAGTCTTTTTACATTTATGAACGCAAACTTTTTATATATATATATAATATATTTATGTATTTATATTTTGTATTTTGTCTTCTCGGAAGTTTGGACATATCAATAATACTTGAGTAGTGGCCGGCGTCGATCACAACGTTATCAATCTGATCGAAGATTGATTAATAGTGACGGGCAAGTTTCTTTTAGAATGTTGGAAGAGGTTCCGCCCGTCACAAAGTTCACTATCCTCTCGGATGTTTTCCAAGCATTGTTACAAAAGTTGTTACACATAGAAATAATGCCAGCTGAACTGTAAAAGTCCGACTAGGTATGTTTTCGCAACCAAGGCAATGCAATTTCTTTTCCAACCGTGCTAGATTATAATAACAGCCTATGATTCAAGATCAAATTAGATATTTATAAAAACCAGTCAATAAAAAAGAACAAAAAGGTTTTAATATTTGCATATGAAAACCCTGAATTTTAATTGTCCTATTTGTTTTAGTTTCGTGCAGCATCGTATAGGACAAGCTACAAACTTTTTTTTGGGTACTTCATAATTATGTTTTATGTTATAATTTTTTAACGTGTAAATACATGTGTATAAATATATGTCTTGGAGCTAAGATTTGTTCATTCCATCCGTTGGTTATTCATTTAAAACCCATTGATCTATCAACAAGAAAAGAATGGACGCGAATATAAAACTTTATTTATATTTATTAATTTTTTATGTTTTTGACTAATTTTTGTCATAAATTTATTTAATAATGCTTTCCTTTTTACCTTTTAAAGAAATTAACTATAAAATAACGATGATTTCATTTGTATGCTATGATCGTTACTAGAACGCTAAGGGCTCGAATTAGGAATAGGGGGGACTAGGTACTGGCTTTTGTTTCATTTTCTACTTTAACTAAATTTATTAAATATATCAAATAGTAATACATCATAATAATAATAATAATAATAATATAATATGGGTGGCGCGACAGTCCGAGGTGGACCTGGGCTTAGCTTCTCAGCAACCACTCGTGTTGTGCGTGCTATTGTTCTTTCACGCGTAGAAGGGACCTACATTTTAATGTCGACTCCGAACGGCGGATTTGAGAAGCTTTTTCTAGACAGGAATACATTGTCAGTGACTCGAAAGAGGCGGGGCCGTGAATTATCAAAAGTGGTGAATTCGGGTATCGAACCTGGCACCCTCTGCGTAGGAGTCGACGCACTTACCCACTACGCCACAGCGACCCGTAATACATCAAGTATTCCTTAAATGATAAAATGGTTTTCATATATAAAAGTAATTAATTTTGAGAGAGCAACGAAGTCAAAACATTCCTCAAGGAGACTCGCTACTGGGTAGTTTATCCTACCTAGCACTATGAAGTACAAATTTTTTGTGTAAAATAAAATAAATATTTAACTATATATATATTAAGGTTCGAACATTACACATTTACTGAATGCAGGATATAATGTAGTGGCACTGGA
This sequence comes from Eristalis intricaria, assembly GCA_964034865.1. Lineage (NCBI taxonomy): Eukaryota > Metazoa > Arthropoda > Insecta > Diptera > Syrphidae > Eristalis > Eristalis intricaria. The sequence goes on along the minus strand of OZ035875.1, from coordinate 88,117,418 downwards.
ACAACAGCGAGTTCATTTCTTTTCGAATTAGCGTCTTCACAAATATAATCTTCACAATCATTTTCAAACATTTACATCGAAACTTTGGGCTGCAGTTCCGAAAAGTACTGCCTTGATTTTCTTGAAATGTTTGTCTATACTTAGCCTACCATATAAGAGGAGTAAATCTCAAATCGGTTCTTACCACAACTGGAAAGGACGAAAACATTGAAAAATGAAACAACTGAAAAGGTACAAATTTACAGCTGAATTGACAGTTTACGTATGTCTTCAGGTTAGTTTGTCTTGGCAAATCATTATTATTAGACTAATTGGACCTACACGTCGCGCCGGTTGGCTTATACTCTATAATCAAAAATTCAAAAATGAATGCCATATAATCATCTGTCAAATAAATTTAATTTCATGGATAATTTGCTGACATAAAAAAGTAAAAAAAAAAAAAAATAAAACACTTAAAAGGCAATAAAAGGCATTTAGTAAAAAATAAGGAAAGGAACGTAAATGCAAGTTATGGAATAATGCAAACGCCATCCAAGCTCGGCAAAGTTGACAACAACAAGGCAACCAAAATCACTCCATCAAACTCCGAAAACTACATCACGTCCTCCGATCGAAAAAGAATAAATTACTTCGAAGCCGCTTATTATAAGAGACCCCAGTTAGAGTGTTGCTAAGAACAGTCTAGTGGAGTCAGCGGTCTGAAAAAGTTGTTCTTTAAACAAGTGTTTATTTTTAACAAAATATTCCTCATAGAGGAACAAAAGGCTTAATTTTATTAATATTTTTAACAAAAAATACTAGAATTGACACAATTAATTTGTACACACAGTCGTGGCAGCATTAGAGCTTTTTGAAAGTGTCTGTTAATAATCTCACTCTCCTGTGGATTCCAGGCTACAGCTACATAGAGGGATGTGAGATTGATGAATAACTCCCAAGCATGGAGCTTCCGGCAACGCCCCCACTGAATTGGTGGGCTCCCCAATTAACCACCTCAAATACATCATCTACCAACACTTCCTGTCCTTAGCTAGTAGAAAGTGGACGGACCAAGGACAAATAAGTGTAAATTGTCTAAACTAGGGCCTCCTTCATGAAAGGCAGGATAGATGATCTCCTCAAAAGAAACTAGAAGAACTGCTAGTCTCGTAATACCGCCTTGACACTCACTCAGAGGAAAGTGTGCCTCATTTTCTTTGTGCCTATCGGGCACTAGTCAAAATAAGACATATCGCGTTCGCAAACCTTTCCCTAGTGACCTCTCCGAAATCGCAAATCAAAATACAAGAATATAATCAAATTCCTATACTCCACAGATTGGGTATAGCTAATCCAAACAACCCAGGTCTACGAAGTGTGGTTTCAAAACGTGCGTAGCCCAATGCCCTACTTGTATCCTGATTGACCCCAACCGGGTAGCCACTTAAGCCAACCAACCAATCTCCTCCGATTTCTCTTAGAGCTAAATGACCTTTCTAATTTGGTTGAAACGAGTGGAGCTGGAAAGTTTAAGAACAGGTATACCCCCTGATAATTGACATGAAGGAGGTGGAGCCGTGAAATATGAATGTTGCAAACTTCGAATACCAACTGAACTTAAGAGTCAACCCACCAACCCACCACGGCTGTCAGACGTATCCACACAATGGCCCACAATAGTTATTGACATCTAGCAATATTTTGTCGTCCACATTCAAATCAAATAAATATCCCTGAGCCATTAATCACAACAGATATACCATTTAAGCTGCCCCCTGTGAAAACCCAAAAAGTCAATTAGTACCTTTTAATATGTGCACCATCCACTATTTGTCCGCTCTAATCAAATGGGATTCACGAACGAAATTGTTTCCAAATCCCAAATTCAATTGCGATTGAAGTGTTTCCCATCGCACATGCAAAAAATCACCATTGATCGCCATCAAGTTAAGGATTAAAAGGATACACTGAATACGAATACGTAGCGTATGTAAATATTCAACAAATTCCCCGCAACTCCCACTTCTCATTAAACCGGGTTCTATTCCACATCTAACGGTTGAGTTGAAGGAAAGGAATTTAGAACATAAACTAAGGCAGGGAACAGCTTAAAAGCCAACATTAACACAGAAAATAAGTCACCGTGAATACAATTGAGATCTAATCAAACCGTCAAGGCATGGAAGAACAAAAACCAGCCAACGCTGTCGGCAAGGCAAGACCCATGAAATCTTCTTCACAAGCAATTTGTCAACCTGAACACATTTCGTCGTGTTCATGGTTACAAAACACCAAATAGTTGCATTTTCGCTCCGGGGCTTAATTTAACCCCAACTGCCGACATCGCCGCTCCAGCGGATGGCAAGTACAATTGTCTTGGCGGAGCTGAAACAAGCCGCAATTCGAGTGCGCCCAGAGTCGAAGTGAATCAACTCCTCGCTTGGTTTCCGCATAATTACTGCAACGATTTCATGAAGGTGGGTGATTTATTCCCCAACTACATGATAACAATCAAATCCAATTGTCTTACAAGAGACAATGGTGTATGGCGACAGGTGGTGCGGTCGGGGTAAGTTGGGCGGCGGGTGGGTAAACTTTTGATTGCTGTCTAATTTCAAGTTTAATTAAGTTGAAGAGATGGTATGGTATGGTAGAAAGTTTTTGAGGCAGCCAATGGTTTTGCGTCGGCTCGTGGAGACATTAGATGCGTGTGTGGAACTGCGGTTAGTGTAGTCATGGATGTCTAAAGTTACGATGTACTTCGACTCTGCAATCATTTCTGTGGACAGATCTGCCATGGTTTAAATAGAATGCGAAGTTGTGAATTTGGAATTGCTACAGGTGTCGCAAGTGGGATACAATTCTGAGAAGTTACGCAAATCTTAAACGACAACATGGTATGCTTGATGGCTGCAATGGTTAGGAAGGATGTCGAAATACACGACGGGAGTAAGGAAGAAGTTCGAGCCTCAGCATCTGATAGGGAATCACTTAGACTTGCGCAATTATTTCCAATTAAGGGCAAAGTTTCAAAGTACCACAGTCAAACAGAATCGGGGAACACACGCTTCGGAATGTGGCCGACATGTTAGAGAGAGAGAGTTCGTCGGTTCTAGTGCGAAGACACCAACTGCCAAGTATGAAGCCAGGCCTATGTTTGATGTAGTGAGACTCCTAGTTCTACTTAAGTTCCGTGATTCGATTCTTCGGCAAACCCTCTATATAGTCGCTGGATATCTAGATGTATGCAGCAGAGACTCACACATCGGGAGACATATAATAGTCGACACTACTAGAGGATACCTTCAAGGAGAATGTCTGATGTGGAGCTTGGTAGTAGACGAGCTTCTAGAAATACTCACAAACCATCAATCATACGGTTGACATAGTCACCATAGCCAGGAGCAGGAAGGAGACACTATGCGAAATCATCAAATGGGGAATAATAATAAATAAGAAATGAGGCTTGTCGGTTGAGTTAAACCTAAATCCGGAAAAAAACTACTATAGTATCTCGGGCACAACACTACACTCCAGGGGGTCCACTAAATGAAGTTAAACACACAGAAAAGGTAACCAGGAAAGCGACGCGTGATGCAATGACTTGTGGGCGTGATGTGATGACTTGAGGGCAAATGGGGATGTAGTCAGCTATTGTCAGACCAAACATTACATATGGTGCAATAGCATGGTCCCAAAGAACCAACTTGATCGGTGCAATTGAGACAATCAATAAGGTTCAAACTTTGGCATGCCTCTATATTAAAGCTTACATTAAACCGAAAAGAAAAACCCCTCAACTGCCCCAACTACCGAGAGATAAGTATTCTAAACATAGCTTACAAGTTGCAAGTTACAAGTTCTTCTCTCCCGGTTTGTGTGACCGCCTGAAACCATTCGTGAATAAGCTGATAGTAAACCTGATCCTTGGCAGACCGGTTTCAAGCCAGGGAAATTCACCATGGACCAAATCTTCATAGATCCTGAAAACGACACAAAAAATGCAGATCGACACCCATTACTTATTCGTCGATTTCAAGGCCGCATATGATAGACTGCATAGAGACGAGCCAAAAAACGCCATGTCTAGTCTTGACATTCCTGCCAGACTCGTCAGACTGAGTAGGATAATGATGATGAATTCTCGCGGCTGCATAAAGGTTGGTAATGAACTCATAGAGACCTTCAATGTCAAAAAAGGATTTAGACAAGGCGAATGGCTGTCATGTGACTTCTTTAACATCATCCTGAGGAAGATCGTGCATGACTCACTAGCCAACACAAGCGGCATGATCTTCCACAAGTTCGTACAACTGGTAATACGCGGATGACTTCTGCGTGAGCTTAGCTGCAGCCCGAAAAATTCTTCGACTCTGAGAACGTTCACGTACAGGGTTGAAGGGGACCTCAATATAAGAATTCACAAGACTGCCACTTTTAAGACGAAGAAGATTCCAAAGGACTACCACTCTTGGCCATTCCGAAGGACGACGTGATTGGAAAATTCAATGTCCAAAACGGTTTTACCATTAACCTCAGCACAAAAAGAACTGGACCCATGAATTCACAGTCCAGAGACTGAGCAGCAATAGAGTAGATCAAGAACTGATGAAGGAACAGGCAGGCAGGAGTATTTGGACCGAGGACAAAGTACTACGAATCCAATTGTGACATACCAATAAAGTCGGACAGTTGGGTCACTATCTTGGCACTAGATCATCAAATCCGAGCTTGTATGAGAATGCCTACAGAAGCCTTAGATTTGAGCAGGAGGAACAGAATGAAACTCTGCTAGGATGATCTGGCCTACTCCCTAGCTAGAAAACTCACAGTCTCGGAACCAATCTGTAGAATTGAAGCCGATAGAACTACTCTCATTCTCAGATTCCTAAAGGGAACTGGCTTAGAGATTTCTCAAGAATAAATCTCTTCCACCATGCGCAACAGGAGTTCAGTCAACCCTGTAAAGAACTGCTTGTGAGAGGAACTCTTAAGAAACCAAAAGTATGAAAAGGATGCACAACATTTCTAAGGGCCGCGGTACAATAATTAGGTCCATGGTTCGAATCCGGAGATACCAACTTACATTTCCGTACCCCCCGTGTATTTAGCCACGGAGGATGGTAAGGACGAAGCCAAGCCCAAGTTGTTTGACGTAGTGAGACTCATAATCCCACTTAACGTCCGCTGTTCAAGTCCAGAGACACCAAATTACATTTCCTTTCATCACCTCTATGTATTGACTGAGATTACTGAAGAAGTTGCTTGTTTTAAATCCGTAATGCCTCTCTCAAGTTAGGTAGATAGGCAGGACTGCTAGTGAATTTACCAGCACTCTGTTGGTCCATTGTGATACCCACAGTCAGACTACTACCACTGCTTTGAAAACCAGATAAAAGCGTTTTAACTTTGCTCACACCGGGACTCGAACCGGAGACCCCGGTAACCAGGGGCAGGCACTTAACCAACTGCGCCATCTCTCAAGTTAGTGGCAACTCTCCGCAAGAAGCCAAACCCGTAGCGAGGAAAACGAGACCGATATTGCTTAATAGGCAGGTCCCCATAATTTTAGAACATGTTCATGGACAAATTCAACCGTTTCACGAGAAGCTGTGAGCGGAATTGTAATTGCTGTGCGGTGCCACTGAGCTGAATATTTTTGATAAATTCCTACAGAAAATAACTATACTTTAAATTCCGTTGAACCCTTGTGTTGTTGCTCATCTCAAGCAAGGAGTTTCGGTTTCCTTCCTCCCGTCACGTGTTTGTGAAGAATACGCAGCGTCTGCCATGACAATTCCTGCATTCGCTAATTGACTATCCATGGATGTAAATCAAGGAGAAACTTCTTTCATCTGACTCCACATGTGGGGGTGACAACAATACTCAGCCACAAACCGAGTACAATACTGGCTCGGAAAAAAAATGCACAGAAATGAATAAAAAAATAAAATGTCCAAGAGTATCTCATAAATTTGCGCTCATTTACAGCTTATTCATTCTTTCAGCGGTTCCATTTAAAAGTTGTCATCGTTGGAGATTTATAACTTTTCCCACTGCTCGTGCAGGATCCTTCCTTCATCTCCCTGGTCGCTCTGTTGTACAGGTTGTGCACAGAAAAAAGACGAGAACTGGCACGTTATCCACCGAGTGTGGGGTGATGTCCTATGGAAACAGAAATATGTGCACAGTGATTGGGCAGCTTATGGGTCATTTGTTGGGACAATCTCATACACGGATTAAAATGCAAAAAAAAAAAACGAGGTGAACACCATGGAGACACATCAAAGTGCATTTTTATGAATTCTTACATAAGGACACCCAGTGGAATCATGAAATATTGCTCATCTGTCGGCTGGGGCGGGGGGGAAGTTCACATGCGCTTATTGTTAACTTTGCATGATATTCACTGGATACAATTCACCATCCTCTTTTATCCACACATGACGTTAATTTTTGTGCAAGTGGACTATGTGATGGTTGACGGATTGGCTTTCAGGGACTTATTGGAACAGTGCAAATGGGGTGAGATATCCGAGAAAAGAGATGCTTAATGAATTAATGTGTAAGCACGTCGATGTGAAATTACAATCATGCAGAATGTAAGTTTGTTCCAATATGTGTTGCTTTTTCCAGTGGCTCTTGATCTTTTATACAGTGGACGTCCAGTATATCGAATGATATATTTTTTTTGGTTGCTCACTAATCACAGATTATTTACACTTTTTATAATATGGTAACTATAATATATATGCGTTGCGCGACAGTCCGAGGAGGATCTAGGCCTAACCTGGTTGCTGAGAACCAAATTTGTTTGCGTGGTATTGCTCATTCACGAGTGGAAGGGATCTACAGCTTTATCTCAACTCCGAACGGCGAACTTGAGACGCCTTTTTCTAGACAAGTTTGAGTATACTGTTTGAGCATTTTCAGTGACTGAGGTGGATGCGTGAATTATGAAAGTTGGTAATTTGGGGACCTGGCACCCAATGCGTAGGAATCGACGCACAAACCTACAACGCCTAACGACTATTTTTTTTATAATAATAACAATACAATAGTTGTGGCGCTAGAGCACGTAGAGGGCCAAGAGTTCTAATTCTGTAACTTGTATTATTCTTGAAAGAAACACAATGTAATTTATTACATTTTTAGTGTGTACCCTAGTGTGTTTGACAATCAAACAGAACTGCCCTCTGTCTTACAACCAACATACTTAACAATGCAGCCAGATACAATAATTGTAACTTTAATTGATGACGCCACAAATGACAACAACAAACTTTCTTTGACAAACGCTGTCTCGATTCCCGCCTTTCTTGATGCAACTCCAACGTGTATGCATACTTTTGAACGTGTTGTATCGCGTGGTTTTAGCGCGACTTGTGACAAACGGTTTTTATGAACAGCTTTTCTTAGGTCATCGAGGAATTTATTTAGTATTGTAATGTATTCGTATGAACATGTATGTAACTCAGAGTCTAGCTTTACAGCAACTACTCGTATTGTGCCCGCTATTTTTCTCTCACGAAAGGAAAGTGAATATTAACTCAAAATTGAGTTTGTGTCTTACATATGTTCATGTTCTTTTATTTGGAATTTGATACAACTTACTTATCATGCCGGCGACACTTGGGTGATAGCCTGAGCAATTGCTGCTTTCCATCGCAAACGATCGAGGCTACTAGAAAGGCTACTAGAAATATCAATAGGTTGCAACATCAAGACCAAGCTATCTTCGTTCGGTCTAAGTGTTCTTCTTAAACCAAGAGGATTAGATTCGAAGATCCTCTCTTGTGGAATATGAAAGAATAAGCAACAAATTCCGAACAACTTAAAGTTGACAAATAATGCCCCATCGAAGACAATCTATTCCAAAAGGAGTGTTTCCAGACATGGAACATAATTTGTATAAATCATCTATTCAGCACTGATGTAACGACATTCCAAAAAGAAGTTAGGCCATTATTTAAAGAGTTACGGCCTGCGTTAAAAAAATTTAAGAAACGGTTTTGAATTCCTTTTCTCAAGCAAAAGTTATCATCGCTGGTTTTCTTAAGCCGTTCAAAACGGATCTATTGGGTGTGATCTGTAACGCCCATCGGACCTGGCTTTTCTGGAAGTTGTTTTTTTTTTTTGTTACTTGGTGAAAATCTTCAACAAGTAGTGTCAGATTTTTACTGATTAAAATCACCCTTCCCTTTTGGTTTTTCAGTGCTACAACTAAGTTTCCTTATCTAGTAGCTTACATTTAAGGATATTTTCGAGTGTTGCAGATAGACCTTCTAAATCGAGCGGTCTCGTAGGCTGGAGTCGGCGTACTAAACGTCTCATGTCCAAAGTTTGGAGGATGGCATAGTCACAATGACCACGAAATCTGATACTTAGCTTTCGAGCGGAGTTTGTTATTTCTTCGTCGACGGTAGTTATCCATAGGTTTATTTTGAAAGGACTGAATAAATGCTCTGTTATTTGCTTTGGTGCAACCCCATAGTTGTATGCCGTAAGCCCATATAGGCTTCAGTACTTGCTTGTATAACAGTAGTTTCTTGTACATGCTTAACTTGGAGTGCCTTCCAAGCAATCAGTACATTTCTCTAAACCGGTGTTCGAGCTCATTCCGTTTCTTTTTACGTGGGCCTTCCACTTGAGTTTCGCATCGATAGTCATACCAAGAGAATTAATGTAAACTGGTCGATTTTCAATATTTCTGTAGGTAAAATTTATGTGCGTTTTGACCATTCGTTTATTTTGTGCAGAGCTCGTTGCAGTTTTTCAGTTGAGGACTCAACTGAACGTCTCGTTGCCAGGATCGCTGTGTGACCCGCAAATGTAGCCACAATTGTACCCTCAGTTTGAGGTATTGCTCTAGTGTACAACAGGTACAGTGTAGGGCCAAGGACACTCCCTTGAGGCACTCCTGCTCGGATCTCTTTAAAATCGGAGTATTCAGTTCCGTGTTTAACTCTAAATATCCTGTTATCGAGATAGGTAGAAGCCTGTTTAGTTTGTATTTCTCTGTTTCTCCTCTGATGCTCCTTCAATTTCATTCGTTATTCTCTACTGATGGTCAGGTATTAGCTTCCCTTAGATAAATTTTTGAATGCATTTTAATAACAGTTTTTCAAAAATTTTGGATATTATTGGTAAAAGCGATATGGGTCTGTACGACTTTTTGTTGTTCAACGGTTTGCCCGGTTTTGGAACCATTATCACTTCTGGAACCTTCCATGAGTCTGGAACATATAATAGCCTAAAGGAAGCGTTAGTTAAGTTAGTAAGTTCTTCAGGATTTGTCTGGTTTGTCCTTGTTGTTTTTTAGATTTTTAATTGCCTGGCAGAGTTCGTTTAGCGATACTCTTTCAATACTAGAGCTGTCAGATATAGAAGTTACACTTGGATCAACTTCCAACATTTGTCCATCAAAGGGCTGGAATGTTTCCTCCAAATGTTCGGCAAAGAGATCCGCCTTTATTTGATCACTTTTTTGGAAATTGATGAAACAATATAAATCTTAAATGGAGCCCGAGGATGGGATGTACTTTACAACTACTGCACAAATGTAATTCGTTATAGAAAATGTATAGTTGAAGAAGATTTGTAATGTTTATTGTATATATATATAACTTCTTTTTTCTCTTTTCAAAGCAAACAAAAAATATTTTCAATTTGGTAGAAGGCCATAGGCCAAAACATAAATAAAAGACTTAGATTATATAACTAATTAATGTAATGAATTTCAAATCGAAATAAAAGTCTTATAGACTAACTACCTTGTACCACAAGTATTGATATTGTTTTTGGCCTTTTCCAAAACCTTGAAAAGTTGTAGAATATTTGCTAAACATTTACGAAAAACAGCATTTTACTCCTGTGTAACGCTAAAATTCATCCATTGAATGAAAAGCTTCTTTAAGTAACATTGTATGGATATTTGGAAATGGAATTTAGGAAATGTTCATGCCGACCAATGCAACATCGTTAATACAACCAATGGACCAGAATGTCATCCCGTCTTACAAAACCCTATTACCGCAACAGCTGCGCTAGAAGAGTTCAAACTCTTTGATGGAATAGTACTTCTGGATCATGCCTGGAATGGGCTCTCGAATGTAATGCTTTCACTCTAGGGACTTCGACGAAGAGGATGGAATTCCACTTTCATTATTGCGAAAAAAGGAATAATATTTGGCAAGGCAGCGTACATTGAATCTCGTAAATCGTATTTTTCAGAGGTAATCAACTTTATTTTTTTACAAATCAGTCTCAGAATTGATGTTTTTCTTTATTCCAGCGTCCGTCTACAATTTTAGAACTAGAAACTTTGAATAAAGTCGATTCCAATCTACAAGAACTACCGTGTGTAGCTGTTGAATTGGACTCAAAAAGTAAAGATGAGCTGGAAGATGAAAGCCACATTCTCTGGAACAGACTAATAAATTATAAATTGTTTATTATTTAATTTGAATTAAATATAAATTTTTCTCAAACAAGCCAACAGAGAGGAGTCTTGAAATCAAAGCACCCCGAAGATTACTGGAGTGTACCAAGGGCAACTTGGTGAGGGACTTTCTGGTCTGCCCATGTCGAGCACAAACGCCAACGAGGTGCCGCTCGGCCGTCAAAGAGAAAGCGGAAACCACCATAGGCTACCTACCACCTCCGATAAAAAGCCCTGGTATGATTGCGAGCCTGAGCAAAAGAAAAGTGCAACCGACGAGGCATAACAAAGGGAGGAGAAAAAAACGTCTACGACTGAATAAAGGGTCTACCTGTAAATTATTTTATTTCGTATCTTTTCATTCAATAATAATAATAATAGGGCCAGCTGAAAATAGTGGCATATTATAAATAAGCCAGAAGCCTACGGGCTGTAGTCTCACCCATATTATTATTCCACATACGCAAATATACTTTTAACAACAATATTGCATAGGTTATAAATATTAGTGGGTCGCCGTGGCGTAGTGGGTTAGTGCGTCGACTCCTACGCAGAGGGTGCCAGGTTCGATGCCTGAATTTACCACCTTTCATAATTCATAGCTGATACCTCTTTCGATTCACTGACAAAGCTCAAAGAGTATTCCTGTCTAGAAAAAGCTTCGCCGTTCGGAGTCGGCATTAAACTGTAGGTCCCTTCTACTCGGGAAATAACAATAGCACGCACAACACGTGTGGTTGCTGAGAAGCTAGGCCCAGATCCGCCTCGGACTGTCGTGCTACCCATATTACTATTATTATTATAAATATATATATTTTCGTTATATAGAAAATTCGCTACATCGGTATTCGCTATTTTATACTGGACGTCCACTGTTGAAAAAATGATTAATTTCCTGTGCATCTAGGGCATAGAAGCACTGTCTGCATGACCTGCTACTGGCACTACTCCCCACAAGCTCTAACTCCCCTTTTCAATTAATTGCCCATGACTTCACATATCACCTTCACAGGCTCTTGGGCGCAAGGAACTATAACTTTGAGGTGCATCGATGCGATAAAAACGTCACTCTGACATTTACTAATTACAGCAGACCGATTACAATCTTTAATTGCAAAATGTCTTCAGGCCAATGGCGAAAAATGAGAGCAAACAAAAAAATTAATTTATTCCACCTTTTGACAGAAATTTATTGCTTGCCATTCTTCATAAGGCGAAGACAGAAACGAACAAAAAATAAAACAATTCACTTTGTCCCTTCAAGGCACAACCATGGGCCAAGGGAAAGACCACCCTCACCTGTGCTTCATTAAAACTTGACCCAACACCAACCTCGTCTCGAGCAAAAAAAGGACGAAAGAAGAAAGCGAAAACTTACAAAAGACACAACACGAAAATCCTTGGGTGACATATTGTGAGTACGCTCGGTTGCATCTGATGCACCGCAAGGACTTCTTGCAGTCGGTCGAAACAGAAACAGAAAAAAAAAAAAAAACAAACACTCATTCTTCTTTTGGTTGCAAATTTTTGCGGGCAAAGACCCTGGCTGATGATGGGGTGTTGGTAACATGTGGCCGAATCGGCATCGATCATCTTCACACAAAATTGACCAATTCGGTCGACGGCGTCTTCACTGCCGAATTGGGCCCGTTTGCTTGGACGGCATGGCGCACATGGCCACACCAGTTGTTTACTTGGGCAATGGCTGCCATTCGGAGTTAGCCCTTCTTACGTCTTTAGGGGCAGTTTTTTTTTTCTTCGTCTGAGTTCACAGATCCTTCGGCGGGCATATCTCTGCACCTTTATCGCATCATGTGTTACCGTTTGAATGCGGTTTTTTTTGTTCATATCGGCCGCAGCCGATATTCAGTGCAACTCGATCTCGATCACCGGTGCCACGTGCCGTCTGACCGAATTACAAAACAGTTGAGTTCATCTATCTGAAATTTCATCGAGACGCAGCCCTTTTTTGTATTTGGGGCAATTATTACGAGGCACTCACACTTGCGACGCATCCTGCGGCGGCGGCGCGCAGCCTGTCGACGACTACCTGTGCGGTATAACTGCAACAGCGGTGAATTGAATCTACTCGTACTATACATGTGGCTTGGTGATACCGACACTTGTGCCTTAGTCAATTCATTCGAAAGGAGTTTGGACTATTTTGGAGTTGTGGTCGTTTTATGTCAAGATTGTAGATTAGGAGGACGACTGGTGTCAGTGGCTGGAGTGCAGAAATTCGGTGAATTTCCGCCTGTTTAGAAGGGTTTACATAAGCGAAAGACTTGCAGTTCCATTGTGTCTTTCAAGTGACGGTTTGCCTTTGTTTCTTGGACTTGGCTACCGGCTTTCGCACTAGAAGACAGACTAACCATCCGATTGCCCATAGATTGCAGCCTGTCGCTCATTAAGGTCAGGTAAAGGGGAACGCCGCTACTGTCACATCAGAGGCTACGTAGATCCCACTCGAGGCCTTTCCTATTTAATGCAGACCAAAGCAAAGGCTCTGACTGTGGGGCAGCGCAAGATAGGACCTCCACACATAATGGCCCACACAAAAAGAGGGTGTGCGGCTTGGTGTGCGAAACTGGACACATCTGGCGGGGGATCGTGCAGGCTGAAGGAACATGTTCGTTGAGGTGGAGGTCCCTGATTGCGCACTAAGAAGAAGAAGGGTGAACACTCATATCCTTCCTGAATCATAGAGGCTTGATGTTTACTAAAAGAGTTAACATGCGTCATCGAGCTTCATTCAAAGTACACACACCAGATGACTCAGAGCTCCTCAGAGACTTCCACATTCATGAGATATCATTTGCAAGTGCCTCGACAACAACTTCAGGATTACCAGCGCACACACTTAACACCCCCTAAATTGGCGGCACTATCAAAACTTATTTTATAGGCTGTAACGCTTTAACATCCTTCGGCATGTGTTCGTGGTTCTGTAAGAAGGAAAAGAAAAAACTGAAAACATAAACAGATTTAACTTCTGTCACCAAGCATCCTGACACATGCCGTTTAGCAAGCCAATCGGACTGTCGTCGCCGCCGGCACACCACCATCGCCACGGCATTAATGCGGCACTGTGCTAACCGATTTTATTGACTCTTTCTCACTCGTATCCGCTCAGATCAAAATGAAATCATTTTTGGCCATAACTCTTAAGGCAGTCAAAACATTATTAAGCAATTTTTATGAACGCTGTAAACAGTCATAAATCGAATCCTCCGTCATCGATCTTCCTCACTGATGGCCGGTATGGTGTCGTGGATGGACCCTAGGACCCCTCCCCACAGCCATAAAACGAAAGAAAATTAAGGAAACGAAAGGGAATTTGTCTTCGGATGATTAATCGACATCCTTGCCCGATTCAAAGTGTGGCGCACATGTACCGAAATGCACTTTCGAGATAAATTACACACGTTTCACCCTTTTTCCTTTGCTGCTGGTGCTGCTTGCCGCACGTAACAAAACCATTGGCTGGACCGCTACCGCTGCCGTCGTCGCCGTCGTTGCCGTTCCGCCAAGGAGGTTGCCATTGCCATCTCTCCCCATAAAGTGACCCATAAAAATGATTTATCCCCGCTTGTGGGATCAGCACTTTTGATTTTTATTCTCATCCCTTTCATTGACTGAATGGCGGCGCGGCGCGGCGCGACGTAGGCGACGCACGACGGACTGTGAAGGGTAGTTGGAAGAGGAGCAAACGACGTATATGTATGGACTAAATGTTATCCCAGAATTGGGAAGTCCCTCCTTATGTTGCCATTTCACGGAAGGCCAACCAACCGACCCAGAACCGATGACAGTTCATCTCGGTCGTAAATCCGACGAGTGGATGCGGCTCCTAAATTATAATGAGAAACTGGCGGATCGATTGGATGCGAAACATTTTGGGTAGAAGGCGTCATAAAATTTCATATTTATGACGTATGAACCTATTGACACGTTGACTGCTGCTGCCTCTGACGAAGTCGATACCGACGCCGCGGCGATGACGATGACGACGCCATCCACTGCTGCTGCTGTTGCTGCTGGTGCGGCTGGCACACGGCAAAGTGTCAGAACTGAATTCGTAGACCGCAATCGTTGATCTGGGTGCCTGCATACATATGTGTGTTCTGGTTCTGGTTCTGGTTGTTGCGGTGGGTGCAGCTGTTGCGGAACCCAATGCCCATGGTGTGTGCTTGAACCTCAGTAATTTTCGATTTTTATTATCCTTTAAGAATCGGTGACAACAAATTGGACAAGCGGCAAGCGACTAGCATATGTTTCACTTTTTTTTTTCTGTTTTCCCATCTCAAGGATATCCGATAGGATGAAAGTGAAAAATGTATGGTTACTGGTCGTGCTTGCGTCACTTTCCTTCTAATCACTTTCCAAATTGTTGAACACCATCCATGTCTGTGGGTGCGAACAGTTGTTGGGGTGTCCGATGGTGACCAGCAAGAGGTGGCTTCTTTTCGGTTTCAATTTGTCAGTGACATTGATATGGGCGCTACTGATGGGATCTTTGTTTTCACTTTCATTTGGAAACCTATTACATCGTGGACAAATTGGTTTTGGGGATTCTCTTGAAGGCTGACAATATGTTTGTGGCTTGTCAAATTGTACAGAAGGATCGGTGATGGCTGAAGGAGTGGGGTGGGAGACTATTCTAAGGATGTGAATTTCCAACTGTCATTCCGACTTCCATCTCAGTGTAGAGTCTTTTAGGAAGAGACTATAGTGATTAAAGAAATCCTGTCCTGGCTGAAAATGATTTAATGTTGGTTACAAATATTGTCATCTACTCAGACAGGCAGCGATAAAGTCTCTAAGTGCAGTCACATTTCACTCCAAGATTCAATTGCCGCCTTTCTCTTAATGAGGTGGCCAAGTATGTCAACATCCTACTCATTTGTCTGTTGGGACAGTGAGATCCCAGAGAATTGCGAAGTAGACGAACTCGCTAGAAAGTTTACCAACAACACTTTCCGCAAGGAGAACCGCAGCACAGTGGTTCTAAAGCCGAAAAAAATAACAAAAACGAAATTTGTCATAAAGTGGCGATTAAAATTAGATACATCATTTTTTGTTTCTTGTGGTTTTTCATAAATAAAATTGTCTCCTTACTAAGGATTTCCTGAGCTGAAATTGCCTTTAATTACTAAAAGATAGAGGCATCAGTGAAAGAAGCCGGCTGAATATAAAACAAGAACCAAGCCGGTCTCATGTATCCAGTTATGAACGTTTTAATTGTTTCTTCCTTCTTTTGTGCATTTATCGTTAAGGCTTAAGCTTGGAGTTTCATACATTATGATATATACAGTGGAGTCTCCCTAAGTCGAACTCTCAATAAGTCGAAACTCTCTCTAACTCGAACAAATTATGGTATCGCTTGACAATTCGACTTAGGGAGACTCCACTGTATTCTGATTTTGGCATCATACTAAGCGCAGCCAAAAATTACTTTTTTATTTCAAAATTTTAGATATATAAATTTAAAAAACTAATATAAAGAAATATATGAAAAATATTCTGAACAACATGGTTTTTCATTGCATCACCTAGCACAGAAAATCGGCCTATGTCATAGCACCGTACATATGGTATTAACAAAGAAAAAAAAAACTGTTGATCCTCTAATCTTATTGAGACCGGCTTAGGAACCTGGGCCTCAACCAACAAGCCTCTCCAGCTAGCCAGTCTCCAGTGTCGCACGCCAAGTTGGTTGAGGTCCTTCCCCCACCTGGGTGCGCCAACTTAAACGCGGGGGTCCTCTGTTGCGTTGTCCCACGGGTTCGGAGTCGAAGATTCTTCGGGGCGGAGCTGAGTTGTCCATACATTTAACATGGCCTAGTTATCTAAGGTGTTGGATCCGAAGACGCCTGACTAGACTCATGTCGCTGTACAGTTCGTGGTTGAATCTTCTCCTCCAGAAACCGTCAACGCAAACAGGACCAAAGATCGCACGCAGAGCTTTTCTCTCGAAGAGACCAAGGACTTCCTCATCCGCTTTTGAGATTGTCTATGCCTTCGCGCCGTACAGCAGGACTGGGATGATCAAAGTTTTGTATAAAGTCAGCTTGGTCCTTCGAGAGATGGCTCTACTACTCAATTGCCTCTTGAGTCCAAAGAAACAGCGGTGGGCAAGAGTTACTCTGCGTTTGATCTCGGTACTGATGTTGTTCGTGTTATTTACTGCGGAGCCGAGGTAGACGAAGTCCTTGACTACCGCGAAGTTATAGCTGCCCATTGTGACGCTCTGTCCAAGACGTACTTGGTACTTCGTTTTGCTCTCATTCACCGCTAGACTCATTTTAGCAGCTTCCGCCTCATTGACGGCTCGCTGTGTTCTGCCAATCACGTCAATGTCATCCGCGTATGCTAGCAGTTGTACGGACTTCTGGAAGATCGTGCGTCTAGTTTCAGCGTGTGAGTATTGCACGATCTTCTCCAGGATGATGTTAAAGAAATCACATGACAGCGCTTCACCTTGTCTAAGACCTTTTTTGACATTGAAGGTCTCGGTTACGGTTCGTTACCGACCTTGAGGGAGCAGCGAGAATTCTCCATCGTCATCCTGCACAACCTGACGAGTTTGGCAGGAATGTCAAAACTAGACATGGTGTTGTATAGCTCGTCCCTATGCACGCTGTCATATGCGGCCTTGAAATCGACAAAAAGGTGGTGGGTGTCGATCTGCATCTCTTGGGTCTTTTCCAGGATCTGCCGTACTGTGAAAATCTGGTCGATGGTGGACTTCCCAGTCCTGAAGCCACACTGATATGGATCAGGTCCAGGTTATTTATAAACGGCTTCAGGCGAGTACACAAAACGGCAGAGAAGATCTTGTAAGCGATGTTCAGGAGACTTATCCTTCTATAGTTGGCGCAGTCAAAGGGATATCCTTTCTTGTGGATCGGGTAAACGATACTGAGATTCTACTCATCGGGCATGCTTTCCTCCGACCATATGCTACAGATGAGCTG
Organism: Eristalis intricaria; assembly: GCA_964034865.1. NCBI lineage: Eukaryota > Metazoa > Arthropoda > Insecta > Diptera > Syrphidae > Eristalis > Eristalis intricaria. The sequence goes on along the minus strand of OZ035875.1, from coordinate 88,100,018 downwards.
GGGCATGCGAAAGATTTCAGCGGACAGTCCGGCCGCACTGGCGACACTCGCTAGAATTGCTGTGGTCGCCACTATAAAGAATAAAGAACTCAAGACTTTCGGAATAAAATATATAAGTTTAGAAAAAAATGTAGGCCCGACTAAATTTCTGCAAAGAACATTAATAGTGATTTGTAGAAGACTGTAAGCGAGTCAAAATAAACCCGGCCCAATCCAACGGAAACATAAAATTTCAATCAAATCTGTTGTAAGGAACCAATTTTATTGATGAAATTCCAGAAAAACTAAAATTATGTATCGAGTTTTTATCGCTACTGTATGTAGCATTTTTTTTACTGATACGTGCCTGGCCTATGGTTTTTTCCCAAAATTTGGGGAAGTTACGTCAAGGGATATGGGAAAGCTCCAAAGTTACCTTTTCTTTTAGTTTTGAAATTCATGTACTTTCTCGCAGTAACTCGCTTGTATAAAAAGTGGCATTAACAAGTGATCAACAGTCTTAAAAGTATTTAGCTAACTATTCTGTGAAGAATGGTATCCACCATAATCCGCCCAGAGACGGAGTTTACAAAATGTGTATATATATAATTATAATTTTTGTAAAGAGTGCAGCTAGGACTATATTTTTAAGGATAAGTAAGTATTTCTTTTTCGAATTTAATGAATCGATTGTACCATCTACATCCGGAGAGACTTGGCAGCATTTGTTGGTCGATTGTCCTGTCCGATCGTTGTTTCAAAACAATAAATTTATCATAGCTGAGTTGAGTTTCTTGTAATAAACTATAATTATCGTTAAACGGTGGACGGAGCTGAGATATTTAATCCATAAACTAGGATCCTACAAACCACTTTGGCCGCAAGTCTTTTAAGTGTATCATTACGTTCAACTCAGCTGCACTTAATGATGAAGTTATTCATCAAATACCGATGTAATCGGATCTCTGGATTACAAATTTAATGTTTTAACTAAAAACAAGTGGTTAACAAGCGTCGACTCCTACGCAGAGGTTCCCAGGTTTACCACCTTTGATAATTCACGGCTCCACCTCTTTCGAGTCATTGACAATGCTCAAAGAGTATTCTTGTCTGGAAAAAGCTTCTCAACTTCGCCGTTCGGAGTCGGCATTATGCCTGAAACACAATAGTGCGCTGCGCCAGCCGATTTCATGTTACAATGACGCACTGCGTTGAAATAAATACTCAATTTATCAGCTGTTCTCTCACTCATCTACTAGATGAAAAATATTTCCGTCTTTCTGCATACACTCATTTGAAATTACTTTTGTCGTTAAATTATTTTTAATCAGCTGTTTTCGTTTCTTAAATGACAGTTGGTACAAATTCCTCTCAATTTGGAAGAAAACTCTCAATCTGGGAGAAAATCTCTCTCACAGCGCACCCCTCTGTCAAAAAATTTTCAACACGTTGAATAATGATATGCGATGGACTTACGTTTTACGTTTTATTACAATCCTCTCAATCTCTCTCATTATTCACTGACGCAGGTCGACGCTGTATTTTGTGCTTGGCCATTGAATTGTGTGTGTTGAAAGCCAACGCCAGTATAAATACCATATTCTGAATACATATTTTGAATAAGGTTAAGATTTATGAAAAAAATTTAAAAATCTTTGTTTCCATTTGCTTTGCAGAAGACCGCTTGGCAATAGTTTTATCCCGCATATTTTGCAGTTATATCATTTCTTAAATGGTGAGATCAATTTGTTATGCCTTCCACAAGCATGTGGTAAAGGACTTTATTAATTCTTCTAATATCACTTTGGGCTGTGTACAACTTTCATTTCCGCACTATCACCCGAAACTTCCTCTTCTTGGGCCTCTACGTTTTGCAGACTTTCGGGGATCCATTCAGAGATGTCATCGCTGCCGAAATTCTGGTTTAGAAACATTTGGTCAAACATTGTTGTACAGTCAGGTCTTTCTGATAAAATTTGATTCCGAATTAAATGCAAAGGAACACAGTCTTCTCCTCCCAGTGATGTGAACTTTTTGCCAGAATTTAGGAAATGTAGTCGCTTTCAATTCCTTCCACGCACGGAACTTTGTCTAGACGATTTATGTTGTCGTCAGCAGTTATCCCTTGCTGTTACACTGCATAGTAAGACGTAAATACATATGTTTATGAATGCTGGTAGATATTTTGAGTCTTACAGTTTCAAAGTTGTGTAATTGAATCTGCATTGTACATATTTGTCAATTGCAAGACTTAATACGACATCAAAGATGAGACTAAAAAGAGATTTTCCGCATTAAAAAGCTTTTTTATATTTTCTTTTATTAAATAAAATTAGTTTTATAGAATAATTTTTGAGCTACCTCTACAATTTTGGGTCCATACCACGAGCTCACACCATTTCAACTATGTTTCCAATCGGTTTACTGGTTTAAATTTTACAGAGTATTTTCCGGGCTCCCATACAAAGTGGACCACTGTGCAACGTGGCGCCCACTTTTAAGCATCTACAGCTTGAAGCGCTTATAAACATAGATGGTGTTCTGGCACTGGGTGTATCATCACAAAACAAATATGGCCAACTATTAATCCAAAACGCTCACGCAACCTGGTCAGAATGAGCACGCCGAATCTTAGAACACTCATTGGCCTCATAACCGATCATTGTGCCATTAGCATTCCCGCTTCCAAACTATGATGAATGAATTTAGCAGAAGTTGCAGGGATGAAGATGAAGATGAAAGCATTATACACCTTCTTTGCAACTCCAGTGCCCTCTTGGACATTCCATATTTTTATGACCTGACAGAGTCAAGTAATGTTGGCATTAGTCATGTTCATCGCTGCAGATTAGGATATTCAAGATCCTTGTGGTAACACAACGGTCCTACTTCGGCCTAAGAGTTAGGCTGTTAGATAGTCAGCCACTCCAACCTATTCTGAGTTACCAAAGGAGGCACTGGAATTATCGACGTTTTAAGAGACGTGGTAAAATTTAATTATTCCCCTCCAAACTAATGCCAAACCCCAACCACGGCATCCACATAAGCCTCCGCTGAGCGAATTCCCACAAAAAAATTAACATCATTTGGCATCCAAGTCACAGTGCCACCCAAATCGTCAAAAAACCATTCCCATCGCATCTGCACGCACCATCGCCATTCCACGCACAAGATCTTATGCTAAAAATTGCAAATTCAAAATAACCAATCGCAGGCCACCAGATGTACACGCACCAAAGATGCTGCGCAGTATGCCACTCGTCCAGTTGAAGACTCGCATTAAAATTAATTTATTACTCAAAATAAGCAAAACACCCTGTTAATGATAACTCGTTTAACAAGATCACCATATGCCTTGCAGTGTGTTGTCAAAAAGTGAATTGTCATCCGCGTCGCTGGGGACCTGGGCAGTGTGCTGGCACCGTGCGGACAGACATCAAGGAGGCAGCGAACAACTGAATGACCGACGAAGACACGGTACACGGAGACAAAATGCCTGAATTGAAAACCAGCTCATTGATCAAGCCTGGCCAATGGTGCCATCATCATCATTATGATCGTCAACAACACCAGCATCATCATCATCGTCGTCGTGGCCCTTCTGTGATCGTCATTTGTATTGGCCGCGGACCAATAGTCATCACAACAAAACCCACCGATTGGTGTTTTGGTGTTGTTGTTCTTTAGTGGCTCCCTGTTGAGATGAATACGAAGTGCTGATCGCAACGAGCACCGTTTATAGCGCAAATAAAAACTCCAACAACCGAATGAATGCGACAGGTTGTGTGCTCTGCTCGACCGGGGCAGGCATCCAAAAAGTTTATCTCGTTGATGTTGTTTGTGTTTATATTAAAAGGGGCTCATCGGCGGTGGGGACGGGGGAGATGAACAAATGCCGAAACAGCGAAATGCGATGGATTGCACCTGTCCGCAAGAGACACGCGTTTCTTGTAGTCCTAAAAGAATGCGAGGATATGAATTAAAATTCCAAAGAACCTGATTTTATGCAGCATTTGTGCGTTTTGTGTTTTGTTGTTGTTGCTGTTGCCGCTGACTGTGCAGCGCAGTTAGGAACGGAAGAAAGGATCGTTTGCATTTGGATACAGTGGGTGTTGAAAGTTTGGATCAAGAGTTTTTGTGAAATTTAAGAAGTAGGAATCACACGGACTACAATGTTTGACACTGATCGAAAATGGTCGCCTAGGTTACGGTATGAATTTTGTTCGGGCGCATGACTGTTAGGTTGCTGGATTAATGGAAACAGGCGGGACTCGGTGGGAAATTAAGTGTTAGGTGTTCCAGATCCCATGATGAAAGCACCATTGTTGTCGGCGAATGTTTAACTTTATCGCACGGGTCTATTGTGAACTGCCTACTTAAAGGTTCGTTCATAATGAATGTATGGAGAGCCAAGCCAACTTAAGCAATGTCTTAGGCTATGATCATAGATCATTAATAACCACTTCATCAGTTTCGTTAAGTTTTTTTTTTAAGTTTCGTTAAGTGTAGTTAACATTAGTTTCTTTATGTGACTGTGAAATCAGTCGTCTCTTGCAGTTTTGCGTGAGTTTCCAGACCCGTTATAAATTGTCTTTTCGTTCAGTTTTGACATAAGCTTAAGTTTACTCAAGTCAATTATCGTAGGGCCTTATATACAGCAGGTACAATTATTCGGATGAATAATTTCCAAATTCTCCATAGAGCCAAGCCCGTCGTCACATTTAAACCAAAATGTGACGCAGCACTAGAATTTATTACATATCAACTCATAATGTTCTGAGATACACTGCCAACTATTAAAATCCCCAAAATTCAGTGGAAAAAATTAATGTTTTATTTTCGAAATTAAAAAAGAAATATCGATTCAACTGCTTACGGATACAATGCACGTATTCTGGATATTTACTTTTGAACCACATTGTTCTACTCGTGGAACATTCCATAGAAATGTCGATTTTAAATCGGACGCACGCGTACGTGCATCTTGATCAATGTGCATCTGAGTCAAATGAATTCCGGGGCGGCAATCCAGTCAATGTGCTGAAATAAAAACCACTTACCGTGATCTTTAATGCATCAAATGGAACACGGACTATTGCCAGTGGTAGTGGTAGTAGTAGTCACCTAATGCCCGGGCCGACGACACGGCCGGGGCTGCTGCGCTGCCTACTGCCTACTGCCGAGGAAATGAAATCAATTTTAGAAACGAGTTCCATTAAATGGACATGTGCACGAGGCACGTCGCTATATCAACATAACACACCACAACACTCCTGATAACTGTGAATGCTAGGAATGTGCAAGAATTCCTGTGCGATGCTGACAAGAACTGCTATTCCTCACAATGTTTGGGATGTTCGCTTGATGAAAGAACGTGAGGGGAAAAGAAGCCTTCAGCAAATACGAGTATGCAGTAACTGAGAGTGATGGGCTTTTAAATTGTGTGCAAAAGTGAGAGTTGGAGAGAGTAGACGTGGTTTTTGTGCGTAGCTTGAGAACTTCATTAGGTTGCATGACCGCAAGGTCTGGCCAAGCGTATGAGCAGATGAGAATGCGATGTGGGCATGTCACATTTGGTAATTATGACAAACCGCGAAGACATTTGCGTGTGCCGGTACATTTGCATTGTATCGGTCCGCTGATGGCGTATGTTCAGCCAAAGTAAGACATTTAGGATTCAAGGGCAGATCTGTACTTATTGCAATGGCCCCTTTTAGATTTGACTGATTTCTAATGGCACTTCTGCTCTCGTGGATGTTGACTGGGACTCGTACAACAGAGGTCGCAGAGAGTCATCTTAAATACTTTTTTGTTGGAAAATCGAGAAAGTCTTCGAGAAATCTAGGTTCAGAAGAGTACTGGCATCGTGTATGTTCTACAGAATCAGAGCCAACTCCGACCCGAAGAATGTGGGCCTTTTTTTTGACACCCACTTTCAGGAAACTGCTACAAGTCAAAACCACGCATTTCGCAGCTCCAGGTGGTATTTCCCAGAAGAAATACAAAAGGTTGCAGACCTCATCCCTCCTTGCCAAGTGAATTTCTTTCAAGGATTTTTCAAGGCTAGCTTGTAGTTTGAGTTATCTCCACCCGCTCTTTCATGCAGTCTTGAAGTAGTACCAGACTTAAGATAATTTTAATGACTCTATTTTGGGGTACTTGTAACTTTTTCCATATAAAAGTATACTTAATAACTTATGTGGCAAAGGAGCCTTGGATAGTCTGAGCATGACCTATAGGTGACTACCATAGATTACGGTCTACGCGCACACCGCTTGCAGTCATCAAGACTGCCTGTATACCTGATGTTCGGTCTACCTCTACTTTTCGAATGAGGAGAATAAGTTATTTTGACACTGACAGCTGTTTCCTGCTCGAAAACTTGACAGAAAGTCCGTATCATATCTCCGCGTAACGAAATGAGACGCTTTCCACTTGAACAACTTTAGTAAATATTGAAAGGTTATTTCCAAATTGAGCGCAGTGTAGCCCAGTGTGTTTTTTTTTTAAATAAAGCACTCCCCGCGACTGCTTTAAGCAAGTTTGTGCAAAAAGCTCGTAAGACTGAAGTGCTAGTGGAAAACACTCATGGTCATCGTAGTGGCTGCTGTGGCCGAGAGCATCATTGAACCATTTTTCTTTGAAAATGAGACTGGGAACAACGTTTCGGTCAAAGGTAGGCGTTAGAGATCCATCCAATTTAACCTACTATTTTTTTATATTGAAATTGAATACATGAATTTGGGTGACCTCTGTGTGATGCACTCGGAACATACCACAATCCATATTTAACACACCAAATTCCCAAATCATGTTAACAGCCGTCTTGTCGACGTAAATTGGCCGCCTCGGAGTTGAGATTTTACCCCTTTGGGTTTCTTGGGGGGAACCGTGAAGGGCCAACAATACGAAAAGGATTCAAGCACTTAAGACCAATATCATCTATGAAATCCATGAGTTACAGCCCGTAACCATCAACAATGTCGTGGAATCTGCGAAAGCAGACGTGGCAGCCCCTTGAAAGGTGTTATATTTCATAATTAATCTGAATCTGTGGGGTCGCCGTGGCGTAGTGGGTAAGTACGTCGACTCCTACGCAGAGAGTGCCAGGTTCGATACCCGAATCTACCACCTTTGATAACACACAGCTCCACCTCTTTCGAGCCACTAGCAGTGCTCAAAGAGTATTCCTATCTAGAAAAAAGCTTCTCAAGGTTGTCGTTCGGAGTCGGCATTAAACTGTAGGTCCCTTTAACGCGCGAAAGAACAATAGCACGCACAACACATGTGGTTGCTGAGAAGCTAGGCCCAGGTCCACTTCGGACCGTCGCGCCACCCATACAATTATTTTTATTATAATCTGAATGTTTGTTCTTAATAATACAGCCATAATACATGAAAAAAAAATCAATTTTGATAACACATCAATTTTAACATCAACAGGGGCAGATCTGTTGAAAGAGCCCATCACATGTTTACACTTGACATGCCTAATAGAAAAATCTCATGGAGCTCACCCTTATTCCTTTTGTGGCCATCGATGAGCCTGTAACAATCTCGAACCAAAAGCAATAACACCACCACTTAACATCATCGGAATCGAAAAGTCCTTAGTGGTTTTTATTCACCAGCTTCTTAACAACATGGCGATAAACTCGAAGCTCGGTGAGACCATGAGATTCGCAGAGCTGTTAACACAACAGACCGGTGTACTCTCCGCGCTTGTCGAATCTAGCGGTAAGTGAACTACTACTGACTCTCGACAGGACAGGGTGTAAGGATCAAGCTGGAAAAATTGACCTAGGGGTTAATCCACAGAAAACGAATCTAATCCTCTTCACTAGGAAATATAAAATCCCTGACTTTGGGGTTTATTTTTGTTTGTGGGTTCCTCTAAGGCTGGTTGGTAGAGCAAAACTTCTGGCTCTTATATTGGACACACTGTTAAGCTGTAAGCAAAATATGGAGGAACACATCAAGAAGGCTTCCACGGTTCATTACAGCGTCAAAAAGGCTAAGGAGTTCAGGCTGAAGTTACTGGAAAGAACGCCGTTCTGGACACTCTGGATTCTGGCCAGGCATAGCTATATGTAGATTTTTTCGAGTAGAACTTCACTGAATGATCTGAACACCAGACGCATTTCCCTTGTATTTTCTAATCACTGTAGCGTATGTTAGGCCGAATCTACATATCGATAAGGAAAGCATTATCCTGATAAAAAAGAACAATGTACTATCAAGTAAACATATCGTCATCAGTTCTGACAGCCAATTCAGCGAATTTCTGAATTCAGTCAATTTTCTTCTTCTTCATTTGGCGCTACAGTCCGGGGTGGACCTGGGCCTCAACCAACAGTCAATTTTCTAGACTTTGTTAAATTTTCGTCCATCTCTGAACGCGATAGACAAGTAACTAACTCATGTGGGTGACGGAACTCTGTGACATTTCAGAGAATTGCGAGGGCGATGAACTCGTTAGAAAGTGTAAGAGTTTCGTCACCTTATGGATGCCGATCTACCATCCATGCCCATCGGTATCGTACTGAAGCCCGATACTGTCGCTCAAGAAAATCGTAGGCGGTCAACTGGCACATTTTCTGGCCTGGCCTCATCACCAGATAACTCTGCCGCACGCTAGACCACAGTCTACCCCTCGACCTTGGCCCCATCTCAACCGGTAGAAAGAGACAACTTGAAGCCTAGTACTTCATTAACCTGGCTGCTAACCTCCGACGTCCACTCGGAAAAGGCCACCAATAATGATGGCGCTACAGCCCGTCCGGGCAGGAGCCTAGCTTCTACAGCAACCGCCCGTGTTGTGCGTGCTATGGTTCTCTCACGAGGAACCTACGGTTTTATGCGACTCCGGGCGGCCAAGTTTGGGAAGCATTTTCTAGAAAGTTCTTACTCTTTGAGAATTGACAGTGACTCGAAAGTGGTGGGCCGTGAAAATGGTTTTGGTTTTTCCGGGAATCGAACAAAGTCAGCGTTATTCAGTTGCGTAGGGGTCGACGCACATACCCACAACGCCACCACGGCCATGGATCCTCAACAAATCGTAAAGTTTGTGGTTAATGTTTCCAAAGAGTTTCAATGCAGAGATCGCATGCAATTGTGATTTAGTATCTCATAGAGGAGTGGTGATGCGTCCCAGGAACCCACCAAGTTTCATTAGAACGCAAGAATTATTCCACAAGCAAAAGCTTACTCCGCTGCTGCTTCAAATTAATTAAATTCTGACCTCCCTAGTCCAGAATGATTGCACCGTCCCACACTCCACGTTTTATAGACTCGATCACGTATTTTTACGATCCCTGCCAATATCCTCAAAAGCACATTTCTCCCTGCTTCCACTGCTTGTCCTCGGAGTCTCCTGAGGACACTTCCTCTAACCATTCGCATAGATTCATGTTTATTTGCATCGTAAAAGTGTTTACCTCTTCACAGAGTCTTCTTCCGAATTTGATAATTCTAAAAAAAAGTTATAAAGCTCTACTACACACTAAAACGAAATTAAATCACATAAAACCTAACCTAAACACCCAGCAAGCAGCACCGAGCACCCAACACCGAAACACCCACCCGCTCACATCAAATCGCGTGGTGGTAAACAAGTTTAACCCAAATTCCTTGCACATTTCCACCGAATCCCATTGTGTGTCGCGTTGGGTGTGAATATTTCCATCTATCTAACTCCGAGTACCGCTGCTGCGCCACTATTAAGTAATAGAAAATTCCGAATTCCAAAACCCAAAACTGTTTAAATTTCAAAACGCCCTCAATTATGTGTCAACATGATTTTCAGTTTTCCATCTTCGCCCTCCCTCCCCCAAAACAAAGCCCACGACACGGCATGCGGCAAACGGCATGGCAGTGAGTTAGTTGAACGCACAATCGGCCGCTCGCTGGTGGCCCTAGACCAAGCCCGACAAGCGTCAACCAACACCGCCGTGCCGCCGGCCGAACCCGGCTGCGGCTCGATATGCCATGCCAAACAATGGGAACGCGCGTGGGAAAAACAATTAAAAAGGCTGTTGCCACCAATTTTGTTAGTTGAATTACATTGTTATCTGTCGGATTTTTGTTGCAGTAATAACAGCGCTCTGTAATTGCACTTAAAAACGAATTAAAGCTGGCAAAAGACGTTAAACTGGGGTACACAAGCTCAGTTTACGTACACACTTACCTACGGACTACCTACAGTCGGTCCAGTCAGGAGAAGCACATTAATTAGAGCATCTTCTCTGGCGACGATGATGATGTGCGTGGGATAAGAACCGAAAACCAAGACCGAAGTACGGACGCACTTAAGTGTTATGGAAGTAACAGGGCATAACAAAACGTGCCACACCGATTAACCCATAAATCAAACGTAAGCGTAAACGTAACTTTCGGAACCGTTCTGGCCAAGAGTTCGAGTTCATTTGAATACCACCGGGCACCGGTGTGGGTATTCAGTTAAGAATGGCTAGTGGCTAGTGAAAGTATGCCAGAGAGCAAACGGCTATCGGAGATAGTGATCACAAAATGACCGATTGCAGCAGTCGCAGAGATCCACCGGTCGGTCGGTTCCGTAACAGAGATTTAAAATAATCATCTTCAAGCACAAAATACGGATACGCTTTATCGGATCATCGCTGACTGGAATCTGGATGGAAGTTATAGAGCGCGTCGTCGGCGCGTCGTGCGAAATGCTCGCCGTAAGACAGCAGCTGAGATTTGGAAATTTTACGGGTATACTTCTGCAAAAGAGAAGTTCATGGAGTAATTACCAAAGACAATGGCCGCTATTAACCCAAATATTAAGTGGGAATGAAACCAGAAGAAGCAACAGCAGCAGTAGCTGAAAAAAAAAAAAAAAAAAAAAATACAAATTTTAACGGTCAGCGGGGTTATGTCGAATCCGTTCATAATCTGGTTTTTTTCTTTGATTCCACATTTTTATTACCTCCTCTGGGGTCGGTGGAGTTCCGACTTCTGTTGCCGCTGTTGCTGCCGGAGTACGAATATTGAATGGCTTATGAAGATGGACGTGCAATGTCGCCGGCCAGTGTACATTGTAAATTCTAGGTGGCAGAGTCATTTACGGGGCTGAAATTTTCTCACAGTAAAACAAGGCAATAAAGCTAGAACTTATGAACTTTGTCAGTTTGTCAGTACAATGTAATAAAAGTTCTAGGGTAACTGAGACATCCCGAAGTGGATGTTCTCGAGGTGGTCTCTTTTTTTTGTGAGCTACGTGACATTACACACATTTCACACCCGAATTCTACACAACAAAAATTCTCTGAAATGGAAGAGGGGACAAATCATTGAATGGATTGTTGAGTCTGGGGACCTTCTGTGGACTGAGAACGACATTTTCTTCACACAATCGGCCACAATTCTCAACCTGACCGTGTGTAGTTTTCCATACCACACTGGTAGCAATGGAACCCTTATGGTTTCATATCTGTCATCAAATGGTTTTTACCCTTTTGTCCATACCATCTTCAGAGTGACAAGAGATCTCCGAGACAGTACAATAATTGCACTTTAACGAGGTCGTTATCCGCACGACGATGCTGAAATCACTTTGCATTCTACTAAATCTTGAGAATTTTGAACACGCAGCAGTATTCTAAGGTCATCAGCGTACATCAGACAATTAAGATTATTGCGGGGTGAAGAAATGCCCTTGGTGAAAATATGGAAAGGCACTGGACCTAAGTGGCTACCTTGGGGGACCCCAGATAATGCGTTTATAATCCTAGATAGGCATCTACTGACTTTCACTGATTGAATCCTAATTAAAAGGGTACTCGAAATCTAATTTAAAGTGACTGAGTCAAGGGATTTCAAAGCATTGATATGGCATCTTATGTTATACACAGGCATCTGCACTTAGCCTTTATCAACGAACTCCTACTCTGTCATCTACGTTGTGACATCTAGGAGCCGATCACCTTCGATCGAAGATGGGGGGAAAGGCAACAGAGTGTGTCCTTACCAGGATTCATCTCTCTTTGTGCGTTTATAATCCTAGATAGCTGGAGACATATCTGCATCCGCAACTCTAGTCAGCAGGAGTTACCCGGTTCGTTCTCCTCTCCCAAAGCTAATGCCAGATATTCGGAGCTGAGGCCTAGAGGGTTCTTACAAAGCCAGGTGGCGGCGGGAGAACCCTTTAGTCTTGGCACCACAACCCCGGACCCTAAACCCGCGGTTTATAGAGTAGGGCATGACATCCCAGCTCGTTGTTGTGCGTGAGGTTAAGTTACCAATTAAAAAAATCTATGTTCAGAGACAACCACATACCTCGGATACGGACGAATTTCATGTTGCCGTCCAACCCCAGCAAATGTACCGATTTCTGGTTCTTCACGTGGAATGTTAGGTCCCTTACCAGAACAACGATTCGCAGGCGATACTGAGAATCTGGAAAGCTCACTTCGGTAGACTGTTATGAGGACCCAAATACCCCTGGCAGTTAGAAGGTCCCACTCAATCTGGACGATGATTGATGAGAATTCCGTCGCTCCGATTTAGGCGCGGTCAAGGTAGCAATATGAAGATATAAGTCTAAGAAAGCTGCCGGTGCCACGGGAATCTTTAAGGCAGCTGGAGATGCTTTGGTTGGGCGCATGTACCACAACATCTGTAAGATATTGGCGGAGGAAAACATGCTCGACCAGTCGAATCTCAGTATCGTTTGCCCGATCTACAAGGACACCCCTTTGACTGTGCCGACTAAAGAGTGATAAGTTGACTGTTTCGCACATAAGATCTCCTCTACTTTGAGTAATTGCGTGAAGCCATGTATAAATAATCTAATAGGTCCATAGTAGTAGGGATTCAGGGCAGGGGAGTACACCATCGAATAGATTTCCACACTACGGCAGATCATAGAAAAGAACCATTCGTCGATTTCAAGAACGCATATGACAGCGGGCATAGGCACTAACTACACAACGCCAAGGAAGGCCATACAACATCAACGTCTTGGACAGAACGTCACAATAGACAGCTATAACATAGAAGTGGTCAAGGACTTCATCTACGTTGGCTCCGCAGGAAATAGTAGGAACAACACTCATACCGAACTCTTGCTGTTTCTACGAACGAAAGAGAAAATTGCGATGTATGTCATTATGCCGCAATGACATACATCGAAGGACCTTGATGGGGCGGAGGCATGGACAATCTCTATAGCGGATGAGGAAGTCCTTGGTCTCTACGGGATAAAAGTTATGCGTTTGATCTTTGGTTCTGTTTGCGTTTAAGGTTTTTGGAGGAGAAAATTGACTACGCATCCAACCACCAAAATGGCTAGGCCATGTACAGCACATGGACAACTTAACCCCAGCCCATAGAGCCTTCACCTCCAAATTTGTGGGAGCCACAACAGAGGACTCTCGCGCTTAATGTGGCGCACAGGGAAGGACCAAAATCAAGTGAGCGTGTTAGTAGGAGAGGCTTGTTGGTTGAGGCCAGGTCCACACTGTTCTGTAAGGCCAAATAAGAAAGAAAAAGAGTAAAGGGCAAAAGAAGTTTAAGAACTTGTGTCTCTTAGACTTTCTGTGGGAGTCCTTCCTTGGTGACAGAGCACACAACTTACACCACAAGTAGCAAGTAGATCACAAATAGATGGTGTTAGATGTTGACAGTCTGTTGAAATGAATCAGCGAAATCTTCCACCAAAGAACTCCCACAGAAATTTCTGCAGAAGAAACACACACGAGAGCAGATGGTCAGTTACAAAAAGAAACAAACCAATAAATTGACCTGTGTTTATTTTATTGCCTTTTTAATTATTTTTCATGAATTGAATTATAGCTCCTGTGGAGCTTTTGCCAGATGCTTTAGTAGGCCCTCGTGTGAAGCATGCTGTTGTTTCCACGTGAATGGAGCCACCCCGTGGGATCCAGAATTTCGAAGGGTGAAGTGATCCGTGACTGTCGAGAGGTGGTGAATCGTAAATCGAAATTGGGACGGTAACAGAAGCACAGACTTATTCATTATGCCGCAATGACATACATATTTATCTGTTGCTCGTTATTTTTCATCAGCAATGGATGTATTCAATCTTTAGCATGCCATCAGCTCAGATTCATTGCACCATCTTAACAATGCAATTCATTTGCATTCACAGACAACACCGTATTCACTAGTAAGGCAATGAGTACGTGCAACGCCTATTGACCAGATTTCGGCAGGACAATCAAGAGGACACAGCAACGCTGGCAAACATATCTGAATCAATATAGATACATTTATTTTTTTGGCTTCGAATGCCACACTTCACACAATTCTTCGGAAGATAGCGCGAAACAGGGAAACAGTGAATCCGTGAATCGTCGAGGCCTGCTGCGATTGGATGGGTACCTTACCCGATGGATACCCAATTAAGAAGTTGCGCCTCTTCGCACCTCTGATCATCCCACGCCGTGTCCATTTAAGAGCACATCCACCAAAAAATATAGATATATAATAAAAATTGATTTCCATACGTTATTGTTGTTTTAATTCCCATAGATACCATGGCGCGGGTGGTTTTAATGGTCCACATGTTTGCGTGGCAAGAGTTGTAAACAAGCCCCAGCCGAACTGGGCGAAGAGAGCGCCGTATTCATTCATGTGAACTCGCCGGATCTGTTGTATGCTTATTTGTTTAACAAGAATAAAACAAAATCGTTCGTTATGAGGAGATATTGATTTATGAAGTTGGTATATTGTTTTTTAATGCGGAAACGGTCAATATAAATTTAAGTTTTATTTACCAGCCAAAAAGAGACGTGGACTATTAGTTTTGAGGCGATTGGTCTTGTTAATGAAGTATGTGCTCATTGACATGGATACAAATGTATGGACTGGACATGAGGCAGGTGGTGTTGGTGGTGGTGTGCTGGCGGCGGTCGGCTTTATTTGGGAACATATTGACAGGGGTGGTAGAGAGATTTATTGTTTTAACAACTGTGCTCGTGTAAACTTTTGCCATACCGTGCGTGTTTCGTAAAAAAATTAGGTCATTGTGATCATGAGGAGATTTATGGCACGACTTTGAAGGCAGGAAGCAAGATTTGTATTTCCATTTCGAATGGGATCAAAGGAATCTGGAAGCTTTGCAAAGTTCGAACAACAGCGGAGTCAAAGTCACAAGAAAAAATAAATTATTCATTTTTGGACACGAGCATCTTGTGAAGAATTAAGGTATTTAATGTTTGTGGGGTTTATTGCAACTGATTTACCATTGACGTGTGGTTGATAAACATCAAACTGTGTTTATTTGGGGAACACCTTGAAAGCTATAAGCGGAAGTAATCAGCGGCAAAGGTGGTGTAGATTTAAATCTTGTTTGATTTGGTTGATTTGTCAACTGCGGAGTGTCAATGTCTAATTTTGACGCAAAAAAAGTTCACGAGCGCACCTCTGTTGATTCACTGACAATGCGGACAACTTTTCAAGGATCTCTCGATATCTGGAAATCTGATATGCTTTGTACTTCTCTGGCATGAAACAACACTGATAATGACCTATCAGATTGGTGATGAACGGTAATGTTAAGTAGACTTATCTGTCGATAGTTAGCGCAAGGAAATGGGTCTCCTTGGGATTGGAATTGGGCAGATTATGTCTACTAAAGCTCAAATTCTTGGGCATATTTACGACCATATCTTAACCAGATCATTTTCATCTACATCAATAATTACTGAGGATGGAAGAACTTTATTTATTTATTACTATTTTATACTATTTACTTCAATCTCGATAATGTTATCTTTGTTCGTGGATTAATAATAATCTCATGTAATTAACGGAAGTGATTTCCACAATGCTGACTATAGACATCGACTCTATGAATTGTCTATTTCTGTTCTGGCATGGCTCCATTGCCATACATTTTTCACCTTCTGGTACTAGACCCAGAATTATTCGTGTCATAACACATCGAAATCTCCTCTTGTCTGTTTCTGCCTCCTGTTCTTTTCGACTTCTTTGTTACTTAAAAGGAGGGTGCTTTAAATGTTCGGCATGAAATGTTGTGGTTTGGTTGTAAGCCTATGTGCATTGGAGCCATAAAAACAACAGCTTCGCTAAACATGATTTTACACCTACTTCTAATTCGTTTAATTGATTTAGAGGTTTCGGCTAAATCTTCACTCAGACGAAGAGTCCAAGAATTTTAAGTTTAGAAATGTGGGGCATCGTTTTTTTTTTTGGTGAAAATCTTCGAAAGACACTATGAGGACCGTTCCCGCGTAGCGAAAGGAATTTTTACCCAGTAAAAACACCTCCCTGAAGCCGCTTATAAATAACCTAATAGGTCCATATCAGTGTGGCATAGGGACGAGCTATACAACGCCATGTCTAGTGTTGACATCCCTGCCAAACTCGTCAGGTTGTGCAGGATGACGATGGAGAATTATCGCTGCTTCCTCATGGTCAAAAAAGGTCTTAGACAAGGCGAAGCGCTGTGTTCTTTAACATCATCCTGGAGAAGATCGTGCAAGACTCACACGCCAACACTAGAGGCACGATCTTCCAGAAGTCCGTACAACTGCTAGCATACGCGGATGACATTGACGTTATGGGCAGAACAAAGCGAGCCGTCAAAGAGGCGGTTGCTGGCATTGAGGCGGAAGCGGCTGAAATGGGTCTAGCGGTGAATGAGGGCAAAACGAAGTATATGCTGTCATCAAGAAAGGACACACAACATTGACGTCTTGGACAGAGCGTCACAATGGGCAGCTATAACTTCGAGGTAATCAAGGACTTCGTCAGTACAAACAACATCAGTACCGAGACCAAACGCAGAGTAACTCTTGCCCACCGCTGTTTCTTTGGACTCAAGAGGCAATTGAGTAGTAGAGCCATCTCTCGAAGGACCAAGCTGACTTTATACAAGACCTTGATCATCCCAGTCCTGCTGTACAGCGGGGAGGCATGGACAAAAGCGGATAAGGAAGTCCTTGTTCTTTTCGAGAGAAAAGCTCTGCGTGCGATCTTTGGTCCTGTTGGCGTTGGCGGTTTCTGGAGGAGAAGATTCAACCACGAACTGTACGGGCTGTACAGCGACATGAGTTTAGTCAGGCGTCTTTGGGTCCAACGCCTAAGATAGCTGGGCCATGTAGTTTGTTTCTTTTCTTTCCGGTATAGCTGCATGTGTCAACCTACAATTATTCCTCTTCTTTGTTTGGCACTACTTTCCGGGGTAGTCCTGGGCCTGAACTAAAAAGCCTCCCAAACTTGGTCAATATCTGGCTATCTTTCTCCAGTTTCGCACGCCCTGTTGGTTGAGGATCTTCTCTACCTTACTCAAACGTGGGCGCCCTCTGTTGCGTTCTCTCTCAAGTTCTGGGTCGAAGACCTGCACTCATTCTCCTTAAAGTGTTCCTTTTTCTAACTATGAAATGAGTGATTTATCTTAAATAACAAACAAAATTAATTTGCATTGTGGAAATTTGATTATAGCCTGAAAAAACAGTGTAAGACCTTTACTTCTTGAACAATACATTGTGTAAATATTACCGCCACTCCATTCTGGTCATCTGCGTCTAGTGTTTTGACCGATATTCGTCCAACTACGCGAGTAATGTTGACTTCAAATTATGGATCGTATCGTAGCTGGCTTATCGGCGAAGGCTTTTGACTTCTTTGTTTGAATGTCATCGAAATTACGGTGTATTTTTTAGGCAGCAGAAAGTCAGTTATTATGGTTCAATTCGGATTCATTTTTCAAGAAATACAGACCAAAACCGCTGCAAACTGTGCATTTTTTTGATAGTTCGAGGCAGAAATGGGTCTGATCATTGAATGAAATTGAATACGTTGTGTTAATCGATCATCACTCGAAATGTCATTCAAATGCACCCATCACTAGTACCATGTACCATTGACTGAGTTAATAGAAAAATTAGCTCAAGCTCTTTATAAAAGGTTTCCAATAGGGACTTGTCAACTTTGAATGTAATTTGTGAACGCACTCATTCACAAATCATCAAACTGTCACTGTCTGTTTATTCAGTAAACTCAACATTTTCATCATGGTAAAGTACACGAACGAGCAACGTCTGCAAATTATAAAGTTTTTCTACCGAAATTCGGAGTCGGCGACCGCAACTCTTAGGGCGTTAACTCCAATTTAGGCCGTAATTCTTGCCCTAATAGACAGGCAATAACAAGTTTAGTGCAAAAATTTAAGTTGTTGCCGTGTCAGTGAGCAACGGGCTGTCGGAGTCGAAGTGTCGAAAATATCGCTACCCTTCAGGCGTTCGTAGCAAACGATCCAAATCAGTCATTTCCACGGGGTTCTCCAGAATTGGGCATCGCTCAGACCACATTATGACGTATTTTGCGTAAGGATCTGGGTTTACACCCATACAAGATCAAGCTGACTCAAGAATTGAAGCCGACGGCCAATTTGAAGCGATGTACGTTCACCGATTGGGTTCTGGAAAAGATGCGCCAAGATGATGAATTTCATCACAAAATCATCTGCAGTCACGAAGCTCATTTTTGGCTCAATGGGTTCGTCAATAAGAATCACCACTTCATCCACAATTGATGCGGTTTGCATGCCGACGGCTTTGTTGAGTCATATTTTTTCGTCGACGATAACGATCATCACGTTACTGTGAATGGTCAGCATTATCTCGACATGTATACCGATTTTTTTTGGCCCCAATTGGAAGATATGGACTTGGAGGACATATTGTTTCAGCAGGATGGTGCCACAAGCGACATAGCACACGTTACAAACGATTTTTTGAAGGGTGATTATGGTGACCGTGTTGTCTCAAGAAATGGGCCAGTCGCTTGGCCTCCTCGTTCATCGATTTAACGCCGCTTGACTATTTTCGGTGGGGCTACGTTAAGTCATTGGCTTATGACTGCAAGCCGACAATGTTAGAAGAACTCAGCTCCAACATTGAACGCGAAATAGCAGCCGTTTCGGCCGAAATGTGTGCCCGAGTCGTTGAAAAGTGAGTCCAATGAAATGAAACCGCTGCAAACGTGTTGCATTAATAAGTGTTTTGATTCTACTTCAAGCCGATAGTAATGTTCATCTCAAATGGTTTGCGTTTTATTTTAAAATAATTCCTTATTGGAAAACCCTTTATATACAAATTTCAAAAACAATATAATTGAATACCCGCTTGGTGACAACTATCTTACATATTCTAACTCAGTTAACTTGCTGCAAGCGTTCGATCAGCCGGCGAGTTGAACGACTTGAGAACACACTTCACTCATTTGTAAATTTCGTCCCAAAATTAACGCCGGATTTGAACTAAGTATCTATCAATGTAGAAATGTCACATTTAAAGATTCAAGAGATAGCCAAGTTTATCAGGAAAACTTCTTGGCAATAAATCGGCACAGGAGTGAACTTGTCGAATTGCGCCACCAGAATACCATTAGGCAGTCTCGAGGTTTATTTCATTTTCGTAAGTGTAGTCCCTTTTTAAAAGGAGCCGGTGGAAAGCACCAGGTAGCGATAGCACAAACGATCCTACCAGGATCTAAGAGGGCCAAAACTGCTACACTGGTGGCAATCGCCTAAACCTAACCTAACCCAATGCAGAAAACACGATGTTTACTCTCTCAAAGGATGAGTCTGACCACCATCTTGTTGTATATTCTTATGCTTCATTTTTACAAACCCTAAACTATCAGCTGTCCTGTTTTTTTCCATTGCAATTTAAATCTTGGGTTAATTTTGGAATACCTTTTAAGTAACATGCTTGTAAAATATCTGACCAATTAGAAGCGGCGCTGATTATTTGGGCTTTTTATTTTACTCTTCAAAGAAAAACCAGAAATTCAAAATCCATCCAAGCAATATGGTTGAACCGGTTTTCACTCCAGTTCAACATCACTGACTGTCCCGTCGTTCCAACGACTTCACTCAAGTCACCTGCGGCAGTTTCATTTGTCGCATTTTAATTAACTTATTTACTCTTCAGCTTCCAAATTTGCATAAGTAATGCGAAAATCTGCACATTTCCTCACATTCATTTCGAAAACCAAAAAGTATCTCCATTCCGCACTCGAATACAATTCCCATCTCATGCCTCCGCACACGAGTACAACGACTGCACGAGCCCCAAACCATATGACGCAGTGCAAAAACCTCAGAAGTTTATTCCTGAAACCATTTATAAAGCTGCCAACACAAGAAATAATTGTATGCTGCCGAGAAGATACACTCACTTCACCCACAACTCCACGCCCAGAAAACCGAAAATCTGCTGAAAAGTGCAAAAATAAAAAGAAAATAAACTGCAAAATACACCTCTGCCTGGACACACGAGGAGTGTCCTGTGGACGTAACGTACCCACCTCGCCCAGCAGACACGGTCCCGGGGACACGAATGGGACAGGCCAGTCGTTGGAGACAGGAAAGAGGATGACTCTTCTGGATAAGGGGAGACTCCTTCCGCTCCCTAAAATCACAAACGACAAGCGGAATTTATTTGCTTTAATTTTCCCCTAAAAAATCGTTCCACGTGATGTTTGCGAATTTTGGTCGTTCATGTTTTTCCTGTGACCAGCAAATAGGGGGCGTTGGCCATAATCACCAACAAACACGCTCAATCCAGACGTTAATGGCAGTTGTATCGACACACCACTTCGCAAATGGTCTCGCCTAGATGCGAAGTCGTCGGGGGATGCCCTCCTCCCGTTGTCGTTGTCGTCGTCCGCCTAGACCAAGATATGGCAATTAGCCTAAAAGGCTATCATGAAATGATGTACGGGTGTGATGGCATGGGGCTGTTGACCCACACGCAGCTTGGTTGGAATCTGGAAAATTGGAACTTGGGCTAACATTTGTCTGCTGCTCAGTGGAAGGGAACCTTCTAATGTTCCAATTAATCAGTCGGCAACCGAGTGATATTCAGGCCAACTAAGTGTGCGGAAGAAGGCGCATTGCAAAAGGAAGCGAGTCTCGCCTGTGTGGCATATCGCTGTGGGCAGAGAAATGACATCTATGACACCGGAACTATGCTAATTTGCCTTGTGTTGGCTATATCAATGTGTACAATGTGTGCCACAACATGGTTCATGTTTACGCTCATTTGGTCATGTCTGCTGAGGAAGATGTAATGCGTGTGTTCATCGAGGGTCTGAGCGTGTGTCCTGTTTGTTTCTAGTGTTCATTCGTTCGAGGGCGAGTCACATAATTTTCAACATTGTCATTGCGGTACTTATGACAGTGCGCACAATGGATGGCGTTAATTGTGTGGAATCTTAATTGGGAGTAAGACCAACTTGATATTTATTCTCTATTCGTGTGCCATTTGGAGAAGAGAGGTATAATGCTGCTCCCTTCTTTGGCATGAGTAGTCCCAACTGACATCAAAATCGACTGTCTAGACAGCAATTCCAAGAAAAGTACCCAAAATCCATTCATTTGAACATCCGCACGCACCGGTGGTCAGCCGACATATATTTGATGTTCCGCATTCACTCTGAGTCCTTGACCAACCAATGCGTGTCAACATTCGAGACACAGGTGTGATAACTAGACCATAAACCTACCGCCAAACCAATTAATTGAACCACAACAGTCGGTAACCTTTCATTTGCATTCCATTGTGGATCCACATCCCTTGGTCCGAGCAAATATTTGAAGAGGTTATCGATTCCCATCAGAAACTTACAAGGAAGCGGTTCTTTTTCAAAACGCTGCCATGTCCTAGTTTCGAATAATCACATCAAAGCAACGCAGATCAATCGCAGTCTTATCGCATTCAAGCAAATATTGGCAGAAAAATCAACAAGGATCAGCTCGGATACAAAAAACCGAAAAAAAAATGAAGAAAAAAATATGCACACAATAACAACATCAGTGACACCAGGTGTTCCGAGACCAGGAAGCAAACTGCTGCATCCTTCCGTGTGGGGATAAACATCACTCTCATCTCAAGGATGCAAAAATGACGGAAAAACACTCTCAAACAAAGGGGATCTCGCATCCCTATCGCAAATTGAGAAGTGAACCTTCAACTTTGTACCTGAAGGATGAACAGAGGAATCACATGTCCTCACCGATCCTTGTGACCAGTGGCAAACGTTCCTGATTAATTTGTCTATTCGGATTCCAATCAATCATACGTACAATCCACGTCCAGGTAGCGCGTCCACAGCGCACGACTGCGCGGGGAAGACGAAGGCTAAAAGGAGAGAGAGAAAAAAAAACAGACTCGGACACACAAGCACACACATCACACCTGCCGTCGGACTACTCTGCCAGAAGGTGAAATATCGACGCTGGCCACGCGATCAAACGATCAAATTACCATGCTCAGGGAGACCCCTCCGCTCTGCCACCGCTGCTGCCGTCAGTGCTATCGTTATCCGTCCGTCGTCGTCATCGTCGTCGGCTGGATGGATGCAGCGACGTATGGGGGAGATGTGTTTTTTTCTCTCTCTTCTGCTGCTGTCAATGGAATCGATCTTCAATGATCGCCGCACCACCATGCCTGCTTGCGATGGCCACAGGTGATAGGCCACGATTAGCCGATGGTAGGGCCAATGTCGACAACAAGCTAATAATCCATATAAACGTGCGTGATCCAGATGTGAAATCTGATCCTGAGTACGCTTCTGGCGCAATATGCTGACGTTCGTTTTTTTCCTGATAGCTATTGGCGATTGAAAAAGAAATTGCAAGCAAATGGTCGGATAATGAGATATGGCGCAAGTTGGTCCTTGCCGGGATCAAGGAACGTTTGCAGGAGGTCCTTTTTTGCTGGATGACTCTATGGAGACCACACCAATTGGAGTTTGGGTGGTCCAGGACATTTTTTCACCGCCCAGCTGAAGGTGACTTTGCACAGTACAGACATCACTGGATAACTCAATTTCACGGGCTTTGCATTCCAATGCATCCCACCCTGTCCTAGGAAGGATGCAGACAAATACAGGGCCATTCATGATTGAGTCAGGAGAGTGCACGTATGTTGGGATTCACGCTCGAGCAGCCCACAGGTAGCCTTTCATTTCGGCACTGAATTATTAAAATTTCATTATTGTTACTGAATAAGTAGGCAACAACTGTATCCATCTCACAGACTCACATACCATCATTGAGTTCTCCCTTCGAATGTAATCACATCAGGATACACCAGCAGAATAAACCCAATCACTGACGGAATTCCTCCTCAATCCTGGAACAGCTGCAGTTCGTTCAGCCCGGACTCGAAACTTTGAAAGCATCGGCATCGGCATCGTCATCGTCATCCGCATCCTCATCCCCATCCCCACCCCCATTTCCATCCCCATTCCCATCCCCATCGTCATCGTCTAAAGTGTATCATGTTGTTCCCATAGTTCAGCACAATCGCTTGGCCTTGAAAACTCTGCACATTCCTTGTTGCTGCAAGTCAATCGTGATTCATGGCATCCACCAATCTATGGTACATGGAAAAACAATTACAACATTATTTCAAATTCCTGTTTGCAATCGCATTTGCGAGATCCTTGTGCAATGTCCCCATCATCGTTGCCGCAGAGGCATGAGGCACACCAGTTGGGTTCGGATAAATCAGTCTCCTATTATTATTTTATTAAAGACTAAGTACCGTGATAACATGACACACAATGCCTCGTACATGTTTCTTTAAACAGCGGAATCGTATGCCAGCGACGACGTGGCATCGCCCAGTCCAACCCACGCATAAGTGTAATCTTCTGGTCCTGTCCATGGGCATGTTCTTTTCATATGCGATGAGTTGTTTAATTGATATTCTCGTAACTGGCCGAGCGGGATGTAATCGCTGGGTAGAGTCGAATGTTACAGTTCGCGGACATGTCGCCAGTTTAGCGATGGCTAGTCAAACTGGGACTGGTACTGGGACTGGCATCGGGATTGAGTATTGTCCATTTGATTCCGTCGTGTTCGTCGGGGCAGCAGGAGGTATTCCTCTGAATGCTGTGTGTACCTGTTGTCGTTTGGTTTTCGCTGAAATCGAAAATATCCTTGCCAATGTAGTCGATACGAGCGGAGTGATACTGAAACGTCCTTGTGCGCTCAAGAAATCATTGTCTATGCAGCATGACAGTGCGTTACACGCTGTCGAGACATTGGTTGTTCATGCAAATACGTTACGTGATAAGTTCTGACTTCGGTCACTGATTTGTTTATCACCGCGAAAGGTGTCTTGTTCGGTTTTTGTTTTTTTACGGCGGATTTGGTTTTTTTGATCTTGCTTGGGGACATCCGACTCATACTGCCTTGTCTGCATAAATTCATGCTCAATTTTGCGTTTCGTAAAGGCACCATATGTAACTCAGTACTGGATGGAGTTGGGAAATATTCTAGAGGTTGACTGCAGAAGACAGTCACATTCAAGCCCGTGCAGTCCTCTTGTCATATCACGTGGATTAGATATCTCCTACTTTTGTTGCTTCCTCCAGTTCGTGCTTACAACTTGTGTCTTGGGCTGACTTTATACAGCTCGCTAAAACTTTCGAGGAAATCGGACCGACTAAGTGTAAATTTCGCTGGGTAGCGGGCGAATTTCATCACGAGTAAAGATCATCCCCCTCGTCTGGCATATTTAGTTACTTTCAAGACCAAAGACCTTTGGAAGGTTTGAGCTCGATCAACAGCAATAGCTGGACACGCTGATTCCATTAAGTAAAACCATGCTGAAGAGTGAACGAAGTCGTCTCTGCAGGTTCCAATAAGTTCATTACCTAAGTAGGCTACGTTTTGTGTGCCTACTGCCAGTGTAATGATTTGTTTTGGCCGCGATGAATGTTCTGAGTGTTGGTAGGTAGCCTTAGTCTATGTTAATACAGAGAAATTTAAAAGTAATGATCCACTTAGTGCCTTCCATTTGATTTTCCTTTCCATTCCCATTTGTGATTGTTTATCCTGCTCAATCTTAAGAACGTGATTAGCTGCAGCTCGTGGCATAGATTGTGGGTTTCCTCTTGGTGAAAATGACGTCCCGATTGCTCGATAAGTCACAATATGTTTGTTGCCACATGAGTTTTAAATGTTCAGTTATAGCGTCAAGTCCACGTTTAAATAAAGTGACTCGAAAGTCAGCTTGACTCTTTTTTTTTCAGTTTTTACTTCATTTTTATTATTCAATTCATAATAACTTACATACTAGACAAAAATGCTTAAAACTAGTTAGACGCACGATGTTTTATTTCTAACTTACTGGCCCTAGGCGGGCACTCTAAGCTAAGCTTATTCTTAATCTATGTCGTTCGACGTCATCTTACGGAGTAAAATATAAATGAGAATTTAAAAAGAACAACTTACTATTAAGAAAAAATTTGAAAACT
Organism: Eristalis intricaria; assembly: GCA_964034865.1. Classification (NCBI taxonomy): domain Eukaryota; kingdom Metazoa; phylum Arthropoda; class Insecta; order Diptera; family Syrphidae; genus Eristalis; species Eristalis intricaria. The sequence goes on along the minus strand of OZ035875.1, from coordinate 88,074,752 downwards.
TAATGATTGAACATATTTTTTTGAAAGAAAAACTTACAAGCTTACTTACAATCTACGTTAAAATAAAACTTGGGTAGCGAACCTGGCACCCTCTGCGTTGGAGTCGACGCAGTAACCCACTACGCTACGGCGACCTACATATATACAACTTAAAAAACTACCTTAAAACTACCCTAAGATATATAAGTCGGCCATAGGTAACGGCTGATAGAGTTCCATCTAATCCGCTGCAAGACGGAGACCGACTGCGCCCCATAAAGGGGGAACGCACTACCCTTTCTACACCGGGTCTAAACGGTTCGACGCTGGAGTTCCCTCGCTCCCTAGCCACCAGAAATTTTGGTGCTTCCTAGCAACATCCCGAATGTCTCGGCTGGATACCGCCGTACTGAAACGGAGGAGACCCTCCTCAGCTGGTCGTGCGACGGAACGGTCGTGGTTGATCTGGCTATGCGAAAAATGAGTGGTACCGCATTCATATCTTGTAATAGGCCGTACTTATCTAAATGGAGAAAATCTTCTGGGGGAACGAAGCCACTGTGGCGTATCCTTTCTTGGTATTCTGGATTGGGGTAGTAAGCCCCTGAGATCAAGTTATTGGACGAGTTCATCGCTCTAGCAGTATGACCTCGAATCAACTTCAACAGGAAATTGTCCACTCTTATCAGGTTTGCCCTGTTGTATAAGACCTCATTCGTATAGAATTTTATGTTCTGGGACTCTGGAGTTCGATAAAGGCGAAGGCAAGCCCTAAGACAAGCCCTCTCGAACAACCGAATCTTTTCCATCAAGCTTGCACTCACGTTGAACCACACGGGACACCCATAGGTGAGCATTGGCTGGATGAGGGCCATGTAGCAAATAACTTTCACCCTCGCATCGAGTTGGCTGTTGTAAAACAGTCTCTTTGTAAGAGCAAAAGCGCCTCGGGTTCTGGCCAGAGCAGCATCTACATGTTTGTTAAAATATAGAAACTGATCTAGCATCTACATGTATGTTAAAATATAGATACTGATCTAGCCAGATCCCCAGGTATCTGACTACAGTCCTTTGCGCCAGAGGTTCCCCGTGTCTTCCAACCATTGAGAACTTTCGCCAATTCGACAACGGCGTCCTGAACAGAATGGTTTCCGACTTCCGGAAGTTGATACTCATCTTACAGTCATCGCAACTTCTCATGAATGAATCGAAGTCACCCTGCATGAGAGTAGTGATTTCCTCGATCTTTTTGCCTGATCTGTACACGATCAAGTCATCGGCATTCGCAATTGCATGGAGAAGAGAACTTAACAGATCGCTCAAGTAAATGTTGAACAGGATCGGCGAATTAACAGCACACTGTTGGAGACCATTTTTAACTTCAAATATACCTGTCGAGGTCACGTTGCCATTTTTGACTACGAACCGTTTACCGGTGAGCATGTGACACAGTAGGTACAGCAGTGGTTTGCTAATGCCTAGCCGATTGAGCTTGTAGAAAAGACCTTCTAACCATACGGTGTCGAAGACCTTCTCCAGGTCAATCAAGCAGGCACCCGTACATTGTTTCTGACTCTTGTTCCTTTGGATATCCGACACCAGTTTCGACGCTGCATGAATAGTGTCATGCCCCGCTTTGAAACCGAATTGGTTATCCGGAATTATATTTTTTTTCCTTAGTCCAGTTGATCAGAACTCTATTTATCACTTTCTCGAATACCTTGCTGATGTTCGGAAGGAGACTAATTGACCGGAGGTTGCAAGGATTAGATAAATCCTTTCCTCGCTTGGATATGGGTTGTACAATCGCAGTTTTCCAATGCTCTGGATAATGTGCATTATTCAGAGCATTGTAAAATAAGATCGTGTACATATTTACTACTTCTAGGGGGAGGTGTCTTAACACAGATCCCGTCGAGTCCCACTGACTTTTTCTTCTTTAGTGATTCGAAGACCGCTAGGAGCTCTGTATTCGATATGAACGGGGGATGAACCCCTTCGACGGCGATGGCATTGTCTGCCATGTTGTCATCACGACAAAGCCAGTGTTCTCAGATCGCCATTGTTGTATGTCTTCTCGAAGTTGAGCGTTGCTAGCCATTACGAGCTTATCCAAGTCGTGGTTAGGACGAACGCTCTCATTCACCTTGTACACATCTTGGAAAACTGCTCCTAGTACTTCCATTTTTTCTTGCGGATCTTCGACCACAAAGAAGTTATCGTCGAGTACAGCCTTATCTGGATCAATCCCTGTTGTAGTCAGAATTTGTTCGTTGTCCGTCGTTCTGGGGAGATTAAGACACGGAAGATCGCTATATTTACTTCGAAAGAATTTGTTAATTTGCGGGAACATGCTCGGATTGTTAGATTTTACAGCCCGTATCTAGTCATTCCAGTACGAATTAACAGAAATCCTGTAATTCTGGACAATTAATGTTTGGATATTCTTAATGAGCGATTTCAGTGTCCTAACTTCCTCGTCTCGTCTGTCAGTAAACCGCCTGTACAAGGTTTTTAATCTTGACAGGAGTCTACTTTTACGTTGGTGGAGTGCGTCAATTGTCGCATTGCGGTACAAGTTTTCGTTGTTTGCCCGTGTATACCGAGGTATAGTAATGTCCATCGTTCGTTCAATTGTCTCGTCCAATTGAATTAGATACATGTCAATCTCTTCGTTTGACAAGTTTCTATGGGACGGTATGTGGAGCGCGTTCGAAGAGAGTGCTCTCGTCATTTGTCTGGAGAAGCGTATCGATCGAGCCCTACTGTAATTGTAGGGGTACGTTTGAACAAACTCTCCTAATTCCGCAATATCGTTAGGGATCTTGATTTCGGCACTGAGTCCGCAATGGTCACTGAGATACACGAATGTGTTCAAACAGTTTACCGTTTGTGCGTCTGTGTCTGTCAGCTGCAGTCTTGCGTCTAACAGTAGGAGATCCAGGTACGACCCAGATCTGGGGAACGACGAGATCGCTGGTGCTTTCAAATCGAGTCTATACTCGACATTTTGCAAGCAAAACTAGCTATATAGCTGGTCCCCTCTGGTATTGGAAACCATGTTCCCCCAATATCCAGCCAAAATGAAATAGTTCTCCTCCGAGTGCAGCCTCAGACATCGAAAGAGTGAATCGAGCTCTGATATTGTGGCTCTGGAAATAGGGTTGCCAGAGGAGTAGACCGACACCGCATACAACCTCCTTCCACTGCGGAGCGAAATGCACACGATGCAGGCCTCCAACTCCTGAAACCTTCGTACTTCACCACTATACACTACCTTATGTTTTATGTTATTTTTAATGAAGATCGCAACACCGCCTCCACCACTGGAATTGTGTCGGTCTCTTCTAACAACATTATAATTGCTGTGCTTCAGTATGCCTCTACGAGTTAGCTTGGTTTCGCTAATCAGCATCAGCTCTGGGCTTTGGTCGTCCAAAAGTTTATAGAGCTCGTTTTTTCGAGGGACCCCTATCAATGAATTCGCATGCACTGCAAGGATCTTGTAAGTGAACTCGTTCGTCGCGCAGCCATTAAAATGGAGCGCCAAGATTTGGTCTACCCGCTCCTCTAACCGATCCATACGCCTTACCTTGGAAGATTTCCAATCCGGCGTTGGGTCGTGTGCTCTTGGCACAGAAGGTTGCGGCACTACCTTCGGAAGTTGCTGCTTTTCCGTGCTCCTCTGACTACACGCCATTTGGGCGTAGGTCACTTGACGGCGTCACGGGTATGGCTGCCCCGAGTGGATTTTTCACTGGGGGCTGGTTCTGCAGAACTTTTTTGTTTTCCACAGCCTGACTCTCCGAACATACACATTATGTCTCTGTCCGAATAAGCCTTCAATTATCAGCGGAATCTAAGGACATGGCTATATTTGGGCACGTATATACTCTCTTATCAGTCTTCGATCCAACTGAGAGAGAGAGAGTGAGAACTCCCAGAGGCCCAGACCGCGCCTGATTGATACCTGACTATCATACCCAAGTACTAGTTATAAGACAGTTATATGTCAAATTGCAATTTTTGTTCTTAGGGGTGGGTTCTCTTAGTGAATTCACCAGCACACTTAGACCATGTTGGTCCATTGTGATACCCACTGTCACTCGACTGGTAATCGAACTGGGACTAGTGTTGTCTAGGACACATATTTGTAATGAGTTTGTATGAGGTAATCATTTGAGAAAGTTTAAGTGGTAAATGTCCCACATCATCTGAGGTGTAAAATTTGTCACATAAGCATGAATTCGATACGTCATTATTCGAATGGCGATGCAAGTGGTGCCACAAATGTGAATGAATGATTGGAAAATTTAAACCATTTGTGACTTTTTATTTACACGATAAATGTGCGATAAATTGCCTTTCCTTCTTCCCTTGAATGACAACAGAAACAAACATGTCACAACTAAAAACCAATATGAAAGTTGTGTTCAATGATCCAGCGCACTCTTTGGTTTTTGCCAATACTTCATCTACTCAAAGAGACAAAGTAGGTATCTCGTAGTATAACAAAGCGGAAGTGGGACAATTTTTGTTTAGGTGTTGCGACATTTCTGGGACTTTTGTAGAGAAGGACAGGCACTTTACCAACTTTACAGCTCGTAAAGTTCGTGGTTGTTTTTTCTCCATTCACCTAGCAGACAGGAACATATATTCGACGCAGAATGTCTGCGAAGGCAACAAGAATCCACATTTTGCTTATCGTTCAGCTTTCAGTCCCATGTAGCAGGGCTGCCAGAATGAAATTCTTGTAGAGCATTATTCTGGTCCTTCGAGTGAGGACCCTAGTTTTGTCGATTAACCGAAGTAACCTCGGTTACCAAGGGCGATTCCACCTCGGATCTCCACGAGGATGTCCTTCGGTAAGTTCACACGACTCCTTTACTACTTCAAACTTGTAGATAAGCAGAAATTGTCTATTGAATGGAATTGAAGCATACCGTATCAAAACCGTTTCGATTGCTCAAAAGCCTTTTAACCAACTTTTCAAAACGATTCATTAAAGAATACACACGATTATCAGTCAACTTGCCCGTCAGGAACAAAAGACGCACGCACACTTTTCACTCATTCCGCCTTTCGCTTAGGGTAACCTTTCTAATTTATCATCCAATTTCATCACATAATTTAGAGACATCGCATTTCAAAGATAAAATCAGTCCTTCATCATTGCCCCCTTAGAGCAATCAATAACACCGACCAACCCTCCTACCGTTTACCATTTACGAGTCGATTATCCTTTATTACTCCCATCATGACCTGACAAGTGCAAATTTCTGAAAACCCCCATTTGCCCTCTGAAATTGCTCTAGATACAATCGCTCATTCTCCTTCATCACTTTGTAAGCACTCACATCAAAGGCGTCGCACATCGCAAATGCATTGTGTCCTTGGCCCCTTTTTGCCGTTTACAATGCAACACATAGAATGACAACATTCTAATTATCATCCCCGTGCACAATTCAAGTGAACAACAATATCAGGTAAACAGAGGTATCCGTATTCATGTTGGAACAAATAAACGCAATGCACACAAGGTCACCGTCACCGTCACCGTCACCATCACCGAAGAGTGCGACAGAAAAGGGTTATGTCACCTCCTGTACTGTGAGTATCGTAAATTATGTTCGTTCGCTTGCTTCGCAAGGCACATCTCGTTATGAGTGCATCTCTCACGAGTCACGGCACACTCCTTTCACATCAACGACGAGTGTGCATGATACTTTGCTTTGCTGGCGAAGCAGCGAGTGTGCAATAACAACGCAGTCAGTCACACAAGTCCTGTGGCGACATAATTTTCGTGCAGAACATTTAGCGGCTGGCTACCGATGATATGACCTCGGGTTCGGTTAGGTAGGCTGGTTGGTAGTCCCTTGTCCTTCGTCCTGAGCTCCTTTGTTCGACTAAATTGCTTGATTGCTTCGAGTGCTTCTTGTTGTTTATTTGCGGCTTCGCGCTCAGCGTGTTTTACGACAATGACTTTATGCTGTAGCTAAAGTGGCGCCACAGCAGGGTTGTATTTTTAAACGTTAAATGGGTCATTTCTGGTCGAGACCAAAGGGTGTTGCATAATTGTCTGCGTTTTAACGGAGACAGTTGAAGTCACGAGTTCAAGGTTGTCCCGGACGAGAACTATTGAACGAGTTTGGGTTGAATTCTAAGCATTGACGTTCATGTGATTTTAGGATTTAAGCCTCACAAGAACTAATATTTGACAGCTTTCTCGTACTATTCAGGACTTGAGATTAGTTGTGTTGGTTTTTTATTCGGCTTGAGTGAAGCTTGCGAAATAAGGTATAATTTACATAGGTGCAAGCTAGAGAAGAACTAAACGAGCTGGACAGTCAAGTGAATCTGGCTGTAGTTCACGAATTCAGCGCTTAAAGTGGCTTCATGGAGTAAGCAGGAAAATCTTGAAAAATAATTTTCTTATTTTGGCCAGGTTTGATGGCTCATTGGTTTCATAATATGTTGAAGGAAAGAGTTCTGGTTCAAATTTATTTTCTATCTTATGTTAGTTAGGCTCAGACAGTTGGAGCTTCGAGTTTTACCCAGAAATGATCCCTTTTGAAACTTTAAAGGAAATATATTTTTTAACCTTTACTTCTTAAAAGTGGAAGAATGAAACTTCCCTGGTGGTCACTCCATCTTTTAAGGATATATAGAAAAATACAACATCCCCAAATATTTATAGAATACCATCGCAAATATTAACTAGAACATGTGAATTTGTTTAGTCCTATAAAATGGGCTACTCCGACTTCCGTTAAAAGCGTCTTTTTTTTTGGAAGCTTATACCAATACCGACCATTCCTATAAATTTGATGGACAACTTTAGAGGACTCTGGAAATAAGACCGTAAGGACAAGGATGTCAGGCATAAAAACCGAAAGTCCAATGGCGGAAACCACTAACCCAAACAATGAATACAAAAATGGATGCCGGAAGTGGAAAGGATTTAGAAGACACGTCTTTTTTTATTTAATTTAATTCAATGTTCATTTCTATATTAGAATTACCTAGGTATTAAGATAATTCTTAACAAAAATTTAAAATTAAGAAATGAATGGGAATCATTCTACAGTCTTTATCGTAAATACTTAGTTAATAATCTCATACAAAAAAATATTTTGTTCAATTCTGTTGCATTTTCTTTTATCTTGAATTCAATTCGATAGGACTCACCGAGATTGTTTTGCTTTTTGACCATTCTCCCCCACTGAAGGCTCCGGCACATAGAATACTTTACATGCGTGAGCACGAGCAATACTTTGAAAGATACATAAAATACATGTGTTCTTATGGGAGGTGACACATAGACCATCGCTGACGCTCATGCGACGGATATAGTTACTCAACTTTTAACTTTTCGTTGCAAAAACGCGTTGACATTCCTCACATTGTCATATTTCAAGGAAATTCGAATTTTATGTTAAAGTTTGGGAGTTGGTTCCCATTTGGATGATTGTTTATAATTGAGTATTTATATTAAAATACACATTTTAATTAATTGCCTAAATAAGCAAAACAACTTGAATTTTCAGTACAAACTTGGAACTGTGAAATGATATCAGGTGATTGTTGAAGTATTCATTCTGTCAGTCAGATCCTTCAGCGTGTACGTATGTTCTGACGATACGCAAGTAAAGTACTCTATGTGCCATGGCGAGCTCACGACCGCCTCACATATTTTTTTCATCGAGCTTGTGAGCTATTACAATAGACAACGCCAAAATTCACGTGCGCGTTTTCTTAGTCTACCTCTATAGTTCAAGTTGGAGCTAAACCTTAACTAGTGACTCTATGGAATCAAGGCGATGATTCGTTGTTTATATTTATTTATGTTGCTTACACTTTCACAAATCAAATTGGATAAAGTCCTTGTCCACTTGTGTGTGCATGGTTGTTGCATTGTCTCACTGGTTACTCGGGAGACTCTTCGGGCCATGGTCTAGTTGAACATGCGCTATACATGTTAGTCATTGTATGCTTTTGCATTGCATGCGGCTAGATTCATGCCATTAATCTCTCCGTCTGCTTTAGATAGCATGTCACCGTCTCCGGTCTTTACTGGACAAGCGGGATGATTAAGACTGGGGGATGACAAGAGTCATCACGTTTTACAAAAGGACTGGGATGAAGAATGTATCGTACGAGGTCATCTCGGTGCCAGCCTAGGGCCAGAAAGTTAGAAATAGTAAAACTGTTCGTCTAACTACTTCTAAGCACTCTTGTCTAATATGTTAGTTTGCTATGAATTGGTGGCAATAAAAAGGAAATAAAGTGAGGTCATCCCGCGAGAAGGCTCTACTCCTGAACTGAGTCTTCTCCAGGAAAAAAAATGTCTGACAGTCTCGGGACCCTCGGCATAAGTACAGTGGACTCTTCCTAAGTCGAAACCATCTCTAACTTTTACTCCATATTTTACATACCTTTCGCTCAATTTTCCATACAAAAACCTATTTCTAAGTCAAACTCCCTCTAACTCGAACAAATTATGAAGTCCAGTGACAATTCAACTAAGGGGGAGTCCACTGTATTTCAAACATTTACCATTAGTTGTTTAACCCTTCCTTAAGTTCGAGTATCGAGTAAATTTTCAAATAAAGGTTCTAATAAACCCTACTACCATCGATGGAGAAAATGATGCAAGATGGCGTGACAACGTCATGCCGTTTGGCGTCACGGCATACATAGTCGATTTAAATCTGAAGGCCAAGATAGATAGATGTTTCACATCCGAAGTGACGTGATGGCAAGATTTCTTTTACTTTGGAACACGGTAATAATGTTATGCTTGCTGTTAACCGCGGTCTCGAATTTATCTTTTTAGACCTTGTGGGTAAGCCGTGGACGCTGGCCATTCTTTCTAGACAACAATCTTCGTTGTGTTCTTGGTGGCCGCTAGAGCTTACTTTTTTTTTGTCTCAGTGCCAGACAAGGAATATTTTGGACCCCGCTGTGTTCAACTAATCAGGATAATGTGCGGGTATTTTTATAGCGATACCGTACGGACTTTTGGTACATCGTCTACCCACAAATTTTGATCTTTGAACGATATTCTCAAGTTTCCTTTAAAGATATCAGATGACAGCGTGGTGTGCTGCCAAGCTCTTAGTAAGCTCGTTACGGACTATTATGGATCACAAGAATCTAGAAAAAGTTAACAAGAATTCGATCTTCATGCAGTTTGCTACTGTTGAGGCCCGGTCCCAACGGGATTGTGGCGCCAACCCCAGACGAGGCTTGTTACACATAATCAGTGCATTCTTCAATTTGATAAGATCCTTTCGTATGCTCCAACATTTGCTCCCTCAAATATGTTAGCTTATGTAAAACACACCTTTACATGCCTTGTCAAAAGCGCCAGCAAATCGCCCAAGATCTCATCTCGCAATAAAAAATGGCAACAAAAATTACGCTTTCAAAATTCACCCTCAATAAATCATCGTCGTAAAGGATAATCTCACCCATGCGGGCAAATCTCATTCTCCTCAGGTTCTCCCCGAGCCAAAACATAAACACAAACACACCGTAAATTACCAAATGGGTGCTCCTAAATGAGTGCCTCTGGGCAGCCAAATATTGTTTTAGCAAAAGTGCCCGCAAAAGGACACGAAAACACACCACTCTCCACAGAGAGCCACCACCGCCAGCCGGCAAACAAGCGAATTCGTAGAATAACCAGATTAAAAATTCGCCATCTCTGATGATGAGATACCGCCGACACCGCCACCGTTGCCGCCGTCAACCAATTCACGGAGCGCCCGACGACGGAGACGACGACGACGACGTGCAAAGCCGGCCCGCAAATAACAAAGGAAGGAAAAAAATTTGTGGCGCCACGTCGAATTATCTTTTGTCTTGCGTCTCATTAGTGGTGTTGATGCTGTGGCATAACATCGCACAAGGGAATCAAAACACAAACACAAACATACACCCTGGCAGAGAGGTGAGAACGCGTTCCAATACCTGAGCGCATCCTTGTGCAATGGCAAGAGAGGCAGGAACATTGTCAGCGTCTTACGACTGACTGTGGCCAGGAGTCGAGCTTCAGAGGAAAGCGATTGCATGCATGTGTACATAACCAGAAACAACACATCAACTTGATTGCACATAGAACTGCAGTTCGTCCGAAAGTCAAAGGATATTTGCTCGGACTGAAGTGAATTAATAGCATTCCGCCGTACCGTCCGTTCAGAAAATCGAAACGGCCGGGCAAAAACGGTGACACATTGAGTCAACTTCCGAGTGTGCTGCCATGGTTCAAGGACCACCATTTCCATCTAATTGGATTACAAGATTCCTCTTCGTCCTTCTCGTTAGCGTCCTCGTGGAGAGTGGCACCAAAGGAAAATTGCCACTCAGGAGGTGTGTCGGTCAAGTGCTACTACCATCGGCTTCAGCATCCGCATCAGCAGTGCAGTCTGTCATGTGTGTGTGTGTGTGTATTTGAGGCGTACCCATAAAAGGCTATTTTCGGTCTCGTCGTTAAGGGTACTTAGTTGCGGCGCGGGCATGACGAACTCAAAAGTCCTTGATCCAAGCTACACGATAATTAAACGTACTCTCTCACTCTCTCACACGTCCTCCCCGCGCCTTCTTGATCGGGAATGTATTTATTTTAGGTTACGCCAACACTCTTCAGAGCCAGGTCCAGAGAGGTCTCCGTTCTGTTGTCTAATTGATTGGTGGTCGGCCGATGATGAAACACGAATTCCGCCCATCGTTGTCATCATTGTTCATGGACAGCAGTGTCCTTAAGTTGCGGGAGCGGGAGGACAATCGAATCGCTGTGTTTGCTTGGTATTTTGAAAATCGACTCGATGTGACGTTTGTGTTTGATCAGAAAAATGCATGCACCTCGGTGTCCTTTGCCCTCCGATGCGATGGCTGTGGCACTGAAGGACCATTGACTACGAACTGAGAGCGGGATAGCAATTATGTGATTCCAACGTAATTAAGATGCTGAATGTCAACCGAGTGTACGGTGGTCAGTGTTCAGTGTTCAGAGGAAAGGAAATTATCGATTGAACTACATTGACAGGTGAATTCCACACTTCCTTGTAGCGGTCTGCGGTGGGCATTGAATGCTGTTCGTTGGTGCTGATGTTATGCAACAAAGTGTAGAGTTTGTGCAGAATGTCTCGTTGGCTTTCATCTGATCCGATACGTTGCGGAACTCCTTTGGCCAATTTACAGACGTGTAAATGAATTGGAAGCCGGCATCGCCTTTGATACCGCTGATTCAGTGTATCTGCAAGGAGCCATCCGGATAAGTCGACTTTGGTGAAAGTGTGGAAAAAATGCGGTTCTCATTGAAATTGGAGCACAAATTGCTAATTGATTTAATTAAGCTTTAAAGTGGCGGCGAGGAACAATAGCCAGAAAATTGTGTCCAACCTGATCTATTTTTGTGTCCTTGTGGGCCTGTCAGGGTCACAGTCTTCCAATCGATCCCTCCTGCAACTCCATCATTCAAACCACGACTATAACTTGACCGTGAATTAAATACAATCTTAATGCAATCTGAATTCGTCACGCTCTCACACTTCGCCTTTGCAGGCCGCCTCCTCCGTCAGCCTGTCTTCACACACAACACACAACGCAATCGAAAGCAACTGTACCGCGCAGCCTTTAATCTCGGCTCTCACGTTGCTATGTGTTGCAAACAACACCTTTGTCTTGATTTAATAAGACCCACACCGCGGCTCTGTGTTGCAAATGAGATCAAATCAATATCTTCCCGACCTATAACGACGTGATAATTATTTGATGCTCTCCTAAGATAGCTCCAATTCATTAAATCCGCAACAGCTTCTCGCATCGAACCAGTTTGTCGGCGGCGGCGCGTTGACCATTGCCACTACCAGAAGAGACGATGTGCCGCCGCCGCCGCCGCCACCAACGAACGTCCCAGCCGTTGGGATGGCGGTGATCATGCTGCCGCCATGCCGCTATAGCATCACAGTCGATGAGTAGCAGCAATGACCAAGTCACGACCATGTTTACTCTAAGTGCCTACGTTGTTTCATGCTCTGCCCCTCGCTTAACGAGGCATCGTTTGCCATGGCCCATCTATAATGCTAACGCGCTCCTTTGGCATCTTACGAGGCGCAGAGGCTGGTGTTGGCGTGATTCTGCAATTGCGATGCCAATTAATCGTTGCATGCATGCGTAAGCGAGTCCCGGCCGGCGGATTGGGGCTCTGAAATATGCACGGCTATTATTGATTGAAGGTTGAAGACCGTGGCGCCGTCTAATTAGCCCGGTCCGAGCAGGCGACACTCCCTGGCTATTAATTAATGATACTTAGCACCTCAATGCTAGGGCTGCTCGTCTTTATGGTCGTCCTTGTTGTAATGAGGTGAAAAATTTCTGCTTGCATGTGCAGATGTGCTTCATAGGGGCGCTTGGTCCTGTGGAATGCGCCATGTGTTGCGGGAGAATCCAACGGTGTATCTTGAATGCAGACGCCTCTAAATCACATCCATTAACTGATTGTTTGCAGTCTTTCATTTCAGCTCACCCCTATGCCCCGGCGTCACTTGTCAGAACACCATCGTGCTGCCATTCTGCTCTTCTGCAGTAGCACGACCGAGGTGGCGTCGCTTGCAATATTCGAATGCGTTTTACATTTTCGCCAAACACCATTCGTGGGGTGTCATTGTGAATCCTTTTGCGAAAGGGATCATTATGAGTGTGTCGAGCGAGTGGTGACAGAGGTCTCGACGCCTTTGGCACGTTTTGCACCTGCATAGGTGTGTATAGGTATTTTCCACCATCCAGATGTTTTCGACGGCAGAGCGTGTGTCTTTTGGCCGGGGGTTTGATTGAATTTCCAGGAAAGAAAATAGAATCACTAGAACCTTGTGTGAAAAGGGGAAACCGGGCACGGGCTGCATATAAATGGAACGAAGATCCGTGTGTAATCTGATGAAGGTTGAATTGATAATAGCATTACGGCGCTGAAAAGGATTCGAAATAATGCGGAAGCAGTTTGAAGGAGTTGCTGGTTTGCCGACGAGTGCCGTTTGCTTGTGGAATCAGCTGACTGTAACCGTACAGACGGGGGATGGATGTGTTGACATTTGGTTATTGCGAGCTGTACGGGTACGGGTCCACTGAGAAACTGGGATTAATTCAATAGGAGGATGAATGGATGCGACATCAGGCAGCGTGAGGGTCATTCTTGAAAAGAATTTCGCGTGAATATGCAAATCTGAAATAGACTGACTTGGCAAGATGCTTTCATAAACAGTTGCGAAAGAAAACAGATGAAATACACGGTCTGTCGGATCAGACAGGATGCTAACACAGAGGACATAAAATCGCGTTAATGTCTTCTCAAAATCCATTATCAGCCGTTGCAGACAATTTATATTGACAATCCGTCAATCCGTCCTTCTTATGAACAGATCAAGATCAAAACTGGCTTTGCGCTATGAGAGGCCGTCTGACAAACGTTTTCCGAATCACATGCACCGTGGGTATCCCCGACCCATTCCAGCATCAAAGTGAACCAACGCTTAAGTCTCTCCAGGGAACTAAGAGTGTGCAGTGCAGAAATAAATCGATGCGGTACATTCGCAATGCATACATACGTTCAATTAACTGCCCCTAGAGGCGACCATTTACGAGTTCATCCAATTTGTGTCATTAATTCAACCCTGGAGTGCTGTTGCCGTATGCCAGGGAAATGAAATATTTGAGTGATTTATTTTGTCTTTCCGGAAAAATTTCACGTGATAATGCGTCTTTAATGCGCAATGTATGCCGCCAAGTGCTGATAAACTGTTGAATGATTCCCATTTGTGGTAATAATCGAATGGGAACTACGAGATGGACATGAGACTGTAAAGACAGAATTACTCTTTCGGGATATTTAGAGAAATGTAAGGAAAGTGCAATTTTTGAACGAAATATCCGTTTTTCAAAACAAGAGCTGATAAAAGGAAAATAGTAAAAAATGGGATGTTAGAGAACGAATTGCATTTTACCGCGCTTGCAAAACGTGAACAGGATATTAGATGGAGGCATCACTTGTAGATTATACCAGCTCTTCATCAGGGAAGTCATATCAGAGGCATTAATGCGAGGGACACACTTGTGCGTTGTTGCAAACGTTCACGCGCTCCGGAGAAAAGTCATTCAGACATAATATTTCGTTTTCATTTATTGATTAGTATTGCTGTACATTAAGAATAGTCAATTCTTTAAGAAGTACAGGGCTTAGAGTATAACATTAAATATAGTGAAAGTGACATACATACATAGTTTCATTTTACAGTTTAGAATAATTGAAAATATAAATGTGAGCATAATTGCGCAATATTAAAAATAAATACAGTGGACTCTCCCTAAGTCGAAATGTCACTGGATACCATAATGTGTTCGAGTTAGAGAGTGTTCCGACTTAGAGAGAGGTTCTTGTATGGAAAATTCAGGGAAACATGTGCAAAATATGGCGAAAATGTTCGAGTTAGGGAGAGTTTTGACTTAGGGAGAGTACGACTTAGGGAGAGTCCACTGTATATGTAATCAAATTTTCTGTACTCAGTCTTGGATCGTACCTGTAAACGTAGATGATTCCATAGGTGTTCAACATGAATGAAGAAATGCCTCCGCGATGATAAGTTCATACATGATGAACAGAAGTTGTCAACGTAATATTACGAGTCGATCGACAGAAAGTAATTTTTTCATAAAGATAGGTAGGTTTTTTTCTTTGAATGACTTTGAAGAGCAGAATGCAGGTTCCATAGTTTAGAAATGCTTCCAATTCACATTCAAGGACAATGCTACGTTGGTCGAAGGTTAAGGACGTACCGTGCAATCGCGTTAATTGCTTTTACATTTTTTTGCAGACAGACATTATCACAGCTAGAAAACTGTTCACAGCCATAGGTTAAAAGTGGGATTATTAGTGCTTTGGCAAGTTTTAATTTAACATTGATTGGGAGTATACATTTGCTAGTTGATATACCTCTACGAGCCGCATATACCTTTGGTACTACACTGTCTATGTGGTCAGTCCATGTTAGTTTACTATTACATATTATACCAAGATGTTTAACATAGGTTACATATTCGACTGGTACGGAGTTTAGTTCTATGGAGGGAAAGTTTGAAAGGGAAGGATGGTGTTTTGTAAATGGAATGACTTTGATTTTGTCAGAATTAAGCATGAGACCATTTTCTTCGGCCCACTTCGTAATTGAGCTCAAATCCTCCCTTCATTTTGCAGCTGAATCTTCAACCATAGCTAAAGGAAAACTTGAGTAGATTTGAACATCATCTGCGTATATATAGTATTTGCAATAATACAACACATTAGGAAGATAATTAATGAACATTGAGAACAATAAAGGAGCGATAATAGAATCTTGAGGTACACCGGTGAGGCCATCAGAAAAAGACGACCGTTTTGGGTTATAAAACACAGCTTGAACACGGTTAGTGAGATAAGAGAAGAATAATTTACTAGTGGGATTAGTGAAGTTAAATTGGGTGGACAGTTTGTGACAAAGTATTGACGGATTAACACTGTCGTATACTTTCGAAAAGTCAAGTAAAGCTAATAATGTTGTTTTGTCTTCGTCAACAGCTTTTTGGCTCCTTTAAGCAAGGCTGTAACACAGCTATGTCCTTTTTGGAACCCTGATTGTTTTATCCTTCAATGTGATCTTTAATCATTCGACTGATAATCGATTCCAACACTTTCGACAAAAACGAGAGAGTCGCAGTTGGCCGATATTCAGGCTGGTTTGTTTTCTTTGGAACAGGGATAGTCGGTGCTTTTTTCCAAAGTTCAGAATATGTCGATGTCATGATTATAGTATTAAGTATATGGGTGATATAAAGAAGTATGTTTGGAAGTAAAAGTCGGAGTGACTTGGTGATTCGCTTGTCAAGAGATATAAAGTCGGGTGTGTCCGAAATAGCGAATCTACCGGACTATAGAGAAAAAATAAATTTAATTATAACTAACCAACAACTTTTCAAACTGCTTTTACTAGTAGTAGAAATTTATATGTACACACGTAAGAAATATAAAGATCTGTACTGGCTTATTGGTAAACAATCCAAGCTAAGTATAGACAACAAACTGCTTGTAACAAGCAAATCCTAAAACCTGTTTGGACGTATCGCGTACAACTTTGGGATTGTACCAAAACAAGTAATATGAGCATAATACAGACTTTTCAAAATAAGGTTAAAACCATCGTCGATGCACCATGGTATATGAGAAACGACGATATCCACAGAGATCTTGGAATATTACCACTCCAAGATGAAGTTAAGAAATGTGCTTGCAAACATAAACGCCGCGGAGAAGAGCACACAAACACTGCAGTTCACCCGATCCTTGAGGAAACTAACGTCTTGCGCCGACTTCAAAGGATTCGACCCCTTGATCTCGTACGATAGTCTACACCCGCGCATGATTGCGGTGTTAGCAGGAACTTTCATTAGAGAGTAACTTGCCGATAAGTACCTAAATTATGAAATGCAAACTACTGGTTAAGTTCTTCACCTATTTGTAGTCTTAAAAAAATAAAGGGTGGTGGTTTTAGTGAGTAAAAATCTCACATTTCTATGTACGAACGTTCGGCATAGATTCTTGTTTTAGATTTTCACCTACCCACGGACAAAACCATATGTATTCACAATGTTTTCATTTCAAAAAGAGCTTTTTCTCGCTTTTTCGCGTTACCTCTTTAGTAAAAGGATATCCATTTGAGATAAACAATTTGTTTCTGCCCACTAAATGGTCCCGGTAACCGATTTCCTCGTTTACTTACCTAACCTTGCTGGCGTAAGTTTGACTGCTGACAGCAGCTAGCCACTTCAACCTAACCTTGTAAATCTCAACGACATAATGTCTAGAAATTTTGTATTTAGATTTGTCTTAACAATTCACTGAATGAAACACTTATTTATAAAATATACTTTCAACTTTATGCAATATAAGTAAATTTCGCATGTATTTGTATGGCACTTGTGTCGCGTTGAAATCTATCTTTAGACTTTCGCACTTCTTGAGATCTATTTTAAGACTAACTTATGCTCCATGATCGCTTCTTAATAAAACTTATCCTACGGTGCAAAATTGTCTTATCAGTTGCACAGGCGATCGGTGTTTATTGAGGAAGTGACCTAAAAGGATCGCGACGATCGCGTGTGCATTACATTATTGTGGGTTTTTATTGCCTGTGCAACATTTATGGCACGATACTGTAACATCTACCCTCATGTCTAGAACTTTGTTGGATGTTGGTCATATGGTTAATGAATAATTGGGTATGCGAATGATCTGTGAAAAGTTGGTGCTCGCGAGCTCACAATAAAGACAATGCACCATGTCACAAAAAAATTAAAATTGCATGAACTGAGCTTCGAATTGCTTTTGCATTCAACATATTCTCCGTCCATGTGGCACTCATCGACTTTTTTCCTGTTCTCAGACCTTAATAGAATGTTCACTGCAAAGACAATTTGGCGTTGGTCAAGAGATCACCGAGACTGAGGTCTATTTTGAAGCAAAAGACAAATCATACTAAGAAAATGATATCAAAAAGTTGGAAGATCGTTATATTCGGTGTGTTGCCGTCGATGGCAACTCTGCTGAATAATAAATTCGAATTTATCAAAAAAGGTTTAAACTCTTATTAAAGAAACGTATCAAGGAGCAGTACTGGTGTTCAAGGACGACGGCAGAAGCAACGCACCATTGTGATTCAGGCACTAAGAGATGGGTGACCACCCTAGAATGATCGTTTTTCCATTTACAATATTTCAGCATCTGTTAAAGCTACCGATGACTGTCAAAAATCCAAGATGTCAAAATATTCAGAAGGGCTTGAATTTTATCATGCATAGTTTGACCCTTGCCTAGCGTGAGGACATTTTTGTGAAATACTTCCGAAATCCCGGCCCAGTTGTAAATACTCAACTAGAAAGTGAGGTCAGTTGCCTTGAGATATGGCTTCAGTGCACAGGCAATTCGTGGCACAGTGGAACAGTTTGATCGTGAGAATGATGCACAAAGAAGAAAACTTATTTGCCATAGCGGTCGTCAGGTATCAAGGAAGTCGAAGAAATGTCGCGGCGCGCTGATTTCTCGGTCGAGACCAATTTTTGGCGATGATATTAAGCAATGTAACACTTCTTTCTGTGGCCAGAGCTGAAAAACATCAATATACCCGAGCTGTGGTTCTAACAAGACGGCGCGGCGGTACATGCCATACGCAGTGGACTCTCCCTAAGTCGAAACTCCCTCTAACTTCGTTTTTTTGCCATATTAGAAATACATTTCCCTCAAGTTTCCATGCAAAAACCTCTCTCTAAGTCAAACTCTCTCTCTAACTCGAACAGATTACGGTATACCGTGACAATACGACTAAGGGTGAATCCACTGCATATGCCAATTGGCCGCTGCGATCAAGCGACTAGTCTACGCTGACAAGTCAGTCACTTTGGACGGACTCGTGGCCAAGATTCGGGCGTCACACTGTTTTATTTTAATTTTTGTCCTATCGTTCTTATCTTGTCTGTGCATTAACTTGCGTGTCCATTCACTCAAAATGCTCATCCATTTACTAATTAGTGCCATTCAAACGAACACATGACCAGCAAAACCTGACGGGGATGAGAACACATTCCAACAAGTGGCGTATTGCAACAGTTTGACCCAATTCCCAAAACGAAATTAGTTTTCCTGGTAAATCCTCTCAAGTTCATCCGGCCCATGAACACCATCGCATCTTCCGGTGATGGAGCATGAGTTGCTAAAATGCCAAAACTCATTGGGGAAAGTACGTTTCGAAGCAATTGCAGCAAGGACCACCTTAGGCTTGCACTGCAAATTGCACTAATGGACACGGCAAGGCATTGTCATTTCTCCAGGATGCGTAACAACGTCACAATATTTCGCATGTCCCTTGGAGCGTAAAATGTTTCATAATCCCCCAGCCTTTGCAAGGCACTTAAACAAAATTCAATTTGCAAAATAACAACCAAGTGGTCGTTGTCTACGTCTGCCTTCTATCAGGTTAATTGACCTGGCCGTGCACTCTTGAATGCGCCCAATTAAATATTGGAACACAGGTCAACTCAATGGGCCAGGAAAACGTCGGTGAGTCGGTGAACATCAACTCATTCCAATCCGCTAAGAGCTCTTAAACCTTTAACAAGGCGAACCACAGGATTACATCATGTTGCTTCTTTCCTCAATTTAATACTCCGACATTCCTGTTCCAGAGTGTGCATATCGTTCAGACGAGCCAGGCCCGGAAGGACATTTTATGTTCAATAAATTTTTGAATAGCCAACAAAGAGTACGAATCCTTTTGGCATAATGAACGAATGTAAAGCTCTTCGTGCAGTCCACCTCTCTTGAGTATTGTTGGATCTTTTCTAATTTATTTACGGAAAATGGGAGCCATTTCCTTTTGTTCCCTGCATACACACAGCCCCACCCGCAAACCCTCAACGGTGCGAGTGACGAGATGTGGCTCAGTGCGGTGCACGGAAAGCCAAGATAAAGGACCGACAACCGACGACCGTCGACGCACAGAGCCGACGTTCCCGCCGTAATCTCCAAAAGTAGGAATTCTAATTAAATGTCATGTAAAAAGGATATCGCATTACCTCCTCGTCTCCACACAGTTCGACTGCAACCGGTTAAGCTCATTGCTGCACTGCACTGTCATTGGCCGGTGAACCTTCACAATGTATGCAACGTTGGGAGTCTGTGAGGGAATTTGTCTGCGCCGAGGAATCCTTGAATAGGATCGAAGGCTTGTGTGGGTGAAAAGTGAAATAATAATTGTGAGTGCAGCTTAAGTCTAGTTTCTATGGCCTATTGTGGGAGGAGGGTGCTGGCGCGGGCGTAGCGACGGCTGTCACTCGGGTGCGGTGTGTTGGATTGCGTAGTTGTGAGGTTTCGCTTGTACGTCTACTTAGTTCACGGAAGGGCCGTTTCTCATCTCCTTCTCTGCGGGTCCCCATGCGGTCGTCCTTATGACACGCAAGGTCAGCCTAGGAGAGGGAGATTCTCCCTCGGTATCAACATGGTTTGCGGTGTCAGTGTCAGGAGCTGTGAGCACATGGAGTAGGTATATCAGGTGGGCGCACACATTCAGGGTGAGGCAGGTTGGCTGGGTATCGGTGGACATTTGCTTGGGTAATAGGATAACATTTCTTGTTTCCGAGGTGTGGTGGCATGAAGAATGCCAAAGTGCTTGGGCTAGGTCAGACACGTGATGGCTACCCATGTTTTGTGGTCACCATAAATGGGGCGTGTTTGGGGGAATGTTCGCAAATGGAATGGTCGTAGCTTTTAGTTACGTGTTATATTTATGCTCGCATTGTTATGGGATCGCCTTCGAAGTAATCGATTTCTGTCTGTTTGTCTGGCTCTTAGTCTGGCTCACGGGCTGTGTCAACGTCTAGCAACTGAGTAGGAATTTTGACAAGCCGCCAAAAAACAATTCGAACAAAGTGCAAAATACAGCCCGACTCGTAACCGCTTTCCAGATAAGTTAGCCCAAAGTGAACATCCAAGTGAATGTGAGCGGAACATTTTTCCATCAAATTATTTCCAAAGCACGAAGATGTTCAGATGCGGAGATAATAAATTAGCACAACTTTACTTACCCCTCCTAGTGCTGGTGTCTGTGCATGTGTATCTTCTTCACACACGATTACTTATAGACCGCACCTTGCCTGGCAAAACTCACGCCCACACGTGTTTGTTGTTTGCCCTTCAGACGTCGCTTTTTATCGCCCTCACTTGTACATAGTGGTACACTGTACAGCCATGGACAAGTTTATTGAATCGTAAATACGAAAGTGAAACCTGATCCGGTTTAATCGCGTGAACCAGTTCCGCTGTCCGGAAATAAATTACAACCGGAATAAATTGTCAAAGTTTCCCCTAGCTGTCATCTCCTAAATAATATCGAGTTGCAACAAAAAAAAAAAACAAATTTATTCAGGAAACCATAACGCGCCAAGTGCCAAATGATGGAACCATCCAGATCGTGTCACCGTCACCGTCACCTTAGTAAAACTCGAACAGGACTATCCGGATATTTATACCTCTTTCCGAGCGAGCGAGTGACTAAGGGACTCACTAATTGCATTATCCTTCAACAGCTCCGCAGAAGAGTGCACCTTGATGGCCTGGTGCACTCGTCCGGAAGGGGATGTTAACATCTCATTAGCCAACGCAGTCCAAGTCCACTCGGCAGTCGGTGTGATACATATCCGCTTTAGAGGATAATTTTCAAGGATTCAACCGAATGTACGTACATATTGCGTGGCTGAGCGCTATTTATGTAATTTAATCCGAGAGTCCTGTGAGGCAAGGAGCACGACCGTTGCCGTTGTCTTTCGGCGACATTTGCTCGCTGAGTTCCTCAATTTGCTGTGTGCGTGTGTCAACAAAGTCATATGTGTCATCGGAGTCAAGCGGTGAACAGAGGACATAGCGACACAGGCAGCACGTGTCGCAGTCGCGGCAGCACCCGGCTTATGAACGTTCCTTGGAAATGCGTAAGGATTTGTTTCGGTTGAGCTATAAATTATGGATCGCGAACCTACTTATCCCTCTGAAGAGTGTTAGTTGAATTTTTATTATGGTCCACTTGGGACCACACCACTTTTCCACTTTTCGTTCAAGTCGAGTTCATTTGTGGATCCAATGTAAATCACGACCCAAGAGGAGGCAGATGTTCTGCTGTGCAAGGTGTTCAGTATGCTCGAAAGGATGTGCCAACGAGGGCCAGAGGGAATTCAGATGTCGTTGGAGAGGTTAAGTTCATTTGATGAAACCGAAGCCTAATGTGTTGAGAGGCTAGACATATTCTTTATGTAATTTTCATCGCAAAACATTCGGTATAGGATTGGACATCGATGCAAAGTAAAATATAGAACATAGAATTTAGAACATATAATATAGAACATAGAATATAGAACACACGATATAACACACAACAGCAAACACACACCGCATTTTCTTTTATTGTAAATATTAAAAAATGTTCCAACTTCGCTTAAAGGAGGGGCAGTAACGTCATTCCGTTCATCAATCAGTTTCAATTTCTAGCGATAAATTTACGAATGAGTCTCAGATCATTCCAGTACATCCGACAACAATTATGGGACTCCACTTTTGCCGCGTGCACAAGGTGGTCGCCACCTTGAAACACTGGCATTCACATTCATTAAGCATCAAAATTCATAATCTGTACGGTCCATCTGTTGAGCGGCAAGCGAACACCAGGAACGAGAAAAAAGAAATCTTTATTTTAATCGAAAACGAAAAAGAAAACCACATCCCCTTCACTTTCAACGTTCAGCAGTCTCGACGACAAATAGACCATTACTCTTCCGCAGCAGCAGCAGTAGTCGGCTACCAAGCAATCCATCGGCACAAGAAAATTAGAACAGGATTAAGGACAAACAACATGAGACCTAACACCCGGTGGCACGCGACAATTTCATCACGAAAGGCATCAAATTACTGCCAAGGGTCTGCAATGTCGGTTGTCCGGCCGCCGCCAAGGCAAGGAAACGAAAACCAAAGGAACTCCAATCGAAAGAAATTCCCTGTCAACGTATTCACGTACATATCATGCCCCTCGATCTCAGTCTCAAGTGTCGCTTGTGTGTCCCAGAAGCAGACTTCCCTTTCGGTGACCCAATCCACCACTCAATCCACACAGCTGACATGTCAACCTCTATGCAAATGCTTGACTACCTAACCTCCAAATTTAGAAGGCCACCGGGACAACTATGAATATGAATGAAAACACCTACACACCGACATCTGGACGAGGATGTCCTTCCAATCCAGGTTAGGACACTGGTTTTTCTTTTTTCTTTGCTCTCTCGGATCCCATCTGCAACTCCCAGATGTGGGCTGGCCAAGTAAATCTCAATTATAGACACGTCATGGCACTTGGTCATTGATTAAAAATTCAAGCACTCGTCCCTGTGGACTGCTTTCCTGTCACCGGTCACCGGTCACCACCGCATCACATCTTCGCCGAGGAGAAGTGATTTTGCGGTCAGGTTGACATGTCGCTCTAATTGTATGCGATTTTTCATGATCCGTTCCGGACGTCTCCGAGCTCGGCGAGGTGACCGAGTAGACCAAAATCGTTTCACTAATTTATCACAGATCGGAACCGACTGAAAATTAATTAATTAGCTGGAAGTCGGCAGCCATTGTCTGCAGTCGTCTGACATGGTGTGAGATTACAAGGAGGCGATTTGTCATACGGGGCAGAGACTGTGGTTGTGGGGGTATGGCGTAACGTGAGGTTAGGTGAGAATGTCATTATACTGTCACAACACTGTCAGTGCGGGATTGCTATTTATGTGCAAGACTGGGAGTGCTTATCGAACGTATTCCCTGGCCCTTAATTGAAATGTTTGGACATGTCCGGGTCGGAGCGGGTGAACGTGTCCGTGGCCGCCGCTGTGCGGCAAATTGATTGGATCCGATGACAGGAAATCAATAGTACGTGGCTGTAATTGACTTATTACCTGCTTCCATTGAATCAGTAATAAGCCCTGATTGAGGACATTTGGTTGCCACCGCGTCGCAGCGTACTGAGAATCAGCAAGGACATTTGAAATCTTCCATTCACACAGTCGCTTGTTCATTTGGTTTTCCTTCGGAGAACATGAAGTCCCGATGATGTACATACGCAAGTGTAGAGATGTACAAATTGAAATAAAATCCCGCGGTTTCAGGGAAAAGTTTGCGTTTTCGGTATTTCCGGTATCCACGTTGTTGGCATTTTTATATTTCATGTTCCAACTTTGGGAGCGCATGCCGTTGGAAATAAAAAGCAATTTTATTCGGAAGATGAAATATGGGACAGATTGTGGGAAGAATTATTGCGCTGCTGTCCAGCAGTGCATAAAGGAAGGCTTTGGCTTAATTGGAAAAGGATTTTCGAAACTAATCAAGTGGAATTAGTTGTTACGCTTCGTCGGGATATCCTTTGGAAATATATTTTTTCGCTTTCGCTCAAACTGCGGATGCAGCAAAACTTGATGTGATTGCAAGAGATTATGGAAGACGTTTTCATTTGTGAGATTTCACATTCGTACGAGTCGGACGATGATGACTCAGGAGAATTGCAGAAATCAATAGGAAGCCGTGGGTGGTTTAATATTCGAGCACGATTTGTCGTTTTAATTTGGGTTCAGTACAACAGTGGCAGGGAGTAGTCTATCTTGGGGTGATATTAATTAAGTTCCGATGGAGAAGAGGAAGTAAGCTGTATTTTGGAACTGCTTTATGCGTCTGCTGCTTTTATTGGACTTGTACTTAACACAGTACCCTGCAATAGAAATCTATGGTGCTCAAAGCGTACGTGCACTGGTATGACGTGAGAATGCTGTAAGAAGTGAGAAAAAGTAATATCCTTAAATAATTGTCCAATCTCAGAAGCAATAGAATTGAATTCCACTGTGAGACAACAAAAAAAAGTACTTGTTTTTGTTATAAGGGGTAGTCCAACGCAAACGGACGGTGATAATTGTAAACAAAAAGTTTTCAGAGATTGATCTTAATTTGTTTTATTCTGATAGAAGGATCTATGACAATTATGTGCAAAACAAAATATCGGTTCAATGCTCTCCGCGGCTTCGGTGGCATACTTCTATCCGATGCTCCATATTTTCAATGTCTCTGAGACATAGTTGAGTTTCTATGTCGTTAAAGTGCCCAATTATCTCATCCTTTAGCTCTTGAATTATACTTGGCTTAATGATGCACACTTTTTTTTCAAGTATCCCCAAAGGCGGCCATTGAATTTCTCGCGCAAAAGACCGATTCTTTCGTTAGCTCTGTGGCAAGTGGCACCATCCTGTTGGAAGCACATGTCATCCAGGTTCATATTCTCAATTTCTGGGCACAAGAAGTCCATTATCACCTCGCGATAGCGAACACCATTCACGGTAACGGCCAAGCAGGCCGACCTCATTTTCGAAGAAATACGGTCCGACGACGCCGCCAGCCCATAAAAAGCACGAAACAGTCACTCTTTGTGGATGCATCGGCATGCACAGGTATTTTCCGCACAATTCTGCCCATTGTGGACACATTTGGTCGATTATGCTGACCAAAAAAATCACGAAGTGAATGGAATCAATTTTGATCGGACCGCCCATTTTCGTAAAAGTCTTCAATAATCTTAATGCGCTGCTCAATAGTGTACCTCTCCTTGGTTGAATTTGTCAAACACTGAAACAAAGAAATGTCAAATTACGTTCGGCAAGACAACTTGTGTGAATATGTGACTCACAATTAACATCGTGCATTATGTTCAGACCACCCTTTACAACAATAAGCAGGAAACTTTCCAGAAGCGTAGAATATTTTTATTAATGAAAGTGCCAGCATTAATATTTATTAATTATTTATACTTGCAGCTGTATGTATATTCAAAGAAGTTAAAACTCTCAACCTATTGTAAAAAAAAAACAAAATCGTCACATTAAATCGCTATTCTAATAACAAATTGCGGATTTGAAACAAACATCTCCTGGTAAAAGCAGAAGTTGGATGTACATTTCCAGGGAGTTGAATCCTGCTGATCAAGTATCAAGAGTATCAGAATTACTGTCCTGTCTTTCTTTCAGACATCCTCTCGTGGAGCGGTCCGGAATTCCAGAATCTCAACGCCACAAAATTACAAAATTAAATTTGTCTTAAAAATAAATAATAATAATAATAATATCGGTGGCGCTACAGCCCTCAGAGGGACAGGGCCTAGCTTCTCAGCAACCGCTCGTGTTGTGCGTGCTATTGTTATCTCACACGTGGAAGGGACCTACAGTTTAATGCCGATTCCGAACGGCCAAGTTTGAGAAGCTTTTTCTAGACAAGAAATACTCTTTAAGCATTGTCAGTGACTCGAAAGAGGTGGAGCCGTGAAATATGAATGCGGTAAATTCGGGTAGCGAACCTGGCACCCTCTGCGTAGGAGTGGACGCAGTAACGTAGTGGCGACCTTAAAAATAAATACCTACTCACAATTGGCCACATGAAATGTTTTACAATAAGGACTTGACAACTTTTTTTAAAATAAAACACAAACCATTTGAGATTTTTCAAAAACTTTATTATCGGCTTGAAGTACAATCGAAAATTTATGAATGGAACTCAATTTCGTTCATATAGCCACCGCGGGCACGTTTGCAGCGGTTTCATTTCATTGGACCCACTTTTCAACGACTCGGGCACAAATTTCGGCCGAAACGGCCCCTATTTCGCATTCAATGTTGGATCTGAGTTCTTTCAATGTCGTCAGCTTGTTGGCATAAGCCAATGACTTAACGTAGCCCCACCCCACAAATAGTCAAGCGGCGTTAAATCCCAAGAACGAGGTGGTCAATCGTGTGGCCCATTTCTTGAGATAACACGCTCACCATACTTCATACTCTTCAATTAATCCATTGTTAAGTGTACTGTGAGGCTTGTGGCACCATCCTGTTGAAACCACATGTCGTCCAAATCCACATCTTCCAATCCGGGCCAAAAATGATCGGTCATCTTGGCTCGATAATGCTGACCATTCACAGTAACGTGCAGATCGTTATCGTCGACAGAAAAATATGACCCAATAACGTCGCCGGCATTAACACCGCACCAAACAGTTATTTCTTGTAGGTGAAGTGGTGATTCATCAAGAACATATGGATTTTCAGCCGCATATTTTTTACGTTTGACGTTGGCGTACCCATTGAGCCAAAAAAGAGCTTCGTGACTGAAAATGATTTTGTGATGAAAGTTGATGACATCTCAGCTGATCTATCCCAGAACCCAATCGGAGAACGTACATCGCTTCAAATTGTCCATCGGCTTCAATTCTTGAGTCAGCTTGATCTTGTATGGGTGTAAACCCAGATCCTTACGCAAAATACGTCACAATGTGGTCTGAGCGATGCCCAATTCTGGAGAACCCCGTGGAAATGACTGATTTGTATCGTTTGCTACGAACGCCTGAAGGGCAGCGATATTTTCGACACTTCGACTGCGACAGCCCGTTGCTCACTGACAAGGCAACAACTTAAATTTTTGCACTAAACTTGTTATTACCTTTCTACTAGGGGAGAAGTACGGCCTAAATTTGGAGTTAACGCCCTTAGATTTGCGGTCACCGACTCCGAATTTCAATAGAAAATTTTTATAATTTGCAGACGTTGCTCGTTCGTGTACTTTGCCATGATGGAAATGTTGAGTTAACTGAATAAATTGATAGTGACAGTTTGATGATTAGTGAATGAGTGTTCAAAAATTAAATTCAAACATTTTGTCAAGTCCCTATTGGAAAACCCTTTATTATGTGCAGCGAAATAGTTGTCTATCACAGTGTTTTACGTTAGCGAACAGCGCCGAATCTGTAACATCCCCAATCTACCAGTTGTCTAGTTCTGCCTCCGGGCTCGAAAGGCCATGAAATATTTTACAATAAAGAATACATTTATTTTGCACGATGCGAGGAGATGCGCTAATTGAGGTTTTGGTTTGTAAATCGAGCTTGTGACTTTTAACTAAATCTATTTTCCGACTGACGCAGGAGGTAAGTAAGAGGGTTTCGTTTGAAAGTCAGTGCGTTTTTGAATGAAAATATTTTTGTTTATCGCTATGTAACCTTTTTATTTCTAGTCCTTATATATGTATAGAGTCCAGATTAGTCCAGATTTTTTTCCATTTTTGTATTCCCTCTAAATAATTTGTTATATCAAGGTCTTCAAAATTGGAGTTTGTTTCTGTGATGATGTGATGACCTCTTAAATATTTGTGCTGTTAAGACTACAACGGAACCAAGTTAACCACTTTCTTACCATTAAAATGCATGGTACAAAGTTCCCATAATATCTATCAAGTGATTTTCACTCTTTTTTCCACTTTTTGTTAAACTCACGAAATAGTTGCATCCAATAGCAAACACAAATTAAACAAAGATGACAATTGCCGAGAGGAGTGTTTCATTTAAGCTTATTGCACATGGAATTCAAAGACTCACAGACTTATCAAACGATGCTTAGTATTTTGTAAAGAATTGAATTATTATGTTATTTTGAAGTTCACAAATACTTTATTGGAAATGAAGAATGCCAGGCCTTGTAGATGTTTATCATATTGCTTAGCTACTAAATTCGATAATAAGCGACCATATATGATTCATGATGAATTGGCTGATGATGGCAAACTCAACTCTCTGGGACTGTCAAATGTCAGAGAAATATCATCGAATTGAAAAAGGTGACGAAATAATGTGGACAGGTGAGAAGGGGAATGAACGCTCACTATGCTAGTTAGAGGACGGTCCCTCCAAACCTGGCGAAGAAAGGTAAATGTAATTTTATCAAAAAAAAAAAAACTGTCGTTGCTCGAAGTAGATTCTCACGTAAACTGCAATCTGAATGGACAACGTTGGTGCCACCGCAGAAATGCGACAATTTCGTGTACACTTCCGAAGGATGTTCAGTAAACTAAAGCTTGAAGCTTTGCTTTGAACAAACACTTTGCGCTATCTCTTCGAGAAATAACAATCACACAGTGGTGATGGAAAATTAATTTCCTAAGTCTGGAAGATTTTTCATCAAATATGCAAGGACTTCTATTAGAGGAAAACATGAAACGGGCAAGGGAGTCTTTTTGTTTGAATATTCATGAAATATGTGACGCATGGCAGAAGTCTAGGTAATTAGGAAGTCAGAAATGAAAGAGATTTAAGTTTAAGTGCAGTCAACAAGCACAAACACAACATTTTATATCGATTATATTTTGGTTCGAGAAGCCTTAAATAACTCACAGAGCGCTGTCAGAACGCTTTCATACATTATAATTTCATCTCCTCGACTATCGTGGTAGTGACTAGAATGTAATGACATGTTTCCATCAGCGTAACATGATCTCAAAATTATTGCCTTTGTCCTTGACCATTAATCTTCCTCAAATGCGATTTGCCAACGCCTTTATTCCCCATTACCGCCAAACCCATAATCTGTCTTAGATCTCTGGACAAAGCTTGTTGCACTAGCGCCACCAATGCATCGAACACGTTGACTTAGTGAACAGTCAGGGCACCCAATTTACCTAGTGTCACCTTGTCTATCCGATCGACAGCTGTCAGCATACTTTCACATCCAACTGTCACACAAAGTGTGTTTCTTTTTTCTGTAGCATCTGTCATACTCATGCACACTCCATCCAACTTCCGCAAATATTTGCCATGCAATCTCTTCGTGTTGCACATCTTTTGTGCCAAGTGGGCCCGGGGTGGTGGTGGGGGTGGTAAACATTTGTTTTGTGAAAAAATTAATTTTATACATAGTTGAAAAACGTAGTCGAAACTCGTTCGCGTTGAGTGCGAGGACAGAATTAATTCGCATTTATTTTCTTGTGATTTATTTTGCCTGGTTGATAATATAATTGAAACTTGAAAATGAAATCCAAACGTGGTTAACAACTGTTGTCAACACACAACGCATTGGACATGAGGCTGCGGTGCGTATGGTGTGCATTATGATAGGCCATCGTCCTGACCACCGCCACTGCCCGCCAGGTGATGGTTGGGGTAACAGCATTTAATCGAGTGAAAAGCCTTTTTAAACATTTCCGCACGTACTTACCGCGCTATAAATGATTTTACAATTCCGACATTATGTGCTTTATGCAAAATACATGTCCTGTGATAATTACAACGGTAATTTACCCATTTGCCGTGGTATTTCCTTTTTACTTCAACTTGTTTAAATAATTTAATTTAGCGACCAGGGGATGGCATAACACCATCAACATTACACCTATCCTGTTGGGAGGTAGCTGTGTATCCGGTGCGGCACGGTGGCGTTGAGTTTTGTCCGGCGGATGGAAGCAGCCGACTGAGGCTGGAGATATTAAGCGCGGTCGATGTCGATGCACTCTGCGGACAGGCTTTTGGAGCCCTGTCCCTGTGGTATACGCTGATCGCCGGACGCAGAGTGGAGCTGTAATGGAGTTAGGGAATAAGTATTATTGTGACTGGGATTTAGAATTGAAAATTGTCCCCACGCGGATGTAGCGAGTGTTTAATCGGTGGTATTTATGGGCACTATCGGCGGCTACAAACAATGAGGTCACATTGGTGGCTTGCAAACAGCGGTAGCGATGATAAATCATTTGTGTCATGTTCGGAAAGTTGAACAGTATGTGTTGAAGGGCGTTTCAGTGGGGTTTTCAAGGTGTTTGGAATGAAGTGTAAACAGAGCGTTGTTAACATGCGGGCTTGTAGTTTAAGTGGGTTTTCACTGATTACCTGAATCGTTGATGGTTTAGAAAATCAGTCAAATCTATGCCCATTAAGGCAAACTTTTAGGTTGTTAAAAAAAACTGTGTTGTTCAAGGATGTAGACCTGATTTTGAAGACTAAGGCCAGAAATTTGATTGTCTCAAGTGGACTATTTGGCTTCAAAAGTTTTAAAAAATATTGTCAATTATCCGACTAGAGTTAATAATTCAGCTGTAAGTTGTATTGGCTGTATTTTTATAAGAGTGTGTAATCATTTTAATACAATTATTACAGGAGCATTTCATTACTACGGAATTTCTGAGCATCATATGACTTCTTCCAGCACTAGTGTAGTTTCGTTCAAAATATACTATCACGTTTAAAACTTTATAAGGAGAATGATCTTAGATTGACTTAGAGAGAGTTCGAGTTAGTGACATTCCGCTGTACATATACAGAGCTCTTCTATATAAAAAGGATAATCACTCACAACCGATAATTCTGCTTCTTTTTTATGTTTTTTTCTTATTTCATTTTTATTTAATTTCCATGACATCTTATCCTAGACAAAAATGACATAAAAATCTTAATATCTAACAATTCACGTCCTTAATTCTATCTTACTGACCCTTCGCGGGTACTCTAAAATATTCTAATCTAACTTACTATTTGCCTTTCGGCGTCTAAACTATCGTTTCTGTTTTTTTTTCTCCTTAGGGCAGACTTTATTGTTTAAGACTTACTAACCAAGAAAACTAAGAAAAACTTGGCGCTCTATACATTCTTATTATTATAATAATAATAATATGGGTGGCGCGGCAGTCCGAGGTGGACCTGGGCCTAGCTTCTCAGCAACCACTCGTGTTGTGCGTGCTATTGTTCTTTTACGAGTGGAAGGAACCTACAGTTTAATGCCGACTGCGAACGGCGAATTTGAGAAGCTTTTTCTAGACAAGCATACTCTTTGAGCATTGTCAGTGACTCGAAAGAGGTGGAGCCGTGAATTATGATAGGTGGTAAATGCGGGTATCGAACCTGGCACCGTCTGCGTAGGAGTGGACGCACTTACGCACTACGCCACGGCGACCCACACATTCTTATTATTACCTAACCTAAATCTAAACCTAAGCCGTATTACCTATTAAAAACGCTGAGAAAGCTTAACCTCACTTAATCTATGTCCGTAATAGTACGGACGTGTACATGTTATGTATATGCGTAACATATATAATCCACACACCCTTGTGTACCTATTTTTTCTAATCTACCTTACAACTATGTAAGTGGGCCGTTATACCAACTAAACGATTTCTAATATCATATAGGCAGGGGCGGCAAAGGCGGAGACTGGTTCTGGTGTAACCACCAAAAGTAGTGCCGCTCTTTATCACTCTCTCTCCTGTCTCGAGCAGGGATCGCTCTACTCGACCGGAGAAGATCTTCGTGTTCGCGGACGACATCCGAATCGTAGAGGAGTCGCGTGTCAACTGTTCGGCGCACCGCGTGGTAGATTACAGGACATCCTTCCGTGTCCTGGATCAGGACGATCGAATCAAAATAGAGGAACGACTCAGCTCATATTACACATTTTGTTCAACTCTTCGAAACAACGCATACAATGCATGGTACCGTTATGCATATACATAATCTCAGTTAGTCATTAATGTTACTGGTGCAGTAGTGCAAACTATAATCAAAGTGTTTTCTGGAGTGCTCTAAGTAATAGGGAATTTTGTGTATATATTATATATTTTTTATATATTTATATATTGTTGTACACATAATATTGTTATACACATACTATCATTTTCCTACTCCCCCACTCTCTTACCGCTCTCTACCTCTTGTTCTCATTTATGAATGAAGCTCTCACTCTCTTCTTCTTCAGGAAGATAGTTTAGATTGGCTTCCTCTTCTGATTGGGATCGTCAAGAAGTTCGGACGCGTGTATCGATTCAATCAAGTTTAAATTGTAATAAATGTTTAATAATTAATAAAAGTCTTTTATTTGAAAGTGTTATTCATTATTATATATATTTTTTTTTCCAAATTCAAAAAGAAAAAGTGGTTGAATATTTTGTTGTGTGTCCTGTAATAGTATAAGAGAAGAGTCTGAATTTAAAGTACAAAAAAAGTACAAAGAGAATTGTTCAGTCTGTCCACTAGATTAATCTAACTGACAGTTCAGCTCCACTTACTTGTATATATATACGACCTCAGTCAGACTGCGATTGACTCATCAATTGTAACACTTTGCTCGTTCAATTTCTGTTTCGTCACAATTGTGTGTGATATCGGAGCACGTTACATAAGAGAAGCACATTCTAATTTTCACATTTCATTATAATCACAAAATTAATAACAATAGTATTTTCATTACATGATATGAATGATAAAAAAAAACAAATGTCTTCAACGATATAATAGCCGTGTTTTTCCAAAAATCTATAAATAGTGAAGTAGTATTTTGCACGTTTCCAAAAATCTATAAATAGGGTACTAGGATTTTGCACGTAAAGCACATACAACAACCTACCTTCCTATAACTGCCTATAATATCAGCAGTCAAAAGTGGCTGCCGATAAAAATTCGAGTTCGAATTTTTTTTCATATATTTTGACAGCGATTCGAAGATATAAATTGTTTTCTTCATATATTCCGAAAAAAAATCAAAGCCTCTGCGAATAGTTTTTGGCATCTTATTTCACTATCGATAGCGATGAAAAAAACACGGTTAATGTAATAGAGATATAAATAAATGAATTCAACAGATAATATAATAATTGATGTAATAGGCTGCTGATAGGATGCTACAGTACCTAATTTTGCGAATGTCTTTATAAATTTATAAGTTATGGGCCGTAAGAGACGTAGTTAACAGAGAAAGTCATATCATCAAAAACCACAAGATGCAAAAATTAATTTTCAATGTTCAAAAAACCCGGCACAAGATACACCTACACCGAGAAAAACATTTCCCACTGATGACTCGTCTATTGTGTTATTAGCCAAAAAATCATTTTGTGCCGTCAAATTTAGCGGAAGTTAACAATATAATGAGTGTCCCGACGGATACGATAAGATTGCTACAATATTTTCTGGCTACTACGATGGATCGCTAGCAAAGTTCCAGTAAAATAATGTAGCAGTAAGTAAATTGCAGTTAAAAAAAAAAACAAACGCCAAACCTGGAGTGGGACCTTCGTTGTATGGGTCTTTTCTTAGTTTGGTCATAAAGGACATCATGATATTCCAATATGACAAGTATCCGAAGAACTCATCGAAATTTGTAGGTCCTTGGTTGAGTATTAGGTATTACTACGCTTTCTCAGTCCACCGATCGAGCATTTTTGGCGGACCTGAAAAAATCTTTGTCTACACCGAGTTATCATAACGAAACTCATCCGTGGACCGAAATTAAGAAACATTAAAAGGCCATTCCTTTGACTAAGTGTTAGTTATAGAGTATACCATATTGAATAATTGTTGTGTTAAAACACAAGTCTGGCTGTTCCGAAGATCAATCTGCTGAAATTGTATTCCTATATAAAATAGACAAACGAATGTTTACTCTGAATTTCCCTATTATTTTAAGCAGTGTAAGTGGAAGTAATTTCAATCACACAGTGCAAAAAGAAAATCTGAAGGAAACATTTTCAAAATAATGTGTCAAAATAAACGAATAACTGCAGTCATCTCATTGGTTTCAAATATTTTATATAATCCTGGAAAAATGTTCGGTTTTGCTTTTTCGCTAGTATTAGAACACCTCTGTATACATTCTTTAGTTTGTTGTTCTCATTATTATCTGTATCTGTTTATTTCAATGCCACCTCACGTCAGAAATATAAATGAATTCCTATAAAATACAATAAAGTGTGGTCTAACACTGATTTTTGACTTTGTTATCTATATATAAATAAATGCAGCCCATTGTCGTACGCTTAGGTCATAGGTTGAGGTGGCTGACTGCCGCGAATAAGGACAGCAGACACACTTAGGCCAAACATAGGCCGATTGTGTTACAACGCGGATCTTAGGCTACCTATTCAACAAACCAATTTGTGCTCTTGTTAAAGCGAAGAAGATGGCTGATTTTGATGCTGCTCAGTTCAGCCAGATTAACAAAGAAATGGGCCCCAAAAGTCTGAATCTGCGGGATGAGAGAGCACTGCAATTACATAGCAAGTGTTCGATTTTTTCTTTCTCACCCTCGTGAAATCATTATAGGGAAAGCCTAGTCTAGAGGCGTGAGTTTCGATGGCACAATGCCCTGTTAAAACGCCAATAAGAGATCTGAGGTTTGGCCTGCTTAATCTGATCAAGCTAAGTGATCGCTTTGGATCGATCAAAGGCCATAGATGTTTGAGGCATCCTGTGCCTCCTGCGGTTTGCTTGAGCAAGCGTTTCAAGCTTTAGCAGATATTTTATAGTAGCGATAGGCATGGAGGTTTGTGCCCTTTCTAAAGAGCTCGTCCGCATCGCAATTCTCTGGAATGTCACAGTGTCTTGGTCACTTGGCCATCTCATTAAGAGATAGGCGGCAATTAAGGGAAGTCTTGGAATTAAAGGTGATTGAATTCAGGGATTTGGTCGCTGCCTGGCTATTGGAACAGATGACGATATCTGTGCGCGATATTACATTGTTTTTCAGCCAGGACGGGGCTTCCTTAGCCATAGTTTCAGCCTGAAAGACGCTACAGTAATTAGGTAGTCGAAAAGATAGCTGGAAATTTAGATCCTTGGAATAGACACCAGCACCCACACCTGCATCCATCTTCGATCCATCTGTGAAGATTTACAGTGGACCTTCCAGCGTCTAGTGTTCAGCCTCCCAGTAAGATCTGGGCGGTAAGCTGGTTGAGAAATTCTTCTCGAAGAGGAGTTTAGAGTGAGGTCTGTATCTATGGGTATAGAGGCATACCTGCGTAGGATCGTTGAATGTCCAGACTGCAGTTCTTTCCAGCTGCTCAGCGATCTTAATCTAATCGCCGTGCTAGCTGCTGTCGTACGCTTAAACACCATTCTCTGCAACCCAACGAAAGGCCTTTACCCCTTTAAAAGGGTAATTTCGCGTAGATGTGCACAATGTGTTTCTTTCCGTCAAACGGCTGAGTTGAACCTTGGTAAACACACGTACAAAATTAGGTAGGTAGGTAGGTGTTACAACATTTTGACAATTCTACGTAACCCCTGTCAAATGAGAAGCTTTTCCGTTCGTGCGGTTCCTGTCCCTAACCGGCGTAGCACTGGAACATTGGCAGTGTCTCAAGAGAAGGGGTGTCATATATATGAAAGTTCCATTACCCGAACCTACGCCTGCGTGGGAGTTGATGCGCAAGCCCAGACTTTCAGGTTTTCAAAGGTGCCTTGAGGAATCTTGTGATTGATCAGTCTTCTTTGAAATCATGTTTAAGCGTCATCATTCACAGATAGAGCTTGCAGCATCACACTTTATCTTGAGTAGCTGCCCAAGCATTCGCCTCAGCCTACACAACATGAAGCCATATCTATTACTTCCGGTATCGAATTAGGTGAACTACCTCCACACTTGATTCTGCGAAACATAAAATCCACACGCCAAACTATTGCTGCATGCATATGCATATGCCTATGGAGTGGAGACAGACTAAAAGCCGCTCCGCGACATTAGACGTAATTGGCAGAGTGGGCACTCCACCAGTCGTGTGTAGGAAACGCATAGACACTAGAGAGTGTCTACGACCACACTCGCCGCATTGAAATTCAAACTCAGGTACGAAACTTCAATTCGCCCGCACTCTTTGGGCCGCGTCAAGAAAATAAAAATGAAAATAAAAATGAGAAAATAAAAAACCCCTGAAAGAGCAACGCGATCCCCGCGCAAATCTGATTTCATGAATGAACCTAAGCGAGTGTGAGTCACCATGGCTGCCGCGCCGCCACCGCAAATTACTCGCACTCACTACGCCAACATGTGCACGCGCACATACGGTTGGGGCCCTAATCTAATTGAACGATCCCCGACTCCGCAATAAACCAAAACAAACCGCGCGACTCACCAGGCTCACCACTCACCAGACAAACGTCAAAACGTTGCAAACATAGCAAGCGACACAAACGCCAACAAAACGAACCAAACCAAACCCCCCGGCCCCAACCAGACAACAAAACGACGAAACATCAACTGCAGCACACTCCGTGTGATTTACTCGCCAGTGTAGTGTACAACGGGAGAATACTGGAGTACGACACGGGTGCCCCGGATAGGGTGAGGGGAAGTTTGTCGGGGCGACACCGACTCCGAGTTTCATGAATGAATACTGAACAGAAAAAAGCACCGCGCTGCACCCGCGATTTGTCGTCGCGCTGGATACTTAATGACAGCGTCTGTGCCAGACGGCTTCATAGTTATTAATTATGTTTCCTTCGTGCACCCGTGTGCGCACAAAGCGGACCTCGCACCGATCCTATGCGAGGCGACATATAGCACAGCGCAGGCACACACACACATACACTCGCATACGCACGACAGGCACGGATTGCGGGGGCTGACAGGGGAGTCATATCGACCGACCGACAATGCATCTGTAGGCAGAGGAAGCCTCTTGGCCTGTGCTGTGCAGTGCAGTGGGTTCCATTTTAGCCGGTTTCCGGACGGAATCATCGGCTGACTGATATGTCAGGTAAAACGGAAGAAGGCGTACGCGCTGGAGACAATCGGATGGGATTTTAATGAGTTTCGGGGCGAGAGAGTGACTGCGTTGGGGTCTTGTTGGTCGTTTTCCATGGCTGGAGAACATACTCCAACTCGGATGTTGTTAGGCGAGAGTGCACGTACTACGCGAGGGTTTGGTGCTGCCGGCTGCGAGACCGCGGTTATTTTTAGCTTTCGTCATGCGGTGACTAATGACAGAGCTTGTCGCTTAGTTGGATGTGTGTACAAACGTATGTATATGCAGTTTGCATTTTGATTACCGATCCGATCGGATGTAGGAAATTACGAACTGTTTAGATGAATTGTTGACACATGCTTGGTGGTCAGCGAAGTGAGGGTCTGTGCGGTTTCGGGTGTAATTTTCCAAACGACCAGGTACGCGTACATGTGTCATACGGGGGAACATGCTCCTTGGACTATGGCGTCGTATTTGAATGACTTGACAATGACCACACCAGATGAAAGCGAATTCAAGGACGAATACGAGGCTGTATTCAAATTCATGTAACCTTGGCTAATCGAAAAGAAAGCTTGCTGTCATGTGAGTCCTTTAATTTGTTGTATAAAAGCACGGCGGGTGGCCAAATCAAAATCGTCTTTCAGCTGTAGCGTAATCAGTCGTTAAATTGCGACACAAAGTGCACAGCAAGCGGTTAAGTGTATACTGAATGTCATTGAAACGAAGACCTACAACACCCCGGCAGAGTTCATCGCCAAGTTGAAGGCCTTGATGAGGAGACTCAAAGGTTCTTGGCTTCGATATGAATTCGATTTGATTTGAAAAAAATGTCTACAATGCGCGAGAATGAGTGTACACATTTCGACATCGCGAACAATTTCCGACCCCTGCTAAGTTGTATTCCAGCGAAATTTCATTGGCGCTACAGTTCTTTCTATAGTAAGCTTCTTCGTTCGAGATTCATTGTGGGACATTATTTTTGAGAATTTTCGCGAGAAGAGAGATAAGTGAAGTGATTTCTTTTTGCAAGACTTACATCGTAGAATGACATGCTTAATGGTAGGATGGTAAATATGAAAAGCCTGCGGACAGAAAAGCTTCTAACATGTCACGAAAATACTTCCGGACCATCTGGGGCAGCAAGTTTTCCGATAATTAATTGTTGTTGATCACTTCTTACAATAATAATAATATTGGTTGCGTTACAGACAGTAGAGGGCCAGGGCCTAACTTCTCGTATTCACACGTGTTCCAGGAGACGGACCAACAGTTTTATGCCGACTCCCAACGGCCAAGTTTGGGAAGCTTTTTCTAGACAAGAGTACTCTTTGAGCATTGTTAGTGGTTCGAAATGACGACTGGATGGACCAGTTGGTAGAGTGCCTTCCCCTGGTTAGCGGGGCCCCGGTTCAAATCCCAAATCCGCCTACCTAACCTAACCCAGTGACTCGAAAGAGTTGGGGCCGTTAAATTATTTTGGTTGTACTGGGAATCGAAGCCTGGCAGCGAGGTTCCGTAGCGTAGGGGTCGACGCACATACCCACACCGCTAAGGCCACCACTCGATCACTTCTTTGGACTATACAATTTGAGCCGAAACGTATTAACCAAACCCAAGCGGTGACCAATTAAAATCGAATGTTGCAATTATTAAATCAAGATTTGAAATTGCCGCCATTTGTGCAGTAGATTGTTAGCAACAATAAAAAAAAAAACAATTTGACAGCTGATAGTTTAGGTTTTCTAAAAATGAAGGTTACGGTGTTTTCATTATTCAACAATTTCCAATAATGTTTGACGGACACATTGTTGACTCCTTTTCTATCAACACACGATTCTTTTGTCAAAATTGGGTGATATTGATGGGAAAAAAATGTCGTTTCAACAAGATGGTGCCACATGCCATACAGCCCATGAAACCATTCAATTCATGTTTTAGACAATACCTGTTCGCGATTAAACATCAATAGATTGTTATGGTGTTACTTGAAGTCAAAGGTCTATTGCCAACAAGAAAGAAATTAAAAGCTAAATCGACGAAATGTTGCCAAATTCTTTCAGAATGGAAATGTCACCTCTTTCCTGAGGTGTTAACCCTATTCTATGTACAGGTGTTCCTCGTGTAACCCGGTACTTCTACAACGCGTTTTCGATATAACGCGATTAAAAAAAAACAACAAGATATCTGTGAATCAATTCCAGATTTCACCCTAAAGTGCATACGAGAGGGCTTACATTTGGCTGAGAGAATGAGCTCTTCTTTTTCAGATAATGATCCGTCAATGGAGAGATCGAGCAAATTCAAGAGGCAAATAGAGATGAATCCAGCGCCTTATTACGAAATCGAAAAAACAGCTAAAAAAAAGCAAACAGAGGCTGATAACTGATTTCACAATCGCACAAACACTGGGAGAACTTGGGGAACAACAATTTGTTTCATATCAAATGACGAAAACCTTGCCGATGAAATTTCTTCTGATGAAGTTATACGCCCAAAGCGCTCACTATTTCGACCAAATATGATTTTCGAAGACAGTGACACAGACTAGCGAAAGCACAAAAATTAACTTTGTTAATGAATAATATTTGTGTTTCCCGATTGTTTTTTTTCATTATGTTTCTTAATTTTTTAAATAAAGTATGAATTTTGATTTTGAGTTGTAAATGTACATACATCTTTAATTTAGTACCTATTTTATTTTGGAAAAAGCTTATTGGAACATAACCCTCAAATTTATATGAATGCTAAGCCTTCTATTTCTATCTACCTAAGTCTATCTATATATTTTCCTGGAACGTAACCACCGCGTTCACGAGGGATACCTGTACTTTATGATTCAATTAGGAATAGCAGTCTAAGGACTAAAAGCTGTGATTATATATTAAATTCAAATCTTGCGTTAATATTAGGAAACCCATTACAATGTGCATTGTTTAAGAATCATTAAATGTATTCAAATTGGTAATCGTTCATAATATAATATAATATGGGTGGCGCGACAGTCCGAGGACCTGGATCTAGCTCCTCAGCAACCACTCGTGTTGTGCGTGCTATTGTTCTTTCACGAGTGGAAGGGACCTACAGTTTAATGCCGATTCCGAACGGCGAATTTGAGAAGCTTTCTCTAGACAGGAATACTCTTTGAGCATTGTCAGTGACTCGAAAGAGT
Organism: Eristalis intricaria; assembly: GCA_964034865.1. Taxonomy (NCBI): domain Eukaryota; kingdom Metazoa; phylum Arthropoda; class Insecta; order Diptera; family Syrphidae; genus Eristalis; species Eristalis intricaria. The sequence goes on along the minus strand of OZ035875.1, from coordinate 88,034,637 downwards.
CGGAGCCGTGAATTATCAAAGGTGGTAAATTCGGGTATCGAACCCGGCACCTTCTGCGTAGGAGTAGACGTACTTACCCACTACGCCACGGCGTCCCACGGACTTAATCGTTCATCTTTCTTAAATATGATGTATGGCCTTTTTTGCACCTGTATTTTCATCTATATCCTTGCATAGATTCAATTGATCACAGAATAAGGCACAATAGAAAATTGAGAAGTAGAGCCCTGTCGAAGGACCAAGCTGACTTTTTATGGCATCTTAATCGCCATATGAGTCGGAAAGATTGAAGCTCTCGATTGAAGGTAAAGAAGCCTTTGGACTTTTCGAGAAATCCTTAGAAAATTTGAGTAAAGCATCTGCGAATTAGAGAACAATCAAGCAGTGGATTATTTCTGTTATTAGGTGATCGAATGCTGTGCAGTGTTTGTTTCTTGAATGTGCTACTCATATGTAGCTTGCACTATTTGATTTGATACACTGAACTAGTGTACACTGTATGAAAAGGCAATTGAATTCACTGCAGTGATAGCGTAGGTTATTTGATCTCGACGGGAAATGGTGACTGGACTGGATTTGAAAATCAGATAAAAGCGTATTAGCCTTGCTTTCCCTGGAATTCGAACAGTCAAGGGCAGGCAATTAACCAACTGCGCCATCCCCAGAAACTTGCCGCTTTCAAAGCCTATATTCTTCCTGTTATGGCGCAATTATTTATGAAAAACATCGAAAAATAGATTGCCACGTCCTGCCAGAACAATTTACTCACGATGATAAGATCCTAGGAATAAAACAAAGTGAAATATTTTTGGAAGTCTTTATCATAAATTTGTTTTACTGAAATATAATTTTGGACCTACTAAATGTGTGACTTAATTTATGCAGATTATAAACGCACTTTCCGACGACTAGGTGAAAAAAAATTCAAATACATCGGACCCTCCCTGGGTCGAAACTCCTTCTAACTCGAACTTTTTCACCATTACGTCAATTTTCCATTCAAAAACCTCTGTCTAAGCCTAACTCTATCAAATTATGGTATCCTGTGACACTGTGTATGATTTATACCAAAAGTGTTGAACTTAAAAAAGGGCTATCGTTGTCATTATGAATACATATGTCAGCACCTCACCGAATATGAGCTTAGTTAATAATTCACTTCGGATTGGTTAGTGTGTGGTCGCCGGGGCGTAGTGGCTAAGTGCATCGACTCCTATGCAGAGGGCGCCAGGTTCCGATACCCGAATTTACCACCTTTGATAATTCACGGCTCCGACTCTTTCGAGTCACAATGCTCAAAGAGTATAACTGTCTTGAAAAAGCTTCGCAACTTCTCCTTTCGGAGAACAATAGCTCGTACAACACGAGTGGTTGCTGAGAAGCTAGGCCCAGGTCCGCCTCGGACTGTCACGCCATCCATATTATTATTATTTTGGTTAGTGAGAGCCCAGTTCTAGAATATAACGGTTTTCAATTGGATCCTCATTTTTGTAAGGACAGTTCCAAGTTATCAAAAAACAGCACTTAAAATTAATATTTTTATTAAGACATATTCTTCTACATCCAGCGCGTCGTTGAAGGATTTCATTTGAGCTCGAACACCGGTATAGAGAAATTTACTGGTTACGTGGAAGGCACTCCAAGTTAAGCATGTTTTTTTTTTATAATTTGCGCGTGCTCAAGGGATTGCTAATACCCTTATGTGTCCGGGGTCAAGACACAGCACGGGCCGAAGGTATAGAGGGAGAAAGGGAGAGCAGGTACCTGTGCACATTGGTTTTAAATATCTGCGGGTTGTAGTCTGTGGGAAATATTAGTTTGGGAAGAGCATTCCATATTCGTGCAGTGCGGCTGAAGATCGTTTGTTGAAATAACGATAAAACACGGACAAAGAAGAGGCGGTACGTCGATGTTTGAGCGAGTCTAATGACTCTGCGATATTGTTGTCTCCTATAAGTTTTATCGCTCGCTTTTGGATTCTATCAAGTAGGTGCAGTGTGGTCTTGGGGGCACCAGACCAGATATGAGCGTTATACTCAAGCTTGGGCGGATGTACGCCTTATAAATTAAAGCCAAATCAGAAGGGGTGAAATATTTCTTGCATCGATTAAGAAAACCTAAACATTTCGCAGCATTGTTGGCGACCTCAAATATGTGATCGCTCCAACTAAGTGTTGTGTTGATACACATACCAAGGATGGAAAGTTTTCCGGTTTCATCGACACAAGCGCCATTCATGGATAATGGCTGATTATCAAGGGTTCGCTTGAGTGACAGCAGACAGCATTGAGTTTTTGAAGCATTGAATTCCACTCTATTGTTTCTTCCCCAGTTAATTATGCTGTCAAGATCGGAATTCAACGCGCTTAACATACGCTGCCGTTCCAATGAAAAGCTAAGGGTGCTGTCATCAGCGAAAGAATGGATTGGATTAGAAGTAGCAGACAAGAGATCATTTATAAAAATGAGAAAGAGTGTCGGAGACAGAACTGAGCCTTGGGGAACACCAGCATTAATTTGGTGAATATCAGACTTGAACCCATCCAAAACAACTTGAATTGAACGGTTCGAAAGGTAATTTCTAATCCATAGAAGAAGAGATTCATCGATACCATAGGCACGCATTTTCGACAAGAGAGCTTGATGCCAAACTCTGTCAAATGCTTTAGAAATATCAAGCGCAACGATCTTGCTTTCGCCTGAATTGTGCAAAGATTGGTTCCACTTTTCGGTGAGATAAGCTATCATCCAGTGGACCTGTCGCTGCGGAAACCATATTGTCGGTCATTAAGAAGCTTCCGCGATTCAAGATATTTCATAAGCTGACGATTTATCAGCGTTTCCATGACCTTAGAAAGAAGGGACGTAAGTGCTATGGGTCGGTACGAGGTGGGTGACGAAGATTCGCCCTTTTTAGGGACTGGCTGGACAAATGCTGTTTTCCATCTGCTCGGAAAGAGACCTAAAGAGTAGGATAGATGAAAAAGCTTACGCAGTGGTTTTGCCAGCACAGAAGAAAACCTCTTCAGAAGTATAGGGGGAATACCATCCGGGCCAGCGGATTTGTGCACGTCGAGATCTTTCAGTACTCTTGCAACTGTACGAGTGCGGAAGTGGATTTGTCCCATGGTAAAATCAACGCTCTCAAGTACAGGTGGAGACAAATTGGAATCTGGCAGTGTTGAGCTAGCTGCAAAATGAGCCGCAAGCAGATTAGCTTTGTCTAAAGAGCTGACAGCTGGAATGTCATTGTAAATGAGCGTGGGAATTGAAGACGAGGCGGAATTCTTTACGTTTTTTACAAATGACCAAAAGTTTTTGCTACCCTTGGGACATTGTAGCACTTTTTGCCTCAACTTTTGCACATAAGAGAATTTCACACGTCTGATAGTTGCATTGCAGTCATTTCTGGCCCGTTTAAACTTCTTTTCCTCAGTAGGGTTGGCTTTGTATGTCCGGAAATTCAACTCTCTCATCCTAATAGCCTCTTTACAGCTCGAGTCATACCATGCGTTTGCTTTGGGCTTGATACTCTTCACTCTGTGAGGAATGAAGGTTCTCATGCCCAGCAGAAGAATATTTGTGATCATATCAGCAGCGGCATCCACGTCACTATCGAGGAAGCAAAGTGACCAGTTAAAATTCCTAAAGAAGTTGTTAAGTTTGTTCCAATCGGCTTTCTCGTACAGCCAAACTGTTCTTTTAGGAATTTGTTCTCTAACTATGTGTGGTGATAACGAGAATTTTGCTGATACGACACAATGGTCCGACGAGCCTAGAGGCGACAGTATGTCAACAGAATATTTATCAGGATGAGAGGTGAGAAACAGGTCCAGGGTGATGGCGGAATGATCTGCAATATCAGGTATTCGTGTGGCAGTTAAGCGTTCGTGTGGCAGTTAAGCATATACAATAAACTACTGCAAGTACTGAAGCCTATATGGACTTACGGCAAACAACTATGGGGTTGCAAATAGGAGAGCTGAATAAATTCAGTCCTTTCAAAATTAAATTATACCGGCTACTGTGAAAGCTTCCTGATATCACAGGCATTGTGATATACAATGGGACCTAGGGATTAGTACCGTCGACGAAGAAATAACAAACTCCGCTCGAAAGCTAAGAATTAGACTTCAGGGTCATTGTATCAATGCCATCCTCCAAACTTTGAACATGAGACGTTTAGTACGCCGACTCCAACGTACGAGACCCCTCGATTTGGCGCAATAATAATAAACCATCCTAACGATGGTTATGGCGGGTGATTTTACCGAAGGTCTACCTGCAACACACGACTACAATTTTAAAAGTTAAATACTAGATAAGGAAACTTAGTTGTAGTACAGACCAAAAGGGGCGTGTGTGTTTTAGTCAGTAAAAATCGGACGTAGGACATAGTGGCTTGTTGAAGATTTTCCCCAAGAAAAAAAAGGTCGTCTATTTAAAAATCGTCTGCATCTTCGTCGACGTCCACGAGTTCCACTTGGCTACGAGGTCTAGTTGAAGTGTTTGCAAGCAATTGTAACTCTCCATCGTCAAAAGCAATGTCAATTGTGGCGACCACACGCCAGTGTCAATGGGTAAACTTTCGAAGGATTTCGAAATCCTTGGGATTAAATAAACATCTTGAAAAACCACACTATTTTTGGTAGTTTTCCCTTATATTACCTGGTGATTGCTGAGAAGGATTTGCACAGTCTGTACATGTCAAAAGTTCTCAAAGCTGGTAATGGGTCGTCACACACCCACACAGCTGGTGCCTTTCAAATCACAATAAATTGTACTACTGGAGGTAAGTCTCCCAACCAAACCCAACTGGTCAACTTTGAGAATCCTAGGTGAGACATAGAGACGGAATAACGACCAGAAATCAATATTCTACTTCGATATTTACATTCGCCCGAATAAACCGACCTGCCATTCGGTTAATACTTGTCGTATGACAGCTGTGGGGAGCTTCAATTTTTCTCAACAAAATCAATTCTTCTCTGACACCCCTCAGAACGATACAACCAATCTACTCAGACCTATTCAAAGGAACTTCCCTCCCCCGCAGAAGCCTTAGCACCAAGCTCTTGTGTGTGTACATCACATTCCCCTAAACCAGTTGACATTACCAAAACTTACCCGAACACAACAGAAGAGCTGAGAAGTGAAATTTTCATCAAATTACATGAGTAATCTCCTAAATTGTGTGTGATTGTCAATAGTCGCAATTTACCGTTTATTATTTGTGTATTACAACAAACCTCTAGTATGGATGCGGCAATATAAGCACTGTGCTGGTACTGGTGGTGTAGTAATCGTAAACTAGATGAATGCCGGCTGACAGAAGGAATACGAATTGTTGATTCATCACGCACACAGAGGGGCCCGTACGACAAAACATTAAATTGTTATGTGGAACAATTATTTTGCCCAGTATTGTAGGCTAGGTGGAGCGGCAGATAGACTCATAGTCGCATGTCGTATTTTCGTTCGTTTCAAAGACGGACGGCATCAATTTGATTTTGTCCCTGTTATGAAGTCGTGTGTGTATGTGTGTTCGTAAATTAAATGTCCTATTAAATGGGATCTCACACTCGTGTTCCTTTGTGGCGACCGTCTGTTAAGTGAAAGACACATGCATTTATGTGAAATTGGGTCAAATTTGAACGAGTACCCCCCACTTGCAGGGTTTGCGAGTTTAATCTATCGATCTGGGAAGGGGCGGAGGAGATAAAGACCATGCTGATATGAGGGCTTGTACTTGAAATTGCCGAGCTTTTCGGTGTCATTTCTTGAAGTGACCTCAATTATAAGACAATTTTCTTGAATTACATGGATGAGTGATAAGAAAAATAAATTGTTAGTCAATGATTGGATAAATGCCGAGTGGATACTGACAGTCAATTACTTGTGGTACACAACTAATGAACATGTGTATGGAATGTAAGGAAACCAAGATTGCTGCAGGAAATCCTGTTGCTATAATTTCGTTACGTGATTAGATGACACACCTCCTTTTGGTTATGAGTGGAAGGAGGAAGAGATAATCAGGTTGCTTTGCCAGCCACGGGCACGTTTCTGGTCAGTAAATCCTGAGTTTCATCAAGGCCGAGGAAACCCTCATTTGACTTGATATTACGAAAATGTTGTAGTCGGACAGCATTACCTCAAACCACCTTACATCGAGGAATGTTGCTATGAGCTGGCTTCGCTATGAGCTGAGCTTCTCTGGGTTCCATGAAAAGCAATATTCTGTGGATTGGTAATAAAAATAAAAATCATTTTTATTTTGTCGTCGATAGCAATGGATGTGCCAATCCCGCTCGGGCCGGTGAAAGCAAGAGAATCAACGAACTTCCTCAGGTAGCTAATTTTAGATGGACAAGTTAAAGTAACTGTTCAACATCTAGGAAAACTTGGCCAGCATGTATCTTAGTTAGAATAGGACCGATCTTCTTCTTCTTTATTTGGCGCTACAGTCCGGGGTGGACCTGGGCCTCAACCAACAAGCCTTTCCAGCTAGCACGGTCTCTGGCTAGCTGTCTCTAGTGTCGCACGCCAAGTTGGTTGAGGTCCTTCTCCACCTGGGTGCGCCACCTTAAACGCGGGCGTCCTCTGTTGCGTTGTCCCACGGGTTCGGAATCGAAGTCTCTTCGGGCCGTAGCTGAGTTATCTATACGCTCTACATGGCCTAGCCATCTTAGGCGTTGGATCCGAAGACGCCTGACTAGACTCTGGTCGCTGTACAGCCCGAACAGTTCGTGGTTGAATCTTCTCCTCCAGAAACCGTCAACGCAAACAGGACCAAAGATCGCACACAGAGCTTTTTTCTCGAAGATACCAAGGACTTCCTCATCCGCTTTTGAGATTGTCCATGCCTCCGCGCCGTATAGCAGGACTGGGATGATAAGGGTCTTGGATAAAGTCAGCTTTTTGTGCCTTGGTGCCGCTCTTCTTTTTACACCGCGGTCTCGCCATTTACGTGCGTAGTGATGTAGCTTACCAAATTCAAACACAATACGGCCTCTGTTCCAATCCGGAATTTAATTTTCTGTGGTTAAAACTCCATGTCCGTAAGCATTTAATCCACTACTGCTTTATTTATAGAAGTCCAAGCTTGGATAGCAATTCAACTTTTAACGAATTTGATGCGCTATCCGATTCCATCTCAAGAATTATATCCCTGTATCCTCGCACTGAAATTGTCATTGCGGGCGATTTCAATGTACACACTTCTAATTGGCTTCGGCATTCAGGCCAGACAACACCCGAAAGAAGGTACGTCGAAATCTTTGCTAAGGTAAACAATCTGACCCAGCTAGTAAAAGAGCCCACACGAATACCTGACATTGCAGATCATTCCGCCAACACCCTGGACCTGTTTCTCACCTCTCATCCTGATAAATATTCTATTGACATACTGTCGCCTCTAGGCTAGTCGGACCATTGTGTCGTATCAGCAAAATTCTCGTTATCACCACACATAGTTAGAGAACAAATTCCTAAAAGAACAGTTTGGCTGTACGAGAAAGCCGATTGGAACAAACTTAACAACTTCTTTAGGAATTTTAACTGGTCACTGTGCTTCCTCGATAGTGACGTGGATGCCGCTGCTATTCTTCTGCTGGGCATGAGAACCTTCATTCCTCACAGAGTGAAGAGTATCAAGCCCAAAGCAAACGCATGGTATGACTCGAGCTGTAAAGAGGCTATTAGGATGAGAGAGTTGAATTTCCGGACATACAAAGCCAACCCTACTGAGGAAAAGAAGTTTAAACGGGCCAGAAATGACTGCAATCAGACGTGTGAAATTCTCTTATGTGCAAAAGTTGAGGCAAAAAGTGCTACAATGTCCCAAGGGTAGCAAAAACTTTTGGTCATTTGTAAAAAACGTAAAGAATTCCGCCTCGTCTTCAATTCCCACGCTCATTTACAATGACATTCCAGCTGTCAGCTCTTTAGACAAAGCTAATCTGCTTGCGGCTCATTTTGCAGCTAGCTCAACACTGCCAGATTCCAACTTGTCTCCACCATGGGACAAATCCACTTCCGCACTCGTACAGTTGCAAGAGTACTGAAAGATCTCGACGTGCACAAATCCGCTGGCCCGGATGGTATTCCCCCTATACTTCTGAAGAGGTTTTCTTCTGTGCTGGCAAAACCACTGCGTAAGCTTTTTCATCTATCCTACTCTTTAGGTCTCTTTCCGAGCAGATGGAAAACAGCATTTGTCCAGCTAGTCCCATTTCATAGAAACGCTGATAAATCGTCAGCTCTTGTCGAAAATGCTTGCCTATGGTATCGATGAATCTCTACTTCTATGGATTAGAAATTACCTTTCAAACCGTTCAATTCAAGTTGTTTTGGATGGGTTCAAGTCTGATATCCACCAAATAAATACTGATGTTCCCCAAGGCTCAGTTCTGTCTCCGACACTCTTTCTCATTTTTATAAATGATGTCTTGTCTGCTACTTCCATCCAATCCATTCCTTCGCTGATGACAGCCCCCTTAGCTTTTCATATTCGTTCCAAGACCACCTACCCCGCCCTTCGGCCGTAGAATTGGAACGGCAGCGTGTGTTAAGCACATTGAATTCCGATCTTGACAGCATAATTAGCTGGGGAAAAAACAATAAAGTGGAATTCAATGCTTCAAAAACTCAATGCTGTCTGCAGGTGCATAGGGAGGTTTTCTTAATCGATGCAAGAAATATTTCACCCCTTCTGATTTGGCTTTAATTTATAAGGCGTACATCAGCCCCAAGCTTGAGTATAACACTCATATCTGGTCCGGTGCCCCCAAGACCACACTGCACCTACTTGATAGAATCTAAAAGCGAGCGATAAAACTTATAGGAGACAACAATATCGCAGAGTCATTAGACTCGCTCGAACATCGACGTACCGTCTCTTCTTTGTCCGTGTTTTATCGTTATTTCAACAAACGATGCTCAAGTGAGCTAGCCAACTGCATTCCTCCTCTCCATGAATTCACCCGCAATACTCGTCTCGCCAGGAATGCCCATCAATATACCCTTAAGCCTACTTTCGGACGCACAGTTAAATTCAGACACTCGAATATGGAATGCTCTTCCAAAACTAATATTTCTCACAGACTACAACCCGCAGAAATTTAAGACCAATGTGCACAGGTACCTCCTCTCCCTTTCTCCCTCTATACCTTCGGTCCGTGCTGTGTCTTGACCCCTGACACGTAAGGGTATTAGCAATCCCTTGAGCACGCGCAAATTATAAAAGAAAAGCTTGGCCTTCGAGAGATGGCTCTACTACTCAATTGCCTCTTGAGCCCATAGAAACAGCGGTTGGCAAGAGTTACTCTGCGTTTGATCTCGGTACTGATGTTGTTTGTACTGTTTCGACGAAGTCCTTGACTACCTCGCAGTTATAACTGCCCATTGTGACGCTCTGTCCAAGAGGTCGAATAAGGACCGAGAATAGGACCGATAGTCACACGAATACTGGTAAATATGTGTACATGCCGCCAAATTGGATATCCCCTATAATGACCACTGCCGTAGCTCTGATGTCTAACGATGGTTCAGAAAGTGAGACACTGTATAACCTGTCCAACACTTGCTAGAGCTTGCCATCGAGCTCTAGGTGTAAGTTTTATTGCAGCTCTTGAAGAAATATCCACGTCGACCAACGAGGGATTAGTGATGTTCCTAAACTCTACAAGACGATTGTCTAAGCTTTTCTAGACTATTGAACGGCACGACCGTAATCTAATGAAACCAACGAAGCAAATTTTAATTCGGTTTTATTACAAACAAACGTGTTTATGTTCAAGGTTTGGCAACAAGAAGCAAGAGTACAAGAAGACCAAAATAAAGGAAATGTACAATGGTTACCAAAATTATGGAAAAAAATGTATAGGATGGCTTGTAGCTCTCTGGCCAACAAGACTTTTATAGTTGCTACCGAGAGGGAGCTCTTTCAGGGATGTTCAAGAAGAGTATTGTCCTAAACAGCGGTTATAATCTAATTAAAGACTAAACCTCATGTCGTCATTGCTTTTTTTATAACCTAAACATGAAAATCCTTACATCCGAAGTGGGCCTAATTCTAGGTCTTATGCCAAGTTTCTGCTAAACGAAACTGTGATATTTCGTCAATTTTTCCAAGCCTTGGATACATTGTCAGAGTTTCAAAACCTCTCGCTTTCGAAAGCTATATAAATGCCCTGAGTACATCCGTCCATGAGAGGTTGTCAAACCGAACAAGCCTTCAGCATGAGCCTACATTAAGCTTATCTCTATTTTCTGATGTTCTCAACATTGTAATTTCCTGTCAACAAACAGATGTTTTGAAGTCCACATAAAAGTTGAAAGCTTATGACGTTTGAAAACTCTTCAAGTGGGTGGATACAGGGCTGTTGAGGTAACAGTAAAAGTTCATCCACGTCTCACGGTTTCGGTTGGGTGGAAACATTGCATTTATCCACTTATCGATTTGTTGTGGCGCTACGGACATGAGTAAACGTGAACCACCACCACAGCTAGCACTATATCTAACAAAATACTTTCAAATTCGAATTCTAGTTTTCTGAGGTTCCACGTGCCACGTCTTTCGTAGTCCATAAGCATAATAATAATATATTATATGTGTGACGCCACAGCCCGTAGAGGTTCAAGGCCTAGCTTCTTAGCAAGCACTCGTGTTGTGCGCGCTACTGTTCTCTCACGGTTGGAAGGGACCTACTTTTTTGTACCGACTTCGAACAGCCAAGATTGAGAAGCTTTTCCTAGACAGTTATGACTCTTTGAGCATTGTCAGTAACTCAACAGAGGTTGGACCGTGAAAGTTATTTTTGGTCCTACCGGGCGGGAATCGAACCCAGCCAGCGAAGTTAAGCTGCGTTGGGGTCGACGCACATACCCACATAGCCACGAGACCACGAGCATACCCACCTGAAAAAGTTGATCCTTAGTTCCCTGAACAAAATTCACGTCATGTCGATGGTCTCCATGCTTGAATCCTGTCCTGCAATCACCACCAAGGCAAGTAGGACTACAGATCTTTTGTCTCGAAATGTGTATCATCCACTATCGATAATTTCACTTCTGGTCTTGTTCAGAGTCAGGTTGATCCGTGACGTGATCCAATAGCTTCTTAAACTCGATGAAACAGCGATTGGCAAAAGTTATCGTGAGTTTGACACTCACTGTGGACCCAAGAAAGATGAAGACGGCAAAGTCATCGGTGCTGTGTATCTTTTCTTGAAGACATTCCTCGTTTCAGGATTATTTCCAGCTTGCTTTCAAAGTCAGTAAACACTTCATGAACGGATAGGTGTTCTCGGAAAATCATGCCAATTCTTCCTTATCCTTATAATTGCTATTTGTACGAACTGTGTGAATAACGTGCCTCTAGTGATTCCGTCAGTTTTCCTCTTGAGAACTAACTTCCTCCTACAGAATAAGATAATCCTTGGTCCAGCTTCTACATCAATAATTTCTGCTGAGCGTGCTATTGTTCTCACATCAGGGGAGAGCAATGTCTGTCTTATCTCATCTCTACCATCTTCAGGGACCCGCATGATCCGCTAACTGGGTCGCAGGGGCAAAACCACCACGAGAGGTCTCCAGGCCACGCGATCCTCCGCCATCGACTCAAACTTATCTGGAGTTATGCCCAAGGGCAACCAGCGAATTTTAGACTGGACTTGGTGAAGCCACCGCGGCCTGGGTCTGCCAAGCGGTCGTCACCTGCCACATTCAAGGGCCACCTCGCAAGTCGTGCTTCGTGAACGAACCATGAAAGCATAGTCTAGTTCTAAGAAGCAGCTGATCAACATCTAGCACCTCGCGTACTGCCGTGTTTCTAACCCTTTTACGGGGAGTAACCTTTAGTTTTATGCAAACGTCAATGTTTTGAGAAGACTCTTCTTGACTAGTCTTCTCTTGGGCATTGTCAGTGACTCTAGGAAATTCTGACAGATATTCATGTTGACAGTTGAATTTAAGAGTTACATAATGGCCAAGGCATCCGCGGGCGGGACCCTTATTCTTGAAAAAGGCACATGACCATCGAACTTTCTGACATTCACTGACGTGAGAGTACAAGCCATGATAAAGCAGCGAGAGTTCCTCACTATTATTACCATCAAACACTTACTATCCTATTTTCATGCAGAGGATATATTGTCATTTGACCTCGTTTCACTAGCCGCCCAACGATACAAATTTTCCCACAGTTCTATTTTTAAACCGCTTCTTGTCAGTAGTCAGTCAATCTCAAATGATTGCAACTCGCTGAGAGGAAAATAACGAATTCGGTCGGGTGAATCAAATGAAGCAACATTAGCTTAAAGGTTAACTTTAACTGTTCGCAAAATCAAACCTTAAATGACACCCACCAACCCCACCGCAGCTTTAAGGTTAACGAGCACATTATCACTCGCAGTCGGGTGAAGAGCGGCAATCAACTCGCATTGTTCAAGGATTAATTTTCATTCAACCAATTTCTGTCGGCTCGTCACTTCCTTACAAAGCTTTATAGCCATATTATCGAGAAGGATAAAGCCATAAAAAAAGGCAATAAATCATGAATCCAAAATACCTCATTAATATCGGAGACTTTGCATAACTGCATGTCACGTTTCCCCTCTATGAAATTCCCATAAAACATCTTCAAGAACTCGTTCCTGAAGCGCACAGGCACACGCACACACAGCGCCACATACATCTTTTCAACGTCAATCACAATCGCTGTGACTATCAAACGAGCCACGAAAATATGGCGCCGCCGACGCCGCTGTCTCGATACCGTGAGCCGTGTCCTCCAGTCTTCCGCTCCAACCCGGCCAGCAGCTGTACATGTCACAACAGATCGCGCCAGTAAACACTTTGATTAAGCCCCTCTCAGTTTTGTCCGGATCCGAGTGGAGAAACCACTCGTAAGCCGAATGTCGAATCGAACAGAGGAAGGGAACTCTGACCATGATTACCCCATCCAGAGCAGCCATTACGGCTCATTCGGTCAATCGATGACTAAAGTGTGCGCGCGCTACCTACATAGTTGCGGAACACAAATCAAAACCCCGTCTCATGTCAAGCTAGGGAAAAATGTGAATAATTTGTTCCTCCCGCACGGCTGTGGGAATGATAGAGCCGCCGGATGTGCCAATTGCGGACATATAGCCTGCAAGCTGCCACTGTCAGCAAGCCAGCAAGTGGATGTGGGAACGTGAGTATGTGCAGATGAGTGCGGCCAGGCGGAGTGCTTGTTATCAGGTTGGGTAAGTGTTCCTTCGGTTAAGTCCTACTGCCGTCTGTGGTGACGGCAGCGAGCGAGAGGATGGCAATGGCACGATGGACGCGTGTGCGCGACTAATTTATAAATTAGTGGAACGTCTTTTGAATACGACAATGATCTGGTTGTGTTGTGGGGAGCGATGGGGTGAAAGAGGGGATAGAGAGGTGGAGGGAAGGGATGTTGATCGGTAGCCACTGGTGGTGATTTGGTTTGCCTGTCCACTTTATTGAGCGGCACGATAGAGGCGAACAGACAACTAAATGAGTCTTAATCAGCGGCACACGATGATGCAACTGCAGAGGATGTCGGTCAGCTTTAACGATCAAGTTGGAATGTATATATGTGATCACTATTGGGGTAGGGCTAACACATGTCTTTTGATTTCCTTCATGTGACTGATCTGGAATACTGTATCTTCTTGTTCACGTTTGTTCCTTCGATTCACATGTTTGAGTTGTGTTTGGTGTTTGGTTTTTTGATATGCCAGCGCAGTCGGGCATTTTTAGCATCATTTTCAGATTTTCCAGGCAATTGATACGCGCATTGAATACAAAGAAAAAACAATTCGGAACATCATTTCACAATTTTGAATAATATTGATTTAATTTTATTTTTTTTAGCAAGAATTTGAGTTTGAATGCAATTTATTCAAAAACTATTCCTACGCAAAATTTTATGTAAATTTTAACTATTAATGAACAAGTACTTTGTTGTTAGTGTTGCCGTTGTTTGTTAATATTTTTCAAATATATTATGATCCCATGTTAAGGTTTTTTTTTTCTAAAATTGCCCCTTACTCAAACGGGGCGAGATGGACCCCCCCCCGCCGTTAGTTCTGAACCCCTCTGCAAAATACCGCTATCAATTTATGGCGCCAAAGTTATCGTACTCCTGCCTCGCTTTTGGCTAATTTTGATGTTGACTGTAAAAAAGTTGAACTTCACTATTGCAAATAATTCTCCAAGCTGACTGCTTTTAAGTACTTAATGCACATAAGTAAATCTTCAAGTTAGGAAGTCGCCAATGTCCAAAATAAAATGAAAAAAGGAATAAAAAAAACGGAAATCGGAAAAAAATCGACGCAACTTCGAAACCACAACATTTTCTGAACGAGTTACACTGAAGTTAAAACGACGCAGGTTCGAAATCACTATTATTTTATAGGAACGAAACGAACCGATGTTTTTTGAAAAAAACAAATTTGAAGGGAATGTGACGGAAATCATCTTAAAGGTAACAAAGTTTACAGCATATAACGACGCCAAAATTTTGTTCCACATTGTTTCGTGAGAGGCCAGAGCACTTAGATTTGTATGCAGGGTATTCTCTATTCTGTCAACAGACAACTGGAGCAACAAGCTGTGTCGGACCTTTATGTGGTTTGAAATTTCGTTTTCGATAGCTTGCATAAAGTTACACACTTCACCAGACAACTTTTACTAAATAACATCATCATCAGCCGAGTACAAATATTTAACCTGCAAGCCGTTTGCCTTATGGATTCTTTTGTAAAGAAAGAATGCGTTTTGCTCAAACCGAAAACATGTTAAAGCATGCGAACCTGCCTGAATCCCATGGCTATGATTGTGATATCGATTGTATTCTACAATATTTGGACGATCAATCTCACTTGATCTTCATGCCATACCTCCTCAACTGTGCTTCTGGCATTTCTCGCACACAACTTCTTGCCTCGATAACCACCCTGTTATCTTCCCAGGGTACGATTGAAAAATCCACACTCTTGAGATCAGCAAGGTACTCAACTGCATAGCTCGTCTTTTTCGGACAAGCCTTTGTTTGTAAGTAATTTGGAATGTGAATGCTGTTTCCACGGACAGCACCAAGACGTTTCTGTAAATTAAAGCCAAAGCTGTAATTTGGCACTGCTAGAATACTTGTAAAAAAGGCTTGGTGCTGTTTGCCATAATTGTCAAAATACAATCTGTTGTGAAGTGTTTCGTGTGATGGACAAATTACTACATGTGAGGATGCGGCTAGATCAGTTTTTTCAGTTGCAGGCTCGATTTTACACGCAAGTCCTGAGGCTCCCCTAGCCCCATTTGTGAAGCTTTTTTTGCTTATATCCGAAAATAGAAAAATAGGTATTTCCGGTCTCTTCTTGCTCTTCATAGAGCATAATTGCTTATTCAACGCAAAAATATTGCTCTGAAGGAATTTTGGCAAACGTTTGGTAACAAGTGTAATTTTGAAATTTCGAGGAACAAAAAATCACTACCGACTGGTTTCCAAGTTTACTTTATTCTGTTCTTTTCTTCCATTGGTCCAAAGAAAAGAGATTGATGCAAGCTGAGTTTTTTTTACGGGGAATTCAGAAGGAATTGGACAGAATACAGGGTTGGAAAATTTTCGTATCGTGTCATTTTATTGTTTAATTTCTCGTATTTATTGCTACACAAAAGCAACGATGGATGTGAAGAACTATTGTTCATGTTGTCCATCGTTGGCTTGTACCACTGCGATAAGCGGGTGGATAGCCAGAATCTTAACAAAGAAATACGCACTAACTGCCAAGCTAGGCAATGTGACATATCTGGTACAAACGTTACAGACAGTCAAATTCATCGAAGGCTTTCATTTAGACAACTCAACCCATACTACATCACAAGGCACATCTTCTCATCTTGTATATTATCAAAATACACACAGAATTTTCTACTTTTTACTCATTTTCAAACGCACGTGGTTGGTTTAACAGGATCATTCGAAGAACAGCGACGATCTGCAAAATGCAGCGACTGCCTGCATTTTTGTTATTAAACTAAATAGATGCATTGGTATCTTATAGTTAAGCTACATTGACTCAAAATGGGTTTCAAAAAATATTTTATTATTAATAGGCAGAGAATCGATTTTTGATAGAAATATCACACCACTATACAGAGGGACACTATAATGCCTTATTTTTTGATTCGATTCAAATTTTATTCATTAAATCGTGTGCAACAACAGAATCTGCAAAAAAAATTTAAAAAATTTTAATTTTGGGCCTTTTGCAGTTAAAAATAGGGCTGCCTTATGTTGTTAAGGGACAAAGGACTTACAGCAGTGTGAAATTTGAGAAAACGAAAATATTCCTGATAATATTGTATGATTTTTGTATTATAAAGCTATCACTGAACAATCGCAAACGTATACCCCGCCTAGAGGCGGTGGTAGGCATTAGAGACTTAGGTCTGAGCCTAAGCAATTGCTGTCTTCCATGGCTGACGGTTCTGAGCACGCTGCCTCCAGTCACCAAGACCAAGCTGTCTTGCATCCGCGATTAATATAATATAATATGGGTGGCTCTACAGTCCAAGGCGGACCTGGGCCTGGCTTCTCAGCAACCACTCGTGTTGTGCGTGCTATTGTTCTTTCACTAGTGGAAGGGACCTACAGTTTAACGCCGACTCCGAACGGCGAAGTTGTGCATTCGTGATTACTTGGTCTTTATACCGGAGAGGCTCAGATATCGAACCAGGAGGCTCAGATTCGAAGACCTTCTTAGCTGGAGCATCGTTGTCCATGCGCTCGATGTGGCAAAGCCAGTGCAGTCGACGGATTTTTGACTTCCGGACTACATCCACATCCTGGTACATCTCGTGGAGTTCGCGGTTGTGTCTTCTCCTCCATTCGTTTTCCTCTCAGACGGGACCATATATCCGACGTAGAATTTTTGTTTCGAAGGCACCTTCACACAGTACGCTGGGCAAGATATTACAGGCGACAGGCAGGGATCTATTTATGCATTAGATGGTAAATCATTTAAAATATGGTGTTAATCTTACTCTCCCACTGCCTTATTAAAAGCTGGGTTTTGCATTTAAGGTCTTTTAAACTGGAAACACGCCAATTCCAAGACAACATGTTCGCATTGATGGAAAATTTGCTGCAAAAATGATTAAGCTTCTGCATCAACTAACTCGATCAAAGTATCAGCTGCCATGCTCAAGGCTATGGTTTGATCTTCGATCACCAGCCACTTTCGTTTCTATGACACAGCCTCTTTTGAATCGCTGACAATACTCGGGCAACATGTTTCTCAAGATAATCTGTTTCAGTTTCACCTCCAGTCGTAAAAGCTCAATAGTACGCACAACAAATGCAGCGACACTTCCAATAAGTCCTTGCCAGCAGCTCCAGGCAGTCAAAACACATCACAAGTGTGTATGCATTTGAGAGACGCGTTGTATCTAACTTCTGTTGACACGGCTTGAATGGGGCGTGTTAAACACGATCGCTTGTAATCGTTCTCCCCTCCTCTCAAGTCGCATGGAACAACTTTCATTCGTTTACATGGAAAACTCGCTCGCAAGAAAGCAACTAAAAATGTTGAACAAATTTTGTGTAAGCAGTTGAAATTAAATTAAAACAAACTTTAAAGTTGACTTCCCTTGTTAACATCATCATCACAGATGCCGGCATCGCTGGCAGAACGGCAAATTTCTCTCAGCTCTCGTACTTGGAAGCCAAGCGTCCTTTGAGTGCTACTCAAGGAATCGGGTGGAATCCTTCAGAAAGTTTCGTTGGAAACTCATGTAACGGATTACGACCAAAGTTGTGCCAAGTAGTTCCCAGTCCCCGTTTAAGTGCGATAGGCAAACGGCCGTACCCTCAGAGTTCTGAAACGTGCGAAGAACACATCTATGTACGTATGAATGCCAAACCGATTATCTCCCTAACTACACCAACACCACTTCGTCAGGATTCGTTTGATCTCTCGAAGACTTTCTATTCAACAATAAAATGCCCACCACATCGCTGCAGATAGCGGCGAGACGGGGTGGTTTGGTGCTGGTGCTGGTGGCCACTCCAAAGGAGGCTCAAATAGGAGCCACAATGCCATCAAAAGCGAAGTGCGGTAATTGGAAGTTACACCCCAGTTCTTCAAATGAGCTGTTGGACTTTCACAGGGAAATTGAAACTCTCACGGTCCATTGTCTCCATTTGCCTGCTCGTTTGAGAATGTTGGCACGTTGTGCCGTCTCTAGGGTTGGGGTGGCAATGAGCGAAGAAGACACTCCGTGCAGGACGATTAAATGGAACAATGTGCCCTCCAGCTGGACTGGCGCAGGACTCTCAGCACTTGACAAAAGTCTCGAAATGTAACAAACTACTTTCGAACCCACCTGGCTGCTGAGTGCTATCCCCCCGGTTGGCTGAGCAGAATGCGCAACTCTTCAGTGGATATTAAGTCCTTGGGCTATTTGAAAATTACAACTACCCGGACAATGATTTGCATTGCATATCATGGGCATGGTGCAGCGTCAAAAGTCATCGTATCCTTGTTGTCAGCGTTGGAACTTTTGTTTCTGTTTTGTCTTTTGTTAGCCGTCACCACTACCATGAGTATGAACACGACCAACATCGTCCAGCATAGTCATCATCAAATCAACGACATGATGGTTGAGCAGGCTGTGTTGGTTGGAGCTTGAACGGAAAATGGGTCAATTTCGAATTGCTTAGCTTGCAATATGGCAAGGGGGTGAAAGTAACTCTGGGGATGAATGTGTGTGTGTGGTCTCGGGGCCTGGATACATCTCAATGACCTATTAAGGAGTTTTTTCTCCTTCATTGTTCCTTCTTCCAGTCCGTCGTTAGCACAAAAGGCGGTACTTGAGAATGATTGGAGTCACGGAGAGAATGAATAATTTATTGTGGGACACAATGCGAGGACGGAAGACTTATTGCGGAAGACATTTCACAAAAAAAGCTGCAATTCAATTCAAAGGTAACAAAGAAAGTAATTTTTTAAAAATGCAAGGCATTGAGATGTTGTTGGGTTTCACGCCAGGCAGAGCCTCTTTGCATATTTGCATGGGTTTTACCTGCGAACAAACGCAGAATATCTGCAGAGATCTACATCGTGGTAGGTTTGATCGAGGGGAAGATATTAGAATCTCATGGGAAAAATGCACTGCAAGCATTCTTAAAGAGCCAATCGTGTTGAGCGCGCTATTGCTCTATCACAAGAGGTGCAGAATTTCAGAATATTTGTCAAGAAAGGTTTAGATTTGGTTCGCCATAACAAGCTCTAGCCTACAGGTCCTTAGTTGGTATAACATAAAGTGGTAATTAATGATAATTTTTTGAATGCAGTCAGTCTGAGAATCAGGTGCGACACTGCACTCAGAAAGGGCTTTTCTGCATTGACAATAAGTTGACACGAATCTCGCTCTGAGTGCGATCTTTGGTCCTGTTTGCGTTGACGGTTTCTGGAGGAGAAGATTCAACCATGAACTGTACGGGCTGTACAGGGACATGAGTCTAGTCAGGCGTCTTCGGATCCAACGTCTAAGATGGCTAAGCCATTTAGAGCGTATGGACAACTCAGCTCTAGTCCGAAGAGTCTTCGATTCCGAACCTGTGGGAAAACGCAACAGAGGACGCCCGCGTTTAAGGTGGCGCACCCAGGTGGAGAAGGACCTCAACCAACTTGGCGTGCGACACTGGAGACACCTAGCTGGATAGGCTTGTTGGTTGAGGCCCAGGTCCACCCCGGACTCTAGCGCCAAATAGAGAAGAAAAGAAGAAGAATCTCATGTATTTCATTTCATGAAATACAAGTCCGTCAAATTCAGACGAATAGCCCAGTGCATTCTGTTTTGGGTATTTTGTACCTTTTGTAGCCAATTGTGTTCCACCTCGTTCTTGTCTTCAGGAGATATGTACAAACGAGCTACTATCCAATTTGGGTGATTGCCACCACTGTAGCAATTGTGGCCCTCTTATCCTGGTTTGATCGTTTGTGCTATCACTACCCTGTGCTTTCCACCGGCTCCTTTTAAAACTGAGTACACTAACGAACATGAAATAAACCTAGAGACTACCTAATGGTATTCTAGTGGCCAACTTGGACAAGTCCACTTCTGTGCTGATTTGCAGCCAATTAGTTTTTCTGATAAACTTAGCTATGTCTTGTATCTTTAAGTGTGACATTTCCTCAGGTTACTGAAAAAGTAGTTGCCTAGTACATCTTTTCTAATTTTTGCAAGGGCTGGACAAGTGCCGACGAGATGAAGCGGATTTTCATCCTCCTCCTCGACTATACAGCTTCTGCAGTAGTCGTTGTGGGGGCTCCCATTCTTCTGGCATGGATACCGAGAAGACAGTGGCCGGTGATAATGCCCATTACGTGCCTGAATACATTCCTGTTTAGTTTAAGGGGTGTATTTGTTTTGTTTGGATTTAGTGATGGCAAAGTAGCTCTACATATATCTAATTCCATCCATCCCCGATTAGCGGAGTCGACGGCATCTGTAAGTAACATGGTGTTTATAACTTAGAGTGAGGGATTTGGGATGTCCTGATTATTTACCAGTGGCAGTCCCACCTCTATTCTTGCTAAACCGTCGGTCCTTTCGTTGCCTGGAAAACCACTATGCTCAGGTACCCAGCATAGGGTTAGGTTGCATCTAACCATCTCCCTAAGAGATAGACGGCAAAGTTTTACCATTTTCGATTAAATTGATGGTATATCCAAACCCTTTATGGTCGCCCGACTATCTATGTAGATGGCGCTAGATAGCCTTGCTATCGGGTTCATCGACAGTAAGAAGACAGCTTCTTGGATAGCATTAACTTCTGCCTCGAATACACTACAATGGTTGGGCAGTAGAAGAGACAGGGACAGTCCGTCTGCCCTCGTCTGTTTTTGAGCCATCTGGGTAGATTTTACAGGTAGCCTACCTTCTCTGTCTGGGATAAGTGTTTTGAACCCAAACTCGAAGTCTTAAGCGGGTGTTGTATATTCTGTATGCGTATTTCTGATTACATCGGTATGACCTAAGCTGTGTGAACTGCTGCAGCGGTTGCACTCCCGTAGCTTTAACGCTGCCTTGGTGGCCCCCAGCGTCCCATAGATGTCCATGGGACGAAGCTGTGGCAATGTTTCGATGAAATAAACTTATTTGAATTCAGATTATATTCTCGAGCATCGTCATCTTCATCAAATCTTCAAGCTTGAATGGAAAATGGGTCAATTCGGAATTACTTGTGTGTGTGGTTTCCTGGGCCTGGATACATCTCAATGACCTATTAAGGAGTCCTCAATGACCTTCATTGTCCGCCTTCTAGCTCTCTCCCATAGTTAGCAAAAAAGGAGGTACTTCAAAATGATTGGAGTCGCTAGGAGAGTGAATAATTTAATGTTGGATACGGAAGGTGAAGACGGAAGGCTTACTGCGGAAGACATTTTATAAATAAAAGCTGTAATTCAATTCAAAGGAATCTCATGGTAAAATGCACTACAATTCTAAAATCAACCCAAACTTGTGTTTTTAGAAACTCGAAAGGATTGGAGCCGCGAATATAAAATTTGCTGTCGTTGGGGATGTTACCAAATAGCCAGCGTGTGAGTCGGTGAGTGTGTCCACGCTACGGCACAACGGGCATTTACTTGTCATATATATGTGAGGAGATGGAACTGCTGCGCTTAAATCACACATAATGTAAATATATTAGACGACCGCCTTGTTAAATTTTCATTCCAATTTTTCCTTGATAAATTAAGGATTTATTCTTCTTTAAGGGTGCTGCTAACAACTTTAGCCAGCAGCCTCCAATTTCGCACTCAAAGGTGGGTGAGGCCCTTCTCCGCTTGTGTGCGCCATCAGTTCCATGGGAGTAATCTATTGCGTTATGCCACTGATTAGGAGTCAAAGCCTCGGACTGGAGCAGTATGGTCCATGCGCTCTACATGGCCTAGCCATCCTATGTGTTGAATACGTAGACGCTTGGTTAAGCGCCTGGCTTTATGAGAAGCCATCCATCAATATCAGTTTCATAATGTTAGCTTGCTCTTCCGAAAGAGGGCTCTACTTCTCAGAGCTGTATACTTGCAAAACGACACTCACTACCAAATGGACTTCAAAGAACTACAACGCCTTAATTGTTGGATGTTTGTGTAATGTTGGTGTGACAGTGTTATTCGAATACCTCACCATTGTAGTTTATTCCAGCCAGACGTTAAAACAAATAAATGCCGGTCAATAGGTCCTATTTTTTAAATTAATTTTTGTTGTATTATATTTAATTTTCTTTAAATGACAAAAAATACTTAAAATTAAAACTAGCTTAACTAACTTAACAAACGTTCAAAGATCTAACCTACTGGCCCCATGCAAGTACTCTATGCTGATCTAATCTAGATTAAAGGGTGCCTTTCGGTTAAGGTTAGAGCGTTAAAAGGCAGCACCGCCCTTAGGCGGGGTTATGGTTAGTGGGTAAAAACTACTACACTTCCACACTTTTCAAAAAAATTTATTTTTTTTAATTTTTCCACAGGGTTAAATTATGTAGCCTTTTTTTTATCATTTGACCACGAAAACCATACAATTCTGGGCTGATCTTACCTAACTTAACCAAACATTAGACTTATAAACTGTCTTAGCTATGCCCGTAACTGTGCGGACACGTGCATAAGGGTGAATATGTGATGTCATATACAGTGAAAGCTTTCATAGACGGACTCATGGTTCCGAAAAATTATTTCATCAAATGCAGCCAATATTAACACAAAGCCAGAAGAGACAAAATACAACAACAATACACAGCTCCAGAATTAAAATACGTAATACTTTTGCGTGGTCGCCATGGAGTAGTGGGTTAGTGCGTCGACTCCTACTCAGAGGGTGCCAGGTTCGATACCCGAATTTACTACCTATCATAATTCGCTGCTCCACCTCTTTCGAATCACTGACAATGCTCAAAGATTATTCCTGTCTAGAGAAAGCTTCTCAATTTTGCCGTTCGGAATCGGCATTAAACTCTAGGTCCCTTCCACGCGTGAAAGAACAATAGCTCGCACAACACGAGTGGTTGCAGCAGAAGCTATGCCCAGTTCCGTCTCGGACTGTCGCGCCACCCATATTATATTATTATTATGCATTTGAGTACAGACAATGATTGAGATATGGCACACACACACTGTGATATTTTGTTGTTTACCTTGTAAAGTCAAAAGCTTGTGGAAAGTTTTTTCTAAATAAAATGTGCCCACCTGTCCACCTGATACGTTCGGGTTAGGAACTGTCCGTAAAATGGTATGGAATTTCAATTCAACTGTGGATTGTGAGAAATTGTTCACTCAAGGGGATTTACTGTCCGAGGGAGCTGTCCGCAACAGGAACTTTCACTGCAACAGGAACTTTTCACTGTACATGTAATTTATACGGCGAGACTTTTTGTCTACAGCCCAACAAACGATAAAACACACCCCTCCTTAAGATTTAATTTAAGTAAAATTAATTTATTTAAAAAAAGCCTTATATTTCTTCTAAAAATAAAGTCCTAGTTGCATTAATTACAACTATTATTACCCAAAAAAATGTGACTCTTGTAACATGACCAAAGTTAAAAGCGTGTTTTTTAAGTCCGATAAAGCGAAACAGATTTGAAATTGACTCCGATGGTTGCAAGAAGTTGCGGCTATTTTTTGACGTAGATTTTTTCAAACTCAATGAATATTCATCTAAAGGTTTTTTTTAATGCCCATGTTTTAAGCTACTTATCGATGGTATATTTGCAATTTTTTTTTATTTTAAATAGCCGTGAATAGACCAAAAGAATGATGTATACAGATGCAAAATTTATTTTATGAAGCTTGGGATAAAGGCGTGTAAACTTTTGTTGAAAATATGACAACTTTAATAAATTTTTTGTTGACTTTGAGGGCTTGTAAATATGTGTATAGTATACATATAAAAAAAGGCTTTGAAATCAAAAGCCTGGATTATCTAAGAATACTTAGACATAAAACTATGAAGCCTCCAGAGGAATTTTTCCAAAGACATTTTTACGCTGTTAACTCACTGTGTGCCAATTTTGTCTTGCATTTTTCGTTTTATATTTTTTATTTTTGAGATTTTTAGTTTTATACTCTTTTTATAACATATTCTTTTACATATTTTTCTTAATTTGTTCTTCTACCTTAAATCTACATAAGTTGGCCAATATATTCAACTACCTCGTCATTTTGAAAAGTCAGCTGCAGTGGAGACTTGTTCAGTTGTAACCACCACCAATTGCCTTTCTTTGGCAGACTTTTTCCTGTCATGATCAGAGATCGTTCTACTGAACCGAGGACGATCCTCGTGGCTGGGAGCGGCATCCCGTTCGTATTGGATTTGCCTGTGCACTGTTCGGCGTATGACATGGAAGATAACAAGACATCCTTCTGGATCCAATATGAAGCCAATCGGGTCTTCCTTCGATGGGAAAAAAATCCGTTAAGGCCGTTAAAGGCGCATCATTTCATGGTGCCTAATATTGGGGTAGTAAGCCCCAAAGATCAGATTGTTGGAAGAATTCATAACTCGTACAATGTGCCACCTGATCAGCTCAACGGCAATATGCATGTATACAGTGGGGAGACCAAGATCAATTAATAATATCAAAAGATCCTGTGGGCATCTTATCGATTAGAGGCAATTCTAAAATATGTGGACTCCGTTTATCAAGGGGAATGAGTTGTTGATCAAAGCGAATGAGCTGTTGATCAAAGTGAATGCTGTCAAGCAGTCAAAGATTATTGCTGAAATGCCGCCATTTCTGTCAATCTCTGAGAGAGAACAGCTCGCAAAACAGTGAGGGTTTCAGACCCATAGCAATCGGTTGGGTGGGTAAAATCTCAGTTGATGAGGTAAGCCTCCACTAGGCGCTAACACTAGGAATGGAGATCAGAAAAAGACAAGGAAGCAGTCCATACAGTCTTTCTGACAGGAAAAGATCGTCGAGCTGGAGTACACAACATGATGATCTGATTCGAAATCCCTTGAGACTGGATCTCTTGTATATGTGTTCTACTATTTTCCAGATAAACATTCTCGAGTATCTAAAGGATAATCTTATAAGCGGTTAACAAACCAAACCGAGAACTTTTTTTTGCCAGTGACATGAATTATTGTATGTATTATAATTGAATTGTATCATAAAATCATAAGAATGAGAATAAATAAATATCTATATCTATCTATTTATAACTGCCAAATCAGCTGTCAAAGAAAGCAATGCTGCCAATATAAATGTCCCAGCCTATAAAAAGCACCCTTTACACGGTTACAATTCTAGAGAGCATCCCCCTCCAAAGTCTCACGAAGTGCAATGCACTTTCGACATCTTAAAGCATTCAGAGTCTTAATCACATCGCACCGCCTTCACCGAATAAACTCATTTCAAATGCAAAACTTTCGCCATGCGGCTCAAAGAGTTGAATCCAAACTAAGATATCCTATCCAATGCAAAACTAATCAGCAACAATTTAAATTCCCAAACTATGCGCACCACTAACAATCATTCCGAATTCCATTAAGCATTGTTTTAATCTGGCCAATAGTTGGCCGCTTATTACCCTTAGCCTCCCACGAGGCTTCTACTTCTGCGAAGTCTTCCCATCGTCGTCGTCGTCGTCGCTGGCGTCCTTGCATTCACTGGGAAGCTGTTAGTGGAAATTGGTCACCTGTGAATAAAGTTTTCCTTGTACGTCTGTTGAGCATATTCTTTTTTTTTCATCGTTTTTTTGGCAGTCGACTATTTTTTTTGGTGCAGTCGGGGCAAAGGTGGAAGTCATTGAACGGAGAAGAATACCGAAATCAGTGACCACTTAGCACCGTTAGGCGTCGCCAAAAATCTCATTATTCAAAAAGTTCCCCAAACGGAAGTTGTAGGGCCAAACTTCAAAACTTTCGAGCTCGTAGACTAATGAAAATGAAATTACGGTTTCCATTTTCATTATTCTGTGAAGTGAACACAGTCGGAATTATCTGGGCGGTGAGGAGATGGAGTGCTTGAGATTTTGCAGAGCTGATTTGAAGTGCAAGTTGCTGGTTGATGGTGGGGGTCTAGGGCTTTTGGCCCGTTGACTTTGATTGTGCTTTTGGCTATGATGCCGGCGGCGGCAAGGAGTTTGTTCGACAATATGGCGTGAAAATGCATAAAAACCGACGACAGATTGACTCAGTGGACTAATTAAGGGTGCAGGTCATTAACTTTGTGACTTTGGGTCTGATCTAGGTGCTTGTTCATACTCTTGCAGACGTCATGCGCCTAGCTTAGAAACGCACTGCAATCAATGAACATGTACCGTCTACACTCTGCACACAGAAAATCTCTTCGTTCACTGCAAAAGCGCGTCAATAAAATACGAGTACTCAGCGTGCCTGTCATTCACAGGGGATGATGGAAATCCCGGGCATCCACGCACAAAAGCCTCGTAGTCATTGCGTCATTCGCATAGAAATTATCCATTTGCTCCCTCAGTCAGCAGCCCGGCCATAAAATCAAATCACTTACCCCAGACTTCCTCCAATCTAACGATTTAATGACGTGGATTCAAAAATGTTTTCAGGGTACAATCATTAAACGACCACAGATCCACCGCAAACTATGCGCCATTCAATTTCCATCCGTAATTAGGCCTGCGGCTTATCCGCTATCCGCCCCTCGGCCCTCATCGCACGCCCAGCGACCGAGTAACAGTCCCATGCACTGGACATAATTTGAATTATTTAATTAGTTGATAAGGTGAGCAGAATTTTGCAATAATAATCAAATTTAATTTCGCATGCCTACAAGTCAGAGGACATGCGGTCGGTCGGACAACCACAGAATCTCATAAAAGCCTGTTCGGTGGCCGATGCACCAAATCGATCTGCGATGAGAAAGCGGACGAACGATTTCACTGGGAACTGGGAAGCAAGCAGATGGGGGAACAGAACATGCATAAATCACCCGACAGACGACTGTTCCGCAAGCTCAGACGTCTCGACGCGTCGTCGACACCCCAAAAGCCCCTCGGAATGCCATTCCTCCTGTGGGCTGGGATTTTATTTCTCCACGAGTTGACTGAGTTTCATTTCGTCGGAATCTGTTGGGGCGAACAAAAAGAACCAAGAATCTCCAAAATTGATTGCAAATTAGACGAGGCTGGGACTGAAATAACTCGCTGCCGCACTTCCTACCGCCACTCCGCGCCGAGCCAGAGCCGGAGCGCCAGACTTGAACGAGTTCATTAAGAAAGAGATTTGTTTTAAACGATTTGCTCGGCCGACTACACGTCGGAGGGCTTTGATTTTTGCATAAATTTTTAATATATCTCCCGAGCTCTATGGGCAGATACTATTCCACGAACAAGAAGAAGGGTTCACTCGACTTGGGCCAGGAATACGGTCTCCGGCCGAACTGCAGAACTGTGTTATGCAGCTCCTACAAGCTCCCGATGCTGGATCAATTAAAAACAATATACATATGCACATACATTCATGTTGTGTGAATTGCAGAGCCGGGGATTCGCTTCTACAGGCAGGATTCTTAAATTAGAACTGTTCCCAGAGACTGTTCCCGCACCCAGGCTAGTGTGGCTGGTGCTTATGCAGATCACAGGATCCAGCTGGAGCATACTGACTTTGGAATTTTAATGATTTCACAAGGCAGCGCTCAGGTCGGTGATCGGCGCGGCGGTTGAAATGTTCATTTGCGATAGGAATCCCATATTCTGATCATTTCAAGGTACGAGCCCTTAGGCTTGTCATATCGCTCGTGTGGCTGTGAAATTGCATTGCTCGTACTGGTGCTTCACGCCCTTGATTAAGGGGGCGTTGCTGAATTTGTAATAGATTTTCGGTTTCGCATTTGGCCTCGCGTTCCTTTATTGGAGGTTCTCCAGGTCAGTGCATTACTCTTGATAAATTGCGTCTCATGAATGAATGAATGAAAACGAAATTAATTGTTGTTGCTTCGTTGACCATACTCGGGCGATGGTCTGTGGGAACGTACTATTGGTATGGGGTGAGAGTGGCCGTTTCAGATCGGGTTTGGCCATGTGCACGCTTGTGGGAGACTTGCCGTTTTGCCAATTCAACCGCCTAGAGCACATCATGTGTGCATCGTCAGCCTGACATTTGCTGAAGGCCCAATGGAAAAAGACGGGTTTGTGATCGCAGCTGGTGGAGGTAGTGATGCACATGTTGATTGAAATAATGGAAGAAAATCAAGGAGCAGATATTGGAGAATTGTTTATAACAACGTTTATCTGGTTTGACCCTTAAGCCTGACCTAGGTCCTGAGTTTGAGTTCAGTATCCCAAATTATATACGGCTTGTTTTAGTTTTATTTATTTCCATGCAGCCTTGAAGGAGGAAAATCATATGGCAGACTTAACATAAGTTTAATGGCCCTCTTTTGAGGCCTTTCCCATGACGCTGCCCCACACTGGACATCCATACAAAATTATAGATTCTCA
This sequence comes from Eristalis intricaria, assembly GCA_964034865.1. Taxonomy (NCBI): domain Eukaryota; kingdom Metazoa; phylum Arthropoda; class Insecta; order Diptera; family Syrphidae; genus Eristalis; species Eristalis intricaria. Next base: position 88,006,129 of record OZ035875.1, on the reverse strand, counting down.
CTTATCAGGCCGTGGGTGGTCGTGGCGTTGTGGCTATTTACGTCGACCCTACGCACATTAACCTCACTGGCCGGTACGAACAAAAAAAATATTTTCACGGTCACGCTCCTTTCGAGTCACTGGGAATGCTCTAAGAGTATGCTTTTAGAATTTGGCTGCTCGGAGTTGGCATGAAACTGTAGGTCCATACCACTCGTGAGAGAACAAAAGCACGCACAACTCGAGGAGTTGCTTATGAGCTAAGACTTGCCCTGTCGCGCCATCCCATACTATTATTATTATATTACTTATAAGGCCAAGGAGTCTTGGAGAGTCTAAGTGTGAGCTATAGCTGTCCATCGTTGACAGTCCTGTGCGAGCTGATTCATCAAGGAAGACAAGGCTGTCCTGCGTCCGCGATAACTTGGTCTTTATACCTGAGGTTTGGTCTACCTGTACTCCTCGAACCATTAGTTTCGGAGTTGAATATCCTCTTAGCCGTAGTATTAGTATCCATGCGCTCGATGTGGGTATATAAAAGTAGAGCTTGGAATAATTGTGCTGCGGTGACGGACTATAGGGTATCTACTGCCGGTGGTCCCATGTACTTTTGGAAAGGTCTTTCCTTATATCCGACAAACTGCAAGTGATAATTTGCTGTAAATCATACTCATACTCCTCATGCATTTAGTAAAATAAGGAATAAAGGACATAATACGCGTTGAGAGTCTAAGAGTAAGGTCTCAAAGATAAGAGCAAACCCTTGCGAAGAACAAATGGCTCTTTCATGATTAAGTACGTTGGGGAAGTCAGATGCATAAGAAATATAGAGGATAGGCCTCAATTCAGAGCCTTGTGGTGCATCTACTGTGTTTGAATCTATATTACAAACAACACTATTAAGGTGTATTAACGCGTACGTAATCAACACTAGAAGCAAGATCTTCAATCCGTACAACTATTAGCATATGCCCACGAGCAGAACACAGCCGTCAATGAGCCATCTGCTGCCATTGAGATGGCAGCGGCTAAAATGGTTCTGATGGTGAATGAGGGCAAAACGAAAAGGACATACAACATCGACGTCTTGAACGGCCTGGTCCTGCTGTACCCCTTGGAGGCAAGGACAATCTCAAAAGCGGGTGAGGAAGTACTTGGTTTCTTCGAGAGAGAAGTTATGCTTACGATCTTTGGTGGGATCTGGAAGAAAACATTCAACAACGAACTTGATGTTCCTGAGTCTACGGATCCAATGCCTAAGACAGCTGGGCACGGCCCCAAGATTCGTAGACTGCGAATGTGTGGAAGGACCTCGAAAAATTTGGCATACGAAACTGGAGGCAACTAGCCAGAGATTCCACTGGTTGGACACAACTGTTGGTTGAGATCCACCCGGAACTGTAGCGCCACAAGAAAAAGAAACACTTGTATTAAAGTAGAAATTATGGATTAATCATTTCAGTCCATAATGTCACACACTATTGAAAGTCTCACTAATGTCACAGGACCATACCCCAAAATGTATAGTCTTGTGACAACTCTCTGCACTTGATGACAATTGCTAAGATAAGGCCCAAAAATAAACTGCTCGTTTGAAATTTCATAATCTTCTCTTCAAACACTCTTTCATAAATCTGACACAAGTTACTTAGTAGAGAGTAGGTAGATCTCTGCATTATCGGGAGACTATGTGACCTTAAGTGGTTTTTGAAATTAGAATATTTTCACATTTGAAAAATACTACATCCTTAGGCAAGTATTAACAAGATATGTGGTTACCTTGATTCCAAGTTTGGTAACTCTTTGAGGTAAGTATTTGTAACCAAATCAAAGCCACCCGACTTTTTTATTTCATTTGATTTCATTTTCATTTATTGCTTATTTTCACTGTACATTAAAATAACTTTCCAGTCCTTAGATGTTTAATGAATAACTCAATGCTCTCTTCACCAACCAACATCTCCGGAGGTACGTCTGCTTGAAATGTCTTAAAATCTTTTATCTCTGTCCATCTGAATATCGCCTAATCTTTTTAATTTTTTAATGATTTCGCTCTCAGATTGCTGCCAATACCTTATTCCTTTGTCATTTCTAAAATCTAGAACTTTCAAACCATCAATTACTCCAAGAACTTACCATCAATCCAATGCGTAGCAAGAACATTCCTTACAAGTAACAACTTCCTTCAAACTCATCGTAAATTGAAACAGTCACATCCGCCATGATATGTGCGAACCTCTGCTGTGAGTGTGATTTCCGGCAAAACAAACATGTCATATCCACTGCGCCAGAAGGCAATCCCGAACCGACACAGCGGAAAGTGTGTACAGTAGTAGCGTCCCGTGTGCAGCACATGCCTCATTATTCAAATAACGTTAGCGGGAATGTGGCTTACGCCATATGACAGACCGAACTTGATGTCCACACAAGCCATGTGATTACAAGTGACTACGTGAGCTGACTCAACTCATGCGGACCTTCCGTTCAATTGTGCAACTGCAATTTTTCAATTGACTGTGATCAAGCGGAATGAAGAGTTTTCTTTTAAACGTTGATTAGGATGGATTCCTTTATTGTTTTGGATTACGTCATATCTCGTGCTGAAAGATTCTATGGTTTGTTATGGTGGAACTCATAATTATTTGGTACAAGGATGTTTCTGGACACAATTAAACTTGTGGGAAAGGACTTTGGAGTAAAGGATGTGGTTGAATTCCACACGATTTGAACGATCGTAGGAAGGATCAGCGGGCTAACAGCAGTTTCTGTACATGGTAAGATTTGATGTCGCGAATTTACACTGTGTGAAATAAAGTCCAAACCAAAAATAATCTTATTATCAGAAAAGTAATAATAAGCATTTTCTTTATTTCATTTTTATTTAATTTTCAGGACAACTTATACAAGACAAAAATGATTGAAATCTTAATCTTAATATCTAACAATTCAAGTTCTTAATTCTGGCCATTCGCGGGGTCTCTAAAATAGTCTAATCTAACTTATCTATTTGCATTTTGGCGTCTGAACTATTCACTTTTTTTAGTTCTTAGGACACCTAACCTAAATCTTAACTTAAACATAATCTGCAACCAAACCAAAAAAAAAACTCATGTGACCTTGTGAGTTATGGATGTTGCCACATTCCGGGATCGAACCTAGAACCCTCTGCGTATGGAGTCTACATTTAAAACGTTGACATGCAATGCTGAACTTTACCTCCGGACTGGAAGAGTCGAGATTTTAACTTTAAGCGCTAAGCAACAGTGAGTAGAAGGGCATGATACTCGGGATTTTTTTTTTATTTCAATTCACTTTTCTGCAGTGCTCTAGCTAATAACTTACAGTCTCCCATTATTTCGGCCTCTTGACAAAGGTATAGCAGTTATGAGACACATTCTAGTAGCGGACGAACAAAAGTTCTGTAGAGCAATAGAGACATGTAGAGATTCGAGAATTCCTTCTTCTATCTCTTGACAAAATCAAGTATTTGATGGGTTAGTTGTTCTATGGTTGTGCAGAATATAGAGACTGCACTAGCACTAGACTAGACTTACATGAAACAGGGAACAATTTTACTGACACCAAGCTGAGAAACTATAAAGAGCAGCGGACCCAAGTGACTTCCTTGCGGAATGTCATTTTAGGATAGGAAATGGCTCAAGAGCTTAGACAAAAACATTGTAGGGCCGGTTACACAGGAAATAATTCTAGTAAACTAATTCAGAACTAGACTTACGAGTATTATGAACATTTTGTCGAAGTACTTCGCCTTCCCTTCCGTTCTCAGAAAGAGTAAATGATTCGAATACAACATAATTGCTAATAGATTTTTAGGGCGCACTTTGCTTTCAAAGAGTTTTGTAATATGGGTAAACCTGGCGATGGGACGAGTTTTTTTGAATGGCAGTTTTCTCCCAAACATCTTTTTGTTGAATTGGTGCTACAAATGAAAAATTCCATGGCTGAGAGAAGAGAGAGGGCTTACAAAATTTTGGGAAGACCATCTGGGTCAGAGAAAAATTAAGAAAGGACAATACCGATGTTAAATTTTTGAAGTTATTGAAAAATCGAGCATATAGTATAAAGGAGTTGTTGGCAAGAGATTTGTTTGTGAAAAGACTGATACAAATAAGCAGCATTCTGCGGAGATGTATACTGGGAGAAGTTCTTACTTCACTTAAGGGACCAGCGATTCTTGGAGGGCCTGAGCCTGAACAAAAGCAAGCTACCTTCAATCGCCGACTCTCATGGATACACTGCGCTGCCCGACTCTTCCAGTCATAAAGACCAAGCGGTGTGTGAGAAGAATTTGGAAATTAAGGTACGTCAAATATTGCCTATAAAAGAGCTACAAGGGTCGAATTGAAATTAATGCGGTAGTTTAAACATTGGCGACGTAGGAAAATTGCTCACAAGTTATTTATCCGGTTGCATGATGAACTCCATTGCGAATTACGTCGTACAGTGGAATCCCAGGCAGACTTAAAGAGCCTTACGCAAGCCTTGCGCAGTTCTACTGAAGAGGAATCGAGTTTCGGTTAACCCTTTCGACCTGGAATGCGGTCAGTTTGAATTAGGTAGCAGGAAGGGAGGTCTGATACATCAGCACACTTAGACCACGTTCGTCTGTTCTGATAACCACAGTCAGCCTACCACCACCGATTGACCACTCCAGTGTGCCGTTAATTTCATCCCAATGAAAAATGGTGACTGGATCAGATTTCAAAACCAGATAAAAGTATTAAGTTTGCTTTCACTGGGATTCGAACCGGTGACCCCACTATACCGGCAATCACTTAAGCAACTGCGTCATCCACGTCGTCAACACATGACTTACTTCTCGCAAATAAAATTTGGCACTGTGGTTACATTGAGAGGGAATTACATTTGCAGTTGCCTCAACAGTTGCGAAAGTGTTAAGAATGAGAACGTGTACCGACCTCCGACCGATATGGGCTGCGCTCTATGTCCACGAGCTGTAACGGTACTCGAAAAAAATCGAGTTAAGAAGATTGAAAAGAAAAACGAAATTTGTTGTGAATTTTATTAGAAAATCGTATGCAAATAGAGGGTGGTCCAAACATAATGCACGATGTTATTTCTAAGTCACACCTTAACGTCAAGTTTTCTATCCCAACTTAATTTGACATTTGATTATTTCAGTGTTTCACAGATTCAACCATGGTGAGGTGCACAATTGACCAGCGCGTTGCTAAATGCCCATCGTCGTAACAGGCTTCAAATCGTTGAAGCCTTTTCATTCCGTGCACTTTGTGATTTTTTTGGTCAACATAATCGACCAAATGTATCCAGAATCGGCAGAATTGTGCTCAAATTTCAGCAAGCCCGTCCTGTAGGAAATGTGAAACACCTCTGCATGCCGATGCATCCACAAAAAGGGTGACTGTTTGGTGCGGTTGGGCTAGCGGCGTCATCGGGCCGTACTTCTTCGAAAATGAGGTCGGCCAAACAGTTACCCTGAATGGTGTTGTAGCGATATGATAACGGGCTTCTTATGGCCAGAAAAAGAGGATATGGACTTGGACGACATGTGCTTCCACTCGCCACACAGCCAACGAAACAAAGGCTCTTTTGCGAGAGAAATTCAATGGCCGTGTTATCTCACGTTGTACTTCTTTCTTTGGGGATATCTAAAAGAAGAAGTGTACGTCAATAAGCCAAGAACAATTCAAGAGTTAAATAATGAGATAATTCGGCCCATTAAAGACATTGAAACTCAATTATGTCTCAGAGTCATTGAAAATATAAACCATCGGATAGAGGTATGCCATCGAAGCCGTGGCCAGCCTTAAACGGATGTTTTGCTTCACACATAATTGTCATAGATCCTTCTATCATAATAAGAAATATTAAGATAAGTCTCTGGAAACTTTTTGCTTTATTTACAATTATCATCGTGCGCCTTAACAACAGCCAGAAGAAAAGGATGTATAGGATAGTCGTGATGGAATTAAAGAAGGATATGAGTGTGGAAATTGGCGAATTGGTACTCACTCGGGGTAACACTTGCTTGCAAAGGCTGAAATCTGTTAATTGATCAATAAAAAGGCAGTGCTTTTGCAGATTGGAAGCAATGAAATCAAGTTGATCATGTGACGGAGTGCATTTAATATTTTTTAAGACGCAGATTAACTTCGCCAACGAAAATAATCGTATCATGGTAATCATATTATTGGACGTTTATCAATACTTAACGTAATTCTGTTGGAATTCCATCGAATATGTCCTACGATAATGTATCTACTGATGACCGTAAGGTTATATGTGATATGTTTGCATCACATTTCCAGTCAAACTTTGTTGACTTAGGCATGGGTTGTAGGTCAGAACTTTGAGCAAATACAATCGCAGACATAGGGCGATTACAATTGACGAATGATGATATTCTTTCTGAGCTGTCCTCACTGGATTCTAGTGCAAGCCTAGCGCCTGATAATCTTCCCCCGCTTTTTTTAAAAATGTGTAAGGACGGATTAGTCAAGCCCCTGACTATCATTTTTAATATGTCACTGGCTCGCGGCGAATTTTTGGATTGCTGGAAGGATTCTCTCATCACCCCATTTCATAAATCTGGACCTAAAAGTTCTATTGTCAACTACAGACCAATAGCTAAACTCCAATTAATACCGAAATTATTCGAAGCTGTTGTTAAGAAAAAAATATCTGCTTAAGTTCGAAACGAAATATCACAATTTCAACATGGCTTTGTGAGTGGAAGATCAAATTCGACCAATTTTGTTATATTTACACACTTTTGCCTAAGTTCCATGGAAGCGAGACTTCAAGTTGACTCCATATACACTGACTTCTCCAAGGCAATTGACCGTGTTCAAGATAATGTGCTCATAAAAAAGCTAGAGATGATTGGTTTTCATTCTAAAATCTTGAAATGGATAACTAGCTACCTTACAAATCGCAGACAGTTTGTAAAAATAGGTAATGATCTGTCACGAGTAATTTTCAATTTCTCTCGGGTACCTCAAGGTAGTCACCTCGGCCCTCTTCTTTTTCTTCTTTTTATTAACGATTTGCCCTTCCTTTGTTTCCCATTCTGACTGCCTTTTATACGCTGACGATTTAAAAATTTTTAAATCAGTGCGATCATTGGCCGACGCAATGGAGTTGCAAAATGATATCTCATCAGTACAGAATTGGTGCGATTTGAATGGACTACATTTCAATATAAGTAAATGCTCAGTTATGACATTTTTTAGAATTTTATCTCCTATAATCTATAATTATAAGATTGATAATACAATCGTAACAAGAGTATGTTCGAATAAAGATCTAGGGGTTATATTCGACGTTCAACTGACTTTTTCTATGCAAATAGACTATATTATTTCAAAGGCCAACTCCATGCTAGGATTCTTGTTTCGAAATTCAAAAGATTTTCAAGACCCTTACACTCTTAAGTCTGTGTATGCTTCGTTAATTCGCTCTATATTAGAATACTGTTGTTTAATACGGAATCCTTTATATAACAATAGCGCTATTCGTATTGAGAGAATACAAAAAAGATTTACTAGGTTTGCTCTTCGAAAGATGTCGTGGAATTCAAATATGCCAGGTTATAATGCTAGATGTCAGCTTATCGATCTAAAGCAACTGCATGTAAGAAGGACTTATTATTCAGTTCTTTTCGCTCATGACGTCATAACTGCTCACATTGATTGTCCGGTGCTGCTTTTCATGTTCAGTGTTTACAACCCGTCTCGTTTTTTTTTTTTTTTTTATAATTTGCGCGTGCTCAAGAGATTGCTAATACCCTTATGTGTCCGGGGTCAAGACACAGCACGGACCTAAGGTATAGAGGGAGAAAGGGAGAGGAGGTACCTGTGCACATTGGTTTTAAATATCTGCGGGTTGTAGTCTGTGGGAAATATTAGTTTGGGAAGAGCATTCCATATTCGTGCAGTGCGGCTGAAGAACGAGTCTCTGAATTTAACTGTGCGTCCGAAAGTAGGCTTAAGGGTATACTGATGGGCATTCCTGGCGAGACGAGTATTGCGGATGAATTCATGGAGAGGAGGAATGCAGTTGGCTAGCTCACTTGAGCATCGTTTGTTGAAATAACGATAAAACACGGACAAAGAAGAGACGGTACGTCGATGTTCGAGCGAGTCTAATGACTCTGCGATATTGTTGTCTCCTATAAGTTTTATCGCTCGCTTTTGGATTCTATCAAGTAGGTGCAGTGTGGTCTTGGGGGCACCAGACCAGATATGAGCGTTATACTCAAGCTTGGGGCGGATGTACGCCTTATAAATTAAAGCCAAATCAGAAGGGGTGAAATATTTCTTGCATCGATTAAGAAAACCTAAACATTTCGCAGCATTTTTGGCGACCTCAAATATGTGATCGCTCCAACTAAGTGTTGTGTTGATACACATACCAAGGATGGAAAGTTTTCCGGCTTTATCGACACAAGCGCCATTCATGGATAATGGCTGATTATCAAGGGTTCGCTTGAGTGACAGCAGACAGCATTGAGTTTTTGAAGCATTGAATTCCACTCTATTGTTTTTTCGCCAGTTAATTATGCTGTCAAGATATCTGAGGCCTGGTTATCTGAGGCCTAGAGATTTCTTTTATGTTTCGAGGCATAGTACAAACTAAAAAACAAATTCAACTTAGTTGCAAATGTTATAGACTTTAATATAAGTAGAGATAAATGTAAAAATAAAATCTTAAATTTTTTGAGTAGCAATTTACTCTAAATTACATTATAATTGTATGTTAAATTCTGCTTATACTAGGCATTATTATTAATAAGAAATGAAATGTTATTAATATTATCAGTAGTCTTAAAAAAGCTCTGTACAAAAAAATAAATAAATAAATATCATGGTATGTAAGCGGCTCTGTCACAGGTTAAGATCAGAGGATTCGGTCGGGTGTGGCCACAGAAAGTAGCAGAAAATGATATAAAACGAATTTCAAGGGAGTGTTGTCTTGAATACATAGTCGAGATTCGATGAAGACGGGAGTGCGAAAGCAGAGGAAATGAAGTAAGACGCTTCGACAAGGCGTGTCAACATTAGGCCTTTGTCTAGGACCTTCTGAATGTAAAGACTCGTTCTTATTTCGTGCGGGTTCATTTCAGGGCACAATTGAATTCTGGATATAAGCCCATGGCGCCGAAGCCCAATAATGTCCGTCTTATCGCCAGCACGGGTCCATGGATCACAGGGTCAACAATTTCCTACATGCCTTAGATCACCCACACTCTATGTTCTCAAAAATTCGATTCCCATCAAAGTTCATCACTCGCTCAGCCGGTTGTTATTAATTGCTAGCTCACCCCAATCGGTGGGTGGTTAATTAAATTAATTAATCAAAACAATACCACTAGCGCATCACTGCTCTCGTGCAACGTGCTACAAATTGATTTGCAACAAAAACAAATTATGAAAACATCAACAAATGAATACCCCCGGCCCGGCCGATCCAGTCGAGGCGCTTCGGTGAGATCGAAAAATGAAATCATCAACATCACACACAACGCGTATTCCCACGATTATTCACGCCCTTCTTGTGTTAACAGATTACGGAGCTCACCAGCCTAATAGTATTGCGCCGCCTCAACAAATCCCCTTTTAAATCCAATACCTCATCGTGTATCAGTCGAACAAAGATACATATGAATCATTGCATTGCATGGCGCTCGGAACTGAGACCATTGTTCAAATAGCTCCGAATGGTTTGAGTTGTTTGCGCTCAGCGTGAGCCGATTGCACCTACTGTGAGATCCGATTGATGTTCTTAATAACCATCGATCTCGATTGCCTTTGGCTCCGAGGAATGCAACTCGGATGGATTGAGGGGGAAGGCAACAAAAATCAATTCTGTAAATTCGTGTAATGCATAATCGCGTGTGTATGTCAGGTCCTTGCACTGGACCATGAGGAATTCATAATTGGGACGAACTTCTGTCAAACGAATTTCAATCAAACCAACGATGCATTCTAAGCAGATCTTCATTATGGGTTTACTTTCGGATACCTTGTTTTTTGAAAAACAATTTCGAAAGAAAACTTCAATTGTTTCTCATAACATTGTCCTTCAGCGCCAGCTCCGTCCAATTTCTTCGTACAAAAGACCCGTCCAAAGCAATTATTTTCAGACAGCAATCCATTCGGCTTGGACAATGGCCCCTCTTCCGTCAGTCACTGTCAATTCCTTGGCTCAGATTGTGTCAATGCGTTTTGTTTTTCTCCGTCAACAAGAAATCCTTTTCCAAATCATCTGCAATCTTTTATCTGAAACATCTCAGGTGGATCCTGATTAACTAACATTTCTTTTTTCGTTTTGTTCATTTCCAAAGTGAAAATATCTCTTGTCATTGTTTCATGCTGAAGAGTCTCGAGATTCTAATAATTTCCACCGGCACTTCCCCTCTCCACCATCACTAGAACGGGATTAAGGTTTTTAATTTGAGTCCTTGCTGTCTTCTCTTGGTTCTTCCCTTTCTCACACAATGAATACGAAGCTCACGGTGAGAAACAAAGAAAAAAATTGAAACGAAACAAAACGAAACAATTAATTATTCCTGTTTCTCTTCAAGACAGACGCTGAACAAAGAAGTATCCCTAAATTGACATCTTTTTGCGCATCCTTCACCCATTTCGACAGTCGACAGTCGACAGTGTGGAGAGTGGAAGTCAAAGCAAATATCTGCTCTCTATTCCAAATGAAAATTGAGTTCCTCCTCCTCCGACTGTCTTCATATGTAATGAGATGCGAGTAAGCCGGATTCGAAATAAGAATTCATCAACTGTAGTTCAATTAGTGCGATGGAAAGCGTTCTGCGAGAAGAAGTGCAATTAGCTGAAAGACATTTTTATTCATGAAAATTGAGAGAGAACTTTCGGATAGTTCTTCACACCAGTGCTGGGGTGTTCCACGCTATTGCAGTGGAAGTGTGAACAATCTGGACTTTGATGTAGGCAGGAGCCACGTGCCTTGGATGAGGGAAGAAATTCAATCACATTACCAAATTAAAGGCGTATCGGAATTCACTGATCAGGACGTGATTCGATTCACGCGAATTCAGGTGAATTTATACACCGTCTACATGCGGAATTCGAAAGACACGCGAATTGCCTCCATTCACAGATGGTGAAAAAAAAGGAGTCTACAAGCGATAAAATTTACTAGGCCTCTAACTCCGTACTCGTTTCGAATGTCTGGCGATGGTGTACACCTCCATAACAAAGAACAGAGACTTCTCAGCTGAAATTAAAAATATTTATTGTATTCTGAAACAGTTGAGTAGAGACGCATGAAATAGGCGGTGTCATGATTATTTGAAAGCTGGTGAAATTATCTTGAAAATTATTTGTAAAATAAAACAACGGATTACAAAGAGAACGTAAAGCAATAACGCATGTTGCTGAATGGGCAGACTGGCGTCATGCCGACAGACTTATGGTATATCTGCAATATTTTGAACCTCGAGCATTGGCTACACGAATGAAATGAACACATATTTGGTTGCTATAAACACAATCACTGTATTTGCTATAATTACTATATTGAGCTGTCAGAGAGAAATAAAGGTTGGTTGTAATCTGTTTTTGACTCATATATCTTCAACAGAATCTCATGGAAGAAGTACAATATTTTGATATGGTTACAGTGTTCGGTATTGAAGGAATAGGTGTCACAAGTGTTTCCTGGTTTCAGAATCCCTCGCGATTTTCATGCCAATCAAATAACGAGTCAGAAGTCTTTAAATGCGTGACTGAAATTCTGGGACTCAGGGCGCAAGTTGTCTTTTGAACTCTGCCGAGGTGCGTTGCAGTCGGCATCTTACAAAATAGATTTTCCTCTCTGATTTTCGTTTATCCCTTTCCCTCCTCCACGTCTCTCCTCCTTTTCATCGTTCTCCTATTCTGGGAGGTTAGGTTAGGTAGGAGGGCTACTAGCGAGCCACCGTACTCAGGCCACATTTTGGCCCATTGTGATACCCACAGTCAGACTTCTACCGCTGTTTGACCACTCCAGTGATAGTGCCATTCATTTGTTCCCAACGGCAAATGGTGACTGGAGCAGATTTGAAGACCAGATTAAAGTGTATTAACTTAGCGTCACTGGGATTCGAACCACTAACCACGGCCAGGCAACTAACCTATTGCGCCATCCAGTCGTTCAATCTGACGGATTAGTGGAAAGAATAATCAAGACAATACTAAATTTTTGGCAAACATTTTTGGGTGGGATGGGTTGCCACGTATGCGACTTTCATCTGATCTGGTGTTGGGCGCCATCCCAGTTCATGATTTTTTTGTTTGCACTTTCAAACTTCTTCGGATTCTATCGCATCCGATGCAATTTTTTTAAGCAAATGAGGTTTCGAACTTTTCCCTCCTTTTGTTGTATTTTTACTCTCATCGTTTTTTATCGGAAGAGTGAAACACAAAAAATCATATGCTCCCGAAATTTGATGATTTGACCGTTACGATTACATCCAATAAATCACTGTATTTCATCATCATCTTCTCACACGCATGATCCACTAAAGGGGTCGCGGGGGTTAACCACGCACGAGAGATCTCCAGGTGATTCCTCCGCCATCGACTCTAACTCATCAGGGGTTATGCCCAAGCGTAACCAGGCGAGCTTATAGACTTGGTCCAGCCATCTCATCCTGCGTCTGCCAAGTGGTCGCCTACCTGATGGAATCGCATTCAAGGCTCGTCTCGAAAGTCGTGATGATCACTGTTTGTGATCGTGACGAAATTTAGCCGTGTAAAAGCGGTCTGTGGTGCATGCAAAAGCATTAAAACCACTTATCGCGCGAAAATTAGGTACGATATATCGTAGAATATTGCCACGGAGTTTGGAGAGCTAGATTTTACACTCCCAAGTCGGGAGATGACCACCTCAAAATGGGACTGGGAGGGCCGTTTCAAAATTGTAATGGCGTTGGCCAATCTAACTTACATAATTCAACGCCCACCGAGAACTGAGCCGAACATTGATCAGCTTTTTAAATACCGAGGGATCATATCTCAGAGTCAATCGCGCAGTCAGAAAACCGGGCAGGTTTCAGGTCTAGGTCAGGCCAAATGTTACGTGGCACACAAGTCTGCCAGCCAACTCATTGAACTCGAATTTGACAGGAAAAAAAGGAGAATGAAAAAGTTGCAGTTCGATGGTGGTGGTTTGTTACCATAATGTTAAAAATTGTATTGCTAATACCAATGTGGGTGGCCGTGGATTTGTTATGTATGGTAGTTGCATCGACCCCTACGCAACTTAATTTTCCGGACTCCCGGTAGACACGAGAAAAAATAATTTTCACGGCCCTACCTTCTTGGAGCGCTGCAACTACCACCACTAGTATCCATTGGTCGAACTGAAGGAGGGAGCGTTTCTGTTCGCCGTTGTATCGTGAAAATTGTTCATTTAATTCTGCAGGTTGTATGTTTATCCACTGGATTTCCTCCCTTTCCAGAAAGTTCTTTACTCGGTTTTTTCTGTCGTACACTCATTTTTGAAATGAGCTTCGGAACCAGACTCCACTCCTGGGTGCTTGAAATGTGGTCCCACTTAAAGAGGACCACATACGCTGGAAGATCCTCGAGAATCTTCACAGCTGGATCGACAGCATTTGCTCGACTGTCAACTCTATTGAACTTAAATAAAATAAAAGATATATTCAATTACTACTGCAAAACATCTACTAAAGCTTGCAACATTTACTCAGTCACATGCCTGCCTCAGTTCGAAACAATTTTGACATATTCTTTACCCGAAACGATGACAGATCTTGATCAGAATTATTAGAATTAGCAGTGTCTACTCCTGGGGCTCTTATCATCGTCATCACTGGGCTCCACGCCATTGGAATCCATGCCTTAAGATTAGATCTGCCGAGATGAGGGAACTATTGTGTTTCTTCTTTGGTCTTGCAGCGCCCTATGCTTTCGAAGGAAGGGTCACCTAGGCGCTTACAGCTTCAACAAACGTTCCGAACTAATCAATACTAATTTCAGTCCTCTTCATTGCTGTGTCATGAGCTCTAGTTTGAAGTTGATTCGACAAGATCCGAATGAAAACACAATGGGATTACGCTTGCCTCAGTTTAAATGCTGTTCATTGACAGTCAGCCATTTTAACTTAAGTTAACCTACCCTCCGTGTACCAAACATTTTAAATTCTTCCTTTCTAGCATGGAATGATAGTTATTTCTTTGACTCGCCACCTCCAAGTTTGATGTTAGAATAGCACTTATTGTGCCTACCACACCAAGGTACGCCAAGATACAGAGACTTTATCTTAGTCAATGTTTGTGCCTTGTTGCCATTTCTTTATTGCAAGTCCATTTTCCACAAAGGTTTAGCAGCTCATGCTACTATATTACTGCTCTAAGAGCAAGTCATCAATTGTCAGCACAATTACAAGTTGCATAATACCGTCGGAGTCCTGCAGAAGACAGGACCCGGCTTATGTCAGATTCTAGCGCCCACGACTTTACGACAAAATATCAAAATCTTACTGTAATCATCTTTCATCTTCACAAATACTTCTCTCGTCGTTACATCACCGAAACATCGAGTGAATCAGGATTCGAACGTCGAATGTGCAGCAACAACATGGAACAGCTCCTCCAAGCCTCCTGTTCTCAATTTTTCAATCTCCACTTTGTTGTTGATTTGTTACGTCCATTTCCAAACAAACCCACGTCCATTCATAGCTCTGTTTGGATGCAAGTGTCAGAACAGACAGCTATTTTACGAAAAATAAATTCATTTCGATTTTTCAATTTTCCGATTCTATTGTGCGATCCCAGAAAAAGCATCACAACGACAACAGCATAAAGGGAGGGCGACTAAATAGAGCATAGAAAACCATGTGCACACCGAGAAGGGAGGTCACACTGCACACACAAACCACACGGACGAGCCACACACGACCGATTGACTCTGAGGTTGAGAGATGTGTCCACGTAAGCACTTTCATTTAACAAACAGAATCCTTGCGTCTCAGGGCGCAAGTTGTCTTTTGAACTCTGCCGAGGTGCGTTGCAGTGGGCATCTTACAAAATAGATTTTCCTCTCTGATTTTCGTTTATCCCTTTCCCTCCTCCTCGTCTCTCCTCCTTTTCATCGTTCTCCTATTGTTTGGCTATAAATCAAGGTGAATGTGGTTGTCCGTGTGTGTGTTCAGAACACAAAAGAAGAAAGGTTTTCTAATTTTTTCCTCTTTGACTCTTTATGGTCAGATGTTGGCCTCAAACAGTAGGTTGTCGGGGACAAATTATTTGTGACAAATCTTTGGGTAAACAACTCTCATGGCGAGCCCTGGAGGAAGGGGTGGGCCGGGTCACACTCGCTAGGGACTGGTTTGAAATTGATGTCTTCATCGGACCAAATAAATAATTGAAACCTCGAGGGAGTTGTGTGCTTGATGAAGGTTATTTTGCATTTTGCTAATGGAATCGGGGAGGAATTTGGCGCCAGAATATGACCGATTATAGATTGGATTGGTTATGTATCTTTACAGATAGATTAATTTGCAATTGGTAGATTAATGAGTTGAACGCGTGGCTGTATTTTTTATTTAACTTACATGATAAATTTAATACGAGTTGGCGCCACAGTCCTAGCTGGACCTGGACCTAGCTTATACAATACCCACTCGTGCTGTGAGTGATGTTGTATCACGAGTGGGTGCATTGACATACTAAACAACATTCTTTTAGCTAACCCAACTAATTTAATAGTAAAAGTTACATATTTGAATTAACTGATCCTATGGAGGTGCTGAAAGTTTTCTAGATACTATTGTATTGTCCTTTAACTTGGAAGCACATACGCCGGATTGTCGAAACAACTTGACATCTAATCGGATTTCTGCCGTGTTTATGTTTGTTTTGTGGTCGTTTTTCGTATAGTGCCATTCGTGATAAAACGTCCAGTTATGGTTTTATCTATACCCATGCCTCAGGAGATAAACAATTAAAAACAATTATATTTTAAACATTTAATGGATGTGTCATCTGTCCGACGACCTTTTTTGGTGGCGTTGTCAATTCGACGAAGCATGTTCTTTACGTATAAAAAAAAGCATGTATTTCCAGGGTTAGGTACTAAAAAAGACGTAAATCTTACTGTGCCTTATAATTTTTTAATGTACCTATTAATTTAAATAAAAAATAATAAGAGAAAGACAATGTTTTTTTATATTACACAAAGTTTTCAGAGAAAAGTTAAAAAACATTGTTATGGCGTTCTTGTGTCTGCAATGTTAAGCCAAACGGTCAAGGAGTTTTACTGTAACTTATATGCCAGCTATTTCATAAGTTGCAGACAATGCCTGACAGTAGATATATGAATTGTGAATACGCTTAGTTAAAAAACCGTACGTGATGATACTCTATGGGGTCAACAAAATTCGCAAAACTATGATGCGAAAGCTTTCTTCATAATTCTTCAAATTTATTGAAATCTATTTCTTCTTTAAATAAACATTCGATTGGAACTTAACTTATACAAACTAACTCAATTAAAATGTGAAGGGCAGTCGGTCTAGAAAGGCCAAGGTAGGTACGTATGTACAGAATTTTTGAGAGGCTGTTTGGATGAGAGAAAGTCCATTTGAAGAAGGTTGGTACTCACAATGCTCAGAAGATGGCGTTTCTACATTAGACGGGTTGAGGGTTGGTGACACTCCTCAGCCAACCTCGCTTCCACAGCCGTAAAACGGCGCTTTGCCTACCTCTCTGTTTTCCGTTTATTCAGTTCGAAGTTCGATAGTTAACGATGAACGAATCAAATTTGAAGAAATTATTAATAAAAGATTTATTAATAATTCAAATATGGCATGAAGGAAGTCAAGCAAAATTCCTTATACGAACATTTATAGGGAGTAAATAAGCAATCAACCCAGTGCACAATATTCAGCATTCCGTATGTGTGCGATTAGAAGAAACTGTAGCACTCACAGATGTACCGTCAACTTCCTTGGGTGCCCTATATTACTATCTGTCATTAGCTAGCAAATAACCAATTGCCCATGCAATACTATTTCGTATGTCTGCTGTAGAAAACTAATGCCTGAAACACAATAGTGCGATTGCACTATGTCAACACACATAATTCAATGGCCAATCACAAAGTACAGCGTCGACCTGCGTCAGTGAATTATGAGAGAGATTGAGAGGATCGTAATAAAACGTAGTCCATCGCACGTCATTATTCAACATGTTGGATATTTTTTGACAGAAGGGTGCGCTATGAGAGAGATTTCTCCCAGATTGAGAGTTTTCAAAATTGAGAATATTTTGTATCAACTGTCATTTAATTTAACGACAAAAGTCATTTCAAATGAGTGTATGCAGAAAGGCTGCAATATTTTTCATCTAGTAGATGAGATAAAGAACAGCTGATAAATTGAGTATTTATTTCAACGCTGTGCGTCATCGTAACATGAAGTAGGATGGCGCAGCGCACTATTATGTTTCAGGCATAACGAATGTAGTATTTTGTCCTTGGTAAGCAACTGAGACCACAGACTTTTGTAAGGTGAAGTTCATCGGCAATAATTAAATCGTCGTCAGACGAAACACCAAACAAGAGTGGATTAAATTGAAAATGTGTCAGCCTTTTATACTGAGCAAAATTAGCATTTCAGTAAGGAATAAAGCTCTTGTACCGTTAGTTTTGTGTATGAGTGGAACAAAGATGCGACTGTACTTGCTTGGATTGGTGATGCCAATCTAGATTAAAAATTAGAAAAAGATGCTGAATAATGGCGGTGTTATAAATTGTATTATAGCTTTGCTTAACGTAACTCTCTGAAGGACTCTGTGAACTGGTAATAGTCAGTACGGTGACGGATCAGTCGAAGATGAATCGTCGAAATAAATCGTTTCCAGAGGAGCAAGTGTTCTTTTTATTTCAGTAAACACTTGGTTCGAGATATCACTGTCGGTTACTTATCGGGAATTTCAAGAGTTTGCAAGGTTTACGAGCAGTGTTGCGACTTAAGGACAATTGTAGTAAATCTACTTCTCTTTGGTGAAATTGTGAAGAGGTAAACAAGACCTACCACGCTTTTTTCTAATTTGTTACTCTACTTCCTTTGGATCTCCCATCACTGCTTACTATCGTACCACGTATCCAATAATCATATAAGGGCTATATATTTTTCAGCGCCATCCAATTAAAAGTACCTATTGTTGATTCAGATTTGGATGAAATGTGCTCGCTAATGTATTGTTTTAAATTTGTCATTAGGAACGGCATCGGTTATCATTTAAATGTCCTACATGGCAGATCTTACGATTTTAACAAGTTAGGAGCTTTCAGAACATAACGGTCAATAACGCCTTGATGAATATCAATTCTTATAGCGCGACGGGATTTCCTAGCTCCACAAAAACAAAATACTTCGGTAACTCGAATATTTGACAACTTGAATGAAATTGGTTGACAATAGCGCCAAGACTGAAATTTACATGCAATTTGACTTCGATAACTCGAATGTCGTGATAACTTCAACAGATTATTTGGGGTCACCTTCGATAAGTCGAATTCTAAAGAGAAATTCCCAAATTCCACGAGGAGGGAGTGGTTGAAATTCCTCGGATTTTCAGAACTGAACGCTCAAACGAAAGAAATGAGGCAGAAATTTGCAGATGGAATCTTCAACTTGAAAATGTACCAGAAATATACAAGGTGGCACGTATGATCATTTTCTGTAGGTTATTGTTTTTTAGGTGTTCCCACAAATGAATATATTGTGGAGATATTTAGATCAGATAGACAATAACGATGACAACGGTAGTGATGTAATAGGGAATGGCTTGGCTATAATTGAGGATGATTTGATTCAATCACCTTCAAACGTGTTGATTGCAAATTCATTCCTCATTTGGCGTGAATATTAAAAGACTCATGAAACAACAAATGATTCTAAATTCCATTGAATATTTTTTTTTTCAATAAACAAAACAAAAAAAATCTGCTCTTTAGTCATGCATAACAGAATATTTTAAATTATAATTATGCGTCTCTACGTTTTATGTGTTTTATCGCAGATAAATAAATATTTATATCAATTTTATATCTTAGTTGATAACTCGAATTTTTTTGTGACAAGTGGTGGTTGGATTTGTACATTCGAATTTCGAATGCATGTTTATCGCCCAAATGGCAAACAACACGAACTTATCAAAATTCTTGCAATTAAAAAAAATAAATTATAATAAAAAATATGTTAACTTATTTAATTTTTATATTTATTTTAAAGAAATGACAAGCTATATAAGCTCCAAAAAATTGTATACTATTGCACTCTTAATTAATTAATTTATGGTGCTTAAACGTAACTTATAAAGAATGTATTTTTTTAGAGGCGTACAAATATACATAAATGAGAATCCCCGTTTTCTGTGACAGATACACGCCGGATCAACGTTTACCAGTTGTTCCACAAAACATGGGTTAATTGGAGAAACTGAAACTACGGCCAATGAATCAATCGACAAAATCCATTGAATCCAGAAAAAAGTTACCGTTTGGCACGTTTACCGGGCCAGTGGAGTCCTTGTCTTCAAAATGAATGTTGACGATCATAACGTTATTCCTGCAAAACTTAGTGTACTTTGTCACCCGCGGTGGTCATATGCTCGAATGCATATTTTAGCCACATAATATTACGTCCACATGAAGTCAGTGTTCTATTTTAACATAAAGTTCTCCACTACGCCCCACATGTCTGAATATTCGCGGATTGAATCGCTTTGTTAACTGACGTGATGATCGTATAATAAAGGATGTGGATCGCTTGTGTTTTAGAGCATGAGGAATATTATATTTTTGTGGAAAGCCTCCTTTATGGTGACAGGGACATCTTCATTTCGGGGCCCTCAGTTTAGCAGGCGATGGTTCGTATCGACAATTACTTTGAAATTATTGTACCTCGTCACCAGGAGGTGACGGTTGACTCGAAGTATTTTCTAACAATTGATTCATGGGCGTTCTTCTCGATGAAACTTTCCGTGTTTTCCTTCTGGGATAAGGATGGGGCTTAATTTGATCTTCAATTTCTACTCCACTTTCACAAAAAAGCAACAAAACAAGGCAGGAAGAGAAAAACAAGGCTCCGATAGTAAGGATTCAATGATATTTCCTGGTGCATATTTATCTGCATGAAATCTTGACGTATTCCCGGTCAAACAACGCGCATGAAAATTCGAACGCAATTCGGTCTCTATTGCTCATAGAAACGAAGTTGATATACTCAGCTCATTTAGCTAACAGTGCACATGGCACCTTGTTCATGTATCCTTTTTGAACAGCGGTTAGAATGGAGCTTCAAGGGTTGCAGTTTTAACTACTGCCACACCTTCCTCAAGTGGCAACATTCGTCACTTGTCTGAAGTCAATTCAAGTACATGGGCTTAGGTCCTTCTGTTTCGTCAAGCATAGGGAGGTGGTTTCTGAACTGGTACTAGGACTGACGTCGAAACTTCGGAATAAGTTCCAAGTGATCACGCTGATCACTTGGAAGCGCCTAATGAAAGGAGTAGGTAAGGCCAAAAAGTTAACTATTTCCACTCTGATGCAGCAGGATTATGCACTGTAGATAGATGTGTCATCCTTTTTTGACTCACAGCATATACTGCAATGCCAATTAAGGATGTAGACTTACATATACTTTTGCTTTTTACGTACCTATTGCACCTTAATGTTTGCAGAGATAGCAAAATGTACAGCAGCCGCTCAAAAGGGGTTTCACACGGGATAGTTTGAAATTTAAAATAAGAAATATATTTGCCTCTGATAGCTTCATACATGCAAAGGCTAGTGTGATAGCCAAACGTTTTTACAGACGTAACCTTAAAAATATGTTCCACAGCTTAGTTATTTTACCATCTGCTCGGAATTAGGAATGCGTCACTAACTCTGAAAAACACATTTCTCTGTACAGCTCCTTTTAACCACACAGACGTCCTTCACAGACCGATCCATAGAACTCATTTCCAAAATCACATCATTTTCAACCGCCGAAATCAAATGGAAATTTCCCCCATTAAGAACCGCTCGAATTTGAATTCCCGCCCTGCAGCCCTATCGGTTTCGGTGGTCCGAAAAAGATCAAATTGGTTCGGAAACTGTGTCAACCGTAGCTAATATCATGTTTGCCTTCACCGATAAGGTGTGCTCCGCTTTGTCCGAGCACTGCACTCGATTAATGAAAATGTCACCCATAATGGCCACCGGTCTACGGAATGTGACCCGTTTCGATGTCCTTTTTTACCCCGAAAATGAGCTAACATCCATGGCAATCACCACTCTGTTGTGTGCTGCTTGCCCTTATCGCACGCTACTTTCAAATGTCATTCAAAGCAAGACGGCACACAATCATAACACCGCACCGACCATGGATGTGTCTTTATTTTGTGTGGACTGTGCCCTCTCAGGGGATGCACATTGGTGTCCAGCTTATGCCGGATGATATCGCCTGGTCACCTCCTGCTGGTTCTGCCAAATGACACTATCATCACCGAAGGAATTTTCCTGCACATTTGTGCAAACAATGGCATCGTCCTGCGCTGCGAGTATTGATCCTGTTCCGATGTTCCGAGCACTCGATTGCTCATCCATACGTGTGTGTATATATTTTGATTGGTTTGTTTTCTCGAACGATAAACCGTGTCGAAGTGTTTCACGATAAATGTCCTTTGATTCGGAACCGACGACTTCTAGAAGAATCAGTCTCGCTCTGACGCTGTGTGTGCCTGGCCTGGGTGGCATTTTAATTGATCCGACCAATTTCGACAGCGATAACCGAAAGGGAGAGAAGTAGTTCTTTTTTGTTTTCAATCTCAAGTGTGTTCTTCGATAAGAGAGGAATTTTTCTTGCCACTTAGCGTGTGATGACTGGTGGTGGCACTCGGCACCTTTTCTCGTTCGGTGTTCAAAATGTGCCTTGAACGGACCGCGCGATGCTAGTTCGAAGAAGGGAGAAGCCAGAAAAAAGGGGGAAAAGGCAACAAATAGCGCCAGATAATTTGGTGGCCAATTAAGGACCAATTTTGGGCGCTTGACGGTGATATCATGTCATCAGGTGAGAGCGCTGGCGATTGCCCGAGTGCCGACAAAAGGACTGCTCGCCCAAACAAAGGGAAACCAAACATGGCCTTCCAGAGCCATTTAGAACTCCCTAACGATATAATTAGGCTGCCTACGAGGGAGTAGGTCCATTTGGGTTTGCCGATGTTGTTGCTATTGCCGGAAAGGTGTGTGTGATCGTGACGCTAAAGTCGTTTCGCCGGCACACAACTAGTGGGTGGTCACATAATCGAAACCAATAAATATCCCGACGTAGTACACAAACGAACACTGCTCCCATATGAAGCTGCGCTGCAAAAAGGTGAACCGTGTTAGAGGCGTTCGCGTTGCCGCCAACAAGTTTGTTTTTTTTTCATTTTCATCTTACCTGGGTGCGATCCTGCGTGATCTGTGGCCGAAGACCTCCTTCGTGTGCATCGTGCCTGGTCGCATGTGAGTGTGTGTGGCGGGTGTCTTGGAACAGCAATAAAGTGTCAGCTTTGCATTATCACTGCTGTGAGAGGAGGTCGCTCGCCTGCAGGAGGCAAAACTTCCACGGCGATGTTTGCTGGCGTACTGTGTCATTAGGATGTTGGGTCGTCGGTTTTCCTCTCTAATTATATGTTAATTATGAAGACCATCCAATTATGAAATTATTTTCAATCCTCGTTGAGGTGTGTGTGGCTTCCTTTCGTCTGTTCCGACATCCTTGCTCTGCGAGAGATTTATGAGGACGAAACGTCTGCATTAGGACCGGCGGTTGTAGGTGGTATCTCTGATTAATTGAAAGGAAAATGGTGAGTAGATTACCTTTCCGATTCAAGCCGCAGATGCAGGAAGTCTTTATTGGGAAACAGTTGCGATGTTTTATCGAAATTTAATTGCCGCCCTTTAGCCGGCTTGTTGAGGTGCCGCTCGATGAATTCACTTAATCTGATGATTTCACTTAAGGGCGAATTCTCGAATTTGGTGGTTGGACAAAGTAGTACGGGGCAATCAGAGTCATCCTTAGTGTAGGTTCTTGGAGATGCGAATCCTCAATGAATGAAGACGTGCTCATATGAGGCAACTGAGTGCAGCAAGAGCCTTGAGTCTATACATAAATGTTTCAATGATAAAGGACCTCCCAAAATTACAGCAAGCTTTTAATTTGCCTCCATTTGTACAGTAAATTGTTGGCAACACTAGAATAAAAAAAAATAAATTTGAGAGCTGATGGTTTTCGGGTTACCAAAGGCTTATTAAATATGAAGAGTCACACAATCTAACAACGTGTTTTCGTTCTTTAAACAAAATCTCAAGAATAATGAAAGTTTGACGGCCACAATCATCTGATCAAGCAGTGGAATCTACTGGTCCTGGACAAAGCGAGATGATAACACAGTTCGTGAAACAATTCCAATATTTTCGGGTCGAGTAATCTCTCGTTTCGGTGATCAGAATGGGCCCCGTTCATCGCGCAATTCAACACCATTCGATTAATTTTTTATGGCGTTATTTTGAAGTCAAAAATCTATTTCCACAAGTCCACAGCTACCCGTGGAGGAAATTGAACACTGAATCAACGAGCCGTATAATGCTAGGAGCGCAAATGCGTTTAATTTGTTATTTATTTATTTTATTTCCTTTTTTCAAAACTTATAGATAGTTGCAAAAGATGTATTATATAAACGGAAATAATAGAAAACATTCAGTAACTTAAGAAGTTAGTGCAGAATTGTGCTTCGATAAATGTATAACAAAGAAAATTAAAATAATAAATCAATTTTTTTTTTTTTTTTTTAGATAGTTGATTTCCGTATAAAAAGTTTACATTTGATTTAGTTTATCGCACAATATATATTACAGAGATATGATGAATTATGCATCTTTCTTCTGAAAAACGTTTATATTTATATTTTAAGTTATTTATATTTGATGGAAACTGTCGAAAATTGAAGGAAAATACGAGAAAAACCTTCAATAAAAGAGAAAAATAAATAAATAAATAAAAAATAATAAGTAAATAAATAAATAAACAAATAAATAAATAAATAAATAAATAAATGAATAAATAAATAAATAAATAGATATATATATATATATATATGAACAACTAAAACAAAAATGTACAATGAAAACAATTTAAATAAATAAATAAACAAAATATATATGTATATGTTTTTAATTATTGGTACACAAGTCGTTAATTAAGGGATTTTCGGTCAAAGCGCATAAGTTTATAAATTTATTTGTTAATTTTAATATTTGTGAAGTGATTGGGTCAACACCCGCTCTTTCATGCAGTCTTGAAATGGTAGATTTAACATCATTTTAAGGACTTTGTTTTGAGCCACTTGTAATTTCCTAATGTGGCACTGGGCGGATTTTCCCCATACCGGGCATCCATACAAAAGTATAGCTTGGAATATGACCTTAAATATTATGCTTTTGTTTGATATAGACAATACGATTTCCTATTAATAAATGGATATAAAATTGTCGTTGCAATTTTAACCTTATTAACGGTTTGTGCGATGTGCTCACGAAAAGTTAATTTGGAGTCTAGATATACACCTAAGTACTTTACGAAGTTTCGCCATTCCACATCACTTCCATTTACCTGCAAGCTACTGGAAGGGAGAAAACAAGCTTTTCTTTTTCGGCTGAAAAAGATGGCTTGCAATTTTTCTTCGTTTACTTTAATTTTCCATTTATTGCAGTAGCTAAGTACAATTTCTATCGCAATCTTAAGATTGGTCTCAATAACAAGACCAAGCTCATGCGACGAAAAAATAGCTGTGTCATCAGCGTAAAACGCTGTTTCACATTCAGGTATCTTCGGAAAATCAGATGTATAAAGGATATACAATATGGGGGCCAAAACAGAACCTTGCGGTACTCCAGCATTGTAAAAAACTATGTTAGAAACACCATTGTTAACATGCACTTGAAAACATCGATTTGACAAATAACTTAAAACAATATTGCACAGGTAAGATGGAAATTTTAGGTTAATCATTTTGTATAGTAGACCGTAATGCCACACACTATCGAAAGCCTTTTCGACGTCAAGTAGCACCATGCCACTTGATTTTCCGCCTGATCGATTTCTTTTTACATAATCACAAATTCTCTTGACTTGATGTGACGTACTGTGATAAGGTCTAAAACCAAATTGCTCATTCGGAAGTATGTGTTTCTCATCAATAAATTTCATGATCTTCTCCTTAAGAACTCTTTCATAAATTTTACTCAAATTACTCAGTAAGCTAATTGGTCGGTAGCTATCTACGTTATCTGGTGGCTTACCAGCCTTGGGTATCGGTACAATTTTGGCTAGTTTCCATTTAGCTGGAAAATACCGCAACTTGAGGCAAGCATTTATAAGATGTCTCACCATCATAATCCCACGTTTTGGCAACTCCCTAAGATAGATGTTTTTAACCATATCTAGGCCGTCAAATTTTTTCGTCTTCAGATTTTTAATGAAGAACTCAATGTCATCATCTTCAACGTATACATCCGATGGCGTATCTAGTTGCAATCTTTGAAATGTCTTTGAAAACCAAAGAGTCTGTGTGAATATCACCTAAATTTTGTGATACACAATGGTTGCGCTCGAAAGTCAAGGCAAGTGTATTTGCTTTTTCAACATCTGTGTAGAAAATATCAGTTGAGTTTTTCAGGCATGGCATTGTTCTGTCAATCAATTAACTTCATGAAATTCAATAAAAATCTATGACATTATATAATAACTAAAAAGAAACATGGAAAATAATATGCGGAAAAAAAGATAAGGTACGTTTAACGTTACTTACATGACATGACAAACCGATGACGAGTCGAGCGAAAAATTCACCAAATGGTGGAAATTGGTTTTACCATTCGTGAGTCGCGCAGATCGCATTCGCCTCAAGTGTCAGAAACTGGTTGAACTGCAAGATCACCATATTACGGTTGGCGAATGTTCGCAAAAATTCGTGATTCTTATGTCAGAAACATGAGAATGGAAATATTTGGTGACTGATAGACGAAGTGTACAAAAAACACAAGTTAAACAACAAATAAGTAAAATAAATTATTGATATGGTAGAAAAATAAAAATAAAAATAAACTCAAAAAGAAATAACCACAAGGCGAACTTTCAGCAACAAACTGAAACACACTCAGAAATAGAGTCGCGAAGCAAATATGTAGAAATAAACTAGGATACATGGATTACGTATTTTGATCACTATTTATTCTGTTTAAATAAAAAATCGGCTTGGAATAAACATTCAAATTCGAGACGAGAATGAATCAACAAATTTCATTTGACGATTTACACATGTTATTTTTTCATTGTCAATGTAGCAATAGTGAAATTCAGAGAATAGAGGAAACTCCCGAACCGTAACAGCTCGAACGTTCTACTCGTCATCGATAATAGGGATATAAGATAAGCTTCTCAGGAAAGTTTCAACAGCAGCATAATCGATCGTGAATAACCAATCTCAAAATTTCATTAAGATTGAATTCAAATTATATGTTATTCTTATAGTATATGATAACTATTGAAAAATGTAGGAGCTGTTACAGTGTAGAACTGATAAAAGTGAGGTTTGAAAACGATTGTCACATTTACAAGATGCAAGTTGTTAATACCAAATCACCAGCTTGTGATGTCATACTGCACCTGCCTCATGTGGACAAGGCCAAAATAAATTGATTTAAACAGTAGTAAGTCGTAGAATGTAGAAGACATAAGTTTCAATGTGAACGAAATCACATATCGCTTGAAAATCTTAATAATTAAAAGTTTGCAGTTTGTCCCATATTTCTGGTGACGCGACTGTCGCAAGGTAAAATGAATAAAAAGTGCTGGTGAGAATATACACACACTTGTGACTTAAATCTCTGCTATAAAAAAAAAATCGCTGTCGCAACGCGATGTGAGTATGTATGAACTTGCGTTTTTCAATCGTTTCATAACTAAGTCGCAAAAAAGGAGACATATTGTTTTATATATTTTTGCACGCATATGCGACAAAGTGTCATTCACACGAGCTGCGATATGCGAATGCGGAGTTTGAGAAACAGCCCATTTCCGGTGAATATAAACTAATATGTATACTTCTTGGTATGCAAAAATGTAGGGAATGGCTTATCGAGATTTGCTATCGACTTGCTATCCAACAATAATTAGTTTAAGTACCTTATAAGATTTTAAAATTTTTCCCCACGAATCAGTCACTCTCTTTGTGAATTGTCAACCTGAGTGCGAAAGGTAAACGCGATCCATTCATTCAGGACCAAAAAATTCGCGATAATGTCAAAATTAAAATTAACTTATTTTTCCTTCTCATAAAAAACTATTTTTTATTTGAACTGGCAGCGACTCTGCCTCCTCCACAATTGAACATACAATGGTTTCTTACTTCTACCTTAAATAGTAACTTATTGCTGGAACTGCATTTTCGTCATCCGTGCTATTTGATCCGATCGATGGCAGGTTGAACGCAGACCGTGGGAAAGGTGCCTGGACTCATCATGCTGGACTGTCTGCGCGTGTTACCTGGTGGGAGTGATATTGTGTTGCGTTAACTTGTATGTTTGCTCAAATTTTACCCATTGCTCTCTGCGAATGAGAAAAATCCATATGAATGAACTGTCAGCTTTTGTGAAGTTCGCGAACCGTAGTGAGCTCATATGAAAGGTCCTTAAGTAATCGCAGCGATGAAAAAAATGCAACAAGTTCAAAATGCAATCGCACCACAGAAAACCACAAGTGCGTACATGGTAAAATTTTCTTGCGACCCACGATTCGATCCTGTCGCAGAGATGAAAAAAAAAGCCTGTTTGCTCCTACACATTTATAGCGCGGTTCCATTAGCACAGATTTTTTTTGCAAAGATTGCTTTGTGAAAAGAATTTATTTGTCTTATTATTTCACAGTGTTCGGGTTTTGCTTCGGGGCTAAACTGATGTATTACATTGTTTAATTTAATTTAGAATTACAATACAGGGTATGAAGTTATTTCGTGTATCCTCCAATGTCCAGTGCTTACTTTCGTGTTTATATGACGATCATTTTGGAAAGGGGAGGTAGTGTGATTAGCCGACTAAGCCTTCATGGTAACTGCTATCGCTGCTCTGGTAGAAGCCATGCAGGTCATGATCGATGTCGTTGGCCAGTTCTGCCCGCTTATTAGATTTAGCGCGTTGAGGCTGCGTAGTCCGGGATCTGTGCTTCTCGGGCGCCTGATTGCCTCGTTAGGGTGGTTGCTTTCTGAACAGTGTCACCATGTAGTGGCGCAAAGGGATGTTGCGTGCTTCGTCGAAAACCTCACCGTACATATTCGCAGTACTCGCAGTGCAGTTTTCGTGGCTTGCGAAGTTAACGCCAAAATACTACCACTTTATGTTTTTTTGTTATATCTGTACCCCTAGGGAGCCCTTGATATCTTGATTCTCCGAGGTTTGGGTGCTGATCTACATTCGCCTCCGGATAGTCTCCTTAAGCACATGAGTACCTATGCATTTGCCCATTCCGAGTGATGAATGTGCTACAGCATTGCCATGGAATCGGATTGGACCATGGTTGCTCATCAGCCAATTTTACGATTTTCTCACTATTCATGTTTGAAACAATTGAAGTAGGGGTCCTTTCGATGTCCACCAGACTGTCATCATACTCTTTGCTGGATGAAGATCTTGTTTAATACTTATGCATGTGTTTTAGGTTTTCTTCTCCTGCATTGCTTAGTTTTCTAATGATTTTCCACAAGCCGCACCTACGTTCATTTTGCTTAAAATGTTTCTTATCGTGAACAGAGTGAATATTTTCACTCACACGGATTTCATATATAACGGTGAACTCCCTCTTAACGGACACTCTACTGTCAAGAGGAAAAGAGGTACTGTCAAAGTTGTCTAGGAACGATTTTTGTTGTGTTTTTTTTTCTCTCTATGGGAAAAAAAACTCAGGTCCCGTGACGAAAAAGTTCGAGTAAGGGAGAGTTTCGACTTAAGGAGACTTCGATTTAGGGAGAGTCCACTGTATTTGAATGGTATACAGGCATTCGAACGATAGAATTTTGTGGCCGCTATGACGTGTGAGAACAAAACAAGTTGCAAATAAATCGAATGTCAGTTATGGAATTTCTGCAAAAGCCAGAGCCATGGAATTTATTTCGACTTCCACTTATAAAACGGTCTCAAATTCAGGTGAGCACATGATTATACCGCCACTCAAAGAATGACACGAACTCAGATCTTTCATACATATTTCCTCATTTCACTTCATTCACCGCATTGATGTAGTTTCAAGGTGGTGGTGGTTGTAAATGGGTCTACCTCTGAGAATTTAATTGAATTTCAATAAAACTTCCATGAAATTAGGGATTATTCTAAGGTTTCACAAGTTTACCTCCTCATCATGTGAGTTATTAAGTTTCCACATTCGGTGAAATGTTTATGAACACCGTTGGTCTCACCCAACCCAAGTGTACGCTCGTTTCACCGCTAATTTATCCTTAAGCCATCCAACCGCTTTCCATCGTCTTAGCAAAGCGAGCACCAACTGCACACCCACATCGCAAGAGATTAGCAAGTGAGAGCTCTATTACTCATCTTCCGCCCCACGACACACGCCACGCAAGAACACAAACATAACCCAGTTAGGTAACGGCTTAGAAATTCAAAGTTATGATAATGAAATCTACATTCTCATGTGAGTTTATCCTAAGCACATACCGTGCCCCTTGACATCTGGCTTAGAGATCCGCTCACTTTCAAGATGTACTCCAGCGCTAAACAGAAGCTCTCGCACACCACTAGCAGACCTTTCACATGTCTGCGAAACAAAGGAGGGTGCACAGTGCACACATCCCAAGGATCCACCGCGTAACAACGGAAAGAAAGTTCTTGTACATGAATCTCAAACAAATTCTAATGCCTTGACAGCGTCAGGAACCTGAAGGAGGAAGCGGTTTAGTTCATAATTTTTTTGCGAACATCCTCGCGAAGGGGATGCGATTATGAAGGAGCATGCACCGCCATTCACACACCACAGGATGGTGTGCAGGAAACACGAGACGATGTGCGAAACTATCGCATGTTATTGTCTTTGTTTCTCAAAAGATCTCACTGAGTTTGAATTTATGCGTTTTCAAAGGATATCTTTCAAATTCAATCAAAATAATCCTTCAAATCATCGATTTCCTTTGATCCCACGTTCAACAATGGGAACCGAGTCCAAACAACAAAGCGAACCTCGCCGCTTTTTTCTGTGGTTAAATCGGATCGAAATAATTGGCATGAAATTGTTGCAGCCATTGTTGTCGCACATCTTCAATGATCCCGAAGGACAATTAGGGCAGCTTTGTCGCTGCCGTTTCCGTGTGCATCTCCATGCTGCTGCTGTGACGGCAACAACATTTGGTCACGCACAGAGATAATCCAGTGGATAAGGGAATTGCAAACTAGGGCTCATAAAAGGATCACGAGAAATTATTTGAGTGGAATGAAGGAAATTATTTTCATAATTTGTCCTGAGCCGATTTTGTACTTTGCATCTTATGCCCGACATGGGACATCGATCAGAGTTGGACACAGACGCAATGGAGTAGATCGGCTTATGAGATGTTTGCCCGTAAGCTGATGAACCAAATTTGCATTCATTATCGGGATGAGGAATAAATTAGGCCAGTGAATGCAGGGAGATCGGTTTAAGTGAATTAGCTGAAGGCTGACGACGTGGTTGCATAGGGTGATCTTCTTGATCTTGATCTGCTTTACTGGCGCATCGGCTTCAGCCGTTTCAAGAGATTTGTCTTAAAGTAGTCCATGCCTCTCTGAAACAAAACAAGTCATGGGTACCACATTATCGTGGACCTTTACTGGGAGTGAGCAGGCTCAGGGGTTGATCCGCGTTCCGACCCAGCGACACGAACCATCTCATTGCCAAAGCGGTTCGGGAAGCAGCAAACGAAAGGACATACAGTCAGTCAAAGCAAAAAGTGCGTGTCTTGAATATATAAAGACAAATTTGGACGACGCGCCTTGGATAATTTGTCAATCCTATCTTTCGTACAATGAGCATTTTTCTTTCAAAAATCAGGATTTCCGAAGGAAACTTCACGTGGAAGCAATGCTAAGAAACAATTTATCCAAATGTATCGATGAGGATGCTAGTCCCCGAAATCCCAAAATTTTTAATTAGGGTTTGGTCTACAATGAATCTCTTTAAACCAGTTTTACACAAAGTACACCGAAGACACCAACTCTTCGTTCACTTAATTTGTTTTAAGTCGAGCTCGTTTTTTTTAATTGTAAGAAGTTGTGTAAAGAAGAAGCTTTTAAGGCTTGAGAGAGGACTCAATAAGGACTTCATTTCTTTCCTTTTTAATAAAACCCACTGCAGTTGAGATGTTTCGAAAATCTTATCAAATATCGACGTCGCTCGTACATATGTCTAACATGGAGACGTTTTCAGCGGTCGATTCCTTGAACCTCATTTTCGATGACAGGGGAACACATTTGGACGGAAACGGCCGCTATCTCTCGTTAAATTTTGGAACTGGGCTCTTCAGCTTTTTTGAAACGATGCAGACGACCAATCGACTGGATGATTTCTCTATATAACACGTCCCTCGAATTGAGTCTTCAATTACTTACTTACTTACTTACTTATAAGGCATACTACCCATGGAGGGTCTGAGAGATTTCTGCCTTCCATCGCTAACAGTTCTGGGCAGTCAGTTAGACCAAGCTGTCTTGCATCCGAGATTGATTGACCTTTATACCGGAGATTCGATCTTTCTCTCCTTCTGGAACTAAGAAGCTCGGATCCAAGGACACTCATTGTTAGAGCGTTTGTGTCCCTCCGCTCTATGTGACCGAGCCAGAGTAGTCTAAGGATTTTTGCCTTCCGGACCACATTCACATCCTGATACAGCTCGTTGAGTCCGCGGTTATGTCTTCTGCTCTATTTAACTTCCTCGCAGATGGGACCAAATATCTAATGCAGAATTTTTCTTCCGAAAGCACCAAGAATCAGCTCTGCTGTTTTAGTTATTTTTCAACTTGGGATCCATAATAGTAGTAGCAGTATTAGCAATTGTTTTTTAGAGAATGTTATGGTCCTTCAGGTCAGCAATTTTGAATGCAAAAGTAGTAAACTTTCTTTGAGGTTAGTTGAACTGGCTAGACGACAACTACTGCCAGGCTAGGTTTTCAATACAATTTATAAAATATAGATATGGACTATATGCATGTTGCAGTATATCTGAGGCGAGAAATTTCACATTCAGAGAGTCGATGGTAAGATATACCATGTTTCCACCGAACGAGACCGCGAGGTTTCATCAACTTTCTCCGAACCTACCAGGTTTCGCTATACACTTTGAATTTGAAACCTCGCGGTTTCTGATAAACCTCATTGCAGCTCCTTAAATTCATCTGTCCAGAAGAGGTTGTCAAACCGAATAAGCCTACAGCGTGAATTTCTGTAATTTTTTTTTTCTGGCGTTCTCACTCTTTTATTTTCTGTCAACAGACATCTGTTCTGGTGGCCATATTGAAATTGAGATCTAGTGACAGTTTTTTTTTTGGCTGGCACTTATACATTAGGACCGAGTGACTCAAAATTTGGGAGCGAAACCACTTCAACCTCGGGAGAACGGCCTAGTGAGGTGTCAGTTAAAGTTCATCCGAATCTCCTGGTTTCGATTCATTGGAGGCGAAGCATTATCTTAGTTCAGCAGGTGACTTACTTTACCTCAGATCCTCCCAAAGGGATCTGCAGCGTTACTCCGCGGGTAATGTCAGAAACACTTCGAAAACCTTCACGACCTCCGATGAGTGAATGGCTTTGAATGTGAATCCATTAGACAGGCGACCTCTTGGCAGACCCAGGATGAGCTCTGAAAATAAAAGGTTCGACTTCGTTTTCTTCTTGTGTTCGACTTTACTCCCGCGAACCTTTTCATGGTAAATGGGACTAAAAGTGGAATTGAATCCGCTGTGAGTAATGTAATGAATAAAAAAAATTGCTCGCGCAAGTAACAGCTAAGTTCTTGAGTAATTTCACAAAACCTTTTAGAGGGCTACATGAATGCATTCATTTGCTGAAAACGCATTTCTAAGCTTGTGGAGTACAATTGTTTCCGTGTACACTGTTCATTGTCATTACATAGACTCCCCTTTAAGCGGTTGTTGTAAAGGCTATCCCGAGGGCGCCACGGGGAGGCTGTATGTCGTCCTGACCTATGTATTCGCAGGGATTGAGAGGAGAGTTGAGAGCAATAAACAACTTTGCCCAGAATTCAAAGGTCCATGCCCTCCTTTGGATTCAACGTCAAAGATGGTTAGGCCAAGTAGAGCGCGCAAGGACAACACTGCTCCAGCAATGAGGGTCTTTGATTCCGAGCTTACTGGTTCGAGAAGGAGAGGAAGACCGAACCCTCCAAGCTGTCTTGCATGCGAAATCATCCTGATGCAAGACAGCTTGGTAGACTGGAAAAAGCGTGCCCAATACTTAGCGATGAAAAGGTAGCTATTGCTCAGTTTCAGCCCCCTACGGGTCGTATGCCTTATAAGTAAGTATTTTCTTCCATTTCGAGAGATTTCCAGTCGTCTGAATGTACTCGGTCCCTGACGTTTGCTTGACGTTTCCAACTAGAGGGCTGAGATTAGACAACCGCGGTTTTAGCACTCGATCTTGTAAAGTCAATGTTACAGTCGGATGTGTGGCTTCCCCGTCTGTATACAACTCACCTTTATAAAACAAAACTGACGAAGAAACAAACATTGAGAACAAAAATAGTCTCTGAGTCTTTATCTACTTTGAAGTTCCTTAAGTTGCCATTCACTCCCCGATGCAAAGACAAACTTACGCTCCACTTCCTCCCGCAAAGTACAATAAACAACAGGTCAAAAATATCGAAACGCTGCCGCTATATCACCCTCACGCTAAAACTATATATCACCCAGATCATGATCTAATTTATTTTATGTAACATGCCATAAAAATCACTCTCCACACAGACCATACCGAAATTTTATGATCGCTTAAGTTTCCCATTGCGCAGAGGTAATCCTTACCTGTGTCCTTAATGTCCGTCCATCATTATCAGTTATTCTAAATCATTTTCTCACACTTGCCATAGCGGTATCGGCCGTTTTCAGGATAATAAGAGGAAATGTTTTATTGGTACGGTACTGTTACATGTTGTCGTTGTTTTAACGATTTTATGTACCGTAATCTGGACATTGGACATTCGGCAGGACACGGCCACGGAATATGAATTCACATTCAGATAGACATCGGATTTTTGTTTTTTTTTTTTTTTTGTGTTTGTTTTGCCTGTCAGCCTGAATTAAGTTAACGCCTTAGATTACATGCATTGACCCATGTCCTTTGTCGTGTGTTGATTTTATTGTCTTTCACAGAAATTAGTCGCAGGGACCTTCTCATGAATGGTCAGCTATAAGGTTGGCGTAGTGATGGTATCTGTTGCCTCTGGGGCAATAAACATTTGGGGTAATGAAATTCCTTTCCCACGTGCAACGATGTAGATTGATCCATTTTCATTGAGACATGCGTGAGTTAGCCAGTTCTGGGTGCAAGTTTATTTTTTTTTGCTATTAATTCAATTCAATTTCAATTCATTTATTGCTGTACATAAAGAATATTCTATTCCTTATGTATAACATTGTCCATAGAAGTATAACAGTTTCGGTTTAATTTTACGGATAAGAATAATTGAAATTATGAATGTGAGAGTATAATTCTGCAATTTTAAGATTAAATTTACTAATAGACTCATATACCTTTGATAATGCACTGCCTATATGGTCAGTCCATGCTAGTTCACTGTTACACATTTTACCGCAGTTTACATGTTTGACTGCATCAGAATTCAGTTCTATGGAGGAAAAGTTTGAAAGGGAAGGGTGATATTTTGAAAATCAAATGACTTTCTTTTGTTAAGCGTGAGACAATTTTCTTCAGTCCACCTAGTAATTGAGCTCAAATCCTCATTTAATTTTGCAACTGAATCCTCAACCATACCAAAGAGAAAACTTAAGTAGATTTGAATATAATCATTCACTGCATAAATGTTTATGGTATTTACAATAAGAGAAATTTATGGAGGTCACTAATGAACATTGAGAACAATGACGGAGCTAGAATAGAACCTTGAGGTACTCCATTATGAAAATCAGAAAGCGATGACAGTTTGGAGTAGGGTTGTAAAAGTAACGACGAATTGAGTACCCGTACGCATTTGTTCCTATGGATCTCATTAATTCATTTTTATTGTGTACTTCATGACAACTTAAATACTAGACAAAAATGCTTAAAACTAGTTGGTCGAACAGTGTTGGTTACTTATTCTAACTTACTGACCCTTAGCGGGTACTCTAAGCTAAACTTAAACTTATTGTATGTCTTTCGACTTAATCTAACATTATTTTGTAAAAAGAAAATTTGAACATGACTTATAAAAAATAAGAAAAAATTTAAAAACTTAATGACCGAACATAGTTATTTAAAAGAAACTACAAGCGAACTTACATTCTACCTTAAAATAAGACTTACAAACCATCTTAAGTTAATCTACGTATACATACGTATACACATTTGTATAGCTATATACACATGCGTATCGTTATGTGTATACATTCTTTCTTTTCCCTCCTTTTTTTTCTTTTTTTTTTATTTTTTTTATAATAATTAACACGTATAAACAGCTTACCCACTACCTTACAACTACGCTAAATTATGTAAGTCGGCCATAGGTTACAGCTGATGTATATATAAAATCCGCTGCAAGACGTGGACCGACTACTCCCCATGAGGGGGTCTGCATTATCCTTCCTAACCAGGGTCTAATGGGTTCGACGCTGGAGTTCTCTCGCTCCCCAGCCACCAGAAATTTCGATGTTGCAAAGCAACATCCCGCACATCCCGCCTGGATACCGCCGTACTGAACCGGAGGAGACCCTCCTCAGCTCGTTGTGCGACGGAACGGTCGTGGTTGAGTCGCCCATCCACAGTTGATCTGGCGATGTGATAGATGAGCGGTACCGCATTTATATTTTGTATCAGGCCGTGCTCAGGCGCAGCCGTTGTGACGTCCCCTTTCGTGGTATTGAGGGTTGGGGTAGTAAGGACCAGAGATCAGATTGTTGACCGAGTTCCTTTGGATCTGAATACTCGTTCGTTCAATATCGGCACTAGTTACTTTCGTTAATTCATTCAAAATTGATATTTTTATGTTAACCCTTGACCACCTATTTTCCACTTGAATACATTTAAAAAATTCAACAACGTGTTATTTTATTTTATGTCCTCTGAGGTCTGGAAATAAAGCTTAAGGGCATAAAGAACATTTCTGTTTAGTTAGCAATCCCAAATTTCTGTCATAATCTGTGGGTGCTTTCCCGGACCACAGAAATGGTAGTTGTCTAAGGGTTAAAATTGATATTTCTGATTTTAGGACCTCAAAAAAATACAACGTTCCTATATTCAACTGAATAAAGTATTTAGTTAGACATGAATGATATCTATTTTTTATTAATAACATGAAACACACACACTCATGATGGCAGTATGATCATACACATCACAAAATTAACAATACAAGTAACCATAGTTTTTGTTAGTAGAGCACTTTTAATTATACCTACGTTTTTGAAAGGCACAATGGACTTACTCTACTAAATCAAAATGAGCGTCCATTCGCATTTTCAAGAGGCGAGTATACCAAACAATTGTATAGAAACGATACTACATCGATATCTACGGATACGTATAAATGAAACTTACTGTATACCATCCCAAACGTGCCTAACCGAGGATACGGAATACATCGTATTCCACACAGAATGTTTTAAATACGCTCTTCGCATTCAAGAGAGATATAACATACACACCGGACGGAAAGGATATACCATCAAATCATATCGATACGTGATGTGGCACAACCTTAAAAGAAAAGTATAGATACAATATATACTTAAAGAGAAGAGAAGAAAGTGAACGCACCAATGTCGGGTGTTAATAGTACAGGAGGCAACGATAACTTAATAGTAACGATATACATTGAGGAGTAACGTTTCGTTATATGGGGCTTTATTGAATACTCGTTACTGAGTAACGAAAAACTACGTTTTGTTACAGTACTACTCTTGAGCTGTTATTGCTGTTAGTTAGTTGTTATTAGTGGCTGTTATTAGTGGGATTACTAAAGTTTAATTGGGTGTACAGATTGTGATAAAATATTCACCTGTTAACACAGTCGAATGCTTTCAAAAAGTCCAGTAACGCTAAAAAGGTTGTTTTATCTTCGTCAACAGCTATTCGTATGGCGTCAGATACATTAAGCAAGCTACGTCCTTTTCGGAATTCTGATTGAAAAGGATTTTAGCGAAAGTGTCTCTCAATAGACGCCATATCGAGTTTTGACATCCCTGCCAAGCTCGTCAGGTTGTCCTGAATGACGATGAAGAATTCTCGCTGCTCCATTTAGGCCGGTAACGAACTCATCGAGACCTTCAATGTCCAAAAAGGTTTTCGACACGCCGACGCGGTGTGATGTGACTTTTTCAACATCATACTTGAAAATATCGTGCACAACTCACTTGCCAACACAAGAGGCACGATCTTCCTAAAGTCCGTACAATTGCTAGCTTACGCGGACGACATTGACGTGATTTGCTCGAAAACAGCGACCCGTAAATGAGGCATTTGTTGCCAGACATCGACGACTCCGTCAGAATGTCACCATAGACAGCTATAACTTCGAGGTAGTAAAGGACGGCCGACGCCTGAAAGGTGCCGGACTACCTCAGGTCCGCGTTAAACAATACAAACAAATGCAGAATAACTCTTGCCAACCGCTGCTTATTTGGGCTCTAAAGACAATCTAGTAACAGACCTCTCTCTCGGAAGACTAAGTTGACTCTGTATAAGACCTTAATCAGCCTCGTCCTTTTCTCCGGCCCAGAGGCAAGAACTTATCCAAAGCTGATGAAGACGCGATCTTTGGTCCTGCCTGTATTGATAGCATTTGGAGATTAAGGTTCAACCACGAACTATACGGGCTGTACAGCGACATGAGCCTAGCCAGGCGTCTACGGATTCAAAGCCTAAGGCTAGACCATGTAGAGCGCATGGACAACATTGCTCCAGCCCGAAGAGTCTTTGACTCCGCACCAGTGGGCCAAGGCAATAGAGGAGGCCCACGGAACTGATGACGCACCTAGGTGGAGAAGGACCTCAACTAACTTAGCGTGTGCAATTGGACACAGCTGGCTAAAGGTCGTACCAGGTGAAGAGCCTTATTGGTTGAGGCGCAGGTTTAATCATTCGACTGACAATCGATTCGAACACTTTCGGACAAAAACGGAAGAATGGCAATTGGCCGATATTCAAGCGGGTTTGTTTTTTTGGATATCGAGATAATCTTTGCCTTCTTCCAAAGTTTGGGAATCGTCGAAGTCATGATTATGGTATTAAAAAAGTGCGCGATGTAGGGGACTACAATTGGAAGCAACACTTTTATAAAGTCCGGGTGAATATCATCCAATCTAACAGACTCTGTCTTTAAGGAGAATATTGCAACCGACTGAGAATGTATGTCGTCGTATGTCCAAGGATCATTTATGAAAAATCGGCCAACGCCTGGAAGGTCTTAGCTATAATTCGGTAGCAACTCTTGATTTGGTTGTGGATTAAATACAAATTTACAGGTACCCCAATAAGCACATTTCGCAAGCTCACCTTCTGTTGCTTTGTGGGAAAACATTTCAAACCCACATCATGTCTGCAAATTTAAGCCTGCAACCCATTTTCAACCTCGAACCATTTCCCGCTTTATTCGATTCGTTGAGATCTGTATTATACTGTCTTCTTTAATTTTACGGTCTCTGCTCGCAATCAGATGGTGGCTCGGCTCCGAATGAAACTTACCCTCACTTCTCGCTCGAATGCAAGCCGACGTCTGTCACTGCTTAAGTGCACTTAACACTGAGCATGAAATGTATCCGGCAACAGCGGAGTACCATCCACAATCCAATGATCAATTAGCCACCAGCAAGCATAACTTCAATTTGAAAACCGTGACACACATCGAGTCGAAGTCATCGAACTCATCCCCCCCTTCTGACGACATTGTTTGACTCGTGCTTCCTTAACGCCATCCACCTGCCCAATTATTTTCTCATAAACCCACGAGCAAACAAAAGCGACAAGAACAAGGGGAAGCAATTTAGTTTCATTTGTGGTCATCATTCAGAGCAATCGTCGAAATTTTACTTGAACTTCTCGACCGGAAAATTAAGCCCCGGGAAATGCATCTGCCCGATAGACTGGCGCAAACTTCATCCCCCCACGAATTCACTTCAGTCAACCACCATCCAACGTGAGTGGAATCGACTCTTGTGCCGCGAAAGGACCGACCACAGGTGGAAAGTTTTTCACTCTCCGAGGCACAACCATCTGCTGCGGTGTGCGTCGGCGGCCGCGACGGTCACTCAATCATGACGCATGTACTATCTGCCGAACGGTTGCCATCGGATTCCCGATTTCATCGATCACACACACGACTGCATCACTAATTTTCCAGCAATTTGCTTGCATGAAATTAAAAACCAAAGCCAGACAGCAACAAGGACATCAATCAGTTTGCCCAAACGCCAAGGCGACTGCCCAGCGACTGGGTCGGCGCTCAAACGAGATGAAGTGCGCGTGATAGTCGGACATCTGCCCTAATCCTCTTTTCATTACCAACACCAGGAGGTGGCGATAAATCGAAATTTGAATCCACTTTGTATTACGCTGCGATTGTTACGGTGCTGCTGTGGCGGGCGGTCGTGCTGGCAGTGGTTTCATGTGGCACGTTCGTGGCAGATTGGCCAGCTCCCTGGTGCGTTGGGCAACAATCTAAGAAAATCTGCACGTTTGAGGGAAGACAAAGGCGATACGATCTATCAGTAGATGTGTCAAATTATGACATCAAGGATAACAAGGTCCTGTGTGCGAAGGGGCTGGTGTTATTGGCCGTATTGAGATGAAATCGGACCCATTTTCAGCCTAATCAATTGCGAAGGACTGGACAGATGTTTGGGACATTTCCTAGGATATCTTGATCAATTCCTCAAGGAAAGGGAATCTGAAATTGAAAAGAAAGAGAAAATAAGTGGAAGGACATCGGCTAAACCCCAGCCACAGGCTGCCGTTGGGTAAGGGTCATTCGAAACAACGCATAATAATCCTTTATCGGATTAACCCGAAAGACCGGACTGCCAAATATTAGTAAACCTTCAAGCAAAACAATAAGGATAATAATCCTTAAATGGCCATAATCCACTGTTTGAGAGTCCATTAATATAGCAATCAATACAAACACAGCTCTACATGATCCGGGCACAAAGCCCACAGCGGAGTCGTCAGTGCTCTCTGCCAGGATGAACCCACACACACAGCTACACATACACACGCCACCGTGTCGTGTCAGAAAAAAGGATACATTCGGAATAAAGGATTTGGGATTCCTTTCCCTTATTTCGGTTTTCGTCGCAATGTTCAATAAGCTTCCTGTGTGATATCCTTTTGCAAGGATTTGCGTTCGGATTCTCTCCCTTTTCTTTTCTTTCATTTCATTTCTGGTTTCTTCCCCCCGTCCAGTAGCATTTGATTTTCTTCCTCTTTTTTGTGTGTGACAAATAAAGGATAAGATCTCGTCCACTGGCAGGGAACACTTGGACGTTCCAATGAATGGATTGCACAAAAGAGATTTGCATTGGTATTTACCGATATTCTTTCAATCTCGGTTTGTGAAAGGTTATGGCTTCGGTTCGGCCCCCGGGCTGCAATCGACTGAATACTTGGAAGTATCTGCAATATTTTGTAAGAATTCGAAGAAGTGTTGTGGGAAATTCGCTTTTTATTTCAGCGAGTCTATGCAGACGGGTAGCCTTCCTCTATGCTTCGCCGTGAGCAATGTCAAATCAAAAGACGTTTCCACTGAAAGTCAGTGTCGAGTTGCAAATCCTTTTCGAACGGATGATATGAATATATTTTCATCATATTTGCGTTTAGTTCGCAGAATCAGTTCTTGTGATTTATGCCCGTTTTGGTGACGAGATTTGATGATAGTTGAGGAGTGCGTACCCTTTCGAGAAATGCAAGTGCCCTTGTTTCAATTTTGTTAGATGAGTTTGTTGGAAGCGATTGCATTTCACATGCGATGCACTTTTGGGTAACAAGAAGTTTGGGGCATCATTCGGAGAAATATGTATATTCAGTAGCAAACGTATGATGTCACTGTTGCCCATTTTACGATTGCGTTCAACTTAAATGTTAGACTTGGTCAACAGTCTGTCGCCACTCTCCTATTCAAGATGATTTCTTAGACTGTATATTCAGGTCGCTTCCGAATATTCATATCTCCGCTGTAGCTCGTCTTCAGTTTCTCGGAACTTCTCCATATGAGTAACAGCCCAATTCTGAAGTCGTCTTAATAACTTCAGCGTGGGTCGCCGTGGCGTAGTGGGTAAGCGCGTCGACTCCCACGCAGAGGGTGCCAGGTTCGAATCTCCAATTCACCAACTTTCATTATTCACGGCTCCACCTCTTTCGAGTCACTAACAATGCTCAAAGAGTATTCCTGTCTAGAAAAAGCTTCTAACTTTGCCGTTCGGAGTCGGCATTAAACTGTAGGTCCCTTCGACTCATGAACGAGCAATAGCACGCACAACACAAGTGGTTATTGAGAAGCTAGGCTCAGATCCGCCTCGGACTGTAGCGCCACCCATATTATTATTATAATAACTTCAGCGGCACTTAGAACTAAGGCCTAATCGAAATAGGGTTCCTAGAAAGCTCAAATTCGCTCAAATTCCCCTCAAATTCCTAGAAAGCTCTCGTTCTTGCAGGCAGGAAGATTGATTGTGTAGCGGTCCACGTTGCGGTACAATCTAGTCTTCGCAATTTAACCTTCATCCCTGGACTCAACTTCCGGTACAACCAAACTAAGTTCCACGGACCACGTCTTCGAGACACAGTCAAGAGCAATAACTGTCGCAAAAAAGTGTCACGGAGCAGTAAAAACATTTAACAAAAAAAGAATGTAATTTCCAATGCCTTCCAATGCCTGGTCTTGTCACTGTTACCTAAAGAAGAAAAAAAACTTCCGGCTATATCTTCTTAAACTTAAGTTGAATATAAAGATTTATAGAAATCTAACCCCATTAAATAATTAATCTTCAGCGAAATGTTTGAAAAATAAATCGATTATACGAACAGGTTGAGCAATTTTCGAGTCCGGATATATGTATGGTTACATGTGGCTATGCCAGCTTCGACATCCAATTAAAGAATTTGTTTTTTCACAGCATACAAATACCAGTTTTATTTCTGCATTCTCTACGTTTCATCATGCTTAGGAGAAGTGCTGCGTTAA
The DNA here is from genome assembly GCA_964034865.1 of Eristalis intricaria. NCBI lineage: Eukaryota > Metazoa > Arthropoda > Insecta > Diptera > Syrphidae > Eristalis > Eristalis intricaria. Next base: position 87,963,624 of record OZ035875.1, on the reverse strand, counting down.
AGTTGTATCTTCTTATTTTCTTCGACAAACCTTATTTTTTCCAAATGTTTTTTGTGCTTTAAATGGTTCCTTAGGTCGGAAATTATTGTTAACATACATTACAGAATTGTCGCTTTTGGCAATATATTGACTTAAGCATGGAAATCCTATGTCCCATCGTTTGAAATAAGTCTTTATCAATCTTATTTCAAATATTGTGGCTCTTCGACAGAACTGACCTGATTCTGATGCGGCTATCAAACCGCAAGAAAATATAAAAAAGTGTCAAAATGGAGGTATTTTTAAAAAGCCGTGTCAGGGTCTCTAAAAAGGAACGAGTTGTGAATTGCCCTGGCCCGCAAGGGTTTTCCAGTCAGGTCCGCTTAGGCCGCTTTCACACAGAAAAATTTTGTCGGCGATTTTTCCATCTTGTTGGCAAGGGAGGTGAGACGTGCTCGGGGTTTGCTTTTGGATTTTTTTCTATTTTTTCTATTCCCTTTTATCTCTCTTCGTTTTTTCTTTGGGTTGCTTTATTCTTATATTCTCAATGTTGGATATTGGAAGCATGCTGTACGTGTGTGAGAAAGAGATGACGCATGTGTGAGAGGGGGTAGGAACCAAAAAAAGTTCAGTATTGAGATCTCAATTGCAGAGACTGAAAGATTTCCTGTGTAAAAGTGGCTTGAGATCAGAAAAGGGAATTTGAAATAATCGCCGACGAATCTAAGCGAGTGTGAAAGCAGCCTTAGTAGTTTGAATGTCTCCTGCATTGAGAGGGAAGCTTTTCCAAATTACACGATTCTTTCATGTCTTAAAATTGGACAAACACTCAGAAAATGAAAACAGTCTTCTTTGGATTTGAATTTACATAACGAGCAAAATTGATTGAAACTCCCATTAAATGGCCTTCCGTTAATGTTTAATATCTCGCATCTCAGTTTGAAAAGAGATCACCTTGGGGTTAAACTCATCACGAAAATAGTTATCATTATTTAGGTTATATGATAGTTGGCTGTATATGATTCGGCTGTCAGATTTAGATGCTGTCTCTATTCAGATATTCTGAAAATCGTCTTCTTGCTTCTCAAGAAGTCTATGTAATTGGGCTCTTAGTGTATGGGTGTTGCTTACGTCCATTTGTAGGTCTTCGCCAAAGTAAGTCGCGTAATGACGCCACATTGCAAACCACCAGTTTTTATTCCTTGTTTCATAAAGTAACGACTTTTTGGTTAGGCGCTGGTTCGGATAACCCAATACTTTAATTAAATAGTCAGCTTGAAGTTTTAACGTATTAATAAAAATATTTGGTAGTCCAGTTTCTAAATAAATGGGATAATTTGGAGTATTAATATGAAGGTTGTGGTCGCCGGGGCGTAGTGGATAAGTGCGTCGATTCCTACGCAGAGGGTGCCAGGTTCGAATCTCCAATCTACCAACTTTCATAATTCACGGCTTCCACCTCTTTCGGATCACTGACAATGCTCAAGGAGTATTTCCGGTCTAGAAAAAGCTTCTCAAATTCGCCGTTCGGAGTCGGCATTAAACTGTAGGTCCCTTCCACTCGTGAAAGAACAATGGCACGCACAACACGAGTGGATGCTGAGAAGCTAGGCCCAGATCCGCCTCGAACTGTCGCGCCAACCATATTATTATTATTATTATTAATATGAAGGTTGAATATTTTCTTAATTTAATTTCTTTGGAGTTTCCCTACTTCTTCATACTTATCCATTCCCCAAAAGTGCGCAGCATAACATTGTGAAGATTTAACAACTGAGTTGAAGATTTGGTACTTGGTTGACAAATTTAGATTGTTATTTGAAAATATCTTTTTCCATGCAAAGTTAATTATATTATGTTATATAAGTTTTCCCGTTGCTTGTACTTTCTTGATTATTGCCGTCGGGTGAAGTTTGATAGCTCTTGCGCTTATTATCGTTTATTAGATTACAATCGCAGGTTTATAATTAAAATTTAGGTTTTTAGGCTTGTGAAATAAATTGTTTTATACAGTTTATCTATATTTAATATATATAAACTGTTTTGTACAGATTTTTAGATAAAAATTTGGCAGCGATAATTAAGTTTGAGTTTACACTTTTACAGCAGAGCTGCCTGCAGTAGTATCCCGAAGGATCCGTACCGTAAAATGTTTAGATAAAAAATATTTTTAGTCTTCGGAATCTAGTAAATTTTTCACATACTTACCAAAATTAACTAATTGCGATTTCAGGTTCCCAAATTCCTACACCGAGGTCTACCCAACTTTGACCAATCTCTTTGAAACTAATATCAGAAGGACCCTAGTTTAATGCTCATTTTTGATGATTTCGTCAGATATTTAGAAACTTGGGCAGTTAAATAAGAATTGAATGCACTCATTGCCCACTCTGCGGTTTAGTACGTATGTACTAAGTACCCATCTATGTTAACATTTATGCGACGGGACTAGGTATCAAAAGAGTTAAGATCTTAAAAAACACCAGCTCCGGAAGCACCGCTCTGTGCGGATAAGACATATAGCCCATTCCGGACTATGGACGGAGGATTGCAATTAATTCGATAAACCCATAAGCCTCTCCAAGACGATCTCTAGCAAGTTGCCTCCAACTACACACGTCAATTTGACTGAGATCCTTCTTCATTTTTGTGCGCAATCAATTTCATCTATTGATTTGCTCCACGGCCACGAAGTCCAACAGTCTACGGGCTGGAGAAGAGTTATGCATTCGCTCTACATGGCTTACACACATTAGGCGTTGGATCCGTGCAGGCTTCGCAACGGTAGTGTCGCTGTACAGCCCGTAGAGCTCCTAGTGGAATATTTTCTATAAGGTCCAAAGATTTAACTCAGATCTTTTCTCCCGAAAAGCCCGCCGGATATAGAGCAAGATGAAGGTCTTATATGATGTCGAGTTGGTCCTAAGTTGGCGCCTTCAACTCATTGAAACAGCGATTGGCAGGGGATCTCGGTGATATACGAGCGATATACGATACGAGCATCCTGAAAACTTTGCGGCCGTGGCTCTTGAGAGTACTGATTGCTTGGAAGCCAGGGTGGACGTAGTTCTTGACGTCTTGAGTATAACTGCCTCTGCTAGCATTGTGGCTTCCCTTCAAGATGGCATATGCTTCGTATTTACTTTATTCTTCAGTCCCATTAGCCCTCCTGCGATTCAATGCCAGCAGCTGTGTTCGACCAATCACGCCAATGTCGTCCGCATGTGTGAGCAATTGTACGGGCTTGAATCTGGAAAATCTGCCTCTTATGTTGGCGAGTGAGTTCCGCAAGATCGGCTCCAGAATTATGTTTCAAATGTAAGACAAAGCGCTTCCCGTTTCCTTTTTTTTACATTGCGAGGTCTTGAGTTCTTTGCTGACCGTGATCTTCTTCTTTATTTGGCGCTACGGTAGGGGGTGGACCTGGGCCTCAACCAACAAGCCTCTCCATCTAGCACGGTCTCTGGCTAGCTGTCTCCAGTGTCGCACGCCAAGTTGGTTGAGGTCCTTCTCCACCTGGGGCGTCCTCTGTTGCGTTGTCCCACGGGTTCGGAGTCGAAGACTCTCCGGACCGGAGCTGAGTTGTCCATACGCTCTACATGGCCTAGTTATCAAAGGTGTTTTATCCGTAGACGCAAGACTAGACTCATGTCGCTGTACAGTTCGTGGTTCAATCTTCTCCTCCAGAAACCGTCAACGCAAACAGGACCAAAGATCGCACGCAGAGCTTTTCTCACGAAGAGTACAAGGACTTCCTCATCCGCTTTTGAGATTGTCCATGCCTCCGCGCCGTATAGCAGGACTGGGATGATAAGGGTCTTGGATTAAGTCAGCTTGGTGCTTCGAGAGATTGCTCTACTACTCAATTGCCTCTTGAGCCCATAGAAACAGCGGTTACTCTGCGTTTGATCTCGGTACTGATGTTGTTCGTGCTATTTATTGCGGAGCCGAGGTAGACGAAGTCCCTGACTACCTCGAAGTTATAGCTGCCGATTGTGACGCTCTGTCCAAGACGTCGATGTTGTGTGTCCTTTCTTGATGACAGCATATACTTCGTTTTGCCCTCATTCACCGCTAGACCCATTTTAGCCGCCTCCGCCTCAATGCCAGCAAACGCCTCATTGACGGCTCGCTGTGTTCTGCCAATCACGTCAATGTCATCCGCGTATGCTAGCAGTTGTACGGACTTCTGGAATATCGTGCCTCTAGTGTTGGCGTTTGAGTCTTGCACGATCTTCTCCAGGATGATGTTAAAAAAATCAAATGACAGCGCGTCGCCCTGTCTAAAAACTTTTTTGACATTGAAGGTCTCGGTGAGTGTGTTACCGACCTTGATGGAGCAGCGAGAATTCTCCATCGTCATCCTGCACAACCTGACGAGTTTGGCAGGAATGTCAAAACTAGACATGGCGTTGTATAGCTCGTCACTATGCACGCTGTCATATGCGGCCTTGAAATCGACGAACAGGTGGTGGGTGTCGATCTGCATTTCTTGGGTCTTTTCCAGGATCTGCCGTAGTGTGAAAATCTGGTCGATGGTGGACTTCCCTGTTCTGAAGCCACACTGATATGGATCAGGTCCAGGTTATTTATAAACAGCTTCAGGCGAGTACACAAAACGGCAGAGAAGATCTTGTAAGCGATGTTCAGGACACTTATCCCTCTATAGTTAGCGCAGTCAAAGGGGTCTCCTTTCTTGTGGATCGGGCAAACGATACTGAGATTCCACTCATCGGGCATGCTCTCCTCCGACCATATCTTATAGATGAGCTGGTGCATACGCCCAACCAGATCATCTCCAGCTGCCTTAAAGATTTCAGCGGACAGTCCGTCCGCACCGGCAGCTTTGTTAGACTTCAGTCTTGATATTGCTATCTTGACCTCGTCTAAGTCGGGGGGACGGAATTCTCGTCGATCATCGTCCATCGGTATTGGTGTCATCATCGCCATTTAGCAGTCTGCAGAAATGGTTCTTCCAAATTCTCAGTATCGACTGCGACTCTACTACTAGGTGTTCATTCTCGTCCCGGCAGGCTTCTGTCCTTATATCCACTGGATAATTGTTTCACCCTCTGGTAAAACTTTCGGACATCGTTCCTACCGTAGCACCTCTCCATCTCCTCGATCGCGCGCTTTTCGTGCTCTTTCTTCTTTCTCCTGAGAAGCCGCGTCTCATCCCTTCGTCTCTGTTCGTAGAGCTCAGGAACAGTTCTCGTCGTTCGTTGCAGCGTTGCTTTGTAGGCTTCCAACTTCGCTGCATGTGCCAGCCTACACTCGTTGTCAAACCATGGGTTTTTTCTAGGTGGTGCCGTAAAACCCAGCACATCAGTAGCAGCATCTTTGATGGCTTCTTGACAACGCCTCCAATCTTCTTCGATTGTTTGCGCAGGTGGCGACGAACTTAGAGAGATTCCGGGACACTCGATCGGCAAAGATCCTAGCAGTCCGTTGCGATTGTAGCATTCCGACGTCAAACCGTTGTGTCCTTTCTCGACTCCGTTGATCTCTTGATATCCGAGTTCTTACCTTGGCTACAACAAGGAAATGGTCCGAGTCCGATGCTGACCGTGATGTAGGAAGAATTCTCCATCGTCATCCCGATCAGACTAATCAGTTAAACAATCATGAGCGGAGTGGTCATGAGAAGGTCATGCCAAACAGCTTAATCTATTCTAAAATATGAGCCCACTGATCTCGTGGCCATTATTCCTAAAGGTGTAGGTTCCAAAAAAATGACATGTCAAATTTCATTGTCAACCACCTCTCGTGAGGTCACTTTTGCTGCTTGCATCTTTTTGATTTATGACCATCCACGTGGGAGACATTCGTATAACGAGGCCCAAAAGAGTCAATTTAGATCAGTACCGACACCGCGCCTTGTCCCAAATAAAGCGCTCCAACTTTCTACATATGGTAACCCTGTCGGACGGAACCGGGCGCTAATTTGTTATATTTTCGGTTTGCACCTTGAGCGTCTTCCATTGACTCAGACAGTCGCTCGTTGTGAATATTTATTCGGTGCTATCGAGATTGGTGGAAAAAAAAGGAAAAAAAACCCCGCCACCCGCAACAGACTGATGCCATTGAAATCGAAACCGGGGCATGACAGAATGCGCAAAAGTGCCCACGGACCTGGTTCCCACGATGGCAGGCGGCGTATGTGTGCGTGCTAGGTCGGCTAGCTGGCCCACCTAAAGAGTGCGTTTGCGTGCCTTTGCGATTCAACAACAACGTTTCACAAACGTTATGTAAATTTGTGTCCACCCTCTCGTTCGTTGCACCTCTGTGCCACGGGTACTATGGCTGATTAGTCATGTGTCAGTTATGTTTGCCTGTGGAACGCAAGCGAATAATGACTGTGGTCATGAGACGTCGTCGGCCGATTTGATAGTGCCACTCCTTGGTGACGACAGTTCTCTCTAGCTTCACGGAATTTCTGCTCATTTCTCACCTTCACCGACGGCCACGAACAGGTTTTTTCGAGCCCTTTCGCTGGGGTTTTGTTTGTTTGACGTGAGGTTGGTCAGAATCACAACCGAAGATTACACCTCCGGCTGAGGAGAACGAAAGTGAATCATAAATCAGAGGGAAGACAACACCATCCGCACGATTGTCGAGTACATTAGTTAACAAATGCGAAGAGTACTTCTCCCTTGTGTCATGCCCCCTGCACATTATGTCTGTGTGTCCCACTCAATTGAATGCCGACTAAGTGAACTTGAATTGCAATCACACTTAAAGAAGGCGCCACTTTCGAAGACTCATCCCATACTACGTCCGACCGAGTCTACTGCGTAAGATGGTGAAATTGATACGAAACGTGCCTGCGTCGTCTTAGTCACTTAACGGGTGTATAAATCAAATCTCGTCCATGAATCAGATCGCTGTCCCCCCCAATCGGCTGCTCACTTTCACCAAATCGAGCGCTTAATCTAAGCTCATTGACGAAAAAACAAGTGTTACTCATCTCTGACCCAATGTCATCATTCTCCGCAGCGTCTGTGACTTCATCAGTGTCATTCGCCCAAGAAATTGCGCGCGTCCCTCAATAAAATTGTCTTATCTCGCCCCGCAATACAAATCATTCGGCAGTCGACGGCAGTCGACATTCAAGATCGTTCAGGTTTAATCATGCATCGGCGTATTACACACAGACGAACGCACACACGCTCATTTTGGAGCCGCACACTCAATGATTTGGTTGCCTCACTTGTTGTAATCCAAGTCTCGATGCTGTCAAGCTGGAAACAGGCAAAAATACCCGACAACAGCTGGCCGACTGACACTTGCTGTCAGACCCAACACGTGGTTCGGCTAAATAATGTAAATCAAATCGAGCGAGCCTCATGAAAGTAACGAATTCCACAGCTGAGCAAGCTTTGGCGGTGACTCAGCACCCACGCAGGCCGGACCTGGCGTTCCCAAACCCGGATTGTCGCTACCGAACCACCGACCCACCGAGAGCGAGACTCACAACAATGAGAGACGAACAGCGGCGACGGCGGCGATCGTGGTGGTGTCGGAGTTTCCCACGTTCGCAATCCGGAATTGTTTTGCAATTGAGTCTCACCTCCGTCTGAGACAAGGTGTACTGCAATGGTGTGCCGCCGCCGCCGTCCACAACAGGTTTCTGTTACCGGTTCCCATGTCACTTTGGAGTCGAGAGTTCGGTTCGAATCAGAAGACGTGTTCTCTCAGCGGCATCAGCTGATTGGGCAAGCGACTGAAATTGCCTTTTTTGGCGTGAAGCTTGCTCTTAGCGAAGAGAGGCATTCACCCAGACGTCGCGATCGTGCGTCGATTCGATTTGGAGGAAGAGAAGTTCGTAGGTTGTCACTGATCCCACGCGCGGATTCTCTTACGCTGGCTCTTTCGGGGGAGAGTGCCTTGAAGTTTATGACTCTGTCATCAGCTATGCTTCAGATCAATGGTCGCAGTTGCGGGTCGTGCGGGTCACCTCGCCTCCAATTTATTTGTGTACAGAAGCCGACTTGCATATTTATCAGACTTTGACACATTCCTCTTCTGAGGACTTAATTCAATTTATTTTGCTCGAAATTTGAGTAGTCATCACTGTGATGTTTCCAGACAGATGTTGGGGTGGATATTCGCGAGAGAATGTGGTCAGAGTTTGCAGAATTACGAATCAGTGACCCGCATAGGCTTGGAGTTGATCAATTAAAGACAGCGCCCTACTTGTTGTTGGATTGGTGGCTAGAACAAGGGACGTGAAAGGTGGGGAGGTTTGGACTGACCTCATATGTTAGTTCGTTAAACATACAATAGGAAGGACAGTCGGAGGGGAATCCTCAAATTGTTTAAAGCAACTACCATGCACGATATCCAGGAACGTGTCAAAAAGGCTTCCATGGCTCTCTACTGCTATGAAAGTGACATAGGGTGTAAGCGGGGACTTGAAACCCGCATGGTTCACTGGCTATTTGTATCAGTAGTCATACCCATACTGCTGTATGCTGTCGCAATCTGGTGGACTGCTCTCGTAAATAACAACAATCTCATACCACAGCGGAGCGCTAAGAACAACCTCCTTTGAAGCTCTAAACATACTCCTCAACCTACCGCCGATAGAACTAGTTGCTAGACAGATGACAGCTAAGACGGTGATCAGGCTGAAGTCGCTGCACATCTGGAAATAATTGAAGACTCCAGACTCAACAAAGGTTCTATACCCGCAGACACCCACTTCACGATACCGAAACTCCTCTTCGAGAAGAACTGCTCAACCAGCATCTCCCCCAGGCCTTACTAGGAGTCTGAGTACCAGACGCTGGAGGGTCCACTGAGAATCTTCACAGATGGATGGAAGATGGATACAGGTGTGGGTGCTAGTGTCTATTACAAAGAACCGAACATCCAGCTATCTTTCCACTCTGTAGCGTCCTTCAGGAAGAAGCTATAGCGCTTAAGGAGGTTCTGTCAACAAGTTTCTGGCTAAAAAAAAACAACGTAATATCAATCACAGATATAGTCATCTCTCCCTATAGCCAGGCAGTGATCAAATCTCTGAACTCTGAACCTCATTTTACACTCCAAGACTTCCCTTAATTGACGGCTATCTCTTACCCAGATGGGCACGTATTTTGACATCCAACTTATGAAGACACTGTCCAAAGAATAGCAAACCAGATGACCTCCCTCGAAAGGAAAGAGTTTAAATGAATCGCAGATGGTCAACTCAACTGGCGCAGGATGGCTCTTTGCCAAGCAAATCTGGCCTACGCTCGACTTAAAGCGACAGCATAGTCTGATTAGATTGAGCAGGCCGAATCTTATAACTCTCATTGGCATTATAACTAGGCGTCGGAACTCACGCCTCCAGACTAGGCCTTCCCCACAAAAACTGCTGCCCAAGCTGCAGAGACGAGGATGAGGAAGAAACAACTGCAAACTTGCTGTGCAACTGCAGTGCTCTCTCAGTGCAACTTTAATTTCTGGAAGCCTAATATTTTGATAACCTGGATGAACTAAGTAGCATAAGTGTCAGCCATATTCTTCTCTTTTAAGGAGCACTAACTAGTTCGTGGAATGGGTGTTCATAGATCCGCGTGGTAGCACAATGGGCCAAGGCTGGCCTAATTGTGGCCGTTGTCTTTCCCTACAGCAGTCAGCCACCTCAACCTAACCTATCAACCATTCTCGTATCGTGTTAATCCATTCACTATTTCAACCAAAGCAAGTGTACTCTTCCAATCTGTTTAACTACTCAGCAATTGCTTTCCACCACCAGTGGTAAGGTGTCATAATAATAATAGTATTATGGGTGGCGCTACAGCCCAGAAAGGCCTAGCTCATCGGCAATCATTCGTGTTGTGCGTGATATCATTCTTTCGCGAGTGGACGGGACCTACAATTTTATGCCGACTCCGAACGGCCAAGTTTGAGAAGCTTTCTCCTTGAGCGTTTCCATTGACTCGAAAAAGGTGGGACCATGAAAATTATTTTGCTCGTACCGGGAACCAAACTAAAGAACGTAAGTGTGGGAGTCGACGCGCCAAACCACACTGTCACGGCCGTAACAGTCCAACGCTGAATATTTGGTCCTTCGAGCCGGATATGAACCAGCGAATTCCAATTCCTAACCTATTATATAATTAAGATATTGGCTGATCCTATTGGCCGTAAGGGTTACTTGTTATCTAACAACCAAACAAAATCGTCTAACAAGAAAAGTGCTCACTACTTTTGAGTTACTTACGCTCATGTCATCATCTTCATCTTCTGACCAACATAATCCACTAAAATTGTCCCGGGGGTAAACCACGCACGAGAGAGGCAACACTATCCTCAACCATCGACTGTAACTCATCAGGGGTTATGCCCAACCGTAACCCGCCCAGCTTATGGACTTGGTCCAACCCCCTCATCCAGTGTAAGCGCATTCAAGTCCCGCCTCCGCAGTCATGATGGCTGGGACTTTGATGCTACATAACCAAACCAAAGGAGTATAGTGCTTTCCGTTCGAAGCAGCATCTTCTCAACGTTGAGTTCCTCGCGCACTGTCGTGTTTCTCACCCTATCCCGGCGAGTAATTCCCACAACAGCACGAAGAAATCTCATCTCAGCAGCTTGTATTCGCAATCTTATTCGTTCAGTCATTACCCACATTTAATGACCATAGGTGAGAGTTGAAACAAATACTGAGTTGAAAACCGATAACTTGGCTTCCACACTAAACCGCCAAACTAACGGCCTTTCTGATTGCAGATCTCCCAAGCTGTGCGAAAACTAACCCCTCATCTAATCACCATATTTATTTCGATTTCATATGATTATGCTCGAGTCATTTCTATAAACAATTCGTTGGTTTTACCAAAACGATTAAGATACTGACATTAACGTTGCAGGTTACCGTGGTAATAAGGACCTACGTGATTTCTCCGTCGGTAGGAAGAAGTGCGGACGTAAACAATGGTTTTCCCTTCTTCCTCGCCTCTACAACTTATGAAAATGAGTCATTGAACGACGAAGATTCCATGGCGCAATGTACACTGAATCCCCCGAAATTCAGACAGCCTGCTTGCTCATTGTGTATGCCTTAATTGTGTCTTTATGAAGCACATGCTGACATCAGACCATCTGCGATCAGAGGGAAATATTGTTCAACTTCTGACGCTTCGCTGAACTCATAACTCATCACGAATGGTGTGCCTTTGTAGATAACTCCCTTACTTCGCCGGTTGGCCCGGGGTATCAACCAATAAGCTTCTCCAGCACTCACGATCTCTTGCTACATGCCCCCAATTTCGCACTTCAGGTTCGTTGAGGGCCTCAACTTGATGCCCTTCTCCACTTGTGCACGCCAGTGGGCGTGCGTTCAGTGTTGTGCGGTCCTACTGATTTGGAGTCGAAGATTCATCGGACCGCGGGCAAGTTGTTAAATGTTTGCTGGATTTTCTCCTGGTTCAGGCTAAATGTGAATTTATCCAAACCAGACAAATAACAGTAATTCGTCGCATGAATTGCCAATTCGTTAATCCACTTCTCGGCGAGGTGAAAAACAATTTATTCATCGTGTACAGAACAAAGTCAATTTGTGTACAATAAGGTCCACTCACGAAGTCGTTGAAGAGTTCAGCTCATCATGTTCTTCCATTGTCCAAGATTATAGAATCTGGTGGTACTTTGATTTCCTTTAAGTCATTGTTGTTGTCACTCTTTAACGCTACAATTGCCTTCCAGTATTTTGACACGGTAAACAGGGGATCTGCTTTGAACATGATTGCCATATAATGTGGTAATGCAATAGAATATACCTTTCAAATGAACACGCTTCTTAATAGTATTATAATTTAATACCAAGGAACAAGCACCTCGCGTGAGTCGCAGTTACGTTGTGGGTTAGTGCGTCGACGCCAGGTTCGATACCCGAATTTACCACCTTTCATATTTCACGGCTCCACCTCTTTCGAGTCACTGACAATGCTCAAAGAGTATTCCTGTCTAGAAAAAGCTTCTCAACTTTGTCGTTCGGAGTCGGTATAAAACTGTAGATCCCTTCTTCGACTCATGAACGAGCAATAGCACGAACAACACGAGTAGTTGCTGAGAAGCTAGGTCCAGGTCCGCCACGAACTGTTATTTTTATATTACAAGCATCTCGCACAGTAATACGCAATATACTCTTGAGTTTTGATGTACATATAACAAAACACATTCTCCCACAAAAGTGTATGCCGTGTCTGTGCACACACTGTAAAACCTAATTTTGATCTGTTTGGAGGCAATATCTCTTTGAAATGCTTGAGCTAATGCTCGATGGTCTAGTATTGGTCATTTGGATTCCAACATTTCGTGGTAAATTCTAGGGTCCCGTATACCATGATCATAAAATTGGCAGCATCTTGTGCAAATTATGTGAAGTTCTGTGATAAAATGGGGCTGTATCCTTTGGTCACACGAACATTTTATGGAGATGGCTCACGGCATTACATTCGTCGTCCGTCTAACACAGTATATTTGCTACAATAACGTGCTTCTCTTATCTCGGAGCTAAGGCCAGTTTTTTAATGTGGGCATTAAGGATAATTCTCTATCCAAGGTCATAGACCCTTTTACACTATCAAATGTCGCCTTTCGTTGTAAGAAATCGTACCATCCTTTCACACGGTTAAATCATCAAATTTCCATAGCACACAATTTTTGATGTTTTCCTTTTTTTCACACAGGTTACCGGTTACTCACTAAAGTCCATCAGTCACCACACGGTCATACTCTGCTGGGTCCCGAGGCACAGCTCAATAGCAGGCAACGAGAGAGCGGACGAATTGGCCAGACAAGGGTCTGAAATAGACATCAGCGAAGCGGCCACATCACTGCAGCCACCGACCAGTGCTTTACTCCGAACTATAAATGACACCATTCTTGAAGAAGCCAACTCGTCTTGGCTCACAAGAGATGACTGTCACATGAGAAGATTAAAGTGGCCAGAGCTCAACAACGGCAAAACAAAGAAGCTCCTGGCATTATACCGCAACTCAATCCGTGTGCTCGTCGGAGTGATCACAGGACACTGTCCTATCGGAGAAATGCTCCGAAAATGGAGTGCGGAATCCAGCGATCTCTGCCGGAGATGCGGTGACGAGGAAGAGACCTAAACGATCCAGCATCTGCTTTGCCACTGCTTAGCTCTCCAGAACCGGCGCCTAGCTTCGCTTTCTTCGCAGACACTGAGAACCTAGCGAATACGGATGTATCGGATCTTATAAGATTTTTAAAGAGCACAGTGTGGTTCAAGTTATCACTTGACACAGGATGGGTTTATTCGGAATGTGTACTCCACAGATGAAGGGATTCACAATGGGCCCTAAGGCCTCGGAGTGGAAGTGATGTTCTACCGAGTGGAAGTGATGTTATTCGATTTCCACACCCATGCGATGCTGAAACTCCCATACTTTTCAATTCACTTGCCATAAAACCTCTTAATTGATGCGAAGAAATCTGATCGTGTGAAAGTGGCCTTAGATGAAGTCCCGCAGCCTTTTCTTGAATTCGAGATACCTCTCATGGGTCTTCCAACAAGACACAGGTGCAGATGCATTAGTAAGATCGCAATAAATTAGTAGTCCTCTGACCCGAATTCTTTAGGACAAATAGCCATAAAGCCAATGCCAAATCGACAAAGGCAGCAACTATGGAGTGCCTTACAAGGAGCCTTGCAAAAATAACAATTGATTGTAACCAGCATCTTGCGGACTCCATGGCCCAACCGGTGCAAACTTTTTTAACCGAGTTAGGCTGGTGACTAACTTAAAAGTGTGTACGTTCTTTTGCTGTGAATAAAAATATAGGTTTTTCATGCATGCGTGCCAATAAAGGGAAATTTTAGTCTAAGTTCCGTGATAGACAAGGATTTTATCACTATTTTGCATGCCATTTCCTTGGTGCAAAAATATTTTGCCAAGTAGCTAAAACACGAAAAAGCATAATATAGCAACCATATAGTTAAGTACATTTTTTGCTTCTATAAATATAAACGATAAACAAAAAGGATACAAATTTCGTTTAATCGTAGTTTTGGATTTTTATCTGGTTTTGTATATATTCACTTACTTATCAGACTGAGCCTGAGCTAAATCTGAACTCCATCGTTGACTGTCCTGTCCTGCTTCCAGTCATAAAAACCAAGCTGCCTTGCGTCCGCGAAGACTAGGTCTGTATACCAAGAGATAAGCGTTCCTCTCCTTCTCGAACCAAGAGGGTCAGATTCAAAGACCCTTTTAGCTGAACCGTTGGTATTCATACGCTCGAAGTGGCTGAATCAGTGCAGTCGAGGGATTTTAATTTTACGGACCATCAGCTCGTAGAGTTCGCAGTTATGTCTTCTCCTTCATTCACCTTCCTCGCAGACTGGACCATATATCCGACGCAGAATTTTTCTTTCGAAGACACAAAGAATCAGCAGTTTTGTTTAGCGTGCAGCTTTCGGCTACATATAGCAGGCCTGGAAAAATAAGGGTTTTGTAGAGCTTGGTCCTTCAAGTGAGGAGTTGTTTTTTGACAAACCGAAGAATAGCGGCTACCAAGGGCGATCCTTCGTCGGATCTCAACTGTGATGTCATTCGTGGAGTTGACGTTTGCCCGAGGTGGACAAACTCTTTTACTATCTCGGAATTGTAGCTGTCGATAGTTATGTTTTGCTGGTTTTGTATGTATTTACATTAAATTACTATAGCTAGAAGTCGGTAGAATACCAGGCGCTGGCTTCTCCATAAACCATTCATGTTGTGCGTCGTATTGTTCTATCATGAGAGGATGAGAATTATAGTTTTAAGCCTACGCCAAACGCTGAAATTTGAGAATCACTTCTAATTAGGCGGAGAGGAGCCGTGAATTATGAAATGTGGAAAAATCCGTGGATTGAATTTTACACTTCTGACATAGAAGTCGACATACCACTTCACCCAGCGAAGTGAAGTAGTTAAATGCCTAAAAACTTCATCCTTTCAATAGTGCGCGTAATGACTCTGGGGCCTCGAACCGATCAAGTTAATGTTTAATTCCCAAAGATTCAAAGATTATATCAGAACAGGGAATTGATGGTCACTTGACTGTCACAGTCTCTAGACCTAATAAGAAAGCGAATGAAGGATTGTTCAATTACACGCAGTTACGTAGATGGGTGCACAATTTGTGATTTCTTGTATTATGCCATTTTAATCGACGACAACGGTGTTTTTTTTAAATGGTTGTAACATACGGCACGTCTTTATAGAAAACAGATTTTTATGTGACGGAAGAGTAGATTATAGTAGAAAAAGGAGCAAGCAAATGAAAGGAAATACTGGAGATCTACGATTGGTTGGTGTGAATAAAAACTGAGTGTGAGCATTTCCTTAGTATTTTGGAGTATGCTCCATCTGGTGTGAATAAAAATTTATTTCGTTAAGTTTAACGAATCCTCTCCGCTTGACAACTCAGTCTTTCCTCAATTTTGGCGTGAATAAAGACGGAATGTGTTCAGATATCGCTTGTAGAAGTTGAGTGTGCACAGGAGGTGCACAGGAGAAAAAAGTGAAAACAATTTAATATAATGGAAAATACTGCATCGGAAGAGGAATACTTTGACGGATTAAACCTTAATTAAAAAAAAACCTGTAATGGACGATGAAGATTTCATAAAGTGTTTGCAATTTAATCCGCGCTTGCTTGAAAAAAGCCAAGCTCTAGACATGAAAAATAAAAAATCTGAGTTGATTCTACTTGTGAATTGCATCGACAAGCAAATGTTGAATTGATCTCTGACAGAATAGAAAGGCTAACTAACCCTTTTTTTACAAGATGTAACATACCTGAAAATCCACTCGTTAACGAGCTTAATGTCACTTAGCATTGGTTGAAATATTTAACATTTAATTTCTTCTTTTTTTCTATTTCCTATTTATTTATACATATTATATTAGTATTATTATTTTTTTTTTGTAA
This sequence comes from Eristalis intricaria, assembly GCA_964034865.1. Lineage (NCBI taxonomy): Eukaryota > Metazoa > Arthropoda > Insecta > Diptera > Syrphidae > Eristalis > Eristalis intricaria. The sequence goes on along the minus strand of OZ035875.1, from coordinate 87,947,703 downwards.
TTATTGTTATTAATTTATTAAATTGTTTATTTATTTATTCATTTATTCATTTATTTATTTATTTATTTATTTATTTATTTATTTATTTATTTATTTATTCATTTATTTATTTATTTATCTTATTTACCTATCTGTATATATTATATCTATTTATTTACATATTATTCTTTTTTATTTATTTACTTGTTATTTGTTTATTTGTTATTTATTTACATATTTATATATTTATTTAATTGTTTTATTACATATTTATATTATATTATACATTTTTTTTATGTTTTCCTCTGACTTTTTTTTTTTTTTTTTATGAGGGTTTTTTCCCTATGTTTACCCAAAATACTCAAAATTTAATAAATAGTTCTTAACAATAAAAAACTACTTTCTCAGTTGAAAGATGTATTAAATATCATCATATCACTGTATGTAAATTGTGTGTTGGCAAACCATGTACAATTTTTTTGAAACGAAGAAATAAATATCTATCTATCTATCTGAGTTGAAAGCTATGGAAGAAGAAATAAAAAAAAATCCATGGGCTTAATTTGAACATATCGCAAATAAAGACAAAAATTGATAACATGATGGCGCGCGTCAAATCAAAAGGCGATAAGAAAAAGACGGGCAATCGTCCCATTCCATTAAAAGACCAAAAACAATCAAAGGTATGGCACCACCACCGGTTTCTTCAGGACTATCGGAAAGCAAATGAGTACTTAACCATACACGCTCTTGAAATTTACCCCTGTGTCCCGAAAGGACATGAGTTATAATTCTTTGTTTTTCGCGTTTGTATGTTTAAATTTATTATTGCAAATACTTTGCACCCACCTTTAACCGACTTTGCACTCACCCTTAAACGCCAAGAACTCTAGTTTTCAAATGTCAACTGAAGGGAGGGTACCTACTTCGAGGCAATTTTTTATTCACACCAAACTGAGTACTTCCATTAACGAAAATACTCGACTCATGTGTTCCTACTCGGTGTCTTTTCTCTGTTTTTATTCACACCACCCAATGTCTAAAAGAAGGAACTTAACTTCAAATTCACTTAAATTCGCACTAATATCTGCTAAAAATCCACCTTACAATTAAAAAGCAATACATTTCATTTCGAATAGGCTCCCTTTTCCCATCACCCGCTTATAACACATGAAGCTTGCACTGATTTCTCGGGTGAAAGTAATTACTTTTATGAGCATCTACTTATGAATGCATCTGCCTCACATCGGTGGCACATTGAAGTTTTCCCATCGAACGAGATGAAAATGTTATTCATCGCTGCACTGCTAATATTCACTGTCTTCACAAGACCGATGGTACAGAAAGAGGTCAATGTGTTAATTGCCATATGCCATCACAGTAACTTTCTTCAACTGCATGCATACTTGCATGCACGTGTAAACTATAAGAAGTCAAGGGAAGACAACAAGATCACGTAGGAATGAGTTGAGGGGGGGATCATGACAATTGGTGCATATTTTTTCAATAGGAGGGAAATATTTGAAGGTAATGTTGGAAATTTGATTGCTAGAGGCGGTTGGAAATGATCCCCTGTGCGGAAGAAAAATGTGTCAACCAGGTCCAAGCTTTAGTTAAAGGCAAAGCAAAGGTGCTACAATTCAGCGTGCTTAGTCCGATTGTGTATCTTCTGAACACATGTGATCTGCCAGAACTAGAGCACTCTACATTGACCACTTCAACCGATGACACTGCTCCTTGCGGTGCGAAAGGATAATGCTAATTCAACGCTGAAGCTGCAATCAGCTATAAACAGCTATGAACAATAAAGCGACGAATCAAGCTAAATGAAAGCATATCTGTTCAAATAAACTTCACTAACAAAGCCATGACACAAATCCCGGTTACTATCAACCAAAAGGGAGTACCATATGCAAATACAGCAAAATATCATGGAATAACGCTGGATGCTAAAGTAATATGGAAAGATCATGTTGAAAACAAAAAAACAGAATTAGAAATAAAATACAGAAAAATGTATTGGCTAATAAGAAAGGATTCCCCAGTCAAGCCAATATGGAGATATGGTAGTCAACTATGGCGTTGTACAAAAAAGAACAAGGTAGACATCATACAAAGATTCCAGAACACAGTGTCTAGGAATATAGGTACGTAGGAAATACAGATCTCCACAGCAACAGGGGAAAATTCATGTTTTCGTGCATGAATAAAGACGTCAAGTACAAACAAATACCGAGGTATTAAAACTCTTAAACATAGTGCAACATATTGAGAATGCTGAAAAGGACAAAGCCCTTTGAACTATTCTGGAACTTATCTATGTAAAATAGTACCACCCATATTAAGAAATTCATCTAAAGGTATGCCACATACGTGTCTAGGTAGCTTATGTATCTAAAATAGATTAATATAGTATATCTTATCATCTGTTAAGGGGCGCTGATGGGCGGGACACTTGAATCGGCAATAGCAGACTACGTTAGGGTAAAATTACTTGTTGGCATTTATAATAATAATATGGGTGGCGCGACAGTCCGAGGTGGACCTGGGCCTAGCTTTCTCAGCAAGCACGTGTGTTGTGCGTGCTATTGTTCTTTCATGCGTGGAAGGGACCTACAGTTTAATGCCGAATCCGAACGGCGAAGTTGGGACGCTTTTTCTAGACAGGAACACTCTTTGAGCATTGTCAGTGACTCGAAAGAGGTATCAGCTATGAATTATGAAAGGTGGTAAATTCGGGTATCGAACCTGGCACCCTCTGCGTAGGAGTCGACGCACTTACCCACTACGCCACGGCGACCACTTGTTGGCATTTAGTCGGTAAAAAGTCCGGCCTATTGATTACTTGGATTATCACAACTTTGCGATGATTTCCCCTTCCAAACAAAAACCAGTTCCGAGAAAATTAAAAACCGAAGATGCTCCCACGATACCACTCCAGTCATCTCCTAAGACCATCTGCAGGGATTAGGGATGTATGATGTTGGAAAAGTATCGATGTTGATATCGATGTCAACACCGATGGGTGAACATCGATGACCGGTAACAATCTAACTCAAAATGTTGTTTGTTAACATCGATGTTATGGTACGGATTTATATACTTCCGAGTACTAGGCTAAAAAACTATCACACAATGTGTGTACTTAGTCAACATGTATTCTTCACGTCAAAAACCAAGAATGAAAGAATACAAACTACCAGGAAACTCAAAGCATTCTGTATACTCGGCAAAGCGAATGTTGGGGTCAGACTCTAGTCCAAATCCAATCAATGAACCAATTCCAAGAACTCTCTAGATCAGTGTTGCTCCTACATAATTATGATGAAATTCCAGAAATTTATTCGCAATCCAAAATGAATAGTAAGTTTTCTTTTGCTAGCATCAAAGACCGATGTTTTTTTCTTAACATCGATTATCCGATATTTGAAGAACTTAAACATCGATGTTAAAACGTCGATATTTGGTCTCTAAACATCGATGTTCGTGACATCGATGAACATCGAACATCCCTGACAGGGATGTATGCCTAAAATAATATGATAATGATTTCCACTTAACCCTAAGTTATCTGCCAGCATTTGTTAAGAACGAGGTGTGAAAATTCATTTAATCAAATTTTGCTTTCCAATTCAGATCTCCATTTAAAGATTTCTGACATCCCTTAACGTATTCATATATTATTCCCATAAACGGCGCGACCAGATAAGAACGATAGCAAATAAAATACAAATAAATCAAAAACGGTGAGAGGTCTTAAATTTATCATGGCTTTATTTTGAAGTCACTTTCATGCCATTATGTATGGAATTGTGCAGTATTAAAGTGTCCTTCGCCGACAGTGTCTCAAGCAGTCGGGTCAATTGTTGATGAATCAATATGAGCGGCTTTCTGTAATATCGTCTCGAATGTTGGCCCCAGGCTTGTAAGCATAGACTAAGGACTTGGGTTAGCTGGGGAAAACAAATTGCGTGGTGTAAAGTCGCATGATGGCGGAGGCCAATTGATTGAGCGAGCGTTCGCCAGAACATGGCCCAGTCCCCAAAATGATGCTTCACAACATCGAGCGTTGTATCGCTTGTATGGCATGTATGATCTTCTTGTTAAGACCACAGCTCCGATATATAGATGTATACTCTAAGCTTGGCCATAGAAAGTCTACTATACACATGGTAGCGATTTCATAATTTCATTTTAATTCATTTTTATTTCAACAATTCATAAAAAACTTACATACCAGACAAAATGTGTTACTACTTCTAACTTACTGGCCCTAAGCGGGCACTCTAAGCTAAACCTAAATGGTAGTGATGCGCAGGCATGGTAGATGATTGGCCAAACACTTATGGATTGTCTTTGCTCAAATAAGGGAAATATTTTTTATTGACATAGCCGCTGAGGTAAAAATAGGACCCGACACAGAAGGTGAACATAAAGTCAACATTTCCAGCATTAACCATAGTCATTGACAATTAGCGAATTCATGACGTTGTCGGACGGATACAACTGTTGTGTCAGCACAATCCTATTCGAATGTAGACCCAAATCGAACCGCAAAATAATTCGGGATGACTCTCTGAGAATGTCTTCTCCAAGACTAGTCCAGTATAAGAAGAACAAGGTGTGCTGGGCAGTTTCTGAAAACCTCCATTTTTTATTTTGTGATCTCATTCAGCAGCCATTTTTGGCATGGAAAAATTTGTTTCTTAAGCTTACTACACAAATAAATACGGAAAATGAAAAAAGATTTTAGGTCTTTAAATGCCTGTTGACATGAAAATTCCCCCAATGACGTCTTATCTCGCTTCAACTACGCTATCCTGTCCAATTGTCCAGCGTGCCTTATTTTCCTTACAGCATGTTTTGGTTTCTTTACATCACCCAAATTAGGCATGATTTTTTGCCGTTTTCTGGTCATGTGGATGGAATCTACTGATCCTTGGCATTCAATCGTGGCGCATAGACATCAACCGAAGTGACCATTTTTTGCCATTTTTTCCGGTCATGGACAAACATAGAGAAACGATGTAACCATGGTAATTCATTACGGTGACGTTCCTATAGAGTCAATCGGATGAACAAACTTTTCTAGACTTTGTCCATTTCTCCAAGACCACGATTGCTAGATTGCGAACGCACACACACACATTTGCATCTGACATAAACATGCGACACACCCATGTGAAAAGGCAAGTTCATACCGTCTGATTAAGAAAAAAAAATAAACTAAAGCAACTCCAAATGAAGGCACTTGATTTACGGCACAGCCCACGCACGTTGCGTTAAGCCACCCAAACATAGTGTCACCTGAACGCAAAGGGGAGCACTGATTCTATTGAAATTCTATCCAAGAAAATGATTTACTTGCGCCACAGCAATCATGCGGTTCATTAACTCATCTTGTTTCGTATTTTAATTCAGTTTAAGGGAACTCTTCACACAATTCAACTGTCAGCGGGTACATTGAAACCTCCTTTCTCATGGACACATAAATTATTAGTCAACAAAAATAAAAAGTATCTTTTAATCTCTGAAACGAAGGAACAAATGCGGTGAGGCCGGTCGGTGTGGCTCAACGCATATGCGTTCAAAAAACGACACATTAAACGGCTGAACAACGTGAAATGAAAAACCCCAAACGAAAGACGACCAACAAGAGAGGAATAAAAGAAAACAAAACTCTTAACGACAACAACAAATAAAAGCAAATCCAAAGAACAAGATCTGAAGAATTTTCTCATCTCATGTGACTCTGGTGAAGGGACGACTCTGGAGTTCGAAGTCAGATACGACGACGACGACGACGTCGACGACGGCGATGATGACGATGACGGCGACGAAGAAAACGACGATGCGGCAAACAGAATGAATTCCCAAACCACACACAAACTGTCGAGACGCTTTAGCGCCCACGCTCTCGAATTCCCCAAAACGATCCCCAAGTAGGCACATCATCATCTTCATCATCGGTCACCACACCAGAACGGCCGGTCGGCCGTGCCAAGGAGCATGTGAACCACGAACCAGCCCACAACAAACGCCGTCGCGTCGGTCGCGTAGCTGAAAGTCGAGAGAAAACATACTCAAACTCCACAGTCCACAGGCCACCGCAACGCAACGCAACAAGACGAAGAATAATTGAAGAACCAAGGAGCATCATCATCAACAGTATCGTCATTGCCAAGATCGCGGTACCGAGATTAAAAGCCATCAGTGCAAGCGTGCGCGCACTGGTCACCCACAGGGCCACCACTCACAAGTGGTTATATCATATCGAAAGCATCGCACGCCGATCACAACATCGGCCCGGCCCGGCTCGGTCCGGTCCGGTTGGACCCAAAGGCAGGGGGTGACTTACCCCCCATCACCATCGGAATCTCGATGCGCCAAGAACAAAGGTATTTAGCAGCGAGAAGATTCCCTCCCAGACGCGGCCTCATGGTCGCACAATGAGAACACGAAGACCTCTTCGATGGCGTATGGCGTATGGCGTATGGCGTCTGCGCGACCCACAATCCGGAGGAACAGAATTCTCTGTTCACACCTAAAATCGTTGTGGGTTTTTGTGAAGTATTTTTTTATTTCTTTCTTCACTCTTTTTTTTCGTTTTTTTTTTTTTTAATTTTTTTTTATCGAGTCTGTGTTGTTCTTGTACGTCGCGGTTGTTGTTGTTTGTGCGGCCGAGGCTAAGTAGAAAATGCTGTGCACAAAAAAGATGGAATCCCACAGATACAGATACTTCTGCCGGGATGGATGCCAATGTCCCCCCGTCGCTGGAGTCACTCTGGAAATGCATTTCTTATTGTGTTTTCGGTTCGCTGTCTCAGTCGTTTTGTGTGGCTGGTTCCTGCAGTCACAGTGCAATGGGGTATTGTGGTGACGGATACAAGAGTATAAGCGCCTAGTGTGGACTTTGAAGCCTCTGTGGCACTCGTGTGGGCCGACTATGATGACAAAACGTATTTAGTTCTCAGGCTGCAAAACATGCGAAGATCTGATGGCAATGGCAATGGCAATGGAGTTTCGCGTGCCGTAAGGTTGGTTCTGTGCAATGGCCCGTCACTTGAAGTTGACACCGGGACCAATGCGTTGACCACCGAATGCGAGAAAAATTAAAGCCATTGATATTATCAGTTTATTAAGTGGCACTTTTAAGAGTCTGATGGTGATCACGAGACTGACGTTATCTGAGACGGTGTGGAAGGCAGGACCGCTACCGGTGAAATCGGTAATTCTGATGACAAAGATTATTTCACAGATAGCTAGTTCTGGCGTTGTGGAAATGCGCGTCGATAATTAATCCCTTGAACCCCGGTAAGAAAAGAATTAAGCCGCGACACCTCTTTTGTTTTAAGTCACTAACAATGCTCCAAGAGTATGTATGTTCAGAAAAAACTTTTAAAATATCGCCGTTCGGAATCGGAATTAAACTGTACCACCAATCTTGAGATAACAATAGCACGCACAACACGAGAGAAACTGGCCTTCTACAGACTGCCATCCATATTACATTATAATTCAAACATAATAATCATGTTCCATAGTAGTGTACTTAATAACTCCGATTCATCATTTAGGCGAATTAAAAGTCAGTCCGGAAGTCATTACAATACAACTTCACACTCCTAGAACATCCATGAGTCTACTGGCAACTCATCATTCAATTTGCAGACATCTTGTCTGTGGAGGAGTTATTATTAGACACTTTTACACGAACGAGAGTACCTGAATCGTATTCCGACTACGTAGCTGAAGCTTTCAAAGCGTGGTAGTGGACTGCCTACATGTTCCGTGAAATTAAAGTTGATATTTGTGCCCATATGAAATCAAACCTATGAGGATGACGCGGCAGTTAGCACATTTTTTAGTTTATTTTACAGTGCTCTCATGGACATAAGCAGAGATAAGGGATAATAGGGATATCCAACTTAAGCCATTTTTTCCAACTTTTAGCCCTCGCCGGTGAAAAATGCAAGGGTAGTGGTATTCCCTTGTATTTCACAAATTCTTTTACAGAAACCATGGAACCACCGCTCAATGGCGGCCGATTCGTGGATTTTAGGGGAAATGGCCGCAGATTCGTGAATTTATTCGGAAAAATGGCGGCAGATTGCTGAATTTACCCACGATGTATGTTGTATGTATGTATGTTGTTCGGATGATGTTTAAAAGTCGACCCGTATTTTTAAGAGCATGTATTTGTATTATATACATATATACAGTATGTTCATAAGTCATACCTGACAAATTAACTCGAAAAATAAGCTGCGCTGTATACGCTAAATTCTTCTTCTTCTTCTTCTTCTTCAGGTGGCGCTACAGTCCGGGGTGGACCTGGGCCTCAACCAGTAAGCCTCTCCAGCCGGCATGATCTTTTGCCAGCTGTCTCCAACTGCTCACACCAAGTGGTTGAGGTCCTTCTCCACCTGGGTGTGCCATCGGTTCCGTGGGCGTCCTCTATTGCGTTATCCCACTGGTTCGGAGTGGAAGACTCTTCGGGCTGGAGCAGTGTTGTCCATGCGCTCTACATGGCCCAGCCATCTTAGGCGTTGAATCCGTAGACGCTTGACTAGGCTCATGCCGCGGTACAGCCCGTACAGTTCGTGGTTGAATCTTCTTCTCCAATAACCATCAACGCAAACAGGACCAAAGATTGAACGCAGAACTTTTCTCTCGAAAAGACCAAGTGCTTCTTCATCTGCTTTTGAGATTGTCCATGCTTCCGCACCATAGAGCAGGACAGGGATGATCGAGGTGTTATATAATGTTAACTTGGTCCTTCGAGAGAGGACTCTACTACTCAATTGCCTCTTGAGCCCAAAGAAACAGCGATTGGCAAGAGTAATTCTGCGTTTAATCTCGGTACTGGTGTTGTTTGTACTGTTCACTTGCGAGCCGAGGTAGACGAAGTCCTTCACTACCTCGAAGTTATAGCTGCCTATGGTGACGTTTTGGCGCTTAATTCATTAATTCTTAAATCTCATGACAAATAATTTGATAAGAGCAGTGGCAAGATATCACAGCAATAACTAATGCATGAAAATGTTTGTCAAAATTTGCAATTAATTTCTGTCGCTATTTTTGTAAAATATAAAATGAGCAAAGAAACTTCTTATGTATATAAGATTATGACTTACCTGAACGTGTGAATGCATTTTATAGGTATTAATGATATACAAAAATTTATATAATGTCCTAGTATCTCAGATTGTAACTTGTTCAAATGGAAGCTTAATAAATCGACTTCATGAACATAGCAACGGACGTAGAAGTTAGATATCTCTATTATCTCTTATCTCTGGAAATAAGTCGGATAAAAATTTGTAGGCAGAGTGCGATAACTTTGGCGCCAAGACATGATAACGGTATTTTATAGAGTGGCTGGAAACTAGCATTTTTTAGTATCGGATTGGATGATGATCCAACTCACCCCGTTAAGGAGTTCGGGGCAATTTAGGTTAAAATAACATAAAATGGAAAACAAGATGTTAAAAAACAATAGCAACACTTACAATAAAGCTCTTTATCAAATTTGATACTTTATTGTTCTTAATATAAAACTTACATTAAATTACTCGTGTGAATAGTTTCTGAATTATTCGCATTCATACTCACATTGCTGGGAAAAAATAAGAACAAGAAAACTTTTGAATCAATATTTTTCGAAATTGTGAGATGATATGCTGTTTTTTACTTAATATTTATTCCAATTCTGAATCGAAAACAAATAGCCGCATGGCTTTACATGTTCTAGTTCTTGAGAAAGTTGAAATTGAAATTACTACTTTAACTTCGTTTTTTACGCAACGTTTCTTTAAAGTAAATGAATGGGTATTAAATCAAACATCTGGGATCTCATCGCGTAACTTTTCAGACGACTATAGTCCTTTTGATTCACTTCGAAGATATCGTCGAAGATTTGCTTCATGTACGACCATCACTATCGTCTCGCCTATCGTTACAGTTTGAGTGCATTGAAAATAATAACACTCACGTAAAAATGGCATCTGTGCTCTAAATCCTCTCAAATTTCACTCATAAATTCACATTTCAGTTTGCGAACGAAACTAATAAAATTGCGACCTATCGCTCTCAAAATGTAGGACAAGATATGTGTACACAATTTGTTCTCATTTAATAGGAAACGATACTGAATTAGGTACCGCCAAAAATCAGTTGTCGATTTTTTGACTAGTGGTGCGTGTTTAAACAAAATAAAAGTTTTTGCCAGTTATTAAAGCATACGCTACAGTACAAACTCGATTTATGCAACCCTCGATTCGGGTAACTCCTCGATTTTCGCAACACTAAAATATTAATTTTCTTTCGTAGGCTTGATTTTCTTCGGCTCGTTGGTCTCTGAGCAATTCTGACCTCTCTGGAAGCCTCAGTGAGGTCCACCTCAGCCTGCGTGAGGTGCTGCTTATCGCGCGTCTTTTCGAGTTTGGTTGCTGTCCGTCCAATTTTGACACCCATTTTTTTTTTAAATTGTGACGAAACCTTAGTTTAATAACATGCCGCTGTTTGGGCAGCAATTTCAACAATGTTTCTACCTTTATAGGTGTATTTGGGGGCAAAATTCCAGACACAATTGTTGAACGACTCGTTGTTGTTTTGCGTATTATTCCGCAAACTTCGGTGAAAATGTTCATCTGCTGACAAATTTCTGAAGATGGGCTTGATGGCTTCCTGCACGTCATCGTGTATTTCCGGTGGATGTTTATAATCCCTGCGGCTTCAGACTTGCGCCACTTGCACCAAGAGCTATGTCTGCGAGGTGGCCCATGCTGCACGCCCGAGTTACGTCTCCTACCTGTCCCCACCTCGCCCCTTGAGTCTCATGATCTACACGTGCCGCTACTTCGTCGCTACCTCTACCGGATGTAGTGTCAGCGGAATTATATTTATTGTATTCTACCAAAATCGATGTGATTGCACAGGTGATCGCATGAACTGCAGACTTGCCGACTCAGAGTCTGGGTGCCTTCCGCTCCACATAAAGTTCATGCAATCACCTCTGCCAATGGGAAGTATCATTAAATATTGTAATATCGAATTTTGTCAGTCTATTGAGTGCAGTCGCATAATAAAGTTTTCTTTTTTTGGAAATCGGTTTGTCAAACGACTTATTTCGCGCTCGAGCAGGCGATTTTTTGAAACCATGAATGGGGGCGGGGGGTCCCCTTAAAAAAAAGTTTGCTTTATTATGTATCCATTCAAACTTTTGTAAGAACTGTGTTCAACAAAAATGATTTGCTTCTTATCATTTGTCATTTTCTCTGTACCAACATAACCGTTTTGACGATTATTGCTTATTGGAAAAATTGGTGCAACAACCTCGGATAGTGCAATTGTTAATTTCTACTACTTCACTTCTACTGAAATGAAATAATGGGTGGCCGACTCGTAGCACTTAAATTAATGCGAAATTCAAGCTGATGAACTTATATGTGAAGATGTCTTAAAAAATATAGGGCGGGATTCTTGTTGTCCGTGTTTTCACCTCAAATACACTTTATTGAATGAACTATTATGCAGATGCACCAAATGCAATTTAGATTATTTTATATTGAAAATTTAGATGAAAATACCTTTGGCCTTGAGGTTTTTTGTTTGTTTAAGCTGGTATGAATTTCTTGTTGTTTTATTTTAACATTAACATTATTATTCTCTAAAGCTTTTAGTATTGATTTGGTTTAAGTTCAATGACAACTATTTACTATTATTCCTTATTACCCAGGAAGCAAAAATCGCAATATGTAATAAGGTACTTCCTGCCTATATTTTGATGATCCTGAAAGATATAGTCTTGATATGCGGTACCGCTCATCTATCACATCGCCAGATCAACTGTGGATGGGCGACTCAACCACGACCACTCCGTCGCACAACGATCTGAGGGATCTCCTCCGGTTCAGTACGCCAGTATTTAGGCGGGATGGGCGAGATGTTGCTATGCAACATCGAAAGTTCTGGTGGCTGTTGAGGGTTTTTTTTTAAATGTACTGTCTTTAAGTTTTTTAATTTTTTCTTAATATATATTAGTCCTGTTGAAATTTTCTTTTTACATACTCAATGTTAGGTTAAGTCGAAAGACATGGAATAAGTTTAAGTTTAGCTTAGAGTACCCGCCAAGAGTCAGTAAGTTAGTATAAGCAACTAACATTGTTCGGCCAACTAGTTTTAAGCATTTTTGTCTAGTATTTATAAGTTGTAGACAGCTACAATTTCGAGCTAGTAAAAGAGCTTGTCTACCTCGGGGCAAACGTAAACTCCACGAACGACATCACTGTGGAGATCCGACGTTACTTCGGTTGGTCCAAACAACTGGCGTCAAAACTTCTGACTCAAAGGACTAAAATCATGCTCTACAAAACCCTTATTTTGCCAGTCCTGCTATATGAAGTCGAAAGCTAGACAATAAACAAAACTGCGGAGCTGATACTTAGTACCTTCGAAAGAAAAATTCTACGGCGGATATATGGTCCCGTCAGCGAGGAAGGTGAATGGAGCAGAAGACACAACCGCGAACTCTAGGAGATGTACCAGGATGTGGATGTAGTCGGGAAGGCAAAGATCCATCGACTGCACTGGCTCGGCCACATCGAGCGCATGGACAACAGTACTCCAGCTAAGAGGGTCTTCGAATCTGAGCCTCCTGGTTCGAGAAGGAGAGGAAGACCGAAACTCCGGTATAAAGACCAAGTAATCGCGGATGCAAGACAGCTTGGTCTTGATGACTGGAAGCAGCATGCCCTGGACCGTCAGGAATGGAAAGCAGCTATCGCTCAGTCTCGGACCCTGCATGGGTCGTCAGCCTGATAAGTAAGTAAGTAACTTCCCAAAACAATATTGGGTTACCATAACCGTATTAGGAAAGAATGGCACGTCTGGGTCCGTTGGGCTCTAACTCAAAGAAAACCTTCTTTGGCTAGCTTCTTGTTATTGTTTATTAGTCCGACTTAGACGCAAGTGAAGATGAGTCCCAATCAATTTTATGTGCAAGCTGCGAATAGCTACGAAAATATCAATTTATGTGACGAGGCTTGCTTATTGAGGTCTAGCATTCAAAAACTGTCAGATTTATGAAGACTGCTCCAACGACACGATTAATTTCAATTCTGATTCAAAGATAATTTCGAATCAAATAGTTGAAAATGATCAGAAAGGACAGAACAGGACAGGGAGTCCTCGAAGAAGACTTTGAGAAGACCTGATAAAGGTAGTCAGCCTTAGAATCAATGAACCTCTGCACACAGGGCCTGTGAAGACAAAGCAAAGTTATTGGTTGCTCCCAACTTGGCGGAATGCCAGCAACAAGAACTCCTAACTGCTCTAGGAAAGTTGACACACAGGCTCCTCGTCTTAGTGATAGCTTTTGCAGTGATTGGAGAAGAGTCGAAACGAGGTGGTCTTTATGTCAATAAGGACAAACCGAAATACAGTCAAACGTCTATAACTCGAATAGATTCTTCGATAAGTCGAAGAGAGAAATCCCCGAATTCTGCGTATTTCACAAGCTCGTTTTATAAGGAATCGCTTTGGGGGCAGCATTTGTATGTTGCTTTAAGTTAGTATAAACAAAATTGTGGTTTTGATGAATATTCTTGGGAGGATGAAATGCCTGTTATTTTCAGAATTGAAGAAATGAGGGAGAAGTTCAACTGCAGATGGAATTTGAAGCTTGAAGAAATACCAGAAATGTACGAGGTGTTATGTATAATGATTTTCTGCGGGTGTCGATGTTGTAACTTATGAGTTTCCTAGAAATGAAGATATCGTTCAGATATTTAGATGTGAACCTGAATCTTCTCAGCTCGACAGTAAGGACGGCAGAGGCAGTGATGTAAAAGGGAAAGACTAGGCGATAATTGAGAATGATTTGATTCAACCACCTTCAAACGAGTTGGTTGCAAATTCATTATTCGGTTTGCGTTTATATCATGAAACAACAAATGAGTTTGTGTACCTACAATGGTTTAAATTTCATTGAAGCCCTTTTTTTATAAAAACAAAATAAAATAAAAAGCTCTTCAATCATGTGTAATCAATTATTTTAAATTATAATTAGGCTCCTCTATGTTCTATGTTCTATCGCAGATAAATAAATATTTACATCAATTTTGTATTTTACTTGATAACTCGAATTTTTTTGTGGCAAGTGGTGCTTCGTGTTATCGAAGTTCGACTGTATATGCACTTTTGACAATTTTGACGTAGTTAAGGAGTAAGTAGCACATCCTTGTAGAGATCCGACGTAGAATCACCCTTGGCAATCGCTCGCTGCTACATCGGTGTGACAAAACAACTCGACCAAAAACTGACATAAAGCAACAAGTTCAATATTCACAAAATATATTTTTGGGAGTCCTGCTATATACAGCCGACAACTGGACGATAAGCACGCCAGAGAAGATTTTTGGTGCATTGCACCAACTAAGAGGGTCTTGAAACCAGAGCCTCATGGTTTGAGAAAGAGATGAAAACCAAGACTCCGGCATAAAGGCTAAGTTATAGCGAACGTAAGACATCCTGGTCAGTCATTAAACCGAAACTCCGGTATAAAGACCAAGTAATCGCGGATGCAAGACAGCTTGGTCTTGATGACTGGAAACAGCGTGCTCAGGACCGTCAGGAATGGAAAGCAGCTACCGCTCAGGCTCGGACCCTGCATGGGTCAGCCTGCTAAGTAAGTAATATAAGTTGCTATGAATTCCAAAATAAAAATTAATGAAATCCTTATGTTTTTATACCAGCTTGGTGCTTGAACGAACTGTTGCGAACTTATTGTCTTTTCATTATTTTTGTGTACTTTGCTATCAAAATTAAGTAAGTATTGAATATTTAATGTTTTGATTAAAAATAGACCTAGTAAGTTTTATCATTAAAAGTGCTTTATTTATTTATTGATTCGTATTGATTCGACCTGCTCGACCACTAGAGCTTTGATGCCGACCACTAAAGTATTGTGACCGACCATTAGGGCAATACGACTTTTCCCATTATTTTGGTAGTTTCTAAAAAATAGTAGTGCTAAATTGAAAATTCTATTATTTCTCTATTAAGATTTTGTTCTTACATTGGACAACATTTTTTAAACTTTAGTAACCGGACAAGAGAAAAGTGACATACAAAATTTAAGGTGGCCGACCACATCTTCCACCGACGTCACATCTTTGCATCGTCTTGTATCTATTCTTTTAAAATTTTGCAAAATCATTGTCAACCTGCAGTCGGTGTCGATCAAAAAGCACTTTTGGCAGATCACAAAATTTCAATTCTACACTACATTTCAGGCGACCTTCAAGGAGGATGGTTACATACAGTGGACTCTCCGTAAGTCGAAACTCTCCCTAACTGCAACTTGTTCGCGATATTTTACAATTTTCCATCCAAAACCCTCTGTCTAACTCGAACAAATAATTGTGTCACGTGACAATCCGAGTCCACTGTATTTAAAAAAATATTTTAGTGGTACCCGGGCAAATTGAATAAAAAAAAAACAGGAGCTATTCGAAAATTCCCCGACTTATTTTTGAAGGAAAATAAATCTTTCCCAATCAGGATTTTATAGTGAAACCTCTCTAGCATGGACACCATGTGTGTCAGCCAAAGGGATCATAAAATATATGCACTCCTGAGGGTACGGTTGGTGAGAGCGTCTAATGGAATTGTCTGCAATAGGAGGATTTCCTGTAAGTCTCAGAGTAACACAAGCAACAAGACTCACCTTCATGGAGCATTGGACTTTACATAATTCGACTGGTGAATTGTCGGATTTCCTTTCATTTCGTTATCCCATTACGTGTTCATTCCGGCGTTGCCCCACTTCACTAGCAGCGATTTAATCAGAAACACTTCCACCCAACTGCCAGCTCCATCACATGAGGCAAGTCGTCGTCGTTGTCGTTCTCGGTTCAATGTCGAAATGAAAATGTTCCCTAGCCACGCTCCATCAATTTCCCTAATCCGCTTTCGGAAATATCTCACCGAACCAAATTCCCATTAATAACCAAGCGACACACCACCACACCAGTACACAGCTCCGCCGCGCCGCCAAAACCGACCACTGTCCAGTCAGTCCTAACAAAACGCTTCCCAAACCACAGTCGCCCTCTTACACACGAACAGCCGCATACACACTTGTGCACACAACATCTACACTACAATTAACTCCTTTGAAGCATTTTAAATCCTTGGCCACAACACAAATTCCTGCCGTTCGTCTCGCACAAACCCAACCTTAACCCGATAAAGGCTCATTAATTTATCATTTCACCTCGCGCTGGCGTGAGATAAAAAGCAACCGAAACACGCCGCCGCGCCGTGCCGCCGACCAGCCGGCTGTCCGTCCGTCCGTTTGCCTGTTCGCCCGTTAGTCTGTGGTAGCATTAGATGGGACGGTGCTCGGTGCTCGGGCTCGAGTTTCGAGTTCAGTTTCGGCCCCTTGGGTGGCCACCCCCAAAGAAAGGCTCTCCGCAGACCAGCACCAGACCACCTGATTGTCGATTAATTTATTCACCTGAATGAGAATGTCTGTTTATTTATGCCTGCTCGTTAACCCCTCGAGGCAGAGATGTCATCTCATTAACGCGCGTTCCACATTCCCACAGAGCAACAAAACTGTCCACCACTGGACCATAATATTTACACAAAACCAATAAAAAAGGTTATCTTCCCCCTTTCGGTGACGGTGTCGGTGTCGCTGTCGGTGACGTTGATGGTGTAGGAGGAGGCTAAGGCAGGAGGACAGAAGACGAACGTCAGGAGGAGTGCAAGAAGAAGGACGCGACGCATAACGAAGAAAAATCACCCGAAACTCTCAAAATGACACTCCACACACAGACACCCTCGCCATCGGCATCGCCATCGTCATCAGAACTGCCACCGCCACCGCCGCCGTCGTCGTCGTCGTCGCCGCTGCCGCCGTCACCGTCACCGCCGCGCCGTCTTCGTTGCCACCATACCAATGAAGACATTACGTGGCCGAGGATGCGGCTATGGCAACGGCAACAACAACGGCAGTGGCGGCCGTCGGCATCTCTCAGATGAGATGAGATCGATGAAGGTCGCCCGAATAACTTGTTCAGCTTGTCGCTGTCCATTTAATTGCCCGGCACTGGTCCATAAACTGTTTATCGCATCGCCTTTAACATACGAAACGAAATTTATCTGCAATAACTCACTCAAGCTTAATAGCGGACTCCGACCGTTTCGCACCACACCGCCAGAGTCGCCGCGCCATCCGATTGACAGAGAGGGATCCCAACGAGACGAATGTAAATCGACGGATATCTATCTGGCTACATGAGCGTGGAGGGTGATGGAGGAGGAGTTGGAAGAGAAGGGGATGTGTGGGAGGGGCGAGAAAATCCGACATTAAGCCGCAAAGACACCGACGCACGCTGCAATGAGGAGGTCCGCCGCTAAACAGAGGGAAATGTCATGTCGTCCCGCATTTTGATTTCGGTCCAGGTTTGGCCCGACACACGCACACGAACACGTACCCATGGCTATGCGTGTGCCAGTGCGTGTGGGCATCGGCTAAGAGGGCCAAGCCAAGCACTTGAACCTTGTCAGAGGGGGTGTAGCGCCAACGATTCACTCAGCGGTAGAGCCACAGCTACAAATATGGATGAGTTGTTGTTAGCATTCACGAAATGTCACTTGGCACGATTTGATGGGCCGCGCGGAGCTCGATGGGTGTGCGAGATTCATTGCGTTTTCGAATTTCGAATTTCGGATCAAGATCTCACAGTTTTAAGCAGCGCCTACATGGTTCTGGGCCATTATTCTTGAGGCTATCTATCAGCTTACGCGGGCCATTGATGACCAAATATGGGACCATGTGCCTGAGTATGAATGAAATGAATTTTTGGTCAGTGAACCTGGGAGCATGTGCGAGATTTGTTATTCAAATTGTGTTCGGATTTGGATTCGATTCGAGATTCTAGAGAATCTCCATGTGTGGAGTGCTGCTGGTGGTGGTGGGCTGTTGCTGGCTGTTGACTGCTGGATTGGAAAAGAACGCGTGATCCACCTACATAGTGGGGAAACATTTCAATGGGCCCCTCTCAGTGGAGCAGTGCTTATGAGTGGACTCCTTTTGGGAGCTGATGGCTCTCTGCCATCGCTTGACGCATGTGTCAGTCAGTGTTGTGACGTTCGGCGAAATCTAATGCAGGTGAAACTTTTGTTCCCTCACCGGTCCACCGGTGAACGATCCTACGCTGAAACAAAGAGAAACGGCGAGCGGATTGAGTGTCAAGCAACTTAAGTCGGATCCAAGTGGGCTGGTTTAACAGCTTAATCCAAAAATTCAACGATGGCGTGCTAGTTTCTGATTTCCTCCAGATTCGAGGCTGAAGATTCATGAGGGCTTAGAGTTGCTTAAGACGATGTGTTCAACGCCCACAGCGCGGCTTTGTAGTGTAAACTGCTCATAACAAATGAAGAGAGACACTCAAGCCAAATGGGACGTCGGTCATGTCGTGAGCGTGAGAAAGTGACCTCTGCGCCTTCGAATGAGCATATTCGTTGAACCCCCGTGGAATCTATGAGTTTCATCGAACTTAAATGTATCTTCCTAATTGTTTTCTTTTCCATCAAGTGTCTCTGGTCAGGTGGGCAGGGCAATAATAAATTTATTGCTGTCACCCTCGACTTTGGTTCCCGTTCAACGCCCTCCGAAAATAGTCCACTCAATGGCTGAGTCATATCGTCGTCTGTTCACCCCTCATCCAAATTTAATTCTGCTGTGACAATGCGTGTGGCACTCTCTCCCCGCACGGAATCACTTGTTTACTTCTTACCCCACTGGCAACGCGTAAATATTAGCCTTAAGCAGGCTCATTCTGAACAAACAATCTATCGACCAATCTCTTCGACAACAAAAAAAAAAAACGAGCACAATTCATCGTAAAGTGCGTCCTGCGCTGCCCACATGCACAACCGATGATATTTACACACTCACGCCATAATCATTACAGGATAATGGTCTCATTCCACTGGATTGGTCGGCTGCGGCGGGTGGCAACAGAGCGCTCTGGTTATGTCCCATTGGCACGCCATTTCATAATTAAATTGTCAGTCGATACAGGTCTGGGAATAATTTTCCGATAGAAATCTTCGCTTCTGTTCGACAGTTTTCTATTTGTGAGTCTTGCGAGTGTACGTGTACATGTGCAATAGCCACTCATTTGGCGTGTATTCACTTCCGACCAGAGACGGTTGCAATGTCGCACAGTATTGCGTAAAGGTGCTCGAAATCAAAAGCACCGCCAACGAGCATTAGATGTAACGACAGATCATTAGACGCAGGGGACGATATTAGCATCCTGGCAAATACCGCCGATTTTGGCTGCTTGTAATGGCATAACCAAGAAATTTGATTTCGTTTAATGTTGTGGCCATTACAGCTCATGGAGAGCCATCGCCTGACTTCGTGTTGTACGTGCTTTCACATGAATACACAATTTGTCGACTTTGCTTGGAGAGGTTTGATGACTAACCGGGATCCTGAGTATTTTTGAGCAAATTTTGTTTTTACATTGATGACTCATAAAAATCAAGAGCCGTTTGCTTATAGTAATGTTTGATTATTAATCACGGGAGACAGAGACAACTAGAGCAAGCAAGCAGAGCATCGAGCAATTCCACCATAATACCCCCACCATCAATGGTGGCGAACTACCGCTGGTCGCTTATGACACAGTCTTCTTATAAACGTAATGCAGATGCTTCCGAAAAACAACTAAATTTTTAAAAAAATATTTTTCCTCAAATCATCCGTTCAATTCTTTAATTCAAAAAAGCATTTGCTCAAAAAATACCGACGTGACCCTATATATTGCTCGTTCCTCATATATCCAAGATTAATTGGTGATGGATTTAAGCACATTGTTCTGAAAAGTTTGTGACACAAGATCTTTTTTGTTTCTCACTTTGGTATAACACTAGAGTTGTGTACGCCCAGGCAGGTTACTGTCGGATTTTCAGTTTAGTTTGTTTTGGCAATTCGTCATTAACATGCTCATGCTGGAGCAACGCTTACAGATTGTTAAAATTGCCATGCTTCAGTTCGAGAAACTTAAACTAAAGTTATTGTCGAAACGAGTAGCGTAGGTATGAGTAATGAGGTACGATATTGGAACCACTTTATATCATTTCTGAAACCGGAATGGATATTTAATATATTTTCTCATAAGGGATGTTAATTTGGACAACCTTAGTCTCACTACGGTCAAATTGTTGTTGTACTTAAAGCACGAAACATTTATTACAGCAATTTCATATTGGGTATGCCGATGACTTGATCGTGTACAGATCAGGCAAAAAGATCGAGGAAATCACTACCCTCACACAGGGTGACTTCGATTCATTCATGAGAAGTTGCGATGACTGGAAGTTGAGTATCAACTTCCAGAAGTCGGAAACCATTCTGTTCAGGACGCCGTTGTATAAGGCCTCGGCGGACACGAAAAAGAATTAGCGACAGTTCGCAATCGTTGGACGACACGGGGAACCACTGGCGCAAAGGACCGTAGTCAGATACCTGGGGATCTGGCTAGATCAGTATCTATATTTCAACAAACATGTAGATGCTGCTCTGGCCAGAGCCCGAGGCGCTTTTGCTCTTACAAAGAGACTGTTTTACAACAGCCAACTCGATGCGAGGGTGAAGGTCATCTGCTACATGGCGCTCATTCGGCCAATGCTTACCTATGGCTATCCCGTGTGGTTCAACGTGAGTGAAAGCTTGATGGAAAAGATTCGGTTGTTTGAGAGTCCTAGGGCTTGCCTTCGCCTTTATCGAACTCCAGAGTCCCCGTACAGAAAATACTATCCCAATGAGGTCTTATACAACAGGGCAAACCTGATAAGAGTGGACAATTTCCTGTTGAAGTTGATTCGAGGTCACACTGTTAGAGCGATGAACTCGGTCAATAACTTGATCTCGGGGGCTTACTATCCCAATTCACAATACCACGAAAGGGTACGTCACAATGGCTTCGTCCCCCCAGAAGCTTTCCTGCACCTAGACAAAAGTGGATTGATACAAGATATTAATGCGGTACCGCTCATCTACCACATCGCCAGATCAACTGTGGATGGGCGACTCAACCACGACCGTTCCGTCGCACAACGAGCTGAGGAGGGTCTCCTCCGGTTCAGTACGGGGGTCTCAAGACGGGATATTCGGGATGTTGCTAGGCAGAACCAAAATTTCTGGTGCCTGGGGAGCGAGGGAACTCCAGCGTCGAACTCTTTAGATCCGGGGTAAAAAGGGTATAGCGTATCCCCGAATGGGGGAGTAGTCGGTCTCTGTCTTGCAGTGGTGTAGATGTCATGTTTCATGTAGCTGCAGCCGACTTACACATATTAGGGTATTAAATATATATATATATATGATATATATATATATATATATATATATATATGTAATATTTATATATATGTTAGCTTAGCATAAGGTAGTGTAAGTTATTTTTAAGGTAGTGTGTAAGTTAGTATATAAGCTTTCAATAAAACAGTTCTGTTATTAAGTTTTTTATACATTTTCTTAATTTAAAATTGTCATTCAATATCTAATGTTTAGCGTTAATAGATAATTTGTTAGTTTAGGTCGAAAGACATAGAATAAGTATAAGTTTAGCTTAGAGTGCCCGCCGAGGGCCAGTAAGTTACATTTAGCATTATTGTTCGTCTAACTAGTTCTAAGCATTTTTGTCTAGTATTTAAGTATATCATGAATTCACAAATAAAAATGAATTAAAAAAAAAAAGAAACAGCAATTTCATCTGTTGTAAGTGTAAATTGTAAATGAAGAGAACCACTCACATTTCCTTGTGGTACTCCATATTATCAGATGATATTTATTATACCCATTAGACTGCAACATTGCATCAGACCAATTTCGGGTGTTTTCATCATGTGCATTTCTGTTGATGAACTGTAATGATAATGGTCAGATTGTACACTAACCCATTTGTGTAAAATTTAACAATGATATTTTGAAGAGACTTCGGCAATATTTCTTTTGAAAATATTGAGTTTAGATTTTGTCATTGTCTTGAAACAAAATTGGTTTTGGAAACGTGAAGAAAGCGCATCTGGCCGGCCTTATATTTGTTTTTCAGATGTTCGATATACAGCGTATTGTCGATTATCGCAACTAATATAAAATTGGGTAGTTGCAATTATCGACTTTCTGTCTATTGAAATGTTGCGATTTACTGCGACAAAAAATTAAGTTTAGTTGATGCGAAAATTGAGGAGTTGCATGATTCGAGAGTTGTGTTTATCGAGAGCGTACTGTACTGTACTTGGTTAATAGTTTGTGCCATTTTTAATTGACTAGCAATGTATTTTAGATTAAAGCCTGTATGGTACTACCCAATTCTGCGAATTTTTAATACAGCTTGTCAAAAAAGTCGCAACGAGTCTTTTTTGAACCGAGACAACAATTAATCTTATATATTTGCTTTTCAAACTGAGGAAAATCCAGAAATGTCAAAACACCAGCTCCAGGTGGCTGAAAATGTAAGTTGATTATAATAATAAAAAACAATATGTATATTTATTTATTTGTATTATATTATATTATAGTAAAAAGGTAGTACATTATGATATATGAAAATGATAATTCTTATTGCATTATTTTTGATGTTTTCACATTTTCAAGGTTTTGCAGTAAAAAAGCTGAGAAAATGTAATGTCCTGAAAGTAAAAGATTTCAGGAGTTCTTATTTAGGACTGCTCTTGTGATTAATTCCTTTATACAGTCAATCACAAAAGTAAATACACAGCATAAAGTTGTCTGCGTTTACAACAAAAAATATATTCTAGCGAGGCTCCAAGAAAAATCTTAAATTAAGTTTTCTAAAGCACTAAATTGTGTTCTTAGAACAAAAATATGAGGATATTCTAAAAAATATAGTGACCCACTGTTTACACAATTTAGCAAAATTCAGATCACAAAAGTAAGTAAACATCCATGTAAATCACGTAGAGGGATCTGACATAATACGGGGACGTATGGCAGCATCTAGCATGATCCATTTAATATCCACTGATCAAAAAATGGATGTGTTTGGTTATTTGAACACACTTAAGAGTAACCTGCGCCAAAAGAGTTTGCAAGCAAAGATTGGAAGTTATATTTTTGCTGATCATAATTTCATTACGTTTTTGGTTTATGAACTACTGTGCCTAAAGTTTTTGTGATATCTTCATGTATTTTTTTCTTTTTTTTTTTGTTATAAGTACACAACTAAGTGCTTTACAAAACTGCATTTATGATTTTTTTCTCTCTTCCTCAACTTTTATGCTGTGTACTACTTTAGTGATTGACTGTAGTCGAAGTTATTTATTTCCTATTTATTCAGGCAGAGACAAGGTTCATGTCGAGTAGTAATTATTCCGAGATTACAACCAATGTTGGGACTTTACCACAATTGTGGTAGATTTACCACTATTTTGAGAAATTTCGACACCTACCACATCTACTACCCAAAGTGCGAAATCGAACACACTTTTTAATTCTTCCTTTTCAGGCCATTTGTTGTTGTTTTTTGTTTCTGAAACCTTGTCAAGACATAAGCAAGAAGTTACTGTAAGAGGCGTTTGTCGAAATCAAAAAAACACAGAGGGATAGGTCTCAGTTCGAGGATCAGTGACAGACTCTTTATTTGCTATAATTTACATTCATTTATAGGTTCTGAGAGAACTGCTATTGGAGAGTTATCAGTAGAATCAGCCGATCAGATAGCGCAATCCATAGACTATGTTATTCACATGAACATATACAACATAAGAATGTGACATTTATGTGTAATAACAGTTGCGTACAAAAGTAAAAATTATTTTAATTTAATTTTGTCTACAGCTCGGCCATCCTGACAGAGTGATCGACCCGATTACAACTCCATTAATTACATAAATATATTGAAATTCAGCTTAAGAATGTTAACAAAATAATAAATCCGTCAAGCTAATTCAAATTAAAAAATCAAAAATTCTTCATTACAATTTAAAGATACAAATCATTTTTCACTATCTTAATATTTATAAGAAAAATATGTACAATTTTATGAATTTAAATGTGTATAGTTCTCAAAAATCAATAAAAGGATTGGTTAGTGCATGAAGTTGTAACATACATTTATTAATTTACTACATTTCTTCAGGTTCTTCATCTTCTTTGCGGTCCTCAATGTCATCCTCATCGCATTCATTGTTGGGTTGTATCAGAAAAGGTCTCATATTGGCTGGTGACGATACTCCTTTGTATGGTAATCTAGATATCTGCATATTTTCAATGTCTGTAATAAGGTACCTGTCCTTAGAAAGAACCTTCTTAACTAAATAAGGACCTCGGTATTTAGCAAATAGTTTCTTATTAACATCTGGAATTGCCGTGTTTTTAAGCATAACATAATCACCTTCACTGTAAGTTTCAGGTATTTTATGATGCTTATCATAATATTTTTTGTTGTATTCTTGATTCTTTTTAATGCTACTTTCAGCCTTGACCCTCATATCCCTAAGATCATGAATTTTCTTTCCCACATTCCTATCCAAATACTCCATTATTCTATCGCAAAATTCACCCTTTTGGTTTGTACCGAATAGTAATAGACTTGGAGAAAACCCAGTACTTCTGTTCACAGTGTTATTTAAGGCGAATTCTACTTTAGCTAGATGTCGGTCCCAACCACTCATCGTATTAGCATCACACTCTTTAGCTATCATTGGGACAATAATAAGATTGATGCGCTCAACTTGACCATTTGATTGGGGACTATGCGTTGCAATCTTAACGTGCTCAACATTATTCTCTTTTAAAAAATCACTAAATTCTCTCGATGTAAAACAGGTTCCTCGGTCTGAAATTATTCTGTTTGGTCTTGAGTAATTCTCGAAAAACGATTTCAAACAAACTAGGGCTTCCTTACTTTTGGTTGTCTTAACCGGGTAGAGTTTGGTGAATTTAGAAAAGCCATCAATAAGAACAAGAATGTGTTTCTTCCCTGACATCGTATTCGATAAAGGACCAAGGTGATCGACGTGTAGTGTTTCAAAGGGAACATCGCCTTTCGGAATAGGATGCAACACTCCCTGAGATTTACCTGAATCAGGTGAAAAGTATATGCATTTTAGGCACATTTTAATGTATTTTTTGATCTTATGCTTCATTTCAGGAAACCAATATCTTTTAGACAAATGTTCAAAACATTTATCCACCCCTAAATGGCACATAGCCTCATGGTGTGTCCGTATCACCTGATCCTCCATATTAGATGGGACATAAAAAAGAACTTTATCCTTGGATTTGCGATAGATTAAACCATCGATCATCTCAAAAAATGTACTTTCGTTTTTTTCTAAATCTGACGCAATTAAACATATTTTTGGATCCTGTCTTTGAGCGGCAGCCAACACGAACTCGAAATTCTCATCTTCGACATATAGAATATTAAATGATCTGCTTAACGCATCAACGTGCGACATTCGATCGCCTTTCCTATGTTCTATTTTATAATCGAAGCTTTGGAGTTCCAAAGCCCAACGTGAAATACGTGGATTCAGACATTTCTTTTGCAAAGTTAATGTTAGAGCTTGGCAATCCGTGACTATTTTGAAAGGTATACCGATTAAGTAAATCTTAAATCTGCGTAAAGCATACACGATTGAAAGTGTTTCTAATTCGAAACTGTGGAACTTACTTTCGCTTTCAGTCGCACGTTTAGAGAAATACGAAATTGGATGAAACTTATTATCATTTTGCTTTTGCATTAGAACAGCTCCAAATCCAACACTACTTGCATCGCAGTGTAATTCAGTTGGACTATGTGGACTGTAGATCGATAACACCGGGGACGCAACAAGTTTTTCTTTTAATAATTCGAAGGCTTCGAGTTCTCTTACCCCAAATGCAAATGGTGCATCTTTTTTAAGAAGATCATAAAGTGGTTTTGCTATATTAGCAAAGTCCTTAATGAACTTACGAAAATAAGAGCAAAGCCCGACAAAACTATGCACGTCTTTCGTGCACAAAGGCATCGGAAACATTTTAATGCAGTTTAGATTATTGTCGTTTGGCCTTATGCCATATTTGGATATTTTGTACCCCAAATAGACAATTTCATTTTGTACAAACAAACACTTGTCCAGTCTCAATTGCAAGCAATTCTTTATTATAAGATCGATTACCTCTTTCAAAATTCCTAAGTGTTCTTCAATTGTTTCTGTTGCGATGAGAATATCATCCAAATATGTTAAGACCTTGCCTTCTGAAATCAATTTACCAAACACATGTTTCATGAACCGTTCGAATACAGATGGGGCATTTTTAAGCCCAAATGGCATTCTAACGTACTCGAATTGTCCAGTGGGTGTGATAAAAGAAGTGTATTTAATTGAATCCTCACTAAGAGGCACATGATGAAAGCCGTTCTTGAGGTCTAAAGATGTGAAGTAGACTTTGTCTTTTAGTCGATCGAGATGATCTTCTATTAACGGCAAAGGATAATTGTCGCGAAGAGTAATTTTATTTAATTCACGATAATCAATACAAAGCCTAAATTCTTTGTTTTTCTTTTGTACCAAAACTATTGGGGACGCGTATTCCGACCGAGATTCACGGATAATACCATCTTTTAATAAATTATCTATTATTTTCTTTAGCTCTACTGTATGCATATAAGGTAATCTCCTAGGTGAACAAAAGAACGGTATGTCCTTAGATAATACAATCTTCATTTGGAACTCTGATTGAATGAAATTATTTTTTGTAATATTAAGTGAGGGCACAACGATGTCAGTAATTTGTTTTTTTATGTCATGATGTATATTTTTATTTATGTTCAACAGAGACTTACGGTTTTCCTGATCTACTTCTATGTTCAGAATTTGATTAATAGCCTCTTCTATGTTGCATTGGATGTGATGAGTGACGTCATTGTTGACCGCAAAGTGATCTTCTTTCTTCAGCACCAAACCAATTCTTTTGAGGAAATTTCTACCCAGTACAATGGGGTAACTCATAGAGAAGTCTTCTACAATAAACAGATCAAAATTAATTAACACATCATCATATTTAATTTTGCAAATGATACTCCCTAAAATTTTAAGCGGGCTTCCATTAACACCACTATATTTATGTCCATGAAAATCTTGTCTTCGAATCACCGATGTTGGTAGAAACTGATACTGCACAAAACTGATCGGACTCCCTGAGTCCAGTAGAGTCCACAACGACATTGACATTTTCATGTGATCCGCATCGAATTGATAAATAACCCACCTCTCGAATTCGTTGAATACGTTTCTTACCGACTCTTCCCCAGGAGTTTCATCGACGTTTTTTGCGTTTTTGGAAGAGATTTCTTCATCGCCACGATCTTGATGTTTATGGAGCACCATCACTGACTTATTTTTTGTGCAACTAGTTGAGATATGTCCCAATTCTCCGCATGTGTAGCAGGTCAAATTATTTTTCCGATTTCTATTTATTTCTTTCACAACGTTGTTTTGTTTTGCCACAAATGGCTTCGAACTGTCAAATTCTCTAGGTGTTTTAATTCCACTGTTTCTTTTCATACCGATTGTTTCATTTTTTGCTGTCCTATTCGCATAGTTGTTGTATTTATTGTTCTTGAACTTTTCATATTTTCTTAAAGCACATTTCAATTCTGTCAAATTATTTGCACTGTACAATATTGTTTTGTTTATTTCACTATCGATGATTCCATTTATGATGAACTGCACGATGTCGTCTTCTTCTATGGAGCCATGCGATGCTATTTCTTGCATGCTTAGGAAGTATTGCTGCATTGTTTCATCTCTCTTTTTCCGCCTACTTCGTAATTCTTCGTATATATCTGCTCTTGTTACCACTTTATGGAATTCCTTATGCAAAGCTGTTCTGAGTTCTGGCCAACTCTTGGAGTTAATGGTTCTAGCAAATTGTACAGCTGTTCCTCTGAGTAATCGCTTGGCATAGAAGAATTTGGTCTTTTCGTCTAAGCCGACAATTTCAGCGCATTCCTCAAACTGTTCAATCCAACGTGTGACAAGGAAGTTATCTTCGCCACTAAACGTTGGGATTGAGTTTTCGATGTCGCTGAAGTTATAGCGCGTCGACGAGCTCGTACTCGGTCCTTCTTCCTCGAGATTCAACTCACGAAGTTTTTGCTTCAATTTTGCGATCTCCTCCTTTTTTTTGCAAATCCTTTTCAGTTTTTCTAGCTCTTCATCCAGATCGTCTTCTTCATCTATGCATGACTCTCCAGACATATGTACGCTACACTGAGTTCTATCACTGGCTGATGGTGTATTCTCACGCATGAGGTTAATTAACTCCTCGCTTGAACATTCAGCAACTGCCTCCTGAATCCGGATCCTGAGCTCAGCTTTCGTTCCACTTGAAGGTAGTTTTAAGCTTCTGAGAACATCTTTTAGTACAGCCACGGTGGCTGATTCAAGGAACTGTACCCATTCTTCGCACATTATTTAAACTACTACGACACTTTCAGAAAAACAATTTTCCATACAAATTACGCGACTGAACAGCAAATGACTTGAGCGGTTTTCGATAATACTTGTTCTTGAGAAGATACGTATAACAACTTTTCTTCTTTTATTTATTTGTGGCGCGATCCCACTTCTGAACTGTAAGAGGCGTTTGTCGAAATCAAAAAAACACAGAGGGATAGGTCTCAGTTCGAGGATCAGTGACAGACTCTTTATTTGCTATAATTTACATTCATTTATAGGTTCTGAGAGAACTGCTATTGGAGAGTTATCAGTAGAATCAGCCGATCAGATAGCGCAATCCATAGACTATGTTATTCACATGAACATATACAACATAAGAATGTGACATTTATGTGTAATAACAGTTGCGTACAAAAGTAAAAATTATTTTAATTTAATTTTGTCTACATTACAAAGATGACTGGATGATGCAGTTGGTGGAGTTTCTTCCCCCGTGCTTAGCGGGGCCCCCGGTTCGAATCACAGTGAACGCATAGCTACTACGCTTTTATCTGGTTTTCAAATCTGGTCCAGACACCATTTGCCGTTGGGATCAAATTAACGGCACTGTCACTGGAGTAGTCTAGCAGTGGAGCAGTCTGACTGTAGGTATCACAATGGACCAAGGTTTAAGTGTGCTGGTGAATTCACTAGCACCCCGCTACACAACCTTACAAAGGAATGTTATCAGTAACAACTGTATTCTGAACTCATCGGAAAGTAAGAAGCTGTTTCTTTTCATTTACTAAAGCGTTAACGTGGTACGTGAAACTTCATAGAAATTGTAGGTAAACGAGATTAAATACGCATTTGCCAAATCTACCACTAATTTTCTTCGGGAGCACTTTGAAAACTTCAACACTGATTACAACTCGACATGAACCTTGTTCAACGTACCTATTGAATAGACCGGAAACATTAATTTTTCAGTCCAGTGGTTTCCAGAGCGAGTATTTTGCTTATATTTTTCGAGGCACTTTATGATGTGATTAACGTTTCGACTATTACTTTTAAAAAGGATTGATTTTTAATTCGGGACTTTGTATTGGGTCGAGTACCAGGTTAGGTGCTCAGATTAAATTTTGGCATTTAAATTTCACCATTCAAGTCTCGAGCCGCTGACACCGACTAGAGAGGTTACTGTTAAGATGAATCTTATCTTGTGAATCCTAGGTTTGCTGTCATTTATTCCGATTTGTGTCCTGTTGGACATCACAAAAAGTGGTGTGTTACTCAAAATGATCGATATAGATTTCTAGATCGTATAGTATGTAGGTAACTTTCTCAGCAGCACGTTACGGTGGCTGGGATCGGGTTCTTTATAAAAGCTTCGCAACTTCAATGCTCATCCCCTATAAACTAGGGGCTACTTCCTTAGTTACGAGAGGTTCACTCATTATAAACTCACTTGAAGAATGATCAGGACACATAGCTCAAGGCTTTTCTTCAATTGTAAGTATTTTCGAAAAATTCCATTCATTACACTGAAATCGACGAGATGTAATATATTTCAAGTGACCATGTTTTTTTTTTACAAAACGAATGAAAAAATAGGCCATGCAACACGACATCTTCCTAACAGGATAATAAATTCAAGGACTCCCTTCTCTACGACAGAAAATATATTCTTTTACTCAATAAATCAACACTCACCATAAAGCATTCTAATGTGTAATAGATTCATGTTCCTAAATCATTCTGACCAACTTCACACACCGCACGGCACACACCACACAACACACGTCCATTCGAATTCCGCTTGCTGAACATCTCAGTCAAATAGTCAAAGCTCAACCGGGCATTCATGTATTCGGAAACTTCTTAATTGCTCACTTAGCTGTCAAGAGCACTAAACCAGCAAACCACTGTCCCGACCCAACCCAACCCCAAACCAAGCTCGAGATAACCGAATACTGCTGCTGGCCGATTCATTAACACAGCAGTTAATCACCACTTAATCTGATGCCCCATTAAGAAGTAAACAATTAAACTTTCCCAGGGAAAATCATATTTCTTCGCTTTCGCTTCGACTCTCCCGAGCCCTGCTCCCACCCAGCCGCCCACCGCCACTCCACCACCACCACACTCCCACATCCATTTCTCAGAGTAAGACATGCTGATTCCCATCGTGCTCTGGTGACTAAGCCAAAAGCCAGCAGCGACACTAAGCTGCTCACTCGCAAATTAAATAAATCGCACACTGGAAGAGACTTGCGTCCTCAAACTAAGCCCACTACAGTAAGAACAAGAGCAAGCCCGCGCCGGAGACAGAGCAAGCCATCTGCGTGATGCCATCACGTTCTCAAGGAAACCAGCCGCCGCCGTTGTCGTCGTCGGTGATGCCGGAGGAGGCGGCAACGGACCAGAGCACCGAGCATATAGTGGGAATAGTGAGAATAGTGAGCCCCACCACCGCACATTGTTATTCCGCATATCTTACTAGGTCGACGGCATTAAAATTGATTAAAATTTCATTGGGATTTATAACTCAATTAAAATGGTGTAGTTCCATGATTAAGAAAGCGCGACGACAAAGTCTGCGACGAGCAGTATGACTGTCATCTCTGGCTGCCACCGAGACTGCGAGCGCTTGCACAAAGTCTTAGTTCGCAGGGCAGAGCAGTGCAGGGCGGGGCAGCACCATGGTGCGCTATTTTTCCTGCAAACAAGACAATGCCAGCGCAGCGGCATCCAACAGATAGCGCCTGGGACATGCAACCGAATTCAATCTGCACCGAGTTGTGTATTCCAGTCCAGAAGGCCTGGAGCAAAGCAGCCATCCCACTCACAGCCCCCTGGCTAGGGATTCTGTCGAAAATATGCAATTGCAGCCACAGCGGGCACCAGACACCAGCCACCGCCGCTGGGAGTGTGCGGGGTGGCTTGAAATGACAAAATGTTGTAGTTGCGAAGTTTAACAAAACTAGCAGCGCAACCAGATTGAGAATAACCACTGTTATTCCCGTAGGGATCCTCAGCAGCGAAGATGTTGACTGTTGGCAGAGGGTACACTCGTGGAACGTTCGTACATAAAGTCGACGAAGAATTGCACAGACAATAGCTGCTAAGGATAACTGCAATTCCTGGCGGTTCTTGATGGTTCCTGGTTTGCACAAGTTAGCACAAGTTAGTTTCGTTTCGCGGAATTAATAATTCTTGCTTGCCACAGCCAAATTGTAGTTAGCTGGTACTGTAGTGGCTCTTCTATTCCCATAACTAATTAAACTATCATGGAAAATTAATTCCATGACCCGGTTGTCGAAATTAGGGCCTTCTGTCCTCTCATTGTTTTCCCAGGCGTCGCGGAGAGCACAGAACCTCGTAAGGATGGAAATTTCAACGAATTATTGCATTGAATGAATGGGGAATATGGCTGTGCTAATGGATGCCGGAAGTGAGTGTATTCAAAGAGGTCCCCTTGAAGGGAGTCTTCGCGGTCAAAGAGGACTTGGAGGAAACCAGATGTTATTCAAAATGGAAAACGGAAAATGGTACATTTTTCATTCGTTACTTTTCAGACTAATGAATCGAATTTGGTTTAATATAAGTCAGTGAACTACGATCTTCAGATTAAAAACGCTGAAAGACAGATCGAGCGCCTATCTTCTGATTTCGAACAGTAGATGACAGTGGCATCAGAGACGATCTAGGTTGACGAGTTGTATAGGTGGAGAAAGTGTAGAAATAATCTATCATGGTTCCATCATGTTCGTCTCTTGAGGAGATTGCTGAGGGCACTTTAAGGTTCTCCTGTGCCGTTTGCCAGGCCTTTAGAACTGATGAGACAACTATTCAGTGGACGAGCTAGCCACAAAGTAACAGCTTTGATTCTGAATCTGCAAGATACTACTACGTAGTAGAGTGACTAAACTAAGCAACACTCTATGGGCGACATTAACCCTTTAATGTTTTAAGAAATGAAAAATAAAGCGAATTGTATAAAAACGAAATAAAAACAATAATCTTTTAGGGGAATCATCATTTTGACCAAGTGTCCGCCTGATCGCCCTGGCATAGTGGGTAGTGCGTCGACTCCTGTGCAGAGGGTGCCAGGTTCGAGTCCCAAAACTGCCAAGTTTTACGTTCCACCTCTTTCGACTCATTGACAATGCTCAAAGAGTATAAGCTTCTCAACTTCGCCGTTCGGTGTCGGCATTAAACTGTAGGTCCCTTTCACTCTCATGAAAGAACAATAGCACGCACAACACGAGTGGTTGCTGAGAAGCAAGGCCCAGGCCCGCCTCGGACTGTCGCTGCACCCAACGATGAACGATCCGCCCGATCAACACTAAACTTACCGTGGTATGCATAAAGCAAAGTGCAAAACGACACATTGTAAGGAAGAATCCAACATGGCCTCCAAATCATTTCTAGAGGAACAATTTCATGAAATCTGGGGATTTACTGTGTATACCCGTGTATGTTGGGTGTTGATCATGTGGGACCGGATTTGGGTGTTAACAGATGAGTGGAATGTCTTCGATTCTGACCGTGTGGTAAAACGGAAGACAATGGAAGGTAGACCAAATAAATGGAATGGATATGAACAAAAATGGTTAGCCGAATCCGCGCTGGGTGGGAAGTCTTGTTTGTTGTTACCCAGCTCCAACTCGGACTATAGCACTACACAAAGAAATAGAAGAAGATATCTCGCAGACCAATAACTTCCACAGAACAGATTTAATATCGGTTTCGTTGATTGATCGTTTTTCCAGAGACATCATGAGATTTCCCAAGATCCAGGGCGTTATACTAGACATGCTAACCACTATTGCGAATGGTTCATGGATGAGGAGTGGATAGAGAGCATCTCCTGGTGGCACAGCTGTCGTATAAATAAAAAGTCAGTTAATTTCTTATTTACTTCAGAGACTTGGGTGAGGTATCCATGATGAATCTCCTTCCCTTCATCCTTGAGTTTGAGTGTGAGTTTATCGTCTTCATGTCAATATCGTATATGCCTCCCAACGTCTCTATAGAGTTATCTCTTTAATGCTGGATGGAATCTTGAAGCGGTATAGGATGGTCTATGTAAAATATCGAATGGCCTTACAAGATTATTTCATAAACTCGAGTTGGCTCGGTTAGGTCAGGGTTTAGTTGATCAGATTAGATCAGAAGGGTTTTTTCTTAAGGGCGCTTCAACTTTTTTATAAATAAAATAAAAACTGATTAAGACATCCAATAAAATGTATTGTGTGTTCAAGATGAAATGTGTTCAAGACGAAAAAAACAATTTTCGACCACTTTTTTCGCAAAAATTGGTAGAAATTCCAAATTTCGCTTTCTATATAGGCTCTGAGTTCATCTATCGTCACAGGCTTGTTGGTATAAACCTATGACTTCACGTAGCCCCAAAGAAAATAGTCTAAAGGCGTCATGGAAGTCAACGACAAGTCGGTCATGCGACGGGTCCCTTCCTTAAAATAATGCGCTCCCCAAAAAGAAGAGATGCCCAAATCTTGAGAACGTAGTGTGAGTGAATGATCTGGGTCCTCTTGAACGGAAGCGCTAGCGGCGGCCATATTTTCTTCTCTGCGCGCAGTTCTTTTTCTCAATGGCACTGCAACATTGTGTAGCGAAAATAAGGATTCAAATTTTTTCCAATAGACGTTGAATTGTTGATGTGAATTGTGATGATTGGAAATGTGTGATGTGTGAAATGGTCTTAATTCTCTTAAAGTTGCTGTGACTGAACGCGAATTTTGGTCATAAATTTCAATAGCTTGCAAACGTTGTTCAAGTGTGTACTGCTCCCTGATGATTTGCCAACTAAATATGAGTTTAAATGTCAAAAAAAATTAAATGGCGTCGTTTACCGTTCCTATTGAAAGTAAATTTGAGCGTCCCTCAAAAACCGTGAATAATGCAGTACATTTCTTCCTTAACAATATTTTTATTTAAGGCGAGGATCCTGCATATAGGTATAATAATAATAAAAATATGGGTGGTGCGACAGTCCGAGGTGGACATGGGCCTAGTTTCTCAACAATCACTGGTTTTGTGCGTGCTATTGTTCTTCCGAACGACGAAGTTGAGAAGCTTTTTTAGACAGGAATACTGTTTGAGCATTGTCAGTGACTCTAAAGAGTTGGCGCCAGGATTTATGAAAGTTGGTAAATTGTGGGTTCGAACCTGGCACCCTCTGCGTAGGAGTCGACGCTCTGACCCACTACAATATTCTAAAAGTCCATATAACGCTAATACCTGAAGCAAGCTTTAACATTGCGACGGAAGCTTGCAGAAAAATTTAAGCAGGCAATGATAGACTTCAAAACTGATTGTAAACTTTCCTTAAGAAAGGCCACGCAACATCTACTTTCATGATCACATTGATCAACAATATTCGTTGGTCCTTCGAGCCGGATTTTCTTCGTTCACACGGTGGATGGACAAGCAACACCCAATATTAACATCCACCGATTAAGTTCAGGAGCTTACGATATGTCAGTATGCCTTCTTTTACTAAAATCTACTTTTTATCTGTCTTTGGTAAAGGAGTCATTTTTATAAAGTTCCCATAATTTGTTCATCTTCTTGGAAGAACATGTGGATCTTGCTATAAGAACTCATCAAATTTAAGGGCCTTTCGAAACGTGAGCAGCTTTTGAGCAGTATTCTCTACAAGAGCTGTTACCTTCTTCCACCAGCCGGGGAACTGACTAATAGAAATGAACCAATGGGCTCGCCATGCACAACTCTGCGAAGGAGTGTATCAGGGATGATATTCGTAGTCCTGGTAAGGATGATATTCTTTGTAACCGATTATTGCCTTAGGCAATTCCACGGCTTCATTTTGTTTCAGTGTAATCGGAAGTCGTTCATTGAAGCCTGTGATCACAGTGATCGTAGTGATCGCTCTCCAGTCAAAATCAGTGCACTTACAACACAACCTGACCACTCCAGTTCTTAAAGCGCTCTACTGAATAGAACCTCACTGCTATCAGTAGTCAGTGACATCGTCCCCCTCAGTTCTCTGGTCAACAGGACAAACAAGTTTTGTACCGAGAGTAGAAAAACCCTTCTTCGAAGATCGAAACTGATATTTAAATAGTCTTCGATCATCATAGTATATTCAACAGACACAAGATTTATATCCAAAGTCAATACATGCGACCCTTTTTTTTATAATTTGCGCGTGCTCAAGGGATTGCTAATACCTTTATGTCAGTTCAAGACACAGCACGGCCGAAGGTTTTAGAGGGAGAAAGGGAGAGGAGGTACCTGTGCACATTGGTCTTAAATATCTGCGGGTTGTAATCTGTGGGAAATATTAGCTTGGGAAGAGCATTCCACATTCGTGCAGTGCGGCTGAAGAACGAGTCTCTGAACTTAACTGTGCGTCAGAAAGTAGGCTTAAGGGTATACTGATGGGCATTCCTGGCGAGACGAGTATTGCGGGTGAATTCATGGAGTTGGCTAGCTCACTTGAGCATCGTTTGTTGAAATAACGATAAAACACGGACAAAGAAGAGACGGTACGTCGATGTTCGAGCGAGTCTAATGACTCTGCAATATTGTTGTCTCCTATAAGTTTTATCGCTCGCTTTTGGATTCTATCAAGTAGGTACAGTGTGGTCTTAGGGGCACCAGACCAGATATGAGCGTTATACTCAAGCTTGGGGCGGATGTACGCCTTATAAATTAAAGCCAAATCAGAAGGGGTGAAATATTTCTTGCATCGATTAAGAAAACCTAAACATTTCGCAGCATTTTTGGCGACCTCAAATATGTGATCGCTCCAACTAAGTGTTGTGTTGATACACATACCAAGGATGGAAAGTTTTACGGTTTCATCGACACAAGCGCTATTCATGGATAATGGCTGATTATGAAGGGTTCGCTTGAGTGACAGCAGACAGCATTGAGTTTTTGAAGCATTGATTTCCACTCTATTGTTTTTTCCCCAGTTAATTATGCTGTCAAGATCGGAATTCAACGTGCTTAACATACGCTGCCGTTCCAGTTCTACGGCCGAAGGGCGGGGTCGGTGGTCTTGGAACGAATATGAAAAGCTAAGGGTGCTGTCATCAGCGAAGGAATGGATTGGATTAGAAGTAGCAGACAAGAGATCATTTATAAAAATGAGAAAGAGTGTCGGAGACAGAACTGAGCCTTGGGGAACACCAGCATTAATTTGGTGGATATCAGACTTGAACCCATCCAAAACAACTTGAATTGAACGGTTCGAAGGGTAATTTCTAATCCATAGAAGAAGAGATTCATCGATACCATAGGCACGCATTTTCGACAAGAGAGCTTGATGCGAAACTCTGTCAAATGCTTTAGAAATATCAAGCGCAACGATCTTGCTTTCTCCTGCACTGTGCAAAGACTGGTTCCACTTTTCCGTGAGATAAGCTATCAGATCACCAGTGGACCTGTCGCGGAAACCATATTGTTGGTCATTAAGAAGCTTCCGCGATTCAAGATATTTCATAAACTGACGATTGATGACCTTAGAAAGAAGGGACGTAAGTGCTATGGGTCGGTACGAGGTGGGTGACGAAGATTCGCCCTTTTTAGGGACTGCCTGGACAAATGCTGTTTTCCATCTGCTCGGAAAGAGACCTAAACAGTCGGACCTTGTTTTTTCCGAGAGATCTTTGACCCAGTTTCCGTTGTTGGCGATTGAAGAAGAAAAGTACGGGGACATTCGTCTAGTCAGACGTTGCATCTACCTTCAAAGTCGCCCACAAGAAGAGTGCTTGGACTCGGCTCCGGGAGAGCCCTTGGCTCCACTCGGTGGGATAGCGTAATAGGGGGGGGGGGGGGGGTACGATTGAGATGGCGCACACAAGTGGAGAATTTAGTGCGTCAAATTTTATGTAGCTACAACTGATCAGTCTACAGAAGCTTGTTTATTGAAGCTGATGTTCACTCCAGACCAGCACCACACAAAGAAGAAAAAGGCGCCTAAGTTAACAAGGTGACATAATAATTGTTGCGAAAGTTCGCAACCGTAGCGGGAATCGACTGACCCGGATGTTGCGTGTCATTAACTTGCGTCTGTTGTCTGGTTGACCCGGTTGAATTTATCCGCCAACCGTTGCAAAACCGACTAAGAAGGAGGAACCTTAAACCGTGAAAAGCGCTTATAATTGCTACACGAAAATAACTGCTGCGTGCTGCACACTTCACAGCGCACGTCAACATTTAAGAACATTACAATGCAAGGGTACGGGACTGAATGAGAATCAGACCCTTGTTCGACCACGATTTTCTCTAAACTTGCCTAAACTAAACTGATTCTCATTCAAGAACAAAATCTAATTCTCCAAAGGTGAAACCCGTCCACGTTAAGTACCTAATTCTGATTAAATCAACCCCCATTAAAGCTTCCATCCACCATGAATTAATTCATCATCTAATTATGTAAATAGGGTCAACGACTAAGCACACGAAAACCCTAATCATTCAAGTAACTTCCCTTGACATGGCCCACTAACAAGCGCTTAACTCCCGGACCGGTGCGCTGTCCAATCATTCCATGTCGAACGAGAGGACAGCTCCACACTTACCCCTTCCTCGTTTTAGTGATTTGATTCGATTTCAGTTAGACGACTCAAGGCATCCTTATCGTTACGCAAATTACACTTGATAAGCTATGATGGCTCCAGTCGCAGAGTGAACGCTCCACCGATAACGTGACATCCAACCGGATGGAATGGGAAAACAATGAAGCTTTGCCCGGCCCCATTTCCCCTCTTGCTTTGGGGCGACTGTGAGGCGATTGCGAAACAAAGGAACACTGCTTGGATGGAATTACCTGTTTAAAAGGATAAACGACTTTGGCTGAAAGGAGTAAGAAATAGGAGACACAGTCAGAGGGAGCGAGCGCGCGTTAAATGGACCAAGAGTGCACTTTGCCACCCGAGGGCAATCCACCGTGCGAAGGCGA
The DNA here is from genome assembly GCA_964034865.1 of Eristalis intricaria. Taxonomy (NCBI): domain Eukaryota; kingdom Metazoa; phylum Arthropoda; class Insecta; order Diptera; family Syrphidae; genus Eristalis; species Eristalis intricaria. Next base: position 87,909,284 of record OZ035875.1, on the reverse strand, counting down.
CGGCGCTAAGGCAAGCTAAGGATCCGCTCTTCATACTCACCGCCAAGAAAGGGGGCCAAAGTTAACAATGGTTGGGCGTCTTTGGCCACGTCTACTCCTCCAGTTCTACTGCACGCTCTGTGCTCCTATTCCGTCGAGGACTTAAAGGATGTTGGCAAAGTTGAGGAGGGATTATAAAATAGGAAGTGGAACTTACGGAGCTACCTCCTCGTGCTTATAATCCCGAACGGATTGAACGGCGGCAATAACAACAAACATTTGCCCAACAACCCTCGACTCCATGACGACGCGATGACCCAATGAACCAACCACCCCCAGGCCCCAGTGCGAGCGCCCAGAACTCACGACTCACGAGCTGCACGGCCAGGCGAACATGAGTGGCTCAGTGGCACAAGTGAGAAACTACCCACCAACTGTGTAGTGTAGTCGTCATGGCGATGTAATTGCAAAACAACTCCGTTGTTTAGCCCCGACGAATGTCTGGATTTTCAACCCCAAGACACATGTTTACCCCGAACCGGCATCCGCCAGCCGGAGCCCGGAGGGTGGCGCAGTGAGCTCACGTTCATCCACCTGGTGATAAAATTTAATTTTCCATTTTTGCAAATGAGTGTGTAACCATCGGCGGCGCGGGCTGTGTGTGGCAACGGTGGTGTATGTACACACGCTCTAGAGCTCTGCACACTCGTGGAATACGAACGTGTGCACTACATTCCGGTGGATTTCAGCGGTGCTTGTGGAGCGTGAGTAGTGGAGTTACATAACAATTCCTTAATTATTATTGCCGGGCATAAAAAACTAGGAATCACGCGAGTTCTTTTTTTTTGTCGGAAGGGCGGACGTTGCCACTGTGTGTATTGGGGTCGGACGGGGGTAGGAGCGAGCGAAAGGGTGTAGATGAATGGAATACATTGTTGCGATGGTGTCTGATTTGTTGGAATTAATTTTGACTTCAAGTTGTACTTGTTATCCGAAAGAATTCCAAGAGGCACCTAAGCCAGACGAATTTTATTGTGCTTTGGAACGAGCACACACACACACACACGCGCGCCCGCCCAGATGGAAGATTAAGTTGGATAACAGCGAGTGCATATTCTGAGAAATGTACTTCATTACGTACTTAGTAGTGGAATAATAATAAAGAAGTCTGATTACCTCGCCGAATGAGAAGGTGCCGTGATTGAAGCCAGGGGGAATGAACCTTAACTCGAGGGGATGTTTCACTTTACTGTATTTGATTCATGCATGAGATTAGGCTTTGGCACTGAGTTGGGAAATATTGCGGTTGGAAGTTGTGTAGATGGACGTTGACATCTGAATGGGGTGAACAGGGTGCCTTTTCGGGAACATGCTTAGCGGAGAAAATTTGTCACGCAAACTTTTAAGCTGTGGATACTAGGGATTTGGCATTAAAGTGTCAAAATGTGTGTCCGCCTAAGTAAGTTGTCAGAGGGATCATAAAATGTGCATATGCAAACTGTCTGTGTGGAACCTGCTGAGGGATGTGTCACTGTACTTAAAATGATGGTATCTGGAGTGAATAAGGGTAGTCTGCCTTCTTCATTGGACCCCTTTCAAATTCTTGTGTCAGACAGGCCTTTTGTGCATTGCTTAAAATTTTTTAATCAGCGATCACTAAACGCACGCAAAATGCAGAATGTGGCGAAAATGGAGGTATTTAATGCCAACCCTAGTTCAGGCTCATGATGTCGCTGTATTTTTTGGTAGAAAAACACATTTGTCCAGCGCTTAACTCTCATGCTTCTATCTTCATACAAAACTCAAACACCGTCCATTTCTCATTTCTAGATTCCAGTCTTATTTCTTTCAAAACAAAAAGTGGAATGCATGTAATTGCTGATATACATTTGAGATGCTTCTTCCAATAGGAAAGAGTCGATTTTGACACATGATGGCGGCCATGGAGGAACAGGTATCTCCAGCAATCCATTTTTACTATTTACATATGTCTATATTTGGAATCATCACCGTAACAGTTGAACTCAGCCACCACCCCCTAACCTAACTTAATTTAACCTGGCCTCAGCATTAATTTCTCCACCACAAGATTGAAGAAAGCGCACAATATCGCCTTACGAAATCGGATGGTGGCTTCGAACATTTCGGATATCTTTGAACCGAACTGCATGATACATTGCATATGATGTTACAGTGAGCGGGGCTAGTTGTAACAAGGGTAAGAAGTAACAGCAAAAAATAAACACTGTTCCAAATTCATAAAAAAAGAAATATGTTCGATTTTCCATACCTTTCTGCTTCAATTGGGAAGATCTGCAAATAGGTGCCGAAAAGAGGCAGTTTTCTTTTTTATTTTTTTGTATTTTTGGTCTCCCTCTGTACTCAAAGGAGACACTATGCTGGCTGTTTTTTTTTATATAATTCTGCTGTGTGTTCAGCATTAAATGTATACTAATGTTATTTTGTGGGAGTTTTGATTTTTCGTAAGTTCTTTTCGTTGGTGTAAAATTCTATTCCGGGGCAAGTTGTAACGTCCACAACATCAACACATTTAACACATTGCTATAAGCATGAGCACTTGTTACCATTCCCATAGGAGCTACGATCGGCTTCTTTCAAACCTGAAAAAATAAGAGTTAATCCGAAAGCGGAACAAAGAAAGAAGAACATTGATAGGAAATCAAGAAAATCAACTAAATAACCAATGTCTACGCCAGGGAATGAATAACCCTTAGAGGAGAAGCAATCAAACAGAGCGAAAAATTGTTAGATACCTCATAGTATGACGAAGTTGAAGAAACTTTGTGCCTCATCTGTTGCAAACCATTTTCTTAAAATTTGTCAGATGAGAAATTTGTGTAGTCTACATTATACAGAAAGTGTTCGGACAAGATGTCTGTCTGCAATAACAATGATTCGTATGACGACTCGTAATATCTTGCATTCTTTTAACTTTTACTTTTTGAAAAATAAATTATCATTCAAAAAATACTTCATATTGCATTTAATTTGTTTCATTTATTTATTTCGTTGAATCTTTTACAATGGTCTACAAGGCCTCTAGCAATTTGCAAAATTTAGTGAGTTTAAGATTTGAATAAAAATCAAGTTAAGATAGATACAGCCGTTTAATAATATTTTACTTTTAACAGGAAAAGAATATTTTTATTAATTTATGTAGTAATATGTTAATCTCATGGCAAGTGTCTGAATAAACCCTTCTCGAACTGCGTGGTGCCGCGAAGACTTCTAATGCAAGTTGGTGAATTGTTCTACTGCCTTATGACATTATCAAGAATTTGACGCTCTGAGTTTCTGCTAGTAAATCTTGTCTGCAATAATATAAAAGAACGAGAAGAATTTTCGAACGTTATATTTTCAAAAAGATAATTTGGTTTTTTATTTATTATTAAATTATTCAATGTTTTTTGTTTATAAGTTTTCAGTTCCAATTTTATTTCATGGTAAAAAGGTATGTAATATAATAATAAGTTACATTGCATCTAATTACTTAATGTACAATTGGGAAAAGTTAATTGATTTAAAGTACAATTTCCTTGTTACAAAGTACCCCGGCCTCTGTTACAACATACAATACTACTGTTTTCAAAATTGTTCGCGTAGAAATGTTGGACGTACATATTTCGCTGGTCTTTTGCGTATTTTGATAATTTAAAGTTCCTAGTCGAAATCGTTTTCTTATTTAAAAAAATGTGTTCACCAACACCGATTTGTTTTATTTTCAAAAAGTGTCAAATTTGTCACATTTCCATTTTGACTATAATTTCTTATTTAAATAAATATGTCTCGGTGTATGCAATGGGACTTCTTGTTTCTGTTACAGTTTAATTACAATTTTTGCAACTAATGAAAACATGACCTGTTGCAAAAATTGAAAAGTAGCAATCATCGAACAGATAATTGAAACAATCTAAAAAAGCTTACAGCTTACTGTATATAAAATTTAATTCTTATAAGAAACAAATCAAATTCATTTCCATAATATGTAAAACTCAAATACAGGTAAATAAATAAATATATATGTACAGTTGCTTTGCATAAGATCACTTGGCAGCAGCTTCATCCATCATATTTTGAATTGGCATCATTTCTTCAATATGGCATACGGTAAAGCATTTTATTACGGCTTATAAATTCACTTTGGGCTATAACTTCTATTTCCGCACCATCACCGGAAACTTCTTCTTCTCGACCTTGTTCGTCTTGTAAATTTTCGGAGAACCATTCAGAGATGTCATCGCTGCCAATATCCAATATGACATCCTTCTGACAAAATTTGATCCCGAATTAAAAGCAAGGGAACACAGGCTTCTTCCTCCCAGTAAGTTAATTTTTTCATAACATTTAGCGATTGTAAACGCATTTAACGTTTTGAAAAAAAAAATATAACGACCCACCGAACTTTATCTAGACGATTAAGGATGTCGTCAACAATTCTCTCTTGCTGTTACATTGCATACTGAAGCGTACACACGCATGTACATATAAGAATTTAGTTAAATTTTTTGAGTCGTAGAAAAGTTGCGAAAATGAAACATTTTCTTTCAATTTGTTGCAAATATCGAAAGTAGGTAACTCTAAGTAGTTGCGTAAATCAAGCTTGTACTGATTGAACTTGTCTAAGTGTTGGTCACGATGTAGGACCAGTCGCTGGACTGGCAAGTGTACAGTGGCACCTACTAGTGCATTGCAAGGTAGCCAAGGTAGCGATCCACTATACGCTACAAAGGACATTCAAGTCGGCAACAATTCAATCGACAAATTTAAAAAATTATAACAAAATTTATATTCTTGTTAATTTTTAGTTTTTGTTGTAACTTTGGCAGATAGAAATTTATTCAAACAAACAGAAACTCGAAGCGGGAAAATTCAGAGAAACGAGGAAGTCACGAGGACATGTTTCAGTGGGGACGTGTCAAGAAAATTACTAAATTTTTCATTTTTCAAATTTTTAATTTTTATTTGAATTTTTTGAAAAATGAGAATTTTTCCAATACATTTTTTTGTTCATTTTTTTCTGGTATGGATAGACACTACATATTGTCGAAGTCCATTCATACCCCTTTCGCATGCATCTGGAGGCAATGAGCTTGCTGATGTCGCGGGAAAGTACAAATCACCATAATATGGGTTACAGTACATACAAAATTTTTGGCCCCGAGAAAGTCGATTAACTGGTCAAATAAGGAGCTGCCCTCCAAAGCAAGCGTAACGGTACGTCTCATCTACTCCTGAGAGAACAATAAAATGCGCATTTCTCACCGCGACCCACCTCAAACTGGAGAGCAGCCCATAGACATTATTGGAATTATTACCATCGAACCAAAATTCAATTCAATTGTCCCATTTTCTCGCCAATCGATGAATACCGAAACAAAACGAGTGACTCAAAGGCACTGAGATCTCAAAGGGATTCCTCAGGAGCTCCCGTTTCCGTTGAGACGCCACCAAAAAGCGATGTTCTTCACTAAATCATCTTAACGACTCAAATTTTATTAGCCTCCCATGCCTTTACGAGTCTCCATGTCCAATTAATTGATTGTAATTGCTTTTTAATTGAACACCAAACACAAACACATCCCGTCAAAGTTAAGGTACCCTTCTCCAGACGCTGCTCAAGTGCACGACCTGGACAAACTATAAAAGGACGACCATTCAAAGACTTCATTTGTCATGGCCAAGGTCAGAATGAAATTAATTAACAATTCAAGTCGTAAATTTGGGTCCAAATAAGAAATACCATCCCAGCGAGACGACCGAACGACGGCGTAGACGAGAACACGAACACGAGGAGAAGTCGAGTGCGAGGCGAGATTGTGTGGATGGGGAATCTAGTGAACTGGTGAATTGGTGGCCAATAAATCGGATCCAGAATTGGGCTCTAAAGAACACCGCGGTACGGTAATCCGCTTCCGATTAATACGCAGCTAAGGCGGCGGCGTCAATCATTTTGATTGGACAATCGGAGTCTGAATTATGGACGTGAGAACTGATTCCAGAATCTCAGACAAAGTGGTCTGGTCATTGAGTTGAGTGAGTGATATCTCTGCGTCATCGAATTAAGTCTCCCCGAGACTGAATAATAATTCTCTCGCGCATATTATTTGGATATCTGTCAGCTGCGCGGTAGTTAAGTAGGTAAGTGTCCCGTTGGCCAGTTGGGGAGAATTCAATGTAATCCGTTGGATCTGTTGGAACTTTCTACACCTGGTCCATGGTGTTTACAGAACACTTGATCGTGCAGCAGCATTCGTAATCCGGCAGTGCAATGGCACTTGCTTGACCTGCCTGCCTGCGCCTGACGGCCAGCCAACTGGTCAACGCTGCGTCGCGTCGATCAACGGCTGTTGCTGGGTAGGCGTAGCTGAATGGATTCGTTAGAATTTCTTTTTTTTTTTGGTTGAAGGAGGGGAACCGGTGGCTGGAGCTATGACTTAATTATCGAACACTGGAGTGACGCAACCCTTTGAAGATTAAGCATCTGATTAGGAATGTTTGCTTGAGTTGGGACATTGTTGTGACCGGTATAAGAACTGTGGGAAATGCTAAGAGTATGTAGTCACCACTCGGTGCATTTATCCGGAATTGAGATATGCCCGACGTCCAAGGGACCAAAGGCCCAACGGTACGTTGTTGTCTCTGTGAAGAGTGTTTGTCGTATAATTTCGTTTAATCGAACGCATTTGGATACCAGTTTAGTAGGTAATTCTACCACAGGATGATGTTGATGTGCACGCATGGCATGAGAATTCTTGGCCCGGTCGTCTGTGGGAGCTTGGCGTTGTGGCTGACGTGTGTTTGTTTACATGTGGGCGGATTAAATGGTGCTTTAAATGGTTTGAATGGAGAAGAAAATCCCTTCATGACACTGTGGAATGTACAAAAGATTGATGCAAAGCTCACTGGTTTTTTTTTTGTTTGTTGTCTCGATGAAACAAAGTGGTCAAGGCACATGGGTATTTCCATGGTCTACGCAACGCTCCGCACAGAGATTAAAGAGGATTTTTTTTACGACACATGCCAGCGATTAATCAAAGCTAACTAAAAACGGTTGCGCGGCCTAGCTGCCTATCAAAAAATTAGCAGTTTCCATTTCGGTTTAATAGAGGTAACCTCAGCTATATTCGGCAGTCATGCGTGCGATTCGTTAATTAGATACGTGGTGGTCCACATCAACGGCCAGATAACCAGTAAATGCAATTTGAAATTATTTGATGTGGTGGCCGAAATGATGGCCAGTCTAATTGGCAGGCTGGCCATATCCTCCGGGTCTGGCTGTGTTTTGTGAATTTGTTCGAAAATTAAATGCATGAAGATTTTAATTAAATAATTGGCAATTGTTTGTTTGATGCCGGCTGAGATTTAAAAAAAATGCTTAAATTAGATTGGAAAAGAGTATGATTTTTTCAATGGCGCTGCAATCCGTAGTGGATCATGAACTACTTTTGTTCTATGTTGCGGAGGAAACGGAGTTAGGACGTCATCTTACAATCACAATTAATTTTAAATAAAATACATTTATAACTAGGAATTCCATAAAATTTGTAACTTAATATATTATTCCTTAATACTAGAGTTCTTCTACACTATTTTTCCCCAATAAGATTCATACGCTTGAATATTTTGTAAAACTTTTTTTTTCTTTTATTAGTTGAAATGACAAAAGCCTTTTTCTTTAACCCTCTAACAGACCATTTTGTTCTCCGATGAAAAAATTCCAACGGAAAATTTTTGAAATTTGTTTGAAAAATGTTAACGACTTACCATAACCCCGCCTAAAAGCGGTGTTGCCGGATAGAACGTTAATTTAAACTGTCTTACTTTTGCAATGATGTTCCCCAAGATTCAATTCTCAGTCCGTTATTTTTTTCAATGGTTATCAATGACATTGCAGTGATGATAGCGACCATATTGTTCAAGCTGTATCGCCAACAAACGATACCAATCCACATGAAATCCAAGAGAGTCCATCCAATGATTCCTGAAAAAGTTTGTTTGCTCAGTGCATATTTTTGGGTGGCTGCATCGGTCTATATTTCTTGGAAAACAACGTTTACTAGGCCATCACCGTCAACGCCGACCACTTAAGGTCAATGATTACGAACTTCTTCTGGCCTGAATTTGATGACATGGCCACCAAGGACATATGGCTTCAAAATAATAGCACTACGAGGCACACAGTTCACGATTTCGCCACATTGGAAATTTTACAGGATTAATTCGAGGGCATGAAGCAAAGACGAGATCGCGCGTTTTGACTCCGTTGGAGTTTTTCTTTTTGTAAGCTCTGAAGTCCCAAGTCTATGCGAATAATCCACAAACCACAGCAGCCCTCAAAGTCAACCTAACTCTATGCCATCGGTCACATTCAGCCTGATTTATTCGAGTCATGGAATATAAGACATTTCGGATGCCCGCCTTCCAGATAGGCCGTCCTTCTTTATGGCATCGATTCCAAAGACTATAAAATGTCGATTACATCCCACACTCATATATTTACAGATGGGAAGCGCTTAATGAAAGTCCCTTTACTTAAGTTATCCTCGTGGAATGGTTGCAGTTTCGTTGCTAAAATAAGCGCCCTTTTGAAAATTGACCAACTGAATGTGGTATAATGATCAATCCTGCTAAAAAACAAAGTTGTCCCATTCACGAAACATCTGTCTTCCCTGTCCACTTTCCGCCAATAGAACCTAACTCAATGACAATTAAAAATGTTATTATTATTATTTCAATTGTGGGTGGTGCGACAATCCGAGGCGGACCTGAGCTGAGCTTCTCAGCAACCACTCGTGTTGTGCGTGCTATTGTTCTTCACGATTGGATGGGACCTACGGTTTACTTCGAACGCCGAAGTTGAGACGCTTTTTCTAGACAGGAATACTCTTTGAGCATTGTTAGTGACGAAAGAGGTGGAACCGTGATTTATGGTAATTCGGGTATCGCACCTGGCACTCTCTGCTTAGGAATCGACGCACTTACCCACTACGCCACGGTGACCCACTGAAAATGTTGCCTGCGTTAAAAATCTTGGAATATTGTCCAATGCTAAACTGAATTGGAGTAACCACAATGATAGCATAGTGCACACGGTTTCCACATCCGTAAGAAGACCTTCTGTCGATCGACTCATAATATTCTTTTAACCCTTTGTCAAAACCCACACCGCAAACACTATTTGCATTCATTTAAACCACAATCGAAACTAGCTTCTGAGAAAAATAAAGAAAATTACATAAAACTCTCACGCAATTGAACCTCGATGCCTGGGTTCGATTCCCGGTACGACCAAAATAATTTTAAACGGCCTCACTCCTTTCGAGTAACAGACAATGTTCAAGGAGTTATAACTGTCTAGGAAAAGCTTCTCAAACTTGGCCGTTCGGAGTCAGCATAAAACTGTAGGTCCATTCCATTCGTAAAAGAACAAAAGCACGCACAACACGAGTGGTTGCTGAGAAGCTAGGCCCTGTCCCTCTAAGGTTCTTAGCGACACCCATATTATATTATCTCTATATATAAAAATTAATATATAAATGATATTTTATTTGCTTTCTGTTGTAGGAAATTCCTTAACAGCGTGTTTCTTGGTTGACAGCTTGACAAAGAAGGACGACAACGAGAACAAGCTTGACAGGCCGGGATCGGTTACTCGCTGGGTAATATCGGGTCGACAGGTGCTGCCAAACTTGCTCGCGCTTCACAATAATATTTATTTAAATTTACCACAATAACTTACTTACGTACAAATATTTGTTTGTTGTTTTTCCTTTATAAACTCTTAAATGCAAAGAGATAGAGCACTGATGTCTTTGGCAACTTTATTCAGAATTCTGTGAAAAAGGTCTTTTCTCATGCACATGTTTATAAATTGATGAGTTACAATTTAAAATGCGTAGCAACTCACACAGCGTACAGTTAGTTATGTAGGTAGAATATCGGAAATTTGAACCTTTCTATAAGATGTACAATTCGGAAATATGAAGGGATTTGTAAGACAACTTTCTTCCGGGCGAACATAGAGCAGTTTTTTTTTAAAGAAAAAAGAATGTTTTTGTACCAAATTTTCTTTTTCGCTGTTTTCTGTTTATTTTTTTGTCTTTTAAAATAAATTTAATAAAATCTATTAAAATAAAATCAAATCAAATAAAAATTTGTTTGTTTCTTAAATAAAATTATATAAATTTAAATAAAATTAAATGTCAACTTGTGTATACGTTCTACCTTGATTTTCTCTCTCCACAACGCAATGCATGTTTCATATCTGTTTATCTTTATAAGATTCTACTCTAGTATGTTTGAGGTGTAGGGATTTAATTTTGACCAGGTATCCGCCAGATTAACACCGAACATACCGGGGTATGCATAAAGCAATGGAAAAAAATAAACAATAAAATAACACATTCTAACGATTACTTTAATTTTACGTGTCTAACTAATAAACAATATTTAGACACACTGACTTAAAATAGTATGGTAAGTGGAATGTTGATCCCAAATGGGCTTGCAAATTTCTCGCACGCTTTTTTTATAATTTTATTTTACATATTCAATATTATACATTAACACAATTGCCTCTCTGTTTGATTTTTTCTCAAGCATCGCGTTTGATACCAAACATGGCGTCCAAATCATTTCTAGTGAACAACATTTCGCGAAATCGTGGGATTTGCTGTGAAGTTCCAGGTATGTTAGATGTTTGCCGTGGGGACCGGATTTGGGTGTTGACAGAAGAGTTAAAACCCTCCATTCATTCTGACTTGATGACACGCAAGCTCATCTTGAACAAAGGGACATTTTGTCTTTCTATTTATTTCCTATGGATATGTGCGTAATTGTATTTTAAAATTCCAAATCTACTCATTAACTCAAGCATATCACTCAAAATTGATGCGTAGTCGTAGTGTCTTGCTGGAAGGTTCACAGTCGAATAGTATTCTGCCCCATGATTGTGGCGGAAATTAACCAGAAGCATCACTTCTTAAATAGCCGTCAAGTTCAATTGGGAGCGGGGGAATAAATGAGCCCCCTGTACCAAGGCATTTGTTACTACTAGTTAGATACAAGAAGATGTGGTCTCTACTCCAGTCATCACTGAAAAAGCAGACAAGTTCCAAGCACAAATTCGAAGATTCTTCTTCCGATTCTTCTCGAAGTAAAACTCAAACATATGGAAGAACCTGACGGATTACATCACCTGTGCATGACTAACCACAATCCACGCGTCTCCTCCTCCTACAACGAAATAACAGCATTTTCTCAAGATATTCAGATCACAGCATACTCACCTCCTTGATCAGCCAGATGTCGGCTACATCGCCCATCACAACACGCGACTAACAACATCACATTGGCAAGGTTCACCAATTTGCTCTCGTCTCTTCAAAAAATCAATCGAAACGGAAATTGTGTAGCGGATAAGGAGGTTCCACTTGAGACCTCATCTCACAGCGCAACGTGCATATGCTGCACACCGTAGCCAAGCAACAAGATCTCCTTAACGGACTTGAGTAATGAGATGAATTAATCTACTCCGCCCCATTTGGCACGTTTCACTGTTATCCTTCCATTGCACAGAGTGGGGGATAACAAAATCCTCTCACTCTTCCCGTCTCTGTTCAATGGTTCGATGAGCCAAATGACGCAATCCCGGCTCCCGAATATTCTGAAACCTCTTATCATGGTTTGCATCACCGCCACAGGTAGCGCAAGGATACAATGGATATCCATTGAATTAATTCCCTCATATCCACTTAATTGAGTCCGTGCGACGACGTGTGGCTAGCACGAGCTCGAGCCCCGCCATATGCGCCTTGCCATCGAAATCGAAACTGAATATCTGAAATGCAAAAAGGACACAGCACAAAGGAATCTTACAACATCATCTTGATGGTGATGAACATCATTTAAACTAACCGCAGCGCGGGACAATGGAATGCAACACACAAAGGAGCGCACGCAACAGACGGACAAGCTACACCGACAAAAAAAGGATCTTCACCTTTGCCTTTTTCACTTTTAAAGTGAAATTCTTGCAGTTCACGGTGCGCGGCAGGATGGCGGATTAAAATGAAATTGGGAATCTTCACTCCTGATGACCAACTGCTGCACGAGCCAGAGGGAACCAAATCTTGAGCATTTACATCGGATCCTGACGGATGGCAGCACCCATAAACATTTAAGATTATTTTCATACACACACGCCTGTCAGGTACTGCGTGACTGTGCCCTGTCTGTCTGTTTAGATAGACAGCTGTCCAAACACAAGACTGCCTTGTATCGCCCGGCGACGGTGTCATCCGTGTCCTCCAAAGTTTCCGTCATAAAAATCAGAAATTATTGCACTCCTCGATTTAACGACATGAACAGGATGTGCACTTCGTCCTCTGAGTCCTCTGAAGCCGGTGCGGCGTCGGATCTCCCGAATGCTCCTAACCGAAGTGACATTTAATTAACCCCGAGTAAGCGTAATTATGCAAATGTCAGCGGATGTCAAACGCACCTACACTCACGTACAGGTGTCTGCGAGTTCACGCAACATTGACTAAATGATTCCCCGGGTCCCGGCCAACGATGCACGCAGACAAACTCAAACAGACGCCTTAAATTAGCAAGTTTGTCATTTAGTTGTTCGCGTGGAAAGGATGTGCCGCTTTGCCTGCAACTAGTTCCGCCGACGAGCGAGTGATTCCTTTTGGCTGTGAACCGTAAAAAACCTCCTCTCGAAAAGGATCTCTGTTCCGCTGCTTGCTGGCGCGAACCTGATTTCGTTTCCTTGCCATCCGCGTCCTTTTTGTATATTCGCCTCCCCTTTCTTTTTCTGAATTTTAATTAAATTGAGTATTTGAACACTTTGTTGACAAGCGAAACGTGCAGTTGAATCCGTTCTGCAGCGGCAACATACTGAGGACATTGTGCCCTTGTTTGAAAGCTTGTATGCGTGCTGATGTCGGAGGTGGGTGGGGGTAAGGAGTAGATATGCTCAGTGATAAGTGCTCGCTGGGATCTCATTGTCGATAGAGAGATGAAAGCATTTTGAGACAACTAGTAGTCTCTAATGGAAAAGCGCGGTAGTACCAGTTAGAAGCGCACCCACATCTGGGGGCACTGAAGTAGAACGCTGGTTGTTGGGTGGGCAGCCACGTAGGATGTGCACTCACTTGTGGATAAGTGAGCCTGGGATGTAGTGCGTTACTTTTCGTTTTGCCTTTTTGCTAGTGCATTGAATGCAAAATGCCCACGGGATGCGGGACGAGCAAGCACTAGGGAAGGCTTCCCGCTCTTTCTAATCAGCCCAGTGAAGCTGCCTTTGATGGTGGCTGATCCTTGGAGTTTACAAAGTGGAACGCCAAACAAAGGAGTGATTCTGTGAAGTGGGTACATTTTGCATTGAATGGTTCGAACACGTTTAGTCGCTTCGTGGGTTTGGCTTTGAGGGAACAGATGAAGATGCAAGGGGCTTAGTAGATGGTGGTCTCAGTCAACAGAAATGCTTTTCTAATGTCTTCAGTGTATGACCAAAACGTAAGAGCAAGGCTACGTGAATAGGGGCAAGAATTATATGGTTTCTTCGTCGACGATCAACTCGTTTTTACAATCATCATCATCGTCATCATCATCTCCTGACTAAAGGAGTCGCGGAGGTAAGGCGCACACGAGAGTTCTCCCGACAACTCGATTCTCCGCCATCGACTCTAACTGACCAGGAGTTATTCCCAAGCGTAATCAGGCGAGTTTCTGGACTACTTCCAGCAACCTCCTCCTGGGTCTGCGGTCATCTTCCTGATGGAATCGCATTCAAGGCCCACCTCGGAAGTGCATTCGTGCACGTGACCAAACCATCGGAGCATAGCTCTTCCCGCTCGAAAAATCAGCTACTCGACGTTGAGTACATCGCGCACTGCCGTGTTTCTCATCCTATCCAGGCGAGCAATTCTCAAATACAGCACGAAGAAATCTCTTCTCAGCGGCTTGTATTCCCGATTTTTTAGGTGAGATTTAGAATAAATACTGACCTTACGAATACGATCTTCCTGATTTCAGATATCCCAAGCTGTGTCAAAACTGACCCAGCTTGACCAATCCTACATTAAGGCTCAGCATTACTCCTCCCATCACTCGTAAAAAAGAACTGGAGATACTAAAACTTCTCCACCCGCTTCAATGGCACTCCACTGGTAGTTCTTGAAATTACCATAACATCAGACGTTCACACATACATTTTTTTTACAAACTATCGCAAATTGGTCTCCCATCAACGTTTTTAAATGCTCTTATCAAGCTCTAAACTGCTAATAAGCCAGCGGTATGGAATGCCAGCGAGCTTTCAGAATGGTTTGGTGTGGAAATCGGAGTAAGACAAGGGTGTCTTCTGAGTCCCCTGATATTAGGCAGGTATTGTGAGAAATACATCTCACAATACCTGCCAGCTGGAATCGTAGTCAAAGGCATACGACCAACGTTGCGGATGTGGCACGATCATGCTATCACGGCACTTTTATTTATTGAAATTGCACTGTGTCACTTAAAGATAGATATGGAAACACGCTTACATCTACGTTACCTTTTGAAAGAGTTAAAAGCTGGTTAAGTTTTGATAAATTTATGTTAGGCTAAACTACCCAGTAGAGAGCCTCCTTAGGTAAAGTTTTGACTTCGTTGCTCTGTCAAAATTAGTTACTTTGATATATGAAAACAATTTTATCTTAGCTTTTCGACAAAATTCATGAGGGGGCGCGCTATTGGGAGGGGGCTCGAATTAGGGTAGTTTACGTTATATATATATTTTTTTCTTTTTGATTTTCCTCAATTCTTCCTCGAATCCAAGCATTTATATTCTGTTCAGTGGTATTCTTTCGAGCCTAACCCGCGGTTAAGACACTTCTGCACTACAATTATAATGAAGTAGAAGTAAATACATTGAGTAAGGTCCAATGTTCTAATGGAGTAGGTAGGTAGTAGGTGGCTTAGATGCACTTGGGCCAAAGTAGGTTCATTGTTCTGCCACGTGGGTTTTTCTGAAAAGAAAGGGGGGGGGGGGGATGGGCTGGCGTTTTTATGACGAAAGTCAGCCAGTTTTGTCGATGAAGCCTAATAGCGATGTGATTCATGTCTCTCTCAGTGCGGCTAGCTAAGGCAAGTGCCGGGCAGTTGCAGAGAAGGTGTTGTACACTTTCCTATTATTCCTCGTCTCGGCAACTTCTGCAGAAATCGTTAGAAAATAGTCTAAGTCTTTTCGCGTGTAACCCCAATATGCAGTGTCCGGTAATTATACCCACTGCCGCGCTAACTTTGGGTCTTTTTAATGATATCAGACTAACAGATATTTTGGGATCAAGACTGGGCTTTGGTAAATTGGCACGTGGTTTTGGTTTTGGTTGGGTTTGTTTTTTGGCATGCTTTGTTTAGTGCGTTGTAACTTAAAGGAAGCTATAGGAGTCCCTAAGTTACAGATGGATCCATCATCTGGCAGTGTTGTGGCAATTGTATACTATGCAGCTTGTAGAGGTGGGAAACTGTCGACTGCACTATCGATTACAAAGTTTTTTTTTTATTATTATTGATAGTGATTTTTGAAAGCCATTAATTGTCAAACAAAATGTCTACATTGTTAAATTTTTTTTTTAAAGATGCAAATTCCGATCAAGAAAGAAGAGGGCAAGAGATTCAATGAAAGGAAAATCAATTCCACTTTCTGGAATTATTTAAAAAACAATTCTAATGGCAATTAAATACTAGCTGGAATACAAACAATCTCTATGCATTCAGTCAGTCGCTTTTTTTAAAGGGCAGTAAAATACGAGCCCTAGTCTCAGCTAGTCGTGTATGCAATTATTCTGTAGCGACTGGCGTTGATTCTGAGCGGCGAAGTTGATAAGCTTTTTCAACTCTCCACTGGTACTCTGTAGGTTGCAGCGAGCAGGAGTTCTTGAAATTACCATAACATCAGACGTTCACACATACATTTTTTTTTTTTCATACTATCGCAAATTGGTCTCCCGACAACGTTTTTAAATGCTCTTATCAAGCTCTAAACTGCTAATAAGCCAGCATAGTCAGTGACTCGAAAGATACATGCGAAAGATCTGTCGCTATCAGCGCCAGCGTATACGTTCACTAATTCACTACGCCACAGCGAGGCGGAAGACCCGACAAAATCAATTTTTGTATTTTTGTTTGTCCTTTATAGATTCTTAAATGGTAAGAGATAGATGTCTTTGGCAACTTTGTTCAGAATTCTGTGAAAAATGTTGAATCTTTTATTTACTAATTTTTTTTCATGCAAAACTTTTTGATATAGCAATGCGCGCCGCTACATCTAGTTCTTAAATAGAAACATTATATTATGACTATCGATAGTCACGCATAAACTATAGATTGGTATCGATGGCAGTGGCTATCGATAGTCTAGCAGCTTGTAAAGGGGGGTCAAACCATAATGCACGATTAAATGACTTAATTTCACATTCCTTTGTTTCAGAGTCTGTCAAATTCTACCATGGAAAGGTACACCATTGAGCAGCGCGTTAAGATTGTTGAAGTCTTTTAAGACATTTGGCATTCGAATCAAAATGCATTTCATGATTTTTTTGGTCAGTATAATCGACCAAATGTGTCCCCAAGCGGTAGAAGTGTGAGCATATTTCAGCAAACCGGGCTTGTAGGAAATGTGAAAACAGCTGTGCATGCCGAAGCATCCACAAAGTGTGACAGTTTGGTGAGGTTGGTGGCCTACTTCTTCGAGAATGAGGTCGGCCACGCAGTTACCGTGAAAGGTGTTCGCTATCGTGAGATGAGAACTGACTTCTTGTGGCCAAAAATTGAGGATATGATACCTGGACGACATGTTCTTCCAACAGGATGGTGCCATGCAGCAAACGAAACAACGGCCTTTTTGCTCCAGAAATTGAATGGCTTATCTCACGTTGGACTTCTTTCTTTGGGAATATTTAAAAAAATAAGTGTACGTCAATATACCAAGAACAATTCAAGAGTTAAAGGACGAGATAATTCTCAGAGTCTCAGTCTCAGAGTCATTGAAAATATGGACTATCGGATAGAGGTATGCTACCGAAGCCATGGCGAGCACTTAACCGATATTTTGTTTCACACATAATTGTCATAGATCCTTCTATCATAACAAAAAATATTAAAATAAAAAACTTTTTGTTTTATTTACAATTATCATCACGAAGACATGATGCATTTCCTTCGTTTCTGCTCCATGCTGAAGGACATTCGACGAAAGTACTATGGAATCGACTAAATGATGATGGATAAAGTAATACTCAATATCGTCGAAAATAATTGTCCTATCTCGTTAGACATGATACCTTTTAATCTTTAAATTGAAATAATCGAGTACCTTACAATACAACTAAAGAGCTAGTGAAAGCCTCTACAGTGGGCCTCGTGAAATGTGACTCTACTTTTCGGCACGCTCCAGTGTTCGCCACTAAAACCACTCTTTATTGATTACATCTGACAGGAAACGCGTACAAGCTTTATTATCCCCATTTTGTGGGAAAAAACTAACCGATGAAGGAGAAGCAGTCACTTTTGACAAATCACCTTCCTCCACACACTCATGATGAAAATTAAAACGTTCGGTCCTTGACAAATGGTTACGGTGAAAATGTTAAGATATTTTACCCGAGGATATGGGGGAATAAACTATACACATCATTACTATCCTTGTCCCCGTTCATGACCCGTAAGGGATTACATTCACTACATCCCGAGAAGGGTATTAGAACAGGTCTAAGCACAAATTTGGGGAAAATCCCTAATGGCAGCCATAAATTGTCAACACCAGACCCCCTGGGCTGTTGGCCAAGCCGACAAATGCCCAATTATCCGAGCGTATTGCAAATGAAAAGAAAATCGCCTCGAATAAGCTTCCATCCGGACGGACATTATTTTTAATAAAAAAAAAAAACAATCCTCGCAAAACAAAACCAAAAATACAAACAATTCACAACTCGCACCGAAATAAGCATGCCCTCGCATTCCAAATAATGTCCTGACTTTGAACGTGATTGATGGCTCAATTAAAGCATCCATTACATTCAGGCCTGTGTCTACATTGCCCCAAAATGTATCAAGTTTCCATGCGAAAAAGCTCACATCTGACTTGGCGCTGCAACAAAACAGACCCTCCTGTCCTGCTGGTGCCGCCGCCGCCGCTAGGAAATGGGGTCTATCAATCAACATCAAATCAAGACGAAATGGATTCGATTCGTAGTTCCATTCCCTACCGCCGTGCCGTCCATTCTAACAGAAACTGATCGGCTTACTGTACGGTAATGAGTAACTATTTCTAGATGGAGCTCCTCTGCATGGGCATCGCTGGACGTAATTAGTGGGAGAACTGCCTACCTCTCGGAAGATGATGTAATTACCGAAATGTCTCCTGCAAATGGAAATTCATGGACAAAGGGATGGCAGTCGCACGTAAGCCGAATGGGAGTAGACGAAACGAAAATCTGACGATACAGCACAAAAACTGCACCGAGCAGTAATCCTTTGTGTCCATTGAAGTACAAAGTGGAAGATACAGTTTCACAGTCACTGGCTCTGTGTGCGCGTGGACTCTAGAAAGTAACAACCGCACAGGAGTCACGAGCAGCCAACGTTGAATGTGGAAAGGACACACAGAAAGAACTAATTACTTTCCACACTGGCAATAACTCTTCGTGCAATGTCCTTTCGGCGCAACGAGGAAGAGGCTGTTCTGGAGTAAGATACGGAGGACCTATATCGCGTACCTCCTTGGGGCAGACATTTTGCGAGCATTCCACATAATTGCACAGTAGATCTTATCCCGTAAGCACTGCGGTTAATATGACCAAACTGCCGTATAACGAGCTGGCCCTCCACCAGTCTCCAGGCCCCAGTGCCTGGGCCGTATTGATACATACAAAGGCGGTTTTGGTTATGCTCGGGGAATGAAAACTGTTGGCCTGATGGACAGCAACGGCTTTTTAATGAGCTCTCAGGATTCCGAGAATTTCCACTATGGAGTGGCCCCCAGTGATACAAGGACTGCCAATGGGACTAGGCAGACACTCCCTCCCCGCCTATCGATTGCTTGTTCGGGAGAATGCTATAGTGCTGCCGAATAAAGGCCCTTTCATGCTGAAGTGCCGGATGAAATGAACTGGATTATAATGAAATGGCCACTTGTCGGTATGAAAGTGGTTGAAGGGTGTTCCTATTGAAAATGAATTGATAGTGGGTGTTCAGTGGGCATGTGGGTTAGAGGATTGCCAGCTTGGCTTCAAATTGACTGGGGAATGAGCTTTAATTTTGATTAAGGACTGTGGGATTATGATATGCAATTTTGCCCAAAAAGTGCACTGCATTTGAATTTGAGGAAGTAAAATGATCTATTCGAAAGTTTTTGTTCGTAAATATTCATGCTCCTGGCACGCTTTCATTTTTTTCTACTTCACTTCGCTAAGCCTAAGGATACCCCAACAATTGTAAGAGAGGCGCTTAAGACTTGGTTGAACGATGGGAAATAAGGCCAAAGCTGATTATTCAAGGATAGTCAAATCTATTTATTTTCGTCGCGCGTTCCCAACGTGTCGTAGTGGAAGCATTTACGGCAAATGAAGAAGAGGCGAAGCGAGCTGGTCTTAAGGTCAATAAGGATGAAACCTAGAAATGCTGTCAACCAAAAAACGATCCATCACAAACCGACACCACATAGGACATAATATTAAGATCGACAGCTACGATTGCAAGTCTACTTCGGGGCAAACGTAAAGTCCACAAACGTATGTGGAGTGGTGTTACTTCGGTTTGTCAAAACCACTGACGTCAAAACCCCTGACTCGAGGGACTAAGATCACGGTCTACAAAACCCTTATTTTGCCAGTCCTGCTATATGGAGCCGATAGCTGGACGATAAGCAAAACTGCGGAGCTGATTCTTGGTGCCTTCGAAACAAAAATTCTACGTCGGATATCTGGTCCCGTCTGCGAGGAAGGCGAATGGAGGAAAAAACACAACCGCGAACTCTACGAGCTGTGTAGATGTGGATGTAGTCCGGAAGGCAAAGATCCGTCGACTGCCCTGGCTCGGCCACATCGGGCGCATGGACAATGCTCCAGCAAAGGGGGTCTTCGAATTCGAGCCTCCTGGTTCGAGAAGCAGAGGAAGACCGAATCTCCGGTATAAAGAACAAGTAATCGCGGATGCAAGACAGCTTGGTCTTGATGACTGGAAGCAGCGTGCACAGGACCGTCAGTAATGGAAAGCAGCTATCGCACAGACTCGGGCCCTAGAGGCGTCGTCATCCTAATAAGTAAGTAAGTAAGTCAAGTTGGATATTCTTCCTTAGAAATGCTGAGCAAACAATAATGTCCAGCTGCGACAGACCAGTAGACAAGCAACAATCAACTCCAAGTATTATGTCACTGTTCTCTCGAGAATGGGCCTTTAATTCTTTCGCCAATTTGGTACATTCCAAAAAAAATATAACATTTAAGAGGGTTGTAGGGGCGGGGGGAGGGGGGGGGGGGAATCACACTATTACATTATGAAAAGGTAAAGTTTGTGAGATTGTTAGTACTCAACCAATTTTGAAAATATTTTCATCAGTAGAAAGCTACAGTATTTATCCGTATATAATGAACAGAATAAGATACAACCCAATATGGAACCTTGCGGTACACACGCACGTCCATTCCTTCTGAAAAGCTTTATGAAAACTTCACGTTGTAGCTCCATTATCGAATTTATCACCCAAGCAGATCAACAACTTTACCAAAAGCTTTTTTTAGAACAAACTAAACGCTTGCGTTATCAAGCATTTTTTCCTTGGGCCACCTACTGATGCCATTTAAGCGAACTCGATATCTTAGTATTTCACCTTGCCGAACCAGGAGACATGAATTCGATACATCTTTTTACACCGGAAACTCGATGTCTATGCGCTCGATATGGCCAAATACATTTAGTGAAACCCATCAGTGTTCCCAACCATTGCCCTTGAGCAACTGTGGTGCGTATCCTAAACAGATAGAGACATCAAAGCTTTCTTATTTCCCCTCTTATTTTCTGAGATAAAGGAATACTAATTGGGTGAATATTTGTTGGCGATTGGAGGTTTTTTGGCTAATGGAGCATGAAATGTCCACTTTCAGCAACACGAGAAGAGAAGCGTTTTCGTATAGCGAACAATATACCCCAAACAAACCAAAGACAGCAAAGTGTAGCGAATTCGTGGTCTCAAGTTCCGTAATTTTGTTGAAGTTATTAAGCCCCGAAACCAGGACACGACTGGATGGCGCGATCAGTTGAGTGTCTGCCCCTGGATAGCGGGCTCCCCGGTTCGAATCCCAGTGAAAGCAAAGTTAATATCTGGTTTCCAAATCTGGTCCAGTCACCATTTGCGTTGGGATCAAATTAACGGCACTATCACTGGACTAGTCAATCAGTATGAATGATGGTCCATGATGGTCCATGGTCTAAGTGTGCTGGTGAATGCACTATTAGCGCCCTACCTAACCTAACCTAACCTCCGAAGCCGTGGCGTTGTGGGTATGTGCGTCGACCTACATATACTCAACTTAACCAATTTGCCTGGGTTTCTCGGCCGGTACTACCTACCCATGTCACTGACAATGCTCAAACTTAGGTGTTCGGAGTCGGCATAAGACTGTAGATCCCTTCCACTCATGAAGGAACAATAGAACGTTCAACGAGTGTTTGCTGATAAGTTAGGTACTGGCCCTCTACGTGATGTTGCGTCACCCATATTATTATATTAAAACCCCCGAAGCGTGCTCAAAAGTCTGGATTTTCCTATCCTCACTCAAAGTTTGCTTCACTTGACATGATTAGAATAACTTATTTTTTCTATTCCCAGCATCAGCTCTAGCTCCACAAAATGTTACTGACCATAAGCCATTCATTCAGTTCGTTAATTAACAGCTTTATGTACAATTGACAATTGGTCGCTCTTGGTTATAGACTTCTGCAATCCATGCCGTTAAGAACAACTACACCGCGGCAAGGATAGATCTATTGTATCGGAAGGATGGAGTTAAGTCAAAAGAAGTACTATTCCTCATGAATGATAGTAAGTCATTTGACTAACTCCATTGAAGTGAGTATTTCCGTATGGAAGATACGTTTCCTTAACCAGATTAGTGCAAGACATTCACACAAGATGTGTTCAAAAGTCTCGCCCTCTTCGAGGCAAAGCCGACAAACCTTGTCTTGACGCAGGTTTAATTTATTGAGGTTATAATTCAGGCCGCTGTGACCGTAAGTAAGTTCGCTAGAAATCTTATGCTTTCTGTATTAAGATAAAGTCTTTCTTTATATTGTCACATACATATTATACAAATGTAACGTTAGCAACTAGTGTTAAAAGGCATTTATCAGCACACGTGATGTTTTGTCAGCAAAACACCAATATGCTGACAACGCCTCACAAGAGAAATGTATTATAAAGGAATAACGGCTCTTTCATCGTCTTTGGTGTAAAGACGATAGATAAGAGCCACGCTATTGTTACACCTTCTCTTTTTTTTTTTTTTTTTTTTTTTAATTCATTTTTATTATTTAATTCATAATAACTTACATACTAGACAAAAATGCTTAAAACTAGTTAGACGAACAATGTTTTTATTTCTAACTTACTGGCCCTAGGCGGGCACTCTAAGCTAAACTTAATCTTAATCTATGTCTTTCGACCTAACCTAACGAATAAAATATAAATGGAAATTTAAAAGGAACACATTACTGTTAAGAAAAAATAGAAAACTTAACTACAGGACGGTTTTTATAAAAACTTACAAGCTAACTTACATTCTACCTTAAAATAAAACTTAATAACTAACTTAAGCTAACCTACGTATATATGCATATACACATGTATATACCCATATGCACATGTTTATACGCATATATCCTTATTATACACAATGTATGCGTGTATCGTCATGTATACACATATACATTATTATTATTATTTTTTTTTTTTTTTTTTTTTTTTTTTTTTTTTTTTTATTTATATATATATATTTTTTTTTTTTTTTTTAATTTACACCTTACTCTACCTTAAAATATACTACCCTATTCTAAGTACGTCGGCCATAGGTTGCAGCTAATAATATAAATATTTATATTCAATACACTGCAAGACATGAAACCGACTGGTCCCCATGCGGGGGTCTGAACTAAAACCTTTCTAACCGGGGTCTAAAGGATTCGAGGAGGGAGTTCCCTCGCTTCCCAGCCACCAGAACTTTTGGTGCTGCATTGCAACTTCTCGAATGTCCCGCCTGGATACCGCCGTACTGAACCGGAGGAGACCCTCCTCAGCTCGTTGTGCGACGGAACGGTCGTGGTTGAGTCGCCCATCCACGGTTGATCTGGCGACGTGGTAGATGAGCGGCACCGCATTTACATCTTGTATCAGACTGTGCTTATCTAGATGGAGAAATGCTTCTGGGGGGACGAAGCCGTTGTGACGTACCCTTTCGTGGTATAATGGATTGGGGTAGTAAGCCCCCGAGATCAAGTTATTGACCGAGTTCATCGCTCTAGCAGTGTGACCTCGAATCAACTTCACCAGGAAATTGTCCACTCTTATCAGGTTTGCCCTGTTGTATAAGACCTCATTGGAATAGTATTTTATGTACTGGGACTCTGGAGTTCGATAAAGGCGAAGGCAAGCTCTAAGACAAGCCCTCTCGAACAACCGAATCCTTTCCATTAAGCTTGCACTCACGTTGAACCACACGGGACAGCCATAGGTGAGCATTGGCCGGATAAGCGCCATGTAGCAGATGACCTTCACCCTTGCATCGAGTTGGCTGTTGTAAAACAGTCTCTTTGTAAGGGCAAAAGCGCCTCGGGCTCTGGCCAGAGCAGCATCTACATGTTTGTTAAAATATAGATACTGATCTAGCCAGATCCCCAGGTATCTGACTACAGTCTTTTGCGCCAGTGGTTCCCCGTGTCTTCCAACGATTGAGAACTTTCGCCAATTCTTTTTCGTATCCGCCGAGGCCTTATACAACGGCGTCCTGAACAGAATGGTTTCCGACTTCTGAAAGTTGATACTCAACTTCCAGTCATCGCAACTTCTCATGAATGAATCGAAGTCACCCTGCGTGAGGGTAGTGATTTCCTCGATCTTTTTGCTTGATCTGTACACGATCAAGTCATCGGCGTACGCAATTGCATGAGAAAGAGAACTTAACAGATCACTCAAGTAAATGTTGAACAGGATCGGCGAATTAACGGCACCCTGTTGGAGACCATTTTTTACCTCAAATATACCTGTGGAGGTCACGTTGCCATTCTTGACTACGAACCGTCTACCGGTAAGCATGTTACACAGTAGGTACAGCAGTGGTTTGCTAATGCCTAGCCGATTGAGCTTGTAGAAAAGACCTTCTAACCATACGGTGTCGAAGGCCTTCTCCAGGTCAATCAAGCAGGCACCCGTACATTGTTTCTGGCTCTTGTTCCATTGGATATCCGACACCAGTTTCGACGCGGCATGAATAGTGTCATGCCCCGCTTTGAAACCGAATTGGTTATCCGGAATTATATTTTTGTCCTTAGTCCAGTTGATCAGAACTCTATTTATCACTTTCTCGAATACCTTGCTGATATTCGGCAGGAGACTTATAGACCGGAGGTTGCATGGATTCGAAGAATCTTTTCCTCTCTTGGATATGGGTTGCACAATAGCCGTTTTCCAATGCTCCGGATAATGTGCATTATTCAGAGCATTGTTAAATAGGATTGTGTACATATTAACCACTTCCAGGGGGAGGTGTCTTAGCACAATGTTGGAGATCCCGTCGATTCCAACAGACTTTTTCTTCTTTAATGATTCGAAGACCGCTTGGAGTTCTGTCTTCGATATGAACGGGGGTTGAACCCCTTCGTCGGCGATGGCATTATCTGCCATGTTATCATCATTGAACACGACAAAGCCAGTGTTCTCAGATCGCCATTGTTGAATGTCTTCTCGAAGTTGAGAGTTGCTAGCTATTACGCGGTTATCCAAGTCGTGGTTCGGGCGAACGCTCTCATTCACCTTATACACTTCTTGGAAGACCGCGCCTAGTACCTCCATTTTTTCTTGCGGATCTTCGACCGCAAAGAAGTTATCGTCGAGTACAGCGTTATCTGGATCAATACCTGCTGTAGTCAGTATTTGTTCGTTGTCCGTCGTTCTGGGGAGCTTAAGACACGGAAGATCGCTAGATTTCCTTCGAAAGAATTTGTTTATTTGCGGGAACATGCTCGGGTTGTTAGATCTAACAGCCCGAATCTTATCATTCCAGTAAGAATTAACAGAAAGTCTGTAATTCTGGGCAATTAATGTCTGAATGTTCTTAATTAGCGATTTCAGTGTCCTAACTTCCTCACTACGTCTGTCAGTAAACCGCCTGTACAAGTTTTTTAATCTTGTTAGGAGTCTACTTTTTTGCTGGTGTAATGCGTCAATTGTCGCATTGCGGTAAATGTCTTGGTTGTTTGTACGTATATACCGTGGTATCGTGCTGTCCATCGTTCGTTTGATTGTCTCGTCCAATTGAATTAGATACATGTCAATCTCTTCGTTTGACAAGTTTCTATTGGACGGTATGTGGAGCTCGTTCGAAGAGAGTGCTCGCGTCATTTGTCTGGAGAAGCGTGTCCATCGAGCCCTACTGTAATTGTACGGGTACGTTTGAACAAACTCTCCTAATTCCGCAATATCGTTAGGGATCTTGATTTCGGCACTGAGTCCGCAATGGTCACTGAGATACACGAATGTGTTCAAACAGTTTACCGTTTGTGCGTCTGTGTCTGTCAGCTGCAGTCTTGCGTCTAACAGCAGTAGATCCAGATAAGAGCCTCTCCTGGGGAACGACGAGATCTCTGTTGCCTTCAAATCCAGTCTATACTCGACACTGTGCAAGCAAAACCAGCTGTAAAGCTGGTCCCCTCTGTTATTGGAAACCATGTTCCCCCAATATCCATGTCGGGCATTTAAGTCCCCGGCCAAAATGAAATAGTTCTCCTCCGAGTCCAGCCTCAGACATCGAAAGAGTGAATCGAGCTCTGATATAGTTGTTCTGGAACTAGGGTTGCCAGAGGAGTAGACCGACACCGCATACAACCTCCTTCCACTGCGGAGCGAAATGCACACGATGCAGGCCTCCAACTCTTGAAACCTTCATACTTCACTACTATACACTACTTTATGTTTAATATTATTTTTAATGAAGATCGCAACACCGCCTCCACCACTGGAATTGGGCCGGTTTCTTCTAATAACATTATAATTACTGTGCTCCAGTATGCCTGTCCGAGTTAGCTTGGTTTCGCTAATCAGCATCAGCTCTGGGCTTTGGTCATCCAAAAGTTTATAGAGCTCGTTTTTTCGAGGGACCCCTATCAATGAATTTGCATTCACTGCAAGGATCTTGTACGTGAACTCGTTCGTCTGCGCAGCCATTAAAACGGTTGACGTGGTTGGCTCTGCAGGAGCGCCAAGATTTGGTCTACCCGCTCCTCTAACCGATCCATACGCCTTTCAATGGAGGATTTCCAATCCGGCGTTGGATCGTGTGCTCTTGGCACTGAAGGTTGCGGCACTACCTT
Source organism: Eristalis intricaria (assembly GCA_964034865.1). Taxonomy (NCBI): domain Eukaryota; kingdom Metazoa; phylum Arthropoda; class Insecta; order Diptera; family Syrphidae; genus Eristalis; species Eristalis intricaria. Next base: position 87,882,656 of record OZ035875.1, on the reverse strand, counting down.
CGGTAGTTGCTGCTTTTCCGTATTCCTCTGACCGGACACCATTTGGGCGAAGGTCATTTGAGGAGTTACGGGTATGGCTGCCCCGAATGGATTTTTCACTGGGGGCTGCTTCTGCAGAGCCGCTTTTGCTTTGCGTTCCTGGAACTTAGGGCAACCCCGATAGTTAGCGGTGTGCCCCGCGTTCCCGCAGAGTACGCACTTGAGCTGACTCTTGTCAGCTGCTCCTTTTTGCCCCAGAGAACAATTCTCCGCATTGTGGTCCTCGCCGCACTTTACGCATCGAGGCTGCATTTGGCAGTTCGACGCGGCGTGCCCGAACCTTTGGCAGCGGTAGCATTGCACAATGCCATCGCGCCTAGTTATACTTTCCCATTTGCATGGACAGAAATCTAACTTGGTGATTTTCTTTAGATTGTCTGTTTTACTTGTGGGAGACAGCTGAACTATGTAAAAGGGCAATTTCCGCCCCTCTTTCCGTGCCTTAACAGTGGAGAAGGGCTTGACCCCGACGAACTCGACACCGTCGCACACTTGCTCTTTGAGCAGTTGGAAGACCTTCTCCGCTTCCAGCGGCCAGGAAAGCTTTAATAGTTGGGACTGAAGTTTTTCGCCTTTTGGGGTGAAGGAGAAAAACTCCATCTCCGAAACCTTTAGACACCCCTTAACCTTAATATATTGTTCCACTGTATTGCAGTGGATTGAATATTTTTCATAACCTTTGTCTTTACTTATAATAAAATTACCTGCACCTATGGCCCGCTTGCATACTATTGCTGTCTGCTCTACGTCCGGTTTATATAATTTTATTGGCGGCACTTTTTCCTTTCTTTGCTGCTGCTGTTGCTGATGTGCTGCTGGCTGCTGTTGTTGTTGCGCTGGTGTCTTCTGCTGCTTCTTTTTCGTTTGTGCTATTGGCGCTTGTACATGATTGGTTGTACTGCTTTTTGGTGGTTTTGCTGCTGGCGTTTTATGTTGCTGAGCAGCTGCCTGCCTTTGTTGCTGCTCTGCTGGCCGCTGATGTTGCTGCTCTGCTGTCTGCTGTTGCTGTTGCGCTGTGGGCCTTTGTTGCTGTTTCTGCCCATCTTTGTTTTTCGTCATCTGCTGTTGGGACATTTTCTCCTTGTCTAGCTTCCTTCTTGCTAAAGTCCGCGCTCTCAGCTCTCTTACTTCATGGAGAAGTTGCTGCATCCTCTCCTTCATGTTTTCAATTTCGTTTTCTTTGAACTGCATGATTCTCTCCAGTTCATCCTCAGTGTCGGAGGGCAGAGAATCAAAGCTGTTGCTGCTGATGGCAAACAGCCCTTCTCCTCCGTCGGAGACGTATTGTACCGTCTCTTCTCCTTCTTCTCCAGATTCCGCTGCTGATGTGCTCGACGCCGCCTCACTCTGCTCTTCCCCCTGCAGCTCTTCGGGTAAGGCATTAGTGTTACGGCGTTTCGAAATTTTGGGAGACGTTTTCTTCCTCCTCCTTTTTACTGCGCCTTCTGTAGACACAGTTGTCTGGTGGCCTGACACTGCCACCGGTTTTTGCTGGTCATTGCCCGCTTCCGAGAGCGCGGACCGCTCTTGGTTATCCATTTTCCGCACTCACTGACTTGAATAAATGTTTATGCGAATGGAAAGAAATTAAAAAAAAATCACGATTTTGTGTCGTCCCCAGCGGGGATTGAACCTGGGTCTCACGCGTCAAGAGCACTGACCCTTTTTTTTTTTTTTTTTTTTTTTTTAATATAATTTTATTCAATTTATTCTATTTTCTTACTTGCTAGACAAAATTACTTAAAACTAGCTTAACTATCTTAAGAATTACAATTGTTCTTAATACTAACCTACTGACCCTATGCGGGTACTCTAAGCTAATCTGATCTATGTAATAAATGTGCCTTTCGGCTTAATCTACGTTTTTTTTTTTAGTCATTAAGACAATCTTTTATTTTTCATTTGCCAAGAAAACTTGTAAAAACTTGGCTAAACTTAACTACTTAAACTACCTTATTCTAACTTAATTACTATTTATTACTAACTTAACCTAACATAAAACTTAATACTATCTTAACTATGTCCGTAACAGTACGGACACGTGCACCAGGGCGTATATGTTGTGTATATGCATAACATATATAATTTATACGCCGTGATGCACCTTTTTTTTTGTTTTTGTTTCATATGTATATTTTTTTTTTTTTTTTTTTTTTTTGGGTTTTTTGTTTTAATTTTTTTTTTTTTTTTTTTTTTTTTTTTGTTTCTCTTAAAGCTACCTTAAAAACTATGTAAGCTGGCCACTATGGTCAACTACCTGATCCTGTGGAAAAGCTAGCGGTGGCGGAGGCTGGTTTTGGTGTAACCACCAGTAAAATTGCCGTTCTTTGGCAGACTCTTTCCTATCTCGAGCGGGGATCGCTCTACTGAACCGGAGGAGATCCTCGTGGGTGCGAACGACATCCGGTTCGTATTGAAGTCGCCTATCCACTGTTCGGCGTACGACATGGAAGATGATAGGACATCCTTGTAGATCCTGTATTAGGCCACTTGTGTCTAGATAGAGGAATGCTTCGGGAGGAATAAAGCCGTTAAGGCGCACCCTTTCATGGTACATACTATTGGGGTAGTAAGCCCCAAAGATCAGACTGTTGGACGAGGTCATAGCTCGTGCAGTGTGCCTTCTGATTAGTTTAATAATAAAATTATCTACCCTATTCACGTTTGCCTCGTTGTACAAGACCTCGTTAGGGTAGTACTTCTTGTACTCAGACTCGGGTGTGCGATACAGACGGAGACAGCTCCTAAGACACTGCCTTTCGAACACCCTCATCTTTTCCATCTGGGAAGGACTCACGTTGAACCACAATGGACAACCGTACACCATAATAGGCCGTACTAGGGCCATGTAGCAGATTACCTTCACTCTGGTATCAAGTTGGCTGCTGAAAAACAACCTTCTTGCCGCAGCAAAGGCTTTTCTGGCTTTCGTCAGAGCAATATCTATATGTTTGTCAAAATACAGATATTGATCCAGCCAAATGCCTAGGTATCTAACTACACTTTTTACAGCTAACGGCCGACCATGCGGGTCAACTATGCCGAACTTACGCCAGTTTTGGAGCGTATCCCGCGATGCCCTGTCCAACGGGGTTCGGAAAAGACTAGTTCCGCATTTCTGGAAGTTGATAAGCAACTTCCAGTCGTCGCAAAATTGCTGGATTTTCTCGAAGTCACGCTGCAACAAGATGTTTATTACCTCGACCTTCGGACCTGATCTGTACGCAACTAGGTCGTCGGCGTACGCAATTAAGTGCGGCATGGAACCTATAAGATCTGCAGTGAATATGGAAAACAGGATCGGGGAACCAATGGCCCCCTGTTGCAGACCGTTTTTAATGTTAAAGACCGTAGTGGAAGTTACGTCACCATTTTTCACAACGAACTTTCTACCTGTTATCATGTCATAGATCATGTATAGCAATGGTTTACTTATGCCAAGCCTGACCAACTTGAGGAAGAGGCCCTCTAACCAAACGGTGTCGAACGCCTTCTCTAAGTCAATCAGGCAGGCACCCGTGCACTGATTTTTGTTTTTATTCCATTGTATGTCGGACACCAGTTTTGACGCGGCATTAATGGTATCATGCCCCGCTCGGAATCCGAACTGGTTGTCCGGTATGATTTTCTTTTCATCAGCCCATTGCTTCAGAACTCGAATGACTATCTTTTCAAAAACCTTGCTTATGCAGGGAAGTAGACTGATCGACCGAAGATTTGTCGGAATGGACTTATCTTTGTCCCGTTTAGGGATCGGTTGAACAACAGCTGTTTTCCAGTGCGTGGGGTAATGTGCATTACTCAGCGCATTGTTGAACAGGGTTGTGTAAGTTTGGACCGCTTCGGGGGGAAGATGGCGAAGCACAATGTTCGGTATTCCATCGATTCCCACTGACTTTTTCTTCTTCAGCGAGTGGAAGATACCCTGGAGATCTTCTTGAGAAATCAAGATGTGATTCCCATCATTGGCGACGGCACTATGTGCCATGTTCTCGTCATTGAACCTGGTGAACCCTGGATTCTCTGATCGCCATTGACTTATCTCATTGCGGAGATAGAAGTGGTTTAGCAGGGTTCTGTTCTCCAGATCGTGATTCGGCCTACTAACCTCGTTGACCGTATACACTCTCTGGAACACTGCACCAATAGCTGTAACCTTCTCCTGGGGATCTTCCACCGCAAAGAAGTCATTGTCTAGCACTGCCTCATCTGGATCGATGCCAACTGAAGTCAGTAAGTGTTCGTTGTCTGTCGTCCTGGGAAGTCTTACGATTTGAATGTCGTTTTGATCTTTCCTCCGAAATATTTTATTTACTTGCGGGAACATACCCGGGTTGTTGGATCGTACAGCCCGGATTTTGTTGCCCCAGTGCAAGCTTATAGCCAAGCTATAGTTTATTCGAATTAACTGTTGGAGGTTCTTGATCTCCGACTTCAATGCTCTGACTTCCGCGTTTTGCGGATCTGTAAAACGCCTGTGCAAGAGTTTGAGTCTTGACAGCAGCCTACTTTTGTGCACGTGAAGTGCGTCGATGGTAGCATTTCGATAAACATCGCTGTTGTCGATTTGAACTACCTTCGGAATTGTTTTGTCCATCGTACGTTTGATTACGTCGTCCATTTGTATGAGGTACCTGTCAACCTCTTCGTTCGTCAGGTTTCTGTTTGTCGGCGGATTGATCCCACTCGAACGTAGTTCTGTGGATAAAGTCCTGGAGAAGCGTGGCCAGCGGGCCTTATCATAATTATAAGGGTGCCTCTGGACATACTCTTCCAGTCCTTCCACCTCGTTCGGGAGCTGAATAACTGCGAAGAGCCCGCAGTGATCACTCTCGTACTCAACAGCAGTTAGACAGTTCCGTGTGCGTCTTTCCACGTCTAGTATAGTCAGTCGTTTGTCTATCAGCATCAGATCCAGATAGGACCCGCTTCTGGGATACGATGGCCTATCGGTTGCTAGCAAATCTAGCTTGAACTCGAGATTGTGTTCTACCAACCAGTTATACAATGAGGTCCCCCTGGTGTTATGCACCACATTGCCCCACTCTATATGCCTAGAGTTCAAGTCCCCGGCTACGATATAGTAGTTCTCCTCCGAGCTCAGTCGAAGGCTAGTGAAAAGAGTATCGAGCTCTGAAATGAAATATTGGTTGATGCGTGACTTGTCAGTCGCATAGATAGCGATCACATATAGCCGCTTACCACCCCGAAGGGGGATGCGTGCGATACACGTTTCTATGGCCTGGAATCTCCGCACTTCACCGCTATACACGACCTTATGACAAAGGCCTTTTTTTATTAAGAGCGCGACTCCACCAGCTAGGTAGCTTCGATCTCTTCGAATAATATTGTAATTTTTGTACCTGAGTGGGTGCGTCTGGCTTAGCTTAGTTTCGCAAACCATCAACACATCAGGATTATGGGTCTGCAACAAGTTACCGAAATTTAATTGACGTTCAGGGCGGATCAGTGAATTCACATTCACTGCTAGAATTTTCAGGTTGCAGGCTGCCTGCGCAGCCATTATACCGATGTTGCGTTTGGCTCTCCAAACAGCGTCGAATAGATGAGGTCTATTCGCGCTGCTTGTTCTTGTAACTGGTTCTGGAATTGGGTTTGGAGTTGAGCGATCTGCCTCTGGATAGAGAGCAGGATCGTCTGCACATCCAAATTTGCTTCTGGTTGCCTGGCCACAGGGATCTGGGTAACTTTCGGCACTGTCTGTTGAACCGGTCGCCCAGCCGATGCCACTTGGGCATAGGAGACTGCCGGTGTAACAGTGGTAGCTGGAGCGCGGGGCACTGGCCTCGCTTCTACCATTTTTCCTTTACGTTTGGCCTCTATTATTTTTCTGATCTCTTGGACCTTAGGACATCCCCGATAGTTTGCAGGGTGTCCGCTGGTCTTACAGAGCACGCACGTCAGTTTGCTCCTGTCCTCGACTTTATCGGTCCCTAAAGGACATTCCCCGCGATTGTGGTTTCCTGCGCATTTGACACAGCGAGACTGCATATTGCAGTTCGCCGCGGCATGCCCAAACCTCTGACAACGAACACACTGGAGTGTGTTCTTTGTCTTTTTTATTGTTTCCCATGTAACAGACAGAGTACCTAAATGGGTAATTTTTTTTAGGCTCTCTAGTTTGCTGTCTGGGGTGACCTGAACCAGGAAGAAAGGAAGTTTCCTATTCTCCCTTCTCGATGCCGCAGTGATGAAGGGCTTAACCCCTACGACCTGGACATCGTCGCTCTGCGCTTGGCGCAGAATAGCGAGGATCTCATCGGGATCAGTGTCGGGATCCACGTCCTTAAGGAGCATGGTCTGCACCTTTTCCCTTTTTGGGGTGTAGGAGAAAAACTCGGCCTCCGACACCGCTAGCCTTTCTTTCACTACGTAATAGTCTGCCATTGATAAGCAATGGACAGAAACTCTCAACGGACCCTTATATTTAATAAAGTAGGACTGCTTAGTGACCAACTTACATAATATATCAACGTCCTTCGTCTCCAGTCCGAAGACGTTGATTGGCGGGCATCTCTCCGTTTTGGCTGGCTGCTGCTGCTGCGGTTGCTTCTGCTGCTCCTTCTTCTGATGATATTGTCGTTGTTGCTGCTGCTGCTTCTTTGGCTGCTGCTGTTGTTGTTGCTGCTGCTTCTTTGGCTGTTGCTGTTGTTGTTTCTGCTGCTTTGGCGTCTGCTGTTGTTGTTGCTGCAGCTGTATTGGCTGCTGCTGTTTTTGTTGCTGCTGCTGCTTTGTCTGCTGCTGTTGTTGTTGCTGCTGCTGTTTTTGTAGCTGCTGCTGTTGTTGGGCAGCCTCTTTAGCTGCTCTCCTGGCCCTTAGTTTGGTTTGGAGGGCTTGGATGTGGGCGTCAAGCTCCTCCCTCTCTCGCTGGCTCTTCTCCAGCTGCTCCCTGTCCTCTTCATCTTCATCCTCCGATTCAGAGGACGTCAGGGTGTGGAAGGGGTTCTCTCTCCCGCTGTAGGAGAATCTCCCCTCCCCCTCTGTCGACTCGTACTCAACGTCGTCGACCATTCTTGATGTTGCTGCTGCTGACCCTACTCTATCGGCTGACGGCTGCTTTGACAAAACCGTGGCACTTGCTTGACTTTACTTATTTGTTTGCTATTTTTCTTAATAAAAGCCGAATCACACGCGAGCTGTTGCTGCACTTTTCAGTTCGATGGACTGTGAACGACTGATTACACCTTCTCTCATTGTCAAGTCGTACTCGAAGTTGAGTAGTCTCACTGTGTGAACCTAAAATAAAGTCAATACAAAAACAATAAACTAACTGAAGCAAACTGAAGCCTGTGTTTTTAATCTTAACTGTTTATAAGTTACAAGAGTAACTAAACTATATAAATAAGGCCTGATTAATCATTTCGATTCCCTAGGACCATGACCGTATTTCCTCTGGTCTAAGCGAAGATGTTTCTCCCATTCGTTAATCCAATTAACATTACAGTACGGTTCGGGACCTATGAACGCAGTTTCCGATCCAGCTCTGCAATCACTCTGTATCCAGAAACCCAGCCAAGCTTGCCTGTTTGAGTCTGACAAGGGATTGTAGAGCGTCGTCGCAACATTGCACTTTTTTGAACTCCACAAGATTGAACAGAAGTGCCTTTAGTCCTGCTTGTCTGTCTACACAAGAGCCCTAGTGCTCTGATGATTATCTAACATCCACACAAAGTATTCTGCCACATTCCCTTTTGGGGTGGCAAACAACCATCTACTCCTAGCCAAAGGCAACCGCATAGAGTGCACTTCACATTCTGTATACAAAATTACTGTTGCGTTGATGACACTTCAAATAATAGCGTACACCTACACTTCATCAAACTACTCCACGAAATCGACCCGAAGCACCCATCACACAGGTGCTTACCTCACCGGAAACCTTTCACATCAAACTGCAACATTTTTAATTAAATTAAAATAGCATTAAAACCAAAAAGTTATTATCCTTCATCTGGTAAGGACATTCCGCAAGAGATAGCTCTGGACAAAAACTTAGCTCTCCCCTTCCGGCCGCAGGCGCTCTCTGTGTGCCTGGGTGCATCTGCCACCCCGTGCGCCTTAACCTCGGATTTCCATGGTAATACGCGAATAAAGGGTAATCCACTTACGAAAGGATTTCGTCCAGCGCCACTATATCTAAGCAGAATGCTTCCTCTGAGACCTGTGGCAACTGGCGAGTGGGCAAGTGGGCAAGTGGGCGAGGTATAAGTGTGAAGTATCCCTTTTCGTTTTAGTATTGGCTGCCGGGACATAATGTTTATCTGATCAAGAGGGTTTCCGTTTAATCTCTCACACACAACCAAAATGCTCGTCCACCAACACACCGATGTCGTTAGCCGAGCTGAAATCATATTGTTGTGCGCTGCGACGTGTCTGTGTGCTTTGCGGTCTTGCGTGTGTTTCATTAAAATTTAATTAATTTATACCAGAAACTTCTTGCAACGGAGTGCAGTCCAGGAGCTGTGAATTCAAAATCTTTGCGCAGACTATCTGCCGTTGCCGTTGAGAGTGAACTGGAACTCCCCATTTCCCATGGTGATGGCTGGCCTCCCTTACAATGGGGCAACGCTATGGGCTACGGAGAATTTTAAATGAATTCACTTCTGAATTCTTTATCAAATGAATGGAACGCTGACCGCACCTGAAATAGATACGGCGCACTAACTCTCTGCCTCTGCTTCGGCTCCTTGTGGTGTGGGTGGGTGTCATGGCTTCAGCAAAAGTGCGCTTCCACCGATAAGATAAAGCAGGTCCCAAAGGAGGCGGGTCATTGATATGCCGGCCAGGCACGTTTGCATGAACTTTGTGCCCCCGAAAAGAATGAATAAATCTTTTGATGCGGAACGGTCTGGTACGTGTGCTTGATGGGGGAAGTTAATAAGCGAAGTCTGAGGGGGATGGTAATTATTTCCGTTAAAGGGTTTCCTTGCCATCAAAGTGAAAGGCTCATTTAAACGTATTTATTGTCTTGGCTGTCTTGTGTGCTGGAAACTTACCTTCAAAGGGGCTTTCCTGGGGAATTATTTCATCCGGTTTTTTTAGGTAATGTGTGGGGTTTTGGTTCGAATTTGCTGCGTTCGGAGAAAGAGATTAAAGGGGTTTAGTGAGCAAATTCAGTATTTTAAAATGAAAGCGTCAAGAATAATTGGTTTTTGAACTTGTTTAATTGCTTACTTAGGTGGTGCTACAGTTCGAGATTAAACTGGTCCTCAATGAACAAGCCCCTCCCCCTAGCACTTCCCTTAGCAACTAGCTGCCTCCAGTTGTACACTCCAAGCTGGTTGAGGACCCCTTTAAATTGTACGCGTCTTCCTCTACTGCGTTTTCTATTCGGCTTGGATTCGATAAGTCTGTGGGTCGGAGTATTGGTCTCCATTCGGTTTAAATGTCCTTGCCATCTTAAGCGCTGCTTTCGACACCTCGGCCAGTAAGCCAGGTCGACTTGCCTCGTTGAATCCTGTTGCATAGTCCTGTTCTCACTCAGTTTTCGTTGACTATCATCGTCTTGACGTGACGTGTCTTCGCCGCCATTACACAGCCTGAAGAAGAAGTCCCTCCATATTCACAGCACCGACTTTGATTCTTTCTTTATCTCTACAGCTCCGGGCTTGAATGGCTTGACATGTCTTTTTTCACTTTTTAGTAAGACTTCCGGAAAAATTTATTGAAGTATAATCTGTTGTTCAGACAAGCCGATGTTCTTCTCGTGTCTTTCGCTAGTACACGATAGCCGTGCTCGGTTTCTCCTTTCTGCGGTACTTGCTGCTAGTTGTGCAGGGAACTAAGTCTCATTAAATGGTGAAGTGGTCTTGGCTCCCATACAAGATTTTAATTCGAAACGAACTGAGTGGTTTTAATTCCCTCTAGATGTGAAATAAATTCCCCCTTTTTTACACCAGTTTAAAAATCTGACGTATTTAAAGAACAATGTAGGTGGCTCGCTTCGTTCGCTAATAGGATTTTAACCCGCAGGGTTTAACCCACTCATGCGACTTCGTCGCTCCGCTAAGGGTATGTCAACAAGGCAGGCGCCTGGAGCTAAAATTTAATCATATTAACTCTGGGGTGTTATGCAGTATATGAGATAGTAATATCAAAAAAGACAAGAGTAACTTTAAATTGTACAAAACGATTAAGACTAATTATATGGTTCTTTAAGGCGAAATAAAGCCATATCGAAAATTTGGTGTTATTTCCATATTTAAAACGAAATATGTGGTCGCCGTGGCGTAGTGGGTAAGTGCGTCGACTCATATCATCAACATATACATAGATATTGCTCTGACGAAAGTGAAGGTAATCTGCTACATGGCCCTTGTACGGCCCATTATGGTGTACGGTTGTCCATTGTGGTTCAACGTGAGTCCTTCCCAGATGGAAATGATGAGGTTGTTCGAGAGGCAGTGTCTTAGGAGCTGTCTCCGTCTGTATCGTACACCCGAGTCTGAGTACAAGAAGTACTATCCTAACGAGGTCCTGTACAACGAGGCAAACGTGAATAGGGTAGAGAATTTTATTATTAAACTGATCAGAAGGCACACTGCACGAGCTATGTCCTCTTCCAACAGTCTGATGTTTGGAACTTACTACCCCAATAGTATGTACTATGAAAGGGTGCGCCTTAACGGCTTTATTCCTCCCGAAGCATTCCTCTATCTAGACACAATTGGCCTGATACAGGATCCACAAGGATGTCCTATCATTTTCCATGTCGTTCGCCGAACAGTGGCTCCAATACGAACCGGTTGTTGTTCGCACACACGAGGATCTCCTCCGGTTCAGTAGAGCGATCCCCGCTCGAGATAGGAAAGAGTCTGCCAAAAAACGGCAATTTTACTGGTGGTTACACCAAATCCAGCCTCCGCCACCGCTAGCTTTTCCTCAGGATCCGGAAGCTGACCAAAGTGGCCAGCTTACATAGTTTTTAAGGTAGATTTAAGAAATAAAATTATAAAACGAAAAATCCTAAAAAAAATATGAAACAAAAAATCCAAAAAAAAAAATATAAAACAAAAAAATCAAAAAAAAAAATAATAAAACACAAGTCCAAAAAAATATATATATATATGAAACAAAAACAAAAAAAAGGTGCATCACGGCGTATAAATTATATGTGTTAGGCATATACACAACATATACGGTGCACGTGTCCGTACTGTTACGGACATAGTTATGGTAGTATTAAGTTTTATTATAGGTTAAGTTAGAATAAGGTAGTTTAAGAAGTTAAGCTTAGCCAAGTTTCTTATAAGTTTTCTTGGCAAATGAATAAAGAAAGAAAAGATTATCTTAATGACTAAAAAAACGTTAATTAAGCCGAAAGGCACATTTAGAAAGTTGTTCAGATTAGCTTAGAGTACCCGCATAGGGTCAGTAGATTAGTATTAAGAACATAGTAAATGCTTAAGTTAGTTAAGCTAGTTTTAAGTACTTTTGTCTAGCATGTAAGTAAAATTATTCAGAATAAAATAAAATTACATTAAAACAAAGTGCGTCGACTCCTACGCAGAGGGTGCCAGTTTCGATACCCGAATTTACCACCTTTGATAATTCTGCTCAAAGAGTATGCGTGTCTAGAAAAAGCTTCTCAACTTTGACTTTCGGAGTCGGCATTAAACTGTAGGTCCCTTCCACGCGTGAAAGAACAATAGCACGCACAACACGAGTGGTTGCTGAGAAGGCCCAGGTCCGCCTCGGACTGTCGCGCCACCCATATTATATTGTTATGCTTACATTGTAAATTTTGGGCTATATTTCGTTCGGTCTTATTTCACGTCATTAAGGGGAATATATATGGAGGGCATGCTGCAACCCTCCTCCATGGGTCACTACAGAATTTGTCCGAGGTTCTGTGCTTTTAATTCTCCTCTTTGTTCTTGTCTTCCATACTTTACATAAATTTGCAGTCTCAGAAATTCGGAACGACCTCAAATCATATTGTAACCCATGCAGAGCGTTGCAGGGTTGCTACATGCCCCACCTATTCCACTGTTCAAATAAATATATTCCAAAATTGGTCTTAATTCAAATAACTAAATAAAGCAGTATGTTCCCATTTAATAGGAACTAAGACCTTCAGTGGCCATTGTTCCCGGAGACTTAATTTCCTGCACCAATGCTGGCGAGATAGGAGTTGCAGAATTTTCGCGATATCCATTCAGTTTACAATTATTCTTCTAACCTGTCCCGCTATGGACATCCGCATCCTTACCTTAACTGCAACAAGGTAATGATGCTTGTTGATGTCGGCTGCCCGGAATGTTTGAGCATTTGTGTCGTAGTGTCGATCGTAATGTGATCAATTTGATCGTTGGATGATGTTCGATGAGCCTTTCGAATATAAGCTCGTTCTAAAGCTCATGCAGATTGGTGGCCCCGATATTCCGTGTGGATCTCGGTTGAGCTTCTCCAGCTGTCACTCATATTGTTCCGGATTTTCCGGTCTTGCAAATGGAGTTGATCTAATTTTTAGAGGGTTTTCGGGTTGTTCCTTCGCATAACCAGACAGAATAAATGATGACCCACGATGCGTACGAAATAAGAACGACGATCATCGAATCAAGACGTGGAATGTAAGGTCCCTATATATATGTAGGCCACGTGCAGCCGAACAATTAGTGGAAGCCCTAGACTCCTACAAAGCAGATATAACCGCCATTCAAGAACTGCGATGGGATGGTCCTGGCAAAAAGAGAATAACTGCGATATATCCTTCGGTGATTGCTGCAGACAACAAAAGAGTCAAGAATTCGTATCCTTAAGATTTGTGAACGAGTGTCCCAGGAAAATCCACTGCAAGGCTAAATTTGCCAACGTAAGCCTTACATGCGCTCATTCCACCGCAGAGGAGAAAGACAACGACGTCAAAGGCAGTTTCCTCCAGTTGACGTTGCTATGACATTAAATAGCCTGACGATTGTAACGCAAAGCTGGGAAAAGAGAGCGTCTTTGGTACTACGGTCGGAAGTACAGCCTGCAATACGACAACACCTTCGACAGGAAATGAAGACTGATCGGATATGTTGCGGGGTGAAATGTTGAAGTAGCGAGAACACAGTTCCCACATCTAGCGGCTTCTCAGGAGGAAAAGAAGAAGAATGAGAAGCCCACGATCGGTAGAATAGAGACACACTACTGCAGGAATGAGTTAGGAAGGGTAAGGATGATCAAGGGAACATCGTAGTAAACTGTGTAAAGCGACGAAGAACTGAATACCGCTGAAATACAGAATGAGCCGTTCGACCAGAATGAAAGTCGACCCGACGCGACTGAAGTAAAGATACCCATATCTAAAGTGAAATTGAACACGGCCGCTGGAGCCGACGCCATGGTAGCCAAGCTTTTTAAAGGGGCATGCTAAGCTTGGGTAAGGAGCATGCTCATCTGTAAAATATGGTCGGAGGAAATCATACACGATGAATGGAACTTCAGCCCTTTTTTTCTTGTTGATTGAGGCCCATGTACACTCCGAACTGTACAGCCGCCTTAAACGAAACTTTTCTCTGAACATTGTGACTCGGGAGAGGTGAAACTGTGCGTTTTGAAAGTGGTATGTGAATCGAGCCTAGACATCTACAATAAGGCGACGGGTAGAGTCTTATTGTAGATGTCTAGGCTCATGCACCCATGAAGCGATCTCCCACATGAATAAATTGCCGAACTTGACCCATGACATGCAGCCCACTTTTCTGAAATTCGAATCACAATAAACCTCTCCAGGGACTCGAAAAAATAACCCATCTCCATCCCTGTTGAATCTCATCCATATTCCCATCGAAAACCAATAAATTCATCCATTCCCGAATGGCGATTTACCACCGCTGACCACCGCCAGTCCACCATTCACCGGTATATGCCGTCATTGTCATGAGCGCGTCATCCTTCCGTCTCCCAGTTGCCAGGAGACGCACTCCACCACCCACCGCCTCACAGCCACCATCATAAATTCGCCGAAGTTTTATCGTGTGATGGAAGGCAAATATATTCCGGAAGCCACCACACCCCGCTCGGATTGTGGCTTTAAAATTTATTTACCCCACGCACCCATTAATTATGGGCCGCGTTTCAATAAACATTCCCATATACAATAAAACGTCCAAAATATCTCGCAGGACTCCTCGATAATTACGCCAAACGAGAGCTTTATTACGAAACGCACAATTTAAGAGAACCACCCCGTCATTGGATTGCTGGCAGTAATTGAAATTTTACAATTAATGTCCAAGATACTCGCCGGAGGGATGCCCTCCACCAGCGCTGGCTTCCTCACATCAAGGACGGGATACAGAAGCGAGTCAATAGCTCTGCAAACACACCCAGTCGGTTGGGGATCAGTAACATTTTATTTACTCCTCCGTACATCGCATTTTATGATTTCAATTTCAAGTTGCAATTCCTGAACAATTGCACAAACGTTTGGAGGGGCTCCTTGGTCGCCCAGTTTCAGAAAAGGATCAGTGGAGTCGAACGGCAGAAACGTGAACGTGGGCCAAGACGAAGACGAGCAAGTTTCTTTGATTTGAAAGTTTCCATTTTTACGAGTACTGTGCTGCAATATCCGAGAGGGAAATCCATCGAGTTACGATTATTTCCGCACAGATACTCGAGGTCCATGCCGGTTGGCAAAGGCAGTTCGAGTTCGAGGTGGCACTGGTGTTGGTTCTCAGCAGCAAGGTAAATGTAAAGGGGGGCTGCAGCCATCTGGCGCTCGTTCGTTCGGTTCGGTGTGTGTGTGTTTGGTGTATTTGGTGTATTTGCTCACCCCCAGGAGGGTGATTATGCCCTTCGCTTTGAAGTGGTATTTATTGTGTTGAGGACTCTTAAATTGTCAAGGATCAAATTGGAGATGAGCTTATGGGATGTGCTCATGTTTTCATTTTTCAGGAGGACGATTACGTGAGTGAGGCCTTCGATTCATGGGATTAAGAGCGAAGTTCATAGGAAGTGCGGCGGCAGGATGTGCCCGCTGGGATCGAAGTCGGGACAAAACGAACGTTGAATGGATTGTCGTCTGTTCAGGATTTGTATTATTTTTAATGGTTTATTATAATGCCGTTGCGGATTGTGTCGAGAGGGGGTGGAGGCACAAGATGGGTGACATAAATTAAGCGCTTTCAAGTGACACTCTAAGACGGTGGACATTGGGTAGTGGACTGCGAATGTGACGGATGGATCTGTGAATGGTGTTTAAATGGATGAGAATCTCACGTGGGGCTTATGAAACTTTCATTTACTCGAAGTGTATTCAAATTGTGAATGAATTAACCCTCTAACGGGCAAGACCGTCTTCAGACGGCCTTTGATTGTTGCTCCCTAGATTGAAATACATTTTATGCTCAAAATAATTAAAACCCTTTTAGGGATGTCTGGTTGGCATTGTAGTAACACATGATTTCAATTCGAGCACGCGTTTAGGTGTTATCATCCGTCAAGTGCAAACAGGCAACGAAATTTCACCAAAAATAGTTCTGCAAAATATTTTGTTTTAAATTATTAAAAAAACGTAGTTAAAATAAAGTGACCCAATCTATAATTAATACGGTGACGTAAGTAAATGCTATGTTATGTTTGAGTTATACGTTACAGTTGAAGTGAAAACATAATGTGAAGTGTGTTTTGGAAACGAAAAATGCAAGGCCGTCTCGAGACGGGCTTGCCGGTTTGTATGTAAAAAATGTCCCACTCTGTTCCATTGTTGTTCAAGGCTTTGTACTTTGAGATTCGAACAGATTCGCCTACCGTTTTGAAGTAAACAATGGTGCAGGCGACTATGTTATCTTACCCGGCACCCCGGACCTTGGAGCCGTGTCAAATGTTGTTGCTCGTTTATCACAAGCAATTCCTGATTTAGTTCTCCAAATCCTTTACTTTGATAATTTTTACACGTCACTGCCGCTATTGGTCTATTTGCGAGCCAGAGGAATTCACAGTTTAGGCACAGTCATTGTTTTTTTTCTTCTTCAGTAATCTTGTTGATCAGAATTACATTATTTTATTCATAGCCAATCGTGTACCAGCGTGTAAGCTGCCGATGTACACTGGTTAGTGGAAAGACAACAGGTCTGTGTGCCTGGCATCTACATATGTTGGTATTGAACCTTTCACAAGGACAAATTCTAATCAACAAACAGCAAAGGCACCTCGATATGATAGAAAGGAAAAAAAAATATATTGAAATTAACTGCCCGCATATCATCCGAGAATATAATGCTCACATGGGTGGAGTTGATCTAATGGACGGCCTTATGGGTCGATATCACATTCGAACTAAGACTCGTGATATTATGATTAGACTCTTCTACCATTTTCTGGACATAATAATAATAATATGGGTGGCGCGACAGTCCGAGGTGGACCTGGGCCTAGCTTCTCAGCAACCACGTGTGTTGTGCGTGCTATTTTTCTTTCACGAGTGGAACGGACCTACAGTTTAATGCCGACTCCGAACGGCGAATTTGAGAAGCTTTTTCTAGACAGAAATACTCTTTGAGCATTGTCAGTGACTCGAAGAAGGTGGAGCCGTGAAATATGAAAGGTGGTCAATTCGGGTATCGAACCTGGCACCCTCTGCGTAGGAGTCGACGCACTAACCCACTACGCCACGGCGACCACTGGACATGGCCGCTACAAATGAGAAAACCTTCTGCAGCTTCCACAATTCCGTGACGAAAGAGCTGCTGGACTTGTAAATTGCAGAGAAAAACGTCCTGTCGGTCGACCATTAGCGGCTCACACAATATCACTAATGCCTGGCACGTCAAGTGTTGGGAAAATGGGAAAAGAGCTTTTCATCAAGTTGCGGATGTGCGGTTTGATGGTGAACATTATTTTCCCACTTGGGTTGATAGAAAAGGTAAAAAAAAAGTGCAAACATTGTAAAAAGTCAGAGACACAAGTCACTTGTTCCAAATGTGACCTTCATTCATGTACAGCCAATAAAACTTGTTTCTGGGACTACCATCATAGAAAATAATTTATTTTATACATTTTCCAACCCCTTTTACGAATAAAACTTGTTTGAGACATAAATATTTACTTATGTTATTTTCGTATGCAAACCGCCAAGACCGTCTCAAGGCGGTCTTGGCTGTTTTCCACCTAGTGGTCGTTCCACACAAAATTTGTGCCTAAAAATTTAAACTTAAGCTTCTTTTGCTTATATTTACTTGGAAAAAATATCAGTTTGTATTGACCACTTTTAAGACTTTGCCCGTTAGAGGGTTAAGTTCCGCATTGCGTGTGGATTTTGAGCTTGATTTGGTGGACGAAAGGACCCTGAAGTGTGTAGATTTTGTCCGAAATTGGGAGAATAACCCAAAATGTCAACACAGCAAGCCATTGATATTCAACGCACGACTTCTTATTTCACTAATCGCAAGATTCCTTTTTTTAGCTTAGGTTGGTGATGGGTGAAATGAAATTGGTAATGGTATCAATCTTCAACAAGACACTATCAGTCCTATTAATAATCATGAAATAGCGACGAATTAGTACTAACACATGTGTTAACTCGCAATTCCCATTTATACACGCATTTTAGCTTTAACTGACATATGATAACGAGCGGAAAACTTAACTCACCGAATTCGGCAAATAAGAAGCGGATAACTATTTGCCACGACTTCTCATCTACAAAGTTGTTCGTAAGATATTGGTAATTGAAAAATTAGTGTACCGAATAAGGTAAATTGTGTTTAATGTGCGTATGTTGATTAATCTGTGAGTTGTTTGTTTTATACCTTACTTCAACGAAATTCACAAAATGTACTCAAATTTTATGGATTTCCTGAATCGAATGGAGCGATGCTGAAATCATCCGACGACCAAAAATATACAAAGATGGTATCAACCCCATAGAGAAACTAGCAACTCAAAAGCAAACATGAATAGATTGATGATTTAGAAGGCGACAAAAAGGGTGGTCGGTCACATTCCAGTCAATGTCCAAGTGATGGCTGCAATACGTCGGTGGGGTCGTAATGAGTTAAAATGCAATAAATCATATTATATCTTAATATCTTAATCCTCTTCCAGATTCAAGACGACGGTGCTGATATGAATTGCTTCAGCCAGCCGACACTGAGCAACATAAGTGCAAGAGTAGGACAGGCCTTTGTATCGAAGTCAGGAAATTATATCACACAGCAAACTACACCGGAGCCAATAACTGTGGTGCGGGTCGACCGTTAAAGCTGCAGAGTTCTCACAATTGTTGACATGTTGATCACGTTCATATTGTTTGTATGAAAATTTGATATTAGTGATTTGATAGAAAAGATTACTATTTATTATCTTACCCAGTTCAATATTAGCCACATCTTTCGTTTCTATGCAAATTTGCTGAGAGTTTTACAAAGAAACATCAATAAGTTTTTATTGTAAGGTCACGTAAAAATGTTTAAATACCCATTCGTAATTAGCTCCATCGAGTCTGTTATGTCCTTGTTGGGAGGTTTTGGTGCTGGGCCACCCCCAGTAGTATTCACTGCCCTCCGATTTTCGGATTCCTGTTTTTTGCCTTAGTTTCATGCCCCGCAATTGAAACTGCAGCTGGGAAACTTAGGGAGACACATTGCTGGCTGGGTTAAAATGCAATTTAATATTCAATAAGATACTAATACATTGTTAGGTGTTCCCACTTAAAAAGAAAATATAGATTCTCAGCATTCTTTTTTCGACTTATTGGTGTTACTTATGAAGATTTTATTCTCAATGCACCCGACACTTTTCGCAACCAGATCCTTCAATAGTGCCTTTAATTAGGGAATATTATACTAAAAGTTACATAGATCTTCATCTGCACATATTTACATTGCCATTACTACTTACCTTATCAGCCGTGCTCCAATTTTGTGTCCGTTTTTTCTTCTTTTGTGGTAGTCCTTCGGTTTTCACGAACAATATGCACAATTTTCGATAAGTAACATAAGCAAATTTCACGCACGTCAGAGTCAGCTGATGGAATATGACAGATGTACTAGAATGTTTAGTACAATTTGGTGTAGTGTTGCCGTGCTCTTAGCTATAAAGAGTGGACAGCTTATATGGAGATAAAATATGTTTATTAATAACAAAAGTTATCAAACGAATAAGTTCACTATCACATTTTAAAGAGCGAATAGGGTGTTTTTATTAATAGGGCTGTATGTGAACCCGTGTCCACATAGTAGTATCAGATTTTTACTGACTTTACTAGCGAAGGGTGTATCCCTTTTGGTTTTTCTGTACTACAACTAAGTTTAATTATCTAGTAGCTTACTTTTAAGGATGTTTTCGCGTGTTAAAGGTAGACCTTCGGTAAAATCACCTGCCATAACCATCGTTAGGATGGTTTATTTATATCGAGCGGTCTCGTACGTTGGAGTCGACGTACCAAACGTCTCATGTCCAAAATTTGGAAGATGGCATTGTTACAATGACCATGAAGTCTGATAGTTAGCTTTCTAGCGGAGTCTGTTATTTCTTCGTTGACGGTAGTTATCATTAGGTCCCTTTGTATACCACAATTCCTGAGATACCAGGGAGCTTTCACAATAGCCCGTATAATTTTATTTTTAAAGGACTGAATAAATCCTCTGTTATTTGCTTTGGTACAACCCCGTAGTTGTATGTCGTAAGTCCATGGAGGCTTCAGTACTTGCTTGTATAATAGCAGTTTGTTGTACATTCTTAACTTGGAGTGCCTTCCAAGTAACCAGTACTTTTCTCTATACCGATGTTCGAGCTTATCCCTTTTCTTTTTCACGTCGGCCTTCCACTTGAGCATCGAGAGTCGTATCAAGATATTTTGCTTCATTAGCGTACGGTATTTGTACAGAATTAATGAAAACTGGTAGATTTTAACGTTTCTGTACGTAAAATGTTTATGGGTTGATTTGGTCTCTTCCGGAGCAATGGGCCAGTGTTTTGACCATTCGCTTATTTGTCTAGTGCTCGTTGCAATTTTTCAGTTGAGGACTCAACTGAACTTCCTATTGCCAAGATCGCTGTGTCATCCGCAAATGTAGCCACAAGTGTACCTTCAGTTTGAGGTATGTCTTTCTAGGGCCAAGGACACTCGCATGAGGGACTCCTGCTCGGATTTCTTTAAAATCGGAGTATTCAGTTTCGTGTTTAACTCTAAATATCCTTTTATCGAGATAGGATTCTAGTATCTTCTATAAGCTTGTCGGTAGAAGCCTGATTAGCTTGTTTTTTAGGCCTTCATGTCAGACTTTGTCGAAGGCCTAGGAAACGTCAAGTAGGGCGGTGGAGCGGTCTAGTATCTTCTATAAGCTTGTCGGTAGAAGCCTGATTAGCTTGTTTTTTAGGCCTTCATGTCAGACTTTGTCGAAGGCCTGGGAAACGTCAAGTAGGGCGGTGGAGCGGTCTAGTATCTTCTATAAGCTTGTCGGTAGAAGCCTGATTAGCTTGTTTTTTAGGCCTTCATGTCAGACTTTGTCGAAGGCCTGGGAAACGTCAAGTAGGGCGGTGGAGCAGATCTTTTTCTCCTCTAATACTCCTTCAATTTCATTCGTTATTCTGTATACCTGATCAATTGTCGAAAAACCCAAACTGATGGTTTGATTTAGTGCTTCTGGTCTGATTAGATGCTTCTCTTCAATAAATTTTTGAATGCGTTTTAATAGAAGTTTTTCAAAATGTTTGGATATTATCGGTAAGGGGTTAAGTGAAGTAGGTAGGCTGCTAGTGCATTCACTAGCACACTTAGACCATATTGGATTGATATACTGATTGACTACTCCACTGATAGTGCCGTTAATTTGATCCCAACGACAAATGGTGACTTCAACAGATTTGAAAACCAGATAAAAGCGTATTAACTTTGCCTTCACTGGGATTTGAACCGGGGACTCCACTAACCAGAGGCAGGCATTCTACCAACTGCGCCATCCCGTACGACTTTTTGTTGCTTAACAGTTTTCCCGGCTTTGGAACCATAATCACTTCTACAACCTTCCATGAGTCTGGAACATAGAATAGCCTAGAGGAAGCGATAATTAAGTAGAGGATTTGATTAGACTCTTTTTCGGAAAATTCATCAGGATCTGTCCGTTTATTAGATCTTAACCAGGAGCCTTGTTATTTTTTACATTTTGATTGCCTGCCAGAGTTCGTTTAGCGATACTCGTTCCAGTCTAGAGCTTTCATATATGGTAGTTAACTTGGATCATCTTCCAACATTTGTCCATCAAAAGGCTGACTTGTTTCCTCCAAATGTTCAGCAAAGAGATCCGTCTTTTCCTTATCACTTTGCCCACTCATCATTGTTTTTCTTGATTGGCGAGGCCTGCATTTGGGGCTTCTTGATATTTTTTACTCCTTTCCAAAGTGAGTAGTTTGTACATTTTTTATTTGTTATGCCTTCAAGATAAGTCGATATCTCGTGGTTTTTAAAAACTTGCAAAGCTGTTTGTAGTTGGTTGCACATGTGATTTAGATATGTTTTATGTTGCGGTGCGCGAGACTGCTGCCTTTTCTTTTTTCGAGGATAAGTTCATTTATTTCTGGCGGAAGATTTGTTACATTGAACTTGGATCTTTTTTTTACTGCGAGGAGTATTTTTCCAGGCTGCTTTCTGGATGTTAATAATACTTTTTCCAAGATCGAGTTCTCTAAGGTTGTTTTTAAAGGCCCATTTAGACTAATATTTTCCTCACAGTCACGTCTAAAGCAATACTTCCTGAGACTTTGTTCTATATTTATAAACAAAGTATTCAGATGACTTGGAATGAAATCATGTGTGATGAAATTTTTCCAGTTTAAAAACTCTAAAAAAAGGTCCGTGACAGCATTTGTCTATCTCTTAATAATGATTCACTACAACCTTTTTATGGTAATCGAATTTGTTTGAAAGTAATATTATCTATCCGACAGCGATAACTGGGCTCTAATCGCGTAAGGCGACAATCGTCTCGCACTAGCATAAAAAAACGATATCGTCTGAGAGATATCGTTTTGCCTGCTGAGACTGAAAACTGTCATTAATGTCATTAGTGGAGAAGCACTACTGATTTTTGGCTATACCTATTTTAGTATCGTCTGCTATTAAATGAGAACAAGTTGTGTATGCATATTCTAAACTTTTCAGACATTTTTAGAGTGTGTTAGAGTGATGTGAATGAGAATGTGTTAGAGACATTTGAGAGGAATTAGAGCACAGATGTCATTTTTACGTGAGAGATATTATTTTCAGAGCACTCAAACTGTAACTATAGGCGAGACGGTAATAGCTGTGTTTTTTGCAAGCATATATACGCTTAATTTGTAAGTGCACAAAAAACGATCATCGGCGCTTAATGATTCATCATAACATCTTGGCAGCACTGACGACATTTATGACATTTGCAAAGCAGTCAGGGGTGTAGTCGTGGAAGGTGATGGTTGATCTTTGATGATCACAATCTTCGTTTTGTGACTGTGTAGCATGACCATCACTTTAAAAGCAAAACACTTAATAATTATAAATTAAAAAAAATGTTCATCAAATGAAAATAATCGTTTACGAAACCTAAACGGAATGTATAGCAGAAACACTCTGGGTATACCAAAAACTGCATACTTATGGATGCCAAAACAATTAAAAATGATCTAATACATCAACCACACCTGCAAATGTAAGCCACATACAGCAACCTAAACAATGATAGAATAAATTCAGAAATGAACACACAAAAGGTAATTATTGGAAGCATTGTTTTTATCCGCGCTTATTTGTTAAGCGGCGATAGATATGATGAGTAATTTAAGCGGATATAGTATTTGTTGTTAGTGTATTTTACATGCAAATTGAAAATAAAGCGTATATACGCTTGCAAAAAAACACAGTTAATGATGGTCTAACATGAAGCAAATCATCAACGATATCATCGAAGTGAATCAAAAGAACGATAGTCGCTCGAACGAAATCGCGGGGAACAGCTAATGTATGTATATTTGCCAGGAGAGCTGCACATCACAAGAAAAATGTATAAAGATGACAACATTAATGGCGTGACCACATCGATTTTTCGTTACTTCAAAAACATATGTGCGATCGGATTTCACGAATTAAGTCTCATTTAAATTTGTCTGTCTGTTAACACGAGATTAATATTCAAAGTGCCCTCCACCGGGTTCCGTCCCAAACGACGTTTATGTTCCCTCAATTAGCTTCACATCGGTTTCGTGACCAATGAGCTTGTTCTAAAATTTGACGAACAATTCGTGCATTAGTGAGTTCGTCTCTATCATTCTTGAAAAATAATAAATTTTATTTGTGTACACATAATTTGATCAGTAGATTATAAGGCCGGTCAAAAATCATATATACATGTCGGGAGCATATCGCACACTGACAACAAAAGTGGCACTCAACAAAAAATCGAATATAATAAAAAACACTAAAGTAACTAAAAAGAGTTTAATAGTTTTATATTACGTTGTGGCTTAAGTATGCTACGTATTTATACATCGTGGTGTTATATATTGCGTGGTATATATCGGAACCTAGATGAAGCCCTAACTCAAAAGTGTACAATTTTCTGTAGTGGCACTTTTGTTTTCAAAATAAAGAAAAAGTTCGAAAACTCTCTCGAAACTTGATACGATCTCTGATGCCGGAAAATTTTATTTATTATAGGGTGCCACAGCTTGTGTATTTTATTCAACTTTTCAAAATGTCAAAAAACGATTACCACAAGATGTCAAGACTAGGTGCCCGAAATTCTGCAAGTCTGTGTTGATGCTCGATAACGTCGAGGAAAATCTAAGGCTTATACAAAATCCGCATTCCCATGAGGTTCAGAATCGCCGAAATATCGATTTGAGTTTACATTTGACATGAAAAACCTCTTGTATCGTACCTTAAATATTTGTATCAGAGTCGTACATGACTGACAGTATAGTTGTGTCAAGCTTAATGATGCGTTAGAATCATTGCTCTATTGGGACTAGAGCAATAGCACATGTGGTATGCGGGATGGCCTTCTTAAGAAAATATGTGAGCACTCAATGCAGCGTTACGAGAAATTAAAAAAAAAAAGTGCTAAAGCTAGGACGAAAAAATGCTAAATCTGAAGACAAAACCATAAAAAATGCTAAAATGAGAACGAAATACGTTTACTTTTATTTTTTAGTTTAATTTTAGTGAATTTCCACATTTAAATTAAGTATACATTGCGGAGGTCGTGGCGTTGTGGGTCTGCGTCGACTGCTGCGCAACTGAAACTCGCTGCCTGGGTTCGATCCCTGATACGACCAAAATAATTTTCACTGTCCCACCTCTTACGAATCATAGACAATGCACAAAAGTAATAACTGTTTATGAAAAGCAAATAGTTGCCCAAGTCGGCAAAAAACAGTAGGTCCCATCCACTCGTGAGAGAAAAGTACCACGCACAAGACGAGTTGTTGCTGAGAAGCTATGTCCTGGCCTTCTTCGGGCTGTAGCGTTACCCATATTATTATTATTATGCGTTTGTTATTAGTGATAAATAATTATTGTCATAACAGATGTTGAGTTATAAAGGAAGCCAATTTAGAAGTTTACATATTTGCAAAGATATTGATATAAAGATATAGATATTGTATTTAAATTCATAAGTTATAACGGTTTGCGGATTTAAAAATAAAATGTCTTCAGTTAATGAATAATTTAATGATTTTATTGAAGTTCAATGAAATGGGTGGAAGCGTTAAAAAATGTGTTTAAAACTTCCTTATTCGACGCATGAATACTTGTGATATGAATCGCGACATTAACACCTAATTATATTTCACTTAAAATTTTTTTTTAAATCTGCTAAAAACTGCTAAAAATATCTGCTGGATCTAATTTGTATGGTCAGATCCTGCTAAAATCGCGGGAAACCGCTAAATCTGGTAACGCTGACTCAATGAGCAATAGTCCACTGGGCATAACTCAGTGCATATATAATACTTGCTACTTCAAACTTTTTGTAAATTTAAACTTTGCTGTATAGGGGACGTTTCTCAATCACAGCCTCAAGCTCGAGAGACAACTACTCTACAGAAACAAATGGTCGAAGTTATGTACATGCATTCATCAAATCTTAACGAGGATACAACTCTTTCGGCGGCTAGTTGCCAGCGATTGTTTAATAGACGTTGATGCAGATGTGTTAATTTTTCAAATATGAATTCAATTGAAAAGTGCCACTATGGCATGATAGTCCCACATCGGCAACATCGAATTACAGAAAAATAACGAAAGCTACATTTTCTACACTCAAGCCACGCGGCATCCCGCACGTTTCGCTTCCCTTGCCAACAAACCTCTCATTTGAAGAGCTGACATTTGACGAAAGTTTACCATGTATAAGGGGCCGAATACTACGAAACAGCGAGGTGTCATCAATTTTCTCCAACTACCTGGTTCTGCTATACCTTTTGGTGTCTGGAAACATCGCAGTTTCTGATAAACCTGGTTGCAACCCCCTTCGTCCAGTCCATTCATCCGTCCAGAAGAGGTTGTCAAACCGAACAAGCCTGCAACGTGAATTTATCTCATTTCTTTTTCATTTTCGCGTTTTATCACTCCTATTTGCAGTCAACAGACTGGCGGCCATTTAAAAATTGAGAGCGAGTGGCATTTGTTTTAGCGAGCACTTAACATTGAGAGCGAAATGACTTCAACCTGAGGAGAGAGCGGTCTATTGACGTTTTAGTTTCCTGTTCGGCGAAACGTGGCATAAGCTTGTCCTCAGAGATGGGACTTGGGAAATGAATAATGGTGGTAGATAAGCAGAAAAAAGGTGATAGCAAAGACAAAAAAGGTTTCCATGTTAATTCACTTATTTATTTGATTACTTTTTTTCCGTGGGTAGGTGGAAATCTTCGAAAAGACTTTATGGCGAACGTTCGCACATAGAAGCGTGCGATTTTTACTCACTAAACCCACCTCCCTGAATTTTTTGAAACTACAAATAAATGAATCACCAGTAGTTTGTATTTCATGATTTAGGTACTGATTGGCAGGTTACTCTCCAATGAAAGTTCCTGCTAACACCGCAATCATGCGCTGGTGTAGACTATAGCACGAGATCAAGGGGTCTAGTCCTTTGGAGTCGGCGCAAGACATTAGTTTCCTCAAGGATCGGGTAAACTGCAGAGTTTATGTGCTCTTCTAGGCGACGCTTATGCTTATATGAAAAGTTCTTAACTTCTTCTTGGAGTGGTAATATACCAAGATCTCTGTGGATATCGTCGTATCTGATATATTTGTAGAGTTACGGACAAAACAATAGGACCACCGAATGTAGTAGATTCCTTTCCCAAATGTTGAAGTCTGTAATCTGCATTTTTTTGATGCAGTATCTACCTTCGACCATCAAATCAATCCAAATTCACTTTTATTTCACAGGACTAATAAATATTTTCTATTTTATTTTTTGCTTTTTGAAACTTTAGTGGTTAAGATAGTTTATCCTGTGTCCTTACCAAAAGGACCGGCGCTACTCTTGGCTAAATCTGCCTACTCTACTACATCTTCCGAAGAAATTTTGTTCATCAAGTCTTCCAAGTGTATGTTCGTGTAGGTCAGACTATTTTTTATTAGAGCTGATTTGAAAGGGTTTTTCACTGACAGACCTTTAAGTTGGTTATAATCTTTTGGCAATTTTTATGGCTGTAGGGGATTAAAAATTACTTAAAAAAATATAATATAACCCGACACAAACCAAAAATTAAAAACAAGTACCCCGGTCTTATTATTTTGTCGGCACCATTTTGTAGGTCAATCTAGTTTCCTGAACAATTTTCTATATCCATTCATGCACACATGGTATCCTCATTGCTGAGAACAAGGTACCGTAAGCAACAAATTTGCAACGTGTTTGATGCAACACATTGCTGGGATTGTAGGGATAGTTTTCCATACCATTTTTAATAATTCGAAATAAATTCTATTAAGGCATACTGTCATCTTCAGTCGTTTCTATTATTTTTCATCCGCCCATAATTTTCATCCCCTATACATTAAGATCTTCAATATTCACTGTATTTTGTGGAAACAAATGTGATAAGACCCATAACCGGTGGCTTTATTCAAGGTACAACCTTTTTAGATCACGGTATTGTAGGTAATAGTCAATAAGTCCTTCTTTACTGTCTTCAAGCTTAAATTCCTTTTACTATTTTATGGACATACCTATCTCTGTCTCTTCACAATGAATGAGAACATGAACAGGATTGCCAAGTCAATCAAATCCAATACTTGGAAACATCATCATAAACATATCATCGTCCTTAAGATATCCTCCTTCCCCCCCTTAAAATGAATGGCTCTGCTAATTCGTGTACAACCATGTAACCAAACCTTTCTGCCCCCTTCATTGAGTTCACAACACAATGAATCTCTCAATAAAGAGACTCATCAACTTTAGGGCTGCCCTTCTGCACAGTGTACGTGCACCCATCTCCATTCATGCACCATTGCACGTAAATATTTAGTTTCAATAATCCAATTGAACTTGAATATCCCGCTTACGCCAGTATCCTTCCAACTCCCTCATCATTTACTGCGACCCCGAGTCCCAGGGAAGAATTTCAATTTTCTAATCTTACTTCCGCACAACCCGATTGCCATTCATCGGGATTAAATATAACAAATAACCGCATTTACATTTATTGACTTTCTGGCCAAACCCCGTCCGGGTCCTATTCAATTTTGCACCGACAACATGACTGTGCTGGTGGCGTGGCGGGCGGCGGCGGCAGCGGCTGGCTAGCACTATAACAGCAGTGCATTTTCTGCATTCGTGCGGAGCTCAATCAGAATCGGATTAATTACGAAAAACGTTCCAGAATTTATGCGAACCATTGTGCCGGGGAGAAGATATCGAATAACCAATTGAAAATTATCGGTCAACTTGGCTAGGGTGCGGCGGAAAGTTCCTGAGTTTGCACCCCATAAATTAATGCTGAGCTCGGGGCGTACATTAGTCGAGTATGTCGTATTCTCTGTATCGAGCCGGGTATTTGTGGCGAACAAGCCGGGAAAATGAACGAAACTCAATACGGGCATTGTGTTGAGAGGGAGCGAGTGAATTGGAACAATCATTCGATAATTGTGATTTCCCATATAAGGATTTAATTAAACCGTCGGAAAGTAGAGAATCCGTGTTCATTGTGTCCGTAAGTAGGATTTTGTTCGATTAAATTTTTGCATCCTGTATTTGTGAACTGTATTTGAGAGAACGTGGCACTAAGGTTGATGGTTGCGAGATCATTAATGACTGAACTGTATCGATATCAAATAGAGACCAGAGATGTATAAATCGCATCCAATTCGGTAATTTTCAAAGGAAAAGCAAATTAACTAAACATAGTCACCGAAAAGGGATCGTCATCACCACTAACTCAGTTTCGTATCATTAACATGTCCCAGTTTCTCTGCAAAGTATGGAAAGTGAGGCATCCTTTGAAATTTATAATCACGTCACCTCAATGATATCACTCTTCCCAAATTAAAGCAGGATAGAATGTTTAGATTTTCGGTAACTTACCGCCGCAATGATGAAAGTCCATAACGTGTTCCATGACAAGGGATGAGCTTTAGGTGATCATTATGAATAGTTAAAAGTAGCCAAGTTAAAGGTAGCCAAAGCAAGTTTTTTTGAAATGAATTTGAAAAACGCTCCCAATGCAGTGTCAATTATAAAGACGTTATTGATACAAAAATAATGACTTCATATCAAGAAATAAACCTAGTTAGGAATAAAATAAGTCGGGCAAAAAACAGATTTTTTAAACTGGTTAAGTTGTCATACATGCTCAGAGCCGAAGATTCGTCAGTCCGGAGCTAAGTTGTTCATTTGTTTTGCACGAACTTTTCAAGAATGATGTAAAAAAAGTCCCATGTCGTTTAAGTAAATGTTTATTTTACATTTGAAAAAAAAAATTAAGTGCTTGAATTCCTAGCAATTTAAACAACAACGTTTCCATTATCTTGTGTTTAAAAATGGAAACATCAACAAGAATTAAATTCAACCTGGATCGGGAGGAAAAATTAGAAGCAGTTTACTAAAATAATACAAACAAAAAACCACACACCACATATCGTATCACAAATTAAACTTCTCCTGAGATTTAAGATTTTTCAAGTAAACAAACCGATCCCTTTTTTGATCAGTGAGGATTAAATTGAGCACGCTAGATTGTAGCTCATCAATCTACGTGATTTACATATGTGTATACTTTTGCGATCATTTTTGGTTTATGACCCGCTATGCCTATAGCTGCTGGCCTATTCTTGTATATTTTCTTTTTTTCAGTACATCACTAATAACTATACAAATAAGATTATAGGTTTTTCCTTGGTGATCCGTATAGATATGATTTTTTTGAGAACACATATACCTATAGACTAATTTATTTGACCAAATTATTTCATAAATATCGTATACAAATATATCATTAATATTACCTTATGTCTATAGGTTGGGTTAACGCCGTCTACCAGATTGACATCATTCTCTATTAAACTGTTACACATTCTGACTATGATGATTGGGCTTCGTTAACACATGAATCGTAGACAAGGTGACCGGTTTTTTCTTGTACAGTGCCAAATTGTATTTTTTGCCACCATCGATATTTTGCGCGCCAACTTCCCAAATCGTGTCATCTTGGTGATGTCGATTGGCCGCATCAGAGTTGCAATTTGTACCCCTTTGGATTTTTTTTAAGCACTTAACCCCAATTGACGGAAGATCCCTATAATTTTAGGGACAACGGCGGCGCTCACAGCCTCAGCGAGGTTACCGACTCCGGATAAACCCGGACCCTCTGCCCGAGGGTTAAGGCCTCCCAGTTGGGGGTTGTGCGTGGGGTTAACTCCCTCACCACGTAAAAATATTATGGTTCAGAGACAACCAACTGCCTCGGATACGGACGGAATTAATGTTGACGACCCCAGCAAACGTTACAAGGACAACGATTTTCGGTTCTGCACGTGGAATGTTAGGTCCCTTAACAGACCCAGATGCTGCCACTGATGTGCTGGGTTTTACAGCACCACTTAGAAAAAAACTTTGGTTTGACAACAAGTGTAGGCTGGCACATGCAGCGAAGCTGGAAGCCTACAAAGCAACGCTGCAACGAACGACGAGAGCTGTTCGTGAGCTCTACGAACAGAGACGAAGGGATGAGACCCGGCTTCTCAGAAGAAAGAAGATAGAGCACGAGAAGCGCGCGATCGAGGAGATGGAGAGGTGCTACGGTAGGAACGATGTCCGAAAGTTTTACCAGAGGGTGAAACAGTTATCCAGTGGATATAAGGTTCGGACAGAAGCCTGCCGGGACGAGAATGGACAGAGAGAATGGATAGAGTCGCAGTCGATACTGAGAATTTGGAAGAACCACTTCTGCAGACTGCTAAACGGCGATGATGACACCAATACCGCTGTCAGGCAGAATGTTCCACTCAATATGGACGATGATCGACGAGAATTCCGTCCTCCCGACTTAGACGAGGTCAAGATAGCAATATCAAGACCGAAGTCTAACAAAGCTGCCGGTGCGGACGGACTGTCCGCTGAAATCTTTAAGGCAGCTGGAGATGATCTGGTTGGGCGTATGCACCAGTTCATCTGTAAGATATGGTCGGAGGAGAGTATGCCCGATGAGTGGAATCTCAGTATCATTTGCCCGATCCATAAGAAAGGAGACCCCTTTGACTGCGCCAACTATAGAGGGACATCACATACAAGATCTTCTCTGCCGTTTTGTGTACTCGCCTGAAGCCGTTTATAAATAACCTGATAGGTCCATATCAGTGTGGCTTCAGGCCCAAGTCCACCATCGACCAGATTTTCACACTACGGCAGATCCTGGAAAAGACCCAAGAAATGCAAATCGACACCCACCACCTTTTTGTCGATTTCAAGGCCGCATATGACAGCGTGCATAGGGACGAGCTATACAACGCCATGTCTAGTTTTGACATTCCTGCCAAACTCACATAGACCTTCAAAGTAAAAAAACGATTTAGACAAGGTGACGCGCTGTCATGTGATTTCTTTAACATCATCCTTGAGAAGACCGTGCAAGACTCACATGCCAACACTAGAGACACGATCTTCCAGAAGTCCGTACAACTGCCAGCATACGCGGATGACATTGACGTGATTGGCAGAACACAGCGAGCCGTCAATGAGGCGTTTGCTGGCATTGAGGCGGAGGCGGCTAAAATGGGTCTAGCGGTGAATGAGGGCAAAACGAAGTATATGCTGTCATCAAGAAAGGACACACAACATCGACGTCTTGGACAGAGCGTCACAATGGGCAGCTATAACTTCCAGGTAGTCAAGGACTTCGTCTACCTCGGCTCCGCAGTAAACAGTACAAACAACATCAGTACCGAGATCAAACGCAGAGTAACTCTTGCCAACCGCTGTTTGTATGGGCTCAAGAGGCAATTGAGTAGTAGAGGCATCTCTCGAAGGACCAAGCTGACTTTATACAAGACCTTGATCATCCCAGTCCTGCTGTACGGCGCGGAGGCATGGACAATCTCAAAAGCGGATGAGGAAGTCCTTGGTATTTTCGAGAGAAAAGCTCTGCGTGCGATCTTTGGTCCGGTTTGCGTTGACGGTTTCTGGAGGAGAAGATTCAACCACGAACTTTACGGGCTGTACAGCGACAAGAGTCTAGTCAGGCGTCTTCAAATCCAACGCCTAAGATGGCTAGGCCATGTAGAGCGTATGGACAACTCAGCTCCTGAGAGTCTTCGACTCCGAACCCGTGGGACAACGCAACAGAGGACGCCCGCGTTTAAGGTGGCACACACAGGTGGAGAAGGACCTCAACCAACTTGGCGTGCGACACTGGAGACAGCTAGCCAGAGAGTATTTATTTTAGAAAGTGTTTATTTTGGTAAGTATTTGCGCATATCTCTCTATAAAATATATTGTGAATAAGTAAAAAACTACCAGAGGGGAGACTTGATCCCATTAAAGTAAGGGAGACTTGATCCCGGGATCCCGGGAAGAAGCATTACTTGTTGCAAGTTACACCACGGATTGTCCACACATTCTTTGAGGAAACTTGCTTACGAGTTTGCTGTGGCAAATAATAAGCCCCCGGAGAAATACAGTAAGTGGCAAAATGAGACAGCAGGCTTCGATTGGTGCTATGGATTCATGAGAAGAAATTCGACACTTTCCTTGCGTGTGCCTGAAGCCACTAGTTTGAGCAGATCGACGAGCTTTAACAGGCACAACAATGCACAGTTTTTTGAAAATTTGAGAACTTTGATGACAAAGTATAACTTTGGTGCAGAGTCAATATGGAATATTGACGAAACTGGATTGACTACAGTTCACAAACCTAAAAAAATTGTTGCTAGTAAGGGCTTGAAACAAGTGGGCAAAATAACGTGTGGTGAACGCGGTGAACTGTTAACTGCTTGCTGTGCCATAAACGCAATCGGAAATCATATTCCGCCATTTATGATATTCCCACGGCAAAATTGGCAGGATCGTATGTTAAAAGGTGCACCTCTAGGCACAAGTGGACACACAAGTTTTCCTTCGGGGTGGATGACTGCTGTTAACTACATGAATTTTTTAAGGCATTTCAAAAAATTTACCAAGTGCTCATTAGAAACCCAATCCTTAATAATTATGGACAATCATGACGGCCATATAAGCATTGAATCATTAAATTTTGCAAAGGAAAATGGGATTCAACTTCTCACCATACCTCCGCACACTTCCCATAAGACCCAACCACTAGACAGGACAGTTTTTGGACATTTAAAAGCATACTACAACACCACATGCGACAATTAAATGCTTCAAAATCCTGGTAAGATTTTGACTATATATGATATTTCAGAGTGCTTCGGGAATGCTTTTGTACGAGGTTTTACTCCGCAAAATATACTAAGCGGTTCCAATGGAATTGACTTACTGGAACTTACATGAATAAACAGTGTTTTATATTTAAATATATGGATAAGGTAGAGTTGATCCACCCTGTAAACAAGTCTACCCTACAATGGGATAAAGTCTCACGTATTCGGGGACACTTGGTTACTTTTGAAAATTTTAGAAAAAGAGCTAAAAAAAAAAAAACTTTGTTTGCTTAACTTAACAATACGATAAACAACACAAAGGGATATAATTCCGTTAATTGCGAAGGAAGTATATCTTATACTTTCCGAAAAAATGCGTAATGTATAAAGGGGGATCAACTGTCCCCATGTTCCCCTACAGACAAACTCCCCTAAGTTGCTTTCTACATAAGACACCAGAAAACAAATTCAATTTATAGAAACTAAGCAAAAGAAACGAGAGTACAATTATTCGTTTATTTTAAAGAATTCTGTTTTTTGGTTTCTTGGGTTTTGTGTAGACGCTTCTGCCGGTGAAAAAAAATTCTCCTCTAAGTAGGTATAAGGCCTTGTTAAAGTTAAAGACAAATACGTTGATATACGTCGGATGCGCAACGACCTCAAGAAATACTTCTTATCCAATAAACAACCTTTTTGCTGCGCAACCATTGACCCAGCATCTTGATTTGCAATCAACATCCAAAAATTTCTCCGAAATACTGCCGCCAGCACCAGAAAATAAACTTCATCGAAATCATCATAGGCTGATGCACACTTGACCAGAGATAAGGGATGAAATTATCCTTTATCTCTGCACTTGACCAGTGGCAGCACAGCATAGCATAAAGATATAAAATTCGTTAAATTTAGTTCTGATCAGACATCCAATAATGAATTTTAAAAAAGTAAAATCATAACTGGTATGGAATATATGGTGTATATGGAATTTAAATGACGATATTAGGTACTCTCTTACTATAGAATTCCCCTTATACGCTTCTGAGAAAACATACTCCAGTGGGTAAATTCCACGATTTAGGAAGAAAAATTCGAGTAACAGAAGTTCGAGTTAGAGAAGTTTATATTTTCTTCTTTCTCGTTATTTGAAAGCTTTTTCCAAACTCTTGCATTTTTTGATTTAACGAAGAGCAAAATAAAAAAAAATATTCCATCCATTAAATATATTAAATATGTAATACTCATCGTTTACTGTATACAGTGTAGTGGAAGATACTTCACTAAAGCAGACAATGCCTTATAGAAAGCTTCAAGCAATGGAAACATATTCAAGGAAATGACATGAATCGTAAGATTTTTCTCAGAAAAGATGGGAAAAAAATCAATAAAAGTTAAGGTCGGAAAAGAGTTAAGTACTTAAGAATGATAAAATGCATTCGTCCCAGAATTCCAGCTAACGGGTTGGAAACCAATTATATTTACCATTGTTGTGACGGGAAGAAGTATACTGAAGGAACATGCTTGCATTACGTGGCAAGGTTTCGGAGAAAGTCCCACTGTTGGAAAACAGCATCCAGTTTCCAGAGAAGTGAGTTATCAAAACAAGCTCATTAACAAATGGAGACACATTCTGTAGACATTCGAGAACAAAAAAATTTTGTGTGGCTGCTATGAATTCCGTGAATAGCAAATACTGAGTAAAAATGTAAATATTCGAGAAAATATCAAAGTCAAGTATGCATTTTTTGTTTATGCAGCAGTACAGGTCATCAATTTAATGTTGCTACATTTTCTAATTTAGCATTCATTTTATATGTTATCAAAATTAAATTAATTTTAAAATGGAAACAATTGAAAAAAGTTGAATGACATTCAACTGAATTTGGTTCGCAATTAATCTCAAATGTTGTTATTTTATTTAAAATCGCTTGTAAACACAGTTATTTTATTCAGAACTGAGCAATTGCCGACAAGGTCTCAACCAGAAAATTATTCCGGGGGTATGGTCTGTGAAAAATATCTTTTTATTTTTAAGGTTGGCAGCGATTGAGGAAAATAAAATAATGTTAAATTTCAAATAAAATGTTCCTTATTGAGTAGTAATTAAATTAGGAATATGGTAAAAAAGCAAACCATTTTCAACATAACAAAGTAAAGAATATGTTATAAAGCTAAAATTATTTGCTGCAAGTATATTATTTACTTTGTCAGTATCAATTCATATCTCCCCGATGCATTGACTTTAAGGCTTAACCAGTAATTCGGTCTTTACCGATAGAGTTACTTAAAAAAATTTTTTAAGCCGCGAAAAAGTTCTTTCTGGGGTACATGTCAATACTGGTAAAGTTGTTTACTTAAGTCTCTTAAAGCTGTTATCTTTGAACGGTGTGTCTCTGGTTATTCAGGACATGATGTATTCCGCAGTTTAAAGTCATTCAAAAATATTTTATAAAATTTAAAATGTTCTTCGTTAAATTTCGTTTTTTAACACCACCATTATTTAAGTACTTTTTTTAATTCTCTTAAAAGAGTACTTTTAATAAAATAATAATGTAAATTGGCGTCACCAATCGAAACAAATACAGTGGCAACCTCGTTCCACACAGAACAAGCTTTGTACACAAAACTAACGGTACACGAGCTTTATTCTTTACGGAAAAGCTCATTATGATCAGTATAAAAGGGCGACACATTTTCATTTCAAATCACTAGATTCAACAGCCACGTGGATGCAATCCTCAAACGGGCAGCTTTTGCCGTAGATCTGATACATCGACTGCTCCGGCGAAGAACTGGTCTTACCCAGAAAACTAAGGTGCTTCTCTACAAGCAACTCATAAGATCAGTAAGCATGGTACATCTTAAACCCCATAGCAATGGAGAGAATCTGTCTATTTGAACGAAGGATCTTAAGGATGTGCACCGGTCTCCATAGAGACCATTCGACGCTGAAGTTCATCCGGACCACAAGGATCTACGAAGAAGCAAAGATCTTGCCAATAGACAAATACGTCATTCAATTTTCAAGAAACCTGCTAAATAATATTTGTAATCATCCGAATGAGGACGTAAAAGAGCTGCAACGACTTCCACGCGAGCTCGGTAACTTCACGCCACTGCAAGCACACACCCTGGATTTGATGATCCATTCAATGAAGACTCCACGCAGTTCTACAAAAAGAACACCACAGGACACTACAGAGGGTAGTCAACTCTGAAAGTATCTTTACATTTTTTTCGTCATACCCCCTTTTTTCTTGATCAAATTTCCAAATGACATTATTCTGTAATTCAATCACAAGATATAGCATGTGAAATGAAATACGTCGGGCACCTATTGTTGAGACGGCAATCCTATTATAGTTATACGTCTAGTTGTAATTCATTTATAAATATAAATGGATGTAAGATAAGCCTAATATTCTAATATAATAAATTTCAAATCACTATTGTTTATATTTATATTAAATACAAAAAAAAATTAAAATAGTGGACCCAAGAAAGTCAGCGGTACATCTATTTGTGCCACGGTTTCTTCTAGCCGCACACCTACGGAATGCTTGCTTGCTTACTCCCTTAAATATGTTCACGCCGTATAAGGCATTTCCTTGTTTTCCTGCTTACCATATTTAAATTGTTAGTCGTTAATTTGTTAATACACTTGTTCCTTAGAGAGATAACCTACAATAGAGATATCCAACTTCGGCCATTTTTACCCCTAGCCCACAACGAAGATGTAGTGGTAATCCCTTGTATTTCACTTATACATTTACGAAGCTCGTCAATTCACCACAATATGGCGGCCGATTCGTGAATTTTGTGGGAAAAAAGCCGCAGATTCATGAATTTAGTGGGAATCCATGTACTTTCCATGTAACGTACCTGGGTATGTTATTCGGAGGGGGTTCAAAAGTTGACTAGTATTTCTAAGGGAATTTTCTTACATTGTTATATGGACTTTCGTGAATAAAATTGTATTGCAATGTCCATTTAACTGGAACTATTTGACCTAAAATTAATTCTTAAGTGTATATTCATAAACCATACCTGACAAATTAACTCAAAAAATGAAGCCCGCTTTATACGCTTAAATCATGAATTCTGAAAAACTCAAGAATTCAATTTAAACAATTTGATAAGAACAATGGCAAGATATTGCAACTTTTACTAATGCTAAAAAATGGTTGTCAAAACATCTTATTTGTGATTCACGCTTCAATAATATTTTTATTATTGGTTAACTGAACGTGTGAATGTATTATTAATTTTTATGTTATGTTGTGCATTCATTAATTATGTCCAAGTATTTTGAGATTGTAAATTGCTGAAAGTTTTAATGAATCGACTTCATGAACATACGCTTTGTTCGTTCGTTTACCCCTCCATACTGTGTTGAAAATTGAACACCGAAATTTGAAAAAACGTTCAAATAACGAGCGAATTTTCAAAAAAGAACTCTAATTCACCCCATTACTAAAGTGGGGAAGGGTATCAGCTGTTCCACAGCTGTTCTCAAGAGCTCACACGTATTCACAGACAGGGGACAAAAAGCGTATAAAAAACGCTGTCAGATGAAATCAAGGGGCAAGGGAGCTAGAAATTGGATATCTCTATTATAGGTTATCTCTGTATTTAATGATGAAGAAACGGGTTATGATCCTCGAACAGAGTTTCGAGCTGAGTAATGAAGGTCCAAATATCATAAAAGAGTTTTCAGGATCAGACGCGCTTGCATTGGGTATATTTTTAGGGCTTCAGTTTCATCCAGAATACTTAAAAGGCCTTGGGCAGTTGTAAAAATAATTTTAAATTCATTCAGCAAATTTAAAGATGCTCAGATGTTTGAAGCTTGCGCATATGCTGCCTCAGATGATGCTTAAATGAAAGTTTGACGCTTGCAATGATGCCCAAATGTACGCTTATGAACGCAAAGGTGATGCGACATCGATGCCGCAGTCATGCATTTCTGAATTCACCCTAACATTTTCTCGAATTTTTCGAAAAGTACTTAAAACTAGCTGTACGTAGTCCACAGCTGGCTCTAGGTCACAAGGAGTGGATTACAAAATTGAAATTGTTAAATGAAAGTGTGTACGAAAACAAAATTCTTAATCAGCACAGGCTTATCAAAAAATGACTGGCCAAAACTAATTTAAAACAAGAAGTTTAGATGATGTCTCAGAATCTTTATCAATACTCACAACCTCCATGGTACCCACTATGCTTTAAAAATGTCTTCCATCCTTAATAATCCGATGGGTTGAAACCATCGCAGCCGTTAAATTCTTCCATGTCTAGTTTGGCATTCCTGCCAAACTAGTCAGGTTGTGCAGGATGATGATAGAGAACTCTCGCTGCTCCATCAAGATCGGTAAGGAACTCACCGAAACCTTCAACCTTATTTTCGGGAAGGTTGTGCAGAACTTACTTTCTAACAAAAGAGGAACGATCTTCCAAATGTCAGTAAAACTGCTAGCATACGCGGATGACATTGAAGTGCTTAGTCCAATACAGTGCTGCGTTAATGAAGCGTTTGCTGGTATTAATACGGAGGCGGCCAAAATGGGTTTAGCGGTGAAGGAGGGCAAAACAAAGTATATGCTGTCATCGAGAAAGGACGCACAATATCGACGACTCGGTCAGAATGTCACCATTGGCAGCTATAACTTCGAGCTAAATAAGGACTTCGTGTAGCTCGGCTCCCAAGACAGTACGAACAACAGCAGTACCGAGATTAAACGCAGAATAACTCTTCGCTGTTTCTTTGGAATCATGAGGTAATTGAGTAGTAGAGCCCTCTTTTGAGAGATACCAAGAAAACAATATATACAGAATTGATCATCCCTGTCCTGCTCTATGGCGCGGTAACATGGACAATCACAAGAGTGGATGAGAGAAAAGTTCTGCGCTGAATCTTTGGTCCTGTCTGCGATGATGGTTATTGGAGACGAAGATTCAAGCACGAACTTTACTGCCTGTACAACGACATGAGCCTAGCCAGGCGTCTAGCGATTCAACGCCTAAGATGGCTGGGCCATGTAGACTGCATGGACAACATTTCTTCAGCCCGAAGAATCTTAGACTCCTTACCAGTTAGACAACGCAATAGAGGACACCCATAGAACCGATGGCGGACCCAGGTGGATAAGGACCTCAGCCAACTTGGCGTGTGCAGTTGGAGGCAGCTGGCTTAAGATCGCGCCAGCTGGTGAGGCTAGTTTTTAAGTCCAGGTCCACCCCTACCAGAAGAAGAAGAAGTTTCCGGATAAATTATTTGAATGCTTTCCTGCAACAAATGTGTTGGCTTTGCGAATAGTTAAAAAAAAGGGGAGGAGGATCAAACCGCTGCAATTTCCCCTCCCTTCACTTCTTTAGTTACGGCCTTGAATGCCAAATAAAATTTTTCACAAGATTTTCACTTGATCACCAAATTTTCCACAAGGTTTCACCATGTTTGAGCATCTGTCTTCCCAATGATCTCTTCCTTACATTGTCACATTTACGCAAGAACGTAATTTACGTACGTGAAAACAACTTCTGAAATAGTACGTGTCACGTATTCTGTATCTGCGTGCATGTGCAACCGTCCACACCCATTTAGGACGCATACGCGATCACTTGGATATGGTGTAGTTTCGTACGTACGTTCCACTTGATCACGTTTCTGTCAGAATCTGAGGCTTCAGTTTTTACACACATTTTGTAAGAGAAGCCTTTAAGCCATTTACAATTTTGTTGATGAATGAATTTAACTTATTGTTTATTAACTGAAAGCTGGATAGTAGATCAACTCTCCTGTTGGCCCGAAAGTAGAAAAATCACACATTGAATCCTGAAAGCACGCGTTCGAAACATTTTCAGTTAATTTACTCATCAAAATGATGTCTCCCGCTTGTTTGATTTCGAAAACAAATTATTTATGGATTCCAATGAATACGTCAACAACAGTGTCATCCATCAACAAGAGAGTGTTACTGTGCCAGCCTCCTGATGGAGTGTCAACAAAAGGTAACTCACCTTTCGACAGAGCTAATTAACTTTACAACAATAGGGAATATATGTCCTTACAGCTTTCATGGTAGGGCTTTTGAAGCGTTTTGTAATTACCCACCCATGCACCATAGATATGTGCACCACGCGAAGGAGACGAACACTCTGCACAACGAACCGCACGAGTTGTCACTGAAGTAGTTCATCGCTTGCGAGTGTGTGAAGTCACTTCTGTTACATAACTCATTCGGTTTATCGCATGACGTGCTACTCCAAGGCAACTGCAGTGCATCTCGAGCCTTCTCCCCCGTCTGTACTTCAGTCAATCCATACTGATTACTGTGACAGGCGAAAGGAAGGGAAATAGACGCGAAAAAAGAGTGAAAAGGCAGCTCTCTACCCATATTGCGAGTACAAGTTGGCGATAAGGACCTCTCCAGTGCTGAGCAGCAGCATCAGTGAGTTCTGAGCAGTCCCCTCTTACAGTTGCAATTACAAACACTAAGTTTGACGTTCGCTAGGAATCACTGATGCACGAGGTCATTAGGGGCCCCCGCCACCTGTGTGTGTCTGCTTGCGAACTACTTGTGAGTGCACGTGTGAGAGAGTTCTGGACATAAGATGAATTATGCCCCCATGACGAGCCCATCGCCGACACGATACGAATGTCGCCACATTTTATGATTCGCAGCACACGTTCAAGTTGTCTAGCGCTGCAATTAGCTGATAATCAAAGGGCACTATCAACATCACCATCAACATCGCCGACGTCGCTAGTGAGTTCTCATCACCATCACCATCATCATCACAGCGTGGCCGAGGCAAGGGCGAACGTGTTAGTCAGCAACATAAACATCATCATGGCCGTTAATTAGGAAGTTTTTGCATTTACTTCCGTGTATGCGAGCGACGGCGGCGGCGACGCGCAACTGCTCCAGATGCAATTTTCCAGTCGAGCGTCTTGTAATGGCGCTGCAATTAAGCACTTGTGCAGAACGTAAAGTGAATCCGAAACGAGTTTAAAGCTTAGAGTGGGTCTTGGATCGGCACACAACTGAGCAAGGCAGAGTGCCCGTGCGGCGGTGGGCGGGGAGGGGTGGCCGTGTTGTTTCCAGGATTTCCAGATGTGCATTTACGGCACAATGAGCAAGCAGCTATTGTTTAATTAGCGTAGGCACGAGCTCCTTCCTCGGAGTTTCTCATTCTCGCCCGCATGGCGCGAGAAGTGGAAGTTGCAAATTGGGTGGCATTCAATCGCCACGGCAACGTGACTGGGTTCATTTTTCATCTGGAGCTCATCCCTTAGCCGGGCGGCTGACGAAGCCGACGACGATGGGTCAGTGTGTGATGAGTGATCTGTCACTGTGTGTAACCACATGCAACGGATCCTAATGGATCTATTAATTTCACAAAATGGGTTCTTGCTCGTAAGTCACATGGCCGCAGGGCCTGTAAACGGATTACATTGATTAATGACAGAGTCCTGTGCAAGTTTTGCCTAGACCCGGTGGCAATAGGTGGGCGGAGGTAGTGTTTGTCTGAAGGCTATTTATCGTTAAGATGCGGCATTGAAGTGGGGCTTTTAGATTGTTTCAGACATGACCATTATGGATTGCAGTCCATTAATAAGAACGGAAACTTGCCGCACGGAATGTGTTTATCCTTGAGGTCATGATGGCGAATCGGTGCTGTTGGCAAGAAGTCAGGCTTCGATTTGCCGTCTGGGGACGTTTGGCTGGGGGCAGTGAAAGATTTTAGGCTTTCCACAATCCCACACTTATGAGGTTGATGGCAGTAATGGGGCATGGAAAACCGAACTGACGGGTATGGTGATGGGGAATGTCCTGTTGTCAAGGGAAAATATCGCTTCAAATTCTCAGCCGGAAACGCCTCCATGCAATAACGGCTTTGAGATTAATGTTTTGTTAAAGATTAAGTTTTTTAGTTTAATTTCGTTATTTGTATTCGATAATCCATTACTCGACAACGTTCACTTAGAAAAACGTCGTTTAGAATGAATGGGCGGTTAACAAGCCAATTAATCACTGAGCACTCGTTCTTGTGACAACTAGAATTAAGGCTACTCGTGGTTAGGTGTGCCTTGTAACTCGGGTTCTTAATGGGATTGGAATGGAATTACATCTCCTACGGTCCTAATGGATCATTATGACTTAGAATTGCGTTTGGAATCGAGAGAGAACTGAGATCTAAAGATCGGAAGAACATGTGCACTAACTTTCTGTGGCAGAAGAGATATCCCAAATTTTCGGAAGAAGCTTTTTCTATACAGGAATACTCTTTGCGTATTGTCAGTGACTCGAAAGAGGTGGAGCCGTGAATTATGAAAGCTGGTAAATTCGGATATCGAACCTGGAACCCTTTGGGTGGGAGTCGACGCACTAATCCACTACGCCGAGCCGAGTGATGATATTGATGGGCCCAATACGTGGTTTCCCCCAAGACGGTGTCATACCCAATACAGCCAGTACAATTCAATGACTGGTAGTGTGATTTCCCGTTTCGGTGATCAGAATTGACCCTCTAGGTCTTGTGATATAAAACCATATAATTATTTTATTTGTATTCACGTAGATTACGGAAGTATATAAACCGCCGCATCAAAGAAATTAAGCAAACAGTTAAGCAGAATGGCCATGCAAATATTCGACAAGAAACTGCATATGTGGCTGGCGTGGAGGCCATTTGCCCGATCTGTAATTCCATAAATAACTCCTGCCTTCAATAAAAAAATAACAACCTAAAGACTACAATTTTTGTTCTATTTAATTCAAATTCTGCGTTAGTTTTGAAACACTCTTTATTTTACAACAATTTGGGTCTACCCAGATTCTTAAAGATCGAACTCACAGGACAAACGTACATATGCGCTATGCAGAACGTGGGAAAGATTAGCTCCAGACCGATGACCCTTTAATTAAATGCATCCACGCAGTATATTCACGCCCAGAGTGGGACATCTATTTAAAAAAGGAGTGATGAGTGACACTCTAGACAAGACAAGCAAGAGGTGCTGCTAGATGGAGAGTCCTTTTTGCTGAGAAATCCAAAATTTACGGAAGGATGACTGCGAACAGACAAACAATCGATACTGAGAATTGAAAAAATTTGCCATAACAGGACAACCTGCAGATGTCAAA
This sequence comes from Eristalis intricaria, assembly GCA_964034865.1. Lineage (NCBI taxonomy): Eukaryota > Metazoa > Arthropoda > Insecta > Diptera > Syrphidae > Eristalis > Eristalis intricaria. Next base: position 87,839,654 of record OZ035875.1, on the reverse strand, counting down.
CATCTACGTTTATATTAGAATCCCCAATCAAACAAAAATGGAAGGTTAATGAATTTTCTCCATGAACATAACCTTTGTTCAAGTAACAGGCAAATTTTGAAAAAAACATTTGTGCACTCTACCAATGTTTGGGGAAGAGTATCAGCTCTTCCAAACAGCCCACACTTATTCATAGTTACGGAAAGAAAAATCGTCAAAAATGTCTGATGATCGAGGGCAAGATCGGGACAAGTTTGATATCTCTTTGCTTATTTATTTCTGAAGTACGTCGGATAGAAATATTACGCAGCTCACACCGAGTACCAAGTGTACATTAGATGCTAATGAACACACGAGGGACTCGAGAACGGGATTTACCAACCTTGCCGTAGAAGAGGCATTATGGCGTGACAGCGTCATGCCTATTGCTGTCACGTCATACGTGTTCGGTTTCTGTCTGTACAAGACTCAGTCACATAGGTCCGATTCACTAGAAATGGGACCCCTTTAATTGGATCAAATTATTGAGGGACAAGTCTGCTTACCATCGCAAACATTATCTTCTGGGCCCTGGGCAAGGATGACACGCAAAATCGTGAAACGCTACACATTTTTTTTTAAGACGACTGGATGGCGCGTGTGTTTAATTGCATGGCCTTCATTAAAGGGGTGTCTGTTGGATTGCAGTGAAAGCAAAGTCAAAATGCTTTTATCGGGTCTTCAAATCTGGTCCTTTGCTATCGTTGGGATCAGACACAACGGCAGTACAATGGGCCAGTCGCTGTGTCGGAGTGTGCCACTGTGGTGTTGAGTAGCCTCTAAAAAGAAATCTTGCCCACCGTTCAACGCACCTTTTGCCAACAATGAGGCATATGTGGGCGGTTAAAACGTATGAGAGGCCTAGGCGATGTACACTACATGTTTGCCTCGAAAAAGGATGACTTAACCAGAACATCACATCGCATCAAAGAAAATGTTCGAGTTACCTCAGCTCCGCGGGATCCAGAACCGACAATATCCGTATGGAGATCGAACGCCGGATAACTTACCAATCGCTGTTTTTTTGGTTCGAGGGCAAAGGGTTGAGGAACCCTTCCTCGATGAAATTAACTGGCTTCTTACAAGACTGCATTATATTGAAAGTAGATACTGAAGCGCGTGATGTTTTCGAAATAAAGAGTCTCCTCACGATCCTTGCCCATTTTTGCTTTGATGTCAAGTTGACAAAAACGCCACGACATGAACTATGTGTATGGACGGCAACTACTAGCCAGCTTCTTACGGATCCAACGCATAAGACAAATGGGTCATGTAGGACAGCTTGGCTCCATCCCGACGAACCTTCAACTTCGAGTCAGAAGAACATCGCAGCAGAGCACATTCATAATTCGAATGGGGCACGCATCTTGACATGAACCAACAAGTTGTGAAGCTGAAGACAAAACTAGGAAGAGCTCATCTTACACGAATGAATGTTAGGGTCGCGAACCAGCCAGCATTGCAGCTTCCATACTAGGAAGAAGATGTAACTTTCACTCAGTTGTCGGACTTAACACTGGACTGGCATTCCTGTAGATACCCCATTCTTTATGAAAGAAAAATTGTTCACAAAAAATGAGTACACGGTGCCTTGCCGCATGATTAGTAATAAAATGTTTCATGTACAAGATTAACTCATTCAACTCCCAAAACGTCGATGCATTAGCCTTAAACCACTTTCAGTCTTAGTTATCCGTTCCGTGGGCGGACGTCATTACCCAGCGACGTTTCTAAGCTTCGAAATATGTTCAACCGAATTAAAAGTTTTCTAAAAGCAAAAAGTTTAAGTAAGCCATTCAACAACGGAATCGATATTCATCAACTTTTAAATATTCGCCAACTTTTCAGTGCAAACTCAAATTTATGTTCCGCCTGATGGACGTGAATGTGGCCACGACGGCGAAAATAAATCACCAAATGTTACAAGACAAAAAAATGCTATCTCCCCCAAAAGTTTGCATGTCCAAGAGACAGTTTTATTCTTGCTCTACAAAGGAACAAGTTTATTCGACGACAAGCCCAAGATATTAGAACACAAAGGAAATGAGCTTAACACGCGAATATTCAAAGAATGTGTCCTAGTTGTATTCGAGAATGGCATGTTTCTCCTTTACTGCTGTTCATGTCTGCTTCTGCAGGAATGTGGGGCCGTTTGAGGGTGTCCATGGAGTCGTTAAGTTCGTGTCCTTCGTTAGACGATGGGAAAAAAATGTTTGATAAGCTTCGTATATTTGTTCAATCCTGCTGCTGAATCACCCCGAAATAGCACCCTCCATTCCAGAATAGTCAGCCGTTCTGGTACACGGTCTACCGTCATTCCAAGTATTTCTTTAGTTTCCCGAACTGCGGCTCCTAAATAATCGCAATAGCCACTCCCATCTCATGAGTGCAGGATCTAAATAATATGTGCCTTTAAGAATCCACCGACTGCAACCACAACACAACAACGAGCACAAATTAAAATTGTGCCCGCGGGCTATGAATTTTTGATCAATTTTCCAGCCAACAAGGCCCCGACTTTAAGCCCCATTCCGCCAAAACCACAGTGCAGAGTCCCATAACGCATCGGCCGGAGCAGTGCCTCAGCTCGTACATAATCGTTTATGGGCCTACTCCTTGCAGGAGGGAAAAAACAACAGGGAACAGAGAAACAATCGCACTCCTGATGGTCTCTCAGAAGCGCGTGCGCATGCGCATGCTCTGCGTCTTTCTCCCTCACTCTTTCGATATGATGCGTCGAAGGTAATTTAATCAGTACAGTTCTGCAGCGCATAAATATCCTTGTTCCATGAGAATTACTCTAATTTAAGGCGAATGGCTTGTGTTACGTTTTAAATTTTAATCGATTTGCGTACTCCTTGATCGCAGGGTCCTTTGCGTTCACCACCTTTGACTAAGCGCGCACAACAACAAACAGATCACCACTATGATGCACAGGCAACGTTGAGAAAACTAATTAAAATCGGACACACGAGGCGGGCGTGATCTGCATTCCACCGCGACGGAACGACCGACAGCCAGCCAGCCAAAGCCGGTGGTGGAATTAATAAGCGGTATGGGTCCTAAATTCACCCGACCATCCGCGCTTAACAAATCCATAACGCTCGTCGTCCTATCTTCCCCATCGTCGTAGTCGTCGTCGTCGTTGGCATTTTCTGCCGCAGGACAGACAACAAGATTGCTGGAGTCTACCACCGTTCTTCGGCCGAAGGAGAAGCGAATAAAAACACTGGCTCTCCGATATTTTTCTGTTTCACTGTGGACAGTGGGAATTGTGCGTCGCCGTCGAAGTCGAACGTCGGCAAGTGGACCATATGTTCTGGCAGATTGGTTAATTTAAGACAATTATGGCGGTAGCACTGGGCACAGGTTGCTGCGAGGCCATTCCGAATCACCTCCCGGCAGTTTAGGGAGCCGAAAAATAACACTGAAGTGGCTTCCCCCCTTTCGCCAGGGCCAACGGCATGAGCGACTAACAACACACTGGCGAGAGCCAAATGAAAAATAAGACCAACGAGAAAATTAATAACAGCATATTCCGGCGAGAGATGGATGTGCTTGTGCATACGTATGCGCTCCTCCTTGGCGGACTCCTGCCGCCACCTCGTAATTAATCGAAAAAAGGAAGGATTGCAAAGGATTACGGACGAAAAAAGAAGATATTCGGTTCTTCCCTCTTCGGTGGTTTCTTCGTTCGTTTTGGGTGATTTTTTGCTCGTTCTTGTGTGCCCGGCTCTTGTCTCTCGTGCCGGCAAGGCTCGTTATTATCCTTGATATTGGGGGTGGTATTAATTAAAATGAGTGTTGATGTTTGCGTCGGGGTGGACGCGACTAATTAGTCTCAGGATTTTCTCATGGCCATGGCCGCCGCCGCACACGGAAGGCAGAGGTGTAGCTCCTGGGCTGGTTAACAATGGGTGGGAGGTGTATGTATCTGCCTTAAGCAGGATCTCTATATTCGGACGGATGAGTGTTGGAGATTGGGATAGGACCGCGGGAGCGGTTTGAATGGATTCCATGTAATTAAGTGCTGCCCGGTGTTATGTGAATTAAATCAAAACAATAATTGCCGCAGGCACGTTGCTTGATAACTTAATCTGGATAAACTTCGCCCTGCTGAAGGGTTGGACGGTGCAAATGAGGTGCGATGATTGAGAAGTGTCCGAACACTTGAGGGGGATGTGCGATGTGTGGTCGGAGTTATGTCGGCCTTAGTGGGATTTTCGCCACCTCTCTTCCAGCACAAGGACCACAGGACCAACTTACTTATCGAATGACGTGCCCTACCACCCTGCGTTGCGTCAACTCATGCGATGGACAGGAGTAAATTGCAAATTCTATTGATTTACCGGTATCTCCACAAAGCAATTACTCCCACCGCTGTATGCACAACACAATAAACCGGCAGGAGAAAATTAAAAAACCGAAGATACCCACACAGCAGCAGAATTCAATTCATCCTTCTGGTCAGCTGGAGTGTTCAAGTCGAAAGCACAATGAACATGGCTGCACTGTAGGAGCCGAAGCCAGGATTGAGATTGTAAATCTAGACCAGAAACCGCATTCAGGTGCGGCCTGAGATGTGCACATGTTCGCAGGCCTTTAGATTTGAAATGAACACAATCCCATCACGAGGAACGCATGTTCGGGATATCATGCGAGCGTGTGTATGAAAGTCCAATTGGATTCCTTAATGGACAGGAATGTACCACAGCCACCTCATCCATCATCAGACGAATAACAAAACACCCACTGGCCCACACACCCATACAACGGCATCACTAATCCTCCGTTTTGCTGGCAAGGATCCACTCATCTGCACCAAGCCACCGCTCCTCGAAAAGTGGCATAAATCTTCAGCACGCGACAGAGTTTCAACGGGATAAATCAGTAAATTACAAAATATGATCCCCATATCCTGACGGGATTCACTATGCCAGCCTCAGACAATGCAGTGCCTTGGCGTGCGGAACTCCCCCGACGAGCGCAGCGTCACAGAATGAGCGGAGTGAACGGCACTGTGCATGGGTATTTTCCCAGCTGTCATCTGTCTCATTGAGTGAGTGAGGCGTGTATGCACATAAATGCACAATAAATAACTCGAACGGTTATCATCCGGGCAAAAGATGAAACCTTCCGCTGGCGTCACGCGTGTGCATACGGATTTAACGGGTAAAAGTAACACCTCGTTTTGCCCATTGATTTCCATCCATCGGATGTGTGTGCAGCACAGTGGCACCCTTATGGCTTCAATATTCATAATTCACGCGCGTTCAGCTTGCAGTGAAAATGCGGTGCAGCGCTGATGCAATGATGAACTGCTACTCGTCCTGGATTGTGCACTCGGATGTATTGTCTGAATTGAACGCTAGACAAAGAACGGGAAGCGAATGAATGAGCGAACCTGCGTACGATGACATCTGTGCTAATTATAGGCGCTCAGGACGGTTGGGCGTTTCATTTGCGGGTGAGTGATCGATCGAACGTGGCCATCCTTGTGTGAGCAGCAGGACACACTCCTAACGGCACCCGGTAAGCATGCGTGTGTGTGTGTGTAGGTATACCTAGATGACGGAAAAGGATTCATTCTCCAGGTTGAAATATTCACGCTGTGTTGAGTGAAGGGCTGGTGGGAGGTGTGCTCACGCGATCCCTATTCGGGCCAACACTAATAGGAGGGCGTATCGATTAATTGATTAAATGTGGCACAAGGTATTCAAATACCCACTATCGGGTTGACACCCCACGGCGACAGGTGTACGAGTGGATAAATGATGACTAATCAACGAGGAATTATTCTGCGCGATATCGACCACCGCGATACGGCACGGAAGGAAGCGCCTTGTTGTGGAATGTCCTTGAAGCAATAGGAAGACACTGAAATGTGGTTACGCGAGGCACTCTATTCATCCAACCGCAAAAACTATTTATGTTTGCCGTTTGCGAGGGTTATGTGGCTGGGAATTTGGATCGAATCAAGTGGGAGGAAAATTCTATCGATTTGGTGGTTAGATATAATGGGAAATTTTCGAACGCTTTCGTATTCTAATTGTTCGGACAGTTCGGTGCAAATATTGAGCTCATCTGACATGTCTCCAACTATCAGGATCAATGGTAAACTGTGTCCGACACTAAGTGGGTTGAGTTCTTTGTCTTCATGTGTAAACCAACATGCACGTGAACACCCTTGCCCATGGATGAAGACGCGTTTTACGAAGTACTTTATAAAAAACATGAATTTGGATCAGAGCATGTTTTCGGTGTTTGGAAAAAACTGGTGCTGAGAAATCGATTAAAAGCCAAGGGATTAGAGTAGCTGGCGCAATCTGTCTGTCGGTGTATCTTCTCCAATGCTCGATGTTCTCAGATCCTCTTTAGAAAACATATTGACGGAATAGTTAGATTTGGCCAACTCAAGGCATTCCCTTACCAACTATTCTACCTGCTGGTACCCGGATGTACTAGTACCCAACAAAGAGTCACAATGTGTCCTATTCAAATTTGTCTGTCCGCTAAAGTAACTTATTTGAAGTGAGGATATCTGAAGTGGCAACCGACTGGTTGATTAAGCTCAGGTCTTTTAGCGAAAGTGTGACTTAAATCATCACTTTCACTACCGTATAACAGAAGTGTGGGATGAACATAAGGACAACAGGAACAGATGCTGGCACTATTTTGAAGCTACATTCATGCCATTATTTATGGAACAGCACATCATTCAAATGGCCCTCTTGCCTTCGATGGCAGTGCTTCTAGCTGTTGGTAGAATTTGTGATTCGGGCCAATATGTTCGTTTTAGTTACTTTCCACGGTTGGCCTTCTTAGCGTAGACTAAAGGCTTGGCGTGTACGCACAGCAAATAATAGAGTAGTGTCAAGTCGCATGATCGATGAGGACTCGCTTAGAGATTGTCGAGTCGCCAAATTATCCTTCACAACACAGCAGCGCCGCGCCGTATACACAGCCGGGATATTTTGATGTTATCGAGCTCTGGCCCAGAATGTTTGTTATCATCGCTTAATACCTGCGGCCATTGGCAGTAACTGTGTCTGTCGACAAGAATAAGGCCCAATTATGCCGTCATGCCATAAACCGCACCACACGTCTACACTATCAATCTTGTTGGATGCATTGGGTGGATGTGAATAAAAAACTAAGTGTGAGCTTTTCCTTAGCATTTTAGAGGAAATGCTCCATCTGGTGTGAATAAAAATTTATTTCGTTAAGTTTAACGAATCCTCTCCGCTCACATATTTTGACAGCTGAGTCTTACCCCCGTTTGGGTGTGAATAAAGATGGAATGTGTTCAGATATCGCTTGTAGAAGTTGAGTGTGGATAGGAGGTGACTTCAAGAAAGAAAAAAGTGAAAACTGTTTAAAATTTTATAATATAATGTGTCGGAAAAGGAATTCTTTCGCGGATTAAACCTTAATCCTCAAAAAAAAAGGAAATCTGGAATGGACGATGACATCAAGTGTTTTTAATTTTATCCGTGCTTGCTGGAAAAAAGCCAAAATCCAGACATGAAATCTTTGGAATAAGAAATAAGAAAAAGACCATGGCTTTAATTTTAACACCTCGGAAATAAAGAAAAAATTGATAACATGACGGCCCGCGTCAAATCAAAGGGCTATAAGAAAAATAAGGGCAATCTTCCAATCACATTAAAAGAACAAAAACCAATCAAAGGTATGGCACCACCACGGGTTTCTTCAGGAATATCGGAAAGGAAATGAGTACTTAACCATTACATGTTATCAAACCCGAATCTATACACGTTCTTGAAATTACCCCCGTGTCTGAACTTGAGTTATAATTCCTTGTTTTTCGCGTGTGTATGTTAAAAAACATTATTGTAAGTACTTTGCTCCCACCTTTATCCGACTTTTCACTCACCCTTGTGCGACAAGAATCAGTTTTCAAACGTCAACTTAAGGGAGGGTACCTACTTTGAGAACAATTTTTCATTCACACCGAATTGAGTATTTCAGGCCCCTCATGTGTTCTTACTCGAAGTCTTTTCTCAGTTTTTATTCACACCACCCATTGATTCTTGCTCGAAGAGTTGTACACGCCTAGCCCCTGATTTGATAAAAATCCGAGAAGATGGATCTTTTCCATCGTAAGATAACCAAACTAACGGCCTTGTCTTTGGTCTAATGCGGAAGATTCAACAGCAAAATAAACCGGGTTGACTGTTTGGTCGGGCAATGACCAATTCCTCTGAACGGCGTCGAATCGACATTTCAGTCTATCTATTTCGATACTGTACGCTACGACGGTTATGTTTTCTTCATTTCAAGCCAATCTTCAGGTTCAAGCTCCATAAGAGTGAACTCACGCTCAAAAAACGATTGGGTGTCACAGTTGGTAGAGTGCCTGCCTCTGGTTAGCGGGGTCACAGGTTCGAATCCCAGTGAAAGCACAGTTAATACGATTCTATCTGGTTTTTAATGCCGGTCCAGTCACAATTTGCCGTTGGGATCAAATTAACCTCACTATCACTGGAGAAGTCAATCAGTGGCAGTAGTCTGACTAGGTGTATCACAATGGACCAATATGGTCTAAGTGTGATGGTAAATGCACTAGCAGCCCACCTACCTAACCTCACCTAACCCGAACTCACACTCAAACTTGTTCACGGTACACTCTGAACCAGAAATGAAGTATTACTGAGATGCCCGACTTCTACCTGTCTTGCCCCTTAAAATTGTTGACAGCTGTTTTTTACGTGTTCATAAACCAAATTGACCAATCAGGGATCGGCGCTTACGTTATTTCGTGAATAACCGTCAACAATTCATGAATATTTGTCAAAAATGCACTCAAATCCGTCGATGGACTAAGGGGTAATACTTCATTTCTGCTCTGAACAATGATTTTGACATTATTTTGACAGTTGCTTAGGGATATAAATTAAGAAGACTATTATTGCGATTGACATTGAAAACGACTAGAAGGCGCAGTTGGTAGAGTGCTTGCCCCTGGTTAGCGGGGTCCCAGGTTCGAATCCCAGTGAAAGCACAGTTAATACGATTCTATCTTTTGTATTTCACCGCCCGTCTTTCAAAACAGCTGCTAACAACTGCTGAATAATCTCTACGCAGTTAAACATTCAAATCTGTTATACTAATACTAGAAATATCCTGGAGTAGGATATAGGCCCCATTTTTGTACAATTTGAAGTTTTAAATCAAACCGGAAAAGAAAAACCACAACATGCATGTTGCTATCGTGTCTGTTCAAAGTGGTGCTTTGGATACGCGTTATACCCAAGTTGGCGGGTGCCCGGCATTGTTAGGCTACATGCTACTGTCATCATCGGGTAACCGGGTACCCGGCAACAATACAAAAATTAATAAAGTACACCTACATTTGTGAATATTACAGCACAACGATGAAAGGGAAAACTTGGTACCCGAGTAACACCCGCGTATGTGGGTATCAAAAGCTCTTGTTCAAACACCTTCAGAAGTGTGAAGAGGTTATCTTCCACCAAGCCACTAAGGTACCTAAAGAGTCACGACTGAGTGAGTATCAAGACTGAGAACTAGCAAGTCTTCATAATCACCGCAAATTGCTCGAACGTGTGATTCGTTTGGTAACAAAACTCGTATAATCAATCTTTGAGGTTCTATTCAAACTACTAGCAGAGAATTATTTCGCATTAACTGGTAGACACTACATCAACATGTTCACCATTCGTGTAAACATAAGCATTTTTTCCCGGAAATGGGGAACTCTCTCGTCTCGTCCTGCAGTTACGCCCATGTTATCACCCTGAGTCCTTTGATTTCCTCGATAGAGTGCCAACTTGAAATTGCCTACGACGAACTCTGTGATTTCCCAGATTAGAAGATTGACTTAAATGCATCGATTGACTTAAATTCCCACAATTTCTCTTATGTCCCAAATTTGCAAACCGCTTTGAAAATTTAGAAGGATGACCACTAATCATTGACATGGTTCATTCACTTTATTCACTTCACTTGTGCCGGAATTCACATAAGCCATTAATGCCAATCAGGTGTTTGCGCTCTAAGTCTTAACCAAAGCATATCGTCTACACTCCTGCTCCTGCGGAATCCGTTTAGTTCCCCTTTGATTCCCTGATCAAAAAGCATCCTGAACCTACTGACTGAACATCTCAAAGCACATATTTTCAACATGCATGCAATTTTTCCGCAAGCCGTACATACATCAGAAGTAATCAAACCTGATGAGAGGTGCAGAGATGGAGAACCACTCCAAACAAAACGAAACAAACCAAAGTCTGCTGTAGCAGTATTGAAATTCCTAAAAAGCCATTCACCCATAACCACAAGGACACTGCCCGGCCAAGCTCCTGGAGCGTATTTTCTCTTTTTTCCCCTCAATCTCGTTTTTTTGTTCGACTGGGCCAACTGTGCCGCATCCAATTAACTTTTTCTACCACGAATCGTATCCGAAAAGCAAAACTGTCATAACGGCGCTACAGCATTAGAATTATGTATCTCAAACCCGCTCTATTGTTAGCCACAGCTCATCGAAAATTATAGCCAAGTGGTTCGGATACCTCAGATGGTCCAACCGTCATCGTATTCTTCGCTTGTCTGTCGGTTTGCCGCTTGTTGGTCGTGTCGGTCGTCTGCCGGAGTCGTCTGGAGTCCGTAGTGTGCTGTTTGGCTCCTGCTGCTGTTACTGCATTATTACCAACACCACATTCCATGTCGTGCACACTTTGCTCGTGCTGCTATTTCATTGCTCGTTTATATTGTGTATCCGTTCCGTTTGTCAGTGTATGTGGTCGGTTTTTTCGCATTTATTTTTTCGATTCGAATTTATCAAAAAAGATTCGCCGAAACCGACAGAGAACGAAATCGAAAAAATAATCGCAGTTTCAGTTCAGCCGGCAGAGGGGTGGGATGTGCGAAGAGCTGTGTGGAATGTTTTCGAGAGCTCGTGAGTAGAGAGCGGTGAGCCAGCCAGCCAGCCGCAGCCATTCGGGGACAACCTTCTCGTTTGAAGGTACAAATTAAGGACGTAGATACAATGTTGTGCAATTTAACAGGTGGTCTCGAGACGTCACTCAACTTTGTGGTTAGCAATTGGTGCTTCGAGTGGACTCTTTGTTATTATTCGTCATGCGAGCCGGAGGTATCGACTGGTCCAATGATTTGGTATTGAACGCTAAAAGGATTCGATTTCAGCGAAGGGGGGGACTAGATGCAAGGATGAGCTTGAGGAGGAGCAAGTGTTGCGAGGCACTTGACTACTGAACATATTGTTGCTTCCTGGACTTCTTCCGCGAGGGTGTTCGAATACTCCAGAGAGGAGCAAATCCTAACAGGGAGCAACTTCTGTGTTAAAATGCGTTATGCTGCACTGTGGGGTATTCCAGTGGGGCGGTATCGGAAGTTCATTGCTTGGCCAGTTCGTGGGCTGGTTTCTGTGGCCTGTAACCCAGGAGAGAGTGATTTTGCACCTGTTACTGCCCTGTTTGAGTTTGTTCTTGCATTGTTGCACCAATTTAGAGAAATCGGATGATTCGCTGCAGATTGCTGCGGCTCTGCTTTAAGGAAAGGCAGTACAGAGAAGTAGGAAGGAGAAGGAGATTTTGAAATCCACCGCTGCGCCTACTCCGTGGTTTAGCTTAGACCCATCTGTGTAGATCAGAAATTGCTAGTCTGTAAGTAGTTGGGGTTTCCAGTCCTCTCTGGACGGAATTCGGCATTGTGCCCAGCATAAAACTCGCCTCAACCAACTGTCTAACATTCTGAAAGCGAAAATTTGTAATCTAAATGCCTATTTAACAGGCTTGTCAGAGAAAGAAGATAACTCATGATATCTCAACTCACTCTGGAAAGCAGCCAACCGTTTAAGAAAACCCAAACCACATGTGGTCTCAATTCGAAAAAAACAAAACGAGTGGGCCAAAGAAATTAAAGAGGAAGCAGATCTCTTCGCAGATCATTTGGAAGCAACGCTTAAATCACGCGATGGACAAGCACCTTCTGTATACTTTGGTTCAGACACAAATAATGGCAATTTTTCTATTAGAAATGCTACTGCGACAGAACTTAAGGAAGAATTGAAAAAACTCAAACCCAAGAAAGCTCCTGGTTATGATTTAATCACAAGAGAAGTTCTGAAAGAATTACCTTAGAAAGCGCTTTTTATGTTTCTCAACATTAGAACCGATTTCACTTTTCCGACAATGTCTAAAGTGTTCGAAGGAATATTACTTAGACGTTGAAGCCCGGTTGTAGAAGAAAGGAAAAAAGGTTCCGTTCTGGGACCAATATTGTTCTTAGTTTATGTCAACTCAATTTTCAGTCTTCCCTTTGTAGGTAAAATTGTAGCTTTCGCTGAAGACTTCGCGTTTTCGCACAGCTCTAACAACTTGTTTAACCTTATTGCAGATATAAACCATGACGTCCATCTGTGAAGGCTCTGGTTCGCGCTTCATAAACAAATAGTAAGCAGCAAAACTAAGCTCATGCTGCACAACCTAGTTGCTATGGAACCTCCAGAGGTTGATGTGTTTCACGCAGCTAGTTGCCGTAAATTTAGCTTACATAATTGTGGGCGTAACATTCAATAGAATGAAAGTAAGTGCTGTAATGCCCATTGCATCTCAATTGAAATAGTAAGGAGTTATAAGTACCTAGGAGTCATCTTAGACCAAAGTCTCAGTTGGAATGATCACGTTGCCGTTTTGAAGCAATATCTACTAACCACCTTGAGATCTTTTTATACAAGCTAAGCAAGTACTGTTCTTCAAGTATCTTAAAAAATATTTACTTTGGAATATTCCACTCAAGACTACAATATTTTATTACCTGCTGGGGTGGGACGTACTTAAACAAAATTAAACAATTATCAGTTTTGCAAAAGTATGTTGTTCGAAAGATTTGCTTCTCTTCCCGCCGAGCCGCATCTTTAGTTTTATTTAATAAGCTGAAAATTCTTCCAGTGAGACATTTGTACTTTTACAATGTCTTGAGGATCTTCTTATTAGATGTGGCTACTTACGGAGTCCACTCAACGAAAACCATAACCTGCGTAGCAATGCTAGTAAGCTAAGTAGCATTCCGTCTTTTCGTACAACTTGTTATAGAAGTTTTGATTCTATTATAATAATATAATATGGGTGGCGCGACAGTCCGAGGTGGACCACTTGTATTGTGCGTGCTATTGTTCTCTCACGAGTGGAAGGGACCTACAGTTTAATGCCGACTCCGAACGGCGAATTTGAGAAGCTTTTTCTAGACAGGAGTACTCTTTGAGCATTTTCAGTGACTCGAAAGAGGTGAAGCCGTGAATTATGATAGGTGGTAAATTGGGGTATCGAACCTGCCACCCTCTGCGTAGGAGTCAACGCCCTTACCCACTACGCCACGGCGACCCACAGTTTTTATTCTATTGTTTCTTGCAAATTATGCAACTCACTTCCCGAAGATATTCGAACCATCAGAACATTAAATCAATTTTTGTCTAAAGTTAAGTCTTGGCTTTTGAATAATGACCAGTGAAAACCAGTGACCTGTGAAATCGAAATTTTGTTGCACTTAATTGACTAATCTATTTTTGGTATCATACGATCATAATAGTACTAAAAGTGTTAGTATGAGAGTCCTTCCTTCTTCTTCTTTTATACTATAATATAATGTACTGTTCTCCCCATTCTGAATTATCACAGTGAATTTATCTAAACGATGTGACATTAACTCTATTTTTTTAACTAAATATAAATGTCACTAACTATTCTCAAATGTCAATCATATGTTTGTAAAAGTTGAATTGTTATTACATATATATATTTAAATTTTCATAGATTTAAAAAAAATATACTTCTTCTTCTTCTGTTGGCAATACAGTCCGGGGTGGACCTGGGCCTCAACCAGTAGGCCTCTCCAGCCGGCACGATCTTTTGCCATCTGTCTCCAAGTGCTCACACCAAGTTGGTTGAGGTCCTTCTCCACCTGGGTGCGCCATCGGTTGCGTAAGCGTCCTATATTGCGTTGTCCCACTGGTTCGGAGTCGAAGACTCTTCGGGCTGGAGCAGTGTTGTCCATGCGCTCTACATGGCCCAGCCATCTTAGGCGTTGAATCCGTAGACGCCTGACTAGGCTCATGCCGCTGTACAGTCCGTGAATGAATCTTGATTGAATCTTCTTCTCCAATACCCATCAACGCAAACAGGACCAAAGATTGAACGCAGAACTTTTCTCTCGAAAAGACCAAGTGATTCTTCATCCGCTTTTGAGATTGTCCATGCTTCCGCACCATAGAGCAGGACAGGGATGATCAAGGTGTTATATAATGTTAGCTTGGTCCTTCGAGAGAGGACTCTGCTACTCAATTGCCTCTTGAGCCCAAAGAAACAGCGATTGGCAAGAGTAATTCTGCTTTTAATCTCGGTACTGGTGTTCTTCGTACTGTTCATTTGCGAGCCGAGGTAGACGAAGTCCTTCATTGCTTCGAAGTTATTGCTGCCTATGGTGAAGTTTTGGCCAGGTCGTCGATGTTGTCAAATGTCAATCTTATGTTTGTAAAAGTTGAATTGTTATTTCATATACACTAATTATATTATGTTAAACATTGACAATAAATATAAAGAAAGAAAAAATACGACTTATTCCTAACCACCAATTCGGTTTTAGAAGCAAGCATTCAACTATTGACCAAGTACATCGTATAACTGATGTTATAGGAAGCTGTATTTCTCGATGTTTCTCAAGCCTTTGACAAGATTTGGCACTAGGGCTTGAAACATAAGCTTCAACAATTCCTCCCAAGAAAAATATGCACAATTTTATCGAACTATCTATCGGATAGAATCTTCCGTGTGAAATATGGGAAAGAATACTCCCTATTTAAATCTAGACAAACTGGAGTACCACAAGGAAGTGTTCTTCGTCCCCTCCTTTACTTCTTGCATAGCAGCGATATACCGCAGGACGTAGGCACATTTTCTGACGGCACCGCTATTTTGGTAACTGCCAAAACGGTCGAAGAATCAACTAGAAAATTGTAGGGAAGGGAGGTATTTTTTACGGGGTAAAAATCCCTTTTGCTATGTAGGAACGGTCCCCATAGTGTCTTTTGAAGATTGTCACCAACCTTCGCAAAAAAATAAAATTGTGCCGAGTAGTGGAAATCTATTGTGGTTATAATGTAGTCCGTGGAAGCTGGGGTGAGGTGCTTAGGCAGGAGTTGACAAGCTCTGCTATGGCCATACGGTCTCGATGACGAACCTCCCGCTTCTCTGAGTCTGATGGCGGTGGACCTGACTACAGTGCTGAAGTTCCGACTCCTGTCGATCTCTGGACTTTGTTGAGCTTGTTTAAGTTGTATGTTTTGCTTAGGGTGTGCTACCATTCAAGTGAGTGGTAGGTGAGAGTGGAACGGGTAACGGCTTTATACATCCAAAAGGGTAACTTCAACCGAAGGTCTTACTGCAGGCATATAAAGCTGAACTTGCTTTCTTTACCCGGTTCTCTATTGCAGACTTCCAGTTGAGCTTGGGATCCAGGATGACTCCCAAGTACTTAGTACTGGAGGAAAGGGAGAGAGTAACTTTCAGGCAACAGTCCGTAGCCCAAGACTGAATTCTAGATAGAGCCCTTTCTGTGATTCCACTCATCACCAAGAGCATATGAAACTAGTTTGATTTCCTTGCTCAACAATACGAGTGGTGAGATAGTCCCGCCTTGGCGTGCACCCCGGTTGACTGATATCATAACTTGGCAGTTACCCAAGCCACCTCCAAATCTGTACCAAGAGTGGTGCAACTAGGCATTTTTTACTGTGTCGATGTTCTTAGCTTTTCGGAAAATCATATTTAAGTAAACAAGTTGCATGAAAAACATTTTGGAACCCATTAGAAGGTGTCCTGCTCAACATGGAGGTTTATGCCATGTTTTACAGTCAAATACCCCACTGTGTGCTGTGGGTGTATTTTTCAATATCTTCGTAGGACTAACTATGAGCTCTACACTGAATAGTAATTTCAGGGGGAAAAAAAAACATCAACTCTCACAAAAGACCATTAAAACTTCTTCTTCCGTATTTGTCCTTATCGCTTAAATAATTTTTAGCGCATAATTACAGCGTTTACACGACTCCAAACTGCATATTAAATAAGTTTCTGAGTATTTCATGTTTTTTCTTGCGCTTCCTTCTATCCTCGATCCGTTCCACTGAGCAAAGACTAGCAGAGAAGAAATTCAATTCAAACTTTCACATACAAGCAATTATCTAGTAATTAGAGTACTGTTCACAGCATCAGAGTTCCAGCAGCGCGTCGGCGACAGAATTAAGGACGACGTCCTACAGCGGGGACAATTCTCCACCGTATCCAAGGGTTTTCCTCTGTCCAAAGTGTAAACAAATTATTTGCAATCAACTCGAAGATACGCCAGTGCTTCGTGTATTTCAATTTCATTCGCTCTCATTAAAATTGCATATTCAATTCATTTCGCTCGAAAGGAGAAACTTATTTCTTTTAATCGGATTATGTCTCTGAAGTCCATTATTCCTCTCATCTCTTGCGGCTAACAATGGACGCGGAAACAGTGACTTGTGACAATAGTGGTGAGGGAAATTGTTGCGTCACTTAACACTGGTCACCTTCTGTGGGTGAGTGTTCATTTCACAATCACTTGTGCTGTTCCAACGCCACGACACTGAAATGTCTTAAGGATGACGGGTTCTAGTGTCGACGACTTAGGGAGTCCTTCAAAATAGGTCACCTGACTGACATAAAATGGGTAGGCTTCCATCCAAAAATGCAAATTTAATTACACTCCTTAATGAATAATAAAAGATTCGTACCTCTGTTGGAAATCATTAGGACTTCCAGTTCGTGACTAGTAGAAATGCTTACCTCAGTCCACTTCCGGGCATAGCTTTATGGCCAACGTAGCGCGGCAGGATATTGCGGATCTATCAGCTTTTTATAGACATTTTATCGCAACAGAAGCATAGTTGACGTGCCATTTTGTGATTCCAAAAATAGTTTAAAATAAAAAACATTTATGAGCTAGACATCCATCAAAGTTTTATTTCAACGTATTGTTTGGGTATTGCCATTATGAATGGAATGTAATATCATTCAAATGTCCGTCACGGGAGATTTTCCTTTGACTTGATTCTAACAAGGTAGTATTCGGCGACTTTTGGACTCTAATCAGGAAATAACTTGTTCATAACTTAACGAAAATTCGAAGCGTGAAGATATTATCGATTGTGTACATAAAAACAACGGTTATGGGTGCCAGTTCACATCACCAAAACGCGGAACATTTTGACCATGAAATTGTGCTGGCAACACATTCGAAACGGGCCTTGTTGAGTGAAACTTCGCGCAGGCCTGTTGGAAAGACTTGCCTTTCACACTCATATCACTGATTTGAGGAAATTTTAAGATTTAAAAAAAATATATATATATATAAAAGAAATGTATAGCGATGAACAGTGAATTCATGAGAATTGGTAACTGCGACATACTTCCTATTTTTGAAGAAGGGCGCCGATATCGCAGCCGTACAGTTGATGCATCTGTAATTCGAAAGTTTTTTCACTTATCTACATTGAAGATTTTCTATGTTATCTCAGCCACGGATGATGTTTTAAAAGGGTTTAGGAAATCCGACGCATAGTTAGGTAATTTTTTTGACATCAGTCTGGAGAAGATCATGCGTAACTCAAACCTCAACACCAGCGGCACGGTCTTCCAAAAGTCTGTACACTACTTGCATACGCCGCTTCCATTGACATCAATGTAAGGACATCGTGAACTGTCGGTAGGAATTTTGTGAGCATTGGGAAGGAAGTGACTAACAATGAATGCGGTGAATGAGAGGGTGAGTCAAGAATCTTATATAAAGATGCATAGAAAGCAACAACTTTGGAGTATGTAGTGGCAATCTTTGGTTACCTAGGCTCAGTAGTGAGTGTGCTCAGTGATAGAACCGCGGGTATACAAGGAATGATCGCTGTCTCTTTAGAATAAAGACGCCATCAAATAAAACCTTGATAGTCCCAGTCTTTCTGTATAAGAATCAATCAAAGGGAAGAATCAAAAGGGAAGAATTCTTGGACGCTTCGAGGGGAAGGTGCTTTGTATTAGCATATTCGATAGTTTCGGAGGAGGACACTGAAAGGCGAACTTTACAGGCTGTACAGCGTCGTCGATTAACTCAATCGAGATCGAGTCTTTCATCTTCGGGTTAGGTCATGTAGAGCGAATCGACACACGAACCCTGAGGTATAACGCGGTAACGGAACAGCACCCCTTCAGCGGCGCACACACTCAATACACACAGAACACAGAGTTTAAGTCTAAAACAATGTACTCCTCCTGAAATCGATAAATTTGGATTTCCTTCAAGACTTAACTTTTTAACTGCCTTAGTTCTGTTACTGCACTCTTCTTCTCCTTTAATACAGTCCGGAGCGGACTTGGGCCTTAACCAGCAAGCCTCTCCTACTAGCACGATCTGTAGCCGTTTGTATCCAATTGCGTACACGCCAATTTTGTTGAGGTCCTTCTCTACCTGGGTGCGCCACAATAATCGTGGGTTTCCTCTGTTGTGTTATCCCACAGGTTCGGCGTCGAAGACTCTTCGGGCCGGTGTTCTTACAGCAAGATGAGGATGATCAAGGTATTATATAAAGTCAATTTTGTCCTTCGAGAGAAGACTCTATTACTCAATTGCCTCTTGAGCACGTAGGAACAGTGGCGGGTAAGAGTTACTCTGCGATTACGGGGGCGTTGTTAGTGCTTTTTCCTCCGAAGCCTTGACTACCTGGAAGTAATAAAGGGTTTTCCAATAAGGACTTGCCAACACTTTTTTTTAATTAAACAAAAACTTTATTATCGAATGGAAATAGAATCAAAATATTTATGAATGGAACTCGACTCCGTTCATATGGTCACGTTTGCAGCAGTCGATTCGTTGGACTCAATTTTCAACGACCCCGTCACACATTTCGGCCGAAACGGCAGCCATTTATTGTTCAATGTAAGCTCTAAGTTGACTTAACGTAGCCCCACAGAAAATAGTTAAGCGGCTTTAAACCGCACGAACGAGGCGGCCAATCGACTGACTCATTTCTTGAGATAACACGTTCACCATGCTTTCTCATCAATAAATCGATTCTAACGTGTGCTGTGTGGCTTGTGGCACCATTCTATTGGAGCTACATGTCGTCCAAGTTCATATCTTCCAATTCGGGCCAAAAACAATCGGTAATCGTGGCGCTGACCATTCATTCACATTAACGTGACGATCGTTATCGTCGACGAAAGAATACGGCCCAATAACGCCGCCGGCATGCAAGCCGCACCAAATAGTTATTTTTGGTGGAGGTTGTGTTGAAGCACATGTTAATTTTCATTATTAATCCGACCAATATCTCAAATTTGGTTATTTTGCTAAAAATTAGATTCGTCACTGAAGATGATTGACGCTCTTAAAGCGTTCACCGACTCCGAATTTCAATGACGTTGCTCGTTCGTGTACATTACCATGATGAAAATGTTGAGTCTACTGAATAAATTGACAACGACAGTTTGACGATAAGTGAAAGACTGCGTTCAAAAATGAAATTCAAAGTTGTCAAGCCCCTATTTGAAAACCCTTTAGCTGCCCATTATGATGTTCTGTCCAAGACGTCGATGTTGTGTGTCCTTTCTTGACAGCATATACTTCGTTTTGCCTTCATTCACCGGTAGACCTATTTTAGCCGCTTCCGCCTCAATGCCAACAAACGCCTCATTGAAGGCTCGCTGCATTCTGCCAAGCACGTCAATGTCATCCGCGTATTCTAACAGTTGTATGGACTTCTGGAATATTATACCTCTTAGTGTGTGAGTTTTGCAAGAAGTAACATAATTACGCCTCGACTTGTCTAAACACTTTTTTGACAGTGAAGGTCTCAGTGAGTTCAACTCCGACCTTGATGGAGCAGCGAGAATTCCCTTTCGTCATCCTGCACAGCTTGACGAGTTTGGCAGGAATGTCAAAACTAGACATGGTGTTGTCTAGCTCATCCATATGCACGCTGTCATACGCAGCCTTGAAATCGACGAATAGGTGGTGGGTGTCGATCTGCTTCTCTTGGGTCTTTTCGAGGATCTGCCGTAGTGTGAAAATCTGGTCGGTAGTGGACTTCCCTGGCCTGAACCAACATTCAAGTGTTTGAGCATCGAAAAAATGAATGCGGAACTCCTTAAGTATAGGGCATTTAGCAATGAAGTGCAACACATCCTCACGTTCTCTAAGATTGCTCAGGTCGCATAAGATTGAAAGCCCCGGGCGATGCGGTATGAAATTCAGCTTACAAAGTTCGCCTCTCGTTTTAAAAATCATACTTACTTTTTCTACTGAGTAGCTACTTAAGAAATAAGCTGCATTCCTTACGTCTTTTCCAGCATCTGCCGTAGTGTGAAGATTTTGACTTTCCCGACGTGAAGGCACACTGATGTGGACCTATCAGATTGTTTATAAATGGCTTCAAGCGGAAGCAGATCTTATATGCGATGTTCAGGAGACCTCAACGGGGTCTCCTTTCTTCTGAACCAAACTGAATATATATACTCACTAAATATTGATACATAGTTCGGTCTAACGTAAGTGACTGAAACAAGGATGCCAAATACGGAACACGCACTTAACGACCCTATAAGAATCCTACTAATGTTAAAAATCATTATTAGTTGTAGTTCGTCGAAAAAAAATTGCTTACCTCAGTATTGTTTTGTGACCAACGAGGTATAAAACTTTGTTACATGTTGGATCACAGCTGAAGCATATTTTCTTATACAAAAGCAAACAGAATAAAAACAACTCCTCTTGTTGGTGAAAAAATTTATTTATTCGAAACAATTTCGTAAAAATATTTGCAGCAATTTAAGTGTGTTTCATTTAATAATTTCTAGTAAATTCTCATATATACAACGTGATCGATACATTTCTGGCAGTGATATTATTTAAACTCAATCAGCAATTCCTAAAATTTCACTTATTGCTCTTTAGCCCTACTCAGCACTCAATTTGAAAGTTTCTTGGTAGCTTTTCTTTAGAATTTATAAATTTATAAATGTCTTCCATCAATCTTTTATTTGTACTTTAACTTTCACTTGAGAGATGTAATATTTTATTTCTTTTTTTCTATTCAATAAGTCATTTGATTTTGCATTTCTCTGAATTATTTACAGTGTGAAAATAATAACATGTTTTTATTGCACGGTTGAACATGAATTCGAGGAAAAACGCTACTCAGTCTTTAGGAAAACAAGGAAACCAAAAAAAAAAATGGGCACATTCAGTACTTTTTGTTGATGATGTTCAAAAGTGACGACAGTCTTCGCAGTTTTTGGTGGTGTACAGACAAATGCGAGTTAACGTGTATACTTATATATAAATATCTTTATAAAATAATTATCTCTCTTACAAAAAAATAAATAACTTAAATTCAACTTCAGAAAAATCGGAAAGGATGTGATCGATGCCTGCAGGAAATAAGACCGTCAAATGTTCAACATTCAATTGGGAGGACAGAAATTCCAGCTGTCATTAGCACGTGGTCTCTGGATAGCACGGCTCAATTTAAGGTCTATTGTGCACGCCACTTCATCGGCATCCGCTTCAGAATGTAGCTTTGTCGTGACAAATGATTGAACACGCAAGGTTAAGGATAGTGGAATGTAAATGGATTACCAAGCGTCGACGACTGTCATGTGGTTTATGAAAGTCAGTTGGGAGCTAATTAATGCGACCGTTTCTGGTCTGGGCATAATTACCTTGTCTGCGTCATGGGCTTGTCTCATGTTAGGGATGGTCAATGAATTGGTATGCCTCAGCGTGTCCTTGAAACTTGTATAATCTATGTTATGACGGCGAGAGTGAGATAACTTTGAATACACACTCCAGAGACCATAGAATGTTTACTCATATCATTGATGCGTGCTTCCTTGCGGAGGTCAAGACCATATTTTGAGGAACATTCTGACTTTGTCATATAGGGGCTATGATGAGGACAAGCACGCCAAGGATTCGTTTGGTTTGAATGTGACGGACATCTTAGAGGTTGTACGACATTGACGATTTTGTGGCAAGTTTCAGGCGACTTGTGATCACCATTCATCGAGCACTTAATTCTTTTAAAAATGCATGTTTCAGGCGACTTGTTGTCATAATTAAGAGAATTTAGCACTTGATTCTTTTAAATTTTCTTTGAAGAAAAACCTATATACCTTTCCTTTAGACACAACTCAGAGACCATCAGGAATGTTGTAGTACATACATCGCCTGTAGTCTGAACAACGTGTCATAACTAGACTTGTAAGCTCCCGGGGCGAGGTTCTGTATTTGCGCCCTCGTATACATGTAATTGAAGTTGATTTTGGTCTTTTTTGCGCCCTCCTGTGCCTAGACCCTATTCCTGGACACAGCCCTAGACACGGCTCGGAGTTTGAAGGCGAAAAAGGTTGCGGAAAATAGTGCTAGTGCGATCGAAAATAGTTCGATTTTCGATCCAATGTGTGGATGCAATATTTGTTATGTATTTATTTTATCAACTCCAGCGTTTTAGAAAAGCACAAGGACCCGCTGACTGTGTGAACATCTTGTCTGGAGTCGTAATATAAACTACAGTGGGTGCCCTCTAAGTCGAATTTCTCCCTAACTCTGCTCAATTTTGTCTTAAAACAAACCCATCCTCTAAGTGGAATTCCATCGAACTAATTTTCGTATCCCACTAAAATTCGACTTCGAGAGGGAGGCGACAGTACAAGGAACCCGATTGCATCACTGCAAATACCGCATTAATTCAACCCCTCTAGCCCCCTTTACATTATAGACCATCCCAATGATGAAACACATCAGTTAAAGTTCACGTACACACATCGAGCACCTACTTTCGGACACCTTACGTATATACAATGTATAAATAGAATATGAATAATCTACAGCACAGGCAAAAATAAAAATAAATAAGTAAACTACAAGCGCGTGTAATGAAATAATTTAAATAAAGATATGTAAATCCAATAACAAATGAATAACGAATGCAAACAATAAAGATTACAGATGTTCCGACGAATTCAATGCAATTTCCATTCAACTGAAAATCACCTCCTGTAACAGCAACGGACGGACGTTCCGTTTCAACCCTTCCCCCCCACCTACACACCGAACTCATAATACAGTGGCTCCCTGGGTAGTATCTGCTCCACTTTCAGCCTCTGAGTTGCGACCGTATTCATGATGTTGAATATGACCGCGAATATCATGCATGCAGCGTACGCTCCGAGCGCAATCCACCACAGGAGTTGTTCGTGTAGCTTTTGCTCGAAATTCTTCAGCACCAGCAATCCGATGGTCAGTCCAGCCAGCGCTCCAGTCAAGTGGGCAACATAAGACACTGATGGTGCGAACGGCACCTCCACCGCATACCGCGCATATATGGCGAAGCCAACATCACAGGATGCTAACGCGAGGATAGTCATGATGAGAGTGGTGAGACAAATAATCAAAATAAAAGGCTCTGGTCTACTTACCGAAGATGAAAATTGCTGCCAACCGAACAATGCCGTACCGCATGCTGTGGTAGTTTAGCATAACATTGGCAAGATGTGCAGCCAATAGTGCGTAGACGCCACCGCTGGCTCCCACCAAGCACACTTCTGGGTCAAAGATACTGGTGCCTGTTGATGGAGAGACGAATGTACATGGGGTTGGCAGCGCCATGCGGGTGTGTTATCTTACCTAACGAGCCGGCTAGAACACCGGCAAAGTATATGCACGCTATGCGACTGGAACCGTGGACCATTTCCAGTGGCAGACCGAAAATTAGTTGGATACACAGATTGAAGCCGAGATGGAACCATCCTGCATGCAGGACCATGTAGAAGATAAAGCGCCAAATTTCGTGACGTTTATCTGGACGGTAAATGAACATCGAATCGATGGGCACTGGACCTGCTGGTTCCGCTTGCCCGGACGTCATGGTGTGGTAGGCAAAGAAGCCCAACTGTAAATTGGAAACAGATAAGAAAAATTATGATTAGTTCTTTGTGCAAAAGGGATTGAGTGCAGCTTCCATAGAAGCTGGACAGGAATTTGGATTACGTGCTGACTATTTGCACCCTTTTGAGTGGACCCCTCGCTTCCAAAGGTCTTCTTCGAGTTGTCACTAATGAGCATGTGTATGCCTACCTGATATTTGATACGACGAGTTAACCCATGCGCCGCGTGAAAACAATGATCTGCTCAAGAGTTTTCTTGCTGACTCGAAAGCCCAACAAACAACGTTTAGTGGTAAAAGAGAAGCAAAAGAAAACCACAGCAACAAATAGATCGCTACCCACGAGCAATCGAGTTTTCACTTTTATTCTGTATCCATTCAGGGACAGCATCATTGCGCCCACCGACAGTCAGTGGCACAACGTGCGCGCATGGGGACACCGCAGAATCGAAGAGTAATTAAAAAGCGTCATGTCCATCAGACGACTGGCTACCTCTTTTGGCACCGAGTGTCGCGCTATTCTTCGTACGTGTTACGGATGTTTTTCCTGTCAGTGAACATGTCGCTACTACACATCCGCAGCACAAGTGAGTCAGCCGGCCCCCATTCGGTGTGCGCTGCGGTGCTCTGCTCACTCCCTGGCGAAGGGTACCTGATTCCCATTTACGGAGCTCATCGCCGGACCATTTTGTAGTGCGGCGGCGACTTGCCGCGCCACCGCCGGTTGCCAAGGGAATTATTCATGTCAGTATCTTTAGATTACGTTTCGTGGGCGGTTGATTAGAGACCGGCCCCAAAGGTAGTCGTCACGTTCGCGTTGTAGTTTTTGCCTTCTCTCGACAGAGTGTCACTTGTGTCACTTGCGAATGGGAAATTTACTGGCGAAAAAGGTGTGCCAGTTCGGTTGGCGCCTGCGACCTTGGGAACGAGTAAGAGGAACACCGGAACGTGTGTGTATTAGAGAATTTGTTCGCGTGATTACATAATTACGGGGGAAGTTGTGGTGTGAAGTTGTACATTTTAATTATAACAGACGTATAATTAGACAGTGGCCGGCTATGGCGGCGGCGAGGGTGGATGTGAATTGTTTATGATTTCGCACCTTTCACTTTTCCTCCAGGGAGAACAGCCTTATTCCGAACGTGCTCGAATCATGGTCCTGAATTTGTAGTCAGGTGTGAGTGGTGTTGTATTCTTTATAGCAGGTGTGACTAGGCGCGTTTGTGGATGGTTGAGAGCTATTTAGAAAAAAACGCTTTTGCCGGAGTTCACTTTTTGGGTATAATTTGAGATTTTTGGTGTGTTGCACGTTGAATAGGGGTCGACGTTTTTTCTACTTGAAAAACGTGTCACTTTAACGAGAAGGACGTTCAGAGATTTTTGAAGAAGAAGATGATGAAACTGAAGAAGAAATGATGAAATTGTACCCAAATGCGCATAAAGGTGTACCAAATTTTAGTACTAATCTTTCAATGCAATCAATAAATGTTAGTACTAAGACTTTGCACGAGTATGTACTATTATAACAAGTCGATAATTTGTATATTTGATGGCAGTAAACCATTGTAGTACTTCGGCACATTTGTACTAAAATTTAGTACTTAATTTTTATTTGAGAATTTATAATTGGCTTGAACCTCAAGGACTAAATTTCTTCAAATGTCCTACTAATGGATGTTTTTTTCTTATAGCGGTACTTATTTTGCTTACGAAACGTCAAGTCGACAACTTATTGAGAAACGCACAAAGAGCAACTATAATTTTCGATGCACTAAGAAATGTTTACACCTCAAGCGTCTCCTCAGCATGTCAACAGGCCGTCTATTTGAAGACGTGTCACCTTAACGAGGCGGACGTTCAGAGATTTTTGATTCAGAAGATTAAACTTTTAAATTGTGCCCAATTGGGCATAAGAGTGTATCAAATTTTAGTACTAGTCTTTTATCAAGAAATGTCAGTACTAAAATTTAGCACGAGTATGTACTATTACAAGAAGTTAATAATTTGTATATTAGATGTCAGTACCCAATTTTAGTGCTTTTGACATGTATTAAAACTGTACTAAAATTTAGTACATATTTTGTATGTAAGAATTTATGATTGGCCTTAACATGAAGTAATATACTTCGAATGTGTTTATAATGGACGGTTTAAGTCGACGACTTATTGAGAAACGCACAACGAGTAACTATAATATTCGATTCACTAAGAAATGTTTATAACTCAGACCTCACCCCAGCATGTTAACATACCTTATCTACACGCCTCGAAATACGAATCGATATTTGATCGGTTTTAAAGCGTAGTATCTCATTAGATTACTCATTCAAGGATATGGTTTAAAGAATTAGGTCACTGCAAGCACGAGACATCAACTCATGCAAAAACGCATGAATTCATTATTCACATGTACAAACATGCCAATATGATTGGTAATTGAAGCGTATCTCCTCACTGATCCCAGCAAATTCACGGAAATGCCATTAATACCCTGTCACTTCCATAAAGGCGTAAAACTTGCATCCTTTAAGTCCCCAAAAACTCCTCACAATTCTCTGCCCAATTTGCGAAATCATCACAGGAACAGAGCCGCTTAACTGCATTGTATCTCAGTCAGTTCCGGAAACGCTGTACTTAATGCAAAAGTTTAAGCCCACGTTAATTATTTGCCAACGACTGAAAACCGTCAAAGTTAATTAATAAACGAATCAACTTATTCATGCAGCAGAGGCTGCAGAAGTCTCGCAATAATATGCGGCGAATTCGGTCGCCAACCCCATTCGCTCCCTATTCATAATTTAAAGGCAAAGCTATTTTTTTCCCTCCCAGTTGCACTGGTAATCCACACTCCGAGCGGATGTCGACCGACAACGACGATGGCAAGGGGGAGAGCGCCGCGCCGTCGACCGGTTCCAGGGTGGTCCTTGCGCTTATGCGCTCAGATCTAAATATTTCATTACGCGTAAGTCCAGGGCAGGTGGCATTGGGTCTTATGCAAATATCCCATGAATTATTTTGAATGCATCGAGCAAATTTGCGCCCAGTCCCGACGACGACAACGGCAGCGGCAACGACGATGTCTGTCCTTTTTGTCAGCCAACGAGTCACCATCGGCACACACACACACACACCAACGACGGCGCCAACTGGGGAGCGCTGTATTCATGAATGGAGGACTCGGCCATTACCTCCCATGCCGATACAATCGACCATGACGTTCCAATGCCGAGCACTGGATGCAAAGGTAGCCGCATAGACAGTGCTCCGCATTTGTAAACAGCGGAGTCGCGGACTGATGAATGAATTGCATGTAGCAACTGCTGCTGCGGCCAGGGTAAACAGATCTAGGCGCCAATTTTGTTTTCGTTTCTCCAGATAACCCCCCTCCATAAATTGTTTGTTTCACCGGCGGAATCTCGGAATCTATGGTCTGGTGGATCAATGACCCGCACGTTTTGGGAACGAGGCGTGTGCTGGCTCTGCTGGGAGTAAAATTGTGTATGCCTGTGATATGGACAGAAATCAGATATCCTATCAATTTGTAGATACCAATTCCTAGGTATTGACAGACGAGGGAATTCGTACAGCCTCCCATCCAGCGGAAGGTATTTTCAAAATGAAATGTGTAGTCTGGCTTATTTTGATGGAAACGCATGCTCGTCGTCACCTTTGATTCAAGGGATTGAATGTTCTTCATCAGCCAGCGGATAATCGCTTCGCGCAATTGCCATGAGCCTGGAATGCAATAATTTTCTCACACCGTCAAGTAAGTGCGGTCCATCGTTTTGGCGAGCCACAGATGTTGAACATCAAAAATGTAGTGTACGACTTGCGAGTGAATGCTTGCCATAATCGTATGAACTTCATCAGTCTGTTGTGCTCCATTTGCTTTACCTCTCAGTGTGCTACATTCGGTGGTA
Organism: Eristalis intricaria; assembly: GCA_964034865.1. Classification (NCBI taxonomy): domain Eukaryota; kingdom Metazoa; phylum Arthropoda; class Insecta; order Diptera; family Syrphidae; genus Eristalis; species Eristalis intricaria. Next base: position 87,811,697 of record OZ035875.1, on the reverse strand, counting down.
CGACCTTGACATCGGGCTCAGCAATTCCCGACTTGTTGATGTGCTTTATGTACTGTGTACTTCGCCGAGACTGAGTGTTTTCTTGGATTGCCATCGTCGAGATTGTACTTTTTCTGTGCACACTTTCCCTTTGGATTTTTGAAACGAGTTAAAAATAATTTCTGTACGACTGCTTGCTGGCATAACTTGTCGAAGGATAGCTCGAGTGTTTTTTACGGGAGGCACTACAGTCTGGGGTTGATATGGACCTCTCTTCTACATGAGGCAATCACATTATGCGGGTTCTTGTTGAAGTGACTCCGCATCAGGAGCTTTTCTCGAAGCATTCTCAATGAGGAGCTAAACATTGTGGAAGTTAGCGTGTACTCAATCGAACTACGGGCCTTCAGTGGGAGAGATATAGAAGCTAGCTATGTGCCTGATTAGATGTCTGACCACGACAACTCGTGATATCTATTCAAAAGTTTCATATTTAACCTTTACATCCTTTCTTAGAACAGAATTTCGTTCTAAGAGCAGCTCATGTTCTAAGCAAAACTTCACTCCATCGGTAGAGGCTGTGCGTACTCTGTCAGAAAATCTATCCCTTTATTATGTTGACCTGTAAATTGTGCGTATCCGGCAGCCGTGGTGCTTGGTGTACGTAGACTACTGCTCTGGGATCAATTTCCGAATCAAACAATTTTCATAACTGACAGCTCCACCTCCCTCGAGAAGATTAACAATGCTGGTACAGTGAAGGTACTTGTCAAGAAAAAAATCCTCAAACTCCTCCAATGAAGTCGGCATTAAGCCGTGGATCCCCTCCATTCTTCCGATGATAATAGCAAGCACAACACGAGTGGTTGGTGTAAAAGATAGGCTAGGCTCGAAGCCAGGTCCATTATTGCTACTTTGATCACTGAACTCTATGATGACTTCAAAACTTATGCTTTTACAGTTTTTGTATCTTCGATCTTAAGGCCGCATACTACAGCATTCATCGCAAGGAGTTATTTGATGCTATGGCCGAATTAAGGATCCCGAAAAAATTAATCCGGCTGTGTCGCACTTCGCTAACAACTACGCGATGCACCGTGTAGTTCGGTTTGAGGACTACTGGGCCATTTGAAACCTGCACCGGAGATGCGCTGTCCTGTGATTTCTTTAATTTGGTACTGGAGAAGATAATGCAGCGGGCAGATTTAAACACGGAAGGCACTATCTTCTACAAGTCAGTCCAACTGTTGAGATATGCAGACGACATCGACATCGTCGCGGAGTCCGAACGTGCCGTAGTGGAAGCATTTACGGCAATTGAAGAAGATGCGAAGCGAGCTGGTCTTAAGGTCAATGAGGATAAAACTAAGTATGTGCTGTAGACCAAAAAACTATCCGTCACACATCACCTAGGACAATCGACAACTACAATTTCGAGGTAGTAAAGGAGTTTGTCTACCTCGGGGCAAATGTATACTCCATGAATGACATCACTGTGGAGATCCGACGTAGAACCGCCTTTGGCAACTGGTGTTACTTCGGTTTGTCAAAACAAATAGCGTCAAAACTCCGGACTCGAGGGACTAAGGTCATGCCTTATAAAACTCTTATTTTGCCAGTCCTACTATAAGGAGCCGAAAGCTGGACGATAAGCAAAACTGCGAATCAGATTCTTGGTGACTTCGAAAAAAAAATTCTACTTCGGATATATGGTCCCGTCGAGGAAGGCAAATGGAGCAGAAGACACAACCGAGAACTCTACGAGCTGTACCAGGATGTGGATGTAGTCGGGAAGGCAAAGATCCATCGACTGCACTGGCTCGGCCACATCGAGCGCATGGACAACAGTGCTCCAGCTAAGAGGGCCTTCGAATCTGAGCCTCCTGGTTCGAGAAGGAGAGGAAGACCGAATCCCCGGTATAAAGACCAAGTAATCGCGGATGCAAGACAGCTTGGTCTTGATGACTGGAAGCAGCATCGCTCAGTCTCGGACCCTGCATGGGTCGTCAGCCTGATAAGTAAGTAAGTAACTTCCCAAAACAATATTGGGTTACCATAACCGTATTAGGAAAGAATGGCACGTCTGGGTCCGTTGGGCTCTAACTCAAAGAAAACCTTCTTTGGCTAGCTTCTTGTTATTGTTTATTAGTCCGACTTAGACGCAAGTGAAGATGAGTCCCAACCAATTTTATGTGCAAGCTACGAAAATATCAATTTATGTGACGAGGCTTGCTTATTGAGGTCTAGCATTCAGAAACTGTCAGATTTATGAAGATTGCTCCAACGACACGATTAATTTCAATTCTGATTCAAAGATAATTTCGAATCAAATAGTTGAAAATGATCAGAAAGGACAGAACAGGACAGGGAGTCCTCGAAGAAGACTTTGAGAAGACCTGATAAAGGTAGTCAGCCTTAGAATCAATGAACCTCTGCACACAGGGCCTGTGAAGACAAAGCAAAGTTATTGGTTGCTCCCAACTTGGCGGAATGCCAGCAACAAGTACTCCTAACTGCTCTAGGAAAGTTGACATACAGGCTCCTCGTAGTAGTGAAAGCTTTTGCAGTGATTGGAGAAGAGTCGAAACGAGGTGGTCTTTATGTCAATAAGGACAAACTGAAATACAGTCAAACGTCTATAACTCGAATAGATTCTTCGATAAGTCGAAGAGAGAAATCCCCGAATTCTGCGTATTTCACAAGCTCGTTTTATAAGGAATCGCTTTGGGGGCAGCATTTGTATGTTGCTTTAAGTTAGTATAAACAAAATTGTGGTTTTGATGAATATTCTTGGGAGGATGAAATTCCTGTTATTTTCAGAATTGAAGAAATGAGGGAGAAGTTCAACTGCAGATGGAATTTGAAGCTTGCAGAAATACCAGAAATGAACGAGGTGTTATGTAATGATTCTCTGCGGGTGTCGATGTTGTAACTTATGAGTTTCCAAGAAATGAAGATATCGTCCAGATATTTAGATGTGAACCTGAATCTTCTCAGCTCGGCAGTAACGACGACAGAGGCAGTGATGTAAAAGGGAAAGACTAGGCGATAATTGAGAATGATTTGATTCAACCACCTTCAAACGAGTTGGTTGCAAATTCATTATTCGGTTTGCGTTTATATCATGAAACAACAAATGAGTTTGTGTTCCTACAATGGTTTAAGTTTCATTGAAGACTTTTTTTTATAAAAACAAAATAAAATAAAAAGCTCTTCAATCATGTGTAAACAACTATTTTAAATTATAATTAGGCTCCTCTATGTTCTATGTTCTATCGCAGATAAATAAGTATTTACATCAATTTTGTATTTTACTTGATAACTCGAATTTTTTTGTGGCAAGTGGTGGTTCGTGTTATCGAAGTTCGACTGTATATGCACTTTTGACAATTTTGACGTAGTTAAGGAATAAGTAGCACATCCTTGTAGAGATCCGACGTAGAATCACCCTTGGCAATCGCTCGCTGCTACATCGGTTTGACAAAATAACTCGCCCAAAAACTGACATAAAGCACCAAGTTCAATATTCACAAAATATATTTTTGGAAGTCCTGCTATATACAGCCGACAACTGGACTATAAGCACGCCAGAGAAGATTTTTGGTGCATTGCTCCAACTAAGAGGGTCTTGAAACCCGAGCCTCATGGTTTGAGAAAGAGATGAAAACCAAGCCTCCGGAATAAAGGCTAAGTTATAGCGAACGTAAGACATCCTGGCCAGTCATTAAACCAAACTGTCTTGGGTTCGGCAGCGTACCCTGGATAACTACCCTGGAAGGCAGGCTCGACAAGTTATAAGGTAACCGCTTCAAATGACAGTTTGTTACGTGCCTGCCCTTAGTTTTTAGGTTAATGGGGTCCCCGGTTCGAATCCTAGTGAAAGCAAAATTATTACAGTTTCATCTGGTTTTTGAAATATGATCCAGTCACCATTTGCAGTTGGGATCTACTATCACTCGAGGGATCAATTAGTGGTAGTAGTCTGACTGAGTCTGAGTGAGGTATCACAATGGACCAACATGGTCTAAGAGTGCTGGTGAATTCACACCCAGCCCCCCTACCTACCCAGGGAGTTTGTTGATGAAGCTCATGGCAAACAGTATGACGGCGTACACTTCGCTAAAATTGTTTTTTAGCGTCAAGTTTATGCAAGTGATGGAATGGAGAGAATTTTGCTGTGTGGTAAACAACCAAAGTCGACCACTGAATAGTTACTAATTTGTGAAACCGTCAGACTTGTGTTATTTTGAAATGAAGGAATGACGCTCTTTCCTCAAAAAATTCAAATCAATACAAAATAATATTGTTGTTGGAACCTAGTTTCTACAGAATTCACACTGGTTGTGCGTGCTACGTTGTATGCCTACTCCTTAATTCAAAGTTTGAGGAGGTCTTTCTAGACAGGTATACTCTTTGAGCTTTATCAGTGACTCGGATGAAATGGAATCTTGAATTATGCAGTTTCCTAAATTCGTGCATTGAACTTAGGACGTCAGCATAGATGTCAACGCACATAATGATTAGACTTCTGCACACAAAAGTGAAAAATACATTGAAGATCCTCGAAAATAAATGTTGATCTGCAAACAGATAAGCTGTTGTCGCAGTCGAGGAAAAAAGAATGTCTTGTCATTTTCAATTATTTCTATTTTTGTTTGCCTCAGCTACCACTTGTACAGATCCCATTATGAACTCTGGATAGAGGCCGAATACATTTGCCATTTGCGCCCCATTCTCATTTGAAACAACCCAATTGCAACAAGTACAATTCAACCGCAGTCTCCAAAGTGCCGCGTTCAACTGAATGAATACTCGACGGAAGCATCTAGTCACACACCCACTCGTCGCATTGACAGCGAATTCCTGTGCCAATTTCATTTCATCATCCACCCAGAGCAACACCACAGCCAGAGATCGTAAAAACTCATCTACGTCTACCATCAATTACCTAAAAGCATCCGGATAGATTCTCTTTTCAACAGGGCGCCAGCATTTCATCAAATAACTGAGGGATTTCAACTCAACAACCAGTGGGAAAAGTAATTATGTCGGGATCCATTATCATTCCCATCAACAAGGGCATATTAAAAAAGATACAGCAGCAGAGCACCCGCACCCCCTCACTACCTCCCCCGCACTTCGCTCGACGCTTTCAACACCCGACTCCTTTGTTGTTTCGCAAAACTCTACTATGTGTGTGTGTTTTTTTTTTTTATTTTTTAATCGGGTCAGAGGTTTCAAATAAAAGCCTTCCGCTGAAAAACACCAAACAATGGGCTTCGTCCTTTAATCAATCTCAAACAGGAGCTGTAGCAACTCCTTCCCACTCCTGATACCGTTGGGAGATGATCCAAACAATACTCCATTACTATGTGTGTGTGTATTCAAAATTATACACGTAATTATTTAATTGAATGCCCGCAAAGTGTGATTAATAAATGTTAATTAATTATCCTTTGCATTGGGTTTCATATTCGTTAATAAACCTATTTCAACGTGCACTTAATATGATAATGGGATAATGAGTACGCTCTCACCTCGATAAATGTCATAAGGACGATGAACAGTGGGGGCGGACAGCAGGAATACTTGTCGGCATAGTATTTTCGATCGCGCTCCTCCGGCAGAATCTCCAAGGCGATACATTGTACCATTTTCTTGAAGAAAGGCAACTCCTCCAGCATCAAATGGAAATCATTTTCTGAACAAACCTCACGATCACGATGATGGACAGCACACTTAAAGCTACGAGTTCGTTTACCACTCATCTGCAATGACAAAGGAATTTAAAGTTATAATTTTTTTTGTTAACATTTTATAAAAAATTTATATCATATATTTTACAAAATTTAACGAAAGGAGAGGATAACAACGCGCAAACGAATTTTCTGTATTCATTCAATTTGTTTGTATTTCTGGTTATATCGAAGTTTTTAAAAGAAATATTATAAATTCGTTTTTAATTCAACATGTGTAAAAAATTAACATAATATAATATAATGTGGGTGGCGCAAGAGTCCGAGACGGACCTGGGCCTAGCTTCTCAGCAAGCACTCGTGTTGTGCGTACTATTGTTCTTTCATGAGTGGAAGGGACCTACAGTTTTAAGCCGACTCCGAACGGCAAAGTTGAGAAGCTTTTTCTAGACAGGAATACTCTTTGAGCATTGTCAGTGACTCGAAAGAGGCGGAGCCGTGAATTATCAAAGGTGGTAAGTTCGGGTATTGAACCTGGCACCCTCTGCGTAGGATGCGACCCAATTAACATTGTGTGTAATATGGCCTACCCCATGTGTCTGCAATATCTTCCAGTAGGCCATATTTAACACATGAGCTTTCCTAGATGCAACTGTGCAGGCAACGAGCAACAATGTGCATTTAAACCCATAAATCAATACCAGGCCAAATTCAACACCAGGTAGGCCAGGTTTTTTGAAAACACAATCAAGGCACACGAATCTATTTCCGAATACGTCGTAATCAAATTAATTGCTCAAGAGTGTAATTTCTTGAACGATGCTCTACGAGACAAATTGGAGAAAGCTAAAAACAGAGCTTTAACGTTTGAGATGGCGGAGAAGGAAGTCAGAGGAATGGGCAGTCACCTAGAAGACCGAATAGGAAGGCTAGATCAAAAAAGAGGAACGTGGAAAAATTATGCTGGAGTTGGGTATAAGAAAGCTGCTGTGGAAGAAAAAGGCATTCAAAAAAATAGTAGAAGAAAATTACAGAAATCAAGATCAAGATGTTGAAAATTTGTAATTTTACAATTGTCAAAGAAAATGTTACAAAAGAAATAGAAAAAGGCCAACAAGATATCCATGGAGAAGATATGCTCATAAATAACAGGCCGTTAAGAAGATCAGAAAGACTTAAAATGAAATTAAAATGAAAAGTTTTGAATTTATTTCATATCATCGAACATCAATCGAATTGTATGACTGAATTAAGTGTGAAGTTTATAATTTATGTTTCTAGAATTATTTAATTTTCTTTAAATTACTTTCAATTTGTTTAAGTTAATTTTCGTTTGTTTCTAATTATATTGTAGTATATCACTGTAATTATTAATCAGTTCATTTAATTGTTCTGAAATCTAGTTCTCAGTTTAGTTCTAAGTTATTTTTTTAATTTTGTATTTTTCAATCAGAAGAAGTTTATGTTGAATAAAGAAAATACATATCATGCAGGAAGTGGATTTTATGCACATGTTGGTCCCAAGCTCTTGCAAGTTGTATAGCATGCACTCAACAAGCTGGACATCGTGCACTCGTCAGATCTCTTTTTTGCTAAGGAATTACTCATAACCGAAGCAAATGCATTACAAACTTTGGATTCGACTTCAATCATTGATTTCACAAATACCGGCTTTCAATTTTTCTGTTAACTCAAAAACAAGAGCTGTCACAGAAAAACTCAAATTTGAGATAGAAACAAAAAAATCAAAAACAAGTCAACATCATTATATGCCTTTATTTCGAGAAATTTTAAGGGTGGGCCATATTTGCACAACCTACTCTATGAAGTATGCCCTATAAGTGCGATATAATTGCTCAGTTATAGTAAACTCGAACAGAATAGGTAGATACATATGCAATATACATAAAACGAAATAATAGACCATGGATGTAAAGATTGTCACATTTTTTTACGGTTTAAATTACTGAGTCAGTAATAAGAAAATGTGGGTGTTAACTTATTTTACGAATAACAAGGGTTGCTAAATGGTTTATACCGAGTGCCATTGTTTCGATCTTGCCATTATTAATTTATTTTTTTTTCTTAATATCCGCCACAAGTACTTGCCTAGGACTCGATTCTGATAGTCTTAATACTTTTGGAAACATATCCGTCACCGTCAAGTGTCAACAGTTTGCGTATTGTGTGCATAAACTCGTTCAAATCACCAAAACGATAAAAAACTCGTCCAGGAAATTATTTTAGCAACGAAAGAAAAATGTGTCGTGACGTGATGTTGTCTCTAAACAGCTCAACTTTCGGAGATCATAGCGATACGCAATATAAATGCAAGATCACTGGGCAGGTATGCAACAACTCAGCGCTCCTTTTCCATTTAACTCATTTGTTTTATTGGAATATATTGTCCAATTGGAATATTCCTTGAGACACCGTAAGTTCTTGCTACAAACGTCACTGAATATATCAGAAGGAGGCTGTTATTTTTATTGTAATATAGTTTAGTGTCATACAGTTATTGTTACATCCCAAACATCCAAGAAGATTTAATTTAGGCTAGATTCCGATCGCTCTAAGCAACTGCTTGCTGAACACTGCTTCCAAAACACTGCCTCTTGAAAGATCACGTCGAGTAGAGTTCATCACAAGCAAGGCCAGCAGATTCTCCAATAAAATTCCTCATTCCCTGCCCAGCAGTGATTGCTCGCAGACATAAATTCTTTTTCACATTTTCAATTACTCCAGTGATCTGAGTAGGATACCCATAGCGAACTCACTTTCTTTCATCCTCAGCTCCGAATGGATGTTGATGGATACCCATGTGATCTTGATGACAGCACAATGGCCCAATCAGGTCTAAGTCCATTCCATTAACAACCTCAACCTGCCTAGATCTTCGCAATAAATGAGGCAGCACATAGCCTTGGGGCTGTAAAATTAACGACCAATTGAGTACCCATACGTATTTGTTACTTTGAATCTGAATACGTTACTTTAATATCGTTTCTAGTTACTTACGCCAAAACTAATACCTTTATGTTAAAACTGATACTTTTGATTTTCGGACTTCAAATAGGACCGTTGTATTCAACTGAATAAAGCAAGATAAAAGAGTAGCGCATACCAAACGAATGTATAGAAACGTTACCATACCGTGTCGATATCTACCGATACGAATTAATAAATCTTACTGTATTGGAGGAAGTATTGTACCATGCTCCGATTGTACATTACCCAATATCTCTTCTCAGTTTCTTTTTGTTTAACGTAAAGTTGAACAGGTAAACAGAAAAAATATATAAACATAGTTTTCAGTGAAAAAGGTAATCTTTTTATTTCTTTCATGAAGTTGTGCAGAGCTCAATTTTCTGTCTCTTTTCCGATACTTTAATATATTTCGGTAAGCGTATTGATTATCTTTTGGTAGGATCACATTGTCATACTACTGAAAAATTTAGTTATGTTGGCTATATTGGTGTTAGTGTACCTTGGACCTATCATTGCGCGTGTACCTTGGACCGGTCCCAAGTACACGTTATTAAATTTTCTTAAATTTGTTTTCTATGTTTCAGGAAAATATGTCAAGAAGCAAATTAGTTGTAAAAAGGCAAATGAAAGCGAGGCCAAAGAGGATTTGGAACATGATAGTGACTCTTCTCTCAATACCCCAACGCTCTTTAATTTGGCCAAAAAAGTGACAAATTAATTTTAGAATTTTATGTAGTTCCATTAGAGTAAGTCTTTAAGTAACAATGCAGTCCTTTGTTATTATTTTTTTTTGTTAAAGAGATCTTTTTTATTTAAACCTATTTTTTGAAATAAACATTTTTAAGCAATCACAAAAACTTTGAGATAATGTTCTTTCTTTCTAAAATAAAATTATAATAGTATCATTTTTTTTTTTTTATATAATTTGCGTTTGCTCAAGGGATTGCTAATACCCTTATGTGTCCGGGGTCAAGACACAGCACGGGCCGATGGTATAGAGGGAGAAAAGGAGAGGAGGTAAATTTCTGCGGGTTGTAGTCTGTGGGAAATATTAGTTTGGGAAGAGCATTCCATATTCGTGCAGTGCGGTTGAAGAACGAGTCTCTGAATTTAACTGTGCGTCCGAAAGTAGGCTTAAGGGTATACTGACGGGCATTCCTGGCGAGACGAGTATTGCGGGTGAATTCATGGAGAGGAGGAATGCAGTTGGCTAGCTCACTTGAGCATCGTTTGTTGAAATAACGATAAAACACGGACAAAGAAGAGACGGTACGTCGATGTTCGAGCGAGTCTAATAACTCTGCGATATTGTTGTCTCCTATAAGTTTTATCGCTCGCTTTTGGATTCTATCAAGTAGGTGCAGTGTGGTCTTGGGGGCACCAGACCAGATATGAGCGTTATACTCAAGCTTGGGCCTTATAAATTAAAGCCAAATCAGAAGGGGTGAAATATTTCTTGCATCGATTAAGAAAACTTAAACATTTCGCAGCATTTTTGGCGACCTCAAATATGTGATCGCTCCAACTAAGTGTTGTGTTGATACACATACCAAGGATGGAAAGTTTTCCGGTTTCATCGACACAAGCGCCATTCATGGATAATGGCTGATTATGAAGGGTTCGCTTGAGTGACAGCAGACAGCATTGAGTTTTTGAAGCATTGAATTCCACTCTATTGTTTTTTCCCCAGTTAATTATGCTGTCAAGATCTGAATTCAACGTGCTTAACATACGCTGCCGTTCCAATTCTACGGCCGAAGGGCTGGGTCGTGAGTATAGGAACGAATATGAAAAGCTAAGGGTGCTGTCATCAGCGAAGGAATGGATTGGATTAGAAGTAGCAGACAAGAGATCATTTATAAAAATGAGAAAGAGTGTCGGAGACAGAACTGAGCCTTGGGGAACACCAGCATTAATTTGGTGGATATCAGACTTGAACCCATCCAAAACAATTTGAATTGAACGGTTCGAAAGGTAATTTCTAATCCATAGAAGAAGAGATTCATCGATACCATAGGCACCCATTTTCGACAAGAGAGCTTGATGCCAAACTCTGTCAAATGCTTTAGAAATATCAAGCGCAACGATCTTGCTTTCGCCTGAATTGTGCAAAGATTGGTTCCACTTTTCGGTGAGATAAGCTATCAGATCACCAGTGGACCTGTCGCTGCGGAAACCATATTGTCGGTCATTAAGAAGCTTCCGCGATTCAAGATATTTCATAAGCTGACGATTTATCAGCGTTTCCATGACCTTAGAAAGAAGGGACGTAAGTGCTATGGGTCGGTACGAGGTGGGTGACGAAGATTCGCCCTTTTTAGGGACTGGCTGGACAAATGCTGTTTTCCATCTGCTCGGAAAGAGACCTAAAGAGTAGGATAGATGAAAAAGCTTACGCAGTGGTTTTGCCAGCACAGAAGAACACCTCTTCAGAAGTATAGGGGGGATACCATCCGGGCCAGCGGATTTGTGCACGTCGAGATCTTTCAGTACTCTTGCAACTGTACGAGTGCGGAAGTGGATTTGTCCCATGGTAAAATCAACGCTCTCAAGTACAGGTGGAGACAAATTGGAATCTGGCAGTGTTGAGCTAACTGCAAAATGAGCCGCAAGCAGATTAGCTTTGTCTAAAGAGCTGACAGCTGGAATGTCATTGTAAATGAGCGTGGGAATTGAAGACGAGGCGGAATTCTTTACGTTTTTTACAAATGACCAAAAGTTTTTGCTACCCTTGGGACATTGTAGCACTTTTTGCCTCGACTTTTGCTCATAAGAGAATTTCACACGTCTGATAGTTGCATTGCAGTAATTTCTGGCCCGTTTAAACTTCTTCCGGTTTTCCTCAGTAGGGTTGGCTTTGTCCGGAAATTCAACTCTCTCATCCTAATAGTCTCTTTACAGCTCGAGTCATACCATGCGTTTGCTTTGGGCTTGATACTCTTCACTCTGTGAGGAATGAAGGTTCTCATGCCCAGCAGAAGAATATTTGTGATCATATCAGCAGCGGCATCCACGTCACTATCGAGGAAGTAAAGTGACCAGTTAGAATTCCTAAAGAAGTTGTTAAGTTTTTCCAATCGGCTTTCTCGTACAGCCAAACTGTGCTTTTAGGAATTTGTTCTCTCTCTCTCTCTCGGTATTCTCACCTACCTGTGTTTCACTCAGCGCCAAGACCGCTGGCTTGAAACGGGATAGGTGGACATACACAGCGAAGAGATTCGCTCTAAGCCCACGCACATTGCTCACATCAACCCTAAAACTTCCCATAAAGGACAAAACGCAGATATGAAAAAACCAACTCCGACTGCAAGTGGTGAAGCAGAAATGAGAAGTGCAAATTCAAAATTAGCTTCCCAACAACAATCGAGGTAGGTGTTATGTCCACCAACAAATTCACACTTCTAAGATCCGCTATGTCAGATGCTACGCACTCTCAGTCATTGCATCAGCCCGCCTGATGGAATCAAACGGGAGTTGCGACCGAGAATGCGCAACAGTGGCTTGTGAAGGAAAGGGGCGAGAGGGAGCGGACCGGACGCACTCGACACCGAAACACTTCTAACTAGAATTTTTTTTTTTCCGGGCACTCGCGGAGCTTTTGATGGTGGAGGGACCGCGGGGTTTATTATTTTTTTTTTGCTGTTTCACTCGTGTTATGCACGGACGGAGACAAGTGCACGCGTCGGAGGATGGCACAGAACTTCTTATTGAAAGAAATTAACGTTTTCACCTTTAAATTACAGGAAAAAAATTCAATCATATTTTTGGACCAAGATATTATCACGTCTTGTACCTTGGACCGTTTGAGATTAGCACATAAATGGTAATTTTTGTAAGGAATAGTAAACAATATCTTTTGGTAGTTTCGCCATATAATTGATAACACTTCAGGTAATAACTAACACAAAAAGCAGTGAAAAAACAACATGAAGTATTAGCAAAAAACTGAAATCAGAACAGTGGTACAATACCTTCCTCTACCATCCCAAATATACCAAGCCGAGGATACTAGATACATAGCGCTACGATCGTATTCCACAAAAAAAACTTAAAAGTACACTTCTCGCATGCAATAGAGATATAATATAACACAAGGATAGGTTATACCATCAAACCGTATCGGTGATGTGGCACAACCCATCAAAAACAGTATAGAGACAATTTATACTAGGAGGGAATAGAAGAAAGTGAACGCACCAATGCCGGATGTCGATAGTACATGTAGGCAAAAAAGGAAAGGACTTCCTAATAGTAACGACACATGTACATTGAAGAGTAACGTTTTCTTGTATGGTACTTTATTGAATATTTGTTACTCAGTGAAGAATACATAAATTCTGCATCAACAATAGAAATCTACTCAACTCAACTATTCTCATATAGCCACGCCGCACTTAAAGCATTGGGAATGCCGCAAGTCACTTAAAACGCTGCCAAAGAACTGCAGGCTATGACTGATGTAGGAGGCAGGAGAAAATGAAAGCCATGAGACCAATGAAAAGGCCGACATCCAAGCAAAAACGGAAAAACTCATTTTATTGCTTCATTCAATCTTCATGCATTTAGTAATGTGGACACACTACACCACTTAACCAACTGGTCAAATAAATGCTATATTCAATTTTGGAACAGTCTGCAGGGACATACTCCCAAAAATTGCATGAGGATTAATCCCAGAAGAACCAAGGATACCCTTAATCTAAAAAAAGCCAGACCTTGGCGTGCTGTGTGGCACACTAACTGACCACTTCTCATCCAGCTATCACGTGCACAAAATGGGGTACACCAGCTCTCTGGACTACCACGGATCACTTACTCATCGAGTGTTTCATTCATTTTCCTTCTTATTTCTCAAAATTTTGAATGCCCGACCTGGATTTGAACGCACAATTCTCCAATCCCACGGCCCAAGCCCTCAAATCTTCGTCTGGCGCCCAACATCTGACCCAAATCTCTGTCAGAGTCCATTATACCTAGACCCTTCATCGGCATGGAATGTCACTAAAGACAACAAAACCGAAAAGCTCCTCCATTCCACATTACATGCGAGACCACAATGTCAAACAAGACGGATTCATTCCCCAGCCTCATCCCACAAGCATGCCAGTCTATTGATGACCTTCTTAAATTGACCGCCTAATCATTGTCATTGTTCATTTCCCTTGTATGTCCGCAATTAGGCAACGACAGCCGCCCCTACCTCACTTGGAGGAGAATAAATATCATAATGAAATGACATAATCAGCGACTGGCGCTAATTGAGATGCGGCATCAAGACTCCGAGCAGTCTGTCCCCGCTAGTCACCGTATCTATTTAATTAATTTCACTTGAGCACCATCTCTCTCTGTGACTGTGCACGACATTAGGTAGACACATGCGAGCATGCACACCTTTCATTGTAACGCTGTCTGTGAGTCGACTTTCGAAGGACCGACTGATACTCCTTTCATTTGAGCATCCCGCACCATTCGGATGAGCACTGAATTTCGTGCTATTAAACAACTCCCTAGCGACAGTCTGGAGAAAGTTGAACAAAACCATTCTCCCCTTTGGGGCGATCTTTTGTGCGAGGCAAGCTCTCGTGTTTGGGAGCACTTCTCACTCACAGCGGAGTGGGGGTGCTGCGAGGGCCATTGTGTAATTTCAGACATTCTTGTGCAAAATTTATTCGAAAACTTTTCTTACCGTCAAACTGTCATACGTGGATGTTATTATGAATTAGTGATGGATGCTTGTCCGGGCTGCAGACTTGCACCCGTTTCACGTGTTCATTCATCGTCAATTCTACTTAATACACGGTGAGTTGCTGTAATGAAACCGAAACGCTCCTGCTTGCGAGAAGGGATGTGCAAAAATTATTTAGGGCTTGCCAGAGAGTGCAAGATAATTCCCGAAAGGAGCAGAGAGAAAGACTCTATTTCGGGTGGTGGTAAATAATTCATTCGACTGAAGTACAATATGCATCCACATATGAACGTATCCTGCTTTCGTGTGTATGCATCGGGGGTAGGTGGTTTCAAATGCGAATGGGGGAAGGTATTCCTTAGAAATTCCACTATAAAGACTTATTCAAACGGCGTCCAACAACGCGGACTAAGGCGAGGAGAAACCAGTTACAAGCTATAATCGTGGAAAACAGGGACCCCCCATGGTGCCATTAATATGACCCTGCTTCATAGTCAACAGCGGCCAAGGACCTCTGTTGTTCGAGGAGGATGTGGAGATTGAATATGTCCTCGAGTATACAAGAAAAGATGAGTACTTCATCAGATTAGTAAGCAATTAATCCAAACGCAGTACTTATGTCGCATTTGTCATACAGCTGTTTCGCAGAAGGACCGAAGGACTTAAGAGAGAACTTCACAACAGATTAGCAAATCGCAGACCCAAGGGGGATAATGACCGAAGGACTCATTCCAGTACACTAATTGTTGTTCGCCGAGTGCAAATGAAAGCCATCAAAGTTTGGTGCACACTTGTCGCACCGCCTCACCGTCAATTTCGTGAAGTCTACAGTGTACACGTGTGTTGCAGGACTCCGGACTTACCTTTCATTGTTTCACAAAGTTTTCGAGTGTGTCGAGTCGACTGTACGCAGAACCTATCCAACGAGAAGTAGGAAAAACTTTTCAAATTACTTCATCATTTTCAATTTCACATCTCTGCACTCGACGACGGTTAAACCGTCCTCGCCACACCGACGACGGGCCAAGGTGATGTCGGAACTTCAGCGCTCGACTCTGCTGCAGACATCATCAGTCATCCGACTGAAGGCGGTGTGCGTGTGTGTGTGTGTGAATGTGGGCAAACTTATTTCGAAGAAAGTCCAAAATGAAAATGGAAATTTTGCAATTTTACCGAATTTCCATCGCCTCGCATTTAACGTACGCAGCAGTGTTAGATACTCGTCCTCATCTCAACTCAACTCAACTCAATACCCAGCACGGTAAATCCATTAGTGCCTCGGTGTTGGCACACCTCGCTCTCGCCCAACCGCTTTGACGCCATTATTTTGAGTAATGGCGGGAAGAGAGAGGATACGTTTTTCCCAAGGACTTCCTTCCTGCCTTCCTTCCTGTCAACTAGTTCTCGCCGCCGCGGTCGACACCGAGACACCAAGCCACCGAGAGAGAGACAGAGACGCCATCGACTGAAACTTCACTTAATAACCGCCTCGTGCTTGCGGTTAATTCAGGGAGAAGTTACACTTGAGGCTTCTCACATATTCATGAGCGCCGCAAATCGTACACGTTTGCCACACGGGGGCGTGTGGTGTGGGAACGGTGTGTGTTTTGTCAACAATTGTGGTGCAACTTTTCCTTCTACTCTCCGGCCGTGTCGCATGCATTTGTTTGCTAATTTTCGCCGGCCTTTGGCAAGGCACACGAGCAGCCACCCATTGCACGGCCTAAGGGACTTCAGTTCCCCACGCAGTATGGGAACAAATCGCTGACTTCTCTGCACTCAGCCATTGTTTCCAGATCAGGAGGAATTTTCTCACAGAGAACACAAAGCGTACCAAAAGAGGGGACAATGCGACGGTGGGGTGGATGGGAAAATATGCGACTGAGATTAATTGAAACAATTAAATTCCGGGAGAATGTGGGTAAGTGACTGTGTGCGTGTGTGGGGAGCTATGCAAGAGGAGCTGCGAAATGCTGCGAAAGACGATGTTAACGTGGTGTTTGAACTTTAAGATGTTTAATTGCCTTTAGCGGGGGGGGACGCGCTGAAAGACGGAGAAATCGCAAACGCAACGCAATAAGCCAGTAATTAGACAGAGGAAATAGTTCAGCGCAACTTTGATGAAGTCTTTATGCTTCCTTGGGGGAAATGCATTTAACAAAAAGAAAGCTTAAACTTTATCCTCATGTGTTTTGGGTTTCCCTTCAGTGCACCGGGAGTGGATGTAGATGTAGGGAGGGAAGGGGAATGAAACGGATTGGAAAGGTACGTCTTTCAAGTTTGTATTGAAATTCTCGCCTCAGGATGTTTTATTGCGGCGTCAAGAGTTCAGGCACTCAACGGAGAGGTAGTTGTAATTTAGACTAAGCAAAAGTCGAATGGAATTAACTTAATGAGTGCGGAGTAAGATTAAAAATGTAAACTTAATTGTAAATGTAAACTCATTGAATGATCTAGTTCATCTATACGACATGTTTGGAGGAAAGTAAGGGCGAAGGGTGGCTGACTACCTTAATGGTATAGGCATAGGCAATGATCTTGCACCCTATTTTTTCCGATGTACGTAGAGCCCATTCACACTACTAAAGGGTTTTCGCAATCGGGACTTGACAACTTTGAATTTAATTTGTGAACGCACTTTTTCACTAATCATCAAACTGTCACAGTCGGTTTACTCAGTAAACTGAACATTTACCATACGGTAAAGTACACGAACGATTTTGTGCAAAATTTTGAAAATTTTCTACCGAAATTCGCAGTCGGTGACCGCAAATTTAAGAGCGTCCATCATCTTCAGTGACGAAGCCAAGTTTCAGCTCAATGGGTTCGTCAATAAGCAAAATATGCGTTATGGGTCGCGGGAAGATCAACATGTGCTTCATGAATCTCCACTCCAAGATGAAGTTAAGAACTTTGCGTATAAACATAAGCGCCTCCTAGAAGAGCACATAAACTCTTCAGTTTACCCGGTCCTTGAGAAAACTAATGTCTTGCACCGACTCCAAATGACTAGACCCCTTGATTTCGTGCGATAGTCTACACCCGCGCTTGGTTGCGGTGTTAGCAGGAACTTTCATTGGAGAGTATCCTGCCGATCAGTACCTAAATCATGAAATAAAAACTACTGGCGGTTCATTTAGTTTTAATAAATTCAGGGAGGTGGGTTTAGTGAGTAAAAATCTCACGCTTCTATGTGCGGACGTTCGCAATAAAGTCTTGTCGAAGATGTTCACCCACCCGACAAAAAAAAAATGAATCTCCACTTCATCCACCAAAAATAACTATTTGGTGCGGTTTGCATGCCGGCGGCGTTATTGCGCCATATTGCACGTCACGTTACTCTGAATTGTCGGCGTCATCGCGCCCTGATTACCGACGATTGGCAGATATGGACTTGGACGACATGTGGTTTCAACAGCATGGTGCCACAAGCCACACAGCACACGTTGCAATCGATGTATTGTATGGTATCCCAAGAAATGGGCAAGTCGATTGGCCGCCTCGTTCGTGCGATTTAACGCCACTTGACTATTGTCTGTGGGACTACGTTAAGTCTTTGGTTTATGCCAGCAAGCCGACGATGTTGGAAGAATTTAGAGCCAACACTTAACGCGAAATAGGGGCAATTTCGGCTGAAATGTGTGGCCGAGTCGTTGAAAATTGAGTCCAACGAATCGACTGCTACAAAAGTGCCAGCGGTGGCCATATGAACGAATTCGAGTTCCATTCATAAATTGTACTTCAAGCCGATAAGAAAGTTTTTGAAATATCTCAAATGGTTTTTGTTTTATTTAAAAATAAACTTGTCAAGTCGTAATTAGTAAACCCTTTACGTTCCATAGGAGAGGAGATACTCCACATTCCAGAGTTCATCTAGTAACCGCTCTGCGGATGCATGGTATCACCAAGCTTGGAGGAAATTTCTCTATTGCTGAGAAGTTGGTGAATACAAGTCCCTAAGGACTTTTCGATTTCTATCCGGTTGAGTGCTGAGGTAATTGCTTGGGGTTTGACTATCAGTAAAAAGCAGTAATGGTAAATTCCTCATGTCCGAGGGATTTTTCTATAATGCCAACAAACGAGTGAAGGGCTGTTTCAACAAATTTGCCCTTGTTGTAGCCATGCTGCGAGATCTAAAATATATTTACCGAGACTGTACGCCTGATCGTAAATGGTCTGAACTAAAATGCACAAGCCCAGTGGACAGACGAGAACGAAGAATTATCGGATTTTCAGTCGCAATTTCATTGATGTTGTGAGACAATGTCATACGACCTCTTAAGCATAAAGGAAAATCTTAAGAAAGCCCCGCCAAATTGAATGGCCTATGCTGGAGGGACGATCTTCGAAAAACCCGTGTACTACATAGTCTGGCTGTTAAGCAGATGAACATAGAGAGATACTTATCAGGCGGGTAACGACACTGAAACGGAAGTGACTAAAATGATTCTGACGGTAAACGTAGTCAAACCGAAGTATTGCGATAAAAAATAATATGGTGAAATCGTTTAAACATTTTTAAATCCTCATTTGTCCTTCAATGTTTATTTCATCGTCTTAAAATTAGCCCCCTCCTGATGCAATACACTCATTCATCGAAGTTGCTTTTAGCAATGGCGCCTAACGATTAAATTTTTATTTCCTCAATCGTGTCGAAAGTATGTCTTGGCAGAGATCTTTTGAACTAAGGGAATAGCCTGATATTACAATAAGAAACATGTTGCCAACATGTACAACTTTATTTTTTCTTAAAAGTTGAGTGTTTTAATAGCAGGCGAGATTTGACTTATTTTAGGCACGAATTTGACTGCCTTCTATTTACCCCTTATTTCACACGCCAAGTTGGATAAGGTCCTTCTCTACTTGTGTGCGTCATCGGATTGGTGGGCTTTTTTTATTGCATTGTCACGCAGTGCGTAGTGTAGACACACCTTTGATCCTGCTGTAGGTTAAGATTTTCGTAGAGTGGACTCTGTAAATAGCCACATCTATTAAAAAAGACCCTCAAGACTTTATAAAAGTACAAGTGTCTGACTGGCAGAATTTTCAGATTGTTAAATAAAACAAAAGATGTGCACTTTTGCAAATCTGATAATTGTTTAATTTTATTTAAGTGCGTCCCATATATTTAAACTTTTCACTAAAATCCCTCCTGCAGCAATTTGTTATGTAGCAGCAAAAATTTCATAAACTTACAACTTGCTCAACAATATCAGACCATCTCAAGATTCACTCTGTTTGTTTATCAGCCATGGCTTCATTTCATTGCTACCGCGCACCTTCCTAATTCTCTTACTGCCCTCCTTACGTTGTTTACGAGTCTGTTTACTCAATTCGAATAGACACTGAAGTGGAAATTGCTTTTAGTACTCAAGCTTCTTGGCATTGTCATATGATTCGTAGATAAGCATAAAGTCAGTGAATCACCCAACACCGATGTTTGTGCTGAAACCGAAAACAAAGCAATCATTCTCACGGATTTTCTATTTTTTCACCTGAATGAGTGACATCAGAAACCATTTGTTTTCTGCATTACAGGCGCTTGGTCTTGTACAGGGCTGGAGCCGTTTTATTTGGAATTTTAGGGAACATTTCATCAGAATCTGTGATTGGGTGAAGCGCAGATTAAATTGAATAGAAGAACTCAGGGTGTGTCATAGAAGACACTAGAACTGCGTCCAAAAAGCCCCTTCATTCGTTTTAGAAATTAAGCTGCTGACTTCAGAAATTTCTTAGAAGTCTTTTCCTGTTACGGATGTTCTGCTATCATTTGGAATCATTCTCGGGCAAGGCGTGGTCAGTCCATAAGTATGTTGCATAGTTTCTTTCGCCTGGCTACAAAGCCTCCATATTTCTGTACCGATAACCCAAATGTTATTGCGGAAGGGAGTGGACGACGACGCGCTCCGTCAGTACTCTTTTAGATCAGATTTACTTAGTTTCAGACCGTCTTTGGTCGCTTGGGATTGTTCAAAGTTTTGTTCTATGAACGTGATTGAGTGCTTGTTGTTGCAAAACCGGTTCATTTGTTGAATGATAAATTTGTTGAACTGCCTTGGCTTGTATGTCAGTCTTTTCATTACCTTCATTATCTTCATGTCCTGGCACCGAAATCAGCTTTAGTCTGTTATTCTATTTTCTGCCAGCGTATTAAGACACACAGCGCTAGACTTTATAAGATATAAGAAAAAGATGTGTACCCCTTTAGCGCTAAGAGAACAGCTAAGAGTATATAATCTCATGGAGATTTCATCCGATATTGGTACTAAGTGACAGAAGACCCATCTGTTCTATGTGAAAGTATTAATTAGATTGGAAATACCACCAGCTGATATTATCTTTTTAATCGACAGTCAAGCGGCCATTAAAGCAAGCTAGTCGCAAGCTTGTGCGAAGGGCTCAAGGTTCTTGGCACACAGCATTCGATCACTCTGTGCTGGGTCCCAGGTCACAGGGACATAACCGGTAACGAGGTAGCAGATGAACTTGCCAGGAAAGGGCCGAATCCGACCCATCCAAGGCAATCCCATGCCTTTCCCCACCTCTGTCTGAAATCAAGAAAAAGGTGGACAGGAGAATCATGGAGCTAGCTAACGAAAGGTGGAGTTCCATCCCCACATGTGAGACCACTCGTACGATATGGCCTAGGTTAAATAGCACTAAAACCAATTCCCTCCTCCAATACAGAATGAAACTGCTGAGGTTGATGGTCGGAGCTGTCCCTGGTCATAATCATCTGAAGTATATTGAACACAAAATGGGACTTACCCATGACACCATTTGCAGAGGCTGCGGGGACGAGGAAGGTATTGAGGATACATCCCACTATCTTTGTTAATGCCCCAATATATGCAAACTGAGACAAAGGACCATGGGAGAATGTTTCTTCCATGGCCTCCATGACATATCAGATATCCCACTAAAATCTCTTTACAGGTTTATTAGAATCTCTTGATGGCTGGATGGAGGAGGACGATAACTAACAACCTTGAAGACAGGAGGCTTTTATTACTATCCGGCGAGTGAGACGATAGGAAGGTTTTCACCCAATAGGCCTCACAATGGGTCCAACTAATCTAACCCACTAATCTAACCTAACCTATTAATTAGATGGTATCGAGTGACTTTTGTATGGCGAAAGTCATGATTTGGTCTGGCCGTCATGCGCTAAGACTTATTTCGGCCTTTTCTGCTTGCGGCGCTTAAGGCGGCAACCCCTCGACTGAACTCACATTTTCAGTTTTTTAAGGCTGTAGCTATTCCAAGATTATATAAATCCTTGATCATCCCTGTTCTGCTGTACGGCGCGGAGGCATGAGCAATCTATAAAGTGGATAAGGAAGTCCTTGGTCTCTTCGAGAGAAAATATCTGTGGGCTATCGTTGGTCCTCTCTGCGTTGACGGTTTTTGGAAGTGAAGACTTGGCCGCGAACTGTACGGGCTGTACAACGACATGAGCCTAGTTAGTCGTTTACCGATCCGATGCCTAGGCCATGTAGAGCGAATGGAACATGCAGCTATAGCCCGAAGAGTCTTCGACTCGGAACTTGTCAACGGAGGATGCCCGCGTTTTAGGTGGCGCATCCAGGTGGAGAAGGACCTCAAACAACTGGACGCAGCCAGTCAGACACCGCGCTAGTTGGAGAGGCTTGTTGGTTGAGGGCCAGGTACACCCCAGACTGTAGCGGCCTATGTAGACCTATTCCATGGTTCGAGCCAAATCTACAGCCTTCCAGCCTTGACTAGCCTAAGCACTCTTAGACTCCTACATCACTCTTAGACTTCTCAAAAGTGCACTGACTTGGTATCTAAACAAGATATGCCATATAATTTAATATAATGAAGGTGGCACTACAGTCCATAGAGGGCCAGGGCCTAGCTTCTACAGCAACCACTCGTGTTGTGCGTGCTATTGTTCTCTCACGAGTGGAAGGGACCCATAGATTTATGCCGACTCCAAACGGTCAAGTTTGAGAAGCTTTTTCTAGACAGTTATTATTTCTTGAGCATTGTCAGTGACTGGAAAGTGTTGTGAAGAACAACGAGGTTAAGTTGCGAAGGTACAATGTCACGGCCACCACACATGCGATGTCTATCTCCTTCAAAACTCCAGAGATTTTACTGGAGCAATGCTGTTACTATTGACATTCGAAGTCACAGAGTCAGAGTACAGCGTCGAACACATTTTTCGCTTCTTCAACATCATTTAGGTGTTCTTATGACTCATCGACGTTACAAGCTGGCTTAGGCTTCGGGGTCTGTTGTAGTTAGCGAAGAATATATCACAACTTCTTCTCAAGCCGCTCTGTTCACCTTCAGTCGTGTGCGTCCAATTGTGAAGATGCCGTACTACCATCCCACTTCACATGCTCGAAATCCCAAAAGCGACAAGAGTAGGTTCAGCAAAACAGAGTCCCACATTCGACTATCCCAACCAGCTGCCCAAAACAAGGTGTCCGGCCTTAGTTAGCGTGACAAACAAATCTCCTCAGATTTCATTCATAAATTGAATTTTTGACCTGATTACACCTAGTTGCTGGGTGCAGAACTAACAAGTGCATCTCCTGGCTCCTCTTGCGAGTGAGTGAAAATGTACAATATTTTTTTCCAATTTGCTGAGATATGCTAAAATATGTGAAATCAAGAAGCATTTCCAGGTGATGTTCCGAGGATTTTGCAGAGTTTGTGAATAGCTCTGCATATCGTCGTCGTCACCGTCGTGTCGCCCTATTGCCCATTCACTGCACCGACACGACGACGACGTCAGCTCGTCTAAATTGACACGCTTCTTCTGTCCAAGGCTCCGCTTTTACTGCACTGCTCAGTGCTCTGCACAAAAACTTAATTTATTCCCCTTGCACCATGAGCTCTTGTTTTTATTGTGAATCTCTTACGCTGTAGAGTTAAATAACAAAATTACAAGCATAAAACAGAGGACATAAAAACAAATACAAGTGCAAAGCTGAAAACTGAAAACTGAAAACTGAAAACAACCAGCGAAAGAGTCATAGAAACAGAAGCACCTACTGAAGAGGTTGCGGCAGTTCGGGCGAGAAGTTTGTTTTGCGCAATGGCTTTGACCGTTGAGGACATTGTCTGTGTCTGCTTTTCTCTCTGTTTTCCTTCTGCGAAATTTAATAACGGTGCAGGATTTTATTTCAACGGACTGCATTTATAATATATAAAGTGATCCTTTTTCATGTAACAAGAGGTGACATAAATGAACTCTGAACAAACAACTGGCAGTTAGCGCTGGAGTTGGATGCAGTTCATTGAAGGGAAAGTTCCACTAAAGCTGGTAATTGGATGCGCTGTGTGGCTTCTTTTGTTCTATAGTTGCATTCTCTTGGAAAGCTCGAGGTGTCCTCTGACTTCAGTCAACTTCAATTTGGAGAAAAGAAATCTTCAAGGAAAGCAATGCTAATTATTGCGTTATGTCTTCGGCAACGTCTAGCGAGTGACTTTGAGTATTAATGGAGCACCAGTTGGCAAGGATGTAGCTGAAGGATTCGCTCTGAGTGAACTTGAGGTGACAGTATGGCTCTAATTGGAATTAAACTTACGCAACAAAAGTATAATTGTTCATGCCAATAAAACAAATAGTACTTCTTGTCTTCATCTTCTTCGAGGGCATGAACCAAGGCTTTACTCCATGCCAGGGTATTAAGGGAGAACGATCTAATTTCGTCAACCCTTTGGAAATATGTGTGCACAACACGGGAACTCCTTTGAGTTCATCATCAAATAACATAAACCTCAAAGACTTCGGTCTTAACACACGCGATGTTCTAACTTACAAGTCGGTCACTTTAGAGACTAGACACAATTCACTCCAGTTTTGTAATTTAGATCCACTCCTGTTGGATTGGTTGATTCAGTTAGACTTCTTTTTTCAATAAGTATTTTTTTTTTGACAGACCACGCGTCACTAATCTTCACGAAAAGATTCATGCCTCGATAACGTCCCAAATACGTTACCTAAAGCCAACTCAACAGTCGGCTTCATAAAGCGTAGCAAGCAATGTTATCCCTGTACGTCTCTTTGGTCAGGCCTATTCTTGAATATGCAGTGGTTGTATGGAATCCTAATTTTGTCACATATTCTGAGGGCATTGAAAAAGTTCAAAAAAGATTTACTAAATTCATATTTTCTAGAATGCAATGACATTTTCCCCCCAACTATATGGTAATGTGCCTATAGCTTGGTTTAAGATCTTTAAAAACTAGCCGTATTGTTTATGATGTAATGTTTATTAGGGATGCTTTATCTTATCATATAAAATGTACATATCTTTTGTCATTACTTCAATTTTATTTGCCCATAAGGCCACTCCGTACTCGACAGATGTCATTTAAAACGTTTCATAATACGGAATGCGGAAGGCATGAACCACTCACAAGGGTAGTTAGAGTTTTCAACAAATATTTACAAAATCTCGATATATCTGATAGCAGGCTGCATTTTAAAAATTAATTATTAAGCACATTTACTATTTAAGTTCTTGTTCATAATAATATGATTATAAGAGTTCACAATCTGTTAGTACGTAAGTAACTTGTATATAAATAAATAAATAAATAAATAAATATGTACCACCGTTCTGTGAAAAATATTGTTCATGCCATCATCGTCCTTGCGAGTGCATTAATGTCCTTACCATCCGCACGTTCGAGCTTAAGTTGACGTTATTGGATCATAGGTGATCGAATATACCATCCCCAACCCATTAAGCCAGCTACGATCCATGATTTGGAAGCCAATATTATCTCGGT
This sequence comes from Eristalis intricaria, assembly GCA_964034865.1. NCBI lineage: Eukaryota > Metazoa > Arthropoda > Insecta > Diptera > Syrphidae > Eristalis > Eristalis intricaria. The sequence goes on along the minus strand of OZ035875.1, from coordinate 87,786,575 downwards.
TATTGGGCAAATACCAGTCGCAGCACTGGAAGTGGTGACCCAAAATTGGACCTTCAAAATGGAAGCTTCACGAAATTATGTTTTTTCCATAACCCAAATTAATTTTTGTGTTTTATTTAAAAATAGCGTCCTGCCCGGCTGCGCACAGGTCCAATGTAGATACCAGAAATGAAGTATTACAGAGATAGCCGACTTCACAGATTATGCCCTTGCCAGTCGACAAATTTGAGTGACTTTTTGACCGATATTTATGCATTCTTGACGGTTATTCGCGAAATACTGTGAATGTCTGATTTGTCAATTTGGTTTGAGGCAACGATATAAAAACAATTGTCAAAAATGTTAATGGGCAAGAGAGGTAGAAGTCGGCCATCTCTGTTTGGTTTTGGTGTCAGTGTGGAGTGATTAATCAGTGGCAATGGTATGCTACAGGATGTCCTTATATACAGTGTCTGCAGTTGTTTTTTCACGACAATACCAACATTGTAGAGATATAACGAAATCACTATCAATTAGTTGTCCGACACTGGAACACCGAGTTGGATCTTGTGTTTCTGGGTCTGAGAAAAAAGAATAATGTGAAGTGCGTTATTTGAAAGAAGGTCCTCCTGCTTAGACCACATATTCTTATAATTCCATAGAAATAATGGTATTAGCTTACAAACAGTAGTACTTGATCTTAAAATAACTGATCATAGCTTAACCACTCTTCAGCTTCATTGTTCTGTTCAAGGAAATAAACCATCTTGGGCAAAATTCTTTTCAAAAGATAGATTTTTCTGCACTTAATACTGTTTTGACCTATGAATCTTGGGAGGATGTATACAGTGTACAAAATCCATCTACTGCGTTTGAGATATTTTTGAAAAACTTCAATATCATATTTTAATTAGCAGTCACTCTTGCAATAATAATTAAAAAAGTGGATGAATGTAACACTACTTAAAAAAATTAAACTAAAGAAATGAAAAATGTTTGTTAAAGCTAAAAAGTATCCTAGCATTAGACTCAAAAAATGTTACGATAAGCTTACAAAGCCAAAAGAGCTAAAAACGGAAATACCGCGCTTCAGGGATACGGTAAGCAACCCTAATTCGAGTCCCTTCCCAATAGCAAGCCCTCTCCATGAATTTTATCGAAATGCTAAACCCCTGCATTTCAGGCAATAACGACATTTTAACAGACAAAATCTATCATGTCTTTTTTTGTATCGTATAATTCCTTTTCGGGTAATTCGTCCTCAGTTGGTAAGGAAAATTCAAAGTCTTCAGTAGTGTTCGGTAAGTGAAAAAAAATGTGTGTAATTTGTGAAATTTCTTAAGAAACTAGAAACTTTGACTAAGGTAAGTGATTTTCTTTAATTTTTAGTTACCTAATTAAGGCTTAATGTTACAATAATTATGTATATTTTATTAGTTCAAAAACAAAAGTAAGAAAAAATAGTTCTTTATTAAAATAGATTTGGGGGCACCCGGCTCATTATCAAATGTATTAGTTTAAAATTTAAATTATTGTACAAATTATACTGGAAATTGTTAACTATCTTCAGCTTCTCATAGTATCGCCGATCATCAATTTGGATTCAGGAAGAGTCATTCCACAATTGACCAAGTATTTAGAATAACCAACGAAATCGAAAAAGCACTAGCGGAAAAATACAAACTTAGTAGGATATTTCCGAAAAATCTATATTTCATCTTAGAATCCTACCTCAAGAATAGGATATTTAGAGTTAAGCACGAAATGGAATACTCGGAGTTTAAAGACATCGTCGCCGGGATTCCGCAAAGGAGTTTCCTTGGCCCTACTCTTTATATACCCGAGATATACCACAAACTGAGGGCACAATTGTAGCTACGTTCGCAGACGATACGGCTCTGGCTACGGAAAGCACAATCGAGTCCGCTACTGTAAAACTGCAGCACACTGTAAATAAAACTTGCGATTGGATAAAACTCTGGCGCATTGCCTTAAATGAAACCAAATCCACGCATATTAATTTTGCCTGCAAAAACATAGACAATATACCCGTCTTCATTAACTCGGTACAAATAGCGTATATTTGGCAAATGAAGCCAAATATATCGGGATGACGCTGGATGCTAATCTTAAGCGGAAGGCGCACGTAAAGAAAAAACGTGACGAACTTGAGAATCGATATAGAAAAATTCACTGCCTACTCGGGCGACGGACAAGTTAAGCACGTATAACAAACTGCTTATATATAAGCAATTGCTCAAGCCTGTGTGGACCTACGGTATACAATTTTGGGTTCCACTAAAGCAAGTAACAGAGAATTCATACAGTCATTCCAAAACAAAGTTATAAGGGCTGTCGTGAATGCTCCCTGGTATCTACGATATGATGATATACAAAGAGATCTAGGGATCGCAACCGTGGACGAAGAAATAAAAAACCTCGCGAGGAAGTTAAGAGTTCGACTTCTTAGTAATTTTAACCATGCCAAACTCAAAACACTTATCGTCTCCAACGAATGAAACCGTTCGATTTAGTGCAATGAGTACAGGCCGCTATAAACGGTTCCAGCAGGTGATTTTATCGAAAATCTACCTGCCGCACGCGTAAAAATAATGAAGTTAAGACTACTGGATTGGCAAACCTAGTTGTAGTAAGCAACTAAAAGAATGGGAAGGGTGTGCTTAGTCAGTACAAATCTGACCCTACTAAGAAAACACGGGTATCATAGTGTCTTATTGAAGATACACAGCAACACACGAAAATAAATATTGACCCCCATCAATATTTATTTAAAAATGATTTAAATCTTACTGGTTCATTCGTCTCTTGTCTTTTGCAATAGATTGGTCCTAACTATTTGAAATTCAGTTTTTTAAATTTGAATGTATTTTGATAAGAAAAATTAATATTAGCTTTAAGATTCTACATGAAATAAAGTAAAAAAAAAACAAAAACAAAGTTTTATACTGCGCATGAATTGTCTTGATTTTAGATCACCTGTAAGTAGAGAGGATATAGTTTCGTCTTAATTGAGTTTTCCTTGTAAGCAGTGTATCGTAACTGATTTCCAATGCCGAGAAGTGTTCATACACATCCCGGCCGGTTCAAGCTAGGCTGTGCTAAGGCGAGCCTCACGCTATACTAACCATAGCTCTAGCTCTTACTAAACGTACTCTTTTCGCATTCTTATTCATAAAGCTTACTGAAGTATTGAATTTGATGAGGAGAAATATCGTATCCGTCTTAAAAGCTTTCCAGCAACTCAACATAATCTGTTTACAATGTTTAAATTTTGTAAACATAAGAATGGTTATAGAAATTTAATCGTAAAAAACATAAGTTACGGAACCACAATAAATTGCACTATGCTCAAAGTAGTGCCAACGAAGAAGCATCTTGGTTGATTGAAAGCATCATCTGATCGAAATAATAAACTGTCACACAAGTAGTTTATGGTTTTCCCGATAAGATGGAAACCGACCGAATTCGATGCAGCAAGTGCGTTTTAACAAATGGCACTGCCATACGTCGTGAGAGTTTGGTGTTATATTTAGTTGTAACTGAATATCCAAGCGAGTCAGTTTTATAATAAAGTGCAAGATGCAAGAGAAGCATTAATAAACTGTTTTGTTACTAAACCTATCGCCCAATAACAACTGGCAACATTGCAATTAGACGCTTTAACTAATGTGTCAGTGTATAACCACTTCGAGAAAAACAAAGCTTGATTCCAATTTAATTTAAGATGTTCCAACGGGCCATTTCCCATGAGGATGTTATAGGAACCTAAGAACTGCAATGAGAAGCACTTCCCTTTGCTCGACGACGCTATAAAATGCCTCACATACACACCGGCTGTACATACTCACTCTAGTCTCAAAACTCCAATAAGCTCAAGCACAAACAACGCCGACGACTATGAACCTTTCACCCCTCACTAGCAAACGACTTTTCGCTCTTTGCGAGCATCATTCCATTCCCAGGAATCTAGTTTTCAGTTAGGATGTCATCAAGCAAATGCCTTTCCTTTCAAATTGTTTACAAACACTAATGAGCCGAGCTACACGAACCGAAACTTTCCTCGAAAAATGCCCCCCACATCCCAGTGCGAACCTTATCGCCCAACTTTCATTTATTAAATTAAATTTTACACAAACCAAATACAGGACGAGCACACCGTTCCAACGCTGAAAAGCAACCGTCACACTGCCACTACCGGCACGACCAACGAGAGATTGACATCGAAAATCTTTCACGTCCTGATAAAGGATCAAAGTGAAAATTTTTCTCATTAAAATAACATTAATTAACTTTTGATATCTCGCAATGTGACGGGACTTACAGCGAACAATGTTAACATTAATTAAAATCACATCCGCGTTGCTTGCGAGCAGGAAAGTGGCCAGGAGCTCCTGTGTCTGTGACTTCTACCAATTATGCTCCTTATCAATTGTCACGGCGAATGGCGACCAATGAAATTGATTCAAAGGACAAATATGACAGCGATGACATTTTAACTCCCCATCTGGATATCCTACCCGCAAACCCAACCGGTGCGGCGTTCACAGGTCATACGTAATTAGTTCATGGGACGGTGGACTTTTGTATGTTCCAGCTATCGGCTGTCTCCCTCTCTGGCAATGACATGAAGCGCCACTAATTGCCACGACTGGGATATATTGATTTTTTTTTGCTCGCCGCTTCCTTTCCGCAGGTACAGATACCTTCAGATGGGAAATAAAATGATTTTGTATATCCGCGATCTATGGCGGCAATGTGGAGCTTTTTAATCTTATTTGGGAGGTGGGGATATGATTTTCAAAAAAGGGAAGAGAAACAGAAAATCGCGCGGATATTTAAAATGAGCCAACAGAAATCCACACAAAAATGGAATTGCGCGCACTATTCATTGCGAGTCCTTTCAGCTTTTCTTTTTTCACTCTGGACGCGCGATATTAACTGCTGCTCGCATGTGTGGATATACCTTTCTGGGAAAAAAAAACGAAGTTTTTGTGTGTAAATTTGCGAGTTTCACGGATGAGTTTCATTCAATGGCCAACTGAGGGGACATCCGGGAGAAGGACGATTTCATTAAACGAGTTCCGGTGAACAAACTAATTTTTTTCTGCTAATTTTTTTTGCAAAATAGGAAATGTCCATAGATCGAGGGATTTCATTTATTGCACAATAAATAGTTCAATTGCCTGCAGAGTGATTTTTCAATGCTCTTTCGAATGTGGCTTTCGCTAGAAATCATGCACAAACAGTCGTGGGGCATGAAAAGCTCTCTGGGAACTGGTCTGGTTGGCACCATTTACCACGGGCTATCGTTTCGGGATTGTGGGTCCATTAGAATGAGTTTCAGATTGAATATATGCTCAACAGCCCCAGGCGTAATGCCTTGTCTTCATAATTTGTTAATATCTTCAACGAGCCCCAATTGTTTGGGTTCTTAAATTAGAGTCCTAGAAACCATGTCCACGCACAGGTTTCGAGGTAACCGTTGTCCAGTTTGGAGCATAATTTGTCGGCTTCTCTAGCCCGGACAAATTGAGTCCCCATGCGAATTCCATTCCCCTGCACAGGGAGAGGGAGAGGACCTAAGGAAATAGCCTTGTAAACTGTAAGCAGTACCCGGAAAACAGTCATGGATTAAAAGAATGCAAGATCCTAACTCAGCTCGTGTGTGAGAAGAAAGTTTCAGCGAACGCTCTCGGAGGACTAATCAATGCTTCAGAGAATGAATTACTTAATTTTATTGTTGAACTTGGTTTCGTTACAAGTAAGCTAGTAAGCAATTAAGTTGAACAGCAGGCATCTTGACATAAAGCCAAAATCAATAATACCGAACTTTGTTTTCAAAGGACTAACGGTCATTCTGTTCACCAGAAGTTAAACACAACTTTGGGATTTTTCTCGCCTTCTTCGGGGTTTGCTTTCATTCGCTAAAATTTTAACTTTCAATTTACAACTCCTGAGTTTATCAACTCCTCGTTTCTTCAACTTATGGAAATAGCATAAGTTAAGGGATGAAATCTGGGATTTTGCTCTCTCTCTCTCTCTCTCTTTTGTTCCATTATCGAAGTTGGCTGTGTGCATACATGTTGGGATGACTGTGATTTCATTTATCGTTTTTTCTTCTCAAAGCGGTCAAAATTAATGATGTTCGAACTGATACAGAATTCATTCCCGTGAAACGAGAGAAGATACTGGCCCTCACGATTTTATTTGAAATAATGAAGATTTGATGATTTGATGATTTGATTCTTTTTCATTTGTTAACAGACCCTGGAAATTCGGGCAATCACACACTGACCAATATTATGCGCTCGGATCAATTCAATAGGCGAATACAGACTTTATAAGTGTAAGCATAACAAATGTACATAGTCGCTTGCGCTGTTCTCCATCACATAGCCGGCAGCAACTGATCTGCAACTGAAAACCAATGACAATAGAGAATAGAAATATCCAACCATTGTCTCTGCTGAAAACTTTCACTCTCAATGATCCTTCTCACGATCAGCACACACCGTAAATTCAAAGTTGAAAAGTACTTTGTATGTGAAAATTGTCAAAAATATCCCAGATGAGAGTGAAAAACTGAAAGTTGAACAACTTCTGGATCTTAAATTTCAAACTGTGAGTTGAAATAGTGAAGAAAACCAATTATCAACTCGTCGGTTGAAGCCCGAGTTGAGACCAACTCCGCAGTTGATCAACTCCCAGTTTTTCGGCAAGTTGAATAATAGTGAAAAATAACGACCCTAAGTATACCTACATGCTATTAAACAGTTAAGCTCATAGTCCAAAGCTGCGACGATCGAGCTTTCGCAATTAGTATGCTTTCTTTATTTCAACTCCGCAGTACGTCAGATGTGATGTTAACTTTCTGTGACGAGAGCTTGACAATACCGATATATTCGAAGCGTGTTTCCTATAAGACGCAGGACTCGAGTATGTGAACGAAAAATTGGCATCTGGGTCATCTCACGGCAAGCGCTCGTCAATTCGCCGCTACAGTGTATTATTTTTCACATCTTGCGAAAATTAATTCAGAAACCAAAGTCGTCCGACTCACAAAAGCTTGTTGTCAAACGACAGGCAAAGCTACAGGTTTTAACTTTTTGGAAAAAAAAAATCCCTGGGAACGTTGTATTCCGTTGTTTAACATCACAATTAGCAAACAATTTTTAGCAACAAATTTTTAACAAAACAAATGTGAAATATTACTTGCATTACGTGAATCAAATTCATCGTGTTCGTACGAAGTAAGAAGAAACGCTATCCTTATATTTTTCTGTAATTTCTTGGGTGTTATTTAAAGAATGTTTAAGGAAAATATGAACTTCATAAGACCTTAGAAAATTGTAGTAATTATAGTTTTGCTTGAAGGCCTTAGGCTTATCCTGTTTTTTTATATCGCGACATAATGGACTTATATACAAACTTCTTAAACTTTAATGTCCAATGCATCTATTCAAAATTATACAAAGTTTCCTGTATAGTCGTCCTTTTTTTGTATCTGTTGACAATTCACGTTCCCAAGCAAAAACTATTCCAGTCGGGGTGCCCCAAGGATAAAATCCTAGCTCCAATTCTGTTCAACATATTTATGGCAGATTTCCCAACTATTTCAAACTGTAAGATAGCAATGTATGCAGATGATACTGCACTGTATTCATCCCACGAAAGGGGTTCCATAGTTGAGGATAATTTGCAGAACGGTCTTAAAATTATATTCGAATATTTTAAGCATCGGAAAGTAAAAATAAACGCTGAAAAATGCCAAGCTATCTTTTTCACTAGAAAAAGAAAGATTTGTCTTTTACCCGTCAGCAAACTATAACTGAATAACATTGAGATTCTTTGGGTCAACCCAGTGAAATACTTAGGGGTGCACTTGGACAAAAGATGAACTTTTACGGATCATATAACACATACATTAAATAAAGTCAATCTTGCAATAAAAAAGTTATATGCGATAATAAATAGAAAATCACTATTGAGCAAGCACAACAAAATTATAATTTTTTAAGTCATTTTCCAAGCTATATTGACATACGCCCCACCAGTCTGGGGAAATTGTGCCAAAACACATATTAAAAAGCTACAAATCGCTCAGAATAAAATTTTGAAAATGATGTTACGCCTCCCATGGCGTGGAATTGCATGAGCGTGCAGGTGTCATTCAAATTGCAAGGAGAATTGAAAAACTCAATGAAAAATTTAACAATAAATGTAGATATTCTACAAATACTCTCATTAATGAATTATTAAGTCAAATTGCTTAAATGCGCTATATATCTATTAACTAATTGTTTTTTCCCGTTTCTCTTCTCTATTTATTTATTGATTGATCCGTCTATTTACTTATTTATTTATTTATTTATTTATATGCATATTTGATTTATCTGCTTCTTTATATATATCTTTATCTATTAATTCATTAATCAATGTATTTATTTATATACATATACGCTAACTGTACATTGAAGTACGTATTTTTTCACCAAATGACAAAATTCAATCTTTCAAATTATTAGTACTGCATTATTCCCAATAACAACATAATGATAATTTCAGTAGTAAGATAGAAAATTTAACACATTTCGCCTTCAGGTGACTACCTCATCCATTTTTTTTGTGAGTTTACATCGCTCATATAAATAACTCTTTTTTCTATCTATCTACGACCAAAGAAAACTCCCGGCTGGGGTTGAACACCGAAATAGTCGGAAATCGGTCAACATAATGTTAAGTTTTGGTATTTTAAAAATTCCTAGCTCTAACTAATTTCTAGTTTCAAAATGCATGTAAAGTGGGAAAGAAAAAAGCGGGAAATGCTAAGAAGTTTTAGAACGATAGTGCGGAGCGGTTGGTTGAGAAAACTGGATTGCCGGTAGAGTTCTATGATCTTGTCTCAACATCAAGCACGAAATCAAATCTTGGACGACCTTCAAAGGCATTTAACGAACAATAAATTAAGTGTTATGCATTAAAACGACGAGTGATGTCCATATAATATTGCGGCAGAATTATCTTTATGATTGAGTGGTGGGGTATATGCTTCCTATCACTGGCCATACGTGGTTATAGGTCTTAAACACTTCAGATAAATGAATCCATACTTAATCGATACCCAGCGCAACAGAGGGTTTCGTTAGATGTGCAAAATAACTCACTGTGCGCCGCCGCCATCATTCGACTGGACACCATTCGATTGTTGTCTCCGGAGCTATGATGAGTCCTTAGCCTAGGCAAACACGACAACAACTTTGAACCACCTTGAGTCTAACGTTCATGACGCTATTGGCAAACAGCACTTATTTGAATTGGACCGACCACTCGAAGCACTGTCAACGAAGCCCAGGCGGCTTATGCAAATCATGAAAACATTTTCAAAAGTAGAGTTTTGTTATTTTTTTTATAATTTATTTCCCTACTGCTCTCCTATTGCATCAGTCAGCTCTATCGCTTTGTCAAAAGCTCCAGATGGTTTGCAGATTAGGATATAATAGATCTTTCTTGTACCACAACGGGCCTACCTTTGGCCTAAGTGTGGCTACATTTTCAGCCACTCTAACCTAACCTAACATAATTGCTCTCATCAGGTCACCCTGTATCTGAATAAGCTGTTCGGCAGAAGGCAATTCCTAAAGAACTCGGCTTTCGCTCGTTGTTCGTTATTTCACGATACCAACAGCAAATGTTGCAGATATAGACTTTGCGTGTAGTGACCCAATTCGAATGAATTTCAATAATTCAAATTCACCGATCCACCGAGAGTGTACACCTATCTAGAAAAGCCTTCTCAATACACCGTTCGGAGTCTGCACAACTGTAGATCCCCGTCATTTGGGAGGGGATGCATAACACGGTTGGTCGATGTATTGTAGAAGTTACCTCCAGATCCATCTGGGACAGTAACGCCAGTCATTCTTATTATTATTAATTGAACAAGTGGGCTTGATATTCAACATGCGAATGCAAATACAAAGCCCGCTCCAAAACAGCCGTATTAACATGTTATTCTGCAACTATTTCGAAAAGCATTACTTTTCAGTCCGTCAGATCCTGGTTCTCATGTTTCGCCGTGATGCCCAGGTAATCCGGGGAGTTGGTTACCCCAGCGCAGTATCTCAAAACTGTCAAAGTAAACGCGCAAAAGATTAATTTTCAGATCCCAACTCAGCTAATTAATCCAACAAAAGAGTACACCTTTCTCAACCGCAGCACACAGCGTCGCCGACGCCAACGCACCGCACCACCGAAGGATACACTTATTTATTGCGAACATAACTCATAATCGTAAGCCCGGGTGATTATTCCTCCAAAAATGTGTATAAATTCCCTTTTTTCCCTTAGAATCGAATTAATTTCCATTATCCACTTAGTATCTAAGGTAATTCGGATTATGAGCTCATTGCCATTTCAGGTGGCGGCGGCGCGAAGTGATAAATGGCCTTCGGGAAGAGCCGAACTTAATCCCCTCAGATGCGCGATGGGCAAGAAAAAAAAATAATTTCAGATTCCATCCTCGGTGCGAAATTGAAGTGCCTGGAATGAAATAGCACGTATACGCCCGAGCGGATAAGCAGAAAATGATTGCATTCTTGAGATGCGAGTAATGTCACCTCTTTGTTACGGTGACGAGAGCGAGAGCCATCCAGCAGCGCCATCGTGTGAAAAACTAAGCGACGAAAGACAAGTTTGTCGCCGTTTTCGACAAATTGCATCGATAAATTTCGAGTGACAAGCAATTAATTAAAAGCCGCCACGCCACGCCGTTTGCTCGGGCAAGGCCCTATCATTTCAGCCAGCGCACGCCCATGGTGGCATCGGCGCGGATGGGAATCAATGCTATCAATGCTGCCAGGACCTCGCCATTTCATCTGTCAATTTCTATTGAAACTCTCCGGCAAATTGAATTCACACCCCGCTGCTCGTTGGCCTGCCTGGGGGGTGGGTGCAAAAGCGATTTCTCTTCTCCCGCCATCGCAGTGCACTTGACGCTAAATATTTGCCCTCAGACTGATCCCCATGGCGGTGTCCGGGTTCAGCGAATTAATGGAAACGGTGCGAATCAAGAAAAATATTACTTGCCACCTGCAGGTAGTTTCCAATTTAAATGCCGCTCCACATTCAATTTACCCTCCTGGCATTCCCCATTAGTTCTGCCGGGCACAGATTCGCCACCAGGCGGTGGGAGACGGGCGGAGTGAACCTTTAACCAGGCCCAGCACCCTTGTAGCCTGAAGTGGCTACCGCAAGACACTGATGATAACGGTAACAAGTTGTCTTGCAGAAGTAATTAATTAAAACCAATATAATCCTGCAAGACCTCTCCTGCGGATGTTGTTGTTTACTTCTTGGTTGTGTAATTAAAAATACGAACTCGAGCACGGTCTAGAGATAGGACACAGAGAACGCTGCTGAGCAGACACACCGAATGACAGAGGAAGCAGCGAAAATTAAGACCAGAAATTGCAGCAGTCCTGTCGGTTGGTGCTGAAGGACAATATTGAGATAACCGCAAATGACACCTGCTGCTAATGGGGCTCATCTCGTGCCAAGGGGGGAGGGGGAGGAGGTGAGCATTCTGCAATGGATCGTTTACCTCATTTACGAGGTGCCATTGCAATAAACGAGTACGAAGCGAAAAAAAAACGAACGAACTAAACGGTGGGAGGAAGTGGAGAATTTCAACTTCATCCTGTCGTTAGCGAATTACAAAGTATTTAAGAGGATATCTTTGCATTCAATTGGTTGAATGGCTTTTGGTTTCTGTGGGGGCTCATATGTGTCGAAGGGAATTATTGTGTCACTCAACGGAGTCGCGCCCTGTGGGTCGATGGACTGTCAAAGGAAGAGACTTCCTTCACAGGAGCTACACCGAGCACACACTCATTTCGAAAAGGGAAGTAACTCGAATCACTTTAGCAAAATGTACTCATTACGTTAAATGTTTCTTTTCCAAGCGATTACTTATGATCATCATTTCACTACCTCGGTGTGCTCCAATTCCGAAAATGTGTCAATGACGGCGAAAATAATTGGTAATCACGATTCGATGCGAATTGATTGGGATTTACAAAGAAGAACACAAATTCCGAGTGTCAGTGAAAGCACGCAAATCACTTACTTGCCAACCACTTCATCCGCTGGCGAACCAAACCAGCACACTAATGGAGAAAGAAAGAAATTGATTTTGCAGCCCATACATCTTCCTCCCGCAGCTCAACTAATACACTTCAGCTTCGCGTTCTTCACGAAAAATCTATCGCCGAAGTTTAATTACTTCCCACGCTCTTCAGAATGCCAAAAAAAAGATAACTTAATGAGTCTTCAACCCCTCTTCCAGATTGCTGCAGTGAGGATAAATATTTCAACACCAACACAATAGCATCGACAATCGGATTAGCAAACGATAAATCGAAAGTCAACAACTTTTATCGCGTTTAATTGCAATTCATTTGTTTATTCGCTAATCGCCGGCTGAATGGGATTCACTCGTGTAATTAAACTGAAATCAAACGTTTGACTCGCTTGTCTCTGGTCAGACGGACTGAATGAAAACAAAAAGATCAAAGGATCAATCTAACCGCAGAAGAGTTTTAGTTTTTTGCTATTTTTTTTCAAACGATAAGCGGATTTGCCAGCCAGTTGCCGGCTATTATTAGTTTTGAATTGACTTTCAAACGAACAGATAGACAATACCCGCTCGAGGTGGAGTAATCATCAATCTGTGATTCCAGTGAAATGTTCCAGTGGTACAAGCGTAACGCATGTGGATGAATCATTGAGTTATCCGGTAGTCGCAGTGGTTGGCGGTGGCGGCGACGTTTTCATTCAGCATTGAAATTAAATTAATTTCGTGACGATGTTCAATATGATAGCAGATTAATGGATGAATGGTTGAGTGCTTGAGTTCTGAATGGATGCTCTGAGGGATTATTTGAAATTTGATTCTGTGCTTTTATTGCTGAGCTTAAGTGCATGTAACACGACATGCGTGTGTTTGGATTTTGATTTTAATTAGGTGGAGCTGAGAAGTCCTTAACGTTTGAACCTGTCCTTTTGAAATATATTATCAATCATCACTCACTCCTTGGGGAGTAGATGCAAATACACATTTCAGTCTTACGCAAACTGGGGCAAACGGCAGCTGCCACTTCGTGGAAAGTCCTCTCTTGCTGCTAATAATCGACGAGTGTGTCACTAGTTTGTGGAACGTTAACATTTGGGTTAGATATAAAACGAAAGGTGTCTTCTTTATAGTAGTGTACGTTAATCATCAGTCGTTACATCGATAGCTTAGTACACGCAGTTCTGTTTTTACACGGTTGAAATAACACGGTTTAAAAAAAAAAAACAAAAATGATTCCGTTTTTACACGATTTCATTCGATTTAGCATAGATAGCTAAGTAAAAATGGTATTTGATTGAAACTTTAGAGAAAAATATTTTTATCAATGGTAATTTGTTAAAAATTCATTTAAGGAATTATCAATTCTTAAATATTTGGTAAGTGCGGCAAATATGGCCCACGTGGGTAATATGGCCCACCCTTGTATTTAACAGAGTTAAATATAATTTAATTACAAACATATTAGAATCGGTTCTGCCCGAGCCTTTAGTCATTGGCCTCGTGCGAGAAATGTGCAACATAGGAGTATGATTGCGTTTTTTCTGTTTTCATTGTTATTTATTTAAGTGTTTTCACAGTGAATATTCGTTGACCTCATGATAAATTTTTAAGGTTAAATAGTACTCAATATATTATTATTTTTACTTACATCAAAGTTAGAAGACAAGTTTATGAAGCGTGAATTAATTGAACATTAGAAAAAAAAAACAACACTGTGTGTAATATGGCCTGCCCCATTTGCCTGCAATATCGCCTAGTGGGCCACAATCAACACATGCTCTTTGGCAGATGCATTTATTGCGCCAGCTTGCGTAGAAAGTGTTGAATACTCAATGAGGCTACAAGAACATTGTTCAAGCAACAATGTGTATTATTTTTGGTGCAGTTGAACCCATAAATCATTACCAAGCCACATTTAACACCAGCTACGCCAAATTAGCCACAATTTTTTTCAAAACACAATATGAGGTACCTTAATTTGTTCAGTATATTTTTTTTGTTATGATTTTTAAACATGTTAATGTTACTTAAGCCTTAAACGCAATAGTGCGTTGCGCCAGCCGACTTCATGTTACGGAGAGAGTGCGATAACGCACTGTGTTGCAACAATTACTCAATTTATCATCTGATCTCTCTCTCATCTATCAGATGAAAAATATTGCCGCCTTTCCGCATACACTCATTCTCAAATGACAGTTGACGCAAAATACTCTCAATTTGAAAGAAAACTCTCAATCTCTCTCACAGCGCACCTCTCTGTCAAAAAATATCCAACATGTTGAATAATGACGTGCGGATGGACTTACGTCTTACGTTTTATTACGATCCTCTCATCTCTCTCATTCTCACTAACGCAGGTCGACGCTGTATTTTGTGCATGGCCATTGAATTGTGTGCGTTGAAAGCAAACGCACTATTGTATTTCAGGTGTTTGTTGTGGGGGCAAATTGATTTTAATGATTATAAACAAAATAATTAAAATAATTCATCAAAAATTTATGGTTCATCATCATCTTCTGACCCGAATGATCCACTAAAGAGGTCACGGGATGGCACATGGTCACATGGACTCTAACTCATCAGGGGTTATACGCAAGCGTAACCAGGCGAGCTTATGGACTTGGTCCAACCTTCTCATCCTGGGTCTGCCAACTGGTCGCATACCTGATGGAATCGCATACAAGGACCGCATCGGAAGTCGTGATGGTGGGGACATACGTGATACGTGACCAAACCAATGAAGCATAGCTCTTTCCGTTCGGAGAAGTAGCTGCTCGTGTTTCTCACCCTATCCCGGTGAGTAATTCCCACAACATCATGAAGAAATCTCATTTCAGCAGCTTGTATTCGCGATCTTATTCTTTCGGTCATTATCCAAATTTAGTAACTTGGCTTTCACACTAAGCTCGGCCTTCCTGATTACAGATCTCCAAAGCTGTGTCAAAACTGACCCAGCCTGACCACTCCTACAGAAAAGTTCAGTATTACTCCTCCCATCACTCGTGAAGAGGACCCCGAGATACTTAAAGTTCTCCACCTGCTTCAATAGGAGTGCATTGAACTGGCGTTCTGGAAAAAAATACGTACTTAGCTATAGTTTCTAGCACGTAAGACTTATCCACAAAAATTGATGGTTTTATTTCAAAAATTGTTAAGGGTGGGCCATATTAGCCGAACTTACTCTGTACTCTCTTTTTTGTATTAATCATTTATTTTTTCAGTTATTTTTTCTGGAACGTATCTGCGGTTTAAAAACAGAATTAGGTATATTTCGATATAATCGATGTTTTTCGCTAAGCCATCGGATGTTAAATATTTTTAAATGAAACAGAGAACTACTCCAAAAATGATTTTCTTATTTAGGTAAATACAAGATAATTAAATATTCGTGTTTTCAAATAATTTAATATTTTGCAATGATCGACGGGGCACTTATCACAGACATGAATGATCATATATGATCCTTCCCGTTAATTGCTACCTCTTTCCTAAAAAATATTTGCTGTATCTTCTACAAATAAGTATGTGATCAAATGTATCAATAACGTATTGTATAAGTAACGCTTATGCCCGATTTCACAGTGCAATCTTATCTGCTGGTTTAGCTAAGTGTAGGATCGAACTTAAACCTCACTTAAGAATATTTCATTATCACACTCAATATTTAGTGGTGGTTTAGGTAAGCCATAGATTAAGTGGGATTGTGAACTATTGAATCCATGAACAAAATAGTGATTCTGACTGAACACAATTGAATACGAAAAGCATCCCGCTGCAGAAAGAGAAAGAGAACACACCAACTCAGCAAGCGAATCTCCATTCAAGTAAGGATATTGTTTTACTATGCGTGCATCTATTAATTTGTGTGTTTTCTGTTCTCTTCAGGAGCATTGCCAGACAAAGTAATTGGTTGCTTATGCGATAGAATTTCTCTTTGTATTTTGGGTTGAAATTATTTTAATAAAATAATGGCAGTTACGTGCTCTCTGGATTGACACCTAAGTCATGGCAATCAGTGGCTTAAGTTAAAGCACTATTTAAGTCGAATCTATCACTTAACTTGCACCGTGAAAACGATATTTCTTTTGACTGTGAGTATAGTGATGGATCGACTCCTTAGCTCACACTTTGAAAACGGGCATTAATCACTTAATGTGGTTGTCGATTGTATCGACAGTCGACAAATTTTGTTCTTTTCTTTATTGTGTGATAACAAAGTATATATCGTGGCTATATGCAATTTTGACAACGGTCAGTTATCAACCGATACTCACTAACTCACAATAAGGGCCTTAGTCTACTACTAATGTGCTTTGTAACGAAATGTTATTCACAAATAAATTTCGTTACTAGCACCGGTGAATAACACTTGCACACCGCTCATACTTTTAATTCAAAAGGCAGTTGAGTGATAGTCCCTTCAAGGATCAAGCTGACTTTATAATAAGACATTGAATACCCGAGTCGTACTGTACGGCGGCACTAAGGCATGCATAATCTGAACAGCGGATGCTAAGAGAGATGAGACGACTTTCGTCTTTTTTAGTTTATTACTCCCGTCTCCTCTGACGGCTCCTGGAGGAGATTCAACCACGAACTGTACTACGGATAGAATGCCTAAAGTTGCTTGTTCAAGAAGAGCGGATAGAAAACATACCCGAAGAGTCTTCGACCCCAAGCATGTAAAATAACGCAAAAGAGGACACCGCACGCACAGTGGTACACTTTTTTTGGAGCAACAAACAAATCTGAATTAAATTTGAAACAGAACAAAAAAATAAACAATTTTTATGTTAATGCGGAAAGTCTCGATTAAAATTCGTATATCTCGTAATTGCAATATATGTGCATTTAATTTGCATTTTACATACATTCTTTTTCAATAAAATTATTTTATCTTATATTATTATAGTCGAATAAGCCCTGCGCTTCATTGCTTAATGGAAGTGATTCTTTTGTTTTTGGTTCAGGCCTTAAATTTGTTATCCAGAGATCCGATAATATCAGCATTTGATGAATAACATTTTTATTTGGTCAATATAAAGTGCGTTCTAGCGGGAAGTGGAGCTCGCAGCTAAAACTTGCACAGTTCCTTGGGTAAGTCTCTAAAGAATATTTTAAAAGGAGAATCAAAGCGGAGCGATCTGGAGCTCGTTTGTACTGGTCTACTGAAGTTTCGCAAATATAGATTTGAGACGTTTACGTTTTGTTTAGACATGCTTTAAGACGTATTAAACATTTTTGAATTATTTAGCGTGTAACGGCACTATTTTTATGTTTATTTTTTTCATTTTACATAAATTCATTATAATGTAAATTCATTGATATCCTTAACAATTATTGATAAATAATGTAGAAATAAGAACATGTAGTGACATTTATTTTATGAAACGAAAAATGTGGCAATGTCACTTCATAACGGAAGGTTTTAAGTGTTGAGTGTGAGGGGTGATATGTATGACTAATATTGATCACTAGAATACAAGGCCCTTCGCTGTATACACTAAACATGGTTACATAATGACACGACTTAATAATTCGCCATTCCATCCAGGAATGTGTTATCCAATTTATATACCTTAAGAATTCAAAGCCCTTAAGTGTATCAAACAATATAAAAATTCTCATTTTTGTTCGCCGCTCAAACCACTTTGCGCCATCGTAAGCGTGTTGTTTTAGTTGGTTGAGGCCCATGAGCTGAAGAGGGTTAAAACGTGACAAATTTTCAACACCAACGACAGGTTTTAATAGTTAATAATTCAGCTAATGTAATAAATTAACTAGAATGACTTTCTACCGCATTGGTGGTAATACTGCATTCGCATAAATCAATGCTCATGAAAAAATTGCGAATTAAAATTTCAATGGTTATGAAAAATATTCCATTGGCATTGATTTTTTAATGCTCAATTTTTTCACACACTTTATCCGTATTTTTCAATGATTATGCATTAGAATTTAATGGAATGGTAGCAAAAAAAATTAAATCGGAATTGGAATATATTTATAATCACATTAGTTTTCATCGGGACTGCGAAATGTATTGCCAAAGATATTAATAATTTCACCGAACATCCCGGGGTTCTACAAAAAGAGCCACCATGGAATAGTGGATTGTTGCGTCGACTCCTATGCCAGGAGGACCAGGTTAAGACCCTGAAATTACCAACTTTTATAAATAAGGGTTTTTTCTCTCTCGAGTCACTGCCTTTACTCCACCAGTATTCCTGCCTCGATAAATATTTTCATTTTAGGTCCCATCCACTTGTGACGGAATTCCCTAACAGCAGGAGGAGACCACCCTCTATTGATCACCCCTTCTGCTCAGGGTAAGCAGACCTACACTTGCTCAGGACGCTCGACGGCCTCATAATCAAATACTGTGCAATTGGTAAACACTCCCGCAGGGTGGCTATCTACAATGAATTTGGAATAAGCTGCGTGGAGGTAGAAACCTCAAATCACTTCCTCTGCTCGTGGAGCCCTAGCTGTTTGCCCTTCTATTTCAGCACTCCCAGCGAACCTAATGGCGTCAGTTTAAGCCAGGTCTTACCTCGTGGAACAACTATAGAGGTATATCACAGCTCAACGTGGCCTACAAGATCCTATCCAGCGTATTGTGTGAACGTCTAAAGCAGTTTTGCCACGCACTATTCGGCACGTACCAGTGATGATTTCGGCCCGGCACATCGGCTATAGACCAAATTTCTGCACTAAGGCAAATCCTCGAGCAAATCCTCGAGAATTCATGGCAAGGAGCTATTTGATGCGATGGCCGAATTCGGGATTCCGGAAAAATTGATCCGGTTGTGGTACACCACGCTAACACATACGCTATGCACCGTGCAGTGGGGCGCGAGGACTTCTAAGCTGAAATCGGCATCGATTCGGATTTCGCAAAGGACATACGCTGTCGTGTGACTTCTTCAACTTAGTACTGGAGAAGATAGTGCCGCGGGCAGCTGTTGACATGGAAGGCACTACCTTCTACAAGTCAGTCCAATTGTTGGGCTATGCAAATGACATCAACATCATCGCCGCACATTCCCTATGTACCATAGTGTAGGCGAAACGAACTGGTCTCAAGGTCAATAAGGACAAAACGAAATATACGCTATCTAGGACAAGATATTACGATCTACAGCTACAATTTCGAGGTGGTAAAGGAGTTTGTCTACATCGGCGCAAACAAAACTTACTTTATGCGGCAACGGGATTGCCAGGGACTCTCCCAGCTCCGAGCCCGAGAGAGACTGCCCGCTCTTGATCTTGGATTGCAGTATGTCCCTGTACCCAACAGAGTACCACCGAAGCGGTCCAGTTGTTTCTTAGTGCCAGGGTCACGGAAGATCACCATGTACCAGCGCTCGTCTTAGAAGTTGGAAAAGGCAATCTTCCAACTTCTGTCCCCACGCTTTCCTGCCATTGTTCCTGGTCCGGAAATCGTTGATAGAAACTCTTTTCCGGAGTCAGGGTGGGTGGAAGGTAATCGGTTTACCCTGTGTTTTTATTCTGACAGATTGCCCGTATGCGCCCTCCTTCTAAAATCCCGCCTCTCTTAGCTTCCGGGACGAGGAGTCCTTCCTCCTGTGCTGCAGATTAATTCGAGAGGATGGAGGAAAAGGATGTCCTCAAGCACTGTCGTCTGTTCTAAGACAAGCTGTGTGAGGATACATTTCTTCTCCACTGCTTTCCACCACACCAGAGAGCCGTAGGTCTAGTCTTCTTCTAGTCTTACTACAGCCAGTCTAGTCTTCTACCAACTGTCGTTTGAAGGCACGTTAAAATGCGTAGAATGCTACGGGCGCCCTCTTTATACGGTCCTCTGTATTCATTGCCCACGTGCAGTTTGAAATCGAGTATACCTAACGCCACTACCCACGTGCTGTTTTTGAGACCCTTCATTCACCTCCGTTTAAGGTTGGACAGGTGAACTCAGGAAACGTTCTCTTATTGGTATAGAGCAACAGTTCTTTTACTTGTTCTAACATTCAATCCTCGCGTAAGCGACCGACGTAGAACCACCCTTTGAAACCGCTGTTAATTCGGTTTTTGGAAACAGCTGGGCTCATACTGTATAAAACTCTTATTTTATCGGCCCTGCCATATGGACGCAAAGAAATACTGCGGAGCTGATTCTTGGTACCTTCGTTCGACGAAGACACAACCGCTAACTCTACAAGCTGTACCAGGATGTGGAAGTAGTCCTGAAAGCAATAATCCGTCGACTACACTGGCTCGGCCACATCGAGCGCATGGACTCACGGAATCTGAACCTCCTGATTCGAGACCGAGACAGCAACGCTCCAGCTAGGAGGGTCTTCGAATCTGAACCTCCTGATTCGAGAACGAGAGGAAGACCGTATCGACAGTACAAAGCCCAAGTCATCGCAGAAACAAGACAGGTTGGGCTTGGTGACTGGAAGCAGCGTGGCCAGGACCGTCAGGCTCGCCGCACAGTGGTTCAAAAGCGGAAAAAAATACCAAAAATGAAATTTAGAAAATGGAGTTCCAACAATGTGCGTAGTATCATATGCCCAGACTGGCCTAATTGTGACTCCTTTCTGGACTCAACAAATCTAACCTAATATCTGCCTTATGAATTCTTAATTCTTTATTTGTGTTATTTAATCTGGAGAGAGTATTCTCGGGCAATTGTCGCTTAAGAAACATTATACACAACTCTGTTTCCAATTGCAAAGGACATTAAATTTCCTTAAGGTATCCTCATCTGACATCTTCTGTTCCTCAGCAAAGTCTTGCAATCATTCCTTGTTGGCTTTACCTTCTCTAACCTGTTCCCATGTGCACTGAGTCAAACGTTGCCCTTAAAACGCTCCTCCGATCACGTCCTCCTTCCGCATTCTATCGCATATCCCGAGGCCACCCAAAATCCACCCGGTCTCTCTCATTTTCTCCTTAATCCCTTTCATCTAGTTGACATTATGACTAATTGCCATCCTCACTAGCTGTGGTCACTCCATCTTTTGCAGGCAACACGCCCCAAGGATAACAACAAAAAACAAAGCTGACAGACGGGCCAACCCCATCCATGCTTAATATAATATTTAACTTAATCTCTCCGTCCCAGGCGAGTGCACAAGCGGGAGAGGAGAGGAAAAAAAAAGTAATTCACTTAGTAAACCCCACAAGGTTATATCCTGTCATGAAAAGCCAACCAACAACCCGTCGTAAATGAGGAAAAGTTTTAATTTGCATCCCATGTGGGTTTGAACTATTTCCTCGTTTTTTAATCACGAGCACAATCTGAAGTTCTCTTCCGGTTCGACTCTTCGAATCTCATCACGAACACTGAAACTGAATTGATCCCCGCCGATGGCATGATTCCGCTCCACGCACACGTGGAACATCCAGTGTGTGCCCCCACGAGCCATTGTTGCGGCCGGTGGCCGGTGGTGGAGCCATGCCGCACTTCGCCCACACGAGCCAAGGAAAACTAAAACAAAAGGGAAATTAATATATTTTCTGGATGCGGTATAAATTTAAATATCTCTACACATTTGTCAGAACCTAAGAGCTCGCTAAATGATGCTAATAACTCTCAAGGTTCCTTGTGGTGTCTCGGTGGTTTTTTGGGTTTCGTTAGTTTTTTCTTTTTTTTCGACGGTTTTTCTTGTTCTTCAAAGCAATTTGTTAGGCTGAGATTTCCTCCTACTCCTCTGCGGTCCCCGCTAGACGGCGAGAGCATGGTTCGTTAATTTTTTGGACCACAAATGATGAAACGGAGTCCAGAGGAAGCTCGTAAAGTGGTGGATTTTATTATTTCTAATGTGCTCACGACTTACCAAATGGATTTTATGTGATTTTTGGTCATTGCACTAACAATAGAAATCGGTAGCAGTGGCAACGGTGACGGCGTCGGCGACGGTGGGGTGGAGGCATTCGGAATTGGAAGAAAGAAACTTATGTAAATTCGGTGAAGTTAATAACTTAGAAAATCGTAATTAATCAGTTGATGTCGAGAGATGTTATCCGTTTTCGGGTATGGATGAAGCACAAAAACACAAGCGTACGACCGATTATGGCTCCATCCTGTTGTTGTGTAAACCAATCGGAAAGGTGCGGAGCATGTAGGCTGGCGCGATCTTTTGTTTCGAACAAAAGGTGTTGAAATCGAGACGAGGTCTCATGCTCCACAGCGTGGAGATAATTGAATTAGTTGATGAGTCTATTTGGTGCCTGCGTGGCTCATAATTTCACTTCTTCATCACGCGATTTCTTGCACTGGTGAATGATTAATCAGTTCAGATAGGGAAGGTATTGAGTAGAGTCACAAACACACAAGTTGAGGCTCATTATGATTCATGAATTCACAGCCAGACTTACACAGCTAGAAGAACTAGATTCAATTTCTACGGAAAATGCGTAATTAAGACAGCCTCTGACTCCGGGCGTGCTCCTAAGATGAGTACAAGGTAGAGTGATGTTTTGGAACTCTCAACAAGGAGAGACGGAGTTGGTTGCCAGTGAGAGGGTAAGTGAGTGAACCCTCAACAAGTGACAAAACAATGGACCCTTTTGGCAGTAGCAATTTTGTCGACATAATTCCTTAGTTGTTTGGGCACAACTGATTGCCTACTATGAGAGGCACGATCTACATAAGGTTCAGGGCAATGTTAACATTCGCGGATGTCATTATCTTCATTGCAGACATTTGATGAAAATGTGTCTGATAGTGAACGAAACTCGTATACTCGTATCATGCATTCGAGAAAGGACGCACAAAAACGAAGTATTGACCAAAATATAGAAAAGTGGAGCTACGAGTGTAACTCCTAGGAATTCGTCCACTCAGCAGTAAATACCACTCGTGAACGGAAGCAACCAGAAGCAAAATAAGAAGGAGAATAACTCATAGGAATCCTTTGACAAGGCCTAGAACACGCTAGCCCTCATCTACGGTGAAGTTGCTCGGACAGTATAGGAAGCGGATGAAGAGGGAATGTTTCTCGCTGTGTGCGATCTTTGGACGCGTTTGCGTTGATGGTATTGCAACAGCAAACTGTAGCGTAACGAGGTGTATATGGTAGTAATAGCTAGGTCCTGTAGATTAAGGTTTAACGAAAAATAAAGCAAAAGCTAGGAATATTTTTTTTTTCTTTCCCTTTTCTTTGCTAGAAGTGGGCACTTACCGAGCAGATGTTGAAGATATCCCTTATTCGTATCTGACAAATCTGCAAAATCAATATGAGAGCGACAAAGCACAGCCTTGACGTCAATGATATTCTATTTAGAAGAACCAGAGTCCGTCTTGTCATCTGATGTCTGGCTGATGCATGTTTCATTCGACACCACGCGCATCCGCTTGACACCTATATGAGATCCAATTCCATTAAAATGCGCTCAGTTTTGAAAACAAAATATGTTTCTTAAAGTACCACCCTTTACTCACTATGTGCACACACATAATCATTTTTCCCCTTTTCTCACAAATCACATAATTTATGTAATGGCGAATCGAATGATAAAAATTTAGTTAAATTAACGCTATTCTATTTTAGTTTAATGTTATATTTCGTGAAATGCTCACACATATATTCGTCTGTACAAAATGACTTGCTAGTCGAGCCGTAGCAATAAAGCGATCATGCATACATTTTGTTTCTCTTTTGCTCTACGTGGCTTACACACCTACATCTCCACAAATTACGCCTGGAATATTCAAGAAAATAGAAATAAGCTTTTTAGTTGTACGCTCGACGACGATTACAACCGCTCGGGCAAAGCCAGAAAAGCCTCTCACGACTATTAACAATTGACCGGTTATACAACTTTAGACATTCATACAATCACTAAATTCAGCTAATGACATTATCTAAGGCTTCTTCCTTTATTTTCCTCGTTATTTAGCTTAGCGGTGAGAAGTTAGCAATTCCCCAAGTTCAGAGTTCTCCTTCACAATACGAAGTTAACATTCTTTCATTTCTTTGAACACAAATATGTTAAGGTACCCACAAGAGGGTCACAGTTTTTGCCAAGGATACTTCTCGTACGTTACGTCTGGACTATTTTCTATATATTATTCATGGATCAGGGTTCGACATCCGAAGCCTCAGCTCTGATTGCTATCTGGGTGTTAGTTAGCTTTTAAACTATTTTATTTCAAAAAAAGTGATTGCTTACAAAATTCATTATTATAACAGTTTATTTGGCTTGGTCTAGAGCCCGTCTACTAGATTGACATTAAAAGAAAAAAATACGTTAAATACTTATATAAACCAAAAAATATATGCTGCTTGTTTCATTATATGATGTTCCAATTACGTAAAAACTTTCATCAATTATGCAGTTCCTGTAGCGCAATGCGTTGACTGTGTAGTTGTAGCGTTAGTCCCAACCTCTGCCACCGTTCAGGATATTCATTGCTTCCTCCAACTCAAGTGTTTCTTCTTTCTTCTTTATTTGGCGCTACAGTCCGGGGTGAACCAGGGCCTCAACCAACGAGCCCCTCCAGCTAGAACGGTCTCTGGCTAGCTGTCTCCAGCGTCGCACGCCAAGTTGGTTGAAGTCCTTCTCCACCTGGGTTCGCCACCTTAAACGCGGGCGTCCTCTGTTTCGTTGTCCCACGGGTTCGGAGTAGAAGACTCTTCTGCCCGGAGTTGAGTTGTCCATACGCTCTACATGACCTAGCCATCTTAGGCGTTGGATCCGACGCCTGACCAGACTCATGTCGCCCGTACAGTTCGTGGTTGAACCTTCTCCTCCAGAAGCCGTCAACGCAAACAGGACCAAAGATCGCACACAGAGTTTTTCTCTTGAAGATACCAAGAACTTCCTCATCCGCTTTTGAGATTCTTCATGCATCCGCGCCGTACAGTAGGACTGGGATGATCGAGGTCTTGTATAAAATCAGCTTGGTCCTTCGAGAGATGGCTCTACTACTCAATTGCCCCTTGAGCCCATAGAAACAGCGGTTGGCAAGAGTTACTCTGCGTTTGATCTTGGTTCTGATGTTGTTCGTACTATTTCCTGCGGAGCCGAGGTAGACGAAGTCCTTGACTACCTCGAAGTTATAACTGCCCATTGTGACGCTCTGTCTAAGACGTCGATGTTGTGTGTCCTTTCTTGATGATGACTTCGTCTTGCCCTCATACACCGCTAGACCCATTTTAGCCGCTTCCGCCTCAATGCCAGCAAAAGCCTCATTGACGGCTCGCTGCGTTCTGCCAATCACGTCAATGTTATTCGCGTATGCTAGCAGTTGTACGGACTTCTGGAAGATTGTGCCTCTAGTGTTGACGTGTGAGTCTTGCAGGATGTTCTCCAGGATGATGTTGAATAAATCACATGACAGCGCGTCGCCTTGTCTAAAACCTTTTTTGACATTGAAGGTCTCTTTAAGTTCGTTACCGACATTGATGGAGCGGCGAGAATTCTCTATCGACATCCTGCACAACTTGACCAGTTTGGCAGGAATGTCAAAACTAGAGATGGCGTTGTATACCTCGTCTCTGTGCACGCTGTCATATGCGGCCTTGAAATCGACAAAAAGGTGGTGGGTGTCGATCTGCCTCTCTTGGGTAATTTCCAGGAACTGCCGTAGTTTGAAAATCTTATCGGGGGTGGACTTCCCTGACCTGAAGCCACACACAAGTGTTTGAGCATCGAAAAAATGAATGCGGAACTCCTTAAGTATAGGGCATTTCACGATGAAGTGCAACACATCCTCACGTTCTCTAAGATTGCACAGGTCGCATAAGATTGGAAGCTCCGGGCGATGCGATATGAAATTCAGCTTAAACCATACCATTTTAACCATACTTATTTTTTCTACTGAGTAGCTATTCAAGAAATAAGTCCTGTCTTGTAGGTCGTGGTACATTGTAGTAGGCTGTAGTAGGCCTGTACTGAAATGACTGGGCTTCATTTACAAAATTTGTAAAAGATTATGTGACCAGTTTCCTGAAGTAAGGTGTTGATTTTTTGTTTTAAACATTCCTGTTGTTCGCCTTGTGTAAAATTAAAGCTAGCGCATTCTGTTCCTAGTGATTCCCATTCTTGGATACACTTCTCCTTATATGTATGCATTTGCGCAAGTACCAATCCCTGAATTTTTTTCTGCCTCATCGTATTGACTTTATAAATGTAACCGAAATCTATTTTAAGAGTGTTCAGGAACAGGGGTGCAACTCCAGGCTCTAAATGCAGCATTTAATTAGGTGAATTGCTAGGAAGCTTAAAAATCCGCCTAAGAAAATATCTGAGGAACTTTTCCACAGTTTCGAAAGCGCCGTAACCCCAAACTTGTGCTGCATACAGTAGGATAGAGGAGGCTGTGGCAAGGAATATTTTGATTTTTGACTCATTTGAAACATTTTTATTCTGAATACAGTTTCCGCAAACCCAAACCGCACAACCAGCTAGCTGGGAGTTGAAAAACCTGTTCTGTTAGGCCCAGTAATTCCTTTATTCTCGTGGGGGACGTAAGGCCCTAAAAAAAATATCTCAACCGTACATGGTTCACTGGCACCGTGTTAGTTAGCATCTTTGTAACTTTACATGTCTGGCAGCCATTTGTTTCAAATATCCAAAGTTTTGTATTTCTCCTTGGTTTGGCCGCATGAGTCGTATCTTAGTGCTCAGCAAACCCTTGCATATGCATCTGTGCTCCTTTGCAAAGGTCAAAATCAGTCTATATCAGTCGTGTCAGTAGGGGAGTCGTGAAGGGAAAGCCTTTCTCAAATCCAGGTTTGGTGACAGTACACCAAACGCTTAAAACTCTAGGTCGCAAGTATTTCGAAAGCCCGCTTGCAAGTGTAGAAGGCAAAGCTCAAACGGTCTCTTCCTTCTTTGTTTGGCTTAGATGGTTTCGATTCAAATTCATTTGCATTTAGAGGACGTTCCGAGGAGAATAAACGAGCTTGAGGTGATAGCTGGACCATCTTTTTTCTTGGTACATAGGCTCACCACTGATTGTAGCCCCAATCAAAGAAGAAAACTGACTGAAATCCAACAAATTCGTAGAAAATGAGGAGCCTTGACAATCAGACGAGCAACAGAGTCTGCTACGCATTGAAACTATTTGAATACATCTAAGTAAACATCTACCACAGATAGATACTAGTTCAAGAACCTAACAAACATCTCAAATTCCCTCCGAGTGGAGAACATTTTAAACAACAAAACCCTCCAGCGGAACGCATACATAAACCAGCACGCTTGCTGAACATGAGACTACGCGTACACTGCGTTCGCACATAATTGACAGGATAACAACTCTCGTTTACATTGCAAACTTTGCTCAAGGAATCAACAACCTCTCCCATAATTATTTCCACATCCGTTCCCCCCCTCATAAGCGCCTCCTCCCGCAACAACAAAATTAAAATGCAAGAGTTGTGTTCTTCTTTCGTTACTTTTTTTCTCTCTGCGCCTTATTTTCCATCAAGTTCTTCTTCATCTTCATTTTCAGCTTGTCAGACTGGCAACGTCCGCATGACCTTATCCACTTCTTTATGGATGCTTAGGGAAATCTCATTAGGAGATCGTACAAGTTGACATAGCAACACAGAGGAGGTCTTTTGGAAAAGCCTGCGAACATGTCCTGGCGGGCGGTTCGGTCTGAGGGGTGGACTTAAATTAGTTTGATTAAGTTGATAGTCGTGTCGTGTGGTGATGGCGTTGATGGCGATGGCAGTGGGCCAGACGATTACCGCAACAGCTTTAAGCCGTATAGTCCCTCCATTTGGGTCATTATGAATAATACACTGATGAGACTATCACCCGAGTGAAGGGCAGCCGCAGAGACCACTCGGGAGTACACACCGTGGCGCGGGTGTATTGGCTAAGATCAAGGTGGCTGTGATTGGAAACAGGTGGTTTTTGGACTTGGATATTTGGCCAGTTGGTCGAGTGCCAAGACGGGAAAAGGATGCCGCGTGCCTTGTTATTAACGTTACAGTGGCTATTGAGGTCCTTGGCAGAGTGTACACAGCGCATGCAACCTACTTTCTGCTTGTTAGTCGAATGGGAAAACATGGAAATGACTTCTAATGGGCGGTGTAATGGGACAGGCAATTCGCTGAATAAGCCCTTACCCGACCATCAGCCCCCCACTTTGTAAAATTGCTCGTCCCAGATATGAGCAAGCTTTGGCTCTGCATTGGTGTTGTGGCAATAGGCTTCCGCTTTTCGTTTGGATTCTTTGAAGGAAGGCTTTTGGTTAGGGGTGGAAAGAAGACACAGTCAGCGTCGGAGGGAAATTCAGTTTACATGAATTCTTACATAAACCCGGGATGTTGCAACAGATAAACACAGCGGCAGATGGCATGTCTTTAACGACATGGAAGAATAGTTTTTGACAACGGATTACTGCCACAAGTTGGTTGTGGTAGGAAGATGACTCTAGGATAAATGTGGTCGGTGAAAACATGTCGGAAATGTTTAGAAATGTGTAAGGCTTGGATGCAGTACATCCTTTTAATTCGCCCCAAACGAGGAACACGATGTTCGCGCTATACAATGTCGGCAATGTCGTCTTTTTTTGGAACTCTGGTTTATAAGTACAGTGCCTAATCGCAATTTTCCACAGCATTTGGTTCCAAAGGGAAACAACAAGTTCATTGGAAGAAGGTTCTGGTTTGCACGATTTATATACGCCCTGAAGGTATGAATTATCTTTAGAATTATCAAAGTGGGAAAACCACATCAAGCTGCATTTCTAGCATTTAAAAATCCTAACCTTAATTGTAATGAACACACCATTTTTATAGACTTCTCATTTCATTAAAATTGATGAAAATTATAAATGACCATAATTTACTAAGTATTCCTGATTTTAGAGTGGTGTATGTCTAGAGTACATCCGAAAATGTTTTGGGAGCCTCAAAGACCCTGTCTTCTCTTTTCAAGCAAAATGTCGAGCAGCAGGCATGTGTCATGATGTTTCAGGTCATAATTTCACAGTGCACCCAATTTTGAGAGGCTATTTCATACTCTTGTTGAGGGTCTTTCCTGAAACCACTCGATGTGGCCGAGCCAGTGCAGTCGACTAATTTTTGTCTTCCACATCTTGGTACAGCTCGTCGAGTTCTTCGTCTTCTCCTCCATTAACCTTCATCGCAGACAAGACCACATATCCGAAATAGAATTTTCCTGTGTAAGGCACCAAGAATAATTTCTACACAGTTCGTTTCGACTGCTTATTGCAGGACTGGCAAAATAAGAGTATAACATGGTTTTGGTCCTTCGAATCAGGACCTTTGAGCCCAGCCGAACTAGCACGGGTTGCCAAGAGCGATTCTATGTCAGATTCACGCTAAGATGTCATTCGTAGAATTGACGTTTACCCCAAGATAGACCATTTCATTCACTACCCCAAAATTATCTTAGTCGAGCTTAGTATATGATTCAATAATGTACTTCAGCTAGTGGCGACATTGGAGTTGTGGGTCTGTACGGCTACTCCTACGCAACTGAACCTCGTTGCCTGGGTCGATTGAAATTAACCAAATAATATTCGGTGCGACCAAAATAATTTTCACGGTTCACAAAAGTATAACTGACTAGAAAGAGCTTCTCAAACTTTGCCGTTTGGAGTTGGCGTAAAACTATAGGTCTCTTCTACTCATGAGAGTACAATAGCCCGCACAACACGAGTGGTTCCTGTAGAAGTTAGTACGGGCTGTAGGGTCACCCGCAGAAGCCCAGGATAATGTACTTCAGTTAGCAGGAGATTATTAACAATCTTCTTATTTAAAACAGTGTCGTAATGCTCAACAAATAGTTGATTTTATTTTACGCTAGCTTAATGGACTTGTCATCAAAATAAACTATATTTCTTCAGGCAGTGTGACAGGTGGTAAAAATCATTTAAAATGCAAAAAGTGTATGATCTATATTGTCTTCTAAACGTTGTCATAAGACGTCTATTAAAGTAGAACAACTTCCTCAGAAGCGTTGGCGATACGAGGTAACTAAGCAAAGTATCCTCAGGATAACTCGAATCTCGTTTTCATCTCCATAAAACAATTTAACTTTTATTTGTTTCAAAACCCGCAGTTTTTCATGTTTATTCTGAAAAGACATTCAAAAAAATTGTGCGCCATTTTAAATTGGAAAACAAGCATAACTATTTCAGGTCAAATTTGTATATCAAAATGTTACCCTGAAGACCTTGATAGCATAACAATTGCTTAAACATAACTGCCAACTACAAAAATAAAACAAAAAACGAAAGGGTGGTCCAGTGCAAGATGTTGATTGTGAGTTACACCTTGCCGTCAAGTTTTCATGCCCAGCATAGTTTGACATTTCTTTGTGTCAGTGTTTGACAAATTCGGTCTTGGATAGGTACACAATCGATCAGCGCGTTAAGATTGTTGAAGCCTTTTACGAAAATCGGCGTTCAAATCAAAATGCATTTCGTGCACCTCGTCATTTTTTTAGTCAGCATAATCGACCAAATGTGTCCACAATGGGTAAAGTGTGCGCATTTTCAAGCAAACCGGGTCTGTAGGAAATGTGAAAACATAATTCAAAAGCCAATGCCTACATAAAGAGTGACTGTTTGGTGTTGTTTATGGGCTGACGGTTTCAGTGGGCCGTACTTCTTTGAAAATGAGGTTGGCCCAACAGTTACCATGAATTATGTTCGCTACCACGAGATGATAACAGACTTCTTGTGGCCATAAATTGATGATATGATACCTGGACGACATGTGCTTCCAACAGGACGATGCCACTTGCCACACAGCCAACGAAACAATGGCTCTTTTGCGCGAGATATTCAATGGTCGTGTTGTCCCACGTGGTGACTATGTTAATTGGATGCCACGATCATGTGATTTGACACCGTTGGACTTCTTTCTTTTGGGGATATTTAAAAGAAAAAATCTACTCCAATAAGCCATTAAACAATTGAAGAGCTAAAGGCTGAGATAATTCGGCACATTAACAACTTTGAACGTCAATTATGTCTCATTCATTGAATATATGGACCATCGGATTTAGGTATGCCACCGAAGACGTGGCGAGCATTTAACCGATATTTTGTTTCACACATAATTATCATAGATCCTTCAATCATAATAAAAAATATTAAGATAATTATCTAAAAACTTTTTGTTTTATTTACAATTATCATCGTGCATTTTCGTTAGACCACCCTTTAGTTTTAAATAGTGTTGTGAACCACACTGTTGCTCCATGCACATTTGCTGCGAGTCATACTGTCGCACATCACACACTCACTCACCCATCATCAATATAACCTTTTCTTCTATTCTGTACAGGCGCTATGTTTTGGATCATTGCAAATTTACGAATAAACAAAATTGCAGTATTTACGTTCTATTCTAGCATTTTGTTGGCCAAATCTGATTAAATTAAATAAACATTACTGCCAGAATGAACATGAGTGTCATCAACATTCGGTTTATCTTTCATAAATTGTTAAATAACATATTTCCTACCACATCCCAGGCTTTATTCAACTATTTCTAAGATTTCTGATTAGCACATTACTGTATTCGTAAGACACACAAAAATTATATATTCCTCCCTCTGCTACATCAAACGTTACAAGTCTGAGTTCCAAGAGTCAAACTGTGGAGCCTCCATTAATCGGTTCTCTTTTTTCCAGTTATTAATTTGACATTAGCCTCGCATAGCGGTTTAAACGATCAAATGTCTGTTTCAGTAAATCAATAGTGTTTGATCTTGGAGAGATCGTGTCAAGAGATTTTGTTGAAAAAAAAAAAAAAAGAATAAGAAAAACCCCAATGGGTCGTAAAGGAAAGAATTCAACATTAGAAAAACGAAATATGGTAATTTTTCACCATCAAAAATGTGGAACGTACATAGAAAAACTCTTAAGCTTAATGTTGACCATCGCCGAGAACTCCTGTTTGAATTGAACCAAAACGACTGTGACACGGCGAACACTTAAGCTAATTAAGCGTGGTCCACATCGAAATTTTAATTATTATTTTTTTTCTTTAATCTTTGGTCGAAGAATTCACTAGATTTCTGTCGCGTGGTACTCAGATGAAATGCAGAGTAAATGTTCTCGATCGCTGCTTATTTGGTTGGACTCATCAAGTAATTGAATACAGAGCAGGAAAATATCAGGGCTCTAATCGCGTAAGGCGATAATCGTTTCGCGCTATCGTTTCGACGATAGTTTCGCTTCATATAAGCAAGCATAAAAAACGATATCGTCTGAGAGATATCGTTTTGCCTGATTAGCGTAAGTTAAAAAATGTCAGTAATTATAGTCTCGGCGACTGATTTTTGGCGAATGAAACGAACGAAATGAGAACAAATTGTGTATACATATCTTGTTCTACACTTTTGAGACATTTTTAGAGTGACAGGTCGTATTTGGATTTTTTTTTTCTCTAACTGAACCGAGAATGTGTTATTGAAATTTGAGAGAGAATTAGAAAACACAGATTCATTATTACGTGAGAAATATAATTTTCAGAGCACTAAAACTGTAATGATAGGCGAGAAGATAGTGAGTGTCCTACATGAAGCAAATCAGCGACGATATCATCGAACTGTCGTCTAAAAAGTTACGCGATGAGAGCCCAGCTTTTTAAAATAAGCTAATCTTCATTGAGTTTCTTAATCACGTAGAGGAATGGGAACTATCGGAAGCCTTCATGCGCTCCGACCTTTGCTGTTGGAAAGATATAGGTTTGTAGGTCCTTCTTAAGGTGGTGGTTAGGTTAGCTTCGGCTCAAGTGGATGACCGGTTCAATATGCAGTTGTCGCACTTACGTCAGTGTAGGTGGCTGACATTAATGTTGCCTTGTTCGGCCAAGTTATTGACTAAATAAGCCCCCAGTTGACTTTTCCTTAGAGATGAGAGTGCGATGCAAGAGGAAAGAAAGTACAGTGGTATCTTCCCCCTCCCTGCCTATGCAGCATCTGCAAAAGTCTTTTTAGGGGAGCCCTCATTTAAAGGTTTGAGTTCCAATAACACAGTGGCGACTAATAAATCCGAAAGGATTTCAGATCTTAACGCACAGTCCAACAACTCCATACAACGCCACTTCATAAATGTCTTTTTTACCAAAGTAGGGGTCCCCAAATTGTTTTGATGAAAATGGATAAATAGCATGTACAGTGGACTCCCCGTTTCATTTTACGTTATACCATGATTTGTTCAAGTTAGAGGGAGTTTGAATTAGAGAGAGGTTTTGGTATGGAAAATTGAGGGATATGTTTGTAAAATATGGCAGTTGGAGAGAGTTTCGACTTACGGAGAGTACGACTTAGGAAGAGTCCACTTTATTTTCTGTTAACAAGGAAATTAGTAACAAAAATCGCCAAAGTAACATTTTCTCCACCGATTCCTGGTAAGCTTCCATTAAGAACTCAACATGCATTATACGTTTTTTGAAAGGGCATACTTGAAGTATTTACAAGAACTACGAACATAATATTGTTGTGTACCTTATATGTAGAGGATATACAGTCAACTCTTTATAATTTGACACTCGTTTATTTGAAAACTCAAATTTCTTTCCCGGTCTCTTGAAAAATACTCGATAAATTGAGTAAATCAAGTATAATCAGTATTAATTGGTCCCCTCGGTAATATGACGTTGAATAGCATCTTACTTCAATAACTTGAAGTCGGGCTTCCGTCCTCTCTATATTTTGAAGCATTTCCATGCACAGGCCTGCCATTTGCTCACATACATGTGCAGACCTGTGAGAGGTATGAGTGAGCTCAGTGAGTTAATTTTTGAGTATGAACCCCACGTAGACGATGACATCACACTTCACTAATGCTCAACTGTTGGACTTGGCCACTTTAGATGAAGACGAAGAAAACTAAGAAGAAAAACTGTCAATTCCAGTCACATTGAGCTGAGAAAGGAGATCCCTAACAAGTGACGATTTGTTCGCAGCTCTCACCATTATCGAAAATTCATTGGCAATGATTGAGGGTAGGCGGTCACTTAACAGAACATTACGGACTTATTTTCAAACTTAACAATAAATAATTGTACAACGGATTGAATAATAAATCACGAATTTTAGTCAAGCTCTTGTTTATATGCGTTTTTTTCTCCCTTCCTCTTGGTTATTTTGAACTTGATACTTTGAAATTATTCTTGTTTTAAACTGCCCCTTTCTTAGATATTTTTTTGAATTCACAGACGTTTGACTGTTTGCCACTGACTTGTATAACAGAATAAATTGTGGTAAATGGGTTTTAAGAGGTTGGCAATGCCACTCGCGAAGGATGAATGGTATTGCCTGTCCAAAGGGGCACTCGATTGGGATTAATGAAAGAAGACAAACGCACACAACGAGGACTGTAAGGAGTGGTTGTTTTTGTTTTTAGAATTGCATCTTTGATTTTAAAAGTTTAATTAATATACATATGTTTGCGAACAACTTAAAGTTAAACTTGGCACTTGTGTGATTATAATACAGTCGAAGACTGAAAGCCAAGACTGAAATTTACATGTAATTTAACGTCGATAACTCGAACCTCGTTTACTCGAATGTCTTGATAACTCGAACAAATTAACGTCAAATTAACGTCACCCTCCATAAGTCGAATTCTCAAGAGAAATTCCCGAATTCTGTATTCCACAAGCTCATTTTATAAGGAATCGCTTTCGGGGCGTTGCGTTTGTATGTTCCTTTGACCTCGTTATAAATAAAATCGTGGTT
Source organism: Eristalis intricaria (assembly GCA_964034865.1). Taxonomy (NCBI): domain Eukaryota; kingdom Metazoa; phylum Arthropoda; class Insecta; order Diptera; family Syrphidae; genus Eristalis; species Eristalis intricaria. The sequence continues at coordinate 87,751,786 of OZ035875.1, read as the reverse complement.
TTGGGGAATATTCTATGCGAGGCGAAGAGGATGAAATTCCTATGATTTTCAAAAATTAATACCCAAACGAAAGAAATGAGGGAAAAATTCAACTGCAAATGGGAGGCTTGAGAAAATGCAAGAAATATACAAGGTCTTATGTATGAAGATTAACGACTGGATGGCGCAGTTGGTAGAGTGCCTGCCCCTAGTTAGCGGGGCTTCCCGTTCAAATCCCAGTGAAAGCAAAGTTGAAACGCTTTTATCTGGTTTTCAAATCTGGTCCAGTCAGCATTTGCCATTGGGATCAAATTAACGGCACTATCACTGTAGTGGTCAATCAGTGACTGCGGGTATCACAATGGACCAACATGGTCTAAGTGTGCTGGTGAATGCACTAGCAGCTCACCTACCTATTCTACCTAACCTAGATGTGAACCCGAATCTTCTCAGCTCGACAATAATGACGACAGCAGCAATGATGACCAGGCGATAGTTGAGGATGATTTGATTCAACCACCTTCAAACCAGTTGGTTGCAAATTCATTATTCATTCTGCGTTTGTATCATGAAACAGCAAACGATTCTGGGTACCTATTAACCCACCTACAGTTATTAAAACCCCTTGAATGACTTTTCAGTCATGTGTAACAAATTACACTCAATTCCCTCTTTATGCGGTAGATACGTTTCAAAACTAACCGCACAAAAAAAGCGCATAAAAAATACAAAATATTTGTAAAAAAAGAAATGTGTTCCATTATTTCAAAAACGCATAAGACCAAAAAATCATATAAAAAGAGACATTAATTACATTATATAATTAGGAATACGCTCCAAAATTTTTATCTTAAAATTTACAAAATTAAAGTTCTTAATCAACCAACCGCGTCTTTTCTCAACGAAAGCATTAGCTCAAGTGATAATTCATTCTTACACAAATAGCATTGAGCATATGTAACTATTGTTTCCTTGCTTTGTAAAGAAGAAATATTTAAAAAGGGGCATCCCATACAAAATTCTATAGAAAAACAGCGCATAACTTCAAAAACTTGTACAAAAAAATCAGCATTAGATTCTCGAGAAAAATCGCATAACTTCAAAACCGCGTAAAAAGAGAATTGTGTGTATTTTAAATAATTATTATGCTGCTCTACGTTTTATGTGCTTTTTTGTGGCAATGGTGGTTCACGTTTTCGAAGTTCGACTGTATTTAATTAGTCTTAGCTTTTTTTTCCTTTTTTTTATCAGACATAAAAATGTGTCACTTGGTCACTTGCTCATGAAGTAAAATGAACGACGGACGTAAGCGACGAACTGTAATTCATCTTCACTCATTCAATCTTTCAAAGCCTTACAAGAAAAAGGAAAAAAAAAAACAAAAAATGCTTTAGTGTTAGTGCTTGTGTGTGTTGCTCGTGCCCATATTCCGATTCCTCAGAACTTGAACTTGAACTGTCCTGTATTTTCCATTAATATTTGTTCCAAATTATTTTCAATACCTAAATATAAATTATTCAATTTTTTTGTGTTCAATATATTAACAGTCTTGTTGTATTGTCAAGTCTTAATGATGAATTATTAAGCGCCGATGATCGTTTTTTGTACACTTATAATTTAAGCGTATAAGTTAACGCCACACAATATCACTCAATCCATGTAATAATAATAATATAATGTGGGTGGCGCTACAGTCCGAGGTGGACCTGGGCCTATCTTCTCAGCTATTGTTCTTTCACGAGTAGAAGGGACCTACAGTTTAATGCCGACTCCGAACGGCGAATTTGAGAAGCTTTTTCTAGACAGGAATACTCTTTGATCATTGTCAGTGACTCGAAAGAGGTGGAGCCGTGAAATATGAAAGGTGGTAAGTTCGGGCATCGAACCTGGCACCCTCTGCGTAGGAGTCGACGCACTTACCCACTACGCCACGGCGACCCATTTATCACGCGCAAATAGTCCAACACGCGCCGAAGTCAAATTGCTGATGAAGCACCTTTCCCACGGTCTGCGTTCAACCTCCCATCGATCGGATCAAATAGGACGGATAACGAAAAAGCAGTTCCAGTAATAAGTTAGTATTTAAGGTAGAAGTAAGAAATCATTGCAAGTTAAATTGTGAAGTAGGCAGACTCGCTGACAGTTCAAATAAAAAATATTTTTTATGACAAGTAAAATAAGTTAATTTTAATTTATATAACTACGCTTGCACTAACTTATTTAAAAGCCTAAATATTTAAAGAAGTACAAATTTTTGAGCCAGCAAAACCGTTTCGGGACAGCTGTGGGCCGGTCTGCTAAGTCTTATCTGTATGATCGTCTCTCACGAGTAAGGTCAATGCTATGAAGTCATCAACGAATGACTTAATCAATCGTTTCAAGCATCAAGCGAAGTTTGGCTGGGAATACAGGCGTGGATGCTTAAGCTCCACCCAGAAGGAGCACTGAATTAGTGCCACTTTCTAGTGATTTTCTGGTAGGGGCAGGAGCATTAAAATTGCAAGGTGCATAAGGATGAGGCCCCTCCGATCCATCATTTTAGATGGCTAGGCTAAGTAGAGCATTGACAACTTGCTATGATTCTTCGAGTCCGAACCATTACACGGACTTCAAAGTGGAAGCATGCCAGTGAAATGACTTGCGGCCAGCACTAGCTGGCTGTTTGGTTGCGGCCGTAGAATGTTACGCTATGCAAAGAGGATATCGCGTCTATTGATTACTTCATCACTTCACTGCAACACCCTTGAGAGTTTAAAAACTGAATGAGCGTGGATCTTGATCGCAAAACGTGTCGTTAGTTATTTGGACATGAGTCATCATTTCAAAGCAATGCCATCGATGTTTAGGTCTGATTACATCAATTCTACAAGAATCACTTTGAGGTTAAGTTATTTTGTGAATCATGTTGGCATTCGTCTTAGCTCACGTCTTAAGTAGATTTAACGCCGTGCACGCCACAATCCCATGAAATCATGCATCACTGAGGTTCTCCCTTTGTTTACTCCTGCGCGCTTGTTGCATTTTTCGCTGCATTTGCTTATACCTCCCACAAGATCTTAAAAATGATTCCAATCAAACCAACCACTTGCCGCACACTTTATTCCAAAAATTGATTGACGTACATCAAAATGCAATATCACAAGCCAACGTCAAATTGCCTGTCACCTCAGAGCTGTCAGAGTCTCTCCGCAAACTTCAATTAAAATGCTTCCAATTTTACTATCGAAACTCACCCATTATTCCGCAATGCAATTTCCCAACAACAAACCGCATATCCTCTCAAGAAATCATCTCTCGCAGCAATAAACCGATAGACAGCGTGCAAAGGAAATCATTCGAATTGTTGGCGAAAACCGCGACCCAAAAAGCAACCTACACCACCGCTCAAAGAGCACTGAATAATGGAACCGTTTTAGTTTCGCAGCGACTGCCCTAAATGCAAACAAAACGGTTTTGATGCATTTTTTCTTTCTTGTTCGATATCGTCATCGATCTAAAGAGCTCTCACGCGTGTGGGTGAGCGAATCAGTGCCAAGCCAAACTGCTGCCAGTGAGTAGGCCAAGGAGCCAAGGATCTAAGTAGCCAAGGAGTCAGGCTTGGCCTGCCAAGCTTTTCAGTGCAATGACAGTGGCACTTTGGTGTGGGTGCGAATACAATTCAATGAAAGCAAATAGTTCCCAAAGACATGCAGCCTGGGAATGTAAAAAAAATTAGAATCATCTTGTCACGTTGCCAAACTCTCGTCCTCCCTCTTTTTCTGAGAACGATGAGATGCCGCCGCTGGTTAACATTTTGATTACCCTCAACAGACACGATGGAACGAACACAGAACATGTTGCCGAACGAGCACTCCCTCCCGATTTGCGGAAATCGAGAGAAACCACACACCACACACAGCAAGAGCAACTGTGTCAAATGTCAAAAGCAAAACTCGCAGAAATCCGGTCCTCTTCGAGAGCTGCTCTCCGTTTGTTTACATGTTTTTCTGTCTCAAAAGAGACCACGTCAAAGTCGGAAAAGAGAAGCCTGTGCACGCTCTCTTTCAAAGAGAGGATGTCAGTTGAAGGGATTCGTGAAAGAGTAAATCTGTCCCAAATTGTCCCAAAACTGAGAAAGAGTGCTGCTCTTCACTACGAGAGCCGACTGCCTAGCGTAAATAATTCAAGAGAATTGAGAAGCAGGTAATCAATGAAAGCGATTGAAGAGGTAGGTGTGTGCACAGGTTTATCCGTAAGAACGTGCCTTCTGCCTTCTGGTCGTGTCGCTGAAGAGGATGATGCCTTCATTGCGGTCTGGTCGGCATTTTACTTTTTCTTCTTTTTTGTTTACCTTCGACTTAACTGACCTTTTTTTATTGGATTTGTGTAGGAAGACTGGCTTTCAAGGCGGAGTTTACAAGGTAAACAGATTCCATTGGAAATATTTTGAGGGTCATCACAGTGACCCAATTCGCTTCTTCGTGAATTCGGCTCGAGTGTGATGGGTTTGTGTGGTGCGAGTGCCTGTGAAAGGATGTGGGAAGGGGAAGTGTTTTGCTGTAGGAGAGCACATCCATCACCGGCCAGGAGTTGAAAGATGATTTAATTCACTCAAAAACTAGACAGAAAGGTGGCATGTTTGCGTCAACAACTGTTTGAGTAAGCGAGCGTATAAATCGCTGGAAATCAAATTATGTACCTAATCCGAATTTGGTTTCGAATGAAACAGAAGAGATAAGAAATATCAACTGTCACGTTGTTGCACTTTGCTGAGAAGACAAACGAAGCACTAATCGTGTTTTGTACTCAACTTGCTCTTCAACTCTTCGGATTTTTACTGGGCAATGGATTATAAAGACACGCCCTCTCGTGAGATGTCTTCTTTGCCCATTCAAGCCAAGATATTATACTCTTGAGGTCGACTCTTGCTTATTAAAGCCAGTTATTCGACAAGTTGATTATCGCTTTGTAGCAAATATCGAAAGTACAATAAAGACATGTTGATATTCAACAAACTAGCAAACGACCAATAATACTACCTAATCTTGCGTAGTTTACTTCCTTGCGTGAACTATTCAAGAGTATAAAACATTAATAGTTAATCACATTCTTCCGTAAGGAAAGACTGACACGACACCCATTGAAAAAGTATTTCGGGATACAGATTGGGTGAGGATTCCCTAGGGGAAAGTAAATTTTACCTCGGTCCGAGTGCCAATTTTGAGGAAAATACAAAGCACACAAAAAATAGTTCTTCTGTGAAATGTTGCTCTTCTGTTAATTTCTCTTTCCAGTTTCTTTTTGAAAAGTACGGGTAGGCAGGATAAAATATATAAACATAGTTTTCAGTGAAAAAAGTAATTTTTGTAGCTCTCTCCTGAAGTTGTGTAGAGCTTAATCATGGTGGGAGGTTAATAAGGTGTGCTGGACAGTTCTATTGACACCCTGTGTGACGTCATCGCTGGAATTTGTATGTCACCAGAAACTTAAAGGTGAAAATAAATAAACATTTTTCATACACTTAAAACGAAAAAACGGATAACTATTCAAAATGTTTCCACTCATTAATGGTTCTGCAACAATTCATTACACATTATGGAGTTTTCCTATATATAAATAATATAATATGAGTGGCGCTACAGCCTGAGGCCGACCTGGCCCTAGCTTCTCAGCAACCACTCGTATTGTGCGTGCTATTGTTCTCTCACGCGTGGAAGGGACCTACAGTTTAATGCCGACTCCTAACGGCCAAGTTTGAGAAGCTTTTTCTAGACAGAAAATACTCTTTGAGCATTGTCAGTGACTCGAAAGAGGTGGAGCCTTGAATTATAATCGGTGGTAAATTCGGGTATCGAACCTGCGTAGGAGTTGACGCACTAACCCACTACGCCACGGCGACCCAGTTTTCCTGTATAATTACATTAATAAACTTACAACAGTTTGCAATTAAATTCGTTTTTTTCATTCAACACTTTTTCCTACATGAAATTTAATTGTGAGGTGAAGCTTAAGCAACACATCTATCCAGCACCAGTCCAGTAAAACTGACCCTGAGTGACGTCACAAAACAAAAAATATGGTGGTTTTGACAACGCACCCGATTATCCTTCCACCATGGAGCTTAATCTTCTGCCTTTTACCCACTGCTTTAATATATTTATTATAACACATTGTCGAAGGTATGTGTTTTAAATACTACTTAAAAATTTAGTTTTTTTTTTGTTTAAAGTGGTCCGGTCCGGTTCAAGGTTTACGTTATTCGATTTTTTTAAGCAAAATTTGCAAATTTGTAGTTGCAGGAAAATATGCGAAGAAGCAAAGTACCTAGGCGTAAAGAGGCACCTAAAGGCGAGTCTGAAGACGATTTTGAACTTAATAGTGACTCTCCTCTCAATATCACAACGCTCTTTAATTTGACCACAAAAGGGATAAATTAGTTTTTTTAATTTTATGTAGTTCGTTGAGAGTAAGTCTTAAAATAATATTGAAGTCATTTGTTAAGTTTTTTTTTAGTCGAAAAGAAATTTTATTTTTGAACTTATTGTTTTTTTAAAGCCTGCAAACACAGTCTAACGGGTAAATTTCTTGATTGTTGGAAAAAATTCCTATATAACTACAACTCATAAAGCTGGGTCCCAACGAATTATAGAAAACTATAGGCCCATTGCCAAATTGCAGGTTATTCCAAAGTTATTTGAAGCTGCAGTAAAGAAAAGACTATACAGACTAGTAGCCAAGCATATTTGTGCGGAACAATATGGCTTTGTAAATAGTAGTTCTACTACTACCAATTTAGTAGTTTTTACAAATTACTGTCTTCGTAACATGGACAAATTCCAACAAATCGATTGTGTCTAGACAGACTTTTTGAAGGCCTTTCATCGAGTTCAGCATAATGTTCTGTTGATAAAGCTCGAAATGTTTGGACTCCATTTAAATATTCTAAGTTGTATAGGTAGCTACTTAGAAAATCGGAAGCAATATGTAATCTCTCGGGTGTACCACAGGGGAGTCATATTGCTCCGCTACTTTTCCTTCTATTCATAAATGATCTATAATAATAATAATATGGGTGGCGCGACGCTATTGTTCTTTCACGAGTGGAAGGGACCTACAGTTTAATGCCGACTCCGAACGGCGAAGCTGAGAAGCTTTTTTCTAGAGAGGAATACTCTTTGAGCATTGTCAGTGACTCGAAAGAAGCGGAGCCTTGAAATATGAAAGGTGGTGAATTCGGGTATCGAACCTGGCACCCTCTGCGTAGGAGTTGACGCACTTACCCACTACGCCACGGCCCACACATGAAAATTTTAAGAAATCCGGAAGACGCTCGATGTAGTGAATTAGGATAAAAACCGGGGCTGTTCACTAGAGATTGTTCACTGTAACTCTTTGAAACAAGTTTCATCAAAATGTATATGTTTTTAAGTACAACTCACCAATAATAGAATATAACAATTCTCTTCCCGTTTTCTATAAATATTTATAAAAACAAATATTTTATTTTCCGAAAAAAATAAACAGTTCATCCGTAAAAAACGTATTTCCTCTAACATTCAAGAAAATCTTTAAATATTTGTGATATGAATTCACCCTACTCAGAAGCACCAATTCATACAACAAATGTTTTCGCACAGACCATTCATGTATTCAGGATAAGGTACTCCTGAGTTTGTCCAAATACTGAACTAAATGACCTAAAAAAAAAATGATATAGTGAACTAGTTCACATGGTTCACTTGTAAGAGCTGTTTGTTGAACTAGTTCATTCGTGAACTACACAAGCCTAGTATACATTAATGCGTATTCAATATATTGAGTGAATACTATATTTATATCAAGCGTATACTGTATAAGTATGTAAAGATTATATGGAATGGAAATAAACGTCGCAACGCACATTGTAACTTTAAGAAGAAGCTTCTTAAAATCACTGTCTAGAATTGAAGTGCTCTCCATTCGTGTCAGTGCAGTACAAAATACATAAAAACAAGCTGATAAAAAAGTCGTTATTGGATCATCATCATCAACATCTTCTGAATGAATAGATGGTGATTGGATTACCAGGCAAATACCAAGAATCATCACAGAAAGACAAGCCATAATCAGTATCAAGTGAGATTAACTGAATTCGCTTTGGCTTGCCACGCGTACCAGGAATTGCGAGTGTGCTTACCAGAGGATTCATCTGTTTTGGTTGAATGCTTCAGTAAGGGAAGAAGTAATTTAAAGTAAGTACTAAAATGATTCTGAAGTCTAGGTTTAAACTTATGGTCTTAAATGCGAAAGTATTATCTGTCGACACGAAAAACAAATCACACAACCATTGCCAATCATGGGCTTGCTGCATCTGCTACAACATGGAATTTTAATGTACAAGGATAAACTACTCTTATTTCCTAGGCAATAATCGCGGGTAATTTAAAAGCAAGATTGAGTTCGATATGTAAGGGGATCAGGTACGTTCTCCTAAAATTGATTCCAAATTCCAATGACGAAAATCAAACTAGACTAATGCATTCTTAGAAATGCCCAAAATTTGGGCAACTCAAGTCGATAAAGTTCAAAATAACCTCTTAGTGTGTAAACGTTACTAAATGTCAGCCTCCCTCCAATAGCCTCGTCCACCATTAATCGTGTAGCTCCGCCGAACAATCCTTCTCGTCGCATTGTAAGGAACACTCTTTACCAGCACTAAAGTAACTCTTTAAATAGAATGCATAAACTACCCCAATTAGCATCAGTCTGTCACCGTTCCCACTCAAAGAACCACCACCAAACTGACGTCGATGCATACCTCAGCCCAGGCGACTATTTCTAAAATGCACTTCACACATATCACTACTACCGCGCCGCATAGAATACTTTCCCATTTCACATCACCTTCGTGCCACCTTTTTGACGGTGGTTCCGCTTGAGGATTTCGAAGAGATTTGTCATATCTCGTGTGTGCACACGCTCGCTGTCGAGCGATGCATGCCAAAGTCTGGTGCACCTTTGGAACATCTCTCGCCGTAACCAAAGCGCCTCACCCGCCGTCACGGTCTTTAGGAGATGTTATTAAAGTAAATTGCCCTTGAATTAAAAAAAAGAGAAACAACAACAAAAGAAAACTGACAAAAAGGAAGCGCGAGGCAAGTTGTCTGAACTTGAGTTGTCTAATGACAAATAATCACATTATGACAATTTTGATTTGGGAGATGTCACCGCCGCGTCGAGGAAATGGCGGATAGGCGGAGAGGCGGCCAACCAAGAACGATGTTTGTTTTCCAGAGCGGAATGACAATGACGACAACGTTGTCGGTGTGAATGATAATGGTGATGTCAACAGAGACACCTAACATTGGCAAGTCACTTAATTTGTTTTCTTTGAAACGAACTCGAATTTATGCATACACTCGTGAGAGATCTCCTCCAGCGACAATGAATTTAATGGGAAAAGTTTGAACAATCTGCGTGGAAACTTTGCCCTCACATAAGTGACGGAAACGGGAGCGAACCTAGGTAAGAGCTTTGTATTCGAGTGGCGGCGGAAAACAGAAAACTTTGCACTGATATGCTGTTAACACAAAAAATCAATCAAACGGTCAAAAGAAAACTGTTGACAACCACAACTTTGAAGTATTGACGGAGATTGTTCCAACTGAGGGGGAACGCTAAGCCATGGAAAACGACTCCAGCGGGCGGAGATGTGACGGAGAATCGCACGGCGATATTGACAGAAGTTTTGTTCTCAAGGAACAAGCATGAAATGTTCGAAATTCGGTGTACACATCTGCTCAAGATTATTTTTCTGTGCTTACCGTCTATGGAAACTCTTCTGAAGTCTTTCCTAAATCTGGAGCACATTGCAAAGTTGTCAAATGATATACGTTTTGGGACTCGCATTTTCTGAAGGAACAACTTTCCGCTTTCTTTTCAAGATTTTGACATTCTGAGGAACGATTTAAATCAGACTGATGCCTGCTGTCACGAGCACGATCCAAAACTGGGCGACAGACGAAATGTGACTGAGAAAGTAATCAATTTAAATTTTTTTAACTTATAGATTGTTTTGTGGATGTCATAAAACTAAACAATTGGAATGAAGAGACACGCGCTTGCTATTCCTTTCTGGCCAAAAAGTGTCGCAGTTTCATCGCGCTTTTGGTACGTCTCCGAGCGCGAAACGATTGCTCGACAAGACCTTCCCTTTAAAATCTCACAGTTTGGATGCTTGAAACAAAAATTGGTGTAGCTGCTGCTATGCAGGTTACCCAAAGCAGGGAATTTTCATACTTATTCAAATTCATAATCAGACAGCCGGGATATTCTTGATAATATTAAGAATAAGGATCGCGCTACAACTCGTTGGAAACCTGGGCCTAGCTTCATCAACAATCACTCGTCTCTTGCACTCAGGATATTTGCAGTTCTACACCGACTCCGACGACGAAGTTTGAGAACCTTATTCTTATTCCCTTTAAGCCTCAAGTTAAAAGCAAACTAAACCTCGCAGTCTTGCTGTTCCTCTTGGAATTTGTTTAACTGGTGCCGAGGACGTAACCATGCTAAACTTCGTTTTTCGATATCGGACGAATATACTCTCGACTCAAATTGTTGAACATCGAGTGACTCGAAACCCGTAATCCTCCGTGTGAAGGGACTTAAACCCAGCTCAATTGAGTGGAGGGACGGGCAGTTCCCCAAATCACCAGGTCTGTTATACCATCAAGCAATAATCAGTATCAAGTGAGATTAACTGAATTCTTTTTGGCTTGCCACGCGTACCGGGAATTGCGAGTGTGCTTACCAGAGGATTGATCTGTTTTGGTTGCATGCTTCAGTAAGGGAAGGATAGGCAAACACTTTTGTGAACCAATTATTTTAATTGCAGAACTATGTAATTTAAAGTAAGTACTAGAATGATTCTGAAGTTTAGTTTTAAACTTATGGTCTTAAGTGCGAAAGTATTATCTGTCGACACGAAAAACAAATTCACACAACAATTGCCAATCATGGGCTTGCTGCATCTGCTACAACATGGAGTTTTAATGTACAAGGATAAACTACTCTTAATTCCTAGGCAATAATGGCATCGACTGGTAAATCAAAATAAAGATTGAGTTCGATATGTAAGAGGATCAGGTACATTCTCCTAAGACAATCCAATACCACATTTCATTGGCCCCCTGCTGTCCAGAACTGACTTCACACGACTTTATATTGTGACATTAACGAATGTAAGAACAACGAAAACATCAAATTTCAATGATTTAAAACATTCAAATCGGTCAACTCTCCTCATGGTCAAGCTCATCGCATAGTGCACTTCCCAGTCTATCTTCCCCTTATGATGGCTCCACAGATCGGGAGTAGGCCTCAAACAAAAAGCTTCTCCAGCTAGTACGGTCCTAATTCAGCTGGCTCAAGTTACGCACTCCAAGCTGAATGTGTACCCCATCTATAACCTTTTGTCTGGCACAGTGTTATCCATGCACTCTACATGACCTAGTCATCCAAGGCATCGAACCCGTAGATACATGGCTAGCCACTTGTCGTGGTTAAATCTTCTTATCCAAATGTCATCAACGCAAGCAGGGCCAAATATTGAAAACCGATCGTTTCAAGAATCGATCTAAGAAGTGTCCCTTCATCTCCTCCTGAGATTGTCCATGTCTCAGCGCCATATAGCAGGACAGGGGTAATCTAATCAGTCTGATAACATTCTATAAAGACAGCTTGGCTATTCGAGAGAGGGTTTTTCGTTTCTAAATATTGCCCCTTGAGACCAAAGAAACAGCGATTGGTAGGAGTACTTCAGCGCTTTGTATCGATAATGATGGTCTCATTACATTTTTATTATTTTTTATTTCAAAAAAATTCAAAACAGAATTACATATAGTTTTACTAAAGGGTTTTCCGATGGGGGCTTGGCAACTTTGGACTTAATCTGTGCACTTTTTCACTAATCGTCAAATTGTCACAGTCAGTTTATTCAGTAAACTCAAAATGTTCATCATGGTAAAGTACACGAACGAGTAACGTCTTCAAATTATAAAAAACTTTCTATTGAAATTCGTCACTGACCGCAACTATAAGAGCGTTAACTTCAATTTTCGACGGAGCTTATTTTTGGCTCAATGAGTTCGTCAATAAGCACAATATGCGTTATTGGTCGGGTGAAAATCCACATGTGCTTCATGAATCACCACTTCATCCACAAACTGGTTGGTGCGGTTTGCATTCCGGCGGAATTATTGAGCCTAAATTTTTTCGTCGACGATAACGATCATCACGTTACTGTGAATGGTCAGGGTTATCGCGCCATTATCGGCCCGAATTGGAAGATATGGACGACATGTGGTTTCAACAGGATGGTGCCACAAGCCACACAGCACACGTTACAATCGATTTATTCAAGAAATGGGCCAGTCGATTGGCCTCCTCGTTCGTTCGACTTAACGCCGCTTGACTATTTTCTGTGGGGCTACGTTAAGTCATTGTTTCATGCTCGTGTACCCGCGGTGGCCAACAAGCCGACGACGTTGGAAGAACTCAGAGCCAATATTGAACTTGAAATAGCGGCCGTTTCGGCCGAAATGTGTCGCAGAGTCGTTAAAAATTGGGTCCAACGAATCGACTGCTGCAAACGTGCCCGCTGTGGCCATATGAACAAAGTCGAGTTGCATTCATAAATCTTTTCATAAATCTTGTTACTTCATGCGAATAAAAAGTTTTTGAAATATCACAACTGGTTTGTGTTTTATTTAAAAAAAAAGGTGTCAAGTCCTTATTGGCAAATCCCTTATTTACTCTTTTAATTAACTTTAAATTAACTTGACGTTTCCCAGGCCTTCGACAAAGTCTGGCATGAATACCTGATATTCAAGCTAAGCAGGCTTCTATCGACAAGTTAATATAAGCTACTAGAATCCTATCTCTATAATAGGATATTAGAGTTAAGCACGGAACTGAATACTTCGATTTTAAAGAAATCCGAGCAGGAGTCCCTCAAGGGAGTGTCCATGGCCCTACATTGTACCTTTTGTACGCTAGAGACAAACCTCTAACGCCCAACGAAGCGATCCTGGGAACAGGAAGTTCGATTGACTCCTCAACTGAAAAACTTCAACAAACTCTAGACAAAATAAACGAATGGTCAAAACGCTGGCGTCTTGCTCCAATGAGACCAAATCAACGCACATAAATTTTACCTACAGAAATTTTTAAAATCGACCAGTTTTCATCAATTCTGTACAAATTCCGTACGCTAATGAAGCTCAATATCTTGGTACGACTCTCGATGCGAAACTCAACTGGAAAGCCCACGTGAAAAAGGAACGGGATGAGTTCGAACACCGGTATAGAGAAATGTACTGGTTACTTGGCCGGCACTCCAACTTAAGCATGTACAACAAACTTCTATTATACAAGCAAGTACTGAAGCCTATAGGACTTACGGCATGCAACTATGGGGCTGTGCCAAAGAAAATAACAGAGGATTTATTCAGTCCTTTCAATATGAAATTATACGGGATATTGTGAAAGCTTCGTGGTATCTCCGGAATTGTGACATTCAAAGGGACCTAGGGATAACTACCGTCGACGAAGAAATAACAAAATCCGCTCGAAAGCTAAGTATCAGACTTCGTGGTCATTGCCACAATGCCATCCTCCAAATTTTGGACATGAGACGTTTAGTACGGTGACTCCAGCGTTCGAAATCGCTCGAATTGGCGCAATAGTAATAAACCATCCTAATGATGGTTATGGCAGGCGATCTTACCGAAGGTCTGTCTTCAACACGCGAAAACATCTTTAAAAGTGTGGGAAGGGTGTTTTTATTATAATAATAATGTAATATGGGTGGTGCGACAGTCTGAGGTGGACCTGGGCCTAGCTTCTCAGCAACCACTCGTGTTGTGCGTGCCATTGAGCATTGTCAGTGACTCGAAAGAGATGGAGCCGTGAATTATAGGGTAAATTCGGGTATCGAACCTGGTACCCTCTGCGTAGGAGTTGACGCACTTACCCACTACGCCACGGCGACCACACAGTAAAAATCGAACACCACTCTGTGGACACGGGTCACATAGTGTCTTGTTGAAGATGTTCACCAACCCAAGCAAAAAAAAAAAGAATAAAAATGCCCCTGGTTAGCGGGGTCCCAGGTTCGAATCCCAGTGAAAGCAAAGTTAATACGATTGTATCTGGTTTTCAAATCCGGTCCAGTGACCATTTACGATTGGGATCAAATTAACGGCAGTACCACTCGAGTGGTCGATCAGTGGTAGTAGTCTGACTGCGGGTATCACAATGGACCAACATAGTCTAAATGTGCTGGTGAAATCACTAGCAGCCCCGCCTACCTACCTACCTACTTAACTTACTCGATCTACTGGAGGTATTCGTACCAGTAAATTGCGAGCCTTGGTATACTCATTGATGCATTTTCATTGATCATCCTGCGTTGGGCCTAGTCGTCAATGATATGTGTCCTCCCTTCAAGACAGACAATCCCTAAACCCATTTCCGTAGCCGCCTTGTTCCTTATCGGTTTGATACATTTTTCTAATTTACTTCTTAGGCAGCTCCTGTGTTGTGTTCGGCTCCATCACACTTTTAACGTAACCTCCAATTGAAACCAAAGTGCTTGCGATCAACTGCTCATTTTACAAACTTTGCACTCAAGTTTTGAAGAGCAATCCACTGAGCACCGAGATGCTCATATTAATCTCTTCTTTTTCCCATTCCCCTCGGCAGTTACCTCACGGTTTTAACGACGAACAAGAATCTGCGAGCGTTGCGAGAAATCCTTTAACTTACGACCGCACAGCCTAAGGTTTACTGCGCTCACCACATAGCCCGGCCCACTTCGCCAGTCAGCACTCTCATCCCATTTAATTGCAAATCACTTTCCCAAGGATTCTCGGCGGATTTAAGCACATAAACATGTCCAGAATAATCCTGTGCACGTCGCACTCAATTTCGAATTTCCCCAGCCCATGAATGACAATCGGAAGGCGGAGCCAAGCTGTTGCCCGATACCCATAACATCTGTGTTTTAAGCTTTGATCATGCAGTTCAGAGTCGTTTGGTGCTCTCTTTTTTTAATTTCAAGCCCATTGTAGACGAAAAACGTAAATCCTTGATGGAATAAAAACAAATTCCAATTCGAATCCTCCCCCCTCCCGGGCAGCCTTAGTCAAAAGACATCTTGATAAGACACGCTCCTGGAGACCAACGACTAGCACGGAAACCGACTGCGAAATGGCGACAAAGGAAAATTAGGACACCCAAGTGAAGGAGGGAAAAACGTGAAAATCATTAAAGATTCTCATCGCAGAAGGACACCCCCCATAAAAACCCACCCTCCTCCGGCGGCGGAGCGCACAATGCACGAACGGGGCAAGCATCGATTGTTGTGTGCTCAGCACCACCAGCACCCACCGACACCAACCGATGCGATGGCGGCAAAGATACGGCGGAATAAATGGTTGCCAAATTGACCATCGGATGCAGGATATCCTCAGGATTTCGTACCAAATCGAATCAAGGAAATAAAATCGTGGGTAGAAATTTCAAATTTGGTTGAATTAAAATTGCAATTGGACCCGTTCCGTTCCACACTGAATCTCGTATCGTATCGTTTCGATGTTGAGCTTTATGTGGAATTGGCGACTTCCGTCCGGAGCGCCACCACCGCCGCTGTGCCGATTGTGGCGGCGGATGAAGAGGTTTCTTTCCTCCTCTGCACAATATCCAGCAAAACGATAAGTATGCCTTTCCTGCATTGTAAACGAGCGGATTGCGGTGGGGTGGGGCAGAGGCGAAGGGCTGTAGTTGAGATTCGCTCGATTTACAGATTCCCATCGATCGGATAGCCGCACCACAATCCACACACAGTCACCGGGTATCCTCCGGCTTGCAGTTTCGTTCTCGTATCCCGAGTCCCGACAGCGCCAGCAATCCGAAGCGATTTTCGTAAATTAAATGAAGGACATTTTAATTTTACGACGGGTCGGATGGGTTTTTGTTTCCCGACAACTGCCGCGCACTTAATCGCTTATTTATTCTCATTAAAATGTGAAGTGACAATGCCGTGCCCGTACGAGGGCTACACAGCGACAGCCAGCTACTGGGGTGGCTCTGGGGTCGAAATTAGGGTCGTTGAACTGGATGCTTTTGATTCTTGTGGGCTTCCTTTGATTTTGATGAAGAGAAGGGCGCCCATTGTTTGTGGACGAACAATGACTCCGAAGGCTTGTCCTTGTCTACGATCGCCTGGGATACATGTGGACACACACACGCACTCGCAATCGATTGATGGAAGTGATTTCTATTTTGGAAATTAATACGGAAATTCAGTCGGAATTGGCGACTTCATTTATTCGGCGGCGGCTGGGGCGAACAATGGCTGAGTGATGTGAAAGTGAACAGGGGCAGGGGTGCCCCTGGGTTGTTGTTCCCGTGCTTCCTTTGTGGCTGCTCGTTGAGAAAGGTACTTGACGTGAACTATCGATAATAGGTACGCAATTGAAAGCTTGACTATTTTAAGGCAGGAGGAAGAGAAAATGTGCGTGACTGGAGGCAGTAGAGTAGAATCTGGACAGATGGCTGTATATCGAATAAACAAAAAGTAGAAAATAAACTAGGGGGCAGAATTAACAAGGGTGCGCTAAAAAATAGAACTGGAATGCAAACGAAGTTAAAAAAAATACGAGGGCACAAGTTTTTGCCTATTCGAGTGTTCTGCGCTGAACAGGATCTGGTGTCGACGGGGTTACCTACTGCTGAATATAGGAGAGTGGACTAGTGCCATCCTGTTCAATACCAAGTTGAAACTGGTCACTGGAGATGGAGCATCCAGTGGCCGCTAGTGTCACGGCGAAACTGCAAACGCTCATCAACACATTACAGAGTTCCTGATCCAATGAGATCGTTAATGTATAGAACCACAGAGACGCACCATGACGGAAGGTCTGGCGGTTCAAAAAGAAAACTTTTACCCGCAAAACAATAATGAGTGTGACCGGGAATAAACTTGGAGAGAACTGTCCAACAACGAGCTGAGGAGAAGGTCGAAAGACATAGAATAAGATTAAGTTTAGCTTAGAGTGCCCGCCTAGGGCCAGTAAGTCAGAAGTAGTAAAAATGTACGTCCAACTAGTTTTAAGCATTTTTGTCTAGAATCTAAGGAAGTCGTGAATTATTAAAATAAAAATGAATTAAAAAAAAAGAGGTCCTAGGTTAATTTTCTGATACTACACTTAAGTGTACTTCATATCCAAGTTACACTTAAACCTTAAGTTCAACTTTACCTATTATGCGTTGCTCGAAAATATTTAAGTCAGGCTTAGCTAAGATACGGTTTTCTTCAAATGCAGCCTACTTCACTTCGATTTTTAATGTCAATAAAATGGTATTTTTGTTTTTGGATTTTTGTAAATACATGAGTGTATGAATTAGAATTTTATTGTGGGTTCCATAGATGCCTCCGATCACTAATGGAAACGAGGCTATTCAAAAGAAATATTTCTTGGCATTTGCCATTTCTGTCCGGGGTAATTGTGTATGTTTTGTACGATGCTGGATTCACTCGAAAAATCAATGTGACAGTGGTTGATTGATGAGTGCAATCGAATTATTTTTTGAAGCTGCGTGTTCATTAAAAATTTGAATTAGAATTTTAACAAGAAAAACCGTACCCGTTGAAAGGACACTCCCAATTTTTAAAATCTGCTGTAAAACAATCATGGCCATGTATTTTGTTATCCAAAAACCGTTTGCAAAAGGAAAGCTCCTCAAAAACAAAAACATACACAATAATTATTTTGTAAAAATATCTATCCACGACTTTATGTCATTCTCAGTATTAAAGTGCAGTTTAAAGTCATATTATCCACTATTTCTTTCACTTTAAGTTACACTTAGCCGACTTTATGATGTACTTCTTGGTTCGTGCAAGCCGATAAATCCTTCTTAACTTGTTGAGTGAAATTTAAATCTTTATTAAAAGTAAAGTATCATCCCTTAAGGGCGATACGCCCCATAGGGCAAAGCAGGACATAATAGAGCAAAATTTCATGACCTGATTTGTGGTACTCACCGCAGACGATGAAATTGGATCAAATGCGTCCTTATAAATCCTAACTGGATACCTAGATTCTATAGCTCAAACGCCTAAGGTGGCCCGAAGAGTCTTGGGCTCCAAACATGTGGGACAGCGCAACAGGGAACGCAAGTATGTAAAATTGAAAATGCGAACCTCAACCAACTTAGTGCCCCAAACTGGACTATAGCGGTAGCCGATAATTTGATCCCAAGGGCGAATGGTGACTGGACCAGACATGAAAACCAGATGAAGCTTATTAACTTTGCTTTCGCTAGGATTTGAACCAGCAGATTCAGTGTCCACTAAGGGCAAGCACCTATCCAATTCCGCCATCTAGTCGTATATTTATAGTTTTTACAGTGAAACTTCTCTTTACGAACACCCCTTTATAAGGGACACCATTCTTTACGGACAATTCGTCATGGTGCCATGGTCCGCAATTCTTTGTGTTCGTGTATTTCAACGCCTACAGAACGCATCCAAAGAGAGAGAATCATGATGGTCTCGCTGCTGTCCGAGAAGTTTCACTGTAGTACAATGAAATCTCTCATAACCGAACACTTGCGGGACTGACATTTTTCGTCCGCTTAAGAGAGTGTCTGGGTCGCCGTGGCGTAGCGGGTAAGTGCATCGACTCCTACGCTGAGGGTGCCAGGAACGATACCCGAATTTACCACCGATTATAATTCAAGGCTCCATCTCTTTCGAGTCACTGACAATGCTCAAAGAGTATTCCTGTCTAGAAAAAGCTTCTCAACTTCGCCGTTCGGATTTGGCATTAAACTGTAGGTCCGATCCATCCGTGGGAGAACAATAGCACGCACAACACGAGTGGTTGCTGAGAAGCTAGGCCCAAGTCCACCTCGGACTGTCGCGCCACCCATATATATATAATATATATGGGTGGCGCTTTATGTGAATGATTAAATAAGAGTGGAACATTGTTTTCATAATTAAAAAATGTTAAACATCAGTTTTGAATATTTTTTTTTATTTAAAACCTATAATTTTTATTTTTGACATTGTGATGTACAGTGGGGATGCGTCGGTAAAATGTGAATGTACTGTTATATTTAATATGGAAGAATTGAACACACATCTTTTTCAAAATGTAATCGAAGATCGAATGAAAGTCATAAGGCTTTATGATCTCCAGCATTCACAGCTAAGTTTCGAAGAGTCCCGCAAGCAGTTATAGCACTTCGATAATTCATATCGGTGTTTGTTCCCAATTCCTCATCTTCACTTGAGACATCAACACTAAGATCATTTGGACTATCTTTCATATTCCGACGTCTGTGGACACATTGTCATCACAAGTCGCACACTACTACAGACTATATTCTAAGTCTATCCGTTGCCTGATTGATAAGCTAAGACAAATTGCTCAAGCAAATCAAGGGTATATCCACCACTGCATCAAAGTCTTCATTGAATGCTTATAAATTCACACTGAAATTAATCTATGTGAATAACCGAAATCAACAACAGACATTAGCCGAACATCTGAATTTTATTGTTTACAGGAAAAGTCCAAAGTATAAGCATCGACTTTATGTACAGAGATCTGCAGCAGAAACTCTTGGCTTTTCAAGAGAGTTGAGAAAAAGAGCCACAAGCGCGACTTCCACTGCTTTTTTTGTCCACTTAGAGCAAACGAAAATTAAGATATGTACTGTCCTTGTCCGCTAAACAGATTTGTTCGTTATTGAGAAAATTGTTTCAATAGAAAATAGTAGGATCCAGCCATTTGAAATTATTTTGTCCGTTATTGCGAGTTGTCCGTTAAATAGAGTGTCCGATAATGAGAGATTTCACTGTACTAAGATACTCGAGAGGTGAAACAGTGAATTACGAAAGTTTCTTGTGTCGGAGGAGTCGACACGCCTACCCCTCATGTCGCTTAGGGTACTTCATCGATTATGACTTGCTTTATGGGACACAGTGAATGACTGACAAAGATCTACAAGAAATTTTTCATCCACATTGACCTTCGTCAACTATTGAGGGATATGTCGCTCGCAGCTACATCTTTTTAGGGTGGCTGTTGTACAGAGAGATCACCCAAAACTTTGTTCACTCTATGACAGATGATGCAAAAGACCCAAGAAATGCTGATCAAACTCACCACCTATTCATCATTTTCAAGGCCCCTCAGAGGAACAGCACACCGCCATGTGTAATTCGGATATTCCTAAATGAAATACGCAGTTAATTCAGGCTAACGTTTGAAAGCTTTCGCTGTTCAAAGTCAGCATTTAAGGTCAGAAGAGGTTTTAGACTAGGTGACGCGCTGTCATGGAAGGATAAGGTAAAAGATTACGAATCAGCACTAGTGGTTCCATATTCCAGAAGATATGCGGATCAGATTCACGTGCTTAGTGGAAAACAGCCAGCCATCAAAGTACAAACCGTATCTAATGACGACTATGAGACTCAATTTGTTGAAATGGGTCTCGTGGTGAACGAGGGCGATGTTGACTTTCAACTCCAAGTGTTGCACGAAGAAGTTGGAATAGTGGCACCTTCCATAAGCGGCCAGCGACAGTCGCACCACTTTTGTTCGGCCAAAGGACTTGTCCGTCCATGGGAATGTATTGTGAACTTCAACTCTAGGTCCACGGTCTTTAGAAAGCGACCGCTCAAGGGGATTATCGGCCTTAGAGAGTGGCCGTAAAATGTAATTATGTCTCTGTACCGCTCAAAGTTTACTGTAACTTTTTAACCATCATCATTCATTGTGAAGATATAATAATAATAATATACAGTGAAACTTCTCTTAAGCGGACAGCAGTGGGACCTTCACAATTGTCCGTTCGGAAGGTGTTGAAATACACGAATATCTTGATGCCGTGACGTTGATGAATTGTCCATAAAGAGAGGTGTCCCGTTTAGAGGGGTGTCCGTACAGAGAAGTTTCACTGTAATATGGGTGACTCCAGCTCCTACAGCAACCACTCGTGCTGTGCGATCTCTCACGAGCGGAAGGGACCTACAGTTTCATGCCGACTTCCAACGACCAAGTTAGAGAAACCTTTTCTAGATAGTTTTGAGTATTGCCACTGGCTCGAGAGTGGTGGGGCCGCGAAAATTATTTTGGCCCTACCGGGAATCGAACCCAGGCAGCGAGGTTCAGTTCCGCAGGGGTTGACGCACATACCCACAGCGTCATGGCCGCCATGATATATGGACCAATAATTCTACCGGCTCATTAAGCCCACCAAGAGTTGACTTTTTTGGGTTAGAAAGGTGTTTCCGCAATGGCTGGCTTGAATGGAACCACGTTTTTCGAAACCAATTTTAACAATTTGACCCTCACTCTGCGTGTGTCTATTCATGATGCATTGCCAAACCAAACTGACTCCAAAACATTTGAGACTGTCAGATCAGCTGTCACTGAAAAAATGAATACCCAGAGCTCACTCTAGCTAGAAAGGCTTGATGGTTGAGGCTTAGACTACAGAGTGTAATGGCACAGAGTGGAGAAGTGGCAATACCGCATAGTTCTTGCCTGGAAATCATTGCTCTTAGTTTATAGACAACATTTCCTGCTAACACTAAAGGGCATTGTTTTGCTTGGGCAATGACGTTGCATCCATACGCTGAAAATATTACCTGCATTTCCTGTGCTGTGAAGTTCCATAGAAGAGCACGCCATCGCCAACTTGGGGGACGTACCTATTAACGACAGACTATTTGAAAATAAATTCGGCATCAGCACACTCACTGAACCAGAATAACGACAAAGAACCTGTTCCAAAGATTAATTTCTTTATGTGGCAACTTGCGCCAAATGCCGCTGAGCAAACATCCAGATGATAGGCGCTGTCTCAAGCTCTAAGATCCCCGCGGGGCCACCACCCAGAGCAGCTTTAATTAATCTGTTTACCTGATTAAGCCCGAAATCACCATGAACTTCGGATCCCGGTAATTACCGCCAAATCACGCATCATCAGCTCCCTCACACCCAGCCACACATGAATGTGTAAGATCATCTAGGCCCAGTTGCCAGCGCACATAAACAAGGACCGCCGCCGCCGCCGCCGCCGCACGCACAAAAGGAGCCGAGCCGAAATCATCCAGTCGGTTATCGAGGGAGGTGATGACGCTCAATGGATTTTGCCAGTCAGCAAACGCCGACGCCGAATACAATAACCGGCTGATATCCTCATTAGGACGTGAGCGATGGTGGCCGATGGTCATTTGTAGTACACACACAGATGTTGGCTGGAACATAGCCAGAGGCAATCACGCTGCCGTGCCCAACAAGGACACCCTCTGAGATTGTGGGTAACGCTGACGCTAACGCCTGTGGTGATAACACAAAACGAAGCGAAAGCCAAAACCTCACCGACAGGCAACAACAACAACATGCACGGGGCAACGTAAATAAACGCCTGGCCGTGATCCTTAAACCAAGTCGATTGGCCCCGGACCAGGACCCACAGCACAACGCTCAACGCACACACGGACTCGCTGAACTCTGTGATTAGGTGCCAATTATATGTTCATTAGGCAAACGAAACAACAAAAGAATCCCATCCTGGTTGTGGGATCTGTGTGTAGTTCCGCTTTGGGTTTTGGGTTCGGTTTCGGTTTCGTGGATTTTTTCGGCGCGTCCTTGTGATGTGGCCAGTCATGACCGAGCGGTCCTGATTCATCTTGACGCTGATGCCAAGTGATTAGCAATCGGTAAACATACAAGTTGTAAAAAGTGACTAAATCGATGATGACGGTCTCTCTTTCTCTGTCTGTTCGTCAATTACGATGCTGCTCCTTCTGCCAGCCATGGGATCCAGGAAGACTACTTCCCAAGCGTCTTTCCTCAGACCGCCGCCGCCGCCGCGCCTGTGGTACGTGCATGTGTGTGCACTGTGCACATGTCAATGTCGATTGTATCGCCAAATTAGTGCCTGCTCGTATTTACTTGCCTTTGTGACTGTGCCATTAGTTCGTAGCTACATTTTTGGAGATTCAACACCGACTTCAAGCTGGGGGGTAGCTACCAAGCGGCTGCGGGGGGATGGAGGAGACGCAATTTGTGCCGCAAAATGCCGCAATAACAAATTGCAGGGAGGCGAATTTTTCGGAAAGGGCTTATTGCATTCCTGTAGCTCGATGTAATGGCAACGTTTATCACTTGTATTGCGCAAATAAATCGTCCCGTCACCTCGTTACTGAAAGCAGACTGCACTGAGCTGCTCCTACTAGCTCAGCTCAGCTCGCATGTATGGCGCACACATCCTGCAGCCAGTGCAGTGGCAAGTGCATGCGGAATTATTTCGATGCGGAAATAGTTTACAACTTTTCTGCATTTGAGTTGCTAAATTGCACTGTGCTGAGTGCTGTGATGGTGCTGCCGGCGGTGGTGCCGACGGTGGTGGTGGTGATGGTGAATTTGCTCGGATTTGCATCCATTGAGCGTAAGTGACACTTTCGGTTGGGAATATCTAATTTTTGTCACCCGCATTGTGTATGTGCCCGGGGAGGTGTGTGTGTGTGTATGCGGTTACGAATGGAGTGAGATCTTGTGTATCCCCACTCGGGCGGTGAATGAATAACAAAGTGAGTCGATGAATTTTCGAAGAATGTATTTCCTTTAAATTGAGCTCTTATCCTTGCAAAAGCCTCAGTACAGGGGAAGGCATTTTATGGTGAACGATTCTAAAAGCATTTGAAATTGAAATTGCCCTTTGAGATAGTTTCAACTTCGGCGTGGAAAAGGATCATCAGACTGCCAGGATTAGGCGATGAAGGGGATGCAAAGGAAGTAGGGATTGCATTGGAAATGACAGAGCAATACAGGACCGATGACGATTGGCGCATTCACTTTCAATTTAGTATTGAAGTTATACTTTATATCTTCAGTCTGCAATGAAGTTCGAGTTCTTCTAAACGGTGGTACAATTCACACAGTTCGTAATCTTCAGGAGCACCTCGCAAGCAATGTCTTAACAGGAACAACGATGTAACGACCATTTTGTTGGCACACTTTATTTGGAAGTCTATTTACCACAGGGTCGTCCATAAATTTAAATGAAACATCGTGTTTTTATTTTCTGAATGATCAAATTTGTATTGCACTACTGCTGGGATCCTGCCATGGTGAAGGAAATAAAGGGGGTCGCAGCAGCTGAAAGTAGCCATACCAAGACGGTTATAGCAGAGCCGCCCAATAGATTGACGGCTCAAAGACGAATGCTGGTAGAAGCGACTGAAGAGTCGTGCAAAGCCAAAGTGTCTGCCATACACGAGGCGGCACTCTCGAGAGACCACATCGTGATCGACAAATCGATCACCGTTTCTTCTCATACTGGCGATAGTGCATACAGCATCAGATGCTTGGACATCGAGGGTGGTTTTGTTAAACAGACACAGCATCAGTGAGATATCGGAGCTGGTAGAATGGCTAGTAATCCCACATGTTTACACGCCACTCAGCGCCATCAGGAAAAAACTAGAAGAAGAAGCTCTGTATAGAGCCATAACTCGAAAGCTTATGTTGGAGCAACAGCAAGGCCTCTATGCTCGATGCTGAGCCAAAAAAGATCAGCATAATTGATCGGCTTTAGTAGCTAGGATGTACGCGTGCTAATTCCGGGCCTATCGGTCATTCTGATTAAATTGAAGTCAAGAACTTGGGGTGGGTACTGGTACTGCAACCATAAGAATCTGTTGAACCTCCTTCTTTTCGTCTAGGATTTAAGCTGGCTGGCTTCAGAAATATGACAACTTCTCAAAATGGGACTTCTTGGAAATCTATCTTTACAACACGACGACCCTACATGATTTACAAATGATGCAACGGTCGAAGTTTTGAGGGTTCACCAAAAGTTGAACACAACTTTGGCATTTATCTCTTCAACTTTTGGACGAATTTGAATTTAATTTTTTCACTAATCATCAAACTGTCACTGTGAATTCAACATTTTCATCATGGTAAAGTACACGCACGAGCAACGTTTGCAAATTATAAACATTTTCTGCTGAAATTCGGAGTCACAGACCCCAACTATAAGAGCGTAAACTCCAATTTTCGACGAGGCTCATTTTTTGCTCTATGTGTTCGTCAATAAGCAGAATATGCGTTATAGGTCGGGTGAAAATCCACATGTGATGCATGAAGCTTCACTTCATCCACAGACTGATTGGTTTGGTTTGCCTTCCGGCGGCGTTATTGGGCCCTATTTACTGTGAATGGTCAGCGCTATCGCGCCAAGATTACCGATTATTTTTTAGCCCGAATTGGAACATATGGACATGGACGACAGGTCAAAAAAACAAAAAATAAAAAAAATAAGGGTGTACCCGTGTATACACACTGTACATAGTAAGTATATTTATATATATATATATAAGTCTATATGCTCGTATATACATAAGTATATATGTATGCTGCTTAGATTAAGGTAGTTTAGGTTATTTTAAGTTAGCTTGTAGGGAAGTTACAAGTTTTAAGAAAACAGTACAGGCATTAAGTTTTTATAAACAAATTTTTTCTTAATATTAAGTTGTTCAAATACAAATACAATATTACTTTAAGTCGATGTATGATAAGATTAAGTTTAGCTTAGAGTGGACACTTAGGGCCAGTAAGCTGGAAATAGTAACACTTTTCGTCGAACTAGTTTTAAGCATTTTTGTCTAGTACGTAAGTCTGTTATGATTTTGAAATAAAAACGAATTAAAAAAAAAGAAAATTACATGTGGTTTCATCAAGATGGTGCCTCAAGCCACACATCACACGTTACAATCGATTAATTGAAGAGTAAGCCAACAAGCCCACGACGTTGGAAGAATTCAGAGCCAACATTGAACGCTAAATAGCGGACGTTTCGGCCGAAATGTGTGGCCGATTCGTTGAAAATTTGGCCCGCTGTGGCCATAAGAACAGAGTCGAGTTACATTCATAAATGTTTTAATTGTGCTTCAAGCCGATTATAAAGTTTTTGAAATATATCAAATGGTTTGCGTTTTATTTAGAAAGAAATTTGTCAAGTCTTTATTGGAAAACCCTTTATATGGCTTTGATGCGTCTATAACCAGAATGCTGCTCTGTAGTATGGTGTCCAAATAATATTAAGATAAATGCTGGTCTGGAAAGAGTCCAAAAGTCTTTTACCCGATTCGTATATAAGCAAATGAAATTATATTTCCATATAACCTATAAGCCGTGTTGGGCTTTAATTGGCTTAGATACCTTAGAGAAAAGGAGATGTATTAATTCTATATTGTATGTACCTGGCCTTTTTTTCTATCGGATTAAATGTCCTGAAACTCTTAGTTCTTTTTATATTCATGCTCCGGAAAGAACTATTCTCCAAAGAGAATTGTTTTATAAACCTGTTCATATACATTTATATTGTTTAAATGAACCCCTTACAAAATGTATAGAATTTCACAATTCAATATGTACTGATTGTGATTTATGTTGTCACAGATCTGAGCTAAAAGCATTTTTGTAAACCATACATTTAAGTAAATTGTAAAAATATTTATATAAAATGTATAATTCTGTAAGCTGTAAGAGAAAGACTTAATAAATGTACAAACTGAAAGTTGGACAACTTCTGGATTATAAATTTCAGACTGTGGGTGGAAATAGTGAACAAAACCAATCTTCAACTCTTCGGTTAAATACGAGTTGAGACCAACTCCGAAGTTATGCAATTCCCAGTTTTCCGGCAAGTTGAGCAATAGTGGACAAAACGACCCTAACTTCACGCCAACAAACCAACCCCTTTGGACGAGCTTGAAGCCAGCATTCGAGAAACTAATGACGAAATAACGTCGGACATTTACCGACTCATTAAAAATTGGGACGACCACTTGCGAAGATGAAGCGGCTGTGTTCAGAGGCAGCATCAACTTTGCCAGAATCAATTTTTCATCTCACAGCTTTCATGTTTTATTTAAATTGACTTTCCTATTATTCTATTTTGTGCACCCTGTAGATATCTACAATTTTTCAGTTCCAGTCCAACAGTCCAAACCCCACATTTACTCATAACCAGCAAGCCAACGGCAGCCCGGTCGTAGATACAGCATTTTTTTTAATAAATAAATTGCCAGATGGAAATTTTTTATTAGTCCTTCCTCTGGGCACCCAGTAAATCTGCCAATTAAGAACCCACCCAGCCGTCCGGCAGCCCATTTAAACAGTATTTATACATCATAGGGGAGCCATGCATTTTTTTCTCCATCACCCAATGCAACTGTCCATTCGGCGAGTACCCGCAATCACTCCGGCCAGCCTTGCGCTGGTCAAATCACAAGAGTGTTTTAAAATGAATTTAATGCCGGCATAGAACACCGCCACGAGCAACAAGGAAGATATAATCAAATCCACCAAAACCCTTTGATAATCTTCTACCGATTTGTGCCCAATAAAGCGAAACAACGTGCCTCCCCCCGACACTGGCCAGGTCCAAACTTCAATCAAGACACGTAGGAAGCCGAAAACTTGAGCGTCCCCCCAAGAGATTCCGCAGAGAGATTCTCGAAGCTGTGCCAAGAATACACTCAACTGGGGGTCGGTTAATAAGAAGGCGCTCTCTTGTTGGTCATAGCACGAGTCGTTGTGCACATTTATGGTGATGACAGTAATTAAAGGCGACTCCTTACTTAATTAGCCGTCGCTACTGCTGCTGCTACTGATGCCGTGACTTTGGTTAACCGAGAGATGGCGAGATGATGCCACGTCTGCCCAGTGTCCCAGAGGGAGACAGTTTTGCGCGTTCCTTGCCTCGGGTGTTAAGTTTGAACACTCACAAGATATAATTAGATACTTTGGGGATGCGTTGTTAACTGTTTTATTTGTTGATTAAACGAGCGGAGTTCGGTGGTGAGTTAGTGAGATTAAGTCCTCCCGCTGAGGCGACAACGTGGCTCATAAACTTTGTGACTGATTGAGCTTGGAGCTTCTAAAGTTTGCGAGTTATTAGGTGACGGTGACTGACTGCAGATGTGCTCATTTCCAGGTTGAGATGAGGTAAGGCGCCGACGGATGGTGATGTGCAAGATTCACGGGGGTTGAGTAGACTTCAATTATTGCCCAACAACCAGCGAACCAGCCACTCGTGCTTATTTCCTTACAAGTGCGCTCCAATTCACCAAGCAGCCAGAGATCGCGTGTGCTGCTGATTCAATCTTCCCCGTGAGTACCATGTCCACGTCGTGGCGGTTATAGCGCCTTGAACAATTATAAATCACTCATTTGCCATGCAAATCTGCTCCGCCAGCTTGGCCGGCATGCCATGAACTGAACTCACTCTCTTGTGACTAATTGGAACGCTGATCAATACCAGAACGGTCAATGCTTCGAGATTGTATGTATTGCAAACGAACAGAACCTGCCGACATCGCACAAGCAATCTTCAAAGAAATTCACCTGAAAGTGGTAGCGTCGTCAGATGCACTGGTCAGATACAAGAGAAGGGAAAACGTAATTGGCCAGCTTAATGAGGGACTCGGCACTGCTATCAAGCGGCAGTCGCGCACTCACATTGATTTCTCACGAAGCTCTCAGTTGAGGAAAGTCGACGGCGGTTCCTTGGGGAATCGATGTCCGGAGGGGATATCCACGAGTGTATCGACACGAGTCAAACTGCTGTAAATGAATATTCCTGTCCAGGGACCAGGCCTCAAGTGAGTGGTCAGCAAGCAAGGTGTTGGCTTCAGTTAAGTGGACGGCATGAAGATCTGATCTGCAGGAGGAGGTGCGTCTTCGAACTTGGCCCGTGGATGGTGGTAGTGGAAGTCGGTTGATACAATGTTTGCAAAGTTTTCGGGCGAAGCAATCAGCCTCACCCTCGAAATGGCTTAAATTGCTCCTGACACGAAAAGAAGGCTATCGATGGCGGAGGACTGTGTAGAATAATTTATTTTGATTGATTTATTCAAAGAGAGCATTTTGCCACACCGCAGATGTTAGCTGGCTAAGTTTTCGATAAGTTTGGCTGGAAATGAGGAACTTTGTAAAACGCAGAGGCGAAGTCGCATGGTCTTAATGGGTGACATCGTGAGTTCTTGAACAAATTGATTTCGGAGAATACCCAACAGTGGGTAACAATGTTAGCGATGGGCGATTGCGATTGAATCTCCCAATCGAATAAAGATCAATTGTTAAAAAATTTAATTCGACTGTCGATTTATTCAGTCTCATTAGAAAGCAATCGAATAATAATCGATTCGAATTTTAGAAATTATTTTCAGTACTACCTTCCTCATTCCTTCATCAGCGACATATTGAAAAAGGGTCCTCTCCTCAGTGCTGCCAAGTCTCGGCTGGGGTAATCGTCACATATTATTTTATTCTTCGGTTCCTTGTGTTAATAAAGTTTTGTTTTTCTTAAATTGAAGTTATTTTTTGTTTTGGGTCCGCCTCCGGAATTCAACAATCGAATTATTCGATTGTTTTTATTCGCAGTTGCACTTAGCTAGACAATGTGACACTATCCACTAGGGTATGGGGTGTATACAAGTGGTCAGGAAACAAGGACAAAGAACCAATTTATTACCAGTCAGATATTGTATAACCCGAGAATTTTCGGGTTAATATAATTTTTACGTTTGTTATCTTATAGTGTATGCCTATCATTCATTTTTCATTTTAACGCATTTCTATTATGCATTATTATGCCAGAGCTGCATCTACATGTTTATTAAAATATAGATACTGATCTAGCCAGATCCCCAGGTATCTGACTACAGTCTTTTTCGCCAGTGGTTCCCTGTGTCTTCCAACGATTGAGAACTGTCGCCAATTCTTTTTCGTATCCGCCGAAGCCTTATACAACGGCGTCCTGAACAGAATGGTTTCCGACTTCCGAAGGTTTACGGTTTCCGAAGTTGATACTCAACTTCCAGTCATCGCAACTTCTCATGAATGAATCGAAGTCACCCTGCGTGAGACTAGTGCTTTCCTCGATCTTTTTGCCTGATCGGTACACGATCAAGTCATCGGCGTACGCAATTACGTGAGGAAGAGAACTTATCAGATCGCTCAAGTAAATGTTGAACAGGATCGGAGAATTAAGGGCACCCTGTTGGAGACCATTTTTTACCTCAAATATACCTGTGGAGGTCACGTCGCCATTCTTGACTACGAACCGTCTACCGGTAAGCATGTTACGCAGTAGGTACAGCAGTGGTTTGCTAATGCCTAGCCGATTGAGCTTGTAGAAAAGACCTTCTAACCATACGGTATGCCTATCAGAAATGAAGTTTTACAGAGATAACCGGCTTCACAGGTAGTCCCTCGACGAATTTTAGTACTTTTTTGACAGATATTCATGAATTTTTGACGGTTATTCACGAATTAACGTAAATGCCGTCCTCAGATAGGTAAATTCAGTTTAAGAACACGTTATAAAAAACAGTTGTCAAAAATCTTAAGGGGAAAGAGAGGTAGAAGTCGGACATCTCTATAAGAGACATACACTATAAGAGAACAACCATAAAAATCATATTAACCCGAAAAATCTCGAATATACTATATCTGACTGGTAACAAATTGGTTCTTTATCCTTGTTTTGGCTTCATCGATCGCTGTGGTTGACTCCACTCTGTTTAACACACGCTTTCTTATGCAAAAATATAACTCGCTTTTCATGGACTTATTTGTTGATTTTGTATTGATTTCTCTAAAAGAGAGAATAATGAGTTAAAAAGAGTTCAAAATCGTAGAAACCCGGATGATGTCGGGATAGTTTGTAACTAGTTGTAAGCTGGTTAGGAGAAATGGGTTCTCTTTCTTAATTTTCCCTTTATCGTTGGGTGTTCCACCAGCTCGACTCCTCTCTGCCAAATATATTGAGAGTCTCTCTATAACAATTGATTTCAAATTCATTCGGTAATCTTATCAAAGAAAAAACATATTGTGTGACAGATGAATGGTTCTTATTTTTCTGACATTTGACAGATCTGACCGCTGACGTTTATTTTTCTCTTGACATTTGACAATTGATCTGCTTTTGACTTTTTTTTAACTTTATTTAATTTAGAGTGCTAAACGTATGAAGTAACAATTCAATTTTGTTGGTGGCGTCAGACAAGTTTGACTGCTACTGTTTGAAACAATCGTACAAAAATAATTTGAAAGTTCTTAACAGGAGAGTATTTCGAATGGCAGAGCCTGAAAACCTTTTTGAAAGGATTATCCTAGTAGACGTTTTATGGCACAAATTGAAATATACAGTTAACTCCCCTTATCTCGAATTTTCAGGGGATCTCATGATTTGTTCGAGTGAGAGGGAGTTTGACTTAGAGAATATATTTTTGCACAGAAAATTGAGGAAAATGTATGTAAAATATGACGAAAAAATTGAGTTAGAGAGAGAGAGTCGACTTAGAGAGAGTTTCTACTCAGGGAAAGTCCACTGCATGTATTTTCTCAACATCAAGAGTGAAGTATTTATTATTACTCGGTTTTATCACTTGACACTGTTTTATTGGATACGATACCCATGGCCTAGGATGATTCTCGACCAATACAGGGTACTGTAGCATCCCATAAGTAGCTGCCATATTTGATAGCGCATACAAGAATGACGTGGGTCGCCGTGGCGTAGTGGGTAAGTGCGTCGCCTCCTACGCAGAGGGTGCAAGGTTCGATGAAAGGTTTACCACCTTTCATATTACCTCTTTCGAGTAACTGACAATGTCCAAAGAGTATTCCTGTCTAGAAAAAGCTTCTCAACTTCGCCGTTCGGAGTCGGCATTAAACTGTAGGTCCCTTCCACTCGTGAGAGAACAATAGCACGCATAACACGAGTGGTTGCTGAGAAGCTAGGCCCAGAGCCGCCTCGTACTGTCGCGGCACCCATATTATTATTATTATACAAGAAAGACGGTGCTTGGCGATGTGAGCACTTCAAAATCTTTCGGCACAAATGATAATGGATGGACGAAAGGATGACAGCAGTGGTCCATCTACCAGTTATTTTTAGTCAATTTCTCACAGATATTGTAGTGGTGCTACTAGCCTTTTTGAATTTATAAGCCCCACAAGCCTCACCTAACACATGGTTGCAGTAGTTGCTTGCTTGAGACTGGATCCAATTGGTTGAGAATCAGATGCACAAAACCTAATCATACACACTCTAAACGTGGGTACTTCTTTAATGCTGGGTCAAATTAATCAAACGCACTTTTTATAAAATATTTATATTTTGTTCTTTATGTCGAACAACTTTTCGTTAAATTCAGCCAATTCATTTATTTTAATTATGTTAACACAGCTTCTTTTATTGACCATAAAATATAAATACTTTTTCATGTTCAACAAATTATAGTTATATTCGAACATCTATGAGGATGATGTTCCCGGCTCACCTCCAAGCTAAGACTGAACTTCATTCCTGGAATAGAGTGGCTTATATATCGGTGGCATCACCAAAGAACCCAACTTCAGTCAACAAGCTGCTTGTTCAACGATTAGCTGTGATCTTGCTACAATTATCCAACGCTTATAGACTGGACTACTTGTAACTTCAACAAGGCGATGCTACTAGCCGTTCAGACCAAAAAGCATAAAAACAATTGAAGACTGCAAGATTGTAGTAGGTTTGATCCTCACAATGCGTAGATGATGGAGTTTCTACGCTAGGTGGGTTGAAGGTTGCTGATACTCCTCAGTCAACCTTCTCGCCTCCATAAGCATAAGACGGTGATTTGTCTACCTCTCTGTTTTCGTTCACTTAGTCCAAAGTCCGATAGTTAACGATGAACAGGCAAGTGGACAAGTAATGATTGAAGAAATTAGTAATAAAACAGGAACAAGGAATAAGTAACAATAAAAATGTATTAACAAAATAACGAAGAATGAGGAACAAGTGAAAGAACAAATTAACGATTAACAATTAAAATGTGGTATATGTGTATGGAAAACAAGGAAATGCCTTATACGAAGTGAGTTTACTTAAGCGAGTAAGCAAGCAAGCAACACAGTGCACTATCTTCAGCATTCCTTAGGTGTGCGTGTAGAAGAAACCGTAGCACAAACAGATGTACCGCTGACTTTCTTGGGTCCGCTATTTTAATATCTGTCATTAGCTAAGAAGCAACCAAATGCCACGGCATTTCGTTTTCATATGTGTGCGGTAGTTCTTTGGTGCGCAACCGAGACCACAGATATGTGTTTTTCATGGGCAGTAATTAAACCGTCGTTAGATGAAACACCAAACAAGAGTGATTTGAAATGAAAATGTGTCGCCCTTTTATACTGAGCAAAATGAGCATTTACAATAAAAGATAAAGATCCTGTACCGTTACTTTAGTGTTTAAAGCCTTTTCTAAGTGGAACAAGGTTGCCACTATATATGTTTGGATTGGTGATGTCAATTTACAATATTATATTCTTATTTAAGAGTGGTGTTGCAAGTTTCATTTTCTGATCCTTTTGCTTTGTCAGAGTCGAGTACTCTACCAAGATGGCAAGTTCTCCATGCCCTCTGTATCACCCAGACACATTGGGCTCAATACATATATGCTCAATGTATACAAAACATTTCTTTCGAGGAGACCAAGGGCTAACTCATCCGTTTTTTAAATTATCTATGGCTTTGCAGGATTGGGATGATTAATTTTTTGTTTAAAGTCAATTTGATCCACCCTCTGTTACGAAACTGCGCTTGATCTCGATACTGATATTTTCGAACTGTTTACCACTAAGCCGAGTTAGGCAGTATTAGTTTTTTTGTTGGGTCTTGTTGAATGGTCAAATCTTTATTTTCGAATATATTGTGTTAAAATGCTTCAAATCGTTGTCGAAATCCGTCTGTTTTCTAATACCTTTCTAGTCGACAGGAAGATTCCCGACCAAATCGGAGGCTGGGTGGTGCTGATGCGGAATGAATACGATATGAGACGGTCATCACCGAGCATAAATCGTACCGTTCTTTTTTTTTTGAATGACTCTTTAACGAGCTTAAAACTTTCCATAAATGGCACTTGCCAAATAGCAGTCAAGTTCAATTGATCGCCCTTAATGCTTTTTGAGCTTAGGCAGTCTGACAGTTAGCAAAGTCTGGCATTTTTCGAAGATGATGATATTTATGTATCTCTATACACTGTTTTATATTCGCTAGCGCCAAACACATTTAACACGTTATCGTCTCAACCATTTATTGATGGCACGTTACTTTCGAAAAGCCGAATGTAATAGACTTTTTGAAGTAGTTAGTGTTTGCTGTAGAAGACAGATCCATGTCCATCTCGGTGGACATCATAAAGAATGAAAGTTGAAATCTAAATTACGATGGTCACCTTGCGACTGTTTTCCTGAGCAGTGGGCGATTGAGCATTGAGAATTCGCGAGAGATGATCCTGCTTTTCTCACAAGAACTCAGGCCTGCAGCCAGCACCAACCTTCGCTAAGGTCAGGGGTCATCCCGCCACTGTTCTGTAATTCCCCATTGATCTCAAACACATCCTCCACTTCCACATCCCTCGCAATCGTCAAGGTGAAGGACACGGACACGCCTTAAGACTATATGCGAACTGAAGAAATGGAAAACACACAAAAAAAATCCATCTTTCAACCGCACACGCCACACGACGCAAGACAAACACACAATCACTGTTAAGTGCATTTAATGAAGTCATCCGCGAAATAAAACATCTGCTTGGCAGCATTTAAATTCAAAAGAAGGACTCCGGCACACTTCACTCAAGATGAATATTGTCGAAAATCAGAACAAAAAAACGTCCCTTCAGGTGGTTCTTATCAAAAATGTAAAATAATACCAAAGAGCAAATAATTCCGAGTCCTTTTTCCTTCGAAATCTGCAGCAAGACGAAGTGAAGAAGTGAAAAAAAATTCACTTCCAATCCTGGATTGTGCCCCACCTTACGCAGTATAGAACACATCTGTTTGCCGCTCAAAGGAACCAAATCACGAAATAGTTCAACGCACACACTCGGGCACACCGGCACACGGTAGTGTGCACCTCCCCGAACTCCGCTCATATTGAATGCGACTTCCGTTTGAACCTGACAACGATGTCTGCACTGACGACGCTGCTGCCGGCAGGAATCAATTGCAATCCGCGCCGAGTGCTCCTGGCAAAACTACCCAACGACGCGACGACCGACAACGTTGACATACGTATCTCTCTATCCATAGTTCATCGCTTCCCTTGTTCCGAAGGATATGCAGATGTTTTCTGTGTAGACGAATTCGAGAAACAGGAAACGGAATGACACGCGCCCGCGATTTCTTTTGAATCAAAAATCCGCACTCGTGAATCGTTAGTGAAGTTAACTTTGCTCGTCGTAATACGAGAGGATCCGAAAAGGGAATCCTTGCTGTGTTTGGTTTGTGTTTACTGTTTGCCTGTTTGTCAATTCTGGAACGGATAAGGATGCGCTGATAAGTGAAATGCAGGGTTTTGGTTTTCGATAAACAAGGTGTTCACATTCGAGAAGCCACTCATCAATTTTTCGGGATTTTGCCAATGCACGTAAATGCATTTGACTCGCAAAGCAGCCGCGTTGCTTGATCCTGGCAAGGACAACCCATTCAAAGGCTTGTAAATGGTTGTAAATGATGAGGTTTTAATGGAGACACCGAAGAACGAGCATTCTTCACTGATTCCAACCACAATCAATGAACTTCAGGCAAACATCATCATTGTATCCCAAATGACGCCACTTTTCCCAGACAGTCTGCACTCCATTGAATCGCGTTAGCCATTGCATCTATCCCTTAAACAGTCCATTGAATGCAAAGTCGCCAACGAAAGCTGCAAACTTGTTTCATCGCTTTATTGCATCGCTTGTCTTGATTGAATTAAGGCAAAGTTAGGTCCTTCGCCAGGATAATTCAAAACTTTCCAAAGTACAGCAGTTCAACAACGGAAAGATATCTCCTTAACATTGTAGCAAATTGTTTATATTAGCAACAATGTTCTCAGTTTTGCTAACACCGCCACATGAAATGTCGCCCTGCTACTTCTACCGCCACCACCCGTAAGGACTTTTCAATTCGCTCTCACTTCGCCATTAAAAGTTCAAAAGTTATCCCCCTTCCACTTAAACTTTTTTTCCCTTCTTCTTCTCCATTCTGGGAGACTATACAACAAGCTATCCACTGGTTGTTTCGAACAGCTTAAGGTGAAGCCCTA
The DNA here is from genome assembly GCA_964034865.1 of Eristalis intricaria. Taxonomy (NCBI): domain Eukaryota; kingdom Metazoa; phylum Arthropoda; class Insecta; order Diptera; family Syrphidae; genus Eristalis; species Eristalis intricaria. The sequence continues at coordinate 87,715,606 of OZ035875.1, read as the reverse complement.
TTACACTCGACGGCAAAAAGAAATGCAACCTCCCTGCGCAGGGAAAACTTCGTCGTAGTGCCTTCTGTTCGTCCTCTTTGCCAGAAGTCAATGCAAACTTATGCAAAGCTTAAGTTTTGCCATCATTAAGCGCACCGTAAATGTTGCTTTGAAAGCGCAAATCAAGTGTCCTTTGCCGAGAACACGTGAGGCGGTCCGGGAGAGTTCACTTCGTCGTGCGTTGTTTTAGTAAACAGTTGCTGCAGCAACCCACTTGGCATATCGCTCTGTCAAGGATATGATAATGGATCTGGTCGCATGGTGGTCCAGTCGCATCCTTTCATCAATCCGACACAGGGACACAAATGTCATCGCCCATTCAGGTCCGAATGCAGTGTTCTAAATATTTCACTTCAATTTGTCACAAAAGAAACACCCAGAATCCGTCCTTTCCTCGCTGCTAACATCTTACCTGATGTCCCGAGCGATATGATGATGACTCTCTCTCGCCCTTCAAAGCGTCCCCCGGCACCCGGCACGGCCGGTTAGTGCACTCCCGCTGCGAAGTTGGCAAAATGTCATTATCAACAAGCACACAATGGACTTCTTTTTTTCAGTTTTCTGTTTGTAGTCGTAATAAATGTTTCAAATCGAAATGCATCATCGTCGTCGTCGTCGTCGTGTTATTGTTTGCTTGCTGACCATGCCGAATGTTGTTTGTAATTTCCCATCACTTTTCGGACCTCAGTGCTGGGCAAACATTTCGGTGTCCTTGTGTGTCGGAATTTGCTTTTTATCTCTGCGGGAAAACTGCACACAATGGCAATGCGGCGGCGGGCGGTAATATCGATTCGGGTGGCAATTTTACACGTGAACAGCCACCACAACCGGATCAAATGATCGATGGTAAATATTTTCCCAAGAACAATGGCCGGGGCGTATCAAATGCACCGCACACCGGAAGTGAGTTTAGGGAGGAAATTATTGGACATATTGATGATTTGATTGTCGATTATTATATTTTTTTTCATTTTTTTCTTTTACTTTTGGCCTTATTTCGAAATACGGCTCAGAGATGATGAATGACCAACCGTCTGTTGCAGTGAATCATGTGTTTTGCAAAAAACTGACGCAGTTGAGTTGTTTTGGTTATGAATTTACTCCCTCGAATGACATCACAACTTCAGGAAGGAAACGGGCTTATGGATTACAGGATAAAAGGGTAAGGAACTTTCATCCAGAAAAGGCTCGACTAGGGGTTGTTTTTTCAACTTTGAAATTAAAAATACGAGATTGATGATGGCCTAACATTTAAATTTGTGGCGTTGGTTTATTACCTAGTTCCATCTACGCACCTTGTGTAAGTTAAGCTTTTCTTGACAGTTATTTTCTCATATGTTGATTTTTATGCCTCATGACTTTTTAAGTAATAAGAAAAAAATTTGTAATACATACAATGGACTCTCCCTAAGTCGAGCTCTCCTTAAGTCAAAACTCTCCCTTACTCGAACTTTTTCGCCATATTTTACACACATTTCCCTCAACTTTCCATACAAAACCTCTCTCTAACTCGAACAAATTTTGGTATCCCCTGACAATTCGACTTAGGGGGAGTCCACTGTATTTATTTATGTTTGAAAAATATAGAGCCCTGTCACCACGCCATTAGAGAAGCTTCGTCTGATGTGTTGGGTTTTAAAAGGAGTCCAGGCAGGCATATAAGACGGACAGAAGGACGAGAGCTGTTCGTGAGCTTCATGAACTTAAAAGAAGGGAAGAGCACTGGCTTCTCAAAAGGAAATAGAAAGAGCATGAGAAGCGCGTGATGGAGGAAATGCATGCAACAGATAAAACAATAAGGGTATAAACTTCGGACCGTCTTCTGTCAGGACGAAGAGGGACAACTCGTAGTAGATTCGCAGTCGATACTGAGAATCTGGAAAGATCACTTCTGTAGACTGTTAAACGGCGAGGAAGACACCATTACTGCTGTCAGGCAGAATGTTCCACTCCACACAATTGACGATGATCGACGAGCATTCCGTCCCCCCGACCTAGACGAAGTTAAGATAGCGATATCAAGACTAAAGTCGAATAAAGCTGTGTAAAATTCTGTTGGAATTCCATCGAATATGTCCTACGATATTGTATCTACTGATGACCTTAAGGTTGATGATATGTTTGCATAACATTTCTAGTCAAACTTTGTTGGCTTAAGCATGGATTGCAGGTCAGAACTTCGAGCAAATACAATCGCAGACATAGGGCGAATAGAATTGACGAATGATGATATTCTAGTGCAAGCCTAGCGCCTGATAATCTTCCCCCACTTTTTTTAAGAATGTGTAAGGACGGATTAGTCAAGCCCCTGACTATCATTTTTAATATGTCACTGGCTCGTGGCGAATTTTTGGATTGCTGGAAGGATTCTCTCATCACCCTAATTCATAAATCTGGACCTAAAAGTTCTATTGTCAACTACAGACCAATAGCTAAACTCCAATTAATACCGAAACTATTCGAAGCTGTTGTTAAGAAAAAAATATATGCTGAAGTTCGAAACGAAATATCACAATTTCAACATGGCTTTGTGAGTGGAAGATCAACTTCGACCAATTTGGTTATATTTACAAACTTTTGCCTAGGTTCCATGGAAGCGAGACTTCAAGTTGACTCCATATACACTGACTTCTCGAAGGCATTTGACCGTGTTCAACATAATGTGCTCATAAAAAAGCTAGAGATGATTGGTTTTCATTCTAAAATCTTGAAATGGATAACTAGCTACCTTACAAATCGCAGACAGTTTGTAAAAATAGGTAAGGATCTGTCACGAGTAATTTTCAATTTCTCTCGGGTACCTCAAGGTAGTCACCTCGGCCCTCTTCTGTTTCTTCTTTTTATTAACGATTTGCCTTCCTATGTTTCACATTCCGACTGCCTTTTATACGCTGACGATTTCAAAATTTTTAAATCAGTGCGATCATTGGCCGATGCAATGGAGTTGCAAAATGATATCTCATCAGTACAGAATTGGTGCGATTTGAATGGACTACATTTCAATATTAGTAAATGCTCAGTTATGACATTTTTTAGAATTTTATCTCCTATAATCTATAATTATAAGATTGATAATACAATCTTAACAAGAGTATGTTCGCATAAAGATCTAGGGGTTATATTCGACGTTCAACTCACTTTTTCTATGCACATAGACTATATTATTTCAAAGGCCAACTCCATGCTAGGATTCTTGTATCGAAATTCAAAAGATTTTCAAGACCCTTACACTCTTCAGTCTGTGTATGTTTCGTTAATCATTTAATATGGAATCCTTTATATAACAATAGCGCTATTCGTATTGAGAGAATACAAAAAAGGTTTACTAGGTTTGCTCTTCGAAATATGTCGTGGAATTCAAATATGCCAGATTATAATGCTAGATGTCAGCTTATCGATCTAAAGCAACTGCATGTAAGAAGGACTTATTATTCAGTTCTTTTCGCTCATGACGTCATTACTGCTCACATTGATTGTCCGGTGCTGCTTTTCATGTTCAGTGTTTATTTTATCTCTTTATCTGAGGCCTAGAGATTTCTTTTATGTTTCGAGGCATAGTACAAACTATGGGCAAAATGATCCTATAACTAATGCTTGCATAAAATTCAACTTAGTTACAAATGTTATAGACTTTAATATGAGTAGAGATAAATGTAAAAATGGAATCTTCAATTTTTTGAGTAGCAATTTACTCTAAATTACATTATAATTGTATGTTAAATTCTGCTTATACTAGGCATTATTATTAATAAGAAATGAAATGTTATTAATATAATCAGTAGTCTTAAAAAAGCTCTGTACTTGAAAGACGGAAGAATAAATAAATAAATAAACTGTTTAAGGCAGCTGAAGAAGAGCTGGTAAGGCAGTTGCACCAAATCATCTGTAAGACATGGTGGGAGGAAAGCATGCCCGACGAGGGGGACCTCAGAATCATTTGCCCGATCCACAAGAAAGGAGACCCCTTCAATTGCGCCAACTCCCGAGGGATAAGTCTCAACATCGCCTATAAGATCCTCTCTGTCGTCTGGTGCGAGAACCTGAAACCATTCGTCAACAACCTGATAGGGCCTTATCAGTGCGGTTTCAGGCCGGGGAAGTTCACCATCGACCAAATCTTCACATTATGGCAGATTTTGGAAAAAAAAACCCAAGAGATGCAGATTGACACCCACCACCTATTCGTCGATTTCAAGGCCGCATTGACAGTTTGCACAGAGGCGAGGTATCCAACGCCATGTCTAGTTTTGACATTCCTGCCAAACTCGTCAGGTTGTGCAGGATGACGATGAAGAATTCCCGCTGCTCCATCAAGGTCGTAAGCGAACTCTCCGAGGTCTTAGACAAGGCGACGCGCTGTCATGTGACTTTTTCAATGTTATTCTTGAGAAGCTCGTGCAGAACTCACTCGCTAACACAAGATTCTCGATCTTCCAAAAGTCCGTACAACTGCTAGCATACGCGAACGACATTGGTCGAACACAGCGAGACGTCAATGAAGCGTTTGCTGGCATGAAGACGGCTAGAATGGGTTTAGCGGTGAACGAGGGCAAAACGAAGTACATGCTGTCATAGAGAAAGGACGCACAACATCAACGACTCAGCCAGAACGTCACAATAGGCAGCTATAACTTCTAAATAGTGAAGGACTTCGTCCACCTCGGCTCGCAAATAAACAGTACTAACGACACCGAGTACAGAGATTAAAAGCAGAATAACTTTGGTCAATCGCTGTTTCTTTGGGCTCAGACGGCAATTGAGTAGTAGAACGCACTCTCGAAGGACCAAGTTAAGATTATATAACAGCTTGATCATTCCTGTGCTGCTCCATGGCCTGGAGGCATGGACAATCTCAATAGCGGATGAAGAAGCCCTTGATTTTTTCGAGGTTGGTTATATTCAACCACGGCTGTACAGCGGCATGAGCCTAGCCAGGCGTTTACGGATTCAACGCCTAAGATGGCTAGGCCATGTAGAGCGCATGGACAATACTGCACCAGACCGAAGAGTCTTCGACTTCGAACCCGTAGGACAACGCAATAGAGGACGCCCACGGAACTGATGGCGCACCCAGGTGGAGAAGGACCTCAATCGACTTGGTGTGCGCAGTTGGAGACAGTTGGCTAAAGATCTTGCCACCTGGAGAGGCTTGTTGATGAGGCCCCGGTCCACCCAGGAATGTAGCGCCACCAGAATTAGAAAAACAAAGTTTGCATGGCTCATGGGGTTTTAAATACTGGGAGTGTCTAAGCAGCGAACCATGCTTAAATGAGGTGGCGTGCCAAGCAAATGCTTTCCAGTCAGGTATAGTAAGTGATCGCAATCGCGGAACCCGAACATACATTTCAATACCAGCTGCCATCAAACTGTATGATTTTTTAAGAAGTAGCCCTTGAAGTGGGTGAGAAATATTCAAACTGAAGACTGAAGATACTATTTGTTCTGTTCGGTCAGAGAGCTCGGGTATTTGATTTAGACGTAATTGTGTATTTGATTTGAGTAGAGATTAGGACAGAAATTTATAACATTTTGGATTAACTTTTACTGCAACCTCAATAGGCCGTTCCAACCGAGGTTGAAGTGATTTCGCTCTCAAAGTTATAAATGTCCGTCAGAACAACTGTGTGTTGACAGGAAATAATAGAGAACACCTGAATAGAGAGAGTGATGAGAAATCAGAAAATGAACACTTAAATGACCAAAATAAACTGAAGTTCACCCTGGAGGCTTGTTTGGCTTGACAACCGCTCACAGACGGCTGATCCGTAGGTGGCTCCAACTAGGTTTCGCTGAAACCACACCGTTTCTATACCCCGAAAATGTGTGGCGAAACCTGGTGGGTTGTGTAGAAATTTGACAAAACCTTGCGGTTTCGTTCGGTGGGAAAAAATGGTATGTGTGTTCTGTCATTGAACCACTCATAAGAGAGTATTGTCAACTTCTTTCCTCTCGAGAGCGAAGACAGTATTATCAATTTCGTTCCTCTCTAAAAGGAACGCCTGATGAGTATTCCTTTGGTTTTCGATTTATGATACTTACGGTCTGCCTAGTACGCACCCGAGACTACTATTTATCTCTGGTCCTTCACGGGTACACCAAATCCACTGCCTACATTCAAACAATCCAGTTTGAATGTAAATATAGTTCACATAAATCAACGCACATCACGAGTCAACAGCCCAAATGAACACAGAACAAATATGCGTTTGTTTGTACACTAGGCTCAATATTAATCGCGCCTGCTGAAGGCGTTTATGGCAATAATTGTTTCCGAGATCAATTCAATTCGTTCTCTGGAAAATCATTTCAACCATAACAACATTCATTTTCATTTAATTGCGATGCCACTTCAACCAAGAGTCACCATAAACTCAAACAAATCGCATCAATCAGGGGTACAATCGGCTGCTCATTAGCCCCTGAAGTGATGTCGATGTCAGATGATGATCATCACCGGTTGCCGAAATCCACCCGAAACCGAGCAACCGACCAAGGTAAGGACAAAAATCAATACAATCCCGTTTATTTGTGTACATCCCGTGCACACACAGCAAACACACAGAAAACAATCGTCAAATTGAAAATTGAAATTCATTGCTGTGGCACACATTTTTCTAACGATTTCGTGTTTACCTCCGCAAAAAGGATAATAACGGCCATTTGTGCACACAACTCGGCACTTGGATTCATCCTACCCCGAACGGGAACACGTTCACTGGCAAACAATTTCGTTAATTGATTTGAGTTTGTTTTTTTTTTTTTTGTTTTGTCTTATTTTTGTTTTTTACTTTTTATACATACGTATGTTTTTGTCCTGGCGACTAGTCGGACCTTCGTGTGGACTGCGTTTGCTCGATCATATTCAGCATGAGATGGGGAACATCTGAAAGTAATACGGGGCACCTGCTATTGCGATTCTACAAAACCACCGTATCTGCATATGTCTAATCCACGTGAATGGTTGTTTCGATTGCGGACGCAAATGGAGCTTTCAATGCAGTCACTGCAGTGCATAAATCGATTGCATTCATTTAGTCGATAAACAAAAGTGCAATTTGTGAGATTGCTTTTTGATTGCATTCAAAGGATAGCACATGCAATGGTAATGGTGGTTTCATTATGAAAAATAAAAAACGAACAGCTAATGTCGTGCATTGGGCGGACAACTGACAGAGGACTCGGTTGGCTTTTGAAGGACATGCAAGGCAGTGGCAGGAGAAGCCACGACTCACGACTGTAATTGAAAGTAAAACGGAAGGATGTCAATGTCAGTTTGTGCTGCTCAATGTCACACAAGGATTGCCTATAAATGTGTGAATAAAAAAACATGAATATGAATCGAACAGGTCTGTTCTATTGAATCAAATTGTGATTTTGAACGAAATGCTTTTAAGATGTGTTGGAGATGGAGTAAATAAGTGCAATTGTTATGAATTAGTAGGTGTAGCCCAGACTATGAAGAATGAGCACAGTAACATGAATATCAACTCATCAGACCTATACGAGGTTGAGTTAGCAAAATGGTGATTTTTTTTCCCGAGGGTAGGTGTTCGTTCGCACATAGAAGTGTGAGATTTTTACTCCCTAAAACCACCTCCCTGATTTTATTAAGACTACCACCAAGTGAAGCACTTAACCAGTAGTTTGTATTTCATGATTTCCATCTCCTATGAAAGTTCCTGCTAAAGCCACAACCATGCGCGGGTGTAGACTATCGCAGGAGATCAAGGGATCTAGTCCTTTGAAGTTGGCACAAGGCATTAGTTTCCTCAAGGATCGGGTAAATTGTAGATTTTATGTGCTCTTCTAGGCGGCGCTTATGTTTATAAGCAAAGTTCTTAACTTCATCTTGGAGGGGTAATATTCCAAGATCTCTGTGGGTATCGTCCGTCGTTTCTGATATATCATGGTGCATTAACGATTGTTCTTAGCACCTTATTTTGAAAAGTCTGAATTATGTTCAAATGACTTGCTTTGGTACACCCCCAAAGCTGTACGCCATGCTCCCAAACAGGTTTTAGGATTTGCTTGTATACAAGCAGTTTGTTGTCACTACTTAGCTTGGAATGTTTACCAATAAGCCAGTACACATTTTTATATTTCATGTCAAGTTCTGCAGTCCTTTCACTTGAGTTTTACGTGAAGAGTCATTCTGAGGTAATTTCCTTCATTGCCAAAAGGTATTTGGACAAAAAAGATCGTGAATGAAGCCTGATAGGGCGGTACTTGAGAGTGGTCTAATGATTTCAATTTTGATTCCCGGTCATATTGTTCTTCACGTCTAAATTCTGATTCGCTTGGTATCTCTTGGGTCGCCGTGGCGCGCCGTGACATAGTGGGTTAGTGCGTCGACTCCTACGCAGAGGGTGCCAGATTCGATACCCGAATTTACCACCCTTGATAACTCACGGCTCCACCTCTTTCGAGTCACTGACAATGCTCAAAGAATATTCCTGTCTGGAAAAAGCTTCTCAACTTCGCCGTTCGGAGTCGGCATTAAACTGTAGGTCCCTTCCACGCGTGAAAGAACTATAGCACGCACAACACGAGTGGTTGCTGAGAAGCTAGGCCCACGTCCGCCTCGGACTGTAGCGCCACCCATATTATTGGTATCTCATTGGATCTCTCCGAAATCGCATGTCGAGGCAGGTAATAATGAAATTACATATACAGTCGCGTCCCTCTAAGTCGCATTTTTCTCCAACTCGAGCTAATTTTAGAAGAGAACCTGCAAAGAGAAGTCTAGTGCTAGGACAATCTGGAAGTTGAAGAACGGACCATTTCTAAAAAAAGGCGATTTTTGGAATGACAATGATGTCTACAAGGCTTTTGACTCGAAGATATTAATTCCTTTTTTGCGTAACGAGCAACAGACTCGTAGTCAGAAATAAGAGAGGTGACGCACATGCCATGACAGTGCCCGAAACTAACTGGTATTAACCTATTCAAGATGAAAAAAATACGTATTTCTTAACATTTAGCTGGCGCAAATGACCAAAAGCAAAAAGTCCAAATTAGAGGATAGGACAAGGGCCTAGCGTCTACAGCAATGACTCGTGTTGTGCGTGCTTTTCTGCCCTCACGAGTGGAAGAGACCGACAGTTTCATGTCGACTCCTAACGGCCACGTTTGGGAAGCTTTTTCTAGAGAGTTTTACTTTTTGAGCATTGTAAGTCACTCGAAAGAGTTGGTGAGACACGGAAAATTATTTTTGGTACCACCACGGCCACCACAAGTTGTTTAAAAAAATTGTATAAAAACGATTTGATGGTTGAATCTTCTTCTCCAAATGCTGTCAACGCAAACATAACTTTTCTCCCGAAGAGACAAATTACTTCTTCCTCCGCTTTTGTGATTGTCAATGCATCAAAGCTGTACAGCAGAACGCGGATGATCAGTGTCTTATATAAAGTCAGCTTTGTCCTTCGAGAGTGGGTCGCCGTGGCGTAGTGGGTAAGTGCGTCGACTCCCAGGGCGGGGCATGCCGCGTCAAAACTGGTGTCCGACATTCAGTGTAATAAGGGCAAACAACAATGCACGGGTGCCTGTCTGATTGACTTGGAGAAAGCGTTCGACACCGTTTGGTTAGAGGGCCTCTTCCTCAAGCTGGTCAGGCTTGGCATAAGTAAACCATTGCTATACATGATCCATGACATGATAACCGGTAGAAAGTTTGGCGTTAAAAATGGCGACGTAACTTCTAGCACGGTCTTTGATATTATTATTTAATTTTAAATTAAATTTTCAATTTCAAAAATTCATTAAAAATGGTCTACAACAGGGGGCGGTTGGTTCGCCGATCTTGTTTTCAATATTCACTGCAGAGCTTGTAGGTTCCATGCCGCACTTAATAGCGTACGCCGACGATCTAGTTGCGTACAGAACAGGTCCGAAGATCGAGGTAATAAATATCTTGTTGCAGCGTGACTTCGATAAAATTCAGCGATTTTGCGACGACTGGAAGTTGGCTATCAACTTCCTGAAGTGTGATACTACCCTGTTCAGGACCCCCTTGTACACGGCACCGAGGGATACGCGCCAAAACTGGCGCAAGTTCGGCATAGTTGACCCGCAAGGTCGGCCGTTAGCCGTGAAAAGTGTAGTTAGATATCTAGGCATTTGGCTGGATCAATATCTGTATTTCGACAAACATATAGATATTGCTCTGACGAAAGCCAGAAAAGCCTTTGCTGTGGCAAGGAGGTTGTTTTTCAGCAGCCAACTTGATACCAGAGTGAAGGTAATCTGCTACATGGCCCTCTTACGGCCAATTATGGCGTACGGTTGTCCATTGTGGTTCAACGAGAGTCCTTCCCAGATGGAAAAGATGAGGTTGAGAGAGGCAGTGTCTTAGGAGTCTGTATCGCACACCCGAGTCTGAGTACAAGAAATACTATCCTAAAGAGGTCCTGTACAACGAGGCAAACTTGAACAGGATAAATAATTTTATTATTTAGCTGATTAGAAGGCACATTGCACGAGCTATGACATCTTCGAACAGTCTGATCTGTGGGGCTTACTACCCAAACACTATTTACCATGACAGAGTGCGCCTCAACGGCCTTATTCCACCTGAAGCATTCCTCTATCTCGATCAAATTTTCCTAATACAGGATACAGAGCGATGCCCACTGATCTTCCATGTCGTACGCCGAACAGTGGACAGGCGACTCCAATAGCCGGATGTCGCTCGCAGCCACGAGGATCTCCTCCGATTCAGTAGAGCGATCTCTACTCGGGACAGGAGAGAGTGTGCCAAAGAACGGCACTTTTATTGGTGGTTGCACCAGAATCGGTCTCCGTCGGCGTTGGCTCTTCCAAACGGCGATACAGTTGACCATAGAATTAAGTTATTTTAAGAAAAAAAAAACTATAAAAAATCAAAAAAAAGGTGAACCACGGGGTATAGATGTATATGTTATGCATATAATAATAAATACGCCTAGGTGCACACGTCTGTCTCTTACGGACATATTTAAGGTAATTTTAAGGTTATGTTAGGTTAAGGTATTAATAAGTTAGCTTTAAGTTATTTTTTTCATAGGTTAGCTAGGTTAAACCAAGTTTTTCAAGTTTTCTTGGTAAATAAAATTAATAAAATATTGTCTCTAAAGACTGAAAAAAACGTTGTTTAAGCCGAAAGGCACAAATAATTAAATATTAGAATAGCTTAGAGTACTCGCATAGGGTCAGTAAGTTAGGATTAAATACATTAAGTTATTTAAGATATTTAAGCTAGTTTTAAGTCACTTCGTGTCACTTACAATGCTCAAAGAGTATTCCTGTCTGTAGGTACTGTAGGTCCCCCTTCCAGGCGTGAAAGAACAATAGCACGCACAACACAAGTGGTTGCTGAGAAGCTAGGCCCAGGTCCACCTCGGACTGTCGCGCCACCCATATTATATTATTATTGTCCTTCGAGATAGGGTTCTACTACCTCTTTGCCTCTTGAGCCCAAAGAAACAGCGATTGACAAGAGTTATTCTGCGTTTAATGTCGGTACTCGATGTCGTTCGTACTGTTTTTTTGGGAGCCGAGGTGGACGAAGTCCTTCACTGCCTCCATGTTATAGCTGCCCATGGTGACGTTCTGGCCGAGTCGTCGAGGTTGTGAATCCTTTCCTGATAACAGCCTATACTTCGTTTTGCCCTCGTTCAGCGCTAAGCCCATTCTGGCCGCCTCCGTCTTAATGCCAGCAAACGCCTCATTGACGTTTCGCTGCGTTCTGTGAATCACGTTAATGTCATCCGCGTATGCTAACAGTTGTACGGACTTCTGGAGGATCGTGACTCTAGTGTTAGCGTGTGAGTCTTGCACGATCTTCTCCAGGATGAAAATCGCATGACAGCGCGTCGCCTTTACTAAATTCTTTTTTGACATCCCAGCGAATTCGTTACCGACCTTGATGGTGCCGCAAGAATTGTCCATCGTTATCCTGCCCAACCTGACGAGTTTGGCAGTAATGTGAAAACTGGATATGGCGGTATACCTCGTCTCTATGCACTCTGTCATATGCAGCCTTGAAATCGACGAATAGGTGGTGGGTGTCGATCTGCATCTCTTGGGTTTTTTTTAATCTTTTAGTAAAACTCAGTCACAACAAACTTGCGACTGCATTCTCGGCTTAGAGAATCAGGTGATTGTTAAACTGTGCGAATAAACAGATTAGAGGTCCTGTCACATCGGGGCACCTCCAGTTTCATTCCCATTTACTTCGTCCTTGGATCTGTAATATGTCCTAAGATGGAACATAGTCGAGTACTCGTGACAGTCGAACTTCGATAACTCGAATGTCTTGCTAACTCAAACATATTATTTGACGTCGCCTTCGATAAGTCGAATTCTGAAGAGAAATTCCCATATTCCTCGTATTTTACAAAAAGCTTACGGGGCACTGCGTATGTATGTTCCTTTGACACAATATAAACAAAATCGTGGTTTTGGCGAACATTCTAAGAGGGTTCCTAGTCCGATGCCCTCGAAGAGGATGAAATTCTTATGATTTTCAGAACTGAACACCCAAAGAAAAGAAATGAGGGAGAAATTCAAAAATTCAGCAAATTAGCAGAAATATACCAAGTATTCTGTCACTCTGGAGTTTCTTAAACCAAAAATGGCTCACTGGAGGTATGCGGCTGTTGTTAGACCCAACTTAACATACAGTATCCTTCTTTGGTGGCGAGCACTGAATAACAAATCCAATCCGAAATTGATAAGGCGTATTCAAAGATCAGCGTGTATCTGCATTTGGGTCCACTCCTACAACCTAGGGGAAGCTGGTAACCATCAAGTCAGCGTTAAGGCTACGAGAGTGCAACCGCTGGAGCATTTCACATAGCTTAGGTCATACAGAGATAATCAGAAATGCGAGACTGCCAACGCATACAGATTATACAGCACCCGCTTTAGACTTCGAGTTTGGGTTCAAAACACTTATCCCAGACAGAGAAGATTGGGAAAGAGATCTGGTAAGAAAACCAGGCTACCTGGAAATCTACTCAGATGGCTCAGAAACAGACGAGGTCATCGGACTAGGAGTATTCGCGATATCGTCGGACATATCCTTTTCCCTGTGTCTTCGACTCGACTGCCCAACCGTTGTAGTGTATTCCAGGCAGAAGTTAAAGAGGCTGCCCGAGTTATATTCTGAGACCAACGATAAACGCGACGCCTGAGACAACGACTTAAAGCGACGACAAATTAAAAAAAAAGACACAAACACAGTTGAATTTCATTTACTTTTATTTTTCTACTCAAGTAACAAACACAAAATAATAATTTGGGTTCTACCCATGTTGAGTAATCGGTTGTCAAGTTACAACTGCCCACCTTAGTACAACCAAATTCAAAGTATCTATATTACAGTTTAAACGATCACAGCATGTAAGCAAGACAAAAGGGAAAAGAAGAAACTATATTGCGTAAAGAAATAAGGAGGAAAGGGATTAGGGTTAGACACTACTTATGACAGACTTAGTAAAATTCATCATTTAACAAATAATGTGCTGCTATATGTATTGCAGTGGTATGGGAAGTGTGGCATTATGTAACTCCCGTTTACTGTCGATGAACCCGTTAGATAGGCTATCTACCGCCATTTACATAGAAAGTCAGGCGGTCATAAAGGCTCTGGATAAACCATCAATTAAATCGAAGATGGTAAAACTTTGCTGTCTATTCCTTAGGGAGATAACGGTTAGATGCAACCTAACCCTATGCTGGGTATCTGGGCATAGTGGTTTTCCAGGCAACTAAAGGGCTGACGGTGGGAATGCCACTGACAAATAAGCGGGTCACCTCATATCCCTCACTTCAATTAGTAAATACCATGTTACTTACAGATGCCGTCGACTCCGCTAATCGGAGATGGTAGGACTTCGGGGCTTATTTGACCCTCACTAAATCCAAGCAAACCAAACACACTCCTAAAACTAAACAGGAATGTAATAAGGAACGTAGTGGGCACTGCCTTCTCGGTATCCATGCCAGAAGAATGGGATCCCCCCACAACGACTACAGCAGAAGCTGTAGAGACGAGGTGAAGGAATAAAACACACTTCTTCTCCTCGGCACTTATCCAGCCCTTGCACAAACTAGAAAAGTTATACTAGGCAACTACTTTTTCAAAAACCTAGAGGAATGTCAAACTTAAAGATACAAGACATAGCCTGGTTTATCTGGAAAACTAATTGACTATAAATCAGCACAGGAGTGGACTTGTCAAAGTAGGCCTCTAAAATACCATCAGGCAGTCTCTAGGTTTATTTCATTTTCGTTAGTGTAGTGCCTTTAAGAGGAGCCAGTGGAAAACACCGGGTGCGATAGTGCATAGGATCCAACCAGGATCTAAGTGGGCCACAACTGCTACATTGGTGGCAATGGCCCAAACCTAACCTAACCTTCCCACAGATGAAGATATTGTAGGAATATTTAGATGTGAATCCGAATCTTCTCAGCTCGACAAGTGCAGCGGCAGTGATGTAATAGGGAAAGACTTGGTGATCATTGAAGGTGATTTGATTTTTACTAATTGTTCGTTTATATTATAAGACTCATGAAACAACAAATGGTTCTTATTCGTACAATGGTTTAAATTCCGTTGGGTTTAAAAAAAAAAAACTAAATAAAAAAATTCGCTCTTCAGTCATGTGTAACAGACTATTTTAAATTGTAATTATGCTCCTCTACGTTTTATGTGTTATATCGCAGATAAATAAATATTTATATAAATGTTACATCTGTCTTGATAACTCGATTTTTTTGTGGCATGTGATGGAGTACGACTGTCCTTAATTCTTCTAATCCACATTAATATTTTACTATGAGAACCACGTCCATTTGCCCCTCTTCCAAGGAAACCATATTAACTCCACCTGCCACACAACCACTAATCGTTTTAGTCTCTCTTTTGGTACTTCGGCTCTATCATTTGCCATAACTTTTTTTTGTTTATAACACCATGATGGGACTCGTTTTTTCAGACAGAGCAGTATTTTCTATTTTTTTTTAATTGTGACAGCCCAGATATTCACGAAGGCAATGAACACGCTAGACGCGCAAGGTCTGATCAAATCTTCTGAAGTTGACACTGACATCTATGATCTTAGCTACAGTCAAACAAAGACCACGGACGGATTCAATTTTATTCCCTAGTCCTAGATGGTCTTAGAGCAATTGTTGCCTCATAACAGGACAAATTTGGTCTTTACTGAATTCAAAAAATCACTTTTAGCATACAGAATGGGCAGGCATGTATGTAGTATCAAGCATGTCTGCCTTCCCATGGGTCCCCATACAATAATTTCCTAGAAATTGCAGAGGAGAGAATGAGACCGTAGCACACATGTTCTTGGGGGGAGGGGGAGGGGAGCTAAATGATATCAGCGTCAGTATCTCAATCGCTTGCTCACAAGTACAAAATGGTTAATAGAGTGGAGTTATCAGATATACACGTGGCTGGCTGCTAAATGGCCTTACGTTGGCACAAGTGCGACTGTAATCCGACTGAAATTAGATAAATCATTACCAAAGCAGTGCCAAGCCTAGTGGGTGCAACAGTGTTGTTAATTTTAATTGCAGACATTGCTTAAAATTCTCTTCTGCAGTCCTCATCACACCTTATCTTAGAAGGGATTTATCAGCTCACCATGGTCACAGTGCATGAAGCAACTAAACTGAAGCACATCCAACAAGATTCCGCCAACGATGCTCTGTGTCTTCCCGCGAGACATGCACAAGATAAATACGACAGCCTACCTAAGTAAGGAAAAACCCAAATCCCACCATGCCGTGGAAACACAAGCAGTAGCAGGTGGTATCCATCACAATTTATGTCCTCTCAAGTCGCGATCCTGCCCTGCCTGCAGACGAGTGACCGATGAACATCAGAGATTGTGGCCCGGCAATCAATTCCAAAGCACCCCATACGCACTTGATGCACACTAATGAAGATTTAATTGATTTGTTTAACCCATCAATAATCGAGGTCGGCCAAGGTGGTCCTGCACGCTATCGCAGGCGAATGAATCAATTGCGAAAGTTATTTCGATACCGAACTGATTAATTGAACAGGTGTTCAACGACGATGACCGCCGAGATAATGGGACGCGTAAATTCTCCCAGGACAATGCGATTTACATTTTTATGTGGTTTTACGTTTCATTGTCTGCGTATATCCTGCCCGAACAAGATTCCAATTTGCAGGACAATCAATGGCCAAGGCAGTGTCCATTCAGGGTGCTCAGTGTGTTCGGGGCTAAAATCAACATTGCATGTTGGGAACTTAATCCCCCATTGTGTGTGTACCTCATGTGAGTGAGTGCGTGTGTGTCTGTGAGGATCAAGCAAATAATGCTGATACGTCCATTCTATTGAGCAAAAGAGAAAGAAGTCCGAAAGTAACCGCAGCTAATGCCTGGCTAGCAAGACGCATCACGAATGGATACTATTCTCTCTTTGCCCACCTTCGGTTCAGTGTATGGGCTCACATCCTTTATTTGGCAAGCAGTCGAGGAAGAGTGCACCCTATTTCACCTCCTCGTTATCCGTTGAGTACTGGACGAGTCCTCGCTCACGCACACAGACTCTGCCTTAATTTGAGTATATCCGAGGCTGGCTGATATATTGTTATTACCTTCCTGAATGCCGCGATAAGTACGCAAAAGCGATTATTTACTAGAATTTCAGGATTATTACCCCGCTCGCATGGGGCAGTGAATTCACCCAGATCACTCCTCCCGTGACTAGAGGAGGCATTTGCATTGTGTCCCGTATAATGCTATTGTGGCGATAATGCGCTTTACCGATTTCCAAACGGATAGCCATCGGAAGAGTTAAAATTAAAAACAAAAAAAAAAGAGCGAGAGGGCACCTCTAGTGCTTTTAGGAAGGCAATCCGATTTGCAAAGCAAACCTTGTGGCAAGTAACCAAATCGGTCGTGTTGGTTCGCTTCCAGATTTTGAACTCGGATTATAACTGAAATTAATTGGACACTGAACGGATTTCGCTTGATGAAATCCAGCGGCGTCGTTATTAAGCAGCCAGGAGTAGGATATGGCCAGTCGATTAAGGCGACCGAAACGAAGCTGCAGGACGGGAGTGGAGCTAGGGAATATGTTATCGTTAAGCGGGAACTCGCTTAAATTTATGAAACAGATTTTGGCATCGCACTTGCCATGAGGCTGGATTATTTGAGGAGCCACATTGCACACGAGGCTGAATTTGCAAGATTCATTAGGGGACTGGTTGGAGGAAGGTTCAGGTGAAGGCCGTTTCAAAGGAAGGTCGATATTTGTTCCCTTTTGTATCAACCGTGGACGGAGATCAGTCAGACCGACGACAAAGGCTGTCATCTGGGAGTTAAATATTTTAAAAATACAGCGAAACTTCTCTACAGCGGACATCTGCAGGACGACCATAATTCTTCGTTGTGTAGAGGTGTCCGCTCTAGGGGGTAACGTAGAACTCACTTTCACTTCTTGTTTGAAATTGAGCGAGCGATATAGAATCGTGCACTCTCAATTTTATGATTATATTAAACAACGTAACGTAATGGTAAACACTAAAATTGTGCCAACTCGTTTCCAAACACAGATATCTGTGTCTTTGGAATCATGGACAATGCTCAAAAGAGTAACAACTGTCTAGAAAAAGTTTCTCAAAGCTTGCCACTTCGGTTTCGGCATTAAACTGTAGGTCCCTTCCACTCGTGGGAGACAAATATCCCGCACAACACGAGTGGTTGCTGAGCAACTAGGCCTTGACCCTACAAGCTTTAGCACCACTGTAGCAGACGTCGTCTACTAAAGTTAATTATTTCTAATGGTTAAGGCCTTTTGGAATGTAGAAACACAGTCAAGAGTGTGTTCGTTTCTACAAACTTTGGGTGTTCTTGCATATAGAACGAGAGAATGCCTACGTACAATATTTTCTTGTCACTTCCATAGCCGCTTTTGCTCCGTGTGTCCGTTAATAGGGGTGCATTTGCTCAAAAAGAAATGAACGTCCGTGTCCGATATAGAGGTGGTCTTTTGTAAAGGGGCTTAAATGCACCAAGCCATTTCTTCAAGCCGTGACCATGACGAATTGTACGTAAAAAGATGTGTCCCTTATACAAGGTTGTCTGTAAAGAGAGAGAGAGAGAGAGAGAGAGAGAGAGAGAGAGAGAGAGAGAGAGAGAGAGAGAGAGAGTTTCACTGTATACAACAGAACCAGATGACATCTTTCCTGTAAAGCTTTAAAAGTTCGCAGACCTCATCTCTCCTTAGCTGGTCACAACCTTTCAAAATTGTCTGGATCTGGGATACGTGCCATGCCACTGCAGTGTTTTCCAGCTATTCACAAAGCGGCCCTCCGGCTATCATTGACCCGATAGACGGAAGACCTATAGTTATAGATAGTCAGGCGGCCATAAAGGCTCTGTAAACACCATCGATAATTGCCAAAAAGTTAAGACTTTCCTGACATCAAAAGCTAAAGCTCTCCTAGAACTAGACAGGAGAGATAGGCTAGTCGTTACCTAATTGGAAATCAGGCTAGTAGACTTGGGGCGCCCTACAACGACTTATGTAGAGAGAGAATGTGCTGCACTACCTCAGCACCGTCCCTTGCAGGGACAAGAAAAAAACATACGGTCAGCTTTTTCTTCAAAGGTGGCGCTACAGCCCGTAGAGGGCCAGGGCCTAGCTTCTCAGCAACCACTCGTGTTGTGCGTGCTATTGTTCTCTCACGGATGGATCGGACCTACAGTTTAATGCCAAATCCGAACGGCGAAGTTGAGAAGCTCTTTCTAGACAGGAAATCTTTGAGCATTGTCAGTGACTCGAAAGAGGTGGAGCCGTGAATTATCAAAGGTGGTAAATTCGGGTATCGAACCTGGCACCCTCTGCGTAGGAGTCGACACACTAACCCACTACGCCACGGCGACCCACCACAGTAAGGGAAGTAAGGAACCGAGTGACAGAACAATGGACCTTAAAGTTTCCCCTCTTCTTCTAATGACGCTACATTCCGGGACGACCTGAGTCTCAGCCAACAAACCTCACCAGCTGGCACGACATTGAGCCAGCTGCCTCGAATTTGGCTCTCCAAGTTGGTTGAGGTTCGTCTCCACTTGTAGGCGCCATCGATTCCATGGCCGCCCTCTATTGGGTCGTCCCACTGGTTCCGAGTCAAATGCTCTTCTGGCTAGAGCAATGTTTTACATGGCCTAGCCTTAAAGGTATATGTGAGGCGAAAGTCCACACGAGAGGTCTTCGACAATCACATTTATGTACCTACCTACCTAGGATACGTAACTATACTCTGAAGGATATCCACCGCGGTCTTTATACAGAATGCAGGGAATTGTCTGCACATCAGGCCGAAGGATCTAAGACCCATAAATCGATCATCTTTTATGCTCAAGACTCTAGAAAACTCATTGACCTATAATGACGGTAAATACCATCGCGCTCTGTGAAAAATGCCTTCGTCTATCTTGCACTAATTGGTTAAAGAATGCGACGTAACCGTGGTGGGTCCCTGTAAAGCTGAATGAGAGCGGAATACTCCTAGGTCTAATTCTAGACACGAAGCTTGAAACAAAAAAAGGATTTAAATGGAAATGGAAATTCCACTGGCCAAATATGATACATCAGTAGTCAGAGCCATCTGCAGCCCCGATTTGGTGGACTACTCTAGATATTGGATTGCGTGTGAATTATTCAGTGGAGCTGAACATACTACTCAACATTCCCCTGACAAATGTAATTGGACAGACAGCCAACGGCCAGCACGGCTCGCTGCATATAAGTAAAGAACTTCGCTCTGGACACTCTACCATCCTTGGCAGATATAGATCTCTACTCGAAGACACAGGCCTCATGATACCTAAGCTCCTCGTCGAAAAGAATTTCTAAGCCAACATCTCCTCCTGGAAGTCTGGACACCAAGAGCTGGACGGTTCTCCGCGAATTTTCACAGAATTATAGAATATGGGCGAAGTCGTGGGATCAGTTGCCTATTCTAAGGATCTAAATATTCGACTGTTGGTCCGACTATCAAAGCGTCTTTCAAGCAGAGGCTATAGCGATAAAGGAAGCTTTGTCATGGCTTCGAAATCAAGTCATCTCAGTCTCAGTCACTTTCAACTCAAAGACTTCCCTGAATCGCTGCTTTTTCTATTTATTTCTATTTATTACAACTGATACATGTGACGAACTGCGAAGGGAACTCTTTCCGGGTGGGTACCATGCCTGTCGCTAAGGCAAGCTTCGACTAAAGGTTGAAGCGCTTCCTCAAACAAAACGTAGACGGTAGACCGCACTGGGTGCCTCATTATAAAACGAATATAGCCTATTTCTGCATCTAAAACGCTCACGTAGCCCGATCAGAAGTGTTGACGGAGTCTTAGTTAGGTTAGGTTGGGTAGGGGGCTGCTAGTGCATTCAACAGCGCACTTAGACCATACTGGTCACTGATTGACTACTCAAGTGATAGTACCGGTAATTTGGTCCCAACGGAAAATGTTGACTAGACCAGACTTGAAAACCAAATAAAAGCGTATTAACTTTGCTCTGGGATTCGAACCAAGTACCCCGCTAACCAGGGACAGGCACTCTACCAACTGCGCCATCCAGTCGTCTAACCAGTCTAATTCGATTCAATATCGACGACA
The DNA here is from genome assembly GCA_964034865.1 of Eristalis intricaria. Taxonomy (NCBI): domain Eukaryota; kingdom Metazoa; phylum Arthropoda; class Insecta; order Diptera; family Syrphidae; genus Eristalis; species Eristalis intricaria. The sequence continues at coordinate 87,694,910 of OZ035875.1, read as the reverse complement.
TAACCGTGCATTGTGCCATTTGAGCCACACGCCTCTAGATAAGGCCACCCCTACAATGACCAGTTGAAGCTTCAGGCGAGAGCGAGGAAGGAACTACTGTACGTCTTTTGTCCAATTGCAGAGCTTTCTCCTTCCGTCGAAGAAGTCATATAACGCCTTCTACGTTAAGAACCGGCGGTTAGTAGCATTAATGGATATCAGCCCATTTGATGGAAGCGCTAACTGGCTTGCGGAATAGGATCAATCAGTTCCGCGTGGTAACACTCTCGGGCTACTCTAGCCAAAGTGTGACTCCTGCCAACCAGCCACTCCAGCCGAAACTAACATATCCAACCATAGGTTATAAACAATACCCTTATCGAATAACCTAAATTGTCCTGATTCAAGACACTGGGGGTGAAAGCAAGACTCTAGCCCTTCCTTGTTTCTGTCTCCTAAAGCAACCTATCCTTAAGTCCTGATTTTCTCTGAAACTACAATACCAACCGAAAGTGTTCAAACTCAAAATTCTTCAATGAAACCCCCCTACATACACATCACAGGTAATAATCAAGTATGGACATACCACACGCATTCACAACCGCCCCTTGGAGACCAGCATCCAACCCATAGATGGTCCGTCTTGGTGACGCTCAATCAAACACACAATCCTTCCTCCTTTCGCGTGACAAAGTCGGCCTCTGTCTCTCGGTCAGCCCCTCTTCAGGCGGCAGATGTGCTGCTTGGTACACGATCGAGAATTGCGCACGCGCAGCCATTAGCAACAATTCATTGGCATTTCATGAATGAAAAGCCTCTAATTAATGAGAGAATTACTCAGTGACTGATGCAGCAGTGCATCAGTTATTAACTGCATGCAGCACACGCAGCAGTGGCGCGTCCAGATCCCATTTAGGGACTCAATCGTTCGATCCATTGGCTGGCTCTGGCTCTGGCTCTGGAATCTCCGCTCAGGTGGCACAGTATGAAAGCGCAGTTGTAAATGCGAACGCGAAACATGATCTGGTTTTGTTATCATTGAGATCATCATAATGCGCTTCGTTTTGAAAAAAAAAAGAAAAAAGAAGCGCTTCCATCCAAGTTTGTGCCTTAGTTCTGTTGTGTGTCCTGGCTGTGGTGAGGTAGAAAAAAAAGTATCACTCAGAATGTGACGTAAAGTTTATTCAATTAACCAGTTCCTCGGACTGATGCACTTGCAATGGCGGGCGTAGCGTGTGCAGACGTTGCCTGCCGAGGTTTGGCGAGTGCCGACACTCGCTCCGCGATCTGTGTGCATTTATTATTTATGAAAGGACACGAGATATTCATTCTGGTGACGTTCTTAAAAATGCGGGAATTTAATTATGTGCACCGGACTGAGGCTGCTAGGCCGCTGGCTGATGCTGGTGCCTTGCTGTTGTAAGCCGCATAACTTCGGGGAAACTGCTTGCAGTTAATGAAGCCAGATTCCAATGGTGACTTGGTTAGTTTTTCTCCTGGGGGCTTTTGCGGTCTTCTTCATCGTCAGCACCCCTCTTCCGCCCCCGCGCCCCACTCATACCGCGTTGGTAGAGTTTTTACGCTCCTGTCTTGTATTTGTGAAGTCATTAATGCTGAACAGATGGACGACGATCGATGGCGATCAGTTCTGATCGATCGATAGGTTTTTCGTGCGCTGCATAAATAGCAAGGAGGCGCGCGTTTCATCAACCTATGTCAGACAACTGGCAACTCTCGTATCGCGCATCTTTTGTCTTCCGTATACACGATCGGCGATCGCGGACAACCGTCCATTTAAGGATTTGTCACGTGCGATCTTTTGTTACAAATTCAGTAATCATTCAATTGCGTATTATGCATGCAGGGGAGAGATGTCACTGGAACCTGGGGCCGCCAACAGCACCTTCTGGCATGGAGTATCTGCAAAAAGATCCTCAGATGCACTGGGCGGCGACGCGGCTGATAGCCGTCCATATATGGCCAGCAGTGGCGGCGGGTATGCAGTCAGCAGTTGTTAGCTTAACGAAGAGGGGCGCCTTTTGTTGACCATAAAGATGGCCATATGGTGTTTGGTCAGTTGGTTGCAATACGCAGACTACGTAGTGGCATGCGGTGGTTTGTTTCCTTTTTTTTCTCTTGTCCTTTGCTCTGGAGTTTAATTGCTTTTGCAATTACATTGCACTTGCTGTGTAATGCTATGTGAGATATGATCTATATGCGATTGCTGACTTGCTGATGAGGATGATTGGAGTCGGCTGGAACCTAAATGGTTTTTATTATAATTAATCAGTGGCAGTGGGAGATGTCCTTCGGGATTTGAGTGAGCTTTCACAGCTGGGATGACTTAATGGTAGCTCTTGATCATTGATCACTTGATCATGAATATTGAAAGAAGCTTGCTGACATCGAAAAGAGACATTTAGGATCTAAAATGTTTTTTCTGTTTCTTAAGTATTTTTTTAAACTTTCCTTTGTGATCTGTCTATCAATTTATCTTTCTATATGAACAAAAATGAATCGTCGAAATATACATATGTATACGCACTGAAAATTGTTACCGTGTAAAGTTGAATGGCAGATCATAGGAATGTTCATCATCAAAACCTCTTCATCTTTGCATTTCCCTTTCAAAATTGTGGGTGCGATAGGGTTTTTTCACTGATTTCATCAACGCAAGCCGAGCGCCATTACAAAAACGTGGCTAGTTAATATGCCGCATCATAATGATTACCGATCCCATCCTTTTTGATTATAGGTTATGAGGTGGTAACCCAAATAATTCCACTGATTTTAAATTTCTATTAGATAGTAGGTGCATCATCTGGGTTAGTGACAGAGTCAACCGATTTATACGTCATCAATTCGCTGGCTATCTTATTTTCAGTCTGAACATTTATTTCGTTGACATTAACGTGTTTTGTACTCTATAAAACACGTTCGCTTAACCAAATATGATTTTTGTAATTTTGAGCTATGTTTGGGAACACCATCTCGATGACTTTGGTACAGAGATAATGGGTGATAGAGATATCCAACTTCGGCCATTTTTACCCCCAGTCCACAACGAAGATATAGTCGTAATCGCTTGTATTTCACTTACACTTTTACAACGCTCGTTAATTCACCGATGGCCGATTCTTCACCGCGGCCGATTCGTAATTTATTTGGGAAATAGCGGCAGATTCATGAACTTAGTGGGATAATGGCAGCTGATTCGTGAATTTTGTGGGAGAATTGCCCACAATCCATATACGATCCATGTAACACACATGGGTATGTTGTTCGGAGGGTGTTCAAATATTGACTCGTATTTTTAAGAGAATTTTCTTACATTGTAAAATAGACTTTCGTGTGTAAAAATGTATTGCAATGCCCATTTAACTGGAATTATTATAGTAATAATATGGGTGGCGTGGCAGTCCGAGGTGGACCTGGGCCTAGCTTCTCAGCAACCACTTGTGTTGTGCGTGCTATTGTTCTTTCACGCCTGGAAGGGGGACCTACAGTTTAATGCCGACTCCGAACGGCGAAGTTGAGAAGCTTTTTCTAGACAGGAATACTCTTTGGACATTGTCAGTTACTCGAAAGAGGTGGAGCCGTGAATTATGATAGGTGGTAAATTTGGGTATCGAACCTGGCACCCTCTGCGTAGGAGTCGACGCACTTTTTTTTCATGTAATTTTGTTTTTATTTAATTATGAAAGAAACTTACTTGCCAGACAAAATATACTTAAAACTAGCTTAAATATCTTAAATAACTTAATGTATTTAATCCTAACTTACTGACCCTATGCGAGTACTCTAAGCTATTCAAATTTTTAATTATTTGTGCCTTTCGGCTTAAACAACGTTTTTTTCAGTCTTTAGAGACAATATTTTATTAATGTTATTTACCAAGAAAACTTGAAAAACTTGGTTTAACCTAGCTAACCTATGAAAAATATAACTTAAAGCTAACTTATTAATACCTTAACCTAACTTAACCTAACATAACCTTAAAATTACATTAAATATGTCCGTAAGAGACAGACGTGTGCACCTATGCATAACATATAAATCTATACGCCGTGAGAGTCGACGCACTTACCCACTACGCCACGGCGACCCACTGGAACTGGAACTATTTGGCCTAAAATTAATTTCTTAAGAATATATACAGCCTATTCATAAGCCAATCAATTTAAACAATTTAATAAGAACAATGGCACGATATTGCAACTATTACTAATTCATAAAAATGGTAGTCAAAACTTCTTATTTGTAATTCAGGCTTCAGTAATATTTTTATTATTGTTTAACTGAACGTGTGACTGTATTATTAATTTTTATTCATATGCAAAAATTCACAATATGTACGTTCATTTTTTTTTTTTTTTTTTTTTTTTTTTTTTTAATTCATTTTTATTTTTTTAATTCATTAAATACTTATATACTAGACAAAAATGCTTAAAACTAGATAGACGAACATGATGCTAAATATAACTTAATGGCCCTCGGCGGGTACTCTAAGCTAAGCTTAAACTTATATGCTGTGTCTTTCGACCTAAAGTGACAACCTGTCTACTTACGCTAAACATAGATATTGACAATATGAAATTAAGAAAATTTATGCAAAAACTTAATAACAGAACAGTTTTCCTTAAAACTTATATACTAACTTACATGCTACCTTAAAATAACTTAAACTACCTTATGCTAAAATTGCATATATATATATATATGTGTATATGATGACATATACAGGTATATACATATATGCACTTAATATATGTACATATGCATACACATAGATACATGCAAGTGTACACATGTGTATACCAAACATTTTTTTTTTATATTTTTTTTTTTTTTTTTTTTTTTTTTTTTTTTTTTTTATATTTTTTTTTTATTTTTTATTTTTATGTACAACTTACGACTACCTTAAAACTACCCTACTATGTACAAGTCAGCCATAGGATGCAGTAGATAGACCTTAGACCTACTTCCAATCCACTGCACGACAGAGACCGACTATTCTCCCATTCGGAGAAACGTACTACCCTTTTTACCCCGGGTCTAAAGGGTTCGACGCTGGAGTTCCCTCTCTCCCCAGCCACCAGAACTTTCGATGTTGCATAGCAACATCCTTAACATCTCGTCTTGAGACCGCCGTACTGAACCGGAGGAGACCCTCCTCAGCTCGTTGTGCGACGGAACGGTCGTGGTTGAGTCGCCCATCCACAGTTGATCTGGCGATGTGGTAGATGAGCGGTACCGCATTTATATCTTGTAGCAATCCGTTTTTGTCTAGGTGCAGGAAAGCTTCTGGGGGGACGAAGCCACTGTGACGTACCCTTTCATGGTATTGAGAATTGGGGTAATAAGCCCCTGAGATCAAGTTATTGACCGAGTTCATCGCTCTAACAGTGTGACCTCGAATCAACTTCAACAAGAAATTGTCCACTCTTATCAGGTTTGCCCTGTTGTATAAGACCTCATTGGAATAGTATTTTATGTACTGGGACTCTGGAGTTCGATAAAGACGAAGGCAAGCCCTAAGACAAGCCCTCTCGAACAACCGAATCTTTTTCATCAAGCTTGCACTCACGTTGAACCACACGGGACAGCCATAGGTGAGCATTGGCCGGATGAGGGCCATGTAGCAGATAACCTTCACCCTCGCATCGAGTTGGCTGTTGTAAAACAGTCTCTTTGTAAGGGCAAAAGCGCCTCGGGCACTGGCCAGAGCAGCATCTACATGTTTATTAAAATATAGATACTGGTCTAGCCAGATCCCGAGGTATCTGACTACCGTCCTTTGCGCCAGTGGTTCCCCGTGTCGTCCGACGATTGAGAACTTTCGCCAATTATTTTTCGTGTCCGCCGAGGCCTTATACAACGGCGTCCTGAACAGAATGGTTTCCGACTTCCGGAAGTTGATACTCAACTTCCAGTCATCGCAACTTCTCATGAATGAATCGAAGTCACCCTGCGTGAGGGTAGTGATTTCCTCGATCTTTTTGCCTGATCTGTACACGATCAAGTCATCGGCATACGCAATTGCATGAGGAAGAAAACTTAACAGATCGCTCAAGTAAATGTTGAACAGGATCGGTGAATTAACGGCACCCTGTTGGAGACCATTTTTGACCTCAAATATACCTGTGGAGGTCACGTTGCCATTTTTGACGACGAACCGTCTACCGGTAATCATGTTGCACAATAGGTACAGCAGTGGTTTGCTAATGCCTAGCCGATTGAGCTTGTAGAAAAGTCCTTCTAACCATACGGTGTCAAAGGCCTTTTCCAGGTCAATCAAGCAGGCACCCGTACATTGTTTCTGGCTCTTGTTCCATTGGATATCCGACACCAGTTTCGACGCGGCATGAATAGTGTCATGCCCCGCTTTGAAACCGAATTGGTTATCCGGAATTATATTTTTGTCCTTAGTCCAGTTGATCAAGGCTCTATTGATCACCTTCTCGAATACCTTGCTGATGTTCGGAAGGAGACTTATTGACCGGAGGTTGCAAGGATTCGAAGAATCTTTTCCTCTCTTGGATATGGGTTGTACAATCGCAGTTTTCCAATGTTCCGGATAATGTGCATTATTCAGAGCATTGTTAAACAGGATTGTGTACATATTAACGACTTCCAGGGGGAGGTGTCTTAACACAATGTTCGAGATCCCGTCGACACCCACTGACTTTTTCTTCTTTAATGATTCGAAGACCGCTTGGAGCTCTGTCTTCGATATGAACGGGGGTTGAACCCCTTCGACGGCGATGGCATTATCTGCCATGTTATCATCATTGAACACGACAAAGCCAGTGTTCTCAGATCGCCATTGTTGCATGTCTTCTCGAAGTTGAGAGTTGCTAGCCAGTACGCGGTTATCCAAGTCGTGGTTCGGGCGAACGCTCTCATTCACCTTGTACACTTCCTGGAAGACCGCGCCTAGTACTTCCATTTTTTCTTGCGGATCTTCGACCACAAAGAAGTTATCGTCGAGTACGGCGTTATTTGGATCAATACCTGCTGTAGTCAGTATTTGTTCGTTGTCCGTCGTTCTGGGAAACTTAAGACACGGAAGGTCGCTATTTTTACTTCGAAAGAATTTATTAATTTGCGGGAACATGCTCGGATTGTTGGATCTGACAGTCCGAATCTTATCGTTCCAGTAAGAATTAACAGAAAGTCTGTAATTCTGCACAATTAATGTTTGAATATTTTTGATGAGCGATTTCAGTGTCCTAACTTCCTCGTCTCGTCTGTCAGTATACCGCCTGTACAAGGTTTTTAATCTTGACAGGAGTCTACTTTTTCGTTGGTGGAGTGCGTCGATTGTCGCATTGCGGTACAAGTTTTCATTGTTTGTGCGTGTATACCGAGGTATAGTAACGTCCATCGTTCGTTTAATTGTCTCGTCCAATTGAATTAGATACATGTCAATCTCTTCGTTTGACAAGTTTCTATTGGACGGTATGTGGAGCTCGTTCGAAGAGAGTGCTCGCGTCATTTGTCTGGAGAAGCGTGTCCATCGAGCCCTACTGTAATTGTAGGGGTACGTTTGAACATACTCTCCTAATTCCGCAATATCGTTAGGGATCTTGATTTCGGCACTGAGTCCGCAATGGTCACTGAGATACACGAATGTGTTCAAACAGTTTACCGTTTGTGCGTCTGTTTCTGTCAGCTGCAGTCTTGCGTCTAACAGCAGGAGATCCAGATAAGAGCCGCTCCTTGGGAACGACGAGATCTCTGTTGCCTTCAAATCGAGTCTATACTCGACACTGTGCAAGCAAAACCAGCTGTAAAGCTGGTCCCCTCTGGTATTGGAAACCATGTTCCCCCAATATCCATGTCGGGCATTTAAGTCACCGGCCAAAATAAAATAGTTCTCCTCCGAGTCCAGCCTTAGGCATCGGAAGAGTGAATCGAGCTCTGATACAGTCGTTCTGGAACTAGGGTCGCCAGAGGAGTAGACCGACACCGCGTACAACCTCCTTCCACTGCGGAGCGAAATGCACACGATGCAGGCCTCCAACTCCTGAAACCTTCGTACTTCACCACTATACACTACTTTATGTTTTATGTTATTTTTAATGAAGATCGCAACACCGCCTCCACCACTGGAATTGGGTCGGTCTCTTCTAATAACATTATAATTGCTGTGCTCCAGTATGCCACTCCGAGTTAGCTTGGTTTCGCTAATCATCATCAGCTCTGGGCTTTGATCGTCCAACAATCTATAGAGCTCGTTTTTTCGTGGGATCCCTATCAATGAATTTGCATTCACTGCAAGGATCTTGTAAGTTAACTCGTTCGTCTGCGCAGCCATTAAAACGGTTGACGTGGCTGGCTCTGCAGGAGCGCCAAGATTTGGTCTACCCGCTCCTCTAACCGATCCATACGCCTTTCAATGGAGGATTTCCAATCAGGCGTTGGATCGTGTGCTCTTGGCACTGAAGATTGCGGCACTACCTTCGGTAGTTGCTGCTTTTCCGTGCTCCTCTGGACAGACGCCATTTGGGCGTAGGTCACTTGAGGGGTGACGGGTATGGCTGCCCCGAGTGGATTTTTCACTGGGGGCTGCTTCTGCAGAGCCGCTTTTGCTTTGCGTTCCTGGAACTTAGGGCAACCCCGATAGTTAGCGGTGTGCCCCGCGTTCCCGCAGAGTACGCACTTGAGCTGACTCTTGTCAGCTGCTCCTTTTTGCCCCAGAGAACAATTCTCCGCATTGTGGTCCTCACCGCACTTAACGCATCGATGCTGCATTTGGCAGTTTGACGCGGCGTGCCCGAACCTTTGACAGCGAAAGCATTGTGCAATACCATCGCGCCTTCGAATGCTGTCCCATTTGCATTTCCAGCCATCTAAGAGAATTGTTTTCTTTAGATTAACTAGTTTGCTGTTGGGTGTGAATTGCACGATATAAAGGGGTAGTTTCCGCCCCTCTCTCCTTGCCTTTACTGTGGAGAAGGGCTTGACCCCGACGATCTCAATTCCGTCCCACACTTGCTCATTGAGCATTTGGAAGACCTTCTCCGCTTCAAGCGGGAAGGTGGTCCTCAGCAGACGGGTCTGGCGTTTTTCCCCTTTTGGGGTGAAAGAGAAGAACTCCAACTTCGAGATCTTTAGATACTCTATCAATATATTATAGTCATCCACTGTCTTGCAGTGGATTGCATACCTATCAGCACCTTTATTTTTACTAATATAGTAATTACCTGCCCCTATGGCCTCCTTACACACATTAGCGGCTCGTTCAATGTGTGCCGTGTACACATTGATTGGTGGCACCTTTTCGTTCTTCTGCTTCTGCTGTTGGTTTGCTGTCTGCTGCTGCAGTTGTGTTGCTGGACGCTGTTGAGTTGCTTGCCGCTGTAGTGTTGCTGGTCGCTGCTGATGCTTTGTTGCTGGCTGTTGTTTTGCCTGTGTTGTTGGCATTTTCTGGATTACTGGCTGTTGTTGGTGTTTTTTAGCTGCTCGCTGCTGTTGCTGCTGTGGTTGAGCAGCTGTTGATGGCAGTTGTTGCTCCGCTGCAGATTGCAATTGTTGCTGCTCGCTTGACTGAAGCTTTTGTTTCTGGTGCTGCTTCTTTGGCACTTGTTGTTGTTGTAACTGTTGTTGTTTGACCTTTGACTCTTGGTCCAACCTTCTCTTCTCCAGAGTACAAGCCTTCAGCTCTCTAATTTCATGCAGGAGACGCTGAATTTTCTCCTGCATGTCGTCAATCTGCGTTTCTTTGAGACGAAGCACACGCTCCACTTCGTCTTCGGTGTCCGTGTCCAGCGAATCGAAGCTGTTGCTGCTGACAGCGAACAAGCCTTCTCCTCCATCTGACACGTACTGCACTACCTCTTCCTCCTCCGACTCGGTTGCCGTTGTGCACGCCGATGCCGCTTCACTAGGCTCTTCCCCCTGCCGCTCTTCGGTTGACACGTTTGTATTGCGGCGTTTTCCACTTTTTGGAGACGCCTTCTTCCTCCTCCTCTTGCCAGTGCCTTCATTGGGCACTGTTTGCTGATGGCCTGATGCTGTCACCGGTTGTTGTAGGTCATTGTCCGCCTTCAAGAGCGCGGACCGCTCTTTTGTTTCCATCTCTCTGCACTCACTTTACTGATGAGATGTGCATCCAGGAAAAAAAAAGTTTTGCTTCTGTCTCAATTCGGGCTCGAACCGGGCACCTGCAGAGCCGGGAGCACTGATTCTACTAACTCGGCTGCTTGCCTGTTTAAAAAACTTGTGGCAACTTCAGTACTTAATATGCGTGAATTGTTTTTCTTTTTATTTATATGAACTCGAATCACTCGCGAACTGCACTACTCGGAGGTCAGTGAACGACTGATATGTACGTTCATTAATTATGTCCTATTATTTCAGATTGTAACTTGCTCAAAGTTTTAGTGAATCGACTTCAATAAGCTTCGTTCGTTCGTTTACCCCTCTATACTGTGTTGAAGATTTAACACTGACATTTGAAAAAACCTTCAAATAACGACCGAATTTTCAAATAAGAACTCTGGTTCACGCCATTACTAAGGTGGGAAAGGGTATCAGCTGTTCTCAAGAGCTCACACGTATTCACTCACAGACACGGGACAAAAAGCTTATAAAAAAAACGCTGTCAGATGAAATCAAGGGGCAAGCGTGGTAGAAGTTGGATATCTCTATTATAGATTATCTCTGCTTTGGTATTTGATTATATAAAGTGACAAAAATTGGACGATGGAAACGTAACTTGTCCAGACATACGTCAACGGGAATTTTGCCATTACAAATTTCGAGCAATTGCTTGGAAAAAAAGGTCTCCGATCAGTCGTTCAGCAATTTTATCTATTTATTTTGCGGCAACACTTTACCCATCGCAGAATTTCTCGAAAGCCTGCAAGTTTAAGTTTCATTGGATTCCATGTTCAACGGCAACTTGAGAGTGCTGAATGAGCTGTTCAAGTGCAACATTGCAGCTGTAATGCTTGATGATGCAGGTGAATGAGAGCGTTCGACCTAACCACGACTTGGATAACCGCGTAATGGCTAGCAACTCACAACTTCGAGAAGACATGCAACAATGGCGATCTGAGAACACTGGCTTTGTCGTGTTCAATGATGATAACATGGCAGATAATACCATCGCCGACGAAGGGTTTCATCTCCCGTTCATAACGAAGACAGAGCTCAAAGCGATCTTCGAATCAATAAACGGGAAAAAAATTTCAGTGGGAATCGACGGGATCTCCAACATTGTGTTAAGACACCTCCCCCTGGAAGTGGTTACTATGTACACAATCCTGTTTAACAATGCTCTGAATAATGCACATTATCCGGAGCATTGGAAAACGGCTATTGTGCAACCCATATCCAAGAGAGGAAAAGATACTTCGAATCCTTGCAACCTCCGGTCATTAGTCTCCTTCCGAACATCAGCAAGGTATTCGAGAAGGTGATCAATAGAGCCTTGATCAACTGGACTGAAGACAAAAATATAATTCCGGATAACCAATTCGGTTTCAAAGCGGGGCATGACACTATTCATGCCGCGTCGAAACTGGTGTCGGATATCCAATGGAACAAAAGCCAGAAACAATGTACGGGTGCCTGCTTGATTGACCTGGAGAAGGCCTTTGACACCGTATGGTTAGAAGGACTTTTCTACAAGCTCAATCGGCTAGGCATTAGCAAACCACTGCTGTACCTATTGTGCAACATGATTACCGGTAGACGGTTCGTCGTCAAAAATGGCAACGTGACCTCCACAGGTATATTTGAGGTCAAAAATGGTCTCCAACAGGGTGCCGTTAATTCGCCGATCCTGTTCAACATTTACTTGAGTGATCTGTTAAGTTCTCTTCCTCATGCAATTGCGTATGCCGATGACTTGATCGTGTACAGATCAGGCAAAAAGATCGAGGAAATCACTACTCTCACGCAGGGTGACTTCGATTCATTCATGAGAAGTTGCGATGACTGGAAGTTGAGTATCAACTTCCGGAAGTCGGAAACCATTCTGTTCAGAACACCGTTGTATAAGGCCTCGGCAGACACGAAAAAGAACTGGCGAAAAATTCTCAATCGTTGGACGACACGGGGAACCACTGGCGTAAAGGACTGTAGTCAGATACCTGGGGATCTGGCTAGATCAATATCAATATTTTAACAAACATGCAGATGCTGCTCTGGACAGGACCCGAGGCGCTTTTGCACTCACAAAGAGACTGACTTACAACAGCCAACTCGATGCGAGGGTGAAGGTTATCTGCTACATGGCCCTCATCCGGCCAATGCTCACCTATGGTTGTCCTGTGTGGTTCAACGTGAGTGCAAGCTTGATGAAAAAGATGCGGTTGTTTGAGAGGGCTTGTCTTGGGGCCTGCCTTCGTCTCTATCGAACTCCAGAGTCCCAGTACATAAAATTCCATTCCAATGAAGTGTTATATAATAGGGCAAATCTGATAAGAGTGGACAATATCCTGTTGAAGTTGATTCGAGGTCATACTGCTAGAGCGATGAACTCGTCCAATAACTTGATCTCAGGGGGCCTACTACCCCAAACCAGAATACCACGAAAGGGTACGAAACAGTAGCTTCGTCCCCCCAGAAGATAAGTACTACTACACTATTACAAGATATGAATGCGGTACCGCTCATTTTTCACATAGCCAGATCAACTGTGGATGGGCGACTCAACCACGACCGTTCCGTCGCACAACGAGCTGAGGAGGAGGAGACCCCTCCGGTTCAGTACGGCGGTATCCAGCCGAGACATTCAGGATGTTGCTAGGCAGCACCAAAATTTCTGGTGGCTGGGGACCGAGGGAACTCCGGCGTCGAACCCTTTAGACCCGAGGTAGAAAGGGTAGTGCGTTCGTCCTTATGGGGCGCAGTCGGTCTTTGTCTTGCTGCGGATTAGATGGAAATCTATCAGCCGCAACCTATGGCCGACTTATACATCTTATAGTAGAATTAAGATAGTTTTTAAGTTGTATATATGTATGTAAATTAAGAAAAAAAAAACAATAAAAAACAAAAAGAAATAAAAATTTAAAAAAAAATTAAAAAAAATAAAAATACATAAGTAAGTATACACATGTGTACACAGAGTAGGTGCATATATATATATATGTGCGTATAAGACTATACATGTATGTAAATATATGTACGTTTGTAGGTTTAGTTAAGGTAGTTTTAAGTTATTTAAAGGTAGTATGTAAGATAGCATATAAGTTTTAATCAAAAACAGTTCTGTAATTAAGTTTTTTTTAATAATTTTCTTAATATTGTGGTGTAGTTTTAAATTCATTTATTTCATACATATTCATTGATAGGTTAGGTCGAAAGACATAGAATAAGATTAAGTTTAGCCTAGGGCCAGTAAGTTAGAAGTAGTATATAATAATGTTCGTCCAACTAGTTACAATGTAAGTTTCTTATGAATTCTTAAAATAAAAATGAATTTAAAAAAAATGCTTGATAAAGCAATTTTAAGTGTAGTTCCATTTTTCTAGCGAATTATTGCCAGGATCAATGATATTAAAAATGCGTTTTTCCTGTTTCAATGGCTGCATCCAAGAATGCAATTTTCATTGTTCACAACTTTCATTAGCGCATCGTATGCCTATTGTTGTTCTTGATTTAAAATACGAACGTTAGTTTGAACGGAGAGAATTTCTCTGACAATTTCTACTTATCTTCGGCCATATAATCATTCTATTCGTTGCATAAAATATTGTAATTTTTTATTTGTCATTTTATTTCATCACATGGTCGTATTGTAAATGAAAGTTTTTGTCTTGTGTTGTTGTTAATTAAGTAAATTGTAACATGTCCGGTACTTCTTATTGTGACGTGTTAATCTGGAATCTTTCATAATCCTAATCATACAAAGTTACCGAGAGAGTTACATTTCCTTAGTCCGCGTGTACACTACCCGCCCATCGCCCAGACGGGCATAAATAGTCAAATGAATCTTTAAGGAATTTCGAAAATGTGCGAAAAAAATATGGTGGTAGGTAGTGCACAGGGTCAGCTAGTTTTATACACTTAATTCTCTTTTTATGCGAATTCTTTCTATGCGGTTTTGAAGTTATGCGATTTTTCCCGAGAATAATGCTGATTTTTTTGTACAAGATTTTGAAGTTATGCGCTGTTTTTCTATAGAATTTGTATGGGGTTCCCCTTTTTAAATATTTCTTCAATACAGAGCAAGCAAACAATAGTTACATATGCTCAATGCTATTTTTGTAAGAATGAATTATCACTTGAGCTAATGCTTTCGTTGAGTAAAGACGCGTATGGTTGATAAAGAACTTTAATTTTTTAAATTTTAAAATAAAAATTTTGGAACGTATCCCTAATTATATAATGTAATTAATGTCTTTTTTTCATATGATTTCCTGGTTTTATGCGTTTTTGAAAGTAATGGAAAACATTCCTTTTTTACACTACATTAGTGTATTCTTTTATGCGATTTTTTTTTGTACGGTTAGTGTTGAAACGTATCCACCGCATAAAAAGAGAATTGAGTGTATATATATTTTTTATGTTTTATGTATGCTTTTTCATATTTCTTATATTTTTTATGTGGTGGCCGAGGCGTTGTGGGTATGAGATTCCCGACCAGTACGACAAAAAAAATAGTTTTCACCGTAAGTGTAATAGCAGTATTACAATAAGTAGTAACAGCCGTCTAGAGAAAGCTTCTCAAACTTGGCCGATCGTAGTCGGCATGAAACTATAGGTCCCTTCCACTCGTAAGAGAAGAGCACGCACAACACGAGTCGTAGCTGAGAAGCTACGTCCTGGCAGCCTAGTAGCGCCATTCATATTATATTATTATTATACATTTTTTATATAATTCAAGTGCATACTCTAGCAAATGGTATGCTCTTCCATAGCTGATAATCTACTGTCTTTCCACATCGTAACAAATCACTCAAGGGACATTTCATCAATGGCAGCATACCGCCACTCTAACAAAACAACACAAAACAAATTAAATGCCTCATCATCAACATGAATTGCAAATCCCTTCAGCAATCCCATCAAAACCACTACTACCCAAGAGCTCACTTAACAAAATATTTGGCAGTCAACAGCAAGAGCAGCAGCAACAGCAGACGTCAAACCGAAAATCAAGTCCCAAACCAGAGTTTGCCAAAATTATTAAATACCCGTCGCATGAGATTTGACTGAGCCCTCAGTGGTTGTTGTTTGCTAAATAAAAATAACAATCATCATCGAAGTGTAAACATTTCGTTTAGCCTCAGTTAAACATCCGCACTGTGTTCTTGTGTTCTCAGGTAAATTCCATATCCTTCAGAATTCAGTCAGACGATGGTGTATCTTGTCCTCCTTGCGAGCGCTGGCTGGCAACTTCTTGTCTTCGTCTCGAGCACGGTGTAGTGAAGGGGCGCGTGCTACTACTCTTTGGCAAACAGGAATCGCAAACACCCCCCGAACATCACCTGGTCTAATACAGACTAAACACAAACAGTTGCACCTGCCTTTGTGTTGTCCCATCCGAGTACAATCAGCATGCGTGTGTTTGTTCATTAGCATGCTTGTTGTTTAGGGCGGTTTCCCTGGTTTCCGTGTTCGTACTGGTATCCTTGGAGGTTGTGTTTTTCTTTTTTTTTTCTTCTTGATTGTGTACACTTCGTGAAATCAATGAACTTATGGCCGCGTAGCCCCCAACGCAGCACACCACTTGACGATATTAGTACGGTAGTTATCGAACAAGAGAACGAGTGGGTGACGGTCTCGTGCTCAGCCCATTTGCGGGAGGATAATAAATTTCGATAATTATTACCCCAGGACATGTAAATCGTTCGAAACTTACACGAAAGAGTGTTCTAATCAAACTTGATAGTTCTGATAGCTAGGAGAACGTTCCTAGCCTGTGCAGAGGCGAGTAACCATGCATGGTTACACGGTTCTATCGCATGGATTGTGCCCATTTATAGCAGCCTTCAGTAGGCTAAGGCGGATGTAAGCGAGAAAATAAGTGTGGGCGAAAACAAAAGGAGGTCTGTCGTCAATCGATATCGTTAGTAGGGCTCCTGGATTAATTAAGGAATAAATATTCTGTTGAAGGATATGCCTTGTTCCGGTTATAAATTGAGGCGGCTCTTAAGAGTATTATGATATAATGTCGTGAATCAGGAGACGACTTGTTTGTTTTCGTTTCATTCGGAATCATTGTATTTCAAATACTTTTGATTAATCATTGTTTTGTTATATGTATATGCATCTGCGAGAAAGGTGAGTGGAGTAGAAGACGCAATCGCGACTAGTCCGGAAGGCAAAACTCCGTCGATTGCACTTGTTTGAACACATTCGGCATTTGGAAAGCAATGATCCAGATACGAGGGTTTTCGAATCCGAGCCTCCTGGCTCGAGAACAAGAAAAAGACTGAACATGGGTCTTAAAGACCAGGTCGTAGCGTCATGACAACTTCGAGAAAGAAGCACGGGAACTGGGAAAAGAGTTGAGTAGAACTAAGGCACATTGCCAGAAGCCACACATGATGGAACATTATATAATAAGAATCTATAACATAGACGTTGCAGAGTCTCTGAGACGTATAATATAGGACATGCTGATAATGATGATGTTAAAGCTATAGTCTAGAGTACACCAATGCTTCATTTTCGTAGCACGCACTGAAAGGAACTGTAAATACTCGTAGGCATGACTTTTGCTGTTCAGACTGCACGATTCTTTATGCGAGAGAATGAGTGTACCAACTTGCATTACGTTTGCCACTGTTTGTTCTAGAGTAGAGTTCTAATAGAATTAAATTGCATGTTAAACCTTTTGAACTCATCTAAACTGATTTGAAGTCATTAGTATTGAAAGAGCCGCGATTTAAAAAAAAAATGTAAAAAAATATTATATATAATAAAAATATTATAAAATATAATAATATTTTTTTAAGCTAATGCAATGGGGTCTTAGCCGAATGGTTGCATGATGGTGACTTTAGAAGTCAGTAGTGAATTCATTATAAATAAGTTTAAGTCAGTAAATATGACTTGAAATTGGTAGTGAACTTGAAGTGATATTCACCCCTATTCCACTTGTCGTTTAACGACATGTCACTAAACGCCTGCGTGAGATAGGTATTCCGGTTGTCGTTTAAATAGTCGTTCTACATCACTATAGTCTTTTTAGTTCTGTGCAACGTAATTGTTCTCCTACTTTTGTCATGATTCGGCAATACGGTTGTCGATTAAGTGTCACAAAACGACTGCTTAAACGACAGAATCAGACCTTTAGGATTTTATTAACGACTCCAAGTGAGAATTAGATCAAAATGCAAGTATGGTTTGCTTTTTTTTACTTTTTTTATGCAATTAAAATTTTCTAGGATAAAAGTATCTAGTCAAAAGCAAATAAAGCGTTTGGTGGACCGATTTCAATAAAATTTTAAGCATACTTTGCCTGCAAGTTCCAAGAAATCTTTTCGTTGTTCCAAATAGTGAAATTTTTTATATTTGTTTCCGCTTAAGTTTATTCCGTTAATGGGCAATCCATTTGAGCTACATCAACCATTTTTAAGCCACGAAAAGATCTCGTCGCACAAGTACCATGTTCCAAATTTGACTAAGATCAGTTTAAGATGTGCTTGTCAAAACCGCCATCTTTTTATTTTGTGATCTCGTTCAGCGTCGGTTTTTGTGACTGGACAGATGTGTTGCTTAAGCTTTGTGCCGGGAAATGTTGAACAAAATCCGTTTTCGGTTTTTATGTTATATTGTTCCCTTTTAAATGTCTGTTGCATAAATAGAAATGTCCAGTATCCCTTGTTTTGCTTGCTTGCACTATGACCTCATCAGTTTCAGTAACTATGACGTCATCAGCTTTCCAGTAAATGAATTTCTATGAGTGTCACAAATGATAATTATGTAAAAAATGGACAGGTATTGTTTGACGGCCTATGAACTGCCACATTGACAGAGTTTATATTTACACTTATCTTCTTACAAAATAAGACGTAACTCAGCTGGAGAATGATTATATGATTCATACTTTACTCCTAGGATGTAATGTCTTCTCGAATGTAGTACATAGCGCCAGATGAAAAATAATAAGCCCTCAGAATAACTTTATCGAATACAGTAGATCCGCGATAATCCGGACTTCTCTTAACAAGCACCCCCAGTAATTCGATCGTCGGTGAAACCTAAAAGGTGGGTCTCTCCATTTTAAAAAATTTTACAGGAGACTATTAAAATTCCTGCAGTCTGAGATAGTGGTATTATTTTGTGGTATATTATATTGTCGTTTACACTATAATTTTGAATAAAATGAGGATTTCTTGTAGGACTTGTAGACAGCGTTTGAAAAAATACTAAAAGCAATACAAAAACCTAAAAGCTTTAAGATCTCATTTTCAGAAGATTTGAAGTCGCACACTTTTAAGGTTTCACCGAAGATGTGCAATTACTCATAACCCTAGTCTAGCAGTTACCTCTTTTGTGCCGAAAATCTTCATTAATGTGTTTGAGCAGACTGTAACTAGTTCGCGCCACCACGAATTTACTAATTTACAAATTCATTGTAAAATATATAGTAACTCTCTTTCAAAAAGTTAAAAACTACAGTGGATGTAAGTTACCGCGAAGAAGAAACAAAATCTTCTACATTTCCCTTAACTTGGAGTAGTGATTGATTTTTTTTTGCTTAATTTTCAATTTAACATAACAAAAGCAAACTCCAAATAAACACAAAAAAATAACCTAATTATTCAACAGAACATCCTTTAAATAAGAAAAAAAAAGCTCTAACTCTAAATCGGAAGGTTCCCATTCATACGATCTTACTCTGTTCCTTATTTCTGCAGCATCCATCATTAAATTGACTGCGCTAATTTGAAGACGAAGTCTTTTTTTTTAATTCTGCATACTTAGCTTAGGAAACATACGTTCAGCGGCTGCACTACTGTGTGGCAAGTACATTAGAGTGGCGAAAAATTTACAACCTTTCTGTTTTTACTATTCTTCTTATTTAAAGTTCCGTCGCCACTCGCTGGCAATACACTGCATGCCGAATTCAATGTACCGTTCTTTCTGTGCCTTAGTGGGGTTCAAATAGCTGTTTATTTCTCTCATAATATAGACAGTTAGAAAGAGTAGTACATAAGGTCGTCAGTAAAGAAAATGTAGTAGATTCACCAGGCCAGGTAGTAGGGTAGTAGTACTGGGAAAATGTTGGAAAATGTAGTAGAACTACTTCATAAGTCGCAAAACGGTTACACTGGATGTAAGGCAGTACTCTAAAGTTTGACATATTCGATAAACCGACGCCGACTTATAAACAATTCCACTGTATGTCCACTGTATACCCATTTTCAACTTCGAATCGTTTAATTCTCAAAACAAATTTTCGGCTTGGTAATGCTTATACCTGCATTAACATTAATAATGCGTATGCATGAAATTATGAAAAGAAGGGAGCAGAAATATTGGTAGGTCTACGAGCTACGAACTTGTTGAACTTGTCCTTTTTCCTTCTGAATGTTATATCAACTATGGACCATGATATATATTTCTTGTACATCAGCTGTTACTGGCTTGTTCATATTCATAAAACAAATAATTACATAATATATTGGCGGTGGATTACAAAGACTGATTTTAACACTCGAAATTGTAGTAGAGACAGATTTGTCTTATACTGAATAAGAATTCGACACGATATTCAAATCAATTAATTAATTCTGGGACTACACTGACTTATAAATGCTACAGCATATCTTAAAAAAATTGCCACATACAACTTCATCTACTTTCATAACTTGTTAAAATGATGGCATAAATATTTGAAGTCATTATCCTTATCCAATCACTCGCCTTGTTGATTGATCCATTGAAATAATTACATTTCCTTGTTCCAGATATCCTGCATGGATTGGCTTCCATTGCCCATTTAACAAATAACAAACTCCATGACCAAGTTTATTTCTAATGCAACAGTTCATCCACACATTCACTCAGATCTGAATGCTGTCGATTTTCGAAAAGCGATAAAACGTGTCCTCAATAAAGGAATTCCCTCCTGCCTTCCCTTACAGGAGCTTAAATAAACATATTCACAGAGAACAGGGTTTCTGGGACACTCTCACACTCGACTTTATAAATGATGCAACAATTGGCAAACGTGCTTCGAATCAGATTCACCAGATTGCCAGCTACCAACCGAGTGATAATGAGCCCATGACTTCTCAGCAATCATCGTCCAATTCGTTTTAGGTCGTGTTGTTTTTTTTTATTTCTCATTCTCATTCTTTCCCGCCCAGGTTGATCAGGTAGGCTACTTCCACATTAGGAGCCTACTTCCCAGACCATAATTGACTTTTTGAAGATACCGTGGAAATCCTTTCGTCATTCCCTTGTTCCCTTTGCGAAGGATACACTCTTGGTTCGGTAAAATTTGATTGTCTTGAAAAATTCTCGCCGACTATGATTTGTTTTGTTAAAAACACGTAGACACTGGAAATGTTATTCTTTTCAACAAACATCGAACTACCAGAGAGAGAGACTCAGCGTTTACACTAAACAACGCGTCATGGTGGGAAAATACATTCGCAGCGCAGCCCATCGGTCAGGTATGTGTCCTTAAGATTGACACACATGTTTATTATTAAGGCGTGCAGCGCACTGGTGAGTGACTTTGCACAGTTCCACTGATTCTGAATTGGCAAGTATCGGCCCACCTGTTGGATTTGTGTAACACTCAATGGTGATTGTGCGTGTATTATCGGCTCTGCGCACGGGATTTCCAGCGCAATCTCAAACATATGGAGACGATGTGTTACACCTTAAAAACGGAATAACCCTGAGAGCAGCGAAGGAAATTCCTCATCTTCTCTCACGATCTGCATTTCTCACGATCTGTTTACTAACAAACTCTGATGGGATTTTAAGGATGTGATTAAGAAGGTCCGTGTCAATTGTAAAGTGCATTCGTGAACATTGTTTCGAGGGCAGACACATTCACAAAAGGGACGCTACGACGGTTGCAAATTTGTTGTGTTCGACATGGGATTCAAAACTAACGAGGGATCCAAAATGTGCTCTTTCCTTTGATAAATTTCAGTACACAATTCGTTTAGAGAACTATTGAAGCACTTACCACATTGACAAAGTCCTGAAATGTTACGTATCCGGGTCCATCAGGTACTTTTACTTTCATGGCTCTTTCGAACAAAAGCTCACGTTTATTCATAGGCACTTGTGACAAAAATTCTGGGGACTTTAGAGCTGCTATGAAGTCATCGACGGGAATCTCACCGAAGCCCTCTGGATCGAACTAAAAATATCAGAGAAAACAGATTAACCAAAATCAGAATGAATAAATTGCGTTTTTGGTCTATTATCTAAAATTTAGTTGGGAATTGTGTTTTTTTTTTGTTCTACTCTTGAATTTTGTGAAGTCTTATGGACAAGGAAACTTCGTCTTGGATCAGGTTTGCCTATTTTACACGTTAAGGTCTAACATTTTTGAGGGCATTGTTTACCGCTTTGAATATTATCATAATGAACTTGTCTGGAGACCAATGATGTTGTGTTCTTTGTACGTGTATATTGATGAACTACAGCCACTTGACAGAAATATGATCATGCACTTAAGGAATACAACGGATATATGGGTGGAGGTGAACTAACTGTGATTCTCACGAGTTCAAGGGAGCGACTTCGAAAAGCGAAGTTTGAGAAGATTTTTTCTGGTCAGTTTCTTGTTTCTTCTGAGTTAACCACGATCATCCATAAAAACTGGAAAGTATTAAAGTGTTGTCAAGCTCTTATCACGAAATAGCGCGTCAGCGTCTGTTTGTTTAGTGAATCCAAAGAAGCACATATTTAAAAAAAAATAATTTTCCTAAATTGCTGTAATATGTTGCAATTTTTGTACATTTTACTTCACTTGAATGAGCATACAATAGATAAAACATATTAAATCGATCACACTCGCCCCAAACTGATGGAGAAAAAGAGACACAGTCGTAGGTCCGCATGATGGTCTTTAGAGCCTATGATCGCACGGAAATTGACGTGCCTGCCTGGCACCATTTGCAGTGGTTTATGTTGTGTACATACAGTGGCTCACAATGAAAATGGCCAATATCAACTTTTCTCCAAAACGTTAGTCCTAAAGGGCATTACTTTCATCCGCAAATAAAAACTTGTTCAAAAATGAAAAATATTTCGAATTTTAATCGAACCTTTCTGTTCTTCTGGAACAGTAATGCAAAGAGGTGGAGAAAGCTTTTTGCATTTTTACAGTGAGATGATTTTTGTTATCTCATTTTATTTTGTTGGTGTTGTAATTGATGATGTGTTGCATCGTTTTATCTGTAGAGTGAGATTTCGACTGTTACGTTTCTTTTTTGTGTTGTAGTTGAATTGTTTTTTTTTTTTGTTTAATATTGTTTGAATTTGATATAAGAACTGTCTTATTAACATGTTTTATTTTACTTCGCCTCATTCTATGCAAGATTAGTACAGCATTTGCACAAATCTAATAAATATTGACTGAAACGGGCCATTTTCATAGTGAGCCACTGTGTGTAATTAATATGTAATTAATAATTAGAAATACAAGAACACACGAGTGCTTAAATTCCGAGATTCCCTTTTGTAGGCAATAAAGCAGAACTTCTGTGCTTCTTGCTTCTTTCAAATGTCTATGGACTCAATTCCTAGGAGTTAATTAGTAAATTGAAACAATGCTACAGTCATTTGGTCCTGTGTATGCATCTGATAATAAGTACATATCCCGATTCAAAGGAATTTCCTGATTCTTTCCTTTTTGATTTGTCTTAAATAGACGAAGACGAAGTCGACTTGATTTTCGCTACGTCCACACTTCTGTAGATACAAATCGCGTATTCATCATACTGGTTGTTTAGTAGTCGTTGTCTAGTGATAACTTGTAGGTTCCCCGTCATTACTACATTTAGCTCTGTTTATGAATAGGAATTTCGTGCTGTTAAG
Source organism: Eristalis intricaria (assembly GCA_964034865.1). NCBI lineage: Eukaryota > Metazoa > Arthropoda > Insecta > Diptera > Syrphidae > Eristalis > Eristalis intricaria. Next base: position 87,671,951 of record OZ035875.1, on the reverse strand, counting down.
ATTGAACTCAAAGTTTCTTTCAACACTGAACCAGGGGAATCAAGTTATCTCGTAGTTTCTTATCATGACTGGCATAGAACGAAACTACATCTATCTATTACGAACAAGTCACTCTTTCTCCGGCGGCTTAAAGCACTTGTGGCTGAGTTCTTCCGAAGGAGCTAGTCAATAATTTAAGACCTGTTGAATACTTTACTATGTTTCGATAAATAGATTTAAACAGGAATTTACCTAATCTGTTTGCTGTCTTTTATCAGTTGAAAATATGTATACATTTTGTTACCTTAATAAATAGAAAATTAGTGTTCGTTTATACAGATGTATGTAACCCTTAATTACTAAAATATATATCAAACCGATTCTTATGATGTATTCGACTCGGGCTTAGGATCAATCAAGAATAGCTATTAGCCTCACATGTCATGTAAATAGCAGACATAACTGGAAATATATGGATATGGAATCCTCCTGCTTTAAGACCCTTTGAAAGCATTAGTTGATAAAGATATGTCTTGATCTTGTAAGATTACAAAAATACAGTGCAGGATTATTGCAACACTCGATTATTGCAACTAATGGAATGGACGATTAGTTGATTAGTCGATTTTCGCAAACAAAAATTACAAAAATACAGTGCAGGATTATTGCAACACTCGATTATTGCAACTAATGGAATGGACGATTAGTTGATTTCGATTTCGTAACAGCGGTAGAGAACTGTTGACGAATAAATCGTCTAGACAGTTACGTGCTGAAATGAAATACTATAGAAACGTCCAACTTCACAGCTGATTGTCCCTTTGTCTACCGACGAGTTTGAGTGAATTTTTGACGGTTATTCACGAAATACTACTTGTCGCTCCTTTTTTTTCATGAAAAGAGTTAAAAGCGACTACCACCACTAAACATTGAAAAAAGTTATTTGAACTCCTAATCATTGGGAGGAGGAAGACTGCGTTCCTTTGCTTTTAATTCGGGATCAAATTTTGTCAGAAGATCTGATATTATGATACGGGCAGCAACGACATCTGATCTGGATCTCTGAAGATCTAACAAAACGTAGAAGCCAAAGAAGAAGAGGTTTCCGATGATGGTGCGGAAGTAGAAGTTATTGACATACAGCTCAAAGTGAAATTAGAAGCCGTAATAAAATGATTTACCATATTCTTGTAGTAAATATGCGGGATAAGACTGATGCCAAGCGATTTTTGCAAAGATCTGTTCGATTATTGCAACAGGCCATGTCTTAATTAGTTGCAATAATCGGAATTGCAATTTATGTACAATCTATTAAACGCTTGATGATGATTATAGGATTTAAGGAAATATAGAGCATAAGTTTGACATCATTTTTTCAACGAGACTGTGGTTAGTTATGTAAACGCAATTCGGGACACTACTAATGACCAAGAGGCTTATTAACAAGTTTTTGACCTATTGCGGATACACCACGTGAACAATTAATATGATCTATTTAGGAATACATACTGTATGTCTGAAGCATATGTACATAGCTTTTGATGTAAACAAATCACATGGATGGCTGACCATTGAATAGGGAACTTATGTGTATGGCCTTAAATGGATCACACATGGATCAAGAACTGATGGAAAAACAGGATTAGACCATATCACAGAGAAGAATTCAGGAAACAGACAGTAAGTAACCTGGAATGGCATGAAGCAGACCAAAAAAGTCTTGGCTCAATATAATCGAAAGAGGTTTGAGACATGTAGCAAGATGAACAAGAACAACAACCGTATCCTAATAGGCTTCCTTAAAGGGCACTGCAGAGGAGCACCTAAGGAAAATAGGATCATCAATACGAGCAACTGGGCGAACAGAGAAGGCGATCTATGGTGTCCTATATGTATTCGCCCTCATCTCTAGAACTTCTACATAAATCAATGTCTACAGTTCAGCCTGTCTATACCACAGGGATGATTTTTAAAACACCTGAGTGTCCTGACTAAGGGCCGGTCAGTGGCTGAACAGAGTGTGCCTAGTAATGATGCCTTAATGCCTTCAGACTTAATGCACCAAAGTGCCTGCTTTAATTTGTAAACATTAGACGGCAAATTCAGTTAGGAGGCCTAACATGTAAAAATGTCCGTCCCCCTGATAGGTTATCTATTCTAGTATGCTAATGTTCCAGGTAAATGAACTCCTCAATACTAGTTCCACAATCAGTTAGAAGGTGACTAAAGATAAAACAATAGCATTTCCTTTAAACTTGGCCAACATATCCACCCAAAATCGAAATTTCATACTAAATCTGTCATTAAGACTTGTATGAAGTATACCACAAAAAATTTATAAGCATCGGTGGTTCAGTGGTAGAATGCTCGCCTGCCACGCGGGCGGCCCGGGTTCGATTCCCGGCCGATGCAATTAATTTTTTTTTTTTCATCTCGTTTCTCATTTTTGCTACTCACCATGTCAAATAAAAGCTTCCATTTCTGCAAAGATAACAAAGGTTCATAAGTACACACTCAATTCATTTAAATCTCGCACTCACATCTCGAAGGAGTTCCCTTCGCAGTTCAGCCTCATCGAACTCCGAGTTGAGATCTGTATGGTCCGTGTCGTACACTCCATCGTTAACGCACTAAGAGTATGCAACACAATAAGATATTTTTCAGTGTTACAAATTATATGATAGTACCTGAGATAGTGTTCCAATAGAGACAAACGATCCAGCTATCGTCGATATATGCTCCACTTCAACTGGCAGTGTTTCCTGTTGGCTGGTACTTGTGTTCTGATTCTGATTATCGGTGCCACGCGAACTGCACCGATCAAATCCTGTCCACATTCTTACCGTCGGACTATCTTGTTGGTGATTTTAACTTTTCCATTCAAATTGAATGTGTGAACTGCAAATGTCACGTTCCCAGTATAATGAAAACTTCGTTAACTCTCGGTACACATTGTGAGCAAGGCAAGGACAAAAAGTGTGGTTTGTAATTGTTTCGGACGGTGGTTGAAATTGAATATTATATTTATCCTGAAAGTATGCAATGAAATTATTTTGAGATATATACTTGATTTGGTTGGCGAGTATTAATGCTAACTAAATGGAGTTGCGTGGCTGGGAGCGGGTACTTTTGGTGCCAACGTCTCAGGTTCGATTCCCAGTACTGTCACTCAACCATAGCACTAAATTCGCGCCTCTGACATGTTTTAGGGAACTACTTTGAAGTAATTTCCTCATGAAAGGGGCCAGAAAAAACATCCCGATTAATCATAGATTATGTCCTTTGATGACTTTCGTCTATTTCATGCTCGGGAAACACTTTTTGAATTACTCAAGAAGCCTGGAAGAGGCTTTTTAAACACTAGCACTAGGACAAATTTCTTAAAACACGAATCACTAGGTTCACAGTATTTTAGTCTCAACTGGAGTTTACGCAATCAATGCTTGAAGCGGAGAGACTTCAGCCACACTGAAAAGATATCAACAAATGCCCAATTCTAAACAGCCTTGAGTTCAATATAGACTGCATTCCTCATGCGTCTCATGAAAAACATCAAATGGATTCTCCCTACCTAAATAAATTACCACAGTTATCATAAATAATGCACATCCATTCATTTAACACGGTCCACTGTAACTGAATTTTAATGAAAAGCGAAGTGGACTTTAATTCGCCCACAAAACATTACTGCTAAAGTAATCGTAAGTTTAGTAGTTTTATGTGACCATAATGCGTCCAATTGACATTTAGGACAAAATAAATTTACACACTTGCACACAAAATTTGTGAACACTACGAAAGTGGTGGACTAATACGTTAAATTATTCAAACAGTGTCAAATAAATGATTGTACTCCAGAGCAAAGTTTATTTATTTGTCTGCACTTGTGAACGAGGTAACGCAGAAACAGATGAATGGGTAGAGGATGCACATGAACGAGTTTGTGTTGACAATTCAGCGTCAATAATTTTGCCACTGGCATTTGTACGTCAACTCTTGATGGAGAATTTGCAGTTAGCATACTGTGGGACATAGCAGAGACTATAATTTCACCAATGAAAGTGGTTCGTTTGAAATTTGCCAGATGGAGAAGGATGTATGTATTCTGCAGTGATGTTGTCTTAGTTATTCAGTTAAGAATACCAAGCCAACATTTCAAAGTAAACTCAACCGTCCTTCCATTTGAAGCAAGGTAGTATGAAAAGGAGACGACTGACGTCGGGGCCTAGCCTGTATGTAACTGCATTTCATCAGAGAAATTAAATTCTGCTCAATCTGCAACCTAAATACGGTCATATGTATGTACCTGACTATATTAGGAAGGAAGTGGTAGCTTTATATACAAACAGGAAAATTCTTCGCCCCAAGTAGGGTATCCAACCGGAAATTGTCCATGGCATATGCAATGGAATTGGAAGACATTGCCTTTCCAGGTGGACAGCAGTATAGACTAAACAAAATCTAAGTAAGATTGACAGAATCCGAAGACCTGGCTGTAACTGCATCACGGACGAATGAGGATCCGCATCGTCGCTTGCTGCCTCATCTACGACACTGCTGTTACATTTGCTTGGGATGGGTGAAAAATGTAAACTCAAAGGTATTTGAATTTGGGGACAGTATTGGAATGACTGTCGTTCGCATCTTCCGACGGATACTTGTCCTCAAGAAACAACAGACAACATTGAAATCTTGGACAGAGCATCACAATGCGCAGCTATAACGCCGAGGTAGTCAAGGCCTGGGCTCCGCGGTAAGTACACTGTATTAACAATATCAGTACCGAGATCAAATGCAGAGTAAATTTTGCCAAAATCTATTTCTATGGTTTCAATCGGCAATTGGGTAATAGATCCAACTTTTGAAGGATCAAACTGACTTTATATCCTATGACCTTGATCGTCAACAGGCATGGCAAATCTCAAAAGCGGATGGGGAATTCCTTGGTCCTTCGAGAGGAAAGTTCTGCGACTGACAGTGACATGAGCCTAGTCAGACGTCTACGGATCCAAGAGCGTATGGACAACTCCGCTCCGGTCCGAGGAGTCTTCGACTTCCCATAGGTTCGGGACAACGCAACAAATGTCCCCGGCGTTTAAGGTGGCGCACCCAGGTGGATAAGGATCTCAATCAATTTGGCGTGCGGCACTGGGGGCAGATCGACAGATATTGTGCTAGTTGGAGTGGATTGTTGATTAAAGTTCAGGTCCACTCTGGACTGTAGGGCCAAATAAAGGTGAAGAGCCAGTCACAATAGCTTGAGGGGCGCGTAGTTATGTTACAGAGGATTAGACTTTCCGTTAAATAAAATAAAACGCATTGGGAGTCTATCACTTGGGCAATCTGGAAACGACTTATGCTGCCAAAAATGAACCTGGGCGCCAAACGAAGGGCTTGAACAGGGCTCCCATTTGGCTCGGGCCCGCTCTGGAGAAAGGTAGAACCACAACAGTCAATCCTCATCGCATTTCACCGAATTTGTTTTGCTTCAAACCGAAGATACGGTGGCATGTCGATGTAGAGTGTGGATTGAAGACGATGAATGATCGGAAATTGATCCAATGGCAGAAAAGAGCGTAGCTAGAATTTAACAAGAATATTACATAATTGGCAAGTATAATTTGAAGATGACAGAATTTGAAGAGTAACGTTGGCAACAGCTAATCAAGAATTGAAGAAACTTAGTGCACACATTGGTGGACACTACAAATGCTCGTGGATTGTAATTCATGAGTTCCGTGTTCAAGTAGTACGGGGAATGTGAGTCTCAGTTCATCCGGAAGCAGGCTTAAAGAGTGATCTGACGAGCATTTCTGACGTGAGGAGAATAAATATACAAATGATTTGCCCACTTTCCCACATGTGCATTGTTTGTTAAAAGAGCGCTGAAAAAACACAAGAAAGACGCTATGAGTATAATGGCTCTCTATTGGATTCTTTCTAGTTGGGCGGTCTTGGGGGCACTAGACCAGCGTTTCTGGGTTTCGATTTCACGCCGATATTGGAAAATGGCTGATGCATTGCTGAAGAAAGATAATAATGCAATTTTAGAAGCAGTACATCTTTTCTAAACCGAAGAACAACTGGATGGCACATTTAGTAGAGTACCTGCTCCTGGTTAGCGGGATCCCCGGTTCGAATCCGAGTGAAAGCAAAGTTAAAACGCTTTTATCTGGTTTTCAAATCTGGTCCAGTCACCATTTGTCGTTGGGATCAAATTAACGGCACTATCACTGGAGTGACCTATCGGTGGTAGTAGTCTGACTGTGGGTGTCACAATGGACCAATATGGTCTAAGTGTGCTGGTGAATGCACTAGCAGCCCGCCTACCTAACCTAATCTTTCTAAACCGATTGATTACACACTGTCAAGGTCGAAAGTCAATCTACTTAACATCCGCTGCCGCTGGACAAAGTTCAACTTTATGGATGTATCCATAAAGGCATCCATTAATACTCGTATTACCATCATCAGAGTCTTCAATAGAAATTGTTGATAGTTTTCCTTAAGGTACCATCGTGTTGAAGCGAATGGTTTGTGACGTTCGTGTGATGAGACAGACTGAACTGTCAACTTACCATTACCTGGTGTTGTCTACGCTGTACCTCACTGATAAAGTACCTCTTCTGCCAAGATGAAAACCTAGACTGGTTATGCGCATACATTGAGAGAAACTGCAGAACAGTGAGTTGAGGCAAAATTTTGTACGGCACAGGATTGCACGAATTCCAACTGTGCCATCGCTTTCAGAGGATGAATGGCGACAGCTGTCATTGCCTCTGCGCGGGATGTTTGTGGAGTGAAGCGGCTTGGAGTAGCGGCTGGTGGTGAGAAAAGAACTGCTTGTTTTAAAACACCCGGAGTTCAAGAAGCCATCAGAGAAAAGAAGAAGACCCGCAGAGATTGGATTCTCTTAGATGGACTCTGCTTCTCATGACCATTACACTGAGACGCGAAGAACTTGCAAATTCGCTGTGAACATCTAAAGAGCAGCCTTGGAAGGAGTTCGGTGAGTAGTTGGAAAGCGACCATAGATTTGCCGATATTGGACAACAATTCGCCGACTCAGAGGAAGGAAAGTCAACATCATTGAAGGAGGCAAATCCAAAGATGGTGCGTTGCTTCAGAATGAGGTTGACGTCTTACGCACATGAAGTGAGCACTTTTCGTAGCTGCTCCATCGCGAAAAGAGCCCGAGGGTTGGCAGACTAGAAATTTTAAGTAGGGCGGAGAAGAATCAAACAGTGGAAGAAGTCATTTTGGCGACAAATTCGCTAAAAGTTGGCAAATACGCCGGTGGTGATGTATTCCGGTTAGAAATGGTTAAGGCGGGGGAAAGAGGGAGCCTTACAGTCTCTCGTGTCATTAAGGTGACCTGGGAACGCTGTTAGACAAGTGGCGATTGGCAAACTGCGGTGATTGTCCTTTTTTTTTAAGAAGGCACGAAAGACCCCACCATCACTACTTCCTAGACGGGCCTTGAATGCGATTCCACCAGGTAGGCGACCACAGCATGCAGGCCCAGGATGAGGTGCTTGGAACAAGTCCATAAACTCACGTGGTTAAGCTTGGGCGTAACTCCTGATGACGTAGAGTCGATGGCGGCAGATCGAGTTGCCTGGAGATCTCTCTTGCGTACTTTACCCCGCGAGCCCTTTAGTGGATCATGTGGGTCAGAAGGTGATGATTAGGATGGATGTTGTATGTCTTCACCGAATGGAAACCGAAAATAAACTGAAAAGTAATTTCGGAAATTGGCAAAGTTCAAAGTGATGTGACATACATTAGACAGCATGCACGTTAAACAGGATGTTCTAAGCACCAACACAACATCATCTTGTTTACTTCCTGATTTTTCACACACATTAACTTAATCCAATTCGTAAACACGACATGCCCACAATCCTCATTCACGCCACCAGAGTAATTGCCTCGGTTATACCTAACCCAACTTATTTTCATGGTGTAACGTCACATCAGCACAAATTTAGCGCACAAAATAGTGATGACGTTATTCATGTCATCCAAAAATATAAACAAACCCACAAAACAAACACATAAGCACCTTCAGCAGCCATCTCTCAAGAATGTTAGTCACATGGGCCTTCCTTAAAAGGTTATTGATCTCCCAGACATGACTAAGGGCAACAACAAAACCATTTCAAGTTTAGGCAACGAGAGCAAGTCAAAGCCATTACTTCAGTGACATCGACGACGGTGTGCTCTCCAAGAACACACAGCGATACCCTCACACGTGACTCAGCTGGCAGGAGCCATTGCCAACGTCCTCTGGCGAACGTTGTTTTACACCCTCCCACGGGTGGACCACCCCACCCGCTCAAACACCCTTGAATAATTGACGGAAGACGGAGGCAAAAACGATACAAGCATAATCACACTCTCGCAGTGTTGTTGCGATATTCAGAAATTCCATCTGGCGCAGAATCCCAACAATTACTATCGCTGAATGGGGGATGAATGTCGTTGCCACACGCACCATTGAAATGGTTTACACAATTTAATGGATAATTTTTATTACTCCCTACTAGTACGTTAGGTGCTGAGAGTTTAAAACAATCACAATCGGCAGTAAAAAAATCAATAAATCACATCACTTTCACAAATCAGAGGCGCCTCGTGCAGTCACAGCCACAGGCTGGCCAACACAATGCGGTTGCCGACCAAAACAGAACCCGGATTGCCGCAGTTGTCGCGGTTTCCACGGCGCCGCATCCGCAAGCACTTAGCAGAATTAACAAAAAAAACCATTTGTTTAACATTTACCAGCACTATTTATGATGAAACCGAACTGATTTCCCGACTGTTTAATCTCCATTCACCGGTAGCAGGACCAAACGCGTGGAACACCCCCAAACGAGTTCGCGGCAAAATGACAACTACTGCCCTCTCACGCAAACAGGGTTGTCGCAGCGACTTCACGTACGAAGGGTTGAATGAACATGAATGTGAGGGGTGAATGGTGGTGAATGAAACGGGACAAGACGGGCCATAGTGTTTACCACCGAATTTGCTCTCGGCCTTGTGGGTGGGTGCTGGGTGGTACATGCGCAGAAGCCAAGAGGCACGCGGCATCCATTAGTGTTCTCTCTAGAGAGTTAGTCCATTGAAATGCGACCAAGGTTCTCCCCACCCACCCCATGCTAGACCATTCGATACGGTTCCGATGCATTAGACCCGAGTTGCTGCACATGCTGCATAATTTAACGGTTTTGTTATGCGATTTTTGCGTTTTGTTTAGCTTTTCTTTGTTACCGATTTATGTTATTTTTTTGCTTGTTTTTGCTTTCTGTTAATGTTTCTACTGATTGAGGGTAGTTTTTGCGTCTGCTTTGGGATTTCATAATTGGAAGTCGGTGCTGCGTTGTAAATTGTCGCGCTTGTATTGCAAAAATGCAGCGATATTCACACAACCGTACATTCAAAAGTGTCTGAGACGAACTGCATGCATGCTCGATGGCTTATTGCGAATATTTAGAATTCAGAATTTTTTATTAGACTTTATGCGAATGACACAATTTTCTTCCAGGTTCGCATTAGTCAATTGTCGTGTCAACTACTGAGTGAATATTTACTTTTAAATATTATTACTACAGTACGAACTCGATTAACGCAACATCGATTTTCGCAACACAAATAACACGCTTTGGTTGACTCTGTAAGTGCAATTTTCAAAAAAGATACCGACCTCGATTTGTACAACTTCTTGTGTTTCATTGTTTCAACATAGGTCTTTAAATTCATTTGTGTCTGCTTGCATGTTGCTGTCGTTATTTTACATTTAGATTTCTTCGATCCAGACAAATTAGTTTGCATGTGTGTGCACTCAAGTGATCGGAAACGATATAGTTTCTAAGAGAGTGTGTTCCATCAGATGAACTGCTCCCTCATTAGTTCGGAAAATACACTTAACATGGGTGTCACAAAAAAAGAAAATAATTAAATGATCTATTAAAAAGAGAATTGAAATCTTATCGGAAGTGGATAAAGATGTGTAAGTGAACTAACTTTGATTAAAAAAAAATGTCCATATCAAACCAAATAAAGGCCAAATAGAAACGCTTTGAGACTATTAATGGCTAAAGCGTAATCTGGAATAGAAAAACGTGCAATTCGGTTTTAAGGCTTTTGAATACACTCAGATAGAAAATGCTTTGTATGGGTCGAAAGCGAAGAGCTAAATATATTTCAATTTCTAATGACATTATTTAAACAAAGGCAGTCGAATTGCACAGCAAAATTAGGGGAAAATCATAACCATCAAAACTTAAAAAGTTATTGCAACTGCGCTGATTTCTATTAGTTGCGTAAATCGAGTGCGTACTGTATATGTTTGTACATGAGCATACAGAAAGCATCGAATACTCAAATTGCTGACAAATTTGTTCAGAAATATTCTTGCTCAATAGGTATTCTTTTTTAGATTAGGATAGGTACGTTGCTTGACGTGGTGGGGCCGCGCCTGTCGTCCTACTCGTTTGATCCTCCTGATTTTGTGAAAAGAAAATTTGCTTATGGCAAATTGCAAAGTGCCTATAATTGCTTTTAGAAACTTAAACAATCATCAGGCTAAAGATGTCTTTTCCGGTTGAGTATCTCAGAAACCCCAAGTAAATTCTATCCCGCCTGTCCACACATCGAAGAAGATTGGAGGTAGAGTCAAAAAGCCATCAAAGAAGCTCAAGAGAAGCCCCTTCATTGACATCGGGACATATTCTTGAGCTCTATGATGCGGAAAAAAAGGGTAGATAAAGACCTTCTAAAAAGTAATATGGTGGCCACAAGATCACCATATCGCACAGGGCAGATGGAGGAATGCTGTTTGAACTCTCTCCAACTTATTCCTTAAGAACTCGATTCCCCTTCAAATGCTCTCCGCTACGTTTACCTACGCAGTTCGGCCTGCCTGGGTAAGCGGATTGCTCATGGCGTACTTCGCAGTTGTCTTCGCGCCATAGGGGGTTTCCAATAAACTGCCACTTTCTCCTAGGTATTTAGGTTCCGAAAGCTTTCTCAGGTACAATTCCTCGTTTCTTAAAGATCTGTTTACGAAAGACTACAGCTTTCGTGCGGTACCGATTTCACGGTGGAGCGGAACAGTGACAGCTTGGTTCTCAAGGTGATCACATTGCTTTTTCAGATCGTGGATAGCATTCCGAACGCAGCCATATCCTCCACATCCAATTCGGTGCCACCATGCAAGACCACAGTTCCTAAATATATAAAGCTGCTGACTTTTTCAACTTCCAGTCCGACAATATTTGGTTGTTCTCGATTGTCAGAAATGCTAAGGGCTTTAGTTTTCACTTTATTTATTTTGAGTAACACTTTGTTTGCCTCAGCTTCTAAATTTTGGCCCGTCAACTTAATAGACAAACATCATCACTGAAGTCTAGGTGTTTAAGAAAGTTGCTATAGTCCATCGAATGCCACAATTCCCGTCCGCCAGTGTTGCACATTAGTGGCGACATTATGCACCCTTGACGAACTCCACTTAACACCTCAAACTCCTCTGACAACTTACAGTTGTATAAGACGTGACAACTACCACCTTCATATGTAGCCTTTATAATAGCTATGAGTTTCTCTGGAAAGCCTCTTTCGCGCATGGTCGACTAGATTGCATCTCGATTCAAGATATCGAAAGCCTTCTCGAAGTCGATGAACAATAGATGTAGCGGATACCTATTCCTCATTTAATACTAAATTATTTAGAATACTGCGGGATGAATTCCAGTTTCCATTTTTTTTTTTTTTTTTTTTTCATCAAGTTATCCTTTTTCGGAAGCTTAATTATCATCTCCAGTGCCTATTCTTTTGGCCTTCTTCAACCATATTCATATCGATGAACAACTCACAGAGTCAATAGTTGTGTTTTCACTTTAAGTCTCCTTGCAGAGTGGACCAAATATCGACCACAGCATTTTTTCATTCGATCGGTAGAAAAAATTCTGTCCCCCGTCGAACCTTCGTTCAAATGGCAAGAAGGGAAGGCATAGTGAATTTAGTCATTTTTGTCTGGTAAGGGTCTAGTCTGGCCCAAAGCGATTTGGTATATACTACATAAAAATAATACTTGTCCATTGTAGCACATTGTCCAAGACGTGATTTTTCCCTACAAATCTGTCCTCTGGGAATATCCGAAATTATGCTGAAAGTCCACGGGTTTTTCATGATTTCAACCATTTTTATTATATTGCATATTTCCAGGCGTGTCTAAAAATACATACTAAGCAATTGTAAGTCACGTTGCTCGATGTTTAGATGTGTTTTAAAAATCAACTGTTTCACTACCTATCCAGTTGCAGAATTCAGTTTTGTGAACATGTAACTGATTCTGGACGGTTACCCTTCGTCGATGAACACAAGTTTCAATTGATCATGCCTCATGATCGATTTTTCGTCCACCAGCAGTTGAAATACTTGACATAAATTTATTGTATTCTTTTAAATACGTGTACGTGTACTCGTCGATTCAACGAGGAGTAGTCTTAGCGTGTGTAAAATAAGTCTAACCGTGAAGGATTGATTTGAAGCAGATTCCCCTTAAAGAAATGCTTTTACCATGGTGGAATAGCCGATTCATATAACCCAGGTCGACGGAACCACGAATAAGGCAACAAATCAACCTGCAAAATTTCCACTCCACAAATATGAAACAAAATCAGAAAAGATAGTCACCTGAGCCCTAGGCTTGTTTATCATCGAATTGTTTACATTTATACATTTTTGATATCAATCGAGTCAGGTCGAAAAATTGTTTGTGGGAAAAATAATTTATATAACATTTTGCTTTCATAAATAATTACGAGTATGCCTGAAAACAAAAAGAAAAGCGAACATCAAATTCAAATTGAAAAAACAAACAAGAAAAATTATGAAGAAAATGGAAGCAATGACGATTCATCAATTGAAGATGATGGAGAATATGAAGATCCCCCAAGGCAAAGCAAACCAAAGGTATCCGAAAAACAAAACTACAAAAAATATGAAGATATACTGACATTAATTTTTAGATCGATGCGTTACAGCTAAAGGATCAAAGGGATATGTGTTCCGGAGGAAATAGACGCCGACGACGTTTTGATCGGCGTCCCGAACGACGTTCTCAAAAAGAGTCACGGTCCTCTCGTTCTAGGAGAAGCAGATCCCGATCAAGGCGTCGTGGTCGTCGGTAGTCCATTGTTTGGTTTTAATGTAATAAATTTGGGGTTGTTAAATTGGTATTCATTTTGTTTTTTTATTTTTCTGGGAGTCTTATTTAGCTGTGATATATATTTGTTGTATAAATCTGGAAACATCAGTCTCGAACTCGGATACATATGAGCTTATAGGTGATTTCAGGAAGTCGGCCGACTACGTAGACTGCAATCTTTCAGATAAAGAGATTGAAATGCCCGTTTGACATTCTTTCTATGGAACATGGGGTGTGTTCGATCTCTGTTGTGGTGGAAGGCAGTGGAGAAGAAATATACTCTCACACAGCTTACCAAAGTACAAAGATCAGCCTGCTTAAGTATAACAGGTTGTCTGAGAAAAACCCCGACGGCTGCGTTTGATGCTATCCCCTTCCTCCCTCCTGTCAACTTATTCTGCAGCACCAGTGCAGCCTCCTCGGCCCTGAGGCACAGAGAGGCGGTATTTTTGAAGGAGGAAACATACGACCACGATGTCATACTACCAAGTTGAAAAGCAGCGCAGAACATAGGGCAAACCGATTACCTTCCACGAACCTCGGCTCCGGAAAAGAATTTCTTTCAACGATTTCCGGACCGGGATCAATGGCAGGAACGTGTGTCGACACCAGAAGGGTAGATCGCACTGTACACCGATGGCTCAAAGACGAGCTCTGGTTCAGGGGCAGGGATCTTGTGTGACCTCTTCGAAAAGTCGCTAGCACTAAAGAAAGTTTTTCAAGCTAAAGTGGCTCGGTGACACTCTGTTGCATACCGAGGCATACGTGAATCCAAGATAATGAATGTTTGGACAGTCTCCCGAAGAAGGGCTCGGACCTGGGGTAATTCTGGCAATCCCGTACGCGCATATGCCACACAGCTCCATAAAGATGACGAAGCCCCAAATACAACCAGTACTCACTGGCTCAGCCTGAACAGTGCAGTCCCAGCAAGGGCCCTATGGCTGAGGCGGAACAAGAAGACATCAGCATCATTGATCGGTTTTAATCGCATAGATGTACGTACGCTGATTGAAGTCCTTACCAGAGACTGTCCTATAGTTACACATGCATTACAACTGAACATACCGCACACCGATTTTTGCACAAGCTGCAGAGACGAGGAAGAAATAGAATCTATCCATCATCTGCTCTGCAAATGTCCAGCCTTACCAACGAAAGAAGGTATTTTCTAGGCAAATATTTCTCCTCTGATCTGGAGGACCTAAGCGATATTGGCTGCGGACAGTAGGCCGTCACCTACCTAACTTTTTTGGGGGATCGTTCATTTGCGAATTTGACGTATAAGAGGTTGTAATACTCTGCTCTGCAGTGTAAGACCCACGAAACTGCATTCACTACGACACAATATACTTTTCGCCTCTGGGTTCCGTCTATCCCACCACGTCGCATCAGTTCTTGTTACTTTAGGTTAGGTTCGTGGGTTGACGCGGTGGGAAAAGTTAGAGTAGTTCTAACATTTTCGTTTTGGTTAATCTGAAATGTTCCCAATTTTTACACAACACATAAGAATAGTTGGACAACGTCCGACATGAGTGGATTGGGTTAGAAATAGAAGCGCCGATTAATAATCCCAGCTAACTTCTCACATCCCTGTCCACGTGAAACTCTATAACCTTGATATGCATCCGCTATTAAGCGTGCATCACATAACGCATGAGCTCTTCTTCCTGCACAACATGATCGACGCCAGCAAAAAATACCATCTCCTGAATTAAATCAGTCCATGTCCTCGTTAAAGTCTCCCGTTGAAAATGGGACTATAATCGGTTCTAAGATAAGTTTAACTGTGTGCATTACACGTCCCCAAGCACAGTTATCTGTTTCTCTAACTACAGTCGGTATAATGAATGCGAATGTTGTAAGGATGAGTAACTAAAGAATCCACCGCAATTATATGTCAGTGCACGTTTCCTCTTCACGTCGTTCCTATGTCGAATTTGCTTATCATAACCCTATTGTCCTCCCAGTTGGATTGGTATACAGCATGACATGGTTTGCCTTACGATGGAATCGCCTTCGCGCCTTAACCTGTGACCTAACGTCATCACTCCCTTACCTTCCTCAATACCTGTTTGTACAGCGAAAACAAATACAGCGGCCACAGAATTACATCAAATATAACAAAGGACAATCATTAGGCACAGAAACAACTCCTCACGTTTATTTAAAATGATTTATTTATTTATGTTATATTTGTATCTTTAGCGAGCACTCTTTCAAGTGCTCGGTTCCGGACTAATTCAATGACGTAAACATTAAAAAAGAAAAATTATTCATACATGAAATAAAACATAAATCGCGTAAAGTTCTCTTTCTTTACATACTTTTAGGGTTAGGCTATAATACCACAACGGAATATTATGATTAAAATACAAGACAGAAGAAACAGCAACAAGGAAGGGAATGTTGTATTCAATTGATTGTTGGTGCGTGGGCGCATGTGCGGAACTTGTAAATTTAATTCAACAACTTGCGAGAGATTACAGTTGAGAGTATGTATAGCGAAATAATGTGTTCTGCTTTTTGACTTTTCTATAATTACAATATGTTCTCCTTGTTTTCCTTGTTGTAGGCGGTTATGACGGGCGAGTTCTTGCGAGACGGTGGCCTACGGCTATTCTGTGGGGGTTTCAAACTGACCCCGTAACTGCCCTCGCGGTTTTTGCCGTTGATGTCCTTGGTCTTCTCGACGGGATTCAGCTCGATGGGTGTCGAGTTCAGCATGACCGCAGGATCTGATATATCAGCTCCGGTTTCACTATCCTGAAAAACGAATCAATTGAGATCTTGGCCTTCCATGGACGAGTGGGTAACTTACCTCGTTTATTGTCATCTCCAGGTCGGACCAATCGTTCTCCTGTCGCAACCGTTTCACAATCTGATTGTGCGGTGATGTGGATGCCAATACTCGTGGATAGGAGAATTCCCGCTTGGATGGTGTTTGACCTGAAATTGAATTAATGACGCACATAAGTTAAGGGTCACTCACAACTCGCAACTCCACTCACCAGTTGGAGCGTATGTCTGCAGTTCGTTTGTGCGGAACGCGTTCAGATCCTCCACACAATGCTTCATCTGGGTGTTGTAAATGTTTGCGTAGTCCCGTACGTTGTTCTGCAGGGATGTGGTGAGGGCTAAGTTTTGAATGTCGTGCTCCTTTAATCGCGTGTTTTCGTTCTTAACCATCGCCTGCACAACTTGGCATTCACTTGATAATCCGGCAGTAGACTTTTCTTGCATATCCTTGAGTTCTTGTTGATGTGTCTCCACCGACTTTTGTATTTGTGTGCAGTTGCTGTTCACCGATTGCTTCGCTTGTTCCAGACGTTCGACGATGACTTTGTGTGTTTCATTTTGTTGGCTTTCCAATTTTGCGACCACAGATCTGCATTTTTCCAAGCTGGTCTTCGCCTCTGTGTTGAAGGAGTTGCAGTCGTTTTGGAGATCAGCTAACGCCTTCTGACGAAGCCCACAGAATTCGTCTGCAGTGGTCTGTTCCGCAGCAAAGGAACTTTGTGTCTGGGTTTTGTTGAGCTCTAACTTGTCCGTGATTCCGGTGATGGCATCTGTTAGAGTTCCTTCTTCCACCTCCATTTGTTGCATTTGCTTTACGAATTCTGTGAGAGCATTTTGCCGACGCGTTGCTAATTCTTTTCTTGCGTTCATGTTCCCAATCAGTTGGGTAATCTCGGCGTCAAGTGATGTTCTCGATTTCTCCGCGATTCCTTGGAGGCGCTGCTTTAAGTTATCTGTGTGCGTGGATAGGCTCATTTGACTTTCGGTGATGCGCGCAGTTATCTCTTGGTTCGCCTTCTCCAAGGAAGAGTTCTGTTCCTCGAAGAATAACCTAATGCATCCAAGCTTCTGCTCCAAGTTGGTCTTTAATTCACTCTCTTTCGACTGAAGTTCTGTGAACATTTCAGTCACAGCAGTGTTGTGCTCCGAGCTTGACGAGGAGAGGACTGACAGGTGCTTTGCAACACAACCCGTCAAGGACTCAAGGGATTCCGTGTAAGCCTTGCTGACTGAGTCAATCTTTCCCATAGCTTCTGTGACGAATTTGTTTTGCAGTTTTGTACTGTTGTCGATCTCCTCTATGATTATGTCTGTGTGCGAAGTGTGATCCTTCTTTAGATTGCCCAGATTTTCATCCATCATTTCGAATGAGTCCTTCATACGATTCGTGAACTGCTCGCACACGCTTTGAATCCTCACATCGACATCTCGACGACGGTCTATGGTGTTCTGCGGAAGAAAAGAACAAATGATAATCTAAGGCACAGCGAATCATCGGGATGACTTACCAGTAACTGAACTGTGTCGTTGGTGGCAATGTCAGCGACCTCAATCAGCTTCGAAGCCTGGTCGAGCAGAATTTCCTCAGTTTTCACGTGGCTCTCCAACAGAATTTTTTTCTCCTTGTACCGTCTCTTGGTTGTGGTTAAAACCTAAACAGGAAAGAGAATAGATTATGTTAGAAAAGCCCTTGTTTAGTTGCAGCAGACAAACCTTTTTAGTAATTTGGAGTTCACCCTGAGTCTTCGTTAAGTCCTTCTCCTTCTTTATCAGCTCCTCGGTTTTCTCCACCAAATTCAAGCTCACCTCGTTGAAAAGCCTCTCCTTGCTTGCCATCTCATCCTTAAGTGCCTTGAGGAGCAACATTTTCTCATTCAGTTCTCGATTCTGCGCGTCCAACTTGTACTGCATATCGTTGTAGGTCTCTTCTGCGAGATAGATACCATTTTTGTCCCGTGCAGCCATAAGATCCCTTTTCAGCTTATCAATCTCTTCTGTGTACTCCTTGAGTACAGTCTTCTTGGTGAGCTTTTGATTCACTTCTGGACGATTCTGAATGTTTTTCGCCCGGTGAGCGTACTCGAGCGTACTAAGTGTCTCCTCTAGGTCCTTATGACCGGGCGAGATTGTGGCAATTATCGACGTTTTCGTACGACCACCAAGCGATTCTTGCAGCAGGCGAGTGAGTTTGGACTCGCGATAGGGAATGTGAGGAGTTCGTTCGACCAAAGCCGTGATAACCCTGCCCAAGGTGAGAAGAGACTGATTGATGTTCACAGTCTCTCTGGTGCGAATACCCTTCTCGTTGCCAGCTTTAGAGACATTTTCACTGCCGGCCAAATCGACAAGGTTCAGCTTTCCAATTTTCAGCATCTCCTCGCCATCGATGCCGTTCTCCTTTATGTGAACCAAAATTGAAAATACTGTGTGAGATCTGGACGACATGGCGTTCATCAATGTGGTAGCGGTTCTTCTGCGTTCCTTCCCCTTCTCAAGCAACTTGTACACATCATCTTTGCTATGAACTGGTATCTCTTCTAGGCCTTGAATGATGACGGATCCCTTTTTACTGCTATCATCGAATATACGGATTTTTGTCGAGTCCTCAGAGGCTAGCAGATCACATAACTCCTCATTGTACAGCTCCAAGTAGGATATTCGCATGGAGAACTCAAGCTCCATCATACGCAGTTCATCGAAAAGATGACTCAGCGCCCGAGGAATAATACCAACCTCAGTATCCTAAAATAATTCTTCAACTGAGAAAGGCACAAACACAAAAATTACATTCACAACTTACATCACCCCATGAAGATTTCAGCTCAGCACACTCAGTGCCTACCATGGTATGGGTCTTCCCCGTTCCGGTCTGACCATAGGCGAAAACCGTGCAATTGTATCCAGAGAGGACCTCTTCGATGAGTGGTGCGACAACAGTTTCGTACACGTCATGCTGTCTCGAATCCGGGCCAAAGGTGCGGTCGAATGTGAACTTCTTTGTTAGCTTTGTATCGGCGATATGACGAGCCACTATTTCCCGCGGTGGATGCACTTCAATAACTTCGGATGATCTAATTCCTTTTTCTCTAGCATTGAGTGGTCTAAATGAGTCAGAAATTCCTGTGATTTAATGAACAATTAGAATTAAATTGAAGGACTGTACCTAACGCGTACGTAGACTTGAATATTTTGATTTGGCTTGTTTATCCTGGTGGTTTGATTCGCGCCGCTGGAACTGTTCATTGCAGACAGTTTTCAATGTTTTCTAATGCTTCTTCGAAAGAGTTTATATTGCTATCGAAATGCTGACAAATAACACCAACGAATATATTAGTTAAGTTAATATTTTGAAAAAGATTCTGCGGGTCACAAACTAAATGCTGTCAAGTTTGAAAATGCACAGAAAAATCCGTTTGGAAAATACTGAAGTTTGATTTTGACACAATGCGATTTAGATGACATCTATCGTTGAACATTTGTGTTAGAATTAAGTGATACCAAACTTCTTGAACAAAATGGTGGTAGTTTGAAAAATTAAGTCAGGAATGTTTTTTTGTAACAAGATTCAAGATGAATGCTGATAATAAATTGGCAAAAAGGTTAATGAATCATTTAAATAACTAATTTACATTGTACCCTTGTCAGTGTCTAAGGGACGATTAGCTGGACGACAAATAGATGCCTAGCTTTCACACACGAAAAATGTTCGACAGACTTCAAACGTACAAGCCCATCATCATGCCCATCATGCTGGCCCAAGAGACAGAATGTTTTGCCTACTATGCCAAGTGTACTGGCTTGTAGCATTCTCTATTACGTGTCTGATAAGTAGTCTCCAGATAAACTATGCCCGATTCATGAACATGATGCGGAAAAATATAGTGGAGATAAAAAGACCCTGGCCATACAAACATCGTGTCGGAGAATCTCAATTTTTGTATCTGTGCAAAAGTTTGACATAAGATTTGACGTTTTCGTATACAAGCACAATTTGATTGGAATGGAGTGGTGGAAAATAAAATTAAAATTTGTAGAAGTAGGAAGTGAAAATTAAATTTGTTGGCACTCTTCTTATCTCTTTTCGTTGTTTAGCCTGTGAAAATTTCGCCCAACATTGAACCTAGCGCTGCCTTTGGCAACTTTTGTTACTAGACCAATCTTATAATGCCCGCATATTGATGTTGCTTTCCTTGTAACCAACGCCCGTGAAAAAAAAAACCAAGTGGAGACGGTGTGACCATTTGACATCAAGCACGGTTGTCAACCAAATCGTATCGACAAATCGTTGAGTGTCAACGTTGACACAACCAGCTTAATTTTTTATTTATGGTCAAGAATTACACATACTTCAGAGTGGTTTCTCTTGCAATGGTAAAGTTTGTTTTTATTTAGTGTTTTTAGTTTCATGACTTTTTCGAATATAAATTAATATTCATTGATGCTTGTATGAGAAATAATTGCATTAAATTCTTTTTATGTAATATATTGCTAACCATAAAAATCATTCAAAATTATTTAAAAGAAAAAACTCATAGTCTCGCATGATGTTCTGAATGCTTTCATGCCCCTGTTTATTTTTTCAGATTATAACATCTGTCAAAGTCCCGAAGAAGGTGTACTAAAATTTGATACAAATAGATTCAGTGGCTATCGTTTTCATATTTTCATAGTCACTCGTCGTGTTTTTATAAATATCAACAATGTCTGATGAATACGATTGTGCTTCAAGAAATAAATTGAAACTTAAAATCAATGATAGTTCAGAAAAGAAGAAAAAGAAGAAGAGCAAGGACAAGAAAAAACTCCAGCAAGCAGTGGCTTCAACCTCGGCATCAGAAGAGTACACAAAACCCCCGGAGAGAAAACTAACAAAGGCGGAACTTTCGTTTAAGCAAATGCAAGAGAAAATGGTATGTTAGCTCGAAATTAAATTTAGATTTATAGGATACTAAAATATTTATTACTTTGGCAGCAAACTAAACGAATATTGGAAAAAGCTTCTCTGACGCACAAGCAGCGTGTGGAAAAATTCAATGAACACTTGGATTCGCTGACCGAACACTTTGATATTCCCAAGGTTTCGTGGACAAAATAATTGGAGATCTGGTCCTCTTCGTGTAGCAGAATGTTCGATGTTAAACATACAGTTTACTCTACAGTTGATTTATTCCATGCGATAAGATATTGATTTATGTGTAGTTTTATTCTTAAGACGGATTTGTTCAGAATCTTTGTAACAAATTAAGTATTATACAAAACTAATAAAATACTTGTAAATACATTCAACGTTTTGCGTTGCGAATCGAGAGAATCAGAGAATTTGAAATAGATAACCGATTGAGTAATAAGTTCATGGGAATCTATTTTCAAATTGAGATAATCGGTTGAGGCGCATTTAATACGTAGCATGATTGTAATTGCAAAAGAGACGAGAGATTTGGAATATGTGGACTATTGGCAAATATCATGAGTAGTTCGACTGCATTGCGAAAGGATCAATCGCGAATATGATCAGGTTTTGACGGGAAAATCAAAGCTAGAGTCAGAAGAACGATAAATTAATAGCATTTAGAACATGTGTAGATTCAACTGATTTTTACTGATTTTGAATACGAAATCAGAGAGAGCGAGATCCCTAATAGCCTATGGTAGCAATCTTTATGTCCTATTTTCGTTTTCGTGCATTGTCAGGATTTCAATTTTGGATTCTCTCGTACGATAACAAAGAGGCAGTGGGCCTCATCATCATCTAACGCGCATGTTTGACTAAATGGGTCGAGGTGGTAAAGCACGCACGAGAGATCTGCAGGCAAATCGATCCTCTGCCATCAGCTTTAACTCATGAGATTTTGAACATGGTCCAACAACCTTCTACAGGGTCGCCTACTTGATAGAAGCGTATTCAATGCCTGCCTCGGAGTCGTGATGATGGCGAGATTCACCATGTGATCAAATCCGAGAAGCATCTGCTCAACTTTGAGTTCCTCGCGCGTTGGCCTTATACAAGAACATTCTTGTGAATCGGTAATTGACCAACGGATCTAATTCATAGCATACATATATGATGCTAAGATCATCATAGAGGATATTTTGCTATCATTATATGGTTCATATGGTTTCTGATTGCTTACAGCAAGAGACGCTAAATCTCAGCACTCATCAACTCAAATTATCTCAGATTTTCTCTTGCACGAGTTCAATTATCAGCATTCACTAAAGATTCAGTCATCCTGATCCCCTTTTGTCGTTTAGCTCAGGGTGAGTAAGTTGCTGAGGAGGTAGTTCTTGTACTGACTGACTACTGATTTAAGAACGTTCTAGTTCGATTTCGTCAACAAATGTTTCAACTTACTCCTGATTCACCTTCACATGTACCAAGCGACGCAATAAATGGACACACTTTGGATGTTTGAAAGAAGGCACATACTTCAGGGCATCACCAATACTCATCGCCAGCAAGCCTTCTTTAATTCCATGGGATGTCAGCTTTCACACTGACTCTCCTGTTGCATGTAACTGTTTATTTTGGGTGCGGTAACACACTTAATTAGTCACTTAAACGTCATACGTGACGGAAGATGAAGTCAGTAGAAATTTGTCACAATGGCATGTGATACGATTAAGAGAAGAGATCAAAGTGATAATTTACGGACAGACAGCTTAACATCAACTTGACAAAAAACCTTCCAAACAGGCAAATAACCTAGTTGACTGCAAAATCATCGGATCCAAGCAGGTGCATTCACAACAATCAAGTTGATGTTCGGAAAGTATGCCAAGACTGCGATGGCAATCATTTTACTGATTTGCTTTGCATTCCACTGATTTAGTATAAGCAACCTGTGAAAGGATATTACGCTGGTTGACCAACCATAACTTGAAGTTTGTCAAAACCCACGTGATTCAGCAGACAAAATTCTTCCCAGTTCAAATCGATCAATGAAATACATAGTTTTGTTTTTTAGATCTTATAAAATTTATTATCCAACAAAGGATATAAACACAGCAATAGGTTCCACCTATTTCATACAGCGAGTAGTTTAATCCTCCTCTTCCTCAGCTGCACCGCTGCCACCTTGGTTCTTCTTCATGTTCTTCCTCTTCACGCGACCAGGGCGGCCACCACCGAAGGGCGATTTCAGAGAGAAGTCAATGTGCTTCTGCGAGTCTAGACGAACCACGAAAGATGGGATGTTTACCACCTGTTTGCGGACACTAAAAGAGAAAACAAAGACAAACGTTAGTTATTATAGGGACAAGAATTCGCCGGCCGATTGCGACTGAAACAATCTATTTATAATCAGGTTCAGTGACTTACGATAGATTTGCTTGGATAGCAAATACCTCAAGACGTTGAAAGCCGGTACAGCATGACGCTGTTCGACTTCCAAGTGGTCTTACTGAACAAACCATAATAATCTCTCAAAAGCAGGCATCGCCTTGCCCAGAAATATGGATAATTACCGGATATGTCTTTGACGGATCAACACACGTGCATGATGGATGGACTTGGCCAATCCCAATTTGAAGACCTGAGTCTGAAGACGACGCTCCAAGAAATCTTCGATTTTCAAACCCAACACGTAATCGAGCTTCATGCGAGTTTCGTCCAACACGCCAATACGGACCAAACGACGGAGCAGAGCGTTACCTAGAAGAGTTGATGTGAGAATTTAATGGTCAGTTTATTACTAACAACGAAGAATTTGATGATCACTTCAGTTTTTTGTTATCAACAAATTTGTTTCTGCCAAGAAGTGTCAGATTATAATGTTAAATGTTAGATCATCATATTCATTGAACTTAAGTAAATTAAATGGAGTTAAAGTTACCTTGGAACAATCTCTTCTCGTCCTTCTCATCCAAAGTGAGAAGTTCACGGGCGGCTTTACGGATCTTGGCAAGAGCGTATTTCACCCTCCAGACCTCGCGCTTGTTACGGAGACCATACTCGCCGATGATTTTCAATTCCTGATCCAAACGCGCCTTTTCATAAGGACGACGTGGTGTCACATAGGTCTTCGAGAAGACGGATGGGATACGTCCGTTCACCATTGTACCACTATTTTAAACCGACTTCTGGAAATGGAGAATGGAGGTCATTAGATGAATCCATAAATATTTCATACATCACACAAGATTTTCAAATTTTTCTCAAACAATAATGGAGTGCGAATATTAAACTTAATAATGCAATGCCAATTTTGTTTTTTTAATTGTACATAATTTTAGAAATTTAAGAAAGTTAGCGAAGATACGTACGTTCGGTTTGACTGTTTCACGACGAAAGAAAGAAATTCTGCAGTTGTCAAGAGCACATTGACACATGTGGAAATGGAACAGTGTTCAACTTAATTTGATCTACTACTTTCGGTGGATGTGTTCAGATGGTTATTTGATTCTGATTGTGTTCAACAGTTGTGAAGCTGTTCTGAAAGTTATAAACTTTTATTAAATTTCTGTTCGAAGAAGTTTTATAAATTAATAATTTTTAATTTTTGGTGTAAGTTTAATATAATTGGCTTGAAAATTTGATTGCCATTCATTCGAAGTTGAGGAGACATTTTTAGTTAATCACCCCAATTACGAATGTCGTTTAACGCCTTTTCTAGAAACAGCTCTATGATTTCGGTATTATGATTGTCGTTAAGGTAGTCACTTATGTCATAAAACTACATCTGGCGATTGACCTCATGTGGAATATATTTAAGCTCGAGTCGAAATAGGTAAAGCGAATCTGATAATTGATTTATGTCATCTTTATTGTCTAGACAAATTTTGTTTCCATTTGACAGGCCATTTTTACAGTTTCTGTTGCACTTCTCCATTGCAGGTTATATTCTTTCCTAAAATATTGAATTACAGTCTTCGACGCTGGAGTACAATTTTATTTGAAATTCATCAAACAGCGTACAAAATGCAGGTTTTTGACCGATGCAATGCCTTGCAGTGTTGCCAACTAAATAAATTATGCTCAAAATCAAATTTGAAAATCATAAGGCAAAACGAGACCAAGCAGATCCAAACTCTAGGTTCCACATAATTTTACAGAGTGGATTCAAACAAGTTAAAAGAATAAACGAAGCTGTTTCAGTATGACACTCGTCATCGAAACTGACGAATGGTCATATGTCAAATACGTTAAAAGTTTGGCTAAGTACTCAATTGTTAGCTTCTCTTTACTTGCATAAACAAACAGAAAAAGACATAAGCGATAAATTCACCAACATTTAAAATTAATGTATGTAAATGCTTATGCAACAGGTTACAAGACCACAAAAAATAATCCGCCTGAAGTAATGTTACATCTTATCACACTAGATCATTACTTTCTGTGCAGCAATAAATACCACTGAGCATAAAATACCACTCGTATCTCATGTCCCGAACAAATTTTGTTCCCAATCTCGATAACAATCGTGTGGGTATGTATAAGCGCTCGAGTGAGTTCGTTAGCAGTGCTTAACACATGTCACAGTGACAGTTCCCACAGCTTCAAGCCAGCCAAAGCGAACGTCATAAATCTTACCAAACATCATTCCGCGTGCAGTTGGTCCGCTTCCCCAAGTCTGCACAAGTTATCCGCCAAAACAACTACCCCTGCGAGGCATGGCACATGCTCTCCACGTAAGGCTCCACGAGAAGAAAACACAACAAACACCAGTCTGCACGACGAACACGTTGTGTGCGGCCCATGCGATTGGCTCCAAACGATTGCCCCCCCAACTCACACAGGCTCACACCGTGCCGTGACTGTATCAGTACAGCCATCTGTTGGCTATGCTGTGCAGAGTACAGCGAGAAACTCATTCAGAGCGAGAGAATGAAAAAAGAAAAAAAATGAAAAAAACATACATAATAACTATGGAACTTTAGAAAACGAGGGAAAAAAGACGAAGGAGAAGGCGAACGCAACGCACACTAAAAATAAAGAACTGGTCGTGTGTGGCGGTGTGCGTGCGCGCGTGTGTGTGTGGTGTGTTGTATCGGTGTGGTATTTTGAATTTCTGGTTTCGTTGGTTCTACTGACAGTTGTTGTTCGGCGGTTACACAAGCAAGAGCGCCCTCTTTCGTCCTCGCGCGAGTGCCTGTCTGCGACAACGTTACGCGTTCGATTCGCCTTTATCTCCTCCGTTGTGGATACCACCTCCACCCACTAAGTTTTTCCGCCGACTTCATCATCGTCGTTGTCGTCTTCGTTGTTGCCGCTGTTGTGTTCGTTGCCGCTGTCGCCGTCGTCGTCGTCATCGTCATCGTCGTCAGTGTCGCCTGTCCTCACCATCATCTCGTTGTCGTGGTCTTCAGTGCCTATACTAATTATATTTATAGCCGGGAGTGTGATTGGTGTTTCATCAGCAAACTCATTTGATTTAACTGATAGTGAAAGGATTTAAAGAATCGGTGCCTACGCCCCCGCCCCATTCTCCATCGCACCTGTCCGAAGCCGAAGATGCGAATCGACGAGTGAAGCAAAAGAATAAAGAAAAAAAAAATTAACAAAAATACTGCGAAATAGATTAACGAAAACCTGAAATTAGGTAATTTAGTGACCGTTACGTTTCTATTTTGAATTCAGTTTACGCGCCGTGTGGGGGCTGTAAATGCGAGCCAAAGATACATTTTCGAGAATGCGTTGGGCCATGCGATGCACACGGAAAGTATGCTGGCTGCTGGGGCATCCTCCCCGTCTATTTTTACTTGAACGTATTTTTACGAATTTCGTTGAATCCATCCCATCCTCTGTCCGTGATGTCTGATGGCGTTTGGCCGCCGATGCTGCAATTTATTACGAACGCCGCACACGGAGAGACGTGAACACAAAGAATCTACATATAATCGTCTCGAAGTTACATATATAGTATTTTTTTGTTTTTCTGTGACGGTGTTCTCTTCTTGTCTCCTTTGTGGATTGCCTTCGGTGGGTCTCTGACGGATATGTTCACCAAAGCAGGGCTTAACAAAGGCAATTCTGCGTGCCAATCTGACGGGGAACATCACATGAAGTACTAGGCTAGTGGATTGGTTGTGATCGCGTCTCCACGTCCACGCGAATTTTGAAGGCAAGAGGAGTGTCCTTTTGTTTTGATTTCGTCACGCAATCGTTAACTCTTGAGTCAAGTCCACATGTCATGCTATGGAAGCTTTTTATTGCAAGTCTAATTGCGTGTCAAGAGCTTTGTAAATGTTCTCGTGTCGTGCCAAACAGTTCTAACTTTCTTTAAATTATTGTTTCGTTTGAATGGAGCTTCTGGGTTCGCCTGGAATCCGGGGCTTCAGAAGCTATTGCAGTGCTGTGCTTGAAAATAGTCACTTCCATCATGTCCAGTCGTGACACCGATTATTCGCCATGAGTACATTTGCTTCTAATTTCTGCCCTTTCAATCCCCTTCCAATCGAGCTTAAATGAAATAAGCCCCGAAATGAAGTGACATCTTCAAAACTTTGATCCGAAAATAAAATTTCTATAATTAAAGCCTCAAGACGATATGAGTCTTGCAAGATTTTGGTCCCATTCTATTTTTTCTTCGTACCCCTTTGTTCTCTTACCTAAAAAAATCCAAGTCCGTGCGTGAAAATTAGTACAATTGACGAAAAGATGTCGTGACTCGCTGCCGTGCCTAATCGCTTAGCCGTGACGGGTACACGACAAGAACTGTGGGTGCGATTGCTATAATCCATCTCGTAACTACTTCGCTCACATCTTGGACATGAAGCCACAAATGTACCCCTGCTTCACAACGTTCGCAAGAGACCACTATTAATCGATTAATTTCCCACCTTATTTGCAAGTCACGTTTGGCTTGCTTTGAACTGTCCTTCAATTCTTGTGTCTGGTGCAGCCTAAGATCTTTAACCCTGGATGTTGTTCTGACGAACACCAACTTCAGTTTTTGTCCCGTGGCGGATTTTTCGTTAACTCGACAAAGTGTAACCTGTGAAAATTAAGAGTAACCGTGCAGTGCTAAGCAAAATGCAGTCCAAAGTAGGGGCGGACTGAACCAATTTAGTTAGGACGACACAGGTTAAATTCTTCACGGCACTTGACTATCCGAGAAGACTAAACTAATCGATTACTTTTAAGACATCACTTACTTATCAAGGGTTCTATCATTCGTGCGTCCGAACCTTCGATTGTCCGAGCCTGTGCTATACCTGTCTCTCATCATTGACAGTCTTAGGCAAGCTGCCTTCAGTCATCAAGACCAAGCTGTCTTGCGTCCGCGTCTTTGCAACCGGAGGTTCGGTCTTCCTCTCCTTCTCGACCCAGTAGGCTCGGATTCGAAGACCATCGTAGCTGGACCTCATTGGTGTCGAAGCGAGCAATCGATGGTTGCTTGCGTCCCAACTTACTGTCTAACCATATATCCACCGAAGAATTTTCCGTTAGAAAGCACTTCCTCTTCGACTCTCGAGACATCAGAGGACTCTTTATGATGACCAAGAGCATTACGATCTTTAAGTTTCCCAGTGAATTTTCACCAATTTAGGACGTTTTGTGAGTGTTCATGGCTCCATATTTCCTAACCTCCCAGTCTTTACTCTTCAAAAGTCATGCCACTGACAGTTCAGTATTGTCAGTCCAACAATGGCGTCAATTTAGAAAGAACACCTCTTTGAACATAAAGCCATCCCTTAAAAGAATCTAAATACATGTGGTTTCGTTACAAAACTTGCGCCTCGTGATGAGTTAAAATAATCTTGGTCATAGTTTCATTGGAGCCAACTCACTAATTTGTTGAGGTTACGTGACCCATTGCGCTCTAAATTCAGAAACTTCATTCATCATCCTTATCAGCATACATCCTTTCCGAAGTCACCACAAACCAAACGATCATCATCTCCCATGTACTGATCCCACTTCCATCATCGATCAGTTTTTTGTTTTGCCCCCCAGCCGGAGTAAAGAAAAGGTTGTCCTGCCCTGGTTTAGGCCATTCAAGGCATATGCATAAAAAGTTAATTTATTTTTTCTATTCTTTCCATCTCTCCATTTTTTAAATGATCTTTTTTCTTTATTTATTTCTTAGTGTTATTTTGTATTGGTAATCAGGCGGCTAAAAATAGTGGCCACCACATGGGTGTGTGTTGTGTAGTCTCTCTCCTCGTGGTAGTCGTCTTTGTTGTGCGCCAGATATGAAAACGAAATGGACACAAGCAGACTCCGCCGAGCTGTGTGCTTGTTTTCCTTCGCGTCATTGTTCCTGATCTTCAAGCGGTTCATTGCTGTTTCTGTGTATTCGTCAGCCCCTTGGGGATACGCGATTAAAAAGTCGGAATCTGGCCAACACCGAAATGCCATGGACATAGCCCGCGGCGGCTGTCCACCATCGGCTTTTGCTTGGTTAATTTCGTTTTCATTGCAAAAAGTCTTCCTTTTCATTCAGCGTTCACATTTTTGCCGCACCGCACCCAGTCGCACTTGGAGTCGGAGTCTGAGCGGAGCGAAGGCCTCAATGGATAGGAACCCGACTGGGATGCCATTGCATAAGAACACAGGCGACGCTTTGTTCAGGTTCTGCTGATAGCTTGGAAGTGCATCAGCGCGGTGCCGACAAAAGCTCTGCAGTTGCACCAACAATTACCCAGACACGACGACGATGCAAAAGAAAAAAGTCTCAATTATCTGTCAGATACAAGCCAGAGTTAAAACGAGTTTTTCCTGCCCAGCCCAACACGCGCGCGCACAAGTGCATTTGCAGCTGATGAGTGGTGGCCGTGGTGTGAGTGTGGCCAAGAAGTGGTGAGAAACCGAAGAGACCGTGGAGATGAAGTCAAGTCTATGCACAGGCATGGCACACACCGGTCTGAGGCTTGTTGGTCTAGGGTTTTATGGTTCGCGCTCACACACAT
Organism: Eristalis intricaria; assembly: GCA_964034865.1. Taxonomy (NCBI): domain Eukaryota; kingdom Metazoa; phylum Arthropoda; class Insecta; order Diptera; family Syrphidae; genus Eristalis; species Eristalis intricaria. Next base: position 87,642,109 of record OZ035875.1, on the reverse strand, counting down.
GGGCCCGCTCACGCACCGCTGCAAAGGTGCAGCTGCATTAGGGCCCCGTTGTTGTTGTTGGGCTGTTGAACCTTCTCTTTGTTCTCCACCTGACTGACAGAAGGTTAAGGAACTCTGCACAACAATTACGCTTCTAGTACACGGAGCTTGTTGTGTTAGCGGTTGGCAGTTCCCGGTGGATGATGATAGCGCGTTCTGACCATTTGTGAAACGTAAAGTATTTGTTCTAGGAAAGTTCGTGGACTCCAGAGCCCGCGATGACAATAATAACGAGCTTCATGATCACGGGGACACAGCTGTGACGGACGAGAAGATCAAAAAGTTGAATGCACTAATAGAATACGATCGTGGTTGGGATCGTGTGTGCTGGGTTATGAAGAAGAGTCCACGAGTGTTGCTTGCATTTATGCGAGGAAGCTTAAATTGGTTGTGTGCTCGCTCGTAGCTAGATCGGGGATGAGGCCATTTGCTTGAAAGTAAGAATGTTGTGTTCACGATAATGGTAAACAGTGTCGTTTAGAGGTGACTACCGACTTCGACTCGAGAAGGGGATGTCGTGCTGGAGTTTTAGAAACTGAGAGTACTTCGGTTGGAAATTGATAGTGAGTGCGTGCATTTGACATGATTTATGGAGGTGCACTACGAAATCCAGTTGACTGGGAGGCCATTTGAAAGGATATGCGAGTAAAAGTGTTTTGGCGGTAGCAATTTAATTTTTAACGAGGATTTGATGTTTGTGACTTAAGAGCCCTATTACTCTTGCTATTCTTTTGATATGTGATCAGTTTGCATTTAAATGTACTTTGGAGGGTTTTTGGGATGGCATTGTTTTGAAAGATTGGCCTGCCACAGGGCTGCGCGTTGTCTCCGGTGTTTTTTATTATATCCATCAATGATCTTCGGTATAGGGCATCTAATCCGTTTTGGTGATAACAAGACGCTCAGATATTTATAATCCATGTTGCGTTTTTCAATCTCTGCATCAGTAACCATCTTCTGTGTAACGAACATATGTTTGACATTACTACAAATGCAACAAAATGTGGAATGGAATGTGTGTGTATGTGGAATACGATACCATGGCAAGGCTGATGCTCCTCCAACTCACTTTGGGTAGAACTTAATTTGACTTTGTCTGACAGGAAACGATTAAAAACTGTGCGTTATCGCGAAGGATCTAAATCTAATAAAAGCCGTCAAAAGAGATCAGCATTCAACGTCGCACATACATTCTTTTAGTATCACTCAGTTTCTTCTCTAGCTGTATACAGGGCTGGTTATTTGCTGTGTCTTTCTTGACTACTCAGACACATGGACAGTATAGGATGTGAAGGGAGAATCCTTTAATTGATTTAAAAGGAAGGGTCTGCCATTCTTGTCGAATCAGTATATTGCGAACGAACTATACACTTCACAGCATTCTGAGTCCATACAGGCGTTTACGGATATATTACCAAAATTGGTTTGTTCAAGTGGAAGAGTCATCTACTTAGAGGACTACGTAAAGGACTATTACGATTTAGGTTATACCTCAGAGGCATCAATGAAGCTGGAGGTCTCAGTTGGCTGAGACCAGAAATCCAGTTGTTCGAACTGACGAACACAAATTTTTGACAGTTAATAGCTGTGTTTTTTTGAAAGCGTATATACACTTAAATTATAAGTGCACAAAAAAACGATCTTCGGGGCTTAATAATTTATCATAAAATCTTGGCAACGCCGACGATATTTATGACAATTGTGATAGTCAGGGGGTGGAATCGGGCAAGGTGATAGTTCGGCACAATCTTCGTTTTGCGCTGGTGTAGCGTGATCATCACTTTAAAAGCAAAAACGCTTAATAATTATAGGATTAAAACAATTTTGTTTTTCATCAAATGAAAAGAAACGGCTACGAAACCTTAATGGAATGTATAGCAGAGACACTGTGGGTATACGAAAAGTTGCACACTTATGGATGCAAAAACATTTAAAAATTATCTAATACATCAACCACATCTACAAATGCGTGAACAAAACCGATCAGGGACTAATATCGTAAACCGCATACAGGAACCTAAATGATGAAATAATGATTGGAAGCATTGTTTTTATCCGCGCTTCTTTCATAAGCGGCGATAGCTATGAGGAGTAACTTAAGCGGATATATAATTTATTGTTAGTGTTTTTGCATACACACACAAACACATCACCAAAGGTGTTTTTAAGTCCTAGATAGGTCTAATAGGGCAGATATAGCAGTTGGAGGATTACCTGACAAAACGCTCCAACACGACGATGCCAGCTATACAAAAGTACCCAAAAATTCAGATGTCCTAAAATGCGCTCCAACGCATCGGATTCTGTTAATACACACACGCAATTGCAATGCAAATTGAAATTTAAGCTTATATACGCTTGCAAAAACACACCTTATGTTGAACCTGCTGACATTGCCTTACAAAGGTACATTTGTCTATAGAGCAGATGTTTTGAGAGCCACAGTAATTTGAGGCAAGAGTAGTAAGAATTGACTATTTCTCTCACATTTGATTTCTGTTGGAGATCGGGGATCTGTTCGCGGGCTGTACTGCCATCCTATAGAAGATCCACTGTAGCTTGTGTGTTTTTAGTCTTTATAAAAACCGAAATATGCCAAACTCCGACCGGATGCCGACTATCTGTCTGCAAATCGAACACTTTTTTTTAGTAAGCAAATCGAACGCACATTGCTAGTGTTTAATGGGGTCCTCGGTGCGAATTCCAATGAAAGAGAAATTTGTACACTTTTACATGGTTTTCACATCTGATCCAGTCACCATTTGCGTTGGGATCAAATTAACGGAACTATCACTGGAGTGGTCGATCAATCGTCGTTGTCTGAGTGTGGGTATCAGCATAGTCTAATTGTGCCACTGAGTTCCCTAGCAGTCTATCTACTTGATTCGATTTGAATTTGATAAAAACGGATAACGCAGTTAGTAGACGTCCTATTAATAACAGAATGAAACCGTGTTTAAATGGTCAGATCAGTCGGACAGATTTGGTCGTATGACAGATCGAAGTCGTTAGTGTCTCCATGGTCGAAAATGTCGTGACATTTCTTTTGAAAAAAATTTTCAGAGATGATATATACAGCAGCGAGTATCACATTAATGCCCGTTCTCACAGAGCAAGCTTAAGTATAGATCTAAGAATAAACTCAGAATCAATACATATTTCGTTTTCACAGTTGGGGTTGAACGATAAATTGCACTTATGTAGTGGTTTAACTAGAACCACTGATTACCATGGCTTCAGTGTCAATTCAGAGAGTACATACTTGCCATTAGTGTCAAATTTTTTAGTAGTTTTATATTTAGTAGTAAAATAATTATAACCTCAGAATATGTTAGAGAAAACACACAAAAGCAAACAAATATTTTGTCTGGCAATGTTATCGTGTATTACTTTTACTTTGCGCGTCTACGGAAGGCTTTGAAGGGTGAGGCCTACCAATTTGTGAGCTATTGCCTTAAGTACTCATCTGATGCGGACGCAATTATGAATTCTGTTCGTGCCATAATTTGGTCGTTACGATGTTCTCGTAAGACCTTCCAAAATCCAAAATTCGTTTGTGGGTGGTAAATGTTTAAAATCCATGAATATAGGAGAAGACCTAACAAATGGATATGGAATGACAAGCTTGACATCCCAGCTGCGTGCCGGCTTGCATCAGGAGTGGCAAAAAGAGAAACATGGTAATCCAGGAGTCAACTTTATTCATTTTGCGAATTTTCTGACCAAGCAAAAAAAAAACCCCGAGCTGTCAAAACAGACTGCTGATGTCATGAAGAGACAGAATTCTCCGAAGCCTTCTCGTCGGGTTTTAACACATCTTTCTTCGTGAAGGTAATAAAATAGGTAAATAATTATTGAGTGTGAATTGATGTGTTGGATTCTGCAGTTAGATAGATCCGCCAAATCTTGCCAGCAACAGATAAGCTTGCACTGTAAAAACGGGCATAGGTAAATAATCTAGGCAATCGCATATATGTGACGCTATAACCAAAAATGTTTTAAGACAAATTTACATTGTTGTTATTTATCGGTGAACAACCGGACTGTCCAAAAAGTTCACCCAATCATGTCTTTAAAAGTGACGTAACTGCATTGGGTGACTGCAGATCAACCATGTTCGAAGTTGTGTTGTGGGACAACATCGACTCGACACAATGTCACTGCACTTCTGTGATGTTCGTGACATTGTGTCGAGTCGATGTTGTTGCATCAGCCGACGTTTCCAATATATTCTCTAGAACGGCCAAAGAATCTGAATGAATTTGTTGAACCATTCACCATGTCCTTAACGATACTCACAAGTGTTATTTGACTGCACCAGAATATGGACAATGTGTCGCTTCAAACAGCACCTTACACAATGCTTTGGTGGTTACAACTACAATAATTGAAATGTTGCACTTACGTCTAGAATGTAAATCCTGAGTCTACTCGTATAATTTTTCACATCATTGGATTGCAGATAACCCGTCAAAGATGTTCACTAATCTTAGTCATAAAAAATAAGATGATTGTCTAGGGTTTCTGAAGTCTTTTGAGACTGAATGCGGCCACAATCTCTTAAAATTCCATGGAATTCCAATGATATGCGCGTGAATAATCAGATTAACTTAATCCAAACCGATTATCCAAACCGTTCCACAAACTGCTTCATTCCCACCAAAACCTCCAATAAACTCAATTCAGTCGCACACTTCAGTTAGGCGTCATTATGCCAGTTACTGCATTCTTTTGGCATGATTAATGTGAAAGGTTGCAAGGAGCCACATTCACTCACGGAATTCGGGTCAGACGAAATGCTTTGTCACTTTGTACTTCCATGTGTCATGCTCACAAGCATCCGGCCAATGATTTCCTCAGATGTATGACCCAATTATTCCGCCAAACCAAGATCAACACTGTGAAGCGTTGAACATTGCGTAAATGCACTGGCTTCTTATGAATCACTCTCGTACCCATCTTCGCATTTATTTGCTTTCCACACAAAGCAGATGAATTTCCACGCCGAAAATATGCGCGTAATTGAACGCCTGCTTCTGAAATGGAAAACCCGCGTCAAGTCATAATCACAATCGAAATTTAATAACAGAATTACAAGTTTCAATTAATTTTACTTCAAAGGGGCAAAAAGTTTGTGCGCCACTTTAAAGAAGCATCTGCGAAGGAAGTTCACCTTGAACACCCAGCGCAGGCACCATCCAATCGCAGGTATTCCTTGCGCTCATTCAGACGTGAAGTAACGAAATTAATCCCAAATAAAGCAGAAGACACAGCAAACCTTTCCTGGGGTTAATTTTTTTTTTTTTTCCTTCTCGACTTGATTATTTGCTCATGTATCTGTATCTCAGTCAGTTTCCTAGTATAGATTTCACCTAGTAGCCGAAATTCAAGGTAAGGAATCAAGAATTGTTTCCCCACCTCCGAATCGCCGCCTCGGCACTTGGCCCGTGTTGGTTCTAATGAAGACTTACTCCACCCAAACTCGTGCGTCGCCGACGGTCGACAAAGGGGCCGGGTAGGGGATAAGAGCTGGAACCTGAAAATCTCACAAAAGAAATGCTTCATGCTTGCGGCACTTTTTGTGGATGGACGATTCGGTTTGGTCGCGTCTCTCCTTCGTGTGGCCTGCTGGTCAGGTCTTTTGTGTGCTCCAGAGAGTGTGTTTCGCTCTGCTGTTTGGTTTATCTGTCAAGACCAGGTGTGTGCTCCCCACGACACCCCCCTTTCCGCTTACATCACCCAACCACATGGCATATGACTTTCCTGCCGCAGCCGAGTCAAATATTTTACGTCCCCCCTCATCCACGAAAGTGATTCGTTTCGTTCTTTTGTGTCATCACCGTACTCTTTGAATAACATTATCTGTATCTTCGGTTTGGAGCTCGCTGGCATCCAGTTGCGATGTCACTCAGGAAGCTCCAGATGCCGAGCGACAAACTTTTCGGTTGACTTCGTTTTTTCCTCTAAGAAGATTCACCTTACACAAAGAGGAATCACATCTGAAACTTGTATTGGGACACCCTCCGAGTTATTGGACACTTATTAGACGACTCCCCTCAGGCACCGCACATCCGTCGGCCGCCATCGTCGTCGCGTCGCCTCAAGAGTCAAGAAGGTGTCTCGACGCGAGTGGCGTGTGTGTGGGGGGAATCGATTTGTATTTCAAAGCATGTCTGTACGCAAATACACAAAACATCATAACTGATGCGGTACATTGCCTTCTTTTTCTTGTATTTCCAGATTTTATTTCTCCGAACCATCCGCCCATTCACAGATCACAGAGGAACGAGAAACGAGGAACGAGGAAATGGAGAACAATAATTAATCAATCAAAAGGAGAAACAAAAAGAGACCCGAACCCAGCACCGAGCATCGAGTCAATCCGAGGAAGTGTTGTTCATATCATTTGTGTTCTTCAGCAACCATTGCTCGTGTTCGAAATACTCGTCTACATTATTTTAAGAGAAAAAAAGAAAACAAACAACAAATACTCAAAAGCGCACACGTCCTAGAATTAAAATAATATTGTGAATAAATTACGAAAACGAATCGCGCGCAGTGACGCACGGTTAACCTCAATTTTAATACAAAAAAAAAAATATCGTCCGTTCCGACAGATACAAGAGCTTCGTGTGAGCGACGGTGTTATCAGTTTGTTGTAGAATTTGATTGTTTTGTTAATTCATTTGAGGAGAAGTCAATATTAATCAAATAGTGGTTTGCATGAGTGCCCGAAGTAAGAGTGGCTTTTTGTTGTACATCAAAAAATCCGTACGCAAGCGCAGTGCCAAGAAAATGAAATCAATTTCATGATACTATAAGTGGTCTGAATCAGTGATATTAAATTACTTAAGGATGCCTTCGACACCGTACGATTTGGTCCAGGATGACCAGGATCTTAAGATACCGCTGCATGCTGAACAGGCCTTCTTAAATGGGATAACATTTCAAGCTAAGGTGAGTACTTTTTTCTTTGAGTTTTTCTTTTGTGGGTAGTAGAATAGTGATTCTGATCGGAAGCTTGTTTCATCTACTACAATTCAGACACAAAGTGTTTTCTTCAAAGTTTAGTGGAGGTCACATTTATTAATGTTGCTTGATTTAACAGGGTGTTCCAAAATCCACACGAATTCATTTTAATTGAATTCAGAGTCTTTTAAATAGAAATTGCAAGTGTTTTATGTATTTTTTGTACCCATGCTTTTAACAGTACAAGAATATTTTTGGAGCACTATGCGTCAAGGGGTAATGGCCTCAAGTACTCGTTTGCTATATGCTCGTCTTGGGTTGAAATTTTGAAGAGCTAAATGACGTTGAATTTTATCGCACTCATTTATTTAACTTAGACCATATTGGTTCATTGTGATACCTATAGTCAGACTACTACCACTGCTAGACTACTCGCTCTCATTTAGTTCATAGTTACTCACTTACTTACGTATCAGGTTGACGACCCATGCAGGGTCCGGGCCTGAGCGATAGCTGCTTTCCATTCCTGATGGTCCTGGGCACGTTGCTTCCAGTCATCTAGACCAAGCTATCTTGCATCCGCGATTACTTGGTCTTTATACCTGAGATTCGGTCTTCCTCTCCTTCTCGAACCAGGAGGCTCAGATTCGAAGACCCTCTAACCTGGAGCGTTGTTGTCCATGCGCTCGATATGCAGTCGACGGATATTTGCCTTCCGGACTACATTCACATCCTGATACAGTTCGGAGAGTTCGCGGCTGTGTCTTCTCCTCCATTCGCCTTTCTCGCAGGAGTTTTTGACGCCAGTTGTTTTGACAAACCGAAGTAACACCGGATGCCATAGGCGGTTCTACGTCGGATCTCCACAGTGATGTCGTTCCTGGAGTTTACGTTTGCCCTGAGGTAGATAAACTCTTTTACTACCTCAAAATTATAGCTGCCGATTGTAATATTTTGTCCTAGGTGGTGTCGGTGTGTGACGGATCGTTTTTTGGTCGACAGCGTGTACTTAGTTTTAACCTCGTTGACCTTAAGCCCAGCTCGCTTCGCCTCTTCTTCAATTGCCGTAAATGCTTCCACTACGGCACGTTGGGAACGTGCGACGATGTCGATAACGTCTGCATATCCTAACAGTTAGACTGACTTGTAGAAGATAGTGCCTTCTCCAGTACCAGATTGACGAAATCATACGATAGCGCATTTCCTTGCCGAGATCCGGTGCAGGTTTCAAACGGCTCGGAAGTCCTCGAGCCGAACTGCAGGGTGCATCCCGTATTTGTTAGCGTAGTGCGACACAACCGGATCAGTTTTTCCGGGATCCCGAATTCGGCCATCGCAACGAATAACTCCTTGCGATGAATGCTGTCGTATGCGGCTTTAAAATCGATAAAAAGTGGTGCGAGGTGTGTATAGATTTGAAACTCGCTGGTCTTTTCCAGGATTTGTCTTAGTGTGAAGATTTGGTCTATTGCCGATTTGCCGGGCCCGGAAGCCGCACTGGAACGTGCCGATTAGTGCGGTGCGAAACGGCTTTGGACGTTCACACAGTACGCTGGACAGGATCTTTTAGGCGACGTTGAGCAGGGATATACCTCTATAATTGTTGCAAGAGGTAGAATCACCATTTTTGTGGATGGGGCTTACGGAGCTGATATTTCGTTCATAGTTAAGGACACACAAATTTGCTTATAAAAAGAAAAAATAATAAGAATAAATAATTAATTCGAATTCTGCCGTATTACCAAGCAGAACCCCAAAAAATTGTAATTTTCGGAGTAAATTCATAAAAATTACATAAAATATTTTAAGTCGCTTCTTGATATTCAGAATCGCCCTGTACGCAACCCTATGCGCACGAGTGTGAATCATTATTGAGCGTTATTGGCACTGATAGTGCAACTAAAAACAAACTTTGTTTTTTTACTTTCTGCAATGAAGGCTAAAATCACAATTTGGCATTAAGACATTTGGCTATTTGACATTGGCATTAAGAAGAAGCAGCCGAACTTGATCCTCATGCAATAAAGTCGACAAAAATTCTTATTTCAAAAAAATGAAGACTGTAATCAGGAGTTATTCAGGAGAAATGACAAATATTTTTCAGATCAATAAAATTCATAACCTGAGTCTTGCACTTCAAGCCCGCCGCGCTGTTACTTACTGCATTGTCTTCTGCACCGGCTGTCTGTGTACAATTTTCGACACGGACAACATTTATGATTCATGGTTCTACCTCTCTCGAATTACTTTATCTCTCCCAACCACAATGTTTAGGGAGTATAACTGTGTACAAAAGGCTTCACAAACTCCGCCGCCCAGGTTCGCATTCCAGCAATAACCAGCATTTTGACGGAGAGACCAATTCAAACGTAAAGTCTGATTATACGGCTGTCATTAAAGACATTGCAACTTAAATAATGCAAGATGACATCTACCTATGGAGGTTGTGCCATGACTTCCATCGTTGAATGTGTCGAGCATCAAGACCAAGTTACGCTCGCAAAGAAGTGACACGATATTTGGCCTTCCTCTCCTACTAGAACCAGGAGGGAACCAGAAACCTCCCTTGGAGTACCATCTTCATGCGGTGGAGGTGGTCTAGCCGTCATCTAAATTCTTCTTTCTCACAGATCATATATCCGACACAGAATTTCTCTTTCGAAGACATCAAGAATTAGCTATTACAAGCTATTTTGCTCATCGTTCAGCTGCTAACTCTACACAGCAGGAACGGCTGAAAAATAACATGATTTTGGTCCTTCGAGTAAGAAGTTTAAGCCCACACTTTTTAGACAAACTGAAGTACTAACGATTGCCATGCGCCCATTCTATGCCTGATCTCCACTAGGGTGTCGTTTGTGTAGTTCACGTTCGCCCAAAGGACCAAAGCAAGATAAACTACTTTCCTACCTCGGCGTTGTAGTTGTCGATCCTAATGGTTTTATCACAGGTGACGTATGAAGGACTGATTCTTGTCTAAATTTATCTGTATTTTACATTAGTGCTCTTGGTCTCACCCGGATAATACCCGATTCGACAACCATGCGAGTACCCGGGTACCCGAGTTATGCGTGTAATACCAAATTTAACGGGTACTCGGTATTGCCGGCTATTATCGGGTAATGCATACCCGCGTCAACAAATATTCTAACTCAGAACAGAAATTAATAAAGTACACCTTTATTGGTGAATATTAATTATTTTTACACCAAAGCGACGAAAAGGAAAACAGTGGTAAAAACAAAGATCGTTGGTGGATTATTCGAAACTCGATAATACGAAATTCTCGATCCCTTGAAAAAACCTTGATAAATCGAACAAAATCTATGCATTTTGGTACATTGGTTAATTCGAAGTGACAGCTCAGTCGAGCTGTGTAATATTAGGCACCGACTTTGTCATCTGTTCGGACAGCCAGACAGCGATAAAATCTCTAGATGCAGTCACATTTAGCTCAAAAACGTACCTCAATTGCCGTCTATCTATTAATGAGATGGCCAAGTATTTGAGCATTCAAATCATGTGTTGCCGGGACACAGTGACATCCCAGAGAAATGCGAAGCGGACGAACTCGCTGGAAGGGGTACCAACTTAACACGGGGAAATGCCGTCCATCCCTATCGCTACTACAAAACATCTACTTAAGCTTGGAATACTTACTCAAACCAAGAGTAGATGGTCCTCTGGCACTTGCGCCTCATCACAAATCAATTATGACTTAATATCGATCCAAAGCGCTCACGCGGCCTAAACAGAATGAGTAGGCCACATCTTAGAATTCTCATCGGCGTCATAACCGGACAGCCTGGAAAAAACGAACGTTCCGAATTAATCTCTAAGTAGACTTTACAGATTTTCTTGCATTATAAGTTGGCATTTGTCTTGGTAGGCGGCAAATTGGCGTACAACCCATCTCTGATCAAAACTACAATGAGTTGTGGCTTTCAGTGTTTTTTCTAGATGTCGCATCTTTAATTTCTCAATCTTTGTATAGGGCTACAGTCATATGTTTACAAATCCTATTTGCAATATACCACAAAATAAAATTTGAAAATCCCACTCGTCTGGAAAATAAATACAAATCTGCTTACAAACACATTTTCCTTCGCGTAAAATATCAAATTTCTTGCGAATGCAAGCATTTGTGGTTCACAATGTTTACAAAAAAACAATTCAAATCTGTTTTCGGTAGCAATAAAAATGACTGGGTCACAATATGTCTAGTCATCTAGTTTGTTTTTTTTTTCCGCGAAGAGGATGTTTACGTACAACTTGAAGGAATATACACATGTTTACGTGATATTAATTAGCACGCTCTCAAATTATGCACCAGAAACCTAAATGCGATTTGAAGAATAATTCAAGTACAAGAGGGGACAAGTTCCAAAGGCAAGAGATGTCATTAGTCAATTTGAATTGATTCGCAGTCCACGATTCGAATCCACACAAGACATCGGATTCCCTACAAATTCAATAAGTACCCACTACTCTTGTCTAGGACTGCACTTACCAACTTTTATCTTCATTTTATCTCCATTAAGCCACAGTTAGTTAGAACTTCTTAAGACCACATGGATCCGTGCGTACTTTGATGTTAATCTTCGCAGCTTTACTGCTGTCCAACTCAATCCGACCGACCACACACACACGACCTCTTCAAGTTTGTACCTGACACCAAAGTTAAGTAACCGACGCAATCTGATGTAATTGACACGTCTGTCCGAGAAACGAACAAAAAAAAACGTGAAATCTCCCCTGATTCACGCTTTAACTGGAACTCTGTGAAATCGCAGAAAGTCGATGCAAATCGATAGCTCAATGATTCACAGGCGTGTGTCCCCAAAACGAAAACGGAAGTCGGCAGAGCAGTCGCCCCTGCTCGGAATTGAATCACGTCGAGCTGTTACTTTTTGTTTTTTTTTTTTTTTTGCAATTAGAACGCGCTGCTGTGTGAATGTGTGCATCTCAAGGGAACCTCGTGGCTTGGAAATGCATTGTATAGCACAGCCAAGCACCGTTTCTCAATGAATGACAAATTGCGTCTCCATTTGATGACCGCTTGAGTGACGCCATTAACTCGTGCACGAACAAGTGAACATGATTCACGAGAATTCATCGCGTTTAATTCGTTTTCCTTTGTATCAGTGGAATTCTATCTGTAGATGCATTAGCATTCGCTGAATCTCAATTCGAATCTGAATCTGAATCTGAATCCGAATCTCTCGGGGCCAAGTTCATGTATCTGCTAGTACCTATTTCTTTTGAATGTATTCCACTGCATTCACATATGGATGGATGTTGACGCTTTGTTCATACCAGCCAGAGTAGCATACCGTAGCGTGTGTAGTAACATAGTGTTTGGCTGAACAGATCTAACCTCACCTGCTTTGAGGTGGTGCTTGCATGGTATAAACCTCTGCCTTTGTCATGCATGACTGGGTACATGTGACTGGGAGCTTTGTTGAACGGATGAATTACTCAGCGACATTCTTTTGCACCGCCACCGGTGAGCGGTACACCACAGGTACATAGTATCTACCTATAGAAGCATAGAAGTCTATGCAGAATTTGAATATCGTTTCGTTTATAATGCGAATTAATCGCTGTTAAACAATCGATTTGTTGGAAGAGCCTTAATGGAAATCTTCTCTCCCGCCATTCAATATTATTCGTTTTTATTTGTATTCAGAGTTGGTCTTGCCTCTCGTGTGTTGAAGATTCACAAGATAGATTTCTACGAATTCAACGTCAATTTACATAAACGAACGGTGATTAGATTTTCCTTTTTGCAGGTGAACTGCTGCTGCCTCTTCTAGTGGGATTCAACGATGAAATGTCAAGGCGTCTGTCTCGGTATCACGAGAGATGTTGAGTTTTCTTATGCTTCGCGCTTTAATTGTTCGTTGTGTCCTCCAAAGCATTGCAAAACCTTATTCGTTTTGAGACCAAAGACAAGGGACTACTTGTGTATCTTTGTGGGGTATTATTCAGAACTCCTTCAAGTTTTTTAAGCCCAGCTTAGTAATCAATCACATTAGATTCGCATTATTCAACGCTTCTCTTGAGAGATGATTCACAGCTGACGAGTGGATAGTTTCGGATGACTCAGCTCGGATTTGCTTCTGAGCAAAGTTAAATAATGGACTTTAACTCACCAATTCCACCAAGTGTGGGTCGTCATCAGAGATGCTGTCCAGTTTTGCGTTTTTTCCGCGGGAACTAAGCCGATGACAGAACTGATTTTTTTGTGCGAATTTTTGAAAATATCGCCTGACATCATTAAACCCATCAGAAATTAATGCATTTGATGATATTTTTGTGAATATTATCTCATCTTATGAAAAGAAGCTGGCATTGTCATAAATGTCATGACCAACTCAAGGCTCATTAGCAAGCTTAATCGACAAATCCTTCCGAAGTGGCTGTGAGCATGCGTGGTGTAGGCCTTGCCTGTGAACACATTTGTAAAGATGTCGTGATTCATGTAGATTCTATGAGTTTTAATATATTTTTCATCTAGATTTGTGTGGTCTCCGAAAGGGTTATGTGTATCTTCGCCTCTATCTTTGGACAGCTTGTTATAAACTCTCGTAGGATGTGCCTTCTAGAAGAACAGAGCGGTTGTGGTTTGCACTTCGATGATGAGGGCTGATGGGTTGAATGTGGAGTCAAGGAGGTACATCCTGAATTTGACAACAATCAATCAAATCAAGACACCGATGCAGGTTCGATTTGCTACTGAATTGAGAAGAACGCAAGCTGGGCGTTATGGTAGTGAGGCGTGTTTTGAAACCATCGCAACTTAACACTGGGTCTGAATCGGTCGCATGTTATGGTATCTAAAGTTAGTTTGAAATCGCTGATTGCTGTACAATAAGACAGTAACTACACTTAGGCCAGCATAGGGCCATTGTGCTACCACGCGGATTCTTCTTCAGTTAGTGCTCAGCACTCCAGTGTCGCAATACAAGTTGGTTGAGGGCCTTCTCCACCTGGGTGCGCCACCATAAACGCGGGCGTCCTCTGTTACGTTGTCCCACGGGTTCGGAGCAGTGTTGTTCGTGCGCTCTTCATGGCCTAGCCAGCTTAGGCGTTGAATCAGTATACGCTAGGCTCATGTCGCCATGTCGTCATGTCAGTATACGCTAGTTCGTACAGTTCGTAATTGAATCTTCTCCTCAAAAAACCGTCAAAGCAAACAGGGCCAAAGATCGCACGCAGAGATTTTCCGCTTTTGAGATTGTTCATGCCTCCGCGCCATACAGCAGGACTGGGATGATCAAGGTCTTGTATGAAGTCAGCTTAGTCCTGCGAGAGATGGCTCTAATACTCAATTTCCTCTTTAGCCTATAGAAACAGCGGTTGGCAAGAGTTACTCTGCGTTTGATCTTGGTTCTGATGTTGTTCGTACTGAGCCGAGGTAGACGAAGTCCTTGACTACCTCGAAGTTATAGCTGCCCATTGTGACGCTCTGTCTAAGACGTCGATGTTGTGTGTCCTTTCTTGATGATGACTTCGTCTTGCCCTCATACACCGCTAGACCCATTTTAGCCGTTTTCGCTTCAATGCCAGCAAACGCTTCATTGACGGCTCGCTGTGTTCTGCCAATCACGTCAATGTCATCCGCGTATGCTAACAGTTGTACGGACTTCTGGAAGATCCTGCATCTAGTGTTGCACGATCCAACACTTTTTTGTCTAAAACCTTTTCTGACATTATGGAGCAGCGAGAATTCTCCATCGTCCTCCTGCACAACCTAACGAGTTTGGCAGGAATGTCAAAACTAGACATGACGTTGTATAGCTCGTCCCTATGCAAGCTGTCATATGCGGTCTTGAAATCGACAAAAAGGTGGTGGGTGTCGATTTGCATTTCTTCGGTCTTTTCAAGGTTCTGGCGTAGTGTGAAAAACGTCGAAGGTGGACTTCCCTGGCCTAAAGCCACACTCATATGAACCTAACCGGTTATTTATAAACAGCTTCAGGCGAGCACACAAAACGGCAGAGAAGATCTTGTATGCGATGTTCAGGACTCTTATCCCTCTATAGTCGGCGCAGTAAAAGCGGTCTCCTTCCTTGCGGATTCTTTTGCTCATTCAGCTAAAAAAGTGACGTCACACTTTTTTGACAGATAGCCAACATATTATCTTGTATTCTGTGTGTCACATCTTGGCACTATACATCGGCAAATGTCATATATTGTGCTAATCCACAATATAAACCATCATCCACAAACGTTCAAACTTTTTACTTCTACTGTTCTTTCTCTGTTCAAAAAAAAAAAATTCTGAAAATTGAGTCCCCTACCTTCCTCTTCGAGAAGGCAATCCCGATTCGTTGTCCTAAACTTCGACGGAAGAATTTTGAACAACTGAAAGTCACCGAGTGAATAACACGCGGAGAAGCCTAGTTAGACTTTTAACATCATCACAATTAAAGCAAGAATGTTGAGTGTATAAATAAATGCACTTGACCACTTAGTTACGACGACTACATTTTTGCTTTGTGTTTACTTCGTTGTAATCTGGTTGGCTTTGAAATCATTTCAAGTTCAAGGTCTAGTCAGCTATTGTCATTCATGGAGTAAGTGTAGTGTTACTTTCTGACATGGTGAAACACTTATTAAGGCAAAATGGATTAGTGGTCATCACAATTTGCCGATCAGAAGTGCAGTTATTTTTAAAAGATCTTTTTTTTTCAAAGAAAAACCTCCATTTCTCACAAAATTTTCAGTATCGGCTGCAATGAGGAATTAAAACCAGAAATCTAGTACTAGGCGAGTTTGATTCTAGTGATTTGAGAATCTATACTCAGCTCAGCAATGATTCCCAATAAAACGGTCTTTATTCACTTTGTATACACTTTTACAATTTTTTGTGTCAGAGGTTGGTTTGTGACCTTACTTTCATAGCATGGGACATGAAAATTCAAATAGTTTTGGCAGTTAGTTGCCAATGTTTGTACAAATATGGTTGTTCTTGAAAGACGGAAGAAATAAATAAAAAAATAAATATTCAATATTAAACAAATGATGGATTACAAATTGAGATAAGTTTTCCTATGTCGAGATTTAGAACACCAATGCCGATAATTCTGCTGTATCTTCAAATTTTTGTCAGCGGCATCTATGATTTTGAGGCGCCACCTGTGATTTCGATTTATTAATTAATTTTACTCAGTAATAACTCAGTATTGCTTTGTTGTTGCTTCGCGTGTATTACTGAGCTGAATATAGATTCTCAATAAAACACGTATTAAATAGGTGGCGCTACAGTCCGTAGAGGGTCAGGCTGTAGCTTCTACAGCAACCACTGTGCTCGCGTTTGTTCTGTCACGAGCAGAGATGGCACAAATGTCAGTTTTTTTTTTAAATAAATTCATTTCTTACGTTTGTTACACATTTGGGGAGTCAATTTGGTATACATAATAGATTGTAGTAGACGTGGCGTAAGTGTCAACATGTAATTGATAAGTCAATTTAATGTCAGTTCAGTGACGTAGTATGTGATGAATGTGTAAATATTCTCATAAACATTGCAAAATCTACAGGTAACAAATGTAGGTAGTAAATGAAACAAATAGGGCGTATAGTTTATTCCAACAAATTAACGTAATTAATCTATTAGATTACCTCCTGTAGTCTACTCGCCCATCTCTGATCACGACCTACACTTTTGTGTCGACTCCGAACGGCTATGCTTTGAGAACAATGTTCTAGTTATTAAGTACTCTTTGGGGATGTCAGTGACTCGAAAGCGGTGGAGCGGCGGATTATGAAAGTTGGGATGAACCTTGAACCGGCGTGACGTAGGAGTCAACGCATCTACAACGCAACTACAACACGAACCTCTTACGCTCCTTAAAATGTGTTTGCTTTCAAAATATCGTAAATAACTGTCACAAAGTCGCTTAAATTCGCGGAAGAACACAAGGGCAATCAGAAGTGAAGACGATTTTTAAACAAAACATTAGAAAGCCCATAACGAAAACAATTCACCTTTTCTCATTCTCATCTCACTCAAAATCCTCTGGCTGTCTGATTAAGAATGGAATAGATTTTACAAAAATTGAGGGGTCGGTCGCCTCGGTATATTGCACGTAGACAGCAACCTCATCAAAGTTGCATGATTGTCATCCATATTTTGAGCTGGCCCCTTTGTCGTTCAGTGGCGGCATCATTATAATTCAATGCCACCAACAAAGGTCTAACCTTTGACAAGGGTAAGGTTACCTTATTTGTGACAGTTTTTGAGACTCACCTGGCCCCCGCTTCAAACTAATCTAAAATTCAATAAAAGTCACAATATGTTCGTATTTCGCAGCGTCGTCGTCGTCGCTGTCGCCGTCGATCCTTTCCAGTGGTTGGCAAAATCCATCCCCAAACATGGGTAATCTCAGCTTTGAACTTTGCTGCATGCATTATGTAAATTTCCGTTTCCGCTTTCAGTTGTGTGTATTCCTAGTTTGTTCGTTCCCCATTCCACAGTCTGTTTGAAAGTTAAACAAAGGCCGAACAATGCTAAGTAAACGTTCTTCTCGAAGGGGTTTTGTTTCTGTTTTTCTGTCGGCATTTAGTTATCCGCCATGTATCGCTGTTTATAATTCGCGGAATAGCATGAAAATATGATTTAGGTTAAGCCATCTAAGGTGGAGATTCTATGCATATATGAGAGCGAGCGAATGCCGGAATGAGTGACACACAAGCGCTTGAACGGACCTTGTTTGTCTGTTGTGCTTGTCAGTTTTTTTGCGCTTGGCCATTCTTTTGGACGGTGTTTTCTTCCAATCTCTCGTTTTATCGGGAGCCCATCTGGTGGTGATATGCTGTCGCTTTTTGCAGCGATTCCACGCTCGTTTCTGTGGTCTGTGCTCTTGTGATTTAAATATATTCTAACCTGGGGGGTATTGATCTATTTTTGTGTTTAATGGATCTTCATTAAAAAGTATTTAAATTCATTTGTTTCTCCATGGATTGTGGTTGGGAATGGTTTGATGTTCGCTTTTTTTTTTGGCGTTCAAAATGGAAATGTACTAATTTTTTGTTTTGTTGTAGTGTTTATGCTGAAATTGGTCTATTTCAGTCCAGAGTCAGATGCCATTGAAGGGAGTATTGAAACACATTTTCCCTTTCTGTTTCCATTATCTACTTATTGAGGGCATTGTGTAAATATTTTTGAAAGTAAAAATCGAACTGTACGTTTTGATATAGATGCTGTAGGATATGCGTCGGCATTAAACTGAAAGAGTGTGTTTGCAACTTGGTCGGATGTAGTCGAACCATAACGTTCGACATTCGTAATGCCTGAAACATGCATCGGGGTCACGTACAACAGTCTTATACATGGCTCCACCTCTTTCGAATCACTGCCAATGCTCAAGGATCATCTTCTGTTTAGAACAGAACAACTTCATTTATGCAAGATCAGGCTTTTAGAAGATGATAGAAGACGGTTTAGATAATGATTGGAGGAAGAAGACCATTGGGCACGCATACTTGGCTTTTTGCCTCTATTTGCTGAAAGAAGAAAAACACTCTTAACAAGACTTATTTCCCTCAAGGATATACTGGTTCTAACACAACCAAACGAGATCAGAAAAGAATTGAGAGAAAAGCCAGATAATACATGTATTTGACTAAGATGAATGATTAAATAGTCATGCAAAACTCACTGGCCAACACTAGAGGCACGATCTTCCAAAAGTCTTCCTTCCAAAGTTCCTAGCATACGCGGGCGACATTGACGTAATTGGTCGAATACAGCTAGCCGTCAATCAATTGATCGGAATGCAGTGAAACGGAAGCGGCTAAAGTAGGTCTGGCGGTAAGCGAGGACAAAAAAAAGTACATGTTGTCATCAAGAAAGGACGCAGAACATCGAAGACTCGGCCAGAACGTCACTACAGCTTTAAATTCGAAGTAGTAAAGGACTTCGTCTTCCGCGGTAAACAGAAGAAGGAATATTAGTACAGAAATCAAACGCAAAATAACTCTTGCCAACCGCTGTTTCTATGGGCTCAAAACGCAATTAAGTAACAGAGCCCTCTCTCGGAAGACCAAGTTAACGCTGTCTACGACCTTGATCATCCTCGTCCTGCTCTATGGCGCAGATGCATGATATCCAAAGCGGATGAAGAGGCTCTTAGTCTTTTCAAGAGAAAAGTTCTGCTAGTTCTGGATATAGCGACATGAGCCGATCCAACGCCTATGATGGTTAGGCCATGTAGAACGTATGGACAACTTAGCTCTGTCCCTGATCTTTGATTCTGATCCCGTGGGACAACGCAACAGCGGACGTTCATGTAAAAGGGGGTGCACACAAGTTGTGGGGGAACCTTAGCCGGATTGAAGTGCGAAACTGGAGACACATGGAGAAACATGTTGGGTGCGTAGCGTCTAAAGAAGAAGAAGAAGAAATTAACAGAAGAACTTGTAACACTAATAATAATGGCTCTTTATTTCATCTACCGAAATTGATTCCTATAGATTGCAATAAATATTCAGGTACAATTGATATATGATATCTTCGCAAAGTACATCATTTCACAATTAGTGTTTTTTTAAGAAAATAAGATTTTTATGTTATGTAGTTTAGCAATAATAGTTAAGTATAAGACTACTAGAACTAGAAGACTAATTACAAATAGCTTAAGATGGAGTATAATAACACATGAATAACAATATGAATAAATAAATTATATAAGAAATAAATAAATAAATAATAAAAGCAGTAAATAAATATTTCAATCGATATACACAAAGCATAAGTGACAAGATAAATATAAGTAATAGAATAATTTAGCTATAAATATAATTTGTCAGAAATCAGGTATTGATTGTTGGTATGTTGATCTGTCTGTCATCATTTAGATCTACTACTGCACAAACAGAATTGAAATTATTTATGCACCTTGTAAGCGGTTCATTTAAGCCATAGTTGTAGCAGTGCCTGGGCTGGAGTAACAAATTGCTTGTACGAAGATTTCTTTCCGGTTCATAAAGTTTTACTTGTTGAACAACATCAGGACAGTTTATACGATACGAAAAAATATCATGGATGAACATTATACTTTGAACATTTCCCCTTTTTCCAATTAAGGCATATCTTTTTAGATAAGGGGGCATAAAATCCTGATTTCCAATTCATTCGTTTTATTACGAATCTTGTAAAAGTCTTCTGAACCGTCTCTAGACGTATCACATATTTTAAGTGGACAGGACTGGATATTCTAGATACGGACGTTCAAGCGACATGTACACAGACTTAAGGGCATATGGATTTGAAAAATCAGCACAAATACGTTTAAGAAACCCAAGCCTTGAGTTAGCTTTAGAATCAATCGCTTTTCAATCCATTCTTGGTTCCCTTCGCTTCCCTTTCCTTTCTGTCTTCGAATCCGTCTTCTTTTAAAATGCTGTTAATATTAATACGTATCCCATCTCTGAGGTCCATTCGAAAAGTGAAGTCTGACGACATGTTTGATAATGTGAACGCTAACGACAATGGTCCGTCCGCTATAGTCTGTCCGAAATGTTTAGCCATGTGGACCCCGATTGATGATCCGAAACAAGAATTTGTGGTGACATCACAATGAACTTTTAAGAGGTATAAGTGGGTTACGCTGGCCATCGTGACTGTCACGTTTACTTACTTTCCTCTTGACAAACTAAACTTCATGACAAAAACAAAGAAATATAAATCAAAAATAATTTCTAAAATTCTTCTTCTTCTTCTTCAACTTTAGAAGCGTTTGATGCCGAAGTAGTTGGCAGTTGCCGCAAGCGATGTGGACTTGGGCTTAATAGACACTCTATCTGCACTTTAATTTACAGTTTTATTGGCAGCAATGGCTTTGTTGTTGCTTTGTGCTAACTGACCTAGCCCGGTCCAATGCGAATAAAACAAGTTTAATGTTGGCTGCTTTTGGAATGACTTGAATGTGCAAGGGTATGACTCATTTTTTACTGCTTAAAATGCACACTTCAACGCACCTTTGGCCGACTGTTCACGTACTCAATTTACTCACCACATCACACTTCCATGTTGGTCAAATATTGACATTGATTTTGTTTGTTTGCGTTCTCCCGCCCTCATTACATCGTAATTTTGCAATAATCACATCTCACCTTTGCTTCGGAACAAACACTGGAGGGCAATCAATCAATAATTACTCTCCTCTCAGTCATCGGCACACCTATCAAAGTCTGTTCTCCTACCGGTGTGACTAAGAAACATACCGGATATCGTCGGTAATAGCTTCCTGTGGCATGTCTATTCATGACCACCACCTCATTAGTTTCGCATAAAGTAAGCAGGCTCATGGAACCCAGTCATCTGTCTGGTACAGGCATTCATCGCAACCATATCTCAATTCAAAATTGCTCATGAAATAAGTCACCCAAGAATCAGTCACACATGCATTCGCACTCGCACTCGGACTACTCCCTAAATAAGTCCATTTGTTCAGGCCAAGGGCGCACAAGGACTCCTTGAAATGAAATCTCCGTCTGCTGTGTATTTCAGTGATAAATTGATTACTACGCATTGTCCTGGCATTAGCTAGCCTCCGGTGACACATGACAACAAAACTGTTGACATGAATAAATCAGGCACCGGCGATACACAGTGCGTTTCCGGTGACTAATTGCTTGACCGATTCCCAAACGAGTTTCGGGTCAAACACCGATTTATGGCGCGGAGATACTCGTACCCCGTGTCAGGTACTCGTATATTTTGCTCGCTACGATGGTCAATTTATGAAAACGCCTTTGTGTCGGAGGTTAATCTGTGGTGGTGGCGTTCCCGGAGCAAGACACACTCCACGATAAGTATCTCCGTGTGTATTCAATTTCAGGCGATATCGCGCCCCACAAGCCATACGATTTGTGCCTCTGCAGAGCAAGCACTTAATTTGTCTTCGGTCGCTTTTGTTTCAAATTGAGTTCAGTGGGCCTCGGCGCATTGAAATTTAATTAGCGCTTCAGTTTATTGCTTTGTCATAAGCTCTGCGCTATGATATACGGAACCGTGATAATTAAGCAGCACGCGCATGGGTTACAAGTCACAGAGTAACTGCCGCTTTATGATGATTCTGTCGTTCCGACAGAAAATGGAGCATTAAAGTGATTTGTCGTCAAAACGATATCGATTGGGTGAATGACCTTTGTCACTTGAATCTGACTTTTGGGTGAAACTATGGGAATGTTTGGAGCACCTGTCAGAGGGTGATGGGGTTTTCACTGTCTCCGACTGACGCAATGGATGCTGTCTGGCGAGTAGTTTTTGTTTGTTGTTAGTGAAAGGGTATGCTAATAAAATTAGCGAAAAATGAATATTTACTCAAATTAAATAATCGCTACGACAATTGCCTAAAAATAGAACTCAGGCAGCATTAAATGACGGATGTCTCTCATAAGGCATACTCGCTTAGAATTAACAGAAAGTTCGAATTCGAAATTACTAAACTAGATGGATTTTGGTACTATAGTCTAGTCATTCTGGTGATTATTTGGTCAAATATGGTGACGCGGCAGTGGTGATACAGAATCATTAAATAGGCCATTTCGTTCGTTTGGAGGATCCTAACGATATTCTGTTGAACTAACTAAGCAGGTGATTTCAGTGGAAGAACGCTCATTAGGCCTTATCTTCTGAAGGGTTCTTATTGGACATTATGAGCACTTGCCTGATATGTTGAGTGTTCTTACCATTTTGCAAGCATGACCAGTGCAGGTGTAGATGTTTCCAGCTGATCTTTGTATTTAGTATATCAATCTTAGCCCTCGTTCTTAGCTGCAGGGATTCATGAAGAGTAATGATCCGCATTTTGAGTGATCTGTAGGACTTCAGCTTTGTCCGTTTTCATCTCCAAGGGTTTAATAATTTTTGATATTTTTATTCTTAAAAAATACGGGCGGGACGCTTAAACTGAATGACATGTACCAATGTTCTGATGGGAAAACGATCATCGGTGAGAAATGGAACATCTCGGAAAGCTAACGAATCGCTCCCAGCTTTGGTGTTCTTCAAGAGATAACTTGTATTAGATACTGAGAAATTAGTTCGATTCCTCTGTAAAATCTCAACCCACATCGGTCCTGGTCGCTCGTTGGATGGACTCACAAAAAACCTGAATACTGCTAATATAGTCATAAGAAATTTAGAAAATGAGTCATCGTGGCGTATTGGGTTAATGCGTCCGACGCCTACGCAGAGAGTGCCAGGTTCGAATCCCCAATCTACCAGCTTTCATAAGAAATTTCCAAAATGACTCGCCGTGGCGTTGTGGGTTAATGTTCGAATCCCCAATCTACCAACTTTCATAACTTCACCTCTTTCGAATCACCGACAATGCTCAAAGAGTATTCCTGTCTAGAAAAAGCTTCTCAACTTTGCCGTTCGGAGTCGGCTTAAAACTGTAGGTCCCTTCCACTCGTGAAAGAACAATAGCACGCACAACACAAGTGGTTGCTGAGAAGCTAGGCCCAGGTCCGCCTCGGACTGTCGCGCCACCAATATTATATTATTATATTATTTCCAAATTATTTCCCAAAAGCGGGCCATGGTGTAAGTTGATGTCGAAATTAAGATTTGGGGTATTTGGAGGATCGCTCTCTAAGATGAACCAGCCAAGAATAAATAAATCTTTTTTCACATTCACTACTTGTTTGGTTTATTGCATTTCTTTTTTTTTAAAAACTAGCTTAACTAACTTAAGAATTTACAAATGTTGTTAATACTAACCTACTGACCCTATGCGGGTGCTCTAAGCTAATCTGATCTACTTTCTAAATGTGCCTTTCGGCTTAATCTACGTTTTTTTCTTTAGTCTTTATGACAATCTTTTATTACTTTTTTATTTGCCAAGAAAACTTGTGAAAAACTTGGCTAAACCTATCTACTTAAACTACCTTATACTAACTTAATACTTACATAAAACGTAAGTCTATCTTAACTATGTCCGTAACAGGACGGACACGTACATCAGGGCTTGTGTTGTGTATATGCCTAACATATAATTTTTTTTTGGTTTCATATACATATTTTTTTTTTAGTTTCTTGTTTTATATTTTTTTTTTTGGATTTTTTGTTTCTTTATTTTTTTTAGTTTTTTTTTTTGGATTTCTTGTTTTATATATTTTTTTTTCTTTAAGCTACCTTAAAAACTATGTAAGCTGGTCACTATGGTTAACTATCTGATCCTGTGGAAAAGCTAGAGGTGGCGGAGGCTGGTTTTGGTGTAACCACCAGTAAAATTGCCGTTCTTTGGCAGACTCTTTCCTGGTTATTATTGAATTTCTTTTGGTTTCATAATGTGGACCGTATTGCACGATGTTCTGATATAGACTGTAGTGCTACTTCTCCTTCGCTCTCTTGTCTCGCCTTTTCTTTTTTTCACGAACTGCCGCTATTTGCATGTGCGAAGATTATCAGCTGATGGCGTCGTTTTAATGACGATCTCTGCCGACTGCGTGTTGGTGCGTACAGTCTGCGCAAAATGTTATACGAAGGTTCGGAACGGAGTTCTCAATAGCTGTAAACCCTTTGAAATCAGATGGACCTAATCCCAATCAAATCCGTAGTAAGGAAACAAGCAAGTGACGAACCACATAAACTAAAATGATGCCTAGAGTTTTGCTCGCCACTGTATGTATGTGCTGCCAATTGGTTGTTTATAAAAATTCATATAAATGACACTTTATTCTCTCGCTTGGAATTTTGTTTTTGGCTATACAGCAAACTTCAGTTCCACACGATGCTAAATGTGTCAACTAAAAAGGTTGATGATGGCAAAAGGTAAAATCCTTTAAGATAATGTTGCGCGACATGTTTTATATTTGTTTAAAATCGCCACACATTGTGCGAAGGTCTATCGATCCGTATTTAATAACACAGTCCTTTTTCCTCATCAACTGACATTTTATTTATTATTTATTATTAATCATTATTATTTATTTAATGAAAAATTGCAATAGAATACTGTAAGAAAATTCGTCTTTTCGAAGTATGGATTTTAAAATTAACAGCTTTAAAGAATTGTTTACAGTTTAAAACTTGACTTTAAGTAGTTATATTGATTCTACTCAAAGTCAAGTTATAAACTGTAAACAATTTTTTAAAACTGTTAATTTTAAAATCCATACTTCGAACAACAAGTAAAGTCATTCTAATTTGAAAGGATTCAAGTCAATTTATGATATGGTTATCGGATAAGAATTGGAAATGAATTTTCTGAAAGGCGGTGTAAGAATTGACTATTTGTAATCCATGCCGCGGATTGTTCCAGGCACGAATTTCAGATACGAGAAAGGATCGTTCACCAATACAATGTCTGAAAGAGGGTATTATAAGAGCTTTACCTCTACTAGATTGTGCAAATTGTATCAATTCGAGCAAATAACTAGGTGATTTACTTTTCATGAACTTAAACAGCTTTAAGATATTCCGACAGTTAAAATATAGATCAAGCCTCAAACCAAAAATAGACTATGACACACTGCTCGACCGGCAAATATTATAAATAAAACGAACACAGTCATTAAACGCATCAAAGCCTATGTTTACAAACATAATCTAAATGCGGATATATAGAACAATTAAACAAAAGATGGGGCATAATAAGGGTTTTTGATAAATCGTATTTTGACAGTGGGACTCAGATAGAACGCTGAATATCGCAATCTGCGAAGTCCGAAATAAACCCTTAGCTTTTCATATTCGTTCCAAGACTCACGACCCCGCCCTTCGGCCGTAGAATTGAAACGGCAGCGTATGTTAAGCACATTAACTGGGGAAAAAACAATAGAGTGGAATTCAATGCTTCAAAAACTCAATGCTGTCTGCTGTCACTCAAGCGAACTCTTGATAATCAGCTCAATCAATGAAACCAGAAAACTTTTCATTCTTGGTTTGTGTATCAATACAAAACATAGTTGGAACAATCACATTTAGGTTCCCTCAATCGATGCAAGGTATACTTCACCCCCTCTGATTTGGCCGCCCTGAGCTTGAGTAGAACGCAAGCCCACCCTTCACCTACCAGAATCCCAAAGCGAGCGATAAAACTTAGGGGAGACAATAATATCGTAGAGTCATTAGACTCGCTCGAACATCGACGTACCGTCTCTTATTTGTCCGTATTTTATCGCTATTTTAATAAACTATGCTCAAGGGAGCTAGCCAACTGCATGCCTCCTCTCCATAAATTCACCCGAAATATCCGTCTCGCCAGGCTTGACCATCAGTATACCCCTAAGCCTACTTCCGGACGGAAGAACAACGGAGGTCCTAGTACAGAGCCTTGAGGAACCCCTGCTCGAACAGCTTTAGGATTAGAGTGACCAAGTTCAGTGATGACCGTCTGTACTCTATTTCGCAGATATTCACTACACAATTGAAGGGAAGAATTCGAGAAATTAAAGTTACTTTTCATTTTCGATAGAAGGAGAGAATGGTCGATGCAGTCAAAGGCTTTGGAGAAATCTAGTAGGACTGCGACACAATTATCATTTCTATCTAAAGCAGATCTAATGTCAGAGGAAACCTTTAGGACAGCAGATTCGCAGCTATGCTGACTCCTAAAACCAGGTTGCCATTTGGAGAGTAAATTATTCTCTTGAAGAAAACTTTGCATTTGAGAAGATACTATCTTTTCAAATGCCTTTGATAGAGAGCACTGGGAATTTTACTTTTTAGGAATAGGAATGATATTTGCTCTCTTCCATCATCGTAACCGATATTATGTGTTCGCTTTTCAATAAGCGAGTTCAATTTTGAATGACACCTTTTGTTAGACGACCCCCATAAGTCATTCGAGGACAAAAGCTTTTGTGTTTATTCTAGATTGGACTTCAACGAGTTCTGAAATCGAAGTGTGGATGGAGAGACTCCCAAGGGGACACGTAGTGCGTAGTTCATCTAGGAATCACATAAAGTTTGTCTCAACCCACAATTCGAGCAGGTTGTCGAATGAAGGAATCCCCCATCAAAGTTCCTAATTAAGTTGCAGAACACAACCGTTCGAGGCATAATGTGCCTCAGTCAATAGCCGAGCGCGTGGTCTAATCAAAGTCAAAGTTTATTCTGTCAGGGCATGAGATAATCTACCAATAACATACGTAATTTCAGATGATTGTACGCCCAGACGTGCACAATAGTTGCTAGCAGATTCGGAATAGCAACGTCTCATTAATTATCGAGTATGCTTGTTACGTAAATCACTGCCACACATACTGAAAGGAGCCTCCGAGGCGGTTTTGCGTAATTGGCAAAATTTAATTACCGACATTTATTAGCCTTTCGCCTGGCATTATCGTAAAAAGGACCTCGAATGATTGCAATCTAATGAATCCTGCAGAAGCCATACGCAGTGGCGGCTCCTATTGCTGCCCAATTTACGACACATTCCCCGTTTTATGACGGCATTTGCTGGCAACATAGAAATTCGAACAATTAATCCGGGCATGTGGCCAAACGTGATTCGCTACATTCAATTCGGATTCGCTACAAAAGTTAATCGAAAGCTGCCACGCCAACCGCACGAAATGCACTAAAACTTGACTTCCGCATGTGTGACTGATAAGAGACCGCAGCAGTAAAAGAGGGGTGGATCCCCTCCACTATGCATGCTCCAGCCACCGACCGAGAGCGACCGAATGAAGATATAATATTCGTTTTTCATCCGCAAAATGCGATATTTTACAGATGAAAAGTGTAAATAGTGCCATAAATTCGATTCCATCCTCGATTCTCCCGCAGCGTCCTCCAACGAGTCCCCCATGAATACTCGGCGAAAAAACAAGGACTGCACCAGTCGTTCACCGATCTTTGAACAGTGCGCATGTGTTTCGGCTTAGTTATTCAAAGTGAAAAAATAAAAATAAAAAGTGCAGTCAAGTAGTTTAAACAACTTGGGGATCCGCAACAAGGTCGTGGCCGAGAGCTTAAGGTCCACAGCCGGGAACCAATAGGGCTGGGTTCGAAACCCAGCGGGAGCAATCTCCTTTTTTTAATTTTTTCTGCTCCCACTATAAAAATTTGCACTGGATAAGTGAGTCAGTGCAAATCATGGTGGAGAACGGGCAGTCCGCTCGCCCAGAAGAGGTCGGCGGGAACCAGCAACCGGTGGCAGAAGAGTCACGCCACCAAGCAACGGTTGCCAACGATGGAGGTACGAAGAGGAGGAGGAAAAAGCAGACCTCCTCCAGTTCGAAAAGACGCAACACAAACGCGTCACCCAAAAAAGCCCAAGACGAAGCGTGTGCAGCGTCTACGTCATCGGACGAGACTTCCCACGAGGGCGATGCGGAAGATGACGCATATTCATATGTGTCTGATGGGAGAGAGGGGCGATTTGCAGTAAGCAGCATAAGCTTCGAATCGGTGCCCTCCGACACCGAAGAAGAAGTAGAGGCGATCATTCGCTCCAAGGAAACGAAAGTTTCGAATCTGAGGGAGGAGACTGACAAACTCCTTCAAGAGATTAGAGAGCTACGCCGAAGAACTCTCGAAAGGAGAAGGAAGGAGGAAGAAACCCTACAACGCGGGCAACAACAACAAAAAACGTGGCCCGAATCAAGTCAGTCGGCGAATCAGGCGCAGCAACAACAACAGCAAGCAGCGCCTAAACAGAAGAAGCAGCTTCAACAGCCATCAGTGCAGCAACAACAGCAAAAGCAGCAACAACAGCAAAAGCAGCAACAACAGCAAAAGCAGCAACAACAGCAAAAGCAGCAACAACAGCAAAATCAGCTACAAAAGAAAGCAGCCCAGCAACAACATCAAGCAACATCGCAACAAGACAAGCAGCAGCAACATGCAGTACACCAGCAACAACCACAGCAAAAGAAGGAAAAAGTGCCACCGATCAACCTGTACAAGCCGGATGTCATTTACACTGCACAGGTATGTAGGACGGCCGTAGGTAGTGGTAACTTCCTAATTAAAAAAAATAAAGGGTTCGAGAAATACTCAATCTGCTGCAAGACAGTAGACCAATATAATAAAATTAAGAAGGTACTAAAGCGTTCGACGATGGAGTTCTTCTCCTTTACGCCAAAAGGAGAAAAACTCCAGTCAAAATTGTTAAAGATCTCCGCACCGCTCGAAGCGGAGGAAATTCTCCAACTGCTCAAAGAGCAAGTGTGTGACGGTCTCGAGATCGTCGGAGTCAAGCCCTTCTCCACAGCTAAGGCAAAAAGGGAGGGGCGGAAATTACCGTATTTCATCGTACAGGTGTCACCCAACAGCATAGTAGATAAGCTAAACGATATTGATCGTTTGGCTGACTATCATTGCGCATGGGATAGCATAAGAAGGCGCGATGGCATTCTCCAATGCGCTCGCTGCCAAAGGTTTGGGCACGCCGCGTCGAACTGCCAAATGCAGCCTCGATGCGTGAAGTGCAGTCAAAACCACAAGGCGGAGGATTGCCCGCTGGGGAAAGAGGGAGCAGCTGACAAAAGTCAGCTCAAGTGCGTACTCTGCGGGAACGCGGGGCACACCGCCAACTATCGGGGTTGCCCTAAATTCCAAGAGCGGAAAGCAAAAATGGTTCTGCAGAAGCAGCCCCCAGTGAAAAATCCACTTGGGGCAGCCATACCCGTCACCCCTCAAGTGACCTA
Source organism: Eristalis intricaria (assembly GCA_964034865.1). Lineage (NCBI taxonomy): Eukaryota > Metazoa > Arthropoda > Insecta > Diptera > Syrphidae > Eristalis > Eristalis intricaria. The sequence goes on along the minus strand of OZ035875.1, from coordinate 87,612,481 downwards.
CGCCCAAATGGCGTCTAGTCAGAGGAGCACGGAAAAGCAGCATCTACCAAAGGTAGTGCCGCAAGTCTCAGTGCCAAAAGCACACGAGCCAGCGCCTGAATGGAAAACATCCATTGAAGGGCGTATGGCTCGGTTAGAGGAGCAGGTCGGCCAAATTCTGGCGCTCCTGCAGAACCAACCACGTCAAAAGTCTTAATGGCTGCGCAGACGGAGAGTATTTTTAAGATCCTTGCAGTGAATGCAAATTCATTGATAGGGGTCCCACGAAAAAACGAGCTCTATAGATTGTTGGACGATCAAAGCCCAGAGCTGATGCTGATTAGCGAAACCAAGCTAACTCAGAGAGGCATACTGGAGCACAGCAATTATAATGTTGTTAGAAGAGACCGGCCCAATTCCAGTGGTGGAGGCGGTGTTGCGATCTTCATAAAAAATAACATTAAACACAAGGTAGTGTATAGTAGTGAAGTACGAAGGTTTCAAGAGTTGGAGGCCTGCATCGTGTGCATTTCGCTCCGCAGTGGAAGGAGGTTGTATGCTGTGTCGGTCTACTCTTCTGGCAACCCTAGTTCCAGTACAACCATATCAGAGCTCGATTCACTCTTCCGATGCCTAAGGCTGGACTCGGAGGAGAACTATTTTATTTTGGCCGGGGACTTAAATGCCCGACATGGATATTGGGGAAACACAATTTCCAACAATAGAGGGGACCAGCTTTACAGCTGGTTTTGCTTACACAGTGTCGAGTATAGACTCGATTTGAAAGCAACAGAGATCTCGTCGTTCCCCAGAACCGGGTCGTATCTGGATCTCCTACTGCTAGACGCAAGACTGCAGCTAACAGACACAAACGCACAGACGGTAAACTGTTTGAACACTTTCGTGTATCTCAGTGACCATTGCGGACTCAGTGCCGAAATCAAGATCCCCAACGACATTGCGGAATTAGGAGAGTATGTTCAAACGTACACCTACAACTACAGTAGGGCACGATGGACACGCTTCTCCAGACAAATGACGCGAGCACTCTCTTCGAATGCGCTTCACATACCGTCCAATAGAAACTTGTCAAACGAAGAGATTGACATGTATCTAATTCAATTGGACGAGACAATTAAACGAACTATGGACATTACTATACCTCGGTATACACGGACAAACAACGAAAACTTGTACCGCAATGCGACTATCGACGCACTCCACCAACGTAAAAGTAGACTCCTGTCAAGATTAAAAACCTTGTACAGGCGGTTTACTGACAGGCGAGACGAGGAAGTTAGGACACTGAAATCGCTAATAAAAAATATTCAAACGTTAATTGTCCAGAATTACAGGCTTTCTGTTAATTCGTACTGGAATGATAAGATTCGGGCTGTAAGATCTAACAATCCGAGTATGTTCCCGCAAATTAATAAATTCTTTCGTAGTAAATATAGCGATCTTCCGTGTCTTAAGCTTTCCAGAACGACGAACAACGAACAAGTACTGACTACAGCAGGAATTGATCCAGATAACGCCGTACTCGACGATAACTTTTTTGTGGTCGAAGATCCGCAAGAAAAAATGGAGGTACTAGGCGCGGTCTTCCAAGAAGTGTACAAGGTGAATGAGAGCGTTCGCCCGAACCACGAGTTGGATAACCGCGTACTGGCTAGCAACTCTCAACTTCGAGAAGAAATGCAACAATGGCGATCTGAGAACACTGGCTTTGTCGTGTTCAATGATGATAACATGGCAGATAATGCCATCGCCGACGAAGGGGTTCATCCCCCGTTCATATCGAAGACAGAACTCCAAGCGGTCTTCGAATCATTAAAAAAGAAAAAGTCTGTTGGAATCGACGGGATCTCCAACATTGTGCTAAGACACCTCCCCCTGGAAGTGGTTAATATGTACACAATCCTGTTTAACAATGCTCTGAATAACGCACATTATCCGGAGCATTGGAAAACGGCTATTGTGCAACCCATATCCAAGAGAGGAAAAGATTCTTCGAATCCTTGCAACCTCCGGTCAATAAGTCTCCTTCCGAATATCAGCAAGGTATTCGAGAAGGTGATCAATAGAACTCTGATCAACTGGACTAAGGACAAAAATATAATTCCGGATAACCAATTCGGTTTCAAAGCGGGGCATGACACTATTCATGCCGCGTCGAAACTGGTGTCGGATATCCAATGGAACAAGAGCCAGAAACAATGTACGGGTGCCTGCTTGATTGACCTGGAGAAGGCCTTTGACACCGTATGGTTAGAAGGTCTTTTCTACAAGATCAATCGACTAGGCATTAGCAAACCCCTGCTGTACCTACTGTGTAACATGCTTACCGGTAGACGGTTCGTAGTCAAAAATGGCAACGTGACCTCCACAGGTGTATTCCAAGTTAAAAATGGTCTCCAACAGGGTGCCGTTAATTCGCCGATCCTGTTCAACATTTACTTGAGCGATCTGATAAGTTCTCTTCCTCACGTAATTGCGTATGCCGATGACTTGATCGTGTACAGATCAGGCAAAAAGATCGAGGAAATCACTACTCTCACGCAGGGTGACTTCGATTCATTCATGAGAAGTTGCGATGACTGGAAGTTGAATATCAACTTCCGGAAGTCGGAAATCATTCTGTTCAGGACGCCGTTGTATAAGGCCTCGGCGGATACGAAAAAGAATTGGCGAAAGTTCTCAATCGTTGGAAGACACGGGGAACCACTGGCGCAAAAGACTGTAGTCAGATACCTGGGGATCTGGCTAGATCAGTATCTATATTTTAACAAACATGTAGATGCTGCTCTGGCCAGAGCCCGAGGCGCTTTTGCCCTTACAAAGAGACTGTTTTACAACAGCCAACTCGATGCAAGGGTGAAGGTCATCTGCTACATGGCGCTCATCCGGCCAATGCTCACCTATGGCTGTCCCGTGTGGTTCAACGTGAGTGCAAGCTTGATGGAAAAGATTCGGTTGTTTGAGAGGGCTTGTCTTAGGGCTTGCCTTCGCCTTTATCGAACTCCAGAGTCCCAGTACATAAAATACTATTCCAATGAGGTCTTATACAACAGGGCAAACCTGATAAGAGTAGACAATTTCATGTTGAAGTTGATTCGAGGTCATACTGCTAGAGCGATGAACTCGGTCAATAACTTGATCTCGGGGGCTTACTACCCCAATGCACAATACCACGAAAGGGTACGTCACAACGGCTTCGTCCCCCCAGAAGCCTTTCTCCATTTAGACAAAAACGGGCTGTTACAAAATATAAATGCGGTACCGCTCATCTTCCACATAGCCCGTTCAACTGTGGATGGGCGACTCAACCACGACCGTTCCGTCGCACAACGAGCTGAGGAGGGTCTCCTCCGGTTCAGTACGGCGGTATCAAGGAGAGATGTTCGGGATGTTGCATTGCAACATCGAAAATTCTGGTGGCTGGGGAGAGAGGGAACTCCCTCGTCGAACCCTTTAGACCCGGGGTAGAAAGGGTAGTACGTATCCCCGAATGGGGGACCAGTCGGTCAATGTCTTGCAGCAATTAGATGCAACCTATGGCCGGCCTACATAGCCTAGAGTAGTTTTAAGGTAGATGTAAGCTGTAAAAAAAAAAAAAAAAAAAAAAAAAAAAAAAAAAAAAAAAAAAAAAGTGAGTATTCACATACGTACACCACTGTGTACCTATGTGTATACATTGTATATATCAATACATATACATATGCATATGTCTATATATTCATATATACATATGTATATGCATGTAGTTTAGCTTAAGTTAGTTTAAGTTATTTTTAAGGTAGCGTGTAAGTTAGTATATAAGTTTTAAGTATATCCAGTTCTGTTATTAAGTTTTTTCCAAATTTTTCTTAATATTAAGTTGTACAGTTAAAGAAAGTTTTCTTTAAATGCATAGATCCTTAGTTTAAGTCGAAAGACATAGAATAAGATTAAGTTTAGCTTAGAGTGCCTGCCGAGGGCCAGTAAGTTAGAAATAGTAAAAATGTTCGTCCAACTAGTTTTAAGCATTTTTGTCTAGTATGTAAGTCTTCATGAATTCCGAAAATAAAAATGAATTAAAAAAAAAAAAAAAAAAAAAATCCTGCAGAAGCCATACGCAGTGGCGGCTCCTATTGCTGCCCAATTTACGACACATTCCCCGTTTTATGACGGCATTTGCTGGCAACATAGAAATTCGAACAATTAATCCGGGCATGTGGCCAAACGTGATTCGCTACATTCAATTCGGATTCGCTACAAAAGTTAATCGAAAGCTGCCACGCCAACCGCACGAAATGCACTAAAACTTGACTTCCGCATGTGTGACTGATAAGAGACCGCAGCAGTAAAAGAGGGGTGGATCCCCTCCACTATGCATGCTCCAGCCACCGACCGAGAGCGACCGAATGAAGATATAATATTCGTTTTTCATCCGCAAAATGCGATATTTTACAGATGAAAAGTGTAAATAGTGCCATAAATTCGATTCCATCCTCGATTCTCCCGCAGCGTCCTCCAACGAGTCCCCCATGAATACTCGGCGAAAAAACAAGGACTGCACCAGTCACTCGAGCGGGGGGAATTTCCACGGAGAGTGGGAACACAAATTTAAGGGTCGTCGATGTTTTCCTCTTCTTGTTACCTTAAATATTCAAAAAACAAAAAAGAACGACCCGAGCTTGGAGTGAGGAGTATAGACGCAGGATTGGGAGACCGGCAAAATGGAGTTTTGTGGTAGTTTGGCAAATGGGAATTTATGATTACACTTTGTTTACGCATTGCGGATTCATTAATAAATTCTGCTCCAAAGCTCCTTAAGCCAATATAAACAACCTGAGGGATCAGTATTTGCTTTTTATCTCACAGCTACTCTCACGGATAAATGTTTCAATTTATCACGTGTGTGTGTGTGTGTTTGTTGTTGCCATGCCTCGGGTGCAAGAACAATTTGTAAATTGGCGGTAGTCTGCAAATGGGGAATGAAGGGCAGTTCTGCTTATGGGAATAGTTCGGCTATTCATCAATTCATTCACCTGTGATACTCCGAAAAGACACGTTGAATATTTTTCACATTTTTGAAGCGCTCATGGGACGGTGTACGAAAAAAAAACACGTTTTTTTTTATTCCACTCCAACTATGTAGGTCCGGACGAATCTAGTGGGAGCATAGGCAGGTGTGCTGTGCCGTGGAGAATTTAATCCTCACAAATGCTGCTGACCTAGTCACGGATCATCGGTTCAAGTGAAGAGTACATCTGTTCCTAATAAATTGTGTGTGTTTTTTGCTGCTGTTTGGAAAGTTCAATCGGATTAGTGAATGCTTAGCGGTGATGTTTGGTTAAATGGATTGCTTTCATCTCTTAGTTTTGAGAGCAATGTGGGCATCACAGCTTTCGCGTAAATAAAACACATTACGATCGGCGAATTTGTGATAATACTCGTAAAAACCAAAATAATGTTAATTTTCGGCACGAGAAACGGGTTTGATGAACACGCTTCTGACTACAAGGAAAAATCTGGTTCAAGGTTCATTCTTTAATCATCGTTGTTTTGTCTGTGAAGTTGTGATGTGACGTCAGTGATTACCGAAATGATCAGCCTTATAGCTTTGATCTAAATTCGGCAAGCACTCTCGTGGCGCGGCTACTGGAGATACTTGCATTTTCATGGGCTGACAAAGTCAGAATGGTGTCATTAAACTGGAAAGTTAATGATGGTTGGATTATTTGGCATTGGCGTGGGCTGTGTGAAAGACCAAAGGAGTCATTGCCATAATCCACTGAATACAGCACTGCCTCTGTGTCCCTATGGCACTCTTCCTACGGTCAAAATGTTGCAACCGGAGTTTATAACTAAGACGTCGGACCAACGAACAGAATCCTAGGTTCGGAGCCGTGAAAGGCAAAAGCATTATCAAAGGTCAGTTCTAGTCGTTTTACATGTTCTACTGATGATAGTCCTTAATGGGGACTTTGACATTTTCACGCGTCCTACGCACCATGGCATATCTCACAGTGACCTTTGTGAAAGTTGCAGAGAAGAAGAAGAAAAACAATTTTCAAGACATTTGCTCTTCCAAGGACGACGATGTAGTTTCCGGTGAAACTTCGTAGAGATGGAATATGTAACAGGATTTCATTTCCACTCCGAACTTGTGTGACAACGCAACAGAGGACGCCCTTGGATTATGTGCCGCACACAAGTGGAGAAGGATTTCAATCTACTTGGTGCGCCTAACTGAAGCCAGAGATAGCGTTTGCTGGAGTTTTTTGATGGTTGAGACCCATGTCCATTCACAAAGAAGAAAAATAAGCATTGTACTGACAGGCCTTCTAAGAGTCTTATGTGGATCAAGGCTTCGCAGAGAAACCATCATGGCCCATCATGGCTATACAGCTCAAGTCCAAGAAAAGTTCGTTCATATCTCCAAATGCTCTGCCCTCGACATAGATGGCGCAGTTGTTTGAGTGCCTGGCCTTAGTTAGTGGGGTCCCCGGTTCGAATCCCAGTGAAATCTAAGTTAATACGCTTTTATCTGGTTCTCGAATCTGGTCCAGTCACCAGTCAACAGGCATTGGGATCAAGCTAACGGCACTGGACTGGTCAATCAGCTTATCCCTTTTGATTAACCAGAAAATAACGTCATCATAGGCAAAGCATCAGATCTCGCAGAGCTGAGTCCTTCGTTAAACCCGACATTGGGTGGTGTGAATAAAAACTGAGACAACACTTCGAGTAAGAACACATGTTATACTCAATTGGATGTGAACAAAAAATTGCCTCAAAGCAGGTACCATCCCTTCAGTTGATGTTTGAAAACTAGAGTTCTTAGCGTTGAAGGGTGAGTGCAAAGTCGGGTAAAGGTGGGTGAAAAGTATATGCCCTAATGTTTTTAAACATACAAAAGCGCAAAACAAAGAATAATAACTCATGTCCTTTCGGGGACATAGGGGATAGTTGCAAGAACGTGTATAGATTCGAGTTTGATAACATGGAATGGTTAAGTACTCATTTGCTTTCCGATATACCTGAAGAAACCGATGGTGGTGCCATTCCTTTGATTGTTTTTGGTCTTTTAATGTAATGGGTAGATTGCCCGTGTTTTTCTTCACGCCTTCTGATTTTTTCATGTTACCATTTTTTTTCTTTATTAACCAAGATGTTCATATTAAACCCATGGATTTTTTTTTATTTCTTCTTCCATAGCTTTCAACGCAGATTTATTTTTACTGTTCATATGGAGCTTGACTTTTTTTTTCCAGCAAGCACGGATAAAATTGCAAACATTTGATGAAACCGTCATCGTCCATTCAAGATTTCTTTTTATTTTTGAGGATTAAGGTTTAATCCGTCAAAGTATTCCTCTTCCGAAGCAGTTTTTTCCCTTATTTTAAATTGTTTTCACTTTTTTCTCTTTTGAAGTCGCCTCCTATGCACACTCTACTTCCACAAGTGAGCTCTTCATTCATTCCATCTTTTTTCACACCAAAACGGAGGAAAGACTCAGCTGTCAAAATATGTGAGTGGAGAGGATTCGTTAAAGTTAAAAAAATACATTTTTATTCACACCAGATGGAGCATTTACTCCAAAATGTTAAGGAAATGCACACACTTATGCACTTTTTTATACAAGATCTCCCAGTTGGCAGCAAGATAGACCTTTTTTGGTATAATTGCACAACCAAACCACTTTAACTTACCTATGCCACTATCTACTTACCGAAATTAAGCCTGTGTGTGACAGTATTTATAGAGATTAGCTATACAAGGCTTCACCGTGACCTTTGATGTCAAAAAAACCTTCCAAAAGGCGAAGCATTGTATTGGGATTTTCTTTATTATCATTCTCGAGAAGAAGAAGCGAAAATCAAACATCAATACCAGAGGCACGATCTCCTACAAATATCTACTCTCTGCAAGCTTGTGCTGATAAATTTCATATTTCATGGGAAGGATGGGCGCATTCGAATGATAATTCGAGTGATAATCGATTAATACAACATATCGAGAACATCTCGATTGTAAAAATCATTGAAATGAGTACTAATTCTTACTAACTAATTACTAACTACTAACACAAGAGAACTCGATAGCTATAGCAGTGTTTTTTCTAATATCTATAAAAAGTGAAATAAGATCTTACACATAAAACACATACAACAACCCACTGGCTGTCAAATGTGACAGGCAGAAGAAAAGTGACTGCCAATAAAAATTCGATTTCGAATTTTTTCGTATTTGGACATCGATTTCGAGTGTAAAAATTTCTTCTTCATATATTTTGACACTTCATTTTACTATCTAATGGGTAATCGAAAAAGTCTTTTCGTATTTTGTAAATATATGTCGTTGGATTCGTCTATCTTCAATGCTACCAATCACATTGTGTCATACCATATGGTGTTGGAAAGGTGACATTTTAAGCTTCATTTCACCAAAAATTTAATTCGGAGAAGTTGAAAAAAAGTTACAGCTGTTCAAAAATGAGTGAAAACAATGAAGCAGTTCGCTATATTTTGAAATGTTTGTATAAAAAAGGGAAGAATGCCACGCAAACCACCAAAGAAATTTGTGAAGTTTACGGAGACGATGCTGTAACAGTTCGTGTAGCACAACAATGGTTCGCTCGCTTCCGTTCTGGAAATTTCGATGTGAAATATGCACCTCGCTCTGGTCGACCGATCGTTGAAAAAGTCGATGAAATTATGGAAAAGATGGACCAGGACCGTCACATAAGCAACCATGACATGGCCAAGAAATTAAACATTCATCATTAAACGTTTTTGAACCATTTAAAAAAGGCTAGCTACAAAAAGAAGCTCGATGTTTGGGTACCACATGAATTGTCTGTGAAAAAAGTTTGATTAGAAATACGAAAATACTTTTTGGACTACCCATTATACCGATGAAAAAAAAGGCTTATCTTCCAATAAAATCATTCCAATGAATTCGAATTATTTCTTTTTTATTAAAGAACCGAGAAATGTAGTAATACTTGAGTTCACTTCCTTGACGATTTTCTTTCATTCTGGTTAAGTTATGCAAATTTCTCGACGAGAACTATTTGTTACTTGTTCTCGCGCTGAAGTGGGACATATATCGAGTTATCTTGTGCTAGTATATTAGTTAGTAATTAGTAGTAATTTGAATGATTTTGGCAATCGACAAGTCTTACTAATCGATGATGACTCGAATAAGCATTGGAATACGTCCATCTCGAGTGATCCTTCGACTATTAAATTATCTCGATTACTAAAGTCGCTGTGTCTTTGGGTGTGGAAGGCAACTCAGAAGTAAAGCCCTCCCTTATAAAACCTTGAAAACTTAAGAGAAGCTAGACTCTGGCCCTCTTCTGGCTGCAGCGTCATCCATATTATTATTATAAGACCTTGACAGTCCCAGCCCTGCATGATGCAGAAGTAGGCAACAGTAATGAAATGCGGAGGAGGAGATTCTTGTTTGGGGAAAAGACTGAGCAGCAAATTCTATGAGTTCGTGCCTCTAGTTTCAGATGGAGGTCATGACTGAAGGGACACCAAAGGTCCGGCTTTACACTCCAAACCCGAGGGACAACAGAGTGAAGGAAGACCACAGGCATCGTGCTACGTGCATTGCAAGATGCAACTAGTTCAAGACCCTGCTGGATGAATAGGCTAAGACCAAGGTCCACCTAGACTCTAGCGCCAGCCAACAAAGAAGAAGATGTGATACTGGGATGTCTTAGATTGAAGTGGCTGACTGCTGGTAAAGAAAGACAGTAATCACACTTAGGCCAACATAGGCTCATTGTGTCTTAGCTGTCTTAGCTTGTCATAATCCTGTTGACTTAAAATCATCGATTAAATTTTTGTAATTTCTTCAGAGACAAGCTCGGTATGACTTGCAAGCATCCGTCAAGGCCAAATCCAGAACAAAAACAATCTATCTTCTAATTTCTATCCAAATCCGATCAGTCGTTTAGTAGTTAGAGCTCTACAAACATCCAAACGTCGACACCGGAGTTCTTCGTTCTATCATTCCTTCAAGAGTGAAGGCGGCTTACAATCTTATCTCGAATCCCAATGGAGTCACACATGTACTTCGACATGCGCCTCGATTAAAGCTGATATTTCACGGATTCCCATGAAGATGAACTCACCAACTAAATGATTTGAAATGAAAATGAGTTTTCTACCTGAGCTCAAGAATTCATGATTACCAGGCGTAGTCAACCAGAATGTCACGAATTCTTGTATTTCACAACGAGAAATGCCTTTCCTTTTGATGATGATTGAAAAGCCTTTAATCATTAATTTCCCAGAAATATTTCCCTCAAATTTAATGGTTTTTCTCCTAATTATTCATTCATATTTTAGTAACCACCCAGCGGAGCACGGGAGTGGCGGTAGGGTATTCATTTTCTTTCTCTCTGGCCTTAATTAATTTAATTCTTACTGAGGCAATGATGTCTCCCATCATCAGTCTTGTCACTGTGACCATCTTAGTCATGTGAAGCCATTCACTAAAGTAACAACTCCCCCCATCAACTGCGGGCACAATCACAGTTGTATTTACTTACTTTTCCGGGGAAAGAGAGAAATATTAATTAAACACATTCATCTAGGACGAGAGTTTTCTTTTGTCTGACTGCTGTTGTTTTGCTTTTAATTTCGCTTATTTGCTCTTCCTTGTGAAGTTCTGTTGTTTATGTAGTCTTTTGAATCTCTTAGACACAACCGCATGTTGCACATAAGCAGAGTAACCTCAATCAGCAGCAACTTTGTGTTTTTCAAGCGCTTCCCCTTACGGCGCGGCGGTGTACCTTAAAATAGAATAGCACATGCGGTGCTCCCACTAATACGCACGAAAATGGAACACGTACATACTCTCCAGCGCACGGAACGAACGAAAATGTGTGAGTCTGAGCTCTGAGCTGAGTGCTGAAAATGAAAATGAGAAAGTTCATCGTACAAATTTCTTTAAAATGGAAACATCACTGATAAATAACTTATCCTCTTTCATCAGGCATGAATGAGAGCTTGGACAGGAGTCGAGCGTTTGAAAAGGGTCGACTTCTTCGACGAAATTTAATATTTCATGCAGAGGCGTTTGAAATGAATACACCCTCACATCACAGGGAATGAAAGTGAAAAGAGGAAAAAAAAAATGAGGACACTCGGCTCGTCGAAGGTTAATTTATTTATTCAAACATGGGCTTTTCGGCATAGCAACATCTGTCATCGTATCAATTTTGAGGTGCTCTGTGAAATATGAGCGAAATGTTTTTTCCCATGGGAGCCGGGAGCAGGACATGACCCAGCACACTACGTATTCATTGCGTTTGAATATGTTAATCAATTTATCTCGATGCATAAATATCGTGTTGTGATGGGGGAAAAACAAAAACACTAGAGGTGAAATCAAATTTGAGTGGGATACGCGCGTTTCGACGTTGATTCAATTAATGCGAATATGAAGTTACCAGTTTTCCGAATTCGATTTGTTTTTTATTCCTTGAATGTCAGTCACGCGAGTCGTTGCTTTAAATGCTGTTCCGACTAATGAAGGGGATATTAAAAATAAAAAAGTGGAAAGAGACTCTGCTTGGTGCTTGAGGGCTTATATTTCCAATGCATGTCAATAAATGATTTTTTCATGTACGTGGGAACATGTATCAGTTACATTTGTCTGAAATCGAAAGAAATTCATTGGATTGTTGACAGTTGCAGATGGAGACTGAGTTCCAGCTCACTGTGATTAGCACTTTATTTTTTAGAGGTTGCTTTTCTAAACCCTTTCTAAGTCCTAATGCCTACCTCGCTTAAGCCCTAACCGCCTCTAGGCATTTGGGAGTGTTTAGAGGTAAGGGTTTATTATTTTTCGCAACTTTAAAGACACTATCTCTAGTTTAAAATTTGCACTTTACGTTGTTTTCGTTTAAAGTCGAAAAACGCACCTTTTGGACGAAAATAAATATTTTTGTGCAGACAAGATTTTCGACCAAAAAAACAAAATTCAGCATATTTTATAAATCAAAGTAAAGAAATATCATACAATATTATCAGAACTACTTTTCTCTTCTCGAATTTCACACGGGTGTAAGTCTTTTGTCCCTTAACAACCCTAGGCGGTCTGAAGGCGGTTTTTGGCTTCTGAACTTTTTGTTTGTAAATGGTCTAGCATTTATTTTTTTTTGCAGAGACTTTGTTGATCGTATGCAACATGATTTTATGAAAGAAATTTGAATCGAATCAAAAAAATAAGACATTAGAGGGTGAACTTGGCAGCACTGTTCGCAGTGACATCCAATTGGACAGTTGAAACACAATTTACTAACTACTACTATTTATCCCAAATCGTATCATGCCTTTGCATGGTCAAATTACAAAATTTCGATAGCAGAAGATGTTTTCTGTTTCTCTCTTTCCCACAAATTCGTTGTCTCTTACTTACACTTGCGTACTATGTGCCCGATATCCGATGTTGAGACCAGAAAGGAAGTATTACAGAGATGCCCGACTTCTACATCTCTTGTCCCTTAAACTGTTTGACAACTGCTTTTTATATCGGTTTCTCAAACCAAATTGACCAATCAGAGAACGAAATCCACGTTATTTCGTGAATAATCATGAATGTTTGTCTAAAAAGTACTCAAATTCGTTGATGGACTAGGGGGCAATCAGCTGTGATGTCGGTTATATCTGGAATACTTCATTTCTGGTTGAGACTAACAATATAGAAAAGTGTGGAAACCTACCCGAAATCTCATACTTTGTCTGCATGAAAAGCACCGAAGCACCCGCACTTTAAGCTTCTCTTGCCTACATACCTCGTAGACGTCGCGACGGAATCTGACAAAATTTTACCGTGTGAAAGCGGTCTAAATCGCGATACTTGTTCATCTCGTTATCGAGTCTCACTACTGTTTGAGCGGTCAAAATAAATTCAGAGGAAATTAAAGGCACTCGGGTAAATCCAAGAAATGTCACTGTTTGCTATGCGTTGTGGAGGTCCGTTGATTTAACCACGGATATCATATAACATCGAGTTGGAGTTGTACGAATAGAATCCCTTAAAGACATATGCACCTGCCAGACAGTTGTTGAGGTACGGAGCGAAGTGGAGCTCCAAAGTCTCGAAAAGTGGAATTAAAATAAACAAAGCCAGAGAGAAACAGCGTTCTCTCATTTGGCAGTATTTTTTCTCTGAAATACTTCATCGGCTTTATTTCATGCCCATACATTGTGGACATTATTCCTTTCAAAGTGAGGCCAGCCAGAGATTTCCAAAGATTAATTACTTCTGACAAATTTGTTTCGTGCTGTAATGGCTTCAGCGTGCAAGTAGACTGGCTTCAATAAGACGGCGCTAAAGGCCTCACACATTTTATTGAAGGCCCGATGAGTCTATCGTCTCGTAAAATCCATCAGTAAATTTGTCAAGAGTTGGAAAAAATCGAAACAATGTATATCACGGTGAGTGTGTGTGAGAAGCTTTCGGACATCATTTCTGTCACAATACGTTCTTCATCTCTTCAATTGTGGGCCTCTCATGCCTTTTCCTTTCCCTCCTGAAGTCCTGATAAACCTGGTCAATTAATTTGCTTACGCTAATTCGTCACTACAACCATTGCTTCATCGGAGTAAATGCTTCTTCAGCTAAACCTGGCGATTCCCATTTCTTTATTTCCGCATGATAATTGCCGCCTTAGCTACAGCTGCCGGTTGCGCACAACCGATGTGGGCTTAAATAATAATAAATATTTTAACCGATAGAAGTAGCAATAATAAAACACTTGAATATATTTTTTCTGATCAACTTTATTGAAGGTACGTCCGTAACGCTTCGCAAACTACACAAGAGTGCTCTTTATTCATGTTCACTGCTCTCACTACGGTAGTCCCTTTTACATGTTTATCTCTTTTTCTTAGAAGAGTGCTTGAATTCGTTATAAGGGCTGCTACAATATGTATAAAAATAATAAAATAAAATAATAAATAAATGAGACTTTTAGTCTCACTTTCAACAAAGTAGCTTGAATTGAAAATAAATGTTCCAATTAAATAGGTCCTTCGAACCGGATAGCGACGTTTTCTATTCGAAGAGGTCTAGAACAGCACTCGTAGCAAAATGCCGCGTTGGACTGGATGACTAATACACCAATTATAGCAACTTTAAAGATTTTAAAGTCGTGAAATCCTCATCACATCATCCTCAAAACATTTTGCATACAATTGAGTTAAATGTGATCATGTCGTAAAATATTGCATTGTTACGTCAACTTGCCCATATGCGAGGAAATCAGCAAAAGTTATACATGTTGCCAAAAAATCGAATGCTACTTCCCCAAATAAGCACCCTCCGATCAGCATTCTACCAACCAGCTCGCGGCTGAATCCTTGTGAATCCGCGCTGAGGGCTATAACTCATGATTTCCTCAGAGTTCCTGTTCGTTGATTTCAAGGTCTCAAATTATAGCGTGCACAGAGACTAACATGTCAAAAAAGGATATTGGCAAGGCGACGCGCTTGAACGTGACTTTTTCAACAACGTTCTGCAGAGCTCACTCGCCAGCATAAGCATGATCTTCCGTCTGCAACATAGTATTGCGAGTACACGCGCGAACAATATTGACGTGACTGGTCGAACACCAACTGTCAGTGAAGCGTTTCCTGGCGCCTTAGGTTTTTTGGCGAATGACGCAAAACGATGCATGCTGTCTTCAATGAGCGACACACTCCATTGACAAATTGGCCACAACTTCACCATAGACAGGGATACCTTTGAGGTATTCAAAGATGCCCTCTACCTCTAAGCAGCACGAACACCACCAGTTTCGAGATTCAACACAGAATAACTCTTGTCAATCGGTGCTTCGTCGAGCTCAAGACGCAATTGGGTACAAGAGTCCTCGCTCGAAAAGCGGAGATGAGATACTTGTTGGCTGAGGTACATGAGCAACACGGACTGCAGAACAAGCCAAAGGTGGAGCTCCTCAGGGCTCTGTTTAGGGTCTTACACTTTTCTGCTCTTTTTTAACCAAATGTATACCGATGAATTTTAAATCACATAGCGCTATACCCTTGCGCTTATTTCCCACAGAAAGGCTAATTTATAAGGTTTACTAAAATGTTGGTGCAAATTTCGATCGCCAACGGATCTCTCTGGAAATACACCAGTCCATCTCTTCTAAAAACATCAACTTCCTTCGACTGCAAAACACGCACGAAAAGAACAGCTGTTTATTCAAAACATGGTGACGGATATGTTTACATCGGCCGATGGCGAAAAGAAAACCCTCAGGATTCCAATTGTTGCATGTACACAAGTGTTTACGAGACCATTTCTGTTTAATTGGCGCCATTTAGGTTGAATGTTCAGTTGAACTGCGGTGCTGATGTATTTACGACATCGAATCCGCTCGCCAATCAACACAAGGTACGAAATAAAATCGATGGGAATAGTCTAGTTAATGAGGGTGCCTCATTAAACTTTTTAAACTCGAAAAAAGAGAGATGAAACTGCCGTACTTTGGGCACTAAACACCTACACAAAAATACGCTCGAACTTTTTAAGTGCTGCCAGCAAAGGGGAGGGAAGACAGTGAATGTGTAAACTAAACAGCCCTCATCGTCCTTGAACTGATTTTTCGCAGACTTAATCAATTCCATTCAAGAGAACAACAACAGAAGAGAATACGACCAGTGTTTGCTGGGAGTGCTCAGAAGAAAGGGCAGTCAACTGGTTATTGGAAAATTTATCTATCAAAGGATTACCGCCGCCATAAACAAAAGGCATTCACAGCTGAGCTCATTGCTCGAAGTTGGATACGCTTCTTTCCCTTTTATTGTGTCTTCCAGTTCCAGGGAGGAATCCCATTCGTCTTCGTTCAACAATGAGATTGTTCACTATTCTCCGAGATACGCAGACATCCTGTCTGCTGGTTGAGCCTTGGGCATATGCAAAGGAGGGTGGATGCGTGTGTCTCTTTGATTAGGGACTGAGGGATTAAAGTCGAAACTCAGATTTTGGGGCAGTCTTTGTGTGTCTGCCTGCAAGTGGCAGCTTGGTGAAGGAGAAAATTAAAGAAGCTCAAAAAAGGATACCCAAGCCCGCATGGATATTACTTAGGACTTCTGAATTCCGCCCGGGAGGAGACTGTGCTGAGGGGAAAATATTTTTCTGCGAGTAATGATATTCGATGGAAATAAATTTCGCTGCCTTTTGTCTTTCCTTTCATGCGGAAGTTTATGCACGAAAAGTTGTGATAAGGGTGACATACCCAGCTCCGCCATTGCCTCCGGCGGGTTAGTGTGTGTCGGACCGTAGTGCATACTTGTGCTTGGAGCCACTTTAATTCCCACGCACCGAAAGTGCCGGGTGTGCTCGTCGGTGCGGAATATGAAGACTGCGGTGATAGTGAAGTGAAGATAGGAGTTTGATTGGAGTTTTTGCGTGGAGGGCAGTGATTTATTGCGCTATTGGAGAAGTCTTAGGAACTAATAAGTTGAGCTTTGTTGGAGACATCAGCTTGGGGACAACTTTGCGTGAGTGGCTTTGCGTTAGGGCTTAGTAGACTAGGCAAGCCGATGCACATGAGACTCGCAAAGAATACTCAAATGCTTTAACGTAATTGTGTCCCATTCAGCTGTCGCTGTGATGAGGGTTATGTGGGGAGTTCTTCGACACACTTGTTTTGCAAGGAATTCGAATGGAGTCATTAAAAGTTTATGAAGAGCTTAGAGCTGGACTGTTTTTGACAGTCTGAAACGATTTGCCATTAATCATAATTTCGAGACTGTGTTTTTATTTTTTATTGACATTAGTCACATTATTTGTTTGACGATGATAGTGACCTGCGAAGCCATTTGGCTTATCTGCAGGAGGTTGTACGTTTTGTATTTTTTTTTATTATTTCAAAATGCATCCTCTAAGTGTGTTAATATTTACAAATTATACAAAATTTGGTAATCAATTGTTTAAATACAAATATATATATATATATATATTGTTTATAAGGTAATATTATAAGAACATAAAAGAAAAAACCAATGCAAGCAATAATAAATTTAAGTTATATTTGCTATGAATAGACCTTTAACCCTCTAACTGGCCAATTTTCGATGAAAAAATTCGAACGGACTATTTTGTAATTTGCTTGGAATATGTGGAAGTATACGTGTTTTTAGCGACTCCCCATAATCTCACCTAAACGTGGGGCTGCCGGTTAGAGGGTAAAGCTTGAGTTTTTACGTTTTTTGTTTTCTTGAATTTTTAGAATGTATATTTCTTAGATGCTGCTGTGGTTGTTCTGCGTATTTGCCAGTTGGTGCATGAGTGTTCTTCTACCGTATTCACCAAAAATCGATGGGAGTTGAAAAAGTCCTTCAGAACGTGTTCTTGTGCCGTTCCAAGGATTTCGAAATTTAGCGTCTACGTAATGCTCAAGAGGAATGGTCATCTCAAAGATTTGTTTAACGTTTAACACATTCACCATCGACTTGTTTTTTCTCAACAGAAGTTTTACGGAAATGGAAGTGTCTTGGACTCGTTGAAGCTTGTCGATATGCGTTTGCGCCGATCCTCCCCAAGTCATCACACCTCTTATTTCAGTACAGGATATGGAGCCTTGTATTTCAGAAAAGCCAGTGCAAATCTGATCTCAACTTGCTACGAAATAAGTTGATAGATGGTTCCCTCTAAAAAGATTTTTGAACGTTTTGACAAGTTCAACTGCATTTTGTTCCGAAGAGTTGTTAGACGTAAAATTCATGTGTTCAAATTGCTATACGGTCTACTGGTGTGCTAACCCGAATGATTTACAAACAGAGTTAACCCGGGATAAAATAGAAACAGTTCGAGTAGTAACCCGGGTTGACAAACTCGGTTTGATGATGAACCGAAAGCAAAAAACATGGATTATGGAATGGGGCAAGTCGAGCTGTATTGTCCAATTCTATATTGTTTCGGGTTGGTTTCGGTGTTCTTTGTGTGTCCTATCATGGTTGTGTGTAGCCAAAACAATACCGGCTGTTTGTGTGCAAAATGGTTAAATTTTTCTCTCTTCTCTTTTATCTCTCTCCATATTTTCTTCTACTCGCACGTCGCAACGCAACTTACTTGCATTGACACATCACAAAAATAAGAGAGATTATTATGTATACATACAAAACACACAATACACAAAAAGTTCCCGAAATGCTGCTGCCTGGTGTGATGGCTACGACCCGAACCAATATGGAATAAGGCAAATCGATTTTTATTGTCTAATTCGGGTTGTAATACCGGGTTGTACGTCTACAGTTTTTTTTATGTATTCGGTTGGTTTCATCAGGTTTGCCAAATCGATTTGAAATAAATGTTACTCGGCTCGAGTCAGTTTAGGTGTAACCCGGGTTCGGTTTTTTAACCCGGGTTGACACACAACAACAGTGGACTACGGATATGCATACGGTTCGTTATTGATATTTTTTTAACAAGACCATTATCATGGCACCATTTTCCCACTTCTTCCAGCTCTGCTTGCATCACGATCTCTGCTTCTTCTGCAGAATTCCGCAATAAAACGACTGCTGTATCATCCGCATAGGCGAAGGGTACATTATTTTTTAGTCACTAAGATTTCATTTGTGTTCAAAATGAATAGCAGAGGACCTAGTCTTAATCCTTGTGGGACTCCGTGATTCAATTCGTGCATTTGACTATGGTGTTCTTTTATTTGTATTTCGAAACGAAAGGAGGTAATGTACCACCCAATCTAGTAATTTTCCCTTATGTCAATTCAATGTAAAGCTGTTATGAGTTTATTGTAATCGAATGCGTCAACATTTTTACTGCGCTGACATAAATGAATTTTTCTTAGTGTTGGGCACTCAGATCGGGTGTAGCGTCCGTGATGGTTTACATAGCTCCACGTCTACGTACGTTTTTTATATTCTGCCAAAAAGTATTCGTAAGTTCCTTATGTCAGCAGCCCATTGACTTGAGTTAGCGGTAAACGTCGGACCTGACTTGCGAAACCGGAGTCAACTAGCAACATATCAGCCTAGCTCTAGGGACTTGTTGACAGACCCCGGACTGTAGGCACATGCCATCATATTTTTGTGACTTGCGATATACTCACAAAAAAGTGGTGCGAGTGTCACCGGCAGAGATTGAGATGTGATAATTGTTTTGGGACTAAAAATCTACTCACAAAAAAGGGGGTGGAAGTGTGTGCCGCCACCGCAACCCAAACGATAGTTGTGCTTACCACACTCGATTGGGTACGTTTCTCTTATAAACTCGAGTACTACGTTTTCGATTCGATGCATAAGCGGCCTCATATACCACCGCTTCGGCATGTCAATATGAACATGCGGTAGTACAGGATGCATATACTCAAAAACGTATGCATAATTTAGCAATTGCCGTGCGTGTGCACCGCTTTTTCTCACTCATCGCTATGATCTGAGGAAAAATGATCACACATCGCATTGTGCTTCGATTGGTAAGACTACATGAACGCAACGCCATATGATATTTTATGAAGGATAAATGAGTGAGAGTGTAAACGCAATGTAAATGCATTGAACGAATAAGTGCGGTGTATCGCTGCAGATCTCTGGTCTATACCAACTAAATGCGAATAGTATACAGATGATAGGAAATAGGGGCTTCAAAATGAAAGCATTGCCAAGTCGCGTTTTATTTTCAACTAGGATAATATTCACCGCGGATTGTGCTGTTCAAAAGTTCGACAATACTATTACTTTAGCCGATTCCAACATTTATCTTCAATTCAAATTTACATTACTAGACAATCATGCTAAAAACTAGTTGGGCGAATAATTGTAACTTACTACCCCTTGGACGGCACTCTGACCCAAAACTAATCTTATCCTTCCGACTTGACCTAACACAGATTATACTAAATGATTTATTAATACTAAGAAAAATTGAAGAAAAAAAAAAAAAAACATTATGCGTGTACTTTTTTAATTTAATTAAGCTGCTGTCCTTTTATTTAAATCCAACCCACCCATAAATATGTGATAGGTCTTGAATCTTAATGGTTACCATTTCTCTAAAACCCCTCACTTCGTCGACAGTCGAGCAGTTTTAAGCGCCATTAGCCGCCAATCATAAAACTTGCTTAGGCAGCATGTATGTCTGTTGAATTGATTCCTTGGATGGTATCTGAATCGTCGATTAATTTTTTCCTCCATTAAATGTTATACTTAGTTGACTCTTTTACTCCAGCAACTTTAAGTTTTCCTTCACGTTAAAACCGTAAAAGAATCAATACCTTGGCATGCAGGTTTGCACGGGTTTGTTGCCTTCACATAAAATGCTATAAAAATTCCTGCTTTACTGTCGAACCCGCTGTGATGTCGTTGAGGGATGGACATATGTACGTAGAGATGTGAGCTGTGCGGACGTGTTAGATAATTTTTGAGTTTTTTTTTTTACATGTCGTGAGTTTTTATGTGGATTTCATGCTGTCAAACTATTCTATTAAACGCTTTAAAATTCTAAACGAAAGACAACTTAAAGGGTGCTACGAAACGTGGCTTTCATTACTTTAATTCTTGAATATTTTGTTCGGAGACTAGCCGCAGAGGGGAAAAGCAGTAAGGGATGATGTATAAAAAGATGTGGCGGTAGTAATTTTATCTTTATAAACACTAAGCCGTTTTCTTTCTTAGCTTTATTGCAGCATAATTCTTTTAGGATGCAGGCAGGAAGCGATTCTTCTGCTCAAGGTGCTTGGTTTGATCCCGAAAAAAATCCAACTTGAATATTTTTCCATTTTAATGTTTTGTGAATTTATTGTGAATTGACTTTTTTTTTAATTTTAAATAAAAAGCATACGATAAATTTGGATAGTCGACATTTTATAATGGCCTGAAGGAACTTACTACGACCCGTGGAGGGTCCGAGCCTGATATGTCAATATCGTTGACGATCCTGGGCACGCTGCTTCCAGTCAACAAAACCAAGCTGCCTTGCATACGCGATTATTTGGTCGTTGTACTTCAGACTCAGTCTTCCTCTCCTTCTCGGTCCAGGAAGCTCGGATTCGAAGATCGTCATTGCTTGAGCGCTGTTGTCCATGCGCTCGAGCCAGTACAGTCGATGGATTTTTGCCACATCCTCTACAGCGTGTAGAGTTCGCAGTTCTGTCTTCTCCTCCATTCCCTTTCTTCGCAGGCGGGACCATACACCCGAAGGTAGGCACCAAGATTTAGCTCTACCGTTTTGCTTAGCGCCCTGCTTTCTGCTTAATATAGCAGGACTGGAGCATTATCCTGGTCCTTCGAGTCAGGAGTTTGATCCCAGTAGCATCGGTTGCCAAGGGCGGTACTACGGCGGATCTCCACTATGATGTCATACGTTGAATTCACGTTAGCCCCTAGGTAGCCAAACTCCTTCACTATCTCAAAATTATAGCTGTCGATCGTCATATTTTGTCCTGCGACGGAAGTTTCTTAGTAGTTTCTGAGTTTTGTTTCGTCTTCAATGATTTTAAGATCAGCTCATTTCGCCTATTCTTCAATTGCCGTGAAACCCTTCGGATCAGTTTTTCCCGGGATCCCGAACTCGGTCAGCGCATCGAATAGCTCCTTGCGATGAATGCTGTCGTATGCAGCTTAACAATCGATGAAAATGTGGTGCGGTGATACTCGTTGTAGGTATATTTTCAAAGGATATTGAGACATTTTGTTTCCGTAAATATTAATCATTTAATTTGAATAAAATATTGAGTCATAGGAAATGCATGAAGACATATGTACCTAATACCATCAAACTTGTGACAACTCTGTGACTTTGGTGCTCAAGATTACTACCAAAAGAGTGTCGGCAATGCATTTTGCGTTAGTTTAGCACATTCAAATTTATTTCGTATATTTAAAGAAATATATAAGTGGATATATTATTTCATGTTTATATTCATGTATTTTCCTATCTTAATCCATTTTGTCCGCACTCAATTCATAGCAACTAAAATCATGCTCCTAAAATCAGAAGCAACGTATACAGGCTCTATTGGATTAAGTCGTCTTTAAAAACGTTCTTTATTCCCTCCAAGCTAGACAACTTATTTGATTCTAGGAGACACAGATGTCTGGATTTCCCTTCAAAAATGTCTGGATTTTCTACTAAAATCTCCACTTGCTTCTAATTTGCTACTTGTCGTGACATAAAATCGCTTTACATTACACGAAGCCAAACGATATGCTGGCATTTTCAGTCTAAACTTCTTAGTCGATAACCAGCGACCACAAACTTGTCACGTCGATAATTATCGACTACGTATGACATTCGCAATATTGAAGTTCCGAATCGATTTTTGACAGTCGACAACGAGCGATTATCAGTCGATAGTCCACATTCACAAAAGGTTCCTCAGCCTGAAAAGGATCTGTTTCTTTTAAACATTCTAGCTTACCGCATTCCATTTTGCTGTCCAGAAATGAGGATTTTTAAGATAAAATATAATCATCTTACCAGGCGCTATTGTTGTATAGGAAAAATACAAAAACTAAAATCTTATTTAAACTGTTGCATTCATAAATTGAATAAATTTACTACTGACGTTTTAAGAACAAATTTTGGAATGAGGCCGAATTTAATATTTCCTCATACACAAAACGCGGCCAAAATGAAAATGCAGTTCACATGCTGTCATTTGTCAGTGAAAACAGCATCAGTATGCTCGCCAAGAAATGCATCACAATATTTCAAAAATTTAACAGTGCACTAAAAGTTAGCACAGCGACTAAAATGTATTTCAAGGCTATAAATACAATCGTTTCCAAGACGCTGCTACTTCCTCTTGCCTCACCTGTATTCTAGGGAAACTATATTAAGACTCGCCGAGCCGAGTTAGAAACGACGGATCCTGGCTGTCGTTCTGGTCCATTAATCTTCGGTTGTTTTTACTCACTGGATCGTGTGTTTTGTTAGTGCTTCCTGAACAAATTAAAATAAATAAATAAACTCATTAATTTTATGCTTAGAATTTATTTTTACAGCTCAAATAAGACTTTAATTGCTTTTCACACTGTTTTCACAGTAAAGTGAAACTGAAAGAATGAGCGCTTTTATTTTATTCGCGCATCTATGCTGTGACGGCATTAATGTTGGATTTGTTGTCTTATTCAAATTCGTGACAAAGTTAAGAGCATATAAAATCACAGCAATTTATTTTAGGCTGGTTTATGCTTCGGGTGGTTTTTTTTTGTCTTTTCGAGGGAGCATCAAATATGAGAATTTGAAAGATCAAAGTCTGTGAAATGGAGCTTAACTTAATAAAATTAATATAAAAGTGAGAAAATAAAATAAGTGTGGAAACTATTTCTAATCTATTTGAGGGAATTGACTGGCTATTAAATTTAAGGAAACATAAAATAGTGAGGAACACGAAACCGTCGGCAAACTTTAAATTTAAGAATTCAACACCTAATCCTTGTTTTTATTATTTTATGGTGATATATATAAGTATCTTGATTACCTTCGAAACACACACCCAAGTACAATCTGGAGGGCGCATGAAGCAAGTATTAGGAACATGGTCGGCACTGGTGTGCTTCTGCATTTGGACCAGCATTTTTTCGCGCCTGGATGTGAAATACGAAAATCAAAGATGTAACTGAAGCGAACTGCGAAAGTGGCTAATTTTGTATTGCACTCGCAGGGAATGTTACCGAATTTCTCTGTTTCAGTGGAGAGATTGCAATTTTATTTAACCCACGTTTGAGCATGATCATGAGTGTACCTCCTACCAAAGCAAATAATAAAGGCTTTTCCAATAGGGACTTGACAACTTTGAATTTTATTTGTGAACGCACTATTTCATTAATCATCAAACTGTCACTGTCAATTAATTGGGTAAACTCAACCTTTTCATCATGGTAAAGTACCCGAATGAGCAACGTTTGCAAATTATAAAATGTGCTACCTAAATTTGGAGTCTTTAAGAGCGTTAACTCAAATTTCCGAGGAAGCTCATTGTTGGTTCGTCAATAAGCATATTAGGCATTATTGGTCGGGTGAAAGTTCACATGTGCTTCATGAATCACTATTTCATTCACAAAAAATAACTGTTTGGTGCGGTTTGCATGCCGGCGGCGTTATTGAGCCATGTTTTCTCATCGACGGTAACGACCGTCATGTTACTGTGAATGGTTAGCGTTATCGCGTCTTGATTACCGATTATTTTTGCTCCGAATTAGAAGATATGGACTTAGATGAAATGTGGTTTCAACAGGATGGTGAAACAAACCACACAGCACACGTTACAATCGATTTCTTGAAGAGTAAGTATGGTGAGCGTGTTGTCTCAAGAAATGGAACAGTCGATTGGCTGCCTCTTTCGTGCGATTTAAGCCCGCTTGTAACTAGTTTTTGTAGCGCCAACAAGGCGACGACGTTTGAAGAACTCAAAGCCAACATTGAACTCGAAATAGCGGCAGTTTCGACCGAAATGTTTGTCCGAGTCATTGAAAATTGGAAAATTGGGACGGATCGACCGCTGTAAATGTGCCTGTGGGGGCCATATGAATGAAGTCGAGTTCCACTCATAGATGCTTTGGTTGTTCTTCAAGGCGATAATAAAGTTTTTTGAAAATCTCAAATTGTTATAAAGGAAAAAACCCTTTATAACTGCATGAGGGCACTTTTGCATCAGCATAATGCGAAAGCAGAAAACACCGAAAAGTGCTCAAAAGCCCACTAAAAGTGACACCTCCGAATTGTAATTTGTGAAGTGCTAAACTAATCAATATTGAAATGTAAAATCGAACGAATGCCACCAAATTGGTGATTCTTGGCTTGATTGAAATAGTGCCCGGCTTAGCCGAAGACAGCGCCGCTCCTGAAACCTTTAGAGTTTTGTTTCATTCAAACAAATAATTTCCACGCCCCTCGGGAGTTCTGTTTGACAAGTCGCAAAGTGTATGGTTGGATGCAGGGAATATACGTTAAGTCAGTTAATTTTCACCTTTACTCGAATCGTTGCATTTGGCAAACCAAAAAGTATTGTATCATAAGTGGTTATTAAGCCAAAATTGCGGTTCATGTTTACAACACTGAAGTAATTTTTTTTTATTTTCTTAATTCATTTTTATTTCAGGAATTCATGACAAACTTACATACGAGACAAAAATACTTAAAACTAGTTGGACGAACATTTTTACTATTTCTAACTTACTGGCCCTCAGCGGGCACTCTAAGCTAAACTGAAGTCATTGTTTCTTGATTTATTCCATTTCTTGGTGCAACAAAATTCGATACTATTGCATACACAGGGCTGCCACTTGTGTTCGTAAGAATCGAAAACTTTGGAGATGTCGTTCCATTGACATCATTGTTCATCAAACTCATTAATATGAGACTCCCTTTTTAAGTATTCTTTGGAACGTCGTAGATGTTCGTATTACACTTGAATCTCCCCAATGGACACGATCACCTATTGCCTGTTGTGTTCCGTCAAGTTAGATGACGTCGTTCTCCTCTTTTGTGGGCCAACATAAACGGAGCGACGACTACAGTTTCTTCCTTCTTTCTAGATAATCTACAATTTCGAGTGAAGCTGAACTTCAAATAATAAGCCTCCCCAATCAACACCATTTCCTGCTGTCTGTCTCGAGTTCCACTTAACTAACAGAGAGGTGGTGCTCCAATTTTGACCCTCTCCTCCAAGCGCCGTCTACGTATACAGGGCAAAAGGACTTTGGGTTTTTTTTGTATTTGCATGCTTATGTTTCGCAGAGCAAAACGTGGACTCTTCAAGTGCCTTTTTAAAACCAGGTTGGCCTGGCGAGAGCAGGCACCATTGTGAGGTAATTGGTAGTTTTAAATGCATCGGAGTACAACCTAACCATTGGGTGCTCGTAAAAATGTTTCCATTGTGACTAATTTCTTGTGACCATCTTAGACTTTCAGCAACATCTTGTTCTTGTTTGTTTTGACGATGGTTTGGTAGCGACGTTTACAGATTTTTCAAATTTATTAAAAAAAATAAAAAAAAACAAGGCTCTATCCTAGAGAGTCAATATAAAGCCATTAATAAAAAGCCATTATATGTATTCAAAAGGGTCACAGTATGGTGCGCTGGTCCATGCTGTCTTTAAAAATGAAGATGGACGAAACCGTACACGGTGTCAGTCAACAGCGGGACATAATTACTACATTTTTCGGGTAACACTTGGACTTGGAAGCCAACATTCTGTGGAGAGTATGTGAAAATAGGATCTAGAGATTAGACCATGCACACTGGTCGCGGCATTCACTTGTCCGAAATCATTTTAAAAATCGCGAGATTTGGATGATCATTGACTTAAGCCTCACTGAGTCTGAAGTGTTTTCAAATGTCATTGGTGTCAATTTTGAATTCTGTGGGACAACACCTGTCTGTTTACAGGAGATATTAGTGTGAGAAAAACAAAAGAGAGAGAGAGAGAGAAACAGAGAGAGAGAGTGAGAGAGAGAAAATAAATAATACCAAAATGAAATAAGTAAACTGAAGTTCACCCTGGAGGCTTGTTCGTTTTGACAACCTCTCACGGACAGATAAACTCAAGGGAGTTTTGTTTCAACGAACTTTCGCGAAAGTGCGAGGTTTGAAAACTCCGAAAACGTATGTCGAAACCTCGGAGGTTTGCAGAAATTTTATGAATCCCACGATTTCGCTTTATGGGAACATAGTATTAAGCAGAAATATATTATATAATATAGATGGGGATATAGGGCCAGGGCCTAGATTCTACACCAACTTCTCATGTTGTGCAAAGGTCCTATAGTCGTATACCGAACGGGCAAGTTAAATAATTTTTCTAGACAGTTATTACTCTTTGAACATTGTAAGTGAGTCAAAAGAGGTGGGGTCCTGAAAATTGTTTTTAATTTTTTATTCGTACCGGCCGAGAATCGAACCCTGGCAGCGAGGTTCAGTTGCGAAGGGGTCGACGTAAATACCCAAAATTCACAGCCGCCACATTAATCCAATACTATTTTAGAAAAAAATAGAATTTCCTCGATGTTGAATTGTTTTTTTTTTTTGTGTTTTATTTCAGTTTAAGGTTATCCACCACTAAAAGGAGTCTCGAATTGTCCATTTCGTAATACGTGCTATTTGTCTTAAAAACGTTTCTCCTCCAAGAATTTCACATGGAATCGCGTTCCAAAATCTATTCATTTCAGGCCCCTGTCCGCCCTTTTTCCGTCGAGATCCATTTTTCACCTCCCTCCACGGCACATCATCAATTCAACTGGCAACTGAAAGAAAAAAAAAATATTTAATTATTCAATACAAGGAACCATCAATAGCCACTTTGGCTGGATCTAAAACCATTCTCACTTTGACGCGAAAATTCCACCAATGCCTTTCTGGTCAATCCTGCATTAAGGTTGTTTAATTAAAGGAATTAAATCACGGGGAATTCCAAGCTCCGCCGATTTGTTGTTTGTCCTTTAATTCCATCAATTCGGCTTTTTTTCCTGTCTCCTTCAGCTGGCACAATTGGTACTGAAATTCCAATTAATTTCAATTAAATTCAATCATTCTCGTCTATCTCTGATGAAATTGTACGTAAATTCATTTGAATATTTTTTCGCTCACTCAACTGGTGACCGCTCCCGTGCGAGGGATCCGCTCCATAATCCAGCCGCCATTTTTCATTTTCGGATTCACCGAGGAATGGGTACAAACTTCTGTCAAAATGGATTTAATGTCAATTAATCATCGTCACTGGGAGACTCTCGACTCTCAGCTCTCGGCTCTCGGAGCAGTGATAATTTTTCTTTCTCTATCCTTTTTTTTTTGTTTATGTGACAGTCTTGGGTAGCCGCACCGGCAATTAGTGAAATCCCCTGCAATCTATCATCCTATCAAGTTTCGTTCTAACGACACGAAAGATTCAGCTTTCATCTTTGGCGTGGATGTAGGATTGACGCCCGAGGCAAACGCAACAAGGGTTGAAGCTGTCACAGGGATAATAAAGGCAATTAAGCTTTGTCGAGAGTAGTTTCTGCGAAGCACCCGTTTTGAGGAGAACGGCAACTTTTTGCGTGGAATGGAGAGGCAAATTGTTTACAAGTTTGTTATAAGTCCTTTCCTCCACCTTGCTTGAATGGAAGTCAACAGAGGGTCCCGTACTGAGGGTAACCCTCATTAAAAGGCTTTGGTTTGGATCTCAACACAAAGTTGTTTCCATCTGTTGCTGGCGCCACAAACTCGCCGAACTACTCTTGGTTATGAATTTCATCTCATTAACCACACATCCTGGCGAATTTGATGACGTCGAGGAGCCGCCGCCGCCGCATGAATCCGCATCATTAGGCAGAGTCTACATGTCGCAGCGTGAAGCCGAAATGAAACCCCCTTTGGCTCGTTCAGTGCGTGGAGGAGATGCGGGCACACACACGACACAGTGTGTACATGCTTCTGGCACTCTGCCGAGCAAGGATAATTATAACTCCCGGTTTGTAGTGGAAAAAAAAAGTGTTGCATTTGTGTGGCTTTAGCGTTCTGCGAATGGTCTCAGTGCCGTGAAAGGAGGGGTATGTCTGCGGATTCCTGCCGTGCCTGCATGCTCACAAAGGACGCCGGCTTTGAAGAGGTCCCAAAACGAGATGAAATATTCGTTACTGCGACATTTGCATCAGTGCCCCACCAGAGACAGTGCGACGAGACCAAAAGCAAATCCAGAGATGAAGGTGGCTTCCGTGCAAAATTCTTTGAAAGAAGTTTGTTGTCTGTGATGCAATCAGTGAATCGCTATCAGGATGTATCTCTACGAATCTCCGGCTTGTGGATCCTCAAATTGCCGTCGTCGAGTCGTGGCCGTCTCGACGGCATGAAGTGCTCTTAGTTTCGCAAACTTTCTCAGCCGTTAATGACTCCCTTGTGTCGGTCCCCAACGAAATCGGCTTGGCTCTTCAAGGAACTGGTTGGCTGTTGAAAATGGTTAGCCGATGATTTTGAGGGGTTGCTCGGCAGTTTTGTTGAAATATCCTTTGGGGAATCTTAAGGGTAATTGTTGAAAATGTGTTTTCAATTCTTAAGTGTCTATCCAGAGATGAGGATGTCGTTTTAATTTAAAATTAATGTCAATTTGTGATGAATTACCTAGAGAATAAGTTTATTTGCGAAATATTACGGTGGCAGGGGTATTTTCGAATTAAAAGGATTTAACATAATGACCCTGAATAAGATGTTGAGGGATCAAGGGATGAGAAGGCAAATTGTGTGTTGGTACAGCGATCACATTTAAGGCTTTTCAGGTGGCAGATGAGTTCCCTTGGAAGTACGTTCGTAGTTCTGGAAGAGAAGGTCATACCGGACACGAATTGAATTGACAATAATAGAAGCCATAAGCTTCGTTAAAGACCTTGAAGGTGTCATTTTTGTCATTTATCGTGGTCTAAGCGGTGCAGACTAGTGGTAATCCAAGCAATCTCTCAATCATTTAAAACGATTTCATCCGAATTCTTATGAGAATTCAAATATTACAATTGATCGCGAATCCATGTTCGAATTCCAAAGTGTGCGTGTCAGCTCCTTTTTTAAAAGCCAGCAGAATACAAGTCCTGGTCTCAAAGAAAAGAAGGAAGTGGCTATCATGCAGCCTTGGTCTTAATGATAGACACTAAATTTCAAACATTCAAGGATTAAGGCATACGTTCAACTTCTCGATCCGAAATACGTTAGTCCAAGCAAATTTTCTGTGAAGGAAAAGTTGGGTGATCTTTAGACCAATGCATGTACACAGGAATGCTCCAAAAAGTTTTTGGAGTTGTGTAGTCTGTAAGGATATTTTAATCGTTTAAAAAAAATCAGCGGCGTAGTGGATTAGTGCGTCGACTCCTACGCAGAGGGTGCCAGGTTCGATACCCGAATTTCCCACCTTTCATAATTTACGGCTCCACCTCTTTCGGGTTACTGACAATGCTCAAAGAGTAGAAAAAGTCTAGAAAAAGCTCCTCAAAACTTCGCCGTTCGGAGTCGGCATTAAACTGTAGGTCCCATCCACTTGTGAAACAACAAAAGCACTCACAACACTAGTGGTTGAAGCAGAAGCTAGGCCCAGGTCCGTCTCGGATTGTCGAGTCACCCTTACTATTATTATTATTATTAAATAAATCAGGGGGAAGGATAGTAGAGGAGGAATGCGTACAAAGCTCTTCTCTGCAGCTGCCCTGCACTCGCCTCGATCAGGGAAGCCATAATGGGCTCCCACTTCTTTGGCAATCTAAGTGATTTTAGTGAAATATCGGTCAAATCAAATCTAGAACTCAATGACATAACTGGTTGGTTGTCATAATAACCATGCCGACTTAATCCCTGGTTTTGCAAACATAGGTGGCAGCACAATCGGCCTACTTTTGCCAAAGTGCATCTTTTTAAAGCCTACCTACCTACCCAAATAAAAATAAATGACTAAACAACTAAAGACTTTCAAATTTATTTGTTCCGCTTACTTTTCAAGAAAACACGTAAATACTATCAAAAACTATTGATATTTATAGATAGTCTTACACACACTATCGATTATTATCGATGGCAGGGACTATTGGTAGTTCTCCACCTCAACACATCACCCCGTAGACCATTCATAGTGCATACAAATACAAGTGCATTGAATTGACGTAGCTGTTGACGTCGGTAGTCTCGTTAAAGCAAAGTGTCAATTTTGAAAAGAAAATCCACAATTTCACAACAGCCGTTGAATTGAAGAGGTGTTGTCTAAACATGTCAAGACTATGAAGTTCGGACTAGAGGTCTGCATGAATGCATTCATTTTCATACAGTATAGAGTACTCCAGTGCACACTATTCATTGCACAAAATCAAATAGTGTACACTTTAAAAAGGAGTACGTACCACATTTCAAGAAACAAACACTGTACAGTATTCGATCACCTGATAAGGAAACAAATACACTCTTTTATTTCTCTCTAACTCGCTGGTGCTTTATTCAAATGAAAGAAGTTCACTTTTAACTTAAAAATACACTGAGTGCATCGATTACACGGGTACACGAATTCTTTAATTGTTTGGTATACAATAAAGGACATTTTGAATGAGTTCATATTACAAAACTGTTATTTATTTTGAAAATAGAAAAAATATTTAAAATAATTAAAAATATAATAAAAAAAAAATATAATAAATAAAATAAATAAATTAAATAATATAAAAATAAAGTTTTTATTTCTAACCCGAATTTATTGTTCGTACCTAATTTTCTTCATAAGCCTTACAGATCATAAACAGCCTCCAAACTTCGTCTTATAATTCTGTGACCGCATAATTTCATAATTGTCCCGAGCACACCGAATACTCGGTGCAGTGTACCCGTTCTATTCGAGTACACCGAACTAAAAGCTTGAATACCAATGGGTGAAGTACTCGCTCAGGAAACCAATATCTGGTGATTCATTCATTTTGGCTTTCAAGATGTGAGTGCAATGAATAAGGTACTCGAAGAAATATGAACGGCTTGAAACCGGTTTCAAGAAATTCATTGCAGACCTCTAGTTTAAACCAACATTGGTTAAAACACTGGCGTAACACAGTTTTACCTGACTCATTGCAGTTCTCTTAGATTCCATTGGAGACTGACCACAGTTTGCCAGCATCTTGACGAGGCAGAGGACCGTGGTTATAACAACCAATGTGCTACAGTCCGCTTTTTGTAAAGAGATTATTTGGTCGATTTTGGGGTGTTTAATTTTAGCCCTTCGCCCTGCATAGAAAATACTAGGCGACATAAAATTAATCATCCTATCGGATGATGTTATAATTCTTGAAAATGGCGTCGTCCGTCAATCGTATTTGACATTTGATTAGACAGCTGCAATATACGAACAGACAAGCAAAGGAAAATCATATCGACAAGACCACATATCCAGAGATCTTATAACGAGTTGAAACAGTTGAGTACCGTTTTATGTGTGGGTACAGTCAAACGTGAAAGAAAACTCTTAAAACTATCTCCTCGTCCGATGAAAACCGTCACGTATACGCCACCGTGGCCACACAAGACCGCTTTTAAGACTGGCTAACCGACCAAATGAAAACTGTTATGTACGCGCCACCGTGGCCATGCGAGACCAGTCTTAATTCTGCCCCCAGCTCGTTGACACATGTTAAGTGCATGCTTGTAACACTGCCTATTCGACCTGGAGCAAAATGTTACGTATACGCCACCGTGGCGATGCAAGACTATTCAGATTCGCAGATATTCTGCCAATGGATAGCACCGAGTTCAGCTTGGAAGATGCCTCATCTGTGGGATAGAGGACACCTGACCCAACCGCCTACGTCATGCTTTGAGTCATCTGTTTATCACGAAAGTTGTTCGTGATGAGAATCGACATTAAACACGGAGCTTAAGAGTCGGAACTTTTAGTTGCAGAGCTGAAGTTTCTAGACGTTTCTAATGAGCAAGGAATTGGGAGATCATACGACGACGCTGTTCTTACATTGCCCCTGGAGTTTCCTATGCACATCGTCTATACATTGCTTTTTATCGTACCATCTCCAGTTCAGTAAGATTGGTCTTAGTAGTTGAAGTGAATTTATTTTAAAGGACACTTCTGTGGTGGCACTTGCCAGCCCAGTTTCTCACTGACAAGAATTAAGCATCTGCTTGTTACTACTTCTTGTCTCTCATTTCCATCACCATATGCAATTATTTTGAGGGTGTCTAGAACATTTAGACCATGCCGCGTGAGGAGTGACTTCCTATGCATATTTTGCAAAGCTTTTTGCGCCCGGATGGTGCTGTTGTCCAGTACCGTCTCGTAAGCCAAATCTAATGAATGATATGAAGACGAGTGAGATTCCTCTAAAGGTATGCTGCCAAGGTTCATATTTTGTGGCCGTCCATCGCTCTGGATAAGCGTAAGCTTCTTTCTTCGATCTGCATCTTACTACATTCATTTTCACGAGAAAACCTCTCATGAATCACTTTCATTGCTCAGGGTCTTCTCAATCTTCACCGTTCCGCGGCGCCTGTTCAACTAATCACCTCCAGTTGTGGGGGATCAATATCATACAAGACATGAGAGGTTAATGTTTAAGCAAGACTCCCGCTTAGCATAGACATTAACGAAAGAGCCTATCTTCTTCAGCAGTCGCTACCCACAGAGACGTACAATTTTATGCTGACTCTTTGGCAGGAGTCTTTTTTGAGGGACACTTTCTCGAAAGAGGTGGTCTAGTGTGTTATTAAAATTGGCAAATTTTGTTCTTATTTGCGCGCTCTCAAGTGATTACTTATATCCTCTTAAGTGTTCGGGTCAAGACGCAGCACGGGCCGAAGGTATAGAGGAGGAATCCAGTTGGTTATCTCACTTCAGCATCGTTTATTAAAATATTGATAAAACATGAACAAAGAAGAGACGATATTTGAGCGAGTCCAATGACTGTGCGATATTGTTGTCTCCCATGAGTCTTATCGCTCGTTTTTGGATTCTATCTGGTAAGTGCAGGGTGGTCTTGGGGGCACCAGACCCGATGTGAGCTTGGGGCGAATGTAAGCCTTATAAATTGATGGAGGGTCCGGGCTTATCCGGTGTCGGTAACCTCGCTGAGGCTGTGAGCGCCGCCGTTGTCCCTAAAACTATAGGGACCTTCCGCCGCCATCCCAATTCCAAGGCCCCGACCTGGGCTTGAAAGAACCTTCTAGACCTGTGCTCCGAAAATGTCGAAGTAGGTCTAGAAGGATTGCGCACCAGGTAGCTCCTTCTGACTGGAGTTTCGGATGCCGGCGTTGGCCAGACAGCTTTCCAGCTCCTCCGCCGCCATCCATAAAGGGAGATCAGCCCTGGTACTGGTACACTCTCCTCCCTCATCTTCGATCGAAGATGATCTGCTCCCAGATTTCACCACGTGGAGGTGAAAGCAGGAGTTAGTTGATAGAGGCTAAGTGCAGACGCTTGTGCCTGCATGGAACGACATATAAACGCTTTGAAATCCTCATGCATCGATTAAGGAAACTTAAACATGATCGTTCCAACTATGGAAATGGAATGTTTTTTCCGGTTTCATCGACACAAACACCATTCGTTGATATTGGCTGAATAGCAAGTGTTCGATTGAGTTGCAGCAGGCAGCTTTGAGCTCTTCAACTTCCACTTTATTGTCAAGATCGGAATTCAATGCGCTTAACAGAGGGCGCACACTCGTACTCGCACTCCGAGATCGCAGATAAATTCCACCTTTAAGTGCCCTCAAGACCCATCAACAAGAGTTACCTCAAATGGCATTTTTCCCCTCAATGGTCTTCCATCGCCAGACAATGTCCTAGGACAGCCATAAAAGACCACCCACTTGCTTTCAGGTGATATCCCATCATAAAGACATTCCTAAACTACAATATAATTGGCCAGAAAGTACCATTCCTATGGCAATAAAACAGAAGCTATTTCAATTAAGATTAATGGTCTTCAAAAGACTCATTTCAATCAATTCCACGGCGATGCGACGAAGACGTTCTCTGCGTCGTCGACTAGACATGGGCGGGGTAGCTAAGTGAGACGGGCGGCGTGGCGGCGGCACTCGACCGAAGATGGAGCAAGATGAAACAGTATTGCTGGACACTTGGTTGGAAATGCAATTATCTTAGTTCTTGCCATTCAAACACACACACACTTCGGCAGCCAGTGAACCAGTCAGGCTGACTAAGGAGGAAAACTTCATCAAAAAGATACTTCGCATCCATTCTTGTCATCTTGCCTGCTGCCGTGCACTTGCACGAGTATCAGAAATCAAATTGAAAGTAATAGAGAGTCGCATGGATTTCGTCCCGCACCGCCTCGGTCCCGGCTACGGTTGCATTCAGTTGGCCATTATTCAATTCTCCACTCTCTACTCTCGTTCTTGTTTCCAGCTAACAACATTTCCGACGTCGTCGTCGATGTCGTCCCTCCGTCGATGTGAATACATCTAGTGCTGTCGTCCTTGCAGACGATTTTAATATGATCGTCCATCATCTCGGAGTGGATGGGGCCAAATTGACTCATTCCAACGGGAGAAATTCTCTCGGTTGACAACCGACCGCCTAGCCGCGCCGTTCAGCCTGCGTTGCCAGTCGCTTATCCCGTCACATCGAGGAGAAGAACTAGATAAATAAATTTAATTTAATGCAGAACAAGTTATCCGATGAGGCCTACACTCACTGCAGTCAGTCGTTGGCAGTGTCGGTGTTGTCTAACTTGACCCAGAACCGCCTCAAAGTGTCAACTGGCTGTGCTTCGATCTCAATGCCACTGGGTGTCTGTGTCTATTTCTGTGCCCGCCTCGGTGTTGAGTAACACTTTCGACGGTGTTGTCAGTAATTACTTAAAAGCTTTCGGAAAATCCTCGTCTAGCTGCACGAGTATAGTGCTTCCTCTCGTTTCGGCTGTCCAACTCACTCCCAACTCTCGGCTGTGCATTGTTTGAGGGCAGTCTCCTGCAATGCACTGTCGCCTGGAGAAGGAGGGTGCTTGGCGGGGTTACAATGACAACGGCTTTTGTAACCTCTTGCCACTTTCAGTTTAAATTGGCGTCGAGTTTTGTTAGTTGGTTTCAGGGTGTCGTTCTGATGTTTTAATGAATGTGTGTCTGTGTGCGTATTTGGGGATGGGGTGGATGGGTGGATGGGTGGGTGAATGGAAGTGTGTGCATTGCCCGTAGTGGAAGTGGCTGATGCTCAAATTTGTGCAGAGTGCCTTTGTCGTGCAGAAGTGGGGATGCTTACACTTCTGTTGTCTGTGAACTTCTTAACTCATTAAGATGTCTGTGGAAATGAATAAAAGGTTGTGCTGTTGTCACAAGAACGAGTGGTGCTTAACCTTTGACGGGGAAGTGGTTCTGACGAAATTACATTTTAATACATAATGGGGGCGAGTGCCTGTGACAATGACGCAATCAATTTTCGCACTCAGTTGTCTGTCGCCTTCAGATCTGCTCACGGTTCGAGGGAATAAATTATCTTGGCTTATGAATGTTACTTGAAGATGCCTTTGTGTGTTGGAGGAGATGTATGGAAATGCTGAAGGGGTTCCTTTGACTACAGTCCGTGAAGGAGGTCTACACTCTTGGAGTGGTCGGAGAAATTGTCTTTACACAAGCTGTTGTCTGGAAAACATAAGAATCTTAACAAAATGCCCTCAATCTTCTCAGCTAGACTATGAAAGATGTACTTTCCTGAAGGATGAGCCCTCAGATACAACGTTTCTATCACTCTTTTCTTTACACACTTGAAAATAAAGACGTATGGCGGTGCTTGCTAACAAAGGAAAATGCGTTTGTTGACTAAGTTATGGCTCCACCGTTGATGGACTTTCATTCATTTCAACAATGAACTCATGCACTGGGCAAGTGTGTGTACACGGATCAGCAAACTGAATTCGGTATCACCCTGAAATCATTCCGCAGTAGAAAACATAAAGACTGTGATTAACAAGGACCACATTAGAAAGGAATACCCACTGAATCTGTTGTTTGTTTAAAGATGGGAATAGATGATTTGCTAAGACTTTTAACCAATGTCAACTACACACCTTTACTTTTGTCAAACTAACAAGCAGACATTATCTCCATTAGTTTCTTTTTCTGTTCGAGAAGAGGTATAACTTAACTATTAGTGCACTTGATCCTACCCGGGTAGTACCCTTTTCGACAATTACCCGAGTACGCGGGTACCCAAGCTATGCAGGTAATACCCAAGTTGGCGGATACCCAGCATTGTCGGTTATCGGGTACCACTCATTTTCCGGTAACGGATACTCGGGGCAACAAATACCCTAATTCAACACAAAATTTAGTAAAAAAAACCTTTATCGGTGAATATTATACCCCAGAAAAGAAGGAGAACAGGAGAACAGAGATGGAAACATAAGTCATGGTAGAGTGGGTACCAAGAGCACTAATACCTATTGTTCTGTGACTTAAAACAAAAAGACAAAATAAATATGTGTTCGTCAAATCTTTGTTTATTTCTCACGTTGGTTCAACGTTTTTCTAATTCTGGTACTTCCTCGAGATATAAGTTTCCTGAAGGTCCTCAAAATAGGACCTGGTTTGAGTCTTGCCCTCTTTCAAATTCGACCAAAATCTCCTACCGTTCAGCCATTTCGTCAGGTTTTGAAACAGGACATCGAAGTGGGGGGTCTACATCTGGAGAATATACGGGGCCGATAGTAGGTTAGGTTAGGGTGATTGCCACCTCTGTAGCAGTTGTGGCCCACTTAGATCCTGGTTGGATCTTTTGTGCTATCGCTACCCGGTGCTTTCCACCGGCTCCTCTTAAAGGAACTACACTTACTTGACCTATTTAGACAAGTCCACTCCTGTGCCAATTAGTTTTCCTGATAAACTTACCTGTGTCTTGTATCTTTAAGTGTGACATTTCCTCTAGGTTACTGAAAAAGTAGTTGCGTAGTATTTCTTTTCTAGTTTTTGCAAGTGCTGGACAAGTGCCGAGGAGATGGAGCGTATTTTCTTCCTCCTCCTCGTTTCTACAGCTTCTGAAGTAGTCGTTGTGGGGGGCTTCTGGCATGGAAAATGAGAAGGCAGTGGCTGGTGATAATGCCCACTACGTTCATTCCTGTTTAGTCTTAGGAGTGAATTTGTTTTTTGTTAGGATTTAGTGAGGGCCAAATAAGCCTCGAAGTCCTACATGTATCTAATTCCAACCATCTCCGATTAGCGGAGTCGAAGGCATCTGTAAGTTATATGGTATTTATTACTTGGAGTGAGGAATATGGGGTGTCCTGATTATTTTTCAGTCCCTAATCTTGGTAACTCGTCGGCCCTTTCGTTGCCTGGAAAACCACTATCCTCAGGTACCCAGCATAGGGTTAGGTTGCATCTAACCGCTGTCTCCCTAAGAGATAGATGGCAAAGTTTTGCCATCTTCGATTTAATTGATCGTTTATACAGAGCCTTTATGGGTTTATACAGCCCCCGACTATCTATGTAAATCGCGATAAATAGCCCGTCTATCGGGTACATCGACAGTAAGTGGACAGCCTCTCAATGGTTGGGCAGTCGAAGAGACAGGGAAAAAAGTATGTTCGGCGATATCGCGAATAATTCTAATCCGGTGTCTTCGTCTGTTTTTGAGTCATCTGTGTAGGGGCTGGTAGTAGATCATAGTCACTTTTAAGGTTCCTGACATCCCTGACAGGGGACACGGTTGCCCTATTTAAGTGTGAGCTATCGCGGCATCCATTGCGCATGTCCAACTATTCTCATTGATTTGAATTTTATCGAGTTAACGACGCTTTCTGGCGTGACATCCCCTTTGGAGCTTCCTGGCATAATTGGAACGGAATGAAGCAAAGTATCAAACGACAGTCGTGCTTGAAAAATTGTTGTTAAACTTAAGCAGCTTTTATTTGCCTCTTCACTTTCACTGCACGTCACATGAAAAACGATCTGAGAAACAAATCAATTAGACCATGTGTCATTTTGCTGTCGTGTGCTTCCCCATTTTGTTGATAAAAATGTGACCACGCCGGTCATGTGATCTGAAACCGCTAAATTTTTGAAGACTAAATGTTATGTTAACTAGTCCACCACTATTCATGAAATGAAATTCAAAAATTACGTGCAAAGCAATGGAGCGGAGATATGCCAGGCATTTCTCCTTACCAGTGAAAAAAATTTTAAGCCTGAGTTAAAATAGCACTTGGTGCGCCATGAATTCCTTAAGAGTTTCAATACTGGACTGATCTCTTAACAAATCATGTGTCTCCAGATAGGCCAGTCTTTTGCTAGTTGTATACAGTTGCTTCAAATCCTCCACAGCTTTCTGTGTCACCTCGAAGTCTCCGAATAATTGGCAGCACCCCTACAGACTCTGAATAGAGCC
Organism: Eristalis intricaria; assembly: GCA_964034865.1. Lineage (NCBI taxonomy): Eukaryota > Metazoa > Arthropoda > Insecta > Diptera > Syrphidae > Eristalis > Eristalis intricaria. The sequence goes on along the minus strand of OZ035875.1, from coordinate 87,573,669 downwards.
ACTGTAAAGAAATCACTATCACGTCATAAAAACCGTACTAGTACGTCATCAGTGTACCTCAGAATTGATATACAAATTCAACATAAATGCAATTGAAGGGAAAATCACACAAAAGGAAGGATCAACGACTTCTTTAATCGATTTGTTGAAACTTTCTACTTCCTTGATCCATACAGAAGAAGTTTACTGTGTTCCCAGTGTTCTTCTTCTTATTAGTGTATCGCTACAGTCCGGGTTGACCACGGTCTCAACCCACGGGCCTTTCTATCTAGGGCTGACTAGTTGCATATTCGGTTTTTTATTGAGGTTATGTTCGTCCACTGTTGCTTTGTTCCAATCATTGGTTCGAAGATTCTTGGGATTGAAGTTAAGTTGTCTATGTGCTATACAGTGCCTAGCCACCTTAAAAGTTTGATAATTATACGTACGACTGGATCTACATATGTTGCTGTACAGGCCCTAACTTAGATCAGGTAAGAGTGCCTGACTGCAGAAGATACTCTTAGATCAGCGTATGCGATCTAGACCGCCAACCAAAATTAGTGCTTTTGATAAAGTGATGCAGGTGGCTGACACTTACTTACTACTTTACTTATCAGGCCGGCGATCAATGGAGGGTTTAGGCCTGAGCCATCGCTTACGGTCCTGGGCCCACTGCTTAAAAAAGTACTGTCATTAATTTTTAGTTAAAATATAGTAGTCCTGCTCAAATTTTCTTTTTACATAATCGATGTTAGGTTAAGTCGAAAGACATAAAATAAGATAAATAATAAGAGTTTACCTCAGAGTACCCGTCAAGGGTCAGTAAGTTAGAATATGCAACACTGTACGTCCTAGTTTTAAGCATTCTTGTCTAGTATATAAGTTTGTCATGAATTTTATAATAAAAGCTAATTAAAATGAAATGAAAATGGGCCCACTGCTTTTAGTCGTCCAGACCAAGCTGTCTTGTATTCGCCATCACTTGGTCCTTCTATCGGACATTTGGTCTTCATCTCCTTCTCGAACCAGTAGCTTCGGATTCGAAGGCCTTCTTAGATGGACCCTTGGTATACATGTGCTCGATTGTGGCCGAGCCAGCGTAGTCGATGGATTTTTACATTCACATCCTGGCCTGGTGGTTGACACTGACATTTCTTATTTCGGTTAAGTTATTGAAGAAGGACAAGAAAGCTCTGCAATTGTAAAAAAGTGTACACTAGTTTCTCGCTCTTCGCAGCTGCTTCACATGTCTTTGAATAGCGGACACAATCCGAAGCCGAAATTCACAGTAATGTGTAAGAGTCCTGGGAGTCGTCCGGCTGATTCTGATCAGGCTGCAATCGGGTCGGATTGAGAGTATGCCATACTAGTAATATGGTACTCTGTTACATCGGATAAACCTTTCCAAGCTTCTGAAGATGTGTTGCAGTAGCGTAAGACATAGATTGTAAATCTCCAAACTGAGTTTTTCATCCATAAGGATTGAAGCACAACATTCTGCAGAGTTAATGGCTTCTCTGCGGAATGCTGTGCTTCCATCCATATGCCTGAAAACGTCTTGTGGATTGTTGGCTCTCTTAGCCCAATGACGAAACGACTGAATGGCGCAGTTGGTAGAGTACCTGCCCCTGGTTAGCGGGGTCCTCGGTTCGAATCCCAGTGAAAGCTAAGTTAATACGCTTTTATGTGGTTTTCAAATCTGGTCCAGTCACCATTTGCCGTTGGGATCAAAATAACGGTACTGTCACTAGAGTAGTATATCTGTTTGCAAACAGTTGTACGGTTTTACTAATGATTGACTTTGGGATACCCTTTGTAAGAGGCTTTGAAAGAGGTTGAAATGTCTGACGTAATTAAGCATTTATTTCTTCGATGTTTTTGACTCGGTCTCTTCACCCACTTTGTTCATGCGACCTTCTCAGAAGTTAACCCAAAAACTGAAAATACAAAAATATACATGCCAATACGTCACGTACGTACGTATTGTCGTGCGTCTTATGTGAAGTCTCTTGAAAGGCCTTCAAATCACAAGGTCGGATACGAGCTAGCAGTTTATTTTTTTTTTTCTAAAACTATGATCATTCATTTCTTAAATTTAATTTCTTCCTTTTCTTTGTTTCAGGTACGTGCACACATAAATATGATTGCTATTCCTTTCAAAATCTGAGTGAGTACTAAATTTGAACACAAAATGTATCGATTCCGGTATTGAGTAACATTTATGATGGCACCAGCTCAGCTCTCCTTCTGCTGTGAGATGGTTATTTCCTGCTCGACTGTGACTGTCCTTATTGACCTGCAACCTACATCTTCACTTCCGGTCACTCATGCAGATTTAATTTGAATCTTGAGCCATTCTAAAACTCAAATTACCCCCATCAAGGATTATGTCCATCCGGTTGTGTGCAAATATGCACGTTCTTCACACGAAATGGGTCATGAGAGATTTATGAAGGACGCCGCCCAGGCCATCAATCACTTGCAGCATTCCGCCGACGAAGGGGATGCTGTTTCAAAGGCAATTCTAGGACGACCCCGTTCCAGATAACCAGCCGTTTTTTCTTTATTTCTCCACTGGGAATAATTCGGTTAGCAGGGTCTTGCTAGAAGTGACACAAAAAACGCCTTTAACAGCAAATCAACTGCTGCCGCCGCCCATTGCCTGCTGCATGCAATCAATCTAGAAAGTCATCAATTTACCATTAATTACCACCGCTGACTGCACGTATCCGAACGAAGAACATGTTCGGACAATCGCAAGCCACCAATAGTCGTCGGAATCGAATGCAATGTCCGAAGGCGGTAATTGCTTTTTGGTGCGCTGCCAGTGACCGAAATGTACGTAATGGCAATGCCATCGAGCTCTGGACTGGACATTAAAATCGAGAATGTCTTCCAGCAATGGCAAAGGCAAACATTTTAATGATGCACCACACAACCATTCTGCGAGTGGGCAACAAAGGGTGTTTGTGGAATCTAATTGGCAACCAAGTGCTGGTACTCGCTGGAATGACGCTCTGTAAAATCCCATGCAGCGCGAGGAACTCTCTCGAAACAATAAACACGGTCTGCACGGCACGTCCGCGTCGCTGCTGCCATCGTCAGAGGAGACATGACGTGTTCGCAGGTCACGAAGGCATAATTCTACGAGTCCATTTCCGCCACCAGCGTTATTCCCACTCAGCTAACGACCAAACGTTCCCCGAGCCTGGCTGGCCAGTTGGCTACGCACTAGAGTGTACGACGAACCGATCGCCATCATCGTGTTCGCCCCTTGGGAACACTGCGGTGTCGTAGGACTGACGTGTGTGAGTGTGTATCGTAACTAGCGCCCTAGGGGAAGATTCCACAGCGACGAAGAGCTGAAAGCGTTCAAGCATAGACCGTCGCGGTCGGATGCACGCTCCATTGATTTGCAGCGGAGAGATCTTTCACCTGCCTTGCTCCTTGCGCCGAATCGGGTCAGTGCGACACGGAATGCCCGTATGTGTCCCATATGCAAATGTTCGGGTCGTTCCAAGACAATGGACGCGTCAATTTGTCCCGCGCCAGCATGCACTCTATGGAAATTAAATTGCGGAAATAAGTAGGACTAATCGCCATCCGGTGTGACTGGTCGCCGCCGGCGCATGCCGCGCCGTGTCGAGATGACAGCCCGCAATTGGGTGTGTTGCCAATTTTGGCTTCGAAGTCAGTTGTTGCAGGCATTTAGGAATGACTCGGTCGCAGATGCAGATGCAGTCGAAGCGGAAATTCGCCATGAGTCACCGTGATAGTTCGGGCCACCTGGAACCTGGGTGCAGATGTGTGCTGTATCTGCTATCTGGGTATGGGAACCATTTTATTTATGCTCACAGAAATTATCAATTATCTGGATTGGGTTTCCTTGTTATTGTTGCCGTGCTGCGGTGTACGGGTGTAATGGGAGCGCTCGTTCACTTTGAGGTACACCGCCTTGGGTTACAGTGGAAGCGCTAGCTTTGGTGAGACGAGTTGTGCTGTTGCCGTGTGCCGTGTGGACGTTTACAATGAGAACTTGTTGTTTTTTTGCAGTTAACATAATTTACGTTTGATTCGTTAATGAACAGAGAAGACGGACGAGACTGGAAATTGATTCGACGAGCAGGCAATTTAACGTTGCACTGAAATGGAATTAAAGTCAATCTGAAGGAGAATCGTTGCATTCTATTTCATTACCTTCTCAGGCTGTTTTCATTCAATCAGCGAATTGATCTCTAGTCAACACAAGGCTTCTACTCGATTTTCCTCATTTCACACGCAAGGAATGAATCGGACACAGCCATGATGCCGCTGGCGTTCCACATTTTTCGTATCGATAAATCATTCTCACGTTAGCTTCCAGTTGCCTCTAGCATGTGGTGCACGGAAGAAAGGACTGCGCTCGAATTGGGACAAATTTAATTGATTTCAAATATCTTGAGGCGCGAAACGAGATCTGTTTTGATGGTGTATTTTTTGAAACGACCTTCGTGACATGTTCACCTCGCGTGAACATATCCATCACGCGTGACGACGATCCAAAGCCTTTGCTAGCGGATGTGTCACCCTGTTGTGGAGTTACAAAGTGGAATGGTGCATTGTACAGGATGGAATGATGGTGAAAGTGGTGTCCGACAGATTCCAGTCTTTGGTAGGGTGTTTGGCGAATACCCCTCGTCTCATTTCCTTGTAACCGGGAATTTTGATCAAAATTTCAAACACCATTCTCTAATTATAGGCCTTTAAAATTCAAGTCGTGGACATATAGCCACTGTTTATTTTAGTCCTTGAATAGGCTCTGAAACCCGAAATAATTCTTATTTCCTTGAAGGCCTAAATTTTGAACTTTTTGAACAGCGCTGCAAAACTTATTTCCGAGACGTAATTTTTACAAATTTCAAATTCAATTGTTAGGTGCGTAGGTTGCAGTCCTTCAAAGTTCTTACAATTTTGAAATTTAATTGTTGGCTTGTACGTTGCAGTCCTTGAAAGGGCAATGAAAGCCGAAATAATTCTTATTTTCTTGAAGGCCCAATATTTGGACTATCTTCCTTTTCTCCCAAGCCTTAATTCTGGTCAGCTAACAACTTGATGAAGGGATGATTCAGGGGTATCTTATCCCAACAGCCTAGCCTTAAGTTTAGCTCGGATTGGTCATAATTTAGGAAAGATTTTAGGCCCGTCAGAATCAATAAGTTTTGACTGAATCTTGACTCGATGTGGCCACACGGTTTACACCGGCTGAAGGAGTACTGACAAAACGAGAATAAAAATTTTCAATCGAATCCATTTCCAAATACATCTCGAGTCCCATTTGCGTTGCGTAAACACTGATTCATAGTCACGTCACAATCTTGTCCTCCCACCAGGAATCCATTCAAAGGGCCAGCATACAGCACCGACACAGCACCCTTGAAGCCGATCAACAATCAACGATAAACATTCTATTTTAAGAATCAAATGATTGATTTGACAATAAGGTGTCCCTTAGCAAATGACGCCGATATGGTGGCCACATTCGAATCCAAAGCACCACATCAGCCTATCGGCCCTCAGAATCGAATACTTTATTGCTACACCTATCCACATGGCACATGTGTGACGTGTGCTCACAGCACGAACGCGTGTATGCGTGAAAGGAAAGGTGAACAAATGCTGCCGAAGCCGGCACCGGCACCATAACACGATTAATGGCATTGTGTCGCTCCGTTCGCCGCCCTCACATCATCCGGAGCCTTGACTTTTAATCAATCATGGGGACTAATGAAATTTGCCGGCTCGGCCGAGGTAGGCATCGCAAGCGAATGCGAATCATCCGCCGGTCGTGATGGCCAAATTTTTGTGTTTTTTTTCGCCTTCATTCAGCAGCGGTTCATGCCTTGCCGTGCTTTCAATTATCGAAATGGAAATGTTTTGATTCTTTGAAATCAAGAAAGTAATCACATGTGTGTGCAAAGGAACACAGACTTTTCAAAAAACGAAAAAACGAGATCCAACAGAGCTTCGGAGGGTGGGAATGGAGGAAGGAGGAGGGAAAAACTCAGCGCATTTGTGTGCCTAAGACTTGTGATGGATGTATGTACTTGAAGCGGAATCGTGACGAGTAATTCAATAAAGTTTTTGATGAATGTGATAATGTTTACTCGAAAAATCTTCAATGGGAAAATTAATGGAAGCTTCGATTAATAATTAAGCGATTGACGCAAAAGTGCTTCGTGCGGAGGCTGGGTAATGCATGTTTCATGGATACGCTGATGATGCTTTGCTTTGATGCTGTCGCAGAATTGTAAACGTAGATCTGTCTGTGTTTCAAGTGGCTTACAAATAATAGAAGCTGATTTTGTGAAAAGGTTTCATCCGTAAGCGATTATGTTTAGTCAATTAATTGAGGATTGCGCATTATTAATTGAGATATTAGACTCCTTGGAAATGACTTTCAGCGCAATTGGTATTATTTCCTTATTTTAAGATACTTTTTGATTTGGGTCGAAGATGGAAAAAGACACAGGCACGGGCATTTTCCAGTTCTTAGCGCTCGATTACTCTATGCTGGGTCGCAGGGCTGGCTGATGAACTTGCCAGGAAAGGGGCCGAAACCGACTCATCCCAGGCAATGCCATTTAATAATCCACCTCTTGCGGACATCAAGAAACAAGTGGATGACACAATCATGGAGTTAGCCAATGAAAGGTGGAGTTCCCTTCCTAAATGTAAGACTTCTCGAATGTTATGGCCCAAGTTTAACAGTCCAAAAACCGACAAAGTCTGCTCTCATGAACACAAAATTGGACTTACCCATGATACTATGTGCAGAGGCTGTGCGGACGAAGAAGAAATGAAGGAACACTTCAAAACAAATCCCACTAACATTTATTTTCAGGTTCGTCAGGATTCCTCTATGAGTGGACTAGGCAGGAACAACACCAACATCTGCAGAACACGAGTGGAACTAGGTTAACATTCCCTGTAGGACCTAATTGAGACGTGGTCCACCCACGCCTACTCACTTGCCTAAGCTAATCTAATCAGTTGGTTTATTGCATACTTTTGTGTTAGATATTTGTCTTACAATCAGCCGTGAGATAGTCCCGACTGTTCGAGACCAACTGCCCTCAACACCGTCGCTTCTGATCGACGTGAAAGTTCCATCTTCTCAAACAGCCATGGCTGGTTTTCTATAGATTGCTACCTTTTTGTAGACCTAATCTTGGAGCCGGAAAGATCTTCAAATACGGGAGAATATTAGAGAGATTGACTAGCTTGGCGTGTAACACTGAAGGCAGCTAGCCAGAGATCATGCTAGTTGGAGAGGCTTTGATGGTTGAGGCCCGCGCTAGCTTCTACAACAGCCACTCGTGTTGCTTGCACTTGTTCCCTCATGAGTGGATGGTTCCTGCAGTTTTATGTTGACTACGGATGGTGAAGTTTTCAGAAGCTTTTTCTAGACGGGAGTGTTCTATGGGCACTATCTGTGACTTGCCGTGAATTACGAAAATTGGTAAAAATTCGGGGATCAAACTTGGCACCATGTGCCTGCGCACAGTTGACGCACTAACTTTCCACGTCATAACATCAGACCCATGTCACAGCTGGAGACTTAATCTCATTATTTATTAAATTTTCAGGCAATATGCTTACAGTTCTCTTATGAAGTTTATTTTAAAGACATTCTACATAATATGTATACAGCCTCATTCGATGTACCTCAAGGTAGTCATCTTGGGCCTCTTATTTTTTTTTTAATTTAGCCAAACAGCTATGTAGTATAGCTGCCTAAATATAGGGTATAGATGTAAGTGGATGTTAAAATTGACTAAAAAAACGCGTGTGAGATACCATCGACTGTACATTCTTATTTGAAAGGTCTACCAGGACACATATCCGAAAGATCGATAACTCCAGGATACATTTTAGCGATGGAACGGACTGTGTCGACTCAAAGTGATCGATTAGTAATGAATGTTTCCTAGATGACAGGGTGGCGCAGTTGGTTAAGTTCCTGCCCTTGGTTAGTGAGGTCCCTGGAACTATATTATATCAACGACTTCTGCAGGGGCTTTATAGACAAGAAGAAGAAAATCTTGGCACTTGTTCAGGTATTGCAGCAATATGAAGAAAACGTAGTTATTCGTTCAGGATGAATATCCGAATTTCGATCCGAATTTCATTTCGATTCATTGACATTGATCAAAAAGTATTCCTATTTCGGCAAAGCTTCTCAAGACAGCACAGGATAATCAGACTGGAGTTTAAGTGGGTAGCTAATTAAGAAGTGTCAGGCGCTCTAACCTAATTTGATGGCTTAAAATGTCCATCGTACCTTGGGAGCAGCATTAAGCGGTGTACCTCAAGGTAGTCATCTTGGTCCATTGATTTTTATTCGTTTTTTTTCTCTTTTCTTTTGACTTTGAGAACAACAATTGCGGCATTGTCTGACAACCTAAGGAAAACTATCAAGATAAATTACAACGGCTGCACATTCTCATAGCCTTTGCGTGCTTATTCTGACATCATCTGTAGCAAGTACGGTATTATTGTTGGGACCACATATCGTTTATCTTCAATTGGTATTCACAGATCGATAGTACTCTTTCATGTTGGTGGGGGCAATGTTATTGTTCTTTTCGAAGGAGTACGAACTGATGATACCGCTGTGGATACTCCAATCTTTTAGAACCGCTGAATCATTTTTCTTCTCATTTTGCTGGTAGTACTGTCCGTAGTGGACCTGGGCTTTAACCAAACGAGTGTCCTGGTGGCACAATATTTAGTAGTTGTCTCGTATTACGCACGCCAAGTTGATTCAGGTTCTGCTCCGCTTGTGTGCGCCGTCTATTTCGATGGCGATAAGATACTCTTCATCTTCTACAGATACTTACCTGTCCCTCATCGGGGGGAGCTGTATTCCAAATTGAATTTGGGTCTAAGTTACTTGCTTGTATGTTCAGGAGGAGCCTTGACAAGGACCCGATGAATGTGCTAACGTATAAATGAAGGTTGACGTGATCCAGACGAGAAATTTTCGGAGTCGATGTACTTACTCAGAATGCTATGGCGGGTTGCTACTTGCTTGGGTGCTGCAAGTCTTTTCAGATTGGTTACATAGCGCGGGCTGATGTGTCACGATGTGACAATCTTTTCATTTTATCTTCGAATCCGAAGGCGCTTCTGGCAGGAGTATCCTTATGCCCGTATTCAGCTTGTAATTTGAAGACAGGGATCAGATTACTGTCCACGTGAATTCGAATTGATTCTCATTTCTCGCTCGGAGAGGAACGCACGCACAACCAGTAATTCCTTGAAAATAAAACTTATCAACCGAAGGAACCAACAAAAAAGTCTCTAAATATTGACCAGCACATGGAATCATTAAACAAAAAAATAAAATGGAAAAAAACATCCCTAGAAACAACTTAAAGCTACTTTCATCCCCATGCCGACTCACGTCTGGAGTGTTTCATTTTTCAATGGAAACGACTTATTACTTTCTTGGTGTTGTTTTCAATGACCTCGAGCAACAAGAGCAAACAATCGCTGTTTGCGCCTTCGAGGGAAATGTTGAATGCTTCCTCTTTTGCGCTTCCCGTTGAATTACAACAGCTTTTTGTTTTATTTCCTTCAAGGTGAATACGTCGTGCCATTTGTACATTTAAAATTTTTTTTATTTTTATCTTTGAAATGGCGTTCCCCTGAGATCGATGTGAATGAATGAACAAATGTTGGATTTGTATATTTTTTGTCGATGATATCACATCCGTAGGCTCCTTTTCAGAAAATGCCTGTCGAGAGTTTCCACAGACCAACGGCAGCCCATCGGTGACATTGAGGCATTGAGGAGGAATATGCAATTAATGGGATTTACTTGTGTTATAAGTCGTTCTCCTGTATGTCGTGTGCGCCAGAGTAGGCGGAGGACGTGTGGATCCTCTGATGGCACACTCACTGCTGTTGTTGCTCTTCAAAAGAAAATTATCCGGCGGTTGAAATCCGACCCAAAGGAGAATATAATATGACGCCTCAAATAATCGAATTCATGGTAACACCAATCGTTTCCCTTGCCATCTCCATCATCCCCCATCGAAGCCGCACCGCACAACAAATCGCCAATCCCATCCTCAAGCTGTTCAATTGATGCTCTTGTTGCCCATGTCAGACAACATGGCCACCATCCACAAAGTCAATCAGTCAGCATCTTTCCTCACTTACCAGGTGTAGCATGTCCGGAACGGAGATCATCTCCCGATTGATTGAATTTAAGTTTCAAAATAATTCAAAAGCGAAAATGATGTCAAATCATCATCACAACAAATCTCTCAGACGCGCACTTCTTTCCGCAGCGATCAAGCGAGGGCGGCCGGTGGCGTCTGCGTCTGCGATAGTTAAACGCAAACAAACGTTCGTGGATGGAAATGAATGATTTTGATTTGGAAAATAAAAACAAATAAATTCTAGTTTTATTTTCGAAGCGCACACGTTGGAGCTGCGAGGTGTCTGCCAGACATAAATTCGTACCGGGTGGTGGATATATCATGCAGTAAGTGTTTGAAGTGAGCAGCTAACAAAAGGCCGGTGACACGTGTTTTCGCTGTTGGAACATGTTGTATGAATTAAAGTGTCAACAGGCGACAAATGGGATAGCCGCTCAATGACCACTAAACTGGCGAGCTTTGTCCATAAATGTGTCAGATTTAGTCGATGTCAAAATCATTTCAAATAATGTCAAGGCTCCCCCTAGAATAGCAATCTTCCACATGTGCAACCTATTTCCCTGCCATCGGCAAAGTTGTCCATAATCTGAATCGGAATCCGATTCCCATGTCGGCCAGCACAAACCGCGCGCTGCGGCTCCAACACCCAGTGGGGCATTAATAAAGAATAAACAGAACAGACGAACTCGCAAAAGCCAAAAGGTTGACAAATTATATATTTTACGACACCATTTATAAAAATTATGACATTCTCTTAATGACGAAAATATTAATAATTTCTTTTTATTTACCGTGTTGAGTTTGAAAATGTGCCAACTAAATCCAATCAAAATGTGCCTCCCTTTCCATCTACCCCCTCCATATGTTGATCACAAAATTGTCGCGGCGAATATAGGAAGCAGCCAGACAATCTAGCACTTACAGACACATCCTGTGGGTGTATTGCAATGAGCACTCGTAATTAGGAAAATCTTTCTGTGTCACCACCACCACGACAACGCGACGTCATGTCACACCGTGTTCGTTGAGGAGAGAAAATTAAATTAATTGGGTTTCACTTTGATGTCACATTGGTGGGCGCATATGGCCAACACCCATGGCTAGAGATCACAACTGGTCAGTGGACTTTCGTGACATTATTCTCGAAAAGAAAACATATTTACTCCGTCTCACAAGCTATATTTTTCCTCACTGTTCTGTTCGCTGTGAAAACAAAAAAGCAGAAAAAAATGGTATACGTTGGTCTTATAGTGAAATTGAGAAAATAAATCATCTGTCTCGGCAAAAACGAACGACAAACAAAAACATAAAGAAGGATCCGCGGATCTATAATCTGGCGTTAGGTATTTGAAAAATTTCAATTTCTAAACAAGAAAATATTATTATAGGCATTGAAGAATGTCATCAATTATACTTTCATAAAAAATTGAGGGGAACAAAAAACTGCGCGGCATATAAATTTTGTGCAAAGGGGAATTCTTTGGAAATTTATTTATTATATTTTTTCTTTATTTATTTACTTTGGTAAGGCGAAATGCGGGGTGGGACGTGTAAATATTGCAAACAAAGACAGTGACCCCGTGTAGATTAAAGTGCCACTCACTGCACGGGGGGTGTCGTGTTCTGACTCGTAGGAACTTAGATCGAAGTCTTAAGCATTTTTCCATTTGGCTCAAAGTAAATTTAAATAAAATCTGTTTATGGTTTAGATTTCGATCATTTTTATTGTGAATGGAATACATGTAAGTACATTTACTTTACTTTATTAACTGAAGTCGAGGATTTGGATTTTAAAGAATGAACCCTGGGTCTCTGGTCCGTCAACTTAAACAATATATTCGTGTTCTTAATTTCAAGTTTATTCGCCGAGTTCCCGAACAAAAGTGAATTCTCGTTCAGTAATGAATTAATAATGTAAACTACAATAATTTCTCGTAAGACGAGCCTTATCGTGTAACTTTCCTGATTTCAGCGCGTTCCCATGCACCAACTCGTTCGTTTCAAATTTCCCGGTGGTAACGCTCGACACTCGTGTGCAACGTAAGTTGGTTCGTTTGGTTCAGGAGTTGATCGTGATATCTCTGAACACTCTATTGTCATTAATAGGTGTGTTTTTTTTGCAATTTATAAGTGCACAAAAAAACTATCATCGGCGCTTAATGATTCATCATAAAATCTTTATGACATTTGCTAAGCAGTCAGGAGTGTATTCGTGGAAGGTGATGGTTGATCTTTGATGGTCACAATCTTCGTTTTGTGACTGTGTAGCATGACCATCACTTTAAAAGCAAAAGCAGTTAATAATTATAAAATAAAAAAATGTTCATCAAATGAAAAGAATCGTTTACGAAACCTAAACGGATTGTATAGCAGAGACACTCTGGGTATACCAAAAATTGCATACTTATGGATGTCGAAATAATTAAAAATTATCTAATACATCAACCACACCTGCAAATGTAAGCCACATACAGCAACCTAAACAATGAACGAATAAATTCAGGAATGAGCACACAGAAAATAATGTTTGGAAGCATTGTTTTTATCCGTGCTTATTTCTTAAGCGGCGATAGATATGATGAGTAACTTAAGCAGACATAGGATTTGTTGTTAGTGTATTTTACACGCAAATTGAAATTACGGCGTATATACGCTTGCAAAAAAACACAACTTATATTATTTTATTTAATTGTTTAATAATTTATTTAATTTATTTTCTTAACAAATATTAAACAATTTTAGTAGAAAGATGCAATTAGGTATCAAATCTCTATGTAAGACAATGTGCGGTAACTCAGACCATGTAAACTTGTAAAAAAAAAATCTGAATAAAAATCTATCTAAAAACTAAAAAACTTCGTAAAAATCTTTACAAGTACGACTCCTTCCTTCAGTGGCTAGGTTGCGACTGCATTTATGTTTTTTTCTCTTTCCTTTTAATTTCTATTGTCTCGTTCAGTTCTTCGTACATTCGTTGGTCTATGCTTCATGCTTACATATATGTACATTCGGTGTTTGTTTTTTAAGTTCGAAATAAATGTTTTCTTTGATGATCGCAACCCGAGCCGACCAAGCTACAAGGTTTATTAAAATTCCCTCTTTGACTGGAACCTTGATAGTCAAATACAAATATTGTGCTGCGCTGCGACACATCGGCGGATCAGCTTTGCACACTCACCGCGTCAATGGCTCTTGTGCTGTTTTAGAATCGCTTATAAAAAATGCGAGCTTATTCACCGTACACTGTTTAATACCTATATCATATATAAGAAGAGAAATATATAAAAAAATCTATTTCTATACACAAAAGTCCTTAATTGTATAAAAAAAAATATGAGAAATGTTTTAACATGAGTGTGCACAAAAACATCATGAACAGCCCCTTGCAAATGTCAATAGGATCTTTATGGACGAGGAATACAACGAAGAGTTTTTCAGAGCTATAACGGATGAGAAAGGCAGAAACTGTTACGGGCAAATCCCCGATTCTGAATAAAGCATGCAATAGCTTCACTTTCTGGAATCTGCTTTCTCATCCCTTATAATGACGTACGTTCGTTTTATGTACAGCTTACATTATAACGATCCTCCCATTTCTCTGTTTTTACCAAAGCTGGCCAATGTAGTATTTTGTGCATGCCCTACTATTGTGTTCCAGGCATAAAACACCTGCTTGAAATCAAATTAAAGATTGCTATCAAAATAAGTAATGGTTTCATTATGTACTTGATATAATGTACTTAATATGAAAATGTCCGTTTTTACAGTGCGAGCTTAAGTGCCGATGGAAGGATAAACTCAGAATTAGTACAAATTTGATTTAAAAAGTGGCGATTTAATGACGAATTCCACTTAAGTAGTGGCTCAACTTAAACCACTGGTTGCCATGGCTTAGGTGTCAATCCAGGGGGTCCATAGTTGCTATTAGTGCATTTAAATAATTCTCATTCCAAAATACATTCTTCATATAAAATTTTATGTTTTCTTTATTAAACATTTTCTTAAGTTTCTTAAGAACGTTTTTTGTTTTTATATCAGTTCGTCGGATATAAGAAATAATTGTTTGGCACTTTTGAACTCTCTTATATCCGATATATACTGTATAAGCATATTTAACCATCACCTGTGGTATTTACGTGAAAAGACAGTCATTATATCGCTTTTCGATGACGAAGTTGAAATTTTTATTCGTTCCTTAAAAAAAATACTCTGAGTTTACCCTGGTTGATTATAATTATTGTATGTTTTTAAATACAGATTAGTGATTATGTTATTTTGAAAAATATGAATATTTTTGAATATGAATATATTTCATGTTTGAGTATGTTTTAGCACTTAAAAAAAAGTAGAGAGTAGGTCATCTTTTGGAATATCAAAAAAAAAAAAAAAAATGTCAAAAAGTCAGAGTAGGTCATCTTTTGGAATATCAAAAAAAAAAATGTAATGGACACCCGATTGTTCAATCGAATGTCCTCTATGAGCGCTCTTCCAGGCTTCCATTCTCACTTGAAGATTTTTCGACACATATCACGCAGTAAATTGGTTACAACTTTGCGAATATTAATCAGCAAACCGCCAAGAGATTGTGTGCAAAACCACAAGAATTCACACAATCTAGTTTGTCAGTTCACATTACCAAGCCAAGAAAGAACTCGTCCTGAAAATTCAAGAAATCAGAGGAAAACCGAAGCGTATCGTCTTGTTTAGAATGTAGTACCTTCTTGTTGATCTGGTGTGGTCTCTATATCTTCGATCTGCAAGAAATTCGGTTAACCAAAAAAACTCCTAATTGTTGAAGAAGTATGGTCCAATGGCACCGGAATTTGCACCATACAACGACCTTCTATGGATGCAAAGGTATTTCCTGAGTTGCATGTGAATATCCAACCTGCATACCCGAAGATATTGTGTGTTAACGTAGCCAGTGAGACATGGCCCACACGTTGAAGAAAATTTTATGTGAAAGTGGGATATCCGAGCACCCTATTGTTGTAAGTTTTTACGTTGTTTGCTTCAAATCTTAAGGAAGTTGATCTTTATAAGGGATGACGTAGATGCATTTCCAAATCAATCGATTTGGATGTTCGTCTAGACTTTCCAAGGTGCTGTTAGAACCATCCTGTCTAGAACGTGTTGCTTGTGATGAGTAGGCCCCAAAGCGTCTGTTACAATGGCTTTGCTTGAAACATACCTATTACAAATTAAATATTTTTTAAGCAAGCATCACTGAGTTGTTCATCTGTCGTAATCTTATAGTGATAAGAATTTTGTGTTCGCCTGTTCAAATAGGTTGCTACAATCTTTCGGCACACCAGTTTGTGATGGACAAGCCTCTTAACGCAACATTATGGAAATTAAGACAAGAAACTAGAAAGAGCTTTAGTTTGGCTCAACAAACTGATTTAGATTCTTCTTCACTTTTGCAAGTTCAAACACGGCCGTTCCATCTTTCATGAGACCTGCATCTGGGATCAGATTCGAAGAAATTTACAAGTTTACACATTTCTATTAACAGTGTTGGGAGATTGCTGAGAGACTGATACCATAAGAACAAAACCAACAAGACATATGCCTTTCTTCTATCTATGGCGCTACACTCCAGGGTGAACATGAACCTCATTCCCCGGACCACTCCATCTAAAGGGACAACTGGCCATTTGTGCGCTTTAACGTCTTCTTCATTGCTCCAAAAATAACGATTTGTCAAGCCACTGTGCGTCCAAAAAGTCTGAAGTATCTGTGTGTTGTCAGAAGTATCTTCACCCGCAAATGAAACCAATAAAGGGAATCGCACTCTATGATCCAAATCAAATCTGCGGTTTTTGCCACAGACGCTGTTTAAAGGAGCACTCTGCGAATAAATCAATGCTTCACCCTACACTCCTATGGCCATCCAATCCATTCTTATAAAGAATGAAGTTTCCAACTCGTATTCGTCTTGATTAATTTTGCTTTATTTTAAATCCCTCTTCTAACAGTGATTTGTTTGATCAAAGTTTCTGTCTCAGTGTTGATTCTCGGTGTTGAATATTCATGGGAAAGTATACACCGACGCCCTTCGAGCTGTTTGCAATACTTCCCACAACGACTCTGTCTAGACGGGGAACTCGAAAATAACTCATTTCGTCGTCGTCGTCGTCGAAGAATATGAATATTATGTAGTAAGTGGCGCAAAAATGCTAATTGTGATGGATACATGAGGGGTAGCAGTGGTTGAGTACTAAATATACACTCTTTAATGGACAGTGAGTGCCTCATTCAAAAATATGATTTCTTGCAATAGCATGCATCTCTTAACGTCGCTTTTAAGATCCCATCAAAAGTACTGTGCAGACGTCTTAATTGCCTTTGGATAACCAAAATTGCCTTGAAATGATGGTTAAAAAATTCACTTTACTCTGGGTTTGCACTGAAATCACCCTCAGGCGGAGAAGGACGACGAGAGAATTGTAAGACAAGACATTTGACAAAATAAATGGAAAACAAAAAAGAAAAAATTAATAAAATAAAATGAGAATCCATTGTCATTCAAAGGAATATCTTAGAACTTGAACGACTCCGTCAAGCTCCGTCAAGGAAACTCTTGGTTAGATGAGGAGAAATGCATGCAAATTTGTCCATTCCTGCAATGTTTTTGACTCCGCCAGCCGAAGCTGGGTTTGGTGAAAGGGAGCCAGGTGCCTTCGAAGGATACCCGACTTCCTCCTCTCGACATGGACCATTCGTCTTCGGATTTCGTCCAACAGACGATCATCGTAGTTAGGATGGAGTTGTCGAATGGTGGAATGCGGGGGGGCACAAGAAGGAAATATGTAAGGAAACCTAATTGGGACGCCAATAAAAGCACCAATTCTACCAGTCATGTAAAATATTGCATATAGTCAGTAGCCATGTTTTTTTCATCGCTATCGATAGTGAAGTGAAGTAAGATTCAGGAAACCGATTCGCAGTGGCTTTGTTTTTTATCTGTCAAAATGTATGAAAAAGAAATTTATTTGTTCGATTTGTCGTATTTTTATCGGCAGCCACTTTTCACTGCCAGATATTATAGGCAGTTATAGGCAGTAGGTTGTTGTATGTGCTTTACGTGCAAAATCCTACTTCGCTATTTATAGATTTTTGAAAAAAAAAACAAGGCTATTGTATCATATAATGCTTTTGTCACTTCGATTAAATAAACAGTAATACTTAATTAAAAAAGTGTTTTTGACTTTTATGCCCAGTTTGACAGTCAACATAAGTTCAGCTGAACCTTAAACTGAGTTCAAATTTTCGGTTTAACTCATTCGGTTTCACAGTGAAATCTGACCATCAGTTTAGTGGATCTACGTCTGTGTAATGTCATCAACCCCCAACCCTGGCAACCCTTCCAACTGGTTCGTGTACTTGCTACGCTGCTTATTGGATAGCGGGCGTTTTTGCTATTTTTTGGAGTTTCAAAATGCATTTAGTTCGGTTCTTTTGAGCCTTTTTTTGGCTCCGTGTCGTATTGAATGAGTTGAAGTTAGAATATAGCAATCGAAGAAGAGGAAAAGTGAGATGGGCCCTTGCTGTTAACAAAAAGAATCCATCCATTGAACTCCAAAAATGTTATCTTATTGCGAAACTTCGTACAAATGCCATGTTATCACCTAAATTTGTCTAAAAAAACTTTGGCCTACAATTATCATTCCTGTTAAGATAAGCTGGAGATAGTCCAAACCGTATACAAATTCTACTTCGGATGCAGAAGTGGAGTAGAGTGAATAAGCGTACACAAAAAAAGGCAAAAATCCATCGACTATATTGGCTGGGCTACGTCGAGACTGATCACCAATGTCACCCTCCAGCTAAAAGGGGCCGTCCAAACTGCTATCCTTAGTTCAAGTGACTGAGCTGCGGTATAAAATAACAATTGGTCGTATACCACTTTGAGTCCCTGTGGCGTAGTGCGTTAGTGCGTCGACTCCTACGCAGAGGGTGCCAGGTTCGAATCCCCAATCTAACAACTTTCATAATACATGGCTTCCACTTCTTTCGAGTCCCTGACAATTCTCAAAGAGTATTCCTGTCTAGAAAACAGGTTCTCAACTTTGCCGTTCGGAGTCGGCATAAAGCTGTGAAAGACCAACAGCATGCACAACACCAGTAGTTGCTGTAGAAGGTCCAGGTCCGCCTCGGACTGTCGCGCCACCAATATTATATTATATTATTATTATCTACCACTTTAGCTATATCCGGCTCAGACATTGACTCGGTTGTGTGAGAAGTCCGTAAGTACTCTTGTTTTGTTCTCAGTTTAAGCATTCCATTAAATTCAAAAGTAGCTTTAAGATAAACTGTAAATAAAACTCATATTCGAACGACGAGATTCACACTTTTAAGCCATCTTTGGGGCTTTGTTAGTCGACGATTTGTTAGACATGAGGTATTATCATTATCATCATCTTCTGACCCGCAATCCACTAAAGGGGTCTCGGGGGTAAAGCATGGACGAGAGATCTCCAGGCAAGTCTATCCGACACTACCTCATCAGGAGTTATTCCACAGTGTAACTAGGCGAGTTTTTAGACTTAGTCCAAACACTTCATCCTGGGCTAAGCGGTCGCTTATCTGATGGAATCGCATTCAAGGCTCGCCTCGGAAGTCGTGATGATGGGGACATGCGTGCCAGGTGATAAAAACCGTCGAAGCGTAGCCCTTTCCGTACGAAGAAACAGCTGCCCAATGTTGAGTCTCTCGCCCACTACCATGTTTCTCACCTGAGGTTAGATTAAGTAGATGGGCTGCTAGTACGGTCACCAGCACACTTAGACCATATTCGTCCATTGTGATACCCATAGTCAGACTACTACCACAGATTGACTACTCCAATGATAGTGCCGTTAGTTTGATCCCAGATTTGAAAACCAGATAAAAGCGTATTAACTTTGCTTTCACTGGGATTCGAACCAGGGACTCCGCTAACCAGAGGCAGGCACTCTACCAACTGCGCCATCCTGTCGAACTCACCTTACCACAATTTAGTTTGAGACACGCTTCATATTTTGTGAAATACTAATTTAATTAAGATTGCAAACATTCTGTCCTGAAATCTTATCTTGTCATTGTCATTAGATATTTTGTTGTTTATTTGTTGTATCTTTTTGATCACAATTTTTATTATATAAAAACACTAAAACATTGGTGATCAAATAGAAGTGCCAAGCGATTATCTTAATAGTGATCAACAAAATGTCTGTATTGTCCTGCCGTGGCCAGGAATGGTTGATAACCATTGAATTCATTTATTTATTCAAATAAACTTATGGACAAGGATGCGCATTAAAATACTCATTCCTCTTCTGCAAAACTTGTCGAAGACGATTCTTGTTTATCTTACTGACTAATCCAACATTAATGTCCCATCTATTCGAATAAATAAACTTCAAATATAATTCCGTGAATCCCCAAAAAAAAAAATACGGAAATTGATGTGGGCGCGTCAATAAAACATATTCCATTTTCGGAAAGACAAGAGTGCAAACTTCTTGATCGCCCTGTATCAGTCGATTATTTAACTGCCAACCGGTTGTTGACAAGAATGAAAATTGAAAGTGGCGATCTTGCCTGCAAACTCATTAGTTCCGATCGCTGTTGGTTTAATGGTCGGCAATTACATTCTAAGCGACTTGTCCTTGATCACATAATTTTCTGCACGAATTTTATGCATCGTGCTGTGAGCGTGAACCCCACTTGACGCTAAGATGACTAGTCCGTCTGTCATTAGAATTGATTGTGTCATGCTTCAGATAGACTGAGTGTGTGTGTATCTTTGATTTCCCCAGCACTCGCAGGTTTCCGGTTTGTTGGTCGGTGTGTCATCTCCAGAATTTCTGGTGCGTCTGCACTTTCGCGTGAACATTTCACACTCCGCTTATTCCAATGGCGTGCATTTGCAACTTTGGCATTTTTGCACGCTAACAGAACCATAGTGCGTTGCGTGTTGGCTTAGATTGCACCTCGTCACTCGATGACGGCATGGGCACTTAAAATTCCACTCAGTATCGCTGCTAATGACTGAGTTAGAAATTGAGGAAAAGACGCAGTTGCTAATGCTAATGAACAAGGCAATCGCCTATCTTAGCGTTCCAGTGTAATCAGCAGATGATCAGGAGATCCACGATGTGAGTCATTAGTTCACTCGTCGTAACATCCTGTTGATCCTTCTTGTAACTTGACTCCAACAAGGACCACCTCTGATTGCACACGCAAAAGTGAAACTCGTTTTGAAAACTAGTTGCACTGCACTGCAGTGGCAGACACCCACAAAGACGAAGTTAAATGCAGTTAAAATCTCTGCTTATCCGACAGATACTTGCAGCAATCACTTAAGCAACACTTTTCGTGTTACTCAAGTGCTCGTACACCCTGTTATGCCTCGGTTTACGTAATTGCGAGAGCACATGACACCGGTGAGCGAGTGGCTGACGAGCAGCCAAGGCGAGAATCATTTAGAATTCACGAGATGAACGAATGAGAGAATTTTATTAATTTCTCACGCAGAAAATTAAATTTGCCGGATCAATGTGCTTTCAATTTGCAAATGCAACCTGTCAGCGAGTGAGTGAGTCTGTGTGCGCTTTTCCCGGCATATTTTCGACGATAATTAGGAGGGGGCTTATGTATGCGCGGGAGTTGATTGAATTTCCCAAACAAAGGGTGGCTGAAAGGTATCGACGGGTGCAGACACTCGGGTGAGTGCTAACGACACCTGAACGTGGGGTAGGGACAAGCCAAATGAGTAGGGGATTAACTCCGAGTGAGTGCGCACGGCTTTACTGAGATTGTTAATTTGGATCCCGCGATTTGGGTATCAGTGTGCTGAACTTAATTGGGACTCAGGACTTTGAGGCATTTGACTGGAGATTAGGGCTTAAATGGCAATTTGATTTGGGGGATTTGGTGTTTATTTGATTAATAGGAAGTAGCTGTACAGTGAACTCTGTTACCATACTTAAATCTGAGTTACTGTGAGATTTAGGACAGTTGGGATGAAACTCTTTAAAGAAATGGCACCCAACTGTGGAACGAAGAGTGTAGAAAAACGTGCGCATTCGTAGGAGGTCACGCTATAGAAATTTACTAAGAGAATATTTAACAAACCCCCACAAACCGATAATAATTAGGAGCAATATGTGTAATCGTGCCAAACTTTGGGATACATTTGGAACGTTCATTCGCCTTCATCAAAGATTAGCCTTAGAACGCAATTCTCTAATATTTCAACAGAACATTTAGGAAACAACTGAAACCGAAGGAAATCAGGAGCAATTTATGTGCGAAATGGCGCCTAACTCTGGAATAAAATTGCAACGTTCACTTTGCACTTGCTCCTTTGTCATTGTTCCAGCCCTGGAACTCTATTATCCAATGTTTCATCAGACCATTTGGAAAAACCCCGAAAATCCAAAGGCAATTAGGGCACATTGCTACCAAAAATGGCGCCCAACCTGGGAACAAAAATGCAACGTTCACATTCCACTTACGCCTTCATTACAGATCCAACCCTGGGACTCTATTATCCAATGTCAGACAACTTGGAATAAGCTCCAAATCCGGGATAATTAGGACACATTTCTACGAAAAATGGCGCTCAACCTGGGAATGGCACTTACGTCTACATCACAGATCAAGTCCTGGAACTCTATTAGCCAATGTTTCATGAGAAGATTTAAAAAAATCCCAAATCCATGGGCAATTTGGACAGATTCATACGAAAAATGGCGCCCGACCGTGGAATAAAATAATAGCGTTCGCATAACACTAACGCCTACATTAGAGATCCAGCTCTAGAACTCTACAAACCAGTCTTTCACTGGAACATTTGGAAAAAAAAATACCCCAAATCCGAGGGAGATTTATGCGAAAATGCATTTATGCGAAAAATGGCTTCCAACCCTAGAATAGATTTGCGACGCAGACCCAGCCCTAGCACTCGATTATCAAATGTGTCAGCAGAACATTTAGCAACACCCTGAAATCCGAGGACAATTAGGTCAGCTCCGTGAGAAATGGCGCCCAACCTTGGACCCAGTGTTCATCCATCTTCGGGAGAGTCACGAATTCAACGGATGCAACTCACCACAAAATACTTCGATTTGTAACCCAGTTTCGTGTGACGTTCTGTTGATTTATGTGGTCTGCGTCTGGTCCACCGTCTCCTTGTCCACTCCCTCGTCTTCGCATGTATTTTTTGGTTGTGCATTCAACAGATATCTCGCTTTATCCCTTTTTGAAATGAAAAGTCTCTAAGACCGTCGTCGTGGTAGATCCATTCAAAAGCAATACATCTTCAAGTTGTCACCGTAAGAGTTCCCCCACTGAAACTAAGCACTTGAAACAGAGTCCCTGGGTTCGCCTGACAAGTCGCAGCCAGCGAGAGATAACTGACTGCGAACCATCTACACTTCACATCGGAAATGAGAATCCTTTTGTAATAGTTCGCGTACCATGAATGGATGCTGTGCACTGTGCCGGACACCAGGCGGAAAGGAAAATAGAGCGAGCGACAGAGAAGAAGAAGAGGATAAAAATGGTTCCATTGTTCCACAAAGGAGAAGTAATATCTTCATTGTGTCACATTCATACGAGGATAATCCAGTGTCATGTCAGTGTCTCGTTGAGAGATACGACCCACAGCCTTGAACTGCTCACCCACTCCCGGCCCTCGAATGAACACCATCCAAGGCAACACCTTCATCCTGCGGCAAGCAGAAATCCCAGAAAAGGTGAACAAAGAGCAGATCCTTTGAATTGAAGTGGAGGAGATATTAATATCTCGGTCCACTCAGTGTTTGCACTGAATGTGGGATTAGCATTAGTGGTCTCGGTCTGGAGGATTTCCCGACGAATTGGATTTTCACCGAGCGCACGTAAGCCACCAATTATGCTCGAAAGGATAAATATTCTGATTTCATGTGCTCGGCTCCTTGAATAATTCTAATTTAAGCAGAGCAAAATGGGGGCAAATGTTGTCGCAGACATCCCTCGGCAAACTTTAATTTCCCAGCTAGTCCGTCGATATCACGTTCCTGTGGACGACTAGCCTGTCCCTCTCGGCGTGGCCGTGCATTTCATGGCGGATCCTTCGCCGTGCTTTGCTGATGCACTCCGGTTCTTGTCAGTCGAGTTTGAATTCAATAAGCGAACGTGAGATTATTTGCAATTGATATTGATTGGCGAGTGTTTTTTTTTTCGCCTGTGGACCTTTGCTGACCCAAAAGTGTGTGGGTGGTGATGGCTAATTCAGTGCTGTGCTCTGCTCGTGTGGAATGAGATTGTGCACAGAGCTCTTTGGCCACTTGTCCTCATCATCGGGTGGAAGGGGAGGGATGATGGCCATCTACGGCCCCATCATGTGAACGGACTGAAATTCATAACAAATTGATGATGGAGTGGTGATGCTTTGTGGATGCATTCATCGAGATATTTAATTAAAAGACCTTTTGCCGAGCTGCCCGAGTGGCTGCGGTGGCATTGTTTTATTTGTAATGGTCGAGTGGTCTCTTTAGCATTCCCCCCAGTAACCATGGACTTGGGGTTTGGCCTTTGTGGGAACGTGTAATGGAGTTTATTTGAGTCAGCTTGGATTTTATAGAGTGATGGATGGCTGTGTTGGAAAGGAAAACTAGATTTGTGGTTGAGGTTAACGGAGAGAGGGTTTTCGAGGGTTTTTTGACTGTCGACGTCAATGCTTTGGAAATGTTGAGTTCACTGACACCAGCCACTGGGTGCTGGTGCGGGAATTAAAGTTTGAGGACTTTGAAAACATTAGAATTTCTGATGGATTTATGGAATTTGGAATAACTGAAAAAAAACGAACAATGAGGGGTGAGTCTCTAAGATTTTTTTTGGAGCACTCAGACTCAAAGCTGGTCCAACGTAATGCCAGGCAGCAACCTACATTTGCTGCAAATTTATTCAAGGGACAAGAAAAAAGCCGCGGAATTTTTTACAAGCGTTTGGGTGCATGCGCTTGGTCTGTCTGCACCCTGGACAGTCATGTTACCTCTGATTGTGTTCTCGAGAGCCCCAGCCATAAATGGGCTTACCCTAAGCAACCGCGTTGGTAGTCCCAGCGCAGGTTCAGGTCCTCTCTAAATGCCTCCTCTGATCCTTGTTCATTTATAGCGATCGCGGGGCTATGCGGGACCCAGACAAGCCTTATTCCATCTTGACTGCCGATCAAATACAGATAGGACTTGCATTCCTGAACTATCCCGGAAGTGGTTAAAGGGCTGACCAAAGCTTTAAGAACAGCTTCGCTGTCACTACAGAAACACACACTTCACCCCTTCCAACTGTTCTTCGCGATATAGCTCGTGGCCTTTAGGATCGCATAGGTTTCCGCTTGGAAAACCAATGCAAATGTAATGAGGTGTGCAGTCTAATGTTGTCGAAGGCGCCACATGTTGCTTCCCTTCATCGATACCAAGCTTTTTTGCGTCGGCGATCATTTTGTCCTTCGGTCGTCCTCTGTTACTCTAGACAAGAGTTTTGTATCGAAGATCCTCTTCGCCGGAGCAATGGTGTTAATTTGCTCTTGGAGGCCGAGACAGTATCCTCAGCTGATCATTTCTTCTCTTCCTGCGTCCATATCGCTGTACGGCTCATTGTCTTCGCACCTCTTTTCCTTCTTCTCCAATCGTCTGTCTCAAAATATCAAACCTAGAAGATTTCTTTCAAAGTCACCTAGAATTATCACCAGTTTTCTCTGCTAATCGTTCAGGTCCTTTGGGCAGTACTGTCGGCATAACTGCTTTTTATTGCATAATGTTGGTCCTTCGAGCCGGATGATACTAAAGGTTGTCAAGGAAGACTCTGTGTCGAATCGTCACAGGATTTCGTGTACGGTCTTCACGCTTGTCACGATGTATATGAAATTCCTCAAGTGATGGCAATTGTATGTGTCGATTGTGACGCTTTGTCCTATGATTGATTCGTGCTCGAAAACCATCATTTCTCACAAGATCGTTTCGCCTACTCTTGAGCAGCCTTGAAACCTTCTACCAACGCACGTTACGAATGCTGGATGATGTAGACGTCATCTGCGTAACTCAACAGTTACGAGTCGTGGGGGATCCATGTATGCCATCCATCCATTTCATATGCCTTCTGGTAGGCATACGTTCCTTAAAATCCGCCGCAGAGATCTCGTCGTAGTTTGAAAACATGGTCTCCTAGCAGCAAGTCTCCCCTACAGACCGCGACCAATCTAGCGATATCATATCTAGCCTTGTTCAGTACGTGGTGACAATTTCATCGCCAGGAGTTGGGGTTTCCTATCACTCACTAGTGGTTATGCTCGATAATCGGTGACAATTACACAATTCCCGGGAGGTCGGTAATAACGTTAGCTTCACAAGTTGACAAGAATCACCCAGAATTTCCTAAATCTTGCTACCAGAGCAGCCTTTTTTGTAAAGGGCTCGTAATTTTTTCCCTAGACTCTTTGAGGTTGCTGAAATGGCAGGCTGTGAAACCTTTTGAAGCTTAAGGCAGTCTCTGCTATCTGCTATGGTGCATAGCAACAATATGACCTCCAAGTCGTTGGCATTTGGATCAAAATCAAATACAGGGAGATTGCCGACTTCACAGCTGAATGACTCCTTGTCCATCGAATAATTTGAGTGACTTTTTGAAAGTAATTCAAATGTAACTGACAATTCTGATTGGTCAGTTTGGCTGGAGGAAGAGATATAAAAACCGGTTTTAAAAAAATTTTAAGGGGCAAGAGACAGTTGAGTTTTAGAGCCTCCTCTCGAAGGACCAACCTAACATCATACAACACGTTGATCATGTCTGAAGTCTGGACAATCTCAAAAGCGGATGAAGTGGCAGAAGTTCTGCGCTCAATCGTTGGTCCTGTTTGCGATGATGGTTCTTGGAGAAGAAAATTTAACCTTGAACTGTATGAGCTATACAGAGACTTGAGCCTAGCCAGGCATCATCGGATTCAACGCCTAGGATGGCTAGACTATGGAGAGCGTATTGTAAAGCCCCAAGCAATGGGACAACGCAATAGACGACGCCCAAGGCAGGCGCACACAAATGAAGACGGACCGCAACCAACTTGTCGTACGAAATTGGTGGCTGCTGGCTAAATATCCAGCCAGCTGGAGAGGCTTGTTGGCTGAGGTCCAGGGCCACCCGGACTGTAGCCCCCTTAAAGAAGAATAAGAGAGGCAGATGTCGGTACTCTCTATACTAACAACTTTATTTCTGGTCGAGGCTATCGTTTATTTGCATTGCGTAGGCTCTGGCAGCTTGCAGTGTACTCTAGCGTCCAATTTGAGCACTCGAATGTATGTGTTGGCTGCTGTACCTTTTTGACAGACTAGCGCTAAATAGTGTTGCTAAAAGTCAACGTTTGTGACTCTGAATGATCTTATATTCTGGATACTTGGCGAACCTTTCCGTTGGTCAATATGGTTGGCGGCTCGAATACCTGTTGTGCTAGTCCACTTCAAATTAACTATTTTTGGAATTATTTTCACTGATTTTCACCGAGATCCGCTGTTGCCCGCAGTCCACTCTATCCGCCTGTTCTCATTGCCGACAATCATTTCAAGAACCCACAAGCAATTCCTTCTCCTTTAAAGCCTTGCCGTCTGGGATGAAGATTATCGAGTATCAACAAGGACTCACATCTGCATTCGCACCCACCTCCCGGTGGTATGTTAAATTGTTGTCGTGACCAAAACAAAGATTTGTGCGCTGGAATTTCTAAACATCTTTGAACTTGAAGAATCCACAGACTGCGGAGCATTCCCCGAACACAGCAGGAGTGTCTGCCAGTGAAAGATGAAATTCCAAGTGTTTTCTTGAGCACAAGGAGACCAGAAGAATCCAATATGAATTTGCCAAGAGCAGAGCAGGAGTGCCTAGGAGAAGCAGGTCAAGGCCGCCCTGGACCATAGGTGCGTTGTCATCGCCGAGTGCATCTGTCAATTATGTTCGTGTGGGTCTTTAGTTGTCGGTTGTCATCTATGACGAAGCAATTTATTGCCCCCTAGTCCTCCGTGCCTTGAAGACCTCACAATAAATAAACCATGACAGCTCCTGGTGGTGTACCCGCAGTGAGTAATAGCACTCGGGGCACTCGCGAATGGTTAGCATCCTCTCGTTACCCACCAGACCTCTGCCGCGGAGGAGGGCACACAGACAACGCAGATGAACGAGAACGTTCCATTCGGGGTCTTAGGAATGTGTACCTTGAGTATTTCTATGGAAGCTATTGTGCTGCTCGCAGGGATGGTGGCAAAGTATACTTCTTATCGGTACATGATGAGA
This sequence comes from Eristalis intricaria, assembly GCA_964034865.1. Classification (NCBI taxonomy): domain Eukaryota; kingdom Metazoa; phylum Arthropoda; class Insecta; order Diptera; family Syrphidae; genus Eristalis; species Eristalis intricaria. Next base: position 87,546,166 of record OZ035875.1, on the reverse strand, counting down.
TTCCTAATGTTCCAACATACTTGTCATATGTGAACACCACGTTCCTCTGCCTCTGCCATCCTTCCGCCGTGTGCCATGTTTGTGTAGTTTAGCAGCGTCCTTCTATGGGCGTAATTATGGTAAACATTTACCTAGAGTAGTTTGGTTTTATTGTTAGTGTTCCAATTTGTGCGCTGCGTTAATGGGGTGGGAGGGTGGTGTGGGTGGTGAGTTATAGGTATTTTATTCACGTTCGCACCTCGGTCGCAGGGGGGAATGGCTTAAGCTCGAACGAAAGTATAAATCTGTCGGATATATAATCCGAGGCGAACACGTTTCATGTTCGTTTTCCAACTATTGCCGCTTCGTTAGTTGCTTCCACACAACATTCCGTGGGTGGACGAAGGAGGTGGGCGGAGGGCTCCTTTTCATTTCAATTTGACTCCTTTGCCAGTGGAATAATATTTGCTGTTCGTGACATCGGAGGCAACGAGAGCGTTGCTGTTGCTGGGACAAAGTGTTTTTCCACTTGCAAGCGATGGGGCGGAATGATGACAATTGTGAAAAATGGTCTCTGAGCAAATCGCATGCAGGAGCCGGCGAGGGTGTGTTGGTGGTTGGTGAGGTCTTCAGCTACGGGTAATAATGATGGATAGCCGCTGTGGTTGGTTGCATTTTAAAATAAATGAATTTGCTAATAAGGAGGGTATAGGGGGTATCTCAAGCAACAGGAGGGTGCCGAGCACATGATATGGGCGGCCTGGGAATGGTTGGTGTTTTGTGCGGTGGACGTTTGACAAATGTTCTTTTCTTTCTAATTGGTTTGCTGGGATGACTAGCAGATGCCAGAAGCGATTGCTTTGCCCTTGGCCAGGATGGAGATGTCTCAAACAAAGGGAGGTTTTTTTTTTTGTGGGTACGGTGGCTTTTGTCTTTTGATGTATGGCTCGTGGTTTAAATGAAATATTCAGTTCGCGGAAAATGGAAGTGAGCGAGAAAATGTGGAATGAACGAAATTTATGAAATGAATGGGATGACTTATGGAATGAGATGGTGAGCGGAGAGGGTGAAGAATACATTCTGATTGAGTAGAGAGCCTAATTTATCAAAAGTCATCATCAAAGTGTGCAAGTCGGCAGATAGGATTATAAAATTGTTTTTTCAAATTAATGTTGAACGGAATCACTCACAATCAGGAGTGCAATAGAAACGAGTAAAATATATTTTATAAATTTAGTGAGGAGAATCAACACATGGCTTCTTTTACGAGAGTGGCGTTCATTTGGCTTTAATAATATGCTATGCTGTCGCCATGTGGATAAATGCGGCGCCTCCTATCTGGGTTCAATTCCTATCAATAGTAACCCTAACAGATTTCACTGCTCCACCTCCTTGGAGACACTGACAATGCTCAAAGAGTATGCATGTCTAGTAAAAGTTTATCAAGTTTCGCCGTTCGTAGGTGGCATTTAAACTGTGGGTGTCATTGTTTTGAGGTAGCAAAAGTACGCACAACACGAAGAAGATGCAAGGCTCATGTCCACCTTGGGCTGAAGTGTCACCAATATTTTGTTATTGAAATAAAGTGTGCTTATTTTCATACATTAATGCTTTCGATTTTGTTTGAAAAATTATTGCATGTAAATGTTGTTCACGACTACGTTCTAATCCAATATTGAGTTCGTTTTTCGGGCATATTGAGTTGCATCACAATAGAAAAATGTGTGAATGATATGATTACGCAATAGACAATGGGTTATCGGCATAGATCACTGGATAGTCTAATGCACCAAATTGAATGATCTATCCGTCCAATTCACAGGATACCGAATTTGCCACCGAACTCATTCCCGAATTGGTCCATCGATTCGCATACAGGGTGGCACGTGTCGCTGGCTTGGTGAAATAGAAAGTTCGAATTCGTTCAACTGCCTTTTCGAATTTGACGTTGCTCGTTGGACCAAAAACGGAAGATTTGTCTATTAACGTACTCTTTTAACCCAAAATGAAAGATACCCGTAAAATGGTAAAAATGGTGTGTAAAAAACGTTTTGTTTTCAACGTGCACGGATGTTTATAACTTCGTTTCGTTTCGTCACTCGGGTTTTGATCACCATAATTAAATCGCAAACGAGCATGTGTGACCTAGACACGTCTCAGGAGTCGCAATATATAACACTGTAAAGGCTTGACTGTGCAAGTTATTTCCAAAGGCTTTATTTTTAAAATTTTGGGTTACAAAATCTTAATTTTAAAAAACTTGGAGAACAAGCGGAGGGCCAGACGACCAAACGAGTTGTTGAGTCTTCCCACTCAAACAATCTAATTGATATTATATGGCCAAAGGGGTGTCGTGAAATAATAATAATATTGGTGGCGCGACAGTCCGAGGCGAACCTGGGCCTTCTCAGCAACCACTCCTTTTGTGCGTGATATTGTTCATTCACGAGTGGAAGACACCTACAGTTTCATGCCTTCTCCGAATGGCAAAGTTGAGAAGCCTTTTCTAGACAGGAATACTCTTTGAGCATTGTCAGTGACTCGAAAGAGATGGCAGTCGTGAATTATGAAAGTTGGTAGTTTGGGGATTCGAACCTGGCACCCTCTTCTCCACGCAGACTCACCGTGAAATAACGCCGAGTGAAATAATCAGCCTTATCACAGAATCTATTCGTCGATAATCTACGAATCGAAGTTATGATGCGAACTACGAAAAAATGCTATCACACAATCCCAACGGAATTGCAAAAGCATTGCCACATAAAACTCTCTCGTTCTCATTTTCGAAATCAGTTGTTTAGTGTAAAATTTTTTAATGTTTGAAAATTATTGAAATAAATAGTTAGCTGAAATTTTAAATATTTAAGAAAAACTCAGTTTTATTCTGAAATTTCAATATGAAATCATATAAAATGGTAACTATCGGCTTCGCAGTTATTGCTGCTCATGTGGAAACCTTCAGGCGAAAGTCCATTCTGAAAATTTAAACCAACCAAACCTAGATTATTAAGCAAAATTTGGAATTCTTAACAGAATCAATGAACACAATCGTATACTAAACCTTCTCCACACCATAGCTTCTTTAACAGGTGGCCCAAGAGCGTTCAAATCAGTATTCACCTTTTCACAAAAAAGTGTCACATCTTCTTTTGGTGATTTTGTAAATCTTTTTCTCTGATCAGGTTTTTCATTAAAAATTCCAAAAGTCTTTCATATTGTGCTTTAGTTGCTGTTTTTGTCCTTTTAAAGCATGTAATATGTACTAATTGTGGGTCTCCGTGGCGTTGTGGGTAAGTGCGTCGACTCCTACGCAGAGGGTGCCGGTTCGATACCCTAATTTACCACCTGTGATAATTCAAGGCTCCACCTCTTTCGGGTCACTGACAATGCTCAAAGACTATTCCTGTCTAGAAAAAGCTTCTCAACTTCGCCGTTCGGAGTAGGTCCAAACTGTAGGTCCATTCCACTCGTGAAAGAACAATTGCACGCACAACACGAGTGGTTGCTGAGAAGCTAGGCTCAGGTCCGCCGCGGACTGTCGCGCCACCCATCTTATATTATTATTATAATATGTATTAATAACTTTAAAAAAATATACATATAACTACAGTGGACTCCCCCGAAGTCGGTCGGTCGGCAAAATCTCTCATTAAGTCAATCTCCCTCTGACTTAATGAGAGATTTTTGTATGGAAAATTGAGGGAAATGTATGTAAACTATGGCGAAATTTTTACAGACTTCAAAAAGCCGTTTTTAATACTTAAAAAGAATTAAATAAATAAAAAGTTCGAGTTAGAGAGTGTTTCGATTTAGGGACAGTTCGACTTAGAGTCCACTGTACTGACATTTTTTACCAAAACACCCTCGTTTTCTTATACTCCGACGTAAATTACTTGTCGTAGAAAAAGATAACATTCATTCCATTCCATTTCATTCGTATTCTGTGATACCAAGCTTTTTGCACTGCGATTCAACTACGAATGAATTCTGTGATAGATTTTTCGGGGTTCGTAGCCCATTATCGAAAACGATGGAATTATCACGACTTCCGAATTTCATTATTCGAATTTCCACGTTTGGTCTTATTTCACTTTTCTAACGTGATGTAAAACGAGTCGGCCTTGCTTGGCTTTTAATTTATAAAGAAATTCAGATGTAGAGAAATAAAATTACAGTACCCGGGTGGACCGTTTCGCGGGATTAATTGATTTAAGCTCCCTTTCCGCAGGCGGCAGGTCTCGCTCAAGCAACTTCGTTGCCCCTCTCAGGGTAGGTGCATTCCAGGATTCGGCGTTATTTAACCCCACCGCCCAAAGGTACTTGTGTGCATATGCGACCACCCACAGTCAATCGTGTCGCCTTGTTATGCGCCTAGTTATGGGGAAATTCCAATCGTATTTGAATTTCTGTGAAGCTGCAATTGGTCGTTAAAACCGCAAAGTTACAAAAGCGGAGTGCGTTCTAATTTCCCTATTTTAATTCACAAAATGTACAAAAATGAGTTCAACTGAAAAATAAATAAATGTTATGCCTTCTGCAACATTCAAAAACCATACATCAGAGAAATTAAGCGTTACACATTATTCTTGAAAAGTACTTACTGTAAGTTTTCTGTATGTGTCCTAATTTAATCAATCTACGTACAAAATATCATTTAACTCCATACAGCTGTTCAGGGGACAGACCTCCACAAACATTCAATTCAATTCAATTCTATTTTATTTATAATTCATTTTTGCATTTCTTCTTACACATGTTTATCTGCATAGCCTGAATGGCCTGTCACAGATGACTAATCACAGTAGCATCTTACAATTATAAATGTTGAAATTCATTTGATTCAATTATATGTATTTAAAAAAAAACTTAAGCAAATTACGAAACAGTACAATTAACAATTAAAAAGTATTTCAAGCAACAGTTCATTGCTACACACAATTCAAAAGATACAAATTTTGGACTTGAATTTACATTTTGATATTTTAATTTGAAGAATTAAAGTAGTTTTCTTTTACTTTTTTTGATAATTTCTCTTTTCGGTAGGTTGCGAATTTCCCTTGGGAGTTCGTCGTCGGAATTGCCACGTTTAATGTCCTTCGACCATATTCACATAGCTGCTGCTGCCGTCTTCTACAGTTCACCATCTGCTGTGTCTGAATCTTGTATATGTCGTCGTCACCGAAGTTGGCCAGGATTTCTAAATTGTATATTTGGCAGATGTTGAGCATATGTGTACTTCTTATAGCGATTGTAATTGAGATGCTCTTCCCCTCGCTAATATTCCATATCTTAGATATGATTCCATATAGCACTGTCTGAGTACTCTTGGTGTACAGAGTTTGCTTAGGTGGAAAAAGGCGTCCGCAGATTCGCACAATTTCTTCTTCAATATTTCTATATGGTAGTTTCATTTAAAGTTGCAGTCAATCGTCAGTCCTAGATACTTATACGTTGACACATAATCAATATTTCCGGTGCAGTCATCACAATTCACATGTGTACATCTAAAGTTTCAACTTTTCAATAAATGATATTATTATTATACTCTTTTAGGAACAAATGTTGTAAACAATGACTAACATCAATTATATTTTCTTTTCCAGGTACGTAGAGTGTATATATGATACACATACAGTGAGTAAATTTCAAAATCATCAAATGCCGGTATTTTATGTGCAAAAATGCAAAATTCCTGTCATTGCTTGGAGGAAACAATTAATAACTGCTAAATGAATGTAGATAGTTTCTTCTAACCTTGAGACTGCATTTTTAATGGGCTTTCGTTGGAGCTTGTAAGCTTATGTTTTACCACAATATTTTTTAATTTCGCCTTCGTTTGGATATTATTGTTCTTGATTTATCATTTAAGACCACTTAATGTTATCACCGTTTCTTTCTCCATATCATCAGCTGAGTTGTGAATGCATTCTAACGCTGATGGTTATACGGAGTTCAGCTATCTAGGTCGAACTTTTAATCATCCGATGTGTCGAGTCTGTTCTATCCCTTTCCATTTTCAAAATAAGCCAGGTTTCGAAAGGAAGCTGAAGATGATTCTGCTTTGGAATGACATTTTATCAATATAGGCAATATCCAGGGTCATGCAATCTATATTGGGACCCCGGTTTCATCTTGGTTTTTGTCCTCATAATCTTCTATTGACTCGCGTAATCTACTCTATGTGTGGCGAGGGAAAGTACGTATGTAAGACCACCAAGCTACTCGATACTCAGTCATCGTCCCCAATTCAAAAGGAGTTACAGACAAGAGTTATGTTCGGAAGCGAAATGTATAAATTGAAACAAAAAAAGGAACACCAAAATAAAGAAAAACAGAATTTATTTCAATATTAAAATAACTACCCACTTCTACAAATAACTCTCCAGCATCAATGCACTCTGGACAAAACAACAAGATATTGCTGATATTACAAACAGGTTGAGATAAGGAAATGAAAAGGACGCTACTCAACATAAATGTAAGCAAATATGGGGAATGAGGGACTACAAAAAAATGCGACAAGTGCATAGAGGCATTGTTGCTAATTATATAAGATATATGTTGCTGAAGCTGGGACGTTTTGTAATGGTGGACCGTATTGCAACACGTAACTCAAGGGCAACCAGGCGAGTTTTTGGACTTGGTAGAACCAGTCCGTACAACTGTTAGCATACGCGGATGACATTGACGTGATTGGCAGGACACAGCGAGCCGTCAATGGGGCGGCAGCGGCTAAAATGGGTCTAGCGGTGAATGAGGGCAAAACGAAGTATATGCTGCCATCAAGAAAGGACACGCAACATCGAAGATTTGGACAGAGCGTCACAGGTCAGGGGTAGTCAAGGACGTACAAACAACATCAGTACCGAGATCAAACGCAGAGTAACTCTTGCCAACCGCTGTTTCTATGGACTCAAGAGGCAATTGAGTAGTAGAGCCATCTCTCGAAGGACCAAGCTGACTTTATACAAGACCTTGATCCCAGTCCTGCTGTACGGCGCGGAGGCATGGACAATCTCAAAAGCGTATGAGGAAGTCCTGGGTACCTTCCTGGTCCTGTTTGCGTTGACGGTTTCTGGAGGAGAAGATTCAACCACGAACTATACGGGCTGTACAGCGACATGAGTCTAGTCAGGCGTCTTCGGATCCAACACCTAAGATGGCTAGGCCATGTAGAGCGTATGGACAACTCAGCTCCGGCCCGAAGAGTCTTCGACTCCGAACCAGTGGGACAACGCAATAGAAGACGCCCACCGAACCGATGGCGCACCCAGGTGGAGAACGCCCTCAACCAACTTGGCGTGCGGCACTGGACACAGCTAGCGAGAGACCGTGCTAGCAGGAGAGGCTTGTTGGTTGAGGCACAGGTCCACCCCGGACAGTAGCGCCAAATAAAGAAGTCGAAGAAGAAGCACCTCTTCCTGGGACCCAGAATGATCTCCTCCGAATTGTTATCGTCCATGGTCGGACTCGCCAGTCGTGAGTTTGGCAATAAACTCACAGCCTACCACAGAGTGAGCAAACGCTTGAAATGTGTACACTCATGCCGCCGCTAGTGGAATCAAAATATTTAGTTGCTGTAGCGTCCACATCAAACTCACTCTTGCGTAGCTGAGCCGTACACACATGTCTGTTTCCGACTATAGAGCTAGAATGGTTGTACGATTTAACAGCGATAAACTAATGCGACCAGTGATTCCACAAGTGCTCGGCAATTACAAAAAAAAAGTGCTAATTATTTATCCCCAGCATCACTTACAGAGACGTTGAATGAACTCATTTGTGCATGTTTATATGCACCCATGATTAAGTGGTGAAAACTATTCTCGAAAACATTCAATCAGTTGCGAACTAATTGCGCCCAATTCGGTTATCCTTCCCCGGCGGTAATGGCTTTCCGATTTTGCATCGACTTTCCACCAATTTACATCGCCGAACAGCCCATGAAAACCAATATCGCGGCAATTCATTCTGCGCCATCAACAAATTAGCAGTACAACAAGCGATTCCCGCGATCGATTTAAACGTATCGCACTCCAAAATAGCGCCCAAGTTGGCACCGGCACAGTCGGAGCGGCGCGGCGCCCGAATGCGCACGCAATACAAACAAAAATTCCAAGAGGCAGCGAATAATTTCCAATTGCGAATTCTATAAAACTTATTATTCCCCCAGAATAACGCAGCAAAGTGCCAAACGTTACACAGAATCGCATGTTAACCCGCAGTCCCATGCCGCCGCCATACCACGCGCACAGGCAGGCCACTGAGCTAATTTATTGTGGACGGCCACACTCCCCCATCGCACGAAAAATGACGTCGGGAGTCCGGCTGTGTGCTGTGGGTGCTGCCACCTCGCCTGCTGATCACGGCGATGATTGTTTTCCGATTTCCATTTCATCCCGACCGGACCACCATCCCTTCCATCCTTCCACCCTTCTGGTGGGTGCTCCTGTTTCCGCTGACTGAGCGAGGGGGTTGCCCTGGTGGGGGCAAATGATTCGCATCGAACATTACGGGTCTCGTTGGCGGTGGCAATGGTGGCAGTAGCACTGGCAGACTGTTCAAATGTTAGCAATCGTTCAAATCATTTACATTAATTGAGTTTTATTTGAAAGAAATATTTATCAATGTTGACCGAGCAGGAGTGGGGGAGCGGGCGTTTAATTAATGCGTCCCCATTAGACGGGGTGGCTGAGAGTTTCTGTTCGACGCGACGACCGGAACTCTGTCGCTTTCAGTGAAACGGGGTGGCTTAGCAGCGGGGATCCTATTGATTGCCTGGTGTCCGCCGACGATGCGAGATGTGTGTGCAAACACAAGTAGACGTAATTTTCTCGTCGCACTCTTAATTACAAAATCAACTTGTGAGTGTGCACATATCGATTGGGGAGCCGATGAAGATGTCGGCGGGGAGTGAACATTTTTCACTAGGCCCACCCTGAGATGAACTGCCATTGTGTGTGTTTTTTAAACGTCGGTTCGTAGTTCGGCTATTTCAGGAAAGCGTACAAAGGACACACACTCGGCTGGGTTTTAAAGGGGACCTCCTTGAAATGGGGAGAAGTGAACGGTTGGAACTTTAAAGGATTTAGGGGTGGAAGAAGCGAAGCATTAAGAGTGCAAATGAGGTGCTCGTTGGCTTTTGTGCAAGGCGGGGAGAGTCTTTGATGTTGATAATCCCGAAGGTGGAAGAGAGTCACAGCAGTCGGTTCAGTGCATATGTGAACACGTCCATTCAACTAATTGGATGTTTTAATTTTTTCTTCTCTGAAATGAATGGGATGTGCTTTGGTTGTCATGGTAGCCCATCCTTTCAAAGAGGGAGTTACACTTAAAAGGACTTGTGTGAGGTCTGCATTCGACTCGATGAACCGAACCTTCAACATGACACTGTGCACATGAGAACTCTTTGACCGGTTGACCGATTCCTTTCATCGTTTAGAACATTCTTGAACAATTTTCAGTGCTTAAAATTGAGTGCACAAACTATGCACATGAGTGCTGTTTAGTTTTAACCCACGTCAATTTAGAAGTTCATTCAACAGCCACTGAGTCGCCTGATATTTTGTTCATCACTTCTAGCTTCAAATATAACGTCAGTTCTCTGCTTGTTTTTGTATTTTGCGGAATGAATACCGACAAGGACAACTGTTTATGCTTTTCTTAATTTTCGTATCATCATTTATTTTAACTCAAAATTAAGGGCAATGTTTTTGACGATGGATGGCGCGGTTAGTTGAGTGTCAGTGCTTGGTTGGTGGGGTCCCTGGTTCGAATCCCAGCGAAGGCAAAGTTAATACGCTTTTATCTGGTTTTCAAATCTAGTCCAGTCCCGGTATCAGATTGGACCAACATGGTCTAAGTGTGTTGGTGAATGCACTAGTAGCACCCCTACCAAACCTACCCTAGACCTAAATTCAATTGTTATAGGACGCTTCAGTACTGTATCTGTATCTTCAGTGTAGTATCTGTAGGATTCACTCGCGTCGTGTGGGTTATTGTTCTGTCGAGAGGGCATGGTCGCCATAGTGTGCAGCATTTCATGTGAGGTGACGGTTCTCTAGAACGGATCAGTTCGTGGAATGAATGCATCATCTATTGGTGGGGAATAAATTTGAGCCTACGACGAAGAGAGACAAATTATAGATAGAGATTAGACTTATATAGGTTGCAAGGCCTGTTGAGGAAGTTGGTTCCTAGAGTCTGTGCTTAGTGATGACAGAACATTTGAAAGCTCCGTAACTCCTCATTCCTCGTTCGACGCCAAGTTGTCTTGCATTTTCGCCCTATAGAAAATGCCGTGGCGTTACCAGCCTTCTTTCTATTTGGGATAGCAACTTGGACGTTGACCTCGTTGTTGCCACTCACATACTTTAAAAGTGTGTCTCCGATTTTATCGACGAAAGATCCATCCCATCACAGTCTACATATTTCTTATTTTCCCATTATGACAGGGAATGCTATTTAACTGATTTCGTGAATTCCTTCAAAAAATTCGTCATCAACGAGTCGCCTAATTTCGTCAGTGGTCAAAGAAGTTTTGAAATCGACTATTTCCAGAGTACAATAAAAGCCCTTTAATTGGGTATTCTTTAATTCGGAAAACTTGTTAATGCGAGAAAAATGTGTAAACGAGAGTCGGTATTCAATTAACAAATAAAAAAAAATTAAATAACGCAATGATTGAATTCAATGAAGTAGCAAGCAGATCTCAAATTTGTAGAAGTCGGAACAAATCATCAAAATGTCGATTGGTGGAGTACCGGTAATACACATTTGGAAGTTGGTAAAAAAAAATCCTACAAAACTTTATTACGTACTTGTGTTATTAAAATAATTCTTTGTTTTAAGTTCTTGCATTTTTTCATCAATAGAAACGCATTTTAGTGCATAAAAAAATCTCTCATTGATTCGGAAGATTCGTTTATTCGGACTGACCTTCCCCTCAGCCACTCCGAATTAACGAGCTTTTACTGTACTTAATCTCTGTTCCTCGGTATACTCAAAAATTGTGTATTTTTAACTGCACTCTCATAACGATTTGTGAGGATATGCAGACTGTTCCTGAAGAAGGTTACATTTTTAACTCAGAACATTTTATCTGGGAGCAGAGTTTCGCAGATTAGGTTGTAATGTATAAACGAGGACTGGGGAAACGGACATCCTGCTTATTACAATATAATCAATATACAATAAATATCATTATTCATCTATATTATTCCATAGTGCGCGGAACTGGTGACACATTTGAGGGATGCAACTCCATATGCGTTTTGAGACACTGGCAAGACTCTGCTAAGCCCATTGCTATGTCAGTTCTTCAGGAGCTCATGGTATGGTATACTGGTAGACACTATTAAAAGTCTGTTCTAAAGAAAGAGCGGTTGTTATACCCCCACTACCGATTGGCGTTTTGTCGACTCTATCAGCACCATCACGTGCACAGTGCAGAATCTACCCAGAAGATTTGAAAAAGGATTTGCTTTGTGTGTTCTGTCCGGCTTGGCAACGTACATTTCCTTAGCATTTTGGAGTAAATGCTCCATGTGGTGTGAATACAAATTTATTCCGTTAAGCTTAACGAATCCTCTCCGCTGAGATATTGATGGACAGCTGAGTGTTTCCTACGTTTTGGTGTGAATAAAGATGGAATATGCTCAGATATCGCTTTTGGAAGTTGAGTGTGCATAGGAGGTTACTTCAAGAGAGAAAAAGGTGAAAACAATTTGAAATAATGGAAAATACTGCGTGGGAAGAGGAATACTTTGACGGATTAAACATTAATCCTCAAGAAAAAAGGAAATCTGGAATAGGCGATGACGATTTCATCAAGTGTTTGCAATTTTCGGTGCTTGCTGGAAAAAAGCCAAACTCCAGACATGAAAAATAAAGCTATCCACATTGCGTTGGAAGAAGTAATAAAAAAATCCATGGGTTTGATTTGAACATCTTGCAAATAAAGAAAAAAATTGAAAATATGAAGGCCCGCGTCAAAAGGCGATAAGAAAAAGACGGGCAATCTTCCCATTACATTAAAAGACCAAATACAATCAAAAGTATTGCACCACCACCAGTTTCTTCAGGATTATCGGAAATGAATTGAGTACTTAACCATTCCATGTTATACAACTCGATTCTATACACTTTCTTGAAATTATCCCCGGTGTCCCTGAAAGGACATGAATTATAATTCTTTGTTTTTTCGCGTTTGTATGCTTAAAAACATTATTGCATATATTTTGCACCCAGCTCTACCCGACTTTGCACTTACCCTTACAAATTTCAAACGTCAACTGAAGGGATGGTATCTATTTTGAGGAAATTTCTTATTCACACCAAATTGAGTACTTTCTTAAATGAATATACTCGACTGATGAGTTCTTACTCGGAGTGTTTTCTCAGTTTTTATTTACACCACCCAATGTCGCTCTTACGGTTGTGGTACTGGCCGTTGGGAGGTATGCCTTGTCTGGCTGCCTGCATATCTGCTGGGCATTTCTCCGAATTGGGTGGTGTTTTTTTGGTGTGTCTACAGACTCTCTTTGGATCTGGCTTAATCTCTTTGGAAGTTAGCTGTTCTTGCGTTGTTTTTTTATGTCGACCTAGATTTTGAAGAGCTGGCAGTGTTAAGTTATAATAAAAATATGGAATAATATGGGTGGCGCTAAAGCCCGTAAAGAGCCAGGGTCTAGCTTCTACAGCAACCACTCGTGCTATGGGACTCGGGCCAAAGGACACTAATTGGCTTGCGAAATAGGTATTCACAGATCCGCGTGGTAGCACAATGGGCCTATGCTGGCTTGTTCCCTATAGCAGTCAGCCCCTTCAACCTAACCTGAGGCTGACCTGGACCTTCTACAGCAACCACTCGTGTTGTGCTTGGTTTTGTTCTTTCACGAGAGGATGGGAACTACAGTTTTATGCCGACTTCAAACGGCCAAGTTGAGAAGCTTTTTTCTAGACAGGAATACTCTTTGAGCATTGTCAGTGAACTGGAAAGAGGTGGAGCCGTGAGTTATGAAAGTTGATAAATTGGAGATTCCAACTTGGCACCCTCTGCAAAGGAATCGATGCCTTAACCCACTACGTCACGGCTACCCACACGTTCGAACCGTTTTTTTTATAAACTTCTCACTTTGAACCAGAAGTCAAGTACTAGAGAGATACCTAAATGCACGCTGATTGTCCTTTATCACGGACCTCCGAATATTTGTTCAATTTACGCATATTTCTAAAAATCTAAGCCTTCTCTGTAAAGTCCGGGCAAAATTGCTGTCAGCAAACTTTAAGGCACAATAGAGGTAGAGGTCTGCTTTGAACTTTGATTTAATCAAAAATCTGATTTTCTCAAAATGTCATACTCGATCACTGAACGTCACGAAAAATATTCATAAAAACTTCGCGTTCGCATTGCTTTCGGTTGAATTAGCAGTCAGAGTTGTAATGTTTCGATGAAGCGACAGTTGAAATAAATCAAAGGAGTTCATACCAGAAAGTTTCTTCTTTCAAATTTGCATTTCCCCGAATAATCAGGGACGACGGAATCTTCCAAGAAATAGAACACGCCCGCGCACACAGAAGAACAAACAAGACATGCATCGTTTACTGTGCCAACGCAGTCTAAAGTCTTCTGAAGTTTCCAGTTTCACTTAACCTTTCGCCGCAAGAGTATACACTCAGGAAATCCAAGACGTCTCCATCGGATAAGGAGTCGTTGCGCATTTCCCTCCTGGCATCGATGAGATCAAAGGAGCGTATTCATATCAGATTAAGACGAATTTTGAAGGGACTGCTGTTCTCTCGCCATTAATTAATTTTATACGGACGAAAAGGAGACCACCTCTTTCTTGCTCGTTGCACGACTTATTTTGTCACCAGCGTTTATTCAAACTGGGAATGTTCCCTTCGCCAAGTGGTCTAATTCAAAAAGGCCTTCTGCATCGAAGGGTGCTCCCCGTGGGATTCGCTGTCGTTTCCACAGGCTCCCCCGTCCCCAAGAACTTTCCATTAAATCACACTGTAGGCCCCTAATAAAATACCGTGCTATACACCACTTAATTTAGCAAACAATCCCCCGCTGTACCATTTGTGCAATGAAATCCCGAACGGAACATTAAATATTGAAATAAATTTGCGGGCCTCCGAGCCAGAGGTCGCGGCCGAGGGAGCCCCGCCATCACCGGCATCACCGCACACTCCGATTAACTATAAATCTAATTCGCCCACGCTCGCCCATCTCCCATTCGTCTACTCGAGAGCCCGAAGGAAACCCGAACCGGAAAATCTCTGAAAAGTTTTCGTGTTTCACACTCGACATACATGGCACGACGACGACGACGCGACGTCTTCGCCCGAAGGGAATACGCGATGGCGACGATGGCGATGGCGATGGCGATGGTGATGGCAGTACTTCGGAGGCGTTACGTGCTCCGTGGCCTGACTTTCCCAGCCACCCCGAGCAGGAGTATCTATCAAAACAATGTAATTTATTTATTCTCTCAGGTCGATTAATTATCTCTTAAGTTGTCTTATGTTTCTTTTATTTATTTGTGCTTGCGTTGCGCAAAAAATCAGTGATACACGGGAGCAGGGAAAAGTTTGTGTGCGCTCTCCTTCTTTGCGGCGTCTGAAGCGGCTGCCGTCACGTCTGGCAGGTGATTTAATGGCGACATTTTATCTGGATTATGATGAAATTATTCCACAGCTAGATCTGGGTGGGGGATGGGGGCATTAGGTTCGAGTGAAAATTCAAAATTCGCCGAATGGCGCTCATAACGCGACATCATTTTGGCGTAATAACTGGAGCGGATGGTTATTCGGTGTCACGTGCCATCGGGGACAACGTGCCACAGCGTAGCCTCCGTGTTTGGTTGAAGATGAACTCTTCTATGCTGTAATGGATGGATCATGAATTGGCAAACACCAGCGTCTGCCATCAAACATCTACAGGAGGATGATGCTGTGTCATCGTAATGTTCCTTTAATGTCTTTTGTCGTGATGGTGTGGCGAGGACATGGTGGCGCGGGAGGTGGAGGGTATGGCATGTGTTTTGAACGGAGATTATGGTTGTGTCAAGATAAACAGAATCAATCATATCACCCAAGAGGGAGTGGTTGGCGTAAAGCAACGACTTATTGGGCTCATTGACTCTCCATCAAGTTTGCTCGTTCCAGAAAATTCCATTTGGTGGTTTAGCATCCACGGAGGACCGGTGATGGAGAGGGAGAAGGTACTTTGGCAGTTGATGGCGCCACAAAAAATAGGTAAAATATCCTGAACATTAAAATGGTTTGGCACAAAGTGCTCTTTAATGGCAACATTTAAGTCCTCGGTATCTGGAAGAGCGTTTAGCTTTTTGATTACATATGGAATTACAACCTTTGGTAGCTTTCCATTTTTTCTTCACCCTTTCTCGGCTGACACCGAACAGACAGTGACTGTCTCAGAGTTCCACGTGAAGTTGGTTGTTTTTAAGTAAGATCCGTCCAAATCAAGAAAAGTTTTTCTCGGTTATCAGGCAGGCACAAGTTTCTTTTTAAAACTGCAATAAAATTAACAAAAGCAAATTTTGTCCGTGTATTATGCCTTGCAGCGCATTTTGTCACCTCAATTTGCTAAGACCGTGTTGATAGCTACGGATTGCTAGAACGATATTGGCCTTTAGGTTGAAGTGATTGACTGCCGCGCATAAGCGAAGACCCATTGTGTTACCACGCGGATCAAGGGTACCTATCCCGCAGACCAATTAGTGCTTTTGATAAAGCGAAGAAGAAGGCTGATTCTGATGCTGATCAGTTGAGCCAGTTTAACGATTGGCCTTAATTGGTTGAATCGTTTCCGTAACATGGGTCCTTCACGGATCTTCTCTGGTGTTGTCCACTAGCATACCAGTCTCATGAAATTTGTGCACAAACTTGCATGCAGCATGTGCGGTGGCTGCTTTACTTCGGCCGAAATTTCTTTTAAAAAACGCACTGTTTGGGCTACAAACCACTCACTTTGCAAATTGTTGTTCAAGCGTAAAGCGACTCATTTCGTTCCAGGGAGACTCTATAACTTCAATAACTCCAGAAGATGTACAGAGAGGGCCTTTACCTTTAGGTTATTTTGACATCGGCCCGTGCTGTGGCTTGACCCCGGACACATAAGGGTATTAGCAATCCCTTGCGCACGCGCAAATTCTAAAAAAAAAAAACATTGACAGCTGTTTCCCGCTCGAAATCTTGACAGAAAGTCAGTGTCAAAATAACCTATGATAAAAAAAAATCGCCAGATTGCCCTCCCTGTATATCTTCTGGAGACTCTATAACTTCAATAACTCCAGAAGATGTACAGAGAGGGCCTTTACCTTTAGGTTATTTTGACATCGGCCCGTGCTGTGGCTTTACCCCGGACACATAAGGGTATTAGCAATCCCTTGCGCACGCGCAAATTCTAAAAAAAAAACATTGACAGCTGTTTCCCGCTCGAAATCTTGACAGAAAGTCAGTGTCAAAATAACCTATGGTAAAAAAAAATCGCTAGATGGCCCTCCCTGTATATCTTCTGGATTCATTGAAGTCTTAGAGTGATCTCCATTTTGGCCTTTTTCCATCATGACTAAGAATAGTGGCTATTTCCGGTTGTCCAGATGCTCTTAAATTTATTTCAGTCGCATATCAGAGATAAGGGAGTAAGGGCATATCCAACTTCGGAAATATTTAACACTATTCCATGGCGACCATGAGCCGATAAAAATAAGAGTGTAGTGGATTTCACACATAATTTTACAAAATTTCTGGATCCACCAGAAAGATGGCGGAAAATTAGCGGATTTTTAATGAACTCCCACAAATGGGAGGTTGACTTTACTATGTTACTTCATGACAATAAGCCTTCTTTGTTCGTTGACCAAAATCGAAAAAAAAACGTTCAAGTGACGTGCGAATTTTCAAATAACAACTCTAATTTACTCCACTACTGAGTTGGGGAAGGGTATCAGCTGTTTGCCAAATCTCAGACGTTTTCACATACACGGGATGAAAAATCGCGCAACAGCGCTATCAGATGAAATTAACCCATTACCTTAATATATGTATGACACTGTATTGTATATTTTTTACATATTAAATAAAAATAAAAAATTGTAATAGAAGTAATATAGGCCACTGGGGAGTAATGGGTTAAGAGGCAAGGGAGGTAGAAGTTGGATACCTCTTTACTTCCTTATCTTTGATGCCAACTCAGCAAGAGACGTGGACCTCTCCTCAGTTCAGTTGTTGTCGTTTTGTTCTCCCACATCCTTCTGCATACGAAATGTTTGGAAGACAACGTGGTAAGTTTGTTGAGCATTATTGTTTTTTAAAAAGTGCTTCACAAGTTCTATCCCAATTTTGCTTTGTACCCGACGTTTAATTGCTTGCCTTTAGAATTCGATTTTGTTATTTAATATTTACAAACAGAAACGTTCGTCTTATTTTAAAGCTCTTGCCTTGTTATAGAATAGGTTTTGAAGGTTGTTCGGTTTGAGAAGTTATATTTTTAACGGCTTTTTTTCGTGAGTTGCACCTCAGCAGAGAAGGGAAGCAGATTCGACAAAACACATAAGAAATCCACGTATCGTCCCTTTTTTGCGACCAATATTTGCCCAACTAAGCGAGTAATGTGGGCTGAGAAATCTTGGATCATAGCTGACTTAACCGGCTGGATGTGGTCTATTCCTAGTGAAGGCAATGACAGTGAACGAGGGCAAAACGGAAGTATATGCTGTCATCGAGAAAGGACGCACTACATCGACGACTCGGGCCAGAACGTCGCAATGGGCAGCTATAACTTCAAGGTAGTTAAGCACATCGTGTGCCTCGACTCCCAAGTAAACATTAAGAACAACACCAGTACCGAGACTAATCGCAGAATAACTCTTGCCGATCGCTTTTTCTTTCGGCTCAAGAGGCAATTGAGTAGTAGAGCCCTCTTTCGAACGACCAAGCTAACATTATATAATACCCTAATCAACCTTGGCTGGACAATATCAAGAGCTGATGAAGAAGCCCCTTGTATTTTCGAGAGAAAAGTTCTGCGTTAAATTTTTGGCATCTACGGATTCAGCGTCTAAGATGACTAGGCCATGTAGAGCGCTTATACAACAGCGATGCCGTCCGAAAAATCTTCGACTCGCCTGCGCTTAAGGTGGCGCACCCAGGTGGGCAAGGACCTCAACTGTATGACGCCCAGGTCCGCCCCGGATTGTAGCGCCACGAGAAGAAGAAAAACAATGACGGACCTTAAAGGTCATTGATGCACACCATATAACGTTAGTCGACGTGTACGAAAAAGCATTTTTCACATAACGCTCACTTTTGCTCCACAGCTGAATAATTTTGATGATGAGGCATGAGTCCTTACGTGGTGATTTATCGAGCAAGAATAACACGACACCAATTACCCCTCATATATAAAAAATCCTTCAAACTTGTCTAAATGAAACACCGGGAGATGCTGAAAGGCAGCTTTTGATCTGGCCCAGAGTGTCCACGGGTCACTGACCTCGGTCTTAAGTAAGTTAGTGCATTTCCGACACCTAGACCTCTTACTATCATCAGACTTGTGTTTTTTGACCCATTCTTGGGAGCACATTTCCCGATTGGATAAGTGGTATTATTGGAATTTTTCAAGTCATTATCACTATTCAGTGAAGTTACCAAAAGTCCCAACAAATCAAATCAAATATTTAGTCGTGCTGTAAGCTTGTGGCCAAAATCAAATTCAAAGTCTGGATCTGCTCCTCGTTCCTACCCCGATACCATCACAATTTTAGTTTCCATCAATTGAACCTTTCCTCTAATCAATTTTCGGTCGAAACTTTGCTAATCACATCTTCAACTTCGTGGCGCCCAACGCCCAACCCCTCGATGTTCAAAATTACTTCTCCTTTTCCAAAACATTCTCCCCTTCCACGTCGTTGCGAATGACAATTTCCTCAGAATCCATCCGCCCAGTGAGATACTTATTCGAAATCCTCAAATTATACATCGTCACGAAAGGACTTTCCCCGCATAACCGCCACCTAGAGCATAATAAATTCATATCTCCGACATACTCCTGCGTCGAACATGTCTCCGCACATTCGCACAGTCGGAGCACCGAATTTCGTATTCCTTCCCACAACTGATGGCTAGCCCCCCGCCAAACTGACAGCAGCGGAATGAGGAAAGAAACAACTCCCAGACCAGAGAGAGAGAGGCAGGCAACGTGTTTGCCTGCTGTTAACATAAACACCCCCAGAATCGAAGCTAATAGCTAATATCTGTAAACAATATTCGCAGGAGCGGAATCCGGTGAGACGCGTGTGCGCCCGGATTGCCTCTGCGGAACACGTGCAAATATGATTTCCATGTGATCGATGCGATGTGTGCCATGTGGTCGCAATTCACTCCTCTCGGCTAAAACCTACGCTCCGTACCGTACATCCTCATCATATCGTCGTCACCGACGTTCGTGGTTCGTGCCGTTCGCTGTCGCTGTAATGTAGGAAGCCGACATCGGCAAGCAGAATGCAAAATCAATTTATGCGGTGATTATGTGATCAGAAGGGTGCTGTGCGCTGTGTGCTGGGTGACAGCCTTCCATGGCTAGGAAGACGACGATGCCGAGCCCTAAAACGAAGGTGACACGAATGTGGGACAAGCCCTCATCCATGTGAAGCTGACGGCACTTGGCATGCTGACGGAAATGCATGTGACCCACAACAAGTACGAACACCAGTGGCGTGCTAATGACAGCGACGTGCTTCCAATGGAGATGCTGATATTCAAATCCAGTGGCTGAGGTGATTTTCATTGCCTACCCCGGCCGGCCCGTCTCCACTGAGCGGAAAGTGCTGTGCACAGTCGTTAAACGAATCGGAACAGTTCTCCGGACTCAGGTAACCACCTCGCGCTGCATTCAGTAGACGCTTGGATGCAACCATAGCCGTAGTTATTGTTATCCAACGCGACCAGACCAGCAAAAAACAGAGAACACAAAATAACCAGCATCATGACTTGATACGGCTGTCATCCATCCACCCGATATGCCCGATGCCATGGTGCTTCAATTTTTGCGCTTTTCCGCGGGGGACTGAGTCAATTTTAACGCTCGGCTAGCTTCACTGGGCATCGCTGGCTGCCGCCGCTGTCATTGCATGCTCAGCGGTGGTGGCAGTGGTGTTCGTTGCAAATGTCGGGCACATATTGATTTCCATGCAAATATTTTGTGGTTGATTGTACAATTATGTAATCATATCTGCGCTGGCAAGCTTATGCATCACTCAATTTGACGGCGCGCGTCGTGTGCCAATGTGTCGATGTCGGGTGGATGCAGATGAACCGCATTTGATTGGAGAAATGTATTCAAATTCAGTCAGCGCGGCGCGCGGCGCGCGGCAGCGAAGTGGGCGTGATTTATTAGCTTTTGATATGTGAATGTGAATTGGTGGAATAATGTATTTGCTTGGCTGAAGGACGCCGCTTTTGTGAGGTGCACTCAGCCGTAACGGAATGAGATAGTCCGGCTATTAATTGTGAAATGAGGTGAGGTAATTCGTAGGATTGCATCCCCCGACGGCGGCCCTATTTGATTTAAGCGGGCTGGTTTGTGTGCTCGACCCGTAAGAGATTTAGGAAGCCCTTCGCAGAATTTATGTGCTGCAGCAAATTGTGAGAATTATCTGTGCATTAGCTTTTCGAAAATAACCGCTAGATTAAGAGGAAAGATGAGGGGTTGCACAAATCTCTCAGCTCGGGTGGCGTCGAAGATTTTTCAGGTGCAAACTAGTCATAGATTACAGTGAGTGATGAAACTGCGACGACACTGTTTTGGAAACCATCCATCTGGAGCAGAGAGGTCTGATGACGCCAGACGTTACAAAATGAGGCCGCATCAAATGTGCTGAATATTTCTTGGAGAGCTTGGAGGCAACTATCCTTCACATTGGTTTTTTGAGAGCTCAATAATGCTCATTCAAACTATGTAAATGCCGTGTTCATAGATATGACCGTGATGGAAAGTCCTTTGTTATCATTAACATTTGCTCCGTTTGCGAATGATGGCTGATTTGTTGACTGTTCTCTGAAGTGGCAGCAGATATGCTAGGGCTCGTGAAGTGTTCTTCTTCTTCTTTATTTGGCGCTACAGTCCGGGGTGGACCTGGGCCTCAACCAACAAGCCTCTCCAGCTAGCACGGTCTCTGGCTAGCTGTCTCCAGTGTCGCACGCCAAGTTGGTTGAGGTCATTCTCCACCTGGGTGCGCCACCTTAAACGCGGGCGTCCTCTTTTGTGTTGTCCCACTGGT
This sequence comes from Eristalis intricaria, assembly GCA_964034865.1. Taxonomy (NCBI): domain Eukaryota; kingdom Metazoa; phylum Arthropoda; class Insecta; order Diptera; family Syrphidae; genus Eristalis; species Eristalis intricaria. The sequence continues at coordinate 87,524,876 of OZ035875.1, read as the reverse complement.
TGAGTCGAATACTCTCCGGGCCGGAGCTGAGTTGTCCAGACGCTCTACATGGTCTAACCATCTTAGGCGTGAAGTCTTAAGTCGTGAAGTCTTAAGTTCCAGTTAATTCGATGAGTTAAGGGTCTGCTAGAGCATTTGCACACTTAGACCATATTAATCCACCGTTATACCCACAGTCAGACTACTAAAACTGATTGACCAATCTATACCGCTTTTAATTTGATCCCAACGGCATAGAAACTGATGGAACCTTCTTTTCACTGGGTTTCCAATTGGGGACCCCACTAATCAAGGCCAGGCACTTAACCAAATGCTCCATCAAGTAGTTTTCCAGTGGTCCCTTTTAGTTATGTTTTAATGTATACAGTGCACGTTTCTACTCCCGATTGACAACATGGTGAGCCTTGGAACGAAGATGAAAACCTGGGGGTACTATCATAACCGAGAGAGTAAATTCGATTAGAAGCACAGTGAAAGCTTTCATAGGCGGCCAGCGACGATCGCAGTACTTTTGGCCAGCTATGCAAATTGTCCGTTCTTGGAAATTTAATGAGCCTCAATTGAAGATCTACGGTACTGCAAAATTCGAGTTGTCCGTGATAGGAGAAATCGTTCACTGTAGCAGTTTCGTTAAAAATGAGAAAAAGTGTGGGAGACAAAATAGAGCCCTGAGGAACACCAGCGTTTATTCTGTGAATATACGAATGATGAACTAAACCTACCTAAAAAATTAATGAAACAGACTGAAGTGCGATATTTATTCTAAATCTACTCTTGACATCTAATACTCACGTTATTTACTTAACATGGGTTAGTTGCTCATTAGGATATATTTGTTGTCTTCTCATCATAATTGCCCTCAGGTAGGCAAGGCCTTAACGGTCTTGTGGGATTTACTCGTATGATTTATACCGCGAGACCTAATGTAGTCCTAAAACCTGTCAGATTCACACATGAACCTTAGGAGGTTTTTCAGCTCAACAGCGCCTACAGTCAGTCACAAAAGTAAGTACACAGCATAAAGTTTTCTAAGTTTTCAACATGAAATAATCTTAAACGGGACTCCAAGAAAATATCTTGAATGCAGTACATAAAGCAAAAAAAATATCAAGTCATCTCAAAAACGATAGGCACAACGAGTCATAAAACAAAAATTAAGCAAAATTCACATCACAAAAGTAAGTAAACACACGTGTAAATCGCATATGGAAATCTGCCCTTATACCGGTTTTTCAGGTAGCAGCTGACATGGTCAATTTAGTGTCCACTGGTAAAAAAATGGATGTTTATTTGAACTATCTAAAGAGTAACTTGGGCGATTTATAGGTGATCTAAATTTCGTTAGACTTTTGGTTTTTGACCCGCTTTGTCCATAGCTTTTGAGATATCCTCATATTTTTGTTCTAAGTACATTAATAATTGCTTTTGCCCCGCTTGAGATTATTTTTTGCTTAAAACAGTACAGACAACTTTATGCTGTGTAGTTACTTTTGTGATTGACTGTAAGTGCTCCAGCTGTAAGAAGTAGAGAAGAAGTAAAGAAGTTCTTTGCTAAGACCTGTCCTCTCTTCCTTGCTAGGGCTGGACATTCGCAGGGCAGATGTTGGATAGATTCTGTTTCTGCCTTCTCTGCAGTTTCTGCAAAAGTCGTTGTCCGACACATTGCATTTGTACATATGGCATCCTTGTAGCTAAAACCGATCCATGACGTTGTACTTTTTTGCTTATCGTCGGACGGGGAGCCCTTGCTGTTGTTCCAATACTCGGAAGCGAATCAGTTCCGGCTCCATCAGAACATCGTCTTCCAGTTTTTTTCCTTGTGGAACTGAGTATGGACGTACTGAGTTACTAACGATTTTCCCAACTCAAAACCTTTCTTTGCGAGACTGACCCCCTTTTAATTTTTGATTGACCATAAGCTCTGTCCTCATCCAGACGTAAGGCAATAATATCCCGTAAAAGATGAGTGGTTGCTGTTGAAGCTGGACTCAGATCTACCTTATATATTCGAGCCACCCATAAAATAAATATCAAGCCACACTTATGTCGGCCGACTATTCATGTTTTAAGAATGGAAAATAGTGGACTCATTCTCGATCCCTGTGGTACTCCATTAAGATTGGGTGTATACATGCTGAAACTGCTTCTCATATTCACTCAAAAATTCTTGAAAATAAACTTCTGATTCCAAGTTGACCTACATTTATGATCAAGACGAGTCTGAGGGCCCAAGCTTTCGTAGACGACTTCTACAAATCTCACTAGAATATTCCACGTGCCTCTCTGCTTTTTAATGCTAAACCATTTTTCGGGAACATGTAGAAAGTCTTGCTATTGTGTCTTTCATGTGTAATGTTTTTTATTACTATTTTTTATTTTTAATGTTTATTCATTTTTTAAACTGTTTTTGAATCGGTACCGGAGCGGTGCTGTCAGAGATCCTGTTGCCGTCGTGTCCATGCCAAAAAGAAAGAACTGGAAAAAGGCTATTTGACAGCTCGAAGAAAGATGTCTGACTTAACGAAAAATTGATCGCTGTCGGGCTCTGTTCGTGTGGAGTATGTGTTGTGGGGACTCCACACATGAATGTTCAACATCTTCTTTATGCTCACGATGATCGACAATGTCTCCGTAACTCCTGGTTAACGTCCGATTGTAGGATGTTGCGGCATATTTCTTCTTCTTCTTTCCCAATAGTGGCACTCGAATTTTGAAAAAACCATTCTTAGTTCTCTCTACGAACTCCTCCTCCAAATGACATGCTTCAGGACTCAGCGGTTTGGATTGACGATCGTTGTCTGTCAGTGAGTGTATTTGCAGTGTCACGGCACCTCACATGGAACCCTCACTGCACGCGTGCCATGAACCTCAAACAAGAAGAACCCCTCCATTTGCAGTCATGTAACTTTCACGACAAATGATTTACTAAACGAAAATCCCAAGAAACCATAAAATATGTCAAGCATTAGTTCTGCCAGATAGCCTCTTTGTCTATAAAAGAAACAAATCTTCTCGAATTTTGTTCCCATCTCCGAGAGCTGTGTTTACTAGAGCGTACTAAAGCACTTCGCACTACGAAGAGATACGCCATCAAATCCATTTTTTGTTCTGTCAGCTTCCTCATTACTCTCGAGTTCAATGGGCTCCCAACCGAGAAACGCCACTACATCATAACCGACCATATCCTCGGCCCTCACTGCGTGCCGTAGTTTACTGCCCACTCCGGCAGATAATCCCAAACCAATATCCGTCCCAGCACCCGATCTCGATTGAGTTGTGCATACCTTGGGAGGGTCCTTGTAAAACTATAAAATTGTCTGAAACACTGAATAAATAAACTGCTGCCCCGGTTTCCATGGGCAATAACGTACAAATGTGCTCGAGAAGTCAATATCAAGTGGCAACCTGGCCTTTGTCATACTCTACGGCCGGGCACTCTCGGTGTCGGTGCCGATGCCGGTGCGGATATGGAAGTGTCCCATTTCGAAGACAACTGCGGCGGGGAAAGGTACGCTCCAGTGCGTAGCCGCTGCCAGTGAGTGTCATATTTGGCCGACTAAATTGCGTTATCAAAACACCATTTTGTCGCTGGAAGAGGGGTGCCATTGCTGTCACCTCGGTTCGGCACCGATGCTCGTGGTCGACAGTCGACACTCGGAATGGCATTTGGCATCACCGACTCACCAGCTCACCGACTCATGGACTGTGAAAGGAGAAAAAGTGGAAATGATGTTTCATCTTTTGTGGCCTCTTCGCCGTATTTTTTCTTCCATTTCCATTGGCGGCGTTATTTTTCCATTTCCCCAGACCAGCCTCCCCCGGTTTATGCTCTTTATATGTGGGTTATTTATGTTGACTTAGAAATCGTTTACTTTTATGGGTAGAAGCACTTTTGCGATGATTATGGCTAAGGGCGGCACTGTGCACTGTACGCTGTGTGATGTGTGTGCGGTGTGATGTGTGATGTAAAGCTATGGACTGCGACAAGTATGTGCTGGCTGGAGTGTAAGCCAATTCCGGTGGGTTGTTATGGAGAAAATTCAATAAATTGTTTGATATTTGAAATTTATGCCCAGAAGGGAGGGTGGGCGTGAGTGTGACTGTGTACTTGTGTCGGGGGGTGGCGGGGAAATCCTCTTGGAAGGAAGTGAAAGCATTTGTTGTTCACCTGCTTCCATCCTTCCTTCCCTCTGTGTGTGCATGTAGGGGTATTTGGCTTTATTTGTTGATAGAGTGATGTGCTGCGATGATGGCTCGAAATAAATGATTCGCAAAGGTAAGCAGTGCGAAGTGAAGTTGATGGTGACGACGATTGCCTTTTCGGTACACGCACGCCGTGGGAAAGTGGGTACATTTCACTTTGCCTATAAGGATGCTTGATGTGAAAGTCAATAAAGGAATAACGATGCGGATTGTTGTATAAGGAATGCATCAATCACGGATACTTTCACAGCTCTGTAAGGAAGTGCTAGAGTGACATTTCAATTATAAATAAATGTGCCGGGCAACGCGATGTGCGACGCTAATTGTGAGCTGTGGGGAGGGGATGCAGCGATGATTGAATGCTGTTTGGGTGAGATTCAAGGAGTGGAACTCGCTTTGGAATGATTTAATGACGGGGTTGCACTCTCTCCGCCTGTGAGCAGCTGTATAGAGATTTCTGTATTTCTCAGCGATTCCTGCCAATTATTGCTTGGCGAGGCCACCGTCCATTTCAAGGCCGCAGAGAGGCGAGCCATGGCTAGTTTTGGTATTCCTGGCAAATTCGTCTGGTTGAGCAGGATGCCTAGGGAGAAGACTCGCTGCCTCATCATTGTCGGTAGCGAACACCCCAAGACCATAAATGTGGAAAGAGCGCTTCAACAAGGCGACGCAATGAAAAAAAAAATACCCGAAGTGACATATTTTTCTCGGGCAAATGGTATAGGTTTTTCAATTGTACAAATTTGAGGACCTAGGAGGCGAACATTCTGTTGATTTTTGATAATCCGTTTTGTTGTACCGTTAGCACAAAGTTGAGACTTTGAAATTAACAAAATGTATCTTTTAAGCAAATCTAATGTTGCGTATTTCCTAAAATTTAGTACTTTGGCGCCTATTTTTAAAGGGCATTCAATTGACCTTCAAACTGCATCAACCGTTTTCTCATATTACTTACCCATTTTGTAAAGCAGGCTTTTGAGCAACACCACCATTTTAGGGGACGTTTCAACGTTCGATGGATGGTAACAAAAATGCTCAAAGAGACTCCAACGAAAGACCTTCGTTTTATGACTTCTAAAACTATTCTATATCGATGGTGCAAGAACTAAAAAAAATCATTTCAATCAAATTGACATCATGCACATCGCAAAAGTTGATTAATCTGCTGCTGCTGATGCTCCAACGTGTGCCCATAGATCAGTCATCAATCCTGTCTTTAATAATCCAAGCCAAATTGGTTCTTCTGGTGGCGCTACAGTCCGGGGTGGACCTGGGCCTCAACCAGTAAGCCTCTCCAGCCGGCACGATCTTTTGCCAGCTGTCTCCAACTGGGCACACCAAGTTGGTTGAGGTCCTTCTCCACCTGGGTGCGCCATCGATTCCGTGAGCGTCCTCTATTGCGTTGTTCCACTGGTTCGGAGTCGAAGACTCTTCGGGCTGGAGCAGTGTTGTCCATGCGCTCTACATGGCCCAGCGATCTTAGGCGTCGAATCCGTAGACGCCTGACTAGGCTCATACCGCTGTACAGCCCCGGCCAGTTCGTGGTTGAATCTTCTTCTCCAATAACCATCAACGCAAACAGGACCAAAGATTGAACGCAGAACTTTTCTCTCGAAAAGACCAAGTGCTTCTTCATGCGCTTTTGAGATTGTCCATGCTTCCGCACCATAGAGCAGGACAGGGATGATCAAGGTGTTATATAATGTTAGCTTGAGTCCAAAGAAACAGCGATTGGCAAGAGTAATTCTCCGTTTAATCTCGGTACTGGTGTTGTTCGTACTGTTCACTTGCGAGCCGAGGTAGACGAAGTCCTTCACTACCTCGAAGTTAAAGCTGCCTATGGTGACGTTTTGGCGAAGTCGTCGATGTTTTGCGTCCTTTCTCGATGACAGCATATACTTCGTTTTGCCCTCGTTCACCGCTAAACCTATTTTGGCCGCCTCCGCTTCAATACCAGCAAACGCTTCATTGACGGCTCGCTGTGTTCTGCAAATCACGTCAGTGTCATCCGCGTATGCTAGCAGTTGTACGGACTTCTGGAAGATCGTGCCTCCAGTGTTGGCGTGTGAGTCTTGCACGATATTTTCCAGGATGATGTTAAAGAAATCACATGACAGGTCGTCGCCTTGTCTAAAACCTTTTTTGACATTGAAGGTCTCGGTTAGTTCGGTACCGACCTTGATGGAGCAGCGAGAGTTCTCCATCGTCATACTGCACAACCTGACGAGTTTGGCAGGAATGTCAAAACTAGACATGGCGTTGTATAGCTCATCCTATGCTCGTCATATGCGGCCTTGAAATCGACAAAAAGGTGGTGGGTGTCGATTTGCATTCCTTGGGTCTTTTCCAGAATCTGCCGTAGTGTGAAGATTTGGTCGATGGTGGACTTCCCCGGCCTGAAACCGCACTTATCAAATTGAGTAAATACCAATATGAATGTAATAAACAAACCATCGGATGACATTCGCCATTTAATACATCCTTTAAATAAGCAGGTCTTTAAATTCAAAATAAAGTGCTATCCGGAAAAAATCCAAATATAAATAACTTAAATAAATAATGGTATGATGAATAGGATATTTGCCGATCGAGTCTCCCAGAATCTTTCTAAACAAACAAGCCGAAGATTATAGGCGTTGTCAAGAAGCCATCAAAGAAGCTGCCACTGATGTACTAGGTTCTACGACACTACCAAGGAAAAATCCATGGTTTGACAACGAGTTCAGAGGGGCACAAGCAAAGGTGGAAGTCTACAAAGCAACGCTGCTAAGAACACAAGAGATTTTCGTGAGCTCTACCAAGAGGGAGGAAGGGAGGAGACTCAGCTTCTCAGGAGGAAAAAGAAAAAGGACGAAAAGCGCGCGATCGACAATATGGTGAGGTGCTACAGGAGGACTGATGTTCGAAAGTTTTATCAAGAGGTCAATAGTTGTCCAGTGCATGCCGGGATGAAAATTGTGGACTTGGGGAGAGAGGACACAAAAACCGCTGTCAGGCAGAATGTTCTGTTTCCCGTTTCCGTTTCCGTTTCCCCGACTTAAACGATGTCCAGATAGTAATATCCAGACTGAAGTCTAACAAAGTTGCCGGTACGCTGAAATCATTAAGACAGCTGGAGAAGATCTGATTGGGCGCATGCACCAGCTCATCTATCCGAGATATGGTCGGAGGAAAGCATGCCCGACGACTGGAATCTCAGTATCATTTGCCTGATCTTCAAGAAAGACGACCACTTTGACTGCGACAACTATCGAGGTACAAGTCTCCTCAACATCGGATATAAGATCTTCGCAGCCGTCTTGTGTATCCTGAAATGGATGCATGCAAATGTAAACAATCAGTGTGGTTTCAGGCCAAAGAAGTCCACCATCGATCAGATCTTCACACTACGGCAGATCCCGGAAAATATCCAAGGATGCAAATCGACGACCATCAAGGTTGGTAAAGAACTCATTGAGACATTTAATGTCAAAAAGGTTTTAAATGAGTAGGCGCACTGTCAAGTGAATTCTTTCCAGCAACACCAGAGGAGAGATCTCACAAGAAGAAAATCTCAGAAGTCACATTTCCGCATTGAATACATGGCAGAACACAGCGAGCAGTCACAATGTGTCACAAGTGGGTCTGGTGGTGAACGAAGAGAAAACCAAACAATTTATGCTGTCCTCAAGAAAGGACATACACTTATATAAGACACTCATCATACCAGTATCCCAAATGTTGTCCTATAATGTATCAGGTTTAAGAAATAAGTCATTATTTGTTGAATTTTATAATTTTGTTACTGAATATGATTTAATATTTTTATAGGAAACGTTTCCAACTGAAAAAAAGTATAATCTTTTTAAAAACAGGTTCCTTAATTATGATTGAATATAAATGGATACCCGCTATAAGAACATTTGCTAGAGGGAGAGCAAGCGGAGGTTGTTACTTTGGTTTTAAAAAAAGATGTAGGTGGTTCGAGTGGTCGAACAGCTCACTTTTTTGCGTCTTCGCTTGGCCAACGACATATGCTATATATTTCCAACTTATCTGAACTGCAACAATTGTGAAATCGATTTCGAACAACTGCAAGGTACAATGCTCTGATAATCGGAGATTTGAATGCAAGAGTCGGAGAAGCCTGTGGGATTGAAAACTATAAAAGAGGCACAGAGCGATGTTCCGAGGATTCACACTGCAATGAAAGAAGATCGAATCTCTTAGAGTTCTGCGATTCTTTTGGCTTTCGAATTTTAAATGGTACCAGTGCTAGCGACAGACGTGTTGAGTTGACGTTCATAGCAGGGCAAGGGTCATCAGTCGTTGATTACTGTTTGGCAAGGGGTGAATGAAACCATCATATCTCGGACTTAGAGGTGAAGCAAGCTACGTTCTCAGACCACCTTTCCATTCTAGTCAAAATTGCTCACGAAACAGCAGAAATGGAACAAAGAAACCCATGATGATACTCCCAAAGCTGGTATGGAAGGATCACAAAGCAAATCTTTATCGAATGAAGATGGAAGGGAAACTTCAAGTGCGAAATATTACAGAAATTGAAGAGATCGAAGAAATTATAAAAATTCGTATCTTCCCGCACATCGTAGCTAAGAGAAAGAATGAACCGTGGTTTGATAAAATCCTCGTTTGCCTGGTTAAAATTATTTCGCGCCTTCAACACAGAAACACTTTGGATGTCGTATGTCAAAGCCAACCAGGAATTCAAAGCGTTATGCAGACGAAGTAAACGGAACTACTTCGACAACGAGGCACGTAGTCTAGTGAGATGAAAAAGCTATGTGATCAGCGGAGATCTCAGCACGAACACCCTATCGGAACACTTTAAACGATTATTGAATCCATCAGTAAGCTGCCTTAGCTATCAATATGTGATGCCAGACTTCCGAAACGATATTTTAGACGCACCAATAACGCAATAGGATCTAGTGGATGCGCTTCGTTCCCTAAAAGATAAGCAAGCGGCGGGAACAGATTGTATCCCTGTCGAATTTTATAAATACCGTCCTAATGTTCTGAAAGAACTCCTAACGGACTCCTTCAACATGATTACGCTACGAGAAGGAAATGCATCGTTTATAAAATTTAGATTTTAGTAACAAACTGTTTTTCTTTTACATTTTAATTAATGCATGGATGAACTAAAAATATATGTACATTAAGCTAACGATTTAAAATATATGTACACACTAATTGAGAGCACGTTTTCAGTTGACGGCTATGCACAGTTGTAGTGCTTACACCAATAAAGTTTGTAATCGCCAATCATAGGTAGTTGTGTAATTGCCCGTAACTCACGTGGTTTATTGACAAATGAAAAATAAACTACGAAATACTTGCATTATTTCAACTCAAATCGAAGGGGCCACCATCTTTCGTTGCATGGTAGTGAATTCTGTATTAGGTCGAGCACCATTATTTTCTGCAGCTTCGAGACACGAACACGATGAACGAATTTACACTCATTCCATCTTTTAGACACAGGCGATCAGGCAACAAATAGAATGGAACATAATATAGAGAGGATAACCTCTAATTTCACCCCTTAACTTCTGGTATTTCCATAAGTTGAGCAAATCAGGAGTTGATAAACTCTTGAGATGGAAATTGAAAGTTGAAACCATACAATTTGAGTGATTGAAAGCAAATCCAGAAGTTTAAGAGAAAAATCACAAAGTTATGTTTAACTTTTAGTAGTTTGGTGTATGATTTTTATTTCGTGATAAATGAGAAAACTGTTAAAGAGATTCTTTTCTGGTAAAATTTGGCTTAATACTTTTGATTTCACTCAATTCATACGTAATGCTAAACCCTAGGAGTAGGCCGTAGTATGACGACCTATCGCCGAAAACCACATAACACTCAATTTCCTGAGCAGTGAACTACATTGAACTAAATGAACTAGAATGACGAACTAGTTCAATAAACTGATTTGAACAATACTGAGCCCTCTTGGGACTGAACTAAAATACACAAGTCTTTCGAAGAGTGTTCGGCTCATAACTTGTAGCAAAGAGCAACGGAAGGGGTTGAATCCAATCCGGCGTATAATAGGCGAATAACATCAACCAACTTGTGAAGTGGAACTGGTTCAGCTGAACTGTAGGGCCACGCAAAGGAAAAGAAAGATGCTTTGCCTTGCCTTTCCAGATCTCTTCAGAAAATTAGATCCGTAAACTGAACACTTCATGGAGGTTATTTATTTCTGGAAGCCCTCGTGTCTGTCTCCAGTTTCACAGAATCGATAAGGTGTGTGACTTGGATGGAATTCATGGTGCAGAGTGCAACAAAACAAATGGAACAGCCGACTTAACCACAACCCTTCAACGATTAATGAAGATGAGGTGGATGAACACCACGCGGTGACACGATAATCTCTCTCAAAAGAAACAAATGCATCCCACTTGTGAAATCCCCTGGCATGAGAAACGCACGCGTGTGTCCCCGAACGAAAATTCCCTCATGTATTTAGGGTAATTTGTTAAAGAGCCCATCAATTCCAGAGCGTCTTCGATTAGTCCTCATCTGCATATTTCAATTCTCTAAAAGTGGCAATTTGTTCTTTCATGTCTGGTTGCTCAACGTTACTCTGCCAACGTCGGCGTGATTTAGAGAGCTCATAACGCAAAAACCTTTCAGTTTAACGTCTATCGACGCAATTTATTGGCTATCTCTCATCTAAATATAAATCGTCCTATTCCCACCGCCAAAGATAGGAATACTCATTTCCATTCCCTTCCATATTGCAGTTGTTTTGCTTTGCGGCAGAGTACCCAAAGGCCTCCACGCCTGCCTACAGTCGCACGTAGCGTTGATTGATTATGCTCTCAGATGGCAGCGCGTTAACGTTTGCCCATTCATAAGGAATTTTCTATTTTTAAATGGACATCAAGACGTTTCAGAAGAAAGTCAGTTTTTCACTAGCTAGTGCGGGCTGCATTCAGCGGAGAGCGACGGAGAGCGCCGGAGAAGAAATAAAAATGTCAAACCTCGCAAACAGAACATGCATCATGTTCAGGGAAAACAAATTTTTTCTTTTACGATCGTTCTCACACACTCCAGCGATGTGCGTTGCCAAGTTGATGCGAAACTATTTGGCGGATCGCCGCATCGAATGGTAGTCTTTTTTTTTCGTTGCTACGATGCTGTGGTTTGGTCAATGGTCAATGGTCAGAGCTGAAAGCAGGTAGCTTCAAGACAAGTATTTATGGGTCTCCAGTGGGGAAGATATGGCTAATGGGTGCCGTGAAAGGTAATTACTTCTTTTTATGGGTGATTGTGATTGAAAAGCAATCAATATGAAACTGAAGGTCTATTCAAAGTCTCTATTGTGGGAACGAAGGTGGGTTGTGGGGTTAGCTGTGTCGTCGTCGTGTCGTGAGGTTGCCTCGAGTGCGTGTTGCCCTATTTTTACTTTATGAAATTGATATCCTTAAGGGAGACACGAACAGTTAATTGTCCTTCTACTAACAAACTCACAAGAACAGAGAATTCGTGTTCGCCTCGACACACCATTCAGAGGTTGTTTCCTGAATTTAAGGTTAATTTATTCATAACTGAATGAGAAGAAAGGAGCACTTTAATGGTCTATATTGCAGTCTATAGACGCCAGCAGTAAATGGACAATCGCCATCATTCGTCACACATCGTGATCGGATTCAAATGCTCTGAAAAATGGAATCGTTCAACTCTAGATCAACTATTGATGGAATTATAGATGTCATTATCGGCTGCTGGTTTTAAGTATGCACGATTAGCTTTAATTATTTTGAAACGTTTTCTTTGGGAGTTGATTGGACTAGTAGCGAGTGCTGCTAATATTTGTTGTCCTTGTCAAAGGCTGCCAGTAAAAGGGAATGGTTTGCTAAAATCAATTTTTTGCTTTAAAATCAATTTGCTACCAATTGTTGCCCAAATTTTTTCTCATAGCTTCTAAGCTTCACCTATTAGTACGTACCGTCTTCAATGATTGCGAGCTTTCAATGCCTTCCCAAACACATTCCAATTTCGTACTAGAGGTTATATTTTCTTCTCCTTCTCAGAACAGGATGCTCTGATTCAAAGACTCTCTTAGCTGGATAATAGGTGTTCATGTGTTTATGTCTTACAGCTCATTAGTCCTTTTCGTGGATTGAAAAATGAGGGATCCATTTTTTTTCGAAGTTGCAGTAAATAAGTTTTGGCCATACAATTTTTGTGGAGCATCATTTTTGTCTTTGAATTTCAGTTGGACAAACTAAGGTATCAGTGGCTGCCAAAGTGGCTTATGAAGTTCACATTTGTCCCAAGGTGGGGCAACGCATCGAAGTACTTGTTGTATCCCTACTCAGCCTTAACTTTCCTTCTGATACTGTGCAATTGTCGACAGAGTTTCTAGAAGGTCTAACTACAATCGCGCGACATTTTTAATACGCCAACGATGACCCAGTGATCTGTCTTAATTTGAACAATGAGTCGTCGTTATCGCCTTTATGATATCAACTGATCGCAGTGCTGGGATTGCATTGTAAAATTTTTGAAATTCAATGAAATTCTTTTTTTTTATGGGCCTTATGCTAAATTATATAGAAATTTTTTAAGTATATTTTTTGAACATTTATAAGCATTTGACTTATACTGGAAGTATCCCGTATTGGCAAGCAGTGGCACGTTAGACTTATACTGCTAAGACGCAGCACTATCTAAGAGATATTAGTTCACTACATCTGGCTCAAAACATTGTCGATATGACTGGCCGGGCCAATATGTTCCGGCTCGAAGGACCAAAAAGTGAGAATTTTGTAGATCTAAAGAGAGCACAGTGCATTGAATAGAGATGCAATTTTCTCAACTGCTGGGATAATATCTTTATATCCTGAAGTAGGTATTTAACATTAATTAACATTTGTTTTAAGAGGGAAGATCGATTTTTTTGTTCCTGTTCGCGTATTTTGAGAGGGCTGTACAGGGATATGAGCCTGGGCAGGTATCTACGGATCCAACGCCTAAGGTGACTGGTATTCTTGTATCATGTGTTAAAACTTTACTTTGTCCGAGACACTGGGTGTCTTAATGCTGACACACATATATACATCGGGAACTACCTAAACAAAATTTTTAGCAACGATAGAAAACAACAGGATGATGTTATTTTTTTACTAATTTTGAATGTGATGTGAGAATCATTATAATTCACATGATTCAACGCTTAAAATAAGAGTGACCATATGCCTCTATTTTTTTTTACCTTTGTAGTTCTGAGTAATTTTTGGAAGAATGTTAATTTTCAAGGGTGCAAAATAATAAGCCATATTGTTTTATCTTACTTTCCATTTGTAATTAATAGCAACCAAATTAACAAAGTTTAATTAATTAAAAGAAGAATGTGTCGGAAGAGGTATTGCTCACCAGAACTAAGAGTATTATAAGCCAGTTCCAACGAAGAACAATCACTGCAAGTTATTGCCTAGAATGTCTCTTGTTCTGTTCTATAGGAATGTTAAGAAATGCGAATAACCTCTTATTTTATTTTTATTCATTACATGATGGCATACAATATTATAAAAGAATATATATTCAGCCTAACAAGCGAGAGCAGCGATTGCCTTGAGCTTCGAATAACCATTTTCCCATTATTTGAATTATTTTTTCAATTTTAATGTAAATTTAATGTAAAGAAATCCAAAGTATAAACCCGTTCTTTTGGCTTTCATAAGCGGAATTAAATTGTTTACCAACCTGTGCTTATTATGTTGCACAGCTGTGTATGTGGTCACAAGGAAAAACGACTACAGTCGTGTGTCATTACTTTTCAGGGGAAGAGGTTAGAGTTTTAAATCGGTCTAAAATGTATCAAAATTTCGATTCAAGCAATATTTCGATAACACTTTATGTTCTTATAACTTCTACACATCTTCTTCCCTAGCTACGTATAAAATTGGGTGCATACAGAATTTGATTTATTGAATCTTGTTATAGGACCATTTAGACTGAACGAAATTCGAACTCGTCTTTACCGGTTTTTTCCTTATGACCACATATTTCCGGAAATTGGTCAAATTTATGTGTGTGGTACTAATTGAGATGAAATATACTGCATATGCTATACTCTCCCCCTCCTGAAAGAACTTATTGCCTCCATATCGAGTCAGTACACGGTCTCTTTTATGCGCGTTTTAGGAATTATATGTGATGGGGAACTAAATTTCCGATCACACATTAACAATATGACAATATGATCCATCAAGCCAATACTTCCCTTGGCTTCTTAAAACGCTGGTCCAAGGAATTCTCAAACCCCTCAGTTACCAAATGCCTTTACATAGGTGATGTCGAACCCCATCTAGGATATGCCAGTCAAATCTGGTATCCACACTACGATAGTCACTTAAACCGTGCTGAAGATGTCCAACGAAGATGCATATGTTCTGCATTACGTGGTCTCCCGTGGTCTGATACCTTTGCTTAGATCGCCTACGGTTGATCGGCTTGAATACCCTAACAAAGTGGTGATGTAGCTGAAATCCTATTTTTGTAACAAGTCTTAATAGGAACAATTTCCACTAAACACCGAACCCCGCCACCTCAGATTTGTTCCTCTTTTCCCACCTGCCCTTCTTCGTACCAATTACCAGCCAGCCTGAGCCCATCTGTAGAATGTTGCGCCTAGCCTACATATCTCAAAAATTACCTTGATTTTCACTCCTCCATTCAATCCATTGGATATTCATTATTCACATCTTCATAACTATCATTGCCTCCTTTACATAAGATGTATATTAATTTAAGTTAATTCTTAGTCGAAATGTTAGTTTTTAAAAAAGTATAGAGTTAAGTAAAATAAATAAATAAATAAATAAGAGACGGCAGGTTCTTTGTCGTTTTGCGGAGGCAAGTCCCACTAAAGAGAGTAACAACTCGGTCGTTCTTACAAATTTGGCGTCCAATAAACTATTTCATGTCGGCTTTATGCGAGTTTCCAAGACAATGTCGGCATAATCCTTGAATTTCTTACACCACTCTGTCATCGATTTTCATCAAACTGTTGAAAATATCAAACTGCAGAGCATTTGCCATAATGGATGTAAACCATAGTAGACGACGTAAAAGGAGCGCAAAGAAATCGAAGACGTCCAAAACAGCGGTAGCTCACTCCAACACTCCAAACGAATTTGAAAAACATTTACTTACCCGACGAAAAAAATTAACTTCAAAAGATGATTTCCTCAAACGAACTAAGACGATTTCACTCAAGGACAAACCTGGCTACTATCTCCCACCCCGTGATATCCTCTCGCAGCTGTCACTCGAATCCTCGTCAGAGGACACCCCGAAGCCATGATGACACTCAAGCTGCACGTTCCGCCGAAACAACCACTTACCTAAGTGATATCGGATCACTCCGTGCGCTCTTGTGATCCGGCTCCACTGTCACGTCAATACTCTCGCCTCGCCTGAGTGTCTCTCAAATGTCAGTCATCCGAAACTAATCAAAATTGATAGCGACCATTAGTTTTTATAAACCCGCTCCTAGTTTGTTTGACTTTTTCATCACGACGTCCTTTACACATCATAAGAGCATTATGGAGTGCGTGGTGCTTCTACCAACGACGCACCTTTTCACCCAACGAACGGCCAGCAGACAGACCATTGCGAGCCGTACCCAGACGCTGAGCAACCAAGGATTCACGGTACCGCATAAACTTTCGTATTCATCACATCACAAAACTTCACAAACAGTGAACGTGACGAAGTTAGCTTATCCCTTAACCACTAAACAACACGTCCTCCGTTTTTCGTAAATTTTTCATCACTTCCCCCCGCGTTCAGTGCAACAAAAAAAAAACCCGAAACCCAGACGCTGAAAAAAGCAGAACAGTGGTGTCCACCCGCCCAGTAAATACTTGTGAACTAGTGATGTCTTCCCCCGGGGATTTGGTATAAAACCGCTCGCTGCGGCAGAAAGGACTTTTTCGGATTCTGCTTCTTGCAAAAGGAGCGTTTAAACGAACGACGCTCGGGACGTCGGCGGCAGCGCTGAAAAATCATGTCACGTCCGTGAAGCGAATTTTTTCCATTCACCATTTATACCTCTCCGCACCTAAAACGAAATTGACTGTGATTACTTTCGTGCTCTTTTTTAAAACACAAAGCACAGACTAAATGGAAATTGACAGGATCAAAAAGCGCTCCGCCACCGCCACCGTTACTGCTACCACCGCAGGCTGGCGCAACGAACTCAGATGGATGAATGTCTGAAGACTAATAAAAGGAAGCTAGCATATTTGCCAGAGCCGCAATGAAAAAGGAAGAAAGTAATTATAGATACAGCGTGGATGATGTTTGTTCGTTGTTCCCTGCCGGCGCGGCGCGGTGATGGGAGGTAAGCGCCACCCACCTTTATGCTGCTTTGAGATCAAGGAAGTGTGTGGAATGAACGAGACGAGGCTTTTTTGGTGGGGGAAATGTGAGAATAGCTGAATTAATATCGTTCATCGTTACGGCGCGCGGCACAGTGTTATCCTTTGTCGCAGGCAAGTCGCTACAACACGACAAAGGAGGCGCCATCGCCTGGAATGTGCTCTCGTAGGAGATTATTGCGGTTGTTGGCGTGGAGACACCCGCACATTTCCAGGAGAATGAAATCTAATTACATTAAGGGCCACGTCATTGGCCATCATTGGAATGACAACAGTTTTATTGAGTGCTTGGCTTTGTGGGCGTTCAGGCGGAGGTATTTTTGTGAGCACTCCTGTTATCCTCAAAGTCAAGGAGACGCAATCCCTCCTCTCAAGTGATCACTTAAACATTTGAGAATATCTTCTCTCGGCTGTGTCAAGTGGCCGGCATGTGTACTTAGGCGCTCTCTAAAGTTTCTGAAGTGGTTTACCTGTGTGCCTTGATGGATGATGGACTAATCCGATTGATTTTTACGAGATTTGTTTCGAGAGTGTTGACCTGGTGACGGGGGTGACTGAATGTGGAGTCAATGAGGCTTTTAAGAGGACGCTGAGTGGACAGAGTCTGGCAATTCTCCTTGTCAGCAGAAAATTTTGTGTTTTGCCACCCACCATCAACGTCTATTGTCACCCAACCATCGCGTCACCTCAATTACTCATCGTCAGCAAATCAGCTTAAGATTACGCACATCAAATAAAAAAGCGGACTACCGCCAAAGGATGTTAAACGCAACCCCCTCTGTTCTGCATTTAGCTGCGAACAATCTCAAAGTTTAATTAAGATTTCCATAAAGAAGGCTGTTACGTTGCTCTTTTATCTTTCGCTTCCTTATATCTTCAAGCGAGCGTAAAATACACACAACAGCCTTTTTGATCCTAGTCATAAAGCAAAGTTTATGCCTGCATCCTTATTACACTCACTCGCACACACCCTTGCAGCGCGGCAACAACATTTAACAAGATTTTCCACTTGAGTGTTATCATTAAACATTTTAATTGCCCAACAACGTCAGCACATAAACCACCACGTCTGTTAGATGTCAACGCCATAGATCAGCGCCGCGCCGCGCCGTGTCATCAAACGGACATACATCGCGAGCACACACTGGAACGCACGCTGGAATCAATAGCTGGCCAGAATAATTCATCCTTTAACGGCCATTCCCTCGTCGGATCTATGATAAACGCTCGTTAATGAATAATGAGGGGTCTGTCATAAACCTTGCAAACTCAGCATCGAGTGGGCTAAAAATAACCGCCGGCCATTCGACCACCCGGCATCCTCAATTATCTCCTCGCATAATTATAGTACATCCCTTCGTTCGATTTCATTCATTCGATTGCGGACGATGGCTGTGATTTATTTTTGAACTCAGAAATGGGTCCACGACGCTATCGCCGTTACACCCATGAATGAGCAAATAGACGGGATGGCGATTACAATGCGGCGACATGGCGATCTCTCGATAGGGGGCATATTTCACTTCGAATTATACGACGGACGGACCTTCTCCGCATTCGCAGGCGGGCTGCTGGCGGCCAGATGGCCCCGTCTGTTCAAGTGTACCGAGTATCTATAAATCAGTTATGGTAATTGACGCAATAATTGCCGTTTTGAATCGCACAATAATGGCTGGCACGCGATGTCGTAGTGGGCTGGGTTTTTCGGGTGAAATTGATTTTTAATTCGAAAATGTTACGTATACGCCAGAGGGAGCCGCTGCCGGTGGCAGAGGGGTCAACCAATGTCGTTTCCCAGAAGCTCTTGTACTCAATTAGGGGCTGAGATGTAGGGCCTGGGATTTGAGGGATGTCAAGGTGTCAGTCAATCACGTCTCAGGCAGAAAGTGATTGACTGCTTGAAAGGTGGCAGAAGAGTCGTGGTAGGACGACGCAGGTTACTACGGCCACGGCAACTGTTGCGTGATTTACATCACTTAAGCGAGAGTTTTGGCAAAAGAGTGCAAAGTCGTCACGCAAACTGTGCTATTGATAAGTTTCTGTGATCTGTGCACCACGTGGGTGGAGTGTGCTCTGGAATGGCGTGATGGGCAGTTGCCTTGAAGTGATTTTCAGCACACCTTCATCGTGAAGCACTCCAAGAAATGATTAAGATTGTGAATGGAATGGTTTCTTGTTCTGGACTATTTATGTCGGCAGTTTGGAAAGAAAAAGTCTATTTTTAGCAACCGTGCTCGAATAATCTGATACTGGAGATGAATAACAGACATCTGAGAATTGGCGGAGATGAATGCCACAGCGGACATTGCGTTGGCGAAGGTTGTGTACGGAGAAGAAGTCAAGGCAGTGGAGACTGGAAAAAAAATGAGCATGGTGGATCTTGCAAATGCGTTGGTAGTTCCCACTCTGAAATGTTGAACAGACACTGACGATTGTTCCAAAAAAAAAAGGAACAAATTCAAGTGGAAGATGAATATTTATTCTGATCCGATCATCACAAGTAAAATTTATTTTTAAAATTTGGAATTCTTTTACGCGTCTATGATTCTAAAATCACTTTGATTATCAAGGTTCTTAGATTAGGTGAATGTACTGGTCTCCAAACCTGGCTAATGCAAAAGAAGGCGCCCACGAAACAAATTGCGCTTTCAAATGGAGAAGGCCCTCAAATAAGACGGCTTGTGTAGGTTGAGGCTGAATATCGTGCTAGCTTGAGATGCTTGTTGGTTGAGGCCCAGGACCATTCTGGACTGAAGCGCCATCAGAAGAAGAGAAAGCTGCTATAAGCATGTGTTAGGACCTATTCCCTTCTGCTCATCTTCCAATCAGTATTCAAATATTTTGACCGTACCTCTTGTCGATGGTGCAGGGATATCAAAGCCAGTACTTAATTCGTACCTTTTACTTAGAGTGAGGGCGCTACACTACATATACACACACTATTGGGAAATGAAGTACTCGATGCATCTACAATCACGTGATCACCCTAATTTGAAAGATCTTCGACTGAAACATGTCTATTTACAGTGCAGGTTCGATTTTTGCAACTTCGATTTCTACAACACTCGATTGTTGCAACCAATGTAATGGTCATACTACTATTTTCAATTTTCGCAACTTCATTACCAACGTTCATATACCTTACTATGCAACAAGAGAGAACTGTTGTCGAGATCACAAATCGTCTAGACACAGTTTCGTGCGTACGCCTATAAAAAGTTAGGAGCGTCTAAAATCGATAAACGTTGAAAAAATGTATCCGAACTCCTGATCACTGGGAAGATTAAGGCTGTGCTCCTTTGCTTTTAATTCGGGATAAAATTTGGTAGAAATATCTGATATTACTATATTGGCATCTTTGAACGGATCTCCGAAAATCTACAAAACGAAGAAGCCTCAGGAAAAGAGGAAGCTTCCGTCGATAGTGCGGAAATGGAGGCAATTAATATATAGCCCAAAGCGAAATTAGAAGTCGTATTTGGAGCAAAATTAAATGACCTAACCAAGCTGCTGCCAAGCTATCTTCAGCAAACAAAAGTTTCCATTTTTTTAAAAAGCTTATCCTGTACATATATATTTATTTTTTTCCTGTACTCGAGTTTTACATATTATGTAAATGAATTTGTTTTTTTTTTAATAAAATATTTATTCAGGATATTTTATTTATACAGTCAACTCTCGATAATACGAAATCGTCGATAATTCGAACTGATTATAAGGTCCCTTGAAAAAACCTTATAAATCGAACAAAACCTGTGTGTTTTGTACACTAATTCGAAGTGATTGCTGAGTTGGATTGGCAGGAAACACTCTTCAATTTGAAATCAGTGACTGGCTGCTTCTCTGTAATTCGAATTTTGCAATTCAGTGTGTCTTAACGTGCATAAAGTACTTATTTCGTTTTCGGCCTTCGCTCCAACACGACAATTTTTCGTTATTTTGATGTCTCGTTAATTCAAATTTTTTAGAAGGTGCCCAGAGTCTCAAATTATCGAGAGTCGACTGTACATTAAATACATAGTATATTGCTTAAGCTTTTCAAGAATGCTTTAAATATCGCTTTGATTATTGCAACTTTTCTATTTTTGCAACAAGTCATGTTTTCATTAGTTGCAAAAATCGAAATTACACTGTACTTACATCCAATATAACATATAACATAATTAAATTGTCGACTTATATATTAAATTGAATTAAAAGAGTTGACTTAGACCCACGACTTTAAATTTTGGAACCATTTTAGTGTGCTTGAGTATCAAAGCGTCAGTTCGACGTTGTTGTTGAGACGAAGTAACATTCAGAACAAAATGGCAACAGATTGAAGTCACAATAAAAAAAAATAGGAAAAATGGAAATGCAAAGAATTCAATTATGCAGGTCAAAAGCTGTTCCTCGGGGTATAGACTATTTTGAGCTACTCCCCAATTTGTTTGTTTGATTGTCAATGAATTTTTATTTGTTTCTCCAATGTGGTTTTCCTTCGTGGTTAGTTGTGACGGTCATTCTTCGTAGACCACGTAAGGCAGCCACTAACAGTGTTTAGAAGACATGTAGAAAAGCTTCGCCAATGGGTGTCGGCATAAAACTGTAGGTCCACCCACTCTATATAATTTGAACATGAAGTCTGCCACATGGTCTTATTGATTTAAATAAAAATAATTTTCTTCCATGTTGTTATTATGTGTAGAAGTTATTTTAAACTGTCTCTTTGTGCTTAACAAACAAATATTTGGCAAAAGAATGAATTGCTATATTCTCGGCCATATCTTTTTGTTTAACAGACAGGCCTCATTTTGGCATTTTGGGGTGGTAATTATCAAGGCTGGTCCTTGCAAACTCCCTAGATTTTACAACTTGGTTTCTGTCTAGGGTATAAATGATGCACGCTTATGTAAATGTGCCGGGCATTCAAGTTTTTTACACCATAAATATAACGCATACAAATCGTTTTGGAAAGATCACTGTGGACGGCACACCAATAAATGTTTTCACATCCTTTTGTGGTATAGGAAAGAATTTAAGTTGAACACGCATCTTTACTGATAAAAAAAATAGTGGACCAACGTGGCTGCCCTGTGGGACTCCTTGGTCAATTTGAACGGAGATAGGGGACTAAAAAGAGCAGTGGAATTAAGTCCGAACAACACTCAATTTGAAGAAATGTTATACTTCTCAGTAGCTACTATCCTCGTTTTGAAGTAGTATCTTAATTCATTGTTCGTCTCATTTTCTCAAACTTATGTTTTTTTCTTTTTTTTCGATAGCACGATCGATGGTTATTAAGACCCAAGGTGCAATTGAGTCCAACAAGGCTTGTGTTAGCTTCTTAATTAATCACACCTGTTCTGATTAATTATGCAATGTCATGTTATGATTGTTTTTTTAGCTATTTCAGAAATATATTCAACTTAGGACTAAACGAAGTCTTGGGTCATATAATAACACTATAATTGGAGTGAAAGTAGATAATATATGTAAAATAAGCAATTCAATGACTCTTAAGGTCAACGCTGTCTGCTGTCACTCAAGCGAAACCTTAGCTATTTGTTGGAACAGACTATGTTCAAGTGAGCAACCAATTGTGTTCCTCCTTTCCTTTGATTCACTCGAAATACACATCCTGACATCCCCCTTGTCAGGAACGCTCATTAGATTGCCCTTAAGTGTAGAGACTCCTTTTTTAGCAGCGCCGTGAATATGGAGTGCCTAATGAATGTGGGTCTGTGCGTCGACTTATAAGAACATTGTACATCACTGCCTGGGTTCGATTCCCGGGACGAAAACAAAAAAAAAAAAGCTATTTTTATGACCCTACACCTTTCGAGTCACTGACAATGCTCAAAGAGTAATAACTGCGTAGAAAAGGCATGTCAAACTTAGATGTTCGCAATCGGCGAGACTCGACTCGTGCGAGAACTAAAGCACTCACAACACGAGTGGTTACTGTAGAATCTAGGCCTAGGCCTGGCCTTTTATTATATGTATTGTGAATACGGAATACTCTTCGTCTCAGGCTAGACCAATGTGCATAGGTTCTTCTACTCCTATTCCTACTCCATACATTCGGCTCGTGGTGAGTTTCGACTTCGAACTCTTAACCGTATTCGTAATCCATTGTGCTCACGCTAATAACAAAAAATGTCCCTAAGCGTGTATGACCACTAGTATGACCACCTCCGACTGTAACGTCACCCAAATTCTTGCCGTAACAAAAAAAAAAAACCAACAGAGGTCAGTCACGATGAACGCATTCTTATTGTGGTGACGGTAACCACCTTGACTAGAAATGTGAAAAATAAGTACCGACCGCAAGAAAAAAAGTATGTTCGTCTGCAAAAGTATCTTATGTCCGAGCAGAAAATTGATTTACTCACCCCACACCCGACACCCATCACAAAATCCTATCCTCTTCAAATTCGCTTCGATGCTCTTCTCAAGAGTGATGACTTATCAATTCGACGCAACCTCATCTCAAAGGCTGTGTATTATTCCCTTCGTAGCCACGCCACCCCCGAGGAGCCGACTTTTATTAACTGACTCTAGGGTGTAATTTTTCATCATCAAAATAAAATGATTTAAATTGCGGCCGTGTCCTTGAAATGATTCCATGAACCTCGTGTAAGTACTCGCCCACGAAGAGAAACCCATTTCCAAAGGTGACTTGACGCATTTACCCGTGAGTGAGTTGATGAAAAAAAGTTAAATTCCATTGCGGCAAACAAAAAAGAAAGAAACAATCAGGACACGTCTTGACTGTGTCTTCTCGTCCTCAAGTCGTCCATCTTCGGCCCACCAGCACCGCAGAACTCCTCCAATTGTTGTGCTTCATGAAATTCAATTGGCCTAAGGCCAAAATTTATTGTGGCTGCTGGTGTATGCTGTTCATCTGCCGGAGTCCTTCCGCAGTATCAATATTCTGAATTAAATATGCTTTGCGAAGCTGTTGTGCTGAATTGAAAAGCACACACACACACATGGCCATGCGTCATCCTGCAGAGCAGCCGCTACACGCCAGTCGAAGAAGGAAGCCTCTATGCTGTCCCGTATAAAATATAAGCTCTTTATTTTATGGCTCCGTGTCCCTGCGTGCAGCAGATTGTGTGTCCCGAAATCTGGCCAGCGAGAATCGCATTTCTCATGGGAAGCTCTCTATTTGGGCCTATGCTGGGCCCCGGCGGGGGGAGACTACAGACGAGGGGCGAACAGCAAATGGCCCGGAGTGGGGGGCGTGTGCGAAAGGTCCTTTGTTCATATCTCCGGGTGCATAGTTTATGGCCGGTTGTTCATATATTCTTTCATGTCTGCTCTTGCGGAAGAATAGGGGCAAACTTTTGATGGAATTTCCGGTGTGGAATTCGGTTTGCTATTAATTTAAAATGTTCTTCCCGCTGCCTCGACGCTGAGTGTGGATTGGATACTTGATGCCGAGTCTGGGTCATGGGCCAACTTCCGAATGAGAAATGAGTTCTGCGAGTCCAAAGTTTTCGTATCAATTTCCGACCGCAACTCCGATTCCGACAACGACACTGACACTTACTCACCGCGTGCTGATGTGCTGTATCGGCCACTGCCGCATCTTCGCACGGCATCGATCCTGGCCAGAGGGCTGACCAAGTGATAATTTCTATAATTTCCACGACTCAATTGGGTTGAAAGGAATTTTATTTCTTGCCCGACCAACTCACTCAAGTGGCGGTTTCGTACTCGAATCGGTGGTCGCTCTGTGGGCTGTGGTTTACGATGGAGTTTATGTTTCTGTCTGGCCAGCATTCAGTGGCCCCGGGGCGGGGAATGAGAAGTCGATTCTCCATGGACGTGATGGGTACCTGACTTAATTTCCCTCCTCTGCACACACTCACACAGACACGGACGGTGTTTGCGGTGTGGACAATCCTTCATCTCTATCTGTGATTGAAATTCCAATCTGAAGCCGCATTTTCCGATAATAGCCTCGGAGGTGGGCGTGGGAGTGGGAGGTGCCCAGATGGATGCAGTACGTAATCATAGATTCTCTATGGATTGCGGTGGCTGTGCCCTGTGACTGTGGTGATGACGGAGGTTATGAGGATTGCTTGCTGCGTCTGTGTGCCTGACGTGGAGTTTGAATGGAAGATGGTTTCCTTGGTTTTTCATTACACACCACATCCTTGCTTGTTACCGTGCACGAATTGCTTTGGGGAGGATTCGAGTTCTTAAATTGGGTTTCTGCACCCGAAGGCGTTCCTGGTCGTTTGGCAGATGCAAATGTGCAAAGGGCTCATACGATACCAAAAAAAAAAAAGATATCAGCACATTGACTCTCACCTCTGAACCATGAACGATTGAACTCTGAAGATGAGAAACGACTATGCGGTGGAGTGCTGCGTTCATCGGAGATTTCGGGTGTAGATTGTGTCTGACAGAGCTGAAGTGTGGTGCTAGTCGTGTGGTTTGTTTGTTCACGGGCAACGAGTTATGAGTCTGTGGCAGAAATAAAATGGCCCCCACCGTTCTGAAAGGTTTCTGTTTCATTCCACGTCCAACACTCCCTCAAGCTTCACTCTCCAACGACGCAAATGGCCTAACAGAATGTCGAAAAAAAAACGATGGCAAGGAAAAATCCCCTCAGTCATCCCTTGCATCTTCCAGCGTTCGGCGACCACATCTGAAACCCTTCAGCAGATGCACCATTCCGCATGACCGATGGCAAGCTAACGCCTTCATACATCACCCTTTGAACGAAATGTGTTACATCCGCATCTCTAATGCACACAACTTAACCTCGTTGGCCGGCTGTTAGAAGACATATCGCCACAAATCAATCAATCCCTCGATTGCAAAAAAGTCGGCAAAAAAAGGACGAAAAATTGCTTGCCTCGCTTTTCATGGTCGCTGCTCATCAATCTTCTTATCATCGCTTCATTTTCGATGATTCATCCTCGATGGCAGGAAAAACGAGAACGAAACAGAGTCAAAGTTTCATTTCCACCACAAAATTTCATTAATTTTACGAATTCCACCCTCCGGCCGCACCCACACCGCTGGGCTGTGACTACACGGAGAATATTATATACATGTCCTTATTTCGATCCACTCCAGTGAGCAGCATCTTGCAAACCCACCAAGTGTGAAACGCAACGGCCTAAGATACAAGATTCAATCGGTTGATATCCGGCATTACAGGCACCCCTCCCGAGTTGACACAGATACATGACAGGACCACGCTGACAGAAGGCAGAAGGAAAACTGTGAAATCATTACAAATTCAGTGGACCCGATGTAAGTGAAATGCGTCGACCTCGTCCTTTTGTCAGCCTTTTCTGCTCGCTCGTCAGCCGTGGTCCATTCGTGTTCCCGAAGTTGTCGGATGTTGTGTGGGGGACAAAATTACTTCAAGATGAATCCTTATCATTCATCTTATCATTGAGCATCGACGGCAACCTTTTTACGGTTTCTCTGATTTTTTTTCGCTTGCTCATTTTCCTTGCGTCATCCTTGCACAGGAGTCGGGGTGATCCATTGAAAAGATTCGCCCGCCATCGCCTTTCAGAGAGTGAACTCTTCATTGAAGCATTGAGGCTTTGTCGATGGAGATTACGGTATTTTGTCATGTTGTCGTATTAGGCAAATCCTGAAGCGTACACGTTTTGACGGTTTCGGCTACGTGTCTCGAAAGGCAAGCCGTACTTCTAGTTGGCGGGGTGTTGGGCGGAAGCGAGGAAATGGGTTTTGAATAAAAGCTAATGGCGTCGATTGGGCAAATTATTTCGCTCAAAGTGACGCCATTTAGCCTCAGATGCGGGAGTATGTTGATCTGAATGCTGTCGCTTTGTGGATGCGAATTGGTTGACTATAGGCGGTCGGTGTTAAGCTCCGGCACGGTGGCAAATTAGGAAATGAATTGGTGGAAGGCATCTTCGTGCGGGGCTAATCCGGAAGGATATAAGTTGACTGAGGTTGAATGTGGGCGGGGTGTTGGAGGAGAATGTAAGTCTTTTTTGAACTAAATAAAACTCATCAATCTTGTGAGGAAGGTGGGAGTGGTCAAGGGGATAGTTAAAGTCGTTGCAAAAGACTAAGTGTTTTGCAAAGTGTACCCTCGAGCAATGGAGCGATCCTTTTTGGAAGGAAAAGGTTGAAACGATGGTGAAAAGAGAGGTTACAGTGACTGCACGGAGGGTCATCCTCAGAAACTCTCAAAAGAAGTGACAAATTGTTGCGTTTTAATGTTGACATAGTAACTTCTTCTACTAATTTCGTTGCAGTGAAGAACAGTGAAGTTAAGTGATGGCAAGGTAAGGAGGAGGTAAGTCAGCCCCGTCAGTGGAGGCTCAAAGGGCATTTTTACGAAGCTGAAGGTATGGAAACCGTCAGAAATTCATCGAAGTGAGTTATAGTCGTGATGGGCGCATTCGAATGATTCTTCGAGTGATAATCGATTAATACAACATCTCGAAATCATTCGAATGACTACTAACTAATTAGTAACAGATTATATAACTCCTGTGGTCGCCGTGGCGTAGTGTGTAAGTGCGTCTACTCCTACGCAGAGGGTGCCAGGTTCGATACCCGAATTTACCACCTATCATATTTCACGGCTCCACCTCTTTCGAGTCACTGACAATGCTCAAAGAGTATTCCTGTCTAGAAAAAGCTTCTCAAAACTTTGCCGTTTGGAGTCGGCATTAAACTGTAGGTCCCTTCCACGAGTGTAAGAACAATAGCACGCACAACACGAGTGGTTGCTGAGAAGCTAGGCCCAGGTCCACCTCAGACTGTCGCGCCACCCATATTATTATTATTATATATTATATAACTCCCGCTGGCTCAAAAACAGACCAGGGTACCGGACTAGAAGTATTCGCGATATCGCCGGACATATCCAACCATTGTAGTGTATTCCAGGTAGAAGTTAAAGCTATCCAAGAAGCTGCCCGCTTACTGTCGATGAACCCGATAGACTGGCTTTCTATCGTCATTTACATAGATAGTCAGTCGGCCATAAAGACTCCGGATAAACCATCAATTAAATCGAAGATGGTAAAACTTTGCCGTCTATCTCTTAGGAAGATAGCGGTTAGATGCAACCTAACCCTAAGCTCGGTACCTAGGCATAGTGGTTTTCCAGGCAATGAAAGGACCGACGAGGGGGTGGGACTGCCAAATAATCAGGACACCCCATAACCCTCACTCCAAGTAATAAATACCATATAACTTACAGATGCCGTGGACTCCGCTAATCGGAGATGGATGGAATTAGAAACATGTAGCTTATTTGGTCCTCACTAAATCAAAACAAAATAAAAACACAGGAATATAATAAGGAAAGTAGTAGGCTGTCTTCGGTATCTATGCCACAAGAATGGGAGCCTCCCACAACGACTACTGCAGGAGTTGTAGAGACGAGGAGTAGGAAGAAAATACGCTTCATCTCCTCGGCACTTGTCCAGCACTTGCAATAACTAGAAAACATGTTCTAGGCAACTACTTTTTCAGAAACCTAGAGGAAATGTCTCATTTAAAGAAACAAGACATAGCCGAATCAGGAAAATTAATTGGCTGTAAATCAGCACAGGGGGTTCTTGTCAAAGGAGGCCACTAGAATACCATTAGGCAGTCTCTAGGTTTATTTCATTTTCGTTAGAGGAGCCGGTGGAAAGCACCGGGTAGTGATAGCACAAAGAAACGTACCTGGATCTAAGTGGCCCACAACTGCTACAGTGGTGGCAATCGCCCAAACCTAACCTTACTTAACTAATTAGTAACTACTAATACAAGAGAACTCGACCATCAGAATCATTCGAATGAATTCACATTTTTTTTATTAATAAACCGAGATGTGGAGTCATGTTTGACTTAATTTCCTTTGTGTTTTTCTTTCATTCTGAGTAGTATTTCTCGACGAGAAGTATATTTTGTTACTTGTTCACGCGATGATGTGAGACATTTTTCGAGTTGTCTTGTGTTAGTAGTTAGTAATTAGTATGTATTCATTTAAATGAGTTAGTAGTCGGTCGAAAGATTTTAAGAATCGAATTTTTGTAATAATCGATTAGCACTCGAATAATCGTTCGAATGCGCCGGTTTGATTATTTAAACACCTCGATACCGAGAGCCTTGATTTTTAAAATCAATGGATTATGCTCATCACTAATAAGAAGTTCTTACAGCGGCTTCTGCAGAATTGGAATTTTGTACCGAGGCTTTACAAATTTCCTTATGTTGTGCTATGATTCTCGTCTACAAGTTGAAAATCTCCTCATTTCGACTGAGGGTCAGTTTTTCGGGGTCTCTGCCTTTCCCACACATGCGTCATCTCTTTCTTACGTACGTATGCCAATTACCAACACTGGGAATATAATATAAAAAAAGAATATGCTATTGATCAAACAAATCTCGAGCATACGAGACTTGGTACACCAACAGCGTGTATCAATTCCCTTGTTCACATATTATCAGTGTCTTGCGACATCTGTTATAGATGTCTTCATTTCATCTACCGAGCTTGACTCTTACAGATTGCAGATACATATATATATAACAAACATTTGCCTTATTATAAAGGGAACATTATTATATAAATAGTTTAGTGGTCAATTAGTTATAATAAATAAGGGTATTAATTCAATTAATACGTAATAATATAAACAGTTCATTCAAACATATTTAACAAGTAAACGAAATAAAATTTAATCAGAGAGCTGGTATTGATTTGTTTAATTTCTGTCTTTCAGTACAGGTAGAATTAAAGTTTTGAATGCATCTTGTTAGCGGCTCATTAAAACCATCACTATAAAAGTGTCTTAGTTGATATAAGAGACTTCTTGATCAAAGATTTCTTTCGGGGGCATAAAGCTTCACACATTGTAGTATATCAGAGCAGTTTATACGGTACGAAAAAATATCGTAGATAATTATTATAGATTGAGTAGGTCGTCTATTAAGGCACATCTTGTTTGATAAGGACGCATCAAATCAGGATTACACTTCATACGTTTTATAACGAATCTCGTAAACGACTTTTGCACCCTCTCTAAACGTAATACGTGCTTTATATAGGACTCCTTTTAAAAGAACAATATTCCATAAACGGAAGTACAAGAGACATCTAGACTGACTTTAATTCATATAAAAATAAATAAATAAATGGATGGCGCGACAGTCCGAGGCGGACCAGGGCCTAGCTTCTCAGCAACCAATCGTGTTGTGCGTGCTATTGTTCTTTCACGAGTGGAAGGGACCTACAGCTTAATGCTGACTCCGAACGGCGAAGTTAAGAAGCTTTTTCTAGACAGAAATGCTCTTTGAGCATTGTCAGTGACTCGAAAGAGGTGGAGCCGAGAAATATGAAAGGTGGTAAATTCGGGTATCGAACCTGGCACCCTCTGCGTAGGAGTCGACGCACTTACCCACTACGCCACGGCGACCCACGACTTTAATTCATATGTATTAGAAAATTCACGTACGTTCACGCCGCCTCTCATCAGTTGTTCGTTTGTTGGTATCTTTCAATTAACAATGAACTAGCAACAAGAAAATGATTTTTACTTCTGATGATGGTCCCATCCAAGACATACGAGCCATGAGATAGTTTGGTCACATATCACGAATGCCTCCATCATCACGACATCCAATGTGTGCCTATAATTCAAGTCCATTGAGTAGGCGTCCGCTTGGCAGACCCAAGATGAGGCGGTTGGTCCAAGCTAAAAATCCCACCTGGTTGTGCTTAGCCATAGGTGCTTTGCTCCCGTGCCTCCTTTAGTGAAACAAGCAGATGATGGTGGTGATGATCCAATATTTCATGCAATATTATGTAATCGATCGGATTGGGGCCACATTTGGACACCAGTGTTCTTCACTTCGGATAGCTGAGCTGATGGCATTGAGTGTAGATTCTCGCACTACAATTGGGACAACTTTTAACAACATAATAACCCTAAGACATATGTGAACATCATCATTCAATTAATGGTGAAAACAACTTTCATTTGTCGATCGGCATTCCTGTCCAACCAATTGAATCTTGTTAAACGACTCGCCCATTGTCCCAGTTGCTTGTAAATTTGTTGCAGCTAGTAGTTTCAATATATTTTCCAAACTCCAAATTTGGAAATCAAAAATGTCATCTTTTTGGAAGTTTAGTGTTTTAGATGAGCGCTGTTGAAACAGGCTCCCACTCCCTCTATAATTGCATAAGTGGGCTCTGCATTCTTCAATAGACATAAATCCAATTTAGAGCTTTCGCAAGTCTTCTAAGCGCGTACATATTTTGCAATCAGTTGGCAAGTTCTAATATTAAATTTTTATGTATACCAACTGTTTAAGTGTCAAAGGGTCTCCCATAAGAGATCTTTGTTACTTACTGTCCTCTTTCTTATTTTTAATTATGAGTCGCTCATACGCTAACGTCCTCCCTTGGTATTTTTGACTCCTTTCAAAGCAGTCGACAGTTAAACGGATTCTGTGTCAGTGTCAGAACGGAAAAAGAACAATACTAGACTAATCGGGGAATCTTTATATTTTCACAGACGAGTTTAATAAGATGGCCGTTGTAGGGTGAATAGCGGCATCTTCTCCCAAGTCACCCTTCTCAATTTTATTGTATTTCTCTGAACTTCCCGGAACAATGTATCCCCGTATAGGTAGAAATAGTGGCGATTCGGGAACTGTATGCCGGTCCAAGTGGGATATCGTATCCGAAATTGGTTTTGCATGATTGTCCATGATTTGCATTTTTTGTGGACAGTTTTGTTAGTTATATTAATTCTAAAGCGACAACTGGCCTCCCTTCTCCATTAATATTTGCTGCTTGCTCCCAATCCCGCTATTACGATCTTTGGCTAGCTGTCTTGAGTTTGCGCTCGTCCATACATGCATCCTACATGCATGTACAATGCCTCTGGATCGCAGTCAAGGTCCCTGGAGGTCAGAGCCAAGTTTCGTTCCCTGGATATTAAGGTAGGCTCATTTCAATGCATCCTGTACCAAGGACTTCAATTGAATTTACTGCACTAGATGACGTGACCAATGATTGCACGTAGTAGTTTTCTGTGGAAGAGACCAAGGACTTCTTCATCTCCTTTTGAACTCATGGGTCTGCGGCATGATCTTCGCCTCGTTTAACGCCGTTCTCATTTATGAATTATGAGGCTTGCGCCTCAATGATAGAAAGCAGTACATTGACGACTCGTTGTGTTTGATTACTCGCGTCAATGTTATCCGCAAGTCGAGTATTTCAGTCTTTCAAAGTCTACTCAAGTACGATGTTGAAAAATTTACTGAACTTTTAGTAAAATCTTTTTTGGCATTCAATGTCACTGAAAATCTCTCTGAGTTGGTTACGGCCATAAATAGGACTGCGGGAGTTTCCCATCGTCCCCTGCACAATGTGACGATTTGGCGCTTGATCGACCTGATGGCGTAAAGCTTGTTTCTGTACATCAAAGGGGGCCTTGAAATTGAAACGACACTGATATGCATAGGGAATGGTCTGATTGTTGTAGATCAGTTCCAGGTATGAGCGGAAAATGTTCGCGCAGAAAATCTTGTATGCCATTGTGTGAAGACTTGTCCTTCAAAGGTTGACGTAATAAAAAGCTTGCCCTTCCTTATGTACACCTGCAAATATGAGCTCTCTTCCTTCAGTGTAACTGTGCGCAGCTCGATTCCACTTACGTTCAAGTTCAGCTCGAGATCTTGGCCACGAGCACTTGAAACCCCAATCAGGACGTGGATCTTGACGACCGAATTATGTTATCAACTTGACAGTTCTCACTACGCTCACGTCCCCCTTCGATCTGTGGGACTCCTCTTCTGCTTCCTCTTCTCATTAAAGTGCCATGAAAAGCAGTCGACAGTTAAACGGATTCAGTGTCAGTGCCTCTTCGTACACAGCGTTGGGATAATTAGAATTCCTGCAGCAAATTTTCGCATCCTTCACCCGTAACGAGTCGCTCGTTGAAAGGCCTACACGCATCGATAAAATGTCACGAATTTGGACATAACCATTGGCAGCAGCCGTGCCAGGACCGAATTGCGGTATTTGCATGTAAATTCCGTCATAAGCTCGCTGCAAAACTCTTGTCACCGGGCGTAGGCACTTCAGTTAAAATGAAAATTATGCCGCGCACAATTGAGCTGCCGCCCCCCGAGGAGAGTGCTTCGCATTATTCGGGATGCAAGCAGCATCGCGGAGAGTGTGGCTGTTGGATGAATTCGAATATTGTTGCGAATAACTTTCCAACTAATAGCGGTGAAATTATCCTTTTATACATTTGAAAGCATGACTGCGGTGCGCACACCAGCACGAGCCGGTGGTGGTGACCACTTAAATTAATTAGACGTCCACCGAGGCGGTGACTGGCTTGGGCTGAGTGGCTTCGTTGTACTGGGCGTTCAAAGTGGCTCGTGTTTGATCTGCGGGAGAGTCGCATTATGCTGGTGAAACTACAAGATGGAGCGCAAATAATGTCAAAGAATGCGCACTCCAAACAGAGAGTTAATGACACACAGTTGTCGGTAGTTGCTGTCGAGTGGTGCCTAGCAACGAACACAGCATGCGGCGGGTGGGGGCACGCTTCGAGGACGCAATTGGTTTGAAGGCAGGGGCAAATGGGTTTTCACGGTAGTCGCTTATTTCGCCCGGTTTGCATGGAATGGGTTTTTAAGACGACACGAAGCGGACGCTACCGTGGCGACAGATGCGGAAGACGAGGTCACAATCCGAGTAAAATGGTCCAAAGTAGCCAAGGGGGTGGAGAATAAACACGATTCCGTTTTAATTACACAACTTGCGAGTCAATAATGGCATTCTGCGAGTGAATTCTTCGGCGACGATGGCAGTTAATGTTCCGCCCCCGCACTCAAACCATCGGTGGGTTCAATCGGGGAAAATGCTTCCATTTAAAGTTTAATGTTTGAAGAGTGTTTCAGTTTGAAATTATGAGAAGGAGTTCCGGGTAAACATTGTTAATCCAAGAAATTATTGCAGGATCAAGGGGTTATGATTGCTTTGATTGTGGTTGGTCCTTCGCGAGACGATGACGGCCACTGAATTAATGAACTAATATAAGACACTGTAGATTGAAAGATCGTTTTGTGAAAATATTGCCACAGTTGCTTCTGATGAAGTTTTGTGACATTCAGTTCCTTAACGGCTAGCACACTGTGGCAGTTTGCATTTTATAATTTAGGTACTGATCTACAGGTTACTCTCCAATGAAAGTTCCTATCGCACGGGGTCGAATCCTTTGAAGTCGGCGCAAGACATTAGTTTCCTCAAGGATCTGGTGAACTACAGTGTTTGTGTGCTATTCTAGGCTGCGCTTGTGTTTACAAGCAAAGTTCTTAACTTCATTTCGGAGTGGTAATATTCCAAGATCTCTGTGGATATCGTCGTTTCTGATATACCATGATGCACTAACGATGTTTCTGAGCACCTTATTTTGAAAAGTCTGTATTATGCTCATTTATTACTAGCTTTGGTACAAGCCCAAAGTTGTACGCCATACGTCCAAACAGGTTTTAGGATTTGCTTGTATACAAGCAGTTTGTTGTCAATACTTAGCTTGGATTGTTTACCGATAAGCCAGTACATATCTTTATATTTTATGTCAAGATATCCGCGTGCTCGTGCTCCTTGAGTTTTAAGTCAGATTCATCCCGATGTATTTCGCTTCATTGTCAAAAGGTATTTGGACACGATTAAAGAAGACTGGTAAATTATTAACGTGCCTATAAGTGAAATTAATATAAACTGATTTGTACTGATTGTAAACGTTGTAATTTTGCTGTAGTCTCTTCAACCGTTTTAGTTGCTACCAAAATGGCGGTGTCATCAGCAAAGGTACCTAGAACAGTGCGTTCTTCTTGTGTTAAGGAACTAGTTTACAGGAGGTATAGCAGAGGGCCAAGAACACTACCGTGCGGTACACCAGCATTTATATTTTTAGAAGCAGAGTATTAATTTCCATGCTTCACACGAAGATCCAATCAGAGAGATAGTTCGCTAAAATACTATGCAGTTTCCCCGGTAGAGATCGGCATAGTTTATATTTCAGGCCTTCATGCCAAACTTTGTCATAAGCTTTAGAAACATCGAGAAATGTGGCTGAACAAACGAGCTTTTGTTCAAATCCCTTTTCTATTACATCAGTTATTCGATGTACTTGGTCAATAGTTGAGTGCTTACTTCTTAAACCAAATTGGTGATTTGGTATGAGCTGTTTTTCTTCCGCTATTAGACTTAAACGTCCAAGCAGAATTTTTTCAAATACTTTAGACATTATCGGGAAAATTTATCCGTTGGTGGTTTCCCGGGTTTTGGTACCATTATAACTTCTGCCACTTTCCATTGACTAAGGACATGTTCAAGTCCAGGAGCTTTCGTCGTAGCTCTTCTCAGAACATAATGGTGGTCGAACACATCGAATCCATTGTATGTGACAGGAAGAGTTTCACCGTCGAATGGCTTAAACGTTTCTTCCAAGTAGTCTGCGAAGAGATTAGCTTTGTCTTTATCTTCTTTAGCCCACTCGTCTCCATTCTTTCGAAATGGCGCGTTATGTGATTCAGGTTTTTTTAATCCCTTCACCGCCTTCCAGAGTGAGTAGCTACTTTCTTTTTTCAGTGATACCATGAAAAAATTCGCTTCTTGTCTCAATTCAAATCCAAAATCTGTAAATTTCTAATTCGCCTTTTTCTGCATATTGCCCATCTGTATTTCGGCTGGACTTTATGCATACATGGTTAGATGATCATTTGCATGAATTTCAGCGTTGGCATCGGTAACCCCAAGAGGGATGTATGTTTGTGCGAATTTGACTGAGCTCTTTACCATTTTCGAAAATAACACTTCCAGGAAATTTGACTCGGCAAGCCGTTTCGAATGAACGTCCAGGTCTATTGTGAATTTCACACAAGAGTGTAGTCAGTCTACTTGACTTGGTCGTAGCATGACTCTGTACAGTCAGTGTAAAAAGTCTGCGTACAGCCTGCGATAACAATAATTTTTTTCTAAGAATAATGCTAATAACTCTTTCGCATCGTAACATAACTTTTTTCTAATTCTCCCCATTCGGTAACTCAACAGATCTCAATTCTTGGAAAATAACACTGAAAATGACGCACAAAAAGTCTGCGTACATTTATGTTTTAGGCAGACTTTTTTCCCGAGAGTTTCCAATTCCGGTCCATTTTTCGCTTCAATTTATATTTTCATTGTCTTCTTTCATTCAGTCGAGGGTTTTAATTATCTGAGGGCATATGTATTATTATTAATTGCTTAATTTTTAAAAGAACAAGTAATTATCAGCGGATATTCGAAAATTGATAGTAAAACTACGTTCGGAAGGAAACATTTTAAGAGAAATTGGTGAAACCATTGGTAAACCACATTCTTCCGTACAAAGAGTTTTAGAGAACTACGCCCAAACTGGAAATTTAATTTCGAAATACAGATCTGGACGCCCAGCAGTACTTGAGAAAAAGGGTCAGTTTTGGCTGAAGTAAAAGCAAATCAAAGAATAAGTGCTGCTATAATAGTTAAGTTACTCCAAGAGAAGTTTGAAAATTCGGTTAGTTGCTCTACTGTTAGAAATGCCCTAAGAGAAGGAGGACGCTCCGAAAGGAAAAAAAAACTCTATATTTCAGAAATTAACCGAAAGAAGCGTGTTGCTTTTGCCAAGGAGAACATTGACAAGCAAGAAAGATTTCGGAATAGTGTATTATTTTCGAACGAAAGCAAATATTGCACATTTGGATTAAATGGGCGCTGTATTGTGTGGAGAACACAAGCAACTGAATGGAATAAAGAAAACCTATTTCCAACAGTTAAACATGTGGGTGGCGGGGTCATGGTATGGGGGTTGTATGACAGAAAATTGAGTTGGAAACTTGGAATTTATTGAAAGTTCAATGGATAGATTAAAGTATTTGAACATAATAAAAAAAATATCCGTGAATGTACCAGCAAACTAAGCTTGGGTGATCATTTTATATTTCAACACGATAATGATCCCAAGCATACTTTTTACATTGTAAAGCTTTGGCTACTGTATAATGTTCCAAAACAGTTGCATACACTTCCGTAATCACCAGACCTTAATCCCATAGAACATTTGTGGGAGTTGTTGGACCGGCGCATATGTCGACATAACATATGTTCAAAGAAAAACTGCTTGAAGAATGGTCCAAAATAACTCCTGAAGGTACGAGATGCTTAGTAAAGTCAATGGAAAACCGGCTGAAGGAATTCATATTCAGAAGAGGGTACCTAACAATGTATTGAAATATTTTTTATTATATTTTTTTTCCTTGTTTTCGTTTTAAATGGTGTATACAGAATTCTTGTGCGTTCTATTTTACTTCAATCCATATTTTACGAGTGAGTTATTTTTGTTTTTTGTTTTTGAATAATTTAATTACTATTGTCTTAAATGAACTCAATAAAAAAGATTTAATTTGTTTGATCGATTTGTTGGTTTTTTTTCATTTTAATGAAAGTTTCGTGCTTTGTACGCAGATTTTGGCACTGACTGTATGTTATGATACCTGTAACCAGTTGGTAATTTTGTGGAAATTTAAGGGTCAATGCTGTTAAAGAAATAGCTGCCCATTCTTCTTGCCTTTGTAAGGGCTGTTGGTGCAACACAGTCTTCTCCTCCTCCTCCTCATCTCTGCTACAGAAGTCATAGGGCGATCCAAGTCGTCTGGCCTGATTGCCAATTACTTAGTCCATGACCAGTAATTACGCCTATTATCTTACTAATTTGATCTAGTGTAGGCCACATTGTTTCCGAAGCACTATAGGTGTCCTCTTACGCCCATCTGGCTTAGTAGTTTTTGTTTTGTTTATTGCATCTGTCAGTAACTTAGTTTTTTAAGCTTTCAATGGGTAGATGTAAGCTCACGATCAAAGCGACCAAGAGGACTTCATGAATAGTTTCTGACTTATTTTTCAACTTTTTTGTAGAGAGAATTTACTTTTCAACTTTTTGCACAAGTGTGTTCGTTCGGTCAAGATGCATCACATTGCTCTTAGGCGCTAAATTTCAACTTAAAAATGTGCATTGAGAAACAATTCCTCACAACCGTAGATCGATGACTCTGTAGAGGGTGACAGAATATAACCATGAATTCAAGATCTCGAAGAATTAGGAAATTTCTACGGTTAAACGGACCTCCCCCCTACTCTTCCCTCGCTCTGGTTAATCCGACTATTGCCGGAGTCGAGAAACTTGTCGTCGGTGATTCACCGCTCGTCTCACGGCATGGCACGCCCCTTTGCTTAAGTGCTCCCCCATCACTCGTATCGTTTCTGTCGTAAAATCATATAATCCTACTTTTTTGCATTAGTCCCACAGTTGACGGTGTAGTGTGGTTCTCCTGTTAGGGAGCTCTGCCATTTTTCTGCTTACCAAAAGACATCGCAATAATAGGTGAATGCTTACTCAAATTGGTGAATGAAAGCTCACCAATAAGGTCAATTTTTAAATGGCTCCTCTTGCTGTATGTTATAAATAATTAAATATTATAAATAAGAATATTTAATAAAATACTACATTTTTATTTTTTAAATTATGTTTGTCTTATTATTCTTTTTTCTTCATTTTCTTTCAGGTAAGAACAACAAATTACAATCATTCTGACAGCTGTGACAGCTTGAACCAGCCATGGTATGAAATCAACGTGTTCG
The DNA here is from genome assembly GCA_964034865.1 of Eristalis intricaria. NCBI lineage: Eukaryota > Metazoa > Arthropoda > Insecta > Diptera > Syrphidae > Eristalis > Eristalis intricaria. The sequence goes on along the minus strand of OZ035875.1, from coordinate 87,486,596 downwards.
CTTGGATATTGCTTACATATAATTTGACTATTTAGGGTTGCGCTTGTGCATGGCCACATTTTCGTCATGTCCTATCTAGGGTCAGATAAAAACGATGGGAATTATTATATATAGATTAATATATAGATTATATAGATTAATATTATTATATAGATTAATACAACGAAGTGAGATAAAAAAATTGATTCTGGCTATGAATACATTCATGCAATTTATAGAATGCCACGGCATGGCGACATCAGCTTCACTGGCAGTGGTTCAATTATATACGATTCGGCTCTATATGTGCGACGTTATCCTGCACAATGGTTCTTGAATGTTGGCCACGAGTTGGGCAAAGTGATTGAGTTAGCGTAAGTCACCGATTGGTGTCAAGTCGGCCATTTGATAACGGCTTGCTGTGAGATAATCAAGTCACGAAATTCACACTTCACAACTCCGACCATTGCATCACATGCAGTGTCGTCTTATTGCAACAACTTCTAGGATGTAACGATTCTGTCAGGTCACAGGAAGTCGGTCGCTTTATAGCTGCTGACATTGACGACCATGGTGTCCCCTTCCATATGTCGAAAGAAATAACGACGGATAGTGCCTTAATTGCATAAAACGCACCAGTCAATCTTTTAGGATGCAGTGATACTTGATCGAATGCTTATAGATAGTGCTCACACAGATGATGGCAATTTTGCCTCTCGGTATATCCACAGAGTCAAAAATGGAGAAAATGAAGTTCGAAACCCCAGCCAACATTTCCGCCTCTCATTCACGGCGCATTTTATGTTTATAATAACTTTAATTATTGCGTCATCAGAATCTTTTATGAAAGTAAGCCTAAACCGAATCACAGAATAAGCCGCGTTTGACGCTTTCCCCAAAAGTCTGTAGCCCTACTCACGACCAAATCGAATACTCCTCAGATATCGTTACGTGTCTACTTCCTACTCGCGGACAAACAGGTAAAGTGTTCTCTTTTATAGACTGGGGGAATGCGATAATTCTTCCACGTTGGCAAAGTGCTGAACGATTCACGATGGAATGACAAGCCTTACTGTCTATTCTGACCGTTGGATGTCATTGATAACTTTGACAGGTGGTGAAACATAACAATTCAAAAAAAATTGGTCATTGGTACATTTATGGTTAGACTTCGATTTTTCAAACTTAATCTATTGAATATAACACAATACGAAACTTGACAATAATACAGACCGATGTGGACCTGGGCCCATGTTCTACAAATGTTCACATGTTCTGTAGGCTTTTGCTCTTTCATATAACCATGCCGATTCCAAACGCCGAAGACTGAAAAGCCTTTCCTAGACAAGACAAGCATTGACTCGCAACTTAACGCGTAAATTATGGAATGGGCTGTTGTCGGGAATCGGAACTAGGCACACAGCGTAGTAGTCGGTGAACATACACTCTATGCAACAGCCACCAAGACCTAAATGTTTGAATACAATTAATTCTGCTTTTTTCCAAAGTCTTGGTTGTGTCTCAAACTCCATTGGAATGAATTCCTTTTAAACCTCGTAAATCTGTAAAACTACAACAATCTTTGTTACAAAATTTCCGCTTAGAACAGAACAAATGTTCAGTTGAAGTGTTTGTTCCTCACATGGAAACAATACCCTCGGAACCAGTTGGAAGTATCGGGACACAAAAATGCAGTCCGGGTTAAACAATAAAAACCTTTTATTAGGTTGAAAGCTCAGCACGATCTTATCTGCGACTAGTTTCGATATAAACGTGTTCCACAATGTTCTTAAACGACTCAGCCATTCATCCACGAGATCTTCTCCGCCGTGAGGTTGTGTATTTTTTGGGACACCAATGAGGCATTAATATCCAAGCCCAGCCATAATCCTCTCATATTTGTGGCATGGAATTCGTCGCAGGTAAAGATTTCAAGCGCCCCACCTCGGCTCCAAAGGCGAACAAAGCCAAACAGGTTTTCCTAGACAATTAGCCAAATCAACCACCACCGCTCTGACGATCTTGCATTCATGGCCGTGTTGAGTGTGTTTGAAAAATCGCAAATTGCTCTTCGAGAGCGAGCGCCGAATTCAAACGAGAGCCACAAAAAGCCGGTTCTGCTCACCCCGCACCAGTGGACGGACTGGTTTGCAGAATCGCGTTACAAGTCAATCAATATTCACGGCCACCGCACACAATAGACGACCGGCTCAGGTAAGGTTCCACCGCACGGAGCTGAGTCACTTTTGATGGGAAACAAATTTCACAATCAGCCGGCGAAATCGAAAGCATCCCACTTGGCCGTACGTCAGGCCCTCGCCCACCCGTTCACCTGCTCTCGTATCTGCCATTACACAATTGCCATGCCGGCAGTTGATCCGTATGTCCGGTCTAATGTGGACGGCATTTCTCGGAAACCAGACGAACCGGCCAGCCACACACACACGAAACAATGCAGTCGCCGCCGCCGTCGACGCATGTTAGGAAGGGCCGGCGGCCTGTGGTGGCTCACGCATTGGAGGAGGCAGGTAGGTGATCGTGACCGCCGGTTGTAGCTTCAATGCCACGGTCGATGATCCCAACCACCAAGCACCAAGCCATCAAGTGAATGTGATAATTACCCGTCAGACATTATGAAACCCGCTAACGAACGCTGGGCACGTTCGCCGGTTAGGAAGACACGAGTCGGATGGCGGTACATGGTCTGCGCTTGTTTTCGTTAACATGCGGAAGACATTCCCAGGCAGAAAAACATCGATTGCAGACCAAACGCCTGCACTTCGAACGACGTCCCGATACTAATGCGTAATTGGAGTGCGAGCAATGGCTGGCAATTGGTGCGTCGGACGCAGTTCGGTAGCATGTGCGTATGTGGTTGCGAATGGGCTTGTCAGGGAATACGCTTTTAATTACCCGCAGCAGCGGCTCCACCGGTCGGGAATTTTACACGCCAACGGGTGTGGCTTATAGATTCCATGTCATAGATACGCACACGAGGGACCTGTATGTTTTGTGTGGAACTGGTTTGCCGCACAAACCATTCCACGAACTGCCACCAAGCGTGAAGATGCCCGGCAGAACAACGGCGATTGCAGAGATTCCTATTCGGGCAAATGCGTTGAAATATTCCAATATCCCACACAGAGGAATATCCAGCCGACAGCCGGCAGCCGCATCCCACCCCCCTTGTCTGTGTTCGCCTCGTGACAGCGCTTGTTTTTGGTGTTTGCCGTAAATGATGTCATTACGCTGCAAATGGAAAACGAGAGGAAGGCACCCAAATGATTACCCAAACCAGTACCGCGGAGACAAATTACCATGGCGCCTAGTGTTTATCCAGCGTTTACCTCCGGCAATCGCCCGATTATTTGGGGTCGTTAGGAGCTCTTTTTCCATTCTTTTTTTTTTGGATTAATTGTTCTATTACTAGGTAAGCACTTGTTGATATCGTTTTCATGGAAGAGAGAGAATTAAGTGAAAAGTGCGAGGGATTTTCGAAACTCATTAGAGATACCCCACACGATGAAGGCTGCCCAGTGGAGGGTGAAATTGTGAAACAAAGTCTGGGGAAAATTTTGTATCACATGACGGCGGCAGCTTGAGGGGGATATAAAATTAGGGCGCGTCTAATTGTTGTCCCATATAACGTAAATTCTCATCACCAAATGAAGAAAGTTAACTTGTAGGTGGCATGTTAAAATTATGAAACCAAACCAAAATGAAAGCATGAGTCGAGTGAGGAGCCGCAATGAAGTAACGAGGGTTAATTACAATAATAATTGAAGTATGGTAGGGTCCTAGACTTAGTTTCTGGGCCGACCACTCATTTTGTGCGTACTATTGCTCTTTCACGAGTTGATGGCACCTACAGTTGTATGGCAACTCCGGACGGAAGCGGGTTTTGGAAACTTTTTTCTAGACGGTCGCTCTTTGAGCTTTGTCAGTAATTCGATGAGGTAGAGACCTGAATTATAAAAACTTGTCGTGTCGGTACTGTCAGGCATCGATCCCAGAAAATCCCAGAGATTTCGACTTGACGCACTGTGTGGCAGAATACCCTAAAATGTGGCTTAAAATCAAAAAAATCTACTCCCGGGCTCCAATCATAAACTATCTGTCCTAAGTCGTTATCTCAGCCGCACTACACGAAAAATGCATAAGAACCTGTGTTATATTCTTACTTGCGCTGGTGAAAATCTTCAACAAGATATATATTTGACCCTTGTCCACATAGTAGTGTCAGACTTTTACCGACTAAAAACACCCTTCCCTTTTGGTTTTTCTTTATTACAACAGTTTCCATTGCTGGAAGCTTACATTTAAGGATGTTTTCGCGTGTTGCAGATAGACCTTCGGTAAAATCACCAGCCATGACCATCGTTAGGATGGTTTTTTTTTCTATTGCGCCAAATCGACGTACTAAACGTCTCGTATCCAAAGTTTGGAGGATGACATTGTTACAATGACCAAGAAGTCTTAGCTTTCGAGCTGAGTTTGTTAGTTCTTCATCGACTGTAGTTATCCCTAAGTCCCTTTGTACATCGCAATGCCTGGAATACCAGGGCGTTTTCATAATATTGCGTTTAATTTTGTTTTGAAAGGACTCAATAAATCCTCTGTTATTTGTATAATTATATATTGTTTATTTCATTGATTTATGAATAAATTATCCATTTTTAATTGTGATGAATTTTTTTGGTGAGTTCATATCGATAAAAAAGATTGCGACCTCGATGTTGGATTAAGAAATAATTTTAGGTGTAGCCGTTTAAATTTAAAGTCTGTTCGACTTTTAAAATCTTACATGATCTGAGTTCAAACCGGCGTGAGACAGGTTGGTTTCTGTCTTTAATAAATTAATGTATTTTAGTACGAAAGGATTGAATATATAAATAATTATATTTTAAAGATAAAGAATATAAATAATTGTTTATAAAAACTATTTTGGCAGATTAATGTAATAAATTTGCAACCCAATAGTTGTGTGCCGTAAGTCCATATAGGCTTCAGTACTTGCTTGTATAATAGCAGTTTGTTATAAGTTTGAAGTGGTTTCTGTGATAAATATTTTCCAAAATCCTGTAGATTATTAAAATTTTTAGAATCGAGCCATCAAACTCATGTACAGATACAAAAAAAGTTTGTGAGACAAAGTACATTTAGCTGTAAATGACAATTTAAAAAATTAATAGTTCCTGTTCCAAGTGCATCTGATATATTTTTTTTTCAAACATTGGTGCAATTATTTACTTCCCAAGGCCGTCCAGTACTTAGTTTTATTTTTTATTGTTTACTGAATGTACTGAGGAACAGTTAAAATTGGGTGCTAATTTTGTTGTACGATTTATTTTATAGTTCAGTTCTTATTGCAGCTCTTAATGAAATGTTCTTATCTTAAACAATTAGTTTCAACCCTCTGTTTATTACTTGAATGGAGAATGGAGTTACTTACAGAGAGGGCCGCTGAACATACTGAAATGGAACACCATATTATTCGTATAAAATATAAAATTCTATATTTTATATGCATATGGATGGGTGGGACCCTCAGTTAAATGACGCCTCATAACGGCGAGTTTGAGAAGCAATTTCTAGACAGGAATACTCTTTGAGCATTGTCAGGTTCTCGAAGGAGGTGGAGCCGTGAATTATAAAAGTTGGCAAATTTAAGTATCGAACCTGGAACCCTCTGTGTAGGAGTCGATGCAATAAGCTCCAAGGCCTCGCCAACCAACACAAAACATTTATATACGTGAAACAAAAAAGAGTACCCAGAAGACTTCTGAAGATGCAGATCTATAACGATTGCTTAACTTAACAGTTTAATGTTTAATTAGTGTCCAAAATTACGTGATCGATTTACTGAGCCCCGGAAATAAAAAAAAAAAAAACTAAAATTGTTCGAAAAAATGGACGTGTAGCTTTGAAAATGCATTTACAATAGCGACCATTCCAAATTTCAAGTTCTTTGCTTTGCTGGTTAATTTAATGCCAACTTCTTGGGTATTCTGCCCCACTGTGCGAAGCAAGGACGGTCCTTTACATTTCGAACTACCTTAAATTTGTGTCGTAGATGGGGTCGAGTCTTTTATTACTCGGCATTTGTTTTGTCCCCTTTTACCTTGATGTCAGCTCTTTTTTCTGGGCCTTCAGTCACGTGCAATTTTCTATAGCCGTTTGCTTCATTGCTGACAAACAATATCACGATTTACCTACCGTAAAATTTAGGTAACATTTACGTTAAAAGTTCAAGAAGAACTTACATAAAAGCTTAAAGGAAGTCATCGCTTTGTATATGACAGAGGTTCGATTTTTCAGTTTGATTCAATTCTAATGTCGTAACTCGATAAAGAACTATTCGCCAAGAAACTGTAATTTATTTCGATATTTATCCGAACTGACTCCTTTTACTCTCCATGTAAGCAGCTTTTAATTACTCTGAGGGATGCCTAGTGGCAATTTATATCCGCTATGGAAGACTGGCCAATGCTCAACACCAGGCTCACAGCCATCCAATTATCACTGGCTGGTGAAACATGATTCCACTTAATGCTTTCTGACTCAGAGAGTTGAAACTCTTCTTCCATTCGGATTATATCAAATTTATTATTCAATATTTCGAGATATTATTTCTATCAGATTTGCATCGCCCGTGGCCAGAAACAGAACCTTTGCGTCCAACTTGTATTTATTTGCTGCAGTAGATATTATTCGATACTATTTTCTTCGGGCTAATATGAACTTAATACTAGCCTTTGTCATGTGGAGCTGATGGATCCGGGAATTAGTCCAGTTTCCTAGTGTTATTTTCAATGACTTACACTCAGGTGGAGTAAGAAGATGTTTTTCAACAGGAACATAAGAGCGGAAGTACAGGAGAAAAGGTTTTTCGAGGTAAGACGTCTATGTGGGGAATAAATTTCGGATAGGTTGAATAGGCTGTTGGTCGGAATGTGTTCTAGGTGTACTGCATATGTTATATGTAAGCATAGAAGCTCATCTCGTGAACACAAAAGCATCGCAAGATTTTTTACCACTCCTTCACATATATCGGCTAAGACGTTCGACATTCTTCCTGAGCTCCTCCAAGGTGAAGATTTGACTTAGGAAACTTCTCGAAAAGAAATCCACGAGAGAGGGGGCCATTCTTCTGTTCATCGCGAACATCTCATTCAGTGGGTCAATTGTTTAAGTGCATGTAGATTGACATATTTCCACCTGGGTGTAGTGGTGACTCTTATATAACTTCATTCTAGCAGTTTGTACAACAAACTTTCGTAGGAGGAATATCGGGAATGCCTTTCGATCAATTCTTGTGCATGTATAAAATGTGTTTCACGTCACAATATTGTAGCAACGACAATTCCCCGGTGTCAAGTCAATCCAAATCTAGCCAAAAATAGTTTTCCAATTTACCGAGCATGGCGGTCATAGGTAGATGGCTTGGCGAAGCTAACAGCATACCCACTTTGTAAGGAGTCTCTTCAGGCAATCGTGGGCTTTCTCCTCCGTCCAGATTTACTCAAACAACAGCTTCATCTCAGTGGGTCGCCGTGGCGTAGTCGGTAAGTGCGTCGACTCCTATGCAGAGGGTGCCAGGTTAGATACCCGAATTAACCACCTTTGATAATTCACAGCTCCACCTTTTTCGAGTCACTGACAATTCTCAAAGAGTATTCCTGTCTAGAAAAAGCTTCTCAACTTCGCCGTTCGGAGTCGGCTTTAAACTGTAGGTCCCTTCCACTCGTGAAAGAACAATAGCACGCACAACACGAGTGGTTGCAGCAGAAGCTAGGCCCAGGTCCGCTTCGGGCTGTCGCACCACCCATATTATATTATTCATCTCAGGGGCTTTTGTTCCACAGACAATATGATCTTGTAAGGTTTGAGGGAAAGATTATGCAAAATTCGCCAAAATATATATTTTTATTGCTCTCCCCCAATCGCCTTTCTTAAAATATAAGACCCAGAAGTTTTCTATCGAAGTCACCTCTCTAGCTATTCCCGCTAATCGTTTAAGATTCTTCCGGCAGTACTGGCGGAATAAGTGCTTTTTATTGCATAATTTTGGTCCTTCGAGCCAGATGGTACTTACGGTTGCCAGGGACGACTCTGTGTCGGATCGTCACAGGGTTTTCGTGTACGGTCTTCCTCAAGTGATAACAATTTTAACTGTCGACTGTGTCCTATGTTCTGAGTTAGAGGTTAATTCGTGCTCGAAAACCAATTATTAGAGGTCGACCGTACCCTTTCGCGATCCAAAGACGATTGCCAATGTATGTCCACTCTGATTCAGCTGATAGCTGGCCACTTGTTCAAGGTAGAGGATAGTTTATGTTGTTAGTTGAGTTGATTCAGAAAAGGGATCATTTGTAGTCCTCTTGCATTATCAATTAACACTGTGAGTCACACTTTTCTAATTTGGGTTTAAAGCACTTTGGCCGGCCATGCTTTGCTTTGCATCGTCTTACTTGCACATAACCATACCGATTCGAATTTACGCTCTATAACAAGTCAAATCCGTTTGGAAGTACAGTGGACACTTCCTAACTCGAGTTGTCGCAGAATACCATTGTTCGAGTTAGAGAGCGTTTCCACTTAGGGGGAAGTTTTTGTTAGAGAGTTAGAGAGAATTTTGACTTAGGGACTGTTCGACTCAACTGCATTCCACTGTATTAACGGTGATTGGAGTAAATTGCCACCAATCGAATCCGAATTTCGGTGAAAAAAAGGTGAAATTCACAATACTCTTGTCTCCGTGTGTTTTTAAAAATCCTCCATTTAGCTCGACCATTGTCGACAGAGCTTCGTCATCCATTTTCATTCTGAAATTAGTTCAGATGCGAATAAATTGGAATTTTCCGACGTCAGCAAAGCAATTATTGGCGAAACCACTTCTCGGCCACTTGTAACATGATATTTTCTTGAACGCAAAATCGATTCAAGTTGTGGGCGGGGAGAAGTATTAAGGTCGAACTGCATCCTCTGTGCAATCAAATGATTTGTAAGATGTGTGGATACATTTGTTAAACTGCATTCCAGATCATTAATTTCCAAGCATTTTATCACCGGACGCTTGTAATGGCCGAGTTCAACGCACAATTAAAGAGTTTAGGATGCTACAGCTAGAACTTATACATTTCACAGTTTGAAGCGCAAGCATTTTCCAAAGAACCATAATCGTTTTATGATGAGGATCGTTAATGAAAATGTGGGACAGGAAATGGTTCTGACATTTAATCTTCAGATGATCTTTAACCGAATCGATCATAACTATCGACACAGTAAACTTCCTCCCAGAAAGTCGTAGATGAGATGCGTTTCATTGCATAACCTGTTCACCAACTGATAAGATCTTCATTTATGGCATTTAAGGTAATCAATCGATGGAAAAGCAGCCCTCGAATGGGATGAGATCCTTTACAATGGGCCCTCGAAATGGGTCACACAGTGAAAGTCAGTAAGCCGAGATGATCGTGTCCCAATAAATACCCCGTTGCATCAGCTTAACGGTAAGCTACAAGGCTAATGGCCACACCGCATGTCACCCATCGTTTTAGTGCCTGGCGTGGGTCGATCACTATCCCCAGTGGGATACCACTTCCCGTTGAAACCATTCAATCAACCTCCAGTAACCTCACGGCCCTGCGAACGCATCGCCTGCATTGACACACAGGTAACAGGTAACAGGTAACCCTCCTGATTTATGTTCAACCATTTGGATGTGACATAGAAATTCGTTTACAGTTACACCCAAGAGCGCTGTGTTAAACCGCTGGGCACGGCATTATGTTTATTCATAAGCCCTACCGGAACGCTGGCACCAAACGGTTGGCCGAGATCCATTTGCATTCCCACCCAACCACCAGACAGCAGACACACAGGCCCTCGTGACAGTGCGGGGCGACGGCATAAGTGACCAATTATGCGATATGAAGTGCCTCTCGGCCGCACAGATAATTACAATCGCTCCCGGGAGGGTCCATCATCGAAATGTCAAAACGAACGTTTCATGTCATTCGAACAGACATTGGCCAACGCTGACATCTAAATGCACACACTGTCTGACGCCTGTAAGCCGCAATCACAACTTTCCACTGGATTTGGCTGTCGGCTATGCACGAACGACCGGGGGGAACGGCAATTGACAACCGTGGCGGTTGGGCCGCAATGCATTGCGCACTTCTGCCACTTGCACAGCGTACTGTCAGTGCATCGGTGGGTTGGTTGTTCGGTGGTTCGGCGGTTCAGTGGTTTCCATCGATATTGTTTTCTTTTCTGTTTTTTTCGGCAGCAGCGGCGACAGGAGACAGCACTCCCGGTTGAGTGCATATCGGGCGAAGATTCGATTTATCTTGGATCTTCGGTCTGGTTTCTGTTCGCTGTCCACTGAATTCGAAAGCGTTCGAATGTGTAGCAGACGAGTGAGTGACAGGCCATGATTTTTCTGTGTTCATTAGAATCGTAGAATGATGAACAGTCGTGCATGGATGTGAGGCTTTTGAGTGAACTTTGACATTCATGAGGAAAAATCCATCGACGGATGGATGACAGTGATTGAGATGTGGAACATAAGCGAATGCGAACGTGAAGAAAGGTGTCTTCCGTGGGAAATTGAATTTATGTCCATGGTTGGAGGGCATAAGGTGAACTGCTATCTTGGCGTATGTCGCGCATTCATTCTTCGGCGCCTACATCCTCAGGGAGGTTGTCAAAGGTAACCACATGAGAAGAGACGGATGACAGTATGTCAAGAATGAAGAAGAGTTGATGACAATATCGTAGAAAGGATGTGAGGTGACAGCCAACAGAACAAAATTAATTATCCGTCAACCAATTTGAAGTGAAGTCTTTGGGGATTCAAAAAGTCATAATAAAAATGTGGGTGGCGCTACAGCCCGTAGAGGAATAGGGCCTAGCTTCTCAACTACCACTCGTGTTATGCTATTGTGTTCTCACTAGTGGAAGGGACCTTCAGTTTTATGCCCACTATGAACAGCCAAGTTTGAGAAGCTTTTTCTAGACAAGATTACCCTTTGAGCATTCTCAGTGACAGTGGTGGGCCGTGAAAATTATTTTGGTCGTACAGAGAGTTGAACCTACACACCGTCGGTTCGAGTTCGTAGTAGTCCATAACGTCACTTCCGCCACTATAAGCCTTCTGTTATAATATTTATAGTCGAATTCAGTTATTACACTTCTTAAATTGTTGTGGTGAATTCGATCATCGGTCATTGTTGCTTTCCTTACTTATCAGGCCAGCGATGGAGGGTCTTACTTTACCGGCCTTCCATTGCTGACGGTCTTGAGCACGCTACTTCCAGTCATCAAGACCAAGCTGTCTTGCATCCCCAATTTCTTTCTATTTATACCGGAGATTCGATCTTCCTCTCCTTCTCTAACAGCGAGGCTCAGATTCGAATGCGCTCTTAGCTGGAGCATTGTTGTCCACGCGTTCGATGTGGTCGAGCCTGTCCAGTCGACGTATTTTTGCTCTCCGGAGTACATCTACATTTTGGTACAGCAGGTCCTCCATTCATCTTCCTCGCAGACAAGAACATTTATCCTATGTGGGGTTTTTCTTTCGAATGATCCAGGAATCAACTCCGCTGTTTTGCTTTGTTTGGCTTATCGTGGAGTCGTATACCATAAAGCAGGACTGGCAAAATAAAATTTTTTTAGAGCAAGATATTGGTCCTTCGTATCAGGAAGACCAATTGTTTCGACAAATCGAAGTAGCACCGATTGCCAAGAGCGATTCTACGTCGGATCTCCACTGTGGTGTCGTTTATGGAGGTCACGCTTGCCCTGAGGTAGACAAATGCCTTTACTACCTCGACATTGTACGTGTCGATAGTGATCCCTTTGAAAAGAGAGCATGTATCGATTTGATACTCAGATCTGATTATTGCGGAAATTTGGAATATTGTTTTGTTGCATGCTCAATACCAGATCATCGGCACCGGCCTTAAAGAGCTTTAGTGGTAAATAATCTGGGCCTGTTCTACATCAGCTTTTGAATGCCTGTGCGGACATCTTCACAGGAAGGTGGGAGGACTATTCCGTCGACTGGATTATGGATTCTTGGCTCTCATTTCGGTTACCGCCGGCAGCTTTTGGATGAAGAATACATGCACTATTCCTTGCGGGTCGTTAACAAGCTTTCCGTCGAAATTTCGAAGATCCTGAGTGCCCTCCCTTAAGTCTGCGTCCAGGCTTTTTATAAAACACCCGTATTTTTGGCATTTCCCTATACTCTTCGATATCCTTGAACTGAACGGCTTTTCCTTCGGCGTATAAGGTTCTTCTTTTCCCGTCTTCTAGCCCAGAAATTCTCTTGCGCTGCTTTTGTTTTCCAGTCTTGTGCATTTTGGTTTGCTTCCTTGGTTGCAGGTTTCTGCTGCTCAGACTCGCCATCATTTTCCGGGTTTTTTTGTCGGAGGTCGAGCCACACATTGTTGGCGGTTCTGTTAGACGTTAGCATACCGGTGAGTCTCTCACTTAACTGTTCTTCGTAGCTCCTGGCTAGGTCATGTAGAGAAGACAACACTGCTCCAGCGTTAAGTGTTTTCGACCAAGGGGGACAACTCAATAAAGGACGCCCACGGAACCGATGGCGAACTCAGGTAAAGGAGGACGTACACCAATCTGGTGGGCAAAAGTGGAGGCAGCTGGCTTAGGATCGTTCCAACTGGTGAGCCTTGTTGGCTGAGGACCAGGTCCACACAGGAGTGTAGTGCAAGTAGAAGAAGAAAAAGAAGCCAACGATAAGCGGCACTATGGCCTCAAGTGAAAAGTAAACAAAATTGAAATCAATAATAATAGTAATATTAATAATATTGGTGGCACGGCAGTCCATGGTGGACCAGGGTATAGCTTCTACAACAACCACTCATGCTGTGCATGGTATTGTTCTATAACTACGGGATCGGATCTACACAACAGTTTTATGGCGACTCCGACCGGTGAAGTTTGAGAAGCTTTTCCACATGACAGGATTAATCTTTGAGCATTGTCAGCGACTTGAGGTGGAGCCTTGAATTATGAAAGTTGGTTAATTCGGGGAACCGGGCACCCAGCCACTACAACACGGCGGCTAGTGATTAAAACTAGGGTCGCCCGTCGTTGAATTTCGACGATTATGGCTTAAAAAATTATTGTAAAATTTGACAGGAGTTACGTAAATTTCTATATATGTTGCAATATAACCTAATTTTGTAAACGTGCTTAACAAGGTTCTTCTCTTGTGTACATCTAAGCGAATTTACGTTTCCTGTTGTGTAAGTATCAAGCCGTTCGGTTGAGTTGAACGGTGCATAAGCTTGCGACAAAAATGGCCAGCCCGTTTTTATAAGCAGATGTGAAAAGTTTATTTATCTTCTCCATTTGAAGACATTTCGTCAAATGAATCATCCTCAATAACGCTACAGCTTCTGAAAGTTCCTAACAAAACTAACTTACATTCTGTTCCTCCTTTAAAATAAATAGACAAACCCAAATTGACTTGTGCATAACCCTGTCCGATGAGGCACTCACATAATCAGTGGCGGCACCACACATTAAGAGTGCCCTCAAAGTTGCTAGCAAACTATCCGAATGAACTCCAAAATTCATGCAACAGCTTAAAACTTTGCGCACCTAAGCCTCATGGCTCATATTTATCCACCCTTTCAAATGCTTTCTGCATTCACTCCATAATCCGCACAAGCAACTATGACTACTCGCTGCCTTAGTTTCCTAATTATTCCGCCCCACTAACCGGCAACTCATTAATTTCTGAAATACGACAGCGAGTTAGTCTGCCTTAGTGAATATCTATTCATTCATTGTCTCACTAAACTTTTCGCAGACGTCCCTGCGAGGGGGAGCATTTTCTGAATCCACCCCAAAAACAGAGACGACAGACAAGCACGGCAAAAAAGTGCACACAAACCCAAGCGGTAGATACATTTTGTTTTAAAACTTCACTGCTCATGTAACCGGACGTATTTTATTTTACTTTCGGTGCTCAAAAGCAAACGAATCCGAATTGCAGATGGCAAAGTTCAGTTTCGTTTTCTTTTCCCGTGTTGAATTCATAATGTCTTCTGCGCCATGGAGTCGGATACAGTTCTTGTTGCAGTCTTGCCATAAGCAGTTTATATTTTGAGGGTTACGGCAAATGGGCGTTTGCGGGGGGTCAAAGTGCACGGACATTGGGCGAGGACGGAGGAAACTGTAAATGGAATTTTGAACTCGCCAGGGCTTGTGTGTGCAAATTGCATTCGTTGCCGACTTCTGAGCTTGGGGTTAAGTTAAATTTGAGAAAAATGTGATGTTCCTTCTTGCGACTGAGGGACAAAAAGGACATCTGAATCATGTTAGTTGAGTTATGTCTGTTCGAGGTTTGTTAGAAGAAATGGAAAAGGATGAAGAGAGGAAATGAATTTGAATAAGGAATGTGGACAGGAGTTCATACATATTTCCTTTCTGATTTAAGAACTTATTTCAGTTTAATATGACAGCCAAGATTTGCATAAAAGTCAGGATGTTCTAATAGAATCACCCGACCAGTTTTCTGAGAAAGGCCAACTCTAAGAAGGATAGTCGAGAAGACTTGGGTGTACGCCAAAGGCATACGACGGACGTCCTGGACGTACAGTCTGTGTAGTGTATAGCGGCTGTGTTCGGTTAAACGATGCTAAATCAACACCTTTCGGACATCGCCAAGTGTGCGTCTTGTCACCTCTCATTTTTATTCCATATATAGACTAGATTGGTCAGTTCAACCGAGGCGAGAAATGTTTCACATTGGGAGAGTTAAAGGTACATTTTTGAGGCCCCATTCAAAACTTCACCCCGCTGACTGGGTTCGTTTCCCGGCAGGTTCGACCAAAAATAATTTTCACAGCCCACCTCTTTTGAGTCACTGAGAATGCTCACAGAGTGCTCCTACACTTGGCCATTCAGAGTGGGCATAAGACTGAAGGTACCTTCCACTCGTGAGAGAACAGTTGAACGCTCAGCAGTGTTTTCTGTAGGAGCTGAGCCGTGGCCATTTACGGGCTGTAGCGTCACCCATATTATATATTATCATTAAATATCTTCACATCCTCCCAGACGATCTCCAGACCGCACTTGATAGGTTTGTGGCCGTATTTGCTGATGTTATGTTCTGGGATGAGGATTAAGCCGAGGTTATGGTCATTGCCCGAAAGCCTGCTCAATGCTCTTACATATGAGCGGAGTCCCATTGATAAAGGTGGAAAAGTTCAAGTGTATCAAGTGTTCCTTTCACGAAGATTCGACTGCACTTGCTCAGCCAATCGAGAAGGAGGGGATGATTGAACCTCAAGTATGAAGACCAAATTATGGCGGAAGCTAGGTCTTAATGTGTGGAATGACAGTCAGCGATTGTAGGCAGTTATAGCTCAGGTTCCAAGCCTCCATGGGTTGCCGGTCTGATATGTAAGTAAGTAAGAGGGGGGAGTCATGCTGCGCTTTTCTGTAGGATTGGTCAAGCTGGACCGATCTGGAAATAGCTTGGAAGATCTGTAATCAGGAAGGCCGTGCTTGTTTGGAGTCAAGTTAGGGGTTTATATCTTTGGATAATTCGGTGACCCTCTGCTAGAACATAATGAAATCCAAAGCAATGAAAAGGCGGACAGCTCGGAGCTGGGAAAATCTCTGTCGCACACGCCACTTATCTTTATAAAAAAAAGCTATAGGACGAAGCCCTGGACAGAGCTAGAACCCGATCGGACAGCAAGGGCTCTGCATTGAACGAGTTTTTTTCGGCGAAGCTTGACGTCCTCACCGGGTCAATGGTACACATGCATTGCGAACATACCTCTAAACGACTTTTGTAGAAGCTCCTGGAACGATATCGGGGCCCGGTCAGTGCACCAAATTTACCTACCTGCTTAGCTCAGTATTTAATACCACTTTAACCGATGGTCATGAAAGAAAGAATACGATTTCGAGAATAAACCCGCCATTATTCACCCTAAAAGGTTGAGGGACACTGCCGTGCGCGAGGAACTAAATGTTGAGCAACTGCTTCGAAGTGGCACGAATGTTCCCATTATTACGACGAGTGCCTTGAATGCGAATCCATCTAGAGATGTTCGATGTTGGCAAAACATCGATATTGACGTCGATGTCAACATAGTTGGCTGAACATCGATGACCGATAATAATCGAACTCAAAACTTCGATGTTCCTTAACATCGATGCTATAGAAGAATTTATATAATTCCGACTAATAGTACACGCAAAGTTCGTTACCGCACACTTCACTTCAAAAACCACGAATGAAAGAATACATAAAATTCCATGAAACTCAAATCATTCTGTATACTTCGAAAATCAAATTTCGA
The DNA here is from genome assembly GCA_964034865.1 of Eristalis intricaria. Classification (NCBI taxonomy): domain Eukaryota; kingdom Metazoa; phylum Arthropoda; class Insecta; order Diptera; family Syrphidae; genus Eristalis; species Eristalis intricaria. Next base: position 87,470,259 of record OZ035875.1, on the reverse strand, counting down.
AACATTCCATCGGTAGCCTTTCTCCGAAATGCCTACGTCATTATGATCAAATTCCAGAGAATTGTTCAAACTATATAATTAATAGTAGGTTTTCTTTTACTAACATCGAAGGCCGATGTTTTCTGCTTAACATCGATTATGCGATATTTTACGAAATGGGACATCGATGTCAAAACATCGATATTTGGTCAATCAACATCGATGTTTTGCCATCATCGATTAACATCGCAAATCCCTTTTTCCATCAAGGATGTGACCGCTTGGCAGGCCCAGGGCGATATGGTTGGACAGAGACAACTCCCAATTCGGCGTAGCTCTTGATGAGTTAGTCTATGGCGGAATATCGAGTAGTTTGGAGATCCCTCGTGCGTGCCTTGTACCCTTAAACCCTTTCGGGCATCATGCAGGCTGCTGAAGATGAGATGTTCCAAAAGATTGCCAGTGTTCACCCTGTTCACACCGTCGTGACTGCTGCTGTTGGCAGTCACCCACTTCCACTTAACCTAATCAGCCTTACCAAGGATAACTTCTATCATGCCTGCACAGATTCTTATCTTGCCATCCCATCTCGTCGTAAACTCTCCATTTATTCATAACAGTCCAATTAAATCTCTGCCAAAGTACAAATCTCTGATTGGAAGCTGTTTGTGTAACCGATTCAGTTCTGCAAACACAAATTAATACCAGCACTCCCAATTAGTTTCACAAGCCTTCAACCCAAAGCTGTTGCCTGTAGCCCATAGCAGTCTGCCGGAGCACTACACTAAGCTTTATTCAAAAGCAACCCATTGGATGCGATTGTATCTCAATTCCCAAAGGCCTCACTTATTGGCTTCATTCGGTCATGTAACACGTTTGCGTATCAACCCCTTAACTGCAATGCAATTGCCAGAACAACAACCCATCATATTAAACACTTCTAGCCATTTGAGCACTTCAAATACTTCGATACAGGTTCTCTACGGCACTCGGCATCCATCCACCCGGAACATGTTCAATTTGCACACAGGCAATCCTGGCAATCCTGGAAAATGCGCCTGTAACCAAAGTGACGAACAATATTAATTTCATGGAAATATTAAACAAATTCCTCCTCCTGTGCCTGTGAATGAATATGCAAACCTCTTCCGGTATGCGGTCAGTGAATCAAGGATTCTGATAATTTCATTTATGGGTCCTTCAATCTCATAAAACGATTTCAAGTGTATAACTCCTTTTATCCGAGGCGATGGAAAAATCTTTAACGAGTATCTTCGCCGTATACACCACACGTACACGCCATCGTCATTTCATTAAAGCCAACGTCAGCCAAGGATGTACAGAGGGAGAGGAGGTAATAGGATTAATTTTGGACAATGGACAAATAACGACGAGTTTCATATCCCCCCACCCACGGGGATTTATGAAAATTATAATGAAGATTAAACTGAAAAGGTCGGAATGGATTTTGGTCCTTGTCCAAGGACTGCGTGTGTCCATGACTGAGAGATGAGTCCGGGACTAATAAAATGGGTCAATAATGGATGTGTACCAGGACCAACCATGGACAGAGGCGGTGATTGTGTGTGTCACTCTATAACGCGACCCGAACATGCGCTAGATTTCGCCAAAGTGCAGGCAGGACGTTGTTCACAGGTTTTGAAGCGTAATCAGGATAAGCCGATTAAAATTAAATTACTTTATGCAATTTATTTCGAAGCGAAGCGATTTCGATTTGCAACGATATAGGGTGTTGTTTTTTTCCATGGTTGAATGGGTTCTAAGTTCGAAATGTGGTTTGAATTCAATCAAACCACAATCGACTGATTGAGTTAAAGCACTAAAGTGGATGAAAGAGTGCGAAGTTTTGTTGGATTTTGTGGAACAGTCTGTGATGCTGGGACTATGAACCAGCAAAAAGTATCTTTCCGAGGTATTTGCTACTTAATTCGCTTCCGCAATTTCTTAAAGACTCATTTGTTAAAAGTATTTCAAGAGCCCAAAATATAGTGGTTTTCAATTAATAGACGCACAAAGTCGCTGTATTCAAGACTCCATCATCAATCTCTACGCTTAAATTTACTTTACTCAATGAGAGTGGTCGCCCTGAAGTAGGTCTGGGTAGGTCCGTCGACTCTTACGCTTTGTGTTAAAATTCTCGCATCCAACAATTTTCATAATTCATTGCTTCACATTTCTTCTGAGTGATTAGCACTGTTGGGTTAGTGAATGTACCTGTCAAGACAAAGCTTCTAAAACTTCGCTTTTCTCACCCGGCATAAAACTGTAAGCTCAAATCACTTCAGAGAAAACGTTAATATAAGTAGTTGCTGTAGAAGCTAGGCCCAGGTCCAGCTGAGAATTTCCTAGAAATATTTTGAAATAGAAAATGTCAATGTTTGTGGAGCTGTTATTTCTAAGAGACTGTTCCGATTTGGGTAAAACTAGACAAATAGAATGCATATATTCTTGATTGGAACATAGGCTACATAGATTCCCCAAAATATAATTTGAAAAAAAAACAAGACTTGATTTTCTAAAATGTCCTTATTTTGTTGGGTACTCCTTGTGATGTTGCCTATATCGCAAAAATAACGTTGAAGGTGTATTTTGTCGCTGTTAGTATAAAGTGCTATAATCAAAGCGGATGTATAGTCAGTCACAAAAATAAGTGTGCACGCGTGTACATGTGAAAGACTTGGGACAATGAAGTGTGCTTAATTTAGTCAACACTAAATCAGTAAATGTATTTATTTATTTACTTGAACCTCAACCAACGTCCTAATCTCTGCAATCAAAACTTAGAAAGCCTATTTGGTCTTCATGTAAATTTTATGATATTTGTAATACATATTTAAACATGTGTCATACAATCCACCCTATTATTATATATTATGTCCTCAGTTAGTCGTGATTGTAAAAAAAATAGTGGGATCCTTACAAAGGACCAATGATGGGACTTCTACCACTTAAGTGGTATTTCTACCACTTTCTACAATGTTGAAAAACCTACAAACCTTAACTGTCAATCTTCCACATTTTGGTTATTGCTCATCCTATCCCTAGCATATTTCTGATTATGTATTAAGATTCGAAATAAATTTGGTCTGTTAGACGTTAATATTAAAATTTTAAAATGCCGACATCCAAAAAGGCTATCGCTTGAACAATGCCTATACAATAATAATTAATGCCAATCAAAATATATATAATACAACCATCAAAATATTAAATGCCAAGGGTCCACCCCGAAAAACATTGCTAAAAGATGATAACCAAATTAAAAGTCTGCCCATGAAATCCCTTTCAAATCAGCTTCAGATATTATGGTTGAACTAAACTTACTAGTCTAATCCCCAATACTACAACGAAGACTTGAGGAAAAAAATTTCTTCGAAGGATGTAGTAGAGTAAGAAGATGTAGCCCAGAGTAGCGCCGGTCCTCACCAAAAGCACAGGATTATAATACCATAAAAATAATAATAAAAATGAAAAGCAAAAAAAAAAAATATTCATTAGTCCGGTGAGACAAAAGTGAATTTGATTGATCCGACGGTCAAACATAGATATTGCATCAAAAAAAAATGCAGCATACAGACGTCAGCGTTTCGGAATGGAATCTTCTAAAAATATTTGGTGGTCCTAGTGTTTTGTCCGTAAGTGTACATATTCATTCAAATTCATATATCATATATCATCATCAAATAAATAAGTGAATTAACATGGAAACCTTTTTTGTCTTTGCTACCACTTTTCTACCACATTTTTTTCTGCTTATCTACTACAACTTTTCATTTCCCAAGTGCCATCACTGCAAGGGACCCCTTTATTTCCTCAACAAGCTTACAAGAAGATCTGTGCATTGAGGTCTCTAATGGAACTATCAGGCTAAAGAGCGCTTGAGCGCTAGTGTATGTTAATAATAACTAAACGAATATTTTCTTTGGAGTCTTGTTTTGATTAATTTATTTTTGAGAATACTGTTAACTTTAGTCTGCTTAATTTCTTTTGTGACTGACTGTAGATAAAACAACAATTTTGCCGCAAAAGGTATTTTCAAAATTTTAATTCAGTATTCGTTTCTGAGATATTAATCTCTAATTGGATTCATGTCTCCACCCCATTTCTAAGCCAATGTGCCTCAAGATCTGAAACAAATCTCAAAAAAATGTCTTCGGTGAGTAAATTAAGTTGACGTTATTTTCAACATTCTCGTTCTATCAGAGTTTTGGAGTCTTGTTCGATTTGCTTATGCCAATGAGTTTCAATAAAAAAAACAATCAGCAGCAAAATGGGCATAGACTAGTTTTCTATACAAAGTTTCACTCTAAAATCGGCAACTCCAAACAAGTCTCAATTTACATCGCATTGGTAACAGAAAAATCACTTATACCAAAGTATCAGATAGCCAAGCGGTTCTTAAAGACCTTAAGAGTTACATCTTACTCTAAGGCTATCTGGTAATGTCACAAAATACCAAATACACTGGCAAAAAATAACAGACTAAAGTTAATCTGGGTACCATAAGATAAAGACCATGATGGGAACGAAAAAGCTGGCGTATAAACCAAGGCAGTTGCAGTAGATATCCTTGATTGTGCCCCTGTACTCTTTATGGATTCAACAACACGGACACAATTCTTCAGCTACACAAACGTATCATTAAATGAATGAGCCAATTTTGGAACAACCAGCAAGTTATTCAACACTCAAGGATGTTCACGGAGCAAAACTACAATCCCAAAGATACACTAGCACTAAAGCTGACCTAAGAATGATATATGGAGCACTTACAGGACAGGAAGCATGGTCTTATCAGTACAAATCTGTCTGTAGGCAGTGTGGCCAGGCGAAAGAAACTAGAACACCAACTACTCGGCCCGAGAAAGATTCTAAAGCAGATGATAAACAGAACATCCTTAACAGGGAGGGATTTCCAAGAAATTTCATCTAGAAAAGTTGTCAAATTCATCAAAGGCAGCTCTTAAATCATGGAAAAAAGAGAGGTTACCATACAAAATGGATTTTTGGTCGCAGTACTAGTGTCTGTCCCTTCAACTCAATTCTCAGTGCAGTCTCGCACATCTATTTCCCAAGCACACAACAATTACCCTGGCACACAAGCAGCTTGCATGACTGCGTTTCGACGAACGGACGAGCCTAGTTCACACTCTATCAAACTAAATTTCGTGTTAAGATCATCGAGGTCATTCCATTAAATGGTGTTACTAAACATATACATTACATACATTTTATACTACTGTTCATGGTAAGAACAAAGTACCAACTTAAAGTGCTCACTTTAAAAAGCTGTGAAAACAGTTTAATATCCCCACACTCTCCGTGAAAAAAATAATTCACCGTCAGTTGGATTACAAAAACATAATCCGAACCATGGCTTGAATCTCTTACATCGGACATTAGGATGCGTGTATCCATGAAATTGCTTGATCTACCGACATCGCTACCAAGAGAGAGGGCGAAACGATGAGGATTCATTTTCAACAGAACAAAAAAATCATTTTATTTCTTATTTTGGCAGATGTCCATTTTCCCAAGGGGATATCCAGCTGAGTGCGAAAACATTCCTAACCCGGGCGGTACCTTCGACTCCCCACCCCCACCACCCCCAGCCACACACACACAGACAGCGAAAAACAAAAGGGCATGGGTGTGATTTTCATTAAAGTTTAAAGGATCCGTTGAATTGAATGAAATCGTTAGGCGAGCGCTGGCCTTTATGGGAAAAGAACAAAGTAGCTGAGCAAGCACATTCGATGGCAGGCATTCAACAGATACCCGATAACGATTTTTTAGCAGTTAATGACAACCGGATGTGTTCTCGTAAAAATAAACGACTATGTGCGGATCGATTACATGTATCTGTCGGCTGGCCATTGAAGTTCGAACCAACCTAAGATAAGAGCCGTGGTATGGCATTCCTTTATTTTCCAGCGAAGCTTTAAGTAATTAACAATCTCGGAATTCAGGGTGCCCAGGCCCATCGTCCCTTCCTCACACTCCAGAGCTCCAACCACCCGCCGTCTCAATCAGGGTCGGTGCACCGAGAAAAGAATTTTAATTAATATTCCACAGTTGTTGCCAAAGTGAATTTCACGGGAGATTAGCGGCGCGTATTCGCTGATTAAATTAAAGCCACAGCAAGCGTGCCCGCCCCTCTTGGGCTGAACGGGAGTAATTTGCATCGGTCGGATCGTTTTGAATTCAAGCCCGCCAAAGTTTACCTGTCCCTTAGCGCTCGCTGAAAATTGTTACTCGGTCGTTAACGCTTTCCAAACAGCAAACTACAGACCGGCCGCGACGGAGGAAAAAACGCTGAGATGAGATACATGCCCATTTGCATATATGGAAATTCTAATTGAAGGTAACAAGTTCTTTTTTGTGGGTTTTCGTTCGACAGTTCCATCAGGAGTGAGTGACTAAAAGGTCTGCGGCGAGCATTTTCTTTTGAAGTCAAATGAGGGATAAATGTCTGACGGCGAGATGGAGCAGCGCCAGTATCGTGGCCCATGAAATATTTATACAAATTTATGTACATAGATCCTTGTGGGAAAAAAGTTTTTCTTTATCCGCTTCGCTGTCCTTGCACCGTCCTGCTGGTGTAATGGCTATTTTGCTACATTTTTGGTTCAGCCCACTGGCGCTGAAACTGGCAGCGGGTGGGGGATGTGCCCCCGGCTACTTCCCTCGTTTTCTTTATTGAATTTAAGCGTAAAGGTAGACCTTTTAGCATTTTAAAGATTTACTTTGCGAAGTTATTTCGGGTAAGCGCCCTCAAGAATGATGACTTTATTAGAAGTTAAAAATGTCGCACATGCTTTGGGTGGGATTTTGTTAGTCGAGAGTTGGAAAGAATGACAAAGTATCCCTTTCACTGTTTGAGTGAAAACTTCTTTGGTGATAAGGTGAATTTTGATTTAAGGGGACATTCTAAAGTTGGCCCACCACAAGGCACAAGGCAGATGACTTTCGGTCAATGATTGAGTTCGAAACTATTCTTGTTCGGAGTGTCTTGTGGTGGATGTTAGTAGTGGGCTTGTATGTTTCTGCAAGGATATTAAAAGGAGACGCAAAGTCTTCATCGGTCGAAGGGTGGTTATTTCTTATTTTGATTAAAGACTTTTTATTTCTTACTCGCTTTGTCAAATTAGCTGGTCATAAAGTTCAGAAAAGCTCACGGAAGAGTTTCGAATAATTAAAACACAAGCATCCCTATTTATGCAGGACGATAAAATCAAGTCTTTTCTTGTGGTCGGTGTTGCAGAAGTTGAAAATAAAAGAAAAAAAAAATATGGTAAACAAGAAGGATTCTTGCTTTGTTGCCTCTAATCCCGTTCCCATTCCATTCTTTTGCTTTCTGTCGTCTTATTCTATACCCTTCTGTATACCCTTGTGTGTGGCCTGTGCCTGGCCTGTGTACTGCGCGTCAGTTCGGGTCTATTTTCTACCATCTGCCTCGCTCCATTCTCCACTGTTCTGGACAAAGTTTACCTTAAGCGTACTATTGTTCTTCTCTTAAGGGGCATTGATAAAAAAAAACATGGCACATTTAGGAACCAGTTTATTGCCATATCTCTCGTCGATTGATAATGATTGATAAGTTCTGACCCTTTGTCTAGTATATGACGACCAGAAAATCAGTAGTATGTTGCGTCACCTATAAACTAGCCGGAATAATGGTGGTCACTCTCTATGAGGCAAAACAGATTTGACAGTGATGGGAAACAGCACTAATTTGGTGTTCAATTGATTTGCATACTCTTTGCCGATGTGTAGTAGTAGCTACTATGTAGGAGTAGCTACTGAAATTCATCTACTCCAACATGCTGTTCACTCCTTGTTCCTTACGAGGTTGTCATGGTTTGGGAAGTATGTAAAATCTAAGGTACAGAAGAGGCGACAGACGGTGGAGGGTTTTCCGGGTCTCTATCCTTCAAAGAAGATAAGAACTCTTCTGCTTGATATTGTTTTCTCGTGGGTAGGGGAACCCTATTATCCGTCCCGGTTGTGATTAGATATACGTGATCACTTGGCATTAGGTTTGTATCTCGAGGTCTTTTCACACATGGGCTAGTTCGCTGAAATAGCGTCTTGAAGTAGGAAACTCAAGTACCATTTTGAGTTAATCTTTATAGCCGATTGATCTAAAACATGTGCTACTCTTTGCTCGGTCGCGCTTGCAAGTCCCCAACGAGTATGCCAGTATGCTTCAATCGTAATAAATTCCGAGACATCCATAGGATCATTTTCTTTACCAAAAGTTAAGCACAACTTTCGAATTTTTCTCTTCAACTTCTGTTTTTTTTTTCTTTCACTTAAATTTTATGGCTTCAACTTTCAATTTACTTTGAGAAGTTGAGTGTATCAACTTCTCATTTCTTCAACTTACGAAAATAGCAGAAGTCAAGGGATTTTGCTCTCTCTCTCTTTCTTTCTCTCTCTCTCTCTCTGATCGTTGTTGCCTGCCTGCCCGTGAGATGGGGACGATTGTGATATCATTTATAGCTTCCGTCTCTCAAAGCACACACAAATAATGATCTAACTTATAAATTTTTCATTGCCGTGAAACATGAGAAGGTCCTGGCTCTTTCGATTTGATTTGATAAATGAAGTTCTTGATGTAGAGATATCCAACCATTATCTCTGCTGAAAACGTTCTCTCTCATTCAAAATTACAAAGAATGTGTGAATTTCAAAAATATCCTGGTAAAGTTTAAAAACTGAAAGCTGGACAACGTCTGGATTTTAAATTTCTGAATAAGAGTTATTTCAACTCAAAGTGAAAAAACCAATTTTCAACTCGTCGGTTACACCCCGAGTTGAGACCAACTCCGTAGTTGATCAAGTCCGAGTTTTCCGGCAAGTAGAACAATAGTGAACAGAATGACCCTTAGTCTATTCGCGACAATGGGTGTCGAACTACAGTCAAGACGATGCTCCTACTAGAGCGACAACCTGAAACGTATGGGCTGAAACAAATGTATGCTTCAGTGGATTTTCTACCCGTCAAAATAAGTGAGCATTGAAGTATCCTAAGCCAATAGTTCTAACTCATGCTTGTTCTAGCTTGTTCTTCAACCCTACGCAACTTAACCTCGGTGCCAGGGTTTGATTCCCGGCCGTTAAGACAAAAAATAGTAATAATGTCGTTGCCCCACCTCTTTCGAGTCACTGACATTGAGCATTCTCAAGGATTAATTACTGTATAGAAAAAGGTTCTTAAACTTGGCCATTTGGAGTCGGCATAAAACTGTAGGCCCCTTCCAGTCATGAGTGAACAATAGTAAGCCCAACACTAGTGGTTGCTGTAGCAGCTAGGCCTTGTAAGTTTATAAATGACCTGGTTGAAGATGGGCCAAATTGACGGATTCTACGTCGAAGACAACATTTTGGTTGTTGTCCGTCCGGTTTATTGAAAAATATTTATTTGAATACCTTAAGGTCCGAGCAATTATTCTGGCCAGATCGAAAATCGAAATGTTGGTACATGTACCCCAAATAAACTGTTCTCGAATCAGCGGTGTTTCGATATCTTGTGTTCATGTCAACAAACAAAGTGTTCGCATTTGAAGAGGTTACCGAAAAGTGGGTACGAACTCAAAAATGCATAGTTCGGTGGGATCTGTTCTCTGATGAAGACATCGGGCTTTATTTTCTTAAGAGTGAGGCTAACCAGCGTGTTAAGATCACATGTACATAGTATTTGTTCTAGCGCCATTATTAATGACATTTTTTGTCCGATTCAATGGCGTCAATGGAAGTGGAAGCCATATATGTAGTTCTAATAAGTTGGCGACATGATCTACAGCAAACAAAACAAACAATTTCTATAAAAGCAAACAATTCGATGAGCAAATAATTTCGGGAATTGACCTCCATAATCTTGTGAATGACGTATCTTGATTATTTTCATTCGGGATAGTTAAAGTTGCTTTTCAGAACATATGCTGAAAAAGAAGCTGAAGATGGTACTCCCTCGATTGTTCAAAGTGTGTATTTTATGTAAAAAGAAAAACCTGATTCAAAACTTCTCAAAAAAAAAGCCTTCAATGCTTATTTATTTTCTTACAAAGTCTTGTATTTTTTTGTAATTCAGTCCTGATTGGTCTCATTGGAAAGGAGCTGTCTTCGCCCTTCTGATATGGCTCACTTCACTTTCTGGACGTACATAACACCTCTGTCCTACGAACAGAAGTTTTGTTCATGTAAAAATCAGGTGTGCTGTTGACAGTTGCGTAGGATTTGAAAAGCCTATTATGTATTCCTAACTTTTCCATTTGAAATAACAATGATACGTTTCTCCCAATTCCGATATTAACAAATTTGAGTTGGCTGTGACCTGTGTCCTTAGTGTTATTTATATACTTGAAAACCACACAATCAGAGAGTCACAGTGGTCGCATTGGCGTAGTGGGTATATATAGTATGCCGTCAAATTCTATGCCGGGCGTGTTAGATTCAATACCCGAATTTACCAAATTTCATAATTCACTGCTCCACCTCTCTCGAGTAACTGTTAAGGCTCAAAAGTGTATTCCTGTCTAAGACAGGCTTCTTTAAAAAATTAGCCGTCCGCAGTTGATATAAAATCTGTAGGTCTGTAGTCGCATGCACTTATGACGAAAAAACAACAGAGTTCAACCAAGAGCAAGTGGTTGCTGTAGAAGCTACGCTGAAGCCCCGCTAGGACTGTCATGCCACAAACCATGCAACATTTGACAAACTTGACTTCAGTTGGCATTTTCTTTGATCACAAATAGCCGCAATTTCTCCACCAAAACAAAAAACATGACACGACATTTGACATGACATTCAATATTTTCTGAATCAAGAAATCGCGACCGGATATCGCGAAATTAGTGCATCGTGACTGCATTCTCCGGAGCCATACCCGTGGGGAAAAAGGTCTTTGCACTTCGGAGAAAAGTTAAATGCATAATTCCGAAGCTGAAAACAATCTGATGAATAAGCGATAACAAATTCAATAATTCACATTTTGATTTACTAAGAATTGTACACTTTTGTGTAAATGGAATACAAAATCTTTCACAAACATCGCAATCGCAGATCGCGGCAGATGATCATTTAATAAGTTCATCCTAAAAGTAGACAAAAAAATGTTCACATTTATATAACAGTTCTCTTTGCATAATTCAAGGCATTGTTTATTGTTCTTTACTTTTCTTAGAAAATGATGTGCAAGTTCAGGTAATTTATTCGGTTAGCCAATTTTTGCTTTGAAATTTAAATTTACTGAAAAAGAAAAATTATTATGTGTGAAGGAACACTGCGCTTTTGAACAGTATTTTCTCCACCCGAACGTCTTGAACGCTGAACTTATGGAATAACGTAACAGAGAACGCCAAGGAACGCTCCCAAGGGGATAAGGACCTCAACCACATCGGCGTTTGAAGCTGGTGGCAGATGGCCACCTGGAAAGGCTTTTGGCTTTGGTCCAGGTCCACCCCTGTCTGTAGAGTCACATGAAAAAGAAGTTTAAGGAGTGACTTGCTGTCGACTCGGGCGTAGATGGGTCAACGATTTCTGTTTTCATGTAATTTTACACTAATGCTTGGCATTTGTATTGAATTTGGGTATCCTGTTAACACATCTTTAAGCCAGTTACTCACACAGTGAATATTGACATCTTTTCGAATGGCTTAGGTTGCAATCAAGGACAGTTCGAAAAATGTCCGTTGCAACAAGGCTTACATTTGGCAACCAGTCTATCGTTGGCAGATCTTAAGTTACGCTACCGACACGACGCGCCGGCATACCTACACAAGTTTATGATCACATGAAACCTACTCCATCTGATTCGCCACGAAGGACACGATATGATGCTTGCTTACAGCTCCATTCACATTCACAAGTTTGTAAAATCTGCCGGCTGTTATTGCCATGACTCCGCCAAATTCTCCATGAACTTATGAAACCCAACAGCTTCAGACAATATTTCAAAGCTCATATCGCCAGGCAGCCAAGTTTCTCTTATCTCGGAACACACCCGACTCGTAGCGAGTGCTTTCGACGTGCAAACGAACTCTTCACTCCGATTCCAACGATTCATGTGAGAACAGCATTTATTTTTCTTTAAAACTCCAATCACCTGTAAGTAAGTTCCCGCATAGCAATCAACAATGTTAAGCTGCAATTCTTGCACGCAAACTTTTGCACAACAAAAACAAGGGGAGCCCATAAAAGCACACGGGGCGATCCCTTTAGCAACTTACTGCATTTAACAACTCTACACCCTATTCCGAAGTTTATGGTGCGCCACCCTCGCCGATTTTCAGCCATTTATATGTGCCACCTGTTGCTGAGTGCAGCTATTCCCAGACCCGAATACCATGGCTGGCTACGTGCTTGCACCTCCCTCTGCGCCATGCAAGCTGCAAGATCCGACGAGTTGATGGCAGTGGCTACGCTTCCCTTGCATGTTATGTGATAGAACTTTAATCTGATTTCGTCTTATTTTCTCTTTCCCAGGTGAGTACACTGTGGACGAAGTTGGATCCTTGAGGACATAAATGCGTTTACAAAGTGTGTTCAGCGTGGAAGTTGCTGTGGAAGGTTTATTACCTTTTGCCGTACAGCAATCGTCGGCGCGGTCGCAGCATCGTTGCGGGTTTGATGGCAACGTGGGGTAAGACCTAAAAAAATGAATAAATCCAAAGAAACTTTCCAGTGGCGAGTTATTATTATGAGTTTTTGTTGTGGAAGTTCACTCGGTCTGTGTACTAGTGGCGAATGGGCAAGACGATAGGCGGCAGTACCTGGTTGTGAATGCTGCACACAGCGCCGCGCTGGTTTAGCGAATGGTTCGCAAAGAATATCGTAAAGTTGTGGATTCATCATCTGGCTTCTTTATGAAGTTGTTCGGGAATGTGATGCGACTTCTTGATGAGATTTGGTTGCATATCTTGTGGAAAGTTTATAGTCGATTGCATAGTTAGCACTTCTGTCGATGAAAGTTAAGAGCCGGCGCGTTTATTTACTTCAAAGTTAATTTAGGTGCAAGCGGATGCAGTGTCGGTCTCAGTGGAGCATTGGGTTCTTGAATTTTCGTGTGGTTATTGTGAATGGGAGTCGAACTTTTTGACGTTTGTTTTTAAGCCAATTGTGTTGTATTTTGGGGAGCTGTCACGCCTATTGCAGTGAATTGTGATGACATCATTTATCTTGAGTAATGTTTGAAACAAGGGAACAGCTGGCACCACTTAAGAGCTAATACGTATCTTCAGTGACTCAGAAATAAAATGCTAAAAATAATTGTTTGAATATTACCAACATAATGTAGTGAGACGAGCAATGAGTGGTCGATGACTGTACTCTGATCAAAGGATGACGAGCAAGATCAACACTTGTCTTTGCATATGACAGTCATGTTAATAATAATAATATTAGTGGCGCGACAGTCCGAGGCGGACCTGGGCCTAGCTTCTCAGCAACCACTCGTGTTGTGCGTACTATTGTTCTCTCAAGATTGGAAGGAGACCTACAGTTTAATGCCGACTCCGAACGGCGAAGCTGAGAGGCTTTTTCTGAACAGGAATACTCTTTGAGCATTGTCAGAGACTCGAAAAGATGGAAGCCGTGAATTATAAAAGTTGGTAGATTGGGGACTCGAAACTGGCACCCTCTGCTTAGGAGTCGACGCACTAACCCACTACGCCACTGCGACTCACTGACACTCACTGACTTCCATTTATTACATGCTGTGATACTGGATAGTTATCAGTTTAATCACACAATCTAAGTGCAAAGAAAGTGGACATTGGTAGCTTCTTATTCTTCTTCTTTATTTGGCGCTACAGTCCGGGGTGGACCTGGGCCTCAACTAACAAGCCTCTGCTGCTTGCACGGTCTCTGGCTAGCTGTCTCCAGTGTCGCACGCCAAGTTGGTTAAGGTCCTTCTCCACCTGGGTGCGCTACCTTAAACCTCTATTGCGTTGTCCCACGGATTCGGAGTCGAAGACATGGCCTAGACACCTTAGGCGTTGGATCCGAAGACGCCTGACTAGACTCATGTCGCTGTATAGCCCGTATAGTTCGTGGTTGAATCTTCTCCTCCAGAAACCGTCAACGCAAACAGGACCAAAGATCGCACGCAGAGCTTTTCTGTCGAAGATACATTTGTAGCTTATATGAAATTAAAATAGGCTTGTGCATTTTAGTTTAGTTCAGGCACCGCTCAGTTTAGTTCAAATCAGTTTATTGAACTAGTTAGTTCTTCTAGTTCAATTTATTTCACAGCTCAGGATATTGAGTCTTGTGGGATGTTTTTTGCTGTCGTATTAACTTTGCTTTCACTGGGATTCGAACCGGGAACCCCACTAACCAAGGGCAGGCATTTAACCCTCTGCGCTATCCAGTCGTTTGATTGTCAGGTTAGCGTTTTAAATAACTGGTCTACTCCTACATGAATTGAGTGCAAAAATAAAGAAGCCAAATATAACCAGAAAAAAAATCATTCATTTATGGCTCCAGAAAATCGTTTTCAAAACAATTTAACGCATAAATACATACATTCGTTCACTTTCGTTTTTAAATTTCGCTTCACTTACACCACCAGCAACAATCATCACTACTTTTGCTGGAGTAGATACCTAAAAACTACCCTCATGTGCACAATGTCCATGCACATACAAAGCAAAGCACCCAATATAGTTCGATATAGTTCATGTATTCTTACAGAATCACACGTATTCAGAGTAAGGTATACCAGAGTTTGTTTAGATTTAGTAGTTGTTGAACTACTGGACTAAATGAACTGAAATAAAATGGCTTTGTGAAATAGTTTAATTTTTAGGTCTTATTATTGAAGACGATTAACCCGAAGACCCAATCAACCGGGATATTTAAAAAAATGTCTTTCCCATTAAAATTCGGTTAACCGGAAACGACTCCATTATCCGGGATGCAAGGTAAAATAAATTCAAAAAAAAGAAACCACAATCGTATTGCATGTTCATTCGTGTAGATTTTTCGCAACCATATACACTCAATTTTCTTTTTATGCTTTAGATACGTTTCAAAACTAGCCGCAGAAAAAAAAAACGCATTAAAAAATACACTAATGTGTAAAAAAAGGAATGTGTTTCATTATTTTTAAAAACTCATAAAACCAAAAAATCGTATAATAAAGGATATTAATTAAATTATATAGTTAGGAATACGTTCCAAAATTTTTATTTTAAATTTTAAAAATTTAAAGTTCTTAAACAACCAAACGCGTCTTTACTCAACGAAGGCATTAGTTCAAGTGATGCTTTGATGCTCAGATTCATTCTTACACAAATAGCATTGAGCATATGTAACTATTGTTTGCTTGCTCAGTATAGAAGAAATATTTAAAAAGGGGAATCCCATACAAAAGTCTATAGAAAAACAGCGCATAACTGAAAAATCTTGTACAAAACAATCAGCATAAGAATCGCAGTCGGGAAAAATCGCATAACTTCAAAACCGTATAAAAGGAGAATTGAATGTATACATACATAGATAGATTGGTCTTTGTGCGCCATTGATGTAACTGTAACTAATATCCCAAGAAAAAAATATCGCGTTTGCCTCGCTGAATCTTGTTAGTTTCATCATTTTGTTCCCGATAGTTTTGCAGGACGCATCATTTGAATTAAATTGTATTGAGGTAGTGAAGTTTAGTTTAGTGTGGTGGCATCCTCATCAGGTTCGGTAAAAAGGCAAAGAAAAGTGTTTTCTATTAGAGAAAAAGTAGACATAATTAACGAACATATTAAAAAAAAATATTTCTGTGAAAAATTTCGAAGAAGTTCGTTTATCCGGGTTTTTCGATTTTCCGTGATGACTTCGGTCCTGAGCATCCCGGTTAATCGGCTCTTACTCAAGCCTACTTGAAAATAATTTCTTTGCCTTAAAAGTATCCTCACGCTCCTTGAACGGATCATGTCTTCACTGGCGCCGGTGTGGAATAGTCGGTGAATGCGTCGATTCCTAAAGAATGATTGAGAGCTTGGTTTGAATCCATATTGTACGGACAAAAAAGACTTCGGCTTGTGAACAAAACTATTTATTTAAGGTTGAAGAACAAAATTTACTTAACTCTTTGTTATATCTTTTACGTTATGGGGTTTAAGATTTGTATCCTGTCTCCGCGATCCTTTTGTTTGCTGGCTGACAATAGAGTGGCTAAAAATGTTCGGTGAATGGATATATAATGGCTCTTCTCATTTGTCGACCAATCAGAGGCGGCTTCTACATTGGCGTATCTCCATCTATCCCTCTGGCCCGGAGAGTCTTCGACTCCGAACCCGTGGGACAACGCAATAGAGGACGCCCGCGTTTAACGTGACGCACTCAGGTGGAGAAGGACCTCAACCGACTTGGCGTGCGACACTGGAGACAGCCAGAGACCGTGCTAGCTGCAGAGGCTTGTTGTTCTCGACGACACATATTAACACATCAACTTCCTACTCAGTGACTCTAACCGCATTTTTCACTGCGGGACCTTTCACTCTTGGGAGAACAATAGCCCCCAAGCGTAGAAGTTCTTGTCTGTTGTGTGTTGGTTTTTGGAGAAAAATAGCAGCAGAAGACAGGCGATAGTTCTGTAAAAAATTAAAGTTTGTTGAAGGAAAAAATGTATCGGCTTTCCCAATAAGGACAGCTTTTTTAAAATTAAAACGAAAAACAATTGAGCTACAGTGGTCGACTCATTAAATGCGATTTTCGATGACTCGGCCACTTTCTTCCAAGGTAACGGCTGCTATCCCTCGTTCAATTTTGGTTCTGAGCTCCTCGAACGACTCCGGGTTGTTGGCATAGGCCAATGATGAGGAAAAGCCGTCTAGATGGTGTTAAATCACACGAATTATGCAGCCGATCGACAGAACCACTTTTCGTATACAACACGATCATCGAATGGAGTTAGCAATATGTGGATTGTTACACCCGCATCCCTTCTCATTGAAACCACATACATATGTATAATTACTAGTCAGTCTAGTCAGTGCAATTGACCAAAGAAATAACGTTTCAACTGGCATTTTTCATGGACTGCAATACGAGGGCCCATCATTTATAAAAAAGAAGAGTCCTCGATTTTAGAACCTATGGAGCGTCCTAAGCAACAGAGGACGCCCGGGTTTAAGGTGATGCACCTAGGTGGAGAAGTATCTCAATCAACTTAGCGTGCGGCACTGGAGACAACTATTCAGAGACCGTGCTAGCTGGGGCGGCTTGTTGGTTGATGCCCAAGTTCACCCCGGACTGTAACGCCGAATGAAGAGGAAGAAGAAGAAGTAGTGTCTCTTGATAAACGGGGTTCATAAAGTATATTCTGCGTGTGGTTCATCACTGAATATGACATCCGCTTCCAACAATCCTATAGTCAAATCGGAGAACGTACGTCGCTTCCATCGAGTGGCTTTCATTCTCGGGTTAACTTGATCTTGTAAGGTTGGTGGCCAGGATCCTTTCTCAAATTTTGCCATAATATGGCCAACTCTTCAGAAGGCTTCATCACCGGCAGCAATATTCTCAGCACTTCGAGCTAACCTTGTCTTGTTGGCACAACAAACAGCGAAACTTTAGATCCACAATTTTTGTTTGAGTGGTGTAGGTACTCTTGGTTAATAAAACAGAAAGAAAACCGGTTTGTTGTCCTTCCGTTGGATTTGCAATTCAAAATATCAGTTTCTCTGATTAGGAAGAGCTCCGTCATGCGAAACAGTGGACATCACGATCAACATCATTGTCATATTTTTGCTTCATCAGAGAGCAGGGATAAAGTGCGTGTGAGATGAGATCTCTCCACCTCATTGGCACCTCTGCCATCGACTCTAACTCATCAGAACCGATGTGGCATTGAATAAATGACCTCCCTTGCAGATTGCTCGTGTGTTCAAGGACACTTAAGACACATTTCCGCTTGCGTCTGAACTTTGACAAGCACCAGACCGCAGATCTGTTTTCCATGATATTGCGCTTCATCTACTCAAGAGAAATGATTTTCTCTGATTCACAGTGTGCTTGACGTCTGCAAAAGTTGATGAATCAACTCCTTTCTTCCGCACATGCCTTGACGTCATCTGAAGTGTATTGTCCGTCTGAGTGGATGTTCGCATCTAAGACGCCGTACATCTTCAAGTGAACGCCATAGTTTTCTGGCAGGCAGTTGAAGAAGTCAAGCCATTCAAAGCAGAACACCCAAGTTCGCCGGAAACTGCGGCAGGCATCTGCTTGTCAGCTTGACTTTGCTGACAAAATCAAAAGGCCCGACTAGTGGGTTCCTGGAAAACCCAACGGATGGCGCTTATGCTTAGATTTCCTGGAAGACTCATCTGCCGTATGTTTGATGAGCCATAAATCCCGCCATCGGCCCAGAAGCGGTGCGAAAGAACGAGAAAAACCGCAAAATAAACACAACTAAAAATACTAGATAATGAAACTTAAGATTCGCTCTCCGGCGCACTCCAGAGCTGTTGGGCGCTGACGCAAGAGAGATGGGTTACTATAAACTTCATTACCTTTCCGTCATGTTGCGGTGTGAGGCGTTGAAGCGTCGAACGCACATTTGCTCGATGCTTCTTCATTGCGAGTGGTTATTGTTTTGCTTTCCAGTCATTCAGTAACGTTTTATTGTGTTTACACTCATCGACGTTGATTCAATGCGTATCAAAGAAAGAGGCTGTAAAAGATTCTTCCCAGTTGTGCGCGAGACTGCTGTTGTTTTAAGTTTCTGGGCACTAGGATGGGCGTCCTGTACGCGCGTCACCAGCGGCCCGTTAAAGAGTGGTGTGCGAGTGTATTTAGGCGCTTAGCCAAGTGGTCAACACTCAACAGTGACGTCGATCAAGGAATTCCCAGCGAAATCGATTGAGTTGAGTGGGAGCGCGGGAGTTTGCCGAAGGCAACGTGGAACGACGTTTGATTGTTTAACAAAAATAAAATGGTTTGAGTTGAAGAAGTTAAAGAAGCAAAATTGCGATAGCGAATTTCATAGAGCGGCTGAAAGATTTAGAGCAGCCGTTTTCTGAAAGTAGATATTCGCTCTGGCGAAAATCGCGTCCTGACGTCATGCTGTACGCTTCCTCCGGACACTTGCGACGTGCCCTGAAATGAGGAAGCATTGCGATTTAATTCTATTTAAAGCCACACGTTTCGAGAAAGAAAAGGAGAAAGTATGAAGTAGATGGTGACACAAATTGAATGATATTTGCTCGTTTACTTGTCACTTGCGTCGTTCTGTCGCGAAAAGAAAAGGATGGTTGAATTTGAATTAATCGTTCCACTGGCCGAATTGCAGTTAACTGACTTGTTTTATGACAGGTGATGTCTAATGAGCATGTCATCCCAACGAATAAAATGCGGTGTTTCGAAGAATGTTATGGTAAAATGAACTGCTCTCTTACTTTAGCTTGAAAGTGTTTAGTGCTGTGACCATTTGCGTAAAAATTTAACTGCATAATTTTATTTTAAAGTTATGCTTTCATCTTTTTTTTGCCTACTAGGCACACACGTAAGGAGAATGGGAACGCCCTACAATGACCTTTGTAGGAGCTGTAGAAACGAAGAGGAAGAAGAACTATACTTCACTACCTCGGCACCTGCCCCCCAGCACTTGCAAGGACAAGGAAAACAATGCTGGGCAGCTATTCATTCAATAGCCTTGAGGAAATGTCTGGCATTAACATTCAGGACATAGCAAAATCTATAAAAAATACTAATTGACATCATCCAGGTTATGCCACTAGCATACCAGTAGTTATCTTCAGGTTTTCTTATACCCAAAGAGGAACTGGCACGTCGATTAGTGATATCACAATGGTTCCAATCAGGTTCTAAATGGACTAGAACTGCTTCAGTTGTGGCAATCACATTAACCTAACCTAACCTTACCTATGCCTTCATCGATATCTTATACTTCTACTATCTTTTCGACTCGTAGTCACTCCCACAAATCTAAGTTGAGGCTAGAGCAAGGGTTACAGGCTGATGTCGAAGAAACTATTTGTATTTATTTACTTCTTGTCCAAAAAACTGCTCCGATGAACTATGAGATAAGGAAATCAATACCAATATTCTAAGAGTGTTCTTATAGGAGTTTCTTCAAACTCATCCAAAGCGCCTCACGAATAATTTGGGAGAGGCAATGGAGAGTTGAGTTGAGGTAACTTGATCAGAGATATGAGGAAAACTTGCTCAAATGTCTGTTTGTTTGTTCGTCCTTTATGGACTCTTAAATGGTAAGAGATAGAGCAATGATGTACTTGGTAACTTTCGTCAGAATTCAGTGAAAAAGGTTTTGGTACCCAACTTTTATTTTTCCACAATTATATTGATGGGACACATAATTGATGAGTGACAATCGGAAATGACTAGCAGCACCCGCCGGATACAACTATTATTATATAAAACTAAGTTGGCATTTTGTTTGTCTGCGTATAACTCACGTAATTTTCAACCCATTCACTTAGTTTTTCTTTTAAACTATTCAGAAACACAATGAGAAGGACATAGGCGTTTTTTTGAAATTGACAGTTTTTTTGACATTGACAGAATCTTTATACAGAGATGCCCAACTTGTTCCCAACGTGTTCATAATGCAAATTGGCCAATCAGAGGACGGCATTTATGTTATTTCGTGAATAACCGTCAAAAAGGCACTCAAATTCGTCGATGGGGCCATAAGCTGTGAAGTCGGCTATCTCTGTAATACTTCGTTTCTGATTTTTATACGAGAAAATCCAAAACGTGTTTCTATGGGCACATGTAATTAAGGTGAAGACGTTTAAATTTCACGTATGATATCAATGGACATGCCATTCGAATTGAATCGTTAACTGTTTCTTGTCCGAGTAACTTTTGCAATATCTGGCAATAAAGTTCAGAGACAGTAGCCGTGTTTTTTTTTTTTCAAAAATCTGTATTTAATGAAGTTGGATTTTGCACGTACATAAATCACATACAACAACCTGCTTATAACTGCGTTTAATATCGGCAGTGAAAAGTGGTTGCCGATAAAAATTCGACTTCGACTTTTTTTTTCATACATTTTGACATGAATTTCGAACAAATAATTTTTTTTTCATATATTGTGACATATATAAATCAAAGCCACTGCGAATCGTTTTTCTGAATCTCACTTCACTTCACTGTCTTTGATAGCGTGTGATTTGAAGTTGGAAAATAATTGTTTCTCACATAGACAATTCCATATAGCCTATCCACGTGTAGGGAAATAATCTGATTTGTTGATAATGCTTATCACAGAGCCGAACTATAAATTAATTTTAGAGGAAAAAAAACTTTTTCTAATTTATCAAATAAACAAAGGAAACATCTAGGGAAGCGGACGGACTAACGCTAGTAAATAATAATACTGGTCCACAAAATATAGATTATTACTTTCAGTGAACAGACCGCACTTGAGAGATATGGTGTCAGCATTAGCTATTTGCACGACATGAGCCATAACTGTGACGGTGTTACTGACACAGTGGTTTACCACTTGCTTATGTACGACTGAATGGCGCAGTCGGTTAAGTGCCTACTCTTAGTTAGTTTTAATCCTAGTTACAGCAAAGTTAATAGGCTTTTATCCAGTTTTCAAATCTGGTCCAGTCACCACATGCGCGTTGGGATCAAATTAAAATCACTATCATTGGAGTGGAAGGAGAGTGGGTCGCCGTGGCGTAGTGAATAAGTGCGTCGACTCCTACTTAGAGGGTGCCAGGTTCGATATCCGAATTTACCACACTTCATAATTCACGGCCCCGCCTCTTTCCAGTCACTGACAATGCTCAAAGAGTATTCCTGTCTAGAAATAGAAAAAAATAGCACGCACAACACGAGTGGTTGCTGAGAAGCTAGGCCTTGGTCCGCCTCGGACTGTCACGCCACCCATATTTTTATATTATTATAATAATTGGAGTGGTCAATCAGTGGCTGACAATATAAGCGAACCTACACTTGATAATTGTAAAGTTCTCTTGTTGGTTGTTGCTAAAGGAAATGTTAACCTAGAAATTAAGCAAGGAGATAATAAATTTCTTTAACTTCTTTCTTGATTCCTCGACAAAAAACAAAACATGGATGTTGAGTGAAAGTTGAGTGAAGTTCGCAAAATATCGCCATCGATGATAGCAAAAGAAACTATTAATTAATAGCATTTCGTAGAAAGGCCACTGATCAATTCTTGGTTAAGTCTGACAAGAATATTTAATTTTTCGATATTGTCACAGATATATTATTTGTAACCTTAGCAAATAATGTTAAAAGGCATTTATCAGCAAACGTGATGTGTTGACAACAAAACACCAATGTGTTGACAACGCCTCACAAGAGATATGTCTAACAAAGGAATAAAGGCTCTATCATGTACGACAATGGATGTAAAGATGATAGATAAGAGCCACGTTGTTGTAACTGTCTCATTGTCAAGCCAGTCGAAGTTGAGTAGTCTCACTGTGAAAGTTAAATAAAGTGAATTTAAAAAAAAAACTGAAGCTTTAAACGTATTTTATTGATAAATGTGTAATATATTTACAGGAGTAACTAAACTAGATGCAGAATGCTTTGAGTTTCTTAGTATTTTATATATTCTTTCATTTGTGGTTTTTGAGGATATATCTGTGCAGTTTTTCACCCTTTTAGTCGAAATTATATAAATTCATTCTAAAACATTGATCTTTATAAACATCGAGTTTCGAGTTCGATTAATATCGGTCATCGATGTTCAGCCAACGATGTTGATATGATGATCGATGTTTTGCCAACATCGCACATCCCTAGTGTGAACTGTCTACTGGCTAACATAGCTCTGCGTTATTGTGTGTCGAATTGCTATGTGACATTGTGATCAATGTGTTCCAGGACATGTGCATGAGGTTCTTTAAACATAATAACCGTTAAATTTCTTTCGAAACGTGGGACACTTCCCTCCAATGCAATTGACAAGATCTGTCAAATTGTATAAGCCATTAACGAAAACTGCAGCAAAATTGTATAAAATGTCTAGAATGCTGTAACAAGATGTCTACAATCGCGAACAAACTCCTCTTACTGGTGTCATAACCGCTAAGTGCTTTGACGATTACACCAGAGGAACAACAATCACTTTCAACGTTGATATTTTGTCACCTGTCCAGTGCTTCTAGGTGCAAGGAACTATTTCGTTAAAAGACAAACTCTTAAGGATCCACCATAATTGCTTTAAGTAAACTTAAGCTTGTGTCCAAACCCAATTCGAGTTCGAAACATATTATACAAAATTGAAGCACCTTTTATTTACGTACGTAAAGATCTATTGATTTCGCTCCTATTTAACCAAAAAGAATTGAACGAAACTTAACGAAACTAAGCGAAGTGCTTTTTATCAGTGTATTATGTACTGTGTATCATTTCTGTGTAAATAAATTAAATAACTTCACATACATTTAGCTCTTTTCGATATGTCAAGTGAGATTCGTTCACTTTCTCTTAAGGTTTTTACCAAAAATAATGTCTCTCTTGCTCCTTAAATTTTTTGACAACTATTTTTTTAACGTCTTCTTAAACCAAATTGATCAATCAGGTGAATAAGAATAATAATAATAATATGGGTGGCGAGACAGTCCGAGGTGGACCAGGGCCTAGTTTCTCAGCAACCACTCGTGTTGTGCGTGCTACTGTTCTTTCACGAGTAGAAGAGACCTCCAGTTTAATGGCTTTTAAGCTAAGCTTTTTATAGACAGGAATAGCATTGTCAGTGACTCGAAGTCATCAGGTGTTCGAGTCAATCAGGTGAATATCCGTTAAATATTCATGAATATCTATCACAAAAGCGCTCAAATTCCTCGATAACCTTCAAAAATGCATGAATATCTGTCATAAAAGCACTTAAATTCGATGGACTAGCGGGCAATCAGCTGTGTCGGCTATCTCTGGAATACTTCACTTCTGGTTGTGACAGATCTGCCTGCCCGTTCATGTTTTTGAATCAGTTTCTAGTTTGAGAAGTCCTAAATTGCAAATTGGTTTTTATCCGCTTTTTACTGTTTATTAACATGACTGGGTAAACATCTGTATTTGATTAAAACTATTTATATATTTCAATAGTTCTGCAGATATTCGTGGGATAGCTAATCACTTGTTAATTTAGAAGGTCTACGAAACTCAGAATACAATCAACATTAATTCCAAACCAGACATTGATTGTAAGTCTTGCATTTGACATTTGAATGTGTTCCCAAATCCACGGGGATCCGCAGATTGTTTAACATAAACAGCCACTCTTTACTTGTATGATAAAAATATATAAAACATCCCACCACTCCCCATTGGGGCATACATCGACATCCCAGCACGAGGATTTCCTTGCCGCTGTCAACTATTTCATTCAACATACTCATCTCCCCACATTGCCTTCCCTGCTGGTCAGCAGTTGTTCCCTGTGGTTATCGGCGTTGACACACAAAGAAAACTCATATTATAAGTCAATTATGCTGTTTTCTGCCTCCACGTGCGTGTCCTCCTCTGGGAAACCAGTCGGTTTTTCATTAGTTGGGGCGAATGGAATGGTTTTTGTTCCCTCAATCTCTCCATCGGCCGTAGTTAATTGAAAACGTGTTCATTATATTGAATGCCGAAAGACTCTCCACGCCAATAGAAAATATCCTCCCATTGTTCCCACCCACCCCGCCCGCCTCTCAGCAACCCTTGAGTTATCTGCAGTTGATCCATTCTCGAGCAGCATCCACAATTCATCCTGTCGAAGTATTGTCGTAAAAGGTCAAACTTTCGATAACTCTCGATAAATATCCCAGCAATAATCGTTCGCAGACTTCGTCACTTCGCTTGTATTCTCTTTTCTGCTGCTGCTGCTCTTTGAATGGCCTTCCGTTGAATAAGATTTATAATCCGTTATCGTGAAACAAGAAAACTTTTTAATGGCCCGAAAATTGATTTTGTTTCATTGATACTTGCTCACCCGCAACCGCCCACTTCCACTCGGACGCCTGCTGCCCGCCGCCGACAGCGAGGAGAACCCATTTGATTGTCAAATTTACGACAATGACTTCTGACAATACCATCACCATTAAACTGCCTCAGGATCCATTCCCTGCGTGGGGGCCACCCTCTGGCGACCCTCATGAGGGTGCGCTGGCGGCGTCGGCGACTCGGCGAATAAACAACGCCCAGGGAACAGACTCTGTCACTAGCGGAGGACAAATGCCTTTTCAAATCCTGGCTACCTGTTTGAATAAGCGGGACAGTGGCGAAAAAATGTTTCATTGAAAAAGGCTCACAGACAAATGCGAGCAGAAACAGATATCGCATAGTGCTCCAGTGGATCTGGGCTTTTTGTTGCGTCTCTCTTCTGAAATGGATACATCCCCGGCTTACCCTCTACTAATTATTTACTGTTCGGGAAGCGCGAGCCAATTGAAATTATTCAACCCCAACTGGCACTGATTAATTCAAGGGAAGCGTATCTTTTCTGGATTTTTTTCCTTTCGTCCCAATTGGAATTCATCCCTTTTCCGGACGCTTGCAGCGGATGTAGGTGGAAGAGGGGGGTTGAATAGATATGTAAAGCAATTAGTAAGCTGCGAGTTTAAAGCGCCATTAAGTTGTATCCAGAATGCGATGTCAGACAAACTTCAAACGGGGCGCTGTCGGGGAAAAGGTTCCGATGGAAGCTATAAATTGAAGAGAATAACGAGGAGATGGCAAATGGGAAATGGAAATTCATTTGGCAATTTAAAGGATCATAAAACAAACACGAGGGTTGGGAGAATACAATTTCGCATGTATCCGATAATTCACAATGTCGGCGTACACACAATGCCGAAGGACGCGACAAAATGCGCAATCCTGACAGCTTCGGATGTCGGGATGCACAGCATTTGGGCGGAATCCTCTTCCTGACTAATGGAATGAAATTAATTCCGCTCCCGTTGCTCAGCAATTTAGTGATTTGAATTATTTATGTACAAGTGTGTGAGCGTGGGTGGGTGTGAGCGTCCTGTCTGACTATCATTAGGGTGTGTCATTTGGAGCTGGTGGGTGGGACGGATGCGAGATATGGATTAACTTCACACCTACTTAGGTTAAGGACCCTCCGCTTGGATATATGTGCGCAATTATTGGATGTAGCAGACTGAGTTTGCTGTACTCTCAAACTCAATTAATTTCTGGGGATCTTGTCTGTGCGGGATAATTACCCCCCAACCCTCGGCTCTGGCGGGACAAATGGGACAGATGTGTTTCTCTTTGCGAATGGACGTAAGTGGATGTGTTAGTGAAGATGTGACATGTTGTGTAAGGGAATTAGGATAAATTGTGACAAGACTTAATTTAATTGAATTGTTGAATGGAATTTGACGGAGGGCGGTGTGGGCCCTGAAGGAACATTTGTTTTGCGCCCTCGTTCTGTCCCAGTGTGGTGGTGGTGCGTGTAAGTAAGTGGCAACCTCATGGAATATAATTAAAATCCAATGATTTCTGTTGTTTAATGCGGGAGGAGGTCAACGAGAATCAGAGAACAGGTGGGTCCGAGAAGAGTCCCAGATGGAGCTGGATCACCAAACGAGGTGGAGTTTGTTGCATACTTCTAGATGCGATGTCGTTAAGTTTGAGTTTTCTATGTTCTTCTGTTGGCACTTTTTTTTAAGTTGTGACGTGTTATGGCTTTTCTTTTATTCAAGATTTTTGCAAAATTTGTTAGAAAAAATATTGGTGCATTGTTGTTTGATAAAGGAGATGTTCCTCTGTTGCCTATCTTGTGGCGTTTTTTGTTGAATTACGACGGAGAAGTGAGAGATTTGCTACCTTGTGCTTTGGATTGCCAAGTCGTTTATGGATTTCAAACAGTTAGATGAGTTGAGCTGGGTTTTCGAATGCAGTTAGACCTGACAGCTTGTAGTGTCATTCGGGTCACTTACTTATTAGGGGCAATGTAAATTTGGGATGAACATCAGATCATCAGACATAAAAACCATACAGAGTCTGAGCCTGAGCTGTATCTATCCTTGAGAGGCTGCTGCGAATCATCAAGGCCAAGCTGTCTGCAATGACTTAGAGTTTAAACCGCATTTTCGGCCATCTCTCCCTTCTGGAACCAGGAGGTTCCGATTCGATGACCTTCGCAGTTGGAGCATTGGTGAACATGCGGTTTTGATTTATGACTTCCAGACTACATCCATATTTTGGTACAACTCGTAGAGTTCGCGATTGTCTTCTTCTGCATTCACTTTGCGTGCACACAGGAGCATACATGTATGAACCAACAAGTCTTTCAACTAACACGATCTCTGGCTAGCTGCCTCCAGTGCCGCACGCCAAGTTGGTTAAGGTCCTTCTCCACCTGGGTGCGTCACTTTAAACGCGGGTGTCTTCTGTTGCTTAATCCTACGGGTTTGGAGTCGAAGCCTCTAAGGCCTGGAGCTGAGTTGTGGCGATGCTCTAAATCATCATGGGATCAGTAGACGACTGACAAAGCTCATCAATGTACAGTTCTTGGTTGAATCTTTTCCATAAACAGATTGATCTTCCTAAACCGCTGTTGAGATTGTCTCTGCCTCCGCGTTATAAAGCTGAACTGGGAAGACCGTGGTTTTATATAAAGTAAGCTTGGTCCTTCGGGAGATGGCTCTATTACACAATTATACTGATGTTGATGGAGCCAAGATAGATGAAATGCTTAGCTATCATGAAGTTATAGCTGTCAACCTTAACCAACCAACAACCCCCAACTGAGAGGCCAGTCCTTATTCCTTAAATCTCGGGTGTATCTGGTGTCGACAACCTCGCTGAGGCTGTGAGCTCCGCCGTTGATCCTAAGGCTATAGGACTCTTCCATCGCCAGGCCCTATTCTCTGACTCTCGGGCTAAGCGCTGCCGTCTCTATTCCAAACCCGCGGCCTGGCCTTAGAAAAACCTTCTACACCTGAGCTCTGAATATATCAAAGTAGCTCTAGAAGGACAGCGCACCGTTTAACTCCTGCTGACTGGAGTTTCGCATGCCGTCGTTGACCAGACAGTTCTCCAGCACTTCCGCCGCCATCCATAAAGAGATGAGTCCTGGTACAGACTCACTCTCCCTCCTTTGTCCTTTGCAACAGCCAACAACGTCCCATTGGTATTGGATACCCTATCTTAAATCGAAGTTCGTTGATCGATGATAAGTGCAGACGCCTGTGCCTACACGAGACCGCCATGATATCCATGGCGTGTGTGATCGATACCGATATATCACATTGGGTCGTAGGTGATGACCATTGATCATGGCATCAACCACCATATGACTCATATTCGATGGGTTCAAAGATTGAAGCTGCTAGGAACGATCAGGGTGTGCTCTGCGGCATATCAATTGGGAGGTTTTTAAAGCTTGTTATAGCTCGTGCCTCTTGTTGGTTTGTTAACCAGAGTCCTAGGAGAAAATAATTCGCCTTCATCTCACATTTCTCATTCTTTAAATTATTCAATATTTGGAAAAGTTCCACTTTTCGAACTTCCCCACATTTATTACATCATTCCGTGGGTATAAAGATCCTTTATGAGTCAAAGTTTATTGACACACCCCGTGGCCCCGGTTCAAGTGAAGTCGTTCGCACTCAACAAGAAGCATTCCTTTGCACATTCCCTCCCTCCCGTGAGAAGTGGAATGTTTATGCGGAAAAAGAACGCCCTTTCTTGGTGAACTCACCCATTCGCGATGGAATTGAGCATCGCCTGCTTTCACTTTTCACTGGGTTGGCTCAAAAAGAGAAGAATAAACCTTAAAAAGCAACGTATTGTCACGGCGAAATGTGCATTAAATATTAACCGACGTTTCTGAAGCTTAAACACAAACATCCTTGTATCGCAATTTAAATGCCATAAAGGCCAACAGCCCTCGTATGACGACAAAGTAAGTGGAACGGTCCTCCGGCTCGGGGAGTAGTCATCCTCTGCCACATGCCTGCGACCGTCGGGGTCGTCCTCAACAACAAGCTGGTGTTGTAATTTATGCCAGTGCTGATGTTCTCCTACATAATTAATTCCTTTTCCTCAGTTCGAGAGTACACCCTTAGCGGCGTCCTCTCCTCAGCTCCGGCCATAGCGCGACTCGTGCAACCAACCGCCAACTCACTGCAAACGTGTGAATATTTAATGCGAAATTGAAATACACATTCCAAATGAATACATACCGCGAATAGACGCTAAATTATGAGCATTTCCCTCGCCGCCGCGTCGCCCTTTCCGTACGCATCCTTCGTAAATATTCGGGGTGACCTTTTCGCTTCCGAGCCACAGTAGCTGCCCGCAGCACTCTCAATTAAACAACTGCTGCAGGGCCTGCGAAATGTATTCATGTAACTTTGTTGCTCAGATCTTTGGGAGAAGGCAAAAGTTTAAATTGTTTCGTCAAGCATCGAGCCACCCACACGAGGGGAGGGCTTCCATTCGAAATCACATGTCACCAGATTCGCACGAGGCATGGCCCGGTTTACGGCAAAAATAAACCACCATCTTCACCATCGTCGACGTCGTCGTCGTCATCGTGGTTTATGTGAATGCACACAGCCCCGTCGACCACTCGGGCTGGGTGTGAATTTGATTTGGCCAAATGGTTAATTCATATCGTCACTACTTGCGCTGACGGTATGGCCAGCGCGGCGGCTACTGGCACTTGGACCAAGAGCACAACGAACCTCGCCTCTGTTTGTGCTCGCACGGCATGAGATGAGACGAAAACGAAAGCCGCCGAGTGTGAGTGCGAGTGAGGTGGCAGTGCACGGACCGCAGGGCAGGTTGCCAGAAAAAGTGTGTCTCTATGACGTCAAGTGGCTATGAATAGCCCGCGATGTCAAAATCTAAGAATACAATACAACCAGCACCGCGACGTGACACCGCGAAGGGGTCTGCTTCTGAACAGAAGGTGAATCTCTAGAGGTGGCCAATGGCATGGTTGATGAGGTGTTAGCGCTGTTTGTGTCTCAACGCTGTTTTTTTGTTCTTCTTTTGCGTTTATAGCCGCTGGGGTTATATAAAGCGGCCTCTTAATGGGGGGCGGACGATCTTTCGGAGTCAAGAGGTTGTGGGGTCTTGCTGCACATCACGCATCTGGAAATTCAAGGTAGATGCTATAGTTTTTTGTTTTGGCTTTCGGAAGCGTGTTTCACAATTCGGAGGCGTGAAATGAGCAACGACGTACGTGCAAAACACGGGAGGGCCGCTCAGCTTTTCCGTCTTACGTTTGTTCGACTCCGAAAGCGACGAGATGTTTTTCAATTTGCGCTTCAAAATGTATTGGCACTTATTAAATCCGCCAAAATGTCGCTATTGACGGCTGTATGTTACACTTCGAATGCGATTGGTATGTGACGTATGTCATCAGGGAAAATTATAGTTTTTCCGCTACGAGCGATGTCGGTGCTGATCTGTTTTGAGAAAACGTCGATTGTGTTGCTTTTTGAAATGCATGTTAAGTGATTGACTCTGAAGTGTTGTCAAATGAATACGCGGACGTAAGATCCGTGTCCGTGAAATTTGGGTTACATTCAGACTCTGTGTGAAGATGGGGACTAACATCTGTCTGAGCGAACGGCTCTTAACGTAGTCTCCTAGAGCATATAGGTTTGCATGTCTTCTGCATTCATTCGTGATTGAATAGCAAAAGGCTCAATCTTAAGCTTAAATTCGTAATAGGCTTCCCTTCATTTTCGATAACTTAATCCATAAACCCTACCCCTTCCCATCCATCTCTTAGGTCCAGAAAAGAAAGCTTCTAGAGTCTAGATGACCCGGAAGATGATATGTATCCGAGTGCACTGCACGCATAATTATTCAAGGATATTTTTTTACCTTGAACGATGCCACCCTCAGTGTCGAGGTTTAATAAATATACCCGACGAATTCATAGTTTCCGCATCGCGCTGGACCTAAAGGTAGGATCAAACAGTTAAACTGTCACCATCAGGTGTGTGGAACATTTGGTGGTGAGTTCGAAGAAAGTTGGTCACGCACTTTACATAGTCCTCCTTAAGAGCTGAATTCACTGGATTCTAGTTAAGCTCATATTTTATACTAGCTGTCACTCCCCCCTTCCTCTTGCTCTTATTCTCTTTCTGTTCAGCTTGGTGTCGCGTTCTTAATCGTTTTGATCGCCTCGCTACTTTAGAATGTTTTAAATTGTAATTAATATAGAAATTGTAATTCTTAACGCACAACAAATTCGTTAAAATTTCCTTTATAAACGCAAAAGAATTTTTCCAATCACGCGGTAAGCCTGTGGAAAGGGGAAATAAACAAACTCTACAGCTTTGAATATTAGTATAGATTGTCATAAATCAATTTGCGTACTGAGCGACAATCCGATGGGAACCCGGGTCTCAACCAGCAAGAGTGCAGTATCTAGCTGAGGCCATGACCTAGAATTCCCTATTGCAACTATCTTCTTATTCATCTGAGTCTCTGAGATGCTCCAGTGACACGCATGATCTATTAAAGCCATCGAGGGTAAAGACAGGCTAGTCGATCCGATTCCGCAATTGACTCGAACTCTTGTAGAGGAGTCCGACAAGTGGTTGCCTTCCTAATGGAATCGCATAGCAGACACGCGTTGGAAGTCGTCTTCGTCCTTATCAGGGCAATATCATGCGCATGAACTCTATTCTCTGTAGATGCTGCAATGTCTTCTCAAGACCTATGACAAAACTCACCCGTGCCAAAAGACCTTTTCGACACTGAATGTCTTAGTGATTTCCACCTTCAATTGTCACAACAGAGCAACCACGCACACTGTTGTATGCTGGCTTGGAAGGGAATATCGATCTACGTTTTGCAAGATAATGACATTAACCCTTAGCGTCAGAGAAGATCGACGTTAAGGGGAAAATTTATCTTTTCCTGTGCGTCAGGTAAATGATACTGACAATCCATTGCACCTTGAAAAATCGCCAATATATTGAAAACGGTGCGTCTGAACCTTCCTTCTGGACATTGATAGATGATCTATTGACGCGTCTTTCCATATCGCTTGGCATGCTTCCACTGATCATATCTTACAGCTGAGTTGGTTCACGCGACTAAGAAGATCACCCCGCGGCTATAAAGTCTTTACTGGGGAGCTCCTCAGCACCTGGAATTTAGTGTCGATCGGAGGGATAGACTTCGCCGTCGATCATGGTCCAGATTAAGTGGAATGGGCCTTCGTCGCCTTTTAACAGTCTGTAGAAATGATTTTTCAAAATCGCTGGGTGACACAAATTCGACTTCTCTCGGCCAAATCAACAAGACTTCACTTCCCCCAGAAAAACAAAAATCAAATCGCGTCCAACAGAAATCATCTCAAATGTTGAGTCCTCCAAACGAAGGTCCGCTGACTCATCTGCATGCATTGCGATGCTCTAGATTCGGTGCGTAAGGCGCACCATAAACTTCCCATGAGCCGATCCAAACTACGAGTGTAGATGTCTTTTCCGATCCGACCATGAGGCACCAATTAAAATTCACAAATAAATGCAAACCCAAAAATTATAGCCACCAGCTGTAGGGGCTGTGTCATAGTCAAGCATTTTTAAGCCTAGCACACGAGAGAGCACAAAGGAATGGTCACGTACTGTGTGCAGCGATAAACCGCCGCACTATGTGTAGTTCCAAGGAAAGTTTTGGCAGCCGCACGCGAGGGGGTGTGAATACCAGACGGCTGTTCATCGATCACATAACAATAAGACGAAAGCGATTCATGCAAATGATAAACAGAGTCATTAAAATCACGTCCATATACTTAAAACGATGTTTATTTTCAGCTCAAGCGATGTTTATTCGGAGAGTGTGAGCATCACTTCGGGACATGCTGTGTGCTTGTGGCTGCGCTTGCCAATCGTAGCCATCATTGTCGTCGGCATCGCCATTTCGCAGCAGCGCGCCAGAACCAGTGGCGACGGCATCTCTTGTGTCTTGTGTCTGCCGCCGCGCATCACCGATGCGGGCAAAAACAAGGCAACAACGGGCGCAAGAGTACAGACATTGTATAAGCGGGTTGATCCACTTATTTGACATCTTGACAGAGGCGATGCACTCACTGGCGAATGCAGAGATGTCACATATGCATGCGAGATTCAATTCACACTTTGTCAACCGCTATAAAATTTATGTAGGTCTGCATCTACGCAATTATTATCCTTGGGGCGACAACGGCGTTTAAGAAAGTCCCATTCCTTTGCCAAATCGCTTGGCTCTCGCTCAGGGTGGCTAAGAATGTGTGAGTGTGTGTGAATGTGTGTGCTTGCCAGTGGGTCGGTTCGGTTGGTAGCGAAACTAGAGTAATTGCGTAAATAACATCAACTTGGACGGGGGTAATTGGTAATTGCTGCTAAGGACGAGTTTGAAGGCTGTCATAACAAGCTGCTAGTGAGTGAGTGATTTCTTGGATCGTTACGACGAAGTTCAAGAGCTGCAAAGGAATGCAAGAAGATAATTTGCACTTGTCGAGGCTTGTCGCTAATTAGGAAGATTGATTCGATTTCTTTGACAATTTGCATTGATCGCTGTTGGACTTGAGGCGACCCAAATTATCGATGGAACTTACATTTTTAATTTAAGAGAGCGCAAGAATAAGGGAAAGGACTCCCCTTCATCATATTTCTTCACCTTCGCCGCTTAGACAGCTTTAACAGATTACTGAATCAATCTGAAGTAATGCAGTTAAGACGTTGTAAGAACACATCTGCGTGCCGGGAATAGAGTTGGGTCTTTACGCACCTACCTCTGTGGCAGGCTTTACACCTGAAGTAGCCTAAAGCCTGACTTTTCCACCAAACGCTCGGATTATACACATATTCTACCCCGACTCTGAAGCTGAACTGTAGAGTTTGAGATGGTAAAGGCGACAGGTCCACATTTTGCGTGATCATTGTCAGCGCCTGAAAGTAGGCTATGCTTTGAAAATGGTAGTTGATTTCTCTGGGATCGAACCATAGACCTTCAGCGTGGGGGCCTTTATTGTACTTTCAGTGGCGCTACAGTCGGTAGCTATATCGTCGGTGCTTGTGCAGTGGAAATGATAGTTGGTGTCTTCGAGATCGAAACATGGGCCACCTTCTACTTTCTTCTACTTTAAGCTGCGCTACAGTTGGTGTGGACATTTTCGGCGACTGAAAAGAAGTTGTGCAGTGGAAATGGTATTTGGTGTGTCGGGAATCGAAAGCCGGATATTCAGGATAGGGACCTTTCTTTTACTTTGATTGGCGTTACTGTCGTAGTGGACCTAGATCTGAACCAAAAACCTTGATTTCCTCGTCTACTTGTGCGTGCAATCTTAGAAGGGGATGTTCTCTGTTGTCTTATCGAAGACTCTTCGTTCCGCATGTCCTCCACGTGACCCTGTCATCTTAGGCGTTGCATCCAGAGACGGTCATGTCACTCTACAGCCCGCACAAGTAGTGGAATCTTCTCCTCCGAAGACTTAAACCTTATCGACGAGAACACCGACTTTTTCATTCCTTGCTGGAATTGTCCTTGACACTGGGCCGTAGAGTCTTCTACTGATCTCTTCTCATGCCAGTACGGCGTCGATTCTTTAGAATCCTTCAAGGACACGAAGCAATCGAGTATTGTCTAGGGAGTACCATAAAACAATAGTCCCTCACTTCTTGCTACCATGAGTTGATGCGTTATTCCAAAAGCCCTGCCTCTGATGGGGCGATGCAGCGGCATGATACATTCACTTTAATGGAAACACCGATCTCTGTGGCTGTGGGGAAATAAGTTTATTTAAGTGTTTCAATTGAAGCACTCAGTCCGGGGCGCCCCGGACGTTCAATAAACTCCTTGTGTGGCCACCTGGCTTCCATTGTACCCACCAGCCTCAGTTGCAACCGCTCACCACGGATACCAACTACCAGTTCCTATAGCCATAAAAAGCAACGAGCCAGCACCGGCAACCGGCCAGTGAATCAGTCCTCGATTTGAACTCACTTGATCCCCGTGCAATGAAAGTTATCTCTCATCGGCTAAAAATACCATAACAGCCGCGTCTGAAACTTAATTACCACTAAAGCAAGAGGCAGATGCGACGAGCCGAGTCGACTCCATGACGTATTGCTTTCTTCCGGGTTGCTTCGCCGTGCGTAATGCGATTCAAATGAATTTCTAAATTAAACACAACATTCCCTCGTCCTTCCATCCGCACCGACCGACCATCGGCGACGGTGCACAGCACAGAGACCGCCTGCCTTAGTAGCCAAATAGAATGCAATCGAAAGTGTATTGCCAACCGACGCACTGCATCAATTCATTTCGTCTAAGTATAGCTGCTCTTCCAAATGCGCCTGTGGCGGTGGCGAAGACGGCCAGCAGCACACAAAACGGTCGTTTCGAAGGTTCCCCGATGCGGTGAAAGTGAAAGACCTTCTTAGAATTTCTATGACGTCAATCGGATCTATTAACGCATACAAGCTGTTCATAGTTCATCGTGCCAAGATCTTTAATGCCCTTCTTGATGTTCGTGCACTGTGCTATGGCGGCTCTCTCTCTCTCTGTCTATTGCCTGCACCAGCAGCCGTTGCTAATCCGAAAGCAATCCAAAGATCAAGCCCCGAACAGAAAAAACAGCAAGAAATAAAGCCAATATTTTAAAAATAATTCGCGCCATTTGGTGGCATGTTCTAAAAATAGCGCCATCTGTTGCATGCAGCACGCAGAGCTGAGCATTGTACTTAAATTAAACCGCAGTTCGAAATGAAATTAGCCGGAGTGGGGGTAAATTTAGACACGCTAACTTGAGGTGGCGAAACGTGCAGCAACGAAACTGTCACAAAGGCACCATGGTTCCCAGAATCGAACGAGCGACATGGTGTGCACCGTCGTTATTTAATTCGATTCGAGTGCGTATCATTCTGCTCCTTCGCCGGCCTTATGTGACGGCCTGCGCTGCCCGTCCCCTCACGCAGTGATGGATCCAACAAAAGATGTAGCGCAAATAATGCTCGAAAATAGACCGCACCGCGCGTATGTTTATTTCGGAACACATTCGACGAGTTACACCTTATTGTTGTGCAGTTGTTGTAGACTGCGCTGTCTGTGGGGGCTTACGGTGGCGGGGCGGCAGCCCGATTTTGATGGTAAACAGTGGAGGTGCGAATTGTTGTCGATTTTATTTACGGTCCTGTTGGTGATAATTCTCGCTCGTTGCCTCGGGATTTGAATGAATCATTTGGATGATTTTCCTGTTTCTTTTTATTTCGTCGGACTTTTATTTACACGTTTCGATTTAGACACCCGACACATTAAACTGCGGCAGAATATAGCTCGCGGTCTAATATTGTATTGATCGTGGATCTATTTTCTCCGCAGCAATTAAGACGAACGCAATTAGTTGGGTGTTTAGTCATTTACCGCGAACTAACCTACGCAACTGCTGGTTGCGTTATGAATTTGATTCAATTAATGCCGTGGGTGGTGATCGATATCACGAGAAACATTGACATCAATAGGGCGTCACGTACTACGTAGGATGCGTAGTTCCGCAGAAGAGGAGAGGCTCTGCCCCAATTCGTGACGACCCACATAATGATTTTATGACGGGCCGAGTGATAAGATCATTTATTGTTTCATCCCAGCTGACAGGATATATCTTCGGCTGAGTGCTAGAAAAATAAATTGCGGCTGTCTGGATGTGTCAAATGTGCTCCCTAATGTTGGCCCGGTGTCGATGTGCTTCGTCGCGGTGAGACACCTCTCGATCTCTGTGAGAAGGTGTGAGGAGACTTTTATTGGATGTCAGGTCTCTAATTATGCTCTTACGCCTCAATCCACTTAAATCTTTCATTCTTGGGCATCCGCTGTATCCCGAGTCCTATCCCAAGACATTCTTTATTCTAGAATGCCACAAGAACATTGTATCTTTTCTCAGTCTCTTTGTCATGACCTTGTTTCTTCTTCATAGAATGAGAGGGCAAAGTCCAATTTGACAAATTTGTAGGATGCGTGCGTCAGATGTAGTTCACATCATGAGGGCGTTAGGTTAAATAAGGGGGCTGCGTGCATTCACCAGCACGCCTAGACCATATTGGTCCACCCTTAGTCAGACTACTACCGTTGATTGACTCCACCGGTGATAGTGTCTTTAATTTAATCCCAACGGAAAATGGTGACTGGACCAGATTTGAAAACCGGATAAAATCGTATAAACTTTGCTTTCTCTGGAATTCGAACTGGGGACCCCGCTAACCAGGGGCAGGCACTCTACCAACTGATGCAAGCTGGCGCTAAAATTGCTAAGAGTATGTTTCCCTGACATCCTTGTTTCCTTCTGACTTCTGACACATAAGAACATTGGTTCGTGGGCTTTGACCAAAATGGAAAAATAGAGAAAATAGAGTAGAGAGAAACAGAAGGCAGGCATAAACAAGATCTATGTGGTCTCTAATGACTCGCATAGAATGGTAAACACGTGGTACACTAAATTCTTGAGTGGTACACTGAAACTTGAGCGTCCAACGTTCCGAAACAAGGTAGTAATTCAATAAATTGTCAACAAGATCCGCGATATTGAGTTGGACGATCGGCGGGCCATAGTTTGTGAGATAGGATAGAATGTCGTATAGTTTCAAATAATACAGTCAAGTTTCTTGAAACAGTTGACAAATCCTGGGTAATCGACTGCACACCAGAAATAAAATGACAAACGTGAAATTTGGCAGCAGAACGTTCTCCAAAGAGTTAAAATACGGCGCAACAACTGTCAGCAATAAGTAGGCACCATGGCTGTATAAGCTTTAGAGGGACATCATCTATTTTAAAAGAGAGGAAAAAAAGTCCCTGAACTCAAACGAAAAAGCAGTTTGAAATTTAGGGGGTTGCCACATGGGAGTCTAAATAAGATATGTTTCATCTTACGTCTCTGTCTGTTTCATTTAGAGTTGGATGATTTTTTATTATTATTTACAATTACTTAATAATCATAATATTTGTGCGCGACAGTCCTAGGTGGACCGGGGCCAGTTTCTCAGCCACCACTCGTGTTGTGCGTGCTATTGTTCTTTCATGAGTGGAATTACAATTACTTGTTAGGGGAAAAAAAAGACGACAATTTCTTGAAACGTTGTAGAACGTTCCGCGCCGGGGTTAAAACGAAGATATGTCCTCCATAAAAGGGACGCATGGCAACCTTACTATAAGCGGAGTGTTAGAAAATCGATCTACTTATTTACATGATATACCTGCTATCCGTTGTTGACAGTCCTAG
The DNA here is from genome assembly GCA_964034865.1 of Eristalis intricaria. Taxonomy (NCBI): domain Eukaryota; kingdom Metazoa; phylum Arthropoda; class Insecta; order Diptera; family Syrphidae; genus Eristalis; species Eristalis intricaria. The sequence goes on along the minus strand of OZ035875.1, from coordinate 87,432,056 downwards.
GAACGCTGCTTCCCTTCATCAAGACCAATCTGCCTACCAAACTGAAGACTTAGAGTTCGCGGTTATGTCTTCTCCTCCATTCACCTTGCTGAGGGGCCCAAATAATAAAAAATCATTTGCGGAGCATGATCTTGGTCGTTCAGGAGTTTTGATGCCAGTTGGTCTGATAAACCGATGTAACACTGGTTGTCAAGGGCGATTCTTCGTCGGATACCCACTATGATGTCGTTTGTGGATTTCACGTTTAACACTTGTCATACGTGTCCCAGGACTGGAAGCAGCGTGCCCAGAACCATCAACGACGAATAGCCGGTATTTCTTGTAAGTAAGTACTCGTTCACTGGCTCAAAATTGTAGCAACCGTTGGTGAGGTTGGTTCTACGTTGCTTGTGATGGAATGGTACTTTCGACAGCATATCTTTTGTGTTGTCCTCAGTGACCTTAAGATCGTTCGTTGCGCATGCCTCATTCAGCTTCAATCACCGTGAAAACTTCTACAATGGCACAACAGTTAAACTGATTTGTAGACGAAAGTGCCTTCCGTGTTTACAGCTGCCCGCCACACTTTCTTCTTCAGTACCAGATTGATGAAGTCACGCGACAGCGAATTTCCTTCCCGAAATCCAGTGCAGTTTCAAACGGCTCCGAGGTTATTGGACCGAAATGCACAATGCATCGCGCATGTATGCGTGGTGGTGTGACGCTACCCGATCGACAAATAATTTTGTGAAAAAACATAAATATTTCATAGGCATTAACTTAGCCGCAATGGCGTTGTGGGTAATTTCGTCATTCTTTCGCCAACCCGCTTTCTGAGCACTGACAATGCTCAAAGAGAACAAGTGTAGAGAAAGCTTCCTAAAAAAATACACTCGTGATAGAACCATACGGGATGGGTCCTCATCTCTCGAATCACCAACAATCCTCGAGAGTAAATTTGACAGAAATGTAACGCTTCCAAAATCGACAACGTGTGATGATGCTGCTAGTCACTTAAACATTTAAAGTCGGCATTCCAAGAATTTAGTCAGCTAAGTCTAAGTAATAATATAATAATATGGATGGCGGTACAGCCCGCAGAGGGCCAGGGCCTAGCTTCTCAGCCACCACTCGTCTTGTGCGTGCTATTGTCCCTTCATGAGTGGAAGGGACCTACAGTTTAATGCCGACTCCGAACGGCGAACTTGAGAAGCTTTTTCTAGACAGGAATACTCTTTGAGCATTGTCAGTGGCTCGAAAGAGGTGGAGCCGTGAAATACGAAAGGTGGTAAATTCGGGTATCGAACCTGGCACCCTCTGCGTAGGAGTCGACGCACTAACCAACTACGCCACGGCGACCTAATAGTCTAATTATAACTAATTACATTCTAAATTAACTCTCAAAAACTAAATACCACTCAGAAAATATTATATGTCAAAAGGAAATAAAATAATAAAATATTTGGACACAGTGGCACACTTTTTGAACATAAGGATACTTAACGTTTAGAAAGGTTTTCAGTGCCGTCTGGACTTCTCCGAAAACCATATCCATTTCAAATATCCGATAAACTACCCACACATCTAGATTCTTCTTGTGAATGAAAGAAGTTCTCACAGGCACACCCTTTTCGGCAGCTCTTGCTGACGTCTTAACTTTATTTTGGTGTGCCCTTGGTCTGGGAACATACACGCTCTGATGTATCTTTTTACGATCGAGCAGGCGCTCATAAAGATTTGATATTTATCATCCAGAAGCGGGACCTCTGCTTGGGAGCATTTTACACGAACCGACGACATAAAGGTGTTGATGTCTTTTTTTTTCAATGTGTTCGTGGTTTGGTTTTGAAGAAAATGTGCGTTGACTCTGTTTTATCAACTGAGTTGTAAACCCTCTCATATTTCAGTGCTGTTGCTGATGTCATGTTGCACTCATTGATTGACTGCGAAAGAGGCAGTAGGGTTAGGTTAGATAGGTTAATTTGATCCCAATGGCAAAATGGTGACTGGACCAGGTTTGAAAAGCAGATAAAAGCGTATTGACTTGGCTTTCACTGGGATTCGAACCGATGACCCCGCTAACCAGGGGCAGGCACTCTACCAACTGCGCCATCGAGTCGTTAAAGAGGCAATGTTTTTCAATGATTCTTCCTGACTATATGCAACCTTTTCGTTCATCGTAACACAATTTTGAATGTTCTTGGTATAGGCTAGTTTTTTTTAGCTTAAAGTGGCTGACTGCCATCACGCACTGGTGAGGCCTGGTGGGTGACACTAATGTTTCGGTCAGATTATCAAAGTAGCAGCAGATTATCAAAGTAGCAGTAGCAAGGAGCGCGATCCAATTGCACAGAATGTACACAATGGCTTACCCTTCTTTCTAATCAGATCAGACTGATCGCCTGGGATCGGGAGTAGACCAAACTAGTAAGTACTAGAATTGTTTTTTTTTAATCGATTTTCTCCTTTTTTTTGCGAATCATCGTGGATGGACACCTCAACAATGTCCAATTATTCAACAGCCCCTAATCAGTGTTCCGTAAATCATGATTTTTCGTGCACTTGTAGGTGGAGTGCATAGTTTTCCTTACAAGGCCGTTATTGCCTTTACCATCGGAGTAATTCGAGTCTCGAATAGACCACATCTACTTTGATAAGGTTATAATCCAGGCTTCGGAAGCCAATATTTTTCGCCGAATTGGGTAAATATTCGTCGCAGTAATTCAAAATCAAACCTTCAGGAAATACTTTGTATGGGGAAAGTAATTGTCAGACACTGTTGTTTCAGACCATAATAAAAACCAACCAACCAACCCAGTTTTCGGCGTCTACACTGGAGCTCTCAGACTAAGAAACTGGCCCACTGAACTGTCAGGGAGCAACCTAAATTTGCTATAATTTCTTGGTCATATAAATGACGACCAACAGGCGCTTCGGCTCTCACCCTATCAGCACCGAAAACTTGTCACCTGATGCGACCAAAGGCAGTACAGTAGGAAGAAGTGCTCTGTAATGTCGTCGTCTTCTCCACAGGCGTCCCAGAGGATTTTGCCGCTTAGGCCAAGCACACTTAGGTGTTTGGCGAGGGTGAAGAGAGCCTTTATCACCAGTGGTGTGTCAACCCGGGTTAAAAAAACCGAGTTAACCCGGGTTACACCTGAACCGACTAAAACCGTGTAACATTTATTTCAAACCGAATTTGCAAAACAGATGAAACGAAGCGAATACATAAAAAAACTGTAGATGATACAACCCGGTGTGAGCATATGATGCCGAACCGAATCCAACCCCAAATCGAATTAGACAACAAATCGATTTGCCTCATTCCATATTGGTTCATGTCGTAGCCACCATAGCAGGCTCCAGCATTTCGGTAACTTTTCGTGCATTGTGCGTTTTGTATGTATGCTTAATATCCTCTCTATTTTTATGTTACATATCACAGCAAGTAAGTTGCGTTGCGTCATGAGAGTTGAAGGAAATACGATGGGAGGTAAAAGAGAAGAGAGAAAAATTTAAACAATTTGCACACATACAGTGGCCCTATCGCTTCCCTTGCCAAAACAATCGTCTTAGGATGCACATAAAACACCGAAACCATCTCAAAACAAAATAAAATTGGACAATACAACTCGACTTGCCCCATTCCATAATCGATATGTCTTGCTTTAGGGTCATCATTCAACCGAGTTCGTCAACCCGGGTTACAACTCGGTCTGTTTCTACTTTAACCCGGGTTAGGTAGGTTTGTAAAATTTTCGGGTAGGCACACCATGTCTTTTCTGCCAAGGGATAACAAGAAAGTCGCGGCTTTCTTACAGACCTGCGCTTGGTCTGTCTGCATCCTGGAGAGTCATGCCACCCACGATTGTGTTCTCGACAGGCACAACCATCGATGGAAGCTCAAACCAAGGATGCCGGTAGTCCCAGCGCAGGTTCATATCCTGAGAATGCTTCCTCAGATCCTTGTCTAGCAAGTTCATCGGCGAACTCATGTCCAGCGTGGTGACCCAGGACAAGTCTTTGTGAATTTTGACTGCCCCTGAAATTCAGTGAGGGCATGCATTCCTGAACTATCCTGGAAGTGATGATAGTTTCAAGGCCGGTACGTAAGGCGGCATATCCATAAGACTGGAGTCAAATTAGCTGCGGTGCACAATATCCTTGAAATCCAGTGTGTCTGGTACAACACCAGAGGCCCCATCTTTTAAGACGAAAAAATGACTAAGAGAGTGCTCCATAATGTGGATATCAAGAGGAAAATGTGTTAAGAAAAACAATGATTAACCCTTGCCAAACAAATACTGAGTCCTCTCCAGCTGATCTAGATACTATCTCACTTCATTTGAGTTTGCAATACGATTGGCATCGCAGATTTGAGTTTAATTCCTCCAATTCACAGCATTTCCTTCACTTGTCCCTTGCCACCGTCCTTAAATCTGTTAAAACAAAGTTTTGCTCACATTTACTTTTCAAACAAAATTTTCGCATGAATTTAGTTTTGACATTTAAACTCAAACTACCATCTCGTCCAAGGGGCAGGAAAGTGTGCGCCTTCCACTGGGGAGTCCTCCAGAAAAACCATTCAAACGTCATGAAGGCATGCTCTTTGTTTGTTTCAACCGAGAATGTCCCCAATGGGAACCCTAAACGCTTGTCACTTGTGGAAAATTTGTTTTTCTTTATCTTAAAGTTATCCAAATCCATTGAATGTGCCTCCCGACACCAATGATAAACTTAATCTCACTCGGTTTTCCCTCTTGGGCCGACGTTGCCGTCCCAGTTATCACACCCAACCCCACTCAGCCGATGCTCTTCAAATCAAATTGCTACTCTTTCAGTGTTTACAAGTTGCCAACTTCTGTCAATGGAACCGCTCGACAATGGGTATCTAACAAGCGACTCTGCTGCGGAAAAAGGTACTATCTTTGTCTGCGGTGCAGACGCAATCAATGCACTGAGGATTCTTTCAGACAACAGGGATTCGTTGTGCTGATTGATGTCACTGTGGCTTCCCAGCTCGCGTCCGCGTCCATGTAAATTTACTCCATGTGTGCACGTCGTCGTCGTCGATATATCTTTGAATTGTAACACATTGCTGATTGTGTTTTTTTTTCTTTTTGTCTCGTTGCAGTACATCGGCTCGGAAGAGGTGTCCAGACCAAACACTCGTGCAGAGATCGTCCAAGCCATGCGTCGCATCCGGGTAAGTACACGAGAGGACCGTTGCAAATGCGGTGACACGGGCGGAATTTATTTTAATTAGCAAATTCTACACAGGACCCCCGCTGCGCTGGCCTGTGCGCGGGTGGGGCCTGGGGTAGGTTATTTTGATGTTTTTCTTCTTTTTGCTGTAACGAGTCTGTGTTGGCAGATTGATATGATTTTGGTTGGAACAGGGCTGTATTTATTTAATAATGCTCTGTGGGCCAGAAGTCGATTAATTTACGCCGAACACGTTGGCTGCGTAATTAGTGTTCACTGCGGTTGAGACCACTCATGAATATTTCATCGCCGAATGATGGTGATGATGATGTTTGTCATGTGGCGCAGCCAGAGTCCACTGGTGTATCCAGGACACGGGCTACATTGATTAAGTTTGAGTGGCAGTACAGAGGCTCTCGGTAAATAATGATTTTTTCATTGGAATATTAAATAATCGTTTTGTGCGAGCTTCTGCCTTCCGGGCCGCGCCAGCGGAAAGTGGTTTTCATTAAGCAGTTGGCTGGTATTACAACAACGGCTGGTGGCACGCTCATTTACTTAGATTAAGGGGTGATTTGCGCTGGAGGCCGGGCTGACAACTTCTTGTTCTTGGTGTCCCTGTGGTCGGTTGGATGCCGACAGACATCTGCGTGGGGCATAGGCAATATCCATGGCTGGTGGGGAAAATGATTAAGTTGGAGCCATCAGTTTCCCAGCGTCTTTCGAGTTTGCATCTGCCGTAGAGTCCTCCCAGTTTAATGATTCAAATCGTCTGCGAAATATTAATGACACTTTTGATTACAAGTGATTAGACCGATGGAAGTTCCCTTTGAGCTGCCGGATCCCTCCTACGGTCCATTGTCAAGTTTCCCTTTGAGCTGCCTGACTCCTCCTGCGCTCCATTGTCAAGTTTCAAGAAGATTGATTCAATCGGGATAGATTTATCGGCGTAACATCTTGACGCAAGATTTATGTGCCCTCTGTCGCGGCGACCTTGGATCACATCACAAGTCAACAAGAAGATGAACGGTTTGTTATGTCGTCCAGAAAACTATGATTGTGACGGTATTGCTTGACAAGCTACAAGACAAACGAGTGGTCGACATCGAATGACGTACACCAGATCGGCCATTTTTAGCGTGACACGATGTGAGCTATAAAACCGAAAACGATTAATCATGCGTTCTCTTGCCAAGCAACCAATCGATCACGGACTGACGCATGGGAGGATTCTATTTTTCATTTGTTTCCCACAGGTTGAGCCATAAACTAGTTTTCTGTTGTTTATAACGGTTCACGTGATTCAAAAAATAATGTCGATCAGAAAGTATTCTCCGAAGTAGGCGTCAATTCGGTGTTGGGCAACCGGGGTAATGAAGAAGCGGAACTTGCGAAGAGAGCCATATAGAGCCAGAATTTCGACGCTTTTGCACAAAGTCGCACAATCTTATCCTTGGGGCTAGTGTTTAACCACATACAGCAGTCAAGCTTGTGAGATGACTGAAGCTGGTGTTGCTAAACTCGAGTAAGTTGCTAGAAATCTACACGATTTAGGGTAATTCTCTTCACCAAAAGTAAAACTTTGGGGTTTTTCTCTTCAACTTCTGGATTTACTTCCATTCACTCAAATTTTATGATTCAACTTTCAAATTATAACTCATGTGTTTGTCAACTCCTCATTTTCTCAACTCACGGAAGTAGCAGAAGTCTCTCTTTTCTTTCATTGGCTGCTCACATGTATATACGAGATGGGATGATTGTGTGTGTCATTTATCTCTTTCGTCTCTCAAAGCGGACGAAAATAATCTTGCTCGAACTTACACATGATTCATTCCCATGAAACGAGAGAATATCCTGGCCCTTTGATGACTGATTTGAAATAATGAAGGTTTTGATAGATACTTTTTCATTTGTTAACGGACCCCGTAAATTACGAGCAATCAAACACTGACCAATCGTGAATATTTTTCGCTCGGATCAATTCAATAGGCCCAGTGCAGATTTCATTAGCGTAAGCATAACAAATGTGCATAGTTGCTTGTGCTGTTTTCCATAATGCCATGCCGGCAGTAACTGAAATGATAGGTATAGAGATATGCAACCATTATCTCTGCTGAAGACGTTCCCTCTCAATTCTCCTTCTCGTAGCGCAAATGAACAGCACACACCGTAAATAAAAATTTCAGACTTTCAGTTGAAATAGTGAACAAAATCAATTTTCAAATGACCGGTTAAATAACGAGTTGAGGCAAACCTGGAAGTTGATCAACTCCCAGTCCTCCGGGAAGTTGAGCAATTGTAAACGAAACGACCCTTAAGGCTCCGGCACATAGAATACTTTACATGCGTGAGTGTCAGCAATACTTTGGCAGATACATAAAATACATGAGTTTTTATGGGAGGTGACCAACGCTGACGCTCACGCGACGTATATAGTTACTCAACTTTTAATTTTTCTCTCTCCTTCAGCGTTGACAATCCTCACATTGTGACATTTCAAGAGAATTCGAATTTTATGTTAAAGTTTGCGAGTTGGTTCTCGATGAAGCAACGTTCAAAATAAATAAAAATGTAAATGCATTTGTATTTGTATTAAAATACATATTTTGACTGTGCATAAATAAGCAAAACAACTTGAATTTTTAATTCAAACTTGAAAATGTCAAATGAAATCAGGTATGCGTTGAAGTATTCATTGTGTCATCCTCTTGCGCCAGATATTTCACCGTGTAGCTATGCTCTGACGGAACGCAAGTAAAGTATTCTATGTGCCGGAGCCTTTAATGTCAAATTGTCTCTTCTCCCAACTCAATATACGTCCTTAGGTCATTCCTATTACCTTAGCCCACTTAACAGCTTGGGCGTCAGTTTTTGAATGGATTCTTGGAATTGCTTGGATAAGTACTACCAATTGTACATTTCATGCATTAATTCTATGACCAGATCTTGTATCCCTCAAGAGGTACACTACCTGATGGCAAGCAAAGAGGACGTGAGATGTTGTTAACAAAAAGGAAGCTAAGACAATAGAATACTTCGGTCGGACGGCTGCAAATATAAGACAGGGAAGGATCATACATTTATTACCAAATCGGAAAAGAAAGAGGTCGCGAAGCTGTATTAGTCCCATCTGAGTGACTGCCGCTAGTTAGCGGGGTCCCCGATTCGAATCCCAGTGGAAGAAAAATTAGTACGCTTTTTTCAAAATTGATCCAGTCACCATTTGTCGTTTTGATCAAATTAACGGCACTACTACTAGAGTGGTCAATCAGTGGTAGTAGTCTGACTGTGGACCAAGTTGGTCTTAGTACCTAACCTAACCTAACCTATGGTAAACTAACTTCCTGATCAGGCCTGTTACCCATGGATAGTCGCCTCAGGAGCTTTGGCTGCCGTTGGCATGCCTTTTTCTGCTCATCAAGCTGTCTTGCGTCTGCTGTGATTTAGTCCTTGTACCGCACTAAGCTGGAATGTTCTGTGCAACCAAATCTCCCAAGAAAGAATTTCTATAGTGGTGTTAATATAAATGTCGAGGAGTCAAAGATTCTCCGCCAGGATATATAAAATTCGCCATATTATTGCATTTTTCTTCTTTGAAAAATTTACCAGAAAAATTAAAGAAAGGAGAGAATGAGTTTTAAGACTTTATTATTCAAACTCACACTTAAGAGTAACCTAATATAACAAGCTAGATAGAGCTTATTTTCCGTTTCCGTTTGGCATGGTGAAAAGTATTGCCATCGTAATCTCATAGTATTTACATACATGTTATGTGGATGATATATTTATCATATGACAATATGGACTCCTTAATCTTTAGCAGCTGTAGGTAAGATCTCTACGATCTCGCGAAACACTTTAGGCTCATCCTGCGTAAGAGGCCTAGGTGGAGGATAATTTAATGGATGAATATGAAAGTTCATATTGGCGGCTTAAGTCAGATATTTGTAAAGCTCCAAAGAATGAGCTCTCTAACCAAGGAGTCAACCATTCTTTTGTACTGCTCTATGTTTTTCGATGACCGTATGGGGATCTGTCTGTGACCGTCTGGGAAGTGCTGTCCACAATGTCCACCATGCTGATTGAATGAATTGAAATCAATAGGGATTCATACTTGTCTACGTAGGCTGCGTTTATATTTTACATCTAGTATCACATCTATAAAAATGTGTCCTTCTGATGCATGTCTTTATTATCCTTAAGTACTTGACCTTGACAAAGTTCCGACAGCCCACATTGTTCAATTTATCTATACAGACCCGCAAGTAGCCGACTTTACTCCACACTAGAGTCCTTAGAAAATCCAGTGACATGCTCCCGTTTGTAAGTGGCTGACATAGGCTCCTTAAAGCAAATTTAATTCTTGTTGACACTAGTTTACATCTGGAGACTCCAAATTAATCTAAATATGTCCGAGCCGGAATAAACTACCTACATAGAACGAGCAATGCAAAGCCACTATATCATACTGAATACGCGTCGTTGCCTTGACTGGCATCTATTCTTGAATCAACGAACGTATAATATTAACAAGGAAAATATAATATTTACAAGGAGCTCGACCTTATACCTACACCATTCCTACAACCGAATTGAATATGTGTACGAATGTAATTGTCGCGAACGTTAAAACTTCAAAAACTTATATCGTGTACATTATTCAGTAACAATATTAATAGCAGCGGACCCAAATGACAGCCCTGCGGAACGCCAGAAGTTGCATGTATTATGCGAGTTGTAAAGCTATCGATCTTTACCAATTACCTTCTAATGCTTAAATAAATCATGTCCGCATTGAAGAGTGGAAAGCCAAAAATTTGGGCTTGAGATAAAGTAAAGGGTAATGTACTCTATCAAAGGCTCTTGTGCAGGCTGGTGAGAGTAGAACAACTTTTTTCAAAACTCTCAAATACATAATTTGTTAATATAGTTAAATTTGTAGTGCGTGACCAATTTTGAACAATTCAACTTTGTTATAGAAAATATCCTAATGCGCGAAACGGCTTATAAAATAAAACAATATGGGAACTACAGTCCGAGGCGGACCTGGACCTAGCTCCTCAGCAACCACTTGTGTTGTGCATGCTATTGTTCTTTCACGAGTGGAAGGGATCTACACTTTTTTTCTAGACAGGAATACTCTTTGAGCATTGGCAGGGACTTGGTGGAGCCGTGAATTATCAAAGGTGGTAAAATTCGGGTATCGAACCTGGCACCCTCTGCGTAGGAGTCGGCGCACTTACCCACTACGCTTTAATTGCTTAATATATAATGCTTTAAATCAATTTTGGGATTAGAGAAAGCCTCGGTACAGATCGATAGATCACAACTCCTTGGTTTAACCGGTCTTTTAAAATTTTGGGTATCAAAACAATTTTCCCACGCTCTAAGGCATTCGCCAGCTCCGTGTATGGCCACCTCTAGTGGTACGCCTTTCCAGTGTCGTATTTCGAGCAAGGTTCGTCGAGGAACCCGAGAGTGCACAAGTCCCTCTGCTCACTCGTTACCAACCCACTTGCTGATGGCAACCAGACAAGACCCCTTGACACTTTAGTCTCCGAACTTCATCTTTATGGTGTAATCGGTCATCAAATGTTAATTTAGTCGTAGAAGAAGTCATAAAGAAGAATTCAAAGGACATTCGCAAGAAAAGTCTTCATCTGCATGGTGAGCCTAGGAAAACCACAAAATCCCCCTCGTTTGTTGGCAAACAATGAACGGATGTAGATTGGATAGCCTCTTAGTTCGAGATTAAGAATCCGTAAACATGCCTAAAGTGTTACTTCGGAATAGTTCTCGAATAGTTCATCCTCTCCAGGGACATCTTAGTCATTTCAGTACCAACTATTTAATCCCAAGCCCGAACGAAAACCAGTAAAACTGGGTGAAGCTGCTGCTGCTCACCACAAATACACATTTTACGTTCATCCTTGAAAATCGTTTTTCGGATCCACAGCACATCCTGCCCTCGTTACAACCGCTGACTGTAAAATGTCGGTAATCCGGTGATGTTCCCTTTTACAGTCAACACGCACCCACGTCCCTCCCACATCCGCCCGCAGCGCCCAAGTTGATTCCCAAATTCATTGTTCAGCTGACAGAATGTAAAATATAAGTCACAAGAATAATTCATCAAGGAGCAGTTGTTGTCCTGTTTGTTGCTCTTCAGCAGTTGTCTGTGCGCGGGGTGTGGTACTTCAGTTTATTGCCGCAACTACTCTGTCACCGTTGCCCTGTCAGTGCTCGTTGCCAACTACAGTCGTCGTATGGTCTATTATCCTGCAGCAGGATAACACATGTGTGTATGCATTGAAAATTCTCATTAAAATTTTATACGTTTGCACGACATTTGCATGCAAAACGTTTCGGTTTCAGTTCGGGGAAAATACTCAAAAAGCCTTGCGACTGTCGAATGGGATGCCCATTCCCAGCAGTCCTTCTCACAGACGATTCAACAAGTTCTCGAGTATCTCTGTGACCAGAGATGACACCGATAAAGCGCTCCCACATGCATGAGGATACACATTTCAGATGTAATTGGTATTTACATAAATGCGAAGCAGGTTACTGGTGTGGGGAACTCAAAAGAGGATGCGATGAAGTTCAGTCATGGTCCGTTTGTGATTCTTAAAGGGTTGCGACTCGAAATGAGCAAGCGAGCTGGAGTTGTCTAGCTTTTCGACGGATCTCCGAACCGCACCCTGAGGAGATTTATTACTGCTATTATCGGTTGGGGTACCGGCGGTGGTTAGAGAATACCTGATGAGGGCGACAGGGGCAATGGCTGTTCAAGATGCGTGCCCCAACAAATTTCGGAAGGTCCTCACTTTGGTGAAGGGTAATGGATTTCACCCCGAAGTTGTCTCGTGTAACGAAGTAACTTGGGTGGCAAGCTGGCGCTGATTCCGCCTACACACGGGCTTTGATTATAAAATATTCAAGGGGAGGGAACTGTGTGCAAATTTGTGGACATGCCATACCTGCACTAATGAAGGTCGGCGCCGGCGGTTGGGGTTGATTTGAATTTTAATTGAAAAGTTCCTTTTGCTTTTCACGTTACTGGGGATTGTTCTACGGAACGTATTCCTCGTTTGCCCTCCTCAAACACATGAGTTTTTGTCCAATGTTAGATCTTCGGGAGCGGTGGAAATTGTCAAAATACATGTCGGAAATAACTTTTTCGCTGCAGATGCCTGCAGACATGTTAGCATTCATTTCTTGGAAATGAAATGATATGCGAAAGGGGCGATGAATCGATTGGTTGGCGGTTACTCTTTATTCACACTTGGTGAGACGTAATTTCCTGTTCCATCTATTTTGGTTTAAATGCAATGCTATTGCGTTGACTTTAATTTGAGTTTGAAATCATTGCTGTGGTTGAAGATGTGACGGGTGATTTATTACAGCACTGGCGTCTATTTTTTAATTTTGAGACACCCAAACAGGGTCAAATCTGTATTCTTACGCTACCTTTCCAACTTCTGAAAAACTTTGTGAGACCAGCTCAGCCGTGCTTATAATTGCAGGCTCAGAGTGCTTACATTTCCTTCAAGTTGCGATGCGAGATCTCTCAAGAGTGGAGGGAATCTTGAATTTTATTCCGATTCCGAATGGCGACTTTCGTGAAGGTTTTCTTAACTCTATCTTGACTAAGATAGACTTCGCCGTGGCGAAGTGGGTAAGTGCGTCGACTCCTACGCAGAGAGTGCCAGGTTCGATACCCGAAATAACCACCGATCATAATTCACGGCTCCACCTCTTTCGAGTCACTGACAATGCTCAAAGAGTATTCCTGTCTAGAAAAAGCTTCTCAACTACGCCGTTCGGAGTCAGCGTTAAACTGTAGGTCCCTTCCACTCGTGAAAGAACAATATCACGCACAACACGAGTGGTTGCTGAGGAGATAGGCCCAGGTTCACTTCGGACTGTCACGCCACCCATATTATTATTATTATCTTGACTAAATAAGCAGGAGGTATAATCTATTCGAAACTTAATTGAGTCACCGATCAGTGTACTAGGAATAGCAGTAGGTAGCCGATGACAGCACTCGAGGCTATCCTTTCCCTCTCACTTCTCGACTTAATTTGTAGCAGCCGTGCAGCCTCATCGGCTCAGACACAACACCAACCCAAAATAGTACCTACCCCTGGCATTAGCCCCGGAGAAGACCTTCCATCTGCGTTTTTCCGACCACAAAAAGTGGCAGGAACAAATAATTCAAGCAAGAAGAACACCTGCACGAGTACATGTCCTGGGGTCTTCGGTGACCAATTCTAAGAATACCTGGCTCGAAGAGCCGATTGCAGCGTTTTTCAAGCTAAGGTGGTTAAGATACGCGAGGTAGCGTGGAGAAACCACAATAAGACCAACCAATCGATTTCCATTTTTTTCTGACAGCCAAGCGTCAATAATGGCCAAGCACTAGACATTCTGACATCGAAACTGTCCAGTTAATGCAGACACAGGGTCAGTGAAATATCCTTCGACCGTCCTATCCTACTTGCATCCATGAAAAAGAAAATGCTGAAAGGACAGGACTCGCGGAAAGTCTGAGTTGTGAGAATCTACAGGAATTTCTTATGAGCAGATCGATAAGGAAAAACTGAGATAGGAAGCTCTGGACCGATTCAGAACTCGGGGCTTGGTCTGGGTATTGGACCAGCAGCAATGGCTCTATGGCCAAAGAAGACGAATTGATCATCATCATTAATCACTTTTAAGCGTAAGGAAGTGCGCGGGCTTATAGGAGCCCTATCCGGGCACTGTGTCATAGACACGCACTCATTGCGTCTGAACATACCACAAACGAGCAAAAGCTGTATAAGACGAGAAATAGGAATTCTCCAACATCTGCGAATGGCTAGGAAAGCATTTATTCGTAGAGCTGGAAGCCTTAAGGGGCGTTGAACTGAAAAATTTCTTGAGATTTTGTGAATCTTATTTTTGGGAGTAAAAGAAAGTCTGGTAGAAGAACATCCCATATTAAGGACACAATGCACCCAACACGTTGGTCTTAGAGAGCCTTGGCCGCAAGGTCGTCAGCGCACCCACCTCATTAAGCTGTGCATTTCGGCTCTATCTTCGAATACCACTATGGTCACGTTGTATGGATATTACTTATGCAATTGTGATTCCCTTCACCTTTTATATGAGCACCTGTAGTGAATGCCGTAATCGGCTTTATTTTATTTATTTGCATTTATCCACGAACGCCGAACAACCGCCATCCAAAATTCAAAATAAAGACACCCTTGGATGCTCCCCTACGCCCTTGTAATCAGAACGGCAGAACCAGCACAGTCAGCATGTATCAACAAGCCGATACATTACACAAAACCTCCCCCGATGAGGACTTAATGGAATAGATACAATCCGAATTGAAGTCTCTGCTGTTGAATCAAATTCCCGAAACAAAGTTCCACTCAAGCAATTTATTCCAACTTATGTACGAGTATTTACAAAATAATACCCAAACGTTGAATAATATGCGTACGACGACGACGAGGGCCGCATTAGACTTTCATCGCACATGGCCCCGTTGTTGGGTATACACACACTCCAGCTAAATCCACTTAGTGAGGCATCTTCAAGCACATACTCGCACTCCCATTTGATAATAACACTTCTACGTCCCCAATTACCATAGCGCACCCTCCAATACAGGGCACCCTTTCAAGGGAAGGATCTTTTAAGCTTAATCTGAATACAGAAGAGGAACTTCCACACACACCGGGACTGGTTACAAATTTTCCCAGTGAAACTTTTAATGGGTAGAGTGGCATTGACTACAGCACGGTGGGTGTAGCCCGGCCCCCAAGCTGGGTGTGGGTCTCAGTGGCTGGTTGAACAAAAAGTTTCTGCGCTATAAATTCAGTACTTTGACACTGATACAAATACGCGCAGTCTGAGAGGCATAGGCTAAGGACATTAATAACCGAGGACGGGAGCCGGCGAGCAAGGACTAAGGTGGAACGCAGTCGCCTGCTTTTAAATAAACTAAGTGGCGTGGCATTATGCTGATAACAGGCACTGTTTGTGGTTTTTACACCAGTAATGCTAATGCTGAGGTCATTAGGTACTGTCTTGCCGTGAAAAAGACATTGAGGGCACCGCGCCCTTCGACTGACTGAGAGAGAGAGAGGGCGACACTCAAGCGATTATGCAAATTGTTTTCCACAGACAGACAGAGAACACGGGTAATTGACGATTCGCCTGCCAGCTCTGTGCGTTCCATTTGGATTTCGTCCTCGTCGAGGCTCGTCAACGCCGCCGTGGAGACAAGTGAAGACGAACGACGAAGACGACGAATGGATGGGTCGACGGATGGATGGATAGATGGATCCACCTCCCGGCCCAGCTCGTTTAATTGCAAATTTAATTCTCAGTATTGTCTTTCATCATCAATGAAGAGGATAAGTAATTTCGTTAGGCCTGTCAAATTTGACAGGATCAAGTGTGACCGTGTTCGTGTGTGGGTGGTGGATGGGGGAATACATTTGTTTTTTTATTTTCATTTTTATTGCTTGTGAACTTGAGTTTTTATCTTCTCGTTTTTTTTTGTGTATTTCCAGTATGACTACAAGGTGCGAAATGAGAAGAAGAAAAAAGTGACGATCACTGTGTCGGTAGATGGTGTGAAAGTGTTGCTCAAGAAACGAAGAAGAAAAGTAAGTCTTCTGCTTTTGCAGTGGCTGGGTATGAATTTGCGACTCATTTGTTTCTCTTTGCAGAAAAAGCAGTGGGTTAGTGAACCGGAGGAGTTCCTGTATCATCCCATTTATAGGATATTCTACGTTTCACATGACAGTAGCGATCTCAAGATATTTAGTTATATTGCCCGAGATTCTAGCACCGATAAATTTAAGTGTGCAGTTTTTAAGAGCAACAAAAAGGTGAGTTTGAACAAAATTTTTAAGAGGGGTTTATATTTTTAAGCCTACTATATTTCATATATTTAACCCTTTTTTCGAAAGGGTGACTGTTTCATTTTTATGGTATTAATTTAAATTGTGTGGTGTAAATGTCGATTATAATGCTTATGAAATCTGATTCTTGAATCTGACAATTTTTGAATCCGTCTGAATAGCTAACTAACACCCCTATTATAGTTGTGATGTGGTCACTGTGTCTGTGTTGCTGAAATTGTGGTGCCTACTTTGTGAGGTTTCCGCTATCTGGTATGCTGGCAAATCCCTCAGACATGAATAATTACCATGGTGTGGTGAATTCGTTTTAATGTCAAAAATATGTGCTGTTCGCTATTTTCGCTCTCTATTTTAATTGTTTTCCCCTATTGAGACGATAATGTGAACTCCCCTCAATGTGGGAGAAGAAAAATGTAAAGTAAAATGATTTTGTCTCGGTTTCATCCTTGTGACGGGCTCGGGCGAACATTACAATTGTGATGGTTCTTGTGACGCTTGTGAAGTTTTGCTCAAAATACAAAAACAAATCCCATATCCTTTTGAGTTAGTTGTGACTTGTGACACATCACAGCAGTTTGCCAGAATACGGGTATAAATTAACTAAATATGAGAATGAGCAAATATTGTAATTTTTCAACAAATTAACACAAGTCAGTATTGATTTACACGCATAAACCTTCCTCTTGAATTACTCAAAATTTTGATGAAAACCGCTTTAAGATCTATTGCGTAGTTTATGAGATATAAGCGCACATCGGGACAGAGTTAGCTTTTAAGACAGATTTCTTGACCGTGACAAAACGTCTGCAGAGTGAAGAAGTTCTACGTTATTTTGAATACATCCAATGTTCAGTGCTCTTCAGATCAACATTGAACATATTCTAAGAACGCTCCTGTCTATGTTTTCACTGCTGTTGTCAGACACCATTGAAAACAACAAAGTTTTCCAAATAGGTTCCTAAATGGGAATATGGGTGTGAAAATTAAGTGAAATACTCTGCGGGTGGTTCAGTTTTCGATGATTTATTCTACTTCTTCTTTTACTTCAAGACCGGAGCCGAAGATTTTCCGGGCTGCAACGTTGGTGCCCATACAATCTACGTAAAGACGCTGGAGGAGACGAGCTCAAACTTGTTTGGCATCCATGTCACTGTACAGCCCATACAGTTCATCATTCAGTTTGCTCCTCCAAACGCTATCAATACATCTGCTTCTTCTTTATTTGGCGCTACAGTCCGGGGGGACCTGGGCCTCGACCAACAAGCCTCTCCAGCGAGCATGGTCTGTCGCTAGCTGTCGCCAGTATCGCACGCCAAGTTGGTTGAGGTCCTTCTCCACCTGGGTGGGCCACCTTAAACGCGGGCGTCCTCTGTTGCGTTGTCCCACGGGTTCAGTCGAAGACTCTTCGGGCCAGAGCTGAGTTGTCCATACGCTCTACATAGCTTAGTCAACTTAGGCGTTGGACCCGAAGACGTCTGACTAGACTCAAGTCGCTGTACAGCCCGTACAGTGCGTGGTTGAATCTTGTCCTCCAGAAACTGCCAACGCAAACAGGACCGAAGATCGCACGCAGAGCTTTTCTCTCGAAGATACCAATGACTTCCTTATCCGCTTTTGAGATTGTCCATGTCTACGCGCCGTACAACAGGACTGGGATGATCAAGGTCTTGTATAAAGTCAGCTTGGTCCTTCGAGAGATGACTACTCAATTGCCTCTTGAGCCCATAGAAACAGCGGATGGCAAGAGTTACTCTGCGTTTGATCTCGATACTGATGTTGTTTGTACTGTTTACTGCGCAGCCGAGGTAGACGAAGTCCTTGACGAAATGGAAGTTACAGCTACCCATTGTGACGCTCTATCCAAGATGTCGATGTTGTGTGTCCTTTCTTTATGACAGCATATACTTCGTTTTGCCCTCATTCACCGCTAGACCCATTTTAGTCGCTTCCGCCTCAATGCCAGCAAACGCCTCATTGGCGGTTCGCTGTGTTCTGCCAATCAAGTCAATGTCATCTGCGTATGCTAACAGTTGTACGGACTTCTGGAAGATCGTGCCTCTAGTGTTGGCGTGTGAGTTGCACGATCTTATCCAGGACGATGTTAAAGAAATCACATGACAGCGCGTCGCCCTGTCTTTTTGACATTGAAGGTCTCGATGAGCTCGTTAACGACCTTGATGGCGCAGCGAGAATTCTCCATCGTCATTCTGCACAACCTGACGAGTTTGGCAGGAATGTCAAAACTAGACATGGCGTTGTATAGCTCGTCCCTATGCACGCTGTCATATGCGGCCTTGAAATCGACAAAAAGGTGGTGGGTGTCAATTTGCATTTCTTGGGTATTTTCCAAGATCTGTCGTAATATGAAAATCTGGTCGATGGTGGACTTCCCTGGCCTGAAGCCACACTGATATGGACCTATCAGGTTATTTATAAACGGCTTCAGGAGAGTACACAAAACGGCAGAGCAGATCTTGTAGGCGATGTTCAGAAGACTTATCCCTCTATAGTAGGCGCAGTCAAAGGGGTCTCCATTCTTGTGGATCAGGAAAACGATACCCCGAGCTGAGGTATCAATACATACAAGACAAAAGATCACTCTAAGCCACCAATTGACCGTGCCCGTGCTTCTGCGCCATACAGCTGGACTGGGAATATCAATGTCCTATGTAGTGATACCTTGAATCTTTGAGAGAGGGTTATCTTCCTCAATTGCCTTCCAAACCTAAATGCAGAGCTTTTGATATGGGTTTTTGGTTCGATTGGATTAAGTTTGGAGAATAGGTTTAGAAGGTCTTTCACTATTTCAAAGTTATAGCTGTCGATATGGACGCCTTGCCTTAGATGTCGGTGCTGGTGGACTTTTTGTTGATAGCTTATACTTACCTTTTTACAAGACTCCGAAGCAGAAATCAAGTTGAATTTGAGAGTTAGAATGGGGTGTTGACTTCTGGGCTCCGGTTGAAGTTGGTCAAGACCTGCGACTTAAGGAAACCAAGAGTAAGTCATTCGATGAGTCTTCTTACTC
Source organism: Eristalis intricaria (assembly GCA_964034865.1). Lineage (NCBI taxonomy): Eukaryota > Metazoa > Arthropoda > Insecta > Diptera > Syrphidae > Eristalis > Eristalis intricaria. The sequence continues at coordinate 87,412,916 of OZ035875.1, read as the reverse complement.
GATTCGATTTAGGTTCGCCGTGTGGGTTTGCTGATTGACCGCGTCACGGGATCTCTATCAAATCGCACGCTCTCAGTGGTCATTTGACGTTGTATCTGGGTGAGATAACCATTCCCCCAAAGCGATCGTGTAGAATGTCCATTGCGGCATCAGCCATGTCGTTCACACATGCATTGATGGATCATGAACTAATAAACCTTCCCACATTCCATGCCAAACATTGACGTTTGTATTTTCCTCGTAAATTCTGAAAATTTTGGTTGGCTCACAGTAGACTTTTACATTTGCTAACAGTGTTTTTTAAAATATCATCTTTCGAAATTAACGGCCCAAACAGAGAATTCTATTAACTTGATTTCCGGAAAACCTTTCAAATCATCTTAAGAAACTCTCAAAAAGTCGCTCAAATTCATAGATGGACACGAGGACAACCAGCAGTGAATTCCTTTACATCTAGAGTACTTCATCTAATAAAATACTAGCTAGCTAGTAGTTGAACGGATAATTTTTCATAGTGATCAGATGATGAAGAAAAATCAATACAACACTCTGTGATCGAATGTTATTTAAACAATGAATACGTTCCACACAGTGAATACGTTCCACACAGTGAATACGTTCCACACAGTGAATACGTTCCACACAGTGAATACGTTCCAAATAGTTATGCCTGTGAATACGAAATCACATCTTAACCCAACTCTACTAACCAGAGTGATTTGCCTTGATTGCAAATCCTATCATCCATGAACAGTCAAAATCTGTCCGTCGTTATTGAGAAATTGTCTTTTAGTGGGCATTGGACCTTGGTGTGGTGTCATGTATGTCGCGGGGCTTCGTCGTGAAACCGCAGTCAATGAAATAGACTCAACGAATGAATGGAGGTACATAACAGATGTTTGCCCCGCAGCAGATTCTGGAAAACGCCCAACAAATGTCAATCAACATCGATCTTTCGACGTATAGAACCGATCCATTCTCCTTCATGTCCAGTCTGATATCCCTGCCGTACTCGTCAGGTTGTGTAGCAAGGCGAACTACTCTGACTACTCTTCATGAAGGTGAAAACTCATCGAGACCTTCAATGTCAAACAAGTTTCTCGGTGAGGCAATGCTCTGCCATGTCATACCTGAGAATACCGTGCAAAATTCACCGCCAATATTCGCGGCACGACCTTTCAAAAGTCCGTCCGTGGGGATGACAGTGACGTGATTGGTCGAACACCCTCAGCCGTGAATGAGGCGTTTGTTGGCATTGAGAAAGTATCTAAAATGGGACGAGGGTAGAGCAAACTATAGTCTGTCTTCCCGTCACAATGGGGAACGAGGGGGTCCCTCCGTAGGACAAAGACCCTCTTCTTTGCATACGCACCATGGTGTTCGATTCGCAGAAATGTGATTCAATACAAAAGTCTTCACGATCAGTCTCGCCCTTCTGACGTCTGAACTCTGCACTCCGCCCGCAGATAGCGTCGTAGTCATAAATTCCCGGTGAGAGCATTTGAAGTTCCAAGGCTCCCTACTTAAAGTTATCCGATTTATCTTAAGTGGAACAACAAAGATTCATCTCATAGCGATCTGCTTACGTCATCCATAAGTAACCAGTGCGTGCCCTCTCCTCCGCCACATATCCGGACACCTTCAACCTTGAACTTGGAAATAGTGAATTGGCTATAAAACAAATTCCACCCTGCGTGCAAATCAGGGCCACACCGACTCAGACACTGGGTTATCGATGAACTTATTGATGGGTTCAGGGTCGAAAGAAGCCGCCTGTCGACAATCAGATACCAAATCGATACATGACCATCAGAGTGCCTGGTGGAGATTTACCGCCGCACATCCGTTTCCTGTTCCAGTGTTGATCGAATTCAATAAGGAAATTCGAGTGGAAGCGACCGCTTCAAGTGTATCCGCAACGCCTTGCATAATTTATAGCATCTTGAGTTGGCCATACACGAGTATAGATGTGATAGCTCTTAATTAATTACCTGCGTTAGTTGCGTACAAACCTAATGGACGGCATTTAGTGGTGGCCAATCTATCAACGTGTAATGGCGGGGGGCATCTGTCATGGAATTGGGGTACTAAGCCCGAGTGAATCTTGAATGATTTGGATAACAAATTACATCGTTGTGCTGCATTCGTTCGGACAGCAATTCAATGAATATTGGATCAAATTAATGAGTATGGGATGTGCTGCTGGGAGCACATGTGGAAGATGGTCTTACTTGCTATTATTAGAGCGAATTCATCATGAGTTGTCGTAAAGAAGGAAACATACGTTGGTCTACAGGGGGTGACGTTAATCTGGGAGACGTACCAATAGTACGTGGAATTAAGCTGGAAGTTCAACATTCAGTCATGGGTTAGTAAAGGATTCACGGCTCTATTGGGAGTGTGGAGGATGGAGATTACAGCAGTTTGGCTGTCCATGTCCGTAGACAGGCCTGTACCAACGTAGACAGTAGTGGTCAGCATTTGTTAAGGCTGTCAACTGCAAGCTAGCGCAAAGTTCGGCTAGTATATTTATTAGCGGGCAGTAGATATATTTTCGGAACGCAAAGGTTAGCCTGACGGAGAGAAAAATGAAAATTTTTTCAGAAAATAGAGGGTGTTTTTTTGCTTTTAAATTGGCAACACTGTTTCTACAGATTATCAAGTTGATAGTTGAAAGTTGATTTCTGATAGGCTCTTACGATGAATAAATTAAAGCCGGAACAAAATTTATCGTGCGCTATGTTCATTTCACGATCGACATAATCATCCATCTGAGCAAGTTCTTCGATACACAATGAACCGCTTTCGCACCAATTACACGCTAGTAGATAATACGCATCCCCAAAGACGACAAACAATGCCAACAGAAAAAGTTTTTGACACTGTGGTGCGGAGTGTTGAGCAGAATTGGTCGATAAGCCATCGTGTCCAGCTGTGCCCATCCATTTTGTGGAAGATTTTACCGAAATATGTTGGCTTAAAAGCTTATAATATCCAGCCAAGATCCAGCGACAAGCCGCGTGACGCCTTCAATTTATCCCGGAAAACATTCTAAGCGCATAATTTCGCATAATGGACTGGACTAGTCTCTGCCGACAAAACAGTAGTACCTATACTTCAAGGTATGCCGTGTGCCGGATTTGCTTATGTTTTATCATTTAACTGAGGAAGATTACCACAAAAATCTCCAAACAGATTTTCAACCAACCATTTTTTTCTCCAGGAATCAAGGTCGGTCGTTTTCAAGGTCGCGAATTTAATTTTTGAACACATCGGGTCGACCTCTTTCCATTCATATGTAGCTTAATTGCTAATATCTTCAACCCGAAAATATGCTGTGGGATCTTTTACTATATGTCTCAAGTTGCAGCTTACTTACTTTCCATGGAGAGTCCGAGTCTGAGTAATAGACACGCTGCTTCCAATCATAAAGACCAAACTCACATACGTCGGCGTTGACTTAGTCCTTATACCGGCGATTCGGTGTTCTTCTTCTCGAGTCAGGCTCATATCCGATGAATCTTTTTCTTGGGACATTGGTGTCAATGCTCCGAGCTTGTACAGTCGACGGATTTTTGTCTGGGCTCATGTGTACATCACATTAACCCTTTCGACCCGAAATGTAGTAAGTGAATGTACATCAATAAATTATGTCGATTTATTCAAATGTCTTACCCTTAGCACATTTCTAGCAATCGCGTTTTGGCACTATGCGAACATTGAGTGGGACGTACGTCTCCCAAATGGTGTGAAAGGTTTAAATTTAAGGCATTTAAGAAGTGGGTGGACGCACATGTGTTCTCCGGACACTGATTTGCTACTACAGTCGACTCTCGATAATCCGAAACTCAAGGACCTTCCAAAAAATTCGATTTAACGAGAGTTCGAGTGCAATCACTTCGAATTAACGAGCGTACCAAAACCCAAACGTTTTGTTCGAAATATCGAGAGTCGACTATATCTCAATTGCGTTTTTGAAGTCTGACAATCGGCAAGCTTATGTTGGTGCTGGAAAACCGTAATTTTGATAAGAGTCTTAATTCGTTTGACATGCTATTTTTTAAATTCATATTTATTTATCTATTCATTATAAGCTTACATAGTAGACAAAAATGCTTAAAACCAGTTGGACGAACAATGATTCTAATTTAACCCACTGAACTTGGTTGGGGTCTCTAAGCTAAACTTACTTCCAAGCTATCCGACTTAACCTAACAATACTTGTTTGAATTAAAGAAAATCAATTTCCAATGGACAACTTAATATTAACAAAAATTTCAAAAATTAATAAATTAACTGCTTTAGACATTCTCATCACCGCCTAATCACTTATTCCAAGTGACGTATATACCCAGCCCGGGCCAAGCAAAATGAGCGCCCAGAAAAAGTCCCACGTTTGGCGCCCCTTCTAAATTCTTGTAGCATAAGTCGATTTTCAGATTACCCAAGAGGTAGACTTTCAATGCGTGTCAAAAGTGTCAAAAGTGTAAAATGAGTAAATGTCCATCATCTTCGAATAATAAACTCAAATCCCTATTTATATAGAATCAGTTGAGTGAATCGCGCACGTTTTTTTAATGCACGTTTCACTCAACTTCCTTGTGAGATTTTTATTGTGGCTTGTTTTGAAATACAGTGTAACTTCTCTTTATGGACACCCCCCATAAGGGGCACCTCTCTTTACGGACTATCCTTCATAGTCCTGATATGAAGACTTTCGTGAATTTCAACCCCTTCCGAATGGACACCCCTGTATAACGGACAGTTATCATCAGGCGGTCCCGATGCTGTCCGCTGTAGAGAAGTTTCTTGTTAATGGTCTTATATGTGAACAGATGAAATGATGAAAGCGCTTAAAAATGCATAGACAGCTGGTTGGACGCACTAAAATTTGATAAATGGGAGTCTACCGCTTCCGAATGCACTCCTAAGAGCTTAGTGCTTTGTTCATTTTCAAATCTCACATATATGGTGCGTGTTGCCCTGTATATACCGTCAGTGTTCTTTTGAAACATGTCCCGTAATCTAAAAGCGCCACGCGTTTTCCTACAAAATAAAGGCGACATGCCTTAAATCACAATCAGGCACAGAAGTCCAACACTTAAGACTCTCATCGCCTTGAATTCGAAATAGTTGCCCGGCGCCCAACGCATTTTTACAACTGGCCCCATAACGCTTGTAACAATGCCCTTGTGCCCATTTACATCTGTTCAAGGAACTGACTATAATTTTGTATTGTAGGTACTCCAAGACTGTTGACTCTTTTTGCCACTCACAATTTATGCACCGTTTCCGCTTTCTTGACTAGACTCGCGATTGTCCTGTTCCGCGTTATCCCCTAATTGCTAAAATGATACTACGAGCTTCCCCTAACTCGCACAGTGCTTCAGCATGTTGAGAAGTTTTATTGTAATCTCTAAGACCCTTTTAATCCTTGTAATTCACAGAGTATTTTATGTCCTTCTTCTGCTGAGCACAGGTAATCCTCGCGAACATCGCAATCACCTTCTTGACTTCCGCGAAGTTATGTTAATTTCCCTGTTCTTCACCTTAGCAAATTTTCTTCCCTTCAAATGACTGCATAAAACTGAATTTAAAACCGTACTTATCCCACGAAAGACGTGTCCTTATAAAATACAACATTTCGCCACCTCATCTCACAGCCACAGCCAATGATTCAAGCAGGAAAAGTAACTCATCATTAATCCTCCCGAAAATGTGTTGAATAATTGATCAAACATGATCCATTCATTTTTATCGGCAAGCGTCAGCCGCCAAACCGCACTTTTATCGCTCCAAAATGTGCCGCCTTTTTTTATCGCATTTATATCTCCGATCCCGGCATTTATTGCCCAACCTTCTGTGCACATCGCCACGAAATTAATGCATTTCATTTCGCCCGCATTAAGGCGGGCAACTGAACCAATCGCTCACCCTGCGGATCTAGACTTTAAAAAATTACCCACATATCCTTAATAATGACGGTTACCCTCGCATGGTTATTGTTTTTTCATGGCCAAAAGAAGGGGGAAGACCGAACTTTTATCCTCATTCAGATTGTGCGGTTTATGGTTTACGAGCTTTCTACGCCTCCTCTCCCGTCACTAAGATAACCCGCCACCGCCGCGCCGTCTCTGGGAAAAGGATAACATGAGGCACAGACAAAAAAATATCCTCAGGCAGTCATTCGCATGAATGTGAAATGACTCTTCCCGCAGACACAGAGTAGGCGGAGACACTCCCCCTCACGGAGAGTTAAGTCGTTCAGATGGAAAATTCAAATTTGATTTCATTTTCAGCATCCACACGACCGGTTGTCGATGCGATCCCGTCCTCATCTGTGGCTTCATTTTCACCGTACCGTTTGTTTATTTGTTCTCCGCTACATTTGCCATTTGCCGCAGCGAATTGATCTCGAAGAGGGGCGTTTATAGTGTCGGCTGGTCCCCACAACAAAAAACCACCCAATAAGGAAGGCAAGGCACATCGAAATCGTCAAACAGCCGAATGATCGACGAGTTTGCCCATGTTGTGTGTATTTAAAAATTGAAATTTTCAAAATAATAAAAGCGACACGAGAGGTGAGGGCGGCACGGGAGTGTGGCGCGGATGGTGGGGGAGGTTGTGTATTTTCTTGGCCCCATTCCAGGCGACCGCCAATCTCTGTCTCTCAGATTTAATGTACTCGCTTTTGGCTCTGGTACGAGGCGGTAGTAGCATCGTAATGAGTTGTCCATACATCAGACGGTATTTTGGGACAGCGAAAAAAAACGACTCATATTTGTACATGCGTCTTGGGGGATAAGGTGCTCTTGCCGATACTCGAAGAATACACTCAGAATTTACGATTTGTGGTTTTAGGGTGTTTCTCAAAAAAAAAAAGGAAAGATGAGCGGGCCTGTGTCCGATTTGCTTCCGTTTATTTGAACAACCCTTTTAAGAGGGAAGCACAGATTGAACTTGTGTAGATGAAGTTCCGGGCTGGTTATTGGGAAGGTGTTAAACCAAGGTACAGGAAGCGAAATGTTTGAAAACCCGGAACTAGGAAACTCCACTAAGCTTCATCTGAACCCAGTCTCCTCTGTCTTGATTTGAATCACATTAATTGAGGCCTAAAAAGGACGATGCAGTGGAAGTTTGTGGACTTGGAGGGCTTTTAGTGGGCTGGGAGACAGCATTGTCCAATTTTGTGCGTTTGGCTCTGAATCTTTTCTGTTCTTGAAGCGGTAAAGTGTGCACATTTTTCTAATTTACACTCAAAATTTGATCTACGGTTAATGTTTAAGAACAGAACACGCACTTGGAATAAGCACTTGAAAGCGAATCTCTTCGGAGATCACTTGGAACCAACATTTAAATCAAGCTGAAAACACGTCCTGTAAACTCCTACGGTCTAAACATAAATATTGATATACGTCATCTTTAGACTAGAACATGTCCCTAGTCAGTGGATAGTGGCGGCAATAATAATGATACCGAAACCGGGTTAACGGCTGGCAGATAAAATATCCTACAGACCGATTTCACTTCTTCCGATAGTGTCTAAGGTGTTGGACGTATATTACCTAGACGCTTAAACCGGATTGTTTCCTATTCACCAATTCGGTTTAAGAAGTAACCATTCGGCTATTGACCAAGTGCTTCGAATAATTGATGTTATAGAAAAATCGTTCGAACAAAAGCAAATCTGCTCAGCTGAAACATCAGCTTTCTTGATGTTTTGCAAGCCTTTGACAAGGTTTGGCGCGAAGGATTGAAACACAAGCCTCGACAATTCCTTCCGAGAAAACTTTCCTCAATTTTATCCAACAATCCATCTGATACAATCTTTCATGTGAGATATTAAAATTATACAAAGATACACGGTCAACGCACCCTGGAAACGACGATATTCGCATGGATCTTAGAATTCCATCAATTCAAGATGAAATTAAGTATTTGCTGATAAACTCTGTTCCTTCGTCCTTCCTCGAACGAAAGTAACGTTTTACGCCGTCTTCACAAGACTAAACTCCTTGACCTGGCACGGTGAGTTCAATCCGAGCTTAGCTGCAGTATTAGCAAGAACTCTCAGTGTAGAAACTCTTGCCAAACGCGTATTATTGAAAGTAAAACTACTAGATTCTGGATAAGTGTAAAACTTATTTGTAGTAGAAATATATTTTATCTTCAATCACCTCGTTTTTGTATGTTTTTTTTTCTTTCACGTGCCCTTGCAAAAACAAAATGGAATAATTTGAAGTCGTAAGTCACTGGTGAGGTAAGACTGTACAACCCCCTCAAAAGCAACACACTGCCCAGGCAGTCTGCTTTAATTCACAAAAAATGTCCCTCAAAGTTGGGTTGACAAATAGTTCCAATTCGTTTTCACAATTTGTAGTCCGTTCCCTGTCTCACTTCGATTGTTTCACAATGTCAGCCTCTCGAAGTTCATCAATTTATTGGTATCCAGCGATTTGTGAAGTGTGACAAATGTAAAGCCATGCAGCTATGAACACTTTGAATTCCGTAGCTCGATGCAATCAGAACTCGTGTCTTAAATTAAGACGTAATATCTACAAAATATTGCATTTTGGAACTCTGTTGGCATGGAAAGCTCCTCTAGTTCTATATGACTTCAGGCGAATATTTCAATTAGTTTCGAAATAGCTTTGGATGCCATGGATGAGTGGTACCCTACTTTGTCTAACTCAATGAGTCAGTGACTCAGTTGAAACAAATTCCGCTGAACTTTGGTTATTTATTTTATTTTTAAGTTAAAAAAATTATTGAATAAAACTGGAAGTAATAGATGACATTCAGTAATTTCAAAGTTTGTGTAGAATGTTCCTTCGGTAAATGTGTACAAAAAAACGAAATGTTAACTGAATTAGCTTAAGTTCTCTTCTCAGTATTTTTACAAGCAAATTTAACAAAGTGTTTAAATTGGTAATAATTTTTGTTCCCAATTCTCGCCAATTGAACCAAGGTTTCAATTGTTTATTTTTTTTATTCAATTTTAGGGAGAATAGCAAATAGTTAAATGGGAAAACATCATACTCAAAAACTACCAAAATGTTTAATCGGAAGGTCGAGTATTCGTTTATTGCCACGTGATACAGACGTCCGTTGTTGTAGTTGATTGACACACTTAATAAATATCCATTCCTCTGCAGTATACAATGTATCTTTCAATACAATTGTAGTTAACCTATTGAGACATAAAATACATTCAGTGACTCAAGTAATTTTATCTGGCACAACGACAGGGAACGTATTTTTTTTTAAACATTGAATCTCTAAAAAAAGATTTTAATATCGGTGTTTTTGACTAACACATATGTTATAAATAAAAATTAGTGAATTAGAGTAAGGAGTGCCATCGAAAACCTTACCCACACTCATTTCGAATTTACTTCCCAAAAGTTACAGAAGATTCAATAAAATTATATTTTTTTATGTAATGCTGGGCTTGCTTCTGTTATTTTTAAATCGTATGTCATTTCTGTTTGGTAGTTAACATAATCAAGACGGAATCTGAATTGGATGTAAGACAACATATTATCAACTGCCACTTAGTATACGCAGGGTGGACACATATAAAAATCGTGAAGGAATTAAAAGTAAACAGGAAAACAGTTGGCACTGCTATTAAGAATTATAACGAGAACCTGTAACTTGAACGCCATTTGCGATTCCTGCAAATTTTCAGAACGTCATTTTGCAATAAAGTGAAATGTTCAAATTTTTAATTCAAATAGGTAAGAGAACTGCCGGCTTATAAGCTCGTAAACTAAAAAAGGTTCAAGATCTCAATGCAAAAAACAAATTAATGTAAAACAACAGGCAAAACTTTTGCAATCAAATTTCGGTGAGTACATTTTTTCGATGGCACTCCTTATGTAAAAAATTGTTGCAAGTGCGTTGTGCCTTTATAACTCACGAAAGGCCAAACACATTTCTATCAAATTTTTAGGGTTTGCTTGTGTGGTCGTGTAGATGGTTCATCTAAAGTTTGCACGAAATTGGTTGACGCGGTCTTGAGTTATGACTTTCTATGTCAACATCTACAACCAATACGTTTGCGCCTATAATCGTGTACTGTTTAAGGCGATCCTGTAACAATCATCCTTGTTGTGGTTTATTTATCTAGGGCTGCGCAAGTCAGAAGCACTCCATATAATTTTCCCGCCATTGACTAGAGCTGCATGAGCTGGCAAAATCATGTAGTTGTTCTTCAAGAACATATATATATACATATAGCACTTTTGTTTCAATTAAGGAATGGACGGCAACGACTGAATTTGCTATGAACCATGATTTGTCTCATCAACCACGTCCTACCCCAAGCTAACTTTTAAGCGGATGCCTTTCGAGGAACCTTTTCCCCCGATAAGGTCCGATTGGTAGCAAATAAGTTTACTCTGAGTATTGGCATGGTAATGCAATAACATTGCTCTATTTGAGGTTCACTCAACACTCCCTTAAAATTGGTTTATACATACCTGAGACCATTGATGTTAACGGTGTTTAGCGAGCGGTGATGTCCAAGTCAGGTGATCGACATTACTGGATCTTCCTCGATTCTGCCTCCTACGTACTATTTCTTCTTCGTATCAATTTCTTTGTCGGTGAGAGTTTAAGATTCAAATGAGTGTATTCACATTCAAACTTTTTCACGGACAACCTCACGACAAAATACAACTATTTTTTGTAGCAACCATTGTTTGCTCTGAATGAGGGAGGCTTATAGACGAAGTTTAATGGTAGCAAGTTGATTGAGAGGTGTAGACTTTGAGTGACTTTACCGGTGACCCGTGAGAAGTGCAGCCATGAATAGTGAAAGTGGTTCACTACTGGAATTGCATAGTGTAGGAATCGTTGGTTCGACCCAAAAAAGGTGTGCTGCTAAGCGACTGACTCGGTACGAAACTAAAATGCCTGGGAAAAGAGATCTCACGGAAAATCGGACGGTATATACGTTCAAGAGATGATGAATCTCCAGATATTGAGCCACCGATATCAATTCTCTGCACTAAGCAATTTAGGAAATTCAACGATTCAAGTAACTCCACGATATTACGGACATGGGCGACACTAGTTTTCAATGGTCTATTCAAGTCAATGACAGACCTTCTTTCAATCACGAAGCATATAATTTTGGACAACCCAACCCAAATGCCTACTTGCTGTAAAAGCCGGTGACTGGCTCACTGGATATCGGAACCCATTCTCTAAGTCTCCAATTCTAATGGACTATCCTACTATCGTCTGCCTCGTAAAGCTTCAAATGCATGAAAAAATTAGAATAAAAATCTACATAACTCTCTTCGTCTGAAAACACCGCTCGGGCATTATTGGCTCTGTTAAGAGAGGGCAGCTTATATTGAAATACATGGCTTATTCCCAGACTAACATGAGATAAAATTTTAGAGACGATAGTCTGCGAGTGAAATCCTTGTCACAAATATTCAGATTAAATCGAAATTTTTGACACAGAACGGCAACATTTTTGAGTCTTCATTGTTATCGATCATCGCATTAAAACGAATTCCCTCTTCAAAAACTCTAGTTCTTCTGTGTAACCTCAAAATCTGTCAGTCGCAGTCATTATTCATTTTCTCCCAAAAATATCGACACATCCTGTACTTGATGAATCTACAATGTAGACGGGTGCGGTGGCGGTCCAAACGGCCACAGCCATCACCACCACCACCACGATGCACTTGTAGTGTACGCGAGTAGTTGCGAAAACTGTATGCTTTTGGCTGACGATCAAAATTAATTATAAAGTCACGGCAGTTTAGTTTTCGTTTGTCGTTTGTTTATGTTTTCAAGTCGTGCTGGTTCATTTGTGCCAACGCAGTATCTGTGGCAAAAGTTTAAATAACCCGAAAAAGTCGGCATTAATCAACGATTTCTGTCGTTTTTCTATCTCTCTCCCTCTCTGTGTCTGTTTACACTTTTGTGGGAAAAGTTTCTCCCATCGTCGAGAGTCAAATTATGACAGACACAATTTCTTGCCATGTTGCCTCTGTATCTTCGGCGATTGGGTTTAGTTCAATAAACTGCTTAATGGTGTAGTTTTTGGAAATTTACTCGAATATTCAACGTGGTCTGGTGTTTGCCATACGACGTCGGTTTTTGATAAATGTTACGTCCGAGGCGAATTTAACTAAACATAAAGGACTGAGCACATAACCCTGTGGAGTTGCATTTAAATTTGCAAACACAGGCGGATTTCATTAAATGTGACCTGGAACGTAATATAAGCTAAGCGCACCGGACTAAGCAATTAACCTTGTGGACTTGCTGTCAAACTCAAACAAGCGCTGGTACACAAGACGAATTAATTTCGTCGTCCTCCGCAACACCTGAGTTTCTTCTGCACAAAGCATAACAAAAGGTAATCCTTTTGAGCGTTTGTTTTGTTTACACTCTTCGTCCAGTCACCGACGACGTAGCGTTCGCAAATTAACATTTATCTTTAAGACGAAATCTAGCCGTGCTTCCCCTGCTGGCTGCGACCGCGTGAGTGTGAGTGAGAAGTGGGGAGTATTTTGTTTAATAAACTTGGCATCCTACGGGTCAGTTTTTCGCACACACGTTGTGTAAATAAACACATCTGTAGGATGCCGCCCCAGACGGGAATCAATCACCGACGTGTACCGTGTGGATAAACACCAAGTTATGATTTAATATGAACCAACATTTGTCGAACAGTTGAATTCATGTTTTTTATTAGATGCACGCGTGGATGAGAACAAGCTTATTCGCGTAGTGCTCACGCATCCCACGCCCGGGGGACCCGACAGAATGATGGCACATTTGGGGATACAGGAACGACATGTTAAGCGGATCATCAGAGAAATGTAAAAACTTAATTCCGTAGCAGTAAAATTTGATTTACTAAAGTGAATTGTGTGAAGGACTGTGCCAGTCAGTGAACTGTGTCTGTGACAAGTGTTTCAAGTGACTGGCTTGCGTGCGATTACTCACAACCATCTGCAAATTAATTTCGATGTAGGATGTGTGCTGATGTCTGGCATAAATACCGACTTAAGAGTTTTTTAGAATTAATATTTTTTAAATGCCATAAAGCAGTGTCTTCAGCGTCGTTGAGTGTTCATCGTAAGTGTCATCTGTCTGGCCATCATGTCTGAGATCATTGCCGTTTTGATGTCCGTGTAGACCACTCATCGAGTGGTGGCGTGTCTGCGTCTGAAGTTCCTATAAAAATTCGCTAACGACTGTTGTTTGCTTAAAGTCACATTTCATTTGACATGAAAGTGACTGAGTCAGTTTTATTTGAATTTGCGATTTCCAAGGTCAAGAGTATGGGACCAAGTAGTTAGCCTTGTGGTACCCCATTTAAACAGAAGATGATAAATGAGCAGAGGATATTTTTCGATGACAATTTTGAGGTCCTCTTCGAAGAACTGTAGCAGCTGTGTATTGGTTATCGGTGCTAAATCAACGCCAATCACCCTATTTGCCAAGAGTGCGAATTGTCACCTGCCCTCTTCATTATACAGTGAAACTTCTTTTTAACGGACAGCATAGGGACCATCATGACTGTAGGGATGTCCGTTCTGAAGGGGTTGAAATACACGAATACGTCATATCGGGACCATGACGAATTGTCCGTAAGGAGAAGTGCCCCTTAAAAAGGGGTGTCCTACATGGAATGGACTGGATTGTGCAGCTTAGCCGAGGCGAGGAAGGCTTCACGTTGGAAGAGTCAGGGAGAGGGAAGTCAAGTCAGCTTTAAGTAATTTTCTTTTTTAAGATGACTTAGTTATTCTCACATCCTCCCAGACAGAACTCCAGTGCGCGCTTGTTATGTTTGTAGCCGTTTGTGCTGATGCTGGTATAAACTTGAGGTTATGGTTATTACAGGAAGGCCTGTTCGCCTGTTGGTGTCCGAGGTGGAGAAGTTTAAGTACCTCGGGAACTGATTCAGAAGTGATGGCAGGAGTAATGCCCACAGTTCCATTTTAATAAAGCTTGGCAGATCTTTAATCAGGTCGTGGAAGACAAGTAAGCGATCTTGAAATAAATTTTTATCTCCATCCCCACCTGTGGAAATTTTAGTAATGTCCCAAAGAATCAGATTGATGCAAAATGCCGAGTTGAGATTTCTTTATGCTGTTGTGGAAGTTACTCGCTAGAATGGAGTAAGAAACACGGCAATACACGAGGAAATCAATTTTAAGCAGTTGCTACTTCCAACGGAATGGGCTAAAGTTTTGCTAAACAATTCCGACGATGGAACGGAAATGGCACGTTTCTTTTCGCAGTCGGAAATAGTTCCGGGAGATATGCCCCGGAACTATTAAGTTCCATTCGTTAAACATATCCGCGGAACTATGTATGTAGTTCCACCGGTATGTTCGGATTGAAGGAAATATACATGTTCGTGGGGCTTGGCATGTGAATACACGTTAGTGTTTAACATATCGTCGGACATATTGGAACTATAAATTCTGAGGACTTAGTTCCAGGAACTAAACAGGTCCGGAACTACAAATCTATCGAAAGGGCTATGCTTTGTTGGTTCGATCACGTGGCAAAACTGTTCTCTTGACCACTACTTCCGACGCGTGCCTTAAATGCGATTCTATCAGGGAGGCGACCACTTGGTAGACCCTGGACTTTGATTGGTGACCGAGTTAGAAAACTTGCATAACTGCTGGTCAGTTAGACGCAACGGTGGAGGATCGAGTAGCCTGGAGATCGCTGGTGCGGTCTTTGCCTCCGTGGTACATGATGGCCCTTGAAATTCAGATGAGATGGGGGCCATGTTAATGTTTAGCCTGCACTGTCATTTTAGATTTTGTAAACTAACAAAAAAGAAATGCGTGTCTCAAGAGAGCAATACAAGAGGTCTTGGGCATGAAGTGCTTAATTTTAGACTCAAATTGGAACAGGACTCCCTCCCAATGCTGCACCATCCCTTGACGTGCTTGTAACTTGTGATTCATTAAAACCTGCTGTTAGAATGTTGAATGAAAAATATAAAATAACAAGATCCATAAGAAAGGACACCACCTCAACTGCGATAAGCTCATCCCTCTTAAACATTCCGCCATTTTGTGTGCCCGCTCATAAACAATCTGAAAGTTCCGTATCAGTGTAAACGACTAGATGGCGCAGTTGGTAGAGTGCCTGCCTCTGGTTAGCGGGGTCCCCGGTTCGAATCCCAGTGAAAACAAAGTTAGTACGATTTTATCTGGTTCTTAAATCTGGTCTAGTCACCATTTGCCGTCGGGATCAAATTAACGGCACTTTCACTGGAGTAGTCAATCAGTGTTAGTAGTCTGAGTATGGGTATCACAATGGACCAAGATGGTCTAAGTGTGCTACTGAATGCACTAACAGCCCACCAACCAAACCTAACCTATCAGTGTAGCTTCCGGCGGCTAGGTTCATGTAAACGGTCCCATACGACAGATCGTGCACGACTCACATGCCAACACTAAAGTCAATGTCTTCTATAATTCCTTTCAACTGTTGCATACCCGAGTGACATTGATGTGATTGCAGCAAGCCATCAATGAAGCGAGTGCTGGCATTGAAGTATATACTGTCCTGAAGAAAAGACATTTAAGATAGACGGATTGGACAGAGCGTCACAATGGGCAGCTACAACTTCACTGTAACTCTTACCAGCTGCTGTTTCTATGGGCTCAAGAAGCAGTTGAGTAACAGAGCCATTTTTCGAAGGACCAAGCTGATTTGAGCTTTATATAAGACAGAGATGATTTCAGTCCTGCTGTACGGCGCAGAGCGATCGAAAATATCAAAACCGGTTGAGAAAAATCGATCTGCGTGCGATCTTTGGTCCTGCTCCTGTACGGGCCTCATAGCAGAATGACTCTAGACAGGCGTTTAGAGACCCAAGGCCTAAGTTCCTGGTTTCCATATGTTAAGCGTATTCACATCACTGCGCCGCTGTGAATAGCCTTTGACTCCGAATCTTTGGAATAACCTAACAGAGGATGCACCCAGTTGGCCCAGGACATCAACCAACTTTGTGTACGACACTCAGAGATCATACTAGTTGGAGAGGCTTGTTGCTTGCGTCCAAAGTCCACCCAGACTGCATCGTCTAATAAAGAAAATGAATATATTCACTGGTGGTGGGACTTAATAATAGCCTTAAAGGACATTGTCTTGAATATAATTTTGTGTAAATGTTGCCCGTGACTATCCCGTACAAGTTCCATTATAATGGTCTAATTTTAGGGACTGCCTCTAGCACTGCGACTGGTATTTGCCCAGTTACGCATAAGCGGTAGCAGGTGAAGGGTTCGGGCTCGAGGTCGATGATACACAGCACATGTCGCTCGAAGTACACAATTTTTGGCAGTCAACAATTGTGTTTAACTGTCCCAATCCCAAAAAAGACTGACGCGAGAGTTCAAAGCTGATTAAAGAAAACAATCTGAAGTAAATATTGTTCCCTCTTTCCGACGTCATTCATATTATCAGCATTGTCAGCATTTTCATAAACAACACAAAACGGCAACGTTGCGTCGGTATTCCAAAAAAGAAATGTCACTGTCAACGTGGAATGCCTGTACGTAGACAACGCAACAACAAGGAATGCGCCAACTTTTGAATTACGTTCTTCAGCCGTGATTTTATTTGCATTCCAGCGGTGTTTGTGATCGAAAATTTATAAAACAACTCATAATTAAAGTACTTTCATGATTTATGTAACAACCCTCTTCGTTTTCCAACGATCTGCAAGAATTGAAAATAAATGAACACAATTCTTCCAAACATTCAAAAACGTAAAATTCATAGCAGACTGCATAGAAAGATAAATTCACTCTCTTTTGTTTTATTTCGTCGATAATCCTTTCATGTTTTATACAAGCCTCTTCATCCGCAACAGAACGCAGTCTCTTACCGAACCGTTCCTTCGATCGTCCATTCGTCGTTCGTCGTTCGTTTCTCTGAAAATTCAGTCTCGGTCTTTTACCTAAAAATACATTATTCGATACACACCACACCGACTGAGGAGAGGCATGATTCAGCCAGAGCGCGAGAGACTATGCACACCTATACACGCTTTTCCTTTCACACAGATGATCGACTTTTTTCTTTTCCAAGTACCCCGTTTTCGACTCCCAGCAACTAGTCAGACTGACAATATATGTACGTCCGTTTTTCCACCTCCGAAAATTTTTAGTGCGTATGCTACCAGCGGACAAGCACGGTCTCCGAAAATATCTCGCGCTGTGGGAAAGATTTTTTTTTTCACACAAAAAAAAAAATAAAACAAAAAATTGATATAATTCAAATCGAATACGGTCTCTCCGGTCTGGTGCAGTAAAAATCGTTTTCAAACCCCAACAGACACGGCCATGCGTAAAATGAGATTTTGATATCAAAAGTATTCGTTTCTTGAAGAAAAATACAAGTGTTTTGTGCGAAGTCCTCACGAGAAAGGAGGAAAAGTTTAAACGAGAAAATAAAATAAAAAAAAAATGTAAATCATTGTGTCTACGTGAATATTGTGATTGTTAAACCTGTTTTCGAAAGTCCATGGTACGCCTTTGCCCTCCTTCCTTAATTCACCTTTCGAGACAGAGACGAGCTGACGGATCCTTTGTGACTTGGTCACTGGCTTTTACGATCCATTTGAACTTTTTTCTTGATTTTTTTTTTGATTTTTTTTTTACACCAAACAAAAAGAGAGTCAGAGAGAGGAACAAAAAATGATCACGTGACTAAGTCTGATTTTAGATCATATTCTGTTGGGCATCATGACCGATGTCATAAGTCTATGAAGACACAATTTATTTTCGTTCCCCAAAAAAACACAGCCGTTTTAGAGCCAACAATAATAAATAACGATTGTGAACGAAGAGATCAGCGGCCAAAGCATTATTCAAACTCGGACTTCGATGGAATTATCAATGTTTTGAGAGGGCTTAGGCGCTTGATCCGCACGATTGGTCGGTTTTGGTTGTCCAAAAAAGACGAGGAAACGATATGAAAATATTTTAACAAGAAATTCAATTACAGTTTGAAAGCACGGAACGGACCGGGCGTATTTCTCAAGTGGGTGCCTAATTAAAAATGTATTTTTGGAGACAAGATGCTTTCTTTTTTTTTTCCTTTTTTTTGCTTTTTCTGTTTTTCATGTTGTTGTTGTTTTTGTTGGTGTTTCACCGCAGCAGTTTCCTCAATTTTCGCATTTTGGACTTTTTGTTTCTTTATGTCAAAGAAAGAAGAAAAAAAGGAAAATACAAGATTTTTAAAATCAATTCTGTCGGAGTGCTCTTCTAGGGGGACTAGACGTGTGTTTAAGTGAAAATGGCTGTCGGCTGAGGATGTGTTTGTATGGCAGACAATTTGGATTTGAGATACACTTGTAATGGATTGTTTATTTGGCCGAATGGCCAGCATAGAGCGGGTGGAAGTGTGCCCGTAGGTGGGACCCGTGATTTTGAGTTATTGCTTGCGTAGATGGTGATGGGTTCATGCTCATCATATTCGATAATCGTTGTCAATAGCGATCTGTTGATGTGACGTGTGTGCTTTTGAAGTGGAATTGGGTCGCTGACTGGTTATTTCACAATGGAGTCTGGTGCTTCTTGAAGCTCCGCCATCAAAGGGGATACCTTTAGAATTTTGACGTGTCCGTGTGCTTGCCATCGATCGATATGTTGATGATGGTATCTGACCGGAAATGGATTTAGCTTTACTTAGTAGAATTCCTTTCTTCAAAAATTGTTCCAGTACGAAAATGCAGCTCCCACTTGTTCTTTTCTTGATCGTTTGCTTCCAAGTCTTTATTATCCACTGAATTTTAAGGCAAAGTGAATATTTAATAACGTGTTGTCGACATACGATACGATTGCTGTCTCTACGACAACGCCCAACATTTTGGAAAAATGTGAACTTTCAGTGGTCGTATGCGTCTTCTGAATTTTGAGGACGTCTGTAAGTGAGTAGGTGGTGGAGTAACTAGAATAAAGTACGCCTCCCCTCAGTGCAAACTCCTGTTTAAGCGATCTTTTGGTTTCTACAAGCCTCTACAAGTCGCAACTGTTTAGCTGTCAAATCCGAGTACGAAGACATGTCAAATCCAAACAAAATTTCATTAATCTGTGATGCAAGTAAATCTTAAGTGGATTTTGGGACTAATTCAGTCTCGAATATGGTTTAAATTCTTAGAGGATTTCCTACGTGAATTGATCAACCTTCATTTTGAGGGCAGCGCTAAATGAAATCAACTACCAGACAACAATTCCTCATCGGCGCGTGGCGATGAATTCAGTTAAATTTTTCGCTATCTGTGTTTAGTCCCAAGGTTAGTTGATATCCCTCCTTGTTTTAGTGTGTCACACGTAAGCAATCAAAATCATGAGAATTAGCGAGTCACTATCTTTTCTGAAGGGAAATGTCGTATCAGAGTGTTGTCGGCATTAAGGCCCCGGAAATACAAATTCAAAAGTGGTAATAGTTTTGAATAGTTTAAAATGTTGTGGTGCTGACTACTGGGACAAATGATTTTCTTGGTAGTTGTGAATTAGGTGGAACACGTTGTCAGTTTCAACTGAACACATCCTTGCAAGATGGCCTCAAGCTAGGTCCAAATTGTACTTACCGGAAGTGATAATTAAAAAGACTTGATAGGTGAAGCACGTCACATCTTCTCTTCCTTTGTGTGGCTTTGATAAACCTACGTCTCGTCCAACAAGCGCTGACTACTCCCTCTCGGTGATTGTCTTCAATTCTACACACAAAGTTCTTTTATCTTCTCTCTGCAGAGCCTTGAAAACAGGCGTCATTTATCGAAGACTCTCGGAAGGTCATCCATTCATCCAAAACGGCCTGATCACCATATGCATTGGATCCGTAGATGCCTAGCTAAACTCATTTTGTACGGTTGTCAATGCCATCAAAGCAAGCAGGGGGATTGCAAGTGGAACTCTTCTCTCGAAAATGCCAAGGGAAATCCTCTGACTGGCAGGTTATTACATGCCACTACAGCAGGAGTGCGGTGCTTTATGTCTTGTATTAAGTCATCTTGGTCTCCCGAGAATGGAGTATATTGCTTAGTTGGCTGGTCATTCTTCATTCAATCTTTACACGTATGTCCTCCGACAGCGTCTTGGAAAAAAAGGTTAGCAATTATGTGAAAACTTGTGCGTTTGTGCTAGCGTTGGCTTTCAACACACATTATTCAATGGCCAAGCACAAAATACAGCGTCGACCTGCGTCAGTGAATAATGAGAGAGATTGGGAGGATCGTAATAAAACGTAAAACGTAGTCCATCGCACGTCATTATTCATCATGTTGGATATTTTTTGACAGAGGGGTGCCCTGTGAGAGAGATTTTCTCCCAGATTGAATAATTTAACGACAAAAGTCATTTCAAATGAGTGTATGCCGAAAGGCGGCAACAATTTTTCGTCTAGTAGTTGGGAGAGAGAACAGCTGATAAATTGAGTATTTATTTCAACGCAGTGCATCATCGTAACATGAAGTCGGCTGGCGCAGCGCACTATTGTAATTCAGGCATTACTGCAACTGCCAAAGTTCCACATAATCCCCAGTGTCAATCTTTGGTTCTGTGACTGTTGAAACATTTCCTTTGTAGCTTTGTGCTCGGATCAGAGTCAGAAGGCACTTTGAGTCCTTTTTCGGTACCAAGAACCCTGAAAAAAGCTTGTCATCCTCGTCGAATTTAGAAAAATAATCCAACTGAAATGAGCGCTCTTAGTAAACGTGTCCTACAAGATAACTCTCAAGACGGTAGGTTAGTAGAAAGTGACTTTAATGCACTTAAGTTAAAGGAGGTTCATTGTACCTGCACGTGAGTGTTTCAAATTAATGAGGGTTGCCGTGAATTATGACAGCCAGTCAGTTATCTCAACAATCTCAGTCCTCCGTTGAACGGTACTTTGCTGAGATCGTTAAGATTGTCGTAGAATTAGGAGCCGGTAGTGGCGGTTGCAGAGGAGGTGTTGGATGCTTTCTTCCTATTCTTCCTCCTCTAGGCAGCTCCTGCAAAATTCGATGGCGAATATGCCTGGTCACTTTGTGTGAATGCCTAGTACACAGTGTCTAGTGATTAGTCCCACTGCAGTGCTAATTTTGAATCTCTTTAGAGAGATAAGCCTTTTTGATCTTTTTGGGTCAAGATGTGGCTAGATCTGTTTTGAGATTTTACAAGTGATGCCTGTCTTTGCAGAGTGGACTCTCTCTAAGTCGAAACTCTCTCTAACTCGAGTAAATTATGGTATTCCGTGACAATTCGACATTCAGGATATATCAAGACTGAGTTCAATGTGTACCGTTTATTGAGCTGTATCTTTAAAGTAGCTATAGGGGTACCTATGTTCCAAGATAGTCTATTATCTGCCAGTCTAGAGAGGCGCTTAGCGAGCTCATCACCTTGGCAGTTCAATTTCCCAGGATGTCTCTATAGTCTGGCGCGAGGCGAATGATGAATTGTTCGTATATCTCGTTATGAAAGATAGCTCTTAGAATACACTCAACATTACTCTTGAAGAGAATACTTGACTTTCCCGTCTGCCTGATCTTAGGAGAGCGTTTTCAGTCGATTCGCAAGTCGATCAGATGATCGACACAACCTTTTCAATAAACACCAGAAACCCTGTGACAAAATAAAAAAAGAAAAAACAACTATCGGGGTATGCTGCCAAACTTCGATATTTTCGGTCCGGTGTCGACCTTTCGCTGACTGTTGTAACATTTCCTTGGCTCTGTCAAAAAGCAATTCGAGTTCTTTTGTGACAAAGATTTTAGGGACCTTGAAAACAGCCTATCATACACATTAAATTTGGAAACATAATCCGAAGGAAAGCTCTGCCCTTAGTGATCATTAGGAGTAGACTCTGAAAAGTGTCTGAAACACTGGAACTAACCATCCAACGTCCATTCGTTTCATTCGATACGCCATTCAAACGCAACCTCCAGCGAACCTCCTAATCATCAAGACACAACGATCTAATTGAACACAGCCTTTCCAAACCATGAATATATCACATCTTCAGACATCCTTTCACAAAATACATCTAACCTTCACCAATAACATTGCCGCCTTCATTGCCATACTTTCTCCCTCCCGGAATTCGATGAAATTCATTTAATTCCAAACTTCTTCTCTTTCACCTTCCTCTAGTCGATTAACGACCAGCCTGAACAAAAAACAAAAAACCAAGTTAATACCTATTCACCGACCATGGATAACCATTCAAGGAATGAGGTATTTATTTGTCTGCAGTATAAACTTCAACACTTGGAGCAAAATGTGCGCTATTAAGCAGTAAACTGTTCAATTGCAAAACTTACTTTTAATAAGTTTTCAAATACCGACATAAAAATAAACCCCGCCGAGGATACTCTCTGCTCTGCAGTGTATCCAGAATCCATCTGCTGTGGGTAATAGGATTGGATGAATGCCAGGGAAAGATGCTACCGCTTTTATTGCCGTATGTGGTATTCCCTCTCACCAGCCAGAGGGCTCATGATTTATGCGCATGAAATGTGTTTTGTTGAATGAGCCCGTAAAAAAATGGGACAGTATCTGGGATTCGGGTGACTTTTTTAAGTGCTCACAAACGCAGACAGACGGTGAATGATTATTTTTAAAATGAATGTGCGATGGTATCTTGTATTCTCAAATCATCTAAAAAAAACTTTTCAAGTTAAATGATGGGGAACTTGTACTCTTGGACTTTTACTTCAATCGGCTTGCCTTGTCAGCTCTCTTTTGTTGGCCAAGTAAGTTGCAGTCATTCTCCACCTGTGAATGTCACATGAAAAACCGAAGCCTTCTGTTTGATTGGTCAACTTGATTAGAGACTAAGGATTTTCAGGAAAGAGCCAAGCGTCGAGAGAGCTCCCTTTATTTGAAAGATTCCTCAAAGTAAAGGATTGCAAATGCGATCTAGATTTTACAGAATCTTGAAAGTTCAAGACATCAGCTAACTTGTCCAATGTCTGCAACTATCCCAAATCTCCTCAAAAATTGGATTATATTGCGAACACACCTTAAAGCAGATCTAGTTGTGGTGGTCAATAACATTGTACCCCACTCGATTTTGTTGACTTTTGTCAATAACACTTAAAAACTCGACGCGTTTGAGTCATTGAGTCCACTGAGGCGTATACTTTCTTTTTTTGAATATCGCCACAGATTTCTCCAACAATGTCATCCTGAGCGTCTCATTATACTGAGGGCACTGTCTCCGGATTCGAGCCATCGAACCAACCAACGCATAAAGTCCACGCATTCAACCCTGTGCCAAGGAGATCACAGATAGAAGTGCGCCCGTATATCATGCTCATGTTCACAAGGTTGGAATATGTTCATTGTTGTTCCATGTGGGAATTGAGGGCTTAGGATTGAGTCCAAAAATGCCACTAGTCATCGTTTGTTGAGTAGATTCTCCTAAGATTCAGGACAATATCCTTTTCAACAGACACTGACAATTTGAAAGGATGTGACTGCATTTATTGTCTTCCATTTCCTGAAGTATCCTCGTAATTTTCAAGTGGCCCCACTGTAGGATGAACTGGACTAAATAAGTCGAGGATTAGAGTTTTACTAAACTTTTATCCCCTTATCGTGTGCGTCTTACTCTCTAACTAGAGGAAAGCCCCTACAATTTGGCGCCCACTTCTTTCGTGGAAGTTTGTTAATGGAACGTGTCTTGATTACTGTCCCTAACTCGACAGGAGTTGAGCCTGTAAATTTAGAAAGCTGTTCGTGAATCTAGACACCTCGGGTGGAAGTCGACACGGCTTCCAACTACGCCCTGGCGGCCACACAGTCAATATATATACTAAAAGTTGCTCCCTTACGTGATTTATGCATTTTTAAGCAGCACTGCAGACAGAACGGCTTAATCCTACCTTCTAACCACTCGTCTTGTGCGTCATGCTCTTTTACTTGTGGAGGGTGCCTACAATCTAAGCCGACTTCTGCAGGGGTTTCAGCAGCAATGTTTTCCTCCACATAATCATTGCCAGTTGTTCAAAAAAAGTGGAGGAGTGATTTAAAAACTCGTTCGTGTCGGGAATGGGTGCAGGAGTCCACACGGCTACCTACTATTCTCCGACGGACACACCGTCACTGTATGTATTCAAACTAATTCCCCGAATTGCCTTCTTCGCTTTCAAGTGGTTCCACTACATGGTGGTGTGACTTTCCGCCCGTTGACTTCCAGGCAACACCTACAATTTGGTAGAAGTCATTTTCAAATTCATTGCGCAAGTGGCCGTCTCGTCATCAGTTTTCTGTTGAACCTCATCTTCCGAAAATTGCTCCGAATTAATGTTCCAAGTGGATTCTCGGAACCTGCTGTTTAAGGCACTTTACCTCCTCATTTGGTCGTTGAACTGATCAAATTGGGTGTACCACTCAAAAACTACTTTCAGTCCCAAAATTTCCATTAGTTTTGCACTGCTGCTCCGAGCGGAAAATGTCGTCATCAACTGATTACTCACGCGAATGACGAACCACTCAAAATCCGTGCAATAGGGACCAAATTTTCCAAATCTCCCAAAACTGTCTAAAAATCAGTGGCACTCATAAAATATTCAAAATGTTTCGGATAAGAATCAATCAACGACAGACATTTTGAGGCCAAGGGGATTCGACAAATCTCTGACAACTTTTGAATAAGTAACGACTTCGGCAACTTATCTCAAGAGCTTTGTACAGCTCCAGTGTATTGACATACTCAAGCGACCCCGTAAATATCTTTTATTAGACAATTTCCGAGCATTACCGCCGCCCACCAGGCGACTCTCAGACTCGGACTCGGATTCGGACTCGGACATGTTTCCCAATTACACTTCATACCGACTGCCAAGTGTGCAAACTGGCGCCGAGTTGAAGGTGTTTCCTTGTCGCTGCTGCTGTTGCATGTCGTAATGCTCATAACTTAGAAAACAAACAAAAAAAATTGAAATTTTCAAAATTTTCCTCAACTTTTGCGTTTCCTTCTGAATTTCGTGCGCCTCATCGAAATGAGAAAATTGAACAAAAAAAAAAAAACGAAAACAGAAATGAAAAACTGTGCCTGTGTCAGTGGTCGTATATAGTTTCATGAGACACTCTGTCGCCGTCTCGATCTTGAGCAAAGCCTGACCATCCTCACGCATCGCGCCGTCCATCTGGCCGTGCTTCTTGCACAAGCGAGTCGAGATCGTGATCTATTTTGGGGGCACATGTTGAAATGACTTGTTGTTGACTGATGTTGCAGGAGGGACGCTGTATTGTGACGCTGACGCATGTCGTGTCAGTAGCGACAAGCAAAAGGGAACATATCGCCACCGTGACCGATGGGATTATTCAAACAAGATATCTGTCATGCCGCAGAGCATTTGTAAGATCCGGGCGTCCTTGAAATTCCGACTTTTTTTTTCTCTTGCTCTTCGTGAACGCTGAACCCTCCGAATATTGTGCGAGAGCTGGCGTCTATTTGAAAAATTGTGGTACTCGTGCGGACATAAAATATTATAAAATGTTTCCGCAGAAATTTGCTCGCTTGCAAAATAAATACATTTTTTGTTTACTCCGCGAGGGGGCGTAGGCATTTGGAGGAACTACATGGACCACATCGCCGTGCAGTTGTAGTTAAACAATCTGCGGGCCGGTTGTTTACTTTCACCGCGGCAGCACTAATGCAGCGCCACGGTCTGGTTAAACAATCCCCGCAGTTAATTCGGATGAATCTCAATGTTGCCGTGGGTGTGGCGACGGGGAGGGGGCCACCCCATTTTCATATCTGTCGTGGGGATGATTTGCTCGCGATTTTGATCTCGCCTTCGCTCCGTCTCTTCTTCGCTCTGTCTCTAATTAGCAAATGCAAAGGTGTGCCATTAGACACGACCTCAGAGGTTGAAGGCAAGATTAACGATCCAGCATCCTCTGTTTCTAATCTAGGTTAATGAGCCGGACGCAAATGGGTTGCCCGAACAATTATAATTAATCGGCCGAGCCATTTGTTCTTCCTCTAAAGCAAATGAGCAGACCTTGCCCGACTTGACAAGGAGTGAACAATCGACTTGGAGGTCTGTGTTACATAAACAATTCGTAGACTGAACGCTGCGCGTCCTTGAAGTGGCGCGTGTTAGTGTGTGTGTGTGTGTGCGGCGCGCGAAAATTGTGATCGACACATTGAGTGTGCGAAAATAATCATATCGTCAGCGAAGAGTGGAAGCATCAGCTGGTTTAGTTGCTTGCCATGATGAAGCACGAGTGTGTGATGGCATCGACACCGATTCCCATTGAGATGTCAGTGACACCCGCGTCGAAGCGTCGCAACAACGACATGATCCGGTGTCTGAACGATGTGTGGCGCAATAAAAGTGTCAGCACAGCCATGGCCACGAGTGCACCGAAGAGCCCCATCACGAAAGCTTTCGACTTCCTTCCCTGGTCACGCAGCAGAAAGCAGCAGCAGCAACAACAACAGCAGCTGCCAGTCGATAAGCACGACGAGAAGAAGGACCCAACGCATTATCAGAAGAACATATTCCGAAATGGGGGCGGCATAATCAGGGACATCCTGAGCGACAGGCTGAACAAGGACCGGGCGAGAGATAGCAGCCTGAGCCGGGCGGACATGAAGCGAGCGCAGAAGAAGTGCAAGCAAGTGTCGCGCAACAAAAGCCTCGACATCAACGAGCTGATTGACACCGTCGAGAACGATGAACTGTTGGCGAAGAAGCAGGACGTGAGGAGCCGGTTCATGGACGACACGTTCATTGATGACATAGTCCGGGCCAAGGCCGTTGACGATGGGCGAGGCGCCGAGAGGCTCGGCAACGGTTGCAATCAGAACGGGAAGCACATCCTGTTCAACGACGAGAATGTAGTGTATCTGATTAAGAAGGAAGTCCCAGTTACCAAGCGGGTGGGGAGGAGCACTTCTCGGCAGGACGAGAACGTCAGAAGTGTCAGCAAGTCAAGAGGAAGCAGCAGTCCACGCCTGAGTAGCGGCGGCGGTGGCGGTGGCGGTGAGGGTGGGACCATTGTAAAGGCACGTCTAAAGTTCAAGAAACTATCCCCAGAAGGGATAAGCACAAAGGAGCCCTCATCCGGCAGGGCTGCGGTTAAAACAATTGGGAACAACATGCCACCGGCATCTCCATCATCGTCATCATCGTCGTCGTCCTCGTCGTCAGCATCAACTGCCGTGGCGGCAGACGGCAGCAGCCGACGGGGCATTCTCCACCGCCAAAACACCAGCCCGAGCATCGTCACCACTTTCGGCAACGCCGCCGCAACCATGGACAATGGGGAGCACACAAGTGGTGCCCAAGTTCAGCGGCGAAAATCCTTCAACGACACAAACTTCGAGAACAATGACAACAGCAGTTCCAGCAGCTTGGGCGGTGTCGGGACGAAAGTGACTGATGAGAGACCCAAATCCGATAAACCACGCAAGAAACTCTCATTCCGGGAACCAGTTGTTTCGCCTCGGTGTGTGGTCCGGCGCCAGAGCTCCCCCCAACAGTTCAACAATCCTCCCGACGACAAATCGAGGAGATTGTTCGACAACAAGTATCCGACCGCTTCGACAAACGCCACTGTAACTGTGAACACCAATGCGTGCGGTGGAAATGCATTTGCTGACGCCGATGCTGAGGTAAGGGACTGGGTTGGTTTTTCGGGAATGGGCGGGTTTTTATTCCTTTTTTTGTGATAAATTCATTTTCCAAACAGACACTCAGACGGAATTTCCTTTTCTTTTTGTCTCGTTTCAGTCACAAGCTATGCGTATTGTTAGGACTGTAGGACAAGCGTTTGAAGTGTGTCACAAATTTAACCTTCATAAGAATTCCTTAGATAATAACGAAGAACGGTCGGACGCGTCCTCCGATCTCCTGGATGTTGAACATACATCGGAACAATTAAGTGACGAGGATTTATCCAAAAAAGGTAAGTTTTATTTTTCTCTTTTTTATTTGATGCGTATGTGGGAGGGTTTTGAAGGTATTTCTTGGAGCTTTCGTGGTTCTGAAGGAGTAACTTGTTCATTGAGTAGAGTCCGGCTAAGCGATGTCTTAGAAGGCCTGGAAGAAGTCAAATAATTGAGCAGACGATGATATGTGCTCAAAAGGTGTAGCAAAAGCTGCAGACAGTCGATCATGTTTTAGACGATCTGTGGCACGACAGATTTTGGAGAAGCTTTAAAAATAGTGGTGAAGCTTGGAGTTTTTTTTTACTTGTGGGGACTGTTGACTGGATGCATCTCCATGGATGAATATAATCTCTTAACTTCTACCTCGTGCTTGTCATGTTGGAGTTGATGTGTTTTGCAGCCATCCTGATTCCTTATACGCTAATCTGTAAAGAGATCTCAGAGGAATATTTTTTAGAACCTGGAAGGCTTGGATGTAATGTGCTTCAATGTCTCTACTGGGAGAGAATAGGTCAAGAAAGCTAGGCAGGAAGGTGGCTTGTTCGTCTAGGTTGCCGCAACCTCTGCTTATGAAGTCATTCTCAGACTCATTTTGACGACTGGATGGCACAGTTGGTAGAGTGCCTGCCCTAGTTAGCGAGGTCCCCGGTTCGAATCCCAGTGAAAGCAAAGTTAATACGATTTTATCTGGTATTCAAATCTGGTCCAGTCACCATTTGCCGTTCGGATCAAATTAACGGCACTATCACTGGAGTAGTCAATGAGTGGTAGTAGTCTGACTATGGGTATCACAGTCTAAGTATGCTTGTAAATGCACTAGCAGCCCGCCTAGCTAACCCTTACCTAGACACATTTTAATTCCTTCGGACAATAATGGCCAGTCCACCCCCACCAACTACCATTTTTTGGCGCTTTGAAGGAGTTTGAGTTTCACAGGAGTACTCCACCTATTATTAACATTCTCTATGATCGTGTCATCCACCATTTTCTTTACATAAGAGGTTATCTTGAGCTTCGAATGCATTTAAACCACCATGCCCCTACTAAATGTGTTGTATAAATTAAATTATTCCAAATGTAATTTGTTTAAAAAAAATATTTTTATTCACTGCTCTATTGGGCAGAGCTCTCCCCTTACAAATTCAAATTTCAACTAATACAGAATAGTTCCTAGACTACCTTTATATACCAGCTTGCATCGTCGATTCGTACAACGGTTCCCACAGGTGTCTTCGGGTTACCGCGCTGGACGTGATGAAATGCTGTTTTTTTTGAGGCTGTTGTTCTGGAGTTTTGAATATTTGATGTGTTAACTTATATGTCGGCGTCAATAATGTGCGGACATCAAGTCGATGTTTTTCTGCTCCTAGTACCCTTGTCGCTCCTAAGGTCTATTTTGACCGCCTTGAGTTTGTGAACATTCAGTGAACGGCTTGTAGTGACTCCTTTCAAGCAGAGAGGACAATTGCCTCAAAAGGCTCGGAACGCAGGATTGCAGACAGGATCTTAGAAATGGTTTAGAGAATTTCTTTAGAAAATGTGTGCCATTATGAAGTTAAATCTCTGGGGACAGCTCTCGACAGATCGGGCCATCTATCTGGAGAGGCATGTTGGCTAAAGCCTAGGTCCACATCGGACTGTAACGAAGATGGTGTACAATAGAAGAAGAGGAAGAGGATCACTCACATTTAGGCCAGGGTAGGCCCGTTGTCTTAGCACGCCGACCTAGCCGATGGTGCTTTTGATAAAGCGGTGGAGATGGATGAGCCTTTGAGAAATAAATCCCTGAGTGACGTCTCCTTCAGGAAATCTGCAGCTTCTGGAGATCTCGTGGTAGGGGAGGCCCAGCATTGAGATATGCGTTCTAATGGCGACCGGTAAGTGTTATACGGTTCGGCATACTCATTCGGATCAGGCTGTGTGAAAATGCAATTCTTCTCTAAATATCTTGTCTTATCTTGAATAGTTCTTAACCCTTATCTAATCCTTTCACAGAAAACTACGCAAGTACTACTTTCTGCCTTATTTTCTTTTTCCATATACCACATACTGGACTTCCCAAATTTTCTGACTTTGTTACAATCCTTGTTTCACGCACTCCCTCTTCCATAGAACTCGAAAAAAGGTTAAAATAAAAAATCCTGGAAAACAAACTAAAATACCACATGCGTAGAAATCTACGCACAACTGAGGATGAGATGAGAGTTAAGTCAGCTTGCTTCTAGACTTGGGCATTCCAGAAGCAGGTTTCCTTTCTTTCCTTAGATTGTTCGCAGTGCCTACATTTATCAGTACAACTCGCTTACATAAAGTAAAGTAGTGCCGAATCTTGAATTCCGGCTTTATTTTGCTCGGCGTTACGGCACCAGAGAAAGGTCAAGAGGATCTGCACCCATTTTTGCTTGTGCGCCCGAAGTTTTTTTTTGGCTTTCAGTTAAAATGAAAGGCAAGGTTTGGAAAGGCTTCGGCAACTTCATAATTTTTAAAACATCTTTGCTATTTTTAGCTCATCCTTTGAACAGACTCAGAGCAAACATGCACGACATAAATGGTATCCCATTTATTGGCCTTGCCCAACAAGAAAGGGTCCGATGTCATGAGACGTATTGTAAAAATGCGTCTTCAAAACTTTGTCGTGGTAGCTTTCCTTCAGGAAACGCTAAGCAGAACAATAGAGTTCATCATTAGTGCCTTCGAAAGACGGTGTGCTTTTGCAAGTGAGCACAAGTTACAAGCGCGTAATGACATGGGTTGCACAAAGACATGTTGTGTGGCATGGAAACATCGATGAATAGGAAGGATTTCCTTATAGTTAGGTATATGCAAGCATTTTCAGTGACTCGAGCGATAGCTGGTGAGAGGATTAAAGTTCTTGAGCCCCAGTTCGAACCATGGACTTCAGTGTATGTGTTAACGCACTTTTTCACTAAGCCACGGCGGCGTACATGCTACCCTTACATCCAAATGTGCATTTTATATCCTCTGACAAGTGAGACAACCAACGTTTAACTAACCAAGTCCTTTGACACGAGAGACCAGAACTCTTTTAACCATTTCGCTGTACAGTCCATGCAACTCGTCGTTCAGTCTTCTCCTTCAAACTCGTACGGGACCAAAGATTACACGAAAGACTTTCCTCTGGAAGCGACCAAGAATCTCGTTCCCTTAAGTTGGAGACCCAGTAACGCATTATGGTTATTTTTGATATGCTTTGTTGCCTGTTGTATGACTCAACTCATGCGTACTGTTTTCGAAAACACAGATTACTTTGTGTGAATGGGAAAACAAAGATATCTTCATTTGCTTCCTACGTTTTCTCACAGGTCTTCGAGCATCAACAAGACCATAAATCATTCCATCGACTTGCCGTAAGTTGCTGTATTTCGACGGAATATATCGAAACTCAGCAACACTTCCGTTCGATGTTGTTCCAAATCGATTTAAAGCACTTTAAAAAAGACAGGAAGTCAGTTGGTCATCCCGGATGCTGGCAATTCTCCACGGAACCCTTAAATTTTGATAAATGATTTTCATGGCCCCCTAGACGATAACTGTATGTAGGTTACAAAATCAGAAATAAAGAGAAACAGAAATGCGTAGGCTCCAGACGGTCTCGAATCACGTGTTGACCATCCACGGTCCACCTTGGACGAGAACGCAAAAACCCAATTTCACGCACATATGTGTACGTACTCGTCGATCGCAACTGCTCAAGACGCCCCTCTTTAAACACTTTTTAAATGATCAATTAAATTTCAAAGATATTCGAATTCGTCTAAAACCCACTCCATTTTCGATAAACAAAAAATGTTCAAACATAAACACCGTCTACAGCAAAGATACATCACTCTTGTGAAACGGATCGCTACAATCCAATAAAACTACATAACATCTAAGAACACTGATTTTTATGACACAAATAGGAGCATTTAGGTTTTTTATGACATCGTCTATCGCGGAGCCGAATACGATTCGCATGACATAAGACTGCTCTTTAGCTCGCATTATGGACTGGCGATTCGCAAGTGGGCGGTGGGAGGGGAGCCTATATTTTATGATGATAAATATCAGCGAATATACAATATTTAATGTAAATATTGTTCACTCCGGCCGAGGCTTGCGGTGTGGCCGAAGACGACGTGAGTGTCAGCCTCTCCGGGGGAGACAAAGTCGCTCAGGGGGATGCCACTCCAAATCGCGTTCAGTTCCTCACACAGCCGAACTCTATTTCATTTGTTTATTTTGTACGTTATTTCGTTATTCTCGTGCGATTTTTGAACATTTCATTGCTCTCAGCTTGCGGCGAGACAAGAGGCATCTTTCGGATGATACTCGCGCACGGTATGTGTCGTACGATGGCCCACAGAAGATTTATTTCTGTCTTGATAATGATGTCGTCGATTATAGGCGGCCGGTGGTGACGTCAAAGGCCACCTTGTTCTCAAAAAAAAAAAAAAGAACGAATGAACGAACTCATTGCTACTTGGGATTGCTTAAATACTTCTGAAAGACACTCTCACGAATCTACTACCGCTGGCGATTGGCAATTGGTAGTGCCGCCGCTACTGGTGTGATGTCGGTCGTTCCGCTTGCTTGCGCGTTCTCTCTCTCTACTCTCTGGCACAAGACTAGCTAGTGTTGGTGTTGTTGAAGTCTTATGAAATTTTTGTTTATTTAGAAAGAATTCTATTTTGATTTATTCTGGCTCGTGAGAGGAGAATATTCTGTACCAGTCATCACCAGTCGGGTGGGAGGGTTATACGATACGTAAGGATATCGAGTGCAGGCTATCATTGAACCATTTGCGGTTGAATCACCCGCACTCGAGGTTGACTCGAGTTAAAGCCAGGTGATCTTAAGGTCGCTGGTTCAATGGCGAATGGACTTTGCAAACTAAAAGTGAAAAACTGAGAAATGGACGAAGCAGGTGTTCTCAAGTTTCGACAGGTGAGGAGGAGGCATCCTCCGCTTCTCAGCGTGATTGAAAATAAATTTATTTTGAATTTTCCATGTTTCTCACCGGCCAGAGTTTGACTACAACAAGAAGTTTTCGGTGTTATCTTGTGTGTGTTCTTTCTTGAATCTAAACAGGGGTACTCACCTGACGAGGGATATGGCACGTTGCTTCAATCAAATGGTGATTGAGTTCTTTTGCGGCGGTCTTGATGATGGATGAAGCATGCAGGTGGTAATCGTTGGTTTTTTTTTTATAAGAGGCGTCACCGATGCGTCTTCATAAATCTGTTGGTACATCGCGTGGGTTTTACTCGTGTTGTGTCCATCTAACGTCTACCTTGGAAAACGTCATGCAACGAACTACCAGTGGTTGGAGGAAGCAAACAATCCCGAACATAGTGTAGGATTGTGTTTATGCGCGATGCAACCAAGTTTCTGGGTGCCGGTTAATTGCTTAGCATGACCGAACGATGCTGATTTTTTTAGTTTGGTTTCCAATTTCTTCTTGGATACTTACTTGAATTGAAAATTCGCGTTGAGTATTTCGGCACTGTGACCGTCTTCATGAATAGTTCGAACGAGAGTAATCAACCCAAACGATAATCCACCAGAGCACCGAGCTACCCTCGAGTCCTTTATTTGCTCAAAGGTGAAAAAGTTCTTGCTACTGATACGGAATTCTCTCATTTCGCACTGTCCCTCCATTGATCGTAGATATTCTTGTTTACTATTAACAAAGAGGGACAATGACAGTAGGTTATAAATATTATCCATTTTTGGTTAAAAAGGCCGTTTAAAACTTATCCTGCCATTCTTAAGCTGCACATGAATGTTGCAGTCCTATGATGTCTTCCATCCGTAATCATTTCGTTTCTGTACAGGAATCTCGAACTTGTTCTTCTTACCCAACCAGGGGCACGGATTCAAAGCCAATTATAGACAATTTGAAATGAAATTTGAATTGAGACGGCTTCCAACTTAGATAGTAGTAGATACGCCTCAAATTCAGATGTAGACTCACATGCTGTAGGGGATTATTGTGTGCATCTGATTCCCCACCACATACTAGACTCTATAGTAGGATATCAGTTGTTGAGTTCACACTGGGCCCATGGCAGACAAACTCAATATTTCATGTCCCGATTGCCACATTCTGTGGTGAAGGAGTGATCGCTTCTTATTTATATCTTCCCCCGACTTACTTTAAGTCTAACTCACCTAACCCCTTCAGCAATCGCTGGGCCAATGAAAGAAAGAAAATATCGATGCCAGTTGCTAAACTCAGTGATCACACAGATTTATGATGGCCGTATTAACAAACGGAGCTTAAGTTAGTCAATTGCATTTGCAGTTTGCTTTCAATTTGTCCGAATTAAAAATGCACTTCACAGCCTAATATTATTTTATTATTATTATTATATATAGATTTGCTATATATGTACGTAATTAAAGAAATTACAGTTAAAATGGCAAAAAGCCGTCTGTTGAGTGTTGACATAGCTTTCATAAATATGCAATCGAGAAAAAAAGTAAATGGCTATTTTGAGACGATATATATAGAATTTCGAAAGAAATATTAAAAGCGCGGCACTAATTAAAGCCACGACGGTAATTCAAGGCATGAATAGAAAACAGTATAAGCAGGTTCCCTCCCTCTGTTCCATTTAGAACATTCTTTGTTTCTTCAAGTGTGAGAGACTCCTTGGAGTAGTAAAGCAAATGCAATTCTTCTCCCAATAGTATTGTGCAGATCGCGGAAAAGTGGAAAATGTCCTCGACCTCGTTACGACTGCAAAGCCTGCTTATAGCACTGCCGTCGTGCCGATGTGGCATATAATTGAGTTTCAGTAGTTCAGTCCAAGCCCTATTATCCTTATTTGCTTGGCTATCTGATTTAAATTAGTTATAAGGCTCCAGAGCGTGTTTCAAGAGTTTATAAATAAGCCTCGAAGAAGAAGATTTGGTTCTGTTTGTGCAGTCATTATACATATTATCACCGCGTTTCTTTATGCATTCATAAAGTTTATTTTGCCATTCATTGGCATAAGCAATTTTATTTAAGATTTGTCTTAATAATTCCCACAATGAAACACTTGTCTACAAAATATACTTTAAACTTTATCTATGCAATTTAAATAGATATGACATGTGTTTGTACTTCACTGTGTATCTTTAGACTTTTTACGACTAACTTATGCTACATGATTGATTCATAATGAAACTTAACCTACGGTGCAATATTTTCTTATCAGTTGCACAGGCGATCGTTTATTATTTCGGTGTTTAGAGAGGAAGTGACATCAATAAACATATGTCTATGCATTTAAAAGGATCGCGACGATCGCGTGTGCATGACATTATTGTGGGTTCTTATTGCCTGAGCTACATTTATGGCAGGATACTGTAACAATTAGCCTCTGTGAGACCCAGGGATATGCGCGAACATGCGAGCTTATTCCATTCTTTCAAGGCTGATGGGTTGTACTGAAGAAGCTTCTTCTGAAGACTGTTGTTCGACCTGCGCATAACTTCAATTATATAGTCCACATTTGCTTTCAAATTTCTTCCGTAGATCCAATGAATCTGGTATGCCTGAAATCTGCGTAAGAAATTCGCTTAAGAAAAATCCGTTCGACGGTTTCACACTCTTCAAAGTATTTATAGCCAAACACTGGGTTAGCGTAGCAGAGACATGCATTCACGGTGGCATTGAACACCTTGAACCTTGAAGCACGGTCGATTCTTTGGTTGCCAAAGAAACTTCGCCACATTAGGTTGATGGCTGTTTTAGCAGTTACTGATTTTTCATGAATATGTGCTTTCATGTCAAGGTTCGACTTAATAAGAAAACCTAGGTAGCTAAATTCAGCCTTATATTTCCTACGGACTACAATTCACAGGCATATAAAACCAATTTGCACAGGCACCTCCTCCTTCATTCTTCTTCGATACCTTCGGCTTCGGTTGTGTCAGAAAAAATGAGAAGAAATCAGATTTAGAGGATCCCTGAGGTCTCAACCTGCACAGTGTCTTGCGTATGTTTTAGGCGCGATATAACACAAATGAATGAATTTCCTCGGGACACTCGAATTCACCTATCACACCGAATAGTTCTTTGCGATGAGTGAGAATGTGAATGTGAATGATGCTTCTATCAGCGATACGAAGGAGTGGTGCGTAACCATTTTGAAATCGGTAGTCTTAACCAAAAATGGTCTGGTACGTACCGATTGGTTGAGTTTACTCGTCCAATAAGCAATTTCTTTTCTGAGCCGCATGAAATGAAGATCAAGCACTAAATAGTTGTTGCAAGGCGTACGATCACCCTGTTTGTGGATGAGATTTTTTCCGACAAGGTGCAAGTGCAGTCTTTAAAGCTACACTTTTGCCTAAGCATGGATGCGCAACAAATAGTAAATGAAACAGAATTCACTGCCTGGACCCGACATTGCCTAGACCTATGTATATCGAAATCTAGTTACTCATTACGAAGCATTGGGCTTAATCTGCAAGAGCTATTTGGAGTGGAGTTCGCCAATGGTCTATCGGACGTTAAAAATGGGGTTGCTGTGATTCTAATCATAACGACTAAAATGATCCCACATTCAGCATGATGTTAATGCTAAATTTGGCCATGTCCGGTTCTACTCAGAAGAACTCTTATTTATTCGAGATAAATTTCAATACATTGATAGATCAATTCGCTCAAATCAGCGTGATAGCCTGTTTTTTTATGGACGTGATTGGAAAGTATGATGATTTCATGTGAATGATGCAATAATGAATATATCTTACGAATGAAATCAACGGACTGAAATATTAAGGAATCGTTATACAGTGGGTCGCCGTGGCGTAGTAGGTAAGTACGTCGACTCCTACGCAGAGGATGCCAGGTTCGATACCCGAATTTGCCACTTTTGATAGTTCATGGCTCCACCTACTTCGAGTCACTGCCAATGCTCAAAGAGTATTTTTGTCTAGAAAAAGCTTCCTCAACTTAGCCGTTCAGAGTCGGCATTAAACTGTAGGTCCCTTCCACTCGTGAAAGAAAAATAGCACGCAGAGCACGAGTGGTTGCTGAGAAGCTAGCCGCGGACTGTAGCGCCACCCATATTATTATTATTATAGATACAGTGGAATGTCCCTAGGTCGAACTATCCCTATTTCGAAACTCTCTCTAACCCGAACTTTTTCGCCATATTTTAGATTTCCCTAAATTTTCCATACAAGAACCTCTCTCTAAGTCAATCTCCCTATAACTTGCACAAATTATGATATCCCGTGACAATTCGACTTAGGGAGAGTCCACAGTACATGCAAATCTTTAGCAGATTATTCGTTTTCTGAGACTAAACTTATCTAACGAACGTAACGAATTTTCGACTAATAAACTTAAGTGGTTATGGTCCAGGGTTCGATTGCGGACAAACCAACTTCGATTTTCACGCTATGGACTCTCCCGAGGAATGCAAATAAGAGGTTCATTCAATCGTGAGAAAACACACAACACGGGCAGGTGCTGTTAAAGGCATTGCCCACGCAGTCCTGGGAGGTGTACATATGGCACAGTGTCCGATAAGGACTCCGATTAGCTTGCTTACGTCCCTGCGACAAATCCGATCTATGATGTTGATCTCTTCTGGTTCAGCTTCGGCAATAACTGTGGGTGCAGTATTCACGCTGAGCCAGTGAGTTCTGGCTCTATCCACGGCCTCGTCTACTAGCCTTTGCTTTATGGAGCTGAGTATCGGACGGGATTGCCGTAGATACTCCAAGCTCTGAACCTCTTATTCATGTTCGTTCAATCGTAAGAAAACGCACAACACGGGTGGGTGCTGTTAAAGGCAATGCCGCCGCCCTCTCAGGACTATAACGTGACCCAAACAGAAGACAAACGTGTCAGACT
Source organism: Eristalis intricaria (assembly GCA_964034865.1). Classification (NCBI taxonomy): domain Eukaryota; kingdom Metazoa; phylum Arthropoda; class Insecta; order Diptera; family Syrphidae; genus Eristalis; species Eristalis intricaria. Next base: position 87,375,145 of record OZ035875.1, on the reverse strand, counting down.
TCTAAACTAAACTTCCGACCAACGTTCAAAAAGACTCAGCGTGATTGTGTATTCAGCCTTAAAGAGAACGACACTTCGTTGAGTTTTAAATTTCCTATGCACTCTGAGAACTTGAACACGATGTTGTGTACATCGTGTCGACCAGGAGCAAACTCTATGTAGATCGATCTGATAGATGAGTTTAAATTGGTCTCAGTTCTTCTATTAATTTAGCGAATATTCAGTTAATATCTTACACAAATGTAGTGAAAAATAAAAGTGATCAAAACTTAACTTGCGACTATTGTGAATTGACTGACTGACGAAATTAACGTTAAAATGTCGATCCGTTACAGACAGTCTCGTCATTTTCAAAAATAAAACTCTACATTTTTTTCGAAATAACTCAGAGGTTAACAAATCTGGTCAAATTGCGGGTCGACGTTAATCACAGGTGCAGCGTTTGATTCCATTAAACCTCCAAAGCCCCTTTTTATTCTTTTTCCTTTGAGTCCAGACCCAGTCTTCTCTAAAGAACAATCCGAATTTTGAAGAAAAAAAAGCAGTCGTTGACATGCGAAAGTCAAGAGCTATGAAATTAACAAGCCGAAATTGATTATTCAATTTCACCCCTCAGGTAGTAAAACCATCAACTCTGAAACCCATAAATTTTCACTTAATTGTGTCCCTGCAAGCTGTCCTTTTCACATTCAAAAGTAAGTCACTGCTCCCACGGATAATTTAAGAAAAGAAACAAAAAGCTCCTCTTTCAAGATCACCATACAAGATCTCTCCTTGATCATATCTACACGTTGTATGCTATGCTTTTGATGATAATTTCAATTTTCGCTCTCACTATCCCATGACATGTTTCATGGGCCAGCGATACGCCTCACCGAGCAACAATAATAAAAAAGCAATTCAGGTGACATTCTCAAAACCACGTGCGTCAATATGAATTCACTTGCCAAAAATGTCAACCGACGAAAATAGTCCGACTTTTCGAGTGTGCTTACATTCCGGCTCCGACTATTAAATTTATAGACTTACCAAAAATAGCCATGTTCAAACGCCGCAGCTCATAAAACGAAATGCCGCGCATAAGTGGCGCGGTGTAAGTGATTTAAGGATGCGTACTCGACTGGTCAAATGGGCGGAACTATTTACGAATATTAGTTGAAAGACGAACCCTGTACTGGCGCCTAGTCTCTAATTGACAGCAATATCGGAGTCCGCTTAAAATATCTTCCATTTGGATTTTCGAACGCACTTATGTATGGGAAATTGTGTATCACGAGATTTTGCCGTCGCTTATTTATTTGTCTATTTGTACTCCTTATTTTCCGGAATTTATTTTGTTTTCTCCTGCATACGCTCACACCGTGCGGCGACCGGCGGCCGGCGGCGACGGTGCCCTTGGGGCCGAAAAAAAGTGCGATTATTCGTTCAAAACCCCCCACACATAATTATCGAATACTTGAGTCTGAGAGTGTTTTCCTCTTTTTTTGCAAATTAAAATTAAGTGGATCAATTTATTTTCGATAATAATTGCGAACTATTTTCGTTGATTTGTTGATGCGAAGACAGGGCTTTATTTCGGGCGTGCAGACTGCTTGAGGTGAGAGTGGAAAGTTTTGAAGGTGGTAAACTATTTTCAAACGAGGAAAACGATTTCAAGTCTGCAAGGATAGCCACTGCGGTGGGAGGTCTTCTTTCGGTTGCCCATTCAGTCGACACGTTTTCTTGTGATCGAATTGTGTTGTATCCGAGATGCGGAGTGATGACGTTTGAACTGAGATATAGAAGTCATTTCAACTGTCTTGAATGGGAGAGCATACATCACTTCCTCTGTTCAACGGCTATGATGGTCGATTAAAAATTCATCATCGTGATCCATCATAATTCATGGGAAGTCGTAATGGGTTCTAGGAGTAGGAGGTTTGGGTATATTGGGTGCCCTTATGGCCTATTGGCCGCGACTATCTTGGACTAAAGTGTTGAATCCATTGTGCCCATTATGTCCATTGTGAGAGACCTACTGCAATTCCACAACTAGATGCATGTGCGGAGATTTTTTTAAGCCAACGCTCTGAGAAGAAGTGCTTTCCTAGAAAATGCTTTCATTCTCATTGCAAGGGCTGGGCATTCCCAGAGAGGATGTTGGATATACTTAATCTTTCCCGCATGTGCACCAATGGCTCAGTGTCCAATAAGGACTCCGATTAGCTTACGTGCGTCCCTGCGACAAAAGCCGATGTATGATGTTCATCACTTCTTGTTCAACTTCGACAATATCTGTGGCTGCATTATTCAGGCTGAGCCAGTGAGTACTGGCTCCATCCAAGGTCTCATATACTAGAGTTTTCTTTGTGGAGCCAAGTGTCGTACGGGATTGCCGGAGATTCTCCAAGCTCCGAGCCCTTCTTCTTGGAGAGTGTCCATCCTTCGGCAGAGGGTCACCCAGCTTTTCAAGAATATCTTGTTGCGGCTTTGTCTGCACTGCCCAACTAGCTTTGATGTCAGAATATCTGATGCTATGTCCTTTATTGCCGCTTGGATTTCAGAAAAGATGGTGGATTCGCCAGTAACGCCATGGTCTTTCAGCGCGAGCGCCGCCTCATGTATGGCAGCCACTTCGGGTTGAAAAACGCTGCAGTCAACCTTTAATAATATAATATTCGTGGCGCGACAGTCCGAGGTGGACCTGGGCCTAGTTTCGCAGCAACCACTCTTGTTGTGCGTGCTATTGTTCTAGGATGAGTGGAAGGGATACAGTTTTATGCCGACTCCGAACGGCAAATTTGAGAATGTTTTTCTAGACAGTAATACTCTTTGAGATTTGTCAGTGACTCGAAAGAAGTGGAAGCCGTGAATTATGGAAGTTGGTATAATGGTGATTCGAACCTGGCACCCTCTGCGTAGGAGTCGACGCACTAACCCACTACGCCACGGCGACTCATCCTTTAGTGCCAGGTGTTTTTCGAAGAGGTCACCCAAGATCCCTGCCCTGTGGGGGTTCTCGTTTTTGAGCCATCGGTGAAAAGGGTGTTCTCCCCCTCTGTAGTAAGAGACTTATAATCCACGTAGATCCACGTGGTGTGACGGCTGTCTACAGTCGGCATCTAGTACCCAAAGTTACCAAATTGTGTTCGTATATAGTTGCTAGATAAATCCTTTAGGATGCTACTGGAACACTAATGACTCGAAATTCAAACATTTTTCGGAGATATGTCGTGCATTATTATTCGCCGCATTTTACTCCCGCCCTCCACCATAATACCGTCTTAAAGTAAAACGAAAAATATACTCGCACTTGCAGCTGAATCCAAGGCATGAGCAGCGTTCCAGGAGAAGGAAGAATAATCCTCACCACCCCTGAGACCCTTTGTAGCTATTCCACACTTCTAACCCATGACTATGCCTTAACAAATACCCTGAGGCAGCAATAAAGTTGTCTTCTCATTAAGGCGTGCCAAGCACCCGGAGACATTGGTCAGTTTCTAAGAATTATCTCTCAACTCAATCAGGGTCCATGTCGCCATTCGATGGTGTGCGAAGCCTCTTTCCTTTAAGGCATGTAATAAATACAGCCTCTTGGGCAGAATTATTATTGGACAGACGATACGTTAAATAGACCAATTTGTTGAAAGGCCAGTTACTAGCGCACGCTCTATTTTAAAGTGAATTCATGTTGCCTTCCATGGTTTGGTGGTTCGGTTGTCCTTGTTGAATATTGGAAATTCTTGTCAATTATAGAGCAAGGCATGCGGCATGGAGATTTTAATTAATATCGTCTCCTGAATTTCTAGGAATTGCTATTGTAAGGGTATTTTATTCAAAGCACATGATTTACGGTAGCCATGCCAAAATTCGTCATATCCTTTGAAGAGTCTTTGAGTTGCTTTTGAAAATTCTCAACCCACTATTATCCAAAAATCCAATCAATCAGCGACGATGAGAGTTTTCTTCTGTCTTCAACGAATTAAATTCGGTGGTAAGTCGTTGATTGAAAAACCCAATTTGGTGGAGAATCTCTTCAATAGTTCTGTGCATAGTGATGAGATCTATCAAAGTCCTGATTGATGTCAAAGTCGGTGAATGAGCCCAGGGTTCAGAGATTTTTTGCAACAAGGGGACGCGTTAAAGAATGTTTCTCAAAGAGCAGCGTTTGCAAGATATTGCTCCCGTGCCCCATGGGAGATCATGTCAGTCATGTCAGTGATCAAGGGACTATTAATCTATTGTGTAGATCTGTTCGCGGATTGCGAGATAACTGGTGAACACTGGGTCCGTCTCAGGTTAAACTGAAGCATATACGACTGCAATGGCTGCAACTGTTGCGGTGTATTAAGGAAAAAAAGCATTTCATAGTGGACATCTTAACTTGCATGTAATGGCTGTAAAAGCCTGTCGGGGTTAGAAGGGTGGATTATTCCGGTCAAAGTGTGTCATCATCATCATCATCTTCTGACCCGCATGATCCACTAAAGGGGTCGCCGGTGTAAACCACGCACGAGAGATCTACAGGCAACTCGATCCTCCGCCATCGACTCTAACTCATCAGGGGTTATGCCCAAGCGTAACCAGGCGAGCTTATGGACTTGGTCCAACCATCTCATCCTGGGTCTGCCAAGTGGTCGCCTACCTGATGGAATCGCATTCAAGGCACGCCTCGGAAGTCGTGGTGGTGGATACATACGTGCTACGTGACCAAACCAACGAAGCAAAGCTCTTTTCGTTCAGAGATGATGCTGGGATGAAGGTTAACGTGGACATATCAGAGGTTATGGTCAAAGTGTGTCCTCATTGAAAATCCTTTTGGTACACCTGTGGCCAGCCAACTTTATTGTATCAATTGTATAATTGTGAGTTTAAATATTCATGTTGTCTTGTATCGACATGACGATATCCTTGAACAGTGAGGAAGCCAGTGCCTCAGGTATCTTGGTAAAGCTTAAAATTACTTAAATCTTCTCAGAAAGTGTCGAATTTTGATTTATACGAGGTCATCCTCGGCGAATCAACTACTCCAGTGGCTGCAGAAACCAGTTCGTAGGACGTATATTTTTTGAGAAATACATGGTCTTCACTTTTAATTACATGATTGGATAAATAGCTTTATACTACAATATTAAAATTTGGATGCATCTAGATTAAAAATTAAACTAAGTGAATTAATTCAGTTCATTTTGGAGAGATAAGAAAAACAAACAGAACATAACTGGCGGCTCTCGATATTGGAGCATACCTCTGAAGGTATGGGGCTCCGAAGACGTGCTTGACTGAAGAAATGCGTACGACCTGTTAAATATTTATAAACAGAATGTTTTATTGTAATTTGGGATGATTTTTTAATAAAGATTGTTAGACTATTTCCCATGTATGATTTTGAAGAGTAGTGCGCATGATCTGTAGTTTAAAATTGCTTATATCACATTCAAGAAGAACGTAACGTTTTACAGATACAGAGCAGCGCGATGCTGGAAACATATAAACAACGCGACTTTGATTGCTTGTAACATATTTTACAACCACAAACCTCTTAGTGTATTCTTCTATGAATATATCTACGTCTCTCAGAAGTTTGTTTTTATGTTTATATGATCGTCCATGCACCTGACTAATTCACAATTAAATAAATAACTTTAGTCTTGTCACCCTATAAGACCTCGATCAATTTTTCAGCAAAGAAAAAATCGACTCAGTCAATCCGGAGCTTTCATTAACGAATGACGTGTTCTTGTTTGATCCCCCGTTGTCGATTATTGCGTAAATTGTTAAAATTGCTAAGCGTAATAGATCTCCCTCCTCTGAGGACACATTCCGGTCCTTTGAAAGTCTCGTAAAAACTCAGTTAAAAAAGACTCCAGAACAAATTACTGGAGTCAATTACAAACATGATGGACTTCTACATAAATTGATATCCTATGGATTTCCGACGTATTTGTGCATGATAGTTCAAAATTTTCTGTCCTGTCGGTCTTTTAGTGTTCATGTCAACAGTGGTGTGTCCCGCGTAATGTATTTTAATACCGGCTTACCTCAAGGATCAGTTTTGGCTCCAATTTTATATAACTTATACACTTCAGACTTTCCGAGGTTGTAGTTCTGCTATTTTCGCTGATGACGCGGCAATACTTTCATCTCATGAATTTGCTCTCCATGTGGAGACTAATCTTGTCAATGGAATGAAAGTACTACAGAAATACTACAATGGTTGGAAAATTAAAATTAACTGGAAAAAATTGCAAGCTATCTTTTTCACGCGAAAAAGAAAACCTTGTTGTCTACAGAGTAGTAATTTTTTGATCAACGGTACAGTAGCTAATTGGGAAAAGTCTCTTAAATATTTAGGCATATATCTGGATACACATGTTACAAGAACAGTGAAAAAGTAAAATGCTCTACCCCTTTATAAACCGAAAATCAAGGCTGTCTATACATAATAAAGTTCTAATTCATAAGCTAATTTCCTAAGCCATAATCTTATACGGATGTCAAGTATGGGGACGTTGCGCGCAATGTCACATTAAGAAATTGCAAATATCACAAAACAAACTGCTAACGATGATGCTTAATCTTCCCTGGCACCACTCAACACAAGATTTGCACAGGAGGGCGAATGTTGAATACGTTTTTCAAAAAGCTCAAAAACTATATCTTAGATTTTTATCGAGATGTGAACTTGCCGATAACCCACTCATAAAAGAACTTAATCTAGCAACGGAGGTGGCACCTCCATAACACAGCATCATTATATGACTATCATATATATGTTCATAGTAGCTTTATATTTATTCTTGTTTGACTGTTATTTTTTTTTGTTATTTATTTATTTATTAATGTACTTAGTTATTTGTTTTGTGACCAGCCGTGGCGTAGTGGGTAAGTGCGTCGACTCCTAGGCAGAGGGTGACAGGTTCGATACCCGAATTTACCACCTTTCATGTTTCACGGCTCCACCTCTTTCGAGTCACTGACAATGCTCAAAGAGTACTCCGGTCTAGAAAAAGCTTCTCAAATTCGCCGTTCGGAGTCGGCATTAAACTGTAGGTCCCTTCCACTCGTGAAAGAACAATAGCACGCACAACACGAGTGGTTGCTGAGAAGCTAGGTCCAGGTCCACCTCGGACTGTCGCGCCATCCATATTATATTATTATTATTATTAGTTATTTGTTTATTTATTCATCTATTTATTTACTTATTTATTTATCTGTTTTTATATTTATTTATTTATTTGTTTATCTATTCCTTTATTTATTCATTTTCTTTATTTATTTACTTATTTATTTATTTTCTTATTTGCTTATTTATTTATTTATTTTTTACTTATTAGTAATTGTAATATATATATACAATACAATTTGCATGACGGTTTTTTTCCCATTTTATTTCCTTCAAAAACATTCACGAGCTACTAAAAAGTGTAAACCTTAATAATAATATTCCAGAAGCAAGATATGCACACACACTTTATAATGTATGAAATTAATACTGGAAATAAATCTATCTAAAAATCGACTCAAAACTTGGCCCAATTCTCGACACTTTTTTGCAACCAATCATTCTTTCGTGAATGTTAAATAGCGTATGTCTCTAAGCGGGCCGGAACGAGGACCAGGATTTAACAAAACGCGTATGGCCTTGTTTTCTTATATTTTATTTGCTAAGCATATCTTTCTCCCAAGGCAAGATCATATTATTCCATATTGTTTTTTTCTTAAAATTATTGGCTGTCTTCTCTCAAGGACGACAATTTCACGAACGCGATTTGTTTCTGGCATGAGCCACGTAAGAACAGGACGTATTGTTTGTGCTATAGAATTTATCAGATTCAGGAAAACTCTTCCACCTGTACACTTTGGAGTACGTAACGTCAGTCTGTATCTGAATTTGTACTTGCTAATCAAGAGTTTGCAAATTCCTACAAGCAACACACATCAGGCTGTGCAGCAATTTGAGTCCAGCTGTTGATGTCAAAACCGTAAAATGTAAAATAAATAAAGGATGCACGGTCTTAAGAGGTCCGATAAGTACTTAGCCACACCGCCCGATGGCGCCACTATCGTATAGTACTTTCTCGTTGACCTCTAATGCCGTATTGGACTCGATTTTTTTTTGTTTGACCGTGTGTGGAAGCAGTCTTGTCCGCGGATTTTCTCTTTTTCCAAGACAGCGCACCAGCTCCGTCTTTACGGCCAAATTGGTCGAATCGAGCTACTAACTGCTGTCCTATCCAGCGTATCCATTAATTTGGCCTCGTACGACTTCTTTTCCAAACTTGAAAGGTCAACCGCCGGGCAGAAATTTGAGTCGAATGAAGAGGTTTTCTCCGCCGCCGAAGTCTACTTTGAAAACTCCGAAAAACGTATTTTTCAAACGGATTAAAGAAGTTGGAGCATCGCTCTGTCAGGTGTATGGAGGGATGGAGATATTACCGAGTAATGTATCGACACTTTTCCAAAATGTTCGTTTTTACTTTTTAGTCTAAGTACTTATAGGACCACCCTCGTTTATTTGGCTTACCCTATTACCATCCTCCCACCAGTGGTGATGTGATTTTCGTTACTCCATTTGGTCCTTCGAGCCGGATAAAAAGAACAGTCTGCCTCGACGAGCAAGCATCTTATTTCTATTAGCCACTAAATTGAAATTTTGCATCCCCATCGAAATGCCTTACAAGGCCTTCCCACTGCATCGTGTGGTGAACCACTTCAAGATGATTTCACAAATAAATATAATCGTCTTTGAAATAGCACACACATCTATAGAAATTCCACATTTTACGCCTTTAAATCGAGACTCTTTGCATCCCATCAACATCTTCTTATTCGATTTTATTTCCATCCATTAATCAAATTGTTTTTCTTTTTCAGATCAAATCACAGTCACGCCTGATATTAGCCCGCCGCAAAGACCTAATCATCTAGAATTAACACCCCAGCTGAATAGCAACAATCGGAAATCACCGTGTGTACTCGTAAGTATAGCCAGTCGGGGTGCACTGCATCATTTCATATTTTCTTGTGTTTTGTCTCGGTTCAAATCCCGCCTGGACCCCCAACAACCGCCAGTTTCGCTCCTTCTCCTCCGATTTCAATTGTCGAACCAGCGAATTGCGTCTTTTCAAAATAGATCCGCGTTCGTGTTCTCCGACTCATGCCGCCGCGCCGTGTCGTCGTTGTGAAAATGTATTCATTATGTGTGCAGCTCTAGACACTGTACAGCAGACAAACAAGCCACAGCGACATTTAATATTTCTCGTCTGCCCGAGAATAATGTCTTAATGGATTTCAGATTTGAGTCTTCTGATTTTCCATACGTCCTGGCGGACGGACGGTGCTGCATGCATGAGACCGAAGAGTGTCTAAAAATACGGGCGTGACTCGACGGTGGATGGGCGATGTGTATACAATAAATACACGATTGTTTCACTTTACCGCATTTTGTGTGTTTTTCAAAAGCGACCAATATTTTGAAACATTTCAAAATCGAGCTGTCCATGACTTTGACCGCCGTGCCGTAGACGCCGCCAGTCAGTGAGACTTCTCGAAGCCATTAATGTAACGGAGCAACGCCTGTAAGTTGCTAACCACCGCGCTGCACTGGATCTGTAAACATCGGCAAGCCATCTATGAACATGTACGCGATTTAAGTAAGACGCGAGCACGCGTGGCTCTTGGTCCCGCATAAACAAACTCCCCACAGCGATTGATAGGACACCAGCGCTAGCGCTTTGATGTTCGACTGTGTATGGCGTACCGTTCGATTCGATACTATCCATTGTTCCTTGTCGAAAATAGTTTTTTAAAATACAAATACCGTCCGAAGACGAGCCATTAAATGACCGAAAATAACACACACCTCCACTCCTTAGCGGGCCACCGGCATTCCAGCCGTCGGCGGGGGAGACGCGTCGGCCGCCGTAAATAGACGCTTCGCTGGCTTCTTTGAAAAATTAACTTTTCAGTAATTAGTATGATGTATGTGTGCAGATTTAAATATTTTCCTGAAAAGCTGTTGATTGATGAAATTAATTTTTTTGTTCGCCTTGTCCACACACAAACCGCGGTGTTTGCATTGCAACCATCAATCTGGCGTTTGAGAGATGCTTTCTTCGCATTAAAACACTCGAGACAGTCTGCGTAGACACGCGGATGATGAATGCCCGATTCGAGTCATAAACTCGCGAATGTGGTGTGAGATGAGTGGAAACACTGCATTTTGAGGGAGAACGAGGGACGTGCTCGGCGGGTTTACGACCTCCATCAGCAGCACGGACATAGTTTACCGGATCAAGGTGTTGCTGATGCAATCACTGACCAGATGGAGTTTGCTGCTCCGGGAAATGTGTTTGTTTTCAACTGAGTTTACGAGTTTCAAATACTATTTGAGGAGAACCATACTCACGTTGAAACGAAAGCGAAAGTTCGAAGAGGATAGAGGAGGAGGCTTTGAAAATAAAACACACACATCGAAAATTAATTAAATAAACGTGCTGCAGGCGAGGTGCTTGAGTGGGGCGTGATTTGGCAAACATCACGGTTGAGTTGATTGAGAATCCACGGGTTTTTGACGCACTCTTCACTGTGCGGTGGTCTTCAGAATGTTTCCCTGTGCATTATCTTCCCCTTGGTCGAAGAATCCTTTCGAATGAATCAAAATCCATGGCAGTCCTTGAAGGACAGTGATCCAATTACGAGCACGGATGTTATTTGACTTCTTGGCATAGCCCCAAAACACTTCATTCACTTCCAATCAAGTAGAAAGCAGCCCACAGCATAGTCTCTCTCACTTTGTGCCCCGACCGAGTGAGAATGAAAATCACCACAGTCCTTCCATTCCAAGGCACAATCATCCCCCAACCGATTGTGCAATCAATAATGGATATTAATTAATTTGGCCCCAAGACAATCGTTCAACCACCTCCTCCCCACCCACTCTGGATGAATGCCATTAAATTTTAATTTCATTCCCTCGTATCATTGCAGACCGACGAGGATAAGTCGCCATCGTCTCCGTCATCATCCCCCAGCAGGGAAATCAACAAACTGAAGGATCAATTAGAACAACAGGCCATGCAGACCCGACAGGCTCTGGCACAATTGATGCTCGTCCGTGAGCAGTTGATATCCGAAACGAATGCAAGAATCGAAGCACAGGTACATACTGGCCGCATGCCATGGTCATGGATGCAAATTTAAACTCAATTTCGAAATTTTCCAGGCTCGCACACAACAGCTGCTTCAGCAGAACCGAGAACTACTGGAGCATTTGGCTTCGCTGGGGGCGTACACAGATCCACAAGCCACCACCGGACTTACATCGGCCAACATAGCTCTTGCACCACAGGTAAGCGCAGCGCCAGCTGGAAGCATGCCACAAGCCTGTTAATTCTTTGAGTGTTCCCTTTTGTCTTTTGTTTGTTTTACTTATCTATTCCCCCCTTGAGTTGCAATGGTTTTATTCATATTTTGTGTGCCTTGCGTGACGCTGCAGCCGAGTGTCTACTGCTGCAGCCCTGACTAGCCGCAACCCATTTGCTCCCAGCTTTTGATTTGATTTTCGTTTTTACTGCTCGCTGAGTCCATTTAAGTTAAGTGCTAGCATGCTGACGTGTGCTATTTTATTTGTTTAATTTTTTTTTTGCATTAATAGAAGTGCTTTGAGTTCGTTTTGCCGTTGTTTTGGTTTCCACTGACCGATTGTATGAATTGAATCAACCAACCGAGTGTATTCTTGGTTCCATTCTAGTCGCAGCTGCAACTGCTATTCCAGGAACCAGCCGACCTGTCGGCCGCCATGCGGAAGGCCATCCTCGCCACGACGAACAACAACAACCTGGCGACGATCAACCAGCAGATCAGCAACTTGGGATCGATCAACCAGCAGCTGACTACTCTCAGCCATCAGCTGAGCGGGCTCAACCAGCAGAGTCAGAATCTGCAGAATTTTCAGAATCTCAGTGCCACCCTGCAGCAGCAGCAACAACAGCATCAATCGCTCACACCGCCACAGCAGCAGCAACTGCATCAGTCCTCGCTGCACCTGAACACCCCGCCGGTCTCGCAGCCGTCGAGCAGTCCTATCCCGCAGATGTCGCAGTTGCAGAGTCTCGGCAATCAGTTCACAAACATGTCCGCCCAGGGCAACCAGGACCTGCTGTCCAAGGAGCTGTTCCAGATGAACCAGGAGCTGCTGAATCGGCTGCAGGCGTTGAACCTCAGCGCCGGCAACAACGCAAACAGCCCCGGCAATCTGAACGGCGCCGGCGCCATGGGCAACAACAACTCTCCGCACAACTCGTTCTTCTACGTGAACCCGATGTCGTGCAGTCCGAACAACAACAGCTCGTTCAACTTCCTCAGCTCGCCAAGCTCACTGGGAAACCTGACACCCTCGCCGATGGGCACCCTCAACCGCAACTCGTACTCGAACAGCCCCATCAACGACGACCTCGGCCTGAGCATAGACAAGAACCTGAACAGCCTGGATGAGAACCAGCAGTACATGAAGCCCCTATCGGCCAGCAGCATAGGTGCCGCATCGAATGGCAACCTGACTGGAGCCAGTGGCAGCGGGAACTCCGGCCTTGACAACTGTCGATCGTCGGCGGAGGCCTCCACCTCCTCATCGCCGAACAGGGCCACCGAGCACAGATTCAACACAGTGATGTTGAAAGTAACCGACGAGTCGGGCAACGTAACCAACCAAAGAAAGCTCTCCGCCACGCCGAGCTTCATCACCCGGAGTACCAGCGAAAAGGTGCCAAATCGCAGCCAGATGATGAGTCAAGTTCAACGGACCGCCTGGGCGCGACACACGACCAAATAAAACTCTTCTGACTCTCTTTGTCCTGTCCTTTCCGAAAAGGAAGATCTTCCTACACATTTGACATTTGAAGTATTATTTTCTTGGCGCGATCGGCAGTCTCCACGCATCACACACAGCTGGTGTGGACGTTTACTGAACTATGACAGTATTAATGAATGTGTTTCTGTATCCGATTCGATAGCTGCAACCGCATAAGATACAACCGGCGATGCGACTTGTCCCGATCGTGTTTTGGATTTTCAAAGGAAACCAAAAACAAAAAGATAGTCTCTCTCTTATCATTACACACCATATCTCTCTTTCTCTTTAGCTAGTCCTTATCATATTTATATCGTAGTCTTAAGCTAAACTTGTTCCGACTGTCAGCTCTGGGCCTTCGCACTTGTTATGCTCTCGGTATCATACACTTAGACAGCTTCAACAAGAAACAAGAAACCAAAAGAAGAAGAAACAAGAAGCCAAAAAACAGCTCAACGATAGATAATAATAATTACTTCATCGCTATATACGTATCTTTATGTTACCTTAGATATAATTTGTACATACAAACACACACACACACACATACAGACACATGCACGCCAAAGCGAACAAAACATCTGAACACTCTTATTGTTTACCTAGACTATTCTGTATCGAAATCTTAAAATTAAAATTACAATCTTTTTCTATTCACTAAGTTACGTGTACACCCTGCAATCCTTAGTTAGTCGTTAGTCGTAGATACAAGATACCAAGAAGTCAAAGTCACTATTAGCTCAATGAACTGTACATGAAATGCAAGGTGAAACTGTTTTAATTTTAGATGAAAAAAGTAACTAAGAAACCAAATAAGAAAAACATATTCATAGGTTAAGGCATCTTTGCGTATAGAATGTACGAGTATATCTGTAAAATTGTATGTAATCTATACAAAGTTGAATACAAATGAATTTTAACTGTTGTGTTGTTTTAATGAATGCAGTTGGACTTATTTTTGTTTTAAAATTATGTGGCGGGGTGTCGAGTCGTCTTGGGACCAGTGCCACAGCGCCCGCAAAACCGATGACGCACCCCAGCGGAGAAGGACCTCAGCGAATATGGTATGGCTAATTCCAAACAGCTGACTAAAGATTATGCGAAATGAAGAGGTTTGTTGGTTGAGTTGTGCCGGACTTTAGCGGCTTTCAAAGAACTGTAATATCGAATCGGAAGTGTTTTCATAAAAAGGCCAAATTTAAGGGAAGTAATTTTCGGAGAATTCTAATTTTTTTTGTTAGATATCTTTCTGTCGTCTATTCGGTCGATCGCAAGACTTTGCATAACCGAATGCATTACAAAAGTGAACTGGATCGAATTTGGCAGTTGCTTTGATTTAGGTATCAGTCACCGCTGAGATAAATTGTGATGGAAATCTACATTTGTTCAATGATTACTCACGCGTTTTTTAACCAACATAAATCTGCCTTGAAATGTTGAGAGTGATTAAGAAAGGGCTTTTCCAAAAAAAAAAAAAATCGAGTGTAATAAATTTTATGTTTTGTACTAGGTATGATCTCAAGTTTGGTTAGTTTGTCAAGAATTATGCTTATTCAAGTTTCGAAACTGGGTCCTTCGTAGAATCACTTTTTTTGTTCGTATGGTTCGATTTTACGGCCTGGGCATACCATTTGGTACCCAAAGGTCTTAGGTTTTCCTTTATTGTGGGCAATGTTACTGTATTTTGTCTCCCCTTGGGTGGTTCTTTCGTGGACGTGACTTTTTTCCTTGCGGTTTCTCTCCGCTCTCTGAACGGGATAGTATTTTGATGATGGAGTTCCTTTGCAACTTCACAACCACGATAGTTTGCCGGATGCATGCCTTTACAATCTGCGCAGGTCGCCGAAGATTGTTTCCTTAGATCGCATTTTACGGATAAATGGGTTCCAGCACATTTTACACATTTCGGTTCCTTTTGGCAGTACGATTGTGTATGATTGAAACCTTGACATCGTTCGCACTGCGGTATCGATCTCGAATGCGTGCGCATAGGCTAAACTTTGACTACCATATGCAAGATTTTCTTGTAAATATCATCTATATTTTCGTTTCTGTCGAAAGTGAGCATAAACAACGGAAGTCCATACTTGGCCAAGATTTCTTTGCCGTCTTCGGTTCGTTGTTTTGTTTTTTTTTTTTCAAAATATTTACAGTTTAACGTCGCTTATAAAGTCATTCTTCGTGCATGATGGATGGAGACCCTTTGTTATAACACGGAGTGGTCTAGAGACCTTATTAGCGTAGTGTCTTTTCCACTAAATGCGGATAAAATATAAAATAAAAGAAAAAAAAAGAAAGATAAAAAATAAAAGAAAAAGAAAGAAATAACTGTCCGAGTCATCTTCATTGACTTTCCGTTCGTTATTCCGATTTGATGTGACCTTAAATTCGGAATTAATAGTTTCCTTGAGAAGACGATACAATTTATTATAGTCCCTAATGCCGACGACATTTAAAACCGTCGGCGAACGTGGTTTGCCGGTTTTTTTTAACTGAGAGAGAACATTTCTTATAGAGAGATCTAGAGGTCTCAATTTCCGGCGAAGACCCAGCTCTACGTTTCTTACTGGGTCGTTTGTTTGACGACCGATTTGTTTCAAGCTCCAGCTCGTTTTCATCCGTATGGTATTTAGGACTAGCCGCACGTGGAGTTTCTTCGAGTTTCTCTTGAGGTTTTGACTTCTTTAGAACCTCGTAATAGTTCGATTTGATTTTTAAGTTCCTGATAAAGAAGATACATTTTATTTAGTTTTAGACGGAGTTCTTTGTTTTCTTCCGTTTCTTCCGTGTTCTAGTTTCACTGAGTCCTGTTTGTCTTGCGGTTGATCCTCCGGCGGACTTCTCTTTCCGGAGACACACAGCCTTGATGGTGGAGACCGTGTTACCCTTAAAATCTTTGCAAAGGGATTTATAAGATGCAATAATTGGATCTCCCCAGAATCCAAGAATTTAATGAAGGCAGAGAAAGTCTGAAACCTATTATCGTCCTTTGCGACCACTTATATCAACTTCAAACCGAAAACTTGTTGAACAAAAATCCTCTAATAACAATCAGAAGCCTGATATGTACAATAAACATTTCCTTCGGATCAGTGCTGAACTTGAATGAATCTCATATTGCATTAATTCTTCGAGAACTTGGGCGTAAGAGTCGATACACTTACTCCCCTCTACGTCAACTGAGTCATATAGGCAAGCAAGATCTTCCTCCTGAATTTTAACTTTAAAGTTTTTTTGTTTTTTTTTTTTCATTTCATAAATTTTGAATTTGTTAGATTTTTTAAATTGTCCGTTGAAAACACAACGTCTAACCGTCGTTCGAATTTTTTTCCTTTTTCCTTTTTACAACTGGTGGGGGAATAGCTATTCCGAGAAGAAGAAAAGTGTTTGAGTGTTGTACTTTTTCTGATTTATTTCATATATTGATTCTATTTATACAGGTTAAGTGCTTAGGTCTACAAAAAATTCTTTATGCACAGTTTGGTCGCTGGTTATTTGAAACCTCTTGTATTCGTCTGCAATCCATCGCGGGAACGTGAAAATAAATGCACTGTCTTAATTTCAATCGTTTTTTGTGTATTTCACTTATGTGGGAATAAATGCGCCGTCTTCAAATTGGTTGATTGTTTGTGTGACGCACTTTGTGGAAATGAATGCACCGTCTACGACTTGGCTATTTTTCCTGTGTCTCACACAGCGTATTTTGAACATTTCTGCAAACTTGTTATTTTTTTTCCGGAATAAGAAGGTACATAGAACAGTACAGAAATAAAGTAAGTTGCTTCAACTTGCAACGACGCGACTATGTCCTGTAGGCAAAACACGTGTTTATTAACAACTGTCACCCTATCAGTTCTGAAGCCATTAATGAAACCACATGTTGCGTTCGCTGAAGTTATGGCAACATGCTCAATTCAATTAAATTCATTCTTCTTCTTCTTCAGGTGGCGCTACAGTCCGGGGTGGGCCTGAGCCTCAACCAGTAAGCCTCTCCAGCCGGCACGATCTTTTGCCAGCTGCCTCCAACTGCGCACTCCAAGTTGGTTGAGGTCCTTCTCCACCTGGGTGCGCCATCGGTTCCGTGGGCGTCCACTATTGCGTTGTCCCACTGGTTCGGAGTCGAAGACTCTTCGGGCTGGAGCAGTGTTGTCCATGTGCTCTACATGACCCAGCCATCTTAGGCGTTGAATCCGTAGACGTCTGACTAGGCTCATGCCGCTGTACAGCCCGTACAGTTCGTGGTTGAATCTTCTTCTCAAATACCCATACACGCAAACAGCACCAAAGATTGAACGCAGAACTTTTCTCTCGAAAATACCAAGTGCTTCTTCGTCCGCTCTTGTGATTGTCCATGCCTCCGCACCATAGAGCACGACAGGGATGATCAAGGTGTTATATAATGTTAGCTTGGTCCTTCGAGGGAGGACTCTACTACTCAATTGCCTCTTGAGCCCAAAGAAACAGCGATTGGCAAGAGTAATTCTCCGTTTAATCTCGGTACTGGTGTTGTTCGTACTGTTCACTTGCGAGCCGAGGTAGACGAAGTCATTGACTACCTCGAAGTTATAGCTGCCTATGGTGACGTTTTGGCCGAGTCGTCGATGCTGTGCGTCCTTTCTTGATGACAGCATATACTTCGTGTTGCCCTCGTTCATCGCTAAACCCATTTTGGCCGCCTACGCTTCAATACCAGCAAACGCTTCAGCGACGGCTCGCTGTGTTCTGCCAATCACGTCAATGTCATCCGCGTATGCTAGCAGTTGTACGGACTTCTGGAAGATCGCGCCTCTAGTGTTGGCGTGTGAGTCTTGCACGATCTTTTCCAGGATGATGTTAAAGACAATTAAAATCATATTTAAACAAAATTATACAATTGAGTTTGCATGTTAAAAGCTTAAACCAGCGGAAAAGGTGTTGGCTCAGCAACATAAGCCCAGCTAATGTACAATGTTTACAGAGCTTATATTGTTGTTATCGATTTGTTTTATTTAACGGTTAACCATGATATGTTTGACAACAGGGAGATTGGTTCCGTGTATCCTCTCTGTCTAAGGGTGAGGGTGTTGTGATAGCCTACTTTCCCGCGATGGTGATTGCTATCACAACTTTGGTAGAAGTTATACAGTTTGTTGTTTTTATGATCTTCTCCTTGTGCTCGTCCTTGTGCTCAATGCGTTGAGGAATTGCTGTGCGAGAGCCGTATTTCTTACGAGCCTGACAGCCATGTTTGATGGTTCCCAATGCCTAGCAGTTGCCTCTGGAACGTCAACGTGCTACTAAATCTTAGTTGTGGTTCTCTCTGTGCTCGCAACTCAACCTGAGCGTGGTTGTTGCCATGCTTTCACACCGTTAATTTATCAAATTTTGAAAGAAGACGGTTTTGTTTCCACACAGACTCTCGCACAGCACACGCCCAATGCTGAACAAAACAAAACAAAAAAAAACAAACTCGAAACCTGATAAGCACCTTTGCCACATGGCAGCCCGCCGCATTTTTCTAACAAAAAAGTTTGATTAAATCTCTTAGTCTCCATATCCAATATCCTGAACAATACTATAATCGTGTGTCACCAAATGAATATATTATCATACGCAAAAACCTTCCTCATGGATCAGCATATCTATTGATGAAAACCTCCTTAAAATTCGTTGTGTAGTTTTTAAGATATAAGCGTACATCGGAACATAGGACTATTGTTTTCTACTTAACTTACGTAAATAAGACAGGAAAATCCAATTTGCATTTTGCGCTTTCTGAGTTTGTTTCCGCACTGAATAGAATTAAGCCATGTTAGACAAACAAAACTGTTTGTTAATGTATTTTGAAATTTACTAACGTGCTTTTTAATACCTCCATTGACGTACGGGAACAAAACACTTTCGTTGGATTAACATGTTTTAGATATATTCATTGTGGAAGCAAAACTGAAGGATCTGCAAAATATGGCATAAATATGGTTGTAAATATTTTCATTGGACATGGCCTTAGTCATGAGTGTGGATCAAATCGCCGAAGTATTAGTATTCGAACTTATTTCATGTTCAAAAACGTTACCAGGTGCGTATGCAGGAAGTCTTGTTTTCAATAAAAAAAATGTCTACCACTCTCCCAGCTATAGAATATTGTCTAAAGGTTGCGAGAAGCCCACTTCGTAGTTGAAAACATTCGATTCTATAAAAGTGTCAATTTTATATGTCAATCCAGCGAGGAAGATAGATTGACAAGATAATGGCAGTCCAAGGTGTACCTGATCCGCCCTTCTTCAGCAACCACTTGCATTGAGCGTGCTCTTGTTCTCTCACGTGTCGCTGGAATGTACAGTCTTATGCTGTCTCCGTAAGGTGAAGTTTGAAAAGCAGGAGTTCGCTTTGAACATTGCCATGACTCGAAAGAGTTTGAGCCGTGAATTATGACAGATGGTGAATTCGGGGATTGAAGCTGCCACCCTCCGCATTGGAATCAACGGACCAACCCACTCACCACGCTAACCCATTACATCATATTCAATTCAAGAGAAAAATTTTAATACAAATATTTCGAGGCATTAATAACTTAAGAGTCATACCAAATGCAAGAAGAGCTTGCATTTCATTATCTCTGGTCTGTAAAAGAGTCACTCACACCCACACTGAGCTGAAATTCATTAGACTAAGGAAATACTAAAAAAAAATGCTTCCGCCACGCCATAAGTCCTTAATTTCTCCAAAAATACAGGATTGCAAAACCAAAGTGGTTATTAAAGAAGTAATCGCCAGATATGAAAACCGTATCCACATTGTTGCGGAAGACATGTTCCTTCAAAGGTGGGCAGGTTTATGAGGCCAGCGAATTTCACAAAATTACGCGCCAACTCCATCGTGCTTCACTGTAGTCACAAGGGCACTGTTTCAAATGCTTGCCATTAAACTGAATTCATTTGTCTGGACACAAGTGAAAGAAGAAAAAAGAGGGAACTTGAATAATTTATTTGCACTATACTGCGAAGCTTTCATTAAAATTCCACGATGCTGCAAGTGCTACTGTGAGTGTCTGTAGCACGTTCAACTTCTTTGTAATAAGAAAGAAAAAATTAAGCTGGTGGTAGTTTTTTTTGTTGTGAAGAGGCACATCCTTGTCGTTATATGACAGGCGTTTGTGTAGTCAGCTCTTAGAGTATTATCGACACTGTTACGAATAAAATAAGAAATTGTTGAACATATCCATGGAGCAAGGAGAAATAAGACAGGACCCGCTTGATCCCTTGCCTTATGAATTGATTGAAAATCGTACGACGTCTCAGGCTACAACGAACATTTTCTTGAGTTCAAGTAGCGTTGAAACGCAAAAATAAATCCAGTCGAGAGTCGGAGGATTCTTCATCTTTGGCGTTACTATACGGGATGGAGTAAAGAGTCAGGTTGCCAATTCCATTTCTGCAAGTCAATGTTGTTGGGCTACACTTCGTCATTCTACAAGCTTGAAGAGAATTTTCCAACCCCATGGTGAGTTCAGAAATGCTTAGGGTGACCAGATCCATGAGTACGAAAAAGAGGACACCTTCAAAAATGTCAAATCTCAACAAATTTGAGAATAAAAAGCACCCACAATAAAAGAAACAGAATATTTCTAAATTCATCAAAACAAAAAGAAACACACATTTTAACAAATTCATGTAAAAATAAATATATTTTATGTTAGTTCATAAGATGAGTAATAAATATCACGAAAACTAATTGGCTGTAAATCAGCACAGGAGTGGACAAGTCAAAGTAAGCCGCTAGAATACCAATAGGCTGTCTCTAGGTTTATTTCATTTTCGTTAGTGTAGTCCTTTTTTTAAAGGAGCCGGTCGAAAGCTCCGGGTGGCGATAGCACAAAGGATCCAACCAGGATCTAAGTGGGCCACAGCTGCTATAGCGGTGGCAATCGCCCAAACCTAACCAAACCTACTTTATATCCAAATTGAAAATAAAATAGTGAGTCTAATTTGAATTGTTGACTCTGATTATATTTGTCGTTTGATAACACTTTCTTAAATATCAGTTTTTGTTTTAAATTTGATAGATAGTCGCAAAAAAATATAGATATATGTTTAAAAGTATGTTTACAAAATATTATTTTAAAAATACGTCCATCGCCGTGTAAGTGCGTCGTCTCCTACGCAGAGGGTCCCAGGTTCGATACCCGAATTTACCACCTTTGATGATTTACGGCTCCACCTCTTTCGGGTCACTGACAATGCTCAAAGAGAATTCTAGTCTATAAAAAGCTTCTCAACTTCGCCGTTCGGAGTCTGCATTAACTGTAACAATAGCACGCACATCACGCAGTGGTTGCTGAGAAACTAGACCCAGGTCCGCCTCGGACTATCGCGCCACCCATATTGTTATTATTGTTATATTTACAAAAAATAATTGCTTTTACATTTTCGACTATGAGATAGTTCACGGGCTCATTATCAAATAAAATATACACTCAAAATAAGTATTATGTGCAGGAATTGAGGAAAAACAAACAGCGCAATTAAGAAAAGTTGACAGTGTTATTCAATATGTGTTGTATTTTTTTATACACACACTATGCATTTTTCGTGTATCTATATGGTTGCATTTAGAAATTTGTACCTTGTCGATACCAGTGCAGGGACATAAGTCCATAATTGAATTTTATGGACTTATGACCCACCTAATTAGGACAAAAGTGCACAAATCGATTGGAAAAAATGGCTGTGGTGAGTCATAAGTAATCCAACGACATAAGTCTATTATGGACTTATGACTTGTGGACTTTTGTCCCTGTACCGTTGATACCTTTGTTTCGCAAATAAAGCAACGAATCTTCGATATCGGACTTTGGTTAAATACATTTATGTACATAGGTAAAACAATCAAACTCGATTCACAAAATTTCGGAATAAGTTTATTAAAAATGTTTTGTGTCCAAGTATTAGGTTAACTTAGTTAACTGGGAAACCCAAAAAAAGGACAAATTGCATGTTTTTGCAAAAAGACACCGGACCTTTTCTTATTAGATAGGTCAGCCTACATATGCTCTTCTAGGACTGACTTCATTAGTATTTGACTCTGGGCACTTGGTTAGGAGCACGTCTTTATATTTTATTAATTTATTAAAATGTTCTCTACTAACAGGAACTTTATAAAAGACGGATTACAGAAAAAGGTTGGACCTTGAGTTTCTGTTTTGATAATGCCTTCTCATCTGAAGAAGAGCATTAGATAAAGATGTTTCATAAAGCTAACTATGTTCATCGAAATTAAGATCCATTAGCCATTAGTCTTTTGAATGGCTCACCGTTTGACTAGAATTGATACCCACAAAATGTATCTAATCCATTTATCCACACCACAACCCTCCCAAAAGGAAAGACAACCAAGGCCCGTCTCTAAAAACAGCATAATTGATCGGTTCATGCTGTGTAAATGCATTTATTACCACACAAGCTCTACGAAAACCATTACCGTCAATTAATTCGCATCTAACCACATACATGCTCTCTATTCTTCTGCCAATCTTCACTTAAGAAAATTGCTCCTCAACTTCGCCTTGCCGTGAGAAGCCAAAACTGGTCACTTCGTAATTTGTCACGTTCCCACTAGCAGCTCCTTTGTTCCAACATGTATTACTCAAGCTGAAGCAACGTTATTGCCACTAAAATGGAGGTATATCCCTTCTAATTAATAAGTACAAAGGATGCTCCTGCTGGACGCCAGCCATCGCACCAGCCCCATCTTCAACCTCGTTGCGAGTATACAATTTTAATGAAAACTAATTGCAACAGAATGCGCTTGGGTGGCGTATACGTAACTTAATTTAGCGACTAGTTTCAGTTACACGCTGCGGTGGTGTTGTGCTGGTGGAAGTTATGCTGGCACCACCATCCACCGCATGTGCAGCAGTTGTGCAAATCACAAACGAATGGAGGTGTACTTTATGCTTGTAGTTTGGAGAGGTTAATCTCATTGGAACGTTGGAAAAGTTGGAGTATTTCAAGTTCTTACTTGTGCTAATGGGATACTCGTACCCGTGTGCAGGAGGACTCTCTCTCGCTCTCCATGTGAACTGCATTCTTTGAGATACGAGAGCTCTATTTGCATAATCGCATTTCGTATCCAATTGTGTGTTCTTGTGCGGAAAACTTTTTCGCTCTGCAGACTTCTTTGGTGTGCCGTCTGAGGGGGTGCTTTCGACAGCGATTGCTGAAATGAGACCTTGGTGGATGAACAAATTCTTGACTGTTGAAAAAGAATACTTCAGACTTAAAAGATACTTGTAACTGTGAGGGATGCGAAGTCGAGAGTATCGGACTTTGGATGGTTGATTGTATGCTGTGACCTGAAGAGGCTGCTTTCAGATGGAAGGCTGGACTTGTATTTAAATAAAGGAAGTGGTTGATTATTGTCAGCTAATTTAGTCATGAAGCAATTCATTCATGAAGAAGTCGTTAAGAGTTCCAAGGGGGATGAGTGAGAACAACTCGAGAGTAAGCAAAGGATTTCCCTTTTATCTGAGGGATGAATTTAATAACCCCTTCATCAACCGATCTTTAACTTGGAACTTAGGTTGAGCTTCCTCCTTCACGAACACCAGCCAGAGTTTCTGTCAAAATTGGCAACAACCTAGACACTTAATGAGTCTGTGTGAGTGAGAGCTTAGGAGGGACCTTTGCCTTCATGTAGCACGGTAGCAACAAATAATGGGTTATTCAGTCGACCTTTTGACTCTGAACTTATCGCAATATTCAAATCGTAGCAGCCTAACTTTTTATGTAGCACCATCTCATTGAAAACAACATGTTCACAAGGTGCAATAAACCAAATTCGAGTACAAGAATATAATCTCCTCAAAGAACTATGGTCATTTAGCTCACCATGCATTTGCTGTACTAGACTATATTGGTCGTTGGTGTGTAAGTTGAGGCTGTTCGTCGTTCCATTATTTATTAAGCCAGTCAAAAGAAAGTGATTTGTATCGAAAAAATCATGCAATCTTCTGCGGGTATTCCCAATTGAAAAATTATAAAATACTAGCTGTACGAGGTCCTGCGCATATTATGTTTTAATGAGCAAAACCTTTTGATAAAAGTTGCCAAGGACATCAGTTCTACCTCTTACCATATTAGAAACATTGATATTTTTGTATGTAGAAGATATATGCTTCTTTAATCTCATGGCGTAATAGACTATCCATAGTAAATTGACGTTGACCACTTTTAAACCATTTAAGCTATCACTTGATCTGAAACGCCAAAACAATATCGACTTGGAACTTAGTTTAGTTCTCCAAATTGGAGTACCAATTCATTTGTGGCGTTGATAGATCGTCGAAATGGTCTTTCAGGTTTTCAGGATCGGATATAAGATAATTCAATAACTAAAAGAGTTAAGAATATATTATGTATATATAAATATAAATACTGATACTCATATAATAATTTGTTTAAGTAAATAATTGTGTGCATAATTATGGACTACCATCGAACAAATTTACCCACTCTCATTTCGAATTTAGTTCCCAAAAATTACAGAAAAATCAAGCAAATTCTTTTTTATTTTTTAATGCTGGGAATACTTTTATTATTTTTAAATTGTATGTCATTTCCTTTTGTTTGTTAATATAATCAACTTGGAATCTGTATTGGATGTAAGAAAAAATGCTGCTATTAAGAATTATAAAGCGAGCGTAAAGCTGGTCTTTTTGAGCCTTCTTGGAAAAAAATCCAAATTTTCTGAACGTTATTTGGCAACCATAACAGAATGTTCAAATTTTTGAGTTCATAAAGTGAAGAGTTAGTTCTCTTCGCCTGAGGAAGCTTCCAGATTCGAAACGCAAAAAAAGCAAAAAAATAATTGGATGCGAAACAACGGGCAAAATATTTGTAATCAAATTTCGATGGGTACATTTTTTCGCTAGCACTTCATAATTATGCAAATAAATATGTACTTAAACATACTATTGGATTCAGAAATATGAAATTTTGAGCAGCTTTACTTTGAAAGTGAGGACTTTCCAAAATTCGGTTTGGAGGTGAGCTTTACGACAAGCTCCCAAATTTGGGCAATGAAAATATGTTATTATTCATGACATGGTTAAAACGTTCGCAGCCGTATTACCCGCCATCGATCACACTGTGATCGCACCCTCAAATCAATGAAAAAATATTCAGTATACCACCTTTTACTGCATCATTTACCTATTACTTCCCTTCATGAACGAAGAACGTTCAGAAACAAATAGAATTTCATACCGAGTCGGTGACGGCAGCTATAAGAGTGTTGGTGCCATTTTTTGTTCATGGTTGTCATCCTCGTAAACGGGGATTATAGTGGATGTGGATAGTGAATGCTCCCAAGCTAGTGAGACAAAGGTATGATCGAAATGTCCAAAATACTGCTTCAATTAAATCAAATAAAATCGACTCAAAGGAGTCAATTCCACGACGTTCTCAATAATTGGGCATCACTAAGACCGATCTATGGCGATTATTCCGCAAGAAACATGAGACGACTTACGTTCTTGGATTTGGATCTAGAAATTGTGACCAAATTATTGCAAAATCTATCTCTCTCTTATGCTAATGGGTAGTCGAAAAAGTCTTTTCGTATTTCTAATCAAACTTCAACTTCTTTTTGTAGCCAGCCTTTTTTAAATGTTTCAAAGCCGTTTGATGATGAATGTTTAGTTCCTTGGCGATGTCATGGCTGCTTATCCGTCACGGTGCTGGTCAATCTTTTCCATAATTTCATCGCCTTTTTCAACGATAGGGCGTCCAGAGCGAGGTGCATCTTTCACATGGAAATTTCCAGAACGGAAGCGAGTGAACCATTGTTGTGCTACACGAACTGATACAGCATCGTCTTCGTAAACTTCACAAATTTCATTGGTGGCTTGTGTGGCATTCTTCCCTTTTTTGTACAAAAATTGCAAAATATAGCGAATTTTTTAATTTTTGAACAGCTGTAACTTTTGTTCAACTTCTTCGAATTTAATTTTTTGGTTAAATGAAGACTAAAATGTCACCTTTCCAACACCATATGGTATGACACAATGTGATTGGTAGCACTGGAGATAGACGACTCCAACGACATCTATTGACAAAATATGAAAAGACTTTTTCGATTACCCATTGTATTATATGAAGGGCATTTTTTGGCTAAAGGGCTTCGTCAGAATATACTTTAATGGTCACCACATCATCAACACGTGGATGAAAATTACCGTCCCGGCCCAGTCGATGGAAAGGGATAGAAAGGAGCATAGGAGCCCTTCACAAGAACATAACCCTTTTACACTGTGTGAGAACATGTCTGCAGAGAAGAATTGAAGGAACTAGAAAGAAGAATCGTACAGAACAACGCTCATGGAATGAAGCTAGTCATGACACTCTTGGGTCAATCTAACCGAAAGAGGTTTCCATGTCCTAACATGCTTCCTAACAGGACTCAGAGCACCTAAGGAAACTAGGAGTATCAGAAGTATGTCTCTACAGATTCTGGGGAGAATCTAACGAAATTCCAGAACTTGTACTTGAAATTTGGGTACAAAGCCAAAGATATCTGGGCAAGCACGTACTATCAGAAGAAGAATTGAAGTCATTAGAACTATCTCTCATTCTTAGATTCCTGAAGGTTACTAGTTTAGAGAGAAATCTCTGGAGGAAACCTCTTCCACATTTGAACAAAAGGAGTCGATAACTCTAAATACTACACTGAAAATAACGGCGTGTGAGGAAAACTCTCAAGAGAGCACAAGTATGAAAAGGTCGAAAGGTCACGGTACAACAGCACTAAAACAGTCAATGAAGATCGCTACTTTATTTCATATAATTTTCATACAAAATGTATGAAGGTTCCGGCCAGACCAATTCCATTGATGGAATGGTTTTAAGAAAGCCACCGACAGAAAGATTAGAGAAATACATGGAGTAGACAATAATGATATCGGAGTTCAACAAGACAGTGTCAAACAGCAGGTATAAAAACCCACATGATCATGATCATGATACATCGAGATCGAGAAATGGCTTAGGCACACGATACCTAACATCTCTTAACCATTTTATGAAGAGACCAAGGATTTCCTCATCCGCTTTTGAGATTGGTCTCTTCGAGAGAAAAGCTCTACGTGCTATCTTTGGTCCTTTTTGCGTTGACGGTTTCTGGAGGAGAAGATTCAACCACGAACTGTACGGGCTGTACAGCGACATGAGTCTAGTCAGGCGTCTTCGGATGCAACGCCTAAGATAGCTAGGCCATGTAGAGCGTATGGACAACTCAGATCCGGCCCAAAGAGTCTTCGACTCGAACCCGTGGGACAACGCAACAGAGGATGCCCGCGTTTATGGTGGCGCACCCAGGTGGAGAAGGACCTCAACCAACTTGGCGTGCGCCACTGGAGACAGCCAAAGACCGTGCTAGTGGGAGAGGCTTGTCAAGGTCCACCCCGGACCCTAGCGCCAAATAAAGAAGAAGAAGAACAACCATTTTATGAAGCTACCTTAAAACTTTGGTCTATGCCACTAACCCGGCGAGCCTCAGCCTCGTTAGATGACTCAGTGCGAATATTGAACGAGCTATAGCGGATGTTTCCATAAAAATGTGTGGCCGGGTGATCAAAGGCCACTAAAAATACATAAAAAATTTGAAAAACATCTGATAGTATAAAGCTAAAATAATTTGAAATTTAAAAATAAAACAATATGAACGACTGCAGCAAAGTTGGTAATAATAAATAAATAAATAAATTGAAATATTTTTTTTTAATTTTATTAATAATACAAGACGTATTATCATATCTTACAAAAAACATTGGGTTCCTCTTAATTGCGATACTGCGGGCTAAATTGGTTTGTCCCAATAAGGCGGTAGTCTCAACAATGGAAAAAGAGATATGCAAAGTAATTTTCAGTTCTTGTTCATTTGCCCCAATTAAGCGGCTGTTCCGATAAACCGGTGTCCCAATAAAGCGGAATCCATTGTATCTATATATTCATCCTGTTATAATATAATAATCTACATTATAAGGCAATTTGTTTGCTCAACTAAGACCACGCACTCGAATAAGATACAGTGCAACATTCTTTACATGCGGCCCTCTCCAACGTTTCGTTGAAACTTTGCAGATTGTTTAAAAGTTAACATTGGTTTTTTGAGGCAAAACTTCCGCATCTGCAAGTAACATTCCGATTAACAAACTCTTTTGTTGGGCGACGACGAACAGAAGAGTCGAATTGCTTTTTAATGACTTTACTTCTGTAAACATAATTGCCAACCGCCGACGAGCGTGTCTCAAGTCAGAACATCGCCCGAGGAATTCCCCAGGAATGTGACTCATAAGAGAGCATATCTTGGCAGACAATCCCATCACAAGACAACCCGCCTAAGGACGCTCCAACTCCGACAAAAACTCCCCCAATATTCTTGCACTGATTCTTCATAATCAAAACTTCCCGTCACGCGGGGAGGACTCCCTCAAATCGCTCTCTGTTTTGCATGGAAATTGAGAAAAATTACCCTGGGATTACCCTAAGCAGATGTCCTTATACACATCCCTCACATAAATTATCAATATCTCTTGTGGGCTTTCGGGACTTATATTAGATTTAGATTACAAACCATTATACATGAATCCTCTGCCGATTTGCGTATCCTTGTTGAACATGCGAAGTGATTTAGTGTGGCAATGTGTATCCTTTGACGTGAAATTATGGACTACCGCCATAGAAGGAGTGTTATTCAGTGTTAATTGGTCACATGGTACACTCTCTCCTTGTATGTGCGAGATGTTCTTGTTTTTGCTTTTTTTTTTTTTGAAATTCATTTACACAAACAACTTACACTTGTTTTTCTGTCTCATTTCAGCTCTCGTCTACAGCGAAGGTGGCACGTTGGTTTCAACAGCTCCCCTGGCATACGGCATCGTTGTCACGTCCCGAGAGCGGTTTCGTTTCTGGCGATTCACGGTCTGAGAAATACCACGAGGATCATTACAGTGCCAAAGAACCAGAGGATGATTTATGCGACGAGTTTCTTCTGGTCGAGGGTAGCAGCAGCATCTGGACGAAAATGAGTGCAAAGAAACGTCGGAAATTATTGGGAATGCGGTTGGGCAAAGTGACAACCTTCTAGTGTGATGTTGGGATGGCGTCCATCTCCACTCCAACATCCACTTATCGAACTTCAGCCATTCCATTTCGATTCATTCCAACTGAGTGCGGGGATTGGGGTAGGAAAATGTAAAATTCACAATGTTCTTCTAAGTCGAGCAACAGATCATCATATGCATCATTTAACCTCAAAATAAAAACACATCGAAGTCAAGGCAGAAAGGATTTAGGGCTTACAACCCTCCCCCGCCATTCTCGTCCTCCCCCTCAACTGCTTTTCCAATCGCTTCTCCACTTTATCGTTCGCGTTACTTCGGGGTGATTTCTTTCTTTTTTCTGCACAAGAAAGGAGGAACAAAAAAAGTGAAATTCTAAACTAAATATATAATGTCTCATTCGGAATACACTGGGAGGGAACCACTTCGGATCTGGCAACCAAATAAAGACGAAATGGAATAGAAACGAATCTGTTATAAGATTTTCCGTTAAATGTTTCATGTTTTATTCATCATGTATCCCCTTTTCCTGGAAAAAGCGGATTTATATGAATCGAATGGGGCAGGGCTCGAAGCATTGGATACATTTCATTGTGGCCACGAATCTCCTCCACCTCAACACGGCGGTAATACTTACGAATGTAAGGATGCTTATTGATTATTTGTTTTGTTTTCTTCTTTCGCGGATTTCCTTTTTTTCTCCATGAGAGTGTGCTCTCGATGGGTTCTTTTTTTTTTTTTTTTCAAAGATCGAACATCCTTTCCCTGTCGCACTCAGTCGATGAGATGCAAATGGAATATACCTTTTAGAAGATCCACCACAGTTGTGCCAATATCGCTTAAGACACCCCTCATCCGACTCGGGATTAATTTTAAATCTAGTTTAATTCGAAGTACTTTTATTTTTTGACTTAAAGAAATTTATATATGTTTTAAGTTATTTGTTCGAATCATTTTTTTTTTAATTACATTTAATGTCACCGAGGTAGGGTTTGAAATTGAAGATTTGTAGTTTTAAGGCATTTATGCATTCATTTTGTTCATCAATTACTGAGACTGAATCATTTTGCACTCGAAACGATAAAGAGAGAGAGAGAGAGAGTAAAGAAAAACGCAACTCATTGTCATCTTGGTAAGATAATTTAATCATGATAATTGTAATAACTTAAAGATAGATAATAAAAATAAATGTTTTTTTACAATATTGCTATTTTATTTGTTTGGGAAAGAAGGGAAGAATTTTGGGATGAGAACATTCTGGTAATGACGTGAACCTTGTGAAACAGTAAGTATCATACAACCAACCATTTTAAGGAATACGAATATATTTTACCGTAGATACGGCTTGTTAACAAGTATACAACAACGCATTTTTGAATACACAAATCGTAAGCGGCCACACAGTAACTAATAGACGAAGGTGAGGTTGCCATTGCTTGATTGTCGTCGGAAACGATGCGACCCGAGTGGCGACACATTTGGGTCAAGAGAGTGATCACATCACATAATGGGTCGCCGTAGCGTAATGGGTTAGTGGGTCGACTCCTACGTCGACTCCTACGCACTACTACGCGTGCCAGGTTCGAATCCCCAACCTACCAGCTTTTATAATTCACGGCTTCCAGCTCTCTCGAGTTATTGACAAAAAAAGCTTCTCATCTTTGCCGTTCGGAGTCGGCTTAAAACTGTAGGTCCCTTCCTGAAAGAACAATAGCATGCACAACACGAGTGGTTGTTGAGAGCTAGGCCCAGGTCCGCCTTGGACTGTCGCGCCACCAATATTATTATTATAAGTGATGTCACATCCACAGTAGCCCTTTTCCTTCAGGCACACATATTTTATTTCTTTATGGCGATAATTATTAAGCTTTCAACCGACCAATTTTTTATTTTAAAATACTAAAAAAAAGATCAATTTGTAATTTATTTGAAATTTTTTAAAGTGTAGTCGCTTCTACCGGCTTTCCTTAAAGGCGGTACTTTAAAAATAATTAAAAAACATAATAGTATCGAATTGGCTCAGTTGTAAGTACACAATCTCAATTTCGTCCTGAAGTTGGTAGTCGTTGTAGGTTATAGGTATGCAAGCAATTCTGAAGATTTCAAGCGTAAGTATAATACATCAGGCAGACAGAGATGGGTATGAAATGAAGAAAATAAACCCTCCACACATTGACACACACCAAATTTAGCAGTACCTATTATATTTTTTTGACGGCTCAGAAAAATAAAAATCATGCAGACTTTAAATAATACCGTAGTTATTCTTATATGCTCCATCAAGGTAGGTAACGAACTCACCGAGACCTTCAATGTCAAAAAAGGTTTTAGACAAGGCGACGGGCTGTCATGTGACTTTTTCAACATTATTCTTGAGAAGATCGTGCAGATCTCACACGCTAACACAAGAGGCATGATCTTCCAAAATTCCGTACAACTGCTGGCATACACGGATGACATTGACGTCGAACACAGCGAGCCGTCAATGTAGCTTTCGCTGGTGTTGAAGCGGAGGCGGTCGAAATAGCGGTGAACGAGGGCAAAACGAAGTATATACTGTCATCAAGAAAGGACGCACAGCATCGACGACTCGGCCAAAACGTCACCATAGGCAGCTATAACTTCGAGGTAGTGAAGGACTTCGTCTACCTCGGATCGCAAGTAAACAGTACGAACAACACCAGTACCGAGATTAAACGGAGAATTACTCTTGCGAAGAGGGCAATTGAGTAGTTGAGTCCTCCCTCGAAGGACCAAGCTAACATTATATAACACCTTGTTCATCCCTGTCCTGCTCTATGGTGCGGAAGCATGGACAATCACAAGAGCGGACGAAGAAGCACTTGGTATTTTCGAGAGAAAAGTTCTGCGTTCAATCTTTGGTCCTGTTTGCGTGTATGGGTATTGGAGAAGAAGATTCAACCACGAACTGTACGGGCTGTACATCGGCATGAGCCTAGTCAGGCGTCTACGGATTCAACGCCTTAGATGGCTGGGCCATGTGGAGGAAGAAGAGGAAGAAGAGTCTTCGACTCCGAACCAGTGGGACGACCCAATAGAGGACGCCCACGGAACAGATGGCGCATGCAGGTGGAGAAGGACCTCAATCGACTTAGTGTGCGGAGTTGGAGACAGCTGGCTAAGAGTCGTGCCGGCTGAAAGGCTTAGCGCCACCAGAAGAAGTTATCCAAAAAATCCATAGCCCAAAGTTAGTACCTACAAAAACCAGCCCAGTTCAAACTAGAGATTTATACCACGTTTTACAGTCAAATACCTGAATTGGGCATTGCCATGTATGTATACGTATAAGAATTTGCCGCCGCAAGAATTAAATCCAAAAGACCATAGGTTTCGCCGAGTATTCGTATATACTCATCGAGATTTTGCCCATGAAATGATCTCCTCAAACGAGTCTAATTTTTGGCGGCCTTGAGCGAGACTAATCTGTAAGTGTGGTAAGTACCATGGCCTCAGATATTGAGGCATATTAGCCGACCTTCTGTGGACAGAGCTTGATAACATCGATATATCAGACCTGGGTACGTCCACGTAGACGCATGTTCAATGCACTATACATGTTAGTGGAATCCCATTGAAGCAGGTAGAGCAGTTTAAGTATCTCGTGGTCTTCGTCACGAGTGATGGGAGGAGTAATACTGAATTTTCCTGTAGGATTGGTCAAGCTGGGTCAGTCTTGACACAGCTTAGGAGATCTGTAATCAAGAAGGCCGAGCTTAGTGTGAAAGCCAAGTTAGTGATTTTCATCACAGCATATATTCCAGCTCTCACCTACGGTCATGAAATTTGGGTGATGACCGAAATAATCAGATCGCTAATACAAGCTGCTGAGCGTGGATATCTTCTTACTGCTGTGGGAATTAAGTGCGCGAGGAACTCAATGTTGAGCAGTTGCTTCTCGGAACGGAAAGAGCTATGCTTCGTTGGTTTGGTCACGAAGCACGTATGTCCCCACCATCACGACTTCCGAGACGGGCCTTGAATGCGATTCCATCAGGTAGGCGACCACTTGGCAGACCCCGGATGAGATGGTTGGACCATGTCCATAAACAACGCTTGGGCATAACCCCTGATGAGGTAGAGTCGATGGCGGAGGATCGAGTTCCCTGGAGATCTCTCGGTTCCCTGGAGATCTCTCGGGCGTGGCTTACCACCGCGACCAGTTTATTGGATCATGCGAGGCAGAAGATCTTGATGATGACGATTTTTTTTGTAGGGCTTAAATCAAGCAAATTGTGGAAAGGAGGGAGGTATATCTCGCTCCGTTTAAGAAGTTGGAACAATTTAAAAAAATAATAGTTCAATAGTTTCTTGGTAAAATTCGTATCCAAACTCAAATTTTTGATATAAATTGCAAAAAAATAAAGATTTAGACCAATATTTCTCAAAATTGTGAATTCATGTTCTTAATTGGCTTTTAATGTTAAATGCCTATATCACTGAGTCGAACACAAAAACCGCACAGCTTACTGTCTCTTAGTTTTTACTAAATTCTTCTTCTTCTTCTCCAGCTGGAATGATCTTTAGCTCGATGTCTCCAACTGCGAACGCCAAGTTGGTTGAGATCCATCTCCACCTAGATGCGCTATCGGTTCCGCGCGCGTCCTCTACTGCGTTTTCCCACTGGTTCGGAGTCGAAGATTCTTCGAGTTTTTACAAAATACCGTTGTCAATTATTTGCGCAAAATGTTTCATTAACGTGCCGTCGAAGCTGTAAAGGATGAATTTGGCAACTGTGTCATCTCATGGCGAGCATTTATTAGTTGGCCAGCGCTATCATGCGATTTGGCATCGCACGATTAATTTCTCTGGAGCTACGTCAAGTCATCAGTCTACACTAACAAGCCTTGAGCTTGACGTTAACTTTCGAGGCGCTGTTGCGGAAACGAGACCGCACATATTCATTTGACCGAGTCATCAAAATTGCACCAACTGCTTGAAGCATCGCCTGCGAAACCTTTTGTGAACGATGGGATCTTCAGTAGTTAATAACATG
The DNA here is from genome assembly GCA_964034865.1 of Eristalis intricaria. Taxonomy (NCBI): domain Eukaryota; kingdom Metazoa; phylum Arthropoda; class Insecta; order Diptera; family Syrphidae; genus Eristalis; species Eristalis intricaria. The sequence continues at coordinate 87,341,200 of OZ035875.1, read as the reverse complement.
TGTGCAGCTCCAAAAATAAAACTGGACTCAATCTTATACATCAATCGTTCTCTCATCTAGTCGCAAAGTACATACATTTTTTCGGCAATATCATTTACATAACTTTGTTAAAAACTCTCAAAAATGCATTACAAACTTATAAAAAATTACTCAAAATGAAAATACGCGTTGGACAAGGCGACCTTCACCTTTTTGGAGTCGCGTAGTTGATTCCTGATTTGAGTATTTGAAACGCAAAAAATCTTCCAAAAGAATCTCACGAAGGTCATCAAAATTCACACACTGTGATCTTAATCCAATTATCCTTACGGCTTGCGAGGAAATCTTGATTACCTTCCTTCCGGTAAATAGCCTAAGTGCACACATCTAGCGCCCCTTCTTTGTTTTATCCTCTGCTCAGCAAAGCATGCCCCAGTACGTGCCGCTCCAACATGCATAACATCACATGAAGAGTAATTTGCACATAATCCAATTGTGGAATTCATTGTGGGGCTGTTATCGCTTTTATACCCCTGACGTGATGCGTCTCTCTGGGCGAATTAAGCTCACTGACTTTACGAGGCCCCCGCTCATGGCCTGTGCTGGCGTTAATGTGTTTCACTGTCACAAAGGTCCCCAAAACGTGCAGCACACTGTAAAGCACTCTCACTATCGCACACTCCTTGCATGAGGACTTTAAAGTTTCCCCCGTCACCTGAAACTGCCTCTTGGATTTGTCGGTGTGAATAATGACTACGGTTAATGACAGGCATTATGAAGTAATTACTCCGCCTCGCTGCTGGTGCGAGGCCGATAGCTCCTCCGGACTCCGGATGGATCTGAAGTTCTTGGATGACATTTGCCCGACTTTCGCACGTTCGGAGCATGCTGCACTCCTTTCAGGGGTGGATTCAAAATTAATTACTCCCATCACCTCCGGCAGAAGTTATTTCAATTACATTTCACTAGCACCAAAAGAGCGGCAACAACGACAAAGCGAGGGGGAATTAATTACAAATTTTACTCAAATGTTGCTACCAGAAGTTTCATTCGGAGGATTTAATTGGATTTCTTCATCGCGCCTTCGCAAGGGTGTCAGCAACCTATTAGTACAATACGAGCCTTCGTTGATTGACTGTCTCGAAGCTGGAGCGTTCGTTTAGTGCAAACATGTTGACGCTTATTTGAGATATGTTCATTTTGTGGGGGAGCACAGCACTCACAATGGTTATTGCGTTGCTGAAAATAACTCCAGGTTACATCAAGGTCATCAGGACGTAAAGGAGTAAATTCATTCGTCTTCATCGTACAGCAGCTCATACAAATTAAGAAGGCTATGAAGCGGTTGTCATGATTTTAATGAGCCGCTTGCAGATATGACAATACCGGGTTCCCTTACTAAAAATAATTATGTACGAAATTTCATAATAATTAATGCGAGTTTTAGAATTTTTAGGAGTTATTCAAGTTTCTCTTGAACCACATTCACATCTTCAAAATGTTGTACTTACTTAATTTTTGGTGTCTCATCGGGGATCTTTTATTACTTTATTTATTTATAAAATATGAGTTTTTAGTTTTACATTGTCATCGCTATTGCACAATTTACAAAAATTTGGTTAAATAACCTTGCTACTGACAATTTATATATTTGTTAACAATCTATATAAGAATTAATTATTTATAGCAGAGGAAAACCTGATAACAAAAACCTCTATACAGTAAAAAGAAAAAGTTCATAAATATATGAATACGATTAAAAATGGGAAGGTTGTGCCGTTCATCCTTGATTTCAAATTATACACTTAGTAAAATAAATATATACATTTTTAATAAAATAAATAAATTAAGAATTAATTAAATAAATAAGTAACTCAATAAATATATAAATAAAAATAAAAAAATAAATAACTTAATGAATAAATAAATAAACAGATCAACAAATAAATAAATAACAAAAAAGATAAATAAGTATATATATATATATGTTAGTAAATAAATAAGTTAATAAAAGTATAAATAAAGGCGTATTATCCATCATTATATAAAATTGAAATCAAGTAATTGTCAGATTGATTGCAAGACAATTTATGTCGTTCGAATAACTTCATCAGTCTTATAGAAACGGTAAGTTAAGCATAATTTTTAACAGCTTATTCTGTGCGATTTGTAATTTCCTTATGTGGGACTTTGCACAATGGCCCCATACAGGGGGGCCATAAAACATGATGGGTTGAAAAATTGTTTTAAAAATAGTGAGCTTATTTTCTATACTCATCTTAGATTTACGACTTATGAGAGGATACAGAATTCGTATAGCTAAGTTGACTTTTTTAATTGTTTCCTGGACATGAAAACTGAAGTTTAGGGTTTTATCCAGATGTACCCCAAGATATTAAGTACTTGATTTCCAATCTGATTCAATGTTGTTTAACACTATTCTGTGGCTTCGCAGGAAACAGACTTTTATTTTTCTAATAAAAAAGACATCCTGAGTCTTTGAAGCATGTAATTTAATATTTCATTTATTAAGATATGTTTCTACATCATTTGCGCCAGATTGCAATTTCGTTACAATGTTGCAACCCAACGTATCTGACGCAAAGATGCAGGTGTCGTCCGCAAAGATTGCAGCTTCATAACTGTTGGATAATGGAAAGTCATGAGTAAATATATTATACAGTATTGGAGCAAGAACTGATCCTTGAGGTACACCTGCCTCAAATGGGAAAACTTGCGATCGGCTATTATTCACAGAGACCATGAAATAACGACCAGTTTAGAAGGATTGGACAATCTTTATCAAGTGGATTGGGATCTGATCCTGAACTTATGATCACTTCCAACCTCGATCCCTCACGGCACGTTGCTTCTAGTCATCAACAGATAGTTTGAAGACATTTTGTCTTCACGTAGAAGGTTTCTTCTTACTGTACTTCGGAAATCAGTAGGCTTGGATTCCAATACTCTTTTAGCAGAAGCAATTTGATGTTACCACTATGTTTAGGTAGACGCATATATGCGATGCATACATCCATGAACTACATCCACATCATTCAAAAGCTTATTGAGATCACTGTTGTATATATTTTCCCATCCACCTTTCGGAGACAGTTGGTAGTAGTTGATAGAAAGCTGTGCTTTTTTTGCAAGCGTTTATAAGCTTAAGTTTCAATTTGCATGTAAAATGCACTAACAACAAATCCTATATCCGCTTAAGTTACTCATCATATCTATCGCCGCTTATGAAGTAAGCACGGATAAAAACAATGCTTCCAATCATTACTTTCTGTGTATTCATTGCTAAATTTATTCATTCATTGTTTAGGTTGCTGTATGTGGCCTACATTTGCAGGTGTGGTTGATGTATTAGATAATTTTTAATTGTTTTTGCATCCATAAGTATGCAACATTTGGTATACCCAGAGTGTCTCTGCTATACATTCCATGTAGATTTCGTAATCAATTATTTTCATTTGATTAAAATTGTTTTTATTTTATAATTATTAAGGGTTTTTGCTTTTAAAGTGATGGTCACGCTACACAATCGCAAACCGAAGATTGTGCCCATTAACGATCAACTATCACCTTGCACGATTCCACCTTTGACAGTCACAATTGTCGGTGTCGGTGCTGCCAAGATTTTATGATGAATTATTAAGCGCCGAAGATCGTTTTTTTTTGTGCACTTATAATTTAAGCGTATATACGCTTGCAAGGAAACACAGCTGAAGATGCACTAAGAAATCAGAGGAATAGTATGAGTAGTATGACGTGTGGACACCAACCGCCTGGACACAAAGCACCTCAGTGTCCACAAATCATTTCACGACCTTTCAGTTCAAAATTGCTCATAACTCTGAAGAGTATTCCTGATGACATGTAGACAGATGGAATACTAAGAATTGTGTACATAATCGAGAGCGGGTAAATGCCATAGCCAATTGACGACAATATCTTCCAGAAGAATATTGGGAGGTACAAATATCACGACGGTGGCCGAAGAGACAGACAGTACAGTTTGGTAATTAAAGAGTGTTCAAAGTGTTTCAAAGTGGTTCAGCCCGAAAGGCAACAAGGTAAAGTTTTGTGTAAAGTAATAGTGTTCTTTAAGGAGTTTGTAAATAAATTTGTGTGCATATTAGATAAGTGAGTATTTTTGTTTTATTCGTCATAATCGAGTGATCGGACCCTATTTGTGGACAATTGTAAATTTATTTCAAACGTAAACTTATTTCTGTAAAACGTAACAATATTAGAAGATTGGCAAGTTGGAGGCTCTGTACTCAATTGCCTCTTGAGGTCAAAAGAAACAGCGGTTGGTGTTGGGTTTTATTGGCATTAGAAAAAGTACAAAAAAAGTAAGTTCTACCTGTTCCATGTACATAGTCACTCCACTTTTAAAAAAAATAAAAATGTAGTAGCAAGTTGTTTGCAGAACTGACCGGTTTTCAATTAAATTAAAAAGTCGATTTGACAAGCTGAGTTCCAAATTTTGGAGGGTTCGCTTGAAATTTCTTCCGGAACTCTAACCACTGCTCTTTAAAGGTGGCAATCGTCACAAAACCGCCTTTTCTTCTGGTTAACTTTCCATTCGAGTATTTCACACAGATTTTTCTATCTGCTGACATCACTCTAACCAAAACCACAAGAAATAGCCGGATTTTCGCGAGCGAACTTTCCTGATCTGCTCTTTCACGGCTCTGCAGTAAATACATTGTTTGTATTTACGACTCATCCACAAGCGGGCTAAACAGCGACATGACCTTAGTCAGACGTCTAGGAAAGCCTAGGGTGACCAGGCTCCTGACTAGCTCAGGTCCGTCGAGTCAGGGGTTTTGAACCCAGTTGTTTCGACAAATCGAAGTAGCACCGGTATCTAACGGCGATTATAAGTCGGATCTCCACTCTGATGGCGTTTGTGGAATTCACGTTTGGCCCGATGTAGATAAACACCTTCACAACCTACTTCAAAATGATTGCTGTCGCTATTAATGTTTTGTCCCAAGCGTTGTATGTGCGTTGACCCTTGACCCTGCTGTGTCATTCATCGTATGTCATTAATCACAGAAATCATCCTTGCTGTTGTCACCTATGTCCTTTCTAGGGACGTGAGTGCAGGCCTGGTAGATTTTGACGTATTTAGCCTTGGATGGATTATTACAAGGTCTTCGCTTTTATCAAATCAAAAAGTCGGGCTTGAACAACAAATGAAGGCATTATCAGTGAATTAAGATGTTAGCTCTATCAGTGCGGAGTACATTTCGGACATAGCCGGACTGAGCAAAATGGATATATACTCAAGACCCTTTCCAATCTAACAACTGTTTAACGGGTTGTGTATCCTTGCTTCGAAAGACCGAAATTTCATATGAATACGCTTTATCAAGGACCAATGACTTAAAATTATTTTGAAAGAATATACAAGCAGAGGCCGCAGTTGGAATGCCAAGTATCTTCGATAGCTTCCCCCTCCAAATCTGTATAGCCCTACACTCGACAGGAAGCTACTCAGTCATCTTCCACCAAAGTCCTCTACAATCCCAAGCAATACCTATTCAGTCAGTTAATCCCATAACTAATTTCATTCGCTTGAAACTCTCCTGCACAGCAATCCGCCTGATGTATGAAGACGAATGGCAATAGGTGTTCACTCCAATGAGACCAAGCCTCATTACGATGCAGCAAACGAAGCTGTCAATTAGTCAGTCTCTTGTCCTGTCACAGACACTAAACCAATTGGAAATGACTAATCTCGTCCCATCCGCCCAGAGACGGCACGTTATGATTATTGTGTGATACATCGCCTTGTATATCTTATCATGGAGACTAATCGTGGCGGTATTTCATGGGACTCCTTCGGTGGCGGTGTCTTTCGCTGTCGCTTGTTCACGCCTCTATTTCGTTACAAAAATGATTGCCATTAATCAAGGTATTCTACAAGTCCTTTGTTCTTGTCTTTTGTTTTCTTGTAAATATTCCTCGTTTGTCTGCATGTCCCTGAATACAAATGTGAAATGTGTGAATCTTAAACTTTTGTGAGGTGCCTTCATTTGTCGTCTTTTTTTGTGAGGAAATAGGACTTTTATCGCGTCACGAGAGAGCTGATGATGTATGAATCCTTTTCGTTTCTCCTTCTTTGTTGTTGAATCTTCGTCAAGTAAATACGAGTTGAGTGGTGGCTAAAAACTTCTGTGAGAGTTTTTAGGAATACATTTATTGCTGCAACCAATTTGAAAGGAAGTAGATAAACAAAGGCATTTCATTCAAGAAATTGCATGGCTTAAGAACTTGTGAAAAAATGTTGCCTCGCATGTCTTGGACAAGATAACGATTTCGGTTTTAAGGTGTTTAGATATTATATCAATTACTTTCTCGCTCGTCTCTTGCATTGACAACAAGCCGCATAACCCTGCGTCTCAATCACGGGTGTATTAACGAAGGTCTATGGATTCGACCTCTTACCCCCTTACAGGAGCTTAGTCCATGTTTATCCACTTGGTTTGACTTTGTACTCAAAGTTCAGTCCAATGACCATCCAGAAAGCAAAAGTGTCGAATTTGGAGCAAAGCTTTCCACCTAAACGCCGTTCTATGTGCCGAATAAGGCACAAGATGATTTGCTTAAAGAAACGAACAGGATTTTATGTCTGACTCCAAAATTTTGATCCACCAGAAGATGCTTGAAACGAAAAAAAATCAGAACAGTGGATTGCAAAAGGTACTTGTGAATATGATGAAAAAATTCACAGTTTTGTGAATTTTCTTGCAAAAGGTGAAGCAATTACCAATATGGCTAAAATGGGTCCGGCGGTGAAAGAGCGTAAGGGGCAGCTATACGTATAAGACAGGTACGTCGCCTACATGGGCTCCTTATTCCGGATAGCACAGTGAGAGTGTCGATCCATCGCTAAACTCAGAATCAATAGAAGATTCGTTTTCACAGTGGTAGTTAAGTGATAGCAGGTTGCTGTTTGTGTTCAATCACAATCACTATTTTGTTCATCGTTCACATAGTTGGTGGATTCAGAAGTCTACAATGCCAGTCAATCCATGGCTTAGCTAAACCACCCTTAAATATTGAGTGTAAACGAAATATTCTTGAGGGAAGTTTAAGTTCGATCCTACACTTAGCTAAACCAGCAGATAAGGTTGAACTGTGAAATCGGCCATTAGTGAACAGTTCAAGCAAACATCGGTACCAAGATCAAAGGTAGAATAGCTCCTGCCAACCCATGTTTCTTTGGCCTCAAGACAGTAATAAAGTCGTCTTTCGAACTGTGAATCTCATTTTGTGTAAGAGATTGATCATCCCTATTCTTCTCTAGGACGAAGAGGCATGTACAAAAGAGAATGAAGAAGTCTCTCTCTTCGCTCTGCATTGATGACACCTGGAGGAAAAATTCAACCACGAACTTCGCGGGTTATGCGTGGCATGAGCCTAACCAACGCCTAAGGTGGCTGGCCTCTGTAGAGCGCATGGAAATTTTAGTTCCGTCCCGAAGAGTTTTCGACTTCGAACCTGTGGGAAAGCACAACAGATTCTTTTTGTTTTTTTTTTGCGAGGGTGGTTGAAATCTTCAAAAGACGCAAAGACACCTGCCTCAGATATAATATATTTCTACTAGAACTAAGTGTACTACTAAAGTATAAAACACTTATCCAGCAGTCTTACTTTCCTAGTTAGTACGCGTTTGGCAAGAGTTTCTCCACTGAGAGTTCTTGCTAATATCGCACCTCAGCTCGAGTTCAATTTATCGGGGTTAATCATTTGAAGACGGTGGAAAACGTTACTTGCTCTTCCAGACGATGCTTATGTTTATAAGCAAAACAATCTTGGATGGATGGAATTCTAAGATCTCTGTGGATATCGTCGGTTCTTAGGTACCAGGGTGCGTTGACGATGGTTCTTAGAATTTTATTTTGAAAAGTTTGTAGAATGTTTTTATTACTTTCTTTGGTACAACCCCATTGTAGTATACCATACGTCCAAACGGGTTTTACCACTTGTTTGCATTTAAACCATTTTTTGTCTATATTTAGCTTGGCATATTTTCCAATAAGCCAGTATATGTCCTTATATCTTAATTGAAGCTCTTCACGTTTCTTTTTGACGTGCTCCTTGCAACAACGAGTCATGCCGAGGTACTTCGCTCTATTACCGAAGGGTATTTGAATATTATTTATAAAAACGGGCAACTTATTCACATTCTTATACAGAAATTTAATTGAGTCGCCGTGTCGCCAGGTTCGATACCCGAATTCACCACCTCTCATAATTCAGGGCTCCACCTTTTTCGAGTGACTGACAATGCTCAAAGTGTATTCCTGTCTAGAAAATTCGCCGTTCGGGGTCGGCATTAAACTGTAAGCCCCTGCCACTCGTGAAAAAACAATAGCACGCACGGTGTCGTCAGCAAATGATCCTACCACGGTGCTTACCTCCAGCGGTATATCGCTGCTATAAAGTAAGTACAGGATAGGACCAAGAATACTGCCTTGTGGTACTCCAGCTTGTATAGCTTGAAATAAGGAGTATGATTTCCCATATTTTTTGATAGTTGGATAAAATTGGGCAAAGGTTTCTCGTTAGGAATCGTCGAAGTTTGTGTTTAAATCCTTCGTGTCAAACCTTGTCAAAGGCTTTGGAAACATCGAGAAATACAGCTGAGCAGAGTTGCTTTTGTTCAAAACGACTTTTTTTAACAAGTGTGTACTACTAAAACCGATTTGATGAATAGGAATAAGTCGTCGTTCTTCAACAAACGGGTTTAAATGTCTAAGTAACATACGTTCCAACTCCTTACACACTATCGGAAGAGATGAAATCGGTCTGTAGGACTTTTTGTCTGTTGGGGGCTTACCCGGTTTCGGTGCCACTGACTAGGGAAATGATCTAGTCTAAAGGCGATATTAATAACGTAGACAAATTTAAGAAGCGCTTTCTCAGATAATTCTTTTAGCATAATCAGAAATTCTCATTTTTGTTAGGTTTGAGTTTTTTTTAAATCTCTTTTAAGTTCAAGTTGCGTAGTCGTGGATATCAACCATCCCCCAGCGTGTTGTAACTTCCATATATACACACATTTTTCATACTGTGCGTTGGTGCATTTTTTTCTACGTCTCAATCGAACATATACGAACGACGGCCTGAGTCACCAAACGAAAAGGAAACAATAAACATTATCTTTTGGTCATCTTTTTTTTTATTTTGTACATATACACAGCTACACACAAATCATTAAATTTTGCTGAAATTGTGAATATTGAACTTCTGAACGGATTAGCCAATTGAGATAAAATTTCAGAGCTAGACTAAATACATAATGTGTTACAAGATAGGCAAATTTTTTTCATGGTTCATGAAGTTTGACTTCAATTTGCACAACAAGTGAACATCGCGCGCAGGTACATAGATGGGATTTCTCAGAACTTTTTTTTTATGAATCGCTTGATATCCCTCCATGTTGTGTGTAAATGGTTGAGAAAAAACCGTAATGTCCGTCCGTTTATCTGCAGCACACATTGATATATATTTTTTTTTTTATGTATTTTTTATTTATATTGAAATATGTTACTTACTTGCTGGACCAAATTACTTAAATCTTTCGGCGTAATCTAAGTTTTTTTTCTTAGTCTTTATGACAATCTTTTAATAATTTTTTATTTGTCAAGAAAACTTGTGTAAAACTTGGCTAAACCTGACTACTTAAACTACCTTATTCTAACTTAACCTAACATACAACTTAAGCCTATCTTAACTATGTCCGTAACAGTACGGACACGTGCAGCCGTGCGTATATGGTGTGTATATGCCTAACATACATAATTTATACGCCGTGATGCACCTTTTTTTTTTGTTTTTGTTTCATATACATATATCATTTTTTTTATTGGACTTTTTGTTTTTATTTTTTTTTTGGATTTAATGTTTGTTTATTTTTTTTTTCTCAAGAACTACCTTAAAACCTATGTAAGCTGGCCACTATGCTCAACTATCTGATCCTGTGGAAAAGTTAGCGGTGGCGGAGACTGGTTTTCCTGTAACCACCAGTAAAATTGCCGTTCTTTGGCAGACTCTTTCCTATCTCGAGCGGGGATAGCTCTACTGATCCGGAGGAGATCCTCGTGTCAGCGAACGACATCCGGTTCGTACTGGAGTCGCCTGTCCACTGTTCGGCGTACGACATGGAAGATGATAGGACACCCTTGTGGATCCTGTATATGGCCACTTGTGTCTAGATAAAGGAATGCTTCGGGAGGAATAAAGCCGTTAAGGCGCACCCTTTCGTGGTACATACTATTGGGGTAGAAAGCCCCAAAGATCAGACAGTTGGAAGAGGTCCTAGCTCGTGCAGTGTGCCTTCTGATCAGCTTAATAATAAAATTACCTACCCTGTTCACGTGTGCCTCGCTGTACAAGACCTCGTTAGGATAGTACTTCTTGTACTCAGACTCGGGTGTACGATACAGCCGGAGACAGCTCCTAAGACACTGCCTCTCGAACACCCTCATCCTTTCCATCTGCGAAGGACTCACGTTGAACCACAATGGACAACGGTACGCCATAATTGGCCGTACGAGGGCCATGTAGCAGATTACCTTCACTCTGGTATCAAGTTGGCTGCTGAAAAACAACCTCCTTGCCGCAGCAAAGGCTTTTCCGGCTTTTGTCAGAGCAATATCTATATGTTTGTTAAAATACAGATATTGATCCAGCCAAATGCCAAGATATCTAACTACACTTTGTACAGCTAACGGCCGACCATGCGGGTCATATATATATATGCTGAACTTACCCCAGTTTTGGCGCGTATTCCGCGGTGCCCTGTACAACGGGGTCGGGAAAAGACTAGTTTCGCACTTCTGGAAGTTGATAAGCAACTTCCAGTCGTCGCAAAATCGTTGAATTTTCTCGAAGTCACGCTGCAACAAGATGTTTATTACCTCGAAAACATTAATAATTCAAACTTCAACATGTATGCACACAGTCAACGAATTGCACTCATTATGAGTAGGGATGCAAATGAGAGATTGGGATAGGCATCAATGACAAAAGAAAATTCAAATTCTTCTCTGAGTTCTGGTTCGAGCAGTCTTATTATTGTTTTAAATTAAAAAGTGCGGTAATAATGCAGGTAAAGTACCGGTTGAATCTAGTACATATATAAACTTTATATTCGATTTAAATTCAGAACATAGATTGTTCGGGCTACCAAGTTTCATCCAGATCCGTACATCCGTCCAGGAGCCAAAGATCAAGTAGAAGAAAGGCAAGTAGACGGGCATGTTGCACCGACTTGTTTTGAACCATTGCTCTGGTATATCACTATTCTCGAGTCTCTGCGGCAAATGGGACTCGACTGAGATGATTGGATATCCAAACCCGTTGGACTCTCCGTCTTAAGTTCTGTTTTATCTAGGAACTGAGACCTCGGATTTAAACAGAAATGGTAGTCAATCGTTAATGCATCATCGGAATGTCATAGAATACAGCCTTAATACTACTGGACTGCTTTAATGGCTGACAAATCTTAGGCTTGACCTATTTTCGCCCTGCCCCTACCCCATTCCACTCACTCGGCCGACATTCACTTTAACCCATAATAACGCACACACGGCAAGTTTGCTTTAACGAAATCAGCTTATCACCCACCCAAGGACTGCAACTCGCCCACATTCCGTCAGACGCCTACTCAACCTGACAAATGAATTCTACAACGAAACAAAAGCAAAACAGCGACCGAGCATGACTGACCATGGGTTAAATTGAAAAGCATTAATTAAGAGCGCCACCGCACATGGCCCTAAATATGAAACAACCAGACCATCCTTGTGCACTGCCACATTTCCCGTTTTTTTTTTCTCTCCTCCCTTCTCTGTGCTCTGCAGCCTAACACGGTGTACACGCGAATTTAAAGTCCACACCTGTGGGAGCAGTCATTATGTTGTTTACTTCCAAGTACTCTGACATTAAAAAGCGTGTTAAACTAGACGTAGGCTTGTGCCTGTATATACGGACTCTCGCCGGCCATTAGTGTCATGTTGTCTTTTCCGTCAAAAGAACAAAAAAAAACTTGTGTTTGTATAATTCTATATTTTTTCGGGGAATCCTGTATCCCTCGGCTCATGAATTCAGTTTTTTTTTTATTTTTAATGTAACACAATCTTCCTTGCTGACATGGTGAATGGTGAATATGTATGTTTTTGCTGCCGCAATGAGTATATAACAACTGGGACAGAACGTCATATTAGGGCCGTTGGACATATCATCGTCGCGTCTGAGTGACTGCTCCTGAACGCAAATATGATCTAATAGTTTCACAGGACATTCTGTGTAAATCGGACGTGTCATTCCCGATAAGGAACTGGACGGCGCAACAAGTTTCAGCAGAGCGGGCGCATCCACAGTCAGCTCAGCAGCAACGGAAGGCACAGTACTAATCTCTTGATTTAAAGTAATCGCCACTTTAAAGTGGGACGCTCTAGTGCCTGGGACGAGGAAACACAGCGTCGTCGTCGGTAGCCGTCATGAGCAAGCAGCCATCAACTGGTGGTGTTGGTAATGATGGTGGCAACGATAACTGGAGGAAATCGCCGAACAAAGGGGATCGTCGCAACAGAAAGAAACCCGGAATCCTTCGATTGGATATATCGAAGCCGAGGCGTTCATCAGGTGGTTCCGTGGAATTCCGAGCGCAACCCGAGTGGCTTGGCGAGGTGGGTGTAACGTGTGTACATAGTTGCTTCAGCTTATTTATTGGAATAAGATTATCCAGGGTTGGTGCAGTATAAATATTCCCTTTCTCGTTTCATTTCTCACGTTCGCGCTGCACCCGAGTTGGCCGTGCAGTAAGTAACTCCGCCGCGAACCGACACCGACCACGTTGAGATGGCTCGTGGTTGAACTGTGACTGTGACCAGCTACGTGAATTCGAGTTGAATTTCGTTTAAGTTATCGCGGCCGTCATAAAAAGGTGGCAAGTGTCCTGTGAAAAAGAATAGATAAAAACGTTTTTATTGATTACACATTCCCGTGCGTGTGTGCTGCCAAAAAAAAGGGACGTCCCTGCATACACGCTCTGCGAGATACACGCACCTTCGGGCGAAATGTGTGCATAACTGATCAGTACGAAAGTTTTTATTAGTCTAGACGAGTCCTTTCCGTCCTGTCGACGTGTTGAGTTATTCTTTCTGGCAGTTTAGACTTCAGATGGCGAGATTTCACGCGGCATACGGCGAAGTGAGGCAGAATTGACGGGTAAAGTGTTTCACGGGTCATCTTCTGCCGCATTGGATTTCGCCTAGGCTGCGCTGTGATTGTGATTGTGAGTGAAAAAAATGACAAAAAAAAAGTCCGGACTGATTTTAGAAAGCAAAGGCCATCGCCTGCGCAAAGACAAGGTTAGTTTCCATGCGACACATTGTGAAAGTTTCTCCGTACGCATAAGGGAAGGGTCCTCGAAATCTTTTTTGTTGTTTTTCGTTTTGATTGGAAATTAAAGCGTGAAGTGATTTTGAAAGGTGTTGGATATTCATTTGTCATTCATGTGTGTCAGTTAGCGTGCTTCTGATTTTCGACGAAAGAAGAGGTCCAACGCGTTGTTCGCAGTTCATTATTTTTTTAGTGTTGCCACAGGTGCCTCAGGCATCATTTAGTTAGAAAGTTACAAAATGGTAAACCGAAGTTTTTGTTATTTAAAGTTATCCGGAAACTGTTTAAATATTTTTTTGGTTGACTCTTTATTTCTGAATGACTGTGTTTCTGTCTGTTCCAAATATACTCATTAAGTTCATCCATAGTTCGAAATGTGGGAAATAATTGTGTTTTTAAGTAAAATGTTGGTTCATTAAAGTTCAATTTAATGGGAATTTATTTTCACTTGTGTGGTCGAGATGAATAGTTATGAGAATGAAATGAATCAGATTGTCTGTGAATTTTCAATGAGTTTTCGAAAATCAATGCAGAAATGAAGTATTATAGAGATGTCCGGCTTCTACTTTTCTTTCCCCTTAAGATTTTTGACAACAGTTTTTTATAACGTGACCAAATTGACCAATCAAAGGACGGCATTTACGTTATTTCGTGAATAAAAGTCAAAAATTCATGAATATCTGTCAAAAAGGCACTCAAATTCGTCGATGGACTAGGGGCAATCAGCTGCCAAGTCGGCTAGCTCTGTAATACTTCATTTCTGATCAATGTGTCTAAACGTCATTCGGAGTATGAATTAGAAGAAGACCTTGGAGGCAGCTTAAGTTGGGCGAATGCCCATTTATTTTTTCCAATCTATCAACTTGTAAAATCCAGAAAATGTTTTAATTTTAGAACATAATTGTACAATGGAAAGGTTGCATTTGCCGTCGTGTTTTTAATTTTTCGCCAGTGGCACCTTTGATATCACCAGGCAAGGTGCGGAGGACTGCATTTTCTAGGATCAGCTCTGAAAAATACAATAAAATTAGTTATAATGTCGTACCATCAGTCCTTTCTTAAGATAATTTCTCGACTAACTTAGATAGGGCTTGTCACACGTAGCATCTCACATATCGCCCATCGGGTTCCATTGTACCGGTAGAAAAAGTAGGAAAAAATTCTAGAAATTATAAGATTACTTGAACATTGCTGTTGTGTAATCACAATGATTTTGAAGCGAGCGCAACAAGTGTCTACTTCTTGCAATAATCAGTGCTGGATAGGTAGATACAAATTGCTCCCGTTTTTCGATCTCCTACGATGCATTGCAGTTCCTGCGCCTTTCTGTTGGCATCTTCGCCAATTGGAAAATTAAAGTCACAATATACTCGGACAATTTACTTTGGATAACGACTTAGTAAAAAATATTGGGCCAATATCCAAGCAACGTGTTGTTCAGCTTGTTTCTCTTATATCTCCAACTCGAACTTAAATGATTTCCTAAAAATGATTGGATGGATTTCATAATACCTGTTTTTATTACTATATGAAGTAATGATTACTGACACTTTCACTGTCATATGTCCCATGTACTGAACACAATTAAAAAATGTGCAGTGCACTATTGATCTAATTTTCTAATTGTCTTGATGTTTTACAAGAATTTCTTTTCCTCACATACTTGAATTTTCAACTTATGGTAAAAACTAAAGTAAGACAAAGCCATGAAATTTGGTGAGGATTGGGATTTGGATCAATCAGGAAAAAACTGTTTCGAAAATACAAAAGGTCTGGTTGGACCCATGCATTGACAGAAGATTTAAATAAAGCTCACAACATTGATTGTCTGGCATTCACTTTTTGAGTATAATTTCGTGTAAATGTTGTTCGCGACTACTTCGTACACGGTAAATTCTGAACGTCTGATTTAGGATGTCTAGATTAAACTGAAATTTCAATTCAGGAACTTTTAGCTTTGTGACCGCTATGTTTCGATTTACACGAGTAATGTTGGTTTCCCAAGCCTGCATCGGACTAGACGTGACTCATACGGTTGCTTATCATTCCTTAACGTACACTGAGACTCGAATTTGGGAATGGGAAGGCCAATCTGTTCATATGGTCTTATGTTGTTCGAAGTGCAAGTAAGACATTATTCACAGAACGCCAATTTTGTCTTATTGAGGAGCAAGTCTCTCCATGATTTGATGGATTCTTTATTGTAGCTAAAAAGTACATTTATCTTAAAACTACATTGCATAATTTACAGAGATCCGGTATACACTACCTTACTACTAAAAACATGTTAATAAATTAAGAAAATATGCTAATAAATAATTTAGGATTTTAGAAGGAAAAGCTACCGAAAAATCTTCATTAGTGTCTCTCCGTGGTGATTTATCAAAAACTACTTGTTTCCAGTTAGCCCAGTTTAGTCAAAAAAAACAAAACCCAATTGAGACCCAATTTTTTGAAATTATGGTAATTTAAACAGATTAACATCGATTTCAGAGAAATGTTTAATCTCTAGAGGACTGCTATCAGATTCAGAGAAAAACTGAAACCCGTGCTAATTTTTTTTTGCATCCTTATTCGTTTCTTCTACCATCGAATAATTTCTTAGCTTTTTCTAGGAGTGTAGAGTTTTTGAGCACTGTCAGGCTCATATAAGTGGCGCCCAGAACCATAACTCAATATTACCCTTGGCGAATGAATCGAAGCATCAAGGATCAAGGATCATAGGCGGTCAAATTCAACGAACGAGAACGGTTTCGAATTACAGTCATAACCGTTTATAACGACATATCGGTTATAACTGCCAAATTCTTAGGTCCCGACTGAATTCCCTTATAATCGTCTTGAATAACATATTGCTTACAACGACATCGCTTGAAACGACATATCGATTACAACGACCGATTTTTCTATGGTTTTGATATAAAATAGTGGTTATTTAAATGGAGACAGCTACTTTCACATTTTTTCTGAAACATTGAACTGTTTGTCTACAGCTGCGGTGCATGCATATGTGCAAAACGAATTTCGCTTAATTTTGCTGTTTGTTTTGTGTTTTTTTCGATTTTAGTTTTTTAACTTTAAAAAAAATTTCTGTGTGATAAATGGTAGTGGAAGAAAATAAGGCAGAAACGAAAAAATCCCCACGATTGAAGAGAGGGTAGCAGTATAGTTTTTAGATTGGATCTCCCCAGCATCCAGGGAGCAAAATAAAGACATTTTCAAAGAACATTCCTTTTCACACTCCACTACATCGTAAATATTATAGATGGGGAAAATATAGAAAATACCATTTGAGGAAGTAAAACTGGCTTAAGACACAGAGAAGTTCCGGTAATAATATGGGTGGCGCTACAGTCCGAGGCGGACCTGTCCTGACCAACCACTCGTGTTGTGCGTGCTATTGTTCTCCCACGCGTGGAAGGGACCTACAGTTTAATGCCGACTCTGAACGGCCAAGTTTGAGAAGCTTTTTCTAGACAGGAAATACTCTTTGAGCATTGTCAGTGACTCGAAAGAGGTGGAGCCGTGAAATATGATAGGTGGTAAATTCGGGTATCGAACCTGGCAACGAACCTGCGTAGGAGTCGACGCACTAACCCACCACGGCGACCCACTGGACCCGAAGCTCCGGTATCCGGTATCAGTTAGATTTCCATGTCTGATATTGGTTACAACGACATAGCGGTTATAACGACCAAATTTGCCAGTCGCTTGAGTGCCCTTATAACCGGTTTTACCTGTATGTGATTTCTTCACAAATCAATAGTTTTATGGCAACCAAATAAGGACTGAAAGCTTCGATTCTATATTTCAAACTCCACTACCAGACTTTTCTTCCTCGGGAGAGGAATGTTTTTTTGTTTCTTCTTCATTCAATCATAATTGTCAGCGGCTTTTGATCCACCAGCCACCATCTCGAATACCTTGACTTCTTTGAATATGCGGCTCCCGTCAATAAATTACTTTTTATATACATTCATGCTCATACAATTAAGCCACATATGCGATAAGGAAGTACTTGCCGTAGCAATTGTTACTGTTGAAATGAATGAACCTGAAATATATTAAAACTGCAAGAAAATAGGTTATCAATATGTCCAACAGTGGACAGTACAACTTATAATAACCCAAACAAAGAGAATAAAGCGGAACGGCGGAAGTAGATGTGAGACAACAGGTACACATATCATAGCATATGTGGCTTAATTGTATGAGCACGAGTGTATGTCTTGTCTGCCTGTTTTACCCTCTATCACCACGACAAGTCACAGCTTAACACAGTGGACATTTTTAATATTGAAGACATTTCTGTGTAACCAGCGTTTTTTTTTCAAAATTGCATTTTATCAAAAGTGACAGAGGGTGTGTTCGTCTCCTTTTTGTTCCCCCCCATCCAACAGTTTTCAAGCTGCACTTAATAGTGTGGAATAAGAAACTGTTATCCGGGCACCCAAATAAATCTGGAATTTGAGGTTGTTAAAGCTATTTCTCCTGCTAACAGATCAGATAAGTGTAAGTGTCCCAAATAGTGAACTCACATCTATTCCTAATTTCATGCCCTGGTTTTTCAACCACCAAGACTCTATTTTAATTCGGCATTCTGCCCGCATTTGCCAACACTTTACGGAAGTATAAAATTGAAGAAACTGTTGTTAAGCTGAGTTTTGATCGGAAAACAACGAATTCACGCGACGGATGCACGGATGATTTTGAGACACTATTTGACAGTTAATCATGCATTTTTGAAAGTTAGTCACGAAATCTTGTAAAATGCGTTCTCTGATTGGCGCATTCGGCCCGTTTGGTTTGAGTCAACGTTGTACAGATTGAATTTGAAAAATAATTTGAAGTCATAATGGACATCCGGTTTTGACCATGGAATTGATTTCTCTGCAACTTACTTCTTCATCTTGTTCCTTGTGTGGTGCCAAAATCAGAGAAAACCACGGTCTCAACCAACAGGTTTCTTCAGCTATCTCAGATCTCTGGTTTTTTGAACGCCTCCAAATGTTTATTCACTTGCTTGCACCAACTGAGATGCGTCCCCCGTTCAGTTCTCCCACAGGTGCTGTGTCGAGACAACGTCCTCGCAGAAAATTTCAATCTTTGCTTGGTACTAAACACGTGTACCTCAGTCCATAGACAGATGTCATGCAAATTATGTCATTCGGCTCATTTTATTCTAAATGACTTCTGTGGTCATCTCTAGGAGCGGCCAAAAATGACCAATAATTTACATAGTCAATGGGTTAATTAGATAAGCCCCAACCAGAGTACTCTGGTGGCATGCATATTTATTATCCGACTCCCACCCCAACATAGGCACCATCGTAAACCATACTCCGTGCACGTGAAGGAGGATGCGTGCAGAATAATCTATTGTCATTGCTGCAAAACTGACTCATTCAGCACATGCTCCATGGGTAATTATTCACCTTCAGCTATGTATTTCAAATTTTTAGCATAGACCCCCGAAGAAGATAGCATCTCAAATGAGTTTACTTCGAAAATTGTACATCACTCGTGAGAAACTGGGAGCACCCTAAAATGAATCACAAATTTGATGGTCTATAACCCTACAGCCACATTTTATGGTCTGTTAATTGCCGTAAACCACCCTGTTGATCCCTGAGACTGTGCAAACATTGACTTCACTGTCTGTGAATTCCAGCCGTTAGCCTTGAAAATCTTTGCTTCAAGGAGAAGGTGTTGCCTTTCGTGTTCGTGCGGATGTCTTGTCAAACTGAGGGCTGGTGTCCTCGATTGAAGTGATTCACGTGAAACATCTTCTAAGGTTCCGTACATTGCACACATGAAGCACACACGTGCACGCATCACTGACGCTAATGCCGGCAACAATTACAGCGGGCCCCCCAGCGAGCTAGAAACGTCTTACATGTGTTTTGCATTAAAATTCAATCACTCTTTACGACCGTAATCCTATCCGTCGATGATACCCTCGGTCGAGCCAACGCTCCTCTGGTTGGCAGTAAATTGCCTTTGGCATCCATCCATCCACCACCGTTGTCATGGCATGTATTCATTTTTCTGTCACGGAATAGTCAACACGTCAACGCATCCCGCAGACGAGAATTAGCTGTCGACACCTCCCTCTGCGCCGCCGGGTTATGGGTAATGGAAAAGCCCGTCGAATATTAAAATATCCCAGCAACAAAACCGCAAAGGATCCACGCAGTCCTGCAGCGTGTGTGTGACGTGCTCTGGCTTTCGCTGCGTCGCCATAAACGTTTTACTACCCTCCCGGACACTTGACATCACCATCAAATTTAAACATACTCCCGCAGCTTTCTCCCCTGCCCGCACACTCATAAAGAGGTCACTGCGGCTGTGGGGTAATGTCCTTTTCGCGGAATCTCACCATTTGTTGTCTGACACCACTGAACCGAGAGGGAACTTTGCAAAGCTCTTCACGGTCTGCTTTTCTGGTTCGATTTTGCGTTGAATGAGCAGGACACCTGCACCAGAACGGCTGGGTTCGCGTGAGGGTGGACGCATTCTTCGGCGATGTTGACAAATGTCCTCGTCGCAAGACGTTCCACACGTCCGAAGCTCTGACTTGGCCGTATCATTCATTCCGTGACTGTATAACAAATGTTCTGCAGCGAAACTTGCCGCAGATAATTTACTTAGGAGTGGTTGCCTGTCATTTGCATGCCTCGCTTCGAACTGACACACGGGCGCCCACCACAAGCCGAAAAAAGAGCCAAAGAGGCTTGTCGCAATTTCGCGCTATGTACGTAGTTGCGTGAGGTGGGGGATGAATTGTTTTATTGCATCGCAAGGCTTAAGGTCGCATTTATTTTATGACCAGCATTAAATTGATTGTATCTCGCGTAGCAAGTGAAAGTGCTAAGTACGCACGCAGGCGACGGATCGTTGACGCTCGTGCCGTAAATGGAGGAGGAAGTGGACTTTTGTTTTCGATATGAGGTAATCCAACAGCGAGAAGTGTCCGCAATGAAGTCATGTGTTTTTCGTGTTTTGGTTTTATAAGCCAGCGACACTTTCGGCGGAAATGTACTCGCGTAAAATGTTTTCTGCACGTTAACGGTTTTTTGATAAGCTTGCTAAGACCCTTGTCTTCAAATAAAGAGAAGCAAAGATGAGCTGGAAAACGCACAAGAGGAAGGATTCTTAGATTCAATGTTTCTGCGAGTAAATGAAGGAGCTTAGCACTGTGTGGTCGACGGTCGTTGACAGACAATGGAGAGGAATAAATTAATGATTATGAGCGAAATAAGCCGAAATGAGTTCACCAGGAAATGGAGACACATTTCAGATTGATTGTGGTTGCTTATAAACTGAGAAATTGCACTTTGTATACCATTGTTTGGCAAGTTTCTTACAAAAATCTAGCAGCAATCCAAAATTTCAAAATCCCTTCATTTTTATCTTTTTATGCGAAACGTTCATTGGTGCGCCTTGTTAGTACAACCGACTTTTATGCTGTGTATGTAATCGGTGTGACGTTGTCACACCCTCGTGCCTCAATTGAGCCACCGCTCACTACTCCCTTGTATGATTGCGAGCGCTTCGCTGTTTCTCTGAGTGACCCGTGAAATGTTTCTATCGGGCTATCGAATACTTCATTCAACGTTATCCAACGTCTCCCTCTCGTGCTCATTGATCTCATCCGACGGTGCTTTTTATACGATTTTTCGTATCTGATGTGAACAACTGATCTCTTTCTCAACTCTTCCCCAAATGTAATAGTGGCCTGAAGTAGGGTTATTATTTGAAAATCACTTGAAGTTTTTGTTTTTCAAATTTCGGTGTGAAATTTCGGACATTTCAATGCGGACGCATGAATCTTTCACATCTGTCGGGCGTCTCGTAACCAACTTTCTTTATTTTATTGGCGATGACTTTGGCTGCTCCCACACTCGGCGGTCGGCAGTGTTGACATACACATGCTTTTGCAGTGAATGTGTGACGGTGTCGGTAGCTGTCTTTACGTCTGTTGCCAATATGCCCTCATGTCGAAGACGCTGAACTATCACCTGTGTCCATCTTCACTAGCGTTTGCCACTGAAGTCGCGTTCATTATTGAGTTGTTGCACCGGGGTGGAGTCAAAGAGTCTTTGGACTGGACATAAATTGACGTTGAACTCAGGTGCCCGAGCAACCATAGGCGTTTCATCCGTAGATGTATAGCCGGTAGAGTTCAGTTCGTTGTTGAATCTTCTTCTCTAAATGTCATCAAGGCACACAGGACCAAAGAACACAGGCAGAAGTATTCACTCAATTATATCGATAACTTTTTCGTCTGCACTTTAAATTTTCCGTGCTGCAGAACTGGTATGATCAGTGACTTGGATCTTCAGAGCCACTTGATCCCAAAGAAGCAGCGGTAGTCCACAGTTTTTATCAGTTGTATGAGTGGGGGCAGTCAAAGTCCCTGGCTACATTGAAGTTAAGGCTGCCCATTTTGAAACTCTATCGTTCGTTCTTTCTTGAGAATACCATTTTGGTTAGTTCACTTTCAATGATATCAAACAGGATGTTGTTGTCGCCCAATCACGTCGTGGTCATCCGCTAACAGCTAAATGAACTTCTGGAAGATCGTGCCCCTGAGTTATGTTACGGTAGAAAACGGTTAAAAAAAACAAAAGTTGACTTTATTCTTAGTCTTCCAAGCCTCGATCATTTCTTAAAACCTAAACTAACAGCTAATACAAACATAAGCAATACGGACGAAGAGAGAAAAAAGGACGCTTTACAAAATGGAAGCATGCAGAAAAGAGACACGTGACAATAGTTCGAAAACAACATACATACATGTTTGTACATACTTGTTGCGGCGGTGTCTTTTGTTTGTCAAGCCTTCTGATTGAGTTTGGGCAGACTGTACCCGAACTATGTGGACTGGGAGACACATGTTTGTCACCTCAATAATGAATCCACTTAGAGACCTGTGTCTATGTATTCATGTTTATAAACATATTAGATTATAATAATGCTGCTGTTGATATGCTGCTACTGCAGAGCATGTCGCTTCTGGTGTTCGCTCACAACGTGCCGCTTGTTGGTTCCTTAGACCATGAAAGTGTCTGTGACCTATTGATCTTGACAGATCTCCGAGATTTCTCCGTCATCATTCTTCAGCATTTGACAGATTTGGAGGACTCGACTTGCCGCTGATACCTTTTCGCTGTCATATGCGCCCTTGAAGTCGACGAATTGAGTGTCGATTTGCATTCCTTGGGCGTCCTTCAAAATCTGCCGCAAGGTCTAAATCTGGTCTATTGGTCGTTGATTTTTCTGCCTTAATGCCAAGGAGAGATGATGATGGCTGCTTATGAGGACACATACCGGCAGAAGAATATAGTGTACGCCATGTTTTTAATATGTACTTAATATCACAGCACATGTTTGACTCCTGACAATGTATTTATTTTACCAAGGACCCCATCTACCGTAAATATCTTATCGGCCAGATTCAGAAAGCACAAAATTCAGATATCGATTTAATCCCATCCCATCCTCAGTTTGCTTCAAAATTATGAATTTTTCAAACTACAGTATGGCCCTAATTTCGCATTCATAGCGATGATTGATTCAGCAATAGGTACATCCTTCCTGAGAAGTGCATCAAAATAACTCTGGTGATAGGACAAGCCATTCCAATGTTGCTGTTCGTCGTTATGACAAATGTTGAGCACATATGAACATGAAACTGCATACTCACAAGAATTTCTCCTGGAAGTTCACAATATCTGGGAAAATATTTATGAGAGACTTGAGGGGAGGGAGATTTTAAATTATTAAATTTTCGGGAAACCAAATAGACCGTATAATTCTCTTGCATTTCATAACTTCTTTGACTTCCATCATTAATTTGAAGTCTATGGCTGGACAATCCTTTGAATTGAAATCAATTGAAGTAAAGCTTTGAAATTACACAACATTCTCGGAAATCACGTTTGCTTTCATTAAACGTGTTTTCATCAAAGCCTTTGAAATGCGCTTTGAATTCTTTGAGATTTGACCGCATTCCAATTCACATGAAGGACTCATGGTGCATAACAGATTCAGACGAAGTTCTGAACTACTTCAATGGTGGATATCCATCTTATGTCAGATAGTAATCGAGTTGTTACACGTAATGTCACGTAATGTTGAAGTGTTCATTACGAAATCGTTCTGAATATAAACGTATAACAATAATATAGGTGACGCTACAGCCCGTAGGCGGCCAGGGCTAAGCTTAAACAGCAACCACTCTTGTTGTACGTGATTTTGTTCTCTCACGAGTGGAATGGACACTTTCAGCATTGTAAACAAAAAACAATTCAATTTGTTCTGCGAAATTCAATTAAAGGTAGCCAACATTAGGTAAAGGAAGAACAAAATTTCTGTATAACTAGTAAAGTAAACTCGAAAATCCAACTTGGCATCGAATCATCCACTTTTTGGAACACACTGGAATAAGGGTCCATTCCGTTGGTAGGTCCTCCAACGGACCTACCAATCAATTGGCGCCCGCCACCATAAACAAGAAGAGAAGTTCCCCCCATGTTTTCTATCGGGCTTAAATGAATCACTCACGACTTAAATCAGGTGAAAATGCTTTCTTTGTCAGAGAATAACTCACGACTAGCCTGCGATTTCTCAGGACTTCTTACATCATCATCAAGTCATGCTTCTTTGGTAAAGCGTAGTCGTTCTATTCATTTATACTACCAACACATATTTCCGGACAAAAGTGAATCTGTCTTTTATTGAATCTCGATGAGTGTATTTAACATGCACAACACGGGTAAAAGATCTAAAAGCTAGGTCCAAGCTCACCTCGAAAGGGGTACATCTCCTGTATTGTTACAAGGATAGACTACTTGAATGGCCGACGTAGTCCGACGTGTATTCAAACCTACCTGTGGTTCATGTGAGCCACCGAAGAAGAGAAAATTTCTAAAGTTTTTAAAGTGTTATGATGTTCCTTCCCAGATAACAAAGAAAGAATGTTTCAGTATGCAAAGCGCTTCATTTTGTTGAACTATTGAAATATTTTGGTCCTTCGAGCCGAATTTTACAAATTAGCCATTTTATTTAAATCATTTCTTTGGTATCTTCTAGGTTAAGTTATGGTAATTAC
Source organism: Eristalis intricaria (assembly GCA_964034865.1). NCBI lineage: Eukaryota > Metazoa > Arthropoda > Insecta > Diptera > Syrphidae > Eristalis > Eristalis intricaria. Next base: position 87,316,671 of record OZ035875.1, on the reverse strand, counting down.
CACCACTGTAGCAGTTGTGGCCCACTTAGATCCTGGTTGGATCCTTTGTTCTATCGCCACGCGGTGCATTCCACAGGCTCCTTTTAAAAAAAGGACTACACTAACGAAAATGAAATAAATCTAGATACTGCCTATTGGTATTCTAGTGGCATACTTTGACAAGTCCTGTGCTGATTCACAGCCAATAAATTTTCCTGACAAACTCAGTTATGTCTTGTATCTTTAAGTGTGGCATTTCCTCTAGTTTACTGAAAAATTAGTTGTCTAGTTTATCTTTTCTAGTTTTTGCAAGTCCTGGGCAAGTGCCGATGAGATGTAGCGTATTTTCTTCGTCCTCCTTATCTCTACATTTTCTGCGGTAGTCGTTGTGGGGGGCTTCCATTCTTCTGGCAGGGATACCGAGAAGGCAGTGGCCGGTGATTATGCCCACTACGTTCCTAATTACATTCCTGTTTAGTTTTAGGAGCGTATTTGTTTTGTTTGGATTTAGTGAGAGCCAAGTAAGCCTGGAAGTCCTACATGAATCTAATTCAATCCATCTCCGATTAGCGGAGTCGAAGGCATCTGTAAGTATCATGGTACTTATTACTTGGAGTGAGAGATATGGGGTGTCCTGATTATTTGCCAGTGGCAGTCCCACCCATCTTCTTGCTTACTCGTCGGCCATTTCCTTGCCTGGAAAACCACTATGCCCAGACACCCAGCCGAGGGTTAGGTTGCTTCTAACCGTTACCACCCTACGTCCTACGTCCGCGTTCAAGGTGGCGCACCCAGGTGGAGAAGGCGTGCGACACTGGAGACAGCTAGCCAGGGACCGTGCTAGCTGGAGAGGCTTGTTGGTTGAGGCCCAGGTCCACCCCGGACTGTAGTGCCAAATAAAGAAGAAGAAGTGTAAATTTCCAGGTAACCAGATCTTTTCCCAATCTTCTCTGTCTGGGATGAGTGTTTTGAACCCAACCTCGAAGTCTAAAGCGGGTGTTGTATAATCTGCATGCGTTGTTAGTCTCGCATTTTTGATTATCTCTAAGCTATGAGAACTACTCCATCGGTTGCCTTAACGCTGCCTTGGTAGCTACCAGCTTCCCATAGATGTCTATGGGAAGAAGCTGGCGGCTGTGGGTGTGGACCGCAATGCCCCTGTGATGCAGATACACGCTGATCTTTGAATACTGCTTATCAATTTAAGATTGGATTTGCTATTCAACGCTGGCCACCAAACAAGGATACTGCATGTTAAGATGGGTTTAACGATAGCCGTATACATCCCATGAGCTATTCTTGGCTGAATTTCTTATGTGGGGCCAAGAATTCGCTTACATGTGTAAACAACTGCCGCCGCCTTCTTAATACGTTCCTTAATGTATGGTTTCCAACATAACTTGCTGTCTGCTTGTGGTCTACTACGAAGTGCCCGCCGTCTTGATATAAGGTATACACACCATTTCCTTGTTTTGTTTTTTAAATCTTATAAAGCAAGTCTTCCTATACATTGTTAAAGTCCCGTCTTAACAGAATATTTACAGCATCGTCTATCCGTCCTTCATTACTATTCAAACTCATACAGCTCAAAACATTTATCAAGCGACTTAGGTTTGATTTTGGAATATAAAGCGTTGGGCTAAGATATTTATGTGTATGCGAAATTTATGTATATTCATACATCAAAAGACAGTGGAATATGAAGTTGAATTAGGTTAGGTTAGGTAAAGGGGCTGCTAGTACATTCACCAGCATACTTAAACCATATTGGTCCATTGTGATACCCCTAGTCAGACTATTACCACTGATTGACTAATCCAATGATAGTGCCTTTAATTTTATCCCAACGGTAAATTGTGACCAGATTTGAAAAATTTGCTTTCAATGGGATTCGAACTGGGGACCCCGCTAACCAGGGGAGGACACTCTTTTTTTTTTTTTTTTCATTGTAATTTTGTTTTTATTGTAAGGAAATACACTTACTTGCGAGACAAAATATACTTAAAACTAGCTTAAATAACTTATTGTATTTAATTCTAACTTACTGACCCTATGCGAGTACTCTAAGCTATTCTAATTTATACATATTTGTGCCCTTCGGCTTAAACAACGTTTTTTTTTAGTCTTATAGACAGTATTTTATTAATTTTAATTACCGAGAAACCTAGCTAACCTATGAAAAAACTTAAACTTAAAACTAATTTAATCTAAAATAAACCTTAACCTAACTTAACGTAACATAACCTTAAAACTACCTTAAATATGTCCGTAACAGACAGACGCGTGCACCAGAGCGTATATATTATGTATATGCATACCATATACATCTATACGCCGTGGTGCACCTATTTTTTATTTTATTTAAATTTTTCTCTTAAGCTTACTTCAATTTTATATAAGTTGGCCACCATGGTCAACTGACTCGCCGTTTGGAAGAGCCAACGCCGGCGGAGACCGGTTCTGGTGCAACCACCAATAAAAGTGCCGTTCTTTTGCACACTCTCTCCTGTCCCGAGTAGAGATCGCTCTACTGAATCGGAGGAGATCCTCGTGGCTGCGAGCGACATGCGGCTCGTATTGGAGTCGCCTGTCCACTGTTCGGCGTACGACATGGAAGATCAGCGGGCATCCGTCCGTATCCTGTATTAGGTCAATTTGATCGACATAGAGGAATGCTTCAGGTGGAATAAGGCCGTTGAGGCGCACTCTTTCATGGTAAATAGTGTTTGGCTAGTAAGCCCCAAAGATCAGACTGTTCGAAGAAGTCATAGCTCGTGCAATGTGCCTTCTGATCAGCTTAATAATAAAATTATCTACCCTGTTCAAGTTTGCCTCGTTGTACAGGACCTCTTTAGGATTGTACTTCTTGTACTCAAACTTGGGTGTGCGATACAGACGGAGACAGCTCCTAAGACACTGCCTCTCGAACAGCCTCATCTTTTCCATCAGCGAAGGACTCACGTTGAACCACAATGGACAACGGTACGCCATAATTGGCCGTACGAGGGCCATGTAGCAGATTACCTTCACTCTGGTATCAAGTTGGCTGCTGAAAAACAACCTCCTTGCCGCAGCAAAGGCTTTTCTGGCTTTTGTCAGAGCAATATCTATATGTTTGTCGAAATACAGATATTGATCCAGCCAAATGCCGAGATATCTAACTACACTTTGTACAGCTAACGGCCGACCATGCGGGTCATATATATATGCTGAACTTGCGCCAGTTTTGGCGAGTATCCCTCGGTGCCGTGTACAACGGGGTCCTGGACAGGACCAGACTTCCAGTCATCGCAAAATCGCTGAATTTTCTCGAAGTCACGCTGCAACAAGATATTTATAACCTCGATCTTTGGACCTGTTCTGTACGCAACTAGATCCGCGGCGTATGCTTTTAAGTGCGGCATGGAACCTACAAGATCTGCAGTGAATATTGAAAACAAGATCGGTGAACCAACCGCTCCCTGTGGCAGACCATTTCTAATATCAAAGACCGTGCTAGAAGTTACGTCGCCATTTTTCACGACAAACTTTCTACCTGTAATCATGCCATGGATCATATATAGCAATGGGTTACTTATGCCAAGCCTGACTAGCTTGAGGAAGAGGCCCTCCAACCAAACGGTGTCGAACGCCTTCTCCAAGTCAATCAGGCAGGCACCCGTGCATTGTTGTTTGCTTTTATCCCACTGAATGTCGGACAACAGTTTTGACGCGGCATGTATGGTTCATGCTCCGCCCTGAATCCGAACTGGATGTCCGGTATGATTTTATTTTCATCAAGCCATTGTTTCAGAACTCGAATGACTATCTTTTCAAAAACCTTGCTTATGCAATGATATATGAAAAAATCAAACATTTTTTACGAGAGACATTCAAATTTGTTTTCAAAAAATTATGCGACTCCACTGTGCGTGGACCACGGTAATGTTGTTTTACCTCCTTTACATCCTCACGCAGCATGGCTCCTTCCATTGTGAGATTGTGATTAACATTCACATTCAGAGTAATAAACCACTTTCTGTACACCATAAGTAAAGCGACTTCTTCTGCTTGTTGCATAATGGCATTGAACAAAACATCAGAAGAGGACTATTTACTTTTTTAAAAATAAAATAAACTCAGTGCTTAGTGAGTACCTTCGCAAAACAAAGGACGGACAACAGTCGCTTACCATATTATCCTGTATTCATGAATCTCGAACAAAGGGAACAGAAGTGCTTTTCCGGAGGTTTCAGGAAACACGAGAATCTTCCTTTTGCATTCACTTCTGCTTGTTAGATATGAATTTATGCTCTTCTCGTCGAATTGTTTCTAGTGCTTAGTTGTAACAATTTGCAATCACAAGAACAATTGAATGACGTCGGGAGTGGTGTATCCTGATGCAGATAAAGGAAGCCTCAGTTAATTAAGGTCAAGGATTTTCCGATAAGGATCAGGCATGATGATGGTGGCATGATGTCAGGGGGTTTTATGCACAAAAATATAAGGAAACTAAAATTCCAGGTGCACGTAACTACTTCAATTTAAGTGACGCGTCATAAAAATGGCGTCACACGCAACAGAGCGTTTCATTACTTCAATGGATGACGAAATTCCACATTAACCTCAACATAATTGTATCAGCTTATGACCGGCTCAACTTCGTTCCAATGACCACGATGGATAAAGGCAGCCCCCAAAAAACAACAACTTTTTATGCAAATAACCACGAGAGGACGACTGCTGACAAATGTCCAATTTCCCGCCCACATCAAATGACCAACCACAAACATTACCCCGTCCCATGAATTTCACATTTTTCAACTCAATAAAGAATACTTGCCATCACAAATCGTAGAACATAACAATTAATTTAGTCAGAGTCACCAAATCCACGAGAAGCATAAATCACAAGCGGGTGTCGACCACACGCCGACCGCCGAGTCCAGTCATGCTCTCAAAGCCCGTATATACTCCGAGCACGTGAGCCCATTCGAAAGTCCCCGAGCTCGCGTGGTTGGCCACAACCTGAACGACGGACGACGTGAACACGTGTATTTAAACCAACCCTAAAAACAAAACAAAAAATTCCCCATCTTTGAAAATCCTATTCCGCTTGCCTCGGCTGGCTTGATGGGACCTTTTAATTAGCCACAAGCAGCGGCGGCGTGAGCAACACTTTCGGTTGCAAAACAATACACCACACCAGCAAGAACGCACAGATCCTGATCCTTTGTCAGGGTCATGGGTGAAGGGCAAAGAACTTGCCCCGCAGATGTCAACTATTCCATTCCAACTGAACAATTTCATTTTCCTTTCATTCTGCGGAGAGAAATATTTTATTCAAAAATATTTCCCAAAGCCATTAGATTAATGTCCAACAGCGACATATGTACAGGTCACACACGGACAGAAGAATAGGGCAGCGAAACCAGGACGCAAAGCCACAAAAAGGGACGACGACGCGACGACAACGGAGGGAGATGAGTAAACTGCCAGCGGGCGAAATTGAAGTGAAATGGAAAGGTTTAAAGGCCCCTTCCGTGCCCCCGAAGGAGATGGGCGTGGAGGTCTTTATATTCATTCAGCTCGTCGTCGTCCTCGTCGTAGTCGTCGACGTCGTCATAATTCGCGATTTTCTATATCAACCCTTGCATGTTTGATTTTCATTTACATGTCCATACGGGAGATTCGAGAGAACGACTAGATACGCTTCGCATACTACCACGTTCGCAGGATAGGTTCTCCTTCGTAACATATATCTTTCGCTGCCTGTTATCCTGCCATCATATGATATACGTACATATTTGGTGAACCATGAAAGCGAACTAGAATAGTAGAAGAAGCAGCGAATATTATTGTATTCCAACGTTTTTTTTTTTTTCGACCACCTACCACCTCTTCCACGGTGGGGTTCGTCTTTTATTTTTATTTCATTCGAATCCGAAGTGGGAAAAAATGGATCGTCCTTAGGTGTCCATTGTCTTGCTGTTCAGTCTTACTAATCGACTCTTGGGGCGCGCGTCAGCGGTATTGGATTATTGTATTATTAACCAACGCGTTCCTCAACCGGGTACACTAGAAAAACTACTTAAATTCTTGACAAATAAACTGCAGCTCCTGCTAAATAGTTGTGAGACTTCAGTATTTTCAAAATAACAGCATTTGTTAATCGGTTCGGAGGTGTTACCTATTTTTTGAAAAAGTGATTTTGTGTGATATTTAAAACTAAGTGTTTAATTTTATAAAAAATAGTTGGATTTATATTTTTGACCTAAAATTCTGGGATACATTTCATAATTTATAGCTGCACATTTGAGGCATTTTGGAACTCGCCTAGTTTGGATACACTTCAACGCACAACCCAAGGTAACTCGTAGGCATTCCGCATGGCATATCTCAGGCGTCTTCGAGATTGAAACCGAGTATAAGGTGCCGGAATGTCTTTTGTTTGGCGTGTGTCCTTTTATTTTGGCGGTGATCTCATTCGCTTGATTAATATCGGACATTGACCATTCGGGCCATTCAATCTGATTGGAATTGCTGGGGAACGGGTTTCGATGTTACCGGCTGATATCAAATCCCCCGAAATATGTATCATTTCTTTTGTATACCTCGTGTCTGCGGACCTTATGTTTTAAATATTCGCTTGTCAGGCTCTTCAGGCATGTAAATGATTCAGTTCGGAGAATTTTTTAGCTTGATGCTATGTACACAGCGAGGGGAAAAGTATGTGATTTGGCTTTTATGTGACATTTTGAGTCACGGTCGTGGAGTAGGTCTGTCTGTTTCTGTTTTATTTTTTAAGTATTTCTCTTTTCTATCGACGGACTACACAGTGTTTTGAGCATATCGCGTGTGGCCTCGTTTTAATGTTTGTTGTGAAAAACAACCTCTTTCTGATATAAGAGATCCTTCATATATAGGCGTTATTATTTATTGAAAACAAGTGTGTATGACAGCAATACCGTGTTGTGCATAATTATTTATACAACAGCAACAACACCGAAGTCCCTAAATATTAAGTTGATTTTGTGTTTTTTATTCTGACTCGAGATTATTCTTGCTTTGATTTGCATTCGCATGTGATATTTGGAATACAATTCTTTGACTCAAGTTTTAAGTCAAGTCTTAAGTCAGAAACTGAGAGACAGAAACTTAAGACGTTTATACCGAACTAGATATACGTTTCTTTGACTTATCCTAACGCCTTAATTATTGCGAAGGGAGGCACTTGTGCTAGTTTTAACTCGTTTACACCAAACGAATGATTTTTGAGAGAGGAAATTGAATTTAAACCAATCAAAAAGCCAACATAAATTTATTTATTACCAAACATCGACCAACTTTTCAGTGACTCGAACTAAATGAAAACCAGAAATGAAGTATTACAGAGATGCACGACTTCTACGTCTCTTGCTTCTTAAAATGTTTGACAACTGATTTTTATAACGTGTTCTTAAACCAAATTGACCATTCAGAGGACGGCATACACGTTATTTCGTAAATAACCGTCAAAAATGCATGAATATCTGTCAAAAAGGCACTTGAATTCATAGATGGACTAGGGGACAATCAGCTGTGATGTCGGCTATTTCTGTAATACTCCATTTCTGATGAAAACACTGGCGAATGAAAGTCAAATCATCAAATACCTGTTATACAGCTCCCTTTCAATTTTGAACTTAGTTTCCGTAAATATTTGAGACGTATTCAATTGTAAACAATCATTCTTCGCCGTCGATTTGTACGAAATAATGCTTTTTATTTGTGGGTCGCCGTGGAATAGTGGGTAAGTGCGTCCACTCCTACGCAGAGGGTGCCAGGTTCGATACCCGAATTTTCCACCTTTCATATTTCACGGCTCCACCTCTTTCGAGTCACTGACAATGCTCAAAGAGTATTCCTGTCTTGAAAAAGCTTCTCAAATTCGCCGTTCGGAGTCGGCATCAAAACTGTAGGTCCCCTCCACGCGTGAAAGAAAGAACAATAGCACGCACAACACAAGTGGTTGCTGAGAAGCTAGAGCCAGGTCCACCTCGGACTGTCGCGCCACCCATATTATTATTATATTATTATTAAATTATTTTATCGGGCAGAATTTCTTGAATTTTTGTGTTCTCTCCCAAATGACCAATTTCAAAGTTTTACTTTCCAACTTAAGCATTCCTTCGGCGAATACTCAAAGTGAATCCACGATCCAAAAAGCCACAAAGGCCATTGGATTAAATTGAAATAAAATATCGGGCAAACGGCATCCACGGCAAATAAGCACTATTTTGTCGAAATTGTACGTGAAAATTCTGCATATGGCAGATATAAATTCTGTTGGTACCTTGAAATAACGCCGAGCGAAATATTTATTTATTATTTCACTTTTAATTTATAAAGAAATTCAGATGTAAAGAATTAAAATTACAGTACCAGGGTTGCCCGCTTCGGGATTATGGGATTTTAAGTCTCTTTTCGCACGCGGTCCCACTCACAAGACTTCATTGGTCCTCTCAGGGTGGGTGCTTTTCGTAGGTGCAGGAAACTAAGTGCACTTTGGTAAAGGGGTCTTAGTTCCCACAGAAGGTGGACATTTAATTCCAAAAAAATGTGTGGTCTTAGTTCCCCCTAAATGTGGAATAAATACCCACTTTTAAAGCGCCGAATGAAATAAGAGTCTGGTGCATTTAAGGTAAGAGGTGGGTGGCTCGTTTCGCTCGCCAAAAGGATGTTAACCCTTTTTTCCGTAGGGTTTAACCCTCTCAGGCGACTTCGCCGCTCCACTTAGGTTATGTCAATAACTGTCAGGCAGTCACCAGAGGCTTAAGTTTAAATATACTTACTCTGGGCTCTCATCGCGTAACTTTTCAGATGATTATCGTCCTTTTGACTCACTTCGAGACGATAGTTAATGACAGTCTTCAGTATACGCGAAGCAGGGAAAACGATATCTCTCAGACGCTATCGTTTTTGTATGCTTACATGTAGCGAAACTACCGTCGAAACGCTAGCGCGAGACGATTGTCGCCTCACGCGATTAGAGCCCTGTGTTATTTAGCAATATAATAATTTCAGTAGTCAATAAAAAGAAGGAAAATATCAAAAAAGTTAAAACTAACTTGAAACTATACAAACGAAATAAAGCCCAATTGGCCTTTTTACGTTTTCTAAGGCAAAACAAAGTCAAATCGGAAATTTGGCGTACCTTCCAGATTTAAAACGAAATAATGCCTCTTTTAAAACTTTGGCTTTATTTCGTCTTGCAGTTTCAAAACTGGCGAAGTTTGTTAATTTAGCTCCAGGCTGTCAGTTGTGGACATACCCTAAGCGGAGCCACGTTCAATGTGTCTCAATTTAGGGTGAACTCTCTTCGCTGTGCATTGTTATAAGGCCTCAAATGTTTCGTATTAATTGAAATTTGTATGAACGGATACACTATACGCTGAAGAGATATTTTATAAATTTACAAATCTGTTTCAAGACACCAAATTGATGTTCCGGGAATTGAACTAACACTCTCACTCACTTCTTCGGTTTTCGCATTTTAAAGGTTTATTTTTCCAACCTGTGTGTTAAGCGTATACAACTCACGCAGTCTTCATGAATTTGTGAATTAATATCTTCACAGTTGACGACGTTACAACAGTATGCCGACCATATTCTATATCAAAATCTAACGGTGGCGCCAAACTTTCAATATACAATTACAAAAAACGTTATTGTATCGTGTGACGCTTCATTTATACCGATCCGCCTGTCAAATTGTGTTTTTCCAGTGTGACCATCAAAATTACTGCACAAATGGTGGCAAATTCAAGTCTTGTGCTAGTTTTGGAACACACTTTCCAAACAATGCCTTGAAGAATCCTCAGAAAATAGCAACGTAAATGTTGTGTTTGTGGAAAAAATGAAATTCTGCGTGAGTGAGACGTAAATTTTTCTTGTGTTCCAGTTTGTATTCGAAGCGCTTGTTAAGAATCGTAGGAAGGGTAGAGTAACGTAACCGATAACCTATGTATACTCAACTCAATCCCTAATAGAGACATGTTTTGTAAAATGCCGGATACCATGTTCAGGCAACATTGTTTCGGGAAGCTTTTTGAAGTTGACATATTAGACTATGTGACATACAGACTCCCAACACTAGTTCGGTTTGGTACACAGACAGATCAAAGATGGAGTCTGGGGTGGGGCAGGAATCTTTGGACCCGACACAAGGATTTCCATACCAATGGGCTCGAGTCCTACAGTGTTCCAAGCCGAAATCCACGCCATCGAAATCTGCACAAGACATAACCTCTACAAATGTATCAAGGGCGCAATAATACAAATATTCTCAGACTGTCAAGCTGCACTAAGGGCACTTTCTGCTACGACGCCCTGCAATTCCTTGCCATACACAACAAAGTAAAACTTGGCTGGGTCCCTGGACATAGCCTTGGACAGCAACTCTGATTAACGAATGGGAAAACAAACTTCGTCTAGATCAGTAGACATGGCCATGGCCATGGTGTTAGGCACTCCAAGAAATAAATCAGGCCTTATTCATATAAGGAAATACTCCATCTGAATAAGTATAGCTTACTATCCTGCGCCCTGAAATATGACCTTAACAAACTAAACCTGTGATAAGACACTGTTTGTCGGCTTTGCCTCGATGAAGATAAGACTTCCTAGCGCATCATGTGTGAATGTCCGGCAATAATCTGGTTAAGGAGACGTATATTCAATAGGGAGAAGCTCACTTAAGTGGAATTAAAAAAATTCCACTACAAAAGATTTACTATCATTCATGAGGCAAGGAGCTTGTCTTTTGACTTAACACCAACTCCAAGTAATCAGACAATTTTTGATTTGGCATTTAAATGTTTGAATTCAAATTTGAAGCACAGAAAACATTTTGAGAATGCAAACAACCAAATCTTTGGTAGTTTCTTAGTTATTTCGAGTAGTCAGTGACTTTTGTAGCCAGTGTTATTGCGAACCCCAAACCAAGGTTAACACTTAAAAGTGTGAATATGATGTTAAATGAAAGAATTTATTTGAGTTCCATAAAATTTCGACAGAAATAGAGAAAATTCTTAAAATCCTTAGAGAAAGTTTTTGAAAAATTCTTTTTATACAATTTTAATCTTAGAATGCGAATTTTAATCTATTTGGTGGTGGGTAGCTATATAGTATTGTGTTGTTCATGGGGTAAAAAAACAATCACAGGTATCGTAATTATTAAGCCGTGTTGTTGTCCAGGTATGTAGTAGTAAAAACCAAAAAGTAATGATAATATGTTGTACGTTCAACTCAATGGCGTAATTCACACATAAATCATTCTAACGTCAATTTTTGCTTGGACTTTTTAATATTTGTCTGAAAATTTTCTTTCTTTTACTAGTTTTTCTAATAACCTAAGTAATCAATTTGTTTCTTATAAGCGTTTCTTTTTATATGTGATTTTCTTATATCCGTCATTAAATGTAGTAACCTAGTTTTCTCAAATAATAAAATGAGGCAGTCGCAGAGACAGTGTGGAGTATTGTCAATATATCATGTCATTGGCAAGCCAATAGAAAATTGTGAGTTGTAAGCTCCAACTACCATTACTATCAGCTTTTTCCAATTTTTAAAAATAAAACTTAAAACTAATAAACCTAGGACAAACGGTTCAAGTGACTGCTAAAGAGCATTACCTCCTTGTATGCACATGATAGTGTCACCCGTTTTTTGACTGCCAAAACCTTCGCTGAGGTTGGAACGCTGCAGAATCAGTGCAAGCATAATGCTTCAGAGAAACTGCTGGCGCATTGGAATGTTCTTTGAAAACCTTTGATCCATCGTGTGTGTTGCCTATTTAATAACATTATGGTGCTAATAAAAAATAGTTCTGCATGAATGTGTATCTCTCCATAAATACTAGAATAAGCCACCTTCACAAGGAAAGGGTAACCATTACTCGAAGTTAATAAATTAACATAATTAAATAAATGAAAAGAACGAACACAGGTATGTGTGGCATTATGATAGAGTAGTCAGAGTCGACAGAAGGGATTCCTCAATTTTTAAATTTATATCCAATAACATCTTTGAATCTACATTTCTCCCTCATAAGGTAGAGTATTCCTTGCCATACTGGCTGTACGATGCCTTCGACAAGCAATTTTCTTAAATCTTAATTTTCTTAATCAAATCTTATGTGGTAACGTACACCCTGAGGTCTTATTTAGTCACGCAAATTTTAATTTTGTTTAGTTCCCTTTGCGATTTTTACTTAAATTTTGCTTGGATCTTATTGAGACTTATGTCGAGATTAGTTCTTATGCATGTAAAATACAAATTAGAAAAATTGATTCGGAATGGTTTCTTTTTGATAATTTATTATCTAACAAGCTTGTCTATGGGATCATCAATTGTAATTTTGATACAAATTACACCCTTGAACTTTTTTGCAAAATCACTCTGGAAATTATTGAAAATTATTAGCGAAATTCTGAGACGATCGTGGAAGCTCATTCATTCGTAATAGTCGTTGAACCAAAGGGGTTGTATGTAGGGATGCAAGCAATACATAGATGTTTGCAAAACGTCGATGTTTCATGCATTTGCATCGATGTTTTGTTAACCCATCGACAACTATCGACACCGTTAATTAATTTCGTTTAACGTAGGCAAAATGTGATACAAATAGAATGTGCTTATATACAATAATAATGTAATAACATTATAAGTGGTTCCTCTCACATCCGAACACTATCTTCATTGCTACGGACAGTTAAGCTTTTCACTAATGTGATGGCGCATGTCAAAAACATTATTAATTTCGTTAGTGCAGAGGCAGACAATCAGTGAAACAGTTCAGATGTACCTGCCCTGTTATACTAACCAATGCGCTATTGAGATTTGGAAGGATATGAAATGCCCATAGCTTTGAAAGGAGCAATGTGATACTATCTTCCTATCGTTTCCGAGTTTGTTCCAAGTGATCGTTTGTTTACGAAGCCTGATACACTAAGATCAAAAATACACTTCTGAGGATTAACCAACTTTCTTTTCCTTACCTCCATTTCGCAAGAGTTACAATCGAACAAATGAATATTTATTATGTCTCTTCCTTAAGTTCAGTTCAAAAATATGTTCAAATACAAAAAACCATTGAGAAAATATGTTTCATTTCGCAAATAAATTTTGTTGTTCTATGGTCTAGTTGACTGTAAATTAGTTAATGTTTTTGCGTTGAAACTGGTAAAACTGGTACCGTCGTGGGTCGCCGTGGTGTAGTGGGTAAGTGCGTCGACTCCTACGCAGAGGGTGCCAGGTTGGATACCAGAATTTACCACCTTTCATATTTCACGGCTCCACCTCTTTCGAGTCACTGACAATGCTCAAAGAGTATTTCCTGTCTAGACAAAGCCTCACCGTTCGGAGTCGGCATTAAACTGTAGGTCCCTTTCACGCGTGAGAGAACAATAGCACGCTTAACACCAGTGGTTGCTGAGGAGCTAGGCCATGGCCCTCTACGGGCTGTAGCGCCACCCATATTATTATAAAACACGTCGTATATATAGCCATGCAGAAAATAAATTAAGCATCGATGTATCGATGTTGTTACCGATGTTTTTGAACATGATGTTTTGAAACATCGAGCTTTACACCCCTATTCTGGCAAACCTCAGTGATTTAAGTCACAACTACCTCACAAGAGCATGGTGAGTCACAAATTGTGAGGTTTTCGTATTCTGAGCAAAACCTCACACACAAATAGAAATAAACAGATCCCTATTCATATTCGGGTCGATTTTATCATGTTTGCCCAGAAGAAAATCGGGATTCATTTGTAAGAAATTCATATAATGGCCCAACTGCTCCTGGGATGTACGCTGATATTTTCTTGTTCCTGCAAAATATTCATTATTAATAAGTACTTATACATATTTCATTAATATACACATTATGACATTGTTCGCTGCATTCTGCCATTATTTTGTAGATATTACTTTTCCAAAATCAAGTATTAGTAGACCGCTCAGTAAGAAAAAAAATATAATAATTGTCAAAAAAAACAACAATTTTTTACATGGGAACGAATTCACCTCACCATGGTGACTATTCTTCTGTGTTTTCTTGTGAGGTTTTCGCCAGAATACCAAATAGCTGAAACCTCCCAAGGTAGTCATCATAATTTTCGCCTCACTGACATTCGTGCGTTGTGATCACAACACAACCAGAATAGGGGGGTTAGTTTAACAATTTCAATTTCCAGATCAGTCAAATTCCAGCTATTTAGAGAAAGTCTGATGTAGAAGTCATGATGATAGGGGTATTCACGTCAAGGACTAAGACCTAACCATCGACACTTAGCCCTTTTCGTTCGTAAAAGAAGTCATGGCTTATTGGCGGGTTTCTCACCCTGTCATGTCATGTAAGATCCACAACAGCACAAAGAAATCTCATACCGACGCGATTTTATTCTTTCGGTCATTAACCAAGTTGCATGACCAAGTGGGTCGCCGTGGCGTAGTGGGTTAGTGCGTCGACTCCTACGCAGAGGGTGCCAGGTTCGATACCCGAATTTACCACCTTTCATAATTCACGGCTCCACCTCTTTCGAGTCACTGACAATGCTCAAAGAGTAATTCCCGTCTAGAAAAAGCTTCTCAAACTTCGCCGTTCGGAGTCGGCATTAAACTGTAGGTCCCTTCCACGCGTGAGAGAACAATAGCACGCACAACACAAGTGGTTGCTGAGAAGCTAGGCCCTGGCCCTCTGCGGGCTGTAGCGCCACCCATATTATTATTATTATTATATGACCCTTGGTGAGAGTTGGAGCAAAAAAATGCGTTGGACACTGATAACTTGGGCTCTAATCGCGTAAGGCGACAATCGCCTCGCGCTAGAACTTCGAAGATAGTTTCCCTTCATGTCACCATAAAAAAACGATATCGTATTGCCTGCTTCGCGTAGACTGAAAAGTGACTGATTTTTGGCGATACCTATTTCAGTATCGTCTGCTCTTAAATGAGACCAAATTGTGTAAAACATATCTCGTTCTACACTTTTGAGACATTTTTAGAGTGATAGGTCGCATTTGTAATAGTTTTATTCGTAACCTGAAATGAGATTGTATTAGTGGAATTTGAGAGGAATTAGCAGAAATGAAGTATTACAGAGATAGCCGACTTCACAGCTGATTGCTCCCTAGTTCATCGCCGAATTTGAGTGCCTTTTTGACAGATATTCATGAATTTTTGAGGGTTATTCACGAAATAACTTAAATGCAGTCCTCTGATTGGTCAATTTGGTTTATGAACACGTTGTAAAAAAAACAGTTTTCAAAAATCTTAAGGGGAAAGAGAGGTAGAAGTCGGGCATCTCTGTAATACTTCATTTTTGGGAATTAGGACACAGATGTCATTTTTACGTGAGAGATATTATTTTCAGAACAGTCAAAATGTAACGATAGTTGAGACGATAGTGATGGTCTTATATGAAGCAAATCATCGACGACATCGGCGAAGTGAATCAAAAGGACGATAGTCGTCTGAAAAGTTATGCGATGAGAGCCTTGGCTTTGACAACAAGCCATTCCACAACAGCGAAAATGTGTTGAGAGATTCCCCGATTCAATGGGATTGCACCAAAATTTAGAGCAGCCAATCCCGTCAGGGACTGTGCGTTCTGGAAATAATGTTAACTTCGGAATTGACCACGTTATCCTTCATGCCAGCTTCAGCAAATACGGCCACAAAACCAATCCAAGGCGTGCTGGAGTTCCGCCTGGAAGGATGTCAGCTTAACTTAGGCATTTGCAAAAAGAAGACGACTTACGAAACATTCCTTGCCTTTTTTCCTGGGACTTTGTCTAACGCATGGAAGGTGTTAATTTAGCTCTTTAAACCCGAACAGAGCTGGTATAGTTTGTGTAAAGGTACTGAATGGCCTTCAAAAGATGAACAGCAATTTAATTTAATTCTGGACAACAATCCAGAGTTTAACATGAGGAACTCGGGCGTATGCCTTTCCCTAATCTACAAAAGATCTGCAGATCGGTTTGACATAATTCCATTCTTTGAGTGAAAGCTTGTAAGTTGTACTTTTATCGGCACTTTCGGCGAGAGCCTAGCTATGCAGGCAATGGCCAATCTATTGAGTGCATTTTTGCTTGATATGGTTCATGTTCAGCTCGTGTTTACTGTTCCCTAGCCTTTGTGACCAGACTTAGTCGATTGAATTGTCTTCAGCCGTCCACCAAGGACGAACGGAAGTGTGAAGCTTATAACACGCACGGTTTTGTCATGTGTATGATATGTAGCGGCTGTAGTATATGAATATGGCTAGTCTCGTACTCCTTGGCACTGGAATGTTTAAATCTGTACCACTACTTGTTTAACGAAATATCCTCTCCACAAGTCAAATTTATTATTTTTCACTTGAATCTCTAATAACGTCGAATCGAAGTATCCAATCGATTCATCCTTACCCGCGCAACCGTTCAATCAATGGCTTCGCCCAGTAATTCCTTCCCATCAGTCACAGAAGCAATTGATGTAACGAACTTCTGAGGAGAAGCTACCAGTCCAATTGCTTGACTACATAGCTTGAGAATGAGTGTCAATTTCGTTGGATAAATACCATGTCCAATCAATCAACTGGCATTTTAATGAACCTTCATTCTCCTTCAGAGAATGATTTAAAAAGCGTGATGTTGTCAAACACAAATAACATTACTTACACTTCCAATTGCAGGACACCACTCCACCACCCGGGCCAGCGTCTCCACATCAATTATCGGTAACATGGGCTTCGCAGTGTGATCTCGATGACGGCAGCACAAAAGCCAAGCCAATGCAAAGCCATTTGGAGCCATTAACCGAAAAAGGAAAGAGGTACGTACCACCAACCGACCGAGGCACACTTGCCCACCCACAAAGCACAAACAATGGTCTCGCTGTCGTATCTCTGAATTCCAGTCCAGTTCACACTCTCTCTTCCATTTAGATCACAAGAGGACAAATCCAATGAATTCTCAGCAAATTTAACTAGTCCTCCACTGGATGCATTTGGTAAGTATTCACATCTTGCCAAGCAGCAGCATCCCCTAACCACGGCACCCCCGCAGGAGAGCAGCACCAACAACCCACAGACGACGACGACGATGAGGAATACTCGATGTCAGTATCCGCAATAATGCAGAGACGAGCAAGTGTGCGGTGCACCCGGAAGCGCGGGAGCCGCTACTCCCGCCGGGCATCCAGCCCACTGGATCACGTTCTGGACACGGTCAGTCAGACGGGCGACAGACGTCGCTCCAGCGTCTACACCACCAGCTCAGGCGAGTAAGCTTTGCCTCAAAGTGAAATCTTTTTGCGCAACGTGACTACGAAACCACCAACCATTTTGTTCTGCTTCAACATTTAAAGCACTGCCATTTCTGTAGATGACGGAACAAATCAGGACTCCACACAGGAGCAAATCTACGAGAACATCCGGCTGCACAAGGAAGTCATTCAGTCGGTTAAGTTACAGCCCTGGAACATCAGGAAGAAGTTGAAGCTGGTGCGACAGGTATGTGTATCGGCAGTCGACTGTCAACAGTCAACAGTCGGTGAACGGTGTTCGGTGTCGCATGCCCTTGTCAGAAATGTCCTTTTGACAAGTACATGAACACGTGTGTACTGATATTGACATTTTATGTGGTTCTTCCCCCATCCCCTCAACAGGCGAAAACCTATGTGGCACGTCACGAAGGAGCGCTGCAGGAACGCTTCGCCCTGTCGAGAAGTCTGAGGGACTTATGGGCTAGGTTTAAAATTTTAATGGCTGCGGTAAGTGATTTTCCTCGCTGCAGGAAATTTTCTCGCTTTTTTTTTTTGCTTTTTCTATATTTTTTCTGTTTTTTCCCTCGCCACCGTTTGAGTTAGAGAGCCACGGCATGGGCCGGGTTGTGGGTCTCCGTGGTGCTTGTACGAGACAAGAGGGTGGCAATGATTCGGTTTTTTATTCCTTAACTGGTGCTTCCTACGTCTCGGCTTGTTTGTCTGGTTCGACGGAGCTGCCATGAGTACCGTGCACTCCTCGGCCCTGCTCCCGTCAGTGCACATGCAATGAAACTCATGCGGAAATTGCAGCGAAAATCCTTTTAGCCAGCTCTCTCCGATGCCGTTCTTGGATATTCATGTCGTTCTCTTCCGTCGGTGCTGTGCTGTGCTGTATGCACGAATGTGTGCGAAGATCCTTAACTCGAGCACTTGGTTGCTGTTCACTGCAGACAGCACACACTAGGAGTCAAATAGCGCGCTAACGTGGTCTTAAATTGGGATTCATGTCGGACGAATGAAGCAATTTGAATACCGAATACTTTGTCGATGAGTGTCAGGCTTCAGACATGCGGTGGCACATGGACGTGTGGCATCGGATCCCAACTTCGCGTATTGCAGTCTTTAAGGAGTGCCTTGCTGCTGCTGTGACATGTGTCGATTCGTTTGAATTTAAGTCGATGGGAACTCGTGCGAAGCAATTGGAGCGCATGATGGCATGTGCTTCTTTGCAGTTTGCATGTGATGGCTTAGAAATCAGGTCATCCGTAAGTTGGATTGACGTGAGATCTACTATCTGCATTCAATGTACGGGATAAGTCGAGTTTTGTGAGACAGACAATCGGAAGCAATTTGCGGTGTGCTAGTGTGTCCTGGCATCTCGGGAGGGGCTTCTGTTAGTCTAAGGTGTATCATTAAATCCTGCCTCGCAGCTGGAACGTTCGTTTCTGCTCAAATTGGTTCATCAGCATTTCATACATTCTTAAGAACAGGGTGATAGAGGAGGTACTGGTTAGAGCTGGTCCTATTAGAATTGAGTTGCGTCTTTTTGATTCTCCAAAACTTGTGTGGATAGTAAGAGGATTTTATCAAAAAGGCGCTGAATAGGATTGCATTGATTTGTTGGACACTTTATTCAAGACGTTGAAGAGTGATTTGCTAGATGCTTATGGTTCTTTTCTGGGTACGAATACGACTGGACTCGTATCTCAAAAAAATGGTTAAAAGTGAATGCCTGAACTACTAACTATCATCGTTGTTTGCGCGTTTCAATATCTACTGTGTTTAAATCATCGAATCTGCGTGTTTGCTTAGATATGATTATGATAAAACCGGCGTCACATACCGAGTACGTTGCTCTTAACCACTGATAGTGAGACACAGACTGATCTCTATGTCCAAACGTCCTGATCAGCGATGCCGGAAAAATATTTTTCAAAGTGTCACCACTGCTATCAAAAAGTGCCATTTTAATGCCCGGGCTCCAGAAACGTACAACTGTTTAAAATCATTGATGTTGAGACCATCCTGCGGAACTCAGATGTCAACTCGATGGACGACCTCCGGTAAGTATATGTAAGTGCTCGCATATGTCGAGGACATTGACATTATCGGAAGAAGACAATGTGCTTCCTTCCTAAGCAAGTTAAGGCTTATACCAAATCCACTTGCCTATGAGGACCAGTGACGGCGAACTAACGCCTTGATTTTTACTTCAATTACGTTCATGACTCATTGGACTATCCCTCTCACTCCACAAAGTTAGACGTCGATCTAAAACGTCTTGCTGCTCAAGATGTCGCTCAAAGTCGTCTCAAACTAGATGACGCGTTAACACTAACCTCAAACCACGCTCTCGATTTGGGTTTAATGCACAACCTCCCCGCTGCTCCTACAAAGGGAACACCGCTTTGTCAGACAGAAACCGGCTGTAAATCTCAAGAGTTTTTGACTTAGCGGTGCTAGAATAGAGCATCTGTCGAAGCTTCGGACTCGAGTGATATAGGGGATGCCTTTCTTAAGCAAAAATGCGACTTCCACTCAACGAGTTATAATCCATAAGAAGACTGATCTTTACACAGTGAACATGCTCTCATCTCCGAGCTTTTTGTATTTCAAAATTAAGCCGTGTAGTAGAGACGTATGCTTTGGTTTGAGAAAGTTAAAGAAAATTAATGGAAGATCATGTAGTCATTAAAACTTAGGTCGCTTACAGTTTTTAAAAATTTTTCTAGAGCGCCATATTCAATCTTTAAGTTCCAGAGTGCCATTTCTGTAAAAAATTACCATAATGACACGATCGTGCCACTTTGGTCCTGATATGCTGCTGGTTAAAAGACGAATTGATGGCTTATTCTATTGAATTGAATTGAAGAATGAATTGAGAGTACATTTGTCAAAATAAAGGCATTGATTGCCACTTAGTGTTCGTTGACTAAGACTTTTGTAGCTTCCAGCATTGCAAGTGAACTTACACTCCTTATTTGTACAGTACCATTCACACGGCTACACGTTGTCTCTTCAACAATATAATATTTATATGACAGTCCTAGGCGGACCTGGATGTAGCTTTCAGAGAAACCAGTCGTACTGTTCATATTTTCTTTCAGTAGCGGAAAGGTACTACAATTTTATAGCAACTCCGAAGGCCGAGGCCTCTTTCTAGACCGACAGACTTTTAAATACACGTGTAATTACTCAGACATGGCGGATACCAACGTAAATGTTCGTGCGTATATACATACATGGCTTAGGCGTTTCGGGCATATTTTTCATAATTGTGTATTTAGGCGAAAACATGCATCAGATTGAATGATGTGTAACACAAATGCACGTCTCTGATGGAACATGATGGCTTTATTCAAAGTCCTTGGTAAGATTAGCACATTACCCGGCGCGCACATGATACCAACAATCTGAGAAGCGCAAAGGACTGCCTTGAGCTAACGACTTAAATGAAAATCTTCAAAGGCCTTTCCACTGGATTCCGTCCCAGTGCTCGTTTAATCGATCTGTATTCATTAACGAGTAAAAAAGTTGGTATTGTTACACCCGAAACACTCACAGCCTTAGAAAGCTGAGGAAAGGCCTGCATTGTATAAAATAGATTTCAGTGACGAAGTTAATTTCTCTTTGAATGGGTTTTTAAGTAACAAAACTTATTTTATTGAAATATTTAAATATATTTCAGCTTTGGAAATTGAACATTGGGTGACTTATTGGCGAGATACCAACCAGTATGCCCAAAAAAACCGTCAATATTGGGCAATACATAGTAGATGATTTCTTGCCAATATTGAGAAGAACAAAGCAAGACCTTCCTGGCCGTAAATCCTGCGTGGGCCACAGTTTCAGTTTCAGTATGGACCACTTAAAAAGCTAGTACACCTTTACACACAATGGTACTTTAAAGTAATACAGCAAGCATTGGTCTAGTAGCGTAGTGGATATGTGCTTCGAGTCCTACACACTGGAACCTACGGAGCTTATGTTCGATTCCATCCCTGGTACGGCAAAAATAGTTTCCACGGGCCCATCTCTTTGGAGTTACTTGCAATGCTCAAAAACTATAAGTGTTTGCCATAGTTCTTAAACTTGACCATTCGGAGGCTGCACAAACCCGAAGTTCCCCTGTATTCATGAGAGAACAATAGAACTCACAATACGGGTGGTTCCTGTAAGAGCTCGATCGTGGCCCTCTACGGGCTGTAGTGCCACCCATGTTACTACATACTACTACGACTTCGTTCTTCTTCCTATGCGAAGTCTCTCCAGCTACGACGGTCTCACAGGAACTGTCACCGGATTCGCGCACCACGTACTTCTCTACTTATATGATTCATCTTGACTTAGGGAGCCCTCAATCGCAATGCTGCATATGATAACAGAAGAAGACTTTTTGGGCAGTAACCAAGATGTCCATGCACTCCACATTCATTAGTTCATTGTAGGCTTTGAATTCATAGACACCTAGATATACTGTTCAACATGTAGAACTGGTGATCCTCTCTTACAGATGCGCTTTTTTCGCGGACATTTCTCTCTAAGGGCCCCATTATCCATATAGTCGATATAGTCGATTCTAAAGCAAGTACGTACATTTCGACTGCGAAATGGACATAATAGTCGACATAATGCGCACTCTTTCGAACACATACACAGCATCGTTAATTGCTTTCATTAAGGCCACATCATACCGTTTATGAGTAATCGATGGGAATTTCTAGTCCTTCCCCATGAGGAATGCCTATAAAGCTGCATTCCATACAAAGCTGAATAACATGAACTCCAGCCACAAATTCCGTTTTCAATATTACTTTGACAGCCATATCGGTGGAGGGAGTATGTCATAGAATTTGTTGCATTATAAATTTTATTAGGTGCAGTTTTCATCGGCAAATCGTTCGCCATAGACTCTGGAAAATAAGTTAGATGCATAATACCCTCCCAACCAAGCTCCCGGAGTTTCTGTCGAGACGCTGTAGATGTGTGTGACTGAACGTTGTCTTGATGGAACACAATATTTCTCTTAATATCACAAGTTGGCCGCTTCTGAGTCGTTACTTGCTTCAGTCGCTCAGGTACAGGTCCGAATTAAGAGTTTTGCCGTAGGAGATCCATTCATATTAGATGGTTTACTGCCAACCCCGCCAAATACACAGCAAGTCCTTCATGGTTGTCCATCATGGCTGGGCCACAGTTTCAACCGACTCGCCGTGAGTCGAACACAAAAGTGTTCACTTGACGTTGCTGTCACCGTCACCAGTCTTCGTCCACTTCATATATGGCTCGATGTTGGTGCGTTTCGCAGAAGAAAATTCGATCCATTAGCGTCCTTGGCGTTAACTTATGTGGTAGCCATACATTGAGCTTCCTTTTTGTATCCAGCCTTTTTCAAGTTCAGCAAGACTTCACAATTTGCATGATTTGTGGTGGATCGTGGTTCATCTTTGACTTGAGCTCAAACTAAACTGTGTCAATCAATCTAAAAATTGTCCCTGAAAATATATGAAACCATTTCTTTCTAACGCCATTTAGCTTGGCCCGACGAGAAGTATGCAAAGAGAGGTCTTCATTACTAAGGTCATTTGTTAGAAAAATAATGGATTTATTTTTCTACACCTAATATAAAACTACCTCTAATAAAAGTTCCACAATTCTCGCAAACGTTGACTACAAGCTTTAAAGTAGACTTGTTGTTATCAACGTTTTCCCAGAATTTCATATTAATATCATTCCAGAATATTGGCCAGCAAGGCATTAAGATAGCAGCATGAGTGAGGTTAATGCTCCACAACAAACTTTTGTTTCAGCACTCCGTCCAATACAAGGCTGTCTGGAGATTACATTGAATGCGTTCACTCGTGATGTTGTTTTCACACAGATAACTCCCTAGTCTCCCGGGCCTCTTCACAACCTGCTAACACAACACGGCGTACACAAATCCTTGAATATCAAAGCAACCCATTGTCACTGGTATCAATCCATCAATATCAAACAGTCTGACAGCTTTTGCCGAGCACTCGTTAAGGACCTCGAAATTGTACGCTTGCATTCACACTTCATTCTATTCATGTCGCCGAGAGCATAGATTTCACTTGAGTTGTGTCACAATAATCTCTAGGGCGTACACATTATGCAATACCCCACCGAATACATTACGCCACCGCCTCCCAGGTGGGCCAGGTGGCTCTTGCCTCCGCAAGGGCCGTAGTCGGGGAATTACGCATTCCTTGCATGCTGTGCTTCTCACAGTCACACTTAACGATTCCGTTGAATGGAAATTGAAGTGAATCCCACACAGGAACGCCGACGCCGTCGCATGGAATTCATTGAACAAGAAAATTACTCTGACAAACGATACCAATCCGAGAGAAAGGCAGTCACCTGGGCTCTGCAAATCGATTTCGCGCACAAGCCCACGAGCGTCTCTCTCTCTCTCTATCTCTCTCACACTCAATCATGGCGCGAGTCTAATATTCAAATTATTAAAATGTCATTACCATCGCCCAATAACACATCTCATCCCATTTCCACCCAACCCCACCCCACAGCGCTGGAGGCACTGGAAACGTGAAACGAGCAGCTTCCTCACCGTCCTAATTCCATGGGAACTGCGTATCAAAGAAATCGAGTCCCACTTCGGATCGGGCGTCGCATCCTACTTCACATTCCTCAGATGGCTTTTATGGGTTAATATAATGATGACGATACCGTTGGTAGCGTTCGTGATTGCACCTGAAGTAAGTGCTTTTGTCGCGTGTTGGGTCCAGGGGACGTGACCCCCGAGTTTAATGCCCTTTGTCTGCAGGTCTTGTCAACAAATCCGAACGAGGAGGACCCGCGGAAGAAGATGTCGGAACGAGAGGCGAAAGTGGCAGGCAACCTCTTCACAATTTGGGAATTCGAGGGTTATCTGAAGTATTCGCCGCTGTTTTATGGGTGAGTTAGTGAGTGTGGATGCTGTGAGGGGATCCTTTTTTATGTGCGATTTTCCATTGCAGATACTATTCGAGCAAGTCGGGCGCAGTTCAGCGTGGATACAATCTGCCCTTGGCGTATTTCCTAACCGCCGTCGCTGTCTACGTGTATAGTTTTGTCGCAACGCTACGCAAGTGAGTATGGCCTTGGCATCAGTTTGTGATTTATCACGTGCTAGGTCCTTTGAAATTGTTTTTATTGCGAAAGGGGTTTGAAAATGGTTTTCAGTTGACTAACAGCGCCACGGCCGCCTAAGGGGGCCGGTTTATTGGTTCGCAGCATATTGAGGAAATGACCTGGCTGGCTCTGCGTCGGTTTCACGTCGATTCACGGAACACATGCTGAGCCTATCATTTCCTTCGATTACGCTGCGAATGGACGATTTCGAATGGGAGAGGTTTGGAATGTCGCTATTTAACTGGGAGAGATGTAGACCGTGCGTTTAACTTTCTTCAGAATGACTCGGTTTATTGAAGCAATCCGGTTGGCAGGAGGCGGGAAATAGTTCAATTTCATTTCAAAGTCGTATTTCAACATTTTTAGTTTGTCTTAAATGGGCCACAGGGGCAGAGTGACTGGAGACTTAGTCAATCTCGAAATGGATGTACTTACAGTAGTTACACATGTATGTATGTTGTCGGCATACACACCAAAATACAATAATCTAGGTTGCCACATGGATGCTTCATTTTACACCCAGATTCACATGAAATCTGAAACAATTCTTTATTTCTACAATGTGTTAACTGCACACCTTGTTAGGTAAATTTGCAAGTTTCTTTCAAGCCTAAACCTGTGCGATCCTAATGACCACGAGCTATATTGTGAAGAACAGGTGGAAGGCGTGAAGTATTTGCGGCCGTAGTGGACAGCCAAGATGTAACTAAGACCGGGAATCTTCTCTGAATTTGATTAGTAGTCAAAATCCGCTACAAAATTATCGGGAAATGAGACAAAAATTTCCTACATTTCCCTCCAGGCCTTGACTGGACTCCAAAGCTTTCAAGGGAATCCAAGAACTGGCGGGCATGTTAATTTAGGAACAGCCGATCATGGTGACATGGATGAACGAACATTCCTCATTGCGCTTTAGGGACACAAACATTGTGCAAAGACAATGTTCTCCCTTCGAGATAAATGTTACTGGACAGTGGGACCAAAGCATTATTGTTTGTTTTAACCTTGTTTTTGTAAATATAATTTAATATTTTTCTGGTTGTGTGGCTTATTTGGTGATCTACACATTACTGAACAGTTCACAACAATTTGACGGGTATGACTTTGAAAACATGTCAGCGAGCGTTAAAGGTCAGTTAATTTTAAGGTTAACAAAGCATACACTTCTTATTCAGATCCCTCTTCGGTAGACCTACTCGTTAGAAAGAACCTCTCTTCTAGATCGAGAGTATCTAGAATGATATATAATCCATAATCAGCTCACTGCCAGTAGGAAACCATTTGAAGTTAATAGCTTAACGTACTTGACTATCCATGGATATCTTCCTCATGTTACATAAATTGTAAAATGTAGGATCCCAAATATTCAAGGAATGCATTTCGATCTTTACACAAATTAATTCCGAACTTCAAAGAACACTTACACATAATCTTTTATTGCTGGCAGAAATTTGGTCTGTGATATGCCTCACATCAAGTGCCAACCAACAAAGACCAGAGATAAGGGATACTAGAGATATCCAACTTCGGCCATTTTTTCGCCTTGTCCACACCGCAGAAAAATGCAAAAGTATTTTTATTTCCTTGTATTTCACAAATACTCTTTCACAAACCATGGATCAACCACGCAATGGCGCCCGATTCGTGGATTTTTGTGTGAAATTGTTGCAGATTCGTGAATTTAGTGGGAAAAAATGGCGGCAGATTTCTGAATTTGCCCGCAATCCATGTACGATCCCTTTAACATACGTGGGTATGTTGCTCGGAGGGTGTTCAAATGTTGGTTCGTATTTTTAAGAAAATTTTCTTACATTGTAATATGGACTTTCGTGAATAAAAACGTATTGCAATGCCCATTTAACTGGAATGATTTTACCTCAAATTAATTCTTACGTATATATACAGCCTATTCATAAACCATACCTGACAAATTAACTCAAAGAATTAAGTCCGCTATATAAGCTTAATTCATAAATTCTGAAAAACTCATGAATTCAATTTAAACAATTTGATAAGATCAATGGCAAGATATTGCATCTATTACTAATGCATAAAAATGGTTGTCAAAACTTCTCATTTTAAAGGATTCACGCTTGAATAATATTTTTATTATTAGTTACCTGAACGTGCGAATGTATTATTCATTTTTATTCATATGCAAAATTTCACACTATTTTGCGCATTTATTAATTATTTCCTTGTATATCAGAAATAGGTGTGTTTTTTCGCAAGCGTATATACGCCTAATTTATAAGTGAACAAGATAACGATCATCGTCGCTTAATGATTCATCATAAAATCTTGGCAGCACCGAACTTATGACATTTGGTAAGCAGTCAGGGGTGTAGTCGTGGAAGGTGATGGTTGATCGTTGATGGTCTCAATCTACGTTTTGTGACTGTGTAGCGTGACCATTACTTTAAAATCAAAAACACTTAATAATAATAAAATAAAAAAATGTTAATCAAACGAAAAGAATCGATTACTAAACCTAAACGGAATGTGTATAGCAGAGACACTCTGGGTATAACAAGAATTGCATACTTATGGATGCTACAACAATTAAAAATGATCTAATACATCAACCACACCTGCAAATGTAGGCCACATACAGCAACCTAAGCAATGAATGAATGAATTCAGGAAACACACAGAAATTAATGATTGGAAGCACTGTTTTTATCCGCGCTTATTCCTTAAGCGGCGATAGATATGATGAGTAAGTTAAGCGGATATAGGATTTGTTCTTAGTGTATTTTACATGCAAATTGAAACTTAAGCTTATAAACGCTTGCAAAAAAACACAGCTATTGTAACTTGCTCAAAGTTTTAATGAATCGATTTCATGAACATAAGCTTTGTTCGTTCATTTACCCCTCCATACTGTGTTGAAAATTATAACAAATAAGAACTCTAATTCACCCCATTACTAAGGTGGGGAAGTGTGTCAGTATTCCACAGCTGTTCTCAAGTGATCACACGTATTCACAGACACGCGACAAAAAGCGTATAAAAAACGCTGTCAGGTGAAATCAAGGGGCAAGGGAGGCAGAAGTTGGATATCTCTATTATCCCTTATCTCTGACAAAGACGAGAAGCAGTATTTAACACTCGCTCCTTATTTCAACTTGCTCTCAACTTTCACTTTAACTTTATTTTTTGTTTTATTTCTTTCTGCCTTATTTTATACCTACTTTAACGCCAACAATTTATTTAGTTCAGAAAACAAACTCAATTTATCAAGCCATCTCTTCAAATTACTTAAGCCACTGTTTACTCTTAACGTTCAACAAGCAATGCCATCTGCTCTGATTTTCCCGCAACACTTTTTGAAGCTCTTCTTAGTGCTGCCAAGTCTCGCCAGATGTGAGCGTTACACTACCTACCATGAAGTTAGTTTTTAAACTCTCAAGATCAGCTTGATTGGAACTAAGGCAGCTAGAGTATGCCAATCGACAATTGTATGTTTACTTCCAGTTTCGAAAAATTCCGTAAAGATGTATAGTAAACATAAAATAAAGTAAAACTTCACTTCACAAGTAAGACTTCCGTAACAAACGATTGTTAAATTTACTCTTGGTCTCTTAACTTTCGAGCTTAAACGACCTACCTCCACTGAACTGGGACTGTTAATCAGTTCTTTAAACAAGAAGCCGATATGAAGATCGTTACTAAAAAAAATGTTGACCTTTATTCGCCAGTGTACATTCGAACCAAATCTGTGAAGTATTCTGAATTTCTCACCAGTAGTGAGCAGTACGAGAGAGTCTACGTAAAATTAACCAAAGTGTCTACGTAATGGGGTTCGATCACTGGATTGTGACGAATGAAACACAAGTGTTTACTTATTCAATATACACACGAATTTATTTACAAACTCCTTAAAGAACACTTTTACTTTACTACATTACCTTACAATTATTCTTTGCTGTCTTTCAGGCTGAACTGATTGAACAAGTTGAACACCCTTTATTTCCCAAACTACTGAGCTGTAATAACTCTCCAACTGAATTGCTTTGATTACGAAACTGTGCTCTGCTTCTTCGACCGCCGTCCTGATATTTAGATCTCCCGAATTTCCCCTCTCTCGATTATGTACATAATTCTTAGTATTCCATCTATGTACTACAGGAGGCAGCATTTACATATAGCCATCACCTCGGGAATACTCTTCGGAGTTTTGATCAGTTCCTACACCTGTATACAGATGGCGGTGTGTGGTGTGCACTGAAAGGTGGCGGAATGTTTTGTTGATGGTTGATGTCCAGGTAATTGGTGTCCGTCACACATCATACCATTCACGTCACAGTATGTTTGAATTAGTGATGGGCATAATCGAATGAGAATCCATACTTTAGTAATCGAGATATTTTATGAACCGAATGATCACTCGATATGGGCACATTCGAATGATTTTTCGAGTGATAATCGATTAGTACAACAACAACATCCAAAAATCATTCGAATAATCACCAACTAATTACTAACTACTAAGACAAGAACTCGATAAATGTCCCTCTTCAGCGTGAGTACAAGTAACAAATAGTTCTCGTCGAGAAATGATAATCAGGAACATACCCAGAATGAAAGAAAAAGCTGAGGAAAAGGACTCAAGTAGCACTCCACTTCTCGGTCCATCAAAAAAATCGAATTCATTCGAATTAAGGGACGTTTATCGAGTTCTCTTAGGTAAGTTCATGGTCGTTAGTTAGTAGTCACTCGAATGATTTCGATAATCATGATGTTTTCAAAATGTTGTATTAATGGATTATCACTCCAATTATCATTCGAATGCGCAGTTTAAGCTAACCAAAGAGAAAGAAAGAGTGGGATTAAAGATAATGTCACACGTATCTAGGAACCTTGATTTCGAAGATCTTAACTCCAGAAAGGTAGACTGATCGCGAAGTGCGCGCATGATCACGTGCCCTACGTGAAACGCGTGACGGCTAACATACTACGTGATTTACTCTAATGTGAATCTAGTTATATGTGATTTACATTATTTTTACCATACTTTATAATTATTTTTAAATGTCATAATATCCATGTGTGGTGAGTGGCCGTGGCGTAGTGGGTGAGTGCGTCGACTCCTACGCACAGGGTACCAGGTTCGAATCAGCATTCTACCAACTTTCATAATTCACGACTGCCACCTCTTTCGAGTCACTGACAAAGATTATTCCTGTCTAGAAAAAGCTTCTTAACTTTGCCGTTCAGAGTCCGCATAAAACTGTAGGCCCCTCCCACTCGTCATAGAACAATAGCACGCACAACACGAGTGGTTGCTGAGAAGCTAGGCCCAGGTCCTCCTCGGACTGTCGCGCCACCAATATTATTATTATATTATATCCATGTGTCACCTCTGAACTTCATTGTGCTTAGTTAGTTAATAGCCATGTAATCAAACGCCCTCATTCCATGAATAGAAATGCATGTGCTCATGTTCCTGTTCACGTACAGTTGGGAAATTCACGCAAGCACGGCAATTGTTTTCACGTGATTTGCAGTGTGGCAATTTTGCAGTGTGGTACTTACTAGGCTTGTGAATTTTAGTTTCGTCCAAAGAGCGCTAAGTGTAGTTTAAATCTGTATGCTTAACTAGTTCGTTCTTCTAGTTCATTTAGTTCAATGTAGTTTATTGAGTCCTGTGCGATTTTCGCCGGATTTTTAAGATCCCTTCACACACTCCACCGGCAAGGCTACAAAAACAAGTCTGATGTGCTTACCTACACAAAGTAAAGCACTCATTTTCGCTCAGCTTACTTCTGTTCAGTTCAGTTATTGTTAATGAATTACATGTTTGCAGAGAGATGAGTGCTTTACCCCCGCGACTCCTGTCATGTGCGTCAGGAGATGATGATGATGATGATGTTGAATGATGATTGGTGAAATACTGTACTAAGTGAACTAAAATAAATTTACATTGTGAACTAGTTCACTTAGTTCACTTATCAGAGATATTTGTTTAACTAGTTCTTTCGTGAACTAGTCAAGCTTATTACGTACATGTCAATTAGACGTAAAGCTCTAGACCACTAACCTATTGTCAATGTGACGAAAACGACTATTTAGTCTGAACTGATATTGGATCGCTATGTAGTTTCTAGTCTAGGGTACCAGCCGCCTTCTCCCTCTGAGTCGGCGATGTCGCATGTCCATAGAGTCAGATTGATCCTTCGAGGGAGCTTTTTTTACTCCCATTGAAACCTAAAATCAACAGACAGCCGCAGTTATTCGGCGCACTCAACGCACAGTCAATCAATCGAAATTTTCAC
Organism: Eristalis intricaria; assembly: GCA_964034865.1. Taxonomy (NCBI): domain Eukaryota; kingdom Metazoa; phylum Arthropoda; class Insecta; order Diptera; family Syrphidae; genus Eristalis; species Eristalis intricaria. The sequence continues at coordinate 87,285,983 of OZ035875.1, read as the reverse complement.
TTCAACCTGATCAAAATTTTCACTTCAAAACCCATCACTTTGATTAGTTCAATGCAACACAAGCACAACAACGGTACCCAGAGTCGCAGCAATGGCACATTCCACACATTCATGCCTGCCAAGTTTTCGAAAAAAAAAACTCCATCAACAACGATGTCGTTTTGTATTTCCGGTTGCGGTAGCATGAATCAATTTGTACGACTGTCTGATCGCCCACTCCTCCCCCGGGCAGCACACCATCAATTGTTCACCGGAAGTGGTGGAAGATGGCATACCATTCGTTCGGGCTTTTCAATTCAAAAGACACACACACACAAGAGTACACAGTGGATTCATTGGAAATAGTTTCGCTGTCAATTTTAATATCCTGCCACAGAAGTACATTCGATATGCGAAACATATCCACTCAAGGCCGCCCCCACCGCGTCCGCCCAAACAAAATGAATAGAATCCGCAAACATCGTCCCCGGTGAATTTTTGTGAATGATGGCACCAGGAGCGCACCACGACCGCACAACACAATTCCGAAATACAATAAAATTCCTTGTCTAGCAATTTTGAGAATCAATTCGCTACGTGCCCTGCATTTCATCACTAGGACACAGCAGTATCAGGCAAGCCACATCCTGCTGCGTATCGTTTCTTCATCGTCGCTCAGTGGTTCGACGACAATATAAATTATAGTTCATCAGAGGATAACCGCAGATGTCGGAAGTGCCTATTGTTCACTAATTCATACTCCACCGACCGTAACGACGGGAAACAAGACATAACACAGCCCGGAGACGGTTGTTGGGCGCCCATAATTTGCTGCTAAATTCGCTTGATTGTGACTTGAGTATCTTGTAAGCGGCTTATCATTTCCGCCAGGAAGAAAATGAGCGCTCCCCCTCCCCCTACCCCGACTCACTGGAATCCGGTGTTGATAATTGTGTTTTTTGTGCGCTTCTTTTCATTTCAGGATGGCGGAGAACTCAAGGAACTCGAAACTGTCGTCGAAGGACGACGAGTGCATATTCTCGTGGAAGTTGTTCACCGGCTGGGATTTCATGATCGGTGAGTTTTGAATTGCTGCCGAGTCAGCAGTTATTTCAAATCCCTCTCTCGGAGCACAGGTCATGCGGAAACGGCCCATAATAGGATAGCTTCGGTGGTGGTTGGCTTCAAGGAAGCCCTGCTTGAGGAGGCCGAAAAGAAGAAGGACAAACGGAAGTATGCAAACCAAATCGACCAAACTGATTCCATTTTCTCATCAATTCTCGTCTCGTTTCAGTTGGCGCATCATACTTCAGAGGATTCTGGTGAACATTTTGGTGATTGGACTGCTTGCCGCGTCCGGGTACACTGTTGTGTCAGCGGTCGATAGGTTGCTTGGATTTCGTTTAATCAAAAATTTGAGTCCCTCTTAAGGAGTTTCTTTCCGCAGATCTGAAAATATTGGCCCCAATGCGTCGTGGTTCCGACGGAACGAGGTCAACGTGATAATGACCTTGTTGTCCTTCTTCCTGCCGATGCTGTTCGATGCGCTGGGCCTGTTCGAGAACTGGCATCCCAGGCAGCAGCTACGTCTGCAATTAGCAAGGTACGCACGTGGGATACGAGGGAAAAGTAAACTTTTTCAGTGCACCCCTGAGGATTTCGTAGTTTCTTGGAGCTAGGAAATTTACCGAAGGCAATCACATTCAGCGTTATTTCCCAGAAGGGATGATGCGTACAGCAGTCCGCTCTGTTGGGGTGGCAACCTCCGCCAGGCGACTGCAGGATACATTGTTTCGGTAGTGCAGAGGTGGGATACTGGGGAAACGGCCCCCCCTGTTGTGTATCCCTGCCACGTACACGGGATTTTCTTGGAAAAGTTGCCACGTTCAAGGCCAGCGGAGGGGTGACTTCTTGGTTTCATTGTTTGAAACGAGATTGTAAACAAGGCACACGCAGGGTGTCACTTACGGTGGCAATTTACTTGATCCACGTATGACTTGAGAGCTCAAATCTGTGCGATCTATTTGACTCACCCTAACGCTGGGACAGAGCAGCCATGGGAACTTACGGTGCTTGGCTCGTGTACACGAACGGTAGGCACCTTGTTAAAGGTGAAACGGCGACGTCTGCTGACATCTTAAAACTCAAGGGACATGCACACACGCTTATCTGTGTCTGACAGCGTGGGATGCGATGTCATAAACAGAGTTGGGCATATGTGCCTTTGTTTTTCACTTCGCCGTGGATTCAACGCGAGCAGATAAATGACTTCCTGTCTTCAGTGTAAATATGTAGATTAGCCTGAAGTCAGCACAGAAATGAGGTGTGCTTTTTATATTCCAGGTCGATGTTTTCATTGATAACTTTTATATTCAACACGCTTTTAAAATTGCATGGCATCTCTGCATGGAGTGACCCGAGATTATCTGGCCAGTTGAGAGAGATCCCTCAGAAAAATCGCTTGGCTTTGGAGGCAACTATTTTTTAAGACCATGAACGTTGGAGTGTCTCATGGTTAGGTTAGGTTAGGCTTAGGAAGTGGAGGTAGGGCCCATTGTGAATTCCTTCGTTTGTGGAGTAAACAACTGGTCACGTGATGGCTCGAATCATCCCGTACTGCTTACTAATCTTAGAGGATCCGATATATCTGCATTCGCTAGGTTTGCAGTCTCTGTGAAGAATATTTGGCACAGCGAAGCTAGGCACCGACTCTGGAGAGCTGGACATTGACAAAGCAGTCGTCGGATCGTTATGGTCGCTTCCTCGTCACCAGAAGCTCCGACAGAGATCGTTAGATTCCGCATTCCACTCCCGGAGCCTTGTTTCTATGGGTCAGGGTCCTGTAATCACTGCGACGAGCACACGGATCGAGTTTCGGTCCAATATCAGAAGTTTCTTCATTTTGCCGATATTAAGCTCTTGGCACGTCGTCGTTTCTTGGGAGCTAAGAAAAGTTGGATTCTTTTCATATTGTATCGCTTATGGTCCTGTATTAAGCACTGATCGGTAGTTGGAGTGATTTGTCCGCTTCTCTGATTGGTAGTTGGGGTGATTTGTCCGCTTCTCTGATGTCCATTTCACACCCTTGTCTGATATATGTCGGATATTCCAGAATCACAGAGATTCCATTTCGTTTTTAAAATCAGCTTGGGATCAATTAGAAATGGACACAATAGCTGGAAAGATATTTAAGGTTTCCTGTGTAATGAAAATTATCCAAAAGTGCTTTGAAAGAGAAATTGTATCTAGAAATCAATTTTTAAGAGGAGAGTGCCATGAAACCGCTCTAAGCTATAAAAGAGGTCGATTGCTGCTTTTTTTTAAGGATTCCTGGGTGGAATTGTATAAGGTGATGGCTGACGGTCACAATCTTCGGATTGCGATTGTGTAGTGTGATCATCACTTAGAAAATCACAAATTTGCCCATGATTTCATGATGATAAATGGATGTCACACTCATTCTTTTATGCTCAATATTTGTGTTTTGGAGAGATGCATTTAATTTGTTTTAATACAAAACTAAACTAGGTACATATGTTCAATCATTGATGTGCAAAAACACTTAATTATTATCAAAATTATAATTTTCCATCGAATGAAAAAAACAATGAAAATAATCGATTAAGAAACATAAATTGATAGTTATAAAAAATTCATACTCATATGTGCAAAATCATTTGAAAAAACCTTAAAATTATGGAGTACATAATCAAATCCCACAAATGCTGTAAAATATATGAACGAAAACGTACAAATACCCTATATTTGTATACCACACACACCAACCTAATAGTGGTGTAGCCAGGTTAATATGTATTTCTTCCGATTACCATACACAATCGGAAATATATGTGACAGTCAATTTTGACCATCAAAAGTGTAATGGTCAACTATCAGGTTGCACAATTCCACCTCTGACTCAATCACCATTTGGGTAGGTAAACTGCACAAGGCTTGTCAGGTTTCAAGTTGCGAAATCGCCAAAAAACGGTAAATCTTCAAATTTTCGAGCCATAATCACCAAATTGAAAAAACGCTATAATCAAATTAACCAACAAAATATGTTATATATATATACAGTGGACTCCCCATAAGTCGAATTGCCACGGGATACCATAATTTGTTCGAGTTAGAGAGAATTTGACTTAGAGAAAGGTTTTCGTATGGGAAATTGGGGGAAATGTATGTAAAATATGGCGAAAAAGTTCGAATTAGAGACAGTTTCGACTTGGGGAGAGTTTGAGTTATGGAGAGTCCACTGTATATATATTTTACCCAAATTAAAAACATCGACTAATCTAACGTTGGTAGGTAGTTTTCTACCCTTACAATTTGTTCCAGAAAAAAAACATACAAAAATTAAAGTTTGTAAAGAACAGAATTGTTTTGTGTACAATTCTTTGAAATTGTAAAGTTAAAACGAATCTAAGTAATTCTGCTTCTCCCCGATATGGGTGCTGCCTCTAGTTGAGCGTACCACGTTCGAAGAAGTACTTCTCCACATGGGTGCACCACCTTACACACGAGCGTCGTCTTTTGCATTGTACGACAGGTTTGGACTCGAAGGTTCTTCGTTGAAGCTGAGTTGTTCATGCGCATTACATGGCCCAGAAACTTTAGGTGTTGGATCCGTAAACCCCTGGACAGGCTCATGTCGCTGCACAACCTGTGTATCTAGTGGTTGAGTCTTATCCCTCAGATCCAAAGAACCCAAACAGTACCAATTATCACATGGTGATTGGTGAGTCTTGCCCGACCTTCTTCACGATTATGTTGAAAATGTTACTCTTTCTCTATACAACTGTATTGCTAGTCATATCGAATTTAAAATTGTAAATCTACACTCTTACTTAAAATACTGAAGTAATTCGATGGCCGTGGCGTTGTGGGTTGTGCGTTGACCCCTACGCAACTTAACCGAGCGGCCTACGTTCGATTCCCGGCGAGTACGAACAAAAAAATATTTTCACTGGCCCATCACTTTCGAGTCACACAGACTATGCTCAAAGAATATCAACTGTTTTGAAAAAAACGTTTAAACTTGCCCGTTCGGAGTCGGCCTAAAATTGTAGGTCCTTCCACTCTGAAACAATATAAGCGGTTGCTGTAGAAGAAGAAGAGCCTTCTACGAGGTGTTGTGCCACCCATATTATTGTTATGGCTGAAACGCAAGGGCGCGTTCGAGAGGTCGGTCTTTGATAAGGGTTGCTACTAGCTCTATCGAGCTTACGAGAATGTTGTGTCAGAAAGCGGAAGCCTCAGTTTCCCATATCGAAATGAACGCGCGGGTTATGTCGGAGTTGGAGACCGACATACACTCATTCGTCCAACGAGACGAGTCAGCAATATAATAAACACCAAACGTTCATACATCCAAGGAAACGACTCAGCAGTAATAGATACCACACACTCATTCCCCAACGGAGATAAGTCAGCAGCGTCGATGCGAGAAAAGCAGAATTAAGATTTTAGTCTTAAGACACGATTCGTTGAATAAAGTTCGTTCGTTTTTAAAATTACGATCCGCTTCAATCCTCATTTAACTCGCGCGTTTAACCTACTCAAATGGTTTGAAATATAATTTTCAAGAAAAATATGAAATTACTGTAAGTAAAATTCCTAGACAAAATTAATTACTTGCGAAAATAATCGTCTCAGTTTTGCCAACAATTTAAATTGCGAAATAAATTTAAAAGATATCCGATATTTCTGTCTGTGAAAATTCAACTAGCGACCGACCCATTTCGACTTCAACATACGATTTACTTGTATCCCACTGAAAATGTCAATAGGTGGGTATTATTATTATTAAAAAATATATAGATATAGTAGAATCTCGAAAACATTAACAGTTCTATAAAATTAACAATTCGGCAATGCGAACGGATTTCTAAGACAAGTCTACCATGGAGCAGTATTTTAAGAAAAACGTCTAAAGAAGTCTTTTTTACACCTTTCATAAACAACTTTTCTTTTATGTTGTTTTTTGTTTGTTTTTTTTTAAATAAAATTAATTGTTTTTTGATGGATGTAGATTCTTCCTAACTTATTCTCGAAAAGTACAGTGAACGGAGCATGTTTTATATCTGATCATATTTCTAAGATTCTACTGTATAATAGTTTTATTTATTTATTAATATTTTTTTTTTTTGATTTTTCAAAACACATCGGTCCACTGAACCCACGACTGTACGGTATATGAAATCTCCATGACGTTAGTTGACGGTCGCAAGCTTAAGCTCTCCTCTTGATGAATCCTTCCAAAAAAACTTTAAGATCTAAATTCAATTTTCCAAACACTGTCCAGCCAAGGATTCTCTTGATTAATTGTGGCTCATCATATAAACCCACAAGAAACCGGGCTTGGGTTAGGCCTGTCAAAATGTCCGGTATTGCTTTACGGAGATCCGGAATCGGTAAATCTTTGAGATGGAAATATGCTTCCTCAAAACCAAATCGCTTTTGATTGTACAGCTGAAACATATAAACTCGTTCTGCAGATATCCTCAACTTTATACACACCTTTTTTCACTGGAAAGTAAGCTTCTCCGATTCACCTGCTTAGTGGAGTTAGTCAAAAATATCCTCCCCGATCCTTGAAACTGAGAAACCTTAGTCAAAAAAAGTAGACACTTAAAATCCATTTTGCTGATCGATTTTAAACATTAGTTATGAGTGAAAACATTTTACAAGTGGCCATCCCTGCCGTGGGGCAAGGACAAGTTCTTTTAGGGTCATTGCATCCTTCAAGCATTCCCATGAGAAGAAGTGGGATGAAATTCACACTGATTGTCACATCAAACATCAATCACTTGCCACTGAACACAATTTTTGTTTGGATTTCATTTCAGAATCATGATCCTGAATTTGTTGAATTTGTACTCACTTATGTTCTCGTTCATCTACAAAATCACCGGGAAGGACTTGGACCTGCAGCTGCTGAAGGAAGTCGATCAGAACGCCACCAACGAGAAGGGGGAAATCGAAAAGATGATTGCCAGTCTAATGTTTACGTCTGCGATGACAACTCCCATGGGAAGTGATTTAGACGGATCGCCAACAACCTCTATGAGTGTACCTCCAACCATCGCTTCCACGGCCACAAGTCCATTCGCCGCAACGACCATGGGAGTCCTGTTCAATCTGACAAGATGCTTCACCGTACGAGTAAACTGTTCAGTGCCAAAACCTTCTCCGACACGCACCTTAACGACATCGATGCTGTTGTTAAACTTAAGTACAACAATGCTTCCTAATCTCTGGACAAGTCCATTGAGCACACCCTCGAACCTCCTTACGACGCTCACAACGCCATATGACGAGGTGACCACCACCATTGACTTCCTTACGTCAACAACCGACTTTAACGATGCGATTACAAGTCCCAGCAGCAGCTCCGTTGATCCCTTCACAGGGGATGATTGGACAAGCACAACGATGGAGATGTACAGCACCACCTCCCAGCAGACGTCGACCACAGAGAAGGAGGACATTCCGCCCGAGTTCAACGCCACCTACTTCGATTACCAGGATTATTTCGAGAACTTCGAACCAATCGATGAGTACGGAGCCACTCTCAACAGCGGCACCAGGCTGCGACGCTCTGTCACTGATACAACAGACGATAGCTCGGCGAGCAGTGTCAGTCCGCAATCGACGGAGTACACGTCCACGCTTCTATGGGAATACAGCACAGAGCCCAGCTCGACTCGTGAAAGTTCAACAGACGATACCGACGAAGTACACGCACCTAACATGTCCAGCACGGCAATGTCGACGTCGGACGACATCACCGAACCCATGCCAACCACAGTGGGCTCCACTGATGCGAGCACAGCGGACGACAAGCCTCATGAGGACACGACACGAAATGCCTTGCAGGCAGAGGAAATTGCCACCAGTGACGATTCCAGCATCCTCTCCACAACTGTCGCCACCGATAGCACCAGCGACGACGAGGAGACCTGCACGCAAACGATATGCATCACCCTCCCGCCGGAGCTCTTCACCACGCCTCAGCCGATGGAAGTGTCCTCATCAACAACAGCCGCCACCAGCTTAAGCACCATCACCACCCTGACACCCGCGCAGCAGATGGAATCCTACAAAGAGCGGCTGAAGAACCTCACGCTCACGCTGGAGTCCGTGCGCCGCAACCTGACATCCATGTGCTGGGAGACGTCCCTGGGCCAGGAGCTCTCGAAGGTCATAGTCTTTGACATGGTGAGTACCGAGCACCTCCTAACCGAAGCAAACTTATTGTCCTCCCTCGCTGACGCATCTCTCAACCGCCCCTCCGTCCACCAGGACACCCTAATTCTCCGGCAAATTGTGCAGAAAATATCATAATGGTCTCGGTCCGCCTTCGCTGATAGATCTTCGGCCGGCCGGGGGCTAGGCTGTGGGCTGTTCCCAATTTTTCCGCTTTCCAGTCCGTTACGTCCGGCCAGGCCGCATACCCGCCGGGTGCGAGGATTATGTGTGTTTTGAAAATTCAAAAAATCATTTCCTATCGATGCCGAGTGCCCGACTGCCAAATTCCCCAGCAACAACAACGCGAACAACGGGAGCAGTAAAAAGGAAGCGCGCACACACACAAAGGGGAAAAAATCCAGATTGCACGCTGGATGGATTTAATAAAGGGAAATTGTAAAAGTTTCTCCGCAGAACAATCTCTGGCCACAATGAGGGTGCGCCTCCGAGGTTTCTCGAGGACTTATTGAATTTTCTGATTCAATTGGCTGATTCCACTTCGCAAATCGAAAACAACCGGCGAATAATGAGAACTTTCAAATTAGCGCAGCTAACCGATGGGGCGCGGTACGCGTTGGCAACTTTTGAACTCCGACACTTCGACTGGGGTGCGAGAGATGTCACTGCGGCGATACTCAAACTCAATTCAAAACCCATTCGCACCCAGTTGCGAACACACACTTGCCTTTGAAAGCACGCCGGGGATAGAGGGAGTTCTTTGAATGCTCCCTACGTGACTGGACTCGGAACGGGTGCGTAGCGTTGACCGTAGCCGGCAAAGGGTTAAACCTGCTGGAGCTCCTTAACTCCTTAAGTCGGTTCGAATTAAGCCCTACAACCACCCCAGCCAAGCATCGGATAAGGTGAAGGGGGTGGGAGAGGGGGCGGTTGAACCCAAATGCTGGATTTGTATTATTGATGTTCCCTGGTCAAAGGGGTTTCTCGGGCTATTTGTGTACTCTCCGCTTGTAGTGATCCACTTTTAACACTTTCCCTGAATAACAATCAGGATTTTTCAAACAAGTGTTGGGGTGAGGGAGGGTAATGGGAGTGGGGGAAGGGAAGGATGTAACAGGATTTCGGCCAAATTAGGACAGACTCCGGGCCGACGGTGGATTGAATCCTTTTTGAAGAGATTTCCACTGTTCAGGTGGGTAGTTGTTATGGCACGGCAATATTATTCGAAATTGATGGTGATGAACATACGAGGATGGAGTAGCGACAAGTCCTAAAGTCATGCAATCAAATTCAAAGTGGTGTCCCTTTCTCTGATTGTGGAACATTTGCGGAGTGCTTTTCGTTCATTTGCTCTGATGAGTGGTGTCTGAAGGGTCGTATGCCAAGGGGTCTGCCTGTGTACTCAGTCGAGTTGGTCTTCATGAACTTGATGAGCAGGGCAGCAGTGGAATTTTATTTAATTTTCTGATATGTGGTACATTTGTGGCATCACCTTCCGAGATTCCCATCATGTCGTGATGATTCTTGTCTTGCAGTGTATTTCGTCGAGGACTAGAAGTTCCTGAGGCCCTTCTCCTAAATTCTTGACCATGGTTGCATGAAAACGGAGTGTAAAATTGGGCCCGATTGCGATTGTTCATCATGTTTCGATTGATCATGGATCGACTATTGTTAGCAGTCGATTGATTTTGCTATTGTGATTGTTGGGGGATTTTCCCTTCCAATTTTGTTGTTCACAAATTGGTTGTCCTTATTAGTTGTGAACCTCCACCGAGTTTGAAGTGGTCTTGGGATCAATGTGTTATTTCCCGCCAAAATAAATGTCACTCGCTCTCAATTCCTAAATGATCGCCAGAACAGCTGTCTGTTGACAGGGAATAATAGATTGAGAACACCAGAAAATAAAGAGATAACATGCGAAAATGAACAAAAAAAAAAAAAAAATTCACGCTTTAGGATTTTTCGATTTGACAACCTAGTCTGGACGGATGAATTAATTGGGGCTCCAAAGAGGTTTATCAGAAACCGCGAAGTCTCCAGACCCCGATAATGTATGGCGAAACCTGGTAGGTTCGGAGAAAATTGATGAAACCTCGCGGTTTCGTTCGATGGAAACGTAGTACCATACCCTGTGTAATCAAATGGGGCGCCGGTCACGATGCAATTGGTTGAAAACTCATTTCTGATTCACAAAAACTAGTTTGTAACCACTCGTATGTTGATTTGCACGGCGGGTTGCCACAACAATCTTCTAGTTGGGGAGGTTGAAAAACATCCTATTTTGTAAAATATTCCCGACTAGTCGAGAAAATATATATACATACTAGTGGACCCTGTGCCTGCTTCGCTAGGCATATCACATATAAGAATGAAAACCACTGAAAAACACACACTCTTCTTCTTCTTTTTATCTTATGTTATCTTATTTTTTTGCCTGCAATTGTTGAATAAATAAATATAACTTATAGCATAACTACAATTGAATATGATTCACGTATGAGATATTTAAAGTCAATTTCCCACAATTGCAACGCTTATCCTTGCGCCTTGTTTACTGTCATAGTAAACGCAAGAAGTATTTCAAAGTTGCAATCTTTTGAAGTCAAACAACTCCACACCCGCTTCGCTGAGCAAATTTTCAAGGAGCTGTTCCTTCTTCAAAAATACAGTTAAATTAAGAAGCTAACAATTCTTTCATTTCGTTGGGCTTTCTGAGACTTAAGAGATCGATAATTGGTTTTTAAAATATTTTACATCGAAGTAATTTAATTAAACGTTCTTTCGGGAAAATACTTTTTGTGTATGATAGTAGATGTCATTTCAATTCCAATCCGGAAAAGGATTTAACACCTCGCTTCTGGTATTGCACCTACATTATTAGAGGGTATTCGAACTGCTCATTCTTCACTAAAAATGAAACATGAAATAAATCAAAAACGTCGCGGAAGGTCAAAGTTTTGCTGCGGGTTTATTATGAGGGGAGAGCGACCATGGCTCATAAAAAATCAGTAGTCGCTGTGGAAATAACGCTAAAAGATTCACGAAATATTTCCGATGTTTTTGTTGAGGTAGAAATGGAGCCTGTTAGACCAAGATCAACTCCTGCAGATGAAATGTATGCTTACTTGAAGTCGTTTTCTGGAGACATGTGTATCTACTTTTACAACAAATTTTCGTGTTCAATTCGCATCATTTTTATCGTATTACACCATCGAAAGACAAATTGATTGACAGTGTATTTCCTAACTTAGCACAGCTTTATAAAAATCAGTGTTGGCTGAGGGAAGGAGTAATTTTGGCAGCCAAAAATAAATATAAGTATAAAATAAATAAATAAATTGCTTTCGTATAAGTCTGTTGATACTGTTACCAATGAAAAACAGTTATTGTTAATTAATCCATTGAATTTCAAAATTAATTGGATTGTCTTTGATGGTCATGGTGTCATGCTCTAATAATCTTTGAATAAAAGTGAACTCACAAAAAACTTTATAAGGCTACGACGCTTGCTTGTTGAAAAGTTACAAAACAAATCCGCAGGGGGAAGAGAGAAGCGGTTTCAACACTTGATTTCAGCGTACAATGATAATGTGAGACTAAAATGATTAACAGGGAAAGTATAAAGAAAACAAAAACAAATAAATAAATTAATTAATAAATATAACAGATGTAACAAGTGAATGAATAGAAAATAAATAAATAAATAAATAAATAAATAAATAAATAAATAAATAAATAAATAAATAAATAAATAAATAAACGAATAAATATACAAACAATTTTTATATTGCACTCATCGCGAGACTAAGTTTGAAATCAAGTCGTTGTCAGATGAAGAGCAAGAGATATTATACTGATTGCTTAGTTTTACAATTCTATCTGAGACCATTTCAATGTGAGCCATTTTATGTAGTTCCTCTGTTGAGAAAAACCAGGGAAGATTGAGTATCCTTTTGAGCAATTTGTTTTGTGCTATTTGCAGCTTGCGCAGATGGCTTCTTGCACACTTGCCCCACACAGGAGATCCGTAAAACATAATTGCTTGGAATATTGCTTTGAAGATTAATAATTTGATGGCGTCACTCAAATTCGAATTGCGGCATATGAATGGGTAGAGCACTCTTATTGTCGTATTAACCTTTCTAATAACTTCCTGAACATGAAGATTGAATGTAACTCGCTTATCTAAATATATGCCAAGATACTTTACATTCGATTTCCACTCAACTTGAGTACCGTTGATAAGGAGATTGTTGCTTGGAAGTAAGCAGGCTTTTCTTTTACGAGTAAAAAACAATTAGTACCCTTTAAATATTCCTTTTGAAATCGTTGCTACGATAAGATTATTCATAATATTATTAACTGCCAATCTTGTCCCGTTTACAATTGAGGCTGATTTATATTCAGAAAGATAATAATGGCTGCACCAACCAGCAATTGTAAACTATGAGGCGGCAGTCCGGGCAAAGCAAGGAATTCAAGAATTCCGTCAAATAATTTTGGAAAAACACTTGTAACTAATTGTGGTTTTAAATCAAAGCAACTGCAAAATTATTTCTAAAACTTGTGACATACCTACATAGATATAGATATAGAGAGTAGGTTTGGATAGAAGTCGGAAATGTGTGAAAATTGTTTTCAAGGTATGTCCTCATCCTGAGATAGTAATGGAAAATGATGGCTTTATCGTCGCTCGAGTCTTCTGAAGACATTTTACATCCGCTATATATGATGACACGAATTCGACATTTTGATTGGTGATACAATTCCTCGTGTGTGAAGTCAAGTCACAGCTGACCAGTGGTACCGAAGCAACACAATTAAATCAAAAGAGACTAATTTTTTTTAAGGTTAACTCGGTGACTCATAGTTCTTAGATTTGACTCTTTTTTCCAATAATAGAAATAAACACTATTATTTCACATTTTTCACAAAATGAATCATTTTCATAATTGCGAAAAGTGTGAAATACGCTTCATTTTATTTCCTGAACGCTTTCATTTTAAATGTTATTAATTTTATATTATTTTTTTTTTATATTTGTATATTGTGAACGTTTTCCATAAAGATAATAATAATAGTCGTGTTTTATTGAGAATCTATACTCAGCTCAGTAATAATTTTACATGCGAAACAACACAAAGAAATACTGAGTTATGACTGAGTAAAATTTACAGCTCGGTAATAATTTTACATGCGAAGCAACACAAAGAAATACTGAGTTATGACTGAGTAAAATTTACTCATAATTATCAGTATTGGTGTTCTAAATTTGGACATAGCATAACGAATCTTAATTTGTAACCCATCCTTTGTTTAATATACAAACACTTCTAGCGAATAAAACCATATTTGTACAAACCTTGGTATTTTTGTCAATTTTTTATATCAATGAAAGTAAAATCACAAACAAAAGAAAAGTGAATACAAAGTGAGTAAAGAGAGTTTTATTAAGAATCATTACTGAGCTGGGTATAGATTCTATACTATTCTATCTACCAATTAACTATTTAAAGATGACGCGGATGCGTGCCGGTAGTTATTACCAAATCCTAAAAGAATATTCAGTTGGAGTACACGTCTAAATCCCTATACAGAATCCGCCAAGTTCCATCGAAATGACTGTCATTTTGAGTGACAAGTTATGACACTACATTTATCGCTATTTAAGGCCACGCAAATTTCCGCATTGGATGCTCCCCTTTTCTTTTCCCGCTTGGGAACCTTCTGTAGACCTCGCCCTTTTGCCACGACATTATTACCCTTACTATAGGTTTCCATCTCGTGGCTCCTTACATTAAAGGCTATGCGGACGCGACGCACTTGTTGTTTATGCCGGTCGGGGTCTCTTTGCTGTCATTCCTACACTTAACTGGTCTAGAGCCCATCTTATTGACGTCAGAGTTTGCTGAGCTCTTTTCGGTCATCAAATAGATGCGAGTCGACTATCACAGTGACTACCTTAGTCCTGACACCGCGACAAGGTGGATAGTCAAGCCAGGGCCTAGGCAGGATCAATAGTGATTTTATCATACTGCTCTGTTTGTATTTGTATTTTCGATGCATTGAAAGTCTAAGAGCTTTAGTTATGCACCCATCCAACAGTCGAAACATCTCGGGACCTGTGTCCCCGCATTAAATAACACCCTTTCTTTTTGTACAGAAGGATTGAAAATGGCTTGGTTCTAAATCCACCGGCTTAGGCTGTCTATCTATGAATCTGAGGTTCAGTCGATTTCATAAATTTCGAATTTCTAAGTACAGTCGGATAGTGACTGTCGCAGACCTAAGAGAGTGCCTGTAATAGGAGCTTTCACTGTATTTATCGCGGTAGATTGTATTACATTGCCAATTAATGATTTAAACTGTTTGTCTTATCACCGAATTTCTACCAATAGGCGGCGAACTCTTGTGGGATTCAAGGGATTAACTATGTAAGAAAATAATGGCACCACTTATAGTATGTTATTATATCAATTATTCTATTACGCAAATATGAGCTCTAGCTCCTTCTAACTCTCTTTTGATCGGTAATGAGTAAGGTCAGTTCAATCTCAGTCGCAGTGGTGCATCATACATACGTTAAATAAATGTAACAAAATACTGAAAACGAGTTTTGATTTCTTTGCTCCGTGGCTGTCCTCACAACTAATTTCTGTGCGGCTTCCCTTCAGATATCTGATCTCTTACATCGCTCCTTTCATTTATTACCGCCAAGATTTTTCTTTCTCAATTTCTAAAGTCAGTGTCCTAATCGGTTGCCTGCCAGCTACTACATGTAGTCATATCCTTTCTAGCGTAATCTCTTGCAATCGTCTACCCTTGAATCCACAAGCGTACACGGTGACTGTGCTCTCCCTTATAACTTTCCTTGTCCAAATTCCCAGGTCCCCCGAAAACAACATGAAAGATCCAACAAGTCAACTCCGATACGACACGAAGACTGCAAGCACAAACAGTCGCACCACTTACTCAGTTACCTTTCCACATTTTCAGTTCATCTCCTGCTACCCACCCCATCTACTCTATTTCCGTTAATTCCATCACCTCACACCCCACCCTTCCATCCGGTGAGCTCGCACTTAAGCTCCCACTCCACGCGCCTTATTTACAAAATGCAAACTTCCTTAATTCGCAGATAATGTCCATAGCGGCGCCACTTTGCATCGACTTCCTGCGAGCGCTCTTCGTGCGCTACATGAACAAATACTGGTGCTGGGACATGGAGAAAACCTTCCCCCAGGTATGTGTGTGTTTGTCCTTTTCGCTTGCACCGGAAATGCACTCAATGCGCCCGTTTCCTCGCAGTACGGTGATTTCAAAATCGCCGAGAGCATCCTCAACCTGGTCTACAACCAGGGTCAGGTGTGGATGGGGATCTTTTTCTCGCCGGGCCTGGTGATAATCAATTTTGTCAAGCTCATGATACTGATGTACTTGAGGTCGTGGATTGTGCTGACCTGCAACGTGCCGCACGAGGTGGTCTTCAAGTAAGTTCTGGCGTCGCGACTCTGCTGGTCTGGCTTCAAGGGGAGCTCTCTCATTTCAGGGCGTCCAAGTCGAACAACTTCTACCTGTCGCTCCTGCTGACGATGCTTTTCCTGTGCGTCCTGCCGGTTGGGTACGCGATCGTTTGGTTGCGCCCGTCGTGGCACTGTGGGCCGTTCTCAGAGCACGCTCGCATCTCGGACTTCTTCACGAAAACGATCATCAACGCCTTGCCGCCGTAAGTATCCGCTTCTGTGCAACTCTGGACAGGGAGTAGCTAGCGGTTTTGTCTTTTCTTGCAGGGAACTGCACAAGCCGCTGGAGTACATGACCTCGCCGAGCACAGTGATCCCGCTGCTGCTGCTCCTCACGCTCATCATTTACTACTTGGTGTCGCTGACGGGAGCCCTGCGGGAGGCCAACCAGGACCTTCGGAATCAGCTGCAGAAGGAGCGTGAGGAGGAACGCAAGAAGATGTTCAAGTTGCCCGAGACCAAGACCAACGAGCAGGCCACCACCGCTCTGACGAACCGCTGGAGAAAGGTCTTGGAAGCCTCGTCGCCAGTCACGCCGACGGCAGCGGGACAGCAACCGCCTGACTTCGATGAGGCGTCCAAGAACCAAGCGAGGAAGGGTACGTGACGGCACCCGCCATGGGCCAGTTTATTTTCTGAGTCCTCTTTCTTTTACAGAGCTCATTGCAAGGATCATGAAGAAAGCGCTGCGCAAGGGGTCCGCCACCTCGGACGACGAGAGTTTCGTTCGCGGTCGGGATGAAGACGACACCGACACGGAGCACCACGAGTCCTTGCCCCACGACGAGGAGACCAAGGAGAAGATGTTTGGCCTGTCCAAGTTACAGAACATCCGAAGGACACGCAAGCCATCTCTAGTCGACATCGTCCAGATCGCCAAGACAGAGCAGAACAAAATGAAGGAGACCCACCCGCGAGGCCGATTCAAGGTGGACAAGGTCGAGAAAGCCGATAAGGGGGCCCGTCCCGAGAGGGCCCAGAAATCGGAAAAGACCGCAGACGGGGACAACGACCCTGAGACCAACTCGAGAGTAGTTTCCGAACGACGCATGAGCTTGCTGCGTAACCAGTCGGAGGAGTCCGACGTAGCGTCGTCCAAGCCCAAGGAACCCTCCGAAGCAGTCAGCAAATTCGCGATCGTCAACGAGAAGGTCACCGACACACTGCGCAAGCACAAGCGGAAAGCCGGGTCCCAGAACTCGGAACCCGATGTCTTCAAGTTTGATGAGAAGACCGTGGAAAGGAGCAGAGCCAAGGAGGATTCGAAGCCAAGCGAAGTCGCCAAGAAACAAGCTGAGCCATCCAAAGCCCCGGTGGAGGAGGAGAAGCCCGACGCTACCAAGCACGAGAAGCTGATGAACTTTTCCAAACAGGGACGCAAGAAAATCGGCTCGCTAATGACCCTCGTCCGGGAAGCCGTGAAGAAAGTCGAAGCCAACGCGTCGAACGGCGAGCCAGCCACCCTCAAACCGCCTCCGGCTGAACCTGACCCCGAGCCGAAGCCCGACGACAAGCAGGAGCACGCATTTGTTCCCAAGCCCGAACCCAAGCCAGCCCCACTTCCAGAAAAGAGCGACACTCCACCGCCCCCGCCGCTGCCGCCGTTAGCCACAGAAGAGGATGACCAGCCCGGACCAATTCCGCTGCCGATAAGGAGCGGATCACTGCGCTGGGTGGAGAAACCCACGCCCATTCGCCAGGACTCTCAGGCGTCCGTGTGGTCAGACAATATTCCAACGATAACCATAAGCACCACCGGCAGCGAGGAGTGCATCCTCGAGGGCGGAGCTGCGCCAGTCGATGGACAAGCGAAGGACACGAAGCCAAGCAGCAGCGACGGCTAGAATGACTTTTGAGCCGCTAAAGTATTCCGCGTACCCACTTTAGTGAAGAGATTTTTTTGGAAAGGACGTTCCCGCACGGAGCCTCCATTAATTTGCATTTTTAAGCAAGAAACAATAAATTTATTAATAGTTGCACAAGAATTGAATTTTGTCTCGTATTTGTGGTGGCACCCGGTGGGTAGTTTGTGAGATATCATGGACACTCACCGTGGGTGAATCGGTGGCGAAGTACTAGTAGTTGACGGGCAGAGGGCACCTTATTTAGTTGAGGTTACAACCAGAGGTGGATTGTGAGCAAGGGCAAAATGTGGTGTGGAACGCATTTGTTCGACTACAGTGAGGTGGAAATTGAATGGGAGTTATAAAATTATACAGTTTTCGAACTGTTGAGGATGGGAAGGGATGTGCTAAAAATGGCTGGTGGTGGCACATGGAAAGTAATATTTTTAAAGAGTTATACAGTGGATATGTGGTCGTGGTTAGTATGATTACGAGATTTCAGCACCAAAAGGCTGTTGGATTTTTCCATTTGCCTTCAAACATTAACAAATCCGCAAAAATGACCGTCCCTTACTCGCCTTATTTGGATTCATCTCCAAATCGATGTTTCTCAATTATCCGCTCCTAGAGACATCGTAAACACTGATGCTAGGTTAGCTTAGGTTGGGGAGCTGCTAGTGCATTGACTAGCACGCGTAGACCATATTGGTTCATTGTGATACAGTGAGACTACTACCACTGATTAACCACTCAAGTGACAGTGCCGTGAATTTGATTCCAACGGCAAATGATGACTGAACCTGATTTGAAAACCAGAGAAAAGCGTCTTAACTAAGTTTTCACTGGTATTCGAACCGGGAACCCCGCTAACCAGGGGCAGGCACTCTAGCAAATGCGCCATCCAGTTGTTAATCAATCACTGTTGATAAGAGAAACGTCAAAATTTAGGCTGTTTAAAAATCAAACATTATTTTTTTCCACTGAACTTTGAGGACTGTTATGGTAGAACATGATGAGTTGCTTTGTACTAAATTCTCATCCTTAATCCTTATCCTCGGCACCATGGAACATTTGAAATGATTCATTCGAATCATCTGTCTGATGTATTTAAGGCCCCACCACAATTGACTTGAGTTTTTGTTATTTTTTTATTTTTTTTTTTTATAATTCAAACTAGTTAGACGAACAATGTTTTTGTTTCTAACTTACTGGCCCTAGGCGGGCACTCTAAGCTAAACTTAATCTTAATTTATGTCTTTCGACGTAACCTAAAAGAGTGAAATGCAAATGGAAATTTAAAAAGAACAACTTACTATTAAGAAAAAATTGGAAAACTTAATGACTCGACGGTTTTTAGAAAAACTTACAAACTACCTTACATTCTACCTTAAAATAAAACTTACAAGCTAACTTAAGCTAACCTACGTATATATGCATATACACATGTGTATACCCCTATACCCATGTGTATGCGCATATATCCTTAATATACACAATGTATACATGTATCGTCGTGTATACACATATACATTCTTGTTTTTTTTTTTTTTTATATTTTGTATTTTGTATTTCTCTTTTTTTTTTTATTTTTATTTTTTTTTTTAGTGGTATTTTGGACCCCCCGTGGTATTTACTACTACCCCAAGTAAGCCCCTGAGATCAGATTGTTGACCGAGTTCATCGCTCTAGCAGTGTGACCTCGAATCAACTTCAACAGGAAATTGTCCACTCTTATCAGGTTTGCCCTGTTGTATAAGACCTCATTGGAATAGAATTTTATGTACTGGGACTCTGGAGTTCTATAAAGGCGAAGACAAGCCCTAAGGCAAGCCCTCTCGAACAACCGAATCTTTTCCATCAAGCTTGCACTCACATTGAACCACACAGGACAGCCATAGGTGAGCATTGGCCGGATGAGGACCATGTAGCTGAGAACCTTCACCCTCGCATCGAGTTGGCTGTTGTAAAACAGTCTCTTTGTAAGGGCAAAAGCGCCTCGGGCCCTGGCCAGAGCATCATCTGCATGTTTATTAAAATATAGATACTGGTCTAGCCAGATCCCGAGGTGGTTCCCCGTGTCGTCCAACGATTGAGAACTTTCGTCAATTCTTTCTCGTATCCGCCGAGGCCTGATACAAAGGAGTCCTGAAAAGAATGGCTTCCGACTTCCGGAAGTTGGTACTCAAATTCCATTCCTTCTCATGAATGAATCGGAGTCACCCTGCGTGAGGGTAGTGACTTCCTCGATCTTTTTGCCTGATCTGTACACGAGCAAGTCATCGGCATACGCAATTGCATGAGGAAGAGATCTTAAAAGATCGCTCAAGTAAATGTTGAACAGGATCGGCGAAATAACGGCACCCTGTTGGAGACCATTTTTAACCTCAAACACACCTGTGGAGGTCACGTTACCATTCTTGACGACGAAGCGTCTGCCGGTAAGCATGTTACACAGTAGATACAGCAGTGGTTTGCTAATGCCTAGCCGATTGAGCTTGTAGAAAAGACCTTCTAACCATACGGTGTCGAAGGCCTTCTCCAGGTCAATCAAGCAGGCACCCGTACATTGTTTCTGGCTCTTTTTCCATTGGATATCCGACACCAGTTTCGACGCGGCATGAATAGTGTCATGCCCCGCTTTGAAACCGAATTGGTTATCCGGAGTTATATTTTTGTCCAGTTGATCAGAACTCTATTTATCACTTTCTCGAATACCTTGCTGATATTCGGTAGGAGACTTATTGACCGGAGGTTGCATGGATTCGAAGAATCTTTTCCTCTCTTGGATATGGGTTGCACAATCGCAGTTTTCCAATGCTCCGGATAATGTGCGTTATTCAGAGCATTGTTAAACAGGATTGTGTACATATTAACCACTTCCAGTGGGAGGTGTCTTAACACAATGTTTGAGATCCCGTCGACTCCCACTGACTTTTTCTTCTTTAATGATTCGAAGACCGCTTGAAGTTCTGTCTTCGATATGAACGGGGGATGAACCCCTTCGTTCAATTGACTTGAGTAAACTTAAGAGTATGTCAAAACTGAACGAAAAGCAGCTAACAACACTAAAGTTAAATTTGAATGCTCTTGGTTGGGTCTGGCAACTTAGGGTTTTCGTAATTAGATGCGACTGATTTCGCTCTCACTTAAAGAAATATTGTTACCGACACTTAACGAAACTTAACGAAACTTGCCAAAGTGGTTATTATGATCATAGTGTAACATTTAAGTATATTCGCCTGATTGCTTGCTAACTAAGGCAATCGTGTGTGAAGTCCTTTCAGATGACTTCTGAGCATTTTTTTTCACTTCTGTCAGTGATTTCGACCAGTGAGCGGAGCTATATATTATATAAATATATAAATATGAGCGCACATTTTCAATTTCCAAACTAGCTCATCGAACAATACTCTGGCAAATGAAGTCTATCAAGCAAAACTTTTTGTGGTCGCCAGACTTTGTTTCACATTCTGCCTTAGTTGGCTTGTGTTTCCCTAAGTCCATTATGGACGAATCTTTACGTAGGCACTTTAGACCCAAGCATGTATGGTGACAAGTGAGTGATGTTATTCTCTTTTCGTATGACACGACCTTCTTGAACCGAAAATTAAATTAGAGCACTCTAGTGTTCTTGACGACTAAACTTCGAATCCATGGAAATCATGGTGACTCAATTCGATTTATGCCCTCAGTCTTCAAATACTTTTTGTTTATTAACATTGCGAGCAACATCATGCATATCCCTTGGAGGTTTAGGTGTCTTTATCTACTCTCGCTAGTCCTTCGAAAGCATTTCTAAACACCACTTGTGCACATCAACTGGAATTTAATCTTGCCGAACAGTTTATGTTACGACTTCTATAAATGAATAACGTCGTTCACACTGAACTGCAAATCGTACGATTAAGTCGGTCGACTAGAAGTCCTTTTGCTTGACAGACTTCTTTCGCGAGGTTATTGTCAAGATGGAATTGGTAGTGTCAAGATGGAACCTTGCTTTGTTCATGTATGTCATATAATTTTCATTGCTCCACGCTAATCGTCCGCTCACTGGTGGCAATTACTGACAAAAATGAAACGATTCTCAGAAGTCATTCAAAAAGTGTTCACACACGACTACAAGTCATCCGACTGAGAGAAGTACCTGCAAAAGATGAACTGCCATGCGACCGATGTAAGCGACTTGTGGTAAGAGCTTTCACACTGCGGTGGCTAGAAGATTTGGTAATTTCGGACGACTGGTCTCTCGATTTCTGGTACAGTATAGTATAACTAACGGTTCAGACAACTTTTACAATTCAAAAGCGTGTCAAAGAAAAATATTTTTAAAAGTTATAGATCAAAGCTTATGAACAAAACTTCATTACATTACACTGGACTCCCCCTAAGTCGAACTCTCCCTAAGTCAAACTCTCTCTAACTCGAACAGATTATGGTATCCGATGACAATTCGACTTAGGGGGAGGCGACTGTATATCTATGCCGTGGCGTGGTGGGTTAGGTTAGGTTAAGTTAAGGAAGTGGAATGTGATGGTAGAACATCACATGAGCCTTAGGGCTCATTGTAAATCCCTTCGTCTGTGGAGTACACATTCTGAATAAACCTATCCTGTGTCACGTGGTGGCTTGAACCACCCGTGCTTTTTACAAATCTTTTAAGATCCGATATATCCGCATTTGCTATCCGCGGTCTCTACGAAGAATCTTTGGCCCAGCAAAGCTAGGCGCCGGTTCTGGAAAGCTGGGCAGTGACAAAACAGATGTTGGATCGTTTCGGTCTCTTTCTCGCCACCGCAGCTCCGGCAGAGATCTATGGATTCCGCATTCCAATTTCGCAGCGCCGATAGAGCAGTGTCCTGTGACCACTCCGACGGGAACAACGATTGAGTCAATTCGGTCCAATGTCAGGAGCTTCTTTGTTTTGCCGTTGTTTAGCTCTGGCCACGTTGATCTTGTCATGTGACAGTCATCGCCAAAACGAGTTGGCATCTTTAAGGATGGTGTTACTTATAGATCGGAGTAGTACACTGATCGGTGGCTGCAGCGATGTGTCCGCTTCGTTGATGTCCATTTCAGACCCTTGTCTGGCCAATTCGTCCGCTCTCTTGTTCCCTGCTATTGAGCTGTGGCCCGGAACCCAGCAGAGTTTGACCTTGTGGTGACTGATGGACTGTAGTGAGTCGCAGCAATTCATAACAGCCCTTGGTCTCGTCGTACAGAATACTAGCTGCGTTTTTTTGCAAGCGTATATACGCTTAATTTAGAAGTGCACAAAAAAACGATCATCGGCGCTTAATGATTCATCATAAAATCACCGACGACATTTATGACATTTGCTAAGTAGTCAGGGGTGTAATTTTGGAAGGTGATGGTTTATCTTTGATGGTCACAATCTTCGTTTTGTGACTGTGTAGCGTGACCATCAATTTAAAAGCAAAAACACTTAATAATTATAAAATAAAAAGAAATTTCGTGAAATGAAAAGAATCGCTTACGAAGCCACAAGGAAATGTATAGCAGAGACACTCTGGGTATGCCAAAAATTGCATACTTATGGATGCCAAAAAATTGAAAAATTATCTAATACATCAACCACACCTGCAGGTGTAAGCCACATACAGTAACCTAAACAATGGATGAATGAATTCAGGAATGAACACACAGAAAATAATGATTGGACGCATTGTTTTTATCCGCGCTTATTCCTTAAGCGGCGATAGATATGATGAGTAAGTTAAGCGGATATAGGACTCGTTGTTAGTGGATCTTACATGCAAATTGAAATTTAGGCGTATATACGCTTGCAAAAAAACGCAGCTAAAGATGGTGATATCTGATGGTGGGATATCTGTTTCTTGTATGTGTTTGGCTGCTTTCTCAATTGCCAGGATCTCTGCTTGGAAGACACTGCACAAATCAGGGAGTCTGAATTATGCCTGCTTGTGCAAGGAATCCGAGTGGAATCCGGGCCCAGTACCTGTGTCCATTTTTGATCCGTCAGTCAAAAGGACAATCTCGTGGTCGGTTATAACGGTGTAGGAAAACCACACGGTGGTGGGTTTAGCAGTGGGTTAGTGCGTCGACTCCTACACAGAGGATGCTAGGTTCGTGTCCTCATTTTACCAACTTTCATAATTCACAGCAGCACCTTTTTCGAGACACTTACAATGTCACTTCCTCTCTAGAGAAAGCTTTCGGAATCGGCATAAAAGCGTAGTTCCCTTCCATCCGTGAGAGAACAATAGCACACACAACACGAGTGGTTGCTGTAGAAGGTATGGCCAGGTCCGCCTCGAACCTGATTTCCTTTGCTAGCGTATTGAGTGCTTGCTTAAAGGTGTTTGTCAGCAGTCTTGTCTTTCAAGTTGCGAGTTCAAGTCCACACAATCTGGAAAATTCTGGCTTCCAAAGTACCATACTCGCCGACTCTAAGCAGATGTAATTCTTTGAGTCTTCTGAATGCTGGGTTAGAATTTTGTTCTAGTCTAAAAATTTAAAATCCAAAATTTGCAGCGCCAACGCGTCGAAGCATTTGGCATGTTCCTTATGAATACTTACTTACTTATCAGGTTAACGACTCATGCAGGGTCCGAGCCTGAGCGGTAGCTGCTTTCCATTCTTGACGGTTCTGGGCACGCTGCTTCCAGTCATCAAAACCAAGCTGTATTCCACCCGCGATTACTTGGTTTTTTACCAGAGATTCGGTCTTCCTCTGCCGCTCGAACCAGGGGGCTTCGATTCGAAGACCCTCTTAGCTGCAGCGTTGGTGTCCATGCCCTCGATATGGCCGAGATAGTGTAGTCGCCAGATTTTTGCCTTCCGAACTACATCCACATCTTGGTTCAGCTCGTAGAGTTCGCGGTTGTCTCTTCTCCTCCATTCGCCTTCCTCGCAGACGGGACTACATATTCGACGTAGAATTTTTCTTTCGAAGGCACCAAGAATCAGCTCCGCAATTTTGCTTATCGTCCAGTTTTCCGCTCCATAAAGTAGGACTGGCAAAATAAGGGTGCTGTAGAGCATGACCTTAGTCGTTCGAGTCAGGAGTTTTGACGCCAGTTGTTTTGACAAACCGAAGTAACACCGGTTGCTAAAGGCGGTTCTACGTCGGTGATATCGTTTGTGGAGTTTACGTTTGCCCCGAGATAGACAAATTCCTTTAGTACCTCGAGATTGTAGCTGTCAATTGTGATATTTTGTCCTAGGTGGTGTTTGGTGTGACGGATCGTTTTTTGGTCGACAGCATATACTTAGTTTTATTCTCGTTGACATTATGACCAGCTCGCTTCGCCTCTTCTTCAATTGCCGTAAATGCTTCCACTACGCTCGACGATGTCGATGTCGTCTGCATATCCCAACAGTTGGACTGACTTGTAGAAGATAGTGCCTTCCGTGTTTACAGCAGTTTTTTGAAGAAAACACACGACAGCGCATATCCTTGCCGAAATCGGCTGCAGGTTTCAACCGGCTCGTAAGTCCTTAAGCCGAACTGCACGGTGCATCGCGTGTTTGTTGGCGCAGTGCCACACAACCGGATCAGTTTTCCCGAGATCCTGAATTCGTCCATTGCATCAAATAACTCCTTGCGATGAATGCTGTCGTATGCGGCTTTAAAATCGATAAAAAGGTGGTGCGTATCGATTTGAAACTCGCTGGTCTTTTCCATGAATACACTGCCTAAAAGAAGTAACAACTTCTCAGAGCTATTTCCATCCCTCCATCTAGCTACACAACGGCATGAATATAGCCGGAGTGTCCCATGACATCATTCAATTCAAGTATTAGAGTAACAGGTAGATGTGATGATTATGGATACAGTTGGATTAGAAACGTCGTTTTCAAGCAATACCTGGCTCCCCATCGGTCACTAGCATGACAAGTAAGAAGTGAATAATGTTCTCATTGGATTTTTTGGAAAAAAGCTACAAGCATTCCATTTCCTTCTAAATACCTATGTTCATCGGCATGTGGACTCTCCTTAAAAAAGGTCCGAAGGCTCGATTACTCCACACTCGACAGCAACAACATGTTAACATGTTGAAAGTGTTTCCCTGCATGAATACGTTCTGTTTCCTCCGTGGTATCAACTTCGATTGGCCTTCGGGAAGCTGATCCACTGCCACTTCCGCCTGGTGACGCTATCTAGTTCTTGACCCATTTTCGCTTAGGATTTGTTGTGGCAGAATGTTTTTCACCTCGGATTGAATGGACTATTCTGCTCCCCAAGGAACCTAGCATCTCTTACCTGATCTTCCAAGTTTCCCACGTTTCAGAATCGTACATGAGTCATATCCCACAACCCGAGTCAACGCAAGCGGAACCATAAATCACTCCAAGCGACCACTCAAAGGGGCCACCAACATCTTCATCCGCCTTCGATAAGCTTCGATAAACTTCTGTGCCATCTAGCAGAACTGGGTTGATAAGGGAGTCCACTAAATACTAGTTTTCTCGGTCACTCTTATTGGGGGAGCTGTTGATGTTCGTTTTAAATGCCGCCTCGACTGTAAGAAACCACGATTGACTTGTGTGCTGTTTCGTTTTCTGCTGTTATGAAGTTAGAGTAAGGCATTAGGAAAAATTCGAAGTAGACGGTAAACATTTTTGATTTTACCGATGCCGTGGCTAGGGATGCACATAGGCATTGCTGATCTTTATCTAAGAAAGAGGCGCAAGATGAACAAAGTGGTCCGTACGCGAGCTTGGACAAATCCAGAGATGTCCAGCATTAATGAAGACATGCTGGGGCAATGTGTGTATACAAAGATTGAATACAGAACGACTCAATTGACTGAAACAGACTTTTACTTAAGGACAGTGGGGCTGTTTGCTGTGCGGCTGATCGGGCTCTCATTAATATCTAAGGAGAATGCGACGTTGCTTCAAATATTCGAGCGCTTAAAACAAACCATGCAGTTCCCTTTAACAATCTTTGCAGAGGATAATAATCAACGGCAGCAGACAAATCATATGCGTGGGTTAGGAGAGACACTTTTTAATTTGACATTGGCACGATGTATCACATTGGCACGATGTATCTAATGCTATAATATGGATGGCGCTACAGAGCTTATAAGGCCACGACCTAGCTACTCAGCAACCACTCGTGTTGTACGTGCTATTGTTCTCTCACGAATGGAAAGGGACCTACACTTTTATGCGGACTCTGAACAGCTAAATTAAGAAGCTTTTTCTATATAGTCGTTACTCATTGTCTGACTGACTCGGAAGAGGTGACATAAAAATAATTGTTGGTCGCACCGGGAATCGAACCCACCAGGCAGCGGTTTGCGTAGGAGTAAGCACACATACCCACAACGTCACTGCCGCCATAATCTGTGTTCTACTTAAGCAGCACTGTACATCAAGTATTCACTTATAACTAGCACAGGATATATGTTTACAATAAGATTTTAGGAAATAAAAAGATAAAGAAAACAAGTAAGCTAGGTGTAGGAAGATAACAATACAATTAAAAATTATGAAAAAAAAAACTAGGAAGAATAAATTAACAATTTGGATTTCGGAATGCACACAGCACTTCACACCAAGTAATACGAATTGTTAATTATGTCAAAGAACAACGAGCTCAAGGCAAGTCTACAGGTATGATTCTGCTCGACATAGAAAAAGCCTTCGATTCTGTGTGGCACGATGGTCTTGTATTTAAAATGATTCGCCTCAATTTCCCATATTATCTTTGTAAATTAGTCCAAAGTTTCCTTAGTAATCGTTCATTTAGTGTATCCGTTAATAATGTGCTTTCGGCAATCAAATACTTCCATGCTGGGGTTCCGCAGGGTTCTGTTCTTAGTCCTGTCTTGTATTCTGTATTTACTTCGGATATTCACAATCTCCCGTTTTGCGAAATTGCTACTTACGCGGATGACACAGCTGTTTTTACATCCCATAAATTTTCTCTCGTTCTTGAGATGAATCTATCCTATGGGCTGGAAATTCTGAGTATCTACCTTGCTAAGTGGAAAATTAAGTTGATTAAGGAAAAAATTCAAGCCATCTTTTTCACAAGAAAAAGGAAAGCTTGCTATATTCCCTCCAACCCTTTGCGGGTGGATAATGTGTCAATCGGGTGGAGCTCTCGCGTAAAGTACCTGGGAATCCATCTGGACTCAAAACTATTATTTAACCAACACACAAAAGAAACATTAAACAAAATTAATATAAGTACAAGACTACTATATCCACTCATAAACAGAAAATCTCTATTATCACTAGAAAACAAAATAATAATTTATAAAGTAATATTTCAAGTAATAATTTTATATGGGTGTCCGGTCTGGGGTAACTGTGCGAAATGTCACATAGCAAAGTTACAAATTGCACAGAACAAACTTTTAAAAATGATGCTAAGTCTCCCGTGGCATTACTCTACAAAATCCTTGCATAGAAGAGCGAATGTTGAATTGATCTCTGATAGGATAAACACACTTAACGAAAAATTTGTAAGTCGCTGCAACTGCTCCGAAAACCCTTTAATAAGAAATTTATTTTCTTAGACATTGATCTGTAATACTTCCAAGCAATTCCAAGAAACTTTGGTAACAAACATTCGTTTGTACTTATTTATTGTTCGTATAGGCACATACATGTACATTTTTGTTTATTTAGTATTTATTTATTTATTTACTTATTTATTTATTTATTATATTTATTTATTTATTTATTTTTTTTATCTATTTATTTATCTATTTATTTCTTTACTTATTTATTTCTTTATTTATTTATTCATGAATCTATGTGCTTATTTATTAAATTTTTATACTTACTGTAAGGCATTAAACAAATTTATTTCTTGTCATATTTAAAATCATAAATATACATTTTTTATTTACTAACTTAAATGAGATTTTTTTTATTAATCTATTTTTTCCTCAAATGGTAATTTGTACATTCATTATATCTTTTGAAACAAATATAATCATGAATTCAGTAGAAAGATGCAATAAGGTATCAAATCTCTGTGTAAGATAATGTGCGGTAACTCAGACCATGTACATTTTAAAAGAATCTGAATAAATAAATAAAATAAATTAACAATTAAAAACAAAAAACTAAAAAAAAGAAAATTAAAAGTTATCTCAAGACGGGTAACTAAAAGACTAAGAGACACTAAGAAACCTTCTGTGTTCAATTTCAGATTGGGTAGTGCATTCCAGACTTTGACAATATAAATGAAAAATTGCCTACTAGAGGTTAGACATCTTTGGTCCTCTTTGCGTTGATGGTTATTGGAGAAGAAGATTTAACCACGAACTGTACAGCGGCACGAGCCTAGTGCGTCTACGGATTCAACTCCTAAGATGGCTGGGCCATGTAGAGCGCATGGACAACACTGCTCCAGCCCAAAGAGTCTTCGACTCCGAACCAGTGGGACAACGCAATAGAGCACGCCCACGGAACCGATGGCGCACCCAGGTGGAGAAGGACCTCAATCAACTTGGTGTGCGCAGTTGGAGACAGCTGGCAAAAGATCGTGCCGGCTGGAGAGGCTTACTGGTTGAGGCCCAGGTCCACCCCGGACTGTAGCGCCACCTGAAGAAGAAGAAGAGTTTAGACATGTGTATGTAGGCGGTAGTAACACGATATAACGATTAGATTCATATCTAGGCTCTCTCTTGTGAATCATTGTGAATAGGAACATCGATATTTAAGGAAAGCGTCCAAGCTGCATCCAAGTAGCTACGACGATTGAAGACGTAACGCGCAATGGAATTGAAAGCGGCATTGAGTTTATGAAGCGATCAGGTGTCAGCATTGGCAAAGATCTCGCAGTCATAAGAAATAATTGGCATAATTAATGATTTTGCTAACTTTAACTTCACATCTTATTTTTTATGTAATATATATCTTTGAGGTAATGGAGTTAATTTGCATATCCCATGTTAGTTTCTTGTTGAATATTATTCCAAGATTTTTCGCATGGGTGACGTATTCAACTTGTGAAGAGTTTAAGAGAATGGAAGTGAAGTGCGGTTTATGCTTGGAAATTGGGATGGCTTTGGTCTTATCGGGATTAAGCTTGAGACCATTTCGCGTTGACCACTCTGTAATAGAACAAAGATCAGTGTTTAATTTAACGATAGCATATTTTATCATTCCAATAGGGCATTTGATACAAATTTGTACATTGTCTATGTATGCCATATAAAGCTGAGAGTGGGAAACAACAGAAGATAAATCATAATTAAACAGAGAAAACAACAAAGGGCCAAGAATAGATGTTATTCCTGCAGCAGCGCCTCAAATATTGATCACGATCATTCCCAAAGTTTTTGGCTGGCGTATTTGCGTAAGCTAAGGACGACACGTAGTCCCAGAAAAATAATCGTGTGGTGTGAAGTGGGATGATAGCGGTGAACGAGGGTAACACGAAGTTTATGCCGTCATCGAGAAAGGACGCACAACATCGACGACTCGGTCGGAACCTCGCCATAGGCAGCTACACCTTCGAGGTAGTGAAAGACTTCGTCTACCTCGGGTCCCAAGTAAACATTACGAACAAAATGAGTTTAGAGATTAAACGCAGAATAACTCTTGCCAACCGCTGTTACTTTGGGCTCAAGAGGCAATTGACCAAACATCTCTCGAGAGACCAAGTTGACGTTATATAAGACCTTGATCATCCCAGTCCTGCTGTACGGCTCGAAAGCATTGATAATATCTAAAGCGGATGATGAAGTCCTTTGTCTCTACGAGAGAAAAGTTCTGCATGCGATCTTTGTTCCTGTTTGCGTTGACGGTTTTGAGACAAGAAGATTCAACCATGGGCTGTATTGCAACATGAGCATGAACCAGGTATCTACGGATTCAACACCCAAGATATCTGTGACTCGGAAACTGTGGAACAATGCCCATGGAACTAATGGCCCACACAAGTGGTGAAGGACTTCAGGAATTGGCGTTCAAAATTGGAGGCAGCTGAGTATAGATCGTGCCAGCTGGAGAGCCTTGTTGGTTGAAGCCCAGGTACCCCTTACTGTAGCGCCTCTACAAAGAGAAGAAGAAAAGCATTTCAGGCGTTTCAATTTTTGTATGGCATTGAGCTATGTCTTAATGGAACACAGCTCATACAATCATATCGATTTTGTCCAGCTCTGATCAAGAAGTTCGATAAGAGTACATCGATCTGATGCTGCTGAGCTGCTGAAGATGTTTAGTTTGGATCTGGGTCTACGGTCAACATTTCCAGCCGGCTTCAATTCGTTTGTCAGAGTAATCTTATGCGGATCAAATGCAACCGCAAGATAAGCCAGCAGTTTCATCGCCGAATAGACGTCTGAGACTTGTTTTCAATCTCTAAGCTTAAACTTATCCAAGGTGCGACGAATTGCCTGTGTACTGAGCCCATAGTGAGGACCGACCTCATGACAAAATACACGTTGCGTATTTATAACTGAGCCGGAAATCCAATACTTCTTACTAATTGCCGGACTTTCGGGAAGCATGAAGCGATGCATGATAAACTCTCAAACTATACTAAATATTCAGACAGCTGGGTATCACTGCTACTGGTACAATTCCTTAAACAAAACAATTGAAAAAACTATCATTGCTACCTAGTCACCCTTTAATGAAGTGCAAATTGCTCGCAACTGAATCTTCAAGTCATTCGTAACAAAAGGAGATATTAAACGTGAATAGGACATCACTCTTGAAGATCATTAATGAACACCCACAATAGCAACGGACCGAGAATGGAACCTTGAGGTACACGACTGTGAATATCACAAAATAATGGCCGTTGTGAATTACATGATACTGCCTTCATCGAGACTGTAATTCACTCTGGAAGATCTTTAATGAACACGAGAATAGTAACGGACCGAGAACAGAACCGTGAGGTACTTCACTGTGACACTTCACAAAGAGATGACCGTCTTTAATTACATAATACTCCTTTCAACGAGAATGTAATTCAACTGGATACAACTTTCAAACCCTTCCTGAGGGCTGAATATTAGCCCTTGTGATGTTAATACATTGTAACCATTTGTCCTTGACGATGCCTAGCAATGACAAGGAGCGTCGGTTGATCGTTCTGTGTGCCTCCTTGTCTTCTGAAATGTGAAATGAAATACATCTGCCGTCGAAGAACTTCACACTTCACACATGGGAAAGCAGATTCCCATTTCTGATTGAGCAATTTTCAGAGCATCTCACTTTGGCGCCGGTTTCAATTTAATTAGTTTGTGTTATCTGGAATCTCTAGCAGACATTAGAAATCATCGTCAAGGGCGTTTGCGTCCTCGCATCCACTTTGCATTCCCGAGTCGAATCCAGCGCGGAGAAGGCCTTCAACTTGACAATTATCCAATTAAATTCAAACGGTCTCCCTCCCGGTTTGAGGAGTCGTTCTTCTGAATTGAAATGCTCTGCAGGGCTGTTGTCGGCGCGGCGTAAGTCACATACGTGCATACGTGACGGAATGCGAATGACAACCTCCTTGCCAGCGGACTGTGGGTGGAACTATCTAATTGCATCGCAGCCTTGGTGTTCATTCCCTAATCTCGCATTCGGATGTAATGCGAAACACAATTCAGCTTCAATTGGCGTGATTCTCCGCTAATTTCTCATGACTTTGGTAGTGACACAAGCTAAACCCTCACACGAGTAATGTATGCACGACACGACTTCCAATTGCAGATAAGCCGTCGTGGTTATGATCTCAGCGTGTACACTGTACAGACACAGATAATTCGGTCAGCATTCCTTGTGGCAGCTCGTTGTTCGCGTTGAATAGTTTGTGGCTAGAAAACGACGGTTTTCAGTGCTCCGAGCATAGAATCTCTGGCACAATGAACTCTTATCAGTCGATGCTTATGCTGCCGCCGCGATAACCTTTCGCGCACAATCTCGGCGTTTGTCGTTCCTGGTTCCGAAGGAGGCTTAAAAATAGTTTTATTTTTGGACCCAGCGTTTTCTAATCACGCCCGAGAAGGCGTTCTGGGTTTTGCCAACCACGATCGCACACCTTACGTGACCGGGCAACCGAAATGAGACGGGAGATGGCTTTGTTCAATGGAATTGCAACGATCGTGTGGTATACCTGTGTATACCTGTGTACCACAAGCATGCACGCACACACCCGAGTCTTCGTCGCGGTTTTGTTTACTAAACGTTTATAGTCAAACTGAGAGATTTTAGTCGTGCACACAATGGCATCGGATGCGATGGTGAAGGCGGTGGAAAGAGAGGGCGCGCCGGCTGCGGGGGAAGCAGAGACCACTTCACCGATTCTTGTCACTCTCTTTCTTTTGCTCTCTTTCGCAGCGAATTGAGTTGCAGTTGTATGGGTGTGTAGCGAGTGAGTATCTGAGATCATAAAACTCCCGCGAACCGGAATTCGCCTCTGGAATCAACGCCAAAGAAACGAAAGAGATAGCGCTTACCAAGTGGCTGAAACTTATCTTTTAAATGTTGCCGCAGGGTTGCCAAGGCGTGGGAATGAATTGAAGCGTGTGTGTAGAATCTTGCCTTGAATATTTGATATGTAATGTAGAAATGTCTAAAAATATAATGGGCGTACTTAATAAACGTGGTAATCATGCATTTCTAATCGACGTGACGGATGTGATTGCCAAGTTTCAAGCCTCATATTATTAAAAAAAAATGTCATTGTCGTCAGCGTCAGTTGAAAAAAGGTTTTGGAAAGAAGAAGCTGTTTTATTATACTTGCCTCACAGCATTTTTGAAGTACCACGTATCACCTCTGTTGTCCAGCTTATCACTTGGTTTCCAGAAGACCTTGTAGAGTCTGTAGAGCACGGATTATTTGTTTGAATAAATCGAAGTGACAATGATTGCAGTGGCGATTCTTCATCATCTGTAAGGATCTCTGAGAAAGACGAACTTCTTAAATAAGTCAGGTTAGGTTCCAACATGAAGTTAGTGAGTTGCCTCAGTCTGAGTATTTTCAAAGCAAAGTTTTGAGGTTCCTTCGATGGTAGTTAGGGACACGGCAAGCTAAATGTTAACATTGACAATAATTTGAGACAGTTCTAATAATTAAAAAAATAAAAATATTCTTATTTGTCTTGTGATGCAAGTCGGTTTGGCACTTCATCAAAGACAGAAGGGGCAGGTTTCTTTCATATGTCATGAGGTGCAACCAAAATAGTTTCGATGATTTTTCGAACTTTTTATTTTTGCTAATATCTAGGACAGGTCATGATCTCATTTTTGATCAAACATAATACAGTAAAAGCTCGTTAATTCGTAATTGTTGAGGGGAAGGACAGTCCGAATAAACGAATTTTCCGAATTAATGTGAAAGTTTTCTATGCACTAAGCCGCGTTTCTATTAATGGAAAAATGCAAGAAATTAAAACGAAAAAATATTTTCTTAACACAAAAGATTACAAGTAATAAATAATAAATAAATTGGGGATAGGGAATACAATTTTTTTATTGTTTTTTTTTCTTAGACGTCTAAATGTGTATTTGCCGGGGCTTCAATAATCGACATTTTGATGATTTGTTCCTAATTATAAATATTCGTTACCTCATAGCAATCAATCTTTACGTTATTTGTTTATTTTTATTTTTGATTTGCACACCGTCTCTCATTTATTCGGAAAAATCTCTTTGAATCGGACAATTTTTTATTTTATTTTTTAATGAAGGTTTTCGGTAGCTGTTCCTCCTAAAATCCTAAATAATTTATTAATCTATTTTCTTACATTTTATAATAAATTTTCAGCAGTAAGTTAGTGTAAACCGTTTCTCCGTAAATTATGCAATGTGGTTTTAAGAAAAATTTACTTTTTTAGCTACAATAAAGAATCAACCTAATTTATTTTTTTTTTTCTTATTTTATTATGGCATGAATTTTACAATTAATTATGTACAATATTTAATTAGAGACATTTGATTTATATTTAATGTCACATCAACAGAACAATACAATTTGTCAATCAGTATACAAATTTTATAGTTTTAATGATGATGAAGGAAAAGCCACTAAAAACCTTCATTAAACAAAATTAATTTTTTTAAGAATTTCGAATTAAAGATTTTTCGCTGTACACTTCTGGTCCTCAGAACGTTCGTAAAATAAAGATCATCGGGGTTCGAGCCTGGCGTTTCTTGTTTAAAGACTACCAAAATTTAGAAATAAGATTGAATACATTATTTCCGTCTATATAAATAGCCAAGAAAAAAGACAAAGGAGAAAGCCAACGGGGAGCTTCGATAGGAATGTTGCGCTGCTCCATTAATATGCCCAATGTTTAAGGTCTGGCTACATTAGAACTTTTTATGATTGGGAACACAGATTCTTGGTCTGTTTGCTAAGCAGGGAAAACACGGAATACAATTTGGCTGAATGCTAGGACCCTACTACATCTTTCGACACAAGCAATATAATCTACTGACAGTGTCCAAAATATTGCGTCGTGCTACATTTCTAAAAAAAATTAGAAATATAATAGGATCAAAATGTAAATGTTAAACGTATGTAAACCGCAGATTTTACGGAAATGTCAGACAAATTTTACGCTAGATCTGCGATCAACTGACACTTAGGGTCATGTCCACGTCTTACTGTAGCCCTAGTGAAAGAACGAACATGTTGCTTATTTTCCCATTCGTACAAATTAATGCCTGAAGCACAATAGTGCGTTTGTGCTGGCGTTGGCTTTCAACGCACAAAATTCAATGGCTATGTACAAAATATAGCATTGGCCTGCGTTAGTGAAAAATGAGAGAGATGAGAGGATAGTAATAAAACGTAAAGCGTAAGCCCATCGCACGTCATTATTGAACATGTTGGATATTTGTTGACAGAGACGTGCGCTGTGAGGGAGATTTTCTCCAAAATTGATGGTTTTCTTCCAAATTGAGAGTATTTTGTGTCAACTGTCATTTGAGAAAAGAAAACAGCTGATTGAAAATAATTTAACGACAAACGTCATTTCAAATGAGAAAACTTTTTATCCAGTAGATGAGAGAGGGAACAGCTGATAAATTAAGTATTTCTTTCAACGTAGTGCGTCATCGCACTCTCTCCGTAACATGAAGTCGGGTGGCGCAATGCACTATTGTGTTTCAGATTTTGTGTAAAAATTATTTCTTTTTTCCGTGTGTAGATGGAAATCTTCGACAAGACTCTATGGCGAACGTTCGCACATAGAAGTGTGAGATTTTTACTCACTAAAACCACCTTCCTGAATTTTTTAAAACTACAACCAAGTGAAACACTTTACCAGTATTTTGCATTTCATAATTTAGGTACTGGTCGGCAAGTTACTCTCCAATGAAGGTTTCTGCTAACATTACAACCATCTAGACTATCGCACGAGATCAAGGGGTCGAATCCTTTGAAGTCGGCGCAAGGCATTAGTTTCCTCAAGGATCGGGTGAACTGCAGTGTTTGTGTTTATAAGCGAAGTTCTTAACTTCATCTTGGAGTGGTAATATTCCAAGATCTCTGTGGATATCGTCGTTTCTGACGATGGTGTAAAATGACATCTGAGAAAAGAAAACAGCTGTTACATCGAGTTGTCACTTCAACGCACGTGTTGACGCACTAGCTAAGTCGGCTGTAACAACGCATTATTGTACTTCTCTTTTTCTCTGAGTGTCTTAAAACCAAAAATGATAAACATCACCTTTGAGGCGAAACAATGTTATGTTCATACCATTGGTTAAATTATGTGGTTTTCCAAATATTTTTATAATATTTTTTAATATATTTTATAACGAATTACAATTTTCACGTATTAAACATTTTTTGTTCATTCTTGCAATCTAACATACATGCGTTTTTCTTTCTGTTTTAATATTTTTGTTGCTTTCTAACGGTGAAATGTGGGTTTTTATAAAATTAGCCTCAGAGGCGAAGTTTACCAATAAAGAGTTAAAAACACGTTTAACATTCTAACTCTAGAAAGCCTCTCATTGGGAAGATTATGTTGATGATTACAATTTGCTGGAATCGTCTGGTCTTATCAATTTTATTCATAAAAGCTAAGTAAACATTAGAAAGTGGCTTTTAGAAGCCAAGCCGATAGCGTCAGAGCTCGGTCAACGTCAAACGAAGGCTTCAGGGGGGAAATATGTTCTGCCCACCAATTAAGGGCACACTGGACTATAATTGTTGGCCTCACTGAGCACGCCATATGCCTAGTTTAGAGATAATCGGAATAATGCAAACTGCACATGAGCGATGTATGATGACCGTTACATTTTTGAATCTTACATAATCTAGAAATAATGTCTTCCTTCTTTGGCTGGCACAATAGTCCGATGTGGATATGGCCCTAGCTTCTACAACAATTACTTGTTACACGTACTTTAAACCGTATCCGTTTGCCCAAATTTTACGCCATAGTTCTAATCTCAAAGGTGTCTCTCTCTTTCTCTCTCTCTTCTCCCTGATATCGAAACTAAAACCATCGGTCTCTATGAGTCGGCGCACTTCCTAGTTGGCAATGACCGCTCATTCGAACCAAGTTCACTTTTATTTCTAAATCAACTCGAGATTAATTGGTAACATAGTATCGAATTAGAACGTCGGTCGATTGGAGCACATGTTTGAAGATCAAAAATAATTCATTTTTGACGTTCATAGAATGGTGAACTTGACTTTGTCAATTTGTGCTCGAGGTAGCATCTGCTCATCGGACATTTCCTACTCGACTCTATTTTGATTGGAATTTGATGCCGATTTCATGATCCTCTCATTTACTTATTACTTATGTCTGTTTTAAGAAGATACTCAATCAAGTTTCTTAAGTTTTCAAAAAGTTTGCTGGATTGACAAACATCAGCAAACTGAAGCTTATTAGGTGCCAAAGAAACTTTCAAAAACACGTTTACCGCAAGACCACGTTTCCGTTTCAGCATCCGTAGCAGTATGGCAACCCTACTCACCGCTCGCTGATTATGTGAACCCATCCGACTGACTGAAACTTCGCTCTGCCATACCCATACAGGCCTAGGAAAGCAAAACATAAAAGAATCTCAAAAAAGAAGAAAGAACGAACAAGAAATAATTATCGCCGGACCTCCATTCGGTACGAAGTATCTTCTCATGTACAGTCCGTATTGATCGCGCGACGGCAACGGCGGTGGTTGCACTTGTGACTTGTTGTGTCTTGGTTGGTACAATCTCTCAACTCTCTGGCCGAGTCTGGAACTCGCTGAGAAGTGAATAAAAATCTTTTATTTTGTCTGTTCATAAGTCTCCCCTTCTCGGAATAACTCCATCAAATGGATAACGATCGCGCGCTTGTGCTTCAACTACTCTCGGTCATCTGCGGGTGATGGTTTATCTGTGCGAACAATCTAATAAGGGACTATCTTCTGCACATTTGTGGATTAAAAATACACACGCTCCATGCATTTTCCGAGAAGGAAAATCAATAACCTCGAAAAAAGGGAAAGAGGAAAAAAAACGAAGAATTTGAGAAAAGTGAAAAAGTGTATCTCTAAAGCCGAAACGATCGTTGTGTGTCGTCACTGAGAGTGCATCGACGTGTTGCATGTGACTGCCGAGTGTGTGCATGTGTGTGTGTTTGCGTCAGTGTGTGTGTTGCGAGTGAGTGTGGCTGTGTCGGTCGGTTCCCCAGTGCAACATATGGAAATCACGTTTTATTTTTGTTATTTTTCTACCCTACTCTTGAAACCGTGTCTAATCTGCATCAAAGTGAAATCCTTTGAATGGTACATTTGGTGTGAGGTCTTGTCACAGCAACAGTAATCGGAAATACATCGCCACAACGAGCGCCCATACAGGAAGGAGGGCAAAAGTTTATCTCGTCGACTAAGGAAACTAATTTGATTTTTTGTTGTTGGTGTTCTTGTTTTTCGTTCGTCTTGCAGTGTTCTTGTGATTTACAGCGGATGTGTCCCTATTCCAAGAATTTCTCATATCAGCACAGAGAAAGAGGAAAACAAAATTCACTTCGATAGACAGACAAAAGCAGCGATCGCAACGCGGGCGGGGCGCGGCTGTTGCTCGCTTGGGGGGGAGGTAGACCTGCCTGCGTTGGATTTTGTCGGTCTCGGAATTCGTCTGTGAACCGTAATTGCACTCGACGATCTGTCGGTTGTTTTGGGGGGCCTTGGGGGCGGAGGACGACCGCGGAGATACACATGACAACGCTCGTTTCTGGTTTTGGAAAATTCGTCTCGTCTCGTCTTGCGGGAGTGCGATTTCCTCCTCGATCGTCCATCGATCGAGCTGAAGATCACTTGCGACTGTTTGTTTATGATTTCAGTTCTATTTATATCGGCCCACTCGGAGGAACTATAGACAGTACATAATGTACGCGTACTGGTCGTAATTGAGTTGAGGAACAGCACGCAATACACAGTACACAGTCTACGCATCCGATGGGGCGGCATATTTGCTTTTCTGTTTAAACTTCAGCCGGCTATGTTTATTTTATGTGTGTGCTTTGTCAAAAAGTGATTTGGCAACGCACTCACGTCTGTGGCTATCCCTGTGGGTTAGATTTGCGTGCGCTGAGATCACTCCGGCAGACACACACATTGGTTTGACCAAACCACACGCCGAATATCTCCTCAGTCGTTCTTTGTCGCTGTCTAACTTGTTTCGTATCCCATCATCTGCTTGCAGGCAATTGGGTCTGCGCAACTGCACCGTGCAGCTCTTGACAAAGTGTTCATTCTCAGAACGTCAACAATTATGACGGATTAACCAGAAAGTGTTCAAACAAAAAACAAAATCAAAAAATCGACAAATACGTGAAAATTAGTTTAATTTCCTTTTACCTCGCGTAAAGAAAATCCGACAACAACAAAAAAAAAATAAAAGAAATAAAATGAAAAGAATCAAGTGGACCACAAGGAACCTTGTGTCCTGCATACTGCTAGTGTCCGTGATAGTGCACAATGTCCCGTCGAACAGTGCCCACGAGGAGACGACATTCATGCCAGCGTTGGAATGCTACGATCCCTACGGCCGACCTCAGGTGAGTTGCCACTCGAGCTTAGAATAAACAAATATTGACTATTGGATTGATATACCTATTCGGCGTGCGGACTTTGCGTGTAAATATTGGCTGTTTGAGATTCAAGCGGTATTTGCGGTGCTTACCACTTATGATCTCATCCAGATTTCATTGCTCAATCGCTGGGGTGTGAGCTGGGTGCTGACTTAATTTTTGTGTTGGGGGGAGGGCCGAGCGGGAGCTTAATTGAGTTGCATATTCGGGGAGGTTATGTCATGGATTAATTAAGGAATGACTGCGAGACCGGAGAAGTGGCGGAAGCTTGAAACTCGAGTGGAGTGCAGACCACATTGAGTTGTAGCCCATATGGGCGAATGGATTATTTTTGTTCCGATGCTGTCTGGGTAGTGATAGACATATGCATATGCATATGCATTCGTTTGTGGAATGGCTTCAGGTTATATTTGTAGGCGATCGTGACTTCACAGAGCATGGGCTTAGTCGATGAATATTTTCTTCTGCTAGTACCAGAGTACGAAACGTATGCCTTTGGTCAAAAACTGTGCGTGAATTTGATACAAACTTTGGCAAGCAGCATCCTTTTAAATCGAATTATACATGGAATTATACATTAGCTTTAATTTGGCACGGCGACTATATCATTGAGCGCTATATTCATTTCTGGAGAGTAGTTAAAAAAACGCAAAATTAATCTTAAATTAGAGTTAATTTTGACCATTTTAAAACATACAAAACGCATTGCAGTACATTAATATATATAAATATATATAATAGTCCGAGGTGAACCTGGGCCTAGCTTCCCAGCAACCACTCGTGTTGCGCGTGGAAGGGACCTACAGTTTAATGCCGACTCCGAACGGCGAAGTTGAGAAGCTTTTTCTAGACAGGAAATACTCTTTGAGCATTGTCAGTGACTCGAAAGAGGTGGAGACGTGAATTATGAAAGGTGGTAAATTCGGGTATCGAACCTGACACGCTCTGCGTAAGAGTCGACGCACTTACCTACTACGCCACGGCGACCAAAGCTCATTAATAAATATCAAAAATAGAATGTGTTCAAAGTTTTGGTTATTTTTTAGAGGAAATAGAAATTTAACCATCCAACACCTTATTTTTTGGATTCGATTCAAATAATTTTTTTTCATAAAAAAAAAATTGAATTTTGTTCCTTTGTCTTTTAAGAATAGGTCAACATCGTAAATCCGCCTTGAGGCTGCCTTGGGTTGTTAAGGGACAAAAGACATACGACAGTGTGGAATTTGAAAATTTTTCAATTTTCTATTATTTTTCACATCGAATTATAAAAACATTTAATTTTTGTTATTTCGTTCGAAAATCTTGTCCGCAAAATATGGTCTTTTCGACTAATTTAGCTTGGAAACAAAACGCATTACATCCATGAAATAAATTGCAGTGGTGTTTAATCTAGAGCTAGAGCCTTTAAAATAACAAAAAAAATGTGATCGTTACCTCAAAACACTTGCAAACGGGTGGGCATTAGAGAGTTAATTTATTTAACACGTAATTTTATGGTATTAATCTTTGAATATGGTCAAGTGACCATGCCGACTTGAGCAGTAACTTTTCTGGAAGTAAAGATTTTAGGGCAATGGCTTTATTTTAAACCATGTTTTTAAAAATAAATTTGAACAATTTGTAAACGTTACCCCGGCCTGAATCAAATAATGACAGAAAACAATTTTGGCAATTTGAAATAGTCCCCTTTTAACAAACTTCTTTCAATCAGCCCCTTCTTTAATTAAAGCTATATTTTATTCTGTGAAAGTTTATTTCTGTGAAAGTCTGATTTATTCGAAAATTCAAGGCATTCTAATTCTTCCTTCTCGGATTTAAAAAATACTATGAATTGCCGGATTAAGATAGAAAAAAATAAGTGTTGAGGCCGAATTCGGAACACATTTTGCTTTAGTTGAGTCCTTGGGTTCAAAAAGTCAAAAAGAGTGGATCGACTATAGCTCTAGTTAGTTGCATGGATGGCTGACTCATTTTTCGGTACATTCACTTGAAAAGTTAAAATTCAATACTGGATGGGGCAGTTGGTTAAGTGTCTGTCCCTGGTTAGGGGGGTCTCCGTTTCGAATCCCAGTGAAAGCAAAATTAAACCGCTTTTATCTTATTTTCAAATCTGGTCCAGTCACCATTTCCCGTTGTTATCAAATAAACGGCACTATCACTGGAGTGGTCAATCAGTGTTAGTATTTTGACTTTGGGCATCACAATGGACCAATATGGTCTAAGTGTGCTGGTGAATTCACTAGCAGTAGTTTTATTACAGGCGAATTCCTACCACGAGTAGACCAAAGACCGTACCTTTTCGCGATCCAAAGACGATTGCCAATGCATGTACTCTCTGATTCTCCTCATCGTAGGCCACCCTCTCTTTCACTCAAGAGGCTAGTTTATGTTGCTGGTTAAGTCGATGGAGGAAATGGATTATTTTTATTCCTCGTGCAATATCGCTCAACAAGATGAAGATTGAATAGAACGATTCAATTAGCTATTATTTTTTTTTTTTTTTTTTTGTTCAAACAACAAGTTCGGTGAACATTATTTGATAGATAATGTGAGATACACCTTGGATCCACTGAAGCAATTGTAGTCTTGCCAATCCCTGTACCCTTACCTAGGCTCAATACAAGATGAGTAATAGAACTCAGTCTTAAGCAGGCTATACAGGCTAACAGTTTTCAAAAGACATTTGTTGAGTTCTGAAAAGAACTTGTATGGCTGCTTGTTTTAACAATTGTTTTGTTTTAAACAAAAGTACCGCAACTTATTTATAAGATTTTATTCATACAAGAACTAAATATTCACGGGTCTGTTCTCTTTAGTATTTTTTTCAATAACAGTTATTTTCTTTAGAAATGCCCAGTCGGTCTTTTATATATTTGTCTCTTTTTCGGTGCTGCCTGCTGTGCTAACAACATTCTTGCTGGAATGATGAAAAAAATGACAGTATATAGCTTGTATTGAAAAATGACGATCGAAATGATGGCGGGAATAATGAGGGTTGACATTTTTCGTGGACTTCGTTGAAATGACAGAGAGCGGTGTATAAGAGCCGATAAAGTGTGGTAACGTTTAAGGAAACTTTCGAAAAAATGCCATTCCTGGAATGATAGTGTATCATCTAGTCTGAAATCATAGGAAGAGACATTCTACGAATGTTTGGCACTACTATGGTTATTAATTTCGGAGACAGGCTAAGAACTTAGTGTCGGGAAGAGCCGATGAAGTGACAGCATAATGAGCTTGTCTAAGTAAGTCAAAAATTCGCTGAGGAGTTTTGCCAGTTACTTCTACCTGCCTTAGATCGGTGGAGATGATCCAACCACAGTAGCCAGAGTAACCAAAAGGTCCCACGAACAAAAGCTATATGTAGTTTTACCAGCACGTGCGACTTCATTTCACTTTAAAACCAGAACTAAACCATGCGGCGTGGGTTCGTCTCAGAAAACTGTTGTTATCAGTTGATTGTGAATTAGGCTGAATCCTGAAGGCCGAATCTCAAGATTTGACTTATTTCCATTTCTGCACTGAAATAAATAACTCTCTAGTGGAAAACGAAACAACGCCGAAACAATAATGGAAATGCCAATACCCCACCTCGCACTTTCTCACCTCTTTATGGAGTTGATTCTCATGTTCTTAGTTCATCAAACCGGCCAACCATATAATAATGGTTAGACTGATGATTTTAATTATTAGAAAACCATTGTATCTCTTAGGTTAGGTTAGGTAGGCGGGCTGCTGGTGCATTCACCAGCACACTTAGACTTAGATATTGGTACATTGTGATACCCATAGTCAGACTACTACCATTGATTGACTACTGCAGTGATAATGCCTTTAATTTGATCCCAACTGCAAATGATGACTGAACCAGATTTGAAAACCAGATAAAAGCGTATTAACTTTGCTTTCACTGGGATTCGAACCAGGGAACTCGCTAACCAGGGGCGGGTACTCTACCAACTGCGCTATCCAGTCGTCAATTGTATCTCTCTTGTCTACATTTTTATTTGACCCAAAACGCCCATAGAGTCTATGATTAAAGCAAGAATAAAACTATTCTTAATCCTCTTATCAGCCGCCAAGATTTAGATACATCTTTTTCATTTCCCTACACAATTTTAACCCAAATTGATCTGCGACTATGCCTATGAATTGTACCCTCGTTACGAAGATCTCATGTCCTTAAGTCAGAATTGGATCCATTTAGAGTCTAAACCAGCACTTGAATACATTCTACTCAAAGTAAATGCTCATGTCATTCTCCATACAACAATAGACACTCGTCAATTGA
The DNA here is from genome assembly GCA_964034865.1 of Eristalis intricaria. Classification (NCBI taxonomy): domain Eukaryota; kingdom Metazoa; phylum Arthropoda; class Insecta; order Diptera; family Syrphidae; genus Eristalis; species Eristalis intricaria. The sequence goes on along the minus strand of OZ035875.1, from coordinate 87,242,140 downwards.
GATTACCCCTGCTGTCGGGTTCTGAGTTTGATTTCCCGAAATAACATCATCTTTTGTAAAGGCTGTCTTTAGAACATCATGAGGGACACGGGGGACCTTTAAACAATAGTTCAGTCTGACCCGAAACCACTGGATTTGCCCATGCCTTTTTCAAGGATGATTGTTTTGTTTCTTAAGACAAAAGCAGGTATTGTTTTAAACGACGCAATATGTTCGAGCGCTACACTTCGCCAGGCAGGTGCAAACATCTCCTGCTGTTTCCAAGTGATCATTACTCAAAGTGTCAAGTTGAATTCGTTAAGGTTCTTTCAAAAATTAAAAGAATCCATCTATCAGTAATTCCTTAAGTGAATGTATTCCCGCCTACACATGTACCAGCAGATATTTAATCTAAGTGTTCATTGTGTTAGCAATTTTTACTAATCTGATAAGACCAGACCCCAAGCGTCGCACTCGCATGATCTCATTTCTGGTATCTGGTTGTGTTCGGAATGTTCTTTTGCTGGCAACCGAACTGTGACGCGATGGTGAATTAGAAGAATTGACAGTTCACAACCCGTGGCGAATAGCCCGCTCGCATACAATTCTTATCCATAAATTTCTCATGTTGTTTCAGCACACAGCCATATCTCATCGAGGCAGGCGAACCACTTAAAGCGGATGTTCATTATGAACGTGAATCCAAATGTTGAAATCAAAAATATTCCAAATGACATCATGCAAGTACTCCAACATAGAGCTGGATGTACGTATCCACATTCTTCGAAATGCGGTCGATCTTCCAATTCAATATTTCTTTTTTTCGAAAAGATCAGTCAATTGCCCTTTGAGACTAATTCAAACCGACCCGCAAAATTCCAGCATTGTTACTTCTATTGTTTCTCTCAGGCGTATAAATGAGAAACCGAGTCCTATTTTTCCTTCACGAAACCTTTCATCACTTGCTTTTCAACAATGGCCTCTTAAATAAATATTAGCCGTGCCGAATGCACCGTGTCGATTGCATTTCGCTGCACATCTGGAATGCCGTCATAGACTCGCTGACTGGGGTACTTTTCACACTGTCCCTTCCCGGAACACATGAATACATGGAAGAATGGGTTTTGTGCGGCTTAGTTTTCACACTTTGCATTGTCCTTCTTAAGCTGAAGAATTGCATTGCTTGTGTTAGGATCCAAACTGAAAGAAGTCGTTTGCATAATGACTTCGAATCGTTCTAAAAAGAAACAGCACCATTTCAGACCTTGTTCACTGAATAAGTTAAGGTAATGAAAAATGCTGAAACGGAATGGATTTAGATCCTCCAATAGAGTTTGTATTCATGTCATAGCAGAGTTTGACTATCCTCGAAACTTTAGAACTTTTAAACGAACGTGACTGGAAAATTTTAAGCAGTTTTTTAAAATGAAATATAGAATGCTGTTAATTACAGAAAATGCTTGATTCGTTACTTATCTTTTCCATGTTTGTAAATCAAGATAAAAAATCATATACAAAATACAAATCTAGAATTCAGCGAACCAGGTTGACGGCTTTGCCATAGCTATTAAATTAGTATTATGTAACTATCTTCTTTGTTATGAATTATTAATAAAACGAATTACTTACTTACTAACTTATTTACTCATAGAAGAGTTATTTAGGTCAGTGGGTGATGTGAATGAAAACTGAGAAAAGACTCCCAGTAAGAATACATGAGGCGAGAATTTTCGTTAAAGGTATTTCCTTTAAATTTCTTCCTTCAGTTGACGTTTGAAAACTAGAGTTCTTGGCGTTCAAGGGTGAGTGCAAAGTTGGGTAAAGGTGGGTGCAAGGTGTATGAAATAAAGTTTTTAAACATACAAAAGAGAATTACAGCTCATGTCCTTTCGGGGACACAGGGGATAATTTCAAGAAAGTGTATAGATTCGAGTTTGATAACATGGAGTGGTTAAGTACTAATTTCCTTTCCGATATTCCTGAAGAAACCCGTGGTGGTGCCATGCCTTTGATTGTTTTCTTAATGTAATGGGAAGATTGCCCGTATTTTTCTTATCGCCTTTTGATTTGACGCGGGCCTTCATGATATCACTTCTTTTCTTTATTTGCGAGATGTTCAAATTAAAACCATGGATTTTTTTTATTTCTTTTCTATGGCTTTCAAATCAGATTCTTCTTCTTCTTCTGTATTTGGCGCTATAGTCCGGGGTGGACCTGGGCCTTAACCAACAAGAGTCTCCAGTTAGCACGGTTTCTGGCTAGCTGTCTCCAGTGTGGCACGCCAAGTTGGTTGAGGTCCTTCTCCACCTGGGTGCGCCACGCGGGCGTCCTCTGTTGCATTGTTCCACGGGTTCGGAGTCGGAAACGGAGACCCCAAATCAGATTGCTTTTTATTTTTCATGCCTGAAAATTTATTTTGGATAAAATTGCAAACACTTGATGAAATCGTCATCGTCCATTTCAGATTTCCTTTTTTTGAGGATTTAAGGGTTAAATCCGTCAAAGTATTCTTCTTCCGAAGCAGTTTTTTGCACTTTTTTCTCTCTTGAGTATGCATAGCAGGTGACTTTTATGCATACTCAACTTCCTCAAGTGAGCTCTCCATTCATTCCATCTTTATTCACACCAAAAGGAGAGGATTCGTTAAACTTAACGAAATAAATTTGTACACACACCATATGGAGCATTTACTTCAAAATGCTAAGGAAATGCTTACACTCAGTTTTCATTCACACCACCCAATGTTTCTTTTTTGAGAATGAATGTTCGCACATGAGTGTGGCGGCCATAATAATTAGTTTGGTTGGGTCCTTTCGCTGAAGAGTTTAGGTTTACCCCCGAATGACGGGCAGCTCTTATAATTCATGACGGTACCCTTTTTGAATCATTGACGATAGTCAGAGAGTAGATACACACCGTTTGCAAATAGCTTCTCAAAGAGACATAAGATATGAAAGAGATATCCAACTTCTACCTCCCTTAGCCCTTGATTTCACCTAACAGCGTTTTTTATAAGATGTTTCGTTCCCATGTGAGCTGGCAGTTTTTTAAAAGTGTGTGAAATACATGAGGAAATCCCATTTCCCTACTTCACATCATTGACTAGGGGTAAAGATGGCCGAAATTGGATATCTCATTCCTCTCTCATCGCTGTTCTCAAGCCTCGAAGTTCGGAGCAGGCTTTAGATTCTAGGTTCGTCCCATTCGTGAACTCAAACAGAACACGAGTTGTTGCTGAGAAGCTAGACCCAGATTCAAGTCGATCGGTATGCAATGCCCCTTTTTCGGAAGAGTTATAGTCTCTCAGCACTGGAACTTACCCAAGAGAGATCGAGTTGTGAATTATGAAAGTTGCTGGCGTCAGGAATCGAATCTAGGCAATCAGTCTAAGAGTTAACGCGTGTGTATTGTACAACACAGTTACAGTTAATTAATTGATTTTCTACAATTCCATGTCATCTGAATGTGAAAAAATGAGTCTAGAGCCTTTCTCTTGTCTAACGATGGCTTGAGCCTGAACAAGGAAAACTTTTTAGATTTGTTTAACCAAGCGGTCTTGGGCTATTCTTACCTGGAGGATTCATAATCCTTTCTCCGAGTTGGAACTATTTTAATCACTTTCAACATTAAATCTTCTCATTTCTTTGTGTAAAAATCCAGAGGTTTCGTTGGTGATCCTCGTTTTCTAAGGACGTTCTGCTCGGTGGATCTTCCTCGGATTGACTAGGACATAGTCAGTCATAAAAATTAGTTTGTTTTGGCGGAGATTTTCATCCAAAGATGATGGAGAGACTCGTAAGCCAAGTCAAGGCGTTAGTTATGTGAGGTCAGAAATTGTAGAAATTCATTAGTCCTTCTCGGGTTCTCAAATACAAACTGGCCGCGATGATTTCGCCAGATCTTGTGCGTGGTTGACGGGTAAGCGCTAGGTGGTTGTGGTCAGTGCCAATTTGGAAATCTATCGTTGTATATACGACTCCATAGGACCACCACGTTCATGACTCCGAAGGAAGACCATGTAAAGGGACGTTGCAAAATGGACACAATATGCAAATCCTTATCACATGAAACTGATTGCAAATGTTAATAATTTGTTCAGGCATTTGTCCCCTCTACATCTTTTGTAAGCATCTTTTCTTCAAATCGTTAAAGACAATGTCTCCTTTTCTACAACCATATGAGCCAACAGTTATTACCCACATAGATTCAGTCAGACTCGAATAAGCAGGAAATGATGGTTTCTTCACAATGATATATCTTCTGGGGTTACTTGTGCACATCTTAGACGAAACCTTCCATCTTTGCCAATCTTACTCTCAAATGCGAGTGTTCTGGATCTCTTAACGATTCATGAGCATCACAGAGATGATCCTGTTGAAATTAAAAATCCTTAACTACCCTCAAACAAACATAGAGTAACATCAAACGCATGGTCTAAGCAAACAGTTAGCAATTATTTAATTTCATGCTTCTTCTCAGAAGAACTCATAACTTTTAATTGAATGCGTGTGTGACACGTTCCTCGCTCCAAATTATCGCCCAGTATGATTGGCAACAATTAAAGCGCTGGCCCTGCCTACTGATCAGAGGTCAAGACTCACTGTGGAATACTGAAATCAACACAAACTTGTTTGAGGCATAAAAATGTATGTCTTTCATTACATCAAACCGCGTAGCATACCAAGCGATAAGCTGATATGAATTTAATGTTCTCAAGTGATTTGTGTACTCTGTGTACTCTGCCCATAGATAGCGAAGCAGGAAGCCATTCATGATGCGGGATTGAAATTTGGATTATCTTGGGCTGAAATCGTGTTCGGTTTAATGTTTTGTGACTTTGAATGGCTGCCTGGCTTAGGGAAGATGATTACACGGGGACGTGATGTAAAGTTTGCTTTTATGAGGAAACTGTGTAAGAGAATCGGAAATTTGATTGTATTCAAATTATTGACTTAAGCAATTGCTGGCTTGGAGTGTCTATGGCGAATTATTCAACAATTATGTGCCTTAATGGCAATTGTGTTCTTCTCTCTGAAATATGGATAAGATGGTCGTTGTCCGTGTCCTTTCTCATGTGACATCAGGATTTATCACTTTATAAATCAATCAACTGTCTACTGCTATCAGCACTTGGATCGTCTTACGTGAGCTCATGACGAGTAAGAGCTTGTCAGAAATTGTCACTGACAGTACTCAGAAAGTGTAAGAGTCTACGAGAAGCTTCTCAAAATTTCCTGTGTCCCTATAGAACTGAAGTACAGCACATATGGTTCCAGTAGACATCTAACCGAAGTCCATCTCGGACTGTAACATCTCCTTTATCATTATTATTCCGAAGAAGAAAAACAAATATCATTTTTTGTGTAACGTCACACCACATCCGTCACAAAAGCCTGCTCAAAATGAATGCAATTTTCTACAGAATTCCCTTTCGTGGGAAAGTCGCATGAGAAATAATACAGAACTCCTCAGGAAAACCCCTCCCAAGGGTTTCGTATTTCGTTTTCATCAGAGAACTCTTCCTTTTCTACACTTCCTTTACTTCCTCTCCTTTCATTGCATTCAGAGTTGCAATCGAAATAGATTTCAAAGGGGGAGATGTAGTAGTTAGGTAGGCAGGTTGATTACCATGTTTATTGTGGAAACTATACCCCACTTAGATGCTTTGGATCTCTTGTGATGTCGCTTTCGGCTTTTTAACCTTGTTTCAGAAAATGTTTCCATACTCAGATGTATGTTTTGTCTTTTCATAACCAATTGGGTGGTTTTGAGGTCTTTTCGAATATCCTTGTGGTGCATTCTAGGTAACGATAAATTATTTACTGTACGTTACTTATAAATATGAACCTCTCGTCAACATTAACCGTAAATACCAAAAAGCAACAATCTCATAAAAATGTAGTTTTAGTAACAGATATTAAATTTTCTCAAAAACTAGAAGACAATAATGGGTTTTGAACTCAGAATTCAGAATATTGTCCACAAAAACCCAATTCATTCAAACAAAACTTCATTTCACAATTAAAGAAAAAAAATGTGTCTATACTTATTTTTTATATAGGCTAAACTACCCAGCAATGGGCACTCCGTTGATCGGCACACCTTCACAATTTGTCTTATAATTAGTTTTACCGCAAGTAATTTCTTATTTGAAAAACTTTATAACTATTTGGAAACCGAGTTTAACGTATTTGGGGTGTTTCTTTCAAATGTTATTCAGTTCGTCCTAAGTTTCTTTAAGAACTGTTCTCAGTTAGGTCTAGCACGCAAATACGTGAGACTAAGAGAATTTCGATAAGAAAGGTACGTTTTTTTTTTGTTTACAAATTTCACTTGCATATATCAATTTGAACAATCAGTGTTATATTTGGTAAGGCTATTAAGGCGGCTTATTAACGCTGTTAGATGTATTGTTTAATATAAAATTTAATTACATTTCAATATCTAACGGTGACGACAGATTCATTAATCGGCACCGTATTAAAAAAAAAAGTTTGCCAGAATTAAGTCTTGCTATCGGCACAGTGCCGATTAATCATTTAAAATGTTCGTTAAAAAATTCGAGATGCCTTAGCCCAATAAAGAAAAGTACGAAAAAAAGTACTCAGAGGACTAAATTTGAAACTACTAAAATTACTTCTTTTTATCTTTCTAAGTTTTTGTTGCAATTCTAAGTCTTGTTTGCAAATTCTGACAAAAGTGGGTACGTAAGAAGTAGGTAGGTACTTCTTCTTCTTCATTTGGCGCTGCAGTCCGGGGTGGACCTGGGCCTCAACCAACAAGCCTATCCAGCTTGCTCGGTCTCTGGCTAGCTGTCTCCAGTGTCGCACGCCAAGTTGGTTGAGGTCCTTCTCCACCTGGGTGCGCCACCTTAAACGCGGGCGTCCTCTGTTGCGTTGTCCCACGGGTTCGGAGTCGAAGACTCTCCGGGCCGGAGCAGAGTTGTCCATACGCTCTACATGGCCTAGCCATCTTAGGCGTTGGATCCGAAGACGCCTGACTAGACTCATGTCGCTGTACAGCCCGTACAATTCGTGGTTGAATCTTCTCCTCCAGAAACCGTCAACGCAAACAGGACCAAAGATCGCACGCAGAGCTTTTCTCTCGAAAATACCAAGGACTTCCTCATCCGCTTTTGAGATTGTCCATGCCTCCGCGCCGTACAGCAGGACTGGGATGATCAAGGTGTTGTATAGGGTCAGCTTGGTCCTTCGAGAGATGGCTCTACTACGGCAAGAGTTACTCTGCGTTTGATCTCGGTACTGATGTTGTTTGTACTGTTTACCGCGGAGCCGAGGTAGACGAAGTCCTTGACTACCTCGAAGTTATAGCTGCCCATTGTGACGCTCTGTCCAAGACGTCGTTGTTGTGTGTCCTTTCTTGATGACAGAATATACTTTGTTTTGCCCAGAACGAAGGTAGGTACTTAGGCACATATAATAATAATAATAATAATATGGGTGGCTCGACAGTCCGAGGTGGACCTGGTCTTAGCTTCTCAGCAACCACGTGTGTTGTGCGTGCTATTGTCCTTGGAAGGGACCTACAGTTTAATGCCGACTCCGAACGGCGAATTTGAGAAGTTTTTTCTAGACAGGAATACTCTTTGAGCATTGTTAGTGACTCGAAAGAGGTGAAGCCGTGAATTATGAAAGGTGGTAAATTCGGGTATCGAACCAGGCACCCTCTGCGTAAGAGTCGACGCACTTACCCACTACGCCACGGTGACCTAGGCACATATGCACTCACAATATTTGTGCAATTCCGATGACTGATTTTGAAGTGACCCGAACTATTTTAAATTTATTATTTAAAATTAGTCGTCAAGGAATAGGTTTCTGGCTTTAAAAAACGGTAAAGTACTTTATTTTAAGTGTTGCCGTTGTTTTAATATTTTTTTTTTATTTAAAGAATTTTTTTTTCTTTTTTTCTATTATCGCCCCTACTCGAGATAGACAGTTCCCCTTTCCGTAGTAAAAAAATCCTTGGCTCTATTCGCGTAAGCCGACAATTGTCCCGCGCTAGCATTTCGACTATAGTTTCGCTTCATGTAAGAATAAAAAAACGATAGCTTTTGAGAGATATCGTTTTGCTTGCTTCGCGTTGACTGAAAACTGTCATTAACTATTGTCTCGACGACTGATTGTTGGCGATACTTATTTCAGTATCGTCTGCTATTAAATAAGAACAAACTGTGTATACATATCTTGTTCTACACTTTTGAGACATTTTTAGAGTGATATGTCGCATTTGTATTAGTTTTGTTCGCAAATTGAAATGAAAATGATTTAGTGAAATTTGAGAGGAATTTGAGCACAGATATCATTTTTACGTAAGAATTATTATTCTCAGAGCACTCAAACTGTAACCATAGACTTGACGATAGTGATGGTCTTACATGAATCAAATCATCGACGATATCGTCGAAGTGAGTAAAAAGGACGATAGTCGTGTGAAAAGTTACACGATGAGAGCCCTTGTCTTTGACACCTCTAAAAAATATCGTCATCAATTTTTGGCTCCAAAGTTATCGTACTCGTGCCAGAAAAATGTTTTGGACTAATTAATTCGCGTTTTGATCACTTCGACTATCGTATTTTGTCTCCATGTTGTGCAAGGGATCATGTTTATCCACACAGCTCGCAAAATCTTTGCACTTTTAAAACGAAGATTTGACAAGTTATGATTGCATCCAACATGTGGCGACTATTCGTGGTCGTTTATAATATAATATAAGAGCTTCGACTCCAACGCACTTGAAGTTATGGTATCTATGTTCAGTTCTCAGTAGGAGAAACAATTTTTATAATACACTGATCGAACTCCTTTGAGTCAGTGACCATCTTCATGAAATATAACTGTTTTGAAAAAACGTTCTCAAACTTCGCCGCTTGGAGTTGGAACTGTAAGCCCCTCTACTTAGACCAAGTAAAGAACAATTTTCACAGTAGATACAAGAGTGCTGTACAAGCAACTACGTACTGTAGCGCCATTATCAAAAATTACCTTGCCTTGTCAGTCCTGCAGGAACTGCCGTGGAGGATGTTTGAATGACGTTTTACTTCCTTGATCGAATTCTTGACGATGACGATAGATGTGTTTTATTCCAATTTAATATAGAGACATATTGAAGTAAATAATTTAAAATACAGTCAAACCCTTTTATAATGACACCGGTTTTAACGACCAAATTCTCAGGTTCCGGCTGAATTCCATTATTGAATAACATATCGCTTACAACGACATAACTTACTGAGACCGGATGTTTTTTTTTTCCTTCAGACGCATGCCTATGTGTACATCGAATTTCGCATTATTTCGCTGTTTTTTGTTTTGTTTCGTGTTTATTCTTTGTTTTAAGTTTGTTTAACTTAATCAAACATTTGTCTGTGTGACGAATGGTAGTATAAGGTTAGTTTATTCGGTTGGTAAGGTGTATTAGAAAATGAGCTAGATACGAAAATATATTAACGATGAGAGAAGAAGCGGTATCATTTTTATATTGGAGTAGATTTCGTACCCGGCTTTGCCCGGGTTTGTTTCTTCAACCGGTACTTTACCTGTAGTGAAAATATAGTTTTTTCAAAATATCCTGAAGAAATGTGTTTAAAATAGTAAAACGCCAAGAGAATTAAACTATTGCGAACTTGAGGAGTCTCAATCAATAAACGGTTGCGTCGAGCCAATCCATTAATTGCGTTCCGTTTTTCTCTTTCATACTGTGTTTCATTACTTCTTCTGGCAGCCTATGCAATGTTGTCATTTTCACGAACTTGGACTCATACTTCTTGAGATTGTGCAGATCTTAGAAGTCGCCGTCTTTTCACACATGCTTGCTGAGGATCAAAAACAGCTTTCCTTTTCCTCGGCATTTTTTCGATTATGTGATTATTAAGAAAAATCTGGAGAAAAGTGTTCCGTTGTAGAAGCACTGAAGACGATTTTGAATAAATGTTTACTCCGCTCTTTTTAATTTAAAACAATAATAAGACTGCTCGAACCAGAACTCAGAGAAGAATTTGAATTTTCTTTTGTCATTGATGCCTATCCCAATCTCTCATTCACATCCCTACTCTGGATTGAAGTTTGAATTATGCAGCAAAACGGACGGAAATTACGGTTTTTTCTCAACCATTTATACTCAACGTGGAGGGATATCAAGCGATTCATAAGAAAAAAAGTTTTTAGAAATCCCATCTATGTACCTGCGTGCGATGTTCACTTGTTGTGCAAATTGAAGTCAAACTTCATGAACCATGAAAAATTAGCCTATCTTGTAACACATTATGTATTTAGTCTAGCTCTGAAATTGTATCTCAATCGGAATCCGTTCAGAAGTTCAATATTCACAATTTCAGCAAAAAGGAATGATTTGTGCGTAGCTGTGTATATGTACATTCATAGATAGTTTGGGTATGACGAAATAAGAAAAGTGCGAAAATGTTTATTGTTTCCTTTTCGTTTGGTCACTCAGGCAGTCGTTCGTATCGAATGGTTGCACCAAAGCAAAATATGAAGAATGTGTGTGCATTTATGGAAGTTACAACACACTGGGGGATGGTTGATATCCAGGACTACGCAACTTGAAATGGTTTCATACCGGCTTGATGTAACCACCCTTATTTTGAGAATTTTATTCCCGTTTAAAAAGTGCTCGTAGCTTCCGAACCGTATGTCGTACCGACTTAAAAATTGTCACATTCAGCATCTAAATTTTAGAATTTTTGTTGAAAATTTCAGAGCTCTGCGACGTGTAGTTTCGGAGCCTTTGTCGGTCAGACACACAAACTTTCTGCTTTATAGTTAAGATTTTTTTTTCTTTTTAACACTCCACTATATCCTTAATATTGGAGATAAAGAAAATATCGAAAATACAATTCGAGGATCAAATTTTACTGTAAAAAATATAAACAGGTCATTGCAACAGAGAAGTTTCGGTATACCCATCAGATGAATCCTGATATCGGATACATCGACATATTGGTTATAAGGAGCAAATTCGTCAGTCCTTGAAGGTTAACCGGTTTTGACTGTACATATTTAAAAAAAATATTTCTTTAAGGCATAAACTTAGTTACATACATATGTAAGGGGTGTTTTAATGGAGGCGTACAACTTTAAATTGGCAATATTGCTTTCTGTAACAGTTTATTTGAGAATTGACAGTTCTCGCTTTTCTTGAGGTCATCTCGGCTTGGCAATTTGTCAAGTTCATTGCTTTTTTTTTAATTGTTCAATTAGAGATACTGAAACTAAAGTCGTTGTGGAGACGCCTTTACATCCAGAAAATCTCAGCGTTTAGTGCGGTGGAGTCGTTTGTCCATATCTCTTAAAAAATTATGATAGTCACTGTATGACAGTGAATGGTGAACTGTAGCACTTGCACTCAGAAGTCGACGTGTCCATGACACGCAGCCTAATGTACTGCGAACAGTATGTGAAAATTGGACCTGCGATGTACACTACAGTCCCAACATGTCACATCGCAGAATGTTAATCCATAAAGCATTCTGTTAAATAAATTCCAAACCGTAGATATTAAAATCATTTTTCCAAGCTCTATTTCTCATCTAAAAATAACACCCTTTATGTACATTTCAAACATAACCCCGTAGGCTGCCATAGTAGTATTCTTTGGAGGTAAAAAACAAATATACTTCGCGTGGGCACACATCCACCGAAGAGACTGGAGAATGTGATCGTGCTTAGAGCTCTCTAGGCACACCCAATGTTAGCATCGATCAAAAATTAATTGTCGCAAAAAGCAATAACTCCAATGGAGACTCAAATAAAGCATCACTGATATGCAACAATCTGCTATAATTCCCGATTTATTTGTTCTTATGCTTGTCAATCAGTGAACAAATTCTAACTCTCAACTGCTTTTCGATTTCATCGCTTGAACGTGCTTCGACTTTGATTCTCTTAAGTGACTTACAGCACATCATGGAGATCACTTCCCTGTGAGTCTGCGTCTGCCCGACAAACCGCGGCTAACCCCTTACATAAATTCCACAGAATGTGCCACCACAAGCTAGTACTTATCACGACCGCCTCTACTCGGGAAGGAACTTAATTTCGTCGATTGGATTGTGTTGCTGCGAGTTTTGAGAGCAACCGCGATAAGGGAACTGACATGTGTGTGTGTTTTATTAAACACGGGTTTCTTTTCTGTTTTTTTTTGTGTATTTCAAAATCCACTTGTAATTCTGGCCCCAACAAACCCAGCCAAACAGACACACAATCGATGTTCCAAGGACCCAAACTTAGCATTCATCAGCTTTGCCATTGGAGGCCTTACTCTTCTTTCGATTTTAATTAAATCTCAAAGGGAAATGGTTCAAGAAACTTGTCACGCGATTTATTGTACGAGTGAATCGAGATAACGCACTTCCGCTTGATGCCACACTTCGGGCCAAATGTGTATCGCTGTTGTCGTCGTCGTCGTCGTCGTTATTCATTGACAACATTCCCATGGTGGCACTCGCAGCAGGGAAAGGGGTTATCCGAAAACACTCAGTCGTGCTGCTGCGGAGATCGCTCATTGCCATGGGGAGTTATTGTGTTCATCTTCAGGAGACTTGAGCATCCGCACTTCGGAGGGCCGGGGGCTGTTTTAATGAAGCTTTGAATCAATAATAGTTGAAATCGTGGGCATATGGGCTATTGAGCAGGCCCCTCGAATGCGGAGACTCGAAGGCGACGAGACGACGGCCAAGTGAAGGAATCTGTATCCAAATGAACTGATAAGACTTCCTTTGATGTGCGACTGAGTGGCTCTCTGGCTGATAAATGCTTAAAAGATGCATTCACTGAATTGAAATAAGAGATAGAACACGATCAAGATAATTAACCGTTTAATTGCTCAACATTAGCTGAATTTATTCCGATTTGAAAAAGTCTTTGAGATTAAGATACAAATGCCTGAAGACAAGATGCTACCAAGTCTAAGACATTCGCTGAAATTGAAATTTTCCCGGGAATTCGGTGCTTGTGTCATTTGACGGAAAATGAGAGCATGACCTCACCAGATGAGCGCACTCGAATGGATGTAATTTATTCCAAGAACTGATGATTGGGGTATTTACGTTTGCAAAGGGGGATGTGAAAGTGGGCTCGGTAATGTTTGTCGCGTTGCCTGCTTGTCTGAAATCACTATTCATGCCGAGGCAGAGGGCATTTTCATTATTTTGAGAGGTTTGTATTGGAGTGCATCAGCGAAACTACTTTTTGTTGTACTTGCATAGTTGGCAGCTCGTCTGGAATCATGACTTCTTCTTCTCCTACGGGGTGGACCTGGGCCTTTACCAGTAAGTCTCCAACTGCGCACACCAAGTCGATTGAGGTCCTTCTCCACCTGGGTGCGGCATCGGTTCCGTGGGCGTACTCTATTGCGTTGCGAGTCGAAGATGCTTCATAATTTATCGATGGCAGACGACAAATGGGGTTATGACGGTGATCTTCCTCAAAATGTTCAGAATTCCAATAATTCGCACCACAAGATGCATATACAAGGTGCGCCATCTTATATATCGGTGGATAAACATGGGCTAACATTGACACTTACTGACTCGACACTGACTGAGTAGACATGTGTGGTTTTGAATCATCAGTTCAGTACAATGAAGAAGGATGAGTAGCATTGTCTAATGCAACAACTATGCTTCACTTGGATTTTTAGCGTCCATTGTCACTTTTCAGGTTTTTAATTTGGCCTCACTGTATTCTCCTTTCCCATTGGTATCATCGTAAGATGTCAGTTTCGCCCATTTTTTATAACCAATTAGTATTTCTAGTGTAATGAAAAACTAAAGTTTAACGCCAACAATTTTTTTAGTTAAGAAAGCAAACTCAATTTATATTTCGGATTTTATTGCTTAAATATTCGAACCGCTGTTCACTCTGAACGTTCAACAAGCAAAGCCATCTGCTCTTCTTTTCCTGCAACACTTTTTAAAGCTCTTCTTAGCGCTGCCAAGTCTCGCCAGATGTAAGCGTTACAAAAGGGTTTTTTATTTAGAGGCGTACAAATTCAATATGAAAAAAAAAAAACACTTGAAGCTAATGTCTATGATATTTAGTTCTAACATCATTATCATCTTCTGACCCGCATGATCCACTAAAAGGGTCGCGGGAGTAAACCTCGCACGAGAGATCTCCAGGCAACTCGATCCCCCGCCATGGACTCTAACTCATCAGGGGTTATGCCCAAGCGTACTCAGGCGAGTTTATGGACTTTTTCCAACCATCTCATCCTGGGTCTGCCAAGTGGTCGCCTACCTGATGGAATCGCATTCAAGGCCCGCCTCGGAAGTCGTGATGGTGGGGACATACGTGCTACGTGACAAAACCAACGAAGCATAGCTCTTTCCGTTCGGAGAAGGAACTGCTCAACGTTGAGTTCCTCGCGCACTTTCGTGTTTCTCACCCTATCCCGTCGGGTAATTCCCACAACCGCACGAAGAAATCTCATCTCATCAGCTTGTATTCGCGATCTTATTCTTTCGGTCATTAATATTAGTTCTATTTAATAATTAATATACTTAAGAATTTGATGTCATTAGTGTCTAAATATGACATTATATCGGCGTATATATGCGCCACTGTGGGTCGCCGTGGCATAGTGGGTTAGAGCGTCGACTCCTACGGAGAGGTTGCCAGGTTTGATTCCCGAATTTACCACCTTTCATATTTCACGGCTCCTCCTCTTTCAAGTCACTGACAATGCTCAAAGAGTATTCCTGTCTAGAAAAAGCTTCTCAAATTCGCCATTCAGAGTCAGCATTAAACTGTAGGTCCCTTCCACTCGTGAAAGAACAATAGCACGCACAACACGAGTGGTTCCTGAGAAGCTAGGCCCAGGTCCGCCTCGGACTGTCGAGCCAAAAATATTATTATTATTAAGCACCGCCTGACACCACTTGGTGTCGAAATTTGTTGAGACGGTTTTAGATAACCGACATGCCATTCACTTATACCGAAGACGCTCGAAAGAAGGTCGTCACCAGGCTCAGGTCAGTTATCAGTTGAACACCCTTTCGGGGCATTTTGAAGGATGATTTGCATTTGTTTCCGTATAAAGTGTAAATAACTCAATGAATATTAGCGACAAAACCTCCACTTTGCTTGGAATACGATTAAACCATTGGAACATCGACGTCCATTTCACAGACTTGCACGAAATCCATAAAACACCATTGTCTGGCCAAAAAGCGATTATTTGAGCCAGCGTTTTTGCCAAGACCATTATTGAGCATAACGATATACCTAGTTGGAAGTTGGCTCATGTCTGCCCACAAATGTGTGAAGATCCATCCATAGCGGTTACTGGTGTCAGCAAGACGTTGCGCCATGTCGAACTGCAAATCACACCGTGACACCAAAAATGGTGACATTGAGTAGCCACACAGGTCTCCAGCTGTGACTCTTCCGGACTTCGACATTTTTCCTCAGACATTATACGAAGGCAGACGCCGAAATCGTCACTATACCGCCCGATATGCTCGAAATAGGGATGGAAAACGCGGCAAAAGGATTTTGGCCTATAGAGTCGATGAGCGAGATTGATGTTGCATTCAAAAACTAGATCAAATTAGACCTTAAGTACCAACTTAAAAAATCGGTTGTTTTGTTCGAAAGTTATTCAATATGTGTCCACAAACCGACATCAAACGACGCAGCCTCCACACATACAGAGTCTCCTTGTCAACTTATATTTTGAGTGAGTAGGTCCAAAATCCAAATCCAAAATATATCTCCTCTCATTCCTGGCATGCAGCGACTCTCCCCGTAAATACTACGTGAATGCTCCCCACAAAGCTGCCAAGTCAGCAGTACTTGAAATTCAATGCAGCAAATAACTAGCAATCTGCTGAGTGTCGCTTTAAATGAAGGTCTTTTCCGGTCAATATTCCCCAAGTGACATTGCGCTCATTAAAACCGTTTCATAATAGACAAGGAATCAGATTCTGTGTGGCTTCTGTCTGCAAGTGAGTTGTTTTTGTTTTGTTTTTTTTTTTCTATCTTACTGCCCAATGCAACTAGCTGGTGCAGAGTTACATGTAATTCAAGTCCGTATGCAAGTCCGATTGTCTCCGTATCGGTGGACATGTGTACCTCTCATCATTCAAACGAGTCATCAGTTTGGTATGCATTTTTGTGGGCGATGGTTTGTTTGCGAACACAGCATTTCGGGATTTTGTCGGTCTTGGATGCTCTCAGTGATCTCTGCAAATTTGGTGAAGTGAACTGAATCAGGGGGTTGAACAGATGACAGGTTGTAAACTTGTAACACTTTGTTTTACTTCTTGACTTCCTCTTGAATCAGAGCTGAAGCGTGGCCGCTGTGGAGTCCACCCGACAGGATCAACTGCTTTAACTACTTGTTTTCAAGAAGAGCACCTCAGCAACTATTGAGTTTTGAAAATCAGCCTTGAATTGAATTGATTTGAAGAAAAGAGGAGTGACTATAACAATCGCATAGCACTGCAACCTCAATAGACCTACTGTGTTCCTTTTCTTTATCTAGGACATCAGACTTCTCAGGCTACCTTGAGAAAATGGATGATCTTTTTGGGTGGAATGTCCTGATAGTCTGTTCATGTTAATGGGATTCTGGCAGTGAATTTATATCTACTTGGTGTCAGATTTGGACACTTGACTCCACCGTCCACAGTTTTCTGAGCTACTGTCCCCCAAGCAGGAAATATTCCATCTGGTCCAGTAGACTTAAAGTATCGAATTGCCATTCCACACAACACATAAGACACATAAAGAAGTGTCTACTGTGATCGGAGACAGCTAGTTAGTCAAAACATCACGGAAAGTGAGTCTTCAGTAGTAATTCTAATGTATCAGCCTTATTTCACTGTCTATCGTGACTATTGTTCATTGGCAATGCCAAGAAGTCCCCGTAGAAGTGCGTTTAGGCACGAGCCTCGATTCTTGCTTTAACTTCCTGTACAACACAGCTGGGCATATATCTTTAGTTTTTAACAAAACTTAACGAAACTTTAATTTTCAGTCTGAGTTTTTCGATTGCTTTGAGCACCCGCGTGGATTCTAGCTTTCTGTTCAGAACAGCTGGCAATTGGTGAATTGGCTAAACAACCAGCTGTCTAACGAAACTTAACGAATGTCTCATTTTCAGTCTGGCTTTGTCGACTGCTTTAAGAACCGGCCTTGATTCTAGTTTCCTGTTCAGAACAGCTGGTCAATTTATGAGGTTTAATAATCAGCTATCTTTAGTTTATCGAAACTTAACGAAGGTTTCATTTTCAGTCTGACTTTGTCGACTGCTTTAAGCTCCGGCCCCGATTCTAACTTTCTATTCAGAACGGCTGGCAATGGGTAGAGCTTAACAACCAGCTGTCTTAAGCCTAACGAAACTTAACGAAGGTTTCATTTTCAGTCAAATTTTTCCGACTGCTTTAAGCATCGACCCCGATTCTAGTTTCATGTGCGGAACAGCTGGTCAATTTAGCAGATTTAATAACCAGCTGTCTTTAGTTTAATGATAGTTAACGAAGGTTTCATTTTCAGTCTGAGTTTGTCGACTGTTTTAGCCCAGACCCTGGTTTTAGTTTCCTGTTCCGAACGGCTGGTCAATAAAAGAAGCCTAACCGACTAGGTTCGTTGCTTAACGAAACATTCGTTTTAGAATGTCCTTGAGTCAGGGATGAGAGAATTTCCCTTTTTTAAAGATCCACACGTTTGAATCCCATCTAGTCTTATTCTGTCCATTATATAAATCTGCTCATCTTCTTCCATTTCAAGAGTTGCCCAAAAATGTGAGCCTTGGGTTTTCGTGCTTCAACCAAAAGAAACCAAAGAGAGGAGACATTCAAAAAACCGGGTCACAAACTCCCTTGCAAGGGGAACGTCTCACAAACATAACCAACTTGAGTTCACAGATCCATCTATTCCATATACGATGAACGATGTCCAAAAAGGATTTACAGGTTACAGTAGAAAACTGACCACGACTAGACACATCCATTCCCCCCTCCCCAACACTGTCGGCAAGCCATCCATCGCCATATGGCGACCGTAACATCTCGATAATCGCAGTCCATTAAGTACGCACAAAGCGATTTCACACAAAATAAATTTGTAATGCAAAGCAAATCACTTGAGCGAGAGCATCCGACCACAGCGGACATCCTTCACGCCACAAGATCCAATTCGGTATCCATCAAGTAAGCCTTGAATTGAAAAAAAGTTAAAAAGAGGCTCCCCGGTGCTGCTCTGGCTCCGGCACTCTAGTCGTCCAGACCATCGTGGAGAGGGAAAATCCACTCCTCACAGAGCACCCCCCTAATTAATGGAGCGTGTACCAAAGTGGATAAAGCATCTTGCGGACATCCTCTGCCACAAATCGACCGCCAGCAGGGTATTCGATTTGATTTGGGCACTCCCCCCTGGCTCACGCCAATTTCATAGGACACGCAAGTCATGCATTCGTCGATTAGGAGATTATCCAGTCCAAGACCCCGCTGTTATACAGATGTGAATGCTTTTGTTTTTCCGTTTCAGAAATGTATGCCAGAGTTCGTGAACGCCGCGTATCAGTTGCAGTTCCAGGCGACCAACACCTGCGGCGACACCGGCGAGAAACTGTTCTGCATTCAGACGATCTACTCGAACAAGAAGAGCTGCGAGTTCTGCAGGTTAGTATCACATTACCGCGCTTCGTAGAGTGGAACTGAACTTTCCTCTCATTGTAGACCGGGTGACCATGACCCAGGGTACCTCACGGACTTGCACGATCCCCAGAACCCAACCTGGTGGCAATCGGAGACCATGCGGCAGGGGATTCAGTACCCCAACCACGTCAATCTGACGCTCCATCTAGGTGAGTCTTGCAGTGAATGTCCGAGTGCCACTAACACAAACGATCGCTCCCCCAGGCAAGGCATTCGATATCACGTACGTGCGTCTGTTGTTCCGCTCACCAAGGCCAGAGTCGTTCGCGATCTACAAACGCAGCTCACAAGATGGACCCTGGGTGCCGTATCAGTACTACAGTGCGACTTGTCGCGACACCTATGGACTGCCCGACTCGCGATCGATTGCAACCGGAGAGATCGAGGCACGCGCCTGGTGCACGAGCGACTACAGTGACATCTCGCCGCTGAGGGACGGTGAAATTGCCTTCTCAACCCTTGAGGGCAGACCGAGTGGCATTCACTTCGAGCGAAGCTCTGAAATTCAGGTGAGTCCGAGCGCACTTTCTCCGCCGCATCCTCTGACCATTGAGCGATCTCTTTCCAGCACTGGGTGACAGCGACCGACATCCGCATCACACTGGACCGCCTCAACACCTTCGGTGACGAGGTGTTCGGCGACGCGCAGGTCTTGCAATCGTACTTCTACGCAATCTCTGACATAGCCGTCGGTGCGCGCTGCAAGTGCAACGGACACGCCAGCAAGTGCGTTCCCAGCACCGGTTTGCACGGCGAGCACAAATTGGTCTGCGAATGCCGTCACAACACCGATGGACCCGACTGCGACAAATGCCTGCCGCTGTACAACGATGTGAAGTGGAAGATGGCCACTTCACAAGATGTCAACGAATGCAAAGGTAAGAGAGACGAGGAAGCACTGTGCCTAGGCACGAAGATGATTTGTGCGGTGATGCGTGATGCCCTTTCGAGCGATATAACCGGATAGGATGGCGATTGCCTTTTATGTCGCGATGACAATTGTCCGTTACGTAAGCTGCTTCTGATTGGAGGTTCGATCTCGATCTCGGAGTCCACAGTCAGTTGGACAGCGGCCGAGATGACATTGAGTTTAGTTTTGCTGTGGCTCCTCGCGAGGAGCTGCCTCTGCGAGTACTGGGACTTCGAGTCGAACAGTATTCAAATGTTCTCTCCCTGGTATTCGGTCAGTTGTAAGTATGGACGGCCGACCTCACCCGTGGTTCCCTTTTGGACGCAGCCCACATGAACCATCTTCAAGAATTCCCACTCCCCACTGCTCGACTAATGCCAACAAACCTTCTTCCTTTCAGCTTGCAACTGCAACGGCTACGCGGACAAGTGCTTCTTCGACGAACACCTCTACAACGTCACCGGACACGGAGGCCACTGCCTGGACTGCCGTGAGAACCGCGACGGCGCGAACTGTGAGCGCTGTAAGGAGAACTTCTACATGCGTGAAGACGGCTACTGCATCCACTGCCAGTGTAACTCAGTTGGTAAGTTCCATTTGCTAACACGCCCACTCCCTGACTAACGGCATGCGTATGCATTTCAGGTTCCCGCTCGCTGCAGTGCAACACGGAGGGCAAGTGCCAGTGTAAGCCGGGAGTGACTGGCGACAAATGCGACCGCTGCGACAACAACTACTACCAGTTCAGCCAACACGGCTGCCAGCCGTGCGGCTGCGATCCGCGTGGTTCCTATGACAACATTCCGTCGTGCGACCCGAACAACGGCACCTGCTACTGCAAGGAGAACGTCGAGGGCAAGCGTTGCAACGAGTGCAAGCCGGGCTTCTTCAACTTGGACATCACGAATCGGTTTGGCTGCACCCCATGCTTCTGCTACGGTCACACGTCGGAGTGCCAGAGTGCGAAGAGCTACTACGTGGTTTCGGTGACGTCGAACTTCAACAAGCACAAGGAACGCTGGCAGGCGGTGGACATCTACAACCGCAACGCGGACATCAAGTACAACCAGTACAGCCAGAGCATTGGCACCACTGCGCAGGGTAACGAGTTCGTCTACTTCAAGGCTCCCGACAGGTTCTTGGGCGACCAGCGAGCCTCATACAATCGCCTGCTCAAGTTCAAGCTGCAGCTGGTGGGACAAGTGGGACCGAGCACGAGTGCAAGCGACATCATTCTGGAGGGATCGGGCACGAAGATCTCACTGCCCATATTCGCGCAGAACAACGGAATGCCCGATCACACTGGAAAGCTTTACTCCTTCCGTCTGAACGAGCACACCGACTACCAGTGGCAGCCCAGTCAGTCGGCGAGGGGATTCCTTTCCATTCTGAGCAACCTCACCGCGATTAAGATTCGCGCCACGTACTCAGCCATGGGCGAGGCCATTCTGGACGACGTGGAGCTGCAGAGTGCGCACCGTGGCGAGGCCGGTCAGCCTGCGACGTGGATTGAACAGTGCACGTGCCCCGAGGGATACTTGGGACAGTTCTGCGAGTCGTGTGCTCCTGGGTTCCGACACAGCCCGGCCAGGGGTGGCCCGTTCATGCCTTGCATTCCGTGCGACTGCAACAAACACGCCGAGTTCTGTGACTCCGAGACCGGACGCTGCATCTGCCAGGACAACACCGCCGGCGATACGTGCGACCAGTGCGCCAAGGGCTACTACGGCAACTCTCTAGAGGGAACCCCGTACGACTGCAAACGGTGCCCGTGTCCCGACAACGGCGCCTGCATCCAGATCAACGACGACGCTGTGATCTGTACCGAGTGCCCCATGGGCTACTTCGGAGCCCGCTGCGAGCAGTGCTCCGATGGGTTCTTCGGCGATCCAACTGGGCTGCATGGCGAGGTGCAGATGTGCAAGTCGTGCGACTGCAACGGCAACGTCGACCCCAACGCCGTGGGCAACTGCAACCGTACAACTGGCGAGTGCTTGAAGTGCATACACAACACTGCCGGCAGACACTGCGACAAGTGCTTGCCCGGCCACTTCGGGGATCCATTGGCTCTGCCGCACGGCCAGTGCGACAAGTGCTCGTGCTACCCGCCCGGCACCGAACAGACGGACGAGGGCATCTCACAGTGCGACCAGGTCACGGGCAACTGCAACTGCAAGCCGAACGTAATTGGTCGCGACTGTAACGAGTGCCAGCCGGGATACTTCAACATTGTGTCAGGAAACGGTTGCGAGAACTGCAACTGCGACCCCGTAGGCAGTTTCAACTCCACGTGCGACAAGTTCACCGGCAACTGCTACTGCAAGCCGGGTGTGATTGGACAACACTGCGACCAGTGCGAGGCGTACTTCTACGGATTCTCGAATGAGGGCTGCAAGCCCTGCGAGTGTGACGACAGCGGCTCAAAGGGATTCCAGTGCGACCAGAACGGCCAGTGCCCGTGTAACGACAACGTCGAGGGCCGTCGCTGTGACCGCTGCAAAGAGAACAAGTTCGACCGACATAAGGGCTGCCTGGACTGTCCCGCATGCTACAATCTCGTTCAAGACGCCGCGGACGAGCACCGTGCCAAGCTGCAGAACCTCACCCAGACCCTGGACGACATTTCGCGAACTCCGGTCACGAATGACGACGAATTCGAGTCAAAACTGCAAGCGGTTCAGGAGAAGGTAGACATTGTGCTGGCTGATGCGAAGTCAGGCGCCGGCGAGGGTGACCAGACGTTGGTGGAGCGCGTCGATGGCCTGCATCTGCGACTGGAAACCGTGCGGAAGCACTTGGACTCGGGCGACGAGCTACAGGACGCGGCTGATGGGGAAATCGACAAGGCGCGCCTGAACTACACCGCCGCCCATAACATCATCGAGGACGCCAAGAACGAGTTGCAGGTAAGAGGAGCACTAGAACCCCAGTCACATCGGGTGTGCTGATGGCGTATCTCATTTCAGGTTGCCATGAATCTGGTCAAGGACGAGGGCAAGCAGGCACTCGCCAAGGCGCAGAACAAGTCCGCAGAATTCGGCCAGCAGTCGGACCAAATCAGCAGCATCTCACGCGAGGCCCGTGCTCTAGCCGACAAGCTGGAGTCCCAGGCGCAGTTTGATCTGAAGAACGCTAAGGATGCCAACGATGCCATCATCAAGGCCAACGATTTGGCCAGAGCTGCCATAAACTTGCAGCAGAAAGTCAGGTAAGTCCGTTTTGGAGAAACCAACCCCAGCGCCATAATTCATTCGCGGTGTCCTTCAGTGACGAGCTGCGAACCGATGTTCGTCTGGAGCTGGACACGGTCAAGATGAACCTCGGATCGGCAGCTCAGGCCACCAAGGATGCTCTGCGCAAAGCAAACGAAGTGTACGACGCCGCGTTGACCCTGCTGACAGACGTGAACGGCCTCACAACGCCAGACATCGACATCATCGAGCTGAAACGCGAAGCTCTCGACGCCAACGAGAAGGTAATCCATTCGTCTGCCCATTCACGCCAACCATGTGTACTCAGGGTGGGAGTTTTTGTTTCAGGCCAACGCCCTCAAGGAGCGAGTCGATGAAGTGTCCAACAGCCACGGGGAGATCTTCGCCGACTACGAGGAGGAGATTAACTTGGCCGACACCATGATTGCTCGGTAAGTCAGAATGCAGTTGTGCGCGGGGTGTTGTGACTCGAAGTTCACGTTCGCTTTCAGAGTGACTGTTCAGAAGCAGGACGACATAGACCTGCTCATGAGGGCCAAGATGGCATTCCAAAATGCAACAAAGGCCGTCGAGCAGGGTGACAACACCTTGAAGGAAGCCAACAACACCTACCAGACTCTGTCACGTAAGTTGTTTGAAATGCATGTCACTCAAACATGTGATATCACCACTTTCCACAAGCAGGCTTCCACACCGATGTCGAAATGTCGTCGCAGAAGGCGGAGTTGGCGCTGAGAACCGTGCCTGGCATCGAGAAGGAGATTGAGAATGCAGAGACCCTGATCCAACAGGCCGATGAAGTATGCTTTTGGGGTTGCATTGGTGAATGAGCGTGTAACCATTTCGTACTTTCAGGCTTTGACCGGAGCGAACAAGAATGCAAACGAGGCTAAGACAAATGCACAGGAGGCACAGGATAAGTACGCTGAGCAGGCATCCAAAGTGAGTTCATTGAGGGGGGAAACAAGCATTCACAGACAGGAAGTTCCATTTTGGAACTAGGGTCATGTGGCCTTGTGATCATGTATTTCTGTAGTGCTTAGAGACGACTGCAGTGAAACACAACCTCTTTCAGTCACTTCAGCACATAATGACACTGCTCTCGTCTGAGAAACAGCCCACATATCGTTACTAATTACATTGCCTTCCTTGATCTCCTTGCAGGACGCTGAAATAATTCGCAAGAAAGCAAACGATACCAAAGTAAACGCCAGGAAACTCCGAGAAGAGGCCGACCAGCTGAACCACCGAGTCAAAGTGACGGAATCCGACATCGACAAGCTCGAAGATCTTGCCAGCAAGGACGAGACCGTCGTCGACGAAGCCAAGCGAAAGGTTTGCCCCAAATTCCCCGTCTGCCCTTGATTCCGATTAACGATCTCTCTCTTCAGGTTGGTCAAGCTAAAGCCGACACGCAGGAAGCTCAGAAGAAGATCAACAAGGCCCTTGGCGATCTAAACTCAATCAAGGATGAGCTGGAGAACCTCAAGGACATCAACACCGATGACTTGGACAGCCTTGGTAACTTCTAAATGTCACCGAATAACCGAGGGCAGCATGAACTAATCTTGAAATTAAATTTACAGAGACCCGCTTGGCAGCCGTCGAGAAGGAGCTAGAGCGCACTAACCTCGGCAGCAAAATTGAGGAATTCCGCGAAATGAGAAATCAACAAAACAAATGGATCGACAAGTACGAAAAGGAAGTGAGTCAACTGCAGGCCGAAGTCAGCAACATCAAGGCGATATCAGAGTCCCTGCCGGAAGATTGTTACGTGCGAAGCAAACTCGAGCCATAGACAGCGCCTCAAGTCGTGACGATCAACCAGCAATCTGTCCCAAGTGTCATTGACCAGTTGTGCCTTTGTCCAGTCACGTTCTGCAAATGCACAGATGTGACGCAAGCATTTGCCTCAAGCCAAAAACAGCACACCGATACAATTAAATTTAAAACACAATCCACAAGCCGAAGTCGGTACACACTCTGAATACTCTGATCCAAATCATTTCCCGCCCGCCCGCAAAATAGCTGCCATATCTCCACCCGCACCCGCATCCGCACCACCATTCACTTGTGTAGTTCTTCTTCTTTCTCGAAAGTGTACATTGCCCCCGCTCACGTCCCTAGATTCCTAACGCGAATACAATAATGTTTTCCATTGATTTTTTTTTTTTTATTTGTTACTTAATATTACGTTGTAAGCAATGCATTTTATTGTATTTTAGAAAATAATAACTTTTTTTTAAGAATAATTTTATACCTAATGTTGTCATAGTGCATTCTCCGGAGTCCATAGGACCTACCTTGTGCAAGTTAACTTCGAATAATTTAGACACGTTTGTTTTCTTCTTTTCTTGGACGAGAAGCAGAGCCTTACGCAGGAATCAGTTGCATATGCAAGCAATTCTCACAAGAAAATGTATCTTTCGCATATATAGTACGATTGCAAATAAAGATAAATTGAAATAGGATGCGGAAAGTTGTTTCAATGCTTGTTCTTATTTTCAGCTTGAGACCTGTAAGTCCGAACATAAGGCTTTTGTCGCCGACAAGTACAGGGGATCTACTATGACCTAGAGGCTGATTACCAGCTACGAATTGCGAAGAATGGAGAAATGTTCCTTGTGGTCTATAGTCTATACTACTAGGGTTGTAAGTGAGTAAAAAGAGATAATATGATGATATTTAAATGAAACTAAGTGTGGCCAAATTCGAACCATGGACATTCATGAGGCTTGCACCAACGTCACCAGTTTCCTGTACGATTGGTCAAACTGGGTCAGATTGGAAACAGTTTGAAAGATCTGTAAGCAGTAAGGCCGAGGTTAGCCTAACACCCCTATTGCGAGTGGCAAATATCAATCAATTGATGATTGATACATTTGTCAATCAAAAAAATTAATTCGGTATTCTGTAACTCGCTTGATAAAATTGTTGACTATTGTGAATAAATTGACTGGAAACTGACTGAGGCATTTATTTAACAGTTAAAAACAACAGACAATTTCATTTGTTTTCTTTTCTACTGTTCGTTTAAATAATTATAAGTTCAGTTGAATGAGCTTTGACAGACGGTGATGAAATTTTAAGGAGACGATGGCGGTTAATGCTTCTATTCCTCTCGAACTAGAGGAAAGTATGTGGGTATGTACATAGTAGAGATCTGTATGAGTGCATTCATTTTCTCTGTATAAATGAGTACACTACTTTAGTGTACTCTATTCATTGCACCCATTCGGCATAGAGTACAATGAACACTGTACATTCGATCACCAGATCACTGATCACTTTGCTTCCTCGATAGTGACGTGGATGCCGCTGCTGATATGATCGCAAATATTCTTCTGCGGGACATGAGAACCTTCATTCCTCACAGAGTGAAGAGTATCAAGCCCAAAGCAAACGCATGGTATGACTCGAGCGAGAGAGTTGAATTTCCGGACATACAAAGCCAACCCTACTGAGGAAAACCGGAACAAGTTTAAAGGGGCCAGAAATGTCTGCAATGCAACTATCAGACGTGCGAAATTCTCTTATGAGCAAAAGTTGAGGCAAAAAGTGTTACAACCCCAAGGGTAGTAAAAACTTTTGGTCATTTGTAAAAAACGTAAAGAATTCCGCCTCGTCTTCAATTCCCACGCTCATTTACAATGACATTCCAGCTGTCAGCGCCTTGGACAAAGCTAATATGCTTGCGGCTCATTTTGCAGCCTGCTCAACACTGCCAGATTCCAATATGTCTCCACCTGTACTTGAGAGCATTGATTTCACCATGGGACAAATCCACTTCCGCACTCGTACAGTTGCAAGAGTACTGAAAGATCTCGACGTGCACAAATTCACTGACCCGGATGGTATTCCCCCTATACTTCTGAAGAGGTGTTCTTCTGCGATGGCAAAGCCACTGCGTAAGTTTTTTCATCTATCCAACTCTTTAGGTCTCTTTCCGAGCAGATGGAAAACAACAACAGGACGAATCTTCGTCAACCACCTCGTACATCGTACCGACCCACAGCACTTACGTGCCCTTCTTTCTAAGGTCATGGAAACGCTGATAAATCGTCAGCTTATGAAATATCTTGAATCGCGGAAGCTTCTTAATGACCGACAATATGGTTTCCGCAGCGACAGGTCCACTGGTGATGTGATAGCTTATCTCACCGAAAAGTGGAACCAGTCTTTGCACAATGCAGGCGAAAGCAAGATCGTTGCGCTTAATATTTCTAAACCATTTGACTGAGTTTGGCATCAAGCTCTCTTGTCGAAAATTCGTGCCTATGGTATCGATGAATCTCTTCTTCTATGGATTAGAAATTACCTTTCGAACCGTTCAATTCAAGTTGTGTTGGATGGGTTCAAGTCTGATATCCACCAAACACATGCTGGTGTTCCCCAAGATTCAGTTCTGTCCCCGACAGTCTTTCTCATTTTTATAAATGATCTCTTGTCTGCTACTTCTAATCCAATCCATTCCTTCGCTGATGACAGCACCCTTAGCTTTTCATATTCGTTCCAAGACTCATGACCCCGGCCTTCGGCCGTAGAATTGGAACGCCAGCGTATGTTGAGCACATTGAATTCCGATCTTGACGGCATAATTAATTGGGGAAAAAACAATAGAGTGGAATTCAATGCTTCAAAAACCCAATGCTGTCTGCTGTCACTCAAGCGAACCCTTGATAATCAGCCATTATCCATGAATGGCGCTTGTGTCGATGAAACCGGAAAACTTTCCATCCTTGGTATGTGCATCAACACAACACTTAGTTGGAACGATCACAAATTTGAGGTCGCCATAAATGCTGCGAAATGTTTAGGTTTCCTTAATCGACGCAAGAAATATTTCACCCCCTCTGATTTGGCTCTAATTTATAAAGATTACATCCGCCCCAAGCTTGAGTACAACGCTCATATCTGGTCTGGTGCCCCTAAGACCACACTGCACCTACTTGATAGAATCCAAAAGCGAGCGATAATACTTATATGAGACAACAATATCGCAGAGTCATTAGACTCGCTCGAACATCGACGTACCGTCTCTTCTTTGTCCGTGTTTTATCGTTATTTCAACAAACGATGCTCAAGCGAGCTAGCCATCTGCATTCCTCCTCTCCATGAATTCACACGCAATACTCGTCTCGCCAGGAATGCCCATCAGTATACCCTTAAGCCTACTTTCGGACGCACAGTTATATTCAGAGACTCGTTCTTCAGCCGCACTGCACGAATATGGAATGCTCTTCCCAGCCTAAAATTTCCCACAGACTATAACCCGCAGATATTTAAGACCTATGTTCACAGGTAGCTCCTCTGCCTTTCTCCCTCTAAACCTTCGGCCCGTGCTGTGACTTGACCCCGTACACATAAGGGTATTAGCAATCCCTTGAACACGAGTAAATTAAAAAAAAAACAATTAAGTACTCTGTTTGATTTCTCTCTCACCGATGAATGTCTTACTCAAATGAAACGAGTACCCATATAACTGTTCAAAATACACTGAGTGCACCGAGTGCACCGAGTACACCGAATATACCGAGTGAGTCAAAACAAAAAAGTCATTTGCTTAGTCTGTCTCTTACTTTTATTAAAATTCAAGAGTAGGTGCATGAAGTGTAATGTAATTGTATATTAGTACTCAAAAAACGATTTCAATGGAAAATGGATTATTAAATAATTAAGGCGTAAAAAATAATAATAAGCGGCGAGTTTAAAATTAATAATAAAAAAGGCAGAAGTAAAGTTTTGGATGTACTTGGTGTAACTGAAAATACATAGAAACGCTCCAAATACAAAATGAATTGAACAGTACCATGCAGAAGTTGTTCGTGTGTTCACAAATACAATCAAAAAAGCACTACAAATTTGGTCAAGCATAAATCCTTGTTCTTCTTCTTCCACTGGCACTACTATTCGAGGTCTATCTGGACCTCAGCCGACAAAACTACATCTCTTCAGGGCCAAGGGGGGCAGATCTTTTTTCTCGAAGACACCAACAACTTCTTCATCTGCTTGTGATATTGCCAATGTTTCCACGCCATTGGCAGTGATGTATAATGATAGCTTGGTCCTTCCAAAAACCGATGTATTACTCAAAGATGAACTCAAAGAAACAGCGATTAGCAAGAGTAAAATATTAGCTACACCAGCAAGTAGTGCAGCCATTCAGGCTGTTAATATCAGAAAAACGTTCTCTGTTAATATTAGAAAAACGGTGCGGACAAAATTTATCAAATACTGTTTCCAAACTCTAATATAAATAAAATTGAAATTTGTAAGGATTTAAGAGAAAGTATATAAGCAATATTAAAAGACAAAATTGGGTGAGTCTCCGTAGCGTAGTGGGTTAGTGCATCGACTTCTACGTAGAGGGTGCCAGGTTCGATACCCGAATATACCACCTTTCATATTTCACGGCTCCACCTCTTTCGAGTCACTGACAATGCTCAAAGAGTATTCCTGTCTAGAAAAAGCTTCTCAAATTCGCCGTTCGGAGTCAGCATTAAACTGTAGGTCCCTTCCACTCGTGAGAGAACAATAGCACGCACAACACGAGTGGTTATTGAGTAGCTTGGCCCAGGTCGCGCTACCCATATTATTATTATTATTATATAACGCTGGAATTACCACCAAGCTCGGAAGGGTCAATGAAAGTTTGTACCAGGAGAACTAGGCAGCAGTTTGGAATGGGGAGGAATAGTCTACAACAACAAGCATTAATATGGGATTACACACCACCTTGTAGCAGTTGCTTAACACTTATCTCGTGTGAAATGTGATTACTCCACAAGTAAATGGGAGTGACAATAGTAAAATTAAACGACAGAGACCCTTGCTTACAATTTACTATCTTAGCAGAAATGCTAATGTTATCTCTGTCATTCAGTCTTAATAGTTTATTCACCACCAAATAGGATTGATTATTTTTCTATTATTTTTCGGGACGTATGTCATGAATACTTCTCATTTTGATTCCATTTTCCACTTTCCCTCTGTGTCTTCTCAATTTAATACATTTCCCTATCTTCAATCGCTTTACCTTGAATCCCATCGCAACCCTCTTCCCACTCGTTGTGGCAGTTCGTTTCAATTTCCTGCATGAGATCAAGATAAGTTGCCTCTCAAATCTGAACACTTTAAGGCTCAATTCACTGAATTCGCCTAATGGAAAGTCATAAAGCCATGAAGAAAGGCGCTGCCTAGCGTGGCACGCTTCACCCCCAAAATGGGCAAATGCGAAATCAAATTACCTGTCAAATTACCCATTATCGAACCTATTTTCGTCATAAGGATGTACGCAATTCACACGACGACGCACGATGTCCTCGAGAAGCGCTTAAAATTGATTGAAGAATATTTTTCGTCGGCTTTGATCTGCCTTCCAGCGACACTCTTCGATATCCTTGACGACATGTCATGAACTCTAAGCGAGTGACAATGGCGAACATTTGCCCCGCACATAGCAACACAGAAGTGGCGCTTTTGAACCTTCTTTGGCGCGCCCACGTCATCAGATTTCGTCCCCCGACAGACAACCCGAATGTCCTCCCTTGAGTTATGGCCATCTTGGCGTCAACTGAGCAGCCAAAAAAAAGTTTAATATTCCTCAAATATGACGCACAATCCAGTGAAACCTAGACGTGACGGGAATCCTGAAAACGGTTCTCGTACTGCTTATGCGGCCAACGGAACACAAGTTTGTTAATTAGAGTGATTTCCTGAATCTGAAATCGTTTTTCTTCTCTTTTGGGGATGACGCGACGTCTGTATCATCGTTGTGACTTTTACAGAGTTCACAGCATGTTTGGTGAGTCAAAGCGAAAAAATGTTTCATGATTTCGCTCTCCTTAGTTCTAGTTTGGGTGGAAGAGTGGATGCAAGTTGATCAACGATGATGTACTCGTACGTCAGCACGTAGGACGTCACAAACCACTATGGGGTGCTAAGAGCTTCGCCTTTTCGGTGGAGAGTGGACCTGATGACGTGAAAAAGGGATTCAGAACCCAAAATGACGTAGTTTCTGTGCACATGTACATATACATTTGCTGCTTGACATTCCATTATAATGCATGCTTTAGTGCTCGTACCGTCAACGGGACGTGTTTAAGTGTGCTTCAATAGCAAAGTTTAGGACTTTCATGTTTTATTTTTTAAAGCTTTCAATCGAGTTTTTCAATTCTCCTACATTAGTAGAATGTACGTGTGTTGTTCAAAAGCGCTATGTATGTACTATAAGTATGTCACACCTATATCGGGTCACTGCTCCCGGTTATTGCAGGTTCTGTGTTCGAATCTGACTGGGGTTTTCCTTTTTTTATAGGCAATATAAAAAATATTGCCTAATAATTCCTCATACGAGCCCCCTCCCAATAGCGAGCCCCTTTCCTGAATTTTGTCCAAAAGCTAAGCCCCTGCTTTTCAGACAATAACGGTATTTTAACAGAAGAAATCTATCATATCTTATCATTGTCTCGTATAATCCACTTTCGGGTAATGCGTCCTGAGTTGGTAAAGAAAATTCAAAGTGTTCACAAGTGTTCCTTAAGTGAGAAAAAATTAGTGTAATTTGTGAAAGTTCTTAAGAAACTAGAAAGTTTGACTAAGAAGATAAGTGCTTTTCTTAAACTTTTAGTTACCTAATTAAGACTTAATGTAACAATAATAATGTATATTTTATGATTCCAAAAGGAAAAGTAAGAAAAGTGTTATTTATTAAAATATATTGTTTCGTTAATGGGACGAAAAAATTTGGAAAATAACGAGCCGGGGAGGGCTCGATCTTGCTATGACGGTGCACAGAGCACCGTGAGTGAGAACTAACTCGAATTTGGTAAATTGATCTTTGTTTCCATACAAGTAGGGCCTTTAATTCCAAAAGAACAGCGCAGTTTTTATCTCTCTTAATTTAAAATAAATTCCCACTTCTAAGACGTCGAATGAAATAAGGCCAAATTTGAAATTTAGGTTAAAACAAGTATGGCGTGGGTGTTTCGCTTCGCTCATTAACAGGATTAACGAATATGGATAACCCTATCCTACCCATAATAAGGATTGACCCTTTTTTCCACAGGGCTTACCCGAACACGCAACTTCGTCGCTCGGCTAAGAGTACGTCAACAACTGTCAGACAGACACTAAAGCTAAAGCTTAATTATATTTACTCTGGGGTGTTTAGCGGTATAATATTTCCAGAAGTCAATAAAAAAAAAGGTGGAAATTAGTTCTCTCTGCTGACTTATGAGTGAGTTCTTAGTTCTCATAAGTGTTGTTCATGCACTCTACATAGCCTAGCCAACTTAGATAAGTCATGGTGCTAAAAATTTGTGGGCATACAAAATTGTGGATTGCCCATTGTGGTTGAACGGCAACACTACTTTTCAAAAGGTATCGAAAACATTCTTTCTCTGGCGACAATCATCGCATCCAGCCATGGTGCATGAGTCTATTTGCCTTAGCTTAATAACAACAATATGGGTGGCACTACAGCCCCTTAGATGGCCAGGGCCTAGCTACTCACCAACCACTCGTGTTGTGCGTGCTATTGTTCTCTCACGCGTGGAAGGGACCCACAGTTTAATGTCGACTCCAAACGGCGTAGTTGAGAAGCTTTTTCTAGACAGGAATACTCTTTGAGCATTGTCAGTGACTCGAAAGAGGTGGAACCGTGAAATATGAAACGTGGTAAATTCGGGTATCGAACCTGGCACCCTCTGCGTAGGAGTCGACGCACTAACCCACTACGCCACGGCGACCCACTTAGCTTGGAACATTGATTTATACACGGGACCATATATCCGACGTGGAATTTTTCTTCCGAGACACCAAGACTCAGCTCCGCAGTTTTTCTTAGCGTCCAGCCTTCGGCTACAAATAGCAGGAATGACAAAATCAGTGTTTTGGACTTACAATGGACGGTCATATAGCCAACCAGTATGAAAACAATCAATAAATTAATTTCCCCTGAATTCAAATTAATTCCATGATTCAGCAACTGCCTCATTCATGTTATGGATAAAAAATGTATATTCAAATGTTTCATTCATTTATACACATGCACTGATTGAATCAATGAATCAAGAATGTCCATTCGTCACACAAGAGTATCTTCATAACAACTGCCAGCAAAAGTGTTCATTCGGGTTTCAAAAGTCAAGGGCAATCGTTATCGGTCACAGAAGCACCTATAAACGGACTTACACTGGACGGCATTTTACGTGGAAGACATGCACTTCATACAAAGTGGCGTCCAATGTTGTTACACCATGCCCTTGGTCATCATTATTCCCGTCGACAATCTGTCATTAAGATCGGGTGATACCGTGCTTGTGACATTTTATAGGTGAGAAGATGCGCAAGGCTTATGCCAACGACCAACGACAATGACTTAGGGTTTAATGGACGAGTGGCGATGATTTGAGATGTTGTATATGCCGTCGACAAATCCGTCACACATAATCTAGGACAAAAAATTACGATCGACAGCTACAATTTCGAGGTAGTAAAGGAGTTTGTCTACTCCGGGGCAAACGTAAGCTCCACAAACGACATCATGCCTGTAACACAATAGTGCGTTGCGCCAGCAGCAGAGTACGATGACATGCTGCGTTGAAATGTTACTCAATTTATCAATTTTTCTCTCTCTCATCTACCAGATGAAAAGTATTACCGACCTTCTGCATACACTCATTTGAACTGACGTTTGGTGTTGAATTATATTTAATCAGCTGTTTTCATTTCTCAAATGACAGTTGACACAAAATACTCTCAATTTGGAATAAAATTCTCATTCTGGGAGAAAATCTCTCTCACAGCGCACCCCTCAGTAAAAAAGTAGAAATGAAGTATTACAGAGATCCCCGACTCCCACCTTTCCCCCTAAGATTTTTGACAACTGTTTTTTTTCGTGTTCATAAATTGACCAATCAGAGGACGGCATTTATGTTATTTCGTGAATAACCGTCAAAAATTCATGAATATCCTTCAAAAATGCACTCAAATTCATCGATGGACTAGGGGGCAATCAGCTGTGAAGTCGGCTATCTCTGTAATACTTCATTTCTGCTAAAAAAATATCCAACATGTTGAATAATGACGTGCGATGGGCTACGTTTTACGTTTTATTACGATCCTCTCATCTCTCTCATTTTTCACTTACGCATGTCGACGCTGTATTTTGTGCATGGCCATCGAATTGTGGGCGTTGAAAGCCAAAGCCAGCGCACGCTACTTCGGTTTGTCGAAACAACTGGGCTCAAGTCCCCTGACTTGAAGGACTAAAGTCATGCTTTACAGGACACTGATTTTGTCAGTCCTGCTATATGGAGCCGAAGGCTGGACACTAAGCAAAACTGCGGAGCTGATTCTTGGTGCCTTCGAAGGAAAAATTCCACGTCGGATATATGATCCCGTTTGCGAGAAAGGACAATGGAGGAGAAGACACAACCGCGAACTATACGAGCTGTACCAGGATGTGGATGCTGCCGGCAGATAAAGACCTGTGGACTGCACTGGCGCGGACACTTCAGGCGCATGGACAACAATGCTCCAGCTAAGAGGGTCTTCGAGTCCGAGCCTCATGTTTCGTGTAGGAAAGGAAGACCGAATCTCCGGTATTAAGGCCAAGTAATTACACATGCAAAACAGCTTGGTCTTGATGACTGGAAGCAGCGTGCCCAGGACTGTCAACGACGGAAGGCAGCCTTAGCTTAGGCTCTGACCCTCCAAGGATCGTTGTCCTGACAAGTAAGTAAGTAAGTAACTAAGAGAAGCAATCCAAGACAATATTAGAATGTCTGCAAAATTTAACAAACTGCCAAGAATCGTGGCGCCCTAGTGAAAAATAATTTTGTCAATGAAATAAACTCGAGTAAATAATATTTGATCGCCTCATTAGAGGAAAATTATAGAGAAAAAATTAAAAACAAAACGAGACGTCTGCATGGAGCTTGAACAACAATAAACAAAATTATGTAAATGAAACTCCTAAACTCTAGCTAGTGTAGGTGACTTAAGACAAAAGCAAAAGCATGAGGGTAATAGGGGTGGAAAATACATTTATAATCAATCCATTTAATTGAAAATTGGAAAATGTTCTTCTTTTTTTCTTTCTTTGTTGTGTGTTTGTGTGCGCTTCGTTGCATGGCTAGTTGTTGTTATTGTATACAGAACCGAAATCATTCAGCAACTACTATGCATTCATGTGCTTACAAAGCTTTTCGTCCTCACGTTTCTTAGCATTGATGAGTGGCAAGAACGTCGATCCCGGCATTCTACTGCCAGAAGCATTGCTACTGTTTCCAGCACTCTCACCACCATGGGTCGAGAAATCATCGCATTGAAAGGCCAAATGTTTCCTTTCATTGTGACCTCCATTTGCCTTCGGATCTTCGCTGTTATTATCGAATCTCCTGCTGATCATATTCATTAAAGCCACGCAATTAAAAAAGACTCTCTGCTGGCAATCATATATAATCAATCGAAAAATTCGTCAAGATTTACCCCAGTTGACAGCGAGCCTTAAACCTGGTTGATAAATGTTTCTTTCCCATACACAAACTAGATCTCACGTGATACGACATCCTCACCATCCCATTGTGCATATCACCCGATTGTGCATAGCACAGAATCAATTTGCCAGACATAGTTAATTCAATTGCCCCCCAGGCTGAGTGCGAATAAAATCACGTCGACAACAGTCCGCATAAAGACATCAATTCGATTCGTAGACAGCGCCTTACTTAAGCGCCATTCGTAAGCAGTGCCAGTGCCAGTGCCGCGGGCAGCAGCAATTACTACGTCCAATGCATTCGACTTGAATGTGATTGAATTAAGAATGCAACCTCATCCATTCGCTGACAAACCGCTCCGCCAATTACGTAAAGTTTACTGACCGCAACTAGTCATTCATACATCTTGCATATTTCTGAATGGCCTGTTCGCATTGCATTTACTTACGATGACAGCCCCCACCGCGCTGGTACTAAACACAAGTTCGTTTTTACCGTAAAGCACTTCTCCGTTCCGGAATCGGTCATGCGCCAACTACCCCTTACACGGAAGTGTTATATCAAAACAAATGAATTTATGAATGAGAAGCTCGCCACGACTTTTGGCGGCAACGCGAAAGCCACACAAAAACTGTTCTACACGGCATACAAGCACAGCTGAGCACGTGTACTAAAAGACAAAAAATCATCCCCTCAGCCAGAGAACAATTTGCGTGGGCTTACTCGATATACTTGATGACCGAATTTTCTATCCTCTATCACTGTCAACAAACTTTCGCTTGAGATACATTTTCAAATTGGCTACAACGGTCTCTTTCAATTTCAATCTTTCAGTTGGCATCCAACGTGCTGCTGGTTCACATCGTCTAGCCACACACATCGTCACGCGACGCCCTCTCTCGCTCTCGGTTCCTTTGCGTGTGGGGTTCGTTTTGATTTCTGTTCATAAGTTTTTTCGATTTTTTTGTTTGTCTTTGACATTCGTGTTCGAACTGCGGGCGAAGTAAAATTCCTTGATTTTTGGTTCGCGCACTTACTGGCGAGGTTTTCCCGTGAAAGGAATACGATTTAAATGCGACCACGGAGACGAGGTGATGTCTCGAAAATTCGACTTTTATCGGTTCTGTCTTAACGTTGAATCGTAAATTATCGTTCCCGAAAAAAAGAAAAAAAAAAAGAAAAAATATTTGTGTAAAAAATAAATAAAATTTTAATTATTTATTTTAAAAATATATATATGTACATATATTTATTGCCAGTTGTTAAGTGCTACATTTTCAGTGTGTGTAAAATTGTCGTGTTAATTATAAAGATAAAAGAGTGAGAGAAGAGAAGATTGAAAGGTGCTGTCTAGATTTTTGAAAATTTATTAAGTGAAAGAGGAAAAAATAAAATATATAAATAAATAAAAATAAATCCTTAGAGTGTGTGAAATCAAATCTTGTGTGTGCTTGTTGCTCGTGTGTTAAAATCAAAGAAATTCTGCGAGAAAAGAGAAAAGAGAAAAGAATATCCTCCAGTGTATGAGGATGCAAACACGCATTTTTTTGGATAACAATTCAGCAGTTTTGAACACACGCCACGCCGCCTGATCGCAGCGGTCTTCGCTAAGCCGGTCGCTGCTGCTGATACTGCTGCGGCGAGAACAAGACGAATTAATTAATCTCCTGTTCAAGGTACGTCTCCCGAGTTGGTGATCGGGTGGAATATCATATAAGCCAAGCGATTTCCTCTCATATTTAATTTTATTTATTTTTAATTTATGAGCTTTAATTCTCATGCCCGAAGTGATTCTGTGTATCCGATGGACAGCAACAATGTAAATGTTGGATTTTTGTTTTTGTTTTTTTTTTTTTTTCCATTTTCAAATTTTGTCATGTACAAGCGAAAGTGTTGGTGTTGAGGAATAGGAAAAAAATGCGAAAATTAATTTTCAAAACGAGGCGACAATTTTATTTTTAGTTGACATAGAACGGATAACCCAAGGCTGTGGATACATGATTTTCCTCGTTCTTTTTGTGCTTCGTTGTGTCTGCGTTCACGGGAAAGTTGACGGTGATTTGTTGTGCAGATACTGAGGTGTAATTAAAATGTATACACATCGAGCGAGCAGCCTAAGGCAAATGAACAGGTGATGGGTTTGTTTGCCTCACTCTTCGCAGATGAAGATGCGCAGCTCTCATGATTCAGTCGGGGAATGAGGAACTTTTTGCTACCAAATGTCCGTCTATGTGAGACGATTACCCGTGCAATCTTTTGCATTCATCGGTCGATTTGGAATCGATTATAGAACGAGTGGATGTCTCTGTTGTGGTCGCTTTGTATTCAAAACCTGAGGCCCCCCAGGTGTATCCAAACGAAATTTGTGTTTTTATAGTTTGCTCGGCCAATGAATGACAATAGATTTTCAGTCGATGCTTAGCACGTGGATCTGTGTTGCTCGGATTGCGGTCTCTTCGCACTGGTTGTTGTGTCGTGATTTGTTTCGCAGAAAGGAAAACATTTGCATTTGTTTTTGGTATTCTCTCTTTCCGCTAAATGAAGACCTTGACTTTTTTCCACGCCGCGCCGTACGTGTTTGCATCCATTTGTGAATCGATTGGTGGGGGTATCTTTGATTTTGTAAATTACCGATCAAGCTGATGCGCGGTGATTCTCTCAAAATTTTTAAAGAGCATCTTTCTTTGCGTCATACGGAATGGTTCGACTAAGACTGGATGCATGGCCTGTTGCCAAAAGAGCAAGAATATTGCTCATCCTTAAGCCAGCAGAGGCTTATGGCCATCTGCAGAAGAATTGTATATCTCCTAAGTGTCGTGACTGGTTTATGGCTCCGTTTTTAATTTTTTAATTTCTCTGCGTTTGACAACCGTTCGTGGGCAGAAGAACATCGCTTCGCTAAAATGTGTTTTAATTTTGCTGCAGATAAAATAAATCATTTTTGACTTGAGTTTTACGTGATAGTTATGTTCGGCTTAATTGTTGGCCGACTTTAAGTGTCCACAAAATTTTAAGGATTTTCCCGATTTTAGAATCTCTAGATTCTCTCCTGAAATGATATTAATGTAGTCATCATCAGGCGTCCGTAGAGTCCTAAATTAGACGGATTAGTGATGATAAGTGGCATCTCTACGTTAAGTTCTTAAGAGAGTCCACGTTAAAAATGCTTAGAATTTGAGCCGATAGACACTACACAGTCTGTCCTCTTCCCAGTGAGACTGGATTAAATTAACAATTGATTTCAATGTCATTCCTGATTCGTCTTTAGAACCTTGTCACGTATGACCTGTAGCAACTATCGCACAAATGTTGCGCGTTTGGTTATAATGTCATAACTACTGCCAGAACAATGGAAACGCAATTTTGGTTGTGAATATCGATGAACGGATTTGAAAACCGAAAATTGTGTGACATAACCAAACGTGCAAAATGTCGTTTTGTCCGGAGGAAGGAACGAGTTTTTCTTAATAATCATTTTATCGCTCAATCATCTGCCTTACACTTTTTTATCTACCTGCTTCCTTAGATTAGACTTGAGAAGACATGCCTACAATACCATTCCTACCTTCCAAAGGACTTCTAGCAACATAATCAACGCTATTCCATGCCAATTGTTTCTTGACTGAAATAGTAAGGAGCTATAAGCACCTAGGAATCATCTTGGACCAAAGTCTCAGTTGGAATGATCACGTTTCCTTTTTGAAACAATATTTACTAACCACCTTGAGATCTTTTTATAAGCTAAGCAAGTACTGTTCTTCAAGTATCTAAAAAAAATATCTGCTTTAGAATATGCCGCTCAAGACTACAATATGGTATTACCTGCTGGGAAGGGACGCACTTAAGTAAAATTAAACAACCTCTCTTCCCGCCGAGCCACATCTTTAATTTTATTTAATAAGCTGAAAATTCTGACAGTCAGACACTTGTGATTTTATAAAGTCGAGAGGATCTTTTTTATTAGATTTGCTACTTACAGAGTACACTCAAAGATAACCCACGTAGCAATACTAGCTCCCTAGTAACCATTCCGTCTTCTCGTGCCACTTGTTATAGAAGTTTTTGTTCGATTGCCGCTTGCAAATTATTCAACTCACTTCACGAAGATATTCGAACCATCGGAATGTTAAATCAATTTTTGTCTAAAGTTGAGTCTTGGCTTCTGGATAATGATTTCACAGTGGAATCGAAATTTTGTTGCACTTCATTTGCTAATGTATATTTGCTATCATACGATCATAATACTACTGTAACTGTAAGTTTGAGAGTCCTTCCTTCTCTCTCATCTTTTATACTATGATATAATGTACTGTTCACCCCAAACTGAATTATCTAAATGATGTGACATTAACTCTATTTTTTGCTTAACTATATTAAATGTCACTAACTATTCTCAAATGTCAATCTTATGTTTGGAAAAGTTGAATTGTTATTCTATTTACACTTATTATACTGTATCGAACATTGAGCATAAATAGAATAAATAAATAAATAAATAAAATATTATGGCTCTCGAGTACCAGACATGGTTTGACGAGTTTTATGATTGAATACAACGCACGATTGACTCCAAGGTGTATTTTAATAGATTAAATCTGACAAAATAAACGTACTGCACACAATTGACTTCTTGACTTTAAAGCAGTCAGATTGGACATGGAAGACACTGTGTAC
The DNA here is from genome assembly GCA_964034865.1 of Eristalis intricaria. NCBI lineage: Eukaryota > Metazoa > Arthropoda > Insecta > Diptera > Syrphidae > Eristalis > Eristalis intricaria. Next base: position 87,202,158 of record OZ035875.1, on the reverse strand, counting down.
ACCACTCAGTGTTGAACATGGCGAATTCATGCATTTGCAGATGCTCTTTTTTTATGAGCCGCAGTAAGTCCAACGCTGTATGGTTTCTACAAAAGTTCGTGATATATTTGTTCTGATTTTAGTGAAGCTAAATGTTTGCTTTAATGTCTGCAGAAATGTTTGCTTTACAAGAGAGATCGACGTAAGATTTGGTCTGTAAAAAATGAAAATTGTCGAAATATTCTAGACAGTGCAGTTAACCTGCGATTTCTACCAATGAGGCACATGAAGTTGAAGGTTCTTCTCCTTTTGTGCACTACCTTAAAAGCTGGAATACCTTTTTATTCACGGTTCCACCTCTTTCGAGTCACTGACAATGCTCAAAGAGTAATCCTGTCTAGAAAAAGCTTCTCAACTTCCCCGTTCGGAGTCGGCTTTAAAAACTGTAGGTCGCGTCCACTCGTGAAAGAACAATAGCATACACAACACGAGTGGTTGCTGTAGAAGATAAGCCCAAGTCCTGTCTATATATTATTATTTTATATCTGATCCACTCGAGGAATTCGTGCCGTTTACAAAAAAAAAAAATTGGGCCCTACTCGTAAGTAAGAAAGTAAAAAATCAAGTTTTATGACCTAGACCACTTCAAAAGAATGTAAATATTAACGTCTCACTTAAGGAATCGTGTGAGAAATTGATCTGAAATTGAACTGACTATATCAGTGGAAATGATATATAACTAATATAGAGTACGTTTAATTTCTTCAAATATATAAGTTACAGGAGTTACAGGAAAAATAAAGGGAAATAAACGGAAAGTGACAAGAGAACTGACGAGTGTAATAATTGTCAGTAAGAATATCACAACACGGCGATGTCATGTAGTGTGGGTTTGGATTTCCAACAGGAACTATAAAAAATATACAAGCAAACTGTGTCATCCAACTTATTAAAAAAATTAATTTAGATAAGAGCACCCTTACAGAAGGCGCCGAAGTCGCTGTTATATATAAACACATACTTCATTGCAAGTCCATATAAGAAAGGAAACATAATCTTCATCTGATGCTTCAGTGAATCTTCTTTTCTGTCTGGATCTGGAAGCTCGAGATATTGCTTTACTTAAACTGTAGCAGATGAAAGAGTTGCTTACACAGTCGTGCGTTCATTCATTTAAGGGTTAGTATTTGAATAGTCACATGCAGTCCCTGTATATATTTTGTTTATAATTTGCGCGAGCTCAAGGGATTGCTAATACCCTTATGTGTCCAGGGTCAAAACACAGCACGGGTCGAAGGTATAGAGGGAGAAAAGGAGAGGAGGTACCTGTGCACATAGGTCTTAAATATCTGCGGGTTGTAGTCTGTGGGAAATTTTAGGCTGGGAAGAGCATTCCATATTCGTGCAATGCGGCTGAAGAACGAGTCTCTGAATTTAACTGTGCGTCCGAAAGTAGGGTTATGGGTATACTGATGGGCATTCCTGGCGAGACGATTATTGCGGGTGAATTCATGGAGAGGAGGAATGCAGTTGGCTAGCTCACTTGAGCATCGTTTGTTGAAATAACGATAAAACACGGACAAAGAAGAGACGGTACGTCGATGTTCGAGCGAGTCTAATGACTCTGCGATGTTGCTGTCTCCTCTAAGTTTTATCGCTCGCTTTTGGATTCTATCAAGTAGGTGCAGTGTGGTCTTAGGGGCACCAGACCAGATATGAGCGTTATACTCAAGCTTGGGGCGGATGTAATCTTTATAAATTAGTGCCAAATCAGAGGGGGTGAAATATTTCTTGCGTCGATTAAGGAAACCTAAAAATTTCGCAGCATTTTTTGCGACCTCAAATATGTGATCGTTCCAGCTAAGCGTTGTGTTGATGCACATACCAAGGATGGAAAGTTTTCCGGTTTCATCGACACAAGCGCCATTCATGAATAATGGCTGATTATCAAGGGTTCGCTTGAGTAACATCAGACAGCATTGAGTTTTAGAATCATTGAATTTTACTCTATTGTTTTTCCCCAATTAATTATGCTGTCAAGATCGGAATTCAATGTGCTTAACATACGCCGAAGGGCGGGGTCATGAGTCTTGGAACGAATATGAAAAGCTGAGGGGGCTGTCATCAGTCAAGGAATGGATTCAATTCGAAGTAGCAGACAAGAGATCATTTATAAAAATGAGAAAGAGTGTCGGGGACAGAACTGAGCCTTGGGGAACACCAGCATGTATTTGGTGGATATCAGACTTGAACCCATCCAACACAACTTGAATTGAAAGCTAAGGGTGCTGTCATCAGCGAAGGAATGGATCGGATTAGAAGTAGCAGACAAGAGATCATTTATAAAAAAAAGAAAGACTGTCTGGGACAGAACTGAGCCTTGGGAACGCCATCATTTATTTGCAAGTCGATATCAGACTTGAATCAACTGAATTGAACGGTTCGAAAGATAATTTCTAATCCATAGAAGAAGAGATTTATCATAGGCGCGCATTTTCGACAAGAGAGCTTGATGCCAAACTCTGTCAAATGGTTTAGAAATATTAAGCGCAACGATCCTTCGCGCTTAAATAAAATTAAACAATTATCCGTTTTGGATGTGTGTTGTTCCAAATATATGCTTCCCTTCACGCCAAGCCACATCTTTAGTTTTATTTAATAAGCTGAAAATTCTGTCAATATGCTTTCTACAGCATTGTGCAAAGACTGGTTCCACTTCTCGGTGTGGTAAGCTATCAGATCACCAGTGGACCTGTCGCTGTGGAAACCATATTGTCGGTCATTAAGAAGCTTCCGCGATTCAAGATATTTCATAAGCTGACGATTTATCAGCGATTCCATGACCTTAGAAAAAAGGGACGTAAGTGCTATGGGTCGGTACGAGGTACGAGGTGGTTGACGAAGATTCGTCCTTTTAAGGGACGGGCTGGACAAATGCTGTTTTCCATCTGCTTGAAAAGAGACCTGAAGAGTAGAATAGATGAAAAAGCCTACGCAGTGGCTTTGCCATCGCAGAAGACCACCTCTTCGGAAGTATAGGGCGAATACCACCCGGGCCAGCTGATTTGTGCACGTCGAGATCTTTCAGTACTCTTGCAACTGTACGAGTGCGGAAGTGGATTTTTCCCATGGCGAAATCAACGCTCTCATGTATTGAGTTTAATTTAGCTTCATCCAAATTCTTCCATTTTCTGTTTCTATCTAAGGCAAGTCAACTCATCTGTCCCCAATTTAGAAGACTACTGCGTTACTCTTCAAGGCAAATTCAGCTACCTATAAAATTGTGGCTTTTTCTGCAACCTTTCTGTAAATATAGCCAACCGCTTAGAGATTGCTCCTAATAATGATGTTTTATGGTCCCCTCCCATAGGCCATATTTTTCATGAAACAAGTCTGAACGTTTCCAGGAATGACAGAAGGACGATGTCTTCTTTGGTGATGATCTTGTCTGTCGATGTCTTTCTTGGGTTTATTTCACTTGAAAGAGCATGTATCTCATCTCTCTCTTCTGTAAATATGAGACAATGGCGCTGAAATCGGCTGTGGTACTCGAGTTCAAATGGACTAACTCCAGTAGAAGTTGAAACTAAATTACTCGAGTCAAGTAACTAAATTACTCGAGCGAGCAATACGCAACTCGATCCCCATCCCTACTCTGTGTCTGTGGGCCGTCCGAAAGGGGTGTTTTCTTCGGCTTGAAATTCGATGCATCGATACATCGTAAACCATCTAATGTAGCCGATGCATCGGTTTGATTCGATACATCGAACATCAAACATCAACCCTAGTACAGCTCCTACTTGATAAGTTGAGCTCTAGACCTCATGTCTCAAGGAGTATGGACAATGATTGTGTCACCTGCATATACTGTCAGCAGTAAGAACCCTGTTTAAGATCCTTTCAAAACTGATTTATGAGACATTTTCCCGAATCAAAAAATAAGCAAATTTCAATTAACTGCACCACAAGAGCAATGAACTCAGTCACCAGAGCATTTCCATGAAATTAGTGTCTCAAATGAGATTATCATAAAAGAGTACAACTTAATAGCTTCGTTTTCCCAGAGGTGTCTTTCGATTTTGTCACTCGCCTGCCACACAACCCGGACGTCTGTGCATGGCTGATTGAAGGTCGACGATGTCTCTCGTCGCCCGCGCCGAGAACCGAAGCGCCATTCGGGTGAATGGATTGCCGATTATTCACATTGAGTTCGGTCACTGTGTGATGACAAATCGTCAACTCATTGTTTTCGAGAGCAGACAACACAATTGTCTTGACGGCAAATTAATGAATACATGGATCAATGATTTTCAAGTGGCTTGCCGCATGGAGATGTCTTGGATCATCTCGAGATTGTGTAGAAACGCTCTCGAGTTTCGTTTGAATTTGAGACGCAATTTGTTCGTTCATAAGTCGAACTGCTTTGCAAAGTCAAAGGAGGATCTGTCTGACCTCGGGGATATGAAAGAAACGATTAAGTGGCGAAAGTGTCATCGAAACAGGCATTCTCAGACACAAAGCCGCGTGCAATATCACGTCATAGTCAGCACCTTGCTGCGAGAGATGAAGGACTGTCTTTGGTTTACAATCGTTCAAGGTGACAGCTTCCCCGACAGTCTGGGCGAAATTGCTTATGAAACTTTCAAGGTGTCCTCTAGGACGGTGGACTTAAGTAAATGTCGTGGCAACGCCTGGCGATGATAGCATTGAAATAAGGCGGCGCCCACATCTTCAATGTTGTTCTCGAGTTTCAAATCTCCGTCTGGTCTCACTCCTCCCAAACCTCGACTAGACGAAATTTGTTTTTTTGACATCCCCTCATCGTGCTCAGTGGGGCATAACTCGAACAATGAATCTTGTCTGGCCGTCGACGACCCGCAATGGAAGCGCATAACTCACGGGGAATCCTACAACACCTGGGTACCCTGGGAATCGGCTCCACTGCCGGTTTATTGGTTTCAGAATGATGAACACATCCGCAATTAAATTTGTTTATCGGAGAGATTCGTCGTGATTTTTTGAAACTGTTCATATTTTTGGATGTGACGCAACGTCCGCAGATGGACGAATGGATTCCACTGCACGGTGATCTATCTGTTCTAATTGAAGACGGGAGTACATAGCGAGCAGACTTTAGTTGTGAATGAGCTCTTTTATTTTGCGTTCTTGTTTAATGTGAAATAAACAAAAGGAGTTATGCATGCATTGACTTTAATTGTAAACAGAATCCACCGAAGAACAGGCGTTTCTGTTTGTGTGTAAATACTGTGTTTCTCATCACGGTGCCACTGGATTGTGTTCGTTTTTGTCGACCGGAAAAGAAGGTTGCGCTTGGGCGGTGACTGATTTGAGAAATGGTCCCATGGCCGGATTGCGGCTGAATGTCGTTTTATACTGGGGGCTGAGGCGCTATTGATACCAGATCAATTATGAAAAAATCTGAGCTTCTAATGCGGTATTCACATTTTCAGAGCGGAGTCAGTGGGCGCGACGTGTTACAGTGAACTCTCTCATAAGTGGACAGCCATGGGACCGGAGATCTTTGTCCACATAAGAGAGGGTCTACTTAAGGAAAAAAACACACAAAATTATATCTACCAGCCAATCATTAGAGTACATCTTGTCCGCTTAAGAATGTGTCCATTATGACAGAGTTCACTGTATAATAATTTGGGGGCGATCCGTAGAGGGCCAGGGTCTAGGTTAGGTAAGGTAGTAGTGGCTCACTTCAGAAGGCAGTCACACGAACACGCCAAAGTAGGCCCGTTATGTTAGGGATTGATTTTCCCTAACATTAGAACCAAATTATGGTAAGGGACACTCATCCTGCGGGCATGAATGACAATTGCCCAATGTCCGGTTATGAAGCGGAGACGAGCGTCCTGAGGGTTGACCTGTTAAGTCCAAGCAGATTGAGCGATCTTTGATGACTAAAGGGACCCCCTCAACTTTGCATACATTTATTTGAAGACTTAAAAAAGAAGAAACAAATTTTACATAATTTTTTTGTTGCTGATTTCCGCTCACTCGAACATCTGAAACCAAAAATTCTAACGGGATTAGAAAGAGTATATGTTTGAACTAGGATTATGGCTGATCTTTGAATTTTTTTCTTTTTTTTGAAAATCGCCTTTTTTCATCGGCAAGTCAAGTTAAAAGGTAAACAAGATCTTCACCGGTTTAATTTATCCTAGTTCATACCATAGCTATATATGTATAGAATAACGTATTAAAATTTGGAACCGATTAGATTAATAGTTTTTGAGTAACTACATGCGGCAGTCGTAAAAAAACTGCGAGAAAAACGCGTTTAAAGTTTTGAGAAACAAATTCTTGGGTATACAACCTACCATCCTTTTACCATAAATCGGCTATATTATCAAGAGTTTTTGAAATTTTCACTTGAAATTTTAAAGGAACGGTCTTGAATAGTTATAAGTTCGAATTAAATAAAAACCGAGAATAAACCTTTTGCGGTGCCATTTGCGATATTGATAGTGTTGATTGTCGGTATCTTAAGTAGATGGTAGGCTGTAACAATTGACATTAAAAGTGGAACTTTGTTTAGTGTTAAAGGGGAGGACCACAGCGAGTAAATCGGCCTTGCAATTGGCTGGTATGTCACCCGCATGAGGTATATGTCTAAATACTCTGCTATATTGTCAAAAGAAAGCCTACAATTAAAGGATGTGTTGGAGTTAAACATGACAGGGGCTTATTTGCGGCCTGACTGTCCGAACAGATGGTGATACAGTGAAAGCCGGACATCGCCAGTCGCAACACTTTTGTCCGGCTAAGGGAATTTATGGGAAAAAAAAATCAGAAAATTATTTCAGCTCTTGCAGACAGAAGAAACGAAATACAACAACAGAACACAGCTACAGAAATATGATCCGTTGTATATTTGAGACAGTAGAGACAATGATCTGTTGGCACGTGCACCGCACACACGCTGTCCTGATAGTATAGTTTTGTCGGTCAGTTCTTTTGTCTTTATCGTTCGCATTCCGTAAAATTAAAAGCTGCTGAAAAATTGTTCCGACAAAAAATGTTTCCGCCTACGAGAATAAAATTTACTAAACTTCGAAGTCGCTGTCAGCGTCGGGGTTAGAAAGTGTCCGCTAAGATGAATATGAAATGTATGGAACTTCACTTTGAGCTCCACGGTCGTGAGAGATTCTCAGCTCAAGGGGATTTCTTTGGATGTTACATTATTCTTGAGCCAGGACATTGCCTCTTCTGCCTGGAAGATCCTATAGCGACCAGGGAGCTTCAAGGTGAAAGCAATTTAGCAATGTAGACAGGCGATGTCCTTAGGAAGTTATATTCGCTTAGAATGGTTGAGTAGCCGAAGGTGAGTTCAGACCACTGTTGGCGTGTTTTGAGTTTCAATTCTTTACGGAAAGTTTATCCCATTGTCAAAATACGATTTATCAAAACCCTTATTATGCCCCACCTTTTGTTTAATTGTTCTGTGTATCCGCACTTAGATTCTGTTTGTAAACATAGGCTAAATGTTGCGTTTAATGACTGTGTTCGTTTTATTTATAATATTCGCCGGTCGAGCAGTGTGTCCAACTTGTCTTCGTCTATTCTTGGTTTGAGGCTTGATCTGTATTTTAATTTTCGGAATATCTTAAAGCTGTTTAAAGTCATAAAAGTTAATCACCTAGTGTTATTTGTTTGAAATGATACAATTTGCACAATCTAGTAAAGGTAAAACTCTTATAATACCCTCTTTCAGACATTGCATTGGTGAACGATCCTTTTTCATATCTGCAATTCGTGCCTGGAACAATCTTCCGCATGGATTACAGATAATCAATTCTTACAATGCCTTTCAGAAAAAACTTTTCCGATTCTTATCGGATAACCATACCATAAATTGGCCTGAATCCTTTCAAATTAAATGATTTAACATGTTGTTTTTATATTGATTCTACTTAAAGTCAAATTATAAACTGTAAATAATTACTTAAAGCTTTAAAATCCATACTTCCAAAAGACGAATTGTCTTGCAGTATTGTATTGCAATTTTCATTAAATAAATAAAAAATAAAAATGCTGTGCTGGCTGCTACTTTCTCACTAAAAATTTTAAGTGTATCCGATGGAGTGCTTCTCTGCTCTCCGGTGATGCACATGCAGGCCAGTCCTTGCACCGATCGAGTATCTCGCAGTTGACAGCTTTGTTAAGTGCTGTCAACCAAACTGAGACCCAGAACGCCAATCGATGTAAAAATATAGTAAGCAGTGCGTGGTTGTAGTCCCCTATTTGCATCATATGCCTTTTTACAGATATGCCAAATTTTAGGCTTAGCTTATTGTCGATGATGAGACCCAGAAACTTAGAACTGGTGGTTAGATTTAGAGTGTTCTCGTACAGCGTGAGAGTGTCAAACTGAGGGACCTTGTACCTTCTGCTGAATAGTATAAGGTTTGAGGGTTAACACTACGGCCGCATATTTCTGTCCATGCTTCCAGCTCATCGAAGGCACTCTCCCCCTACCCTTACCTTAAGAGACAGGTGTGGATGAATTTTATAATTTATGGCAACATTGTCCGCATAGTCAATAACTTTGCATCCTTTGGGTTAGAGCCTTGTTTCTACAGAAACCTGCAGGCGTGCTATTGTTCTCGCAGTACTGAAAGGGAACTACTGCTTTATGTCAATTTTCAGAAGCTTTTTCTATATAGACAGTAATTACTCCTTGAGCAATGTCAGTGACTCGAAAGATGTGGGGCCGTGAAAACTATTTTTTTCGTACTGGGACTCGAACCAAGACTCTGTAGGTTCAAGTAAGTATGAGTCGACACACAACCCCACGACACCAAGGTCGTTGAGAGGTATTATATAAACATTAAACGGAACAAGTCCTTTAATCATTCAAGTACTTAAGGTGGTCTCATAAAATGGACCAAATTGTAAGCTTCTTGTGCTTCTTGTACTTGAAAATTGTGCTGTCCAAGTGATCAGTATTAATGCTTAAAGACTGCTGCCAAAAGTAGCAAGGATCACGACCAGATTGATGCACAAAAGTGAATGAAACCCTCTATCAACTTAACGTGTAGCACTGCCGACAACTCTTAAACACCATCGTCCCATGCACTGAGATGAAAAAGTAGTACTTACTTTCATTAAATGAATTTCCCTTATGCTATCGAAAGTAGCAGAGTTCATAGATTATGTCCCAACTTTCGTCGTAAGTGGGTGTAACAAAGTTTTAAACTTCGCAAAGTAGCATGGGAAAACAGTTTCTTAGTCTTACATGACTGGAAAACTTTTCTGAGCGTGTTTATTTTTTCACTTGCTGTGTAGTATGCTCAACTTTGCTAACATTACCCCCCAAACATTTTAAAGTGCAAATATGTTTTCTAATTATCTACGCGTGTCGAATTGCTTGTGAATATGGTGGAGTGATCATTTTTGTATATTTATCGAAGGGATAGGTTAGTTTAGGTTGAGGTGGCTGACTGCCGCACATAAGGACAGTAGACACACTTAGGCCAAGAGAAGGCCCATTGTGATACCAAGCGGATCAAAGGTATCTATTCCGCAAGCCAATTGGTGCTTTTGATAGAGCGAATAAGAAGGCTGATGCTGCTTCAGATTAACAAAGAAATTGGACCCCAGAAGTCTGAATCTACGGGATGAGAGTGCACCTCAGCTGAATAGCAAGTGTTCAATGGCTTCTTCCTCATCCTCGTCCATGTAGCTTCGACAGAAATCATTAAGTTTAGGAAATAGAATCTTAAAGGTGTTTTCATCCGAAGTTATGTTCTGTGTGTGTGTCGTTTTAAATGATTAAACTTCACATGAAATCGCAAAAGACAACCTGTACCTGTGGTTGCAAAACCATTGGAAAGAAATTGCCTAAGATAGATAAGAATAACCCTTGATTATTGTCAGTTACTCAAGGCTAGTCATTTTTATAAAAAAAATTCTTTCGCAGGAGTGCTTTCTATTGAATATACAGTGCTTTCTACACGAGCATGTTACTGCGAATATATCATTTGCCGAGAATAAATTGTCTCACAACCCCAACTATTAAAATGATATTCTAAAAATAAGTTTTCGGGTTTTCGCATAATATCTTTAGTAGAAGGATACATACATGAGGCAAATTATTTCATACGTCCCTTTGGCAATGATGTTAGTGCTCGAAACGCCGGCCACATTTCAGGCTTCATTACTCTTTGTGATAGTCCTACGTTGCTGTTAGTACCACCTAATTCTACTTTGTTTACATTATAATCTTCTTCACTGTTTTCTACGTGATCTTCATCAAAATTTTGTTGGATTTTGAAAGCAAACAAAATTTTACCTTCGTCAGAAAAGTTGCTCAACAGTTCATTTTGACCAGTTGTCCATTTATTTATTTCATTTGTAAATGTGCTCCCATTTGGATCACCGATTCTAACTCTGCCATGGTACTTAAATCAGCAAGCGAAGAATCAGAGTCAATTTGTTGCCGTAACTGTGCAAGTGATATAAGGTATTCATTATCCTATTTTCCAATTCTAGCCATGATATTGAAGAACTCTAATTAATAGTTTTCTCTCCAATACCACTCCACGCTGAATCCCAAAATAAACCGCATCTCACCAGTTGAATTTTTTTAAAACTCCTGCAATGTTCTTACCGGTCTTAGTATGTGGGTACAGAGTTGCTTTCTATATGCTATCTTTATATTCTGGATTAGATTTTGAACCATCGGCTGCAATACTGCAGTACAATCAGGCCTTAAAACAAGTCTCTAAAATTGGGATCAAAGCTTATTTCGTCTTCTTAAGGGTGAGATGGGACATTATCCAAAACCAGAAGTGCTGTCAATGACTTGTCACTGACCCTGTCACTTTTTCGCACTTGGGAACTCAACTCACTCAACTTTTCGACTTGGAATTAAAAAGCCGATATCCTTATTTTTTAGTAGCTACTGGAAGTACAACGTTCTCAAATGCAATCGGATTACGCTCCTATAACTTTAGAACATGGCATAAAAAAATGCGGTCCTTGGCAATTTTTTCTGCCAGGAGTAGATTTTTCATTCGCATGAACTTATGCCATTCCCGGAAAAAAACCTCCAAGAGGCAGCTGACTCATCAGACTCATCATTATAAACCCGTTTTTCACTTTTAAAACTTCTCTCTCACTTTTAAAAATTGTTCTTTAGAAGGCTCAACAGCAGCAATGCCACTGAATACTGTTTCGACAAAAATCCTTAGGATACCGAATCCCACGTCGCAACTTGAATTTTTTCCAACCAACTTGGTGCAAAGTCTAATCTGTTGAAAAATGAAATGATGGTGCATTTGTTGGATAAACCTTGCCATCAAAGCTTCTTACCACTGCTGGATGTTCACCTTGTCTGAGAATATTTCTCTTCCATGAATCCATTTGTGAAATGTTCTTGAGAAGTGTATACATATTCTTAGAACTTAAATTAATGTTAAAATTAATTGGAAAAATTTTCCTATTGGCTTTTATGTCGAAAATAGTTGACTTCGAGACCTTGAACATTTTTTTTTCACAACACAAGTTAACTGTGAAAATTGGGGTTTGTGCAGTGCATTTACATTATGAATGGTTTTTGCTAATATTTTTCAACCTTAAAATAACTTCAGAATAATTAAAACTAAACACAACTGAGAAGGCTCACCATGAAATGCATACAACAGAGCATGAGGAAATCAACAAACACATACGTTACCTTGCAAATCGCAAAAAGTTTTGCACTCAATATTTTTTATTTTCTTTTTTATTTATTATTTATTCATATTTATTTCTCGTTAATATCAGTAAATACAAAAGCAATTCAAATAAATACAACTGATAAAATAATTAAATTACAGAGCAATATTGATGACATTTGATATTTAACTAGACAATAGAGTTAAATGTCATTTAAATAGATTCTAAAGATACTCATTATACAAAATGGGTGAGGTGACCCTTCAAAAAGCAAAATAAGAAAAAAGGAACAGTTGGACAAAACTTAAATTCATAAAGTCAGAGCATAAGTTATAATAATTAAAAGAGATTTCAACTGAACATAATTAAGCCCAAGTAACCAGGATTGAAGAAGTTTGACGAAAGTGCATGGCTGACGAACAGTTCTTATTCTGAGTGGTAGTTTGTTGATTAGACGACATGCAACTATATTGTAAGAATTTCTGTATCCAGTGGTGCGAAAGTTGGTATATTTTCTCTTTCAAAACAAACAAAGAATCTTCAAATCCTTCAATAAAAAAAAACTAGGATGTAAGCGATGTCTGTTGTATATTTTTCTTATAAGAGATTTTTGTAAAATTAACAACGGCCGTAATCTATTAAAATAGGTACCTCCCCAACTGGTGGTGCCATATTGCAGTTTGGCGAGAAAAATTCCAAATTAAACAGTTTTTAAGAGTTTGATTGAACAAACTTTACGCAGATAAAAAAGTTTTCAGCGTAGACCGGAAATAATTTGTAAGGGAAATGATGTGGTTGGCAAAGCTCAGTTTACTGTCAATAATTATCCTTAAGTATTTAAATTCATTAACTGGTTTGCCTATCACAAAGTTTTACCGATGAGGAACAATAACAGGATAATTTAAACTTGGGACACTCAGGGGCGTGATAGAAAACGCTGCAACCAACAAAATTTTGTACCGATAAGCTAAACTAAATAACTTTTGTTTTTGGGCTAATCAATAAATCATGCTTATCGAGCCAGATCCTGAGAAGATTAGGATCAAAGTTAATGTCAGATATTAAGCTTAAAGGACTAACCGAACCGTAGACAAAAACAACATCATCCGCAAATGCTGTAGGAACACCTTTAAATCTTAATTGGAACAGTGAATCAATGCAAATTAAGAATAGCAATGGTCCGAGTACCGGCCCTTGTGGCACTTCTAAATTTGTATAGTTTAAATTACTCCTAACACCATCAATTAATACACATTGCGATATATTTTTTATTAAGAACTAAACCACTCAAGCATAAATCCGCGAAAACCTGCTTTCTCAAGCTTTTGCAACAAAATTTCGTGATTGACCATGTCGAAAGCCTTGCTTATATCAATAAACAGGCCAGCTTCGACTTCAAAGCTGAAGGCATAGCAGTTTCTTTTTATCAACATTTTCCAAAACCTGAGAGAAAAACGTAGGTAAGGCATCTTCAGTAGATTTATCCTTTAGAAAACCATATTGATTAAGATTGAAATATTTAATTTTACTTAAAAATGATGAAAACCTAGCTTTTATTGCCTTTTCAAACATTTTGCTTATCGAAGGTAAGAGTGAAAAAGGTCTATAGTTGGAAATTTCATCCTTAGAAATTTTTTTTTTAAACAGCGGAAGAATGTCAGCACATTTAAGGGCCTTCAGGAAGGAACCGGAGTAAATATTTATAAAACATAGTCAAAATATGACAGCATTTTAATAAAAGGTAACATTGAAAAGTGGCCGAGCTAGCGAGGGCCCGGTCTGTACTGTTCTGTCGAGTTTTCCTAGTCATCGCGGCTTTAAAAAGAATGAGGGAGACGCTGGAAAAAATAGAGAGATTATTCCATTTTCTAGTATTTATCAAATACGAACATTTCTTACACACAAAGCTCAACCAAGTTTTGTTTAACGATCTTTTGAGTGAGACTCCTTGTCAGTCACATTACCGATCAATGCTTATTGATAAGCTTCTTAACTTGTGCAACAAAATTTGTCATGTGTAATGAACGAATTCAAATTATTTGTGCTGCACATACAGAAAAACATCCAAATCAACCTACAAACATTAAATTTTCGGTTTCTCGGAATGTGCTCAAAAATTCATCTCTCCCTATTTATTGCATTTTAATGCTTCCACTGAGATCGACAAAACTGCCTTTTCCGTTCATTAATGACAACAGGATACCGTACAGTCCCCAACTGAGTCATATTTCTTCCAAGCAATTAGGAGCACATCCACAGGTGTCAGTCGGACCACCACCGCCCACGAGGCGATAATTTATTTGTTTTAATTTCAATTAGCCGCAGTTATGCTGAATCAAAATTCCATCTCACCACACACACACGCACATCGTATCTATCACTCTAGCTTCACATGGCTTCCTTCGAGAAAATCTGAAAAAAGAGACTGAGGATAACGCCGTGACAGCCGTAAAGACCATCCATCCGCTTGGAGACACAGCCCCTATTCGCTGGCATATAACTCAATCAAATTTATTAAGTATATAAAAAGTTGAATCTGAGAAAGAAATTCATTTCGTTAGCATGTGTCGTTATGGTTTATTTTTTCCGCGGCTTGTGGTAAAACACACACACACACACAGTGACTCTTGCTCGTATCCTCACTTTATTTGCGTCGTTACGGTGGGCTGATTTTCGGCATCGGCCCTTAAAGGCATAGGCCAGGAAAAAAGTAATAACCTCATGCCACACGTCAAAGGGATACTTTGTATGTCAGCTTAAGCAGCAGTAGCAGATGGAAGGAGTCAAGTCCTCTGTTGACACGCACATGTCATTAGGAACATGTCAATGTTTATTGTTGAAAGGGATCCCCGGCATGAGACACGTATGATTTCAAATTGGCACTGCCTATGGAAACGATAAAATAACAATTAGGGAACGAACGGCATGACAAGCAAGCTCACACGAAGAGCAGCATTTGTTTCCAAACGAGAGGCAGTGTCTGTTGGCGCGGTTTTTATCAAAAATTGCGAAGATATTTTGATACATTTAAGAGGAAAGAGCTCAATAATTCAAAGTAGGTACACTTAACACGTCATTTTTCCGTTGTTTCTGCGGCGCGAGTGGGCGGGGATTTATGAATTTACTCTTTTTTAAGATTGTCGCACTTGGACGAGATAGAATTTTTGGCAAATGCCGCGAGAGACTTATTTTCAGACACACGTTTCTAGAATAAAGTCTAGCTAACAGCGGACGGCAAAGACACTGCCACAAGTTTGCGAAGTTTTGTGTGTTTTGTTTTGAGAACGTCTGTTTTGATTGAATTTTTATGTCTGCGAATGATTTGGGTTGTTACGCAGGGTATGTGGAACATCTGATGCGTACGAGATAGACAGACGTGCAGGAGTGACGTCGTGTGGGGAATTGGCTTCGTTCCTCAGGGAATCAGTTGGGCGGAATGGATCACGGTGGGATGGTTATGCAAATAAACGTGCCAGTTGAAAACGTTGTGGACAACTGGATGGATGTGATGTTGAAGTCTTGTTGGGAGTGCTGTTCGTCTTTTGATATGTGGACGTCATGCGGTCAGGGTTCGTCTACGTTCGGTGAGGGTGGGGTCAAGGGTATTCGTCTATGTGTCTGCGTTTGTAGTGGGTAAAGGTTTTATATTTCTTAATAAAAATGTTGACATTTCTGAAGAAACCCAAAAAGTTTACTGAAGGAGCTCTCGTACGGGCAACTCGTTCCATTCTTCGTATGGACCTAAATAGTCTCGTCGGCAAGCATGAGAAACAAAATGCATACTAAAGCGTATTCAATTTACAGACGCAGGACACAGAAGTTGATAACACCGATGATGTGGGTGGCGTTGGTGTCCAATGTAGATTCGGTCCTAGCTTTGTAGCATCCACTCCTGTTCTTCATACTATTGTTGTCTCCACAGTGGAAGGGACCTTTTATTTAACGATAAATCTGAAGGGCATATGAGAAGCGGTAACTAGTGCTGACAAAATAATTAAACAACTTTATTTTGATGTTGGAAGTGGGTTAGAAGGGTCTCTTTTTCTTTACCCCATGACAAGTGTGTGATCATCAAGAAGCAATATTACCGTCTAAGTAATCAAATTCGGAATTGCAGTTGAATCGCGATAATTGATACCTCGATAAAAGCCAAACCTACGTAATTCGTAACAAACTGCTTCTTCTTCCCCTTCTGACCGCGCTACAGTCCGGGTTGGACCTGGGCCTAAACGAACAAGCTTCCAGCTTGCACGATCTTTAGCCAGCTATCTCTAGTTGCGAACGCCAATTTGGTTGGGATCTTTCACCACCTGGGTGCGCTGGTTCCGTGGCCGCCTTTTATTTCGATGCCCCACTAGTTCGGAGTCGAAGACTCTTCGGGCTGGAGCAGTGTTGTCCATGCTCTCTTCATGGCCTAGCCATCTTAGGCGTTGACTCCGTAGACGTCTGGCTAGTCTAATTTCGATGTATGGTTGAATCTTTTTCTTCAAGCCATAACATTAGCTAGTTCCTTGAAAAATCGTCGCTTAGTCGTAAAATTTTCATGCGTTTTGGTCTGCTTGTTATTTCGTTTTTTATTTGCAATGCAATGTAAACCCTCTTATAAATCGTAATTCGTATTTTAGACTTCTTATAATTCGTAAAGCAAAGGGCAAAAAAAACCTTTTCAGTTCAATTACCGTTAACTTTTGTACACGATTTTCTTGCATTGAGGTCGCCTTAATTTGAAGTGTCTACAATCGAAAGATGTTTCTATTAATTGACAATTGCGCGTCGCATTAGTAGTAGTTGCAAACTTTATTGATCATAACATAATTTTAAATTTATAATTGTATAACCTAAGTTTAATTTGGTTTAGCCAAAGGCCCTCTACCAGATTGACATTTTATAAACTCAATTATTTAACAATTTGTGTTTTATTAAAAAATTCCATCTATTACGCGTAACTCAGCGCATTTGACGCCTATTTGTATAATATTCCGCAACTTAATTTTCCATTTAAAATATCCAGGACTTCATTTCCATCGAAGCAACTGCAAAATAACTCGCTTGTATCTCCTTTAGGATTGGACATCTGGCAATGAAGTGGTATACATCTTCTCTTTCCTTTCGGTTACAAAGGTCGCATAGAATTGGCAGGTCTGGTCGATGTGGAATATAATTAAGATTGATAAGCTCACCTCTATGTTTAAGTATTACTTTGATAATATTTAGTGAAAAGCGGTTTTCCTTAAGGTCGATTATGGCGGATTATAAGAATGTAAAAATATTAATATTTAAAAATATAAAATATATAAAATATTAAATATTATTTTTTTTTTAAAACCAACTACCACTTCCACTCTGCTGTCCGTTGAGTTTTAAATCATTTTAACAGCATTGTTGAAGAAAAAAGAGATTAAATGTACACTAGTTACGGCAATGAAAATTTCTTATAACGCTTGGAATACAGTCAGCACATTTTGCATTTAAAACTGTTTTTCCGTCAAGAGAGAAGAGACATCTGTTGAACGATATTGCACGAGGAATAAAAATTGTCTCTTTCCTCAATCGGCTCAACCAGCAACATAAACTACCCTCTTGAGTGAAATAGAGGGTGGATAATGATCGGGTGAATAAGGGACGACATGTATGGGCAATTGTCTTTCGATCGCGAAAGGGTACGGTCATTGTTTTATCCGTTGTAGCATTACGTCTCTAATACATTCATGTCCAAATAGATTATTTATGGAATCGTATACTTATCTGAGGACACTGAAAATGTCTCTGTTTTTGATGATTGTGTGGTTGTTTCCGGTATTTTGATGGATGATGACATTTTGGATGAAGTAACGATTATTAATAATGAGAGTGATAGCGACGATGAAGGAGAACTTACGAAGAATATATGCACAGGCTAGCTAAATCTGCCATTTGTTTCCTTTTTCAGTAAATTTTTATTTCAAAATTCATAACACTTACATACTTGACAAAAATTCATCAAACTAGTTAGACGAACAGTGTGTTTATGTATCTAACTTACTGGCGCCCGGCGGGTACTCTAAGCTAAAGTTATTCTTAAACTATGTCTTTCGACTTAATCTTACAATGGATGTTTAAATAAAAATCAAAGGAACTACACAACTTTAAATTAAGAAAAATTTCAAACCAAACTAAATTTCATCCGAATCTGGCATTCAACAGCTTCGATGTCATGTTTCCTCTTGATGTCAAAAAACAAATAGATATCATTATTGAATATGCTTGGAGAGCACTATTTCAAAGTTAGACGAAAAGAAAATCAGGCAATCAAAAATAACACTTTTGTTTTTGCTTGTTATTTACAAGCCTTTTCTCATTATTTTTTTATCTTAATGTAACTTTATGTTTCGTTTTTAGTATTCTTGTATATGCTTATTAGTATATATTAAAAATTTGTATTTTAATGTTTTTCGTAAACTGTGGCAATTCGTGTAAAAATATGATCCCTTGCCTGTATATTGCAGATACTCCTTTGATGTTGGAAAAGGATTTGTGGACCGAAAGGTGTGTCCTACTTAGAAAGTGTTACCTAAAATTTAGTGAAGATTTAAATTTGCCGTCATTTGGACAGTAAATTATTCGCACTTCTTTGAATATTTAAATTGAGGTTAATTGATATTACGACATGAACCTACACTTCTTCTGCCAACATTTTATAATATTCATGTAGTTATTATGTGTTTTTAACAAGACGATGCCACAGTCGACACACTCCGTGAAACCGTTTATTTACGGCATAACACATTTTCTGGTCGTGTACTCTCTCGTTTCAGTAACTAGAGTTGGCCCCCAAGATAGTCTGATTTAACATCTTTCGATTCCTTTTTATCGGATTACTTCAAGTCAGTCTATGTCAACAATTCACCAGCCAACATTGCAGGTGCAAGTTAAAGGATAGATCAACGGAATGCAGATACATTATGCAGATTGATCGAAAATTTAGAGGGCAAAGTGCGTGTGGGACATGAGCAAAGTCGTGGAGGCCATTTGTGCGATGTGTTTTTTCATAAGTAACCCTGTCCTTTTTGATTTAATAAAAAAAGTAACAACTAAAAGACTAAGAACTGTGTTTTTTAGATGGTTTAGTCACGTAGCACGAATGTCCACCATCAAGACTTCCGAGGCGGGCCTTGAATGCGATTCCATCACTTGGCAGACCCAGGATGAGATAGTTGGACCAAGTCCATAAGCTCGCCTGGTTACGCTTCGGCGTAACCTCTGATGAGTTAGAGTCGATATCGGCGGATCGAGTTGCCTGGAGATCACTCGTGCGTGGTTTAGCCCCGCAGACCCTTTAGTGAATCATGCGGATCAGAAGATGCTGATGAGGGAAACTGTGTTTCCTATTTAATTCAAATCTTGCGTTAATTTTGGGACACCCTATATTATAAAGGTGAGTTGGATGTTGGGTTGTTTGGTTTGCTTGTGGAGCTCTTTCTCCGGCTTCTCAGGAAATGGAAGCCATTCATGTTCTTAAAGAAGTTATGAATATAAATTGTATTGAATTGTTCGTGAACATGAAACGCATGTACACGAAGAATCTAAACACGATTTTTGGGATTGACTAAAACCAGCAATACAGACCGTATTGTATGTATAGTTATGTTATGCAGAAACGGAGTTTGAATTGAATTCAATAATATGCATATGCTTAACAACATCCTCCTTGGCTGTTCTGTACGAATACTCAGTCATGCACGAACTCGCACACTGTGTTGCTCATATTTTTGTTGAAAGAAAATCGATGAAATATGCACAACACTTTGGCAAAGGTACCTAGATGTGGATTAGATGTATGCGGTCTGATCCGTTGGGTAGTTTGAGGAAAACAATTTCAATAGAGGAATGTAGTGGGTGTTGTTGCATGTGCTGTAGAAGAATGTGGAATTTCTACAATTGCATTTGCAAGGCGATAAAGTGAAAAAGTATTACCTTTCTGAAAAATGTTCAATTTAGAAAAAAAAAATTCATAATAATATATTAACATTTCATGACATACAGAAAATGTTTTTTACTAGTTCGATTGTTGTTTGATAAATCAGTCATGTTTTGAATAAAATATTTATATCATTGCATCTGGGCGAAGATGCAGACTTAAGAGTTGTGTTGTTGGGCACGGTGGCGTATACGTAATATTTTGCATCTGGGCGAGGTGACAGACTTAGGAGTTCTCTACCAGGGCCACGGTGGCGTGTATGTAACATTTTGCATCTGGGCGAGGAGACAGACTTAGGAGTTCTCTACCAGGGCCACGGTGTCGTGTACGTCACATTTTGCATCTGGGCGAGGAGACAGACTTAGGAGTTCTCTACCAGGGCCACGGTGGGGTGTACGTAACATTTTGCATCTGGGCGAGGAGACAGACTTAGGAGTTCTCTACCAGGGCCACGGTGTCGTGTACGTCACATTTTGCATCTGGGCGAGGAGACAGACTTAGGAGTTCTCTACCAGGGCCACGGTGGGGTGTACGTAACAT
Organism: Eristalis intricaria; assembly: GCA_964034865.1. NCBI lineage: Eukaryota > Metazoa > Arthropoda > Insecta > Diptera > Syrphidae > Eristalis > Eristalis intricaria. The sequence continues at coordinate 87,181,991 of OZ035875.1, read as the reverse complement.
TTTGCATCTGGGCGAGGAGACAGACTTAGTTCTCTACCTGGGCCACGGTGGTGTATACGTAACATTTTGCATCTGGGCGAGGAGACAGACTTAGGAGTTCTCTACCAGGGCCACGGTGGCGTATACGTAACATTTTGCATCTGGGCGAGGAGACAGACTTAGGAGTTCTCTAGCAGGGCCACGGTGGCCCTGGGGAGGCGGTTCATTTTTTCGGTCAATAGCATGGGTCTCATTTAGATTGATACATTTAGTCTAACATGTTTCCACTTTTTGTTTCTTCCGAATAATAGGGCTTATTAAGATCTCCAAAAGAGGGTTAAAGTGCTTTAGAGAAGTCTTCTCATTTACCGCCCACTAATTCCACACGTTTAACTGTGGAATTTACACTTTTTGGACATTATTTTTAAACAAAACTTCAATACAGTAAAATTATTCTGCACAAGTTGGGCATATTTTATTTTGATACTGCTACGGACTGGTGGGAATTTAAAAAAAGCTGGGGTACAAGTGTACCCCAAACACCATTCCAAGGTGATCATAGGGGGCAATATCTGGAAAAAAAACAGCAGCAAAGCTGTTCATAGTATACTGATTTTTGGCATGGTAACTAAACACGAGTGCACACGCGCACTGTAATCAAACATGTCTTCCCAAAGTGCGGTTGTTTCTATTTCAAATGAATATTCAGTCAGTTTAAAAGTCCTGATTAATATATGCTGGCCATCAGTGAAAATGTAAATGACACCACGTGCCTTTAAAAAAACTGCTTCCATGACATTGTTAGCCATTTGGCTTTCGTGCACGTTTAACCGGAGAAACCCAATGTCTTCATTGTTCCTGGTCCCCGTTGTTGCGAAGCGCTTATAAAGGCTTGTTGTGACGCTGTAATCTAAATGCAGCTGACTTTAGGGATCTTTTCTGAACAACGCCAAGCACTCATTTCAAGTAGACACATGGTTACGGTTACGGTCTAGTAATAGAAGGCAAAGATGTGGCCAACTCCCTGACAAGGAAAGTAGCATCAGAATCTCTCATAGGCCCCGAACCATTCTGCTTTGTAGGAGACCATGTCCACAGGGAAGAATGCAGAGAACTAGGAAGAAGGAACCGCACAGAAATCTGAAACGAACTTACATCATTAGCACGCCAAGAAACTCTTACGTTAATATAACTGAAAGTGGTTTGAGGAATGTATCAGGATGAGCAAGAACAGCCTCCGTATCGTAATATGCTTCCTAAGAGCGCACTCCAAACTCAGGGAACACGTAATGAAACTATGAGTGTCAGATGAAGGTCTCTGCAGATTCTGTGAAAAATCGAATGAAATTCCAGAACATGTACTAGGATTTTGTGAGACTAACCAGGCAAAGCTATTTGGGCCAGAACCGTATGTCAGAAGAGAAAAGGTGTACTTCACAAGTTCTCAGAAACAATATTGGGACCTTTTTTTAAGGGCACATTTCAACTCACTGGGGCTATTCACCACAGGTCCCATAGGCTGTAAGATATCAACTATAGACATAGCGCACTTCCGATCAAAGTGTGACTACACGTTCAAGCAAAGTACGAATCTGCTCTAGCATCTACATGACATGAACTTAGCTAGTTGTCATCCAGCTTGTTTCTGTAAAAGGGATGCTTATGCCACAAGGAGTCGTCTTATCTTATTGTGGCAAAGATGCCTTCGAAATCTCAAAAAGTCGGATTCACTGTACGCGATGGCGAGCAACGACGCTGTTTCTCATACAATGAGTAGTCGAGGAAATGTTAAGGAGTTAGTTTCCTAAACTGTCAAAATTAAAAAAAAAAAAAAAAACAATCTATTGTGGCGTGCCAACATTACGACCACTTTGTCATATCTCCTCCCTGCCCTTGTGAGTATAGAAAGTGTCTAGACATATTAGCAGCACCCTTGAGACTAAGAAAACTTGTAAAGCCATTACTTTCTTCTGCAAAGTTGATTCCTCAATATCAGTTGGCACGCCCCTATGATGAATGCCAGTTGTGATTTCTTTAAGCTAAAGTCAATGAGTTTCAACATTTCTCCCCAGACGATCTGCTGCAGTCCCAGGCAATGAAAATTTTGAGTTGTTTTTAAAGGACGTGCAAGCCATGACCTTCCTCACTGCCAGTCTCCTCGAATGGTGCAGATGATGGATTTTCATCATCACGACCAAGGGTGACGTGCTTCAAAAATACCCGCTTAAACAAGATGGATGGATTATTGCGGGTGACACTTACAAAGTTTCTTGTGCCGGCCAACGGGGAAAGTGGTCCTGAATTACATTTTGGGTCATCCCCCATTTACTCCATGCTGTCCCCCTTCATCAGTCGTGTTCGTCAACCATGAAAGATTGATGATGGAGAGACTCAAAAACAATCATTCCTTGTGTCCCCCAGTGACAGATAAAGTGACAATTGCCGAGGAACGTGTATCCAATCGGGCGCGTCTTCTTCTGGAGTCCCAGCACGGACGTAATCATTTGTGAATTTGAATTTCACTGGAAAGTCCATGCCGAACAGAGGATTGACAGGAATTTAATGCCCTGTCATGGGAGACTGTTTGAAAGTTTCTCATTACTTAGCCAGTCGTGATGCTTACCTCCCTTCGATCGATGGAATCCTCCTTTCATTGAAATCCATCACAACGATCTCTAACTTAACTCTGCAGCACATTCGTTCCATCATTGCGGGGTGTTCCGTTGACTGTCGATACATCACACTTAGAATTCCCCTTAAAATTAAACGCTCACCTCTCTCCCCACTGATATGCTCCACTTGGAAATTATGCAAACAAACATTCTCGGGCGTTGTAGGGTCCGGCGGCAGGCTAAAACAAAAGCCCTCACACCAAATTTAGCGCGAATTGCAAACTCACCGCAGGACACAATATTGCGTTTCACTTAACAATTACTGAACAGAATAATTACATTTAAGCGCCCCACGTCCCACCCACCCGTGGGACAACGTGTTGATTACCTGCATGCGGCCACTATTTATAGTCCATGCAGTGGTGCAGCGAAGGCTGTTCGCACGGAATATGAGGGCGCCTTGCAGAGGAGCTTCGGAAACTCCGCGGCCCCTTCGATGCGAATAATTACTCGGCACAGGTGCTTGTGTACGTGTTGTAGTTGGAATTATCAGCGAATAACCATAATTTATCGGGTTGTGTCGCATGATTGTAGTTTCATTTAAAATCCTTCCCAGGAGGTGGCACAGATCCTGTTCTGGTTTTAATGGGTATTGTGAGATTAAAAAAATTTCAAATTAAAGTTTATGAGCTCTTTTAATGGGTGGACTGTTATAAGACGAATCTAGGATGAACCACATTGTTATGCTTTTAATTACGGAACTGGGATTACGGATGGGGGACTGCTGTTGTCGGGAGATCTGAAGAGGCGCAATGAAATTCAATTTAGCAGCACTCTGCTTCTGTTGCCAAACATTTGAACTTAACCCAGCCCATGCCGTGAAGTGTTATTGTTGGCAATGGGTTTGCTCGTAATTGGATGTTCTAAAAGAGGAGCATTTACGTTTATGTATCGCATAGAGATATGAATGTGAGATAATTGTAAGACATAAAAAGACATAACCGCGAAAGGGGAAGTGTTTTGTAGTCGTGGATAAAAATTCAGCGCTTCTACAAACAATATATTTACTTCTTTTTGTCAAAATCAGTTTAATTGAGGAAAAGTTTACAAATTAAAGGATTTTGGTGACTTAAGGTGATTTATTAAACATGATCTTAAATGTCATGCAAGAAATTACCTTTAAAAATTAATTCCTCAACTTTAAAAGTGTCGCATGCATTTTTTTATCAATGACTTTACTTACGACCAATGGAAGGTTTGAACTGGAGCTAATGCTGCCCTCCAATGTTGATGTTATCGGGTATGCTGCTTTCAGTTATCGAAACGAAGCTGCTTAGCATCCGCTGGGGGGAAAAGTAAAGTGCAAGAAGTGGCGCAAAGTGTGCAAACAGTTATCTGTGGGGGCTTCAGACATCTCAAAACAAAGTCTTGAAAATGAATTTCAGTTTAAAATGGCTTTTCTCTATTGAAGTACATCATAAAATAGATAGTATAGAAATGGTTATATCTACAATTGAAAAACAAAATGACAAATACAAAATATCATGCTTATCATCTGACAATAACTTGATTTCAAAAGCTTCTCAATAAAAATACCCAAATTATTCATACATTTACCTATTTATTTATTTATTTACTTACTTATTTATTTAATTATCGATTTATTTGCTTATTTTTATTCATTAATTAATTTATTCAGTTATTTATTTACTTATTTATTTTTTATCTATTCATTCATGTATTTACTTATTTATATATTTATTTATGTGTGCCTAAATTTATTTATTTAATATAAATGTTTAATTATGTCATAATTTCTTTAATTACTTTGCTTAACATTTTTGAAATCAAGTTGTAGATTCGCCGCTCACTTCCCTCAAGCGATACTGAAGTCATTAATGAATTTTTTTTTTTTTTTATTAGTGGCTTTTCATTTAAATTGCACATGTGATACATTAATTAAGTACTTGTATTAATATGTTAGTAGTCTTTAATTTTTTTAGTAGCATTTATGTTATGACAGTATTCTTGTTCTTCGCTAATCAGTAGGCTCAAATCCGAAAGCCCTCTTAGCTGGAGCACTGATGTCAAACTGCTCGATGTAGTCGACTGAAGTACCACCACTTGTCAAGCGAGATTCTACAGCAGCTCTCCACTGGAATATCGTCTAAGGAGTTCGGGGCAAACGCCTCGAGGTAGACAAACGCTTTAATTAATTAATTCAAACTCCTTTTTGGACTCCAGTTTAAATGTCCATTGATTATCATAAATTATAATTTTCTTTGAATTTTTTATGGAACATTTGGAATTTAGCTGCGCCTAGACTCTGAGTGTCCTTTTCCAAGCAATATCACCACTGCAGTCATTCGGATATGTATACGCTGTAATTACATTATGATAAGGAGACAATATATTAAAATTAATCGTCTTCTTTTCTGCGACCGTTGAGCATAAACTTACCCAAAAAATCATTTTGATGATAACCGTGCAAGCAGATCGTTGTGTCTCTTTGGAATGTTGTCTCTGATGCAACCAGATCTCAAATTCCAATTTTCAATATTATTAATCGAATTTCAAATCATTTCTGCGTTAACCTGAAGAACAAAGATTTGAAGAAATGCTTGAGAGCAGAACAAGCACAAAGCTACGTCCGATGACTGGCTTTTGATGACAGACCTTTATGGTACTGCACTTAAATGGTTTCACTGAACAATGATTTTAATTCTTTTAATTAAAATTGATATTTTAAAAATTGTTTAAGTTAAATTTAAATATGTCTCTGCTTTTTTAAGGTTGAGTTAACAAAAAATATAACCATCCGTAGATTCACATGACTGTCATAAAATACGGTTGAGGAGTCGACAAGAGTCAGACACTTGAAATAGGCTTGTGCATTTCAGTTCAGTGCAGAGGGCGCTCAGTTTTGTTCATATTAGCTTATTGAATTGGTTCTTTGTGCTAGATCATTTATATATAACAATAATTCTTTATTCCTTTACAAATGGCAAATACAATTCAAGCAAATTCCTTAAGTTACATTATGAGATGACAGATTTGTAAAGAATAGTTAAGTACAATCTGTTGTCAGAAGACAAGAGGCGAGAGTACTTACCACTTTATGTGTATACAAACTAATAAAAAGATTATTATTGGGGAAAGTAATACAATAAAAATACAACAATAAAACAAATAAATTATAGTGAATGTAGCTCACTGCTCAGCAAATTGAATTTTGTCCGACTTTAGCCTGTTGGTCGTCATTTTATAATTAACAGCGCTGCTCCTACCACTACCATATCAATTACTAATATGGATGAATTGATTCAAAAAAAAAATAAAATCCCCCCGAAAACCATACATTCGTGCCCATATGTATTTGAACCTTACTTCACATACTAGACAAGGTAGACAAGGCAATGATTCTCGATTTGCTTGTGCTTAGGGTGACCGGATCCATGAGCGCCAAAAAGAGAACACTTTCAAAAATCTCAAATAAAAAATTGAAAAAGACCAAATTGAAAATTCTTACATTTTCGACTTTGAGACTAATCCGCTCTTCAGTCCAATGGCTCGTTATCAAAGGAAATATACGCCCACCATTAGCATTATATGCAGGAATTGAAAGTAAAAGCTGTGCATTTATGAAAAGCTTACCGCGTATTATTCAATATTGTACATTTTTAAGAATACACAATCCATTTTTGGTGTATGTGAGTGGGTGCTTCGACAATAAAGGAGCGATTCTTCAAAACTCCATTTGAGAATTTCGTTTAAAACCATTCATTTAAAACAATCAAACTGATGCAGAGATAAATTCTTAAGCAACTCTTATGTCCACAATGCCCATACACACAGCACACAATTTAGTTCAGTTTAGTTCGAAATAGTTAAGTTTTTCTTTCGTAATCAGATGACTAAAGTATACCTGAGTTTGTTGATTACTGAACTAAATGAAATTAAATAAAATAAAATTGTTAACTAGTTCACTCAGGTCATTTGTTAGAGCTTGTTTATTAACTAGTTCGTTCGCGAACTACACAAGGCTAATTTCAACCCATAGACACGCAACAGCCAATTCGACTTTGTGCAACTCAGCGTATTTGTGACTCTGTGAGTTTGTTTATGTATTTTAAAAAATAGGAAGTCTGTTGGGTCACCGTGGCGTAGTAAGTGCGTCAACTCCTACGCAGAGGGTCCCAGGTTCGATACCCGAACTTAACACCTTTCATATTTCACGGTTCCACCTCTTTCGAGTTACTGACAATGCTCAAAGAGTACACCTAAGTCTGTTTTTACACGGTAGATTGGTTCCAGAAGAAGCCGTGTAAAAAAAAACCGTGTAAAAAAAGACATTGATCGTATACAAAAATGGGTGATTTGTTCCTAATCTCTAAAACCTATTAAAATTAGTGAAAAACAAGAATTTTTGAGAACAAGAATTCATGTTTATTTTATTTCTTATTCTTATTGCATTGACAGTTCACAAAATATTAACACGTTTCAATTGCTCTGACCAGTAAATTTTATTGTATGCACATAAAGGGAATTCCCCTAAATTAGTGCTATTCACATTTGCTTTGACCAGTAAAAATTGCTTGTACGCGCTAAAAGGGAATTCACTTAAATCTTTAAGCTAGTGTTCGCAAACTATCGATAGCACTATCGATATTATCGATGGTTTCAGACTTTTTTCTTTCATAAATACTTTTTTGTGATATGAACATACTTCGCAAAAATTAAATTTGACAAAAAAAATTTAAGTACATAAAATTTCAAATCGTGCTAAATGGAATAAAATCGTGTAAAAAAATTAAAATATTCAATTTTCAAACCGTGTAAAAACAGACTTAGGTGTATTCCTGTCTAGAAAAAGCTTCCTCAACTTCACCGTTCGGAGTCGGCATTAAACTGTGGGTCCCTTCCACTCGTGAAGGAACAATAGCACGCATTACACTAGTGGTTGCTGAGAAGCTAGGCCCAGGTCCGCTTCGGACTGTAAGGCACTCATATTATTATTATTATAAGTCTGTAAATACCCAGAAGTATGGTTTTCGCTGCAACAAGTCGCTCAACAGCGGAAATAATCCGTTCAAGATTGTATTGTATTAATTATGCATTTGACTGAGTTGTATGTGTACTGTGTATCTATGGTATCAATCAATCTTTTATTCTATGTAAAAGAAATCCTATTTCAATCCAAATGGATTGACGGCTTTAATTCTGGTATCATCAACAAATAACCACTGGCGTGCCCCAAGGCTGGGTTATGTCTCCGATACTCTTAATATTCTTTTATTACTGATCTGTTGTCTGTTACTTGTTTCGGTTCTTAGTTTGCTTATGACTATCGCTTTCACAGCTCCGTCAAGGCAATACACAAACTCATCGAAGCATCGAGTGCCAACAATTGCTTCAGCACAGATGAATTCAATCACAGACGAATTCAAGCACAGATGACTCTTGTCGATCGCTAATTTTTACGGGCCTAAGTGTCAATAAGGCTTTCGATCCCAATCTAGAAGCACCCAGCTGACTTTATAGAAAACTTTGATCATTCTGGTACTGCTCTACGGGTCAGTTGTCATTTCATAGTAACTGTCGATTTCAGAGATGTATTGGTAAAAGACCCTGAACCCTATTCCAATCGTCCTCGACAGGCAGTAAAGTTTTTCGGACAATTTCGTAATGTAATCGACTGCATCTGTCATTGATCCTACAGACTGGTAGCAGAGGATAGTGTTGAATAATAACCATTGTATGCACTTCGCTCTTCAACTCCTCTGGACCATTGTCGTTTTTCGAGTTCGCAAATACTGTATTTAGGCATACGATAATCTCCCAAACTTGGTCACGTCGCCTTGATTACGATTCTGATCCACGAATAAACACAGTTGTAATTTGAGATCATTTACACAGGATTCTCCAAACACAGCCTCCCATCAATATGTTTGATTACATCTCAGAAGGTTCTGTTCAAACACCCTGATTATCTTTGCGATGCTCGTGCCTCACATCAGAGTGTAGTAAATTGTGTAATGCACAACTACCACTTCTCCTAGTGGTTGCATGCAAATCAATGAGATTGGATTCTGGAATTGGAAACAAATAAATTTTCTAGCAAGCACTCCCTCGCCCCACTGGGAAAAAGACATTCAAGACAAGAATCCTTTTCAATTTATTTCCGAATTCAAAATGGTCAGTCCAATGCCATGCGATTGAATCAAATCCATTGAATGTGTAATCATACATCGACAGGATGCAAGTAAAACAATTTTCGTTCCATCACCAAGGGCGCTCGCCCCCACCCCCGAAGAGAGGATGCATCGAACGTGACGTTCATTGTAAGGCACTCGAAGGAATCCCTAGCATTGTTTCTAGGGTTTGAGCGAATCGATGAACGTTCTCCATTCTTTCGTCCGCAGGTAAGTTCTGTATGAAGCCATACATTTTTAAAGCGAATTAGTCAGTGGGTGGTAAAACTATTTAAGACGCCGCTCAGCTATTTGGGTCGCAGCATATTCCTGGGCGATTGCATAAGTTGCTGTGGATGCACATGCCGGAGTCTGAAAATAAACCACAATCCTTGGACCGGGAGTACGTAATCTGCAACTTAAACGCAGTCAAAGTTTGAACGAATTCCCGCTTCTCGTCCTCGTGCGAGTGTGGAAGAAATGAAATTCCGTACGTGACTGGTGCGGTTTCCTTTCATGGCCGCATGTGCTTCTGGTTGTTTTTGTTTTTTTGAAGTCACGTTCTCATGCGATTGTTCTAATCGCTGTTAGCATTGTTCTTGGCTGCTTGTTCCCAGTCGAGTTTGATTTTTTGCGGAATTCCCAAGAAGTATCCGCAAGCGGAGTGTGGTATATGTGATCAAACAGGAAACATGATGAGATGGGGTGGAGACGGGTGGTTTGAATGAGTTTTTGCGCAGTTCTCGGGTTGAATGGGTGATAGCACGTGGCTACGAGCAAATTGGAAATCCAATTCCCTCGTCAAGTCAATCTTTGGACAAGAGAGAAATGAAATCACCACCTCTGCGTGCAACCTTAAGCCTCGCTGTTTCGGATGTTTATCTGAGGGGTCTCTTAAAGACGTTGGTGGAGGTAGTTTTCCATGTGATGTGGTACCACAGCAAATTGGAGTTACTCATTAATGTCGGGTGAAGTAGAAGCTGTAAGAGTAAAAGCTGTAGTTTCAGTTTGATGAACAGCTAGCCTCACGTTCGTGACAAGAAAAGTCAAACTCTTTGTCCGGGAAAAGATTATGAGAGGAGCATCATCTGGACCTATATATGTATCGAGTTTATTTTATGGTCCAGGTCAATTTAGTTTGGGCGCCATTTCGGTTTTGATGATGTTGGAGGGAAGCAGGTGACGGTTGGATGGAATGGGAAATAACAATTTTTTTTTATGGATGCCAAAGAGAGTTAAAATAATTAGTGAATAAATAGGTCGGGGATTTTGAGTCGAATTTGGCAGGCTTTGTAAGTGATCAGAATATCCTCTATTGGGGTGCCGAAAAAAACTCAGTTGGTACAAGGGAAACAACTTTATACTTGAAGGGTCCTTGTATTGGGCGCCACTTGTGGTGCGACCACATTTACTTAAGAAAACATGTTTTTGGTGTCCATGACTTCACATATTCTTGATACTATCCTGTGCAATAAATGCTTACACTCGGTGTGTCGGAAAATATTCATGTGCTCAAAATGGAATACACAAGTCTGTGCAACAAGACGGTGCAACATCACACATAACTTACGCTTCGATTTTTAAAATTGGAAAATTGTTCCCCGTGTCAAGAAATGGTGTGGTTTCTGCGAACTCATTGCATACATCAGCAAATAAGCCACCACGGGATACTGCAGGATACCGTCAGAAACCAAATGACTCTTGATGTGTCCAAAGTTGCTATGAAAAATGTGTATAAAAGAATTGATGTTGCTACCTTCCGTCGTTAAGAAGGTAATCTTTAGCTTGAGAAAGTGCAGTTCTCAATCTTGACATTTGCTCTAGAAATGAGCTTCGTCCTCGGTTAGGTTTGTTTTCAGATATAAAGCGATAAAAAGCACGAACTTGGTAATGGTTGTACAAACTACGTTTTCTGGGAGACCAAACGAAATTAAAAATAAAAACAATTAACATTTCATAACTATTATCCTAGCAATTTCATTTCGCCATCATTCCTCGCCTTGGTGTGATAAGAAATACATTTTACATTTCGACCATAAAGCTTCATTACATCACTCACGCATCCATTATGAAGATTCTTCATGCTGAAGGGGAATTTCATGTGAAGGTACCCCTCAAACAACTTCATCTATTTAAATAGAAACGACTACCATTTTATAGATAGATACGTTTCTTCTGTCGTAGAATAAGTATTGCATATGTCTGAGAAAATACGCAGCTTGTACAGAAGTTTGACATTTACATTATATCTTACAACTGGAAAATATGTAGATTATTATTGAATAGACATTCTCTTAGTCACAAAGAACATTTGAAGGAAAACCATGATAAAAAACCTGCATTTTGTATAGTTTTCTAATTGATTTTTCAGAGCGTGATGGGTAAGTGCGTCGACTCCTACGCAGAGGGTGCCAGATTAGATAACCGAATTTACCACCTATGCTAATTCACGGCTCCACCTCATTCGAGTCACTGACAATGCTCAAAGAGTACTCCTGTCTAGAAAAAGCTTCTCAATTTCGCCGTTCGGAGTCGGCATTAAACTGTAGGTCCCTTTCACTCGTGAAGGAAAAATAGTACACACAACACGAGTGGTTGCTGAGAAGCTAGGCCCAGCCCCACATCGGACTGTCGCGCCACCCATATTACGTTATATTATATTATAATTGATTTGTCATAAAATCGCCACATATATACAGGAATATAAGACTAAATACTGAAGATTAAATATTACAGCAATATAAATATGTGTACATATATATATATATATATATATATATTACAAGAAATTAAAAAAAATTTGAGAAAATATAAAAAGTAGTGAGTTAATGGATATAGAAATAAATAAACAAATAAGTAAATAAATAAATATATATGTATGTAAAAAACGATGTTTTTATTCAGTCCTTATTTTATTAATTCAATTTAATAAAGGACTTTGTGTATAAAAAATTACGATAACACGTAAAACTAGCTTTAATTCATTATTATTGTAGTAGGTTAAATTCAATGTTAATTCATAAGTTTTATTAAAAAGACTTGTTTGACAAATATGCGTATTTTACAACAGTGCTAACTGCGCCGACAACTTCTGCTTCTAACCCGCGACACGACCGACTGCTGCTGACGACTACTGACAACTGCCCGACTACTGTTACCTACCAACCGCTTAGTAAGATGATGACCTTTGCTTTCTTTCGCCGCTTCCTACTATGCATACCCCTTAGGCCCATGTTACATACATGTATAAATAAATAAATTTTCAAGTAAACAGATTAACAAATATAAAAATAAATAAATAATTAATTAAGAAAAAATTGAGTTAAGTTAACGATTTATTAGATTTTGTATTAACTTATTTTTTGAATCATTGCATCTTAAGTTAAATCTCTCTCTCATTGAGAATTTCAATTTTCCGTGCAAATTGTATAGCACCGGTTTGCTCATGTAACACTTGTGTAGAAATAAGGCTAGGTAGATCAGCATCATTTTCAATATTTTATTTTGAGCTATTTGGAGTCTTTTAATGTGCGATTTCGCAGACTTTCCCCATGTTGGAGATGCATAAAGAATTGTGACTTGAAAGATAACTTTGTACATTATAACTTTATTAAATTTACTTAGGGGTGATTTCCTGCAGATAAGAGGGTACAACATTTGCTGCAACATTGCTTTGTTTATTTTGTTAAGCGTATTTGTGATATGTTCTCGGCATATCTAAGCACACGCCTAAGTGTCAAAAGGCAGGCTTTTCTTTTCCTAGTGAAAAAGATAGTCTGTGTTTTGTCAGCGTTGAGCTTTATTTTCCACGTTTTTAGATAGTCCGCAATCGATAATCGGACTAGCATTTTGTGCAAACACATTTAGCACTATAATGTAGCAAAATATATGTATTCGTTACTGAGTAACCTTTATACTGGTTACTATAAAGCACCATTTAACGAAACGTTACTCCTCAATGTATATCGTTACTCTTAAGATATCTTTCCTTTTTTACCTAAATATACTATCGACAACCGACATCGGTGCATTCAATTTCTTCTTTTCTCTAGTATACATTGTCTCTATACTATTTTTGATGTGATTGATGCAATACTCTTTCCGTGCTGTGTGTATGTTATATTTCTCTTGAATGCTAAGAATTTATAATTTTTTGCTAGGAATGCGATCGTGTCACTATGTATCTAGTGTCCTCGGTTAGGTATGTTTGGGATGGAATACAGTATGGATTAATTATTCGTGTCGGTAGATATCTATGATATACGCTACTTTTGAAAATGCGAGTATTTTGTGTATGTTTGTTTTGATTTAGTAGTAAAACGATTGTGCTTTTTAAAGTTGGTAGGATAACGAAAAGTGTTCTACAAACAAAAAATATTCATTTTGATGGTTGATTTTTTGCGATTTTTGTGATCAGTCGTAAGGTAATATTGACATTATGAGTGTTAGTTTCATTTAATAAACATGAAAAAGTAGACATCATTTATCCCTGCTTAAATACTTTATTCAGTTAAATACAATGTTCCTATTTGAGGTCCTAAAATCAGAAATTTTAATTTTAACGAAAAATATTAATTTTGAAGAATGAAACGAGAGTAACTACTAACTATATTAAAGTTACGAGTATTCAGATATGCAGTAACGAAAATGTACGAGTAATCTAAATAATTTTTACTCTTACAGCATCACTTAGCACAGTTTAGGCCCAGTGAAGTACCATGTGGATCGACTTACTCCTATACCAGTTGGCGAATTTATTAAATCGGATTATCTGGCTTTTGCTGACACCATTAAGTTTGATAAGGTTATTGCAGAAGGGCAGACCACTAAATGTGACTTACGGATGCAGGTGGTGAAGTATGTTAAACGCAGCAGGCAGAGTGCTTTGCACTCAAGACCTATTGAATGCTTTAGATTTGGCAGCATTGCTTAGTGCTGTCCACCACGGTGAGACTCCGTAAATTAGTGGCGGTCTGATAATCGATGTGAACGTCCAGTGACCATTGTGTGGCTGTACATTCAGGCAATGACAGCGAACGAGCTCTTGTTACCTGCGAGGCTCTGGAAATAATGTTCAGTAGATCCATCCGATCTGATGACAATCCAAATATGAGCCGCGAACATACATCACACACTCCATGATATGGTATTGGCATCTGTACAGAGATTACAGATAGATTTGTTTTCATGTCAAATGCAACAGAGATTTTTAGTGTACCTGCGTCTTTTGCTGTAAAAATACCAACCGGAAGCGGATATATAGGTCTGCCTGCGACGTAAAACATCGACCTTTTCGTTAAGGACTTCGTCTTCCTTACACGCAGAATAGCACTTTGGCAATCGCTTTCTATTTCAAGGAAATCGAGAAATCGGGCCTGCTCTAGAAGGACGTGGAATGGACGACTTCAAAAGAGAATCAAGAAGTCTCTCTCTCTTCTCTCTTCAGCCAAACGTATCCGGACCCAAGGTCTAAGGTGGCTCGACCATTAAAAGCGCATGGATACTTAAGCTCCGGCGTGAAGAGTCAGAGAACATTTTCGTCTATGGCAGTGAACGTATGCGGAGAAGGTCCGCCTCGATCGCATTAGTTGTAGTGGCATTTTGGTTGAGTCTTTCTTCCACCCCGGAGTGTGTGAGTAGGAAAATGTAAGTCAAAGCCAGACGTTTTCAATGCGTAACCGGTGTAGTCGGAGTCATGCACAGTTCTTGGTCCACACCTAAAAATTGCTATGAATTATCTTAAAGCTTAATCAGCTGGAAACCACCAATAGTTTGGGTAAAGGGTTAAACCATTGACTTTAAAGGGGCGCTCTTGGGATTTGATATCTCGTCTGTCAGTTTTATTGACCGGTCAACTTCAATATTTCAACAAACTCTCCGAGCCCAATATAAACTCAGATGCTCTCGAATCGTAAGAATAACAAAAGCTGAAGACGAAAGGCTTCGCCGGTACCTTCTGACCTTCGTCAAACTTTCAAGTCAACAACACTGCCCTCAGACTCTCCATTCATATATACCTCAATTAGCCATACGCACCCGGGAGGCTTTTTAAAATAAATCAACTTGAGAACCACCTGCCGGCGTGAGACCACGCATTACGCAGCTGTTTTGTTTATTCTCAAACTTTAGTTATTTCAAAATCACCTCCGACGAACCCTTGCAAGCGGCCCCAGGTCCGGCGGGCTTGTCATTGTTTCCACCAGACTTCGATAGGACCCGCATTAATCATTCTTATAAAGTTGGCAGTCAAATTTCGAAATCAATCTCAGCGGCGGAGGGGCGAGGTGAATGTTAATTGCAAAGTTTGAATTCCTTTCGCTTGAGGCATTTTAATTTGAGTGATTATCAACTAAGTGGACCAAGTTATGGGATCCCTTTCGGTTGAGTGGAACTTAATAAATCAATCAACCTCGGGCGGAAGTTCTTGGGTTTGCCACATTCCCAGATATGGATGTCCCTACGACCGCAAACTACAAGCCCTCTCCATGCCATGGCATGTCACCATCTGTGGTCGGGGTTATGAATTATTTGCTGTCCTGGTTATTAAGTGTTCCTTTATGGGCACTTATCCCTGGTGAAGGGATAGTGTGTGTGGGTAGGGTCTCGTGTTGGGTCTTTGCTTTCGGAGATTATGTTCTACGGGCTATGGTTGTGGTTAGGTGGAGTTAATTGGTGAATTGAATGCGAAAATGTTTATTCAATGTAGTAGCGATTACTTTGACTGAGATGATGTTTGCAGAGGACTGTGAAGGATTTATGTTTATACAGTCGTTTCTGAGACTATGACAAAGTATGTTGCATTATGTGTTAGATATTACCATCTTTCCGAGACATCTTCAGACAATGGAGAGACGGAGATTGATGAGATTAAAAAGTGTCGTCTTATAATGGGCAACTTACTAAACCCTGTTTATTTTTTTAAATTTCAAAAAAACACATGAAATGAGTTTTGAGACTGCTGAGTGGTGAGAAAAGAAATTCAAGCATCCATAAGAGAGCAGAAGACCCACAGCACAGAATGAACTGTGCGAAAGCAGGGACTCAGATGAAGCAAGGACTTTTCGGATCTGCACAATCCGCAGCAAACCTGTACTCTTTAGTGGGCGGAGATTTTGGTGGCGGTAGTAATTTTGGGTACTGAAACTTTAAAAGGTGATAAATGCACGAAATCTGGAGAGAAATGCTTAAGGCAAAAGTGTAAAGAGGACGTTATATCCCTCTCCTGTTATTAAGGTGGCCTGGGAACGCGGTGAGACATCTGGGTATTGGCAAGTAGTGGTGATTATCCCTCTTTCAAAACGGGGGGCAAACGATATTGCTCCAACTAGAGGGACATATAACTTTTACGTCTCCCCGATAAAGACCAAGCTTAGGTGATGGAGGCGCGCTGTAGAGCTATGTTCGAGTCGTGGAGGGTATCCGGGCAGATACAAAATATTACCAAGTACAATCGGTCGACTTTTCGATCTGTGAATGTTACTCGAGAAGACTTGGGAGTATCCCAAACAAATCTAAAGTATGAGATTGGAGATTCGGAATCTCTGGAGTGTGACTGCAGGAATATGAGTGATGGTCTTCTTTTGAGAGAGTTGAAGATAAGTCAACTTGTGTCCGCAGTTGACACTGTTATACTCACATTCTTCCAGGCGGAACTCAAGTGCGCTCTCCAAAGGCTTGTGGCCGTTTGTACTGATGCAGGGATGAAGGTTAACCTGGACAAATCAGAGGGAATGTGTTTTTTTTTTTTCAGAGCCCTTGTTTAATGCACTTTATATTTTAGTATCTAGAGTGGCATTGAAGCAGGCAGAGAGTTTTAGCCATCTGGGGGTCTTTTTCACTCTCATCGGGAGGAATAATGCTGGCCTTTCCTGTAGAAATGGACAAGGTTAGGTTAAGTTATGGTATGACGGTTCAGCCTCTCATAGACTTATTGGTCTAATGCACTAGCCTTATTTAAGCAAAATGTTGTTTGTTTTTGCAAAATGTATGAGGCGTAGGGCTTATCGAGGATTACACGGACTTAAAGAATTGGCCAAGCTGGATGAATTTTGAAACAGCTTGGAACATCTGCAATCAGGAAGGCCGAGCTTGGTGTCTGAGCCAAATTTGGGGTTTTCAAATCAGTATTTGTTTCCACTCTCAATTGAAATTTCGGTAAATTTCGTTAAACATCGACTCCTACGCACATGAATCTTGCCTAGGTTCGATTCCCAATACGACAAAAATAATTTTCACGGGCCCACATTTTTCGAGTCACTGACTTTGCTCAAAGAATACTACAAACTGTCCAGAAAAAGTTTCTCAAATTTGGCCGTTCGGAGTCGGCATAAAACTTTAGGTCCATTCCAATCGTCTGAGAACAATAGCACTCACAACTAGAGCTGTTTAAAGTAACGAAAAATTGAAAATCCATACGTATTCGTTACTTTGCATGTGAATACTCGTTACTTTAATATCGTTAGAAGTTACTTTGGATTCATTCTTCAAAATTAATATTTTTATGTTAAAATTAAGACTTCTGATCTTAGGACCTCAAATAGGAACGTTGTATTTAACTGAATAAGGCATTTATGCAGGGATAAATGATGTCTACTTTTTCGTGTTTATTGCATGACACTTATAATCACTCATAATGGCAGTATGTGTGATCACAAAAATTACAAAAAATCAACCATCAAAATAAGTATAGTTTTTGTTTGTAGAACACTTTTCATTATACCTACCTCACCAAAAAGCTCAACGGAATTACTTTGCTAAATCAAAACAAACATTCACAAAAATATTCGCATTTTCAAGAATAGCGTGTATCAACGTTACAATATGGCATCAATATCTGTCGATACGAATAAATAAATCTTATTGTATGCCATCCCAAACATACTTAACCGAGGATACAAGATACCTAGCGATACGATTGAATTCCACACATTTTGCATCCAATGGGGGGAATAACATACAAACAGCATGTTAGATTGTTTAGAAAGGGTATACCATCAAACCATGTCTATGCGTGATGTGGCACACCGCACAACACTTCAAAGAGAGAGAAGGGAAGAAGGTGAACGCACATATATCGGGTGTCGATAGTACATGGAGTCAAAAAAGGAAACGATACCTTAATAGTTACGATATACATTAAGGAGTAACGATACGTTACATGGTACTTTATTACATATCCGTTATTCTGTAACGAACACATACATTTTTTTGTTACGTACAACACGAGTGTTTGTTCTAGAAGCTAGGTCTTGGCCCTCAACGAGCTGTAGCTAATACCAGCAATCCCTCTTTAGTGGATCATACGAGTCAATGAAGATTAGATGATTTCGCATGGTGGAAACTGTATTATGGCCTTAAGGCGCATTGTCTGACATTTATTTTTTGAATACATACCCAATTCTGTTCAGTTCTCTTGACACAGTTTTGATTTAACACGGTCTGGAACAAAATTTGATTCCCTTTAACATTGGATTAGACGCATGATTATAGCTACTAGAGCTACGATATTTTCATCACCTCTACTTTCTTAATTTTACGTTTATTACTTTATATTGTTTTCTTGTGAATGATTTGGAACTATTGCCTTTTTTTCTATGTATGGTTGTATCTGGAACGTATCTACAAAGTTTAAACAGAATTAGGTGGATATACAAATATTTTCTCGTGGAAACTAGGTGGGCAATAAGGCATCAATAATCAAGTTATACAGTGATACCCCTCTTGAGCGGACAGCACAGCGATCATCATGATTGTCCGTTATGAAGGAGCGTCAGTTCTGACAGACCATGACCAATGTTCTATTAAGATAAGTGACACTTCTAGAGGGGTGTCCGAAGAGAAGTTTCAATGTTATTTGTTTTATTTGGAGCTACGAGTTTTATATGTCATCATAGCCCTGCTTGTTGAGCTTCTCCTTCCACTAGTCGCTTCCACGTGCTGGATGGTCTACCGAGTCTTCCACAATCTTGTGTATTTCAATCTAGAGCTCCTCTTGTGACCGCGCCATGGAGCTTACGGAGTGTGTAGCCTCTTCTACTTGCGATGGTGCATTTCGAGGTATACGCCGACTCCAAGAGATCGGTGTTTGTTATGGTTTTGTTGTTGGCCAGAAAAGGCGAATGATTTTAGAATATCATTTCGCGTATGTGTTGATCAATACTACCGCGCCGTACAGGCTATTCTGAAAGGACTTTTGCTTCCATCATTGCGACCGGTCCTTTCGAAATTAAGCGAGAAATGTTGGCTTTCATATCCTGGATCACATCCTCGTTTATCGGGCTGGATGTGTTCAATTCAGTGGCGCATCATCCCACAACGTACACTTAGACCACAGATAATATTGTAACATATTTGAGTAACTATATTATTTGTGCTTGGACTCTAACTTGCGGATGGTAAAGACAATAAGGGACCAGGAGAGCCGATGGTGCTAATCTTTGTAACACAGCTGAATAATTCGGATACCTTGTTAAGATGTGGGTATTTCCGAGATGTTTTGTCAAATGGTACAGAATGAGAATAACATGACACCTAGAGGCCAGTTATGCTTGATTTAGCAAAGAAAAACTTCTTAAGACTACACGCAATGTATGTATTTGTTACACAACTTTCAGCGCGAACCTAGAACCAGCCTTCATCCATGGTTTCTGTAGTAAGGCCCAGGTTCGTCTCCAACAGTACGCCCAAGCAAATACAGGAGATTCAGATAAAGTTCAATTCAAATGAATATAAAAAAAAACGGACACCCACCAGAAACACATATTTAACTTCAAATTAGGCCGCAATTAGTTCCATGCGATTGAACCTCCTGTCCGAAGGACTGTCCCATCAATCGCCGCCAGGTTGACGTCCTTCAACCATCAACACGTTGAAATACGATATCAAACGTCCCGGCCGATCGTAAACGGCCGATTACATTCA
Organism: Eristalis intricaria; assembly: GCA_964034865.1. Taxonomy (NCBI): domain Eukaryota; kingdom Metazoa; phylum Arthropoda; class Insecta; order Diptera; family Syrphidae; genus Eristalis; species Eristalis intricaria. The sequence goes on along the minus strand of OZ035875.1, from coordinate 87,162,289 downwards.
AATAGCCGAAGCGTACTACTTTTCACTTCGTTTCTAGGTTTATGGTCCTTATTAAATGTGTTTTTTTCGAACTCGGCCCAAGATCATAACACGTGTACGGTGCCCACTGAACGGCCGCCGCCGTCGCCGTCGCCGTCGCTTGGCATCAGCCTCAGTCGGCTAGTCCCTCGGATTTCTTTTTTTTTTTCGTATTTTTACTTTTTTATTAAAGATTTTTTTCCGCTCTTCGCTTGAATTTTATTCCCCTTTGATGCAACCTCATCCATTTCGATTATTAAGTGAAGCCGTTCGCCTATTTCTTTGTTGTGGGTATGTATCCCAACGTTGTTTGTTGGCAACGCGATCGGGTTTATGACAAAAACACTGGCGCGCTGCCAAAATTTGTTCAATTCAGAATGCTCTGTCGGGTGTTTCGCGTATCTTTGTGTGTGCCGTGCTGGGTGATTTCATTGTTTTATTCCGCAGCTTTATTATGCGCAGAAGTGTTTTATAATTATTACGATTGCACTTAGTCACTGCGGGGTTTGTGCAGAGTTTCTAAATGGCAAACAAATTGATCGCTGACGCATTTTACGAACTTTGAAGAAGGGAACTGCACCGGGAGACATTATGAAACTTAGGCGGTTATTTATAGAAATTGATATAAAATTAGTGAATGTGTGTTCATTTGCAAGAAGTGTCATAATGGGTGACGACCGGCAAGGTGACATTAGCGGGCAGCGTGCTCTGTTTGCAATTTTTCAGACAAAATTGTTGGAGTGTCTTCTGCTTGGCATGTTATGAGAATTCAATTTTTCGCACTTGTGCTTAGACAGAAAGTGGCCAAGAACTCGTGTTAAATGATTGAATGCTCAATTTCATCGAGACGATGTGCCACGGACTTGTGTCACATGGTGAAATGGTTCTTATTTGTGGTTTTTGTTTGAGTAAAGTCTACGCATTGTTAGCTTCAATGAAAGTTTTATAACCGACAATTTCATCGACAGTAGTAGCTTTATTTCGACTATACAGCACTATACAACAGACACCTTGATGCAAGCTCTAGTAAGTCATTGCACGAATTTAAAAAACAACAATTCTATCCAACAACTGGATGTATGGATAAAGTTGAGATTGCTTCTTCACTGAAAAAAACAATATGATCATTTTGTTTCAATTTACGCCCCTTCGGATAGCACCCGCCGCAGTTTTCTGGATCCATTTCTCAGCATGTCTTCTAAAATAGGTTTTTGGCTTGTTAATTGATATCGATTGTACAGAACATCGCCGATAACAGCAGAGTAATGCCTTGTCTACACACATTTTAATTTCCGTCTATTAATCTTCTTAATCTGGTTTCTTTTTGTGGTCTGTCTGTTTTGCCACACAAAAACACAAAAAAGAAAAATTATATTTTGTGTTTTCTTTCTCCACCTTTCAAACTCAGGTGGTCTTCTGCGAATTTAAGACGGTTTTTCCTGTGCTTTTTGCTAACTACCGGTGATACTCTGGGACTCCTTCCGAGGAGATACTGTTCTATAGGTCTTCTTTGCATTTTTTTAAGTGAAGACTAGGAAATTGATTTCAACCATAACCTCTCGAGCATACTTGGAAGGGCCTTTCTTGGAGAGACCTTTAATTCGGCCATCTTTCTTATGAGATGTTTTTTCGTGGCGACCTTATGGCATGTGCGGGCATTAGAAACAAGGGCTTTTGATCCGAAAATGAGTCTGGACACCTCCCGCTGCGACATCCCTTACAAAGTCAGTTTCAGGGCCAACTCTCTTTCGGTTAAAGAGCAGTGCTCGCCACCGACCGTTTTTCATCTTGTCATAAACGATTCTATGCATCTTAGTATACAGATATCGTTTACTTATATTTGCACAATGAGTTAATTTCAAAAGTAGACTAAAACGTAACTTGCCACAATCCAGGAACAAACAAAAAGTTTACTTTTGTAGCCATACACTGCAAAGTTCAAGTAAAAACCTGCCGGTAGGATACACTCAGAGAGCACGATATTGCAAGCCATTCATTCGAAAAGTAGACAGCAGTGAGTGCGGACGTAAGATAATAAACGTAAAATATAAATAAAGTTAGAAAAATAATAAAGTGGTGCGTTTTTTTTATTTAAAGAATTATTTCTTAGCTTGCTACACTTTCATGTTTCAAAACAAACCATTTTTGGGTGAAACAAGGTTATAACTTACTGAGCCTCTCAATGTCACTAACGAAACATACAAACAAAACAAAATTCAACAACTTATGAAGAAAAAATTAACCATTAAACACAATAAATATGTTATTATTACTTTTTGCTTACCATCACAGGGCAAACACAAAACACTACTTTCTCTTAGTGTAGCACTTTACACAACAGATGTTTGCTGCGCGACTTAGGATCATCTACCGATTTCGCATCTCATAGATTACATCGAATAAACAATAATAATTAAAAAATACTGTATTTATAAAGCCCCAATCGAGGCAAGCTAAAATCAATTTTGTTGCAAAGTTCGTTAAACGTTCTTATACACCTTGCAATAGGTTCATTACAACTATAGTTGGTTCTATGTCTCTTATCGTAGAGTGCTCACCCGTAGAGATCTTTAGGGAGCATATATATTCATGAGTAAGATATAGATCAAGAGAAAAAATAATTCTGGTCAATTTACACTGTAATTAATAATGTCGCGGATAAACGTGGCTGACGCTGCCTTACGCCTGAAACAGCCCATTCTACTTACGCAAGCCTATTATTTTACATCTGTCGTCATATTTAGGGAGTTCTTCGAAAGTATGTTAATTACGGACAGCATATCTCTTGAAATTTTGTTGCACTCTTTCGTATCTGAGCCCTTGTGTATTTTATGGGGAATCCCAAATTATGGAAGAGTGTTCTAAATATGGTCTGACTAACGAGCAAAAGATGGACTGAAGACTACAAGAAATTTATTTTATTCTGGGGCGGTGCGGCTCTTCTCTATACAAAATTGTATAAGGTAGATAGTCGAATTAAGGCCCAAAGCTAAATAAGAATTTCCATGATTATCCAGAACTTACGTAAAAATAAAATTGTTTTTATTGTTAGTGGCACACAGGTGTACAGCATTCACCTAGTCCTCCTACCTACGATTATTTAACTCCCCACAACGAATTACCGATTCCATTGCATCGCATGGTAAAGTGTAACTTGACTACCACGTTGAATATCAAAAAAAAATGGGCAAGAAGTCCATAGAGACGAAAAACAAAAGCACGCACAAATGTTGTTGCTGTCAGACTTATTACAGGACTTAATGTTAAGTTAATATAAGAAATTAAGAAAGCTGTGAAGTTTTCCAAACGCAGTTCCCAAACGCATTAACAAAATTGTATGAAGCTTGGTAGGTTAGAAGTGTTTATATCCTCGATTACGAGGCATGCAATTAAACACAATTGGACCTCAATTATTTGCATGGCATTGCACGAACGAAGTCCAATTTGATCTGAAAAATGGAGATCACCTGCAAAGATTTCTAGAAGCTCCTTCACTTTCTTGGCACCTAGCATAACTACTGAGGTCTACTGCGGTAATTTCGGAGCGATACGTTTTTTAAGAATCGTTTATGATCTCATGTGAAGAACACAAGTAGAGAGGCACCTCAGACAAGTTGGAGTAAAGACTGCTCCAGCTGGAGAGGCTTGTTGGGTGAAGTTCAGGTTTATCCATATTTGCAAACATTGACAAATTCATAAGAAATAATTTACTTACATGCAGGGTTCGAGCTTGAGCGATAGCTGCTTCCCATTGTTGACGGTCCTCGGCAAGCTGCTTCCAGTCACCAAAAGACCAAGCTGTCATCCGCGATTATTTGGTCTTTATACCGAAGATTCGGTCTTCATCTTCTTCTCGAACCAGGATACTCGGATTCAAAGACCCTCTTAGCTGGCATTGTTCCATGCGCTCGATGTGGCCGAGCCAGTGGAGTCGACGGATTTTTGGTTCTAGACTTCATCCACATCCTGGTACAGCTCGTAGAGATCGCGGTTGTGTCTTCTCCTCCTCGCAGACGGGACCATATATCCGACATGAAATTTTTGTTTCGAAGATACCAGGAATCAGCTCCGCACTTTAGCTTATCGTCCAGCTTTCGGCTTCATATAGGAAGCCTAGCAAAATAAGTTTAAGAGTTTTGTAGAGCATCGAGTCAGGAGTTTTGACGCCAGTTGTTTTGACAAACTGAAGTAACAACGGTTGCTAAAGGCGGTTCTACATCGGATCTCCACAGTGATGTCATTCGTAGAGTTCACGTTTGCCCCTAGGTAGACAAACTCCTTTACTATCTCGAAATTGTAGTTGTCGATTGTGATATTATATCCAAGGTGGTGTGTGACGGATCGTTTTTTGGCCGACAGCATATACTTTGTTTTATCCTTATTGACCTTAAGACCAGCTCGCTTCGCCTCTTCTTCCACTATGGCACGTTGAGAACGAGAAATAATTTAGTTTAGCTGATACAAATATTCTTTGATGTAATTGAGATTTAGGCGTGATTAATGATGGCTGTGAAAAACGAACGAGATAGAGAGGAATTAGTCAAGTTTGCCTAATGGGGAAAGGTCTGCCCGTGTTTAAGTCATCCCGCGGGGACAATCACTCTTTATTTGAACGACGAATGCGGAAGGATAATCCTTCTTACTTCACTTTGAATCAATTGTCGTTGGATAATATATTTATTTTTTACTGCGAAACGAATATGTGATTGGTAATCGTTGGAGTTTACTGAATGAGGAAAAGTACGTAGAAATAGCCAGGTTACAAAAGGGTTTTGAGAGAAAATGTGTTTTTTTTTTTGAATTTAAGAATTCAACCGATAAGTTATCATCATCATTCTAATCTTCTGACCCATGATCCACTAAAGCGGTCACGGAGGCCACACCCGAGAGATCTGCAGGCAACTCGGTCCTCCGCCATCGACTCTAACTCATCAGCGGTTATGCCCAAGCATAACTTCTTGGACTTGGTCCAAGCATCTCATTCTGGGTCTGCCAAGTGGGCGCCTACCTCATGGAATAGCATTCTAGGCCCGCCTTGGTAGTCGTGATGGTGGGGACATATGTGCTACGTGACCAAACTAACGAAGCATAGCTCTTTCCTTTCGAAGAAGCAGCTGCTCAACGCTGGGTTCCTCGCGCACTGACGTGTTTCTCCCCCTATCCCGGCGGGTTATATCCCCAAAAGGACGAAGAACTCATCTCAGCAGCTTGTATTCGCGGTCTTATTCTATCGGTCTTCACCCAAATTTCATGACAATAGCTGAGGGGGTATCTTTTATAAGCGACCAGCAGTACTCTGTCAACATTGACCCTTGGTATCGGTTGTCTATCGCAGCAGTACCTTAGTGGAATTTGTCGCCGTGCTCATCGTTTTGCACGTGCAGGAAAACTATCTAAAAAAAAAAACAATCTAAACAAAAGAATATTTGTTCCGTTATCTAAAGGCCGATTGCTATAGGAAACTGTATTCAATATATCCGGGAATTTTTTATTGTTTTGTTACATACCTCGGAGCAATGCTCAGATCGTTGCTTTATGGATCTGATCCACACAACCACAGTGGACAGGATCAGATACAGTCCTAATCTGAATGATTTAAGAATCCACTATTGTAGTTCAAGAACATCAACGGAAGGCTTTTCATTTCTTAATTAAGAATAGACGGAATATAAATTGTGAAAGGTGTCTTAAAAGATGGTTCCAAGTGCTGATGTCGAAGGGACTGAATTGAGTTCGAGAGCCGGTCCAATAGACTTGAATAAACATGCGAAGCGATCAAATAAAACCCTTGGTGCTGTGTTATCCCAAGTTAGGTTAGGTAGGGGATGGCTAGTACATTCACCAGAACGCTTAGACCAAATTGGTCCATTGTGATAGCCACAGTCAGACTACTACCGTTGTTGCCGTTAATTTGATCCCAACGACAAAAGGTGACTGGACCAGATTTGAAAACTAGATAAAATCGTTTTAACTTTGCTTTCACTGGCATTCGAACTAGGGACAGCCAATTTTTTTTCTATGCTTGTAATTTTATTAAGTTTAATATATATTTTTTACTTGCTAGACAAAAGTACTTTAAATTAGCTTAACTAACTTAAGAATTATAAATGTTCTTAATACTAACTTACTGACCCTATGCGGGTACTCTAAGCCAATCTAGTCTACTTTATAAATGTGCCTTTCGGCTTAGTCTACGTTTTAGTCATTGAGACAATCTTTTATTACTTTTTTATTTGCCAAGAAAAGTTGTGAAAAACTTGGCCAAACCAAACTACTTCAACTACCTTATACCAACTCACACAAAACCTAAGCCCATCTTAACTATGTCCGGAACAGTACGGATACGTGCACCTGGGCGCATATGCCATGTACATGCCTTCTGATCCTGTAGAAAAGCTAGCGGTGGCGGAGGTGGCTTTAGTGCAACCACCAGCAAAACTGCCGCTCTTTGGCAGACACTTTCCCATCTCGAGCGGGGATCGCTCTACTGGACCGGAGGAGATCTTCGTGTGTGCGAACGACATCCGGTTCGTACTGGAGTCGCCTGTCCACTGTTCGGCGTACAACATGGAAGATGATAGGACATCCTTGTGGATACTGTATAAGGCCAATTGTGTCTAGATAAAGGAATGCTTCCGGAGGAATAAAGCCGTTAAGGCGCACCCTTTCCTGGTAGATACTATTGGGGTAGTAAGCCTCAAAGATCAGACTGCTGGAACAGGTCATAGCTCGTGCAGTGTGCCTTCTCAGCCAGTCGTTGCTGTGTTATCATAACAAACCATAGAAAATGCATCGAAACCCAGTTGTCATTCTTTTCATTTAGCACATTCATTTCATAACCCAACCCAAGGACCCAATGGTGTACGCCTTGGTAAAGCGATAGTTCCTCAATTTCTTCTAACGCTCGTTCCAAATAGAACTTAAATTATTCTGAGCACGTACATAACAATGTCTTGCTGTAGATATTCCGCGATTTGAATTTATGGGATTTTTCTTCCGTTGGCTCAGTCAGTTTGCCGGCGCCCTTGTCATGCCTTCCCGCGCCACGCCATTGACACGCATTGTGCTCAACCATATCTGGTATGGGCGATGCAGTAAAGTTTTATCGACTATCTACCAACCTAATGTTCAGTCGCAGTCATCAATTTTGTCAATGATACACCAGCGATATCCGCGTGGATATGTCGCTGCTCCATGTGCGTCGTTGCTGCAAAGACGTAAGCCCTACGCCATCGATTGTATACCCGATTCAATGGGGTATTTGCTCTGAATGGGATAGTGCAGCGAACGTATCCAATTACTCGTTAGTTTGACTTGGCATATCTTGCGTTCAGTCCTACGTCGATGTGTAAGCAAATGCGATTAATCTAGTGATGTGGATGTCACTCCCATTTGGTCTCGAGACCTCGACAGTGCTCGACTTCCCGGCCAAACAGGCGCGAAACAGAGGCGTGGTGGTGGAATGTTCAACCCCTAATGGCGCGCGCCGTACGATGTGTGTGAAGGAGGAAGGAGTACATTTTCTTGGGAAATGTTTTATGTCGACGTCCTTGGTAGGATCTTGCCACTCTCCTGGGTAATCAAAGGCAGTGTGTTAAAGGGCACTCGGGAGGAATGACACACTGGCAGTGATGGAGGCGGTGAAGGACGCGTGCACATTCTCGTGGGTTGCTCTTTTCACACAGCAGCTCGGCGGATGGAAATGTGTCTTGAGTGTTTTTCTCGTTAAAACACACGTGGCAGTTGCTGTATTTGTATTTAATTCTGTGAGGACGTGCGGTGCAATAGTGAGAACAATGTTTGCTTCGGAAAGGAGGAGGCAGCTACAAGAGAAGTGTTTCAATAAAACCCATCTAACCAGTAAAGTACTTACAGTTGCGTGGTTTTTTAAGGAAAATGTTTGAATCAACCTTAAGTGGGGAACTCTTCCGTCGAGTTGTACATTCAGAGTCATTCAGTGAATGAAGAAATTGGGCACATAAGCCCTGCAAGGATCAACGCTGCTCTGAAAAAAAATATGACCTATAGTTTGGTATGCAAATGAGGGAAGGAAATTTATTCAGGAACACGATGTGACATTGAAGTATGTTGAGAATGCTGTTCGTTTGGAAAGAAGTGGAGCCAGTTCCATTCGAGGTAGTTTTCTCTCGGTTGCAACGAGTCGCACATGCCGTAAGATGTGTGTGTGATGACCAAAAATTCGTCCTAAACGTCGAATATACTAGCCAATAGACAATATGGCGTCTATTTATTGTTTTATTTGTGTAAAAATTGAAGCATGGGTGGAGCTACAGCCCATAGAGGACCAGGGCCTAGCTTCTACAAGAAGAACTCATGTTGTGCGTGCTCCTGTTGTCTCACGAGTGGAAGGTACACAGTTTTATGCCGATTCTTAACGGCCAAACTTGAAAAGCCTTTTCTAGACACTTATTACTCTTTGAGCATTGTCAGGGCCTCGAACGAGGTGGGACCGTGAAAATTAATTTTGGGCATTTCGGCTGGGAATCGAACCCAGGCATCGAGGTTAAGGTGCGTAGATGTCGAAGTACATACTCACAACACCACGGCCACAAAATGTAAATAACGAAATATATTGGGTTGCTTGCCCTCGGATTTGTACCCTGTTTCAGGCAATGTATTAAAGCCACGAGTTAAATATCATTCAGTCAACACAGGACCAATCACTTGATGGTTCTGCGGATCCCACTGCGGATACCTCCCTTACACGGGCATATTTTTTTGCATAGTTCACAATTTCCCTTGGATATTCCCTTGAACGGACATAAATTACGAATATAAATAATTAAATATTTTCTCTTAGTCTGACACAAAAGCAAGATTAAATATGTCATCAGACGGACATTTGAGCAACTGTATTTTTTTTAACTTGCATTCTACATACTAAATTCTTCTCATTTGTTTAAATAAACATTCCTGCCAGTCCAGAGACATTGTATTGTTTTTTGAATGTGTATTTAGAAGAATGTATCTATTGAATCTGCTTGCATTTGTTTTTGTATCATTCGTGTGGTGAAAGCATTTTGGTTTTGGTCAACAGTGAAATCATAATCAAGACCAGATTTCGAAACAAGTTCGCCTTTTCTAAGACTAAACAAGCAAACTTTGAAGTATTTTTTGTTTGTATTGAAAAATACTTAAAATTAATTGAGCAAATTTTTGTGAGATTTTGTGAGGCTAATATTTCAACATACAATCAACAGAAAATTTATTTTATTTTCTGTTAATAAATTGATAGGATACCTTCTTTATTAGTTTCGAAAAATAATGCTTTATTTTATTTCTCTTAAACGGACAAATGTTGATCCATTGCTGTCCTTTTAAGGGGGATTTCACTGTATGAATTCGATGTTGGCAAAACATCGACGCTGAGTGATCAAATATCAACGCTTTGACATCGATGTCCAAGTTTCGGTACTTTATATCGCAAGATCGGTCTTCGATGTTAGTAAAAGAAAACCTACCATTTATTGTGGATTTCGAATAATTTTCTGGAATTTCATCATAATGACGTAGGAATTTAGTAGAAAGACCACTGATCAGTTATTGGAGTTTATGGAACGTTTCGTCTTGATTCTGATAACAAAATTTGATTTCCCGAGCATACAGAATGCTTTGAGTTTCTTGGTATGTATTTTCTGTTATCTTTCATTCTTTGTCTTTGATGTGAGGTATGCGGTAACGAACTATGCATTCTGTATGTTATTAAATAATTGATTCTATAGCATCGATGTTAGCGAACATCGATGTTTTCAGTTCGATTATTATCGTTCATCGATGCTTAGCCAACGATGTTGACTTCGATGTCAACGTTTTGCCAACATCGAACATCCCTAGCTTGAATACACATTTTTTTGATTAAAATGTCGATAAAATCCTTGTTTCAGTACCACTTATGTTTGGATCTGCCATTTTGGCTTGAATAAACCATTACTGAAATTCACAACCGGACCAACCACAAGTGCAGGGCGTGCAAATGCACAGGGCGCATGCAATAAATTCTTCGCGTTTCGCTCAAATAATGCTCAATGAACAGAGAACTGAGCGAATAGTTTTGAGATGATGGATATTTGCTCATTTGACGCATTTGTGACACGTAATGAACGTCTACCTCTTGGGTAATCCGAAAAGGACTTATACTACAAAAAATTGAGAAGGCAGCGCGAAACGTAGAACTTGCACAGGGGCTAATTTTGTCCGGGCCGGACCTGCAGAAATCGAGAGCAGACCCTGCAGAAATTGCCACGGGTGTTCTTGTAGCACGTTTCGGCCATCACAGTGTGGATAATAACGATCTTGAACCAGAGACCAATGTAAAAACCAAATCGGAAATTGTTTTCTGTTGCATGAGGCTAAGGGTCAGAGTCGAGTTAAAGGAGGCATGCAACCGAAATTGTGTCGCCGTTCTCTACCTGGATACTGAAGCTTCCTTGCTTTGTAAAGGCATGCTGTGACTATAAGATCTCTTGAAGGGATCTTTTCAAGTCCAAGACTCTGATCATTTGGCGCAAAATTAAACCGCGTACTCTCTAAGCACTTAATTTTTTCAAATACAGGTCACAGATAGGGCATTATGGAATGATTTGTAGATGTAGATATTTTAATAATCGAAAGATCACTCGATTGATCACTCTAGATGGGCGCATGCGAATTATTATTCGAGTGATATTCAATTATGACTGAAAATCATTACTAACTTCAATCACTAAGTAATTACTAACACAGGGTAACTCAATAAACTATATACATGTCTCACTTCAGCGCGAGAACAAGTAACAAATAGTTCTCGTCTAGAAATCAGGAACAAAACCAAAATTAAAAGAAACCGCAAGAACAAAACTTGACGTCATTCGAATGATTTAATGAAAGACTTTTAACGAGTTGTGTTAGTAGTTAGTAATTAGTTAAAAGACATTCGAATGTTGTCGAGTTTTAATCGATTATCACTCGAATTATCATTCGAATTCGCTCATCACTAGTAACAGATGAAGCACACTACTCTTTGAGTCTTCTATGTGCGTATGGGTCTGTCCAGACCAAATCGATTTAGATGTTAGTTACTTTCTTGGTATGCCTGAGAAGAGAGAGTGATTTCTTCAAATATGCTGAGGTAAACACAATGGAACGGTAAACAATACGTTCTCAATGTATTCACAGTGAAAGAAATTTATTCTTAACGACTTTCGTGAATGATGCACTTTTGGGTCCAAGTAGACCCACACGATATTCATAGTTTGAATATGAAAAGAAGATTATAAACTGCTTGTTAATAGTGTTTGGCTCGTGTGTAAATTTCGTTGTGTTTCTCGTTTCCAGTTAAATAGTGCGGCAAGACAGTGATGGTGGTATTATTACAAACTTAACCTAAAAACAAATTTATTACATCGCCTCGCCATCTATCCTTCCCTGTCTTGAAATATACGTAATTAATATGTATGGGTTTGGTCAGTCCCGCACGCTCCATTCACCACCTAGCATGCATGCCACCACACAACGGAAGGTTGAAAATTACAAGAACACATAACGCGTCCCACAGCTTCTCTGTAACTAACAAACTCTGGTGTCCCTTAGATATGCAGTTGTAATGGCACTTTTTCTCAACAGCCTGTGATTTAAGCGAGGTACAGCTCTAGGCTGGTTTTTCTCAAATGGTTCCCCACCATTAGATAATGGCTATCACTCAACCTATTCTATGTGACAGTCGAGGAGCCTTGTCAGGGCTAAGTGCATCACTCAGGCCACATCAACCGAGATTCATCTTTTCCATTCATTCTCCTAAAAATCTGTCATAATACCCTTGGCCTCCCCGAAAACCAACTAAAGGGGGTTCCCTGGAACCGACTGCGGCCATCACATTTCATGTGATTTCGTATTTAAAGTGCGTCTCTTGACATTTGCACAACAAATTGATCTTTTAAACAACTTAGGCGCTGTATCCTAATGATGCGAAAATGATTCCATTCTCCTCAAATCCTCTTACGAAAACCTCATAAATTCAATAGGAAATACCACTTCGCCACTCCCCCCGCCTTGCACACTAAGCCGCTTTGAAGCATCTTACAAAGAAAAGAAGATGTTTCTCGAAAGTGAATTGTTTGCTAACCCAATTATCTTATGCTTTCTATTTTCAGATTGAAATACTCTTCCTGGAGAGCTGCCGAAAGGTAATGATGAAATACCAAATTTTTGTTTTTCATTTTTTCTCGAACATGTATGTAGGTCGGATCAATCATGTTTGGCCGTGAAGCCGACTTATGCATACGATTAATTTGCTTAAATTGAAGCACTGCGACCACGAATCGTCTAAAATTAATACTAATCCGTCCCCGAGGTGGCGTTCGATTTATTCATCCATCAAATTTATCAAATTGATCAAATTGATTAATCAATACCAATTAGAGATAATTAAGGGCGCCTGATGCGAAAGGAAACGACTCCGGGCGGCGCAGGGGCACAATGTGGCTCCCTGGGGATTACCGCTGAGCAGCCTTTCAGCTTCATGGCGACAATTGATGAGATGGAGTTGACGGAATACGTTGCGTTGAGGTGTGAGCCTTCGCAGGGCTGTGTGCTATTTTATGTAGGAATGACCTTCATGACAGCAACCAGTCGCGGTACTAAATTGCTATCAAATTTTATGACTGTTCTTCTTTTCATCCAATGGGCTCGTCATGCGTGGAAATAGCTTTTTTGAATTTTAAGACCGAAAGCTTATGTGAATTCCAAAGCACTTTGTGCACGTGTCGTGCTTGGGAATCTATTCACGTTCACAACTGATGACTTAAGCTACGGACACGTGTCGCTGCTTTGTGTGCGTCGTCAGCTGTTCGGTGGTCTTTTATTTGAACGCGTTGCCATTGGTATTCTTATTCTTCACCACGGACGCCGCTGGATGTGCTCTGATGGGACAGAGTTTCGGCGCCAAATGTCACGTTACCTTCTAGTCGTCGTCGGCGAAAAGACTGCGATGATTGATTTCTATAAAATCGTTTGATGATTAAAAACCGTCAAGCGTACATTTTTCCACACATCCAGACGTCCATTCAAGACTTAAATAGACATAAATGCCGACCGAACGAAGTCGAAAATTCAACGGAGCGGCTTCACGCTGGAGAAGGAAACTCAAGACAATCCCTTCATTACCAAGAGCTCAACTAATACAACTCATTCAAAACACAGCGCATTCCTCAAACATCTTCCAACCACTGTATTTTGCACTCTTCCAGGTCATTTGATTCAGAAACGATTCAGCAAGAGTTTTTTTTTTTGCCTCTCAAGTGAGTGAGCGGCAAATGGGAAATCCCAGTCACGTATGGAGGAGTCTGAAAGGAAAGGAGATTCCTTATGCCCTGCTGCCTAATGGATTTCAATTCAAATCGAAAGCAATCAATGACGGAAATTGAATTTCTAAGCGGTATCTCTGGGCACTCTGGCTGGCTCCCGCCTACCGACTGTGGGGGTGTGACACCATTCAATCGAAACGCGAGTTTCTCTGCCGAGCAATCATCCGCAGGGAACGTCAGAACTTGTTTGAAATGTGTAAGTTCTTGTCGAGGGACGTTGTGACCCTTTGAGCGTGTCGCTGCAATTCTGAATGATTGCTAGTCCGAGGCGCCTTTGTTTTGTTTTAAGAGGAGCATCAGATTAGAGTGTGGATTTAGTGGGAAATAGGCTTGAAGGGCAGCTCCGATACATTGAGGCAGATAGTGTTTCGCAAAGTTCGATGGGCAGAAATGAGGCTGAACGAGAACGATTCGATGCGAACTTGTTGAGGAACCCTGAGGATGTGTCCATATTGTGTTCATCATGAGACTGTGGTGTTCTCGTCAAAAGGACTTATTGCAGGGGGTAGGTTTTTTGGGGGCCCCTGAGGCATACAGTCGCTGCTCCCTAATCCCAGTGAATTGGGTTTGATGCACCATGCCCTTGATGAGGGTATCAAATTTCCAATTTATAGGAAGGTCTTTTGTTAAAAGTTAAACTAAAGAGTGTCAAATTTTCCTAGCTCTTAAAAGTGTGTTCGCGAAGCAGCTGTAACCTTGCACTGCTATAAGTTGCCACTCGTGGAGTGGATGCCAAAACAATGTTCTTCCTTCTTCGTCCTTGAAACTTCTCCAAAAATCACTGTGAGGGATGCCAAGATGCAGTAAAAGACGACTAATAGCACAGTGCCTTATAAGGAGTCACACAGCCACATCCCTACGTTATGAATAAAGCTGACCATTACTTACATTCTCTTCTTGCTCAGTGCTCGCTAAAGCAAAAAGAAAACTAGGTTATTGTTCAGAAAAACCCAGTTAAGTGATCCATTGGTCCGTGCTCATATGCGTTCTATTCTGGACCTGTCGCTCGTAACTAAAACCCTGGTTACCGTACCGTACATGTGCTACTGTTTATACTACGGTTTAATTAGTTCACTAGTTATACCAATATTAGAAATCTGAAGAGTTTCTTTGTTTGAATGGCTAATTCAACCTTTTTTGAATTAAAACATTATTTTTGAGTTGGATTGTTCATTTATCGGAGAAGACTATAACATCACGCTGCGACCAATGGGAGCGAAGCAACTATGAAAAATCTTTCAAGAACAGGAAAATTTGATTGTGCTGCGCAACGTGTATGATACAATTGTTCCTCATGTTCTATAAAAAAGTCCGTGACAGAATATGACTATCTTTTAAGATTGACTCATTATAACCTTTTACTGGGCATCAAATTTGTTCGAACGTAATATTATTTATCCAACCAATATAACTGATATTCAATCCTGGAAAAGAGCTAGTAATCACTGAGCTAGTAAACAACCACTGTTAACCCACACAAACCGGAAATGGTTGACGCACCGGAAACAAATACTTGTCAAGCAATGGTGGATTCGTTCCCCGATGTGCCGAAAACTAATCAAAAATTACATTGTCATAATCGAATTCTCAAAGACGTCACGAGGAAGACATTTAATTTATACAGTAGAGTCTCGATAATATGAACCCGCGATCATATGAATTACTCGAATGTATAAACTGATAAATGTCTGTACTGAAATTTGTTTATATGAACTCGTACTCTACGAGTCCAAACAATCAGACTGCAATGCAAATTTTTTCAAGGCGAAAGAGGAAAGCCTTTAATACATGAATACATCACTACATAGTACGCCACAACCCACAAAAAACACAGCGAATACGTACGGCTCGGATATTTCTTCGGAAGAAAAAACCACTCGACATTAGGTAGTAGGTAGGAAGTAAGTGGCTTAGACGCATTGAGACCAAAGTAGGCCAGTTATACTGCCACTTGTGTTCGTCTTAAAAGAGAGGGGTAGGGCCAGCGTTATTATAGCGACAGCCAGCCAGATCTGTAAATGAAGTCTAATAGCGATTTGATTGATGTCTCTCTCAGTTCGCTTAGATTATCATAGAAGTAGTAGCCTAGAGTAGCTTTCCTAGCTGAAGTGCCGGGCATTTTCAGAGAAGGTGTTGTACACTTTCCTCTTCTTCCTCGTCTCGGAAACTTATGCAGCAATCGTTAGAAAATAGTCTTAGTCTTTTCGCGTGTAATCCCAAAAGGCGGTGTGGGGTGATTATACCCATTGCTGTGCTAAGTTAGGTTATGTTAGGTAGGTGGGCTGCTAGTGATTCACCACCACACTTAGTCCATGATGGTCCATTGTGATACCCACAGTCAGACAACTACCATTGATTGACCACCCCAGTGATAGTGCCGTTAATTTGATCCCAACGGCAAATGGTAACTGGACCAGATTTGCAAACCAGATAAAGGCGTATTAACTTTGCTTTCACTGGGATTCGAACCGGGGACCAGGGGCATGCGCTCTACCAACTGCGCCACCCAGTCTTGTTTCACTGCTGTGTGCTAACTTTAGGTCCTTTTAAGGATATCAGACTAACGAATCTTTAGGGGTCAAGACTGGGTGAGATTTGTTTGGTAATTTGTGTTCCATCTGGCATTGACTTTTAGTATGCCTTGGTTAGTTTTAAGAAGTTGTAAGAAGCTAGAGGAGTACCTAAGTTACAGAAGCATCCGTTATCAGTCAGTGTTGTTGCTATTTTTGCGAGTTTCTCAGCTTCGTAGTTTCCCATAATGTCTCTATGCCCGGGACCCAACACAGGAAAATTCGAAACTGTTTGGATATCTCGTGGAGAGATGTGCGACAGATTATGACTATATGACTATATATAACCACTCGACATTAGCGAGGCGACAATATTCAGAAGATGCAAAACGTTAAAGCCGACATCGACACTGCATGAGATTTCCCTTTGTCTTGCTTATGACATTGTATTGAGGTGCCACATTTATTATCGAACTCTATATCTTGATTACTCCAAATCTTTGTTCTTTGTAATTTAGGCATGAGTTAGCATGTACAAAATTTTGTATAAAAAGTTACGAATTTGAAATTAAAGCGAAAACGATTTTGTACAAGCATAGCGTGCAGACCATCCCTTTCATTTCGACTCCTTAGCCAAACAATATATCGGCTTGTGATAGCCTTTAAAATATTCAAAACGCTGGAGACTTAGATAGGTGAAGACCAAAATATTACAAACCCGTTTGTCGAAAAACGTAATTGTATTATTCAAATGAAGTGAAGATCGCAATATTTTTATGAATTTTTATTTTTTTATTTTATTTCAATAACTCGTCAGGAGGCACGATCTTCCGAAAGTTCGTACAATTGCTGGAATATGAGGACCACATTGACGTGATAAGTCGAACACAGCGATCAGTAAGGCAATTGTTGGCATTGAAACGGAAACGGCTGAAGTGGGTCATGCAGATTTCAGTACCGAAATCAAACGCAGAATAACTCATGACAATCGCTGTTTATGGGCTATGGGCTCAAGAGACAATTGATCAATATAGCTCTGTCTCGAAAGACTAAGTTGACACTGTATAAAACTTTGATCATCCCCGTCCTGCTCTACAGCGCATAGGCAAGGACTATATCGAAGGCGGATGATGAGGCTCTTGGTCTTTTCGAGAGGAAAGTTCTGCGTGCAATCTTCGTTCCTGTTTGCGTTGATGGCGTGATGGAACAAGGTTTCACGTTGTAAAATGCCTGAATTCTAGTTAATGTCAAGGATTCTGAAAATATGCAGTACAGCTAATGACTCTTATAAGGAACTCCTGTATGCCACAATTTTTGCTTCTTATAAGCGTGTGTAAAGTAAACACGGACAAAGGCAACACAGAAAATGTCTTGTAAGAAGCTTCTTATTACTCCAGCAGATTTTACGCTGGTACAGCTACAAAATAATTGAAACTTAAGGTTCTTCTAAATATCGATCAATGGTGGCTTATAGGAGAGGTTGTGTTCACAAATAATCCCAAGCACACCAAACTAAAAAAAAGGAGATGAAGATGTCGATGTCAATCTTAGCGATCTGACATTTCCTAGACAAGCTGATTTTTGAATTTCCATCTGATCTTGGAAAAGGTATTTCTTTCCAATCGCTTGCCAGTGTACAATCTTTCAGAGTTCTGGAGGAGGAGAGGCACATCGTCATTTCCTGGTACATTTTGAATTTTGTCTTGTCTATCAATCGATTCCAGTGTCTCGCCAGGAGTCCATCATGACCAATTTTTCAACTCTTTTCAGAAAAGACTCAAGCTACCAACCCCTAACTCGATCCATCATGTATTCTTAAATGAGTTCGTGAGGAACGCATAGATTCACCTTCTTCGACATTCCTAGCCTTTTCAATGTCTGCGAATGTTACGAATGGTTGTGTGGGCGGTATTAAACCACAGAACAAATCCCCATGTCGGCAAATGCATGTCAGGGCTGTATGCAGCCAAGACTTCATCATTGTCTGTAGTGGGTGGACGTCTAGAGCCAACAAATATCAGTGTCTTGAGCCGAATCTCCATACACGCATAAATTCTTCATACAAACTTCTGGTACTTAAATTTAAATCCCAGTCACGTCCATAAAAAGCGGTCTCAAAATCCCTCGCTCAAATGTCCCCCCAGAAAATCTTAAGCCCCACCAGGGATACACTTCGCTTCTTTACGTCTCTCATTAAATAAAGTAAAGTAGTTCCCACACGGACGCCCTCCGGAGGAAGGAGAGAAAATAATAACATTTTATAGTTCCTTGGCTCAGTCAGACCATCAACAGCTATTTGCCTTAATGATTCATAATTTGTCTGACAAAGCAAAAGTAACTCTTTCGGAATCCCCTCCAACCAACCTCAAGGTTTTATTGTAGTCATTAGGTTTATGCTCCGCTACCAGAATATGTCACAACAGCTTCTCTTTGCGTACCTCTTCGTTGGAAGCGGGAAAAAAAATGACAATCCCCATCTAACTCGACCTGACCTAGTTCAGCTCCTCCATATGATTTCATTAGATATTCAAAGGGAATAACAATGCGTCCCATCTTCCCTTCAACAACAGCGCCAGCAGCTGCAAACGGGGAAATATGATAATCCGGGACGAGGGCGCGGGCGCGTCGCTCCCGTCATCAGTCGTCATCAGAGAGGAGCGCTACTGGCAGTGCGCTATTGTGTGGCGCTTCGTTGAGGCAATAAAAGATACATTTCCACACTTGAGTACACGTTCTAATGTCAGTATTTCATCCGGATGCCTTCAATGCTCTAATGGAAAGCACCCTGCTGTCATGAGTTGAGCAACTTTTAACAAGTTTTGCGTGCGCTCGGCGCTCGTTGGCGGAGGAAACAAATGTCTAACACTGTCAAGTGTAATTGCAGAGTGTATCTGCATTAGAATGACCGTTCTGGGCGGTGATTTATTTCCCAATTGCCACTGAGTGGGAACTCGGTCTTCTTGAGATTTATGCTTTCACTTTTTCACTTGGGACGGGCGTATGGTTATCTCGAAACAGGCAAAAATACAAACGGAACAGGAACTAGTTGGCAGTGCTTACGTACGTGTACCCAGCTGGGGAAATTGTTTGCCGGAGACGATGGCTCGGAAGGATTTATTTCACTCGGATGTGGGCATCAGGTGCGTTTCTGTTGTGTGGGCCCCCAGCTGGGGATTTGTATATTCTATGAAATATTTACGTCCTCCACTTGTGGGTGGTAGAATGGGAATACTGTGGGAAATCTGGTGATGGACCACAAATATTTTTTGAGAAGGCGTATTTACTGTTGCTCCTCAAGACAGTGTCTGCGAACAAGTAAAGATGACGGCCATTGCTTATCTTATCTTCCAGATCAAAGTCAGTTGCGTTCCTAAATATCTTATTCTTGTTGCTGTCTTTGGGTTTACCAGAGAGTAGCTAGTGCATCCATATGTTGGCAACATCACAAAAGGAAAAAAGAAAATCAACTTAAGTAACTAGCCGAGCTTGCACAGCATCTTTAATATCACGCTGGAACAATGACTTAGTACGAACAAAAGGTTTAATCAAAGATGTTCAGGGTGTCAAACATATGGCACAGTTCTATCAGCCACAGCTGGACGGAAGAACAAACTGTCAGCAACTTTCCGACGTAAGATCAGAGATTCAAGCTTTCTTGACCCTAGGAAGATCAGTAGAACTCGTAAACATCTAGACGTTACGCTGGCTGCCAGCCATGAGAGAAGATCTCGGGAGAAAATATCGATTGGCGCATATAAGTGAAACTGGTGGCTGTCATGTCCACACATTAATTACAATTGTATATCATGTCACTAACAATAGTGATCTATTGAAATTCAAACCATCTCTCTACTTACTATGACGCTGCGAACGGGAATTAAGGAATGTCTCAGTGGCTTTCTGCGCTCTTATAATCCAACTTTCGGAAATATCTGCTACCTTAGAGTATAGTTGGTATGTTCTTCTGATGACACTATGAGCAGGGATGGCATCGGTTTTGTCTGCGTTCCATATTGCCTTCGGAATCGAAGACTCGCGGTGAAGCAGTTTTGTCTATACGCTCCTTATGGCCTATTCACCTTAGGTGTTGAATCTGTAAACTTATGTCGCTGTGTACAATTCGTGGTATAAACAACCAGGACTGAGGATTGCACTAAGAATTTTGCTTAGATCAAGAACTTCTTCATCAGATTGTGAGATTTTACATGTCGCCACTCCATAGAGTAGGACAGGGATGATCAATATGTTATATAAAGCTTGATCCTACGAGAGAGAACTCTACTCTCTACTCAATAGCCTCCTGAGCCCAATGTAACAGGGATTGGCAAGAGTTATTCTGCGTTCAATTTATGCACTGATGTAATACAATGTAATATGTCATACAAATTTCTGAAAATTAAAAACCTTCCACGAAGGAAATTAATGGCTGTGACTGTAATTCAAATTCAGTGGATTCTAATTACCAACAACAAAGTGACATTGACATTGTTGTTTATTGTGGCATCAACTTCACAATTTGTTATTTGCAATATTTAAATATAGAGATTTGATTATTGTTTTAATCTTACACCTACAAAATTATACAATTTATCAAGTATTTACATATTACATAGTTATATGATGATTTGAAGGATAAGCCACTAAAAACCTTCATTAAACAAAAATAAAAAGTAAAACAAAGTAATATCTTTTTTTATAACGATTACTTCTGAAGAATTATTCAAGCTTAAAATGTCACACAAAATAGTTCAGGTTTTGGATGAGTCATCCTGGACTGGTTTAGTTCCTCCTTCAAAGACTACTTCCTGTCTTATAGTCGAAATAATATATAATAAAAAATAGTCCAAAGAAATGGGAATTTGAGGAAGCGTGGAGTCCCACAGGGATCTGTTATTAGTCCTTTGTTATTCTTGATTTTTATTAACTCTTTGTTCTAGCAATTTCCCAATGGTCAACCCACATCATCGATGATATAGCTTTCGCTTTTAAAGTACATAATACATTTAACTGCATTGCGAGTATAAATGAAGGTGTTTAAAAGCAAAGGCAGTGTTTTTATTTGCATGAGTTACTTGTCAGCGATAAGACCAGGCTAACGGCTGGTCTTGATTTCAAAATTGAATTTCATTCACATGATTGTAAGGGAGTTTTTAAAACAGTTCATAGTTGTGGTTTTGTTATCTATAAAAATAATGTTGGATGTTCAAGGTGTTTCTTAAATCGAATCTTTTAGCGAATACAAGAATTTGGGTGTTCTAATTGATTCAAACATGAATTGGAAAGCACATATACAAGCTACGAAATAGAATTTGATGTAGGTTACGAAAAGTGTATCTTTTACGACCCTATGTTTTAACATTGATTTAATATGCACATGCAAATTGTAAAATACTATATGGTTTTTTTTTAATTTCATTTTTATTTAATTTCCAGGACAACTGATACTATACAAAAATTACATAAAAATCTATCTTAATATTTAACAATTCATGTCCTTAATTCTATCTGACCCTTAGCGGGTACTCTAAAATAATCCAATCTAATTTACTATTTGCCTTTCGGCATCTTTTTTTGTTTTTGTTTAGTCCTTAGTACAGACTTTATTATTTAAGACTTACTGGCCTTCTTACTATTACCTAACCTAAATCTAAACCTAAGCCCAATTACCTATTAAAAAACCTAAGAAAACTTAAACTAACTTAATCTATGTCCGTAGTACTACGGACGTGTACACAGGGGCGTGTATGTTATGTATATGCGTAGCATATATAATCCACACGCCCTTGTGTACCGTTTTTACTATATGGTATTACGAGATGTATTTTGATCCATTATTTAACTCTCAGAAATGTTTATTTCGAATAATTTGTTATAAGAAATTTTGTTTTCCTATTCTTAAGTACTTAGGGAATTCTTTAAATGTGGGGGTAATTCTTTGAACAGAACATCGAGTTAATACAGTTTACGCGTTAATAATCAAGCCTTGGTAAATGTGCCTGTATTACTTAAAACTAAATTTTCGCACTTCTTACTGCTACAGCTCCCAGATTTTTCAATAAGCTACCTTCTGCGATAGGACAAGTATACAGCTAAAATACATTTAAAGGGATTGCTAATACCCTTATGTGTCCGGAGTCAAGACACAGCAGAGGCCGAAGGTATAGAGGGAGAAAGGGAGAGAAGGTACCTGTGCACATAGGTCTTAAATATCTGCGGGTTGTAGTCTGTGGGAAATATTACGCTGGGAAGAGCATTCATATTCTTGCCGTACTGTCTGTGCGGAGTCTCTGAATTTAACTGTCCGTCCGAAAGAAGGCTTAAGGATATACTGATGGGCACTCCTGGCGAGACGAGTATTGCGGGTGAATTCATGGAGAGGAGGAATGCAGTTGGCTAGCTCGCTTGAGCATCGTTTGTTGAAATAACCATAAAACACGGACAAAGAAGAGACGGTAGGTCGATGTTCAAGTTTTATCGCTCGATCTTGTATTCTATCAAGTAGGTGCAGTGTGGTCTTAGGGGCACCAGACCAGATATGAGCGTTATACTCAAGCTTGGGGCGGATGTACTCCTTAAAAATTAAAGCCAAATCAGAAGGGGTGAAATATTTCTTGCATCGATTAAGAAAACCTAAACATTTCGAAGCATTTTTGGCGACCTCAAATATGTGATCGTTCCAGCTAAGCGTTGTGTTGATACACATACCAAGGATGGAAAGTTTTCCGGTTTCATCGACTCAAGCGCCATTCATGGATAATGGCTGATTATCAAGGGTTCGCTTGAGTGACAGCAGTCAGCATTGAGTTTTTGAAGCATTGAATTCCACTCTATTGTTTTCTCCCCAGTTAATTATGCTGTCAAGATCGGAATTCAATGTGCTTAACATAAGCTACCGTTCTAATTCTACGGCCGAAGGGCGGGGTCGTGAGCCTTGGAACGAATATGAAAAGCTGAGGGTGCTGTAATCAGTCAAGGAATGGATTGGATTCGAAGTAGGAGACAAGAGATCATTTATAAAAATGATAAAAAGTGTCGGGGACAGAACTGAGCCTTTGGGGAAAACCAGCATTTATTTGGTGGATATCAGACTTGAACCCTTCCAACACAACTTGAATTGAACCGTTCGAAAGGTAATTTTTAATCCATAGAAGAAGAGATTCATCGATACCATAGGCACGCATTTTCGACAAGAGAGCTTGATGCCATACTCTGTCAAATGCTTTAGAAATATCAAGCGCAACGATCTTGCTTTCGCCTGCATTGTGCAAAGACTGGTTCCACTTTTTGGTGAGATAAGCTATCAGATCACCAGTGGACCTGGCGCTGCGGAAACCATATTGTCGGTCATTAAGAAGCTTCCGCGATTCAAGATATTTCATAAGCTGACGATTTATCAGCGTTTCCATGACCTTAGAAAGAAGGGACGTAAGTGCTATGGGACGGTACGAGGTGGGTTACGAAGATTCGTCCTTTTTAGGGACGGGCTGGACAAATTCTGTTTTCCTTGGATTTTCATGGCTGTTACCCCTTCTTGGCGGTGGTATAATATGCACTAATACTTTAGTACTTGTTAATTGTTGTGTTGAATAAGAATACTTGTTGCACTCAGTACCCTATAATGACGGATACCCGGTAGTGGAATATTCCGGTAATCGAAAACTTAGGTATTACCTGCATTGGCTGAGTTCTCGCGTACTCGGGTATGGGATCAAGATCACTCATCTACAGTTTTCTTGAGAGCCGAGATAGACAAAGTCCTGGATAGGTATGGCTGAGTTATTTTGAAACTGACGAATAGGTGCGAGGTTTGGTGTGGAGGTTGTACGCAGTGGAAGCCAAATACATCCCCACCCATTTTCTGTCTTTTCTTTTCTGGCATTCTCAGACGACAAAGACAGACAGGCAAATATAAGAAAAAAGAGAATAGAACCCAGATATTTAATTCCCTCTTCTATCAACCCACCAACGCGTTTGTCGGAACACGAATCTTCTCATCTAATGAATTCTTGTCCTAAGGTATGATTAGTCACAAGATGAGTTCTCCAGTGCAGTGTTAAGAACCCCCAACAAAAGTCATGAGAAGAGTATCTGGAAAACTGGAGCTTTTGTTTATTTATGTAATTGGAAAAAAATTACCCCAGCGTAGGTAGGTGGTTGGGTTGATTGGCAATTACATTGGTTAACAGTCACGTGCATGTTTGGTTCTTGTTGCGTAGCTGTATGTCATACACTTTGCAACGGCTGCCTTATATCTGGAATTAGTCTCCGACGTGGCCACTCATTTACAGGAGCTAGGTCTGCTGCAGTGTTTTTCTTTTTTAGTAGGTGTCCAAATCAAGGAGCCTATTTCCTTATGCAATGAATAAGAAGTCTCCCTTCCAAATCTATTTCATGAAGCCGTTCAAGCGACAGTTTTCTCCCACAGGACTGCCCCACAATCAGCAGAAGGAATGATAATATTAGTACTATTTCTTCAATGTAGAAGTCCTCTCAATGCTTGTGCAATAATTCCCGGAGACCTTGTGAATCCCTCAAACTCAAGACCATTACGTCGTTCACTTCCCAAATTGAATTATGTTGTCTCACGTTTTATCGTTTAGACAGTCACTACACTAAAGGATGCAACGTTAATGGCTTCATAACATTTACCCGCGAAAATAATTACTGCCAGGCAAGTGTGCCTCATCCACCGAATGCAAATCCCATCCGTCCTCGTGACACTCAATGCAGTAACAAAGTCCTCTTCGTTCCGTTCCGCGCTCACCGGACCGACAATGACTGTAATACTTTATCTGCCGCTGGAATGGAATCTTTGTGAAGTGCTGCCAGTTGATGGCTCCGAGAAGTTATGATGACATTGTGCAAAACTCTTCCAAGTCAAGACTGTTGCATAAATTGCCGGCTATTTCGCTGCGACTGAAGGGATAATGGCTATCTCGGGGGAGAGACGTAGTCACTGCGATTTTATGAAGAACAATAATTATTTCATGATGTAATTACTACTCCTCGACACAGTTTGTGTCCTGCTTGTGGGCGGATGCGGGGGGGAGGGCGAGGAACGTCTCTGGTGAGGGAAAAGTTTTCGAGGGAAAGAGTCCTGTGATAAGCTTTAACAACTGTCGTAAGATGAACACTGTAATTTTCTGGGAGGGGGCAGAGCTCGTTCATGGATATTCAAATTAGTCTTGCAGGTGGTGTAGGCGCAGTGGCGTTTGGAGGGATGTGAGTTTTTTTCCCGAATTATTTTGCTCGGGGGTGGTTCAGATGCTCCTTCACCCACGGAGGGGCTTACTTTAGTGACATCTGTTATGTGGTTGAAGTCGTAATTCTCAATAGTGGGCGTTTGGGAATGTAAGTCGTTATTGTTTTGGAAGTCTGTGAAGATTTTATTCACCAGATGGGTAATGGGTTGTAAAGCTTACGGTTTAGTATGAGATCTGAAACTTTGTGCATTCAACAAAGGAAGTCTTGTAGGAAAGGGCACGTGCAGGAATGATCGATTTTGCATCACGGTTGGAGTGTGTGCAGAAACAGTGGCTAGCATTTGAGGAGTTGAACAAGGTCATCTGCATCGGTTGCGTGCAATTATTATTCAATAAAAAAGGCAAATGTCGTAGTGGACCATGCGAATCGGAGACCATATTTCACTTAGGACTTTAAAATTAATTTTATTAGGAAGGCTAGGTGATGATATCAGCGAAGCCTATTTCTTTTATTTGAAAGGCATGGAACTCTGTCAGGGATATGACAATGTAAAATGTCTTCACTGTTGGATGCCTTTCGAACAGAAACATCCCTGATATCCTACACAGTACTTGGGTACAGTACGGCTTCATTTATCACCTAGCCTTCCCAATCAAAATTAACTTAACAATCCATAGTAAAATATGGTCCCTGATTCACATGGTATCTGTATCTGGCTGTATTTGACGCATTTTGGAAGGAAGAGTTCTGACTACATTTACGATGTACATTAGCTTTGATGGTACCAACCGTCGACGGCTTAATAAGATGGGCCTGCGACTCGATATCGGGATTTCCAGGCCACTCGTTTCTCAGCTATCCACTCCTCAACAGAAGTGATTCTTAACCGCTTGTGGGCTTGGAGTAACAACTTCGTCCGCGGTCTGCCAAGCCTGATGAACTCGCATTCAAGATACGCCTCAGAGTCGTGATTCACGTCGACGAAACCATCGAAGCATGGTCCTTTCGTTCGGAGAGGCATTAAGTTTCTCAGCCTATGTCGGGGCGTTATTCTCACAACAGCTCGAATAAATCTTATTTCGGCAGCTGGTATGCGAGATCTTATTCGATCCGTGATTATCAACCTAAATTGAATGATCATACGTGAGCAGAGGTTGGAGCAAGAAATGAGTTGGGAAACCACTTATGCTACGTTTCCACCCAACCGAAACCGTGATGTTCGGATGAACTTTTACTGAAACCTCAATAGGTCGTGTCAGGCTAAATAAAATGACCGAAACTTTACTTCACCATTTATTACGATACGATATAAACGTACATTGAGTTTAACATGAAGACATCCGACACGATTCGTACGACGGTTTAGTTCGAACTCCCTTGACCTTGTCATCATTGGTGTTAGACCATCGACGTCAGTGTTGCCGTTGACAGTCGTTTCCACCGAGGTTGAAGTGGTTTCGCTCTCAATTTTCGAGTCACTCTACTTCTTCTTTGTTTGGCGCTAGAGTTCGAGATGGACCTGGGCCTCTACCAACACTCGCTTTCGAATCACTCGCTGTCCTCGTAAAAGTGCCCGCCAAAACAAACGTCACTCGCTCTCAAATTTTAAATGGCCCACAGAACAGCTGTCTGTTGACAAGAAATTATAGAGAGAGAGATAGAATGCGAGAATGAACGACAAGTTGACAGAAATTCACGCTGTAGGCTTGTTCGTTTTGACAACCTTTTCTGGACGTATGAGATCAAAGGGAATGCAACGAGATTTATCAGAAGCCGCGAGGGTTGCAGAACCTGAAAATATATGACGGAACGAGAGGAAATCGGAGGAAATTGATGAAACCTCGCGGTTGCTTTCGTTGGAAACGTGGTATTACTTTGCTTTTACACCCACCTCGGCCTCTCTGTATAAAGATGTTTCAGAATTGACTCAACTTAACCAATCCCACATGTAAGCTCAACATTACTCCTCCCGTCACTCTTAAAAATGAAACCGACTTAAACTTCTTTACCTGTTTCAATGGGACTCCACTAACATGGCAGGATTTCTGGAAATAACCATAGCCTTGGATTTATTCACATTAACCTCCACTTCGGCATCAAGGCATATGACCACAAACTAGTCTAGCGCGCGCTGTTGATCCGTTCAGGAGTGAATGTGAGGATAAGTAAGTCATCTGCAAAAAGAAGATGACTTACTCTCATGTGCGGCGTTATTCTGGTAATAGCAAGTAATATATTAGCCGATGCAAAATATTACGTATACGCCACCGTGGCCATGCAAAACCACTCATAAGTCTGCCTCCTCGATACGTTGTAAGATGTTACGTATACGCCACCGTGGGCATGGAAGACAACTCTTAAGACTGCCTCCTCGCCCGATAAAAAATGTTACGTATACGCCATCGTCCACGAAAGTGATTATTTTGTTAACTAAGGCTAAAGGCCTGACGACTCACAGCAGCTTCGGCTATTTGATGAACGCTAGCCGTGAGATGACACATGCGCCAAATTTCTACTTCACATCTTGAAGCGTTCCGTCGCTTGTATGTTATGTACTTGTTCGAACGATAGCTGGTATGTCTAGTCGGTTAACAGCGCTCTATACCTGACACCATTGACGGTAAAGGAGACTCCGTCCTCATTTTGAAAGAAATAAAGTTCGCCTATGCTGGCATGCCATAAACCGCACCAAACAGTGAATCTTTGGAGATGTATAGCTGCACGTTTGTACATTGATGCTTGTGGATTGTGTTCGTTTCAGTAACGGCAATTCATATTGTTAACATAAGTCTCCCCCCAAACGATTAGCAAACTGACGGCGTTGCCCACGGTCGGTCGTCTTCAATTTTGGCGTCAGCAAAATCACATGCGAATGCAAGTCCAACCACAAACTACGCCGTTGGATTTTGGCGATACGCAAACTTGTCCTACTTTAGCCCATCCTGTATAAAGAACTTATTATTATGTAAGGTTGGATTAGAGTTGCTGAATGCGAGGAAGCAACCTCCACACTAAGGGCAGCTTAGATTGGAGTTACTACGTGGATCTAGTTGGTCCTATTCCACTCACGAGTTATCTCTTTCGAAAATCGATGAAGATGCCTGACACTTATCTGCGAGACTGTGCATCAGGTTTGTCTTCCCCTTCGAGAGAAGACGGTTCTTTAATATCAGAGAAGGTGCAAAATTGTTTCCTTCTCTTCCTCGTCTCTGCAGCTTTTGCAGAAGTAGTTGATGAGCAAGCCGAGTGTCGAGGAGTGAGTGCCAACGGTGAGTACCATCATAAGAGTTTGAGAAAGCGAGTTTGGCTACTCATGCAGATCAGGCTGTGTTGGCCATTATTGCTTGCGTGCCATTAGAACATACGACTTGATTGAACAGCCATTTCAAGCTACGGATGATAGATCTCTATCCGGAAAGAGTACTGACCATAGTGAACTTTCTAGCGAGTCCGCCGGCTTCGTAAAATCAAAATTATCTTTATTAGCCTTATAGTCTAATTAACCACTTAAGTAACTAAACACTTTTCACATAAAGTCTGTAATATGTGCGTCTAAATTCCACAAATCAAGATGATGTATGAGGATCATACTCTGACCAACATCCAACTTGTCATCATAGAGTAGAGCCTCGGCACTATATCTCACTTAATTCCATAAAGCGATTAAGCACGCTTGCGGCACAATGAACGCATAAACGCCCAATTACCAACAAGCAAAGCACTAATAACTGCCAGCAATTAACTATTTTCTCAAATTAATCGCTCATCTTAATTTAACCACACTCTGCTTGGTCGTGCCTGCCCAAAGGCAATTAGTACGCCCTCGACTTGCATTCCATGGACTCTCCAGAAACTCACCACACACAATGGAGGAGCCCTCACTCAGTTCCGCCACATAGTTCAGCTCATTTCCATTTCAAACACTTCACTTAAGACTCGGCCGCATCAAGTGGTAACTCAGTTAATTCCAGAAGAACCATTTTATATGCTAATCAAAGCTTGAAGCGTGATTATTTTAAATTATCATCCAGCCACAAATATGAGCGCTGGCGCCGGAAGCGCCACTGTGAGCATAATACACATTTATTCGGCAACGAGGACAAGGAGTGTACGTTTTATGGTTGCAATTCAGAGCTGAACAGCTGACAATTAACCCCAAACGGCTGTGGAACGTGCACCACTCCGTCGGCGTGGCGGCTTGACGTTTTGCAGCGTTCGCTGTTTAGTTTAATAGTTGACATTTTACAACCCACACACGCGCCGGGCGCTTTACTGAGTGGATCCCCTTAATCGAGCTGCCGGCTCCGAGTCGGCCTTAATTCCCTCGGTCCCTTTTGCGAATACACGCCAGACGTGACTGTATTGGCAATTGGCCTTAGATTATGTACGAGTACAGTCATTTGAAGCCTGCAGTGCCCTAGGCAGGAAAGTGAATTTGTTGGGTGCTGGGCGGCAAGGCAAAGGTGATCCAAAGGATCCCCCGGGCGAACGATATCACGGCAAATAAAATTCATTGATAAGCACAGACGAATTTGAAATGAAGGACGCCAGAACAGCAGACGTCGCAAAATGCTACGCGGGAGTTTTTAAACATTTTCTGGTCGAAGGGACAAAGAACTCGAGGACTCCCTTGTTTGCATAGCATTCAAGATGAAAGGGTCCTGTGTCTGGAAGGCCAGACGATGTCAGTGTTTTTTGCCGAAGTGGAATAAATCGGGTATCGTACCGTAATAAAATGCTTGCAGTTGTACGGTACACTTTAAGCGCTGTTTCCATGGGATTCACCGCAACATTTGGCACAGCTGAATGTAAATGTGGCTGCGTCTGGTTTGGGGTAAAGAAAGCTATCTCAACAATTCCACAGTCCTGCTGAGGTAGTTAATGTAAAATGCCACCGATTTCTGCCGATTAAAATATTAGGATTGGGCTTGAAAGCACACGGCGTCACTGGCGGGGCATAGTAATACTCAACATCATTGAAAGCAAAGCGAGACGTGTTTCGAAGAAACACAAAGGCGGATACATAGAATGAGGGGGGAGTCGCTGTTTTTGGGATATCCTCTGACTTGTGATTGTGGACTATCCCGTCATCTTGTGCGTCCGATAGTAGTCTATGAGTTGAATCTGCAGGTGAATTCATGGAGGGAAGAAAAGCTATTGGTCAAAAGAGGAGGCATTGAGTGCTGTGAATAATAATTATGTATGAGTGTTTCCTCGGCATTTTGGTGGGGACTCTCAATTTAGTGTGAATAAAAGTGGATTCTCGTAAATTTAACGAAAACCCTCCGCGAGAGTTTCTTGAAAGATGGGATGTATTGAGCTGAAGAAGTGTGCATTGGAGGTAAATTTAAAGGATTAACAAATTTAAAAAATGAGGAGATTAGCTACTCTTTCTGCAGAGGTACATAAAATGTTTCCAATATTATCCTAATGCTTTATCGCTCTGGCTTAACAGTTAATTTTAAATTCTTCACAATTATGTGTGTAAGGTTTTTTAAATAAATAAATATTCCTGCTTGCTGGGAAAATACCCAAACTCCAGACATGAAAATCAACCATGAAGTTAATGTAGGATTTCACTCCTCGAGAATAAAAAACGTGATAAATTATATAACTTTATTTATTTCAAAGTACGACTTTCCTCTTCGAACGTTTTATGACGATTCCGCATCGTGCAGTTCGTTTTGTCTTGTCCTCTTTGGTCTGTCTGTCTGTATGTTCGTATGTGTGTATGTGCGTATACTGTCTGCGAATTTGAGTGGCGTGTGTCGTGTGAAGCTCTTTGTTCTCAGTAATTTGTGTTCTGTTGGGTCGTTGTAACTGTCCTCTTCGTCGACGTGTGTGAATGTATTTGTCTACTTGCGTTGTTCTGTTTGTACTCTGTCGTCGATCAGGCCATCGTGAACCGTTTGTCCTGTTGAGTGATCTGTATGTTCTGCGCTTTGTTTGTAGTGTATCGTCGGTTGGTCTGGCTCCAAATCCCACATTAATTTGACCACTTTGCATATCAGGGAAAAATCTGATTCATGTTTTGGAACTTCACTCTGTACAACCTTTGGGAACTATACCCTGTGTCCCCGAAATGCCATGAATTTTAGTTCTTTTTTTGGGCGTTTGTATGTTCAAAAAAATTATTGTATATACTTTGCACTCACCCTTAAAATTCAACTTTAGTTTTCAAATGTCGAAGAACCATTTTTGAGGAATTTTTTTTGCACACCAAATTGAGCGTTCCCTTTAACGAAAGTCTTTAGTGCGTTCTAGTGCACAGGGTTTCGCTTTGGGGACTTATGTAGGAAGTGGCATCAATGAACTTAGGCCAAAGTGTGCCCATTGCACCGCGTGTTCAAATTTAGAGGATTCCCGTGATTTATGACTGCCAGCAAGTTTTCTTAATAAATTTTATTAGTCCGATATTTTGCTGAGATCACTTAGACTGTTGTAGGGCCCTGTGGTGACTTTCCCATCGGAAGCAAGAGCAGGACAGTTGGATACTGTCATCCTCCTCATCGTCTAGGTAACTTCTACAGAAGTTGTTAAGCAATAGGCCTAGCCTCTTTGCGTGAAGGCCAAGTGGGTAGTGTCCAGTAGTTATTCCCACTGCAGTGTTAATTTTGATTTTTTTAGGATCAAGTTGCCAGATTTGTTTCGAAATTCGACAAGTGAAGCCTGTCAACCATCTGGCATGGGTTGTCTTTTGGGTCGAGATTATTGAACTGTAACTTGAAGGTAGCTGCAGGAGTACCTTTGTCCTACAAGACAGTCCATCAACTGGCAGTCTAGTGGCGCGTTTGGCAAGTTCATGAACTTTACGGTTTCCCGAAATATCCCTATAACCTGGCACCCAGCACAAGCGAATGTTGAACTCATCGGATATCTCGCTAAGAGCTGTGAGGCTGTCGATTACTGGGGACTTAATAAAAGAAATGAAGTATTACAGAGATGCCGGACTTCTACCTCTCTTGCCCCTTAAGATTTTTAACAACTGTTTTTTATAACGTGTTCTTAAACCAGATTGACCAATCAGAAAAAGGCATTAACCCTATTTCGTGAATAACAGTCAAAAATTCATGAATATCTGTCAAAAAGGCACTCAAATTCAACGTCAATGGGCTAGGGGGCAATCAGCTGTGAAGTCGGCTATCTCAGTAATACTTCATTTCTGCTTAATAATATTGAATTTTATTTTAAAAAACTTTATCGCATTTTACGATTTGTCAATGTCAGAACGTCAGTCACTAACGACTAAGGTTTGCAACTTATTCGAAATGAAAGTCAGTAGAGTTGTATAGGAACCTCATATTGCAGTCGTCCAACAGGACAGATTCTGCTTAGTGTAGTGGAAAGATAGGGGGGCTGTCAATATTGGCAATCTTACAGTTAGAAATTTGTGCGTGGAGATCCTAAGTGATAATCTAATATGGATTGCTTAACAGGCCCTTGGGCATTGAGTTGGCGTCATGAAACATTTTTTTTCGTTCCCGGAATCGAACCTATACACCATAGGTTCATGGTGCATAGGAGTCGGAGCACATACCCACTGCTCTAAGGTGACAATTTTGCTCACACATTTTTTAAATCCTTTCCAACGCAACGTACGTGGCTAATTCTGTTAAGCCAAATAGGAAACTGTACCCGGCCTGGAGGTGTCCTATGCTGCAACTGAATACTTGCATGGTGTGACGGGTGGCAGCTGGCACCGTCTCACGATGGTTCAGAAGCCGAAAAAATACAAACAGTTAAATTTGGAATATGGATTTGTTGTATTTATTTTTTATGAATATATAATCGGACTTTCTTTTTCCTAAATTTGGGCAAGTGACGTCGATTAATCGTGCGAGATTCAGAGCTTTAAAGTTACGCTTCCTTTAGAAATTCGTGTACATATTTTCTAGCAGTAACTTGTTGGTACGAAAAGTAGCATTTTTATATTTGTTAGTTTAAACCCAAATTTGTTTAACTGGATTGTGGATGCCTTGGCGTTATCTGCGTCGACCGCATAGGGATCAACTCAATCTCGCTGCCTGGGTTCGATTCCCGGCGACCAAGAAAAAAAACACATGTGGATTTTCACCCGACCAATAACGCATATTTTGCTTATTACGAATTTATTGACGAACCCAATGAGCCAAAAATGAGCTTCATCACTGAAGATGATCTGACGCTCCTAAAATTTGCGGTCACCGACACCGAATATCGGTAGACACTTTTTATAATTTGCAAACTTTGCTCGTTCGTGTAAATTACCCTGATGAAGATATTGAGTTTACTCAATAAATTGACAGTGACAGTTTGATGATTAGTGAAAGAGTGCGGTCACACAATAAAATTCAAGTCGTCAAGTCCCTATTGGAAAATCCTTTAATCTCCATTATTTATGGAGATTTGGATGGATGATTTATTGTGAATTGATTTTTTTTAATTTTAAATAAAAAGCAGCAAATTAATTTGGATAGTCGACATTTTATTATGGCCTGAAGGAACTTACTACGACCCGTGGAGGGCCCGAGCCTGATATGTCAATAACTTCCATCGTTGACGATCCTGGGCACGCTGCTTCCAGTCAACAAAACCAAGCTGTCTTGCTTACGCGATTATTTGGTCTTTGTACTTTAGATTCGGTCTTCCTCTCCTTCTCGATCCAGGAAGCTCGGATTCGAAGATCGTTATTGCTAGAGCGCTGTTGTCCATGCACTCGACGTGTTCCAGCCAGTACAGTCGACGGACTTTTGCGACATCCTTGTAGAGTTCGCAATTCTGTCTTCTCCTCCGCTTTCCTCGCAGACGGGACCATATACCCGAGACGTAGAATCAAGCACCAAGAATTAGCTCTGCCGTTTTGCTTAGCCTCCTGCTTTCTGCTTAATAGCAGGACTGGAAAAGTGAAATCTTTGCAGAGCATTATCCTCGTCCTTCGAGTCAGGGGTTTGATCCCAGTAGCATCGCTTGCCAAGGGCGGTTCTACGTCGGCTCTCCACTGTGATGTCATTCGTGGAATTCACGTTATCCCTCTTCACTGTCTCAAAATTATAGCTGTCGATCGGCATATTTTGTCCTGCGACGCAAAGTTTCTTAGTAGTTTCTGAGTTTTGTTTCGTCTTCATTGATTTTAAGATCAGCTCGTTTCGCCTTTTCTTCAATTCCTATGAACCGAAGTCGCTAGGTGCGGATGAAATTTGACTGAAACCTGAATAAGCCGTTTCCACAGAGTGTGAACTTTGAAGTGATTTCGTTTCGACCTTAATTTGAATGTAACTCGCTCTCAATTTATTAGTGCCCCCCAAACTAAATGTCACTTGCTCTCAATTTTTTAATGGCCGCCAGAAACGTTGTCTGTTGACAGGAAATAATAGTCGACATCGAAAGAGATAAAACGAGAAAATAAACACCAAAATGGCGAAAATAAAGGGAAATTAACGGGGGGTTTCATGAAGGTGATGATAGATGGATTGGATTTTTATTATTTCGAATAATGTTCCTTCTACAAAAAAAAAGGATATTATCTCTGTATTTTAGTGATATTTTGCAATATTTAAACAACTTGCTTGCGTCCATTTCGTTTAGGAGTGACAGGATTTCTTGTTCTTATAAGTAGTTCTTTCCACAAAAGGATCTCCTAGTTTCCTTTAGGATCGGACACTTGCCTAGGAAATGTATGATATCTTACTGCACAGACGCATATAAAGTGTTTTGAAATAAATATTCAAATAAGAACAAGTAATATTTTCCACAGCAAATCTGCATAATTTCTTCGCCGATTATCTAGACATTTTGCAACAAGTGTCATTTTAATCGCATTTTTATTTACCAAGTTCAACGACTTACGCAATCCGCACCGTAGTACACGAACAATCACGAACTCGAAACACTGAGTTTATTAAGAGAAAGGTTTGACAAAATACGCCCTTTAGAATACGCTGTTTGAAGAGCTCTTGTCTCTAATGTCAACTCCTCGGAACATCCACACTTGTCGGTGTCAACATCACAACTACCCGGCGCCATGGTTGGATATACACACAAGACAACAAAAAGTAAGGCACCATTATTATGACATATCATGAGCATTGTGACATATCGAAGAGTACCACCCACGCTCTACCCAAGTGTTTCCAAAAACCTGAGAACCGGTTTGACGTTCTTGGCTTCCAATTGTTTCCCAGATTGATGCTTTGGCCAATTGCCACCAATTTGTCGCAGAGTCTTAATTGGTCGTTGACGTGATTTTTATTTGTATTTTTTAACTACTTGAGATATAGTAATTTTAGGCATGAACAATCGAGTAATCTACATAATTCAACAAAATCAATTATTTAGTTATAAACTGTGCCTCTATATTAATGTCGCTGAGTGTACTTTGATTTACACCTTCCACACTGACCTCACGGCAATTCATCACTTTAACAACCGCAAAACCACCCCCGCTGCGCGTTTCACAGTCAGAACTTTGGCAGCGATCAAAAATAAATTTCCCCAAAAAAACAGATCGTGCAACAAATTGACGTTCGTGTCCGTCTCCATCACATCGCCTGATATTCTATTTTTAACACTTTTCCAGACCCCAAAAATAGACAAAAGTTTACTGTGCCCATCCACCACTCACGCCTCTCCTTCCAAAGTGCACGATTATAACTAGCTATTCGGTGAAGATAGACACAACGTCGAGGAGTGAAGTGCGGTTGCTATCGAACGTCGTGCTTAAAAGCCCATAATGAGATTATAATGTATTCACTTAGTGTCGGAAGAAATTAGCGAGACTAATCACTCAGGACATTGTCAATGAGTGGATGACGTTTCGATTGTAACCGCAATCACTGCTCATAATGGAGATTGGCATTAACATTCAATTCACTCCACACCTACTCTGTTCTGTCATATGCATGTACGTCAGAAGCCATACATCAATACGATCGAAATCTAATTGAATTTCAATGATTTATAAGATCTTGCGAGCTGCAGAGCGTCGTCGGCATTCGTTCTGTGAAGAGGCGGACGTTTAGCCAATCCACCGAAATCGAAGTGAGCATAAATCACTCCTGACCTCGGTCGACTAAAAGAGCATTTAATCAAAATTAAATGGTGCCACTGTGGAGGGACAGTGTGTGGGCGGATTAATCAAATGGAGCAGTGTTTGCGGCTGACATTCGCTGATAAGGGGCACCAAGTGGCGGCTGTAGTTATTTGAATTCATGTAAATGACGTTGATACTTGTGGTGTTTGCACTTCCATTCGATAATTAATTCTAATCTTGTTGATTAATGCGCCTGAAGGGCTGTGTCAATTTCCGAAGCAAATTAGGGAGCTGCAAGGTACTTGTGTGATAATGTTGATTGTAAAAGCACTACTCTGATAGCTTACTTGTGTCTTTCTGTGACTAGTTGCTTCACGTGCGGCGTTTGAAATGCAAGATAGTTACGTGTGTCACTTGAGGAATGAGCAAACAACCAACAACAAAATCTGCCAGCTGTTGTATCATCGAAAATTAACAAAAGGGAACGTCCCAAGTACACATTAAAAATAAAGAAGGACTAAGTACACTCCCTTGAGGGAATCCAGCTGAAATTTTAGACAAGGAGCAGATTTCGGCTGGGATGGTCATGCTTTTCCTCATCTGGAAGTCACGGAAATTATCGGTGGAGCATGTGTGAGCAGCGAGAAGGAAGCTTTTAAGACGGGTCTCGCTGTGAGTGAGGGTAAGATGCAGTTATGTATATGCTGTCTACAAAGGAGCTATACAGACACCGATGTCTTGGGCAATGCGTTAATTTAGATACCTGTGCTCCGAAGTTGATTCAACAAATGAGACCACCGCGAAGATAAAACGGAGAATCCGGATAGAGAAACGACATTTGGAAACAAAGCCCTTTATCGAAGCACTAACCATTAGTAGTCTAGTCCTTCTGTAAATTTTAATTGCTTTCTCTTAAAATCATAAAAAAGGCTTTATTTAACTTAACTGGCAGTGTTTCTGCCTCCTGCTTACAACTGAACTAATGCTTGACTTACATCTACCTTAAATACCTTATAATTGCTGCCACTGCAATTTGGCACCTTGATGTTGTTGTGCGCCGATCGTGGGAACGCTCTGGCTGACGTTGATCGATGTTTGGTTGCTGCTCGTGCTCCCGTTGGAATATTATCTTACGTTAATTTGTATGAGGCAGAATCATGGACACTAACCAGAGCGGAGGATTCTCGCCCCGAGAGGAAAGTCCTTTGTATTATCTTTGCTCTTGTATGAGTTGATCGTCTCCCGAGGTAGAGACAGAAATACAAATTGCAGGATGGGTACAACGACATCGATCTTGTAAAGCGAGTCCAAGTCTCTTGTCTCAGATGGTTAGGCCGAAGAGAACGAATGTATACCAGATTGTCAAATGGTCAGGTCAAGAAATTATTCAACTCCAAACCGAGGGCAAGGCGGCAGTGGGAGACACCGCCTCTGGATAGCTGGGACAAAAGTGCTTAGCTAGCACCATACCATGCTGGATGAAGGGGCATGTTAGCTGAAGCTCAGTCCCACCCCTTACTATACTGTAGCGCTAGCCAAAAATTCTTCTTAGAGGCACAATGCAGAATGCCTTCGATAAGCTGGAAGAATGGACACAATTATGCGGCTTAAGCATTAACCTCCAGAAAACGAACCTTGTACTATTCACTAGAAGGTACAAAATCTCTCCGCTTAACCTTTGCACACTGTGCGGCACTACTCTGCAACTAACCACCAGTGCGAAAATTCAGGGTCTCATTCAACATCCAGGATAGGGTCAGGAAGGCTTTTCAGCTGCAAAAAAAAAAAAAAACAATTAGATGCAAACACGCATCGCTTACTGGATTTGTACCTCGCTTGTCGAAACTACACGTTTGTACTGTGTCTCAATTTTCAAAGCTGCCATCAGCAAAGTACTTACTCCAGTGCTGAAGAAGCACTCCATCGGATGCTCTTAACTGCTCCACCACTCTAGATTTTTAGTCGACAAGTAGCAGCCGGTACAGTTCTGAGACTTAAGTCTGCAACGGTGGTTCGAACTTTTGTTTGCAGCTCAACCATTCTTTAGGAATATTACTTCCTCCCCAACGACACCGACCAGCTCCAGGCTTAACTTTGAGAAGAAATTCTCCACCGATAAACCTTCCAGACCGGAATAGATATCTGATACCTAGATGTTGGCTTGTCCCCTGCGTATCTTCACAGGCAGATCGAAGACGGACGAGGGAGTATGTGCAGATGTCTTCTCCAAAGACCTTGATATTGGTGTCACCTTGAAGCACCCTGATCATTGTAGCGTCTTCCAGGCAAAAACCATTGCGATAGTAAAGGCATTGCCCTAGCTCATGAACAATCTGTTCGGACAATCCGGCAGCAATTAAATCACTGGACAATGTCATGTTCATTACTCAAAAACATCCCTTAATTGTAGGCTGTCTCTTAAGCATTTTAACATAGACCTCATGTTAGTGCCGGGACATTGTCAAATACCGATCAATTTCAAGGCGGATGAACTCGCTAAGTGTGGTACATCCTCCTCTCTAACAGTAGGAGGAGTGTCACAAAGGATGTATGGCCATGTCATAATGTAAAACGATCGGTCGCTCGGCAGACATTCACTCAGGACGCTCATAGGCATTATAAACGGACAATGCGCAAGTTGTATTCATGTCCGCAGGATGTGATGATCACTTCTGCAGAAGCAGTATGGATGAAGAGGAATTGGAAATCACAGATCACTCACTCTGCTAGTGAAGTGTTCTTTGCAAGTCGTAGGTACCTGAACCTAGCGACTAAATGGCGCCAGCATAAGTAAGCTAAGCCGCTTCATTACAAGCGGGAAGTGGTTATAATTGTTAAGGGAAATCAATCCGCGTGGTATCGCTACTATCACCAGTAACATATAAAATTATGCAAGATTTTCCAGTTGGTTTTCATATAAGTAAGGTATCACTACGGGTACGCTAAGGAGCACTGAGTACTCATGAACATCTGTCAGTCGACCAAGTGCCATATTGTTTTCAGTTCGGGTCAACTACGAAGTGGTATAGAGTTGCCATCTACGTCGTTGACTTCTATAGACGTTTGTTCTCTAAGTTATTTCGATTTCCGGTATCGCAACAAGTTTTCGCAAATTTCACGGTTCCACCTACCTCCAACTACTGATATACTCAGGGGGTAGAATTCTCTAGAAAATTAACTGGGAACTACAGTTCCACGTAAGAGAATAGTGTGTGGGCCTTCTATTAGCCAGCTATTGGTGTATGAACAAGGCTTCCATGTGGCCGAATTATGCTAACAAGACATGTAGTTGATGCAACATGAGACGCAACACTTCCGCTGTCAAGATCTCGGTTGGTCTCGGTCACAATGTCTGTATCTATGATCTCCTGTGTTGATCCTTGTACTTGAAGGAAAAGATGTACAAACGACAGACTTGATACAAAACTCTAAACAATAGTCTAAAAAATTGATACCAAAAATGTGCGTACAAGAGGGCGTTCTTCCCCCATGACCACTTGGTCGGCTCTTCATTTCGTACACAATGCTAAATACCAAATATTCGATCAATAACTGACAGCTCATCAAAATTCATTTCGCTTAAAAGTTGTTAAGGCAACACATCGGCTTGGAATGTAAAATACACCCATTATTTAACAAGTTAAAAAACCTTCTGACCTTTTGTATCAACACTTGTTCAAAGACTACCATTTCCCATTCAAAAAAACCTCCCCCAATTGAGCGTCACATAAGCCGCCTGCCCACTCGGATCGTCTGAACGTGTGAATGCAAGCAAATCGTTTACACTCATATGCAATTCACGTGCACAGGTGCTAACCGCTCAACTGTGTCAAGCCGAGAATCGGATAGGAGCCTGCAAAACTGACTGCACGCCAGCGAATAAAATACGCAAGCACCCACATCGACGTATAAAAAAAATCCTAAAGCCGACTGTGAAAAATAAAATGCATTAATGGGTCATCCCTGGGAATATTTACTTCGCTTCGCGGAACATGATTTTTCCATCCGACCCCGTCATGGCTGAAATTCCACCAAAAAGTGGATTTCAATCTGACGTGAACGTGTTCAAACAAACTCTCACCAGACCACCCAACTCGCCAGAAGGTCGGGCTGAATGCAAACAGTGATTACCTCCTACTAAAATTGGAAAAGCGATGAAAGCGCGAACTTTTTTTTTCAATTCGGTCACGATGGCGCAACAGATTTATTTGCGGTCGCCGTTGTTTCGGTTCTTACTCGGGATATCGCATGTCCTCGCATATGACGGTGTGACGCTTACTGGCACCTCCAAGTGCCGGGGAGGAGTGAGCATGGTGGGAGTTCCTTTTCATGTAGCATGTCCTCTGAATTCTTTTGTTCTCATGAAAGATTAAATATTATTTTCCACCATGATTCCGGTCCACTCACTGAAACTG
The DNA here is from genome assembly GCA_964034865.1 of Eristalis intricaria. Lineage (NCBI taxonomy): Eukaryota > Metazoa > Arthropoda > Insecta > Diptera > Syrphidae > Eristalis > Eristalis intricaria. The sequence goes on along the minus strand of OZ035875.1, from coordinate 87,121,773 downwards.
TCGGAGTTTCCGTGTGCTTTTACGAAAGTTCAAAAACATCTGCTGACCTAAATGATGGCTGTGAAGTGGTTGAGGAAGCACTTATTTATTAGCCAAGAGATATTTGGTCAAAGGTGGAGACGCATGGTGGGTCCTAACACTCAATGCCGTGACGGAACATGGCCTCGACCAACAATCTAATTAGGGTTGATTTTAGTGGTTTTTTTTTATGGGAGGGGTGATTATGTATTTATGATCCCCTAAATTGACTTATTTCCGAGTAAAAGTTTTGGTCGCAATGGTGAAGACGGGGCAAATTATGTTTGTTCCCGTTTCTGGTTTGGAAAAGCATTGGAACTACGTTAAATTTCTGCAGATACTTTTGAATGCGTTCATTATCTGGTTGATTTTTGAAAAAATTGACTCCACGCTTGGTAGTCATTTTGAAGTCAAGTTACAAGTGAAAACAATTGTTTGGAAAGTGGGGCATATTAAGCTCTACATTTTAAATGCACCAATTATTTTCACACATTCTTGGGAAACCCTTCTGAAATGGTTGATGGACAATTCGTGACGCTCAACAGCCACAATCAATGGACATTATTAGATCCAATGAATCCAAGGCTTTCGTTTATAGTGATAAACATCACATCAAATCAGAACTCTTGGGATTTTAGGGTCGATTAGGTAAGGTTACTGGTTGATGCCCAGGTCCACCCCGGACTGTAGCGCCACCAGAAGAAGAAGAAGAATGTTATGTTAGAGTGGCTGACTCTCTCAAAGGTAGCCACACATAGGCCAAGGTCGGCCCGTTGTGTTACCATAAAGGTCTGGTAGATCCTAGTCCGCTAACAATCTGGAGCTTTTAATAAAGCGATGAAGCTGAATAATGCAAATATTATTTATCTTATATTAGAAAGGGTGAAGTGATTTCTTCTTACTTTTCTGCCCCACAACTTCTGCAGGAATCAGGGACGGAAGTACACAGACAATCAGATTAGAGTCCTCTATAGAAAAACAAATTTAACTTTTACTAACTCATTCGAATGAGTACTGAAAAGAATTTTTTTTTTCAATTTTTTTATTAATGAACCATGAAGTGGAGTAATACTTGAGTTTTTTTTCATTCTGATTATGTTTCTGATTAGAATTCCTCGACGAGTACTATGTGTTACTTGTTCTCGCACTGAAATGACGTTTATCGAGTTATCTTGCTGTAAGTACTACTAACTAATTACTAAGTTAGTAGCCGATATTCGATTACAACTCGAATAAGCATTCGAATGCGCTCATCTCGAGTGATCATTCGATTGTTAAAATACATCGATTCCTAAAGTTTCAGTTCTTAAAATTATTTTATTACGTCACTTCTTCTGCAAAAATGTAGCATGCATCCAGCCAATAAAACGCTTATCCTCTGCAGGACATGGGCACCATCAAAATGCATCATCAAACCAGACATGACATGAATTAAATACAATAAAAGTGTGAAAGTTATTCTGTCAGAAAACTATCCTCCAAGTAGAATAGATCCGACTGATGGCTTGCCTTTCATTTGTAAGACAGTTGGCCCCTTAACTCACAAATACTCTTTGATGGCATTGCACTGGATTCGACCTCTGTTCGAGTACTACTGTTTTATCGACCAAAAGCAGAGATTTCCATGGTTTGAAATTCTGTGCACTTCAGCCGGAAAACCGAACTACTATGCTGCTTGTCAAATTTTTAGTCTCAGTAATTCAAGTTACAATTTCGATTGATTTTAACAAAAGCAGACTCATGCTGGAGCTAAACTTAATGAAACAACTTACTGACTTGTCTATGTGAAGAAATTCGTTGTGCGCAAGTGTCTTAGATCAAGCAAGTGTCTCAAAGTCTTCTTAGTCCAAAATATGTAGCAAACTGACGTTCCTTGACAAAAAGTTTTTCGAGCCTAAATTTTGGACGTAAGTGAATTTAAAAAACAAATCCGCAAGGCAGGCCAGATACAAGTTTATTTTTAAAAATGCAATCAAATCAACAAAATTCATTCCTTCCATGTATGTAGGGATTGATTTAAGATTTTATTGAGTTGTATTTTGTGGTCTGCTGTTATATGACAAAAAGGACTGAACAGATTTAGACTTCTGAAGCGCACGGGAAAAGACGTCCGGTTACTCCAACAGTCCCGTCGTTATATTTTTCTTCTTTATATCCAATCCCACGGGTCTCACAGCCGCGATGTATTCACCAACCTTTACCTACTCCATGACTTGTAGACAAAGGTCCGCATTGATCCCGCCGCCAGAACACCAACCACGCACACTATCGCTTTTCCCTCCATGGTGTCGTTGTTATGATTAGACTCATCGATCGCCACTTCTTTTGTGAAGCTAACAGCATGCCGACTTTGTAAGGAGTCTCTTCAGGTAATCATGGGTTTTCTCCTCCGTCAAATTTACTCAAACATCAGCTGCATCTCAGTGGGTCGCCGTGGCGTAGTCGTAAGTGCGTCGACTCCAATGGTGATCAGAGAATCCAGGTTTCACCAGGTTCAATGACGAGAACATGGTACATAGTGCCGTCGCCAATGATGGGAATCACATCTTGATTTTTCAAGAAGATCTCCAGGGTATCTTCCACTTGCTGAAGAAGAAAAAGTCAGTGGGAATCGATAGAATACCGAACATTGTGCTTCGCCATCTTCCCCCCGAAGCGGTCCAAATTTACACAACCTTGTTCAATGCGCTGAGTAATGCACATTACCCCACGCACTGGAAAACAGCTGTTGTTCAACAGATCACTAAACGGGACAAAGATAAGTCCATTCCGAGAAATCTTCGGTCGATCAGACTTCTTCCCTGCATAAGCAAGGTTTTTGAAAAGATAGTCATTCGAGTTCTGAAGCAATGGGTTGATGAAAAGAAAATCATACCGGGCAACCAGTTCGGATTCCGAGTGGGGCATGATAACATTAATGCCGCGTCAAAACTGATGTCCGACATACAATGGAATAAAAACAAAAATCAGTGCACGGGTGCCTGCCTGATTGATTTGGAGAAGGCGTTCGACACCGTTTGGTTAGAGGGCCTCTCCCTCAAGCTGGTCAGGCTTGGCATAAGTAAGCCATTGCTATACATGGTCTATGACATGATAACAGGGAGAAAGTTTGTCGTGAAAAATGGTGACGTAACTTCCACTACGGTCTTTAACATTAAAAACGGTATCTTGTATCTTATAGGTTCCATGCCGCACTTAATTGCGTACGCCGACGACCTAGTTGCGTACAGATCAGGTTCGAAGGTCGAGGTAATAAACATCTTGTTGCAGCGTGATTTCGAGAAAATCCAGCGATTTTGCGACGACTGGAATTCGCTTATCAACTTCCAGAAGTGCGAAACTACTCTTTTCCGGACCCCGTTGGACAGGGCAACGCGGGATACGCGCCAAAACTGGCGTAAGTTCGGCATAGTTGACCCGCATGGTCGGCCGTTAGCTGTAAAAAGCTTAGTTAGATATCTAGGCATTTGGCTGGATCAATATCTGTATTTTGACAAACATATAGATATTGCTCTGACGAAAGCTAGAAAAGCCATAGCTGCGGCAAGAAGGTTGTTTTTCAGCAGCCAACTTGATACCAGAGTGAAGGTAATCTGCTACATGGCCCTAGTACGGCCCATTATGGTGTACGGTTGTCCATTGTGGTTCAACGTGAGTCCTTCCCAGATGGAAACGATGAGGGTGTTCGAGAGGCAGTGTCTTAGGAGCTGTCTCCGTCTGTATCGCACACCCGAGTCTGAGTACAAGAAGTACTACCCTAACGAGGTCTTGTACAACGAGGCAAACGTGAATAGGGTAGATAATTTTATTATTAAACTAATCAGAAGGCACACTGCACGAGCTATGACCTCTTCCAACAGTCTGATCTTTGGGGCTTACTACCCCAATAGTGTGTACCATGAAAGGGTGCGCCTTAACGGCTTTATTCCTCCCGAAGCATTCTTCTATCTAGACACAATTGGCCTTATACAGGATCCACAAGGATGTCCTATCATCTTCCATGTCGTACGCCGAACAGTGGATAGGCGACTTCAATACGAACCAGATGTTGTTCGCACCCACGAGGAACATCATCATCTTCCGAGTCACTGACCATGCTCAAAGAGTATTCCTGTCTAGAATACTTCTCAACTTCTCCGTTCGGAGTCGGCATTAAACTGTAGGTCCCTTCCACTCGAGAAAGAACAATAGCAAGCACAACGCGAGTGGAGCACTTGACTTGACAGATTGCTTGGAACACATTGGACTTAAGTGTTGGATTGGAAAAACCCTGGTCTTTCATGGTTCCCCAAAAACAAAAAGCCAAAGGGGACAATTCGAAACTCCGAGACGGCCAATTGGCATCGCCAAGACGGCTGATAACACGATTTCGAAATTTGGTGCGCAAAAGTCTCTCGAAAAGACCAAGGGCTTTCTCATCCGCTCTTGACATTGTCCATACCTCCGAGCTGGGATGATCAAGGTCTTGTATAAAGTAAGCTTGGTCCTTCGAGAGATGGCCCTACTACTCAAATGCCTCTTGAGCCCCTAGAAACTGTGGTTGGCAAGAGTTAATCTGCGTTTGATCTCGGTACTGATGTTGTTGGTATTTACTGCGGAGCCGAGGTAGACGGAGTCCTTCACTACCTCGAAGTTGTAGCTGCCCATTGTGACGCTCGGTCCAAGGCTTCGATGTTGTGTGTCCTTTCTTGATGACAACATATACGTGTTGCCTTTGCCCTCATTCACCGATAGACCCATTTTAGCCGCTTCCGCCTCAATGCCAGCAAACGGCAGAACACGGCTCGCTATCCGCATCCGCGTATGCTAACAATTGTACGGACTTCTGGAAGATCGTGCCTCTTGTGTTAGCGAGTGAGTTCTGCACGATTTTCTGAAGAATAACACTGAAAAAGTCACATGACAGCGCGTCGCCTTGTCTAAGACCTTTTTGACATTGAAGGTCTCGGAGAGTTCGCTTACGACCTTGATGGAGCAGCGAGAATTCTTCATCGTCACCCTGCACAACCTGACGAGTTTGGCAGGAATGTCAAAACTAGACATTGCGTTGTATAGCTCCTCCCTATGCACGCTGTCATATGCGGCCTTGAAATCGACAAAAAGGTGGTTGGGTGTCGATCTGCATCTCTTGAATCTTTTTCAAGATCTGTCGTAGTGTGAAAATCTGGTCGATGGTGGACTTCTCTGGCCTAAAGCCACACTGATATGGACCTATCAGGTTGTTTTTAAAAGGCTTCAGGCGAGTGCACAAAGCGAAAGCGAAGATCTTGCATGCGATGTTCAAGAGACTTATCCCTCTATAGTTGGCACAGTCAAAGGTGTCTCCTTTCTTGTGGATCGGGCAAACGATCGAAATTCCACTAGTCGGGCATGCTTTCCTGGGACCATATCTTACAGATGAGCTGGTGCATGCACCCAACCAGATCATCTCCAGCTGCCTTAAAGATTTCAGCGGACAGTTCGTCCGCACCGGCAGTCTTGATACTGCTATCTTGACCTCGTCTAAGTCGGGGGGACGGTATTCTCGTCGATCGTCGTCCATATTGAGTGGAACAACTGTCAGTGTCAAAATAACATATGACTTAAAAACAACCACCTTGTATAAGATAACTTATAGTACTAATTTCAAATGCTGCTCTTCACAGCTTTTCACTATAAATAAACAAAAATGCTGAAAAATTGAATTAAACTCGATTTCAATTGGGTTGCTTTCGCCTTTAATTGAATGATTATTTCGGGCCATAATGTAGGCAGTTGGCGTATATTTTCAAAATTGTCGATCAAATGCTAACAAAATACCATGTCCCTCTCTTTAATTTTTGTTTAAAAAGTTGTTGAATATTTATGGTATTGATTTCCATCATCTTCCTCCTTCTTGCATACTTATCGAATTCAAGAGAAAAATATTCACGACTTTCCTTGTCACATTCCACCGCAAATTTTAGCTATTCCGTATTCCATTCCACCACTCACCCAGTGGGTGTATTGAACAGCATTCTTTCCATTCACAAACCCGTCTCTTGTCGGAGCGTCGTGTAGTCTTGGCTTGTCTAAAAATACCCTTCATGTCGAAGGGTGCCCACATTTATGGATTCACTTCAACTGTGCACTGGCAGACGGAGTGCCATTCACGAGAATGGAGTAATAGTAAACAATCAGTCTTAGTGCGGATATCGATTAAACAACAGATGTTGGGGTGATGAGTCTCGCTGGTAGCGCCTCAAGCTGTTCACGAAAATAATCCGATGTCATTAAAAATCAATCAAGTAATGCAAATGGTATGTATAGTGTTTTTTTGGTTGACGTTGACACATATGGTGGGCTGTGCTGACAGCATTTCATTTGCCAGGCACTGCGGCGGGAGTGTGGGAGTGACAATTGTTTGGTTTTTGTGGTCGGATGATGGAAACCGTAGTAGAAACATTTGATTAACAAATGGAACAAAATTAATTCAACCAGAATGCATTACAAGCGACATGACAACAGAGACTCATCTGTTTTGGGAGTATTTTCGGTTAGAGATGGAATGAGGCTGGTGCTGTCGCAGCTTTGTAAGTGCCCTTGTCTGGGAAACACGCTTCTATTTTGGGACACGTGAAAAAGCGATTCGTAAACGATGGTATGGAAAGCCTCGATGAGGTTTCGAATGTATAGAAAGGCGACTCATTCGTCCCGTTGACAACACAGTCATGAGTGAAATCATAAGTTGTCGAATAAGTGGGAATATGCCTGAAAGTATGGTGTGCACTAGTCAGCATACCTCTCCTATCCTATAGCTATCATATTTCGTAGGGCCTAGACGAAAAACCTGGAACACACCGATTCTCATATGTTAGCACTATTTCGACTTCGACTTCTACGGATGTTGGTGGGACTTGAAGTTCTATTCTCATGATATGCTGCTTTCTGAGGGAATTTTTCCTTCATTGAAGTCGATTTCAGGAGAGGTTATGTTGAATAGAACTTGTTTTTTCAAAGAGACACACGACATCCAACAATGGGAGGAGTGTGCGGCCGATCTTCAAATAATCTCCACTTTAAGGCATTGATTACATGATCGAGGCCTCTGATCCAGGAGGTTACCATCCTCTTGTACAACCCATGCCGTGTAGGCAACGACACAGCGGCCTACGGGCGGTTACCATAGGAGATTTAACGAAATGTCCCAAAGCGTTGCAATCGTATCATGGTTTTCTTAGAAAACTCTCTTTCTGCATTCAACCAGCTGAGCATTGGCATACATTTTTAAGATAACGGATAAGAGCACACCACCTTGCCAAGTTTTCTGTTGTTGACTATCGATAATTTCAAATTCAACGGATCACGGAAAAATTTCATATAACCAGTTGTTCAAAACAAAAAGAAGTTTCAATAACAAGGAGGGTGGGAGGAACAAACTCAAACAACAGTTATTCTCGAATGTAAATTTTTGAAAATGAATCTCTAATCTTCTGTTGGATGAACGACCTGACCCTATTTAGCAGTGATGAGAACTAATTCTTATCATTCGTCACTTATGTCGGTCCCGGGAGTTACATGTGTCCCTCAACAGAACTGCCTAGCAACAGCGGGAACATGTACAGCGCAATATCAACAATGGTAGCAAGCGTCCAAATAAAGTACCACAGCATTGGTAAACATGCTGTTTTCACCAATCGATCCGCTATCCACATGCTTCCTCGCGAAACAGCATGGTAACATAACACACTCCAACGAATGCTGTGAGTGAATGCTATCAGCCGCATGCATGTTGTTCACCAGTTATGGTACAGTCCCAACCTGCAACCACTAGTCCACCTGTTGGCTTGGCTTGATGTGCTGCACTTGTCGCAAGATCGTTTCCTTCTTTTGTTCTCTGTTCGCTTTCTGTTTGTGTATTGTTATATTTTTCTGTACAACGTATGTTAGATGCAAGCTAAAAGCAAGTTGTGCATTCACTTTTGTATTGGCAGTCGAAAATAAAACACGTTTAAAGAAAAGTTGCGTTTAATTTTTTTATATATATATTACTCGGGGCGTATAAGCGTATGATAACATAGATCTTCTTAGCTGGCTTAATGTGACCGAAATTGGCGATCATTCTTTTTCGCTTTCTTCCTCATCTTCATCCAGAGAGGCCAAAGCCAATAATTCAAACATTAACATGGCCCGCTTTGAAGTTTGAAGTAAGACTAGACTGCGAACTCAATTATGTCTCACTCATGTTCATACTCAAGGTCTTTACATGTACCACATATATTCATACATATACATGAAGTAGAGAAGCTCTGACTTCAAGTTATTGACTGACCATTAACTCCAATATACAGTGGATACCAGTTAATATAGACTTTATTCAATGTATGTAAAAGTAACAATTTCAAGCTACAGAGAGATTCAGATTAACGAAATTATCGTGAATCAACTCTCCAGTATAAGCAGAATTTCTTTACGATGAAAACATCTTTTTTTAACGCCTTCAGACTAACTTCAATCCGGCAACGATAGGTGAGCTAAGAGCCAATATTGAAAGTAAATAGAAAAATAGCTGGAATTTCGCCCAATTCATGCGACAAAGTGGTCGAAAATTGGGTTCAACGACTGGACTTCTGCAAACGTGACCGTTGTCGTCAGGCGATAGAAATTAAAATAATAAATACTTATCTGCAAAACTTATCAGCGAAAAAAGAGAGTAACTATTCACTCTGGAAGAATGTGAAGGAGTTAAAAAAACCTGAAACACACAGCCCGCCAATCCGAAAAAATGGAGACGAGTGGGCTAAAGAAGATAAGACTTGGAAGAAACGTTTTAGCCATTCGACGGTGAAACTCTTCCTGTCACTTACAATGGATTCAACATATACGACGACAATGTTGTTCTGAGAAGTGCTACCTTGGCAGAGCTCAAGGAGGAACTAAAAAAAGGTCAAACCGAAAAAAAGCTCCTGGTTACGATTTAATTAGAGGAGAAGTTCTTAAAGAGTTACCTGAGAAAGCTGTTCTGAAGTTACTCCTCTTAATTAATGCCGCGCTTACTCTTGACAATGTCCCTAGTCAATGGAAAGCGACAGAATTTATAATGGTACCAAAACCCGGGAAACCAACAACGGACAAAAAGTCATATAGACCTATCTCTTAATTCTGCTTAGACGTTTAAATCTAATTATGGAAGAAAACAGCTCATACCAAATTACCAATTTGGTTTTAGAAGAAAACACTGACTAAATCCATCGTATAACTGAGGTAATAGAAAAGGAATTTGAACAAAAGCTCGTTTGCTCAGCCACATCGATGTTTCTCAAGCCTTTGACAAAGTTTGGCACGAAGGACTGAAATATAAACTATGCCGATCTCTACCGAGGAAACTGTATAGTATTTTAGCGAACTATCTCTCTGATCGGATCTTCCGTGTGAAACATGGAAATAAATACTCTGTTTTTAAAAATATAAATGCTGGTGTACCGCAAGGGAGTGGTCTTGGTCCTCTGTTATTCCTACTGTATCCTAGTGACTTACCACAAGAAGAGCACGCTGTTCTAGTCACTTTTGCTGACGACGCCGCTATTTTGGCCACAGCAAAAACGGTTGAAGAGTCTACAGCAAAATTACAACGTTGACTACAGTGGCGAGCAAAACTTTTCGGATGTTTGTCAAACCTAAGTTCGTATTGCTGTTAAACTTGTAAAAATTACTTAATTTGCTTCCAGTTTTCAATTATTAATTCTTTATTTATTACTCTCATCATTGAATAACATAAAATGTAATAAAACAACCAGAAAAACAGAAATTTATTAGAAAAAACAAGAAATGTCAATGCATCCAGTTTTGCACGCAAGACTCAGCATACAAAAAACAACGATTTAAATAAAATTTTAGTACTTGGACCAGAGACCCTTTCTTTTTAAAACACTTTTCACTCTTCTTGGCATACTTTCCACTAATTTTTCAATTCTTGTGTTTGGTATAGTGGTCCAGGCAACTTGGACTCGATCACATAGCTGGTTCAAATTATTCGGACGCGAATCGTGCTGACACATTGTTCTTTTAACAATTGCCCACAAATTCCCAAATGGATTGAGATCTGGGCCTTGTACAGGCCATTTTAATGTTTTAAATGGTTGGTTTTCAAGCCACTCTTTCACTATTTTTGAGGTATGCTTGGGGTCCATCTTGTTGGAATACAATTTCCTCAATTGGTTACGCACACTGATCAACAAACTCAGGCAAATATGTTTGTAAGATATTTAGGTAGTCTTCCTTCTTCATTATTCCTTCTATTTTATGGATAGGACCGACGTGCCACCAAGTGAAACATGCCCACGCCATTATACTACCGCCGCCATGTTTCATAGTTTGTTTGACTTGGTGTTGCTGAAGGTGCTCACCGGGTCGGTGCCAATAACAAGATTAACCATCCGATAAAATACGATTGATCTTCGTTTCATCGGACGATATAATACGTTTCCAGTCTTCAACAGACCAGTTTTTGTGTTCTCTACAAAACTGTAATCGACCTGATATGTTTTTCTAGGAAAGCGCAGGTTTTTTCTGCTTTACAGACGCGATTAATCATATTGTTTTCAATAATCATCTGGCTGCCCATTCGCTTGTTGGTTTGTTAATGGCCAGTGTAGCTTCTTTAGGTGTTAGCTTGGAGCTTTTACGAAGCAACCGTTCCATTTCACGAGCGTCACTATCGGTCAGAATTCTTGGTCGCCATCCAAAATCACCCGGAGACGCAAAATTATTTCTTTATGTTATTCAATGATGAGAATAATAAATAAAGAATGAATAATTGAAAACTGGAAGCAAATTGAGTAATTTTTAGGTTTGACAAAAATCCGACCAGTTTTGCTCGCCACTGTAGATCAGATATGCGAATGGATGAACTTCTGGCGAATTGTCCCTAATGAAAGCAAATCAGTTCATATTAATTTCACTTTTAGGCAAGTTAATAACTTGCCTGTCTTCTTAAATCGTGTCCAAATACCTTTTGGCAATAAAGCGAATTACATCGGTATTACACTTTACGTTAAGAAGAAATGTGCAGAACTTGACATGAAATATAAAGATTTGTACTGGCTTTTAGGTAAACTATCCAAGCTAAGTATTGACAACAAACTGATTGTATACAAGCAAATCCTAAAACCAGTTTGGACGTATGGCGTACAACTTTGGGGTTGTACCAAAGCAAGTATCATGAGCATAATACAGACTTTGCAAAATAAGGTGGTTGAACTATCGTCAATGCACCATGGTGTATCAGAAATGACCATATCCACAGAGATCTTGGAATATTACCACTCCAGATGAATTTAAGAACTTTGCTTATAAACATAATCACCGTCTAGAGGAGCACACAAACTCTGCAGCTTACGCGATCCTTGAGGAAACTAATGTCTTGGGTCGACTTCAATGGTCTAGTCCCCTTGATCTCGTGCGATAGTCTACACCCGCGCATGGTTGCGGTGTTGGCAGATACTTTCATAGGAGAGAAACCTGCCGATCAGCACCTAAATTATGAAATGCAAACTACTGGTTAAGTGTTTCACTCAGTTGAAGTTTTAAAAAATACAGGGACGTGGTCTTAGTGAGTAAAAATCTCACACTTCTATGTGCGAACGTTCGCCATAGAGTCTTGTAGAAGATTTCCACGAAAAAAAATGCGAAAGAAATTGTATTTCACACATTATTGCCATTAAAAGTTCTTGAACACATCCGTTTTTGTTTTTTGTTGAATTAAATTATTTTCCAATCACGATTCTCTATCCTACAAGAATCGCGATGCTTCTGAACACTAAACACGTCATTAGTTCGATTGGACGGCAACAGCTGGCAAGGGGCGATTAGCAAATAAGCTCATTGGTTTCCCTTCTCCAGAATACCATCATTTTAGACGATCATTGGATGCCATCAAATGTAATATTCAAACCGACAGCCTCCAGCAGTTCTCACTCGACTGGTGTCGCTGAACATTATTTCATCGAAGGTAAAACCACGTTTGCTCATGTTTTAGGCAGACACTCTCATTTATCTGAAACATCGTGGCCTTAATGTCTGCTATTAATTTTCGCCATCCACGCTCCACTTTGACTCCGCCTAAGTGCAATTGGATCTGCCTCCAAAGTGTTCAAGTATCAAAGCAACCATCGGCGTCTTGCCTCTTTCCCGAGCCGATGCCGTGGTGGTTATAAATTCTTTCGCACCCTCTTGAAACTAATCGACATCATCATAATCATCACATTCTCGGGACGTGTTGAAGGCACATCCGTCACCACAGCCATTCGTTCACCCACTCCGAGCATCCCCTGCTCATTCTTGTTAACGAGAACTTTTCTAATCATGGCAATGTGTCCAGAAGTTGGGAAATCCCCAGCTGGGCGAGATCCACGCCAGAGAATCACAGAGAATTAATTATGAGCCCCAAAGCAATGTCAAATGAGGTACGCCTCTTACAGTTTACCGTGCACAAAGGTTCGTTGTATTGTGCTTTCCGTCGGACTGAGCGGGTGCAACTCTTGATTGCATGGCCTACAAGAGCACTCGGAACGATTGCACTCTTTATCGATTTTTCTCTCCGAGTTTCTGGATGAGGGATGTATTGTTCTGAGTAAAGCCCTTGTGATGCCTCCTTTGTTCAGAGTTGAGTCGTCAGGGTACGTTGGTGTGTACTCGTACGTCGGGTGGACGTAACCTAGTTCAGAGGGTTCGATTACATTTCATTTGCTATTCATATTCAATAAGCCGATATACGATTTGCATTTTTTTTCGTCTCCCTTCGTAAGAGTCGAATTTCTGATTTGTGATGAATGCGGATCAGGAAGGGCGGGCGGTTCTCTGCAGCAAGGCGCCACAGGCTGTGGGACATGGGGTGAGGTTTTCATTTGGCAGATGGGGAAATAAATCCGGCCCGGGGTGGAGTTTGGATTAATTTAAGAAACAAAAATGAAAAACGAGACCGGGTTGGCTTTGGCTGGGCTCCTTGGATTCTCTGCCACAGAGCTAGTATTGGCGGTATTTTTGATTGCTGGAGTGTGGATAATGCAGGCAAAGGACGCGGCCATGAGAACATGATTTCCAAAGCATTGAGGCCGAAACGGGGAACTTTGGCCTTTAATGGGTATAACTTTGAGACTGAATTACATATGCTTTTTGGGCTGATGAAGCTGGATGTTTGCAGACGCAAGAGTTCTTTTGGAATGTAGGGCATTTTAAGGGAATAAACATTCAGTTTCAGAGGCTTTCATAATGAATCAATTATATTGGAATTGACTGTAATCTTCTGGCCCAACTCATACGAACTTTCACAAGGGTTTCTCCAATTGGGAACTTTGGACTTTCAACTTTGAGCGCATCCCTAAACCAATGGCAAAACTGCCAATCTGAGAGCATTCATCATGAAGTTCACGAATGAATAAACTTGACAAATAGACAAATTATATGAATTACCAAGTCAGGGTGACGCCAACACTTTATGCTCCTAATTCTAATTCAGTTGCTTAGGAATGCATGTCTGGTGAACAAATCTGAGCAAACATTTTCATTGCTGGATGCTCCCATGTCAGTGAGACAACTGCTAAGTGAAACATCCGTCGCCATCGAACCAAAACAGTAAGAATCGTCGGAGATTATTGGACAGCACACTGGAGCTACTACCAATGATCGCAACCACTTCGGTGATTGTTCATGTTCAAGCCAAGCGTGGTGCGCCACCACGGTTTGTAGCAATCTGCTCTTCGTGTAGCAAGACTACAAACCCACTTTCCATTCTCCCAACATACACGTACATAAGAACGAAGAATAGCGAACTAAAGCAAGAGACTCCACGGTACATAAGTAACAACAACAGAAAACTGTCACCAGTCCTAACAATTCATGGAACTAGTTGTCAGACTACATCACTCCAGTTCAAGGGAATTCGTCTAGCATGTTACATGAATATTAGGGCATCCATCAAAATCATCGATCGTCAAGTGGTTCTGCTCATACTGGAGAGTCGATTCAGAACGCTCTCGGAATGGATTCGGAAAATGTTGGAAGAAGACGAGCAAATTCATTGAAAAATAATTTTTAATAATGAAGCGCATTTTTGGGCAAATAGCTTAAGAAACACCACTTCAATAAAAAAGTGTTCAGTCTTCAACTGTCGGTGGAATAATTTTTTTGATGAAAAAGACGATCCATGGGGGTCGACACAGCGAAATTATTTCGTTGGTCAAATGCCTATGATCAAAAATACCGTACCTTGCCTCTTTAGTGGATAACCAGGTAGAGAGAGAGAGTGGGGATATCTCACTTAATTTTGAAGACAACCATGGAAGCAGTTAGCTAATATCTCTACCTTGCGGAACATCTTCAAGCCTATCCTGAGTCACCGACCGGTATGTTAGCAGGCTACTCATGCAGTTGAATGTATTCACTGTTCATGAATGTATTCACTGCAAGATTGAAAAAAGGATTGCACAGCGAATGCTTTATTTATAAGGAGCACGTGATAATTTTTCATATTCCTCACATACTTACATTTTACTTTTTAAGAGTATTTTCAAAAACACTATATATTAAGGAAATTAGGAAACGTGAGAAGAAACTTGAACTTGAAAATGTCGATTTAAGTTTATGTATAGGTATACAGCTTAGATACATTTTCCAATTCCAATTATTGTCATGGTATATGTTAAAAAAACAAGTCGGTTAACATGGCTCTGTAACGCCCACCGTTGACCAATACGTTGGTCCCAGCCTCATTTTCGAATAAAAATTGTCCAATGTTACTCTCGGCCACGGCAGCCACATTATCGTATTTTCACACCGCCCAAAGACGGGGATAATGAATGGTGTCCACTATCATACCAGTCTCACGAACATTTTGCACGAACTTACTGATTTTTAAGAATACAACAGTAGCGGCGGGTGCTTCACTTCGGCCAAAATGTCTTTCAAAAAAAATCATTTTTTGCGCCCGCTGAACACCTGGAAAAAATTCCTGTCTGGACCTTCAACAATCTTATGCAGGTATAACTCTATACCAAGAGATACAGACCTCTCTGTACCAAAACTACTCTTCGAGAAAAATTTCTCAATCAGCATACCACCCAGATTTTACTGGGAGCCTGAATACCAGACGATGGACAGTCCGCTACTAATTTGGCTGGCGTCTATTCCAAGGATCTAAATATCCAGCCATGTGCATCCAGCATATGGGTCGCTGTGGCGTAGTGGGTAAGTGCGTCGACTCCTACGCAGAGGGTGCCAGGTTCGATGCCCGAATTTACCATTCACGGCTCACTGTCTAGAAAAAGCTTCTCACCTTCGTCGCTCGTAGTCGGCATTAAACTGTAGGTCCCTTCCACTTGTGAAAGAACAATAGCACGCACAACAGGAGTGGTTGCTGAGAAGCTAGGCCCAGGTCCGCCTCGGACTGTAGCGCCACCCATATTACATATTATTATTATAAATATCCAGCCATCTTTCCGATTACTTTTATACCGATAATAGTCCATAAAAAGATTTATACGGAATAGTTCTCTTTCGCATATTGACAAGCAAACATCGCCCACATTCAATCAACTTCATCACTGTAGTGTCTTTCAGGCTGAAACTATAGTGATTAAGGAAGCTCTGTCCTGGTTAAAAACAATGCAATATCAAGCACAAATATCGTCATCTGTTTCGACAGCAAGGAAGCGATCAAATTTCTCAGGCCAGTCACTTTTAACTCTCTTAATTACAGCCTATCTCTTAACGAGATGACCAAGTATTTGAACATCCATCTTATGTGATTACCGGGACACTGTGACAGTCTAGAGAATTACGAAGCGGACAAACTCCCCAGAAAGGGTACAAGCTCTGTACTCTTTCCGGGTGGTGATCCACACTCCATGCCTATCGCTACTATAAAACATCAACTGAAGCTGGAAACTCTTGCTTAAATAAGCCGTAGATGGTGAACTAGCACATGATGCATCATTACCAAAAAACTCTGGCCTACGCTTGACCCTAAGTGATCGCTTAGTCTGTTTAGATTGAGGAGAACTCTCATTGGCGTTATAACAGGACATTGCATTGCACGTCCTGCAGAAGCTGCAGAGACGAGAATGAGGAAAGAACCATTTCACACTTCAAATGCAACTGTATTCTCTCATCCCTTAGATTTATACAGGGCTTTGATTTAGACTTATTTTGATAGCCTGGCTGAACTAAGTAGTATTAGAACAAGCCATCTTCTATTAGAGGCGAAATATTGCTACCACGGGTAAACCAATGACCGTACCCTTTCGCGATCCAAAGAAGATTGCATGTGCTCTCTGATTCACCCGATGGTTGGCCACCCTGTCTTTAACTCAAGAGATCATTTTTGTTCTTCGTGCAATATCGCTCAGCACTTCTCATAGATCCGCGTGGTAGCACAATGAGCCTATCCGGGCCTAAGTGTGGCTGTTGTCTTTCCGTACAGCCACTTTATCCTTATTTAACTTTGGGCCACAGGACACTCACTTTGGGAATAGGTTTTTAATATTTCCCAACGTTTTTCAAGTGTAAAGCAACTCATTTTGTTTCGCAGAGGTATGATACGGACTTCCTGTCAAGATTTCGGGAAACAGCTGTCGGTGTAAAAATAACCTATGATCTGAAAACAAAAAAAAACACTATATGACCCACCCTGTACTTCGTCATTGAAAGCATTCAAATTCCTGTTTCGACACTGTGCTGTTGCCATTTTAACTGGCCTGGCTAAACGAAAATGTCCGAACTCGACGATTTAAAATTTCGAAGAGGAAGATCTGCGTTATTTACTGACAGAATCATTCCATATCCAAGAAGAGCTTGAAGAATTTTTGGGATTGTCTTAAAACATTGGGATTCATACGAAAGCAAGTAGAATGAATTCCAGATGAGCTGATGCATCTAGACACAAGACCATCTTAGCCCTCTTTATGGTGACACACCGGTTACTAACTTTTTAAATGTCTGTCGATGAAAAGTCTTCACCCTCCCGCCACATTTAGCAGACTAGAACTCTTCTGATGTTCATGCTCATTTAGGAGTACTTTCAAATAACAACTGAAGGTATTAAGATTGCCATTCATTCTTCCTTGATCTCAGAAGATGAACAGTGTAGAGAAAAGACGACGCAACACTACTTTAAGTGCCAAAATATACAGCTGTTAAGATATCAAACATTTGCCATTCCTTTGGAAATTTATTGCAAAACTCCCCAATTTAATTTACCATCTCCAAACTGAAACTTCAGTCAAATGAATACAATTTTTGCTCTTGCAAATTTGTGATAATTTTGTTCTAATCAAAGGCATTAGAGAAAGCGTTTGAATTCAGTTCTCCCTCGCGGTAACAATTTTCAATTACATTGAGCATTAGCCACGTGTGAGGGTGGTTATCGAATCATCATGAATGAAACACTTGCTGGGGGTACAGTCGCAATGATTCCCAGGAAACACACAGAACAAACGTTGTGTAACTGTTTCTATTGATTGAATTAATTTTCTTATCTTCTTAAATAGAACATTCCTCAAATCAACAAAAGGCACATACAATTCATTCGGTTGACATGTTCTTTCATCCCCTAGCACACATTCCCTGTTTTTTTCACCCCCTCAGCCGAATCCGGTCTGATTACTGCCGATGGAGTAAGCTGGCGAACATGTACATGCACAGAATCGATTCAGCCACGAATTCCCATCTCATTCCTGCGAAAAAAAGCCTCTAACGGATTGCCTAATATCTGCGTTCCGCCCAAATGGGGGATGATTAATGAAACACTTCTGTGAAATAATGCGGGTAATTATTACCGTTAAATAAGCATGAGTGTAAGCAAGTGCGAATGGTAGGTGTGATCACACATATACTCGCCCTCCGACCAGCTGCACACCCCACATTTGTGGGCTTGTCTATCGATTTGTTGTGTCGCACAATGGCACGAGCAGATTAGTGACACGCTGTTTGTGTTCACATGGCGGGAGGGGGTGCTGTGATGGGTACCCTCAGACAAAAGAAACACTTGTTTTTGCGATGTGCGTGCGGTGGCAGTTGTCAGTGATGTGCCGCTGTTTGACGGTGTTTATTGCGGAAATGTAATAAAAGCCTGAAATGCTACTGATAGGAAGGTGTCACGTTGGCACGGAGTACGGGGTTCGAGCGGAGTTCATTGAATGTGAGCGATGTTTGCATGTTAATGTGCGAAAATGAATGATTCTGTACAAAAATTGTTATGGACTATTATCGGTGTAAAATTTCCTAACTGCTACATCAACATGAGACATTTGAGTACAAGATCAGAATTTCTGAGAAGTGCCTGCCTGAGTTCCTGGTGACAATGAGACTCTAGAAGCACTGGACATGAAGGAGCTTTTCTTAATACACCATGTACCCACCACCAGGCATCAGGCATCAGGCATCAGGCATCAGGCATCAGGCATCAGGCATCAGGCATCAGGCATCAGGCATCAGGCATCAGGCATCAGGCATCAGGCATCAGGCATCAGGCCATCATGCCATCATGCCATCATGTCATCATGCCATCATGTCATCATGCCATCATGTCATCAGGCCATAATGCTATCATGCCATCATGGCATCATGTCTTCATGCCATCATGTCATTCATGACACGCAAATTTCACTCGCAGTTGCCTGGCTAACTTTTCCACCATTCAAAATCCAAAATGTCATTGGGCACTTCACCAGCTTTCTGCTAACACCTCAATCTCCTTCTGACTTAATTGTAAAAATAACCCCACCAACACGACGCATTAGTCTCAGGAATTTCAAATTTCTACAAGCACTTCCAAGGAATTCTGAATCTGCGTCTTGACACGATTTTCATTAAATATTTCCTGTGATTAATGATTACAAGATTTTGTGGAGAAACACGCGTTGCTTGTGTGCCCGTTCGAAGTCGGAACCAATGTTAATAAATCACCACCAACGTGACCGCTTGTTGTATTGACTGCGACGGAACAGAGAGCTCTTCCGGCAGGTGGAAGTTCAGTCAATTAGCCAAGAACTTGAGATATGTTGTCGGCAACCCTGATCGTGCTGTCGTAAACCTATCATCTTGACAATTTTATAAATGGTGTGGGTTTGACAAAGGACAGTGGGTTAAGGAACATAATGAACTTGGGAGTTTGACAGCTTGCAGAGAGTTATTGTGTAGGCATGACTTGTTTTCCTTTTAAAGGTGGTAGGACCAGGTCCGCACTGTGGTAAAGAGGGTGGTTTAGTTTTTGCCTGCATTTCGTCGTGGAGTATATTTTACTAGCGTTATCCCGTCCTATTCGCTAGAGTTTTTTTTATTTATTTGTTTGCTAAATTAGAAAACTTTTCTTTTTTTCATTAAAATGAATTTACTTTAAGGCTCTGTGATAAACAAAAGGAGCTAATTGTGAGCTGTTGACACGACAGTCCCATTTTCATAGCAAAAACCTGATTTTTCAGTGCTGAATCTTGGTGCTTCGCAATGTTTACAGGCTTTATTAATTTTACCAAGGGTCGCTCATTTGTGTGAACTAGTTCAACGTTCAACGTCACAGCCATTAGTCGATATTTCATTAAAACTTAATCGCCGTAGAAGCAGTAGAAATGCATTCAGACCAGAAAAAATGCATTCACTTTGAATTTACCTTGAACAATTCCAAATATGTATAGCGAAGTTACTATTTGTTCGAATGTGCTTTCTTTCGACAGTCTAATTGAAAATCACAAGCAGAAATATCACCAAAACTTCATCAGTAGATATTGATTTGATTCATGATACATTCATTACATCCATGAAAATGAGCAAAATAGACATTTTTTCTCTTCCATTTCCACATTCATTTCACGCCGCGCCATCATATGTTCGTGTGTTTTAACTCTAACACGAATATACACAAAACGCGGCGAACGCATTAATTTTTTGCTATAGGATCCCATTTGGAATAATTTGACAACACTTAAGACTGCCTCCTCGTCCGATGCAAAATGTTATGTATACGCCACCGTGGCCATGCAAGACACCTCTTAAGTCTGGCTCCGCGGCGCGATGAAAAATGTTGCCTATACGCCACCGTGGCCAAGCAAGACAACTTTCAAGACAGTCTCCTCGGCCTGATGAAAAATGTTACGTATTCGCCACCGTGGCTATAAAAATGATACGCATAATCCACCGTGGCCAAACAAGACAACTCTAAAGACAGTATCCTCGGCCTGATGAAAAATGTTACGTATGCGCCACATTGGCCATGCAAGACACCTCTTAAGTCTGGCTCCGTGGCGCGATGAAAAATGTTGCGTATACGCCACCGTGGCCAAACAAGACAACTCTTAAGACAGTATCCTCGGCCTGATGAAAAATGTTACGTATGCGCCACCCTGGCCATGCAAGACACCTCTTAAGTCTGGCTCCGTGGCGCGATGAAAAATGTTGCGTATACGCCACCGTGGCCAAACAAGACAACTCTTAAGACAGTATCCTCGGCCTGATGGAAAATGTTACGTATGCGCCACCCCGGCCATGTAAGACACCTCTTAAGCCTGCTTCCACGGCGCGATGAAAAATGTTGCCTATACGCCACCGTGGCCAAACAAGACAACTCTTAAGACAGTATCCTCGGCCTGATGAAAAATGTTACGTATGCGCCACATTGGCCATGCAAGACACCTTTTAAGTCTGGCTCCGCGGCGCGATGAAAAATGTTACGTATACGCCACCGTGGCCAAGCAATACAACTCTTAGAACAATATCCCCGGCCCCATGAAAAATGTTATGTATGCGCCACCCTGGCCATGCACGACACCTCTTAAGTCTGGCTCCGTGGCGCGATGAAAAATGTTGCGTATACGCCACCGTGGCCAAGCAATACAACTCTTAAGACAGTATCCTCGGCCTGATCAAAAATGTTAAGTATACGCCACCGTGGCCAAGCAAGACAACTTTCAAGACAGTCTCCTCGGCCTGATGAAAAATGTTACGTATGCGCCACATTGGCCATGCAAGACACCTCTTAAGTCTGGCTCCGTGGCGCGATGAAAAATGTTGCGTATACGCCACCGTGGCCAAACAAGACAACTCTTAAGACAGTATCCTCGGCCTGATGAAAAATGTTACGTATGCGCCACCCTGGCCATGCAAGACACCTCTTAAGTCTGGCTCCGTGGCGCGATGAAAAATGTTACGTATACGCCACCGTGGCCAAACAAGACAACTCTTAAGACAGTATCCTCGGCCTGATGAAAAATGTTACGTATTCGCCACCGTGGCTATAAAAATGATACGCATAATCCACCGTGGCCAAACAAGACAACTCTAAAGACAGTATCCTCGGCCTGATGAAAAATGTTACGTATGCGCCACCCTGGCCATGCAAGACACCTCTTAAGTCTGGCTCCGTGGCGCGATGAAAAATGTTGCGTATACGCCACCGTGGCCAAACAAGACAACTCTTAAGACAGTATCCTCGGCCTGATGAAAAATGTTACGTATTCGCCACCGTGGCTATAAAAATGATACGCATAATCCACCGTGGCCAAACAAGACAACTCTAAAGACAGTATCCTCGGCCTGATGAAAAATGTTACGTATGCGCCACCCTGGCCATGCAAGACACCTCTTAAGTCTGGCTCCGTGGCGCGATGAAAAATGTTGCGTATACGCCACCGTGGCCAAACAAGACAACTCTTAAGACAGTATCCTCGGCCTGATGGAAAATGTTACGTATGCGCCACCCCGGCCATGTAAGACACCTCTTTAGCCTGCTTCCACGGCGCGATGAAAAATGTTGCCTATACGCCACCGTGGCCAAACAAGACAACTCTTAAGACAGTATCCTCGGCCTGATGAAAAATGTTACGTATGCGCCACATTGGCCATGCAAGACACCTCTTAAGTCTGGCTCCGTGGCGCGATGAAAAATGTTGCGTATACGCCACCGTGGCCAAACAAGACAACTCTTAAGACAGTATCCTCGGCCTGATGAAAAATGTTACGTATGCGCCACCCTGGCCATGCAAGACACCTCTTAAGTCTGGCTCCGTGGCGCGATGAAAAATGTTACGTATACGCCACCGTGGCCAAACAAGACAACTCTTAAGACAGTATCCTCGGCCTGATGAAAAATGTTACGTATTCGCCACCGTGGCTATAAAAATGATACGCATAATCCACCGTGGCCAAACAAGACAACTCTAAAGACAGTATCCTCGGCCTGATGAAAAATGTTACGTATGCGCCACCCTGGCCATGCAAGACACCTCTTAAGTCTGGCTCCGTGGCGCGATGAAAAATGTTGCGTATACGCCACCGTGGCCAAACAAGACAACTCTTAAGACAGTATCCTCGGCCTGATGAAAAATGTTACGTATTCGCCACCGTGGCTATAAAAATGATACGCATAATCCACCGTGGCCAAACAAGACAACTCTAAAGACAGTATCCTCGGCCTGATGAAAAATGTTACGTATGCGCCACCCTGGCCATGCAAGACACCTCTTAAGTCTGGCTCCGTGGCGCGATGAAAAATGTTGCGTATACGCCACCGTGGCCAAACAAGACAACTCTTAAGACAGTATCCTCGGCCTGATGGAAAATGTTACGTATGCGCCACCCCGGCCATGTAAGACACCTCTTTAGCCTGCTTCCACGGCGCGATGAAAAATGTTGCCTATACGCCACCGTGGCCAAACAAGACAACTCTTAAGACAGTATCCTCGGCCTGATGAAAAATGTTACGTATGCGCCACCTTGGCCAAGCAAGACGCCTCTTAAGTCTGCCTCCGCAGCGCGATAAAAAATGTAAGGTATACGCCACCGTGGCCATGCAAGCTAACTCTTGAGACTGCCTCCTCAGTCCGATACGAAATGTTACGTATACGCCCGCGTGGCCATGCAAGCTCTGGAGTCCAGTCTGGGAAGATTTGAGAATAACGAAGTCAACTGCAAAGAGAAGATGACTTATCCTCAACTCTTGCAATTTGAAACCTTTCTCGCCTCGGCTGCCCTGCAACATCCAGTCCATTTATGCACTGAAAAGGAGAGGTGATAAGACGTACCCTCCAACGAAAGGTTTCGATTTAGCACCGTTCATTCGAAGGCAGATGTTACAGTTTGCGTATAGAGACTGGCTTTCAAACATGCAATATTTAAAATCGTGCTAAAATTTCGTGAAACTGTTAGGTGTTTGTTGAGCTATACGTCCTAAGTGGGTGAGGGCATTTCCTAGAAACTTGTTCAATATAATGCCTTTATTCTGGACTATAACATAGGCCAGGGCGAGCTTGACCTAATCTCAGAAAAATTCATTACACGAAGTGATACGAAAAAAGTTGATAGCGAGTCCATTCGATTTGATATATTGATCTAGATCATTAAGGAATTTACTCATGCAATCAATGACTTTTTATCAAGTTACTGCAAAGCCACCACGTCCCACTAACCACAAATCAGTGGCATGCAAATAAATCCCCTTCATTGCGCACACGTATCACATCCATAAAATAGTCACCTGTAGGGATTCCCGTTCAAGCACCTATTCAAGCAATAAATATCAATAACAATAAATAACGTCCATCATTTCGTTGTAATAACCGCATGATTTATTTTCTCTTCCAGCACTTAATCCGAGCGCGGCACAATTGGATTGCAGCCAGCAAATAAATCCCAGCCCCACAACCGAGAGCAGTTTTGAGCATGCACCGCATCCAATGAACCAGCAGAAAGGTGCACGACAACAGCAAACTAGAACCTATGATGAGAACGCAGTCACACGGAACGGGCAGCATCCATAGAATATACAACTGCTACACCAACGAGCTCACAGCCAGCAGATAGTAGGACTATCGCAAAAGTGGAAGCAACTACCTGCACTCATCGCCTCCTGCGCCGTCACTGAACGAGGGCATACAGCAGCAGACAACAGCCCATTCATCCGCCACCCACAGCCGAACAATTACCATCCATTAGAGCAACTCTTATGCACATTGTTCCTCCGTCTAAGCTGTTCAAGAGGATCAAGTGCAAAATGAAAACCTACTCAGCAAAGCAGCACCGTACTT
Source organism: Eristalis intricaria (assembly GCA_964034865.1). Taxonomy (NCBI): domain Eukaryota; kingdom Metazoa; phylum Arthropoda; class Insecta; order Diptera; family Syrphidae; genus Eristalis; species Eristalis intricaria. The sequence goes on along the minus strand of OZ035875.1, from coordinate 87,097,729 downwards.
CGTATGTCTTAGCCAGTAGGAGGGCACATTGTAAATTGTAAATTGTAAATTGTAAGTAATCTCAGTGAGCAGCTAGACAACTCGGTCGGCTCACGAAGGACTAAGGAACGCCCTCGCTTTGTAGACCCATTGAACGCGGTGGCAAACGTGAACACACACAGACCCATTCACGTTGCAACCACTTAACCGATGATTGACTTCAATTTAACGGGTAACTTTTACCAAAGTGCTGAAACTGAATTTGGTGACGTTGGTAGGTTCATCCTGGGATATGTGGACTCTGTAACGAGTGCGACAGCGGGCACGACGACGACGACGACCAGCACAACGACTACAGCTTCGACGATAGCAGCAAAATTCTTCAACCTGACCTTTGGCAATGGCATCTACCCGAGCGGCGGCGACGGCGACTCGTACAACGAGTCCCAGTACAGAGGCTCCAGCGGCGACGACGATCTGGGGCCGACGTGCGAGCAGGTCTACAACCCCTCATCGGACCTCACCAAGCTAGAGTTCTGGGTGTGCGGTGTCATCCTGAACGTGGTCGGCATCCTTGGCATACTTGGTAACATTCTGTCGATGGTAATCCTGTCGCGACCTCAAATGCGTTCTAGCATTAACTACCTTCTGATCGGGCTGGCGCGGTGTGACACCGTTCTGATCATCACCTCAATGCTCCTGTTCGGTATCCCCTCGATATACCCCTACACGGGGTACCTCTTCTACTACTACAACTACATCTACCCAAACATCTCGCCGTGCGTCTTCCCGATCGCCATGGCCGCTCAAACCGCCAGTGTCTACATGACGTTCACCGTGACCCTCGAGCGGTACGTGGCCGTGTGTCACCCGCTGAAGGCGAGGGCGCTCTGCACCTACGGCAGGGCGAAGATCTACTTCATCGCTTGCATAGTGTTCGCGGTCCTCTACAACCTCCCGCGCTTCTGGGAGGTGATCGTGGTCACCTACACGCCGAGCGACGACAGCGATGTGATATTCTGTGTGCGCGCCTCGAAGCTCAGGCAGAACCCCGACTACATTAATATCTACATACACTGGTGCTACCTTGTGGTCATCTACATAATTCCCTTCCTCAACCTTGCCATCCTGAACTGCCTGATCTACCGGCAGATCAAGCTGGCGAATCGCGAGCGGCAGCGTCTAAGTCGTACCGAGCGGCGCGAGATTGGCCTGGCCACCATGTTGCTCTGCGTCGTGGTGGTCTTCTTCTTGCTGAACTTCCTCGCCCTCTACACGAACATCCTCGAGGCCTTCTACGGCATCATCGACGACTACCTGACCAAGATCTCCAACCTCCTGGTCACGATCAATAGCAGTGCCAACTTCATCATCTACGTGATATTCGGCGAGAAGTTCAAGCGCATCTTCCTGCTGATATTCTTCAAGCGCCGCCTCAGCCGCGACCAGCCCGACCTCATCCACTACGAAAGCTCAATATCGAACGGCGACGGGACGAACCGATCGTCGTTACGGTTCTCGCGCCATGGCACGCAACGCAGCATGACTCGCAATGGATCGACGCTTAACAGCGTCCGCCTCTCCACGGGCGCCTCTGGCACGGTGAAGATCAAGCGCAACCGGGCACCGTCACCCGGGCCGTGTGTCTACTACCCGGCTCGGGACATTCAGCGCTGTGGCATGAGCACCACCACCACAGTGCTGACCTCCAACACCTCCTTGAACTGTGATTGGGACACGAAGAACGGCCAGATGACATCGGGTTTTTGAGATAGGGCTTGTGTGTTCGCACACAATAACGCGGCAACTCTCTGATGCAGGACGGGAGACTTTGATTTAGACACTTACGGTGGTGACGTCATTGATTTTTGGTTGGACGTGGAAAACTCCTCTGACAGTTATTATTGAGAACGTTCCCGTTCCGGAATGGTGGGTGGTGCACAACTGTCGGAGGAGGATTGCTGTGGGAGAGGTGGTCATTAGAATCGATGAGGACTTCAGATTGGTGGGGTTTTTGAGGATTGGTTAGGGAAATTCAAGAGGGTAGGAAAGGTGGCGTTTAGACGTAGAAATTGTCATTGTTTGGGTGTTTTGATGGAAATTGATGGACTGAGAATTTAAGTGGATGCCTAGAGAGGAAGTGTCTATTGACTCTTGAAAGACGTCTAAAGGGAGAACATTTTAATCGAGCATTTTTAAAACAAAATTTTGAGGAATTGGGGGAAATTATGACCGTGAAAATTACCTGTTTGAAGATAATGTATGCAACTGATGATCGAAATCAAACAGTTTCCATTATTCTCACCTGTTTAAGAGTGGGTCTTAATTTAGTACTTGTGTATTAATTCTCAACTTTTCCTAATAGAGAGATAGGTTAAAAGTCTCTGTTGCGGTTACACTATTGAATTCAACATTTAGAGATAGCTTTAAAATTGGTTTAATCAAATTAGTGATAAAAAATTATGACAGACTTTGTTGTAAACATTTTAGTACAGTTGTACTAAATCTTATCTTTTCACAACAGAGTACCTGGGTTGAAGTTTTGGTAACAGTTATACTTTTGAATTGATTGCTGAAATCAACTTTTTAGTACACTTGTACTAATTCTTAAGTTTTTCCAACAGACTGACCGGTTGAAGGTGTAGCGGGTACACTCTTGAATTGAGTTTTAGAGAAAGTTTAAAAATTAGTTTGATCAAAGTTTGACAAAATCATTTTTGTATCCACACAGACACGATAGCTTCCATTGCGTTGCCCAAATTCTGTTTACATCATATTTGACTTAAAAATGACAATAAGAAGGTCTACATTGCTTTCTGCAGCCACAAAAATTACAACCAATTCCCGAGAAGAATTCACAATTTGGTTTGCTTTAAAGAAAAATGTACATTTCGCGGGAACGTATTTGACTTTGGACGGATACACTTTTGAAAAAAAGTTGGTTCAATGTTCGAAAATTGTCTTGATAGAAATTTCAAGAAAATACTGTCAAAATAATCATTAAATCGCTGTCATGTTTCCTCTGCCCTTTCTGCTCACAAGGAACTGAAATTCCCAATTTATGGTCAGGAGCAATTTGTACCCCTTTTTTAGTGATGCTCTTAAGTTTGGGCCTGTTGATTTCAATCTGTTTAGTATGAATATATGAACATTGCTTGTTGCTTCTGTCCATCGGAGAGAAGGAGTCAAGAAGATCATAACCTGAAACAACTAAATAGTGCAGATGTACCAGTTCATACTTTAGTACATATAAACCGTATACTTGTACTAAATTCTGAAATTGTTTCAGCAGCCTGTACATTTGAAACGACGAAATTACTATTCAATGCGTTCAGAATTTTGTCCATCTTGGCCCTTAGTTGGGCCTTTCCAGAATTTGTCACAACTTCAAGTAAAGCATCCACCTTAGAGTTTAGTACACCCAAAGCGTGAAGATGACAATTCAGAATTTGGTACAGCTATAGGGTGTTGTTGCAAATTCTGAACCTGAACACAATCATCTTCATTGTTCCGCGATAGAAGCACTATTCAGGCAGGCTACACAGAACTTTTGTTTATTCTGCCACCGCTACATTCACCTCCACTTCCTCTTCCTATTTCCCAGCAGATTGTTCAAACATTCTTAAATCAAGTTCCTTAAACTGACATCTGATCGTCTAAGCCACAAAACAAACCGAAAAATCCCCCCCTCCCCGGAAACCCAAAACAAATAAACAACAAGTTCAGAATCTCGTTTATTAAGACACCACTCGCACCCATCTCCTAATTAAAAATTCTTCTCCACACTTTTATCTTTAATTATGTTACACTGTCGGCAAGGAGCGTGGAATAACAAAGAGAAAAGGAAGAAAAAAAGGAAACCCTCCAATCCTCGAAATTAACCACTTACACCGTCGTTTGCGGAGCCGCACTCCGCGCCAACGGCACCGCACTAATTTGTCGGTCTATTGTGTTCCAATGCGAGGACATCACAACTGAAGGATACCCAGGAAAGAAATAAGACGAAAAATCAATAGATGAGCGAGTGGTCGCCGCCGCCGCTAAAGCGTGCTTTGTGATTGCGAAAGTTGAGATCTTTTGTTGCTTGTCGCGCAAAATTAAATCACCCTCACTTCGCGTCGCTCTGGGAGTTTACTGTTTGCCCTAGATCTCGAATGGCAATTGTGGGAAATCTCCTTGACACGTAAATAAATTGAGGATTTAATTTCCCCTTCCTTGACTGGTATTTGCGCTGACGGAAATCTTCAAAATTATCCGCACGTGGATTAACTTCTTTTCTGACACGATGACAGGATTATTCGTCTTTTGCTCTCTCGTTGCTGTTATATTAATTTGCTTTTTCCACCTTCCCTCCTCCATTGACTCCCAAGGATGAATCGCTCTACGATTAGATCTGCGCCCGACAGTACTCCCGACCAACGTCACCGGAGACAAAGGCAAGCCTTTGGGAGTTTTGTACAATTTCTTGTAAATATCGAAATACACAATAAAAATCAAAAATTCAACAAAATTATGTAAAAAAATGCAGAATTACAAGTAAAATTAGGAAACAGAAAGAACTAAAGTAAAAATGTGATTTGACGTAGAAAACAAAACTAAAAAAAAAAAATTTCATACATAAATTATTTTTGCATAGAGAAAAACCATGTATAAACTAAACTAAAATATATAATAAATATACAAAAACTTCTATCGATACTTTCTAGCTGTAAGGATCTTAAAGATAAGAGTTCACTGAATAAGCTTTAAAGAGGAGACCTATGAATTACTCGTTACCACTTAATTGTTGTTAAATAATTTAAACGAATTTTTTTGTAATTTGAATTTTACATTGCGGATTTTTAATTTATGTTCTACTTTACGAAAGGATGTTCGAAACTTTATTTTTTTTAAATACATAACCACCTAAGCGGTGAGAAGTTGTCTTTTTTTAAATTCACTTGTTGACGGAAGAAGTCCGTTTAAAATGTTATCCAACAATAAATCATTTATGTAAAATAGATTAAACAAACCTAATAAATGATATTGCCATCGAAATTTTATACATGTTGTGTTTCCTTCTTGAAGAGGTACTACACCTTATTTCTTCAGTCTTGTCAAAGGGGATATTCGTGCCAGGTTGGTGGAGAAGTCTCGCTGTTCCAACAAGGTCGGTAATGAACTCACCGACATCTGTAATGTGAAAAAGAGAAAATTCAACCAAGGACTGTACGGGCTGTACAGCTACATGAGCCTAGCCTTGAGACTACCACGAACAACTTAGCTTTGGCCTGTAGAGTCCTGTAGGACAATGCAACAGAGAATGCGCACTCTTATGGTAGAGCTCTCAGGTACAACAGCTGGTTGGCGAGCCTTGTTGGTTGAAGTGCAGGACTACCCGGACTGTGGCGCCAAGTAAATGAGAAGAAGAAAAAGAAGAATTGTAGGCATATGGTAATGGAGCTTCATATTTTCCACTGGGATTTTTATTTGTTATAGTTATTGTTTAGTGTATAAAGCACTGCGACCTTTTGATCTATTGTGCCATGCCATTGATTTCTTAAGAGTTCCCCTCGCATGCAGTTCTTGTCAGATTTTGTTATGTACTTCCGTTGCGCAAAGGTGGAAGATATTCATTCTACGGAACTGTCTTCAAGCCCGTCTTCTTTATGAACCTGAGAATGAGGCATGGTTCTAGTGACTTCAATTCTGCCTCTGATACTCGAATAAAAGGTGCTTCTTAAGATTTCTTGGTCTTTTGTGGCACAGTGCCTTACAAAATCGTTGGATTCTCCACAGAATCTGCAGAGACCTTCTTCTGATACTCCCACTTCCCTTTGGTACTCCCTAAGTCTGCAGTGCACTGAGAAGCCTGTTAAGATACGGAGGTTGTTCTAGCTCATCTCGATACGTGCATCAAACCTTCGAGAGCCTGTTATACTAACCTAAGAGTTTCTTGGCCTTCTTTACGCCATGAGCGTTGTTCTAAGCTTCTATCCAGTTCCTTCTATCTTATTGCCTCAATTCTTCTCTGACGGCGTGGTCTCTTATAGCGCAGAATGGTTTAGGGCCTGTACAAATTCCGATTAAGCTCTCCTGGCTATGAGGTTGGCAATTCCATTGCCTTCTATCCCTATATAGGCAGGTATACAGCAGAGTCTTACTCTGTCCATCCTGCTCAAATCCGTAAGCTACTGTAGGTAGTTCCACACAAACTTGGATCTGATGATGTAAGAGTCTAGAGCTAGCGAGACGACCGTTGAACATTATTGCTTCCTCCTAATTGGTATAGTTCCTGTCAAAATTAATTTGAATCTGTTTATGGCATAGACTTCCGCTTGAAAGATGCTGATGCATTTACCCATGAGTTCGTAGTGTGGTCGGAATAATCCTATCCCTGATCCACCATCAGTTCTTAATCCATCTGTATACTATTTAACCATATTGTTGCTCGGTACATGGACCATACATTCGTTGCTCCAATACATTTTGCAACTGAGCTTAAATCTAAGCCGTCCCCCGGTGACTTTGGATCGTTTCAGTTTCGAGAGTAATTTTCAAAAGTCTTTGAAAAGCAAAAATATTCGCACTAATTTAACTTGTTTTCCTAAGGAAACACTACGTAGAAATGAAAAAAAAAATTAATTACTGCAACAAACATACACCGCCATCATTATAAACCAACCTAATCCACCCAGGCGGCGACTCACAGTCACCTGTATTGGAACAATCTATATCTGTCTTAGTATTATAAGGATGAAGACTTGTTTTGGTTGACAGCACTAATCTGAGGAACTACTGCTTTGAGTTGGAAAATTATTTTCGTGTTGGATAGTTTTCGAGGAAGGCTTTACAACATCACACTGGGACGAATACGGGAGAAGAATCAATGAAAGTTTTGCGGGAAGGAAATTATTCTTTTTTGAGAGCTTCCATTGCGTGAGCTGCGTAAACGGTTTAAGTTAAGCAAAAATCATGTATAATTGAATTGTTGCTAACTAAAAGTTCTATAAAAAAGTTAGTCACAGCATAAGTCTATCTTTTAAGATTGTCTCAATATAACCCTTTTTATGGTAATCAAATTTGTTCGGAAGTAATATTATTTATCCAACCGCGATAACTGATATTCGCGCAGACGAAGTTGCGGGGTGGAGCTTGTTCACTATAAAGCAAAGCTCCCTTAAGAAGTGACAACGCCGATAAGCGTGCCGTTTGCCGAATTATAGATGAATTTTCAAACTGAAGTCCTTCTTTGGAAGGTTGGTCACCTTTTTCGCTCCGGTGATTTCGGAGGACCCTCTATTGATGTCTAGAAGGATGGTCCGACGGCAGGTTTTCGATCTATGGGGGGTGGCATGTTTTTCTACTGTGAGAGCTTCTTTAATTTCTAAGAGGCTTATAACTTCGAGAGCCCTCTAGCTCTACGAAGAAGTGCGGTCCTTCTTTCTTTTGCTAGAGCAGAGCATTCGCAGACCAGATTTTAAACAGATTCCAATTCCTCTTCGTCTCAGCAGCTTCGGCAGAAGTCGTTAAGCTGTATTTTCAGATGGAGTGCATTTAAGGACTGCAAATGGCACAGTTCACAGTCGAATCCCAGTGAAAGCAACGTTAATACGCTTTTATCTGGTTTTCAAATCTGGTCCAGTCACCAATTGCTGGAGTAGTCAATCCGTGGTAGTAGTCTGACTATGGGTATCACAATGGACCAACATGTTCTAAATGTGCTATTGAACACTAGCAGCCCTCCTACATAACCTAACCCAAGGACTCCTATTTGCGTATGTACTTCCTTGTGCCTAAAGACGATCAGTGATGATAAAATTCTTCTTACACAGCTTCGGCCATAGATACCCAGACCAAGCCATCTAGTTCCGGTTCTTACCGTACCTCCGTCTGCCTTCTTCTAAGTTCTCTAGGGAACTAAGCATCGCGCTTAATGCATAAGTGATTGCCAGAGATTCACCCAGAAGAGGATGTCGAAGGATATCCAAGCATGTTCCTTTTTCGCGAGACCGTCCACTATGCCATGTTACCCAGCATAAGGTCACTGTGTTTACTTTGTCAACATAACTTGACTAGTTTCGATTTCAAAATGGATCATGCCATTGTTGGCATATGGCGGAGAAATGATTATGAATTTCTGAAAATTGGTTATCTTGTGTCCCTCAATACAAGTGCCCCTTTATCGGAGTCGGCTTGAGGAACATTGCAATCGCCAGGGTTTCTCGATAAGATTACAGAAGATCCTGCGTCAGAATCCGCTTTCAGTCTTGAGTTGTCAGGGTATAGGAAGATCTCCCTCTACGTATAATCGAATGTGACTCGAAGACAGCTGAAGAAATGGGACTAGGAGTCCATTCCATGAATCTAGACATTTACATATGCTTCAACACATAGCTGAAGCACCGTGCTAGTTGGAGAGGCTTGTTGGTTGAGGCCCAGGTCCACCCCGGATTGTAGCGCCAAATAAAGAAGAAGAAGTACACGTAGCTGTAGCGATTGAAGGAATTTGCTCGTATCGTTTCAACAAAAATGTGATATCGTCATCGGTTCCGACAGCCAGGTTGCTATCAAATCCCTGAATTCAATCCCTTTTCGTTAAACGACTTGTCTACCCTGCCGCTGAACTCTTAAAAATATGGTTGAGTCCGTTAGCATTCACATTACCAGACTACGATATTCCAGCCATCAGAGAAGCTGTGGAGACTTGCAACACATGCCATACATATTTCAATACTTGACACCATTGACTAATCCTACGTGGTCCGAAGGCACCATCTGTCCCACAATGGAATAAGCCCGGCCAAGTATCATCTCTCATTTACTTACGTTACACTGTTCAGAACCTGGCCAAATAAGTCATGCGGCTTTTAAGGTATGTTATCAAATGGCCTTCAGAGAAAGCTTTCTTACAACAACTTCTGCATAGCTTCCAGAGACGAGGAGGTGGCGGAAACTAATGCTCTTCTTCTTTGGCTTTCAAGTCGAAGAAATAGCGATTTCGAACGTCACTTTTATAGAACTTAGATGAAATAACCTAGCCACACAACCGCTGAATTGAGATAACAGACGTTATTAATTTTTGTCCGGGAAGGTAGTCACAGAATGGTTACTTGTACCAAGCCCAATCTAGATTAACAATTCATAATTTTGTTTCCAATTGGAAAAAACAAACATTCACCTTAAAGGCCCTAACAGCGCAGTGACAAGGCACAAAAAAAAAAACGTCAACACATTAAGATGAATCACCGGTAAACCTCACACTTTAAACATTTCCCATGGAGGGATAAATCGGTTAACAGATACTTTGCAAACTCCTTTTAATCTGAGCCATGAGCACTTGGCAGCGCAGAACACGTGTGCCAGTAAATCAAATCGACTTAATTTATGGGAATAATTTAATTTCAACCGAACAAGCGACAACCTGCAGCGCGGCACATGAGACGAGCGAAAAGGTGTGCCGGCAAGACAGACAAATCCTCTTACACTCCGCTACTCGTCTCGAATATCCCACATGTCAAGCCCAGAAGGAGGTCCTGCCAGTTGGAGAGATTTATTACTTCATTTTGTCAGATTAGGTTAGCTTACTTGATGAATTTGTCACAGTTTTTTTTTGCGGAGCCTTAGGGATGGTGTTACACTCTGAAATTAATGGTAATCGTGTTTTAATCAATACAAATACCAGGATCAACCATTTTTCGGTTTTGAAAGTGAATTTGAATAAAATACACATTTTTGATGTTGATGTTGATTAAAGTCTTAATTAAATTAAAATATTGTGCAGGAGGTACAAAAAACAGACGATGTCGGGATTAGCGTGAGTAGTTTACAAGAGTTTACAAAAAAAAAAAATAAAGGGGATTATATTAAACTTTTACAAACAGAAATGTAAAAAGTGTAAACAGAAATTCCTAAATGGGGGTGGAAGACTGTGAACGCAAAACTTGGAAGAAAGTGGAACAATCTGGATGACATAATGAAAAAAAGTTCTTCCCATTAAGCCAATTTTAAAGACCTAATGCATAGCACAGGCACATGCAAGACTGCAACCAAAAATTGTTTTTCGGTCTCGAATATCTAACAGATACCGATGTTAAGAATATACTTCATTCTCTAAAGTGGGACAAGTCAGCTGGAATAAAGCAGATAATGCCAATGTATGTAAGGTTGAGTGCAATAGATCCTTCTGATCTGATATCGACGCGTATAAATATGAATACGCACCAAGCAATGATCCTGCGGAGTACATATACGCAGATATACAAAATCGGAAAGAAGACTGAAATGACGAACTACAGACCCCTTTCAATTCTACCATCTGTCGACAAGGTTATGTAGGAAGTATTGGCTGAGAGGACTTAGGAATATCTGAACAACATTAAAATACTGGGAAGCTACCAACCTGGTGTTCATCAAGACAAACAAGCGTGTGCCGCCTGATTTTGCGAATAAAAGTTTATTTATTTATTTAAAAGGTATATAAATTGAGATTTGGATGTTTTTGTACTCAAACTAAATACTTCAATTTATTTATATTTTTAATTTGTATAAATATTTCTTTAACACTATAGGATGTGGAAGTTGATTGGGAGTGTAGAAAAATAATATATGATTGCACTTTTAAAATCTCTGTGATTCGATATCGATTTAATATGAGTAGGTAAAGAGTTCCACAGTTTAATAGTCTGAATGAAAAATAAACGCGATTAATTTAAAAATTTATTGCGATAAGTTATTAGATTAATTGACCTATTTGAGCGAGTAAAATTAAATCTGTTGAACCTTCGGACTACGCTTGTGCTTCATTTTGTGGAGGAAAATACAATTCCTGGCTTTAATCTACTCTTGGAGGCTGAACCAATGTAAGTCCCTGGGATAAGCAGAGATATGCTCATATCTGGGAAAGCCGTAAATATATCGAACTACAGAGCGAGAAAAGATTATAATACATTAATGCACTGTATCTTATGAGAGACACCATTATGGCAGTTACGAGTTTTTTGCGTGTGTCTTGCGGAGTGTAATAAGCACTGGGCCATACTTTGTGGAGGCAGCTATAGATGTGACCAACATATGACATATCCAAGACTCGTTGTTTTCTCAACGGCTTTTTATGTTAGACGAATCTAGAAACAGTTCATGGATATGGTCTGGATCAAGCCTCAGTTTGAAAATAGTTATTAGCTGTGACCTAATTGGATTTATTTGTAGCCCGTTTAAGCTTGACCAATCGTAAGCATGCTTTAAGTCGTTGTTCATAAGAGTCGCAAGTTCATCAAGATTAGGAAAATGTTTGGCCAGATGCAACTAAGCATCATCAGCATGCAAGTGTACTGAGCAATGCCTACACACGGAAGGTAAGTCATTGATGAAAATTCAGAAGAGAATCGGACCTAGTACTGAACCCTCCGGAATACCTTGTTCTACTTCCGAAAGACAAGAATGGTTTTGATTCATTACTACTTTTTGTTATCTCCCTGAGAAATACATCAAATCCTGGATTAAAATCATAGCACAATGGTTTCACAGGTTTGGCCAAATACAAGTTTCTTTTTACAAATGCAATAAAATTAACAAAGTGGGATTTTTTCCAAGTTTTATGGCCATATTAGTAAGAACAAACGTTCCAATTCATTCTGAAATGCAACATCGTTCATGTGGCTGCCTCGCCTGGCTTCGCGGTAGGTTACGCGCTGATGTTCTTGAATGGTATTGGCCTTAAGTCCTGGAATCGTTTTCGGATTGGCTTCACGGTTCCCACAAAAAAAAAGAAAGCCAATTGAGATCGCCAAGGCGGCTGATAACGATTTACAGATGGCCAGATGATCGATTGTGGCATGGGCTGTGTGGCATGGCGGGCCATCCTGCAGGAACCAGAGGTCATTCAAGTCCATGTTTTCAATTTCATTAACAAATAAAGTTGATTAACAAAGCTTCGTAACGCCCGCCAATGACTGGAACGTTCTCAGCCTCATTTTCGAAGAAAGATGGTCTCGGCAAAAGTAGCCACTGTCTCATCTGTACGGACGATAACAGTGAGAATGAGTGTTGTCCACTATTTCCACAAACTTGTGTGTAGCAGTCGCGGTGGGTGCATCTTTTCGGCCAAAACGACTTTTCAAAAAACGCACTGTTTGGGCTACACCGCACTCACTTTGGAAGTAAGTTATCAATATTTTCCAAGGTTTGTTTGAGCACCAAAGTATGATACTGGCCATGTTGGATAATAAGGTGTTGTGACAGTTCTAAATAGGTCCTGTGTGACGTCATCGGGGAGATTTGTGTGTCAAGTGAAACCTTAGGGCGGAAACAAACGAAATTTATTCGAACATTTTATAATCAAAAACGGTTTACTTTTGCAAATATCCCAAATCATTGTACCTTCTGCAATAATTCACTGAACATTTTCACATTTTCCTATAAGATGTCATTAATAATTAATAATTAAATTCTTTCATCTTACATCAATTTGAAAATCAATTATAGTTTTTCATACATAATATTTTTACTAACGAAATTGAATTGTGATGTAACCTTAAGAAACACAACTGTCCAATGGCACCTGAGTGGACGTCACAAAACAAAAGATGGCTGTTTTGACAAGATGTTCAGCACACCTTATTATCCTTTTATCATGGATATTGACTTTCTGTCAAGATTTCGAGCGGGAAACAGCTGTAAGTGTCAAAATATCCTATGTATTCAAAGATATTAAAAAAGTCATAAAAAGGATTGTAGCTTGGGAGAATATAGGGACATGGTTCGAAACCTACTCACGAAATTTTATAAATTTAGGTACTCATGTGAATCATGTGCTCAGACACAAATAATGACATTTTTTCTATAAGAAATGCTACTTTGACAGAACATAAGGAAGAATTGAAAAAACTCAATCCCAAAAAAGCTCCTGGTTATGATTTAATCACAGGAGAAGTTCTGAAAGAATTACCTCAGGAAGCGCTTCTTATGTTTCTCTACATTATTAACGCCGCCTTTAGATTAGAACCTGTCCGTAGTCAGTGGAAAGTAGCGGAAATAATAATGGTGCCGATAGCGGGTAAGCCCCTAACAGACAAAAAGTCTTATAGACCGATTTCACCTCTTCCGACAATGTCTAAAGTGTACGAACGAATATTACTTAGACGTTTAAGCCCGATTGTAGAAGAAAGACGACTTATTCCTAACAACCAGTTCGGTTTTAGAAGCAAGCATTGACCAAGTACATCGCATAAGCGATGTTATAGAAAAAACTTTTGAATAAAATCCAGTCTGCTCAGCTGTATTTCCCGATCTTTCTTAAGCTTTTGACAAGGTTTCTCACGAAGGCTTGAAACATAAGCTGCAACAGTTCCTCCCGAGAAAACTCTTCACAATTTTATCGAAGTATCTATCGGATAGATTCTTCCGTGTGAAATATGGGAAGGAATACTCCCTATTTAAATCCATACAAGCTGGAGTACCACAAGGAAGTGTTCTTGGTCCCCTCCTTTACTAATTGTATAGCAGCGATATACCGCAGGACGTAGGCATAGTGCTAGTCACATTTGCTGACGACATCACCATTTTGGTAACTGCCAAAACGGTCGAAGAATCAACTAGAAAATAACAATGTGCTTTAGACCGGATACACGAATGGACGAACACTCAGCGAATTGAGTTTAACGAAGCTGAATCCGTAAATACAAGCAATTGCTAAGATCCGTCTAGACGTATGGTACACAACTATCTAGTATCGACTATCTAATATCCACAGAGATCTTGGAATTTCATCAGTTCAAGATGAAGTTCAGATGTAGAGCACATAAGCTCTGCTGTAATTCCAATTCTCCACGATAGAAACTCTTTTCGCAGTTAACCTTCAAAACTCTTCAAAGCACTACACCTCTAGACTAGGCACGGCAAATTCAACCCGCGCTTAGCTGCGGTGTTAGCAAGAACTCTCAATGGATAATCTCTTGCCAAATGCGTGCCAGTGCGCGAGGAACCCAGCGTTGAGCAGCTGCTTCTTCGAATGGAAAGTATATAATTTACGTGGCACGAATGCCCTCATTATAACGACTCCGAGGCGAGCGTTGAATGCGATTCCATCAGCTAGGCAACCGTTCGGCAGACCCAGGACAAGGTGATTGGACCAAGTTCGAAAATTCGCCTGGTCACGCTTGGGCATTACTTCTGAGTGAGATTCAATGGCGGAGGATCAAGTTGCCTGGACATCTCTCGTACGTGGCTTACGCAAGGACCCCTTTAGTGGATCATGCGGGTCATGCGGTGTGCTTTGTAAATAACACAACACACAACAAGACACAAATGGATTTGAAATATCTAAAGATGATCTCCATTCTTGGCAAAAAGTTCAAGTCTCCAAAGGCTGACAGTATTTTTTTCCAGCAAAAAACCAAAGCAGGTCCTGTAATGTGAAATGTATAAACATATCTTTGGAACAAGACACATCCCCTTGAATTTATGCAAAGAAAAACTTATTTGGCGACGGGTAGTCTTTCTTCATTTCAAAGATTCCGATCACCAGACCAAATTGTGCTGCATTCATTGACTTTAGTAGATTCACTGTTCGTTTGGCTAATCATCTCAGTCCTATTGTACGGAGAGGAGGCATGGTAATCCAAACTGTGGCCTTGTGTTTGATTGGGTCCCGAGGAGAAGATACAACCACGAACAGTATGGGTTCTGAGCATAGTCATGCATCTAACGTCTAAGGTGGCTGAGTCATGTAGATCACCTGGACAACTTACATCCGTATCGAGATGTCTTGGACTCAGAACCTGTGGGACAATGCAACGGAGGATGCTTGTTCTTCTTCTTCTTCAGGTGGCGCAACAGTCCGGGGTGCACCTGGGCCTCAACCAGTAAGCGTCTCCAGCCGGCACGATCTTTTGCCAGCTGTCTCCAACTGCGCACACCAAGTTGGTTGAGGTCCTTCTCCACCTTGGTGCGCCATCGGTTCCGCGTTGTCCCACTGGTTTGGAGTCGAAGACTCTTCGGGCTGGAGCAGTGTTGTCCATGCGCTCTACATGGCCCAGCCAACTTAGGCGTTGAATCCGTAGACGCCTGAGTAGGCTCATGCTGCTGTACAGCCCGTACAGTTCGTGGTTGAATCTTCTTCTCCAATAACCATCAACGCAGACAGGACCAAAGATTGAACGCAGAACTTTTCTCTCAAAAAGACCAAGTTCTTCTTCATCCGATCTTGAGACTGGCCATGCCTTCGCACCATAGAGCAGGACAGGGATGATCAAGGTGTTATATAATGTTAACTTGGTCCTTCGAGAGAGGACTCTACTACTCAATTGCCTCTTGAACCCAAAGAAACAGCGATTGGCAAGAGTAATTCTGCGTTTAATCTCGGTACTGGTGTTGGTACTGTTCACTTGCGAGCCGAGGTAGACGAAGTCCTTCACTACCTCGAAGTTAAAGCTGCCTATGGTGACGTTTTGGCTAAGTCGTCTATGTTGTGCGTCCTTTCTCGGAGGAGGAGGAGGATGCTTGTTAGTAATAACTATTTTGATTTCTTCAAAAGCTGCATGGATAACGAGTCTATAGCGATCGCACCTCCTCTACTCGTGCAATGACCAGAGCATATACCAATTTTTAAAGCCCGCCAGTTGGTTCCAGGTTCCGCGCAATAACTGCAGCCAGCCACTATAACCTCACCTAATCTAACTGACTCTGCATATGTAGCCAATAGCTGTATAAATTTTCATTTCGTTCTGCCTAAGACCATTATGGGCAGTTAATGCTCAAATTACCATTGGAAGCAACTACTTGCCGTACTGAACTTGGACCAGCACAACCGGGTGGTCTCGCCGGTGGTTAGGAACTTCTGCCTTCTGTATGATCGAGTCCTCTTTTGACAAACATCCGCCGCTTCATCGGCGGTAATGGAGATTATATCCACAGCGAAAGGATGACTAAGCCCATAGTCCTTGTCCTCGACCTGAATTTGTTCACTGGAGAACGCAATTCCATAAGGATTAATCAAGTTTTGTAGGAATCCAATTCAGCTCTTTGGGCTATTCCTCTTTTGTCTGCCGCCTGAAAGGCGCACTCCAAATACAGAATGCCATCCAAATTGAAGTAACAAAATTCGCTTACATTTATGAAATTAAATCCTTAACCCAAATCCCCCATTCCTGCGTGGTGCAGTGCAATTCCAAGAAAAGGATCACCCTGGCTAGCATCCAACAGCAGGAGTTCTTGATTTTGTGTGCGTGCTTTCGAAAAGAAAGCATATTCACATTTCTCTTCATTTCCTTGCGCCCTTGCGAAGACGATGCGACCTAGTTCATGCGACTGTGATTGCCACTTGGAAATCTGCCAGAAACAGAGCCAACTAGGCGTCTCCGACTTGAGAACATTTTCTCAATTTTTCTTGGGAACGCATCGCAATAAAATATTCCACATACGCCCCAGTGTTTCAGATTTCGTCCCTGAAATGAACACCAGCTGGGAAATGTCGGAAACTTTAAAATAAAATATTCCACATACGCCCGAGTAATCACGCGTTGAACTTCCACTTTGTTTCGTGTGCTCAAGGGTGTCTCATGGGTTAACACTTTTGGCGAAGTATTAAGTGAAATAAACTTTTCCCACATAATAGTGTCGTTATTAAGCGCTACAGTAACAAAGGAGCCTTGTATGGTAAATGAGTATGACAGATGTGATAACTAGTGTAATCTTTTCAACAGCAACTTTGAACACGGCTCCCTCTGCGAGTTGGTTTGGGTTAACGTGGGATGAGTAATTTTGCAATTCAAACCATCGTCTTCGAGGCTACAACTCTTACAGGGGATGACAGCTGGGTACCATGCGTTATGGGAGAGTCAACTGGAATAGCGAGTATCGGCAAAAGTGTCAGTTACCCGGCTTGTGCTTCGCCAAGTCTTCATCACGAATGATATAGCATTCTTTCGATCTATACACATCATAGTCTGCTGTTAGACCACACTGAAAGTGGTGTTAAGTCAAACTGCGGACTAGCGGTCAGAAAAACGCACAAGACAGCCCCAACTAGGGTAGAAGCCTTGTTCGTGAAGTCCAACCGGGCATCCTAGCTTCCTGAATACATTATCAGCAAAGGAAGGGTATCTCGACCTTTCTTCTTCTTCTTCTTCTAATGTCGCTGAAGTCGAGGCATTTTTGACCCCTCTATGTAACGCATGCTATACCCGATAGACTCCTGACGCGGAGCGGCTTACACCCGTGCACCCGTGCTCATTGCCAAGAAGTCCAAATCGATACCCATCATATGCTCGTCGTTTATAGAGTCTGGGGTAAACCCGGGTCTCGATCAACAAGCCTGGCACGATCTTAAGCTTGCTATCATCAATTTCGCACGTCGAGTTGGTTGGGGTCCTTCTCCACTTGTGTGCGTCATCGGTTTTGTTAGCGTCCTCTATTGCGTTGACCCAGTGGATCGGGGTCGCAGATTCTTCGGACTGGGGCAGTGTCGATGAGCTCTACATCATCTAGCCTAGCGACGACCTTTTAGGGTCTTTTAAGAAACACTCATGTTGCCAACAAAACTGCCATTGAATTGCATCAACGAATTGCATCCCATCTGGCAAAGAATCAGAAGTATTTTCTGAAGCGGTCATTGCTACTGAATCGGGGATGCTCACAAGCCTCTCCAGTGGAAGGAAGGGAGCCATACCCTACGGTAACTATTCCAATGTACCATTCATAGAAGCTCCGTGGCAGATGCTGAGTGCAGAGGAGGGATCAAGTTTCTTAGAGATAGGCGACTTTTCACAAGTGTCCGCACGCTTGTTCGTCCTTGAAATCGAATTAACAAATTAACGACTGTTAGTCCTTGAATCGAAAAACGCTTTGAAGTTCAAATTACGACTCATTAAGTTTATTCTATTCAAGGATTTATGTTAGATAGATGTTTGAGGCAAGAATGACTTGGGTGATTCCCCGGTGACTGCCATCATAAAGATGGTCTCTCATTTGATTTTTAATTTATAATGAAATCGACTCATTTCGTAGAATATTGGACTGCAGACTTGCTGTGAGTTACGAAATCTGGCAGTTAAAGGCATTCACAGGCAGGCAAAAAAAAGTGTGTACATTAAGGTCGGGGCGTTTTCGACCCCTCTGTGAAACGAATGTGATTCACGAGAAACTCTTGATGCTCAGGGGCTTGACACCCGCCTAAATGCCAAGAAGTTCAAATCGATACCCATCATATGTTCATCGTTTATAGAGACGACATATTCAGAGCCATGTCTAGTTTTGACATCCCTGCCAAACTCTTAAGGTTGCACAGGACGATGATGGAGAACGCTCCCTGCTCTATAAAGTTCGGTAACGACCGCACCAAGACCTTTCATATCAAAAGAGGACTTAGAAAAGGTGACGCTCTGTGGTCTGACTTCTTTAAAATTGTGCTTGAAGCAATTGCTCGAAGCTCAAACGTCAACACCGGAGGCATACTTTTTCAAAAGTCGTAGCAACTGTTAGCATTTGCCGAGACGATATTGACATAATTAGCAGAATACAACGGGCTGTCACTGGTACGTTTGTTAGTATCGAAACGGAAGCTGTCAAAATGTCTTCAGCAGTAAATTAGAGAAAAATGTAGTTTATGCTGTCAACAAAAAGGGATTCACAACACCGACGAATTGAACAGACCGTCACAATCGTCAGCTATAATATGTAATAGATAAAGGCACTAACGGCCTTTGTCTACCTTGGCTTGGCTATATACTCTCACAACGACACCTAGGCGGGAACACAATGATTTTTTTTGATATCCGCTGTTTCTATGGGATTAGAAGACAATTGAGTAGTAAGACCCTAGCCCGAACAATGGCACTGAGGCAGAGACTATGCCAAAAGCGGATGATGATATCCTCGGTCTGTTGTAGAGAAAATTTCGGAAAATCTACGGTCGGAGGAGATTCAACGACGAACTATATGAGCTGTACAGTATGTCTGGTCGCTTAAGATGTCTGGAACATGTGGAGCGAATTGTCACCAATGATCCGGCACGCAGAGTCTTCGAATCAAACCCAGATGGAAAATGCAGTAGAGAAAGACTTCGCCATAGGTATTGCTCACAAGTTGAATGGATCCTCAACCTGGTTGAAGTGCACAACTGGAGGCAGCTAGCTAAGGACCGTGGAATCGGAAGAGGCTTGTTATTTCAGGGCCAGGTTCACCACGAACTGTAGCGTCACCTAAGCATGTCACCAATACTCCCGAATCTTTTGTAAGCCGTACCCTCAAACGTAGAAAACAACTTCAGCTATGAGATGTCACGTTGAGATAAGTGTGACTTACACATCTTAAGGTTCCATACCAGTATAATCTCAACGGAACCCTGTTCCACTACTATCGCTTTCTGTCCTCCTTCCACAACCCTTTGAAATAAGGTCGAGGCATGTGGACTTACGATGATAAATTTAATGCCTGTAGTTATCTTACCTGCCTCATCCAAAAAAGGGGAAAGAATGAACAGAGTTGCACATTAAAAACATTTCTTTATTAAGGAAAAAAAACATAAGCCCCAGCGGTGAACGTTTCTCATTCTCGTCATTTAGGAGACTGTCACGATTGTCCCCACCAGAAATGAAGTATTACAAAGATAGCCGACACACACACTGCTGATTGCCCCTAGTCCAACGAAGAATTTGAGTGCTTTTTTGACAGATATTCATGAATTTTTGACGGTTATTCACGAAATAACGTAAATGCCATCCTCTGATGGTCAATTGGTTTAAGAACACGTTATAAAAAACAGTTGTCAAAAATCTGTGTAAAAGTCGAGCGCCTCTGTAATACTTCATTTCTGGTTCCCACAATCTGCATCTCATCCGATTCATAATCGATTGTCATTGCTGGAGTGCCTCCTTTTTCTTGGCTTTGAATCTCCCATCCGACCTCCACTGGACTTATTACTTATTTAACAATCGTATGAACGTGACTATTCTCTTCTGGGACTATGACTGGGACTATCTTTTGGGGTTGATATGTCACAGATCCCTGGGCCTGGCATTTCGACGATGATGATGACTGATACGTTTTAAGTGATGCATGTTTTTAAAAAGCATGGTTCTTGTAAACGAAATTTGCTCAAAAGATATGTTTGACTCGTCAAAACATTTTCTTGAAAAAAAATACAAGAGTCGACTGACAGACTATAAGTTGTCACCACCTGTACTCGATAACGTTAATTCCAACGTGAGACAAGTCCACTTTCCCTCTAGTATCCGTACAGGAGTGCTTAAGGATCTCGATTGGAACAAGTCCGCCCGTATGGTACCCCCCAAATATTTCTGAAAACCTGTTCAGTTGCATTGTGCTTTTTAAAGAGATATAATGACAAATGTTCTACAAACAAAAACTATGGATAAATTATGTACGGATTTTGTGACGATGGTACTCATACTGCAGACGACTGGATGGGGCAGTTGGTAGAGTGCTTGCCCCTGTTTAGCGGGGTCTCCCGTTCAATTCAAAGTTAATACGCTTTTAACAGGTTTTCAAATCTAGTCCAGTCACCATTTGCTGTTGATCACTGAAGTCGATCAGTCGATATGTGGTAGTAGACTCTTAGTGTGGGTATCACAATGGACGCACATTTGCCGTTGGGATCATTTTAACTGCACTATCACTGCAGCGTTCAATCAGTGGTCAGGATACCACAATGGACCAAGTGTGCTGGTGAATGCACTACCAGTCCTCTTACCTAACGTAATCTAATCATACTGCATAATGAGTGTTTGTTTCTACTTTCGCACTCTTCGAGTATTAGTGTGCAATATGTAAACCACAAAATATTCGTACGCCGTATTACGACATTAAAGTAACGAGTATTCAGGTACAATGTAACGAATACGTACGGGTACTGAATTTATCGTTACTTTTACAGCCCTACTCACACAGCCTAAGAATGGCGACCATACCGACCCATATCACATATGTATGTCCCTTCTTTCTTAATGGCCGCTGGTTAATCATCAGATTAGGAATAGCGGTAGTTAATGACGACCGGCAGTACAGTTGCCGCGGCTCCGAAAAGTGGTACCAACCTTTGCAAAAATACACGCGGTAGTAAGAAAGTCACAGAACAGGCCGAAGGTACAGACGGAGAAAGGGAAACGAAGTCCCTATGCACGTTGGTCGTAAATGTCTATGAACTAAGGTCAGTGGAAAAGGTTGGGCTGGGAAAAGGAGGATGTCTGTTTGGGGTGAGGCTCACAGTAAAATTCTTAAGTCGCACTCGTATTTAAAGTAGTAGCTAGATGTTCAGATTTCCTTCTTTCAGAGAAACATTTATGGTACGGAACCTTTGGTATCCAAAGCCTTTGTTTTACAAACAATTTTATTTTCGAATGTCAATCTGCAAGTTATATCTGACTCAACGAACGTAAGTACCATCCTTTGGAATGTATTTGATTTCCCGGAGAATCTGATACAATGTTGGCGAAACCCTTCAAAAATGCACGATTCTTCATATTTTTCCTTTTCTCCTTTCCCGTCGTCGATGCAAGCGAATAACAAATTCCTCAGGACAAAGATAATCATAATTAATTACCGTGAATTCCGTTGTGGTATTTGTGCAATTCACTTCCCTCCTCAACCCCTGCCCTGTTTCACTGTTTGACTATCGCAAACATGAAAATTATTATCTTAGTCCTTTTTCGAAGCCATCCTGAATGCACATTAAATTGCGTTTAAATTTCCCGCAATTATTTCATGCCGATTCCGCTGACAGTGCTTAAAGGGACGGTTCATTTCGACGTCATTAATTAAACCACCACCATTCAGCACATCCGACGGTGGCAATGAATGCTCACGTTTTGAATATTTATCTGCCATAAATGGATTGTGATGTGGGAAAACAAGGACTCCGTCCATGTGCACATCGCATGCAGCATTGAATCTGACAGGTTGACGTTAATTCTATTTGAATAATGAGGTAAGCATTGATGTTGATTTTGACACAACTTCGTGTTAATTGGGAGCAATGCAAATTATGTGCTTGCAATTGCAGAGATCGTGTGGCTTTTGATAATTTTTTTACTTTCTTTTCTAGCGTTTACCTTTTATTAGTCAGTCACAGGAATCGGGAAAGATAAGGAGTCTTTTGATCTGGAGTACCGTCTTACGGTCCAACTATTGGGAGGTGCAGTAGAGAAGTTTAGAGTTCCAATCCCATTGAAAGCAAAGTTAATATGCTGTATCCGGTCTTCAAATCTGGTCCAGTCACCATTCGCCATTGATCACTGGAGTCGATTGGTGGTAGTATACTCTAAGTGTGGGTGTCGAAATGGACGCAGATGGTCTCTGTGGCTTCACTAGCGGCCCTCTTCCATCCATCAAGGAAAGAAAAACCTGCGGCATGGGAATCCATTGCAAATGCTTTAAATTCAAGGAATGGGTTCCATTAACCGTCATTACATGTCATGACCACAAAATATGAAAACTTGAACAAAAAGAGCGAGCACAATTGGAGATGAATTACAGGCTTAAATTTTACTACTCCATTGGATCAGCTATTTTTTCTGATGTGAAAAGTGTTTAAAGGAGTAGGAGTAATGCTTAAGACATCTTTTTCACGTAACACACAAACAATTATACGTCTTCTAAAGCCAACTCAGCAGTCGGCTTCATAAAGCGCTCATCCATTCGGCCAGTTACCCTGTACGTCTCCATGGTCAGTAGTAGTTAGTGTGCTGGTGAATACAATAGAAGCCCTCTACACTACCGTCATACCATCGACCATGCAACGAAATCATCATTTGTCAACTGAAGTAATGGAGGAGCTTAGGTTAGGTTAGGTTAGGTAGGGGGCTGCTAGTGCATTCATCAGCATACTTAGACCTTATTGGTCCATTGTGATACCCCTAGTCAGACTACTACCACTGACTGACTACTTCAGTGATAGTGCCGTTAATTTGCTCCCAACGGTAAATGGTGACTGGAACAGATTTGAAAACCATGTCAAATCGTATTAACTTTGCTTTCACTGGGATTCGAACCGGGACCCCGCTAACCAGGGGCAGGCACTCTACCAACTGCGCCATCCAGTCGTCAATGGTCACGGTCGTCACGGTAGTTCGTTTGCCAAATAATACCAAATAGCAAGAAATCGAGAGCCACTTGTAATAGATTACTCATGAATTTCTTATTTTGGTGCTTCTTTTTTGGGATGAAATTATTCAGAAAAGGGGTCAGCCGGCTCTGTGAACATGAAACATTTAATTAAAATAAAATGAAACCAGCGTGCGAATACCCATCGCAACGAGGAAAAAAATGATCGCTGTTTAACTGATTATTGAGGTGCTACATTTCATCAACCTTCTTTTCATCCCAGCCAACGCACAGTGGGGAGCAAAACACCCCAAAAAGTGGAAAAATAAAAAAATTAAATGAATGAAATTGTTGTGTTTTTCAGGTTGTACGTTAGACAACATATCATCCAACAACATTTTCGATTTGACACGATAGTGCCTGCTTTTGAAAATTTGAAAAGTTGACATATTTACATCATGGTACTACCCTCTCTTACTTCCGAAAAAGTTGAACGTTCGCTAAGTGTTGATGAACATATTGTTGCTAAATACGGACTGTGAACGTCGCATTAGTGTCAGTAAAACTGTCTCAAGCCATTGTTATGTCACTTTTGACATTTTTGTTTTTCTTATAACATTTTTTTTTTAGTACAGAGGCCTAAAGCACCACGATTAATTTTTTTTCTTGTAAGTGGATAATCAATAAATTGTTAAGAAATCCGAGAACTTTTTGTGGTCTTTAATCGCCGAAAGTGAACCGATATTTTCTTCCCTTAAATTCCCTTAATTCTTCCGTACTGTGTGTTCTCTCGACATTGAGCCGGTGGTAAGATACGTTCCTACACGATTTAATTTTGCATTGGGAAAATATAGAAGAAGGAAGTATATCCACTGAGTAAAGCCTTGCCTTCTCATGGATTATGACTCATTGAGTGGGCTCATTGAGTTGACTTCTGGTACCACAGCATGTCAGGTCAAAAACCCATCAAAGAAACACCCGGTTTCAGCCTGACAATGCAGGGTCCCTCTTGTCGGAGCGTTGTAGAGATCGTGCATGAATCCCAAATCGCAACGATGGCTGGAGGTTAATACTAACTCATCATCTAGTTTGAGACGACTATATTATCATGGTTGTGTGATACTCTGATTAGATAGCTATTGCGACGTCGCTGTCGAGAGTAGCAAGACGTTATCTTCGCACTTACCCGAGTGAGACTTATTATCCAATAATTCATGAACGTAATTGGTACCTCAACTAAACCGAAAATCGGTTAGCCGTCTCTGGTTCCCATGGATTTAGTGAGATAAGTCTTAGCTCCTTAGTCTAAGTTTTCCGAAGCCCATTGTCTTCGTCCGATGATGTCATTGTTCTCGACACATTTGTAAAGACTTGTGGGAGTTCTTGCATCTAGTGTTGGCAGCAGTGTTACGCACGATGGTCTCGAAATGATTGAACAAAGTTGTGCGTCGCTTTATGTTAATCCTTTTCGATATTTTGAGATGTTGATTAAAATAAATAAACCCACATTTTTTGGTTTGGTATATTTCCGTGTGTGGCTCCCTAGGCCTCAAAATGACACTTTTTGGTTATAGTGGTCGCACTGTGCAAATATTTTTCCCTGAACAAAAAAAAACTATCAGTGCATCGAATGATCGATCTATCATTTGCATGCTCTCCCACTCTTAGGTGAGCATTTGAATTCACAGTATTATTCCATATTTATGAATTGCATCGAATCGAAATCTTTCGGGTTGTAGTTAATTATTATAATTAACAGCAAACCATGTATGTATATGTATTTAGTTGCTTTAGTTAAACATGGAAGTGTATTTCGGAAACTAACATTTTGTAAGTCTTTTCTAAAACGCAAAGCTTAAAGTAGGTTTCTACATCGAGATATTTTCATTTCCATATAGCTGACCTTATTGGCTAATAGATTCAAAAGAGGTCGACTGCACAAATGTGCACCTTTTTTGACTCCTTAAAAAAATAAACTTATAAATAACCTTTGTATAGTATAAATAAAAATAACGTATAATATACATAGGCTGTGATCGCACGATAAGCCGGTTGGCAGAGATTGTTCAGGAGAGCAAGGATAATAAAAACAGTCGGTCGGGTCGGGTAAAGAACAGCGATCAGAGCGCAATTAAATTTTCTTTTTTGTCTTTTGTAATTTCGTTTTCGGTCACCGTGGCGTAGTGGGTAAGTGCGTCGACTCTTACGTAGAGGGTGCCAGGTTCGATACCCGAATTTACCACCTATCATACTTCACGGCTCCACCCCTTTCGAGTCACTGACAATGCTCAAAGCGTATTCTTGTCTAGAAAAAGCTTGTCAAATTAAACTGTAGGTCCCTTCCACTCGTGAAAGAACAATAGCACGTACAAAACGATTGGTTGCTGAAAAGCTAGGCCCAGGTCCCTCTCGGACTGTCGCGCCACCCATATTATTATTATTAATTTCGTTTTATTCTTATTTTCTTTTGTGTTTTTGTATCCTTTTATATTTTGTGTGTTAGCCATTTCAATTTATTATTACTTTATCAATGAATTAGAAATACCTTGTTTTTCTTATTCAAATACAGTGGGCTCTCCCTAAGTCGAACTCTCCTTAAGTCGAAACTCTCCATTACTCGAACTTTTTCGCCATATTTTACATACATTTCCCTCAACTTTCCATACAAAAACCTCTCTCTAAGTCAAACTCTCTCCAACTCGAACAAATTTTGGTATCCCGTGACAATTCGACTAAGGGGGAGTCCACTGTATAAATACATTTTTGGAGTATTTATTTTTATATAAGAGCTATTAATTCTTAAGGAGAGATAGAAAAGAGAATTCTTTTTGAACAGATATAACTGACTTCTAACGAACAAAATAAGTTGTCTTTATTCAAACGAATTATTTCCATTTTTATATGTTTTGCCCCACTGTGCATCGTAAGTGGATAGAAATTTAAAATCCTCGTATTTCGCAGCAATCTCATGCTAAGACATCTCCCTTCGTCATTCATCAACTTCAATCATCATCAGAGTAATCCCGCGCAAACGAACCTTATCATCATTCCTTAACGAGTCGGATTCATTGCACGACACTCGAAGGCACCCACTTGAAATGCAGTCTTAAGTCAAGTTTACGCTGATTATTCAAGCAATTAGAGGCTAATGCCAGTTTGACGCTTCTGCGATGAATCAAAGCAAAACAAATCACTTTCAAATGAGTCACTTCAGGCAACAGGATGCGAGTGTCTTATGTTTCACCGTCAACAACGCCTGTAATTTACTCTCCTGGAAAGAAAACAATCAAGAGCCACTCGGGTTCACAATTAAAATGCGAACACAATTAAACCCACAGACAACGGGAAGATGATTGATGATTACTTCAGGACGAGGTCCTAAAGTACAACGTCTTCATTCTGTCGCTGACTGTTATTAATAAGTGCTGTGGGGCTATTAAATTCGAGGTACTGCTCGTGGTTGCTGATAGTAAAGTACAGAGATACTTCCGAGAGAAAGGAAACTGTCTCGTGATGTGACTAGAATTCCTGGTCCATGAAGTTTGAACAAAGGTTCGACCCTTGGATGATATCATTGTTTTCCGACAAGTGAAATTGAGGTTTTTTCCCAACGGGTAATACTGGGACAGCCACCAGCCACCAGACACCAGACACCAGCCACCAGCCACCAGCCACCAGCCACGAGCTTCCAGCCAGAAGCCGTCAGCCACCAGTCACCAGCCTGAAGCCGTCAGCCCCCAGCCACCAGCCACCAGCCACCAGCCACCAGCCACCAGCCACCAGCCACCAGCCACCAGCCACCAGCCACCAGCCACCAGCCACCAGCCACCAGCCACTAGCCACCAGCCACCGGCCACCAGTCACCAGCCAGAAGCCGTCAGCCACCAGCCAGAAAGCATGAGCCACCAGTGCTCTGTTTGGCTACACATTTCAAAATGAATTGAATGAGAAACCAACATCTGTTCAGAATGGAGAGTCTCATTGAATGAAATCCCGAAAATTTAATTATCATAACTTTTGAACTCACCACTTGTCACTTGCCTTTAACGTGTCCATAGACAATCAATGAGCAGCAGGACAGTGTGCCTTAACACCCCCTCTCGCAGGACGAACCGCTCACAGGACATGACGCCACAGCAGTTGACATTGCATGTCACAGATTAATAAACATCGCCAACGTGAAGTGGTCAATAATCCGGCGCCGGCTGATGGGCATGCTGTCTGCAGGGGGAATCTGGGTCACAACCGAATCAATTGTGTTTGCAATGTCTGTCTGCGGACCCGAAGATTGAAGTTTAATGACCCGCGCACCAGACAACTGGCATTGTTTCGCTCCTGGGGCACGACTCTGAAATGAATGACTGCACGAGTTGTATCGCTCTGCCGACACGTACAGTGTACACGCGAAACGTGCTGAAAATTGAGAGAAATGAATTTTCAGGCGACAACAGGGCCAAGGACAACATGCTGTGAATAATTTAAATCGCTTAAAGGAAAGTCTTAGTGCTTCAGACTCTGAGAGGGACCAATTCGCGTGCGGCGACACAGGAAGCTGTTGGCCTCCATGTGCACACGTGGCGATGCTAATCAATTCTGCAGCCATTCATTTTCTTTTCGATCAATCGGAGAGCAGCCCAACTCTACGCGATACGTCATCCCAATTTCTGAGAAACGATGCTGCTCCCAGTGGCAGTTCATTTCCCTTTGATGCCGTAGAATGACCTCTTCTGGCTCTGACATTCTTTTAAGTGAGCGAAAAATGAGTGAATACGTACAAGTTCGAGATGATTTTAAAAGGCTTTCCTGCTTGAATGTGAAAGGAGTTCAAAACGATTCAGAAAAGCAATCTATGGTCCTTAAGCAACCGTATGTCTACCACTCTGCCATGGCTCAAGTGCCTTTGTGGCAATCTAAATCGAAAACAAATAAATCCACTGTTTCACCTTGGCGAAGTTGAGAAACTTTTCACTTGGAGTGCAAAAGTTTCTGCTTGCGGAACTTGGGACAAACAACCCCCGAGCACTGGCACCAAACCATTCAAAATGTCGACTGAGACTATGAGTTTTAAAGTGTTTCACTTTCTGTTGCCCGACCACAAGTTACCTTCTACTTTTCAGCTTGTGTTCATTCGTTGACACGCCGAAGTGTTGATTCCGAGAATGTCTTTCAAAGTGTTTAGTCAATGCTGATGTACTTGGGTGACTTGCGGAATGGATTGAGTTACTTAGAGAATGTGGCATGACACAATACTGACCTACTTTCTGTTCATCACGCATGAAGCTGGCAACCGATTGATTTCTGCTCGAGTTAAATTTGCATGGCTTAGTTTACAACCATGTAGAGTGGGTCGGGACAATTGTGCTCACTTTCTGCTTTGAAATATGATTGCAAGTGAAATCTAGAAGACGATTATAACAACAAGCTTTATTAAATTCTAAAACTTTATGTTTGGCTACTTATCTTACTTTTTGCGAGCATAACTTTTCTTAGTTTCTGAGAAATGGTCAAGGGGCTCTGCATCCATGCCTCTCCGCTGCAGAGCAAGGCTGGGATGATTAAAGTCTTGGACATATTCTTATATTTAGAGACTAAGGAGAGGGCTCTGTTACTCACTTGACTTCAGAGCCCAAAAAAACAGCGATTAGCAAGAATTTTTCTGCATTTGATCTCGGTATTGATATTGATTGTATTATTTACCATGGAGCCAAGGTAATGAAGTTATTCACTACCTCGAAGTTATAGCTGCCTACAGTGATGTTCTTGATCACTGACGACAGCATATAAATAGTTTTACAATGAGGACCTGACAGAATTGAATTTAATTTGTGAACGGACTCTTTCACTACTCATCAAACTGTCACTGTCAATTTATTCATGGTATAAATCATGGTAAAGTACACGAACGAGCAAAGTCTGCAAATTATAAAAAATTTCTACCGAAATTCCGAGTCGATGACCCCCACTTTAAGAGGTTCAATATTCGACGAAGCTCATTTTTGACTCAATGGGTTCGTCAACAAGCAAAATATGCTTTATTCTGCTTCTTATTCTGGTGGCGCTACAGTCCGGGGTGGACCTGGGCCTCAACCAGAAAGCCTCTCCAGCCGGCACGATCTTTAGCCAGCTGTTTCCAACTGCGCACACCAAGTTGGTTGAGGTCCTTTTCCACCTGGGTGCGCCATCGGTTGCGTGGGCGTCCTTTATTGCGTTGTCCTACTGGTTCGGAGTCGAAGACTCTTCGGGCTGGAGCAGTGTTATCCATGCGTTCTGCATGGCCCAGCCATCTTAGGCGTTTTTTGACATTTAAGGTCTCGTTGAGTTCGTTACCGACCTTGATGAAGCAGCGAGAGTTCTTCATCGTCATCCTGCACAACCTGACGAGTTTGGCAGGAATGTCAAAACTAGACATGGCGTTGTATAGCTCGTCCCTATGCACGCTGTCATACGCGGCCTTGAAATCGACGAATAGGTGGTGGGTGTCGATCTGCATTTCTTGGGTGTTTTCCAGGATCTGCCGTAGTGTGAAGATTTGGTCGATGGTGGACTTCCCCGGCCTGAAACCGC
The DNA here is from genome assembly GCA_964034865.1 of Eristalis intricaria. Lineage (NCBI taxonomy): Eukaryota > Metazoa > Arthropoda > Insecta > Diptera > Syrphidae > Eristalis > Eristalis intricaria. The sequence continues at coordinate 87,068,149 of OZ035875.1, read as the reverse complement.
ACTGATAAGGACCTATCAGGTTGTTGACGAATGGTTTCAGGCGCTCACAGCCCGTCTGCACCAGCAGCTTTATTCGACTTTAGTCTCGATATCGCTATCTTGACTTCGTCTAGGTCGGGGGGACGGAATTCTCGTCGATCATCGTCAATTGCGTTGAGTGGAACATTCTGCCTGACAGCGGTATTGGAGTCTTTCTCGCCGTTTAACAGTCTACAGAAATGATCCTTCCAGATTCTCAGTAGCGACTACGAATCTACTACGAGTTGTCCCTCTGCGTCACAACAGGCTTCTGTCCGAATTTTGTATCCATTGGATAGTTGTTTTACCCGTTGATAGAACTTTCGGACGTCATTTCAGCGGTAACACCTCTCCATGTCCTCGATCGTGCGTTTCTCATGCTCTTTCTTTTTCTTTTTGAGAAGCTGATGCTCTTCCCTTTTTTTAAGTTCGTAGAGCTCAAGAACCGCTCTCGTCCTTCTGTCCAGCGTCGCCTTGTATGCTGCTTGCTTCGCTGAATGTGCCTGCCTGCACTCGTTGTCAAACCAGGGGTTTTTTTGGGGTGGCGTTTTAAAACCCAGCACATCAGATGCAGCTTCTCTGATGGCTTTTTGATAACGGTTCCATTGTTGGTCGATTGTTTCGCCTGGCAGGGTTGGACTCTCTGAGAGCTTTTGGGAGACTCGATCGGCAAGGTTGCTAGCGGTCAATTGTGATTGTAGCTTTCCGACGTCAAACTGTTTTGGTCTTACTCTACTCCGTTGTCCTATCGATATCCGTGTTCTTACCTTGGCTACAACAAAGAAATTATCCGAGTCTATGTTGGCTCCTCGCAATGTTCGGACATCGAGAATGCTGGAGGAGTGTGTGACGTCGATCGCAATGTGATCAATCTGGTTGACGGTTGATTGATCAGGAGACCGCCAGGTCCCTTTGTGGATGTTGAGGTGAGGGAACAGCGTGCTGGCTACAAAGAGGTTTCGCCCCGTTACGAAGTCCAAAAGCCTGAGTCCGTTCTCGGGCGTGTTGTCGCGTAGGCTGTGCTTCCCGATGACTCTAGCAAAGATGTCTTCCTTGCCCAGCTTTGCGTTGAAATCTCCTAGAACGATCTTGGTGTCGTATCTTTGTCATTGATCGTATGTTCTTTCTAGGAGATCGTAAAAGTCTTCTTTGCTGTCGTCATCTTTATCCTCCGTTGGGGCGTGGGCGGATATCAGGCTGATGTTGCCGAATGTAGCCTCGATGCGGATTGTTATGAGGCGCTAACTTATGTATTTAAAACTTAAGACTTCTTGCCTAAGTCTGCCTCGAACAACAAACCCGCATCCGAATAAGCGCTGCCTTCGCTCTTTGTAGCAATCGCCGAAGTAAATATCGCAGTTTTTCATCCTCTTTTTGCCCGGCCTATCCCACCGCACCTCCTGAATGGCGGTGATATCTGCCTTATAAGCTTCGAGGTCTTCCGCAAGTTCATCGGCTGCACGTGGTCTGTTCAGGGACCTAACAGAACCGAAAATCGCTGTACTTATTTCGTTGTCCAGGGTCGTCCGTATCCGAGGCTTCTCGTCGTTTCTGAACTAGTAATTTTTTACAAAGTGGGGAAGTTAACCCAACGCGCAACCCCGAACCTGGAGAACCGGGTCCTGGTTTAAGCCCCTGGACAAGGGGGCCGCTGCATACATTAGTTCACCTCTAAGCGGTTGCTTTAAAGGCTATACAGAGGGCGCCGCGAGGAGGCTGTATGTCAACTTGACCTGTGCATTCAACAGGGATCGTTGCTGACATCTCGCCAAGTTGAGAGCAGTCAACAACTTTGCCCTGGATGCACAGGCCCATGGGCTCCAAAAAAAATGTGCGTTATTGGTCTTGTGAAAATCCACATATGCTTCATGAATCACCACTTCATCCACAAAAAATAACTGTTTGGTGGGCCTTGCATGAACTATCGTCAAGTTACTGAAGTCAGCGTTATCGTGCCACGATTACCGATTACACGTTATAATCGATTTATTGAAGTGTAAGTATGGTGAGCGTGCTATCTCAACAAATGGCCACTCGATTGGCCGCCTCGTTCGTGCGATTTAACACCGCTTGCCTATTTTTGTTGGGGCTACGATAAGTCATTCGTTTATGCCAACAAGCTAACGACGTTGGAACAAGTCAGAGCCAACATTGAATGCGAAATAGTGGCCGTTTCGGCCGAGTCGTTGAGAATTACGTGCAACGAATCGATCGCTGCAAACATGCTCGCGTTGGTCATGTCAACGAAGTCGAGTTGCATTCATAAATGTTTTGATTGTACTTCAAGCCGAAAATAAAGTTTTTGAAATATCTTAAGTGGTTTGCGTTTTATTGGAAAACAAAGTTGTCAAGTCCTCATTGAAAAAGCCCTTACTTCGTTCGCCTCTTTCACCACTAAACACTAATCGCGACGATGTCGTCCGCGTATGCCAGCAGTTGTACGTGTATGTGTACACGTCACAATATTAAAACTTTAAATTAACCCCGGCCTGAAATCGTACTGATATGGACCTACCAGGTTATTCACGAATGATCTTTTCACACAAAACGGCAGAGACTTTGTAAGCGATGTTTAGACAAAGTATACCTCGGTGGTAAGCAGAATTAAACCAGTTTCATTTTGTGTGGATTGGGGGCAGTCTGAAAATGTATAAGAAATGAGAGTGACATACATCCACGTAACGACAACAATTGATTTGAATTTGTCGGCTACAGGTGACTAGGTGAATAAGTCCACCAACACTTGTGCCCTAGTAAAAAGCGGATGTAAGAGACATTCGTCGAGGTCACTAAGTTTGACTTTAATTTGAATATTGTGACAGTGACAGACAATCAGTGAAAAAAAAAGAATAATCCAAGCCAGATCAACCATAAGTTCTAATTTCATTTTTATTCATTCCAATTTAAACTATAATTTTATACGATGATCATTACAAAAATGCATAAATATTACAATTACTACATAAATAGGAGAGCGAAGTTTATATATATTCTATAGTACTAATTTGAAGAGTAACTGTTTATAAGTAAGTAAGTAATACTTACTTATCAGGCCAACGACCCTTTGAGGGTCAGAGCCTGAGCGAAAGCTGCCTTCCATCGTTGACGGTCATGGGCACGCTGCTTCCAGTCATCAACACTAAGCTGTCTTGCGTCCGTCATGAAATGGTCTTTATACCGGGGATTTAGTCTTCTTCTCCTCCTCGAAACAGAAGACTCGGATTCGAAGACTCTCTTAGCTGGAGCGTTGACTTACATGCGCTCGATGTGACCGAGCAAATGCAGTTGACGGATTCTTGCCGTCCGGATTACATCCACAGCTCATAGAGTTCGTGGTTATTTCTTTTTCTCCATTCACCTTCCTCGTAGAAGGTACCATATATTGTACCTAAAAGTAACTAATTCGACTGCATAATACTGACAAATAAGAGTAGTTTGATTTCAATGCGCACATCGAAAGATATTGAATATTGAAAAGCCAATCCCTTACTTTCTTACAAATGTCTGAAAATTATTAGTTTGTCTTATTACTGAAGGTAATTTATTAAAACATCCAAGAGCAGAAACACTAAAAAAGGGATCAAAATTTGGTTTTATATGCGACAGGAAAATTTACCTTGGCTTTATTATTAACACGTGAAATGTAATAATAAGACTGCCTATTCAGATTGTTACCACTGTGAATGAAGGACTCTCTTAGATATTTAAAATTGTAAAGATGGCTTAGAGGACGTCTTTGAAAAGCGGCCAGCAATGACTTAAGCGATTTTTACAGCACAGCACACCCTTAGCTCATCATTATATACCACTCAGTCTGGCGTACCTCAAGGTTCGGTATTGGCTCCCATTTTATTTAATATTTTCATGTCCGATATACGAGTACCTAATGGTAAAAGTTTCCTAGGTTTGTTCGCTGATGACACAGCCCTGTTCTCATCCAATGTCTTAGCACAGGACACGCTAACTTCTCTTCAAAATGTACTCGAGGCGCTTCAGTTATTCTGTTTCAGATGGAAAATCAAAGCGAATGCAGATAAATCTCAGGCTATGTGATTTACTCGACGCAGAAAACAGTAATTCCTACCTCAAACAAACCTACAATTGAACTCGACCAGCATCGAGTGGTCTGAAGGCTGTAAGTGTTCAAGAGTTAATAATATAATATGGGTGCCGCTACAGCCCGTAGATGGCCAGGGAAAAGCTTCGCAGCAACCACTCTTGTGCGTGCTATTGGTCTCTCACGCGTGGAAGGAACCTACAATTTAATGCCAACTCCGAACGGCGTAGTTGAGAAGCTTCTTCTAGACAGGATATACTCTTTGAGCATTGTCAGTGACTCGAAAGAGATGGAGCCGTGAAATATGAAAGGTGGTAAATTCGGGTATCGAACCTGGCACCCTCTGCGTAGGAGTCGACGCTCTAACCCACTACGCCATGGCGACCGACGTCATTTAAGAGTTACTTTCGATAAAAAAAAACTCACATTTGAAATACATACGGTTCAGAAAGCAAACCTAATCATTTCAACCCTATATCCCTTTATCAATCGGGAATCAAAACTTAGCATTGATAAAAAACAACTAATTTTCAAAACGATTTTTCAACCAGTCTGTGCCAAGTCTCACATTAAAAAACTGCAAATATGTCAAAGCAAGGTGCTAGAGCTAATGTTGAATCTGCCGTGGCATTTCTCTAATGTTGAGGCTCCATGAAAAAGCAAATGAAAATATCAGGTCATATCTCATTGATAAATTACACCAGAATTTTTTAAGCAATTGCTCTCATTCTGAGAGTGAGCTTATTCGTAACATTTTAAATTAATGAAAAATCAATCATATCTTAAAGCTATAATATTATACGTAGTTATATCGTTCTTGCATGTTGCATAGTTGTGCCTAGCTGCAATTTAGCTATAAGAGTCACACTTAACACTTCTTTTATTGTGGCATAAAATCTACAATACATACAATTTTAAAATTTTGAATTACAGAGTAAGAGTCATTAGTTGTAAGAGTCATAATGGGGGGTTAGGTTTTTGATTGTTGTGTGTTTTTCCTTTACTTTTCCTATTAATGTATTAAATTTTTCTTATTATCTTATTTTCTTAATACTTTAAGCTATCTTAGTTGTAAGGTACTTTTATTCTGTATCTAGTACAAATCGAACTACAAATAAATTGAACTTTGAACTTGAAGCACAGCCTTAGCTTAGGTGTATCTACATACACGCTGCCAACGGAATTTAAAGAATCCATTATGATTTCAATATGTCATATGCCATTGCTGAAATTAGTAAACTTTTGTGATTTATAAAAATGAAAAATAGCAGAGGCCCAAAGCCAGAGCCCTGGGGGACACCATTCTTAATGGTAAGAGACTTCTAAAACCCATTTAATTTCTTTCTTCACTTCCTATCTTTGAGAATAAATGAAACTATTCAAGAATAACTCCTCTAAAACCTCATGTTTAGGTTTATTTGAAAGCAATCATTGATCAAATCGAAAGCCTTAGGCATATAAATGAGAAGAGCCATGGTAGGCTTAAAACCCTCATACAACTTAGAACTCAACATTTTAATCGCATCTTCGGCGTATGTCTTTGATCTAAGCAAAACTGAGTGTTTCAGAAAAGTTGTTCACATTTTAAAACTGTTCTTATTGTTTTTGAAGCGTCGCTGCTTATAGTCCTACTCTTTCAAGCTTGGGAGAGTTAAATAATCCTGCTCACAATTTTTTCCCAAATCCCCTGAAGGCCACAGACCTGTTTGCATTCCTTCAAAAAATTTTACTTCAAAATTCGATTCATTTCCACAATTTTGGTGTACCACCTTAAAGCAACAGCTTAAACAGATTTATCTTCATCGTTAAGCCTTCTCTTCAACGATCAAAGGGCGCCATTTTTCACAATTAACATCGTACTCAGAGCACTTTAGTTAACATTCAATATTGATTTCGACTTAATTCTCAGAAAATGATTCCCTGGCAGTGGAATGGGCAGTTGCACAACTGAAGTTACAGGGAAACGAGGCTTTCAGGCAAAATATAATGAGATTTCGCCGATTGATTTAATGAAATGTCAATTGAAAGTTTACTCTGTCCATGGACGGGAAGCATTTATCATACAATGGTACGATGCGACGAGGTTGAGCCTTCGTGCGATGGTCTTCAAGCGAGGACACAAGTTAACAAGAACATACGAAATAATGGAACGTGAACACGGGATGGTCGTGGACGGAGTCGCGTGTTTCAGACTGTTGATTTGGAGTACTAAGGAAACAAGGTAATGTAAGTAGTTGCACCAAGATACATGCGAAGTGGCCCCAATGGTTTGTCAATAAAGCTTGTCAGCCATAGGTGACTGTAGGCAGATTGGCTTCTGGGTGGCGCAAATGGCGCAAATTAATCATCCTATCTATCAATAGATGTTATAATTCTTGTTATTGGCGACTTATGTCAATCATATTCGATGGACTGCGGTATAGAAACAGACAACCATTGGAGCGCTGTACTCCGCAAGAGCATGGAATTATTGTGCCGTTTTTTGTATCCAATAATCGGTCGGTGGTAGCGTAAATTACTGCGAGTAAGTTACCCATCTAGTTACGAGTAACTAATTATAATTGTTACGTCAAATTTTTCATGTAACTAATGTAACTTATGTAACTATTATAATTGTTGGCTCAATATTTAATTGATAAACAAAATAACATTCATGCGTCAAATATGTTTTTATTTTATAAAAAACCTTAACAATAGATAGAACATAACGAAAAAAGAATTTATGTAACTTGTAGGTCCCTTCCACTCGTGAGAAAACAATAGCATGCAACAACAAGGGTGGTTGCTGAGAAGCTAGGCTCAGGTCCACCTCGGACTGTCGCGCAACCCATAGTTAAACAACAATCACACAACAATATAAAAAAAATTGAATTCACAACATAAGATCACAGTTAAGAATCACTGTGATTTGAAAATCGAAATCACTGTTACATTTACCTGTGAATGCAAAATCACAACTTAGCCCAACTCAGCCTCCAATTATATTCTGTTGTGAATATTTTTGAGAAGAACTTTACAAATTTAGGATTAGTTACATTTATTACATTGGTTATAGTATTTACGTTAGTTATAATAATAATATAATAATATGGGTGGAGTTACAGTCCGAGGCTGACCTGTGCCTAACTTCTCAGCAACCACTCGTGTTGTGCGTACTTGTTCTTTCACGAGTGGAAGACCTACAGTTTAATGCCGACTCCGAACGGCGAAGTTGAGGAAGCTTCTTCTAGACAGGAATACTCTTTGAGCATTGTCATTGACTCGAAAGGGGTGGGGCCGTGAAATATGAAAGGTGGTAAATTCGGGTATCGAACCTGACACCCTCTGCATAGGAGTCGACGCACTTACCCACTACGCCACGGCGACCCACAGTTACGTTAGTTACGAGTAACTAATTACAATTTTCAAAACTCCCGTTTCTTACCAACTCTGCACAGGAGGCTATGCAGGGCGTGGCCACCACAGGGCTGGTCGGAAAAGTCATGGAAATTGCTAAGAACGGGTACAAATGTGCATGAACACATGTCCACCTGTTGTTAAGGTCCAAAAACCGGTTTCCGTCACTCAAAATCATTTTTCTTTATTTTGTAAGAAAGTATCTAATTCAAAAAACAAAATGGGGTGAATAATTTTGCACTTTCTTGGTTTAATCATGATGCTCTTCATTTGCGCAACTTTCGTTGACAGAAACCTTAATTTTCCCTTTGCAATTGAAACACCTGAAACGCTTACAACACAAATAACATGCATGGTGTGAAACTCGGATGGACATTCATTTGGATGTGTAACTGCTTCAGTGCTCTCTGCATTGTTATCCCCAAACGAGATATGTTCGACTATGACACGATTATTATTATGATGTTCAAGTATAAAATAATGTCGTGTGATTAGAAGGTACGTCCGCTGTAGTAGTAGATCATATAACTCAGACTATAGCAACACAGATTCAATCGTGTTCTCACCTGAACTACAAAACCGCCTTGTTCCCAACCACGAATTTAGTCCTAGAAAGCTTCGAACAGTATGATATTCTGTCCCTCACTTTGAGCCAATTCCAGCATGATTCATATCAACATTTCCATTAAATCCCATTCTTCCTCCATATTCAGAACGAATCAGGTTACACCGCATATTATCGTAAGCCAATCACGCTCAGGCATCCTGCATCGGATTCCCGTTCACCCGAAATCGTGTAAGATGAGACAAATTGGTTAATAATGTGTGCCTCCCATCTAACCCCTGACATGAGCAAAGATCACAGATACCGAGCGACGCACGGACAGTCAATCGATAACTGGATTCAGATACCATGCCACTTTCACCGATATCTGTGACGAAGTGATAATGTCGAATTATTTACTGCTAATTGAGCAGATGGGGCTGACCGTCCGAGGGTTTATTTGCATTACGGCGATAGCGGCGGCCTAAACATGGTGAAAGCTTGTCCACCGAGAGGATTGAAACAATGAATGGGTGGTTGGAGGGATGTGACACGTGTGCATCAATAAATCGATTGTGTCATGTCACATGATGGAGATTTGAATATTCAAATGCAATTCGAGTGTGAGCATAGATACGGGAGTGGATGGAGATGATTCATTTCAGATGATTTGACATTAGTGATTGATGGGATGGCAAGTAATTTAGAGAAGATGTGGCGCCAGCTCTCGAATTTATCTCGAGTGGAAATCAAGGCTCTTCCGATGACTAAGCGCATGCACGTCGTCGTCAGAATGGCGGGTGGTCTGTCTTTAATATAAGTTTCCGAATACATAGCTCAATGCATTGTGAAACTGTCAACGCTGTCATCAATATGCGATTAGAAAGATTTTAGTGAAAAATTATCTATGAATTATGTTCGGCACTAAATCATTGACCTAATTTGAGTTTCTATGTTGTTATAGGACAAAGTGAGTTCCTTAACTTCGCTCTCCCACATGTCAGGCATAGTAGTGGTGGATCAGCAGTTAAGTGCAGTGAAACCTGCGAAAGTTAGAACTTAGAGAGGTGGCCAACTTATAAGGTTGTCCGTTTTTTTTATTCCACGAAAGTCAGGGAAGCACTGAAGTAATTCACAGACTGCAGACATAAAGTCACTTTCCACACTGCGGCTTCTCAAAGGAACATCTGTTCATCGTGAGATGATGGTCGTAAAATCTTAATTTTTTTTACAAATTTTCTAAGAAATTGAATCAGACAATTGGATTGAAGGTTAAAATTGTTTGATAAAGTACACAGTTCGTTGAGCTTTTAAATCAAATAAATGTTGACATTGAAAGGAAATGATTCACTCCACACTTCGTAAGAAATTGGTGCCACGAAGATTACCTAGTCGTCGTCGGCAGTACATAAGCCTTCCGGAGTCATATTTTGAACTTGCGGCGATGTGTTTGGCAGAGTTTGAATGATGTGGGATGTCGTGGCAATTAAGTACTTCAGACCAGCTTACAAAAATCACTGACAAGACTTTAAATAACTGTCTGAGACGGTGATGCAATTCCGGAAGGGGTCGCAAGTGATGCTGAGTACCCTGAAAGTCTATGCAATTTCCTTTCTGCTTCTGACAAGAACTTGGCAAAAATATCAGAATATCAATTTGGAATCGGATAAGTGTAATATCAGTCACATATCAACAGATAATGAAAGTAAAGTGAGGCACTTTAAGTCTTCTAACATGTTCGGCTATAAGGCTACCAGTCAAAAGTTGGTATCTAACTTGACCGGAGTACTCTGGAAGTGCTGTAAGCTGCCAATGTGTGTTCATGTGTTGGGCTGCATGCTGCTTAATCTACTACTATAAAGCGCTTTGTATGTAAGTATGTCACAGCTATACCGAATGTGGTCGAAGAGAAAACTCTGAAAATAATGTGGTTCGTTGGCGGAGCGGGTTAATGCGTTGCTAGTGATTCTGCAGCTTGTGACTCCGAATGCGGCTGGAAGCAATTTATTTTTTCTTTTTTATACGCAATAAAACTTTTTTTTGCTTTGTTTTGTATGAATAAACATTTCATATTCTGTTTTCTTATTGTCCACTCTTACAGTGCAAGTTTAAGCTCCACATTTAGCTCAGCGTGAGTTTCTTCCCTTGAACTGTGTTAAGCGCGAGTGTACTCCCGATTGAAACTCATTTCAGCAACACAGCTGCATTATTATTGTTCCTCTGTGTTAAGAGCGAAAGCATCTTGTTGTCAATATAATTAATGTTCGATATTGGAACTCACCCTTTCCTCATTTTCCTTCCAGTTAGTTCTTTATTTTCGACATTTGATGAAAAATTATGTGTCCCTTATTATGCATAGTGACTGGGATCGGGAATTTTTTAATTCCATATTTTTATTATTTCTTCCACTGTTCGGACTCAGGGATAGATTGTCTGAATTGATTTTGTTATTTGGTTTTCTTTTTTTGCTATATACCTCCGTTTCGCGATAATACCACGAGGGCGCTAAAAAGCTTCCAAAGGCCACACTCAAAATCATTATAAAACTCCAAAGCACTACTAATACATCAATTATCCAATAAGAATTGCACCAATAGCAACAAGCACACGAACCAGTTGGAAGGGTTGCACAAACGAAGTTCAACGGAATTGAAGTTCAGATTTCTTCTTCAGATTGAGCTTGCAGTGTCTATTTTCGAGTGTGACCGAAAATTCTTGATGCCCGTTTTCAAAGTGCAAGCTTATCTGCTGGTATAGCTAAGTGTAGGATCGAACATAAACTTGAGTCAAGAAGATTTCGTCTTCACGCTCAATATTCAAGGGTGGCTTAGATAAGCCATGGGTTGACTAGAACTGTGGCCTGTTGAATCCGAAGAAAAAACTCTGAACCTAATTGTTGTCATGACAAAACAGAAACCCATTAAACTAAAATTAGATACATTTTTAGAACTAAGTAATATCTTACCAAAATTTCAATATGGGTTCAGGAAAAATCACAGTACATCACATCAAATTCTAAGGGTCACAAAACATATAAAAATATAATAACTTTAATGACCAAAAATCAACCGGACTAGTTCTATTAGATATTGAAAAGGCTTTTGATTCCATCTGGCATAATGGACTTATATACAAACTCCTTAAACTTCAATGTCCAATGTATCTAGTCAAAATTATACAAAGTTTCCTGTGTAGTCGTTCCTTTTTTGTATCTGTTGGAAATTCACGTTCCCAAGAAAAAAACATTCCAGCCGGTGTGCCCCAAGGATCAATCCTAGCTCCAATCCTGTTCAACATATTTATGGCAGATTTCCCAACTATTCCGAACTGTATGATAGCAATGTATGCAGATGATACTGCACTGTACTCATCCCACGAAAGGGGTTCCATAGTTGAGGATAATTTACAGAACGGTCTTAAAATTATGTTCGAATATTTTAAGCATTGGAAGGTAAAAATAAACGCTGAAAAATGCCAAGCTATCTTTTTCACTAGAAAAAGAAAGATTTGTCTTTTACCCTTCAGCAAATTAAAACTGAATAACATTGAGATTCCTTGGGTCAACACAGTGAAATACTTGGGGGTGCACTTGGACAAAAGATTAACCTTTACGGATCATATAACGCATACATTAAATAAAGTCAACCTTGCAATAAAAAAGTTATATCCGATAATAAATAGAAAATCACCATTGAGTAAGCACAACAAAATTATAATTTTTAAAGTCATTTTCCAAGCTATAATGACATACGCCTCACCAGTCTGGGGAAATTGTGCCAAAACACATATTAAAAAGCTACAAATCGCTCAGAATAAAATTTTGAAAATGATGTTACGCCTCCCATGGGACTATTCAACGATGATATTGCATGAGCGGGCAGGTGTCATTCAAATTAAAAGGAAAATTGAAAAACTCAATGAAAAATTTAACAACAAATGTAGATATTCTACAAATACTCTCATTAATGAATTATTAAATCAAACTGCTTAAATGCGCTATGTACCTATTAACTAATTGTGTGTCTTTTTTCTCTTCTCTATTTATTTATTGATTTATTCGTCTATTTACTTATTTATTTATTTATTCGTCTATTTACTAATTTATTTATTTATTTATTTATTTATTTATTTATTTATTTATTCATTTATCCATTTATTTATTTATTTATTTATTTTTTTATTTATTTATTTATTTGTTCATTTGCTTATTTATTTATGTGTATGTATATTAATCAATTTATCTGCTTCTTTATATATATATCTTTATCTATTAATTCATTAATCAATTCACTTATTTCTATACTTATACACTTACTGTGCATTGCAATACGTAGTTTTTCACCAAATGAAAACATACAATCTTTCAATATCTTAAATGGAGGTTTTTTATTCTCATAGTTTTTCCTTCGTTACTGCATTTAACTCAAAATACTGCATTATTCCCAATAACAACATAATGATAGTTTCAGTAGTAAGATAGAAAATTAAGTAATCTATCGTATCTCTGAGCAAGCTGAGTCAATAAAATTATAAAATGATTGTATTTATCTATGAGTAATAAATTATTATTATTATATAAAACAGAAACCCTTACTGACGCCAGATCGACGCGACTAACTGAGCTATGTCGAGGGAAGAAAATGATTAGGGGTTGCGACTGACGCCGTCCAGACGACTGATTCAATGAAAAACATCTTATTAATGGAAGCAAACCCCTTATTGGTGTTCGACTGGCACCATTCATGTTCCTGTGGGTTGTGGTCGATCTTGCGACATGGAAGGTAGATATTAGCTGCGTTTTTTTGCAAGCGTATGTACGCCTAAATTTCACTTTGCATGTAAAATACACTAACAACGAGTCCTATATCCGCTTAACATACTCATCATATCTATCGCCGTTTAAGGAATAAGCGCGGATAAAAACAATGCTTCCAAACATTATTTTCTGTGTGTTCATTCCTGAATTCATTCATTCATTATTTAGGTTGCTGTATGTGGCTTACACTCGCAGGTTTGGTTGATGTAGATTATTTGTAATTCTTTTGGCATCCATAAGTATGCAAGTTTTGGTATACTCAGAGTGTCTACTATAAATTCCATTTAGGTTTCGTAACCAATTCTTTTCATTTCATGAACACTTTTTTATTTTATAATTATTAGGCGTTTTTGCTTTTAAAATGATGGTCACGCTGCACCATCGCAAAACGAAGATTGTGACCATCAAAGATCAACCATCACCTTCCACGACTGCAAATGTGATAAATCTCGTCGGTACTGCCAAGATTTTATGATGAATCATTAAGCGCCGATGATCGTTTTTTTGTGCACTTCAAAATTAGGCGTATATACGCTTGCAAAAAAACACAGCTAATGTTATTCAAATCGGGATCTGCCTTCCATATCGGTCTCTATAAATGGGATGTGAATGCCGAGAGGACTCAGTCAGAGTTTCTTAGTCAGCGATATCACCCTAAAAATATACACTCTGTATTAATTTGTTATACTTCATTCAAAGTTTATTTTAATAAATAATTCGGTAATTTATTTGACTTTGTTTGTTTTGTCCTCACGTCAGTTGACACTAATTGATTTCGTTGGCGGAGTGGGTTGGTGCATTGGTCAGATTGTGTGTTCGAATCCGTCTAAAGGGCAATTTTTTTTATCTTTCATACGCAATAAAACTTTTTTGTTACTTTGTTTTGTTTGAAAAAATGTTTCACATTCTGTTTTCAGATGTATTCTTATTACATTGCTCCTGTCGTACAACATGTTTTTCTACTAGTCTGCATATATCCCAACAAGACTTAACGCGAAAATTATTTGTGCTTTTTTATACACACACAAGGGAATGCAAACGCCACAATGACGACCAGCAGAGGACCATGTTGCTGGCCAAATATCTGGATGTCAAATTTGGTTCGAATCCCAATAACCTATCCTACACTATCCTATTTTGCTGGCCACCTTTCACAGGTTATTTAGTACGAAAGATGATGTAATATATCAGCAAGTGCGGCTAAGTTCCAAGATAGAGGGGTGGCCAACATAACGATTTACATATTTGATGGACAATTTGTATGCAATTATTTGGGCGTTACTATATACTGGCCAGGAGAGAGTGATAGACATCCCAACTCCAGTCGATGAAGTAGTCCTCCCTGAAGAGGACCAAATCCGCAGGTTCAGATGGCCTACCATCAGAGCTCTTCAAAAGCTGGTGGGTATGTTCTGGAAGGGAGCATGCAACCGATCAATTGCAGAATTTAGAAAGGCGGAGGCATGTCTGACGACTGGAATAGTAGCTCCATATGCTTCATTCACAAAGAAGGCGATAATACTGCTTGCAACAACTGTAGAGGTATGTCTCTGAAAAAAAAGTCGGTTAACGTGGCTCTGTAACGCCAACCGTTGACTGAAACGTTGTTGCCAGTCTCATTTTCGAAGAAAAACCACAGCAGCCACATCCTCATCTGTGCACACCGTACGACGCCGGGAACCATGAGTGTTGTCCACTATCGTACCAGTCTAACTACGAAATATTTGCACAAATCGCGCAGCAGTCGCGGTTATGCATCATTTCGGCCAAAACTTCTTTTCAAAAAATACACTGTATGGGCTACACAACAATCATTTTGGAATTAAATTTGTAATAATTCCCAACGTTGTTTAAGCGAAAAGCGACTCAATTCGTTCCGCGGAGGTAGGTAAAGCTACCAGAATTCGAAGGCCAATAGCGAGCCCCCTGCATGAATTTGGTCCAGAAGCTAAGCCCCTGCTTTTCAGTATCGAATATAATATTTGAGTTATTTGTTCTTAAATTTATAAAATTTTCCTGATTAGGTTTCAAGCCATGTCTCTAGATTCTCCTGCACTCCTCTCTAGCAACCTCAGGAATTATTTGTGCCTTACTGTATCGAAGACTTTTTTAATATCTATGAATACATAGGTTATCTTGACACTAACACCTGTTTCCCGCTCGAATTCTTGACAGACAGTCAATATCCACAATCAAAGGATAATAAGGTGTGCTGGACATCTTGTCAAAACAGCCATCTTTTGTTTTGTGACGTCACTCAGGGTCCATTTTTATCATTGGACAGTCGTGTTTCTTAAGGTTACATCACAATTCAATTTCGTATATAAAAAAGTTATGTATGAAAAACTATGATTTAATTTCAAATTGATGTAAGATGAAAGAATTCAATTCATCGTAAAAGTTATTAAGAACATTCCTTTCCTGAAAACTTCTACTGAACAAGCTGTTTCCAATTCAGAAAAAGCTTACATTTTAGCCAGTACATTTTTATCGAACCACCAAATCTCGAGTACAGTAAGTAATGTTACTGATAATATTGGTGAAGATTCTTTACGCCTGATAAACAACCAAACTCAGCCTTATGACGCTGATACGGTTGGGCTGAATGAGCTTAAGTCTATCGTAGCTACACTAAAAACTCGTAAGTCAGTCGGATTTGACGGAATTAGAAACATTTATCTAAAACACCTTCTTACGTAGGCTCTTAAGATATTACAATCAATTTTTAATGGATGCCTCAAAATAGGCTACTTTCCTTCTGATTGGAAATGCGCCAAAATTATCATAATACCCAAGCCAGGGAAGCCATTGAATGATCCCTTGAATCATCGCCCCATAAGCCTTCTAAGTTCTCTTAGTAAATGTTTTGAAAAGGTCATCAAAAATAAATTAATGCTACACTGGGAAGAATACAATATTTTAGCATAACATCCATTCGGCTTTCGCCCACATCACAATACTTCACACCAAGTTTACAGAATCAAAAAACATGTACTTGAATCTTTTTCATTAGGCAAAAGCACTGGCATGGTTCTCTTGGATGTTGAAAAAGCGTTTGACACTGTATGGCACAATGGCCTTGTCCACAAACTCTTGCAATTTAACTTTCCTATGTAGCTCATAAAAACTATACAGTCTTTCTTAACTGCAAGAAGTTTTAAAGTATTTGTGAACCAAACTCCATCTGACGTCCAATGGATTCCTGCCGGTGTTCCTCAGGGTTCCGTATTGACCCCCATTCTTTACAACATCCATACATCTGATTTCCCTACACTTCCTGGATGCCATTCTGCAATTTTTGCAGATGATACCAGTATTTATTCGTCCGATTCGGTAGGCTCAATAATTGAGTCTAATTGAGTCAATCAGGGTTGGATAGGTTGCTTAAATATCTTTCAGATTGGAAAATTTAAATTAATCCTCAAAAAACACAAGCAATGTTTTTTTCTCGAAAAAGAAAATCTTGTTTTTTGCTTGCAGGAAATTTAATAGTTTGCGGAAATCAGATTGACCACCATTTGTTAAATATCTAGGAGTCATTATGGATAAAAGACTGACTTTTGGCCAACATACAAGTAATGTCGTTAGTAAAGTCAACAAAACCATTAAAGTACTATATCCATTCATTTGTCGCAAGTCTGAACTAAGCAAAGAAAACAAGCTCATAATATACAAATCTATCTTCCAAGCCATTTTGTTCTACGCAGCTCCTGTATGGGGGAATTGCGCAAACTGTCACATTAAAAAGTTGCAAGTGCTTCAAAAAAAGGTATTAAAATTGATCCTAAAACTGCCATGGTATTTTTCAACTTCAGAACTTCACGCATTAGCCAAAATTGAAACGGTAAAAGAACGAATAGTCCGACTTTGTGAAAAATTTGTATTTTCATGTAACATATCAGATAACGCTCTCGTTTCTAATCTTGCAAATTTTCTTTGATATTATATGTTTTATTTATTTATTAATCAATGTGTAAAGTTATTGCATTTATTTATTAAATTCTATTAATTCTTCAAGTGTCCACTAAGGATACACCAATCTACAAAACTGTGATATTTTACATGAAGCTTTTTAATTAGCTTTTCCTTCAGTTTCTTTCTTTGGTAAAATTTATCTTGTTCTCGTATTAAAATTTTTCATAAGTAAGGTAAGATATAACCATATCTATGTACTTCTCAAGTGTAAAAATGTAAATTGTTGCTAATAAAAAAAAATACATACATAGAATTCATTTATTGAATTATTGCATATCTGAATTATTGCAGAAGGTAGGATAGACTACCCTCATCCGAGCCCCCTCCCAGACAATAACCGAGCCCCTGCTTTTCAGACAATAACGGTTTTTTAACAAAAAAAATCAGTCATATCATTTCTTTGTATTATATAATTCGTTTTCGGGAACTTCGTCCTCAGTTGGTAAGGAAAGTTCAAAGTAAGTGAAACATAAATCAGTGTAATTCTTGAAATTTCTTAAGAAACTAGAAACCTTATCTAAGAAGTTAAGTGATTTTCCTTAATTTTTAGTTGCCTAACTAAGGCTTAATACAACAATAATGATATTGTTATTTCAAAAGAAAATGTAAGAAAAAATAGTTATTTATTAATATTTGTTGGGGGCTCGTTACTTGGATGAAAAAATAAGGAAATCCAATATCGAGCCCGGGCGATTTTCAACTAAAAATTCAAATGCGGCATTTTATTCAGATAAACTTTTCACTGATTGCATTTCTTAATATATATGTGATAAGTATTTGAGTATATTAATTGCAAGCTTTCCCAGAAAAATTGTTACACATGGAAATAAGGCCATTTAAACTGTAAAAGTCTGTTTAGGTGTGTATTCAAAACCAAGATAATGCAAATTCTGTCTGGCCAGCCTAGATTGATGGTTTTAGATCCTGTAAATGGACATGGAAACTTATAATGTTTACTTATGAAGACCCTAATATTTCAGAATTTTAATTGATGCTGTTTCCTACAGAATCATAAAGAACAAGGATACTTTATAATTATGTGTTATGTTACACTTTGTTAACGTGTAAATATAAACATTTTTATACTTAACATTTCAAATAAAATTATACCTTGGAGCTAAGAGTTTTTCATATCATTCGTTGGTTATTCATTCAAAACCCATTGTTTCATCAACAACAAAAGAATGGACGCAAATATGCAGCATTATTTATTTTTCATAATTTTTTTTCTTTTTGACTAATTTTTGTCATTCATTTTTTTACATTAGCTGTATTTTTTGCAAGCGTATATACGCTTAATTTTGAAGTGCACAAAAAACGATCATCGGCGCTTAATGATTCATCATAAAATCTTGGCAGCACCGACGACATTTATGACATTTGCTAAGCAGTCAGGGGTGTAGCAGTGGAAGGGGGTGGTTGATCTTTGATGGTCACAATCTTCGTTTTGTGACTGTGTAGCGTGACCATCAATTTAAAAGCAAAAACGCCTAATAATTATAAAATAAATAAAATGTTCATCAAATGAAAAGAATCATTTACGAAACCTAGACGGAATACATAGCAGAGACACTCTGAGTATACCAAAAATTGCATACTTATGGATGCCAAAAAATTTAAAAATTATCCAATACATCAACCAAACCTGCAGGTGTAAGCCACATACAGCAACCTAAACAATGAATGAATGAATTCAGGAATGAACACACAGAAATTAATGATTGGAAGCATTGTTTTTATCCGCGCTTATTCCTTAAGCGGCGAGAGATATGATGAGTAAGTTAAGCGGATATAGGATTCGTTGTTAGTGTGTTTTACATGCAAATCGAAATTTAAGCGTACATACGCTTGCAAAAGAACACAGCTATTTTTTCATTTTTACATTATAAATAAATAAACTGTAAAATAACGATGATTTCATTTGTATGCTATGATGTATATGGGCTGCTCGTTACTGGAATACTAAGAGCTCGAGTTAGGAACATGGAAGGCTGGGTACTGGGTTATGTGTCATATTGTACTTTACTTAAATTTATTAAATTTGAGTCCAGTGGCCTAGTGGGTAAGTGCGTCGGCTCCTATGCAGAGGGTGCCAGGTTCCATACCCGAATTCCATATTTCATAATTCAGTTGGAGGATGATGTGACAAAACGCTCCAACACGACGATGCTAGCTATGCAAAAGTAGCCAAAAATTCAGATGTCCTGAAATGCACCACTCCACTTTCGAGTCACTGGCAATGCTCCAAGAGTATTCCTGTCTAAAAAAGGCTTCCCAACTTCGCCGTTCGGAGTCGGCATTAAGCTGTAGGTCCCTTCCACGCGTGAAAGAACAATAGCAAGCACAAGACGAGCGGTTGGTGAGAAGTAAGGCCTAGGTCGGCCTCGGACTGTCGCGCCACCCATATTACTAATATTCAATTTGAGCCCAATACTTAGGTTAGGTCAGGTTGAAGTGGCTGACTGCCCCCCATACGGACAGCAGACACACTTAGGCCAAGTGTTACAACGCGGATTATAGGCTACCTATTCCGCAAACCAATGTGTGCTTTTGATAAAACCAAGAAGAGGCTGATTCTGATGCTGCTCAGTTCAGCCAGATTAACAAATAAATAGGCCCCCAGAAGACTGAACCTACGGGATGAGAGAGCGAGCGTTTTCTAGCGAGTTCGTCCGCTTCGCAATCCTACGAAATGTCACAGTATCCCGGCACCCACATAAGTTGGATGTTAAATTACTTGGCCATCTCGTTGAGGGATAGGCGGCAATTAAGAGAAGTGTTGGAGTAAAAAGTATCTGAATTCAGAGATTTGATCGCTGCCTGGCTATCGGAATAGTTGACGATATCTGTGCGCGATATTACATTGTTTTTAAGCCAGGACAGCGCTTCCTTAATCGCTTTAGTTTCAGCCTGAATGACGCTACAGTGATAAGGTAGTCGGAAGGATAGCTGGATATATAGATCCTTGGAAGAGACGCCAGCACTCACACCTGCATCCATCTTCGATCCATTTGTGAAGATTCGCAGTGGACCTTTCAGCGTCTGTTCAGACTCCCAATAAGATCTGGGCGGTATGCTGGTTGAGGAGGAAGTCCTTAGAGCTCAGTTAATGCAAACGCAAGCCATCCTCTGCACTCTAGCGAGTGGGGTGATTTTGACTCTCTTGTCGAGTGCAGTGCACCAGATTGCGACACCATATAGCAGTATGGGTCCGGCTACCGATATAAATAGCCAGTGAACCATTTGGGGTTGCAGTCCCCATTTGCACCCAATTTCCCTTTTACAGCAGTAGAGAGCCGTTGAGGCCTTCTTGACACGTTCCTGGAGTCCAACACTTAGAAAGATTTCTTATTTATATCAAACAGCAATACAAAAACTTTTCTTAAATGACAAGATTGTTAAAGTCAAATATCTAAGTAATTAATTTTATGAGAGCAACGAAGTCCTTAAGGGGCTCTCTACTAAGTACTTTAACCTATGATACTGACGTTCTGTCAATATTTCGAGCGGGAAACAGCTGTCAGTGTCAAAATAACCTGTGATTAAAAAAAAAACAACTAGAAGACCCAGCCTGTAGGTCCACCTGGGTGTAGATTCTACAGCACCCGCTTACATTGTGCATTTTAAGGTTCCCTCACGAGTGGAAGGGACCTGGAGTTTTATACCGATTCCGAGAAGCTTCTTCCAGAATGATATACTCCAAGAACACGATGGATCTGTGAATTGTGATTATTGCTCATGTCGGAGGTGGAACCCAGGACCCTCAGCATAAGAGCCAAGACACGGTGCGTCAGCGCGGAGAATTGATTTAAAGTAAAGAATCACACTTCCAGAGAAAAATATAGCGTAAGTGCACACCGTCGCGGTTGAAGTTCATAATATTTAGACAGTTTCCATATCACTCATCTAATCACCAATCCCTATAGAGACAAGTCTTAAAAATCACTTCGCCTTCTTCGAAGCAGACTTGCGTGGCAGTACAGCTCAGACACAGCCGTTCTCAGCTCGTGACAGATTCCGTCGAACCTTACCCTCGTCTTCTAAAGCTTAACTCTAATGGATTCGATTGTCTGCACACAATAGTATGCAGTGCTACTAATGACACAATTCCGAGCCCATTAGGACGGCGAATCTCGGCGGGTTATGGTTTGTTGCTCGAAAACAATGATCAGCTAAGTGCTTTATCTGCCAGTGATGTCAAACTTCACAGACTTCTCTCGTCGGATCCCTGGCACTTGAACTTCGCTAATTCCAGCCGACGAACCGCCTCACTCCCAATGAAATGTAAGCGTCACCTCCTTCCTACGAGACGGCACAATGCCTCATCGCTATATTTAGACGCACTTACTCAAATAATTCGATAAAAAGTTTCTTGTATTGCATTTTCCACATCACATGTTTGTCAGGGAGCGTTGACAAATGGGCTAACTTTTCTGCAAATTGCTCTCGTCGTCACGGTGATCGACCGTGTCGATGCCTCCCGCCATAATCAGCTAGGCAGGAGTTGGAGTCATGTGTGCTTCTTCGTCTGCTCAGTCCACCGCTCTAGATCTGTCGCCTTAATAAAAAGTGAACTGTTGCCATTCTGTGGCGTCGTAAACTTCGAAAGCCGCACACGCACGACGGAGACTAGCTGCCGATGCCCACGGGGCCATGTGGCATGTGCCAGGCAGATTTCCCTCGAAGGGCGATGCCCGAGACATGGGCTGTTGAAAGAATTTCATTAAAACATTGGAATTCATCGAGGATATGAAAACTTTGCAGAGCGAATCAATGGCGTTTAGACGCACACACTGCCTATTAAGAAATTCAATGCGCATGCAATCCGAATCCAAAGGCGAAATCCTCTTTCGACCTCCTTCGAGGTACACATCCAAGTTTCAGAGGAGCCGGCTGTGGTTGCGGCAGCGCGTCAAGCAGCGGGCGGATTAATGCGCCGTGAATAGTGGTATCCTAGTCGCAATTAACATCCGAATGAGATTATAACTTTTGCCTGGCGGAAGCAGTTAATGAAATTACTTGCGGAACCATATCCTGCTGCGGTCGGCAGTGCTCCTCTCCGGCGGGTGGGACTGTTAAAGTTTGAATGAATTTCTGGGGAATTGTTTCTCGTCGCGGTGGCATACGGACATGCCATGATGGTGAATACAAATTAAGTTAAGGGCAAATGATAACTGGGCTGCGAGAGCGACGCTGTCCAACTCGAAGTGCCAGCTCACTAATTTAATCTGCGGTCAGAGTTATTTGGGCGGCTGAACTTGGGAATCTTTGAGATTTGTTTTTTTGCTCGCCTCAGAGAGGGGTGCAGAGGAGATTGAGGAATTCAAGGATTGTGTTCAAAATCTTTGCTGATAACGGCACAGTCCAGTGTGTACTTGAGGCATAAGGTCAGGCTTTCAAGGTTGCACGTTCCTTCGTTGATTTTTGTTCTGCTCCGCTTGTGTGCCTTGACTCGGAGGTTTTCTATTCCGTTTTCCTCCCACCAAGGTCAGGTTCAAGCTTTGTTGAGGATATTGTGGCTTCAGGTTAACCAAAAGCAGTAGGGGCTTTGAGAAGATTCTGTTTAGTTGACGTGTCTGGGTAGGCGAGAAACAACTGGGAGGGACCTAGCCTACGCGGAGGTTATCAAGTTACCGACTTTTAAATTTAATATGAGTGGCGATATAGTCCGAGGTGGACTTTGACCCACCTTCTACACCAACAACTGCAAGTAAGACGTTCTTCTTCGCAATAGACAAGTGGCCACGATACCAAAAGCATTTTATACAGCCTCAAGCTATCATTCGGAAATAGAAACGGAGGACATACTTGACTATAGGGATGCCTCCGCGGATCTGACGTCAGATACTGACAACAGATCAGGCTGCAACTCTACTGCAGAAAGTGAGGCCTCAACGGCCAAAAGACGGACGCCATGCGTCAAAAACCAACGATCCATCAGGAGTGCCAAATTCCAGCTCAATCTGATTCTTAAGAAACCTGTGGACAACTGGACAGATAGAGACAGAGACATTTTTCGCCGGGCGAGCACTCTCTTAGCGGGAGCTAACAGAAAACCTGCAACAGGTGTGCCCGCACCCAACCAGGAGAAGGCTAGTAACCCTGATAAGGCTACTATCGGAAAGAAGGAAGGGTCGACTCATAACAGTAAGCCGACCCGGATGGAAGGATGCCCAGAAGTACGAGTCACTCAGTAAGAGGACCTACAAATGACAGTACGATCGGAATAGCAAACCTGATGCAGGTAGGCAAGTACCAGCAGACCGAGAGAACTCTACGCTCAAGAAACCGAGATCCCAGGACGAAGCCCATAAGACAACAAAGAAGGCGAGGAGCATTGACCGAAAGAACTGTAAGTTTAAGAGAACGTGATCCCAGGACGAAGGCCATAAGACAGCAAAAAAGGCGAGGAGCATTGACGAAAGAACTGTACGTTCAAGAGACCGAGATCCCAGGACGAAGGCCATAAGACACCATAGAAGGCTGAGAGCATTGATACAGTGAACCGAACCTTCAGAGATGTCGTTAAGGGTGACCTCCTGTATGGAATCTCAGACATGCAGGACGAAGAAGCCAGGCTCAGTGCGGAGAATTGGAGGGTCTTAACGACAAAGCTAGGCAACGGAATTTTATCGTTAATCACGGAAAACCGTCACTGACTCCACCTACTTTCACTGATTCCAGATGGCATGCTGGGGGCATCAAACTTACAGGGAGCCATAACAAGTTTTCGGAAGACTTTCTTCAGGAAGTCATACCGAAAATCAAAACTGTATGGTCAAACGCCCGATTGGTGGGGAACATTGTTAAGAAATTCCAGTAAGACCCAGAGCAAGGGCATGGCTATCTCCGGGCTCCAGCGACCCTGATCAGATCCTCAGATCCCTAGAATGACTTTTGTAGGAGTTGTAGGGACGAAGAGGAAGAAGAAACTATGCTTCACTAACTCGGCACCTGCCCAGCACTTGCAAGGACAAGGAAAACACGCTAAGCAGCTATTCATTCAATAGCCTTGAGGAAATGTCTGGCATTAAAATTCTGGATAAATCTAGCTAAATTTATAAAAAAAAAATACTAATTGGCTGTAACCCAGCAAAGGCGTGCATCATCCAGGATATGCCACTAGCATGCCAGTAGGTATCTTGAGGTGTTTTACTTAGTACCCAAAGAGGAACTGGCACGTAAGTTGCCACCACCAGATTCACATGCCAAGACTAGGTGCGTGATCTTGCAGAAGTCCGAGTAACTGTTAGCATAGTTAGCATTGAGGCGGAAGCGGCTGAGATCGGTCTGGAGGGCAAAACGATGTATATGCTGTCCTCAAGGAAGGACAAATGTACAACATTGAAGACTAGGCTAACAGCATCCCCATAGACGTCCGTACAGAGTACAAACGTAGAACAACCAACTCAGCTGCGATGAGTCTTCGACTTCGAACCTGTGGGACAACGCAATATCCGTGCATCCAATTGGAGAAGGCTTCAACCGGGGTTTAGTCCTAGTGTTTGTTAAAGGCTTTTATGTCAGAGTCATTGATCCCCATTCTTGGCCCTATATTCATGATTGTTAATATTGTACTGCGATCTCGATTATAATTGTGTTCATTCTTACTGTGAATCCAACTGTCAGCCTTTAAGAGACAATGACGCTGTGGATAGCTAACAATAAATATTCCCCCCGACTTGACAGAAGCATGAATTACAGGAGATGTCTCAATCTAGATACGTTACCTATAGCCATTCAATTAAGACAAAGTTCCTCCCAAGGGCTTGTCATCCATGAGGCATCAAAGTAGTCTTAGCCCCTTTGCCGCTGGATCGATTGGCGATGAGATAATCATCGCGGGGACCCTCCTCTCAAAGCGGATACCACAGCAATCCACCCCCATTCAATCCAACCACAAAGCGCTTCACAAGGCCATTACCCTGTTAAGTACGAGTACGTCCACACATCGCAGGGCCGACATCATTGCCCCATCCAAAAATGCCAACAGAGAACCCGTCTCCAGGCAAACGTCATTCAGTTCGAAGCACGTTTGAACCATTCCCCCGAGATGATTCCGATAAGGAAAGAACATCGCCTCAAGGTATGTACACGGCTCCATGTCCCCCGCAGCTTGGATAAATACTCCAAAGGAACTCATGGTGCGTGTGTGGAAGTCGGCCCGAACACAATAATCCCTAGACTTGATTATTAAAGTCAATATCCCCGACAGTGAAGGGGGAGACCTATTCAGCTCCTTACACATCCCATTTACCTCATCCTTGAATCGGAAAACATGGTCGTGCTCTATGCTAGGCTGTCATTTCGTCGGCAGCTACTCCCGATTTGCGGCGCTAGCGACGATGTGTGTGCGTATTGGGCAGATCGGGGCTGCTTAATGCGTGGTCTCTGGATTTATCAACACGAGGGAGAATGCTTTTACGGATAATTGAATGAAAATTGGATAATTGGATGAGTGACGAACATGCAGAACATGCAAGCCCTCGAACTGGGCCAGTGGCTGGAACACAGGATCAACACCCTTGATAGTTCGCAAATGTCAGATTTGTGAAATTCAATTTGCCCCGATGTACGAGGTGATGATGATGGATTGTGGGGTGCCTTGTTACACGATGAAGTTTTCTGGGGAAAAATGTGTTCCGACATGAAAACAGTTTGAAGTAGTTTTCGACATGGAATGGAAATGTGCTGTGGGGAAGAACTTGTTTTCGCATACGTAACAACACGGTTGAGGAAAGTTACTTGTCCCAGGCAGAGTTGGTTACACGCTAGCTGGGAAATGAATTGCTTAAAACTAATTTAATGGAAGTTTGGCTTTGAAGCTGATGGCAGCAGTCGCGGTCTTGTAAACTTTGAATTAAGGATAGCAACTTATCATTTTCCGTTGGGGAGGGTTGGGTTTGAAGAATGAAACTACTTCCTGGTTATCAGACCAAGAGCTGGGTGAGCTAGTATGTAAGCATTTATCAGGCAAAGTTCATCGAAAAGCATCCCATTTCTGAGGAAAACCACTACCGAACCATTCATTTTGTTGTGTATCTGCGTATCGTGATGTAGCATATCGTGGAGTGCATTATCAAAATAACTTGACTTTTAATGACTGTGTTCATCGTCGAGTTATTGGATACTTATGTCATTTACTTAAGCTGTTCATCTCTCTGGTGGTCGAACACACCTGGTCGCCATCTCGTCCAGAGTACTGCCATGCGCTTGCAAAACTGTAGAGTTGTTTTTGGTGCCTTCGAAAGAAAAATTCTACGTCGGATAATACAATTATGGTCCCGTCTGCGAGGAAGGTGAATGGAGGAGAGGACACATTTGCGAACTCTACGACCTGTACCAGGATGTGGATGTAGTCCGGAAGGCAAAAATCGGTCGACTCGACCACATCGAGCACATGGATAACAATACTCCAGCTAAGAGGGTTTTCAAATCCGAGCCTCCTGGTTCGAGAAGGAGAGGAAGGCCGAATTCCCGGTATAAAGAGCAAGTAGTTGCGAATGCAAGACAGCTTGGTCTTTCTGACTGGAAGCAGCGTCCCTAGGACCATCAGCGATGGAAGTCAGCGATTGCTCAGGCTCTTACCCTCAATGGGTCGCCGGCCTAAAGACTCACTACGTAAGTATAATGTTCGGTAGAGTATACATTTTCAAAGCTGTTCTCGGGTAAATTTTACACATGTTGCACTTTTATTGCGATCATCAGTCCTGTTTGCGTTGGCGGTTTTTGGAAGAGAAAATTAAACGCAGAACTGTACGGGCTGTACAGCGACATGAATCAGACAGGCGTCTACGGTTCCAAGGCCTAGAGCGTATGAACAAGTCAGCTCCGGCCCGAGAAGTCCCCGACTCGGAACCCGTGGAACAACGCAATCGGCGACGCCCACGGAACCGATGGCGCACAAAGGTGGGGAAGGACCTCAAGCAACTTGGCGTGCGACACTGGAGGCAGCTGGCGCTATTTGGAGTGGCTTCTTGGTTGAGGCTCAGGTCCATGCCGGACTGTAGAGGCAAATAAGGATGAAGAAGGTAGTTTTACTTGTGAACTCAATTTTAAAACAAGTAACCCTGCTTTTTCTGTTTTTGTAAAATTGAGTTTTTAAAGGAATTAGGGAAATATTGGAAAGATTAGAGATAAGCGAGCTGTTATCACCCTGTTTCAACAAAATTCGACTGGTATTATATCACAGAATAACTAACAAGATACATTAGCTTGAAAATTGTAATAAGTAATTAATTTAAGTTTAATTGGGTCTTAAATTGAAAGTTGCAATAGTAACCCAGCGAGCATGTGGTTGGAAAACGTTACACCAAGTACGACAGGACGGCGCAGATGGTTAAGTGCATGCCCTTCATTCATACTTCGGATTCCCGGCTTAAAGCCAAGTCAAAATGCTTTCATCGAGCTTTCAAATCTGATCATGTCAATCAACGGCACTATCACTGGAGTGATCGATCAGTGGTAGTACCAGCCGTTATGTCTGAGTGCTAGAGTGTTACGTTTTTGCATCTTTAGACATCATTCTTTTGGTCTATTCTTGGCTATTTAAAATAAAAAAATTTGCAAATATACCATCGATAAGTAGCTTAAAACATGGGCATTAAAAAAACCTTAAGATGAATACTCATTGAGTTTGAAACAAATCTACGCCAAAAAATAGCTGCAACTTCTTGCAACCATCGGAGTTAATTTCGTACCTGTTTCGCTTTATCGGACTTAAAAAACACGGTTTTAACTTTGGTCATGTTACAAGAGTCACATTTTTTTGGGTAATAATAGTTGTAATTAATGCAACTAGGACTTTATTTTTAGAAGAAATATAAGGTTTTTTTTAAATAAATTAAATTTATTTAAATTAAATCTTAAGCAGGGGTGTGTTTTATCGTTTGTTGGGCTGTAGACAAAAAGTCTCGCCGTATAAATTATATGTACAGTGAAAAGTTCCTGTTGCGGACAGCTCCCTCGGACAGTAAGTCCCCTTGAGTGAACAATTTCTCACAATCCACGGTTGAATTGAAGTTCCATACCATTTTATGGACAGCTTCTAACCCGAACGAGGAAAGGGACATCAGCCGCGATTTTGTATCAGGTGGACACATTTTATTTAGAAAAACTTTCCAGCAGCTTTTTTGCTGTTTTTGACTTTACAAGGAAAACAACAAAGTAGCACAGGCTGTGTGTGTGCCATAAAATCATTGCATGTACTCAAATGCATAATAATAATATAATATGGGTGGCGCGACAGTCCGAGATGGAACTGGGCATAGCTTCTGCTGCAACCACTCGTGTTGTGCGAGCTATAGTTTAATGAAATTGAGAAGTTTTCTCTAGACAGGAATAATCTTTGAGCATTGTCAGTCATTCGAAAGAGGTGGAGCAGCGAATTATGATAGGTAGTAAATTCGGGTATCGAACCTGGCACCCTCTGCGTAGGAGTCGACGCACTAACCCACTACGCCATGGCGACCACGCAAAAGTATTACGTATTTTATTTCTGGATATGTGTTTTGTTGTTGTATTTTGTTTCTTCTGGCTTTACGTTAATATTGGCTGCATTTGATGAAATAATTTTCCGGAACCATGAGTCCGTCTATGAAAGCTTTCACTGTGTATGATAAGCAAAGACACCACATATTTGCCCTTAAGCACGTTTTACCCTCTAACCTAAGCCGAAAGGCACAATTTGATCTAGATTAGTTCAGCTTAGAGTACCGGTATAGGGTCAGTAGGTTAGATCTTTGAACATTTGTTAAGATAGCTAAGCTAGTTTTAATTTTAAGTATTTTTTGTCATTTAAAGGAAATTAATTTTAATACAACAAAAATCAATTAAAAAAACGGATTTGTCATCAATCAGACCTATTGACCGGCATTTACTTAAAACAAATAATTTGTTGTTCTTTATTTAAAACAAATAAATGCCGGTCAATTCGTCTGGCTGGAATAAACTACAATGGTGAGGTATTCGAAAACCACTGTCCCATAAACATCCTTTGAAATCCATTTGATAGTGATTGTCGGTTTACAACTATACAGCTCTGAATAGCAGAGTCCTCTCTCGGAGGAGCAAGCTAACATTGTGAAGCTGATAGTGATGGTCTTACGAGAAGCTAGGCGCTTCGCTAAGCGTCTACGTATTCAACACACACGATGGCTAGGCCTTGTAGAGCACGTGAACCATACTGCCCCAGTCCGAAGAGCCTTTGACTCCTAATCAGTGGGACGACGCAATAGATTAATCCCATGGAACAGATGTCGCATACAAGTGAAGATTCTATAAAAATATCTTGCCAATGAAGCAAAATATCTTGGTACGACTTTCGATGCGAACCTCATGTGGAAGTCACACGTGAAAGAGAAACGAGATGAGCTCGAAAACCGGTATAGAGGAATGTAATGCTTACTTGGAAGGTACTCCAAACTAAGCATTTGCTATCGTGCAAGGAACTATTGAAGCCTATATGGACTTACGGCATACAACTATGGGGTTGCACAAAAGCAAATATCAGAGGATTTATTCAGTCCTTTCAAAATAAAATTATGCGGGATATTGTGAAAGCTCCCTGGTATCTCAGGAATTGTGAATATACAAAGGGACCTAGGGATAACTCGTCGTCGACGAAAAAATATCAAACTCCGCTCGAAAGCTAAGTAACAGACTTCATGGTCATTGCAACAATGCCATTCTCCAAACTTTGGACATGAGACATTTAGATTAGGTTATGTTAGGGTGCACTGTAGCCCTTGGGGCCCTCTTAGATCTGGGTTGGATCCTTTGTGCCATCACTTCCCGGTACTTTACACTGGCTCCTCTTTACTTCAAAGGGCCTAAACTAAAGAAAATAAAATAAACCTGGATTTTGTCTAAAGTTTGTCGACAAGCTCCATATCATTTGTCTAAAGGTATTCTAGTGGCCTATTTTGACAAATCCACTGCTGTGCTGGTTTACAGTTGTTGGGGTTGTGGGGGGGTTCTCATTCTTCTGGCATGGATACCGAGCAGGCATTGGCCGGTGATAATGCCCACTACGTTCCTTATTACATTCCTGTTAAGTTTTAGGAGTGCATTTAATTTGTTTGGATTTAGTGAGGGCCAAATACATGTATCTTATTCTATCCATCTCCGATTAGCGAAGTCGAAGGCATCTGGAGGGGTACGAGGTGTCCTGATTATTTGCCAGTGGCAGTCCCACCCCTATTCTTGTTAACTCGCCGGCCCTTTCGTTGCCTGAAGAAACCACTATGTCCATGTACCCAGCATAGGGTTAGGTTGCATCTGACCGCTATGTCCCTAAGATATAGACGGCAAGGTTTTAGCACCTTCGTTTTAATTGATAGTGTAGCCAGAGCCTTAATGGTCCCCTGACTATCTACGTAGATGGCGATATATAGCATGTCTATCGGGTTCATTGGCCTCTTGGATAGCTTTAACTTTAGCCTCGAATACACTACGGTGGTCGGGCTGTCGAAGAGACAGGGAAAAGGATATGTCAGGTGACGCCGCGAATGCTCCTAGTTCGGTGCCCTCGTCTGTTTTTGAACTATCTGTGTTGATTTCCCGGTAACCTGGTTTTCTTACCAAGTCTTTTTTCCCAATCTTCTCTGTCTGCGATGAGTGTTTTGAACCCAAGCTCGGTGTTGTGTAATCTGTATGCGTTGCTATATGATTTGTGCCAGCTGTTGCATTCCCGTAGCCTTAACGCTGCCTTGGTAGCTCTACCAGCTTTCCATAGATGTCCATGGGAAGATGCTGTAGCAATATTTCCATGGCGGCGGTTGGGTGGATCGAAATGCCCCTGCGATGCAGATAATCTTTGAGTACTGCTTATCGATTTAAGACTGAATTTGATATTCGGTGCTGCCCACCAAACAAGTACGCCGTACGTTAAGATGGGTCTAACAACAGCCGTATACAACCAGTGAGCCATTTTTGGTTTAATTCCCCATGGGAGTCTCTTACATGCGTTCCTCAATGTTTGGTTTCCAGCTTAACTTGCTGTCTAAAATTACTCCTTAGTATTTGGCATGACGACTGAAGTTAAGTTCCTTTTTCTTCAGCTTAGGCTGCTTTCACACTCGCTAAGATTCGTCGGCGATTCCTTCAAATTCCCTTTTGTG
Source organism: Eristalis intricaria (assembly GCA_964034865.1). Lineage (NCBI taxonomy): Eukaryota > Metazoa > Arthropoda > Insecta > Diptera > Syrphidae > Eristalis > Eristalis intricaria. Next base: position 87,037,223 of record OZ035875.1, on the reverse strand, counting down.
ATCTCAAGCCACTTTCACACAGGAAATCTTTCAGTCTCTGCAATTGATATCTCAATACTGAACTATTTCTGTTTCCTATCCCCTCTCACACATACGTCTTCTCTTTCTCACACATGCACAGCATGCTTCCAATACCCAACATTGAGAACATAAGAATAAAGCAACTCGAAGAATAGAAAATTCAAAAGCAAACCCCGAGCACACCAGACGCGTACTACCCCTAGTACGTCTCACCTCCCTTGACAACAAGATGGAAAAATCGCAGACAAAATTTTTCTGTGTGAAAGCGGCCTTAGGGGCTCTATTGGACGTATCATACGTCTTCTCGTGAATAGTACGAGCTCTGTTTTGGACGGGTTAACGTCCAGGCCGGCTTTTCCTGTCCACTTCTCTACATAATCTAGTGAGACGTTCATGATATCCCTCACTGTGTGAAGAAATGTCCCCCTTTCAACTAGGGCTATGTCATGTCATGGCTATATAGACTATTGGCTTACAGCCTGTACGACTTACTTTCGTAACCCCCTTGAGGGGTTCCTCTGAATAAATTCCTGAGTATATTGTGGTGACCTAAGACGGACAGTATATAACTTCGGGATAGGACATTGCCAATCCTTCTTGGAATACTGTCTACTACATTGAGTCTATCTAGAGCGTTGTTTATTGCCTCAAATTGAACATTGTTAAGAACATGAGATGTTTAGTTCGCCGACTGCAAAGTGCGACACAGGTCGATTTGGCGCAATAATAATAAACCAACCTAACAATGGTTATGGCAGATTATCTTACCGAAGGTCTGCAGCTCGCGAAACTACTAGTACAGAAAACCAAAAGAAAAGGGTGTTTTTGGTCAGTAAAAATCTGCCACTACTATGTGCACACGGGTCACATTTCTTTTTTTTTTACCAACCCAAATACCACAAAAAAAAGACTAAAATGAATCATATATAAGCAATTTAATGAAAAAAACCCTGGTAGTTGGCGCTATAATGTTGTTATTGTTTACATAATTTATTTATATTCTGAATGAAGTTATAATAATAATGATAAACAATTATTTCGCTAATTGCACATGCAAAATAATGGTATTATTATTGAAATTAAATTAAACATATTTTGTGTTTTTAAGAAAATTTTTATTTGTTCACATACTTAATAAGCGAATAAATAAAAATGTTCTTATTCGTATACTTAAACCATCGTCGCGCGTTCCCGACGTTCCGTAGTGGAAGCATTTACGGCATTTGAGAAGAGGCAAAGCTAGCTGGTCTTAAGGTTAATGAGTATAAAACAAAGTATATGCTGTCGACCAAAAAACGATGCGTCACACACCCCGTAGGACAAAATATTACAATCGACAGCTACAATTTCGAGGTTGTTTATCTACCACGGGGTAAACGTAAACTCCACAAACGACATCAGTGTGGAGATCCGACGTAGAACCGCCTTCGGCAACCGGTGTTACTTCGGTTTGTCAAAACAACTGGGTCAAAACTCCCGACTTGAAGGACTAAGATCATGCTCTACAAAACCCTTATTTTGCCAGTCCTGCTATATGTAGCCGAAAGCTGGACGATAAGCAAAACTGCGGAGCTGATTCTTGGTGCCTTCGAAAAAAAAAATTCTTCGTCGGATATATGGTCCCATCTGCGATGAAGGCGAGTGTCTGAGAAGACACAACTCTACGAGCTGTACCAGGATGTGCATGTAGTCTGCGAGGCAAAGATCCGCCGACTGCACTGGCTCGGCCAGATCGAGCGCATGGACAACAATGCTCCAGCTAAGAGGATCTTCGAAACCGAGCCTCCTCGTTCGAGAAGGAGAGGAAGACCGAATCTCCTGTGTAATAATAATAATAATATTGGTGGCGCGACAGTACGAGGCGGACCTGGGCCTAGCTTCTCAGCAACCACTCGTGTTGTGCGTGCTATTATTCTATGACGAGTGGAAGGGATCTACAGTTTTATGCCGACTCCGAACGGCAAAGTTGAGAAGCTTTTTCTAGCCAGGAATACTCTTTGAGCATTGTCGGTGACTCGAAAGAGGTGGAAGCCGTGAATTATCAAAGTTGGTAGAATGGGGATTCGAACCTGGCACCCTCTGCGTAGGAGTCGACGCACTAACCCACGTCTGCGAGGAAGGTGAATGGAGGAGAAGACACAATCGCGAACTCTACGAGCTGTACCAGGATGTGGACGTAGTCCACGGCGACTTTCCGGTATAAGGACCAAGTAATCGCGAATGTAGACAGCTTGATCTTGATGACTGGAAGCAGCGTGCCCAGGACCGTCGGGAATGGAAAGCAGCTATCGCTCAGGCTCGGAGACTGCATGACCCATGTCCACCTGATAAGTAAGTAAGTACACTTAATAAACAATGTAATTTTAGGAACAAAAAATTAAAGGCAAAAATAACCTGTTCCATACAAAGTATGAGGCAGGGTGTGACATACGCATACTCCAGTAACAGAATATTCTGACAGCCGAGTTGTCCCCAACTACTGAGAACGCCAGTGTTAGATACCTCGCCTCATGCTCGCTTCAAGTTGAATCTACATAAAATGTCTGCACATTCTTCCTAATATCGACAAACTCCGTATCACTTAGGCATTTTTTCGCATTCATTGCTGAGCAGATAAAGAAACGGCCTTAACTTGAGCCACATTAATCTGAAAGTATTTCAATCTCTATGTTATCTTAACTACTTTCAGGTAAATTTATTTACTCCCCAGAACCGGACAAGCAAGGTGCCTATTAAACTCAACTTTACTTCTCTCAGCAGTTTAATGTCTTATCCGTCCGTAATTAATCCTTATCAGGTAAACTCAAAGACCATTGGCGAAGATAAACGACATCGAAATCGCTTGACCCCGGCCATCCGAAGAAGTCCGCACATCAAACGGGTGGGCTTCAAAATAGCCCGAGGATTTGTGGGAGAATCCCACACCCAGCTGAACTCCACCCCATCCACCTTGAGTTCCTTTGAATGGACCACCGTGCCGCAAGGACTGCCCTGTATTGGAAATACACGTCCAAGTGAATTTCCCTGAATCCACAAATGTAATCTTTTTTCGATTTTTCATTCGTCCTGTATCTTATCAGGGACTCATTGAAATTCCTGAAAAAAAAGAACGAAATCCCCCGGATTGAATCTGCTCATCGTCTTATCTGTCGTTCGATTCCTGGGGCGTCACGTGCTGTCTTCTGACAACCTGAGTCCGTTGTGTTGTTCTTCCACGTGAACATCCGGACGTCTGCTTTGTGTGTGCCGTTTTTTTTTTTTTATTAGCTCTGATCTGGCCTATTTCTCGGTTTGCCATCCATTCCCACCGTCCTTGAGGTGTCCCTTTCATGGGCTGCGGAATTTTCAAGTTATGTAGATACACGACATGTCAGCGTAGTGGAGTGGGCGGTGTCGGATAGAGGGGAGGTTTCTTAAAGAGCTTATGAAATTCATAGATTTTTTGGCCCTCCAAGTTTCGGAGAATCGATTTTCATCGCAAACACCTTCGCACCGTGGCGGCGCTGCCGTGTCTGAATCGATTTCCCAGAGGTTATCAAATCTTTCCGTTGTTTCTTGTAACTTTTATGATTTGAATTCAAACCCTAGACAAATGCGTTAGTTCTCATTTCCCACCCAACCACCACCAGCGGGTCAGGAGGAGGCTTTTATGACCCAACAAGTGTTTTGATGTTCCCACGAAGAGGATGAGAAGAAAAGGGTTCACCTACAAGGGGCAACTTAACCTTTTTCCGGATTTGTCCTTCGAAGACGGACGAGAAGAAAAGAACGATGGAAGCGTCCCTTTTTTTTATAAGTTCCCTTGTGTGAAATTTGTTTATACGATCGTGTATTCTAATTCGGGGGCAAGTTATCATTTGGGTGGCATTCTTTTGTGTCCATTCCTCTTCATTGTGGTGATTTATCCTCTAATATTTGAAATTGATGACTGTAAATCTCAATGTCAGGCGCAGTGGGTATACGAAAAGGGTCTTGTCAATGGATGTCCTCACGGTCGGTGGTTGTTGTTGTGTAGTTGGTCCAGCTTGGAGGCGATGAATTTCTGAACAGTGGGTGGTGGGTGTGCCTGAAGTTTTCGGATGCAAAATGACTCAGTAACAATTTGGAAATGTCTTGTTCTGGCGAACTCACTCAAGCACGATTGAGTGGAAGGGGCAACTGAATGTCAAGGTTTAAGGGTTTCAGTGGGAGAATAAGTTGAGTCCGGTTTTTGTTCGACTTTGTGTCATGGAAATTATTTCGTTTTTGTATCGATAATGATGGGAGATAAGCCGAAAATACTACTTGTCTTGTACATCTACTAACAGCCACCAAGACCAAGTTATCTTGCACCCGAGATAAATCAGTGAATAATGAAGTTATAAACAACGAGTTTTAGGTGAGATACTCGCTTTATAACATCAGACGAACTGTCTGGCAGCCATTAAATCAAATGCTGTGAGTGAAGATGGGGCCCACTTCGATTTATGAAACTGATTCTGCCTCACATCTTGTGTCACTTGACCCATATTATTAACCACTGCGTTACAACATCTACCTATCCCAAATGGTGGAAAATTTCTGTGATAATACCCATTGCTCCTATATCTTTGTCTGATTTTAGACCAATTAGTATCTTGCCTTGTTTGTCTAAAGTCTTTGAGAAACTTATTGCTGAGCAGACTCAACATCTATTTAACTACAATTTACTGTATGCTGGACAATCTGGTTTCAGATCTCACCACAGCTGTTCTACTGCTATGGTAAAAATGTTTGAAGACATAAGACAGCAATTTGATGAAGGGCATATAACGCTAGTATGTCTGCCAGACTTTTTAAGGGCTTCTGACAAAGTCAACCACAAACTTCCCTGTTGGACATCTTCTTGGTTTTGGTGGTTTTGCAATGAAGCTTCTTGAAAGCTTCCTTTCTGCGATTCATCGTCGAATTTTCTACCGAAGAATCTGGGTGTGTCGCAAGGATCGATCATTGCGCCCATATTGTTGGCTATGTTTATATGACCTACCATCTGTCTGTAAACACAAATTGATTCATCTCGAAGCTGATTTTTTTTTTTTTATAATTTGCGCGTGCTCAAGGGATTGCTAATACCCTTATGTGTCCGGGGTCAAGACACAGCACGGGCCGAAGGTATAGAGGGAGAAAGGGAGAGGAGGTACCTGTGCACATTGGTTTTAAATATCTGCGGGTTGTAGTCTGTGGGAAATATTAGTTTGGGAAGAGCATTCCATATTCGTGCAGTGCGGCTGAAGAACGAGTCTCTGAATTTAACTGTGCGTCCGAAAGTAGGCTTAAGGGTATACTGATGGGCATTCCTGGCGAGACGAGTATTGCGGGTGAATTCATGGAGAGGAGGAATGCAGTTGGCTAGCTCACTTGAGCATCGTTTGTTGAAATAACGATAAAACACGGACAAAGAAGAGACGGTACGTCGATGTTCGAGCGAGTCTAATGACTCTGCGATATTGTTGTCTCCTATAAGTTTTATCGCTCGCTTTTGGATTCCATCAAGTAGGTGCAGTGTGGTCTTGGGGGCACCAGACCAGATATGAGCGTTATACTCAAGCTTGGGGCGGATCTACGCCTTATAAATTAAATCCAAATCAGAAGGGGTGAAATATTTCTTGCATCGATTAAGAAAACCTAAACATTTCGCAGCATTTTTGGCGACCTCAAATATGTGATCGCTCCAACTAAGTGTTGTGTTGATACACATACCAAGGATGGAAAGTTTTCCGGTTTCATCGACACAAGCGCCATTCATGGATAATGGCTGATTATCAAGGGTTCGCTTGAGTGACAGCAGACAGCATTGAGTTTTTGAAGCATTGAATTCCACTCTATTGTTTTTTCCCCAGTTAATTATGCTGTCAAGATCGGAATTCAATGTGCTTAACATAAGCTACCGTTCTAATTCTACGGCCGAAGGGCTGGGTCGTGAGTCTAGGAACGAATATGAAAAGCTAAGGGTGCTGTCATCAGCGAAGGAATGGATTGGATTAGAAGTAGTAGACAAGAGACCATTTATAAAAATGAGAAAGAGTCTCGGAGACAGAGCTGAGCCTTGGGGAACACCAGCATTAATTGGTGAATATCAGACTTGAACCCATCCAAAACAACTTGAATTGAACGGTTCGAAAGGTAATTTCTAATCCATAGAAGAAGAGATTCATCGATACCATAGGCACGCATTTTCGACAAGAGAGCTTGATGCCAAACTCTGTCAAATGGTTTAGAAATATCAAGCGCAACGATCTTGCTTTCGCCTGAATTGTGCAAAGAGTGGTTCCACTTTTCGGTGAGATAAGCTATCAGATCACCAGTGGACCTGTCGCTGCGGAAACCATATTGTCGGTCATTAAGAAGCTTCCGCGATTCAAGATATTTCATAAGCTGACGATTTATCAGCGTTTCCATGACCTTAGAAAGAAGAAACGTAAGTGCTATGGGTCGGTACGAGGTGGATGACGAAGATTCGCCCGTTTTAGAGACCGGCTGGACAAATGCTGTTTTCCATTTGCTCGGAAAGAGACCTAAAGAGTAGGATAGATGAAAAAGCTTACGCAGTGGTTTTGCCAGCACAGAAGAACACCTCTTCAGAAGTATAGGGGGAATACCATCCGGGCCAGCGGATTTGTGCACGTCGAGATCTTTCAGTACTCTTGCAACTGTACGAGTGCGGAAGTGGATTTGACCCATGGTAAAATCAACGCTCTCAAGTACAGGTGGAGACAAATTGGAATCTGGCAGTGTTGAGCTAGCTGCAAAATGAGCCGCAAGCAGATTAGCTTTGTCTAAAGAGCTGACAGCTGGAATGTCATTGTAAATGAGCGTGGGAATTGAAGACGAGGCGGAATTCTTTACGTTTTTTACAAATGACCAAAAGTTTTTGCTACCCTTGGGACATTGTAGCACTTTTTGCCTCAACTTTTGCTCATAAGAGAATTTCACACGTCTGATAGTTGCATTGCAGTCATTTCTGGCCCGTTTAAACTTCTTCCGGTTTTCCTCAGTAGGGTTGGCTTTGTATGTCCGGAAATTCAACTCTCTCATCCTAATAGCCTCTTTACAGCTCGAGTCATACCATGCGTTTGCTTTGGGCTTTATACTCTTCACTCTGTGAGGAATGAAGGTTCTCATGCCCAGCAGGAGAATATTTGTGATCATATCAGCAGCGGCATCTACGTCACTATCGAGGAAGCAAAGTGACCAGTTAAAATTCCTAAAGAAGTTTTTAAGTTTGTTCCAATCGGCTTTCTCGTACAGCCAAACTGTTCTTTTAGGAATTTGTTCTCTAACTATGTGTGGTGATTACGAGAATTTTGCTGATACGACACAATGGTCCGACGAGCCAAGAGGTGACAGTATGTCAACAGAATATTTATCTGGATGAGAGGTGAGAAACAGGTCAAGGGTGTTGGTGGAATTATCTGTAATGTCAGGTATTCGTGTGGGCTCATTTACTAGCTGGGTCATATTGTTTACCTCAGCAAAGATTTCGACGTACCTTCCTTCGGGTGTTGTCTGGCCTGAATGCCGAAGCCAATTAGAATTGTGTACATTGAAATCGCCCGCAATGGCAATTTCAGTGCGAGGATACAGGGATACAGTTCTTCAGATGGAATCGGATAGCGCATCAAATTCGTTAATAGTTGAATTGCTATCCAAGCTTGGACTTCTATAAATAAAGCAGTAGTGGAATAAATGCTTACGGACATGCAGTTTTATCCACAGAAAATTAAATTCCGCAGCTGATGATCTAAGTTAAATAAAACTATTCACTTCGTTTTCGTTCCAGTCCACGACTGATTTTATTTTAAATCATTAAACTTAAACTCACCTGTCTGAACAATAAAATGATTACTAAGGGAAATATTCTGTGCAGTGGATGAGTGACCAAAAAGTACTGATTGTGTATCGTGTGACGGAAGTGCAGGGTGAATGTGCTTAAAGTAAATGTACTGAAATGTACTGGATTGCGGTGTGTTTATGTCCAATACTGACTATTTTTTGATTTGTAAACTTTAAGTAGCATTCAATGACACTTATAGATATATCTACTGACTACGCAGATATGACAATATATCTCTGCTTGCATGTGATGTACTGAGCACTACTCTGAAACATTTTCTAGATGACAGAATTTGTATATGCTTCCAATAACAATCGGAAATATTCATAATGCCACAAGATTTAAAAATGCAATTTTTGATTATTTCGAACCCGTTTTGCTTTCTTTCGGTTTGTATAATTGTTTTTATTCCTTCAACTTAAATATGCGGTTTAATATAAAGCTTTTGATAATTATTTTTCTAACCCGCTAATCTTAGTACCATAAAGCATAATCATCTAAATGTAAATGAATACGAGCAAAATTTAAAAATTTTTCAAATTTATTTTGAAAAAAAAAGTCTCCCATTCAAGAATAGTGATGCGCCTTATGGGCCATGTCTGTCTGTCTGTTTAGCCAAAAACAGGTTCATCCCCATTAATTTGTTCAGGAACATACTACTAGGAACATTGAAAGCAAAAGAACGACATTCCCTTCCGTGAATTTGAGGAACTCATTATATGGTAATTCATGAATGAGGACGCTCTCTGGCTTATTTGGAACGTAATACGCTCGTGTTATAAGCAATTGTAAAATCATATGGACAGCGACACACTGCAACTTATTACGTTCTTCTTCTTCTTTAGGCTCTTAAGCCTCTCTAGCTGGAATGATTTTAAGACAGATGCAAGTCTACGTAGTCGGTTTCGTAGACGTTGTCTATTGGCTGATGCAGACTCTTCGGAGTAGAGCAGTGTTTTCCATTCCTCTATTTGACACAGACAACTTCTGGATCTCTCGACGTCTGATTAGACTCAGTTCGTAGAGTTCGTGGTTGAATTTTCTTCACACTATTCACACTAAATTGAGTGAGTTCTTACTCGGAATATTTTCTCAGTTTTTATTCACACCTCCCTTTCTTTCCATTTCTGAAGGATTTCTTATTTTAATATTTGATTAACCACAAATCTGCTTCAATAATTTTTACAAATGACACAAAACAATGAGGCAATGCTTTTTTCATTTTCATTCGGATTGCGTGATTGCATTCTTTCGTTGTTCGTATCGTAGCGTTAGTTTGGAGGTGAGTTACGAATGCATTCCGTGATAGGTCTGATTGTTTGTTTGAGTGGCTAACTTTTCAGTGCTCTCAATCAAGGTACTTCTGCTATCAACAGAGCCGCGCTTTGTTAAAGCAGAGTGAAGAAGTTTTCTCTGTAGCAGTGTGCAGTGTGAGAAGGGTGTGAAGAAGGGAGCGATTTCTTCTTGTCCGACTCTCATTTAAGAAACAGCTGTTATTTGAGTCGATACCGTCATCGGCAGGAGGAGCCCTTTTTGATTTTCTCTGCCGTACGCTGCAGCTGATCGAAGAACAGCGTCTCTGTCGAATACATTGAGAAATTGGATGATGATGCGCGAAGGTGGAGCATTATTTTTAAAATAGTACGGAAAATACCTCTGAGCGATAGTGAACGGCACCCAATAGAGAAACAGAGCTGATTATAAATGTGATTTACATTTTCGTTACTGCACTCCAGAATCCCAAAAAAACGACAGCATCGGTAGAAACATCCTTACGCGCAAATGCTACAACTTGTCTCTGTAGCAGAAGCAAATCCGAGAGAGATGCTGCTAAATTCCTCTCACCTTCCAATTTAACGACCCGTGCCACGACATTTGATAGGTTGACGTTGACTTCATCAAGCTTTGTCGACCAACGTTTTTCAATTTCCTCGATCTTCACGCGAATCTCACGACGAAAGTTTTCAATTTCAGTTTTGATAGTTTCTATTAGTAGTTCACTTTGTTTATCAATTCGTTCTTTGAGGTTTTGCAGAGGTAGGATAGAGTGGCTTTGTTAGATGTTGCTGGTGGAACACTCACCTTGTGATGGTGGAGGTGGTTTGGAGGAAGAAGTTTTCGATCTCATTTTAGTTCATAGATTAACAAGTAGTACGCGCAAAATGCAAAAAATTGTAATTTGGAGAACTCAAACAAAGACGTCTGTTCACTCACATATTTCACTTACCCCAACCCCCAACCACCGTTTCCTCACGTTTCATAGAAAAGAGTACCTACTCCACCCATAAATTGTGAAGCACCGCAGGGTTGAGGTCTTGGGCCTTTCATGTACAAGTACGCGCATAAAGATAATAATAATATGGGTGGAGCTACAGCCCGTAGAGGGCCAGGGCCTAGCTTCTCAGCAACCACTCGTGTTGTGCGTGCTATTGTTCCTTCACGAGTGGAAGAGACCTACAGTTTAATGCCGACTCCGAACAGCGAAGTTGAGAAGCTTTTTCTAGACAGGAACTCTTTGAGCATTGTCAGTGACTCGAAAGAGGTGAAGCCGTGAAATATGAAAGGTGGTAAATTCGGGTATCGAACCCGGCACCCTCTGCGTAAGAGTCGACGCACTTACCCACTACGCCACGGCGACGCACACGTACGCGCTTAAAACCAGTGCTAAAGCTTTGGTCAGCACCATCTACCTGAAAAAGAGAGAAAAACGTGCTTACAACAAAATTCTTCAAAACAAGAATCATCAGCGACTTATAGCAATCTGAGGTAAAAAGAATTCCACATACTTGGGAAGCACCCATTGAACCCCAAGTTAAGTTCACTTTGTAGTCACTCTGAGTCCAGTCCACCATTTTGCATGCACATGACCTCGATGGCATTTGTTGCCAACACAATCATTCGCTTAAGCAGCGGAAACATATTCATTTCTTGACAACACCGTTTCCTGGTCCTCCTCAGATTCCAGCGCCAAAGACAAAATGTCAGCACAGAATGACTGAGCAATTATTTCCGTTAAATGAGAATATCAAAAAGCAATTACTGCTCCCACCAAACTATGAGAAACTTCATTGATTGAAAGTTCCCAAGGATACCTTTGACAACTCGTCCGCCCGCCCTTTGTCCCGCCGCATCGGCGGACGTCCAAGTCCTCTTAGCGGATCAAAGAGAATCAAATTTTCCGAAATAATTTACAAATCACCGTAACTAGATTGACGTGCTTTTGAAGCGTGTCAATCCTTTGAGGACGCCTTCGCTTTCAATTTCTTGAAGTGTTAATTAATCCTTTGGATGTAAACAACCAAGCAAATAAGCAGAAAGCAGCCCACTTCAGTGCGTCAAATCAAGGTCTTGAGTGAAGGAACTGTCATTTTGCCACTCTCGACCCGAGTGCGATTTGCAAACCCAGCGACACCTTGACTCGTACACTGAAGCCAGTTTGTTGTCGTTGTCCAAATGGCAGAAAATTAATCTTCAACTTAAATTAGATGAATATCTCGGCGTGTCCTTGGACAGGATATAGCACGTGTGAATGCGGGGTCAACTGACGGCCGGCAGAGTGAACAAATTCTCGAATGTCGTGCCAGACGGCAATCATTTTTATTCAGTTGGAGGGCTTCACAGAGTGACTTATCGCTTAGTTCTGCGACTTCCAGCCGGGATGATGCATTTGACTAGGAATCTTTGTTTCTGTGTGTTTTCCAGAATAAAGAATGTATGTATCTTAATCAATTTCGCAGACGAACAGGGCGGTCCATTAGGGCGGATATTGGGGAGGATGGGTATTCATGAGGTAATGTGATTTGCAGGACAAAGTTGCTTGAAACTCTTGGATCAACATCAAGGAGACAGCTGCACTCATTCACTTCGGTCAGTGATAAAGTGCGGTATCTGCGTCAGAAGTACACCCGAAATTCGCAACGAAGACGCAGATGATACAAGTTTGAGGATGAATGAAGACTTTTCATTAAAGCGAATTTTGGATGGACTCTTTTGGCATCAGACACGAAGGACCGAACGGACTTGGGGTGACTGATGGAGGGTGGTCTTCCTTGAGCATCTTGGCAGATTCGCAGAGATATAGTATTTGTTTTCGTTCTGTACCGAGTCATCCGAAGCTACGCACTGAGCAATTAAATAAACTGATGTGGTCGCGGTTAAATGGTCTTGGGATACTCGATCAACGAAAACCTAAGCAGTCCGGCTTAGCTCTCTGACTTCAAAACATGGTGTCCTTCAACTCGACTCCGACTCGGCAATATACCTTGACTACAAGGGGTTGATTATAATGGGGTTCTGACATCAAGAAGCAACGTGTTGAGCGACAGAGCGCCGTGCATTGTTCTATTTGACTTGTTGATCACGAGTGATACAGAAATGATCGGTTTCCCTCTCTTGTGCTTTACTATATTTTTATTTTTTTAGTTTGTAAATATATTTCATTTGAAGAATTTGCGAAAAAATCCTAGAAAAAAAAACATGATGTCAAAAGGCTACCCGCCCTCCGCTTCAACCAATTGACGTTAACTCTCTCGTTGCTTACTGTGTAGCCGTAGCCGTCGCGTGGCAAACTTGCGCATTCCGGAAAATTTAGTTGAATTAAAAACTCGTGAACCGCTTTCACTGTCATTTGTTGCGTGGAGGTGTCTATCACTGGTGCAATGTGTTGCGACATCTTTGAATATCCGCATTATTTCGAGAGCAATATTTGACAATTGTACACGATCGTTCCAACGTAGCAGAACTAGAGTCAGTACCTTTCAAAAAGGAAGCGGCTAAAATTAGTTCGGCGGAAAAATTCCTTCAATCCTTACTCATGTTAACTGTTTGGTGTATGCAGACGATCTCAAGATTTTCCTGCGTGTGAATGACTCTCAAGATTGTGTTAAAATTCAAAATGACTTAAATACATTATTCAAATGGTGTGATGTCAATAAATTAGAATTAAAGTTAAATATAAATAAATGTTATTCAATTTCTTTTTACCATGTTGTTCTACCTGTAATATTTGACTATTCCATTTGTGGAGTTTGTCTTTCTAGAAAAATTTAAGTTGAAGGACCTTGGCGTGATTTTTGATCCGAAACTGACGTTCTCCCTACATATTGACTCTATAGTTTCTAAAGCTAACTATATGCTTGGATTCCTTAAAAGAACGTGTTCAGAACTTTCGAATCCATATGCCCTTACATCTGTCTTTATGCCAATCGTTCGCCCATATCTTGCATACTGTTCTGTTATATGGTGTCCGACGCACAAGAATTGTGTGCAACGTCTCGAAATCAAATCACAAGATTTGTTATTAAAAAAAATGGAATGGAATCTTGACCAAATGCCTCCATATCCAACGAGATGTACCCTAGTTGGGTTAGATACACTGGAAAATAGATGAAGTGTTCAAGGCACAATGTTTATTCATGACATTTTTTGTATCATGTTAATAGTCCTCATTTACTACAAAATGTAAAGTTTTATACACCGGAAAGAATTCTCCGTACGCGAAATTTCTTAGTTCAACCAAAACACGTTCATAATTACAGCTTTAATGAACCGCTAAGTAAATGTATCAGTAAATTTAATTCTATATGCTTGGAAATAGACTTGTGCGATGAAAGGCAAAAATTTAAACTGGCTATCCCCAATATCTGACAAATTGTATAAATTCAATCTTGCGCTCTGTTATTTCATTTGGTTTTCTAAGTAAATATTATTTATTTATTATATTATTCTTAAATTCAAGCTTATATTTTCTTAACCTATTTATAAAACAATTTGTTTATTTAAAAAAATCGTTGTACAATATAAAGATTATTACTATATTTCCGAAATCTGTAAAAGTTAAACTCGGTAGATGGAAACAATAAATAAATAAATAAAAAAATTAGCCCAACTGTCTTTTTGAAAAAGCGCACACAATATCGACATCTTAGTCAGGCTACCGCAACGAATAGCTACAAATTCGGGAATGTCAGGACCGTCATCTACCGCAGCACAGTAGAACTAACATCAGCCTTCAAATAAAATACAGCACCAACGAATGTGTTCTTCTCTGGAGGGCTGGAGCTGGAAACAATAGTTAGGTTAGGTTAGTTTGATGTGACTGACTGCCGCGCATACAGACAGCAATTAGGCCAAGCGAAGGCCCATTGTGTTACCACGCGGATCAAGGGTACCTATTCCACAAACCAATTTGTGCTCTCGATAAAGCGAAGAAGAGGGCTGATTCTGATGCTGCTCAATTCAGCCATATTAACAAAGAAATGGGCCCCCAGAAGTGAATCTACGGGATGTAAGAGTACTGGAGCTACAAAGCAAGTGTTCAATGGCTTCTTCCTCATCATCGTCCATGCAGCTTCTACAGAAATCATTATAGGAAAGGCCTAGTCTAGAGACGTGAGTTCCGATGGCACTATGCCCTGTTTAAACGCCAATGAGAGACCTGAGATTTGGCCTGCTTAATCTGATCAAGCTAAACGATCGCCTGGGATCAATCATAGACCAGAGTTGCTTGGTAATGAGGTATCTTGTGCCTGATATCCATCCGCGGTTTGTTTGATCAAGTGTTTCAAGCTTTAGCAGATGTTTTATTGTAGCGATAGGCGTGGGTGGTGGGTCTCCACCCGGAAAGAGAACATAATTAGTGCCCTTTCTAGCGAGTTCGTCCGCCTCGCAATTCTCAGGATCGTCACACTGTCCCAGAACCCACATAAGTTGGATGTTAAAATACTTGGCCTACCTCGTAAAGAGGGAAGTCTTGGAGTTTAAAGTGTCTGAATTCAGATATTTGATCGCTTCCTGGCTATCGGAACAGATGACGATATCTGTGAGCTATATTACATTGTTTTTTAGCCAGTATAGGGCTTCCTTAATCGCTATAGTTTCAGCCTCAAAGACGCTACAATGAATAGGTTGTCGGAAAGATAGTTGGATATTTAGAGCATTGGAATAGACGCCAGCACCCACACCTGCATCTATCTTCGATCCATCTGTGAAGATTCTCAGTGGACCTTCCAGCGTCTGTTCAGACTCCCAGTAAGATCTGGACGGTATGCTGGTTGAAATGAAAGAATGTCAAGACTGCTGTTCTTTCCAGCTGTTCAGCGATCTCAGTCTGATCGCCGTACTAGCTGCTGTCTGTCTGCCAATTTGTTCTATCGGTGGAAGGTTGAGGAGTATGTTGAGTGCCTCGGAGGAGGTAGTCCTTAGCGCCCCGCTAATGCATACGCAAGCCATCCTCTGCACTCTAGCGAGTGGGGTGATGTTGATTTTCTTGGCGAGTGCGGTTGACCAAATTGCGACGCCATACGGCAGAATGGGTCTGACTACTGATGTAAATAGTCAGTGAACCATTCGGGGTTGTTGTCACCATTTGTACTCAATGGCCCCTTTGCCGTGGAGGCCTTCTTGACACGTTCCTGGATATTTAGCTTCCAGCTTAACTGAATTTAGCGCTGTCACTTAGCACTAAGGGGGCCCCGCATAGTGTGGGAGGGTCAAAGTTAGGGATTTTATACTTCCTAGTAAAGAGGACTAGATCTGTTTTTTGCGGGTTAACACCTAGGCCGTCTTCGCTAGTCCATTTCACTAGCTTGGATAGGGCAGTTCTCTAAAAATCCCTGATCGTGAATACATATTTCCCAGGTACTGCGATGGCAATATCATCTGCATGGGCAATGACCTGGGTGTAAGGTCACCTCCTACGTCGTCAAAATAATTGGGAACAGAGGAAAGACCAAGGAAAAGAGAGTGAGTGAGAGAGAGAGAGAGAGAGAGAGAGAGAAAGAGAGAAGTAGGAAGAGAAAGCAGAGAAGATGTTGGATTCTTGTGGTGGGGTGAGTTTGTACCAGGACAGTCGAAGTCGATAATAATCTGTACTGACATATAAGGCTTTAGTTTGTTTGTTTGTTTCCCTTTTCTCAGGAACTACCAGCCCGATTTGGAAAATTATTTTTGCTTTGGATTTGTGGTTTATTAAGCAAAGCTTAACGAAGTAATTGTGCGTCAAAATTATAAGTTCTATTTTATAAATCATCTTTTAAATATGTAATTCAGTTACAAATTTTGAGTTTTGTATTAATGAAAATATTACAGTTTCAAATTTATTAATAATTATAATTATTAATATTAATAGTTTGAATAATATTTACTTATTTTTATTTACTTTATGTTTTAGAAATTTAGAACAACTAAAATTATTTCCCACAAGAATGTCCTAGGAGCAAGAGACGATGACTACAAAATTGTGGGGCGCAGTTAGATAAGTATAAAATTATAGTTTGTGAATACAGTTGAACAACTGGATGGCGCAGTTGGTAGAGTGTCTTTACCTGGTTAGCGGGGTCCCCGGTTCGAATCCCAGTGAAAGCAAAGTTAATACGCTTTTATCTGGTTTTTAAATCTGGTCCAGTCACCATTTGCATTTGGAAGCAAATTATCGGCACTATCACATCAGCAGTCAATCAGTGGTAGTCATCTGACTATGTGTATCCCAATGGACCATTATGGTCTTAGTGTGGGGTGAATGCACTAGCAGCCCGCGTACCTAACCTAACCTGACAGAACATTATTTTGTTGAATAGATGTTGGAAACTGTGTTAGGAACAGGCTCTACTTATTGCTCAGCTAAGGCTGCTTTCACACTCGTTAAGATTCGTCGGCGATTCGTTCAAATTCCCTTTTGTGATCTCAAGCCACTTTCACACAGGAAATCTTTCAGTCTCTGCAATTGATATCTCAATACTGAACTATTTCTGTTTCCTATCCCCTCTCACACATGCGTCTTCTCTTTCTCACACATGTACAGCATGCTTCCAATACCCAACATTGAGAACATAAGAATAAAGCAACTCAAAGAAAAAACGAAAAGAGATACAAGAGAATAGAAAATCCAAAAGCAAACCCCGAGCACACGAGACGCGGGCTACCCCTATCACATCCCACCTCCCTTGCCTACAAGATGGAAAAATCGCAGACGAAGTTTTGCTGTGTGAAAGCGGCCTAAGATAGCCGCGAGTTTTCGCTTGAATCATGAAGTCTTCTGTTGCGTCTCTTCTTATTGATATTTTGTTCATATTTTAGAAGATATCAATAAGCCTTTCATTTCTGTCTGATCAATTTCCCTTCTTCATAAGAATCCATGATAAAATATGATGTTTCGTAAAACCCATGCTTTGTCTGCAAAATCCTGAATTCGGAGTGTGCGATCCCTTGTAAATTTGGGCCTTAACGTCCTAAAAAAAATGTTGCGACCAAATTTTTGAATACTAGGAGAAGCTTAATGAGCGGTGGTAAGCATATTTTAAATGCGCGTTTTTCGAAAATTAGAATATTAAATGATTCGGGCAACAATGTGCCAAAAAATGGCTGATGTCGACTGAAAAGCACTATAAGTTAACGTATTTTCACACCTCTAGTTCATTTCCCAACACAAGAAACTGAAAACGCATCTGTTTGACGAATGCAGATCAACACATTATGTGCTTCGTCAATAATCGCTGCGTCAACATCTGCTGTTCGTTACCTCCACCGCGTTGAGTAATGCAATTCGATGATTAAGTCAAAATAAGTTGGCATAGGTTAAATGTTATGTATAAACAGTTTGTGAAGTCAGTCTTCAATAAAGATTAGTAAAATAAACATTTAATTTATACAATCAATGAAGAAGTACAAAAAAAATACCAAACTTTTTTCGGAGCGTCTATACGCTCATACTGTCAGTCCTACTCCATGGCACGGTCCAGCTTTTCTCTTTTTCGCTCCTACTCCCACTTCTTTGACTCATATGACTTCATTGCCGTAACACAGATATTGAATCGACTCTATCTTGAGTTGTATTTCAGGTAACATGTTGTACTGCGAATAAATGTTACTCTACCACTTTGTCAACAAATGTGCGTGGTCTATGCTTTGGGCACAACAACACAACCTCGCAGCTCCAGTGAGTATATCCACATCTGCAGACCTCCGAAGCAATAAACTAGCAACCTGACTGCACCACAATCTCTATCGAATTGCTACACATACTCAACTGTGAAAATTTTGTTTGCTCAGACGATGATGCACAAATCTCGAACTATTTGCTGACGGCATGTCAGCACTTCGCTTGTGCATCGTTGACTCCTACCAAATTCACTTCACTTCCTTACCAATCGTCGTGTGTGCCTCTCTCATGATGGTATGCCTTGGAATGAGGTTTATGAAAACGCAGTCTTCCATGAATTTATTTGCGCTTGTGTTTGATTGCCGCAAACAGAAGATCGTTGAAGATTGTGACAGAAATTCTTGATTTATTTTATCGCCTGGTAGAGAGATAAAGTCCTTAAAGTTTTGAAAGCAATGAAAACTGTTTAAAAGTTTGCCTGGGATTTCTTGGATTCTCATTTGTACTCGTCTTTCCATAAATGCCGCTTCAATGAGTTGCACACACTCATTCACTGAGCGAGTCAAGGATTGGCTCTTCTGTTTGCTTTTATTTTGATGCAACGTCTGGGTAATTATGACATTTTCCCTGAAGCGATGAGGTTCAGTAAAAGTACAAACAGTCAACTAGTTACAGACTGTGCGGTCTTAGACATTAGCGTAATCTTCTTTAACAAATATTAGTTATTCTAAAAAGTCTGCCAAGCACACGCCTTTCAATGCTTGGCTTAAGAGCTCTGTTGCGTCAATTAATTTGAAAGCAGACATTTAGTGTGACTTGTAGCTCATACCCTTGAATGTTACTCCAGACAAGAACCAGACCAGCATGAATTTTATGTGTGGCGCAGACTCTGGCCAAAAATCAACAGCAGAGGCCTTGCGAATATTTATTGTCACATGAAGGAAAATAACTTTCGTAACAGCCTCCCCACAGTCTGTCAAGCTTTCTGGTTGGTTGTTTACATTAAAACTTGCTCGTAACTCACATGAAATCATCTCCCTCATGAAGTAGGACACACAAATTCAATTAAGTCGTGAGATGTCATAAGGAGTCGGTGGGCGAGTCAAAACTTTTCCCCGATAAACAGTTGTTTTCCAATTTTCCAACATTCATATTCACTTGACGACATTGGGGGCGGTTACGCTGGTTGCCCACTTACTGCGTAAAGATGATTTTAATTAAAACCGAGGCGGGTGTCTCAATAAGCGACGTATACCACAGTCAAAGTTCAGGAGATGTGTAGAGCTCCGTGGGGTGAATGTGAGGTTGCAGAGACAATACGGTCTAAAAAAAGACACTTTGAAGTAAGTTGAACAGTCTTTTGCGGTTTAATTGAATGAATGATGTGAATGGCGCCCAACAGGAAACCGAACATATTCTTAGGCAAACCGCGAAAATCTTTTCTTAGAAGTCAACGTTATTCCTGCAGGGTTTTAATGAAGAGGAACAGTACCCACGATTTAAATTATTGCTAATTTATTGCAGGCGTTGACATTCTCTTTTCAGAGAGATAAGGTGGTTGCTTAGGCTAACTCAATGCTTGCGTTTCCTAAACGTACACGTGTTGAGCATAAGAATGCATATGCCTTTAGTCGTTAGACATGTCTCTTCGACGTCCGTTCCTAGAATATTGTTCTCTTGTATGGTGTCAAGAGGGTTCTGAAGTTTTTACAAGAATTTGGATTGCATGACCCTCATCTAACAAATCGTTCCTTAATTTGATCAGATGCTCCAAAAGAGAACGAACTGTTCACGGTCAATGCCCGAATTCATGCGCTTAATCTTCCTAATTTTGTGTATGTGTAAATTTCAAGCAATATCGTGTCCGTTCTACTTCCAGGGTGGACCTGGCCCTCAACCAACAAGCCCCTCCAAGAGGAACGATCACTGCTTAGCTTTATCCAGTTCAAAATATCTGTCGTCCTTAAGACGCGGGCGTTCTCTGGGGCGTTCTCTTACAGGTGCAAAGTCGAAGACTCTTCGAACAGGAGTTAATTTTCCTATGCGCTCTATATGTCCCAGCAAACTTTAGCATTGGATACGTAAACGAATGACTAGGCACGTGTAGCTGTGCAGCCCATACAATCAATCTCCCCTCGAAATGCCATCAACGCAAACATCACCAGTGATCGCAAGCAGAACGGAGGACTACCTCATCCGTTTTTTAGACTCTGCCTGCCTCCGCGCTGTCCACCAAGACTGACATGGTCAGTGTCTTCCATAAAGTCAGCTTAAATCTTCAAGAGAGTGAAATTGATCTCTATATTGCCCCTTGAGCCCATAGAAACAACGTTTTTGAAGAGTTACACTGCGTTTGATCTTGATGTTGATCGCACTGTTCACTGCGGAGCCAAGGTAGGCGATTTCTTTGACTGAACTCTACCTAAGCATTGTGATACTCGGTCCAAGACGTAGATCGTCAATGTCCTTATTTGAGGGCAGCATATACTTGGTTTTTTCCGTCGTTCAACGCTAAACTCACTATATCCGCGTGCATGATTTCCGAGAAGACGCCTCATTGATGCTAGCTAGTTACTGAATTCACCAGCACATTTAGACCATGTGGGTCCATTGTGTCCATCCACAGTCAAACTACTACCACCGATTGACTACTCCAGTGAAATGTCGTTAATTTGATCCTAAATGCAAATGTTGCCTGAACCAAAAACAAAGGAAAATGCCAATTGCAAATATGTAATGAAAATTAAGTTAGTTTACAAGGGGACACCTTCTTTCTTCTTTATTTGGCGCTACAGTCCGGGGTGGACCTGGGCCTCAACCAACAAGCCTCTCCAACTAACACGGGCTTGGGCCAGCTGTCTTCATGTCGCAAGCCAATTTGGTTGAGGTCTTTCTCCACCTGGGTGCGCCACCTTAAACGCGGGCGTCCTCTGTTGCGTTGTCCCACGGGTTCGGAGTCGAAGACTCTCCGGGCTGGAGCTGAGTTGTCCATACGCTCTACATGGCCTAGCCATCTTAGGCGTTGGATCCGAAGACGCCTGACTAGACTAATGTCGCTGTACAGCCCGTACAGTTCGGGGTTAAATCTTCTCCTCCAGAAACCGTCAACGCAAACAGGACCAAAGATCGCACGCAGAGCTTTTATCTCGAAGAAACCAAGGACATCCGCTTTTGAGATTGTCCATTTCTCCGCGCCATACACCAGGACTGGGATGATCAAGGTCTTGTATAAAGTCAGCTTGGTCCTTCGATAGATGGCTCTACTACTCAATTGCCTCATGAGCCCATAAAAACAGCGGTCGGCAAGAGTTACTCTGCGCTTGATCTCGGTACTGATGTTGTTTGTACTGTTTACTGCGGAGCCGAGGTAGACGAAGTCCCTGACTACCTCGAAGTTATAGCTGCCCATTGTGACGCTCTGTCCAAGACGTCGATGTTGTGTGCTTTTTTTGATGACAGCCCTCATTCACCGCTAGACCCATTTTAGCCGCTTCGGCCTAAAGGCTAGAACACGCCTTATTGACGCTGTGTTCTGCCAATTACATCAATGTCGTCCGCGTATACTACCAGTTGTGCGGACTTTTAGAAAATCCTGAAAATCCAAAAATGCACGATCTTCTGAAGGGTTACGTTGAAAAAGTCACATGACAGCGCGCCGCCTTGTCTAAAACCTTTTTTGACATTGAAGATCTCGGTGCGTTCGTTACCGACCTTGATGGAGCAGCGAGAATTCTCCATCGTCATCCTGCACAACCTGACGAGTTTGGCAGGAATGTCAAAACTAGACATGGCGTTGTATAGCTCGTCCCTATGCACGCTGTCATATGCGGCCTTGAAATCGACAAAAAGGTGGTGGGTGTCGATCTGCATCTCTTGAGTCTTTTTCAAGATCTGCCGTAGTGTGAAAATCTGGTTGATGGTGGACTTCCCTGGCCTGAAGCCACACTGATAAGGACCTATCAGGTTATTTATAAACGGCTTCAGGCGAGTACACAAAACGGCAGAGAAGATCTTGTAAGCGATGTTCAGGAGACTTATTCCTCTATAGTTGGCGCAGTCAAAGGGGTCTCCTTTCTTGTGGACAAACGATACTGAGATTCCACCGGGCATGCTTTCCTCCGACCATATCTTACAGATGAGCTGGTGCATGCGCCCAACAAGATCATCTCACCGGCAGCTTAGTTAGACTTCAGTCTTGATATTGCTATCTTGACCTCGTCTAAGTCGGGAGGGGACGGAATTCTCGTCGATCATCGTCCATATTGGTGTCACCATCGCCGTTTAGCAGTCTGCAGACGTAGTTCTTCCAAATTCTCAGTATCGACTGCGACTTAACTACTAGCTGTTGATTCTCGTCCCGGCAGGCTTCTGTCCGAACTTTATATCCACTGGATAACTGTTTCACCCTCTGGTAAAACTTTCGGACATCGTTCCTGCCATAACACCTCTCCATCTCCCCGATCGCGCGCTTCTCGTGCTCTTTCTTCTTTTTCCTGATAAGCCTGTTCTCGTCCCTTCGTCTCTGATCGTAGAGCTCACAAACAGCTCTCGTTGTTCGTTGCAGCGTTGCTTTGTAGGCTTCCTTCATTTAATGCCCATTTTTTTCCCCATTTTCTTTTTCCTTTTTGGTTGCGTCTCCTCTTCCTCATTTTGGTGATCTCATGAATTAATTTTAATTTTAATTTTCTTCCGCTTGTTTTTTTTTATTTACCACAGTTACTCACAGTACTGCGGTTGAGGGCGTGTGTATTGAACAAATAAGACGCGTTGCTGGAATCCTTTTGTTAGAGGGATAGGTGAATGGTGATGTGAGTGCAAAACAATGGGTTGCACGTCACTTCTTGTCTGCTTCTTGACAACAACAATTCACACCAAGAAGAAGCTCGGCAGCTTGAGTACGTCCCAGTATTTGATTTTTTACTTCGACCTGCTATGTTGATGTGTTCCTTGTCTGCACTTGTTGCGTTATCCGATTTGAAGACAAACTCAAAGCTGACACGATCGACGATGCGCACGCGCAACTCTATACACACGCGCGGTCCTGCGGATGCAATTCGAGAAGCGTCAAATGTCAGCCAGCAATACAGGTGCAAACATGCACAATTCGGGAACCGGCCAAACTTGATCACCAGGGCGACCGTAGATTATAAGAGAAAATGTAATGTAGAGGCAGTTCATTGGTGGTGCTGAAGTAGTTCGGAAGAAGAATGAAATAAATTACAACGTGTATAACCTGTGTGCAAGGAAAATCCCGTGCGGTTCAATTTTTTTTTTAAATAATTTTTAGACAAAAAAAAAATATCTGGTTCGATAGAGGTGAAGACAGAAACGCGAACCCTACGGCCTCCACCATGATGTTGTCATAGTCTTGAAAGGTAAAATCCCTCGACCAAACTGGAATGGCGCATTGACTGGATCGAATGGACAATAATTCTCCAGCAAAGAGGGTCTTCGAATCCGGTATAAAATCCAAGTCATTGTGGACCCAAGGCACCTTGGTCTTGATGACGGGAGGCAGCGTACCCAGGACCGTCAGGGATGGAAAAAACCGATTGCTTAGGCTCAGACCCCCATTGTTCGTATGAGTGAGAAGTGAGTAATGTATGTTTTCATTACTGAGTAACGAATACTCAGTAATGCATATACAAAAAAAACGCCACTCCAATGAATATCGTTACTATTATTCGATCGACATCTAGAACCCAGATTAATGTGTAGTTAAAAGACTGCTGTTGTGACTTTGTGAGTACGTACAATGGTATTCAGCTGCACCACATCAGGAATGGTTTGTTGATACCCTCTCCGTCCTGTGTGAGTATGTCGCTGTTGAATGAAAATAGCGTACGTATGTTTTGTGGGGAATGCGATGGTATGTATATAGTGTCGATATAAGGTGCGAGATGAAAACCGTAAAATATTCATATGCTTTTGTTATATTTTTGTGAGTGTATTTGGTGTCCTTTTTACATTCATTTATCCAATTTTGATGAAAGTACGAGTACTCAATTTGTTGTTATTTTTACAGCCAAAGTGAATAATTAAGAAATTTATATAAATGCAATTGTTGAACGATATTGCAAGAGGAATAAAAATGATCCCTTTTCTCAATTGACCCAATCATCAAAATAAACCACCCTCTTGAGTGAAAGGCCAACGATCGGGTGAATCAGAGAGGACATGCATGGGCAATCGTCTTTGGATCGCGAAAGGGTACGGTCGTAGGTCTGCCCGTGGTAGATATAATAGCTGTGTTTTTTTGCAAGCGTATATACGCTTAATTTTGAAGTGCACAAAAAAACGATCATCGGAGCTTAATGATTCATCATAAAATCTTGGCAGCACCGACGACATTTATGACATTTGCTAAGCAGTCAGGGGTGTAGTCGTGGAAGGTGATTTTTGATCTTTGATGGTCACAATCTTCGTTTTGTGACTGTGTACTTTAAACCACGTACGTGACCATCACTTTAAAAGCAAAAACACTTAATAATTATAAAATAAAAAAATGTTCATCAAATGAAAAGAATCGATTACGACACATAAACGCAATGTATAGCAGAGACTCTGGATCTACCAAAAATTGCACACTTATGGATGCCAAAAAAAAAATAAAAATGATCTAATACATCAACCACACCTGCAGGTGTAAACCACATACAGCAACCTAAACAATGAATGAATGAATTCAGGAATGAACACACAGAAATTAATGATTGGGAGCATTGTTTTTATCCGCGCTTATTCCTTAAGCGGCGATAGATATGATGAGTAAGTTAAGCGGATATAGGACTCATTGTTAGTGGATTTTACATGCAAATTGAAATTTAGGCGTATATACGCTTGCAAAAAAACGCAGCTATTATCAACCTAATACAATCTATATATCAAGTTTCATCAAACAGTCCAACCAGTCTGTTGCAGTTTCAAAGTGTATTGGAATCATCCTAATCCTTTCTAACATTGTTTCTGAATGTTGGTAGTACGTACGTTTTTTGTTTTGTTCATTAGCTCATTTTTTGTATCTAGTTCAATTGCTTTTTGTTCATACAAAAAAGCACACGATTGGCTTTCGTACAAACGAACACGCGGTCTTTTATTTGACACATCTTTTCTCTCTACAGGGAAAAATCGACCGGGCAAACACAGTCGTTTAAAAGTAAAATCAAAAATGAAATCCCAACTAGTTGCATTGAATTCTCATAAGGGTGAGCCATCAGTTTATTATTAGTGTCTGATGTATAGTATACCTACACTGGGACCATACAAAGGTGTCGCGATAGGGGGGGACTGTTGGCGTGACAGCGTCATGCCATTTCCCGTCACGGCATATGAGTCAATTTTACTCCCAATATATCAAAAAATGTTTTCTTAGAGGAAAAGTCGGTGCATGAAAAATAAGGGGTTGAAGGCAAACTCCTATGAAATATCATACGCCTTTAGTCCATTTTTCAGACAGACATCAGGTATTTGTCATGCAATAATTCTTGTGAATTGCTTTGTAAAGCCTTAAAATGAAATTAAGAATTTGCAATAATATTAATAAAGCCATTCCTAATGAACATCTAAATTTAAAGTTTCAAATCTGTTCAAGCGATAGGGTTCCAGAAGCATCCACCCATCCCAGCTTTCCAATTTACACAAATTTGTTAAATTTCCGCAATCCCGAAATGAACTGGACTTTATTAAATTCGCCCACGAGCAGCCAGCAAATTTTCCCTGAATTTCCTTTCAAGGGAATACGATTTAAATCCAAAGATATATGGTTTCTCTTAAATCCCAGTCCCATTGCACATTATCCGTTTTTATGCACATAATCATAAGCATTCAGATGCAACAGGGCACAAGAGCAATAACCATCTGAATGCAAACGAAGTGTGCACGATCTACTAAGTTGATTGCTAGGGGCGAATACAATTTCACCACAAAAGAGAACACCGCACAAGGCACAACACATGGTCTTGTTGGTTCAATAATGAATGACGTACTCGTCTATCGTCCATCCGGTCGGTCATTCTCCTGTGTCCTGGTCCGAAACATGTGCTTCAGGTGGGTGGGAGGGTACAGTGATTTGTGGAAGCCATGGCTTTAGAAGATATTTGAGGTGTCATCTTGATAGAGTGCATCGGGGGAAGGCTATGTAATCCTTTCATAATTAATTGTTGATGTAGCCCTTCCTAATCCTTTAATGGGATTGCTTCCTGCCTTCTCCTAGGTGTTGGCTGTTGGGGAAATCAATGGCACTTCAGGATGAACTCAACGACTCAATTTGAGACTGAAACCAACTGATAACTGAAGGTACAACATAATTCGTTCTTCTTCACTCTCCGAGAGAACACTCCCATCAGGCAAATGAAATCTTCAAGGTCTCTCCGGGATTAACATTCGCACTTCATAATTATGGATTAAAAGTTTCAAATGCTGGCACTTCACTGCTTGCGTATTGAGTGCAAATGGGCCACAAGTTGGATCATTAACTTTTGAAGAACTTTTGGGGTGAATTAAAACTTGAACGCATTACGAAGTGGCAACAGTTGGCGTTACTTATTCTCAGTCTTGGGCTGATTTATCTGTGACCCTGGCACATGTCGGATGATGAATGGTGGTGTAATGGGCGGTAAGGGAACGAAAAATCTACTTACATTGTCTCATTTATTTGAAAGATTTCTTAGGAGTTGGTAATTAAAGAAAAGGAGCACAAGTTAGTTGGGTAGTTGGAAGGGAATTGGAATAATTTTGCAATAAAAGTAAAAAGGGAAAATTTAAAATAATACCCTCAGACGTTGTCATATTTGAGCTACGAATATTCACTCCAAAATGGAATAAATAACAAAAAGAAAGAAATATTTAAGAAACTTTGTTTATTGTAATCCTTTTTGATATACAACATTGTTTACTGTTCTAGCGCTTAAATAAATAATGTTGATGGTTCCAAACTAGACAATGAACGCCATGTGAAAACATTTTTGTGAATAACAATTTTCAAGATTGATGTTACAATCGTTTAACGACTGCCCTTGTGATTCATTTATCGACAGTAGATACAAATGCAAGCCAACTGGTTGCATATCATGCCGCATGGAGTCATAGGGTTGCGAATACGAATTCAATTACGTTTCTCATTTATTTCGACATGAAAATAGTCGAAAGCCTTGAGTGTCAATGTAGCAGACATCTGTACATTTAAAAAAAAAAACAATTCTGTCGTTGCAAAAAATTTTCGCAAACAGTTTTTAAAAATAAAATTCGGAAAAAACCTTCCACAAAATATGAGAAACCTTGAAAACGAATTTTAATCAAATCCGTACGGTCGTTTTTAGTTATGGCGCCACCAAGGGTAACAGGGATTTTTTATAATATTAATAGACTTCCCGTCAGGTTGGGGAAGTTGATTTAATGTTGTCAAGCTGTGAAGTAGGACGACTTAAATGAACGATATGATGACAATTCAAGAGCTCAGCAAGTGACCATTGGCTATATTGCTGTGCTGCTTGCACTTGTCAGAGGGCTGGGGAATGCTACTATCTTATGCTGAAACTCGTAGATGCAATTTGAGAAGAATTGCACGTGATTCGTGGAAACAGCGAACTTAAAATCGACCATCTCAACGAAACGAACCCGAGTGGCTTGAGATATCCAACACAGCCACCACTCCGACTGTGATCACCAAGAATCGTTCAAATAATATCTGTCTTTCAACAGCGGGTCTATGAGATATCGTAACGTCAGATTGAACCATGGAATAGGGTTCAACAATCGAGCTCATCCTAGAAGTGGGTGGCAAGTGGATGGCATGCTGCCGCGAAGAGCTTAAGGCTTAGACTTCGCAGCACTCCATTACTCTATGCTGGGTTGTAGGTCATAGGGACCTAGCCGGCAATCAGGCAGAGGATGAACTTGCCAGGATAGGGACTGAAGCCACCTCTCGCGGACGACACAATCATAGAGAAACCCAATAAAAAAAGTGGATTTCTGCGAGACTTCTTGCAACCTCTGGCTCAAATTCAACAGAGAAAAAACGGACGAACTGGTTCAGAAAGTTTTTGTCGATGGTAGTTGGGGCAATAGCTAGCCATTCCTTGCCTCCTTGTGGCAAGCCGTTCCCTTGGCATAGTCCAACGGCCATGGTTAAAGGCATAGTGCTGCTACAGTTTGTGTACAGATAGAGAGTGGCTAATGATCTTCGAATGAAAAGACTATCAAAGGAGTAAGTGTATGATATCTGCTAAAATTAGCAATTAAGACAATAGCTTCTTCATTGTGTACATAAATTCTGAATTTCGAAAATTTGCAAAAAAAAAACCGTACCAACCCTTTAATTGCACTTTCTCGTTCGATTATTACATTCCTCTAGTTGCATTGACATTTTTTATTGAATTCCGATCACATGTCGGAATCCTTTTACATCAGAAATCGACCCGAAATGCGAAAGTATTTTTTGCACAGTCTCAAAGTTTCGATTGCGAAATACCATTCTGTCCTCCAAAAATGATTTAAAAATTCCTCGGCCGTTCGTCTGACACATCGGCTATTGTGTTACGTGATGCAGAGGATTACATCTCGTCGCAGTGAAACCCATTTATTTTCACACGCTCACACATTTGGTTCTTAACATGCACGCCGACCATTTTCAATATTTATCCCCTCCCCGCAAGTTCGTGCATCGCTGCAAATTCAAATTATCGTGACAACAGCCAACATCGTGTGCTGTCCTAAACAACGGACGGAAATGCGCGACCACCGCAGTCGTTATCAGAGGTTAGTCGGCGCAGCGGTGCCGAGTAAGCGGAAAACAAACAACTCAGCCTCGCTAATCGAATCGAACCTCATCGAGTGCACAGATGAATAGATACAAACGCATTTCTCACTCCCCACGCGCGAGGGGGGGTATCGCCATGCAGCTGGGTCGCAATTGAAGCAGTTGCCGGTCGACTGATCAGTTAATTGGAACAAATTGAAAATTTCCATGGTGTCGATGTTTTCCGCTTCCCCGGACAGTGAATGTTGGCAAATTGGGGCGCAATGTCATGTGATGCATTTCCAAGTAAAACAAGGATGTGGTTCAAGAGGGGGACAACTGCAGAAGTGATGAATGAACAGGACCACTTCAATTCCCCACTTGAGTGCATCCGAGGCCTAAGGCATTCCCGCTTAAGCCGTAATAAGCCTTGAATTCATCCACTTTGCTCCGGATTCAGTGGTTGGGCGGGGGCCTGTTTGTTCCTCACGTACGAAAGGATTTTATTAATTTCCCCAAGGCAGAATCCTGCTTAGAATAATATGCTCGTATGCTCATCCATCTTAATGTGATGTGAGCATGCAGACAGGGTACCATTAATCATCTGCACATGGTTCGAGGCCGATACAATGTGGGGACTTTCGCCGAACCGACCAAGAATTAATTTTTGTCAACATACTTTTCTTATTTGATAGACATTCCTGTGGGAGATGAGTTGAAGCGGCGAGCTGCGGAAAGTGGGAGGAAGCATTGTTTTTGCTTCAATTAAGAACACAGGGGTTATTGTCCATGTGTCGCAGCTACCTGAGTACTTGAGGGAACACTGAGTGTCAGTAGTGGATGTAAAGAGAGCTGCACCCTCCTAAATTATTTTCCAGAGTTGGTAGTAGAGTCCGGGTTGTTTTTATCTCAAAGGTCGAAAAAAGCCAAGGATTTTAGTCTTACCTTTTTCAGCTTAAGACACTCGGACGCGTGCGCGGTTCGCAAATTCGAGAGCTTAAGAAGACAAACCCACTATCAAACTCTCAGCACGCCTACCTCAACGATAAATCCATCCGTTTACCGTGGAGATCTATCCACTTCAAACAATACACCCTTGCTACCTTCTAAGACATTGATGGTGCCTTTAACAATATCGTAACCAATTCCCTAAATAAGTTGCTCGCTGCGTTGGGAATAGAGGGTTTCACCCACATGTGGTTTGTGGCAATGCTAGAAACCACAATCATCCAATTTACCAAATCTGTCAACCGGGGTACACCTGAAGGCGGAGTAATCTCACGTCTTCTGTGGCTGATAACAATATATAAAACTCTCGTAGAGTTAAAAAACAAGGGAATCAAAGTAGTAGCGTATGCTGACGACTTGGTAATCTTAGTACGGGAATGTTTTCCTCAGTGATGAGCAAAATCACTCAGTCTACCGACTGTGGCCTGAACTTGAATATTACAAAAGCGGAAATGATGGTGTTAACAACGAAGACCATGATAAAATCCCTTCAGCTTCCTGGACTCAATAATACCACAGTGTTCCTTTCCTCCAGTGATAAGTAGATGTTTAGATCACAAGCTTAAGCGGAAGTCTAGCATAGGTGCAATTTGCTATGCCTGCAGTAAAACTTTCGGTAGAAGGTAGAGTCTTAAGCCCAAAATGACTCTTTCGCTGTACACAGTCCGTCCCATTCTCACCTACGACTGTATGTGGGGTATTCTTAGACCACAGGCAAATATGCAAAAGTACCCGACAATTCAGATGTCATGAAAAGTGCTCCAACACATCGGCGACACTTGTATGATGGCCCACCCTTAACAAAACATACTCCTAACCCCAGCTCCCACTGACTACATTACCCACCAAAGGCTTCAAAAACTTCGAACAATGCCTATTTCATTCCCGAGAGGACTGGAAAACCCAATTTCGAATTTACACAGACGAGTTCAAGGTAGACCACAGTGTAGGCTCAGCTGTCTTATGGGTTTTCAATCATCTTCAATTCTTCAACCGCCTTCCAGATCACTCGAGTATCGTCCAGACTGAGGTCCTAAGCGTGTAAACTTCTCAGCACTACCTGCCGTTATGGTAGAGCTGCAGTGATCTGCAGCAACAGCCAAGCAGCCATAAGGGCTATCTCCTCAGTAACCACTTCCTCTAAATTGGTGCTACAAAACAAGGAAGAACTCAAACAGGCCAGTAGCAGGTGCAGTATCAATCTACTCCTTTTCCTTGGCGACGAACTGGACAAGCATGGAGCTTCCCGAATCTTCTTGTTCTTCTGGTGGCGCTACAGTCCAGGGTGGACCTGGGCCTCAACCAGTAAGCCTCTCCAGCCGGCACGATCTTTTGCCAGCTGTCTCCAACTGCGCACACCAAGTTCATTCAGGTCCTTCTCCACCTGGGTGCGCCATCGGTTTCGTGGGCGTTGCGTTGCGTTGTCCCACTGGTTCAGAGTCGAAGACTCCTCGGGCAAGAGCAGTGTTGTCCATGCGCTCTACATGGCCCAGCCATCTTAGACGTTGAATCCGTAGACGCCTGACTAGGCTCATGCCGCTGTACAACCCGTACAGTTCGTGGTTGAATCTTCTTCTCCAATAATCATCAACGCAGACGGGACCAAAGGTTGAACGCAGAACTTTTCTCACGAAAGACCTTGTGCTTCTTCATCCGCTTTTGAGTGCCTCCGCACCATAGAGCAGGCCAGAGATGATCAAGGTGTTATATAATGTTAGCTTGGACCTTCTCGAGAGCTTCCCGAATGACCCCTCTAAAATGGTGGGCCCCCCAATTATCCACCTCAAATACATCATCGACCAATATTTCCTGTCCTTAGCAAGTGGAACGTGGACTAGGACATCCAAGTACAAATTCTCTAGGAAATCCTGGCCCTGCTAAATGAAAAGAAGGACTGACGACGTCCTCAAATGAAAGTATAGCAAACGTAATCAAATTCCTTAAACGCACATGTTGGATTAAACTAATTCAAACAACACAGGTCTACGAGGTATGATATCAAAATGGCGCCAATGCCCTACTTGCACCCTGATTGTCTCCAATCGGGTAGCCACTTAAGCCAACCAAACAACTGCGCCGTGGTTACACTTGACGGGAAAAATGCATTTTACTCGGCGAACTGGTTGCGTATCTTACAAAGCCTCGAAAGATTTAAAGTACCGCGGTGCATACTACGACTGATCAGGAGATTCCGAAGACTGGGCGGAAGTGTATAAAATTACAGAGGCCGCGCCCCAAGGATCAGTGTTAGGTCCTTTACAGTAAAACGTGACATTCCACGACTACCAAACAAATCTGTGTAAAGATTATGTGCACTACGAGATATCCGTGCGTCTCCAACGACATCCTACGACTCGATGTCGGTGCTACTATCCTCTATGACAGCAAGCACTATCCTAGCTTTGGAAGCAAGGTGAGCTTATGTCAATGGCGCGCAAATCGGGCCAAGCTTAAATCAAGAAGAAATTCGAAAGAAGCCGCAGTATAGAAACGTGAGCAGCAACAACGGAACGAGTCCCAAACAGCGTGGACTCAGCGACGTACCGACCCAAGGGTTGAGAGTTGGGTAAATCGAAAACTCAGCGAACTGAAGTATTACCTTACATGGTTCGTGACTGGTCACGATGGTTTCCGGGATTACATATTCAAGGTAAGCCGCGATTCGCATCAGTTCTGTACTCATTGCGTAAACGCGGTAGAGAATGTGGAACACGTTTTCTTTGTATGTGAAGCCTTTAGGGAATTGCTTTAACCAGAAAACATTGTCCAATATACAGTGGACTCTCCCTTAGTAAAACTTTTCCTAAATCGAACTTTTTCGCCACATTCTACAAACATTTACAAACCTCTCTCTAAGTCAAACTCTCTGTAACTCGAACAAATTATGGTATCCCGAAGATCTCTGGGCTACTGCGATCGATGAAGCAGTAGGAATAATGTGCGATCTAAGGAATTTCGAATCGCAGCAAAAAGCTGTAATCCCTCTTCCGCGATGTAATACTTAGGGGTAGTTCTGTGAGGGGATGAACAGAAAAATCATTAAGAATCTAAAACTCTCAATCGATATCGGATAATTGGTGTCTATGCAAAGTTTCCACTTTCCCACGCAAAAAGGAGTGGCAGTAGTACTTGCAGTTGCACTGCACACTCAAGAAGGAAATGTTCATATCTTCTTATCTTCATTGGCCCGCATGATCTACTAAAATAATATGCTTAATTTAGGAAACCAACTGAAATGAACCACTTAAGAGATTATCCGCGAAGCCACTAATTATTTAACCGAGTTAAGTTTAAGGAATTAAGTTCAAGCAAAGCAAAGTGGAAGGAAATTGAAGACTGTTTCTCAGCTCTAAGAGTAGGATTAACTGGGATTAAGTCATTCCACTGGAGTTAGTAGGAACGCAAGGGAAATGCACACCAAAGCTTTGTATTACGCTGCAAGTGAAATAAGAACGAAGGTCGATTGCTCGTGTACGAAACCATGAGTCTTAAAGGAGCACAAGTTATTATTTTATTAAACCCAATTGTCGTCTAAGTAGTTTGTTCTTAATTCATTTTTACATAATTTGGCCAAAACTTTGGGACACGATGCCATGTTATAATGAGTAGCAAGAGGTTCCTCCTCAATCTCCGGACGGCCTAACCGACAACCAAATTAACATGTAGTCACTAACGTTAGGCTCGCATCAGATATCCTGGGCCGGTAATCGTCCAACATCAGAGTCCTGCAGCAGGCAACAAAGATGTGTTTTGATATTGGACGCCTGAATAAGGAGAATCGCCGGTACGCCACCTAGATCAACTAGATGTGGTTGCATAGTCACTCGGCCATAAAAAGGCAGCGAAAACCACTTTAGACTACCTGCCAACCCAAACACTCGTTCTAAAAAACGACGAGGCTAACCAAAAGACACGCCGCAGCAGAAAAATAGAGCAGATCAAGAGGATTACCGTGCAGAAAGAAGTGAAAACAAGAAGCTTCAGCGCTTATCAGGAAGGCTAGGGAAAAGCAAAAAATACGGGCCTTGCCTTAGAGCTTAAAAGAAGTACCCACGGACTTCGAAGGAAGGAACATAGTAACTGATCCGAAAGACGACTGGATGGTGCAGTTAGTAGAGTGCCTGCCCCTGGTTAGCGGGGTCCCCAGTTCGAATCCCAGTCAAAGCAAAGTTAATACGCCTTTATCTGGTTTTCAAATCTGGCCAAGTCACCATTTGCCGTTGGGATCAAATTAACGGCACTATCACTGCAGTAGTCAATCAGTGGTAGTATTCTGACTCTGGGTATCTCAATGGACCAATATTGTCTAAGTGTGCTGTGATTGCACTAGCAGACCACCTACATGACCTAACCGAACCTAACTGACCCGCAAGGAAGAGTGCATGTATTTAAGCAGAATTTCCAACTCTCCAGGTTCTTTTGATCCTGACCAGGAGAGATTGATAGGGAATCAAAAATCCTAACTCCTACCTAGTCATGATCTTGGTGTAGCCATTAACCAGATGAAGAACAAAAAAGCCACAAGCCTAACTGGAGTAACATCAGACCTCCACCATCATCTGTAAAATTTACGAAGACGAACGGTTGCTCAACGACTGGAATATCAGTCCATATGCCCCATCTACAAAAGGCGATCCCACGTTTTACTACAATCATAGAGGCATATCCTTGCTTAACGTTGTACCCAACGACCTGTGTGAACGTCTAAAGTCATTTTGCACCAGTGTACATACACACATACAGTGTACAGTACCAGTGCGATTTCCGGCAAGTTAAATCAAAGCATAAGATCAAATTTTCACACCAAGGCATATCCTGTAAAAGATTAACGAGTATCCAATATGTTTATTGAAGGGTATTTTGAAGTCCCACCCTTGACTTCGAAATTTATTTTAGGGCTTATTGAAGGGTATTTCGAAGTACCACCCTTGACTTCGAAATACCCTTCAATAAGCATTTCCCTACAAGGGAGGAGTGGAGCTCAAATGAACCCATCACTGACTCGAATTCCATCCATGTCTTTATGGACGGGTTAAAGATGGAGCATGGCACAGGCGCGGGCATCTTTTCCGAATTGTTAAACAAGCACCGCTCTATCAGATCACCTGACTACGGTAGCGTTTTCAAACGGAGGTCCTTGCAGTCAAAGAAGCGGCCAAATTGATATCATTGTTGGAAATACCAACAGCTGATATTACTTTCTTAATTGACAGTCAAGCGGCCATAAAAGCAATTTCGGCTATTGAATTCAAGTCGAAGCTAGTCGCAAGCTGTCGAGAAGAGCTCAAGGTTCTTCTCACACAGCATTCGATCACTCTGTGCTGGGTCCCAGGTCACACAGCCATAACCGGAAACGACGTAGAAGAAGAACTTGCCGGGAAAGGGGCCGAATCCGACCCATACCAGGCAATCCCACGGCTTTCTTCACCTCTGTCTGACACCAACAGAAAGTTGGACAGTAAAATCATTGAGCTGGCTAATGAAAGGTGGAGTTTCATTCCCGCATGTGAGACCAATCGTAAGATATGACCTAGGTTTAACAGCGCAAGAACCGATTCCCTCTTCCAATGCAGTAGGAAACAGCTGAGGATGATGGTCGGAGCTATTACTGCTCATAACGATCTGAGGTACCATGAACACAAAATGGGACTTGCCCATGATACCATTTGTAGAGGCTGTAGGGACGAAGAGGAGATTGAGGATACATCATACTATTTTTTTCAATGCCCCAGTTTATGCAAATTGAGAAAAAAGAACCCTGGGAGAGTTTTCCTTCCATGACCTTCATGATATATCAGATAATCTATCCACGAAAATCTATATCTATATCTTATAAGGATCTCTGGATGGATAGAAGGAGGACAATAACCAAATAACACCTTGGAGTCAGGAGTTTTTGTCATAAGAGCGACGAGTGAGAAGAAAGGAAGGTTTACCCCATGGGAATCACAATAGGTCCCACAGGAACTCAGTGTGGCGCGTCCCCACCGCGTCAACCCACGTACCTAACCTAACCTAACGAGTTTCCAATCGAAACGGTATACATTTCTATCGATCTTTAAACCACTTTCGACAGCAATTATGTCAAAGAGCTATTCCAAGCTAGCATGCAGTTCGGCTCGAGGACTTCCGAGGCGCTTGGAACCTGCACCGGATTTCGGCAAGGAGATAAGATAGTGCGCCGGACAACTGTAAACACGGAAGGGATCATCTTCAAGAATTCAGTCCAACTAATTGGGCCATCTGCGTGGCCACCAATAATAATGTTCACGGTCTTACTTCTTTCGAGTCACTTACAATGCTCAAAGAGTAATTATAGTCATACAGTAAGAGGAGGAACACGAGAGGCGATCGGGGAGTTGTCACCTGGTCCAACGAAGAAGTTATTTTGAGAAGAGAAGAACAATAAATTGAATTGAATGCGAAGAATATTCCGAATTCTGTTTGCCTTGTTCTTATCGTATTGGCTTGTTCTTTTAGCACCGTTTTTTCTGAATTACCTTAACACTCGTGACAGAACAATATTACGCAAGACACGAGTGGTTGCTGTAGAAGCTTTTCTATGGCCCTAAGCGGGCTGTAGCGCCACCCATATTATTATTATATTATTAGGACATCGACATAGTCGCACGGGGCAAACATGAGCTCCTCAAACGACATCATAGTGGAGATCCGACATTGAATCGCCCTTTGACAACCGGTTTTATTTGTTGAAACAACTTTTGAGAGGAAGGACCAAGACCATGCTCATCTGGAGCAAACAGTAGAGCTCCTTCTTGTTGTTTTCGAAAGAAAAATTCTTCCTTGGTTTTATGGTCCCGTCTGGGAGTAAGGTGAATGGAGGAGAAGACATACCCGCAAATCTGACTATCTGTACGTCAGATTGGACGTAGTCCTTAAGGAAAAAATCCGTCGACTTCACTAGCCTGGCCATATTGAGCGCATGGACAACAACGTTCCAACGACAAGGGTTTTCGAATCCAAGCTTCATGGTTAGAGAAGGAGATGAAGACCGAACCTAAGGTATAAAGTCATCGCCGAGGAAAGACGGCTTGATTTTGACGACTGGAAGCATCGATGACTCTCATAGATGGAAAGCATCGTTGTCTCAGGCTTTGTGTCAGGGCTCGTTGTCTCCATAGGTCGCTTCAGATGCAGCAGCGCGCTTGCTTGCATAGGTCTGATATTTTTCAAACTTCCATAAGAGAAGCAGTGATTTAGATCGAAATCTTAAGCCCTCTGCTCAGATTAGGTTAGGAATATGGGATGTAACCCACGCCACACTCAAGTCCTACTGGACCCTTTGTTAGTCCTTCCTCGTACCCGTCAAGTTTATTCGTTGCTCAGCAACAGACTTAAAAAATGACTTTAAAAAGAAATTCTTCACAGAGTATAGTGGATTTAATCCCCTATTTTACTGAGTGGTAGCAAAGGAGGCAATGCTTATGGTCCCTGCTCTTCATCCTATTGTCCTGCCTTGGTTCTATTTTCGCACAAAATATGTCAAAAATGGCTGCTCAGCGGCAGCAAACAGTCGTATCCAGTGATTACTTCGCTTTAAATTCAATAAAAGCCGAATGAGAAAAATAGCAACAAACAAGCCCTCAAAAGCAATAAAGTCAATCCCCCTAAAAGCACATCAGCTCCCCCGCCAATCCAACCGCGGACAGTAATAAATCTAGTCAATAAAAAAAACCGAATGCTCTGTATCCACTAATCCCCGGCAACACAAAATTTCTATGCTCTCCCCACGCACGCCGCATCCAGTTCAATGACTGCTGAATTTAAAATATCCTTCGCCATAAATCCTCGTTTTTATTTTTGCGCGCTCATCCCAGAGTAGAGACCGGAAGTTGGGCAGATATCTGAGGCCATGCCGGGGCATGCTATGCCAGGGATAAGTGTAATGTTGACAAAACGATGAGCCAGGCCACAGGACCTGTGTGTCCAATTTCACACACTTATTGGATAAGTGAAACTGTGCCGCGAGAACAAATGGCCTGCTTCGGTATGCGTGAACTGTCACGTTCGTTTGTCATGCATTTGCTCTAATAGATCGTCGGGGACACAAGATCCATTCATCTGACATGAGGCCACTCTCCGTGATGGAAGACCGAGGGAATTGATAATCTGTCGTGTTTTGCAAAAATTCGGCGCGAAGCTTAAAGCGGTGTGTGACTTCTTCGCGTTTAACGCGAGGCTCGTGATGAATTATTCCTAATTTATGCAGACATTTTCGCTCGTATTACAGGACGTGATTTATCGCCTTATTTATGGCTGAGTTGAGGAAAAAACTCGAAGCGCACGGAGGACCCGCTCTTTAAGACTGATGGTTACTGCAAATTGGTTTTTGTTTATTCATGGCGTGGTAATGGGCTGCATGAAGAGGCGTTTGAATGATGAAAGATTATGGCACTGGGAAAAAATGTTGGGGCCTTTATACATGACGTGCAATCGAAGACCGCTCGTCCTGAAGTATTGTATGCCCAATTCATTGATTTATTCAACATCGCCTCGCGATGATGATTTGCCAAAAGGCATAAAACCCAAGTTAGTCATCCGCTGGAAGTACGAACAGAAGAAGATGGATCTTGTTTTCCATTTATTGGCGAATTCCGGAAGTGGGTCAAGTCGTCAGTTTAAAATTGGATTGAATTTCCCTCGCTGCCAAGGATGCGTCATAGACCCCGCAACATTTTCACATCATCGCTTCTTGAATGCTTCAATCGATATCATCGGCGGAGACAGAAAGTATTTTTTGGCGACGTTAAATCCTCAGTTGATTCGACTCCCATTGTCTTGCTATCGATTGCGTATTTTTTCTCTAAAGTGGCAGCTTCCAAATCAACACTCACAGGAGCAGAGGGAGTGCAAGTGGAAAAGGAGGGCATATCCTCTTCGAAATCTATTCAAACGTCGATTTGCTAATTTATGGATTAACTTATTTTCGTTTGTCTAGGGTTTTGTAGAGGCTGTGAATCGAATTAAGTGCTGGCGAAATAAGTGGGCCTTTTGCGAGGCAAGTCTGAAAGAATAAGTATTCCTTTGCTGGCATCTTAAGAATGGAACTTACTTAGCGGCGGGTGCTTATGGGACGCTACGCCGAAAGTGAAACGAATTTATGTCCTTCGAAATTTGGAAATTTAATTGGGAAGTCGTCTGTTCCCATTACGAAATAAATGGACGCCAGGATGGTTTAGGTTCGGTTTGAATTTATTGATTGGACAACATTCTGCCTGAGACTATTTCTTTCTCTCAAGGCGGCGGATCCTCCAGATCCTCTGGTGTTTTATCGTTTACTCTACTCTCATAAAGTGTACTTTACATTTCCTTTCTATCTTGATAGTTGTTCTCCACGAAAATTGTCAGTGAATCGCCGGAGGTGTTCTCGCGAATATGAGGGTAGCTAGGTTGGTAACTAGATGCATTGACGTCCTTCTGGCTGTGGTTGTTGGATGTGGTCATTTAAGCCAATGAGCTGGATCCATTGTGCTCATGTGTGAATAGATAGATCTTTTATTTCGCATAATATTGATGACATAGGTGGTCGCCGTGGCGTAGTGGGTAAGTGCGTCGACTCCTACGCAGAGGGTGCCAGGTTCGATACCCGACCTATCATAAAAATCAAATTTCGAGTCACTGACAATGCTCAAAGAGTACTCCTGTCTAGAAAAAGCTTCTCAACTTCGCCGTTCGGAGTCGGCATTAAACTGTAGGTCCCTTCCATTCGTGAAAGAACAATAGCACGCACAACACGGGTGGTTGCTGAGAAGCTAGGCCCAGGTCCACATTATTATTATTACTAATGTGATCATAAAAAGTAAGTTTCGAATCTAGATTAATACACAAGCAACGTACGGAGTTCTGCCAATTTATAGACAATCCCATCAACTGCAATTGCCTTGTGTGGATCTTAGAAGGTTTAAAAAACTCTTGGGTCAATATAACCGGTATAGGTTTGAGACTTGTATCAAGATGAGCAAGAACAGCCTTCGTATCCTAAGAGGATACTCAAGACTCAGGGAGCATATAGGTGTACCAGAAGAGGGTCTCTGCTGGAGAAGAAATTCCAGAACATGTACTTTCAATTTGTGACGCACTATCCCACAAAAGGCAAAGCTATTTAGATATACACCTCATATCAGAGGAAGTCACAAGAACCATCTCTCATTCTCCGATTCTTAAATGAGAATGGCTAGCAGAATATATAACCCTCAATACAACTCTGGTGGGAACTGCATGTGTAGGGAATGCTGAAGAGGAAAAAGTATGAAAAGGGGCACAATGGATCAAAAAACCTCGGTGCAAGAGAAGAAATATCTTCTTTTCCTTGGCAGTGCTGAACATTCGCATAGCAGATCTTGGACAAATTCTGGTTCTTCCTCATCTCTGATGATGCTGATCAATGATGTCGATCTCGGGCCTAGCTACTACAGCAACCGCTCATATTGTGCATTCCATTGTTCTCTCTAGGGTAGAAGGGACCTCCACTTTTATACTGCCTCTGAGCGGTCAAGTTTGAGAAGCTTTTTCTAGACAGTTATTACTTTTTGAGCATTGTCAGTGACTCGAAAGAAGTGGGGCCAGTAAAATTATTTCTGGTAGTACCAGGCCGAGAATCGAACCAGGCAGCAAAGTTCAGGTGCTTAGGGGTTCACGCAGATACCCACAACATGACGACCGCCACACCTCA
Organism: Eristalis intricaria; assembly: GCA_964034865.1. Classification (NCBI taxonomy): domain Eukaryota; kingdom Metazoa; phylum Arthropoda; class Insecta; order Diptera; family Syrphidae; genus Eristalis; species Eristalis intricaria. Next base: position 86,997,037 of record OZ035875.1, on the reverse strand, counting down.
GTAGAGCTTCGAAAAATTATTGTTGAACGCTATAAAAGTTGAAAAATTCTGTGGGAAATTTCGAAAATTGTTTAAGTAGCTCGTGAAACAATGCAAATAAATATATTTAAACCGTCCAAAATTATAACATAATTATCAATGAGCCAATAATCAGTTCCAAGAAGTTGTTATTCAAAGGTGAAGAACGGTGGATTGGGAGAGAACCAATTTGTGAAAAAACAATGCCGATCGCTCCAAAAACTGATAGAATATGAAATCATTTTTAAATAAATATATATTGACCCTTATCCATATTTGCTTCAATTGAGTGTAATTAGCTTAGTCCAGAAGCTGAACGTACCACCTAGACGATGACATACCTGCTTCCGGGCATTTCGTTATTCAGACGAACAGAAAGGTTCAATTGCAATTCGCCTCCAACTACGCAATGAACGATTTTTCGTTTTGGGAAAATAATTTTATTTGCGGACAAAAGTGAGTTCCACCTCATTAGAGCAGAAAGACGGCTCAACGTTTGGAGATTGCCGAGCATTTCGACAAAAACAAATAGATATTGACTGGGGCGTTCCATTTTCACTGTAGGCCAATGTACATCCATTGTCATATGTACTGTCTCAGTGCAAGTACAGAACTGTCTTCAATTCCAAATCCTTTTGTAGCCATCATCATCATCATCACCTTCTGAGCCGCATGATCCACTAAAGGGGTCGCGAAAGATCTCCAGACAACTCGATCCTCCGCCATCGACTCTAACTCGTCAGGGGTTATGCCCAAGCGTAACCAGGCGAGCTTATGGACTTGGTCCAATCATCTCATCCTGGGTCTGCCAAGTGGTCGCCTACCTGATGGAATCGCATTCACCAAACCATTACCATCTTAATTCCCGTGGTCTCTGACAATTTGGAGATTCATAATACTTAAACGAAGTTCTCTGGCAGTGTCTTGTGAAGTCTGATCAGCGGGTAATCATGAGGGTACCTCGGCATTTGATAGTCCCCTCTCATTTGATAGTTTAATTGCCGCGTCGAAATCAAGACGGACACTTTGTTGTCGGAAGTGGTCAAACATCACACCCAGGAATAGTTTCAAATACGATGGTGTTCCGATTGCAAGCAAATCTAGGATGAACTCAATATTGTTCAGTATGGAATGGGTGCCGTTTAGTGCTTTGTTGCTCCTTTCTCTGTGTCTGGATTGACACACTGCCGGGAGTGTATCTCCGACAATGAAGAAGTTATTTGCCTCCAAGTTCAGTCGATGACAAAATTATGTCCAGCTCAATGATTAAGTTTTGTTCGCTGGATTTTATCATGTTAAAGTATGCGTGAATATACTTTGCTGACCAGGATAAATGCTTTTTGGCTGAAAGTGCCATTCAATCATGTTGACAGCCTCATCTACGGAAGTGGTAGTTAGTGTACCTGAGTTTGGGAGTCGTTTTAGCTCAATAATGGATAAGTCAACCCCTCCGGTACCGATCTCTCTAAATCAGATATGACTCAATTCAAAATCAAAAATATTAAGTCCTGATATTATCTTCTCAAAACTCAAGCCACCAAATCCGCATTCCGTTGCTTCTTAAGTTGTTAGTTTGTTTTATGAACTTTCTGTAATTAATTCCGGAAGCTCGGAAGTGTTCAACGTGAACATCCTTCAGCATCTCCGTCCTCCGTGACTGCGGCAACTCTTGATCAATCTCAAAACTAAAAGTTCGAAGCGTACGTCAGCTCAGATTGACTCGCAAAGTCCGGAGCAGATTGGTTTTCAGAGAAACTCTGTGAGCTATCAAAATGTCTGCTCATAATCTTGTATAAGCCAAAGTTTCTCACATCCGCTCCCGTTCCTCCGAAGCACGTGAATCAGTGGAAACCTCATTCCCTTTGCATTAAATGAGGCCGGCGGCGTTTTTTCCACTCGACGGAGTACGACGCTCCCTCGCATATCTCATAGATCATTTCACCCACCTTCTGCCCAATTAGCCATCGCTCCTTCCCTTCCGCTTCCGCCAGTCAGCGCGAAGCCCTAAATTTGTAATTTAAGACATGTGCTATACGGCCGGGGACCACTGTAAAGACTCTAAACTCCGCCAAGAAAAGGCCCCTGCCGCCGCCAATAATTTATTCAGAAATTTTACACGTTATTTGCCGCACGGGCAGCTGTTGCTGAAACTCCAAGCGGCATCGGTCGGCCGGCCGTGGAGGGGAATGCAATAATCCGATTTGTTGGGAACTACTCCACTGCGGCAGGGGATACGGCAATCCGTGCATGAAGATGTAAATTGCACGGAAGGAGGAGCCGTAATAGCGCCGCTCTGCCGTGGCCAGTCCCGGGATATGGGCCAAAGGTAGAACATTCCTCGGTGGTGCGATGGCCTTTAGCAGACAAACCTGTCAGCCGTGGTGAATTAAGTGCTCGTCGAGAGACGGAAGAGGGGTGGGGGCGGTAGATTACACCCTCGATAGCGGCATGCATGAAGAACGAGCGAGAGATACTGCGAACTTTAAATCGATTAAAATCCGAGCGTGGAAACGAAAATTGACTTTTGAATGGCTGCACAGGGATTCTCAGAGGCAGTGAAGCGTGAGTGTGTGTTTTTTCTCTTCTTTTTTATTGTGGTGGACCAAAAGAGTATCGAACGGCCGGGGCTTGCAGTGGAAGCGAGCATATCGAGTGGAGATGTGATTAAGGCTGCAGGAAATGCAGAAATGCGGTCAACGAGGATGAGGACCTGGGAACTTGTATGAGATCGTGAACGGTGTGCAGGTTCTTGTGCATTGCATCAAGTCAGCTTTACCACAGGAGGACCTGTGGCTTTGCTTGTTTAAATCCCTCGTATTTCTCGCATTAGTAGAGTTAAGGTTTTAACTGTGAGGAATCGAACGGATCGTCGTCCATGACTCTGAGAAAATACAATTTGTGCTTGGAGTGTTGGGACAAGCTGCTGAACAAGATTGAATTTCGGATGTCGATCATGGATTTTGATTTAGGTATGCTTAAGCAGTGCTTTAAGGACTTAGCTGATAGACCACAAATGACAAAACTTGCAGCGTCATTGACGAATCAATTGTAGTGCCCGCACATGAGGGACTGCATAATAAGATCAGACTCCCCATTTAATTCATTTTCATTTCCTCGTTCACACGCTCTTCCACAATACGAAACCTAGCTGTGGCCAAGTGGCACTCGCCAATCATACGCTCATATTTCAAAGTCAATGTCAGCACATGTTCGCTACAGTTACATTCATAATCGCCGGAAAACTCTAAGTAACATAAGTAATGAGTATACTCATGTACACGTGTGTGACGCAGTCACAGGGGAACTCCGTCGCATACAATAAAATACCGACAAAGCGATACCTGAACAAAAACATAACATGACAAACTGACTTACTTTAAATTATGAAACTTAAGATCAGCACAAACGATGAATGCCACCGACATACTAGGCATAGTAATAATTGGAACACTTTGGTTACATGTGGATGACACACTAACCCAGTGCACCCAAAACAACTTGAGCTATTGATAAAGAATGTGTGAATAAAGGGGATGACCTGAAACTAAAAGATAGTATAAGTTAACAACAAATAAATTCAAACCAACTCGTCGATCACCGGATGTTCCCACAACCTGAATTCTCCCAGACAAAATTCCAAGAAACAAGTGCAATAGAACACCTCAGCAAAATATTCCCAGTGCACCTTCCTAGTGCACCTTCACAGAACCGCATATTGCTGATTAGACAAAATGAGCGTATAAATGCATGTTGAGTTACCGATAGTCTTTTAGTCTTAGTTCATACGAATAAAGGGTCAGGCAATCTGCCTGAAATTATATTTTCAAGAATGAAGACAGAGTTCAGACAGATTTCAACAGTAGTTCAGAAATAAGGAGCCGAAGCTATAGGCCGAAAGTATAACTAAAGCAAATACTTTTATTTAGAACTCTCCGGTGTTTACTCTTCTCCTGAAAAGGAAAGCACGGTAAACAATCGTAACACAATTTCTTTTTTTGTGCGGTGTCATAGGCTGCAACTTGGTCTCATCTCTTGGTCTCCCATCTCCAGGAAGCGTGATCACGTGTTAGCTACCTCCAACTAGCAATCTGATGTCCTTACCCATTTGTGTGTGCCAACTCAGTTGCAGTAGTTTTCTGTTGTGGTGGCTAAAAGGTTCTTCGGGCTGGAGATATGTTGTCCATTGGTTCTACGTGCCCCAGCCACATTAGTCGTTCGATCCTTAAACGCCTTGCTAGGTTCATGTTCCTGTACAAATGGTTGTATCTACCTTATCCCCGTGATGGAATAAAGTCAAACAAGGTCAATGCTCGTAAACCCCCTACCCATAAGGAACATATCGTAATACAGAGCAGAAAAGACTTAGGTTTGTAGACAGACATTGCATCATAGCAGTGAAATCTACGTAGGTTAGAATAACAAACAGTGCCAAGCTGGCAGGAGGATTCTGTGAAAACTCAAATGGCAGAGCCGACAAGTGGAGCTGGATGGAGCACAGAAACGAGAGAAATGCAAATTGTAGCACACAACTGCGGACGAAGGACAGAAGTGAGAAAATTGCAAATTTTACATCGCGACAGGACGATGCTTACTTCAAGTAAGGTTGTCAAGGTTGTACGTGCGGCTGACAAATCAGTGGCAGAGAAGTCAATTGTAAAACAAGAGGGATAACTGACGCGAGATCGTTTCATTCCAGCAACCAGCCATCTATCGACTTCCTAGTTGTACAGAAGTCAACAAACATCAGAGAAAATTCTATACCCAATCGACCGAGGGACTGGATTAGATTCGCCACCCCCCCAAGAAAAATAAATCACAGAACGAACAAAAATGTTGTATCCTCAGGAGATATTATGAGGATTTCAATTGGAACAAAGTTAAGTACTGCAAACGAAGGTTGAATAGTGAACAAGTGATTCAAAATTCATTAAATTAAATCTATGATGAACGGAAAATGTCGCTGCAGTTGATGATTAGTGGCCAATTCAAATGTACCATGGCTTTCACCAATATTTGAGGGCGAGTGTTGCCCAGGGCAGGAACCACTAGTGGCTTGTCAACCCGGGTTAAAAAACCGAATCAACCCGAGTTACACCTAAGCCAACTCAAACCGAGTAACATTTATTTCAAACCGAATTGGCAAAACCGATGAAACGAACCGAATACATAAAAAAAAAATGTTTGACGGTACAACCCCGTGTCAGCATATGATGCCGAAACGAAACCAACCCCAAATCGAATTAGAGAATACAAATCGATTGCCCTCATTCCATATTGTTTCGGGTCGTAGCTACCACAACAGGCTGTTGCATTTCAGTAACTTTTTGCGTATTGTGTGCTTTCTATGTATACATAATATGTTCTCTTATTTTGAGTGACGTGTCAAAGTAAGTAAGTTGTATGCGACGTGCGAGTAGAAGAAAATACGATAAGAAAGAGACAAAAACACACAGCCGGTATTGGCTTGGCTACCCCGTGCGCCTTTCGCTTCCCTTCACAATGGTCTTAGGATACACATAGAACACTGAAACCAACCAGAAATAAAATACAACTCGACTTTCCCCATTTCATAATCCATATTTTTTGCTTCCTCTTCATCATCAAACCGAGTTCGTCAACCCGGGTTACAACTCGAGTTACAACTCAGGTTACAACTCGCTCTGTTCCTATTTCCACCCGGATTAACTCGTTTTGTAAAACTTTCGGGTTGGCACACCTCTAGGACCCACCATATGGGCAGGATATGCAATACAGGGCGCCAAGTTTTTAGGGACTTATTAAAAAAATTGTCGATGTAATACCACGCTTTCATCATTCCATATGTTCACCAAGAGATAAAAAAAAAAACTCTTTCAATGCTTGTGGGACAAATTATCGTTCTCAGCTTTGACAGGATTTTGTGTAAGAATTTGTATTGCAGACGAGTAAATTTCATTCGCGCAGAAATTAATTCTTTACGTTTCGTTCATATGCTTCCTTATGAATAGAGTGCTGAGTTTATTATCTTCAGATGATGGACATTTCATTTAACACATTTGTTGCAGGCATTGAAAGCCTATCTCTTGGGTTATCTGGAGACAATTTAAGCTACAAAAAACTAAAAGAGGGAGCCAACCGTAGGGCTTGCTCAAGGCGCATATTTGTCCCGGGCCGGCCCTGGTCTTGCTTCCGGATGACATTATTCACCAGCTTTATTTTTTGGAATTCATGGGGAGTCTGAGCCTGATCTACAGCTACATACCAGCTTTGATGGTCCAGCTTTGGCCACGTTCAAGCCACCAAGAATATGGATCCAAAAATTTGACTCGAATGATCAGCGTCATGGTCTTGTTCATTAGTTAAGGTCACCTTGCTCGGATCTCTGCAAGATTCAGTTAGCCAGCCTACTCAGGGTGCTTATGGGTAGATGTCATAGTCCATTAAAACTATCCCATCGTATTGCCAAATCGTGCATATGCTCCTTGAACAGTATGGTAGTTTTTTCTAGCCTGCCTTCGCGTTGTCGATGACATGGTAGGCTACCGGATATGGAGACTACCGAACGTGAACAAAGAACTGTGGTATATGCAAACGACGGCTCGCTTTGTGTCATAGATGAATGTAGGTGCCGACCTCGGAGTCTGCACTGCTTCACCACGTGATGATTTTCTTTGTGCACCGATAAGCTCCTGTGTGCCTTTGAGAATTTTGGGGCGTTAAAGTTGAGCGGAATACGTTGGCTTGAGACGAGTTCCGTAAAGTGCGTTAGGAAAGCGGGATGCCGACTTATGGGGATGCCAAAGGAGGAACATCTGGCTAGGTTGCTGAAACCGGGTACGGAGACTGAAGAGCCGCATCCGTCCTACAAGCAGACGCAGCCAGCGACAGGTAAGAGGGAGAGATCTGGAATCGAGATACCGGGGCTCATACATCGCAAATCACAAAGGCGATACCCATGAGCGGCTACGTGGTGGAAGATGCACCCCACATGCTGCGAAGTCAACGTGAGAGGGACGACAGTGAAAAAGAAGACTCCTATATCGAGGGCGATATCTAGGATAAGCTGGCCGAGATTAGACTTCATATAATCCCGCGACACAGACTGCTCGTGATCACATAAGCAACCAATAAAGGTCATTGAAATACTGGATGGCGCAGTTGGTAGAATGCGTCTCCCTGGTTAGCGGGGTCCCCAGTTCGAATCCCAGTGAAAGCAAAGTTAATAAGCTTTTGTCTGGTTTTCAAATCTGGTCCAGTCACCATTTGCCGTTGGGATCAAATTAACGGCACTATCCCTGGAGTGGTCAGTCAGTAGTAGTAGTCTGATTATGGGTATCACAACGGTCTATGTGTACTGTTGAATTCACTGGCCGCCCTACCTAACCTAACCTAAGGTCATTGAAGCCGTGTTTAATTTCGTCCACAATGTCTTTGTCATAGATTTGAGTTGTTGGGAATTCAAGCTATCGAAAGCCCTCTCGAAGTCTACACACAACGTTTACTCAGTCAGTCCAGCCAAATGAAGCGACAAAGAAAGAAAGCAACATCCGCAGCCACATATTTGGTCCTACCAGTGGGAAGGCTGAATGGAGAAGAGTTAACAACACTCTTTATGTAACGTATTTTACCCATCTCCAAAATTTGAATTAACAAGGCTTCACGACTTTCCTCGTCGCCATCACCTTTCCAGTCGATTGAACCGTCTTCACCCTTTTCAGAGCGTGCATCCATTTTCTTTGTCCTTGGTCTATTTAAATTTCGCCTACATTTACGATCCAATGCATAAAATCTGGCTTGTTTCACTTGAATCCCTTTAACAAAACCCTTTTCATGTTAATTCAAACGCGCTTTTTGTCCATTGTGAGGTAAATAGCCCACCCAACCAGCAGATACCACACGCGGTTGCAATGTGGAACTCTGACCAGCAAACAATGTCACAGACTCAATATAATCGAAATCACGTCCAAATCAAACAAAATAATGAAAACTATTCAGAGAAATGAAATGCATTAAGGTTCGTTAATTAGTTTTGTTCTGGGGAACTGCATTCGGCAGTAGATGTCTGTGGGAGCGTCACTGTATTTGACCGGTGATCCATGTTAAACGGAAATGTAATTTATTATTAATTATTAATTCGAAGCAGGACCACCAGCATATGGGATTTAGCTTCAAGCACTTAATTGAAGTTCAGGTATCTCACAGATCGTTGGTTTGACAAACATGAATGGAAATTATGAAATAAGTTCCTAGAACCCAGTTGAATCGAGGGACGTCCTTAGTGGTCGAGGTTAGTCTATATTTAATAATTTTGAAACTATTGACATCGAATATGCTGTTTCTGCTTTCGCACACTTCCTTAGACAATGTTGCTCGAGACATATTCACAGTATGAAGGCTAGGATTTCAAAGCGTTGATATGGCGTCTCATGCAGGCACAAGCGTCTGCACTTAGCGTCTATCAGCGAACTCCTACTCTCACCTCCACGTGGCGAAATCTGGGAGCCGAGCACCTTCGATCGAAGATGGGGTAACCAACCCCCGTGGGACGTCGTTGGCGGCTGCAGACGAGAGAGGGGGAGAGTGTGCCTGTACGAGGGCTCATCTATCTTTATGGATGGCGGCGGAGGAGCTGGAAACTGTCTGGCCAACGGCGGCATCCGAAACTCCAGTCAGAAGGAGTAACCTGGTGCGCAATCCTTCTGGAGCTACTTCGACATTTTCGGAGCACAGGTCTAGAAGGTTCTTTCAAGGTCAGGTCGGGGCCTTGGAATTGAGATGGCGGCGGAAGATCCCTATAGTTTTAGGGACAACGGCGGCGCTCACAGCCTCAGCGAGGTTACCGACTCCGGATAAACCCGGACCCTCCGCCCGAGGGTTAAAGAATAGGGCCTGGCCTCCCAGTTGGGGGTTGTGCGTGGGGTTAACTCCCTCACCACGTAAAAATATTATGGTTCGGAGACAACCAACTGCCTCGGATACGGACGGAATTAATGTTGACGACCCCAGCAAACGTTACAAGGACAACGATTTTCGGTTCTGCACGTGGAATGTTAGGTCCCTTAACAGACTACGTGCAGCCGAAGAACTCGCGGAGGCCCTGGACTGCTACAAAGCAGACATTACCGCAATCCAGGAAGTGCGGTGGAATAGGCCGGGCAAGAAGAAGATAAGAAACTGCGATATCTACTACGCTGATTGCAACAGGGAGAGGCGGTTATTTGGATGTGGATTTGTTGTTCGAGGCAGACTTAGGCAAAAAGTGTTAAGCTTTGTGTGTAAAAGCGAACGCCTCATAACAATCCGCATCAAGGCTAAATTCGTTAACATCAACCTGATTTGCGACCACGCCCCGACAGAGGGCGAGAAAGATGACAACAGCAAGGATGACTTCTATGAGCTCCTAGAAAGGACTTACGATCAGCCCCAGCTTCGACACCAAGATCGTTCTAGGAGATTTTAATGCAAAGCTGGGTAAGGACGACATCTTTGCCAAAGTCATCGGGAAACACAGCCTGCACGACACTACATCCGATAACGGACTCAGGCTGGTGGACTTTGTCACGGGACATAATCTCTATGTAGCTAGCACGCGGTTCCCACACCTCAACATCCATAAAGGGACCTGGCGGTCCCCTGATCAATCAACCGTCAACCAGATTGATCATGTTGCGATCGACGTCAGACACTCCTCCAGCATTCTTGATGTCCGAACGTTCCGAGGAGCCAACATTGACTCGGACAATTTCCTTGTTGTAGCCAAGGTAAGAACTCGGATATCAAGAGAAAAACGGAGTCGAGAAAGGACACCACGGTTTGACGCCGGAAAGCTACAATCGCAACGGACCGCTAGGATCTTTGCCGATCGAGTGTCCCGGAATCTCTCTATAAGTTCGTCGCCACCTGCGCAAAAAATCGAAGAAGATTGGAGGCGTTGTCAAGAAGCCATCAAAGATGCTGCCACTGATGTGCTGATGTACGGCACCACCTAGAAAAAACCCATGGTTTGACAACGAGTGTAGGCTGGCACATGCAGCGAAGCTGGATGCCTACAAGGCAACGCTGCAACGAACAACGAGAGCTGTTCGTGAGCTCTACGAACAGAGACGAAGGGACGAGACCCGGCTTCTCAGAAGAAAGAAGAAAGAGCACGAGAAGCGCGCGATCGAGGAGAGGGAGAGGTGCTACGGTAGGAACGATGTCCGAAAGTTTTACCAGAGGGTGAAACAATTATCCAGTGGATATAAAGTTCGGACAGAAGCCTGCCGGGACGAGAATGGACAACTAGTCGATACTGAGAATTTGGAAGAACCATGTCTGCAGACTGCTAAACGGCGATGGTGACACCAATATGGACGATGATCGACGAGAATTCCGTCCCCTCCCGACTTAGACGTGGTCACGATAGCAATATCAAGACTGAAGTCTAACAAAGCTGTCGGTGAGATGAATTTGTTGGGCGCATGCTCCAGCTCATGTGTAAGATATGGTCGGAGGAAAGCATGCCCGATGAGTGGAATCTCAGTATCGTTTGCCCGATCCGCAAGAAAGGAGACTCATTTGACTGCGCCAACTATAGAGGGATAAGTCTCCTGAACATCGCTTACAAATTTTCTCTGCCGTTTTGTGTACTCGCCTGAAGCCGTTTATAAATAACCTGATAGGTCCATATCAGTGTGGCTTCAGTCCAGGGAAGTCCACCATCAACCAGATTTTCACACTACGGCAGATCCTGCAAAAGACCCAAGAAATGCAGATCGACACCCACCACCTTTTTGTCGATTTAAAGGCCGCATATGACAGCGTGCATAGGGACGAGCTATACAACGCCATGTCTAGTTTTGACATTCCTGCCAAACTCGCCAGGTTGTGCAGGATGACGATGGAGCATTCTCGCTGCTCCATCAAGGTCGGTAACGAACGCACCGAGACCTTCAATGTCAAAATAGGATTTAGACAAGGCGACGCGCTGTCATGTGATTTCTTTAACATCATCCTGGAAAAGATCGTGCAAGACTCACACGCCAACACTAGAGGCACGATCTCCCAGAAGTCCGAATCGATAAAGAACTTGAAACGATTGAGCTTGACCGTAAGTCGGCATAATGGTCCATCTCAGTATGTTATTCGAAACACGACAAGTCGTTTTTTTTTCTGATGAAGTATTTGATGTCACTATTCCATGACGATGAACCAGAGACAGATGATGAGATGATTTTGAGGTCAGCATTTGTCGTGTTGTATATATAGGACTCTAGTTGCTTGATAAACTTGCAAATCGCCATTGTAGGATCTTACGTTGCACCAAGCCCAGGCAAAACTACGCAATTGGTTTGGATGGAAAGAAATTCGAATTCCCTCTATGTCCTGCACCAGTAATCCCAATTTTATGAGGCTGGAAGGTCCAATTTTCAATAACTTTTGGATATACTTGTGTTACTTCACCGATCGAGTGAACGTTAACTCGAGGAGTTGCTTGTGATCTTTGCTGAACCTATAAAAAATATTACGTATACGCCACCGTCCCCTTTCAAGACAACTCCTAAAACTGCCTAATTTTTTTTTTTGTATGGGTGGCGCTACATTCCGAGGTGGACCTGGGCCTAGCTTCTCAGCTACCACTCGTGTTGTACGTGCTATTGTTCTCTCACGAGTGGAAGGGACCTACAGTTTAATGCCGACTCCGAACGGCGAAGTTGAGAAGCTTTTTCTAGACAAGAGTACTCTTTGAATATAGTCAGTGACTCGAAAGAGGTGGAGCTGTGGATTATCGAAGGTGGTAAATTCGGGTGTCGAACCTGGCACCCTCTGCGTAGGAGTCGATGCACTAACCCACTACGCCACGGTGACCCACAAAACTGCCTAATTAACCCTATGAAAAATATTACGCATGTATATGCTACCGTGGCCATGCAAGACACATCTAAGACCTGCCATCTCGAACCTTTGAAAAATGTTACGTATACGCCACCGTGGCCAGGCAAGACAACTCCTAAGGCTGCCTCCTCGATTCGGTGTTAAATGTAACGTACACGCCGTAGCCCTACAAAACAAGACTGCCTCCTAGACACTATGAAAAATGTAACGTATACGAAACCGTGGCCATGGAAAACACCTCTTAGGACAGGATTCTCGATTCTATGAAAAATTGTCCTATGAAAAAGAGATGTCCTCACATCCCACACATGACTGCTTATCGAACAGATCCCATGCCATTTGCATATACATTGAGTACGTTTGATTATTTGCTTTTCGGTAAGGGCATTCTCGCGAAATGCACTATGAGGGACTTTCCTGATAGATAGGGGTCAATGCACACACATGCAATGCCACGACAACCCAGTCATTAATCCCACGAATTTCGACGGCAAATCATAAGTTTGGTTAATCTCCACAAACAACAGATGGTGTAAAACAATATTTTCTTCGATTATTTGGGCAAACAAATTCATCTTCCGCAAATTCAATTCATTCTCGCTTTTTAACACTTTTTGATTGTTTAACATGAACCGGTGCGTGGATGAAGTTTACACTAACCATGTTTGCATGGCAAGCAGACGATGCATCCTCGCTGCACAATATTCTCTCGAAATATTTACCATGTACGATACACCTGCACCCCCGGCAGCGGACCAAGCGTGTGGAAGATCCATCGCAGGAATTCATTTCGAGTGGGACGTGGCTTGAACTGTTGTGTAGGTGCAGCCCGAGCTTCATTTGTGAAAGGTCACTGTTTTCGGATTAAATGCGATGAGGGATATGAGTTTTTTCCAAGACGAATAGAAGCTGCCTCGGCGAGGTATTGTAGCTCAAACAAGTCTGTTTTCACAGCTTTGCAAACACGTCGTTAAAAACACACAGAGAGTGACGGCGACCATGTCTTGCCGCCTATTGACCTGTTCCTCGTTCGAAGGTTATTGAGGAAATCACTAAAGCATATCGATTTTTTTCTGTTTCCGTCGATATCCGAAAGAACGTTTGATCCTAAATTTTAAATGAATTCCAGAGGGTTCAGACACCACATCTCTGTTAGAAAACAAGTTTCCATCCATCACAGGTATCAACACACATGTCCCTGGACAAGAGTCCTGACCAGTGAGTTATCGATTCCACCGACACCCTGGTGCCATGCTCAAAGCACGGGGATATGTTTTGCGGAGGTAGGGAATCAATTTGTTTGTATCGCCCCCTGAAACGACACGAATTTCCGTCTTTAAGTGCTCAGTCAATTCCTTCCGGAATGATGGTGGGCACGCACACTGCGTTGACTGGCAAGAGGAGTTCGTCATCGCTAATGTGCGAAACGTGTCATAGATCAACTGAAAGACACATGATAACCGTCGCAGGCTTATCACGACGAGCGTATCTAGCCCGTGGCCATCGATAGTCGTTGAGTACCGGAAATTGGTTAGGCTATAAAAAGTTTCGGTTTGAGCACATCGCATGGGCAGCGTCATTAGTGGCGAGGGGAAGTTTCCGTGAATCGGACCCAATTGGCCATTTGTTGCCGCACAGAGGTGGGCGCATGCCATCCGGCTCCAATACAATCAACAGGAGAATGGCTGCAAGAGGTTCCGTTGGAATCGAAATTAACGGACAGGTTGAAACATCTTGCTCATTTGGGGCGAGGAATTCCCGGAACTCGGGTGCTTTTTTATCTTCCTCGAGAGGGGCGATTTGAGGGGAGACGAGCATTCGAATGAATTGGAGACTGATGACAGATACAAGTCAATTCTGCGGTGACGGACAAAGGATAATACACAGGTCGAGAAGGATAGGGCATAACAGGCGCACCACAAGTCGCTCTAATGATGCGATGGATATGTGTAACTGAGACAAGGACTCAATCGATTTGATGAGTGTGTTATTGCGAAAGCACATGCCATCAGGTAAAAAAAAACCTGACGAAATTGAGAATGAGGATGAGGAGGACTGGCGGATAAGGTGGTGGATGAAATCAAGAATGGGGTGGAGGAAGAGGTGGAGAAGTAGGTGGAGGATGAGGGAGGGGTTGAGGTGGATGATGAAATCAAGGATGGGGTGAAGGATGAGGGGGAAGATAAGGTGGACGGTGAGGCGGGGGAAGCGGTTGAGGATGAGGTGGAGGATGGGGAGGAGTATGATGTCGGGGATGATGTGGGGGATGATGTGGAGGATGAAGTGGAGGATAAGGTGGAGGATGAGGTGGACGATGGGGTGAAGGATTGGGTGGAGGATGGGGTGGAACATGTGGGTGGAGTATGAGGTGGAGGATGGGGTGGAAGATGAGGTGGATAAGGTGGAGGATGAGGTGGAGGATGAAGTTGTGGATGAGGTGGAGGAAGAGGTGGATGATGGGATGGAGGATAAGGTGGAGGATGAGGTGGCGGATGAGGTGAAGGATGAGGTGGAGGATGAGGTGGAGGATGAGACGGTGGATAGGGTGGAGGGTGTGGTGGAGGATGAGGTGGCGGATGGGATGGATGATATGGCGGGGATGAGGTGGACGATGAGGTGGAGGATGGGGTGAAGGATTGCGTGGGGATGAGGTGGAGGATGAAGTTGTGGATGAGGTGGAGGATATGGTGGAGGGTGAGGTGGAGGATGAGGTGGCGGATGAGGATAAGGTGGAGGATGAGGTGGAGGATGGGATGGAGGATAAGATGGAGGGTGAGGTGGAGGATGAGGTGGAAGATGAGGTGGATAAGGTGGAGGATGAGGTGGAGGATGGGATGGAGGATGAGATGGAGGATGAGGTGAAGGATGGGATGGAGGATAAGGTGGAGGGCGAGGTGGAAGATGAGGTGGCGGATGAGGTGAAGGATGAGGTGGAGGATGAGGTGGAGGATGACGTAGAGAATGAGGTGGATAAGGTGGAGGATGAGGTGGAGGATGAGGCGGATGATGAAGCGGAGGAAAGGTTGGAGGGTGTGGTGGAGGATGAGGTGGCGGATGAGGTGAAGGATGAGGTGGAGGATGAGGTGGAGGATGTGGTGGGGAATGAGGTGGGGGATGAGGTGGATGATGGGATGGATGATGTAGCGGAGATGGGGTGGAGGATGAGGTTGAGCATGAGGTGATGGATGAGGTGGAGGAATATGTGGAGGGTGAGGCGGAGGAAGCGGTGGAGAATGATATGGAAGATGAGGTGAAGGATGGGTGTAGGACAGGTCTTATTATCACTGTAAAGGATATTAAACATATCGTTTTCTTTTTTGTCCTATTTTGAAAGCACTGCATGCAATAAATTTTCGGCACGAATCTGCAGTAGTTTCCTTGGGCCCGCAGCAATAAATTGTACGCCTTTATAGAATGAAACGGTGGTGAATAGCAAGCAAGCATTATCTCTTATCCGAAACGCCATCCTTGCGTCCTTCGTTGCATGCTTACTGCGGATGAGAATATCCTGCGCAATTGCAAAAAATATTTCATTTCTCACCACCTGTTACTTCTCCAGTGGATATCGCTTAGGAAAACCAATTTCAGAAGGGGTCACAATTACCATTCAATAGCTATGAGTCCTTTCAATGTTGAACCTATTCTCTGGGCTCGAAACAAAAGGAAATCCAAATCGAATTTGGCTTCCACTTTATTCTTAATCATCGAGACATAGTTACTTACCGTCCTTGAAACCGGTAGCTTTGTCCTATTTTTGGCGATTCTCTGAATGCAGAGTGGTCTTAAATGTATTCAGTTACGGGTATTCAGTTACGCGATGTACACGAGTGTAGTTGCACACCCGTGTGACTAAGTGCACTTTTAGAGAATACTCATTTGACAGAACATCCGAAAGCCTCTCGTGATGCCACGCAATCCCATTATGTTCATCCACAGAGTGGTCGCAGATTTCGGACAAGTGGTCAGACTTCAACCGTATCCAACTCTCATTACGGAATGTTACACTATCCCTCTCAAGTGGCACACACTTCGCCGCCAACCACAATCCAAGCTCCCAGTGATTTATTTTACCTGAACAGGGAATATCCGATTGTTTGCGTAACATCGCCCCTTGTGCGGGTGAATGTTTTTCCAATTGTATTACATCCACGTAATGAGGATGGAATCCATAAATTCTCATGTGTCCCCTGGCCGAGAATAAATCCTTCAGTGGTTGAGATAATCCGAATGTACTGTGATTTCCGGAGTCCGCCCGGGGATTAGGGGGATATTTCAATTTAGAGAGAGGTGACGGATTTTCCTAACGCAGGACACGTCCACACACGAGTGTACGTCCGTGATCCCTTGGCTGATTTGTCCTAATCAGATGACCCATTCGGGGCACAATGGATGGCGTGCTCAGTCAGGGCTTGTGCTGGCACTCATATTTGCGAACGAATTATGCGAACTGGCTCTGTGTTCATCGGTATGACATTTAAGACAGTACGATTTGCTGATGCTGCGGGGTGTGGGTGCCTGGATTAGTTTCTTCAGGGTTCTTTGGACCGAAAAGGAGCACAATTTTTTTCTCTTCATTAACAATTCATGCGTTCAAGAGTTCGAAACAGGTAGCTTATCCCTCATTTGCTGGAAACCGACGTCAGTAACCATCCACAAGGGACCTCGTATTTTTAGATGTAACCCCGAATATTGAAATAAATAAAATGCCAACAAATTCGCTTGTGAATGAGACCAGAAAATATTTTTAGAATAAAATGTACCCAGGAGGCTTAACATTTACCAAGGACCCAAAGGGCACCATTCATCCGTGGGAGTTTATTCATGATGTTTTTCCTTTTCATTCGCTTGATTTGAAATTCACTAAAGACTCATTAATTTGTGCCCCCGGCCGATGGAGACATGCCTAAGTTGCTTGCAGGTGGTACCTTTAAGTGGTTAATTTTAAATTTCTTAATGGAACTTGAGCTCGGTGAGTTGAAAGTGAAATGTGATATAACTGGCAGAAGTAACCACAACGGGTGAATTTATTCACGCCACTCTCAGATGATACCACTTGATTCGAGTGCGAGCAGCTTTACTTCGCATTCTCTGGTGTTGAAAAAGTGGCAATTAATTCAAGAAATAAGTCAATTTCGGTTTTGTTCAGATTCAAAAATGCTGAATCATGAGCTTGACATGAACACTGTCAACAAGTCTGTCTTGACAAGTCACTGTCACTATACATTGTTGTAGTTAGTTAGTGCCGAGCCTGATAATACCCGTTTCGACATTTATACGAGTACCCGTGTAGCCGGGTAATGCGGGTAATACCCAAGATGGTGGGTACCCGGTAACAAATATCCTAATTTTACACAAAAATTTACATATATAAATTATTTTACCTTCAAAATATACAAATTCAACATATTTTATTTGCATACCGTGAAAGGTTGCTTCTAGGGAGCATACAGCGGTGACATAGATTCCGTGAACGATCTCCTCGCGACTCTGTCTTGAGCCAGCCTAATCACTTCTGGCCAGTATTTTCCGGCTTTGTCGATGTTCTTTCTCCACGGTCCGTCTCCAAATTGAGCGTGGTCGACCACGACTGCGCACTCCATGTGGTTTAAAATTCAGGGCCATACTTGCGATGTACTTTGTTTACGTAAGGAGTGGCCTATCCAGCACCACTTTCGATGCTGTATCTCTGCTGCGATGGGGTTCTGCGAAGCTCTACGAAGTATATCTTCGTTTTGTATCCATTCCGGCCAGAAGACCTTAAGGATTCGTCTCAAGCATTCATTGACGGAGACCTGATGCTTGCGAGCAATGATATTGTTTGTCTCCCAAGTCTCGCATCCGGCATCCATACATAGCAGTACGGATTTCACGATGTAATTGAATATAGGAAGCTTCAATGAGGTGGAAATTCAACACAAAAATCAACAAAGTGTGGCAACACTGCTCTACAAATTCTATGTTGATACTTATGTTGATTGTATGGTAGTAGGCGTTTGTGGCTTCCACTTCCACTTCATCTGCTGGCTCCTCCTCTGGTTCCGATTCGGTTTTGTGCAAAGACTTGTGCCGTGGTTCTCCTCGTGATTTTTGATGGATTTCCTCTTGTAAGGACTATGCACGGACTCGGCTGTATCGTTGCTTGCATTGGATTTTCGACTTGGTTTGAGTGTGGAATTGTGCTTGGGTGATTTTGGATTGTCACTCCTCGCCGATGAGTTCATATAATTCGGTTTGTCGTCTTCATCATCCCCATCCATGGCGCCTTGCTCGTCACATGGATCAGACTCAGATTTGTGCGAAGATTCGTTCGGTGAGAAATTTGACTCTTTCTCACTGTCCTCCCGATGATTTTGGGATTTCCTGAGGAGAGTAACGTCCAGCATGTCAAAATCGCAACGGGTTCTCCGCAAGCTAATGGCCAAGTAGAGAGGATAAACAGGAGCCTGGGCCCGATGATAGCCAAGTTGGCGGACGGGAATTCTAAAGCAAGTCTGGACGATATACTGCCGAGTGTTGACTTCTCTATGAACAATACACTACATCGTAGCACAGGCACCACGCCAAGCCAGCTTTTGTTCGGAGTGAAGCAAAGAGGCAAGGTTATTGACTTCCTTGGTGAATGGTTGAATGATAATGTCGATGATGAATCGAAAGGAATTTATATAATCTGAGGTCACGGGCGGTATTAAAACAGACGAAGTCACAGAATTATAATAAGAAAATAGTGGATGAGAACAGGAAAGCGGCTAGAAAGTACAAGGTTGGAGATTATGTCATGATCAGAAACTTTATAAGTACACAGGGTGTGTCAAAGAAGATAGTGCCGAAATTTAAAGGGCCTTATAAGATAGAAAGGGTGCTCGAAAACGATAGGTATTTAGTACAGGACGTAGAGGGATTTCAGATAAGTCAGATACCGTATAGGGGTGTGTGGGAAGTGGCAAACATAAAACCGTGGTACAGGGGTATGTGTCGATAGTTCACAGATGTGATCGGGACGATTACGGGTCAGGATGGGCGAGTTGTGGCAACCCTGCTCTACAAATTCTCTCTCTCTAATAATGTAAGAAAAAACCAACTTGATGTACTTATGTTGATTGTATGGTAGTAGGCGAGGAGTTAGTTCTCTCTCGACCGGCGAGTATAATAGATGAAATAAAGAAAACGAAAGAAAAAAAGTGTTTTCCATTCAACATTGTTTTTGAGAAGAACGCTTAAAAAAGTATACTGTAGCTTTCATTTAGCCAACGAAAAGTTAATTAATTCTTGTCCGAAGAACTTGTTCGTTGAGCCAACGAATGTCTGTTCGTTAATTCAATGTACATAGTACATCAATCCAACGTACTTGGACATTAACACAACTAACCTGTACCTTTATCCAACGAACCTGTACAATAAATCAACGAACGTTTACATTAAGCCAAGGTGCATGTACATTCCCTTAACGAATGACTTCATTAAAACATAATATCCACTTTACTCCTTTTTGATTTAAAATTAAATTTTTATTTGAAACTGGATGAAATATACAATATATTTAAAAAATATGAGTTTTTTTTCGTTCACGTCTTTCCGAATAACTTTTGTTGTAATCAGGTAGCCATGCAATAACCACAGAGTCGCCGCGTCTCGTTTTATATGTAAGTACGTATATTACCAACCTTTCAATGAGCCGCAATTGACTGCATTCCTCTCAGCAGTGGTCAAACTGATTAATCATATTTATTCTGGAACCTACAATGAATAATAATTTACACTCAAATAAGAGATACGTGGTTTCTAGTATTTGAGTTAATATTACATACTTGCCGGTGTTCCTGCGTGGTTATTTGTAGGGAGTTTTTCTGTTGATGTGAATTCAAATTTTCCTAACACATTGAAAAATAAAGAAAAGTGTACAAACCTGTTATTTTTCCTTTAAAAAAAAAAATATGGTGATGAGGACGTCTCAACACAATTCACAACAAATCACAACTGAAGAATAACGCTTAGATACACTATCGCGAACCCTAGAAGCAATGGAAAATGTTGTTAGCTCAACCAATCCTTCCATTGACTCAACGAACAAACGAACGTTGGGAAATGCTTACAGAGTATCTTACCTTTTAATAAACGATAGTTCATTGAGTCAACGAATCGTACAATAAACTACATTCACCTATTTTTAAAATTTATTCGTAATATTGACGAATAGTCCAATGAAAGTGTCCGTTGAGAGAACGAAAATTACGCTGTTCATTAATATTACGAACAATTTTTGGTTCAGTGTACGCATTTATTGGGGAATGGAAAGAAGGGGAAAACAGCGATGAAAACATAAGTCATGGCGGAATGCCCACCAAAAGTAATAGAAGTATAGAAGGTCTTTATTCAGCATTCACTGAGATATGAATTGCAATTTAATTCACTATTAGAAACAGATTAACTTCGTCTATATTTACGGGTATCCATATGGTTGTGGGTAATTTGATATCCGAGTACTAATTGAAAATGCGCGTACCCTAGTACTGGAGCGGGTAGGCTGTTAGTAGTTAGTTCCTTAAAATGTAGAAACTAGTGATTTGGATTATGTTGGATATGGATCTCAACGAACAATCAACAAAATGCCGTAAGGGAAACCTCTTAGGGTTTCGTGTCGGAATTGAACCAACTCGAACAGCTACCAGGAAGTCATTGAATTATTTTTGGTTTATGAAGCGGATGAACAAATTCTTAGGAAAGTCGTAGGTTCGAGAGGAAAGTCCTTCGCATAATCTTTGATCCCGTTTGGTGTTTGGAGGGGGAGATTGAACGAGGAACTGTATGCACAGAGTTCGAGTCTCTCGCCTCAGATGGCTAAGTCATGTAAAGGGAACACCAGTGCTTGGTCCTGAAATGTATTCCATTCGGACTCCGAGGAATAGTACGGGGAGACCATGTCTTCAGTTTCAACACCGATTCGCCAAGGACTTTTTTCCTGAGCAGTTGAGGATGCCAGAGGACTGATGGTTTCTTTCTTATTGTCGTTTTTTTTTACAGTCCGACAATGTATGCATTCTTTTTCGACTTTGTTGCCATTTCTTGAAGGAATATTATTCATCATTCAAACATTGTCTAAATGAGTAAATTCGTAATTTTCCTTTGTTTTCTATTAACAGGGGCGTACAAAAGATATCACTTTTAGTATAAAGAAACAAAATTGGTAATAGCATGGAACCGTGCCGTACTCCAGTTCGGTTTTCGAAATAAACTTGGCATTATGTTGACACCAAGATAATTTTAGGAGACTTAAACGCAAGGCTGTACACTTATTGAATTCCTTGATGAAATAAATTAACAGTGGTAGCTTAACTAGTGACAATGTCACTTGACACTTCCGGCCATCTGGGCCAATACAATAAAACGTAATGAATTACCATTGCAGTAAAAACCAGTAAGGATGTCTTCGATGATCTCCTAACCGTTAACGAACGTTGTCGTCCATTGGACTCATGCCTTTTGATCAATCAAATTTTATTATACATTAAATTTTTTTAACTTTAATTTTTAAAAATAATATAATATAATAATAATATAATAAATAAAACTTTAATTTTAATTTTAATTTTATTTTAAACGTTAACAAAGGAAGTTAAGAAAAGAAGCCTTCTAACTTTCATTTAATCCACTTTAATTGAAATTGAATGAATACAGAAGGGTAGAAGGGTAGTGATGATTGTAGGCTCATTGGATCCACGACGTAAGTTAAGGGCCAGAAAGGACATTCGATCAATTTCCAGTTACGACACCAAGATAAGTTTAGCAGATTATTATGGGTTCCGACTGTTGAAAGGTTTTCACCAAGAAATATGACTCGTCATATTTCAGGACAATTTGTGTGATCTCGGTAGCGCCGGGTGTGCGTGACCGATTCCAGCATCAGGGGGTTCCGGTTCGATATCTCCGCAGGGCTTCTGTTTTTTTTAAGTTCCTTCTATTTTTCCCTTTCTGGTGTGAACATGTTGGTGTTTCCTCGGCTTTCTCCTTTCCAGGAACACGCTAGTAGTTCTTAGTGTGGCGTGATGGGAAGTTAGCAGACTAGTTGATCGGGTGATCGGTCCAACAGGCGTTCGTCCCACAAGGTGAAGGAGAGATCGAACATCTGATCGGGATGGCGTGGGTTGCTTGAGAATGTCGGGAGGTCAGACCAGAAATAAAGGAAGAGTGTTAGTGTGAAGAGTTCCTTAGTGAAACTGGGATAAAGATTCCACCTCCATTTCTAGGTATATGTAGATATATACCGATACCTTCTAGACCTGACAGATAGTTATGTAAGTTAAAATGTTACCGTCGAAGTCCCCGAGACCGATTGGGGTTGGGCGGAAGAACGCCAGCTGCTCAATGGGGAATGGCCGTGAGTTAAGATGGTAAGTTTGGGCGCCACGCAGTTGCCCTTATGCTCAACACGCTTCTTACCTCTAGAGCTGCTACTAGGGTTAGGAATATAATCTCCACCAAAAAATCAACACCCGGTCCACAGCAAAACACCGAAAGCAAAAAAAAAAGGAAAGAACGACCACAGACACTTGACTGAATTGCAATTTATTCAAAAGTATGAGGAAACACAACTTAAACCTAGCTTGAGTACTAGGTTTGTGGTGCCTTGCGTGAGTCTTTCCAGCACCGCGCACTAACTTTCAACTATCGCCCTCCATCATCTCTGCGGTCGTCCCATGTCATGTTGTCCCTCGACATTAAGCTCGAAAGACTTCACACCGCAACAGCATCAAAGAGGGAAACGATGTTTAAATATTCCATAAAGTGATTCTTATGTCTCTTGCTGTTTTAAGCGCTCATTTTATATCCATCCCTCCATAAAAACCCACCTCCAACCTGAACAGGCACCTTTTTATGTCCCTTCTTCAATCTTCGCACACCGACAAGACATTTTATGGCAAACTCCCTTCGAAGCCGGGAAGTTTAACTTATTTTCAAGTGACGTGCACTTTGCTCTAAAATCTCAGCTTCGAAGGTGACGGCTTGTCCTTGCGAGCCATCTGCATTTTTGGCGCTAAACTTTCTTCGCCGGGCGGCGCACGATTTGCAAAAGTTCCATGATAGCTTTAAAGTGTGCGCCACACATCAGTTGATACAGTCCTTGTCTTCAGTTTATTACGTCATTTAATCGACAGAAACAAAGGGCAACTGCAGGGTGTTTGGCAGCAGAAGGGTCGTAAACATCAGCAGGAGCGCCGTAAACTTTAGTGGCATTCACTTACGCAAGAAATAAAAACATAACGTGTTGCACAAGTGCCAGTGTATCCTTTTCATCGTACAAACAAATGCCTAAAGAGAGAGCGTAGAACACATTGTTTAGACAGCGCCTGGTCCTGCGGGGGGTTCACGAGCCCCGGGTGGGGTGGAAAGTCATAATTTTTCGGTCGTCGTCTATGGCAGATGTGAGAGTTACGACTGCCCCCAAAGGGCAACGTATACAGGATATCCTTTCATGCGAAAGGCGAGAGCAATCCTTAGACAAAAGCATCCGAGTCACTGACACCTCCCCAGAGGCGGTGGGAATTCGTTAGAATTACCACAAGTTGATGGAAGACTGTCCAGATGGTGCCGTCCTCATTGGTGTATCACCAAGCGACATGTCAAGTGTCAACGAGGAAAATTTCCACGACTTCAGTTCATCCCAAAAAAAGGGGAAATTAGGGATTTTTCCTCCCTCTTCGCGAGATGCAATGAACTGCAGTCGCTAGTGCATTTGACAATTTCATAGACTACACCCTTTTGTCCACATCGTTCTGCACTGCTGTCAGACAGAAGTGCCGCTTCGCAGAGGCATTCGTGGATTTCACACAAAAATGAAAAAAAAGGACCCTCGGAGGACATTGAGAGCAATGTTTAATCAAGTGCGAGCTAGATCGCACTGCGTGACAAGCTGTACAAACCAGTTTCTCTATTCCCCGTCTGGTTTGGATTGCAGTTTGCTTTTAGTGGACCACACAATGATGTCTGTCTGCCTGTCTTCTCACAGGAATAGTAATCAGTTACAAGCAATGTCCTTGGAATGGGATGGTTTTGTTTTTCTTTCTGGGATTAAATTGTGAATGCGGGCAGTTTTTCACGAAAATTATGCGGTCTGGGTTAGAACTTGGGTGGCATTATTTCATCTTCCAAGCATTCACTCGCTCTGGACGAAGTCATTTATGCAGTCTCTAGTCTTGGGGACAGCATCAATGAGACCTGGCTCACTGTCACCCCAGGGGAAGTTGAAGAACAAGGAACTAGGCTTTACTAGTCAGGCGTAATAAGAGGATCCTAGGTCCCAAAAGGGAAAATGACACACTGGGTATAAACAGCACTCGCCAGACCAATTGTAACACACGATATCCTTGTTTAGTCGCCAGCATTATGAAATACATTCAATCTTGGAAAGATAAGTAGTATACAAAGATCTGCGTATATTAGCACTACGGGTGCACTTCGCTCCACACCTCCAGCCGCCATGGAAACAATGCTACATGGACACTTTCCATGGACATTTACGGGAAGTTGGTGGCTACTAAGGCAGAGATTAGGATGAGGGAATACAATCACCGGAGCAAAATTCACAGTTTAGGTCACATGGAAATAATCAAGAATGCGTATATCCCAAAGCATATAGATTATTTTGGGCCCGTCGTCCATTTCGAATTTGGGTATAAAACATTCATCCCAAATGGAGAAGATTGGGCATTATGCGTAGTCGAAGAAACTGGAAGTACACACAAATGGATCCAAAACGGGAGAAGCCACCGGAATAGGAGTATTTGCGTAGACTCAAGGCATCTCCTAGTCGCCGTCCCGTCGATTGCCTAACCACTGCAGTATAGTCCAGACAGAAGTAAAAATTATCCAAGAGGCCGCCCGCTTACTGTCAATGAACCCGATAGACAGGCTATCTATCGCTAATTAAGGTTTTGGATACACCACCAATTAAATCAAAGATGGTAAAACTTTGTCGTCTATCTCTAAGGGAGATAGCGGTCAGATGCAACCTTTCCCTATGCTGGGTCCCTGGGCCTAGTGGTATTCTAGGCAACGAAATGGCCGACGAGCTAGCTAGAATAGGGTGGGCTTGCCACTGACAAGTAATCAGGACACCCCATATCCCTCTTTAAAAGTAACATAAAATTTTTTATTTATTGTTGGATGGATATACAATGCAGGACTTGCCTTCAATAAACAAGCGTACTCATAAAATTAAAAAGAAGGAAATCAGTAATGTAGTTGTGCATTATTACGGGGCACTGCCTATTCGGTAAACACGCCAGAAGAATGAAATCCCCTTACAAAGGCTTGTAGGAGCTGCAGGGGCGAAGGGCAAGGATAAACTACGATTCATTACCTCCTTGTCCTCGCACCTGCCAAGCACTTGCAAGGACATGGAAAAACACTCTAGGCCGCAGTGGCGTGGCGTCGAAAATTTGAAAATGTAGGTTGGTAAACATATTCACCTGCAAACGCTTTTTGAAATTGTATTATGTATTGCTATTTTGCTTATCAGATACAAGTAAAGCAATTCAAGCCACTTTTGTATACTTTAAGTCATTAAAAGTTTACGAAAGAAACCTTTTTGCTAGATGAAAGAAAATTGATAGTATGTAATAAAAAATAAGAAACAAACCAAAACCATCCTTGCGCTTATAACCTGTATTCATAGAAGGAACAGAGAGTCCTTTTGTTTAGTTTTAAAAAATTCAGCTTACAGAAATCATTTTCTTCCGCCAAAAGCATATCTATCAAAAAAGAATTTACTGTTAACAGTGCCGTTTTCTCCTGATAATTAATTGAAATTGGCTACTTGAACAACTTGAACTTTTTCCACTTTCACTGCTTTTAATTTTACCGGTGTGGCATAAGGGTTTACTACACAAACTCCACATCCTTAACTTCCCAATCCACTTGGTAAAGATTGTCCAATCCTTCTTAACTGGTCGTAATTTCATGGTTTCTGTAAATAATAGCCGATCACAAGTTTTCCGAGTTGAGGCAGGTGTACCTCAAGGACCAGTTCTTGCTCCAATACTGTATAATATATTTACTCATGACTTTCCATTATCCAACAGTTATGAAGCTGCAATCTTTGCGGACGACACATGCATCTTTGCGTCAGATACGTTGGGTTGCAACATTGTAACGAAATTGCAATCTGGCGCAAATGATGTAGAACCATATCTTAATAAATGGAAAATTAAATTAAATGCTTCAAAGACTCAGACTGTCTTTTTTACTAGAAAAAGAAAAGCCTGTTTCCTGCCAAGCCACAGAATAGTGTTAAACAACATTGAATCAGATTGGAAATCAAGTACTAAATATCTTGGGGTACATCTGGATAAAACACTAAACTTCAGTATTCATGTCCAGGAAACAATTAAAAAAGTCAACTTATCAATACGAATTCTGTATCCCTTCATAAGTCGTAGATCTAAGATGAGTATAGAAAATAAGCTCACTATTTTTAAAACAATTTTTCAACCCATCATGTTTTATGGCTCCCCTGTATGGGGCCATTGTGCAAAGTCCCACATAAGAAAATTACAAATCGCACAGAATAAGCTGTTAAAAATGATGCTTAATTTACCGTGGCATTTTTCGACTGATGAGCTTCATGAACTCTCTAATATTGAAAGAGTTTCTATAAGACTGATGAAGTTATTCGAACGACATAAATTGTCTTGCAATCAATCTGACAATTACTTGATTTCAAGTTTGTATAATGATGCATAATACGCCTTTATTTATACTTTTATTAATTTATTTATTTAATTATTTATTTACTAACATTTATATATACTTATTTATCTTTTTTGTTATTTATTTATTAACTTACTTATTTATTTATTTGTTTAGATATTTATTAATTTATTTGTTTAGTAATTTATTTATTTATTTATTTATTTATTTATTTATTTATTTATTTAATTAATTAAAAATTTATTTATTTTATTAAAAATGTATATATTTATTTTACTAAGTGTGAAACTTGAAATCAAGGAAGAACACCACCACCTTCCCATTCTAAGTCCATTTTTAATCGAATTCATATATTTATGTTTTTTTTTACTGTATAGTGGTTTTTGTTATCAGGTTTTCCTCTGCCATAAACAATTAATTCTTATGTAGATTGTTAATAAATATATAAATTGTCAGTAGCAAGGTTATTTAACCAAATCTCTGTAAATTGTGCAATAGCGACGACAATGTAAAACTAAAAACTCATACTGTATTAATAAATACCCGTATAATTTTACCCGCGACTTCGGTCGCGTGGAATAGTTACTTTGGGTAGCCTTTTTCATTTTTAGGATACTAATTTTCCGAGTAATACAATACAATACATACTAACTGCAAACTATCGCGACTTTCTGTAAATATCTTATTTTAACACATTTTTATAAACTGCATTTTTTTCCATCCTCTGCTAAAACATAAAGATTTTGTGGGCACGATACTCGTGAGCACGCATAGAGTTGCCCATGGGAAAATACTGGTTTTTTCTAAGTGCATAGCTGCTACTTTAAGCGTTTGTCCTTGAGCTTGATTTATTGTCATTGCAAATACTGCTTTTAGAGGAAACTGCACTCTTTTAAACTGAAAGGGCAAATCAGTCGGAATTATTGGAATACGGGGAATTAAAACATTTTGTCCTTTTGCCATTCCAGTCATAATTATTGGTTTTATAATATTGCGTCCCAATTGATAACTTATAGCCGTGTACCATTACATACACGTCCTCACAAAATTATTCGCACAAAGTCTTTACAGCCGAATTTATTTAATATTTTCTATTTACAACTTAAAAAGTAACTGTTTTTTTGTATTATACATCTGCTCTATATATTTAATAGTATTCAAGGTTCAAACTGATGCAATCAACTCTCAGGGAATTTTTTTTCGACTTCTCCGAATACGGCAAAAGGAAAGCAGACACAAAATTATCCGCACAAGCTCAAGTGTTGTGTTATAATAACCGCTCATTCTGTTGAATGCTGTGATCGAGGCAACAAGCAGAAGGATAGAGGATATTTTTGAGAAAATAAATTAAAAAAAAAAACCAAAAAAGAGCAAAATTTGACGAAAAAAATCGGAAACTTCTATAGAGGAGCGAAAGGTTATTTTAAAGTTAGTTTGCGAAGGCAAAACGTACCGAGAGACTGGTGAACTTGTTGGAAGATCCTATACCGTAGTTAGGGATTTGTCCATAAGTTCAGAAATGAGGGTTGTTTAGAAAATAAGAAAGGTAGGGGTCGAAAAAAAATATTATCGGAGGCAAATGAGAGGCATATTGTCAAGAAAAACCCTAAGACGCTAGTAAAACTATTGACCACAGAGATGTCAGGAATCATTAAAAAACCACTCTCTGTCGAAACAGTAAGGCGGACTTAAAGGTCAAATAATTTTAACGGTAGAGTTGCACGTCGCAAGACCTTTATTTCCAAAGTTAACATACAAAAAAGACTCGCGTTCGCCAAAGAGTATGTTAACAAGACTCTAGACTTTTGGAACACCGTTACTTTTAGAGACAAAAGCAAGTTTTACTTCTTTGGCAATGACGGGAAGCAAAGGGTTTGGCGAAAACCAAATACTGAACTGAAGCGACGGTGAAACATGGCGGTGGTAATAGCATGATGTGGGGGTGTATGTCTGCGCGGGGGGTTGCTCAAATGAAGTTCATTGACTATAGAATGAACCAATATGACTACCTCGACATCCTAAAAAGAAAGTTGCAGCAAAGAGCTACTAAAATGGGTCTAGGGTCAAATTATGTCTTTCAACAAGACAACGACCCAAAGCTCACTGCTCACAATGTCAAAATGTGTCTGCTTTTCAATGCTCGCTCGCGGCTCAAAACGCCTCAACAGTCAACCGACATCAACCCCATTGAACATTTGTGGGCTGAGCTTGAACAAAATATTCGAAATCGAGCTATCAGCAGCAAAGCGTTTCTTAAAGAAGCGGGAGTATGTCAAAACGACTAAGAGCCGTTACTGATGCTAAGGGTGGTGCAACTAGATACTGATGTGCCACTAACCTACTTTATTTTATGTATTTTTTCATATTTTTATTTTTGTGCGAATAGTTTTGTTTTATTGAAGTCAGTCAGTCAGTTTGTTTATTTTCATTTTTGCCTACTTGGATTTATTAATATTTGATTTTTGTGTACTTATTTTTAATGTTTTACTAATAACAATTTTTTTTAATTTTATTGAATTAATTTTTCACGACTAAGCTAGTGGAATTTAGCTTATTTCGTTAAATGAAGTCTTGTGCAAATAATTTTGTGAGGATGTGTAGCTTTGGTGCGTCAAGTTTACTCATTAACAGGACCGGAACACCAACTTTTAACCTCAACTTTTGAGAAGTCACTCCTGACAATTCTAAAGAAATCTAAAATCCTAAAGGGTATGACGTTACTTGATCAATGTCCTTGTCTCTGTCACTGTCTCATTTGTCGGCGCTAAAATTGCCCTTTCACACAACTATTCTCGATTGCCCATATTTATTTGCAGATCGGATTTACAAATCATCTATATTATCGACAATTTGACAGAATTCACGGCGCAGTGTAATCATGCCTTTACTGTCTGTCGCCATACGATCTTCTCCGATTTTTAGAACAGCAGTCTGATATTGCCCTGATTGTGCATCATTGTGTAGTTGAACTCGCATATTTACAGTCAAACGGAACCCTTAATATAGACGCTTTCAAACAGACCTAGTAATCACTGGCGGGGTCTGTCTAAAGTGACCAGCAAAAAGTACCACCATCCCTCCCATAATACTCTGGTTGCTCTTAATATATTTCATAGTGCGATTTAGCGCTTCGATTGCTCTTTTATAAGACATCGTACATTCATCCCAAACCAACAGTCTGCACTCTTGCAACATTCGCCCACGCTCACTGTTTGTTCATGAGCTAAGTTCAAAGACAATTTAAGACCTGAGTGCGTTCTTCGTCCCCCATTGAGCAGCGTAGGAGCTATTCCAGAGGAAGCTACTGCAACAGCAATTTTATTTTTCTTTCCTGACTTGTGTTACTAGTTAATTTAAAAAAAAGTTTGCCAGTGTCTCCTGGAGCATCCAAAAAGAAAAAACCACCTTCGCCACTTTAAATTTTTTGAATAACTTTATCAAAGATTAACCTTTGTCTTGTCTTCAAAAGTGGAACGGTATCCATTATTTGGCGGTTTAAAGAATCAGTATCGTAACCTAGTTCTCGTATGAAATCACTACTTACTTTGCCAATTCTTTGTGGTCTACTCATCCCCAAATCAGATAAATTTTTACCCGTAATGGCTATCACTTGGTCTTCAACCTTTGTGAAGGCGTCATCGTAAATTAAATTATTATAAACCGCATTGAAAAATTATATTTGGCCGCACAACGCCGCAGTCTGCCTTGGTGACTATCGACAACAATCAATCAGCAGTGGCGACCGATCATTCGCATGGTGTGTGTGTGTAGTTTTAAGCACGCAGTAGCATGCTCAATTTGAGTATTTCGCAGAAGGGTGGTTTCTGTTTTTATTAGAAGAGAGAACACACTGGAATTTCGATTTCTAATATATATATATGCTACTGCATGCGTAGAACCACACGCACGCATACACCATGTCGATAGTAGCCAATGCTGGTTGATTGTTGCTTTTGGTCTCTCTAATGATGGACATTTTTAAACGATAATTAGTTGCATTCTTTTGGGCATTGCTCAGCTTCAGGACATTGCAAAAGGATGGTTGATAGCTCAAATGAATAAGGGATAAATTTACTAAAAACCATTTTCTTTAGTTTTTCAATCCGATAAGCAATAAATCAACCAAGACTGTGAGAAGATGAAAACATGCGCTTCTTGCCCCATTTCCCCCTTAGGCTCGGAATAATTAGACTAAGGACATCTCCAAGATCAAATCTATATCTGTACCAAATTTCATCAAAATTGGTTCATTGATTTCGACGTGAAAGGGTAACAGACAGACAGACAGAGTTACTTTCGTTTTTATAATATTAGTCAGGATTGCACAACAATAATCACACTCAAAATCACTTTAGGTTGCATTGCAATCTGCTTCATAACTGATTTTTTCAAACAGAAATAAAAAGAGAAAGAACAAATCTAAGAGAAAGCAATACGAAATCAGCAATTAAGTCCATGAAAAGCAAGTTATTTTTTTGCGTAAGTTAAACAGAGAGGAGTCAGGCAAAACAAGGACAGATAACCAATTTTTTCTAACCAGCTGTTAAGTGACGTGAGGAAAAAACAAACAAAGTTAAATAAATGACTGAATTATTTATTAAAATAAACCTATGAAGTCCAACAAATTAATGCAAAGTGTATGTTTAAAATTTGTATCTTTTTAGGGTGATATCGCTAACTGCAAAATTCTGACTGACTCCTCTCGGCATTCATATCCCATTTATATAGAGCCATACGGAAGGAGGATCCCGATCTTAATTACATTGTTGACCAATCAGGATCTAACTTCTATCTCGCAAAATCGACCGCAACCCACAGGAACATGAATGGCGCCAGTCGAACACCAATAAGGGGTTGGCTTCTATCAGAGATACTGGATGATAGAGATATCCAACTTCGGCCATTTTTACCCCTAGCCCACGACGAAGATGTAGTGGTAATCGCTTGTATTTCACTTATACATTTACAACGCTCGTCAATTCACCACAATATGGCGGCCGATTCGTGAATTTTGTGGGAAAAAAGCGGCAGATTCATGAATTTAGTGGGAATCCATGTACTTTCCATGTAACGTACATGGGTATGTTGCTCGGAGGGTGTTCAAAAGTTGACTAGTATTCTTAAGGGAATTTTCTTACATTGTTATATGGACTTTCGTGAATCAAAATGTATTGCAATGCCCATTTAACTGGAACTATTTGACCTAAAATTAATTCTTAAGTGTATATATAGCCTATTCATGAACCATACTTGACAAATTAACTCAAAAAATGAAGCCCGTTTTATACGCTTAATTCATGAATTCTGAAAAACTCATAAATTCAATTTAAACAATTTGATAAGAACAATCGCAAGATATTGCACTTTTACTAATGCTAAAAAATGGTTGTCAAAACATCTTATTTGTGATTTACGCTTCAATAATATTTTTATTATTGGTTAACTTAACGTCTGAATGTATTATTAATTTTTATTCATATGAAAAAATTCACACTACGTTGTGCATTCATTAATTATGTCCAAGTATTTCAGATTGTAAATAGCTCAAAGTTTTAATGGCTCAACTTCATGAACATAAGCTTTGTTCGTTCGTTTACCCCTCCATACTGTGTTGAAAATTGAACACCGAAATTTGAAACAACGTTCATATAACGAGCGAATTTTCAAATAAGAACTCTAATTCACCTTATTTCTAAGGTGGGGAAGGGTATCAGCTGTCTCCACAGCTGTTCTCAAGGAGCTCACACGTATTCACAGACAGGGGACAAAAAGCGTATAAAAAACGCTGTCAGATGAAATCAAGGGGCAAGGGAGGTAGAAGTTGGATATCTCTATTATAGGTTATCTCTGGCTTCTATTAATAAGATGTTTTTCATTGAATCAGTCGTCTGGACGGCGGCGCACAGTGGTCCCGTTGTATGCGAGAGTTGGAAATAAGTCTGTAACTTTTGAATTTGAAACATAGTGCAAGTACTACGAGATCTTATTATGTTTCAAAAATGTTTGATGTATCTCATAAGCTAACGGAGTAGTCTTAAGTTAAAAAAATAAAAAAAAAACACTTTTTTTTGTTTAAATGCATAAAATAATTATTTATTACTGTCGATGACTCGGAATTGAGATTTAAAGCAAATTTGTAATCACTATTTATATATATAAATTCAATTTTACAAGTTTTGGTAACGTACACTTTATTTGGAATTAAATAAACTAAGAAATTCAGTACAATAAGGCTTGCACTTCAGTACTTAGTGGCAGCGAATCTTTTGTTTTTGGTTGAGGCCTTAAATACGCAATCCAGGGATCAGATGATACCAACATTTGATGAATTACACCATCATTTGTTGCCGAACGACTACTATTATTAATGCGATAGTACCTAGAGTCCTTATTCCGACTTTCCTGCGCCTCCTCTGACAATGATTCGACGGGCAAGGCTGCTGATGATATTATTTCTGCTCCGTGGAACAGAATTTTATGCACTGTTGCTGGCATATAATACCAGGGATATAAATTTGTAGCCATTGTAGCGGTTTCCTGGGCATAAGCTCCAAACTTGTCGGGGTCAATCCAAAAATTGGTGCATATTGTCTCCAGGATAACACTGAATCTTTTTATGAGTTGCACATCTATTTCCGTTATTTCTGCCGTTGATAATGGGTCTTCAAAAAATCGTCTAGATGTGTTCCCATCGTCTGTCACAATCCTAATCATTTTCTTCCCTCGACACAACTCAGTTTCGTAGTCGCGTCGATCAGGCGTCAGTAAGGGTTCTTTTTTGTCACGACAACACCAGCTAAATATTGTAAAACCTTAGATTTTTCGGATTTCTATGATTTTTCACTCTTTATTCGTCTGCCGCTTTGCGGTTGTTTTCTTATGGGCTATGGAGTATGTGTCATGATATATTGGAGAAGAGGCATTTAATGATCTGTATGGTATATGTTTGCGTAGAGCAGCAGGACGATATGAAAACGAATGACAAGCAGGTTGTGGGCTTGTGTGCTCGTAGAACTTGTCTCTTGCATGTGCAGGTGTAGGAAACAGACAAATATTATGGTTATATATTTGCATTAAGATTCATGTTGACTGTTGTATCGATACATTGCAGAAAAGTGGAATTATAAAAGGTAACTCGGAATCGGGTTATATCGACGGCACGCCACTGCTAGGCAGCTATTCATTCAATAGTCTAGAGTGACATAAAAATTCTGGACATAGCAAAATTTATCAAAAATACTAATTGGCCATAATCCACCAAAGGAGTGGTATCATCATCCAGGATATGCCACTAGCATACGTATGTACGGCAGTTGAGGAACAGATGAAACGAACTGGTCTCAACTCACTGAATATATGCTATCGACCAAGAAACGTTCCGTCACACACCACCTTGGTCAAAACATCACGATCTACAGCTACAATCTCGAGGTAGTAAGGAAGTTTGTCTACCTCGGGGCAAACGTTAACTCCACGATAAGACCTAGGATCGCACTTGCAACCGATGTTACTTCGGTTTTTTTCAAAACAATTGGGCTGAAAAGTCCTAACTCGAAGGACTAAAATTATGCTCTACAAAACTATTATTTTTTTCATTCTATGGAGCCGAAAGCTGGACGCTTAACAAAACTGCAGAGCTGATCCTTGGAGCCTTCGAATGAAAAATTCTACGTCGGATATATAGTCCTGTCTACGAGGAAGGTGAATGGAGGAGAAGACACAACCGTGAACTCTGAGATGTACCAGGATGTGGATGTAGTCCGGAAAGCGAAAATAGAGTGAAGACCGGAAGGCACATCGAGCGCTTGAACAACAACGCTCCACCTAAAAGGGTCTTCGAATCCAAGCCTCCTGGTGCGAGAAGGAGAGGAAGACCGAACCTTGAGTATAAAGACCAAGTCATCGCGGACGCAGCTTGATCTTGATTTCTGGAAGCAGCGTGCTCAGGACCGTCAAAGATGGAAGGCAGCCTTAGCTCAGGCTCTGACCCTAATGAGTAAGAAGTAAGTAAGTAAGTATATCCAATCTGGATCTAAGCGGGCCAGAACTGCTTCAGTTCTGGCAACCACATTTACCTAACCTAACTAACTGTCACCTCATATGTCACCTCTCCGGCCTTCGGAAATGTCGCCTTTCTCCTTAGTGACCTAAGCCCCTATCCCCTGGCAGACAGCGTTACACTTCAACACCACTCAAGATGTTGAAATCAAAAATGTCCATCATCTCGAATGAAAATCAAATCTTCCAGCAAACGAACCCAGGACGACACTTGCACTCATCCTTCGCAGAATGAGCGCTCACTTGTATTCGGACCAAGTGAACTGTCGCTCCATAAAGTCGGAAGGAATAAAACAAATGAAACCGTTTCAAGCGCAACGAATGAAAGAAACTCATCACGGAGTGAACAATGGAAAAAGTTTTATTAAATCCAAAGGATCCAGGGATGCAGGGTGTGTCACTTACTGCGACGTATGCATAATAGAGTGCACGGCGATTCATGCAAAGTGTAATGGCGTCTGCGATGAAAGACGACTGTCAGCGTATGATATTTCAGTGCACTATACCGTGGGGGATGACGCGAAGTGATGGATTATGATGACATTTAATATGCATTTTAGAGCGCATTTGTTAGGGCGACGGGACATGGGTGCTGTGTTTCTTTTGTCACGCTTGACGGTAATGCAGACGGATTAGTTTTCCAAATGCGTTTCACACAAGCGATGAAGTGTTGATTTTTCTGGCACGGGGTCGTATAGTTTATTTATGGAGGATAATTCCAACTAATTGGCTTAAGGGTTTAAGTTTTGAAATATTTTCAGGGGAACCCTTTAAAAAAACCCTAAAATGGAGACAATCCTTGGAGTTTTCAACTCAAGGAGACCGCATAAAAGCTATGTTAGAGTCCAAGTGTGTGGGCTTAAAAGGAAAGATTATTTTAAATCTTTATTTTTTGAAATGTCCACCATCCCGTGGATCAACTCTTGCTCTGAGTGTCTAGGTACAGCCAATTTAGCAGTTTTCAACTCAGTATTCATTCCAACTCTCACCTATGGTTACGATATTTGAGAGTCGATGGCGGAAGATCGAGTTACATGGAGATCTTTCATCAGGTGATGATGATGATGATTTATAAATCGCAGCTCCAACTCGTTCGGTTCACAACGACGGATCAGAGAGGGTACCTGTCCAGTGGTTTAAGACTGCAGATCCCGTTCAGCTGTAAAAGGACAATAGGGCATGCAAGATGAGTAGTTGGCTCAGGTTTATGGACACAATGGGCGAGGCTTAGATAGTCTGAACCGAGCAATAGGTGCCTTTCATCGGGCACGCTGCTTTAAACCGTCAAGACCAAGTAGTCTTGCGTCCGCAATGAATAGGTCTAATTACCGGATGTTCAGTCTTGCCCTTCTTCTAGAATCAGGAGGTTCGGATTCGAAAACCATCTTAGCTGCTGCAATCAGCACAGGAGTTGATTCATCAGAAGGGTTTATTTTCTTTTCTTTAATGTAGTCCCTTTGAATTAAGGCGAGGTCTTTGTAAAGCATGGGGAAGTGATAGCACAAAGGATCCAACCAGGATCTAAGTGGGCCGCAACTGCTATATAGGTGACAATAACACTAACCTAACCTAACCTAGCTGTTACATTGATTTTTTTGCGATCGAGTACATTCATATCTTGGTACAAGAAAAGGTACACAATTTTTTTGGAACGCACCACGAATCAGTTCTCCTGTTGGCAAAATAAGAGCTCTGCAGAACATGATCTTGGTCATTCGAGATAGGAGCTTTGGCTCTGGTTATTGCGACAAGCGGACGTTGCAAGGCTTGTCAAGGGTGATTCTACGCCGATGTAGACCTGATAGCAGTCGAAGTCAATGTTTGTCCCAGGTGATGTGTGAGAGATGAAAAAGGCTACCAAAAGGAACTATTCCTCGCGGACGAAGTCGCGGGTAAAAGCTTTTACGTTATAAGTACCACAGAGATACTTGAAACACGTAACCACAGCGATACTTGAAACAGTGGGCCCCAGTTGCAACTATTCCCAATTCACGTGACCGGTTTCAACAGAATATACCTCAGGTTTAAGCAAATTTTTGGTCCCTTTTTGTTAACTGTGAGGAGTCCCAAATCAATCTATCAAACTCGTCTTCAAAGAACGCAGATTTCGCTTCCTAGCCACTACCACAAATGGTGATATTTTCATGATGAATGCTGAGAATATCTTCTCTTACTCATTCTGAAAATTTCTGATTGAGTTATGTGGACAATGTACACCCCTCTCAAAATATTCGCAAAGCATTTCCGTTGATAAGCATTTTCAATTCGCAATTGACCAACGCAGAAAAACCTCAGACACAGTAGACTATCTCAAAACTGTTTGCCAAATATGAACAAATGAAAAGCTCATGTGGTGGATCCACAATTCCATATTTCCGATGCCAGGAACCTGCTCCTTGTTTCTCAATCATAAGTGGTTTCTATGATACAGACCTTTGTGAGCGAACATACGACTTCCACATCGCATGACAATGAGACCTCAATCAGATCTATGGCATCGCTCAATACATCCATTCAACAAGCCAACAATGCTCTTCGAAGAAACGCAAAGAAACCCAATTCTGCACTTTACGTCCCAGACTCTTATTCATCAGTGCCCGGGAAACCAACTCAAGCAGACGTCATCTGTGCATGAATATACGAGCACCGAAAATACGTGCACAACCACAGTGCTCTCAATGGCAGCATGTGGAGAATGCCTGCGGCATACTGCCTTCCACCTGGCACACCACGATGAGGACGGGAGAACCCTTTCACAACTGCTAAGTGGCTTTTACTTCGCATAATCCATGACAAATATGAGGTAGCAGCTCGTATATGTACTTCGTTATCACGTGTGGAAAATTTACATTGAATTTGAATTTCATGAGAACCCACTGAAGTCGGTGATATGTGGGCAATGCAAACAGCTAGCTATGCGGTAGAGATGCTGTAGAGCTCGAGTACGAGTAGTTTAACACACTTGAGGGGCACTTTAAGTGAAACTGGAGATCGGAGATACTGGCGCTCTTAAAACTAAATCAATAAAGTTGGAGTTTTGCTGCAAGTGCTTACCGGTCTGTGATGTTTATTCTCCTGGATATCTGCACATCAAATCACTCAAGACATTGTTTGAAACAAAGGTGTGAACGAAATCACCATGAATCGCTTGTGGATGTTGGAACCTCGCATTGGACAGTGGCAGTCCGTTGCCCGTTTTCACACTGGATTGATGACTCATCTGACAGTCTCCTTGACCATGATGCGTAAGCTTCCATGGCAACTTGCGAGTAATCAGGGGATACTCTTCCACTCGCTCTGACATCAGCCGAGGCATTCAATTGTGTTGTCAGCAAATCGAAGTAAGTGCCCGGATGCCCTTGAGTCTTAAAGCCTCTATTCATGCTCTTCGGAACCATCTTCTCCCATTGTTTGCCCAAAGTAACCGACTCATCCTCGGTTTCATGGTCGAAAAGCCACTCCAACTCAAATCAGCTATTCATTCATCCTTCACCAAGTTCGACACTAGTTTTCCACCCAAAGCATGTTATTCGTCCCTCAGTCCAACTCAATGAATGCCTCCCTTTGTGGTACCCATGTTACTGTTGCTAGGACGGCTCTGTTAAATTCGATGAACCGGCGTCAACGGTCTACCGAAACCAGAATCCCTCCACCGCCATCCACTCGCCTTCGTGAGTAGAACCAATTCAAGCGATAACCATTCACAATCCTAGAAATCACGTTATGAAGGACGAAAAAGCAGAAAAAAAAAATAATAATCACGATACGAGTCAAGGGTAAAAGGAGGTATATCCGGATATCTGCGTGGAATTGTTGGCGCGGAATATAAAGTTGAAAATTATTCCAGCAAAATTTATCGACTGAACTGAGAACGACAGCTGTATGTGTGTGTGTGCGTGTGATTCTTTCCTCGTTTCATTTATTTTCAAGGCCATAACTCTTGGCTCCCATATTTTCTAGACCTCCACATACTCTCTCTCTCTCTCTCTGTGCTGGAGTTTCTGATGTCGGATAAGCAAACCCTTTGGCGGAGCCGTGACAAGGAAATGGAATATTTGTCGGAATAGTGAAAAGGAAACGAGCGACGTAGTGGCGGCGTCGCGTCGTGCAGATGAAATCTATGAGGTTTATGATGGCTATTAAGTACCTTTTCATTTTTTGTGGCCAATCATTTAATGTGTATTTATGTACAGCAGATTCGCAATAAAGATTCGACACAGCTTACTTCACATTTTCGTATCGTAGAGTGGCAAGTTTAACAGCGCGGACATCAAACGAGTCAGATTTGTGTAAATCTGAGAGATGATCATCTTGCCATTGACATCTAGGGTTATCGTGGATTCAGATGAAAAGGAGGCTGCTAGGGTAAGAATTGTTTTAGAAGAAAGTCAAAATTAAAACAGAAGGTTTGAGGAAATGCTGAAAGTGTAATCCGGCTACCAACTCGTAGAGAATGGTACAAAGGTGTAGTTAAACAGCACTCCTAACAGCAGCTCTTCAATGAACATGGCAAAGGGAGAGGAATAGGTAACGAGGAAATCGCAATTCAAGCCGATGAAGTAGTCTAGCAATAAAAAATCTAACGCCGCGGCGCACCGCTACTATCCGAAAGCTGGTAAAACAAAGCTTAACGCTCAGTGCGATAAGAATTCTTCAAAGCTGACCGCCGTCAGTTCTGGCAGGACAATCAGATCAGAAAATCAGAAGCAGAATCGGTCTCGGAGGAGGCTTGGATTCGAAGACTTCTATTGCTGGAGCGTTGTTGAATATTTCCTCCCTTCTCCACCTTCCTCGCAGACGGGACCATGTATCCCACGTAGAATATTTCTTTTGAAAACTTTCGGCTCCATATATGCGAGGCGGAACTATTTCTGCTGTACAGCTTATAATTCGCCTTCTCCTCATTGACCATATAACCAGCTCGTTTAGCTTTTTCCTCAATCGCCATGAAATCTTCCACTACGACACGTTGGGAACTCGCGACGACGTCGATGTCAGCAGTTGTACTGATTTGTGGAACATACATAGTGCCTTCAGGATTTACAGCAGCCAGGCGCACTATATTTTCCAGTGCCAGATTGAAGAAATCCCCTTTAAGAAAAAAGTATGGCTACATCAAGTAAAAAATGTATAGTTATTGTCACCCCAGCTTTATGTCGCCTTTCAGACACATTACTGCGTACTGTCTTAACGTCTATTGCCCTTTGAGATATCGTCATCTTCGAGTTTGATCGATAGCCTCTGAGCCAAATTTTCTCAACGTGGCAAATCCTTGAAAGGACAAGTGATTTTCATAGCGACACACGAAGCCGTACAGAATTCAGAGGACCAAAAAAATTCATCCGATTGTGTCGCTCCAGACGTTCGACACCTTCAGAATGTGTCATCATGGAAACTGTCGCGTGACTTCTATCAGGCACTAAAGAATTTATTGCCCAAGTCTATTATTTTATTGGATACAACGCTAGTCTGCTGGCCGCACTGACTTAAAATTTAAGTCCTATTCAGTTTGTATAGTGCACCAAAGTATTAATTTTAACAGTGCTAAACGAATGTTCCTTTTCCTTCTCCAAACTTCATCGAGGGAAGAAGTACACCTAATTCTGGTCTTGCTGGGTAGATACGTTTTTATTTCTTGCAAAAAAAAATTAAGTACAAATAAGATACAACTGTTCTTTTAAGAGTACTAACAATTTAGGTTGTTTTATCAGCTTACATAGTGTTACATAGCGTAGTGGGTAAGTGCGTCGACTCCTACGCAGAGGGTGCCAGGTTCGATACCCGAATTTTTACCACCTTTGATAATTCACGGCTCCACCTCTTTCGAGTCACTGACAATGCTCAAAGAGTATTCCTGTCTAGAAAAAGCTTCTCAACTTCGTCGTTCGGAGTCGGCATTAAACTGTAGGTACCTTCCACTCGTTAAAGAACAATAGCACGCACATAACGAGTGCTTGCCGAGAAGCTAGGCCCAGGTCAGCCTCGGACTGTCGCGCCACCCATTTTTTTTATTATATACATTGATTATTATTAATGTTAATTTTATATAATTCAAATAATATAGAGGCAAAAAGATGAAAAAAAAAAGAAAGGTACTTCTTTAGGACTTATTAACATTAAATTCATTCGTTTATTTTAGCTCCTATAATTATTAACTTACCATAATTTGTACTCTCATATCAAATTAAATGTTGTAAACAGTTCTCTCTATTGGCTTAGACTAGTGTTGTATGTTATCAATTACTCAAATCTTTACTCTCTTGCTTTTTTTTTTGGTTTTTTTATGTGTTTCTCTCACTCTGTCGTACTGTAGACATCTCTTACAACAACAATGTATGCACTGTGAGAATATGCATATATATCTTTTAAGAGAACGAATTCTAGCCCTAGCTTTGATGTTAGCAAAAGCAATCTCCACTTGGATCTCGACAACATACGGCACCACATCATTGGCCAAGTTATTCGATGAGTAACTATCTGTAAGTTTTGAAAAAAGGAAATAAGATAAATAAATAAAATAAAAATAAGTAAATATAGTATAACCCGTAGTAAATATATCATGATTTGTCTGTATGAAATAAATTGGGTTTTTTTTTCATTTGCTTTTTTGGTACTTGGTACTTTTTAATTCGTGCGGTGCACTCCAAGACAACACTTATAGAAAAGAAAAATAGATAAAAAAACTACTGCTGCTGTTGAGCAAAAATAATCAAAAACATCTCTTTTAAGTCTTTGAGTTGCCGACGCTCGTGCGATTTCTGCGGGCAATGAATTCCACGACCTGATGGCGCAAGTGATGAAAAGCGTTGATGAGTGGGTGTATTTAAAATACTCATTCTTTAAGATAAATGTTCTAGTACTCAAGTTTTTCATACAGATATGATGGTGTTTTGCTGTACACAATTGTATACAGAAATATACAGATTCTAATGTCAAGGACTGTTTAAGTGTGTATCCCAGAATATGGGTTTGATAATCTGAAAGATGGTCATATCTACGGATATTGAAGACAAAGCGAATTATATTATTGAACAACACTTGTAGTTTTTCTTTGTATTGAAACAAATTCACTATACACTACTTCTTCTTCTTCAGGTGGCGCTACAGTCCGGGGTGGACCTGGGCCTCAACCAGTAAGCCTCTCTAGCCGGCACGATCTTTTGCCAGCTGTCTCCAACTGCGCACACCAATTTGGTTGAGGTCCTTCTCCACCTGGGTGCTCCATCGGTTCCATGGGCGTCCTCTATTGCGTTGTCCCACTGGTTCGGAGTCGAAGACTCTTCGGGCTGGAGCACTGTTGTCCATGCGCTCTACATGGCCCAGCCATCTTAGGCGTTGAATCCGTAGACGCCTGACTAGGCTCATGCCGCTGTACTGCCATTACAGTTCGTGGTTGAATCTTCTTCTCCAATAACCATCAACGCAGACAAGACCAACGATTGAACGCAGAACTTTTCTCTCGAAAAGACCAAGTGCTTCTTCAGCCGCTTTTGTGATTGTGATTGTTCCGCACCATAGAGCAGGACAGGGATGATCAAGGTGTTATATAATGTTGACTTGGTCCTTCGAGAGAGGACTCTACTACTCGATTGCCTCTTGAGCCCAAGGAAACAGCGATTGGCAAGAGTAATTCTGCGTTTAATCTCGGTACTGGCGTTGTTCGAACTGTTCACTTGCGAGCCGAGGTAGACGAAGTCCTTCACTACCTCGAAGTTATAGCTGCCTATGGTGATGTTTTGGCCAAGTCGTCGATGTAGTGCGTCCTTTCTCAATGACAGCATATACTTTGTTTTGCCCTCGTTCACCGCTAAACCCATTTTAGCCGCCTCCGCTTCAAAACCAGCAACCGATTCATTGACGTCTCGCTGTCTTCTGCCAATCACGTCAATGTCATCCGCGTATGCTAGCAGTTGTACGGACTTCTGGAAGATCGTGCCTCTAGTGTTGGCGTGTGAGTCTTGCACGATCTTTTCCAGGATGATGTTAAGGAAATCACATGACAGCGCATCGCCTTGTCTAAAACCTTTTTTGAAATTGAAGGTCTCGGTGAGTTCGTTACCGACCTTGATGGAGCAGCGAGAGTCCTCCATCGTCATCCTACACAACCTGACGAGTTTGGCAGGAATGTCAAAACTAGATATGGCGTTGTATATCTCATCCCTATGCACGCTGTCATACGTGGCCTTGAAATCGACGAATAGGTGGTGGGTGTCGATCTGCATTTCTTGGTTTTTTCCAGGAACTGCGAAGATTGGACGATGGTGGACTTCCCCGGCCTGAAACCGCACTGATAAGGAGCTATCAGTTGTTGACGAATGGTTTCAGGCGCTCATACAAAACGGCAGAGAGGATCTTTTTAGCGATGTTAAGGAGACTTATGCCTCTATAGTTGGTGCAGTCAAAGGGGTCTCCTTTCTTGTGCATCGGGCAAACGATACTGAGATTCCACTCGTCGGGCATGCTGTCCTCCGACCATATCTTACAGATGAGTTGGTTCATGAATGAACTATTCTTTTTTTTGCACGGTGGGGAAGTTAACCCCACGCGCAACCCCCGAACCAGGAAGACCGGGTCCTGGTTTAAACCCCTGGACAAGAGGGCCGCTGCATACATTAGTTGACCTCTCAGCGGTTGCTTTAAAGGCTATCCAGAGGGCGCCGCGAGGAGGCTGTATGTCAACTTAACCTGTGCATTTAACAGGGATCGTTGCTGGCATCTCGCCAAGTTGAGAGCAGTCAACAACTTTGCCCTGGATGCACAGGCCCATGCCCTTTACACTACTTC
The DNA here is from genome assembly GCA_964034865.1 of Eristalis intricaria. NCBI lineage: Eukaryota > Metazoa > Arthropoda > Insecta > Diptera > Syrphidae > Eristalis > Eristalis intricaria. The sequence continues at coordinate 86,953,621 of OZ035875.1, read as the reverse complement.
GGAGTATATCATCATAGGCATTAGTTAGGTTCCTATCATCTTCATGGAGTAGGTTCCATATCCTTTAACCCTCTAAGAAATACCTAAAATAAATGATTTATAGAAAAAAAAACTACAGTGAAACTTCTCTTAACTGACAAAGGTCTTTCCTTAAGCACAATTCGTCATGGTCTCGTAATGAAGATTCCATATGCATGTCAACCCCTTCATAAAGGACACCCCTATATAACGGACAATCATCATGGTCTCGCTGCTGTCCGATTTAGAGAAGTTTCACTGTATTACAAAAGACTACTATTATGATTGTGAGGTTCTCGAAGTGGTATCTTTAACAAGATTAGAATTTTCTCTTCCTGACTCTGGAGAGCACTGCGTTCGACAAAAAAAATCGATATCTAGTCGATGTGAGCAAGTCTTGGATAGCTCTTTGTATAATTGATGACAAGGAACCATAAAAGACTTCCGAGCACGTTGACCATTTGTTAAGACCATTTGTATCGAAATTAGTTCCTTAATAAATTTAAACTTGTAGTTAGTTGAACAGACTTATCATAATTACTGATCTCTGTGGTGATGGTGGAGTCCTCACTTAAAACTTTCTCAACTGCATAGAATTTCATCAGCATCATACAATTATATTTGGTATTTGTATTTGTATTTATTGAGTGTTTCTCTACACACAAGAAATTTTCTTAAGAATAAGTACAGTTCAAATTTAAAACAGAACATATTACAAAAGAGAAGAGAAATATAGAAATGCAATATAAAAATTTACAAATCAATAAAGACAATTAAAATGTAAATAGAGAAAATAAAGTGGGAGAAAAACAAAAAAAGACAGAAGTAGAAATGGAGATAGAAAAATAGCAAAAATAACTACGGAGCATTCTCAATTTAAAGTACACAAATAGGAAAAATATGACATAATAAAGTTCCTTTGTTCGACCCGGCTTTTAATGCTGTTAGGGAGACCATTCCACAAGTAAGTAGCATAAATGAAAAACTGTCTGCGCGATGTAAGACATGTGTGAATGTAAGGTTTTAACAATATATAACGATCAGATTGACAGAAACACAATTTGTTAAACAAGTATTCAGGTTGACTTTTATGTATAAGATAAGTAAAAAGAACTTGTGTTTCTTAAAAAAATATATTTCGGACAGCATGATTTCATTATGGCCACTTACGAACTAAGCATACAATTATTCCCTACACCTATTTATTGCTCTTAATTGCTAACTCAGCACTTGACACCGTGGGAGCGCAATCGCCAGTTCGATGTGCCGGACGTTTGGGTCAACATATTTGGTGACAATTGGGCTGCACATGCCTGGCGTTGCTTTTCGGCGTGTGTAAAAATAACTTATACACAAGATCGATAGTTAAGATATGCTTTTAAATTACAACCAACACTTTTACGCGAATATGACGAAATGTGCTCTGGGTTTAAAAAAAATATCTCGCAACAGAATTAAGGGCAACTTGCAACTTATGAAACGAAAGTCGGAATCAGCAAAAATCTCACATCCATAAGTGATAATTGGTAAAATAAGGGCTTTCACAAGTATCAATGATTGGCAAAATTTATTTCAAATGTACATGCTCTCAGAGGACTTTCAGTCACCAAGCGCTTTTTTTCAATCAATGTTAAGTTGAAACTCCTCTCATGTGCCCCAGTCATTATAGAGGAATATCTCATTACTTACTTATCAGGCATACGACCCATGGAGGGTGTGAGCCTGAGTATTTGCTGCCTCCCATCGCTAACCTGGTCCTGGGCAATTTTCTTCCAGTCATCAAGACCAAGCTGTCTAGCATCCGCGATTACTTGATCTTTATCCCGGGAGTCGTTCTTCCCCTCTTTTTCGAACCAGAAGGTACAAATTCGAAAACCCTTTTAGCTGGAGCATCGTTGTCCATGCGCTCGATGTGGCCGAGCCAGTGCAGTCGACAGATCTTTGCCTTCTGGATTACATACACATCCTGGTATAAGCTCGTGGAGATCGCGGTTGTATCTTCTTCTCCATTCGCCTTCCTCGCACACGGGACCATATATCCGACGTAGAGTTTTTTTTTTCGAAGGAACCAAGCTCCGCAGATTTTCTTAGCGTCTAGCTTTCGACTCCATACTTGCAAAATAAGAGATTTGAATAGAATGATCTTGGTCTTTCAACTCGAAAGGAGTTTTGAGCTCAGTTTTTTTGAGAATGATTCTACGTCGGATCTCCACTGTGATGTCATTTTTGGAGTTCACGTATGACACAGGACAGGATTCTCGAATACAGGAATACTCCTTCGTATTTTCAGGTACATCATTTTTGAATCGAATGAAATTGTGTTAAAATGGAATAAATTTGTTTTTCAGACGGTGTTATACAATACGAATCTCTAAATAATTACCCTTGATGAATTACGTCTCATCAACATGCTCATCCAAAGCTATTAACATAAAGTTGCATAATTGCGACCTACTCCCCGTGAAATCCCATGAAACTTCAAATTCCCATTCGTGGCCAGCCGGAAATGCTTTTTTTCTTCATTCCCGCCCACGCACTCGATTTGATTTATTCAACTCAACCCAAAGGCGGACTTACACAATTAAGGCTAATTTGTTTCTGGAAACGAACACATTTTTTTGTTCAATGTCCTAACGAGGAGGGTCTCATTCCCCAAAGGCTTGATGTAAGCCAGCAAGTGTCCTAATCAATTAATAAACTTATTCCATAAAGTTATTCAGCCACGGCTGGTGAATTCATTGCATTTAATCCATCTCGGGTCGTGAAACCCTTTTTTCACTTAACCTCTGACGCGGCATGGTGCCGTGTGAAGTTGTAGCCCCGGCGAGGGGCAGAACGAGCAGAAAAGAAACCGCGGTCTGTGAAGAGAACAAATTGAGTTTTAGGTTTACAAGCAAAAAAATGTTAAGTATACGCCACCGAAATAAATTCTTTTTGAAATATCTACCTATTTCCCTTCGCCACCGAAGTCTTGGCCAGGGGATTTATGTGGGTTATGACGAGTGCTGTTAGCTGTCATGATTCGTGTTTATTTACGTATTACAGACAATGACATGCGAACAACTGCTTTAACCACGTCGAGCAGAAACAGACGTTGAGCAAACAAATGAAGTCGAAATCATTCAAGTGCCGTCGATTACAGCCCTTTCAATGTCAATCTTAAGCTTCCCCCAACCGCGACATCTTGTGCAGTTGAAAATATCGATTCGTCGAGGCGTGTGTCTGTGCCCACTCTCAATCGGTTTCTTTCATAATTTTCCCTCATGCGACCTTTTTTTGTGCTGACTTCAAAATGAAATTATTTGAGATGAAATATTTTCAGCCTCTGGAGGATTCTTGTTCGCTCTCCCATGCGCTAATCGACTGACTTTGTCATAAAAAAGAACCACATGCCTGCGGGTAGGACATTCCGGTGAGGGAAAACTTCTTTCACATGCGAGCAGGGATGTAGCACTTCCATCAGATGCCTCTTGGTGCATGCCGTGGAGGCCCAACCTCTGGAAGTAGCCGCACAATACCTCGCACGAGCAAGATGTTCGAGGAGATGTGATCAGAGCGGTGACTACGTAGCTGTGTGAGACCGTCACCTCTTCCTTTTCCTGTTTTTCGGTGAATGGGGGTATACACGATGTAAGGATCTGTAACGACGGCATCGGCTTTCTCTGCCCTGGAGAGCGGTTTGTCTGTCTTACGGCGCACATACTTGACGTGGCGACGAACAGGAGAAATTAATTTTCCACACTGCGGCTTCTCAAAGGAACATCTGTTCATCGTGAGATGATGGTTGCAATAACTGCCTTGACATCACAAAAATTTTGTAAGAAATTCATTCAGACAATTGGGTTGAGGTTTAAGATTGTGAAGTACACAGTTCGTTGTGCTTTTAAATCAAATAAATGTTGACATTGAAATGAAATGATTCACTACGCACTTCGTAAGAAATCGGTGCCACGAGGATTACCCATTCGTCGTCGGCAGTACATAATCCTTCCTGAGTCATATTTTGAACTTGCTACGATCTGTTTGGCAGAGTCTGAATGATGTCTGATGTCGTGGGAAGTAAGTACTTCAGACCAGTTTATAAAAATCACTGACAAGACTTTAAATAACTGTCTGAGACGGTGACGCAATTCCGGAAGGGGTCGCAAGTGACGCTAAGTATCCTGAAAGTCAATGCAAATTTCCTTCTGGTTCTGACAAGAATTTGCCATAAATATCAGAATATCAATTTGGAATCGGATAAGTGGGTTTGGTAATGGACCCATATAATGTACTCTGTCACATATCAACAGACAACGGAAGACGGAACGGCGCTATAAGTCTTCTAACATGTTAGCAAATTAGGCTACCAGTCAAAAATGTCAAATTGAAATGTGAAGTGTTTTATAGAACAGTTAGTATGTAGCTTGACCAGACTACTCTTGAAGGCTGCAATGTAGAGTTCGTGTGTTGGACTGCATGCTGCTTAATTCTTCGTATACATGTAGGACGGGGTATATCTATGTCGGAGTGCTTAGGTTCAAGTGGATTAGTTCTTGTCAGCCTGGCAAGTTTGGCCGTGAGTGACCAGGAGTGCCACTGTGGACTGGTACCTTACAGAGGCTAAGTCTAATTTTGGATGTCTGCGCCCCTTATGGATGAGCAACAGTCGGTTTTAACCCTGGAGCTTATCGAGATCGATTCCAGGTCATATTGTCTGTGGATATGCTAAAATAACGGACAAAAAATTCCCATAATTTCAGCCTGGAATATGTACGTCCTAATGATCAATTAGTTGCGCTGACGTTCTAGGATTGGGGAATCTGGGTATGGAGTGAAGTTAAGCCATGCTCTGGCAACTACTTGCCAGTATCAAGCGCTGTAGTTTCGGCCCATGCTGTGTCCTGAGATTTGAGGGCACTACTAAACTCTTGAGCACGCCCCAATTCTTAGAAAAACAATCTTCCTTGTAAATCACTTTTCAACGACTTCCATTAAATTCGTGAAATAAGTCAACGGACCCTAACTTGCTAATATTTTTACTCCAATTCGGGTTTTCAGAGATTCAGAGATACAAGAGTCTAATGGCTGATTCCAATTTAGAGAGATGTTATTTATTATTATTACTTCTCTTATTTCTTATAAACTCACGATACACACAAATAAATATAAGAATAAGAGAATTACAAAAAATTATAAAAAATAAGACATTCATAACAATAAAAGGAATACAAAAAAGGAAAATTGGGTGGGATGACCCTTACAAAATCCAATACCGCTGTCAAGCAGAATGTTCCACTCAACGCAATTGACGATGATCGATGAGAATTCCGTCCCCCCGACCTAGACGAAGCCAAGATAGCGATATCGGGACTAAAGTCGAATAAAGCTGCTGGTGCAGACGGACTGTCTGCGGAACTGTTTAAGGCAGCTGGAAATGAGCTGGTAAGGTACATGCACCAACTCATCTGTAAGATATGGTTGGGGGAAAGCATGCCCGACGAGTGGAATCTCAGTATCGTTTGCCCGATGCACAAGAAAGGAGACCCCTTCAACTGCGCCAACTACCGAGGGATAAGTCTCCTTAGCATCACCTATAAGATCCTCTCTGTCATTTTGTGTGAGCGCCTGAAACCATTCGTCAACAACCTGAGGCCGGGGAAGTCCACCATCGACCAATCTTCGCAGATCCTGGAAAAAACCAAGAAATGCAGATCGACACCCACCACCTATTCATCGATTTCAAGGCCACGTATGACAGCGTGCATAGGGATGAGCTATACAACGCCATGTCTAGTTTTGACATTCCTGCCAAACTCGTCAGGTTGTGCAGGATGACGATGGAGGACTCTCGCTGCTCCATCAAGGTCGGTAACGAACTCACCGAGACCTTCAATTTCAAAAAAGGTTTTAGACAAGGCGATGCGCTGTCATGTGATTTCCTTAACATCATCCTGGAAAAGATCGTGCAAGACTCACACGCCAACACTAGAGGCACGATCTTCCAGAAGTCCGTACAACTGCTAGCATACGCGGATGACATTGACGTGATTGGCAGAACACAGCGAGCCGTCAATGAAGCGTTTGCTGGTATTAAAGCGGAAGCGGCCAAAACGGGTTTAGCGGTGAAAGAGGGCAAAACGAAGTATATGCTGTCATCGAGAAAGGACGCACAACATCGACGACTTGGCCAAAACGTCACCATAGGCAGCTATAACTTCGAGATAATGAAGGACTTCGTCTACCTCGGCTCGCAAGTGAACAGTACGATTAACACCACTACCGAGACTAAACGCAGAATTACTCTTGCTAATCACTGTTTCTTTGGGCTCAAGAGGCAATTGAGTAATAGAGTCCTCTCTCGAAGGACCAAGTCAACATTATATAACACCTTGATCATCCCTGTCCTGCTCTATGGTGCGGAAGCATGGACAATCACAAAAGCGGATGAAGAAGCACTTGGTCTTTTCGAGAGAAAAGTTCTGCGTTCAATCTTTTGTCCTGTCTGCGTTGATGGATATTGGAGAAGAAGATTCAACCACGAACTGTACGGGCAGTACAGCGGTATTAGCCTAGTCAGGCGTCTACGGATTCAACGTCTAAGATGGCTGGGCCATGTAGAGCGCATGGACAACACTGCTCCAGCCCGAAGAGTCTTGGACTCCGAACCCGTAGGGAAACGCAATAGAGGACGCCCACGGAACCGATGGCGCACCCAGGTGGAGAAGGACCTCAACCAACTTTGTGTGCGCAGTTGGAGACAGCTGGCTAAGGATCGTGCCGGCTGGAGAGGCTTACTGGTTGAGGCCCAAGTCCACCCCGGACTGTAGCGCCATCAGAAAAAGAAGAAGAATCTTACAAAATTCAAAGTAATAAATAACAAAGAGAAAACATAATGAACTTTAAAATAAAAACTAAAAAAGCAAAACAAAAAATTTAAAATAATTCAGGGAAAATCAGAGAAAATAAATAAATAATCTTTTGTAATAAATGAAATGAGATCAAAGCTAGAAAATATGAAGGCACAGCAAAGAATCAAAATAGATATTAGACCAAGACATCAGAAATATGAGATTCCATAGTAGCATAATCGAGGCTAAAGAGCCGGATTTTTAAGCCTTTTAAAAACATTCCTGATATTGTTAACGTTTTTATAGTCAGAGGAAGTTTATTAAATAATCGATAGGATAAAATAGAGAAAATGTTACGATATGCAGTAGTACGGTAGTTAGGTGCAGCTAAAATGGTAGAAAGACTTCCAAGGAGACTATAAAATGAAATTAAACGAAAACTGCGATTACTGGATTTTACTTTAAAACAATACAAGTGACGAACAGTAAGAATATTCAGAGTACAGAACAAATAAAACCTAGAATGTCTAGTAGGTTTTCGACAAATTTTTCTGATGTCGTATATCTGCAGAACTAACAGTGAATGAATATTTACGATACACACCTCCCTAACAACCAAATCCATATTGCAACTTGGGATGGAAAACACCATAATAAATTGCCTTTAAAAATTTGGTTGAAAAAAAAATTAATGAAACAGTACGTAAATAATAAAAATGAAGAAGAGTACATGGGAAATATTTTTGTAGAGTATCTATCAAGTGTAAGTCTCATGTACTTGAATCCATTTACTCTTTCAACTTGAAAACGTTTTTCACTACAGGTAAGATTATAAGCAAAAGCGGCAGACGACGAACTAAACGCACAACAGCAAATTTGTCAGTTTATATTTAGGACACACAGGCGCGTGAAAAAACATATTAACATCGAAATCAAAAATGGAAGATAAGCTTAAAAACATTATCTTAGTTCTAGAGCTAATTACTAAGTCAGCTTATGAAATATCTTTAACCGCGGATGCATCTTAATGACCGGCAATATGGTTTCCGCAGCGACAGGTCCACTGGTGATCTGATAGCTTATATCACAGAAAAGTGGAAGCAGTCTTTGCACAATGCAGGCGAAGGAGAGATCGTTGCGCTTGATATTTCTAAGGCATTTGACAGAGTTTGGCATCAAGCTCTCTTGTCGAAAATGCGTGCCTATGGTATCGATGAATCTCTTCTTGTATGGAACCCTTCAATTCAAGTTATTTTGGATGGGTTCAAGACTGATACCGACTTGCAAGACTCAGTTCTGTCTCCGACACTCTTTCATTTTTACAAATGCTCTCTTGTCTGCTACTTCTAATGCAATGCGATGTCAACAGCGAAGGAATGGACAGCACCCTCAGCCTCCAACACCCATGACCCTGCCCTTCGGCGTGGAATTGGAACGGCAGCGTATATTAATTTGAATTTCGATCATTACAGAATAATTAACTTGGGAAAAAACAGTAGAGTGGAATTAAATGCTTCAAAATCTCAATGCTATCTACTGTCACTCAAGCGAACCCTTGTTAATCAGCCATTATCCATGAATGGCGCTTGTGTCGATGAAACCGGAGAACTTTTTATCCTTGGTATGTGTATCAACACCACACTTAGGTGGAACGATCACATATTTGAGGTCGCCAAAAATGCTGCGAAATTTTTAGGTTTCCTCTGATTTGTCACCTCCAATATCACCCTGCACCTACTAGATAGAATACGAAAGTGAGCGATAAAACTTATAGGAGACAATAATATCGCAGAGTCATAAGACTCTCTCGAACATCGACGTACCGTCTCTTCTTTGTCCGTGTTTTATCGTTATTTTAACAAACGATGCTCAAGTAAGTTAGGCAACTGCATTCCTCCTCTCCATGAGTTCACCCGCAATACCCGTCTAGCCAGGAATGCCCATAAGTATACCCTTAAGCCTACTATCGGACGGACAGTTAAATTCAGAGACTCCGCACTACAAGAATATGGAATGCTCTTCCCAGCCTAATATTTCCCACAGACTACAACCCGCAGATACTTAAGACCAATTTGCACATGTACCTCCTCCCCCTTTCTCACTCTATATCTTCGGCCTGTGCTGTGTCTTGAACCCGGGCACATAAGGGTATTAGCAATTCAGCACGCTCATATAACGTATAAAAAAAACGCTCGTATAAAAAAAAGTGCTGCTAAGCAAACCACTGCCTCAGCAAAATATATTCCAATTATTATTAGACAATATATCTAAAAGGCTGTTTGAACCATAAGTGAAACCAATGTCATCAGTAAAAGACGTTGGTGATCTCTTAAAATATACCGCAAGGAGTAAATTTATATAAACTAAGACCGGAATAGGGCCTAAGGCAGAGCCTTGAGTAACGCCTAGGTTAAAAAACCTTACTTCGCTCCCAATATCATCACTTTCAATCTTTGCGACCTAATTTCAAGATAAGATCTGAACCAGGGGAGTATGAAACCACGAAGTCAAGCTTTTTCCAGTTTTCTCAAACAGATATTGCAGTTGACCATGTCGAGAGCTTTAGTTATGTCGATAAATAAACCAGCCGTAATTTTTTTACTGTCGAGAGACATCAAAAGGGAACAAAACTGAAGAAGCGCATCTTCCGTCGACTTGGCTCATTTCGACTCACTATTCTGTATTTAATCAGTTTCTCAAAGACTTTGCTGAAGACAAAAAGAATTGCGATTGGCCTGTAGTTACCGATGTCTGTCGCAAAACCCGCTTTAAAACTTTTAGTTCTAATAACTCCCCCGGATCATGGAAAGTCCATATTTTATGCATGGTATCTGTTTTCAATTCGCAAACTACTCGCAAACAATCCACTTGTGAGTTCCATTAAAAATTAACACAATCCCTTCTCGTAGACATGCACCGGCTATCCGATGCACATGCTCGTCTCTGCCGGCTAACTCAGTTCGCAAAATGGAAAAAGTTTATAAGTAATTAGCAATCTTCCCCGTGGAGCAACAGGAACTTTATCCTCGATAATGTACCCTACTTCATCTCATGCTCGGACACAAGAAAGAGTACAACAGAGACGAACGAAAGAGAACAGAAAAACTTTTCAATTGTTCACTAGTTTGTAGCCATTTGATGGAATGGGTGTTCATTTATTTATTTCCTTCTCGCAACTCCACAACGGCGCACATGGAGTACGATGAATGGCCAGTGATTTGTTCGGAACCAAATGGATTAAGCTTTTAGTGTGGGCTACGCAATCCATTGTGGGCTGAGTGTGAGAGAGAGGTAGATGGTGTGCGATGTGGAATGAAGGGCCGTATGACCTTTTAAGGAAATCCTAGTTTGTTTTGCCAAGGGATGGCTCTTACCATTGGAGTCATCCTTTACTCGTGGAGAAATATTCAATATCTTCACAGTCGAGCCTTGTGAAAGGACACAGTCAATGTGGACGGAATTCATTTCCTTTGAGCGACGGGATTTGCTTTGAACTTAGGCAGAGAAAGCAATATCCATATCATTAAGGAAATGCATTTAAATCATTGCATTTGTAAAGAGAATCCACAGGAACATACAGCAGTCTAAAGGAAATGTGAACAATCGCTTTGGTCTGCTGAGGATTGAGAATGCTTCTGTTTGTTGTTTGCTTGGAAAAGGAAGACTGAATGGATTTTATGTATGTTTCGCAGTAAGGGCAATTCTAGCTTTTCGTTTGTTTTCGCCTTCGAACGAGTTTTCTACGAAGTTGGGTGAAGGGAACCGCAAATGAAAGCGCAAAATTCATGAATCCGGATGCTAATAGCCGGACGCAACAAATTCGTAGAGAACACTGCAAAGTCGAGCGAATTCTCAAGTTCAGGAAAAAGCTGAACCTCGAGTCTACGAAACAAAGACCAAGTCATGGCAGTGGTCCGGATGGATAACTGGGATCGACTATAATAGATTCTAGATTATTACTATCATTAAATTCCTCGAATTTCTACTTCCTAATAAAAGTAATAACTGCCTAGTAGTCTTCTTCTTGTTTCTGTGGGGTGCTCAGAGGCAGTATAGTATTGTTTCCTCTTCCTCCTCACCCATGCAGGTTCTACAGAAGTCATTATATGTAAATAAAGATTTACCATGTTTGAGTTAATTGATGGTGTTCCCTTATCAATATATATAAAAATGAATCGCCATTTCCCTTGGTCACGCTATAACTTGAGAACGGGTTTACCGATCACATTCACATTTTTTTTTAAGTTTCCTAATACTTTGCAGAAGGTTTTTACGGGAAGAAAAACCAAGAAAATTTTCCAGGAAATTGGATAATTTCAAAAACCACTATTTCAGCTTTGGTAAATGTGAATTTGTCAGTAGGCTATCTTTTTTTAACAAATGAATATTTAATTTATTTAGCTACACTCGTAAATTAAAACCTGGCATTTGCGTGCTGTTCGCTTAAGATTCTAATAAAATCCAAACGGCCTTACTGATTAATTCACATAATTTTCCTGTAGATAATTACAAAATAACGCATTTATTGAAGACACAGAACCACAGCTCCTTGGTTTTAATTCCATCGTAGTCTTGTGGGATATTTTGAGTAGACGCTGACAAACCACCTAGTGATCAAAGCGAAGAAGAGGGCTGATTCTGATGCTGCTCAGTTCAGCCAGATTAACAAAGAAATGGGCCCCCAGTAGTCTGAATCTACGGGATAAGAGACCACTGCAGCTAAATATCAAGTGCTCGATGGTTTCTTCCTCATCCTCGTCCATGCAGCTTCTACAGAAATGATTATAGGGAAGGCATAGTCTATAGGCATGAGTTCCGATAGAACAATGCCCTGTTAAAACGACGATAAGAGATCTGAGGTTTGGCCTGCTTAATCTGATGAAACTAAGCTTGGGATCGATCATAGGCCAAAGTTGTTTAGTAATGAGGCATCCTGTGCCAGATATCCACCCGAAGTTTGTTTGAGCAAGAATTTCAAGCTTTAGCAGACGTTTTATAGTAGCGATAGGCATGGAGGTTGGGTATCCACGAGTCTCGTGCGAGTTCATCTACTTCGCAATTCTCTGGAATGTCACAGTGTCCCGGCACCCACATAAGTTGGATGTTAGAGTACTTGGCCATATCGTTAAGAGATAAGTGGCAATTAAGGGAAGTCTTGGAAGACACATCTCGGAAATGATCGCTGGCTGGCTATCGGAACAGATGACGATATCTGTGCGCGATATTACATTGTTTTTAAACCATAACAGGGCTTCCTTAATCGCTATAGCTTAGGCCTGAAAGACGCTACATTGATTAGATAGTCGGAAAGATAGCTGGATATTTAGATCCTTGGAATGGACGCCAGCACCCACACCTGCATCGATCCATCTGTGAAGATTCGCAATGGACCTTCCAGCGTCTGGTGTCCAGACTCCCAGTAAGATCTGCGCGGTATGCTGGTTGAGAACTTCATCTCGATGAGCAGTTTAGGTATAGTGAGGCATTGGTAGATCGTTGAATGTCCAGACTGCAGTTCTTTCCAGCTGCTCAGAGATATTAATCTAATCGCCGTGCTGGCTGCTGTCTGTCTGCCAATTTGTTCTATCGGTGGCAGGTTGAGGAGTATGTTTAGTGCTTCGGAGGAGGTAGTCCTTAGCGCCCCGCTTATGCATACGCATGCCATTCTCTGCACTCTAGCGAGTGGGGTGATATTGATTCTCTTGTCGAGTGCGGTCCACCAAATTGCGACACCATACAGCATTATGGGTCTGACTAACGATATAAAAAGCCAGTGAACCATTCGGGGTTGCAGTCCCCGAGTGCACCTAATGGCCCTTTTACAGCAGTAGAGACCCGTTGAGGCCTTCTTTACACGTTCCTGGATACTTAGCATCCAGCTTAACTTCGTGTCTAGTAAAGGGCCCATGAGACACAGTCATGCATAGTGTGGGAGGGTCAAAGTTAGGAATTCTATACTTCCTAGTAAAGAGGACTAGATCCGTTTTTTTCGGATTGACACCGCATTCGCTAGTCCATTTCACTAGCTTGGATAGGGCAGATTGCATAATATCCCCGATCGTGGATACATATTTCCCAGATACTGCGATGGCATACATCTGCGTAGACAATGACCTTACACCCAATCCCATCTAGTTTCACAAGTAGTTCGTCGAGCACTATGTTCCAGAGTTGAGGGGAGAGTACACCACCCTGCGGTGTGCCTCTGTTCACAGATTTGCGGATCGTGGTAGCACCAAGCTTCGAGCTTATCACTCTGCTATTGAGAAGCCGGTGGATAAAAGTCACTATAGGCTTTTCGATCCCAAGTATGTTGAGTGCTGAGGTTATTGCGTGAGGTTAACAATCACATCTTAACGTCAAGTGTTCTTGCCCAACTTAATTTCATATTTCTTTGTTTCAGTGTTTGACATATTCAACCATGCACCGGTTCATAATTGAATTCATAAGTTAAAGACTTTTACGAAAATGGGCGTTCAAATCAAAATGCATTTAGTCCACTTCGTGATTTTTTTGGTCAGCATAATTGAACAAATGTGTCCATAATCGGAGGAATTGCTCGCAAATTTCAGTAAACCTGATCTGTAAGAAATGTGAAAGCACCTGTGCATGTTCGCCCAGTGATGCTTGGTTTGGTTCTGGGGGCAGCGTCATCAGTCCTTACTTCTTCGAAAATGAGGTCGACCACGCAGTTACCGTGAATCGTGTTCGCTATCGTGAGATACTAGCGGACTTCTTGTGTCTTGTGTTTGGATTTAACTGACATTCCATTTCAAGAAATAAATTGTGCTATAGATGCTGACAGAAATTCACAGAATGTTGGGAGAACGCAACAGAATATGCGGCGGCAGTCCGCAGGACTCTCAGGACGTTGAGATAGCGTATTTACGTCGTTATGTCACACCAGATTTATTTATCTGAATCACGGGTTATCCACAGTGGAAATAAATTAGAAAATAATTATTTCTTGGCCAATCACCTATTGATCGTGACGCCATCACTGATGAGGGGTGAATTGATTCAGCGTACGATATCTACAGGGCCACAGCAACGCGTGGCTTAGTAATAGCTTATAGTAATAATAGATGGGCTGTCTATGAGGCTTATTAAAACCTTTTTAACAACTGCCAGTTTTGCTTGGAATTCAGCGCTGTGATTCGGTAGCCGTCTGATCGGTAGATCTCTGATCATTTCGAATAAATTATTCACTGTCTATGAGTAGGTATCTATCAGCCACAGGCACTATTGCACGCATGTTGTTCCGACCACAAACAGCGTTCCGTTATAGGTAAAAAAGCGTACACGTATTAAATGTCAAAGAAATGATTTAGAATAATTTCTAGGGCAGCTGCGGACTCAGATCAACGAGTGCCCCAGTCATACAGATGCATGCTACTTGCCTTTTTAAGATTTGGTTTAGCTTATAGCGACGTCGCTAGACAAGGAAGCCAAACATCATATTACTTTATTCATTGGATTATTTTCGTTCTGATGTCGCATTCGGGATCGATGATTTTCTTGCAAGTATACGGTGCGATCGATGCGTTCATGTTTTGCTGTCGACTTTAACGCCTAGGTATTTAGCATGATCAGTGAATGTCAGGTCTCTCGCTTTTAGCTTCGGTTTGATGATGATGTTATTTTTACATTTCCTTGTGAACAGTACGTGAGTTGGTGCGTTGCCTTTTACGCAGAGGATCCCAGGTTCGATACCCGAATTTACTAACATTCCTAATACATAGCTTACATAGCACCCTTATTATTTTCACTAACATTGCTCAAAGATTATTCCTGCTTAGAAAGCTTCTGAAAATTTGCCTTTTGGAGTCGGTATAAAACTATAACTATATATATACTTTAACATGAGTATTGACTAGAAGCACGAATAGCACGACTGGTCGCCATGTTTGCCTCGGATCGATGTATAATTATAATTTCCACCCATATTATTATTATTATAATTATTATTATACTGTCGGTCCACATTGCCCGTATTTTGAAGAACGATTCCATCGCGTATCTGAAAAGTAATAGAACATCGTCCGTGGTGAATATTGCGAAATCATCCGCATAGGTTATGAGTTTCCATAGACGTTTGAGTCAGACCACGACGTTCTGGAATTGCTTGAGTGGCAGCTCACGGATTGTGGTGAGTACCACACAAAAAAAATGTGTGCGCTAACTCAAAGATAGTCAGAGAAATTCTCTTCTTGCTCACACTCGCTTCATACGACCCATCATCAAAAAACTTGTTCACGACCAAATCCCTCATATAAATGCTCACATCTTCCGACAAACAATCCTCTCACAAAGTCATTACATGTCATAGCTCCATCCCATATCAGCTGTATCCCTTCCTCCAATTTGATGACTGCCGTTAAACCGGAAGTCCTAACGTCGCCAACAATAAATTCAACCAACAACGGGTAAAAAAAGCCAATCCAACCAAATCCTCTCCCAAGAAGAAACAATCCCAACCAGCAAAAAAGTAACGTACGACCAACATGTCAGCCCACCAATCATACTGAAACCCGCGACACACTGCAAGGGTCCGCATTTAAGCACTGCCGGATAACGAACAGGAATCAAGCAGTCATATCCACGCCAAAACCGACCAGTGACCAATTTATCAACATCGAAATCAATAAGAGATGCCGGTCGTGCGGCATCGCCGGCGACCAGAGCTGACCTACATACACTCGCCGGCCAACACCCTGACGCCAACTTCTCTCTCGCGGCTGACTGTGGACCCCAGTGTGTCATCAATTGTGCCTCAGAATCCTTTATGTATGGGACTTGTGTGCTGTAAGGACGTGGGCTTAATAGTGAGATTTATGTCTCATAAAATTGCCCTACAAAGCTGTAAACTCGAACATTTTAAGTCGGGCAGGATCCATTGGCGGCAGCGAAGGGTGGATTTTTATGAGTTCACAAATTTGTGTCTCCCAAATTGCTGATTCCGCTGGAAGACAAGAGACGGAGGGTATATTCAATTAGGGTGCAGGCCCTGTTTTCGAAGGGATGAAGTAACAGGATAACGTACTCGAGACTCCATTGAAAGTACGGTCATTCTGAGAGTCAGGTAAGTGGAAGTATGATTGAGTGCATTCATAACGAAGGCCGGCCCTCGGTGCGAAATTGAATTAAATGCCCTTGTGTCACTCACTCTGACTTGCAATACAAAGCAATTCAACGACGGACGGATAGCCAAAGGCCACAGAGTTGCAAACAAGTGCGGTAACGAGCCCTAATTGCTGATGCACGCAGCTTTATCCATGTGACTTCCCTTTTACTCACAGAGCGATGTCGTTTCATGCAGATTACAACCACTAAGGCTTGCATACGGCTGTGCATGGGCGAACACCAACCACCCTGACAACGTTGGCTTTCTTGTCGCAACCACAACCAGTTATATTTCTTGCAGCATGGGCGTCCATGTGGTTGCTGGTGGTTGGGGGATTGTTCACTTGAAACTTTTTTTTTGAAATGCACATTTAACCCCTTTCACGGTTGGCTTTTTTTTGTATTTTTTCATTTACGCTTGGTTGAGCACTGCGGAGAGGAAGTGATTCTATTTTTCCTGAATTTCTTGGCGATTTCAAAGTAATTAGATTTTATACATGTGCCTGGGGCAAAAAGTCCTTTCAACAAGTCGCCCCGCTGGTTATACTCGAAGGGGTCCTTATTACTTAAGGAATCTTTGAAGGGATTTGTTCGTTCGGAGTCACGAAGTCAATTAGTCACCTGTAAGTTCAAAAGTCTTCAGTCTAGCATTCACTGACTTTGCCAGTGAGCTCAACTGGTGTGGAGTCTTTTGAATGACACATAATGAAGTGAGTCTTCTATGATGGGTCTTCTGAAAGTGGATTCAATTGGCAACAGCAACAGCAACAGCAACAGCAACAGCAACAGCAACAGCAACAGCAACAGCAACAGCAACAGCAACAGCAACAGCAACAGCAACAGCAACAGCAACAGCAACAGCAACAGCAACAGCAACAGCAACAGCAACAGCAACAGCAACAGCAACAGCAACAGCAACAGCAACAGCAACAGCAACAGCAACAGCAACAGCAACAGCAACAGCAACAGCAACAGCAACAGCAACAGCAACAGCAACAGCAATAGCAACAGCAACAGCAATAACAACAGCAACAGCAACAGCAGCAGAATTCACTCTAAAAAAGTGCTGTTAAATTTGAAGGGCAATGTCTCCTTTCTCCTTTGTCTCCTTTCCAATTTTCTTGACTCTAATGGCCCTTTAAAAAAATAAAACCCGGTAGACCCGAATTATGCAACAATTCCATTCAATGGTCTGTAACCACTTCTTCCGCGTCATTGAATTCGGTCGTCGCTCTCTCACGCACTTGCCCCACATCCAACCAACGTCCGATCGATGGACTTTCTTTCGATGTACACACCACTTTCTCTTCAAGGCCATTAAGTACATACCAAGCTGCATAAGGATCAGCAGTGGGCAACAGATTGTTATGAAAATTGCTAGCCCTGAATTCCACAAAGTCAATTGACTTATGTTGGCTGCCTCTAAGACGACAAATGGACATCCCTTGAAAGTAGACTCCTTGAACCTTCTTCCTTCCTTCCAGAAACATCTGCCGGATTTATATTGAACATGTTTTCCACGGAAGGACACTCTGGCGCCAACCAAACTTTTGCCATTAAAAATGTCACCAGATTGGCTGAACCTGCTACAGTTCAGGGCCACCTAATTATATTACCTTACCGATTTATGGGTATTTTATGGATGTGCGCATTAAAAACTCGAAGTACATCCTTCGAATGAAAAGCAAAACAAAATATAAGAAAAAATTACGTATACGCCACCGAATGGATATTATTTCAATTATGTTATTAAACACCTACATCCTCGGCAGGGATGCAAGGCAACGAACACCTCACCACACTAGCAAGTGCTCCATGAGACATTCTCATGAATTTTATCACCATTCTCATGGACGGTTCAGCATTCATTCAATATTCAGTGGATTTCGTGTGCCTGCGAACGCACATGGAGACGGTAAAGTGGTGACAGTTCAGTCAAATGTCACGTAGCCAAAGTGTCTAATAATAAAGTTATGAAATACTTGAATGAAATGTACGCGTCCTCTGGGTGAGTGGCTGGTGACGCATTTCAATCTGATTTTGTCCTTTGAGAAAAATATGCTTATCCTTCATCGATTTAAACTTTTGCTTCGTTGTGTGGGAGACGATGAGGCAATTGTTTGGTGTTATGGGAAATTCTTCGAATTTTTCCATCGATGTGTGATTTATCTTGTTGATTTTTTGTAAACAAGGTCCTTGGCCTTGAGGACAGACGGGCTAGAACTGCGTCTCTCTGATGTATGTCCTTGGTTGTGCTTATGGAAACTGAAAGTCTTGGGTGGGACCAGACACCAGCTCGTAGACCAGACACGGAATAATCTGGAATTAGTTCACTATACACTGGCGATGAGCCACTTAATTTCTATTGCGAACCTTGGGATCGTCGAGCCGAGCGCTGAAGTAAGAAAATGTGTGACGCTTTGAATACCTTCCCTGTCCATACAGCTTCTGAGGAAATAACTACAGGCTCCTGGCAGAAAATGCCCTTATGCTACTGTTTGCAATTTTTATTCCAAATCGTCATAGTCTGTGCTTAGAGCATGTTGAGATTGTGGCGAATTCTTTTAAAGAGACGAACGACTTCCACCCATCTTCCATTCTGGAACCGTCCGCGAAAACGTCTTCCGAGTTCTTGGCGAGCGCGGAATTTGTCGTCCAGGTCTTCCTGTCCCGTATCGGGTCTTTGAGTTACTTAAAGAGAAAGTACATTGGGGCCATACGATCGAAGTGTTTATTCTGACGTAGGATTGTAGAGAGTCCATTCGATTTGGCCCATTGAGGAACGAAGGTCAATGGCAATGATGGGCATAAAGTTGTGTTCCAAGAGATCAAAGTATATCAGATGTAAATCTAAGTCGGGGTCGTTGGTGGCGAAGTGGGTAAGTGCGTCAACTCCTACGCAGAGGGTGCCAGGTTCGATACCCGGATTTACCACCTAACATAATTCACGGCTCCACCTCTTTCGAGTCACTGACAATGCTCAAAGAGTATTCCTGTCTAGAAAAAGCTTCTCAACTTCGCCGTTCGGAGCCGGCATTAAACTGTAGGCCCCTTCCACTCGTGAAAGAGTGGTTACTGAGAAGCTAGGCCCTGGCCCTCTTCGGGCTGTAGCGACACCCATATTATTATTATTATCACTGGAGTAGTGGTAGTAGTCTGACTTTGGGTATCTCAATAGACCAATATGGTCTAAGTGTGCTGGAGAATTCATTAGCAGCCCAACTACCTAACCTAACCTAACCTATATCAGCAAACATTGTTGTTATTCCAGGAGCCCAACTCGAGTTCTTTAGTCGTACCGTCAGTGTTATTCCTCCTCATTTGTACATCAAACTTACTGAAGATAGATGGAATGTAGTAGGAATTTTTAAGTCCCTTCAAAATAAAAGAAATTGGCTACTATCCAAGTCAGATGTAGAATGCTTATTTCTAATACTTAATGAAGCTTTTTCTACCTTAACGTCTCATACAAACCCATTAACTGCGTCTTAATTAATTTTCCTGAACTCTCAGCATCGACTTAGTCTTCTCTCTATTTCGTGTCCTACAATATTTTGTATGGCTCTCCCTTCTTCTCTTTGTGCGACTCTCAATAACGACGAACAATAAATAAATAATAATAATACACACTGCATTTAAACTGGTGTGCAAACTACAGGTTCAGAACTCCTTATTCATTCCAATCTATTAATTCATGTTTAAGGTCCTTCTACATATTTCTCTGTTGTATATAATTAATATAGAATGCAATTTGTTAATCTAGATCGATCATTGCTACAAGTATTGTTGTATGTAAGCTAAATTTTGTACATTTGAAAATAAATGAATGAATGAATTTAACTAAACGACTTTTGTTATAAATAATCCTGAGTACGTGTTTCTGAAAAAGTAATAAGAAACATCAGGACAAGAGTTGCAATTATTAGTTAATTTCACTTTGAGTTTACTTACTTACTTACTTATCAGGCTGACGACCCATGCAGGGTCCTCAGCTATTACTGAGCGATAGCTGCTTTTCACTGTTGACGGTCCAGGGCAGACTGCTCCAATCAGCCTTGCGTCGACGATGACTTGGTCTTTATACCGGAGATTCGGTCTTCCTCTCCTCCTCGAACCAGGAGACTCGGATTCAAAGACCTTAGCTGGAGCATCGTTGTCCATGCGCTCGATGTGGTCTAGCCAGTGCAGTCGACCGATTTTTGCCTTCCGGACTACATCCACATCTTGGCACAACTCGTAGAGTTCACGGTTGTGTCTCCTCCTCCATTCACCTTCCTCGCAGACGGGACCATATGTCCGACGTAGAATTTTTCTTTCGAGGGCAAAAAGAATCAGCTCCGCTGTTTTGCTTATCGTCCAGCTTTCGGCTCCATATAGCAGGACTGGCAGAAAAAGAGTTTTGTAGAGCATGATCTTAGTCCTTCGAGTTATACGGTTAGCGGAATCCCCGGTTCGAATCTTAGTGAAAGCAAAGTTAATACGCTTTTATCTGGTTTTCAAATCTGGTCCAGTCACCATTTGCCGTTGGGATCAAATTAATGGTACTATCACTGGTCTAGTCAATCAGTGGACCTCTGACCTATAAGCGTGCTGGTGAATGCACTAGTAGCCCCTCTACTTAACCTAACCTAATCCTTCGAGTCATAACTTTTGACGCCAATTGTTTTTGACAAACCGAAGTAACTCCGGTTGCCAAAGGCGGTTCTACGTCGGATCTCCACAGTGATGTCGTTTGTGGAGTTTACGTTTGTCTCGAGGTAGACAAACTCCTTTACCACCTCACTTTGAGTTTATTTAATTTAAATTAAAAGTTGCAATAGATTGAATAATGTAAAAATCAAAAATGTAAATAAGCTATGAGCATATGTAATAACAAATGAACATTAAGATATAATGTTGCCCAGTTGGCATATATTAGACGAAACACGATGCGTCCGTGTGAAGTACTGCCAGAAAAACAAAGAGGACATGTCATGAACATAGCTTCAGGTTAAGGCCATTGTTTTTTTTATTCTAAATTATACCATTATCGTTTATTCGGTGTTTGCAATGTAGACCTTAAGTTGTATGTTAGGTCAAAACTTTGAGATCTTAGATAACTGGGTCTAATTTGTACGATAGCCCAGTGATATCTGGGTCGTGGCCCTAGCTCAAGCTCATCCTAATATTTATGTCTCAACTTGGTATTATCTTGGAAGTATCCACTTGAACTGGATACTCCCGAAGGTCCACACAGTTCTCATCTATATGTCAAGGAGACTGCACACAAGGGAATATTAGAGGAAGCTAACTGAGAAGAATTGCTTATAGAACTGCACTGCCAATGATCGTTATGATACATTTCAACAAACTCGAAAACGATCTGAAGGAGTGGCCTTGAAACTCCAGAATATCGAGGGAATCGAATCAATGCAATATCATTTATCTAGCCATTCGCTGAAACAGCACCAACATTCTTCAGACAGAAGGCAGGAACCGAGTTTTTTCTTTCAGCATCATGCAGCTCGATGATTCTCCAGAGAATGGCTGTGGTTATGCCTGCCGCATTCTATGCGGGAAGCTCGTAGTTCGATTCTGGACACATCAACTTGCATTTTTACGATCCCACTTTTTCGATTCAATGGCAGTGCTCAGAGAGCACGTCTGCCAACGACACATGTAGGTACTCAAAATTCGCCAATCGTCATAAGATACGACGCCTCACCACTTCTACGAAAACAACAAGGCGCAGAACATGAGTGGTAGGTGACGAGACCAGGCCCCAGTTCACCCGAAACTGAAACCCCTCCCATGGAAAAAACAGGAAAGTTGCCCCCCGCCAATAAACTTCAACTCTATAAATAGAACACGTAGAGGCGGAAATTGAGTCCCTGAGGGATACTGAGAAGGAAGTGGCAGTTATATCTCGTAAAACAGCGAAATAACTTTTCGAAGATAATTAGAAACGCATTTGTTGGAAATAAATGTGAAGCTTATGCATACTTTGCTGATGTACACGAACTTTTATTTTCTCATCAAGAACTCGATTGAATATCTGACTTCAATTCCAGCTACAGGGTGGGTCTCAGTCCCATTCGAGCCTTAAATTGATTTTAAAGTTGGCGAAACTCAATCGGCCCGAGTGAAGGCGAACTTGAATTTTTATTCGTCCTTCTGATTTGTCGTCAAAGTTTGTCGCACCCACGGCCACGGCAGCGGGAAGTTGGAATTTTTATGCAGATCCCAAATGAAGGACACACTGACCTGCGGGGGAACGAAAAGAACATCTGACCTTTGGGCAAACTGGTGCGGAACTTAAGGATTAAATATTCAACAGTTATGATGGAGTGCTATTGGAGAACAGCTGCAGGAAGTGGAAGTTGATGCGGGAAAGTTTTGTCACAGCGATAGTTCTGGAGTGGAGGATGTGAAGGATGTGAAGGAGCCGCAAGTGAAACTGAGAGGACAATTTTTTGGGGAGGCTATAGAAGCAGCTGGTGTTGCAGGACTAAAGTGAGTTTTAGAAAATTTTGTTTGCGTAATTTGTAGCACAGTGTCGGCCAATTAAGGGTGGGCAGTGTGGTGGTTCTTCTATTTTTTTTAATTTATGTATGCTGCCGGCACTCTCCAACGGTTGCTTGGACATATCATTCGCAAAAACCAGTTATGTTGCCTCGTGTGTGGTGGACCTGCATGTCTATGACGGCTCCGAATGGCGAAGAGTATGAATCTATTTCTGGAAAGTGAGTCGTGGCGGGTGGAGGTGTGGGTTATGAAAGCTGCTCATGTCAGGAATGGAACAGACACACCACCAAAACTCAATTAGTGCTTTATATGAAGCGATATCATTGATACCTTCGGCTAATGCTATTCAGTTCGGTCATGCTGACATAAAAGCTGTCTCCGGGTACTGCTGAAACGGAGTGGCATTTTTTGAACACTGCCAATGACTCGAGGGATGAAATAGACCGAAAATGAAAGTTGTTGTGTCCGCGATCGAATGACAAACCATCTGGATAGGGTGGCAGGTAGAAAGGCATAAGTTGTGGTTCAAAGAGCTCTATGTGCCGTTTCCCACAGTTCTTTTTTATAATCTGCATTTTGGGCTATCTCAGTAGAGACCTCATCAAGTGAGTTGAAAGAAGGTCTACCAAGCGCTCGAGTTACACACGCAGTCTGGCAACAACACATAACAAGCCATACATCATGCATGGGAGAGACAAAGAACGTCTCTCGCTGCAATCAAAGCCGATCACGTGGAGTGACACATACAACGTCTCTCTCTCTAGATCACTTGAGGAATTAAGAAACCAAAACAACGCCGCTCTCTAGAAAGCATGCAGATGACGTGAGGAACGACCAACAAAAACAACTCCCTTTGTCTGCAAACCTTGCAGAATCACGCCATAAGCAATCAATGAGGTTAATGCTGGACATGTGCAGCCGAGGTACCGAGGAGAAGAGAAGAGTAGACCAGAGGCTAGTTGACAGCAGAAAATGCAAGAAACCACAAGAAGAACATTGAAAACCGAAATTGTGTTTAAGGAAAAGAAATAAATCAAAATTTACCGACTGTTAAACAAAAATAAACAAAATTTTTATGAACTAATAACTATAATTCTCGCTGTCTAGCTCTAGTAAGAGCAGAAATGTGAAATATTTAAAGGTCTCCCTTTCAGTTGTATTGTTGCAACTGCGTCAATGTGTGTTGTCAGGCATATTGACACCCCTATTCTGGCAAACCTCAATGATGTATTTTAAGTCACAACTACCTCACAAGAGCATGGTGAGTCACAAATTGTGAGGTTTTCGTATTCAGAGGAAATCCTCACAGCTTGTGAGCATCACAAGAACCGTCAAAATTGTGATATTCTCATGAGCACATCACAAGGAAGAATAGCAACAAAAGAACTGTCGCACACAAGGAAAACTAAACAGATTCCTATTCCTATTCGGGTCAGTTGGATTTTGGTTTGGATTTTTGCCCAGAAGAAAATCGGGATTCATTTGTAAGAAATTCGTACAATAGTCCAACTGCTCCAGGGATGTACGCTGATATTTTCTTGTTCCTGTAAAAAATTCATTAGTAATATATACATATTTCATTAATATACACAATATTACCTTGTTCGCTACGTTCTGCCATTATTTTGTAAAAATAGAAACCGCTCAGTAAGAAAAAAAAGCGCGAATATAATGATTGCAATTCAAAAAAAAAAAAAAAACAATTTTTAACATGGCAACGAATTCATGGTGAGTATTCTTGTGTGTTTTCTTGTGAGGTTTTCGCCAGAATACCAATTAGCTGAAACCTCACAAGGTAGGCATCATAATTTTCGCCTCACTGACATTCGTGCGTTGTGACCACATCATAACCAGAATAGGGGTGTAAATCACACGATGCACTAGTCAAGACGCGAAAACTCTAGGCAATTCCGAAGGATACCATGATTAGCAGGTTTAATTCCCAAAAGAAGAATATAATTAACCATTGTCCTGTTTGGTGCTCCAAAAAAAATATCGAGAATATGAAAATAGAGAAAAAGGGGAAATGAATTCATAGTCAACAGACTAAGGAGCTATACGGTAATTGGACCCAGACAAAGTACCTCGACTCTATGGGCAAACGCACCAGCATCTTTCAATCGGCAATCTATGACATAGACAGATGCGTTCAAATCAATCATGCTAGGTGCTATACCAACAGCAATAACATCGGGCAGTTGCGCCACTATCTTCGCTCTAGACGCCTACATCATAAATTCCAAAAATTGTGTGGCCATGCCCACAGAAGCGTAAAGAGTTGATCAGGAGGAATAGAGTAAAACTCGCTGGATACCTGGCCATACGGAGATAGAAACAATGAAATAATCGACTCTCTCGCTAGAAAATGTACGTTGGAACCCATGACTGGCGCGGGACAATTTTGCGTTGTAGGAAACTATGTCCTCAAAGAAGAATTCAGGGAACTAGAAAGAAGCAACCGCACAGGCGCAGGAGCAACAGGAGTTCCTTGCGGGATCGCGGCCGCAATCCGTTTAGATTAACAAACAAAAGTCCTGGGCCAAGAAAAAATAAAATATGATAAAACAACTTATTTTGCGGCAACATAAGCTGTGTTTTTTTGCAAGCGTATATACGTCTAATTTTGAAGTGCACAAAAAAACGATCATCGGCGCTTAATGATTCATCATAAAATCTTGGCAGCACCGACGACATTTATGACATTTGCTAAGCAGTCAGGGGTGTAGTAGTGGAAGGTGATGGTTGATCTTTGATGGTCAAAATCTTCGTTTTGTGACTGTGTAGCGTGACCGTCATTTTAAAAGCAAAAACACTTATTAATTATAAAATAAAAAAAAATGTTCATCAAATGAAAAGAATCGTTTACGAAACCTAGACGGAATGTATAGCAGAGACACTCTGGGTATACGAAAAAGTGCATACTTATGGATGCCAAAATAATTAAAATGATCTAATACATCAACCACACCTACAGATGTAAGCCACATACGGCAACCTAAACAATGAATGAATAAAATCAGGAATGAACACATAGAAAATAATGTTTGGAAGCATTGTTTTTATCCTTATTCCTTAAGCGGTGATGAGTAACTTAAGTGGATATAGGATTCGTTGTTAGTGGATTTTACATTCAAAATTAAAAATTAAGCGTATATACGCTTGTAAAAGAACGCAGCTATATTTGCATTTTTATTTTTTAATAAAGGCCCAAACCCATAGACACTGTTGTGCGCATTGCGTCCAGAAATGAAGTATTACAGACATAGCCGCCTTCACAGCTGATTGCCCCTAGTCTATTGAAGAATTTGAGTACTTTCTTCACAGATGTTACGTAAGTGCCTTCCTCTGATTGGTCAATTTCGCTTAAGAACATGTTGTAAGAAACAGTTGTCAAACATTTTAAAGGTTAAGAGAGGTAGTAGTCGGGCATCCCTGTAATACTTCATTTCTGATTATGTCCTGATTATGTCCTGTCAAAAAATTAACAACTCATAAGGCCTTATGAGAGGGAGAGCGACAACAACTTCAGACCACAATTGGAATCCATCGCGAAAGATGGAATTGGGCAACCTCGTACTTTCTATGCTGTGGACAGAAGTTTCCATGGAAATTAATTCGGTTGCACCTTATGTGACGGTTCCGATATTTTATTAATAAGAGAATACGTTTTTCTTTACTTAAGATTGTTTTTGAATAAATTCTAATCATTCAGGAACTTTAAAATTTCGAATTTATTAAATTTATAGAGGAGTGGATTGCGCACGCAACATCATTCGGCACCTGTTTGCAATCGACAACAACGATTCTTGTGGATTACGAACGCAACGTACGCAACTGATTGTGGGTTCGTGTCCTGATCGTTGAAATCTTGGATTAATGTGTGACACTGTTACGACTTAATCATTTCCCAAATTTAGTCTGTTTCTCTTCTCTTTCTTTTAAGGTTAAACAGTGGCGAATGGCAGTAACAACCTTAAAGTCTCCACTCAGGATACTCTCCACTTCACTTCTCTTTGCCAAGAAATTTATTTTTATTCATCTTTACCATCGGCGAGTTCGACTGACATATTAAGAAAAGGATTTAATATAGATTGTGAGTCGCCGTGGCGTATTGGGTTAATGGGTCGACTCCTGCGCAGAGGGTGCTAGGTTCGAATCCTCAATCTACCAACTTTCATAATTCACGGCTTCCACCTCTTTCGAGTCACTGACAATGCTCAAAGAGTGTTCTGTCTAGATAAAGATTCTCAATTTCGCCGTGCGGAGCCGGCATTAAACTGTAGGTCTCTTCCATTCGTGAAAGAACAATAGCACGCACAACACACGTGGTTGCTGAGAAGCTAGGCCCAGGTCCGCCTGTAGGACTGTAGCGCCACCCATATTATTATTATTATTATTATTTCTATAATTTCATAATTAATTATATTTATACTTATTCTTTTATGTTATTTGAAGAACATATTTATTTTTTTCTTAGTACAGTAAATAATTTATTATACAAAATGTATAAAAAAATATTTATTTTTATTTAAACAAAGTAAGTAGGTGTTAGTAAATTATAATAGTTTAGGGCGGCAGGAAATGCTAAATAGGGCAGCGGGTTGTGCATGGCTGCTCTAAAGCGTCATTAAATATTTCTCCCATCCGCCTTCGTATGTATCCCTTTCACATAAACACCGCAGTTTGATTTATATTCCTCAGATACAAATAAATAATTTATCACACACGCCCTTGAATAAATACCCACAGCAACAGCGCAACAGCAACACCCACGCTGTATATCTGTAAAAAATATGGAATTTCCATAACTTTGTCATGTGCTGCACAAATGCTACGTCAAATGTAAGCGATTGATGGATCCACGACCATCAGAAAACAAATTTAATCTCTCGCACAATCGCCTGACACCCAATTGATCATCCACTTTAATTCCAGCCCATGAGTGGGAATGCCCTGCGACTTATCTTGTCAGCAACAAACAACAATTTCCGATTACAAATGCAAATAAGCGTCATACATCCGTCATCGCATATCCCCTCGCCAGTAATTGCTGTCGTCTGGGCAAAAAATCAAATTACTGTCACGCATAAACGTCGTCACCGGGCGAGATATTTAACGTGACATTTACCTTGTGCCGCACGGTTCATGGTCAAAGTTGACGTGCGGCAGCCTCTCTTGCATCTCCCACGTTGGAGGGGCAGGTACTCCTCGTGACTTGAGCACTCGCAGCGCAACCACGCACAAGTACGAGCAATTTTCTCAAAGGCAATGTTCTGGAATGGTGCCATCAAGTCGAATGATCCCTCGGCAAAGGGCCCACATTGGAGCCGGAACGAAGCTAATCCACGCAAGGGCCGGCCAGTTAGGAATGATACGTTAGGTCGTTAATTGCACACCCCCTCCTTACACCCCCTCCACCCTGCCAGGCAGAGACGTCCTTTTTTCTCAGGTTGATGGAGAGGTGGTCGCCTTTTTTTTGCTTCGCTGTAATTACCCTCTGACCCATGGGATGGAATGGGGTGCCAGAGAGGGGGTGCTCTTAAATATTTTATTGCGCAGCAAGGTCAATTGTGTGGACTGCGAGTGCCGGTGCATGTTGGATATTTAATTATTGTCGGGCAAGGGGAATGGGGTCATTACTGTCGGCGGTGTTGCATACATCAGTCGAATCGAGGATCGCAAGGTCTTCTGAGACTCTGGAGGGTTTCTCTTATTTATATAGAGAACTAAATCCCTCAGTCTGGCGGGTTGTGACCCACATCAGTCTGAAATGTTTCCACTTTCTTGTGTGAGCGGCCAACGAACCACGACCTTTGAGTCAGTAAGGGACTACGCAGTGGGCAATGGACCTTGACGTAATATTCAAAAGAAATCCTTTGAAAGCCTAAGTGTGATGGATAGGCGTGTCGACTCCCGACGTGCCATTTTTAGCCCT
The DNA here is from genome assembly GCA_964034865.1 of Eristalis intricaria. Taxonomy (NCBI): domain Eukaryota; kingdom Metazoa; phylum Arthropoda; class Insecta; order Diptera; family Syrphidae; genus Eristalis; species Eristalis intricaria. The sequence goes on along the minus strand of OZ035875.1, from coordinate 86,925,211 downwards.
CACAGGTCAAGCCCAGACAAGAAAAAGTCAGACGTGCTTTCCAGATGCTATTTTTTTCTTTGCGTGGGAACGAAGGTGGAAGCCTTGCTTAGGCAGGAATGGTCCGACCTCCATTGGTAGTGTTAGGTTCTTACTAACTAAAACCACCTCCCGGGGAATCCCCCCCCCCCCCCCCAGTACTTAATTACTTACTTACTTATCAGACATACGACCCATGGAGAGTCTGAGCCTGAGCAAGTGCTGCCTTCCATCGCGGACGGTCCTAGGCAAGCTGCTTCCAGTCACCAAGACCAAGCTGTCTTGCATACGCGATTACTTGATCCTTATACCAGAGATTCGGCCTTCCTCTCCTTCTGGAACCAGGAGGCTCGGATTCGAAGAGCCTCTTAGCTGGAGCATCTTCGTCCATGCGTTCGATGTGGCCGAGCCAGTGCAGTCGACGAATTTTTTCCTTCCGGACTACATCCACATCTTGGTACAGCTCGTAGAGTTCGCTGTGGTATCTCCTCCTTCTTTTGCCTTCCTCGCTGACGGGTCCTTATATCCCACGTAGAATTTTTCTTTTGAAGGCACCAAAAAACAGTTCCGCAGTTTTGCTTATCGTCCAGATTTCGGCTCTATATAGTAGGACTGATAAAATAAGAGTTTGGTAGAGCATGATCTTGGTCCTTTTGAACCCAGTTGTTTCGACAAACCGAAGCAACATCGGTTGCCAAACGCGATCCTAAGTCGGATCTCCACTGTGATGTCATTCGTGGAGTTTACGTTTGCCCCGAGGTAGACAAATTCTTTTACTACCTCAAAATTGTAGCTGTCGATTGTGATATTTTGTCCCAGGTGGTGTTTGGTGTGACGGATCACTTTTTGGTCGACAGCATATATTTCATCTTATTCTCATTTACCTTAACAGCAGCTCATTTCGCTTTCTTCAATCACCGTGTATACTTCCACTAGGGCACTTTGTGAACGCGCCATGATTTCGATGGCATCTGTATATGCCAACAGTTGGATTGACTTTTAGAAGATAGTGCCGTCCGTGTTTACGGCTGCTCGTCGCACTATCATTTCCAGTCCCAAATTGAAAAAATCGCACGACGGGACATCTCCTTGCCGAAATCCGGTGCAGGTTTCAAATAGCTCCTCGAGCCAAATCGCACGCTTCATCGCGTATTTGTTATCGTGGTGTGACACAAACGGATCGGTTTTCCCGGGATCCCGAATTCGGCCATCGCATCAAATAGCTCCTTGCGATGAATGCTGTCATATGAGGCTTTAAAATCAATAAAAAAGTGGTGCGTATCGATTTGCGTATCGAACTTGCTTCTCCAGGATTGACCTTAATGTGAAGATTTGCTAGTCGATTTGCCGGGCCAGATGCCGCACTGTTACTGCCAACGGTGCAAAATGGCTTTAGACGGAACACTGGACAGAATTTTGTAGGCTACGTTGAGCAGGAATATCAATCGACCTCTATGGTTGTTGCAAAAGGGGTTGATGGGACAAGTATATATCCCCCGTGGAACCACTTCTAAGTATTACTTTGAGAGGGACGAATTCTAGCTTTTTGCTTTTTAGTGAATTCGCATTCAGCGGCCATTTTAAACTCCCGTGAACAGCAGCCCAAAGGTCATCAGATCTCAGCATATATTGAATTATGTTGTCTGGTGTTGGCGGTTCACCAAATGCTTGTAATACAGCTCATTCGTTTGCATGGTTAGGCTAGAGTAGCTGACTACCTTCAAAAGGTACACACAATTACACGCAAAAATCTAGAAAATCCTTGAGCAAATCAGCTTTTAATAAAGCGATGAATATGACTAATGCTTATACCACTTACATATTTTCTGTCAAGTCGTTGAAATCCAAGTGAATAAATCTGTGAAATGAGAGGGCACTTGTAGGACTTAACGAAAAGAAAATTCTGTTGGGCGCATTTTTGCGTACCATACTGTAGCTGGGTGACCTGTTTTTATTCAGCTCTCAATCGTGCTCCTGAGTACTTTTCTTTGTCAACCTGATCTTCTAACATCTCGCAATTATGGTGAACTGTTATATTCTTCGTTGAATTCTCGATATAAAAGTATGTACAAATTGTCGAGCGACCTCTTTCTGGAATAAACTGTCATACGAGGAACACAATCGTTTTACTTGGAGTTCCCCTACACACTGAAGGCGTGAAAGGGTTTCTTCTTTCTCTTCCTCCCTGAAGCATGAATCGTTGTATACCTAGTTTGGAGGCGTGAATTCCAAAGGCACTACTGTTTCTGATCAGATCGCAGGGGCTTTTTGGATCGATAGAAGGCCATAATTGATTTGTGATGAGACACTCAGTGAGAGAAAACCATCTACGTTTGATGTGAGTAAGCGGTTCAAACTTGTGTAGATATTCTGTAGTACAGATAGGAATAGATCGCAGTTCCCTGGCTTAAATAAGTTTGACCTTTCTAGCAAGATCGTCTGCTTCGCAATTCTCTGGGATGTCACTGTGTTTCGGCACCCACATAAGAAGATGCTGAAATCCTTGGCCATCTCGTGAAGAGATGGGCGGCAAGAGAGAGATTGTAGAGATTTGATCGCTGCTAATATGTTCACATGATATTAAATTGCTTTTTGCCCAGCTTCTTTAATTGCTATAGAGTCTGCCTGAAAGACGCCACAATGGGAGGATAGTTGGAATGACAGTTTTTCCATTCAGATCCTTAGACTAGACACCTATAGCTACTCCAAGGCCTATCTTCGATACATCCGTGAAAATTCTCAGAGGACGGTCCAGCGTCTCGTGTCCAGATGTCCAGTAAGATCTGCGAGGTATGCTGTTTGGGGCATTTTGCTGGCAGCGACATGCGTGCCGAAGAGATCTATCGGAAAATTGAGGACTGCATTAAAGACAGTGTACTTGATGCAAATGCATGCCATACGCTGTAGCCTTTCGAGCGGCTTGCACTTGGTGAATTTGTCTAACGCGATCCACCACATCTCGAGGTCGAGACGTACTATCGGGGTCTGATTACCGATTCTTTTTTCCATTGATTTACTTTTGGCCAGATTTGCATGCGAGACACTCCAAACATCTGCAGGAGTCGGAGCTACCCGGGTGATGAGATCATGCCCACCGAAGCACTGAATGTGATCTCACACGTCCACCCACTGGACCCTTATATCAATTATGTAGTCACGTGCATCGCAATCATACTCAGGGAAGTTGGTCAGCTAGGCCGTACGGTCATAGCAGCGCTCTGCAACTCCTGTCTGAGTACCTAACCCCGGCTCCCAAGGACTTCATAACCCTCATTAGACTTCGACCAGTCGGCAATGCCGGATTCCGTCTAGAGAAGACTGGAAAACCTAATCAATTACCTTGGAATACCAATTTGTGGTCTACATAGACGAGCCTATGGTAGACCACGGTGTAGGCTCAGCGGTCTTCTCGACGGATTCTAAATCTTATCCATTCCCAGATCTCTCGAGTATCTTCCAGGCTGAAGTGTTAGCGATCAGATAAGCGTGTAAACTTCTCCTTAGAAGAGCTGCGATCTGCAGCGAAATCCAAGCTGCCATAAGGGCCATCCCCTCAGTAATCACTTCTTCTAAATTGGTGCAACAGTGCAGGTGCTCTCCTCTGAGTTCCGGGGTACAGCAAATGGAGGGAAATGAGATTTGCCGACGAACTGACCACATGATCGTACAATTCAGATGAAATATCACACTTTCTTTAAGGAATGTCTGCATGGATGTAGTATTCAACATAAGCATTAAGGACTCCCAGAAATTCGAATTGCGTCTCGAAATCCTCGAAGCAAGCGAGTGCCAGCCGTTGCTTGAAATTAAGACCATCACTAACAGGTATTAAATGAATGGGCTAGAAACAGGGGTATACTCCCGACTTTTATCGTTACCGTCTCTAGAACCCTTCTCGAAAAGAGCACGGACTTTATTTCATGACCCGCGAGGTCTATGCTCCTATCGTGGAGCCAGTTCTTTATCAGTGATATAGCTTTGCCACAACTACCCCAGCAATTGCTCCAGAGGCTGCTCCAGAGTCATGACAGAGTGAAGCTTCCTCGTGTTTTTCCAGAATCTGATACAAATCTCGTCCTCTTGATGATTCTCCACCGAAAACCGATTTTTCGTGACACATCCTTTGATTACTTGCGACTCCCATCAATTCCATTCAACTGCAATCGCGGACAATTTGTCATCTTGTCTGGACATTCCCCTCTGAAGGCTGCTCCCTCCTCGAAATCTCTGTTCTTAACGACGTCAATTTCAGCGCACTTGCTCCGGCATTTCATTGCCTTCTCAGCGTTCAGCTTCGCGACGGTTTACCCATTCAACACGTTCGGCGGTGCCCTTATTCCGTCCTGTGTGCAGTTCCTCCCTCGTCGTCATCCCGCTCAAATGAATGACCGTCATCAACCGAATTCCCAAAAGCATCAAACTCAGTCATTAGCCAGTGCACAGACAATTGGTCGTCGCCCGCCGCTCCCATCTCTGTCCGACTGTATAGACCGGCACTCATCACTCAGATTCATCGCGCATTCTGCTCCCAAATGATAAATCTTCAGCGCTTGCCGTGCTTTCAGGTGGAAGGAACCTAATGACCATGGGCATGGTCCGCTGGAAGCTGAATCTCAACAAGTTCCTCAAACCCATTCATCACGCGGCTGACTTCGGAACGGTGCCACTAGATATTTCATCCAGCAGGACCCTTCTCCATCGTCCTTAGTGGCCGCAGTCACCCAGGGCCCAGCGACACTGCGCTGTCCTTTCTCAACAGCAGCCATTATCAATCACCTATCGCCCCCCGCCAGCGTGTCTCCAAATCGAGTCTCCATCATGTGTGCGGCATTGTTCGCTCCCGCGTTTCAATCTTCCGCACACGAAATAAATTTTCAAAAGGACTGAACGGGGAGCGCACAAGATTATCGAACCACATCCTCGCGAATATTTAATTTTGAATTTGCATTTTAATAGCTGCCTCTCGGTGGGTTGTGAGTGAGCGCGGTGGATGGCCGGGGGGCAGGGGCGGATTGCCGACAATATGTGCTCGGAATACATTAGCAGCCAAGTGACAAACTGCTCGAGGAGAGGCGTGAATCCAGTGGTGCGAGGACATGATTATAATGCGATGTGTAACGTGGCGTCAGAATTATGCTCGAAATGAAATGAGTGGAGCAAGCAATTAGAATTTTGCGGCGCTTGATTGTAACAAAGGATTGCCGGCTGGCGGGGGGTGGACTGTGGGTGCGAAATGGGGCACCGTGTGTGCTGTATGTCTCGTGCCTTACTTAAGTTGAATGACAATGGATTAGAAATGTATTCACTGACGGCTTTGTTGTCTCGCTGCGGCCGGGTGGGCTCGGGTGTTCCTTTGCAGGGCTGAAATTGAGACATGGCAATCTAGGAGCGAGACTTTGCAATGTATGTCTCTGAGCTAATAGATTCCGCTGTCGGGTGTGTGCTGCTGTATACTGAGGAATGTAGTTTTCTTATGAGAAATTACAAGGACTCATTCTCCTGATAGGGGGATATGAAGCGGTAATCGCTATCAGCTTATATGAATCATTGTGGCGGTGATGTTATATGAGTCCCAGATTTATGTTCACTCCAAGGAGCACAACTGCAACGATGTCTGTAACAGAAACGTCGTGAGTGTCTTGCAAATAATAATTTTCTCCAAAATTGCTTGGTTAAATTCCAAGTGAGAAGGGCAGAGATAAATGAGATTTGGATTCGGATTAGATTCAATGAGAAAGAGTCTTCTTCGACCAAACCTTCAAGAGGGGATCTTGACTTTAACGAGAAATGTGAGGTATGCACTGGTACTGTGGGGAAATGGATAAATCTTAAGGACTTAAGGCAACTCAATGATTATGGGCAGACCGACTGGGAAAGCGATGAAAGTTGTCATCTTCACAATACGGCGGATCCCAGAAATGCAAATCTACACCCACCACCCATTCGTGGATTTCAATATTATATCTGTTATATGGTCGCATGTATAGAGACGAACCGTCAGATGCAAATCTAGAAACAGTAACCCGCTAATATCATCAACGAATTGGCCCTACGATGCGCAAAAGACGGCTCCCAGATCAACTTACAAAGAAAGTACTACGCAGTGATGAATGGACGGATTCGAATCACTGTTTCGCTTGAATAGATATTCCCGAAAACAATCATGACGGGTTGCAAGAACTGTGTGACATGATAACTCAGTTCGCTTTTAGATCTTTTGGATTTCTAGGTACGTCCAACTTCCTTTTTGGGATGCGTTGCATCATTGTTGCCACGCTTTTCCATACAGTGGCTTCTTTCGAATTTCTTCGATGGACTTACTGATGGTCCGATTTAACGCGTCAAAGTCCATAGATCACTTGGAGCCGGAACTGCCCGGGTGATGAGATCGTGCCCCACCTCACAGCGTTAGTGTAAGCCAAACATGTAAAGTGGGATTTAATCCCAGGTCTTGATAGCAATTCTCACCACACTGTCTGGGGAAGCCAAAATTCGAACGACAGAGGTAATGATTTTTTTGAATTTTGTAGGTACAGTGAACAGATGGAGAGTTCTCGCTGCTCCATCAAGGTCGGTAACGAACTCACTGAGACATTCAATGTCAAAAAAGTTTTTAGACAAGGCGACGCAGTTTCATGTGACTTTTTCAACATGATTCTTGAGAAGATCGTGCAGAACTCACACGCTAACACTCACACGCTAACACACGATCTTCCAAAAGTCCGTACAACTGCTAGGGGATGACAATGACTTGATTGGTCGAACACACCGAGCCGTCAATGAAGCGTTTGCTGGTATTGAAGTGGAGGCGGCCAAAACGGGCTTAGCGGACAAAACAAAGTATATGCTGTCATCAAGAAAGGACGCATAACATCGACTTGGCCAAAACGTCACCATAGGCAGCTATAACTTCATCTACCTCGGCTCGCAAGTAAACAGTACGAACAACACCAGTAGCGAGACCAGACATCGATTTTGGGTTCAAAAGGCAATTGAGTAGTAGAGCCATCTCTCAAAGGACAAAGCAAACATTATATAAGACCTTGATCATCCCTGTCCTGCTCTATGGTGCGGAGGTATGGACAATCTCAAAAGCGGATGAAGAAGCACTTGGCCTTTTCGAGAGAAAAGTTCTGCGTTCAATCTTTGGTCCTGTCTGCGTTGATGGCTGTTGGAGAAGAAGATTCAACTACGAACTGTACGGGCTGTACAGCGGCATGAGCCTAGTCAGGCGTCTACGGATTCAACGCCTAAGATGGCCGGGCCACGTAGAGCCCATGGACAACACTGCTCCAGCCCGAAGAGTCTTCGAATCCGAACCAGTGGGAAAACGCAATAGAGGACCCCACGGAACCGATGGCGCACCCAGGTGGAGAAGGACCTCAACCAACTTGGTGTGCGCAGTTGGAGAAAGCTGGCTAAAGATCGTGCCGGCTGGAGAGGCCCAGGTTCACCCCGGCGCCTCTAGAAGAAGAAGGAGTTCAAAACTATACACCCAGGTTAAGGCACGTGGACTCCCTTCCATGTGTTGCCATATAACTTTGTTTTTTTTTTTCTTAATAAATTTTTGTTAATTAAGATTTATTTATCTCATGGAAACTCTTAACACAACAAATATTTTTTTAAATACAACTTGAACATTTTGTCAGAATCTGAAATTATTTTTCTCTGATGTGGACCCTAACCCTAACTAGTAAAAGGTTTTCCAATAGGGACTTGACAACTTTGAATTTAATTTGTGAACCAATCTTTAATTATAAAAATTTTCTACCAAAATTCGGAGTAGGTGGCATGTCAATGCAAGAATACATCTCCAAGACGTTTCATGTGTCACTCTCGCCCTGTCAGACACGCCAGTAGTTTGTGAAACATATTTGATAGCTTAACTTCTAAAAGGCTACTTGTAAGAGGTGAAATGTGAAACTCAATTTCATAAAGAACATGATACGAATGATATAAGGCTCATTTGAAAATGAAAGGATGAGGCTTGAGGTTGAATTACGAACACAAGCTATCTGGCCGTGGGTTCGGTAAGCTAAGCCGGAGAGCTACCGGAAATAGTCAAACTTCCACTCCGGGCACTAAAAATACTCCTTGAAAGAACAGTACATTGGGTGGAGAGCTGCAATAAATTCGCCTGTGCATGGTTAGCTCCTTACGTCGACGTATACGTACCCACGAATTCAATTTAAATATTCCTCCTGCACGTGTGATGCCCACGACGACCATGTAGTTTTCCAAATTAAAGAATGTTGCAGTAACCACTGCTCTCCCACAGATTCTCCTGAACATTTCGTCTCTACTTCTGTCTCTTCATGCAACCTTTCCATAATTAATGACCTTGACCCAGGGCGAAGTCAACTCAGAGCTAAACTTTGGATAACAGTTGATTTCAGGATTTTCATGTATTTTTAATCATCCTCGTGGACAACAAAAGGAACGCAATTGTTTATCTGACTCGGGCGATGGGAACCGCCTTCTGTTGGGTTTTCCTAGAGACGGACTACGTCGCACAAAATCTGAGAAATCCAACTTAAAGGCAGAGGAGTCAAATGAAACTCATTGTCATGCTCGGATTGAATTGCTGGGCTGAAAGAGCGAAGTGAGATAAGAATCTCCGAAAAGATTTACTGACCCATTGTGCCCCTTAATCGCATCGATTCAAAGTGACTCCATTATTCCGATGTGCTCCAGCGTCGCCTAATGAAACTGTGTGTGTCACCCTCCCACAGGATTGCGTGCCACAAGAGCATTTCTTGAGGATCCCCCTCAGCATCGTCCGAAAAGTGCAGAGGCTCTGTGTCTGTCTGGCCGGCATTTCCATTATTCGCTATATACACGCACACATGTGAGATGAAAAATCAATTTCCCATCTGACACAGCGGCAAAGTGGCTTAGCTCGTTCGGATGGAACAGGAAAGGGCTTTCGCATGCAACGAGAGAGGACACACGACACAATCATGCCATGGATTCGAGAATATTGAGAATTTATGTGTCGCCCTGGATTGTAATGACTTAATAAACGAAGTCAATGAGACGCTCACGCTCTCAGGGCGGCCAATTAACGTTCGACGTGACTTATGTGATGCGATATCCTCTTAGGCGAATCGGCCCCAATGTCAAGCGATGTTTGCCGTAAGAAATTTAGTTTCTTTTAAACCGCCTGCCATTGTGTCGGAACTCTGTGGGATGAGGCGTTTGATGGCGCTGGTATTTCCGCTCTAATTGTCTTGGGCGCGTGGAACTGCTTGGACTCTAATTAAAGAAATCATTGCCGGCGTAAAAGGTATTCAATTTAATGAGCCTCATTAAAGTTCATTCGGGCCGGGGCGTAGCGCGGACCGAGAGCAGGAGGACGTAATGTCGATTCCGCTTTGAAATGGAGCCGTTGATTGTTTCATTAGAGTGAAAAACAGCCCACCAAGCTGAGGCTGAAAGGATTTCACGTCGTCAAGGGATTTCCGGAAACAACATTCCTTATCATATTTCCGGTTGTTGATGTACCTTTTCAATCTCTTGCGAGGTGAAGGCGAAATATGGTGTCGTTGTCCTTGAGCTGTGGCGCGTAGTGGAAGTTGAAGGGATTATGTTATTAGTGAGACTTGCTTGTGGAAGTTAATACGCTTTTATCTGGTTTTCAAATCTGGTCCAGTCACCATTTGCCGTTGGGACCAAATTAACGGCACTATCACTGAAATAGTCAATCACTGGTAGTAGTCTGACAAGGGGTATCACAATGGACAAATATGGTCTAAGTGGGCTGGTGAATTTACCAGCAGCCTAGCCCTCTACCTAACCTAAACTTACCTTGTGGATGTCTACCATTAAAGTCTTTTGTCGGGAGATTATGCTCAGAATTCAGTTAGATGACCCAGCAAAAGGCCCCGTATCTTGAGGTTTCCAGAAAAACAGCTGTTAACAATTAATTCGACCACCCTTTGAGAATACCGCCTTAATAAAGCTTCTGATACCTCGCCTCTCGAACTTCGCATGCAACTATAGGTGCCCTCTAAAAAAGCACGCACAACAGGTGTGATTCTATGTAGAAGCCTGACCCAAGTCCACAGCGAACGACAACAATTGGATCTGTGTTGAGATCCTTAGTGAGGGCATTCAAAAATCGGGTACAATAGTCAATGCCTATACCGAGGCTCTCAAGTTAAAATGGAATGTAGGAATGTTTCGAAAACTTTCGAAACCAAAAGGATGTGTGGAGCACAGACTTCAGACTTCAGCAATCCTCCGTTTTTCTCCACTGGGCAGTATAACGACATAGATCTGGTCAAACTAGCTCGAGTCTCTCGTCTCAGATGGCTATGCGTCCATTCGCATGAGACAAGCAACCAAAGCTCCAGCAGTCCAGAAAGTCTTCGACTCCAACACCGACTTACTATTATTTTTGTTGAGGGTATATTGCACAGATAGCTTTAGATCTTTTGTGAACCCCTTTTGATAGCTTTGCTCTCTAACGAGTTTCCCTCACATACATTTCTTTTCTGAGTTGTATTGATGGTTATGGACTAACGCCAGTTTCCTTTAGAAATATGAGAACGAGGGATTTGTGGAGCGGGTGGGGGGACGCAAAAAAGTGGAACACTTGATTGACAGGCGATGTTATCTTTATTACGCAACGAAGAGCAAAAAAAAACTGCAGTCTGCTTCTATTTATAGCAAAGCGAACTTCGGGTCAACAACCTGATCAGATGGTCCGAATATTATTAGTTTTGTTAATAGATGTCGTTTATGGGATAGTCGAAAGCGTTTTTTCTCGTTAGTTTTGCAAAGGGTGCTTTTTAATATTTCTTTTGGATTTAATTCTGATTTTTTTTTTTATTTTCGCCTACAGGATATTTGTAGTGACTTGAATTCTTCCTTGCTTGTCCAGATATCTTTGTTTTTTGTGGGATAGTGCCTCACAGCTGCGGATTGCAACATGATCAACCGCTGTCATAAAGTCATCAAAGCCACCGGCCACTTTACGTAATGACATTTTTCATTTTCATGGTTTTCAAATCTCTGTACTTCAAGAATTAATATACTTGTTTAAGCACATGGCCTAAAATATTACATTAATTGCATTCAAAAAGTGATGGTGACTTGATACATTTTCATTTTTCGATTTTTAATTTCAGAAATTTTAAATGTGAGAGCATGGTTCTACTATTTTAGAATTTATATTACATGCTACCAAAATGATAACATCACATAACGCGCCAACGCGACTGGTTGCTTTTATCAATTTTTGCAGAGAAGAATAATCACAGTCAGCAAATAATTCACAGCCGTAAGTAAGGATTGGTACTATGACTGCTTTGGCAAGTTTTAATTTTACATTGATTGGGAGTATAAATTTGCTAATTGACAAACCCCTAAGAGACGCATATACCTTTGATACTACACTGTCTACGTGGCCAGTCCATGTTAGTTCACTATTACACTTTATACCAAGATTTTTAACACAGTTTACATATTCGACTGGAACAGAGTTAAGTTCTAGGGAGGGAAAGTTTGAAAGGAAGCGATGGTGTTTTGTAAATGGAATGACTTTGGTTTTGTCAGGATTAAGCGTGAGACCATTTCCTTCAGCCCACTTCGTAATTGAGCTCAAATCCTCATTTAATTTTGCAACTGAATCTTCAACCATACCAACAGGAAAACTTAGGTAGATTTCAACATCATCTGCTTATATATGGTATTTGCAATAAGACAATACTTTAGTAAGATCATTAGTGAACATTGAGAACAATAACGGAGCAAGAATAGAACCTTGAGGTACCCCAATGTGAACATCACGAAGAAACGACAGTTTTGAGTTATATAACACAGCTTGAATACGATTAGTGAGATAAGAGAAGATTAACTTATTAGTGGGATTAATAATAATATAATATAATATGGGTGGCGCTACAGTCAGAGGCGGACCTGGGCCTAGCTTCTCAGTAACCACTTGTGTTGTGCGTGCTATTGTTCTTTCACGAGTGGAAGGGACCTACAGTTTAATGCCACTCCGAACGACGAAGTTGAGAAGACGAAGAAGAAGAAGGGATTACTAAGGTTAAATCGAGTTGACAGTTTGTGAGAAAGTAAGTAGGTTAACGCTGTCGAATGCTTTCGAAAACTCAAGTAAGGCAAGTAAGGTTGTTTTATCTTCGTCAACAGCTATTCGTATATCGTCGGTTACTTTTAGCAAGGCTTGAACCCAGCTATGTCCTCTTCGGAATCCTGATTGCATAGGGCTTAAGGAATACTGTCTCTCAATGTGTTATTTAATCATTCGACTGATAATCGATTCGAACAGTTTCGACAAGGGGTTGTTTTCTTGGGAACCGTGATAATCTTAGCTTTTTTCCAAAGTTCGGGGTATGTCGAAGTCATAATAACCGTATTAAATATGTGGGTGATGTAGGGTGATTTGATTGGGAGTAACAACTTTATGAAGTCGGGGTGAATATCGTCCAGTCCAAAGACCATATCGCACAACCGACTGAGTATGTATCCATTCTTTCTAATTCAAGCCCATCTTCTCTCATGTTGTTTGTCACTGGTAAAGACACATTGGATGGAACAACGGGCGAGACAGAGGTGAAGCGCATGTATAAATACTCCGGATCTATACTATCATTATTGGGTCGATTGTATTTTTTCGTTTGTCCGATATCTCGGACCTGTTTCCAAAGAAACCTTGATGACCGCTCATGGTTAAATTTTGCTACCTACTCAAAGCGGACCGTATCAGCAGGGTAACGGGGAGCAGGGACATCCACCGCTTGCCATAGCAATGACCATCTCAGTGTCGAAATTCGAGCAACAATTAAATCTAAAGGGCAATGAAGCACTCACTTGTGCACCCAGTAGCCCTAGTCTGTTCGTAAACAAAAAGCAGGGACAATTGCCCTAGTTAATACATGCAAAAGGGAGCAACACCATCGTCGGTGGAGTGATTCAGATGCCGTTTGATCGACACATTTTAGGAGCAAGGAACTATGGATCGTGGCGAACATCATCAACGAAGTATGGGAGGCAGTGACGTGGTTCTAGCCACGTTCTAGCTCAGTTGATAGACCTGGACAATCAAGCTAAATACCTCCCCTTAACAAATGTGGGGATCATAGTAATAGTAGCAGTCGTAGCCTGGATTATCTGGAGAAAAATTAATCTCGGCCCTAACCTAGCATTTGTAAATGTACATGACGTCGTACTTGATCCCAGGATCAATTCAGAGACTCAAATAGCAACCGAATCACATTCGTCCCGAATCTGGCCGCCTGCATCTCACGTGACACATGGGATTACGGGACGTAGATCTTTAAAGAGGGAGGACTTAACACAACGCACTTGACCCTGAACCCAGTGGAATGGACATGGGCTGCGGCTTTGGAACATGCTGATCTGGTAGTGATCAGGGCAGTCAGTGCGTGGACGACCAGCGGAGGCATCGTGGCTTTTCTCTCGGACAAAACATTGTAACGTCGAACAATAAAAAATACATTTTTAATTGTATTGTGTAATTGTATTTTAATTGTATATTTTTGTTCTCTACTGCATTTTTTGAAGTTGTTCTTTCGGGGCTTATTGAGCAAGTTGCCGTGGCGCAACACTCACAAACTCAAGTACGTGTACTGGAATTTCATTAAAATCTGCCGAGACCTTCTTCTGATACCACTACTTTCCTTAGGTGATCCCTGAGTCTTCGGTCAGCTGTTAGGATGCGGAGTTTGTTCTTGCTCATCTTGATACATGCCTCAAACCTCTTACCGGTAGATTGACCTGGAAGAGTTTCTTGATGTTCTTCATGTCATGAGTGTTTTTCCATGTTTCTGTCCGGTTACTTCTTTCAAGTTGCCTGAATGCTTCTCTAAGCATCGGTACTCTTCACAGGCACCGAATCATTCTGCGGTGTAGTAGACTATATAACCGCAGAATGGTTCGGGGCCTGTGAAGAGTTCCGAAGCTCCTTTCCCTTTTAGAGAGTCTGCCATTTCATTGGCTTCTATTCCAGCATGGCCAGCGTTCTTCGTTTCTCCAGGTCAGTTCTTAGGCCTGCCCAAGATTGGATTTTAGGATGGAGGAGTCCGGTGCCAAGACAGCGGCATGTTTTATTTGAACGCATCTATCTATGGCATAGATCTCCCACTGCTTCCGCTATAGTGGCCAGTGAGACGCCACTATCGATTAAAAACTGGAAAATATCAACTATAAGATAAGTTGGATTCTGACCTACGTATAAGATAGTGCTGACGAAAGAATTGAAGCCGGCAGAGCATAGACAACTCAATGACCGCTTATAATTACTATTCGGACGGGACCCATTTTTGCTTCAACGGCTATGTAAACAATCGAACGGATCGTTATCGGAGCAAACCAAATTCACAAGTGTTCGACTGAGAATTCATGAAAATTCTCTGTTTATTGCAGATGGCGGTACCAGACCTTATTGCAGACACCATTCCCATCAATATCTGTAGGTATAGAGCGATTTCAATCGGCAGTCAGTCAATCAGTTGCCATGGTACGACAGCTTGGGGCGTAGCCGATACCCATCAAGACTGTCAAATATGCCATACAAGCGACGCAAAAAACGCTCATGCGGTCATCCATTATTTTCTTTCTTTAAGATTCTAGTCTCGAGCTAGGAAGAAATAATTTATTCTTCTCAGTCGGCACAATATTTAATAACGTGATTTAACTTATGATTTAATATGATTTAATTTAATTCAATTTATTTTGACTAAACATGATTTAATCATTTAACAAGAATAAGAATGTGAGAAAAATGAATGACATAAACTATTTTTATGCACAAAAATAGAGTACTATGCCACATTAACTGTTGTACGTTATTATTTTGTGACGGGTGGGGTGGCCCTAAGAAACCGCATTATACAGAAAGTATTTACAGAATTGAAAACAAATATAAAAGATAGTAAATAATAGAGTAAAATAAATAAACTAAACAGAATATAAGAAAAAATACTTAAACAATGTACTACTGGATCCTAAGTATACAATCCAAATTAATTATGTCTAAGCAAAGGAGCCATTTTTTTAAGATATCTTGTAAACCCAGCAAGAAGTCTTGTTGATCTGATGTAAAGAACAACCTTGTTAAATAACCGGCACGCTGTTGCAGTAAACGAATTACAAAATGCAGTTGTACGGAAGTTGGGAACAGAAACAAGATGCAACGAATTGACACGTAAGTTATAGTTGTCATGTATTCTTAAGATAAGATTACCGAATATTTTGTTAGAAAATCAGTATAAATGCTGAACTGGAAAAATGTTCAAACATTTAAATAAAGCAAAACAAGGATGCAAACGATGTTTTTTGCATATAATTCTAATAATATGTACTTGGAGCAACAATAAGGGCTTGATTTTGTTTAGATATGTGCCACCCCAGCAACTAATGCAGTACTACAATTTTGAGTCAAAAATACCATAGAAAATTATTTTTAGGAGACTACGAGAACAAACCTTACGCAGATAGTAAAATTGCCTGAGTGTAGAGCAGAAATATTGTCTCAGAGTGTGGTTGAAAGAGAGTGACATCTTTGGATCAATGATAAGCCCTAAATGTTTGAACGAATCTACTCTTTCAATTTGAAAACATTTATTACAACAATCAGTGGATCGAGAGAACGTTTGTCTGGGATAACATGAACATGAATCTAAATCCAGGATCTCGAAACTTTTTAACACTAAACAGACACGAAGTACTTAACTTTCTCCAGCGACGGAATTGCTCGGTCCAGATGCAGGGATGAGTAATTGTCTGTGAACAGGTATCTATGGATGGGAAAAAAGGATATGTAATCCTGATGAATGAAATTCCGGATCCACTAAAGGGAAAGGTGACCATAACTGCTGCGGAATCACTAAGGTGCAGCTCAAGCTAACAAAGTGATCGACGCAGGGAAGATCTGACTCATAGGGGAGGGGCAGGCTTTTGTGCCAACCGATGAAAGTAGTACAAATCAACCTCCACCACGGTAAAGTCGCCTCCGACAACCTCAGGCTGGTCCTTGAAGAGGAGCAGCTGGACATGGCCCCAAACCAGGAACCTTGAATAAGACACAAAAATGTGATTGGATTATGGTCAAAAAACACTCTTTGCATCCGAAGAAGTTCCTCCACACACGCTTCCCAGAACGGGAACAATGGCAGGAAAAAATTAGTAGCAGAACAGCGTAAGTACCCGTTGCATATTGACGGCTCAAGAACGACCGTAGGGATCTTCTGTGACCTATTTGATAAATCTCTGGTATTAAGAGATGACTGTAATGTCTGTAGAGTCTGAAGTGGCTGCTTTATACAAAACAGCACGCGCACTCAATGAATTCTCTTTTCCTATAGCCAAGCGGCAATAAAAGCCGTAGCACCGGACATCTTAACGTCGAAACTAGTCAGGTTATGGGGACAGAGCATCAGCGAAATATCCTTGATAAACACGGAAATAAAAGGGCGGACAGCCTTGCGATAAATGAATCTGAGTTGAGTGAATCCCGAGCTCACATGGAAGAAAACAATTGGGCAAAGCCCTGGATACAGCCAGAACACGTTGGCTCAATCTGTATATCGTAGATACAGCAAGGGCCAAAAAGAGATCGACAATACTCATCAGCTTTAGTCACAAGGACGTGAGACCATTAGTAGGCGCCATAGGGTCCTAATGCATCGCGACTGAACATACCACACAACGACTTTTGCAGTAGCTCCTGAGATGAGGAATAAACTGAATCCATCCAACATGCTTTGCAAATGACCAGCCCTAGATTAGGTTAGGTTAGGTTGACTGACTGCCGCGCATACGGACAGCAGACACACTTAGGCCAAGCATAGGCCCAT
This sequence comes from Eristalis intricaria, assembly GCA_964034865.1. Classification (NCBI taxonomy): domain Eukaryota; kingdom Metazoa; phylum Arthropoda; class Insecta; order Diptera; family Syrphidae; genus Eristalis; species Eristalis intricaria. The sequence goes on along the minus strand of OZ035875.1, from coordinate 86,908,346 downwards.
AGTGTTACCACGCGCATCTTAGGCTACCTATTCCGCAAACCAATTTGTGCTTTTGATAAAGCGAGGAAGAGGGCTGATTTTGATGCTGCTCAGTTCAGCCAGGTGGGCTCCAGAAGTCTGAATCTACGGGATGAGAGAGCACTGCAGCTACATAGCAAGTGTTCGATGGTTGCTTCCTCATTCTCGTCAATGCAGCTTCTACAGAAATCATTTTAGGGAAGGCCTAGTCTAGAGGCGTGAGTTCCGAGGGCACAATGCTCTGTTAGAACGCCAATTAGAGATCTGAGATTAGGCCTGCTTAATCTGATTAAGCTAATTTGGGATAGATCATAGGCCAAAGTTGTTTGGTAATGAGGCATCCTGTGCCAGTTGTCCATCTGCGGTTTGTTTGGGCAAGCGTTTCAAGCTTTAGCAGACGTTTTATAGTAGCTATAGGCATGGAGGTTGGGTCTCCACGAGTCCCGTGCGAGTTCATCCACTTCGCAATTCTCTGGAATGTCACAGTGTCCCGGCACCAACATAAGTTGGATGTTAAAGTACTTGGCCATATCGTTAAGAGATAGGGGGCAATTAAGGGAAGTCTTGGAATTAACGGTGACTGAATTCAGACATTTGATCGATGCCTGGCTATCGGAGCAGAGGACGATATCAGTGCGCGATATTACATTTTTCTTTAGCCAGGACTTCCTTAATCGATATAGTCTTAGCCTGAAAGACGCTACAGTGATTAAGTAGGCGAAAAGATAGCTGGATATTTAGATCCTTGGAATAGACACCAGCACCCACTCCCGCATCCATCTTCGATCCATCTGTGAAGATTCGCAGTGGACCTTCCAGCGTCTGGTGTTCAGACTCCCAGTACGATATGGGCGGTATGCAGGTTGAGAAATTCCCCTCGAAGAGGAGTTTGGGTAGAGTGAGGTCTGTATCTATGGGTATAGCGGCATAACTGCGTACTATCGTTGAATGTCCAGACTTCAGTTCTTGCCAGCTGCTCAGCGATCTTAATCTGATCGCCGTACTAGCTGCTGTCTGTCTGCCAATTTGTTCTATCGGTGGAAGGTTGAGGAGTATGTTTAGTGCTTCGGAGGAGGTAGTCCTTAGCGCCCCGCTTATGCATACGCAAGCCTTCCTCTGCACTCTAGCGAGTGGGATGATGTTGATTTTCTTGTCGAGTGCGGTCCACAAAATTTCGACACCATACAGCAGTATGGGTATGACTACTGATATAAATAGCCAGTGAACCATTCGGGGTTACAGTCCCCAAGTGCACCCAATGGCCCTTTTATAGCAGTAGAGACCCGTTGAGGCCTTCTTTACACGTTCCTGGATATTTAGCTTCCAGCTTAACTTCGTGTCTAGTAAAGGGCCCATGAGACACAGTCATGCATAGTGCGGGAAGGAAGTTAGGAATTTTATACTTCCTAGTAAATAAGACTAGATCCGTTTTTTTTCGGATTGACACCGCATTCGCTAGTCCATTTCACTAGCTTGGATAGGGCAGATTGCATAATATACCTGACCGTGGATACATGTTTTCCCAGATACTGCGATGGCAATATCATCTGCGTAGACAATGACCTTACACCCAATCCCATCTAGTTTCACAAGTAGTTTGTCGACCACTATGTTCCAGAGTAGAGGGGAGAGTACACCACCCTGCGGTGTGCCTCTGTTCACAGATTTGCGGATCGTGGTAGCACCAAGCTTCGAGCTTATCACTTTGCTACTGAGAAGCCGGTAGATAAAAGTATCTATAAGCTTTTCGATCCCAAGTCTGTTGAGTGCTGAGGTTATTGCGTGAGTTTCTATGTTATTAAAGGCTCCCTCGATATCGACAAAGGCAGTGCGAGTAAAGTCCTTCAAATCGAGGGATCTTTCTATAGTGCCAACAAGTGAGTGCAGGGCTGTTTCCACAGATTTGTTCAGCCTGAAAGAATAGAAAACAATGTCTGGGAAATTATTGGAAAACCTCATGAAGTTCCTAAAGGAATCCGTGGAGACAAAATGTCTCATGGCAGTATATGCATCACCAATTCAAGGGCACAATGGACTCAACATGTTAGTCTAACTGAGTCACGGCCCTTCTTACCTTTCTTACCTACCTAACGCACGCCTCAGGTATCAAACATCACATGCCATGAGAGCAAGCATTACAAACAATGATCACAATACACCTCGGGCATACTTGAGCACACACTCTTTCGAATCATGACGTTCACTTTTCTCGAATCTGGAACAAAACTCACGCTTGCGTGGCCCGGTCCCAGCTATGGGATGCAACCATTGACCGCAGCTGCATCACCACAGTCTCTTGGTAGTCCAACGAGTCGGCGACGAAAGATCTTAAATCCGGAATAGATCTTAATTGCGGCTCCAATTAAATCGATTGCCATCTTCTTTTGTGATGTTCTTCAACTCAAATGGAAATCTCAAAAGTGTTTTTAAAGACCACAACTGCTTAATTTGTTTTGAATCATTTTAATTCCGCGTCTCGGAAGTCGATTTGATGTCGACGCCACTCAGATAATTTAAGGAAGCAGGTGCCGGGCAGTCCTTTGATGTGCTCGTTGACTCAGAAGACTTGCAAAAAAACAGTGTCTATTAATAAAGTCGTTTTCCGCTCTCCCGACCTTGAACACTTCGACGAGACCATTTCCCCGCCTGCACTGAACTTTGCATCGCAACCATTAAATATCGCGCGGAATCCTTTTGAAAGCAGCTTTATCTGAGCAAAAGCAAACAGAAGCGGAATGTTAATTCAGAGCATTCGTCGAACGGAACTACACCCGAGACCAGACCAGCGCGAGAGGCAACATAATCGATTACTCATCGCTCTTCGCAAAGCAATTCCACTCGAACAACAGCACGAAACTGTAGACTTTTATCTCAATAATTGCTTTTTTAGGTGCCCCACTCGGCTGCGGATGGTCTCTTGCACTGCAGCTATGCAAAACCATCTTTATGACGCAAATCGGTTTACGGAGCCAATATTCATGCCAACAGTGACTATCGGCGAGCTTCAAACAATGAAAAATGGTTATCCATTCATATTTCGAGATCACAGAGGCGTGCTATTAATTCTTGCCCAGAACAAAAACGAGACGATGCGATTCATCATGCGAGCTTACAGAGGCGGCAGTGGGCCGCCGAAGTGACATATTTTTCCCGGCCAAATGGTTTATGTTTTTCGATTCTACAAATATGAGAACCTAGAAAGCCAAAATTTTGTTGACTTTGGATCATCCGTTTAGCTGTACCGTTAGCTCAAAGTTGGGACTTTGAAAATTACAAAAATTGACGTATTTCTTAAGCAAATTTGATGTGCCATATTTCCTAACATTATGTACATTGGAACCTAAAGTAAATTTTTTTTAAAAAGGTCACACATCTTGCTTTCAAACTACGTTTTCAGTTTTTTCTTTCTTAAACCAGGCTTTTAAGTAAAGGCACATTTTGAGGGGGGCATTGCAATGTTTGATGGACTATAACAAAAATGCTCCAAGAGTCTCCAACGGGAGACCAATTTTTTCTGAAAGCTAAAAGTATTGTCTATCGATGCTGAAAAAACTAGAGACCACTTCTGATCACTTTGGGAGTACGAGGCATTTAAGTGGAGCAATGTCGTGCATTTTTCGGCATTCTCAAACGATATCCCTTGCAATGCATGTATTGTGCAAACGCTATGCGAGATGCCGAGGATGTTTTTATAATTGTGAATTAGAATTCTTTGAGTCATAAGATTGTTATAATTATGAAACTAATTGCTTTTTCTTGTTTTGTTTGCGGTGTCATACATGCATTCGCAAGGGGGCAAAAAAGGGGGGTAATTAGAGCGTTATTGGCGAATATCTATTTCTGACTTTGAGGCATCGGGCATTAGTTTATGATTCCGAAAATATTGAAGACTTCAATTATGAAGATGACGTTTTGCTTTATATAGATATCGAAAATACTTTAAAAATTGCAGTTCCATTCCAGCATTTGTTGAGCAAATTTGAAGTTTTTCGCCATGGCGATGGATCATTAAGGCTGTAGATTGTGGCGTTTTCGAGTCACAACAAAATTTCAGTCTAACCCTTTCGACTAAGTGGGGTTGTGATGGATCTTCGGGACAAAGTGAATTCAAACAAACGTTTTCAAACTTGGATTCAGTGTCACCCGATTCATATTTGTTCATGACATCGTTGGTACCGCTGCAGTTGACGGAATCGGATGAAAGTAGTGAAATTTGGAAAAATCCTCGACCTTCCTCAACACGTTACTGTAGGCCAGTGAAGCTATAACTTAAAAAAGAATGTACGGACCTAATACGAGAAGAAAAAACCAGAATTGAAAATGAAATTCGGAATTTGCGGGAATGAATTATAAAAGTGAAATCGACCGTTATTAAAGTAAGGTATGGATTGCACTTTACGATGATAGATGGCAAAGTAGCACAGGCTGTGACAAACACGTCATCTGCAAGTTCATGTGTTATATGTGGCGCGAAACCATCAGAGATGAATGATTTGAAATTACTTAGAGCAAAACCAAGAAATCAGGAAGCTCTAAGATTAGGAATTTCACCCTTGCACGCTCGCATCCGTTTTATGGAATGCTTGCTGCATGTGGAAAAGCTTGGAACACAACAAAAACGACACAGCCCATACACCAGTCAAGAAAGAGTCAAATTCAGCAGAAGTTTATACAAAAAATGGGTATTAAAGTAGATATAATAAAGCAAGGATTTGGCACAACCAACGATGGGAACACATCTAGAAGATTTTTTGAAGACCCATTATCAACGGCAGAAATAACGGAAATAGATGTGCAACTCATAAAAAGATTCAGTGTTATCCTGGAGACAATATGCAGCAATTTTTGGATTGACCCCGACAAGTTTGGAGCTTATGCCCACGAAACCGCTACAATGGCTACAAATTTATATCCCTGGTATTATATCCCAGCAACAGTGCATAAAATTCTGTTCCACGGAGTAGAAATAATATCATCAGTAGCCTTGCCCGTCGGATCATTGTCAGGGGAGGCGCAGGAAAGTCGGAATAAGGACTATAGGTACTATCGCATTAATAAGAGTAGAACATTTTCTCGTTCGGCAACAAATGAAGGTGTTATTCATCAAATGTTGGTATCATCTGATCCCTGGATAGCGTATTTAAGGCCTGAACCAAAAACAAAAGATTCGCTGCCACTAAGTACTGAAGCGCAAGCCTTATTATACTGAATTGCTTAGTTTCTTTAATTCCAAATAAAGTGTACGTTACCAAAACTTGTAAAATTGAATTTATACATATAAATAGTGATTACATATTTGCTTTAAGTCCCAATTTCGAGTCATCGACAATAATAAATACTTATTTTATGCATTTAAACAAAAAAAGGGTTTGTTTTTATTTTTTTTTTAACTTAAGAGTACTCCGTTAGCTTATGAGATACATCAACCATTTTTTAAACATAAGATAAGATCGCGTAGTACTTGCACTATATTTCATTAAGATCGGTTCATGGGTTCAAAAGTTACAGATTTATTTCCAACTCTCCCATACAACGGGACCACTGTGCGGTGGTTCTCGGGGTGGTATGCCGGGGATGTTGCGCATTGTGTCGATGACGATATTGTTCACAAATGATGCCAGTGATGGACAGAGGCATTTGTGGGCCATTGGATTAGATCGGTGAGTGAATGATGGTTTCAGGATTCCAGATGTGCACAGGTCTACACAGCTGCAATATGCAATTAAAAGAATTATTGAGAAGTAAATGGATGAAATGTAAGTTCTTCCTATGTCTCATTGACTATAGGTTAGGTTAGGTTAGGTTGAAGGTTAGGTTAGAAGAAGTGGGCCCCCAGAAGTCTGAAGCTACGGGATGAGAGAGCACTGCGGTTGCAAGTGTTCAATGGTTTTTTCTTCCCCATCCTCGTTTATGCAGCTTCTGCAGAAATCATTTTACACATAGTCAAACAAGTCTCCGTACAGCGGATTAATTGTATATTTTTGGTCAAAGAATTAGATTGATTTGGTAGGAATTAATAAAAATTCTTAAAAAAAAAAAATGGATTCACTCCCTTCCAAATTAAATTAAATTCCAAGAATTTGCGTCGCCTATGTACCGTTATGACAAGAATCCTTCTCCGTTAGTTAGTCGATCCAAAAAAGTGTCCATACAGATGTCATTCTTGTGTTTCATTTGGCAATATAAAGTGTGTGGTCTAAGATTATTTTGTTTTTTGGTAAGTTTAAACATTTTTAATTGTATTTCAGCCATTATTTCGTTGGTTTTTTTTTTTCAGAAAATAAAATGGGGTGCAAAAATAAGCAAATCCCTTTGGCCAACAAGAAAATTATAATTGACGTGAGAAATGAAGGCAAGTCGCTGGGAGAAATTTCAAAAATTATTAAGAGACCCCGTTCGACGGTGAAGAAACACAAACCATTGCCAACAAACCAAGATCTGGCCGTCCAAGAAAAATAGATAGTCGTACGGAGAGGCGATTGGTCAGAAGTGTCGAAGAAGATCCTCGGCAAAGAGCCGCTGTAATTTCCGATAAATTAAGTTAAGGTTAACTTATTTATTTCTCTTTGTTGTTTTTATTACCCTTTCATTACTGTTGTTACTTTTAGTTTTAAGAAAATCGAAAACAAGCAATTGTACGGAGACTTTTTTTGCTACGTTTTTGTCGACTTTTGTGCTATGAATAAGTTTAAGTTTTTTTTTCTAAGGGACAGATTGGATGCTTATTTTCATGCAGTCTTAAAGTGATTTTTTTCTGTTTTCAAACCAAATTAATGAGTTTATCCCAAAATTGAGAATGGTATTTGTTGTGTACGGAGACTTTTTTGACTATGTGAAAGTCATGGAAATTTAATTTCCAAAAGGAGTCTAGCATTAACCTCATCACCAAAAATTGGAGCAGTAGTCCACAGACTAAACAGCAATACGGTAAAATTTTATGCCGATGGATCAAGAACTGTTGAAGGAATCAATGGGCAGAAGTATGCGGAGAATCTATCCAAATTCCAGAACATATGGCACTAGCCCACAAAAGACAAAGATATCTGGGCAAACACCTAATATCAGAGGATGAATTGAAGTCACTAGAACCAGTTCTCATTCTCAGATTAATGAAGAAAGCAGGCGTATAAATATACACCGACGAATGTGAGGGGAACTCTTAAGAAGGCAAAGGTATGAAAAGGAGGCAAAATAGATCTAAAGGTTGCCGTGCAGTATTTACTCAAAAATAATCGTTGCTTTTGGAATGTTACAATTCCGGCGGGACCACGCAGTGCAAAACGTACTCTGTAAGCAACTTTAATACGAATTGAGGTGGTTGACGTTGTATTCAGACTGGCGTCCTCTAAGAGTGTTCACGTAAGTGATGTAGAGGGACTCGGTTACCTAAAGATTCGAAAATGACAATGGCTAGCATTTGGCACTGTGAATAATATGATCAAAGTGGCAATGGAAATGTAGCTCGCTATCACATGTGATTCCTTAGAAACGTATAAAATACGTTACGTGTACAGGCTCGTTATGAAGGCAGTGAGCGAGAAAGTATCGGGCTGGAATTTACCATTATTTAGTTCGAGAAAGAAAGAAGTTTGCACAGCCATTAAAAGCCTAAAGAACAACAAAGCCGCCGGCTCAGATGGTTTACCATCAGAGCTCTTCAAGACCGGAGGCAACGTTCTTCGAGGGAGCATGCACCAGATCATCTGCAGAATTTTGGAAGACGAAACCATGCCCAACTACTGGATTATCAGCTCTATATGCTTGATCCACAAACGAGGCAATCCTGCCTCTTGAAACAACTACAGAGATAAATCCCTGCTCAATGTCTTCTACAAGATCATGTCCAGCGTAGAAGATAGTGCGCCGGGCAGCTGTCAGCACGGCAATTGAAGAAGAGGCGAAGCGATCTGGTCTTGAGGTCAATGAGGATAAAACCAAGTATATTCTGTCGACCAAAAAACGATCCATCATACACCACCTAGCACAAAATATTGCTATCGACAGCTACAGTTTCGAGGTAGCAAAGGAGTTTGTCTACCTTGGTGCAAACGTCAACGGAGATCCGACGTAGAACCGCCTTTGGCAACCGGTTTTACTTCGCTTTGTCAAAACTTCTGACTCGAAGGACTAAGATCATGTTCTACAAAAACCGAAGCTGATTATTGGTGACTTCGAAAGAAAAATTCTACGTCGGATATATGGTCCCGTTTGCGAGGAAGGCGAGTGTATGAGAAGACACATCCGCAAACTCTACGAGCTGTACCAGGATGTGGATGTAGTCCTAAAGGCAAAGAGCTCGACCACATCGAGCGTATGGAGAACAATGCTCCAGCTAAGAGGGTCTCGAACCTGAGCCTCCGGGTTCGAGGAGAGGAAGATCGTACCTTCGTTCGGGGACTCATGGTAGATTGGTCTTGATGACTGGAAGCAGCGTGTCCTGGACCGTCAACTGTGGAAAGCAGCTATCGCTCAGGCTCGGACCCCCCCTGTGTCGCCAGCTTGATAAGTGAGTAAGTTAGTTCGAGAATGTTTGTTAGCGCTCTTAATGCCAAAGGAATCGAGGTGAGAGAAAAAACTTGTTGGTCGAACTGGATATTAGCTGGATATTTTTCAGATCATCTGCTTACATGCAAATGAAGAGACAAGTCTTGTACGATTTATTTCACATCATTGATGCCTAAGAGAAGGGTAAGAGGACCAAAGTGGCTACCTTGTGGAACACCAAATGAGGCAAAATAGCGTTGAATCTTCTAAAATGTCTAAAGTGTACACTGTTGTGGCTGATAATCGCACAATTAAGGCCCAGTGATGGGACACCAATGCCCTTTAGTTTGAAGTAGGTTATTGGGTGGCTAATTTCATCCACCCATATTAGAAATGCATATAAAATAATATAAGAAGGAAAAAATGGGTTACAGGATTTCATTCATCGCACGTAACGCTTAGTCATTTGTACGCACAACTTGTCCACCATCGCTATCCAGCCATCACACCAGTGGTGTCACCATTGGCATCCTTTGACCACAGATCGTCCTTCAACCACCCAACACTCATCGCATGTCACGCTTGAATCTGACACGTCATTCAATCTATTTGCATTCAATTATCGATTCCACCTCATTCTTTCCTGCTCTGCTCTCACTAATTAATCTCGAATTCAATCAATGGCAACGGCAGGCAAACGGACAAGTCATCACAGGATTGTGTTGTGTCAGCAGGAGATTCCACCGAAAAACGAGAATACCCTCCCACCCAGTTGTAATTGCCATCGCTGTGCGGTGTCCTTTCTGGTTCGCGTTACAGGAAGAGCGGATCGAAGGAGCAAAGCAATCTTGTGGGCGTTTATCGATTTTCGTCATCCGAAAAACGTGCCACGTATCGAATTTCACCGCCATTGTAGAAATTAACGGTGTGGAAGATATTTTAAATTATTTTAGAAATTGGAGGGAAATGTAGTTCAATTTGCCTTGCCTTCATGGAGTCATTGGCCAGCAATGGGCTTGAAGGAAATTGGATGAGCATTCGTTTTGGGGTTTCATTGCTTAATGGGTTGGACATTGAAATTGGAGGTCAAATTTTTGCAATTATTGATGGCGACTCCATGGGTGTGGGAGATGACTTTCATAGTTCTTAAGCGGAGACAAATATTTTTCTTTGGCAGCGTTGCACTTTCTGTGATGAATTGACGGAGATAATTGGCAAGACATTTGGCAGCCAAAGTGGGTGATGCTGGAGTCTTTTGAACGTGAACCAATTCCTGAAAGTGGAAATAACAAAGATGATCTCATGCAAATAAGCTGATTAAAGGTGACTCATTTTGTGACTCAAGTCTGCCGAACGATTTTGTGAATAACGGTGACACAGTCTTACATTGGCTTTCAAATTCAAATGGAATAAATTCGTGATGAATGCATTTAGAAGTCAAAAGTCAAAAGTGGAGTACCATAAAGTGCACTCTTGTGATGCTTCATTCACAAATCACGGTACAATTCTATTAATCATTCTGAAGGATAGGAAAGAAATGGGACATTTCGGAGTCGTGCGACATTAGGTGTATATTTTTGCAATTTTCATGTAAAATACACTATCAACAAATCCCGGGATATTTAAGGCCACATTTGTATTTATGTCTTTTCCTTTATGCTTTACTTGATGCTCCCTGCGCTATGAATGGCACGACCAAACTGCGTTCCTTTTCTTGCAATAGCATACACCAAATCGATTTCCCAAAGTCTCGCTCCAAGAACTCATTACTATCTCATTAAATACCCATTCAATGGCCGAGCACCTAATTCCACGGCCAACTTCTCAGACCTGAGGATGTCCTTACATTTTGTTGGAGATCGAGACCTCTTGCACTTCAAGGACTCTAAAATCACCTCTTCGAATTTAATTACGACAGGAGCGATAATTCACTCAACCGGAATGGCACTCCTCTAATTAGGTCATGTAGTGTCGCTATCAATTACCGAAGTTAACCGGTTCCGCCGCGCCGACTTCTCAACTGAATCGATTTCAGTGACGAGCAGCAGGGCTTTGTAAGTTGCAAATCGTAAATTTCATCACATCAAGGCGTTTTATTTTAGACTGTCGCTGGTGCTTGAAGTTGAAGGATTTGGGATTTTTATTTGCCAAAAAAGGGGCAGACTTGAGGGAAGTGAATGTCAATATTTGATGTTCTTAGAGGGAGGAAAGGTTTTGAGTTAATGAATGGATTTGTTGGTAATATTGCGGAGGAAAACACATGAGGCTTAGTCGGGGTACGTATGCCAAAGGATTGCCGATTTTGACAAATGGTCAACGTACTGTGGTTCAGTTGTCGCCGTTGGATTTATTTGTATGGGGATATACAATCGATCGTGCATATACGGGTGTTGACGTTTTGTCAATCTTTGGTATGCACATCAGTCATGAGTTTCATTGGAACCAACAGATCATTGAAGTGGCAAAAGCTGCTGCAAGATGCCTCGGGTTCCTCAAACTTTGTAAGCGGCTTTTCACTCCTACAGATTTGGCACCAATATACAGAGCATAAAACCATCCGAAGCTAGAATATAACTATCAACATGGGGCGCGATCTCCGCCCATCTGTTTTAGTCTGCTAGACAATGTCCAACGACATGCATGTATACTATTAGATGATTAGAGTCAATTGTCTTTATTATAACAGCGCCTTAATGTTGGATGTTTAACGCTCCTAAACAGGTACTTTAACTGTATGTGTTTGAATAAACTATAAGCTTGCATCCTGCCTGTCCATATGTAAAATAGAAATACATGTGCAGCTTCTTCTGAAATAAATCTGAAGTACCCCTTTAAATAACCAAATGCGCTACTTACCTTAATCGGATGTCATCTATAATTTCTAAGCCCAAATAAATTCATGAAAATCAGACAAAAGTCAGCCCACTGCTCAACAAAATAACTAATCCAACATCGACTTTAAATTAAAATCAGGGAGGCATTCCCCTTCGCCCTCCATCAGACAGTGTGTACCTTTTTGTGTATCGGCACTGTTATCCACACCTTGGGGGCGATGTCAACTCGTACCAATGATGCTATTATTTAATCCGCATTGATACTTTAAATGGGGGACCCCGCATGGATGGTCCGAGAATTGAGATTACAGCTGTGAGGCTGTTACTCATTAGGAATCCCTAATTAACACTCACGTATATGAAAATTTAGTGGTCAGCCCCGGAGGACAGGTACACAATCGGAAAACCAAATTTTAGATAAGTTTAGTTTGGATTTAAGTAATAAAACCATTAGCAGGAACAAAAGGGCTGACAGGATGATGTTTTATGTCGATTAAGTTATGCCCTATGGCAGGTGAGAGATAGCCGTGAACAAAGTGGAAAGGAAGCTAAAACCTGTTTGATACTGATCATATAATAAATGTATTACATGTACTATATAATATTTACAATGGAAACACTTGCCACCATGCCACACGGAAACGGGAAATGGTCTCTATCCTTGTCTTTCGCGAGAAGACAACGATAAGAGATAAGACACGTCAATCTTGTTGGCGTCTAGCATTAGGTTAGTCTTAAGTGTGGATTTACCAATAAAGTTCATGAATCTTAAAACTCTTATTTATTTCTAATTTTATGATAAATGTTGCACACAAGAGAGGTGCATCACCACTATATGAACAAATACTATTATTTGCTTAGATAACCTTATAAAAAGTAGAAGACTCAATGCACGTAGCTCCTCGCTTTTCAGAACACCAATATGAACAATTTCTTTAAAAAACGCGTACTATTTTTACTGTTCATGTTCTGATTCAACAATAACGAATTGCATTCGCCATATTCTCTATGGAAACATATCCAGTTGGACTATAATTTCTTATATTAAAAACAGCAACAGCCTAGGTACGTGTTGCACCGATATAAGACGTTTATTATAAGGGGCCCCGAGTGACCTAATGAAGCATAGATACTATTTAAATAGGCAAGGTCTAGAAGGAAATCTGAAATTGAAGTGTATCACTGGACTCCCGATGTACAAGATTGAAGACTCGTTCGATTGTTCCAATTGTTGAAGCATAAATCGCCTTCACGCCATGTACAAGGTCTTCTCTCCTATGTTGGTTGGAGGTCTAAAACATTTTGCCGACAATCTGATTAAGCCCTAGCACCGTGGTTATAAGCAGAATCATAATATTGATACTTCACCACATCCGGGGAAAAAATTACAGCGTGCGTAGAAACTCTGTCAATATCTTAAATGGAGGTTTATTTTACTCATAGTTTTTCCTTCGTTACTGCTCATCTCAAAATACTGCATTATTCCCAATAACAACATAATGATAATTTTAGTAGTAAGAAATTATGTAATCTATCGTATCTCTGAGCAAGCTGAGTCAATAAAATTGTAAAATAATTGTATTTATCTATGAGTAATAATAAATAATTAATGCGTAGAAACGAGCCATGTCTAGGTTACGCATACTTCTTTAATCTCCTGTGAAGCTCTTAAAATGGTGCCTGATCCGACTTCCTGATCCGGAAAACTAAAGTTACTACAACTAAATTTCCGACAAGTTCATGCAAAGCTCATTGACATCAGGGCCACCATCTTCTTTACAATTATTCGCATACACTGATGATGGGAATGGAAGCGAGCTCTCATTCATATGATTGATGGGAGTGAGACTTAAGCAGCTACACTAAACGGGCGGTAAGCGAGGACAAAATAAAGTATTTGAAGAGAATTTCCTCTTTTTGTACAAATACTCACATTGGACTAAGTTGCAGCCATTTTTTTTTAGTTCATTTTTATTTTTTTTAATTCATTACATACTTAGACGAACATTATGCTATATTTAACTTAATGGCCCTCGGTGGGCACTCTAAGCTTAGCTTAAACCTTTACTGTCTTTCGACCTTGATTAAAAACCTTTCTATTTACGCTAAACATAGATATTGATTGACATTTTCAATTTGGGCTTAAGAAAACTTACCAAAAAACTAAATGAAAGAACTTTTTTGCTTAAAACTTATATACCAACTTACATACTACCTTAAAATAACTTAACCTACCTAATGCTAAAACTACATGCATATATATATTTATATAGGATAACATATATACGTATATATATATGCACTTAATAAATATATATAAACATTTTTTTTTTATAATTTGCGCGTGCTCAAGGCATTTCTCATACCCTTATGTGTCCCGGGTCAAGACACAGCACGGGCCGAAGGTATAGAGGGAGCAAGGGGGAGGAGGTACCTGTGCACATTGGTCTTAAATATCTGCGGGTTGTAGTCTGTGGGAAATATTAGCTTGGGAAGAGCATTCCACATTCGTGCAGTGCGGCTGAAGAACGAGTCTCTGAATTTAACTGTGCGTCCGAAAGTAGGCTTAAGGGTATACTGATGGACATTCCTGGCGAGACGAGTATTGCGTGTGAATTCATGGAGAGAAGGAATGCAGTTGGCTAGCTCACTTGAGCATCGTTTGTTTTGAAATAACGATAAAACACGGACAAAGAAGAGACGGTACGTCGATGTTCGACCGAGTCTAATGACTCTGCGATATTGTTGTCTCGCTTTGGATTCTATCTAGTAGGTGCAGTGTGGTCTTGGGGGCACCAGACCAGATATGAGCGTTATACTTAAACTTGGGGCGGATGTACGCCTTATAAATCGAAGCCAAATCAGAATGGGTGAAATATTTCTTGCATGGGTTAAGAAAACCTAAACATTTCGCAGTATTTTTGGCGACCTCAAATTTGTGATCGCTATAACTAAGTGTTGTGTTGATACACATACCAAGGATGGAAAGTTTTCCGGTTTCATCGACACAAGCGCCATTCATGAATAATGGCTGATTATGAAGGGTTCGCTTGAGTGACAGCAGACAGCATTGAGTTTTTGAAGCATTCCACTCTATTGTTTTTGCCCCAGTTAATTATGCTGTCAACATCGGAATTGCTTAACATACGCTGCCGTTCCAATTCTACGGCCGAAGAGCGGGGTCGTGGGTTTTGGAACGAATATGAAAAGCTGAGGGTGCCGTCATCAGCGAAGGAATGGATTGGATTAGAAGTAGTAGACAAGAGATCACTTATAAAAATGAGAAAGAGTGTCGGAGACAGAACTGAGCCTTGGGGAACGCCATCATTTATTTGCAAGTCGATATCAGACTTAAACCCATCCAAAACATCTTGAATTGAACGGTTCGAAAGGTAATTTCCAGTCCATAGAAGAAGAGATTCATCGATACCATAGGCGCGCATTTTCGACAAGAGAGCCTTCGAAATATCAAGCGCAACGATCTTGCTTTCGCCTGCATTGTGCAAAGACTGGTTCCACTTTTCGGTGAGACAAGCTATCAGATCACCAGTGGACCTGTCGCTGCGGAAACCATATTGTCGGTCATTAAGAAGCTTCCGCGATTCAAGATATTTCATTAGCTGACGATTTATCAGCGTTTCAATGACTTTATAAAGAAGGGACGTAAGTGCTATGGGTCGGTACGAGGTGGGTGACGAAGATTCGCCCTTTTTAGGGACTGGCTGGACAAATGCTGCTTTCCATCTGCTGGGAAAGAGACCTAAAGAGTAGGATAGATGAAAAAGCGTACGCAGTGGTTTTGCCAACACAGAAGAACACCTCTTCAGAAGTATAGGGGGAATACCATCCGGTCCAGCGGATTTATGCACGTCGAGATCTTTCAGTACTCTTGCAACTTTACGAGTGCGGAAGTGGATTTGTCCCATGGTGAAATCAACGCTCTCAAGTACAGGTGGAGACAAGTTGGAATCTGGCAGTGTTGAGCTAGCTTCAAAATGAGCCGCAAGCAGATTAGCTTTGTCTAAGGAGCTGACAGCTGGAATGTCATTGTAAATGAGCGTGGGAATTGAAGACGAGGCGGAATTCTTTACGTTTTTTACGAATGACCAAAAGTTGTTGCTACCCTTGGGACATTGTAGCAATTTTTGCCTCAACTTTTGCTCATAAGAGAATTTCACACGTCTGATAGTTGCATTGCAGTCATTTCTGGCCCGTTTAAACTTCTTCCGGTTTTCCTCAGTGGGGTTGGCTTTGTATGTCCGGAAATTCAACTCTCTCATCCTAATAGCCTCTTTACAGCTCGAGTCATACCATGCGTTTGCTTAAGGCTTGATATTCTTCACTCTGTGAGGAATGAAGGTTCTCATGCCCAGCAGAAGAATATTTGTGATCATATCAGCAGCGGCATCCACGTCACTATCGAGGAAGCAAAGTGACCAGTTAAAATTCCTAAAGAAGTTGTTAAGTTTGTTCCAATAGGCTTTCTCGTACAGCCAAACTGTTCTTTTAGGAATTTGTTCTCTACCTATGTGTGGTGATAACGAGAATTTTGCTGATACGACACAAAGGTCCGACGAGCCTAGAGGTGACAGTATGTCAACAGAATATTTATCAGGATGAGAGGTGAGAAACAGGTCCAGGGTGTTGGCGGAATGATCTGTAATGGCAGGTATTCGTGTGGGCTCATTTACTAGCTGGGACATATGCAAACACATAAGTACATACAAGGGTTCACTTGTGTATACCAACAATTATTTTTTCTTAATTTAATTTTTTTGCTGTACAACTTACGGCTACCTTAAAACTGCTCTAATATGTATAAGTCGGTATGTGTAAGTCGGCCATAGGATGCAGCAGACCGAATTCCAATCCACTGCAAGACAGAGACCGACTATTCCCCTTTTCGGATATACGCACTACCCTTTTTACCTCGGGTCTAAAGGGTTCGACGCTGGAGTTCTCTCGCTCCCCAGCCACCAGAACTTTCGATGTTGCATAGCAACATCCCATATGTCCCGTCTTGAGACCGGCGTACTGAAACATAGGAGATCCTCCTCAGCTCGTTGTGCGACAGAGCGGTTGTGGTTGAGTCGCCCATCCACAGTTGATCTGGCGATATGGTAGATGACCGGTACCGCATTAATATTTTGTATTAGTCCGTTTTTGTCTAAGTGCAGAAAAGCTTCTGGGTTGACGAAGCCACTGTAACGTACCCTTTCGTGGTATTCTGGATTGGGGTAGTAAGCCCCCGAGATCAAGTTATTGACCGAGTTCATCACTCTAGTAGTGTGACCTCGAATAAACTTCAACAGGAAATTGTCCACTCTTATCAGGTTTGCCCTGTTGTATCATTGGAATAGAATTTCATGTACTGAGGCTCTGGAGTTCGATAAAGACGAAGGCAAGCCCTAAGACATGCCCTCTCGAACAACCAAATCTTTTCCGTTAAGCTTGCGCTCACGTTGAACCACACGGGACAGCCATAGGTGAGCATTGGCCGGATGAGGGCCATGAAGCAGATAACCTTCACCCTCGCATCGTGTTAATAATAATAATGTGGGTGGCGCTACAGCCCGTAGAGGGCCAGGGCCTAGCTTCTCAGCAACCACTCGTGTTGTGCGTGCTATTGTTCTTTCACGAGTGGAAGGGGCCTACAGTTTAATGCCGACTCCGAACGGCAAAGTTGAGAAGCTTTTTCTAAACAGGAATACTCTTTGAGCATTGTCAGTGACTCGAAAGAGGTGGAGCCGTGAAATATGAAAGGTGGTTAATTCGGGTATCGAACCTGGCACCCTCTGCGTAGGAGTCGACGCACTAACCCACTACGCCACGGCGACCCTCGCATCGTGTTGGCTGTTGCAAAACAGTATCTTTATAAGGGCAAAGGCACCTTGGGCTCTGGCCAGAGCAGCATCAACATGGTTGTTAAAATATAGATATTGACCTAGCCAGATCCCCAGGTATCTGACAACAGTCTTCTGCGCCAGTGGTTCCCCATGTCTTCCAACGATTGAGAACTTTCGCCAATTCTTTTTCGTGTCCGCCGAGGCCTTATACAACGGCGTCCTAAACAGAATGGTTTCCGACTTCGGGAAGTTGATACTCAACTTCCAGTCATTGCAACTTCTCATGAATGAATCGAAGTCACCCTGCATGAAAGTAGTGATTTCCTCGATTTTTTGCCTGATTTGTACACGACCAAGTCATCGTCGTACGCAATTGCATGAGGAAGAGAACTTAACAGATCGCCCAAGTAAATGTTTAACACCCTGTTGGAGACCATTTTTAACTTGAAATATACCTGTCGAGGTCACGTTGCCATTTTTGGCGACGAACCGACCACCGGTAAGCTTGTTACAAAGTAGGTACAGCAGTGGTTTGCTTATGCCTAGCCGATTGAGCTTGTAAAAAAGACCTCGTAACCATACGGTGTCAAAGAAAAACCGTACTTTGTTTCTGGCTCTTGTTCCATTGGATATCCGGCACCAGTTTCAACGCGGCATGAATATTGTCTTTCCCCGCTTTGAAACCGAATTGGTTATCCGGAATTGTATTTTTGTCCTTAGTCCAGTTGATCAGAGTTCTATTGATCACTTTCTCGAATACATTGCTGATGCTCGGAAGGAGACTAATTGACCGGAGGTTGCAAGGATTAGATGAATCCTATCCTCGCTTGGATATGGTATGGCAGTTTTCCAAAGCTCTGTATAATATGCATTATTCAGAGCATTGTTAAATAGGATCGTGTACTTATTAATCACTTCTAGGGGGAGGTGTCTTAACACAATGTTCGAGATCCCGTCGACTCCCACTGACTTTTTCATCTTTAGTGATTCGAAGACCGATAGGAGCTCTGCTTCGATATTTACTGGGGATGAACCCTTTCGACGGTAATTTCAAGCCATTGTCTAAGATTGGATGCTTATATCCAAACTGTTAAGAGACTGTGCGTTAAGTCCTAGTCCTAGTCACCTAAAACTAGATTTGAGTAGAGTGTACAATTCGAATAGTGTATCTATTGTACTGCAGCAGCGAAAAAGTTCCTCAAATAGACTCACTTCAAGCAATTCCAAGTCTGACATTAACTATTTCAAAACGACCGGATTCTTTACTGAAATTTCACTCTATTAATACTAATTTGACATGCAAGACTTAAGACTAAGTATGCTTAGTCTACAGAATTACTCAAAGAGAAGATGAAAAAAGACAAACTGTTCAGTTTGTATTTGCGCAAACTATATGAGGATGAAATTTGATCATTCATACGATGGAATTGGCGAATAGAGGATGAACAATCTGCAATGTACTTGGCTTGCGATTTATGCTGAATGGAAAGAATGATTGTCTGCAGTTTAATAGTCCTAGGGACTCGTTGATGATCATTGCAAATGCGAAACATAGATATTACAGATTGTTAGTTCGATAGGACAGCGATGTTTGAATTTCTGTGGCAGTAAGTTAAATTCAACACAGCTACACAATCAAGTTTGGAGCAATCTAGATTCATAGTTTGAAACCTGACAACATCCGGAAAATGTGAATTTCGCGTATGGATCACTTTTTTCGTAAAATCGAAGGAAAGGTTGTCCAAGCGACACCAAACGTTCTGGTCCCGCTAGGAATTGGCTGTCAATGAAATATGTAAAATATATACTAATTTATTTTTGCTATTCTCTTTCCCTCACACACGTTGCCTCTTACTCACCCATGCGTTAAGTGGGCCATATACAGCACACTTGTGTCATATGTGCTGTGTATGGGCCGTTTTGCATGCTTCCGATACCGAACGCTGAATATAACGATACAAAGAAGGAAAAAAAGAGCTAACCCGAGAGCTGTAAGCACTTTTCTAAGAACAAATTTTCGATGCAAGCTTTCTGTCAACTTACCACATTTCAACAAATTAATATAATAATATAATATGTGTGGCGCGACAGTCCGAGGCGGACCTCGGCCTAGCTTCTCAGCAACCACTCGTTTTGTACGTGCTATTGGTCTTTCACGAGTGGGAGGAACCTACAGTTTAATGTAGGGTCTGCAGCTATTCAAGATAATTAACTCCTTCAATAATTCTAATGCGAGTGGTGAAGACGGTATTTCCAATTTTATTCTTAAGAGGGTAGCCTTTAATGTTGTCGATTTCGGTTATATTCCCTGAAACTTTAAAACGGGCAATATTGATTACAATTTTCAAAAAGGGTAACAAAAAATATAAAACGAACTATAGGTCAATTTCTTTGCTTTCTGTGTTCTCAAAAATGTTTGAGAAAGCCGTGAAAAGCAGAGTTTTAATTTTCTTTCAAAAAATAATTTTCTTAGCAAATACTGGGCTTCAGAGCAAACTGTTCCACTCTCCTTAATCTCTGTCAACACATATACAAGGGACTAGATGACAGCAAAGTATGTGCCGGCCTCTTTGTAGACATATCCAAAGCATTTGACAAGGTGGATCACAAAATTCTCTTGGACATTTTGCACCGCGTCGGATGTCGGGGCTTCTTCTTTGAATGGTTCGCATCCTACTTGGAAAATAGAAAACAAAAGGTAAAAATTGGTGACACCCTTGGTGGATCTAAGATTCTCAACCTCGGCGTGCCCCAAGGTTCCGTTTTGGGACCAATATTGTTCTTAGCTTATGTCGACTCAATTTTCAACCTTCCCTTCGAGGTAAAATTGTAGCTTTCGCTGATGACTTCGCGTTTGCGTACAGGTCTTACAACTTGTTTAACCTTATTGCAAATATAAACCATGACGTCCATCTGTTAAGGCTCTGGATCGCGCTTAGCTCATGCTGCACAACCTAGTTGCTATGGAACCTCCAGATGTTGATATTGTGTTTCACGCAGCTTAGCTTCCTTAATCGTGGGTGTAACATTCAATACAATGAAAGTACGTGCTGTAATGCCCATTGCTTCTCAATTGAAATAGTAAGGAGTTATAAGTACCTAGGAGTCATCTTAGACCAAAGTCTCAGTTGGAATGATCACGTTACCGTTTTGAAACAATATCTACAAACCACCTTGAGATCTTTTTAAAAGCTAAGCAAGTATTTGTTCTTCAAGTATCTTAAAAAATATTAACTTTCGAATATTCCACTCCTCTTCTTCTTCTTCATTTGGCGCTACAGTCCGGGGTGGACCTGGGCCTCAACCAACAAGCCTCTCCAGCTAGCACGGTCTCTGGCTAGCTGTCTCCAGTGTGGCACGCCAAGTTGGTTGAGGTCCTTCTCCACCTGGGTGCGCCACCTTAAACGCGGGCGTCCTCTGTTGCGTTGTCCCACGGGTTCGGAGTCGAAGACTCTCCGGGCCGGAGCTGAGTTGTCCATACGGTCTACATGGCCTAGCCATCTTAGGCGTTGGATCCGAAGACGCCTGACTAGACTCATGTCGCTGTACAGCCCGTACAGTTCGCGGTAGAATCTTCTCCTCCAAAAACCGTCAACGCAAACAGGACCAAACTTCCTCACCCGCTTTTGAGATTGTCCATGCCTCCGCGCCGTACAGCAGGACTGGGATGATCAAGGTCTGGTATAAAGTGAGCTTGGTCCTTCGAGAGATGGCTCTACTACTCAATTGCCTCTTGAGCCCATAGAAACAGCGGTTGGCAAGAGTTACTCTGCGTTTGATCTCGGTACTGATGTTGTTTGTACTGTTTACTGCGAAGCCGAGGTAGACGAAGTCCTTGACTACCTCGAAGTTATAGCTGCCCATTGTGACGCTCTGTCCAAGACGTCGATGTTGTGTGTCCTTTCTTGATGACAGCATATACTTCGTTTTGCCCTCATTCACCGCTAGACCCATTTTAGCCGCCTCCGCCTCAATGCCAGCAAACGCCTCATTGACGGCTCGCTGTGTTCTGCCAATCACGTCAATGTCATCCGCGTATGCTAGCAGTTGTACGTAAAGAAATTACATGACAGCGCGTCACCTTGTCTAAATCCTTTTTTGACATTGAAGGTCTCGGTGAGTTCGTTACCGACCTTGATGGAGCAGCGAGAATTCTCCATCGTCATCCTGCACAACCTGACGAGTTTGGCAGGAATGTCAAAACTAGACATGGCGTTGTATAGCTCGTCCCTATGCACGCTATCATATGCGGCCTTGAAATCGACAAAAAGGTGGTGGGTGTCGATTTGCATTTCTTGGGTCTTTTCCAGGATCTGCCGAAGTGTGAAAATCTGGTCGATGGTGGAATTCCCTGGCTTGGAGCCACATTGATATGGACCAGATTAACGGCTTCAGGCGAGTACACAAAACGGCAGAGAAGATCTTGTAGGCGATGTTCAGGAGACTTATCCCTCTATAGTTGGCGCAGTCAAAGGGGTCTTCTTTCTTGTGGATCGGGCAAACGATACTGAGATTCCACTCATCGGGCATGCTCTCCTCCGACCATATCTTACAGATGAGTTGGTGCATACGCCCAACCAGATCATCTCCAGCTGCCTTAAAGATTTCAGCGGACAGTCCGTCCGCACCGGCAGCTTTGTTAGACTTCAGTCTTGATATTGCTATCTTGACCTCGTCTAAGTCGGGGGGACGGAATTCTCGTCGATCATCGTCCATATTGAGTGGAACATTCTGCCTGACAGCGGTATTGGTGTCATCATCGCCGTTTAGCAGTCTGCAGAAGTGGTTCTTCCAAATTATCAGTATCGACTGCGACTCTACTACTAGTTGTCCATTCTCGTCCCGGCAGGCTTCTGTCCGAACCTTATATCCACTGGATAACTGTTTCACCCTCTGGTAAAACTTTCGGACATCGTTCCTACCGTAGCACCTCTCCATCTCCTCGATCGCGCGCTTCTCGTGCTCGTTGTCCCTAAAACTATAGGGATCTTCCGCTGCCATCTCAATTCCAAGGCCCCGTCCTGGCCTTGAAAGAAACCTTCTAGACCTGTGCTCCGAAAATGTCGAGGTAGCTCTAGAAGGACTGCGCACCAGGTAACTCCGTCTGACTGGAGTTTCGGATGCCGCCGTTGGCCAGACAGTTTCCAGCTCCTCCGCCGCCATCCATAAAGAGAGATGAGCCCTGGTACAGGCACACTCTCCCCCTCTCACGTCTGCAGCCGCCAACGACGACCCACGGGGGTTGGTTACCCCATCTTCGATCGAAGGTGCTCGGCTCCCAGATTTCGCCACGTGGAGGTGAGAGTAGGAGTTCGCTGATAGAGGCTAAGTGCAGACGCTTGTGCCATCATGAGACGCCATATCAACGCTTTTGAAATTGAATATTTTACTCAAGACTACAATATGGTATTACCTGCTGGGGTGGGACGCACTTAAACAAAATTAAACAAATATCAGTTTTGCAAAGTATGTTGTTCGAAAGAATTGCTTCTCTTCCCGCCGAGCCGCATCTTTAGTTTTATTTAATAAGCTGCGAATTCTTCCAGTCAGACATTTGTACTTTTATAAGGTCTTGATGATATTTTTTATTAGAAGTGGCTACTTAAAGAGTCCAGTCAACAAAAACCATACCCTACGTAGCAATAATAGCTCCCAATTAACCATTCCGTCTTTTCGTACGACTTGTTATGAAGGATTTTATTCTATTGTTTCTTGCAAATTATTCAACTCACTTCCCGAAGATATTCGAACCATCAGAACGTTAAATCAATTTTTGTCTAAAGTTATGTCTTGGCTTTTGAATATTGACCACTGTGAAATCGAAATTTTGTTGCACTTCATTGGCTAATCTATTTTTGGTATCATACGATCATAATACTACTATAATTGCAAGTTTGGGAGGCCTTCCTTCTTCTTCTTTTATACTATAATATAATGTACTGTTCACCCCATACTGAATTATCACACTGAATTTATCTAAATGAGGTGACATTAACTCTATTTTTTAACTAAATATAAATGTCACTAACTATTCTGAAATGGCAATCTTATGTTTGTAAAATTTGAATTTTTATTTCATATACACTAATTATACTATGTCAAGCATTGAGAATAAATATAATAAAATAAAAAAAAACCGACTCCTAACGACAAAGTTGAGATTTTAATTTTCATCAAATTAACGCGAAAAAATTTGCATTCACATACCTTTCTCTTGAATCACTGTATCTATGAAACCCGCATTCAAATTCGTTGCGTAGCTCAAAAGAGCCAAGTGTTTATCTCTTTGTACCGGCTATTTTTTTTTATAACACGGAAAGAAGATACATAAGCCCACTCATCACTATTGCTGCAACTCTTCGGAAAATTCAATTGTCTAAATAAAACTACGTGATCGAATTCTTCGGCTTAATTGTCTAACCTGCAGCCTTCTCGTTTTCCTATCTAATCTGTCCCTTGCTATACGCTGTATTGAGATGAAATTTTCGCGGTAAATCAAATAAAGCTGTCCCCGTTTCGCCTGTCAAACATACTCGGGCAGATAACCATTAAGAAAATCATTTTTTACGAAGTTACTGCTCAATCGATTCACCGGATCCAACATGCGTACCCTATGTTGACCACAAAAAACAAACTGACATAGGCAGCGACATCCACGCCGTTAGGCCGTGGCTATCGGCTGTTTCACGAATCACTTGACAATCGCGCAGTGAATCCATTGAGCGAACATAATCGATTAAATCGTATTTCCCTTTGGCTGGCGTTTCGTTTAATTGGAAATAATTCCTGGCAAATCCAATTTGGAACCGGGGACGATTTCTAGTTAAATTGTCACAAGCAGATACAATTGGAAGGAGCGCGGACTTGTTGACCTGGGGAAGAGTTCAATCATTGTTCGCTCTTAAAGTGCTTATCCCTTTGAGGGATCGGCAACCCGTGCAACCTAACTCTCCATCAATGAAACGCTCAACCTGACGAGCAGGCGGAAAGAGTCCCATTTCCGACGGCATTTGTCACACTTCAGCGACCGGGGAACACGTCTGCGAACTCACCCCAAGTTCTACCTCGACTATCATCATCCACTTATGCGTGCTTGAACGCAGACATGCTGCCAGCAGCAGGTCGCTGGAGAGTGTGCCACGAGGACGAGGTGCTAAAAATAGCACTCCGTCGGTCCAACCCCATCAATGTGACGACACGCGCTGTGAATATCGATTTGGAGTGCATAGACAGTGGGCCAGCTATTGATTTAGGCTACACTCCTGGCAACTCATCCATCACGTCGAACCGTGGGCGTGTTCGAAAACGTTTGCCTAACAATCTGTATTTATGACAATCGCTATCTATAATCGGGTGGATACACAAATGATATTTGCGCACCGCTCTGTAGGAAGCACTTGCCTGTGCTGAACTTGATGCATGGGATTTGGCTTGTACGGGCCGCTTGTTTGACTTGGGATTTGGGAGACAGCTCCTGCTGTTGAGCCATTCGAGGTAAACATGTGCTTATGGGCGATAAGTGGTATCGATGATACCGGTATGTTGTCATTGTGAAGGCCTAACAATGAATCAAGTCATTGGGGGCCTTGCTTAGGGTTGGGAATAGGCAGGCGGAGCCAAGTGCATCGGCAACAATGCAGGACGTAGATGAGGAGTGCACTCATGCAAGCTGACATCAGAGCACCCAATTAAACAACGCCTTTGTGTGCTAGAAGTAGCCAGTGGGCGAAGGGCTGGAGTTAGGAAAAGTGTATCTTGTACGCCCTCGCAACAAGTCATGGCGACATTTCTCTGTCAACATGTGAGGAAGTGTGAATGCTAAGAGGAGGGAAATGGATTTCCTCCAGAAGAGAATTAAATGCGGCCACCAGGACGGTCTTTCATCTTTTAATTGGACGGAGGAGGAAGAATATGTGGGCGCCGTTAAGTCTGTGGGAAATGTGCAGTCCATGTGGAGTTGCACGGGTCCACGCAATAGGCGGCTACCAAGACGGAGGGATAGGAGTTCATAGTTTTCCCTCAGCGATTGCAATCGAACAGCTTGTGACATTCAAAGGTGTCTGCAGGGGATTATTGGCAGAAATGAGAGCGAACATAGGAACTAGGGTTCATCTACGATTGGGATGCAGGCCGTGGATACGTGCGTTGACTTATTGCTGGAACTTCGTGGTTTGAGTTAGGACTAATCAACATTTGCTGTCACTTTTCTACTGGTCTGGAGTTGTTGAGAGCCAGTAGTCATCCTATTCTAAGTCGCCGTCAATTCAAGTTAACATCGCTTAGTTGTAACGCTCAAGAGAAGGCACGAAAATGATTGAGTTCTTCTGGCGATCGGCGAACCGTGGGCGTTTTCAATCTGGATACAGCTTTTCATTTTTCATTTATATTCTCTTTAGCGACTTCTCTCGAATTGCAGACACTGGCAAAGAAGAGGCTTCTTAAATTTCGCCGCTCAAAGATGAAATGTATTCTGTAACTCCCACTTCTGAGGGTCCGACTCTCATTGCTTGTTCCGACTCCGTAGACAACAATAGGACAAGCAACAAAAGAGTGATTGCTATAGAGGCTAGAAGCAGGTCCCCTACGGACATTATAAACATTTCTTAAACGCACTGGTTGTCCGTGCTTCATTCATGATGGACCCTTAGAAGGGGTGCTGGTGGTAATGCACAAATTAGCATGTACCAACGAGTGTCTTGTTTGCATTCACTTGATCAGTTCAAATTCCTGTGGTAAACGGTAACACATTTTTGAGGGGAGAGCCTTTTCATGTTACTGTTGAAATTGGACCTATATGTTGCACATGGCTAGGTTAGGTAGCCGGGCTGCTAGTGCATTCACCAGCACACTTAGACCATATTGATCCATTATGTCAGACTACTACCACTGATTGACTACTCCAGTGATAGTGCAGTTCATTTGATCCCAATGGCAAATGGTGACTGCACCAGATTTGAAAACCAGATAAAAGCGTATTAACTTTGCTTTCACTGGGATTCGAACCGGGGACCCTTCTTACAAGGGGCATGCACTCAACCAACTGCCCCATCCAGTCGATCGCACATAACCGCATAGACATGCATTCATATTTAATACACAAAAGCACAAGCAAAAATATTCCACATACGCCTTGGTGCGTTCCTTGTATTTTTGTCCTTCTTGATATTTTTGTTTTATTTATTTATTTATTTAAAATCTACAAATTAAATATGTATTAACAGATTTTGGGAAGTGTACTAACCATTTTATAATTGTACAAAATTTAATAATAAGTTAATAATTAATTTCAGAACTCAATTAAAGATTTAAAAAGTTACTCTTAAGGTGCTGTCTTGCATGGGACAGATCCAAATGATGTGAATGTTCGTTGAAAACGTGAATTATTCTTGTTAATGGTTTTCTTGCCATAGTCTGTACTATGAAGCCTTTCAAATAAAAATCCAAAGTACGAAGACCTAGAGGATAAGAGACAAGAACATTTTATATGACTGCAAATTGCATCTCTAACAAACATAACATCATAAATGGTGCGTCTAGTTGAAAGAGAATTTTAGCCGAGCAGTTGGCATCTTGCTTTATTGGTGCGTCTAGTTGAAAGAGAATTTTAGCCGAGCAGTTGGCATCTTGCTTTATAACTGGGGGAAAAAATCCCAATGCATTTTGAAAAAAATTGACTTGATGAATCGCTTTTGAACTTTTTCAATACGTTCAGAGAATGTAATGAAATCTGGTTTCCAAAACTACGACAGCATATTCAAGGAAAGGTCCAAGGAGGAACATATACAGTGTTAACAGGGTGAATGGGTCAGAGAATTATTCAGTGTTACATTTAACAAAGCCGACTACTGAGTTAGCTTTTGCTAATATGTGGCTGATATGAGTGTGAAATGTAAACGCTGTGTTAAACACAATATCCAAATCTTTTGACACTACTATTATTCGTGAGTCTTGAATTTCCAATCGAAAAATTAAATTGGATTGGACGAGCAAGTTTAGTGAAAGAAATTGAATGACATTTTCTTAAATTAAGCTTAAGGTCATTATTTACGCACCACTCCAGGATCCTGTTAATATCCGAGTGTAGTAAAAGACAGTCATTGACATTTTGAATATTTAAGAATACTTTCACGTCGTCAGCATATAGCAAAGATTCGCTGTGATTAATTGAGAAGGTAATATCATTGATGAATATTGGAAATAATAGCGGACATAGGTGACTACCTTGCGGTACCCCAGAACTACATTTAATTGGCTTTGATAAGGAGTTTACAATTTTAACACTTTGTGTTCTATTTAGGGAAAGGAAGATATCCAATTAAGGAAATGGGAATGAAATCTAAATGCTTTTAGTTTCTTTATCAGCAGAGACCTTTTGACACCTTATATAATATAAAACTCTGACGCTTATCAGCCGCTGGATGCATGATCTTGCAATTCAGAATTTCTCATGATGGATCTGTATTCCGCCATAATTGAAAATCGTACGCTCCATAGTCCGCAATCTTTCTTCTCTACCAAGTTTTTACTTTAATTCAGTTTGTCCTTCCTATACTATATAATCCGCCGTTTTGGTATCTTAGGGTTTGTTAAAAGGGATTATTCATGTGTACGAATAAATGTTCGATTGAGAGATTCGCATTAAGCAACTCGTCACTATGACCGTTTTGGTAAATATTTCGAACGAGAGTATTTAAACCAAACGACAATCCACCACAGCACCGAACTACGCTTCAGTCATTTATTTACGTATAGGAGAAAAATAACTGAGATTGATTTTTTTTCGCCTCCGTTGATCGTAGATTAGAACATCAAAAAGGGACAGTGAAAGCAAATAATAAATATTATGGTACGTTCGGAAAATATGACCCACCCTTAACATTTTTCGAAATAAAATCACCAATTTATGTTGAATTCTTTTAATTATTTTTTTATAATCATTCAAATTAATTTAATTTCACACTTAAGTATCATCATCATCATCATCGTCTGGCATGCATGATCCACTTAAGGGGTCGCGGTCACGAGAGATCTCCAGGCAATTCTATCCACCGCCATCGACTCTATCTCATCAGGGGTTAGCCCAAGCGCAACCAGGCGAGTTTATGGACTTGGTTCAACCATCCTGGGTCAGCCAAGTGGTCGCCTACCTGATGGAATCGCATTCAAGGCCCGTCTCGGAAGTCGTGATGGTAAGGACATTCGAGCTACGTGACCAGACCGACAAAGCATAGCTCTTTCCGTTCTGAAAAGCAGCTGCTCAACGTTGAGTTCCTCGCGCACTGTCGTGTTTCTCACCCTATTCCGGCGAGTAATTCTAACAACAGCAGGAAGAAATCTCATCTCAGCAGCATGTATTCGCGATATCATTCTTTCGGTAATTACATACTTGAATATCACGAACATTTTTAAAAAAACATATCATAACGCTATAGTGAATAAACTAAAATTCAATAAACACACACACATCCACCTGGTATTAAATATACTCTGGTAACGACTTTTGGGCTTAACTGCACCAAAACTCACATACATTGTTGTTTGTTGCCTGTACAGCTGCTGCAATAGATGCATCTGGCCAAGATCATGTGTTAAATATGGCCTACTAGGCGATATTGCCAGGCACATGGGGTGGGCCATATTAGACAAAATGCGTCTTTTTTTACTTATGTTCAATTTAATCATGTTGCATAAGATTGTTCTTCAAGTTCAATATGACTACAACACTTTGAGTATTATTTAAACTTAAACAGATATCATGAAATCAACGAACATTCACCGTGGATACACTTACTAAAACATACCAAAAAATTACAATGAGTATACAATTATTCACATTTCTCGCACCAGGCTGACGAGGACAGCCCCGTGCAGAGCCAATTCTAATATATTTGTAGTGAAATGAAGTTTAACTCTGTTCCGCTTTTAATAAATACTGGGGTGGACTATATTACCCAAGTAGTCTTTTATCGCTTTTTTTGTTAGAAATCCGTATAATAGGTTTAAGGTGCCAAGATCAGAAGTGAACGTATAATTTAATTTACTTTTTTATTTCATCTTTCGAGCTTGACTCTTACAGATATAAGTATAATAAAAAATTTCACATTTCTTATACAAATATCAAGTCAATAATTAGCTATAATAAATACAATTAATAATAATAAGTAATAATAAATAAACGTATGAATTGAATAATAATAAGTAATAATAAATAAACGTATGAATTGAACACCCAATAAAATATTAAATAGACAACAGTGTGACTCAAACATAAGACACTAAGGCACGAAATGAATTTTAATCAGAGATTTGGAATTCATTTTTTAAATTTAAATTTATCACCACATAGATATATTTCAACACAGGCAGAACTCAAATTTAGAATGCATTTTGTAAGTGGCCCATTTAAACCATAATTATACAAGTCTCATCGCACATACATCTATGGTCTACGTGTCACGTATACCATTTTTATATCTAATTTTTTAAAACATTATTAAATTTAATTAAAAAGAAAAAAACTAGTAAGACTATAATAAAATATAAGTCATAATAAAATTTAAGTTAACGCGCACAATGACGAATGCCCGATTTCACAGTGTGAGCTTAAGTGTCGATCCATCCCTAAACTCTGAATCAATAGAAATTTTGTTTTCACAATGGAAGTTTTGTGATGGATTCCACTCAAACAGTGGTTTAACTTTAGCCACCGATTGCCATGGCTTAAGTATCATTCCAGAGAGTACATAATTGCCATTAGTGTATTAAAATGTCGAGGGCAAAACGAAGTATATGCTGTCATCGAGAAAGGACGCACAACATCGACGACTTGGCCAAAACGTCATCATAGGCAGCTATAACTTCGAGGTAGTGAAGGACTTCGTCTACCTCGGCTCGCAAAGTGAACAGTACGAACAACACCAGTACCGAGATTAAACGCAGAACTACTCTTGCCAATCGCTGTTTCTTTGTAGTAGAGTCCTCTCTCGAAGGACCAAGTTAACATTATATAACACCTTGTTCATCCCTGCCCTGCTCTATGGTGCGGAAGCATGGACAATCTCAAAAGCGGATGAAGAACCACTTGGTCTTTTCGAGAGAAAAGTTTTGCGTTCAATCTTTGGTCATGTTTGCATTGGTGGGTATTGGAGAAGAAGATTCAACCACGAACTGTACGGGATGTACCGCGGCATGAGTCTAGTCAGGCGTCTACGGATTCAACGCCTAAGATGGCTTGGCCATGTGGAACGCATGGACAACAGTGCTTCAGCCCGAAGAGTCTTCGACTCCGAACCAGTGGGACAACGCAATAGAGGACGCCCATGGAAACTATGCTGCACCCAGGTGGAGAAAGACCTCAACCAACTTGGTGTGCGCAGTTGGAGACAGCTGGCAAAAGATCGTGCCGGCTGGAGAGGCTTACTGGTTGAGGCCCAGGTGCACCCCGGACTGTAGCGCCACCTGAAGAAGAAGAAGTATAAAAATGTCCTTTAGAACAGTTTTGTGCTAGTTCCTTCAAGCCACCCACGTTTAGCTGATTAATGTCATTTTCAAGTCGCGTGCCCTACCAGAGGTATGGTCTTCCTTTTTCGCGTCTTCCCTCGGGGTTGGATTCGAAGTCTTTCCGGGCCCGAACATTGGTGCCCAGTCGCTCTACATGGCCTACATGGCCTAGCCACCTGAGACGAGAGACTCGAACTCGTTTGACTAGATCGATGTAGCTGGGCCGTACAGCTTCGTCGTTCAGTCTCCTCCTCCAAATACCATCAGTACATATGGGAGCAAAGATAATACGAAGAACTTTCCTTTCGAAGCAACCAAAAATCTCTTCGTCCGCTTTGGTTAGCAGGACTGGGACTGCTAAGATCTTATATAGTCATATCTTGGTTCTTCGAGCGAGGGCTTTGAGAAATAATTGCTAACCAAGCCCACAAACACAGCGATTGGTAAGCGTGATCTTTCGTTTTATCTCTGCGGTGGTGTCATTGTTCGCGTTAACTTCGGAGCCAGGGTAGACAAAGTCTTTCACTACTTGGAAGTTATCGCTGTCTATGGTAATCTTTTGTCCAAGACATCGGTTTTTTCCTTACTTGTCGATACTTTGTCTTTCCTTCGTTGACCGCAAGACCCATCTTCGCAGCTTCCTTCTCGATGGTCACGAACCCACCAATGACAGCTCGTTGTGTTCTTCCGATGATGTCAAAGTCATCGGCATATGCTAGTAGTTGCACAGATTTGTGGATGAGCGTGCCTTTGGTGTTGCCGTTTGAGTTACGTACGATCTTTTCGAGAATAATGTTAAAAATCGCATGACAACCGCCTTATCTAAATCCTTTTGTGACATTAAAGGTCTCGGTAAAATCTTGACGGAGCAACGGGCATTATCCATCGTTATTCTGCAAAGACGAGTTTTGCAGGAATGCCAAGACCAGACAATCCGCTGTACAACTCGTCTCTGTAAATACTCTCATACACAGCCTTAGATAGATGCTGAGTATCGACTTGAAACTCCTGAGTCTTTGCCAATATCTGCCGTAATGTGAATATTTGGTCAGTAGTAAATTTTGCTAACTTTAACCCGAACTGATATTGACCAATCAGGCTGCTGACGTAGGGTGAGGCGCTTACGCAAGACACTAGAAATGATCTTATACGATATATTAAAGAGACTTATCCCTCTGTAATTGGCACAGTTAATAGAGTCTCCTTTCTTTAGTTGAGTGTTGAGTTGGTGTGTTCTCTCGTCCTTTCTTCAGCAGGGTGCTGTTCGTGTTCAATCACAATCACTATTCTGCATGGTTGTGGGATTCAATAGCTCACAATGCTAGTCAATCGGGCATAAGACTTGTCCGCGTAACCTGGCCACTATGGGATCAAGGGCAATGAGATCGCCGATGAACTTCTTAGGAAAAGCTCTGGAACTACCTGCGCCCTTGGTTAGGGCTTCCAACGACCCTCGAGAGCAGAACCGCATGCTGCCTAACGTTTGAAAGAAATCCGAGGTATTCTTGTCTCTTGAGAGCAAAGACTGCAGACCGGCGTTACAACTACACTTTCGCCGAAAACCAACATTTTCGAAATGTACTTCGATGAAACCGACAATGCCTGTGGACAAGGCGAGGACACTGCAGAGCACTTCCTCTACTATTGTCCCACCTTTGCTCTGATCAGATGGCAAATATTGGGTGCTGATGAGGTGAAAGCTGATGGTGTAGACTCTTTATCACAGACGCGCCTGCTGGTCTCAGTTAGGAAGACCAGGGAATTCCAGCAAAAGGAGGTTGTTGCACAGGACATGGTTTCGAATCTGAGTGGTCCAGTGCAGTAGGATCTCTACAAATAATAGACTATCGCCTCTTTTCTGTTTGCCTCTAATAGTCTGTTTCTATTGTGATGTACTACAGGTGAATTTTGATGTGATGCCAAATGCAAGTCGGCCGCCTTTCTAGCTGGTTCATCGCCTCTTTCGTTGCCCAACATGCTTTCGTGTCCAGAGTTCAATGTCTGTCATTCAGAGAAAGATGCCAAAGTTTTCACATCTAGCATTTGATTGATGTCACGTCTAAGACCTTTGTGACCGCTTGCCTGTCAATGCAAATAACAATATACTGTCCTGTCTGTCGAATTCTTGTCCTCTTAGAAGTCGAACAATATCATACCGAGACCATTATTCCCAAACTTCAACAATAACAACAAAATCTGCCCATAACCCCATTAAGATCTGAATCTATCGCCGTGCGGTGGAATTAATATCACCTAATGGCCGAAGTATAATTTCAACAGCCATCATTCTAGGAATCAAACTATCGACAGTCATTATCAGCAGCATATTTCATCGTCCAAAAGTAGTTTTGTCGTTACAATTGATATCCCAGAGTCTATTGTTATTCATCGAGACTTTGTCATTGCTCCGGCTGAGTGGTGAATATCCTTAGTTCAAATCACTTAATGGCTCCGAATACGAATCTCGAAAGTTCAAATGGTTTTACGACTAATAAATGCCCTCATGCACGGTAAATTGCTGTCGCAATAAACAACAATCTAACCTCATATTTCCAGGCTTTTATGATTGCCGAGATATGCTGGCTTTGGAAATGATTCATGTTCTGTTTCCGCGGCTAATAGCTCCGAGGGAGCAATTAAAGGCCCATAAAATTTGATTGTCGGGCCCAGGTTGGAGGAGCCCTGAAGATAATTTGCAACGTTGAACTTTTTTATTTTGTTGACGGAACAACTTTCGACTTTTTTTATTGTACTGTGTTGATGGCCATTTCTTTGTTAAAGTACGTTAGTTTATTCTTAAGAGGAAATTGTCGAGAGTAATAGACTTAATTTCCATCAGGAGTCCTCTTGTCGGCTCTAAACAAAAGGGAGAATGAAATGAGCCAGTCTTACAGATTGATGTTGAGTGCTTTTAGAGTCGGAAAGATAGGCCCGGGAGAAGCCTTGTCTTTGTCTGGAAGTTAGAATTTGACAAGCAAGCTCATTCAAGCCTATAGCCTAACGAATCCTACTTTACCTTTATCAATCATGAAAGAAAGTCCGGAGCTACTTAAGTTCCTCCACCAATTTGAAGGCTACTTGACAAAGATGTTAACATGTAAAAATGTTACCAGGAAAACGACGATTGGTCTAATCATTTGACGGAGCTTGGCGGACAATTCCTACAGATGCAGTCCAAGCATCATAAGATGGAAGTACATAAACAACATCACATGCGGTGCAATACCGTGGTCCAGATGAACCAATTTGATCGGTGCAAGAAAGACACTCAATGTAAGTTGAAAGGTTTGCTTGCTTCTTTATTACAGGTGCCATAGGAACTTGCCCAACCACTTCTATGGAGTTGCTACTGGACCTGACTTCCTTGGACTAGTGCTTGGAGAACTTGCAAGTAAAACTATCACGAGAATGGCAAAGGAAGGGATAGGAAAAGACAGGTGCACGACAACGAGACAATTCGATTCACTAGTCAAAAAACTAAGACTCGTGGCCATTCCGAGGAATGTCGTTGTCTTTGCTTGTGCATTTTATCTGGCCATGACTGTCTAGAAAAAAATATATATATATTTGTGGACTAACTACAGGCTTGGGTGCATTGTCCTCCACGATCGGGCCATGTATCACATGATTTATCGGGCCGCCGATTGAACCATTCTTACTTTGATTCTGTTGGTTTCTTTTTTTTTTGTTAAACAGACTGTCACTATGCTGTCCCATATGCCCAGTGAAAGGAGGATATCGGTACCAAGAGCTGATGGCTGCGGCAGATCACTTGTGATCCGGATTGTGAAGGCTGTGGACATACCCTCTGATTAACACCTTTTTTTGTTTTCTCTTTTTTTGTACATAAAACACTTAATAATTAAACATTGATTGTCGTGTTGTTTTGTTGTGGTATTTCTTCGCTGATATTACTGGTTTGCCGGTCTACAGAACGTTCTTCGTAAGACAGTCGTCATTAGGAAATACAATTTCCAAACGAAGTTCGCTATTAAAAATGTTATATTAAGACTTGTCTTAGTAATTCACTGAATGAAACAATAGTTTACAAAATATACCTTAAAATTTATTTATGTTATTTAAATAGATAGTACATGTATTTGTATTTCACTTGCATCGCGTTGAAATCTATCTTTAGACGTCGGTAATGTTTGAGATCTATCTTAAGACTAACTTATGCTACATGAAACTTAACCTACGGTACAATTTTATCTTTTCAGCTGCACAGGCGATCGATTATTATTTCCGTGTTTCTTAAGGAAGTGACCTCAATAAACAAACGATCATGTATTTAAAAGGATCGCGACGATCGCATGTGCATTACATTATAGTGGGTTTTTATTGCCTATGCTACATTTATAGCAGGATACTGTACCAATCAAGCTGAGCACCAAACAAGACCTGGAGCAATGAATCGATAGTCCATAGACTGAGCAGAAATACGGTAAACTATATTATACAGATGGATCAGGGGACAGGGGCAATGCGACATCACAACAATGTCGGACGCTTTCTTAGCACTTGACTCCTACATCATAAAATCCAAGCTTGTGCAAGAAGGCCAACAAAGTTGAGAAAGATGAACAGAGTAAAACTCTGCTGGATACCTGGCCATTCACGGATAGCAGGCGATGAAATGGCCTACTTCCAAACTAGGAAGAATTCAGTGACCTAGAAAGAAGGAACCGGACAGCTTTAACCCTCATGGCATGAAGCAGGCCAAGCACATCCTGAGTCAATATAACGATATGTGGCTTGTGGCATGTATCAAGATGTCTATGAACAACCTCCGCATCGTTAAAGTTGACTAAATACACTAGGGGTATCATACGAAGGTCGCAGCTGATTCTGTGTGATACGTACTGAGATTTTGTCAGGCACTAGACTTCAAACGTAAAAGATATCTGTGCAAGCACTTAATATCATAGGAAAATTGGATCCAAGAGAATCATCTTACATTCCCAGATTACTAGAGGTCTGGCGTAGATAGAATACTGTAGAATAAATCTCTTCCATCTTTGCGCTGCAGAAGTCCATAATCCTCAATATAACTCTGAAAAGAACTCCATGTGAGTGGAACCCTTAAGAAAGAAAATCTATGAACATGTAACAACAATAATAATAATAACATGTTAACAGTCCGAACCCAGCCACAACTTCGTATTTACCCACGTCATTATAGCATAAGTAGTCTTTCAAAAGAGTTCTGGGCTCCGTCTGGGAAATTGACATGTACAGAAGATGTGAAGACCCGATATAATATTATGACGTGTATCGGATAACACACGCATCACAAACACCAGCCACTCAAGTCCACATTGCACTGACGTCGCCATCTATACATCAGGTTAGCCATCAATCATCATTCCGAAGACCATTCCACATCCTGGAACAGCTCGTAGAGTTCGCGTTTGTGTCTTCTCCTTCATTCGCCTTCCTCGCAGACGGAACCATATATTCGACGTTGAATTTTTCTTTCGAAGGCACTAAGAATCTGCTTCGCAGTTGCTTATCGTCTAGCTCTCGGCTAAATATAGCAGGACTGGCAAAATAAGTGTTTAGTAGAGCATGATCTAAGTCCTTCGAGTCACGAGTGTTGACGCCAGTTGTTTTGACAAACCGAAGTAACACCGGTTGCCAAAGGCGGTTCTACGTCGGATCTCCACTGGGATGTCTTTCGTGGAGTTTACGTTTGCCACGAGGTAGACAAACTCCTTTACTACCTCCAAATTGTAGCTGCCGATTGTGATATTTTGTGCTAGGTGATGTGTAACGGATAATTTTTTGGTCGACAGAATTTACTTTACTACTCTTACCTCTTTTTCAATTGCTATCTAACGTAGACTTATTTTTAAAAAACTTAACAAAATAATCCTTACGTTACGCTTCTTACGCAATATCCATTACAAATACACAATAAACACTATTTGCGACAAATCGCACCTTTGACGTACTACAACTGACACGATTGTAAGCATTTTCCAATTGGTTAATCACTAAGTCTATGATTCAAATTGAGAGCTTAACAATTTTTTTTATTAATGCGCTATCTTTGGGTCGAAGGTATAGAGAGAGGTTCCTGTGTGCATTAGTCTTAAGCAACTGCAGATTGTAGTCTGCGGCAAACATTAGCGAGGATGTGTAGTGGGGCTGCAGAATTAGTCTCTAAATTTAACTGTGCGTCCGAAAGTAGACTTAAGGGTATACTGATGGGCAGTCCTGGCGATACCTGCATTCCGGGGAAATTCATGGAGTTTTTGGCTAGCTCACTTGAGCATCGCTTGTTGAACTAGTGATGAAACACGGAAAAAGAAGAGACGGTACGTCCATGTTACGTATAAGTAACCGTGACCATGCAAGAACTCCTATGACTGCCTCCTAGACCATATGAAAAATGTTACGTATACGCCACCGTGGCCATGCAAGACAACTGTGCGAGCGAGTCTAATGACTCCAAATCAGTGGGTGTGAAATATTTTTTTTTTTATCTTTTTTGGCGACTCAAATATGTGATCGTTCCAACGGAGTGTTTTGGTTTTCCGGTTTCATCGATAGAATCACCATTCATGGATAATGGGTGAGAATCAAGGGTTCGCTCGAGTGATAGGTGTAGCATAGCATTGACTGTTGTAAGCATTGAGTTCTAATGTATTCTTCTTATCCCAGTTAACTATGTATGCTGTCATGATAGGAATTCAATCTAAACGCTGCTGGCCCAATTCTTCTGCCGAAGAACAGAACGTATATGAAAAGCTGAGGGTGCTGTCTTTAGCGAAGGAAAGCCTTGGATTAGAAGTAGCCGACAAGAGATCATTCATCAAAATGAGGAAGAGTGTCCGACACAGAACTGAGCCTTGTGGTACACCAGCACTTATTTGGTGGAAACCAGACTTGTCACCGTCCAAAAGAACTTCGAAATGTAATTTCTAATCCACAGACAAAGAAAACGTGTGACAAAAGAGCTTGATGCCAAACTCTGTCAAATGACTTGAAATACCAAGCACAACATCTTGCTTTTGCCTGCATTGTGTAAATATAGGTTTCCCATTTCGGTGAGGGAAGCTGTCAGCTGCGGCCACTTCCCGCCTGATGCAATCAAACGAAGGTTGCGACCGAGAATGCGCAGCAGTGGCTTGTATAGGAAAGGGGCCAAACGGAGCGGACCGAGCGCACTCGACACCAAAACTTCACTTCAATGCACTTAATTTTTCATATTATTGCATTTCATGAGGCACTCGCAATGTTCGAGTTCTTGGACACGAGTAATGTACCGAAGTTGACAAGTGCACGTGTCGGAGGAGCCAACAGAACATAATCAAGCTTCAGCATTTGAGTTGAATCAAGTCTTGCGTGTATGCAAAATTCGGCACAGTGTGAGGAGGGAAATTGTGAACTCAACTGTGAACTCATTTTGAACTGAAACTCAATCGGCGGCAATATTTTTGATACTTTGACCGATGCGTTGTCCCACTGGCACTGGAAAAAATCAAAAGTTAATATGTTGACTCGAGTCTGTCCACTGTAGATGGCATAACGTGTCTGATGGGACGGATATTAACAAACATACCATCGATCGATAATAAATTCTCTCTGATACTCTCACATTAAAAAAAATTGCTTATGCGAAAAGTGCTCTTGAAGTAAAATGCAAAAGTACCATGTTGGTAGAACTTTCAAAAGGAATATTAATAAAAAAATATTGCACACACACCCCAGTGGTTCAATATCAAAAATTGTTCATCCGAAATATAATGAAGCTTTGGTGAAGACCCAATATTGAGTGCTTTAAGTTTTTGAAGCTATATGTGAGCACCACCAAAGAAGAACAAATCATGTTGAGGTTTATTTTTGAAGGTAAGTCAAGCCGGCAAGCGAATAATACTTGCATTTCGAAGAATCCCTAAATGCAATAGCTAAATGATACTTGAAATGCGTAAATTTTAATATTTATTACAGCGATGACGTAGAGACGCATTCGACCCTAGGAATCGTACTACAATTGCAGACACACAATTCACGGGTCCCCATCGCTGAAGAGAAAGTTCAGACATAAAGTCAGCTTCGTATACGCCACCGTGGCCAAGACCGGCTCCTATATGCTATGGAAAATGTTACATATACGCTACCGTGGCCATGCAAGACAAATCATAAGACTGGGTCCTAGGCCCTAAGACAAATGTTACGTATACGCCACCGTGGGCGTGCAAGACAACTCCTAAGACTGCCTCCTCGATCCGTTGTAAAATGTTACGTATACGCCACCGTGGGCGTGCAAGACAACTCTTAAGACTACCTCCTAGGCCCTATGAAAAATGTAACGTATACGCCAGAATGGACATTCAAGACAACTCCCAAGACTGCCTCCTCGATCCGTTGTAAAATGTTACGTATACGCCACCGCGGCCATGCAAGACAACTCATAAGACTGGGTCCTAGGCCCTATGGCAAATGTTACGTGTACGCCACGGTGGCCATTCAAGACAACTCATAAGACTGCCTCCTCGATCCGTTGTAAAATGTTACGTATTCGCCACCGTGGCCATGCAAGACAACTCCCAAGACTGCCTCCTCGATCCGTTGTAAAATGTTACGTATTCGCCACCGTGGCCATGCAAGACAACTCCCAAGACTGCCTCCTCGATCCGTTGTAAAATGTTACGTATACGCCACCGTGGGCGTGCAAGACAACTCTTAAGACTGCCTCCTTGATCCGTTGTAAAATGTTATGTATAAGCCACCGTGGGCATGCAAGACAACTCCTTAGACTGCCTTCTCGGTCCGTCGTAAAATGTTATGTATACGCCACCGTGGACATTCAAGACAACTCCTAAGACTGCCTCCTCGATCCGTTGTAAAATGTTAAGTATACGCCACCGTGGCCATGCAAGACAACTCATAAGACTGCCTCCTAGCCCCAATGGAAAATGTAACGTATACGCCACGATGGACATTCAAGACAACTCGTAAGACTGCCTCCTCGATCCGTTGTAAAATGTTATGTAGACGCCACCATGGACAGGGAAGGCACACAATCCAGTGATCGAACACTATTTTGTTTGGACTATCTGATTAATTCTACTTAGACTCACTTTTTTAAAACGTAACACAATTAAAGTCACCAGCTGGTGTGGTTGCTGCCAATATCGGTACCTCCTCTGTCTCCTCTATTTTGACATCTTCTGCTTACGAATATGTGGTCGATCTGATTGCGTGCTTGGCCTCTCGGTGACGTTTTACCTCAGTTTCATACACCGCCCTATTCGTCAGTGCACAAACATTTGAGGAGGGCTGATGGTTTTTGGGAAAAAATTTAAAACAAAAGGACACCACTTGTTATGCCACTTTTATGAAATTCTGATTCAAAACAATCTTCAGCTTACATATCTGCTAAGCATTCTATTCTCGGCACCGTAATGAAACCCTCATCCAAGAATCAATGACCATAAAGTACGAACGGCTCCATCTACAGCCAAAGTGATGATGATAAAATCAACAGTACCGATTCCTGGTTATGCAGTGCCCATTCAAGGCACAATCACCCCTTTCCCAGTTATCCGTACTTCACACATCCTTATTGAGCAATTATGCACGCCGATAGACTCACACGATTTTATGTAATCGGGCAACAAGCTCTGCTGAACCCTTCCAACTACCGAGTCGATAAACTCAACTATTGAATAGATATGTGGGGTCGTAAGCAATTTCGGTAACAAATGGTTACGGCCGATACTTCGCTATGAATACAAATCGACACCTGAATTCGAAATCAGGAAAACGTGACGCCCGCTGAAAGGGTGTTCAATTGACTCCACATTCACGGCTGGGACGCCAAAGTGGTTAGTCGTCGAAGCGATATGAAATTTGACTTTTGCTCTCCCAGATTCACCTGGTATCTAGCAGAGGGACTTCTGGTGAAGGAGAGGATTATCTATATTTTTCACATCTGGCAATACAGTCGAATTTTCATGGAAGACTGCTCGGGGAGTGTATTCGCAAAACATTCATGCCTCAACTGGGCTTACAACATCGCCCTTTCGTATCTTTGCTCGTTCTCCTCCACCAAGCACAAGCAATCCACTTTGTTTTCATTTTCACCCGAAAACGTGTAATCCCCTCACCGAGTGTACCCATAATTTTGCCCCCAACTCATTCTGAAACTCAAGGAACTTATCTCATTCGGGAGAATGCACAAATTTCAGAAATTCAAATCAACCCTTCAGGGTTGACTTACACTCCCGCATCGCTGCACAATATCCAAGTCCTTGACGTTCTCCCCCAAAAGGTGTCGCCTTTCGCAACGACACCGGATAACGCAAACCCGCTACCTGACTAGTCATCTAAATAATTAGGAAAGTACTAAACCAAGTGAAGAACTCCGGAGTGCAAGGATTAATTAATAAAGTTTTCGAATTACCCAGCAACCGAGTGCTGTCCCCGAGGACCAATCGGTCATCAAACGTTTCCCCCGAATCGAATTGGGTTATGGGATGACGAGCAGCGCCATTGAAGTTTATTGCGGAAGAGGTCACTTGTTTGGAATGTGGTCTACGATTGCCAGTAATGGCATCGAGGAATCTGATGATGATTGATGTTGAAATTAAATTCTTCCTCGATGCGGGCAGGTATCCTCCTACTACGACACGCGTGCATAGATCCATCAGCGTCCTTCGATTGACTCGTTTTATGAAGGTCTCTTAAGAGTCGTTGGGCGCTGTGGGGCTCTTTTCTGAAGAACTGGTATGCGTAGCCAACATTAGCAGGAATTAAAGATAGTAGTGACTCCGAAAAATAGGTCATAATACTGGGTTAACAATTATAGTTTATTCGATTGTTATGTTTCAGAACTTGTCAAAATATTCAATAAGGGTTGCCATTTTATTATGCATGTCTTCTCGATCGCCGTAAGTGGTCTGCACTTAGTATTGAAAAACATTAGCAAAATGCTGGCTTAATTATAAATACACAACGTGAAGTTCGTAGTGTTGCCGGTCGTCATCATTGCTTCAGTGTGGCGACAATTTATCACATCGTGGACAAATTTTTGAGCGGGATACACTCCTTTGGACATTAAGCCTCCAACCCGACAGAGAGTAGTGCAAAATGAAGAAAAGTTTTGAGCCGCAGAAGCTAGTATCGAGGAAAACCAAATGTTTCTACATCGATTCAACGGGACCACCAGAGTATCAACTCAAATTATTTGCGGCAGCGCACAGTGTGATATTTTGCGAATCCAGCGGAACTAAATTCAAAGATTTTCATTTGGATTTCAGACCGATAAGTATGCTAAGCTTCATTGCTAAAGTATTTGAAAAAATGCTCGCCATTCAAATACTGGAACATATTAATGAAAGGAATATGATTTCAAGCTGGCAGTCCGGATTTCGATCCAAACACAGCTGTGAGACAGTTGTAATGAAGGAAATAAATGATCTTAGGCTTGCTTTAGATGCTGGGGATTTTGGAGCCCGAGTCTAGCTTGGCTTTTCAAAAGCAATTGACAGTATTGATCATTCTATATTAATTTTAAAACTTAAACATAATTTTTTTTCCTCGTCCCTAAGATTAATGCAAATGTATCTGTTAAACCGTGTTCAAACTTTGGTTACTGAAATAGGTGTTGGTGATCCTTATACCACTAATATCGGTGTCCCACAAGGTTCTGTGTTGGGACCGATTTTATTCTCACTGTTCAACAATGATCACCCACAGGTAATTCAGAGCTGCAAAGTCCACATGTACACAATTATTTCACATGTCCCATATGAGTAAGTGAGGGGTGTAAAGCGAGAGTTAATGAGGATCTGAATAACATTGCAATTTGCTCAACCGTATATGCTCAAGTGGCACTTCCCATGTATGTGACGATAGTCGGATAGTTCTGAATGGTGACATTATCCCTGTAGAAACAAGTGTGAATTATCTTAGATTTCATATTAACTCTTCCCTTACCTGTTTTAATGCAATTAACTCTACAATTAAAAATATCTACTCTTGTTTTACGACATTCAGCTTACTTACTAAGCGAAACATTGAAAATACGTCTTGTCAAGAGCTTACTCTTGCCATTGTTTACTCATAACTATTCTGTGTATCCATATGTTGACTTTGAATGTAAAAGAAGGTTAAAAGTAGCTTTTAATGACTGTATTCGTCTTGTTTACAATGTCCCTAGACATTGCAGTGTATCTCATTTAAAACCTAAAGTTCCGGTTTTGAGCTTGTATGATTTCTTGAAATATCGTAATATCCTAAAATTATAAAAAATTATCCTCCATAAATGTCCTGATTATTTGCATGATGCGCTCACAGTGCACATTCAACACGTGGGCTGAAACTAAGTCTACCCCCTTCACTCATTTCGGGGGTGAAGCGGGCATTTGGAAAACACT
Organism: Eristalis intricaria; assembly: GCA_964034865.1. NCBI lineage: Eukaryota > Metazoa > Arthropoda > Insecta > Diptera > Syrphidae > Eristalis > Eristalis intricaria. Next base: position 86,865,275 of record OZ035875.1, on the reverse strand, counting down.
CCTTTTTTGTGCGTGCAATTGGTCTGTGGAATCATTTTCTTCACGAATTGCAGACGATAAACTCACTAGCCGAATTTCAAAGAAAGCTTTTTGCCTATATTTCTGATAACAGCAGCACAGCCTATTTAAAAACACTTTTACTTAAAAAAAAAAGTATATGCTTATATAAGTATATTGCTAATATAATTGGCAAATAGTATTGCTTATATGTTATTTATTGTAAATGATTTTAAAAGATTGAATTATCTTCTAGCATTGTGTGAATTTTAGCTCTTAATAAATAACTTCTTTTTTTCGTGTGTTGGTGTGAATTTTCAATAAGACACTGTGATACCCGTGTATTCATAGTATTTTTACTGACTAAACACACCCTTCCCATTGGTTTTAGTTGTTTACTACTAGTAAGTTTCCCTATCCAGCAGTTTTAACTTCAATATTTTTACGCGTGAGGCAGGTAGATTTTCGATAACATCACCTGCTGGAACCGTTTATAGCGGCCTGTACTCATTGCTTAGTCCAACAGTTTCATTCGTTGGAGACGGCGCACGAGGTTTCTCATGTCCAGTGTTTGGAGTATGGCATGGTTACAATGACCATGAAGTCGAACTCTTAACTTCCGTATTTATTTCTTCGTCCACGGTTGCGATCCCTAGATACATCATTATTTCGTAGATACCAGGGAGCATTCACGACAACCCTTATACTTTAGTTTTGGAATGACTGTATGAATTCTCTGTTACTTCCTTTAGTGCAACCCCAAAGTTGTATTCTATTTTGTTTCGGATTGGTTTCGGTGTTCTTTGTGTGTCCTAAGATGGTTGTGTGTAGCCAAAACAATACCGGCTGTTTGTGTGCAAAATGGTTAAATTTTTCCTCTTCGTATTTTCTTCTACTCGCACGTCGCAACGCAACTTACTTGCATTGACACATCACAAAAATAAGAGAGATTATTATGTATACATACAAAACACACAATACACAAAAAGTTCCCGAAATGCTTCTGCCTGGTGTGATGGCTACGACCCGAACCAATATGGAATAAGGCAAATCGATTTTTATTGTCTAATTCGATTTGGGGTTGGTTTCGGTTCGGCATCATGTGCTCACACCGGGTTGTGCGTCCAGTTTTTTATGTATTGGGTTCGTTTCATCAGATTTGCCAAATCGGTTTGAAATAAATGTTACTCGGCTTGAGTCAGTTTAGGTGTAACCCGGGTTCGGTTTTTTTAACCCGGGTTGACACACAACAACAGTGGACTACGGATATGCATAAGGTTTGTTATTGATATTTTTTTAACAAGACCTTTATCATGGCACCATTTTCCCACTTCTTCCAGCTCTGCTTGCATCACGACCTCTGCTTCTTCTGCAGAATTCCGCAATAAAACGACTGCTGTATCATCCGCATAGGCGAAGGGTACATTATTTTTTAGGCACTAAGATATCATTTGTGTACAAAATGAATAGCAGAGGACCTAGTCTTAATCCTTGTGGGACTCCGTGATTCAATTCGTGCACTTGACTATGGTGTTATTTTATTTGTATGTCGAAACGAAAGGAGGTAATGTACCACCCAATCTAGTAATTTTCCCTTATGTCAATTCAATGTAAAGCTGTTATGAGTTTATTGTAATCGAATGCGTCAACATTTTTACTACGCTCAGATCGGGTGTAGCGTCCGTGATGGTTTACATAGCTCCACGTCTACGTACGTTTTTTATATTCTGCCAAAAAGTATTCATAAGTTCCTTATGTCGGAGTCAACTAGCAACATATCAGCCTAGCTCTAGAGACTTGTTGACAGACCCCGGACTGTAGGCACATGCCATCATATTTTTGTGACTTGCGATATACTCACAAAAAAGTGGTGCGAGTGTGACCGGCAGAGATTGAGATGTGATAACTAAAAACTAAAAATCTACAAATCTACTTCCAAAAAAGGCGGTGGAAGTGTATGCCGCCACACAGGCTTTAGCACTTGCTTATATCTAAGCACAAATTGGAATGTCATTCGAGTAGCCAGTACATTTCTCTATATCGATTCTCAAGTTCGTCACGTTTTTTTCTATACGTGCGCCTTCCACTTAAGCTTAGCATCCAACGTCATCCCGGGACATTTGGCCTCATTTGCGTAAGGTTTTTGTAACGAGTTAATGAAGACGGGTATATTGTCTATGTTTTTGTAGGTAAAATTAATATGCGTAGATTTGGTTTCATTTAGGGCAATGCGTCAGAGATTTGTCCAATCGCAAGTATTATAGTATTTACAGCGTACAGTAGCGGACTCTATTGTGCTTTCCGTAGCCAGAATAGCCGTATTGTCTGCGAACGTAGCTACTATTGTGCCCTCAGTTTGTGGTATGTCCCGGGTATATAACAAAAACAGAGTACGACAAAGACACTCCCTTAAGGGACCCCGGCGGCAATGTCTTTAAATTCCGAGTATTCCGTTCCGTGCTTAACTCTAAATATCCTATTCTTGAGGTAGGATTCTAAAATGCAATATACATTTTTCGGAAATATCCTACTAAGTTGGTATTTCAATCCTTCGTGCCAAACCTTGTCAAAGGCCTGGGATACGTCGAGGAAAACGCTGGAGCAAACCATTTTTTTACTCTAGTGCTTTTTCGATTTCGTTGGTTATTCTAAATGCTTGGTGAATTGCGGAATGACTCTTCCTGAATCCAAATTGATGATCGGGGAAGAGGCGGCTTTCTTCTATTAGTGGTTGTATTCGTTTCAGTTGAAGTTTCTCGAATAGCTTTGATGTTATAGGTAAAAGTGATATCGGTCTATATGATTAATAAATAATAAAAAAAAGTAAAAATTTACCCAAATGTATACACCGGGAAATGATTTAGAATGTTTTCCTGGAGGTTGCCTTTCAGTGCTTGCCATCAGGTGCTCAGGTAAATTATGATTATCTATCTATTTGCGACCAATACAACAAAGATGCAAGTTTGATGACCGAAATAGACAAATTTCATTTTTGGCATTTTGGAAATTTCTACTCTGCTACAAACCTATGTAAATTCTATGAGTTGCAAGATACATGCAAGGAGACAACGAAGTAAGCGAGAGATTACACAACGATAATGCGGAATGATTGGATCAGGAAATTGGATTACCACTAGAGTGCTGGACGACGTTCGAAGACATTTAACGAATTCTTACCCAAAGTGCAAAACGACAAATACAAGAACTGATATTCAATAACCGCTGAAGTGTCTTTCCGATTGAGTGACAGGCTTGCAGTTAGTTCATTAAGTAGGTCAACCAATTTAAAAAAAATATCGATCAAGTCAAGGAAAGCATATTAAACGGGTCACTCCGGAGGAAATTCTTTTGCTGGGGGTTAAGATAAAATTACAATGGAGTACCCCTTCATCGAACTCTCTCTAACTCAAACAAATTATGGTGTCCCGTGACAATTCGATTCAGGGGGAGTCCACGGTAATTATGGTAGCAGCTTGAAAATATAAAATCAAATGTGTTAGGCTGTTTAAGCACATTTTCAATTTCATCAGTTAAATATCTTTCGAGTCCTAGCACCGCGATTCATAGAATAAAGAAACCCCTACGTCAAGAAAGTATTGCAGTATTAAAGGCTCCCGAAGAATTCTCAACAGGTAGCAGCTTAGAAGAAGACGACGATGAGAACGATTAATTTCAGAGCAAAAGTTATAAGGGCTTAGATTGATTTAAGAAATAAATAAGATAACGAAAATTAAATGAAATTGTTTATCTTTCATTTAGGTTATACTTATTTTTTTTCCATGTAATTTTGTTTTATTCATATGAATGTTTCTTACTTGCTAGATTTATCTTAATAATAACTTACTGACCCTGAGGGGGTAATCTCAGCTACTCAAATGTTTTCCTAAATGTCCCTTTCGACTTAACGTACGTGTTTTTTTTTTTAGTCTTTGAAGACAAACTTTTATAAATTTTTCATTTACCAAGAAAACTTATTAAACAACTTGGCAAACTTTACTTCTTAACCTACCTTATACTAACTTACCCTGATATAAAACTTAAGACTGTCTTAAATATGCCCGTAACAGTGCGGACACGTGCACCACGGCGTATATGCCGAACATATGTAATTTATACGCCGTGGTGCACCTTTTTTTGTTTTGCTTATTTTTTTATTTTTGGATTTTTTTGTTCTATATTTTTTATTATGTGATTTTGGTTTTATATTTTTTTGCTTTAATTACTTTTTCTTAAAAAGTACCATAAAAAGCTATGTAAGTTGGCCACTATGGTCAACTATCTGGTCCTGTGAAAAAGCTAGAGGTGGCGGAGACTGGTTTTGGTGTAACCACCAGTAAAATTGCCGTTCTTTGGCAGACTCTTTCCTTTCTCGAACGAGGATCGCTCTTCTGAACTGAAGAAGATTCGGATCGTATTGGAGTCGTTTGTCCACTGTTCGGGGTATGACATGGAAGATGACAGGACATCCTTGTGGATCCTGTATGACGCCAATTGTGTCGAAATATAGAAATACTTCAGGTCTCTTTCATGGTACATAATATTGGGGTTATAAGCCCGAAGGATCAGACTGTTGGAAGAAAACATAGCTCTGATTAAGTTAATAATAAAATCAATACTATTCAAGTTTGCCTCGTTGTACAGGACCTCGTTAGGATAGAACTTCTTGTACTCCGATTCGGGTGTACGATACAACCGGAGACAGGGCCGAAGTCACTGTCTCTCGAACAGCCTCACCTTTTCCTCCTCGGAGGACTCACGTTGTACCCTATGGGACAACCGTAGGCCATAATTGGCCGTACTAGGGCCATGTAGCAGACTATTTTCACCCTGGTATCAAGTTGGCTGCTGTAAAACGGCCCTCTTGCCACAGCAAAGGCTTTTCTGGATTTCGTCAGAGCAATATCTATATGTTTGTCAAAATACAGATATTGATCCAGCCAAATACCTAAATATCTAACTAAACTTTTTACAGCTAACGGCCGACCATGCGGGTCAACAATGCCGAACTTGCGCCAGTTTTGGCGCGTATCCCGCAGTGCTCTGTAGAACGGGGTCCGGAAAAGATTAGTTTCGCACTTCTAGAAGTTGATAAGCAACTTCCAGTCGTCGCAAAATCGCTGAATTTTCTCGAAGTCACGCTGCAACAAGATGTTTATTCCCTCGAACTTCGGACCTGATCTGTGTGCTACTAGATCGTCGGCGTACGGCGTATTAACTGCGGCGTGGAACCTATAAGATCTGCAGTGAATATTGAAAAACAAGATCGGCGAAACAACCGCCCCCTGTTGCAGACCATTTTTGATATCAAAGACCGTGGTAGAAGTTACATCATCACTTTTCATGACGAACTATCTACCTGTAATCATGTCATGTATAGTAACGATTTACTTATGCCGAGCCTGACAAGCTTGAGGGCCCTCCAAACAAACGGTGTCGAACAAGTCAATCAGGCAGGCATTGTTTTTTGCCTTTATTCCACTGAATGTCGGATATCAGTTTGGACGCGGCATGTATAGTTTCATGCCCCGCCCTGAATCCGAACTGGTTTAGGTTATACTTATAAATGTTGATGGATGTAAGATATGTTAGTGTCATCAAAACATCTTGAGGAGACATGGGTTTTAATGTTTTACTATCATTCCCCAACACATTGGCGGAAGATTTGAACATAATCGGTCCAGTGGTCTTTTAGCTATAGATATTTTTATCAATGAGGTTTATGGAGGATGGATGCGGTGGGGTGTATGCTTCCTAGTACTGACCATACAAAGGTTTAGGTCTTAAGAACTTCATAGAATCAAATTTATACTGTAACTGAAAAAAAATAACCATAGTATGTCAATAGTACATCGATACCAAGCGCCGCAGGAATAAAGTTCTGCTGGAATCGCAATCGAATAGAACACTGTGCGTCGACTTGTCTACAACCTTTTCTGACATTGAAGTTTTCGGTGAGTTTTTATTTCCATTGTCTGCCTGCACAACCAGACGAGTTTGGTAGGAACGTCAAAACTAGATAAGACGTTGTATAGCTCGACGACATTGTATAAATCGACGAATAGAAGGTAAGAGTTGATTTGCATCTCTTGCACCGGCAGATATGAGTGACCTCAGTCTGTATATTGCTACCTTGACATCGTCTTATCCCTAAAATCTGACACTGGCTTCTTCGGATGATCCAGTCACCCTGAATTGTTTAATGAACCTCTTTAAAGCTGGCGAAGTTAAGACACTATTCTGACCATATGTTGTATGCAATTTCCAAACTGTAGCCGTCATAAGTTATGAGATAGTGCCCTATAACGAAAACACCCTGTGCGGCCCTCCATTTTTACTTACCCTAAACTATCAGTTGGTGTGTGGCCCGTGGCGTAGTGGAAAAGTGCGTTGACTTCTACGCAAAGGTTGCCAGGTTCGATACCCGAATTTACCACCTTTCATAATTCACGGCTCCACCTTTTTCGAGTCTCTGACAATGCTCAAACAGGACAATGCTGAGAAACTAGGCCCAGGTCCGCCTCGGACTGTCGCGCCACCCAATTAATATTATTATTAAACTATCAGCTGTCAATTATTGTGTCCGTGTTACTAACAATTTACTGTACAAATGGCGGTAAATTCAAGTCTTGTATTCATTTTGGAAAGCCTGCATTATATTTCGATCGTGTATGGACGGACGTTATGGTGGTTGTCGTATGCGTCGACCTGGGCTACTATGCCAGGGTTCGATTCCCGGCAAAAACAAAATAATTTTTACTGCCCCATCGAGTCACTAAGTTAGGTTAGGTTAGGTAGGCGGGCTGCTAGTGCATTCACCACCACGCTTAGACGATATTGGTCCATTGTGATACCCATAGTCAGACTACTACCCATTGATTGACCAGTGATAGAATTTGATCCCAACGGCAAATGGTGACTGGACCAGATTTGAAAACCAGATAAAAGCGTATTAAATTTGCTTTCACTGGGATTCGAACCGGAGACTAGGTACCCAGGTAACTAGGGGCAGGCACTCTACCAACTGCGCCAGCCAGTCGTCATCGAGTCACTAACCATGCTCAAACAATCATAACTTTCTAGAAAAAGCTTCTCAAATTTGCATCCAGACAGCGGCGTCAGTCAGTTTTCTAAGAATTTTTGTACTTTTTTTCCCACAATCTCTAATTTTATGTTATGTTTCTATTGACTTTTCACCGTGGGCCCAAAAAGGACCAATAACCTAACAAAAAACACTAAAACCAAGCACACCCACATAGTTTTATTCTCTCACCAGTGAACTACTGAAAATCAAATGCCGATCCCAAGGAATGCCTATTTAATCCGAAAAAAATGTGCTGTCATGGACAATGAACAAATTATCGTATGGTTATGACCTGCAATTTCCTTCGAATTTGTGTGGCATTGAAGTCAATCTGGGCTGATGTTACTGCATGAGGACAGAAGGTTAAGTGGCCAGGACTCTGGCAAAATTGAAACCTACTGGCGGGGGACAGACCTACAACCTCTTATTGATGGCAATGGCTGTGGACCTTTATTTTTCGGGTTCTGTCATGCATTTTTATTTTGTCTGAGCGATAGTGGCTGTACATAGTGATGTGGCACATATGTGCTCCTTATAGTCTTGTAGATAGAGATCTCCCTTCTGTGCCCTTTTTTTCGTGGTAATTGCATATCCCTTGAACATGATTTCTTCCACCTAGTCTTCGCCTTCGTTTCTCATAAATTATCCACTCAGTGTGTGATAGAGCAACGCCTGAGTCTCTTTTCTGTTGCAAAGTGTTCGGTTCAAGTGAGAGGTCAAGAACATGTCCGTCCGGAGCATTTATCTGAACAACCACAACTGCGACCGCTCCAATGCAATGACATTTTTATTGTTTCGTCCTATGGCTTCATTCCGTCGGTTTTCTGCTATTTTCGCAATCAAGTCTAGACTTATTTGGCGGTAGACTGCTTAAGAATAGAACGTTATACCCGCTCAGATGTCCTACGAGTGTTCTACAGAAGTGGCGAAGAGTTGAACTTTGAATGAAATAAGAGGTTTTCTTATGGGACAATCTTCATCCATCTAGAAAAACTTGAATGTTCCTCAAGTGCCCTCTTCATGTTTTAAGAAGAAATACAAAAAATATTCCACATACGCCTGAGTGACCCCAATTTAATATAATTTCAGTGTTTTGATTGGCACCTCTTTTTTAGATGGATACAATGACAGTGACAGCGACGTGGTTTACGCTTAGGATGCCTGCATCATCCAGTGGTTACGTTAGAATGACAAACAGTAACGAAATGAGTGGTAAAACTGACCAAGTACCAAACTTCTGATAGATTGTGTTTCATTGCGACGAATTCATATTTTGCCTTAAGAATGGCTAAAACGGGAATGAACTACGGCGAAGTCTCATCATTCGACCACGGAGGCTTAAGAGCTCCTAGAATTATCAGTAGCTCCCAGCCAGACCTAGCGGATGGATCCGTCGTGGTGGTTGGGGTTTAAACCGAAATCGCGGAGAGCTTTGGAGATGTAAACCATGGTGTCAAGGAGTTTTATCACAATTATTCCGTCATGTTTGGTAATTAAGATGCAGCTCAGTGTGGAATTGCGGATTAAGGGTGGAGGTGGAGTTTTTCTTAATAACATGGACTCAATGGGAACCCGGAGTAAAACTTAAAGCCCACACCCATAGAATCCGTTGCGTACGTTGCGTGTGCACTCCAATCTTGTAAGAAATTCGAAATTTTAGAGTTTCTGTTTTATTAGGAACTAGATGATCCAGCCACGCGTTGCTTTGGCTCTGTGGATATAGTACTCTAAATCAATTCATCCCTTGCAGTGATGTCGTGGCGATCAATATGTGAATTAAACCATTAAAGTAGTTCTCAAGTTATGGTGTGACCAACGAAAATAACGATTGAATTTTTTTTATATATATACTGGGTAGCCGAAAAAGTCTTTTCGTATTTTGTCAATAAGTCGTCTATCACCAGTGCTACCAATCACATTGTGTCAACTATATGGTGTTGGAAAGGAGAAATTTTAAGCTTCATTTGACCAAAAAATTAAATTCGGAGAAGTTGAAGTTACAGCTTTTCAAAAATGAGTGAAAATAATGAAGTAATTCGCTACATTTTGAAATTTTTGTATAGAAAAGGGAAAAATGCCACGCATGCCACCGATGAAATTTGTGAAGTTTACGGAGACAATGTTGAATCAGTTCGTGTAGCACAACAATGGTTCGCTTGCTCTGGAAGTTACGATGTGAAAGATGCACCTCGCTCTGGTCGACCTATCGTTGAAAAAGTCGATGGAATTATGGAAAAGATTGACCAGGACCGTCACATAAGCAGACTTCGCCAAGGAACTAAACATTCATCATCAAACGGTTTTGAACCATCAATCAAAAGGCTGTCTACAAAAAGAATATCGATGTTTGGGTACCACATGAATTGTCTGTGAAAAAAGTTTGATTAGAAATACGAAAAGACTTTTTCGACTACCCATTATATATATACATATATAAAGATTATTCAAAAACAAAACGTATTCAAAATATCATAAGCACCCAAATGAGTTTGCATGGAAAGAAAGCAAAAAGTTGAAAGTTGATCAACTTCATCCGTCGTGATGTATTCCATTTGTGGGCCCCATTTTTTCTCTTTCGTAATTCCCATTAGCGGTTATGAGTTGTACATTTTTTTACAGAAGGCAATGGATTCTATTTCGCCTATACGGCATTGATACGCTATCTCTGGGTGGGTATACGATCACGTGGGTATACGTTGCAACTGATAAAATTCCTGGCAACAGATAAAATTGCAATCTCTAAATATATCTAATTATATATCTAAATATATCTAAATATATATAATTATAGTAATTATAGGTTAGGTTACGTTTGGGCGATTGCCACCACTGTAGCAGGTGTGGCCCACTTAGATCCTGGTTGGATCCTTTGTGTTATCGCTACCCGGGACTACGCTAACGAAAATGAAATAAACCTAGAGATTGGTGGCCTACTTTGACAAGTGCACTCATGAGCGGATTTACAGCCAATAAGTTTTCCTGATAAACTTGGCTATGTCTTGTATCTTTAAGTGTGACATTTCCACTAGTTTTATGAAAATGTAGTTGCCTAGTATATCTCTTCTAGTTGTTGCAAGGGCCGGACAAGTACTGAAGAGATGGAACGCATTTTCTTCCTCCTTCTCGTCTCTACAACTTCTGCAGTAGTCGTTATGTGGGCTCCCATTCTTCTGGCATGGATACCGAGAAGGCAGTGGCCGGTGATTATGCCCACTACGTTCCTTATTGCATTCCTGTTTAGTCTTAGGAGTGTATTTGTCTTGTTTGGATTTAGTGAGGGCCAAATAAGCCCTTAGGACCCTGAGGCCCTTTGCCCGGTGGCAGGAAAATATGCATATGCGGATGGTATGACAGTTCTATTGTGAATGCCAATATGCGATCACATAGGTTGGTCCTGAACTGTAGCCCCAAAGGGTAGTCGTGGCATCAATATACATTTATTTCATTGCTTGTCCAACTATTGAACATCAAAGACCTCTCTGACATTGGTTTTGACTAATAGTTTATTGGAGAAATGATAAGCTATGAGATAAGTTTTGTGCGCAAAGAGTGACATCAAACTGACACACTTCTTCTTCTTCTAATTGCGTTACAGTCCGGGGTGGCGCTGGGCCTCAAACAACAAGCCTCTCCAACTGGCACGACCTTTAGCCAGCTGCCTCCATATTCGAACGCCAAGTTGTTTGAAGTCCATCTGTATTTATGCGTACCACAGGGTCGACGTGACGTAGTGGATTAGTGCGTCGACTCCTACGCAGGGGGTGCCAGGTTTGATACCCGAATTTACCACCAATCATAATTCACGGCTCCACCTCTTTCGAGTCACTGACAATGCTCAAAGAATATTCTTGTCTAGAAAGAGCTTCTCAAATTCGCCGTTCAGGATCAGCATTAACCTGTAGGTCCCTTCCACGTGTGAAAGAACAATAGCTCAATCTCAAGGTTGTTGAGAAGCTAGGCCCAGGTCCACCTCAGACTGTCGCGCCACCCATATTATTATTATGGTTTCCGTGGTCGTACCTTGTTTGGAGTCAAAGACTCTTCGGGCTGGAGCAGTGTTGTTTAGGGTAGGCTCAATTATTCTCAAACAGGAACATTGATTGAACGCAAAAGATTTCTCTGGAAATGACCAAGGACTTCTTCATCAACTTTTGACTTTCCTGAATTGGGATGATCAATGTGAAATATAACGTTAGCTTGGTCCTTCTAAATAAGGCTCTTATACTTAATCGGCTCTTGAGTCCAAGATTTATTCTACTTTTAATCCCGGCAAATATCGTTCGCCCTGTTTTGTGGACGAAGTCATTCACTATAGCTGTAGTTATAGCTGCCTTCGTGCTGGCCGAGTCGTAGATGTCGTCTATACTCATTGGGAGAACTTCCGCACATAATTTCTGTCGTAAGACCTCTCTATTTCCTCCATCGTTCGAGTTATATGTTCTTTGTTTCGTTGAGTCTAGTGACCCAGTATTGCTCTGTCTATTCGGCTATGCGCCTTCTACTTCGAAATAAAACAATACATTTTTGAGTAGTTAAAAAACAGTTGTACTTTATTGTAGTTCTTCTAAGACTTCAAACTTACTTATTGACTACATGCTTACCACAGCAGTTGCATAGTCAGCAATTAGTTTGGTTCCCTTATTGACGTTCGCTTATTGCCGTGGCCTTTTCCACTTACATTTTGCGATTCCAATTTGGTTATGCACTTTATGTTTATGGTTATTACTTATGAGTTGGGTCGACTAATTATTTGTTGACTTTGGGGTGAAGCTCTAATTTCATATTGGTTCCTTTGTCCAAGTGTTCGGTCTAGTTTATATTGTTTCATTGTTCAATTAAATATCGATTTTGTGTTTCGAGTTTTATTATCATTGCGTTCTTCGGGGTGATCTCTATGGTTGACGTCTTTAATTTGATCATGTGTTCTGTGCTCAGTAACTCGCGCTTCTCATGCTGTTTCTTTTTCCTTTTGAGAAGCCGATGCTCTTCCCTTCTTTTAAATTCTTAGAGCTATCGTCCTTCTGCCCAGCGTCGTCTCTATGCTGCTTGTTTCGCTGTCTACACTCGTTGTCAAACTTTGGGTTTCTTCTGAGTGGCTTTTTAAAACCCACCGCATCCAAGGCAGTTTCTCTGACAGCGGTTCCATTGTTCGTCGATTGTTTCGCCTGGCAGCGTTGAGCTCTCTGTGAGCATCAGGGAGACTAGAGCGGCAAGGTTCCTAGCAAATTGATTGCGATTTGTAGCAATGTCAAACTGTTTTGATCATGCTCTACTCCATTGTCCTATCGATATTCGTGTTCTTACCTTGACCACAACAAGGAAATGACCCGAGTCGATGTTAGCTCCTTGGAATGTTCTGACATTCTTGATGTCTACTGGAGGAGTGTCTGACATCGCTCGCAATGAAATCAATCTGGTTGACGGTTGATTGATCAGGAGATCGCCAGGTCCCTTTGTGGATGTTGAGGTAAAGGAACAGCGTACTGGCAGCAGATATATTTCGGCCCTTTACAGAGTCCAAAAGCCTGAGTCTGAGTGTTGTCATGCATGACAACATGAGTTCTCCGACGTGTTGTCATGCAGGCTGAGCTTTCCGATGACTCTAGCAAAGATGTCTTCTTTGCCCAGCCTTACGTTGAAATCTCCCAGAACGATCTTGGTGTGGTTGTTGGAACATTGTTCGTATGTCCCTTCTTCTTCTTCTGGTGGCCATTTTTTCCGGAGTGGACTTAGGACTCAACCAACAAGCCTAACCTACTGGCACGGTCTTAAACCAGATGTCTTCAATTGCGCACGCCAAGTTGATTGAAGTTCTTCAATTGTACCGACTTTTGGAAAATCGTGCCTCTTGTGTTGGCGTGTGAATCTTGCACGATCTTGGCCAGAATGGTGTTAAAAAAGTCACATGAAAGCGCGTCACAATTTTTAAAGCCTTTTTTGACATTAAAGGTATCGCTGAGCTTGCTTCCGACCTTGATGGATCAGCGACAGTTCTCCATCGTCATACTGCACATTCTGACGAGTCAGCGGGAATGTTAAAACTAGACATGGCGTTGTATAGCTCGTCTCAATGCACGCTGTCATTTGCAGCCTTGAAATCGACGACGCGCTCAAACAAAACGGCAGAGGGTCTTATAGGCGATGTTAAGGAAATTTATCCATCGGTATTTGGCGCAATCGAAGGGATCTCCTTTCCTTTTTGTTATTTCTATTAAGTCATAAAAGTCATTCTTGCCATCGTCATTTTATCCTCCGTTGGGGCGTGGACACAGATTAGACTGATGTTGCCGAATATCAAAGCACTCGCTTATGTGTTAAAATTTTAATACTTTTTGCCTATGTTTGCCGCGAACAAAAAAGAAGCTCTGCCTTCACTCCTTGTAATCTTAGTGAAGAGCCGAAATAGATGTCGCAGTGTGTTGCACCTGTAAAATGTGTGACGCCAGCAAAACCTCCGAAATGTGTCTCAATTCACCTGCCTCCAAATTCTGGCACACAAATGATTCGATGAGGAAACTGAAAATCCGGTCGTGTCTATCCTGTGTTGATTTCCGGTAAGTTATCCCCTTCCCCGCAGAAATCTTCTAGGCGCTTCAGAAACTAAATCGAATTCCATCACCAAGCCTGTTCGACGAGCTAAGCCCTCCACATTCACCATCGAATCGATAGCTTTCCTCATCGACCCATCCTGTCGTCGCCTCGAGAAATGATACCCATCGTCGCCGTAATTGTGTCATTCCACGGACACTGCCTGCCCGGCCCTCCATCCATCCCCCGACGGTGTGCACACAATGTTTAAAGTTTAATTTAAATGACGTTCACTGTGACGTGCGCGGAATGGGAATGTGTCGATAAGTCGATCCAGGGGATCACACCGAAAGCAATTTTGTCTACATGACGGGAGTTTAGAAACAATAGCTCGTGCAGACGACGACGATTTGTTGTCGTCGACACGAGGGATAATGATATCAATCGGTCAGTTGGAGCGCACCCGAGTGCGTCCTCAGCGAAGGGAATTGAATTGAAATTCTCGTCTCGTGCGGTTATGTCAATCGGGAGTCTGTTAAAAAGTTGATGAGGGACTTGTCTCTTTCAGCGAGATAACGCTCAATCCAGACCGGCCCACCCCCGCCCCGGCTTCAGCTTCAACCCGACCATATGCGCGTCTCTCACAGCGGGTGGGGGCATCAAATTATGCGGATGTGAGAGGCTTGTCATCCCCAATTCTGCGGATAAGCCGTGCGATATGTTCGTAAGCAGTCGAGAACACGCACAAGACACACAGCCTAAGTAAGTAGCTGCTGTATTTATTTGGGCTCCGTGGAGACGTTGCTTCTCTGGGACCGTCTAAACTGTGGGCGTGTTGTTGACATATGTTCGCCGAAAGAGAGGTGCTTTCGTTTCTTTTATTACCGTACCCGGGGGCTCCATGAGGGGTACGGTGAGTGCGTTGAATGCCTGGGAATTACTCGGTTAAAGGGTGCTATCGCTTGAATCAATTGGAATCCGCGAGATAAATCTGGTGGCATTATGGAGTACCCTTTTTGGAAAATTGAGATGTGATATTTGATAGCCACTTTAATCAAGCATAAAGACGTTATTACCAGTGCGACGCTATGTGGGGAGGGGAGAGGCAAAGAACTCCATTCAAATTGAATGCAATATTTGTTTGTTGTGTTCTATATTTGAGTATCCGTTTCGTTCGATGAAAAGATAAATTCGATTTTAGGAAATATCTGAAAGATAGTCATCTATGCCCGACTTCTGTGGCAGACGAGTAAGCAATTGAACTTGTGGAAGCTTGTGTTGCACGATTGTTGACATAATGTGATGCAATCAAACAAAGTACCAGTTGATACCAGAGACGGTGGAAGCATACTAGGAATGGGCTCTGCTTATGTACGTAGGCTTACGTATGTGCATGTGGCCAGAGCACTCTCAAAATACCGCATTGTGCCCTTGATGACTTTTGACTGTCTAGCAGCATTCGGTTTTTACACATGTTCTCTACTAAGGACATCATTTATTGCTATTTAAACGAATCAGGACATCGTTCCTTATGATGTTGCTATCATTGCGGACTGTCGTACTGATACTTGTCCAATCCTGAATCAGAAGCGAGCAATTTTTGGCTTAGAGAACTTAGTATCTTTTTTTAGCTAGATGACATGAAATGGTCTTCCTGTTGCTTTGTAACCATATGATATCGCAAACATCGCCGATATGGATGGTAACAAAGCAACACCACTTCTCTAGGAAAGACAATTTCATGCCATCTTAGCTAACTGGTTGAACCACAGTCCACTTGCAATTCATGATCCCTCCAGCCGCCAATACCTTCTACTATCTGTTTAACATCTCTCACAATTTTGTCAACGGTAGTTCTTGGGAGAGCTTCTCCGATTTTATTACCGCATTCGAAGGAGTGAGCTACCAGACCTAGCTGCGCCTCGTTGTCAGTTCCATTTGTTTCTCTGCTGTGTCCTGGAGAATTATCGATAACCTTTGGCCAGCCTGTCGGATGGTATTAACTGCTCTCGGTTGATGCGATCATCCTACTCGCCCTCAGTGATTTCACCTTTTACTTTCCAGCTTATGTCAAGATTTTAGAGTCATAGCTTATCTCTCTGTGGCCTTGCCTTGGAATCGACATCTATAGTGTGGCGATGTTATGGTCGATTTCACGATTAGAATTATCCATCTTCCCTGCCACTTGCTCTCTGTCCTCCAATCATATCTGCCACTTGAACCCATTTTGCTAACAAATTCTATTCCGGCGCCTTTGGGTTGGCTTTAGTTTGGCCACCTCATACTTGTCAATGTCAGCAGTGGCTCATGTCTTCTGTTCAGAAAGAAACAAGGTCCACTTCGCGAGCAACATTTTAACAATCTCTTGAACTTTTAAGTATTTGTAGTTGGTAGACTGCCTGCCCCTAGTTATCGGGGTCCCCGGTTCGAATCCGAATTCTGAGATTTGGGCTTTTCCAAAGTAAACATTTCTGGATCTGAAAGTACTTGCGCCCTCAGCTCGAGTAAAGATATCTAGTTACGGCTAGGACTTTTGGTAAAGCGTTTCACTTGTCCGTCACGGCATTGTTTCTGATCTACAGGTAAAAAAGTAATGTGTCTACTATTTCTTTCTTGTGTGATACATGTGAACCGTTATGGCTTAATTTGTGACCTTAGATGAGAGAGTTGCAATCTAGTGAAAGGAGTGTACAGGAATCGAAACTCCTTGTCGCAAAGCTCTGCATCGAAGGCTTATGAAATACAGTCTACTGACTGGAATGCACACACGCATTGACTGCATGAGCGAATCGAGAACGAAAAAAGTATGTACCAGCATCAAGGCTTCGTCTCCGAACCGGACCGGGGGCTACAAGGATAACGAAACAAAAGGAGGTCAGCATCCAAAGAGGAGAAGGAAAAGATGGTGAAAATATTTTGTTTGGACCTGGACCGGACTATAGACCCACATACAAAAGAAAATAACAACAGCAAGTACATGTTTATATACTGAAGAAAGTGTTGGATCTTTCTGAACATTGAGTGGGACACGTTTGAGAGAAATAGTCCACAGAAAGCGTTCGATCACTAGATTGTGACGAATGAAACACAAAAGTTAACTATTCCAATATGCACACAAATTTATTTACAAATACTTTAAATAAAATTTACAAAACTCTAAAATTCCCAAACTGATTTGTACTGAAGTGTGCTGCTTCGGGCCCCGTCACAATATTTATTACGTCCAATATTTTTTCTCCAACATACTGGCGCCAGTTGGCTATGGCATTTCCCCGCAGGCACTTAATTATATAATTCCTAGTATTCCACAAGTCATGAGGAGGTGCCTTTTTTATAACTTCATTGTAGCATTTTGTGCAACCATTCGTAGATGGAATATCGGGAATATTCTTCGTAGTTATGATCAATTCTTTTCGTGTATCAAAGGTGTTTGGCGTCCTGATCATCATATCCCATACACGTCACAATATTTATCTGGCCCAACAGGTGCGCGAGGGTTAAAGAACTCTTTCAGATAAGGTCGTTATTACGTTTAGATAACTTGGGCCAATGACGATGTAGGTCCCCCCTTGACATTTACTTCACACCGTTGTGTTATTACTTCTTTCAAGACTTCAACCAAAAATATATTTGATTAAAATCTTTTTTTTATTTAATTAAATTTTATTATTTAAAAATATGTTTTATTTTGAAGTATCACATTAGATAATTATTTTTATACGGTGTCACATATCAAAAAGACTTCAAGGACGTCCACGCCCCATATGCAATTGGCGTCCAATGGAGATGTGGAGAAAATATCAGACTCGCTTTGATGCTGAATTCAAAAGGTTCCTCATTCCAATTTGATTAAGAGAAGGGGACACACAATTATTGAAAAATCGCAATCCGCGTTTGTTATGGATTGCGATCGAAACTGCTACTTTTTTTTTAATTACAATCGGAGTTTGGAATCGTACACACGCCTTACCGAACCCCTTCTTTACGCAGCCCCATTCAGATTTTGATTCACACAAACGATTTCATGCTCACAGTCATGAACTGTGGCAGATGCGAGTTAAATGACGTGTGTGTGCACAGTCACACAAGTCTAAGTATGCTCTACCGAGGGTTGTCATTCATTTTCTTAGATATAACATTCATAATAATTTATTTATTTTGCATTATACCTATAATGAACGTCAAGGGCAACCCCATTCACTTTCTGCACCCGCTAATATTGGTTAAGGTGAGATTTCATATACTGTACTGTTACGAACGCAACATGTATTCGGAAAAATGAAATTCACATACCGGTCGGCCGTCCACCAACATGTGCGAAATACCGCCGGCAAAAGAAAAAGAAGCCAAAAAATTGGAGCGCATGGAACATGACACCCACGTAATCGGAAAATGATCGATTGTAGGTGTCACCAACGAAGTGTACTGTTCGAGGCTTGGCTCCACCCACAAGGCGGTGTCTTTATTTGCATGTGTGCAAGCAACGATCTAAAGCTGCAGAGACTGACCATACGAGGGAAGATCTGGTAAAGTGCAGGGCAAGGCAACAGCTGTAGTTTTTTGCATAGGCAGAATTCAAGGAGTTCAACGAACTGCAGCGGGGTCCACGGCCGAAACAGCTAGGTTAGCAGAGGTTTCCTTAACAAATTTTGACTAAACAGACTTTCTTCTTAAGCCACAAGCCGAGACAAGCGGTTAATACAGTAATAAAGATTTATTTGCTAAAATAAACCAGCTCACTTCTTTTCATTTTAGTGACTAGTTCGAGTTCTAGTATCCCCAAGACATTTCTTTTCTCTTCTTTGTGGTAAGTGTGACTACACAAGACATTTATCATTTGTTTGTGCGTGACGGTCTATGGTGTTTCAATTCGCGACAGTGGACCTCGAACATGGAATCTTATAAGTTTGGTGAATATCCTTGCGATAAAACAGTACACTATGGCTATGTATTGGCATATTTATACAATCCAGATTGATTGACGTATAAAAAGGAGGGAGACGGGAGAATCGCACAACAATATATAAATTTGAACGAACATCATGAAATCGCAGTCTTAAGTCACTCTGATGAGGATATCGTGTCAGTTAAAACACAAAAGACCGAAACCTTGTTTCAACATTAAATAAGACTCGAAAGAACTTTGTTTAAGCTTGACAGAGCGTTAAGACAAACGACACGATTGGAACTATGGTTCAACGCGGACTGCTTTGACCTTGCCATCATTGGCATCAGACCATCCACGTCAGTGTTGCCGTTGACAATAGCAATCACAGATATACCATAAGCCCGACTCTACTTCAAATCTCATCTTCCGTATCCCCGTGTTGCCATGCATGATGATCACTTGCAGTGCTTATAATAATAATATAGGTGGCGCCACAGTCCGAGGCGGACCTGGGCTAGCTTCTCAGCAACCGCTCATATTGTGCATGCTGTTGTTCTTTCACGAGGGGAAGGGACCTACAGTTTTATGCCGACTACGAACAGCCAAGTTTAAGAAGGTTTTTTTTAGACAAGTATTACTCTTGGAGCATTGTCAGTGACTCGAAGCGGGTCGAGCTGTGATTTATCGAAGGTGGTAAATCGGGCATCGAACGCCACGGCGACCCGCCACTACAATGCATGCTGCTGAATATTTTTTGCCTCGTACAAAGGACGCGAAAGAAAATGTTCGCAACTGCGATATAAAAAATCATGAATTGCTGAATTAGTGACTGTACAAGTTAAAAGTTGATATTGGATATCCGATCAGGACTGCCTTTATTTTCATTCATGAAACTTAAAACGGACCTATCTGAACACTAACAATTAGAGGGTTATCCAGGTGTGGAAATGCTGAATTGGTGCATCTTATTAACTTGCATTCGATTTACTGCTATATATCAAGTGAGAGTCAGTTTCAGGTTAAAAAATTCAATTTGAAGCTCCACTTGTCGATTTAATGAATTCTCCTCTAAAAAGATTCAATCCCGTCATGGCCACAAGCATTGAACTGCGGAATTAGTTGTCGACCTAAACAAATGCAGTCTTCAACATCGTCACGATTAAGATTCCACGTCTGACATTCCAGGGTAATTTAAAAAGGATAAACTTTTTAGAATCAGCGGTCTAATGAATACAGATTCCACTAGCTAACAAAAATAATTACGGCAAGAGCTAATCCACAGTCCAATCTTTCCCTCCATATCGAAGAATTAAATCAATACAAAGATATTTAAACACATTATCAATACATTATTGACTGAGTGCCAAGAAGACTGATGATTCGCCACTCACTCTTGGTCAGTGATCGTCCCAGTAGCCCGAAGGCTAGTCAGCCAGTCACTACAATGGACGCATTAAAGCACGGCGACAAGCGGCTCAGCAGTCCTAAAAAAATTAAAAGACGAAGGACACTGGAGTGGAGAGTGATGCTCGTCATTTGCCTCAAGTCGGGAGCCATTGGCACAAATCAAATGCGCGTTGGTGTAGCCGGCTCCAGGACAAATTGAATGACATTTGATATTTCGTTCAGTAAAAAACATTCCATTACAATGGCGGCAATAAATCAAATATTTCAGTCAATAAAAAACATCACTCCACCGCCGCAGCCGAAACTCACAAGAAACGGCGCATGTATTCCGGAATGGAGAAGCGCCAAGTAATGGGAGACATGATTCCTTCGCAATCTCCGGCCAAGGACACGCTGTGGGCGACACAATGTGGACGCGTTAATCTCTCAGTCGACATCCCCGTCTCTGTTTGTGGTTTTTCTGAGAAAAATATTATTCGTCGACAAAATGTTCGCATCCGCTCGGCTTTTGGACGAGATTCAAGAGATGACAATCGATATTCAGTTTCCAGTTGCATACCAGAGAGGATGTCCTGTCCAACAGACACATGGAGGGACATAGCTCCGAGACATGCACTCGTCTGCCAGGAAAGCCGAGGGGTGTCTGTAACCGTCAGTTTGGAAGATAACGTGGTCGTGGAGTGGGATGAGCAAGTCTCTTTGTGGCCAGGTAGTCTCACCTTGTCTGTCCATGACAACTGGCTAAGATTACGTCGACCAAAAAACAGTCGGTCCCTCGTCAAGGAGCTCCGCCAATTAGTCTTTCTTTGTATCAACTGGTGGAGAAGGTTGTCTGGCCGACATTTGAGTAACTCCTTGCTGCCCATTTGCATGCATTTCAATCCGGAGCAAGCGACTTCTCCTCGTGACTGGGCGTCCTAATTATTCAGGGACCCATTGTAAGTATGTGCATCACTTGGTATCTCTCGAAACTAAAAAATTATAGCCATAAATTTAAACGAGATAACAGAGAGGCGAGTTCCAAGAACCCATATCCCAAGAATGGAGCTGCCAGCGGCGGGTGTGGCGGGAGTGGCACTACGTTTGTTTTGAGAAATATATCGCTTTTTGGTGACACGTCTGGATTGTTCACTTTTTGTCCTCTTCCCAGGACCCTCTGCACAGGCAATGACATCGATGGAGATAAATCTGTCCGCAGCGTTCGAGAAGTCGTTAGACTTTTAATCGCCTTCCTTCTTGATGTGGTTTGGTCCCGTCTGGGAGGAGGAGTTTTGTCCTCAGGGATATTGAATGGAGGGATTGTTAAGGTTGAGATGTCTGGAAGATGCACTTAACATCTGGACCTCTTGTCGTTGGTCAGGTCAATGACTCGTTGTGCATGGTTGTGGTTTAATGTGAATCGAGATAAATTAGGAATAAAGTCCTGTGACCGACCCTCAATGCTTTAAAACGTTTTAGGCCATGTTAGTGATGATGGTCGTTCTTTGGGACACTTTCTCTTAACGCTCAGTGCGGTGTCCTTTTCGGTGGTCTTCTGAAAACTTAAGTATTCTTTGCGTCTGAAACTGCTTCACCTTCATCACATCTGTTGGGATTTTAAGTAATAATACATGGCCTAAACGTGGGAACCTGTCATTAAAGTAAAAGTTTTCAGTGGCAGCCCACAGGGAGCAATACTCTCTCATCTACAGCGCAGACTGTTAAGGACGGGTGCCAGCCAATCGCTTATGCAGACTATATAGCTACCAGGAAAGCCATGGAGTCGCAGACGAAAGCAAGTACACCACCTGAGTGTCTACGAACAAATCCCATGCCTTTGTCAATCTTATTCGTGTTGGGAAGAGAAGAAAAGACAGAAGACACGAGGTAGGAAATAATAAAAAATAAAACAAAAACCCTATGGGCTTAGCTAAGGTTC
Source organism: Eristalis intricaria (assembly GCA_964034865.1). Classification (NCBI taxonomy): domain Eukaryota; kingdom Metazoa; phylum Arthropoda; class Insecta; order Diptera; family Syrphidae; genus Eristalis; species Eristalis intricaria. The sequence continues at coordinate 86,843,456 of OZ035875.1, read as the reverse complement.
AAGCTAAATCCGGGCCACACAACTACTCGTATTGTGAGGGCTATTCTTCTTCTCAAGGGAACCTACAGATGAATGCCAACTGGAGGGGGCAACGCTATTCCTGAAACCCAACGTAGTCAGAGCACCTACCCGCTAGCCGCGTAAATAATTCTCAAAAATTATATAAGAACACCAAATAAATGACGCAAATTACTTCTAACTCCCTGGTAGATTTTTTTTTTTAGATTTTAAAATTATTTTTATTTAATTTTGTTTTCAAATAGCATTTTACATTTTGAATTTACAGTATTAAATACAGAACCTACAGAAAACAGTACAAGATATAAATAATTTACTATCGCAGCCGTCTGCCTGATTGACGCGCCAAAAAGCTTACAAGTTAAATAATACACAATTTAAAAAAAAACCATTACATATTAATTGTTTTTTTATATGAATTCGGTTAGCATATTATTCCTATATGCAGATGCAGTCTCAATTAATTTGTGAAGTGCTACGCAGTTATCACCATCAAATATGTTTTTGTTTGCTCCATTGTTAATGACAATTTCCCGAAGTAAATAAGCCTTAAGGCTTTATAAATTGGACATATTGTGAGGAAGTGGAATGTATCTTCTTTCATTTGAAGGTTACATATAGGTTGCGAATATTTGTTGTTGTTTTTTTTAAATGGAGCTCCATTCAAATTTAACATTTCGTATCTTGCCCTACATATTAGAGATATCGACCTTATATATATATATTTTAACTGTCATTAAAATAGTTTTTATCATTAAGATCATAGTTAAGTTGAGGGTATATCAACCTGTTTATGGAAGATGTCGCTTGTATTTTGTTTTCATTTCTGTGTTGTTGTTTCAGAAGTACAGAATCATCACATTAAACACTTAAGCTGGTGTCACATTTCTCTGCCAGTTCTATCCAATCTTGAACCCACTCTACTTTGTTATTGAAATTATATTTCGTGAGTATAAGGGGAACCCTGTATGAGGGGTATTTTAGCACTTTGAGTACATAATCGAAGTGTAACTCCAACGTAAAATTGAATAAACTGTGCAGTCCCGTTTCTAAGGCGAGTACGTAATTGGACGTAGTTAACGGATGGTCAAAAAGTTTTTTCAAAAAAAAAATCGTTCAAGTTTTTCAACTTCCTCGTACTGTTTGTACCACCAGGTTTGCGCACTGTAACACATAACAGATCTCATGACAGATTAAAAACCCCGGTATTTTGCAGAAATTGGTATTTCCTATTTGCTATTTACTTTTATTAGACTTTTAGCTGTTTTTAGCTTATTTTCAAGATGAACATTTAGTTTCATGTAAGGCGTTAAACATAATCTAAGATATTTATATTGTGAGACAATTTCTATTGATTCGCCATCAAAAAACTATTTCGTACCATTTTCACTGTTACTTAGCTTAGTTTATCTGTTGCGAATTATGGTAATCTTTGATTTTTCAAGATTCACTTTCAGGTACCAGTATTTCCGGAAATTATTAAGTTTTTTAATCATCAGCTGTAAACTCTGTGGGGACTATGCTAGCACAACAATATCGTCTGCATACAGCAGCACTTTAATTACTTGTTTGGCAATTCTTATTCCTGCAGGCAGATGCGCTGTTATATCATCTACAAATATAGCGGAAAGTGTTGGACTCAAAAAGCAGCCCTGCTTGACTCGAGATTTAGTTTCAAACCATTCGGACCCATTTTTACCATCCCATACTCTTTGACGTGTATTTGTGTACATGCTTTTGAGGACTTTTGAGGACATTTTAGTTGACATACCTTTTTGTGACAATTTATAAAAAAGTGCATTGCGGTCTATCGTTGGATTGAAGATGCTACAAGATAAATATAAAAAGTCACCGACTTATCAAACGACCTAGACGACTGTATGGCGCAATTGATTAAGTGCCTGCCCTTGGTTAGTGGTTCAATCCCAGCGAAAGCAATGTTAATGCACTTTTATCTGATTTTCAATAAAACAAGGACTTGCATTACACCTCACCTGTATACTTCTGAAAGAAAAACTTCAAAACCCCAATTCTGGAAAAAAAGACCTGTGGTATGGCGGCAATATACCATTCGGTAAGGCCATACATTTCTACACAGACGGATCCAAAACGGAAGACGGACTAGGTAGTGGAATTTTCTCGGATAATCTTAATCCCAATAAATCAATCCATCTACCTAATCGCTGCAGCGTTTTCCAAGTGGAAATAATTGCGATCAGAGAAAGCCCTGTTCTGGCTGAGGTGGAAAGTGATATCTGCCCATAATATTTAAATCTTTATGGATAGCCAGGCAGCAACAAAAACCCTAACATTGTTCTCTATAAACTCAAAAATAGTTATAAGCTGAGATACTACAACATTTTCGAATTCGTTTATGTCCGGGTCCCGGGCCGTAAAGACAATATGGAAAACTTCGAAGCTGACAAACTCGCAAAAAATCGCCACAACACTGTCAGATGACGGATCCTTCTGTAACTTAGGTACTTCTCTAGCTTCCTTTAAGTTACAATTCGCTAACCAGCAAACTGAAAGTCAATGCCAGATGGAATACAGGCAATACGTGCCATACTACCAAACAAATCTGGCCCAGTCTTGACCCCAAAAGATCTGTTGGTCTGATATCCTTAAAAGAAGCTAAAGTTAGCACAGTAGTGAAATACGACTGGATGGCGCAGTTGGTAGAGTGCATGCCCCTGGTTAGCAGGGTCCCCAGTTCGAGTCCTAGTGAAAGAAAAGTTCATACGCTTCTATCTGGTTTTCAAATCTGGTCCAGTCACCATTTGCCGTTGGGATCAAATTAAGGGCACTATCAGTGGTCAATCGGTGGTAGTCGACTGGCTGTGGGTATCACAATGGACCATCATGGTCTAACTGTGCTAGTGAATGCACTAGCAGCCCACCTACCTAACCTAACCTAACCAAGCACAGCAGTGGGAATAATGACCGAAGACTGCCTTTTTGGGATTACACGCGAAAAGACTAAGACTATTTTCTGACGATTTCTGCAGAAGGCGCCGAGACGAGGAAGAAGAGGAAAGTGTACAACACCTTCTCTGCAAATGACCTGCACTTGCCTCAGCTAGGAAATCCATTCTAGGCTCCTACTTCTTCGATAATCTAAGCGATCTGAGAGAGATATCAATCAAATCGCTGTTAGACTTCATGGACAGATCTAGACTGTGTAATAACCACGCCGGCTCTACCCTTCTCTTTTTAACAAACCCACGTGGCAGTAGCCACTTACTACCTACAGTGGTTGTCATTAATATTCGATTTCCTACTCGAGTGTGTGAAAAATTGCAGCTGAAGTTAAAACCAAATGGTTTTTAACCCAGTCTTTTACAGCTCGGTATGTTCTTTAATTTTCTTCGAGATTAGCAATGTTTTGGGGTTGAGGTCAGGTAATTGAGCAGGTGTTGCTATAACTCTTGGACAGTTGTTGGATTTATGTTTAGGATCATTATCCTGATCAAATTTGAAAGACCTGGAAATGCCCAATTTTCAGCGCTTTCTTTCAAATTTTCTCTCAGAATCCTCAAACAATGCTCCTTATTCATGATCCCATCTCATTGTTCATTGTTTATTTATTGTGGCAGTAATTTTACAATGGTTTTACATTTCATTTATGCTTTTAGGGATTCGGCTTATTTGCCTTACTACTAAAATATTAATAAAATTTCTTAAATAATATATCACATATGGAATTTGAAGGAAAAGCCACCAAAAACCTTCATAAAAAAACTCAGTGTCACTAGAGGGAGGAGAAAGGTGAGTTTATAACTTGATTTCAAAAGTTAAAAACAAGTACCACATATGTCAAGGAGGAATAATAAATAAATAAATAAATAACATAAATAAATTATAAGTAAATGAATAAATAAATAACATAAATGAATTATAAGTAAATATATAGATAAATAAATAAATAAGTAAGTGTGAGTAAATAAATAAATAATAAAACTATGAATTAATAAATAGACGAACAATCAATAAATAAATAAGCAAATATATATGTAATTAAATAAATAAATAAATAAATGAAAATATATAGTTGGATAAATAAGTTAAAAAAAAATGTATATTGCACTATTACGAAACAAGATTTGAAATCAAGTTATTTTCAGATGCTAAGCATGAGATATTATATTTATGGTTTAGTTTTTCAATTCTATATATAATCATTTCTACGTTGGATATTTCATGAAGTACCTCAGTAGAGAAGAACCATGGTAAATTGAAAATCATTTTCAAAACTTTGTTTTGGGATATCTGAAGTCCGCGCAGATGACTCTTTGCACAATTGCCCCAAACTGGTGACCCATAGAAAATTATGGCTTGGAAAATAGCTTTAAAAATTAATAACTTGTTTTGAATATCCAAGTGGGAGTTTCTGCAAATAAATGGATAAAGAATCCTCGCCACGACATTCACTTTTTTGATAGTTTCTTGGACATGTCGATTGAAAGTTAAGCGTTTATCTAAATAGATGCCTAGATACTTTACACTGGACTTCCACTCAATCTGAACGCCTTTGAGTAGAAGGTTTTTGCTAGGAAGGAGACAAGCTTTTCTTTTGCGAGTAAAGAATATGGCTTGGGTCTTCGGCGCATTAAATTTAATTTTCCAGCTATTACAATATCCTTCGAAAATATTCAAGGCCGATTGCAAGTTATATATATAATACTGAAACCAGTTGAATCGGATGAGAAAATACACGTATCGTCGGCGAATTAGGCAATATCACAGTTAGAAAATCTTGGCAGATCACAGGTATATAAGATGAAAAGGACTGGAGCAAGGACAGATCCTTGTGGAACGCCTGCGTTAATTTGTACTTCTTCTGAAAAGTGCTTATTGATACAGACTTTAAAACTTCGAGCTGAAAGAAATGACTGTATGATCTTTATAAGATACATTGGTAGATTAATACTTAATAGCTTATGTAGCAGGCCATTATGCCAGACAGTATCAAACGCTTTCTCTAAGTCTAACACTACCATACCAGTGCTATTCCCTTCTGAAAGATTTTTCTTGATATGCTTTGTGATGCGATGTACTTGGTGAACAGTGCTATGAAAAGCTCTGAAACCGAATTGCTCAGGGGGTAAGATGGCATTTTCGTCAACGAAAGACATTATTCGGTTCTTAATAACTTTTTCGAGGCACTTGCTAATAGAGCCTAGCAGGCTAATGGGCCTATAGCTGCCAGGCAATTTAGGCGGCTTGCCGGGTTTTAGTATTGGTATTATTTTTGCAGCCTTCCAGTTTTTTGGGAAGTAACCCAGTTTTAGGCAGCTGTTAAAGATATCAATTAGGTGCATCAAGGCGGAGTTGGGTAAATTTTTAAGGCAGGTATTTTTTATTCCATCGAAACCAGGAGATTTTTTCGTTTTTAGATTCCGAATAGTATTTTTTATTTCTGATGCTGTTATTAACGTTATAGTACCTGGCAGCGCGTGTGAATTAATATAGTTAGTTGATTGTTCAACAGAGACTTTTATATGAGGGGGTGGTATAATATTACTAGAAATCTGAAAGTTGCTTGAAAAGCTGTTAGCTAGAGCTTTAGCTTTTTCACTGCATGCTAGCATAACAGAACCCCCAACTTCAAGTGGAGGAATATGGTTGTGTTTTTTCTTTATAACTTTTGTTATATTCCAGAACGGTTTGCTACCCTTATCTAAACATTGTAGCCTTTCGTTCCATGAATGGTTTCTAAAATTCGCAATTGCAAATTTAACTAGGGCATTCATTTTTTTGTATTCTCCTAGGTAAAATTCGTTTCTCGTACGGCTCCATCTGGATCTGCACGTATTTCTTAGCGTTATCATCTGCCGTATGTATAGTGGAAGAACGTTTTTTAAATGGCGGGTTATGGTTTTCTTAGGCACCGAACTCTCAATACTTTCCAATATAGCATTGGTAAATGTATTAACATTTTGGTCAATATGGGATTCACTTGTACCTTGAACTAGCCCATTTGCCAATTTTGTTTTCATCTGTCTCTTAAAAATGGTCCAGTTGGCTTTTTTAAAGTCAAATATTTGATTTCTTTTATGCACAGGAGAAGATAAAAGTGTACATTTAACAGGCAAACGATCAGAACTTAGTTCGTTAAGGATTACAGGTGAACTGAAAAGGTCAGGAATGTTTGTTAGAAATATATCTTATGTCGACGGATTCCAATTACTGTTTGATGGAACATACGAAGGACTAGGTGGATAAAGAATATCAAATGAATGCCTTGAGTTTAAGTCAGCAAGAATGTTAACCCAAGTGTTAGCCCTCAGACAGCCCCAATGCCTATGCCTGCAGTTAAAATCACCGCCTATTAGATACAAATCGTTAGTATTAACGAGTCTTATCAGATCATTATGTAGATCAATGCGCTTTTGTGCTGTGGGTCTTCCGCCTACGGAAGACTACGATGGCACCACCTCTCTCTTCCCTATCCAGACGATAAGCTTTATATCCGGAGATTGAGAGACGATCGGCTGAATTCAGACATGTTTCTGATAGAAGTGCTAAATCTATATTAAATGCATTAAGGAAAGCAGTAAATTCTACTTGTTTACCTCGAATGCTTCTAGCATTCCAACAAATTATGTTCATATTACTTATATTCATTTTTTAGAACTATGCAAATACTTAATTGCCAATTGAGTGATTGTGTTAAATTGTTCCGCCTTTGTAGTACAATTGCTGACCAAGGTGATCATCTCTGCTGTAAGCCTGTTGATCTCTTCTAATGAAAAAAGCTCTTCGCCGGTCTTTGCATTATTGTTGTTGGTAGTTGTTGACCATGCGTTCGATGTCGTGCGTGTGTTAGTAGGTGCGGGTGCAACGCCAGCTGTTGATTTGTGATGTGATGGAAGAGAGGGGAAATCCATGACGTTTGGTACGAATGTTGGTTGTACGTTTTTAACACGATGGATTTTGTTTTTGGCCGCAAGCTTTTCCCTCATTTCTAGAAAGCTTTGACGACTAACACAATTAAGATCAGTAGATTTATGTGTTCCACTGCAGTTGGCACATTTAATATTTTTGGAGTTACACTCATTAGTTTTGTGACACTCGGAGCAGACAGCGCAATGAGTCTTGATGTTGCAATTTTTTTCCCCGTGCCCGTACATCTAGCCATTATAGCACTGCGTAATTCTGTTTTGTTTTCTTCTTGAAAAGTCCCATTTGACTTGGGTTTTAAAAACAGATCTTAAGTTTTTTTTGAGTTCAGCTAGACGTACGGATCCGACTTCAAGGAACACCAAGTAAAACACATCAGTGAAATGTTCATATTGCTTTTTGATGAGCTTTACATTTTGACATTTCAATCCAAGTGATATCAGTTCATTTTTAAGTTCATCTGTTGACATTTCCTCCAGTCCATACAACACAACTTTAAATGACCTTGCCGTAGGAAGGTCATGAGTGAAGAACTGCAACTTCTTCGATTTTAAAATCGCGCATAATTTCTGATGCGAATCAACACTTTCACAGTTAATTTTTATTCCGATGCTCATTTTCTTCAGACAATAGTTCTCGATTTTAATTTCACGAAGTAGAGCATGAATTTCACCAGCACTTTTCTGTAAAACACACACCGATGGAATTTTATCTTCTTTTTTTTTGTCTGTGGCTCGACTTAGCACTTCATCGCATTCGATGTCTGAGATATCCGTGTCCGGGTGGGTTTGTAAAGGGAGGAAACAATTGCCTCTAGGATTTTTATCTCTAGAGCCCATTTTACGAACTTTAGTGTTGGAAGACATATAGTCTTCAACATTAGGTGACCGGTCGCGTTTGGGAATTTTGATTTGGGCGTTATGGACGATCGCTTAAGGGAGAAAGTCTTCCTCGGTCAAAGCTCCGAACAGAACTGCGATCATCCCATCTATAAAGACCAAATTGCCCACGTCTTTAGCCGATATGCACACCCACACTATATCATAACCTCCCCCATGCTTCACCGTTGCCTTCAAATGAATGCTTTTTAGCTCTTCAGTCTTCTTGCGCCACACCATAACCCTTCCATCAAACCCGAAAAGGTTGAACTTCCTCTCATCTGCGAAAATTACATCTTCCCACCATACTGGATCTTTTTCTTTGTAATCTTTAGCAAATTTTTGGCGAATATTTCTGTTGCGCAAGTTGATAAGGAGCTATTTTCTAGCTACTCGACCTTCTGATTTGATAGTTCTGCGAACCGTAGGCTCAGAAACACGCTTTCCGCATTCAATCAACAGTTGATTTACTATCTTAGGTGCACTAAGACGGCTGTTATGTTTGACTTTCCTTATTATTATGCCTTCTTCGCGGTAGTTAAATGAGGATTGAAGCGGATCGAGTTTTTAAAAATGAATGAACTTTATTGAATCGTGTCTTAAGACTAAAATCTTAATTCTACTTTTCCAGCCTCGATACTCATTGTGTTCTTAACTGAATTGTAATTTTTTCGGCGACAGTAGCATGATCGCCTGGGCTGTCTTTTTCCTGGTATTGATCATAGCTGCTGACTTATCTCTATTGGGGAATGAGTGTATGGTATATATTACTTCTGAGTAGTTTCCTGGGACGGATGAACGTTTGGTGTTTATTACTGCTGACTCGTCTCCTTGGACGAATGAGTGTATGTGGTTTCCTCTGTTGTCTGACATAACCCGCTGTGTTAATTTCTTGGGCTGCCCTTTTTGCTTTTTGAATTCGATACGGCCTTCGTTCCTGAAGTGTCTTATGATGTCACCGACTGTAGTAGGCTTCATTTTCAAATTTTCCGCAATTTCATTGCAAGTTTCATCTAATTAATGGTGGCTTAACATCAACTCCCGTTTTTCCAGCGAAGTGGTGTTTCCTTTGCGGCCCGTCTTATTTCTTTTTGAACTTGTAGACGATTTTAAACGGGCTATTACCAAATAATGTTGCAGGAATGATAATTTCAAACAGACATGCAAGTCTGAGCATAATAATAATAATATGGGTGGCGCGACAGTCCGAGGTGGACCTGGGCCTAGCTTCTCAGCAGCCACTTGTGTTGTGCGTGCTATTGTTCTTTCACGAGTGGAAGGGACCTTCAGTTTAATGCCGACTCCGAACGGCGAATTTGAGAAGCTTTTTCTAGACAGGAGTACTCTTTGAGCATTGTCAGTGACTCGAAAGAGGTGGAGCCGTGAATTATGATAGGTGGTAAATTCGGGTATCGAACCTGGCACCCTCTGCGTAGGAGTCGACGCACTTACCCACTACGCCACGGCGACCCACAAGTCTGAGCATAGGTTTCTTAGATTTAATCCGTAAAGAGAGGCGGAAGTTAAAAAACCGAATATTAATGAAAGTACGTTTTTCAAAGTTTTTAGTGTAAATTCAATATCTTGCGGTAATGACTTTATTAAAAAAACGCGAATCTCGAAGAAAATTAAGGAACTTACCGAGAACTTAAAGACTGGGTTAAAAACTATTTGGTTTTAACCTGTAACCTGTAAGAAACCGAATATTAATGACACCCACTGTACCCATATATCTTTTCTTAATTTTTTTTTTAATGTCAACTTAATAGAAAATGCTATCTTTCTATCTATCTTTTATTATTGTTATTCATGTTTTTTACAAGGCCGTTTCCTTCACTTCTATTTCTTCTGAACTAAAGATTGGAGGTACTTCATTAGCTCATGTATCCATAGTGTAACTTGAAAAAGTACTTGTTTCGTCATTGTAATGACCCGTGATCTATCCAAGAACAATTATTTATTTTTACTTTATTTCCCCACACTTATTGACACTTATTGCTCGGTGACTCCTAGACGGACTGCCAGCAAGTGTGGGCATGTCAAGTGCATGTGACAAGTGTCTGCATAAGATGTGTGTGTGTGTGTGAAGTATGTTCCTGATCAGTATGGGTACCTGCAGCTGGCTGGTCATCATCGCGAGTTACAGATCTCCACAGTCATAATATTAATTTCTTAAAGATAATAAACTCATTAACTTTGAAATATGAACCAACACCAACTGTGAGCCGTAACCATACAAAAATAATTAGAATTATTTTCTTAAATTAAGCTCCTTAACACGTCTCTCGACGTCCTCTCCCAACATGCATTCTTGCATTCATTAAATCAACTCCTCTGCTGGCACCTTGATCCAAGCGTGCTCCAGATAATTAAATCACCCCGGCCCTGCCAAACTGGAATCCAATTAACTTCAATCACTGCACGATATCGACTCCCTCATAATGCTTAATTCAAATTTCAATCTTTCAACTGCAATCTCTATCGATGCAATCTTCGAGGAATCACAGCACACATTGTTCCATTGTTCCCCAACATCATCCACAGTGATGAAGACAAACGAGAGCTCCCACTGCCACTCTCTATTGAATTCCTCCGAGCCGATACGTCTAATGGGCACACAGGAGCTGTCCATCTGATCACTTTGCATGTCCTGCAGTGTTCGAACGCAATCGTCTGTCGAACCCGCACGAACTTATGCAAATGCAGTTGCCGGCAGCCGAGTCGAGGACAAGGGACTGCAGTGTCCAGTTGTGAAACGGCATTTGCATTTTTCCAATTTTGCTCCTTCTCCCAGTGACACCATCAACTGCAGGACGATCTAGCCGGTCGTCCATGCGAGAAAATTGTTTCAATCACACAATTATTGCCCATGTGATGCGTATACTGGCGGCGGGATGCTTCGCTTTGTTCTTTAAGATTTTCCCCATAAATTTGCAGATTCCTTAAAGTCCTTGCGTGTGCTCTGTTTACCTTCGCAGGAACTGCAAAAAGTATCCATTTGAAGTTTTTTTTCTGATGAAATTGGAGACCAGTGGGAGGGACTAGAGGGAGGGACTCGAACCTCCCAAAGTTGATTACTGGGTTCTGCTTTTGCTCATTCTGAGGTAATTGACAAACTTTCCCTCCCATAAGGAAGGGAGAGAGAAGATTGTTGCCTCCGGTATGAGGAGTGAATTGGGAGAAATTGAACATCAACATTTTTTCCAACCACAACTAAGTCAGGGCCTTCGGGTAAATCATGCATGAAACAATTTATGTGTATTCAGCTGGTTCTGAATTCGTCTGCCGTCATCCGAGATGAGTCCTGTTTTAGAATACCTTTCCTCCAACTCTCTTTTGCCGACGCCTACGATGTCCCGCAGGGATTGGCCTCGTCTTCCTTATCCAAGACATCCGAGTTTCTTGTTGAATTAAAAGTAGCTTGTCAATGATTTAAAATTCAGGAACAACGTTCCCTTTGGACAGAATTGAAAGCCATTTTGTATCAAAAGCAGGGATGTTGCGAATATTGGCAGATATATGTCTTGGACAACTACTTATGCCCTCGGTACAAGCAAAAGTTGTGTGAAGAGAAATAAGTATAGAAAACGTCTGGAACAAGCAGAAACTGATGTTTTCTTCGAATGAAGATGAATGTGAAAAAACACTAGACAATTGTAGCACTGGAATTTTATTGAGGAAGAAATTCTGTCTTATCTCAATGAAAAGAGGGCGAGAGATCCGATGGAGGGATCATAAAGATGAAGTGAAAAATTTGCGCGTAGATTTCTATAGCCACCAGATCGGGCTAGATTTACGAACCTCTGTGAATCAGATTCAATCATTTTCATCTTCAATTACTAAATAATAGATCATCATCACCTTCTTCTGGATCCGCATGATCCAGAGTTCGCTGGGGTGAACCTCGCACGAGAGATCTCCGGGCAACTCGATCCTCCGCCATACACTCTAACACATCAGAGGCTATGCCCAATCGTAACCAGGCGAGCTTATAGACTTGGTCCAACTATCTCATCCTGGGTTTACCAAGTGGTCGCGCAACTGATGGAATCGCATTCAAGGCTCTCCTCGGAAGTCGTGATGGTGGAGACATACGTGCTACGTGACCAAACCAACGAAGCATAGCTCTTTCCGTTCGAAGAAGCAGCTGCTCAACGCTGGGTTCCTCGCGCACTGTCGTGTTTCTCACCCTATCCCGGCGAGTAATTCCCACAAGAGCACGAAGAAATCTCAGCAGCCTGTCTTCGGGATTTTATTCTTTCAGTCATTACCCAAATTTTATGACCCTAGGTGAGAGTTGGAACAAATACTGAGTTCAAAATTGCTAACTGGGCTTTCACACTAAGCTCGGCCTTCCTGATTACAGATCTCCCAAGCTGTGTCGAAACTTATCCCGCTTGACCAATCCTACAGAAAAGTTCACTATTACTCCTCCATCACTCGTGAAGAAGACCCAGGGATAATTAAACTTCTCCACATGCTTCAATGGGTCCCCCAATTACATAGAGTGCTCTGGAACAGGCATTCTGGAAATTACCTAAAGTCTGATTTTTCCACGTTAACCTTCAATCCCAGAATCACCACAAACCTATCGAATACGCGCTGGAGTTTCGTCTGGGAAGCTGTGAGGATAACTAACTCAACTCATCCGCGAAAAGGATATGACTTACCTTAAACTCTCCCATTGTGAAACATTCCTTGGCTCGGCTGCGCTGCAACATCCAATCCATATAAACAATGAAAAGAAGAGGTGACAAGACGCACCCTTGACGAAGTCCAACGCCCACGGTGAAAGGTGTTGATTTAGCACCGTTAACCCGAATAATTGATTACTATTAAAAATTCACATATTCTTCTCAGATTTTGTACAGCCTTAAAAATTTAGATTCGCGTCCGTATCCGCGGATGTGAGCCGTCAATTATCCACATCTGCATCTGCAACATAGCCGATCAAAATGTATCGAAGCCTGTTGCACTTGGTCCTTTCTTCAAGCTCCACGGCTGGTGGTGCGAGAGTTCTTATTCCGCTGACTACAAAGTTAGGGCAATCATTCCATAGGAGCCTTGATTTCAAGACGGAAAGGCGTTGAGGACAGACATCCGATCTAGATGACCTCAAGATAACAACATCTCTTCCAAAGTCAATTAAACCTGTTGATGCGGACACTCTATCCCGTAAGAAGCTCGTGATGATCTGGCACGAAGGCTCTAGATTGCTCCAAATTTGGAGGAAAGAGTCATTATCTAATTTTGGTACCCCTGCCAGACTGGTCAGGTTGTTGGTGAAGAGTTTTCGGTGTTCCGTCTTGGTCGGTAGCGTACTCACCGAAATCTTGTCAAATGTCTCAAGAGACAAAGCGACCCCGCTGGCAAGTGGATTTTTTTTCATAATTCTCGAGATAACAATGCAAAACTCAAAGGTGAACACAACAGTTACTGTTAGCAATACAAAAAAACTGATGACATGGAGGAGATTTGTCGAAGGCAGCGTACTGTCCATGATGCCTATGCTGGCAATGAGAGAGACGCTCTTGGATCTGTTCGAGTTGGAGATAAAAAGTATGTGCTGTCTTAAAAAAAAAGAATGCTGTGCATCGATGATTTCGGAAAAAACGTCATGATGGACGTCTAAGTCCTCGAGCTAGTCAGGCACTTCGTTTACCTCGGATCTGTCGCATAGCCATACGAAATAGTTGAAATACAAACACAGCGACGAGTCAATAGTGAGTAGAGATAAAAGTTCATAGTCGCTGTTTGCGTTGATGTCATGTGCAGGAGATTTTACAGTGGAAGGGGTCTAATCACAGATCATCTACAGATCTATCGCCAAAGGCGATCAGGGCATGTATCGTAGATCGCAACTTCTCCCCGAGCTAAGAAGTCTTTCATTCTGCACCAGAGCGTGCCCACATCTAAGCTCGAGTTGAACGTCCTCAGCCGACTTGGTGTGTCTAACTAGAGGCAATTAGACTGGATGGCGCAGTTGGTTGAGTGCCGGACCCTAATAAGCGGGGTGCCCGGTTCGAATCTCAGTGAAAACAAAGTTAATACGCTTTTATCTGGTTTTCAATTCTGGCCAGTCACCATTGGCGGTTGAGATCAAATTAAGGGCACTATCAGTGGAGTGGTGAATCGGTGGTAGATGTCTGACTGTGGGTATCACAATGGACCAACATGGTCTAAGTGTGCTGGTAAATTCACTAGCAGCCCCTCTACCTAACCTAACCTAACTGGAGGCAGCTAGAGATCAAGTCTGTTGAAGCAGCTTGTGGTCCAGTGTGAGGTCCATATCCACTTTGGTCCGAAAAGGTCTCTACATGGGAAAGAAAAACATGTCATTCAATTTTAGTACTTTTAATACTCAAATACTCAAATTCACGGCTCCACCTCTTTCGAGTCACTGACAATGCTCAAAGAGTATTCCTGTCTAGAAAAAGCTTCTCAAATTCCCCGTTCGGAGTCGGCATTAAACTTTAGGTCCCCTTCCACGCGTGAGAGAACAATGGCACGCACAACATAAGTGGTTGCTGAGAAGCTAGGCCCAGGTCCACCTCGGACTGTCGCGCCACCCATATTATTATTATTATACATCTGCACGGTGAGGATATACCGTCGCTGAAGAATTAGCAAAATGTTCTAAAATATTATTCATACGTTCGTAGTTCCACTAAAAATTGGAATTCGTTGGCAATGAGATAAGGATACATTAAATAGTCCTTGGTTTCTGAACATTGTCAGAAAATGAATTCCTTACAATATTTAGTGCATCAGTTCTTGAGATATTGTTGTATATCCGGGTTCCTAAAGTCATACTTGTTTTCGTCGTTATTTTTGTGTCATCGTTGTCCTCATTGCTTTCTTGTCCAGGGAACAACATTAGTTTCGTCGTATTGCTACAAGGCGGACCAATGAAGTATTATCCATTTTAAGTAATCCATTTAAAAAAAATAATAATAATTATGCATTTTAAACCTTTGTACTAAATTGTACTAAACTTTTAGTACAAGCTTTGCGTTCGATGTCAATGTTTCTGATTGTTACTGGTTTTGGGCATGTATGTAATATTAGTTGGTCTTATTTGGCCCACACCGCACATGTTCTAATTTTGTACTAAAACTTGCTGTAATGTTTATGAACAAACAAAAATCATCGTGAGAGCAATTTTAAGAGATAAATAGAGTTCTAGCAATTAATTACATCCTTATGGGGCACGGGGGTCATTTAAAGAGCATGAGAATCGCAGTCAAACAGGGTCGTCTTACAATAGTATTACGATTGATATGAGAAAAGTTCTTGGTTTCGACTATCCATACATCCCAACAGTCGCGTGTACTTGTCACTATTTGTTAAAGTCGACTAATTTAAGAACCCGTGCAACCAAACCAAATGCCGTCCTTTATTTGATTGCGACGTGATTTTTAAGAAATAAATGAATTTTCAAGCAGAGCATTAGCATAATTTCACATTTTTTTTCCGGTGAATTTCCCACTGACTGCGCGTTGGTGGAATGAAATCATGTGAGTTGGGTGTGAATCCAATTTGTCGAATTCAATCTGTCACACCCACAATCAGGTTACCAGAAATGCCGCGGAATATTTCTCAATTCAATTACAGGCGCCGTCCTTTCAAACGTGACAGTATTCATTCTTGCTGTCCAAACTGGACCACTAGCCGTCCAACACTGTATGCTAAACGCGATCCACACTAGAATACATTCACTCCAACCAACCTCTCACAGCAGGATTACGAAGAAGCACACACACACAAGAGAGGGGGAGAAGGGGTATCCACTTAAGCAACGACCTTAAAACTTTCTAATTGCCATGAATTATTCCGACCGCACTGCTGGTGGTCTGGGCTGAAATGCAAATGGAACATAGCCCTCATAAATTAACATTACAACCCACTGGGGGAGCTCAAAATGTGTGCATTTGCATGTCTTGCAGAAAGACGTGGGGAATTGCGAAATGAGTCGAACGATGTGTCGACGATCCGACGTGAGGTTCCTGGAGGAACATTACACTTATAATTCAGTCGATTACGGTGGAGAGCTGTGCGGGGAATGACTGTGCGGGTATTAAGATGCCTCATTTGGGGCGGAAAAGTCAAGGTTCAGTGCTGCCACAAATCATTGTTGAATTACCGGGTGATGTTGGTGCTGTAAATGAATGCTCGATTAGTTGATGTGTTATGTGTGCAAGGCGGCCCATTTTTAAGGGTAATCGAATCGGGAGGAGGAGGCTCGTTAATTTAACATAAGCCTCTTCTTTTTGATGATCAAGTGTTTAGGTAATTTACACGCTTTGAACGCTTTGAAAATGGCTGTCGCTAGGGAACGTGTGGAAAAAGATCCAAAATCGAGGGGGGTGAACATGTGGGCTTGAAATACAGACAAATTATGGGGTTGTTTGCATTTCGAATTGCACTGATACACCCTTCTAAATATCAGCTTGTAGGAAAAGACACTTTTTTTAATTAAAAAATAAAAATACATAAAAATCACAAGTGAAAGTGAGATGGAGCCTGGTGGGCGACCCGAGGGTACGGGTAAAGCACCGGTGGATGGCGAATCAAGCCACCACGCCGTCACATCAGGCCACCAAGCCACCGGCATATCCCACCACCCGGTGGCGACAGGGAAGAGGAGGAGGAGGCTACAACCGCAGCCGAACATCGTCAAGCGGGCAGCGGTGAAAGTCACACCGCCGCCACCAGATACTAGGCGACTAGGGCAGCGGCTAACAACTCCGCAGCCAGAACAACAACAACAACAGCAGCTGAACTGGTAGCCTGCACGTCGGCAGCTACTACCAGCGCAACAACAAACACAACTCCAGCCGAATCATACGACACAATTATGTATGAGTCGGCTGGAGGAGAAGGACGGTACCTGGGCGCTGGCAACAGGTACCGCGACCTCTCGTCATCCGAGGCGGATGACGAGGAGGAGGATGTGAGGGAGCTCTCTGACGTAGAGCAGAGGCAGATATTGCTGGAGGAGCAATCGAGGGAGCTAGCCGCGATCGCGAAGATAATGCGCGAGAAGTTAACGGCAAGAAAAGCAGCTCAAGTGACTGTACTGCAACAACAACAAGCAGTGCAGACGCAAAAACAGCAGCAAAAGCAACAGCAAAAGCAACAACAACAACAACATCAGCAAAAGGCACAACAGCAGAAGCCGCAACAGCAGGCACTGCAAAATCAAAAGCCACAGCAGCAGAAGAGACAGCAGCAGCAGAACCAACAACAGCAGAGACAACAGCAGCAGAACCAGAAGCAGAGGAGGGAGAGATGCCCCCCGATCAACGTCTTCGGGGCCGAGACAAAAGATCTGGAAAATCTAGGTAAGTGTGCCGTTAAGGGAATGAACGGTTTAGAAACCCCATTCACCATAAAATATAGAATGCCCCTAAGGCACACTGTGTACTGCAATTACATGGCAGTGCACAAGGCAGTTAGGCAGGGTCTGGCGGAGGCGGGGATGGAGTTCTACTCCTACACACCAAAAGGAGAAAAACTCCAAACTCTTCTCCTCAAGAGCATGGATCCCAATACGGATCCGGAGGAGATCCTCGGTGTACTGCGCCAGGCGCAGAGCGATGATGTCCAGATCGTGGGCGTTAAGCCATTTGTCACTGCGGTGGCACGCAGGGAGAACAGGCGCCTCCCGATGTTTCTAGTTCAGGCGACTCCCGAAAGCAACATGGAAATCCTCAAGAGAATTAAACTCTTGGGGACCATTGCTATCCAATGGGAGACATTAAGGAAATCGAAGCACACGATGCAGTGTGCTCGATGCCAGAGGTTTGGGCATGCCGCAGCGAACTGCCAAATGGAGTCGCGCTGCGTGAAATGCGCAGGAACCCACAATAGAGGGGAATGTCCTTTAGGAACCGACAAGGTCGAGGATAGGAGCATCCTTAAATGCGTTATCTGCGGGACCAATGGGCACCCTGCCAATTATCGGGGCTGTCCGAAAGTCCAGCTTTTAAAGAAAAAGTTCGAGGAAAAAAGGAACTTAAAAACGGTAGGAGCAAGGTCAATGCCTCGCCCTCCAGCTACCGCTGTTACGCCGGGAGTCTCCTATGCCCAAATGACATCAGGCAGACCACCGACACAACAGACAATGCCGACGGCGGCCCCGGTCCTAGTGACCAGGCAACCTGAGGCCACCACGGATATGAGCTCCATCTTGCTGGCCATACAAGCACAGATGGCCCAAATCCAAAAGAGCCTCACTGAACAAGCTGAGCGTACAGCCCGGCTAGAACAACGGTTCCTTCAACAAGCAACCCGAGTGGACTTTATCTGCTCGGAGCTGTTTGGCGAACAAACGAGATCCTGGCGGTGAATGTAAATTCACTAAGAGGGACAAATAGAAAACTCACCTTCGGCTACCTGTTAAGAGACCACAATCCTGATGTGATAATGGTTAGCGAAACCAAGCTTAACCAAATGCACAAGCTCAGGTATAATAATTATATTATAATTCGGAGAGATCGCACCCATCATGGGGGCGGAGTCGCTCTACTAATTAAGAAAAATATTTCCCACAACATCATGTATAGCAATGAAGCGCGTAGATTTCGGTTGATAGAGACGTGCATAGCCCGCATATCGCTCTCGGGTCGTAAGCGTCTATATGTGATCGCTCTCTATGCACCGGATAATTCAAATCTCGATCACATCCTTATTCCAGAGCTCGAAACTCTTTTTGCAATACTACGACTGGGCTCGGAAGATAACTATTTTATCATAGCAGGAGATTTTAACTCTAGGCATAGAGAGTGGGGATGTGGTTGAACTAGGGGAATATGTCCAGAGAAACCCTTACAATTACAATAAGGTTCGATGGCCGCGTTTCTCCAGGGCTTTATCCACTGAACTCCGTTCGAGTCGGATTAATCCACCAACGAACAGAAACCTTACAAACGAAGAGGTTGACGGGTACCTCAGACGAATGGGCAACGCCATAATACGTACAATGGACAAGACAATTCCGAAGGTAGTGCACTCCGATGACTCTGATGTTTATCGGAATGCCACCATCGATGCACTTCATGTGCATAAAAGTAGACTGCTGTCAAGACTAAAGCTCTTGCACAGACGGTTTACAGATCCAAGAAGTCCGGAAGTCAGATTCTTGAAGTCAGAGATCAAAAGCCTCCAACAACTAATAAAAATCAATTACAATTTAGCTATAAGCTTGCACTGGGGCAATAAAATCCGGGCTGTACGATCCAGCAACCCGGGTATGTTCCCGCAAGTAAATAAAATATTCAGAAGGAAAGATCAAAATGACATTCAGATCGTTAGACTTCCCAGAACAACTGACAACGAACAACTACTAACCTCAATCAATGTTGATCCAGATAAGGCTGTGCTAGACAACGATTTTTTCGTGGTCGAAGATCCCCAGGAGAAGGTTAAAACAATTGGTGCTGTTTTCCAGAGAGTGTATATGGTAAACGAGGTTCGTATGCCGAACCACGACCTGGAGAACAGAGTCATGTTAAACCACTTCAATCTTCGTAACGAGATCAGTCAATGGCGTTCCGAGAATCACGGTTTTACGAGATTCAGTGACCAAAACATGGCAAACAATGCCGTCGCCAATGATGGAAACCAGATAGTGATTTCCCAAGAAGATCTCCAGGAGATCCTTAAATCTATGAAGAACAAGAAATCAGCTGGGATAGATGGTATCCCGAACATCGTGCTTAGTCATCTCCCTCCGGCGGCAGTCGAAATTTACACTACACTGTTCAACAACGCGCTCAGTAATGCATATTACCCTGAACGTTGGAAGACAGCTGTGGTGCAACCAATCCCTAAACGGGACAAAGATAAAAGCATCCCATCAAACCTCCGATCGATAAGTCTTCTTCCTTGCATCAGTAAAGTCTTCGAAAAGATTGTTATACGAGCCCTGAAAACGTGGGTCGAGGACAACAATATTATACCGGATAACCAGTTTGGATTTAGGGCGGGGCATGACACCACACATGCCGCGTCAAAGCTGGTATCCGACATTCAATGGAATAAAAATAAAAAACACTGTACGGGTGCCTGTCTGATCGACTTAGAGAAGGCGTTCGACACCGTTTGGTTAGAGGGCCTTTTCCTTAAGCTCGTCAGACTTGGTTTACATAAAACATTGCTATACATGATATATGATATGATAACAGGTAGAAAGTTCATCGTAAAAAGTGGCGGCGTTACTTCTACTACAGTTTTTAATATCAATAATGGTCTACAACAGGGGGCTGTTGGCTCCCCAATATTGTTTGCTATATTCACTGCAGATCTCCTAAGGTCTATGCCGCACCTAATCGCGTACGCCGATGACTTAGTGGCGTACAGATCAGGTCCTAAGGTAGAAGTTATTAATACCTTGTTGCAACGTGACTTTGACAACACTTTGACATATTGCGATGACTGGAAGCTGCTTATTAACTTCCAGAAGTGTGAAACTGTTCTTTTCCGCACCCCGCTGGCCATGGCCTCAAGGGATACGCGCGTAAACTGGAAGAAGTTCGGAATAGTTGACCCCCGGGGTCAGCCGTCAGCCGTGAAAACTGTAGTAAGATATCTTGGCATTTGGTTGGATCATTTTCTGTATTTCGACAAACATATAGAGAAAGCTCTGACCAATGCTAGAAAAGCCTTTGCTGTGGCAAGTAAGCTGTTTTACAGCAGCCAACTTGATACCAGGGTGAAGGTAATCTGCTATATGGCCCTCATAAGGCCAGTCATGGTGTATGGTTGTCCTCTGTGGTTCAACGTGAGTCCTTCCCAGATGGAAAAGATGAGGGTGTTCGAGAGACGGTGTCTTAGGACTTGTCTCCGGTTGTATCGAACACCCGAGTCTGAGTACAAGAAGTACTATCCTAACGAGGTCCTGTACAACAGGGCAAACGTGAAAAGGATAGACAATTTTATCATCAAATTAATAAGAAGTCACATTGCAAGAAGTATGACTTCTACTAACAGTCTGGTCTTCGGGGCTTACTATCCCAATTATATGTACCATGAGAGGGTGCGCCACAACGGCTTTGTTCCACCTGAAGCGTTCTTCTATTTGGATTCGATCGGCTTGATACAGGACACGGAAGGATGTCCTGTAATCTACCATGCGATGCGCCGAACAGTTGACAGGCGACTCCTCTACGAACCGGATGTCGTCCGCGAACACGAACACGATCTTCTCCGGTTCAGTAGAGCGATCCCTGCTCGAGATAGGAGAGAGAGTGATAAGGAGCGGCACTTCTTTTGGTGGTTACACCAGAATCAGTCTCCGTCTTCGCCGGCTCCTGCCTATATACAAATCATTTAGTTGGTATAACGGCCCACTTATCTAGTTATAAGGTAGCTTAGTAATAAAAAAAAAAAAAAAAAAAAAAAAAAATATATATATATATAATAAAAAAAAATAAATAAAATAAAATAAAATATATATATCTATATATGTATATATGAAAAAAAAAAAAAAAAGGTGCACAAGGGCTTGTGGATTATGTATGTTCCGCATATACATAACATACAAGCCCTTCTGTACACGTCCGTAATGTTACGGACATAGATTAAGTTAGATTAAGTTCTCTTAGGCTTTTTAATAGGTAATAGGGTTTAGGTTTAGATTTAGGTTAGGTAAAATAATAGTGTATAGAGCGCCAAGTTTTTCCTTAGTTTTCTTGGCCAGTAAGTATTAAACAATAAAGTATGTCCAGGACAAAAAAAAAACAATAAATAACTTAATAATTTAGACGCCGAAATGCAAATAGTCAGTTAGAATAGAATATTTTAGAGTACGCGCGAAGGGTCAGTAAGATAGAATTAATAACATGCATTGTTAGATATTAAGATAGATTTTTATGTCATTTTTGTCTAGTAGTAAGTTGTCCCGAAATGAAATAAAAATGAAATAAAAAAAAAAAAAAAAAATCAGCTTGTAGGAGTCTACGATTCAACCGGTCGAACGCAAGAGGGCGTTTAGTAGAATAAACTAAATTACATCATCTACATGGACCGATCGTAAGAGGGCGCTTTAGTTCCCTAGCATTTTTTGCACATTTTGCCGAATGGGCCTTTTCTTCTCGTTCAGGCCGTCGATGTGTTCACTTGTCACTTATCAGTCGTAAGACTAGAAAAATTAATTATTTGCATTTTTAATAAAAAATAAATATTGTCATATTGTGTAAAGCATTCTTTATTATTCGACGACATACATCCAAACCAAACAAAATGGTTGAGAGACAACCAACTGCCTCGGATACGGACGGGATTAATGTTGGCGACCCCAGCAAATGATACAAGGACAACGATTTTCGGTTCTGCACGTGGAATGTTAGGTCCCTTAACAGACCACGTGCAGCCGAAGAAGTCGCGGAGGCCCTGGACTCCTACAAAGCAGACATTACCGCAATCCAGGAAAAGCAGTGGAATAGGCCGGGCAAGAAGAAGATAAGAAACTGCGACATCTACTACGGTGATTGCAACAGAGAGAGGCGCTTATTTGGATGTGGATTTGTTGTTGGAGGCAGACTTAGGCAAAAAGTGTTAAGATTTGTCTGTAAAAGCGAATGCCTCATAACAATCCACATCAAGGCTAAATTCGGGAACATCAGTCTGATTTGCGCCCACACCCCGACAGAGGACAAAGATGACAACAGCAAGGATGACTTCTATGATCTTCTAGAAAGGACTTACGATCAGTGCCCCAGCTTCGACACCAAGATCGTTCTAGGAGATTTCAAATCAAAGCTGGGTAAGGAAGACATCTTTGCCAAAGTCATCGGAAACACAGCCTGCACGACACTACATCCGATAACGGACTCAGGCTGGTGGACTTTGTCACGGGACGTAATATCTCTGTAGCTAGCACGCGGTTCCCACACCTCAACATCCATAAAGGGACCTGGCGGTCCCCTGATCAATCAACCGTCAACATCAAGCATTCTTGATGTCCGAACGTTCCGAGGAGCCAACATCGACTCGGACCATTTCCTTGTTGTAGCCAAGTTAAGAACTCGTATATCAAGAGATCAACGGAGTCGAGAAAGGACACCACGGTTTGACGTCGGAAAGCTACAATCGCAACGGACTTCTAGGATCTTCATCAAAGATGCTGCCACTGATGTGCTGGGTTTTGCGGCACCACCTAGAAAAAACCCACGGTTTGACAACGAGTGTAGGCTGGCACATGCAGCGAAGCTGGAAGCCTACAAAGCAACGCTGCAACGAACGACTAGAGCTGTGCGTGAGCTCTACGAACATGTCTGCAGACTGCTAAACGGCGATGGTGATACCAATATGGACGATGATCGACGAGAATTCCGTCCCCCCGACTTAGACAAGGTCAAGATAGCAATATTAATACTGAAGTCTAACAAAGCTGCCGGTGCGGACGGACTGTCCGCTGAAATCTTTAAGGTAGCTGGAGATGATCTGATTGGGCGTATGCACCAGCTCATCTGTAAGATATGGTCGGAGGAAAGCATGCCCGATGAGTGGAATCTCAGTATCGTTTGCCCGATCCACAAGAAAGGAGAACTCTTTGACTGCGCCAACTATAAAGGGATAAGTCTCCTGAACATCGCTTACAAGATCTTCTCTGCCGTTTTGTGCACTCGCCTGTAGCCGT
Source organism: Eristalis intricaria (assembly GCA_964034865.1). NCBI lineage: Eukaryota > Metazoa > Arthropoda > Insecta > Diptera > Syrphidae > Eristalis > Eristalis intricaria. The sequence continues at coordinate 86,820,014 of OZ035875.1, read as the reverse complement.
TTATAAATAACCTGATAGGTTCATTACAGTGTTGCTTCAGGCCGGGGAAGTCCACCAACGACAAGATTTTCACACTACGGCAGATCCTGGAAAAAACCCAAGAAATGCAGATCGACACCCACCACCTATTCGTCGATTTCAAGGTCGCATATGACAGCGTGCATAGGGGCGAGCTATACAACGCCATGTCTAATTTTGACATTCCTGCCAAACTCGTCAGGTTGTGCAGGATGACGATGGAGAACTCTCGCTGCTCCATCAAGGTCAGTAACGAACTCACCGAGACCTTCAATGTCAAAACAAAATTTAGACAAAGCGACGCGCTGTCATCCTGGAGAAGATCTTGCAAGACTCACACGCCAACACTAGAGGCACGATCTTCCAGAAGTCCGTACAACTGCTAGCATACGCGGATGACATTGACGTGATTGGCAGAACACAGCGAGCCGTCAATGAGGCGTTTGCTGGCATTGAGGCGGAGGCGGCTAAAATGGGTCTAGCGGTGAATGAGGGAAAAACGAAGTATATGCTGTCATCAAGAAAGGACACACAACATCGACGTCTTGGACAGAGCGTCACAATGGGCAGCTATAACTTCGAAGTAGTCAAGGACTTCGTCTACCTCGGCTCCGGAGTAAACAGTACAAGCAACATCAGTACCCAGATCAAACGCAGAGTAACTCTAGCCAACCGCTGTTTCTATGGGCTCAAGAGGCAATTGAGTAGTAGAACCATCTCTCGAAGGACCAAGCTGACTTTATACCAGACCTGGATCATCCCAGTTCTGCTGTACGGCGCGGAGGCATGGACAATTTCAAAAGCGGATAAGAAGTCCTTGGTCTCTTCGAGAGAAAAGCTCTGCGTTGACGGTTTCTGGAGGAGAAGATTCGACCACGAACTGTATGGGCTGTACAGCGACATGAGTCTAGTCAGGCGTCTTCGGATCCAACGCCTAAGATGGCTAGGCCATGTAGAGCGTATGGACAACTCAGCTCCGGCCCGGAGAGTCTTCGACTCCGAACCCGTGGGACAACGCAACAGAGGACGCCCGCGTTTAAGGTGGCGCACCCAGGTGGAGAAGAACCTCAACCAACTTGGCGTGCGACACTGGAGACAGCTAGCCAGAGACCGTGCTAGCTGGAGAGGCTTTTTGGTTGAGGCCCAGGTCCACCTCGGACTATGGGACCCTATTTTCCTACTAAAACCATCCGGATTCAATTAGATACTTCGAATTACTTTTTTCAGTTCCACGCCCCACAAGTCATCCAGCTCCGTAAAGAAGTGGTTTCCCAGGAACTGTTTTCATTTCTTTGCTAGGGCTGGGCATTAGCAGAGCAGATATTGGATAGATCCTAGTTTCTCTCTCTTGTGGTATTTTAAGTCGCGATGCATGGGTCGCCTACCTATGGCACGACTAAAGCTGATCAGTGAAGTTGATCTCTTTTTGTTCAGAGTCTGCGACAGGGCCCTTGCTATTGCTCCAATTACAGACTGAGTTTCTTGCTTCACCCAGGTCTCCGTCTTCCATTTTGCTTCTTACAGAGTTCAGGGGCGTTAGCGCGTAATGGATTGCCCGGGATTCTCAAACCTCAGATACATTTTTCGCGAGACTGTCCGCTTTTTCACTTCCTTGAATGCCAATATGCCGTGGTACCCAGAATTGGATCACCGTGTTCACCAAGAGTATCTCTGACGCTTTGACCGTATGGTCACACAAGTTTCAATGTCAAGATGTCCGATGCTATGGCTTGCCACTGTCGGAGTGCGTTAAGCGCGAGTGCCACTTCGTGTAACGCAACCACTTTACCTTGGAAAACGTTGTAGTCTTAGTACAAAGCCATGGATTGTGGACCGCATGGTTGGTGGATCTAGAAACCCGCCTTTCAGAGCCGATGAGGCTGTTCCGTTGCTGCAGATGTGATCGAGGAGATCCGTTGTTACTTCGGTTTGTCGAAAATCAAAACCAAAGACTCGAAGGACAAACCTCATGCTCTACCAAAAGCCTGTCTCCTCAAACCAAAAGCTCGAAGCTGGACAAGCAAAGTATCAATGCTGATCTGTAGCCTTAGATCGTGCTAGTTGTAGATGCTGCTTGGCTAAAGCGCAGGTCCACCCTGGTCTGTAGCGCCAAATAAGGAAGAACAGGTCTGATTCTTCGAAAAAAAAACTCTACTGTATCATGCAGGGATTTCTATGGAGGACCCTTTGAAAAAATTTACATTCCCCTTATAATGGCAAGACTCACTGAGACATGCATGTGCTTAGTTAAATTTACTTATTAAGGGGTTACGCAACAGTCTAGCGTGAACTGCGAATTCAGTTTGCATCTACAGAAATTATACGCAGCTCATACACCGTCTGCTTGACAGGACATGGATTTTCCATCACATTGTACACCAACTAGAGACACTCCCACCACCGTAGTCAACGAGTGCGTAGGAAGCTGCTTCGCCAGAAAACGCACATCATCTCCAAAAACCTTCGGAATCACTCAAGGCACATCGTCCTTGCTCTTGAAACCCGCAGTCACGCCCATACAGCCTCCGCATGATGTCATGGTCGGATCTTGGCCATAACACCCATTCATGTCCCTTCTGATGATGCAACTTTTGTCGCACGAAAATCGATATTCCAGATTATGGCCATCTTGTTGTAAACTCATCTCAGGCCTCGTCTGTGGCATATTAACCAGAAATATGTTCATCAGCATGTACGTCTGGTGGGGCTACTGTCGGAGACGTCTCATGCATCAGTGGCCCGGAGGAGAAGTGCCGAAAAGTCAATTAAGCCGATGACGCAGACAATTGATGTAACATCTCCTGACATGAGACAGAATGCCTTTATGCTTCGAAAATGATGCGACATTTCGTGATCTGGTCATTTGAGACGACGGACAGGGGTGTGATTTCGTATTTGGCCAAGGATGGAGGTGAGATTGTGATTGAGCTCTGGAATGTCGTCTGTTACCTCTGCGAGAAGTCATTGTTTCTACGGTAGCTGAACCTTTTGTGCGGCTGCAGCCATTGTTGGCACGGTTGACTGGAGATTAATAGCCCCTTCGCAAACATGGACCCTGTCTGATGTCTGATGTGATCGGAGAATTTTGATTTTTTTGGTATTGACACAAGGGTGCGGCGGCATCAAATGCGGCGGAGGACATGCTCGGGGTTCCAACAAAAATTGATACAAGGGCCGTCTGCATTGTCAACCGCGACTGTTGACATAAATTACAAATTCCTTAAGACACCGTGGTCCCCAGATCGGCAAATCAACACCCTCTCGCAATTTTCCATAACACCACGACAAACATTCCTCCCAGACGTCCTTAATTAACATCTGTTCCCTGCAGACGTCAATCAGAGCAACCGAGAGCAGCCGTGGACCGCTTCATTGGCACTGCAAATGAATCCTCAGTCTATCATAAAACAAATATCTGACCCCGATCCGATTTCGTTGCGACTAAACTGGGATTTGATGAAAATGATTTCTTTTTGTTTGTTTTTGTCTTTTTTCGAGAACTAAATCCTCTTTTGAAAGTCTGTGCAAACATCCAACTGCGTCTGGGACTCGTTTGCCGTGAAATACACAATTTAATTGATTTTCATTGTTCTTCGCCGTAAGTCGGGATTGTTGTGTCGTTTTCGGCCATCTGGAAGGGAGTGTAATGGCCAACAAACTACCCATTGTCTGATGGGACTACAGTCCCCTCATACAGTGGAAAGGTTCTGAGGAATTCACTCAGGGCTGAACAAACGTGACGTGGACATGAGGCATTTCTTAAGCCGATTGCTTTTAAGTAATGGAATGAAAGAGAATGGCAATCAATGTGATGTGTTGATGCCACGACCGGATGGTCAGGGGGACTATATCACTCCTCTCTCGCACTACTTTACATTGTTAATTCCACCCGTCTGTGTTTTTCGCCGAAAGCGACCGAAGGTTGGTTGGTTCTTCACTGGAAAAGCAGAGTTCTCGGGAAAATTAATTTGAAGAGGAAAACACATCGTTCTTGTCACAATAATTGCCATGTGACTGCAATTCAACATTACAACATAATTCGTGTTGAATAACAGAGGAAAAGGATTTGGTTTTATTCGAAATTCGAAGTCTAACTGACATTTTAAATTAGGGCCAGCTGTTGTACATTTGACTTGTGAATGATGTTCGTGGAATATTTTATTTTTGCGAACTACTTAAAAATGTTTGCAAGCATCACGACTTTTAATGATTGTATTCGTTTTCAACTGGAAATATACTGTATTCTTAGAACGGTGTGAACACAATGGACTAGAGCTTGAGTTAGTTAGATAGTTATAATTGACTTTTATTTCAGTAAATATAATAATAATAATATGGGTGGCGCTACAGCTCGTAGAGGGCCAGGGCCTCAGCAACCACTCGTGTTGTGTGTGCTATTGTTCTCTCACGCGTGGATTTTCATATTACGATTTCAGTAAACATACATATTACAATAAGAAGATATTAACATGAGTCATAATCTATTTGGCCTATGGCCGTCTATCACGTCGACAAAATTTAAAGTTAAGATATTTATAATTTTAGAAGTCTCCGTATATTATACGCTTTCCATATTGAAGTGCTGCTACTGAGTAATTATATAGAACGTCCCGTCTCTGAACATTTGTTGGTAAATCAGGACGGTGGCATAAAGTTAAGTTAAAGTTCACTTCTCATTTTAAATATAGTACCTATTTTTCTACTGAATAGTGGTTGAGGAAACAGGATTTCTCGTTTAGGAAGTGATTAACTTAACTATAATAGTTCCTGTATAAAGCTCATTCCGCTTCTTCAACGTATTGGTCGTAGGTATTTCTACTAACCTTGTCTAAGATGTTGTTGAATTGTTCTTTTAAGAGATCGGGTTGTTCGTTCGTTTGAATAGTCAGAACTATTCCGCTTTCCGCAACCATCCTCTGCCATTCTTCGTACATATTTCCATTTGTTCTAATTATACTTTTGAATACTTTAGACTAAAGCTTGATGTATCTAAACGAAATATATTTACGGTACAGCATATTGCAAAGCCGATCCTATATGATTATTTTATCAACGATATTCTGCTTCTTCGTCTTGTTCAAATAAAGTACCTGGGACTCATATTTTGACAAGAAATTCATTTTTTTTTTCTAATTTATGATTACACAGTATGTAAGCCTTATTCATTGTTAGCATTTTTCAAGCGGAATAGTAAATATACACTCAGTGAAACTCAATTAAAGGAAACTTGTTTTTCTTTGTATTTTTACAACAAAGGTTATTACACTATAATATCAATCCGCAGCATAAAACACGCCTTAACCAAATGTCTAACCTTCTGAAAGCGAAAATTAATTCTTAAATTCTAAAATAGAAATAATAACCTAAATGCCCATTTAACAGGCTTGTCCGCAAAAGATACCAACTACTCACTATGGAAAGCAGACAACGGTTTAAGAAAACCCCAACCACATGCAGCCTCAATTCGGAAAAAAACCAACACAGCAACGTTTAAATCACGCGATGGGCAAACACCTCATTTATGGCGTCCCCGGCCTGGTATAACAAGGAGCTTCATACTCTTCGTGATCTAAGAAACAACCTGTGGAAAAAAATTCCTGATATCCAATTCTGCCTTCGATTACGCCTCTTATCATGACGTTTTTCTTCGCTTCTCGTCCCTCTGTGAATTCCCCTACAACTCCTATATCGAAAAAATACAGTCCTCTCTAATAACCAATCCCAGACTTTTCCATTTATTAACACAAAAAAAAAAGTCGGACGGGTTTACCTCCACTCTAAAATTGAATAACATTTCCTCTGACGTCCCTTTAACCATAGCTAATCTATTCGGCTCTTTCTTTTGTCAATCGTTTAATGGCCTAAACCATAGCCCAGACCCTGGATTTTTTAGCTATATGAACAACTGCAGCCAAACATCTATCTCTGAAATCGTTATCGATGAAGGCATGGAACGTCGCAAAATTAATCACCTAAAGGACGACTGCTCCTCAGGCCCTGATGGCATACCATCCATACTGCTTAAAAATGCACAAACTTGCTCTCAGAACCGCTCTCTATGCTCTTCCGCCTTTCGCTCCATCAATCAACGTTCCCATCAGCGTGGCAAGATGCCCTCATCCTCCCCATTCACAAAAAAGGCGAAAAGAGTAATATTTCGAACTACAGAGCAATAGCTAAATTATCTTCTATCCCCAAACTCTTTGAATATATAGTGTATGACTCACTGTACTTCTAGAGTAGACCTATATTTTCCCCACGACAGCATGGATTCCTTAAGGGCAGATCTACCCCAGCTAACCTTAGTGAATATGTCTCCACTACCCTTTCAACATTAGAGCAAGGTTACGTAGTTACCACAGACTTCAGCAAAGCCTTTGACAAAATCAGCCACCAAATAATATATTTTAAACTAAATGCCCTCGGTTTCCCGCCCCATATCATCGCATGGCTCAAATCGTACCTTGACAATCGCTCCTATAGAGTACTCTTCAGACATTCTACATCCGAACCCTTTATAGCCTCATCGGGCGTCTCCCAAAGCGGTCACCTCGGCCCTCTGATCTTTGTCTTAGCCATAAGCGATGTTGTCCATGTAATTAAAAACTGTATTCTGTCAATTTACGCAGATGGACATGAAAATAATGAAAACAATATCTAACTCCACCGACTCCTTCTCTGTGTGGTGTGACAGCAACTCCCTTGAACTCAACGTAAGGAAATGCCACCCCATCACTTTTTCTCGTAAACGTTCCTCCCCTCCTCAAAGAACTTACTTCCTCTACAACGAGCTAGTACCCAGAGTCTCCTTTATTCGCGACCATAGAATTATATGAGATAGGGAGATAAACAGTAACTATATTATCGCCGTGGCGTAGTGGGTAAGTGCGTCGACTCCTACGCAGAGGGTGCCAGGTTCGATACCCGAATTTACCACCTATCATAATTCACGGCTCCACCTCTTTCGAGTCACTGACAATGCTCAAAGAGTATTCCTGTCTAGAAAAAGCTTCTCAAATTCGCCGTTCGCAATCGGCATTAAACTGTAGGTCCCTTCCAAACGTGAGAGAACAATAGCACACACAACACGAGTGGTTGCTGAGATGCTAGGCCCAGGTCCACCTCGGACTGTAGCGCCACCCATATTATTGTTATTATATTATCCTACGACCCAATTCGTCTCTTGGCTTCATTAAGCGCTGGTCCAAAGAATTCTCAAACCCCTACGTTACTGTATCCCTCTACATCACCTACTTCAGACCCCTCCTAGAATATGGCAGTCAAATCTAGTCTCCTCACTACGACAATCACTCACAGCGTATTGAAGCTGTCAAACGTACATTCCTACGTTTTGCATTACGTGGTCTCCCATGGTCTGATGATCTTGCTTTACCACCCTACACTGACCGCATACAGTTTCATCAAGAGTCTAATATGACGGAAAACTATTTCGATGGCAGCCATACCTAAATTTTTAAAGAAAATCCGGCCAAGGAAGTAGAATTGGGAGCCAGGAGACCCAATTCCGTTAATCTTCGACAGGACTCTATGGCGAACGTTCGATCATAAAAGTGTGAGATTTTTACACACTAAAACCACCTGCCTGTATTTAGCACTTAACCAGTACTTAACCAGTAGTTTGCATTTCACAATTTAGGTACTGATCGGCAGGTTACTCTCCAATGAAAGTTCCTTCTAACACCACAACCATGCGCCGGTGTAGACTATCGCACGAGATCAAGGAGTCGAATCCTTTGAAGTCGGCGCAAGGCATTAGTTTCCTCAATAATCGGGTGAATGGCAGCGTTTGTGTGTTCTTCTAGACGGCGCTTATGTTTATAAGCTAGATTCTTAACTTCATCTTTGAGCGGTAATATTCCAAGATCTCTGTATATATCGTCATTTCTGATATCCCATGGTGCATTAACGATGGTTCTAAGCATCCTATTTTAAAAAGTCGTTATTATGTTCAAATTACTTGCTTTGGGTCAACCCCAAAGTTGTACGCCATGCGTCCAGACAGGTTTTAGGATTTGCTTCTATACAAGCAGTTTGTTGTCAATACTTAGCTTGGATTGTTTACCAATAAGACAGTAGAGATCTTTATATTTAGTGTCAAGTTCTGCACGTTTCTTCTGCTCCTTAAACTTGAGTTTTACGTCAAGAGTCAACCCGAAGGATATCGCTTCATTGACAAAAGGTATTTGGACACGGTTTAAGAAGACTCGCAAGTTATTAACATGCCTAGAAGTGAAATTAATATGGACTGATTTGCTTTCATTAGGGAAAATTCGCCAGAAGTTCATCCATTCGTGTATCTGACCTAGTGATCGTTTTAATTTTGTTGTAGACTCATCAACCGTTTTCCGATACCAAAATGACGGTGTCGTCAGAAAATGTGCCTAGAACAGTGTGTTCTTTTTGTGATAAATCCCTAGTATGCAGTAGGTACAGCAGAGGGCCAAGAACAGTCCCGTGCGGTTCACCAGCATTTATATTTTTAAAAGCAGAGTTTTCATTTCCATGCTTCACACGGAAATCCTATCAGAGAGATAGTTCGCTAAAATATTATACAGTTTCCACGGTAGAGATCGGCATAGTTTATATTTTAGGCCTTCATGCCAAACTTTGTCAAAGGCTTGAAAACATCGAGAAATGTGGCTGAACAAACGAGTTTTTGTTAAAATGCCTTTTCTATTACATCAGTGGGTCGCCGTGGCGTAGTGGGTTAGTGCGTCGACTCCTACGCCAGGTTCTATACCTGAATTTACTACTTTTCATTTTTGCACGGCTCCGCCTCTTTCGAGTCACTGACAACGCTCAAAGAGTATTTCTTGTCTAGAAAAAGCTTCTCAACTACGCCGTTCGGAGTCGGCATTAAACTGTAGGTCTCTTCCAAACGTGAAAGAACAATTGCACGCACAACACGAGTGGTTGCTGAGAAGCTAGACCCTGGCCCTCTACGGGCTGTAGCGCCACCCATATTATTATTATTACATCATTAATACGATTTACTTGGTCAACAGTTGAGTGTTTTCTTCTAAAACCAATTTGGTGATTTGGTATGAGCTGTTCTTCTTCCGCAATTAGACTTAAACGTCTAAGCTGAATTTTTTCAAATACTTCAGACATTATTGGGAGTAGTGAGATAGGTCTATAAGACTTTTTATCCGTGGGTGGTTTCCCGGGTCTTGGTACCATTATAACTTCTGGAACTTTCCATTGACTAGGGACATGGTCAAGTCTAAGCGCGGCATTGAATAAGTAGAGTAACTTAAGAACGGCTTGCTTAGGTAAATCTTTAAGAATTTCTCCTGTAATTAAATCGGAACCAGAAGCTTTGCATACCCTAAAAAAACGCCGTGAAGTAGCTGACATACTATTTCTTTACCAAGTTCTAAAAGGAACTATTGACTCGCCCGCCCTTCTGGAAATGATTCCACTAAACGCCAACCCCCATCGCCGCAGGTCTGTTCCCCTTTTCCGACCTCCCCTCCATCGTACTAAGTACGGCATGAATGAGCCCATCTGTAGAAAGTTGCGCCTAGCAAAGTTATCCCAAAATTCTCTTGATTTTCACTCTTGAACTCAATCCATTAGAAATTCATTGTTCACCTCTCCATAACTAGCCCTGCTTCTTTCACATGCTATATATATATTTATTTAAGTTAGTTTTTGTCAAATATGTTAGTGTTTTAAGTTCACGCTTGTACTTAACTAATACATAAGAGCTCTGAGTATACTCCTACGGTTCAGACTCAAATAATGACAATTTTTTACAAGAAATGCTACTTTGACAGAACTTAAGGAAGAATTGAAAAAAACTCAAACCCAAGAAAGCTCCTAGTTATGATTTAATCACAGGAGAAGTTCTGTCCTTCCACGCGTCAAAGAAAAATAGCACGCACAACGCAAGTCGTAGCTGAGAAGCTAGGCTCAGGTCCATCTCGCGCCACCCATATTATTATTATATTAAGTTCTGAAAGAACTGCCCCAGAAAGCGCTTCGTCTGTTTCTCTACATTATTAACGCCGCCATTAGATTAGAACATGTCCCTAGTCAGTTGAGAGTAGCGGAAATAATAATGGTGCCGAAACCGGGTAAGCCCCCAACAGACAAAAATTCTTATAGACCGATTTTACTTCATCCGACAACATCTAAAATGTTCGAAAGAATTTTACTTAGGTGTTTAACCCCGGTTGTACAAGAAAGATGACTTATTCCTAACCACCATTTCGGTCTTAGAAGCAAGCATTCAACTATTGACCAAGTACATAGCATAACTGATGTTATAGAAAAATCGTTTAAACAAAAGCAAGTCTGATCAGCTTAGCTTTCGATGTTTCTCAAGCTTAGACAAGGTTTGGCACGAAGGCTTAAGATACAAGCTTCAACAATTCCTCCCGAGAAAACTTGCACAAGCAAGTCTGCTCAGCTTATCTTTCGATGTTTCTCAAGCTTAGACAAGGTTTGGCACGAAGGCTTGAAATACAAGCTTCAACAATTCCTCCCGAGAAAACTTTGCACAATTTTATCGAACTACCTATCGGATAGAATCTTCCGTGTAAAATATAGGAAAGAATACTCCCTATTTAAGTCTATACAAGCTGGATTACCACAAGGAAGTGTTCTTGGTCCCCTCCTTTACTTATTGTATAGCAGCGACATACCGCAGGACGTAGGCATATTTGCTGACGACACCACTATTTTGGTAACTGCCAAAACGGTCGAAGAATCAACTAGTAAACTGTAATGTGCTATAAGACCGGATACACGAACACTCAGCGAATTGAGCTTAACGAAGCTAAATCCGTTCATATAAATTGAATGTATAAGAATGTGAATAACTTGCCCGTTTTTATAAATAATGTTCAAATACCCTTCGGCAATGTAGCGAAATACCTCGGAATGACTCTCGATGAAAAGCGTAAGTGGAAGGAGCACGCCAAAAAGAAACGTGAGGAGCTTCAATTAAGATACAAAGACATGTGCTGGCTTATTGGAAAATATTCCAAGCTAAGTACTGACAACAAATTGCTTATATGCAAGCAACTAATAAAACCCGTCTTGACGTATGGTATACAACTATGGGGTTGTACCAAAGAAAGGAATAGAAACATACTACAACTTATGTACGAAACAACGATATCCACAGAGATCTTGGAATTTCAACAGTGCGAGATGAAGTTACACAAGAAGAATTTTGCTCGTAAGCACAAGCGCCGTCTGTAAGAGCACATTAACTCTGCTGTCCTTCCAATTCTCGACGAAAGAAACTCTTTTCGCCCTCTTCAAGGGACTAAACCCCTTGACCTAGCACGGTGAGTTCAAACCGCGCTTAGCTGCGGTGTTCAATGGAGAATCTCTTGCCAAATGCGTCTAAACCAAGAAAGTAAAATTGCTGGATAAGTGTTAAACTTAGTTGTAGTGGAAATAATTTTTATTTGAAGGGAGGTTTGTTACTGGGTAAAAATCCCTTTTGCTATGTGGGAACGGTCCCCAAAAAAAGCGAAAAAAAAAAAATTCATTGAATTTATTTATTATTTGATTTCGGTATATTGTATTGTTTATTAAATAGTTATTATATAGTAACTGGAACATACAATTGAATGATTACGTTTGAAAAACTTTACAATATTTTTGTAAGGCCGCGTTTAATTACGTTTAATTTTTTTGTAATTCTCGGAAGCTGAAAAAGTTTATTAAAATATAACGCATGTGTTCTGCTTGCTTGCGATTAACAGAATGACATTTCTTAATGACATATTTTTTCTGTTCTTACATGTTACTTTTGTTTAACTTAAATTAAATACGGCTGGTAAGGCGCCAAATTCAAATGTTATACCATTTAACACATTTCCTTTCTGACACATCTCACAGTACTTTTATAATTTTAAATTTAGTTTCTAAGTTTAACCACTTATGATTGAATATTTTATCAATGTTGTGGTTCTACTAAACAATGTTCGTAATACATGTTCAAGTAAGTTGAAGCAGTGAAATTAAATAGTTGTTCGTGTCGCGAATTGAACCTGGTGCACCAACCTACCTACTACCCCAAGACGACTACAACTCAAATCTAATCTCTTGACATCTCTTGAACATAGGACTTAAGATTTTTCTTCAGCATTTTGAGACAAAGGCCATGAAATATTCTCTATTACTCCTGCGTTTCTTTAGTCCCGTGAGTTGCCAAAGCCAACCAAAGGGAATTCGTAATGACCTTGGCGCTACTTCCATTCCATTCAAATATTAAAACAAGAACTTCTGCTCATCCCCCTGTTCTCCTTCTTAATTCATGTCGCTTCGCAAGAATCTCCTCGAAATCCACATCCACCTTTCCCCAAGATACCTAGAACCAGAGAGGAATTCCCTAAATCACCAAGCGAACTATTAAATTTTGAAGAATTTCTCTTCATTTCTGTCCTTGTTCATGAACATCGTGAGATTTGAATCCCCGTCAAAACGATTCAAAATTTTTAATATTCATTACCGTCAAACTCATTACTTCCTCGAGTGTCCTTCGTGTCCGCAAAGTGTCATCGAAAGGCTCCTCTCGTCGAGCCTTGCGGTACGCACAATGCTTATGGAAATAACGTGCCGTCCATTCAGTCAAATTGTTTGGAAATCGATTAATATACAAATCGCCCTTGGGATGTTTGAGAACGGTTCGGGATCCGTCGGAATGTAAATTCGTTCAGAGGAAATCCAAAACGAGAGTGATTATATTTTTAGGCGGGCCGGGGAAAGATCACACGTGAATGTGATAGAATGACAATGAGTTTGATGGAAACACCCTACCCTAGGGAGCTTCATGTTCAGTGGTTCCCCCAACTGGGACGGCAAGAGCGTAGGTGTTTCATTTGAAAGCTAAACTCAGAACGTGATACTTGTGCTTAAAATAGACTGTGTTAAATATCAATGTTTGCAATTAAGGAGAAAAGGGATTAAGTGTCTGTTCACCTTAAAACAAAAGCCTCGGCACATCCATCTCCTGTCGTGGTTATTGAGTATCTAAAAATGGCATGATAACATGTGGTTGGTGTGGGTTTTTGGGACGTCTGTGGTTTGCTTGGGCCCTTCATTCTTCGAAAGGCTCGTGTTACTGCTTAAGAGCCAAAGGCAAGGGCTCTTGTCCCAAAAGAGAATAAAGGAAAAATACAAGCAACCGATTTTATTGATTATTAATTTGGGTCTGCGAGGAAAAATATTAAGAACTCGTCAATACTCGGACGGGGGATTAGAATTAGGGTAAAAATCTTTGACCAGCTCTTTAAAATTGTTTAAGCTGCGTGTGAGTGCAAATTAGCGTACTTTTTACACAGCCACACGGATTGGGCTGGAAAGAGTACTTAGACTTGGTTAGGTGAGTGGGTAGACGTGTTGAGACCACGCCTCTTTTAGATTCAACTGAAAACATTACGATGTGCATTGGGGATAAATAACCTACTTGCATCCTTCCTTCAGATGTTTTGTTGGGCTAGTCTAGCTATCCAGAGATCCTGATGAAACTGAAATTAGAAATTAGTGGGATCTGACAGTCCGTGGAGATTTTAGAAGAAGAAATCTATCAGTGCTCTATGCCTCAATAGAGCAAAGGCTGGGGCCCCTTCGTCCCCTCATCTCCTGCATAAGGGGTCCCATTGAGTGAGTCCCATTTTGTGTTCAATGTATAACAGATGATTATGACTAGTTTGCGCTCAGACTACCATCCGCACCAGCATTTTGCTGCATTGGAGGCGTTTACCGGTCCTTATACTGTATAACTTAGGCCATAGCATCTCACAAGTAGTTAGAGAGTTCCACCCTTCATTAGCTATAATATAATAATATGGGTGGCGCGACAGTGCGAGGCGGACCTGGGCCTAGCTTCTCAGCAACCACTCGTGTTGTGCGTGCTATTGTTCTTTCACAAGTGAAAGGGACCTACAGTTTAATGCCGACTCCAAACGGCGAATTTGAGAAGCTTTTTTCTAGACACCAATGCTCTTTAAGCATTGTCAGTGACTCGAAAGAGGTGGAAGCCGTGAATTACGAACGGCGGTAAATTCGGGTATCGACCCTCTGCGTAGGAGTCGGCGATCTGCCTTTCATTAGCTAGCTCCATGATTTTGCCGTCCACTTTTTGCTTGATTGCTGGAGTATTTAAAACCACATTAAGTTTTCTTCAAGTCTACTTCCGCTCCGCTTCTGAGCCAAGAAGTTGGGTAAGTAGGTAGGTTTATGGTTGCCCTTATAGCCTTGCTACCGTCACTCACTTGAATTGAATTAGATTGAATAACCTGGGGTGTATCACACACGCACTAGTACTGACACGGCCATGAGGATCTATTGTATCCGTGGTGCCTTCAGAAATTTACCAACTTTCCTAGATGACATTTCTTGAAAGTATCTCCCTGTGCTATATATTATTTTGCATCTTTCTCGGACAAGGGTTGCGAAGTCGATTAGAACTTGTGTTCCCTGGTTTCCTTCACTTGGCCACAGTGCCTACAGCTTTCTGTACTGAAAAAACACATTGTATGGAGGCGGTAGTTACATGCTCCGTGACATGTTAGTGCATCACATAGCCGCTTCATTCAGTTCTAGAACTTCTTTGGCTAGTTTGGGGTTGTAGTTTTGTTCGATGAACATCCAAGAGTGTTTGATACCCTCTTCATTGTTCCAAAACGGTTTATTTTTTCACGTTATAATTTTGTAGATGAAAATGGGGTGATACCTTTGGAGCCAAGAACTGATAAAGGTATTTTGTAGAGGGTTTAAAACAAGCATTTTTACAATGGGAGGATGGTTCATCTCGCCCCGTTTAGCAGAATATTTGTAGAACAAAAATAAAACGGAAATGCTGTACCGAATTATATAATACCGAAGCCAGAAATCCGTTCTTTAATATAAGATCTAAATCAAATTATGCATGTCAATAGTTTCCGAACAGTTCTCATTCAAGCTTTCGGTAAAAAAATGAAAAAAAAGAAATGAAAAGACAAATATTTTTCAAAACTTTGTGCTGATGCTCTTAAATTAGGTTATTTTATCAATTCTGAATCGAACACAAGAAACCGCATGGCTTTATGTCTTCTAGTTTTTGAAAAAATTGCAAATAACTAAAATCACTTTTTTCTAAGATGTTTTTTTGTTTGTTTTTTATCGAGATATCACTTTTTGAGATTAATGTTGATGATGGGTTCATCTTTGCAAGCAAATCATTAAGCGTTACCCAGAATGCACCATGAGGTGGCAGGCATGCATTGTAATCCGCGTCCCAGTCAGTCAGTTTGCGAATAAGTCAAGAGTAAATTAAATGTTCAATGTACGTATTAAAAAGGTATGTAAGTTTCGCCCCTTCGAATCGTTGTGGAGAAACGGGTTAGTGTATCGACTCCCATTCAGAGGGTGCCGGGTTCGAATCCCCAATTTACCAACTTTCATAATTCACGGTTCACTGACAATGCTCAAGGAGTATTCCTAACTAGAAAAAAAACGTCTCTTCTTCGCCGTTCGGAGTCGGCATAAAATTCTAAGTTCCTTCCACTCGAGAAAGAACAATAGCTCGCACAACACTAGTGGTTGATGAGAAGCTGACTCAGGTCCACTTGGATTGTCACCGCTACTCATATTAGCTGTGTTTTTTTGCAAGCGTATATACGCTTAAATTTCGATTTGCATGTAAAATACACTAACAACGAATCCTATATCCGCTTAAGTTACTCATCATATCTATCGTCGCTTAAGGAATAAGCGCGGATAAAAACAATGCTTCCAATCATTAATTTCTGTGTGTTCATTCCTGAATTCATTCATTCATTGTTTAGGTTGCTGTATATGGCTTACACCTGCAAGTTTGGTTGATGTATTAGATCATTTTTAATTTTGTTGGCATCCATAAGTATGCAATTTTTGGTATACTCAGAGTGTCTCTGCTATATATTCCGTTTTGGCTTCGTAAACGATTATTTCATTTGATGAACATTTTTTATATTTTATAATTATTAAGTGTTTTTGCTTTTAAATTGATGGTCACTCTACACAGTCACAAAACGAAGATTGTGACCATTAAAGATCAACCATCGCCTTCCACGACTACACCCTTGACTGCTTAGAAAATGTCATAAATGTCGTCGGTGCTGCCAAGATTTTATGATGAATCATTAAGCGCCGATGATCGTTTTTTTGTGCACTTCAAAATTAAGCGTATATACGCTTGCAAAAAAACACAGCTATTATATTATTAAGTCTCGTCAATGAAGTCATCGTCCGAGGGGGTAACACTGCCGAGTTCGTTGAGTTCCTCGTTGAAGGTGTGGTGTCGAGGTTGGTTTGGGGGTAACTAGCCTCTTAGTGATCATTATCAACAGTGGGTGGGGCGAACCTTTTTAGTTGCAAGTCCGCTCTTTCTACTACCATCGATAAAACCTTGGTTCACTTATTTTACTTATTATCTACCCTGAGTGGAGCAACGAAGTTTTGTGAGCGGGATCTGCCGCCTACGGGAAGCGACTTTAAATTGATTTATTGAAGACTTTCGGTGTGTCATTGCGGAGGCAAGTTTAATACTTTAATCTCGATATGCGACAAATGAATCACCCGTGCACTGTTATTTAAAAAAAAAAAAACGTTCGATGTACGCAGCTGCAAAGGGTTATTCTATTACTTCCACTTACCAAAAAGGGATACCAAGTAATGGAATCAATCAATTTTCTCAAAAAATCTATTTCTTTTTGTGTTAGAATTGTCTTTGATTCAGAATTGATGTAAGAATTGAAAAAAATGTATGTAGGATGTAGAATCACCCTTAAAAAATGCACAGCAGTTCATATCAGATTGGTCAGATTGCTGGTGACTTCTGACACTTTCCTTTAAATCGTATCGTTTTCTGTTGAAATACCTAACTTACTCTTCTTTTTTTACTAGAGTTCCAGAATATTAGACTTTTCTTTATCTTAACACCATAAATGCTTTTAATTGTTATTGAAAGACGGAATTTAGTTTCAATTCCTTCATTAAGCACTTCATTTCACTGCTTTAAAAATTATCGATCCAAGCATTTTTTTTATCAAAAAACCTCTATGTCCATGAAGGCACCAATCGCCACAGGTTATTGTAGACTTACCATTTTAATTTACTAATTGTACCTTGTCAAGTGGTGCTAACTCCAGTGTGGATCTTGTAAATATTTCTATCAGCTTTTCTATTTTTTGTAATAGGAAAGAAGACGTCTAGACTAATTGGTCGGTTGGATTTAGGTTTCTCAGTTGGTTTGTTGCATCCTTTGGTATGGATATTACCCTAATCAGTCTCCAGTTAAGCGGAATGTAATGACCATCGGACGATGAATTTATTTAATAACAGTTCTTACCTTGCTGGGGGAGTGCATTTTTTATTTATTAAGAGTTAAAGTTCACACAATGCTAGAGGATAGTTCAATATTTTAAAAGCATCTACAGTAAATAACATCTATAAAAATAACAACCAATACTATTTGACAATTATATTAGCAACTGTAGTCCGAAATAATACGGTAATGATATTTATAAGTGAAAGTGGTTTTTTAGAAGTATAGGTAAAATGCTTTCTTTGGAATTCGGCTAGTGAGTTTATCGTCTGCAATTCGTGAGGAAGACGATTCCACAGGCGAATTGCGCACACAAAAAAGGAGTGTACCCCAACGCAATGAGTGAAGCGGGGTAGAATTAGTTTCAGACCACGTGTTGAATGTGCAAATGTGAGCGCATCGTGCAAATAATCAGGACCTTATGGTGGATAAATTTATAATATTATACACATAAGCTCAAACCCAGAACCTTAGTTTTTAAATGAGATACACTGCACTGTCTAGGGAAATTGTAAACAAACCAACTTTTAACCTTCTTTTATATTCAAAGTCAACGTGTGGATACACAGACAAGTTACAAGTAATCAATGGCAACAGTAAACTTTTGACAAGACGTGTTTTCAATGATCCGCTTAGTAAGTAAGGTGAATGTCGCAAGTACCGCAAAACCAGACTAGATATATTTAATTGTAGAATTAGTTGCATTACAGCAGGTGAGGGAAGAGATAATATAAAATCTAAGATAATTCACACTTGTTTCAACAGGGATAATGTCACCATTAAGAACTATCCGACTATCGTCACATAAATCGAAAGTGCCACCTGAACATATAAGACATGTAGATTTCAACGGATTAATATCAGTTTATTGAGGATTGACCAATTTGCAATGTTATTCAGATCCTCATTACCTACTGCTATGCAGCTTACTTAGACCAACATGTTACTGGTACATTGTACTCATAATTGGTGATGTTTTACTACCTTCCTAAACCCATCTGAAACCATTTTATGTAGGTTTTTCAGTTCTACACAGCTCAAGTCATTCAGCTCTACAAAAGAGTGCTTTCCCAAAAACTGATTTCTTTTCTTTGGTATTAGTCGTTGGAGCTAATGGCTCTTATGACGCCCTAAAGAGCGCCCTAAAAGAGGAGCCCTAATAGCTCACCCTCCACGCTATCTCGTTTCCAGCCGCCCAGACGTCCCACGGGGTTGATTACTCCATCTTCCGTCGAAGGCTCCCGGATTACACCACGTGGATGTGAGAGTAGAAGTTCGAAGTTATTATTAATCCCGAATGGTTCGAAGGTCAATGCCTTAAGATCGGGACCTAATTGCTACCATGAGCTAGTTAAGACTCTCAAGGAATCGCGACCTACGATAAAGTGCCATGGTTACACAAATTCTTTCAGGGAATCCAAAGATTCGTCATATAAGCACATAGCGCCAAATGCAACTCAAATGAATTTATGGGCGTCAATAGAATTGATTGCATGTAGAGAACAATTCATGTGTACTCTCTTCCCAGCTCGGTATGAAGCCGACGATCTGCTTCACACCCTGTCAAGCCAAACGGTAACCATATGTGCATATTCTAAGTGAACCCACATCAACTTAAATCTCATCGTTCCGTCAATTTAACTGAAAAAGAATTCTATGCCATCTTCGGTCTTGTAATCCCCTGAAAGCTTACACAACTCACTCTCACTGACATGACACCGAATTGAATACCCAACACTTTTTATTTACTCTCCAAGCCAGCCCGGTGTATACCACAGTTTGTCTTTCCTCTTCGGTTCCAAAAGTTGAATGTAAAGAATTTCGGCAATTCCCCAAAGCATCTCACCCCGAAACACCTCGATCTGAATGACCTCGCATTTGTTTGCTTTGGCATCGTTTCACTTAAGCCATACAAGGGGTTCCAGGACAAACACTTCCCATCACTTGGGACTTGAACGCCCAGGGCAAACGCCACGCTATTGACACTTCAGTGGTATGAGGAACCAAAGGGGACTAATTCCTGATCTCAAATGAAAGGAAACAAACTCAGTGGTCCCGTGTGAAATGAAGTGAAGCCAACATCCAAAAGTTTTCCGAACGTCTGTCGGTTGATGGGGCGACGAGGGTGATGAGTCAGCGACTGACAGTCCATCGGGCCGATGGAGTAATCAAATCAACATTTTCATATCCATTTGCCATGAGGAATTGCAATCCGAAATGGGTATAGACGGGATATTAAGCCTGAATAAGCACTGGCACCCGAGGCAATTCTTTAAAAGGGACGAAGAATCCTGCAAAGAGACTGGAAATAAATGTCCGAGGGAGTTACATTCGGGGTTGGATCTGAGAGTAAAGTAAGTGGGAGTAGATGAATAGTGTGATCACGGAGCCTCGATAATGAGACACCAGTGATTATTCTGCGGGAAGACTAAGCTCTCGACGTCTTAATAAGGGTTTTTGGCTGAATTTATGGCAGACAACAGCTGGCCTCCTTAACTCCCAAGTGATGACTAAGCCAACAAGTCATCGCATGGGAGTCCAGGGTGCCAAGTCGAAGAGAAGGTAAGCGCGGGATACAAGTTGCTATTTTACCAATTCAAGTTTCGTTAAGTTACAAGCCACCACACATTTGCCGCCAACTGACACAAGCCACCAGCCACCAGCCACCAGCAACTAGCCACCAGCCACGTCAACCACCAGGCACAACCCGCCATCCACCAGCCACAAGACACCAGCCACCAGCCACAAGACACCAGCCACCAGCCACGAGCCACCAGCCACCAACCACCAACCACCAGCCACTAGCTACCAGCCACAGCCACCAACCACCAGCCTCCAGCCACCAGCCACCAGCCACCAGCCACACAGCCACCAGCCACCAGCCACCAGTCACCAGCCACAAGCCATCAGCAAGCAGCGACCAGCAACCAGCCACCAACCACCAGCCACCAGCCACCAACCACCAGTCGCCAGCTACCAGCCACCAGCCAACAGCCAACAGCCACCAGCCACCAACCACCAACCACCAACCACCAGCCACCAGCCACCAGCCACCAGCCACCAGCCACCAGCCGCCACCACGTCAACCACCAGGCACAACCGGCCAGCCACCAACCACAAGACACCAGCCACCAGCCACGAGCCACACCAGCCACCAGCCAGTAACCACCAGTTCCAGCCACCAGCCACCAGTCACCAGCCACACAGCCACACCAGCCAACAGCCACACCAGCCACCAGCCGCCAGCTACCAGCCACCAGCCAACAGCCAACAGCCACCAGCCACCAGCCACCAGCCACCAGCCACCAGCCACCAGCCACCAGCCACCAGCCACCAACCACCACCACGTCAACCACCAGGCACAACCCGCCAGCCACCAGCCATCAGCCACCAGCCATCAGCCTCCAGCCACGAGCCACACCAGCCACCAGCCACCAACCACCAGCCACCAGCCACCAGCCACACAGCCACCAGCCACTAGCCACCAGCCCCAGCCACCAGCCACCAACCACCAACCAACAGCCATACAGCCACACAGCCACCAGCCTCCAGCCACCAGCCACCAGCCACCAGCCACACAGCCACCAGCCACCAGTCACCAGCCACCAGTCACCAGTGGCTTTGGCATCGTTTCACTTAAGCCATACAAGGGGTTCCAGGACAAACACTTCCCATCACTTGGGACTTGAACGCCCAGGGCAAACGCCACGCTATTGACACTTCAGTGGTATGAGGAACCAAAGGGGACTAATTCCTGATCTCAAATGAAAGGAAACAAACTCAGTGGTCCCGTGTGAAATGAAGTGAAGCCAACATCCAAAAGTTTTCCGAACGTCTGTCGGTTGATGGGGCGACGAGGGTGATGAGTCAGCGACTGACAGTCCATCGGGCCGATGGAGTAATCAAATCAACATTTTCATATCCATTTGCCATGAGGAATTGCAATCCGAAATGGGTATAGACGGGATATTAAGCCTGAATAAGCACTGGCACCCGAGGCAATTCTTTAAAAGGGACGAAGAATCCTGCAAAGAGACTGGAAATAAATGTCCGAGGGAGTTACATTCGGGGTTGGATCTGAGAGTAAAGTAAGTGGGAGTAGATGAATAGTGTGATCACGGAGCCTCGATAATGAGACACCAGTGATTATTCTGCGGGAAGACTAAGCTCTCGACGTCTTAATAAGGGTTTTTGGCTGAATTTATGGCAGACAACAGCTGGCCTCCTTAACTCCCAAGTGATGACTAAGCCAACAAGTCATCGCATGGGAGTCCAGGGTGCCAAGTCGAAGAGAAGGTAAGCGCGGGATACAAGTTGCTATTTTACCAATTCAAGTTTCGTTAAGTTACAAGCCACCACACATTTGCCGCCAACTGACACAAGCCACCAGCCACCAGCCACCAGCAACTAGCCACCAGCCACGTCAACCACCAGGCACAACCCGCCATCCACCAGCCACAAGACACCAGCCACCAGCCACAAGACACCAGCCACCAGCCACGAGCCACCAGCCACCAACCACCAACCACCAGCCACTAGCTACCAGCCACAGCCACCAACCACCAGCCTCCAGCCACCAGCCACCAGCCACCAGCCACCAGCCACCAGCCACACAGCCACCAGCCACCAGCCACCAGTCACCAGCCACAAGCCATCAGCAAGCAGCGACCAGCAACCAGCCACCAACCACCAGCCACCAGCCACCAACCACCAGTCGCCAGCTACCAGCCACCAGCCAACAGCCAACAGCCACCAGCCACCAACCACCAACCACCAACCACCAGCCACCAGCCACCAGCCACCAGCCACCAGCCACCAGCCGCCACCACGTCAACCACCAGGCACAACCGGCCAGCCACCAACCACAAGACACCAGCCACCAGCCACGAGCCACACCAGCCACCAGCCAGTAACCACCAGTTCCAGCCACCAGCCACCAGTCACCAGCCACACAGCCACACCAGCCAACAGCCACACCAGCCACCAGCCGCCAGCTACCAGCCACCAGCCAACAGCCAACAGCCACCAGCCACCAGCCACCAGCCACCAGCCACCAGCCACCAGCCACCAGCCACCAGCCACCAACCACCACCACGTCAACCACCAGGCACAACCCGCCAGCCACCAGCCATCAGCCACCAGCCATCAGCCTCCAGCCACGAGCCACACCAGCCACCAGCCACCAACCACCAGCCACCAGCCACCAGCCACACAGCCACCAGCCACTAGCCACCAGCCCCAGCCACCAGCCACCAACCACCAACCAACAGCCATACAGCCACACAGCCACCAGCCTCCAGCCACCAGCCACCAGCCACCAGCCACACAGCCACCAGCCACCAGTCACCAGCCACCAGTCACCAGCCACAAGCCATCAGCAAGCAGCGACCAGCAACCAGCCACCAACCACCAGCCACCAGCCACCAACCACCAGTCGCCAGCTACCAGCCACCAGCCAACAGCCAACAGCCACCAGCCACCAGCCACCAACCACCAGCCACCAGCCACTAGCCACCAGCCACCAGCCACCAGCCGCCACCACGTCAACCACCAGGCACAACCCGCCAGCCACCAACCACAAGACACCAGCCACCAGCCACGAGCCACACCAGCCACCAGCCAGTAACCACCAGTTCCAGCCACCAGCCACCAGCCACCAGCCACCAGCCACCAGCCACCAGCCACCAGCCACCAGCCACCAGCCACCAGCCACCAGCCACCAGCCACCAACCACCACCACGTCAACCACCAGGCACAACCCGCCAGCCACCAGCCATCAGCCACCAGCCATCAGCCTCCAGCCACGAGCCACACCAGCCACCAGCCACCAACCACCAGCCACCAGCCACCAGCCACACAGCCACCAGCCACTAGCCACCAGCCCCAGCCACCAGCCACCAACCACCAACCAACAGCCATACAGCCACACAGCCACCAGCCTCCAGCCACCAGCCACCAGCCACCAGCCACCAGCCACACAGCCACCAGCCACCAGTCACCAGCCACCAGTCACCAGCCACAAGCCATCAGCAAGCAGCGACCAGCCACCAGCCACCAACCACCACCACGTCAACCACCAGGCACAACCCGCCAGCCACCAGCCATCAGCCACCAGCCATCAGCCTCCAGCCACGAGCCACACCAGCCACCAGCCACCAACCACCAGCCACCAGCCACCAGCCACACAGCCACCAGCCACTAGCCACCAGCCCCAGCCACCAGCCACCAACCACCAACCAACAGCGACCAGCAACCAGCCACCAACCAGCCACCAGCCCCCACCACGAGCCACCAGCTACCAGCCACAAGCCACCAGCAACCACAAGCCACCATCCACCAACCACAAGTCGCTACCGACCACCAGATAGCATCCACAAGCAGTTGTCTTAAGATGTCCAGGACACAATAACCAGCCTCTTCCATTTTTGACGAATCTCAGTACAGCCCTCCTTAAGCAACCACTCTCGTCTATTCATGGACATAGAGCCCATGACCACTCTCCCGATTACTCGTCTGATTTACACATCAGTCAGAACCACGCACAAATCCATCACCTAAACACCCAAATCACAATTTTACGTCTCAAACCACAAAAAAGCGGGGGTAATTGCTTTGCAAATAGCCCTGTCGCTGCCGATCCATTTAAGGAAAATGCGTATAGACGAGTATGACAAAAGGACAATTGTCAAGTTCCCATTGCGGAGCTGAAGCATAAAATTAAAGGAAAGGGCCTGGAAGCGGCTGCTGAAACGAGACTCTCGTCAACTGAGTGAATAAAGCGGAACACTTTAGAAAATTGACTAGGAGCGAGGGACATGCTGTGATAATTGCTGTCCTTGAAGTTTATAGGATCCTGGGCGTGGGAGGAAATTTTTTTAGCGCCACAAAATTAGCCACAAGATTATGCGAGATGAGATTTGTTCGGGAAGAGGATAATATCGTTCTTGGTTAAGTTAGTAACGAAAGTATCTTTTACTTATTAAGTCAATAAAACTTTAACGCCCTGAAGTTGAATGGACGGATGGGGTGGGTGTGCAACTGTGGAATAGGGAAGTGGAGAGGATAGAATTTTAGGAATTCTGTGGTGCGGGAAGTGGGGTGGGCCAATAGATCAGGGTTGAAGTTCAGAGGGACATGTCAAGGTATTCAGGCACGTCTTACAGGTTTTGGCTTTCAACAAATTTTTCTAGTTGAATTTTATCCACAAGGAGTGCGCTAAAGACGATAAGGAAAATGCTAAAAGAAATCATGCGGTCGCTTTTCGGGCCCTTGGGTGCTCCTTGCTTGTTCCTTGCTCGTAGGGGTTCATTCTCACGGAACGAATTAAGAAGCCTCCGAAGGTTATCAGCAAACACAAACCGTATTTCTTATGAGATAGG
This sequence comes from Eristalis intricaria, assembly GCA_964034865.1. NCBI lineage: Eukaryota > Metazoa > Arthropoda > Insecta > Diptera > Syrphidae > Eristalis > Eristalis intricaria. The sequence continues at coordinate 86,795,285 of OZ035875.1, read as the reverse complement.
TTTGACAAACATTCACGAATACCGGGAATAAATTGGCCCCACCTGTCTGCCTAAGATTTTCGCTTGAAGAATAATCGGACCCATGATGTAGAGTTGACATGGTTGGCCCGAGGTAATTTAACGCCCTGAGAGTGTTCTACGTTTGGCGCCCCCTTCTATTTTGTATGCATAAGTCGTTTCCAAATTACCCAAGGGTTAGAATTTCAATGCTTGTCACAAATGTGTCAAATGAGCTGTCCATCAATTCAAAAAAACAAACCCCGAAGAAAAATTTATTCCTGCACGTATGAAATTTACTCATCTGCCACGTAAGATCCAACCAAGGCTGAACACGATAATTTGTCTCACAAGCACTCAACAATGTCCATAGGATACAATACACACAAACTTTGAGCGAAACAATGCATAAATAGCTGCTTCGACAAACTAAAAGAATGCGCCCTTAAAAGCTTGGCGCCATGTGCAATTGCAGATCCCGCACATGTGGTGAGTCCGGGAATGGACAATATACCAAATCTTCACACGAAGGCAAATTCGGGAAAAGGCCAGCGAGTTTCAAATCGATACGCACCACCTTTTTATCGATTTTAAAGCCGCATACGACAGCATTCATCGCAAGGAGGCAGAGATAACCTATAATAGACATATCCAACTTCTACCTACCTTGCCCCTTGATTTCATCTGACAGCGTTTTTATACGCTTTTTGTCTCCTGTCTGTGAATACGTGTGAGCTCTTGAGAACAGCTGTGGAGACAGCTGATACCCTTCCCCACCTTAGTAATGGGGTGAATTAGAGTTCTTATTTGAAAATTCGCTCGTTATTTGAACGTTTTTTCATATTTCGGTGTTCAATTTTCAACACAGTATGTAGGGGTAAACGAACGAACAAAGCTTATGTTCATGAAGTCGATTCATTAAAACTTTGAGCATTTACAATCTGAAATACTTGGACATAATTAATGAATGCACAACATAGTGTGAATTTTTTCATATGAATAAAAATTAATAATATATTCACACGTTCAGTTAACCAATAATAAAAATATCATTGAAGCGTGAATCACAAATAAGAAATTTTTAAAATGCATTAGTAATAGTTGCAATATCTTGCGATTGTTCTTATCAAATTGTTTAAATTGAATTCATGAGTTTTTCAAAATGCATGAATTAAGCCTATAAAGTGGACTTCATTTTTTGAGTTAATCTGTCAGGTATGGGTCATGAATAGGCTATATATACACTTAAGAATTAATTTTAGGTAAAATAATAATAATAATAATAATAATATGGATGGCGCTACAGTCCGAGGTGGACCTGGGCCTAGCTTCTCAGCAACCACTCGTGTTGTGCGTGCTATTGTTCTTTCACGAGTGGAAGGGACCTACAGTTTAAAGCCGACTCCGAACGGCGAATTTGAGAAGCTTTTTTCTATACAGGAATACTCTTTGAGCATTGTCAGTGACTCGAAAGAGGTGGAGCCGTGAATTATCAAAGGTGATGGTAAAATTCGGGTGTCGAACCTGGCACCCTCTGCGTAGGAGTCGACGCACTTACCCACTACGCCACAGCGACCCATCTTAGGTCAAATAGTTCCAGTTAAATGGACATTGCAATACATTGTTATTCACGAAAGTCCATATAACAATGTAAGAAAATTCGCTTAAAAATACTAGTCAACTTTTGAACACCCTCCGAACAACATACCCATGTACGTTACATGGAATGTACATGGATTCCCACTAAATTCATGAATCTGCCGCTTATTTCCCACAAAATTCACGAATCGTCCACCAAGTTGTGGTGAATTGACGAGCGTTGTAAATGTATAAGTGAAATACAAGGGATTACGACTACATCTTCATTGTGGGCTAAGGGAAAAACTGGCCGAAGTTGAATGTCTCTATCATCCATTATCTCTGCAAGGAGTTATTTGGTGCGGGGGGTAACCCCGTTGGATACCTACACCGGATTTCGGCAAGGAGATGCGCTATGATGTGATTTCCTCAATTTGGTACTGGAGAAGATACTCCGGCGGTCAGTTGTAAACACGGAAGGCACTATCTTCTACAAGTCAGTTCAACTGTTGGGATATGCAGACGACATCGAAAACGTCTCGCGTTCCCAGCGTGCCGTGCTGAAAGCATTTACGGCAATTGAAGAAGAGGCGAAGCGTGCTTAATGTCTTAAGGTCAACGAGGATAAAACAAAGTATATGCTGTCGACCAAAAAACGATCCGTCACACATCATCAAGGACTATCTAGTACAATCGACAGCTACAATTTCGAGGTAGTAATGGAGTTTGTCTACTTCGGGGCAAACGTGAACTCCACGAATGGCATCACTGTGGAGATCCGACGTCGACCCGCCTTAGTCAACCGGAGTTACTTCGGTTTGTCAAAACAATTGGCGTCAAAAGTCATGACTCGAAGGACTAGGTTAGGTTAAGTAGAGGGGCTGCTAGTGCATTCACCAGCACGCTTATAGGTCAGAGGTCCACTGATTGACTAGACCAGTGATAGTACCATTAATTTGATCCCAACGGCAAATGGTGACTGGACCAGATTTGAAGACCAGATAAAAGCGTATTAACTTTGCTTTCACTGGGATTCGAACCGGGGATTCCGCTAACCTGGAGCAGGCACTCTACCAAATGCGCCATCCAGTCGCACAACTCGAAGGATCATGCTCTACAAAACACTTTTTCTGCCAGTCCTGCTATATTGAGCCGAAAGCTGGACGTTAAGCAAAACTGCGGAGCTTATTCTAGCCGCCTTCGAAAGAAAAATTCTACGTCGCCTATATGGTCCCGTCTGCGAGGAAGGTGAATTATGAGAAGACACAACCGCGATCTCTACGAGCTGTACCAGCATGCGGATGTAGTCTGGAGGCAAAGAGTCGTCAACTGCACGGGGTCGGCCACATGGAGCGCATTTACAACAATGCTCCAGCTAAGAGGGTCTTCCAATCCGAGGCTCCTGGGTCGAAAAGATAGGTAGACCGAATCTTCGGTATAAAGACCAAGTAATCGCGAACGCAAGACAGATTGGTCTTGCGTCCGCGTACCCAGGACCGGCAACAATGGAAAGCAGCTATCGCTCAAGCTTGGACCCTGCATGGGTCGCCAGCCTGATAAGCAAGTAAGTAACGACTTGTACACGTACGAGCGATCCGTAATTCATAAATAGGAGTAACAAACTTCGGCATGTCCATCTGTAAAATTAAAAGATTAAGTGTGGATTTATGACCCACTTCGCTTCTTTCATTTATGGAATTATGTCCCAAAAAAGATTAAAGCCTCACCTAAGTGAGTTATAAGTCCTAAATTGAATTGTGGGGATATGGCCAATCCAAGTGTGACCGTGCACCACATGCACCAGCTCCTCTGTGAGACATGGTCAGAGAAAAGGATGCCCAAAGAGTGGAATTTTTTTTTTTTTCATGTAATTTTGTTCTATTCAAATGTAAATAACTAGCTTAACTAACTTAACAATTGGCAATTAATCTTAACACTAACTTACTGACTCTGAGCGGGTACTCTAAGCTACTCAAATGTTTGCCTAAATGTGCCTTTCGGCTTAAGACAAACTATTATTAATTTTTCATTTGACAAAAAAACTTGGCAACACTTAACTTTAAAACCTACCTTATACTAACTTACCCTGATATCAAGCTCATATAACTAACATTAAAAATATTGTCGATGATCTACCTGAGAATTCTTATACTATTGTGCTTGGTGATTTTAATTTACCTGATTTAAAATGGATTTTCTCTGAAGAAGACAAATGTATGTTTGCTTATAATGTTACTCAAAATTTCGAATTTGAAGTCATCGACTCAATGAATGCTATGTACTTTAGGCAGGCTAATACAATTCGTAATTCAAGGGAAAGAATTTTAGATTTAATTTTTGTTGATGAAGATCTAGAGGCTGTTGTCTTGGAAGTTGGTCATCCTTTACTGAATAATAGTATGTATCATAAAGCACAGCTAGTTTCATTTAATATGATTGTATTTAATTCATTTGATTCTGGTCCTTCCGAAGATAAGCCTAAGTTAGATTTCATAAGAGCTGATTACAATTTATTAAATAATTATATCCTTTCAGTCGGCATATTAAGATATCTACTAATTCCAAAAAACCCATCTGGTTCAACCGAAGCTTATGCAGACTCAAAAATGCTTTAAACAAGATATATAAGAGGTCTGCTAAAGACAATTCACTGCGTGGCGTATTGTGTCGAATGCGGAAAGAATATGAATTCCTGAAGAGATTTGTTTACAGGCAATACATAATTTCTCTTGAGTCAAGGATCAAACAGAACTCAAAAACTTTCTGGACGTTTATCAATACTAAACGTAATTCTGTTGGAATTCCATCGAATATGTCCTACGATAATGTATCTACTGATGACCGTAAGGTTATATGTGATATGTTTGCATCACATTTCCAGTCAAACTTTGTTGACTTAGGCATGGGTTGCAGGTCAGAACTTAGAGCAAATACAATCGCAGACATAGGGTGATTAGAACTGACGAATGATGATATTCTTTCTGAGCTGTCCTCACTGGATTCTAGTGCAAGCCTAGCGCCTGATAATCTTCCCCCGCCTTTTTTAAAAATGTGTAAGGACGGATTAGTCAAGCCCCTGACTATCATTTTTAATATGTCACTGGCTCGCGGCGAATTTTTGCATTACTGGAAGGATTCTCTCATCACCCCAATTCATAAATCTGGACCTAAACGTTCTATTGTCAACTACAGACCAATAGCTAAACTCCAATTAATACCGAAATTATTCGAAGCTGTTGTTAAGAAAAAAATATATGCTGAAGTTCGAAACCAAATATCACAATTTCAACATGGCTTTGTGAGTGGAAGATCAACTTCGACCAATGGTTATATTTACAAACTTTTGCCTAAGTTCCATGGAAGCGAGACTTCAAGTTGACTCCATATACACTGACTTCTCGAAGGCATTTGACCGTGTTCAACATAATGTACTCATAAAAAAGCTAGAGATGATTGGTTTTCATTCTAAAATCTTGAAATGGATAACTAGCTACCTTACAAATCGCAGACAGTTTGTAAAAATAGGTAAGGATCTGTCACGAGTAATTTTCAATTTCTCTGGGGTACCTCAAGGTATTCACCTCGGCCCTCTTCTGTTTCTTCTTTTTATTAACGATTTGCCTTCCTATGTTTCCCATTCGGACCCCATACGCTGACGATTTAAAAATTTTTAAATCAGTGCGATCATTGGCCGATGCAATGGAGTTGCAAAATGATATCTCACCAGTACAGAATTGGTGCGATTTGAATGGACTACATTTCAATATTAGTAAATGCTCAGTTATGACATTTTTTAGAATTTTATCTCCTATAATCTATAATTATAAGATTGATAATACAATCTTAACAAGAGTATGTTCGCATAAAGATTTAGGGGTTATATTCGACGTTCAGCTGACTTTTTCTATGCACATAGACTATATTATTTCAAAGGCCAACTCCATGCTAGGATTCTTGTTTCGAAATTCAAAAGATTTTCAAGACCCTTACACTCTTAAGTCTGTGTATGTTTCGTTAATTCGCTCTATATTAGAATTCTGTTGTTTAATATGGAATCCTTTATATAACAATAGCGCTATTCGTATTGAGAGAATACAAAAAAGATTTACTAGGTTTGCTCTTCGAAAGATGTCGTGGAATTCAAATATGCCAGATTATAATGCTAGATGTCAGCTTATCGATCTAAAGCAACTGCATGTAAGAAGGACTTATTATTCAGTTCTTTTCGCTCATGACGTTATTACTGCTCACATTGATTGTCCGGTGCTGCTTTCCATGTTCAGTGTTTACACCCCGTCTCGTTATCTGAGGCCTAGAGATTTCTTTTATGTTTCGAGGCATAGTACAAACTATGGGCAAAATGATCCTATAACTAATGCTTGCATAAAATTCAACGTAGTTGCAAATGTTATAGACTTAAATATGAGTAGAGATAAATGTAAAAATGAAATCTTAAATTTTTTGAGTAGCAATTTACTCTAAATTACATTATAATTGTATGTTAAATTCTGCTTATACTAGGCATTATTATTAATAAGAAATGAAATGTTATTAATGTTATCAGTAGTCTTAAAAAAGATCTGTACTTGAAAGACGGAAGAATAAATAAATAAATAAAACTTAAGGCTGTCTTAAATATGTTCGTAATATTTTGTGTTTTTTGTTTTGGATTTTATTTTGTTTTATATATTTTTTTGGGTTTATTTACTTTTTTTTTTGCTTAAAAGCTACCTTAAAACCTATATTAATTGGCCACTTTGGTCAACTACCTGATCATTATGAAAAGCTAGCGGTGGCGGAGACTGGTTTTTGTGTAGCCACCATAAAACCACCACCACCATCGAAATAAAGAAATGCTTCAAGTGGAACAACACCGTTGAGGCGCACTCTTTGATGGTACATAATATTGGGGTAATAAGCCCCAAGGATCAGACTGTTGGAAGAAAACATAGCTCGTGCAATGTACCTTCTGATCAACTTAATAATAAAGCTATCAATCCTTACTACACTTTTCACATCCAAAGCCCGGCCCTGCGGGTCAGCTTTGCCGAACTTACGCCAGTTTATGCATGTGTCCCACGGTGCCATATACAATGGAGTCCTGAAAGGGATTGTTTGACACTTCTGGAAGTTGATTACTAACTTCCAGCCGTCGCAGAATCGCTGGATTTGTTCGAAGTAACATTACAACAAGTTATTTATCACTTCGACATTCGGACCCGATCTGTACGCTGCGGCATGGAACCTATTAGATCTGCAGTGAATACTGAGAACAAGATCGGCGAACCAACCACCCCCTGTTGCAGACCTTTTTTGATGTCAAAGACCGTGGTAGAAGTTACATCACCACTTTTCATGACGAACTTTCTATGTATAGCATGTTTACCAACGATTTACTTATGCCGAGCCTGACCAGCTTGAAAAAGAAGCCCCCCAACCAAACGATGTCGAACGCTTTCTCCATGTCAATCAGGCAGGCATCCGTGCATTGTTCTTTGCCCTTATTCCACTGAATGTCGGATACCAGTTTGGACGCGGCATGTATGGTTTCATGGTTCTGGTTCGATACCAATTGAAGTCAGTAGGTGTTCGTTATTTGTCGCCCTGAGAAGTCCGATGGCGTGACCGTCATTTTGATCTTTCCTCCGAAATATTTTATTTACTGCCCGGATTTTATTGCCCCAGTGCAAGCTTATGGCTAAGCTGTAATTTATGCGTATTAATTGTTAGAGGTTCATGATCTCCGACTTCAGTGCCCTGACTTCTCAAAGTGTGGAATCACAACAGACCCATTCAACTGCACCCACTACCGAGGGACAAGTCTCTATTCAAACTCCATGTGTGTTGCCGAGACATTTCGAACTTGACCATACAACGATACTTCAGCGTGTTATAGGCATCTTTTGAAATGATGTGTCCTTTGAGAGTTCGTGCAGTGCTGTAGTGTCATAAACACTGACAAACTGTGAGATAATTCGTCCACGGTTCCACTCTAGATGCGATCTAAATTTCCATGGCTCAACAAACTAAAGCACATTCAAATCCAATTACACAACAGCATTCCAAGTTCACATCCGATGTTTTCAAGGAGATGAGGACGATTGCCCGCATTCGTCCTTCCATACGAGGCCTTGGCCACTCCATGGAAACAATTTCGGGAAGCACCCCGCTGTGATGTGACATTGCTCTCCCCTACAATTCCATTGGCATCTGTTCTCATCGCGACCACGTGCATGTGTGCGGTGAAGTTGTTTTCTTATAATCAGTCAACGACCCACACCACCCACACACTGCCAACGTTTGACGTAATGCTGTTCTGATATGAATCACGTACACAAGCCCTGTATCAAAACAATGGAAGCAAACTGCTTGGGTTCTCCTTGCTGTAAAGGAAAAACTGCGTCCGAAGACATCCTTTCTTAGGTCGAAGAAGCTGTTCGTTCCCCTTTAATGGAGGACACAAAAAAATCAATACTTCTCCTCAGAATCAGAAAACAGCAACAGCCCTTGCGGATGAGGATGAGTTATTGTCGCGCACGAACAACAGCACAACAAGGGCCTCAGGATATGCTCATCGGAAGACGTTCACTTGGAATTGAATTATCGGAACAAATACTCCGAGAGCCGACGAAGGACAATGATTCGCACGTTGACGGGATCGATTATCATGTGACTCGCATTCTCTTTGTGTGTAGTTTGTTAACTTCGGAGACCACGCACTGAGGGTGAGGGTAAATTTAGTGCAGAGCATGAAGTGGTGGTGGAGAAAAGTGATTGCTGGCAGGTGTTCGATGGAGATGTTCACTCCATTCTGTTTGAAGGGAGACATTTGTGTCAGAAACTTCCCGGTGAACCTGGGACAGGGCAGAGAACAATGTCTGAGGCGAATAAGGCTGTTTCTTTTCGGAGAAGATGTTCACAACGCGGGAAGGGGGAGCTTTACGTGTAAGGTTATCCCGGAAGTGGGAAGCAAGGTGGGAGACATCCACCTTGTCTGTTGGTGGGGTGCCTCAACTCTTGTATGTTCATTTTAAGAGCGAGGGATGGAACGATACAGACAACTCAGGTATTAGGTAAGGTGAGGCTGGTGTGACCGACTACTGGTTGGAAGCAGTCATAATTAGGCCACAGTACGCGAACTGTATTACCACGCGGATCTAATTGATCCTATTCTTCAAACGAGTTTGTATTTTTTATAAAGCGGTCGGGATTACTGACACTAAAGCTGCTTAGTTTCACCAGGTTGTTGAATTGTGTAGTTGTGATTTCTTCGCGAGGAGAGGCTGTTGCCATTACAAAGAAGAGGTACACAATAGTTCCTTCCTCCTCCTCGTCTCTGCCGCTTCTAGAGAGGGATTTTCTTTTAGGAAAGTCTTAAACTTGCATCCAGTGCCATAACTAGGCTTTTATTCGCCCGCTGTGAGCTTCCACACAGCGTGCGCCCACGTAATCTTGTAATTTAAGTGGGTCCGTGTCATTTTTGCGTTATCCTAGGCCTACGCCCTGCGTCTAAGCAACGCTGGCACCACACTAGTTACGGCAGCTAGTGGTTGCAGAATGTCCAAACAAAACAATCATGCGAAAGAAAAAACAAGGGACAGGGAAGGACAGGTGCATAACATCGATGCAACTCGAAGGACTAGTCAAAATGTTAGCACTCTTGGTCATTCCGAAGGATGAAGTGATTAAGAACTTCAATTTCCAAAAGAAGTTTACCATTAAGCTGCGACCTTTTTAGGGAGTTCCTCAGCTTAACAGTTCTCTGGAATGCCACAATGTCCCGCAAACTAAAATAGGAATAGGAAGTCCACGCCTAGGAACTATCCATCTGAGATGATACACAGAGGACCACCCAGCGTCTGGTGTTCGGACTTCAAGTATCATCTAAGGGGAAATGCTGTTTGAGAAATCCTTCTAACATGACTAGTACGAAGACGGCAAACATGAAGTAGAATCGTACAAGTGCCTTTGGCAACACTATGTATTGTATTGTATTTGTATTTTTGCATTGTATTTGTATTTATTTTTCTGAAATTACTTACAAATATAATATAAAAACAAATCCATATAAAAATTCAGTACGTTAAAAATTTACAAAACAGAGTAAGAATCTGGTGGCATTCGATATTTTATACTGAATGAGTTTAAATTGTGTTCAATGCCACATCCATAGCAACAATGCAAAAAGATGGGGTGGGGTGTTAAACAAAAAAATAGATAAAAGAAAAAACAACTTTTGCAATTTAATACACTTAACATAAATATCAATTTGTTATCACTTCATAAAGGATGCAAGAATTTATCAAATATCAAGAGGTGAAAACAAAAGTTAGATCAAAATATTAGAAGTAACAGAGTTTAAACCATAATAATGTTGAGAAAATAGCCAATTTTGTACGCGCTTTAGAAAAAATTTGGACATGTGAACACATCTGATTTCTTCCGGGAGGGCATTAAAGAAACGATTACACACAATTGAATAAGAATTTCTACATGCGGTGGATAGTTTGGCACTTGTAACATATTGAGCGAGGTATTTCGTAGGTTATAGTTTCAGATTATACGAAAGTTTATGTTACCAGACTTTATGTCAAAACAGTATAAGTGACGAACAGGAAGAAGCCCTAATTGACAAAACAAAGGAAAACTAGGATGCCTACTAGGCTTACGACAAATCTTTCTGACGTAATAAATTGTAGTTAGGAGCTTAGTCGAACATATATTACGAAGGTAATAGAAATGCCTAAGTGTGGAGATAAAGTACTTCTTCAATGCAGTAGCGTGGGATGAGAATTTCATATTAGAGTCAAGTAAGAGTCCATGGTACATACATTCATCTACATTCTCTATCAACAAACAATCATAACTACAATTTTCTTCTTCTTTCTTCTTCTTCATTTGGCGCTACAGTCCGGGGTGGACCTGGGCCTCAACCAACAAGCCTCTCCAGCTAGCACGGTCTCTGGCTAGCTGTCTCCAGTGTCGCACGCCAAGTTGGTTGAGGTCCTTCTCCACCTGGGTGCGCCACCTTAAACGTGGGCGTCCTCTGTTGCGTTGTCCCACGGGTTCGGAGTCGAAGACTCTCCGGGCCGGAGCTGAGTTGTCCCTACGCTCTACATGGCCTAGCCATCTTAGGCGTTGGATCCGAAGACGCCTGACTAGACTCATGTCGCTGTACAGCCCGTACAGTTCGTGGTTGAATCTTCTCCTCCAGAAACCGTCAACGCAAACAGGACCAAAGATCGCACGCAGAGCTTTTCTCTCGAAGAGACCAAGGACTTCCTTATCCGCTTTTGAGATTGTCCATGCCTCCGCGCCGTACAGCTGGACTGGGATGATCAAGGTCTTGTATAAAGTCAGCTTGGTCCTTCGAGAGATGGCTCTACTACTCAATTGCCTCTTGAGCCCATAGAAACAGCGGTTGGCAATAGTTACTCTGCGTTTGATCTCGGCACTAGCGTTGTTCGTACTATTTACTGCGGAAGTAGAAGAAGTCCTTGACTAGCTCGAAGTTTTAACTGCCCATTGTAATGCGCTGTCCAAAACGTCGATGTTGTGTGTCCTTTCTTGATGACAGCATATACTTCGTTTTGCCCTCATTCATCGCTAGACCCATTTTAGCAGCCTCCGCCTCAATGCCAGCAAACGCCTCATTGACGGCTCGCTGTGTTCTACCAATCACGTCAATGTCATCCGCGTATGCTAGCAGTTGTACGGACTTCTGGAAGATCGTGCCTCTAGTGTTGACGTGTGAGTCTTGCACGATATTCTCCAGGATGATTTTAAAGAAATCACATGAGAGCGCGTCGCCTTGTATAAACCCATTTTTGACATTGATGGTCTCTGTGAGTTCGTTACCGACCTTGATGGAGCAGTGAGAGTTCTCCATCGTCATCCTGCACAACCTGAGGAGTTTGGCAGGAATGTCAAAACTAGTCATGGCTTTTATAGATCGTCCCTATGCACGCTGTCATATGCGGCCTTGCAATCGACGAATAGGTGGAGGGTGTCGATCTGCATTTCTTGGGTCTTTTCCAGGATCTGCCGTAGTGTGAAAATCTGGTCGATGGTGGACTTCCCTGGAATGAAGCCACACTGATAAGGACCTATCAGTTTATTTATAAACGGCTTCAGGCGAGTACACAATACGGCAGAGAAGATCTTGTAGGCGATGTTAAGGAGACTTATCCCTCGATAGTTGGCGCAGTCAAATGGGTCTCCTTTCTTATGGATCGGGCAAACGATACTGAGATTCCACTCATAGTTGGTGCATACGCCCAACCAGATCATCTCCAGCTGCCTTAAAGATTTCAGCGGACAGTCCGTCCGCACCGGCAGTTTTGTTAGACTTCAGTCTTGATATTGCTATCTTGACCTCTTCTAAGTCTGGGGGACGGAATTCTCGTCGATCATCGTCCATATTGAGTGGAACATTCTGCCTGACAGCGGTATTGGTGTCATCATCGCCGTTTAGCAGTCTGCAGAAGTGGTTCTTCCAAATTCCCAGTATCGACTGCGACTCTACTACTAGTTGACTTCTGTCCGAACCTTATATCCACTGGATAACTGTTTCACCCTCTGGTAAAACTTTCGGACATCGTTCCTACCGTAGCACCTCTCCATCTCCTCGATCGCGCGCTTCTCGTGCTCGTTGTCCCTAAAACTATAGGGATCTTCCACCGCCATCTCAATTCCAAGGCCCCGACCTGGTCTTGAAAGAAACCTTCTAGACCTGTGCTCCGAAAATGTCGAGGTAGCTCTAGAAGGACTGCGCACCAGGTAACTCCGTCTGACTGGAGTTTCGGATGCCGCCGTTGGCCAGACAGTTTCCAGCTCCTCCGCCGCCATCCTTAAAGAGAGATGAGCCCTGGTACAGGCACACTCTCCCCCCTCTCTCGTCTGCAGCCGCCAACGACGTCCCACGGGTTGGTTACCCCATCTTCGATCGAAGGTGCTCGGGTCCCAGATTTCACCACGAGGAGGTGAGAGTAGGAGTTCGCTGATAGAGGCTAAGTGCAGACGCTTGTGCCAGCGTCAGACGCCATATCAACGCTTCGAAATCCACTACAATTTTCACTAGTACAAAATATTTGACCAAACACACTGGTTGCACATTTACATTGATATAATTTAAATTTTTTTTAAATTCGGTGCATGCAAATATACATTCGGTTCTTGAATAATGGACGGAGATAAAATAAAGAACATTAATTTCGTCTTAGGACTTATTACAAGTTTGTGTTCAGCGAACCATTGCCTTAGGGTATGTACATGGCAATTTATGTCAGCATAGAGATCTAAGGGATTGGTGACGCCATACGACAACACAACATCGTCAAAGCTGTAGGTACGCCTTTTAGATTGAGGTGGAAGAGAGAGTTAATATAAATTAAGAACAAAATTGGACCCAGGACCGAACCTTGAGGTATCCCAAGCCTGATTAATTGCACATCTCTTCTCGTCTCATTCAACTCTGCCGTCTGTGTTCTATTATTCAGATATGAGTTAAACCATTTGAGCATGAAACCACGCACACCGGCATTTTCCAGTTTACTCAACAGAATTTTATAGTCAACCATGTCGAAGGCTTTGGTAATATCAATGAATAATGCAGCTGTACATTTTCTTTTGTCAAGGTTGCTTATTATCTTAGAGCCAAACTCTAGAAGTGCGTCCTCTATTGATTTGCCCTTTTGAAATCCAAATTGAGAAGGATGAAAAAACGTCGTCTTGTCTAAGAAGTTAACTAGCCTAATTTTAATAAGTTTTTCAAAAAAATTTTACTCATGGTTGGCAGAAGAGAAATTGGCCTATAATTTCCTATTTCAGTTGGAGAGCCCTTTTTAAACAAAGGAATAACATCAGCACACTTAAGAGCGTCAGGAAAAAAACCAGGAAAAAACACTACGATTGAATGCATCAGCTAATACATCCACAATGAAACATGGAATTTTTTAAGGATAACATTAGAAATACCATCGACACCACATGAATTTGAGTTATGTGGCCCCCGTCTACACACGCACCTAAACTATCCTCCTAGAAGAGGTGGTTATGCAATTCCGCGGCTTTTTTTTCTCTTGAAAGTAATGTTTATCGCTTCTGAAAATCTCTGCGTGGTGTTGGGTCCAATAAATGGTTATCCTTCATATTGTTACAAGATTCTGTTGAGTCTGTGTCTGTGTTTAAAAAATGAAGTGCAGTGCATTTACGACAAATATTGTGTTAACAAAGGTGTCAAACTGACAGAGACACCGCGGGAAACTTACAACGTGTACGTTTTCGTTCAGAACATCCAGACCTTGCTGATGCTGGTCGCTCTGGACGTCATGTAGGGCAGTTGATGGGGGTGGTGAAGTGTTATTTACTGAGAGCTGCTTCCACGCAGTCAGACTATAAATCCCATTAAATATTGCTCCCAGCTCGACACTCAAAATCAGGCAGTGAAAGAAAACGGATTTGTTTTCCATCATGACAACGTCAGACCGCACATAGCTTTAGTGACAAAAGAATAGCTGAATTATTTTGGCCTTGGACTTGCGCACCACCCACCGTGCTCTTCAGACCTCGAACCGTATGACTAGCATCTGTTCCGCTCAACCCAATATAATAAAACCCTGGAAGGAAGACAGTTGATTTCCGAAGATGGAATGACAACGTGTTTACCTGAAAATGATCTCTTTTCTCAATTGATTCAACCATCAACATAAACTACCCTCTTGAGTGAAAGAGGGTGAATCGGGTGAATCAGAGAGGACATGCAAGGGCAATCGTGTTTGGATCGCAAAAGGCTACGGACGTTTTTTTCATCCTCTCCACCTAGTGGAAGTTAAGAGAGCGATGTCGAGACTAAAGTCGCATAAGGCTGCTAGTGCAGACGGAACTCTTTAAGGCAGCTGTGGATGAACTTGAAGGGTGAATGAAAATTACCTGGATGGGTGAAGTCTGAGGAGATATCTTTAGCTGCGGCAACTACGTTAAAAACGGATTTAGACAAAGCGAAGCTCTGTCATGAGACTTCATCCAAATCAGCCTGGCGATCGTGCAAGATTCACACGGCAAGACTGGAGGCATGATCTTCCAGAAGTTCGTACAACTATTGACATTGCCATGATTGGCAGAACAAAGCGAGCCATCATTGAGGTGTTCGCCGGTATTTAGGCAGAAGCAGGTAAAAAACGTTTCTGCTCTCCTCAAGATAGGACATATAACATTCACGTCTTTTACGATTTTTCAGTAAAGGACTTCGTCTGACTTGGCTCCCAAGCACAAGATAATGACCATCTCTGTCCTGCTGTACGGCGCGGAAGTCTAGATAATCTCAAAAGCGGATGAAGAAGCCGTTGGAATTTCCAAGAGAAAAGTTCTCCGTTCAACCGTCGATCCTGTTCACATTGATGGTTCTTGTAGAAGAATATTCAACCCGGAATGCTAAGGCTGGCTAGGCCATGTAGAGCGGATGAAAAATATCAGACGGACTCTTCGATTCTGAACCAGTGGAACAATGCAATAGAGGATGTCCACGGAACCGATGGCGCACACAAGTGGATAAGGAGCTCAGCCAACTTAGCGTGTGAAATTGGAGGCATCTGGCTAAGGATCGTGCCAGCTGGAGAGCCTTGTTCACAGAGGCCTAGGTTCACCTCTGACTGTAGCGGTCTTGGAAGAATTTGATGGAAAATCGACCCAGAATGAGGTTGCGTACCTAACTTGCCTTACAACATAGCGTCAACAACCTGCACTGATTATTTATAGAATCCAAAATATAATGCGGACGCCACATATAACTAGAATTCCTACCGAGTTACATTATGCGGGACCCCCTTGGTGCTAAGCGACATTGCTAAATTCTTAGGCCTTATACTAGACACGAAGTTAAGCTGGAAGCTTAATATCCAGGAACGTGTCAAGAAGGCCTCAACAGCTCTATACTGCTGTAAAGGGCCATTTGGGGACTGCAGCCCCGAATGGTTCACTGCCTTTCTATATCAGTAGTCGGACCCATAATGCTGAATGGTGTCGCAATTTGGTGGACCGCACTCGATAAGAGAATCAACATCATCCCACGCTAGAGGGCAGAGGATGGCATGCGTATGCATTAGCGCGGCGCTAAGCACTACCTGCTCCGAAGCACTAAACATACTCCTCAACCTTCCATCGATACAACAAATTGGCAGACAGACAACAGCTAGTACGGCGATCAAATTAAGATCGCTGAGCAGCTGGAAGGAACTGCGGTCTGGACATTCAACGATCCTAAGCAGGTATGCCTCTATACGCGTAGATACAGACCTCACTGTACCTAAACTCCTCTTCGAGAAGAATTTCTCAACCAGCCTACCTCCCAGATCTGAAAACCAGACGCTGGAAGGTCCACCTCGAATCTTCACAGATGGATCGAAGATGGATGCAGGTGTGCTGGTGTCTATTCCAAGGATCTAAACTACATAATTAGGCTGAATCTATTGCGATTAAGGAAGCCCTGTCCTGGCTAAAAAAAACAATGTAATATCGCGCACAGATATCGTCATTTGTTGCGATGGTCAGGCAGCGATCAAATCCCTGAATTCAGTCACTTTAAACTCCTTCCCTTAATTGCCCCTATCTACTTTAACATCCAACTTATATGGGTGCCGGGATACTGTGATATTCCATAGAAATCCGAAACGGACAAACTCGCTAGAAAGGGCACAAGCTCCGTGCTCTTTCCGGGTGGAGAACCACCCTCCATGCCTATCGCTACTATAAAACATCTGCTAAAGCTTGAAATGCTTGCTCAAACAAACCGCGGATGGATATCTGGCACAGGATGCCTCATTACCAAACAACTATGGTTTATGATCGATCCCAAGCGATCGCTTAGCTTGATCAGATTAAGCAGGGTACACCTCAGATCTCTTATTGGCGCTTAAACAGGGCATTGTGCTATCGGAACTCACGCCTCTAGACTTGCCCTTCCCTATAATGACTTCTGCAGAAGCTGCAGAAGCTGTGGTTGCCGTGGCGTAGTGGGTAAGGGCATCGACTCCTACGCAGAGGGTGCCAGGTTCGATACCACCTTTGATAATTCACGGCTTCACCTCTTTCGAGTCACTGACAATGCTCAAAGAGTATTCCTTCTCAACTTCGCAGTTCGGAGTCGGCTTTAAACTGTAGGTCCCTTCCACACGTGAAAGAACAATGGCACGCACAACGCGAGTGGTTGCTGAGAAGCTAGGCCCAGGTCCGCCTCGGACTGTCGTGCCATATATATAGGCTGCATGGACGATTATGAGGAAGCAACCATCGATTACTTGCTATATAGCTGCAGTGCTCTCTCATACCGTAGGTTCAGACTTCTGGGCCCCATTTCTTTGTTAATCCGGCTGAACTAAGCAGCATCACCTCTTCTTCGCTTTATCAAAAGCACAGATCTGTTTGCGTAAAAGGTAGCCTAAAATCCGCGTGGTAACACAATGGGCATATGTTTGGCCTAAGTGTGTCAGCTGTTCGTATGCGCGGCAGGCAGACACCTCAACCTAACCTAAAGACTCGTCAACAATGCATCGATACAACAAGCTACATGAATCTTAATATATGCATATAAACACAATGGTGGTCATGCAAGAGACAAATTATACGAACACACAAGCCCACAACCTGCTCGTCATTCATTTTCCTATCGTTCTACTGCTCTACGCAAAAATACACTATACACGTCACTGAATGATTCTTCTCGAACATCACATAACACATACTCCACCCACAAGAGAACAACTGCAAAGCGGCAGCAAAATAAAGAGTGAAAAATTATAGTAACCCGAAAAATCTCGGATTTTACAATTTCTGGTTGGTTCTCTGTCAGTAATGTGAAAATGTGTTGACAAAAAAGTTGTAAGCAAAAATAAATAAAAAATAAAGTGAATGGAAAGTTGCCAGTATTATACCCATTCTTAAACCTGGCAAAGCTCCTGATTTGCCCTCTAGCTATAGGCCTATTAGCCTACTAAGCTGTCTCAGCAAGTGCTTTGAAAAGATTATTAAGAAGAGACTTGTCTCCTTTATTGACAGTAACGGTATCTTTCCAACGCAACAATTTGGATTTAGAGCCTTTCATAGCACCACTCATCAAGTCCATCGTATCACTAAAGACATAAAAAAAGATTTCAGAATAGGCAAAAGCACCGGAATGGTAATTTTAGATATAGAAAAAGCATTCGATACTGTTTGGCATGAAGGATTGATACACAAGTTATTAAATTTCAAATTTTCCTTCTATCTGGTCAAAATCATACAATCATTCCTTAAGTCCCGAAGCTTCAAGGTATCTATTAACCAAAGCTTCTCTAACAGCCAACAGATCACAGCTGGAGTCCCACAAGGATCCGTTATTGCACCAGTCTTATTTAATATTTATACCTCTGATTTCCCCAAGTTGAAAAATTGTAATACTGCCCTATTTGCTGATGATACATGCATTTATTCTTCAGATTCAATTGGTTTCAATATTGAAACTAATCTTCAATCGGGATTAAATGACTTATTAGTGTATTGTGGCAATTGGAAAATTAATATTAATGCTTCAAGGACCCAAGCTATCTTTTTCGCTCGTAAAAGAAAAGCTTGCTAACTTCCAAGCAACAACCTTTCTCTCAAAGGTTCTCTAGTTGAATGGAAATCAAACGCAAAATATCTTGGTATATACTTAGATAAAAAATTAACATTCAATCTACATGTACAGGAAATTATAAAAAAAGTTAATACCACTATTAGAATCCTGTACCCATTTATATGTAGGAACTCAAAACTAAGCGACGAGAATAAGCTCTTAATTTTTAAATCAATTTTTCAATCCATAATATTTTATGGATCCCCAGTCTGGAGCAAGTGCGCGAACTGCCATCTACGCAAACTTTGTAGTTTGCTCAAAATAAGTTACTTAAAATGATCCTAAATCTGCCTTGGTTTTTCTCCACAAAGGAACTTCATAGAATGGCCAATATAGAAACTATTTCAACTAGAAATGAACGACTTTACCAACGTTACATAAATTCCTGCTTAACATCGGACAACGAATTGATTTCAAACTTAGCCTCATAAAGAGTGTGTTAATTTATTCATCATATACCTTTGTTAAAGTCTTCAATTTGAAAGTTCATACCTATATTCATTCATGTATTCACTTATTAATATATTTATTTATTTATTTAATTACTTATTTATCTATCTATATATTTATATATTTAATTATTCACATATTTATTTATTTATTTATTTATTTATTAATTTATTTACTTATTTATATATTTATTTATTTATTTATTTATTTATTTATTTATTTATTTATTTATTTATTTATTTATTTATTTATTTACTTATTTATTTATTTATTTATCTATTTATTTATTTATTTATTTATTTATTTATTTATTTTTTTATTATTTATTTATTCACTTAATTTACTTTCTCTATATATTAACTATGTCCATTTGTTCCGTTATTTTCAAACATTTATTAAATTGCTTGTTTCTTGGTATTTATTATGTTTCTCTCGAACTCATTACGAACATGGAAATGAACTCATCTCAACACTTCTCTCTTCCCCCGACGAACTATATATTTGGCATTATTTCTGCCCTATTTTTTATTATTTTATCTATTTTTGTTTAATGAAGGTTTTTAGTGGCTTTTCCTTCACATCAACATAAAACTATAATATTTGCACATTGATTGACAATTTGTATTATTTTGTAGATGTAAGATTAAATAATAATCAAATCTCCGTAAGTAAATATTGTAAATAATTATTTGTAAAATTCATGCCACAATAAAATACAAAAAAAAATAAAGTAATATATAGTTTAAAAAAAAAAAAAAAAACTGAAAAGAAAATACAGCACGTTCTCAATTTTCGCAACAGCTAAGTTTGATTTTTATCATTACTGACGCACATATTAAAGTAGAGTATAAGAGTTGGAAAGATATGTCGATGAATAGGGCGAATGTGTCACTCTCTATCAGACCGTGAAAAGTCATAAATAAAGAATATAAAATTTAACTGAAGAGCGTTGGAATTTCCAAGTATTTTCCATATTTCTGAGTCTCAGGAAATTATGTGCAGTAATCGCAATTTTTCAAATAGACAGATACTCGATAATTGCAACTACCCCAGTTTCTGTTAGTTGCGATTATCGAGAATGCACTGTAAATTAAAATCAGTTTTACTGTCATCACATGTATAATAATTTTATATTTTTTTTTCTTCAATGTAATTTTATTTAATTCCATATATCATACTTACTTTCTAGACAAAGGTATTTAAAACTAACTTACCTATCTTAAGAATTTACAAACGTTCTTAATACTAACCTACTGACTCTATGCGGGTACTCTGAGCTAACCTCATCCATGTTATAAATGTGCCTATCGGCTTAATCTGGAGTTTTTTTACTCCTTAATGACAATCTTTTATTTCTTTATTCCTTTGCCAAGAAAACTTATAAAAAAACTTCGCTAGATAATATTTTTATATTATTGAATATGGATGTACATATCAGCCTTTTTTTCAATAAGCTATAAATAGTGAGGTAGGATTTTGCATGTAAAGCACATACAACAACCTACTGCCTAAACTCCCTATAATATCGGCAGTCAAAAGTGGCTGCTGATAAAAATTCGACTTCAAATTTTTTTTCATACATTTTGACATCAACTTCGAACAAATAAATTCCTTTTTCATATATTTTGACAGATAAAAATCAAAGCCGCTGCGAATCGTTTTTCTGAATCTTACTTCACTTCACTATCGATAGCGATGAAAAAACAGGGCTATTTTTGGGTTTACATAATTAAATAAAATTATTTCTTTGACAATGATCGGAGAACATGAATATAGTTGCGTATTTAATGAGAGGGATCTTCTCTCTCTTCCTCTTTTACCAAAAGTTCTTTGGCTACTAATGTCCTATAAATCCTTTTCTTTTCTCGTTTTTTATCATTTTAAGCTGCTTTTTTTTTACAGTTTTCCATACTTACCTATGAGGAGTCCAAGCCTGAGCAATAGCTGCTTTCCACTGCTGACGGCCCTGGGCACGTTGCTTCCAGTCATCAAGACCCAGCTGTCCTGCGTCTGTTATGATTTTTGTCTTTATACAGACGGGGCTGTCCTCCTCTCGTCCTCTATGTCGCCAACTTACTGGAGTGGAGGGGATTTTTGCTCTTCCTGTCTACATCCACATCTTGGTACAACTCGTACAATTCGCAGTTGTGCCTTTATCTCCATTCAGGTTCCAAGAATAGCACCAAGAATCCGAATTATCTCAATCACTCAAGCCCGCTAAGCAGGTTTTGGACATGCCGCCTAAACTCAGCCACTATTCTTTGCGGGTCAGTAACAAGGTTGACGTCACTGTTCCGAAGAGCTTGGCTGCTTTCCTAAAGCCAGCAGCGAAACTCTTGGCTTTTTTTCCTTAAGCCTCCCTCCTTAAGCTGGGAGGATGCGAGGGACCATTTCTTCTCCTCCCATCTTCAAAGCCACTCCTCTTGCGCTGCTCTTGTCTTCCATGGGTTTTTTATTGGTATCTAAATTTTGTTACGTTTTCGGTTTATGACCACCGTACTCATAGTTTTTGAGATATTCTCATTGAGAACAATTATTTTAAGTAATAAAATAATTGCTTTGAAAAACTGTATTTAAGATTTTTTGAGAACGCAGGCACATCTATGATATATACTCAATTTTCAAGTGGACTGTATATACCAAACAACTATATGATGGGCGATGGACAAAATGTGGTAGATTTAGAGTTAAGGTTGGTAGGTTATTCAACATTTCAAAAAGTGTTAGAAATACCACTTAAGTGGTAGAAGTCCTACCACTGGTCCCTGTCCTTATTTTCCTTCATTGATCGCTGTCGTTTACTCCTCTTGTTCATTGTACATGTTCCCTTTAATGACTTTAAGTATACAAAATTAGCTTGAATTGCTCTACTTAACTAATAAAATAACAATTTCAGAAAGCGTGAATATTTTTACCGACTTACTTTTTCAAGCACTGCTAAATATGTATTTATTTTGATGTTCCCTATTTACCTCACACTCAATTCACTTACACCTACCGCTCGTTGTTGCTTACCTTCAGATGAACTCAAAACTCAACAACAGATCAGTCAAGTTCAACGTTGAGGTCATCTGCTGTGCGGAAAAAAGAGGGTTACTCGCAAAAATTATGCAAACATTCATAGCACTCTGCTCCAGCTCGTTAAGTCCTTAACGATTATGTTCCTTACACCATGAATTCCCATTGTGAGTATAAGAGGTTTCCCTGCGACACACACACCAACACACCAAGTATGTGGTGGCACGCGGGAGTGCGATGAACCCTGTGTCAAAATTCTCAGCGATTACATCATATTTCAATTTGGAAGCAAATCCTTCTGTCACTCGTTTTATCATCAAATACAATAAATGACAGGAACACAGACAGTCGCACCCTGATACTCGACATCATTCAACAGAAGGGGGCCTCAACCGAGATAGATGGAAAATCAATTTGCCATGATAGCGATCGTTCTGTTATTTGACATCCGTCGGCACAGGTAAACGAGAACTAAATACCCCTCGGCGTGGGCACAATGACAGATGCCGTCTTCCCGCAGTGATACCACCTGCGATGTGTGTGTGTTGTTCGAAGAGATGAATCTGCTGCCGAGATTCTGCAAATGATATGGTGATTCAAGAGGGAAGTGTGTGCGGCATGAGTGAGCATTCCGAAATGAGATTCCGTGTCGGGGATCCCGCTGATTGATGGAGTATGGAATAATGTTTGGCTGCTGACTTTGGAGTGTCAGTGTGTTTTGATCCATTCTCGCTTTCGGGTTTCGCGAAATGTGCTCAGTGAAGTGTCGCAGCATTACTCGCAGAATTCTGAACAGGAAAGGCAACAGCTCGAGAGGGGACGTCACTGTCAACACGGTCGTTGGCACAGAATACCTGTATTCATCATGTCCTGCTTTGCATTTATTTGCCAGGTATTCTTGCGCGAATTTTGATTTACGAAATCTAATAAATACATGAAGTTGTATCATTGGACAGCATAATAAACATCCCCAGCTCCACAATTCTCGAAAGGTATTCAATACAAACACCTGAAAGAAGCGAGCACCTTTTGAGAGATTTTTTGCTTTAATTCGACGAAAGCCGGTTTCATTTTGTTCGTGATTTTGTGCCTGATTTACAAGAATCTGTCGGAACTACTTCAAACATGGTTTAAGTTTACACTGACTCTCATCTCACAAAACACTTAAAAAAATACTCGCAATTTACATGGGAAACGTCAAAACCGCACGCAAATGATTCAACACGTTCAAATATTGACAATGATACTCGCTGTCCTTGATTTTCAACCGTAAGAGACAGTAGAATACGGGCAATATTGTAATCCATGCTAATAGAGACGCGTGGACGTTAAAATCGCGAATGCTGCCGTGATTTATTAAAATTGAGAAACGAATTTACTTTGAAACTGTTGTACACATCTTCATTTGTCGACGAACTCAAATTTGATTGAACAATAAGAAAGGAAATTCACAAAATTAACAATGAGAGAAAAAATTTACAATTGATTGTCATACCAACAGATACAATAAGTAGCACAGTTCAAATAACAATCAGAAAGGAATTTTAATAAGTAGATTCAATAAGCACAGTAGACATTCGGAAAAGTTGATCGAAATGTCCCAGAGCTTGTCAACTTTTCTGAACACTTTTCAAGATCTGTAGAAAATTGGTATTTCGTTCATAGATAGTCCTATTTTATTTAGATTAATTAGTTCCATTTTATTTATTAAAAGCAAAAACTTAAAAAATCTTAGCGATGCTTAACTGGTTTGAACAAAGAATGGTTTTAAAATGTTTGTACCTGTAACGAATACTCACACCAAGAGTTTCGTTATTTTCACCACACTGTTCGATCAATGCATTCTCTCTTTGTGATAGGTCCGCCAACTCGAGTTGATGAACCGAGTTAAATTTATGTAAAATAAAAAAATTGGCCACCACAGAATGGCTGAAACATACGCACTCCTTTGTCGAAATATTTCATTTGCATTTAATTTGCATCTTGATGGCTTCGTCAATCGTCAAAATTGTCGCATTAGGTGTTCAGAAAGCCCACGAGTAATTGTTGACAAACAACTGCATCCACAACTCATGTGTTGTTTTTTTTTTAAATCATTTTGCGTGAATTATGGGACAACCTTTGCCGATTTGTGTTTGAATTAATTTAAAAAAAAAGTTTGACAATCAATAAATCAAATAATTTAGTTTGAAAATCAGTTAGCCAACTCGAGTTGCAACAATTCCAACTCGAGTTAACTCTGTTCAGGAAATCTTCGGCTCGGCATAAGTTACGAGTTTAATCGAGCGATTAAATCTTTATTAAAAAATTACTTTGCACCACCGAATCAAACTTAAGACTAAACTTACAATACTTGAAAAGCAAATCTTGAAAAATTCCACAGGCTCGCAATTTATGCTAATTCAGCATTACCAACTACCCGTGGGTGAGGTATGCTGCTTGTTATTGCAGGTGTCATACATTCCTCGTGTTTGCTGCCTTATGCAGCAGGCTTGATGCTCGTGCAGCAGCATGCACCTCGTGTCTGCTGGCCGATGGCGTAGGCCGTATGCGCGTATAGCACATTGATGTCATATCAACCAACATCTAGGCTTTTCATTGTTAAGAGGGATGGGACGCTAAAGTGTCCCCAAATGGAAGATCCATATCCGACGTAACCCACATCACTATTCACGCTTCCAATGGCATCTGGATAAAAAATTGTTGTCGACGCTGCTGTGTTATGTATTTGACATCGTTTTTTTCTATTTGGTACATATATAAAAAACGAATGCAAGTAAGTAAACTTGTGTAGTAAACTTTTCTGAGATCCAACTTTTCCCGACTTCTACTGTATTAGAGTTAAATTCATGATGATCAGAAAGAGAGATTTACAATTATTCTTCACAAGAACTAATTTGAAATTTGCTACAAGTTGACTTAATGAATTGACTAATTCAATGATAATCATATAAATGCACGGATTGCAAGTATACTCCTTCACAGCAGGATCTAGTTCTTTTTCGATTTTACTCAGTCTTGATCAAAAGGAAAAATATATATAAGCCGATCGAGATATGGTGTGGCACTAATTTAATAAGAGCGAGCGAGGAGTTTTAAAATAACTTAGAGCAATTGAGTGTTGAAAAAAAGATAGCGCAACGATTTGAAAACGATCGGAACAAATGGAATTTCATTAAGTAAAATATATTAACTTTTTACTAAGAGTATTTATTTCCCCCATCTCTCATTATCATCATCTTCGAGTTTGTCAGATTGACAGTTAACTTCCATAATTCACAATACCTGACCACCTTATTAATCATTAGCTGTATCGCATTCAAAGAGACTGCGAGACTCAGGGGCATAGATCAGACTAAATTTGAACAACGCACAGTAGTTCGCTTTGTTGGAAATATATCAAAATATGTACTGTATTTACTTTTATGTCATATCTGTTGTATATCTAAGTAGCCTTTGAAGTAACCTTTGTGTGCTTACTTATGATTTGCAACGCCTCCTACTTTAAATTTCTTTGATACATTGCATTTGTCATTTATATTTGTTTCTATTCATCATTAAATTGAAGTCGGTGCAGAACTACACATCGTGCGTTTTATACGCTTTGTATGGGAGCGACAAAAAAAAAAAAACTATACAATTTCAATCAGTGTCGGATTTTAATGCAATTTTAAATAACGTACAAATGGTAGGAGCTCCTTCCATGGCAAGAAACTCTTTCGAAGTAGCTTATAAGTTAATATAAAAAATCTATAAAATTTAGTTTCTTAATAAAAAAATTAAAAAAATAACAATTAATATTGTAATGCAGAAAAGCTCTGTTAAATCTCACCTATGATGTCGTATTCAGTCTAGCAATTTAAATAAATCTAAGTACAATTTATAGATTAACATACATTCTGTAATTATTTTTCAATAAAACTTTTTCTTATATATGTTTTTTATCTTATATTATTATAGTCAAAAAAGCCCTGCGCTTCATTCTTTAATAGAAGTGAATCATTTGTTTTTGCTTCAGGCCTTACATTTGTATGCATAACATTTTCATTAGATAAATTTAAAATGCTTTTGAGTTCAATATACTGTTACCACAATAAGGCTCTTACGGGGAGGGAGACACGTTGATGCAGCTGACACATGTACGATTGTTTAGGTAAGACACTAGAAAATATTTAAAAGAAGATTGATTACGAGCTCCTTTTTCCTGTTCTACTGAAATTCGCAATATATCGATTTTTAGACCTTTTATTTTAAAAATGCATGTCTGCTTGCCGAATGAAACGTTTTTCTTAGACATACTGTAAGGGAAAGTGGGTCGCCGTGGCGTAGTGGGTAAGTGCGTCGACACCTATCATAATTCATGGTTCCACCTCTTTCGAGTCTCTGACAATGCTCAAAGAGTATTCCTGTCTAGAAAAAGCTTCTCAGCTTCGTCGTTCGGAGTCGGCATTAAACTGTAGGTCCCTTCCAAACGTGAAAGAACAATAGCACGCACAACACGGGTGGTTGCTGAGAAGCTAGGCCTAGGTCCGCCTCGGACTGTCGCGCTACCTATATTATTATTATTATTATTATTACTGTAGGGGAAACTGGTGCACATTATACACTTAATATTTAAATGTCTGTCTTTCCTAAAATTATAGAAGAATTCTTGTGCTTTCTTAAATATGTAAATTAAAATTTCTCTTACTTTAGTTCTTTAAAAAAAAGTATTGTTCTTAACTCTATTTGAGCAGAGTTTTCCCTTACAATGTCAAACTTAGACTAAAATACAATTTCCTTAGGGCTACCTTGAATACTTTCTTGCATCGTAGCGGGATGCAATGTTTTCCCACAGGTGGCTTCCGATTACCGTGCTGGATGTGATGGAATGCGCTGGTGTCGTATGGTCCAGACGTTGTCATTTGAACCCCTTGTTTGTTCAACTTTGGAATTTCGGAGTGGAAATATTCGCGGTGTTAACTTGTACATCTATTTGTCGACAATGGTTAAGGTCGAAGGTCATCATCTTCAAACCGATAAGTTATCGCCTGGCTGTGATCCACATCCAAGGCAGATCTTACAACATCAGCCTCAAAACTGCACACGCTCCTTCCAACGAGGCTGAAGACTCTGTCAAAGAGGACTATTATGACCTGTCTGGAGTACGATGTAAGGATCGTGCTCGGAGACTTCAATGCATCTTTGGCGGAGTGATCGGAAAATACAGCCTCCACGACACGACAACAGATAACGATTTCAGACTCACAGACTTTGCGGCAGCACGTAATATGGTCATAAGCAGCACTAGGTTCCCTCGCAAAAGAATCCACACAGCAACCTGGCGATCGATCCGCCGGTCGAACCGCCAATCAAATTGACCATGTGTTCATTGACGGAAGGCATGCGTCAAATATGGATGTGCGGACATTCAGGGGGGCTAACGTTGACTCTGACCATTTCCTCATAGCAGCATGATTCAGAGCTCGACTGTCCAATGTCAGATAGCTGCACTAGCCAATAAAGAGGAGTTTTGACATTGGACACCTGAGCAAACCCGAGATTGCCAAATAGCTTACGAAGAGCAACTGAGTGAGAGACTATCCGGTATGCCCACGTCATACACCAACGCCAACGAGTTATAGTTGCCTTCAAAGAGGTAACCGATACCACCCCAGGCTACCTACCATCTCCGACGAGGAAGCCGTGGTATGATGTTGAATGTGAGAAGAAGAAACGTACATTATGAGGCAAACCAAAAGGCGCTGAAACGAAAAACTAGAGCAGCGCAGTAGGAGTACCGGGCTAGAAGAAAGGAGGAGAAAAAGCTTCTACGCCTGAAGAAAAGATCTCTCGCGCGTCCTTCTAATGGTGCCAAGGATATCGAAGAGTCTAGGAACAAGCATAAAATACCGGCGTTCTACAAAAAAGCCAAAAGCCTTACTGATAGCTTTAGGAAAGGCACCAAGGCTCTACGAAACTGTGAGGATAACCTGGTTGCTGACCATACTTTGTTTCATCCTCTTCTTTAAATGCCGTAAATGCTTCCAAGAGAAGAAATCACATGACAGAGCATCTCCTTGCCGAAATCCGGTGCAGGTTTCAAACGGCTCGGAATTCCTCGAGCCGAACTGCACGGTGCATCGCGTATTTGTTAGCGTAGTGAGGCACAACCGGATCAGTTTTCCCGGGATCCCCAATTCGGTCATCGCATCGAATAAATAAACATGTCGTATGCGACTTTAAAACCGATAAAAAGGTGGTGCGTATCGATTTCAAACTCGCTGATCTTTTCCAGGATTTGCCTAAGTGTGAATATTTGTCATATCGTCGAGTTGCCGAGCCGGAAGCCGCACTCGTACGTGCCGTTTAATGCGGTGCAAAACGGCTTTAGACGTTCATACAGTACGCTGGACAGGATCTTGTAGGCAACGTTAAGAGCTTGGATTGTACATTTGTTTATTTTCGAAAAAATGATTGCCTTGAGCGGAAAAAGAACAGTGGAAACTCTTCGTCACTACCCGACTAGAAACCTTCTAAAATTGTCTCTTCGATTGAAATAAATTAAACGACTTTACTTTTGTATCGTATCTGCACACAAAGTGCATAAAAATACAACTGGTCTTAAACGACCAAATCTTAAAAAATTAATCCCAAATGCACAGCCCCCTATTGGCGTTAGTGTAAGAAATATTTCAGTAGGTCTACCGTTAAACCGTTTAGTTGAAGAAGTAAAAATAAGAGTTCGTGCCGCTTTAAGTGACGCAAAGCACGTAACAAGAAAGTTAATAGAATTCAAATAAACTGCCTGCTCCTTATACCGTCAGTCGAGCCCGCTGAATACATCTCAAATCGAAATATGTATGTTTTCCCATATCCCACACGGCCCACAGTCAGCAATTGGATTTTTCAAATAAACTAAGCAACAAGACGTCCCTCGCATAAATCACATCTTCCGTCTCCGGACGTTGCACGACTCCAGGAAGCTACATCGCGTCGCCGGAAAAGTTCACCTTCTGCCTGCGAGCGTGAAGGAGGATAAGTTGTGCAGCCTGCACGAAGACACAACGCACAAATTGAAGCGCAGATAAAAATTGTGCACCTTTGTAGTTTGCATCGGAAAACATTTACGGAATTTCAAATTAGTTTCTCGGAGATGGCACGAGCAGATTTGTTCAAATTTGTCAAGTTCGAAAAGAAAAACCCCGTGCATGTGGGTGCGATGAATATGCATGGCAGTTCCCCCGTGTATCCTCGACTTGGACATGGTGTTCCACGGCACGTGTGGCGACGTGAAATGAATGCGGATGGGCGTTCTTGTCAAATTTAAGCTGGATTACATCTGTAATTCGAAAAAATTTGAATTTTTCCTATTTTCCCAGGATTACGTGATTTCGTAAGACAAGGGAGATTCCCATCAGATCCGAGGGATTGAGTGCGGCTATTGTCGTGCCAAGAGCCACTCAAAGATGACCACAGCTCCCACATCGGCCATGAGCATGCAAATTGGAAGGACAAACAATCGCCCAGAACGCCTTGGCATGTGGCCTTAATCATGCCTCGAACAGCGGCAAATGAAAGAACACAAAACACTGTCCCCCCAAGCGAACAAAGGCCAAGGGTCTGGACGAAATGATAATCAACCCTTAACTGATTCGCCTGCAGTTGCCGTACAACGCTCACTGCTGTGCAGGCGACCCATGAGACCCGATTGAATTAGCAACCTCGTTTGCTGGGACTTGTCGAGGCATCCCATCTCATCGCAACATCGCCTGGCCTTGTGCTCAGCCCCAGCTCTCGCAGTAAGGCGCCGGCAATTTGAGGTGTTAAACTCCTGCCGTTGATAATCGCGTTGCGGCCAGTCAATGATTGCGCGTCGGAAAATGTCCCTTGCACGAGTCGAGGCACAATAAGACGCTGGCTGCTGACGCAGAACGACGATAACTGCTGCTTGTTAATTTCAACGTCCTGCCAGTCCCACTCACTGATTTGCAATTTAATTTCCCCTTGTTATTAGGTAAACGTCAAGACCTGTAGTGATTCGCCATTCAGTTCGTGTTAGAGGGACATTCGGGTACTCGGCATGATTTACGGCGGAAATTAGGCGGGAATCGCAATTAGGTTCGAATTAAACCACGAAATGACGTGTGTGGCGGTGGGGACCACGCACGCACGCATTCGAGTCCCAGAATAGCTTGTGCGACGTGTAGCTTCTGGTGGCTAGACAGTCTTCTGGTAACGATTATTTATGGGCTCCGGGGTTCTTCATTGCATTGTTTTGATTCGAAAAACAATGAGACACTATTTTTGGATGTGCTTCGTGTACATATGCCTGTTGGCCTTCCTCAGACAACAGAACGTGGACTTTCGCACCGACACGATGTGGCTTGCTGCCGTCGTGCTACGCGACGTCCGGTGTTGGAAGATGATTTATGCAAGGAACCAGTGGCTTTGCAGTTCACTTGCAAAACACATCTGCAGCCGGGGAAGAGGATATTATATATTTTGGATTAAGGTGCATTTAGGGGACTCGTCGGTCGGATTATCCAGCAGGATGCTGTGCGACTTTAGGTGGATTTCCGGTCGTTGTTGCATTTTGTGAACGCCGCGCCGTATACTGTTGCACAAGAGTTTTGAGTGAGTTGGAAGAGGTTATAAATAAAAAATGAAACGGTCTATTGAAACAAATGGTTTCTTGCATCATCTTTCCGTTTTTACACTAAGAGCCGCATCTAGCTTCTAGTCTTTGTAAGGAAGGTAGTCTGCAGACAGCGAAGGAAAAGGAGCAGAGAGGCAGGGTAGGTCACGACGGTGGTTTGTCTTAGACCTTGGCACGGCAGAGCGATGTGCGCCTTGAAATGGGAAGATGTTAATCGATGCGATGACGTTGATGGGAAACTCAAGGATTACACAAATCTTATCAGTTTTTCAATCTACTTTTAGAAAACATCATTCATGGTTGGGAACATGAAAGAAGAAAAAAACAACTGAAATATTTCTTGCCTTTAAACGAGCATTCGAAAAGACCATGAGATAATGATAGAGAGGTAGAACAGGTATGGCATAAGAAGCAATGAACTGAGATGGCTTAAAACGTATCTAGCAAACAGAACGCAACGAACAAAGGTGAACAATAGTGTATCCAGCTGCATTGCATTGCTGTTAATAGGGGCGCAGGGATCAATATTGGGTGCAGTAGTGTTCATAATAATAATAATATGGGTGGCGCTACAGCCCGTAGAATGCCAGGGCCTAGCTTCTCACCAACCACTCGTGCGTTCTCTCACGCGTGGAAGGGTCCTACAGTTTAATGCCGACTCCGAACGGCGAAGTTGAGAAGCTTTTTCTAGACAGGAAATACTCTTTGAGCATTGTCAGTGACTCGAAAGAGGTGGAGCCGTGAAATATGAAAGGTGGTAAATTCGGGTATGGAACCTGGCACCCTCTGCGTAGGAGTCGACGCACTAACACACTACGGCACGGCGACCTGTTCATACTCTATATAAATGATTTGCCAAATATCTTAAAATATAGCAAAATAGTTTTTTACGCAGACGACACTTTAATTTACACAGAAGGGGATGACCACATAGAGTGCAAAGAAACAATGTTAGAAGACATGAAAAACGTAAATAAATGGCTTAAGATGACCGGCCTGAAACTTAACGAACAAAAGACAAAATAGATGGAAATTAATTTCAGCACCAATGACAGTGTTCAGATAAATGGACAGGACGTTGAAAAACTGGATCATATTAAATATTTACGACTCATCATTAATAAAAATCAAGGCTTCAAAAAGGGCCTACGCTAAGTATGCATGAAAATAGGAACCAAATTAGGATTTTATAAAAGAACTAGCTGACCCGGCAAAAGTTGTTCTGCCTTATAAATTATTTCTAGAGCATATTTTGGTAGAAAAAAGTAACTAATTTATCGTGAGTGTGTGGGAATGTGCTATATGAGTGAGAGACATGGAGAGAGGATCGATGAGGGATGAAGAAAAATGTAAAATGCTACGATATAATTTTTAAATTTATTGTAATTGGTTCTTTAAAATTATATATACAACATTTATTATTACAGCTATACTAAAAAACAATATTAATCCAACAATATTTTTTGTAACCCCATCTTTAAGTACCACAAACAAACTGGATGGTTTACCTACTCGAGAGCACGCTACGTATAATTGTCCTTGTGAAAAACATGGTGTACTCAAATCCAAGCCACAAACAGACATCGTTAGGCCTTGAGACTTATTGATAGTCTTTGCAAATGCCAATCTAATTGGAAATTAAAGCCGCTTAAATTAAATTGGACTTCTGTAGGTATAATAGGAATCTGCGGTAGTAGTATATTTTCACCTAGAAATTTTCCATTTCAAATGATATCATCGATAACATAAATTATCAATTTTTTGAAGACTAATCTTGTGCCATTGCAAAGCCGCGGTGGGTTCAAATTACGAAGGAAAATTACCGGAGATCCAGTCATTGGAAAAGTCATTCTATAACATATTTACAATTTTACGTATCCCCTGTCAAATTTCCTGTTTGCGTTACCTCTGATGATTGTCGAATTTTGACGACGAACAAGGCTAGTCTAATTAAATTGGTTTTGCAATTTGGACTTTATTACAAATTCAAGCCGAATGCTGAATACTTCTGTTCATCAGTGTATGTAAATTAAGTTCATTTAAGACATCGACCGGCTGATCAATTCACATTCAATAAAGTGGAAATGTGTTTTCCGGAAATTATCCAAAATTTCTTGCCTTCCTTTCTTAATTTTCCTTTCCGTAAGACAATATACAGAGGGCGCTCCAATTGACGATTGCTTTAAAATGGCATGAACAGAAATTATTCCTTTTTTTTAATAAATACATATGTATTTTCATACACAACTCAAAACATCAAACAAAAGTCGAATACAAAAACGTCTCCTAACATTCTTTATCTCAAAAAAGTGCGGTACTAACTCCCGATACATCTATGATTTGTATACATATAGGCAAAGCCCTGTGAAATATACGGAAGAGAACATGGCACATCACAACTTTAAAGTGGGGTGGAAGTAAACAGTGTTTGTGGCTTTTTAAGTGTTCTAGGAATGGATGTGCGTCTGCGAACTCCACTGGTGGGCTGTTGATTGCAATGATCTACGCATTTCTGTAAAATCTCAAATAATTACATTTTTGCTTATTACATTTATTTTAATAATCGCGGAATAATGACTGATACATCCATCTCTCCGCCAGGAAATATACTAACCGAAGAATTTGTATGTGTAAAACATAGAAAAAATTGTTTCTTAGTTAAAAAATCATATAAAGTGCTTTAAAGCCCCCATAACGGAATAAGGATACTGAAAACCAAACCCAAAACCTATTTGACAGAATTCTGAACAAAGTAGCCAAAGACGTCAGTGCTCTATCTTTTACCATTTAAGAGTCCATAAAGCCCCAACAAACTTGCAACCATTGATTTTTATACATAGAGATTTCTAATTATTTTTAAAATAAATTACCTCCTCATTCACGCATATGCGACACCTGACAAGAAAATGGTTCATTGCAGCCTGAAGAGTTGAAGTTGGCATTGCCTCAATTATTGTTGCAGTGGATTGCTTCAATTCAGTCAAATTTCTTGATTTCGTTTTGTATTGTACACCTCTTGCTTTACAAAACCCCATAAAAAGAGTCTAGTGCAGTCAGATCAGGTGTGCTGGAGGGCCAGCTGAATTTTGGGAATTTTCGTGGGAGCTCCGTCCGCCATAACCGATCTGGCTATGTGTGGTGGAGTTGCTACATCTTGCTAGAACTAAATTCTGTTGAAACGGATCCTTCTTCGGCGCAGTTCTGGGTAAAAAAACTCTTTTAGCATCTTTAAGTAAGGATCCCCATTGACAGTTACTGTTACACCGTTATCTTCAAAGAAGTATGGTCCCATAATGAACCTTGATGAAACTGCGCACCTCACTGTGACTCGTTGTGGGTGCAGTTTCGTCTCATGGAGTATTTCTTCTGGATAAGGTTTATCCAAATACGGCAATTTTGTCTGCTTACTCCAATTTGCGCCGATAAGTTTCGTGTCGAAAGGCTTGAGTTTGCCAGAATTGAGGATGCTGCAGCCACGATTGTGTCTTGAACCCGAAAATTGGGATCTCGATGGTACGGTCTTCGTTCGATGATTCCAGATTCGGCAAACATGTTTACGAGCCTAATAATGGTCTATCTACTCGAGGGAGGGCAGACAAACTTCCCCCTAAATTCCCTTCGGACGGAAATTATGGACTGCCAAGTAGTCAATGTATTAGAAAACCCAAAGGAAAAAGATAGATGAAAACGGCCGTTCTCAAGTTTTGGCTGGACCAAGGGAAATAGAGATTCATTTTTATACATATCGATAGAACAATTTACTGGCGTCTCGCGCCGAGAATACTCTTTGAATAACCCTCGCTAGAGAAGCTTATTTTTTTACAACTCCAAACCGGACTGTACGTAAAGCATATTGGGTAGAAGCCCACATATATGCTCTTCTTTAGCACTCGTTTGAACGAATTCAACAAGTTCAAGTTGAGAAATACCAAGCGTCAGAGGCACAAGCTCTTCTTATTATTTTTTTTTTATAATTTGTGCGTGCTCAAGGGATTTCTAATACCCTTATGTGTCCGGGGTCAAGACACAGCACGGGCCGAAGGTATAGAGGAAGCAAGGGAGAGGAGGTACCTGTTCACATTGGTCTTAAATATCTGCGGGTTGTAGTCTGTGGGAAATATTAGGTTGGGAAGAGCATTCCATATTCGTGTAGTGCGGCTTAAAAACGAGTCTCTGAATTTAATTGTGCGTTCGAAAGTAGGCTTAAGGGTATACTGATGGGCATTCCTGACGAGACGAGTATTGCGGGTGAATTCATGGAGAGGAGGAATGCAGTTGGCTAGCTCACTTGAGCATCGTTTGTTGAAATAACGATAAAACACGGACAAAGAAGAGACGGTACTTCGAAGTTCGAGCGAGTCTAATGACTCTGCGATATTGTTGTCTCCTATAAGTTTTATCGCTCGCTTTTGGATTCTATCAAGTAGGTGCAGTGTGGGCTTGGGGGCACCAGACCAGATATGAGCGTTATACTCAAGCTTGGGGCGGATGTACGCCTCATAAATTAAAGCCAAGTCAGAAGGGGTGAAATATTTCTTGCATCGATTAAGAAATCCTATACATTTCGCAGCATTTTTGGCGACCTCAAATATGTGATAGCTCCAACTAAGTGTTGTGTTGATACACATACCAAGGATGGACAGTTTGCCGGTTTCATCGACACAAGCGCCATTCATGGATAATGGCTGATTATCAAGTGTTCGCTTGAGTGACAGCAGACAGCATTGAGTTTTTGAAGCATTGAATTCCACTCTATTGTTTTTTCACCAGTTAATGCTGCCATTCCAATTCTACGGCCGAAGGGCGGGGTCGTGGGTCTTGGAACGAATATGAAAAGCTGAGGGGGCTGTCATTAGCGAAGGAATGGATTGGATTAGAAGTAGCAGACAAGAGATCATATATAAAAATGAGAAAGAGTGTCGGAGACAGAACTGAGCCTTGGGGAACACCAGCATTTATTTGGTGGATATCAGACTTGAACCCATCCAAAAAAACTTGAATTGAACGGTTCGAAAGGTAATTTCTAATCCATAGAAGAAGAGATTCATCGATACCATAGGCGCGCATTTTCGACAATAGAGCCTTAGAAATATCAAGCGCAACGATCTTACTTTCGCCTGCATTGTGCAAAGACTGGTTCCACTTTTCGGTGAGATAAGCTATCACATCACCAGTGGACCTGTCGCTGCGGAAACCATATTGTCGGTCATTAAGAAGCTTCCGCGATTCAAGATATTTCATAAGCTGACGATTTATCAGCGTTTCCATGACCTTAGAAAGAAGGGACGTAAGTGCTTTGGGTCGGTACGAGGTGGGTGACGAAGATTCGCCCTTTTTAGGGACTGGCTGGACAAATGCTGTTTTCCATCTGCTCGGATAGAGACCTAAAGAGTAGGATAGATGAAAAAGCTTACGCAGTGGTTTTGCCAGCACAGAAGAACACCTCTTCCGAAGTATAGAGGGAATACCATCCGGGCCAGCGGATTTGTGCACGTCGAGATCTTTCAGTACTCTTGCAACTGTACGAGTGCGGAAGTGGATTTGTCCCATGGTGAAATCAACGCTCTCAAGTACAGTTGGAGACAAATTGGAATCTGGCAATGTTGAGCAAGCTGCAAAATGAGCCGCAAGCAGATTAGCTTTGTCTAAGGAGCTGACAGCTGGAATGTCATTGTAAATGAGCGTGGGAATTGAAGACGAGGCGGAATTCTTTACAAATGACCAAACGTTTTTGCTACCCTTGGGAAAATTCCTATATTCCTTGAAGAAGGTAACGAAGACAGACATGAAAATATCCAGAGAATGAACGAGGAGAATGCTACTAGCTTATGTTTGTTAACCTTTTATTTAAACAGCTGAACCTGCATATGTGACAGTTTTTCGGATGCCAACAACGGCTAGTGTTTTTCTTCGGATATTAAGCGCCACAAGTTGTTCCTTTTAACGATACGTACCAGAACTGAAAGCAGTGGTAAACCCATGCACCAGGACACACTGTTTGAGATTCAATCTAAAATCAGGCTATTACACATATTGTTTACCGACAGATATAGATGCGCAGAAACGCTTTGTTTTATAAACTGTATGGATTGGGGAGGTCATCGAAACTCGGGAAAGTCTTGCAAAATCTCTACGGAAGCACAAAGGCAGCTGTGTGGAATGGGGAGGCACAATCATGGTTCCGTACTTATTCGGGGTTAATACAAGGATGTTCGCTAAGCCCTAGCATGTTTGCCCTCTTCATAGATGATATTGTGGACCTGCTTCCTGGTGGGGTGGAATATGCGGGAATTCTCTTCAAAGCGCTTCTATTTACAGACGACATTGTGCTGTTTGCAAAATCACCAGAGTCTCTCCAATTGATGATTAATAAACTATATGAGTACTGCAAACTATGGAGTCTATACGTGAACTTACAAAAATCAAAGATAATAATATTTAAAAGAGGAGGCGGTATAACAGCGCGTAATGAGAAATGGCATTATAATAGAATAAATACAGAAGTTGTCAAAGAGTATAAATATCTAGGAATTTTATTAACTAGTAATTTTAATATGAAGATACATCTCCAGGAAAAGCTCAACAAATCAAGGACTGTTGTAAATATGGCGTGGAAGAGGTGCCTTAATAATCCCAACATCAACCATAGCAGTAAATTCAAGGTATTTGAAGCGGTTTCAGAGGCGGTAATGCTATACGCGGTGCAAGTGTGGGGACATAAAGCCTATGAGGAAGTGGAGAGGTTGCAACGTTTTTTTTATTAAAAGGATTTTCCATTTGCCTACAATGACGCCAAGCTACATGCTTATGATGAAAACAGGATTATCTCCTATATTTGTAAAAACATTCAAGATGCAAGTCAATTACATACTGCGGGTAATGAAAATGCCAGATAACTGACTTCCGAAAATTGTGGCTTTGCAAACAATTCGGAGAAAAACAGCGTGGTATCAAGAATGGTTGGGATTAGCGCATACATGTGGTATACAGTTGAACGTGGAAAGCCTGGACTGGGAAGATTCACTGCCCCTATTAAAAAAAACATCGGCACGAGGAGGCGAGAAAGAAATTTCTGGAGAAAGCAGCATCTTCAACGCATAGCAGTACGTACAACCGGCTCAATTACAACCTGGGGGGTAGAAATTATTTCAAAGATTCGAATAGTACCTGCGAAATATCAACAATGTTCAAGCTGCGTGGAGAACTACTAAAACTTAATTTTATTCCCCACAGGAAGGACCTCCCGATACTAGGCGGCATGTGTAATCTAAATGAAAGAGAAGACGTCATGCACTTCATAGGCAGGTGTCCAATTTTGAATGAGACTAGAAGAAGTGTTTTTGAGAAAGACTACTAGAAGTGTTGATTGAGAATAAAATAAAATCGGTCTATCTATCTACCTATCTAGATTGCTGGAGCAAATTCAACGAAAACATTTACCATTTTGTCTTCACATCCCCCAACTCAATGCTCTCATTCACCAAAGAAAATTAAATAAATTCTTATTCAAAGTTAACTTACGAATTAAGCTCTCAACAGGGGATCAACTGAGTCCCATTACTTGAGTTCAGATTGACACTGAGAGTCCTCCACAATAAAACTCAGAATCGCAACAATTTCCTCGTGCCTGTAAGACGAAATGAAAAGGCCATCTATTGCCTCGGGCATCTGATAAAATTTATCATCCCGACGACAGTGACAAGAAACAAACACACGGCGCCTTCCGACCAACCTCCACCAACCGAATTCACCCACTGAACGAGTGAGTTAATAGAAAATGATGAAAGAAAGGAATTCCTTCAGTTGCCAACAAAACGACCTCGTCACCCTCCACTCGCTTTTCACCTTTAATCCAGTTCGGTTGGTGCGCCCCTGATGTTTTTCGGCAGATAGCTAGCAATTCAATTTATTTTCAATATTTCGCCGAGTTTCAGGCAAAAAAAAGTCCTTGAGATGTCCAACTCACCGGGAGTAGGTCGAGATGAAAGCTAAGATTAATTGCTCGTGAATAGGCAGTTGTCTGTGAGATAGCACGTTTCTCCACTTGAGCCACTGCAGGCAGCCCCGACGGCAATCGAAACGATTTTC
Source organism: Eristalis intricaria (assembly GCA_964034865.1). NCBI lineage: Eukaryota > Metazoa > Arthropoda > Insecta > Diptera > Syrphidae > Eristalis > Eristalis intricaria. The sequence goes on along the minus strand of OZ035875.1, from coordinate 86,756,868 downwards.
CACGAATCGTAATCCTTTTCCATTCAATTAAGGCGCGCACTGTACCTGTGAGGCTGGATTGGGCGCGGGTAATCCATCCGTTCAAGGTGTTCTCTATGCAAAAGATGAGAGCGAGGAGAAATGGGTACTTGAGCGCGTTTGGAGGAGAGATAATGGCGTTCTTAAATTTTCAAAGTGTGTACGTGTTTGTGCGCGAAACTGATGACAGTTTCAACTTGAGAGGGGAAATGGCTCATAAAAGGTTTTAATGGGCGGGTTTTAGTCGCCTGTTGATAAGAGTTTGTTGTGCCGTCATACAAAGTTGCAGAAGTTTATATGTGTGTCTTTTAAAACGTAAAAAATAAGTAAAATGTCTTAAACAAAGTTTTGAAGACATTTTACTTGCGAGTGACAACTTAGCAGAGAGGTACACAATGCAGAGGGAGAGATACAACAATCAAGTGACAGGGAATACGACGCGCAGTGGAAGAGGGTCCAGGAAAACCACTATTTATCTTCCGGCCTCGTTGAGTGATTTATTCCACTTCAATTATATTGCCATCACAGTACTGCGTATTGCTCCTGATATCGATGTCGCGAGTAACCATGAGTGAGAAGGAACTCTTTCAACTTGGTCAAGAGCCATGGGGCACCATCCAACAGCCAAGATCCAAGAGCCAAGAGCCAAGAGCCAAGAGCCAAGAGCCAAGAGCCAAGAGCCAAGAGCCAAGAGCTAAGAGCCAAGAGCCAGGAGACAAGAGCCAGGAGCCAGGAGCCAAGAGCCAAGAGCCAAGAGCCAAGAGCCAAGAGCCAAGAGCCAAGAGCCAAGAGCCAAGAGCCAAGAGCCAAGAGCCAAGAGCCAAGAGCCAAGAGCCAAGAGCCAAGAGCCAAGAGCCAAGAGCCAAGAGCCAAGAGCCAAGAGCCAAGAGCCAAGAGCCAAGAGCCAAGAGCCAAGAGCCAAGAGCCAAGAGCCAGGAGCCAAGAGCCAAGAGCCAAGAGCCAGGAGCCAAGAGCCAAGAGCCAGGAGCCAAGAGCCAGGAGCCAAGAGCCAAGAGCCAAGAGCCAAGAGCCAAGAGCCAAGAGCCAAGAGCCAAGAGCCAAGAGCCAAGAGCCAAGAGCCAAGAGCCAAGAGCCAAGAGCCAAGAGCCAAGAGCCAAGAGCCAAGAGCCAAGAGCCAAGAGCCAAGAGCCAAGAGCCAAGAGCGAAGAGCCAAGAGCCAGAAACCAAAAGCCAAGAGCCAGGCGACAAGAGCCAGGAGACAAGAGCCAGGAGACAAGAGCCAGGAGCCAATAGCACAGAGCCAGGAGTCAGGAGCAAAGAGCCAAGAGCCAGGAGACAAGAGCCAAGGGCCAGTAGGCAGGAGCTAAGACCTAAGAGCCTAGAGTCTCGAGCCCAGAGGCCCCGTGTATTCCTCAAAAAATTTGCTGCAGTTTAGTTAATTGATGGCGTTAAATGTCTATATCTGTTCTTTTTTCTGTTTTCGGTAACCTGTGGCAAGAGCAAGGCAAGAGAAATTAAGCTCATTCTTCGTTTATTTATTTATTTTAATTGATTTCCGAGAGGAAACTTCTGTTGCAACTTTCACAAACTTTTTAGTGGTAACACCGCTTTGTTTCATTTTGAATTCTAGTCCGAGAACTTTTAAATTTTGAATCTTGCATAAAAAAAGGACATAAACTTTGACCTTTATGTTTTTAATTAAAAAATATCATTCTGTGTCAAAACAAAGATTATCTGCTGTTGAGTGCGAAGGAAAAGAATTTGGTATTCCAGGAAATCTGAAGGTTTCGAATAAGGACAACCTGAAGCTTTTGTTATAAAAATGAAAAGAAACGGATTGATGCAATTCACTAACGATGAGAGATACAGCGCGACTTAAGTCGAATTTTCAGGGGATACCTACCATGATTTGTTCTAGTTAGAGGAAGTTTGACTTTGAGAGAATATATTTGTATGGTAAATTGAGGTAAGTGTATGTAAATCGAGTTAGAGAGAAAATCGACCCAAAGGGAGTTCGACTTAGGGGGATTCCACTGTATTTGACTGTTATGATTCCATATCGATGATTGGTGAAACTCAAAATCGGTGGGAATATTTGAAGAAAACGAATGCCTTTCTTTCATAATAACAATTTGTATTGAAAAACAATGTACAACTACGAAAAATAAGGAATAACAAATAAATATCTTTTATATCTGGTTCAGAACAGAGTTCAGAGCCTTCACTTGTAGTAGGTCATTCGCCTTTGCTTCCTTTCTCTTCAGTCACAGTATTTAGTTCAGAGCTTCAGTTAAAGTGTCTACTGAACGGTTCACTCGACCTGAAGCGAACTGCCTGAAGGATCTCACTGAAATTACGTGTTTGCCTGCATCTCTTCCAAATGGATAGAAAGCAACGTCAACTAAAGTTTTACGTTTTGCTCCTCCCTTTCAAAAACTGACAAATCTATTCCTGCCTTCCGTTGGATCCACTTAATTTGCTTGTTGCCACAAAACACACATCCAATATGTTACGCAAAAGGCATCATTGATTTCCATTAGTTCAACTCGTTCCCTTTGGGCCACCAAAACAGTTCAAATGGCTGTGAAATTATCCCCAATTTATCATTCATCCTGTGCTGACGTTTGCCAAATCCATTGCGGCCTATACAACGCCAGTTAACTGCCTCCCTCCCTCAACAGCGATATTGAATCATAAAACCGCTCGCCGCGAAACGACCCATTTAATGTTCGTCCTGGTGAACAGTTATGTGAACGAGCGTGTTCACAAAACATTTCCAATGACACATGGAAAGGCCTACCTAAATTTATTTATCCCTCGGCTCCAGGCGACGACGGTATTTTAATGGACCGTCCCGAATTCACTTCCACTCTGGCGGCCGCGCAAAAAAAACGCTCTCAAAACCAATGGCCCGCCATGGAATCGATCTTATTCAAGGTAAACGCCATTTGAAGGGCGGTATGTTCAATTCATCAAGCTAAGTGACAGGCAACACCTCCCGCCCGTGACCCACTCTCCCGTAACGACTTATGGCTAATGGAAAACAAGTGGCAGGGCTTACCCTTTGTCACCGTGTCCTGATGTAAATAATGAAGCACTTAATCATCAAACATCCACACGGTTAAGAGCTTTAATTAACAGGGGAGGCAGCCGCACCATTTGCGTACATCCCTGTCAGCGCTTAAGGTACCTCGCGTCGCGTCCCCTCGCTCGACGCGCTATGAAGTGCTAATTACTCAATGGCATTGAAATTGATTTTCATTTTAGCGAATTAATTTCGCCTGGGAAAGGACAGGCATTTTGGCGAGGCAACCAAATTTAAAGTGGTGACGAGCAGAATTCGTTTTGGGGGCCTTTTCACATTACTCTCGGAGAGTCATCGCTCCGGTGGACGGAATGATTTATTTCCGTAAGAATAAAAAGTGTAAACAACTTTCGTGGGCGTTTGGTTTGGATTTTGTTTGTCATTTCCAATCCCTGACGGGTGCGCTGCTGTTCTGTCAATTCATGCAAAAAATGGACGGTCATCGTTGGTGATTTCGTATGGCCCCCTCTTAAGCCTGGACACTGATGTGAGGAAAGTTTAAAGCATTTCCTGACACTTTTTTTTTATTTGTGTATCCTCTCAGTTCGGTGGCCCTGCTCTCAGCAAACTTCTGCGATAAACACTAAACACACAAGAGTTAAGAAACACACAGAAGAGAAGTTTTTCTTGAAAGTCGAACCTTTTTATGTGCAAGAGAGAAATTTGGAGAAGTGAACATTAAAGTTATTCTGTCCAAAATCGAACCTTCCACTTTAAGAGGTGATTTTGTGAGCCAAGTTCCAAGTTCCTACTTCTTGTATAAATTCAGCTTGATGCTTCTAGAGGGCCCCGTTGGCACATGAGCCCAAAGAAGCAGTGGTTAGCAAGGGTTATTCATGAATTTTATCTCGGTACTCATGGTATCTGTTCTACGCCATCTTTTGAAGATATGGCTGTCCTTTGTTCAAGTCCAAGAACAAATATAATCTAAGTCTTGTCCTTCATCAAATACGCAATCGGACCCATTTTAAGCGCTTCCGTCTCAGTGTTAGCAAACGCTTTATTGACGGCTTGCTGTGCTCGATAAATCTCGCCAATGTCATGCACGTACTCTTATAGTTGTAGTCGCTTCTGAAAGAGCGTCCGCATAAAATGATTTTAAAGAAGTCACATTACAGCGCGTTGCTTTGTCTAAATCCTTTTATTGACATGAAGGTGTGAGTGAATTCCTTTCCGACTTCTCCATCGTCATCTTTCACAACCTGGTGAGTTTGACATGAATGTGAAACCAACCATGGTAGCTCAGAAACACTTACATGAGACCATTGCATAGAACATTCCACCATCGAAACTGGTCAGATTATGGAGGATAACCTATGCTCTGTACCGTAAGTATGTCATCATCATCATCATCTTGAATCGCACGATCCACTAAAGGAGACGCGGATGTACAGCACGCACGAGCGTTCCTCAGGTAACTTGATGCTCCTCCATCGACTCTAACCCATCAGGATATGCCCAAAGGTAACCAGGCGAATTAATGGACTTGGCCCAACTACCTCGTGGTCGCCTACCTGATGGAATCGCCCGCCTCGGAATTCGTGATGTTGGGGACTTGCGTGCTACGTGACCAACCAACGAAGCATAGCTCTTTCCGTTCGAAGAAGCAGCTGCTCAACGTTGAGTACCTCTCGCACTACCGTGTTTCTCACCCTGACTCCGCGTGTAATTCCCACAACAGCACGAAGAAATCGAATATCACCAGCTTGTATTCGCGATCTTATTCTATTTTCCCAAATTTCATGACCCTAGGTAAGAGTTGGAACAAGTACTGAGTTGAAAACCGATGACATGGCTTTCACACTAAGCTCGGCCTTCCTGATTTCAGATCTTCCAAGCTGTGTCTTAACTGACCCAGCTTGACCAATCCTACAGGAAAGCTCAGTATTACTCCTCCCATCAATCTTCAAGAAGACCTCGAGATACTTAAACTTCTCCACGTGCTTCAATGGGACTCCACTAAAATGTAGAGTGTATTGTTCAGCCGGGCTGGACAATATCATAGCCTATGATTTGTCCACGTTAACCTTAATTCCAACATCAGAACACACGACCACAAACCTATAGAGTTCAGTAAAATGGAGAAGTGGCAAAACTCGCCCTTGGTGAAGTCCAACGCTCACCACGAAAGGTGTTGATTTAACACAGTTAACCCGCACACAGCTGCTACAGTTTGTGTATAGAGATTGAATGGCCCTCAAAAGAGGACGCACAATCCTAACATCCTAACATATAGAGAAAGCTTTGACCAGTGCTAGAAAAGTAAGCTGTTTTACAGCAGCCAACTTGATACCAGGGTTAAGGTAATCTGCTATAGTCAGTCATGGTGTATGGTTGTCCTCTGTGGTTCAACGTGAGTCCTTCCCAGATGGAAAAGATGAGGGTGTTCGAGAGACGGTGTCTTAGGACTTGTCTCCGGTTGTATCGAACACCCGAGTCTGAGTACAAGAAGTACTATCCTAACGAGGTCCTGTACAACAGGGCAAGCGTGAAAAGGATAGACAATTTTATCATCAAATTAATAAGAAGTCACATTGCAAGAAGTATGACTTCTACCAACAGTCTGATCTTCGGGGCTTACCATTCCAATTATATGTACCATGAGAGGGTGCGCCACAACGGCTTTGTTCCACCTGAAGCGTTCCTCTATTTGGATTCGATCGGCTTGATACAGGACACGGAAGGATGTCCTGTAATCTACCAGGCGATGCGCCGAACAGTTGACAGGCGACTCCTCTACGAACCGGATGTCGTCCGCGAACAAGAACACGATCTTCTCCGGTTCAGTAGAGCGATCCCTGCTCGAGATAGAAGAGAGAGTGATAAGGAGCGGCACTTCTTTTGGTGGTTACACCAGAATCAGTCTCCGTCTTCGCCGGCTCCTGCCTATATACAAATCGTTTAGTTGGTATAACGGCCCACTTATCTAGTTATAAGGTAGCTTAGTCAAAAAAAAAAAAACAAAAAAGGTGCACAAGGGCTTGTGGATTGTATATGTTCCGCATATACATAACATACAAGCCCTTGTGTACACGTCCGTAGTGTTACGGACATTGATTAAGTTAGATTAAGTTCTGTTAGGCTTTTTAATAGGTAATAGGGTTTAGGTTTAGATTTAGGTTAGGTAAAATAATAGTGTATAGAGCGCCAAGTTTTTTCTTAGTTTTCTTGGCCAGTAAGTATTAAACAATAAAGTCTGTCCTAAGGACAAAAAAAAACAATAAATAACTTAATAACTTAGACGCCGAAAGGCAAATAGTCAGTTAGATTCGAATATTTTAGAGTACCTGCGAAGGGTCAGTAAGATAGAATTAATAACATGAATTGTTAGATATTAAGATAGATTTTTATGTCATTTTTGTCTAGTAGTAAGTTGTCCGGAAATGAAATAAAAATGAAATAAAAAAAAAGGACGCGCAATCCCATACTCCTGCAGAACACTCCAGAGTTTACCTCGAGGAACTCGGTCATATGCCTTGTCCAAATGTACAAGACAACTGTAGATGGGTTTGGCATACCCCCAAGCCTTCTCAAGTACCATTCTTAGAGTTCTGTTCTACTGTTCATCCCCCATCCTGGACTCGACCATAGCCACCTTAATAACACGAGAGAGCCATAAAACTCCCTCTTTACCCATTGCCTTAAGCATTTCTGGCCGGATTTCATCCATACCGGCGGTTTTGCCAACTTTTAGTGAATTTATCGCCAAAATGACTTCCTCCGCCGTTGGACTATTCTCCGCCCCACTTATGACTTCGGGTCTGTCATCCTCAGTGCCCTGTTGGTGGTTGGGCAGCTCCGAAAAGTGCTCGCTCCATCTGCGCAAGATGTCCTCCTCCAGGCTGCTCTTAAGCTGTTCGCACAGTCAATTTGCAAGTTCTTCACGCCTCAGTGTACTTTCTCCCACCGTATGCGTGTAACCACTTTTGGTTTCCATCTTGGCAGAAGAGGTACTTTATAAGTGAGGTACAGCGTACACAAGTTGACAGTTCAGCCCCTCTCATCACACGAACGTCACAAACCATCCGTTTCCTTCATGCTGGTACCACAAAGAGATCTATCAACGATTTCTGTTCAAGACTCTGACGGTAGTGAAGACACGTGTATTTATGGTTTTCTTAGTGTGGAAAGAAGGTGTTCATTATGGACATGCCATTAGCACAGCAAAAGCCCAACAGTTTCTCTCCGTTCGCGTTCTGGTGAGGATCGCCGTTCCTCCACATCACACACTCTCATGTCGTTACATCCACACCCACAGAAGCATTGAAATCACCCATCAGGATATAGGAATCCATCTCCGCTACCCTATCAAGTGCAGCATCAACTTCATCCAGGGAAGCAGCGTACTCTGACTGAGTTTCCACTCGTCCGAAAGGTCCACATTTCTACAGCTCTAGTTCCTTCGTCGAACAGATATCCATGATATCCAAACGATTCCTCAACTAACTCGAGATCCCTTGCTCTGAGCGATGAGACGTTCCATGTGCCTATCCTAATTCGATGCCATTGTCCGTTGCCGTTTGATCCACGTACGCAATGGTTAGTGCATGACGTGACCACCCATTTCCGTAACGGCACACGAGGCCATTGACGGGTTGCTCGTAGTTCCTTCGGACTAAGCTCGACCGGCTGCCGAGTGGAGCAGTCCGGCCACCAGACGCTCGCATACTGTCACTATTCAGGCCTGGCTCCAAATGGGGTCCTAGCACACCAGGGTAGGCAAAATCCGACGCCAATCGTCTTCTTCTTGTCATTAGACGTAGAATTTTTCTTTCGAAGGAACCAAAAATAAGCACTTCAGCTCCGCTCAGCGTCCAGCTTTCTGCTCCATATAGCTGGACTGGCAAAATAAGGGTTTTGTAAAGCATGATGTTGTTCGACAACGACAGTAGCATAGGTGTCACCAAAAACGGTAAGCGCTAAAAATCATGTGGTTCTAACAGTACGGCCACACAGTTGATGCCACAATAGATATTTTACACAAGCTAGTTGGAGAGATGGTTGCCTCACGCACTTCTGTCAGCCGCGCTTGACTGGTGACTTGACTGATGACTTAAAGGTAACTCGCACTATGCCCATTTTCGTTTTTTCCCCCCTGTACAACCCATGCCGTGGAGGCAACGACACCGCGATCAGGGTAGATCTATTGAATCGAAGTGTTGGTTAAGACAGAAGACAAACCACTTCCTTCATGAAAGATAGAAAAAAAAAATAAAATAATGAAGTGGGTGGTCTTATGGAGGATATGTTTCCTTAACGAGATCATTGCCGAACATTCACACATGATGTGCTCGGAAGTCTCATCCTCTTCGAGGCAAAAAAGGCCGACAAACCCTACCTTGACACAGGTATAGTTTATTAAGATGGTATTTCAGGCCGCATTGGCCGGTAAGACAGCTTGTTAGAAGTCTTAAGCTATCTTTTGATTAATCTTTTCGACTGCCTAAGACCATGACCATGTGTCCACTGGTCTGGGCGAATACTCCGCCTGATACACGACGGTCCTTGAACAAGTCAGCAAGTGTTTTGAATTTCACTCAACTGCCGTCTATTAGCACGCTACTATCAAGTTTCGAGCATTTAGCTTCTATTTGTCAGCCATTTAAAGCATACAACCAGGAATGTCTGTCGGAAACCAAAGAAGAGCTTACTAAATACGTAGGGACACCACCAACTTCAATGATTAAGAAGTGGTTTACTGAGTTCCGTTGCAATCGTATCAACACCAGTGACGTCGAACATTAAGTCAGAAAAATAAAACAACTCCAAGAATCGGTAAAATTCATGGAATAACGTTGGACGATCGGAGGAAAAAATGCTTGATTTGGCTGACGCTTAAGGCATCTCTATTGAGAGGGTACATCAAATATCACATAAATATTTGGCAATGAAGAGTCCCAAGATCAGATATCCCAAATAAATAATTTTCATTCAAGAATTCACTGGCTTATCAAACGACCCTCGTGTGTACCAGAATGCACGCTATCCAGCTAAGCCGTAGCGGCCACGATTTTACAGTCCACACATAATAGATCGTAAAAATTCAATGATCCACACATAACTTGTGCTATGCAATCTGAACACCTACTCGTCCCTTTCGGAAACCCGACTCCCAAGCACCTTACTTCTGTTACGTGCATTTTTCCATTTTTAAGATGATTTGTATTCAACCCTCAGTCACGGGTTAAGATCTGACATCAGGGGCGTCTCTTGCTCTAATCTCAATTCACCAGACGACTTTTATCGCCTTCCCCCGAAGGGTAGAACCATGAAATTAATTTTCCGTTGAAAACGAGAATCTTTTGCTATCTGCGATGAAAGTTTCAATGCGAGATAAGAAACGAATGGAATGCCCGCCGGATTGTTCGACGGTGCTGATTGCGCTTCATTCGCAAAGGCAACCCCCGAAAGGCTATCGCCCAGGCCCACAATGGGAGGCAGTCGAATCGCCGACTCCTGCTTATCTTAATGACATCGAGGACCAAGTCGTGTCAATTGTGCGGATAATCAATGAGCGCGCGTTAATGTGTTGCTTTCGGTGAAGGCGGGCATTTCCAGACTCGGAATAATTAAAGCGGCTGATAAGAGCAAGGAAGCCTGGACGGAGGGGAGTAGAACAGAATACGTTCCTTGATTGCTTTAAGCGTGAACCAGTCTCACTGCTGCGGGCCACCTTTAAACTCACCGAATATTAAATCAGTCTGAAGCTCACTTTGACATTTCCAATCCGCCCAACTGGATGCTCTAAGATTCATAATTTGCTCCATCAGACACCCCACCCCCCGATAAATGTTCCCGATGAGGATCCTTGGCCGCTATTTGCATGAATCAGTCCAACACTGCCGGTCGCAGGCCTCAGGGAGACACGAGTTGACGCCGATTAATTCAATCGTTCTTCCTCTACACACAGCCGACGAAAGTGTTCTCGAAAGTGATTCCGGCGTCAATTCGTTGAGGACGCCATCACGGAGAGCCCTGTCAGGCCCATCGAACATTACGTTTTTACGCAAGAAGTCATCGCACCCACTCCCAGACGCAATAAACTCGGCCACGCTATGTGCCATTCCCCGGGGCGACGAGGCCCGGAAGGGATGCAAAGGCATTACAGTGGCAAAGTACCTGCCACGGGGTGGGGGCGACTGTAGCTCATGTGGACACTTGGCAGCAATCTGCTTTTCGGCACTAAAAGTCGGAGCTTGTGTGAATTTAATTTTCTCATTCCATGCGGTTCCATATGTTGTTGCTGTGCCTGTGCGGCGCTCCAAGCTACGACGATGTAATATGTTTTGATGAAGCAAAGGGTTACTGCGAAGCACCGCAAAGGAAAGGAATAGAGCCCTTCACCGCCGGCATGTGGATATCGATTTTCGTAATGGAAAGTTGAGCTGATGTGCGGCCTGACCTCTGGGCGCTGATTTGATGTTATGGGCTGCACTTCCGTCCACTCGATCAGAGACGAGGGCAAATCGAGTGAACCTCGGGGGCGTTTGACATAAAAAAGAGGTAAAACTGAATTGGATGGGCCTCGTGCGATTTTGTACACTTTGTGGACGGTAGGCCCCGGTTGTGATCTGGACGTAAGTGGCTTCATCGCGTTTTGGCCATGAACCTCACACGTAGTTATCGTCGGGATTTACGTCGATTTTGTGTGCGGCGTGTGCTTGGCGTGAATAATTCAGTTTTTGTTGCCATTTAGGAAAGGTGTGTTCTTGTTCCCTGAGCAGCTGTTGATTCATCGTTTTGTGCTAATCGCAGAATGGGTTCAACCGGGAACAGGGCCTGGTTTTATAGTTTTTCTAGAGGATCATTGTTTGGGACAATGCGGATTAAGTGAGCAATTCATGACTTGGATTCGGGGTGAATGTCAACAGAGCTTAGACAAGCCGGTTGCTTGATTGCCATCAGACATAGAGTCGAACAAGGTGTCTGTCTGGTCTTTATTCCGAAGATTGCATCTTCCCCTCCTTCTCGAACAAGGAGGCTAGCATTGGCGGACCTTCTGAACTGAATGGTGTCCATGCTAGTCATCGTTTTACCAGGCCCAGGGATCACTGATATATTAACACCAATAGATTGACATGTCATGGTCCCAGAGGAGAATAAATATGATGCGTTCATAATAAAACCAACTGAACTTGGGTGAGACAGACAAACTCCACTCCCACTTGGCTCAGGTGGCATTAATGAGAGGACAAGAAAGAGATTGAGTCAAACAATCTTAACGGTCTTCGACAGACGTTCTCCGATTTTTTAACAGAATAAATGGTTTAGTTAATTCTTTTACCCCTTTTCTTGTTCTTATTTATTTTTTTTTTGAGTAAGTCATCCAAAGGAAATACTAACGACGGATTTTCAAAACCAAACAACAACAACAAACACCAACGCTAAAGCATTTGGTAGCTCTAGGTACATCAGGAACAGTGTTCTCAAGGAAAATTTTAGTGACTTTTATTTTTTTTTTTCACCTTAAGCCTAAAAATAAATTGAGTTCCTTGAAGTATTTAATAGATAGATAGATAGATATGTCCTTATTTGGTATTAAAAATACAATGTGGTTGTCAGAGATTCGATATTTAAATTTTTTATGTTTCAACTGAATTATTATCTTTTAGGTTTTTAAGGTATACACATGTAAAGAGAAGTGATTTTGACGAAAATTACGAGAAAAACTTCAATACAAAGAAAAAAGAGAAAAAAAACGAAGAAGAATGGATAGATTGATGAATCTGTTATATTAATAAATAAGAACATTTTAAAAAATTAATAATGGAACAGAATAAGTAAATAAATGAACATATAAATAATTAAATAGATAGTTAATACATAATAAATAAATAAATAAATAAACTAAATGAATAACTAAACAAGCAATTAATAAATAAATAAATGATCAAAATATATATAAATAAATAAATAAATAAAAACAAAACCAAATAAATAATTTAATAAATGAAATACGTATATATATAAATAAATAAGTTAAATATAAATTAGTATTATGACATATATTTGAAAATAAACAAATAATTATTAGATATTTAATTGGTTTATGAGAAGATTATCTGAAAAAACCTTGTTTTGTCGAAATTTATCCGTTAATTTAATTATTTCATTTCATTTTCATTTATTTATTTTTAATATCTATCGCTGTACTTCAAGAATAATATGTTCTTTTACTAGTACAGGAACATTATAACATAAAATATTATTTTTTGTGACATGATTGAGATTAGTGATTTCAAGTTACTTCAATTATAATTTAAGAGTGTAGATTTCTGATTTTAAAATTTAATGTTATTAGAATACATATGTGAAGAGAAAGAGTTAAGACTGAAGTTACTAGGAATTATTTCAGTTCGAGCGGGAGAAATATGAGAAACAAGCGTTACAAAATTGTCTGTACTTGGTCTTAGACCGTACCTGTGAAGGTAGGTGATTCCATAAATGAACAGCATGAATGAAAAAGTGCCTACGTGACATTAAACAGGTATGATTGGAGGGTTTCAAGGTAATATTACGACTTGATCGACAGGAGGTGATCTTTTCATATAAATATTTTGGCTGTTTCTTGTGAATAATTTTGAAGAGTAATAAGCACGACCGGTAGCATAAGAATGCGTCCAGTTCGCATCCTAGGCGAATGCGACGTTGTTCTGAGACGTGATCAAATCTGCGAAGGTTAAAAACATACCGTGCAGCCGCGTTAATTGCTTTTGTCAATTTTAGGGAGGAAGAATAATCACAGTCAGCGAACAACTCAGATCCATATGTCAAGATTGGCACTATGAGTGCTCTGGCAAGTTTTAATTTGATGTTCACAGGGAGAATGTATTTGCTGATTGATAAGCCTCTTAGGGATGTATACACTTTGATACTACGCTATCAATGTGGTCAGTCCACGTCAGAACGGGATGGCTTTGGTTTTGTTTGGATTGAGCATTAGACGATTTTTTGTAGCCCAGTAGAGCCCAAATCCTCGTTTATTTTAGCAACTGAGTCTTCAACCATACCAAGAGGGAAACTTAGGTAGATTTGGACATCGTCTGCATAGATATGGAATTTACAATAGGATAAAACTAGTGGAAGGTCATTGATAAACATTGAAAATAATAAAGGACCGAGAATGGAACCTTGAAGAACACCTTAGCGTACGTCACAAAAGGATGACTGTTTAGAGTTATGAAAAACTGCTTGGACTCGGTTAGTAAGATACGAGAGAATTAATTTATTAGTAGGATTACAGAAATTGAATTGGGTGGACGGTTTATGACAAAGTATTGTTGGGTATACGCAGTCAAATGCTTTCGAGAAGTCGAGTAAGGTTAGTATGGTCGTTTTGTCTTCGTCGATAGCTCTTCGAATATCGTCTGTTACTTTTAATAAGGCTGTGACACAGCTATGTCCTTTCCGGAAACCTGATTGCAGGGGGTTTAGAATCTTGTTTCGCTCAATGTAATCTTTGATGTTTCGGCTAACAATAGATTCAAACACTTTTGAAAGAAACGGAAGGATTGGAATGGGTCGGAATTCAGGTGGATTAGTTTTCTTTGGTACTGGGATTATCTTAGCCTTCTTCCACAATGTTGGGTAGCGGGACGTCATGATTATTGTGTTAATAATGTGCGTGATATGATGAAGTATCACTGGAAGCAATATTTTAATGAAGTCAGGGTGGATATAATCGAGGCCAACGGATTTTAACTTGATGGCAAATACTGCACAACCGACTGTGTAGGAATCGACTCTTGCGAGTTCAAAGGCATTTGCTCGAGTGTTGTTTAAAAGTATTGGAGGCATTATTTCAGAGACTGCGGGACCAGTAGAAGCGAATCGAATATTTAAGATTTCAGGGTTAATGTTATCGTCGTTTATCCTTTTCTTTGCTTTGCTCAGTCCAATGTCGCGAACCTGTTTCCATAGGAAACTGGAAGATCGATCGTTTCTGAATTTCATTTTGTAGTGCCTGAGCTTAGCCGATCTTATCAACAATGTGACATCGTTCCTACATTCTTTATATGCATTATGCATTTCCGGGCAACGAAATCTTCTCCATCGTCTGAAAAGAAAGTCCCTGTTTCTCATCGCGACAAGAATTCTCTCGTTTAACCACGGAGATGTTTCGCTTCTTATAACTCGAGTCCGAATTGGTACATGTTTTTCGAAAAGGTAGTTTATATTGGCGTTAAATAGCTCAATTTGTTTATCAACATCAGACGACATATACAGCGTGCCTATTCTGTCGGAGATCAATTCAACATTCTCTTGGAGGTGAAGATCCGAAGTTGAATGGTATCGGGACAAATTAAGCATCTTTTTCAGCAGTTTGTTTTGTGTAATTTGCAGCTTCTTCAATATGGCTATTGGCACATCTTAACCATACTTGGCATCCATAAAGTAGTATTGACTGGAATATCATTTTATGGATTATGATTTTGTTGGACCTGCTAAGCTTTGATTTCCTGTTTATGAAAGAGTAAAGCATCTTTCTACCAATATTTACCTTATTGACAGTGCTTGCTATGTGCTCTTTGAACGCGAATCTGGCATCCAAATTAATACCCAGGTATTTTACACTAGACTTCCAGTTAACTCTTTCTCCACAAACGTCAAGTGGATTGCTGGGCAGTAGGCAACTCTTTCTTTTTCGGCTGAAAAAGATAGGTTGTACTTTTTCAAAATTAATTTGTATCTTCCACGTATTGTTATAATTGGCAAATCTTCATATCCCACGTTCCACATTTGTCTCAATATTGAGACTAAACTCGTGACAGGAGAATATGCCTGTATCATCAGCGTAAATTCCTATTTCACATTCCGGGAGCCTTGGGAACTCAGAGGTAAATATGTTGTACAGCACAGGTGCCAGGACGGAACCCTGTGGTAGTCCTTCGTGGAAGTGTTGAAGATCCGATGTTTTAACGTTAACATAAACTATGAATCGTCTGTTGGCATTGGTCTGTTGTATGATTTTGACTAGATACAGGGGGAAACCAAGTCCAATCATTTTGTAAACGACGCCATCATGCCAGACGGAATCAAATGCCTTCTCAATATCTAACAGAACTAATCCAGTGGATTCGCCCAGATCAAAGTTCTTTTTGACGTGTTCACATATTCTGAGCACTTGATGGTACGTGCTGTGCTTACTTCTAAACCCAAACTGCTCATCTGGGAAGATATGCTTGTCGTCAATAAAGTGCTGATTGGTCTATAACTGCCTGAACCTTGAACTTGCTTTCCAGGTCTCAGTATAGGCACTACTTTTTCTATTTTCCAGAAATTTTCGAAAATATTGAAGTTTTAAGCAGGCGTTCACAATGAAGGTTAAGAATCTTATGCCAGATTTAGGCAATTGCTTGAGGTATAAATCTTAAATAACATCAAGACCATCCGATTTCCTTAGTTGTAGGATTTTCAACACTTGCAATACATCAATCTGAGTAACATACTCTTCTGGAGTAAGCAAATTGTTGTGCAATACATCTAGATTTTAAACGCGCAAACTGGGCACGTTATCGTTCGGAATTGAAGTCGAAACTCAGGAACATCTCAACCAATTTAGAGAATATTCCCACTGATCATGTTGACAGCCTAATCGAAGATTTTTGCAAACATGTTCATAGTTCGGTAGACTCAAGTGTGCTGAAAGCTGTGAGGGAAAATTTCTTTATTAAGGTTCCAGATCGTGTCCTTATATGCACATGTTTCAGGAACTGCTTAAAGAGGCAATGGCAAAGGTATCGTATGCCTTTTCTTCGTAAGCAAATGAATAAGTTTAATCAACTTATTTCTGCTTATTTTCACAAGGCACACGAATACAGAGTGGAACAGGAATCTAAGCTCGTTAGACAAAAATGCAAAGCCCTTTTGGAACGTAGTTAAAATCGTAATGAACAAGAACAGAATAATTCCTTGTTTGCAAAATTCTGGCAATGTTTTTCACATGGACACCGATAAGGCCAAAAGACTGGGTTATGATCAGAACTAAGGTCATTAAAGGCGATCGGCTGGGAAAAAAGACTTGGCGAATTTTGTAATAAATATATCGAGTGTAGATGGTGAACCTCTCGAACTAGCGGGTATGTACGTAGGACTAGACGGAAACAACACTTAAAACGAAAACAAATTAGTCAGACTTGAAAGCATTTTTCCACACTCATTCGCTCTATTGCACCCCCAATCTCTATGTCTACCGTTAAGATCACCCCCGATCAAGAAGATCCCATTTGTAGATAACAATTTTCTGATATCTGAGTTCAGATGTTGTCTCTTTTCACGAATTAAGTTACCAAAAGTTACTTCCCTGTTTCCCTTCCACAAAAAATTTTGATGGTTCTACCATTATCTAATCGCAATTCTAATCCTATATTTTCTATACAACGCGTACGCGTACAAATTTTATATTATTATTTAGTGATTCTCTTATTTCAACAAATATTTATATAAAATTATATATTAATTGAGAATTAGGCCTACCGGGGAAACCTCAATTAAATACAACAAATTGAAAGTCTACCTCTTGGGGAATCTGGAAACGACTTATGAAACGAAAAACTATGAAGGGGCAGCCAAACCTGGACAGGGCGTTCATTTTGCTCGGGCCGGCCATGGATAGAGCAATGTGAAGACAACTTCTGTAAATAAACCTAACTAAAAAAAAAAAACACTTAAAAATAAAGTACTTGGGGACAAAACTACATATTTAGAATTAAGAAAATCATGTATTCAGATATTTAAGGTATTCTGTTTAAGGTTATATTCCAAGCTATACTTTTATATTGGTGTCCTGTCCGCACAATGTCACACTAGTAGCTCAAAACAAAGTCCTTAAAATGATGTTAAGTCGTCGATATGATTGAGTGGGTGTTGACCCGATAACTACACGAGTATTTAAAATTAACAAATAAGTTTATAGACTCATGCGCTGTGACCGATAATCCCTTAATTAATGAATAATTCCTTATTTACTTCTTCAGTGTCTACTTGTTTGCATTGTATAGGTATTTTTTATTTTTATTGTTATTTTTTTTTTAATTTATTAATTTATTTTTTTACTTATTTATTTATGTACTAGCTGTACCGGGCGTGCGTTGCTACGCGTGTTAAAAAATCATATTTAAAAAAAGTCAGCAAAAAATCTGATCACAAAAGTACACAGATCCGATGAGATACATTTTATTTGAGTATAAAATGCATGAACGAAGGCAAATTGCAATAATAAGTGGTAAAAATAACAAAACTATATGCATGTAGTGCAATGTACTAACATAAATGAAGATCCAGCTTGCTTTCAAAAGCCAGGATGAGGACTTGTTCCTTTACTTTCACAAATACGTGTATATTTTCATACACAACTTACAACATAAAGTCGCACGCAAAAATGTCTGCCAACATTCTTTATCTCAAAAAAGTTCACTACCAAATCCCGATACAATCTATAATTTGTATACATATTGGCAGAGCCCAGTCAAATATACGGAAGAGAACATGGCACACAACATCAAAGTGGGTGAAAGTAAGCAGTGTGTTTCTGGCTTTGTGAGTGTTCTCGAAATGGATGTGCGTCTGCGAACTCCACTGGTGGTTTGTTGATTGCAATAATCTACGCATATATGTGTTGTTGTGTATTACTTTCGTTTTAAAATTCACAGAATAATGACTGATACAGCATCTTCGCCAGAAAATGTACTAACCGAAGAATGAAGTCATATTCAAATCCGTTCAGGCGTTTTGTTGTAATATGAGTGTAAAGCACAAATTTTTCGTTAAAAAATCATATGAAGGCTTTTAAAGCCCCTATGACGGAATTAGGATGTTAATTATGTTTTCTACCGTGAAGTTTTTTTTTAAAAAAAAACTACAATTTTGTTTTTTCGTTGGACCTCTGTCCAGTTTATTATCTGAATTAGAACTGAAGAGCTTAGAATTATGTTACAGATATTTATATGGCAACTATCATTGTGACGATGATGGTGAATTGTTGAATCAGCACTTCTGCAGGTGGTCAGGGATTTCTCAGAGATGAGCTGCGGATGACATGGTGAGCGTTCTTGGAAGAGATGCGGATTGAAGGAAGTGCTGTCGCTTGTGTTCCTGGAAGAAGAGCAGCGGATGCTTCTTTTTTTACTTTCGCAGTATGCTTCTGAGTGGTTTATCGTGTAGGTTGATGTTTATGGTGTTAACTTACTAAGAACCAAAACCAAAATCTATTTTACAGAATTCTGAACAAAGTTGCCAAAGGCATCAGTGCTCTATCTTTTACCATTTAAGAGTGCATAAAGCCCAAAAAAAAGAAAAAAAAAACAAACGTTGATTTTTATATGTAGAAATTTATTTATTTTTTTTTTTCATATTGAAAGTTTTTCTCGTATTTTCCTTTAAAGAGTTTTTCCATCAACTAAAATCTCAACAATAATTAGTTTAAATATCCTTATTAAGGTATATATCTTTGAGAACTGTGAATCTGATTTCGCAATACACAGGAGAGGCAAACCCGATCTACACATGATCCGCGTTGTGTGTGTTTAAATTCTCAAATTGTGCACATTTATCTCTGCGAATGACAAAAATGTATATGAATGATGTGTCAAAGCTTGCGAAGATCCCGATTCGAATGAGCTCATGTGAATGGCCCATTGTGAAACTGATTCTTCTCAGCCCTTTTATAATCTAATGACGAACTTGATCTTATTGCACAGCTGCCAGAGGAACATATTGAACTGGACCTTTGCTATTTTGGTTACATCGCCGTTTTAATTTGGCTCAAGATTCAAGAACTGGTAAGACATGAGGACCCGCCATCACTTGCATCGTATTTTTATTTTATATCGGCGCATGGGTGGCGTTGTAGCCCGTAGAGGGCCTAACTTCTATAGAAACCCCTCGAGTTGTGCGTGCTATTGGTCTGCCACAAGTGGAAGGAACCTGCAGTTTTATGTTTTTGAACGACTACAAAGTTTAAAAAGCCTTTCCCAAGCAGAAGGTCTTAGTTTTGAGTTGAGAGTGTCAGTAGCCCGAAGGAATAGAGATGGGTTGAACACCATACTTGCGTAGCAGTCGACGTACGGACTCAAAACTCCACAGTCGTTGGCGTTTGTATTCTACCACAATATTAAGTCGATCAATGGTCACACACGTTTTGTTCACCTTGTCGTATCTTGAAACTTGTAGATCTCTTTATCTGTGGGAGGGTGTTTAGACTTGATGCTTGACAAGCAATGCTAAACATTCACTGCTTTCGAATGTACCAAAGATAAGGTTAAACCAGCTCCGTCAACTCTGTACGTCCAAGAACTCCTCTACATGTATAGTTTGGAAATGACATTCCCGCCATCATTGTCAAAATGTTTCTTCCCACTGTCATTCCCTTCTCTTCATCGATATCCAACAGCAAGGAGTTACCATTTTATCACATAATCATAATCCTTTTCCAAAGCCCAACTTTTTGTCAAGAAACACTTCGCTTCTATGGATGTCCCATGCATTTATTCTATCGCCTTCACGCAGACAAGCATTTAAGAGTCGAACGTGCATAATTGGCGACCGCAATTCTTCCCCTTACAGCACTGCCCCCATCGCTGGAATTCATTGCATCCTAAACACAGAAAGCAAACTCGGCGTCCATTCATTTGTCATCACTCTACAAAGGACACGAACTCCAGTCCTTGCATCCAGACGGTCGCAACAGCAGCATTATCATCGGCAAACAATCGCATCAGATATTCAACTCGTAAAGTGCCCCTTTTGCCGCCACAGATACCACTCTCAGATAGACGCAAGTGGTCCTTCGTCGACGAACCCCATCTTCCATCGGATCGCTTCGCTGCGTGGCAGACAATTTGATTTCGAGAAACTTTAAGACGGTCCCCGGCGAATATGGCTTGTGCACAAAGGAGTCGATAGTTTACACGAAATGATGCGAATTCGCTCGCATTACGTCGACATCTTCTGCGGAATATTCAATGAGGCCACTAAACGGGGCGTCAAAGGGCGCTGCACATCCAAGCAAACTGCCAGCGCTTGTAAATGAGGCTGGCGTCCACTCGCATCGTGAGCAGTGCAACCGTCCAGCCATGGCTTATTACTTCTTTGTCTGGACACTCATTCTTTGCTGATGAGAACGTCCCGGTCGCTGCAGCTAACGAGACGAAGTGAAGCAGCGCGACGGATAAGTTTGTGTCCTGGACGGGCGAAGCGAACAAATAACTTTCCTGACTCACGTCGCCAGCCGATGGGATAAGCGATTAGATCCTTATCCACTTAGTGGGATTACGTCGCTGTCACGGATGGCTTATGATTGGCTAGATCACATCGACTTGCGGAGGGTAAGCGGAGGATTCCTGCTACGCGCTGGGCATAATTTACTCGGTCGTCAAGCGCAATCGAATTTCGAAAATTGAAGCCCTAATCCGATGGCAACCACGTCGTTATGCGCGAGTCTGGACGGGAGTCTGTGCGCCATTAAAAGGATGAGACGATGTTTCGGACTGGATTTGGGGGGGAAGGCAATCATGCCCTTCTTCATGGCCGCCGGGGGATTTGACTTTCAAAGAAATTCGATTTTGCGAATTGATAGTGTGCCGAATTTTCAGCTCAGTGGGTCTGCCGATTGGTCACTGACGGGACAAGTGACGTGTGAAAATTCCTGTTTCACTAGGAGTAATCGGACTCTCCGAAGTCCCTGGAAAGCTCATCCTTCACTTGTCCTGTTTTATGGACTCACGAAGTGTTCGCGTGTTGATTAGGGGGACTATTTTATAGTCGTCCATTCCGTTTATTGGTTTTCACTGTGGTCCAGCACCATTTTTGTGAAGATTTTGTTAGATGACGTGACTGTATGTACATATGTGGAGACCCATCCCTTAAGCGACTGTTCCAAGTTGTATGAAACTTGGTGCACAGATGGCTTATGTCATGGATAAGGACATAGGATAACAATTCCAAGGAGATTCATAGAGTGCCTACCTCATCAAGCCTTTAAGTAGTCAATGGGTGGTGTGAATAAAAACTGAGAAAACACTCCGAGTAAGAACACGTGAGTCGAGTATTTTCGTTAAAGGAAACACTCAATTTAATATATAATATAATAATATGGGTGGCGCGACAGTCCGAGGTGGACCTGGGCCTAGCTTCTCAGCAACCACTCGTGTTGTGCGTGCTATTGTTCTTTCACACGTGGAAGGGACCTACAGTTTAATGCCGACTCCGAACGGCGTAGTTGAGAAGTTTCTTCTAGACAGGAATACTCTTTGAGCATTGTCGGTGACTCGAAAGAGGTGGAGACGTGAATTATGATAGGTGGTAAATTCGGGTATCGAACCTGGCACCCTCTGCGTAGGAGTCGACGCACTTACCCAATACGCCACGGCGACCCACAAATACTCAATTTGGTGTAAATAAAAAATTTCCTCAAAGTAGGTATCCTCTCTAAAGTGACGTTTGAAAACTCGGCTAAAGAGCTGTCAAGTGTACAAAGGCTCGGGCCTCTACCGAAGCTATTTCCAATTCAGAAGTAATTACATATTCAAAATCTACTCGCTCATGCGCAACTTTCGATACAAAATTGGAGAATTTTGGGACACCCTAATGTACATAGTACATGTGAATACAAGCTTAACATTAAATATATGAAGATGAAGTAGGTTAGGTTAGGTTGAGGTGGCTGACTGCCGCGCATACGGACAGCAGACACACTTAGGCCAAGCATATGCCCATTGTGTTACCACTCGGATCTTAGGCTACCTACTCCGCAAAAGGCCTAGTCTAGAGGCGTGAGTCCCGATGGCACAATGCCCTGTTAAAACGCCAATAAGAGATCTGAGGTTTGGCCTGCTTAATCTGATCAAGCTAAGCGATCGCTTGGGATCGATCATAGGCCATATTTGCTTGGTAATGAGGCATCCTGTGCCAGATATCCACCCGCGGTATGTTTGAGCAAGCGTTTCAAGCTTTAACAGATGTTTGGTAGTAGCGATAGGCATGGAGGGTGGTTCCCCACCTAGAAAGGGCGCGGAGCTTGTGCCCTTTCTAGTGAGTTTGTCCGCTTCGCAATTCTCTGGAATGTCACAGTGTCCCGGCACGCACATAACATAGATGTTAAAATATTTGGCCATCTCATTAAGAGATGTTCCAATGGTGGTAGTTGAGTTGAGTTTGAGTAGAAAATTAGAACGATGTATAAGCCTACGACAATAATGGGCAGCACGCATTTATATATAGATGAGAATAAGAGTGGTGACTGCCGGAACCTCTTTTAAAGTAACTCATCGCTGAGCAAATTAACTTGCTCCTCAATCGAGGATTAATAGCAACTATGTCAATACTACCTTATTAATGACTGACGACGACCCTTAAGAGGTCACCCTTCTCTTAGCCTTGGAAGAAAAAAGGACAAACTAGTCTGACAGAAATTGTGAAATTGAAAGTGCACCCAACAAACAGCTTAATCGCAGACTAGGCTCGATTAAATTGGTTTTGTGATTAATGGCAAAGTGATTTGAACTCGTTTCTAATGGGAATGTCCGAAAACAGAACTGATGTTGACAAATCACCAGCAACTTGACCCTCACTTGCACTCAATGGCACCTAACACAGATCTCTGCTGTCAGGTGGAATCACAGACAATTAGCCTTGAATAGGCTGACAACAGTAAGCCGAACAAACCCTTCGTGCTGACAGCGTTATTAATGGTGTAAGGACATCGGGTTGATGAGAGTAATGAATTTGTGGGAGATGAAGGAAACTGCGTTTAGTTGCACACAGTGATGTGGGGTACTTGAGAGACTAGGAGTGCATTTAATATGCTCCTCCGATACAAGGAGGAGTTTCGGGCATGTGATTATCGACGTGCGGAGTAAGTACACTTGGGATATGTTGCGCAACGACATGTTATGCAACATTGGGTGGTGTGAATAAAAACTGAGTGTGAGCATTTCTTTAGCATTTTTGAGGAAATTTTATTCCATCTGGTGTGAATAAAATAATAAAAAAAAAAATAATAATAAAATATAAAATAATATATATAAAATAATAATAATAAAAATAAAATAAATTTGCATCATTAAGTTTAACTAATCCTCTCCTCTCGCATATTTTGACAGCTGAGTCCTTCCTTCGTTTTGGTGTAAATAAGGATGGCATGTGTTCAGATATCGCTTGTAGAAGTTGAATGTGCATAGCAAGTGACTTCAAGAGAGAAAAAATTGCAAATAATTTAAAATAATGGAAAATACTGCGTCGGAAGAGGAATACTTTGACGGATTAAATCTTAATAAAAAAAAGAAATCTGGAATGGACGATGACGATATCATCAATCGTTTGCAGTTTTACAATTGAATTTAAATCCGTGCTTGCTGGAAAAAAAGCCAAACTCCAGGCATGAAAAATAAAAAGCAATTGGCATCGAAAGCTATGGGAGAAGCAATAAAAAATATCCATGGCTTTTATTTAAACGTAACGCAAATAAAGACAAAAATTGATAACATGAAGGCCCGTGTCAAATCAAAAGGCGATAAGAAAAAGAAGGGCAATGTTCCCATTACATTAAAAGAACACGAGAAGCAACTGCTGGATTTGATGGAGTATAAAAACATCCCGTAGCTTCCTGGCTGATCCGAGAAACATTCGAATCAGCCTTCTCCTTCGTTTTATTAAAAGGAGTAAATGGTTTGCGGTTGCCCTTAAATCCACGTGGTAGCACAATGGGCCTATGCTTGGCCTAAGTGTGTCTGCTGTCCGTATGCGCGGCAGTCAGCCACTTCAACCTAACCTAACCAGGTTATTTCGCGTAAATATGCACAATGTAATTTTTTGCAAACGGTCGAGTAGAACTCCAGAGAGAAAAAATGACCAACAGACCAACATATGCTTGAGTCCGACATCAAACCATTTGAAGTCGTGTAGTCGTGGATATAAACCATCCTCCAGTGTGTTGTAACCTCCATGTGCACACATTTTTTCATATTTCATTTTCCTGCAACCCATTATTTTGTTTTATGTCTCCATCGAGCTTTTTCTAGACAGGAAATACTCTTTGAGCATTGTCAGTGACTCGAAAGAGGTGGAGCCGTGAATTATCAAAGGTGGTAAATTCGGGAATCGAACCTGGCACCCTCTGCGTAGGAGACGACGCACTTACCCACTACGCCACGGCGACCACTGGATCTGTCCATGGATGTACACAAAAACACAGCTGTGGATGGCACGCACTTACCCAACAGAAGACACAACATTGTACTTATCTGCTGCGTAGGGTTTTTAGACAAAATCATTCAATTTTGCTGCAATTATGAATAATAAACTTGCGAACGGATTGGCCGGTTCAGACAAAACTTGAGAGCTAGACTTATCACATAATGTGTTACAATATAGGCAATTTTTTTCCATTATTTCTTTTTTTTCTTGATTCGTGAAGCTTCACTTCAAGTCGCACATGTCGAAAATGGTCAAATAGTATGGGGTGTATGGCAATGTGTGCCCACATGCAGCAAAAAGGAAAAAAGCCAAAGCAACAATTGAGGGTGTTTATCCAACAAATAGAAAATCATGAATTATGCACAATTCGAACGAGTTCGACCAACCTGGGACGTCGTAGTCAATTCCATTCGATTGAAGAAGTGACATATTTTTTTACTCTGCGTGCGATATCAATGCAACTCTATTCCTTGTGGTGGAACCCTGGTGAACTCGTGCACAAAATTAGGTTATTTTACAACATATTTATATTTTAATGTATATCCTGTCAAATTTTCTGATATACATCGAATTTCGAGCGACAAACTAGTCTAAAAACAACCAGTTATTCAAATGCCGTGAACAAAAGTTCAACTTCGACAACAGCACGCCTTAAACGCGCGATTGTGTGATTATCGTCAACGTAGCCTGACAGGTGCGCTGATTTAAAAATGACAGCGTTAAGCTCTCCAAATTTTATGCATTTCCACGTCAATGAAAGTGGCCTTCAAAGAGATTTAAGGCACGTTAAATTGTTTCAACGCCTTCAAAAACCCCCTTCTCTTCTCTTTAAAGGCAACTAATGCTACTTTCAAATCCTTACTTAACAGTTGTCGGTTTTTTTATGGTTGTTTAGATCTTGAAGTCATTGCCTTTCTTCTTTTTCTAATGGCGCTGCAGTCCAGCGTGTTGGCTGAGGTCCTCCAATTGTGTGGACCATCAGTTTTGTGCCCATCCTCTATTGCTTTGACCCGATGATTCCGAGTCGAAGACTCTTCGGGCTGCAGCAATGTTGTCCATAAGCTCCACATGGCCCAGTCATCTTAGGCGTTAGATCCAGCCCGTACTGTTCGTGGTTGAATCTTCTCTTCCAAATGCCATCAACGTAAACAAGACCGAATACGCACGCGGACCGAAGGACTCCCTCACCCGCTTTAGAGATGGTTCATACCTCAGCGCCTTACAGTAGGACTGGGATGATCAAGGTCTTATATAAGGTCACCTTGGTATTTCGCGAGATGCCTCTATTACGCAAAAGTTACACTGCGTTTGATCTCGGCACTAGCGTTGTTCGTACTATTTACTGCGGAAGTAGAAGAAGTCCTTGACTAGCTCGAAGTTTTAACTGCCCATTCTAACGCGCTCTCCAAGACGTCGATGCTGTATGTCCATTCTCGTGAGCAGCAAATACTTCGTTTTGCCTCATTCACCACTAGACCCATTTTAGCTGCCGCCTCTCTTTCTCTCTCCGTCTCAATATCACGTTTCATTGACCGATCGCTGTGCTCTGCTAATCAAGTCAAAGTCAACCGCGTGTGCTAACAATTTTACGGACTTTTGGAAAATCGTGCCTAGAGTGCTGGTGTGTGAGTCCATCCATCATCCTGGACAACTTGACAAATTGGCAGAAATTTCAAAACTAGACATGACATTGTATAGCTCGTCTCTATGCATGTCGTCCTATAATAATAATAATATGGCCCGTAGAGGGCCATGGCCTAGCTTCTCAGCAACCACTCTTGTTGTGCGTGCTATTGTTCTCTCACGCGTGGAAGGGACTTACAGTTTAATGCCGACTCCGAACGGCGAAGTTGAGAAGCTTTTTCTAGACAGGAAATACTCTTTGAGGATTGTCGGTGACTCGAAAGAGGTGGAGCCGTGAATTATGAAAGGGTATCGAACCTGGCACCCTCTGCGTAGGAGTCGACGCACTAACCCACTACACCACGGCGACCCACACGACGCATGCCGTCCTATGCGGCCTTGAAATCGACAAATAGATGGTGGGTGTCGATCTGCGTTTCTTGGGTTTTTTCCAGGATCTGCCGTGATGTGAAGATTTGGTCGATGGTGGACTTCCCCGGCTCGAAACCGCACTGATAGGGACCTATCAGGTTGTTGACGAATGGTTTCAGGCGCTCACACAAAACGGCAGAGAGGATCTTATAGGCGATGTTGAGGAGACTTATCCCTCGATAGTTGGTGCAGGGGAAGCGGTCTCCTTTCTGGTGCCGTCTAACCTACTTCGCTTCAAGCGAGTAGATAGAAGATCTTATATGCGACGATCAGGAGACTATTCGATAGTTAGTGCAGTCAAAAGGGTTGCCTTTCTTGTGCATCATGCTAATGATACTGAGAATCCACTCGTCGAGCCTACTCTACTGCGACCATAACTTACAGATGAGCTAGTACATGCCAAGTGCCTTACAAATTTCAGCCGCATTGTCAGCTTTGCTAGCCTTCAGTCTTGATAGAAAATTTTAAAACAAATCAATTCCACTGCCTCAAAAATATGTGCATCGCTAGGCGGGTCATCACGAACTAAAACAATAATACCTGACTCCCGGTCGCTCCAAAAACTCAATGTTAACGTCTATTGCGCCTAACGTCTTCAATCGTTTTTGATTTCATGACCGTCAGCTTCTTTTTAACTTTAACTTTATTTATAAATACAGCATGAGTTTTTAGTTTTACATTGTCATCGCTATTGCATAATTTACAGAGCTGTGGTTAAATAACCTTTCTACTGACAATTTATATATTTGTTAACAATCTATATAAGAATAAATTACTTATGGCAGAGAAAACCTGATAACAAAAACCTCTATACAAAAAAAAAAAGGACATAAATATATGAATACGATTAAAAATGGGAAGGTGGTGCTGTTCTTCCTTGATTTCAAATTGTACACTTAATAAAATAAATAAATTATTAATTAATTTAATAAATAACTCAATAAATAAATAAATAAAAAAAAAATAAAAAAATAAATAAATAAATAAATTAATAAAGAGATCAGCAAATAAATAAATAAATAAGTTAATAAATAAATAACAAAAAAACATAAATAAGTATATATATACATGTTAGTAAATAAATAATTAAATAAATAAGTTAATAAAAGTATAAATAAAGGCGTATTATGCATCATTGTATAAACTTGAAATTAAGTAATTGTCGGATTGATTGCAAGACAATTTATGTCGTTCTAATAACTTCATCAGTTTTATAGAAACTCTTTCAATATTAGAGACTTCATGCAGCTCATCAGTCGAAAAATGCCACGGTAAGTTAAGCATCATGTTTAACAGCTTTTTCTGTGCGATTTGTTATTTTCGCACAATGGCCCCATACAGGGGAGCCATAAAACATGATGGGTTGAAAAATTGTTTTAAAAATAGTAAGCTTATTTTCTATACTTATCTCAGACTTACGACTTATGAAGGGATACAGAATTCGTATAGCTAAGTTGACTTTTTTAATTGTTTCCTGGACATGAAAACTGAAGTTAAGGGTTTTATCCAGATGTACCCAAGATATTTAGTACTTGATTTCCAATCTGATTCAATGTTGTTTAACACTATTCTGTGGCTTGGCAGGAAACTTCTTGTTCTAGTAAAAAAAGACAGCCTGAGCCTGAGAAGCATTTAATTTAATTCTCCATTTATTAAGATATGTTCCTACATCATTTGCGCCAGATTGGAATTTCGTTACAATGTTGCACCCCAACGTATCTGACGCAAAGATGCATGTGTCTTCCGCAAAGATTGCAGCTTCATAACTGTTTTCAAATGGAAAGTCATGAGTAAATATATTATACAGTATTGGAGCAAGAACTGATCCTTGAGGTACGCCTGACTCAACTGGGAAAACTTGTGATCGGCTATTATTCACAGAGACCATGAAATTACGACCAGTTAAAAAGGATCGGACAATCTTTACCAAGTCGATTGGAAAGTTAAGGATGTGGAGTTTGTGTAGTGAACCCCCATGCCACACCGTATCGAATGCTTTTTCAACAGCAAGAAGGATTAAACCAGTGCTTTTTCCAGCCTCAAAATTTATGTTCTTTGTAAAGCGGTTAATTTTATGAATCGCGGAGTGAAGTCGTCGAAAATCGAACTGTTGTGGGGGGAGTATATGGAATGTCCCAAGGTGATCTACTAATTGGTTTTTTATGACTCTTTCAAAGCATTTGCTTATTGAGCTTAATAAACTAATAGGACGGTAACTGCTCGCCAGGGATGGGTCTTTACCAGGTTTTTGGATTGGTATAATTTTGGATGTTTTCCATTCTCGAGGATAGTAACTTGTTAAATAAAAGTTGCAAGAATTTTTCCCCGCAAGATGGGAGGTTCTTGAGAAATTTGTTTTCATACCGTCTAGACCTGGGGACTTGGAATTTTTTAAGTTATTAATGACTACTTCTTTATCTTCGATTGAAATAAGATCGTTGTTATCAATGGTTATGACTTGATCATTTATTTCATCTAACGAGTGTTCCACTAAGTTCTCCTCACTAGTGATTATGGAGTTACCTATAGAATGACTACCAAAGAAAACCTTGGCTAATGCATTTGATTTTTCTTCATTTGAAAGTAGAATCAAACTGTCCATCTTCAATGCAGGTATAAAGAGATTTCGACGTTTCTTCTTCTTCTTCATTTGGCGCTACAGTCCGGGCTGGACCTGGGCCTAAACCAACAAGCCTCTCCAGCTAGCACGGTCTCTGGCTAGCTGTCTCCAGTGTCGCACGCCAAGTTGGTTGAGGTCCTTCTCCACCTGGGTGCGCCACCTTAAACGCGGGCGTCCTCTGTTGCATTGTCCCACATGTTCGGAGTCGAAGACTCTCCGGGCCGGAGCTGAGTTGTCCATATGCTCTACATGGCCTAGCCATCTTAGGCGTTGGATCCGAAAACGCCTGACTAGACTCATGTCGCTGTACAGCCCGTACAGTTCGTGGTTGAATCTTCTCCTCCAGAAACCGTCAACGCAAACAGGACCAAAGATCGCACGCAGAGCTTTTCTCTCAAAGAGACCAAGGACTTCCTCAGCCGCTTTTGAGATTGTCCATGTCTCCGCGCCGTACAGCAGGACTGGGATGATCAAGGTCTTGTATAAAGTCAGCTTGGTCCTTCGAGAGATGGCTCTACTACTCAATTGCCTCTTGAGCCCATAGAAACACCGGTTGGCAAGAGTTACTCTGTGTTTGATCTGGGTGCTGATGTTGTTTGTACTGTTTACTGCGGAGCCGAGGTAGACGAAGTCCTTGACTAACTCGAAGTTATAGCTGCCCATTGTGTCGCTGTACACTCTGTCCAAGACGTCGATGTTGTGTGTCCATTCTTGATGACAGCATATACTTCGTTTTGCCCTCATTCACCGCTAGACCCATTTTAGCCGCCTCCGCCTGAATGCCAGCAAACGCCTCATTGACGGCTCGCTGTGTTCTGCCAATCACGTCAATGTCATCCGCGTATGCTAGCAGTTGTAGGGACTTCTGGAAGATCGTGCCTTTAGTGTGAGTCTTGCACGATCTTCTCCAGGATGATGTTAAAGAAATCACATGACAGCGCGTCACCTTGTCTAAATCCTTTTTTGACATTGAAGGTCTCGGTGAGTTCGTTACCGACCTTGATGGAGCAGCGAGAATTCTCCATCGTCATCCTACACAACCTGACGAGTTTGGCAGGAATGTCAAAACTAGACATGGCGTTGTATATCTCGTCCCCCTGCACGCTGTCATATGCGGCCTTGAAATCGACAAAAAGGTGGTGGGTGTCGATTTGCATTTCTTGTGTCTTTTCCAGGATCTGCCGTGGTGTGAAAATCTGGTTGATGGTGGACTTCCCTGGCCTGAAGCCACACTGATAAGGACATATCAGGTTATTTATAAACGGCTTCAGGCGAGTACACAAAACGGCAGAGAAGATCTTGTAGGCGATGTTCAGGAGACTTATCCCTCTATAGTTGGCGTAGTTGAAGGGGTCTCCTTTCTTATGGATTGGGCAAACGATACTGAGATTCCACTCATCGGGCATGCTCTCCTCCGACCATATCTTACAGATGAGCTGGTGCATACGCCCAACCAGATCATCTCCAGCTGCCTTAAAGAACAGTCCGTCCGCACCGGCAGCTTTGTTAAACTTCAGTCTTGATATTGCTATCTTGACCTCGTCTAAGTCGGGGGGACGAAATTCTCGTCGATCATCGTCCATATTGAGTGGAACATTCTGCCTGACAGCGGTATTGGTGTCATCATCGCCGTTTAGCAGTCTGCAGAAGTGGTTCTTCCTAATTCTCAGTATCGACTGCGACTCTACCACTAGTTGTCCATTCTCGTCTCGGCAGGCTTCTGTCCGAACCTTATATCCACTGGATAACTGTTTCACCCTCTGGTAAAACTTTCGGACATCGTTCCTACCGTAGCACCTCTCCATCTCCTCGATCGCGCGCTTCTCGTGCTCTTTCTTCTTTCTTCTGAGAAGCCGGGTCTCATCCTTTCGTCTCTGTTCGTAGAGCTCACGAACAGCTCTCGTCGTTCGTTGCAGCGTTGCTTTGTAGGCTTCCAGCTTCGCTGCATGTGCCAGCCTACACTCGTTGTCAAACCATGGGTTTTTTCTAGGTGGTGCCGTAAGACCCAGCACATCAGTGGCAGCATCTTTGATGGCTTCTTGACAACGCCTCCAATCTTCTTCGATTGTTTGCGCAGGTGGCGACGAACTTAGAGAGAGATTCCGGGACACTCGATCGGCAAAGATCCCAGCAGTCCGTTGCGATTGTAGCTTTCCGACATCAAACCGTGGTGTCCTTTCTCGACTCCGTCGATCTCTTGATATCCGAGTTCTTACCTTGGCTACAACAAGGAAATGGTCCGAGTCGATTTCGACGTTTAATAACCTTAATTATGTTCCAAAAGGGTTTACTACGATTGTCTAGTTCATGTAGTTTCTTATTCCAATTTTGATTTCTTATATCCAGAATATGGTATTTTATTGTTCTA
The DNA here is from genome assembly GCA_964034865.1 of Eristalis intricaria. Lineage (NCBI taxonomy): Eukaryota > Metazoa > Arthropoda > Insecta > Diptera > Syrphidae > Eristalis > Eristalis intricaria. The sequence goes on along the minus strand of OZ035875.1, from coordinate 86,725,569 downwards.
GTTAGATCTTTGAGTAGAATCATAAACACATTGTCCCTAGTTCTAATCCATCTAGTCCTTGCATAATTCCTCATTTTGATTAGTTCTATAATGTAATGCGGGAGGACATTTTTGTTGTTTCACTTAATAACTTTATTCGATCCGGATTGATCAATGCAGTTTAATATTAGGTCGGTGAAATATGTTCCCCCTGCATCAATATTGTCTGGTTCTATTTCGTTAGGAAGAATATTCTGTCCGTCCGTCAGCTTCTTAGATGCAGCTCGACGCTTTCTCTAAATATCGTTGTTGCGCACTGTTGTTCAAAATTATTGACAAGAGAGAGCCAGGGAGAAGAAGAAGAAGAATCTAATCGTTATATCGTATTACGACCACCTGTGTTTGTACACATGTCTAACCTCTAGTAGGCAATTTTTCGTTTATGCTGTCAAAGTGGGTCGCCGTGGCGTAGTGGGTAATTGTATCGACTTCTACGCAGAGAGTGCCAGGTTCGATACCCGAATTTACCACCTTTGACAATGCTCAAAGATTACTCCTGTCTAGAAAAAGCTTCTCAACTTCGCCGTTCGGTCTCGGCATTAAACTGTAGGTCCCTACCACGTGTGAAAGAACAATAGCACGCACAACACGAGTGGTTGCAGAGATGTTAGGCCCAGGTCCGCCTCGGACTGTCGCGCTACCCATATTATTATTATTATGCTGTCAAAGTCTAGAATGCACTACCCAATAATGTCAAGTTAGAGGTTAAACACAGAAGGTTTCTTAGTGTCTGTTAAGAGCACTTATCCGTCTTGAAATAGCTTAATAATGTAAGCTACGTTATTAAAACAAAACAACTCTCCTTCATTTTAAATTATTATTTCTTTCCTTCCAAATTAGGTGCACTCCGTTTGACTTCCTACTTTACAACAGAGATAACCTATAATAGAGATATCCAACTTCTACCTCCCTTGCCCCTTGATTTCATCTGACAGCGTTTTTTATACGCTTTTTGTCCCCTGTCTGTGAATACGTATGAGCTCTTGAGAACAGCTGTGGAGACAGCTGATACCCTTCCCCACCTTAGAAATAAGGTGAATTAGAGTTCTTATTTGAAAATTCGCTCGTTATTTGAACGTTTTTTCAAATTTCGGTGTTCAATTTTCAACACAGTATGGAGGGGTTAACGATCGAACAAAGCTTATGTTCATGAAGTTGAGTAATTAAAACTTTGAGCTATTTACAATCTGATATACTTGGCCATAATTAATGAATGCACAGCATAGTATGAATTTTTTCATAAGAATAAAAATTAATAATACATTCACACGTTCAGTTAACCAATAATAAAAATATCATTGAAGCGTGAATCACAAATAAGAAATTTTGACAATGCATTAGTAATAGTTGCAATATCTTGCGATTGTTCTTATCAAATTGTTTAAATTGAATTCATGAGTTTTTCAAAATGCATGAATTAAGCCTATAAAGTGGACTTCATTTTTTGAGTTAATCTGTCAGGTATGGGTCATGAATAGGCTATATATACACTTAAGAATTAATTTTAGGTAAAATAATAATAATAATAATAATAATATGGGTGGCGCTACAGTCCGAGGTGGACCTGGGCCTAGCTTCTCAGCAACCGCTCGTGTTGTGCGTGCTATTCTTCTTTCACGAGTGGAAGGTACCTACAGTTTAAAGCCGACTCCGAACGGCGAATTTGAGAAGCTTTTTTCTATACAGGAATACTCTTTGAGCATTGTCAGTGACTCGAAAGAGGTGGAGCCGTGAATTATCAAAGGTGGTGGTAAAATTCGGGTATCGAACCTGGCACCCTCTGCGTAGGAGTCGACGCACTTACCCACTACGCCACAGCGACCCATCTTAGGTCAAATAGTTCCAGTTAAATGGACATTGCAATACATTGTTATTCACGAAAGTCCATATAACAATGTAAGAAAATTCCCTTAAAAATACTAGTCAACTTTTGAACACCCTCCGAACAACAAAACCATGTACGTTACATGGAAAGTACATGGATTCCCACTAAATCCATGAATCTGCGGCTTTTTCCCACAAAATTCACGAATCGGCCGCCATATTGTGGTGAATTGACGAGCGTTGTAAATGTATAAGTGAAATACAAGGGATTACCACTACATCTTCGTTGTGGGCTAGGGGTAAAAATGACTGAAGTTGGATATCTCTATCATCCATTATCTCTGCTTTACAATGAATCTATCTACTCTTTTACTGGCAGCATTTCTTCTCTCTTTTGATTTCTGTACATTGTTCTTAGAATTACTACAAGCGATATTTTGTACATTGTTCCTAGAATTACTACAAGCGATATTTTGTACATTGTTCCTAGAATTGCCACAATAATATATATAGCTTAATTTTCTTTTTTAGTTTTTCGGTTTTAAATTTTAATCTATTCTGTCTAGTAATGTTTTTTTCATAATTTTTAATTTTATTGTTATCTTCCTACACCTAACTTTCTTGTTTTCCTAAGCTTATTATTCCGTAAAATCTTCTTGTAAACATATATCCTGTACTAGTTATAATTTTATACTTGATATACAGTGTTGCTCAAATTAACTACAAATACAAATATTCCTATCTTCCCCTCGTCTAAGTCAGAGGGACAAAATTCTCGTCGATCATCGTCCAGATTGAGTGGAACATTCTGCCTTATAGCGGTATTTGTACCCTCATTGCCGCTTGACAGTCTACAGAACTGATCTTCCCAGATTTTTGGTATAGACTGCGACTCTACTACAAGTTCTCCATTTTCGTCCCAGCTGGCTGCTGTCTGCACCTTATATCCACTGGATAACTGTGTCACACTTTGGTAAGACCTTTGCACATCCCAACATAGCACATCTCTATCTCTTCGATCGCGCTCTTCATGTGCTCTTTCTTTTTCCTCCTGAGAAGCCTGGTCTCTTCCCTTCGGCTCTGTTCGTTGAGCTCACGACCAGATCTAGTTGTTCATTGCAGTGTTCCTTTGTAGGCTTCTAGCTTCGCTGCATGTGCCTGCCTGCACTTGTCAAAACCATGTGTTTTTCCTTGGTGGTTTCGTACAACCCAGCACATCAGTGGCATCTTCTCTGATAGCTTTTTGATTATGCGTGCAATCTTCTACGATTGTAGAGCTTGGAAAGAGATTCTGGGAGACTCGAATGGAACTGTTCCATTTACTTACTTTATTAACAGACCTGCGACCCACGGAGGGTCTGAGATTAAATAATAGCTGCCTTCCATCGTTCGGGATCAAGCTGCTTCCAGGCATTAATACCAAGCTGCCTTTCAATGACTTGTTCTTTATCTCTCTTCTTGGTTTTTTTCTTAATCCAGTCCGCCTCCGATTCGAATTCTCTCTTAGGTAGAGCATTGGTGGCCGTGTGCTCAATGTGGCGAACCAGTGCAGTCAACAAATTTATACCTTCCAGAGTAGATACACGGTTATGTCTCTTCCCCCCAACAACCCTTGTCGCAATGATATGACCATTTATCAGATTCACAATTTATCATTAGAAGATACCAAAAATCGGCTTGGCTGTGCTGCTTATCGTTGTGGCAAGTTTAATCTGCATAATTTGCCCGTAGGGGGTCAGGTCCCAGTTTCTCAGTAACCACTCCCGTGGGCGCCGAGTCTCTCATCTCACACTGGACAGAACCTACAGTTTTATGCCGACTCCGAACGGCCAGTTTGAGAAGCATTGTCATTGATTTATTTTTGAGTATTGTCAGCCACTCGAAAGAGGTGGAACCGTGAATATTATTTTTGGTCATACCGGCGGGGAAACGAACCCAGGCAGCGAGATTAAGGTGCGTAAGAATCGACGAACATACCCACAATGCCACGGCCACCACTGCCTAATTTGCAAATGCCCAATGCCAAACGCGACTTCAGTGTTGTCAGCACCAGATGAAGTATTACAGAGATAGCCGACTTCACAGCTGATTGCCCCTAGTCCACCGACGAATTTGAGTGCCTTTTTGACGGATATTCTTGAATTTTTGACGGTTATTCACTAGATAACGTAAATGACGTTCGCTGATTGGTCAATTTGGTTTAAGAACTCGTTATAAAAAACAGTTGTCAAAAAGCTTAAGGGGCAAGAGAGGTAGAAGTCGGGCATCTCAGTAATACTTCATTTGTGGACACCACCCTTTCGCAATGCACAGCGGTATCCTCAACTTGAGGAAAACGATCGTCAGATATATGAACGTAACTAAACAAACCCAAAACTGATCTAGAAGACGAAAAAGACGAAAAATTAACTCCCACACAATAACTACTTTGCAAAAATAAAACAAAAATAGTCCACGTCGTATGAAGCTTGAATTCCAGTTTTCGTCGACATTTTTTCTCATATCCATTTTCGATCTCGCTCGGAGTGCGGCGAAAATTCTCAGTCCAAGATTCTTTTCCTAAAATTGTACATTTTTGTGGCTCAACAAGATCCAAAATTAAAATGAAGAAACCCCAACAGATGGAGAACAGGGACAACTCGTCCACGGACGAAAACGAAGATAACCCAGCCGAGGTAAGCCTGTGCGGAAGCAAAAGTTCGAATAAATTCTAATTTTGAATTTCTCTCCAGATGGAAGACGCGACTAGGCGCCGCCGACGTCGACGAGCGCCTAGCCGCGCACGTTCAACCCGTCGCTCGCGATCGTCTCGCCGCTCAGCTTCTTCTCGGCGCAGGTCTCGCTCAAGACGTCGTCGTTAATTGATGTTTGGGGTTGTGCTCATATCTTTGTTGTCAATAAATTGGAATTGTGAAATGAAATGAAGTCAGACTTAATTTTTTAATAATATCGATGGAACAATTTTCACTCTTTAAGACAGACAGACTTAAGCTCGTCTGCCTTGATGTTCTTCTTCCTGATCGAAACATCAAACTGTAACGTGTTGTGTTAAAGGTGAGCTAAGCTTGGTTGGTGAAGTTTAAAACCCCTCATCTCATTGGCTGTTGGGACTTGTTTACAAGCCATCCTTGGCTTTGCTATGGTAAGCTGCTGTTTCTGGGTAAGCCGATGATAAGCTGATGTCAAGCTGATGTCAAGCTGAATAAATACCGGGTTGGGCTATAGAGTGGCACTTAACTCGTGCATGATCGGTCATTCCTACGTGTAGTATCAACCAAATCCGATTCATGTTTGTTTAGCTGGAGATGGACGTTGGCATCAAGAAGTGAGCTCGAACTCCTACGGTCCACAGCTAGTTGTTTTCAGCATTGGCCAACATGTTGGTGAAAGCCCTTCTTCACAAATGTACGCCATCTCTAATGCGCCTAGTGTTTTTTATTTCCTCTTGCACAACCCATCCCCTCATGATAAACGACACCACGACCTGAAGAGATCTACTCTATCGAAGGCTTGGAGTTACTACAGCAGACTTACTGGCGTAACTTGAAACCATCGAGCATTGTTCATCGCCATTCCACTCGAAGCAAATATTTTCTGGCAGCATGTAACTTGAAACGAGTTTCATTGTGACTTATACTTAAAAATGCCATTGTGAACTATAAAGTGAAATGTCAAATTTGTTATTTTCAAAATAAACTTCGTTCATTAAAGTAAAATTGCATTTAGAATGATATTTTTTGATTCGGAAAGCGAAGATGAAGAAGTACTTAATGCCAAAATTAAAAGAAGATACCTTAGGGATAATAGCAATCCATTAGAATTGTGTGAAAATGAGTAAGTATTCATATATTTATACAAAGGAAAAGAATACCATCGAAAACAAAACCATTTGTTGTTTAGTTTTGTACAGCAGCTTAGAGTGAATATGTAATGTTTCGTGATGATACTAAGCTACTTAAATCTCCCAGACAGCGATAGAAGCACATCGGTTCCACCAGTTCTCCAGCTTTGCGCAACTTTAAGTGTATAGGCCAGTGGGAGTTACCAAGCGAATGTAGGAAGGAATGTGCTACTAGGCATGGCACAGACAACGGTCAATGTTTTGTTGTCCGATGTTCGTTGGTTGTTTTGGAAAACAAATTTTGTCCTCAATGGATAAGATTCGATACATTAAAATTTCAAGAGAGTAAGGAATATTCTTCTTCTTCTTCTTCTGGTGGCGCTACAGTCCGAGGTGGACCTGGGCCTCAACCAGTAAGCCTCTCCAGCTGGCACGATCCTTAGCCAGCTGTCTCCAACTGCGCACACCAAGTTGGTTGAGGTCCTTCTCCACCTAGGTGCGCCATCAGTTCCGTGGGCATCCTCTATTGCGTTGTCCCACTGGTTCGGAGTCGAAGACTTTTCGGGCCGGAGCAGTTACCATGCGCTCTACATGGCCCAGCCATCTTAGGCGTTGAATCCATAAACGCCTGTCCAGGCTTATGCCGCAGTACAGCCCGTACAGTTCGTGGTTGAATCTTCTTCTCCAATAACCATCAACGCAAACAGGACCAAAGATTAAACGCAGAACTTTTCTCTCGAAAAGACCAAGTGCTTCTTCATCCGCTTTTGAGATTGTCCGTGTCTCCGCGCCGTACAGCAGGACAGGGATGATCACGGTCTTATATAATGTTAACTTGGTCCTTCGAGAGAGGACTCTACTATTCAATTGCCTCTTGATCCCAAAGAAACAGCGATTGGCAGGAGTAATTCTGCGTCACATGACAGCGCGTCGCCTTGTCTAAAAACTTTTTTGACATTGAAGGTCTCGGTGAGTTCGTTACCGACCTTGATGGAACAGCGAGAGTTCTCCATCGTCATCCTGCACAACCTGACGAGTTTGGCAGGAATGTCAAAACTAGACATGGCGTTGTATAGCTCGTCCCTATGCACGCTGTCATATGCGGCCTTGAAATCGACAAAATGGTGGTGGGTGTCGATTTGCATTTCTTGGGTCTTTTCCAGGATCTGCCGTAGTGTGAAAATCTGGTCGATGGTGGACTTCCCTGGCCTGAAGCCACACTGATAAGGACCTATCAGGTTATTTATAAACGGCTTCATGCGAGTACACAAAAAGGCAGAGAAGATCTTATAGGCGGTGTTAAGGAGACTTATCCCTCGATAGTTAGCGCAGTTGAAGGCGTCTCCTTTCTTGTGGATCGGGCAAACGATACTGAGATTCCACTCGTCGCGCATGCTTTCCTCCGACCATATCTTACAGATGAGTTGGTGCATGTACCTGTAAGGAGTATTACTATCGGAAATTTAAGGTGTCGGGAATAGTGGGATGTGTTGAAGGTACTCATATTCTACTTTTTCTGCCGTGAGCTCTTCTTAATATGCGTTTTACCAAGTCTTGATGACCACTCATGTAATCGGCCAAAATTTGAATTTGTTGGACATATTTTGCTTCGCTTCCATAATGAGGACAACTTTTTATTAATTTATGACGATAGCTTTTTTCTATCGACTAAGAAATGTTGTTTCAAACGTTATATTGGAATTTGTATGCTGCCTACTTTGACGATGCAATCAATTGAATCAAGATAGGTGCTACCCATGTTCGATTCGATTGTTCCAAGTTACGTGCTGGCACCCCTGCTTTCGTTATGAAAGATAGGAGTTCTGTAGCAGATCTCCTTACTTCCACTGAAGTGAGTACCTCTTTTTGGAAACCACCTTTTCTTAACCGACGGCTCATCCTCTTCCAGGTATAGCCGACACTCCTAGTCCTGGTACAGGCTCATTTGGTTGAGGTGGCAAGTTAGGCCGAAGCAACCAGTAAGAAAGCACGTCTTAGTCAAGGCTGAGGCTTATTGGAATAAGGCCTGATTAATCACCTGGAGTGTAAGTTGTTCTTTTTAAATTCTCATTTATATTTTACCCCGTAAGATTAGGTCGAAAGACATAGATTAAGAATAAGCTTAGCTTAGAGTGCCCGCCTAGGGCCAGTAAGTTGGAAATAAAACATTGTTCGTCTAACTAGTTTTAAGCATTTTTGTCTAGTATGTAAGTTATTATGAATTAAATAATAAAAATGAAGTAAAAAAAAATCACCTGGAGTGTCTAAGGTCGTCCCGATCGCCAGTGGTCTAGGTGAAGTTTGTTTTCCCATTTCGTTAATCTGCGTTGTAGGTGCCAACTGACATTACAATCGGTTCAGGATCAATGAACGCAGTTTTAGAGTCAGCCCTAATGAACTCAGAGTATCCATGGACCAGCCGAGCATCACTCTGTTGTGTCTGGCAAGGGATTGCAGTTGACCGTTGTGGATTCCATTTAGTGCTGCCAAGATTTTATGATGAATTATTTAGCGCCGCTGATTTGTTCATTTATAATTTAAGCGTATATAGGGTAAACCACCCAGTAGCGAACCCCCTAAAAGAAAAGGTTTTACTTCGTCGCACTCTCAAAATGAAAACAATTTTATCATTTAAGGAAATGTTGATGTGAATGCTTGATGTATTACTGTTTGATATATTCAATAACTTTTTGCAAGTATTGGACATATATGGTACAAAATGAGACATGAACCAGTACCGAGCCCTCCCCTGTTCCTAATTCGAGCCTTTGGCGTTCCAGTACCGAGCCCCCCGTATAAATCATAGCTTACAAATGAAATCATCGATATTGTATAGTTCAATTATTTAAAAGGTAAAAAGGAAAAGGAGGAAGAATAAAAGAATTAATTAAATTCATGACTAAAGTTAGTCAAAAACATAAAAAATTAACCAAAATAAATAAGGTTTCCATTCTTTTCTTGTTGATAGACCAATAAATAACCAACGGATGGAATAAACAAACCTTAGCTCCAAAACATAATTTTATTTGAAATGTTAACTAAGAAAATATTTATGTTTACACGTTAAAAAAGTACAACATAAATCATAATTATAAAGTATACTTGTTCTTTATGATTCTGTACGAAACAGCATCAATAATAATAATAATATGGGTGGCGCTACAGTCCGAGGCGGACCTGGGCCTAGCAGCAACCACTTGTGTTGTGCGTGCTATTGTTCTTTCACGAGTGGAAGGGACCTACAGTTTAATGCCGACTCCGAACGGCAAAGTTGGAAGCTTTTTCTAGACAGGAATACTCTTTGAGCATTGTCAGTGACTCGAAAGAGGTGGAGCCGTGAATGATTGGGGATTTGAACCTGGCACCCTCTGCGTAGGAGTCGACGCACAACAGCATCAAATAGGACAATGAAAATTCAGAAAAATAAGGGTCTTTTTAAGTAAGCATCAAATGTTTGCGTGTCCACGACGGGTTTTTATAAATATTTAATCTGTTCTCGAATCTAAGACGATCAATCTACTACGGTCGGACAAAAATTGCATTGTCTAGGTTGTGAATCAAACTTTAATATTCCAAATGGCATTATTTCTATATGTAACAACTTTTATAGCGAAGCTTGGAATTAATATACTTAAATACTTATGTAACGTATATTGCAAAAAAAACATTAATAAGAAATGCAATTAGTAAAAACGAAATTGGCCGGGCTCGTTAATTGAACATGAGGAGCCCCCCCTCCGTGGGGAGGGGGCTCCTCATTTGTTTCGTCCCAGTAACTAAGCCCCCAATATATTTAAATGAATAATTATTTTTTCTTACTTTTTTTTAAAATACACATTATTATTGTTGCATTAAGCCTTAATTAGGTAACTAAAAATTAAAGAAAATCACTTACCTTCTTAGTCAAAGTTTCTAGTTTCTTAAGAAATTTCACAAATAACACTGATTTTTTTTCACTTACGGAACACTACTGAACACTTTAACAACTAACACATAACCAACTACGGATGTATTACCTGAAAATAATTTATGCAAAAAGAAAGAAAAGATATGATCGATTTTTTTCTGTTAAAATACCGTTATTGTCTGAAAAGCAGGGAGTTGGCTTTTAGTTAGTAGTTTACCCTTCTTCTTCTTCATTTGGCGCTACAGTCCGGGGTGGACCTGGGTCTTAACCGACAAGACTCTCCAGCTAGCACGGTCTCTGGCTGGCTGTCTCCAGTGTCGCACGCCAAGTTGGTTGAGGTCCTTCTCCACCTGGATGCGCCACCTTAAACGCGGGCGTCCTCTGTTGAGTTATCCCACGGGTTCGGAGTCGAAGACTCTCCGGGCCGGAGCTGAGTTGTCCATACGCTCTACATGGCCTAGCCATCTTAGGCGTTGGATCCGAAGACGCCTGACTAGACTCATGTCGCTGTACAGCCCGTACAGTTCGTGGTTGAATCTTCTCCTCCAGAAACCGTCAACGCAAACAGGACCAAAGATCGCACGCAGAGATTTTCTCTCGAAGAGACCAAGGACTTCCTCATCCGCTTTTGAGATTGTCCATGCCTCCGCGCCGTACAGCAGGACTGGGATGATCAAGGTCTTGAATAAAGTCAGCTTCGTCCTTCGAGATATGGCTCTACTACTCAATTGCCTCTTGAGCCCATAGAAACAGCGGTTGGCAAGAGTTACTCTGCGTTTGATCTCGTTACTGATGTTGTTTGTAATATTTACTGCGGAGCCGAGGTAGACGAAGTCCTGGACTACCTGGAAGTTATAGCTACCCATTGTGACGCTCTGTCCAAGACGTCGATGTTGTGTGTCCTTTCTTGATGACAGACCCATTTTAGCCGCCTCCGCCTCAATGCCAGCAAACGCCTCATTGACGGCTCGCTGTGTTCTGCCAATCACGTCAATGTCATCCGCGTATGCTAGCAGTTGTACGGACTTCTGGAAGATCGTGCCTTCTCCAAGATGATGTTAAAGAAATCACATGACAGCGCGTCACCTTGTCTAAAACCTTTTTTGACATTGAAGGTCTCGGCGAGTTCGTTACCGACCTTGATGGAGCAGCGAGAATTCTCCATCGTCATCCTGCACAACCTGACGAGTTTGGCAGGAATGTCAAAACTAGACATGGCGTTGTATATCTCGTCCCTATGCACGCTGTCATATGCGGCCTTGAAATCGACAAAAAGTTTACCCTACGCTTGCAAAAAATCACACCTTATGTGTGAAACAAAATATCGGTAGAATGCTCGTCATGGCATACCTCTGTCCGATGGTGCATATTTTCAGTGAGATGTTAAATTGTAGGGCGCGACGACGAGTCGAGGTTGAAGCCTCTTCTACCACACTATCGCGAACAACAGCCGTGTTTTCCGAACGAACTGGGCTAGCATGCACAGGTGTTTTCACATTTCCTACAGACCCGGTTTGCTGAAGTTTGCGCAAAATTCTACCGACTCCGGATACATTTGGGCGATTATGCAGACCAAAAAAACCACGAAGTGCAAGGAATGCATTTTGATTTGAACGCCCATTTTCGTTAACGCGCTGCTCAATTGAGTACCTCTCCTGGGTTGAATTTGTCCAACACTGAAACAAAGAAATGTCAAATTAAGTTGGACAAGAAATCTTGACGTTAAGGTGTGACTGACAATTAATGTCGTGCATTATGGTAGGACCACCCTTTACCAAAACAATTTGAGATATCTCCAGGAAACAGAGAATTCCAAAAATCCATGCCCAATGGAGCGTATTCTTCAGAAAACCATTGCTACCTCTCGCATGAGTTCAAGATCCTTATCACATGTAAACACAATTAAGTTTCTCCATAACTACTCGACCCATCTCGATTTCCGGCCCTTTGCAATTCAACCGGAATGTGTTTGGCTTGGAGTCCTTGTGAGAACGTAGCAGTCACCCTTGCAAACGAAACACAAGTTTGAACATGCCCCTCCGGCGTCCAATTAAACCTAGTCCAGTTCCCTAGCCATCGCTCCGACGCCAGAGCAAGCCACACAAAGGTCCATTCATCAAATAAGCAAACGTTATCCATGCAATTAGTGAAACGAATTTCTACGGAATGCCATTGACAAATTTGAAGTCTGTACCTGTCCCTGCACTCTTAACAGGGTCATCAATTCCATTCGATTTCATTGCCGTTTCATTGCCACGGAACCGAAGGATTCCAGGATGTCATGAATGGGTTATAAATTAAAAGGTTGACCCACCACATGTGTGGGCACTTCGTTGAAAAACGCGTCGAGTTGGGAGGAGTCGTGATACCCCGATAAACACATTCCCATTCGAGACACGTTTCCCAATACCAAACCAAAAGGTCGAAAGTCGGCTAAGGATCAGAGGAAGAAATCAATCCAAGGACTCGCAGTGGAGATGGAGGCGTGTAGCATGTGAAACTTATTTGAACGCATGATGGGGCTAATAAAAAGGAAAACTTGGTGCGACCATCTTGGAGGTTCCCTCGGAAAGTTTCAAGGTTCTTCGACTTTGATTTTTCCCTTTCAGTTTCAATCAACGAGAGATGCCGGTGGATGCGATTGATGGTTTCCTTTAAAGTGTCGCATCATAAATCTGTTCGAGCTGCCGGTTGAAGGAGGAAGGGCGGATGATGAATGGCTGGCATGGTATATTAACAAGAACGTGTGCTGAAGACTTTAAAAACCTTTCAGATTACCAACAAACCAATGGAGGCCATTTGCCCAGTGTAATTCCATAAATAACCGTATCAAATGTACTTTATTATTCAATAACAAAATAACAATCTATGAACAAAAGACTGTATTTTATAATGAATTGAAATATTGGGTTAATTTCGGGACACCATTCATTAATAGGGTCAAAGAGGGTAGGTTAGCTAGTACATTCAATAGCACACTTAGACCTTGTTGGTCTATTGTGATATCCACAGTCAGACTACTGATCGGCCACTCCAGTGATAATGCCGTTTATTTGAGCCCAACGGCAAGTCGTGACTGGACCACATTTCATATGACTTCATTCAGATGGCCACCGCGGGCACGTTTACAACGGTCGATTCGTTGGACCCAATTTTAATCCTCTCCGCCACACATTTCGGCGGAAACGGCTGCCATTTCGCGTTCATTGTTGGCTCCGGGTTCTTACAACGTCGTCGGCTTGTTGGCATAAATCAGTGACTTAACGTAGCCCCACAGAAAATAGTCAAGCGGCTTTAAATCGCTCAGGCGAGGCGACCAATCGATTGGCCCCTTTCTTGAGATAACACGCTCACCAACTTGCTCTTCAATAAATCGATTGTAACGTGTGGTGTGTGGCTTGTGGCACCATCCTGTTGAAACCACATGTCGTCCAAGTTTACATCTCCCAATTCATGGCGCGGTAACGCTGACTATTCACAGTAAAGTGACGATCGTTACCGTCGACGAAAAAATATGGCCCGATAACGCCGCCGGCTTTTTTGTGCATGAAATGATGATTTATGAAGCATATGTGGATTTTCCTTTTGAGCCGAATGTGAGCTGCGTAGAAAATTGGAGTTAACGTTTTTAACATTGTGGTCACCTCCACCACCACCAGTTGTTGAGTTGTTGAGTTTACTGAAGAAGTTGACAGTCACTGTTTGATGATCAGTGAAAGAGTGCGGTCACAAATTTAATTCAAAGTTACCAAGTCCCTATTGGAACTAAATATAAAACGAAATATCTCGTGGGCCGCCGTCGACTATTATAGGATGCCGGGGTCGATTCCCAATTTACCAACTTTCTTAATTCACGGCTCCACTTCTATCGAGTCACTGACAATGCCCAAACGATAGCGGTATTTTAGCGAGGTGTTAAAAACTATAACTTTGTTTTTACTTTGGTTGGGGTGGGGGGGGGGGGGGGGGGGGGTTCTATCTCGCTCCGTTAAGGAGCTAGAAGCAATTTTGGAAAAAAATTTAAAACATTTTTTTAAAAAATGCACAAAAATAAAATAAATGAAAAATATTAAAAGATACCGGCAAAACTTGCAATGAACTGCTACGCCGAATTTGGAATTTAGAAATGTGTTCTTTAAAATAAAATGTACATCAAATTATTCATGCTCACAGGTTTTAAATAACTCGCATGCAAACTTAAATTTTTGATGAAAAATGGAAAAAAAGGTTCCGACACTCAATACATCTCAAAATTGTGAAATGATGGCAGTCAATGCTTATATCAATTCTGAATTAAACACAAAAAACTGCACGCCCTTACGTCTTCTAGTTTTTGAAAATTGGAATTGAAATTATTGTTTTAGTTTTGTTTTTGCCATTTACGTAGTGTTTCTTTGAAGTAAGTGAATAAGTAATAGATTAAACGTCTGGCAGATATTAAACGTTTTTTTCTGGGTGGGCTCCTTCTCGCTTCTCGGGTTAAAGGGATTTAAGATTCAGCAGGCGGCAGGTCAACGCAACTTTGTGGGCAGGTGAGCCTATGTCATCAATACTCTTCATTTACAGTACTCAACCCAAAATTGCAACGTTTTACACATTTATTCTTATCGAAAATACTGTTTTGAAAAAAAAAATTCACATGGTCAACATGGGCTTCCAATCATGGAATTTTCACTAGGCTTAAAAACTGTGTACTCACGTTTTATCGACGGTGAAGAAAGTGAGTTTGCAACTAAAGTGGTTCGACCCTCCCACCGTTCACAATGAACACTTAGAAGGCATTTTACCGCGAAAACAATCTTGGCTCCTCGCCATCAACAGTTACACTAGTACGAATGATGACTTCATTAACGAAACGTGCATACCTTTTGAATATGTGTATTGAACTTTCAATTGACTACTTTGAATTAAATCCTGACTTACTCACAAGCTGACTGACTGGGACGCGTAATGCATTGCAAATCTACCTCCTCGGGTGGATTCTGAGTAACGCTAAATGATTTGCTGTATTTTACTTACATAGACGAGCCTATAATCAACATTAGTTGTGTCTTTTCGAGGTACTGAAACAACACAGTAAGTGAAGTCTCAAAAAAACGCTCTTTACTCAGGTTTACTTTTTTGTGTCAAAAGTTGGTTCGTAACTTTGCTTTTCAGACAATTTAACTACACGTAAAAATTCGAATAGTCTTGGCAGTTGGTTGGCAATGTTTGTACATATGTGTATAGTTTTATTTGCTGGAACCGTTTTTATATTAAACAAAGGATGGATTACTAATTGGGATACGGTATCCTATGTCGACATTTAGAATAACAATGCCAAAAATGATGCTGTATCTTAGGAATTTTTTTCAGCGGCAACTGTGATTCAGCTTTGGTAACTGAAATGCCACCTATGCTTGAAATTATTTAACGCGCGACCTTGAATAAAGGTCGCAGGCAGAATTATCTTCCAGTAAAGATTATTAGGCCGAAAGGCTATTAAAGTTTTCGCCCAGTTCCAGAGCACTATTTAAATGTGTTTAGGGTGAAGTGTGTGACGTAACATAACGTCACTAGTGTTAGTTCGCCAGATGCTAGTGGTCGGTCGTAGGTCGGTGGTTCCAGCGCTAGCTCGGATCATCGGGACCCAGGTTCGAATCCTGTCAGGTAGTGCTTCCATTTTTTTTCAAGTTTCCTTGATGTGGCTGAAGTGGTAAATAGGGAATTAGCGGCTCTGCAGATGGCCTGATGCTGTGGAGACCCGCAACTCTCCAAAGATCAGCCGATGCAGAGGACAACTGGACCCATCCATTTCAGTCGCATTCTGACTTCATGCATGAAACATTGTGGATCGAGTACATAATTGAAGAGAAGTATTGCGAATTTTTGTTGTATGACAGTGATCAGAGCGCGGAACGAGTGAATAAAGGTAGGAAGGATTTCTCGTCTGCGTGCGAAACCGAGTGGTTCATTTTGGCCTTATGTTACTCTATTTGGCTTACAGTGATTCGAGGCTTTTCCACCTCGACAACCTTTCAACCTTTTCTGTTTGCGTGACGTGGTAGATAGACGCCTAGAGAAGTATTCGCGTCCCACCCGGACACTAAGACGACATCGCAGTGGGAAATTACCGAGGGAGGAGCGCCTAAAACAAGACACCCCGACAAGCAGCGCATGAACGCGTTACGAGGTACAACACGAGGTAAAGCTAGTCTAAGACCAGGTTATCGATTGATGTATGTGGGTAGGACCGGGTGTGCTTTGTGTGCGGTAAAAATAAAAATAAAACAAAAATCGGAACTGTCGGTAAAGCTGTATCGATTCGACCACACTAAAAAGAGTGTCACGATCAGTCCAGGCGTTGGCGGTGCGCGTTCGTGCTATCGCAGTTTCCATTCCGGATCGGTGGGTACCGAGTTCGAGTCCCGAGAAAGACAACCATTTATTCTTTTTTTATTTCGGAATCTTTTCGGCGTCGGATACCTTTTTTTTAGTTTTTCTTTTTTTCCTTTCTTATCCTTTTTTTTTCTTTTTCTTTTCTCTGGAGTAATGAATTTTTCTTCTTTTTAATTGATGTTAGATTTAAGTTAGTTTAAGCAAAAATTGTTAATTTTAAGTAAATAAAAATTGTGAAGAGAATTATAAGGCGGACTACCATCTTTTGTCGCGGTACAAAAGGTGGTGGATCGTACGGGAGGTCAATAGCGTGGCGCCCATACAAAAATATAACCAACAACAAGACCACGACCTTTCTCCACGGCTGGTCAGGCACCCTCCCGGACGACGTCGCGCGTAGGTCGGAAAATCTGTGTAACAAGATTTGATTAGGTGTTGTTATTGCTTTGCGTTGAAATTTTCCTACTCAGTTTTCTGAGTATCTCCAAAACAAACACGTCTATTAATAGAATCTGCTTGCGAAGCAAGCACATGGTCCGCTAGTAATAATATGGGTGGCGCAACAGCCCGTAGATGGCCAGGTCCTAGACTCTACACCAACCACTCGTGTTATGCGTGCTTTTGTTCTCTCAAGAGTGAAAGGGACCAACAGTTTTATGCCGACTCCTAACGTCAAAGTTTGAGTAGCTTTATTTCTAGACAGTTATTACTCCTTGAGTATTGTCATTGACTCGAAAGAGCTGGGACCCTGATGTTTGGTCGTACCGGCCGGGACACGAACCCAATCAGCGCGGTTAAGTTGCGTAGGGACCGACCTACATACCCACACTGCCACGCCCACATCCGGGGATAAGGATTGCATTATATTTTGGGAAAAGCCCCAAAAAGGCATTTCTAGGCTGAGTGAGGAAAATTGTTCGAATCATGTTCGCAAGCCTTTACGTTTATAAATAATAATATGGGTGGCGCGGACCTGGGCTTAGCTTCTCAGCAACCACTCGTGTTGTGTGTACTATTGTTCTTTCACGAGTGGAAGGGGCCTAGAGTTTAATGCCGACTTCGACCGGCGAAGTTGAGGAAGCTTTTCTTTCTAGACAGGAATACTCTTTGAGCATTGTCAGTGACTCAAAAGAGGTGGAGCCGTGAATTATCAATGGTGGTAAAATTCGGGTATCGAAACTGGCACCCTCTGCGTAGGAAACGCGGCAGTTACCCACTACACCACGGCGACTCACGTTTATAAAATGCGCGAATATTTCTTTTCTAGAAAATATTGAGTCGAATATATATAATAATTACATCGAACTTGAAATTTAAGGGACACCCTAACCTCTATATTAAGCATTAAAGTCATCGTCAAAAGCCTTATCCTCCCACCAACTTCGTCAAGGACGATGCATGTGAGCATGCCAGACAGCATGAGTAATCAGAATTGAATGCTTAAAGGAGTGAAATCGCTTTTATAAATAATTCCACTCATCTCTTCGAAGAGACTCCACAAGGTTCGAAAAATGAAATTACCTTCACCTCCCATGTGTACGCAAACTAGGACGCAAGTCTTGTCCACATCACGATGCCATGCGCTTTTCAATACATGAATGTAACTGGTCTCGAAGGCTATAATCCACGAGCGGGCAGAAGGATGACGACTTCCAAGTCATTTTCCGATTGATTTGTGGACTCTTAGCATCCAGGTCCAAGGATCCATGGTGACACAAGCACAGTCCGTCCGAAGGCATCCGCATTCCACTCCATAGACTCGAAAGGATACATAAGAACATTTCGAAAAGTTTTTCCTTTGAACTGTGTGATTGAGTCTGCACAAAACCCTCACATCGTGGCTAACTATGCAGGAGATCACATGGTTAAGACGTGATTGACTGCGAAGCTGTTTGCCCTTTATGGCTTGTCGGGAAATGTCCTGAATTCTAACGAGCGCATGTAGCCTACAGATACGTTCACGAACTGGATTTATGTCCTTGCATGCGTGGCACTATTATTCGCTGAGCACAGTCACTGCAATTAGTGTTTATTTGAGAATTTCACTTTATTACGGCATGCCAAGGAGTCGTGTTCTTCTGCGTGCACGATTTGTATCAGAACTTCGCTGGAAATACCGGGCCGTCGAGTGTGTGTAATGAGGTCATGCATTCATAATGACTCGACTGCAACTTATTAGAAAAGTTAACGTGAATTATTGCGCTTCAGCTGCTTATCATGCAAACAAGAGCAATCATGTCCTGGGGACGGAGGGGCGAAGACGAAGGCACTTGCATCACGCTAAATGTGAGTCTTTAAGAAGTTTAACAAGCAAATTAACCTCTTTGGCTGATTAATCAATTTGATGTGCTTGAGTCTGGTAAATCTGAAAGAATTGTGAATTTTAATTACTCAATTTAAAATTTGTGGGACAGTAGCGTCTAGTCGTTCCCAGACGGTAGGATGGAATGAATTAAGATTCACTGACAATGCTCAAAAAGTAATAACTGTCTAGAAATAAAGCTACTCAAACTTGGACGTTAGGAGTCGGTATAAAACTGTTGGTCCCTTTCACATATCATGAACTCGGAAATACCAGACTCTTGAAATGGGCGACGAAGAGTGCTGATGTCAATAGCCAATAGTACAGGCGTAAGTATGACGACTTTCTAATCGGCGGTCAGACACAGTTCCTCGATTCTCCTGTCGGCAAGATCCGAGAGTGAGAACTGAAAGATGAATTTGATCCAAAACTAAGCCGTAAATTAATTTTATTCAAACTCACCTTCGGTACCTGCTCTGGTGTCCAGCACTGTACAACAAAGATATGCTTAAGAACATAAATAAAATATAAAGATCAATCCATTTTCATCACGTCCGCTCAGCCGCCTTGGAGACTAAACTTAATCTAATCCCGATTAACCGCCGGCTGCTAATGCAGCTGTAACACTTAAAGAAAGGAGTCTTAGGTACAATTCACGGGTTGCCAAGGCATCCAGACTTTAGCTGTGTTTTTTTGCAAGCGTATGTACGTTTAAATTTCAATGTGCATGTAAAATACACACGTCGGACGATGATCGACGAGAATTCCGTCCCCCCGACTTAGACGAGGTCAAGATAGCCATATCAAGACTGTCTAAAGAAGTCTAACAAAGCTGACGGTGCGGACGGACTGTCCGCTGAAATCTTTAAGGCAGCTGGAGATGATCTGGTTGGGCGTATGCACCAGCTCATCTGTAAGATATGGTCGGAGGGGAGCATGCCCGATGAGTGGAATCTCAGTTTCGTTTGCCCGATCCATAAGAAAGGAGACCCCTTTGACTGCGCCAACTATAGAGGGATAAGTCTCCTGAACATCGCCTACAAGATCTTCTCTGCCGTTTTGTGTACTCGCCTGGAGCCGTTTATAAATAAACTGATAGGTCCTTATCAGTGTGGCTTCAGGCCAGGGAAGTCCACCATCGACCAAATCTTCACATTACGGCAGATCCTGGAAAAAACCCAAGAAATGCAGATCGACACCCACCACCTATTCGTCGATTTCAAGGCCGCATATGACAGCGTGCATAGGGACGAGATATACAACGCCATGTCTAGTTTTGACATTCCTGCCAAACTCGTCAGGTTGTGCAGGATGACGATGGAGAATCCTCGCTGCTCCATCAAGGTCGGTAACGAACTCACCGAGACCTTCAATGTTAAAAAAAAGATTTAGACAAGGTGACGCGCTGTCATGTGATTTCTTTAACATCATCCTGGAGAAGATCGTGCAAGACTCACACGCCAACACTAGAGGCACGATCTTCCAGAAGGCCGTACAACTGCTAGCATACGCGGATGACATTGACGTGATTGGCAGAACACAGCGAGCCGTCAATGAGGCGTTTGCTGGCATTGAGGCGGAGGCGGCTAAAATGGGTATAGCGGTAAATGAGGGAAAAACGAAGTATATGCTGTCATCAAGAAAGGACACACAATATCGACGTCTTGGACAGAGCGTCACAATGGGCAGCTATAACTTCGAGGTAGTCAAGGACTTCGTTTACCTCGGCTCCGCAGTAAACAGTACAAACATCATCAGTACCGAGATCAAACGCAGAGTAACTCTTGCCAACCGCTGTTTCTATGGGCTCAAGAGGCAATTGAGTAGTAGAGCCATCTCTCTAAGGACTAAGCTCACTTTATACAAGACCTTGATCATCCCAGTCCTGCTGTACGGCGCGGAGGCATGGACAACCTTAAAAGCGGATGAGGAAGTCCTTGGTCTCTTCGAGAGAAAAGCTCTGCGTGCGATCTTTGCTCCTGTTTGCGTTGACGGTTTCTGGAGGAGAAGATTCAACCACGAACTGTACGGGCTGTACAGCGACATGAGTCTAGTCAGGCGTCTTCGGATCCAACGCCTAAGATGGCTAGGTCATGTAGAGCGTATGGACAACTCAGCTCCGGCCCAGAGAGTCTTCGACTCCGAACCCGTGGGACAACGCAACAGAGGACGCCCGCGTTTAAGGTGGCGCACCCAGGTGGAGAAGGACCTCAACCAACTTGGCGTGCGACACTGGAGACAGCTAGCCAGAGACCGTGCTAGCTGGAGAGGCTTGTTGGTTGAGGCCCAGGTCCACCCCGGACTGTAGCGCCAAATGAAAAAAAAAATGTAAAATACACAAACAACAATATCCGCTAGTTACTCATCATATCTATCGCCGCTTAAGAAATAAGAGCGTTATCCGCTCCAATCATTATTTGCTGTGTGTTCATTCCATAAATTATTCATTCAGGTTGCTGTATGTGGCAGGTGTGGTTGATGTATTGGATCACTTTTAATTGTCTTAGCATCCATAAGTATGCAATTCTTGGTATACCTAGAGTGTCTCTGCTAAACATACCGTTTAGGTTTCATTATCGATTCTTTTCATTTAATGAACATTGTCCTTATTTCTTAATTATTAAGCGTTTTTGCTTTTAAAGTGATGCTCACGCTACACAGTCTCAAAACGAAGATTGTGACCATCAAAGATCAACCATCACCTTCCACTGCTACAACCCTGACTGCTTAGCAAATGTAATAAGTGTAGTCGGTGCTGCCAAGATTTTATGATGAATCAT
Source organism: Eristalis intricaria (assembly GCA_964034865.1). Taxonomy (NCBI): domain Eukaryota; kingdom Metazoa; phylum Arthropoda; class Insecta; order Diptera; family Syrphidae; genus Eristalis; species Eristalis intricaria. Next base: position 86,704,498 of record OZ035875.1, on the reverse strand, counting down.
TAAGCGCCGATGATCGTTTTTTGTGCACTTTTAAATTAAGCGTATATACGCTTGCAAAAATACACAGCTTTTATCACTCCTTTTGAGAATTTCGAGATTATCTACAGCAACACGATCGCAAGTAGGGACAATTGGATACACGCTCTGAAAGTCTACACCGTAAAGTTGTATCAATCGTGTTTGATTCGTTCCTTTTGACCCGTTCACTCAAAAGTATTGGTGATTGCAATCACACAACTGCAAACGAATCAATCATAAAGTCAATAGTTTTAGACATTCATTTGGAGCTATATGAACGAACGAAACGATATGAGCGACCGAAATGTAATGAATGACCGAAACGATGTGAACAAACGAAACCATTCAATATTTTTGTTCCGTTCGTTGTATTCGTTTCGGTCGATCATTTTTTTCGTTCGTTCATATCGTTCCGAGCGAAATCAGCGAGATGATTTCCTTTCGTCCTTCGTCCTTCCTTCCTTCGTTCGTTGTGTAAGTTAAACACTTAATAGTTTATTTTTAATAAAACAAATTATTTTTTTTTATTTTGAGGAGGGGCCTCTTACTTTATTCGTGGTTCAGAATCAACAGCCTAGTTTCATAATCCAACCCTAATGTCCTGCCGTCACTGGTGAATTTTGCTGCATCAACAAGATGATGGTTATTTTTGTTCTGTCGCTGCCGAAAGTATTTCTGGGAAATATTCTTGATCGATCTGGTGGTCCATTGGTTGTAAAATGAGATGATTGTTTATTGGAGGGAGAATGATTTTCTTGGAATCGTTGAGCATCCGGCGTATTTGTCGTTGCTATTCCAAATCAGTATATTTGTCGTCAACTTATACTTATACTACGAGTGTATACTTGTTTCTCGATTCCATTTTCTTCCTATTCTTTTGTTCAAGAGAGGCCCGATGGGCAGCACACATTAGTACATAGTGTTCAAGCCCTCATGCATACATATCCATATTATACTATATTTCTTCCTCTTCTTCTGGTGGCGCTACAGTCCGGGGTCGACCTGGGCCTCAACCAGTAATACTATCTTTAGTTCTTCTTATTTATGTTTCTTGTGAAAATTTTGTGTGTGACTGAGAACATTTTTGGTGTATGGGTATACAAACAAGTAGCATATTAGTGCTTTCGTATACCAATGCAGAGAATCTGTATCTGTTGTTCAAGCAACGATCGATTGGCTGGAACCATTTTTTGTTGCTGGCTGCAGTATTGAACGAATGCAACACACAGACTTTGAATGACCAAAGATGGAAATGACCGAATCCTTTTTTCAACCAATACTTGAATGATCCGTTCGTTGGATTTGAACGATTGACCCAACTCTACTGCACTGATAAATTTAAAAAGGAGGACGGATGGACGAAGACGGATGGACGAGGACGGATGGACGAGGACGGATGGACGAGGACGGATTGACGAGGAAGGATGAACGAGGACGGATGGACAAGGACGGATGGACGAGGACGGATGGACGAGGACAGATGGACGAGGACAGATGGACGAGGACGGATAGACGAGGACAGATGGACGAGGACGGATGGACGAGGACAGATGGACGAGGACGGATGGACAAGGACGGATGGACGAGGACGAATGGACGAGGACGGATGGACGGGGACGGATGGACGAGGACGGATGGACGAGGACGGATGGACGAGGACAGATGGACGAGGACGGATGGACGAGGACGGATGGACGAGGACGGATGGACGAGGACGGATGGACGAGGACGGATGGACGAGGACGGATGGACGAGGACGAATGGACGAGGACGGATGGACGTGGACGAGGACGGATGGACGAGGACGGATGGACGAGGCCAGATGGACGAGGCCAGATGGACGAGGACGGATGGACGAGGCCAGATGGACGAGGACGGATGGACGAGGACGGATGGACGAGGACGGATCTCGGGTTGGAATCTTCCCAACCTCACCAGAAGTATCGACATCTCTTAGACTACTAAATCATTGTACTGTTTTCCAATCGGAAGTATTCAAGAGCTATACATTTATCCGCTCGCTTTTTGACAATGAGTCTAATAGGCGCTAAATGCCCTACACCTCTAACGCAGATATTGGACAGAGGCAATCGGACTCTAGGCTGGGTTCATAGGCATATCTATATTCCGAGCAATGATAAACCCATTGAAGTTGCCAGGATATACCTCACCCCCATTCTAAGTGAGCCAATCAACGTCTAAGCGGAGAGACTTTCAAACAAAGCTTTGTCAAATCATACAAATAACCGCTCTCCGACAGAACTTACATTACTTTAGGCCAAGTTGCCTGAAGCTTGACCAGTCCCAGTGGCCAAGATCCCAGTCGCTCCCTTTTCCATCTTTCGATATAACCATTCTCGATTGCCTGGTCCAGTCTGTCCACCAAAACGCTATCACAGCTTCACACAAGACATTAGCCCTTCCCTCCGACAAACTGAATTTTTTTCCAGTTCAAAGTGTCATCCCTCCTTCCCTTGCAACACTCCCACTCTCATGGCATATTCCAAACACGTATCACTGAAACTCGTTATTATACCGTAAACCCACCCACACTCCAAAGAAGACGTCGCCGAAGGAGGAGCAACAGAGTTGCCACCAAGTGACAACGACTAAATGAGGAATATATTCGGGAGCATAAAACCGGGATAAGATATCTTTGTCACCGTCTACCGATGCCATGTTCCAGGGAGGAGCAGAATATCATCCTTATCCCCCGGGAATTGTCCACATCATGGGATACATCCTCTGGAATGGAGACGTCCCAGCAATCAATGAAATTCTCATCGATCCAACTAATCAGTTGGAAAAGAAGGACACAGTGTTTTGAATTTCCACAAGGCTATCCCGTACTTTTCAACCGCTACGAAGGACAGACAAGAGTGCCGTTCCACCGAACCGGTAATTTATGCGGGACGGTTGAGAAATCCTTGAAATGGAATCCCGCAGTTGTTTCCCTTTGCCCGTCAGGCAATCTTTGAACGGGCGTAGTTTAAATTAAACATTCTTGAGTTGCTGGTGGCGAGTAATTTGCACGGGAAAGGGATAAGGATGCGTTAACTCCTAGACCGGCCAACGGCATGTGTTCGTAATCAAGCGAAACGGTGTCTGCCAACTTGCGACTGCAATGTGTGCTAGGAGGCACTGTCCAACGTGCTGTAAATGTCGACGGCTGAAGCGGAGAATATCTCTAGTTTGTCGCACCTTTTTTCAGTTCAAGAGATACTTTACTCTACAGCACGGGACTCAATTCTCGGAGAAGCACATTGACAGTGAAGCAGATAATTCCAGTTCTACACTAACAGACGGAAACAAGGCTCAAAAAGCCTTTCTTTCAGTCAGGCGAAAGGCCGATTACAAGAGTGCTTGGATGGGAGCCATAGACAACTCGTTTGTTTCGCGAAGCCTTTATCCTTTAGAAGAGTTTTCGGTGTGGTCGATGATTTGCTTCACACCGCGTTGTGGAAAGGATTATTGCGCCGTCTGAGAATATGTTTATTTTCGGTGCTCGATCAGTGCTTTCGCGTCCTTTTCTCTTGAACGGTGAACTCCACCATCACCACTCTCTTCACCACCCATTCACAATTATCAGCAAATCTATAATCCTGGCTAAAAAGATGGCATCATAGACCGTACATCGGTGTCTTCCAATTCATGTGATAAGCCTATTAAAAGCCAATCCAATTACACTGTGACGTATCAACACAACGCATTCGACCCTTCATCGCGAAACAATTCCGGCGACCCACGTTTGATAGCGAACACAACTTTGCGCATCAGGGGCTTGACATATTTGTGAATGCCGACGCAACGTTTCGTGTGGCCATCTATTCGCAAGGATTGTCACACATGGGCTAAGCCTTGTGAAGCCTGCCAAAGATCCAACGTTTGGAAGCACGTCCACTCGCCAATGGGAGGTTATCCGCTTACGGGTGATAGATTTGAACACCTTAACATCGTTATAGTTGGATCATTACCAACATAGCGAGAGTTACTTGTGTGGATCATTTCACAAGATTTACAAGGTTAGAGGCGATACCACTACGAGAGGTGTCTGCTGACACCGTGGCTAGAGCACTTTATGAAGGATGGATAAGCTGGTTCGTGGTTGCACAAGGAATAACCACCGACCAGGGGCGTCAACTTGAAAGTGATATTTTCAATCGCCTGATGGATCTACTTGGTATCACGCACTTAAGGACAACGGCATACCATCCGCAAGCCAATAGTATGATCGAAAGAAACCTTCGTACTCTCAAGGCTTTTCTTACATGTGCTTTAGGATGCGACAAGATGGGTGGAGGTTCTTCCATCAGTTCTGTTGGGTATTCGGAGCGCTTTTAAATCCTCCTTAAACGCCTTTAAGGGCAACAACGGCTGAGCTATTATACGGAACAACTAAGAAGTTGCCTGTTGAGTTTTTTAGTGCATCGAATGAAGGCATCAATGCACCCGACTTCGTGGAGCAACTTCGTATCAAATCAGACGAAACAAGTCATCAGTGCTGCATGCTAGTTATCATTCCGATTGTTTTTAAGAATTGCAGGTACGTCTTTGTCCAACATGATGGGTTTAAGAATCTTTAGTTCCAACTTACGATGAACCTCCCCTCGTTATTAACAGGACGGACGAATTTTATAAAAGCTCGAAACTCACGGAAAGAAGTGTAACATTTTTATAGATCGATGAGAAGTCTGCAGACGAACAATTGACTCCGTGAAGCGCACTGTAACTACTTTGCAAACATAAAACAAAAATAGTTCACGGCGCGTGAGGCTTGAATTACAGTTTTCGTCGACATTTTTTCTCATATTCATTTTCGATCTCGCTCGAATTGGGTCGAAAATTCTCAGTCCAAAATTCAATTAATAAAATTGTGCATTTTTGTGGCTTGACAAAATTCAAATTAAAATGAAGAAACCTCAGCAAATGGAGAACAGGGACAACTCGTCCATGGACGAGAACGAAGAAAACCCAGCCGAGGTAAGCCTGTGCGGAAGCAAAAATTCGAATAAATTCTAATTTTGAATTTCTTTACAGATGGAAGACGCGACAAGACGCCGCAGCAGTCGTCGTCGTGCGGCTAGCCGCGCACGTTCAACTCGTCGCTCGCGATCGTCACGCCGCTCAGCTTCTTCTCGGCGCAGGTCCCGCTCCAGGCGCCGACGTTGAACAATGTTATTTGGAATTTTGTGAATTGAATATGTTGGAAATTTTAAATTGTTAAATTGACATTGCGTGTGTGTTGGTTTTGAATCTGAAATCTAAAATTCATTCCTATTCCGTTTGTCGTTTTATTTATTCGACTCGAGGCGTTTTGAGAGTTATGCCATTTTGTAGTCGTTCAAGTATCGCTATTACGAAACTTAAACGACTCGACTTCCCCTTCATTTTTGTCCTCTTTGCTCGGTCCCTCTAAGAGCTGTTGGCTTAATAAATAAACAAATATACAAATACTTAGTTAAGGTTTGAAATAAACGACACCATTTGACAATGGATGAAGGGAGTTTCAACAAACAGAATTGTGTTACTCCAAAACCAGGAAGTCACGGTGTTTCAGGAAACATGTTCAAACTACAAGGAGGTCTGGTTACTTCTCCGAGAGTTGGTTTTCTAAATTCCAGCAAGCTCGCATATAGATACACTAAGAAATGGTCAAATCTGACGTAAATCGACAACTTAAACGACAACCGGAATACCGATATCAAACAGTCGTTCATTGACATGTCGGTAAACCGCAAGTGTAATAGGGGTGATTATAGTTGCATCCCCATTTCTAGATTCAGGAACACACAGGCAAGATGTGTGATTCCTAGGTGTAGTGCACCATTATAGACGTGGACGGTTTCATTAACGCGTTGATAAGACAAAGAGGGACACAATACTTGAGTAGACCAGTCGTTTTGCGAGTCATGCCATTTTCCAGTCGTTTTAGTATCGGTATCTATTACGACCCTCGGAATCGGTACTAAAAAAGGCGACTTTTCAAACCTTTTCTTCTTTCTATGCGGCAACCAAGTGGCAACATTTTGGCATGGAAATGTCTGAATTCCAGGGAGAAGGTCCGACGTCCGACGCACTGTCTTCGATATTTGGGCGTTTGTATGGTCTGATCCTGCAAGTCACATTTGTCGACACTTCTTTCTGCATTCTCTTGGGCGCAGCGGTTTGGTTTAAATTGGTACGATTCACCCCTCGGCTTCGCAGCTTCGTCGAACTTTCTCCGTATCCTCCCTTGCTCGGTGGTTGAGATAGAGACATCTGATACGGGATTCCTGAGCTTCAAGGTCTTTCCCCATTTCAACACCACTTTTCGCGGCACATTAAGCTTCTCGCTCCCCAAAAATTACAAAATGAGAACTACCAGATTCTCAAACACAAATTTCCTGTCAAAAACCTTGGTTCAAATCCCCCTCTCCCCCAGTCAACCGATAGCCAACCGGCTCCATTGCCTCCCACCCACTCAAACAGCCACACGTTCCAATAATTGCCCATCCACACAAGTCAAGTGCACTCACGTTCGTGTTTAACTACCATTCGAGCATAAATCAAGGGATCCAGGGATCCAATATCCGAAATTCTCGCCTCATCCACGCCTGCCTACGATGTTCGTCGTCAATGCAAATGTATCCCATTCACCTAAGTTGCCTTTTACAGCAGAAACTATCGTCGCCGCCCATGGAATCTCTCGGCCGGGGGAATCAATTTGCAATGAATCAACTTCGAGCACATTGAATAAATGAAACCTAATCATGGCGCCTACTCGGGTCGTAAAGAGAGGCCCAGCATCCGGACAAATCTGCTTCCATTACCTTGACGTCTTCATCATCGAACGCACGCATCGTCTCGTGCCGCTGACAAGTTGCCTTTAGCAGCAATTTCGTGGCATCACCTCGAGCCAGTTGCTCACGAGATCCGGGCACGCATTCACGCGGGCTTATCGGCGCTTAGCTGTTGATGGAGGAGATTTGTCCATAAATCATATGGAAGCACTGCATGCGTCGTGGAGCCGCTCTGATTGGCCTGCCGGGTGGAGGACTGCATATAAAGTGCCACATTAGGCGGTGGATATGGCACGGCACGGCGATGAGGAATCAATCGGTGCTTAGTGAAGTGTTCGATTGTGTTTACCACACGCGTCTGGTGTGTGGGTCTTAGGTATGGGGCATTGAATTGGAGAGGCTGCGACACATTCCCCTCTCCCCCTGTCGGTGCTCATCGCAGTCCCATTCACAGATTACATTTGCAAAGAAACTCTCACAGTAAAACTTCAACTGGATGAATGGGCATCATCCGCTCGTGGACTGGGACCGGAGTTCACCAGACATAGATCACAAGCAGAAGTGTCTGTATCAGTCTCCATCGCTGCACAGATTCCCCAAGTCACAGACGTGGCAGTTGCCTCTTGGGAGATATCCTCTGCGAGAGACATACGATCCGAGTTGGAGCAGAAAGAGTACATATATTTATTTTTCAATTCCCGTGGATACCCAGTTATGGCTGGCAAGAGGAATCGTGTGCCATGATGATGGCTTAGGGATATCCTCGGAGGACACAAACGACCAACTCCATTTGGTGTAATGCAATAGCTCGGCTGTCCCATTTCGTTGTAAATCTTGCATTTTGTTGAATGAAAAATTGCTTTTGTCTCCATCGAGAGGGGATGTTAGAGAAACTGAAAGATTGTGTTGTGCGATGGAACGGGGACTTTGTTTGCGAAGGACTCCCTCAGAGGGACGTTTCCAAGGTGATAAGACACCTTTTGCTGTTCCATCCTTCAATTTAGTGGAAATATGAATACTTTTAGAATGGAAGGGGTGGCGGACGGAATGAGTTGTATTTCAATTTCACATTTGAGAGTTTACCCTTTGCTGAGAGTCCTTGTGCTTCTGAGTATTTCTTGTGAGTTGCATGCCTTGTGCTAAGGTGTCTTTGTTGGACGATGACACGGTTGTGCATACTCGGTGGGGTTCATAAGACAAGATACAGGACCTGGCTGGAGATAACCTAAGCTAGTCGCCGCTAATGCCAACCAAAAAACTCAGTTAAAGATTAACGCCGCGAAAAAATGTTTGCAAGCTCACAGGCACGAAGAAGTAACTCCATGCTTCTCAGGAGAAAAATTAACGGGCATTTGGAATAAGCATCGATTGGTATGTACCACAAGAATGATTTCTGAAAGTTTTTTTAGATGTTGAACCAATTATCAAAGGGTTTGGTAAAAAACGACATCGAATCACTTTAGCAAACTGTCAAGTTTAAACGGTCCAGAAATGACTGCAATGCAACTATCAGACGTGTGAAATTCTCTTATGAGCAAAAGTTGAGACAAAGAGTGCTACAATGTCCCAAGGGTAGCAAAAACTTTTGGTCATTTGTAAAAAACGTAAAGAATTCCGCCTCGTTTTCAATTCCCACGCTCATTTACAATGACATTCCAGCTGTCAGCTCCTTAGACAAAGCTAATCTGCTTGCGGCTCATTTTGCACCTAGCTCAACACTGCCAGATTCCAATTTGTCTCCACCTGTACTAGAGAGCGTTGATTTCACTATGGGACAAACCCACTTCCGCACTCGTACAGTTGCAAGAGTACTGAAAGATCTCGACGTGCACAAATCCGCTGGCCCGGATGGTATTCCCCCCATAGGTGTTCTTCTGTGCTGGCAAAACCACTGCGTAAGCTTTTTCATCTATCCTACTCTTTAGGTCTCTATCCGAGCAGATGGAAAACAGCATTTGTCCAGCCAGTCCCTAAAAAGGGCGAATCTTCGTCACCCACCTCGTACCGACCCATAGCACTTACGTCCCTTCTTTCTAAGGTCATGGAAACGCTGATAAATCGTCAGCTTATGAAATATCTTGAATCGCGGAAGCTTCTCAATGACCGACAATATGGTTTCCGCAGCGACAGGTCCACTGGTGATCTGATAGCTTATCTCACCGAAAAGTGGAACCAGTCTTTGCACAATGCAGGCGAAAGCAAGATCGTTGCGCTTGATATTTCTAAGGCATTTGACAGAGTTTGGCATGAAGGTCTCTTGTCGAAAATGCGTGCCTATGGTATCGATGAATCTCTTCTTCTATGGATTAGAAATTACCTTTCGAACCGTTCAATTCAAGTTGTTTTGGATGGGTTCAAGTCTTACACCCACCAAATAAATGCTGGTTTTCCCCAAGGCTCGGTTCTGTCTCCGACACTCTTTCTCATTTTTATAAATGATCTGTTGTCTGCTACTTCTAATCCAATCCATTCCTTCGCTGATGACAGCACCTTCAGCTTTTCATATTCATTCCAAGACCCACGACCCCGCCCTTCGGCCGTAGAATTGGAACGGCAGCGTATGTTAAGCACATTGAATTCCGATCTTGACAGCATAATTAACTGGGGAAAAAACAATAGAGTGGAATGCTTCAAAAACTCAATGCTGTCTGCTGTCACTCAAGCGAACCCTTGATAATCAGCCATTATCCATGAATGGCGCTTGTGTCGATGAAACCGGCAAACTTTCCATCCTTGGTATGTGTATCAACACAACACTTAGTTGGAGCGATCACATATTTGAGGTCGCCAAAAATGCTGCAAAATGTTTAGGATTTCTTAATCGATGCAAGAAATATTTCACCCCTTCTGACTTGGCTTTAATTTATAAGGCGTACATCCGCCCCAAGCTTGAGTATAACGCTCATATCTGGTCTGGTGCCCCCAAGACCACACATCGACGTACCGGCTCTTCTTTGTCCGTGTCTTATCGTTATTTCAACAAACGATGCTCAAGTGAGCTAGCCAAATGTATTCCCCCTCTCCATGAATTCACACGCAATACTCGTCTCGCCAGGAATGCCCATCAGTATACCATTAAGCCTACTTTCGGCTTGCACAGGCGTTTTACAGATCCGCAAAACGCGGAAGTCAGAGCATTGAAGTCGGAGATCAAGAACCTCCAACATTTAATACGTATAAACTATAGCTTGGCTATAAGCTTGCAGTGGGGCAACAAAATCCGGGCTGTACGATCCAACAACGCGGGTATGTTCCCGCAAGTGAATAAAATATTTCGGAGGAAAGATCAAAACGACATTCAAATCGTAAGACTTCCCAGGACGACAGAGAACGAACACTTACTGACTTCAGTCGGCATTGATCCAGTTGAGGCAGTGCTAGACAATGACTTCTTTGCGGTGCAAGATCCCCAGGAGAAGGTTACAGCTATTGGTGCAGTGTTCCAGAGAGTTAACACGGTCAACGAGGTTAGTAGGCCGAATCACGATCTGGATAACAGAGCCCTGCTAAACCACTTCTATCTCCGCAATGAGATAAGTCAATGGCGATCAGAGAATCCAGGGTTCACCAGGTTCAATGACGAGAAATTGGCACATAGTGCCGTCGCCAATGATGGGAATCACATCTTGATTTCTCAAGAAGATCTCCAGGGTATCTTCCACTCGCTGAAGAAGAAAAAGTCAGTGGGAATCGATGGAATACCGAACATTGTGCTTCGCCATCTTCCCCCCGAAGCGGTCCAAACTTACACAACCCTGTTCAACAATGCGCTGAGTAATGCACATTACCCCACGCACTGGAAAACAGCTGTTGTTCAACCGATCCCTAAACGGGACAAAGATAAGTCCATTCCGACAAATCTTCGGTCGATCAGTCTTCTTCCCTGCATAAGCAAGGTTTTTGAAAAGATAGTCATTCGAGTTCTGAAGCAGTGGGCTGATGAAAAGAAAATCATACCGGACAACCAGTTCGGATTCCGAGCGGGGCATGATACCATTAATGCCGCGTCAAAACTGGTGTCCGACATACAATGGAATAAAAACAAAAATCAGTGCACAGGTGCCTGCCTGATTGACTTGGAGAAGGCGTTCGACACCGCTTGGTTGGAGGGCCTCTTCCTCAAGCTGTTCAGGCTTGGCATAAGTAAACCATTGCTATACATGGTCTATGACATGACACTACGATCTTTAACATTAAAAACGGTCTGCAACAGGGGGCCATCGGTTCCCCGATCTTGTTTTCTATATTCACTGCAGATCTTATAGGTTCCATGCCGCACTTAATTGCGTACGCCGACGACCTAGTTTTGTACAGATCAGGTCCGAAGGTCGAGGTAATAAACATCTTGTCGCAGCGTGACTTCGAGAAAATCCAGAGATTTTGCGACGACTGGAAGCTGCTTATCAACTTCCCGAAGTGCGAAACTAGTCTTTTCCGGACCCCGATGGACAAGGCAACGCGGGACACGCGCCAAAACTGGCGTAAGTTCGGCATAGTTGACCCGCATGGTCGGCCGTTAGCTGTAAAAAGTGTAGTTAGATATCTAGGCATTTGGCTGGATCAATATCTGTATTTTGACAAACATATAGATATTGCTCTGACGAAAGCCAGAAAAGCCTTTGCTGCGGCAAGAAGGTTGTTTTCCAGCAGCCAACTTGATACCAGAGTGAAGGTAATCTGCTACATGGCCCTAGTACGGCCTATTATGGTGTACGGTTGTCCATTGTGGTTCAACGTGAGTCCTTCCCAGATGGAAAAGATGAGGGTGTTCGAGAGGCAGTGTCTTAGGAGCTGTCTCCGTCTGTATCGCACACCCGAGTCTGAGTACAAGAAGTACTATTCTAACGAGGTCCTGTACAACGAGGCAAACGTGAATAGGGTAGATAATTTTATAATTAAACTAATCAGAAGGCACACTGCACGAGCTATGACCTCGTCCAACAGTCTGATCTTTGGGGCTTACTACCCCAATACTATGTACCATGAAAGGGTGCGCCTTATCGGCTTTATTCCTCCCGAAGCATTCCTCTATCTAAACACAATTGGCCTTATACAGGATACACAAGGATGTCCTATCATCTTCCATGTCGTACGCCGAAATGTGGATAGGCGACTTCAATACGAACCGGATGTCGTTCGCACCCACGAGGATCTCCTCCGGTTCAGTAGAGCGATCCCCGCTCGAGACAGGAAAGAGTCTGCCAAAGAACGGCAATTTTACTGGTGGTTACACCAAAACCAGCCTCCGCCACCGCTAGCATTTCCACAGGATCAGGACAGATCACCATAGTGGCCAGCTTACATAGTTTTTAAGGTAGCTTTAAGAGAAAAAAAAAAATAATAAAACATAAAATCCAAAAAAAAAAAGAAATATTTACATGAAACAAAAACAAAAAAAAGGTGCATCACGGCGTATAAATTATATATGTTATGCATATACACAACATATACGTCCTGGTGCACGTGTCCGTACTGTTACGGACATAGTTAAGATAGTATTAAGTTTTATGTTAGGTTAAGTTAGAATAAGGTAGTTTAAGTAGTTAAGCTTAGCCAAGTTTTTTATAAGTTTTCTTGGCAAATTAATAAATAAATAAAGGATTGTCTTAATGACTAAGAAAAAAACGTAGATTAAGCCGAAAGACACATTTAGAAAGTAGTTCAGATTAGCTTAGAGTACCCGCATAGGGTCAGTAGGTTAGTATTAAGAACATTGTAGATTCTTAAGTTACTTAAGCTAGTTTTAAGTACTTTTGTCTAGCATGTAAGTAAAATTATTCAGAAAAAAATAAAGTTACATTAAAACAAAAAAAAAAAAAAAGCTTACTTTCGGACGCACAATTAAATTCAGAGACTTGTTTTTCAGCCGCACTACACGAATATGGAATGCTCTTCCCAACCTAATATTTCCCACAGGCTACAACCCGCAGATATTTAAGACCAATGTGCACAGGTACCTCCTCTCCCTTTCTCCGTCTATACCTTCGGCCCGTGCTGTGTCTTGACCCCGGACACATAAGGGTATTAGCAATCCCTTGAGCACGCGCAAATTATAAAAAAAAAAAGCGGCAATCCAAACCAACCCAAACACTGCTGTCAGGAGGAATGATATTAACGATAACTTCTACATCTCGGCTTGGACTAAAGCTAGGTGATGTCAAGATTTTATGATGAATTTTTGTGCACTTATAATTTGAGCGTATATAGTGAAAATGAAAAGACGTGTGGCTTCTGTGCACCCGTCAACTCAGATAGGAAAACTCACTACAACACAATCAACGTTGATCCCGCAACCATTCGTGTACTCTAAGATGCTCTCCCCGATACGTGATGGAATGTGGTTACATAGCATTTGTACAATGATCTGCATTCGCTCTTGGAATGAACAAATGCATTGCAAGAAATGCTGCTACAGCTGATGCAGCGTTGTGCACAGCTATCCATCACGCCGGATCGAGACAATCCCTAATGCAGTGTTGGGGATCTATGGTGAGGGGCTTGCAAGAGAACGCACCTAATATCGATATTTAATGCTGCAAAGAGGTGTGCAGAAATTCAGCTGTCGGCAATGCATGCATATCCAGAAATGAAGTATTACAGAGATACCCGACTTTTACCTCTCTAGCAGATTAATATTTTTGAGAACTATTTTTTATAACGTTTTCTTAAACCAAATTGACCAATCAGAGGGCGGCATTTACGTTATTTCATAACCGCCAAAAATGAATGAATATCTGTGATCAATCAGCTGTGAAGTCGACTATCTCTGTAATACTTCATTTTTGTGTATATCTGCACACGAAACACACGCGCAAAATTTAATGTCATTTCGGCGTATCAGTTGCTGTCAAAATCAGACAAACAAAAATTTGTTTGCAATGAGGAATGACAGACAACAAGATTACGCCTTTATTTTTTATGCCTGAAACACAATAGTGCGCTGCGCCAGCCGACTACTTGTTACGATGACGCACTGCGTTGAAATAAATACTCAATTTATCAGTTGTTCTCTCTCTCATCCTTTCTCCATACACTCATTTCAAATGACTTTTGTCGTTAAATTATTTTTAATCAGCTGTTTTCGTTTCTTAAATGACAGTTGGCACAAAATACTCTCAATTTGGAAGAAAACTCTCAATCTGGGAGAAAATCTCTCTCACAGCGCACCCTTCTGTTAAAAAAATATTCAACATGTTGAATAATGACGTGCGATGGGCTACGTTTTACGTTTTATTACGATCCTCTCAATCTGTCTCATTATTCACTGACGCAGGTCGACGCTGTATTTTGTGCTTGGCCATTGAATTATGTGTGCTGAGAGCCAACGCCAGCGCAAACGCACTATTGTGTTTCAGGCATTAATGTTTTTTTATGTGACGTACGCAGAGACAGCGTAATTTGGCAGCTGGCTGGAATTGATATTTGCTTACATACAAATTGCGGAAAGGAATATTCAGTATTTTGTTAAATAAATTAAGTTTTGGAAATAATACTTATATTGTTCAGTATTTGCCTTCATTTAGATTGATGAACTAATCCCAACTAGAAGACCAATACATCGCAGCAACAAGAAAAATGTGTTTTTATAGAACTGCAAGTGGAGTGCAACTTGAGACTCGTCCTATGTCATTATAAAATATTTCTTTTTATGCCTTCACAATGTCTACAGCTTGTTACTTCGTATTAATTATTAATTTTACCATTTATCTGTACCTATTGAAGTGAATACAAAACTGTGGAGTGAAGGATCTCTTTGCTTTTAGTGAATTGTTTTATTTTTGATTTTTTTTGTTGAAGCTCATCTATTTCCTTATAATACATGCGTGCCTTAAAAACAGTCTTTTTACTCTCTCCTCAGATTCAACATTTTCTGTTAACTCTAAGTGCGTTGTTAAAAGCTAGTGTAGATTAGCAAGGCATTTCTATTGACATTGTTGAAGATGCCATCCAATTGAGATATTTTGCTCATCAACTCCGGCGTTGGCTTGGATAAACCCCCCTCATTTAGATCATTTGTCCAAGTAAAAGCATCGTCGCTTCCTTGATCCATCCGGATCTCTGGGATTTGATCACCCAATTTATGGCAATAGAAGCTAGGCCCAGGTCCGCCTCGGACTTTAGCGCCACCCATATTGTATTTTATTATATCACAGCGCGTCGTGTGACAGCGGATCCATTTCCACATCTTCCTCTTTTTGCTTGGAAATGTTCCCAGGATCTATCGATATGGCTTTGAGAATTCTGGAAGAAGGCGTTTGTAAATAGTTGTTTGTAATATGACTCATAGAGGTCTCTCTTGATTCTCGGAAAAGGAGTAGAGTTTCATGTTAAAGGAGAAGATGCAATAGAGTGAGGAGTCTTGAGGGAGTAGCCACAGAGATCGTGTCGCTGGATAACAAAAAAGAACTAAACTATTTCATAAGTACATAAATCTAATAAAAATTGTGTTTCATTGTGAACGCCACTAGTGGCGAGGAGGAATTCCCTGTGAGAGTACAAACCAATTCAAATGAGTCGCTTTACGCTTGTACAATGTGGGGAAATATTGAGAAGTGAGTGCGTTTTTTGAAAAGAAGTTTTGTCCGTACCCAAGTTAGTGCAAGTTTGTGCACAAGTTTCTTTCTAAAATGCGATGAAATGAACTACATTAAATTTTTGCAAGTATCATGGCTTTATTAGTAGCAACAAACATTCGCATTAATTATAAAATGCAACGTCTTTCAAGTGCCTTGACGATGTATTCGGGATATGACTCACGAATTGCTTAGGTCATATTGGTCTTAAGTGTTTGAGTCGTTTCCGGATTGCCAACATAACTTCGATCCTTCTTGCTTCCCCACATCAAAAAAGGGGTAAACATTCGTAGAATTCGTCTGACATGGCTCTGTAAGCCCCGCCGTTTAAATGGATCGACCGAATTGATGTTCGTGAATTGAGTCTCACTCTCTCGGCCACAGTAGCCGCGTTCTAATCTGTACACATCGTACGACAACGGGTACCATGAGTGTTCCATCCGTTTGCATACTAGTCTCACGAAATTTTTGCACAAACTTGTGGTAGGTGGTAGGTGATTAATTTCCGCCAAAAATTATTTAAAAAAAACACACTGTTCTGTGTACGTTAAGACATGAACTTCCACAATGTTCATGTCCCTTACAGCTTACATTGCACTTCCGACACACACTGCACTCCAGTACATTTACTCCAAGCACATTCACCTTGCACTTCCGACACACGATACACAATCAGCACCTTTTTGGCAACTCATTCACTGCACACAACATTTTCCTGTTCCCGGTTAAAGTTTAACGATTGAAAATAAAACCAGTCATAGACTTTTACTAAACCGAAACGAATCGTTTTATTTTAACTTGTCCACAACACAGCACTAACTTTTTTAATAAGTCTTCAATATTTCCCAACGTTGTTCAAGGGTAAAGCGACTCACTTCCTTCCACGGAGGTATGATTCCGACTTTCTGACAAGATTTCGAGCGGGAAACAGCTAACCAATGATTTAAAACAAATAACACTAGATGGTCCACCCTGTAAATAATTATTTTAACGTTACGTGGTACTAGCCGATGGGCTTAGTAATAAGACAATGATTTTTAGTAGATCCACACCATCAGACGATGATAGTCAGTCAGGAGTTTATTAAATGCTTGTCGGCTGTGGTGCTGCGTCGGTCATATAGTAGAATTAATTGTAGTTCGATAACATGTATTCTGGCTGTCAAGAAAAGATGCACAACATCAACGGGCTGGCCAAAAATAACCCCATACTTTCACTGTTTCTATGGACCCATGTTCTTCCCCTCCCAGATAATTTACATTTTTAATCACATGTTTTCCCTTGAGTTTCCTAACAGCAAGACAAGCACCGAAGGACTGCAGTAAGATTTGTTGCAAGTTATACTTCTCCAAAAAGGGGGTTGGTAAATTTGAGCTCACCTCAAGCTTCACCATTCCAAACAGCTACTATATACTTTCCGTGGAGATTTAGTACGATCCTTCAAAATGTCGATGATATTCCCAATATAAAGGTACCTTATGTCAGCCAGGATGTCCCTGTCTGGAAAACACTAGAAATGATGCCGAATAGACTGCGTCAGCAGGACTTTCCTAATGCAGTACCTCGTAGACTGAACATAAATACAACCAGCATGCCAAATGCCTTGAAGTCTAACCTTCAACTGTTCGGATTCACTCTCCCACCAAACCCCACCGATTATCCCTGGAATGTCGGCAGGACGAAGAAAATGCCCTGTTCATTGGTCACGACAATCACCGCACAGCCTCAGAAATGCCAAGCCTCCTCAAAAAGTTCCGCAAGTGATAATTTGCGTCCTCACCCTGAGGTTCGGCTCACCCACAACATTAACATGGTAATTCATTCCGGCAAATTATGCGCCCGCCTCCAGCCAAGGCGCCAGCCACAAATTAACTGGGTTCATTAGGCCGACATGGGTTCGGGCTCCAAGCATAAATCTCGAGGCCACAAATCAGTGGTGTGCCAGCAGAATCAACCGGCCACGAGGTTCGCTTGCAGCATCTTAGGTACGCTCTAGCACCTCTCAGTCTCGAGAAATTGCGTCTTCGCCGCGTCGAGGACACTCGCACAAAAAAAATCAATATTAATCACAGGTAGCCATGGACGTTGTTTTTCGCCGTCATTTTAACGGCAAAACTCATTGAGGCGGTGTATAAATAACCTTGTTATCTGGAAACACAATTTCGGGGACAGTGCAATGGAGCGCCTGAGTGAAAATAAAAGGATGCACAGCTCACATATTGCCCTACGTGACGTGAAATGACAAGTCGACTGGCTGTCGGGCTGCTGCATGAAGGACCTCGTTTTCGGTCAACGATGATAGCAGTCGCTTGCCGCCTGGTCGACTTTGTGGACACTGTGGTGGTCATATTTTATCAGTGAATTGAGGCGGCGACTGGTGGCGGGTGGCATCACAACACATCTGTGCGTCCGTGTAAAATCGACCACCAGACATGTTTTAAATACACAGACGACATCATTCGTGTTTTTTCGTCTGGAAAAATGAGTGCAGGACCTTCGGTGTGAATGCGAGTTGAGGCTGGGGTTTATTTTAATATTTGAACAGGATTTTTTGGCCAATCTTTTTTCCCCGAGGGCTAGTTGGCAAAAAGTGATGAAAAAAATGGCTGGTTAAAGATATGGATTTGGTGTGGAATGTATGCAGCTGCTAGAAATAAAATGAAAATTGGCCACTCGCATCTGATAACTTGACTTTTTATTGTCACATAATGGTGACATTTATCACAAATTTGTAGGAAAAATATGAACCACTAGCTAGTGTTTTGCGATATTGCACGAGGAATAAAACTTATCCCTTTTCTCAATCGGATCAACCATCAACGTAAACTACCCTCTTGAGTGAAAGAGAGGTTGGCCAACGATCGGGTGAATCAGAGAGGACATGCATTGGCAATCGTCTTTGGTTAGCGAAAGGGTACGGTCGTTGGTTTACACATGTTAGGCCGCTTAGGCCGCTTTCACACAGAAAAATTTTGTCGGCGATCTTTCCATCTTGTTGGCAAGGGAGGTGGGACGTGCTAGGGGTAGCCCGCGTCTGGTGTGCTCGGGGCTTGCATTGAGTTTTTCTATTCTCTTTTATCTCTCTTCGTTTTTTCTTTGAGTTGCTTTATTCTTATGTTCTCAATGTTGGGTATTGGAAGCATGCTGTAAATGTGTGAGAAAGAGATGACGCATGTGTGGGAGATGAAAGAGAGACTGCAGAGACTGAAAGATTTCCTGTGTGAAAGTGGCTTGAGATCACAAAAGGGAATTTGAATAAATCGCCGACGTATTTTAGCGAGTCTGAAAGCGGCCTTAGCAATATTTCGCCTCCAATACTAGTCATTCAACTGCGTTTCGCAACCAGCTGAAAATCGCATGCCGATGGATGTCAACCTTTTCATCAATCGTTTAATGCAAGTTGCTTCGTATGGGTTCCAATCTGACATCCACCAAATAAACGATGGTGTTCCCCAAGGCTATGTTGTGTCTACCATATTTTTTCTCATAGCGTGGAGATCCTCTCCTTTAGCGAGCATCTGCATGATTAGCTCTTGAAAACTTCCGCAGATTTCCGACGTTTATGAAAACACCAATCCACTACGGGCCATACGCGAAGCAGAACGTCGTCTACAGTAACTTCAACCCTTGGATAGAATCTCCTCTGGCCGAACGTTGCGGCGCAAAGCTAGCAACAGCTGGTGGTGGACCGTCTAGTGCTCTTGATCTTAGCTGGATAATACCCGATTCTCCGGCATTGCTCGGCTACCGGATAACGGGTATCGGCGAAAAAAAATAAAAATACACCTTTATTACAGGCTTATCTCCATTATATATAAAGACTCGTAAGCTGCACATTGATTATATAAATTAAACTATCGTACATTTTTTTGTTATAAAAAAAGTCTTTATTGCTGGTAGCGATTCTGCTTTGTAAACGACTGAATTACAAATACATACTTTCTGCTGCCACTGTACTTCGTCACCTCGATCCATCCATCCGTCGATCGTGGGAACGCTGCTGACGTTGCGCCTTGATAACCGGTGTAGACTTGCTGACTGGACGCGGCGTGTGTTGGATTGGACTGCGCGTGTTCCTGTTGAAAAACTTATTGTTTAGCGTTAACTTATACTACGGGTGATGAGCATGGCAGATAATCGGCTACCGAAAATAGTTGCTCTCTATGCAATACGCAACAAGACTGCATGGTTTCAAGAATGGGTAGAATTAGCTCATGGAGGTAGCCTTGAGCTGAACTTGCAAGAAAGGAATTGGAGACTAATTAAACGAGTTGATCAAGATGCAAGAAAGAACACTGTACTGTAGTTAGATATCTTGGCATTTGGTTGGATCATTTTCTGTATTTTAACAAACATATAGAGAAGGCTCTGACCAATGCTAGAAAAGCCTTTGCTGTGGCAAGTAAGCTGTTTTACAGCAGCCAACTTGATACCAGGGTGAAGGTCATCTGCTACATGGCCCTCATAAGGCCAGTCATGGTGTATGGGTGTCCCCTTTGGTTCAACGTGAGTCCTTCCCAGATGGAAAAGATGAGGGTGTTCGAGAGACGGTGTCTTAGGACTTGTCTCCGGTTGTATCGAACACCCGAGTCTGAGTACAAGAAGTACTATCCTAACGAGGTCCTGTACAACAGGGCAGACGTGAAGAGGATAGACAATTTTATCATTAAATTAACAAGAAGTCACATTGCAAGAAGCATGAATTCTACCAATAGTCTGATCTTCGGGGCTTACTATCCCAATTATATGTACCATGAGAGGGTGCGCCACAACGGCTTTGTCCCACCTGAAGCATTCCTCTATTTCGATTCGACCGGCTTGATCCAGGACACGGAAGGATGTCCTGTAATCTACCACGCGATGCGCCGAACAGTTGACAGGCGACTCCTCTACGAATCGGATGTCGTCCGCGAACACGAAGATCTTCTCCGGTTCAGTAGAGCGATCCCTGCTCGAGACAGGAGAGAGAGTGATAAGGAGCGGCACTTCTTTTGGTGGTTACACCAGAACCAATCCCCGCCTTCACCGTCCCTGCCTATAGGATATTAATCGTTTAGTTGGTATAACGGCCCACTTACCTAGTTGTAAGGCAGCAAAAAAAAAAAAAAAAGAGTTGCACAAGGCCGTGTGGATTATATATGTTACGCATATATATAACATACACGCCCTTGAGTACACGTCCGTAGTATTACGGACATAGATTAAGTTAGATTAAGAGTTTTTTAATAGGTATTAGGGTTTTTAGATTTAGATTTTGGTTAGGTAATAATAATAACAATGTATAGAGCGCCAAGTTTTTCTTAGTTTTCTTGGCCAGTAAGCCCTAAACAAAAAAGTCTGTCCTAAGGACAAAAAAAAAAATAATACTTTAGATGCCGAAAGGCAAATAGTAAGTTAGATTAGAATATTTTAGAGTACCCGCGAAGGGTCAGTAAGATAGAATTAAGTACATGAATTGTTAGATATTAAGATAGATTTTTATGTCATTTTTGTCTAGTATAAGTTGTCCTCAGAAATAAAATAAAAATGCAATTAAAAAAAAAAAAAAATGCAAGAAAGAAATTTCTAGATGAAGTAACAGTCTCACTATATCGCTCACTATATATGTATGTGTACAGTCGTCATCAAAAATCATAACATGGGAGACAGGAACTATTTTAAGTCATCTCTTTTATGGATGGCGGCGGAGGAGCTGGAAACTGTCTGGCCAACGGCGGCATCCGAAACTCCAGTCAGACGGAGTTACCTGGTGCGCAGTCGTTCTAGAGCTACCTCGACATTTTCGGAGCACAGGTCTAGAAGGTTTCTTTCAAGGCCAGGTCGGGGCCTTGGAATTGAGATGGCGGCGGAAGATCCCTATAATTTTAGGGACAACGAGCACGAGAAGCGCGCGATCGAGGAGATGGAGAAGTGCTACGGTAGGAACGATGTCCGAAAGTTTTACCAGAGGGTGAAACAGTTATCCAGTGGATATAAGGTTCGGACAGAAGCCTGCCGGGACGAGAATGGACAACTAGTGGTAGAGTCGCAGTCGATACTGAGAATTTGGAAGAACCACTTCTGCAGACTGCTAAACGGCGATGATGACACCAATACCGCTGTCAGGCAGAATGTTCCACTCAATATGGACGATGATCGACGAGAATTCCGTCCCCCCGACTTAGACGAGGTCAAGATAGCAATATCAAGACTGAAGTCTAACAAAGCTGCCGGTGTGGACGGACTGTTCTTTAAGGCAGCTGGAGATGATCTGGTTGGGCGTATGCACCAGCTCATCTGTAAGATATGGTCGGAGGAGAGCATGCCCGATGAGTGGAATCTCAGTATCTTTTGATCCATAAGAAAGGAGACCCCTTTGACTGCGCCAACTATAGAGGGATAAGTCTCCTGAACATCGCCTACAAGATCTTCTCTGCCGTTTTGTGTCCTCGCCTGAAGCCGTTTATAAATAACCTGATAGGTCCTTATCAGTGTGGCTTCAGGCCAGGGAAGTCCACCATCAACCAGATTTTCACACCACGGCAGATCCTGGAAAAGACACAAGAAATGCAAATCGACACCCACCACCTTTTTGTCGATTTCAAGGCCGCATATGACAGCGTGCATAGGGACGAGCTATACAACGCCATGTCTAGTTTTGACATTCCTGCCAAACTCGTCAGGTTGTGTAGGATGACGATGGAGAATTCTCGCTGCTCCATCAAGGTCGGTAACGAACTCACCGAGACCTTCAATGTCAAAAAAGGATTTAAACAAGGCGACGCGCAGTCATGTGACTTCTTTAACATCATCCTGGAGAAGATCGTGCAAGACTCACACGCCAACACTAGAGGCACGATCTTCCAGAAGTCCGTACAACTGCTAGCATACGCGGATGACATTGACGTGATTGGCAGAACACAGCGAGCCGTCAATGAGGCGTTTGCTGGCATTGAGGCGGAGGCGGCTAAAATGGGTCTGTCATCAAGAAAGGACACACAACATCGACGTCTTGGAAAGAGCGTCACAATGGGCAGCTATAACTTCGAGGTAGTCAAGGACTTCGTCTACCTCGGCTCCGCAGTAAACAGTAGAAACATCATCAGTACCGAAATCAAACGCAGAGTAACTCTTGCCAACCGCTGGCAATTGAATAGTAGAGCCATCTCTCGAAGGACTTACTTTATACAAGACCTTGATCATCCCAGTCCTGCTGTACGGCGCGGAGGCATGGACAATCTCAAAAGCGGATGAGGAAGTCCTTGGTCTCTTCGAGAGAAAATCTCTGCGTGCGATCTTCGGTCCTGTTTGCGTTAACGGTTTCTGGAGGAGAAGATTCAACCACGAACTGTACGGGCTGTACAGCGACATGAGTCTAGTCAGGCGTCTTCGGATCCAACGCCTAGATGGCTAGGCCATGTAGAGCGTATGGACAACTCAACTCCGGCCCGGAGAGTCTTCGACTCCGAACCCGTGGGACAACGCAACAGAGGACGCCCGCGTTTAAGGTGGCGCAACCAGGTGGAGAAGGACCTCAACCAACTTGGCGTGCGACACTGGAGACAGCTAGCCAGAGACCGTGCTAGCTGGAGAGGCTTGCTGGTTGAGGCCCAGGTCCACCCCGGACTGTAGCGCCAAATGAAGCATACAATAAGTGCGATTGCATTTAAATTCATTCCAAGTTGTAAATTACTCTCGTTTAAATTTACGGGTACCCGAAATATTCCGGGTACCCTCAACCATACGGGTACACGGGAATACGGGTGAGTTCCCGGGCATGCGGGTATCAAGAGCTCCAGACCCTACAAGTAGAAGAGGCTCACTTCTTGATGCCAATGTACATCCCCGGCTGAGCAAACATGCATGGGTTTTGACTAACCACTAACAATTTCAAAGCGTTAATGGAAAAGTTCGCGGTTAATCGAGCAACTCCTCTCCAACCCGATGTACTACACGTAGGAATGATATATCATGCCCTCGTGTTCTTCCTAAACCTGTAACTTATTCTTAGATACAAAACCAACACAGAGGGGGTGCCGATTTCACAATTTATTGACTCCAAAGACATATGAGCACAACCCCGAACATTGTTTAACGGCGCCGTCTTGAGCGGGACCTGCGGCGAGAAGAAGCTGAGCGGCGTGACGATCGCGAGCGACGAGTTGAACGTGCGCGGCTAGCCGCACGACGACGACTGCTGCGGCGTCTAGTCGCATCTTCCATCTGTAAAGAAATTCAAAATTAGAATTTATTCGAATTTTTGCTTCCGCACAGGCTTACCTCGGCTGGGTTTTCTTCGTTCTCGTCCATGGACGAGTTGTCCCTGTTCTCCATTTGCTGAGGTTTCTTCATTTTAATTTGAATTTTGTCAAGCCACAAAAATGCACAATTTTATTAATTGAATTTTGGACTGAGAATTTTCGACCCAATTCGAGCGAGATCGAAAATGAATATGAGAAAAAATGTCGACGAAAACTGTAATTCAAGCCTCACGCGCCGTGAACTATTTTTGTTTTATGTTTGCAAAGTAGTTACAGTGCGCTTCACGGAGTCAATTGTTCATCTGCAGGCTTCTCATCGATCTATAAAAATGTTACACTTCTTTCCGTGAGTTTCGAGCTTTTATAAAATTCGTCCGTCCTGTTAATAACGAGGGGAGGTTCATCGTAAGTTGGAACTAAAGATTCTTAAACCCATCATGTCGGACAAAGACGTACCAGCAATTCTTAGAAACATTCGGGATGATAACTAGCATGGAGCACTGATGACTTGTTTCGTCTGATTTGATACGAAGTTGCTCCACGAAGTCGGGTGCATTGATGCCTTCATTCGATGCACTAAAAAACTCAACAGGCAACTTCTTAGTTCTTCCGTATAATAGCTCAGCCGTTGTTGCCCTTAAAGGCGTTTAAGGAGGATTTAAAAGCGCTCCGAAAACCCAACAGAACTGATGGAAGAACCTCCACCCATCTTGTCGCATCCTAAAGCACATGTTAGAAAAGCCTTGAGAGTACGAAGGTTTCTTTCGATCATACTATTGGCTTGCGGATGGTATGCCGTTGTCCTTAAGAGCGTGATACCAAGTAGTTCCATCAGGCGATTGAAAAGATCACTTTCAAGTTGACGCCTCTGTTTGGTGGTTATTCGTTGTGGAACCCCCAACCAGCTTATCCATCCTTTATAAAGTTTCCTAGCCACGGTGTCAGCAGACACATCTCGTAGTGGTATCGCCTCTAACCTTGTAAATCTTGTGAAATGATCCACACAAGTAACTCTCGCTATGTTGGTAATGATCCAACTATAACGATGTTAAGGTGTTCAAATCTATCACCCGTAAGCGGATAACCTCCCATTGGCGAGTGGACGTGCTTCCAAACGTTGGATCTTTGGCAGGCTACACAAGGCTTAGCCCGTGTTTGACAATCCTTGCGAATAGATGGCCAAACGAAACCAGTCTCAGTGCTGCACGTATCGCCTGATGCGCCAAGTTGTACATGCTATCGAATGCAGGTCGCCGGATTTGTTTCTCGATGAAGGGTCGAATGTATTGTGTTGATACGTCACAGTATAATTGGATTGGCTTTTATTAGGCTTATCACATGAATTGGAAGACACCGATGTACGGTCTATGATGCCATCTTTTTAGCCAGGATTATAGATTTGTTGACAATTGTGAATTGGTGGTGAAGAGAGTGGTAATGGTGGCTTTCACGTTTTAAGAGAAAAGGACGCGAAAGCACTGATCGAGCACCGAAAATAAACATATACTCAGACGGCGTAATAATCCTTTCCACAACGCGGTGTGAAGCAAATTATCGACCACACCGAAAACTCTTCTAAAGGATAAAGGCTTCGCGAAACAAACGAGTTGTCTATGGCTCCCATCTAAGCACTCTTGTAATCGGCCTTTCGCCTGACTGAAAGAAAGGCTTTTTGAGCCTTGTTTCCGTCTGTTAGTGTAGAACTGGAATTATCTGCTTCAATGTCAATGTGCTTCTCCGAGAATTGAGTTCAGTGCTGTAGAATAAAGCATCTTTTGAGCTGAAAAAAGCTGCGACAAACTAGAGATATTCTCCGCTTCAGTCGTCGACATTTACATCCCGTTGGACAGTGCCTCCTAGCACACATTGCAGTCGCAAGTCGGCAGACACCGTTTCGCTTGATTACGAACACATGCCGATGGCCGGTCTAGGAGTTAACGCATCCTTATCCCTTTCCCGTGCAAATTACTCGCCACCAGCAACTCAAGAATGTTTAATTTAAACTACGCCCGTTCAAAGATTGCTTGACGGGCAAAGAGAAACAACTGCGGGATTCCATTTAAAGGATTTCTCAACCGTCCCGCATAAATTACCGATTCGGTGGAACGGCACTCTTGTCTGTCCTTCGTAGCGGTTGAAAAGTACGGGATAGCCTTGTGGAAATTCAAAAAACTGTGTGTCCTTCTTTTCCAACTGATTAGTTGGATCGATGAGAATTTCATTGATTGCTGGGACGTCTCCATTCCAGAGGATGTATCCCGTGATATGGACGGTTCCTGGGGGATGGGGATGATAATCTGCTCCTCCCTGGAATGGCATCGGTAGACGGTGACAAAGATATCTTATCCCGGTTTTATGCTGCCGAATATATTCCTCATTTAGTCGTTGTCACTTGGTGGCAACTCTGATGCTCCTCCTTCGGCGACGTCCTCTTTGGAGTGTGGGTGGGTTTACGATATAATAACGAGTTTCAGTGATACGTGTTTCGAATATGCCATGAGAGTGTTGCAAAGGAAGGAGGGATGACACTTTGAACTGGAAAAAAAAATCAGTTTGTCGGAGGGAAGGGCTAATGTCTTGTGTGAAGCTGTGATGGCGTTTTGGTGAACCGACTGGACCTGGATCAAGAATGGTAATATCGAATGATAGGAAAGGGAGCGACTGGGATTTTGGGCAATGGGACTAACCAAGTTTCAAGCCACTTTTTTTTGTCGGAGAGAGGATCTTTGTTTGATGATTACTTTCACTAGTGGCGTAGTAAGGAGATGAGGTTAAGTTAGCACGTTGGCATGAACAGTCTGAGGGAGCTTCTGTTGAGTTTTTATCTTCAAGTCTAGCACCTCCAAAAATCAGAAAGAAGAAAGGAAATCTTATCCAAAAGCCAAACCTTTCCAGAGGCGTCATAAAATAGAAAGAAGGCCTTTAAGCTAGACACTGCGTCTCCTCATAAAAATGCATTTTCCTGGGCGGTTGCAGGATGAAATCGAGCTCAACCATCCAAATGATATTGTCAAAAGATTGACTTTCTAGCAACCACCCAACGCATCCCTTGTCGTAGACAGAGGCTGATTAGCTATTTTCCCGGAAACGTTTCACAGGTGATTGGGGAGTAAAGTCACTGAGGCGTATACGTATTTTTTTTTTTCTACGGTTGCACTTGTAGCGTCCCACAAAATCGAAAATTTAAAGGGCATAGTCGTGTGTGTTTTAATGAATTTTGAGATTCGAATTCACCGTCCACCGTCTACCGTCTACCGTCTACCGTCTACCGTCTACCGTCTACCGTCTACCGTCTACCGTCTACCGTCTACCGTCTACCGTCTACCGTCTACCGTCTACCGTCTACCGTCTACCGTCTACCGTCTACCGTCTACCGTCTACCGTCTACCGTCTACCGTCTACCGTCTACCGTCTACCGTCTACCGTCTACCGTCTACCGTCTACCGTCTACCGTCTACCGTCTACCGTCTACCGTCTACCGTCTACCGTCTACCGTCTACCGTCTACCGTCTACCGTCTACCGTCTACCGTCTACCGTCTACCGTCTACCGTCTACCGTCTACCGTCTACCGTCTACCGTCTACCGTCTACCGTCTACCGTCTACCGTCTACCGTCTACCGTCTACCGTCTACCGTCTACCGTCTACCGTCTACCGTCTACCGTCTACCGTCTACCGTCTACCGTCTACCGTCTACCGTCTACCGTCTACCGTCTACCATCTACCGTCCACCGTCCACCGTCTACCGTCTACCGTCCACCGTCTACCGTCTACCGTCTACCGTCTACCGTCTACCGTCTACCGTCTACCGTCTACCGTCTACCGTCTACCGTCTACCGTCTACCGTCTACCGTCCACCGTCCACCGTCTACCGTCTACCGTCTACCGTCTACCGTCTACCGTCTACCGTCTACCATCTACCGTCTACCGTCCACCGTCCACCGTCTAGCATCTACCGTCTACCGTCTACCGTCTACCGTCTACCGTCTACCGTCTACCGTCTACCGTCTACCGTCTACCGTCTACCGTCTACCGTCTACCGTCTAGCATCTACCGTCTACCGTCTACCGTCTACCGTCTACCGTCTACCGTCTACCGTCTACCGTCTACCGTCTACCGTCTACCGTCTACCGTCTACCGTCTACCGTCTACCGTCTACCGTCTACCGTCTACCGTCTACCGTCTACCGTCTACCGTCTACCGTCTACCGTCTACCGTCTACCGTCTACCGTCTACCGTCCATCGTCCACCGTCTACCGTCTACCGTCTACCGTCTACCGTCCACCGTCTACCGTCCACCGTCTACCGTCAACCGTCTATGGTCTAACGTCTACCGTCTGACGTCTGCCGTCTACCGTCTATGGTCTACCGTCTGCCGTCTACCGTCTGCCGTCTACCGTCTACCGTCTACCGTCTACCGTCTACCGTCTACCGTCTACCGTCTACCGTCTACCGTCTACCGTCTACCGTCTACCGTCTACCGTCTACCGTCTACCGTCTACCGTCTACCGTCTACCGTCTACCGTCTACCGTCTACCGTCTACCGTCTACCGTCTACCGTCTACCGTCTACCGTCTACCGTCTACCGTCTACCGTCTACCGTCTACCGTCTACCGTCTACCTTCTACCGTCTACCGTCTACCGTCTACCGTCTACCGTCTACCGTCTACCTTCTACCGTCTACCGTCTAGCGTCTACCGTCTACCGTCTACCGTCTACCGTCTACCGTCTACCGTCTACCGTCTACCGTCTACCGTCTACCGTCTACCGTCTACCGTCTACCGTCTACCGTCTACCGTCTACCGTCTACCGTCTACCGTTTACCGTCTACCGTCTACCGTCTACCGTCTACCGTCTACCGTCTACCGTCTACCTTCTACCGTCTACCGTCTACCGTCTACCGTCTACCGTCTACCGTCTACCGTCTACCGTCTACCGTCTACCGTCTACCGTTTACCGTCTACCGTCTACCGTCTACCGTCTACCGTCTACCGTCTACCGTCTACCGTCTACCGTCTACCGTCTACCGTCTACCGTCTACCGTCCATCGTCCACCGTCTACCGTCTACCGTCTACCGTCTACCGTCCACCGTCTACCGTCCACCGTCTACCGTCAACCGTCTATGGTCTAACGTCTACCGTCTGACGTCTGCCGTCTACCGTCTATGGTCTACCGTCTGCCGTCTACCGTCTGCCGTCTACCGTCTACCGTCTACCGTCTACCGTCTACCGTCTACCGTCCACCGTCCACCGTCTAGCGTCTACCGTCTATCGTCTACCGTTTACAGTCTACCGTCCACCGTCTAGCGTCTACCGTCTACCGTCTACCGTCTACCGTCTACCGTCTACCGTCTACCGTCTACCGTCTACCGTCTACCGTCTACCGTCTACCGTCTACCGTCTACCGTCTACCGTCTACCGTCTACCGTCTACCGTCTACCGTCTACCGTCTACCGTCTACCGTCTACCGTCTACCGTCTACCGTCTACCGTCTACCGTCTACCGTCTACCGTCCTCCGTCTACCGTCTACCGTCCTCCGTCTACCGTCCTCCGTCTACCGTCTACCGTCTACCGTCTACCGTCTACCGTCTACCGTCTACCGTCTACCGTCTACCGTCTACCGTCTACCGTCTACCGTCTACCGTCTACCGTCTACCGTCTACCGTCTACCGTCTACCGTCTACCGTCTACCGTCTACCGTCTACCATCTACCATCTACCGTCTACCGTCCACCGTCTACCGTCTACCGTCTACCGTCTACCGTCTACCGTCTACCGTCTACCGTCTACCGTCTACCGTCTACCGTCTACCGTCTACCGTCTACCGTCTACCGTCTACCGTCTACCGTCTACCGTCTACCGTCTACCGTCTACCGTCTACCGTCTACCGTCTACCGTCTTCCACCTTCCGTCTACCGTTTACAGTCTACCGTCCACCGTCTAGCGTCTAGCGTCTACCGTCTACCGTCTACCGTCTACCGTCTACCGTCTACCGTCTACCGTCTACCGTCTACCGTCTACCGTCTACCGTCTACCGTCTACCGTCTACCGTCTACCGTCTACCGTCTACCGTCTATCGTCTACCGTCTTCCACCTTCCGTCTACCGTTTACAGTCTACCGTCCACCGTCTAGCGTCTAGCGTCTACCGTCTACCGTCTACCGTCTACCGTCTACCGTCTACCGTCTACCGTCTACCGTCTACCGTCTACCGTCTACCGTCTACCGTCTACCGTCTACCGTCTACCGTCTACCGTCTACCGTCTACCGTCTACCGTCTACCGTCTACCGTCTACCGTCTACCGTCTACCGTCTACCGTCTACCGTCTACCTTCTACCGTCTACCGTCTACCGTCTACCGTCTACCGTCTACCGTCCTCCGTCTACCGTCTACCGTCCTCCGTCTACCGTCCTCCGTCTACCGTCTACCGTCCACCTACTACCGTCTACCGTCTACCGTCTACCGTCTACCGTCTACCGTCTACCGTCTAGCGTCTACCGTCTAGCGTCTACCGTCTACCGTCTACCGTCTACCGTCTACCGTCTACCGTCTACCGTCTACCATCTACCATCTACCGTCTACCGTCCACCGTCCACCGTCCACCGTCCACCGTCCACCGTCTAGCGTCTACCGTCTATCGTCTACCGTCTTCCGTCTACCGTTTACAGTCTACCGTCCACCGTCTAGCGTCTAGCGTCTAGCGTCTACCGTCTACCGTCTACCGTCTACCGTCTACCGTCTACCGTCTACCGTCTACCGTCTACCGTCTACCGTCTACCGTCTACCGTCTACCGTCTACCGTCTACCGTCTACCGTCTACCGTCTACCGTCTACCGTCTACCGTCTACCGTCTACCGTCTACCTTCTACCGTCTACCGTCTAGCGTCTACCGTCTACCGTCTACCGTCTACCGTCTACCGTCTACCGTCTACCGTCTACCGTCTACCGTCTACCGTCTACCGTCTACCGTCTACCGTCTACCGTCTACCGTCTACCGTCTACCGTCTACCGTCTACCGTCTACCGTCTACCGTCTACCGTCTACCGTCTACCGTCTACCTTCTACCGTCTACCGTCTACCGTCTACCGTCTACCGTCTACCGTCCTCCGTCTACCGTCTACCGTCCTCCGTCTACCGTCCTCCGTCTACCGTCTACCGTCCACCTACTACCGTCTACCGTCTACCGTCTACCGTCTACCGTCTACCGTCTAGCGTCTAGCGTCTACCGTCTAGCGTCTACCGTCTACCGTCTACCGTCTACCGTCTACCGTCTACCGTCTACCGTCTACCATCTACCATCTACCGTCTACCGTCCACCGTCCACCGTCCACCGTCCACCGTCCACCGTCCACCGTCCACCGTCTAGCGTCTACCGTCTATCGTCTACCGTCTTCCACCTTCCACCTACTTCCACCGTCCACCGTCTAGCGTCTACCGTCTACCGTCTACCGTCTACCGTCTACCGTCTACCGTCTACCGTCTACCGTCTACCGTCTACCGTCTACCGTCTACCGTCTACCTTCTACCGTCTACCGTCTACCGTCTACCGTCTACCGTCTACCGTCTACCGTCTACCGTCTACCGTCTACCGTCTACCGTCTACCGTCTACCGTCTACCGTCTACCGTCTACCGTCTACCGTCTACCGTCTACCGTCTACCGTCTACCGTCTACCGTCTATCGTCTACCGTCTTCCACCTTCCGTCTACCGTTTACAGTCTACCGTCCACCGTCTAGCGTCTACCGTCTACCGTCTACCGTCTACCGTCTACCGTCTACCGTCTACCGTCTACCGTCTACCGTCTACCGTCTACCGTCTACCGTCTACCGTCTACCGTCTACCGTCTACCGTCTACCGTCTACCGTCTACCGTCTACCGTCTACCGTCTACCGTCTACCGTCTACCGTCTACCGTCTACCGTCTACCGTCTACCGTCTACCGTCTACCGTCTACCTTCTACCGTCTACCGTCTACCGTCTACCGTCTACCGTCTACCGTCTACCGTCTAGCGTCTACCGTCTACCGTCCTCCGTCTACCGTCCTCCGTCTACCGTCTACCGTCCACCTACTACCGTCTACCGTCTACCGTCTACCGTCTACCGTCTACCGTCTACCGTCTAGCGTCTACCGTCTAGCGTCTACCGTCTACCGTCTACCGTCTACCGTCTACCGTCTACCGTCTACCGTCTACCATCTACCATCTACCGTCTACCGTCCACCGTCCACCGTCCACCGTCCACCGTCTAGCGTCTACCGTCTATCGTCTACCGTCTTCCACCTTCCGTCTACCGTTTACAGTCTACCGTCCACCGTCTAGCGTCTAGCGTCTACCGTCTACCGTCTACCGTCTACCGTCTACCGTCTACCATCTACCGTCTACCGTCCACCGTCCACCGTTCACCGTCTACCGTCTGCCGTCTACCGTCTACCGTCTACCGTCAACCGTCTACCGTCCACCGTCTACCGTCTCCCGTCTACCGTCTCCCGTCTACCGTCTACCGTCTACCGTCAACCGTCAACCGTCAACCGTCTACCGTCTACCGTCAATCGTCTATGGTCTACCGTCTACCGTCTACCGTCTACCGTCTACCGTCCACCGTCTACCGTCTTCCGTCTACCGTCTCCCGTCTACCGTCTACCGTCTACCGTCTACCGTCTACCGTCTACCGTCTACCGTCTACCGTCTACCGTCTACCGTCTACCGTCTACCGTCTACCGTCTACCGTCTACCGTCTACCGTCTACCGTCTGACGTCTGCCATCTGACGTCTGCCGTCTGCCGTCTACCGTCTCCCGTCTACCGTCTACCGTCTACCGTTTACCGTCTGACGTCTGCCATCTGACGTCTGCCGTCTGCCGTCTACCGTCTATGGTCTACCGTCTGCCGTCTCCCGTCTACCGTCTCCCGTCTACCGTCTACCGTCTATCGTCTACCGTCTACCGTCTAACGTCTGAAATGGCCCTTAATATCAAACCTTAGTCTCATCTTTTCAGAAAAACTTCAACATTTTGAAGCCTACACTTAGGAGCTAATAAATTATCCTGCGAACAGAAACCACTCGAGAAGATTAAGCAATGTCTGCACAGCAGCCCATATCAACGACAGGAAATAAAGTCCTAATTGCACATGTCACAGAACGTAATAAAACACAATTAGAGCCCAAACTTCCAGCAAATTGAATACACCGCAACCGGCTTCAATAGTTTTTCACCTACATTCTTTAAAATTCAGCCCACCCCACCCGCTGAGGAGCGTATTTCCCTTCTCGGAACTAATTTAAATTCAAAGGGACCAACTTATTGCGTCTCAGGTTCTTTGTTTCCGTGAATTCATACACTTTGAATCTGCAAAAATGTATCTTGTAGCGCCACGTGGACTTGGTTTTCATTTCAATTCCAAACGACAGCAGCCGGCCTTTCAAGGATACCCGCGTCGAGTGTCGCTCTTCCAGGCAGCACAAAATAAAAATATGGAAATGATGACACTTGGCATTGGCTTTGCTTTCCTGATCAAATCTTACAGTCTAGGACAGACGGGAACGAATCACTGAATGTTAACTCAAGAATTTTGCGCTTCTGGAGAACGACTTCACTCGAAGGATTTTGCTAATCTCCTCCACTGTAAGCTTTTGGATTTATGCCTCATTCGGCAGTATCCTGCTCATATCCCGAGAATTTGTCATTGTTCTTCTCACGAACGGATTGAGGCGGTTCCAGGAAGAATTGGATTCTTTTTCGGTGCAAGAATTCGCACAACTCATAAATCTCAGCTTAAAGTCGCGCATATCCTTTCAAGGATATTTTCTTTAATAAATTTCAAATCAACTCCCCCTGATGGCGGAAGGAGACATCCCTGCCCTGTGCTATGAAGCTAATCCCCCAGCAGCCCGCACTCCCGCCCTCACTGGTTCCCGTGGAGGATTTAGAAATGTTAATCAGCAGCAAATACATGTGTGCTTAGTCCTTGCCGAAGGAGCAAGTCTTATCTGGATGTCGCACCGAACGGGGGTGCTGGGATTTCTTTTGATTTGTTTACCAAAGGAGACGTCCTGATACATGGCATTCTAGTTGAAAGCTCCTTTTCCTCTGACCTAGATAAGCTTTGTTCCACGTCCATGTGCGGCTCAGAGTGGATCCGAAGTCATCTGGAATGACTTTGGACAACGACGAGCTACACATCGATTAAAGTTGTCCAGTCTGGAGGAATTCGTACACTCTTTGCTCCCCCCAATCGATATTTTAAATGATATGTATTTGCTGTTCACAAGAAAAAAAAACTCTCGAACAAAGGACGATGAGTAGTTTACGCTTTCACATGATTTCTGCTATCCGGAATGGCATCTGACATCACTACAATGATAAGCGGGGGCTGTTGGAGGGGACTTGAACTGGTTCTGGCTGAGTCTGTGGGTGGATTTCATTCGGTCATTCGCTGAAATTACGTTTATTGTTTTGCTGTGGTCGGCCAGAGCGGGATACATTAATTTGAACGATTATGGCTGTTTATTGAGGCTTCTTAATTAAATTGATTTCAGTTAACTGGGTTATTAAATCAACATGCCCATGATTTCCATATCGATCGAAAGGTCGCGAAACACATTTGGACTGGGTTCTATTTTCGGCGTTTGGGGCGATTGACAAAACATTTAGCAGAGGGCGTTATAAAAGATAAGAGCTTTAGTTGGTCAATTAATTTTGAGAACGAAATTACGATTACGCGGCAGGACTTGATTTCTCTATTTGAATAATTGAACATTTCGTTTTTGGAAAGGATACTCACTGAACCGGCTACGCGCCGCTGTGGTTTACGTACTGAAATAGTACGTTCAATCAGTTTTTTGTATTGTGTTCATTCGTAGCATTAATAAATACCGGTGAGTGGTAACACAAGTATTTCAGGTGAATTGGTGATCATATTGGTCTTAAGCGATTTGATCTCTATTTTCTGCAATTGAACAATTTTACTTAGCTCAGCAATTTTACACACGAAACCGAGTACGGGGACACTAGAACAAGCATTGCACTTCCATGAATAATTAATACTAGATTTAAGGAAGTTTAAGGAAGTACCAATAACATCCTCTGACCATGGAATTCCAAAGAGCAATTGCCACAGCATACGATAAAGCTGTTGTTAATGTTTATGTTTCATCAGATCTATTAAGTATATGAAATCAAAAAATTAATTGTTAAGAAATAAATAAAAAATAATTGAAAAATTGATAAAAATGAAAAAAGAAACTATTGTGAACTAACCCACCATTGAATTTAAATCAAATGGTCTAAATTTTAAACTTCCCGCCTAAACGGCGATATTTATTTGACCGTAACCAATTTAAAGCGAATGTTATGTTACAAACCTAAATGAACAGCAATAAGAAGTCACTAGTACACTATAGATGTGTTTCTTATTTCGTTCTGAACCGCCGTACTTATTTTAAATTTAACAAAATCCGCAGTAAGTATACGAGTAACTTAACTTTTACAAATAAGCTTGTAAAAATTTCAGTTTACATCACACTTATCACAGTTTCCGGACATTTTGATATTATTCTGACATAAGGCGTGTTTTATTGTGAACTCAGTACTGTCACAAGCAAGGGACGTACAAAAATAATATATAGAAAAATGAAATAAGTAAGAAAACGAAACATTTTTTAGAAGATTCTTAAAAAGTAAAATAATAAAACCTATGGATGAACAGGTGTTGATAAAATTATTAGATTCATCAAGCGACGAGCTTGAGGATGAGGATTAGGATGTTCCAATCTTTGAGAAAGTCCTGGTTAGCTCTAATGAGTAACAGATTTTATGGATACAATCGATAACTAACGTTTAGAATGTACGTTTAGAAGGTCTTCGCTCTGCACTCGATATGAAAAGTGAAATGTTCTTTTTTCTTCCGTAGCAGGTTACTCTTTGTCTGAATTTTGTCCAAATTCACGACATGGAGGGAGAACTAAGATTGGAGCAAAGAAAGAGTTTTACTTGTACGTCTGGTACGTTTGTAACACCTTTACTGTCAGGCTATTAGGAAACCTGTGTGACGTTCCAAGGTCCTCAGCCTGGATTGCAGTTGGTCGTGTCAACAGCTGGCTCGTTACGCAAGTACGTTTGTACACATATAAAATAGCCCCAAGGAAGTAGTATCGCAGAAAATTGCCACAAATTCGATGCAAAACAAAAAACCGGGTGTAGTTGGTGCTATAGATTGCACACATATTGTTATGATAGCTCCTAAGTTAAACAAACAGTTTACAATCGCAAACAAAACTTTACAATAATTTTGCAAGCTGTTGTAGACACCGAAAGAAAATTCATCGACCTATGTGTCGGCGAACCGCGAAATGGGGAAACACCTGTGCATTTGGAGTTATCTTTGGCAGCCTTATACGCCCTTATCACTTCTTAATGGCTGAATTAAATGTTTGGATCCTAAGAATTAAATGCCATCCTGTTATATCTTTATATACATTTTTTAAAGATACTTACGAAACCAGCCGAAATCATATTTGCCAAGATATGCGCGTATGCGTAAGAGCTCCGTAAAAATGCAAGAATGCCTTTGTTTACTCTTGAGTCCACCATTTTATTATATTATCTTTGAGTAATAGTTTAATTTTTTAATTTTAATTTACCTTTTGACATGTTTTCAACTGTCTATCTATTATAAAATGTTTATCAAATTATTATTGAATTTCACAAATTGTCAAAGAAGTTCAACAAAAGCGGAAGTCCAAGCAAAAACCAGTAAATAGAAAAAAAATAACACTTACAAGTTAAGAAATAAATCGTTTCTCTGAATATTCGTTGTCGCCATCTGTGATTGAGATTCTTCAACGCGATCTAGTCAGTATTGACTCTCAAACATTACTGAGTACTTCTTGCTCAGTAATTTGTTTTTTTTTTTAATTTTGTTGTTATTATAATAATAATATAGTGACAAGAACTCATTGAAATAGTTCATGCCAAACCGGCATTTAATTGCGCCAACTTGGACCTTACTTAAGAATATCGACACAGGCAATAAAGTCTCCGCTTTGCTTATGCACACATACTTTAACCACTATCGGTCTGCGCAGCCACATGCGTAAACAATATAGCATTCTATGTTTTATGCAACTACGCATCCCTTTTAGGATTCTTTGTCTACGAGGTATAATTTAAAATTTGTTCTGTAAGAATTCTCAGTTCAGATCGAAGTGTAAAGTCGGGATGTTGCTCTTAGAGAACATAAGTTGTTTTTGTGTTTTCTTAAATTTAATTAAAGATTTTTTTTAGTTTCCAAGGTAGTTTGTAATTTCATTATATGGGTGGCGCTACAGCCCGTAGAGGACCAGGGCCTAGCTTCTCAGCAACCACTCGTGTTGTGCGTGCTATTGTTCCCTCTGCGTAGGAGTCGACGCACTAACCCATTACTCCACGGCGACCCCCAATTTTGTTGTTATTGCTTCAATAAAACACGCCTATAGTAAAATATTAACAAGTTGCGCGAAATAAACACAACTCGACACTATGAGAACAAAATGACACTGTAGACAATTCAAAAGTATCTAATTTGTAAAGGGTGTCCATGCAACCAGCTTGGCAGCCATTCAAACATCGTAGTATCCAAAAGATAGCCAGCGAGTCCTATATTATATTTTTTTACACTCTAAAAAACCTCACGCAATATGCTTTTTAAAGTATAAATAAAAAATCCAAAGACCCAATTTTATAAAAAAAAAACAAACCATATTCATTTACCTAATATGTAAAACTCAGCCGTTGCTTTGCAGAAAATCGTTTGGCAGCAACTTTATCCCGCAGATTATGGGGTTGCATACTTTTTTTTTCAAGGGCTATGTAATTTTGTTCCTGCCCACTGCAAGTATATGGTTAAGCATTCTAATTCCAGTTTGCGCTATATATCAATAACTTCCATTACCGCACATTCCACTTGTCGGGCTTCTACATTTTGTTAGATGTATTCAGGGATGTAAGATCCTCCGGACAAAATTTGATCCCTAATTAAGAGCAAAGTAACACCTTCTTCTTCCTCCAAATGATCAGGATTTATGATAACTTTTTTCCAACGTTAAGTGATACCATCAACAAAAAAGGAGCGACGAGTAGTATTTTGAAAAAGACACCCAAATTCATTAATGGGCACGGGGAGAATCAGCTCTGCAGTTGGCCATCTCTATAGTACTTCATTTTTGCAAGGAATTATGTCTAGACGGTTTAGGATATCGTCAACAGTTCCTCCTGCTGCTACATTGCATATTAAAGCGTACACACATGTGTATGAATGTTGGTATATATTTTTAGCCGTACAATTTCAAAATTGCAAAAATCTGACACTTTTTTTTTCAATTTGTTGGAAAAATGTATAAATATATATGTAAAAATAATTAAAGTATCAATCAAGTCAAGAATTTGACCAAGTAGAGGGTTGTGTAAATGGTAAAGTGGTTGCGCCTGATGCGGGAGTCTTAGTTTCGAATCCCACAGGGGCGGAGAGTCTAAGTCAAACGTACTTTTATTGTTTTGTCGTTCAGTCTTCCTGTAGAGGTAGGGAAAGGAGGAAAACTTATGGATTACCACCCACCGGCGATGGTGTGAAACGGTAAAGAGAGCCGGAGTTCAGAGTAGTGTAGGAGAGAGGGTGCGCACTAGATATTAGTCGAAGTTTGAACTCTGAAGCCGAATGAGATAAGAGACACATCTAGATAGGAGCGCGGTTTTCAAGTATAGAGAATAACCAGACAATCAGGACCGATACGAATTTGGTTATGATTTGGTGAAACGAGGACTGAAATAAGACTTTATAATTTAGATATTCCGCAAGGCTTAGTATTGGGACCGATTTTGTTCCTTATCTCTATCAATTAAATTTTTTCTTTAAAGCTAAACTTAAACTTACTGCTCCTGCTGATAACACAGGGTGTGTATATGGCTCCAGAAGCTATTTGGATCTTATATCCGACTTTAGCTGGGATCTTTGCCATTTTAGACTATGGTTTGCTAAGCATGGCCTATACATTAGTCCTAAAACTAAAGCAATGCTTTTCAGCCTTATAAATCAATGTCAAATGAACGCTCAGATTACCTAACATTCACCAGAATGTCAAACTTCAAACACGTTAGCTGCGATTGTGATCCGAGCTCATCATCTACTACGTTTAACAAGTAATCTCAACTACAGTGACAATTGTTGTTTGATTGAGGAAGTAGATCAATTAAAGTATTTGGGGCTTATTTATATTTATTTACTTATTAGATAAATTAGATAGCTACAATATAATTAAAATTGTAGAGTAACTTTTGTTGCCAGAGCACCAAGGGGCCTTAGGCTAATTTGGGGCTTATAATTGACTCGAATATGACTTTTTCTAGTCATACTGAGCAATTAAGTAAATACTTTCGCATGAACTCTTCGAAGTTTCTATTATCAGGAATATATGCTCAAATGAGCTTCTTCAAACAATATACTTCGGCATATTCCACTCTAGACTTCAATATGTTATGACATGTTGGGGCGGAACTTCTGTAAATAAAATAAAGCCTTCATTAATTTTGCAAGAAAGGATTTTGAGAAAAATATTTAATACCCATTGTCGCCATTGCCGGCATTTATATTGCTTTAAGGTGCTAAAAGAATCTTACTCGAGATCTGGTCACCGCCATATTCCACTAATTTTCAACTACAGTCTGCG
This sequence comes from Eristalis intricaria, assembly GCA_964034865.1. Classification (NCBI taxonomy): domain Eukaryota; kingdom Metazoa; phylum Arthropoda; class Insecta; order Diptera; family Syrphidae; genus Eristalis; species Eristalis intricaria. The sequence goes on along the minus strand of OZ035875.1, from coordinate 86,665,193 downwards.
CACTAACTCTGCATTTGTTGTTTCTGTACCAAAATTGCATGCCTCCGCATTTCGCAATTTTTATAAAGTTTCATCATGCCGATTGTTCAACAGACTTCCACTATTTATCAGATCAATAACGTTTCCTCGAAGATTCGAAAAGCTTGTCAAGTTGTGGCTTCTTAATTGTTTGATTATTCCTACTTAGAGAACATTTTCTATGATATTCTGGAGTAAGTTACATATCTCATATAGTAAAATGAACATAATACAATGAAATTAATATGTATGTATGTTTTTCTTCTTGAATTCTGTTCTATCTTCTTGAATTTGTATTCTTAAAAATATTGTTTTTTTCACTATCAATTTATGTTAATATATAGGTCAACCAACCCACATTAGAAATACAATAGTGCGCTTCGCCAGCCGACTTCATGTTACGATGACGCACTGCGTTGAAATAAATACTCAATTTATCAGCTGTCCTCTCTCTCATCTACTAGAGGAAAAATATTGCCGCCTTTCTGCATACACTCATTCGAAAGGACTTTTGTCGTTAAATTATTTTTAATCAGCTATTTTCGTTTCTTAAATGACAGTTGATACAAAATCCTCTCAATTTGGAAAAAAGCTCTCAATCTGGGAGAAAATTTCTTTCACAGCGCATCCCTCTGTCAAAAAATATCCAGCATGTTGACTAATAACGTGCGATGGATTACGTTTTACGTTTTTTTACGATCCTCAATCTCTCTCATTATTCACTGACGCAGGTCGACGCTGTATTTTGTGCTTGGCCATTGAATTTTTGTGTTGGAAGCCAACGCCAGCGCAAACGCACTATTGTGTTTCAGGCATAACGCCCGATGAAGTGACATTTGACACAATTTTGTATACTTTACGTACAAAAATTTAAAATGTCACAAACGTTACTTCATTTCTAAAAATTTTTTCAATTGTTTTACCTGTGATCATAGCTTAACTATGTACATGAATATTTTGTATAATGAAATAATGTAATTTATAAATAAATAAATAATAAAGGCGTAACAAGTTGCGATAACGGGCAAAAGGGGTAACTTAAAATGGCTGGAAAAAGGCCCCGATAGCACAGAGGCACCATACCAGGAACCAACTAACACGGCAGCACAGAAGCAACACAGAGGGGACATACGGCTTCAAAGTCACAGAAAAACAGCCAGTTATTAGTTTCGTGTATCTATATATGTACGTAGCCTGATTAAGTGAAACATCGCGAGCTAGCCAAACGTAGAGCACGGAATGGTCTTCCAAGTGCGGGTTAAGCTGAAGAAAAAAAACACGATAGCAGTAGATCTGGTGGGTAAGTTGCGGGGATTCCTAAGAGATATCGATTACCAAAGATTCGCGGGTTCTCAATACCTGTCGAGGAAAAGACAAAGAGTTGTTTATTTTTGTTTTTTTTTGGAGTACGAGCACCAATTCGGGTTCGAGGCTCGTCGGAGAAAAGGGGCATCAGTTAATTCATTGGTTTTTTAATTTTTGTTGAAGTACGAATGAATTGTAAATTAAGGTAGTACGAAAGTTTGAGATTGCATTAGCCAGTAAGATATTATAATAGTAAGTGTCGAACAATAGTTTTCTTTTTTGCGACTACTGCGGGTGGATAGCGATTTTCACCAAGAGAAGGGCAATCGCGTGGTGCCCATTTTCATAACAAACCCATGAACATTCTCCACCGCTGGCCAGGAACCCTTCCGTTTGGTATCGCGGGGTGAGCGAAATCACCGGTAACATTGGTTGCAAAAATCGAGTGTTTCAATAATCGAGACTGCACTGTATACTTAAAGTACAAACTTTTATTGGGCGTGGATACCAACTGATATGTGGTGGCGTAAATAAACGAAATCGAATAAATTAAATTTGATCGTTTCGTAGTTGTCGTTAAGTACTTCAAATATCTGCAATTTGACCAGGTATGTCAACAGGGCACGAGCAAACACCAATGGTATGAAAAAATGCACCATATGTAGTCAGCTAATTAACATCACTATCAACGGAGAACGCTGCCGATCGACGATAGGCGTTGTCCTATTGCTCCACATACGACACTATGTGGTGATATCGAAATTGACATTCTGCACAAAATATTGAAGGGTAGCATTGAATACTTCGACTAGAGCTGGGAGGTATTATCACACTCCCCTGGCAACGCCCCTAAATCAACCGTTGGAAGTGTTTCTTAAATGCTAGACTTTTTGCTTTTTTAGAAAAGGTCACATTTTTTGTCCCTAAGCACGATATGCTCCCGTCTCCCAGCTGGATGCTCGTCATAGACTGTCCTTATTTTGGCTTTAACATCTTCTGAAGGGCTCCGATGGTGGCATGTTTTTGTCATAATAACCCGATGTCTCACAGGATCTAGCCATGCACAGTGGCAAAACTGGTGAAATGATGGTGGCTTGTTCTAAAAATAAAGCAATTTCACCACTACCGACGTATGAGAATTTAAAGACATATCAATGTCCTGTCTACATGGAAATACGCGCATAAATGTTCAAACTTTAACAACACCATAAAAAATGAGAAGAAATTCTCATGTGGGTTCTAAATAATTTTTAATGAAAGTCGTGCAAAAATCCGTAGATTAAATGTCCGTTCGTGGATGCTCGTCAAATTTTGAGCGTGGTGAGCTAGGTGATAGTTTAATAAAATCAAAGGAAAGCAGAACGAAGAAAATTAAATGCGAAATATAAAGTGACTACGACGCAACGCTCGAAAGAAAATAGTTTTTATCGCATCAAGTGGAAGCAAATTTTATTTTTAACCTAAGATCGTAGAAATATCACCCTAGTGTGAGCTTGAGTGATTAAATTCCCGAATATTTTTTTTATGATGCGTTGGTGTATGCTTTACGGTCGTATCTCGTTCGTGACGAATTCTCGTAGGGTATGCATTTTAGCATGCATCATTTCTGTTTTTGTAGACCAAGTGGTTGCGTGAACATGAGCTGCATCAAATATAACCTAGGGTCTACAGCAGCATGCTGTTTATGTACGTCGCGTTTAATCACGCAGGAATTCTATGAGACGTAAAAATATTTAATAGATATTCTGATCTTTAAATTTTTTAATAATTCAATAAAAATAACATTTTTTATGTCGATTAAGTTAGCAATGATTTAATTCTCGTGACACATGATAGTTTACGTGTGGCGCTCGGGGTTTTTGGTTTTTATATTTATTGCTAATCTCAGTTCACTGAACATTGAGAATAGTAAATTCTCTAACAACTTAAACATTGAAAAAATGCAAGCAAAAGGATTTGAAATGGCATAGCGTACATGTCACACAATGATTTTAATTAAGTTAATATTATATGACCGTATAAATGTTTGTAAGTCAACCAATTTGATAAAATTTAAGGATTCGGGATATGTCAAAATCCACTTATACAGTGACCATAAATCAATTGTACCCCCTTCTTTTGATCTAGGTTTTAAATGTTGCATTCAGAAATATGATGTCCTAATGTCCTACTTGAAAGTCTCTAACCGTTAGGGCTGTTCCTTCTGTTTATCATTTGCAATCTTTCTCGGGTACAGCTTGGACAGACGATTATTAGGTGTTCTGTACTGGGAATATAAAATTTACATCAAATTATACATGAGAATAATTTGGAATAATTCGCATGCAAACTCAAATTTTTGATTAAAAATGTAAATGTTTATACCAATATTTCTCAAAATTGTGAATGAACACAAAACGCATGGATTTTTAATTTGTTTTAAAAGATGCTATTTTTTCATATTTTTTGTAATCTCAGTTTGATTATTGATAGCAGTGGAGATTCCAAGAATTTCAATGAATAAATTGTGTGAAATTTATTTTATACGCAAAATGCAATGAATGACGAAGATTAATTGCAATAATCAGTGCTATAGATAACAGATCGACATACTTTCTTATAATACTTAAAAACATGATAACAAACATACACCAAGCTCGCTTTAATGCCGTTCAGAGAACGTGTTCCTTTACTTACGTGTGTATTTTCAAGGTATTCTCATCCACAACACAAAACTCCCATACAATATTTCTCCCATGAAACAAACTTTACCGTACAAATTTGCGCTACCAAAACCAAATTCGCATACAACCTATACATTTATGTTTGGCTATGTTATGGCCGAATATACGAAGAGTTAGCGCAAAAAATGCGATAAACCACGACACATTAGGTCGCATGCAACGTCAAAAATGGAGTGGACCGTGTAAGTAAGCATTTTGCTTGATACATATATCTATGCACAGGAACAAATTTGCTCTCTTGAGTGTTGAGTCGGTGCAGAGTGGTCCCGTTGTATGGGACAGTAGGAAATAAATCTGTAACTTTTGAACCCGTGAATCGATCTTAATGAAATAGTGCAAGTACTACGAGATCTTATAATTTTTCAAAAATGGTTGATGTATCTCATAAGCTAACGGAGTAATCTTAAGTTAAAAAAATAAAAAAAAACGCTGTTTTTTGTTTAAATGTATAAAATAATTATTTATTATTGTCGATAACTCGAAATTGGGACTTAAAGCAAATTCAAAATTAAATTTTACAAGTTTTGGTAACGTACACTTTATTTGGAATTAAAGAAACTAAGCAATTCAGTATAATAAGGCTTGAGCTTCAGTACTAAGTGGCAGCGAATCTTTTGGTTTTGGTTCAGGCCTTAAATACGCAATCCAGGGATCAGATGATACCAACATTTGATGAATAACATCTTCCCATGTTGCCGAACGAGAAAAGTTTCTACTCTTATTAATGCGATAGTACCTATACTCCTTATTCCGACTTTCCTGCGCCTCCTCTGACAATGATCCGACGGGCCAGGCTGCTGATGATATTATTTCTGCTCCGTGGAACAGAATTTTATGCACTGTTGCTGGCATATAATACCAGGGATATAAATTTGTAGCCATAGTAGCGGTTTCCTGGGCAAAAGCTCCAAACTTGTCGGGGTCAATCCAAGAATTGCTGCATATTGTCTCCAGGATAGCACAGAATCTTTTTATGAGTTGCCCATCTATTTCCGTTATTTCTGCTGCTGATAATGGGTTTTCAAAAAATCTTCAAGATGTGTTCCCTTCGTTGGTTGTGCCAAATTCTTGCTTTATTATATCGACTTTAATACCCATTTTTTGTATGAACTTCTGCTGAATTTGACTCTTCCTTGCATGGCGTATGGGCTGTGTCGTTTTTGTTGTTCTCCAAGCTTTAAACTCCAAATTGTAGGCTACATGTAGCGTTTGCACAATACATGCATTGCAAGGGAAATCGTTTGAAAATGCCGAAAAACGCACGACATTACTCCACTTGAATGCCTCGTACTCCCAAAGTGGTCAAAAGTGGTCTCTAGTTTTTTCAGCATCGATAGACAATACTGTTAGCTTTCAAAAGTTGGTTTTCGTTGAAATGCCCCTCTCAAAATGTGCCTTTACTCAAAAGCCTGGTTTAAAAAATTGGTAAGCAATATGCAAAAAATTAACCTTTTTAAAAAAAATTTACTTTAGGTTCCAATGACATAATTTTAGGAAATATGGCGCATCCAATTTGCTTAAAAAATGCGTAAATTTTTGTAATTTTCAAAGTCCCAACTTTGAGCTATCGGTACAGCCAAACGGATGATCCAAAGTCAACAAAATGTTGGCTTTCTAGGTTCTCATACTTGTAGAATCGAAAAACATAAACCATTTGGTCGGGAAAAAAATATGACACTTCGGGTATTTATTTCCACTGCGGGACCACTGTGCGGCGTGCCGTTGAATTTCTGGGCAAGGGCGAGTGGGGTTTTACTGAAGAGAAGAAACTTATGCGCTTGATTCCCTTATTTCGTTTGGCAACTATAAAAGAGCGCGTGCGATTGATAGAATATAATTCACATAATTTTTGTCGTTGCTTGGTATGTGCTTGTGAACTCGTAGATAAACCAATTCTTAGGACAAGTAATCGTCTCTGATTAATAGGCGTGATTATTTTGATAGATACTCAAATCTGAGCAGGCAAATTTCAGCACATTGCACACGTTGCAAAATAATCACGGAAGTAAAGCAATGTTACGAACTAACTTTTGACACAAAAAAGTAAACCTGAGTAAAGAGCGTTTTTTTGAGAATTCACTTACTGTGTTGTTTCAGTACCTCAAAAAGACACACCTAATGTTGATTATAGGCTCGTCTATGTAAGTAAAATACAGCAAATCACTTAGCGTTACTCAGAATCCACTCGAGGAGGTAGACTTGCAGTGCATTAAGCGTCCCAGTCAGTCATTTTGTCATCAAGTCAGGATTAAGTTAAAAGTAGTCAATTGAATGTTCAATACACATATTCAAAAGGTATGCAAGTTTCGTTAATGAAGTCATCTCCGTACTAGTGTAACTGTTGATGGCGAGGAGCCAAGATTGTTTTCGCGGTAAAATGCCATTTAAGTGCTCATTGTGAACGGTGGGAGGGTCGAGCCCCTTTAGTTGCAAACTCACTTTCTTTACCGGCGATAAAACCTGAGTACACAGTTTTTAAGTCTAGTAAAAATTCCATGATTGGGAGCCCATGTTGTCCATGTATTTTTTTTTTTCAAAACAGTATTTTCGATAAGAATAAATGTGTAAAACGTTGCAATTTTGGGTTGAGTACTGTAAATGAAGAGTATTGATGACATAGGCTCACCTGCCCACAAAGTTGCGTCAGCGTGACCTGCCGCCTGCTGAATCTTAAATCCCTTCAACCCGAGAAGCGAGAAGGAGCCCACCCAGAAGAAAACGTTTAATATAGCCGTCTGCCAGACGTTTAATCTATTACTCATTCACTTACTTCAAAGAAACACTTCGTAAATGCCAAAAACAAAACTAAAACAATAATTTCAATTCCAATTTTCAAAAACTAGAAGACGTAAGGGCGTGCAGTTTTTTGTGTTCAATTCAGAATTGATATAAGCATTGACCGCCATCATTTCACAATTTTGAGATACATTGATTATCGGAACCTTTTTTTCCATTTTTCATCAAAAATTGAAGTTTGCATACGTGTTATTTAAATACTATTAGCATGAATAATTTGATGTACATCTTACATTAAAGAACAGAATTGTGGATTCCCAGTTCCCTGTAGGACTTCATTATAAGTGTTGTCGGTATTTTTTTATTATTTCTTATTTATTTTATTTTAGTTCATTTTAAGTATTTTTTTTTCTAAAATTGCCCCTAGCTCCTTAACAGGGCGAGTTAGAACCACCCTTCCCCTCCACCCAAAGTAAAAGAAGGTTCTAGTTTTTAACACCTCTCCAAAATACCGTTATCGTACTCGCGCTCAAAGATGTTTTGGCATCAATCAATGACTCGAAGGAAGTGAAGCCGTGAAATAAGAAAGTTGGTAAATTGGCGATTCGACACAGGAATCCCATAGGAGTCGATGCACTAACCCGCTACGCCACGAGTTATATGTTGGTAACTCTTACCAACATTAACCAAGCAACATCTGTATCTATACACTCTTCACCTCAGTTATATGTTTGTAGCCCTTACCAACTTTGTGACTTAACTTAGTTAATTAGCCAATCAACATTTGGATCTATGCACTCTTAACCTGTTTTTTTCTTCTTATCTCATTCTCCTATTTTGACTAGGCGTCATTTTAACGGTTTTTGCATACCAGTTGGTTACAAAGAGAGAGTACAGATTGATAGCGTTAGTCTAATAAGAAGCATACGAAGCATCACATATCGACATATTGGCGAAATTAAAAACCAAGAAAAATAAAATTAAAATATTCTTCAACCTACGTACATGCATAAAAAGTGTTTCAATTTGAACTTAACTCACGACGGTCGGCAAGATATTTAATTTGATTTCATTATCATTTATTGTTTATGGGTTTTCCAATAGGGACTAGACAACTTTGAATTTAATTTATGAACGCACTCTTTCACTAATCATCAAACTGTCAATGTCAATTTATTCCGTAAATTCAACATTTTAAGTTACGTTTTAAGTCATTGGCTTATGCGAAAAAGCCGACAACGTTGGATGAACACAGAGCCAACATTGAAATCGAAAGAGCGTCCGATGCGGCCGAAATGTGTGGCCGAGTCGTTGAAAATTGGGTCCAACGAATCAACCGCTGCAAACGTGCTCGCGGTGGCCATATGAACGAAGTCGAGTTCCATTCATAAATGTTTTCAAGCCGATGGTAAAGTTTTTGAAATATCTCAAATAGTTTACGGTTTATTTAAAAAAAAGGTTCAAAGTCGTTATTTGAAAACCCTTTATCTACCTTTGATATGGTCAGTCCATGTTAGTTCACTTTTGCACATTATACCACGATTTTTAAGACAGGTTACATATTCGACTGGGACAGAGCTTAGTTCTATGGTGGGAAAGTTTAGAAGGGAGGTTTTGAAAATTTACGCTTAAGCCGACAGAAAACTCACTCGAAAGCTGATACGATTTCGGCACTCTTGCTACGTGGGAGCCTTCCATACATTTCCCTTCCCTTGCATACAAACCTCACATTTGATGCGACGAGATTTGACCGAGTAAAAGCGGCCGTAGTTCGCACACACATGCGATCCACAATATGACTCCTCATGTATTTCCGAAACCATTCCCAAAGTTGCTAGAAAAAACTTACAGAGTGACTACATGTGATCTTATTTCAAACATCGAAATTCCTATCACCAGTATTAGGAGCACGGAGGAGCATCACAGGGCTTCCCATCAGAAGATTATCTTCCACACTCGAGGATTGTGGTACACCGTCCCAAATTCATTACACATGTACACTCTCCAATGTATGGAAAGAGAGAGAGACACAAAAAAAAAACCCGAAGAAACTAAGAATAACCATCTGCTTCCTGTAAGGTCCCCGAATAATGGAATATTCACTTGAATACAAACGACTGAATTAAGACTGAACAGACGAGGAACAAAACCGCCCGAAATTCCACTGTGAGCACGGGTATAATGTGCGATATCACGAATGCTAATATCCCCGCGACAGCGAACTTCGAACAAACGAAAAATGAGAATCCTTTTCGCTGTAGCTTCACATTTGTGATGGAGAGCGAACGACGAGCGATAAGCGCTCGGATATCGAGGAGGGAAATTCATTTCCCCGAAGCGGATATCGGAGGGATATTTTCTTAAGTGCTGAATCTCACTTGGCAGCGATACTCATGCCCCTGCTCCGTCGGGGAGACGTCCGCGCAAAAGTACGTGATGTGAGCCGGTGTTTATGTGCGCAGAGCTGTTTTTATTTAAATTTTAATTACGACGTGGGATTGTATCCCGTCCAGTCGACCCCCTCCGCCTCTGCGAATTATGTCTTATTTTTGTCGGATAAAAGTTCGGAAGTATGCTAATGCGGTTTTGGCATTCTTTGTTTTCGCAAATACAATTTTGTTTTCCGTTGCGAGGTGGGCTTTGTTGCGATGGCGATGAGGAGTGTGAAGGTGGAGCTGGGAGTTGAGGGGCTCCCTGATCCCAACTCACTGGGGAATAAATATTTTCTAACAGAGTCTTGTGCATGTTTGAACGAAATAATTCAACAAACAAGTTGCTGCCACAATTAGGGATTCCTTGGAAATTCACGCGTTCGCTGAGTAACAAAGCGGCGAACAATGAACTGAACTCGCAGAGGGAAATGTTGAACTGGATTCGGAGGCGTCTGGTTGATTTGTTGAATAAACAAGGAGCGATGTTTGAATAGAGACAGTTGTGCGTTAGGGAATGGACGAACCGTTCTTTAGCGCCGCGAGGGCTTGCTTCCACGAATGAAAATGAATTACGTGCAAAGTACCCCGGGCAAGGAAATGGCTGAATGACTAGCTCGAATGAGGATGGATATGACTTTGACAGCTTAAATGGATCCAATCAATGTTACTGGCCGATGCTATTGTAGTACCTAATCGCAGGCGGGTGGAACCTGACACCAATTAGGGATGTTATTCAAACTTCAACAGCACCAATTGCTTCGAGCACGCGATGATGTTTGTTTCCTTTTCTAAAATATACAGCTCTTATGTAACAAGGCTCAAGGATGTTGGGGATTTTACCGGGTTTTAAAAGACCCATGTCCAGTTGCGCCGTGGAAATGGAGTGCAGACGTATTTGAATATTTGAATTAGATTGTGTATTGAATTAAGTTGCACGTGAACTTGAAAACACCATGCACATGGTTCCATGCGCTGAACGGGTGTTAGAAGGCAGAACACAGTCAAACGAAAAAGTGATTAAACTTAAATTTAAACGTAAGGTGGAGTCCGAACTTGGACTGTGACACTGGACGTTACTAACCCGCAGTCTCTTAAATTATGGTAACCTTTTTTGGTGGCAAGCACTGAACAAGAAAACCATCTTAAATTGATAATTCAATGATTACCGTGCATTCGCATCACGGGGCCACTTCGTTCCACACCCTCAGCCACCATGGAAACTGTAGTATGCACACTACATACATGCGTACGCCACACCCCGATATCATCTTCCTACAATACCATTCCATATTGCAGTCCAAACATGCTTTCATTTTCACTATGCCAATAAATTGCACCATCCCGCCAGTCATATGAGTCAGTCAACCAATATCGCACTCACTCTAATATGTCAACACACTGCATGCGCACGCAGCACTCAATCCAATCCGTCCGCAAACTAAGGGATCTCCGGCTTTGCATTGACTCGAGCCGATTGTAGCTAGCGCAATTGTGATGACCAAAAACTAGGGCAAGAATGTTTGGATAAAGGGTATTGATCATGAAGTAGAACGCTATGGGGTAATACAAAGGAACAGTGCTGTGGATGCATTATGGGTATGTTGACTACTGCATGAAGAATATGGAATAGGGATGGAAATAGCCCAGATGGATATAAAAAGGAATGGATCGAATGGATAGGCAGAGAACTATCCTAACTAACTTTAGTTTAATAAACAGCCGAACATTTAAAAAATTATTTTTATTGAAACATCTAAGCTGAAAAGAATTAAAACACGGGATCTTTCTCGGTTATTCCTTTATTGAATCTATCTTAAGACTAAATTCTACACTTAATTTTGCCTACACCAACCCTCGCAATCAATTTCCCCATGTACTCGTTTGTACATGCATTTCCATGCTTCCGTATTGCGTCATGCCGACTGGCAATATTATTTATCCGGGTCGGTCATTCGTACATTCGGCGTTGTTTTATTGGAATTTACCTTTCAAAAATATTTCTAGCTTATATTAGGTGAATGACAGCCATTTTTTTCTAAATTGCATCATTGTACGCAAACTTTTGTGGAGCACTGTATATCGAATCGCGTTCGATAATAAATGGCGCTCATTAATAAATGGGCCAACAGTGTGTTTCGAAATTGGAGGCGTTTCGAAACATGATACGACGATGACCGACGGCGGTGGAAAACAGTCGACGCCAAAATAGGTTTATATGAAGTGACGAGTGATGAGGCAAACCGCTGACGCGACAATATTATATTATTGTCGGTGCGCTCTTAGTGGGTAATCTAACTCTTAGACAGCTGACCAACTAAATATTAAAAAACATTAATACTATCGTTTCATTTTGATCTCCGTTATTGCACTCTTCTCTCAATATACGAGGAAGCGCGGGCATTTTGACGCCATCACAGGGTGGCAGGGTGGGATAGACGAAAAATGGCTATCTCAAATACCAAAATCACGCTTACGTGAAAAATGTTTAGAAACAAGTGGTGCCAGAAGTGGAAAGCAGAAAAGTATAATATATAATAATATGGATGGCGCGACAGCCCGAGCAGACCTGGGCCCAGCTTCTCAGCAAGCACTCGTGCTGTGCGTGCTATTGTTCTTCCACGAGTGGCTGGGACCTACAGTTTAATGCCGACTCCGAACGGCGAAGTTGAGAAGCTTTTTCTAGACAGGAATACTCTTTGAGCATTGTCAGTGGCTCGAAAGAGGTGGAGCCGCGCATTATGGATAGGTGGTAAATTCGGGTATCGAACCTGGCATCCTCTGCGTAGGAGTCGACGCACTTACCCACTACGTCACGGCGACCCACAGAAACGTATAAACGAAGACAAAAAAAGAAGAAAAAGCGATATAAAAAACATTTTAAATATATATTGGAAACAAAAAGTGTAGAAAGCAACAGGACCCACGACCGTAAGACCTGGCGAATTTCCAAGGGAACATCTGAGGTAAAGTCTGAGCAATGAATACATATTAAGAAAGACCAGGTCTCCTCAACTATCGGGCTCGAAGCCTGCCTGGCAACCAGAGACCAGCAAAATTCAACAACAAACAAGACAGCAGAAACCAGAGACCAGCAGCAGCAAGGCTTAACAACAACCAAAACAGTAGAGACCTGCAGCCAAGCAGTAGCAAAATCAAAAGAAGAAAGAAATCATATGTGTATATTTCTATAAAAAAAAATCAGCAAGGAATAAATGCGTAGTCACCATTTTTACCCGCAGAAAAAAAATTATAGTAGGACTCTTGAGTTCTGTGCCATCCTCCGACGCGTGCACTTGTCTCCGTCCGTGCATTACGCGAGTGCAACATCAAAAAAAAAATTAAGCCCCGCGGTCCCTCCACCCTCAAAAGCTCCGTGAGTGCCCGGAAAAAAAAGTGCTGATGAGAAGTGTTTCGGTGTCGAGTGCGTTCGGTCCGCTCCCTCTCGCCCCTTTCCTTCACAAGCCACTGTTGCGCATTCTCGGTCGCAACTCCCGTTTGATTCCATCAGGCGGGCTGATGCAATGACTGAGAGTGCGTAGCATCTGACATAGCGGATCTTAGAAGTGTGAATTTGTTGGTGGACCAACTGGAATCGATGTATGGGCATAAAACCTACATCGATTGTTGTTGGGAAGCTAATTTTGAATCTTCACTTCTCATTTCTGCTTCACCACTTTCAGTCGGAGTTGGTTTTTTCATATCTGCGTTTTGTCCTTTATGGGAAGTCTTAGGTTTGATGTGAGCAATGTGCGTGGGCTTAGAGGGAATCTCTTCGTTGTGTATGTCCACCTATCCCGTTACAAACCAGCTGTCTTGGCGCTGAGTGAAACACAGGTAGGTGAGAATACCGAATTATCGGATTTGAACCTGCCTGGATATAGCTTGGTGCCGCTCTTCTTTTTACACCGCGGTCTCGCCATTTACGTGCGTAGTGATGTAGCTTACCAACTTCAACCACATGGCCTCTGTTCCACTCCGGAATTTAATTTTCTGTGGTTAAAACTCCATGTCCGTAAGCATTTAATCCACTACTGCTTTATTTATAGAAGTCCAAGCTTGGATATGCTATCCGATTCCATCTCAAGAATTGTATCCCTATATCCTCGCACTGAAATTGCCATTGCGGGCGATTTCAACGTACACAATTCTAATTGGCTTCGGCATTCAGGCCAGACAACACCCGAAGGTACGTCGAAATCTTTGCTGAGGTAAACCATCTGACCCAGCTAGTAATTGATCCCACACGAATACCTGACATTGCAGATCATTCCGCCAACACCCTGGACCTGTTTCTCACCTCTCATCCTGATAAATATTCTGTTGACATACTGTCACCTCTAGGCTCGTCGGACCATTGTGTCGTATCAGCAAAATTCTCGTTATCACCACACATAGTTAGAGAACAAATTCCTAAAAGAACAGTCTGGCTGTACGAAAAAAGCCGATTAGAACAAACTTAACAACTTCTTTAGGAATTTTAACCGGTCACTTTGCTTCCTCGATAGTGACGTGGATGCCGCTGCCGATATGATCACAAATATTCTTCTGCTGGGCATGAGAACCTTCATTCCTCACAGAGCGAAGAATATCAAGCCCAAAGCAAACGCATGGTATGACTCGAGCTGTAAAGAGGCTATTAGGATGAGAGAGTTGAATTTCCGGAAATACAAAGCCAACCCTACTGAGGAAAACCGGAAGAAGTTTAAACGGGCCACACTCAAATATGCAAAAAATGCGCGGTTTGCTAATCGAAATATGCGAATATGGCCGACTCAAGTGGAATAAATATTAAATATGGCCGACTCAAATGGAGTAAATATTAAAAAATTTGGCCGACTCAAATGTAATAAATAAAGATGGTGGAAAAAGGGGAATAATAATAAAGTTTCCAGTGCTGGAATGCAGAGGGCGCATCTACGTACAGTTGCTAAAGGCGCATTTGCACTACTATGCGTGGGGTCGCCGTGGCGTAGTGGGTTAGTGCGTCGACTCCTACGCAGAGGGTGAAAGGTTCGATACCCGAATTTACCACCTTTGATATTTCACGGTTCCACCTCTTTCGAGTCAGTGACAATGCTCAAAGAGTATTTTCAGAAGCTTCTCAACTACGCCGTTCGAAGTCAGCATTATACTGTAGTTCCCTTCCAAGCGTGAGAGAACAATAGCACGCACAACACGAGTGGTTGTTGAGAAGCTAGGCCCTGGCCCTCTACGGGCTGTAGCGCCAGCCATATTATTATTATTATTATCATTATTATTAATACAGGAATAAACGATATATTCAATATCGTCCCCACATTTAACGGCGACTCCGCGGAACTGTACAAGTTCATCTCTTGTGGAAATATCCTCTAAGGATCAATCCAGGTCAACGACCACTAAATGTTCTTCAACATCATAAAATTAAAAAATTGCAGGGAACCACGTTTGAACTCATTCAGTTTGAGAATATAAGCACGTGGAGTGGTCTTGTAAGGGAGTTAGAGAACAACTTCAGGGAAACTAAGTCGCTCGCAAAACGATCTCCTAGCCTGTTCTCAAAATCCAAGGAAAAGTATCAAAGAATTCGGGAACAAACTCAACAAGCGACCGCACTCCACACCGCCACTTTTTCAACCCATAGAAACAATGATACAGTTTCTTCCCTTGGACATCTAAGAGAAGCTGACTGCTACGAAGGCAGCGTCAACAAACTGCGGTATTGAAACCGCTGGAGAAGATCATACATCCTAGGACACGCAGAAATAATGAAAAATGCGAGGATACTGAGGCATACAGACTAAACAGCGCCCACTATAGACTTCGAGTTTGGGTACAAAACACCAACGTAACATTTTACATAAAGACATTAGAGCAGAGAGTACGGCCACGGGGCGTATACGTAACATTCTACAAAGGGACGGTGAGAGACTCATGAGAGCACCCTAGTTAGGCCAGGGCCGGGATAACCCTCAGCCACTGTCAATGAACCAGGTCAGATTATCTATCGTTATATGCATGACGGTCAGGCGGTGATTAAGTCTCTGGATACACCATCAAATAAATCCAAGATGGTGAAACTTTTCCGTCTAACTCTTTGAGAGGTTAGATGCAACCTTGCTCTATGTTGGGTCCCTGGGCATAGTGGTTTTCCAAGTAACGAAATGGCTGACGATTTAGCAAAAGCAGGGGTGGGTCTGCCATTGACAAGTAATCAGGAAACCCCATATCCCTCACTTCAAGTAATGAACAGACTCTTACTTAGAGATGCCATCAACACCGCTAATCGGAGATGGAAAGAATTAGATGCTTCAAGGCTTATCTGGCATTCAATAAATCCAAACAAAACAAATGAGCTCCTAAGAGGAGTGGAATAAGAAATGTTGCTGGCATTATCATCGACCACTGCCTTCACTCCACAACGACTTCTGCAGAAGCTGGAGAGACGAAAATCAGGAAGAAACTACGCTTCACTTCTTCTGCACCTGTCCAGAACTTGCAAGAATAACAAATGATGTACTAGGCAGCCTAGAGGAAATGTCATACCTGAAGGTTCAGAACCCAGCTTAGTTTATCAGGAAACAAATTGGTTGTTAACCAGCACAAGAGTGGATTTTCAAAGATAGGGCACTAGGAAAATTCAGTTGAAATAAAAGAGGAACCGGAGCAAGGTATCGGGAAGTGAAATGGAATGGGGTCATTCAGGATCTAAGTGGGTCACAACATACCAGAGAAATACTCAAAAATAATAATAAAAATATGAAATGAAATGAGAGTTACAAAATTGTATGAAGTGTGAGGTCCTTAAAGTGAACAACCTTTAAGACGAGGTGGAAAAAAGAAGCTTTAATGTACTCAGCTGTGGTGATCGCTTTACTGTTTGCCAGACGAATCGTCGGGGATGGACAGCACTCTCAACGGTTCATCACTCCTGAAATCGATCGAAGCATCCTTGTTTCCAAAGACAAAGAGCAATCCAATCAATTAGCAGCAACTATGCCACAAAACCACACCACAAGTCTACAAGTACACAAAACAAGAAACCCAGAACGGCCTCCTCTTCGCTCCTGAAACTACCTCTAGTCTGGTTAACTTCCCTTGTGCTAAGCTTCTCTTCGAAGTCAGTGTGGCCGATGGAATTTTCTCAATTTGCCTAATCATTGCCCCTCTGGAGATGACCGGATGAGTATCGAGAAAAATACTGACGAAACAAAAAACACCGACCACATCACAATGAGATGAAAATTGGAAACAATTTAGTTGTAATCTTAAGCAAACTCAAGGCTGCCTTATTCCTCGCAAATTGCCTCTGGCCGATGGTCGTGCGCAATTTAATCTCATTCCCCCGCATTCGCCGTCCATCAACATAATTAATCATCATCGCAGGGCCTTGCTCTCGTAGCCGACGGACAATAAGCGGACTTCACCGAATCGCAATCATAAAAATGTTTCATGCAATTACCAAACGAACGCTGTCAGCCTGACCATGGAATGCCATTGTTGCCTAATAACAATAAGACTCCACCATGCCTCGCAGATTCGGGACAGAGGATGTGTGAGGTAACATGACTTTGGTTTGTCATTCGAAAGTGACAGGGCATCGGATTTATTGGCAAAGAACCTCCTTGACTTTGTGTCCCTTCGATTGGCTGTGATTGCCGAGAGAAGGAGAGAGCATGTGGAAATAATTTGCTGGTGGCGGTGCACAAGTAGTCAGGATATCGACTTCAGCAGCGACTAACTCAAGGAAGGGCAACCGTTTTGCACCGAGTCCCTATTCATTAGAACCAACCACTAACACCTCGCAATGTGAGAACAACCTCAGAATCGATTTAAGCCTTTCATCCGGCGACTGTGGCTAATAATTCATCTTAAACCATGCATCTAGCGTGTCCTGTGGTTCGTACCATGTGCTCCTTATTGGAAAGTAATTCCACTGCGATACGGAGGAGAGAAGACGACCCCCACGCGAGGTTCGAGGCCATTAATCTCGGTTGGAAAACCAACACCCAAGCACTCCACAAGGAAGCACCGAGACCGTGGTGCTTAAGATGACAAATAACCGGGAAATAGTTTGCAACGAAGCAACTGAGGGTTATGTGCACTCTGAATTGAGTCCCCAGCGAAGGGCTTCCGAAGGAAGTGTAATAAACTACTGAACATGAGCCAATTTGATTTATTGCCGTTCAGCTGCAAAAGAAACCCGGTTCAGTTGGCATGGTAGACCGATTCGGTCGCAAAAAAGTATGCAATGATTTAGAGATTTTTTTATGTTGCTGCGGTTGTCATCTGTCAGTGAAGACTGTCAATTGTGGGCAACTTTGAAGTTTGATGGGTGCACTTAAGTGCCGGTCAATTTCTTTTTCTCAAAAAATGATTGATTCACTTTGGTGTCCATTTAAATTCTTACCTGACTTAGTTGTGCTGTCACTTTTCAGAACAAAGAAGCCTTGGTCCTCTGGGGTAAGAGCAAACTCTTTTGTTTCCCTCTCCGAAAAGAGAGACAATCACTTAAGTTTTCTAATCGACAGGTGTCAGGTGTCTCACCTCGTTCCCAGACTACTTTCATGATACGATTGAGGGATGTAACTCTTCCTTAACCCATTGCCTTTCTGACGAAAAAGTCATCTACTTCTATGACCACCTGGAAAGGACTTACGATCAGTGCCCCAGCTGCGACACCAAGGCCGTTCTAGGAAATTTCAATGCAGAGGTCCGTACAACTGTTAGCATATGCGAATGACATTGACGTGATTGGCAGAACACAGAGAGTCAATGAGACTCTTGCTGGTATTGAGGCGGAAGCGACTATCGGTCTATCGGTGAATGAGGACAAAACGAAGTACATGTTGTCATCATGAAAGGACACACAAACATCGACGTTTTGGACAGAGCGTCATAATGGGAAGCTATAACTTCCAGGTAGTCCAGGACCAGTTCAACATCAGTAACGAGATCAAACGCAGAGTAACTCTTGCCCACCGCTCTTTCTATGGCCTCAAGAGACAATTGAGTAGTAAAGCCATCTCTCGAAGGACAAACTTACTTTATACAAGACCTTGATCATCCCTGCTGTACGGCGCGGAGGCATGGACAATCTCAAAAGCGGAAGAAAAGCTCTGCGGGCGATCTTTGGTCTTGTTTGCGTTGAACGTTTCTGGAGGAGAAGATTCAACCACGAACTGTACTGGCTGTACAGCGACATGAGTCTAGTCAGTCGCCTTCGAATCCAACGCCTAAGATGGCTAGGCCATGTAGAGCGTATGGACAACTCAGTTCCGGCCCGATGAGTCTTTGACTTTGTACCCCACGTTTAAGATGGCGCACCCAGGTGGAGAAAGACCTCAACGAACTTGGCGTGCGACACTGGAGACAGCTAGCCAGAGACCGTGCTAGTTGAAGAGGCTTGTTGGTTGAGACCCAGGTCCACCCCGGACTGTATCGCCAAATAAAGAAGAAAAGAAGGTGGTAGCAGCAGCAATGATGTCAACATAAGTGAAAATGAGAAGAGTGGCAATGTTTACATTAATCATGCTCTTACCAATTATACTCAAGCATTATTTATGAAAGCAAAAATTAAAAAAAAAGAGAAACAGAGTAATAAGTTATGGTACAATAACAACAAGTTTCTTATGAGTAGGGTCGAAGGCGGTTATTGCATCACTATGACATCATTCGCTGATTTAAACTGCGACAAACTAACTTAATTTGATTATTTTCATTGTTCCTATTTAATGTTAAATCAATTTAACCCTGTGTGTGATATTATTCCTGTTTTTTTATTTTTATGAATTAAAGATATTACATTTTGTTTGTTTTGGTTGTTTTTTGATGTTTTTTTTGTTCATAAATTTTTCATTTGAGATTTTTGATGATGTCCTTTTTCGTGATCCTGGATATGGTCACCCTACTCATAAGTATTAAATTTTCATCAAGTAGAGGATTCACCACCCCCAAAGACTGTAAAGCACTTAACCCCCACCAAGCTCCAAACTGTTCGTGTCTCCACCATTTTGCCGTGAGTGAGGGACTTCGTGGAAACCCATTTCCTTCCACCGGCAATGTATGTTTCATTTCCCTCACTCGTTTTCATTTCCTGCTCGAAAATGTCACACTCGAGATTTACGACACTTATTGGCGTTTATGTGTCCCATTAACTCGCAGGTCTGTCATTTACATGCGCGACGGCGTAAATAATGAATTTTATTCGAAGCAACACGTCATGCTGGAAATCGGTAATGACGGTACATTTAAAGAGAAAAAAACGGAATTTTTAAGCACATGGCGAACAGATGTGGAATGAGTGATGAATCCTCAAGGGATGTACATTTGCCACCGAACGATGCAGCTTGTGAATACATTTGTTCCTGAACACTGGACGAAGTCGAATATTTCTCGTATCACGAGCTGGAGAGTGAGAGTTCAATGGATGAGCATCGAGAGAACGCAACAGGAACTCCTACAATCCATGCAGTTTTCTTTTGTCTCCCTTTTGCACTTGACCGCGACTCACAATACCTGAATAGATAGTTCTTCGAAAAAACTTATTCAAAAGATGTTCAAGTGTTGTTCTTTGTTCTCAAACCAGCAGAACTTTCCTTGATACAAACCCACTCAATTACGAACATTTCGCAAGATATAGCACAAACTTTTGAAAAATTCAACAATTCGAAAGGCCAGCACTTGGTTCTCCTTCCTCAGTACTTTGGGAACTTTCGTTTCTTTTCCTATCAAACCGCAAAAAAGAACGAAGTAACTTATTGAGCAGTTAAACCAGAGAACAATGGCGGTTTGGAAAGGGATTTCTATGAAACAGTTGGCGGGACATTAAGGAAATGTTTGTTTGGAAATTTCAGAGTTTTCAAAATAAAATTTTTATTGTCTGTTGTCTGTTGAAATAAAGGATAAGGCTTCTTCATAGTTTTATCCTTGGTAGCGAGTTAACCGAAAAACCGTTCAAAACAAAGGGTGTCTCAAAGTATCACAGGAACAAATGTTAAAAAATCATAATATTGTTACGTTTTACAGAGTCTTCGTAAAATTAACCGCATTTTCCAAAAACAGGGTCCCAACTGGATCGTGACGAATGAAACACCAATGTTCACTTATACAATATTCACACGAATTTATTTACAAACTCCTCAAAGACCACTATTACTTTACACAAACTTTCCAAAACTCTTTGCTGCCTTTCAGGCTGAACCGATTTACATTTTGCACACTCTATGCAAAATTTCCAAGCTAAACTTTATTGAATTGTGCTGCCGTCCTGATATGTATACCTCCCAATCATCTTTTTGAACTTACTGGCCATAGCCAAATGGAATTTCCCCGCTGGAGCTTAAGTACATAATTTCTTGTACTCCACATGCTCTGGTGATGACATTTATGTAACTTCATTCAAGTAGCTTGTACAGCAACCATTCGTAGATGATATATCGGGAATACTCTTCGGAGTTATGATCAAATCTTGTGAATAGGTGGTGGTCTGTGGTGTTTGACTTCGGCTGTCAACGGAAATGTGGTGGACTGATTTGTGGACTGAGGCGATGGTTAGTGTTCATGATCATTTTACACTACACACGGAACAATGTCAAGTTGAAAGCGCAAAGAACAACCAAACATAGACGAAGAAGACTTGTACACCCTTAAGAACACAAAAGTGGACCTACAAGACATGAACAAGTGAATTTGAGGAGGCATCAACAATAGCGGGAAATCACTGTTGGGAACGTATTATAGCGGTGTTCAACTAAGTCAGAGAAGAAACACTTGGTATGGCACAGCCAGAACGAAAGACATGCATCTCTGATGAAACATGGAACCTTATATCTCGAAGGAGGGAACTAAAGCAGCAGATAATTAACAACACAGGAACTTGCAGTCAATACACCTTCGCTGCCACACAAGTTAAAAGAGTAAAAAGACAAAAAACAGTTCCTGAAAAAATTCGAACTTCGAACTCACAAACCAGCATGAGAGAGTTGCACCCGGTTTTCAGAAGTTTCACAAATCGTAAATGTAACAGGAACCAACCAGTCAGAGATCGCAACGGCTACTGGCGAAAATAGATTCTCAATCTCAAAGATGGAAGAGACATTTCGAGGAAATCAACGAAACCCGGTAAAACCAGCAGCCACACGGACAACAACGTAAGCATATCGTGTGAAGAAACCCAGTCTCATTGAGATAGAAGAACCTTATAGCCTGAAGATGAAGTGTAACAAAGCAGCTGGCGAGGACGGTATCCCAATCGAACTGCTACGCAGTGATAGCAGAACATCAGCTGAACTTATATACCCTGACATCAGAAGGGCGTGCGAAGATGAAAGTCTGCCCACATCTTGAGAAGAAAGATATAATTGTGAAGATGGATGGCTTAAAAAGAATGCATCAACTGGACAGAAATAGCTCTACTTAGCTTCATATAAAAACTCCACACAAACTTCTAACTGTTAAACAAACGGGACTTCAAAACAAAATCGAAGGGAATCTACTAGATTAACAGGCTGACTTCCGCCCACATAGAAGCTGTGCATATCTAACCAACATTCTACGCATAATAGTTTATCAGTCAATAGCATAGCGTACTCCTCGAAACCTGCTGTTCATCGATTTCCAAAAGGCCTTTGACACAATATGAAGAGCATTAAGTAAGAAACGAGTACCCCAGAAAATAGTCAACATCCTTAGAACAATGTACGAAGATGCGGATATCGCGGCACTGCATAACGGAAACATGAGCCAATCTCACCTCAACTGTTCAGAATTGTCCTGGATGAAATTATGAGAGCAATCTGCGTGCAGGGACATGTAATAGCTTGGACTCTCACAAGACAACTCGAGAACGGTCTCTGGCCGTATACGTAACATCTTACAAAAGATCGAGGAGAGAGTCTTAAGAGTATTCAAGTAAAGCTTAGGTTTGGTTAGGTTAAGATGACTGTCGCAGCTGTAACAGTTGAGAGCCACATAGATTCTGATTTGATCCGTTGTGATATCACTGCCGGTGCTTTGCAGCTGTTCCTCTTTTATTCAAAGGGGCTACACAAACACCTGATAGCTATTTAGTGGTAAGTAAGACTTAAGACTCGTCTTGTACGGCCACGGTGGCGTATACGTAACACATCGGGCGAGCGAGGAGTTGTCTTGCATAGCTACGGTGGCGAATGCGTAACTTTTCATACCGACTCGAGTAGGCAGTTTTTAGAGGTGTCCTACATGGCCACGGTGGCGTTAACGTAACATTTTTCATAGGTTCCAGGAGGCGGTCATAGGAGTTATGTTTCATGGTGACGTATATTCCATTACACAAAACTTGATAAAAATCGCTGCTGCGTTTCAGGCTGAACCGATTTACAGTTTGTAAATATCCCACACTGTACTGAAATAATTCTCCAACTGAACTGAGTTAATTACCAAACTATACTGTGTTCCTCCGGCCGCCGTCCTAATATTTAAATCTCCCAAAATTCTTCTGCTTTATACTGGCTCCAGTTGGGTACCCAATTTCCCCACTCTCGATTATGTACACATGTAATTCTTTGTACTCCATATGTCTATAGGTGGCGGCAAAAACCTGTACAACAATCATTCCGGGAATACTCTTCGGAGTTATGATTAGTTCCTGCCCGTGTGTACAGTTGGCGTATTGTGGTGTCTACTGAAAGATGGTGGACTGATTTGTATACTGAAGTGTTGGACTAAACCACCTCAGTCCCAGTGCTTAGTGTCAACACTTCATAATATTCACGTCACAATATTGATTCGAAAACTTGCTATTGAAACAGACCCTCTTATATAACTGCAATATAGAGCAGCTCCTTCTTCGAACGGATAGGGCTATGCATTGATAGTTTGCTCAAGTGGCATAAATTAGCCTGTAGCGAAGTTATAAAATATATATAGCGCTAAAATAGCCGGCACTTCCCTCAACGCTGAAAACACTTCATTGGGATAGCTGTCAACACCACCATCATCAACATCCGTCACCTCCGTAAGGTACCGTCTTTGCTCAAGGTTTCCTTTCCGACCAGAGACGTCAACGAGAGCAGTAGCAGCGTGCAGTAATAGAAGCGGAGCCTTTACCTCATTCATAAATTGATTTGAAGTGCTATTTGTGTAACTCGCATTAATACAGAGTTTTAAAATAACATCGTTTTACATTATTTAACAACCTCAACTACATGAATTCGGCGGTATGGCTTGATTTCGATTCGATCAGGTGAGGTTTGCAGCTGGGGCAGATCAACAGATGAGTTAGAGCCGATGGCAAGAGATAGAGTGTCTAAAATGATAGTACGTCCTTTGTCAAATTAGTCACTGGAGTGATCAATCAGTGGAAGTAGTCTGATTTTTTTGTATCACTATGGACCAATAGTGTGAATGCACTAGCAGGCGTGTGCTGGTGAATGCACTAGCAGGCGCCTACCTAACCTAGCCTACTATTATGCAACAGAAATGGCAACAGAACGAACAAGACAAGACAAGTGATGTCAAGCAGTACTATAGCAGATGCAACTGTTAATAGAAAATCGGACAACATGTTCGCAACTAATATAAGTATACAGGCTGTGCCGAAGTTGAAATCAGAATGAAGAAACTAAGCCATTTATTACCAAGCGACATTCATATGAGAACAAACACGCTGTTGCTATACAAGAACAAGCTGCTAATCTCATGCTACCGCATTTTCTCTTTGTTTCTTACGGTGTTTGTAAGCTTGTGCACGACAAAAGGCTCTGCTTACAACATGATTTGTTGTGGTGTCTGAATAAACTATTTTCCTCTCTTTCTTTTGCCTTTTCCGTTGAGATTACCGTTGAGATTATTGTGTAATCTATGCTTAATTTTATGTTGAGTTATTTTTACTCACTCACTCGATGTTCGGACTCAAGTCAATAAATAAATTTTATTAAAATTGATTTAAGTGTTTCATTTTCCTCAAGGTTCTATTCTCGGTCCGTTATTATTCTCAGTCCACACTATTGATGATGTATGGTTGAAAATGCGGATCCAATTTAAACCATTATCGCCAAGTGGTCGTGCACCCATAACATGGACAACTCTTCAACAATGTTGTAAAATAGTATACAGCTTTTGCTTTGTGGTGACCAGACAATTTTCCCACCTCAGCTCCTCGGAAACATAAAACCAATCATGATTAATACTGTGGCAAACAGTGGTGAACACAACCCAGTTGTAGCAAATTTATTGAATTCGAACTTCTAGCGCTGTGTACTGCAATGCAAAAATGACGATTGAAATTTGCAACTTTGGATTTCCTCGTGCATTAGAGTTCTCAGACCCACGTCCCATAAAGCGTCTGAGCCTGGCTTAAAACTACCTTCCACTGTTTTCGATATCGGGAAAGCTGCTTCAAGGCTTGTCAAGTTCAAGCTGTCTGAGGTCCTCAATGGATTCCTGTTGTTCGGCTTTCCTCTCCTTCTCGAATCAACGGGCTGAAATTCTATTCGTCTCATCATTGGTGTTCATATGACTGTTGTCATCGAAATATACATCTCTCTAAATTTAACTGTCATGTCTTCTTCTCCATGCACTTCCGGCGCAGAATTTTTCTGTTAAAGCCACCAAGAATCACGTCAACTGTTTTGCTTACGGTCCAGCTTTAGACTCAATTAAAAGAGTTTTTGGTCCTAATAGAGGTATTTTGAGGGCAGTTTTTCGGACAAACCGATGCCAAGGGCGATTCTACGCCAAATTTCCACTAGGATACAGTTTGTGGAGTTCAAGTATGCCCAGATCTAGACAAACTCCTTAACGGCCTCGAAAATCTAGTTGTCAATCGTGTTTTTTTGTCCCCAACCCACACCTTCATTTGGTTCCATAGAACACAAAGCCCTTTTAATAAAATGACGGTCATTGTCCAATGATCGGACACTCCATTCTTAAATCTCCAACAAGTCCGACATCCGGACCACATAATCCTTTGTCGTTGACATCTTGACAGATGCTTCATTAATCCAAGCCGGGTGACATCTGTAAATACGACCAAAGCCTGCATGGATTTTCCAGGCATAAATCAGAGCGCCTACGTGAATTCCTGAGACAACACCCTCTTCCGGAATTAAATCTACGAAAACAACCTGTTTGACGGAGGTTTCCGAATGGAGATTAATGGAATTATAATTTCGTCTTTAAAGGTATTGCATACGTGAGTGGAATCCAGTATTGCCACGAAAGGGAGGTAATGGTTGGCAGAGATTTGCGTTTGCTTAGAGCTTTAGGAAATATGTTTGCTTGGACTGGGAAAATGAGGAGAAAGCATGAAGTCATGAACCCTTTGTGACATTTGAAGTTAGTCATTTCGGTGGAGACCTTGGACTAGTATTACGCGAGATTCATCAAGCTCCAGTCCATTTTTCGTAAGACTGTCCGCTTTTTCCTTTGCTTCACCGTGTTTTCGAAGGATATATCATTACATAACCTGACTAGTTCCAACATCAATATATTCGATGATATGGCTTTTATTGCCGCTTGGCTATCGGAAAATTCTGGATTCTGTTGGTAATGTTTAGTTATTTAGTGCCAGTGCTGCTTCGTGTATCGCAGCCACTTTAGCTTGAAAGACACTACAGACGACTGTTAGTGGTATTCCTCAAAAATGATCGCAGAAACCGTCGTGGTTCAATCTTCAGTGTACAGCAAAAAAGCACCCTCTTCTGCCACCATTGCTCAGTTCGGGAAACGGGTATTCTCGGAAGCTACTTCTGATGGCAGGTAGTAGTATATATAAACTGTCTAGATCTACTAGCCATGCAAATGTGGGTGATAGATTAGAAATTGAACAACTCAAAAACGACTATACTCCCCCCATCTATGACATCAAAATAGCCTTACGGTGCTATCCCATCAACAACTGGAAGCAGCCAGCATGATATTTGTGTTGGAAGTGCCACCGAAATACCATCCTTACTGACAGTCAAGCGGTCATCAAAGCATCAAACCCATGCTGGTCGTGAAGCTTAACTTTCCTTCGATCCTCGTGTCATTTTTGATCTATTTTGGATAGGAAATGATGTTAATCCTTCTTCTTCTTTATTTGGCGCTACAGTCCGGGGTGGACCTGGGTCTCAACCAACAAGCCTCTCCAACTAGCACGGTCTCTGGCTAGCTGTCTCCAGTGTCGCACGCCAAGTTGGTTGAGGTCTTTCTCCATCTGGGTGCGCCATCTTAAACGCGGGTTACAGAGTCGAAGACTCATCGGGCCGGAACTGAGTTCATACGCTCTACATGGCCTAGCCATCTTAGGCGTTGGATCCGAAGACGCCTGACTAGACTCATGTCGCTGTACAGCCCGTACAGTTCGTGGTTGAATCGTCTCCTCCAGAAACCGTCAACGCAAACAGGACCAAAGATCGCACGCAGAGCTTTTCTCTCGAAAATACCAAGGACTTCCTCATCCGCTTTTGAGATTGTCCATGCCTCCGCGCCGTACAGCAGGACTGGGATGATCAAGGTATTGTATAAGGTCAGCTTGGTCCCTCGAGAGATGGCTCTACTACTCAATTGCCTCTTGAGCCCATAGAAACAGCGGTTGGCAAGAGTTAATCTGCGTTTGATCTCGGTACTGATGTTGTTTGTACTGTTTACTGCGGAGCCGAGGTAGACGAAGTCCTTGACTACCTCGAAGTTATAGCTGCCCTTTGTGACGCTCTTTCCAAGACGTCGATATTTTGTGTCCTTTCTTGATGACAGCATATACTTCGTTTTGCCCTCATTCACCGCTAGACCCATTTTAGCCGGCTCCGCCTGAATGCCAGCAAACGCCTCATTGACGGCTCGCTGTGTTCTGCCAATCACGTCAATGTCATCCGCGTATGCTAGCAGTTGTACGGACTTCTGCAAGATCGTGCCTCTAGTGTTGGCGTGTGAGTCTTGCACGATCTTCTCCAGGATGATGTTAAAGAAATCACATGACAGCGCGTCACCTTGTCTAAATCCTTTTTGACATTGAAGGTCTCGGTGAGTTCGTTACCGACCTTGATGGAGCAGCGAGAATTCTCCATCGTCATCCTGCACAACCTGACGAGTTTGGCAGGAATGTCAAAACTAGACATGGCGTTGTATATCTCGTCCCTATGCACGCTGTCATATGCGGCCTTGAAATCGACAAAAAGGTGGTGGGTGTCGATTTGCATTTCTTGGGTTTTTTCCAGGATCTGCCGTAGTGTGAAAATCTGGTCGATGGTGGACTTCCCTGGCCTGAAGCCACACTGATAAGGACCTATTAGGTTATTTATAAACGGCTTCAGGCGAGTACACAAAACGGCAGAGAAGATCTTGTAGGCGATGTTCAGGAGACTTATCCCTCTATAGTTGGCGCAGTCAAAGGGGTCTCCTTTCTTATGGATCGGGCAAACGATACTGAGATTCCACTCATCGGGCATGCTCTATTCCGACCATGTCTTACAGATGAGCTGGTGCATACGCCCAACCAGATCATCTCCAGCTGCCTTAAAGAACAGTCCGTCCGCACCGGCAGCTTTGTTAAACTTCAGTCTTGATATTGCTATCTTGACCTCGTCTAAGTCGGGGGGACGAAATTCTCGTCGATCATCGTCCATATTGAGTGGAACATTCTGCCTGACAGCGGTATTGGTGTCATCATCGCCGTTTAGCAGTCTGCAGAAGTGGTTCTTCCAAATTCTCAGTATCGATTGCGACTCTACTAAAAGTTGTCCATTCTCGTCTCGGCGCTTCTCCGAACCTTATATCCACTGGATAACTGTTTCACCCTCTGGTAAAACTTTCGGACATCGTTCCTACCGTAGCACCTCTCCATCTCCTCGATCGCGCGCTTCTCGTGCTCTTTCTTCTTTCTCCTGAGAAGCCGTGTCTCATCCCTTCGTCTCTGTTCGTAGAGCTCACGAACAGCTCTCGTCGTTCGTTGCAGCGTTGCATTGTAGGCTTCCAGCTTCGCTGCATGTGCCAGCCTACACTCGTTGTCAAACCATGGGTTTTTTCTAGGTGGTGCCGTAAAACCCAGCACATCTGTGGCAGCATCTTTGATGGCTTCTTGACAACGCCTCCAATCTTCTTCGATTGTTTGCGCAGGTGGCGACGAACTTAGAGAGAGATTCCGGGAGACTCGATCGGCAAAGATCCTAGCAGTACGTTGCGATTGATTGTAGCTTTCCGACATCAAACCGTGGTGTCCTTTCTCGACTCCGTTGATCTCTTGATATCCGAGTTCTTACCTTGGCTACAACAATGAAATGGTCCGAGTCGATATTGGCTCCTCGGAACGTTCGGACATCAAGAATCCTGGAGGAGTGTCTGACGTCAATTGCAACATGATCAATCTGGTTGACGGTTGATTGATCAGGGGACCGCCAGGTCCCTTTATGGATGTTGAGGTGTGGGAACCGCGTGCTAACCAGAGAGAGATTACGTCCCGTGACAAAGTCCACCAGCCTGAGTCCGTTATCGGATGTAGTGTCGTGCAGGCTGTGTTTCCCGATGACTTTGGCAAAGATGTCTTCCTTACCCAGCTTTGCATTGAAATCTCCTAGAACGATCTTGGTGTCGAAGCTGGGGCACTGATCGTAAGTCCTTTCTAGGAGATCATAGAAGTCATCCTTGCTGTTGTCATCTTTGTCCTCTGTCGGGGCGTGGGCGCAAATCAGGCGAATGTTCCTGAATTTAGCCTTGATGCTGATTGTTATGAGGCGTTCGCTTTTACAGACAAAGCTTAAGACTTTTTGCCTAAGTCTGCCTCGAACAATAAATCCACATCCAAATAAGCGCCTCTCCCTGTTGCAATCACCGCAGTAGGTGTCGCAGTTTCTCATCCTCTTCTTGCCCGGCCCATTCCACCGTACTTCCTGGATTGCGGTGATGTCTGCTTTGTAGCAGTCCAGGGCCTCCGCGAGTTCTTCGGCTGCACGTGGTCTGTTAAGGGACCTAACATTATACGTGCAGAACCGAAAATCGTTGTCCTTGTAACGTTTGCTGGAGTCATCAACATTAATTCCGTCCGTATCCGAGGCAGTTGGTTGTCTCTAAACCATAATATTTTTACATGGTGAGGGAGTTAACCCCACGCACAACCCCCAACTGGGAGGCCAGGCCCTATACTTTAACCCTCGGGCGGAGGGTCCGGGTTTATCCGAAGTCGGTAACCTCGCTGAGGCTGTGAGCCGCCGTCTCAATTCCAAGGCCCCTTGGAATGATGTTAATCCATAAGTGAAATTTTTCAGGGATGATGTTTCTCGATATTTTCTAGTCTTGAATTGAATATAATTTTACCCTCATGCCCGCTTCGATGAGCATATTTCCAAGTTAATGTTCTTCCTAAAAAATGCGGTTTAGTTAAGAGTATGATTCTTTATTTTCGTCAGGCTTGAGATATTTTAAAACTTAACCCTCCAATGCCTTATTTTTCTACTCGATTCAAAATGTTTCTATAAAATTATATGCGCCCAACGAAAAAGAATCTGCAAAAACAACTTTCAAAAAATTTAATCTTGGACTTTTTACGAGTAAAAATAAGTCAAAATCCGAAGACTGCCTTGGGTTGACAAAGGTCTTACAGCTGCGTGAAATTTGAAAATAGCAAAATATTCCTGATAATATTGTATAATTCTTCTATAATTTTTTCACTTTGATTTAAAAAAAAATGTATATTTTTTTTGGTCGAAAACTTCGTCGGCTCGAAAATATTTATTTTCGTCCGAAAGATAGTTTTTTTTTGACTTCAAACAAACTTAGTTCGGAAACAAAATTAACTACAGACATCAAATAAATTATAAAGGCAAGTACAATGTTTGAACAACAAAAATGAACCACTACCTCTTAAGACCTGCACTAGAGGGTTAAGAGAGCAGGAAGAAAACTTTATTCTTATACTTTCTAACAAGCAACATTTTTTAATTGTATGCCTAGGGCAAAAATCGAAGTTTGAAGGATTTCAGGAAGTGTGCCTGAAATTCCCTGTGAGGAATTCCGCCTACGGGTATCACAATTGCTCTACCAGGACCTAAGTGACACGCGTCTATCCGTCTAAAGCTGAAGAACCTTTCGACCTGTTTGGTTGTGATTGTTTGTGGATTTTCAAGAGAAGAAGTGGAAGCTTTCATCAAAATACAGTACATTAGGCGAAATGTGTGTGTCCTCCCGCGAGCCAACTGGGGAAAAGGAAAATATCATGTCAGCAAGAGTTTAATCAGAATAATCAATCGCTGGCTACACCTGTAAAATATACTCTTCACTTATGCAGTCCCCCCAAGTCGTCTGAGATCATCCCTGAAGTCCATGTTAATTTCTGAGCAATTAATTAAATCTTGAGACACAGTTTGGAGTTCCTTCACAATTTCCTCCACCTCTCCCAGCAAGGTAAAGTCTCTGAAGTCAGAACATGTGGCATCCACACCGCGTCCCAACACACAAATTCCCATCAGAAGAACATGACACACAACAAACACCTCTCCCTCTCTCCAAATAACCAAATCCGAATCCCTATATCTGGAGCAGAGCTTCATTAATCGAAATCGCTTGGATCGCATAACATGGACCACCACTGTGCGTGTGACATTTCAAATTAATCCCAGAAGCCAGCATGAATTTCCTGGTTTGGTTGCGGCATGCGGGCTTGTCACTCACGCTCGAAATCATCCCCGCATCGTGAATGCGACACATTACGGCTTCCAAAGCAGCATTAATGAAATTATAAAGTTTACTCGGTGGCTGTTGTTCGCCTCCGCAGGTGTTCCTGTCAATTCCCTAGGTCGGAGGAGAGGTAATCTCTTCAAACAGCGACTCACAATGGATTACACATTGGGTCCGTACAGCGTTTAGATGAACACGTTGTGTAACGGAATCTAAGGATGTGAAGCCAGGGCAATGCTTTTGCTCTTGCTCATTTCTAAGTTTCGATTATTGCTCTCCTCAATCGAATATCCTTTCTTTTGTGACGTGAATGAGGTTCACGGTATGTGTTCGTCGGCAATTACATGGTCTAGCGAAAACCTTCAAAAAATGCGAAGGAATATCGGCGTTATGGTGATGAACAGAGAAACTGCAAACATTCGATGTTTTAAAAAATCACCCATGATCAACAAATCATGTAAAAAAAAGTGCGTATACGCCACCGGTTCCCCTAATCGTGCATATTGTTGTGAAAATTTAATATTTTACTACGGGGTGGACTTAAATTTCCAGATCGATATTGAATGATTAATGAGAAATTATAATGAAATAGAAAGCGTCTCGAACACTTGGTGAAACATTTTTTAGGAGGAAAGACCTTGGCTATAGTGCCAGAGATCAGATGTAGGACGTGGTTTGCAACATTTTCTGCAAGGTGAGCAGATAAGTTCGAAAGAAATAGAAATTTATATAAGACAATAACCAAATAATAACAACAACAACAATACCATTTTATGGCTTTAGTCCAATTCGTGATGAATCGGTCCATTATGTACGGCGGTAATCTGGATATAGCATCTCCATCAGATTCTTGCCCTCAAGGTTGTTGGCCTCTCTTAACGTCGACTCACGACTTAAAGTAGAGAATATAATCGGCTGGTGTCAATTCGACGGTCAATTGATGAACGAACGCTGTGAAGTGGAAGTTAGGAGAGGTTAAGTTGTAGTACAGAATCCACACTAAGAATAGCAGAGTACATTTGTGTTACTACGCGGGAGTGTTTGATCATATTTCACAAACCATGATATAGCTTTGAAGATGGCTGATTTTCAAGCTATATCATGAAAATTCTCATAAGCAGACAGGAACGGTTGCAGAACTTTTGTCTGGCTAAGAGAGTTGTCCATTCATGGGAATGTATGAACCTTTAATCCAAGATCCACGGTCGTTAGAAAATGTCCACTCACGGGGATTGCCCGCCTAAGTGATATGTCCTTAATAGAAGCTTTCCTTGCAGTTATTTGAGGTTGTTGTCCTCCTCCTCGTCTTTGCAGCGTCGTCTTCAGAGGCTTTGCAACTTAATCTTTGCAAAAGTCATTCTAAGGAAACCCTTATCTGGAGGCGTGAGTACAGTGGCCGGTTACACTACAGATAAGAGGTCTGAGATTCCACTCATTCTGATCAGGCTGAGTGAGAGTTTTGGATCAATTGTAGGCCATAGTTGTTTAGTGATGAGGCATCCTGTTCCAGACTATTTAGTAGACTATTCAAGCTTCAGTAAATGTTTTATAGTAGCGATAGGCTTGGATTGCAGATCGCCATCCGAAAAGAGTTTTTTTTTTTTGGGGAATTCGCCCTGTTATTTAGAAGCTGATGTACAAAATCCAAAATTGAATGTCTAATCCCGAGCCTGTGGACTGCTATTGCTTTGCGTGCGACTTTGTAAAAGGCTTTCTCGATATCCACAAAGGCAATTAGGGTGAATTATCCCGACATATTTTTCTATTAAGCCTGCCAACAAGTGGAAGGCTGTTGCCACGGACTTATCATTGCAGTAGGCATGTTTTGAGAGCGACATGTTGTTTGAGGGGGTGTGTCTGATGTGTATGTCACTCAGTTTCTCCAGAACAAAGAGGTATTAGTGCCTTTAGTTTGACGAGCGATCGTGTGTCTTCCTTTAGTATAGATACCTCGGTGGTTATAAGCAACCTTGAGAGATAGTGACCAGCCAGGGAGTTATGAAGACCTTTGCAGTTCTGCAGCTCTTGTAGGAATGAATAGCCCATATTACAGTACGATTTATCACTCTGAGTTACTTTTTGATTTGATTGATTGCATTATCAATGAAAAAGATTTCATCGTAGCTTCCTCGAAAGTGCATTTCCATGAGAAGTCCCAGAATCTTGATGCCGGAGGTAGTCCAGATTCCCCCTGCACTTGACCAAATATTTCCCCTCAAACATGGAGGTTAAGTAATGACCGAAAGAGTAATATCGCGAATACAAGCTGCTAAGATGAGATTTCATCGTACTGTTGTGGGAATTACTAGCCGGGATAGGGTGAGAAACACGATAGTTCGCGACGAACTCAACGTTGAGCAGCTGCTTCTTCGAACGGGAAGAGCTATGCTTTGTTGGTTTGGTCACGTAGAACGTATGTCCCCACCATCGCGACTTCCGAGGTGGGTCTTGAATACGATTCCATCAGGCAGGCAACCACTTGGCAGACCCAGTATGAGATGGTTGGACCAAGTCCATTTGAGTCGATGGCGGAGAATAGAGTTGCCTGGAGTGTGGCTTACCCCCGCGACTCCTTTAAGAGTCAGGAGATTATAATGATGATGACATTGAGGTTAGTATGTTAAGTGTTAAATATTTTTCAGATGTTCATACTTTCATGAAAGAAGTAATATATATTTTAAGAGTCACATATTTGGCCTGTTACCCATTTCTCAAACTAGACGTTTTATGCCCACCACCGCCTCTAGTGGGGGTATACGTTTGCAAGTGTTAAGAGGCAACGGTCAATTTTTTTCTCATCTTTACAAGTCTAATTAGTAGTTTAAAAATTTGTCAGGGCTGTAGTGCGTTTTATTACCAAGCTAAATTTGTTTAAAGTCGAAAATAACACCTTTTGGACGAAAATAAATATTTTTGTTTCTTTTTGTATTAAATCAAAGTGGAAAAATAATAGAAACATGATGCAATACTGTCAGTAATACAGTGCTCTTTTCCAATTTCACACGGGCATAAGTCTTCTGTCCTTGAACAACTTAAGGCGCTCTCATTGCGGATAGGTCCAAGATTTATTTTTTTACAGATTCTTTGTTATTGGGTTCAAACGATATTATGAACAAAAATTTAGACCGAATCAAAAAATAAGGCATTAGAGGGTTAAGTAAACCTTTGCGGGTGGTGTTTTAATAGTTTTAATATTTGTTAGACTGTAAAAGGGGACACCAAGTTTTTCTGAAATCCGAAACCGTTCTCGATTCATGCTATAAAACTCTTCGACCACTTTTAGCCACTTTGGCCGCAGGAGTCTTGAATTGGTCTTCGTAGCAAGTCACATATTGTACACATTTTGCATTCGAGCTCGAGGGGGACTGTATCTATGCCGAATTGTATCGAGTATGTCCTAAAATATTTATGAATACAATACACAATTTAATAAAATAATTAGATAAATTGAAAGACTTAATTCGACATCATAGAGGGGCAGCACCATCCTTAGGCGGGTTTATAGTAAGTCGCTAAAAGCAACTATACTTCCGTATTTTTCAAACAAATTACAAAACACTCCACTCGATGAGCGCGTAGAGGGTGGGTTAGAAAGATATTTTCCGCATTGAAATTAATTGTATGTTTTTTTGTTTTTAATTAAAAGATTTAACGTTATTTGTTATCAACCATAATTTTGATCTACATACAACATTTTTAAAAAATGAATCGAGCTCCCCCCATTCTTTCTATCTTTTAAATTTGATTAAAATTGTTCCACTTGTCTCGATTTTACAGAATTAATTCCGCTGGTCACTTATAATAGAACCACTGTGCGCAAGGGCGTAGTAAAATGATGAATCGACTCCTACGCAGAGGGTATCAGGTTCACTCCCCGAAGTTACCAATTTTCATTACTCACAGCTCCACCTCCTTCAAGTCACAGACAATGCTCAAAGAGTACTCACGTCTAGAATAAGCTTCTCAAACCTCGTCTTTCGGAGTCGGTATGAAACTGTAAGTCTCATCGTGATAGAACAATGACTCGTTGTTGTAGTAGCAAGGTCTGCCTCAGACTAGAGAGCCACTAGAGAGCCACCTATAGCCCAAAAGTCATACATTTCCGGGAGGTGACGGGAAACTATACATGTTAGTGTCTGATTCGCTCGCATCCAGTCGCGTATATAAGTGATGATTAAAATGTAGAGTGGCTTCAAGGTACACAATTTAAGAGTG
The DNA here is from genome assembly GCA_964034865.1 of Eristalis intricaria. Lineage (NCBI taxonomy): Eukaryota > Metazoa > Arthropoda > Insecta > Diptera > Syrphidae > Eristalis > Eristalis intricaria. The sequence goes on along the minus strand of OZ035875.1, from coordinate 86,630,155 downwards.
ACACCCTCACTGTGTTTTCTGCTCCAAGGGCAATAATAAAACAAGGTCCGACACTCGGAGTTAACAAACAAATCCAAATCGTAACTCATAACAGCTCTCTGCGGAGAGAGATAAATTCTGATGGATGTGCACTAGATAAACAAAATAACAAATCTGCGTGATTGATTTCTCAACAATGAAACATCTTAATACCAAGCTCGTCCTTTAATCAAAATCCATCAATAAAAGAATATTGCTGATTGCGAATTTTCGTATTCCCTTAAGCTGCTTTTTATTACGGTCCAAGCAGCTGACTGGCACGGAACGACGCGATTCACAATTGAATGTACACTCACACTGTCACCGAAAATTCCTTGGTATCACAAAATTCCTACGCCAAGAATTTAAGAGCCACCATCTCTTGCGAGGAAGTCTGCGAATTACTACTCCACGCCTTTCAATGAATAAGAAACGATTAACTAATTGAAACAAATTCACTCCACAACAGCCTCCTCCAACGCAAGTCAAAATCCATCTGTCTGTGTATATCTCCATTAATTGTTTCAAATAGAACCCCTTCTTTTTTATGGCCAGGATAGAGTGTGGAGTTTATCTTGATTAATTTGAGATCATTTGCAAAGCAACGGGATATTGCATTGCAAGCTTCAGGACGGAAAATAAATGAGTCGAACTAAACTAATCAAGGATCTATTTTAACTTCGCATCGCAGGACATGGATTTGTAACAAGAATTTGTCACTTTCGCTGAACATTTTTTCTTCTTGATTTTGAGGAAAGGTCGTGAGAACGATGTATGCGCGTACTTTTATTTGATGGCAAAAATATTACGTATTCGCCACAGTGACCAGCGTGTTTTGTTTTTTTTTCCATTTTTTGGAATCTGTCGCAGATGATGTTCACGACTAGGATCACTCTTTCAATTTAATAGGACCTCACCGAACTTGGCACATGACAGCACTAAGACCTAACAAACTATCCTTCTGAATTATACGGACTGCGGGAATATTAATTGTCGATTTCCACTCCAAGAACTCAAAAATGTGGCGATGGGAGGGGGGACCCATTCATTTCCTAAGCACATGGAAGCATTGGATTGGAAGACTTGAACTACCTCGAAGTTTTGCTGCCCATTATTTTGTAGCTTAAACAAAGTAGGAGTGAATATAAATTCATTTCCTTTACCATAAAAATAGAATATCCAAGACCCTAGGCCCAAAAGTCTTCAAACGACGGGGCACTACTTTCGAACGTTCCCTCTCTTGAAAATAGGGGAAGTGATTTTTTTGAACATGAACTATTTTTTATTGTGGTATTTATGAACAACATAAAATAGTTAAGTTTACTGACGCATCCTATATAAGGAATAATAAATCAAAACAAAACATTATAATTTGCAATCGTGATATTGTGACGTGAATAATAGAGTTGTGCAAAACAGTTCCGACTGCGGAAAGGAACGTCAACCAATTATTTTCGTAGATGGAACTAGTTCCCGGAGACATGTCCGCGGAACTATGTATTTACTTATGCAAACGTGTCTGCAGAACTGTGCAAGTCCATTCATATGGCTGTGTTAAACATGTGCGGGGAACTATATGTACAAAGTTCCATTGATATTTTGCCGAAAAAAAGGTATAAATTGATGCCTACGTTGGTATGTATGTAGATGTATAGACGTATGCTACATGATAGTTCAATTGTTGACATGGACATGTGTAGGTTGAGCTTACGGAACGATAGAAAATGCCAAAGGACAGTTCCGAGGTTCTGAGAGCTATACATAGTCTGTATAGAATAGTATAACGTGTATAGGGTGGAATAATCAGGACACCACCCATCTTTCAGGCCGCCTGTACACAGACCGTCGATACACAAGAATTGGTCATAATTCCGAAGAATATTCCCGATATTCCATATACGAACGGTTGTTGTAAAAGCTGCTAGAGCAAAAAGGTCACCACCACCACACATGGAAAACATTCCCGATGTTCAGTGGTGGCTGTACTTGTATGTTACATAAAAGTCACTACCTCACACATTGTTAGAGTGTAAGCATCTTAAAGTGTTTCTAAGAATGCTTGTGTCTGAGTCGACTATCATCAGGCTTAGAGTTCCTTCGTATAAGTCGATGAAGTACTGTAGTCGAGGGAACCTACAGACCAGACGCCAGAAGGGTGCGCTGCAGATTTGTTTACTTAATTTTATTTATCTAGCACACATATGAGCGGCGAAATTTCATAGCCGTCTCTCGGCTGCGTTGAATCGCGTCAGCCTAAAAGGCAGCAACGAATTTTGTAGTAAATTAATAGTGATATTTTTAAAGTGTGAACTTTAGTGTTTCATTCGTCACAATCCAGTGATCGGACCCTGTCTGTGGTAATTTGAATAATTTCACGGTGACTCATTTCTGCAAACGACTTTTGTGACTAGGTGTGCATGCATTTTGGGGATAGAGTCATTGTGTTCCAATGCTGGATTTAGTTTTATTCGCATTTATCGTTTCAGCACGTTTCAACAGTTCTAATGTCACTACTCTGGATTTCAATGCGGCTGTACCCAGCCTCTGTGTGTGTACTCCTACTCTCACATCCACGCAATGATGTCCAGGTGCCGCTTTCGACCAAAGTTGGGCTATGTCACTCCTGTGGGACGTCGTTGGCGGCTACAAACAAGAGAAGTGGGGGATTGAGACTGTACTAGGACGCACCTCTTATTACGGATTGTAGCGAAGGAGAACCGTTTGGCCAACGGTAACATCCGGAGGGAATTGCTGTAACCCCTCATCAGTACTACTCCGAAATATTAGGAGCTCATGTCTAAAAGCCTTCATCCAAGGCCAATGTTGACGACCTCAACAAACGATTTAATGACAACGATTTTCAACCCTGCACATAGTTCCGCTCGCAGACTAACCATAACAGACCACTTTCCAATCGGCGTGGCGGAGGAGCGAGGAGCCTTGTCCGACCGACAGTTTGGTTTTAGGAAATCGCTCTCTACCATCGACGCCATCAAAGAGGTGGTAGACAGAGCAAGCGAAGCGATAACGGGTTCAAGAGGGAGGGGCGGTACAAAAAAAAAATACTGTGCCGTAGTTACACTGGACATCAAAAACGAGTTTAACTCAGCGAACTGGTCCTGCATCATGCGAGCCTTGAATAAAATGAGCACACCGCAGTACTTGAGGAAGATAATCGTCAGCTTTTTCTCCAACAGGAAACTTAGATACCAGACTGACGACGGAATTAAATACCACAAAGTCACGGCAGGAGTTCCACAGGGTTCAGTCTTTGGACCCCTCTTGTGGAACTTAATGTATGACGGAGTACTGAGACTAACGCTATCGCCACATCGAGTCAAGGTAATCGGTTTTGCTGACGACATCGCGGAGGTGATAGTGGCCAAGCACATCCACGAGGGGAAAGCAGACACAAACGAAGCGATCACCAGGATCAAGGATTGGATGGAATCCGCCGACCTATAACAAGCTCACCATAGGACTGAGGCTGTCTTAGTAACCAGCTGAAAGACTGTGGAATACGTGAACTTCCGAGTTGGTTCCCAGATAATTCGATCGAAGGAGTCCCTAAAATACCTAGGCATAATGCTCGACAAACGGCTGAACTTTAAAACTCACGTCGAGTACTGCAGCAAAAAAGCAGCAAGGATGCAGGCAGCGCTCTCGGGAATATTACCCAACATTGGAGGACCTAGTTATGCGAGAAGGATCCTGCTTTCCACAGTGGTAAGCTCAATCCTTCTTTACGTACACTAGTATGGTCGGGGGCCCTGGCGACAACGGAAGCAGCAAGGAAGCTCTCGGCAACATACAGGCTCTGCGCGATAACAGCAATTTCGTACGAAGCAGCAGCCTACGTCGGGTATGGTCCCAATCGACATTCTGCCACCGAAATGAAAGGGTTTACCTACGGAGATCACCAAATCACGCGGAGACTAGCGCAAGATGTCTGAAGAATGAAGAAAGGGTCACAATAAGACCCAACCAAAGGCAGATGGCCCCATAAATTGATACCAATAATAGAAGCCTGGACAACGAGAGCTCACGGGAACTGCAACTACCACCTCATGCAGTTATTGTCGGGCCAAGGAGGTTACCGGAAATACCTCCAGGGATTGGGTAACGACAGCTCACCCATTTGTGCAGAATGCGCGGGAGAAAATGAAGACGCAATATTCCATAGCAGACGCTTTGCCTTGGCGAGGGGAAGTCTACCAACTCCCGAGCACCTAGTTAGCCATATGACGGAGTCAGCTGACAAATGGCTGATGACCTGCTCCTTTATAACGAGCGTGCAAATCGAGCTAAGAAGCCTCGAAAGAGAAAGAAAAGCCCAATTATATGCTAACCAACCCCGCGAAGTAATACCTAACGGCAGTTCCGTTGGGAGAGTGGTAGAAGTGGCGCTTTGGAGTGTATTTGATGTTCAAGGCAAATTGTCTTAAGCTTTGTTTGTAAGAAAAAACTAACGCCTCATAAGAATCCTGCCTGATTTGCGCAAGTATGACTTCTAAGAACTCCCAGAAAGAACATGCGACCAAGGCTCTAGAAGATACAACCCAAGCAGTGGAGGGAGGACAACTTTGCTAAAGTCCTTGGGAACACACAGCCTGCACGGCACCATATCCGATAATGTATTCAGGGTGATAGACTTTGTCACGGATCGTAGGATCGTAACCCTCCTCTGGGGGCTCTTTAGTTCAATCTCCCACACAAGCGTCATTCTTGATTCACGTCCCCACCTCTCCCGAGTTACTGACAGTAATCAAAGAGTTTTTCAGTCTAGAAAAGGGTTGCTAACTTCCCCGTTGAGAGTCGGCATAAAACTATAGATAGCAGAAAGATCAAGGCCCGCCTCGAACTGTCGCGCCACCAACTGCAACTCTCCCCGACTTTTATTATGAGGGTTAATTTTGAAAGTTCTGGTCACTCGAACAAGCTCATCAACCAAATCGAATGGTGAATCTATCGACGCTCATGAAGAAAATTGATAACCGTCCATTCTCCGAATGTATCCTTTGCAGTTCCTTTAGTACAAATATAAGAAAGAAAAACTTCAAATATCAAGGAACATATCAAACGTGCCAAGGAACGGCTGGGACATAAACAGCCTCTCAGAACAGGATCTCAGAATACATATACGTGCAAATGCACCAACAAAGCTTCGTTGAGCGTAACATATCCTCAACTAGTGGGTGTTGTTCAATAATACCAAATCATCTTCGAAAGAGCAATTCACCTCCGCACTTCCACCATGTCGCCCACTGACTTAAATTTCAGTGGGCCCGAAAAAAAAAAGCATTAATGTGTGTAAACAAACTAAAGAAGAACCATTTTCCATAAATTGCTCAACCTGCTGTCCTCCTCCAATGATGTAAGCAAAATATTGGAACATTTTTGTTTGCAAAATTGTGTAGGTTCCATGCCATGTTTACACATCTTGTATGGATCCGTATGAAATTGGCTTTTTTTTAAACGTTCCGAAGACCGTCTCGTTCTCGAAAATATAACTCGGACAAATCTTATTCGTTTAACACGTGATTTAAACTAAAAGTGGTTAGCCATGGCGTTTGTTCGGTGAACACGCTCAAAGATTGTTTAATCCATAAAAAAATAATTGTAATCAATTTACCCACTTCAGCAGTTTTGCAACATGGTGTCATCATCACCTCAAGTCGAATGCAACTTTGTATGCCTTACTGTGCACAAAAAGCTCTCCAGTGATTCTCCACTCTCATGAAAGTTTTTAGTACATTTCCCCTACATCCTGCGAGATGATACGATATTTACGACATTCCTTCCCCTCACTTTGGTTGAATCCAATTGAACGCAGCATCCACCCGCAATCGGTCTCTCCGAAAGTTGGTTGAAAAACAAATCCGATTGATTTCTTTAAACACGTCAGCTCTTATGAAAAATATTATTTCACGTCATGGGACATGAACTTCCCTAATAGGATCTATTCTATTTATTACAATTCGTTGAGAAGAATGTGGTTCCATCCTTTCTGTTGAATGGGATCTTTGTCGTTAGGGACGGCAGAGTTCTGAATTGGACTTGATTCTGCAATTCGTTATATATTGGAAAAACAGCAGTGCCTCTGTATTACACGTGTCTGACAACGACTTCTCCACATCCGGAAGTGGAACATTCGAAGCCGTGGTCGTGACTAAGACGCATATGACAGGACTGCTACACACAAGTTTCTTCGAATACGCCACGACTCAATGTCACCATCCGTCGGTGGTATGTTTTCCGCGAGAAGTCAACTTCTGAAAAATGTTTTAGTTGAGAGACACATCACATAATAAGCTGAAGTATTGGTGAACATAATTTATCAGATGGCATTTATTTACTTGAAAGAATGCCTAGTCCCAATGTTGCGCATAGAAGTGCAAATGCTATATTTATTAATATTTTTTTAATATTTGCTCCACTTTGGTCGGCCATATTTGCATATTTCGACTAGTAGCAAACCGCGCATTTTTTACATATTTATTTTTCTCGTTGGCTATTGAGATTCGCACAAGCGCGACTTCGTACATTTAACGTAAAAACTTGATGAACTTAAATACTCCCGAGATAGTAAGTAGCATGATTATCATAAAGACATTGTAATAATCTGTATCTTTAATAATGGAAATTTGAAATTCGGTCTTATTTTCTAATCATCTCGCGCCGCCAACTGTGCGGCTTTTGGTAGTTGCAGCCAATACTTAGCGGCAACGCCCATAAATACGAAGAGAAGGAGACATGTAGAAAAGGAAACTGGAAAATGGTTCATCTTCGCCCTTATCGAGATTCATTTTAACTTCCTTCGTCATTCCATCAATATTATAAATTTGAGAGATAAGATTGTCACATTTCTTAAGGAGGAAAAGGACTTTAGATAACAATCACTCACTGTTTGATGTAGTTATAATGTCTATAAGAAAGGACTCTGAGCAGACCAAAAACATTTTAGAGAGATTACTTCTTGACATAATTAACTGGTGCTCTTTAGCTAGACTCAATGCAAAGGCTAATTAGATAGCAATGATAAAGCTTCCAATTGTTATGTTTAAGCAGTTTTCAAAGCAAACAATGACATCCACATGTCGAGATATTTAGTAAGGTTTGTCAGTTTCTTGTGGTTCTTCTCATGTGGTTGCCGTGGCGTAGTGGGTAAGTGCGTCAACTCCTACGCAGAGAGTGCCAGGTTCGATACCTGAATTTACCACCTTTGATATGTCACGTCTCCACCTCTTTCGAGTCACTGACAAATCTCAAAGAGTATTCCTGTCTAGAAAAAGCTTCTCAACTTCGCCGTTCGGAGTCGACATTAAAAACTGTAGGTACCTTTCACGCGCGAAAGAACAATAGCACGCACAGCACGGAGTGGTTGCTGAGAAGCTAGGCCCAGGTCCGCCTCGGACTGTCGCGCCACCCATATTATTATTATTATTGTCAGTTTCTTTGTGTATTAGTGCACCCTTGCTGAAAGTCAAAATTATAGAAATTCCAGCTCAGCCGTCATCATGAAGAAATTAGAGCATGAGTTCAATTTTTTACTACCAGCAGCCTGAAGCTACCAACCGGACAGAGATTGTCGCGAAATAATCAGCTGAAATGGCCATCGTGGTCATCGTGGATTGTCAACCCGGCGTACTTTGCGATTGAATGGGCAACCTCATGAGTTCACTAATTAGGCTTCGTCATCAATCCACATGCACTCGACTGAGCATCAACGCATCCACCAAGACTGACTTTTTGCTGCGGTCTATAGCATGGCGCCTCCTACTTTATTTCTTCTGAAATGAGGAAGGAGATACTATGTTCGTTAATGGTTTCAAGCCATGGTAGCCAGAGTTGTACGACATCGGAGCTATGAGCTCGAGACCAAAGAGACACGCTATTGTCGGAGTAACGCTGCACAAATTGGACCAACGCATTGCAACGGCTTGAAGCACTGCGAGCGAATGCTAAGCACCAAAGCCATACATAATGTGGACAATGCTTCATAATTTCAATTTTATATCTCACACCATTAAATATATTAGACTTGCGATTTGCTTCCGGCTCGAAGGACCAAAATGTGCAAATAAGAATAGTGGCCCCTACAAATCCAGAGTCTACATACTCCAGCAACCAGTCATGTTGTGCGTGCTATTGTTCTCTCACGAGTGGAAATGTCCTGCAGCTTTAAGTTGACTTCGACCGGCCAAGTAGAGTATTCCATACGTCGAACGAGTAACCAGTCAGATCCCATATACAGCTCGCTATTCGTACGGAAGTGTATGCTGCCCTGGCTCGAGGATGTATTTAGTAGGTCAATTGCTTTTCCCTGTCTAGTAAGATCTCTCATGCAGCAGTAGTGGTGTGTCAACCCGGAAACCGAGCTAACCCGGGTTAAAATAGAAACAGACCGAGTTGTAACTCGGTTTGATGATGAACCGAAAGCAAACAATTTGGATTATCGAATGGGGAAGGAATAATAAAGTAACGTGCCTAGTTAAATTATTGACTCTGATTATATATTTGTCGTTTGACTTTTTTTTAAGCATATCCGTAGTCGTAAATCTATTCGTCGTCGGCTAGTCCGCTTTCCAATCCACTAGATCGTTATCAAAAAAAAAAATAAATATGCGCAAAACATTAGGATTGTGTACAGGAAATGAAAAAACCAAACTGCGCAATTAGGAAAAGTTCACTGTCTTATTCTATGAAGGTCGAATTGTATTGTCCAATTCTATTTTGTTTCGGGTTGGTTTCGGTGTTCTATGTGTATCCTAAGACGATTGTGTTGGCGATAGGTGCACGGGGTAGCCAAGCCAATGTGTGGCTGTGTGTGGGCGAATTGTTTCATTTTTTCTCTCTTCTCTTTTATATCTCTTCGTATTTTCTTCTGCTAGCAATTCGCAACGCAACTTACTCATTACACAAAAAAGGGAATATATGTAATACATGCACACAATACACGATATACACGAAAAGTTACCGAAATACTGTTGCCTGCTGTTTGTGGCTACGAAAGCAATAAGGAATAAGGCAAATCGATTTGCATTGTCTAATTCGATTATGGGTTGGTTTCGGTTCGGTATCATGTGCTCACACCGGGTTGTTTCAGTTTTGTCAATTCGGTTTAAAATAAATATTACTCGGTTTGAGTCGGTTTAGGTTTAACCCGGGTTAATTCGGTTTTTTAACCTGGGTTGACCCACCGGTAATTTGGAGTCCTGGGGACTGGCTTTTACTCTCTGATCTCTGATAACGTCTCTGGGTAGGCTATATGGTTGCATGTGTTAAGAGGTAACGTCTAACTTTGTTCACAACTTTAAAGGCTCTTCATCTAGCTTAAGCATTGCTCTTTCCGTTGCAATTTATTTCAAGGCTGTTTTGCGTTTTTATTTTTTTCAAGCTAAGCTTAAAGTCGGAAATACTATCTCGTGGACGAAAGTGAATATTTTTATGCATACTAGATTTTCGATGAAAAAAAACAAGGGGTTTTATGATTTTGATCTATTTTTTCCTGTCAAAGGTCCAAAATTTAATTGTTCGAAATTATTTTGTTGCCGGATGCGTACTATTTTGTGAAAAAAATTGCAATCCAAACAAAAAATAAGGCATAAGAGATTTAAGAAAATAAAAGGACTATCTACAGAAAAAAACGCTAGGTTTACTGACAAAGAACGCACGTCACGGTAACGTTGGGTCCAGAAACGAAAGCGGAAACTCTATTAGGGTTCCATTATGGGAAAAGGTTTTTCGCTTAAAGTTCGTAGCTTGAATTTTGCTGTTTCGTTGACTGAGAGAAGAGTTCACTTCACGACTTTGGATTAACTGAACAAAGTGGGTTGCGACTTAGTTCATAACCCAAGGATGTATTCAGGGCTTAAGTCATCTTTTTTTCTTTTATGTTCGTTGTTATTTACTTTGGCCATGAGTAAGGTTACTGTACGCGAAGAGTAACGGGGATCTACAGTACGATGGATGAAAATTAATCGTATCGGGAAAGAACTCAGATTAGTGGTTGGCAAGGGGGTTGAAGTCACTGAGAGTGAGTCAGGCTGTCAGTTGAGTGAGGCTAGTCGTCGTATAAGACTGGGCAGTGTGAAAAAGTTGATCATTTCGAGTGAGATATACATATATGAAAATATCAGGAGGGAGAAAGGAAGGAGAAACGTCTTTTTAACACGGAAGGTACAGTTGTGGAAGGGTACTCTCGCTTGGTACGTAGGTACGTTATATTTCCCTAGCATAGTACGGCAGTATCTCATAAGAACATAGTTTTTACAGAATGTTAATCTCAGACACTTTTTTTTTGTGGTGAACAGGAGCAGGAAGTCGTCCTTTGAAAGGAACATCCCGCGTCGGAACCAACGCAACAAGCAGGTACTCTGGAGATGAGAATCCGACGATAACAACTAGCTGTCCACTGATTCTGAAAACAAAGAAGAGATTTTTCAAAACAAAAACCAAACCGAATGAAGCCAATAACAGAGCTCGCTGTCAAAACCCCAAAACCATGTGAAATTCTCGAAAGTACTAGAAGACGTTTAATATTAAAGCTCCCCGCCAAAACTTCAATGCAGTGAAACCCAGTGTTTATCAAACAGAGGTGCCCACTACAGCTGCAAGCCAAATCGATAATGCCTTATGTCTTAAATTCCCACACAGCAATCCATTACCATGAATTGTTCATAAGGTACTTCCTTGTCTGCCTTCTGCGATGACGTGAAGGTACCTTCCGTGTGTGCGAAATCACACCCCAAATACCCACACGAAGTCTGCACCCCAGTAACACATCGCTTCCCACACGAACGGGGTGTGTCCCACATCGCACAGATTTGGAATCTAATTAAGCCCTGCGTCCGTATTACGTACGCAGTAATTCGGCAGTGATTGCACTAAATTCCGATTCAGGGAACTACTTTAATTATCCTGCAGGACGAGAGCACAAGCCTGGTAATTACTCATCACAGTCGGTAGCCAGCCGTGAAATTCGCCGACTGCGTCCTGAAGTGTGCTTGTAATTCAAATGATAGCAATTTCGTGCGGATTTTCCACGTCATTCTGGGCCAGGACTTGCGTCCTGGTGAGCTGCTTGCCAGAAATGCGATTAATTAAAGTCCGTACTCCATTACCTAATGGCGTTGCCAAGCCGTGTGGAGGGTATCTCATCGGGATGCAAATTTGAATGCGGCACACCTCGAGTAACACGGCTTGACAAAGAGAATCCCACTGACCGGTGAATCAGTTTGGCAATCCCTCCCGTTCGCAAGTAGAACAAATTTCCTTAAAATTTCGTAATTCATTATTCAGATCGTGCGACGAAGTCCGATATCCTCACCCGTCGCATACATCCACACGCGTCCATCTGCTCCTTCTGAAGGAAGGGACATCCCGTCCATGCATGCGAACATCTGAGCCATCTTCTAACTCATCGTACGTTACTGCAGACCTCAGCTAGATGATGTTCTCATTCATAATTTTGAATCTCCATTGTGTGCGAGGCAGGGGCGAACAGAGTTTTATGGTTACAATATCTCCGGCCACACAATGGCTTGACGCATATTGCACAACATTCAAGTGGTTGTGTGAAATGGCATCGCATGAGGATGATGAACAAAGGACTGCTGGAGATACTTCGAAAGTTTATTCGAGCATAAAGCTGCCGCCAACCACCCAAGACCATTCAATAAACTCGATTGCCTCTTATATTAAAAAGTTGCTCGGTGAAGACAATTATTGGATTTTGATCCGGTGTTTCCCGCAGGCCATGTCATCTGTGTGTTGAATGTCGAATTAATCAGCTCGCTACAGACGCTGACACATGAAAACAGGCGCTTCGGATGCAAGTTTGCTTTGTCTGGCAAACTTTTCGGAACATTTTCAGACGGCAAGCAGGGATACACTCCATGAAGCGGTCTCTGTTTTTGAACAGTGAAGAAAGGGATGTGTTCGGTAAATTGAATTTATGGCGCAGCATTAAGTGAAGCTCAACGGAATGATAGACGCGGTTGAGTTTGGGCGATAATGGAGGCGCGGCATGCACCATTTGAGGCAGGACTAATTCAAGCAACGGTTGCGGTTCTTCTGCATGAGGAATGACAATCGAAGTTATAAATAATATTTTTTTATAATAATAATTTTTGATTTTGAGGGATCAAGGCATTCACAGGGAGGCTTATACGAAAGTCTTGGATAACTTGAATGTTTCTGTCGGGCACAGGATTTATCGGGTGTTCCTTGAATGACTGTCATAGCAATGTGACCAACTGAGTTGACAATTCTTTGACATCAGCTTCTTTGACATCAGCTGAGAGATTGTCAGTGACTGACAATTTTTTATTACCGACTGACAATTGTTTGACACCCCTGACAATGACCGAAAAACGAATGACAGTTCTATGACATCTGCTGCTAGAGTGTCAGCGGCAGACATTTTCTTTCATTGCGGACTAACAGTTCTATGACACCCCTGACAGTGATCGAAAGGGAATGACAGTTCTATAACATCTATTAACAGAAATCATTGACAGAGTGACAGAGGCTGAAGAAATTGGTTATTTTGGACTGGAAATCTTACGGCAGCCGCTGACAGTTCTCTGACAAGGACTGAAAATAAAAGACTGAAGCGTGGTTAATTATAAACTGCCCCAGAAAGTTCGAATGCCTTCCTCGCTTCTTCTGTAGCTTCTGTTGAAAAGTCACCAAGTTCACCAAATTCACCAAATGGTGAATTCTCTTACCTGCAGAATGTCATAATCTGCCACATTATTAGCACAAAATTATTTCTGAAGTTTCGTGTCTCAGCCGGTGGTAGAGAACTTTCATACACCTGTCAATCCAGAATAAAGTACTTTTACTAACACTCCAGATTTAAAACCGATGCAATAGAATTGTCAGTCAATTTCAGTTTTTGTCCGATTCCGAGAATTGGATAACTGTTGTTGTCGAAGATTTGTGATCTGTTGTTAAAACCGTTCTGCTGATCTAATCAGTTATAGCTGTCTAACTTTGAGAAGCTGCGCTCGATTTTTCGGAAAGGAACCCGAGTGGCTCCCAACTCTGTTCGTGCATTTGCTGCAGAACTCCGCCCAATGGAAGTGTCTCCCATTATTGAAAGATTTGCCCCCAGTTTGGCGAAAGCGAGGAGGGTTGCTTGACACAGCTGATCTTTTGCAATTTTGAAATGCGTTTTTCATTTCATCGTTCCAGTCGATTTTGGTCTTGTCATCTTTTTCGTTGCGTTTGACACGGTAGCATGGCTTAGTCTTTGGCCGCATGGGGTAGAAACCGTCGGAAGAAATCTACCATTCACAGGAAAGGTCTTAAATTCCATACCATTTGCGGCAATTGGTGATCGAATGCCTTCTTTGCCAATTAGAAGGCCTAGGAACTTCACCTCTGATTTCCCTAGCCCTCACTTTGGCAGATTTATGACGATGCCGTTTCTCGAAAACAAGACGAAGATGTCGATAGTGTTCGTGACACCGTAATTAGTATGACATCCAGATATGGCCAAGCAAATTCGAACTCCCGCAAGACGTGGTTCATGAAGAGTTAAGAGGTTTGTCCCGTGTTGCGCAGACCGAAACGAACTCGAACATGCCAATAGGAGTTTTAATGGCTGTTTTCGGTATGTCCGCAGTTCCGACTGGAAGCTTATTATAGGCTCGGCGAGGGTTCTATGGTAGAGAAAACGGTACATCCATGCAACAAGTCATGTATGTGCGGGATGGGGAATCGATCAGGTTCCGCGATGATGTTCAGACGTCTAAAATCTCCACACGACCTCAACTCGATGTTCTTCTTCTTTTTCACCGATAAGTGGCTCATCCATGGACTACGGAATAGACGGCATATAACAGCTTCTATTGATGGGCTATGCCGTGATTTCCTTTTTTCGGTGAAATGAACTCTCGGATTAAATTTTTAAATACGATTAACAAGTCCTGCAAAGTAAACGAGTTGTTAACACATGCAACATTTTATAATACGTTTCTGTGTTTAATGACACTGCAGGATTGCCTGATTTTAGTTACTATGTCGATGTGGCGCAGGCTTACTAAGATGTGCTTCTCGTATCGGTTACGCAACATCGGCTACTACAAAAGACCATCTGAATTGGCACTGTAGACCGAGGTTGAGTACCAGAATTATTTCCCCAAACTTCTTAATTAGAGATTTATTGGCTGCATAGAAGTTAAAGTCGCTGTTCGTAAATGAACATATGATTAAAGAATTGACAATGGTATGGAAATGGCTAACGATCCTAACACACCGTCTCCACAGGACATACATATTTCTGCCCAACATCACATTTTTCGGGGCAAAATATGCCATGTCGCTTCACTTCAACATTGACTGTGAGAGAGTCATCATCAAAAAGCAAGCAACCAACCACCAATCAACGACCCACATCTCCCACTAAAATGAGTGAAAACACATTACATTCGCTAAAACTTCTACTAAGATACTCTATTTGTCTCTCATTTTTGACCACTCCATTTAAACAAAATCTTGCACGTATACGAAATCGGCAAATCTCATGTCCACCTTTTGAACAGCGCTCGTGCCATGTCGTAAAAACGAGATTTTCCGACACGATGCTTGTGTGGACATAAATTTATGTGCCTACACTAGATATTTTCAAATCATGGTTCATGTCCAGTGGAGACTACGTGTAAGGCCACTGCCTAGCTTCTTCTGCAACAACTGCGTAGTATTGTTCTCTCCCAAGTGGAAGGGACCTGTAGTCTTATGCCGACTCCGAACGGTCAAATTAAGAAGCTCTTACTAGACAGTTAATACTCCTGAGAATTGTGAGCGACTCAAAGGACGTGGGGACCTGAAAATATATATTTTTTTGTCGTAATCAGAAATCAAACCTAGCCAGGTTCCAGTGCGAAGGAGTCGAAGAACAGACACACAACGCCACAAGGAAATTGACTAGCGTAATTTTTTATCATAAATTGAGCATTGCTTGATAGACTCTGACAGTTCTCTGATGGAAAAATACTGACAGTTCTGTAACTTCGACTGACAGAAATCATTCTATAATGATAGAGCCACAGAGACTAGCGAAATTGTTTATTGTGAAATGGTAGTTTTACGACAGCAACTGACAGTTCTCAGACAACGGCGGAAAATTGATATTTTGCTTTGGTAAAAAGAACATTGTGCCAATAAAACTAGAAGAACTGACGGAGAAATATCTTGATTGTTTAAGCGGTTTTGGCAGCAGATCACAAATCTTTTACAACGACAGTAAAGGAAAATGTTCATGACTACCCCTGACAGTTCTCAGACCAGTTCTCGGAATCTGACAAAAACTAAAACTGACTGAAAATTCAATTGCATCGGCTCAGCATCTGCTAAAAGAGTGACAACGGCTGACAATTTAAAATCAGGACTGTTAGAAAAAGTACTTTATTCTGCATTGACAGTTGCATGAAAGTTCTCTACCACCGGCTGAGACATGAACCCTCAGAAATAATTTTGTGCTGATAATGTGGCAGCTTATGACAGCGGTTGACAGTTCCTTCACAATGACAACTACATGGCAGCCCCTGACATTTCTCTGACAGTGACTGAAAATCACTGACATATTTATAACTTTGACTGACTGTGGGCTGATAAAGTGACAGCGAGCAACATTTTTCAGTGCGGCTTGACAGGCTTACCGCAATAATTGACAGTTCTCTTTCAATGATTGCAAATTTCTTGACATCGTTAACAAGAATCATTGTGTACTAATAGAACGAGGACTACAGACAAAATTCTTTATTGCGAATTGATACTTGTGTGGAAGCAGCTGATAGTTCTCTGACATGGAAACTGACTGACAACGACTGACAATCAACTGACAGCTGTTTTGTAAGTGGCCAGAAATGAAGTATTACAGAGATAGCCGACTTCACAGCTGATTGCCCTCTATTCCATCGACGAATTTGAGTACGTTTTTGAGTATGTTTTTAACAGATATTCATGAATTTTTGAGGGTTATTCACGTAAAAGCCGCCCTCCGATTGGTCAATTTGGTTTATGAATACGTTATAAAATACAGTTGTCATAAATCTTAAGGGGCAAGAGACGTAGAAGTCTGGCATCTCTATAATACTTCATTTCTGGTGAGTGGCTATTTGAATTGAATGAGAGTCACAGGTTTCCATATGCCTTTTAGCAATTGACAGTTTCCTGACGGCGAATACTTCATTTCTGTTGGCGAATAATATTTATCTGACATAGGTTGGCTGGCAGCGAGTAACTGAAAATAATTAATAATACAAATAAATAATCAAATGTTTCTGATTTATTGTCTAACACGATTTAAAGCACCATCTTTGATAAATTTGGTTCTCATTTTCAAACACCACATCTAATTGCCTTTGGCATTGACTTATGTACATCGAGATGCTCTGTTAAGTTTTCCAAGAAACAAGTTCCATAAGTACAACTTCATCTACCGCATCGCAATTAATCATTTCCCACTTTCCTCAAGCGTCCGACCAGGTTTGTCGCGAGGAAGCACTTCAAAAGAGTGCAAGACGCTGTTTCCAATAATAGTTGTTATTCTCGGAAACAAATTCGAAGCAGGATGGAGGAACAGCATGCAAAGAAATATGTGCATATTTCCTGAGGTGATTATTTACTGCACGAGAAGCTACGAGACTTCTTCCTTCCCCATTCGCGTTGTGCTTTGTTCATATTTTCTTCTTTGCTGGTTTGCCCTCCTTTTGTCCAGGGAACAAGCGATAATTAAATGAGCTTTCCAAAGTTGTTCTTTGTGCTCGCACGGGCACGCGTTCAAGGAGATTGACTAAAGGTGAGGGACTGCTTTGCAAAACTATTCTCCGGAAGGAATTCGAAAATGTCCTGCCTCATTATTATTTCGAGGAAAGAACTTGTAATGCTTCGGCGAAAGGGAAATGATAATGTAATTAAAACGGTCTCCGAGGGACGAGACTGCATCTGCTGCTGCAACTGAAGGCACATTAATTGTGATGCGAAAGGAGAATGAGAAACTATTTTGCGTCCATCGAGGAGTGTCTCCCTCCCCCAACGAACGGTACGCTTTGTGTTGTGTGCTTGGTCACCTCGTTAAGAACATGATAATGATGACCGCAGAGACCAGGCTTTTTAATTGACCAACTTGGGGTTGTGAAGATGTAGTGCCTGCTGACTTCTTTGAGGGCGAAAAAATAAGAAGAAATGCGCAGACCTACCTACTCTCACACAAAACAGGATGATTGACAAGCCACGATAAGCTCGACACAAAACAACGTTAACAAAAGACACAATCCCTCAAGCCACAGATTGACGAAGGCCATCGCGTAAATGTCCTTCTTAAGGACAGATGATGTGTTGACAATCTGATTGCTCTTAATCACCGAGCCTGATGAGATGAATTGACACACCCATGAACGAAGTACCCGCAAAAGTTATCACCGAAGCTTGTACGCCATCAACACGCTGTCACTTCCTGCCCTCGGGGGATACACTACCGTACGTGACTCCCGTTCCCGTCAGATAGTAAACATCACATCTTAACATCATGTAGCACATAATACAGAATAATTTTCACGCGACCTAAGGGTGTAATCACCGCTCACGAACGACAAAACAATTCGATGCTTAGGAGCACACAACTAGTGGTTAAAGTAATCGATTGAAGAAATTCTTGGAACACGTACTTCGCGCACGAAGTGTTTGTTCTCTTAACTCGCTGGAGCAATTTCACTTAATTAGTCTGCGAGCACTCAGACTGGCTGTATCCAAGGGGCGACCGCCCAGGAATCATCACAATGTGCCATCTTCATTAGAGGACGATTTTCAACTAGTTTACGCCTCACTCAGACCTTCCACCGGCTAATGTATTAAAGTGTCTCGATGGTAGACGAAGTTATGCCCTTCGACTCATCGTACATTTTATGGGAGACTTATGAAAGCAAGTTTAAATAGCTGCTATGTTGTATTTATCCGGGGAGCGAAAGCAATTTTTGCAATTGTTACTGGAAAGTGGGATATGATTATTTCTCTCCACTGTATTTTGCTTTCAAGGCAAATGGGCATGGAATCAGGGTCTTTTCTGTGTCCATGCGGAGTACGGTTTGTTCAGTGACCATAATCGTATCGGCCATCGTCGTTGGGCATGCTTTCTTTCTCCCAAATTCTACAGATGATCTCTGGTGCATGCTCATTACCAGAACATCGCCGCCGGTCTTGAAGAGCTCTGATGGTAAGCTGTTCTTTTAAACTCACTCAATTACATTTTCCCATTCACTTATTTCTAGTTTGCTTTGCTAACTCAGCTAAAGTGACTCTGAGCGTGGCGACGACTTGCACAATTCACCAGTTCACGTTATTCTGCTTGCGCGTGCAGCTGATCCATTTAAACATCGAAAATTTGGAAAAAGATAATTTTTCGCATGGTAACTAGCAAAAATCAAATCAAAAAAAGGAAAACTATGCACAGTGCCTTGAATCAACCATTTCTCAAGCGAACACACAGAGTCCAAAATAAAAGACGCGTTATTTCTTTTAATATTATATTTGACTTTATTTAACTTTTGTTTCTACTGCTGGTCTAATTGGGAATGAATCACTTGCCACTTTATTTCCCCGAAAGAAAACCCATAGTTTCTTGGCCTACAATCTGCGATCTGGTCACTGATCCAAAATCCCGGCGGTTGTCCAGTTGCTGCTACCGCTGGGGGAACCATCGTCTTCACCGCTGATGCAGCTGATTTAACACATTAGACTTAATATGTTACAGCTGACCCTTCCCGTTTCCTTCATGCATTCTTCTACACAAGTTCAGTGTGAGGAGCGAAATGGAAGAACATCGTCTCTGGTGCGTGGGAGGTAACTAGGCCAAAGAACATAGCATTTTTTTATGTGTGCAGTTTTTTTTTCTTCGTTTTGCTTCACATGATGATTCGTCTTTCACACGGTCGTCGTCGGTTTTAGCAATTCGAATTTTTCGTCGTTGATGTGATTGTTGGGTAGTGCAACTGATTAGGAGAAAAAATGGAGAGACTCGTGTTCCGTGTTGGATACGTAACCTAAAAACAAATTTGTATGTTTTGACAATAGGCCACAGGTTTTAAGGAAATTCACAATTGATGAGTGAACATTTTCAATTTCAATTCGACAAAGTATGGTCATCTATCGCATGAATTTCCCCTCCGTTCCCCACGCTACAGTTAAGGTTGATCACTTAAGCCATACACTTTAAGTTGTTCCACATAAAAAATTGCGTTTTCCACATAACAAGTTACACAAATTTAAACCCAGGAAACGAACTCAAAATTCAGTGCATACATCTCTGGGGAGCGCTCCCTTCCAACTTGGCAATAAATTCTCTCAGACGTTCGCATTATCCTCTTCCTTTTAAAAACGAACGAACGAACTCGTTACACACATTTACAACAATCGGAGAGCCGTGAAAAAAGCCCCTAAGGCTGACCATATGTTAGCTTAATCGAACTATCCATCCGTCCACAAATACTGGCCCTATTTTATCCTTTGAAAGATGTTTACTCAGGGCAGTGTTTCTTTCTGTCCATACGCAAACTTCATTAAAACCCAAGCAAACAGACGAATGGAGGACCACTCCCAAAGATACACACACTCTCCATCTGCAGAGCACTGGAGCCGAGTGGGAAATCGACGAAAACTAAGAAATTTATCGACTATCATAAAACCAATACAAATGGTCAAAGTGTCACTGTCCTCCGAACGTCTGTCGGGCCCGCAATAAAAAGATGCTGCCCATGGAAACAAGAGAGCACTTACATTTACAAAAATGAGCGCCAATATATTCCATTCGACGGCGAATATTCGATAAAGGGATCAACTCGAAGATACCCACTGGATGGGTATAGTTTATAGGCGTGTTTATGCTAAAGTCAGCCCGAAAGAAAGTGTATTTACGAGACCCGCTTGCCGGGTGGGCCTTGACAAATGAGCGAAGCTCCGGAAATTGCTTTCACAGTGACATTGGGGAGCAACAGCAAATTTATGCCCGCTCAGCGTCCTGATTGGCACAGGTACGCCATCAGAGGCATCACTTCGTCCCGACGAGGTCGTTGACGGTCTTACATTGATTATCCGTGAATGAGTTGACAGGCTTGCTGAATCCGCAGTCCCTCCTTTTCGCTAAAGGAACTTTTACCCGACCACCCATCGATGAAGTTAATTACGAGCCAAATTAAGGAAGTGCTCCTTCAAATTTGACGCAATAACCATTCATTGGTAATCTCTTGGCTTAATAACTATTTTATTGCTCATCAAAGCTAATCAAAGGAACCCCTGCCACTTCACATATGTGCCGGAGCTGCGGCTAATGGGGTATTCATGAACCGAATGCCTGAGGTGTTGTTGGCAGCTGGCAGCATCGAGTTGATTAGGGAAAGCCACTCTACCGGGTGTTGGAAATTGAGACTGACATTCGGCAGGCTATGGAAATCGAATTAATTATGTCGATTCTGATGAAGTGCCCCAGCTGCAGATGGTGAACGTCGACTTGGGGAGCCTGTGGACAGCTGGTAGTACTTGTGGGGAAATGATGATTGACAACATTTTGGTCATATGCAGGAAGCAACACATGGAATTGGATTTCGTTTGAGCTTCGATCTTCGGAGGAGGCTAATGGGAATTGATTGTCTAGGTTTGTAAGGAGATGGGTTTGGGTATGGCTTTGTTACCTACAGGAGAGCGGATCACGTTTTTTTTTTTGCCATTTGGACCGGGCACTCCAAAATAACACTTCCATCAGGTTGCCCTGGTTTTTGTTTTTACTCACTTAGACCACTCAGGGGGCTGCTCAGCTCGTTCCTACATGTTTAAAGTTTCCATCCCTATAAGGAAGTGTTTCCACAAAAACATCATTTTGCTGAGCACTTGCAGAGTGGATTTTAAACATATCCTATTTCTCCTTCGTCTCCTTCGTATGAACTTCTACAAAAACCTAACGCGAATGATGACTACTTTTCCCCAGCACAGTGTGTTATTTTGGGAATCTAGCGGTACTTAATTCGTTTGGCGCTTGGTATCAATGTACTATAGACATAATATGTTTTTTTTTGTTCGGAAATAGTATACATTTTTAGGATCTATGACCAGAGATAGGGTGCGTATACCCCACCCAATCCATCCTCCATACACCTCATGGAAAAAAGTACTCCTAAACTAAGAGGCGACTGGACCGATTTTGTTCAAATCTTCACCAATTTGTTCAGAAAAGTTAGCAGAACATAAAACCCATTGTTTATAAATTAATGTTTCATTTATTGTATTAAAAATTTATCGTATTAATTTTGTGAATCACTGTATAGTGAACCCTACACTGTCTTGTAATCGTTTCTCGCAGTCTAGTACGTAATCGAATTCTTTGTAAGCTGACTTAATTTTTGTGAGAAAAGAGAGTGCATGAGTGGGCGGCTTTAATATTGTGTTCGGTCCACTTGGATCGTGACCAGCCAGGAGACAACACCTCGTCACTCGTGTAAGATTATCGTTTCTTACAACAACAATAGTATATCAATCAAAATTGAAATTTCATTGTTTCCTTATTGCTGGCTTCTTGGGCCTCTTCGGAGAGTTGTTCTAGTGGTAATATGCAAGCTTGAATTTTTTCTTTTCTACGAGTCAAAAGTTTGTGTATGCTTGCAGGCTAATACCAAGCTTCTTCGTTTCAGTGGCATAACTTCCAAACTTGTCTGCATCAATTTCATATTCACTCAATATTATTTCGAGTAAAATTCGGAAATGTTTGATGAGGTCAATGTTAATACCTGTTATCGCTGAGCTTATTTCAGCGTTTCGAAAAAATGTTCGGGCTGTATTGCCATCATTAATGTTCCCAGCTATTTCTTTCGGCATGTCGTCTAATAGCCCCATTCGTTCATCGAGCCTAAAGGCTTGGCAAAAAGATAAACGTCATTTATGGATATGGGTCACAGTGGCGTAGTGGGTAAGTGCAACGACTACGCAGAGGGTACCAGGTTCGGTAGCCGAACTTACCACCTTTGGTAATTCACGGTTCCACCACTTTCGAATCACTGACAATGTTCAAAGAGTATTCCTGACTCGAAAAAGCTTCTCAACTTCGCCGTCCGGAGTCGGCATTAAACTTTAGGTCCCTTCCACTCGTGAAAGAACAATAGGACGCACAACACAAGTGCTTGCTGAGAAGCTAGGCCCAGGTCCGCATCGGACTGTCGCACCACCCATATCATTATTATATTATGGATATGGCTTAATTTTTTTTAGCACCACTGTAGGTCTGTTGAAAAACAATTACCCTTTCATAATATTGCAACAATGGGGCATAATAACCGCAACAAAAGAAAAATAACATGACGCTGATTGCAAGAGCACAATATTATCTCCCGGTGGTACAATTGGGTACATCTTTAAAAGTCGTTATATGCAAAAAATCGGAAAGGCCTGTTGTATTCAAGTCATGCGATAATTACCATTACTTGCTGAGGTCGCACAAAGTTCAAACTGACCTAAAAGATTCTTCAAATAGGCAAGAAATTGGAAAAAAATAGAAGGATAGCGCTGATACTTAGTTCATACTTTATCTTGCTAAAAATGTTTGCTGTTTTCGATGTCAGCGGTGAATACTGTTTCGAGGAAATTTTTGTTTGGAGAACATTAAAACCAGAGGTCTTACCTGTCAGTTGATACCAAACTTCTGTCATTCTGACGACTTTGACTTTTTAATTAAGTTCCTATAGTTTTGCAAAATAAGACACTGTGCGTCGGTAAAAAGCTAAAGTCTTAAAGGACCCAGTCCACATTTGCAGCCGATATAGTCGACTCTCGATAATTCGAAACTCAAGGGGACTTCCAAAAAGTTCAAAATAGTGAAAAATTGTCGATTTGGAGCGAAGCCCCAAAATCAAATAAGAATGAATGTATTGCAACAATAATTTCAAAAACACTCACTGTATTGCAAAAACTCGATTTATAATAATAATAATATAATATGGGTGGCGCGACAGTCCGAGGTGGACCTGGGCCTAGCTTCTCAGCAACCACGTGTGTTGTGCGTGCTATTGTTCTTTCACGAGTGGAAGGGACCTACAGTTTAATGCCGACTCCGAACGGCGAAGTTGAGAAGCTTTTTCTAGACAGGAATACTCTTTGAGCATTGTCAGTGACTCGAAAGAGGTGGAGCCGTGAATTATGATAGGTGGTAAATTCGGGTATCGAACCTGGCACCCTCTGCGTAGGAGTCGACGCACTTACCCACTACGCCACGGCGACCACACGATTTACTGAGAGGAAACTAGATACCGATTTCGAATTACATATTTCCTGGCAGCCCGAGATGAGAAATCACTTCGAATTAACCAACGGACCAAAACACATAGGTTTTATTCGATTTGTCAAGGTTTTGTCGAGGGACCTAACATTCAGTTCGAATTATCGAGAATTTCGTACATGATTTTTCCCTTTTTGGGATGTCTTCTAACGGTCGATTCAATTGAAATCGGAAGGAACATTAGCTTGATTATACAGTCGGTCACAGTTACAGCATAAAGGCCTTCGTTTTCATCAAAATTAAAACAAAAGGGTAATGCAGTTACAGTCAAAAGCGGTTATAACGAAATCGGTTAAAACGACATATCGGTTACAACGGCCAAATTCTTTGGTCCCTGTTGAGGTCCATTATAATCATTTAAAATAACATATCGCTTACAACGAAATCCCTTAAAACAATATATCCCTTACAACGACCGATTTGTCCATGTTAAAATCCCTTAAAACGATATATCCCTTACAACGACCGATTTGTCCATGTTTTTGACATATAATGCAGTTACGTAAACAAAAAAGGTATGAGGATGTCTCAAAAACCATGGACACAGCGAGTCATAAACCAAAAACTAAACCAAAATTCACATCACAAAAGTCAGCATCCAACATGTAAATCACGTAACCTACGTCAAAAGCCTTTACAAGCAAAGCTTAGATGGGCCTTTTATGTGTGATCTAAGTTTCGTTACATTTTTGGCTTATGACTAGTGTGATGTCCTTAAAAAGACCTGAATAATCACCGGACACTGCCTTTTGATTTTTTTTTTATTTCGATTTCTGCAGAAGTTGCCGAGACGAGGAAGAAGAAGAAAGTATGCAACACCTCCTCTGGAACTGCCCTGCTCTTGCATCAGCTAGAAAAGCCATTCTAGGCTCCTACTTCTTCGAGAAAGACATCAATCAAATCGCTTTTAGCCTTCATTGACAGAACCGGCTGGCTATCGTAATAACTACGCCGGCCCTACCCCTCTCTTTTTAGGAGAAACCCACGTAGCAGTACAGCGGGCCTACTTTGGCCTAAGTGCATCTAAGCCACTTACTATCTACCTACTTACCTTGGCTTATGACTTGGCTCATGATCGCACAGTGGGGCAAGATACCCAAAATGTTGGCATTACATCAACCAGAAACCAGAAAATCTAGAAGACCTTGAAATTTGACATAGAACCTCTTAGCACCATAGTGAATTCATACCCATAGTTACATATGGACACGCCCACTAAAACACTTTTTTTTTGAAAGAAATACTAAATTGATCACGAAATTTCGGACAGTAACTAAACAATCAACGGTTAAGTTCAGCAGTCTTACCTAGATATAAATCTGCATATTCAGAAGCCACCGAGTAACTCTAATCTTCGATATTTTTTTTTGATGATATGCCAACTACTCACTTGTTCTACTCACTTTGCGTGCCTATCTTCAGATATCTTCATATTTTGTGTTTGGCTTATGTTCATTTCTAATTGCTTTAGAAAACTGCACTTTTTATCTCTGGATTCCCGTTTGACTCAAATTTTTACTGAAAACGCAGACCCTTTATGCTGTATGCGTACTTTTGGGACTGACTGCACCTCGTTGCTCCATACCTTGCCCTTGTCTTGAAAAAATACTAGAAAGTGAGGATATAGCGGTTGATGGGTACAAGATATGTGTCACTTAGGTCCTGCTAGACCCATTTCCATTGGGGGAAAGTATCGTCTCTACTCCTTCTCCATTTTTCACGCAGACCCTTAATTGTAAATGAATCTGGAAAGAAAACTTAGTGGGAACTTAGTTAGATCCTGAAGCTTTTGAAAGAAATATTTTCCTCCTCCTATTCTGTGCCAGTTGAACCAAGACAAGGGCAATGGCAAAGGTAGTGAAGTCTTGTCCACTTTTTCCTCTTCGTCGCCGCAAATTCTGCATCATTGGATAGTCCAATTTTTTCATTTGTTGGTAATCCAGATGATGGCCAGTAAGTAACTACCATCGCTGGCAAATTTTTGTGACATTGGGAACTAGGGCCAAGACATCCGATCGTTTTTGAAGGTGGTTAGGGAGTACAATCTTCAAATTGTTATATCCATGATTGTGTCGTCCATTTTTTTTTCTTGACATCCGTAAGAGGTGGTTTGGATGGTCTCGTCGCCAGAATGCCAACTTCATCAGTTGCTTCTTTAAAACACAAAATGTTATCGAAATTCCGCCTCACTTGCAAGTACGCAACGAGAATTTCGTCTTGCGTCAGTCGTCATTATGAATTCAGTGGAAAACTCTTGAGCGTGAGACCAGACATAGGCAGGTGCGAAATGAAGAAAACATAGTCGTCGTAGCGAAGAAGGTCCCTAAATGTCGTTTCGGCAACCATCAGCTGAATTTGTGGGAAAAAAATTGGCATTGTTGTTGTTGAAGCAGTTGTTTTACGTCTCGACTACATTTGTCATGATTCGTTAAAATGGTTGTCGATTAAGTGTCACAAAACGACTACTTAATCGACAAAGTAAGGCGTTTGGGATTTTGTAAATGACTCCAAGAGAAATAAACTGAAAATGTTTGTTTTGCTATTACACTATTTAAATATTTTTCTAGGTCGAATTAAATACAGTGGACTCCCCCTAAGTCGAATTGTCACGGGATACCAAAATTTGTTCGAGTTAGAGAGTGTTTGACTAAGAGAGAGGTTTTTGTATGGAAAGTTGAAGGAAATACGACGAAAAAATTCGAGTAAGGGAGAGTTTCGACTTAAGGAGAGTTCGACTTAGGTAGAGTTCACTGTATGTGCCTTGCAACTAATTTTAAAGAGCGTAAGGGAACAAGAGTAAACTGTACTCCGAATATTCCAAGGTGAAATCGACGAAGCCGACCAAGCTAAAAGCAATAGACCCCTCAAGAAATGTGTTTGGCTGCAATCAACATCATGTACAACTAATGCGCCTCATGCGAGCTGACTTAAGGCATCTAAGTCTTTTAAAATGCGCGATATGCACTGAAACACCGTCTTTGGTAAATCTTCGTTTTATTTCATATTATTGACTCATTATTTAATAAATAAAGCTTACGTAAATACAATCATTACATGTTTATTTCATAAGTCGATTTCAGAAACATAAAATGAGCGCCGACAAGTGTTCGACCAAGCGTCAGGATATCTGCCAAGATTGACATTTAGCTCGGTTTATGGTAAGGCGGCATCATTGAACCTTACTTCTTCTTCGAGATGAGGAAGAAGACAACGTCACCCTTTAACCGGCTTTCTCTGGCCAGAATTCGACAACATCGATATACCCGTGCTGTGGATCCAAGAAGATCACGCTTTGTGCCATGCAAGGGATGTTACTGTCGAAGCTTTGCAGCGACTGGATCATTTCAGGGCAAACGATCATCAATTGACCACCGCGGTCCTGCGAATCAACACAACTCGATTGACTTCTTTACGGCCACGCCAAGGCCTTAATTTGTGCCAACAAGTGAAACTCCTTGCAGGAGCTGATGCCGTAATGTCGCACACCTTGGAACGAGTCATCAAAAATTGGACCGACTGCTAGAAGTACTATCTGAAGATAGCAACACCGAACCATATATAAAAGGGACAACCCTTGCAATACACATTGTATCCGTCAAAATTAAATAAGTTCATAATTTGATTGAATAAAACGTGCTTGAAAGAAATAGGTTATCTCAGGGTTTTATTTAATTTTTTTAAATTTGGATTTTTCTTCGTCTTCTTTTCACGTGAGCTTACGTGATGACAAGGTGGCATTCATTTTCTGTGCCAAACTTTAGCAGCACTTCAACCTTTGAGACATCCATCTCAAACATTTGAACGCAATTCAATGTATTTTTCTCATTCCTCAAACAACACGGATTCCCTTCCCTAAATTGTAACACACAAGAATAGATACCGTATCCCTATTCGCCACGAATTGGCAACGAACTCTAGGTAATTCCACTCATAAAACGATATCACTAAGTGGGTTGCTGGCTGCCAAATGAAGCCACGGCAAGAAGTTGAGGTAATCACACGGTTACCATGAGCGAGTTAATGGTGCATTAAAGCATTCAAGCACCACAAGATATATTCACTGCCAGCGGCTTCCAACTGATATCCCTCGCCCCGTGAGTCATACATCTTATCAGGAAATCCTATCTCCCATCTCGACGCATCCAACGTTGGGCGCCATTCGGCGATACATGTTTGCCAACCATTAGTTCGAGGAAACCCCCGTCGATCGCAACGCCACTCGCCTGCCGCATTACTTCCGACCCTCCCAAAAACCCATAAATAACGAAGGTCTGCGACTCGTGGACATAAATCATAGCCCACCGAGAGGCGACCGAATGTGTACCAGGAACAACGGCCATTGTCTGCAATTTGACTCATTTATGCAAAACTCGCAGCGAATGTGGAAGCTTCTTTGCACCAGAAATCCTATTTCCATGATTCAATTGTGCGCGCTGTAGCAGGAGTCACCGTCAACGCTCCCGAATGATTCGCAGACAAATGAAGTTACATTTGCGAATTGTTCATATGGAAAATGTCAGGATATCAAATTTTACGCACACTGCGCTCGAGTGTGGCATTTTGTGACTCGGTTTCTTTGCACGCTATCTGTGTATCTATCGGTGCCGGGGCCATGAATTCCCTTTGATTACATCGCCCCAATGGAGATGTGTGGACAGGAATACATTTGTCAAATTGGCCGTGCTCACATGGTGTTTGGAGCTAATGAGTTGAGGCTGGACGATAATGTACAATTTCACCTTTGAATTGGAATGTGAACATTTGAAGATGAATGCGGAGCTGTGCAGCAAGGCAATTGCATTGCCGGTTGAATGAGTGTCGGGCGCCACTTTGCCAATAATTGATGTGTGTCCTAAATTGGGAATGGTTTGATTGCTGTGCAGTTAAAATTGAATACTGTTGGATGAAATGTTCAGTTCGTTTTGCATGGCAATGAAGTTAGTTTACAAGAATACATTTCAGGACGAGATGAGGTAGATGGCCGGCAATAGAAGAAGGACAAGGTGATGGATTGAATGAGGTAACTGACTTAAGCTCCCTTGATCCCTGAGGGGTCTGGCCAGGACACTACTCATCCTTGGGTGTGAATCAAATGTGCATGACGCGACATGGGGTACCACTGACACAAATGAAAAGGTGAATGAATGTGTGATTATATTCTATTATGTATGTTATGCAATAATTATGTGAGCGACGCTACAGTCCGAGGTGGACCTGGACCTAGCTTCTACAGCGAGGAGTAGGAGTGTAAGTAGTAAGTTGCCTTGGGTTGACTGGTTGAATGGCGCAGTTGGTTGAGTGCCTGCCCCTGGTTAGCGGGGTCCTCGGGTCGAATCCGAGTAAAAGCAAAGTTAAAACGCTTTTATCTGGTGCAGTCACCACTGGCCGTTGGGATGAAACTAACGACACTGTCACTGGAATAGTCAATCAGTGGTAGTAGTGTGACTAGTGTAAGTGTGCTGGTGAATGAACTAGCAGCCCGCCTACCTAACCTCACCCAACATATACAAAAGTTGACTTGGGCCTTCGAGAGATGACTCTATTACTTCATCTCGCTACTGATGCTGTTCATATTATTTACTGCGGAGCCGAGGTAGGCAAAGTCCTTCACTACCTTGAAGTTATAAACGTCCATTGTGACGCTCGGTCGAACACGTCGATCGATCCATTTTAGCCCCTCAATACCACCAAACGCATCTTCGACGCCTCGCTGTGTTCTGCCAATCACGTTAATGTCACCAGCTTATGCTAACAGTTGTACGGACTTCTGGAACATCGTGTGTGAAAAAGTGTTGGCGTGTGAGTCTTGCACGATCTTCTGCAGGATGATGATAAAATAAATAAATAAAAAAATAAAAATAAGAAAGTCAAATGACAGAGCGTCACACAGTGGTTCGCTTTGTTTGGGAGCGCGGAAACAAATATGTCACTTTTCAACCCGTGGACCGATATTAATGAAATTTGAAACATAGCACACATGCTACGAAATCCACGAAAACGTGGTAGAAACATCGTTGATGTACACATACATGTAGTTTAAACGGATTACACATTTACGGAGGAAACTTAAGTGAAAAAAATATATAAAAATATCCCCTTTTTAACCAAGAAAATATTTCTTGGCACTTGTACTACTATGTTTCTAATTTTATTAAAATATTTGTTACTAGTATTCGTCCTAGTTTGGTAATTACAGCCCAATTGTTATTTTTTGGCAGCTTAGGTAAACGTATTAATAATAATAATATGGGTGGCGCTACAGTCCGAGGCGGACCTGGGCCTAGCTTCTCAGCAAGGTCAACGTATTGCTACACCTAAAACGCTGTTGCGGCCAAAGTTGTAGGTAGACGGATATGATTTTTACAACATGAATAGAGCGAATCCAGCTTTCAGATAAGCAAGGTCTCCTGTTGTAGTCACTTGGAGCTTTTTATCTACAGTCCAACAAACGATAAAACACACCCTCTGCAAATTTGTGCTAAATTAAGATTCTACTATAAAAATTTGAATATCTCAGCGCTCCTTTCATGGATCCATTTAATTTTATATTTTTATACGATACAGCGAAACAAATTTGAACACAACTCCGAAGGTTGCAAGAAGTTGCATTTCTTCAGTGCTGCAACTTGAAAGTATGAAGCACACGTTGATATATCTCGCTACTCGTAGCTTGGCGTAGATTTTTTGTTGCAAAGTTCAATGAAATTCATATACACCTTGTAATAGGTTCATTACAATCATAGTTGGCTCTATGCCTCTTATCGTAGAGTAAAGTAGAGTAAATTTCTCACCCGAAGAAATCTTTGGGGAGCATATACATTCATGAGAAAAAGTAATTCTGGTGAATTTAAACGGTAATTAATAAGGTCGCGGATAAAAATGGTTGATGCTGCTTTACGCCTGAAATTTAAGGTTTGCCACCCTATATTTTTACATCTATCGTCATAATCCCAAATTATGTAAGAGTATTCCAAATATGGTCTGATAAGGTCTGAAAAGGCCTGAAAATATAACATAGCGTTAGACTTCGCAATTATATAATCATAATGTAATCAAAGAGAGAGAGAGAGAGAGAGATCTTTAACTTCTCCTAAGCGATAAAGTTTGTGATCACTTATAAAATAATCATGGACAATCGGTGATGTAATTCGATGTGCAGTAATGATATTACATTTTCGAATATTCAGCTCTGGTCCATTGGCTTTACACCAATGCACTAGAGTATGGATATCGAATTGGAACTTAATGCAATCAGTTAAACTATTTATAGATAAATACAGTTTGAAGTCGTCTGTGAATGTTAAAATTGTGCAGTAATGTACGTGTCCACAATATTTTGTTGACTTTGGGGGCTTGTAAATAAGTGTATGGTATATATATAGACTAAAAAAGATTTTGAAATCTTTAGCACGGGTTATTTAAGAGTACTTAGACATAAAACTAGGAAGGCTACAGAGTACTTTCTGTAAAAACCCTTTTTTCCCGCTGTACGTCGCCTTGTCCAACACCTTTTTTGACACTGATGGCCTCTCTGAATTCATTAACGCCCTTGATGGAGTAGCGAGAATAATTCTCCATCGTCATTCTGCATAACCCGACGAGTTTGGTAGGAATATCAAAACCAGACATGGCGTTGTATAGCCCGTCCCTATGTATGCTGTCAGATGTGGCCTTGAATTCGACCAACAGATGGTGGGTGTCAAATTGCATTTCTTGTGTATTTTCCAGGGTCTGCCGCAGTGTGAAAATCTATTCGATGGTTGACTTCCCTGGCCTGAAGCCACACTGAAAGGGAACTATCAGGTTATTTATAAACGGCTTCAGGCGGGTACACAAAACGGCAGAGAAGACCTTGTATGCGATATTCATAAGACTTATCCCTCTACAGTTGGCGCAGTCAAAGGGGATTGGGTATGATTGTTTCATTTTCATCTAATGGAACAATTTGCAAATTGAAGAACGTGCGAGGTTCCTACTAATAAGTTAATCTTCTCGTATCTTACTAATCGTGTTCAAGCTGTGTTGTATAACTCAAAACTGTCGTCTTTTGGTGATGTTCACAGTGGGGTACCACAAGGTTCTATTCTTGCTCCCTTATTGTTCTCAATGTTCATTCCTAAAGTGTTGTTTTATTGCAAATACCATATGTACGCAGATGATGTTCAAATCTACTTAAGTTTTCCTTTAGGTATGGTTGAAGATTCAGTTGCAAAATTAAATGAGGATTTGAGCTCAATTCCGAAGTGGGCTGAAGAAAATGGACTCACGCTTAATCCTGACAAAACCAAAGTCATTCCATTTTTAAAACACCATCCCTTCCTTTCAAACTTTCCCTCCATTGAATTTAACTCCGTTCTAATCGAATATGTAGCCTGTGTTAAAAATCTTGCTATAATGTGTAATAGTGGACTAACATGGACTGACCACATAGACAGTGTAGTATCAAAGGTATATGCGTCTCTTAGAGGTTTGTCAATTAGCAAATTTATACTCCCAATGAATGTAAAATTAAAACTTAACGTACGGCTGTGAAATATTTTCTGACTGTGATCATTCTTCTCTTCAAAAATTGATAAAAGCGACCAACGTGACTGCACGATATGTCTTTAACTTCCAAAGATTTGATCACGTCTCAGAACAACGACGCACTCTCCTTGGATGTGAAGTGAAGGCATTTTTAAACTATAGAACATGCATCCTATTATTCGAAATCATTCATAATAAACGGCCTAACTCTCTTTATGAAAAAATTACGTTTTGTCGATCGAGTCGTAATATCACGTTGAAACCTTCTGTTCATACATGTCTAACGTCGCGCAGTCATTTTTTCATTCATGCTGCACACCTATGGAATCATCTACCTTCACAGGTACGGTCCAAGACCGAGTACAGACAATTTTGCTAGCTTGTTTCTCTCACCTCTCCAATATGAACTGAAATAATCCTCTATAATTACACTTTTTCAATTTGGTAGCATGTAATATAAATAACAGAACAATGCTCTCACATTTAAAATTTCTGAAATTAATCACTTTATGTATGCAATTAATGTAATATTTTAGGCCTTGTACATAAACAAGAACATTAATTCTTAAAGTACAGAGATTTGAAAACAATAAAATGAAATGAAATGAAAATGAAAATGAAATCTCATCTCAGCAGCTTGTATTCGTCATCTTATTACTTCCGTCATTACTTACCCCAGAATCAGCACATACGGCCACAAAACTATCGAATGCGACCTGGAGTTCCGTCTGGGAAGATGGGAGGATAACTAAGTCCTCCGCAAGAAGGTGACGTACCCACAACTCTCCCAATGTGAAACACTCCTCGGCTCTGCGGCACTGCAACATCTAGTCCATATTAACAACAATGAAAAGGAGAGGTGATAAGACGCATCCTTGCCGAAGTTCAACGCCCACAGTGAAAGGTGTTGATTTAGCATCTTTTACCCGAACACAGCTGCGGCATTCCTCAAAAGAGGATAATCAATCCCATACTCCTGCAGAACACTTCAGAGTTTGCCTCGATGAACTCTGTCATAGTCTTTTCCAAATCTACAAAAAAAGAGCTGTAGATGGATTTTTTATACTCCCTACTACTACTCGCCTTCTCGGGCATTCTTACAGAACATATTCGACCAGCATTGAATTTTAAACCATCACATTGTCCAGTCAGTCTAAGTAGACCATTACTCAGGAGGCCACGCCCGTAGACTAGATCCATCACACAATGCAATGCAAACCTATTCTCTGCGTATAGTGCCTTCGACATCCATAGAAAAGTACACTTATGAATCTACTTGCAGCAGTCCAATCGTTTCGTTTCGAAAGCAACCACCATAAACCAGTTCCAGGACTCGGAGTTATTCAATCTACAAGAAGTCACAAGAACCCAACCTAACCCAAGGACACCTTTCTTCAGCAACCTGTCGATAGTCAGTATCAGAACTGTTTAATTTGTGATGGCATATCATTCTTTTGTGGGACCACAAATTCGAAAAGCAAGCAATTTGAGCTCCAATTATCGGTTAAGCTAATTAATGCTGACATAAAATCTAAAATCCCTCAGAGACATTATAACTCTTCCATAAGTGAACTTCACCGCAAACAACAGATTCATGATTCCATCGAGACGCATAAAAAGTTGGAACGTACACCAAATCACTCCGCGTGACTGCCGCTGTCTGACTGTTCTAGAAGTCCTGATAACTCCTTCGCAATGAATAATCCCACGCTCCGAACAGCTTGCGCCGCCAGCAATAAACCGAAACTCACTCGAACAGCAATAACTTCCCTCCTGCCACCAGTAGTAGCAGAATGAAGGTCATAACTTTTCCATCTAATCACCGCTGTCACGCATTCCATTCGATTCACAAGTGTTCGCCACGACTGCTTACAATAGTTTTCCGATTGTGGAATGTGGAACCCACGCATTAAATGCATTATTGTTTTCTATTCTATTTTTATCCGACAAAGTCCTTCGGCGGCCCCTTTCTGGCTCTGCCATAAAAAATTCCATAAAATTTAGCACGACTTTCAGTCAGAGACGCTCAATGGGCCTTCATTCAGAACACACTTCATCGAGTACAACTATTAAATCCTGTAATGCTCGCCCGTCACGACAAACCGACAATCGTCGCTGTAAAGGCCGGACTTGAGCGGTGTCACTACTGCCGGTTCTTATAATTTTATTGAGCCATCCCCTCAATGAGAACGTCACTCATGACGAAATCGTCGCAGATATACACAAAGGACACTCTTGGTGACATAAGTTTATTGGTGGACCGACACTGTTATTCTCTGATTGACAGGACGTGCTCGTAAATCTGCACCGAGGGTACATTGTAGTTTTATCGACGAGTACAAGCAGAAATCGAATCGTGTACGAATCCTGTGTACACTAGTGACGAAATTGAGGAATTGTTTGCGAATGTGTCGTGGTCGGGAATCAATCGCAAAAAATTCGCTTGATATACGTGCTTATCATTTCGAGTACGGCCACAACAATGCCTCGAGAGAACAGTAGCTTTTACTGCCGAACATTTGTATGCGCTGGCATTCCGATTGTTCCGAACAGAAAGCGAATAGGTGCAAGCAATCCTATGGAGTCGTTGGAGGATTCAATATGGACTACCGCTCACAGTCAAATATTTGATGGCAAATAGAATAACAAAGAGGCTCACACTGGATGGCACTTTTTTTGTTCACTAGTGAGCATGAGGATATCCTACAATCGATTTTGAAATACCTTAACATTCATTACTTCTGAAAATGAATGGTTTTCCCAATCTGAACGGAAAACTTTACTAACACCAGCAGCCACCAGTCACCAGATACCAGCCACCAGACAACAGTCACTAGCCGCCAGCCACCAGATACCAGCCACCAGCAACCAGCCACCAGATACCAACCACCAGCCACCAACCACCAGCCACCATCCACCAGCCACCAGCCACGAGCCACCAGATACTTGCCACCAGCTATCAGCCACCAGACAACAGTCACTAGCCACCAGCCACCAGCCATCAGCCACCAGCCACCAGCCACCAGCCACCAGCCACCAGCCACCAGCCACCAGCCACCAGCCACCAGCCACCAGCCACCAGCCACCAGCCACCAGCCACCAGCCACCAGACAACAGTCACTAGCCACCTGCCACCAGATACCAACCACCAGCCACCAGCCACCAGCCACCAGCCACCAGCCACCAGCCACCAGCCACCAGCCACCAGCCACCAGCCACCAGCCACCAGCCACCAGCCACCAGTCACTAGCCACCAGATACCAGCCAACTGCCACCAGCCACCAGCCACCAGCCACCAGCCATCAGCCATCAGCCACCAGACAACAGTCACTAGCCACCTGCTACCAGTCACCAGCCACCAGCCACCAGCCACCAGCCACCAGCCACCAGCCACCAGCCACCAGACAACAGTCACTAGCCACCTGCCACCAGATACCAACCACCAGCCACCAGCCACCAGCCACCAGCCACCAGCCACCAGCCACCACCACTTCAAAACTATCAGCTACGGCTTATATATGACATAACATACATAAGGAAAAAAACAATACATTTATATTTGAAAACAAAAAACATAATCGTGTTTTCCATTATTTAGTCTTATCAGACCCACCCTGTAGATGTTCTAACAAATCGATTAAAACTATTTAGTAATTGCCCTCAAGGTTACACAAAGGAATGTTTTCAGACTTCATAATACCTTTTAAAAAAATAATAATTGAATTTTATTGAAATACGTACAATCTATTTAAGACTTGTAACTAGATAAAACAAACATAAACTACAGTAGACACTCGGTAGTGTCAACAATCCAACCGAGTGAACACAAAGAGTTTTATACAGACTAGTCTATAGAGTGAACAATTGAAATCTCTGTAGTCTGTATATGCCAGATGCAAGGAATACACAATCTTTGGAGCCAATTTACCGTCTATAATGCTTTTTTGGCGTGCACTAATGCCACAGGTCGATTCAAATTGAAGCCGCTAGCGAGCAAAAAATCCACAAAGTACTTGAGTGGGCAGAATGCAATGAAGTACACTATGAAGATAATTCAGTTATCAAACGGTCGCAGGAAGCCAGTGAAAATTGATTTAAATTTAAAGAAAAAACAAACAAAATTTGATAATTGCTTTTCAAAAATATAAAATATGTTTCCTTTTGGGTGCGGATTTAAAATTACATTTCAATACAGAAACACTTGTACAGTGGACTCTCCCTGAGTAGAATTGTCACGGGATACCATAATATGTTCGAGTTAGAGGGAGTTTGACTTAGAGAGAGGTTTTTGTATGAAAAATCTAGGGAAATGTGTGTAAAATATTGCGAAAAAATTCGAGTTAGGGAGAGCTTCGACTTAGGGAGATTTCGGTTTAGGGTGAGCCCACTGTATTATTAAAAAAAAATATTGTTTTATTAAAAAAAAAATAAAACTGAGTTTCTTGTTCATTAATGATGACAGATGTTGACTTCCTACACTATAGAATGCCTCAAAATGTGCAAGTTAACACGCTCTCACATAACAAATATGAGCGAGCAGCCAGACTACAAAAGGTGTGCAAACAGCCAGACTAGGTCAGCGTTTCAAGCCAAGCAAACCGTGGGAGCAGGCACAGCGATGCAAGCCGACACCACCGCGTGAGCGTCGCCGATCATCCATCGTGGGACGCAATTGTGTCAAGGCCAGCGCTCATCGACATCGAGCAATTAGGATAGGTTAAGGAAAGTAGTTTAGTTTTAAGAAAGCAGTGATCGAAGCAAGGATTTGAATTTAAATAAAGTCCCTCATAGAGGGAAAATAAAATAAAAAACGGTCTTTGTCTTTAATTTGCACCCTCAATAATGTGAACAATCTCGCTAGTGAACGGGCCTGGTTTTTATTAGTTCACTCTACTGTACTGAGAGGTACAGTGTATTGTGAATTAAATTAATGTACGTAGAATACCAAATTGAAAGTATAACTGATTGTATAACGGGAAACTGTTGTAAGCTCTAATTGGAATTGGCTCGATCTCTTTTGCATTCGACCACAGCCCAATAAAGTTGACTGGGAAAAGGTTGTAAGTGTTTTTCTTTAAGTTGCAAACAGAATGATTCTTGACGTATGAGTAAAATTCCAGTCAAACTTTTCCGCTCACAGTCGGCCTCAAATTGTTGTGACAGAACAATGACACCCACAACACGAGTGTTTACTATAGAAGTAAGCCCCAGTTCCACGACAGGGCGCCACAGTCTGCCACAGCCATATTTATACTATACCTGATATTTTAATCCAAGCCATTCACATCAATAACTGCCGATGGTCTCAATTTACAATCAATTCACCGCCACAGTAATAAAGAAATAAAGTAAATTCCAATTCCAATCAGTTCGCTTTTTTAATCGATTTGCGAATTAATTGAAGTCAAAGCGAATTTAAAATTACCCGAGAGTGGATTTAAAAATTCGTGTATAAGTGTCACATTACAGCCTGCAAAAACAGCAAATGATACTTTTGCAAGGACTTACAGCCACTAGCGCCACAAATAAAGTGCATCACACTTATTGCCTGGCGGCAAATTACAAAGGACCCCGCTTATTTACATTTGCAATCCAGTGGCGAGCTCGTGCTCACCCATTCAATTAGTAACCTGAGGTTAATTTCAATTCGAATTGTGGTCTTTAATTTTTATGCGGCGGTTTGGTTTGCATGAGCCGAATGAAATGAAAATATGCCCTTAATACAATGACCTGCATTGTTTCATTTTTTTTGGTGGATGTGGATGGTGATCATGTACACAAAAGGGAGTGTATTAAAATGAATGGATTTGGTTACTTGTTTTCAAAAGCCAAAATGTAACTTGAAAAGTTGTGCTGTGATTGTTCTGCTCCTTGGAATAGCTGCCCAATTGGTAAGCTAGCATTTTAATGAACTTCATTTCAATGCAGCTCATACTGATTCTTCCTCCGCAGGCGCTTCAGTCCGAGCTGGTCGATCTTAACCATCTATCGGGTCGGAGAATGGTCTTCAATTTTAGGCCAAACATTTTGAGAACTTTTGTTTTATGCTAGTTTGCTCTACATTTTCATATTCAAATGTTCCCACTCACCCTTGTCATTCGTGCACAGTCGTCGATCAAGTGTGAGCAACAAAAAGAAAGGAAATTTCTTTAACAATTCCAGAGGGAAACAATTTCTTAAATTATTTATAAAACAATCTTAGAACCCAGCGATCTAATTCATAATTTTACTCAAAGTGGTTAATATATTATTCAAGTTTTATAATATAGTAGAAGTGAAAATTTAATGAAAAAAGAGCCTCCCGAAACGGTCTTTACTAAAAGATAAAAATGTAGGTCGTTCCATTTAAATGTTGGCCTTAAAGCACAAACATAAGCTTATACAGATAAATGTTTACAGTAAAAAAAAAAGCTTGATCCGACCTATTTTACGATTTTACCCGTTTGAGGGTTAAGCACGATCTTCAGCCAGCTGCCTGCATTTGGGCACCACAAGTTGGCTAACACCCCCCTCAACTGGTGTCTTAGTTCCGGTCGCCATCTTTTGCGTTACCCCACTGGTGCGCAGTCGAATACTCTTCGAGTTGGAGCAGTGAGATTCATGGGCTCTACATGATCTAGACATTCTAGGCGTTAGATCCTGCCTAAGCTCTTGCCGCTTTACAGACCGTCGAATTATTGGTTGAATCATCTTCTCCAGATGCAAATCTAGCCAAAGTTCGCACTCAGAACTTTTCTCTCGAAGAGACCAAGGACTTCGTCATCCACTTTTTGTGCATGCATTTGATGAATGACTTACATAAATAAATGATGTTCAAAAAGTCACAGGACTTCCCTTGCAGTTCCTTGTTAATCGTTTTTTGAAGTTTATTACCGCCCTTAGTTTAGCAGCGAGAATTCTCCATCGTCACACTGCGACTTGAGCACCTTCACAAGTTTGAGAGGAATGTCAATTTAGTTGACAGTTAGTTCGTAACATGGACCAGTAACAACAAGTTGATTGTGATTGTGATTGATCCATACAGCAAATGTTCTGTTGAAAAAGCCAGAAGTTTTTGTCCTTGGATAGGTAGCTACTTATTGCATTAAGTCTATAAAGAAATACGTTAAATCTCTGGTGTGCTGCAGGGTAGTCATATTGGTCAGCTACTTGTTATACTATTTATAACCCTTCTGCCATCGATTATATCATCTATGTGGAATAAGAGCATTAGGAGTTGTCCAGTTCGGCCACTGGGCGTATACGTAACATTTTACAAAGTGGAGAGGAGAGAGTCTTACGTTTAGTCTAGTACGGCCACGGGGCGTATATGTAACATTTTACAAAGTGGAGAGGAGAGAGTCCTACGTTTAGTCCAGTACGGCCACGGGGCGTATATGTAACATTTTACAAAGTGGAGAGCAGAGAGTCTTACGTTTAGTCTAGGACGACCACGGGGCGTATACGAAACATTTTACAAAGTGGAGAGCAGAGAGTCTTACGTTTAGTCTAGTATGGCCACGGGGCGTATACGTAACATTTTACAAAGTGGAGAGGAGAGAGTCTTACGTTTAGTCTAGTACGGCCGCGGGGCGTATACGTTACATGTTACAAAGTGGAGAGGAGAGAGTCTTACTTATAGTCTAGTACGTCCACGGGGCGTATACGTAGCATTTTACAAAGTGGAGAGGAGAGAGTCCGACGTTTAGTCTAGTACGGCCACGGGGCGTATACGTAACATGTTACAAAGTGGAGAGCAGAGAGTCTTACGTTTAGTCTAGTACGGCCACGGGGCGTATACGAAACATTTTACAAAGTGGAGAGCAGAGAGTCTTACGTTTAGTCTAGTATGGCCACGGGGCGTATACGTAACATTTTACAAAGTGGAGAGGAGAGAGAGTCTTACGTTTAGTCTAGTACGGCCGCGGGGCGTATACGTTACATGTTACAAAGTGGAGAGGAGAGAGTCTTACTTATAGTCTAGTACGTCCACGGGGCGTATACGTAGCATTTTACAAAGTGGAGAGGAGAGAGTCCGACGTTTAGTCTAGTACGGCCACGGGGCGTATACATAACATGTTACAAAGTGGAGAGGAGAGAGTCTTACTTATAGTCTAGTACGGCCACGGGGCGTATATGTAACATTTTACAAAGTGGAGAGGAGAGATTCTTACGTTTAGTCTAGTATGGCCACGGGGCATATACGTAACATTTTACAAAATGGAGAGGAGAGAGTCTTACGTTTAGGCTAGTACGGCCACGGGGCGTATACGTAACATTTTACAAAGTGGAGAGCAGAGAGTCTTACGTTTAGTCTAGGACGGCCACGGGGCGTATACGAAATATTTTACAAAGTGGAGAGGAGAGAGTCTTACGTTTAGTCTAGTACGGCCACGGGGCGTATATGTAACATTTTACAAAGTGGAGAGCAGAGAGTCTTACGTTTAGTCTAGTACGGCCACGGGGCGTATGCGTAACATGTTACAAAGTGGAGAGCAGAGAGTCTTACGTTTAGTCTAGTACGGCCACGGGGCGTATACGTAGCATTTTACAAAGTGGAGAGGAGAGAGTCCGACGTTTAGTCTAGTACGGCCGCGGGGCGTATACGTAACATGTTACAAAGTGGAGAGGAGAGATTCTTACGTTTAGTCTAGTATGGCCACGGGGCATATACGTAACATTTTACAAAGTGGAGAGCAGAGAGTCTTATGTTTAGTCTAGTACGGCCACGGGGCGTATACATAACATGTTACAAAGTGGAGAGCAGAGAGTCTTACGTTTAGTCTAGTACGGCCACGGGGCGTATACGTAACATTTTACAAAGTGGAGAGCAGAGAGTCTTACGTTTAGTCTAGGACGGCCACGGGGCGTATACGAAATATTTTACAAAGTGGAGAAGAGAGAGTCTTACGTTTAGTCTAGCACGGCCACGGGGCGTTTATGTAACATTTTACAAAGTGGAGAGGACAGAGTCCTACTTTTAGTCCAGTACGGCCACGGGGCGTATATGTAACATTTTACAAAGTGGAGAGCAGAGAGTCTTACGTTTAGTCTAGTACGGCCACGGAGCGTATACGAAACATTTTACAAAGTGGAGAGGAGAGAGTCTTACGTTTAGTCTAGTACGGCCACGGGGCGTATACGTAGCATTTTACAAAGTGGAGAGCAGAGAGT
Source organism: Eristalis intricaria (assembly GCA_964034865.1). Lineage (NCBI taxonomy): Eukaryota > Metazoa > Arthropoda > Insecta > Diptera > Syrphidae > Eristalis > Eristalis intricaria. Next base: position 86,589,135 of record OZ035875.1, on the reverse strand, counting down.
CTTACTTATAGTCTACTACGTCCACGGGGCGTATACGTAACATTTTACAAAGTGGAGAGGAGAGAGTCTTTCGCTTAGTCTAGTACGGCCATGGGGCGTATACGTAACATTTTACAAAGTGGAGAGCAGAGAGTCTTACGTTTAGTCTAGGACGGCCACGGGGCGTATACGTAGCATTTTACAAAGTGGAGAGGAGAGAGTCCGACGTTTAGTCTAGTACGGCCGCGGGGCGTATACATAACATGTTACAAAGTGGAGAGGAGAGAGTCTTACTTATAGTCTAGTACGGCCACGGGGCGTATATGTAACATTTTACAAAGTGGAGAGAAGAGAGTCCGACGTTTAGTCTAGGACGGCCGCGGGGCGTATACGTAACATGTTACAAAGTGGAGAGCAGAGAGTCTTACGTTTAGTCTAGTACGGCCACGGGGCGTATAGGTAGCGTTTTACAAAATGGAGAGGAGAGAGTCCGACGTTTAGTCTAGTACGGCCGCGGGGCGTATACGTAACATTTTACAAAGTGGAGAGCAGAGAGTCTTACGTTTAGTCTAATACGGCCACGGGGCGTATACGTAACATGTTACAAAGTGGAGAGCAGAGAGTCTTACGTTTAGTCTAGTACGGCCACGGGGCGTATACGTAGCATTTTACAAAGTGGAGAGGAGAGAGTCCGACGTTTAGTCTAGTACGGCCGCGGGGCGTATACGTAACATGTTACAAAGTGGAGAGGAGAGATTCTTACGTTTAGTCTAGTATGGCCACGGGGCATATACGTAACATTTTACAAAATGGAGAGGAGAGAGTCTTACGTTTAGGCTAGTACGGCCACGGGGCGTATACGTAACATTTTACAAAGTGGAGAGCAGAGAGTCTTACGTTTAGTCTAGGACGGCCACGGGGCGTATACGAAATATTTTACAAAGTGGAGAGGAGAGAGTCTTACGTTTAGTCTAGTACGGCCACGGGGCGTATATGTAACATTTTACAAAGTGGAGAGCAGAGAGTCTTACGTTTAGTCTAGTACGGCCACGGGGCGTATACGTAACATGTTACAAAGTGGAGAGCAGAGAGTCTTACGTTTAGTCTAGTACGGCCACGGGGCGTATACGTAGCATTTTACAAAGTGGAGAGGAGAGAGTCCGACGTTTAGTCTAGTACGGCCGCGGGGCGTATACGTAACATGTTACAAAGTGGAGAGGAGAGATTCTTACGTTTAGTCTAGTATGGCCACGGGGCGTATACGTAACATGTTACAAAGTGGAGAGCAGAGAGTCTTACGTTTAGTCTAGTACGGCCACGGGGCGTATACGTAACATGTTACAAAGTGGAGAGCAGAGAGTCTTACGTTTAGTCTAGTACGGCAACGGGGCGTATACGTAGCATTTTACAAAGTGGAGAGGAGAGAGTCTTACGTTTAGGCTAGTACGGCCACGGGGCGTATACGTAACATTTTACAAAGTGGAGAGCAGAGAGTCTTACGTTTAGTCTAGTACGGCCACGGGGCGTATACGTAGCATTTTACAAAGTGGAGAGGAGAGAGTCTTACGTTTAGTCTAGTACGGCCACGGGGCGTATACGTAACATGTTACAAAGTGGAGAGGAGAGAGAGTCTTACTTGTGGTCTAGTACGGCCACGGGGCGTATACGTAACATTTTACAAAGTGGAGAGCAGAGAGTGTTACGTTTAGTCTAGTACGGCCACGGGGCGTATACGTAGCATTTTACAAAGTGGAGAGGAGAGAGTCTTACGTTTAGGCTAGTACGGCCACGGGGCGTATACGAAACATTTTACAAAGTGGAGAGCAGAGAGTCTTACGTTTAGTCTAGTACGGCCACGGGGCGTATACGTAACATGTTACAAAGTGGAGAGCAGAGAGTCTTACGTTTAGTCTAGTACGGCCACGGGGCGTATACGTAGCATTTTACAAAGTGGAGAGGAGAGAGTCCGACGTTTAGTCTAGTACGGCCGCGGGGCGTATACGTAACATGTTACAAAGTGGAGAGGAGAGATTCTTACGTTTAGTCTAGTAGGGCCACGGGGCGTATACGTAACATGTTACAAAGTGGAGAGCAGAGAGTCTTACGTTTAGTCTAGTACGGCAACGGGGCGTATACGTAGCATTTTACAAAGTGGAGAGGAGAGAGTCTTACGTTTAGGCTAGTACGGCCACGGGGCGTATACGTAACATTTTACAAAGTGGAGAGCAGAGAGTCTTACGTTTAGTCTAGTACGGCCACGGGGCGTATACGTAGCATTTTACAAAGTGGAGAGGAGAGAGTCTTACGTTTAGTCTAGTACGGCCACGGGGCGTATACGTAACATGTTACAAAGTGGAGAGGAGAGAGAGTCTTACTTGTGGTCTAGTACGGCCACGGGGCGTATACGTAACATTTTACAAAGTGGAGAGCAGAGAGTCTTACGTTTAGTCTAGTACGGCCACGGGGCGTATACGTAGCATTTTACAAAGTGGAGAGGAGAGAGTCTTACGTTTAGGCTAGTACGGCCACGGGGCGTATACGAAACATTTTACAAAGTGGAGAGCAGAGAGTCTTACGTTTAGTCTAGTACGGCCACGGGGCGTATACGTAGCATTTTACAAAGTGGAGAGGAGAGAGTCTTACGTTTAGTCTAGTACGGCCACGGGGCGTATACGTAACATGTTACAAAGTGGAGAGGAGAGAGAGTCTTACTTGTGGTCTAGTACGGCCACGGGGCGTATACGTAACATTTTACAAAGTGGAGAGCAGAGAGTCTTACGTTTAGTCTAGTACGGCCACGGGGCGTATACGTAGCATTTTACAAAGTGGAGAGGAGAGAGTCTTACGTTTAGGCTAGTACGGCCACGGGGCGTATACGAAACATTTTACAAAGTGGAGAGCAGAGAGTCTTACGTTTAGTCTAGTACGGCCACGGGGCGTATACGTAGCATTTTACAAAGTGGAGAGGAGAGAGTCTTACGTTTAGTCTAGTACGGCCACGGGGCGTATACGTAACATGTTACAAAGTGGAGAGGAGAGAGAGTCTTACTTGTGGTCTAGTACGGCCACGGGGCGTATACGTAACATTTTACAAAGTGGAGAGCAGAGAGTCTTACGTTTAGTCTAGTACGGCCACGGGGCGTATACGTAGCATTTTACAAAGTGGAGAGGAGAGAGTCTTACGTTTAGTCTAGTACGGCCACGGGGCGTATACGTAACATTTTACAAAGTGGAGAGGAGAGAGTCCGACGTTTAGTCTAGTACGGCCGCGGGGCGTATACGTAACATGTTACAAAGTGGAGAGGAGAGAGTCTTACTTATAGTCTAGTACGGCCACGGGGCGTATACGTAGCATTTTACAAAGTGGAGAGGAGAGAGTCTTACGTTTAGTCTAGTACGGCCACGGGGCGTATACGTAACATGTTACAAAGTGGAGAGGAGAGAGAGTCTTACTTGTGGTCTAGTACGGCCACGGGGCGTATATGTAACATTTTACAAAGTGGGAGGAGAGAGTCTTACGTTTAGTCTAGGACGGCCACGGGGCGTATACGAAATATTTTACAAAGTGGAGAGGAGAGAGTCTTACGTTTAGTCTAGTACGACCACGGGGCGTATATGTAACATTTTACAAAGTGGGAGGAGAGAGTCTTACGTTTAGTCTAGTACGGCCACGGGGCGTATACGTAACATTTTACAAAGTGGAGAGGAGAGAGTTCGACGTTTAGTCTAGTACGGCCGCGGGGCGTATACATAACATGTTACAAAGTGGAGAGGAGAGAGTCTTACTTATAGTCTAGTACGGCCACGGGGCGTATACGTAGCATTTTACAAAGTGGAGAGGAGAGAGTCTTACGTTTAGTCTAGTACGGCCGCGGGGCGTATACGTAACATGTTACAAAGTGGAGAGGAGAGAGAGTCTTACTTGTGGTCTAGTACGGCCACGGGGCGTATATGTAACATTTTACAAAGTGGAGAGCAGAGAGTCTTACGTTTAGTCTAGTACGGCCACGGGGCGTATACGTAACATTTTACAAAGTGGAGAGCAGAGAGTCTTACGTTTAGTCTAGGACGGCCACGGGGCGTTTACGAAACATTTTACAAAGTGGAGAGGAGAGAGTCTTACTTATAGTCTAGTACGGCCACGGGGCGTATATGTAACATTTTACAAAGTGGAGAGGGGAGAGTCTTACTTGTGGTCTAGTACGGCCACGGGGCGTTTCCTTAACATTTTACAAAGTGGAGAGGAGAGAGTCTTACTTATAGTCTAGTACGGCCACGGGGCGTATATGTAACATTTTACAAAGTGGAGAGGAGAGAGTCCTACGTTTAGTCTAGTACGGCCACGGGGCGTATACGTAACATTTTACAAAGTGGAGAGCAGAGAGTCCTACGTTTAGTCTAGTACGGCCGCGGGGCGTATACGTAACATGTTACAAAGTGGAGAGGAGAGAGTCTTACTTATAGTCTAGTACGGCCACGGGGCGTATATGTAACATTTTACAAAGTGGAGAGGAGAGAGTCCTACGTTTAGTCTAGTACGGCCACGGGGCGTATACGTAACATTTTACAAAGTGGAGAGCAGAGAGTCTTACGTTTAGTCTAGGACGGCCACGGGGCGTATACGAAATATTTTACAAAGGGGAGAGGAGAGAGTCTTACGTTTAGTCTAGTACGGCCACGGGGCGTATACGTAACATTTTACAAAGTGGAGAGCAGAGAGTCTTTCGCTTAGTCTAGTACGGCCATGGGGCGTATAAGTAACATTTTACAAAGTGGAGAGCAGAGAGTCTTACGTTTAGTCTAGTACGGCCACGGGGCGTATATGTAACATTTTACAAAGTGGAGAGCAGAGAGTCTTACGTTTAGTCTAGTACGGCCATGGGGCGTATAAGTAACATTTTACAAAGTGGAGAGCAGAGAGTCTTACGTTTAGTCTAGTACGGCCACGGGGCGTATATGTAACATTTTACAAAGTGGAGAGCAGAGAGTCTTACGTTTAGTGTAGTACGGCCACGGGGCGTATACGTAACATGTTACAAAGTGGAGAGCAGAGAGTCTTACGTTTAGTCTAGTACGGCCACGGGGCGTATACGTAGCATTTTACAAAGTGGAGAGGAGAGAGTCCGACGTTTAGTCTAGTACGGCCGCGGGGCGTATACGTAACATGTTACAAAGTGGAGAGGAGAAATTCTTACGTTTAGTCTAGTATGGCCACGGGGCATATACGTAACATTTTACAAAGTGGAGAGCAGAGAGTCTTACGTTTAGTCTAGTACGGCCACGGGGCGTATACGTAACATTTTACAAAGTGGAGAGGAGAGAGTCCGACGTTTAGTCTAGTACGGCCGCGGGGCGTATACGTAACATGTTACAAAGTGGAGAGGAGAGATTCTTACGTTTAGTCTAGTATGGCCACGGGGCATATACGTAACATTTTACAAAATGGAGAGGAGAGAGTCTTACGTTTAGGCTAGTACGGCCACGGGGCGTATACGTAACATTTTACAAAGTGGAGAGCAGAGAGTCTTACGTTTAGTCTAGGACGGCCACGGGGCGTATACGAAATATTTTACAAAGTGGAGAGGAGAGAGTCTTACGTTTAGTCTAGTACGGCCACGGGGCGTATATGTAACATTTTACAAAGTGGAGAGCAGAGAGTCTTACGTTTAGTCTAGTACGGCCACGGGGCGTATACGTAACATGTTACAAAGTGGAGAGCAGAGAGTCTTACGTTTAGTCTAGTACGGCCACGGGGCGTATACGTAGCATTTTACAAAGTGGAGAGGAGAGAGTCCGACGTTTAGTCTAGTACGGCCACGGGGCGTATACGTAACATGTTACAAAGTGGAGAGCAGAGAGTCTTACGTTTAGTCTAGTACGGCCACGGGGCGTATACGTAGCATTTTACAAAGTGGAGAGGAGAGAGTCCGACGTTTAGTCTAGTACGGCCGCGGGGCGTATACGTAACATGTTACAAAGTGGAGAGGAGAGATTCTTACGTTTAGTCTAGTATGGCCACGGGGCATATACGTAACATTTTACAAAGTGGAGAGCAGAGAGTCTTACGTTTAGTCTAGTACGGCCACGGGGCGTATTACGTAGCATTTTACAAAGTGGAGAGGAGAGAGTCTTACGTTTAGGCTAGTACGGCCACGGGGCGTATACGTAACATTTTACAAAGTGGAGAGCAGAGAGTCTTACGTTTAGTCTAGTACGGCCACGGGGCGTATACGTAACATTTTACAAAGTGGAGAGCAGAGAGTCTTACGTTTAGTCTAGTACGGCCACGGGGCGTATATGTAACATTTTACAAAGTGGAGAGCAGATAGTCTTACGTTTAGTCTAGTACGGCCACGGGGCGTATACGTAACATTTTACAAAGTGGAGAGCAGAGAGTCTTATGTTTAGTCTAGTACGGCCACGGGGCGTATATGTAACATTTTACAAAGTGGAGAGCAGAGAGTCTTACGTTTAGTCTAGTACGGCCACGGGGCGTATACGTAACATGTTACAAAGTGGAGAGCAGAGAGTCTTACGTTTAGTCTAGTACGGCCACGGGGCGTATACGTAACATTTTACAAAGTGGAGAGCAGAGAGTCTTACGTTTAGTCTAGGACGGCCACGGGGCGTATACGAAATATTTTACAAAGTGGAGAGGAGAGAGTCTTACGTTTAGTCTAGTACGGCCACGGGGCGTATATGTAACATTTTACAAAGTGGGAGGAGAGAGTCTTACGTTTAGTCTAGTACGGCCACGGGGCGTATATGTAACATTTTACAAAGTGGAGAGGAGAGAGTCCTACGTATAGTCTAGTACGGCCACGGGGCGTATACGTAACATTTTACAAAGTGGAGAGCAGAGAGTCCTACGTTTAGTCTAGTACGGCCACGGGGCGTATACGTAACATTTTACAAAGTGGAGAGGAGAGAGTCCGACGTTTAGTCTAGTACGGCCACGGGGCGTATACGTTACATGTTACAAAGTGGAGAGGAGAGAGTCTTACTTATAGTCTAGTACGTCCACGGGGCGTATACGTAACATTTTACAAAGTGGAGAGGAGAGAGTCTTTCGCTTAGTCTAGTACGGCCATGGGGCGTATAAGTAACATTTTACAAAGTGGAGAGGAGAGAGTCTTACGTTTAGTCTAGTACGGCCACGGGGCGTATATGTAACATTTTACAAAGTGGAGAGCAGAGAGTCTTACGTTTAGTCTAGTACGGCCACGGGGCGTATACGTAACATGTTACAAAGTGGAGAGCAGAGAGTCTTACGTTTAGTCTAGTACGGCCACGGGGCGTATACGTAGCATTTTACAAAGTGGAGAGGAGAGAGTCCGACGTTTAGTCTAGTACGGCCGCGGGGCGTATACGTAACATGTTACAAAGTGGAGAGGAGAGATTCTTACGTTTAGTCTAGTATGGCCACGGGGCATATACGTAACATTTTACAAAATGGAGAGGAGAGAGTCTTACGTTTAGGCTAGTACGGCTACGGGGCGTATACGTAACATTTTACAAAGTGGAGAGCAGAGAGTCTTACGTTTAGTCTAGGACGGCCACGGGGCGTATACGTAACATGTTACAAAGTGGAGAGCAGAGAGTCTTACGTTTAGTCTAGTACGGCCACGGGGCGTATACGTAGCATTTTACAAAGTGGAGAGGAGAGAGTCTTACGTTTAGGCTAGTACGGCTACGGGGCGTATACGTAACATTTTACAAAGTGGAGAGCAGAGAGTCTTACGTTTAGTCTAGGACGGCCACGGGGCGTATAGAAATATTTTACAAAGTGGAGAGGAGAGAGTCTTACGTTTAGTCTAGTTCGGCCACGGGGTGTATATGTAACATTTTACAAAGTGGAGAGCAGAGAGTCTTACGTTTAGTCTAGTACGGCCACGGGGCGTATACGTAACATGTTACAAAGTGGAGAGCAGAGAGTCTTACGTTTAGTCTAGTACGGCCACGGGGCGTATACGTAGCATTTTACAAAGTGGAGAGGAGAGAGTCCGACGTTTAGTCTAGTACGGCCGCGGGGCGTATACGTAACATTTTACAAAATGGAGAGGAGAGAGTCTTACGTTTAGGCTAGTACGGCCACGGGGCGTATACGTAACATTTTACAAAGTGGAGAGCAGAGAGTCTTACGTTTAGTCTAGGACGGCCACGGGGCGTATACGAAATATTTTACAAAGTGGAGAGGAGAGAGTCTTACGTTTAGTCTAGTTCAGCCACGGGGCGTATATGTAACATTTTACAAAGTGGAGAGCAGAGAGTCTTACGTTTAGTCTAGTACGGCCACGGGGCGTATACGTAACATGTTACAAAGTGGAGAGCAGAGAGTCTTACGTTTAGTCTAGTACGGCCACGGGGCGTATACGTAGCATTTTACAAAGTGGAGAGGAGAGAGTCCGACGTTTAGTCTAGTACGGCCGCGGGGCGTATACGTAACATGTTACAAAGTGGAGAGGAGAGATTCTTACGTTTAGTCTAGTATGGCCACGGGGCATATACGTAACATTTTACAAAGTGGAGAGCAGAGAGTCTTACGTTTAGTCTAGTACGGCCACGGGGCGTATTACGTAGCATTTTACAAAGTGGAGAGGAGAGAGTCTTACGTTTAGGCTAGTACGGCCACGGGGCGTATACGTAACATTTTACAAAGTGGAGAGCAGAGAGTCTTACGTTTAGTCTAGTACGGCCACGGGGCGTATACGTAACATTTTACAAAGTGGAGAGCAGAGAGTCTTACGTTTAGTCTAGTACGGCCACGGGGCGTATATGTAACATTTTACAAAGTGGAGAGCAGATAGTCTTACGTTTAGTCTAGTACGGCCACGGGGCGTATACGTAACATTTTACAAAGTGGAGAGCAGAGAGTCTTATGTTTAGTCTAGTACGGCCACGGGGCGTATATGTAACATTTTACAAAGTGGAGAGCAGAGAGTCTTACGTTTAGTCTAGTACGGCCACGGGGCGTATACGTAACATGTTACAAAGTGGAGAGCAGAGAGTCTTACGTTTAGTCTAGTACGGCCACGGGGCGTATACGTAACATGTTACAAAGTGGAGAGGAGAGAGTCTTACGTTTAGTCTAGTACGGCCACGGGGCGTATACGTAACATTTTACAAAGTGGAGAGCAGAGAGTCTTACGTTTAGTCTAGGACGGCCACGGGGCGTATACGAAATATTTTACAAAGTGGAGAGGAGAGAGTCTTACGTTTAGTCTAGTACGGCCACGGGGCGTATATGTAACATTTTACAAAGTGGGAGGAGAGAGTCTTACGTTTAGTCTAGTACGGCCACGGGGCGTATACGTAACATTTTACAAAGTGGAGAGCAGAGAGTCTTACGTTTAGTCTAGGACGGCCACGGGGCGTATACGTAGCATTTTACAAAGTGGAGAGGAGAGAGTCCGACGTTTAGTCTAGCACGGCCACGGGGCGTATATGTAACATTTTACAAAGTGGAGAGGAGAGAGTCTTACGTTTAGGCTAGTACGGCCACGGGGCGTATACGTAACATTTTACAAAGTGGAGAGCAGAGAGTCTTACGTTTAGTCTAGTACGGCCACGGGGCGTATATGTAACATTTTACAAAGTGGAGAGGAGAGAGTCTTACTTGTGGTCTAGTACGGCCACGGGGCGTATACATTTAACAAAGGTGCGAAAAGAGAGTTTTAAGAGATGTGTAGTGCCGACAGGAGGCGTAAAAACAAACTTTTACAATAGTGCGAAACAAGAGAGGAGATAGTCTTACCGGTAGTGGCATGGAGCGTATACGTAGCGACGAAGGACCGGAGACCATTCGTTCGTCTTAGAATACCACTCAAGAAAAGCTCGATTCTTCACGAGAGAGCTCTATTACCCGAGTTATTCTCCCTTTTGCATGTTGCTCGATTGGATACAGAAAAAGCACATTTATTCATTAACGTGTTTGATATCCTGGAACTGTTCCTATGACAGTTCATTCTATTTTATGTGTTGGATGGCGTTTCAAAAACTGTGCATAGGAAGTGGTTTTCGGGCTTGTCGTTCCAACATCTACGACAATGTGTTTTATAGAAAATTCCTAATCTGAAAGCGTTATCCTCTGTGCCGCAGTACTTATCACTGTTATTTTAGCAATATCAGTGGGAGATATTCTTAGAAGCCCGCTTATGCTCATTCTATCCCTCGTAAGTCAGACTTTGATGATATACAATTTTGGGTGAATGACTTACTCCACTTCGTGAAAAGGATACCGCCCTCGGATGCGGATCTTTGGTATGTTAAACAGACCCTTATCTAAAAGCATAGTCGAATGGCCAGCCGCCCCGTCATTGATTTAATAGACAATGGAAATAACATCTTGTTCATCTTCGCATCAAAATCCCACGCCTGATAGCAAAACAATAATCCTACGCACGCACGCAGGAAAATTGAAAACATTCTTCGCTGTGCAAACATTTGCATCCGCTGACACTTCGCTCGACAGTGCAAGCCTCAGGGACAATGAAAATGTTGATGGTTGTCTGCTGCTAAACAAAGGCTGTTCGTTGAACTTGAAAATTCCTCTCGGGTGTCAGTCCACTCGCTGTCCTAGAAGCACAATTCACTTACCCCCCCATCTCACAAGCAATATCCCTAAATAAGGAATAAATTTCTCGTAGGGTAATTAAAGAACATTCTTATCTGTTCATTCATCGACGTGGATGCAGTGGAAACAATGACATTTTCCTTAAACCTCAGCAGTCAGCAAATTGAGGATGGGTAGCCGCACATTTGAAATTGTTTCCATGGTACTTTGTGGGGACGTGGTCTTTTGCGAAGGATTATACGTAAGTTCGTTCACAAAATGAAAGTAACCGAGGTACTGTGGTGCAGTTCGTAAGTAGGTCCTGGTCACCGTTGGGCAATGCAATTACAAGAGAGGAAGGTGGTGATTCATTATGACCATCTGTGAACAGGAAAAGGAGAGTTTTTTCTTTCAATTTCCGCACATTCCAGGAATTCAAAGAATTTTTTAAAGTAACTAATGGACTTTAATTGCTGTTGCTACAATGAACGCCATAAGATTGCTGCAATAAAGGATAAAGACATTCTCATTCCCTTATCAGACAAGTAGTTTTTTGCAATGAATAAATTGTTCAGGAAGAATCTCCTGATGGTAAAGACTTTCACACAAACCTAAGTTAGTACAGACAATCGAAGGAGTTATTGAAGTTTCTTACTTTCCTTGGAGAACTCTGGAGTTTGTGCAGTTAATTGAATACCATGGGACTTTGGAAGTTTTAAAATAACTCCCTCTGGATAGCTTTTTGATTCGAGTTTTGAATAACGATCAAACTTCGACAATGCATGCTACTGTAAAATCAATAAACGATTTATGACGGGTTTTCCAATAAGAACTTGCCAACCTTTTTTTAAATAAAACGCAAGTCATTTGAGTAATATTTCAAAAACATTATTTTCGATTTGAAGTACAATCAAAACATTTTTTTGTACTTGACTACGTTCATATGGCCACCGCGGGCACGTTTACAGCTGTGAATTCGTTGGACCCAATTTTCAACCAGTCGGCAACAGACGACTCAGCCGCTATTTCGCGTTCAATGTTGGCTCTGAGGTCTTCCGACGTACTCGGTTTGTTGGCATAAACCAATGACTTAACGTAGCCTCACAGAATATAGTCAAGCGGAGGTAAATCGCACTAACGAGGCTGCCAATCGACTGGCCCATTTCTTGAGATAACACGCTCATCCTACTCATGATACACAAAATACAAGGTAACCTCTTCCCGAACCTTATTTTTTTCATTCGTTTTTTGTGACTTCACGTGTATCCTATAAATCTGTCAGTTGTATATGAAGATTGAGTTTGGCGCCATTTAGCAGTGTTGTCAACTATCTTGTGTATAATTTCAATTTTAAATTATTATTAAAATGGCAATTTGCGCTATATTTGATTGCAATACCAATAATAAGAAGAAAGAAAATACAGTCAGTAAAGTGAGACTTTTTCGTTTCCCAAAAGATCCAAGAGCGGGAAATATTTGGATGCACAAATGTGGACGTGGACAAAGTGAATGTGAAAGCAGCAAAAAGGATCAATATGTGCGCAATTTGAGACAAGAATTGCTTAATTAGTGTCCTAAAAATGCAAGGATTTTGAGGGATGATGCGCTGCCAACAGAAAATCTGTACCAGTGCTTACACGAGCCCACCTCAAGAGAAAGATAAAAAAAAAGGGTGAAAGGGCACAAAAAAGAAGCCATCATGTGGCAGCATCCTTGGTCAAACAATTTTTATAGCAAGGAAGGGAGAATAATTGATAACTTGGACGAGCTTGAGACACTCTCGACGCTCTCCCGAACTTACCACGCAAGTTTAAACATTTTTCATATACATTTTATTACCATAACTAATTCCACATTTTTAGGCCTAAGGAGTTAGAGTTGCAAGAAACAATGCATTAAAAATGCAGCTACAAATTGACTCTCTTAAAAAGGATAATGAAATACTGCACTCAGAAGTCCTTAAATTGACACATTATAAGCTCCAAGAAGAGTTCGGTACAGTGAACATCATATTGTCCGCGACACAAAAGAGGAAACTAATCCTAGAAGGAGCAAGGATAAAGTGGACATTGGATGATATGTCGAAATGCATAGCCATACACGCAAGTGGTCCGAAAGCTTACTGATAGATATTTGCTGAAGAAAGGCTATCCATTTCCCGCCGTCTTAACGCGGCAAAAATTTCACTCGAGTTCAAATACTGTCTACAATCCTATTTAGTCGGTAGGAATGAAGGATTAACATCCTATGACGCAAACGTCGAGACGTTCATTGAAAGCGAAACACAAATGGGTGCAGATCTTCAGGCGGACACCGAGCAGGTAATTGAAGAATGTAAAACCATAACTTCAGATCAGGACCACATACCAGCTGAAGATGATAACACAGATGTTGCAGCAGATGAGATGGACGATGTAAAATACGACGCCCTGAAGTATCTGCCTGGGTACCTCCTAAATCGATTCAAATCTAAAGTGGGCAATCTTCTTTACGCAAACGTGGAAAGGATAGACAAAGAAGACACTGATCTGACGTCGACAAACGTAGAAGGTCTTCATAAGCCAAATGACGGACACACGGTTTGACAAATAAAGAGTATTATACCTTGAATTCTGTGTATCATGCATCATACTTACTCTTCAATATAACGATTGTAACGTGTACTGTGTGGCTTGTGGCACCATCCTGTTGAACCCACCCGTCGTCCCAGTCCATATCTTCCAATCCGGGCCCAAAATAATAGGTAATCATGGCGCGATAACGCTGACCATTCACAGTAACGTCACGATCTTTATCGTAGTCGAAAAAATATGGCTCAATAATGTCGGCTTTTTTTTTTTGTCCATGAAATGGTGATTCATGAAGTACATGTGGGTTGTCACGTGACCAATAACGCATATTTTGCTTATTGCCGAGTCCATTAAGCCAAAATTGAGCTTCGTCGAAAATTCGAGATAACGCTCTTAAAGTTTCGGTCACCGACTCTGAATTTCGGTAGAAAATCTTTATAATTTGCAAATATTGCTCGTCCGTGTACTTTACCATGATGAAAATGTTGAGTTTCCGGAATAAATTGACAGTGACAGTTTGATGGTTAGTGAAAGAGTGCGTTCACAAACTAAATTCAAATGTGTCATGTTCCTATTGGAAAATCCGTTATATGTGCAATCGAACTCCTTTCGGAAGAAGTCCAAGAAGCAAGAAACATAAAAATTAAAAGGTTAAGGTTAAGGTTAAGGTGAACCATGCCCTGTTAATGAACTTGATGTAAAAAAAAACAAGTGGAGACAAAAAACTGCGTGTCCTAACATGCATCGTGTCGGAGAATCTAGATTTTACGACATGGCATGAGCGCTGGTCAAAATTTGGACACGAAATGAGATTTGACGTTTTCGTATACGTGCAAGGTTTTGTTTGAATTGTGTAAAAGTAGAAGTGTTAGTCAATGTCATTTTTTGACTTTGATTTTGAGTTATCTTCTCGTTAATTGGTGGTTGGTTGCCTTCTTCTCGATGTTGACTCTCTCGCAGCCAACGCTAAAGTGAAACAAAAAAGGCATCCTGGAGAAGACCAGCGAGTCTCAAATCAGTATATTCCACTCGCTCGTCAAGGCGGCATATGACAGCAGTCATCCGGGAACTGGGGATCCCGGAAAAAAATTATCCAACTGTGTCGCACTACTCTAAAGCTTAGGCGATGCACTATGCTGTTCGGTTCAGTGACTTCCGAGCCGCCTGAAACCTAGACTGGATTTCAGCAATTTGGTACTGGAAAAAAGTGGTGGCCGGGCCAGATAGTTGTAAACACGGAACATACTGTGTTCTAGAAGTCAGTAAAACTATTAAGTTACACTAATATTACAGGGATGCCAGACCTCTACCTCTCTTGCCCCTTAAAAATTGTAACAACTGTTTTTTATAACGTGTTCTTAAAGCAAATTGACCAATCAGAGACGGCATTTACGTTATTTCGTTAATAACCGTAAAAAATTCATGAATATCTGTCAGAATGACACTCAAATTCATTGAGGGGGCAAACAGCTGTGAAGTCGGCTATCTATATAATACTTCATTTCTGGTCGTACGTTCCCAACGTGTCGCCGAAACACTCACAGTAATTTAGGAAGAGGTGGAACGAACTATTATTAAAGTCGAACAAGAATAGCTAAGAGTTACAATCATACTCCTACAGAGCTCTTATTTTGTCCGCCCAGCTATATGGAGACGAAAACTGGACAATAAACAAATCATGAGAGCTGATACTGGTCGGATATATATCGGCTTGTCTGAGAGGAAAGCGGATGTAGTCTCGCAGGCAAAACGTGCTCTGGATCTCGTAAGTAAGAAAATCATTGACTTCGATTGTTGATACAGTTACTACGTAGTCTGAACATCGCTTATTACACCGTTTCAATAATTATAACGTTCATTCGGATGTCAAACTCGAAATTTGTTTGGCCAACCGCTATTTCTCCGTGCATTCTATATCCCTGCCCTGCTCTAGGTGCTGAGGCATGTCAATTTAAAAAAGGATGGACAAATTGTTTAGCTCTTCAAAAGAAAAGTCTTGCGTGCAATGTTTGATACGGTAAACCACTAACTGTACAGCGACGAATACAAAATCCTATATAGCGCATGGGCACCTTGCCTCCGGCCACAAAGAGTGAAAAGAGGACGACCGCGAATAATTTGATACATTCAATTGGAGAAGGGCTCAACCAACCTAGTCTACGCAACTAAAGGCAGCTAGTCAAAGTTTGCGCTTCCCTTAGAAGCTTGTTGGTTGAAGTCCAACCCCGTTTCGGCTTGTTTGTGGAACGTAAGTAGGTAGCTATTGCTTGTTGCTATACACCATACTCTATCTGAAGAACTACAGCGGTATCTTGTATACCCTAAAAGGAATATATCAGTTTTATGTGCTTTCACGTATGCAGCCCTTCTTTGTCCAATTGAGGAGAGTGTAGAGTTAATTTTAGATGTCTTATCACTGCATCTGAATATGGGGACAGCTTTAAAATCGTAGAATATATTCCCTAAAATTGTGATTCACTCCAGCATTTACTGCACATATTGGCACAACATTATACACCTAATGTGAAACACGGTTACACGTATATTACACGTCGAAGATGTAAATTAAAATTAACTTATTTTACTTATCAAAAAAAAATATTTATTATTCGAACTGGTAGTGACTCCACAATTGAAATTACAATGGTTTCTTACTTCTACCTTGAATACTAAGTTATTGCTGGAACTGCATTTTCGTCATCCGTGCTATTTGATCCGATCGATGGCAGGTTCAACGCAAGCCGTGGGGGAGGTGCTTCATCAGCAATTTGACTTCGGCGCGTGTTACACTGTTTGCGCGTGTTAACTGGGTGGAGTGATATTGTGTTGCGTTAACTTCTTCTAATGTTTTCTCTAACTAATTGCATGCGCATTTAGGGTCCCAAAATATGAATGGCAGCCAGTATAGCAGTATACTATTCATACAGTAACTCGCAAAAGTGAGGATACAGCAAAGATGTGTAAAAGAGATCTCTTTTGATCTGCAATGACTTCACACTGAATGATAGTGAACAAGTGATTTTATTTACAAATAGGCTTAGCTTAAATACTATTTTCGTTTACAAAAATCGTGGGAATAGATTTGGGGATTTAAATAGTAGGGATAAGAATTATGAGTTTTATCATTGCCAGACGAAATGCGATGCCTCATGAAAATGCGATCCGTCTGGGTTTAGGCAGGTAAGTGCAAATGGAGTGAAGCAGGTGAGTGCAATGTGGGAATTGTGTGACACTAAAAATGTGTGTATTTGGTTGCAAATTTGTTGGGAACGTTTGGATAGGAAGGAAACTGTGATGTGCGCAGATTTAAGTTTCGACAAGGTGTCTCCGTTCTCAAGATATATTGAACTGAAACAGGATACCAAGAATAAAAGTTGAATGTATTACATTAAAACAGAAAAAAGGATGGTCCAATAAATATGGGCACAGTGGGGCACGTTCATGTGAATGCTCAAAATACTGAAAATCTAATAGGGCCTCTCATTGACTTTTGGATACACTTTGCAAAACATTATCCTTTGGGTACAATTTTCAACAAATTTATTACACACAGGGCCTTAAATGAACCAACTAGACTATACTGAAAGCCCAATACAGAAGAAAGATCAAGGAGGCAGGAAAGCATCAAACACCTCCTCTACTACTGTTTACTTCAGTCTAAACGACCTCAGTAAAATACTGGCCACTCACTAGTTGTTGAGAAAGTAGAAAGTAGTTTGTTGAGAAAGCTGGCTGGTTGTCGTAATTCACGGCAACCCTCTTTAATTTGAAGCACCCACATGGCCCAAGTGCTTTAATGTCACTTGCTACCTACTTATTTATTTAATACAGGGCCTTAAATGAACCAACTAGACTAAACTTGAAGCCCAATACGGAAGAAAGAGCAAGGAGGCCATTGGACACAAATGGGTATTCAACCTTATGTAACACACTGTCTTTTTTAGCTGTCATCAGATTCATTCCCTAATACGAAGTAGTAGTATGGTGGCCTAAACTCAACGTCGCTACCCACCTCATCAAATTAAGGAAGATACACAGACAAGCCTGCATCTGCCTCAGCGAAGCCCTCAAGACTACTCCCACCGATGAGTTGGAAACTCTCTTGAACCCTACCCCGGTGGATATTTTTGGTAAGTAAACAGCAACCAACTGCGTAGTTCGTTTAAATGCTTTCTCTCAAGCCACAACAACTCTTTTCGAAACCCTGAATCATTCTGGACAGCGACTTATGGTACAGAGGCACCATAACCTTTATTAAACAATACATTTTTACACAGATATCCAATCAGGACGGATGATGGGGTAGGAAGAGGCGTTTTCTCGGAGTGTCTGAATCTGACACTCAAATCAATCTGTTCGTCTACCAAATCACTGCAACGTCCTCCAAGTGGAAGTAATGGTGATCAGCGAAGCCCTGTCCTGGCTAAGGTGGAGCTTGATATCTGTGTCTTCATGAATAGCCAGGCAGCAATCAAATCCCTGGTGTCGTTATCTACAAACTCTTATAAAGCAATCGACTGACGCGCAACTCTTAACGATATATCCGAACAGTTCAACATTGGCCTGTTCTGGGTGCCAGGCCATAGAGACATCCCGGGAAACTGTAACTCGCTAAGCTCGCCACTAGACTGCCAGTTTATGGATTCTCTCGTAAAATAGACACCTTATGTTAGGTTAGGTTAGTGGGTTGACGCGGGGGGGCCGGGCCACCCAGGTCCTATTGGACCCATTGTGATGCCCAAGGGCTAAAACCCTTCCTATCTTCTTGCTCGCCGGGTGATGGAAAACTCCTGACTTCAAGGTATTGTTTGGTTATCGTCGCCCTCCATCCAGCCATCCTTCTTCTTCTTCTTTATTTGGCGCTACAGTCCGGGGTGGACCTGGGCCTCAACCAACAAGCCTCTCCAGCTAGCACGGTCTCTGGCTAGCTGTATCCAGTGTCGCACGCCAAGTTGGTTGAGGTCCTTCTCCACCTGGGTGCGCCACCTTAAACGCGGGCGTCCTCTGTTGCGTTGTCCCACGGGTTCTTCGATATCTGATGGATATCTGGATATCTGATATATCATGGTGGTCATGGTAGAAAAACGCTCCCAGGGTTCCTTGTCTCAATTTGCATAGACTGGGGCATTGACAAAGATAGTGGGATAGTGTATCCTCAATCTCCTCTTCGTCCCCTCAGTGTCATGGGTAAGTCCCATTTTGTATTCATGATACCTCAGATGGTTATGAACAGTAACACCTCATCCTCAGCAGTTTCTTGCTACATTGGAGGAGGGAATCGGTTTTAGTGCTGTTGAACCGAGGCCATATCGTACGAGTGGTCTCACATGTGGGGATGGGATCCACCTCTCATTAGCTAGCACCATGATTTTCCTGTCCACCTTTCTCTTGCTGTCAGACAGAGGTGGGGAAAGCCATGGGATTGCCTGGGATGGGTCGGATTCGGCCCCTTACCTGGCAAGTTCATCTGCTTCTTCGTTTCCAATTATGTCCCTGTGATCTGGGACCCAGCACAGAATGATGGAATGCTGTGTGCCAAGAACCTTGAGCTCTCAGTGATTGGTTCATTTGAGCTCCAGTCCTCCCTTGTAAGGATGTACTTTTTGAAGGGTATTTCGAAGTCAAGGGTGGGTAGAGAGTTGTCGCTTTCTATTTGTTCAATGTGAAGTCCATCAAGAATACATGCATGACCATAGGGGCTGGAGTGCCAGTTTTTGGATTGGGAGATCCTAGTGGCTCCTTTTGCGGCAGCCATCTGTGGTCAAAAAGTCAAGTGGAAGAAGATCAAGTAGCACCTCTAAACCTGCTGTGGGGGTGGTCGAGATTGCCCCTAGGCATGCGCGTCTGTGTATGCTCGTGAGCAGCTTTACGTTAAACTAACTTTTCAGATAAGCTTGCCATCAAACTACACTGCCATTTGTCAGGATCGACCTCACAATTGCTATATACAACCACAGAATCGTTTTGGGGTTCGGACCCCATTTCATGCCGGCACAGGCCGTCCTCTTTGCTCTGTCTTCTATATTTAGATTCCAGTTGAGTTTCCTATCTAGGATTAGACCAAGGTACTTCGAGCTTTCTCTTTGAGTGAGGGTTGTACCCTCAATTTTGGGAAGATTGAATGGCGGGATGACCTTTTTGTTAGTAAAAAGTACCTACTGTGTTTTGATGGATTAATCTCAAGACCGCACAATTTTGCCCATTTGAGGAGGGTGTTGACTCCGCGTTCTACTAACTCGCTGAGTGTCGAGGTGAATTTGCCACAGGCAATAAAAACCACGTCATCGGCGTACGCGATTGCCGTCCCGAGCATTTCAGCCGCTCAAGTACCTTCAAGTTACAGCCTAATTCATACCCAAGGATAACCAGATTGTCAGATGGTTGACGGGCATCACTTGTCGAATCTCAAAACAGATTTGGCCACATCTCGATCCAAAGAGATCAAGTAGCCTGATCTCCCTATAGAGATCTAAAATTAGCATGCCCTGGACACTGCCTACTTGGCCTCCACGCAAAAAGACTAGGCATTTTCTCCAACGACTTCTGTAGAAGCTGCCAAGACGAGGAAGAGGAGGAAAGCGTCCAACACCTCCTCTGCTACTGTCTACAACAGTCTTAACGACCTCAGCAAAATACTGACCACGCACTAGTTGTTGAAAAAGTAGGAAGTAGTTTGTTGAGAAAGCTGGCTAGCTGTCATACATCAACACCCACGTGGCCTAAGTGCTTTAATGCCACTTCCCACCTTCTTAGGAGCCAAGCTGAATAAGCCACCTTTACGAACGTTAAGCGATGTAAATATTCCACCCCATGCCTCAATTCATACAACATTCTTGTCTTTTTATACACAAAACAACCTTCTCAGCCAATACCACTCAGAAAGGTTGTACGACTACGAAAAGTATTTCGCCGACAGAAGCGATTACTTCCGAATTCCTCCTCCTTATAAAGACACATCAATTACGAAATCCGTTTTGCTCCTTCCCTGAGCAGCTTAAACGACTTTCGTACCAGTGAAATGCATCTTCCAGAGGAACTTACAAATAATCTTAATTGACTTGATCCAATACCATTCCTTGAAAGCAATCGCATTTCACTTACTTCGCACCATCGCAGTGGCATCCTTCGCATCGAAATCATTTGATGGGAATTCAATTAAAAATGCAGCTCACCCCACGTCTAATTGGAGTGCTCCTGAAAAGTGTCGGAATGGAATGCAAGGAGTTTTCCGCCCAAGTGAATCCGGAGTTTTGTGGAATTTGAAATGAAACAAAGCGCAAACTGAACGGTGGTCTTTAATTAAAACTTAAACAACATGTAATTTAACTCATCAGATCTTGTTCATTCAAAAAGCAAACAAAGTTGCTCCCGAAGGACTTGACCTTCCCCCTGCCATTCCATCGACTGTTCCAGAACTCGCTGAGTCTCTGCGATTCGTACCCAACGCTGGCGGCGTCTTTCAGCGAGAGCGACAGGAAGTTCGGGAGAGTCTTCGTGGACGGGAGCATCTCTAGTCGCTGCATGTCCACAGCCAAGTGGCAGTTCGTTAGACTCAACTTTCGCAGGCTTCTCAACTCATCGACGACATACTGGACGGCGGTCGGGGTCAGGAGAGAGTTCTCGGACAGGTTCAACACTTCCAAGTCGGGGGCCTTGTTCAAGCACTGGACAAATTTGTACACGTCTGCGTCGCCCAGATTGCAGCCAGCTAACTCCACTCGCTTGAACTTCTCGCATGTGCCGCTTTCGAAAAACTCAGCTATCCGCACGCCGGCGTTCCGATCGGACGACGTACTGAAACTTGCGTTCCAACACTGCAGCCGGCTGCTGTTCAACTTCGCCAGAAGCTTGCGGAAGCACTCGGGAGTGAGGGAGTTGAAGCTGATATCGAACTCCGTCAGCTGGTAAAAGTTCAAGTCGAAGTCGAAGAGGTTTGTGAAGTTGCACTGCGAGAGGTGCAGCTTCTGCAACGACTTGCATCCGGTGGTCAGTTTGCACAACGAGCGAATACTCTTGTTGCCCAGCGGATTTTGGCTCATGTTCAACTCCTCCAGCTCGTCCAAGTGGGCGCTTGCCGCCGACAGACTGTCGACTCCGTCGTGAGTTATGCAGTTTCCGCAGAGATTCAGAACTTTCAGCTGCTTGAGGGTCGGCAAGGACTTCGCCAACTGCTTGCAGCCCTCGTTTTGGATGAAGTTGTTGGCCAGGTCGAGCACTCGCAGGTTGGACTGGTGGAGAATTGCCTTGAAGACGGGCTCTGTTAGGTCGGGCGTCAGTGACAGATCACTAAAGACGACGCTATTCGTGACCTGTCCGTTCTCCAGAGCTGTTTGGATATCACTTTCCACGTCTGAAAGAGAAAAGGCGTTCAGTTGGGAAACTGGAACGGAGATCGAGGGACCTACTCTTCTGCATCTGATGGCACATCTCCTCATAACGCTGCGACAGTGGGGACATCTTCCACTCAAGGACAGCGGCTGTGATCATGGTTTCCTCCACCGCCACGTTTATCGGGTCGTTCTCCTCGAAGGCGAAGCCGTCTGCTGTCTTCAACCGGAGAATTGGCTTCAATCCCACCAAGCTGAAAGTTACACCATGATTATCAAGGAAATCTGGTCTAAGGAGTGACAGTGATGCTTACTTGTAATATCTCCTGGACGCTTCCTCAGCTAACCACCGGATGTTCACCTCGTTCAACTTCTTTCTCTCCACCGGCACCAGCAGGAGCTCGTCTTCGACTTTGATCTTGAATGAGATTGTGGAGAGCACTATCGGCGCTGCGGGCATGACTTTCATAGGGGAGATCACAGCAAAGATTGGCTGCGTGGTTGAATCCGGTTCGATGGTCTTGACGGCATCGTTGGACTCCTCGCAAGACATCGGACTCTCGCTTCGGAATCTGCAGAAGCCACTGTCGAACAGAGACGTCTGTTGTTTGTTCTTCCTTCCGCTTCCACTTGCTGAGCTGCACATGCTGGACGAGCGCTGAAGTTTCAACTTCTGGGACTGTCTTTGACGACTCCCGCTCTCGAGAAGAAGCTGGAACGCGTCTGGGGCATCCATGGAGAGCGCAGAGTCGCTCAGATTGTCCTTCGATGTATTAAGTAGCTCCCGCTCACTCTGGTACTTCCTCTTCTTTCGTTCAGATCCCAAGTCATCCTCCAGCCAGTTGTTACCCACGTCCTCTGTGCCCATCAGGGCCGGTCTCTTTCGTGAGTGTGTCGGCTGGTCATCATCCTGGCTTGAGACCAGCAATCGATTCGGCCGCTTGAGGTGCTCCATCACGTTGCGGTACTCGTTCTTCGCACTTGACGACTTTTGGGGCGAATAGTAACTTGGCTCCCTATAGGACGGTAGGTCGTCGCTGGACTTGCTGAGTTCCTCGTCGATGTCCTCCAATGCCTGAGCGGAGAGGTCGGGATTGTCCCTGGATCTGTTGGAGAGGGTGGCTCTCTGCGTCACGCTGCGACTGGTGCTGGCTACAGGCGTGCTCTCTCTGGTGACTCCCGATTTACTCAGTCTTTCGGAGATGATCGCCCGGATGGAGCTGTACTGGGCGTGTTCTCCCGCCGTCAAATCTGATTTGTTCCGCCACTTGTCCAGCACGTTCAAGCAGGTGTCGCCGAAGTCAGTTTTCACGGTCGCATTCGCTCCTCGTTCGAGAAGCACCTCGACCACGTCGAGGAACCCGTTTGCACAGGCATCGTACAGCGGTGTGATGCCATCACAACTGGTGCCGCCCTTGTCGTTGATGGCCGATATGGCGCCTTTGTCCAGCAGCAACTCCACTATGTCTCGGAAGCCGTGGTTGCATGCCTCGTGCAGCGGCAGCCAACCAGCGTGGTCCCGGACGTTCACCACGTGTCCTTGTTCTATCAGGCGCCGCACCAGTTCGAGATTCCCCGCGATGCAGGCCTGGTGCAACTGGGTCTCTCCCTTGTTGTTCCGTTTGATGGTCATGCACGTGCCTCGTTTACGAACGGGGCGTGGCTTCTCCGTTTCGTCCAGGTCACTGCTGTCCGAGTCCGTTAGATCCTCCAGGCATACGTCGTCGCCCAACTCAGGGGTGTTGTGCTCGGTCGGCGCGCCCTCACTGTCGCTCTCTTCGTCCATCATGTCCCAGTCAATTCCTGCAAAAAGGGAACTCTCTGATGTCAGGCCTCATCAATGGAAGTTCGACTTACCTCTCAGCTTGGCGTCCTCTTCCAACTGCTCTGCCAGCGTATTCATCTTGAACTTCAGTTGAATCTTTTTGAGTCGAGAAAAAGCGACCCTCTCCAGGTGCATGCTGTTCGCCTTCTTGGCAAAGTCCAGAGCCTTTTGGTAGATGTCCTGGATCGTCCAGAACGACTGCAGCTGCAGTTCACACACCTCTCCTATGCTGCAGAGGGTTGAGAAGGCTTCGGCTGGGACGTCTTTGTTCAACTCGAACTCCTTCCACAGGAACTCCAACGCCTTCTCGTACTGCTTGTCGTCTTTGAATGTCTGGTAAAGGCTCACGTAGCATGGAATGAGCTCCTTGTCCTTTTCTGAATTGAGCTGAGCGCACTCCAGCATCTGCGAGTAGTACTCAATGGCTTTCTTGTAGTTCTGCAGGTGACAGCAGCCATCTCCTAGGCGCTCGAACAGTTTCTTCCTTTGGCCGTAGTCGTCGGACCCCGTGGTCACTAACTCGTCCAGCGTCTGACAGATTTTCACCACTGCACAAAGGAGAGGAGGAAGGTTGATGGCACTTTTCAGGGAGATGTCGTCGTGACTTACCTATTCTGAGACTCTTCTCTAACACCCGTTTATCGTTCTCGTCCGGGGTGTTCTTCTTGTACGCCTTTGTGAGTATCTGCTTGGCACTGCTGAAGTCACCCTCTCCAATCAAGATCTCCGATTTCGCGATGAGTGTCTCGCAGATCTTCTTCACCTTGTTCGGGAGACGTTTGGCCACCTCGAGGGCCAGGTTACAGTACCTCAGCGCCAACGTCGAATCGTTTTTCTTGTACTGATACAGCAGGCTCATGGACACGTAGCACAAGTGCAGCAACTCGAAGATCTCGTGCGTTTTGCTGATTTTAATCGCCTTTTCCACGTACGTAATCGACTCTTCGAACTCCTCCATGTGTTCCTTCACTACCCCAATATTCAAGAACAACCGTGCTTGCATGTCCAACTGCTCCAATTTTGTGATCTGACCTGAAAGTCTAAATTCAACCGACAATTAGCTGTTGGCTGACCCAACACGGGCACGATTCAAATTCTGCTTACTCTTTCGAAATGAGCAGGCTTCGAATGAATGCCTTTTCAGCGCTTTTCAGCGGGCCCAGTGCAGTTGCAGTGTCAGTCGCACTCTGCCCCTGCAAGAGGTGAGCTCGGCCCAGCGTTGCGTAGGCTCGTTGTTCCTCGACTTTGTTCTTCAATTTCTTCACTGTCTCTGTGGGAAATGATATGTGAATGATATGTATGCACAAGTGGCAGGTTCGCCTTACTCAAATAGATGTCTATGTTGTTCAGTGCACTGGGGAACTCACAAAGGAGCATGAACATCTCGCCGGCCATGCGGTGGGCCTTTGCCATTTCTAGTTTCTTTCCAAGCTTTTTATAGATTGATGCTTCCTGTTCGTACTCTTTGACTGCTTCTTGATAATTCCCGTGTTGATTGTAGAAATCACCCAAATTGTTGCAGGCAACGGCTAGGGAGTCCTGATTTCCGTCCGTGAATGCCTTCTCTTTTCGCTTCAAATATTCTGTGAAAGAAAACAAGGCGGTAATATTATATTGTAGCCGAATGGGGCTTCTGTTTACGTACTTTTTTCCTCCATTGTGGTCTCCAATTGTTTTCAATACGACTTCTTTTCAAAATAAACGAACCAAATTGCACCATCAACTGTCCACAAGAATATTAAAACTTCGCGCTCAGATGGTAAACATTGCGAATTCAAAGCTGTCATTGTGAAGTTTCGCTGGGCTTTGAAAAGGTTTGTTCGACTTTGGTATCAAATTGACGACGGATAGAAATAATTTCCTATATTTTTCATGGACGATTTTATTTTTATCAATTTATTATTTGTGAATAATTAATTAATGTTTGATGAATGAATTTACTTGCTCATTAAAAATGGCGGAATTGACCACGTTATAGTATTTTCATGTTTTAACGAGCGTTTATTATTATATTTATATATAATTTTAAAAAATTGCAAAGCGTAGCGATTGTTCCAAAATGTTTGCAAATCTGAAGGCTGTTAACCCATGTAACCGAAATACAAGAACAATTTTGTCCACGTGCCTTTCACCTTAAAGTGCAGTGTGATTGTCTTTAGTAACTTTAAAACAGCTTACTCTCGGATTACAATGGAATTATAAATTCACAGAACATATCTTGCAAAATGTCAACTGAATCCTGAAAACTTCACGAGAAAATTCGTAAAATGTTCAAAACTAGACCACGATGCCCCATCCTCCCAAATAAGTATTGCCGAACACAAGAAATATTGTACACCAATCTAGTACAATTTCAAGCAACTTCTTGTTACTACACACACTATCGAGCACCCATTGTGAACTATCATCAAAAGTTGCGAGAAGGAACGAAAAAAAAGTACGCTCTCTGTGCCTCGTAATTTCTTTTCGATTTTTTTTCCAAACACACGGTAATAATTGAATAAATAATTCGATCAAAAGCATCAAGTAACAATACCTCACCTATTTCGCCATCATCAATTGCAGAAAATCATCAAATCAAGTGCGAAACAAACAATTTTTGCCGAGACAAAAATTTTGTAATTCTCTCAACTAAAATGGTGGTGGTGTTCCTTTGACGCCGCCGCTTACGATTTTTTCTTGCAGAAAACGACAAATTGAGTGTGGTCTTTGCAGTTCTTCAGTGAAAAGTTAGCTACAATAGTAGACAGCAGGCAGCAGCGAAACGTGTTGCGAAATCGTTTCGAATGGCAACAAACAATTATTGCGGCTTCCCCTACAGCGGCACTCAATATGGGGCTGCTGCGGCGAGTCCCCCAGCAGGTTATGCAGCCACACAGGCGGGCTATGCAGTGACCTCGGCCACCCCAACGACATATAACGCTCAGAGGACAGGCTATGATCAGGCGTACCCCACAGCGGCCAATGCGAGCTCATTCCCCCCCGGGCCGCCTGGAGCACCAGCCAACTACGGGTATGACTATAGTCGAACTCTACAGTCGTACGATTCTTCAAAGACGTACTACCAGCAAGCGGCGAGTTACACGAGTGCTCCACAACCGACGGTGTCCAAGACCCATTACTCGGCTCCACCGGTGCGCAATCCTACACCCGCAGCCGCCGCCAAGGTGGCCTCAAATGCAACCGCAGCTAACGGTGCCAAAGATAAAATAAACAATGTTGCAGCAAAGCCAGCAGCAGCAGCTGCCACAGTAGCACCGACCTACTCGAATTATGACGCGGCCCTGTACAGCGCAGCCACCATGTACGTCGCCCAGCAGCACAGCAAAGCCCCAGCCGGCGGCAACAATAACTGGCAGCCGTTCAAGAAGCAGGGAGCCAATTCTGGTGGCCACAAAATGCGAGCAAAGGCGGCCCCCAGACCGCAGCAACTCCACTATTGTGAAGTGTGCAAGATCAGCTGCGCCGGACCGCAGACCTACCGAGAGCATTTGGAAGGCCAGAAACACAAGAAGCGAGAGGCCAGTTTGAAGATGCAGGCCAGTGCTACGACAACCAATCAAAACCGCGGCAACAGCTACCACTGCGAGCTGTGCGATGTGACGTGCACTGGGAATGACGCATATGCCGCCCATGTGCGCGGCTCCAAGCACCAGAAGGTCGTAAAACTCCATCAGAAGCTGGGCAAACCCATCCCCTCGGAGGACCCCAAAAAGATGACAAAGATCAACTTCGTCCCAGCGGGCAGCGATGGCACCGACCTCGCTGGCAAGGACACACTGGGTGCTGTTGAAGCAGCAGACAACACGGCGAAGGTGTCCCCAGCAGAGGCTCACATCGATGACCACGGTCCCACAGACGATATCAAGCCGGTGGGGGTTGAGTACATCGAGGAAATGAAGGACGAAGACGGCAAGATCCTCAGTTTCAACTGCAAGCTTTGCGAGTGCAAGTTCAACGATCCCAACGCGAAGGAGATGCACATGAAGGGGCGACGCCATCGGCTGCAGTACAAGCGGAAGGTGCAGCCCGACTTGGTGGTGGACTTCAAGCCCACCCTTCGACACAGGCGGTTGGCGGAGGCACGCGCGCAACGAGCCATGATGCAGTCAGAGTACGGAAGCGGCGGGCGACGAGGTTCATCGTTCGGAGGAACTGATGACGGCAGCGATGGTCTAATGTACTGGGACGAGCGCCGACGCTTCGACGACGAGTTCGACTATGGCAACTGGATGCAGCGTGGATTCCAAAGCGGTGGACCTCGAGCAGCTCCATTTTTGGGCCGCGGAGCAGGTGGGCCTCCAAGTCACCCGTTCTTCGGCATGATACCTGGCCGCAGGCCTGAGAGCACAGACGACCGACATGCGATCGCACGACACGCAGAGATTTACCCCAAAGAAGAGGAGCTCCAGACGATCCAGAGGATCGTGTCCCACACAGAACGAGCGCTGAAATTCGTGTCGGACGCATTCGCCGAAAGCTCTCAGGAGAACGGAAAGGAAGCCGCCAAGGACAAGAAGTCCGAGGAAAAGTGCACCAACATCAAGGACGGCCGAGACAATCAAATGTTTTCATTCCAGAGGGAGAGCGAGAACGGCGGTAACGTGCAGCGAGTCCTGAAAGGCGTGATGCGCGTGGGCTACCTCGCCAAAGGCCTCCTTCTGCAAGGCGACAACCTCGTGGAGCTAGTTGTGCTCTGCTCAGAGAAGCCCACAGTGGGCCTCCTCAACCGGGTGGCCGACCAGCTGCCAGCCAAACTGCGGGAAGTATCAGCAAGCAATAACGCCGGCGAAGTGGAGTACCGCGTGGAACTCGCGATAGAGCAATCCTCGATCCTGGTCTCAGACGATTCAGTGACCGTGAAGATCTGCCTCACATCACCGCTCCTGCGCGAGTCACAGGAAGCAGGCGGAGACAGCCAAGAGACGCCCCAGAAGCCCACAGACTTCCTCCCACGTGAACCCTGTTTACAGGCGCTAGCCGAGCTACGTCACGCCAAGTGGTTCCAAGCCAGAGCCACAGGCCTGCAGTCCTGCGTGATGGTCATCCGAATTCTGCGCGACCTGTGTCAACGAGTGCCGTCGTGGCAGGCGATCAACCAGTGGGCCTTGGAACTGCTCATCGAGAAGGTCATCTCCTCCGGGGGCTTCCCCCTCAGTCCGGGCGACTGTCTGCGTCGCATCATGGAAGCCCTCTCAACAGGCCTGCTCATCAACGGGCCCGGCATTCTGGACCCATGCGAAAAGGAGCACCGCGACGCGCTCGACGGTCTCACCAAGCAGCAGCGCGAAGATCTCACTGTCTCAGCCCAGCAATTCCTGAGACTCATTGCATTTAGACAAATTTACAAAGTGCTCGGCATGGATCAACTGCCAGTGATAAAGTTCCCCATGCGCCCTTGGCGCGTCAACCGCAAGCGAGGACGTTCCAACGGCGACGGACTCGACACCGATGACAAGCCCGACGAGAAGCTAGCCAAGAAGGAGAACGGCGGCGGTGCCGACTAAGTGTGTCCAGCCTCCAGCCCCTCCAGTGACACCACAGTGACGCGATGACGCAGTAACAGTCTGGGTATTCTTTACATTTAAGTCTTAGTTATAATATTTCTGTTTAACCTCTAGACACAGAACATACATAAAATACAACTTGCAAGGCAGTAATTTTTTCCAAATGAGAAACATTATGTACTTCTGCATGTACTAAGTAAGAGCTCATACTACTCATACATATGCATATGATAGAAAGAGATAGAGAGAAAAAGAGAAATTTCAAATTAAAATTCAAGATCCACATCCACATCCTCAGATGCTGGCATACTGCAGTTCAATTCAAAACCGATCTGCATGCCGCCGCCGTCGCGATAAATTCTTTCTTATTAACATATGTTCGATCGATCGATGACGTGTACCGTTAACATACATAGATAATAGCAACTATTCTCTATTTACCAACTTAGCCCTTGAAGAAATGAGAAAACAAAAAAACAACAACTATACAAGTACATTATTTATAAACATAAGAAACTAATAATTACAAGTAATAACTTAAAATTTAGATGCGTTTGGCGTTTGCACGCGCACTTCTTAGACAAAAACAAAAAAATGAATAAGAGAGACGAGAAACCGTTCTATAGTAGACAAAAACAAAAAAAGAAACACATGCAATATATAGTATTCAATCACTACTCGAAGGAAATGAAAATGAAATTACTGATAAGTTCTCGTTTTTTGTCACTCCCATGTGGTGGGCAGTTCACGGCATTCAGCAATGCCCTGTCCAATTATTTAGATGATGTGTTTTAAAACTAAACTGAAAGAAAAAACAACAAAATAAGAACAAAACAATTAATTGATTGATAACCATATTATTAACAAAAACAAAAAAGAGAAAAACAATAATTAATTAATTAATTTCTGTATTTAATGACCTAAATATTGCAAATAAAACTTCAAAATTAAAGAAGTTGGGTTTTTTCGAGGTATTATTGATTATTTATTCCCACTCTCTCTCTCTCCCCCGCACCCTGTCCACACCACCACCACCACTCACACACACACACGCAGCCACACAAAACGTTCTGTTTTTTTTTTTTAATTATTCTTTCTTGTTTTTTTTTCTTCGACTTCTTGTACACCCCGATGGTAGGCGATATATACAACGCAACGGTATTTCATTTTTATTTTCTTTCTGTTCCACATACATATATATAGTATATGTATATTCAAACTATTTATTTATGGTTGGCAAAAAACAAAATGAACATGTCTCAAAAAAATGAAAATATTGATATGAAATGAATAAGAAAAGTTTCTGGGTCTCAAAATAGACAGATAGTTGCTGTTACCATTGTAGAATGCAATGTGTCCAATGAAGATGTTGAACTTTCTCTACTTTTTTCGCTACGAATTGCAATTTGTAAGTTTTTGTTTTTTTTTTTCGTATTTTTATTTTTATTTTTGATTTGTTTTGTTTTTAAGTTACTTTTTAATTTAAACGACGAGTTTCACTTGGGTGCTGCTGCAAGGCGCTCACACGGGTGGAATTCGGACGGATTTTTATTTATTATCTTTGTATTATTTTATTTCGGGGGGAAAATGGGTTTCTAAGAATACGCACGTCGGCCGAAGGGAATCAGGCAGTTTATCAAACACAGAGCAGATGTATTGTATCTTTAATCACTTGTCTAATTTTTTTGTATTTGCAGTCAGATCAGCCCTTTTGCCGCTTGACAGAACTCGGTATCGAATGGACTTCTGCACTCGTTGAATGTTAGGAGAACTTAAACGTGGTTGTCGCTGCTTTGTCAATTACAAGCGACAACTGAAGCTTTCTTAGCGTGGTCATTACCGCGGTCGATGGAAACTGTGGATTTTCGAAGACTTCCACCTGCTACCTTTAGCTACCTCCAACTCCGCGCACCATTTTGTTGAGGTCCTTCTACATTTCTGTGTGCCAGATTAGACACGGGCATCCTCTGCTGCGTTGTCTCCTAGGGACAAGTATCTATATTTGCGAGGTCCTAGACTACAGAATGTCGGCCATGGGTCGCCGTGGCGTAGTGGGTTAGTGCGTCGACTCCTACGCAGAGGGTGCCAGGTTCGATACCGTTCGATAATTTTACCACCTTTCATAATTCACGGATCCATCTCTTTCGAGTCACTGAAAATCCTCAAAGAGTACTCCTATCTAGAAAAAGCTTCTCAACTACGCCTTTCGGAGTCGGCATTAAACTGAAGGTCCCTTCCACGCGTGAGAGCAAGCACAACACGAGTGGTTGCTGAGAAGCTAGGCCCTGGTCCTCTACGGGCTGTAAGGCCATCCATATTATTATTATTATTATTATTAGACTACAGAATGCACAAAAACACGGAGCGCTGCATTCAAACAAACAAAACACAAGGTTCGCATCGACGTTTACGCGTTTGTCACGTCTCTCACGTTTCCGTATGAATGCGTGAATGCACGCTGAATACACAGTGATCATGAATACGTAGAGAAAAATACAGTGGATTCTCTCTAACTCGAACTTTTTCGCCATATTTTCCATACAAAAACCTCTCTAAGTCAAATTCGAACAAAATTTGGTATCCCGTGACAATTCGACTTAGGCAGAGTCCACTGTGCCTTGAATACACTGATTACTTGCCCCTCGGTTGTTCCATAGTCTCGAACTCAAAGGCGAATACTTGCGCCTCAAATCTCCTGAAAGTAATTGCTGTGAAGTAGTGCGGCTAATCCAACGGATCCGTGCAACTGTCACAATTCACAGTTCCATTGCTTTCGAGGCACTGACAATGTTAACAATTTCCTGTCCTGAAAAGCTTCTCAAACTTTGACGTTCAGAGTACTGTGGATCGCATGTCATCAATTTGTGATAAGACAACGGGACGAACAAAAGCACAAGTGGTTGTTGTTAAAGCTAGACCCACAAGTTGTGTTTGCCGAGGAGACCCGATTGAGTTCCTAAACAATGTAATTTTCTAGTCAAAAACATCCTTTAATTGTTGGTCTTATCTTGACGTGATTGCTGAGTAGTTCAAGGGATTGCGGACATTGTGACATACCGGTCAGCTTCGAAACCGATGTCTTCTTTCGGATTTCCAAAGTCCTCCCCTACTGCTCCGAATGATAATCCACCTCAATTAATATTTTCAGACTAAAACATGAACCCATTCCATCGCCAATTACACTGCTACACGGACGCAACCCATAGCAAAATATTCGAAATCAATTTTTGTTTCTTCAGTCCATGACTCTACGGAGCTGTCTTCGTGTTTCCATGTTTCCATCGAACGCCCTAGACCTCTCCTTAAATTGTCCGTAGTTCAAAGACAGTTTTACATAATTTCATTTCGTCTTTATCTAACCGTTGGACTTAGGAATGGACTATGGTTTAAGTGTGCTGCAGAATTAACTAGCAGCGCCTCTACCTAGGCGTTTTACTCTTGTTCGGAATCCTAGGGAGATGTACTCAGTTTTTTTGATGTACTGCTTACACGAAGAAACCTTACCGTTATCTCGCTCAAGTAACCTTTTGACTCTGTCCTAAAAAAAGCTTCGTTGATGTTGATTTAGTCAATTAAGTTTTGCTTACATTCTGCATGTCGGTTTAAATTACAAAAACCAACTATTTCATGCGTGAAACTCGAGTGATCCACTAAAAGTCCTTAAACTGAATTCCAGCACAAATGTCAGAATTTGCAATAGAGATCGACGCACAGTTGATGGCGCTTGAAGTCGATTTTTTCATAAGAAGTGCATCTTGTTGTCTATTTGCTGTTTGGTTTTCTTACTGAAATAAACGTTTATTTATTCGACACACGCAGTCGATGGGTTGCTTGGTACTTTAGTTCACCCCAATAATCTTCCTTAACCTCTTGTATCCTGTTTGAATACTTGTTTTACTGAGCCACAGATTCAATAAACACATTCAATACCACTTCCCTAGGTCTAGCACTAGACAGACGCCTCTATTGAGTCAAAGTGAAAGTTGAAATTGAATAATTGCCTGATCATTTAAACAGAAGAGCAGTCACAAATTATTTAGCTTTCAAAACACACATATTCTCCTTTTGGCTGCAATTTGCTTTAAGTAAGACGTCTTTTGTGGAGCTGTGGGTACGCACATCGACCCACTACGAAACTTAACCTCGCTGACTGGGGGGGGGAATCACTAACAATGCTCAAAGAGTACTGTGGCCGTTCGGAGTCGGCATACAGATAAAACTGCAGGCCTCTTCCACTAGTGGGAGAACAATAGCAGGCACATCACGAGAGTTGGCTGCAGAAGCTGGACCCTGGCCCTCTTCGGGCTGTAGCGCCACTAATATTATATTATAAGGTTACTCTTTCCTTTGGCCATCATCAGACGGTAGTATCTTTCAAAATGTATTCATCGTTAATACAATGAATTACCAACAAATTCTACCATTCCACAAGTAAATTAACACAAAACGTTGTACATTTTGTAGGGCTTGTAGAAAGTGCGATTTAGATCATAATCTTTTTGACCATCCTGCTTATGTGCATGCCGGGACTCATTGAAATCCCGGAAAATTGAGAAGTAGACAAACTCGCTGGAAAGGGCACTACATCAACACTCTTTCAGGATGAATACTTGCCGTTCATGCGTATTGCTACTGCAAAACATCTACTAAAGCTTGAAACGCTTAGTCACTCCAAACGTAGATGGCCTTCTGGCACTGATGGCCTCGTGACAATACAATTATGACCTGCTATCGACCCAAAATGCTCGCGCGACTTGATCGGACTGAGCAGGCCGAATCGTAGAACTCTCATCGGCGTCATTACCCACATTGCGGTATTCACACCTCCAGAGGCATCCCCTACTACGACTTCGTCAGAAGTTGCGGCGATGAACAGCACGAAGAACCGTCGCACACCTTCTATGCAATTGCAGTGCACCTTCTATGCAATTGCAGTGCACCTTCTATGCAATTGCAGTGCACCTTCTATGCAATAGCAGTGCCTTCTCTTGTACATACGACCTGACAACTATGTGGTATTAGCATCTATCATCTTCATTGCTTCATTTAAAGCTCTAAATGGTTTGCGTATTAGAATCAACTGGATCCTTGTGGGCCTACTCTGGCCTAAGTGTACCTGCTACTCATGGCTGTCTGCCACTCTAACCTAACCTAGATCATATCTAACTTAAGTTGCTATTCCCATGACATACATTCCTTACTCACGTTTATGACGTGTTAATGTGTCTATTTCACAAGTTCTTATCATACGAAGTAAACTTCTAGTTGGTTGTGTTCACTAGTTGAACAAACTTCGAGTGTGAACAAAACTTGCTTGACTATTCGATTTGCATTTGCTTTTCTATTCAGATTTGCTTCAGATGTAATTCTGCATTGGGCTACGATTAGTTGTTGGTTTGGTTAGTGACTGCATTCCTACTGGTATTTCTTGTTGGTAATGAGAATAATAATACAGTCTGAAGTGGAGCTGAACTGTTACCACTAGTGTTTTGTGTGCTGAACTGGTGGGTACTTATTCTCTCGATGGTGGAAGGTTTCTCTGAGAGTGTTGGTTACCTGAATAAATAAAACTGTTCGTGTTACAATTCTTCGTGTTAACACATGACCCGCTTTTCGTGGCTAGTGATCGCTATTTTTTTGCTTTTTCACTTAAGGGGCCATTCACATTACAGCGAACTGCAAACGCTAACTTTTAGAAAAAACTAATTTCCAGGAAAACATAACCAAAATGTTATACTTCTTGGTATGCAAAAAGATGAGGACTGAATTATCGAGTTACTAAAATCCGAACAATAATTAGTTTAAGTATCCTTATCCACGAATCAATCATTCTCTTTGCGAACTGCCAACCTGAGTTCGCAATACACAAGTGAGGCAAACGCGATCCACAAATTCACGAAAATTTCGCGATGAAGTGTCTGTACCCACAGCGCTCTGAGAGAATGAGAAAACTTCATATGAATGAAGTGCCAGAGTTTGCGAAGTTTGCGATTCGTAGTGAGCTCATATGAAAGGCCCTTTATTGTGTTTTCAATTTTACTAAGTCACCAAAGAATTGATTCATTCGCGAAAAAGGATTTGACCTTAATTACGAAAGATTAGGCATAACAGCTAGGGGAATATACACGCTTGTCCACTACGCCACAGCGGCTGTTATTGCTGATAGAAGAAAGACAGTGGTCTTAATTCTTTTGTTTGGATTCAGTTTTTTTACTGACATTGACATTTCCTTAAATTACTGAAACGATTCGGTAGGTCAATGGTGACGAGTGTAGGCAATTGCTTTACCGAGATCTAGTAACCACTGCCAGCGCCATAACTAGGGCGGTGCCCAGGCACAAGGCGTATGCCCAGGGGGCGTAAAATGACCAGGAACGACTTCAACTACACACATACGAGGTCGTAAATGTAGAATTTCGCACCGGGTGCATAAAAGCCTAATTAGGGCACTGGTCACTGAAACTCTGCTCTCAAAAGAAATTAAAAGAACAAAATTTCTTCCTAATACTCTCGCTAGAGAATTTCGATTTTCTTGTCAGTGGTGTGTCATTCCTTTCTCATTTGTCTCAACTTGTCATGATATTTTCACTGTTCTGACACCTTCTGTCACGCCACAGTTCAAGCTCGATGCTTCGGAAGACATGCGTTTGCTTAAAGAAACAAAAACCGAAGGCACGTTGGACTGCAGATTGAATCGACTCACAACAATCCAGTGAGTCATGGATTCTGGCTCACTCGATTCAAATCACACATTCGTGTTTGAAAAAACATAAGCTGCTGTAGTAATGAACAAGAGCATTTTTCTTACATAATTAGAAACATTTATGCACACCTATGTACATAATATGACCGGAATATCACGCCAACTAGGCAACCGCATATGGTCTGCACTTCTTTATGGCCACTCCAAGTTTCTCCTCATACACGAGGAAGACTTTTTTACTCTTCATGTTGCACACTTCTTCTGGATTCTGACTCTTTGATGGGAATAGTTGGGCCTCGAAGACGGACGCCAACTATTGCATCCACATTGGTTGCGTTAAAACTGTATGTGACATAATCCTCGGCCCAGTTTCACCCCGGACTGTAGCAAAGGAGAAGAGGTAATCCTTATAAAAAAGGTTGAGATCATACAAGAACAAATGGTTGTGCACTGTGCGACAAACAAACGCAGCCCGTCGCACTTAACCTTAACGATTCGAAAATGAGACCATGAATTTTGGTAAAGCCAGTTCTTTAGTCCATTTAGAATACATTGCCTTTTACCTAAATGCACAAGTCAAACCGTTCAATTGCAAAAGGTGCTAGTGCCTGTGTCAAGCAGTGAATCAAAAATAACACCATCCATCAGCAAACAATAGAGAAAGAACTCTTGTCGCAGAGATGCTTCAGTAACAAAGCACACTCCAAACAAAAGACAAGATGTGTGCCAGAGCCAGAGGTAGTTGTGTTCATGAATTCTTTTATTCCCGAAAAAGAATGGCATAGAAAGCTTCAAGTTGTATGCATTTTTGTCGTTGTTGTTAACCTCGAGGAAGTGGCGATGATTTCGGCCGACATTCGTCTGCGGACGGTAGCATAGCGAACACTTTGTGTGCATCCATATACGCACAAGTTAACACATTCACAGGTGTAGCAGTAAATAATTCAAGAGTGAGGTTAAACATGCATTGTTCTGTGAAAGAATCTTAGATCTAGTCATTTGCTGTGATATATTTTATTTTTTTTTCGTTCGTCGCGACATCATCTGATTAACGATAATCCCGTGTGTATTTTTCTTTTTGAGTAGCAAGTGTATTAGTAAAACTGCCTGGTTCCCTCGACGTTTTTATTTGCTTATTTCAACGTTCATTGTACAATATTAAGTATGCAACGAAACAAAGAAGAAACGTCCGTTCGCGTACTTTTCTACAAAAAAAGAAACGATAATATAACAGGGCGCGTTGCCAACGTTTGATATCTCAACGGCTAACTCAACTCTTCCACTAGACCCAAAAACCAGACAAATCATAGAAAAGTACGGGTAGAACGAACCTTCTTTGTAGTCAATATGGCGCCAACGATAGTTGTTTGCTTAACCGAAGGGAGTTGTATTAACAGGTTTGGCTATACAAGTCCAATATATGGAGTTCATGATGAATAGTTTTTTGCTTTATTTTTGAAATCCACTCGAATGAAATTTAGTATTTTTAACAGCTGTACAGATGCTTCGCTTAGCCATGAAATCACATGATAGCCAAACAGTTTAACTACAGTCCCAGTTTACTAACATTTCATATTTGGTATACAATTTCCAGCTTGCTTTGCAGCTAAACTCCTCCCCAACTCTCTGTCTCTCTCAGCATTCAGAGCCCAGCGAAGGTCGTTCTAGGTCAATGTTTAGATTGTTTGTCAGAGCGATTCGCGTCATATTTCCTCCCCCTTGGGTGTGTGCGGGAGTATGTGTCAAGAAGCGGAGAAGGTGAGTAAGAATGAATGAAATGATGTACTTGGAGGCAGTGTGGTCTTATATGTTGATTGGATGTGAAATAGCTTCTGAGTCAACTATCACACACACGCATTCACTATGCCTGGAGGTGAAGTGGCAGGAAATCGTCGAGATGAGTCAATCAATAAATTCGTATGCGAACAACAACTCTGTTGTGGATACGAGGATATACCCAAGCTTGGGGTATGGTGTTTTTAAATCCTTTCAGAGAGAATAAATGGTTTACGTACATTAAAGGGGATTTGAGTTTTTCTTTAACTTCTCTAACACTCCCTTCCAGGATGGGAGTCTCGGGGTCGATCAATGGGGACAATGACACTAACGAAGCACATTCTTCCTGAAAATTTATGCTTGGATTTTGTTTTGCCATCGGAAGACATCGATTAGGTTGGATATCGATCTGCTTCATCTGAATTTCAAAGTCGAGTACATGACGGATGAAAACATTCTCAGAAGTCACCCCACACAGCTTGAAATTTGAATGTGAACGATTTCCGTCCAACAATGATTTTATGCGTCAATATAGGCGGCTTTAACTTAGGCTCCAAAGTGAGAACAATCATGACACCAGCATGGAGAGAAAGCGAACACCCTTCCCAATCGGGTATATGGGCTTGAACGGCAATTGAGGAATGAAGCTGCCTTTCTAGAAGGACTGGGGATAGAACTAGATAGTCTTTCTGTTTGGCGTAGAAACATGGATATTAAACGAAGGGATTCTTGGTCGATTCCACAGGAAAATCGTTCGCATAATCTTTTCATTTCGGAGCAATTATTCTTTTTACTCTCTAGGTAACAGACTCAGAGAAACAACACTGAGACTGTTCTGCGACGCGGAAAGCCCGCCATTTCCACCCCAGTTATCAATCCTAGAATAAATTCCCAGACGGCACCACGAAGAGGCGGAGGTAGGGCTTACTAACAGAGCTGCTAGGTTTTCGGCTGCGGTGGCTCTTTCTCGTTATAAAGCGGACCAACGCCTATCGGGAGATGGTACACCTACGAGGCCTTTCTTAGTCGTTTACTGTCCATGCTGGTCATGAACCTATAAACATCACAATACGAAGGACAAATTGGCAATGGAATGGACACACCCCACGGCATGAAGACAACTACATTACGAAGTAAGCCTTGCAGAGGAATCCGCTTATCAAGGCAGACAGAGCAACGGGACCCCCTAGTAAAACGACCCAGCACAGTTGAAGACGAATCGAGCTCTTTAGGAACGAGTTGGAGAGAGCTCAGACGCGTTGCAGAACTTCGAACGATGGCGCCCAGGCGTGGTTGACGCCCTATGCCTCCCGAGTGGTTCAAGGCAATAAGTATAGTCCTTAGACCCGCATGTGTTGATGGTGTTTGGCGGAAGAGACTGAATGACGAACTGTGGGGGCGACACCGATCTGGTCAAACGAGTTCAGTTCTCAGATGACTAGGTCATGGAGAGCGAATGTACACCAATGTTCCGACCTGGAAAGTCTTCGACTCCAACTCCGAGGGACAACGCGATAAAGGAAAATCATTCCTCTTGTGGCGAACACATTTTGAAAGGGGCATCATTCAGCGTGCGTAGCTGGAAGCAAATAGCACAATATCGTACTGTATGGAGAGAAAAGAAGAATGTTTTTGTGCCTAGGACAACCAGGAAGCACTAGAAATTCTTTATGTGGGATTATAACCGGTGAAACATTTGAGATATCATGAAAACAAAATGGGACAGTTTTGCAGTTGCTGTGGGGACGATGAGGAATTAGATGGTACCCCTCACTACCTTTGTTACTGCCCCAGACTCTGCCCATTGAGACATAAAACACTGGAAGAAGTCTCCCATGATCTCCAACAATTTGCAGTTTTCCTTCACAAGTTTACATTCATACATGTTTACTTCAGTTGACTTGCTTTCTCCCTTCCTAAAAAGAGGGAAGAAGTTTTAGGCCACTACATGGTGATTTCCAGATTGAGGAATGTTAAATCGAATGTATATATGTATAAAATACTCTGATCTCAACACCAAGATGAAAAGCAGAGTAACTCGTGTCATCCATTGTTTCTGTCGGCTCAAGTGGCAATTAATTACAAGTGTAACTGGTGTAGACATCCTAGTCCTATTCCGCGGCGCAGGGGCTTCCGAATAACGGAAGCGAATGAAAAACCCTTTGGCTTTGAATAGACAAAAGTTCTGCGTGCGATTTGGACAATGCGAATGCTCATTGCTGAGCTGATTTCATCTAGAGGACAGAATTCAACCACCGACGAGCGACTTGAGTCCAATTAAGTGTCGACGAATCCAAGGTCGAAGGTGGCTTGGCAATGTAGACCACAGGTACAACTTGACTCCGGTCAGAAGAGTAGTCCGGTCCGAGCCTATAAAACAACACAGAAGAGAACGTCGACCACAGCTGAGAACGTCCCAAGATATCGCATAAGTAGAGAAAGACCTCAACCATCTTAGAGTTCATACAAACTGGAGAGGTTTCTCAGATCCAGATCCACACGGGTATAGCTGCCAAACAAAGTTTGAAAAGGAAGCTACAGGCTGCTCCTGGTTACATTTTTTAATGCTTAAGGTAATGTGTATTTCATTCAGTCAATAATGCACAATTTCCAGTTGGCAATGCTGTTCTTTTTCACGTGCAACGTCAATCAGCTGTTAATTGTCATGACAGCTGTCAGCCGGCTCAATAAAGAATAAAAATGTGTTTATTTTGAAATTGTTCAGCTTATTCGAAGACCTTTGATTTTGTATTAATTATGGCAGCACGAATGGTTGTTACAACGTTTGTGAGGACATTATCTTCATTTCATGCAGCTCGCCATGCAAGAGTTGCAACAAAATTCAGACATCCATTTACAAATCACGTAAGTTTCCTTCACGTGAAAACCTTCGACAGGGAACTGAAGCCAGAGGAAGAAACAACGGCGAAAGAGGAGATTTCATCCAAAGAGGAGATTCCATCAAAAGAAGCAATCAAAACCCACCCAGAGTACATAAGCACCGATCCTGATGTGTTTGGGAATGCACAAGTGGATGAGACACCGCCTGATCCAGGTGATGTAATTGAAGATGAATTCATTCAGAATCCCACGAGGCAGATGAAGAAGTTGAAAACGAAGGAGTACGCCGCGTTAATCAAGGAACACCTGAACAATAATCGTTTGAAGGAAGCCATAGATGTCGTCGAGGTTCGGATGATAAAAGAAGACCGAGTTAAACCCGAGAGTTACATATACAATCTCTTGATTAGTGGCTGTGCCAAGGCTGGTTACACGAAGAAGGCCTTTCAGCTGTTCAATAAGATGAAGCAACGTGACCTGAAAGTGAAAGGTGGCACGTACACTTCCCTATTCAATGCCTGTGCAAATGCGCCGTCCATCGCCGACGGATTGAGCAAAGCCACCCACCTGCGGGAAATAATGCTGGAGAAAGGATACGAACCAAATGTTGTGAACTACAATGCGATGATAAAGGCTTATGGTCGCTGCGGTGATACCAAGACGGCGTATATGCTAGCCGATGAAATGCTGGACAAAGGGCTCAATGTGAACGCGGAGACTTTCAATTTCTTGCTGCAAGCTTGTGCGTCCGATAAGCGATATGGATTCAGACATGCCCTGCTGACCTGGCACAGAATGCACAAAGTTGGGATACGGCCAGATTTCTATTCATTCAATCTGATGCTTCGGTGTGTCAGAGATTCGTCTACTGGCGATGTGGAGACCATGGAGGGAGTCATAAAGTACATTTTAGACGAAAGCAAAGTGGCCATTGCGAGAACATCCCAGGAACAGCTTCTGATTGGTGAGAGACCTGATAGTACGTTAAGTGAGGTTGCACCGAGAGAATTTGAACGGAAGGACGAGACTGTTCAGCAAGTAAGATCAAATCCGTTCCAGAACAGTCAAGCCAGCGATAGACGAACACAAGGGAACATATCACACAGCGAGCAGCAAGAGGGCCATAATCCATTTAGAGACAAATCAGGAGAAGCATCTCACCAAGAAATCAAGATCGAAGATAGACCAAGCAAACTTCCAGAGACTGTTCAGCAAGACAGTCCGTTTGATACGAAATTGAAACAAATATCCCGCCCAGAATTCGAAACGCCCAACCTGCTTTCAAAGCATCCACACCTCGGCAGTCTGCTGGAAATAAAGGAGGTAACCACGCCCCACGACAGACTGCTTTTGTTGGGTGGCTTCTCTGGGTTCTTGCAAGAAATGAAGAATTACGGAATCACTCCAGGAATCGAGACATTCACTGCATTCCTGGAAGTCATTCCACCGACGTACGCTGCGGAAAAACAACTCATCTCGATGGTACGAAAGATCGGCCTGAAAGCCGACATCGACTTCTTCAACATTCTCATAAAGAAACGAAGTATGCGCTTCGACTATGAAGGCGCAAAGGAAGTGCTTACAATGATCCAAACTGCCGGACTGTATCCTGACATCGTAACGTATGGAGTCTTGGCCTTGGGCTGTCGCACACAAGAGGAAGCCAGGGAACTGATTGCCGAAATGAAAAACAAGCACATAAGGTGAGGCTGACACATTGGACAGATCATTGAATTCTAGCGGGTCATTAAATTTCAGAATGAACTCCCAGATATTGGGCGCAATGTTGCGGCAGGGATGCGCACAGAAAGCATTTCCTTATGTAACGGAAATTCTACAAATCAGCTTGGACGAGAACATTCGACCGAATGAGATCTTCATCCGTCACTTGGACAACTTCTACAAACAGTGCGCCAAGCTGATTGACATACGAGTAAGTAGAAAGGCTCTTCACATCTGAATATACCCAACTAACGTGTCCTTTTTTAGCACTTCTCAACAAAAACAAAGACCTTCAGGAAGGAGCACGCGAAATTCTGCTCAAAATATCGCACGTGGCAGGAAGAACAAGGCCTTGGGGGACTGAAGGTAGAGGATGCCATCAAAAAAGTGAAGCAGCGTCCATACCAACAGTTCGCGGAAGATGCGATAGAAGGCATGGAGGAACTTAAAAATTCCAAGCTTGCACAGAAGACCAAGCGGCGTAAATATATTAAGAAAATTAAAGTGGATCAATTGAGAAGTGATGAGGATTCCAAAGAAGTCCCAAAGCAGATAGAATCAGAACCAGAAATAATACAACCAGTAGTCTGATTGATCGAGTTTTTTGATAATCTTGGTGCATGTAGAGGTTTTTGGTTAGTCTGTATAGGAATGAGGATCATGAACGCTGTTTAAGGCGCCAATGATTACGATGCAGACTTGGCAACAACGGCCACATGTGCCAGGGTATTAAGTTTGGTTAGGAAACAAATGTAATTTTAAAGAGAAATAATAACTTTGTTATCTAAATTGGACACATTGTTTTTTCCAATTGCCCTCTCGATGATTGCGCCACCTTGTCGTGGTTTGGGGGCGAAGAATAGAAGAGCGATGCCGGTGGTAGCTTAGCTATCAGTAATGCCACTCATGACGTTAAGGTCGAGGAAGAGTTCTGAAGCGGTCTGAAGCAAAGAGCCCCTTTTTGGCAGCCGAATTGCCATCAGGTATGCGTCTGTCTCCCCATGTCAGGGGCGTCATTTTTAGCAAGAATTGTCAATCTCCCTGCTCTGGCCAGAACAAAGAAATCCTCTGTAGAATAGGCCAAGGTAAGAACACGGATATCGATAGGACAACGGAGTAGTGCAAGAGTTTAGGGGTGAACGAGGGCAAAACTAAGTATATGCTGTCATGTACAGCGACATGAGCCTAGCCAGGTGTCTACGTACTTAACGCCCAAGATTGCTAGGCCATGTGGAGTGCATTGACAACAACCCGAAGAGTCTTCGAATCCGAATTTGTGGGATAATGCAATAGAGAACGCCCACGGAAATGATGGCGCACACAAGTGAAGACTGACCTTAACCAGCTTGGCGTACGAAATTGGCGGCAGGTGGCCAGGAGAGGCTTGCTGGCTGAGGCCCAGGTCCACCCCTGATTTTTGCGCCCTTAAATAAGAAGAATTGTTTTTATTTTTCCAATATTTTTAATATTTCCATTAAACATGTTTTTCGAGTAATTGATTTCTCTCCCTCTCGATTTTATATATTTCCTTTTGATTTTCCCTCATACATTTCAATTCACTACAAATACCGTCGTCAGTTGTCTTCAGATGAGAGAGAAGTTTGGCAGTCACCGATCTTTGGCTTTGTCATCTGATGTTGGTGGAGCGGATGGCGATGCGAGTATTGCAGTGAGAGATGACACGAATGGGGCTGCTGACAATGTATTCACCTTAAAATTTGTAGAGTAAATATCAATTTAGAATTTAATTAATTAATTACATTAACGTCTTCCCAACAAGCCCAATAAGAAATATTTTAGCAGAAGCAGGACTACATACAATTGAGGAGAGACATTATTACTCTCAATCTGTTGGCTAAACTAACCTTTTCAAAGTTCTCACTTATCGATCAGGATATAAAGAAAAGCTAAACACAAAAACACGCCAGAAAGGTAAATTCTGCAATCACTACCATTCTTCAAAAAGCTGATAAGGTAGACCTACCAAACCAAAGATTTCGTTGCAATACACCACGTCATCCCCCTTGGTTAATCAATCAGGAATCATTGATACTAAATCTTGCCGATTACAAAAAGGGCAACACCAGCAACAGGACCTACCATCAACTCTTTTCCACCGCCCTAGAGAATTTAAAATCAGAGGGTTGGTTTCCCATTTTCACCGACGGCTCGAAGAGCACAGTCAATACCACATTCGCCGTAACACCAGATAATGGATTCATCGCCAAGATTGGCAATCCCCCAGATTTCGCTTCAGTATTCACAGCAGAAGCATTTGCTATTCTTCAAGCCATAAAAATAGCAAACAGGCCTCACAATAAATGATAGCATCTCAGTCATCAATGCAATAAAAAACCCCAACAACAACACCGATCTCATATCTGAAATCAGATACCAAGTCATCAAATCGCCAAACACGAGGAAGATAATGTGGATCCCTGGGCATGCGGGAATTCAAGGCAACGAACGCTGACAAAGCAGCCAACTCAGCCAAAAACAGCCCTGCACACAGTTTCAACATTTTCACCAAACTAGATCTGATC
The DNA here is from genome assembly GCA_964034865.1 of Eristalis intricaria. Taxonomy (NCBI): domain Eukaryota; kingdom Metazoa; phylum Arthropoda; class Insecta; order Diptera; family Syrphidae; genus Eristalis; species Eristalis intricaria. The sequence continues at coordinate 86,544,790 of OZ035875.1, read as the reverse complement.
AAACATATAAAAAGAACCTCAAACTCCCTCAAAAACCACGACTGGAGCCTATACCACCACCACTACAACAAAAATCAACCCTGCAAAAACGGAGCCTAAGTACGCCACAAACTGCTCCAAATCACAAATCTCTAACTTTGTTCGGCTACGACTTGGACACACTGCAGTCACGCTCCAATACCTTCTGAACAAAAATAGACCTCCTACTTGCCCCACCTGTAATACCAGCCTAAACCAATCTCAACTGCGATTTTTTGCAAGCGTATATACGCCTAAATTGCAATTTACATGTAAAATACACTAACAACAAGTCCTGTATCCGCTTAAGTTACTCATCATATCTATCGCCGCTTAAGGAATAAGCGCGGATAAAAACAATGCTTCCAACCATTAATTTCTGTGTGTTCATTCCTGAATTCATTCATTCATTGTTTAGGTTGCTGTATGTGGCTTACACCTGCAGGTGTGTTGATGTATTAGACCATTTTTCAATTTTTTGGTATCCATAAGTATGCAATTTTTGGTATATCCAGAGTCTCCGCTATACATTCCGTTTATGTTTTTGCTTTTAAAGTGATGGTCACTCTACACAGTCACAAAACGAAGATTGTGACCATCAAAGATCTACCATTAACCCCTGACTGCTTAGCAAATGTCATAAATGTCGTCGGTGCTGCCAAGATTTTATGATGAATCATTAAGCGCCGATGATCGTTTTTTTGTGCACTTCAAAATTAAGCATATATACCCTTGCAAAAAAACACAGCTAAAATTTTTGAAACCAACTCTATCTATGACATACTTCAAAAACCCTAACTTCAATAATATTGTTAAAATAAATAATTTTTGATCAAAAGCCACTTTTATTTCATAATAAAATAATAGAGCCAAAAGTCTCCGCATCTAGGCTCGTTAAACTGTACATTAGCTTGTAACTTTTTTTACCTGGTAATAAATAATAATAATAATAAATACAATTTAAAACAATTGTTTTTACTTTTGGGAATGCTGTCTTTAGTAAATGCATCCAGGTTATTGATATTCTGATCCCCCAGGGTGGCATGCATTGTGTCTACAGCGGCCATTTGGAAGAGGATCCTCCTGAAGGCCCTATTGTATTTATTTCTTTTCTAGGATTTGCGAAAATAAATTATTATTTATAAATTTGAAAAATTCATATGTACCTACCTGTATTTGCCTGTGGAATTCCTAATTCTCCTTTTCGGCTCTTTCCGCAAACTGAAGGGACACCTCTTTATAAACATGACTATTTTAGTGGCTGTCGGACCTCACTTAATTTCTCATCCCAAATCTCAACAAAAACTTCTTCATCTTTGCCTGTTCACTTCCTTTTTCTTAGCTTCTAAATTTGTCAGTACATCTTTATTGCAATTATCACTTGAAATCACAATTTGGATGGAAATGATTGTTTTGTTGACAAATGTTTTTGTTTATTTCAGCGGGCTGAAAATTCACTAAATGACGTGCTGAATTTATAAAGCGGTTTGTTCGATTTGACAAACTTACACATGCAGCAACGATATTCAACATTCCGTGAAATCCAAGATTTAGATGTTGGAACATATATGGCGGAATGCTGAAACATTGGGCTGAAATGTTGAAACGAGCCCAAAATGATCGATATAGGTGCGTACTATATGCTTTGAGCGTACACTCAATTCTCTTTTTATGCGAATTCTTTTTATGCGGTTTTGAAATTATGCGATTTTTCTCGAGAATCTAATGGTGATTTTTTTGTACAAGATTTTGAAGTTATGCGCTGTTTTGTTCTTTACAGATCAAGCAAGCAATAGTTACATATGCTCAATGCTATTTGTGTAAGAATGAATTATCACTTGAGCTAATGCTTTCGTTGGGAAAAAGACGCGTTTGGTTGATTAAGAACTTTAATTTTTTAAATCTTAAAGTAAACTTTTTTTTGAAGATGGAAAAAAAGAAGCAGCAACGAAAGGTAATTTTTGATTACCCAAGAATAAGTGTAACAGTGAGAGTACAGTACTTCGCGGATATAAGCAACCCCTTTAATAGCAGCAAATTATATTCAACTGAGATTTACCAACGCCATCCTAAGCCTACCTAAGGTCCCCGCTTAAAAGCAATTTCATTGAAAACCAGCTTATAAGCAACACAATTTTATGACAATGAGTATATGCTATTATCCGGGAATACTGTACAGGCGCAGGATTCTTCTTCGACCCCTTTGAACAATTCCTGGCAGTAATAGACGGCTGCAGCACTAATCAAATTGAAGTGACTGTTATACACATCACTTGCTCTGAGAGAATAAACATAACCAACAAACCGGTCTACATTTATTTTCCCACAGCCAAGCGCCAATAAAGGCCATGACATCCGGCACTTTGACAAAAATACTGGTCATTTTATACAGACAAAGCGTCCGTGATATCTACTTGGTGAACACGGTGACCCTTGCGAAACGAAAAGCGGATTTGAAAAATGAATTTGAGCTGGAAGAATCTCGGGAGATCGGCGCTAAGATCCGTTGGAAAAGAACTGGCAGACGAAGCTTTGGACAAAGCCAGAGCTCGATGGCTTGGTCTAAAAATGGAGTACTATTCCTGTGGCCGATGCTGAGCAAAAAAGATTCACACCACTGATCAGGCAGAAGGAAGTGCGCATCCTAATAGGAGTTCTTACCGGTCACTCTGCCATAGGCATGCTCTCATTGGGACTGAACGTTGTGTGACTTATAACAGTTTTTGCAGGAAGAGCAAAGATGACGTACAGGCGTCGAACTAGACCCGAGTTTTGTCACACTAGTGTCGAAGACTCTAAGGGTTGAAGCCAAGTTGTTCATGCGTTATGCATAACCCAGCCAAATTAGGTGTTGGATCCGTAGATGTCTGGAAAGAGTCGCACGTCGTTGTACAGGCTTTACAGTTCGTCTTTGAATGTTCTTCTCCAGATGTCAGCAACGCAAGCAGGAACTCGAACGGAGAACTTTTTTCTCGAAGAATCGAAGGACCTATCCTATGCTTCCGCGCCTTAGATCTAGACTGCGGTTATCAATGCCTTGTATAGAACAGTTCTTCATGAGAGGCAATTTCGGGCCATATACCACCATATGTGCAAGCTTTGGCACATTTTTAACACGTACTTAAAAGACTGGATGGCGCAGTTGGTAGAGTGCCTGCTTCTGGTTAGCGGGGTGTCCGGTTCGAATCCCAGTGAAAGCAAAGTTAATACGTTTTAACCTGGTTTTCAAATCTGGTCCAGTCACCATATGCCGTTGGGATCAAATTAATGGCACTATCACTGGAGTAGTCAATCAGTGGTAGTAGTCGTTTCACTATGGGCATCACAATGCACCAATATGGTCTAACTGTGCTGGTGAATGTACTAGCAGCCCGTCTACCTAACCTAACCTAACACGCACTGAAAGACTACGGGTTGGATAACCAGGAAACGACTTATGCTACAAAATATTAAGGGGGCGCGAAACGTATGGCTGTCGTAGTGGACAGGGTGCTCATCGCTCCGGCCCTGCTTTTTTACTCAATTGCTTCTTGAGCCCAAAGGCGTAGTTGACAAAATTTATTCTACCTTTTTTCTACCGGGCTATCTCGAAGTTATAGCTGTCCATTGTGACGATATTGAATGTCATTTCTCGAAGACTGAATATAATTTATTGTTCCCTCGATCGCCGCCAGAACCCTCTTCACCGTTCCATGCCAGCAAAAGCCTCATTGACGGCTCGCTCAACTCAACATATCACACCAAAGATATCCGAGATAAGTGTCGATCCGCAGGATCTTACAATGAATCCTCCCAGTCTAATAAACTGCCTCCAGAGTCGAAATTCAAGTTCGTTGAAATACCTTCCATTCGGCGAGGGCCACTGCATATGTAAGCACAAACTGCTGCCTTGATCCGATCCTGAGAGCTGGGTTGTTGGTTCTCTCTGCATTCTTCAACCCTGTTAAGCATTGTCTCCGTCGGGAAGAAGATGTCGCTGTATAGTCTTAAGTCAACTCTACAAGGGTTTACTTCATCATCTATTGACAAGGTCCATGACAGGAATCAGCAGCATTCTTTGCAGGAGACATATGTAGTTGAACAAATAGCAAATGAGTTTATTTAAATCGACTTCCTTAAAACTAAAAACATACATATTGCCACTCTCATCAAAAGTAATTTTTGTTTGATATGCCTTTCGTGTGATCTTCAATCGAGTTTCAATTCAGATTGAATACAATGCACGTCTCACAAGGACCCTGTCCTAACCTAAAATACTGGCACTTCTACAGTGTAACACAAACAATAACTAAAGTGTCAAGGCAAACACAACCTTATGTCTAATTTAATGAGCAAATGTTACTTCCGTGTATATCCTGCGCACTTCATTGTAGATTTGAATGCTTAAGTCGTGAATTGGAGCCATTGGCCGATGAGGCCAGTGGTGGCTGGAGCTTCTGCTCGGATCTGAGCAGAGATCAATCAGTGATTTGAGCGTCGCTGATGTCCTCGATGTGGCGAAGAGTCCTGGAGAGAACCGACTTCCTCGGAAGATCTGCATAAAACCATGAAAGAGTGAAAAAGCGAAAATTTGGGAGAAGAACTGCAAGGGTTACCTTTGAGCACATGATCTGCCAATTGTTGTTTTGCTGGATGCCTGTGCAGAGCTTCATGTCCATGTTGCATTTCCCAATGCAGTCGTGATACACGCAATCGTCGTCCGAAGCGCAGGCGGTACCGTCCGACAAAATCTTGTCGATTTGTGTTTCCGAGAATGCATACCGAGCATTTTGATATTTTACTCTGCAAAATAGAACACTATCGCAAATGATGATGGATGAACACACGACTCACCTCTTGTCAGCTGTCATCCCGAAGAGTTTGGGTTCGATTTTGCAGATCCGTATGGGCTCTGGCTTAACCGATTCCAGACGATACAAGTAATCCATTATTTGCATGGCGAACTTCAGACGCCCCGCCCAGTTGGTCACGCTTAAAGTACAGATTTATTAATCATATTCACTTGAGGTTGTGACGTGTCTCTCTTACAGATAATGCTTGAAATCGGTCTCCGGGTAGATGGAATCAAGGTGTTCTGTGGCGTAGTACGGCCCGCACGAGCCCAGAACCGTGGGGAATACGGAGTCCTCTTCGTACAGCTTGCCCATCATGTAGTTGTTGTCCTGGAACAGGCGCCAAAAGCTCTCCATTTGCTCCGAATTTCCCCCGTCTATCTTTTGGCTAAGAAATGCTGAAATCTTTTGTAAAGTAATGGAAACGTTAAATGTGATAAATAATTGTCTAAAGTGCCCACAGTAGTCACCACCCTAAAGCGCGCTTTCAAAACAGAGTTGACTGTTAAGCAGGGGCAGTCGACGAAATAATAGAACGACATGAAATGTATTATACATGGCAGACATGAAGTATTACAGAGATAGCCGACTTCACGATTTGAGTACTTTTTTGTCAAATATTCAAGGTTTTTTGACGGTTATTCACGAAATGACGTAAATGCCGTCCTCTGATTGGTCAATTTGGTTTAAGAAAACTTTATAAAAAAAAGTTAAAGGGACATTTTAAGGGGAAGAGAGGTAGCATCTCTGTAATACTTCATTTCTGATACATGGTGGGCCATCTAGTGTTTTTTCTCAAATCCTTCGTTACTTTGACACTGACAGCTGTTTCCCGCTCGATATCTTGACAGACAGTCAGTATCATACCTCCGCATAACGAAATGAGTCGCTTTACGATCGAACAACGTTGGGATGTATTGAAAACTTATTTTGCAAAGTGAGTTCTGTGTGTTTTTTGAAAAGAATTCTTAGCCGGAATGAAGCACACCGCGACTGTTGTAAGCAAGTTTGTGAAAAAAGTTCATCAGACTGGTGTGCTAGAAGACGGCAGCGTGCCCGACAACTGGACTATCAGCTCCATATGATCCATACACAAAAAAGGCTATCCTACCTCTTGCACCAGAGGTATATCCCTGCTCAACGTCGCCTACAAGATCCTGTCCAACGTACTGTTTGAACGTCTAAAGCCGTTTTGCAGCGCACTAATCGTCACGTGGCAGTGCGGCTTCCGGCCCGGCAAATCGACTACAGATCAAATCTTCACACTAAGTGAAATCCTGCAGAATACTAGTGAGTTTCAGATCGATACACACCACCTCTTCATCGATTTTAAAGCAGTATAGGACAGCATTCATCGCAAGGTGAATGCGATGCGGTGCGTCACCACGCTAAACCACATGCGATACACTGTATAGTTTGCCTCGAGGACTTCTGAGCCATTTGAAACCTGCACCGGATTTCGGCAAGGAGGAATTCGGAGCTGTAAACACGGCAGGCGATATCTTCCACAAGTCAGTTCAACTCTGTGGGGTACGCTTTTAAGGCGATTGAGGAACAGGCGAAACGAACTGGTCAATGAAATATATGCTGTAGAGCAAGATCCGCCGCACATCACCTATGGCAAAACATCACGATCGACAACTTCAATTTCGAGGCATTAAAGGAGTTTGTCTCCCTCGGGGCACAAGTGAACTCCACGAATGACATCTCAGTGGCGATCCGACGTAGAATCACCCTTGGCAACCGATGTTATTTCGGTTTGTCGAAACAACTGGGTTCAAAACTCCTTACTCGAAGGACCAAGATCATGCTCTACAAAACTCTTATTTTGCCAGTGCTGCTTCATTGAGACGATAAGCAAAACTGCGTAGCTGATTCTTGGGGCCTTCGAAATAAAAATTCTGCGTCGGATATATGTATCTTCCCGTCTGCGAGGAAGGCGAATTGAGGAGAAGACACAACCGCGAACTCTACGAGCTGTACCAGGCTGTGGATGTAGCCCGGAAGGCAAAGATCCGTCGACTGCACTGGGTCGGCCACATCGAGCGCATGGACAACAATGCTCCAGCTAAGAGGGTCTTCGAATCCGAGCCTCCTGGTTCGAGAAGGAGAGGAACACCGAATCTCCGGTATAAACACAAAGTAATCGCGGATGCAAGACAGCTTGGTTTTGATGACTGGACGCAGCGTGCCCAGGACCATAAAGAATGGAAAGCAGCTATCGCTCAGGCTCGGACCCTGAATGGGACGTCAGCCGGCTAAGTAAGTAAGTAAGTAATGGTGATAATCCCGCTGTATCTGTGATAGTTGAGGCGCCACCTGTAATTTCGACTCTTGAACGCGCTATAGTCAGTAAGGTTTACAGAGTAAATTTTACTCAGTATTGCTTTGTTGTCTGCACTTAAAAGTTTTACTAAGCTGAGTACAGATTCTCAATAAAACACGCCTATTACAATTTCAATTTAACAGCAGTCAAATGCCAAATACTTCTGTTCATCAGTGTAAGTATTTATATAAAATACAATTTTATTTGTTTCAAAGCGACAGGCTACTGCCAAATTTACATTCATCAAAGTTGACATAGTCATTTTCTGAAATTATCCAATTTTCTGCTCAATTTTCTTAACTTTTTTCCGTAAGAACCTTCTACAAAGTATTAGGAAACTTGTCAAGAAAATATGAATGCAATCGGTAAAGCCGTTCTCCAATTATGGCGTGACAAAGAGAAGTAACGATTTATTTTTATATACATTCTAGCTAACCCGACAAACATTGTTTTGCCATATAAATTAATTGTTGTGAATAGTCTGATAGTCAATTAGAAAAAAACTAACGTATTGTTAGTGTGGAATGGAGGAATGCAGCGTTGTGAACGAAGACGGCCTATAAAAATAACAAAACCGTCCACCCCATCTTTAGCCAACACAAACAAACTGGATGGCTTACCCATACGAGAACATGCCACATATAATTGCCCGCGTGAAAAACACAGTGTGCCCAAGTCTAAGCCACAAAACAGACATCATTTGCAATCTGATTAGAAATTGAACTCGTTTGAATGCAATTGTTACATCTGTAGGAATAAAAGGTATTCGTGGTAGTAATACATCTTCCCATCGGATCTTGCAATTCAAAATGCTAGCTTCAGCAACGTTTAGCTTTGACGAATCATATAAAATTTAAAACAAAAAATAAAAAATAAATGTTTGGGGTGGACCAAACTTATCACATAATATAATAATATGGGTGGCGCTACAGTCCGAGGCGGACCTGGGCCTAGCTTCTCAGCAACCTCTCGTGTTGTGCGTGCTATTGTTCTCTCTTACGTGGAAGGGACCTACAGTTTAATGCCGACTCCGAACGGCCAAGTTTGAGAAGCCTTTTCTAGACAGGAAATACTCTTTGAGCATTGTCAGTGACTCGAAAGAGGTGGAGCCGTGAAATATGAAAGGTGGTAAATTCGGGTATCGAACCTTTCACCCTCTGCGTAGGAGTCGACGCACTAACCCACTACGCCACGGCGACCTATCTTACGACTTATCACATAGCGGTGTGAAAAATAATTTATGTCCTATTCTTAGACCTACTGAAACTACACACACTATTTCATAAGAATCGGTCAAGCCGTTTCGGAGGAGTTTAATTACAAACACTGGGACATAAGAATTTTATTCATAAGAGATATAGATATGTTTTATTAATTGATTGATTGGATCTGGCCGACCACTAGAAGTTGTGATGCCGACCTCTGAATTTGTGTGCCCGACCACTAGACCAATATAAGTTTTTCCATCATTTTTCTAGTTTTTAAGTTTTTAAAAACCAGTAAGTATTAAATTGACATTTTTGCTTTATCTATTAGGATTTGGTTCCGGAATTCAAAGACAAATAAAAAAGGAACGGAAAATTATTGCGCCTTCACTTTTCTTTCCCCACTTGGTATTATTGGGACAGTTACCTAATTGGGACAACAAAAATTGCCGGAGGTATCCCTATAAAGTGGAATCTGCTGTATTTAATAATGTAAGGCTTAACAGCAAAAAAGGTAAGTGTGCCAGCCCGACTAACGGTCACATCGAAACTGTAAACATTCGCTTTAGATGATGGAATCTTAAACGGCAGATAACGTTCTTGGACTAACTAAAAAATGGATTTATTTTCCGAGTTCCTATACTTATGTAGAAAACAGTCACGAAGGATGTCAGTGTTTAGGTAGACACCGAAATGAAACCACAAGGACTTCACTGACACCATTCTGGTACAAGAATCTAAAAATAATGGAATTTGGGATGAGGCGCTTCATCGCCAGCGACACACTCATGACACATTCCAGCCACCGTGCTGTGCCGAAATTAAAAACACATTTGTACACCCATGCATGTGTACACGACCAGGATAAGATAACCAAACATTCACTTATTTTCGTATTCGTTGAAGAGAATCTGTCACCTACCATGCTCTCATCCAGAGACACATTATAGGAGAGAATAATGTGCATCTTCACCATCCGCTGGAAAACATCGATACGAGGGTATATCTGATTTCCCTTGGTATCCGTCCAACTCAGATCGTTGTCCTTGTGGCGCGCCAACTGGAGGAAAACACAACACAATCAGTGCGCATCGCATCTTTCGTCACACAGGCACAAAGGCCACTCAATCATACCTTTATGGCGTACCCATCCGCATTCTTAACCGCCACGAATACAGTCGTCTTCATGTCGTTTGGAGGACATTGGAAATTATTGAAATTTCCTGGCGTACACAGCTCCTCGCACAGACTTCCGCTGAAGGCCCTCTCCCTGTATTTGGTGCACTTGAAAAAGGAGGCCACACAGTCAAGCAGTTCGGGAATCGATTCGGGAAATGAGTACGTTACCATGTAATTAAGTCCTCCATGCCACAGGAGTCGGAAGCAGAACTCCAAGTTGAAATACGACACGAGGAGCAGCACAAACACAATCAGGAGCGCGAGTAGGATCAGTCTTTGATAGAAGAAACGAAATTTGCGTCGCACTACATTTAGACCAGAAAACATTTTAAGAAGAAATTGATTACGAATGCCATTGATACCCGGATGGCGTCTGTTGTTGTTTTGTTTACAATTCAGCCGAGGGATGCATCCAAACAGTTTGACAAGGACTCGATTCTGCGCGTTGCGACGACCATCTGGCCGGGGTGAAACCAGGTGTGTGCACTGAGGAATGAGTCTGCTCTGCCAACAAATCGAACGGAGTGCTCTCGGCGCGGCGCTGGAATGCGCCTTGGCCAGTCATATTTTTTTATCAGAAGTCGGAGGGTGATTTTAATTACATCATTCACTTGAACGCGATGAATTGTAGTGTGTACTTAAATCAATTCACCGAAGTCTGTGTGGCACCAATTATCAGTAATTGTGATCGCCATCTATGTGAGGATAGTAATCGAGAGGGCAATTATTAAAGTGTGTACTTCAAATTAGTCTTACGATGTGTTCTACTGGAAAATCAGGTCAGGTTGTGGGTGAACACGATTTATTGGATTATCCCTCTCGGCTCAGACAGCAAGTCCTTGGTCCTTGTTGGTTTGGAACTTTTTTCTAAAATCAAAAGTGTGCAAAACAGATATAATTGCCAGAACACAAAATTAATTGTAGAGAATTCGAGAAAATAAAACACGAGTCCAATGCAGTGCCAGGCTCTTCACGGACGTCCTAAAAATTGCGAAAGAACTCAGACCGCCTTTCAAAGAAGCAGAAGTCAGTGTAAAAGAATATGGGAAAATTGATTGTGTAAACAAGACACGACTAGAGGCACGACGTGTTCTGCAGAACTTTACATCAGACTGCGAAGGCGGGTAAAATTGACGTGGGCTAGGACACGGAAGCGGCAATAACGCGTTTGCTGACATTTATATTTTCTTCTGATGGAACTACAGTCCTGGGTGGACCTGGCCCTCAACCAACAAGTCTCTCCAGCTTGCTCCATCTTTAACCGGCTGCCTCCAATTGCGCAAGCTAAGTTGGTTGACTAGAGGCACGGCGTGTTCTGCAGAACTTTACATCAGACTGCGAAGGTGGGTGAAATTGACGTGGGCTACAACAAGGAAGCGTCAATAACGCGTTTGCTGACATTTCTTTCATCGGTTCCGTGGGCGTCCTTTACTGCGTTGTCGCACTGGTTCGGAGTCGAAGACTCTTCGGGCTGAAGCAGTGTTGTCCATGCGCTCTAATTGGCTTAGCCATCCTAGGCGTTGGATCCGTTGACGTCTGGCTGGGCTCATGTCGCTGTACATACAGTTCGTGGTTGGATTATCTTCTCCAAAAACCATCAACGCAAACAGGACCAAGGATTGAACGCAGAAATTGTTTCTCGAAAATACCAAGGGGTTCTTCGTCCTCTTTTGAGATTGTCCATGTTTCCGCGCCTAAGATCAGAACAGGGATGATTAAGGTGTTATATAATGTTAGCTTGGTCCTTCGAGAGAGGGCTTCGAGGGATTGGCAAGAGTTATTTTGCGTTTAATCTGTTTACTTGGGAGCCGACGTAGACGAAGTCTTTCACTACCTCGAAGGTATAGCTGGATCTGGTGACGTTCTGGCTGAGTCGTCGAGGATGTGCGTCCTTTCTCGATGACAGCATATACTTCGTTTTGCCCTCATTCACAGTTTGCTAGTATTGACGCCTCTGTTTCAATAAGAGCAAACGTTTTAATTGATGGCTCGGTGTGTTCGACCAATCACGTCAATGTCACCTGCGTATGCTAGCTGTTGTATGGACTTTTCGAAGATCGTGCCTCTTGTGTAAGTGTGTGAGTACTGCACGACCTTCTGCGATAATGTTGAAAAAGTCACATAACAAGTAGTCGCCTTTTCTAAAAACTTTTTTGACACTGAAGGTCTCGGTGAGTTAGTTACCGACCTTGACGAGTTTGTTAAATGTTAAAACTAGACATGGCGTGTCCATGCACTGTCTGGGTGGATGTCGGTCTGCATTTTTTGGGTTTTTTTCCAGGATTTAGGCGATGGTGATCATCCCCGGCTTGAAACAGCACTGATAAGGCCCTGTCGATATTGACGAATGGTTTCAGGCGCACACACAAAACGGCAGAGAAGATCTTATAGGCGATGTTAAGGAGACTTTTCCTTCGGTAGTTGCGGCAGTTAAGCGGATTTCCTTTCTTGTGGATCGGCAAACGATACTGAGGTTCCACTCATCGGACATGCTTTCCTCCAATCATATCTTACAGATGAGTTGGTGTATACACCTTACCAGCTCGTCTCCAGCTGCTTTAAACAGTTCCGCAAAAATTCCTTTTGCACCAGAAGCTTTATTGGACTTAAGCCTCGATATCGCTATCTTGACTTCGTCTCGGGGGGACGGAATTCTCTTCTATCATCATCCATTGTTTGGAGTGGAACATTGACGTTTCTCTGGAAGCACGCAAAACGGGTCTAATATTTAACAAGGACGAAACAAATTATATTCTGTCTTCCAGAAAGGAACATCGACAACATGACGTAATCAGAGCCGCTCTATGGTCAGCTATTGCTCCGAAGTGGACAGAGACTTCGTCTAACACGGCTCCAGAGTCATTATCGAGATCGAACCCAGAATAGTCCATACCAATCGTTGTTTTATTGGAGCTCAAGATGCAATTGAGTAATAAAGAAGTCTCTCTCGTATGACTAAGCTTGCTCCAAAGCCCAGAGGCATTAACAATTTCATAAACGGTATAAGGATCTCTTGGTCTTTTGACAGAAAAGTTCTGCTTGCGATCTTTGGTGATGTTCACATGTATGTCACCTGGAGTAGAAGAGTCTACCAGGAACCACATGGAAGTGGGATGTGAATCCAGCATGATTCAGAGGTCAGCTTAAAAAGGAACGACACTTCGATACGTTACAAATTTAATTCGGAGGACTTGACGGTATCGAGGACATGAAGTCGACAAGGAGCCATCATTTCTTATATCACCGTCATCAGCATCTTCTGACTCATGATCCACTAAAGGGGTCGGGGGGTAAGGCGGGCACGAGAGATCTCCAGGTAACTCGTTCCTGGTGGTCCTGGTAACCTGGGGAGTTTATGGGCTCGGTCGACCTACCCCATCTTGGGCCTCCCAAGTGACCGCCTTCCTGATGGAATCACATTAAAATAAGTCGTGATGGTGGGGACATTCGTGTGACGTGACCAACAAATTGAAGCGCAGCCCTTTTCGTACGAAGGAACAGCTGGTCAATGATGAGCTCTACGCGCACTTCCGTGTCTCTCACATTATCCCGGCGATTAATTCCTACAACAGCAGATTTGTTATATTTTTCTTTTAAATGAGTAAATATTCGACATGGACTGTACAGTGGCATGACTCTAGTCAAGCGTTTATAGATTCAAAATCCAAGTGGTTAATCCTTGTAGAGCGCATGGTCATGGGTCGTAGAAATATGGTTATCCGTGACAATGGGACAACGCATCAGAGGAAGACAACCTTGTTTGAACTGACACACACAAATTGCCGCCCTCAGTCTACACTAACCGCCAAAGTGCAGTGGTTTTGCTTCGACTACTACTGCCAGGCGAATAAAAATAGTTTACATGAGAAGTCCCAATGCGTCTGATTGCATCATTTACACAACCAAGTTCTCTAAAGGTGCACAGGCGTGACGGGATACTAAAAAGACGTGCGATTTTTTTATTGACAGCACGTCTGCAGTTCAAGTCAACAGATTAAAATACTGGTTCTACGCGTCGAATAACAGAGCAGTAAAAGGTCTGTAATTCAGGCGTTAAATGTCGATTGACTCATTGATTCTTGATAGTAGAAATGACATTGAGGACTGACTGCATCAGTTGCTTGTCCAGTTATGTAAATTTGTCTGCATTACTGAGACCGTTAATGGGGAAAGGTCCAAAACGTGTGTTGTGAAGCTTAGCTGATTAGTTGTATTGTGGCTCTACATGGTCTAACCTCCTTTGGCATTAGTTCACTAGACGCCTGGCTAGGATCGTGTCGGTGTACAGCCCGTACATTTCGTTCCCTCAACGTAAACAGATACAAAAACGCATACATGCAAAACTATTGTCCCTAAGATACCAAGGTTTTCTCCGGCGTCGTGCTCTTGCAATTGTTCATAGAGCAGGATAGGCATGAGCAAGGTGTTATATAATATCAGCTCGGACCTTCGAAAGAGTGCCTCTTGGGCCCAAAGAAACAGCGATTGACAGGATTTATTCTGTTTAATCTACTTGGGAGATGAGACGGAGAGAGAATGCTTTTGTCATTCTTCTGCAAATGGTGATGTTGTTGCCAGATGAAGAAGTGTGTCCTTACTTGAAGACGTGTATATAGTGAAACTTCTCTTCAGCGAGCAACAGCGGGACCATTACGATTATCAGTTATGTAGGACTGTCCATTTTGATGCGCCTGAAATAGACGAGCACCTTCATGCCGGGACCATGACGGACAATTTGTCATACAGGGTGGCACACGAATCATGATAAAAAAAAACGCTATAATTTTTTTTTTATTATTTCTTATTATATATCTTATTATATTATTTCTTATTATAGTCTTTTTTTAATTTTATTTGGCAGGTTGGCTATTGAAGTTTATTAAAATGAAAGCTTGGTATTCCGAAAAGAGAATTTGGATACCATGCTTTGCAGTCCTTCATTTCCATCCAAAGATGATTCAGGCGGGAGTTTGGCGGCACTCCCCCGAGAAGATGGACCATTATGAGGCGGGTAAACATGTTTGCCGAGTATGGAATCATCGAACGAAGACCTTACCATCAAGATCGCAATATTCGGGTTCAAGAATCAATCGCGGCTGTAGTATCCAATTCAGGCATACCAAAGCGTTTCGACTCGAAACTTATCGGCGCAGATTGGAGTCAGCAGACGGTCATTACAACGGATAATTCATGATGACTTAAACTTGTTTCCGTACAGAGTCAAAATTATAAACAAAATAAGCCCTCTTGATTTGTCTATTCGCCTGGAATTTTACCGAAAAATGATTGAAATGGTCGAAGAAGACATCAGCTTGACAAATTGTTTGATTATGTCTGATGAGGCCCATTTTGATCTTAACGGCAATGTAAACAGGCAAAATTGCCGTATATGGAATCTAATCCAGAAATACTCGATGAGATGGAATTGCACCCAGAACGAGTCACTGTGAGGTGCATCGTTTAATCAAGGTGCATTGTACTTCTTTGAAGAAAACGTTGTAACAGATACTGTCAATGGGGACCTCTATTCAAAGATTTTCAAGGAGCTTTTATTTTACCCAGAACTGCACCGAAGAAGGATCCGTTTCAGCGTCACTTGGTTCCAGAAAGATGAAGTAATTGAACACTAGTCAGATCGGTTATGGCGGAGCTTCAAATTCCAAACAAGTTAAAACAAACTCCACTTTCCGCTGGCCCCCAAGGCCACCTAAACTGACAGCACCAGACTTTTTTATGGGGTTTTGTCAAGCAAGAGGTGTGCTAAACGAAAACAAGAAATTTGACTGAATTGAACCAATCCATTACAACAGTAATATTTAAATGGAGGTTTTTTTCATAGTTTTCCTCTAATTTGTACTTTAATTAAAACACTGTTATACTATGCAAGATATACAAATAAATAAATAAATAAATTACAACAGTAATTGAGGCGATCCCGACTTCAACTCTTCAGGCCGCAATGAACAATTTTCGTATCAGGTGTCGCATATGCGTGGATGAACATGGAGGTCATTAACAGTCTATCATTTTTAAAAGAAGTAAGCAATATAAAATAAAATTGAATTTTCTATCCAATAAAAAAAATTTATTACAAAAAAAGGAATTTGAGTTTCTTATTGTAGCACATTTGGTGTGCCACCCTGTATATCCCTTATAAAGGGGTGTCGGTAAAGAGAAGTTTAAGATTGTTAATTGTACATAGTTTTTTAGTTTTACTCTCATTCACTGCTTTACTATATTTATCAAAGCACTAGCTTCTCAAAAAAATGTTGTTGTAACTTTAAAGCTCACTCAGTCCTCTAATGGCAATAGAAGTTTATTGATCCCATAAATATAGTCCTAATGGCCACATCATTCTCATGTATAAGGCATTCTGCATGAAATTGCATTGAAAATTGTCCCGTGAAATGTCCCGATTTCAGCTTCTTCGAAATTTGCTATAAACTAAAAAACTTTTTTTCAACAAACAAAAATGTAAAGTGCCCCTTAGGGTAATGACGATAGTTCAGTGGAATATGAATTAAAAGACTTGAATTTACCAAATGTTAATTTATTAAATTATTATAAAAAAAATTATTATTATATAAAAAAATTATATGAAATTAGATGAAATGTTTTTCAACGTTTATTTTTTTTTGCTCACAACTTTAACACCCACTTAGGGTGTCGGCGACGCGGAATTTTTGAAGTCTGGCATCCCTAACGCAACTGGAGGCAGTAAGTAGAAGGGGTTATGACTGAAACACAATAGTGCGTTGCGCCAGCCGACTTTATGTTACGGAGAGAGTGCGATGACGCACTGCGTTAAAATAATTACTCAATTTATCAGGTGTTCTCTCTCTCATCCATCAGATGAAAAATATTGCCGCCTTTCTGCAAACACTTATTGTTGACACACAATACTCTAAATTTGGAAGAACATTCTCAATTTCGGAGAAAATCTCACTCACTCTAGAGAAATATCCAACATGTTGAATAATGACGTGCGATGGACTACGTTTTACGTTTTATTACGATCCTCTCAATCTCTCTCATTATTCACTGACGCAGGTCGACGCTGTATTTTGCTTGGCCATTCAATTATGTGTGTTGAAAGCCAACGCCAGTGCAAACGCACTATTGTGTTTCAGGCATTAGTCAGTCAGTTTGTGAGTAAGTTAGGAGTTAGTTTAGTGTTTAATTTTCAAACTTTTTCCAGGAGAAATTTGTGCATTACGAAGTGTCATAATAATAATAATATTGGTGGCGCGACAGTCCGAGGCGAACCTGGGCCTAGCTTCTCAGCAATCACTCGTGTTGTGCGTGCTAGTGTTCTTTCACGAGTGAAGGGGACCTACAGTTTTATGCCGACTCCGAACGGCAAAGTTGAGAAGCTTTTTCTAGACAGGAATACTCTTTGAGCATTGTCAGTGACTCGAAAGAGGTGGAAGCCGTAAATTATGAAAGTTGGTAGATTACGAAGTGTCAACTTGTCTAAAAATGCTGCTCTTAGTTCATGTTTCATTAATTTTTCGGAAATTTGCCAGAGAAACACGACAGTCCGCGAGGAACTCAATACTAATCAGCTGCTTCTTGAAAAGAAAGAGCTGTACCTCGATGGTTTGGTTAGGCCAGAATGTCCCCGATCATCATGTCATGTCATCACGACTTTGACACATGTGCATAGAGTCAAGGCAAGGTCGTTGTAACTCCTGATGAGTTAGAGTCAATGGCGGAAGATCAAGTGAGAATAAGATCTCTCGTGCGTCTTTTGCCCCCGCCACGGAAAGGCGACGCAAAGTGGTCCCGTTGTATGGGAGAGTTGGAAATAAATCTGTAACTTTTCAACCCGTGACCGATCGTAATGAAATTTGAAACAAAGTGCAAGTACTACGAGATCTTATTATGGTTCAAAAATGGTTGATGTATCTCATAAGCTAACGGAGTTATCACTTTTTTGTTTAAATCCATAAAATAATTATTTATTATTGTCGATGACTCGAAATTGGGACTTAAAGCAAATTTGTAATCACTATTTATATATATAAATACAATTTTACAAGTTTTGGTAACGTACACTTTATTTGGAAGTAAAGAAACTAAGCAATTCTGTATAATAAGTCTTGCGCTTTAGTACTAAGTGGCAGCGAATCTTTTGTTTTTGGTTCAGGCCTTAAATACGCAATCCAGGGATCAGATGATACCAACATTTGATGAGTAACATCTTCATTTGTTGCCGAACGAGACAATTATTAATGCGATAGTACCTATAGTCTTTATTCCGACTTTCCTGCGCCTCTTCTGACAATGATCCGACGGGCAAGGCTGCTGATGATATTATTTCTGCTCCGTGGAACATAATTTTATGCACTGTTGCTGGCATATAATACCGGGGATATACATTTGTAGCCATTGAAGCGGTTTCCTGGGCATAAGCTCTAAACTTGTCGGGGTCCGATAACACATTGTTTTACGATTTTTTGCAAAGTTCACTGAAAAGTTTCCTTTAACCCATTCTGAATATTTAATTAAAAACTTTTGTTTTGTGTGACCGTTCATTAAAATGTGGCAAAAACCTTTTTGTCACTTCTAAAACTATTTGTTTAATTTGGCACGATGTTAAGTTTCCGTTACTATTTTTTGATAAAAAGCTGCCGTAGTTGGAAATATTTCCATCAAAAAAGTAATCGCACAAGAATCTATATTCAAATCCAATACTTGCCATCGCGAAAAACTTCAAATTTGCACAACAAATGCTGGAATGCAACTGCCATCTTTAAAGTATTTTCGATATCTATATAAAGCAAAACGTCATCTGCCTAATTGAAATCTTCAATATTTTCGGAATCATAAACTAATTCCCGATGCCTCAAAGTCAGAAATAGATATTCGCCAATAACGCTCTAATAACCCCCCTTTTTTACCCCATTGCGACATGCATTTATGACATCACATACAAAACAAGATAAAAGCAATTAGTTTCATAATTATAACAATTTTATGACACAAAGGATTCTAATTCACAATAATAAAAACATCCTCGGCATCTAGCATAGCGTTTGCACAATACATGCATTGTAAGGGAAATCGTTTGAAAATGCAGAAAAATGCACGACATTGCTCCACTTAAATGCCTCATACTCCCAAAGTGGTCAAAAGTGGTCTCTAGTTTTTGTCAGCATCGATAGACAATACTTTTAGCTTTCAGAAAAAGTTGGTCTCCCGTTGGAGACTCTTGGAGCCTTTTTGTTATATTCCATCAAACATTGAAAAAATTGGTAAGCAATATGAAAAAACTGAAAACGCAGTTTGAAAGCAAGATGTATGACCTTTTTAAAAAAAAATACTTTAGGCTCCAATGTACATAATTTTAGGAAATATGGTATATCAAATTTACTTAAAAAATACGTCAATTTTTCTAATTTTCAAAGTCCCAACTTTGAGCTAACGGTACAGTCAAACGGATGATCCAAAGTCAACAAAATTTTGTCGTTCTAGGTTCTCATATTTGTAGAATCGAAAAACATAAACCATTTGGCCAGGAAAAATATGTCACTTTGGGTATTTATTTCCACTGCGGGACCACTGTGCGACGATGAGATGAGATTCCACAGATGTCATACCCAAGTAGTCTAAGTCTGTAAAACGTACATAGGAAGGTCTGGAAGAAATATTGCTAGACATCCGCTTATTCTCATAATAAGCGTTTGTTTGATGACTTTGAATTACAAACACGACTTGGATGCGTCTAGTCAGCGAGTTTTATCCATCTTAAAGTTCATTCAACCCATTCGAGTTTACAAACAGCCCCATCACATGCATGTAAGGAGCGTGCAATAAATGACATGACAAATGTAGTTTCATTGCATCACATTACTTGCACGCAATTCGTTGTACCTCCAGCAGACAGTGTTACGTGCAGACAGAGGGGTAAATGTCCTGAGGTTGAAAGTTATCACAGGTATTATGATACGCAACACGGAAAGGGGTCATCAGTCACAGGTTCCCCCCAGAGAAGCTTTTCAATGATTTCACAGGACCTCTTTAAGAAGAGAGAACATCAAGACGGGTCAGCCACATGGAGGGCCATTGAATAGAAAGGATTCGACGACACAGATGATCAGAAGGAGTGAATAAAGAGCATCTGAAGAACTGAGCGATGATGAGTGTATCATAAAAGCTGTAAGACAAGGTAAGGTTGCAGTGACTGGCTGCAAATAGCAGTCAGACTGAGGGCAATAGGCTTAGCCCTATACCTGGAACCAATTGGCGCTTGTATCGAAGTTGTTTAGCTGGATTTTTCTGCTGCTATTGTGTTCGCTCAGAATGAAAAAGTAGGCCACCAGGTATGAGTTACCACGATCAGGCAGAGCACTGCACAAGCCAAGTCGGTGATGTGTGGTTTCCGTCTCCTCTTCATCCTCATGTCCTGCAGAAGTCATTATACGGAACAGTGCCATGGAACTTACCGAGCAGAAAAAGATTGGGTTAAAAACCATTTGATTTCAACCTGTAACTGCAATTTTTACACATTCGAGTAAAAAACCGAAAATTAATGACACCCACTGTACATTAGTATATTTGCGTGACATAAAATTCCTTTTCAATGCCTGATACATTTGATTGAAGCTTTTGCTTTTGCGCAGCATCTCTGCAAAAGTGATCTGCATCAACGCGGTTTGTCGAAAAATCCTTTATCTACCTCGGGATTTTCTTCCATCAATCAAGAACTCTTCTTGCTCTATATTAGACCAATTGAAGTGTGATTGTAACCTACATGTATTTATAAAGCCAACGTATAAGTCATAAATTTGAAATGTATGAACTTGTTTTGTGAATCTAGTCGGCAGAAAAAAAGAAAAATTTAACGATTAGAAAATGAAATTTGATTCGAATGTCAGAATTAGCTTGAAAAATTAACTTTCGAATGAAAGAGTGTTCTTTCGAATCGTTCGAAACTCAGAATACAATCTATACGAACTCGACTCACTTTCGATTGAAACTGAATCTCAGAATAAGGCTGAATAACATATGTATATACATGTGGGGTTGAGGCATGAGTCAACGACAGCGATCATCAGGCAAGACGAACGAGCTGATATTGACACCAAAGTGGGTCAGCTCGCATCGCGTTGATATAGGTCAGTATGACGAGACATCAATGCGGTGTCGTCGTCGTCGTCGTCACCGTTTGTTTATTTGTTTAGGTCGTGCGCTTCCCCTGGGAGCAATGCATCGTCACTGGGACAGTCGATCGGGTTCGTTTACTTTTTACTTTTGGTTTACTTTTGGTTTACCACTTTGGCGTTGTGGGTGATCAATTGAGGCGATCGCCACTGCGTTATAAAATGAATCGAATTCGAGCAATAAGCAAACAATGTTGCGGCCGAACAGTAGCTGGTCCCCTATTCGCAGGGTATGTGGGTGCATGTGTGTCGACTACTACATACGCTGCGGTATAAAAGACGTTGCGATGACTGGAAGAGGGCAGTTCGTCGTAGCTTGCCAACAGTGGAGCAACTGGAGCAACTGTCGGCGCATAGATTTTTCATTCATTATTGTAAATTAGTATTAAAGTGTATATAAATAAAATATTACAGTTCTTACATACATGAAGTAACTTGAAATCACTAATCTCAATCATGTTACACAAAATAATATTTTATGTTATAATGTTCCTGTACTAGTAAAAGAACATATGATTCTTGAAGTACAGCGATAGATATTAAAAATAAATAAATGAAAATGAAATGCTTGACTACTGGATGGCACAGTTGGTAGAGTGCCTCCCCTGGTTAGCGGGGTTCCCGGTTTTCAAATCTGGTCTAATCACCATTTTCCGTTGGGATCAAATTAACGGCACTATCACTGGAGTACTCAATCAGTGTTTGTAGTCTGACCATGGGTATCACAATGGACCAATATGCTCTAAGTGTGCTGGTGAATGCACTAGCAGCCCGCCTACCTAACGTAACCTACTTACGAAACCGAGGTCTCTATTCGACTTTATTCGATTCTATTGAGCAAATTCGTGGTATTGCGAATTGATTGAAAAGAATCGAATTTCGAAATAGAAAATGAAAAGCTTTGGAGAGTTTTCAACTCAAATGTCAAAATAAACTTCAATTTCGTTTATTGTCGGTATCAGAGTTTTATCTCTCATAGACAACTTATTTGGTCAATTGTCATTATAAAATCAAATTTTTAAAAATTATTGTTTAGCCAGGCCGATTCTTAGCCGACAAATTCCATATATAGGGTAGTCGAAAAAGTATTTTCGTATTTCTAATCAAACGAAATAAAGAAACTTTATTGAACCAAATGTGTACCAATTTTGTCGAACATCTTTTGCCATTTTTTCGCTAGAGACATTATTCTATCAGTGTAAAACTTTTGTAGTTTCTCGGCGAAAAACTGCGACAAATAATTTTCACAGGCTTCTCTTGAAGCCAACTTTACTCCATTAAGGGAGTTCTGTATTGACCGAAACAAATGGTAGTCCGATGGCCATATGGTGGATGCATCAAAACTTCCCAGCCAAGCTCTCCCAGTTTTTGCCGAGTCATCAAAGACGTGTGTGGTCTAGCGCTGTCCTGATGGAAAACTAAGCCCTTTCTGTTGATCATGATGATTTTGTTTTCGATTGCTTGCTTCAATCTCATCAGTTGTTGACAGTAAAGTGTAGAATCAATCGTTCGACCAGGTTGGAGCAGCTAATAGTAGATGATGCCTTTCAAATCCCACCAAACACTCAGCATAACCTTTCGAGGCGTCAATCCTGGCTTTGCGACCATTTGTAGAGCTTCACCACGCTTGCACCATGATCTTTTTCGCACATTATTGTCGTATTTGATCCACTTTTCGTCTCCTGTTACCATTCGCTTCAGAAATGGTTCGATTTCATTTCGTTTCAGCAAAGAATCGCAGATGTTAATTCGATCCATTCATTCATGTGGTACCCAAACATCGAGCTTCTTTTTGTAGCCAGTCTTTTATAAATTGTTCATAACCGTTTGATGATGAATGTTTAGTTCCTTGGCGATGTCATGCTTATGTGGCGGTCAATCTTTTCCATAATTTCATCGACTTTTTCAACGATATGTCGACCAGAGCGAGGTGTATCTTTCACATCGAAATTGCTAAAACGGAAGCGAACTAACCATTGTTGTGCTACACGAATTGATAGAGCATCGTCTCCGTAAGCTTCACAATTTCATTGGTGGCTTGCGTGGCATTCTTCCCTTTTTTATACAAAAATTTCAAAATATAGCGAATTTTTTCATTATTTTCACTCAATTTGAAAAGCTGTAACTTTTTTTCAACTTCTCCGAATTTAATTTTTTTTTGGTTAAATGAAGCTTAAAATCATCTTTCCAATATCAAATGGTATGGCACAATGTGATTGGTAGCACTGGAGATAGACGACTCTATTGACAAAATACGAAAAGACTTTTTCGATTACCTAATATTTTTCTTAAGATATTTCATTATGTATTTGAATTGTTATTATTGTTGTTAAGTTAAAAAGAAATCTGAATAAATCTACTACTTTGTTTACTGTCTTGAAAAGAATTATTATTTTTAGTCAAAAATGAATTTTATTTGGTTTGATAATTTTGAGGACGAACTAGACGTGACTCATACTGCTACAGTTTTTACCAACTCTTTGAAACAGAGAAATTTACGAGTGTAGTCGTAGACACTCGCAATTTGCCAGTAATAGATTTAATTTTTATATAAAATTAATTCCAATATGAATCGAATTCCGCAATAGAACCGTCAATAGAGCGTTTTTCTATTCGACTTTAATTCTATTGGGAATAGATTCTCGCAATTGACTCTCTTCTAACAGTCATTTTGGAATGTGTACACTAACGCCAGTGATTTACGAGCAAATTGACATTGTTTCGCTATAATTACCACGTTGTTATGATATCTTCTAGTTGGCCAGTGACATAGTGTGATGAAATATTTCGATGCTAAATGAAATCAAAACAAAATACTTTTTATATACATACATATATTTGCATCTTTATTCATTCATTTTCTTAAAATTTATTCATGTAAGTTGTTCTTTTTGTCAAAGATTTGATTTATATTTATTAAATTACAGTCCAAAGGGTTCATCAGACACAATCGTTCTTAATAAAGTGGATTTAATTGGTAATATTTGGTAACTTTTTTTTCTCTAGGAAATATAAAATTTAACTACAAGTCATTTTAATATTTCCATTCGCTTTCAGTTTGTTGTTCATTACCCGTTAAATTGTTGTAATGTACATGAAAATTTACTAAAAAAAATGTTTTTTGTTTTTATTTCACATTTCATTATTTTCTTATAAAATCTCTTTAATAAATTTGAGTTTGAAATATTTGCTTATTTTTTATTTATTTACTTTTATCTATAACATGTTTATTTTATTTATATATTTATGTATCCATTACAAACAATTAAATATACATATCATTTTTGTTTTGTTTTAAACATCAATTTATTATTTTGCTTTGAATGGCTTTACTTTAAAATTTGATCCAATTTTCCGATGATTCTGATTTATGTTCGTTTCACAAAGGTACAAGGGGAGATTTATTTTGATTAAAATATTTTAATTTTTCTTTCATTTCATAACAATTGTTTTTTTTTATAATTTATTTTTGTTGTTTAGCAGAGTAACTCAATACTTGGTCAACTTGTTTAAAAATTGTTTAAAAATTATTCTAAGAAACTTATACAAAAATGAGATTACAAAAAGGGTATGAAAATGCTTTTAAAGCAATGAAAAAGGGGGTGAGCAATCGTGTTATGCTTTGAGACTCTAGACGATGTACACATCAGTTAGCGAGTGATGCCGTCGAATTGACTATCTTAGAAAACACGATAACAAATGCATAACACTACAAATGTTTGTAACGGGTTTATTAGTTTGGACATATTTTTCTCTACAGGGTTTTTTTAAGACATTATCACGTGTAAATGGCTTCATTGTCTTGTATTACTCTTATACAGGACTCTTTGACAAATCATCATGGAAAGACTCACACCTCAGCAACGTCTCCAAACTATTCAGCTTTCTTACAAAAATCAGCGTTCCGAGAAATATCTCATGATGATGATGCCGTCGGCTCTCCGAGCCCATAAGCTACCTGCGATCCAGGATTTCGAAACCAACATTATTCGAGCAAATATGGTCGCAACGCTCGAAGCAGCGTTCCAAATTTATCTTTTGTAATGGAACTTGTGAGGCGTACTCACGCCGTGGACACGAAATTATGTAAAAAGGGTTTTCCAATAGGAACTTGACAAATTTGAATTTAATTTGTGAACGCACTCTTTCACTAACCATCAATCTGTCACCATCAATTTATTCAGTACACTCAACATTTTCATCATGGCGCTAACGAGCAACACCTGCAAATTATAAAAATTTTCGGAATCGATTTATTGAAGAGTAAGTATGGTGAGCGTGAGAAATGGACCAGTCGATTGGTCGCCTCGTTCGTACGATTTAACGCCACTTGACTATTTTCTGTGGGGCTACGTTAAGGCATTGGTTTCTGCCAACAAACCGAGGACGTCGGAAGAAGTCAGAGCCAACAATGAACCCGAAATAACGGCTGAGTCGTTGAAAATTTGGTTCAACGAATCGACCGCTGCAAACGTTCTCGCGGTATAAAGTTTTTGATATATTTCAAATAGTTTGCGTTTTATTTTCGTTGTCAAGTTGTCAAGTCCTTATTGGAAAACCCTTTTAAACGATATTTACAGCTGACTTAGAAGAGGTCTAGCTTGTGCGTTGATATTTATTTTCGATCGAATCGAAGTTAGAATTTCTCTTCAACCGAAATTTAATCTGTCTACTCAACATGACAGTTGTACTTATGAGTATATCGAGAAATGGTCCGTGCGGATCATCGGATTTAAGACCTCCAGATTTTTTATGGATGTACATTAATACCCACATCACAATGATGAGTTCGCATTGGGCTCTGACATTTTATGTAGGATACATTCATTAAGCAAAAACAATGTAGCGCTCGCGTTTTGATTGTTCACAGACCGTAATATCGTAAGCGCAAGCACACATTTTCACATTTTTTCTTCTCCTTTCTCGTGGTTTTAATTTTTGGCGGGCTGAGGCAACTATTTGTGTAATTAATTAATTTTTTTAAAGGATTTTATTTGTAGTAATTGCAATTTTTTTTTTTGTAAAATTTATTTTACAATTTTTCATGGAATATGCGCGCGTTCTGTTGTGATTTGGAAAATTGATGTTACTGCGCTTTGACATAACTTTCAAAACTCAATAAAACGCGTACCGAAACCTATTAAAGCCGACAGCGACATTGTGATTTCGGCTTAAATGAATAGTCCATGCCAACAAGCCAGCACCATTAAAGTAGCACAGACCGAATATTAAACGAGAGATAATGACCATTTCCATTGAAAAATGGGTTCGACGGGTTGTGATGGTCATATGAACTACGCGGAATTCTTCACATGAATTTGTAAAAGCCCTTCCAAAAGGGACTGCAGAACTCTGTGACTTGATAGCGGCCATATTGATGAAGCTACATCTGTCAAATTGGCTGTCATTCATTCAATCTGTTTCGTCACATCACGGAGAATAGCTTTCAACAAAACGTGCAAAAGATATAATTGTTTTATTAAGAATTGCTTGTTCTGTTCGGGCAGAATCCATTTTACTGTCGCCATAGCATGAGGCCCGTTTATGGAAGAATGGGTTTGTCAACAAACTAAATAGTCGAATTTGTGACGATCCTAACCTACTGGAGATGCAAGAGCGTCCAGAGAAGTCACTGTTTGGTGTGGATTTTCGGTTGGCAACGCCATCGGTTCAAATTTCTTTGAGAACGACGTTGGCCAGGTCATCACTGACAACAGCGGCCGGCAACTGATTCCTGGTCTATTGGAATGGATTTCAACGACATGGATACATGGCGTGTGGTTTCAATGGAACGGCGTTATGTGCCAACAGCTCATGGCAAATTGGAAATTCTGCACTAGTGATCGTACCACTAGCCCACAAGATCGTGCTATTTGACGGCGTTCGATTTTTCTTTAGATGTTTTCTGAAGTCGTAAGTCTCTGCAAATAAGCCACAAGCACACAGGGCCCCTCAAAGCCAACGTAACCCATGCCAACGGTCAAATTAACGTCCCGATTACGAGTGTCGATTATCAATCGATCACACACCCCCTAACTCATGGGACCTCATAAGATCTCTCTACATATAAAATGCATGTACGTCTCCGTCTGTGTAAGCACGAATTAACAGATTTGACGTTGTCAACTGTCAGACGTATGTATATAAATTTGTCATACGCCCGTTTTTAATTCATAATCAGAAATGAAGTACTACAGAGAAGCAAGACTTCTACCTCTCTTTCCCCTTAAAATGTTTGACAACTGATTTTTATAACATGTTTATAAACCATTGACCAATCAGAGGACGGTATTCACGTTATTTCGTGAATAACCGTCCAAAAATCATGAAAAATCTGTCAAAAAAGTACTCAAATTCTTCGAAGGACTAGGAGGAAATCAGCTGTGAAGTCGGCCATCTCTGTAATATTTCGTTTCTGTTCATAATTATACAATTCTGAGTCCACTGAGTTACACAATACCAAAATAGATTTCAATCGATAGATTTATCGACCATCGATTCAATCGATAATCGGCATTCGAAATCGGGGCCTAAGTCTGATTTATGCTCCAGTCATGGAAATTTTGACATTTCGAACGCGCGTCACCCAGAGAAGACGCGCGAAGCATTTAATTGAGGATCTCATACTTCAAACCAATATTATTGAGATAACTTCGATGGTTTGTGTTTTTTTCAAAAATTTCATCGAATACAAACCCAATGCGATAACAACACGTTCCAATATTCTAAAGGACTACACCATGGGCATTCATAAATGATAGCAAATGCATGTATGCATCAAATAGAATGCGCTGCCAATACGCGTCTTATTTCGTTCAGTCACATTATTCAGAGCTGCGTACAGTTGACAGTCGATTGTGTCACTAGTCAACCATTGTCTTGGTCAATTTCGCTCCCCGATATTTCTCATTTTTAAGCTTTTTGCAGGACGCATGGTGAGACTACTTCCGACAATTTGCAGCCAGCATAAATAACAAACAAATTTCGAATAGTTTTCAGTGCATCATTAAGCACAGATGAAATCTACGATAAACTTAATTTATTTGTTTAAGGTAACTAACGACCCACAGCTCTCAACTGAGGATCTTACTGATTGAACATTATTTCCTAAATTGAAACAGCATCACTTTCTAATTGCTTGTGTGGGTCAGCAACGCGAGTAAGACAAACAAATACATCAGATGAGAGATGTTTTTTGTTCGTAAATATTAGCGTTGCCATCACTAGAGCATTCGAAGACATGAGATTCAGAATCACATAAGAATTTGAGTATCGATAAAAAGAACATTTTACGTGAATGAAAAGATTGAACACGATGAATCAAGTTCAATTTATGTTTATGATAATATCCCAATTTTACAACTTCACTTAAATTTATCAACTTATATAAAGAAACAAAAAATTTCAGCTAATTGATGCACAATCCCCTTAAAAAAAAAAGAAGACAAATACAAAATCCATTTCGACTCGAAAGTATGATCAACAAGTTGAGTGTTGCATTTTATAAAATACATAATAATCCTCTGTTTCGAAACGAAGTATGAAAATTAAAAGAAACAATTCTCTCCACATCTATTTATAATTCGACTAACAATATAAACAGAAAAAATCGCCGCATGTTACCTTAATTTAAATACTTTGGCATTTCTTATTGATTATCATCCTCCTTTTATCTGTTCGTCACTTCTGTGTGCATATTGGAAATGTGCTTTCTTAATCAAAATAGCTTACTTATTAAAATATTACGGTTAAGATACAAAATAAAAACGGAAAAAAATAATAAAACACACGTACAGAGTAAACATTCTAAAAATAAGAAATAAAATCTTGAAAATATCATAAATGTGATGAAATAAACATTGTTTCAATCTTCATATTTTTACTTCTTCTTCACATTCTACATCACAATTGTTTAATATTCTAGGGGGGGTTTTTTTATATGATTGATTATATCGATTTAAGTACATTCGGTAATACATTTTAATTGTTTCCCATTTTAATTCAATTCTTGGTTTTCTATACATTCCTCTAGCTTGGATGGTGAATTTTAAGAGTTGAGGTTGAGTAATTTTTGTGTGAGACTGTATTCAAATAAACAAGATTTGTTCGTTACAACTGACGTTATGGACTACGTGGCACCGTACTTGAATACTATTTGGAGATTCATTTAATTTGCGACTGGCGGTTAAATTTACCAATCGAACAGATCCATCAGCTAGATCTGTCCTGTTTCAGTCAGAGATAAGGGATTATAGAGATATCCAACTCCTACCATCCTTGCCACTTGATTTCATCTTATTGCGTTTTTTATACGGTTTTTATCCCGTGTCTGTGCATACGTGTGAGCTCTTCAAAACAGCTGATACCCTTCCCCACCTTCGCAATGAGTGAATTACACAGTAGGGAGGGGTGACCGAACGAACAGACCTTATTTTCATGAAGTCGATTCATTAAACTCCCATTTGAGCAAGTTACAATCTGAGATACTAAGACATAATTAATGAATGCACAACATAGTGTATGCATTTTTTGTATATGAAAAATACCTATGAAATGCACTCAAACCTTCGGGTAACTAATAATAAATATATTATTAAAGTGTTTTTAATAAGTTTAATTACTTAAATAAGAAGTTCTCTTTTTCATTTTACATTTTACAGAAATAGCGGCGCAAATTAATTGCAAATTTCGGCAGCCCTTTTTATGCACTAGTAATAGTTGCAATCTCTAGTCATTGTCATTGTTCTAATCAAGTTCTGTAAATTGAATTCATTAGTTTTCAGAATCCATGAATTGAGCGTATACAGCGGACCTCATTTCATGAATTGAGCGTATACAGCGGACCTCTTTTTTTAAGTTAATTTGTAAATTTAAGAATTAATTTGAGGTCAAATAGTTCCAGTTAAATGGGCATTGCAATACATTTTTATTCACGAAAGTCCATATAACAATGTAAGAAGATTCTCTTAAAGAAACTAGTGAACTATTGAACACCCTCCGAACAACATATCCATGTACGTTACATGGATTGTTGGCAAATTCAAAAATCTGCCGCCATTTCCTACTTAAATTCACGAATCGGCCATCATTTCCCACTAAAATCCCCGAATCGGCAACCATTGCGTAGTGGATCCATGGTTCGTGTAAGAGGATTTGTGAAATACAAGGGAATACCAATACTTTTGCATTTTTCTCCGGTGTGGCCGAAGTTTGATATCTCTATTATCCCTTATCTCTGGTCTTAGTTATCGCAACTCATTCGACATCCGAGAAGACTTTATGGAACAAATTAAAAGAAACAATTTGTCCCAATTCAAGGTCCCGTGAAATCCTTGAATTAGAGATTATGTGCCATAGCTTCGAGATGTCATCCTTGGTCTCTCCTATCTGCTCTTGATCCAAAAAAAAAATTCAGTTGGGTCCTATTCCCTATCACTAGCTACGCAACAACATGTACAAAGACAACATAAATACATAAAGAGATTCACACACTTATGAGTAAGAAAACCACGGATAGTGGGTTCGATTATGAAAGGAAAAAACTATCTGAAGGAATCATATTTGTACGGAAGTGCAGCACCATTGGTCGACATTGGTCGCGTTGAGTTGTAGTGCAGTAATATCATCGTCCAGAGATCACGAATCTGCTCCTCGGTTGTGTTTTCCCAGGCGAACAGGAATGCAAACTGTCCAATGTCAGCATTGCTCTTCTTCACAGACTCATAGATGCTCGAGTGCAAACGCCAGGGACAAAAACTTGTTATGGTGATGTTCGAGAGCTGGGTCAACGTGCCGGTTATGTGCACATCGTCGATCCAGAAATACTTTGTATTCTGAGCTTCTCTGTACAATCGGACCACCACATCGGGTGAGTACAGTATTGAGAAGCCGGGACAGTACGGCGGATAGTATCGATTTGCGTATTCGCGACCGCTGACACGCCATTTCGAGCGAAAGCTTCTTTTCACCCGTGACTGGTCCTCCTTTTGGCAAAATAGGAAGTTCTTCGGCTGAAGTGTAACCACTATATGACTAGCGTTGCGACAAAGGTCACTCGTATCACTGCTACAGGTGTCGCTGTTGCTCTTAGGTACATGGTAGGGACGTGGCGTCGCCGCTGGTGGGGGCGGTGGTGCTTGCTGCTGTTTCAAGTCGACATACTCTAGCAGTTGCAGAGTATTCACGAACACATCGTCGTCGGTTTTGATCAGATACTTCGCTTCAGGACAATAGTAGGTGAACCATTTCAGTGCCATCACATGCTTGTAGGTCATGTTCTTGTAGTCATCGACAAAGTTGCCCTGAACCAAGTCCGAAAACTCCGCGTTCTCCCGTTCGAGCCTCTGCTGGATGGTTTCCTTCGACACTGAGCCCAAAAGGAACAGCAGATGTATGTGCGGGCTTCGAACCGAGCCCCAAGTGTCGCGCACAACCTGTCGCTTCTCCCAATTGGTCGGTGCCGAGTGGACAAGGATCAGGAAATACGGCGAACTGCGGCTGGGACAATATGGCTGGTTGATGAGGAATTTGAAGTCCTTAAAGTCTATGAGTGTGGTGAAGTCGTTCGCGGGGAACGACTCATGTTCATACGGCGACAGCGACTGAGGGTCCGTCGACGGCGTAAAGCTAATTAGACTTAAATTATTACTTGGCAAAATATTTTCACTGTCAAGGTTTTGAGGAGTGGTGCGCCCGTTTGACAGGCGCCGCCCCGAACTTGTGCGATACAGGCGACGGTGCTTCTGATGCAGTTCTGCTGCTGTCGGCACGGGATGATGATCTTCGAAGGGCAGCTGATTGCCGTAGCCCAATTCTGTGGTGTACAGTGACGGCTCTTGCACTGATATTCGCCATATTGATATGCAGAGGGTCAGGCCAATCAGAATTCCTAGGATCGGGCGACGCTCAAACATGACCAACAGCGGCTGGCCACACCGACAAGCGATAATGGTTGCTCTTGACTTTCTATGGCAATGGGAATCCGTCGATTTGTGTGGAATGCGGCGACTGTTGTGTTTTTTTTTTGTGTTGTGCTTGAATGTGTGTGCGGTTGCTGGTGCTGTTGTGTGATGTCCTTCTAACTGGGATCGGAATGTGCACTTTGCGGAGCGCTTGTGTCTTGTGCTGGTAATTGTTTTACGTTGTTTCCTATAAAACTAAGTGCGGCTTTTTTTCTTCTCTTCAAACGCACAATGAGCAGCATTTCAGATGGGTTCACGATGAAGATCTGGAAGTAGAAATGAAGATTGTTTGGTCAAATAACTGTTTTCAACAAAAGTAGCTAAAATTAAATGGATCCTTAACTTAATCTTGACTTGTGAAGGGCAGAAAACTGTGATCAGCGGACTCCTCAAAGGAGACGCAGTCCACAGTCACAACTACCCCCGCCAGTGTCATCAGCGAAGCCTTGCTGAAATGACTATAAGCGTCAGCTCATTAAGGTAAGGCTCCCCATAAACTTCAATCCACTTTAAAATAAAGTACGCCACAAAGGAGTCATCAAAGCCCATGCGATAAGATCTGAAAATGTGTATTTTGACGAAGTAAAAACCGACTACAGGAGATAAAAGCAATAATTACTCTGGTCACGAAGAGGTTGCGTTGAAAATGTGACAATGTTTACACCGATTCCTGTTGCGTTTCACTTAATCCTTTGACGAACATCGTGCACAACATGTGTGCGTAAACACACGGATGTCTATGACAACATTTGGCTTTCGTAAGTACTGTGTACTTAGGGATAGACTAGAATTTAATGGGCGGCAGGCAGGTTGTTGTGGTTTGTCGTAAAGGCATCTCAGGTATGGAGTTTAAATGAGGTTAAAGACCTTGGTTACATTAGTCGTATTGAATTTGTAGGGAATTTCACGACCCTCATATTCTTCTTTATGTATTTTTCTACGACTGTGGGGGGTTTAGTAGCATTGAGGGGGACAACAAGACTGACAAGCAGATGCAATGTTTTGACAATGACCACGGTGGCCTTTTGCAAGGAATCATTTTCTTAAGCGGTGATGCGACGTCGCTCAGTGCAACTTTAATTGCTGGTGTAACCACTGGGACAACGCTAGTGACGACACTCACAAAACCGATGTCGCATACGAGTGGGAAAGAACCTCAACCAGCATAGTGTGCTTAATTGGAGACAGCTGGTTGAACATCGTGCCAGCTGGAGTGGCTTAGGTGCACCCTGGACTGTAGCTGCAGTAGAAAATTAATTAGAAGATTCTGCAATATACATGCAATACGAATTTTTAAAAATTCTAAAATTCTTTATAGAAGAGTCTCAAAAGCACGTGAGTTACGTATTTTGGTGTTCTTTAGAAACCAAAAACAGAACGAATGAATAACACAGTATATACGTTCTTAAAAATCACTTTATGTATTTCTCTTCGGAGAAGTCGACCGTCCCTAATCGACGCTTGAAGTCAAACTTATCAATTCTCTAATACTTTTCATTCAGACAAACTGCAATTCGTGGAAATTGCTTACTCAGGTGTGTCACACACCGAGTTCATTTCCTCGACCAGACTGATTCGCGATCGGTGTAGGTTATCAACAAAATTATAACTTCAGGTTTGGGACAGTTTGTCTGGAGTATCGAATGAAAATGGTTTCCTTCAAACTTCGGTTTTGTGGTGTGTGAGAACATAACTCGTGCAACCACAGGAGCTAAATCCAAAATACCCAACTTTTCACTTCCCAGTCTGAACGGTCAACCACTTTCCTTTTCTACTAGCGCTAAGTACCTAGGCGTTACTTGAGATCCCAAACTCAGCTGCAAGTTAAAAGTAGACCAGTGAGTTAAGAAGGCGTGCACAGCTTTATACACCTGCAGTAGAACCTTTGATCCACAAGAAAGGAGACCCCTTCAGCTGAGTCAACTACCGAGTCTCCTCAACACCGCCTAGAAGATCTGCTCTGCCGTTTTGTGTGGGCGCCTGAAACCATTCCTCAACAGCCTGATAGGTCCTTATCAGTGCGGTTTCAGCCCGGGGAAGTCCACCATAGATCAAATCTTCACATTACGGCAGATCCTGGAAAAAACTAAAGAGATGAGCCAAAGAGACTATTCGTCGATTTCAAGACCGCATAGAGACGAGCGCCATGTCCAGTTTTGACATTCCTGTCAAAGTCGTCTGGTTGTGCAAGATGACGATGAAGGACTCTCACTGCTCCATCAAGGTCGAAAGCGAACTCATCGAGACCTTCAAAATCCAAAACGGTCTTAGGCAAGGCGACGCGCTGTCATGTGACCTTTTCAAAAGGCACGATCTTCCAAAAGTCCGTACAACTGCTGGCAGCCGCGGATGACATTGACGTGATTGGTCGAGCAGTCCATGAAGCGTTTGCTGGTATTGAAGCGGAGGCGGTCAAAATGGGTTTAGCGGTGAAAGAGGGCAAAACGAAGTATATTTTGTCATCGAGAAAGGACGCACATCTTCGACGACTCGGCCAGAACGTCACCATTGGCAGCTATAACCTCGAGGTATTGAAGGACTTTGTCTACCTCAGCTAGCAAGTAAACAGTGCGAACAACACCAGTACCGAGATTTAATGCAGAATAACTCTTGCCAATCTGTTTTTTAGGCTCAAGAGGCAATTGAGTAGTAGAGCTCTCTATCGGAGGAACAAACACCTTGATCATCTCAGTTCTGCTATACGGCGCGGTGGCATGGACAATCTCAAAAGCGGATGAGGAAGTCCTTGGTCTCTTCGAGAGAAAAACTTTGCGTGCGATCTTTGGTCCTGTTTGTGTTGACGGTTTTTGGAGGACAAGATTCAACCACGAACTGTACGGACTGTAGAGAGACAACGCCTAAGATGGCTGGGCCCTGAAGAACGCATGGACAACACTGCTCCAGCTCGAACAGTCTTCGATTCCGAATCAATGAGACAACGCAATATAGGACGGCCACGGAACCGATGGCGCACCCAGTTGGAGAAGGACCTCAATCAACTTGGTGTGCGCAGTTGGAGACAGTTGGCTAAAGCACGTGCCGGCTGGAGAGGCTTGTTGGTTGAGGCCCAGGTCCACCCCAGACTGTAGCGCAATCAGAAGAAGAAGAAGTTTGAATTCACTCTATGATAAGTAATATTTTTTGTTTTTTCATTTTTCTTGACATAATACGGACCGGCGAACCGCACAGGCGGACGAGTAGGGATGCAGTTAAACTTTGGCCATCCGTGGTGTTTCATTGATTTATATATTCAACGGCAGTTTTAGTGCAGTTCGATCACCCTCTTACAATCTAGGTGCAATACCAGATGATGCTAGTGCCCAGTGTGAGTTCCATTTCCGGAATGGATTGAAACGACGCACTCTACACAAAAAAAAATATTTCGATTAGAAATTTACAAGCATGTATCGATCATTTGTTCTGATTTTAGAGAATCTTAGTGGTATTTTGTTTTTCAATCCTAAGTGAAATTCCACTGTGGCCAAATTTCAATTAAATTTATTGTGTGATTATAGATTAGGTTAGGTTAGGCTGATTGCCAACCACTGTAGCAGTTGTGGGCCACTTGGATCCTGGTTGGATCCCTTGTGCTATCACCACCCGGTGCTTTACACCGTATTGTGTAATTATAAGTGCGCATGTGTGTAATATCAAGCTTTTTTTATATATGTATATGTTTTTTTAAATGCATATGTGGGCCAGCCGTGGCGTAGTGGGTTAGTGCGTCGACTCCTACGCAGAGGGTGCCAGATTCGATACCCGAATTTACCACCTTTCATATTTCACTGCTCCACCTCTTTCGAGTCATTGACAAAGCTCAAAGAGGCCGGTTCGGAGTCGGCATTAAACTGTAGGTCCCTTCCACGTGAGAGAGAACAATAGCACGTACAACACGAGTGGTTGCTGAGAAGCTAGGCTCAGGTGCGCCTTGGACTGTAGCGCCACCCATATTATTATATTATTATATGTAAAATATATTAAAAACTAATTTCATTCTGAACGAAGAATGAATGAAGTCCCAGCATTTCTCAAGTCTCACGAATTAAAAGAGTTTTACTCTGCATAACTAAACTGATTTTTTTTTTGTTTTGTTTGACTTCAAAAGTTCGCAATTTCCAATACGTCTTGCGTTTGCTATGACAATAGACAAGGCGCAAAGATAAGCATTGGAATTGTGCGGAATTGACTTTAAATATTCCGCCAGTTCGCACACCGTAAGTAAGCTGTTAATTCTGTTTACTAAAAATGTAGTTTACGCAAGTTTACGAATATTATACTTTAAGCCCTGAACTTCTTAAAGAATAGAATATTCTTATTGGACAGCGATACTAATCAATAAATGAAATGAAAGGGATCTGCGATAAATTTAGTAGAAACATAACTTTAGATATAAATAAATATAGGAAAATCGACAGTAAAACCAGTGCTTTTCATTCTTATATTAATGTGATATGCTTGGCGCAGCAGACACAGGGTCCGCTAGGAGGTTTATAAGGCGAAACTCGTTTCAAGAAAGGCAAAAACTGTCGTAATTAATTTGAGTCAAGAATGAATTCAAGACTGATTTTATTTTACAAAACTTATCCTTCTTTCTTCTGCTTCTGGTGGAGCTACAGTTCGTGGGGGGATCTGGGCCTCAACCAACAAGCCTCTCCAGCCGGCACGATCTTTAGCTAGCTCTCTTCAACTGCGCACACTAAAGGTGTTTTTTTTTGCAAGCGTAATTAAATTTCAAGACCATCCTGCACCTACTTGATAGAATCCAAAAGCGAGCGATAAAACTTATAGCAGACAACAATATCGCAGAGTCATTAGACTCGCTCGAACATCGAAGTAGCGTGTTTTCTTTGTCCGTGTTTTATTGTTATCAACAAACGATACTCAAGTGAGCTGGCCAACTGCATGCCTCCTCTCCATAAATTCACCCGCAATACCCGTCTCTCCAGGAATGCCCATCAGTATACCCTTAAGCCTACTTTCGGACGCACAGTTAAATTCAGAGACTCGTTCTTCAGCCGCACTGCACGAATATGGAATGCTCTTTCCAGCCTAATATTTCCCACAGACTACAATCCGCAGATATTTAAGACCAATGTGCGCAGGTACCTCCTCTCATTTTCTCCCTCTTTACCTTCGGCCCGTGCTGTGTCTTGACCCCGGATACATAAGGGTATTAGCAAGCCCTTGAGCACGCGCAAATTATAAAAAAAAATTACATGTAAAATAAACTAACAACAAATCCGATATCCGCTTAAGTTACTCATCATATCCATCGCCGCTTATGAAATAAGCGCGGATAAAAATAATGCTTCCAATCATTTTCTGTGTTCATTCCTCAATTTATTCATTCATTGTTTAGGTTGCTGTATGTGGCTTACGATATTAGCCCGTGATCGAGTTTGTTCACGCATTTGTAGGTATGGTTGATGTATTCGATAATTTTTAAATGTTTTTCCATCCATAAGTATGCAACTTTTGGTATACCCAGAGTGTCTCTGCTATACATTCCGTTTAGATTTCGTAATCGATTCTTTTCATTTGATAAACTCTGTTTTTATTTTATAATTATTAAGTGATTTCGGTTTTAAAGTGATGGTCACGCTACACAATCGCAAACCGAAGATTGTGGCTATCAACGATCAACTATCACCTTACACGATTCCACCCACTGACTGTCACAGTTGTCATAAATATGGTCGGTGCTGCCAATGCTGAATTATTAAGCGCCGAAGTTCGTTTTTTTGTGCACTTATAATTTAAGCGTATATACGCTTGCAAAAAAAAAAACAGCTTAAGTTGATTGAGGTCTTCCTCCATCTGTGTGCGCCATCGTGGGTGTCCTCTATTGCGTTGTTCCACTGGTTCAGAGTCGAAGACCCTTCGAGCTGGAGCTGTTTGTCCATGTGATCTACATGGCCCAGCTATCATACTCGTTGAATCCGTAGATGCCTGGTTAGGCTAGTGGTTGATTCTTCTCCTCCAAAAACCGTCAACGCAAACAGGACCAAAGGTCGCACGCAGAGCTTTTCTCTCGAAGAGACGAAGGACTTCCTCATCCGCTTTTGAAATTGTCCATGCCTCCGCGCCGTACAGCAGGACTGGGATGATCAAGGTCTTGTATAAAGTTAGCTTGTTCCTTTGAGAGATAGCTCTACTACTCAATTGCCTCTTGAGCACAAAAAAACAGCGATTGGCACGTTATTCTGCGTCTAATCTCGGGTGTTGTTAGTACTGTTTACTTGCGAGCCGAGGTAGACGAAGTCCTTAACTACCTCGAAGTTATAGCTGCCTATGGTGACGCCCTGGCCAAGTCGTCCATGTTGTGCATCCTTTCACGATGAAAGCATATACTTCGTCTTCGCCTCGTTCATCGCTAAGCCAATTTTCGCCCGCCGAAATTCTTACAACTAAACTATAGTACAGTGAAAGCTCTCATAGGTGGACAGCGCGTTGTCCTGCTATTGGAGTTGCGCGTTCATGGGAATGTATGGAACTTCAATTTAAGATCCATGGTCGCAATAAATTGTCCGCCTAAGAGTGTCCGTAATACGAGCTGTCACGGTATTATTATGCAATAAAATATGATCCCTATGGCCCACTGTATGTATGGATGGACGGTGAGTGCAACGCATGAAAGTGTAAACAATAACAAACACATAAATTTCATCGAGCTCTGCGTTGCATGAATCACAGTCGATACCGATCGAATGCCACTTGACCCTTTCGGGCACCTGGTACGACACGTTATGGTTTTTCGTACTGTGTACTTGCATTGGATTGCACTGTTATAGCTTTGGTTTCAGTGAGATGATCGGTGGCACATTTATCGAACTTGGACCGCCAGACAAGATAGTACATTTAAAGGTCTCGTACAACAACTGTGTGCGGTCAAGTTTCTAGCGTCCGTATTGAACTGCAAGAGGTGACCGACGGTGAAGGTATACTGGGAATAGACCGTAGAGTCGATAGTCTAGTCCAGCGGATGGTTTTATTCTGCCCTTTGCACGTTTTCGAAAATAAGTTCATAGAGATACGCTGTTACGGTCCGAGCAATCCATAAGTTCCGAAAATATTCACTGCGTCCAGCTCTGTTGCGGATCCCATGGATTTCGTGGTCTCTTTCAAATCGAAACCCTTCATAAATCGGCCGTCTTCCGCCGAAAAACGATACAAATCTTCAGACTTCCCAGGTTCTCTTTCTACATGGTTTAAACCCCCGCGTCACCGACGCATTTTACACTCTCCCTCACCCACTAATGCATTGACAGAGGACCCTTTATGCCCTCAACCAGCTAGAGTGGATATGACACATACGTCATGCTTAGCAGTAAAAACTCCTGGCGGCAGGGGAGAGAGTTAATGTCATAAATACGACGGTAAAAAAAAAACCCCCCAAACGGATACGGATACACGTCTCTCAGCAGTGTATGCCGTAAGCTATTTCAGGAACTTCCCCTTCCGTCAAAAATACCGACAGCGCCTCGTGGCGTATGACTTTCGTGACTTGTCTCATGTTGAGAATCCGTGAAATGAACCAAAAATATTACCCATGACTTCGCGCCCCGACTCAGACGGGGGTTCTTCCGTACGAACGTCCACGTGTCGTTTACATTCCCCTGAAACACCAGATGGCACTTTAATTATGTATCTGTTTGCATTTAAAATTTGTTTCATTACAGAAAGGGGAGCGGTGCGCGCCTAGCGGCCAACATCAGGCGATAGCCGACATCTGAATAGACGAGTAGATTGTCGCGCCGATAATCGATGGACTCATTCAAAATTAAAGAGCACACACCTGATGATTTCATGAACTCACTCGTCCACTCGCATATCCATGGGAAATAGTCCACTCTCCAGATATTTTAACCCGTTGACTAAGTATGCACACACGTCGTGCGATGGCCTGCCTTCC
The DNA here is from genome assembly GCA_964034865.1 of Eristalis intricaria. Lineage (NCBI taxonomy): Eukaryota > Metazoa > Arthropoda > Insecta > Diptera > Syrphidae > Eristalis > Eristalis intricaria. The sequence goes on along the minus strand of OZ035875.1, from coordinate 86,505,192 downwards.
GACGAAGGTGCTCTCAGTCCCAACGGCCCTTGAAGCTCTGAACCAGCGAGACAAAGGACTTATTCTGTTTCATTCTTAATTGTTTGTCATCACTATGCATTCGACTGCGAAGGTCTATCCGAGTAGCCGAGTGTGTTGTCTGCCTGTGTGTGTGGGGTTTTTTTTTTCTTCTGAATAAAAGTGTCCTTAGAATGCAAACAAAAATACTGAAAAGGACATCCTTCATCGGGCACTCGTTCAATGTTGATTTTGTTTTTAAAGGCAAGGCCACACCAAAGATAAATATTTTCCTTCCCTCCGTCTCTCTCTCTCACACACACACACTCCTTGCCTATCTCCCTCGTGAATAAAGGATAAATGTTTACATTTCAGTGAAACGAATAAATTCAATTAAACCAAAAATAGACCCTCTCAGCTGGTGGAGGTGGTCGAAGGAGTCTCTCCGTCCGGCCGCCGACTGCTCTTCCTCCTCGTTGTCGGCTGCCTGCAATGAATAGTCAGTTAATTGTCAGAAAGTAGTTATTCGCGGAAAACGAGTCCTTTTTCCTCTCCGTCCGTTCGTCAGTCGGTCTTATGATGTGAGCCCAATATCGTTGGAGTCTGAGAGTGGTATAATTACAATTAGGAACTAATCGACAGGAGAGCACGGTCTACTCAAAGTTATTGCAGACAGAGCAGCAAAGGAACCATGAAATTGATTTACATTTAATGTCATTCTGTGCTTTTTTGTTTTGTTTCTTTTTTTTGCGTCATTCAAGCCTTTTAATTAATGAATGGCAATGGCTGGGGTATGCACGCGTATAGATTCGAGTGCGACTAGGGTTGAATATAATGTTCAAGGGTCATAGGTCAAACAGTTTGTTGCTAGCGAACAGAAGCATTATTTTTACGATGATCCATCGCAATCACGAGGTCCTTCGCAATCAACGAGGCCATCACCTCGTTGTGCAGTGAGGACGACAATAAGGGACTTGAGTTTTATGGAAAAAATAATCTAATTACTCGTCAGAATCGCTATATTTTCCATAAAAAAGTTTAAGGCCATCAGTGATGTTGCCAAGTCATTTGGCGTTTGGTGTCCGTTTTGGGATACAGTGGGGTGAAAAGGGAAAAGCGAACGACAAACCAATATGAGAATGAATTTTAACCACTTTCGTCAAACCGATTACGAAACCATGGCCTGTTTTGTTCCAATAACTTCTTGGGAATACACGTGATTAAAACGGATCATGCGCTAATAGTGAAACCGTGGCGTGAATCGTAAATCGCTTCCTTCGCACTTGAACCTGTGGTTCGATTCCCGGTACGACAAACATGATTTTTACGACCTCTTCGAGGCACTGACAATACACAAAAGGAGTACTCCTGTCGGGGACACCTCACACTTCGCCGTTGGGAGCCGGCATAAAACCTTTTAATCCTCTTGTAAACCCCATCTCGCGAGGGCAAGGACACCGCGACCAGGAGAGATCTATTGTATCGAAGGGTTGGAGTTAAGCCAAAATACCTTTTAGAAAGCCATTGATAACAAATTGGGTTAGTGCTAAATGTTTCTTGATTGATAATGTTGATGAATTTGTGTACCTTGGTCTCATTCTGGATTCCAAAATAAAATGTCCCTCTCTCGCAAATGCTTTAAAGGAGTATTTCCGTTCAACGCTCTGGCATTTTTTCTATTTACTTAATTTATGTTCAACTAAACTTTTAAAGAATTTATTTATTATGGGCCGTTTCACTCCAAGCTTCAGTATGGAATAAATTGCTGGGGAGGTGGATATCAGAACAAGTTACAACCCTTGTTAGTCATACAGGAGTGTATAATCCGAAAAATTTGAAATGATAAACCTTGAAGACATCCTAGCTTCTCTTTATTCGTTGAATTGAAAATACTTCCTGTTCGGATGTCCTTTTTCGTATAGTTTCTAATCATAACTTTCGTGGAAACTCTTTAAACATTGTGCATATACTATTTTGTTTTTCTTAGTGTGTTAAAATTCTACATTCAAATTATATCATGTTCATCTTAGTGTATTAGTTTCTTTGCGTTAGAATAGTGTTCCTCTTTCTTTAAATTGTTCATTTCTTTATCGTTTTCTTTATTTTTTTTATTTCTGTAAGTAGCCCACTATGTAAATTCTTATTTCATCTACCTAAGCAAGTGACATTCAACTCATTTTTTACTTTAATTTGTATACAATTCAGAATGTCAGCTTAATTTTTCTTATAATTGCATACAAAAGACACTTAAATTAGCTGTTTGTACAATATGTGAAACGCAAATGTAATTAAAAGAAACAATTAATAAATAAAAATAATAAAATAAGTTGCGGGGAACTGTGGAAGAAGAAAAACGGAATATTTTCCTTTTCCCAATTCAAGGACGTGGATTATAGTTCTTTATTTTTCGCGTTTCTATGTTTAAAAACTTTAATGCTATACTTTGCACCCACCTTTAACCCACTTTGCACTTACCCTTAAATGTCAAGAACTCTAGCTTTCAAACGTCAACTTGAGGGATAGAACCTTCTTTGAGGAAAATGTTTATTCACACTAAATTGAGTGTTCCCCGTAACGAAAAAACTTTTCTCGGAGTGTTAGCTTAGTTTTTATTCACACTGCCCATTATCATGTAATGACTTGACTAAATCGAATTAGATCTTCCCTCCGCTAGACCTTCGTCCATCAGTTTATTTTCGGGCGTTCTTTCATTAGCCGCGTTCATAGAACTGTTTGTTTTGTATTCTGCATAATTTATATCCCATGACGAATGAAAAATATGCAGAAAACCTTAATTTGTTGAGTGTAACGCTAGCATAACAGGCTGTTCTTATCAACAATTCTGATGTCTTCATAAATAATCGTAAGCTGCTCGAAGTCCCAATTGCCAATGACTCGCGAAGAGTTTTCCTGTGATAATGGAAGTCTGTGCGTTTCACTTCAAATCGAATAAATTGTGCTTCTACGTAGGGACCTACACGTACACTTATTTCCGACCACGTAAAAAGCATAACAATCGGATTTCCATTCCCCCCATAACACGATGACATTCATAAACACAGCTCACAAATCAATTCCGAACCAGTTTTGCTTCGCCTTTAAACAGACTTGCAAACTACCTATTCAATACATTTGCTTGTAGCAAAATTGAAATGCCACCTCGTTGAGAGTACATTTGCCTTAAAGCAAAGCGACTAAATTTAATTACATTCTCACCTCCCACCCCACGCCCATCTCACGCCCGAAGAGTTTTGTTAACGCTTTACGATCAGTTAATTGAAAAGAAAAACACTTGCTTCCCAAGCAATGCTTCGTGTGAGCGGCGCTCAATAAAACCACTTCCAGAGCCCATAAAGCCTAATCAAATTGGAATTCACTTGTTGCAGGGCGGCAATCAATACATGGTCTATTACCTTTCAGTCCCATCCCGAACCAATTCACCATAGCAGCAAGGATTATTTAATTTAAAAGGCCCTGCGATGGCGGTTCTAAGGTCCTTTTAATATGTAATGTAATTAGTGTGGCATAAAGGAAAGTTAAAGTCTATTTATAGGTGAGCCCCTCAGACTGCAGCCCTCGTCCTTACACACGTTGACATCAGAGAATGAACCGAAGTGGATGAGCGTGGGTGTATCCTGTTGCATTGAAAGTTGAAGGTGATGTAATCTTACATTTAATATGTGATGTGTGCGCTGCTTTTTGTGTTGACAGTCTGCGTTGAGAAGATACGGCAAGCGCCAGTAATTGCACAGGGGGAGCTCTAAGTAATTAAGGGCATTTCTCTGGAAATGAGCCTTATTAAGTGCAACTCCTCTCTCTCCGGGTCAAGGGTAGGGTGTGTGGATCTAATGAATTAAATGCTAAAGCTGACCAAATGAATGTGGCTTGTGGATGACGGACGATTTCAGAATAATCAGCTTTAGCGTTTATTGTTTTCTGGAGCACGTGGTGGACGCTATAATGACCAGCATTTTTTCCGTGCAACCAAGAGATCGTATGCTTTATGGGGGAACTGCCCCTTGACCTTTGCCTTTGATGGCTTCCCTGAAATTGACATCGTTACTGCAGCGCGTATTACTGCCCATCCGTCCCAGGAGATATCTTGTCAACTGTGCCGGACGGCAACCGTTTATGTGATGCTTATAGAAATCAACAACTCGCAGCTGTGCGTCGAATTCGAAAGAGGTGGCGGTACTTACACTTGCTTAACATGTGACTCCAGTGAAACTCAACTTATTGCAATCAATGCAGTCAGTAGCTCCAAACCGGTACGTAATGCTGAAACGACAAAAGTGGATTGGACATTAATCGTTAGCGTGCATAGAATAATATTGTGTCTATAAATGTCATTTTCACAGACAGGAAGGAAGATATGAAGGTGAGAATAATAGGGAACATTTATGAGCAAAGTGACAGATGACAGCTAAAAAGCAAAGGGTGGCCAAAACTTCACACAAAAATTAATTTTCTCTTGAGAAACTCTTGTTTATTTAAGAACTTGAAGCAAAACACAATACTTCCGTATCCGTATTTTATCTTGCACTAACAAATATTTTGATACGTAAATAGATATTGTGGCGTGAATAGCATTAAGTGTGGACACCAACTACCAGTACACTAACCACCTCAATACACAAATCATTCCACCACCTTTTAGTTTGAGACGGAAGCGGCTAAAATGGGTCTAGCGGTGAACGAGGGAAAAACGAAGTATATTCTGTCATAAAGAAATGACGCACACCACCGACGGCTTGGCCAGAACGTCAAAGTAGGCAGCTATACCTTCAGTCTAGTTCAATTCGATTCGTTCAATGATTTTTTTGAGAGTCAATAGGTCTGTTCCCGTACTTTCTGCACCAAATTGTGAAGACTGCCATTTTTTAAGGAGTGGGGGAAAAATCTTTCTGAGAGAATCAAAATTTCAAGAACGTACGGAGGGCAAAACGAAGTATATTCTGTCATCAAGAAAGGACGCACACCACCGAAGACTTGGCCAGAACGTTAACGTAGGCAGCTATACCTTCAAGGTATTGAAGAACTTCTTCTAGCTCGGCTCCCAATTAAACAGTACCTACAAACAAACAGCAGTATCGAGATAAAACTCTTGGCAACCGCTATTTTTTGGGCTCAAAGGGCAACCTCGATCATCCCAGCCCTGCTGCACGACGCAGGTCATGGACTACATCCAAAGTGAGAGAGAAAAGTTCTGCACGCGGTTTTTAGTACTGTTCGCGTTGATCGCATTTGGAGAAGACTCAACCAATGAGTCCAGTCAGGTCCGCTTACAGATCCAACGCTAATGTAGACCGCACGGACTACTAAGCTTCGTCCAGAAGAGTCTTCGAGACTGAGCTTGGGCAACGCAACAGAGGACGTCATCGCACAAGGTGGCGAGCAAAGTCCAGGGGGATCTCATCCGACTTGATAGCTGGTGAGAGATCGGGCCGATTGGGTGAGGCATATGTCCACCGAGGACTGTAGCTGACTTAGAAGAAGACTCCATCAACCTTCGCTGATGCTGGTGCCCACGTTCAAGTCTCGTTAAGAATTCCAACACATGTCATAATGACCAGTTATAAGTCCTATGCCAGTCCATGTCCTCTGTCTTCTTCAGTGAATATTTTCTTATCAATTTCATCATACTGCCGAAGCCTATCCCATTCCATGATTCTAGAAAACGAGGTTAGAGTAGCCTACACACTATCAAAAAGTTGTTCCTCAAATCATTCCCCAAAACTTTGATGATAATTTCTAACGTAATTATTCCAAGCTACACACTGTCATTTGTCTACAGTTCCAGCAAGAATTTCATTTTAAAGGGGGAAACTTTCCATAAATGTCACTTGTCAAATAACAGTCTAGTTCAATTCGATTCGTTCAATGATTTTTGAGAGTCAATAGGTCTGTTCCCGTACTTTCTGCACAAAATTGTGAAGACTGTCATTTTTTAAGGAGTGGGGGAAAAATCTCTCAGAGAGGAACAAAATCTCAAGAAAGTACGGGAACGCAGTTGTACCAAATGTGTAAATTATGTCATTTATGAAGCGTCAAGTCTGAAATCTCACATGCCCACATACATGAAACTATCACATACATACGAAAACAAAACCAAATGCACAGCAAACTATTTGCGTATTTGACACATCAATTCATTTGACATAAAACCAACAAACTGCACACAGAAATTTCTTGTGTTAAAATGGGCAGGGTGGGGAAATTTTTTACTCTCTCGAGAGAGCGCTCATTTGACATTTTTGGCGTACGGGAACAGACTTTCTTAGTTTTGTGTTGTTTTGTACTGTTTTGTGTTGTTTATTTTGGGTACGGGAACAGAACTAATGCGTACATTTTGTGTACCAAATCATTATTAGTTTTCAACAACTACGATTTCGATGGCACTGGGAACAGCGTTCCATCTTAAATAATTTTGAACTGTCAGATGTCAGTTCCTATTGTCAAAACAAATAGTTAAGAATTTGAGAGAGTTTTGGGACACCATTTCTAATTACAGCAATTATACAGATGACGCTACTCGGTTACGATCAGACACAGAGATTTTCGAAGTCAGAAATGTTTTGGAAGAACTGTCATCGATATTGCGTTGAAACGCCGATATTGTCATTTCATAGCGAACAAATCATGTTTGCAAAATCCAGCCCGATGAACCATTGGATGATGTCTTTGATCCCCCAACCAACCTAAGAATTTACTAATTAAATTAATAACCTTTTATTAAAGTAGTGCCTAGAATTGAAAAAATGTCTTCTCCATAGGGGACAGAAGTGGGACCGTCATCATTGTCCGTTGTCTAGGAGTGTCCGCTCTGAACAGGTTAGAATACACGAATACCTTCATGCCAGGACCATAAAGATTTGTCCGTAAAGAGAGGTGTCCCTTATAGAGGAGTGTCCGTAAAGAGAAGTTTCAATGTTCTAAAATAGTTCTCGAAGACGCCTTCTAATAATTCCCAGCAACTAACCCGTTCTCAATTTACCTAAAAACCAAAACTAATTCACCAACCAATTATAGCTCTACCCCATCTATTTACGCAAATATGAACTAATCAACGGAAACAAAAAGGAAAATCGCGAAGCCTCATAAACATGATTTCAATTGAATGAATTTATTCACGTGCAATGTACAAACTTGACACATGCCAAACTGATGTCACCTCTGGGCATTCTATCGGAATAATCACTCGCATGCAAGGCACACTGTGTGCCCCCATCCATCCAGACTACAGTTTGCACAAGATAATTACACGGCAAACAAACTAACAACGCCAACGTGAGGGTTACAACTTTGGGAATATGCAAACCAGAGCACTTCATACGGATGCCTGCATACACCGTCCACCGTCCAATGTCTGCATCATCTCACACCAGTGACAGTGGCACAAAAAAATAATGTTTGCTTTTACTGTAACAGGTTTTTATTAGTTTTGTAGGCCGGGACCGATTGTGTGGAAGATATAAGCAAAAACAAAAACTGTCCCAACACTCAAATCATGCAAAAATGGAACAGATTGTGCTCAAATGAGGAAGTGTAAGCTCTGTTAACTAGTTTTTGTTAATTTATGCATGTGGCTTTACTTTCGGAGCGGCAGACGAGGCTGACAGAAGGAGCGAACGTTGGGATTACCGGTTACCGCGTGATCTCGGTGTAAGAGATAAGGGAGATTCTTGTTATCGCCCGACCTTAAAGAATAAGCGACAGCAGACCTTGTGTTCCATTTGCGTTTGGACTTCGTTTTGTTGGGAAAAATAAGACGCCAGCGGTATTTTTTTTATTGATTGAAACTAATTAATTTTTTGATTTTAGAGTGGCGTTGTTAAATCGTTTAAAACTTGAATCAGAGGCATTTAAAACGAAGGAATTTTACTTGCAAATGATGTTTGGTCTCTTGCCCAAATTGATGAAGGAATAGGTAGGTAGGTATGTAAAGGGGTGCCCTGGCGGCTTTATTGCCTTGGCTCACTTGGACAAACGTGCTTGGTCAACCGTGCACGGGGATGGTTTACTACTCTGGGACCTAGTTTTAGTCTCAGAGTAAGACATCGAGCTCTGTTTCTACTAAGTGATTCGTAGTCTAGTTTCTTTTTTCCTTATGGAGCACAGCAGCGTACACGCATACGGGATTGTTACACATTCTCCCAGCCCCGATCTTTACTTCGAAAGACTTTTCGTTTCCTTTCACGGACGTTCTGTCAGCACCTCCTGGCCAACTTAGATGTCAGAGTGTCATCTGATGCTATGGCCTTTATTAGAGCTTGGCTATAAAAAGAAATGGTAATCGATTTGTCGGTAACTTCGTCTTTCAACGCGAGTGCTTCTTTGCAGGTACTTCCGCTCTCTACACGAAGTGGTCACAATGTTGAATAACAGTGAAAGCTCCACCAACGGTCGCCGCACTAAGAGTGCTGTCAATAATAGAAGCTATCACTGTACTTCAACTCAATTTAATAATTCATTGGACTCTCCCTAAGTCGAACTTCCCCTAAGTCGAAACTCTCTCTAACTCTACTACTATTTTACATACATTACCCTCAATTTTCCTCACAAAAACCTCTCTCTAAGTCAAACTCCCCCTAACTCGAACAAATTATGCCATCCCGTGACAATTCGACTTAGGGGGAGTCCACTGTAATATAATATAACTAGCGGACACGGCGAATTTCGTTTCGCCTCAATTTAACGATTTCAGGCAAACTCCAGAGTGGTAATAAAACACCCTGAATCTGAATGTTTGGAAACAATTTGAATATAATATGATTCAATAAAATGAAGATAATAAGGAGACGACATTACCTTATAACTCGGATTGGAGCCGAGTTGATCACCAACTTTGGCTCCAAATGACATCATTTGAAAGTTTCCGTTAAATTTTTTTTGTATTCGCCAGGAAATGTTTTAGGCTGATTGTTTTTCCATAAAGAAACAAATATAATGGCCCTGGCGGATGAGTCAAAACGGTAATTTCGATTGAAAAGACGAACGATTCACACGGCACCGAACGAAATGGATATTTTTTCGATGGCTTGCAATTCCAATAATTCACACTGACAGCCATTCGAACATATAGAAACTTATTGTCATATATCTTGGGCACACTCAAAATCAAAGCAACTGCGAATGGCTTTTTTGAAAATTTGTGATCAGAAATAAAGTATTACAGAGATGGCCGACTTCACAGCTGAATGAATTTTTGACGGTTATCACGAAATAACGCAAATGCTGTCCTCTGATTGGTCAATTTGGTTTATGAACACGTTATAAAAAACAGTTGTCAAAATGAGAGGTAGAATTCGGGCATCTCTTCATTTCTGCTTGTTACATGGCTATACATACACCGACGCAAGAAACACGGCTAATGTGTCTAAAAATTTGACACTGAAATTCATGTGTTTTTTCACACAGGCACAACACACACACATACGTTTAACGATTTTAACCAAAATTCACAAGAACCCTATAGAGACCTATAGCAAATATATGTGAAAGTTTGGTTGATATCGGTAAATGCGTTTAGGCGTGAATCGGTGACAAACATCTGCAGTTTTAGACGGACTCCGAACAGCAAAGTTTGAAAAGCTTTTTCTAGAAAGTTATTACTCTTTGAGCAGTCAGCTACTCGAAAGAGGAGGTTCCGTAAAGATTATTTTAGTCACACCGTCCGGGAATCGAACCCAGGCACACACACACCTTCAACCCCACAGCCAGCCACTCAACTCAATTTAATCACGCAAAATTAAACTTAGCCAGCATTTAAGTGCACTTTGAGCAGAAAAAGTGCAAGGCCTATTAAAGTGTTTAATATTTATCTGTTTCATTGGGAGTACAAGGTCTTTTCGAACCTTAAAAAAATTTAACTTTTCGATGTGACGCAGTTCTATGGCAACTAGATCACAGCCAATAAAAAAATCAGCCAGAGTCGATCGAAATACCTCTCGGTTGATCTTCCGCCAATATCATTTTAATCGTCCACTGGCTCAAAAAATCCCTGAAATATTGAATGGATCATGGCTGATCTTCTGATATGGACACGGATAATATCCTCTCCGCAGCTTTGAACATATTCCTTACTCTTCTGCCAACATACCTAATCGACAGACAGGACAGGGCGGTGATGTGGACGGCTTTTTATGTGGAAATAACTCCGTTCTGGATAGATCCGTACCTCGAGACAAAGATCTCATGGACTTTCTCTTCAAAATGAACTACGCAACCAGTATCCTCTCAAGATCCTACTGGAAGTCTGACTTCCCGTGGCTGGATGCTCTGCATTTTTCTCTCTCTCTCGATGGTTGAACCCCTGTTCCGTCTTTCAAGCAGAAACTATATGCGATAGTCTTAAAAAAATAACAATTTCATTTCAAGAGCAGAGATATTCATTTGTTTTGATAACTTATCGAAATTGCCGACTATCTCTAACGAGACAAGTGAAATTCGTGAAAATTAAATAATCAGGAACCGGTCCTAATGGAAAAGACAGAGCACCCGTCATGGCAGATATCGAGGAAGACTCTGCGATCAGCTAAAGTGAGCATCGCGAGACAGTCAGCGTCACACTGTGGGGCAGAATACCCTAAAAGCTGGCATAAAATCAAACTTTCTCCCTTTACTCAAATATCCCACTCATCATAAACTAACTGTCCTAAGCCGTTATCTTAGTCACATTCCACTAGAAATGAATCAGTGCCGGAGATATATTCTCACTGATTGCAAGAGACGAAATAGGAGAAAGTTAAAAGAATTTAAAAATATTCTCAAATCGGTTAGTAAAATTTTTGGGTATAGAGCCATCAAACTCGGGTGGTACTCTAAATATTTTTCTTTCAATTTTCTTCTATACAAACCCTGTCATTACAGTAGCGAACCCAAAACAAAAATAACTATCCAATTTGGTGCAGTCGTTCGGAAGTCATAGAGCTACATACATTTCGGCGATTCATTTTTATAAATACAGTGAACATTGAAAAACATGAACCCACCAAAATGTGAACAACCCCAAAACGTGACCACTGTACTCTTTACATTGACTGCTCCAAAACGTGCACAAAAATGCACTGAATTTAATTCCCAGGCTTCGGGGGATCCCCTAATATTGACTATGCGTACCTACATCGTATGTTAGTATTTGGGACCACACCTGCATGCACGTATTGCTATCATCCCCCATTCAGTTACTACTTCAACTTGCATAATTTGGGTTGATCAACGCCTTATTTTCTTTTTTTTTAAATGTGTTCAAAGAAAGTAAAGGTTTTAAATTTTAGAAAGGTTTAAAAAAGGAGTAATGCCTGAAACACAACGTTCAAAGCCACGCGTTTGTGCTGGCATTGGCTTTGAACGCACATAATTCAATGGCCATGCACAAAATACAGCGTCGACCTGCGTTAGTGAAAAATGAGAGAGATGAGAGGATAGTAATAAAACGTAAAATTTAAGTCCATCACATGTCATTTTCGATCATGTTGAATATTTTTGACGGAGATATGCCCTGTGAGAGAGATTTTCTCCCAAATTGAATAAATTGAGAGCATTTTGTGTCAACTGTCACTTAATAAAGGAAAACAGCTGATTAAAAATATTTTAAGGACAAAAGTCGTTTCAAATGAGTGTACACAGAAATGCGGCAATATTTTTCCTCTGGTAGATGAGAGAGAGAACAGCTGATAAATTGTGTAATTATTTCAACGCAGTGCGTCATCGCCCCTCTCCGTAACATGAAGTCGGCTGGCATAACGCACTATTATGTTTCAGGCATACGCGTGACAAGCTTATCAATAAAAATACGGCTTGTTTTATTTCAAGAGCAATAGTAAAACAATATGGTAAGAATACAATTTAAAACATAAAATAGTACATTTCGAAACATGAGCAATCTTAAAAACATCTCGGTTTTAATTAGTTGACGTTTTCCAATGTTTCACTGTTTGATTTTCAGTCGTTCTTAACTGCTCACCCTGTAATTATAGGCAGCTTACAGCTTACTTAAGTTTTAAAGTAAATGTCCTTTAATTTTGACCGTCCCTAATACTCATGTGTCTATGATTCTTCAATCATTTCAAAATTACGTTCAAAGAAGATGTTTCAATTTCCCATTTGACGCCGCCACACCGCGCGACTCGTTTTCTTAAGACATTCTCGAGTAAGTCATAAACGCGCCGTTAAAGAAACTTTTGTGTTTTCATCAAAATCCATAAACCAGCGAATAGAATTCAGTCAGAATAATAGAAAATCTATACCTGTGCAGACGCAGAAACTCAATCAGAGCTCCTTCTCTGCCACATTCCCACATTTTATGAAGAAGATTTCCCACGAAGGCCATTAAAAATAAACATGTTCGTGGTTTAGGCATGTGCTCATCTCTACACCTCAATCAATTCATCAATCAATCAGTGCGTCCCTCATCTTCAGCATAAAATATCTCATTTGATTGGCGCGAATTTGAAGAAGGCACAAATATTGATTTGGCATTCGTCAGAATACGATTACGCCAAGTTGTTGGTTCGTTCCTTTGAAGTTCAATTATCCGGAACGGCAAAATGAATACCCCGCATGATGGTGAACCTGCCTTAAATGGAATTCATATGCATTTGAGTGCATTTAAATGTGTGTACACCGCAGAAATGTTGACACTCCTCGAGTGGCTCTTCTGATGACTTCGCCCTGGATGCTAGGTTGTATGTGTGCAGTGCAAGCGCGTTAGCTGAATTAATTTCCTTTGATTCGAACTTCAAGAGAGGAGCACGTTCGATCTGGGCAAACACTCTATTTGCAAGCGAAGCATTTTCCTCGCGGAGCATGCACCGCAGAGCTTAACCTTGAGCAAATAATAACCTCCTACGGATTACGTATGTACATGTTTACAAGTGGTGAGGTTCGTTTCAATGGCAAATTAGAATAAACTCCCGCCGAAAGGCCATGATTTGCATATCGCGTAGACGTAAAAATTAATCACAAAATTGTATCGAATCGGAGTTCGAGTGCATGACTGCAACGATTACTACTCGTATTTGCGTATCCTGCTCGCGTGCAGGTCGCCAGTGCAGCGGACTCTTAAAACTCCACCCCAAACCCACCACCCTGGCGGAGTTCAAGGAACCCTAAGTCACGTCAACCGCCCATTCACTTGCAACACCAGCACCAGTCCAAGGGACAGCACAAAAATCGAACTCAATGGCGCCAAGGAACAACCCTCGTCGTCGCGGGGCGAACTGCATCGCAGTCTGCCGCCACTTCCAATGCCAAGGCGGATCACGTTACCATTATTACGTACCTGAGAGTTGTGGGCGATATCCATGCAATCGAACACACGCTACCGCCCCAGCTCCGAGCCAATTTATTCGCACTGGTGACCTTTTCAATGCCAGCGGCGGCGACGAACTCCTCAAGACACGTTCCTTAACCTCGTTTAATTGCAAACACTCGGTCCTCGGTCCTCAGTCCAGAGGCGAATTGAACACTCTCCGCGTTAGGGTTCAACTGAGAAGAATGAAAATCCATAAATAGTAGCAAGCCGGAAGCCCATAAATCAGGAGACAATTCAAGTCGAAGGTTAAGGTATATCGCCACACCAACAAACAAAGGGCCTCGCTCTCACTCACTCTCTCGCACACACTCTGGGGACCCAGGAGCCGATGGCTGTTGTGCAAATGTTTTGTTTATTATTGGTTTCGTGCCAACAATGTCGTGCCACAAATTTGGCAGTGGCTCAAAAATAACCCAGTCAGCCAGCCAGTGCAGAGACAGTGGCACCCGACCGATGACGACGACGAGAGGGTGAAACAATGGCGTCTCTGGCAATAAATGTGCGACTAGTCCTTGCAATCGTACGAACAGTACGGCACGTCTATGACTAAGTGTAGTGTCACAAACGGAGACAACGAAGGGTGTGACGAGACGACTGGTCTTGTTTATGCCGACTGACATGGCTAATGGGGAGACAAGCACTTGTCTAATAAATCTCAAAAGGAACAAAAAGCCATTAGGCAAATTAGAGAGAATCCAACGATGAGCATGTCATAGGAACAGTGCTCATCTCTCTCTTTTTTTTTCGTTTCACTTGTGTGGGAAAGTGTGTTCCAGTCTCCCGGCATCGGAGGCAAACTGATTTCAGATCCAGCAATTGTGGAAGTGTCAGAGGACAACTCGCTGTCAATTAGTGCCGACGCTGACTGATTAATTGGGACAATTTGCTTACAGTCGCTGATATGTAAGGGACCGAGTGCCGGGGCGAGGTTGTGCAACACACTGATGATGGACTTCAATTAAAGTTCCTTAAGGGACCGGCGACAGCGAAACAACAAACGCCGGAATGTTTTGTTTTCTGACACAGGGTGTGTGTTTGTTATGCAGGGTGGGCCAAATAGGACCGACCAATGTCAAACAAGGATGACTTCTGTGTTCTTTGAAATTAACAGAATTTCCCATTCTTGTCAACGATCAATTGTGATGACGCAGCGAAAATATCGGCAATACACCAATTCCAGATCAGCTCTCACAGCCTTCGTGTTTACGAGTACGCGTTTTAAAAACGGGGTTCAGTGGCCGACCGAACCACTGTGGGGTGTTTAACCCCAAAACATGGCTAAAAACCAAGAAAAAAGTCATGTTTATTTCAAATAAAAAAAAACTCCATGCAATCTGTCAATTTGTTGTTGCAGTGTGAAACTCTTGAAAAACAACATAAAACACTTTTGCGTGGTTTGCTTGATCGGAAAGTTAATTGAAGAATTTTTGAAATGTAATCAGTTTCTGATGGTTTGTGCTGTTGTGGCACCTCGCCAGTAGCTGTTTTTCTCCTTAATCAGAAAGAAAAATGGAAGATTTGCTTATGTTCCCTAACAATCTCAGATCTATTTGAAGAAGGAGTCTTTTCATTTAACTTTTCTACATATAGCCCTTTGGGAAAATCATTTACTTGTTGTAGCTGGAAATACATTTTAGAGGCCATAAGCAGGTGCCCAGCTCAAACTGCAGGTTTATGCCATGTTTTGCGGTCAAGTACCCCACTGTGCGTCCGGAAAGAGGTGCTCATCGAAATATTGGCGCTAAAAAAAAGAACTTGCGATCTTTGCGGCATCGCATTGCAAATGATTCATTCGTCAGAACTTGTTCTCGTTCCGGCCAATTGGGCATTTGGCCAAAATGATGGACATTCCATTGATGTCGTATCATTGCCAGACAGAAAAGCTGTGCTACATCAAGAACAATTTGGCCCGATCTTCTTCGGCGAACTCGTCACGATATCTCGAAATTTGGTCTGACGGAACACTGGCCGATAGGACTTCATGCCGCCAATCCACACAGCAAGTCACGTGCACGTAATTAGAAACACCAAAAATTTGATTCTTACTTTTCTAATAAAGAATTTTGTTTGAAGGCGACGTCTTTTATGTAGCCATGAAGTTTCAAATGGATGGAGATCAGGACTACATGACGGCCAGTACATAACCGTCACCATTATTTCCTCCAGCTGCTTTTTCGTAAAGGCCGTCGTATGTATCGGATCATTATTATATTGAAATCACCAAGTAATGGGAACGACATGGTTAGCATACGGCAGAGTATTTTACAATATTCGAATCTATCCATCCGTTGTGGTTGCCATTTCGTTGTGGGTATATACCCCTACGAAACTTAACCTCGCTACTCCGACTCGATTGCCGGCCCGGCCGGTTTCTCAAACTTAGCCGTTCAGATTCGCCATAAAACTGTTGGTCCAATCCACTCGTGAGAGAACAATATCAAGCCCAACACGAGCGGTTGCTGAAAAGCTGACCCTCTATTTGCTGTAGCGACACCTATATTATTACAGTCGAACTTCTCTATAGTGAACTTCTCTCTATAACGAATTTTTTTTTTAAAACACTTCATCTGCCTGATGTTTTTCACACGTTTTGACTTCTCTATAACGAATTTCTGTATAACGTAGATTTCTCTGTAACGCAGTTAATTTAACAACACAGCTGGTGTTTTATGTATCAAAACAACCTTTCTATAGCAGATTTTTTTTAGCAAATTTTTTTCCAATGAATTTATGCGTACACAAAAATTACGGTAAAATACGTTACATTTTGTCTGCCTTTGTATTTCGAGGGGGAAAAAATCATAGACAACAAGTAAGAAAATCTTAGTGTGAAATAAGTTTTGTGCTGCACGGTTGTTTTTAAATTAAATGTCAAAGCGAAAATGCTTATCTTTTGAAAAAAGGGTATTATAATTCCGGCGGTATTGCAAGGAAATAGAAAAAAAGGATATTGCTGAAGAATTGGAATTTCTGCAACTACTTTGTCAACAATTTTGAAGAATAAATATACGATTCAAAAATCTAGTTCTTCTGGTGTACATAAGAAATTTAAGGAAACTAGATCCTGTGAGTATCCTGATATTGATGAAGCTATGATTAAGTGGATCCCCGTTTCAAGGCATAAGAACATTCCACTTTCCGGACCTTTAATTTGTGAAAAAGCTGTGGAGTTTGCGGAGGCATTGGGACATTCCGATTTTGTTCCTATCGCTGGTTGGCTTGTTAAATATAAACGAAGACATAACATTGTTGGAAAAGTTGTTTATGGGGAAAGCGGATCCATTGATATCCAAACTCGAAATGATTGGTTACAAAATATATTACCTTCCCTTTATTGAAGAATTTGACAAAAATTACATATTCAACGCTGACGAAACAGGATTGTTTTTTAAATGTTTGCCATCCAGAAGACTTTCTTTCCGAAATGAAAAATGTGTCGGTGGTAGAAAAAAGCAAGGAAAGGATAACGGTCATGGTAGGTTCAAACTGTACTGGAACAGAAAAGCTTAAACTGCTTGTCATAAAAAAATCAAAAAATTCTCGTTTTAAAGGATTACAATATCTAGAAGTGGATTACGAGAATAACGCAAAATCTTGGATGACGAGTGAATTATATGAGAAATGGCTTCTGAAATCAGACAAAATATTTGCGGCTCAAAAAAGGAAGCTATTCCTATTTATGGACAACTGTCCAGCGCATCCAAAAGCAGCTCAGTCAAAGCTCACAAATATTAAAATTGTACATTTTCCACCCAATATGACATCGTTACCAACCAATGGATCATGGATTAATACAGAATCTCAAACACCACTATAGAAAGCGAATTCTAAAGAAAGTTATGTTTTATTCAGAGAAAGAAACTCCAATGTCATTAAACTTACTAGATGGCATCAGAGAATTAAGTAAAGCCTGGAGCTGCGATATCAAAAAGGAAACAATTTCAAACTGTTTTAAAAAAAGCTGGATTCGATAAAGGCACTGAACCAACAGCGGATATTGAAGATTAAAACATTCCTTTGGCAGAGTTATGGTCCATGTACATAGAAGAGAACAACGTTGAAGATGTGACTATCGAAGATTACATTAATGTCGACAACGATACATTTACTTGGAGTGCCCCCCTTCCGATGAAGATATTCTGCAAAGCATTCTATCAAATCAGTATAGGGTTTATAGTAAGTAACATATGCACTTAAGAATCATGGAGAAAACCCACTAATATTTTTTTTTTATTTAGGTTCAGAAAATGATGACTCTGACGCTGATGAAGAAGGAAATGAGTTACTAACATTTTCTCACCTAAACACATACTTCCACTCAATAAGAACATTTATGGAATCAAGAAGTGAAATTTTTTCCTTCTTCAATGATGAAGAGAAATTTAAAGGTTTAAAGCAAACGAAAATAACGGTGTTCTTTCATATTAAATAAGTGTAAAACATGTGTCAGAATATGTACCATCTAAATGGAATAAAAGGTTAATGTTTACATAAACATGGACAAAAAAAGAATGGTTTCTCTATAACGAATTTTCCTATAACGTGGAAATCGACGATCCCCCGTGACTACGTTATAGAGAAGTTCGACTGTATATTAGTTTCAATCCGTCCTTCTATTTTTCTAATTGAACCAACAGCGACAATGCACCAAACATGAAAATACATCTGCAACCATGTTTGAGCGTTAAGTAGGTGAACTTCGAGTCAAATGACTTGGCCCTTGAGCAGGGATGTATATGGTTCAAAGACTGTATATGCCAGCAAACTCTAACCTGTTCCTAAGATTTCGAGCAGTTGAAAGTGTTTGCTTTCTTGCAATATGCCCAAAGAGGGTCCACAAGTTTCGCTTTACTTGGTCTAACTCTGATCCGGTGCCGTCGCAAATTACGATTGTCCAAATATACTTTCTAGTGGAGGGCTTGGGGGTTTCATTACATTGGACGAACAATGGGTTGGACTTCTCGGAGGGTAACCATTTTTTGATGGAAGCTTACGGCTGACAATTCCGCATTGTAATTTTTTTTAATATTAAACACCCTTATTTGTTTTTAACATTTCAATGTTTCGCAAATTGGCTATAACTTGTTCCATAATAGTACAAATTTAACATTAGGACTCTGGTGTTGACACTGCAAGATTGCCTTGCACATGGCACCCTCCTTCGCAGTAAAAAGCAAAGTATTAATGATTATATTGCATCAGTTGTCTTTTATTTGTTCACTTTGATTTATAAAAGTGCAATATTTTAACTAGAGGTAGGACTCTTAAAGTTGCGAAAAAAGTGAACTGTTAAGAAGTAGATCCCGCCTAGAGAGGGTGGTAGGCATTAGAGGTTTAATTAACCTTCTGGATAAAATTAAGGACGAACCAAGTGGTGATACTACGTGCTTCGTTACTAAGCCCAGCTGGCCTTCTCGCAATATTTAAAGCTCAGTCCAATTGATCCTAATGACATCAGCTGCCTGAAAGGCGTTACTACACCAACCACCACAGTATCATTAAGGCCCCCGTCCCACAATGCAAGTTTAAACTTCAGTTCAAGTTATTCTGGTTCACTGTTTCTTTTAAACCTTGGAGTGGGTCCAATTTGTAGTTTGAGTTAAACGGGAGCTGAGTACTTCTGCATCACATCACATGTTTCTCTCTTTCGAGAGGGGGGGATTCTTGTTCTCAAGACAACTGTTGTTCGATAATGGAATCGACTCCTCTCTCCCTTTTCCTTGCATTTTACTTTTTTTATTCTATATTTGATAAAAAAAAATTATTGGTCCTTTTTTCGCAGAACGACAATTTTTTTCATTATTTGTCTTTCACTGGTCAGACTCAGAGATGCATTGTCTGAAGTAATTTTGATATCTTTGTTTATTTTCCATCTCCATTCCCGATAACAAAATGGACGCGCTACAAAAGTACCAAAGGACAGAACCAAAGACATTTTTAAACTGCAAAGTATAGCAAATACATCAAAAATTCAATAAGAATTGTAGCAAGTACACGCACCAAGTGGAAGGGTTACCATTTTTGTTTCGCATTACACAAACGAAGTTAAACTGAACTGAAGTTCGAATTTCATTGTCAAACGGCCAGGAGTCAAACCAAAAATTTTAACTCAATTTAAAGTTCGGCTAAACTTAAGTTTAAACCTTGACTAGGAGAATACGGGAATTAATAGTTCCATTTATTTCTTCGTCTGGTGGAGTTCTGTCTGGTCCTTCTTAACGTTGGTTCCCCTTGTGTACACCAACCTAGATGGTGTATTGTTTATGTTGAGTTGTTCCAATAATTTTCGTTGAGAAGCTGTAAATGAATATTATTGTTTTATGACATTAGCCGTGTTTTACACAAATCTATAAATAGGATTTTGTACGTAAAGCGCATACAACAACCTACTGCCTATAATATCGGCAGTGAAAAGTGACTACCTACAAAAATTCGAGTTCGAATATTTTTTCACATATTTTGACAGCGATTCGAACATATAAATTGTTTTCTTCATATATTCCGACAGATAAAAATCAAAGCCACTGCGAAACGTTTTTTTGCATCTTACTTCACTTCACTATCGATATGACTATTGACTACATACAGTCACTAAAAAAAGTATTTTGTCACTTTTCAAAAAAGTATATTTTAAAGTAGCTTTCCTCAAAAACATGATAGTTATATCACTATTTCATTGTGTTCATAAAATTAGAATCAAATAAATATTCGGGCACAGAATACATTCCGGGTATACAAGAACAGGAATCGAGGCAATTGAACCACTATTGACTGATTTTTCGAGAAATAATTTCCTTATCAACAACTTCTGTCTGTATTTCAAGTTGGGCCGCAAAAAATGTGACGTAAGTCAAGAGATTAGGGAACTTATAGTAAAGCATTATACGGATGAAAAAACCGAGCGTGCTGATCGGCTTACATGGTTAAAATTAGTAAGTCAACTGTACATGACATAATTACACGGTTTAAAAGCACTGATTCTGTTGACAAAAAACCAGGATCCGGAAAACCAAGTTCTTCTCCGGAAGAGAAGAACGATGGTTAATTCGGAAACTGAATAAAGACCCGATGAAAAGTGCTGTAAAATGAATCGCGAAAGCAGAAAAATTTTTTAATAAAAGTGCTAATCCCGAAAGAATCCAAAATGCCTTAAGAAGATATGGGTATCATAGACGGATTGCTAGGAAAAAGCCAATAGGAAAGTCAGATTGAAGTTAGCCAAAGTAGGCCAGTAGAGTTCTGGAAAATAAATATAACTTGTTTGGCTCCGATGGAAAAATCACTGCTTGGAGAAAACCTAAAAATGTCTAGGATACAATTAAACGCGGAGGGGGAAGTCAAATGGTATGGAGCTGTATGTCTGCAAGTGGAACTGGCACTCTGCATTTAATTGACGAAATCGTGGACGAAAGAGTTTATTTGAACATTTTAAAACAAAATCTAAAGAGAAGTGCCACGAAACTGAACATTTTGCACAACTTCCAATATAATGAACCTAATGACCGAAAGCATATTTTTGGCAGATTTATAACAGCCCTGATATGAGTCCTATAGAACATCTATGGGACTACATAAAAACTCGTGTAAGAACACATGAGGTTTCAAATAAGGGACAGTTAAGAACTAGTCTTCTCCAGGAGTGGGATAATATAGAATCAACATTTTGCGATAAACTAGTTAGGTCAATTCCAAATAGGTTAAAAGCAGTTATTAAAAAAGGTAGTAATAAAGACACTAACATTTGAGTTTAAATAAGAATTGACTTGTATATCATTGAATTCCTTATTATTTTACATCTTGCTCCACAATTTTTTTGTTATCCTGTGATACTTTTGTCTACTTTGTGAATTGGGCCCCTCATTTTTTCATAACGGCTTTCTTTGCTTCCGTTTTGAAGAATTATTAATGTGTTGTGATGAATAACCAAGTTTTATTTACATATGTTTTAATAAGGAAATAATAAGGAATATTTTTTTTGAGTGACTGTACATCACAACGTCCGTCAAATATCATCAAATTTCTGTATACACTAATCAAATCCATCAATATTCTGCTCAAGATACGCAATCCATCCGGAGTAGATACTGTCCAGGCATCTGCGCCATAGGCCAGGGACGGTATTATCATTTCATGCATATGTTCAGCTTGGTCCTTCGGGATCAATTGTCATTTATTCAATTGGCTGTTGGGGGGTTTGACTTCGATACTAGTGTGTGTACGGACCAAATGCAAAAAAATAAGCGACATGTCCTTCTTGGCACTTGAAGTCGTTCTCCATATCTTGGGAAACCATATCATCCAGTCACTAGAGGTTCGACAGGCTTGGCAGGTCTGTTGTGTCGACGCTGCGAAGAAAGGCTGTCAAACAGGTTGTTGATTTTATATTTGATGATTTGATGAATACACGATGGAACGATTAAGAAAATGATAATAGATGTCGCTCCAACAAGATGCGCGCAATAAACTGCTCTTGGTGCTGTAGGGATGACAAAGTGACAATGACACAGTGGCCGTTGCTCGTGTAAAAAGATTCGCATAGAAGCAAAGCAACACTTCCACCCTTGAGTACAATCACTCCATTGCAAGCTCCGATCTGAGAAGAATGATTACGTATTTATCCCAGTTCCCATATGTGACGGCAATATTTCCTTATCTATCCAAACCGTGTTTAGGGCGCAAAACTCGCCACCTTGATGATTAGGTAAGATATTTGTTTGCTGAATGCAAAATGCACAATTCATTTTCATAATCAACAAAATAAATGAATGCACAATACGTTCACCTCGCTTGGCGGTTCAGTGCGCGTCTGCCTTGTGACCTTTTTTGACAGCGATAATCAGTTTGCATTTTATTCCATCGAACGCTTGGGTTTAAATTGCTCTTTAAACTCAACGCTTTACTTGACGTACTTGACGTAAATAATATATTTTCTGTAACACCCACCGCACCACCGAGATAGACACACAGCTCTGTTTGTATGCGTGGCTGTATTCCTTTATGAACTGATGAAGAAAGTTGCAGAATAATTGGAGAAAGCTACAGAAACTAATTGAAATTCTACGTGAGATGATAAGTTTCATTAGTCTCCTGAGACTGACTGGCTACGTTTAATTTCGTTAAGCTCCCCCCAAACACACACACACACACACACACTGCGACTCGACGCCAGAAGCCATTACGTGTGCAGCTTAATTAAAATGTCAACCAATTATACGCTGCTATCACAGTTAATCTTAATAAATGATATTAACCACTTTTGGGAATGTATTCACGCTTGAGACCTTGATGATGCGAAGCAAAGAGCGAGGGCGACAAATGAAATGGATAATTATCCTTTTTTCATGCGTATTTTTTCTTCTTTTTAATCTAATGCAATACTCCTCTTGTTAGATTGATAATTCCATTTGTGAAGGATAAAGTGTATTTGCTTTTGCTGAGAAGCGAGGCCCAGGTCCACCTCGAACTGTCGCGCCACCCATATTATTATATTAAAGTGTATTTGTGTGTGCTATGTGACGGCACATATCAGAAAAAGGAAGTAGTCGCGAAAGAGAATACGATCACTGATGATCGTAGTACCGCAAGGGAGTGTTCTTGGGCCTCTGCTATACCTACTTTATACTAGTGACTTTCCACAAGGAGAACACACTGTTCGAGGCACATTTGCTGACGACACAGCAATTTTGGTAACAGCTAAGACGGTTGAAGAGTCTACAGCAAAATTACAACGTTCACTAGATCGGATACACGAATGGATGACCTTATGGCGAATTGTTCCTAATGAGAGCAAATCAGTCCGTATTCACTCATAGGAACGTTAATAACTTGCCAGTTTACCTAAATCGTGTCCAAATATCTTTTGGCAATGAAGCAAAATACCTCGGGATGACTCTTGACGTGAAACTCAAGTGGAAGGAGCGTTAAGAAGAAACGTGCAGAACTTGACATGAAATATAAAGATCTGTACTGGCTTATTGGTAAACTTTCTAAGCTAAGTATTGACAACAAACTGCTTGTATACAAGCAAACCCTAAAACCTGTTTGGACATATGGCGTAAAACTTTGCGGTTATACCAAAGCAAATAATTTGAACATAATACAGACTTTTCAAAATAAGGTGTGTTAGAGTCGAAATTTCCGATTAATGAAAAACTAACACAAATTTTAATAGCGACCATTAAAGTTTATTATTATTATATTGCAAATAAATATATGTCTGTTGAGGCACGCTTTAAAAACTATTGTGTTGCTACCGCGCTGGTTTTCTTTCGACTGCCCTCTATTCGATTTCAGGAGATGCTTTTATTGCCTGGCGTGTACTCCATTACCAGGAAATCGTTCAACGGAGTTCTCTTTGGTTTCAAGAACTGATTTTACGTTACATACAATAGATCTACAGGGTGATTATTTAAAATAGAAATGTTTTACAAATAAAAGTTAAATAATACGGCGGTAACATTCTCCCCCTCGTAAGCGAGTTCTGGTACAGCGAGCTTACTAGAACGCTTTACCGACGTCTAAGACAGCAATCTTACTCGCGGGTCGCTCCAACATTCCAGTTTGAGTTCTCACCGTTGCTCGTCGTACTTGACCATCTTTTGCAATTACTGTGCTTTCTATAACGCCTTTAGGCCAGCAGTTTCGCGGTAAATTTTCGTCCATGATGACAACCACGTCACCCGCTACTATAGGAGGTTTTTTAACAAACCATTTACCTCGGCGTGCTAGAGTGGGTGCGTATTCTTTGATCCATCTATACCAAAAACGATCGGCGAATAGCTGTGTTTGTCGCCAACGTTGTCGAAGGTCAGAGTTGTCGCTACATATGGGCTTGTATCCACTCGAAGATCCCAACAATAAGTGATTTGGTGTGATAGCTTCGTCGTCGCCCGATTCTAGTGACACAAATGTAAGGGGACGAGAATTTATGATGAACTCAACTTCCCATAACGCGCACCTCAGGCTTTCGTCATTAAAGTTCATCGGAGTCATGCTATATAGGATGTTCTTGACGGATCGTACCAGTCTCTCCCAGGCCCCTCCCATGTGTGGGGCTGCCGGTGGATTGAATTTCCATTTTAGTTCGTCATATGTTGAGGCAACAACTGTATAGTCGATATTTTTACACTCTTCTCGCAAGACCTTCTCCGTGGCTTTAAAATTCGTACCATTATCCGTGTAGATTTCTTTGGGCATTCCACGGCGTGATATGAAGTTGCGTATAACCATAACACACGAACTTGTATCCAAGCTATGGGCCACCTCAATGTGTACGGCCCGTACAGTGAGACACGTAAATATTACGCCCCATCTCTTTTCACGCCTTCTCCCTACTATTGTTGACAGGGGTCCGAAGAAATCGATGCCAACGAACGTGAAAGCGCGTTCAAATACTGCCAATCTTGCAGCAGGTAAGGAAGCCATTTGTGGTACTTGAGGGGTCACATAGTAGTTCCTGCACCGTTGACACTTTTTCCGAACTGTTTTATATAGAACTCGAAGCTGTGGAATATAAAACATTCCTTTAATTTTGTTAATCGTCGTTTCGTGTGAAAGGTGGTGGTGGTTCTCGTGATAGTAGCGAATGATCAGAAATGTGACGTGATGATTTCTTGGTAATACTATGGCATCTTTATTATTGTTGAGATGTTCTGCTCTGCTTCTTGCCCTCAAAATCCCGCAATCGTCTAAGTAAATATTCAAAGATATTAGTTTTGAATTCTTTTCAATGCTCTTACCCCGTTCCAGGCTTTTAATTTCTTGTTTGTATTCACTTATTTGTGCATGTTTATACAGCAGCATCTTTGCATCTTGTAGCATCTCAAAGGATAATTTCTCTGGGCTTGAGTTTTTTCTGACCACAGCTTTCAGTTTTTCGATATACAATATGAACGTAGCTACCGCACGGTAGAGTCGTCGCCATTTGGAGAAGTACATAACGTCCATTTCAGGGGCTATGCACACCATTTTTTGGGTATGCAGCAAATAGCGTCTAACTTCTGTTTCATCTGTAGGTCCAAGGTCATCGCACGTCGGCCATTTGTTCGGCTTGTCAATTAGGAAAGACGGTCCGGAGAACCATGAATTACTATCCAGTTGGGATGTAACCTTTGTCGCGAGATCTGCTGTATTCAGCTTTGAGGGTACCCACCTCCACTCCGTAATGTTTGAATTTTCTAACAGTTCACCTACCCGGTACATAACAAATTGTTGAAAATTCTTCGGGTCCATTCGTAGCCACTTCAAAACTGTTTTAGAATCCGACCACCAAAACCGAGAGTTTATGGGTATACGACGTAATTCCTGTACTTTGATTGACAGTCTCATTCCCAATACGGCAGCCTGGAGTTCGAGTCTCGGGATTGAGATTGGCTTCAGTGGCGCTACTTTGGATTTGGAGGCAACCAGGGTTACAGTGACATCATCCCCGCATTGTACACGAAGGTAGCAGACAGCAGCATAGGCGTGTTCACCAGCATCCACAAATGTATGTAATTGAATCTGTTCAGCTGTTTTCATTAGCCGACTGTAATAGCGAGGGATTTCGATGGATGATATTAGCGGGATCATAGCTTTCCAATGACACCATTTGATGAAAAGATTTTCAGGAAGAGGATCATCCCAATCGATTCCGGAGCGCCAGACTTCTTGTAGTAGAATTTTCAGACCAATCGTGAAGCAGGAAAGGAATCCAAGGGGGTCAAATATTGACATGAGTACCTGTAGGATTTCCCGCTTGGTTGGTTTTATTTGATCGCTTAACACATCGCGCTTTAACCTTGCGAATCTGAAAATATATTTAAACACGTCGTTATTAGGGTCCCAATACATACCGAGTATTTTTTCGGGGGAACCCAATGTCTTATTTGCTTGTGCGGCAGATCCTTCATTATTTAGATGCTCAACGACCCAAGGAGAGTTAGATGCCCAGTTGCGCACATTAAACCCAGCGTTCGAATGTATTTCTCTAACCTCGTTTGCTAAGCGTAAAGCATCTGTCTCACTGTCAACACTGTCAATGAAGTCGTCTACGTAGTGGTATTTTTTGACTGCCTCCACGGCCCGAGGATAGCGTTCTTCAAACTGGTCTGCGTTGGTGTTACGTATGTAGTGCGCAATACATGGAGCGCAATTGATCCCAAAGGTTAAAGCACTCATCACATATGTACTTGGCTGGTGAGGCGAATCGTCCTTATCGCACCACAAGAAACGTTGCACGTGCATGTCTTCTTCTCGTACCTTAATTTGGTGGAACATCTCTGCGATGTCGCCGCAAATTGCCACCTGACCTATCCGAAATGCTAGTAGAACATTAACAAGTGACGTCAGAAGATCTGGGCCGCATAGCATGAAGTCATTCAATGAAAGACCGTCGGATTTTGCAGCGGCGTCCCACACAAGTCGAATTCTATTTGGCTTATTCGGGTTTATGGTAACAAAAATAGGCAAATACCACACTCGTTCCCTGCTTACTGCGACTTCTTCCGCTGTCAGCTTTTTAGCGTACTTTTTCACCAAAAGATTGTCGATTTCTGCTTGCATCCTTTCCTTCAGCATTGCTTCTTTTCCGAACTTCTTCTGAAGACACCCCAATCGTCTAAATGCTGTCTTGTAGCTGTCAGGCATCGTCTGATGATCACTTCGCCAGAGTAGTCCGATTTCATAGCGTCTAGTCAACGGCTTACATGTAGACCTCAGTATCTGAAGCGCTCTCTCATCCTCCTTTGAGCACATAATCGTTGAAGACGATTCCAAAGCGAAGTAGTTCTTAACGGATTCATGAATATCGTCATAGTTTCGTAGGCACTCACAAACATGGATATTGAGACGAGAAACTTCTGTGCTTTTGGAGACATACCCTTGTAAAGCCCATCCCAGTCTCGTTTTAGTGGCGATTGGCTGCTGCCAAGAGCCTTCACGGATTTTAAGTGGCACTGCTAGCTTCCAGTTGTTCGCTCCTATGAGAATTGTCGGCCGTGCGTTCTTATAAGACTGGATTGGTATGCCTGCCAAATACGGATACTGCAGAGTGATTTTGCTCATGTCTAGTGATTGCCTCGGGAGTGAGAGATTTTCCACTGTGTGAACCTCATGCAGGATGTATCTGACCTTGCTCTGCTGGTTTGAGATCTCAAATGATGTCTTCTGCGATGATCGTTCTGAGCGTGTTGTGTCGCCGGTCCAACGTAAGCATAGAGGCTCGTTTACCCCCGACAAACCCAGACTATCGTAAATTTCTTGTTCGACTAGAGTCACTGATGAACCTTCATCTAAAAATGCAAATGTGTCTATGAAACGAGCTTTAGCATGAATACGAATAGGAACGATACGAAAGTAGGGTTTCTCTAATTCGTCGGTGTCACTATGTGTGTTCAAATTTGCAGCAATTTCACTTCCACTTACTTGATTATTTTCGTGACTTACGGATATGGGTTTGTGAAGCAGAGGGTGGTGTTTTGCTTTGCAATTATCAACTCCACATTCTTTGGTGACATAACATCTACGCCGGTGAATATTGAGACACTGTCGACATAATTTGTTGGCTTTCAGCATCTCCCATTTTCGGTCATACGACAGTTTCCCGAATGTTGCACACTGCGAAGTTTTGTGATCCGTTGATTTGCAGGCTACACATGATGGTCTTCTCTCTGAATTTACCTGGGTATGAGTGTTCACTATTACGGTCTTCTTGGATGAAATTGGTGACACAACTTGACTGGCGGCCTCGGCAATTTGATGTAACCAGCTGCTGAATGCTTTGACCACTGGCACTTCTTCTTGCTTTGGGTGCATGGCCCAGCTCAGCTTGTATGGTCCTGCCAGTTTGTCAACGAATTCCTTAACAAGCATCGGATTATTAAGGTGTGCTGACATATGACATGCTTCCATGGTAGAGCAAATATTACCCACGCATAATGCAAATTCAATTACGCTTTCCAATTTATCCTTTGGCGGTGGCATTTTTCTTGCTTTATCAATCATGCATTCTAGAATATGTTCTGGACGACCGAAGCACATTTTAAGTGTCTGGATTATCTCTGGAACCAAGCTAGGTAGAAGCAGTTTGTTACGAACCGTTTCTCTGGCTTTACCTTTTAGGCACGCCTGTAGCCGCATTAGATTTTCAGCATCGGAGTATCCAGCCAATGCAGTGCTGTTTTCGAAGCTGCTTAAGAAAAGCGGCCACTCTTCAGGATCACCATGGAATTTTGGTAATTCTTTTGGGAGCACTTGTCTTGCTGCCAGTTGCACAGTTGATGGTCCAGGAGCAAGCCTTGTGTCGATCATAAGCGGGCTTATATGTAAATTGTTTTGTGGTGCAAATGTGTACCCATCAGAATTGTTTAAAATTTGGTATTTCTTTTCTAGGTAAAGTTGCTGAAGTTTTCTCTCTTCCTCTAACATTTCCATTTGCAACTCTTGTTGCCAGCGTGAACCGCGAACGTGTTGCGAGGCTGTTGCTGGGGGATCTGTCACTTGTGAACAACTTACATTTTGCGAAGATGTTGGTGGGTTAGCTGTCATTATTGATGGCATACAAATAGGTTGCGGTCTGGATGCCCAAGATGTCATTGTATGTGTATGGCTGTATGTAGTTGTGCATGGTACATGATTCACAGAATTTGGCAATGGGGTAGTGATGCCTTTTGCCAGATATGGTATCGTTACGTGATGTGCTGGAAGCGAAGAAGTTGCCGGTGTAACCATGGGATCTGAGCGGGGTGCCAAGAACGGCAAACTAGCGATCCCTACTGATGATAATGATGATCTAGCTGCATCTCTTGGTTGTTGTTGGCTTCTCTGCATAACAGTGATCATGGCGGGGGGCTGCTGCCATATCGTATCCTGCATATTTGGTGGTGCTTGTGGTGAGGTAGATGCTGGAGATGACGACGCTTGTGGTTGCGTTGCGAATCCGAAAATTTGGCCGATATCATGCGTTTCGGTCGGAGGAGCAGCAGCACTCGTTGCGGTTGTAACTGATCGTGGATTGATGCAGGAATTGCAGCTCCAACTGACATCAGCAACATCACCATTAACTCCGACGCATTCGTAGTGATACCATTGGTCACAATTATCACATTGCACCATATGCTCGTTATCTTCTTCACTGCACAGATTGCAAACCGAAGCACTTTTTTGACTTTTCTTTGGAGGCATTTCTCCCGAGCGTGTAATGATTACAGACCGATATAAATGGTAATAGTTTTTAAAGAATTGTTAGAGTCGAAATTTCCGATTAATGAAAAACTAACACAAATTTTAATAGCGACCATTAAAGTTTATTATTATTATATTGCAAATAAATATATGTCTGTTGAGGCACGCTTTAAAAACTATTGTGTTGCTACCGCGCTGGTTTTCTTTCGACTGCCCTCTATTCGATTTCAGGAGATGCTTTTATTGCCTGGCGTGTACTCCATTACCAGGAAATCGTTCAACGGAGTTCTCTTTGGTTTCAAGAACTGATTTTACGTTACATACAATAGATCTACAGGGTGATTATTTAAAATAGAAATGTTTTACAAATAAAAGTTAAATAATACGGCGGTAACAAGGTGCTTAGAACTATCGTTAATGCACCATGGTATTTCAGAAACGATGATATCCATAGAGATCTTGGAATATTAACATTCCAAGATTAAGTTAAGAACTTTGCTTATAAACATAAGCACCGCCTAGAAGAGCACATAAACTCCGCATGTTACCACATCCTTGAGGAAGCTAATGTCTTGCGCCGACTAAAAAGGACTAGACCCCTTGATCTCGTGCGATAGTCTACATCCACGCATGGTTGCGATGTTAGCAGGAACTTCTGTTGGAGAGTAATCTGCCGATCAGTACCTAAATCATGAAATACAAACTACTGGTTAAGTGTTTCACTTAGTTGTAGTCTTAATAAATTCAGGGAGGTGGTTTTAATGCGTAAAAATCTCACACTTCTTTCGTTCGCCGTTGTCGAAGATTTCCACCTACCCACTGAAAAAAAGTAATGATCTTCGGTTTTTTTTGGTTGCGTTTTCCGCAATGATAAAAAATATGTCATATTTTTCTGTTTTCCTCATCCAAGGCTACAATATTAGTAATAAAAAAAGAAATCCATATTTACTTGGAGACCCAGATAATTTTATTCCACTTAATCCTTTAGTAACCCCAGTTCATATTCAACCTAACTGATATTCTTTATGCTAAAATAAACAAAACCCTGATTACATCTTAGCCGTGTCACATGTTAAAGAACATCGATGTCGATTATTATCGGTGATCGATGTTCAACCAACGCTGTTGACATCGATTTCAACATCGATGTTTTGCCAACATCGAACAACCCTAGTTTGGAAAGCTTGGTTATTTTAGAGCGAGAGCCCAAACTCTGTGACTTCGTGACTCCGAAAACAGTGATTAATGAAATAGCACAAAATTATGTGGAATGAATTTTGCAATTTCTTTTAGTTTTTTTCTTTTTAACAGAATAACATCATCAACATTTAACTTATATTGCTGAAAACTGAAGTCTTATGTCTTGTTTTATTGGAATGTACCTTTGGAGAATATTGTCAACATATATTCTGAGCATGGAGACTCTTTTTTCCAAAATTTCATCGTTGTACGCAAACTTTTGTGAAGCACTGTATGTAGTATAAACAGGTGACAGTTTCTTGTATGTCATCAGAAATGAAGTATTAGTGAGATAGTCGACTTCACAGCTGATTGCCCCATAGTCCATCGACGAATTTGAATGCCTTTTTGACAGATATTCATGAATTTTTGACGAAATAACGGAAATGTCATCCTCTGATCGCCCAATTTGTTTTAAGAAAACGTTAAAAAAACAGTTGTCAATGTTTTAAGGGGCAAGAGAGGTAGAAGTCGGGCATCTCTGTAATACTTCATTTCTGTATGTCATACAGTGCTCCACAAAAGTTTTCGTACAACGATGAATTTTGAAAAAAATGGGTTTTATCCACAGAGTATTTGTATGTGTATTTATTGAGTGTTTCTGTACATACAAGAAATTTTCTTAAGAATGAGTACATTTCAGATTTAAAAGAGAACATATTACAATAGAGAACAAAAATATTGAAATATGATATAAAAATGTATAAATCAATAAAGACAATTAAAATGTAAATAGAGAAAATGAAACAAAAAAATAAATAAATAGAAATGGGGAAAAAAAGCAAAAAAAAACTAAAGAGCATTCTTAATTTAAAGTAGAAAAAGAGGAAAAACATGACATAATAAAGTTTATGTGTTCCACCCGGCTTTTAACGTTGTTAGGAAGACGATTCCACAAGTTAGAAGCATAAATGAAAAACTGTCTGCGCCAAAATAAGTCGAAAAATTAACTCAACAAAAGTTTGGGTACAAGGGAAAATACTCTTTCATTTAACACTGTTAATGCAACGGTCGATGGTTTCTTCACATAGGTTGCTTGTGTTGCTTGTGTTTATTCGAGCATTGACATTGTCGAGGAACGATAGATCGCTTAGGTCTTGAAAATCCGACCTTCATTTCAGGAGATATGTAAGCGTGCCATCAAACGAATGGTGGTCCAAAAACCATTTATAATGACTAATAATGTGTGCGCTCAACTAGAATAAGTTAATAACACCCATCGCATCCGGAAAAAATAAGGAGAGCAACAATTCAAGTCATGGACACCCAGCAAGAAAATGTTGCCGAAAAAGTTCAATCGACAGAAACAGGTCGCATTCGCAAATATGTATGTTAACGAAAGACTTAAGACTAAAGACTGATAATTTTATCTTCTCCGACAAATCAAAATAAAGCCGTTTGAGGGCATGGAGGCGCTAAACCGAGCTCTTAAACGAAACAATACTATTGGAACAGTGAAGTACTGCGATAGAAGCACTATGGTGTGGGTCTGTGTGGCAAAATCAACAGTCCGAAAGTTGGCACTAATCGACGGAATGATGAACCTGTTCGTGAACGTTGATATTCTTAAACGAAATTTAAAAGCAAGTGCTGAAATGTTGGGGATTACCATCGATTATTACATCACAGCAAGATAATTACCACAATAAAACCACACAAAATGCATGTATTTGGCTGTTATACAGGCATGTCAAAATGCTACCAACCCCACAACAGAGCCCAGACCTCATGTCCATTGACCATAAATCGGAACCATTGGAATAAAAGATCTCTACCCACGATACCAGTAACAAAGAGATGTTAAAAGAAGCTTTATAAGTTGAGTGGACTAATATTAGCATTATTTAGACCACAAAATTGGTAGCATCCATGTAAAACCGGTTAAAGAGGGTTATAAGGATAAGATGATATCGTACCTAATTATAGCACCAAAAGAAATAAAATTTAGAGATTATTTATCGACTTGAAGTAACGTTTCTTGCAAACTTTTGTGGAATCAGGTTAGGTTAGGTTAGTTAGGGGAGCTGCCAGCCCACTTAGACTATATTGGTCCATTGTGATACCCCTAGTCAGACTACTACCACTGATTGACTACTCCTGCAATAGTGCCGGTAATTTGATCCCAAGGGTAAAACGGTGACTGGACCAGATTTGAAAAGCAGATAAAAGCGTATTAACTTTGCTTTCACTGGGATTAGAACCGGGAACCTCGCTAACCAGGGGCAGGCACTCTACCAACTCCGACATCTAGTAGTCTTTTTGTTTTTTTTTTTTTTGTGAAGTTAATATTGCGACTTCTTTTGGGTTTTGTTAATGTATTTTTTTAACGAATGGCAATAACTATTCATTTTGTGAAAGGCTTCAGTTTTTTCATCTTGATTTATTGAAATATACCTTTCAAAAAAATGTTCAACTTATATTATGTGAATGACAGCGCTTTTTTTCTAAATTATATCATCGTCGCGCGTTCCCAACGTGCCGTAGTGGAAGCATTTACGTCAATTGAAGAGCTGGTCTTAAGGTCAACGAGGATAAAACTAAGTACATGCTGTTGACCAAAGAACGACCCGTCACACGCCACCTAAGACAAAATATTACAATCGACAGCTACAATTTCGAGGTAGTAAAGGAGTTTGTCTACCTCGGGGCAAACGTAAACTCCACAAACGACATCACTGTGGAGATCCGACGTAGAACCGCCTTTGGCAACCGGTGTTACTTCGGTTTGTCAAAACAACTGGCGTCAAAACTCTTGACTCGAAGGACTAAGGTCATGCTCTACAAAACTCTTATTTTGACAGCCCTGCATAAGCAAAACTGCGGAGCTGATTCTTGGTGCCTTCGAAAGAAAAATTCTACGTCGGATATATGGTCCCGTCTGCGAGGAAGGAGAATGGAGGAGAAGACACAACCGCGAACTCTACGAGCTGTACCAGGCTGTGGATGTAGCCCGGAAGGCAAAGATGCGTCGACAGCACTATCTCGGCCATATCGAGCGCATGGACAACATTGCTGCAGCTAAGAGGGTCTTCGACTCCGAGCCTCCTGGTTCGAGAAGGAGAGGAAGACCGAATTTCTGGTATAAAGACAATCGCAGATGCAAGACAGCTTGGTCTTGATGACTGAAAGCAGCGTGCCCAGTACCGTTAAGAATGAAAAGCAGCTATCGCTCAGGCTCGGACCCTGCAAGGGTCGTCAGCCTGATAA
Source organism: Eristalis intricaria (assembly GCA_964034865.1). Taxonomy (NCBI): domain Eukaryota; kingdom Metazoa; phylum Arthropoda; class Insecta; order Diptera; family Syrphidae; genus Eristalis; species Eristalis intricaria. Next base: position 86,471,273 of record OZ035875.1, on the reverse strand, counting down.
GTACGTATTATTGTACGCAAACTTTTGTGGAGCACTGTATGTTCATGTGTACACATTCTCGTGCAAACTAAATGTCTATCTGATCAAAGGCAATATTCTCGTTACCTTTATGAAGACTCCTCAAGTAGTCAATCAGTTGAAACCTTCCGGATGTGTTCAAATGGTGTGCAAACTTTTGATTACGAACCAGGCACTTATTCTTGACAGTTTTCAGTCAGTCTCCTTTCTCAAACACAATAAAAAAAATTAAAAGTGAAAAGTCAGACTGAACAGAAATATACGCCGATAAAGTGAGAACACAACCAAGATTGCACATGCTGCGGTGCTTCAAAGCGTGTGCTCAAAACAAATGCATACAACGGAGACCGACCTTAGACTGGACTTTAATTGACTGACGTACAGTCATTACAATGCATTTCATGCCCCAGCGCGCGTGCCGCTGATAAACTCAATTCATCTCTCAAACATCGTCAGCAAATTGCACGGAACTCGTGCGGTCGACAAATAATTTTCTAAGAGAGAGATTGTTTTGACTTAGTGGTGACATGATGACTTAATCTGATGAAAAATAGAATGTACTTAGATAATTCTAGTTATGTTCTAAAATCGCATGGACTGTATGTTTGAACAGTTGATAAGAAAGCCTTTGCCTGGAGTGAAGAGGTCTACGTCCAGCTTGAGTAGATGTCACGACCACGAATTTAACAGGATGTGCAATGGCACAGTGCCGGAAATAGCAACGCCAAGCGGAAGGCGATAAAAAAAAAACACCTTCAGTCCATAAAAACTACAACCGCGAGCCTTTGAAACAAGGCAACCGACGAAAAACGGAAACAAATCTGATAACAATCATAACATTAATTCTTTAAATACCAACCATAAGGCTCATTATCAAATCAAATTTTACAGCTTCCGGCACCCAGCCAACAATCTCACGCGGCAACACGGATCGCCATCAAAATTTAAAGGCTACGTGGAAAAACACAAATAAAAGGTGAATGCCACTCTAATTCGAAATAAATTCTAATTGGATTACTCTAATTTACTCACATGACAAAATATGCTCATTGAACACAAAAAAAAACTTCACAACAAACATTCCCCAAGATTAATCATTTATGCTCACAACTCGAGTTTGGCGCTGAAACCCAAACACTTTGCACTCGGTGTCGCTCTCGCTCTCGTTCTCGCCTGTTGACATTAAGCGCGTCGCAAACTTGTGCTAAATATATATCCCCATGAATCTGTCACAAAATCTCGCAAGAGCTGTCATAATCCATGATACAGATTCATGGGCGTGTATGTAAAATGTTTGAAAAAAAATCGATATCCATCTCAAGTTGAACGGTCGTCATAAATTCGACCTGTCGTCATCTGAACCACACAGCCATTCTCCCACCCAAAAATAAACCCATGTGACATCCACCTTTGCCGCCATGTGATGTACAACACTATTATGGCCCAGCGACTCGTACGAATTGTTTACGATGACTTTGTTTTTAGCGACAGCAGCCAATAAAAAAAAAAACACATATAAAACAACACAAACAGCAAAGTTCAGTGCCGGTTGTTGGCGTTTCATTTCATTTTGATTCCGACCCAAGTGTTTGCGGGAAAGAGACGCAGGCATGGGGTACATCGCTGTGCACAGCGTTGATCTTGGCAATTAAACAAGTGTCAGCCAACGGACGTAACTATGGGTGTTTGCGATGCTTGCAGCTGTGAGCAGTGCTTGAATCATTTATTGGCAGCAAATAATTGTTCAATCCGCGTGTGAAACAGTAAACAGTCATTGGAATTTCATGGGCTTTTGCACTTGGCGCGTCATGTGCTGCAGCTGCCATTGGCACCAGGTTTCCTTATTGGCTGTCATTGGCGCAGTTGCGTGGAAGGACTGGATTTGATTTCGTTTCCTTACTCGGCCATATTCATCCGGTTTTTCAAAGGTCAGACCATGCAAAGCAGGGTATTTGTATTCCCTCGACGGCAACAAATGCATTTACAGCGCATATGACATTTCAAGGCTTATAAGTGCATTCTCGTGACTAAAGCACAATGTGCACATTTTAATGACGTTGAGATGACAGAAGTCAATGACATTCGGTGTTGTGTCACCTTTTATCACGTGTCTCTCTGTCAAACGTCAGTGAACGCGCTGCAGGATTGAGAAGCTGTGTTCGTGAAGAAGCAACACTTAAATTGTTGATTTAAGGAATTGTTGTCAAGTCGATACCAGTTGAACAAACAAGAATTGTGGCACATGATCTAATACTTTTTTCCTTTTTTCACACCGAAACGAAATCGCGTGATTTGGATGAATTCTTACTGAAATCTCAGTGATTTCAAATGTCATTATAATAATAACATTGGCGGTGCGACAGTCCGAGGCGGACCTGGGCCTAGCTTCTCAGCAACCACTTGTGTTGTGCGTGCTATTGTTCTTTCACGAGTGGAAGGGACCTACAGCTTAATGCCGACTCCGAACGGGGAATTTGAGAAGCTTTTTCTAGACAGGAATACTCTTTGAGCATTGTCAGTGACTCGAAAGAGGCGAAAGCAGTGAATTATGAAAGTTGGTAGAATGGGGATTCGAACCTGGAATCCTCTGCGTAGGAGTCGACGCACTAACCCACTACGCCACGGCGACTCGCTCATGTCATTAGCTCTCAATTCTTAAATGAACGCCGAAACAGCTGTATATTGACAGAAGATTGAGAGATGAAATGAACGAATGAACACCAAAATAAACTGAAGTCCACGCTGTAGGCTTGTTCGGTTTAACAACCGTACACGGTCGGAAGAACTGGAGGGAATTTCAACTAGGTCCCGATGATGTATGGTGAATACTTGGACATTTGGAACAATCTGGTGAAATCTCGTGATTTCGCTCGGTGGGAATATGGATCAACGCTTTAGCAGAGATAAAGCTTATCCGAATCTTATTCCAAAAGCTTACTTCAATAAATTGGAATCTGAGTCTTCGACTACGAATATCACTGTGAAATCCGGTGTAAAGTAGGGGGGAGGCAATGGGAGAAAATGAGAGAAGAAGACCTGTTCACAGTGGTCTTACAGGTCCGTAGAAGGCTGAGAAGGCTGTGAATAACATTCTACTTTTCATATGTGGTACGACTGAAAAACGAGTCTCTGAACATAACTGTGCATCCGAAAGCAGGCTTAAGAGTGAACTGTTGGGCATCCCAAATGTGAGCAATGCGATCACTTGAACATTGTTTGTTAAAATAGTGATAAAAAGAAGAAAACAGAAGGTAAAAAATGTCAGTTTTGAAGCACGACGATTGCATGCAACATTGAATCGCTTGATTCTGAATTGAATCTAGTTCAGAGAGACCTTGGAGCAACTAGACGTGGGCGCCATACTAAAGCTAAGGCTGGCTGGGTGTAATAATAATAATAATAATAATAAGGTTGTCGCGACAGACTAAGGTTGACGGTTTATGATGATGCCGACTCAGGACGTTGTACTCTGAAAAGACTTTTCTAAACAAAAAATACTATTTGAACATTTTCAGCCGCTCGAAAGAGGTGAAGCCGTGAATTAAACTTGGTAAATTTGGGGTTTGAACCTGGCACCACCGGCGTCGTTGGGGCCATTAAATCAGATTTAGGCTCTACAAATTGAAACCAAATCTATTAGTTTGAGAAAAACGCGCACATTTCGTTTACGGCGACCTCATTATAGTGATAACCACCAAGGATTTCTTTCGGTTTTATCGAAATGAATGGATAATGTGTGATCATTATGATTTTTTGCTCCCGCCAGCCGCTGTTTCTTCGGACTAAAGGCGAGATTGAGTAATAGATCCCGCCTGTCAAAAGATTAAGCAGACTCCATATAAGACACTGAGACACTCTGACCGTCAAAGAAGCATAGACGACATAAAAACTGGGTAAAAGATTGAAAGTTGATCTCTTCAAGAGAAAAATTCTGCGTACGATCTTTAATCCTTTTAATGGCATCTGGAGGAGAAGATTCATACACTAACTGTTCCGGCTGTACAGAGACATAAGACTATCCAGACATCTTATGATCCAACGCCTAAGGTGGGTGTGTTAACCTGGTATGTACGTCGACTCCTACGCAACGTATCCTTGCTGACTCGGTTCGATTTCCGGCTAGTACGACCAAAAATAATTTTAACGAACTCACCTCTTTTGAGTCGCTGACAATGCTCAAAGAATAAGAATTGTCTAGAAAGGGCTTCTCAAACTTGGCCTTTCGGAGTTGGAATAAAAGTGAAGGTCTCTTCCAGTCGCGAGAGAGCAGTAGAAAGCACAACACGAGTGATTGTTGAGAAGTAAGGCCCTGACTCAATACGGGATGTAGCAGAAGGACATCAATCTGGGGGAAAATGGAGGCAGCTACCCGGACATCGCACTTAAATTCGTTTCCTATGAAAGACCAAGAAATGTTGCCGCCTTAGAGTGGTCCCAGATACTGATGGAGGGTTAAAGTCAGGCATTTTGCATTTCCTGTCAAAGATGATTAGATGCGTTCTTTCTGTGAATTGACGGCGCACTATCACGTCCATTTTTGTAGCTTGAAGAAAGTCGTAACAAATCTGATCGTTGTAAAATATTTCCCAGTAATAACCTTGAACCTCGGTTAACAGCTCTGCAGATCTTGGTCTCAACGAGCTTCGACCTTGTTAAGTTTGAGGTTATTCGTTTGAGGCTCATCGATAAAGTTAGTTAAGGGTGATACGTGAAAATCTGTTCCCACAGAGCTACCCTTGTTGCAGGCATGCTGGGAGAGATGGGCACTTTGTTTTCGACTGTATGTCTGAAGTGTATGTCAACAGTTGTTCCAACGTCTTAAGAGAAAATAATGATAGGTTTATGGGTCTTAATTCCTTTGGTTTGACTTGCGAGAATTTGCCTGTCTTTGGTATGAAACATGAACTTTACCACGGTGGATGTTCTCGAGAGATTAGGCACATGGCCAGCGCCTCGCAAAGATTAACATTTTGCTGTTAAAATCGTAATTTAGCGGGCTGAAACATCGTTTAAATTCGACGCTTTTAAATTCGACGCTACGTATATTAAGAACTAGGAGTACTGTCATGACCAAAGGAGTAAATTAGATTTGATATAGCGAAGAGGATATAGCTCATCTCATGAGGTCAAATGAGAAAAGTATCTCAGACTTTACAGGCCCCTAGGGAACATTATGCACTGGACGGTTCCAAAAGGTAAACTTTACGTACGATCCTGATGCCGACTACAATGTGAAAGCTTAGGCTCACTATTCGGTGAAATGTACCATCAAATTCAGCAGCGAACCTGTTGTTGCGAAAATCATATAGCTGATCATTGAGAAGCATCCGCGATATAAGATATCTCATAACTTTTATCAGAACGTTCATGGCCTGATAAGGACGTCACTATAGAAGCTTCAAGTGGTCGCCGTGGCGTAGTGGGTAAGTGCGTTGACTCCTACGCAGAGGGTGCCAGGTTCGATACCCGAATTCACCACCTATCATAATTCACGGCTCTACCTCTTTCGAGTCGCTGACAATGCTCAAAGAGTATTCATGTCTAGAAAAAGCTTCTCAAATTTGCCGTTCGGAGTCGGCATTAAACTGTAGGTCCCTTCCACGCGTGAAAGAAAAATAGCACGCACAACACAAGTGGTTGCTGAGAAGCTAGGCCCAGGTCCACCTCGGACTGTCGCGCCACCCATATTATTATTATTGTAGAAGCTTCAAGAGTTGAGCACGAGGAACAGAGAGAAACTCTGCTGGATACCTGGGCATATTGAGATAGAAGACAGTGAAATAGCCGACTCCCTCTCTAGGAAAGGAGTATCGGAACCTCTCATAGGACCCGAATCATTCTGCGCTGTAGGATACCAGGTCTTCGGAGAATAATTCAGGCAACTAGGTAAAAGGAACCGTTCAGAAGCCTGGAACAACGTGCATCGCATGAAGCTAGCCAAGAAAAGGTTCGAGCCATATATCAAGATGAGCAAGAACAACCTCCGTATCCTAACAGTCTAAGCAGCCTAAAAGGACACCGCAGCATCAGACAGCAACTGAGAAAACTAGGAGTATCAGAAGAAGGTCTCTGCAGATTCTTTGGAGAATCTAATGAAATTCCAGAACATGTATGAAATGGGATTTTGTGAGACAGAGTGACAAAGATATCTGGGCCAGCACCTTACATCAGAGCAAGAATTGAAGTCGATAGAACCATCTCTCATTCGTAGCTCTCTTTCCGGTCAGCCAACACCATTTCATGCATTTTTTTGACATTGTCATCTGTAACCGCATCGGTGGACTCGGTCGGTAGTGGAGTTGCGGCTACCACGAAACTCCAAACCAATATTTGACAGTGTAATCTGACGGAGCATTAAACCCATCAAATTTTAACAAACTTTTTCCTTGCACCCTTCGCCGTTTTGCCCCTCAAAAAAATTGTTTTATGGGAGAACGAAAATCGTTTTTGACCATACTCAACATGATGCCAAACACGTCAACAACAATCAGCTGTCAAGAAATCGCACTGAAATTTGACTTGTCTGCCTAAGTATGAACGGACTTCAAGGCACCATGACCTTTTTTGCAATAGCAGCACATTCTGTCGGTCAAGGAAGTTACTTTTCACCCCACCTAGTTAATCTAAAGGTCGCGGTGCATTATACGCTCACCAATAATACCTAATAATAAGGAACGTACATACGAGGAGTTTTCGTCGTCAACTATTTCAAAACAGAAATTTGAAAACAGCATCCTCCCATTTGCCTTCACAACTACTAACGTGTGTCTAAATATCTTTGAATTCCTCAAATTTCGAAGTCCACAAAATGCCACGAAAAAACAAACTTTACGAGACCTCCACCAAAATCATGCTTGTCATAAATTTCCGTGCATTAAATCACTTTTTTCGCATAAATATTCAGGCGACAGACGTGAATCGACTATAGAAACTAAATCAAACGAAATTCCCTGCTAATTGTTTTTTCGAGGCAGCCGAACACGTTAGACAAACCCAGTACGAGGAGAGGAATGCGGCACATCGGAGAACTGGTTTGCACTGCCATCGCCATCGCCATCGCAGCTTCCGCAAATAATACCCCCACTCCCACTGACGTGTGACTTCGCAATAATCGCGTAAATTCTGCAAAATTCTCGTTCCGCATGCGACGCCATTCCGCGAATTGTTTGCAAAAAATTTATTACACGCTATTACATGCTTTATGACGTGTATGGATGTGCCAAGGTTGGGATTATCAAATTCGCAATGTATCACACCCACGGGCGAATTGCTGAATGGCACAGCCGCAGCCCTTGAGTTCGTGTCTCGTGTGCTGCACACAAGCCCAGGGGTTCTTCTGTGCAAAGTGACGCGGCGGTGTCTGCCGTCTGGACTTCTGCAGGGACCGTCTGGCCAGACGGGCGACAGTCAGTTGATTGCATACTTGTCTAGCCGAGGATTGTGTTTCATTTGTCCGATTTCCGGGGCAATTGAGACACCCCAGTGGCGCAGGGACAACCGCCATAATTGATTCAAGAATCGATTGAGGAACTCCAATTGAATTTGATTGCTTGTCCGCCACGGCACAATGGCGGCTTAATTGCATTTCAATGAAACGCTCTAAAGAATGCCGGAATAGAAATGTGAAGCCACTGATTTTCGAGTTTTTTTTTTTTTTTTACTTTTTGTGAAACATTTGACACGCAATGTGGATGCACAGCTTGACTGGTCGTGGTGAGCGTTTCTTAGCCTCGAAATTGTGAGAGCCGGATCAAAAGCCAAGGCGAGTGCGTGTTGCAAGTCAAGCGAGCGAAAAAGTCTACACTCCGTTACTGGGTGAAATTCCTGAATAGACGATAGGCTTGCTTGAGCGAAAATGGAAAGTGGTTGCTCCAATCGATGAATATTAAGCTGGCTACGAGCGATAAAAATCAATTTTGGTTTCAGATTTTCGCAATCGCTTGATGAGTTGACGTCCAGTCGTATATTAACACGAGACTGTGAAAACCAGCGGTTAGCTAATCCGCAAATAGTGCATGTGAAAATCCAAGAAAAATAAAATGTACACATTTTCTAATTCCGATGACTAATCGATTGGGAAAGCACAAAACAAATGCTGACCATAAACAGCATGAAGTAATCTTTGTGTAGTTTCCAGCGATTAAGGGAGATTTGCCGACTTAGCAAGTGAAAAGTCACTCTCGGCTTAGTTGAGTGAATTAAACTGACTTGAGCTTACTTAGCTTGCTAACGCAATTAAAGTGCATCTAAATAGGGAGGTTTGTAAGTAATTGAATGCTCTTGCGGATTACACCGGCGGCTCGCGTTGATTATCAGATTGTGTCCTAGAAACAACATGCTGAAACAGTGGAATCCATATATTTTCATTGGAATATAGAATAAATTCAGATTTAACCATCTGCAGCAGCAGTTTTTAATGTTTTTTGACAGCACTTTGTAAAGGGTTTTCCAATAAGGACTTGGCAACTTTTATTTAAATAAAACGCAAACCTGATGTATCAGCAACTTCATTATCGGCTTAAATTACAATCAAAAAATGTATGAATGGAACTCGTCTTCGTTCATAAAGCCACAGCGGCCACATTTCCAGCCGTCGATTTGTTGGGCCCAGTTTTCAACGGCGTGGCCACACATTTTGGTCTAATTCGCGTTCAATGTTGGCTCAGAGTTCTTCCAGTGTCGTCGGCTTGTTGACATAAATCAATGACTTAACGTAGCCCCACAGAAAGTAGGCAAGCGGCGTTAAATCGCACAAACGAGGCGGCCAATCGACGGGCCCATCCCTTGAGATAACACACTCAACATATTTAGTCTTCAATAAATCGATTGTAACGTGTGCTGTGTGGCTTGTGACACCATCTTGTTGAAACCACACGTCGTCCAAGTCCACATCTTCCGATTCGGGCCAAAAGAAATCGGTAATCAAATCGTGACGATCGTTATCGGCGAATAAATATGGCCGCCGGCATGCAAACCGCACCTGACAGTTATTTTTTGCGGCTGAAGTGGTGATTCACGAAGCAATAACGACCAATAACGCATATTTTCCTTATTGACGAAGCCATTCAGCCAAAAATAAGCTTCGAAGAACATTGCCGCTCTTAAAGTTGCTGTCACTGACTCCGAATTTCCGAAGATAATTTTTATAATTTGCAGACATTGCTCGTTCGATTACTTTACCATGATGAAAATGTTGACTTCACCGAATAAATTGACAGTGACAGTTTGATGATTAGTGAAAGAGGTTCGCAAATTAAATTCAAAGTTGTCAAGTCCCTATTGGAAAATCCTTGTGCTGCCAGTAGATCACGTAATTTACATTTTTAAAAGTCTAAAAGCCGCTATCTAGTGATCGACTGCTAGTGACGTTACCCTGAAACTATTTTGTTCATCCACAACAAGACAAGTCACTAGTGGTGAATGGCTGACCACTAGTGCCGTTACCCTAGACATAGAAGTCTTGTGTCAAAAAACTGGCATCACTGTTTCTGAAAAGATGATAGAAAGGATAGCAAAAAGGCTCCGTCATATAGAATATTTTACGTGCGTCAGAAATACTTTGACAGATGCATAAAAAACATTGTGTAGGGATATTGAGGTGTGCTGGACAGTTCTATTGAGACCCTGCGTGACGTGGTCGCGGGAATTTATATATCAACAGAAACTTAAAGGTGGAAACAAATAAACATTTTTTACATACTTAAAAAGAAAAGCGTGTATACTATTCAATATTTTCCTACTCATTAAGGGCTCTGTAACACTTCACTCCACATTATGGAAGTAAACTTACACAAGTTTACAATTCAATTCGGGTTTGTATTCATCACGTTTTCATACATGAAATTAAAATGTGATGTAAGCTTAAGCAGCACATCTGTCCAGTGTCAAAAACGGACCCTGAGTGACGTCACAAAACAAAAATATGGCGGTTTTGACAAACTGTCCAGCACACTTTATTATCCTCACACCATGCATAATATACATACGTCCGGGAGCTGACGCTTAGACTAATGCTTACGCCGATGCTCAACAAGCATTTTTTTGTGTAGATGACAGACTGTCAAATGCAGTCAAATCTGTGCTGAAGTATGTATTCATTGTGTCCTCCCGTGTGCCGTACTACACCATTAAGGGATGCTTTGAATCCACGCACTTTGAGAATTATATGCGCTGGAGCCTAAATGCGTGGATGCATCATCAACTGTCAAGTTCATCTGTAGATAGTACTGTCAATGACATTTGTGTTAATTATCGTGGCACACTATAAAAATCTGCATTTAAAAACGCTTTAAAAATACAAAAGTTACGCAGATAATTTATGAAACAATAAAAATAAAGTGGCTTTTTTATTATAAATGGCTTTTTTTAGCAATAGTTACAATGTCTTATTTTTGTAGGCAAAGTACGAGGTCATTTGATAAGACAGTTACAAGGTTCAACGTCAGTAGTAAGGATTTTACAATGTGTACTGATATTTTCAAATGCCGTTCTATCGACTCGAGCAGTTATTGAAAGATAGTTAAATATAAGGCATTAACCATATGAAATATAAAACAAATAATATGTTCTGTATTTACATAGGCGAGCAAAGCTGGATAAATAATTTTAGTTTTTGTGGTTTTTCATCTATAAAATTATTTCCTTACGACGGTTTAGATTGAAATGTTGAGTTTCCGTCGAACTGGAACCTGTTGATTTTGTCTCGTTTATGGTCTTCTACAATACAGTTTTCATTTTCTTTGCAGAAATTCGATCGGGCCTATATTTTTTCTATTTCCTTTTTTTTCATACAGTTGTTTTTTTTTTAGTCCGCTATAAATCAGCCCATTTCTACCCAGGGTCCTTGTAAAAGGTCCTCTCCCGTAATGTTCGCAATAGCTTTTGGTGTTTGTAATCCGCTTTTGTGCCATACCGATCTCAATAACGCGCGGATAAACAGTTGTGGGCACTCACCTTTATTATGCACGATCTTGAGATCATTGTTTTCCCCTTTTTGTACCATAAGTATGTTGCGGTGGCTTAGACCGAATTTCTGTGATATTTCGCACGATTAAAGACTTTTTGAGGTAGTAAAACGATGTTGTTCTGCGTATTTTTTTTATATTTTTAGACATATTATTTTTTGTAAATTTAAAATAGAAACCTTATTTTTCAAATAGAATGACGTTGCCAGCGCTAAGTATGATGACAAGATCATAATGATGAAATTTATGATAAGTATGACACGTCGACCTAAGAAAACGTGAAAAACATGGGATGGACATGGGATCCTTTTGGTTTTTATTTTATTCCAGCCGATGTAATTGTGCGATTTCACTCAACGATACGTTTTTCTTTTAGTAATTAAACAATACAAGAACTCTGAGTTTTAATCAAATACGAAACAATTTTATTAGTGAAAAACCACAGAAACTAAAATGATGTATCCAGTTTTGCCCGCCACTGTACTTTGAATTGGGCAAATCAAATGGATTTCTTTGCTGTCTCATAACTTTTCTTTTAATTATCCGCATTCGTTTTCTCGTGCTTTCCTTTTGTGATTCATCAGATGAAGAAGATGTGATAAAAGCTTTTTGTTTTCTTTCTTATTTTGTTTGAAACTATTTGATCACTTAATACTCCTAAACGATCCAACTAACAAACTATTTTGTATCTGTTTGAAATTTCAAAAAAAATTATTAGTGCTGCCATTTTTTTTTTGTAGTGTGTAATTCTATTATGAATTTGACGAGTCGTGTAAGTTACGGAATGCCGATGAAAAACGACAAGCAACAGGGATTCAGGGTGATTTTTCCACAGAGACGACAATTTCTAATGCAACATCATCTTTTGTGCAATTTAAACGTTTGTACTTTATTTTTTAAATTGTTTATAATTTCCCTTTCAAGTTAGAAATGTTCACAAAGTAGCTGACTGATCAAATGACCGCCTTAACATAGTACAGTAATGTCTCGCTAATCCGAACGAATTATTGCAAGGGGGTAGCCGGATTATCAAGTTATTTGGGCTACCGAGTACAGAACAAGAAAGAGAAAAGAGTTTATTATTTAACAAGAAAAATACATGTTTATTGGTGCTTAAAACCAAAACTTGAAATAATAATAAAAACTAAACAAAAATCAAGCTTAAAATAGCCAAATGCGAGCAACACCAGAGAAGCAACAATGAATAATGAGAATGCGTATACAGAAGGCGAATAACGAGTAGTGTCTGAATAGAATTACCGTAAAAACTAAAATTACGGTGTAAACCAATATGCCCTTATCTTTTTCTGGTTGGAATTCAGATGCCAGCATACACAACTCGGCGTGAGTTCGGATTGTAGAGAACATAATCAGAAAAAATAGAGGTTCGGATTAGAGCTATGTTCGGATTAAAGGTGATTCGGATTAGCGAGACATAAATGTACTATGTGAGTGACTTTTTTTTTACTTTTACCCAAGGTCACTTTATCATTTTCGACTGCAAAGTGCTGAGAATGTTGAAGAAAGTCTCCACAGACAAAGCCAAAATGTTAACATGAGCTGGAGACGACTCAAATAAGGGAGAGAACGCATTGAAGACAAAGATCACACCGGACGACAGAATCAACTGATGAATAACACGTCAAGGAAATCAAAGATGTGGTGTTTAAATATCATCGTTTGACAGTTGCGTAGATTGAGGCGAACGCTGAAAATTGTGTTGACATATTTTTAAAGTTTTACTGTCAGAATGCCTTTGTTTGAGACTAATTGCAACCAACTGTCAACTATCATGCATTTCGTGCAAAAAATCTCTTTGAAATATTCTGCTAACTGGGATTCTATTAATAAATTTTCAGTCGCCTTTAACTGCCTCTAATGCTTCAATGGCGGCCGTGGCGTTATGGATCTGTGCGTTGACTCCTTCGCATTTGAGCTACAATGGCTGTGTTCGATTCGCGGTGCGAATAAAATAATTTTCACGGCGTCACATCTTTCCAGTCACTGACAATGCTCAAAGAGTAATTAATTGGCTAGAATTAGGCTTCTCAAGCTTGGCCGCTCGAAGTCGGCATAAAACTGCAGGTCCCTTCCGCTTGTGAACGAACAATATCACGCACGGACTATAGCGCCACCTATATTATTATATCATAATGTCTCTTGAAGTATTTTGTGTGGCAAAAGTTTTAAGGGCGGAGCTGAGATTAGAACAGAGTTCACTGAAAGAAATAAATACACAAAAACCCACACATTTTGCTTTTCCACACACCACAAAACTTTTTCAATAACACTTGGCAATCACTTAAATGGAAATTTTAAACATATTTGCTATCAATATTTTAACATTTATTGGTAAGTGTAAACTAGTGCCATTTACAACTTCCCGTAAAATGAACCGTCAGAATTTGAAATGCTTAAATCCAAGAGACGTCTACGGCTTGCGTAATTAGGGGTGAGTGTGTTCGATTGTATACTCGGCGAGTGAATGTATTTAAAACGAACAAATCCTAACAGCCAACCGATCCAAAAGAAGATGATATCATGCGCTTTAAGTTTTCCCTTTTTTTCCAAATTGGCAACCAACCAAAGTTCATGTAAATTCAAAATCGATATCACTGTCTCCAAAAATTCGTGGCTGCCAACTGCTATTATGCTCTTTAAATTGTATAACATTCCCTTCTCGTTGTTGTATCGAATGGAAGTTGCCAAATAGACCAAGCCGTGGGAAGAGAGTTTCTTGGTTAGTTTATCGCTGCATTTGGGACAGTTAAGGATTTGGATTTCGGATGTGGGATTTTGAATAAAAAGGATGGGCTTCTCTTCGTCAATTCTTACTAATTCATCGTATTTAATGTGGTGCCATGTTTGAACTGCATTTTGAAGAATTCCCAGATGGCATCACATTAGATACGAAGATTTAGTAAGAATTGACGACGAGAAGTCAGACAAATGAAAATTACTTGAAAAGAATTTCAATTCCACCCGGCGTCAAAAGGGCAAAATGAAGCCAAACAGAGCAGTGCTCTTCACACACCTGAAAGGATTTTTCTCCCACTTACCAGCCAGTCTCTTCAAGTCGTGCGTCCCATTAGGTTACACAGGACTATTGTACGAGGAAATAATTTGTCAAATAAACCTAAAGGGTCAAGTAAACACTCCAGAAAGACGCAGGGGGCAATTCCATTTTGGATAAAAAAGAAGGGTGACACATCGTGTTATTCACACACAAATCACGCCTCATATGCCATGGTCACTTTTTTTTTTTTGGGTCGCTCCTTAAATTTCGGACGTCTCATTGTTGGCAGCAATTGGGTGAGTACGAGTTCAAATATTTCTCGTTTGCACAAACATGGCATTTCGGGCTGCAGTCTAAAAAAAAAAAACTCCGACGCAGCTTATCCAGCTGAACATTCCTTCTTTAGCTGATAATTATACGAAATCACCCGACAAGAGATATCTGAATGAATCATGAATCACGGAAACTCCACTCATTGCTGTCAACATGAAACGCCCTCTCCGTGCAACGGGGGACGGTCTTTTCCATTTCTTTTGTTTTGCACTCCCATTCGGTTGTCATTCAACACTGTATTCATTTCACTGAGTGACTTGAACTGAAAATCATATTTCATCGCATTACATAAGCATCAAATGTCACATCGACTATGACAGTTACAGAAGTACAGAAGTAATTGATGAGCAACAACCTTCACGAAGGATCATTCCATCATTCAGATGGATGTCTTTGATTTGGAAACTTCATTGCTGTGATTTGTTTTGGTTTTTTAATTGAATTTGAGTATTTCGAGATCTGTGGTAGTTTGAATTGGGGGATGTTTTCATTAAACTGATCACACCGCACGGCGTCAAGGAAAGACCGAAGTCTTGAGCAAAGCGTCTCAATAAGAAGATATGACCTTGATGTAATTCACTCTTCATTATCTCCCTCGAGATCAAACGCAGAATATCGCTTGCCCACACGCTGGGCGCAATGTTTCTGGACACTAAAGTGTAACATTCTGCGGTACGGGGCAGAGTGAACGGCTTGTTCACACGATGAAGAAGGAAAGGACTTCCGTCAACCTGAAGCAGGCAGGAGATTGTGATTGCAGGGAGATGGTTAATGATTGTGCCAGCTTCTTAGTTGAGCTCCAGGTCCATTATGAACTGCATCGCCAACGATAGAAGGAGATCCACTGCATCTTTAAGCCTAGAAGGCGATAGAATAATGGAGCCCTGTTTCAAAGGGTCGAGCACGGTGTTTTGGCCTTAAAATGTTCGACAGGTGACCCAGAAGAAAAATAATAGAAGATTTGTAAAAAGCGTTTAAGACCACGTTAGATCATTTTAGTTCAGCCCAGAGGGCGCTTAGTTTGTTTCAAATCAGTTTAATGAACGAGTTCGTTCTTCTAGGTCATTTAGTTCAATATAGTTAGCTGCTCAGGAAATTGATTCTTGTACGATTTTCGCCGATTGGTCGTCAATATAAATTAGAGCTTCTCCTACCGCTACTATACCAATTACTAATAACAAGTGAAATACAAAAATAATAACTCAAACTTAACTAGAACAAAATCTCTTTAATCCATCGCCGACAACAAAACGATGCTGATTTGCTGGTTAAACAAAAAGCAGCCCTGTACACAACCAAAGCAAAGAACTCATTTAAGTTCGATATATAGTGCTGTCTGGATAGCGTGAACTAATTATTGCACAGGCCGTTCACGCAAACATGATTGTTCACGATATCCAATCCAAAATACACTAGAACAGTAGGTTTATTGATAATTGTTAAGATTTAATTTCAATTCAATTCAACCTTTTGAATAGAACTTGCAATACTTTCTGCTCAGCTTTTTCTCGAATTTTTATGTCGGCATGCTCCGTGATCTTTGTGTTCTTCCAACGTTGTCGCCTTGTTCACATAAACCAATGATTTAACGTAGCCCTAGAGAAAATGCTCAACTAACATTACATCTTACGAACAAGGCCGCCAATCGACTGGCGCATTTTTTGAGATAACACGCTCTCCATACTTGCTTTTCAATAAGTCGATTGTAAAGTGTGCTGTGTGGCTTATGACACCATCTTGTTGAAACCACACGTCGTCCAAGTCCATATCTTCCAATTCGGGCTAAAAGTAATCTGTAATCGTGGCGCAATTACGCTGACCATTCACAGTAACGTAACGATCGTTATCGTCGACGAAAAAATATGGCCGTCGGCATGCAAGCCGCACTAAACAGTTATTTTTGTGGATGAAGTGGTGGTTCATGAAGCACGTGACCAATAACACATATTTTGCTTATTAACGAACCCATTGAGCCAAACATGAGCTTCGTCAAAAATTGGAGTTAACGCTTTTAAAGTTGCTGTCACAGACTCAGAATTTTCGAGAACAATTTTTATAATTTGCAGACTTTGCTCGTTTGTGTACGTTACCATGATAAAAATGTTTGGAACGAGCGTTATAAGGGCTTCTCCAATAGGGACTTGACAACTTTGAATTTAATTTGTGAACGCACTCTTTCACTAGTCATCAAACTGTCACTGTCAATTTAAGTGACAGTTTGATGACTAGTGAA
The DNA here is from genome assembly GCA_964034865.1 of Eristalis intricaria. Taxonomy (NCBI): domain Eukaryota; kingdom Metazoa; phylum Arthropoda; class Insecta; order Diptera; family Syrphidae; genus Eristalis; species Eristalis intricaria. The sequence goes on along the minus strand of OZ035875.1, from coordinate 86,454,709 downwards.
AGTGCATTCACAATTTGAATTCAAAGTTGTCAAGTCCTTATTGGAGAACCCCTTATAACGCTCGTTCCAAACAAGGATACTCGCCTTGCTTAAAGATTTTTCTTTTCAGCGAACAGTTCTAGCGGATAGCGGTCACTACTTTTAATATTTTGTCCTTTTTTTGTTCTCGCTGAAATTGTGAATTTGGCCACACCGTACAAACTCCACGGGCCTTTACCATTTTCGGTTTTCGGTAGAATTTCGGTTTTTTAAAACACATTTTTGGTTCACGTTATCGATGTTTATATTCTTCACGCTAGAGTACCGTACAGTTTTTTATAAATAAAAAATGGGTGTTCACGCAACCAGGGACTCAGGCACTACTGTAATTTTGTTATTCTTACTGAATCACATGTTTAGTGATTGGACTAAACACCAATAAAACATTATACATTAATATTTAATTAACATACAATATTTATTGATTTGAAACATTAGTTAGGAAATTTGGAAAACAAAAGTTAAATTTATATTTTACTACAAAATGATCGCGACAAAAAAAGAGGTCAAGTTCGAGAGCACCAGAAGATAGCTCTAGGTATCTGTGTTTGTTTTCTCTTTCTTCCGTAGGATGGTGCTGCCACTAGTTGATCCGATTCTTCTGTCAATGGTGCTGCCACAAATGTATGCAGAGTAAGGTATACCTGAGTTTGTTGAGCTACTGAACTAAGTGAACTAAAATAAAATGACATTGTGAACTAGATCACTCAGTTCATTTGTTAGAGCTGCTTTTTGCACTAGTTCCTTCGTGAACCACACAAGTCTATCTAAGACATTTCACAGTTTACGATAACGTTGTCATAATTATATTGAAAGAGCTCCCCATACTCCTCCGTTTGTTACACATTCGTCAGCTATAACACTTCCTTGTCATTTTTTTACATATTATTCGTTCGAAATTGTATTGTAAGAGGATAAGAAACATGAATTACAATTAGATTTTACACTTTGGGTGTAGAATAGATGCGGTAGATTCGAAAATTTCGCGCAATAGAAGTAGATCAACTACAATTGCAGTAAAGTCATGACACCATTCAAGAGTTGATCATAACAGTTTGTGCCTCAAATGATTTCATGGACAATTAAAAGCTAGTCTTGGAGAGAAAAGGTCTACGACGGATTTGTAAATGGACCACGGGCTGTACTTTACAGCAACATGTGTCCAGCTAGGCGCCTGCGGATACAACGCCTGTGTTGGCTGGTCCATGAACAACTTGACGCACGAAGCACCTATGTACCATGCGACAAGGGATAATGACAATCAATGAGACGCACACAAGAGGAGCGCGCATCCAAAGGGAGCTGGCCATAAAATGCTGCGAATTGCCACGGTTTATTGTTCGAAGAAGAAACTAGAGACAGCTGGCCAGAGATCGGGCAGAGGCATATTGGTCGACGTCCCAATCTTCTCCAGACAGTCAAATGACCTCCTTTCTCGTAAATCGAACAAGCGTAACTGGGACATTAACTAGTTTTGTCAAAAGTACTCGAATTTTATGTTCAGTAAACCGTTCCTTGAAGCTCTGTATTCATTTTAGAAAAAATATGCTAAATCTGGAAAGCAACCCTTTAAGTAGTGTATTCAAACAGATAATGGTCCTCCTTCATGAAAAATGTTATGTCCCATTTTATCGATTTGGGTTCAAGAAGACGTAAGTTTCGTCTGACAGAATGCTTGGAAATACTTACAGGTTCTCTCATATTTCACAAGGGTGATTCTGTGAAAGTAAATGTTTATTATTTGAGATATTCAGAGCAGTCTGTTTACATAAGACTGTGTCACATAACCAAGTGAATTTAGAGTTACGACCTTTTTTGTAAGTGGTATATTTTTAGAGATTTTGAATTTTTAGGCTGCCATGGCATTTTAATAACCCAAAACTCAAATAAAGACAAATTGTTTTTTTCAGCTGCGCTCTTCTAGTAAATAATAGCAAATTATGTAAATCAATTTGACTATACATTCGCAAACTCTGGCATTTCATTCATACGAACCAGAAATAAAGTATTACAGAGATAGCCGACTTCACAGCTCCCCCAGTCAATCGACGAATTTGAGTGCCTTTTTGACAGATATTCATGAATTTTTGACGGTTATTCACGAAGTAACGTAAATGCCGTCCTCTGATTGGTTAAGAAAAGGTATAAATTAACAGTTGCCAAACATTTTAAGGGGTAAGAGATTTAAAAGTCAGGCATCTCTGTAGTACTTCATTTCTGATATGGATGTTTATCATCCATATCATCCATTTGTTGTTTAAAACGAAAGAAATTCAAACAAATTCTTCTTCTTCAAAAAAGTTTTTAATAATAAGCTATCATTACCAATATTTATTTAACAAATTTTGACAATTTTTAATCTTCTAGTGAATGAACATAAATTATTTTATAGGCTTGTAACTGCATACATTTATTTGAAGACTTGAAAAAGAAGAAAAAAAATGTTAATCATTCATGTTATTTCCACTCACTGAAACATTTGAGACCAAAAATTCCAACGGGATTAGAAAGAGTACATGTTTGGCTCTGGTGTTTAGGTGTAAACGTAGCTTAACATCGGTCTGATTGCTAAAAAGCTTTGTATTTTTAAGTTCAACAACTAGAGGTCTCTCTTGTCGCTTAATTGCTAAAATCGGCACCCACTCAGTCATTTTTATAACCCTCATGTTTTCTTGGTCCTTCTTCTGGAACCAGACTTCATCGAGGTAAGACGTGGAAACCAAAATATAACTCCATTAACCCACACAACGTGTTTTTTATACTTCACTGCACGAGACAAATTCACAACCAGCGCCTGGGTCTCCCACACCCCACACTTGGATTAGTAATTTCGCACAAAAATAAACAAAATGGCGGACCTTTGAAATATTTTATTTTTAAATCGCCTTTTTTTCAGCCGCAAATCAAGTTAAAAAGTAAAGAAGATACTCCACCGTTTCGAGAAAACGCCTACAATTTGCATGTTAAATACACTAACAACGAATTTTATATCCGCTTAACTTACTTATCATATCTAACGCCGCTTAGGAAATAAGCGCGGATAAAAACAATGCTTCCAATCATTATTTTGTGTGTCTTCATTCATTCTGCATTTGTAGGTGTGGTTGATGTATTAGATCATTTTTAATTGTTTTGGCATCCATAAGTATGCAATTTTTCAATATTTAGGTTTCGTAATCGATTCTTTTTATTTGATGAACATTTTTTTTTATTTTATAATTCACGCTACACAGTCACAAAACGAAGATTGTGACCATCAAAGATCAACCATCACCTTCCACGACTACACTCCTGACTGCTTAGCAAATGTCATAAATGTCGTCGGTGCTGCCAAGATTTTATGATGAATCATTAAGCGCCGATGATAGTTTTTTTGTGCACTTCAAAATTAAGTGTATATACGCTTGCAAAAAAACACAGCTATTTTAGGCTAATAATCGAATTGGAAAAGTATACGGTCGCTTTCACAAATATTTTAGGATGTCCAAGAATAAGTAAGAATAAGAATTTGTGGATCACGTTTGCCTCTCTTGTGTATTGCGAACTTAGATTGACAGTTAGCAAAAAGAATGATTGATTCGTGTGAAAAAAAAATTTAATAAGGATACTTAAACTACTGTAGACTCTCCCTAAGTCGAAATTCTCTCTAACCCGAACTTTTTTCTCCATATTTTACGTACATTTCCGTCAATTATGTATATAATACAAAAACCTCTCCTCTAAGTCAAACTCTCTCTAACTCGAACAAACTATGGTATCCCGTGACAATTCGACTTAGGAGTTAACGACTGGATGGCGCAGTTGGTAGAGTGCCTGCGCCTGGTTAGCGGTGGTCCTGTCACCATTTGCTGTTGGGACCAAATTAACGGCACTATCACTGGAGTAGTCAATCAGTGGTAGTAGTATGACTAGGGGTATCACAATGGACCAATATGATCTAAGTGTGCTGGTGAATGCACTAGCAGGCCCCCTACCTAACTAACCTAGGGTGAGTCCACTATATTTGTTGTTCAATTTTAAGTCGACAGTTCAGTCTCGATAATTCAGTCCTCCATCCTCTTGCACACTGAGAGGTATAACTTTTTGTTTATATTCGGTGGAAATTGCTTGTTTCTGAAAGTTTGCTTTCGCATTTCGCGGCTCATATGAATGGCCCATTATACACGGGGTCTCTGAAGTGGGTTTGACTGTATAACAATTCTTATGTGAAATAAAACTATTAATAGTGTATTCATTTTGCTGTCCACTTAAGACGCCACCCTTTTTAACATTTTATTTCAAGCTGAATTTATTTCTTCTTCCTGTAGGAAGTCTTCGAAGAAATCTACTTTTGAAATACAGTAGATGTTCGGAAACGTTGACTCTCAGAAATGTTTACAACACACACAAAAAAGTTAACCCACATTTTAGCTAACACATGTTACCTTAAAAAGTTGAGTTTGGGTACAATTTTTAGAACATGCCCCTTTTTTACATGTATTCGTTTTTTTTATATATGTATCAAATAGAAATAAACGATGTCAAATACATAACACAGTAGCGCCAACAAAATTTTGTTATCCAGATGCCATTGGAACCGTGGATAATAATGTGCCTAGTCGAAGATTTCTTAAACAGAGCTAACCCGAGTTGGAATTGTTGCAACTCGAGTTGGCTAATTGGGTTTAAAACAAAATTATTTGATTTATTGATTGTCAAACTTGATAATATTTATTTAAATATAACTCGGTGAAGGGTGTTAATTCACGCAAAATGATTTTGATAGCTAAAAATTTGTATATTCAAAGAGTATACAAATTGGGGTGATGATTAGCCCATCGGACAAATGACCACCACGGTTATCATTTCACGATAACGAACACCATTTATTGTTACATGCATTTTTGAAAAAGAATGTTCCGATAATGCAACCTGCCCAAAGTCCACAGCAAACAAAAACACAACACATGAGTTGTGGATGCATTTGTTTGTCAACAAGTACTCTTCGGTTTTCTGAACACCAAATGCGACAATTTTGACGATTAATGAAGCCAAGATGCAAATGAAAAATTTCGACAAGGGAGTGCGTATTTTTCAGCCTGTGGCGGCCGATTTGACATAAATTTAACTCGGTTTGACTAGGTTTATCAACTCGATTTCGGGGGATCCATCACTAAGGGTGTGTGCATTGATCAAATAGTGTGACGAAACTCACCATACACCAAACCTGGTGTTTTACGTGCAAACATTTTAAAACCACTCTTTCTTCAAAGCAGTTAAACATCGCTAAGATTTTTTAAGTTTTTGCTTTTAAATAATATAAAACTAATTAATCCAAATAAAATAGGACTTTATATGAACGATATATCAATTTTCTAAAGATCTTGAAAAATGTTCAGAAAAGTTGATTTTTCGGATAAGTTGATAAGCTCCCACATTTCGACAACTTTTCCGAGCTTCTACTGTACACTCTTTCAAGTAGATGACATATAGTGATGAGTAGTACCATAATTTGGTCCATCACTTGCCAATGCCAGCAAGAATGCGTTCACATTCGCGCAACAACAATTTGTTGCAAATTAATCGTCCAAATCCACGACCACGTGATTCCAAAATGAACCCTTTCCTCAAATGAAAAATGGCAAAGTCAACGATTATCGAATTTATGTAGGTACCCCCCGCTATGAATAAACCATTCCAACATCACGTTCAAAAATCAATATACATTATATGTGCTTGACACCGTCGTCATACCGCATTGCCTTTAAGTTCATTGGCCACCACCGGAAACCTGTTGTTCACGACTGAATCTCATTACAAACAACTGGGTGCCAAGTAAACGACCACCCTACCCCCATTAGACGACGGGCGAATGCAGTCATAGTCCTCATATCTCCAGCTGCAACCACACCCTAAAACAAAAATAAATGTTCAAGCAAGGAAACATTTCCAGCAAGCACACATATCCTTTGTTTCCTCCCTCGCTTAAGCGAGCTCCAGCCCGAAAAATGAGCCGTAGTCCTGTGTTTCTGTTCTGTTTGAGGCACAGCATTCTGTGAATGAAAACGAGTGCAGCACTGAGGGTACGAGCAAAACGAGAAGAAAAGAAAAAACAATAACTGTGGAAACAAGCAAATAATCACCCCTAGCCTGGGAGTGTGCAACTTCGAGTGGGGTCAATACCACCAAACCGCACCGACATGACCACATTTTGTCCACATGTACGCTGCATTGAATACCAGAACCAGAGACGCTGTGCTGCACATGAAACTCAGAGCGAGCGTGTGTGGAACGCACTTGAAAACGACGAAGAATTAGTATTCATCATGACAGCGACAACGGCTTGGCTTGAATTCAGAATGGTGTACGGAGTCGACCACGCTTCTAAATCTATTTTCGCCAACGACGCACGTCCAGCGTCTTGCGAAAACGTACATCATTTGTGCGGGCATTCTCGAGCTCGGCCAGTTTAGTGTCCAACGGTGATGGGGAATCAATCGTATACAAGTGTGTCAGTCCAAAAGCGGGCGGCATTAATACCCAATTGCTCTAGAATGGAAACTGCGCACACCGCGCCGGAAGAGCACAAGTGTGAAGAATCGTAACGAAGGGGATCCAATGTTCTGATAGACGTGTGCTCCGTCGCATAACCACTCGCATTGATTGGTGTTTATCACAGTTGTTGTGCGCTCCACAGGAGAAATTCCTCTGATATGGAACACACTCGCCCACGGAACGACGTGCAGTTGCACGGTGCCTAATTTGCGGAATGGCTTTGATAAGATGACAATTTTTAGATGTGCTGCCTGCTCTGGCTCTGCTCTGCTCTGCAGTTGACGAATCCCCCATGTGGGAGCACTACATCACGATGACATGCTTAATTTCTGCGTCTGTCGGTTTGTTTTCTTGTTTTCCTTTTGTCGCTCCCAATCCGCCCTGTTTTGTTTCTTTTCTGTTTTGGCCATCCATTCGGTTTATTTATTGCTCGTGAGATGCGTTGTCCATGCAATGGAACTGCGTCGAGATAATGTGTGGCATAAGGAAAGTGTGTATGTGACGATGGCATTGAGTTATTTTTGTTTTCGTACGAATAATGTGCAACAATATGGAGTGGTGCGCATAGAATCACTGTGACATTGAATGCAACTGGAAAGGGTGTGGTGTTTTCTTATGCGAATGGTCGTGGTTGATTCGATCCGTCGTTCTTGCATTCTGGAGAGCCTTTGGACACGCTACTTTGGGCGTTCGAATGAAGTTCGGTTAAAGGTCTTATCTCGAGGAACAAACATAGCTCAGTTATCGTTGTGGTCTGCTGAGAAGGAAAGAGATATTTCATTTTGTCAGAAAATAGATTAGAAGGCTGAATCACAGACACTCGGATCTCTACAAGACATGATGTAGTCGGGAAACTCCCAAAGATAATTAACGGAAACGGAATAAACGAGTTAGTCTCCATTCATGAGGAGACAATCAACAGGAACAGTCGTCGTAAATAGGACTCACTTTGGATAGCCTGAACATCAATTCGATTCTCTAGCCATTTGACAATATTAATAAATTATTGGGGATGAAGTTAAAACTGTCATTCAATTGAGCCACAAACTAATGACGGAATACAAAAAGAGCCTAACGCGATCCACAAATTCACAATAAAAGGCACAAACCCATCGAATCCGTAGCGAACGTGAATTTAGATCTCACACAAAATTGTCTGCACGCAACGGAAAAAGCCGATCCAATGAATACACAGACTTGAATCTACAGTCCACATTTGTATAATTCTAATAAATTCGAAATTTAAAAGTCCCTGTGTTATAAGGAATAATCCAAAGACACTTTTAAACAAAAAAAAAACGTATTTATTCATTCAAAAAAAAATATCGTAAAAACAATCACATAAAGAATTTCGAATCTGAAGATAAAAGTTGACCAATTCCGTCCGTCGTGATTGATTCCACCTGTGGGCTACTTCTACTGTGTGTCTCTCACTCGTTAGTTGCAGAAATGAAGTATTACAGATATAGCCGATTTCACAGCTGATTGCCCCCAAATCCAGCTACGGATTTGAGTGCTTTTTTGACAGATATTCATGAATTTTTGACGGTTATTCACGAAATAACGTGAATGTCATTCTCTGATTGGTCAATTTGGTTTGAGAAAACCATACAAAAAATAGTTGTCAAATTTTTAAGGGGCAAGAGAGGTAGAAGTCGCCTCTGTAATACGTCATTTCTGGTTAGGTGTTATCAGTTGTCAATTTTTTTGACAGGATGCAACGCTAGTAACAGATCCCATGGGTTTGGGCATGAAGTGTCATCTTACTCAATTTGTACCCGAGGCTCACTCTGTGAATGTGTAACTCTTAATGCTATATTCCTACTTAACTTAAAATCTTAGATTTCGCTATACATTATCGGAATTTTGAAATCTCTCGTCTTCGTTAAAATCTCGTTAAAACCCCCTAGAGTTAATTCGTCCGTATGAGGCTGACAAAACGAACAAGCCTACAGCGTGAACTTCTCTCTCTATCTGTATTTAATTTAGATGTTCTCTTATTTCCTGCCAACAGACAGCTGATTTGGCGGTTATTTAAACATTGAGAGGCAGTGACATTTGAAATCACTTCAACGTCCTATTGAAGTTTCAGAAAGAATACACCAAAATCACGCGATTTTGGTGCGATGGGAACATATTATATATAAGACAACTTCAGAAAGGCAGTTAGACAAGACAAATGGAAGCGAACAATAAATTTTGATCCACATAATATACTCACTCCTCCAATGTGTGGTCCTTATTTGACATCACTGTTTAAATCTCATACGTCAGATATAACTGTCACGTGAGACAGTATATATTTAGTTTATCTCGTCGAACAAGCTAAACGTGATACAATTGTTAAAACTTGCAACACAAAATTGGTGATTTCGTATTAGGACCGCCCCCGAATCGTTCGAATCGAGCAGTTTATGGTCGACATTATCGTCAATCTGAGATCAGTTTAGCTCAGGCAAAAATGTACAAAAATTCAAAGACACTTCATCTAGTACAGACGTCTTAAGGTCTATCTACAATCGAGCTATATATCTTCTGCAGAAAATAAGACTAAGGTCAATGAACTTGTTGAAGAAGAACAAAAATCGATCAATTTGACAGCGATCACGAAATGTTGGCTTGTCTTACAACGCGGCATGTTTTGTATGTACATCTGGATGGATTTTTTTATGTACACCCTTATAAATTTCAACTAAATCAAGAAGTAAAGCCGACCACGAAATAAGGGAACACATACCGACTAGGTACTTAAACATCAGCGTTCGACCAATTTTCGGGCGACATTTTCGCTTGAAATGAGGCTAACTTTTGACTTCTATCTCTTGAAAAGTTGATGAGGAAAATTTTCGTTTATAGCGAAATCAAAATCAATAAAAAGTCACGCAATTGCACCCGCGCACTGTACCTCCAGTCATCCAGACCAAGCTATCTTGTGTCCGCAATGCTTTCCCTACATACCGGAAATCTGATCTTCATCTCCTTTTCGAGTCAGAGGCTGAGGTTCGAAAGCCCTGGAGCATTAGTGCACTTACGCGCGATGTGGCCGAAAAAATAGCGATTAATGCTAATCGGCTTAAGCCGCTTAATACTTACAGTTCAAGAACTAGAATCCCCCTACGTGGGGGGTTTTCGTCTCCCCAAATTCAGTAAATGATTTAGCGCATGCTCTCGACAAGGACATCGTCAGTCTGAGCCTGTGGCTTTGTTATTCTTCATCTGTGCCAAGTACTGCAAAGCTAAGTGAATATTTACAATTTCGGAGAGCTTGATTGCGAAGAGCATGTAGGTAATTGGGTACCCTCATGGCCTTGTAGCAGTGGCTCATTTAGACCAACGTTTTGGGTCCGTTGTGCACCTAGGGATTGTTTTAGCACCAGCGTAGGAGGTTTTCAGTTCCACTAAGCTTAAATCTTCATGAAGATTTGCTTTCTCAGGAACTGCCTTCTTTGCTTTACTAGGGCTGGGCAATCACAGAGCAGTTGTTGGATAGATTCACTTTCTTCGTATAGCTTCCACAAAAGTTGTTATGCGGTATGCTCAGCCGCATTGAAAATGACGCTATAAGGGCTGCTATTAGCATGCGCACTTCCTTGCGACTAAAGGACTAAATCCAATCAATGACGTTGATCTCTTTTTACCGGCGTTGGCTATACGGCATTGAATCTTCATACCAAGCCATCAATTTCTGGCTCTATCTAGGGCTTCGTCTTCTAGTATTTTCCTTATGTATCCGAGTGGCCAATGGGCACACGGGATTCCCAGAGATTCTCGGAGATCTGACCAATCTTTCGCGAGACTATCCGCTCTTTCGTTTCCTTTTTTATGATCGTAGTGCTTGCTCGTCTCAATAATCTACACTCTTGGCTATTTGGGTGTGGAAGATATGTGGTGTCAAAAAGACGGTGCCACATTTTACAAAACACGACTGGCCACCAAGATCCTGTGATTTGTCGCCATGGGATTTATTTTTGTGGAACTAAGCGAAGGATGATGATTCTACTAACATTTGGCTAACTCTTGACGCTTTAAAAATGAAAGTTTGTCAATTTGTGACCCAATTATTGCTTAAAGTGTCATTCATATGAGCACACTTCGCAAACACTACCAATTCATTCCCACGAAGTTTTTCAGTCGCAAAAAGCTATGGGGGGAATTTGGGCAAAACTGACACTTCACCGTGAACTTGTGGAACGCGTCTGCTTCTTTGTGTATCGCGTTCTCAGCTGTCAACTGTCAAAGTTCACAAATAGAATGATTGATTCGCTGAAACACAACTAAATATTGTTGGTTAGGATACTTAAGCTTCGTTGAGTTTTTTGAATAGATCTAGAATTCCCCCAAGAACCACCAAGAAGTTGAGTCTCATACTTGATAGAAAATCGTGGCTCATATGAAGGCGTATCGAAACGCCTTTTGCTACGAATTTTGCTTTGTCAGTATCGAATCGTACAAGAACTCCCGCGGAGTAAATTTAAACGATTTCATATTCCATTCGGAATGGCAAGATCCAAACAATCTGATCGGAATCTGAATCATAAATATGTTTCATTCGAATTTGACCCTGAATAACACATTTTCTTGGCAAGAATATAAACCAAACGAAGACAAAGGAAAACGCATCTTCCTTCTCAGAAAGGCAGGCAAGTTAAGGAATCTGAACAAATGATGTCCCATCCAGGGCGCATATGTTTTTGTTTTAGTCTCACTGACAGCGATCCTTGTTATTTAATTCGAGCACAATTGACAACAAAAGACGAAACACATTAACTCGAAACTGCAAGCAATCACTCCACTTTGCGATGCGAACAAAGTCAGCCGAGGGTAGGTTGCTTGCATTCCAGGAATTCGGAACAAAGTGAGTCAAGTAAGCAAAAGGAAAGGTTCAGGTTCCTTTTGTCGTTGCATATGACATCTGAGACCTATGACTCGGTTAATGCAGGTTCATGGCACGCACTGCGAGATGAATGTGCATTTCTTTTCCAGGAATACATCTTGTTACAATTCCATTTGATAACGAGAACACAAAACAAACATTTCAATTCGTCAAGTTGACACAAGCAGCTAATAAAAACTACTCTCGAGGTGATTGTGGGATTCTTTCAGCAAGAAAATGAGTTAAAAACTTAATTTAACAAGACTCCGGGATGGGAGCGGGGGCCTTTATGTGAGCACTAACATTCCACAGGAGTGCTTCAAACAACACAAGCAGGAAACAAGGAAGTTTAACTCAAACGAGAAACAATTCAATTTCAGAAACTTAAGGATGGTTAAACGTTTGTAGCCCATCTCCTCAACACGAGTCACTCTTTGTTGTTCCATGACAAAAGAGTAAACTGCACATCAAAGTGATTGTTGGGAGGGGGTTTTTTTTTAGATGCCATTTTGTGATAACAATTGTTCTTTTTTTCCCCTACTGCTGCCAAAGGAAGTGGGTTACATTCATTTGGTCTTTGTTCCAGCATCGCTGATGACTCCAAAGGAAAAAAAAAAAAGTTTGTCCTCTCGCCTGTCAACAGAGATTATGAGAAAATTCTTCACTTTCTCCGCGCAATGTGGGCGAATCAAATGTTCCTGTGTCACAAACTTGACGTGGTAGTTGCATGAACTCTCCCAAGAAGATATTAAGTATGACTCAAATCAATTTATATTCATTCGCCTTGGATGAACTGGGAGGAGTAGAATAAACTCGAATGAGTAAGTGTGCCTGTGGTACAGATGCATGCCTATCTTTTTGTATTCTGCTTATTTGTTACTTGCAGTGACATAAAATCGATTCACTTTATATTTATAAGTTACCATCACTGGGCAAATACGAAACATTACGTTCTCTTAGTGTATGCCCTCAGTAGCGTTTTACAAAACAGATGTTCGCTGCGCGACTTAGGATCATCTTCCGATTTTGCATCTCATAGATTACATCAATTAAAGAAGAGTGTGTTAATGAATTTTTTAAGCTCCAATCGAGACAAGCTAAAATCAATTTCGTTGCAAAGTTTATTAAAAGTTTTTATACACCTTGTAGTAGGTTCATTACAACCATAGTTGGTTCTATGTCTCTTATCGTAGAGTCAATTTCACACCCGAAGAGATCTTTGGGGAGCATATTTATTTATAAGAAAAAGTAATTCTGGTGAATTTGCATGGTGAACATGGCTGACGCTGCCTTACGCCTGAAACTTAAGTTTTGCAAGCCTATTATTTTGCATCTGTCGTCATATTAAGGGAGTTCTTCGGGGGTTATGAACTTACGGACAGCATATCTCGTGAAATTTTTTCCACTCTTTCGAATCTGAGCTCTTGTGTATTATATGAGGAATACCAAATTATGGAAGAGTATTCTAAAAATGATCTGACTAACGAGCAAAAGAGGGACTTAAGACTAGTTATATCCCGAAAATGTTTAATATTTCTTTTCAGAAAACCTAACAAAGCGTTAGACTTCGCTACTGTATAATCATAATGTAATGAAAAATCTAATTTAGCATTAAAAATTACACCGAGATCTTTAACTTCTCCTAAGCGATCAAGTCTGTGATCACTTATGAAATAATCATAGACAATCGGGGATTTAATTCGATGTGCAGCCAAGATATTACATTTTCGAAAATTCAGCTCTAGTCCATTGTCTTTACACCAATGCACTAGAGTATGGATATCGAATTGGAGCTTAATACAATCAGTTAAACTGTTAATGTTAAAATTTTACAGTATTTGAAAATTTCATGAACATCGTTCATGAAAAAAAGAAATAGTAATGGCCCCAAATGGCTACTTTGTAGCACGCCCGATGTATCTTTTACTACCCGAGATGAGTAAATACAAAAACCCAAAGATTTGCCGGAATATATTTGCATTTTCTGTCTAAAAAAAATTCTATGTCGACAACCAGCGACTATAAATTTGCAAACGCTAAGAAGCTGCTGTCAAGTCGACAAATATCGTCTGCGAACGACATTCTCAATACCAAAATTTCAGAATCGATAATCGATAGTCGATAACGAGCGATTATCAGTCAATAGTCGACACTCGCAATAGTAATCGAATTATCACTCGAGATTCGAAGGATTATTCGAGTGATAATCGATTAGTACATGTCGATTTTCAAAATCATCTGAATGACTAATTACTTACTAACTACTAACAAGGCATAAGTCGATAAATGTCTCACTTCAGCGCGAGGACTAGTAAACAATAGTTCTCGTCGAGAAATACTAATCTTCATCATCATCATCTTCTGATCCGCATGATCCACTAAAGGGGTCGCGGGGGTAAACCACGCACGAAAGATCTCCAGGCAACTCGGTCCTCCGACATCGACTCTAACTCATCAGGGGTTATGCCCACGCGAAACCAGTCGAGTTTATGGACTTAGTCCAACCACCTCATCCTGGGTCTACCAAGCGGTCGTCTACATGATGGCCCGGCTCGGAAATTGTGGTGGTCAGGAACATAACCAGAAATAAAAGACAAACTCAAAAGGAATGAGCTCAAATATTATAGTATGTTCCCACTAGACTAAATTAAGTAATTTCGGCAATTTCCCTCGAAATTGCCCACTTTCATCTTACGCCGGAAATTGGATGGTTAATCTATCGAAATATCCTGGATTGGGGCACCTTGTACTCTTTTCTATCAAGTTCAACTATCGCATTACCGATGATGTGTCTGTGCCCTTGTGCCAAGTACAGGTCCTAGACCAGCCAAGAGAGTGAATTCTTCGCCTGCACCAAATAGACTACTAGCGAATACCTCAGGCTTGATTTAAGTTACAAGAATCACAGAGCTAGTTTCATCGCCGACCTTGATATAAATATGTCACTCTGGTCGCTTCTTTTACTTACGTAACCTTCGCTAGACACCCACTACGGTAATCAGGGAGTCTGATTGATTGTGACTGGTTTTTATTGGATAGCTTTTTCGAGAGCAAATAAATCACCGATTTTAAACTTATGAATTCACTAACCATTCTTTTACAGTCTTAGTCTTATGACCTTATGGATAAGTTGACAGGTTTTTTTATTATTTTCGCGAATATTTTCTTTTTCAATTATTAATATTTTTTCGGAGGCTAATCCGCTGATTAGGTTAGGTTACAAATTACATTAGTATACAGCAAGAAATGTGTTCCCCATTTGTTGCCAGACTAATCCTATTATGCTTTGAAGTCATTAGTCACAATTTCTTCTTTTTATCATTTTAGAATGGAAATGTTGGAAGGATCTGATTGATTTATGGCGAATTTTAAAGTGGTGGTGTTTCAAGTGTTATTAGGCACTAAACAGTGGATCACAAAACACAGTGGATCCATCTTAATTGGGACATGAGTCTAGGCACGTGTCAACGGATTCAACGCCTAAGATGTCCAGACATTGCACAACACTCGTCCAGCTCGAAGAATCTTAGAAACCGAAGCAGTGGGGCAACGCAATAGAGGTCGGTTGGTTGGTTGCTTTTAGTGGCTACCCGACTGGGCTCTATTTGGGTACAAGGAGCGCAATGTGCGCGGTTTTGATAACGCACCTCGGATTAGCAATATCCAGACAGTTGTAGCAACAGGACCACAAATAGATTTTGACCGCAGCAGCAGAGTGTAAATGACAGCGCAGGCATTCAAACGGCTGACTTTAGTGTGGGCAGTCGCAAGTGAATTCGATAGAAATAAAGTAACATAAACGAACTGGAGTTGTTTTATTTAAGCTTATAATTAAAGAGTTATTCTTTCTATACTGTGGAGTATAGGAATTTAATTATGCTCGTTATATTTTTATTCGCGATCTCGAAGAGTTCACGGAGGAAAGGTTTGCCGCGCGCGATAGGTCTTTCTTTGACTAGTTCCGGACAGTCACAGAGAATGTGAGGCAGACTTTCCTCTGGGTGAGTGTCGAGGGAACTGTGACAGTGTGGGTAGAACGGTATTCCGATTCTAGCAGCGTGGATTCCTATGGGCTCATTCCCTGTGCTTACAGCCACGACTATAGCTATTTCGGAGTCGCTGTTTTTGAGGAGGTCATTAGTCCAGCCAGGTATTCCGAGTCTAGCAGTGTGGATTCCTATGAGCCCGTTCCCTGTGCTTACAGCCAAGACTATAGCTATTTCGGAGTGGCTGTTTTTGAGGAGGTCATTAGTCCAGCCAGGTTTCCTTAAGAACTTACGCCTGGAAGGCCTAATCCACCTTCTACTAGATAAGGACAGAAAGTGTTGGTAGATGATGTATTTGTGGTGATTAATTTGAGGAAGAAGCAGAAACTCCACGCCCAAGGAATCGATGGCACACACAAATGGAGAAGGAACTCCACCAACTTGGCGTGCGAAATTGTATGCAGCTGGTCAAAGGTCGTGACGGGCTTTCGACTGTGACCCGGTCTACATCGGAGTGTAGCGCCAGTACAAGAAGAAAAATTTAGATGCTAGTCACAACGATATCAACTCTATGAATGTTAGTCACTTGTTTAAAATTGTCTCTTCTTGGTATAAGAGCATCTTCTCCAACCGGAATATAGACCCCATATGTTACAAGCCTCCACAACTGTATAGACTTAGTTAGGACGATAGGACGATTAATAGCAGTAACAATGAAAGGAGGTTAGTTGTACAGAAGTACATCAAGCACGGGGGACCTTAAGTCCAAAGTAGCATACAATCACTGCATTCTACACAGATCAATGCTTCCGAGAGATGCGCATAGATTTCCAAGAAGAATCTACCCAATAAGTGAAGAGTGTAGTCAGTCATGAGCTTAGTGTGGAATTAATTCAACTTACTGTGCACTAACTAAATAAACGAAGAACTTTCACTCATTTCAAGGTTCACCCGAATCACTAACAATGCACTGAGATTAAAATACTAGAAAAATTAGAAACTCTCTCCAGCTTCGTCGTTTAAAGCCGGCTTAAATATCTAGAAAAACATTAATCGTCAACGAATATAAACAAGATGATTAGTTGCTTTAGAAGTTAGGCCTAAGTCCACACGGGAGAATTACCCACAAGACACGAGAATGCAGCTAAAAAGACTTGTTGGTGCCACTCCTTATCTTTACTTGACAGTGTTGCTAGAATTACGATACAGTGATGCATACCCGGTCGTGAAGATTCTACGCAGACATGCCGGATTGGATGTTGATTGAAGTTCCTAGACACCATTTTACCACATAAGTTTAATTGTTTTTATCTACGATCTTGAATTATGCATGATTGTTTCAGGTCCGGCATACACACTCCCTACGTGTCTAACTGACCCCATGAATTGAAAAAATCAATGCGCCCAATCTCAATCCACTTGGCCCACAGCCTAAAGACTGCCAGTGTGCTCTGAAAAATGCAAAAATCGATTAAGGGATAAAACTCAAATCCACGTAATCACGTGAACATATCGCTTTTCAATCTTTGCATATGTTTCTAGCCGGCACCGGAGCACTCGTGTCGTAACAGATGTTAGGCATTTTCGCTTTCAACAAGTCTGTCCACATGATAGATTCTCCGTTCCACTCTTATCTCATGGCATGAGCATTCGTTGGAATTCTCCAGGGAATGGAACCGTGGACCTACCCACTTCTCGAAACAAAAAACTGTTCACGTCCTTCAAATGTACTAGATATCGGATTTGCATATCAAAGTGAAGGCGGGAACACGGACAATCAACGCAAGAAACAACGCCTTACACACAAACATCCGACCATCTATGGGGGTTTTTCTTTTGAATTCCTCAAACGATTTTATCAGTCGCAACAACAGAAAAACAAATTGTTTATGATTAATGTGTAGCATCATTAGTAACACGATCACGACTGGGATTCTCAAGGCGCCCAGACAGTCTTCTCATGCGATACACCCCCGCAACAGAACCACACAAGCGAAGTCCGAGTTCGAACTTCAGCCACACACTGTAGGCGTTAAATGAAAATAACAAGCGCCAATGAACTTACTTTGGCCGTTAACGTATCCCATTCCAGCTCCTGATGCACTTCTAGGCAGAAATTACACTTCTCACACTTGATTTGCGACAACCGTATGCTGGGACCACTCGATTTACACACTCAAACAAACTCTTAATCACACATTGGACTAACAGGATGTCGACACTGCACTGACCGTGCACAATGGATTCAACGCACTGCACTGAGTCTCGAGAAATTCAATTTCACTTCAAATAAAACAAGTTGACTGTGGAATGGAACAGCTTGAATCCTCGCTTATCCCACGACACTTCCGATAGCTAAATAATACCATTTACCGAGAGAAAGAGAACTGCACAGCCTCAGACGCACACTAACGCACTTGGAACATAAAGAACATTCCTTCGCTCAACCAGGATGCGCGTCGGACAGGACTCAACAAACTCCGTGACACACCATAAGAGGTGGAGACTTTTTTTTTTCTCCCCGAACCGATGATGGATGGATGCTGCGAAGTCACAAGATACCCAACCGACTGCCGCGTATCTGTGTCAAATAGCTTTTTTCTTCAAATTAGATGCTCACTCACTTTCGCTAGTTTTCGCGGAATAATTTACTTTCCATTTTATTTATGAAATTAACATACACACTCTCCAGTGGACGCACGAATTAATCTTTTGTTTTGTGGGAATAATTGAATCGAAAGCGAAGCGACCCAAACAGAAACACCCGAAATGAACTGCCCGCTGCTGCATGAACACAGTACCGTACGCCTCTCTCAGTGCTCAGCTCAGTGCCACCGATGACCGAACAAACGAAACGAAAAGCAAAGCATCTGATGCCGAACAAGAGACGATTAGAAAACGCCAGGCGGCAGAAGAGGAGAGGAAGAAGTTTCACTTCCCGCTCGCTCAGTGAGCAGAACAGTTGCTTGATTTGTCGCGCATAGTGCTGTCTTCTTCTTCGTGGTGTATTCATTCGCTGACAGGAAATTGTAGTAGATCTGAATTGAGTGTGTGTGTTGAAAAAAAACGGAACATCTTTTCTTTTAAATTTCCACATTGACTGACTTGATGATGATATTCAAATACTGGTCACTGGAACTTTTTGAATGATCTGGATTTGATGAGATTGCGATTTAGGATGACGACGATTTGACGAGATTTGATGGAATTTCATTTAATCTGTCAGCTTTTCTCAATGAATGAGTCGGTTTTTCTGCTGTTGACTTTTTACGACGCTCCGCGTTCTCGTATTTATGTAAGTGATAACCAGAAAAGGAGAAGATGAAATAGGTGTGTGTAGTATAGGCGTATTGAAATGATTTCTCAATTCTCTCTCTTTTAAGACTATGTCCTTCAACAGAACGTTCTACATTTCGATGTAGAGTTAACTAAGAGATTATTCCTAGGCTCCAGACAAGACATCAATTCCTTGGAATGGGGTGGTTAGAAATCGCTCCTTGCTCTGTTGATGTTACACTCGAGTAAAGGTAAAAGTAGGTGTGATTAGCCTTCATGCTATAATAAGAAATACTCAATCTAGTGGGCTTCAGAGACTCTTCTCTAAAACAAATTCAATTTCATGCGTAAAACTATATAGAAATCACCATTAGTATTGTTATTTCCAAAACAAATAGGGACCGATTATTTTTTAGCAGACGTTAACATTAATATTTGGGCAGGAATATTCGAGTAGACACTGGACAATTAGTTCTTCGACCAAGGCTTAAGCGCCCTACACACGATCAATGTAACTTGACAAGTCTAATTGACGTTTTTTGTGTCAAGTAACACTGATGGAAAATCCCCACCATACGTATCAATGAACATTGAGAATGTTCCGTACTGTAGTAGCAGAGCTTTGAAGACTTCAAATTTTCAACAAGAATATACGCTCAACCAAAGAACTTTGGTTGAAAACTAAATCCGTTTTGGTCTTCATCAATTTGTCAATATAACTTGACAAGAACATTGATGGGCGTTCAAACCATCACTAGCCCTGTTATTTCGCAGTGACTTTGATTTTTATCTGTCAAAATATATGAAGAAAACAATTTATATGTTCGAATTGCTGTCAAAATATATGAAAAAAATTCGAACTCGAATTTTTATAGGCAGTCACTTTTCACTGCCGATATTATAAGCAGTGATAGGCAGTAGGTCATGTGTGGTTTACGTGCAAAAACAACTTCACTATTTAAAGATTTTTGAAAAAAAAAACACGACTGTTATATGAAGGGTATACAATAGAATGCATACAATACCTTGTTAGCACTTTTTAGCACCAAGTCGATGGGTTGCTTGAATGCCACGATCTCCTGGTTTTACATCGCTGGAATATTTTATGCGGAATCATAATTGCGTAGTGCACTCTACGAATGTGGATACCATATAAGAACTCTCTTCTGACAATTCAGTATGAAAAGCGAAATTGTATAATTCCTCGACAGTGAAAAAGAATTGGATGATGCATTTTGAAATTGCGATGATATTAGTGGTTGCCGCTACTTCTCGTGAGTACAAATGACAAATTGAGATTTTTACGTTGTAAACTTCATTAAATCACTGTGTTACGATGGCCGTAGCATTGTGGGCAGAAATGATGTATTACAGAGATAGCTGACTTCACAGATGGTTGCCCCTTGTCCATCGACGAATTTGACTCCTTTTTTGACAGATATTCATGAATTTTTGACAAATATTCATGATTGGTCAATTAGGTTTACGAAAACGGTATAAAAACAGTTGTCAATTAATTTAAGGGACAAGAGGTAGAAGTCGGGCATCTCTGTAATACTTCATTTCTGATTGTGTGTTTGTGCGTCGAATCTTAAACATTTGAACCTACGGTATCTAGGTTCGATTTCCAGTACGACAAAAATAATTCTCTCGGCCCCACCTATTTCAACTGACAATGCTCCAAAAGTATAACTGTCTAGAGAGAGCTTCTCAAATTTATCCCTGGGGAGTCGGCATTAAACAAGTGAGATTCCTGTAGAAGCTAGGCGGGTCTTCTATGGGCTGTAGCACCTCCCATATTTTTATATTATTATTAAAGCGTGGTATCTATGCATATGGATAACTTGACCAATAACTAGAACCAATGTGAGAATTATCTTGATACAATTCCATATGAATAGAACAATTTTGAGGAGGGCTCGAGAGTGCAAGGGACCAATGACAAATGATAACAACTTATCTCTCCAATGTGAAGTTGCGATTTTCTCTCGTAGGACAATTATTGAAGACAGTGTGGACTGTGGAACAGCATTGTTTCCAAAAAGAAGAAATATTTTAAAATTGACATAGTATTAGAAGTTGTCACCAGGGTGGCCTCTGAAAAATTTGAGAAAGCCGCAAAAAATGTTCATAAAGCAGAACAGAAAGTCCGACTAGATTTTCTCAAACTTAGATTGTAAATGCAGAGTTATAGAAGTCTAAGATTTAAGAATATACGAACATACGAGTTGAACATAAAGGTTGAGCAATTTTTCAAGTTCGCATATATGGTTGTATGGTGCGTTGACAACTTTTTTTTTTTCAGAGCATACATAGACCAATTTGACTTCGGTATTATCTGCGTCTTATCATGCTTAGGAGTAGTGTTTTATTTGCGACTTCTTATTTTCATGGACAAATTTAATTTGTTCAAATGTTTTTCGTGCTTTTAATGATTCCTTAGGCTCGAAAATAATTGTTGTCATACATTACAGATTGCTCGTTTTGTGTTCAGATCTTGACTTATCCATGGAAATCACATTTACCATTCTTTGAAATAACTTCTTTTCGAACTGATTTAAAATATATTGTGACTCTTCATCAGAATCCACAAAGGATACTGATCTGATTATAACCCGACTCCGAATCTGTTACATGGAAAACATATCTCTTATAAAATAGTCTCCAAAAGTGGAAAGAAAACATAAAAAGTATCAAAATGGAGGTATTTTTAAAATGTCGTGTCACGATCTCATAGCATCAAAAGAATGTCAAGTTGAGACTAAAGTAGATAGCGGCAACCCTGGTTGTCACTGTCTTTTTTGTGACCACAAATAAAGAATTTAGCTTATAAACTACTATTGAGTGTGATGCTTAAGATTACAGTTGGTACCTACTCCAAGATGTAAGTTTAATCTATGTAGACAAGGTGACATCAAGTTCGTAGGTTAGGTTAGGTAGGGGGGATGCTAGTGCATTCACCAGCACACTTAGATCAAATACAAATGGTGACTGGACCAGATTTGAAAACCAGATAAAAGCGTATTAACTTTGCTTTCACAGGGATTCGAACCGGGGACCTCGCTAACCAGTAGCAGGCACTCTACCAACTACGAACTCTCAGCGTTTGGAAAAATAGGTGCCGATGTTGCCTCGGATTTAGACAGCTCCATTATTTTCCATGGAAGAGTATACAGATTGAATTTTGAAGACATACAAACGTCAAAATAAATGATTCAAATTGAAGAGTCAAATCCGAGAATAATTGTTATTATTTCTATTTTTCTTTTGTATCTTTC
This sequence comes from Eristalis intricaria, assembly GCA_964034865.1. Lineage (NCBI taxonomy): Eukaryota > Metazoa > Arthropoda > Insecta > Diptera > Syrphidae > Eristalis > Eristalis intricaria. The sequence goes on along the minus strand of OZ035875.1, from coordinate 86,432,723 downwards.
GAATGTATCTACTACCTTATCCTTTTTCTATTCTCTTTTTATCTTATCCTCAGCACTCGTCGTTTGTCACGAATATTCCTATCATCAGTTGAAGTAGAGAAATTAGTGGCGATCGTCCCAAGATGGATTTCCGGAGGAGTGTAAGACTTATTTGTTTCTTTGTGGTCAAATCTAATGTTAAGTTTTTCCTAATAAAAATCAAATATCAATCGATCAGTTTTTTCAGAAGATTTGGATTTTTGTTGCCGACATACGGATATTTTTTGAAAAGCGACAGACGACCCCACTCTGGATTTTAGGGTGTTTTTTTTTGTCCATGTCAAGATCATTCTTTATAGCACAACACATTGCCTCAAACCACAACCATATTATTCGCTTTTCTAAAAATGAAAGTAAATTATTTTCTGTTAACTTAAAATAAAAAATGTACTTTCAGTTGGACCAACTCATCTTTCATCCTAGAAATCCGCAACCATTTTGATTCGGATTGAAAACGTTACAAAATGTATGGAGTGCGGATGGATTGCGTTCTCCATAATACCCTTTTTGCACTACCATACCGACATCGGATCACTTTCCCGATTTCGTTCTCAATTATAGCATAAACCAGCGCATGCGGAAATTCTCCCTCCGCAGTCGATCCGCCGGATTCCATAATCAGCATGAGTGTCTTTCTTCTCAGTGAGTGGATATTTCACTGAGAACATCACTTAAGAACAGAGCAGGCCAAAGAAAACACTATAATAGTGTGATGATGACTTTGAGAATACTCGAAATCGAAAATAATTCTTGGACTAAGCCAACACGGGCTGCTCTCTAAACTTGTATACCTTCCTTTGCCACATTTCCTGGTCGGCTGACGAAATTTGAATTTGATTAAGAATTGACTCTGTCGTGTTTAGACGGGTTCTACTCAAGATTATTTTTCCGCATGATAATTCCTCATGTTGAAATACATGTCTCACATTTGGCTGGTGTATAATTAAGAAATAACAAATAAAAGTAAAAAATGATACGCAAGGCGAAGCAACTGAATATTGAACACATACGACAGTAACTATACCTACTACGTCTCACCTCTGTGGTCAACATTTGACCAAGGCTTCGAGACTAATTTACAGAGTGTGGAATCCGTCATGCAATGTAAACATGGTGGGGCTTAGTTGTAGCAATTTATCTGAGAAACTGAGCTATGGTTTTGAGTAACATATTTTTGCAAACAATTTTGAGAGCTTTTTGGAATGCAATCGACTTATTTCTGGGAGTGGTAGGATTTTCTTTTATTTTTGTCATTAATTATGTACTGTCCTGATTACAGGATATCTGTTAACATGATCCTCATCAGTGCATAGTGTTATTTCATATTTAGAGCTAAATCTCTTCAGGAGACTTTGTACATCCATGCGCTACTGATCTGGAAACATGCGTACACACGTACTGCGATCGTCCGTACAATTAAGAACGTACCACTTTTAAAATCGCTGATTCTGATTCTGACCGGTGTCTAGTGCAAGTGCTAATTAATCCCAATATATAATAATCTATAAAGCCCACTTCGATTGGCGTGTCACTATTTTTATTCCCTTTGCCCTAATGACGACCTGCGACACATGACGGATTGATTCAACTGTCAAGCGGTGTCTATGGCAAAAGGAGGCTAAAAGAACCCCTCCGATTCTCTACTTTCCAACTTCCTCTAATCTGAAAACAAAACTCTAATAAGAACACATTACCAGCGTTATTAGGCACTATTTGTTCCCTAAAATCAATTGGAATTTCAATTTTATAGGTTATCCCATTCCCAGGGCTGGCTTAATATTCCGATTCAACGTGACTCACTGCAGTCCATAACGGTAAATCGTTCGCTGAAACGAGACAAGAGAAATCCCCGATAAGTCTATTCCTCAGAGCTTATAGAAACAAAGTGTATCCGCAGAGGAAATAATTGATTGATACATTCAACTTCCATTTCGCTAATGGGCACATATTTCCATAAATATAAAACCAATTGACGCAATTTTTCCGTATTCATTCATTCATGAATTTCTAATGCCAATTCGCGTTACTCCTACTCCAGCCGAAGTGACCATGGAACTCTCCTCTTACAATCGACAAAAGCTCTCGTCCTTCCACTTGAGCCACAATATTGGGATATTCCTCACCACCTTGACTTGGCATCACCAAAACCCATTGAACAAAAAGTAAAACAACATTCCCTTCTCGCTCTCCTTGTTTTTCGGCCATCTCTCTCGCACTCAGCGCCCAGCTGAATTCAATTCGCGAAACAGAACCATCATCATCCGATTTTTTTTTCTCTTCAAGAGAGCACTTCAATTCGACTGAAATTAAATTCCCTTCCACAGTCCACACGAAGCACGAAGCACTGGGCCAGGCGAGACGACACGATACGATACCGATACAGAACCAGAGCAGAAGGCAGCGCACAAGAATTTAGTTCGAACAAAAAATTTCAGTCATCTGTTCGTTCAGCACTCTGCCATTTTGGAATATTGAGTTACATTCTAAGTTCGTGTGAAAAATAAGCTGACAGAAAATACACACTGGTCCTCGAAGCACTTCAACATCAACTGCAAAGGAATTTCATCAGTCGCTCGCAGTCCGCGAATAAAATCCAACAATCCAATCCTACGGCTGCCTTGTAAAAGTAATTTCTCGCGAAAATAAGAAAAATAAATTCTTCCAACTGGGATATTATTTTCGATCGAGATCAGTTTCAGTGTGGTGTGTAGTATATTGGAAGAAAAAGGTTGACATTTTTTTTTGTACAAATAGAACGAGCGAAAGAAAGAAAGAAAGAATCTAAAAGTACGGCGAAGGCAAAGGCGAACTGCTGAAAAACGTATTCGGGAAGTGTGAGCGAAGGAGGAGTAAAGAAAGAAAAATATTTTTATCGAACGGTAAGTGTTGTAAAAGGGAATCTGTGTGGGAAGGAGGAGAGAATGTGTGCTGCCTGCTTCCGTACATATTTTCCCAGAAAAAAGGACGAAACAAAATGGCTAGCTGATAGAAATTTGCAGCGTTTTTTCTCCCTTCGTTTTTCTTGTCAGTAGCTAGCTGTTTTTTTTTCTTTTCTTCTGATTTTCAATTGTGTGTTTTTTTTCGTGTTCTCCCTCCGCTTTAATTTGCGAGAGCGAGTGAGAGAGAGAGGGGGATACGAGAATTAGGTTAGTATGTCATCTTGGCATCGTCGCCTAGTAGTACTGCCCGTACCTGCCTACGTACATATTCACTGAGAAACTAAGACACAATTTATAGGTGCTGTGGCTAGTACTGGCTAGTGGATGTGGAATTCAGATCTTGCAGGTGTCTCCTGGGTATTGTCATACCCACTGTCGATGTCTAGAATCACCACAATCGCCGATGGGTGGCTGGTGTGTGCAAGAATGCATCGCAGCAAACAGAACACATTACTCTCAGATTTACAATCTCTGGTGTTTGCTTTTGAGTGTGGCTCACTCTCATGTTTTTGTTTTATCTGCTTCTGTTTGTGACGGTTGCTTTATATAGGGGGGAGACAGAAAGATCCGCGATAGGGCGACGTAGAGGGAGCGAGTGAGAACAAAAAAGACAGAATATTTGTAAGGGAGCAATTGGGGGGTGTACGGACAACAGGGGTGGCCTCGTGAGCGCCCATGAAACCGAACCAAAGGGGGGGTGGTTGATTCCAAAGTTCTCACGAGTTACAGGGAAGGAAATAAGTGAAACAACAACAACAAAAGAAAAATGTTAAAATCCAGAGAGCGAGAGTATAGTCAGCTGCTGCACGCCTGCCCGCTACTCCCGTGTCATCATCGTGGACTCTCAGCGTGTAGCGTATGTACATTGATGACGATGATTGTGGGCTTTGGCTCTATGGTTTCATGGGTTTTTGGCCCACCAACAAGCGCCGCGCCGCGCCGCCAACCAACCAACCAACCACCATCACCATCACCACGAGTACACGACGATGAGCGACAGTCGACCGACCAACCGACAGACCGACTTCTGAGAGCGTGAGGGAGCGAGAGATAAGGCTAATTTTGTATATAATATTGGATTTTTCGTCGAGAGAAAATGGGAATTTTCATTTTTAACCTATATTTGGTGGCTGTACAGTGTAGTGTGTGGATACTGTGTTCTAGTAGTTCTCTTACTCTGTATGATTGTGAGTGAGTTCTGTTATTTGGTGAATTGGTGTAATCGTATCGAGGAAAATAGTAGTCCTCTGCCCACTCACTAGGATATCGGTGAAAACTAATCGATTTGCACGCCATCATCATTTCAAGTTAAAAACACCAGCAAAAAACATAAAAAGAAAACCTCTCTGATCTCAGATTGAAGCTGAATTCTGAAAATTTTTTGTGAATTTCTTGAAATTGTGCTTTTGCTGCTTTGCTGCTCGTGGTGAGTCCTTCGTTTCCTTTTCGAATTGTATAAGGGTAAAACTCGGTGTAAAATCGTGTGTATCTGTAAGGGGAAAACTCGGATTGTGTGTATATACAAAAAGGAAAAAAAGTTACGTATACGCATCAGTGGTTCGAGTGTTCTGTTTCTGGTTTCGATTTGATTCGCATTTCGTTGTTGACGATAGAAAATTACTTTTTGGGTGTAGGTAAGGTATGCGAGTGGTATATTTTCGGTCATCATCTCATCTTCGCCATCGCCATGTGGTCGCAGTCCTCTCTATGAACGAGTGCACATAGTATACAGTACACATAGATCTTTAGATGACCTTTAAATATTTTTGGAAAACCACTGTGTGTTCAGAGAAGTGATTATGTACTTTCTTATTTTTTTTTTCAAACGTTTTTTTTTCTCTCGAAGTAATCATCCCCTCTTGAGTCATAGAGACGAAAAACGACTCACAAGCTAGTTGACAAAATATTAATTTTTTCGTTCATGTTTTCACTCCTCGTTCGCAACCAAATTATTGAAATTAAATCGAGATTGAATTTATTTGATTTTATTTAATTTGATATCAATTTGTAGAGCGAGAGAACTTGAAAATCGAAGCCAAGCCAAGCCCACATCGAGGAGAAGGAAATTTGTTTGCGTAAAAGGACACCAGGAAAAATATCGAAAATCGATCTAATAATGCATAAGATGGCAGCACCCACTGGAGCAGCCCAGCTGGAGGCACCACTGTCGGCGCCAAAGTATGGGACACTGATTCCGAATCGTATTTTCGTCGGCGGCATTAGGTATGTTATCCCTCCTCGACTGTGGACCTTTGTTTATCTTAAATTCTAATGAATCAACGCCTTTGAATGAATTCATCATCTTTTGCTTTTCAATTTCATTTTGTAGCGGAGATACAACAGAATCCGAATTGTGCCGTGTATTCTCAGCTTACGGCAACGTGAAGTCGACAAAGATCATCGTGGACCGGGCTGGCGTAAGCAAAGGCTATGGCTTTGTTACATTCGAAACTGAACAAGAGGCTCAGAGGCTACAAACCGAAGTAAGTGCAAAAATTTATCCATTGACAGACTATATTTGAACATTCTTTTGAATATGAAAAAAAAAAAAACATAAAAAATCAATGCCAGTGAAATGGGCTAATAAAACATTTGTTGTAATTCTCATCCCATTTAGGGCCCAAATATAAAACTCTTCTTGATTCATAAATGTGTGTAGTGCGTTGTGCGTGCGAAATTATCGCCTAACTCTCTCTCAATCTCAACACTCAGGGAAGATTTTTGTTTTGTTTGTTCAGTTTAAATTGTTTTATTTTCTTATTTTATTCCTAAATGAAAGAAAAAAAAATATGTACAAATTAAATTAAACAAAAAAAAACGAGATTTGTTACGTTTTTCCATTTCTTTTGGAGATACGTAGAGTTTTGTTTTTTGTTTGTTTTGTTTTTTTTTCTTTTGTGGAAAATTGAAACTTTGTTCGATTGATGATTGGATTTACATACTTGGGATTCTGTGTTTCGTTATTTTTTTTTTTGAAAGAAAATTAATTTAGTTCTGGATTTTTATCATTTACTTTGAGTCCTTGTGATCTTGTGTTCCGAGTTGAATTGAAACGATTCAAAGTTCCAAGCACTTTATGCTGCAAGTTATATTATAATGAATTTCTCTTGTTATGTTTTTTCCTTTATTTTTTTCTTTAATTGCTGTAAGATATGTATCTAGATGTTTATCATATTTAACACATACTCTACACTCCCTGCATATGTATGTACGTACTACTGATACAGATATACTATGTATTTTGGGAGCAATGTGATAAAAAGAGAGCAAAGTTAATTAGATGTAAATATTTTGTTGCAGTAATACCGTTTTTAGAAGCATTATACCAAAACGTAGATGTAGACGCGTGGGACGGTTGTTATATATTTATTTGATTTTTTTTCTTTTACTTTGTTATTGTTTTCGTATTTATTTATTTGTTTACTCATTTGTGTTGTCTTTCTTTTTTTTTTGTTTTTGATACAGTGTGGGCAAGCAGCAGCAGCAGCTAAGCGCTACTCAACAATCTCTGCTATTCGTTTTGTACATGTATAATTTTTCTTCATTATCATTCGAATCAAGCTTCAGTGCGTTTTGCTAGTGAAATCAAATCAATTTTGTTATCGTTTTCTGTTCAGTTCGGTTAGTGGCGCCATTTGATATGACTCAGTGTGTTTTTTTCCCCAAAGAAACTCTTTCTTTTAATTATGATCTTTTTTTTCGTTCATCAAACTCTAGTAGGTACTTCACAAGTATGCGTGAAGCCTGACAGATAGAAAGTAGGAACCCGAAATGAAGTATTACAGAGATGATCGACTTCACAGCTGATTGCCTCCTAGTCCGTCGACGAATTTGAGTGCCTCTTTGACAGATATTCATGAATTTTTCACAGTTATTCACGAAATAGCGTGAATGCCGTCCTCTGATTTGGTTTGAGAAAACGATATAAAAAACAGTTGTCAACAATTTTAACTTCATTTCTGGCAGAGGAACTTCGAAGAAGCAGACGTAAGAAATCCTCCATTCACTTGGCAGGAAGTTAACACTTTATCATCATTCCCTTATCGAGTGTCCAGTGTAGCCGGCACATTGGTGTGCTATTGCTTCTCTCACCCTGTATCAGACTTAGTAATTGCGATAACATAAAGTTCACTTATGGAAGACCAAAGAACACTTTTCACTGATGTGACTGAAGTGACTCGACTTAATTGTAAAAAATGTGTTGACATTTCTTATAACTCATTCATCATCTGAAGCCAACACGGCTTTCAATCTTATAAGCAAGCAAAGGCTCAGATCACCTTAAAAGAAGCCCAGAAACGTGTTCATTTTCCTTATTTGTATGCCGGACCACTTTCCAAACATGCATGTGCTAATGTGAAGTAATTCTGGAAATATCTGGAGCCACCACATATTTTATCGCCATTGCCTTGTCATGCGTTTAGCTGAATCACACGTGCATCAGTCACTGCCCACGGTGGAGGTTATTTCATCACACTCCACGCGATGTGGAATCCCGATGATCACAAATATTTTACATGTCTACTGTACAAGGCACACACATGTGACACTTGTCACATTTCTTGTAACAGAAGGTATGCCCAGGTCCACTTCTTGCTATAGCGCCACCCGACATTAATGTAATATTCATTTAAATATCCATCACTTCTCGGCTCCCCTCCAAATCAAATAGATTGATTAAAGCCATCCATCATCAGATCATGGTGTCACATTCTACCCCACAGTCTTTCGATGAGCAGCAGGCAGACATCAACCATCGACCCATCCGCTTTCGAAAATTTGTTAATGAACCTTCTCTCATCTCTCTCTCTTCACTCTAAACTTGTTTCGATTCTCTTTGTTCTTGTTTTTATGACACCTTAATTATTCATGTTCAAACGTCCGTCTGAAGAATGCTGTGGTTGTGTGTGACTTACACTTGATTAGGTGAAAGTATTTCTTGTTTTCATTCTCTGCAACAATCAGATGGTAAACTGGCTAGACAAGACGGGTAAAACCCGTTTCGTGTAACAGAACGCTTTTGAGGTAAACAAATAGGAGATGTGTATCGTTTCATGCTCTTTTTATTCACGTTCAATACCACGCCTAGCGGCAGATGCGTCCTCGTGATTTATAGAGCTTCCAACACGAACACATCAGACGTTCGATCATGATAAAAGTGTCTAGGGGATTCCCACTTAACGTCGATTTGCTTCCGTCATGTTAGAAGACTGAACAGACAGTTCCCTTTCACGCCCCATAATCTTTCGCCTTTCAGACTGCGATTCTTTTCGCGACCGATGGGATGTATGTAAGACATGCGTGTGGTGTACAATTAATTCAGAAGACTTCGATTACGTCATACATAACAATCACAGTGTCGACTCGCGTCATTTAAGACTAAAGAAACCAGACGAATGAAACAAAATGGAAACAAAAAAAAACAGCTTTCTTAATTGGCGGAAGTTTGGAGTCAGCTTGGCGCTTTTGGTTCATTGCATTTAGTTTCAACAAAAAAAATCGTGCGTTTGTATGTGTTGCAACGGTATTGGAATATACTTAACCGCCGGACTTTGATTCGAATTGTGAAACTAGGGTTGGAACTGCACACGTTTCTGTATGTCTGTACGACAGCTTGGAACTGCAGTCGAAGCACAGGCTTTTAATGTGTCTTCTGGTGAATCTAGATAACGTATGCGCGTGTTTTCGACATTACTGCTTTCGTTGATTAGTTTCTTACTTTGAAGACGTACATGAGTTGGTTGCGTGAATCAAAGAAATATTTAGCTAATGACTATACCAAGCTAAATCTAAATTCCATTAATTGGGCGTTTATAGCTCACACGAATGGTTGAACTGACAAACGATTGCTGCCATTTCTTCTTCTAACAGTCCGGGGGAGACCTGGGCCTCAACCAACAAGCCTCGCCAGCTGGCCTGATCTTTAGCCAGCTGCTTCCAATTTCGCACGCCAAGTTGGTTGAGGTCCTTCTCCAATTTTGTGCGTCATGGGTTCCGTGGGCGTCCTCTATTGAGTCGGTTGGAGTCGAAGATTCTTCAGCCCAGAGCAGTGAGGTCCATGGCCAGCCATCTTAAGCGCTGAATCCATAGACGCCTGGCCAGGCTCGTGCCGCTGTATAGCCCGAACTGTCCATGGTTGAATATTGTTCTCCATGAACAGTCAACGCAAACAGGACGAAAGATTGAACGCAGAACTTTTCTCCCGAAAAGACCAAGGGCTCATCTCATCCGCTCTTGAGATTGTCCATGTTAACGAGCGGGATTTGGATGATCAATATGTTATATAACGTTAGCTTGAGAGAGAGAGAGAGAGAGAGGGCTCTGATACCAAATTCCCTCTTGAGTCCAAGGAAACAGCGATTGACAAGAGTTATTCTGCGTTTAATTTCGGTACTGATGTTCGTCGCACTGTTTGCTTGGGAGTCGACGTAGACGAAGTCTTTCACTACTACCTATAGTGACGTTCAGGCTGAGTTGTCGATATTGTGCGTCATCTCTCGATGACAGCATATATATACTTGGTTTTGCCCTCGTTCACTGCTACTGCTAAACCTATTGTGGCCGCTTCCTTCTCAATGCCAACAAACGCTTCATTGATGGCTCGCTGTGTTCAATGTTGTCCGCGTATGCTACCAGTTGTACGGACTTTTGGAAGATCCTGCCTCTTGTGTTGGTGAGTGAATTCTACACGACCTTCTCGAGAATACTTACTAATCAAGTCGGCGACCCATGGAGGTTCCGAACCTGAGCAACTGCTGTCTTCCATGGCTGATAGACCTGGACAAGCTGTTTCCTGTCATTAAGGCCAAGGTGCTTTCATCCGCGGTGGCTTGGTTTTCCCACCGAAGTCTTCCTCTCCTTCTCGTACCAGGAGTCTCGGATTCGAAGACCCTGTTTGCTGGAGCAACATTCTCAAGAATAATGTTGAAAAGGTCAAATGACAGCATGTCAAATTGTCATTTTTTGACATTAGAGGACGAGATTGTTCTTGCAGTTTGTAGTCTACAGCCATTTTCTGAGAAATAAAATTGCGAATTCCGCATGGTCAGTTGACAGACAAGTCTTCATTTCATCTAATTCCTACATTTCTCATTACGTCACTGTAGAAGCAAGACCCCCAGATCCAATTTGGAACGTAGCGCCACCCACATTATGTCAAACTCCCAAAACAGTCACCTAATCAATTCAAAAAAAATGCTAGACCAAAAAACCAAATTTTAATTCAATTAGTGATGTTTGCCTTGTTTCCAGCAAACATTACACGCTATTAAAATAATTCATTTATTGCCCGTAACAGGCCAGCAGTTTGCGCCACAGCCACTCCACGAATTAAACCGTCTATAGTTGGCGGATGGAAAAATGTTTGATTTTCGTTTGATCGAAGTGAATTTATCCAACCGTTGGAGCAGAAATATTGAGCCATAGCAGAACTCCCTTAACGGTTCCGGTCAAATGACGACGCTGTCAACTTTGCATTATCTTAAATTGCACGAGTGATGTAGAATAAGTTACAATTCAATCTAGAACTTAATTCTATGTGTGGCGAGTGTTAACCCGGAGAGGGTTCGTTTACAAGGCCAAATGTGGGGAATCCCCTCGGATTCCAATCAATCAAATGACATTAAAGCTTATGCTGAGGCTGAATGAGGCTCATAGAATACTCTGGTGGTGATTGCGTCTTTTTGTTCAATCATTCTCACACACGCTCGCTTGAGGTACTGACATTTCAATCACGAGGCGTTGATAGAGCGATTTACTTCTTTTAGCGTTAAAATTGATTGCCTTTGAATTTCATTACAATTTAAGGTTTGCAATGAAATTTGTTCTTCAATGATGTGATGTTGATGACTGGATCCTCTCTTCTGTCACAGAGGAGGGTTTTGTACAACATTCCACTTCTTTTGGTCTTGGTCTCATCTGTGCTGCGATGTCTTTGCTGTACACACAGAAAATTGCGTCTTCCACTTCCACACCGGTTAACTTTTTTGTTTAAGCATCCAATTAAAATGTTGAGACTGCCTTAGGCAAGAGATTAAAATTGACAGGCTTTCGACAAATGGCAACTGCCCCTTCCGTCGGGGTAATCCTTCCGAATTTGAAGACACGTGCAAAAAAAAAATTCCCTAGACACCGCCAATGACTTACTAAATAATTTATTTAATTTTTTTTTGTTTACTAGTTTTATTCCTTTTATTTAATTTTCTGTGATGCAGCATAACTTGCTAAGCTTTGAAGCCGCTTCAAATAGTTGAACAATTTAAATGATTTAAATCCATTACTCTTGTGTTCTTGATGGATGCATTTAACAAATTTATGAGTACACATCTGTATAGCCTCATTGGACTGGAATATCCGAAGGAAGATGTTGCAATGACAAAGTTTTAATTGGTTTAAGAATGTCCTTGCGTTTATTTTCTTCTTTAATTCAATTGATTTTCTTGTAAATTAACAAAATTATTTATTTCTCAAAAAAAAAAAAACAATTGTACAATATGTTTTATTTTTGTTGGAAAGTAAATGAGAAGAACACAGTTTATAGTTTTGCTTACACATTTCTTGTACACAGTTCTTGTTTCGATTTGTTTACTACTACTACATGTCTTTGGTTTTCTGTTTGTTTCTTTCTTGTTTTTCTTAACCTAATACTTTCATAAGCACTTTATTTTTCTTCTCTAAAGTTGAATCTAACTTCTTGGTTCTATGGTTCTGTCTGTTTTGTTTTGTACTCATTCAATCCGCTTCTAGAATCTACTACTTAAAGTATATATAAACCCAAGAATGTTCACCTAATGAGGTTATACAGCACCAGTATTTGATAATAGGATATTTTCAAAATCAGTTTCTTCTTTCGTTGTTCTGTCCTCACGCACCAATAAGTTTTTGTTTTTGTGTCTGTCTCTCGCTGCAAAAAGTGGGAGCTGCAAAGAATTTGTGTTTTCCTTGATTTTTCACACACAAGGTCTTAGTTTTTCTTTTTGGTTTTATTTTTGAATTATTGGAAAGTGGTTATAAATACGTTTCTTTTTTTGGTTTCTGTCGTTGATTTACTGATGTACTTTTTTTCATTTGAATATAAAGCTTCTTTTCTTTGATATTAATATATAAATATATTTTTAAATTTTTTTTTTTATTGAAAGAAAGTTCCACCAGTTTGTTTGTTACGAACGCTATAGCATTTTGACTGTTTTTACACAACTGGCTGGTTTTGAAAGGCAATTTAAAACAATAATGGTTTTTTTTTGAATTTCTCTTTCGAATAAACAGGGTGAAAGTGTTGTGCTCAGGGATCGGAAGCTGAATATTGCTCCGGCAATCAAGAAGCAAGTAAGTAACCACCTATTCATACGTAAGCTAAATGTTGAACAGTGGAATTGATTGTGTGTCGTTTTTCTGTTTTCAGTCAATTGTTGCAACGAATGGTGCTGTTTATTATACTACAACACCACCAGCTCCTATAAGCAATATGCCGATTGATCAATTTGCTGCTGCTGTTTATCCACCAGGTAATATACAATAGATTTCTTGATATTGATTCAATTGACTTGGTGTCTCTTAACAAAAGTTACTGATTTTCCAGCAGCTGGTGTGCCAACTTTATACCCACCTTCAATGCAATATCAACCATTCTATCAGTACTACAGCGTGCCAATGGTGAGTTATTCGAGACTATATATTCAAAATTGGGTATACAAACATGACACAGGATACGCGAATAGGATATCTTTGGTAGGCTTTTTCAGCTTTGCATCAAGCTCAAATCGCAAACTTGGACATCATTGCAAACATCAACTATTCATCAAAGCATTATCAGATCAGCAAACTTTTGCTATGAAATGCGGGAATTGAAAACAATTTTGCTGAAACTGTTGGATAAGCTAAAAGAATACTCTAAAATGATTTTGGAAGACATCATCTGTAAATTTTCAAGTGTCATTATTTAATTTTGAATTTTCATTATAAATGTGGGCGTCTGCCTTGAGGGCTTTCTTCTTGTGTCACATGTAGGCAGAAAATTATGTACTGCAAATGAAGCAGGTCTACATTGTGTTGTACAAGAATGGTGCCGCGTAATATTTTATTCTTCTACACACACATCTTTAACAACGTATTTTGGATTATTATTCTCAATTAATAATTTTACTAAAATAAATTCCATATTGACAATATACTTAAGATAAATAATGCTTCCTGCAACACGTCAGCAAACAGTTCAATCAGCATCAAGTGTGCATCGCATCAGCTTCGCAAAAAAGCTGATTGCATCACTGTGCAAATTTTTAATGTTTCTGAAATCAGCCTACGTTCGATGTGGTTCGGCGGCTTAAAATATTTTGTCTCAATTAAAAGTGTTAACGTTGGGTCGCCGTGGCGTAGTGGGTAAGTGCGTCGACTCCTACGTAGAGGGTGCCAGGTTCGATACCCTAATTTACCACCTTTGATAATTCTCGGCTCCACCTCTTTCGAGTCACTGACAATGCTCAAAGAGTATTCCTGTCTAGGAAAAAACTTCTCAACTTCGCCGTTCGGAGTCAGCATTAAACTGTAGGTCCCTTCGACTCGTGAAATAACAATAGCACGCACAACACGAGTGGTTGCTGAGAAGCTAGGCCCAGGTCCACCTCGGACTGTCGCGCCACCCATATTTTTATTATTATTAACGTTTCGACACGCATGCTCACTTCGGTACCGCTCCGAACTGCAGAATTTTAGTCGTGGTTCTTATGAACAGCCAGGAAATATGGACATTTTATTGCGAACATACAAGTTTAAAGATTCCATGAAATGGAAGCTCATCGAATTTGTAGAATCGATACAACGACGTTGTATCCCACAAACACGACGAAAAACTCACGTTTCCAGGTCCAAGGAAACATTTTGACTCCTATTACCGTTGACGTATTACCATTCGCCAGTCGGACAGATGATGTTCGTTTTTTTTATGTGTCAGGATTACCGTTGACGACCATTTGACTAAGCTTTCATATGTTACATCACAATCATGCGAATGGAATTATTGGCGTGACTAGAGATTACTTTTGTATAAAATAATATAGTACAAACTCGAATTACGCAACCCTCAATTCGCGCAACTCCTCAATTTCGCAACACTAAAAATTCAATTTCCTTAGAAAAAAAACGTATGCTTTTGTGTGTATCCAATCTAACTCTTGGTTTCTGATTTTGTAAGAACTGTGTTCCACAATTATGATTTGCTTTAGTTCCGAAAATGTGTTTTTTATCACATTGCCATTTTCTCTATACGAACATTGCTGTTTTGACTATTATTTGTTATTTAAAAATGTGACCCAGTAAGTGCAATAACCTCGTTTACTGCAACTGCCTAAATTTCTATTAGTTGCCTAAATCGAATTTATACTGTATTTCAAAGCAACACATTTGTGTAGTATAGCTTGAGTTAAATTGGAATTTTTCATAATTTGAATTGATATAACAGACAGATGACAGATAAACAAAACCCAGTACCTAATTGGCAATGGTTTTCAGTTAACCGAGTTTTTCAGTTTACTCTAGATCCGAACGAAATATATATATAATGAATTATTACCTATCGGAATAAAAAAGGAAACAAATGTGTTCTTTTAAAGAGTTACTTACTTCAGGGCAGACTATAATAGACATGAGCTAGTGTCAAATGCACACGAGAGGGTAAGGAAATGCATACGCATACATTCCTATATGACTGACTATAATAGAGTTCATCACACGTGGGAAATCGACAGATGAAACACAGAAAAGGGAAGACAAGACAAATGTACATAATGGGTAGTCGAAAAAGTCTTTTCGTATTTCTAATCAAACTTTTTTCACAGCTTCTTTTTTTAGCCAGCCTTTTTTTAAAAGGTTCAAAACCGTTTGATGATGAATGTTTAGTTCCTTTGTCATGTCATGGCTGCTTATGTGACGGTCCTGGTCAATCTTTTCCATAATTTCATTGACTTTTTCAACGATAGGTCGACCAGAGCGAGGTGCATCTCTCACATCGAAATTTCCAGAAGGGAAGCGAGCGAACCATTGTTGTGCTACATGAACTGATACAGCATCGTATCCGTAAACTTCACAAAATTTCATTGGTGGCTTTTCTTCTATACCTAGAACACATAAAATTTATAAAAGTCTATACATTTATCACATGATGGGACGAAGTTTGTCCGCCCCTCCAGGGAAATTTAACTCACTTTCTTAAATCCTCTTATATAAAATGTACACAAGTCTTTCGCGGAAACAGATAACGATGTTTAATTCAGTGTGACTGGCAATTAATATTAAAGTCATTGAAAAATATCACCCAAACAAACCTTTAATAATGGTTAACTGAAATATGAAAAAAAGACACTATCGTTTTTTTTTTGAATTTGAGTCTTTAATTTTCTGTCCACAGAAATCCGCAGGGTAGGGACATTTTTACTCTCATGAGCACTCTCTTCTGTGAAAAAGTACGAAAAAATCACCAAACGACAGTTTTCGTTGAATTTCACATCAATTGGAAAAGGCCTAATATGTACATACATACATATCTATGAACATTTAATAATCGAACTGTCAACTGAGACACATTTTTTTTATAATAAAAAGAAAAAATAAAGCAAACAACGGATGAATGGCTGACGGTTGAGATCAGAAATGAAGCGATACAGAGATGGCCCACTTCACAGCTGATTGTCCCCTAGTCCATCGACGTATTTGAGTGCCTTTTTGACAGATATTCATGAATTTTTGACGGTTATTCACGAAATAACGTAAATGCCGTCCTCTGTTTGGTCAATTTGGTTTATGAACACGTTATAAAAAACATTTGTCAAAAATTTTAAGGGGCAAGAGAGGTAAAAGTCGGTCGCGGATTCCATTACATGAAAAACTTCGCAGTGGAGTTGTCTGCGAGCATTAAAGTATGTCCAGCCCACTGCCATTTTTGCTTGGTATAGTAATGTTTATAAGTACGCCAGTTCTCTGGCACAGTTGCTCTCTGGTGATACGGCTCGGCCACAAAATCGTAACGACGTTTCTTCAAAATTTGTTTCTGAATGATTGGAGCTTTCTTGTAGTGATAGTTTAGACTTTCCAAGCTTGCAGGATGCTTACAGTTCTTATATTCAGTGTCTAAATCTGCTTACTCATTTGGTCTTCATTTAATTAAATACAATTAATGTAGTCCCGTTGATTCGCAAATACTATTTTTAACACAAGAAGTGATTTGTTATTCACAAAAACAAAATGTGAATAACTTCAATGGCTTGAATTAACAAATTTTATATGACGTTTGGTATTGGTTTTCAATCGAATTAGACGTTCGGTAACTGATAATAGGGATATTAGACTCGCACATACGCATAATTTAAGTTAAATGTGCTTAACTTAACCGATTGATCACAAAGCCGTATACGATTCAATGTCGCGCCGACGAGGCCAATACAATGGCAACGGACGTGATGTGCAATATCTTATCTAAACATTTCCCTGATGGAGGAGACGTGCATTTAACACTCCTTATCTACACATTTCCCTGTGACATTGTTGAATGTGTAGTGACGACCAAACTCAGGATGGTTTTCTGATTAGAAGATAGTTTTATGTGCATGGTTCTAATATGGTCCTCTTATGAGAACCACGGTACATTATGAAGTCTTCCATTTGCACCAAACCTAAGTTCGATCAAATGGCAAGCAACTTTACTTCGGAAGGTGTTTGTTCTACAGTTAAACTAATTTTGTAATAGGGATATTAGCTATATAAATGATCAAGAAACATTTCACTTTTTATTTCAATCAACGTCTTGGGCGGATGCAATCTATAATATGAATCTGTTTCATTATGATTAAATTACTCCACAAGGATACAATCGGTTTCTCTTCTGGCAAATCTAAAAATTCTGTCTAGAAAAGCTTCTCAACTTCGCCGTTCGTAGTCGGCTTTAAACTGTAGGTCCCTTCCACGCGTGAAAGAACAATAGCACGCACAGCACGAGTGGTTGCTGAGAAGCTTGGCCCAGGTCCACCTAGGACTGTCGCGCCACCCATATTATTATTATTAAATCTAAAAATCTAAAAGACAATATTCAAGAACATGTTCTCTCTAACAATCACAAATGCTCTCCTTTCATTTCAGAATGTACCCACCATTTGGCCCCAAAACTATCAAGGTAATTGAGATATCCAGAAATAACCAGCATGAATCAACTTAATTTATTATTTCTAAGAGAGAATTTAATATTATTTTCCGTTTGTTAGAATTGAATTACCAATTATTATTTTTTTTTTTTGATTTTTTTTTATCTGTTCGTTATTTTCCAAATAAGCTATTTATGCATTGATATCCTTAACTAATTCTCTCCAATGTGATTTGTGTATTTTAGGCATTTATCCATGTTAATTTCGAGGACAAACAATAATACAATTTACAAAAACAAAAAATAAGTCATCATTCTCACAAAAATCAAAAAAAAAAGCAAAAAATCATAGAAAAGAAAATTAATTAAGAAAAGAAGAAAGAGAAAAACTTTGTTGTGGGTATAATCAGGCTACACCAAAGATAGTTTTTTTTTTTGTTGCTTAACGTGAAAGGCGGGAGAAAGTTGAAAAAGAAAAAAAACGACAAAGTATATTAAATTAACAACTCACTCAACAAACATACTGGAGTGCAGATATACATAAATGTAAAATATATTAATTAACATATATAGAGAGAAACTAAACAGAGGATAAGCGCAGACAACAAATAACGGCATAATGCGTATTATTTATTAATTTAAAACAAAACAAAAAAAGAATACACATAGATATATTAAAGTAAAGCATATATATATATTATTAAACAAAACAAAAAAGAGCTAAACTAAATTATGTACGAACCTAACACGTAAGGATGAAGACATAGTTAATTATATATATATATATAATAGATAAGTAACTATATATATATATACATAACAAATGAGAATGCATCACAGAACATACAGTAGGGGAGAAAGAATAATCTAATCTACTATAATTAGAGACAACAAAATAACGAAAAATTATAAGCAATATAAAAACAAATGAAAGTATAAACTCAATAACCATATACATACATGTAGAGAAAAATTAACAAAAAAAAAAACAGTATTAGAGCGCATTAACACACAAATAATGTAAAGAAAACGAAAATTCTTCAAACAAAAATCAAAAAGACAACAAAATTTTGTTATACACCTTAATTTTTAGTATTAATTTATTGAAATTGATGATGATGAATGCTGCGCGCTAGCAGAGATGTGCATAAGAATGTCTCGTGTACTAACTAAACAAAAACAAAAAAAAACTACTGAGAATGAGAATACGCATTGTTTAAAGATTGAATAAAATTGCCGAGAGGACAAAACTACAAATTTGCAAACCAAGCAGGAAGAACACAAAATAAGTTCTCGGTTAAATGTTCTTACATTCAAAATAACAAAATGAAAAGCAAAAAAAAAAAAATATAAATATATATATATATCTATGAATATGTATATGTATATTGATATTATTTATTAATAATTAGTGAATATATTTAAATATGCAGTGCATTTCTTTTGAGATGTACAATTTTTTACTCAAAATAAAAAAATGAATAAGGAAAAAAAGAAAAAAATATATTAACATATACATGGCATGCATAATTAAGAAGTCATTCTCAAAAACCCACTCATTGACTATAAAAAGAAAGATGAAAACTATAATATTTATTTGCAAAACATGTAAGAACAAATAACGCAACAGGAGTCTATATATATATATATACACACGAGTATTAGATTACGTTATTTGTTGTGAAGGAAGGAGAATCCAATCGGGAGATTCAAAAACATACACACACACACACTCACACATTAAACATACACACGATGAAAAAAGTAATAATTCAAGCAATAAAAAGATGCATAAAAACATTTATTATTATAATTATTTTTTAATTTATGGTATTGTTCTCATTATGCAATGCATAGTGAGAAACATACAATTCGTGATATTTTAAAATATAAATTTTTAGAGCATACAATTTAAAATATGTAATAATAATATATATCTATATATGTATATTAAATGAGAAAACAAACAAAACAAAAAAAAGAACAAAAGAAAATGGTGGAAAATGCAAAAGCAAACAAACAAAAACACAAATGGAAAATCTACTTGTTTGACATGAGAACAAATTGAACTATTAATTAATAACTTTAATTACTATCTATCGTTTATTGACTAAGAATAGACAAAAAAAACACACATGAACACTTCATGCATACGGCATAAACAATTAATCTGTGCATCTAGATACATCTACACCTTCAAATGTGTAAACATCTGAACCTAGTGATAATTTCTAAGTGAATTACTATTACAAACCTAATTTAACATAAAACACATAAAAACAAAAACGAACATCAATGAAGTATATATTTATTTTAATTTATTTATATTATATTATTGAAAACTAGAAACAAAATGTTACAGAGGAAATAGAATGAAACAAAAATATACTTAACTTATTTTCCAGAAGACAAACAAATAAATATTAATGTCGATTTATTTATGAAACAAATTGTTAATTGTTATTTAAGCGAACAGAATATACTTATATGTATTGTTACCATAGAGTTTGCATCTCTCACATAAAGTTATACTATATTTTTTTTTTTTTTGGTCCCCTTGATGGGACGTCAACTAATATGTATTTTGTTAAAACGAATAATACACAGAGACACATACTATTCAAACACACACACAAACGAGAAGAAAAAAAGGTAACAAACAATGTGAAATTTTGGTTTTTGTTTCTTCATTTTTTTTCGTCTCTGTTTCTGAAAATGACAATAAGAATTCGGTGAATTGTTTTGATTTTTTTTTCTTTCTTTTGTTTTTGTTTATTGATTTCTCGCAAATACTAAGTATGTCGCATATATGCAAACGTGATCCAAGAAGAATGAACAAGTAAAAGCAATATAAACAGAATATGTAGATTTTTTGTTCTTTATTTTTGTAGTCGCTGTGGGGGGACGTGTGTTTAAGTGGTCTTTTTGTTTTGATTTAGGAGGCAATAGTGGCGGTGATGTGTATTCTTTCTTGTGCATTGGTGGCTTTTGCTCACACCTCATGCAGGCGATGGGTATCAATTTGTCAGTCTGATGTGCTGCTGGGCAGGGGATAAAAATAAATTGCAACTAGGACATTTGCATTTATCTGGCAAGAGTGGCATGTGATTGATGGGTTCTATGTAGCATGTCAACGAGCTTTCAATTTAGTTTCTTCGTGATGCTTCTTCTGTCTAGTATTCTTTATAGTATTCTTTAGCCTTGATCGCTTAAAAGTGAGAAAATTGATCTTCTGGTCATATCATCATTCCAATAATTTTAACACGTTCGCGGACAGTGTGGCATATACCGCTGAATTTTGTGGTTTTGGGACTGCCTTTAAATTTTAACTATCAGCGATTGCTAAATTTTTCTCACTCCAAATATGCAGCACTTAAGTGCCGCATACACAGCAGACGTCGGTGTCGCTTTCCGCCACACATACTTCGCGGAGCATTGACACGTAAAATGAAAACATTTTCGTTTGGTGACAGTGGCAGATCAAAAACGGCGACCCAGTCCACACAAGAAACACAAGTGTGATGTGTGTGGCCAGCTTTACGAATCCTTTCGAATTCATCCAACATTTCCTTTAATGTGTGTGTCAAAGTGTTTTCGGGTGAAATTTCATAAAATGTATGGTTTTGTTTCAGTCTCTTTTTGAATATTTCTGTTGTCGTGTACTTTACAGTAATGGTCGTGCCTCACTCATATGACATGTATTATCTAGCAATGCTCATGGGTCAGTATCCTAGGCTAACCTTTCCAAATTGATCTCCAATCCACGTGTCAAATCATTCCAAAATCTCCAACTGCGGTCCTCCCTTAAATGTTTTCTTAACATGAGATGAGAATTCCATGCCTTTCAGAACTTTATTGTAATACCATGACAGGATCCAATTGGATTCATGTGCAGCTAAGATGTTGCCCTAACGTCCTATTCACATTTACTCCCATGGGGAGCATGGGCTCTTCACCCAAATGAATTAGAATCATGCCACAATTGCGTCAGACACTCACTCATCCCCCCGCTCGATTTGATTGATTGCGCCGAACAACTGCTGTCAACTGAGCCAATTAAGGTGATATCACTGACTTATGTCTCCAGAGAGGGCGGAGGACAGTTTTTCTTTTTGTTGATGATGTATAGAAATAGGAAGGAGGAGTACCTAACAAATGCTTCAACATATTCTTATATCGTGTGCGTGTTGCCGCACGATTCACATTTCACAAGTACATACTCTGTTTCAGCACACAACACCAGAGAACAACGGTCTTTTATATCGGCACAACACACAATAAATGCCTAAAGTAAGAGCACTTCTTAAACTTATGTGAGACTCACTCATCATTCTAATCAAGTTTTAACCACTCCTCCAGTTACAATACTTCACTGTTATGTTTGGCCCAAGCACACACCCACTTTTCATTTGCGACTAATTTCAATTGTTTAATATTTTGTTTTCTTTTCCGTTCAAGGTTTGAATTATTGCGAAAGTGACTTAAACCAAAATTTATCCGCTCAAATTTTGTAAAACGAAAAAAATAACAGAAATGCAGAAAAGATGAAAAGAAATCAATTTAACGAAGTATGAATTCAAAAAATAAAAACAAAAACAGAATTTCCAAATGAACTGCCATTAGTTTGAACACACACGCAAACGTGAGAATATTTTTTGGAAATGCGAAACTAAACAAAGTTTTTCAAAGACTCTAATTTATTACTTGCAAGTTGTATCTTCGAAGCATAAAAAACAACAAAAGAGAAATAATAGACAACATTACAACGTAACGAATAGATATATATGCATGAATAATTTACTTTTAAATGCGTATAGAGCAAACAGTTTGCCTTGTCAAATAATTTATATTCACAAAATTTTCCAGCCATGTATCCATCATTTGTGCTCATCGAACATCAATTTTTTTTCTTATTCTTTGACTCCACTCCACGTACATATATATATTTATTCCCCCCGCTCCTTCATTCGAATTACGATTCACAACTCACCCACATAAACAGAAATCAAATCATTGACTAACAAATAAATAAAAAATAAATTATAGTATAAACACAAAACAAAACATAAAATAAAAGGAAAAAATATACGGTTGTGTCAAATTAGATAATATATATAAAAGAATAAATAATGCAACTAATACTAGGTATGTAATCTACTTAATTATTATTATTATATATATACTTGTAAAATGTAATGAAAAACATAAAAAGAAAATACATTTGTGTGTTGAAATATAAAGAAAAACAAAACGAAACCAACCTTCTTTAGCGAGAAACAAAAATTATATATATATATACATTAAAAAACAAAATAATTGTTATTCAAAATATATTACAAAAACAAAACGAAGAAAGAAAAAAAAATAATAAAAACCAATTGTTAATATTAATGCAAATTACTTTTCCGAATAACTTCAATGAATCCAATACAAAATCTGATTGGCAATGTAATTTGCATTTCTATCCGACGATCTAGCAAATAAATTATAACAAAAACCTGAGATATATTTACAAATGTATTTAAATATATATATATATATACTAAATGAAATATACAGTGTTATTTTATTATAAAACACAAATCTGAAAATGTGATGAAATATCTTTTTGACATTAATTCTTGTTGTCACACACATTATTGTAAAAAAAAGAAGAAAATACAAAAACCCAAAAAAAAAGAAATTAATATTTGAATGAAAATCCTTGTAGAAATCTGAAAAAACAAAAATACCTATTGTATCGATCCCAGTACATATAGTAAATATACACAAGAGAGTATATGTATGAAGGAAAATACTTGTACACAATAATTGCGCAACGAAAATAAAAGTATATAGCATAAACAAATAATAACAAGACATTAAGTATATCTTTAAAGAGACAAAACAAATTTCATAACTATCTCACATTTTAGAACATTTGATGAAATAAGTGAAGATGTTTTTTTTCGATTTTGGTTCACTCATTTATTTTCAGCTGATGGTTTGCCTTTTGGTTTCTTGTTTGTACATGAGGAAAGGCCCTTGAATTTTAGGCTACATTGATTTTGTCTTTACATGAAGATTATACAAATTCAAAGCAAGTGCATCTAAGAAAAACATTAGGAGCTTGTTATACACTTTTTTATTGGCCTTATTTAACTTTTGGCTTGTTGCAGAACGTTTGTGCGAGACGTAAAGACTTTTTTGAACACTCCACTTGTGCTGAATTTATAGGAATTTGTATTCCTAAAGTGGAGTTACGTCATTATTTTGAAAAAACTAAGGACCCTTTCAGAAAGTTTTGATATATGATGCGCTATAGGTTAAAGAGCACAACGACGCCATAGGTTAGAGAGAACAATCTACACATTAAACAATTCTTTACCAACTACATGCTCAAAATTGTCGTGTTATTGATAGCATTAACTTCTTTTTATAAAGAGACGAAAGAAAGCAACTGGATTTTACCTAAAAATATTCAAGCTTCTTCATTTGGTTGCATTGGAGTCCCTTCCTCTCATTAAGGCTGGCGAGTCGAACGTTCGATGTGAGATATTTTCATCGGCGAACTTTAAACTTCGAGTATTCCCTTACATTTCACAAATTTAAGGTGGAATCAAAAGTTCAACATTTGACAGCTCGAATACCAATTTCTCGTGTCTGTTCATTCAACTCCCAAACTCATAATTGTCTTGTCAAAACCAATGGAACCCATGTCCGCTTATTCAATTTGCTCCACTTCCCATATTTGTGTAGCAATGGAATGTCAAAATGGAACCAATCAATTTGAATTTGTCCTTTTTTTTGGGTAATAAATTGAACAGACATTTTGTTTGGTTTTTTGTGGCTCGGTGTGATGCGGTGGTTCTAGAGTTCGAGGTAGACCTAGGCCTCAAGTAACAAGCGTCTCCACATAGCGTGGTATTTGATTAACTGTCTCTAATGTTAATCACAAGCCAAAGTAAATTGAAGTATGTCTTCAATTTTATGTGCCAGTTTAAATTCAAGCGCCCCCTGTGGTGTTGTAAATGAATGAAAAAACTTCGCCATATTTGACTTTGAACCGACAGACGCCTGACTGGACTCATGTCGCTGTACAGCACATATAGTTCGGGTTTGAATCTCCTCCTTCAGATCTCCTCAACGCAAAAAAGACCAAGTACCCTTAGTAGTACATCATTGTAGAAAATCACATATGACGAAGTTAAAAAGAGATTCAGAAAATGACACTATCTACTTTCCACCACAAAATAATGAATGGACGTGTATAGAGACAATGATTGCTTGAAGTCATTGATCACTGCACCGATTAAACCAATAAATCTTCCCGATTTTGGAATGCGGTTGATTTTAAAATTGTCTCGAAATGGGCATGAGCGTTGTGTGACCTCGAAACAATTGAGAGGATCTTCAAGTTTTAGGTTGTTGCATTGACGTCAAATATCGTATCGAGGTAAATCATTTCATTCAGAACAACACAATGAATAACCGACTACACATAAGAGTTACCCAGTTAGCCTGATGCAACAGATGCTTTGTGTGAACAGTGATTGGTCCCAGACTGGTCCAATGCAAGGTTTTCTTAGCTTGGAAGTCAGGCTTCACTTTTAATTTTATATTAATCCCCATATTTTACGCCAGCTGAATTAATGTCCAATGAAACCTATTCGTTACTGAACAAGAAATTTGATAAGTGGCATTGCCATTATTGCTTAGAGTAATCATTTCCTTTAAAATTTGTGGCAAACACCTCCTTTAACAATCTGTAACCATATTGGACTGAATACGAGTGGAGTGTGTATGAAATACAAAATCGAGCAATAAATGATCAACAACAAGATGTGGAACTGAATTTAAATCTGAAGATATATCCATCCATGACGTTCACCAACAAGGAACAGTGAATCCATCCACTGTGTAACATCCGTCAAACATAAGATTGGAAGTTAATCAATTGACTGATTTGTTCATAGTCTTTTCCTTCCTTCTTCTACAGTGCCTATAACCGAATGAAAACTGACTTTTGGCTTGGATATGCAAACAATTGGCAATTATTTACTATTTAATATTTCGCAAGCTCATGTACGAGGGTTGTTCACCTAATTTTTTTTTCTTTATAACGAGTCAAAAAGAATGCTGAAACGTGCTCTGACTTCAGTTTGATATTATTTACTAACGATAACATTAAACAAAAAAAAAAAGAAAACCAAAAGCCTTTTGTATATTAATAGAACTAGTACACTACAAAACTTAAAAAACAAAAGAAAATTAATATATAACGTACTAAATAATAATAGTCTTACAAATTAGTAACTAACAAAATATTCATTATAAATGGCCCGCCCTCTTAATTAAGAACAAAGAATAAATAAATAAATAAATAATGAAGAAATTACTCAATTTAAATGTGTATTTTAAAACAATCTTTATATTGACTTATAAAATATATTTGATATTCATCATATTACTAAAATAAAACTAAAGAAAATAAAATAATAAATAAACTTTTAATTAGGTGTAGTCAATTACAAAACTCTAAAGCAGAAAGAAATTAACAAATGATATGACAAAAAACAACAAAAAAACCTATGCACAATGTAAATATTTTAAGTTCTAGTATCTGTTTATACTTATTTTCGTATAGTTTATATATTGTTTGAACTGTAGTCCTCAGATTTGTTCAGTTTAAAATGGAAAGACGATTTTTATGCTCTCCAGATTATCGAATTAATCAAGTCTATTTTTTAAGGCGGGTTTGAATGGGTGGATAATAATTTTGAGAGTATATATCTAGCGCTACATTATTTAAGCCACACAACAATTGGATATTTCCAACTTTAAAGCTTGGTAATTCAACCGTTGCGTGATATTTTGGTCGCAGAATATGTTCTTTCTCAAGCTTGGCATAACAACCAGGAAGAGAGTATCTACTGGGGACATAGAGTCATACAAATGCGATTGTTTTAATGAATGGAAAAGTTTGTTTCGGAGTTTTTTATTGTTGGCTCCTGAATAATCTAACGTGTGAATTTAAATTGATTCTTTCAGCTGCATAAACTACAAGACTATATAGCTGAGTTTTGCAAAAAACTAAAAAGGATTGTTGATCTGTGAGCCAACAAGGTTCAAAGCACGACGCACAAACGAAACCAACATGATTATTGAACTTGAATAAGGTTCAACACACACCCCTGCAGATTCGCAAACCCGCCTTAATCATTAACCACTGGTTGTTATTCGTACCTATTCAAACGACTGTATTTATTTTTCAAACTTCAAAGAAAACAAGACCTTTTACAAAACACAACCCAAACCACAAATCGATTTTGATTTCTCTATAATCAGTTTTTCTATGAATTTTTTTGAATGATGATTATCAAGAATCAATCAAACAAACAGCTCAAATCTCTTTTGTTTCGTCTGTTTCATTATTTTGTGTAAAACAAGAATTAATTAATTCTTAATAACATAGTTAAGGGAAGGCAAGGAATGATTAAAGCCACCGATTTGTTACTTAAGATTAAACACATAACAAACAAAGTAATATCTAACAAAAGCAGAAGTTTAAATTTAAACAAACAAAATGTATACACATATATATAGTATATTTAACATAAATAATAATTTTTCTTCTGGATTGTGGAATGCGGTTGATGATAATATAATAATGAAATTAAAGAAATAAATTACCTAACGATCATATAAGAAGTAAAACAAGAATAAAGAATAATTATATACTATAGTAGAGTGCATAATATATTTTTGTTGTTATATACAAAATACTATTTTAGTGTGTAATTTCAATTTTCAATTATACAAGTTTCACTTAAGTTAATTATTTGACAATACCTAATTTTTAAAAGATGGAAATGGGGAGAAATTAAAAAAATGAATAGACGACAACAAGGAATAAAGAAAAAACAAAAAAAGGAAAAATTATACATCTTCGTTTACAGCGAGGAAATCACAGAAAGATGAAAACGATTTTAAGACGAAGTAAAATAAAACTGAATAGCAATGAAATATTAAACAAAATATATATTAAATATAAAAAATCATACACAATGTAGAGTGCTGCATTAATAGAAAACAAAAATGGTTTCAACTGAAAATTGTTGAGTATTTTTTAGTCAAAAACGAATAAGAAAACACAAAATTTAAAATGAAAAAAAAAATTGTTAATATGTATACACACACATATATATACAAAAACGATATTGATTATTGTCATTATTATTGAATTGACAAGTTCATTAAACTTAAACGTAGATTATTTAGATATATGAGCATTTATAAATGTAAAACGGAAAAGATGAAAGGAAAAGGAGACAACAAAATATCTTACAACACGAATTGTTATTATGGATTCACCCAGCCCGCGCTCGCCCTCACGCCCTCAGAAATCGAATCGAATTTTATCATTGACTTGAAAGGAGGCGGAGATGCATGAACTGTGAACTGTGTCGCCAGGCGAAGGAAACACACAAGTGAATGTTTTTTTATACGAACGTGAATATACAGACTTTATAAGATCGTTTTTATTTACACAGGTAATTTTCGTTTTGTTTTTTGTATTGTAGGTTCTCAATGTGAAGATAACACAGGTACTACGGATTGTGACTTGTGGTGGACATGAATTTCATTCTCAATCTGTCGACAAGTGAAGAGTTGTAAGACAAGAGAGAATTCCTCCCTGAATCATAAGCAAAATTAGAGCTAAGTGGCGTAAGAAGCGTATGCCTAGGTTGAAGTATAAACGCTGAAAAATGCGTGCAAGGTCCAAATAAACCAGGCAAATTGATCTAATGGAATCCAATTATATTTGTACAAATGAAACGCTATTGCTTCCAGCCTTCTTTTTATGATTGCGACTAAGGGGATATTCTTTATTCAATAAAACTTGAATGCATCCCGAAGTGGATAAGGATAAAAAACAATTTAAATTAATTATCATCTCGAGACGTCGTTAGCTTGGGCGTCGTTAGCTTGGGCTGCGCCTACAAATTTGATTATGTTACACCAACTACTAAACTCAAGCGTCCACTGTCACGTTGTGCTACATGATCGCAGTCAAAGACTTTTCGCCACCTTAGGCATAAAACATGCGGACTCCTTGATAGGCTCATGCGGACGAAAAAAATATGAAATTTGAGCAAAATGCGAGTATTTACGAGATGCGTCTCCAGTTCGCACGGTCTGTAGTCATCTGCTTATAGTTGAGTATACCAAGTTTATAGACGTCGTTTTTTCTCCAATTATAGTCTGCCACCTTAAATCCAAGTGTCTTTTGTGGCGTTGTGCTACATGACCGGAAATGAAGACGCCACTTTAGGCTTAAAGGCCACAACCTAGCCGGTTCTACACTTGTCGACCAAACAACAGCGTAATTTGAATAAAATGCGTCTATTAGGAGATTTTGGAGATTTTACAATTTATCTGAAAAGTATGTTCGCAACGCACGACTTAATCGGGGCGACTTGCGACGGCGATTTATCAAAAACGACATATTTTCAGTAAATATAACTAAACATGTTGAATTCTCCGCATGCCAAGTCTTAGTTCCGCATCGCATCGAGAAACAATCCACAAAAAAAGTATTTTTTACATTTTTTCCGCGTTTCGTCATTTCCTTTGCGACTTGTCCAAATGAAGGCGCGATCTACAAAGTGCTGGTTTTAAAGAAGTCTACAAATTCAAGATCTCTACACCCGCAGGTGTCACTGTTTTGTTCATTAGAGAGACGACGGCCACATGCGACCAATGACGACAGTTCCATGGGAATGACTGCGAAATTCTCAGTTCGCTGGTCGCAAATCGCGGCATTTTATGAAATAAGAAAACTCGTGTGCCCCATTCGAAAGAGATTATCATGATCGACGGAATATCTGCAGCTCGACAAAAAATTTCTTTAGACTGCAGTTTCTTGCAGGAATGTTTAGAATGTGGTGTCAGTCGAACAACAGACCCGTTTTCCTAAATAAGTAAAGACGAAATCTTATTCGTTTCAAAGTTGAAATAAAGTGAATGAGGAACTGGAAATCAAAGGTCGACAATAATTCTTTTTCCCACAGTTTTTGGACAGATTCATAAGAAGTAAAGCTGTGAAGCTTTAAAATTTCGGGCTTGTTCGTATAGAAGTCAACGATCATTGGTTTCAATGTGAATATAAGACAAATGGTGCCATGACCGAATGTACGTCGACAGAAGTTTTGTATCCGACAGCTTTTTGTGCAAATTAAGTGATTCGCAGACAGAAGCATAAAAATCTTCGACTTGTCGTACTTAATCGCTTCGAGATTAACATACAATTTCTGAAGGCCATCCAGTGCTAGCTCTCTCTCCACCACAAATTCTCTGTAACTCTCTTTTTTTATACCGTCAATTTGAACTAAATTTTGAATTAATATTTAATTCGTGTACAAACTGCCACAAGTCACATGGAAACATTTCCTCTATTAATAGAAACCAATACCCACCCTCTTGACATAACTTAAGTTCCGCCCTTAATGATTCGCTACAAAACCTTAATTTTTCACACATTTAAATGAGAAACAAGAAAAAATTAACAAAAAATTTATCAAAAATGTAAGAATCTTGAAGAAGAGAAAAAAAACATACAAGTTCAAATGAGAAAACAAAAAAGTAAATAATATACATTTTTTAAAATACATATTTTTATTCCTTATGTGCCTACTATGTGTACGGTAGTGTTAAATTGTTACATTTATATTTTTATTTAAGTTTTTGTGTCGAAAATTGTTGAAACACAAGCCAGATTAATGTCACGGTGAGAAATATCACACATTGTGAGATCTAAGTGCAATTTGATTGCGTTTCATTTTTGCAGTAGTGAATCATTAAATTTAAACAAAAAAGAAACGTAATTATTAATGAACAAAAACAAATATGAAAAAATACGTTGTTTTGAATGAACAATGATATCACAAAAACCACGAAGGCAACGAAACTTTTTAAACCAAAAAAAAAAAAAAACAAAAATACAATAAGAAATCAAACAAAGTTTTTTATTTCCCACAAAATATTCAAAGATTTTCGTTTTGGTACATTTTACTTGCTGAGGCTATTTACACGGATCGTAGGTGAATTATTTTAATCAAACAAAACTAAACTAATTCCAAACCTAATCTCGTTTATCCCTAGATCATATTTCTTAAATTAGAAACCATTCAAAATGATGATAAACTTTAATTTGCTTAGCTTCGTCGTAGAAAAAAGAAAAAAAAGACAAACAAAAAAAACTGTACACATAAATATGTAAACAAAAGTAATATATTAGTACTATTTATATATATACATAATAAAACAAATGGTGCAAAAGAACATTAAAAAAATATTAGTAGAACCTTAAGCAAAACAATATTATTATCAAGAGAATGAAAATTAAATTCCAACAAACTTACGATTAGCAAAATTTATTATTTCCTAGTGTGAGTACGAATCTGATTTGATTTTGACGTAGCACAGTAGACGAAAAACAATATAAATGATACAATGAAAGTAACAAAAACCTTAAAATATGTATGTATATTATTAAATTGGGCGTTTTAGTAGCAAATAATGAAAAGAAAAAAAAAATCATATTTCCTCTTAAAAATCTAAATGTATTTATATCCAAAATATCCACAGATAATATTTTTAGTATTTAAAAAAAAAACGAATCCTCTACGACTCATCTAAATGTATCTGAAACAAAATTTTAAATTTTAAACGTGAAAAAAATCGAAGAAAAACAAGTGTAAGGCGAGGGCGTACTAACGCGACATTTGCCAGAATTCCTCTTCCATATGTGTATATTATTAAAACATAAGTAATAAATGGTTTTAAGACAACAACAACAACACATTTCCGTACTAATAAATATCTTCTTTCTCCAAACAATCATACAACTTAACTTAACCACACACACATAAAGAATATCAAAATCGAAAACAAAAATCAACCTTTATATTATTACAAGGAGTACAAGCATAAGTGAAAACAAAAACAAAAAGAAAAATACCATTTTATCTTAGATTTGTCTTATCCCATGAAATAACAAAGTTCAAATGAAATCCTTATTTTTAACCAAACCGAAAAATCCAAAGGGAAATGAATCTTAAATCGTAAAATAGATCAGAGAAGTTTACGTATTTAATTAATCTGTCTGAATGGTTAATCTTTTAAATTATCTCAAAAGAATTGAAAACAAAAAAAAAAATCTCTACGTATTGATATTTAATTGATCTCTACTGTGTTCTGAAAAAACAAAAAAGAAAATAAAAAAATAAATAGAAGAAGAACAAAATCAAAATTATACTTATAAATAAATTCATATATAATATATAGTATCTACTAACATAACACACTTACATGCAGACACAACTTACAACAATAATATATAGCGACTTGCATAGATGAAAATGGAATAATAAACAAAGTAATAAAGTCTTTTAAAGTAAATATTGTTCTTTTTTTTCTCTTTTGAGAACTAAAACTCCGAGACACAAAAAGATAAACAAATGTGAATTATTTATTATTGTTGTATATTATATATAATGGTATAAAAAATATTTAAATATATATATATACACACATAAATATTTATGTGGTTATCGATGATCCAAAAACAGAAGAAAAAAAAAAACACTTAAACTTAAAACGTAACCTAACCTGTATACATAATAAATAAAATAAAATAAAAGATAAACACTCTAAAGGTAAAGTCGACTCTATATTACAGTAGTACTATATTGAGGAGTTATTTTTTAGGAATGGCCATGATGTAAACTATGGAAGGAGAAGGCATCTACATATATAAAAAAAAAGACAAAAAAAGCATTAGGAGTATGTGACGAGACGAAAATAAGACAAAAAAAAACATGAATTATTAACAAATGTGTAATGTATGTAATACCATAAGATGTAAAAGAACATAAAAAGGCTGTAATTTTAAGTGAAAATAAAAATAAATTAAAGTAATAAATAAATTTAACCTAGAACTAATTGTAACCATAAAATATAAATATAAGAAAAATAAAGTGTAAATGAAATGGAAAGTTTGAGAGTTTTCTTTTAACAATCCCTATTCCCAAGGTCGCCGTGGCACTACGCTGTAAGTGCGTCGACTCCTAGGTTCGATACCCGAATTTACCACCTTTGAAAATTAGCGACCCCTCCACTTTCGAGTTACTGACAATGCTCAAAACGTATTCCTGTCCAGAAAAAGCTTCTCAACTTCGCCGTTCGGAGTCGGCATTAAACTGTAGGTCCCTTCCACTCGTGAAGAAACAATAGCACGCATAACACGAGTAGTTGCTGAGAAGCTAGGCCCAGGTCCGCCTCGGACTATGGTGCCACCCATATTATTATTATTATTATTAACGTTTTAGATCACTTCGGTACCGCTCCTGTATATATTCCCAAGGTCGGATGTCTAACATTATCGGATGTGCTCAGCTGTTCCACAATTAAATTTCAATACATATGCATCGCATTCTTTCAACAGTTGGAGGAGGTAGCATTGGGCGTGGATACAACGAATCCTGCCTTAGTTGGCCAAATAAAGTGGAAGCATTTTTTTGGCCAACTTATAAATAAATTTGATGGCCAAATACATAGGTATTTTTAGGAATGTTTGAATGGAATTTTCTTCTATGAAAAGCGAGTTATTTTTTTGCCTAATTTTTTTTATGTTTTGTTCTAACCAGCCAGATTCATTCATTCTATTTATTCTCAATGTTTCACATAGTATAATAAGTGTATATGAAATAACAATTCAACTTTTACAGACATAAGATTGACATTTGAGAATAGTTGGTGACATTTCTTCATCTTCCCCTTCTTCTGGCGCTACAGTCCGGGATGGACCTTGGCCTCAACCAGTAAGCCTCTCCAGCCGGCACGATCTTTAGCCAGCTGTCTCCAACTGCGCACACCTAGTCGATTGAGGTAATTCTCCAGCTGGGTGCGCCATCGGTTCCGTGGGCGTCCTCTATTGCGTTGTCCCACTGGTTCGGAGTCGAAGACTCTTCGGGTTGGAGCAGGGCCAGCCATCTAAGGCGTTGAATCCGTAGACGCCTGGCTAGGCTCATGCCGCTGTACAGTCAGTACAGTTTGTGGTTGAATCAAACAGGACCAAAGATTGAACGCAGAACTTTTCTCTCGAAAAGACCAAGTGTTTCTTCATCCCCTTTTGAGATTGTCCATGCCTCCGCACCATAGAGCAGGACAGGGATGATCAAGGTGTTATATAATGTTAGCTTGGTCCTTCGAGAGAGGACTCTACTACTCAATTGTCTCTTGAGCCCAAAGAAACAGCGATTGGCAAGAGTAATTCTGCGTTTAATCTCGGTACTGTTCACTTGCGAGCCGAGGTAGACGAAGTCCTTCACTACCGTCCTTTCTTGATGAAAGCATATCCCTTACCCATTTTGGCCGCCTCCGCTTCAATACCAGAAAACGCTTCATTGACGGCTCGTTGTGTTTGACCAATCACATCAATGTCATCCGCGTATGGTAGCAGTTGTACGGACTTCTGGAAGATTGTGCCTCTTGTGTTAGCATGTGAGTTCTGCACGATCTTGTCAAGAATAATGTTGAAAAAGTCACATGACAGCGCGTAGCTTTGTCTAAAACCTTTTTTGACATTGAAGGTATCGGTGAGTTCGTTACCGACTTTGATGGAGCAGCGAGAAATCTCCATCTCCAGTTTGGCAGGAATGTCAAAACTAGAAATGGCGTTGTATAGCTCGTCCCTATGCACGGCCTTGAAATCGACGAATAGATGGTGGATGTCGATCTGCATTTCTTGGGTTTTTCCAGGATCTACAGTAATGTGAAGGTTTGGTCGTTGGTGGACTTCCCCGGCCTGAAACCGCACTGATAAGGACCTATCAGGTTGTTGACGAATGGTTTCAGGCGCTCACACAAAACGACAGAGGGGATCTTATAGGCGATGTTAAGGAGACTTTTCCTTCGGTAGTTGGCACTTCAACTGTCTCCTTTCTTGTGGATAAGGAAAACGATACTGAGCTTCCACTCATCGGGCATGCTTCCCTCTGACCATATCTTACACATGAGTTGGTGCATGTAATTTACCAGCTCATCCTTAGCTGCCTTAAACAGTTCCGCAGACAGTCCGTCTGCACCATCAGCTTTATTCGACTTTAGTCTCGATATCGCTATTTTGACTTCGTCTAGGTCGGGGAGACCGAATTCTCGTCGATCATCGTCAATTACGTTGAGTAGAACATTAGTGACATTTATATTTAGTTAAAAAAAAATAGAGTTAATTTCACATCATTTAGATAAATTCAGTGTGATAATTCAGTATGGGTTGAACAGTACATTATATTATAGTATAAAAGAAGAAGAAGGAAGGACTCTCAAACTTACAATTATAGTATTATAATGATCTTATGATACCAAAAAAACATTAGCCAATGAAGTGCAACAAAATATCGATTTCACAGTGGTCAATATCCAAAAGCCAAGACTTAACTTACACAGAAATTGACTTAACGTTCTGATGGTTCGAATATCTTCGGGAAGTGAGTTGAATAATTTGCAAGAAAGAATAGAATAAAAACTTCTATAACAAATGGTACGAAATGACAGAATGGTTACTTGGGAGCTAGTATTGCTAAGTAGGTTATGATTTACGTTGAGTGGACTCTGCAAGTAGCCACATCTAATAAAAAAAATCCTCAAGACTTTATAAAAGTAAAAGTGTCTGACTGGCAGAATTTTCAGTTTGTTAAATAAAACTAAAGATGTGGCTCGGCGGGAAGAGAATAATATTTTTCGAACACCAT
Source organism: Eristalis intricaria (assembly GCA_964034865.1). Lineage (NCBI taxonomy): Eukaryota > Metazoa > Arthropoda > Insecta > Diptera > Syrphidae > Eristalis > Eristalis intricaria. The sequence goes on along the minus strand of OZ035875.1, from coordinate 86,397,825 downwards.
ACTTTTGCAAAACTGATAATTGTTTAATTTTATTTAAGTGCCTCCCACCCCAGCAGGTTATACCATATTGTAGTCTTGAGTGGAATATTCCAAGATATTTTTTAAGGTACTCGAAGAACAATACTCGCTTAGCTTATAAAAAGATTTCAATGGTTAGTATATATCTTTTCAATTCAGAAACGTGATCATTCCAATTGAGACTTTGGTCTAAGATGATTCCTAGGTAGTTACTATTTCAATTGAGAAACAATGGGCATTACAGCACGTACTTTTGTAGTAGAATAATAGAAAATAAGAAAAATAAGCACAAAGAGAGACTAATAGACACACATACATATATCACAGAGAGAGAGGATTGCCGGTTAGGTCAGACTAGGCTAAGAATATAAGAGACAGTTTGTGAACAGAAGTGAAGGCGATCGGACGGAATAAAAAGAGTAAAATAAAAAAACGGTGTGTTTCATTATTTAAAAGACCAAGCAGAAAGCTTAAAATTTCAGAAGTGGGATAAGCAGAAAGCTTAAACTTTCATTGTACTGAATGTTGCACCCGCAACTAGGTAAGCTAAATTTACGGCAACTAGCTGCGTAAAACACCAGAAATGAAGTATTACAGAGATGCCCGACTTTTACCTCTGTTTCCCCTTAACATTTTTGACAACTGTTTTTTATAACGTGTTCTTAAACCGAATTGGCCAATCAGACGGCATTTAGGTTATTTCGTGTATAACCGTAAAAAATTCATGAATATCTATCAAAAAAGCACTCAAATTCGTCGATGGACTTAGGGGCAATCACCTGTGAAGTCGGCTATCTCTGTAATACTTCATTTCTGGTGAAACACAATATCAACCTCTGGAGGTGCCATAGCAACTAGGTTGTGCAGCATAAGCTTAGTTTTGCTGCTTACTATTAAATTATGTAAAGCGAACCAGAGCCTTAATAGATGGACGTCATGGTTTATATTTGCAAAAAGGTCAAACAAGTTGTTAGAGCTGTACGCAAACGCGAAGTCATTAGCGAAAGCTACAATTTTACCTACAAAGGAAAAGCTGAAGATTAAGTTGACATAAATTAAAAGCAATACTGGTCCCAGAACGGATCCTTGGGGAACGCCGGGGTTGAGAACCTTAGATCCACCAAGTAGGTTTGTTTTCTATTTTCCAAGTAGGAAGAAAACCATTCAAAGACAAAGCCACGAAGCCTACGCGGTGCAAAATGTCCAGGAGAATTTTGTGATCCACCATGTCAAATGCTTGGGATATGTCTAGAGGGCGGCACATACTTTGCTGTCATCAAGTCCCTTGTATATGTGTCAACAGAAATTAGGGAGATCATCTTCAGTGGAAGTGTAAACTTACTCTGAAGCCAAATTGGTATTTGCTAAGAAAATTATTTTTTGAAAGAAAATTCTAAAACTCTGCTTTTCACGGCTTTTTCAAACATTTTTGAGACCAGGGAAAGCAAAGAAATAGTATAACCCGAGATTTTTCGGGTTACTATTATTGTTCACTCTTTATTTTGCTGTCGCTTAGCGGTTGTTTTCTTATGGGCTGTAGAATAAGTGTCATGTGATGTTGGGGAGGCTTGATGTGTATAGTGTAGGTTTACGTAGAGCAGTAGAAAGATATGAAAACGAATGACAAACCGTTTGTGTGTTTTCGCGGAAGTTGTCTCTTGCATGTGTGGGGGTAGGATCTGGACAAATATTAAGTTCATATGCATATATTAAGAATCACGTTGCTTGTTGTTTTGATTCATTGTTGAAGAGCGGAATTTTAAAAGTTAACTTGGTACGAATCGTGTTATATGGAAGCGATCCCATTGGTAGGTAGTGGCATTAGAGTACTTAGTTCAAAACAGACTCATTTTACCGTCACGTGGGTGTTTCAATTATTAGAGAGGTTAGCCGTAATAAGTGATGTTCTATCGTGTATCAACTATCTGGCATTGATTTTCTGTGTGTAGAAATTGGTGAGCTGTAACTCGAAATCAGGGGTGGAATCACCGCTTCCGTGAACGAGTGAATCGCTGTCGAAAATCGTGCATTTGGGATTACAAGACATGGATTTGGGATAAACGTGAACGTAATTTTGGATCATACAACACGTTATCGAGCACGTGAACGTATTGAACTAATCGAAATGTCATTCGATCAGTAGACAGAGAACTTATTGATTTGAATAGTAAATTATGAATTATTAAATTTATAAATCATATGAGTAACAGTTAAAATATAATGCATAAAATGTAATGACTACATTTTTTGGGATACACTTAAACAAAATATATCCCTTGCAAAATGAGTCGATGTCGACAGCGAAATTGTCGATACTAATTTCAGTACAGGAGGTAGTGCAGTAGAATATGTGGGTATTTTTCAAGTTTAGAGAGAACATGTTTTAATGCTCCTTATTCAAGCGAAAACGTTTGATGAATTTGAAAATCAAAGTCTGATATATTCGTATTATTGTGTATCAAATCACTCTCATTATTTGCTTGATTATTCCATAGGGTTACTTTTATCTCTTAACTGCTTTCGGACCAATCCTTCTACACTAATAATATCTTCTGAATCAGAGGAACTCAAGTAAAGTTCCAAAATAGAATCCATCGCTTGTTACAATCGTTATATTTATATTAATTATTTCATAAATGACATATATTTGACGTTTAACTATTACATTTACTACGCTTCACTCTATTACATTATATCCTACACAGGATAATTACGTTCCGTCAGCATTCGTATGACATGATCCCAATACGTTCGTTCGTATGACGAGTAACGTAATTTCTGTTCGTATAATGGACGATCCGTTCACGGATGCGGTGATTCGACCCCAGATAAAGGGGCGCCTATATATATCAACTGGCATTCTTTTTTCCGGGGATATTCCACTGGCTTGGCAGACATCACATAAGGATGTTGAACTTTTCCGATATCTTGTTAGAAGACGCGCGGTAGTCGATTACTACTTGAGAGTTTATATAGAACGATTCAAGTGTCTTAATTGCTATTTTGGTATCCGTAAAGATACAGACATGGCTTGCGGATATCACGTTCGACCATAGTCAGAACAGCTCTTCGGCAATTGTCATTATTTACGCTTTGAAAATCCTGCAGTGATAGGGTAGACGAACCCGAGAAAATGCCACTTCCTACTCCGTCTTCCGTCTTGGATCCATCTGTGTAAAGTGTATGACTTTACCAAAGGGAATAGTGCCAGCGTACCACAGGCCGCTGTCCGGAATCAGAGTTTTGAAGTTGTTTTCTGGATGTGTCGGGGTGAAGTGTAGTCTAGGTGAATTGAGGTAAGGTTTTGTTGGTGTAAGATTTTGGCAAGACAAACTGCACTTAAAACTAGCTCAAATATCTTAAATAACTTAATTGTATTTAATCCTAACTTACTGACACTATGCGAGTACTCTAAGGTATTCTAATTTATATATACATGTGTGCCTTTCGGCTTGAACAACGTTTTTTTGGTTTTTTGATTTTTTTTTTTACAATTTTTCTCTTAAACTAAATTAAATTATATTTAAGTTGGCCACCATGGTCAACTGTCCCGCCATTTGGAAAGGCCATCAATAAAAGTGCCGTTATTTGGCACACTCTCTCCTGTCCCGGAGAGGGTGTCCTCCACCCTCGTGACTGCGAGCGGCTCCGTACGCAGCCATCATTGTGGTGCCACGTCGCTGGTCTTGCAGAGTACGCCTGTCAGCATGCTCCTCTCAACAACCTTATCCGTTCCTAATGGACATTCCCCTTTAATGTGGGTTCCTGCGCATTTGACGCAGAGAGGCTCCATACTACAGTTCGCGGCGGCATTCCCAAACCTTTGACAACGAGCACACTGGAGTGTGTGCTTTGTCCTTTCTAATGTTGCCCATTTGACTTCAATAGTACCTAAACGATTGATTCGCTTTAGGCTATCTACTTTGCTAGCTGGGCTGACCTGGATCAGTATCGGGATCTCACTTACACCGTAAGCGTATTCAATTTTTATTTCACCCGAAAATTTATTTTATTTTTTCTAACGGGAATTCAACTGGGCACCGCGATTTCACGGACGGTCGCACTGCCGCTAAACTATTGAGCTAGATGCATTTTTATTTTTTTTTTTTAAACAAAAGCCGAACACGTCTTTACGCCACGGGGTATGTAAACGACCATACTATTTTATGGAACATTTACAATGGTATTAACAACAACTGGGCGCCATTTGTTTGTTTTGATGTAGTAGGTTAGGTTAGGTAGAGGGGCTGCTAGTGAATTTATCAGTACACTTAGACCATGTTGGTCTATTGTGATACCCACAGTCAGACTACTAACACTGATTGACTACAACAGTGATAGCGCCGTTCATTTGATCACAACGGCAAATGCTGACTGGACCAAATAAAAGCGTATTAACTTTGTTTTCACTGGGATTCAAACCGGGGACCCGCTAACTAGGTGCAGGCACTCAACCAACTGCGCCATCCAGTCTTGAAATCTAAATACGCCTTGGTTCACCACAAATATTCCCAGTATGATTGTTTCCTCCTCGATCGACTGTGATCCTTTTGCCTCAGTATTATGAAGTTTGTATAGAGACCATATGCCGGTAGATGGGTTTTCTATGCTCTATATCCTTGAGTCAATAGACTAGCTGACGGACACGCTGCTTCCAGACATCAAGATCTGTTTTGTTGTTTTATGCCGGAGTATTGGTCCTCCTCTCCTTCTCGAACCAGGATTCGAAGAGCCACACAGCTCGAGCGTTTGTGTCCCTGCTTTCGATGTGCCCAAGAGAGTAGACGGATTTCTGCCTACATCTAGGTAAAGCTCGTAGAGTTCGAGGTTTTGCCATCTCATCTATTCACCTTCCTCGCTGACGGGATAAAATGTCCGACTTACCCATTAAACAGCATAAATTGTATCTTATAAGCATAAGCACTCCCTCCTCGGTTAAGTACTGCAAGTCTCTCTGTAAGAGGATACTTTCTCAAAGCATTCAACAACTCATTGAAAACACGCATAAAATGTTTTATTTGATACGAAAATGCTATCGTAACATTTTTTAACAAAAGTATTTTAAAAACATTAGCGGCTGTAGTAAAGAACAAGAGTATTTTTCTTACACAATTAATTAAAAACATTTATACACACGCATGTACATGTATGACTAGAATATCACGACAACTCGGCAGCCGCATAGGCGCTGCACTTCTTGATGGCCACTTCAAGTTTCTCCTCAAACACTGAGAAGACTTTTTTGCCCTTCATGTTGCACACTTCGTCTGGATTCTGACTCTTGGGCGGGGATAGTTGAGCATCGAAGACGGACGCGAACAATTGCATCCACTTTTGTGCGTTGAAACTGTCTGTAATATATTCCTGCAAGGAGAATAATTGATGAGTTTGCAGAGGCGAGTGCGGCATACGTACTTTTGGAACGCAGCACCTGGCCTTTACGATTCCATCACACATGCTCACAACCAAAATTGGGCGATCCGGGCATAGTTTTGTTGCCTTTTGCAGCGGAACTTCTTCGAACAATGCGGAACTGGAGAGGTAGTGAATGATGAAAGGATACTTTTTGATTGGTTTCTCTTGGAGTATGTTCTTCATTTCATCCTCGACAAAGGCTCTGGAAAAATAAGTCAACTTGATTAGTTCGAACTTGGAACACGCTGCTAATTGTGCATACTTGAGAGAAGTGCGAGAGGTCTTCTTGAGCTCCCTTAGAACTTTGTCAATCCGCTCCAATATATCGAGCCTGAACACATACGGAAGGACAACGTCCGAGTGAACGATGTTGTTTCGAATCTTTTGTATTTCTATTTCAGTGGTATATAGTCTATCGTTGTTTGTCTTGTACTCCTCTTCGAGACGATTAACGCGAGACACTATTTGCTCCGCGCGGCTGAGTGCCTGCAAACAGGACTGTGTGAGCGATCTGTGGGGTCGTGGTCAACGACGAGATACTTACGTCCCTGGCTGCTGGTCCCGCAACAGCAGTGAAGGCATACCGAGCACGGTTGGTCTGCTTCACATTGGTGATGAAAAAGTTCTCCAACTCAATTGTGTTCATGGCGTGCGTTCCGCAGCACAGTTCATTCGAGAAGAATCCCAGATTCTTATTCTCAACGGTGACCAACCGCAGATTGGTTTCGGGATATATCTCCCCGGGCACGATGGTTATGTTAGACTGGCCAATCACATCGGTGGCGTCCACTAAAGAGATCTTGGTGTTGATTGCAGATTGGATTAGGTTCCTGTCGGGAAAGGGGTATTATTTGAGTTCGCTTTGCCGTGCGGGGCGTTCCTACCTTATCATGGCTTCTATTTCTTTGATCTCCTGTTTTGTGATGCGTTTACCGATTATGCCCAGTTCCAGCTTACAATTGTCGGGAGAGACCGAGCTTGTAACCTGATATGTGACTTTCTTGTAGAGAGATCGTACAGCGCCGTTCAAAAGATGGGCAGCTGCAAAGGGAGACACAAGTCAAGACCAGTTAATGTGTGCGAGCGGTTTGCACATACCTGTGTGATGGCAAGTGTTTCTTGTGCGGCGTTCCTGATCGACCTCCAGTGTCACTTTATCGCCGACACTGAGGGTCCCCTCCGAGGTTGTGCCTTCCAAGCTGCCGACGTGGACAATGCAGTCGTTCATGTAAACTACGTCCTGAATGTGCAGCTTCCCTCCGTTCACCTCAATGAATCCCCTATCGGACTGCTGTCCACCGGATTCGTAGTAAAAATTACTTTTATCTGTAACCACACTCAGCACATCTTTGCTGCCAGGCACGATGCCAACTGAGTCCACTTCTCGACCGTTGCACAGAATCCCCAGAACGGTAGTCTTTACAGGCAGCACAATATATAGACCAGAACTTGTCTCAAATACATGATTATACCTGGCGCTGGAGTTTGTTGGTGCGCACTTGGCTGTGAGCTTGACCATGGCATCGTTGATTTCGCGTTGATTTGTGTTTGTTGACTTTGATCTTTGCTTGGCCTTTGTAAGCTCTTCCTTGTACCCCGCTTCGTCCAACTGCATGCCTTCTAGCTCCGCCAACTTCTGAAACGAGTCTTCTGCCAAACCGTAGGTATCTGAGAGTTTGAACAGGAATTTCCCAGGAATGACTCCATCCGAAAAGGTGTGCTTTAACGCATGGAAATCCTTGAACGCTGGCACAAACCCAGGGAACTCCATCAGATCGACATCTTGGAGCTCTGGATGTTTTTGCAGAACTTCAGCAAACGCCTTCGAGGAACTCTGTCGAACGGCCTTGAAGACTTCTTGTTCATGTGCAATGATTTCCAAGACGTCGTACAGTTTGGCGTTCATTTCAGGATAAGCCGATCCCAAGGTTTCTACAACCACTGGGATGAGTGACGGTAGAAGATTTGGATTTTTGAATATATTTTCCGCAGTCAGGAAGGCCTTACGCAGCACTCGTCTCAGTTTTTGACTGAAAGAAAACAGAAAATGGTGGACAATGGAGGGGAGGTTATGTAGTGTCATACTTTTGATCGGGCAACATGCCATCGGATATACAGGCTGTCACCATTCGGGAATGGTCTGCTAAGATTCTGTAACCGGTATCGAGGGACTGTTTTTCTGAGGGTGAGGGGAATCGTCCACCATATGGAGGTACTTTGCACAACTGTGGGATGGATGGTTAGAAATCATTTATCTTGACTTGAGTCATACCAACCCTATGTGTGGTTTCAAAAAGCGGAGAAAACAGATCAGTGTCGTAGTTGGAAGATCTGTTTTGCAAAATTGCAGTGAGTCTCTCAAATCCCATCCCAGTGTCAATGTGTTTCTCTGGCAGTTGCTCAATGGATCCATCCGCATTTCTGAAAAGTCCACAAACCATATAATGACTCAAAACAGAGAGTTGAAGAGGAGGTCCTCACCTATTGTACTGTATGAATACAATGTTCCAAAGCTCTGTCAAATCGGGTCTGCCAGCGTTGACAAGTGCAGCTCGGTTTTCCGTCGAGCCAAGCTCCGGTCTGTGATCAATGTGAATTTCAGTGCACGGTCCACATGGACCAGTTGGGCCCATTTCCCAAAAGTTATCTTTGCTTCCAAAAGGAAGGATTCTTTCCGCTGGAAATCTTCAATTGCTTTGTTAACCGAAAGTTTTACATCTCAGAAAATTATGTGTGCTCACCCTAGACTCCTCCATATCTCGAAACACTCTGTATCAGGTGGCAGCCCAAGTGCTTCGTCGCCTCCAAAATACGTAACATACAGTCGGGATGTGTCTATGCCGTAGGGACCTCTTAGCAGCTCGAGAGCCATTTCACAAGCTTCTCTCTAAAAACAAACCAGTGACAAGCATAAAGAAAGGCACTTCGGTTTTCCAGTCTAAGTTACCTTGAAGTAGTCCCCAAATGACCAGTTGCCAAGCATTTCAAAGAATGTATGATGATATCCATCCTGTCCGACAATGGACAGGTCATTATGTTTACCACCAACACGGACGCACTTCTGTGAGTTAGCAACTCTCTTACTGGCTGGAACAGTTTTGCCCAGAAACACTGATTTGAACTAAAAATAGATTAAGTAACGCCGACGTCCTTGAAGATGCTATCATCAGGTTGTTTACCTGGTTCATTCCAGCATTTACAAAAGCCACAGTTGGATCACAAAATGGAACAACCGGACTTGATCGCACAAACTTATGACCATGATTTTCGACGAAATATTCAAGAAATGTCTTCCGAATCTCCGTGGAAGAGAGGACCCTATTCAATTTACGCGACGACGAGTACATTCTTATCAGGTTAATTTGGTTTTTACTCAGTAACATGCCCAATTGCAACCGAATATATATTTCTTTTCTTGTCAATCTTCAGCCGGTTTTCTGAAATTTTGACATTGACAGTTGAGCGGTGTATGTTCAGTGGGTGCAATATGTTAGCTTTGTTGAATGATTATGAGTTATTGATAGAGGGTGGATTTGGGACTGGTGTGAGGTGCGCGTGGGTCCTCACGACAGCTTATTTCCACGCATCAAAGTTTATGAAGCTGAAGACTTATCAGTGAAAAAATTGTTGGGCAGAAATATTAATTTCTCGTCGGTTACAAATTGGCATCGAAATACAATGAGAAAGGGAACTGAACTGAACTGAACTTAGGTGACAGCAATGAAATCTGATAAGTTTTAAAACCAAGTTTTATTTCTAAACGCCAAATTTGTTTTGAATATTCAACAAGTTAACAGACAATTCAATTCTGTTTCCTTTCCCATCATTCACATTCAATTCAATGCAATTGGGAATTCGAATGTCACAGATGGAAATGAAACAACTGACATTTGCATAGACAGCTGAAGAGCGTCGAGGAAAAATTGAAACAAATGGCGTTTGTGAGAAAGTTGACGCTAGTTGTGAATTTTTGTACTCTATCTTGTCTTGATTTGTAAACAATGTTTTTTATGTGAATTGAATATCTGTTTGATTTTATGAACTGAAATTCGGGAATAAAAAGAAGTGTGAAAAAAGGTTTCAAGTGAATAATTTGCGATAGTTGAAAAAAAGAAACAATGTTGGCAAGAAGAGGCGGCAAAAGAATTCGAATGGATGACCCTCCACCAGATTATGAAGATGAGAGGTACTCCCAGTGATTTTTCACTCATCATGTGAGTTTTATTGAATTTGTTCAATTTCAGGGAGCATTTGAATGAAAGCACATCCGATGGAGTTGAGGGTGAAAGTCCTACCAAACGTATGACGCGCCTTCGCGCTCGAGGTGGAGTTCGTGACAAGCCGCCCATCATTGATGACGATGAAGATGACTTCTTTGCGCCCGTGGTCAAAAAGCGCAAACCCGCAATGCCCAAGAAGGCTCCAACGGAGAAGCGTGAGCGAGTGGAACGAGTTCGAAAGGAGGACACAGACAAAGAACAGGAGCGCATCGACAAGGAGCGTGATGTGACCACGGATGAGTCGAGCCTTTACTACATTGTGCGCCATTCGAAAGCTGCAATTGCCGTAAGTTTTCAACTTCATCTGTGTGTGCATTTTAAAATCTGATTCGGTTTGCAGAGCATTGTTGACGATTGGATTGAGAGTTATAAGCAGAATCGAGACACCGCTTTGATAGCTCTCATGCAGTTTTTTATCAACGCCAGTGGATGTAAGGGACGCATCGCTGAAGACATGCCACATCCGATGGAGCACACGGCTGTCATTCGCAAGATGACTGAAGAGTTCGATGAGGTTGGTTGTCGATAATCCAAAACAAAAGGGATTGGAAAAAAGTGATTGTTTTTCTGTTTTAGGAAAGTGGAGAGTATCCCTTGATCATGCCGGGAGCTCAGTGGAAGAAATTCAAAATGAACTTCTGTGACTTTGTCCAGACTTTAGTCAAACAGTGTCAATATTCGATCATCTACGACCAGTTCCTGATGGACAATGTCATCTCCCTCCTGACAGGGCTTTCTGATTCGCAAGTGCGAGCCTTCCGTCATACTGCAACTTTAGCAGGTAAGTCCAAGGAATCGCTATGTCGGAAAATAATTCACTTGGAATATCCCTTGCAGCAATGAAACTGATGACAGCCTTGGTGGATGTGGCGCTGTTGGTGTCTTCAAACTTTGAGAACGCTGCTAAGCAGTATGAAGCTGAAAGGGTCAAGGTAATGTGCACATAACCTCAAATGTCATTCGCAAACCAACAAACAACCCTCGATTACAGACACGAGATCGTCGAGCAACTGATCGGCTGGAATCGCTGATGACGAAACGTGCGGAGCTTGAAGAAAACATGGATGAGATCAAGAACATGCTCACGTACATGTTCAAGTCGGTCTTTGTCCATCGATACAGGGACACGCTACCAGACATCAGGGCCATATGCATGTCTGAGATCGGAGTTTGGATGGACAATTACTCGCAGAACTTCCTGGACGACTCGTATCTGAAGTACATTGGATGGACTCTACACGACAAAGTGGGCGAGGTTCGCTTGAGGTGTCTTCAGGCACTGCTACCGTTGTACGAGAGGGATTCGCTGAAGGGCAAGCTGGAGTTGTTCACGTCAAAGTTCAAAGATCGCATAGTAGCAATGACTTTGGACAAAGAATTCGATGTGGCAGTACAAGCTGTCAAACTAGTTATAAGCATCTTGAAGTGCGTTCTCTCCCCGAGATGTTAGGCCCTCATTCATCATCCGTTTCCTTTTCAGAATTCACCCGGACATTCTTGCCGACAAGGATTGTGAAATAGTCTACGAGTTGGTGTACTCATCCCACCGTGGCGTGGCACAGGCAGCCGCTGAGTTCTTGAATGTGCGGCTTTTCCACCTCACACCTGACATGGAAGAGATAAAGACCAAGCGTGGAAAAATTCGCCTGCCGAATACCCCATTGATTCGTGACTTGGTTCAATTCTTCATTGAATCAGAGCTCCACGCACATGGTGCGTATTTGGTGGACTCGTTCATTGACAACAACCCAATGGTGAAGGACTGGGAGTGTATGACAGACTTGCTGCTCGAAGAACCAGGGCCAAATGAGGAACAGTTGGACAACAAACAAGAATCCACACTCATCGAGATCATGGTCAGCAGTGTGAAGCAGTCGGCTACCGGAGAGGCTCCAGTCGGCCGAGCCAGCAACCGAAAGATCACGTTGAACGTCAAGGAAGTGAAAGCCATTCAGGATGAGAAGACAAAATTGACCGAACACTTCATTGTCACTCTCCCACCGATGCTTGAGAAATACCAGGCTGACGGAGAGAAGCTGACCAACCTTCTGTCCATTCCTCAGTACTTTGAGTTGGACATCTACACCACCTCGAGGCAGGAGTCCAATTTGCAAGCACTCCTCGACAAGATGGGACAGATCATGCACAAGCACACTGACCGCGATGTGCTGGAAACGTGCGCCAAGACCCTGGAGTATTTGTGCTCCGAGGGCAGCGCCACCTACACAAGGTGCGACGTAGCTCGCTCAAATATCATAGACCATGCGGTGAATAAGTACAAAGACGCCATTGACGACTGGAGAAACCTTATCGCGGGTATGTACACAATTTGAGGGCATGCGCTGGAGATCTGTAATGTGTGTTGGGTTGGTTTTTTTTTAGGAGAAGAACTTCCCAATGAGGATGAAATCTACACCATCATTATCTCGCTGAAAGTGGTGTCCATTCTGTACTCGTGTCACAACTTGAATCCATGGAACTTGTTCGATTCACTCTACCAGGACATCGAGGAAAGCCAGTCGAAGGAGAACCCAGGCCGCGGGCTGCCTAACGAAGCCTTGGTCTATTGCATTGAGGCATGCTATTTCTCGCTCACTTGGGGTCTGTACTACCTCGAGAATCAATGTGAGAGCACAAGTGTCCCGAGTGGGTGCGAAGGTTTGCGGACGAATCTGCACAAATACATGAACGCTTGCTTCGAACTGACTCGCGATGGACCAACCCAGCAGATTCAGGAGGCCGTGAGTTGAAGAGACGACAAAATCACCCAACCCTAACCCTACTTCTGTTTCAGGCTTATCAATCGGTATGCGATCTTCTGATTATATTCTCCGACCAGCTGTCGACCAACGAAAACGAACACATAAGGTCCTTGGAGTACAAGTCTGCCCTCGACGAACAGTTAATTTTGAACAATTTCGTTCAGCACTACGTGTTCTCGTTGAAACAAGAAGGTGAGACCAGTTCATCACTTATTTTGAAGACTTTCTCACTGTTTAGTTTACAGAATGCCACGATGAGACGGAGATCGAGGAACTACACAAGAAACGAAATTTCTTGGCGTCCTACTGCAAGCTGATCGTTTACAACATCATTCCCACCAAGAGTGCGGCTGGATTGTTCAAGCACTACGTGAGGGTAAGTCAGCATTTGTGTACAGTAGCCTACAAAACGCATACGATTCCTTTGATTTCAGTGCTACAATGAATATGGAGACATCATCAAGGCAACCCTCAGTAAAGCCAGGGAAATCAATAAAGTCAACTTCGCGCTAACACTGCTGCTCAGTTTGATCGCAGTCTTCAAGGACCTCCAGCAACAGGCTGAGAACGGAGTGATTTCCAAGTCCTCGCATGATTTCACGGAACTGAAGGAATTGGCCAAACGGTTTGCCCTTACCTTCGGTTTCGATGCGATAAAAAATCGCGAACCGATTATAGCATTGCACAGAGCTGGAATACTCTTTGCTGTTCACGATATTCCCGACGATCCTGCTGCGGCGCCAACGCGTCTTCTGTTCCTGGAAATTCTCAATGAATTCAACAACAAGTTGCTGAAGCAAGACAAGAAAGTGGTTTTGAATTTCCTGGATCGGAGGATATCCCCGGGAATGCCATCGAGCAAGGTCGAGGAATGGCAACCTCTGGTGCTGTACAGGAATTCATTGCTTCATGGGGAAACAGATCAGGCACCGGTTGCTGCTAAGAAAGCTTACACAAGGAAACGTAGGGAACATGGTGAGATTGTGTAAACATGTCGGGAGGAGTGTTCAATTTTCTCATACTCATATTCTTTGCAGATGAAGACGAGGAAGAGGACTACGACGATGACCATAACGATCCAGACTTTAGGGGCTAGGTGCTAAGCTGATGTTATTTTATTAAAGAATATGTATGTTCTTAAGAAAACAAATACAAATATAAACAGTGAAATAGGAATTATGTTGTTTTTCGACTTTGTGGGAGTGGATGCGGGATAAAGGATACATGGGCTGCTTTTACTGACGCTAATTTTGTTGCAACATTTTTCACTGTGTGTGATCCCATTTGATGCACTTCCCTTTCCTCCAAATTAAAAACAACTGCGACGAAAAGAAGAAGAAGCGTAGCCGGAAAAATATTTTTCAAAGTGCCACTACAGCTATCAAAAAGTCTTATTTTAAGGCCCAGGGTGTCACAAACGGTAATACACCAAAAATAGGTTTTTGTTAAAATCATGAAATTCGAGATCATAGCGCTTAAATCAGAGGACAACACTAGATGCACGTTCGTCGCATATGTTCAGAACATTGACACATGACATTGAACAAGACAATGGGCTTCGGAAGGACCAAGATAAACCTTATACCACAAAATCCGATTACCTATGAGAACCAGATATGGCGAACCAACGTCTTGAGTCGTCCAATTCAGTTCATGAATTATTGGACAATCCCTCTCACTCGGTAAAATGCGAAGCCGATCCAAAACGTTCTTCTGCTCCTGATGTCGCTCAGATTCGCAAACGACCATTATTTCAGGCTTATCAGCCGATATGCGATCATTAACAGTATACTCGTGTGGTATACTGCACTAATCTCAACCATCCACTTGATTTGAATTTGTATGCACAACCTCCACAACGCACAGTGGGTTGAGAGCGGAAAAAGTCTTCGGAGAAATTCCTCTTTAGCCTATTTTAGTTGTATATGGGTGGCGCAACAGTCCGAGGCGGACCTAGGCCTAGCTTCTCAGCAACCAGTCGTGTTGTACGTGCTATTGTTCTTTCACGAGTGGAAGGGACCTACAGATTTATGCCGACTCCGAACGGCGAAGTTGAGAAGCTTTTTCTAGACAGGAATATTCTTTGAGCATTGTTAGTGACTCGAAAGTGGCGGGGCCGTGATTCGGGTATCGAACCTGGCACCCTCTGCGTAGGAGTAGACGCACTAACCCACTACGCCACGGCGATCCACGAATATATGTATATACTATGTACTTATTAACAAGACTACGAGACGCCCCCAAGAAGGATACAGCTTCCTCGGGCTGAAACCAGCTGTTAGACTCGGAGGTTGTTGACCTTCCGTGGTATTGGAATACAGAATCTGACGAAGCTTCGGTTTGCGGGATGGTTTTCGTGTATCTTAACTACCCGCTGAAGCTCGAGACCAATAAATAATTGCTTGGATTCAAGGGATTTAAGAAAAATGAATATAAGAAATAGATAAAATTAGATTTAGATTTAGATTGATTTTATTATTTCGAATAATGTTCCTTTTACAAAAAAATTTAACAAAATCAAAATCAGCATGGCTTTGCGGTCTGCCGGATTGACTATAATTTATTATATATAAGTAATAATTATTAGCTCTCCATGTATAAAAATGCTTATTTCAAAAGCTCCCTGTTAGGATATTATCTCTGTATTTTAGTGATATTTTGCAGTATTTAAACAACTTGCTTGCGTGCATTTCGATTAGGAGTGATAGAATTTCTTGTTCCGATAAGTAGTTCTTTCCAAAAAGGGATCTCCTAGTTTCTCTTAGGATCGGACACTTGCCTAGGTAATGCCTGATATCTTCTCTCTCTTCCAAATTACGCATACTGCAGAGTATAGGGAGATCATCTCTATGTGGTACAAAATGCAGCTTAAGAAGTTCGCCTCTAAGTTTGAACATCACAGAAATTTCCTGGATGCTATGCTATCTTTAAAGTAATTTCGACTGCCCAGGTTGTGGTTGAGCCGACTGTATGTAATGCGATGTATTGATGCCGCCGCTTTTTTTAAGAACTGTATTCTTGCCTGCTTGTCGACCTGCTTTATTAATTGGCATAGTGAGTTACCCCAACTACTACCATCTACATTCAGTACTACTCCACATTCACCAGCTAATTTAATCCACTCTTTGAACCATGCAGTTCTATTTTGAACGGTTTGCAGCGCCACTATCTTTGGTTGTCTGACATGTTCATTACTTGGAGTATGCCTGTTTCAACCATGAGCATGTAGTTCGTAGTCATCGGCGGGAGCTTAAACAGTTTCTTAATTAAATAAAATAATCTCCATCTCCTCATAAGACTTATACCCTCAAACCTGTGCCGCGTATAGCATTATCGTCTCGGATACAGCTTCGTATAATTTAAACTTACCGCTGTGTTGGATATTAGGATTGTTGAAGCATTTCTTCCAGGCTATACTGATAGCATTTTTAGCCTTTGTAAGTTTGTCGTTCAGATGCATTTTTATATTTAAATTGCTTGTAAGCAGGATTCCTAGGTACTTATACTCTTTGACGACCTCTAGGTTTATCCCTCTAAAATGCCACTGCTCGTTGGAGGCAACTCTCCCACCACCTTTCTTAAAAATCATTATCTTTGATTTTTCTAGACTAACGATTAAGCTCCATAAATTGCATTACTCGCTTAATCCGCAAACAGGGGATCCTTAATGAGCATCCCTGCTACCTCCACGTCTCCAGGAAAAAAATCCACAATATCCTCTATAAAAAGGGCAAATAAGGTTGGGCTTAGTGGGCAACCCTGCCTTACTCCTGTTTCCGTTTGGAACCAATCGGATAACTCAACTCCGTTCCATACCGCAGCCTTGTTATCTTCGTACAGGTTTTGGAGAACCCTTCCGACTTTCGATGACATTCCGATTCCATACAATTTGTAGAATAAGGCACTACAGTTCACAGAATCGAAGGCTGCTCTGAAATCAACAAAGAATGTGTAAACTTTCCTATTTTGCCTTATGAATGTACCTGCTATACTACTTAGAACAAAAATGTGGCCGACGGTTGAGTAGCCAGGTGTAAAACCCGGCTGGAATCCCTTAAGTAGGTTATTAGTTCCTATCCACGTTCCAAATCTCCTCTGCAGAATACTTGCGAAAATGTTATAGGATGCGTTTACAAAGGATATGCCTCGATAGTTTGCTGGATCCCCCACATCACCTTTCTTATGGATAGGGAATTTCAGCGCTTCCTTAAACCTGCGAGGTACTACCCCACTATTTGAAATTATGTTGAAGGTGTATGAATTAAGTATAAAACACATATTCAATAAAACTTGGGTGTAAGCGATAAATAGTATAGTGGAGTCCTCTTAAGTTGAATTGACACGGAATACCATGGTTTGTTCGAGTTAGAGGGAGAGGCGTTCGACTTAGGGGGAGTCCAATATATATTAATTTTTAAAATTTCATCAATCTTAAAGTGCCAAAGTGCCTTTTCTATTAAAGAGTGCCGTACACGTGAGCTACGATGCCTGGGTTCGATTCCCGGTACTTCCAAAATAATGTCCACGGCCTCACTTCTTCCGTGTCACTGACAATGCTCAAAGAGTAACAACTGCCTAGAAAAAGCTTTGTCGTTCGGAGTCGACGTAAAATTATAGTTCCTTCCATCCGTGAGACAACAATAGCTATTACAAAACGAGTGGTTGGTGTAGTAGCTAGGCCCCAGCCCTCTATGGGCTGCAGAGCCACTCATATTATTATTTTATTCAAGGAAATCAATGTACGCACAGGTAAATATATGCATCTATCCCTAGATGAGCAAGCAAAGTGGGTTAAGCCAGACGACAAAGCTACTGCTCTTAATCTAAGGATCTTAACGTACGGTTTCCTAATATGGCAGCACCATATCTAAAAAGATCGCAGTTTTCGACCGAAAAATAATGCGAATATGTACCGAACCCCTCCCTCCCACAAGGTGTTACAGGTATAAGTAAGAGGAAATGCTGACCAATCATGTTCTTAATTGCCTTCTATACCCACTACTCTTGGAACAGGGGCGTTTGCTAATATCTCTCTTTCCAGGTCGAGTTCGATGCCCAAACGCAGTACCTACACATTTTTATCAACAGATTCAAGTGCATCTTATCCTAAATGAAATCAATTTAATGGAGATATACGTGAGATACACGTTGGAATTTGTTTTCTTAACAACACCTTCACCAGATCTCTTATCAATCGGTATGCGATCTTCTGATTATATTCTCCGACCAGCTGTCGACCAACGAAAACGAACACATAAGGTCCTTGGAGTACAAGTCTGCCCTCGACGAACAGTTAATTTTGAACAATTTCGTTCAGCACTACGTGTTCTCGTTGAAACAAGAAGGTGAGACCAGTTCATCACTTATTTTGAAGACTTTCTCACTGTTTAGTTTACAGAATGCCACGATGAGACGGAGATCGAGGAACTACACAAGAAACGAAATTTCTTGGCGTCCTACTGCAAGCTGATCGTTTACAACATCATTCCCACCAAGAGTGCGGCTGGATTGTTCAAGCACTACGTGAGGGTAAGTCAGCATTTGTGTACAGTAGCCTACAAAACGCATACGATTCCTTTGATTTCAGTGCTACAATGAATATGGAGACATCATCAAGGCAACCCTCAGTAAAGCCAGGGAAATCAATAAAGTCAACTTCGCGCTAACACTGCTGCTCAGTTTGATCGCAGTCTTCAAGGACCTCCAGCAACAGGCTGAGAACGGAGTGATTTCCAAGTCCTCGCATGATTTCACGGAACTGAAGGAATTGGCCAAACGGTTTGCCCTTACCTTCGGTTTCGATGCGATAAAAAATCGCGAACCGATTATAGCATTGCACAGAGCTGGAATACTCTTTGCTGTTCACGATATTCCCGACGATCCTGCTGCGGCGCCAACGCGTCTTCTGTTCCTGGAAATTCTCAATGAATTCAACAACAAGTTGCTGAAGCAAGACAAGAAAGTGGTTTTGAATTTCCTGGATCGGAGGATATCCCCGGGAATGCCATCGAGCAAGGTCGAGGAATGGCAACCTCTGGTGCTGTACAGGAATTCATTGCTTCATGGGGAAACAGATCAGGCACCGGTTGCTGCTAAGAAAGCTTACACAAGGAAACGTAGGGAACATGGTGAGATTGTGTAAACATGTCGGGAGGAGTGTTCAATTTTCTCATACTCATATTCTTTGCAGATGAAGACGAGGAAGAGGACTACGACGATGACCATAACGATCCAGACTTTAGGGGCTAGGTGCTAAGCTGATGTTATTTTATTAAAGAATATGTATGTTCTTAAGAAAACAAATACAAATATAAACAGTGAAATAGGAATTATGTTGTTTTTCGACTTTGTGGGAGTGGATGCGGGATAAAGGATACATGGGCTGCTTTTACTGACGCTAATTTTGTTGCAACATTTTTCACTGTGTGTGATCCCATTTGATGCACTTCCCTTTCCTCCAAATTAAAAACAACTGCGACGAAAAGAAGAAGAAGCGTAGCCGGAAAAATATTTTTCAAAGTGCCACTACAGCTATCAAAAAGTCTTATTTTAAGGCCCAGGGTGTCACAAACGGTAATACACCAAAAATAGGTTTTTGTTAAAATCATGAAATTCGAGATCATAGCGCTTAAATCAGAGGACAACACTAGATGCACGTTCGTCGCATATGTTCAGAACATTGACACATGACATTGAACAAGACAATGGGCTTCGGAAGGACCAAGATAAACCTTATACCACAAAATCCGATTACCTATGAGAACCAGATATGGCGAACCAACGTCTTGAGTCGTCCAATTCAGTTCATGAATTATTGGACAATCCCTCTCACTCGGTAAAATGCGAAGCCGATCCAAAACGTTCTTCTGCTCCTGATGTCGCTCAGATTCGCAAACGACCATTATTTCAGGCTTATCAGCCGATATGCGATCATTAACAGTATACTCGTGTGGTATACTGCACTAATCTCAACCATCCACTTGATTTGAATTTGTATGCACAACCTCCACAACGCACAGTGGGTTGAGAGCGGAAAAAGTCTTCGGAGAAATTCCTCTTTAGCCTATTTTAGTTGTATATGGGTGGCGCAACAGTCCGAGGCGGACCTAGGCCTAGCTTCTCAGCAACCAGTCGTGTTGTACGTGCTATTGTTCTTTCACGAGTGGAAGGGACCTACAGATTTATGCCGACTCCGAACGGCGAAGTTGAGAAGCTTTTTCTAGACAGGAATATTCTTTGAGCATTGTTAGTGACTCGAAAGTGGCGGGGCCGTGATTCGGGTATCGAACCTGGCACCCTCTGCGTAGGAGTAGACGCACTAACCCACTACGCCACGGCGATCCACGAATATATGTATATACTATGTACTTATTAACAAGACTACGAGACGCCCCCAAGAAGGATACAGCTTCCTCGGGCTGAAACCAGCTGTTAGACTCGGAGGTTGTTGACCTTCCGTGGTATTGGAATACAGAATCTGACGAAGCTTCGGTTTGCGGGATGGTTTTCGTGTATCTTAACTACCCGCTGAAGCTCGAGACCAATAAATAATTGCTTGGATTCAAGGGATTTAAGAAAAATGAATATAAGAAATAGATAAAATTAGATTTAGATTTAGATTGATTTTATTATTTCGAATAATGTTCCTTTTACAAAAAAATTTAACAAAATCAAAATCAGCATGGCTTTGCGGTCTGCCGGATTGACTATAATTTATTATATATAAGTAATAATTATTAGCTCTCCATGTATAAAAATGCTTATTTCAAAAGCTCCCTGTTAGGATATTATCTCTGTATTTTAGTGATATTTTGCAGTATTTAAACAACTTGCTTGCGTGCATTTCGATTAGGAGTGATAGAATTTCTTGTTCCGATAAGTAGTTCTTTCCAAAAAGGGATCTCCTAGTTTCTCTTAGGATCGGACACTTGCCTAGGTAATGCCTGATATCTTCTCTCTCTTCCAAATTACGCATACTGCAGAGTATAGGGAGATCATCTCTATGTGGTACAAAATGCAGCTTAAGAAGTTCGCCTCTAAGTTTGAACATCACAGAAATTTCCTGGATGCTATGCTATCTTTAAAGTAATTTCGACTGCCCAGGTTGTGGTTGAGCCGACTGTATGTAATGCGATGTATTGATGCCGCCGCTTTTTTTAAGAACTGTATTCTTGCCTGCTTGTCGACCTGCTTTATTAATTGGCATAGTGAGTTACCCCAACTACTACCATCTACATTCAGTACTACTCCACATTCACCAGCTAATTTAATCCACTCTTTGAACCATGCAGTTCTATTTTGAACGGTTTGCAGCGCCACTATCTTTGGTTGTCTGACATGTTCATTACTTGGAGTATGCCTGTTTCAACCATGAGCATGTAGTTCGTAGTCATCGGCGGGAGCTTAAACAGTTTCTTAATTAAATAAAATAATCTCCATCTCCTCATAAGACTTATACCCTCAAACCTGTGCCGCGTATAGCATTATCGTCTCGGATACAGCTTCGTATAATTTAAACTTACCGCTGTGTTGGATATTAGGATTGTTGAAGCATTTCTTCCAGGCTATACTGATAGCATTTTTAGCCTTTGTAAGTTTGTCGTTCAGATGCATTTTTATATTTAAATTGCTTGTAAGCAGGATTCCTAGGTACTTATACTCTTTGACGACCTCTAGGTTTATCCCTCTAAAATGCCACTGCTCGTTGGAGGCAACTCTCCCACCACCTTTCTTAAAAATCATTATCTTTGATTTTTCTAGACTAACGATTAAGCTCCATAAATTGCATTACTCGCTTAATCCGCAAACAGGGGATCCTTAATGAGCATCCCTGCTACCTCCACGTCTCCAGGAAAAAAATCCACAATATCCTCTATAAAAAGGGCAAATAAGGTTGGGCTTAGTGGGCAACCCTGCCTTACTCCTGTTTCCGTTTGGAACCAATCGGATAACTCAACTCCGTTCCATACCGCAGCCTTGTTATCTTCGTACAGGTTTTGGAGAACCCTTCCGACTTTCGATGACATTCCGATTCCATACAATTTGTAGAATAAGGCACTACAGTTCACAGAATCGAAGGCTGCTCTGAAATCAACAAAGAATGTGTAAACTTTCCTATTTTGCCTTATGAATGTACCTGCTATACTACTTAGAACAAAAATGTGGCCGACGGTTGAGTAGCCAGGTGTAAAACCCGGCTGGAATCCCTTAAGTAGGTTATTAGTTCCTATCCACGTTCCAAATCTCCTCTGCAGAATACTTGCGAAAATGTTATAGGATGCGTTTACAAAGGATATGCCTCGATAGTTTGCTGGATCCCCCACATCACCTTTCTTATGGATAGGGAATTTCAGCGCTTCCTTAAACCTGCGAGGTACTACCCCACTATTTGAAATTATGTTGAAGGTGTATGAATTAAGTATAAAACACATATTCAATAAAACTTGGGTGTAAGCGATAAATAGTATAGTGGAGTCCTCTTAAGTTGAATTGACACGGAATACCATGGTTTGTTCGAGTTAGAGGGAGAGGCGTTCGACTTAGGGGGAGTCCAATATATATTAATTTTTAAAATTTCATCAATCTTAAAGTGCCAAAGTGCCTTTTCTATTAAAGAGTGCCGTACACGTGAGCTACGATGCCTGGGTTCGATTCCCGGTACTTCCAAAATAATGTCCACGGCCTCACTTCTTCCGTGTCACTGACAATGCTCAAAGAGTAACAACTGCCTAGAAAAAGCTTTGTCGTTCGGAGTCGACGTAAAATTATAGTTCCTTCCATCCGTGAGACAACAATAGCTATTACAAAACGAGTGGTTGGTGTAGTAGCTAGGCCCCAGCCCTCTATGGGCTGCAGAGCCACTCATATTATTATTTTATTCAAGGAAATCAATGTACGCACAGGTAAATATATGCATCTATCCCTAGATGAGCAAGCAAAGTGGGTTAAGCCAGACGACAAAGCTACTGCTCTTAATCTAAGGATCTTAACGTACGGTTTCCTAATATGGCAGCACCATATCTAAAAAGATCGCAGTTTTCGACCGAAAAATAATGCGAATATGTACCGAACCCCTCCCTCCCACAAGGTGTTACAGGTATAAGTAAGAGGAAATGCTGACCAATCATGTTCTTAATTGCCTTCTATACCCACTACTCTTGGAACAGGGGCGTTTGCTAATATCTCTCTTTCCAGGTCGAGTTCGATGCCCAAACGCAGTACCTACACATTTTTATCAACAGATTCAAGTGCATCTTATCCTAAATGAAATCAATTTAATGGAGATATACGTGAGATACACGTTGGAATTTGTTTTCTTAACAACACCTTCACCAGATCTCATCTTTTCGAGCCCATCCATATTGGTCAAATTCTGTCGGACCGAATATTAGTGTGGCCCGTTTAGATTTTAGATTTCGAATGTACTTCGTTCTATCTCCCTTTTCTCCTATTTCCGCTGATCTACCTTGTTCATGTGTTGCAATACCATGTTCCCCCCCAACGAAGTCAAGAGATTTCATCAAGTTTTTCAAAGCTACTTGAATCCGCCAAACATTATTAACGCAGTTGTGGGAAAGAGAGAGAAATTAGAGAAAATCGTCTACAATCGGAATTCTATAATTTGAATATGTAAAACTACGGTGTGCCTACAAAAGAGATAGTACGACGATAGTCGCTGCGATGAAAATTTTGTCGTGCGAAAGAGTTGTAAGAGCAGATACTAAAAGGGGATTCACCTGGTCAAACTTATCGGACCGACATGGTCTGAGAGTCCCAAATTTGATCGTGTGAACGCAAGTAATGGTCATTCGGATATGCCGGATGGTTTTCAAATTCCTCTTTCACATTCGCTAAATTAGACTTTTCAATGTTTTAGATAAGCGAGGTGTGTCGTGCTTGGGGTAGACAGTGTCCCGCCTGCTCGACGTTTGCATTTGAATCTCCGTATTTTCTTTTATATCTCTTCGTTTTTGTTGGGCATTGGAAGCATGCTGTAATATGTTTGAGAAAGTGATGTGAGACGCATGTGTGAGAGAGGGTGAGAAACAGAAAAAATTGGGATCTAAGATCTCAATTGCAGAGATTTGAAAATCTCTTGTGTCCTGTGATTACAAACAGGAATTTGAAAAGTTGGAGATGAATTAGCGAGTTCGAAAGCGATCTATCGGAATTCAATAATTTCAACGTGTAAAACTACTGTGTCCATAAAAGGACTATATCTATCACTCGGAATATCGTCGTGACAAAGGGATGTAAGAGCAGATACTACAAGGAGGTTTACTTTAGCAAATTTACAGGACAGACATAGTCTGACAGTCCCAAATCTGATCGTGTGAACGCAAGAAACGGTTTGTCGGACATGCCGAATGGTTTTCAAGTGTGAACGAGTGTCTGTACGACCTGAAGGACATTTCATTCCCGAATGATTTTCAAATTGAGTGGTTGCTCGCGGGAAATTTATGTTACGTACAAAATTGCTGATTGCGAAAATGGGCAATTCTGGATAGAATATTATGTATGTTATGAAAATGAATGTCAGTCCTCAAAAAGTTCTGATAGTCCGCTGGAGAATAAAGAAAACTTTAATAGCTTTTGACTCCAATCTTCATAAAAATTCCCTTCTCTTCCTCCTTCCATTCTTCCTTCAACTTCTTCACCCTCTACTACGAATACTTCCACCGTCATTGAAATTCTCTTGAAAATTTATGTCTGACAACCTGTTTGACAATTCAGTGCATCCGACCAAGTCTGTCCAGTTCTTGACCAAAATTCCTACCTTTCTGAGTATCGACTCAGACACGTTACCTATTCTCATTGGAAATAAGCAATACTTCGACAAGTATGCATTCCTCAATTCTAACTTCTTCTGAGTGGTCTGTATACCATCGGTTTTCTGTGAAGTTTTAACCTCTGATTCTGCCAACGCATCCGAACTCCACACCTAAACGATTAGTTTGCATTCGAAATTTCGAAACAGCTGGTTCATCTGACATTTACCAGTGCTTCGTGTGAGAAGAAAGAAAAAGAAACGTAAGCAAGTTCAGCGTCGCGAGTGTATCGTGGTTTGTCATATTCCGTTTCGATTCTTCGAATTCTGTGAACTAGTGGATACATCTCTGAGGTTTGAATTAATGTATTCTTTTGTTTATTTATCCCAAATTTATGACAAAATTGAGCATAAACAGATGCAATCCAAGTCTTTATTCACAAATGTACAAAGTTCTCGACAGTTTTTATTTAACAACCTCATGTTGGTCTTTCCATCGTGGGCCTGGGGTATTGATTTAGTCACCACCAGTCCGTTTCGTTCCTCAATTTCACCGACGTCATTGTAGTAGAAAAGCAAATTCAGTGTTATCGACTTTTCATTTTTTTTACGTATTAACTAAAATTTCGACCGGGATTGTAGAATGCGGTAATGACGATTCTAGTTCAACTTGTACGTTTCGCAAAGCTCGAGGCTTCAGTGCTGAGACATACACACCCTCGGTGGAGGTCCTACGCAACATTGGTGTGTGATGCATAATGCAGTGTTGAAAACACGTGTGGTCTTCTTTTATTTTCTCATACTCTCTTCGGCTTATTCCGATATCAGTTAAAATTACATCATACATCCCAAAGCATGACTGTACCACCGGCTTCAGACTCAGTAGTCCAGTCCAAGTTGGCATTCCAATTCGCACAGTTGTTCTATTCTAACCTGCTTTTGTGAAGAGTGCATTTAAAGAAAATTGTTGTTTTCCCTTGCAGGCATCAAAAATGAAAAAGGAGAAGCAAAAGAACGTAGCTGCCGGTGGTGATGGCAACCGAGTGAAGGAACTGGATCCGCTGCCGTCGTATATTGAAGAGAGGGATCAGTTGTGGGAGAAGTGCAAGAAGCAGTACGCCGAGGAACTGTCCTCCAAGCCGAGAGTACCAGTGAAGGTTACACTTCCGGATGGTAAAGTTGTAGAGGCAACTGCATGGGAGACAAGTCCTTACGATGTCGCTAAGGGCATTAGCCAAGGACTGGCTGACAACACAGTGATTGCCAAAGTGAATGGTGTCCTGTGGGATTTGGACCGTGTGCTGGAGGGTGACTGCACGCTGCAACTCTTGAAATTCGATGATCCAGAGGCGCAAGCCGTCTTCTGGCACAGTTCAGCTCACATTGTCGGTGAGGCCATGGAACGCGTGTACGGAGGACACCTTTGTTACGGCCCACCAATCGAAAATGGATTCTACTACGATATGTTCCTCGAGGGGGAAGGAATCTCCACGAACGACTACCCAGTGATGGAGAATATTGTGAAGAAAATCGTGAAGGAAAAGCAACCGTTTGAGAGGCTGGAACTGAAGAAATCCGACTTGTTGGAGATGTTCAAGTACAATGAGTTCAAAGTGCGCATTTTGAACGAAAAAGTGGACACTGAAACCACAACAGTTTACAAATGCGGCACACTGATTGACTTGTGTCGTGGTCCTCATGTCCGCAACACTGGCAAGGTGAAGGCGCTGAAGATCACCAAGAACTCGTCCACATACTGGGAGGGCAAAGCAGATGCCGAGACCTTGCAACGTGTGTACGGAATTTCTTTCCCTGACTCGAAGCAACTTAAGGAGTGGGAGAAGATTCAGGAGGAGGCTGCAAAGCGGGATCACAGAAAAATCGGCAGGGAACAGGAGCTGTTCTTCTTCCACGAACTCTCGCCTGGATCGTGCTTTTTCCAGCCACGCGGCGCTCACATTTACAACACTCTGATGAATCTGATGAAGACCGAGTACAGGAAGAGGGGCTTCCAGGAGGTGATCTCTCCAAATATCTACAACTCAAAACTGTGGCAGACATCCGGACATTGGCAGCATTATGCCGAGAATATGTTCTCCTTTGAGTCGGAGAAAGAGACCTTCGCCCTGAAGCCGATGAACTGTCCTGGACATTGCCTGATCTTTGATACTCGTAACCGTTCGTGGAGGGAGCTTCCACTGCGTATGGCTGACTTTGGCGTGTTGCACCGAAATGAATTGTCCGGTGCCCTCACTGGTCTAACTCGCGTTCGCCGGTTCCAGCAGGACGATGCTCACATCTTCTGTGCCCCCGAGCAAATCAAAGACGAAATGAAGGGCGCCCTTGACTTCTTGCGCAGCATTTACACCATTTTCGGCTTCTCCTTCAACCTTGTTCTCTCTACCCGACCAGAGAAGTACCTAGGTGAGCTCGAACAATGGAACGAAGCCGAGAAAGCCCTCGCCGAGTCCTTGGACGAATTCGGCCTTCCCTGGAAAGAAAATCCCGGCGATGGTGCTTTCTACGGACCAAAGATCGATATTACCATCCACGACGCGCTGAAGAGGTCACATCAGTGCGCCACGATTCAGTTGGATTTCCAGTTACCCATTCGATTCAACCTGAACTACGTCGCAGAGTCTGGCGAGAAGAAGCGCCCAGTCATTATTCATCGCGCAATCCTCGGTTCAGTTGAACGCATGATTGCCATTCTCACAGAGAACTACGCCGGCAAATGGCCTTTCTGGATTTCGCCCCGTCAAGTTATGGTTGTTCCTGTTGGTCCTAATTTCGATGAGTACGCACAGTCTGTTCGGGATCAGCTCCATGCTGCTGGGTTCATGGTGGAGGCAGACCTCGACGCTGGCGACACAATGAACAAGAAGATTCGTAATGCTCAACTGGCGCAGTTCAACTTCATCCTTGTGGTTGGCGAGAAGGAACGTTCATCGGGAACTGCAAACGTACGCACACGTGACAACAAGGTTCACGGTGAGGTGTCCATCACTGAACTCATTACAAAGCTGGCAAAGATTCGCGATGAATTCATCCTTAACGAGGATAACTTCTAAAATGCATTAAATGTGAACTCAATGGAATATTCTTAATAAATTATTATCAGACTACATTAGCCCGCTGTGGCCGCCAAACATAAACGTGTTTTCATTTCTACACTTTCAGGTGGATGCTCTTGGGTAGTCATCGACCGGAAATTGCTTTTGTTACGGGTTCGTATCAGATGTGTGACGTGTTCGATGTTTTGGAAATAGTACTATGCGGGTGATTATAGAGTAATCGTTATCTTTGTTCTATTTTCGCATATTTACGTTTCGATTGTATAATTTTTGACACCGAGTGCGTGAGTCACGTGAATGTGGGTCAGTTGCTCATCAGGTAAATATGCTTGGCGATTTATTCCACGTCGCATAAAAAGAAACAATCAATAAAAAATGAAAGTGGCAGTCCTAGTTCATCGATTGAATTTTATCTTTGCCGATGATATCGTCTTTGACATACAACATTAGCTGAGTGTGTGCGGCTGCTTTTGGGCAAGTTTTTGATTATTCAGGTTTCCGCCGTCACGATAAAGTGCAAAAGAGGGAGATTCAAACATCGCTTGAACGTCATTTTGCCTTGTGTTTGTTAGATTGCTGTTAACTGCGGAATGTGTTGCAATAAACGATTGCTGCATGAGATTCAGAGTTTTTAATTAGAAATTTCGCATGCTGCTTCGGTAAATACGAGATAAGAAACTGATATTTCCGTCCAATTTCCAAGAATAACAGATTGAAAGCAAACAAGAGGTAATAATAGGTTCTTATTAAATTCGTTGGGAAACAAAGTCAGATCGCAATATGTGTACATCAGAGGTCTGCAGCGATACACCCTCTTATTCATTCAGCGCATTTACATTGGGGTTTTCTAACGCTCTAACTCATTCATAAAATATTCATCGCCATCGCATTGATCGCAAACACATATTGTGGTGCGTTCATGTAGTCATGCCAATCGAAGCACAATGCGATATTTAATCATTTTTTCCTCAGATCATAGCGTTGAGGGAGAAAATGCAGTGCGAGTGTAAGCCGCGATAGGTTTGCATATTTGTTTATGCATACGTTTTTGAGTCGATGCATTCTACACTACCGCATGTTCACATTGACAAAGCCGAAGCATACACCGTATTTGTTCATGACTCAAACATAAAAGAATTTTGAAATTTTATTTTCGTAACCCTAGCTGTACTTAATACGTACATGCATATGTAAATATGTGACATACATTTAATGTCCATTGCATTCCCTTTGCCTTTCTTGTTCATAAGCGGGCTAATATACCACCGCATCGGCTATGTCAACATGAACATACGTTAGTGTAGGATGCGGTGACTCAAAAACGTAGTACTCGAGCTTATAAGAGAGAAACATAGAGATGCAGTTCGACATCCACCACCTATTCGTCGCTTTCTAGGCCTCATATGATAGCATGCATAGAGACGAGCTATACAACAGAAATGAAGTATAACAGAGATAGCCGACTGCACAGCTGATTGCCCCCTAGTCCATCGACGAATTTGAGTGCATTTTTTACAGATATTCATGCATTTTTGACGGTTATTCACGAAATAACGTAAAACGTTATACTTTCGCGAATAACTTTCACAAAAAACGTTATAAAAACAGTTGTCAACCATTTTAAGGGGCAAGAGAGGTAGAAGTCGTGTATCTCTGTAATACATCATTTCTGCTATACAAGGGATGTCAGATTTCAAAAGTTTATTTGCGGGAGCAAAAAAAAAGACTACCTTCTCTTCTGTATTTTTGTATGAACATCTACTCAACAATGCGAAAGACAGAAAATAGATGACATTACAAGTACAAATAGAAACTACACAAACTCTATACCGTTATTTTTTTCAAAGAATGAATACGTTTTGACCCCAAAATGCTTACACAAATATAGATCGTAGGTTACGTTATGTTTGGGGGCTGCTTGGGAATCATACAGCATACTTAGCCCATATGGGTACATTGTGATACCAGCAGTCAGACTACTAACACTAATTAACCACTCCAGTGATATCCCAACCGTTAATTTGATCCCAACGGCAAATGGTGATCTGGAATGGAGACCAGATTTGAAAAACATATAAAAGCGTATTAACTTTGCTTTCACTGGGACTCGAGCCGGGGACCCCGCTAACTAGGGGCACTTAACCAATTGCGCCATCCAGCCACTTTAAAGCTCAGCATTACTCCTACCACCACACGAGATCTTGAGATACCTAAACTACTCCGCCTGCTTCAATAAGACTCCATTATGTAGATAGGCGTCCTGGAAATTACCATCACCTCTGATTTATCCACATTAACCTTCATCCCAGCATCAGCACATATGGGCAGAAACCTATTGAGTGCGCGCTGGAATTCTCCCTGGGAAGATGTGAGACTGACTAAGTCATCTGCGAAGAGAGGCAACCCTAAGCTCTCCCAATGTGCAAAATTCCTTGCCTTGGCTGTGCTGCAACATCCAGTCCATAAATTTATATAATAAAAAGAGAAGTCACAAAGCGCACCCTTGGTGAAATCCAACGCCAAATGTGGAAGGTATTGATTTAGCATAATTTACCCTAAAACCGAATACAACTGAAAATAAAGTTTGTGTAAAGATACTGTATGCCCTTCAAAGGAGGACCAAATTCAAGGTTTTCACTACAACCAAGTCCTTCAGGTTTGCGAACTAACCCCTTTACATTCGCAGAACAGAAGTTGGCCAAATTTCTTCTCCGTCTAAGTCCTTATGCGTTAGCCAAATGGCAGATTGTAGACAGATTGAATGAAATTTGACAAAATCTTACCTTCGGTGATTACTCGATCCTCGTGATCTACATATGAAGGGGCTTTCAGTTTAACGTTTGTCAATACTATTGATTATTGCCGTTCCTTGTCCTGATTCGCTTCAGAAAATGCCAATCTTGCGCGATCCACTGTAGGAAGATGCAAGTTCATTG
Source organism: Eristalis intricaria (assembly GCA_964034865.1). Classification (NCBI taxonomy): domain Eukaryota; kingdom Metazoa; phylum Arthropoda; class Insecta; order Diptera; family Syrphidae; genus Eristalis; species Eristalis intricaria. The sequence continues at coordinate 86,367,573 of OZ035875.1, read as the reverse complement.
CGGCCAGATTCCTAGTTGACTCTACGAGATACAGTCTATTGCGCACCCTGCCCCGTTCACGCCAAATTTAAAAGAGTTTTAATGTCAAAAACCAATCTTTGCTAATTCCAAATGCAGTGCTTAAGCGTTTCATGAATCGAAATTCGTGGCCTCCAACTTGTCTCCCTCCCTATTTATTTGGAATTACTCTCCATGAGGGACTTTAACTAAATTTTCGAGATAAGATAGAGCCCGCTTGAAGTGATGCTGAGATCTTACTCTAAACTTAATCTAATGTCTCCAGGTTTAGTGAGATTGGGGTGTGTTCTTCCCCTGAATGGACTGCAGTATCTGGCACCATGAGCTTCTCAGTCGACAGCTTACAGTCGGTTACAGTGACTGGCGTGATGCACTGGTGTGAAAAAGCGCTAACCAGCGATTGGACATTACGTTGCGAGGTGTTTAAGTTAATTTATATTCTTTCTTCAGAAATGATACCATCGATAATATCCTAATAATATGGTTTGCAGACTGATGTGAACCTGCCCTTAGCTTGCAAACACTTGTGTTATGTTTTATCACAAGTTCAGGGGACTTACAACGAAGTAAGGTTAGATTAGAATGGCTGACTGCTGTTCAACAGCAATGATACTTAGGCCACCATAGGCCCATGGTATTACCACGCAGATCTGAATGGTCACATGAAAGATGACTAAAATTAACGCGTGGCAGGCGTCCAAGTAAACATCTTCTTCGTGAGGAGCGGGTGTTAAAATTGCAAGGGAGATGCACCATAGTTTCTTCTTCATTCTCGTCTAGGCAGGTTCTGCAGAGTCTCAATGTGGGACATTTTACCTAACCTGGGGACGGGGGTTCCATGGTTGGTTATGGCGCCGATAATGTTCAGAGATTTGGCCTACTCTTATAAGACTGTTGCGAACGTTTTGGATCGAGAGTATCCCATACTTTTCGTTTTAAGGCATCCTGTGGCAGTTGAGCATTTAAAAGAGTGAGCAAGCGAAGATAAGGATGCGCTTTCTGGGCAAGTACATTTTTGGAGTTGTAGAGTGGAACTGATTGAGGTGGAACTGTCTTAAAAAAATTTCCATGTCGGGAATTGAACTTATTCCCCTATTACAGTACACAACTCAACTTTGAGACAACCGAACTAATTTGTGGTATTACGGATTACAACTATTTTCAGTTGAGATAATGCAGACAACTTAAGATACTGTAATTGAAAAGTTAATTATTTCGATGTAAAGAAAAGAAAGTAAACTAATACCTCGTGTTATTTGGTACACATTTTATAAATAAAGATCCATTCTAGACAAATTAATGCGGTCCATTCGTCAAAAAAATTAAAAGAAAGAAAAATATGTCACTTCAAAAATAAATAAAAAATAAAAATAAATCAATTCAAGACTTTGTTTTCATGAAGTCTCTGCTGTCTTAGGATAACATACTTCAGTTTTGGCCTGGACAAATTGGCACATTTTTTTCTTCGTGAGTTGCATTTGCAACTAGTGAAGTTCACTTGTTTTGGTGCTCCGCTTTTCTGCCAGTTCATAGATAGTTGTTTTTATTATTTCATAGGATCTTTTATTTTTGATTGAAGTTTTTCCAGTCAATCATTCTTGTCTCTTTTGCTGTAACCAAACTGATATTTGCCTCTAGCAAGTGGCTTGGTTTGTTCCATTTGTTGAATTAGTTTTTCCATCTGCATTTGTTATTTTCAAGGTGGAAGAAAATACGCATTGCAGTAGTTATTTTAAATAAAACACATATTGAAGTACTGAAACAAAGTAACGTTTCTTCCATTGTAGGATGAAAGTCCACTCCGCCCATCAATATACGCAACTACTGAAAGGGAGTTGAGTGGTTTTGACAGTTGAAACAATCACTACCCAGTTGAGTTGTCTTTCAAAATATCGTAAAAAAATGACAGCACAACTGAAAATTAGCAGTTGTCTCGATTTGACAACTGAAGGACAACTGCTTGTCATGAGGTTGTAATCGATAATACCGATTCTCACTACAACTAAAGTTGTGTACTGTATGTAATAGGGGCATTAATCGAAGATGAACATTTTCTTCCGTTGATGATGTGACGGGACTCAGCTCTTCTTTCTCCGTCCTCTTAGTAGGGGCAGTTCTCCCTTACAAATCCGACAGTTTTGCACTTCCAACAGTATATCCCTTCATATGTAAATAATTCTTCAATATTCTCTTGGTCCAGTTTTTGTTTTTTCCCAACATTCAACTGTCGTGTCCACGGTTCTTCTCTTCTTCTTTTCAGATTTCGAGGTCTGTGCATGGTTGTTGGAGATTCGTTCTCCAACATCTAATATTTCTATATTCTATGTTGTTTTTCCTAAAATATTTCTTGGAATGATGAGTATGCAAATCTTAGAGCTTTGAGGACGCTATCCCATGTTTTTATATCGGATTTTATTCCTTTGAACACAAATGTCGATGGAGTTTTTTTCTCCGACTCATGTGGTAATAGTTTATTCTAAGTATGTATAAACTGTTAAACAAGTAGTAGATCTATCTCTGTATAGCTGTAGAAAGTCTCCTTCTTCAAGATTCGTCTCGATGTATCATCAAATACTTCACCAAGTTACCAGTGTGTATTTTATGTTTATTAACAGTTTACACAGATTTTTGAAAGTAACTGACTTGCGCTGACCACTAGTGACACCTTGTATCGCATAGCATAACAAATTCTTGTCTCGTACAAGCCCAGTGTTACCGTGAATACCTTTCAAAAAGTACGAAACTTGTCCACACCTATCCAATGTCACTTCGTTCTTTGAGTAGGTATACTTTTAGGAGTACGGTGCAACATCTGACGGCTGCTGCTAGTTCGTATGTAAAGAGAAAGGTGTATTGAGAGAATGAGAATGATGCACAATTTATTCATTGGAGAAAAAAATTGACATTTGAGCATTATGAAGCCACACAAATAAAAAATAAAAATGTCCCAAACAAATTTGCGCCAAAAATTAGGCAACAAATATTTTTCATTTCACCTTCATTGCTGCATACCATGAATGTCGATCCAATGCACAAGCCAAGCTGAAAAAGCTGGGGTTTCTTTAATCATTTGATTGAGATTTCATATCCTGCGCATAAGTGCCGAAACGGAAATCAACCAATTATGTATGTTCCTGACCCGGCCACCTTTGTCACTTCCTTTTCCTTCAGCTGAAATGATTCCAACTCCTAACATTGACACATTCACCGAAACAAGCATGATGCAAGACTAAGTGTGGCATAATGATCCACACGTACTCTGGACTTGCGAGGGTAAGAAAAAAGCCTAAGGCATGCCTCTCCCCTCACCGACTACCACTCGGATTAACAATAGATATTGAATTTGAATCGATTTTCTTCGAGAGTAAAACTTTTCCAGTTCAACGTCGACACGAGCAACAAAGCCTAGTTGACCGTCCAGATACAAATTGAATTTCACCCAAGAACCATCCCCAAGTGAAGCACAACGATGGCCATTACTCCCGAACGATGATAAACGTGTGTATCTACTTGAAGTCGATACACTAGCGAAAGTGTGAAGGAAATAGGAAAACCATTAACAGTGAAGTCTCATTTTCAGCATCCTGGAATGGGGGCGGGGCAGGCCTCCCCAAAGCACATACACACTCGAGTCCATTCCTGGTAAGTCATCATCCTTACAAAGTATTATGTAAAGAACACCACTTGAAGCTCCCACACTGCCGACTCGGTGTTAATGACGAGACTTTTTCGGCCTTCGGCCATTCGGCCGTTTTCGGGGCCGGGCCATAAAGTGGGAAGGAAGTGCCCCAAAATGATTCAATCATCCCGTCTCATAAATGGACTCAAGTTATACGACGACGATCCATGGCTCCCCAGCCTCGGACAAGTATCCATCAATACAATAGGAGTCAAGGTCGCATGCCTGTGGATTGGAGGAGGGGCAGCCGAAAGGTTTGGCAAACGACTAAATGGATTCCAGCGGAGTCTTTCGCCCAGCACACTGTCTTAAATTGAATTCCAATTGATTGGGGGGAATCGAATGATTCTCTGAATGAATTTAAATTTAACCTAACTTCTGCTCCTGCTCTAAGTGATGTGGAATTTGGTGACCAGAGAAGAATTTCTTTTTTTTCCGTTGCTCCTGTGACGACTGATGCCAAAATATTTCCACTGGGTCTGCTGATTCGAGTGGGACAGAGGTGAGTTTTTTTCTTGCGACCGATGATTTATTTTAATGGATTTGAAATTGGAAACCAGTGGTGGATGTGCCATATGGTGGTGAATATAATTGCGTTCCCATTTCAATTAGTTTGACCATGAATCCTGGTGTTTGTTGGTATTCTCTGCAGTCTTAGGCCACATGGCGTGGTGTTTTGTGAAAGAGTAGCTCATCATCGAGGTACCAAGGCGTAGATCAAGTATGAGCTGCACATATTTGCCATTGAGTTTTGAAAGGGCGGCGAATTCGTTCCGCAAACCTGACACAAAGCTGACCTTCCGACGGTCGATGAGGAAGAACGAAAGTAATGTTTGCAACAATCACGAAGAGGAATGAGCCAAACATCAATTTGACAAAAGTAGCTTATCGAACAAGAAACAACAAATTAAAAGCACAACAACCTACTGACTCATGTTCACACACCTCAGGCAGCTTTGAATTTGACAATGCGATTGTAAGCTTGAATCCATTAACGACCACTAGCTCGTAAAGATCAAGATTAGCAAACGCCATATATGTGAGATTGCCTTAAATCGGATAAGTATCGATGGAACTCTGCATGTTCTTCTGGGTGCTTTGGCGGTGAATGGAGATTTTTGTCGTTAACTTCCTCAACAGAAAACTGGCCCTTTTTACGACCACTCATACACGTATTTGCGGTTGTTTTCCGTCTTCTGAAGACGATAAAAACTTTGATACATAAATGTGCCCCAAAAAGGGCGCTTGCTAATTTTTTTTGCTTAAGATGTTCTCAACCTAACCGAACTCCAAATTCTATGTTTTCACATCAGCAATAGCGGTGGCGGCCAAGATTTGAAAAATTGTCTGACCGTCGCACTGTGGGAGAGAACAACCAAAAAATTGGCATAAAATCCCAGTTGATTTTAAAGCTAGGAACTTGAAATGTTGTTCGGGCAAAATTCACGGTAAGGCTGATTGTCAAAGTTACTTACAGCCAAGCCCACGAAAACGCCCACTTTTTTGAATAAAACCTTTTTATGCATATGGCATATCATTTTGACTATGTTTCCACCAGAAACTAAAGAAGAAGAATGTAATAGAGCTTATCACCTGTGTCCATCCTATAAAAAGCTTCCTTAAACGAACTCTGTCCAGGGCGTCCAGTAAAGATTATTTTTTACATACATTTTTTAACTATACGGGGCTTAGTAAATCGAATCGCATATTCAGTGAACGATAAGGAAAAACAAAAAACTAAGGCTTGAACGGCCTTGGATAACTGATTGTGACAATGTTTTTAAAAAAACCGATACATTAGATGCACCTAGAACTGCCACTATTAAAGTAACTGTAATTTACAAATAAATACACTTTCTCTTAGAATCTAATTGTTTTATTCTAAGTACATACACGAGGCTTATGGCCCCACTAGTGAACCCTGTGCCTGCTTCGCTAAGCAGATCACATTAATGTAAGAATGAAAAACACTCGTTTTATTGTCAGCTTTGCCTACATTTATTTTATATTTTATAACTTCTTTTTATCTAATGCTATGTTTTTATCCTATACAGAGAATTTGGAAGAAAGATTTCTGCAGACTGATAAACGGCGATGAGCACATCAATACCGCTGTCGAGCAGAATGTTCTACTCAATATGGACGATGATCGACTAGAATTTCCTACCCCCGACTTAAACGAGGTCAAGATAGCAATATCAAGACTGAAGTCTAACAAAGCTGCCGCTGCTGGCGGACCGTCCGCTGAAATCTTTAAGGTAGCTGGAGGTGATCTGGTTGGGCGCGTGCACCAGCTCATTTGTAAGTTATGGTCGGAGGAAACCATGCCCGACGAATGGAATCTCAGTATCGTTTGCCCGATCCACAAGAAAGGAGACCTCTTTGACTGCGCCAACTATAGAGGGATAAGTCTGTTGAACATCGCATACAAGATCTTCTTGTCCTGAAGCCGTTTATAAACAACCTGATGGGTCCATGTCAGTGAGGATTCAGGCCAGGGAAGTCCACCATCGAACAGATTTTCACGCTACGGTAGATCCTGGAAAAGACACAAGAAATGCAAATCGACACCCACCACCTATTCGTCTATTTCAAGGCCGCATATGACAGCGTGCTACTTTTGACATTCTTGCCAAACTCAGGATGACGATGGAGAATTCTCACTGCTCCATCAAGGTCTGTAACGAACTCATCGAGACCTTCAATATCAAAAAAGGTTTCAGGCAATGCGACGCGCTGTCATGTGACTCTTTTAACATCATCCTGGAGCAAGACTCACACGCCAACACTAGAGGCACGGTCTTCCAGAAGTCCATACAACTGTTAGCATACGCGGATGACATTGACGTGATTAACAGAACACAGCGAGCTGTCAATGAGGCGTTTGCTGGCATTGAGACGGAAGCGGCTAAAATGGGTCTAGTGGTGAATGAGGCAAAACGAAGTATATGCTGTCATCGAGAAAGGACGGACAACATTGACGACTCGGCCAGAGCGTCACAATGGGCAGTTATAACATCGAGGTAGTGAAGGACTTCGTCTACCTCGGCTCCGCAGTAACATCAGTACAGTGATCGAACCCGGAGTAACTCTTGCCAATCGCTGTTTCTATGGGCTCAAGAGGCAATTGAGTAGTAGAGCCATCTCTCGAAGGACCAAGCTGACTTTATACAAGACCTTGATCATCCGAGGCATGGACAAAGTCGAAAACGGAAGAGGAAGTCCATCGAGAGAAAAGTTATACGCGTGATTTGTGGTCTTGTTTGCGTTGACGGTTTCTGGAGTGGAAAATTCAACCACGACCGGCTGTACAGCGACATGACTCTAGCCAGGCGTCTACGGATCCCACGCCCAAGATAGTTAGGTCATGTAGGGCGTATCTTCGAATCTGAACCTGTCACCGCCACAGAGGACGCCCCCACACAAGGTAGCGCACATTAGGGGAAAGCGAGACTTCGCGGCGGCTGGAAAGGATGAAGCCCACCGGTCCACCCCGGATTGTAGCGCCATATAAGGAAGAAGAACGTCCTTATTTGACGTCAAGTTTCAATCTTGAACGTCTTGATAGGAAAGACGAAATACCTTCATCCAGATTCAATGGAACATTACATTTGGTTCTTCGCCACCATTTAACGCTCTGGAGAAATGAGCTTCACAAATTTGAAGCAACGACTGGGGCTCTGCTACTAGTTGTCCATCCTCGTCCTACCAGACTGGATTATTCACCAATAATTGTTGGTCTATACTGCGACAGAGACTTACAAGAGAAGACTGAGTCATTCGTTGCTTCTTTTAAAGTTGTTCGTCACTATTTCTGATATCATCGCGGCTCGCAGTAGGATGACTGATTGCTGAAAGCGTCTACATCTTCCCTCAATTGTCACGCCAATTTACAATTAATGTAGACTGTACTGAAAAGGCAAATTCTATTCTTTTAAATACTCGTCTACCAAATCGTTCTGAGAGACAGACAAAATCCCCTAGAGCTGCAAAACTAATGACATTTTATACAGCCCGCGTCGCCCCATAGCCGAATAAACCGCACACCCTAAGTCATTCTTAGTCAAGGACAATCATCATAGAATTAAAAATAAAACACAAACGAACAAATTCAATTTTTTGGTTCACAGCTCATGAATTACTCACATAATGTATACATTCTAATTGTCACTGACATTCGAAAGAGCATTTCAAGCATAAGCAGGCGCCTTCAGAGAACCAGCAGAACCCTCCCAAGGAACCCCCTTCCTGCTTGAACATCGATCCCCATTAGCGAGTTCTATTCTCGAGCGTGATGACTTGCGATGATGCGAATGCTTGGCTATTTTCGGATCATTTCCTCGATGTAGTCACTTATTAATTATCAGGCATAATTAATAAAGCAGACACGATGCATCAGATGTCCAAGGGTCACCTCGTTGATGAATCTTGCCAAAAATTCGAAAACTCGCTGAGAGTGCTCGTCGTAGGTCTTGGGAAAGGACGAGAGGTGCACTCTCCCATTTCTGCAGTAACTGCGAGCAGCCAACAAAGTGCGCCTGACACCTGATGCGTGCATGCGACGAGCCAGCCAACAGGATAATTCACTCTGACTAGAGAGAGATTCCAATTAGTTGCGAAGGGATTACTGCCAACTGGATGGCATCTTCAGCTAGCCGCGGAACACTGTCATTATTTGCGTTTCAAAGCCCATGACTAATCGATTCCTGGGCCAGGGCAAGCGAGCAGACATCGTCTGGTGCGGAGAACAGAACGAAGATGAAGCACTTCCTGGTGCTTTCCCCTGAAATCCAGATGCGGTGACAATTTCGCGCAATCGAAGACTTTCATCAGCAGCGCGGCCTAAGATGAACGAAATGAGAAGTCGGCCGAGAGATTAAGGCAGACGTGATGTACAAGGCACACCCCAGCAGCTCCGCGCCGCCGTGCTGTGTGACTTGTCGTGACAATTGACAGGGAGAGTCGAGAGATGGGAGTTATGTTAAGACGTGGACATAATTCGCCAGCAGATGGAGCGCGATAAACGCCAGCGAAGGAGAAGTGATTGACTGACTTTCGCAGAGAGAAGACGCATATGGCTCCGATGGTGCCGCGAAGTGTTGTCGTAATCGTTTGGGATAGGTTCGTCTTGATAATTATCACGAATTACTTGACTAAATGTCTTGTCGTGTATGCCCAAAATAAGTGGCAATCGAGCATGGAGCATGGGTTAATTTGTGCCAGATTTCATCTTTCAAAGTGTTTGGATGGCTGGCGACGATGAATAACGGAGCTGCCATGCATTGGCTGTCAGAAAAGATGAAAGCCGACCACTCCCCCTTGACTGATGAACTGAACGACTGAATTTGTGCAAAAGGTAAACGCAGTCGTTGACTATTTGGATAGCAAATGAGAATAATTTGAGAACATATGTAAACGTCACTTCAAACGGTGACAGTGCGGTCGGTCGTGCGAAAATGTCCCATCCTTTGATGTGGCTGGTGCGATGTGCTGGTCTTTCATCACAGTAATAAATTGCGACAGCCGGAATTATGCAACGGTATAAATGCACTCTCGTTTGCTAGGAGATGATGAAATAAAAAGAAAATTTCTGAATCAACACGAAATGAGTGCCAAAGAAGCACTCTCGCGCAGCACATCTCATGAAGAGATCTCTTGGCATCGCCGTGCATTCTTTGAGTCAAATTAACGCCCGGAATGTTTTAAGAATTCGCACGAAGTTTTCGGGTGACTTCAGAAATGTGTAATTCGAAGAGGATCGAGGCGGTGTTCCTTAAACGGTGACACTGAAATATGTGAAGGATATTTCTTGATTTCAGCTGACTGACATGGGGAGGATATTATTGGCTTTGAGCTATGCTACGTTCCCATCGAACGAAGGGTCTAATCACCGCATCCATTATACGAACAGAAATTACGTTACTTGTCACTCGAACGAACGTATCGGGATCATGTCATACGAATGCTGACGGAACGTAATTATGCCTGATGCCTGGAAAACAATAGTGCACTGCGCCAGCCGACTTCATGTTACGAAGGAAGTGCTATGACCAGAGATAATGGATGATAGAGATATCCAACTTCGGCCATTTTTCCCCTAGCCCACAACGAAGATGTAGTGGTAATCCCTTGTATTTCACTTATACATTTACAACGCTCGTCAATTCACCACAATATGGCGGCCGATTCGTGAATTTTGTGGGAAAAGCGGCAGATTCATGAATTTAGTGGGAATCCATGTACTTTCCATGTAACGTACATGGGTATGTTGTTCGGAGGGTGTTCACAAGTTGACTACTATTTTTAAGGGAATTTCCTTACATTGTTATATGGACTTTCGTGAATAAAAATGTATTGCAATGTCCATTTAACTGGAACTATTTGACCTTAAATTCATTCTTAAGTGTATATATAGCCTATTCATAAACCATACCTGACAAATTAACTCAAAAAATGAAGTCCGCTTTATACGCTTAAATCATGAATTTTGAAAAACTCATGAATTCAATTTAAGCAATTTGATAAGAACAATGGCAATATATTGCAACTTTTACTAATGCCAGAAAATGTTAAAACATCTTATTTGTGATTCACGCTTCAATAATATTTTTATTATTGGTTAACTGAACGTGTGAATGTATTATTAATTTTTATTCATATGAAAAAATTCACACTATGTTGTGCATTCATTAATTATCTCCAAGTATTTCAAATTGTAAATTGCTCAAAGTTTTAATGAATCGACTTCATGAACATAAACATTGTTCGTTCGTTTACCCCTCCATACTGTGTTGAAAATTTAACCCCAAAATTTGAAAAAATGTTCAAATAACGAGTGAATTTTCAAATAAGAACTGTAATTCCCCCATTACTAAGGTGGGGAAGGGTATCAGCTGTCTCCACAGCTGTTCTCAAGAGCTCACACGTATTCACAGACAGGGGACAAAAAGCGTATAAAAAACGCTGTCAGATGAAATCAAGAGGCAAGGGAGGTAGAAGTTGGATATCTCTATTATAGGTTATCTCTGGCTATGACGCACTGCGTTGAAATAATTACTCAATTTATCAGCTATTCTCTCTCTCATCTACTAGGTGAAAAAATATTGCCGCCTTTCTGCATACACTCATTCGATATGACTTTTGTCGTTAAATTATTTTTAATCAGATGTTTTCATTTCTCGAATGACAATTGACAAAAAATACTCTCAATTTGGAAGAAAACCCTCAATTTGGGAGAAAATCTCTCTCACAGCGCACTTCTCTGTCGAAAAAGATCCAACATGTTGAATAATGACTTTTGATGGACTTAATAATAATAATATGGGTGGCGCTACAGTCCGAGGCGCACCTGGGCCTAGCTTCTCAACAACCAATCGTGTTGTGCGTGCTATTGTTCTTTCAGGAGTGGAAGGGACCTACATGTTTAATGCCGACTCCGAACGGCGTAGTTGAGAAGCTTTTTCTAGACATGAATACTCTTTAAGCATTGTCAGTGACTCGAAAGAGGTGGAGCCGTGAAATATGAAAGGTGGTAAATTCGGGTATCTAACCTGGCACCCTCTGCGTAGAAGTCGACGAACTTACCCACTACGCCACGGCGATGGACTTACGTTTTACATTTTATTACTGTCCTCTGATCTCTCTCATTTTTCATTAACGCAAGTCGACGCTGTACTTTGTGCATGGCCATTGAATTGTGTGCGTTGAAATACAACGCCAGCGCAAACGCATTATTGTGTTTCACGCATTACAGCGATGCCCGACTTCTCCCTCTCTTGCCAATTAAGATTTCTGACAACTGTTTTCTTATTACGTGTTCTTAAACCGAATTGACCAATCAGAGGACGGCATACACGTTATTTCGTGAATATTCGTCAAAAATTCATGAATATCTGTCAAGAAAGCTCTCAAATTCGTCGATGGACTAGGGCAATCAGCTGTGAAGTCGGCTATCTCTATAAATCATTTCTGTTATTCTGTGTAGGAAATATTGTGATGGAGTAGAAATGTACCGTAGAAAATGTAATAGTTAAACGTCAAATATATGTCATTTGTTAATAAATTAATGTAAATGTAACGATTGAAACAATCGATGGATTCTATTTTGCAATTTTTTTACTGGAGTTCCTCTAATTCAGAAGATATTTTTAGTCAGTACCTCTTGTGTTGAAGTAATTATCGACAATTTCGCTGCCGACATAGACTTTTTAATTGATGGAAGGCTCTTTTTTCAAAAGAGATTTATTTTGTTCCAGTTTGTCACAAAAAATGAAGTCTTTGCATTTTATGTATGCGCTTACTATATTTTAACTGTTACTCATATGATTAATTAATTTAATAATTCGTAATTTACCATTCAAATCAATAAGTTCACTGTCTAATTTCGGTTTCTTAAAATACATTTTTGCAAAGAAACACTTATCTAGATTGCACTGTTCTAGTTGCATGCAAAAATTAGATCGGAAGGTAGGCAGAGCTTCGCCAGCGTCACCAGCGCACTTAGAACCATGCTGTTCCATTGTGATACCCACAGTCAGACTCTACCACTGATTGACCACAGTGACATATATTTGATCCCAGCGGCAAATGTCGACTGGCCCAGATTTGAAAACCAGATAAAAGCGTATTAACTTTGTTCTCACTGGGATTCGATCCTGGGACCCTGCTAAACCAGTAGAAAGCCCTTAACCAACTGCGCCATCCAATCCCGAAAACTAACAACCCATTAAACGAACCTATGAACATGTTCAATTGTGTGCATACATTTTTTGTTCACATTATCGACGTTTTTATTGTTCTCGCTTTAGAGTACACTCACGCCAGCGGAGTTTTCACGCAATGAGGGGTTCACTCTACCCAGGCACAACTGTATGTAGATTTGTTATATATGGCACTGATTGTTGCAATTAATGTTCGTCATTCATTGCATTTTGCGTATCAAATAATAGGTAGTCGAAAAAGTCTTTTCGTATTTTGTCAATAGATGCCGTCGGAGTCGTCTATCTCCAGTGCTACCAATCACATTGCGTCATACCATATGGTGTTGGAAAGGTGACATTTTCAGCTCCATTTAACCAAAAAAAATCGGAGAAGTTGAAAAAAAGTTACAGCTGTTCAAAAATGAGTGAAAATAACGAAGAAATTCGCTATATTTTGTTTTTTTTTTTAAAAAAAAGGGAAGAATGCCACGCAAGCCACCAATGAAATTTGTGAAGTTTATGGAGACGATGCTGTAACAGTTCAGCAGCACCTCGCTCTGGTCGACCTATCGTTGAAAAAGTCAATGAAATTATGGAAAAGATTGACCAGGACCGTCACATAAGCAGTCATGACATCGCCAAGGAACTAAACATTCATCATCAAACGTTTTTGAACCATTTAAAAAAGGCTGGCTACAAAAAGAAGCTCGATGTTTGGGTACCACATGAATTGTCTGTGAAAAAAGTTTGATTATAAAAAAAAGACTTTTTCAACTACCTAATATATTTCACAGAATTTATTCATTGAAATTCTTGGCTGGCTAACTAAGACGAATGGCCACTGGCCCAGGACCGTCAAAAATGGATGACGCGGCTCTGACCCCGCAAGGGTCGTTGGCCGGATAAGTAAGTAAGTGCATAAATTTAGGCGAACCAGCAATAAAATAATTTTTCTGTGGATATAATGACTGTGGGTCGTCGTGGCGTAGTGGGTTATTTCGTCGACTCCTACACAGAGGGTGTACAGTTTGAATCCCCAATTTACCAATTTTCATAATTCACAGATTCCACCTCTTTCGAATCACTGACAATGTTCAAGGAGTGTTCCTGTCTAGAAAAAGCTTCTCAACTTCGTCGTCACAAAACTGTACCGGTCCCTTTCACTTCTGAAACAACACCCGAGTGGTGGCTGATAAGCTACACCCAGGTCTACCTCGGACTGTCGGGCCAGCCTCCAAACCTCTGTCGGGCCAACTCCAAAAGCTTGACACCACACTCTCATTAAAATTACATCCTTGCCATTGCTGAATTCTTTTTTCCAACTTTCACCCAGTACAACTACAAATTAAAATGTCATTACAATTTCCCCCAGTTGAACTACAAACAACCTCCATTGATCCGACACAAATCATCGGCAAACAGGCAGACCCGATGATCCCGACCGATCGCCGTCATGCTCCAATCATCTATTAGTTTGCAATAAATTAAATGCAGACATCCGCTGATACTATGCGTCCGAAGGAAGGTCGCGTCTGTTTACACTTGAGATGCCGACAGACGGCTTTTCATCTGCTATGCTAATCTTGAACATCAGAAGCAGTGTCGAGTAACAAACGAACGATGATTGATTTTGTTTGCAGCGACAACTGCTGTGCCGTCGCATATGGGCATACGCGCCGGCGTTCACTGAATGAAACACAAGGCGGAACAGGCTGAGCAGCTTTGACATTGGCTCCGGATTACACAACGGCCGAGGAATTTCCCTAAACAAACATTCGCAGTGGCTGAACTGGGCTAAAAATAGCCTCCCATTCGCGAACTTGTACATGGGCACATGGCACTAATATGCTCGCCGGAGACCAGCACGTAGACACACCCGCACCCGGTTCAAGATCAACATGGGCAACGCTCGAGGGAATGATCAATAACCATGCAAATCATGAAACCGCTAGAGGATTGTCTTGTGCCGCAACAATAGGACTGAGCTCACGAGTTGATATTCTTACGCAGTCGCGCAGCACTGGGTCACTGTGGCAATTAAACGGAGTCCCGTCAATCGCCGCGCCCCCGCGCTACTTACAGCCCATCGGCCACCAGCAGTCCAGTCAAGACCAGTGGCAGTCGACTGTGGCCCTCGGCTGGGGAAGAAGTTAGACGTCACTGAGTTGCTAATTGCTTTATTATAGATACTCGGTATCGGGCTAGAGATTAATTGCTGTTTTATTGATCAATGACGGGCGTCGTTTGATTGGCCACAACTTGCAAATATCCCAACACTCCGGAGTGACAATGTTCAGCGACGGCGAACATCGGTTTCAGGGCGTTGAGTGGGTGCGGAGTTGTAATAATTTCATATTTTATTTTTAATTAGTTTGCCAGTGATGTCACCTCGTGTGGAATTCGTTTTCACTTACATTGGAAGTGATTGGCGAGACATTTACATGCGACAACGAGTCTGAGCGTTGTCCAATTAGACGATTGCTTATTAGATTGGAGTGTTGGTCATGGCTGTAGACCCAGCTGCGCCTAGTCTGGTTTCTGATTGAATGGAACTAATTTCCTTGTTCTTTGAATGACGGGGAGTTTTACCGAGTTCATCAGATTGAAGTGGATGTCGTGATACAACTAAAATGTTGTATCGAACTCTGGAGAATACATTCTGATAGAGAGCTACAACCTTGCTTCTAAGTTAACGCCACAGAGACACCGTGGGTTCAGAGTCGAATGGGCCAAGCAACAAGGGGAAAGTATCTCCAAAAGGCCCTTTGAGCCTTTAAAGTGCAGTATATGATGTGAACACACATGTGCATGTTCGCCCAGTTCTATCTGCGGAAAATACATCGGTTTATGGGCTGGCGGAGTTATTGGGCCGTACTTCTTCGAAAAAGAGGTCGCCCAAACAGCAACCGTGAATGGTGTTCGCTAGCGCGAGATGATAACAGACTTTTTGTGGCCAGAAATTGAGGATATGGCCCTGAACGACATGTGCTTCCAACAGGATGGTGTCACTTGCCACGCAGCCAAGCTCTTTTGCGCGAAAAATTCAACGGCTACGTTATCTCACGCCGAGGCGTTGTTAATTGGCCGTCACGATCATTTGATTTGTCACCGTTGGACTTCTTTCTTTAGGGATATTTAAAAGAAAATGTGCAAGTCAATAAGCCAAGAACAATTCAAGAGCTAGGTTAGGTTACGTTAGGTAGGGGGGCTGCTAGTGCATTCACCAGCACACTTAGGCCATATTGGTCCATTGTGATACCCCTACTCAGACTACTACCACCGATTGACTACTCCAGTGATAGTGCCCTTAACGGCAAATGGTGACTGGACAAGATTTAAAAACCAGATAAAAGCGTATTAACTTTGCTTTCACTGAGATTCGAACCGGGGAACCCTCTGACCAAGAGCAGGCACTCAACCAACTTCACCATCCAGTCATTATTATTATTCAAGAGCCAAAGGATGAGATTATTCGGCACATTAACGACATGGACCATCGGATAGCGGTATGCCACCGAAGCCGATATTTTGTTTCACACACAATTGTCATAGATCCTTCTATCATAATAAAAAATATTAAAATAATTCTCTGAAAACTTTTTGTTTTATTTAGAATTATCAGCGCGCTTTTCGATCTTCTTCTTTATTTGGCGATACAGTCCGGGGTGGACCTCGGCCTCAACCAACAAGCCTCTCCAACTAGCACGGTCTCTGGCTAGCTGTCTCCAGTGTTCCACGCCAAGTTGGCTGAGGTCCTTCTCCAACCGGGTGTGCCACCTTAGACGCGGGCGTCCTCTTTTACGTTGTCCCACGGGTTCGGAGTCGAAGACTCTTCGGACGCCTGACTAGGCTCATGTCGCTGTACAAAACTTCAACGCAAACCGGACCAAAAATCGCGCGCATAACTCTTCTCTCGAAGAGACCAAGGACTTCCTCATCCGCTTTTGAGATTGTAAATTCCGCCAGCAGGACTGGGATGATCAAGGTCTTGTATAAAGTCAGCTTGGTCCTTCGAGAGATGGCTCTACTACTCAATTGCCTCTTGAGGCTATAGAAACAGCGATTGGCAAGAGTTACTCCGGGTTCAATCACTGTACTGATGTTACTGCGGAGCCGAGGCAGACGAAGTACTTCACTACCTCGAAGTTATAACTGCCCATTGTGACGCTCTGGCCGAGTCGTCAATGTTGTCCGTCCCTTGTCGATGACAGCATATACTTCGTTTTGCCTCATTCAACGCTAGACCCATTTTAGCCACTTCCGTCTCAATGCCAGCAAACGCCTCATTGACGGCTCGCTGTGTTCTGCCAATCACGTCAATGTCATCCGCGTATGCTAACAGTTATATGGACTTCTGGAAGACCGTGCCTCTAGTGTTGGCGTGTGAGTCTTGCTCCAGGATGATGTTAAAGAAGTCACATGACAGCGCGTCGCATTGCCTGAAACCTTTTTTGATATTGAAGGTCTCGATGAGTTCGTTACAGACCTTGATGGAGCAGTGAGAATTCTCCATCGTCATCCTGAGTTTGGCAAGAATGTCAAAAGTAGCACGCTGTCATATGCGGCCTTGAAATAGACGAATAGGTGGTGGGTGTCGATTTGCATTTCTTGTGTCTTTTCCAGGATCTACCGTAGCGTTCGATGGTGGACTTCCCTGGCCTGAAACCTCACTGACATGGATCAGGTTGTTTATAAACGGCTTCAGGCGAAGAAGATCGTGTATGCTCTGTTCAGGAGACTTATTCCTCTATAGCTGGCGCAGTCAAATGGGTTTCGTTTCTTGTGGATCGGGCAAACGATACTTAGATTCCACTCATCGGGCATGCTTTGCTTCAACCATGTCTAACAGATTAGCTGGTGCATGTGCCCAACCAGATCATCTCCAGCTGCCTTAATGATTTCAGTTCGTCCGCACCGGCAGCTTTGTTATACTTCAGTCTTGATATTGCTATCTTGACCTCGTTTAAGTCGGGGGTAGGAAATTCTAGTCGACCATCGTCCATATTCAGTGGAACATTCTGCCTGACAGGGGTATTGGTGTCCTCATCGCCGTTTAGCAGTTTTTTCGAATTCTCAGTAAGTTTTAACTTTTATAAGACCCTGATCATGCAAGGAATTTACGGAGTAAAAGCAAGAAAAGTGTATCCTGATTCATACTTCGTCGAAAATAAGGAAGGGTTAACCGTCATCGTACATTTGATAGCTCCCCTCAAATCGACGATATGGATGATTGTGACAACGAGACAAAGCCACATCTCGAGCACACCGAGACCCGTTTTGGCTTAGTTACAAGGTAAGCTTCCATGACGAGTTACATTGCAGATTGGTAACGTCAATCTGCAGACTGTTGATGCCATTAATATTATGTCTCTAATATTTGACGTCGTCAAAAATGCTGCGAAATGTTTAGGTTTCCTTAATCGATGCAAGAAATAGTTCACCCCTTCTGATTTGGCTTTAATTTATAAGGTGTACATCCGCCTCAAGCTTGAGTACAACGCTCATATCTGGTCTGGTGCCCCCAAGGCCACCTACTTGATCCAAAAGCGAGCCATACAACTTATAGGAGACAATATTATCGCAGAGTCTTTAGACTCGCTCTCTTCTTTGTCCGTGTTTTATCGTTATTTCAACAAACGATGATCAAGTGAGCTAGCCAACTGCATTCCTCCTCTCCATGAATTCACCCGTAATACCCGTCTCGCCAGGAATGCCCCTTAAGCCTATTTTCGGACAGAGAGTTAAATTCAGAGACTTCTTCAGCCGCAATGCACGAATTTGGAATGCTCTTCCCAGCCTAATATTTTCCCAGACTACAACCCGCAGATTTTTAGGACCAATGTGCACAGGTACCTCCTCTCCCTTTCTCTCTCTATACCTTCGGCCGTGCTGTGTCGGGACCCCGGACATATAAACATAAGGGTATTGGCAATCCCTTGAGCAAGCGCAAATTATAAAAAAAGACTAAGGCACACCTACTTCGAGTATCCAAATCTGACATCACCTTGACAGGAACAAACTATCAGCACATTCCATCCAGAGATTATCAAACTTCTCAAGGTAAAGTGCTAGATCAAGAAAGGGACAAAATGTACTTTGTAATTGCTATATCTAGTCACTCGCCCATTTTCATCAATTGAATGCAACCACAAGGTATGCAAAGCTTCATAACCAAAGAAATGTCGGTATTGCAGTTTCCTTCCATTAATAATTGCCTATGCGGTAGATTTCTCCACTCTAACTCCTTCGAACAATGACTTTCTACTTTCATTGAAGGTACACACTTTCAAATCCCATTCCACACCACATACCAACCGCCCAAGCTATTTTCGGACAAAGTATCGGCTCTCGTCAATACATTCCACAATTTTTTACAACCGCCCATCTCTGTTTATCGTTTTCAGAAAGGCACTTCTTCGCTCTTTTTAACAATGTTTACACGCCCGCAGATTAATATTTATGCATTTTTTACGATGGCACAGCGAACAAGCAAGATCGATACACAAGAACAATTGTCGAGACGCCCATTAACCAGTGAACGGACGACTTAAGCCTGACCACGTTCGACGTTAACAGTGTCCCACACCCGGTCACGGAATTATTAACGTATCCAGTTTATTGAAATATGTCGTCCAAAGTTCAATGTCAGTTTATTTGTTTAGAAAAGAAAATAAAGATTGCTTGGGAGGCACATGTGCTCCGTGCTGTGCCGGTGCTGAACGGCCGGCTCCCGCGAAACTTGCCAACGCCTTTATGCTGCCCTCCAACCGCACATCGTCAAGTGTTCGACCGAAGGCGCCTGATAAATGATCTTCGCAGAGACACAATAAAGATGCCAATATGTACCACATGAATGAATGGAGTGAGTTTGCTTGGTGACCCAGTTCGGAGAGTGCTATCGCTCGAGCTATGCTCAATTGTCATCAGTGAATGAATGAAATTAATTTCCATTTGACACTTCGTGTGACAGATATTCGTCGGAGCATCCATTTTCGAACTTTGTTCATGAAATCGTGAAATCATCAAAAGATAAAAAAGAATATATAGAAAACGTAAACATCATGCAGTCGGAAGCACGACTAACGAGCAAATTGGATCAAGTTATTCTCGGTAGGAATGTACGAAATGACTTAAGTTTGAATTTACACTTTAGCACGGTTGCCAAAATCGCGTACGTTTGGCCGTCTATTTTTGAACTTCGAAATGAGTCTATCTGTCTGTGCCAGATAATCGTTGATTTTCAAGTGCCCCTGTTCGGTTTGATGCTTGCTGCTGTGATTGCTCTGAATGTTTCTCTGGAGAATAGTGTAGTCGATGTTCAAGGTTAAACTGGAATTTGCTGTGTCGGTCTAATTATAAACGCGTATTCTCGACGATTATTGGGCCAAGATGAGGAGTCAAGTGGACGATCAAAGGAAACATTTTCGAATACATTGGATGACGTGGACAATGTGTTAGCTAGTGCTATCCAGACCTATTCGGCGTCAAATTTCACAGTTAAACGGTGGAACCGTGCAATATTCGGTACAATGTACCAAAGGGTGTATTCAAGAATTCTGGCAACTGCGATGCAGAGGCCGTCAAAGAAATTTTCGACGTTTGTAGCCAATTTGGAGTTGTCTGCTCTTGAGAAACGAGGTTTTTTTTTGGATTTACGTGACCCTTTGCCGCTTGGCTTATACAGGGCTTCACCATGCCATGTCCACGTGACTCATATGATGTTTGAGATGCAATGATGTGTATAGTGTATGTTTACGTAGAGCAGTAAAACGATATGAAAACGAATGACAAACAGGTTGCGAGTTTGTGTGTTCGTAGAATTTGTCTCTTGCATGTGCAGGTGTGGGAAAAAATACAAATATTATGTTTAGATGCACATATCAAGATTCACGTTACTTGTTGTATCGGTACATTGTTAAAGAGCGGAATTTTAAAAGGTAACTCGTTAGGAATCGGGTTATGTGAGCGCCACACCACTGGTGGACACACAATATCTTATACAGGATATTTCGATATCCTATGTTTTTCTTAAATTTCTTTGCAACCGACAGTATGTAAAAAACCATCTAAAACTCATTAGTGCAATGCAGTCGGCAGAAGTCATATATGGTACACATTTTCGGCTTGTTTGTTATACAAATGCAAAGTAGGTGACGCTATTCTTAACTTGACAGCAGCATGAGAAAGCTTTAGTCCTTTCGCTTCAACTAGACTCCAAATACTATTTTGAGGACTAAAAATTGAATATTTTTCAGCATTCATCGGAAAAAATTTAGCTTCTAATACTAACACAGTGGCCACGGATAAGTGTTTTTTTTTTTTTTATAATTTGCGCGTGCTCAAGGGGTTGCTAATACCCTTATGTGTCCGGGGTCAAGACACAGCACGGCCGAAGGTATAGAGGGAGAAAGGGAGAGGAGGTACCATCGCACGTCTTAAATATCTGCGGGTTGTAGTCTATGGGAAATATTAGGTTGGGAAGAGCATTCCATATTCGTGCAGTGCGGCTGAAAAACGAGTCACTGAATTTAACTGTGCGTTCAAAAGTAGGCTTAAGGGTATACTGATGGGCATTCCTGGCGAGACGAATATTGCGGGTGAATTCATGGAGAGGAGGAATGCAGTTGGCTAGCTCACTTGAGCATCGTTTGTTGAAATAACGATAAAACACGGACAAAGAAGCGAGCGAGTCTAAAAACTCTGCGATAATATGGTCTCCTATAAGTTGTATGGCTCGCTTTTGGATCAAGTAGGTGGTCTTGGGGGCACCAGACCAGATATGAGCGTTATACTCAAGCTTGGGGCGGATGTACGCCTTATAAATTAAAGCCAAATCAGAAGGGGTGAAATATTTCTTGCATCGATTAAGAAAACCTAAACATTTCGCAGCATTTTTGGCGACCTCAAATATGTGATCGCTCCAACTAAGTGTTGTGTTGAAACACATACCAAGGATGGAAAGTTTTCCGGTTTCATCGACACAAGCGCCATTCATGGATAATGGCTGATTATCAAGGGTTCGCATGAGTGACAGCAGACAGCATTGAGTTTTTGAAGCATTGAATTCCACTCTATTGTTTTTCCCCAGTTAATTATGCTGTCAAGATCGGAATTCAGTGTGCTTAACATACGCTGCCGTTCCAATTCTACGGCCGAAGGGCGTGGTCGTGGGTCTTGGAACGAATATGAAAAGCTAAGGGTGCTGTCATCAGCGAAGGAATGGATTGGATTAGAAGTAGCAGACAAGAGATCATTTATAAAAATTAGAAAGAGTGTCGGAGACAGAACTTGGGGAACACAAGCATTTATTTGGTGGATATCAGACTCAAACCCATCCAAAACAAATTGAATTGAACGGTTCGAAAGGTAATTTGTAATCCATTGAAGAAGAGATTCATCGATACCATAGGCACGCATTTTCGACAAGAGAGCTTGATGCCAAACTCTGTCAAATGCTTTCGACATATCAAGCGCAACGATCTTGCTTTCGCCTGCTTTGTGCAAAGACTGGTTCCACTTTTCGGTGAGATAAGCTATCAGATCACCAGTGGACCTGTCGCTGCGGAAACCATATTGTCGGTCATTAAGAAGCTTCCGCGTTTCCATGACCTTAGAAAGAAGGGACATACGTGCTATGAGTCGGTACGAGCTGGGTGACGAAGATTCGCCCTTTTTAATGACTGGCTGGACAAATGCTGTTTTCCATCTGCTCGGAAAGAGACCTAAAGCGTAGGATAGATGAAAAAGCTTACGCAGTGGTTTTGCCAGCACAGAAGAACACCTCTTCAGAAGTATAGGGGGAAAACCATCCGGGCCAGCGGATTTGTGCACGTCGAGATCTTTCAGTACTCTTGCAACTGTACGAGTGCGGAAATGGATTTGTCCCATGGTGAAATCAACGCTCTCACAGCGTTGAGGTGGAGACAAATTGGAATCTGGCAGTGTTGACCTAACTGCAAAATGAGCCGCAAGCAGATTAGCTTTGTCTAAGGAGCTGACATCTTAATTGTGAATGAGCGTGGGAATTGAAGACGAGGCGGAATTCTTTACGTTTTTTACAAATGACCAAAAGTTTTTGCTACCCTTGGGACATTGTAGGGTATGGTTGACATACCCCAGCTGAATTGAATAATTGCAACGAAGATCAGGTATCTTAAGATATCCGGAAAGACGAAACGAGTGCCAAAAAGAAAATGTATATCATCCGATATGTTCAGTGCCTTCTACAGATGCTGTTCATTTATATGAGAAACCCCTTGAATGCGCATATACAAGAAAAGGCGGTATTAAGTGACATAACTTTAGGGAAAGGGTAAACGAAGATGACTATTTTAGCTGAGCTTATGTTTGCTGTATTTTTTTTTCGTCTTAGATTTTTTACGGATGAGTTGCTTTTGTTAAACTTTAACTATTATTTTTCATAATATATATTGGCTTGTTTTGTAGTAAAAATAATAAAAACAAAAAAAAAATATTGCAATTCTATTCGATTTTTATTAAATTGTACTTTTTTACGTACATTTTGATGACACTTGCTGGAAGAACTTCACGCTCGATAAAATGAATGATCTCGCTCTAAGGAACAGGCCGGTTTTTATTAGTTCACTATATCGAGCGTCTACTTTACTATTCCGACCATCGTTTTATGAAATTTTCGTATGAAATTATCACATGAAATTTTCGAAATATGGCCTGCAAACTGTCATTATTTTTGTGACATTGTTTAATAATGAAAAACAGTTTGCTGTGGCAAATTGAAATCTTGCCTATATTTTGGACAGACTTTACCGCGATGTCTATTCAGTTTTGGGGTCCAGGTCGCTGAAGCAACGCTTTGAGTTAGGATCTCACGTAACACTTGAGTTCATGCTTATGGACATTTCCTCCAACTTGGTGAAGTGTGAGTCTGATCTAAGACCACTTGCTGCTCTATGGCTTACAGGACCCAATTCGATTCAACCATATATATATATGTATATTCACGTCCTACAGTCGCAGGACAACTGCTACAGTGGTGGCAATCACCCTAGCCTAACCTAGATGGAATGATAGTCTGTTCCTGTCAAGTTGATTCTGTTAGTTATTTTATATGTGTCCCTTGGTTACCTTTGATTGTCCTCAGAGTCTACAGTTTAGCTGATTTGTTCCGGTGATAAATTGCATGATAAGTTGATAAGTGGCCAGTAAGTGCGTCACATTGTATCCTTGAGCCAGGTTTGTTCTATGGGTTCCTTGGTTCTTCTGGGATCGATAAGCATGTATTTTTTGGAGTTTGATAGTTCTTCCAGAATGGGATGTGGCATTTCTTTGACCAGTTGTTTAAGTATGTTAATGCTGTTGAATCCATGTAGAGGGTAGGCCCTAATAAAAAGAGCTGTTTTTTTTCCACATTTTTGCTTGGATATCTACCTTTTCATTGTCGTCGTGGTTTACCCGCATAAGTCTTAGCCCAGGCAGCCTTGGAGTTCAATGCGGGGCTGTACACGGCTTTAAATACTGCTTGAGTATTTGAGAGTATCGATATATTTGAATTCATTACATTTCATGGATGTCATGTGTAAGTTACATCTACATCCTACAATACCTGCTGCTACTACACTTTCTGACTTCGCCTCCTCTGTGTTCTATATTTGGGCGTCGTCATCCAACGATGTTGGCTTTTACTTCTCTTTTAGGTTCACATAATTTTGTATTTTTGCTTAAGTCCAAGACTGGTGTCATGAGATCACTTACCTCGCTTATTTCATTGACGTGATCGACCTAGAGGTACCTAGTTACATCCCTTAAAGTTATAAGATTAAATTATCTTGCAGATTCGGCATGAAAAGTATCAGGTAACTGAGGTAGGTTTAGTAAAACAGTCCATTACTGCCGTTGGAGTGGTCCTCATCCCTATTGTTGTGCATATGCACTCAAGGTTCGATTGTGTCGATAGTCTGTCTAAATAATAAATTGTCCGCATTTCTTTCACCGATTTACAACTCATAGAATATGATTACTTGAATCATTAGATTGTTTATCCACAGGGTCATTTTTGGGTAAAGACCCAAGGATTAGGGACCAAAACGCTTTTGTAGATTTAGTAGATTGCAGGACAACTTATTTATTCTCTTATTTTGGTGTATCTGATAATATGGATTTCTTGGGGTTTGTATATAGATCTTCATTATTGCACAATCCCCAGGTTATTTTTAAGACTTTTTGCATGAGACTGCCGACGAGATTATCATGTGATGATGATTTTCAGTGATTCCAGAACACAGCCTTTGGAGAAGCTTTCGCAACCGAATTTTTACTACGAATATGATGCCTTAACATCCAGGACTAGTCGCATTTGATTTAATTTTATTTAAATTAATTTTCGTTTTCTTCTGGTCGATTTGCAGTACTGAGTTAATAACAAACTATTTCTCAAGTTTGAGCCGCTGTAAGGCTCAGCTCACTTAATTATTCCTTACTACGAACGACTTTTCTCGAATTAATCATTTTTTACCCATCATGGCTAATGAGTCAGTCAATGTCAGTTCATATAACTGTTCAGTCAAACAGTTATTTATCATATGATTGCTCAAAACCGTGTTTTGTGGTTTGTACAGCGGCTTAGCTGAGTACAGCGGCTAGCTCGAGCACAAGTATTTGGACACATCACATTGCACTTAAAGAAATGTGTCAAATTGTGCACTGTGATATGTTTGAATGATTGAACAGCCATCTGTGCAAATGATCGACATAAAAACACGTGTACATTCAATGTACTCATGTCGTTAGGAAAACAATGTGTGCTGGAGCTTTACCTGACATTGCAGTTTATGTACATGTCAACTGGAATTTTAAAGAGAGAAACAAGTGCTTTTTATACACTTGAAAACAATATCAGACCAAACCTGTCCACGGTCTAAAGGCAGGTTCACAACTTAAGAAGATGGCGAATTTGACAAGCTATCCTGTATTATTTTCAACATGTACTGGACTTAATAGAAATTTAAAAATGGAATTAACCATAAGGTCATCTATAAAAACCCAAGCACAATAAATTAGTCGAGAGGTGCATTATTTATGGTCGCAATTACCATGACAGATGACAAATGACAGCTGACGGATGTGTCAACGTCATTTAAATTCTAGCATCCGAGTCAATCAATGAACAAAAAAAGACAATCTAAACTATCATTTAATTTATTTCCAGATCGCCGCAGTGCATAAGCTGCACATAAACCAAAAAAATCAAATTTGCATCACACCACCGACGCTGTACACACTGGACATGCTCTATGTGCGACGACGCGTTTTCTCTTTTCAAATTCAATAAAATAATTTCGCAAAGAAACCTACGAATATTTGCATGCAAATTTTCATTCATTCGTGGATGTCGTTCGATTGTGTCACGTTCAGGCGGTGCATAGCCCGCACTGGAGCCCCATTATACTTGTGCACTCAGCATATGGCCCGATTGTAAGCCAACCAAATGCGCGTAAAAGTTTTCGAAGTAAATTTCAATAATTGTCGCCCGAAGGCCGATGACGTTTTGGGCATGACTGTCGCTGGGACTTGTGTTTTTCAATGCCAAACTCCGTGGATGGCGATGTAATTTGTTGCGAGACCCATAAATACCGCTGTCTGTTGGAAGGAGCCTTATGTTTATTGTTTTATCGCTGACAGGCGATTAGCATTTTTATGCAGTAATGAGCGGCTGTTGTGATATTTGCAACGATTATGCAACCACTTGACAATGAGAGAATATGATGTTCTGCTGCTTGGATTTGATGAATTGGATTTGGAGTCTAAGATGACGTAGTTAACCTCTAACTTATCGCAACAGAATCTAAAAACTTTCGTTTTTAATGGGATACATTGATCAAATTGGGAACTGTCTTCGAGTCACGTGCCCGCGGTAACCTTAAACAGAATTTGTGCAGATGAAGTCAGCCATACTGAAAGCAAGTGGTAATCGACCGAGATATGATGCACTGAGACTTTAATGACAGCTCCGACAAGTTTTGTTAGGTTCGTTCAATTTGAGAATTTAACCGATAGTGAAATGAATCGCCCACAAAACGAAATCGCGAAGTTTCGTAAAATTTCTCTATACTTTCGAGGTTTTGGGGTTTTGAAACCACGCGCTTTCAACGCCATGAAACCCCTTTGAGATCATCCTTCCGTGAGAAGTTGTCAAACTGAACAAGCTTCAGTTTATTTTAGTCATTCTGGCGTTATTATTTCTGTCAACAAATAGCTATTTTCCCGGCCATTTTAAAATTGACAGCTAATGACATTTGAAAACTCATCCAAGCCTCGCGATTTCTGTGAAGGGCTTAATCATAGTCGACAGATCAAAGATATAGTCCATTGCTCTACGGTACGGAATGACTGAGAATTTTGTCGCATCGAAAGAAAAAAAAAAACAGGAAAAGTGCAAAAGTGTGTACAATCCCTAGCTATAGCCAGACTTATTTCAGAGAACTTGTTTACGAAAGAGGTCATACGCTCGAGACGACCTTTACTTAAGTGTCAGCAACGACAGTCTGTAGCCCCATCAAAAGCTAGAAGAGTCATTTGATATGCAATACTCAGTCAAAAAAATGTGGGACGCGCGTAATTTATTGCAAATATTTCACAATAAATATACGTAAGATGTCAAGCAGAGTTGTGTCAACACATTCAGCTATTCATCAACCTCCGACCGGAGGATATGCCGTAAATTTCCACGGATTACCGACGATTACACGCTAAGAGTTATGTAAACGTCATTTCTGACACACGTAAACGTGCTTCGATTTCCAAGCAAATTTATCACAGATTGGCTGCTTGTTTACTTGCATTTCCGTTCCAACCCTGAATGGCAGAGCCCCACCCACTTCGCTGAAAATTCCCTCAGTCATTTGATTTTTTTTTTACGTCTGCACATGGTCTGGCGCGTGAATTCGATATGACAGATGACATATTTGGCGCCATTCAATTGATCTTTTCGTCCAGCGAGCCACAATTGATCGCTACAAGCTGTCGATTGAATGAAACGAGAATTTTAATTGAAACACCCGCATCAGGCGCGGGCCCCTACTGGTGCTGACGATACATTGTAAGTCGCACAATGGGGACAGTTCGGATTCTTGAGGACTTTTTGCGTATCTTACTGCAGAAATGCATGCGACGACTGACTTTCTCGGCGGGCACCTCAACCTCAAAAAACCACATTTGGCGCCCTCAACTCGATTATCTTCGTCGTCTAAGAGGTTGTAGGCTTTTATGACTTACGACCGCCTGCATCATTGCCCCTGAACGCGCAAATTTGCGATCACGTCTGTGCACAAATGTGGTGCATATTCATTAGAGGAGAGATCACTCTGATTGCGGATGATGTTGTCGGGGTGTAATAACTGCCTTGCCGCTTACCATTCCATATTGGGACCGTACTCCATTTGAATTGACAGGAAAGGGTAAATTGATCGGCAAGACTGAATGATAAATGCTAAAGGCATGGGCACAAGTTCAAGTGAACTCGGTATTTGTGTTTCGTGGTGTAAGCGATGAGCAATCGGCCGATGTTGAAGTTTAATTGAATTTGCCTTGATTTGATTCTGAATGCAAAGAACGTAAAATGAGTGATGGCGAAATGATGATGTCACTGCGCACGATTACACTGTCAATGAGGGAGAATCGATCGATTTTCTGTTTCACGACGTGCTGCAAGTGGTACTCGTTAGGCTTATTTACCGATGGAATGGCATGGGTGATTGGAGATTATTACTCATGTTTTCCACTCGCTCTCGCGGCGCAAACTGACGTGGGAGCGTGCTTCTTTTCAGCGCTGCGATTCTATGGGTATCTTCTACGAAGTGTTTGACATTGCAGAACATACATTCCAAGTAAATATCTTGAATCTTTCCCACAGAATTGTAGTATGTGTCCAGTAAGATGAGAGAGACCGATTGTATTTAACTACTTTCGATAGTTGGGAAAAAATATCGATGTTTCTAGTCGATGTGTTTAGGGGATTTTGATTGAAAATGTTGCACGAATTAAACAAAATCTAAACTGAGCCTTAATACATGAACTGTGAATTGGAGTTGATTGTTGAACGTGCTTGTGCTTCCAATGAACACAGTTATATTTCTGATGAATGTAAGAAAGCACTTTTTTTTCTTACAGCAGAGAATTGCAATACTCTAGACGAGATTGTAGAACCGCTATACCCTTTTGAAGTCGCTACAGCAACATCTGGTGAGTCTTGTCACTTCATCCTTAGTTATACCTCTTATATAAGGTATTTCTGTTAAACTGTTTTAACGCCAAAAGCTTTATATTTCGTATTTTATTGCTTAAATATTCCTACACAGTTCACTCTGAACGTTCAACAAAGAATAACATCTACTCTCCTCTTCCTGCAACACCTTTTTGAAGCTCTTTTCAGTGCTGACAAGTCTCGCCAGATGTAAGCGTTACACTGTTGGAAACTAGGAAAACAGTTTGATAACTATTGAAGGCCGAGATGGCTTGCAGTCCTTGAGGTTGAAACCGTTCAATACCAGAACATGATTTCCACATTAATGGATCCTAGATTTAAAAAAAAAATGGTTTTAGAATACCTGGAGCAGCAGTTAACGCATATCAATTATTACAAAGAGAGTATGCTGCTGATACAGAAGAGGAACAGAAGTGCCAATACTGGCGTCTACAAGTAGGGAAAGTGCTGACAAATTGAACTCAAACGATTTACTATTTCTGCCTAGCCAACAACATTTCCAAATGCCCTTCGTCAATGTTTTGAAAAGCCGGTGATAGCAAGTGACCATTCGGTTTTAGAATACTGGGGCAAAAGTAACAATAGGCTACGTTTAAAGGCAAATAAATACTTGTGTTGTTCAGCGACGACGTCTGTTCCTTTTGAACGAAAGCTGGTCGCATTATGAATGTGAAAAGAAACAGATTAAGGGACAAGAATTTAAACACATTACTTTTTATTCATCATCACTACCATGTATTCAAGTAAATATGTATATTAAAGAATTGAATTATAAACGTATTTCTTGCTGTGTATTAAGAGTTTATTTTATTTATGTTTAACCTAAATGTGATGCGAATTGAAAATGCTTTTGCTGTGAAATGTTATTTTATTTTACTATAAAATATTATAAATTGTGTCTATATTTATTGGTATGTATTGCATTTGGAAAAGAAAACTGAACTCGAGATTAAAGTCTCAATTTGTTATTTTTATTAGAAGTAACACTATTGATGTTTTTATCGATTCACCGATACTATCGAAAATTCAAACATTCGATGTTTTATTAACACTAGTCGACAGCATTCGCTCCAGATTGTGATTTAGCCCCTAAATAATGTCAACTTTGGCTGTCTCTTGAGGAGATGACTGAGAATTTTCACATCTGCCTCATGCGGCTGACATATCAAATAATTGAGAAGCCGATTTACTCTCACTCCCATTTCTCTCTTGATGAAGATCCATCGATGGCTGACTTTGGGTTCTCGCCTAAATGTATCCTTTGAAAAATGTTCGATGCATCGTGTGGTTCAGTTGGAGGACCGCTCGAAACCTACTCCGGTTTTCGTCAAGGACATGCGCTGCCATTTGATTTTCAGTCTTGTACTATAGAGCGGAATGCAATTTTAAAGGAAGGCATTGTATTCTACCCATTCTACCGGCAATTATTGGATGTCTATGAATTTGACGTCACTTGTTCTCAAAGTGTCGTGTGAGGGGTTTTCACGTTTTCGCGACTGAAGATCAAACGAAACGACCTTATAACCAGTAAGGTGAAAAGGCTAAGAACCCAGCTGAGCTTAGGGTCTAGAAAGATTCATAGATATTTATTTTGACGCAAGGCTATAGTTGCACCACTTTTCGCTGACCTAAGAATCAAGAAATGACTCCTTTTACTGAATGTGTGACAATATTGTAAGAACAGGAAGTATTTATCCAAAAAAATATAAATTCTAAGAATTCCTTCCGAAGGACTACCGGCAAAAAGAAATAATGAGAAATCAGAACAGAAGAGTTCACTCGTGTTCTAGGAGTAATAAAGGAAATACGTGATTATTAAACAAAATTGAGATCTTTCAATTGTTATGTTTTTGTGTACAGCTGCAACTTTGTATGCGGCAACCGAAGACCGCGATACCACTGTAACGAGCGCATATCCGACAGCTTCCCTTGGTGTTTACAGTTCCATCTTTGATGACTTGTTTGATTGCATACACATGCTCGCTGCACGTTCTTTTGTCCCCAGAGTAATTTTTCAAGCGTTGCCGAAGGAGCTAGAACTGTCGCTTCTTGACACACTTCTCAATCGAAGTCACTGAAGAACGACAGCCATATGGGTCAACGGTGTCGTAATAAGTTAAGAGATGTGTAATAAAAATGCGACCCCAAACTGCATCCATATCAGCAGTAAACATCACAATCAAAGCATTCAACTATCACTAGCTGGAAGATATCCATTTCCTCTTGCTCAATGCACGCATAGGAAAGAGTCGCAAGCGTCCCACTCGCATCCACTTTAAATCATCGGACGCACTTTAAAATCGATACAATCGCAGCCACATGATTCTCGCTGTCGATTGATTCCGTGCGGGGATTCGGGGCAGCACGACGCATTCATTCTTGGCGTCGTCGGCGCAGAGCGCCACAGACTGCAATCAACTCCCCAGCGGACGCGGAATGGATCTTCGCTCGCTGCTTGTTTAATTACCGTGCCCAAGATATTTGAATCGAAACAAATTAGCATCACCTCCCCGTTTGCCGGGAAGAATGTCGACACTCGTCGACCTGCGATTGGCAGCAGTGCCTTCGGAAAATCGCTCGAAGATCACCGTTGGCCATTGTCCACGCAGAGGTATGAAACCATTCCCAAAATAGACGCGCCGATCGCAAATATTGCCTTGCATGCGGTCTAATTATAGGGCAACGGCAATGCGAATGTTTTGCAATCGACCACGATTCGATCGTGGGAAAGTGATTGCATGGCGCTTACTGCCTGACTGATTGACTGACAGCTCGGTTAGCGGAATGTTTGCCGTCAAATTTACATCACGCGAGTCTGAACACGGCTCATGTGGCGGAAATTACTGTTATTGCGATGGTTGGACATGCAATGCGAGACGATTCGTTTTCGACAAATGGGATCGTGAGACAAGTCCGAGTTTCGCTGAGAACACAGTCGAGAAAATTAGTGTCCACAGCTAAAGCCCTTCAAATTCACCCCCTTTTCGACCACAACAAATCCATCCTCTCGAAATCCGATCCCTACTCATTCATTCCAAATTTTCATCGTCAAACAACTGAAGGCATTGACGTCAATCGATTCCCAAATATTAGCATCTCTTGCAAATAATAAAGAAGCGTCGTGATAAACAACAACTTTTCTAAAAATACAAACTATGGGTGCATTTATGTGTTGAGTGAGAGATTCACTCATCAAGATGCTGCTTTCGGCAAAAAGCTGAATTCGAAGAAACGACACGTTTCGCTAATCATAGTCCGACTTGCGATTTCTTTCACTGTACCATATGAAAATCGAAAATCGACAACGCAAGCAATTCAGAATAGATTGGCTGCAATTAATCCAACACACAACCATACCGTGATGGAATCATTTCATCTGCGACTGTTTAGAAATGTACAACTCGCAGTCCGGGAAATACAGTGAAAGAATTGGGAGAACAGTTCGTTCTGTGGGTACAAGGAGTTTTTGATAATGTGACTTTCGAGGACTTCTGAAGGATTTCAATGAATGCAAGTGACTAGCAAACACACAATTTACATCAGAATCCAGTGACAAATAGACCCAAAGCTTGGTCAAAATCAGTATGGTCAAATCACAATACGCTTCGATACGGCACGCGCTGTACCGAGTTCACGAGAATGTTATGTCAAAGCGTGGCAGCCTTAGGTTTCCAAATCACAATAGTACTCACGCGTTTTCCAAAAAACCGTCTCTTTCTGCACGCTATAATGCAGATGTTTGTTTCTCGCTCTATTACCATAACGTGGGAGGAATGAGAACTAAAGTTCATGATTTTTTTGTCGCTGCTGCTGATTGCTCTTATGCTATGATCGCCTTAACTGAGACCTGGTTGCATGAAGGCATTTTTTCTGCTGAACTTTTCACCACGGACTTTGATGTCTATCGACGTGATCGATGTTATGTTCAACTTGATAAGGATAGAGGTGGAGGTGTGCTGCTGGCTGTTCGTTCATGTTTTAAGAGCAGACAAATTGTATTATCAGATTTATCGGCTGCTATTGATCAATTGTGTGTGTGCATTGAATATTTTAATGCGAGTAATTGTACTTTGTCAAACATTTATGTTTTTGTCTCATACATTACCCTGGGCTCTAATAATGCAATTTATCAAGCTCATATAACTAACATTTAAAATATTGTCGATCATCTACCTGAGAATTCTTATACTATTGTGCTTGGTGATTTTAATTTACCTAATTTAAAATGGATTTTCTCTGAAGAAGACAAATGTATGTTTGCTTATAATGTTACTCAAAATTTCGAATTTGAAGTCATCGACTCAATGAATGCTATGTACTTTAGGCAGGCTAATACAATTTCTAATTCAATGGAAAGAATTTTAGATTTAATTTTTGTTGATGAAGATCTAGAGGCTGTTGTCTTGGAAGTTGATCATCCTTTACTGAATAATAGTATGTATCATAAAGCACTGCTAGTTTCATTTAATATGATTGTATTTAATTCATTTGAATCTGGTCCTTCCGAAGATAACCCTAAGTTAGATTTCATAAAAGCTGATTACAATTTATTAAATAACTATTTCCTTTCAGTCGACTGGGATAAAACTTTTGATTTCCCAAGTTTAAACATAGTTTATACTAAGTTTCGAAACATATTAGAAGATGCCATATCCAGGTCTGTTCCTATTAAGATATCTAATAATTCCAAAAAACCCATCTGGTTCAACCGAAGCTTATGCAGACTCAAAAATGCTTTAAACAAGATATGTAAGAGGTCTGCTAAAGACAATTCACTGTGTGGCGTATTGTGTCAAATGCGGAAAGAATATGAATTCCTGAAGAGATTTGTTTACAGGCAATACATAATTTCTCTTGAGTCAAGGATCAAACAGAACTCAAAAACTTTCTGGACGTTTATCAATACTAAACGTAATTCTGTTGGAATCCCATCGAATATGTCCTACGCTAATGTATCTACTGATGACCGTAAGGTTATATGTGATATGTTTGCATCACATTTCCAGTCAAACTTTGTTTACTTAGGCATGGGTTGCAGGTCAGAGCTTAGAGCAAATACAATCGCAGACATAGGGCGATTAGAATTGACGAATGATGATATTCTTTTTGAGCTGTCCTCACTGGATTCTAGTGCAAGCCTGATAATCTTCCCCCGCTTTTTTTAAAAATGTGTAAAGACGGATTAGTCAAGCCCCTGACTATCATTTTTAATATGTCACTGGCTCGCGGCGAATTTTTGGATTCCTGGAAGGATTCTCTCATCACCCCAATTCATAAATCTGGACCTAAAAATCTATTGTCAACTACAGACCAATAGCTAAACTCCAATTAAAACCGAAATTATTCGAAGCTGTTGTTAAGAAAAAAATATATGCTGAAGTTCGAAACCAAATATCCCAATTTCAACATGGCTTTGTGAGTGGAAGATCAACTTCGACCAATTTGGTTATATTTACAAACTTTTGCCTGAGTTCCATGGAAGCGAGACTTCAAGTTGACTCCATATACACTGACTTCTCGAAGGCATTTGACCGTGTTCAACATAATGTGCTCATAAAAAAAGCTAGAGATGATTGGTTTTCATTCTAAAATCTTGAAATGGATAACTAGCTACCTTACAAATCGCAGACAGTTTGTAAAAATAGGTAATGATCTGTTACGAGTAATTTTCAATTTCTCTGGGGTACCTCAAGGTAGTCACCTCGGCCCTCTTCTGTTTCTTCTTTTTATTAACGATTTGCCTTCCTATGTTTTCCATTCGGACTGCCTTTTATACGCTGACGATTTAAACATTTTTAAATCAGTGCGATCATTGACCGATGCAATGGAGTTGCAAAATGATATCGCATCAGTACAGAATTGGTGCGATTTGAATGGACTACATTTCAATATTAGTAAATGCTCAGTTATGACATTTTTTAGAATTTTATCTCCTATAATCTATAATTATAAGATTGATAATACAATCTTAACAAGAGTATGTTCGCATAAAGATCTAGGGGTTATATTCGACGTTCAACTGACTTTTTCTATGCACATAGACTATATTATTTCAAAGGCCAACTCCATGCTAGGATTCTTGTTTCGAAATTCAAAAGATTTTCAAGACCCTTACACTCTTAAGTCTGTGTATGTTTCGTTAATTCGCTCTATATTAGAATACTGTTGTTTAATATGGAATCCTTTATATAACAATAGCTGCTCTTCGAAAGATGTCGTGGAATTCAAATATGCCGGATTATAATGCTAGATGTCAGCTTATCGATCTAAAGCAACTGCATGTAAGAAGGACTTATTATTCAGTTCTTTTCGCTCATGACGTCATTACTGCTCACATTGATTGTCCGGTGCTGCTTTCCATGTTCAGTGTTTACACCCCGTCTCGTTATCTGAGGCCTAGAGATTTCTTTTATGTTTCGAGGCATAGTACAAACTATGGGCAAAATGATCCTATAACTAATGCTTGCATAAAATTCAACTTAGTTGCAAATGTTATAGACTTAAATATGAGTAGAGATAAATGTAAAAATGAATTATTAAATTTTAATTAAATTAAAATTTACTCTAAATTACATTATAATTGTATGTTAAATTCTGCTTATACTAGGCATTATTATTAATAAGAAATGAAATGTTATTAATATTATCAGTAGTCTTAAAAAAGTACTGTACTGTACTTGAAAGACGGAAGAATAAATAAATAAATTGTTACGAAATACTGTTTATAAGAAAAAAATATGCAATTACAGTGAAACTCGGAAGAGGTGATCGGAATGTTTCAGAGCTTGTCAACTTTTCTGGACACTTTTCAAGATTTAGTATTTTGTTCATAAGTAGTCCTATTTTATTTGGATTAATTAGTTTTATGGTATTTATTAAAAGCAAAAACTTAAAAAATCTTTGCACTGCTTAACTGCTTTGAGGAAAGAGTATTTTTGCAATGTTTGAACGTAAAACTATCAGGTTTGCTGTATTGTGAGTTTCGTTATTTTCGTCGCACCATTTGAATTTTGTCTGTCAACTCGAGTTGACGAACCATCCAAACCGAGATCAATCGACTTAATTTTAAGTAAAATCGAGCCGAACCTGGCCGCCACGGGATTGCTGAAACATAGGTACACTTTTGTTGAAATTTTGCATGACCATTCTGCATAAATGTGGTTGCATTTCATTTCATTTGCATCTTCATGGCTTCCTTAATTGTCAAAATATTCGAATTTGGTGTTCAGAAAATTCAAGAGTAATTGTTGAAGAACTAATACATCTACAACGCATGTGTTGTGTTTTTGTTTAGTGTGAATTTTGGGCTGGATGCATTATCGGACCATTCTTTTTCGAAAATACATGTAGCAACAAAATGGTGTTAGTTATCGTGACATGATAACCGTGGCGGTAATTTATTTGATGGTCTATGCCAAAAATAGCCCCAATCTGTACACTCTATGAATAAACAATTTTTTAACTCTCTTATTGAAAAACATTCGTGAATTGTGGGGCACCCTTTATCGAGAGTGTTCGAATAAATTGTATCAAGTTTGACAGTCAATAAAACAAATAATTTTATTTGAAACCAAGCTAGCCAACTCGATTTGCAGCAATTCCAACTCGGGTTAACTCGGTTTAAGAAAACTTCGGTTTGGCACATCACTATTCACTTTTCCAATGGCATCTAGATAAAAAATGTTTGCCAACGCTTCTGCGTTCTATATTTGACATCGTTTATTTCTATTTGATAATATAATAATAATATAATATGGGTGGCGCCACAGTCCGAGTTGGACCTGGGCCTAGCTTCTCAGCAACCACTCGTTTTGTGTTCACGAGGTTCCCGGGGTAGTGGAAGTAGTTCTACCTACAACTTTGTGCTGCTCGGGTTACGATATAACGGACTGTGAAATATCAAAACGCGACCTCTGTATTAACAGCTGGAGAGGCTTTTTAGTTGAGGTCCAATTCTGACCCCGGACTGTATCGCCACCAGAAGAACAAGAAGAAGATCTCTGTATGGCTTGTTTAATGGATTTACATGGAACCTTCTTAAAATGTCAGAGTGCGAACGCGCTTCCGTACACAAGGATGTTGTTTTTGAATATTTCAAAAAAATCTACGAACAACAAAAAAATAACGAAGAGGAAGAACAACTACGTGTGTCACCTTTGTGTTCAAAAACCAAAAGAGGGCGACGAGCATACATTTATCATCGTTGATACACAACACAGAGTACAGGAGTTCAGAAACAAACGTTATAAATTGAATGAAGTTACTACATGAGAGCACAATGTACGTACGTTATGAGAGTAAATAACTTCATACACGTGTGATATACAACGTGAGCATATATCAAGAGGGTAAATAGGGTAAACTAGACAATGTTTGATAAAAATAAACAATAAGATTTTTCACATGTGACAAATGAGAAAAAATAAGTTTTTTTAATTCGAAACAGGGACCTATTTCACAGAACATACATCTCATACATTGTATGATTCTGACACTTCCGCTGTATGATTTCTGTTTCTCGGATTTGTTGTCTGAGCAACATGTATCCCCTAAAGTTTACACTGGAAATATAGAAATTCTGTAAGCTTCTGTTTCATAGTAAAATATCATACACATAATACAACAGTTGTATTACAAATTTATCATACATTTCATACAGCACTTCAAACTGCTGTAGACACAAAAATAAGCAGTTTTGGGCTTATGATTTTTGAATAATGAATGATTGTTCATCTTTCTCTTTTTTAAATTAGACAAGTAGGAATAAGGAATGATAGTTCGTCAAGAAATTTGTATTTAAATTGCATGTACTATGTGGAAACACAGTTGAATGATATCTCTTTTCATTACTGGAGAACTCCGTTAATTAGTTTTTCGTGTGTTTGCAATCCACTTATGGGTTTCATTCACGAAACTATTTAGTTTTCAGGTCATGCAGATATAAAAGGCAATATTTTAGCCGACAGTGCAGCTAAAACGGCTTCAGAAGAACTAAACATCTCACCGCATCCACCCACTAAATCGGATTTCCTGAGGACGATAAGCACACACTGGGAACAGAAAAGAATAG
Organism: Eristalis intricaria; assembly: GCA_964034865.1. Classification (NCBI taxonomy): domain Eukaryota; kingdom Metazoa; phylum Arthropoda; class Insecta; order Diptera; family Syrphidae; genus Eristalis; species Eristalis intricaria. Next base: position 86,329,867 of record OZ035875.1, on the reverse strand, counting down.
TTGAATGGAACGCATACACACATCACTACTCCGCCATTAACCCAACAGCTAGTCCAACAAAGTACCCCGTAGACACATCCGCACGAAAGAATGCATGTTTTCTTCGCCTTCGCCTCGGACACACGAAATTGACCCACAGCTACCTCTTGAACAAGGATCCCCCACCCATCTGTCATCTCTGCCAATCCAGTCGCAACCTAACTATCAACCATCTTGTATCGGAATGCCCTAAGATTAACGAACTATGTAATGCTCTTTTTCATAACAAAAAATTAACCGATCTCCTTACTGTTATTTCCACTAACAATCTAAGATCTATCTACAAATTACTAACAATACTGAACATCGACACAAAAATCTAATTTTTTTTTACAGCCAGCCGAAAGCCCTGGTAGCTAGTGCTGCACATACACTTATAATGTAAATGTATTTATATTGTAATAAATAATAATAATAAAATATTTAGTTTTCAATGAAATTTGTCATTCAAAATTAAACGTCAAAATAATACACTTTATACAACAAAGCAGATGTCATACAAAAAATCCAGTGGAATCTGAGAAACAGAAAATTGTGTGATGTGTATGATGTATAACAATTTTGTATGTTGTATAAAATGTATGTGATGTATGGTCTGTGAAATAGGCCCCCGATGTAAATGTTGGTCTCCTATTGAAGTCCGAAGAAAAAAAAAAAAAACTGGCGTTGAACCTCAACTCGATCCGTGTACTCGTCGGAGTGATCACAGGACACTGCTTCAACGGAGTAATGCTGCAGAAATGGAATGCAGAATCTAGCGATCTCTGTCGGAGCTTCGGTGACGAGGAAAATACTGAAACGATGCAACATCTGCTTGGTCACTGCTCAGCTCTGTAGAATCGGCACCTATCTTCGCTGGGCCAAAGATTCTTCACAGAGACTGCGGACTTAGCGAATGCAGATTTATCGGAACTTCTAAGATTCGTAAAGATCACTGTGTGGCTTAAGCCATTACGTGACAGAATAGGTTAACAGAATGTGTACTAAATAAATGAAGGGATTGACAAACGCCCCTAAGGCCTCCGAGTGGAACTGACGGTTTATCATCACACTCCCCTTCCAAAACCTAACTTAACCTCATACTGGCAACAACTTCGATCAGTCTCAGTCCCAGAAGAACTAATGAATGATAACGTTACAGGCCGTTATCAAAACCTACCACATCAAAAACCCTGATGTAAAAACAAGAAAAGCCAGTCAAGTAGACTGACAGCCTTCAAGCATACTCGTAATTTTCTTTCGCATAAACAAATAAAATCGTCACAATTCTCGTGACATAGGTTCGACTCTGTCAATACTTCCGTCCCATAAACTCTGTTGGTGTCGAAATGTCTCGAACATAAAAATTAAATAAGACAACAGATAACACACGCTCTCATTAAAAAGCATTGAATGCCAAAGTCGGCGAACTCTTTGATTTGGGAAACGCGTGCGACAAATTTTATGTATTTCAATCTACAACCAATTTCCTGATTCTGACCTCTCACAACAGCCAGTTTAGACGTACCACATCACTAATCTGTCATCGTCGGCGAAGATCTGACAGTAGTGATTGGTCAAATTAAAATGGGACAACTCATGGCGATGAACTGTCAAACAGATTGAACATGTTCTTGTGAACCGTTGTGCTGTAGGAGCAATGATTCGAGGGATGGAAACATGAAACGTCTCAAGTTTTGTTGTTAAATTGCATGATAAAGGTCACAAAAATGTAACATAAGGCACTAGGTCTTCCAGTTGTCAGAAGTGACACCTCCAGTCTACCCCATGCACCTCCACTGCACCTTTTCTCTCACAAACAACAGTTGATTATGAATTATTGCACACATTTTTACTAAAAACCATGCCCTTAACTGCCACTGATCTGACTCTGACAACAGTGCTGACAGACCACAACATTGAATGTCACAAGGCTCTCGCTCGTCTACCTGTCAAAACACGATGCTCTAATCCCGTTTGTTTATAACTCTGACTAATGCCCCACCAGAAAATCTGTTTATTTTCGCGGTGCACACATAAAACCAACACGATGATTATTTTGTTTCCTCTCGCGCGATGTTTAATCGAACAATCACACAAACATAGCGGTACACCGCTGAGCTGTCACTGCCTCGCAAGAATAAACAGCCACATTGTGTTTTTAATTAGTGACAGTAGATCATGAATTCCCCTTTCATTGCGAACGATATTTATTTCTTTTATTTTCGTACGACAGAATATAAAAATATATATTCAGTGACTGGCGGTGGGTGTGAGCGCGATTGGCCCAAGTTCAGGCTGAGTTAAGTTGACCAATAATTGGCTTTATTTACATTATGTGTCAAGGCCTCGCAAGAGAAATATGTTTTCACGCTGACTGGCGAGGGAGAATTCGGATATTACATCATACGTAGTTCCGTGGAATTTGTGGTGTGCGCCGGTGCTGTGTTTTGAGTTGTTAGAGGAATTCGTGAGCTCCTCGATGCAGGCGAATTCGGGATATCACGAGTAATGAGACGGACTAAGTGGAAAGGCTTGTAAATCTGTCAGCTCTGTCTGCAGTGATGTGGTTTGCAGTGGGAGTACGAGCGGGGGCCATGGATTTGATCATGAACGTGATTTGATTGTTGGCTGTATTTTTGGACCAGTGTGCCCTCATTTTTATTTTAATCGATTTCACATTCAGACACTCTTGAGTTTCTTTTTATAATTGATGAGCTGTCAATTTTGTTTCGAGTGACACATGAAAGGGTGAGCATATGTACCAGAAATGAAGTATTACAGAGATACCCGACTTCTACCTCTCTTGCGCCTTACATTTTTTGACAACTGTTTTATAACGCGTTCGTAAACCAAATTGACCAATCAGAGGATGGCATTTACGTTATTTCGTAAATAACCGTCGAAAATTCATGAATATCTGTCAAAAAGGCACTCAAATTCGTCGATGGACTAGGGGGCAATCAACTGTGAAGTCGGCCATCTCTGTAATACTTCATTTCTGATATGTACATACTTTGTATGACGAGCAGCGGTAGAATATAGCTTCGAATTTTGGAAATAAATTGTATTGAAACCCAAATTCTGTGGGTGGTGCAGGAAATAAATGTGAAAGAAATACAGTATAGCGTGGGTGCCAAGAGTTTCTTCGTTATGTAGGTCAGTCATATTCGAAATGACAATCCAAAGTTGTCACCTGTTTTCATTCGGTATTTCACAAGAAGCAGAGCACTGTACAGAGTTAGTATAAACCTAAATTGTGGCTTTTACTTGACAGGAAAACCAACCTACTGGTCTTCGGATGTTACAAAAATACCTGACGTTGTTGATTTCTTTGTCTTAAAAGGAATCTCTCGAAACTAGTTACGAATTGAAGAAAGCTTTGATCTTAGTTCAGTCCATTCTCCCATTGTACTATTTATAAACCATACCCTAGTAAAAACCCTAGTAAAGGAAGTCCCAGCTTTGTTAACTAATAAACCTACGAATTGGCAAACATTTAGAAACCCCTTACAAGATAACAACGGGCTTAGAGTACCGATGAGAAGCCCGTAAGATTTAGAAATAGAACTTGATAAATGTTTAGTAGTAATACAGTGCGAGTTATGTAAAACAAACAAGTTTACAAAACAAACATAACCATGGTTCTAAGAATTAGTACAATCAGTAGAGACGCTATGCCTTCGCGCCTTTCTTAGCTTGGTTTGTAAGTACGTAGTATGTAAGTCACCGTATGATAAGTCATTCTTAGTTGAGAAGGCAATGAATAAAGAGCTTTTAAAAGTAATCTTGTGTTTGAATCTGTGTAAATCTTGAGAGTGCTGTGTATACATAGTTATATATCTCGCTACAAAACAACGATAAAACATGTATTGCGATATCCATCGGAAATACGAGTATTAGTAAGAGAGAAACTTAAGCTCTTAAGAAATGTCAACAGACCCGTGCGCTGCAACAACCTACTGAAGGCGAGAATAAAGTTGTTAAAAAATAATAATTTAAACACCCACTTAACTAACTACTCACTATGGAAAGCAGCTAATGGCTTAAGAAAACCGCAACCACGTGCGGCTCCAACTCGGAAATATTAATACTAGTGGGCAAAAGAAGGTAAAGAAGGTAAATCTCTTCGCAGATCAGTTGGAAGCAACATTTAAATCATGCGATGGACAAACGCTTCCTGTAAACTCCTACGGTCCAGACATAAATATTGACAATTTCGCTATAAGAAAAGCTACTTTCACAGAACTAAAGGTATAATTGAAAAAGTCATACCCAAAAAAAGCTCCTGATTATGACATAATCACAATGGAAGTTCTGAAAGAATTATCTGAGCAAGCGCTTCTTAAATGTCTCTACCTTATTAGCGCCGCCTTTAGATTGGAACATGTTCCTAGTCAGTTGAAAGTGGCGGAAATAATAATGGTACCGAAACCGGGTAAACCCTCAACAGACATACAGACCGATTTCACTTCTTCCGATAATGTCTAAGGTGGTCTCGCAACCCTTTGACAAGGTTTGGAACGAAGGATCGAAAACAAACTTCGAGAAAACTTTACTTAATTTATCAAACTATCTATCTGATCTTTCGTGTGAAATATGTGAAGAAGACCCCCTATTTAAAGCCATACAAGTTGGAGTACCACAAGGAAGTGTTCTTGGACCCCTTCTTTACTTATTGTATAGCAGCGATATACCGCACGAGGTAGGCACCGTGTAGGAACATTTGCTGATGACACTGTCATTTTGGTAACTGCCAAAACGGTCGAAGAATCAACTAGAAAATTGCAGCGTGCTTTAGACTGGGTACATGAATGGACGAACACCCATCGAATTGAGCTTAACGAAGCTAAATCCGTGGATTAAATTCACGTATCAGAATTAGCCATCAAAAGGCTGAAGAACAATAAAGCCGCAGGCTCAGATGGCCTACCATCAGAGCTCTTCAAGGCCGGTGGCGATGTTCACGTAAGGAGCATGCACCAGATTATCTGTAGAATTTGTAAGGACGAAAGCATGCCCGACGACTGGAATATCAGCTCCATATGCCCCATCCACGAAAAAGGCGACCTTCCTCTTGCAATAACTATAGAGGTATATCCCTGCTCAACGTCGCCTACAAGATCCTGTCCAAAGTACAGTGTGAACGTCTTAAGCCGTTTTGCACCGAACTAATCGGCCCAGTGCGTCTTCCGGCCCGGCAAATCGACTATAGACCAAATCTTCACACTAAGGCAAATCCTGGAAAAGACCAGCGATAAGCACCACCTCTTTATCGATTTTAAAACCGCATACGACAGCATTCAACACAAGGAGTTATGTGGTGCGATGGCCGAATTCGGGATCCCGGGAAAACTGATTCGGTTGTACCGCACTACACCAACAAACACGCGATTCACCGTGCAGTTCGGCTCGAGGACTTCCGAGCCGTTTAAAACCTGCACCGGATTTCGGCAAGGAGATGCGCTGTCGTATGATTTCTTCAATTCGATACGAGAGAAGATAGTGCGGCGGGCAGCTGTAAACACGGAAGGCACTATGTTCCACAAATTAGTCCAACCGTTGGGATATGCAGACGACATCGTCGCGCGTTCCCAACGTGCCGTAGTGGAAGCATTTACGACAGTTGAAGAAGTGGTGAAGCGAGCTAATCTTAAGGTCAACGAGGATAAAACTAAGTACGTGCTGTCGACTAAGAAACAATCCGTCAAACACATAAGACAGAATATTACAATCGACAGCTACAATTTCGAGGTAGTAAAGGAGTTTGTCTACCTCGGGGCAAACGTAAACTCCACAAATGACATCACTGTGGAGATCCGACGTAGAAAGGCCTTTGGCAACCGGGCTACTTCGGTTTGTACAAACAACTGGCGTCAAAACTCCTGACTCGAAGGACTAAGATCATGCTCTACAAAACCCTTATTTTGCCAGTCCTGCTATATGGAGCCGAAAGCTGGACGATAAGCAAAACTGCTGAGCTGATTCTTGGTGCCTTCGAAAAAAAAATTCTACGCCGGATATATGGTCTCGTCTGCAAATCGAATGGAGGAGAAGACACAACCGCGAACTCTACGAGCTGTACCAGGATGTGTGTGTAGTCCGGAAGGCAAATATCCGTTGACTGTATTGGCTCGGGCACATCGAGCGCATGGACAACAATGCTCCAGCTAGGAGGGTCTTCGAATCCGAGCCTCCTGGTTCGAGAAGGAGAGGAAGACCGAATCTCCGTTTTAAAGACCAAGTAATCCCGGGTGCAAGACAGCTTGATGACTGGAAGCAACGTGCCCAGGACCGTCAGGAATGGAAAGCAGCTATCGCTCGGGCTCGGACCCTGCATGGGTCGTCAGCCTGATAAGTAAGTAAGTAGTAAGAACGTGAATAAGTTGCCCGTTTTTATAAATAATGTTCAAATACCCTTCGGTAATGAAGCGAAGGACCTCGGCATGACTCTCGATGTAAAGCTTAAATGAAAGGACCACGTCAAAAAGAAAAGTGAGGAGCTCAAATTAAGATAGAAAGACATGTGTACTGGCCTATTGGAATATATTCTAAGCTAAGTATAAAAAACAAATTGACAATATATACAAGCAGGAACTAAAACCGTCTGGAATATGGGGTTGTACCAAAGAAAGAAATAAAAACATTCTACAAACAAAAGGGAAATAAAATCATATAAAATAAAATCATAAAAAACATAAAATTCACGACCAATGTAAAATGAACGAACAGATTTTATTTTCTGAAAACAAAATTTCCCTTACAAGACTTTTCTTGAACAAATGTTAATTTATGAATTTACATCCCTAACACCTTGGCGCGGCGACTACAACTGCGAATATGTTCCACAAAATGGTAGCTAATCTGATCACGAGAAAAATAGGGAAATATAATTCTAATTTCAAAATACAAACCTGAACAAATTAAACCGGCTGGCGAAGTGATCAAATGAAGTGCCACGAACCGAGGTAGAAATCGAAAACAAAAGGTATAAAGAAAAGAGACAAGACTATGTTGACCGAAGGAAGAAGAGCAGAAATAGTCGACGCACACCAAGGGTAAGGTTACAATTTGTATAAAATGGTATAAAAACAACATCAAAATGTTTTAACTTATCGGCTCGATGACACTTTTCAAAATCTAGTACTAAGAACCGTCATCAACGCATCCTGGTACATAAAAAAAACGACAATATCCACAGAGATCTTAGAACTCCATTGTGTTTCTAAATGTGTATAAATTAAGAAATTAAAACTGCTGGAGAAGTATAAAATTTAGTTCTAGTAGAAATATATTTTATTTAAAGGGAGGGGTTTTTACTGGGCATTAATCCCTTTCGCTAAGTGGGAACGGTCTCCATTGCGCCTTTTGAAGCTTTTCACCTAACCTCGCAAAAAAATGAGTATATCGTTTCCGCTGTGACATTGTGTTGCTTGATTTGGAAGCTAAACGTCACACGAAGCATGGTGTTTCAGGCATGAAATAAATTCATGGTGGGGCGTTATTTCAGCAAATGCGTTTCGAATGTTGACGAGCTCTTTAAGAGAAAATAATCGATTTGTTTCGAGTCCCATTGATGAACGCCCTCGCAGTAAGACGACACACTCATCAAATTTCTCCGTCACAACTTTGATCATTGTGTAGCTTGTTCGTATGGCAATTAAACCCCGCCTTTTTGGAACCGTAGCTATCGAAGTTGGCGAGCTCTGGCAACAGAAGGTCACTTAACATTTCCCTAAACTAAAGACCATTGGCGATAACGGTGTTGCCTTCCTCGATTCGAAAGAAATATGGTCCGATGGTACCGGCACCACCAATAAATCGCGGCAAACAGTTAATCTTTGTGGTGGCATTTCTGCTCCGTCAAACCAAGGTTGCCAGGTTTCAAATATTGAAATCGACAAATCTGAAATAAAAATCGCCAAAAACTCCAAATTTTAAAAAAAATTGAAAAAAAAAAAAAACAAAAAATGTTTCACCTACGTTAAAAAATCGACTCCTCTTACGTTGGTAGGTCGTTTTGGACCGTCATAACTTATTCAAGAAAATATCCACAGAAATAAAATGTCTTTCACGAATGATAGTGGAGACGTGCCATGACAGAGCGTGGCCTTGTCTAAATCCTATTTTGACACTGTAGGGCTTTTGTTGTGTGATTATTTATCGACATTAATGGAGTAGCGAGAGTTCTCCGTCAGTTCATGGTTATCCTGTTCAGTCTGACGTGTTTGGCAGGAATGTCAAAACTAGGCACAGCGTTGTATAGCTCGTTCTCTATACACGCTGTCATATGTGGCCTTGAAGTTGACTAATAGTTGGTGGGTGTTGTTTTGAACTTCTTGGGTCTTCGCCAGGATTTGCCGTAGTGTGAAAATCTGGACGATGGTGGACTTTTCTGGCCCGAAGCCTGAAGCTTACTTCAGACGGGCATACAAAGTGGCAAAGAAGTCTTGTATGCGATGTTGAGGAGACTTATCCCGTCAAAGTGGCGCAGTGAAAGGGGTCTCCTTTTTTGGCGATCTGGCAAACGATACTGAGATGCCACTTGTTGGCCATAATTTTTTAGGGAAAACAGTTCTGGTTCGTTTTTTAAAATCTATTTTCGTTTGCCCTACTGGCATGTGTGACTCGGGTTTAGGTTCGGTAGGTAAGGTTAGAGTGGCTTACTGCCTTAAAGGTAGCCCCGTGGGTCTGTTGTGTTATCACAAAGATCCAGTAGATCCTCGAACCATCTGGAACTTTTAATAAAGCGATGAAGTTGACTCATGGTAAAGTTACTTAGCTCTGTCAAGTCGTAGAAATATGAGGCGTCCAAGTGACTGAAATCTGATGATGACAGGGCACTGCAATTGCAAAGATGGTGTGCAGTAGTTTGTTCATCCCTACATTCTACAAAAATGGTTGTAGGGGATACTTAGTCGGCGCTGGCACTCGCGACCCGGGTATGATGGCGATAAGTGTTCAAAGACTCGGCCTGCTCATTTCAAACAGGTCGCGTGAGCGTTTTGGATCGAGAGAAGGCCACCCAGTGTCAGAAGACTATCTACGTTTGGTGAGAGTAAGCCTTTCAAGCTTTAGTAGATGTGTTGCAGTAGCGATGTACAAGGACGGCAATTCTCCGTCCAGAAAGAGTGTTGACGTGGTGCCCTTTCCAGCGAGCTCTGGTTCGATCTGGACGATGGTCGAAGAGAAATCCGTCACCCCTAATCATAGACGAGGTCAAGATGGGATTATCAAGACTGAAGTCTAACAAAGCTGCCAGTGCGAACGGCCTGTCTCCAGAAATCTTTAAGGCAGCTGTTTTCGGGATATAGATTTATTTCCCCGCTTATTGGGGAGAATCCCCCACTGTGCGATGGTTGTCTTTAATTCATTTAAAATGTACTCACGCTGACAACTTTCGACTTTCACTCTGAAGCAATGAGCAATGATTTAGGGAATCCACAGAGCTTCAAGTATTCGAAAATTTCTATTTCATAATTTTATCCTACTCATAAAGATGTGATCACCACCTACGGAACGGCAAAATGAAACAATTTCATGCCGCGACGGAAATATTTCACACATCATTTTATCTGATGATCGACAGTGACTAAGTGAGTGTGGATCCCGAGGATGAATCGCCGAATAACAAATAGAGAGCGGACAGGCCAGGCAACGTAGTCATAATCCTAACAATGGAATTCTTCTGTCTGGCAAAACTGTCGAAATCATTTAAATCAGCTCTCCCGCTCCGCATGTCTTTCAACGGCGGGTAGCAGGACTGGAGGATGAACGGGCATCAAAATCAGTGTATGGCCAAAGTTGATGAAACGAATCGATGCAACATTCGTTTCCAAGGGCGAAGGAGTGAGTTGCAGAATTCACATTTGGCTGGAGCTAAATACGCTCATGACCGTGATCCAGTTTGCAGCTACATATCGAGATGGCTCATCGTCAGTTGATGAATCACTTACAAAAGTAGGCGTAATATAAGTATTATTGGAATGGAAAGCACACAATGAGGATGCCTCAGAGTTTTTGTAAAAACAACGAGTGCGCATGTGGTAGCCACATTGCGACTGTGACGCAAAGTAAGTGTGTCAACTAGATCGGGCTACATTCAGTTCAGTTCAATACAATTCAATTTGTTGATATGAATCATTAAGGGTACAATATTTAGACGTTCGTTTTTTGTTGTATTGAGTTTTCACAAGTTCAGGGTAATTCACGACCATCATGAACTTAGGTAGTAAGTGGCTTAGGCCAAAGTAGGCCCGTTGTACTGCCACGTGGGTTTGTCTGAAAAGAAAGAGGATGGGCCGGCGCACAGTGGTCCCATTGTATGGGAGAGTTGGAAATAAATCTGTAACTTTGGAACCCGTGAACCGATCTTAATGAAATTTGAAACATAGTGCAAGTATGACTACGAGATCTTAGTATGTTTCAAAAATGGTTGTTGTATCTCATAAGCTAACGGAGTAATCTTAAGTTAAAAAAATAAAAAAAAACACCTTTTTTTGTTTAAATGCATGAAATAATTATTTATTATTGTCTATGACTCGAAATTGGGACTTAAAGCAAATTCGTGATCACTATTTATATATATAAATTCAATTTTACAAGTTTGGTAACGTGCACTTTATTTGGAATTAAAGAAACTAAGCAATTCAGTATAATAAGGCTTGCGCTTCAGTACTAAGTGGCAGCGAATCTTTTGTTTTTGGTCCAGGCCTTAAATACGCAATCCAGGGATCAGATGAAACCAACATTTGATGAATAACATCTTCATTTGTTGCCGAACGAGACAATTTTCTACTATATTAATGCGATAGTGGGGTCGACGTGGCGTAGTGGGTTAGTGCGTCGACTCCTACACAGAGGGTGCCAGATTCGATACCCGAATTAACCACTTTTCATATTTCACGGCTCCACCTCTTTCGAGTCACTGACAATGCTCAAAGAGTATTTCCTGTCTAGAAAAAGCTTCTCAACTTGGCCGTTTGGAGTAGGCATTGAACTGTACGTCCCTGCCACACGTGAGAGAACAATGGCACGCACAACACGAGCAAGGCCCTGGCCCTCTACGGGCTCTAGCGCCACCCATATTATATTATATTATTATTATATTAATGCGATAGTACCTATAGTCTTTATTCCGACTTTCCTGCGCCTCCTCTGACAATGATCTGACGGGCAAGACTGCTGATGATATTATTTCTGCTCCGTGGAATAGAATTTTATGCACTGTTGCTGGCATATAATACCAGGGATATAAATTTGTAGCCACTGTAGCGGTTTCCTGGGCATAAGCCCCAAACTTGTCGGGGTCAATCCAAAAATTGCTGCATATTGTCTCCTCCACTGAATCTTTTTATGAGTCGCACATCTATTTCCGTTATTTCTGCCGTTGATAATGGGTCTTCAAAAGTCTAGATGTGTTCCCATGGTTGGTTGTGACAAATCCTTGCTTTATTATATCTACTTTAATACCCATTTTTTGTATGAACTTCTGCTGAATTTGACTCTTCCTTGCCTGGTGTATGAGCTGTGTCGTTTTTGTTGTTCTCCAAGCTTTAAACTCCAAATTGTAGGCTACATGTAGCAAGTATTCCATAAAACGGATGAGAGCGTGCAAGGGTGAAATGCCTAATCTTAGAGCTTCCTGATTTCTTGGATTTGCTCTAAGTAAGTTCAAATTGTTCACCTTTGATGGTTTGGCGCCACATATAACACTTGAACTTGCAGAAGACGTGTTTGTCACAGCCTGTGCTACTTTGCCATCTATCATCGTAAAGTGAAATTCATCCCTTACATTAATAACGGTCGATTTAACTTTTATAATTGCTTCCCGCAAAACCTTTTTGTCACTTCTAAAACTATTTGTTTAATTTGGCACTATGTTAAGTTTCCGTTACTATTTTTTGATAAAAAGCTGCCGAAGTTGGAAATATTTCCATCAAAAAAGTAATCGCACAAGAGTCTATATTAAAATACAATACTTGCCATCGCGAAAAACTTCAAATTTGCACAACAAATGCTGCAATGCAACTGCAATTTTTAAAGTATTTTCGATATCTATATGAAGCAAAACGTCATCTTCCTAAATGAAGTCTTCAATATTTTCGGAATCATAAACTAAATCCCGATGCCTCAAAGTCAGCTCTAATTACCTCCTTTTCCGCCCCATTGCGACATGCATTTATGACACCGCAAACAAAACAAGATAAAAGCAATTAGTTTTATAATTATAACAATTTTATGACCCAAAGAATTCTAATTCACAATAATAAAAACATCCTCGGCATCTCGAATAGCGTTTGCGCAATACATGCATTGCAAGGGAAATCGTTTGAAAATGCCGAAAAATGCACGACATTGCTTTACTTAAATGCCTCGTGCTCCCAAAGTGGTCAAAAGTGGTCTCTAGTTTTTTCAGCATCGATAGACAATACTTTTAGCTTTCAGAAAAAGTTGGTCTCCCGTTGGAGGCTCTTGGAGCGTTTTTGTTATAGTCCATCAAACATTGAAATGCCCCTCTCAAACTGTGCCTTTACTTAAAAACCTGATTTAAAAAAATCTGTAAGCAATATGAAAAAACTGAAAACGCAGTTTGAAAGCAAGATGTATGACCTTTAAAAAAAAAATACTTTAGGTTCCAATGTACATAATTTTAGGAAATATGACACATCAAATTTGCTTAAAAAATACGTCAATTTTTGTAATTTTCAAAGTCCCAACTTTGAGCTAACGGTACAGCCAAACGGATGACCCAAAGTCAACAAAATGTTGGCTTTCTAGGTTCTCATATTTGTAGAATCGAAAAACATAAACCATTTGGCCGGGAAAAATATGTCACTTCGTGTATTTATTTCCACTGCGGGACTACTGTGCGGGTGGTTATTACGACAGCCAGCCAGATCTGTCGATGAAGTCTAATGGCGATTTGATTGATGTCTCCCTCAGTTCGCTCAGATTATCGAAGAAGTAGGAGCCTAGAGTAGCTTTCCTAGCTTAGGCAAGTGCAGGGCAGTTGCAGAGAAGGTGCTGTACACTTCACGTCTCGGCAACTTCTGCAGAAATCGTTAGAAAATAGTCTTAGTCTTTTCGCGTGTAATCCCGAAAGGCAGTGTCCGGTGCTGTGTCTTTTTAATCATCCATCAGACAAACAGATCTTTTGGGGTCAAGACTGGGCCGGATTGGTTTGGTAATTTGACACAAATTTCCTGAGTTCCATCTGGCATTGACTTTTAGTATGCTTTGGTTAGTGAGTTGTAACTTAAAGGAAGCTAGACAGTAGCCAAGTTACAGAAGGATCCGTCATCAGGCGATTCTTGCGAGTTTGTCAGCCTCGCAGTTTCCCATAATGTCTCTATGGCCTGGGACCCAACACAGGCGAATTCGAAACTTTTCGGATATCTCGTCAAGAGACTATTTTTGAGTCTATAGAGAACGATGTTAGGGATTTGATTGCTGCCTGGCTATCCGTAAAGATGCAGATGTCACGGGCGGATATCACGCTCCACCTCAGCCAGGACAGGGCTTTGCTGATCTCCATTATTTCCGCTTGCAAAACGCTGCAGGGATTAGGAAGATGAATTCATTTATTGAGATTAAGATGTTCAGATAAAATTCCACTACCAACTCCTTCATGAACTTACAACTGAACAAACTTAAGAGACATTGAAGGTCTCTCGGTGAGCTTGTTACCGACCTTGAAGGAGCACGAGAATTCTTCATCGTCATCCTGCTCAGTCTGACGAGTTTGGCGGGAATGTTGAAACTAGACATGGCGTTATGTAGCTTGTCTCTATTCATGCTGTCATATGCAGCCTTGAAATCGACGAGTAGGTGGTGGGTGTCGGTCACTTAAATCTCGACCGCAACACCAACCACATCGTTTTTTATTCTTAAATATTGTAATAATTATATACATGTGAATTATCTATTAGTGATTAAAATAAAAATTTATTAATTTATGTTGTTCAACTAGTTTGTTATTCAACAGTGAGTCTTCAACCATACCAAGAGAGAAACTTAGGTTGATTTTGACATGGTCGGCATAGATATGGAATTTACAATAGGATAAAACTAGTGGAAGGTCATTTATAAACACGGAACATAATAGCGGACCGAGAATGGAACCTTGAGGACCACCATAGTGTACTTCACAAAAGGATGGCAGTTTAGAGTTATGAAAAACAACTTGGACTCGGTTAGTAAGATACGAGAGAATTAATTTATTACAAGGATTACAGAAGTTGAATTGGGTGGACAGTTTATGACAAAGTATCGTTGGGTCTACGCAGTCAAATGCTATCGAGAAGTCGAGTAAGGTTAGTATGGTCGTTTTGTCTTCGTCGATAGCTCTTCGAATATCGTCTGTTACTTTTAATAAGGCTGTGACACAGCTATGTCCTTTGATTCACCTCCGAACTTTAAACCCATTCTATAAAAGTTTCAGACTTTGGTTAACACTTTCGGCCATCATTCCTGTCATAGCACCTCTCAATCTCTCTACAGCTTGCTTCTCGTACTCCTATGAGGTTCTCAGCCCTTTTGACAGACGCATTAATTTACCAGAGTTTCTAACAAAGTCTGAGTAGTTGCCGTCCACAATTAACAACGTTTAAATCGAGTCATTCTTCCAATAACAAGTGGTGTCCACAACCACTTGCGAGAAACCAACGCAATAACTATACATGATCTACAACAGTCCATTTCGCACATTTTGTTCAGAGACAGACAAAACAATTCCATTAAATGCACGCCGATCACTTGTCTCCCTTCTCTCAGTCTGTGGTCAACCTCTAACACTTCCTCTGTTCTCAGTTCCGCCGCATGCCTTTTCCTTTCGCTTTTTATTCCCAGTCACACAACGGCGCGTTTCTCTGTTCTAACGCCATGTGACTGCTGTTCCACAGGCGATGACGGACTGCACAATGACGTGATGCCTTCGAACGCGCCCTAGAGAGGCATGCCTGGGAATAGTGATGATGTGATGGGATGCACTTGAATACTTTTACGAGCCGTTGGATCATTCGCCAATGTTTTGACGTCGGTCGTGATTGAATTTTCTTTCAATTGATTTATTGCGATGCGACCATGACATCAAGCCGCGAAGACAGCATCGTTTACATGAATTCTTCTTGTTGTTGCTGCTGTTGCTGCTCCCCGTGGCAGAAGTCGGGGCCCCTGTGCGGCTATGGATGATTCTTCCTCTTCGCTGGAAGACATCAATTCTCATCAGGAGATTGGCTAAGTCGTTGGCAGTTGAAGGAATCGTTCGCTTTGCTCTTTGGATACCTCGCAACATTTCAGCAGCATTTTGAAGAAGCAGACAGAGTTTAAGTTGAAGTCATTTGACATTTAGCTTGACGCTGAGGTGCAACATTGAAAGAGTCTTCTTAGAGAACGCATCTGTTTCCGTGGCAGTTCCATGGCGATTAATGAACATCCATTTGCCCGGCCGTCGAGACAGCTTTGCTTAGACCACTGACTCACTTTATCTTCATCCGGGATCTTGGGCACGCATCACATCCCTCATTACTCATGAAAAAATGTCATGGGCCACTAACAGCTTCGTTCCTTATAAATCTCAGGGCCTGGACGGCATATTATCAGTTGTGCTGCAAGAGTTGCAAGATTTAGGAATCTCATGGCTTATGGCGTTCTATAGAAGCTGTATCCTCAAAAACCACGTCCTCGACTAGTGGCGTCAAGCCCGAGTAGTCTTCATTCCTACGATGGGTAGACGTGGGCATGAAAGTGCAAAAGACATCAGGCCAATTAGTCTCACCTCCTTCATCTTAAAGGTTCTCGACCGACTCCTGGACAACTACACACGGGAGTTTGTAGTAGAAACATCCCTTTCCAAATCCCAACACGCGTACCTCAAAGGAAAATCCACTGACAGGGAAGGGGTAAAAGTAGTAGGGTACGCGGACGGTATGGTGATCTTGGTATCAGGGAAGTTTCCGGCTGTGATGTGTGAGATCATGGAGGGCGCACTCGGTAAAGTATGTACCTGGCCTTATTCAACTCAAGGAAAATGGAACTGATGCTCTTCACCACCAAAACGAAAATACCCAACCTTACTTCCCCGTCTGAACGGTCAACCACTTTCTCTATCTACTAGCGCTAAGTACCACAAACTCAGCTGAACAACCGAGTAATGAAGGCGTGCATAGCTTTTTACGCCTGCAGTTCCATTGTTCACATAGATTTTTATCTGCAAAGCCGGAAGGGGTTTGTCTGCAGAAGACTGGTTTCGATCATATACATTAAGTTAAGTTAAATTTAAGCGTTCAATTTCTCTATTATTTGAATTTACTCTAATACAATAAAATTTACGTTAGCTATGTTTCTTGCAAGCGTATATACACCTAATTTTGAAGTGCACAAAAAAACGATCACCGGCGCTTAATGATTCATCATAAAATCTTGACAGCACCGACAGCATTTATGACATTTGTTAAGCAGTCAGGGTTGTAGCCGTGGAAGGTGATGGTTGATCTTTGATGGTCACAATTTCGGTTTGGGATTGTGTAGCGTGACCATCACTTTAAAAGCAAAAACACTTAATAATTATAAAATAAAAAAAATTAAGCAGAGAAACTCTGGGTATACCAAAAATTGCATACTTATGGATGCCAAAATAATTAAAAATGATCTAATACATCAACCGCACCGGCAAATGTAAGCCACATACAGCAACCTAAACAATGAATGAATAAATTCAGGAATGAACACACAGAAAATAATGGTTGGAAGCATTGTTTTTATACGCGCTTATTCCTTAAGCGGCGATAGATATGAAGAGTAACTTAAGCGGATATAGGATTCGTTGTTAGTGTATTTTACATGCAAATTGAAAATTACAGAAAATACACAGCTATACTCAAATTGAACATGTTACTACGTGCTTAAAACTACACACACGGTCGGTCGCCACTGCTGATTGATTGTTGTCGATAGTCAGACTGCGGCGTTGTACGGCCAAATATAATTTTTTAATGCGGCCTATAATAATTTAATTTACAACGACGCCTTAACAAAGGTTGAAGGCCAAGTAATAGCTATTACTGAAAAGAATTGTGACGATTACATCTGCCGAGACTTGGCAGCACTGAGGAGAGGACCCTTTGCCGCTCAAAATGCCACTGATGAAGGAATGAGGACGGCATTCGTTGTTGATCGTTTGAACAGAGTAGTATTTGAAATACAGAGACAATGAACTTAAATCTAAATAAACGTTGAGTTTTTCTTGTGGTAAATTATTGTATCGTTAAAGAATTTATCTTTTTTTGGGATGAGTAGACTTCAAAGAATTGGGGAAGTAAGAAGGGATTTATTGCGAGAACTAGATTACGATACTTATTCTTTAAAATGCCAAATAATGGATGCCGTTACACTTTTGAAGACAGGACAAAGATTAATCTTTGATAAGGTTATTCAAAAAATTTAAAGTGGCGAAGGTGGTTTGTTCTTTTTGGATGCTCCATGAGGCACTGGCAATACCTTTCCTTTAAAATTTACTATTAGCACAAGTCAGGAAAGATAAAACAAAATTTCTGTTGCAGTAGCTTCCTCTGGAAGAGCTGCTACGCTACTCAATGGGAGACGAACGACGCAATCAGTTCTTAAATTGCCTTTGAACTTATCTCATGAGGAAATGCCAGACAGATCCTGCCTAAAGCTGGTGACTTAGACAGATACACCAGCAGATTTAATAAATGCCTGTTTGAAAGCGTCTATATTATCGGTACACGAAAAAAAGTTCCGTTTGACTATAAATATGCGAGTTCAGTTGCACGATGAGGCACAATTAAAGCAAGGTGAGGCTGCTCTTCTAAAAATCGGAGAAGATCGTATGGCGACAGAAAGTAACGGCATGATTACACTGAGCCGTGAATTCTGTCAAATTGTCGATTTTGATTTCCTGCAGAATTATCAGGAGTGCCTTCTCATAAATTGAGGTTAAAAGTTGGTGTTCGGGATCTGTTAATGAGAAACCTTGACGCACCGAGGCTATGTAATGGTACACGGCTACAGGTTACTCAATTGGTGCGCAATATTATAAAAGCAATAATTATGACTGGAATTGCAAAATGACGCAATGTTTTAATTCCCCGTATTCCAATAATTCCCTTTCAGTTTAAAATCAGTATTTGCAATGACAATAAATCAAGCTCAAGGACAAACGCTTAAAGTCCCTGGTATACCTTTAGAAAAAAACTGTTTTTCCCATGGCCAACTCTATGTGGCGTGCTCACGAGTATCGCGCCCGCAAAGTCTTTATGGCTGAAACACAATAGTGCGATGCGGTAGCCGACTTCATGTTAAGATGAAGCACTGCATTGAAATAAATACTCAATTTATCAGCTGTTCTCTCTCTCATCTACTAGATGTAAAATATTGTCGCCATTCTGCATAAACTTATTTGAAATGACTTTTGTCGTTAAATTATTTTTAATCAGCTGTTTTCGTTTCTGAAACGACAGTTGATACAAAATACTCGCAATTTGGAAGAAAACTCTCAATCTGGGAGAAAATTTCTCTCACAGCGCACCCCTCTGTCAAAATATATCCAACATGTTGAATAACGACGCGCGATGGACTACGCTCTACGTTTTATTACGATCCTCTCAATCTCTCTCATTATTCGCAGACGCAGGTCGACGCTGTATTTTGTGGTTGCCCATTGAATTGTGTGCGTTGAAAGCCAACGCGAGCGCAAACGCACTATTGTGTTTCAGGCATTATGTTCTTGCAGAGGATGGAAAAACAAAAATGTAGTTTATAAAAATGTGTTAAAATAAAAAAAATAGTATCCCAAAAATGAAAAAGGCCACCCAAAGTAACTGTTCCACGCGGACTTAGTCGGGAATAAAAGTCGGCTAGAAAATATAAATTGAAGCGAAAATTGGAAACTGTCGGGAAAAAAGTCTGCCTAAAACATAAATGTACGCAGACGCGGCATTTTCAGTGGTATTTTCCAAGAATTGAGGTCTGTTGAGTGCCCGAATGTGGAGAATTACACTTATGTTACGATGAGAAGGAGTTATTAACATTATTTCTAGAAAAAAAGGCATTGTTTTCGATAAAAGTATAAGCGTTTTAGTTATTTTTCTAGAAAGGGTACGCATACTCTTTACACTGACTGTATGTACATGAACACAACGACACGGGTTCACAAAGGATAATCAACCTTCCCGTCGAATGAAATAACCGAGTTCACATTCTATTCGCTTCCTATCAACTGTTGCCACATTTCCAGAACAAAGCGTCTGTAAATATTCCGTTCGCTTTCAAGTGAGCCAACTGTCACAAGTGTCACAAGTGTCACATGCACAAACCGGGTATTTTGGGAACAATTCTGTTTAACCAAGTCATTCCACTCGAGCGACAGCTGAATCCATTTGCGTTTTGGCAAAGCTGGTGTCACCATTCCTCATTGTGTTGCAATTCCTTAACACCGACATCACTCACATCGCCCGTGGCTGTGTCCATTAATCATCCCATTCCGTCGACTGTGTGCCGGTTAAAAATTCACGAGGAAAACTCGAAAATTGATTCTCGAATTGATGATGGTCAGTTTGCAAGTTTCCACAATTCCGCAGAAGCAAACGTGTTCTGATTCTCAGACCGACAAGGAAATTCAATTTCCAAATGCACCGAGCGGCGAGTGCCGATGTAGCCACCACTCACGAGGTCGTGTTCATGTGAAAGATGCTACGCACGTGTTTCCCAAACAGCGTGCAGGATTCCCACGATTGGACGAAGATTGAGTTGATTGAGTGGCAATGTCCATGGCGGCCAAAACAGGAAACTATCCGTCACCATTTAATTTTCGCATCGCAGCAGATTCTCTGAGGCGCTGCTGAAAACTATCAAAAATTAAAGTCGTCTCGACCTAACCCCCATCTGTCAACTGTCACAGTCGCCTCGTCGACTCAATTGAGCGCCTTCGGTTCAGGGAAGCCAACAAACGCAAGGCGTCTTGACGCGACCCCAAAAAAATTGAAATGATTTTGCCGGCACCATTCACTGCTCGGCTGACGTACTGAGTTTCACGGATTGGCTGGTGCTGGGGCCCGGCCGGTTCCCGGTGCATGGCGTACGGCTTCAATCACTTCCCAAGTGACAATCCACAACAGGCGACTTCGGTGTGTGAATCACTTTGACTTATTACGCGTTCAATTGGATTGAAGCGTCTTATTTGCATGCAGCACCAGGCCGGGTGAAGTGTCTTCTGTATCATATCCAGACATGCGCTGCTGCGGCGGTGAGGGGAGGTGTGTGTAAATGCGCTTTCGCTGGATTTGGCAAAGTGTCAAGTGTAGCTTACGACAATGACACATGATGTTGCATCTTGCATCGCAGAGTTCGTGCAATTGACATGATTGCACTTAGCTTTTTCCGACGTCGATTCTAGGGTGCGTGTGGTGTTGTTTGGTAATTTCCATTGTTCAAGTAATTATGAGATCTCTTCAGTGACAGTTGAGTTATAGAAAAATGGGCAGAAAATGGAGATTCAAAAAGGACGTAACAAATTTGTAACAATTTATGTAACGTAACAATTATGTATTTATGAATTTGTATTTATGAAACCACCAAGGGTCTACAGCTAACGAGTTGCCTTGATCCCGTATGTAGGGCAAAAAAAACTATATATTAAATATATAATACAAAAAAAACTTCTGAAAACTGATTATCCGTTTATTTATCAACACTGTTGAAGGTCAGTGTATTTATACACAATGGACTTGACGTTATCCGTTTTGTGGAGACTTCAGGTCGTTCACTCGATCAGGCGGTGGTTGTTTCAAAGTATTTGCACATCTGGCAAACGCTAAGCATTTTTCTTTGTGTAATCTTGCATTACACTATATCGTGCAAGTAAGGCACCTCGCAATATTTCTTCTTCTACATGTAGATCATGATTAGAACGTAAGCCGACTTTTATACTGTCAAAGTGAATGGAATAGATTGTTGGAACTTTTTTTTGTGTGGTGGAGTTATTGGAACTCGTCGAAGCCGAGCCTCTTCATCAAGCGAGCATGTTTGAATCCCTTTTACACTCTTCGAGCACATCGGGACACGATTTAAGCCGAGCCTCAGGACAAAAAATGATAGTGGACGCAAGACAGCTTCTTCTTGGCGAATAGAAGTAGCGTCAGCAATGAGAACCCATTCATGGTTCGCTAGTCTGATAACTATGAACTCCTTCGAATAGCATCCCTATCGAGCAGAGGTTGTATACATAGGAAACTTGGTAAATATAATGTTAACACTCATGCCGAAGAATGATGGAGCACCTTGGAATAATAGATAGCCTCCGATTTTGTAAGACAAAAAGAAGATCTACACATGCTTAAAATTCACCACGTGGTGGACTATAGAATTTCAAATTACTGGGAATGGCATGGAAAGAATCACTGACGCCTGCCAGATTTTCTTCTCTTCGACTGGTGTGTTGTGACATTTCTACAGGAATATTCGAAATGAATATATTGACTCTTATTAATTCACCAATGTGAACGCAGCCCGTGACATGGTTACTGCCAACGAATAATGGAGTAGGGACTTTTGCAGCTGCGACAACCCTCCTTTGGGTAGGTTAGGCAGTGAGGCTGATAGTGCATTCACCAGCACACTTAGACCATATTGGTCCATTGTGATACCCCAAGTCAGACTACTACCACTGATTGACTACTCCAGTCATAAAAATAATAATATAAGATGGGTGGCGCTTTAGTCCGAGGCGGACCTTGGACTAGCTTCTCAGCAACCACTCGTGTTGTGCGTGCTATTGTTCTTTCACGAGTGAAAGGGACCTACAGTTCAATGCTGACTCCGAACGGCGAATTTGAGAAGCTTTTTCTAGACAGGAATACTCTTGAGCATTGTCAGTGACTCGAAAGAGGTGGAGCCGTGAATTATCAAACGTGGTAAATTCGGGTATCGAACCTGGTACCCTCTGCGTAGGAGTCGACGCACTTACCCACTACTCAACGGCGACCCACCTACTCCAGCGATAGTGCCGTTAATTTGATCCCAACGGCAAATGGTGACTGGATGAGACTTGAAAACCAGATAAAAGCGTATTAACTTTTGCTTTCACTGGGATTCGAACCGGGGACCCCGCTAACCAGGAGCAGGCACTCTACCAACTGTGCCATCCAGTCGTTTTGACAACCGACCTTACTCGTCCTTGATCTTGTCTATGACACAAATGTGAACATTGATCGACGTTTTGACATTGAAAGATTGTAAAAACCAAGTTTCAGGATGCGCCTCTTTTAAAATACAAAACTTGTGTGTTAGTATTAAAAAACCCTCTACAGTTTTGGAAGAACCAAAAACTGGAGTCTTCAATTTCAAATGAATCATATATAATTCCAATGAAACTTCTCTTTAGCGGAAAGTCACGAGACCATTAAGATTGTTCGTTATTTAGGGGTGTCCTTTCTTGAGGGGTAACCCAAATTAGAGATATTTTCGCATTATCTTAATAGCCTTTAGAAGAAAAACGTGCACTCTCTATTGCATGAATGAACTGAACATTGTAACACTCATTGTTACTTATACCACGTTTCCACCGAACGAAACCACGAGGTTTCATCAATTTTCTCCGCATCTACCAGGTTTCGGTTACCTTGAGTTCATCCGTCTAGAAGAGTCAATTTGTTGTTCATTTTCGCATTTTATCTCTCGATTTTCTGGTGTTCTCGCTCTATTATTTCCTGTCAACAGACAGTTCTGGCGTACTTACGAATTGTTCTGGCGGTACATATACATTGAGAGCGAGTGACTCGAAAATTGCGAGCTACGTTTCGGTGGAAACGTAGGATATCTCAATTTTTGAAAAGCAGACAAAAACACTAAATTCGTAGAAATAGAGTGCTCGAGTCTACAAACTCTGGGTGACTTTACATGTGTCTACCTGCAGTCCCATACATTTTCATATTTCCGTCTATTTCATATTCGTTTTAGCCTCCAGTGTCCGTTATTAGTACATCAACTAGGTAGCAGATAAACATGCCAAAGAAACCGTAACCGACCAACACCAGGCAATCCCATGCATTAATCCACCCCTGGCTAACGTCAAGAAGAAAGTGGATGATGATTAAGTCATGGAGCTAGCTAATGACGGATGGAACTCTCAATCCACTTGCAAGACTACCCGAATGCTACGGCCAAGGCTTCAGGTCCTGTAGACTCCTTCTATGCAGTAAAGGTATGCTGAGGAGGGTAGTAGGCGCGCTAACCGGCCATAATCATTTGAGATATCATAGAAACAAAATGCGACTTACCCAGGCAACCATATGCATGGACTGTGTGGACGAAGAGGAGTTACATGATACCCCTCACTATCCTTGCCAATGCCCCAGCCTCTGCATATTGAGACGAAGACCTCTAGGAGAATTATTCAAGCAAGCTGCATTCACACCTTGTCCTTCTCCTTCACGGGGGCTGCAATCGTAGAGAAGCTGCACAATAGTCCTGCCTCCTCTACAAATTATTCTTCAAGACCTAAAAGAACTTGCAGATACAACTAACACTGACATCTGGTTGGTAACACTGGCTGGATAGAAGATCTCACCTCCACCTGAGAAAAACTGGCATAATCTCGGCTGCAACAGTAGACAACTCCAACTGGAGTGCGAATAGAGAACAGGAGCTTAATACCTTTGGAAATCACAATGGGCCCAATTCAGAGGACCTGAGTGAAGCATGACTACACCATGTCCACGCACTTACCTAACCTAACGTAGTGGAACAACAAAAATGCATGTAACGGAACCATAACTAATTGTCCGTAAAGATGGGTACCTTATAGAGTGGTTCCCATAATTAGAAGTTTCACTGTAATAACCACGATATAGTGCCGGCTCGAAATGTAGCACCGCACCATCAGGGAATCTCTGACCATTTCCACTATAAGTGTCCACGGTCAACTTTTCGCACATCTTACTTTAATAAGACTATTCCTAACGAAGTTAAGCACGATCCCCACTGAAGCTTAACTACAGTAGAATCTTAAGAAAGGTGAACAGATATACAACATGCCCGTTGATCTTTGCAAGAATTAATTTAGAACGTACGCATATCCACCAAATAAGATTTAATTTTATTTTGAAAAAACAAACAAACAAAAAAGATTAATTATTGAATTGTTCATCTTATAGAACCGTTACTTAACCGTGGTCAACAGTATATGACTGAAATCAGTGAATGAACGATAGCACTCCTTGCTGGAGACTATAATCCTTCATAGATTCAGGTCCACATTTGAAGACCAAGACACCAATCCCATGACCCGTAAGCTCTACCTCCTCAACCTGTATCCTATCGAAACCTTACTGGCAGCCTGACTACCAGAAGAGGATGCTCCAATCTGGCCCCTAAGGAAAAAGTCAAGCCTTGTTCGACAATAGGTTAGGTTAGGTTGAAGTGGCTGACTGCCGCTCACACAAGCAGCAGACGCACATAGGCCCATTGTGTTACCACGCGGAACTTAGGCTACCTATTCCGCGCACCAATCTCTGCTTTTGATAAAGCGAAGAAGAGGGCTGATTTTGATGATGCTCAGTTCAGCCAGATTGACAAAGAAATGGGCCCCCAGAAGTCTGAATCTACGAGATGAGAAATCACTGCAATTACAAAGCAAGTGTTCGATGGTTTCTTCCTCATCCTCGTCCATGCAGCTTCTACAGAAATCATTATAGGGAAGGCCTAGTAGAGTTCCGATGGCCCTGTTAAAACGCCAATAAGAGATCTGAGGTTTGGCCTGCTTAATCTGATCAAGCTAAGCGATCGCTTGGGATCGATCATAGGCCAGAGTTGTTTGGTAATGAGGCTTCCTGTGCCAGATGTCCATCTGCGGTTTGTTTGGGAAAGCGTTTCAAGCTTTAGTAGACGTCTTATAGTAGCGATAGGCATGGAGGATGGGTCTCCACCCGGAAAGAGCACGGAGTGTGTGCCCTTTCTAGCGAGCTCGTCAGCTTCGCAATTCTCTGGAGTGACACAGTGTCCAGGCACCCACATCAGTTGGATGCTAAAATACTTGGCCATCTCGTTAAGAGATAGGCTGCAATTAAGGGAAGTCTTGGAATTAAAGGTGACTGAATCCAGAGATTTGATCGCTGCCTGGCTATCGGAACAGATGACGATATCTGTGCGCGATATTACATTGTTTTTCAGCCAGGACAGGGCTTTCTTAATCGCTATAGTTTTGGCCTGAAAGACGCTACAGTGATTGGGTAGGCGAAAAGATAGGTGGAAATTTAGATCCTTTTAATAGACACCAGCACCCACACCTGCATCCATCTTCGATCCATCTGTGAAGATTCGCAGTGGACCTTCCAGCGTCTGGTGTTCAGACTGCCAGCAAGATCTGAGCGGTATGCTGGTTGAGAAATTCTTCTCGAAGAGGAGTTTAGGTAGAGTGAGGTCTCTTGGAAGTACTAGGTGCGGTACTGGCCGCTTTCCTAGACCCCGGCACTTCAGGAGCTTTGTTAAGGCCCATA
Organism: Eristalis intricaria; assembly: GCA_964034865.1. Taxonomy (NCBI): domain Eukaryota; kingdom Metazoa; phylum Arthropoda; class Insecta; order Diptera; family Syrphidae; genus Eristalis; species Eristalis intricaria. The sequence goes on along the minus strand of OZ035875.1, from coordinate 86,304,335 downwards.
CGGACACTGGGTTTTTGGTTCCCAGTCGGTGAGGGAGCACCGGTCTCTTTTGTTTTTTTTTTGGATGGCGGTGGTTGGGTTATAAGACATTGGAATGTAGACTCACGAGCAGCGGAGAAAGAAGGGGTCAGGCTATAAAGATATCCGCAATACGTAGCTAAGGCTGATTAGCCCGGAGGGTCGCCAGGTAACTCCAGCACACCGTTCGCGACTGAGCTATTTTTTTTAGTGGGCACCCAGCCAAGCTGATCATCGACACGGTACGTGTGACACCTTGATCCAGCCCACCGGAAAGGAATGAGAGAGGATAGGGCAGCATGGAGGGAAGCTTAGCTTCCTGTCTCATAGAGAATAGTCCCAAGAGTCATTGACCTTTGCTAGGCCTTCGCACCACGACAAGGTGTCCAGCCACGCGTTTCAATTATACTTAATTTTATTCTGAAACTCAAATTCTGTCCGAATATCTTCTCAAGCCTGTGTTATACTGCTTCCCTCCATTCATAAGTAATTAAATTTAAAAATTTGTAATATTTAAGGTTTTTCCTATTTTAATGCGTAAAAAACAATTGTCCGGATACAAAACTTAATTTTTCAGTACCCGGACAGACGGTTTCTTAGTTAAAAAGCACTGTCCGCAAGCTGAAATTATTAAAGAACAATGCAATCTTTTTCACTTAAATTAAGCAAAAAAAAAAACATTTTAAGGTTCGTTTGAAAGTATTAAGACAGGATTTTTTCGTTTTTCTCAAAATTAAAATTAAAAAATGTTGATTTATTTCTGTCGCCATTATTTTAACCCAACCACGAAGAGGCACCTTACATGTACAAGCCACCACTGAAGCCGTACTTCTGGAAATTTAGTTGACGCTTCCCTGTTTTAATTCGGCTATCCCCTCCTCTGTCTGTACCATCAAACCAGTTCTCCGCTTCACCCAAGACACAGTGCCCACAGTAAGCGTAGATTCTTCGCCAAAAATCGTCGACCTGTAAACATTCCTCAAAATCTCCGAACCCACAGCCCCGGGCAGAGGGACATGGCAAACCAGGCTTCACACCTCAATAATTGTCATTCGTTAATGACATTGACTCTTTCCCCGGTCTTGCTTCGATCCACGCAGCATTCTCGTACATTGTGCTGTTTGCTTTGTGCGAGCACACACCAGATACTGCAGATACTCGTATTTCAAGTGTCGTCAGTTGCCAGCGCACTTGATCGAGTTTTCTAGGTCACGCTGCTCTCCGCCTCCTCCACTTGTTTGGAGCCTTCGACTTCAGTCCACCATGACATCATTCCCACGAATAATACAATCAATTTGGCATCCGAAAGCGTTTGTCAATTTGTTTCCTTTGACGTGCAGCACAGCGAGCGGGTCTGAGTTCGCTGTGCAAAGCACTGGTTGTCAATGAGTGGCTGTATCATGTGCAGGCACTTGTTTCATTGATTGTTCTTGACGAAGTGACAGGCGGGCACCATTCATTGAAGAGGACCGATTCGGAACACAAACGCTTGCTCACCCACGGTTGGCTGGGGACTGGCTGCATGCCCCCCGAAAAGGCGACTGTTTATGCCAATCTCGTGAGAGGCGATGACTCAAAGGATCACCAACGGATGGGGGTTGTCAAGCTAATTTACTGACGCATGCAGCGCTCTTCGGGTCAATTCGCTTAACAGTTTACGATCTATCGATTCTGTCCGAGGAGGGATGTCGATCGATGGCCCGTGGACGTGTCGATGGCTGTGGTTTCGTATTTTTAGAATAATCATCATTTCCTTCGGGTGACCTTACAATTGAACGGCGCTGACTGTGCAGGCGTCGAAAGACTACCAGCAGCTGAGGCTCATAAGAGCGCTCCATTAGATTTTATGAAGCGATATTTCATAACGAGTACACTTGGGCTGCACCTGTTTATGGCGGCCCTGGTGATGGAAGCGCTCTCAAAACGGATCGCGACGAAGAGATATTGCCGGCCGAAAGTGTGGCGAAGAGTTCGGATAAAAATGGTCTTGGGGGGATTGCTGATTCACTTGCGGGTGATGGATACGAACAACAAATGCCGGGGGCGATTAGAAATGGTTGTAGACCGCGGCTACATCCACAGCTAGGCGGCATAAAAATGTAATTTGGTCTACGCTTGACATTTGATGGGAAACATATTTTTGTGATTTGATTGTCATGCCATGGGCGAAGAGTCGTCGGATGTCTGGTGTCTGTCGGCTCAGACAAGATCATTTTGTCGTAACTTTATGAAATGCGTGATGAAATAATGAGACGAGTTTGACCTTGCAGCGTTGTTTGCTTGGTTTAGACGACTTGTGGGGGACTCCGAGAATATCTGAGTGCTTCCTTAGGAATATGGTTAGGGTAGGGTAAAGTGGTTAACTGTCAGCAAGCTGCATTCACACTTTGGCCTTCTCCTTCGCGAGTGCTGCAATTGTAGAGAAGCTGCACAATAGGCCTTCCTCCTCTTCTGCAAATTATACAGAAGTAGTTGTAGGGCAGACCCAATCTAAAGACGTGAGTTCCAACGGTCCGTCCGCCTGCTATACTCTACTCGGGCTGTGTGATCGTCCAGGAAACCGATTTTAATTGTTTCAAGCACCACAATATGCCTTGCAATAGCGATTTTTTGTTTTAATTAATTTTTATTTGAATAATTCATAATGGACTTAAATTCTAGACAAAAATGCTTAAAACTAGTTGGACGTACATTTTTACTGCTTCTAACTTACTGGCCCTAGGCGGGTACTCTAAGCTAAACTTAACTTTATTCTAGATCTTTCGGCCTAACCTAACAATGAATATATGCGACATCAATGAATGTTTACATGTACAGCTTAATATTAAGAAAATTATGGAAAAAACTTTATTACAGAACTGTTTTGCATACAAGTTTCCATCTAAGCCGCTGCAAGACAGAGACCGACTACGCCCCATAAGGGGGGACTCACTACCCTTTTACCTGGGTCTAAAGGGTTCGACGCTGGAGTTCCCTCGCTCCCCAGCCACCAGAAATGCTGCTGCTGTCTAGCAACATCCCGAATGTCTCGGCTGGATACGTGCAACGGAACGGTCGTAGATGAGTCGCCCATCCACAGTTAATCTGGCTATGTGAAAAATGAGTGGTACCGCATTCATATCTTGTAACAGTCCGTTCTTGTCTAAATGGAGAAAGGCTTCTGGGGGAACGAAGCCGTTGTGCCGTACACTTTCGTGGTATTGTGCATTGGGGTAGTAAGCCCCCGAGATCGAGTTATTGACCGAGTTCATCGCTCTAGCAGTATGACCTCGAATCAACTTCAACAGGAAATTGTCCGCTCTTATCAGCTTTGCCCAGTTGTATAAGACCTCATTGGTATAGAATTTTATGCACTGGGACTCTGGAGTTCTATAAAGGCGAAGGCAAGCCCTAAGACAAGCCCTCTAGAACAACCGAATCTTTTCCATGAAGCTTGCACTCACGTTGAACCACACGGGACACCCATAGGTGAGCATTGGCCGGATGAGGGCCATGTAGCAGATCACCTTTACCCTCGCATCGAGTTGGCTGTTGTAAAACAGTCTCTTTGTTAGGGCATCAGCGGCTCGGGCTCTGGTATCTACATGCTTGTTAAAAAATAGATACTGATCTAGCCAGATCCCCAGGTATCTGACTAAAGTCCTTTGCGCCAGTGGTTCCCAGTGTCGTCCAACGATTGAGAACTTTCGCCAATTCTTTTTCGTGTCCGCCGAGGCCTTATGCAACGGCGTGCTGAACAGAATGGTTGCCGACTTCTCAAAGTTGATTTTCAACTTCCAGTCATCGCATCTTCTCATCGCTCAAGTAAATGTTGAACAGGATCGGCGAATTAACGGCACCTTGTTGGAGACCATTTTTTACCTCATATATACGTGTGGTCGCCGTGACTTAGTGGGTAAGTGCGTCGACTCCTACGCAGATGGTGCTAGGTTCGAAGCCCGAACTTACCACTTATCATAATTCACGGTTCCACCTCTTTCGAGTCACTGACAATGCTCAAAGAGTATTCCTGTCTAAAAAAAGCTTCTCAACTTCACCGTTCGGAGTCGGTCCCTTACACGCGTGAAAGAACAATAGCACGCACAACACATGGAGTTGCTGAGAAGCTAGGCCCAGGTCCACCTCGGACTGTCACGCCGCCCATATTATCTTATTATTATGGGTCACATTGCCATTCTTGACTACGAAGCGTCTACCGGTGAGCATGTTACACAGTAGGTACAGTAGTGGTTTGCTAATGCCTAGCCGATCGAGCTTGTAGAAAAGACTTTCTAACCATACGTTGTCAAAGGCCTTCTCCAGGTCAATCAAGCAGGCACCCGTACATTGTTTCTGGCTCTTGTTCTATTGGATATCCGACACCAGATTCGACGCAGCATGAATAGTGTCATGCCCCGCTTTGAAATCGAATTGGTTATCCGGAATAATATGTTTGTCCTTAGTCCAGTTGATCAGAGCTCTATTTATCACTTTCTCGAATACCTTGCTGATATTCGGAAGGAGACTAATGAACCGGAGGTTGCACGGATTCGAAGAATCTTTTCCTCTCTTGGATATGGGTTGCACAATCGCAGTTTTCCAATGCTCCGGATAATGTGCGTTATTCAGAGCATTGTTAAAAAGGATTGTGTACATGTTAACCACTTCCAGGGGGAGGTGTCTTAACACAATGTGCGAGAGCCCGTCGACCCCCGTTGACTTTTATTTCTTTACTGATTCGAAGACCGCTTGGAGTTCTGTGAGGGATGAACCCCTTCGTCGGCGATGGCATTATCTGTCATGTTATCATTATTGAACACGACAAAGCCAGTATTCTCAGATCGCCATTGTTCACGAAGAAGAGTGTTGTTAGCCAGTACGCGGTTCTCCAGGTCGTGGTTCGGGCGAATACTCTCATTCACCTTGTACACTTCCTGAAAGACCAATTGCAATAGCGATAAGCACGGACAGTGTCCTTTCTAGAGAGACCCTCAGTTTCTCATAATCCACATCAGATGTGATCCAAAATACTCAGCCATCGCCTTATAAGATAAGCGGTAGTTCGGGAAAGTTATCTGCTTCAATGTGACTGCATTCAAAGACTTAACTGCCGCATGGCAATCATGGCGTCAAGACAAAGCTTCCTTTACAGACCCTTATGTATGCTACATCGGACCGATTGTCTGATATTTAAAACCTAAGACTGGGCGCTAGTGTCCAGTGTCGCGCACCTTTCGCTTTACTGTGTCTACCGGTGGTACGCTATCATCGTCCCCAAAAACTTTTGTCAAAATTTCCTTAGCGGTAGCATGAATGCTATGACGAACAATGAGTTGAAATTCTCGGTAGATATTTAGTGTCGAAGCATATGCTCCGCTGAAGCATTAAACATGCTCCTAAACCTGCCTCCGATAGAACTAATTGGCAGAGAGACAGCAGCTAGGACGGCGATTAGATTAAGATCGCTGAGCAGCTGGAAAGAACTGCAGTCTGCGCAGATATGCCTCTATACCCATAGACACAGACCTCACTCTGCCTAAAGTCCTCTTCGAGAAGAATTTCTCAACCAGCATACCGCTCAGATCTTACTGGCAGTCTGAACACCAGACGCTGGAAGGTCCACTGCGAATCTTCACAGATGGATCGAAGATGGTGTCTATTCCAAGGATCTAAATTTCCACCTATCTTTTCGCCTACCCAATCACTGTAGCGTCTTTCAGGCCAAAACTATAGCGATTAAGAAAGCCCTGTCCTGGCTGAAAAACAATGTAATATCGCGCACAGATATCGTCATCTGTTCCGATAGCCAGGCAGCGATCAAATCTCTGGATTCAGTCACCTTTAATTCCAAGACTTCCCTTAATTGCAGCCTATCTCTTAACGAGATGGCCAAGTATTTTAGCATCCAACTGATGTGGGTGCCTGGACACTGTGTCACTCCAGAGAATTGCGAAGCTGACGAGCTCGCTAGAAAGGGCACACACTCCGTGCTCTTTCCGGGTGGAGACCCATCCTCCATGCCTATCGCTACTATAAGACGTCTACTAAAGCTTGAAACGCTTTCCCAAACAAACCGCAGATGGACATCTGGCACAGGAAGCCTCATTACCAAACAACTCTGGCCTATGATCGATCCCAAGCGATCGCTTAGCTTGATCAGATTAAGCAGGCCAAACCTCAGATCTCTTATTGGCGTTTTAACAGGGCCATCGGAACTCTACTAGGCCTTCCCTATAATGATTTCTGTAGAAGCTGCATGGACGAGGATGAGGAAGAAACCATCGAACACTTGCTTTGTAATTGCAGTGATTTCTCATCTCGTAGATTCAGACTTCTGGGGGCCCATTTCTTTGTCAATCTGGCTGAACTGAGCATCATCAAAATCAGCCCTCTTCTTCGCTTTATCAAAAGCAGAGATTGGTGCGCGGAATAGGTAGCCTAAGATCCGAGTGGTCTGCTGTTCGTATGCGCGGCAGTCAGCCACCTCAACCTAACCTAACCTAAAACATAATAATTCAATATATAATTCATAATTATACACATAATAATTCAAAAAAAGTTCAGTTTGCGCTTGTAATATTTTCTTATAATTAATTATTTTTTTTAAGAATTAAAAAAAAAAACAAGTATCCAGGGTTCAGTTCTAGGTCCAATTTTATATAAGATTTATTTATCAGACTTCCCAATAAAAGAACGCCGTGCTTTGTTCCTACAAGGCAATTGCAGTTTAATGGATTGTCTATAAATTGGGATAACTCCGTACATTACTTGAGTATTACTCTTGATTCGAAACTAACTTTTAATGATCACATTAGTGAGACAATTAAAAAGGTTGGAGTAGCAACAAAAAAGTAATACCTATTCATAAACAGGAAACCGTTATTTTCACTTGAAATTAAAATTATCATTCACAAGGTGATTGTTCAAGCCATCATGCTATATGGGTGTCAAGTCTCGGGGAACTGTTCGAAATGTCACATCAAAAAATTGTAAGTATCTCAAAATAAAATACCTAAAATGATGTTAAATTTGCCTTGGCATCACTCAACTAAAGATGAACACAAAAAAAGGGAATGTTGAATTGTTTTCTGATTTCTGAGGACACAGAAACTGACTTCAAAGTTCCAAGAACGCTGTAGTTTTGCTGAAAACCCTCTTATACATATTCTACGTGATACTTAATCTTTACTGTTTATTCAATGACACTGTGTTACATGTTATATATTATTTATTTATTTAATAATTTATTCATCTATTTATTTATTTAATCATTCGTTTACTTATTTATTTATTTATTTACTTATTTACATATTTATTTATTTATTTAATTATTCATTTATTCATTGATTCATTTATTTATTTCCTGTCAAAACTTGTGTGCTTACTATACTTTTATTGTTCGTTTATTTACTTCCCTTTGATTTTTTTTTCGTATTTTCGTGCAAAGTATAAAGTTAACGATAGTCGCGTATAATTACGCAAAAAAAAAAATCAACCTCACAGAACCTCTGTGCCCACTGGGTTGGTTTGAAGTAAAAGAAGATTTAAGCACTTTACAATTTTATTTTAACATTGCCTGTTGCGGTTCCCGTTAACAACTAACTGTAAAAAATTTATTTACTTAAAATCTAAGCTCGCTCTGGTCGATCAAGGTTGATTCATTCTTACACTGTTTCGTTCAAGTGGATTTCAAAGCGTTGATATGGCGTCTCATGCTGGCACAAGCGTCTGCACTTAGCCTCTATCAGCGAACTCCTACTCTCACCTCCAAGTGGTGAAATCTGGGAGCCGAGCACCTTCGATCGAAGATGGGGTAACCAACCCCCGTGGGACGTCGTTGGCGGCTGCAGACGAGAGAGGGGGGAGAGTGTGCCTGTACCAGGGCTCATCTCTCTTTATGGATGGCGGCGAAGGCCTCCCAGTTGGGGGTTGTGCGTGGGGTTAACTCCCTCACCACGTAAAAATATTATGGTTCAGAGACAACCAACTGCCTCGGATACGGACGGAATTAATGTTGACGACCCCAGCAGACGTTACAAGGACAACGATTTTCGGTTCTGCACGTGGAATGTTAGGTCCCTTAACAGACCACGTGCAGCCGAAGAACTCGCGGAGGCCCTGGACTGCTACAAAGCAGAAATCACCGCAATCCAGGAAGTGCGGTGGAATGGGCCGGGCAAGAAGAGGATGAGAAACTGCGACATCTACTACGGTGATTGCAACAGGGAGAGGCGCTTGTTTGGATGTGGATTTGTTGTTCGAGGCAGACTTAGGCAAAAAGTCTTAAGCTTTGTCTGTAAAAGCGAACGCCTCATAACAATCCGCATCAAGGCTAAATTCGGGAACATCAGCCTGATTTGCGCCCACGCCCCGACAGAGGACAAAGATGACAACAGCAAGGATGACTTCTATGATCTCCAAGAAAGGACCTACGATCAGTGCCCCAGCTTCGACACCAAGATCGTTCTAGGAGATTTCAATGCAAAGCTGGGTAAGGAAGACATCTTTGCCAAAGTCATCGGGAAACACAGCCTGCACGACACTACATCCGATAACGGACTCAGGCTGGTGGACTTTGTCACGAGACGTAATCTCTCTGTAGCTAGCACGCGGTTCCCACACCTCAACATCCATAAAGGGACCTGGCGGTCCCCCGATCAATCAACCGTCAACCAGATTGATCATGTTGCGATCGACGTCAGACACTCCTCCAGCATTCTTGATGTCCGAACGTTCCGAGGAGCCAACATCGACTCGGACCATTTCCTTGTTGTAGCCAAGGTAAGAACTCGGATATCAAGAGATCAACGGAGTCGAGAAAGGACACCACGGTTTGATGTCGGAAAGCTACAAACGCAACGAACTGCCAGGATCGATCGAGTCTCCCGGAATCTCTCTCTAAGTTCGTCCCCACCTGCGCAAACAATCGAAGAAGATTGGAGGCGTTGTCAAGAAGCCATCAAAGATGCTGCCACTGATGTGCTGGGTTTTACGGCACCACCTAGAAAAAACCCATGGTTTGACAACGAGTGTAGGCTGGAACATGCAGCGAAGCTGGAAGCCTACAAAGCAACGCTGCAACGAACGACGAGAGCTGTTCGTGAGCTCTACGAACAGAGACGAAGGGATGAGACCCGGCTTCTCAGGAGAAAGAAGAAAGAGCACGAGAAGCGCGCGATCGAGGAGATGGAGAGGTGCTACGGTAGGAACGATGTCCGAAAGTTTTACCAGAGGGTGAAACAGTTATCCAGTGGATATAAGGTTCGGACAGAAGCCTGCCGGACGAGAATGGACAACTAGTAGTAGAGTCGCAGTCGATACTGAGAATTTGGAAGAACCACTTCTGCAGACTGCTAAACGGCGATGATGACACCAATACCGCTGTCAGGCAGAATGTTCCACTCAATATGGACGATGATCGACGAGAATTCCGTCCCCCCGACTTAGACGAGGTCAAGATAGCAATATCGAGACGGAAGTCTAACAAAGCTGCCGGTGCGGATGGACTGTCCGCTGAAATCTTTAAGGCAGCTGGAGTTGATCTGGTTGGGCGTATGCACCATCTCCTCATAAGAAAGGAGACCCCTTTGACTGCGCCAACTATAGAGGGATAAGTCTCCTGAACATCGCCTACAAGATCTTCTCTGCCGTTTTGTGTACTCGCCTGAAGCCGTTTATAAATAACATGATAGGTCCATATCAGTGTGGCTTCAGGCCAGGGAAGTCCACCATCGACCAGATTTTCACACTACGGCAGATCCTGGAAAAGACCCAAGAAATGCAAATCGACACCCACCACCTTTTTGTCGATTTCAAGGCCGCATATGACAGCGTGCATAGGGACGAGCTATACAACGCCATGTCTACTTTTGACATTCCTGCCAAACTCGTCAGGTTGTGCAGGATGACGATGGAGAATTATCGCTGCTCCATCAAGGTCGGTAACGAACTCACCCATACTTTCAATGTCAAAAAAGGTTTTAGACAAGGCGACGCGCTGTCATGTGATTTCTTTAACATCATCCTGGAGAAGATCGTGCAAGACTCGCACGCCAACACTAGAGGCACTATCTTCCAGAAGTCCGTACAACTGCAAGCATACGCGGACGACATTGACGTGATTGGCAGAACACAGCGAGCCGTCAATGAGACATTTGCTGGCATTGAGACGGAAGCGGCTAAAATGGGTCTAGCGGTGAATGGCGGCAAAACGAAGTATATGCTGTCATCAAGAAAGGAAACAAACATCGACGTCTTGGACAAAGCGTCACAATGGGCAGCTATAACTTCGAGGTAGTCAAAGACTTCGCCTACCTCGGCTCCGCAGTAAATAGTACAAACAACATCAGTACCGAGATTCAACGCAGAGTAACTCTTCCGATCCGCTGTTTCTTTGGGCTCAAGAGGCAATTGAGTAGTAGAGCCATCTCTCGAAGGACCAATCTGACCCTAAACAAGACCTTGATCATCCCAGTCCTGCTGTACTGCGCGGAGGCATGGACAATCTCAAAAGCGGATGAGCAAGTGTTTCGTCTCTTCAAGAGAAAAGCTCTGCGTACAATCTTTGGTCCTGTTTGCGATGACGTTTTTTGGAGGAGAAGATTCAACCACGAACTGTATGGGCTGTGCAGCGACATGAGTTTAGTCAGGCGTATTCGGCTCCAACGCCTAAGATGGCTGGATCATGTAGAGCGCATGTACAACACTGCTCCAGACTGAAGAGTCTTCGACTCCGAACCCGTGGGACAACGCAACAGATGACGCCCGCGTCTAAGGTGGCGCACCATGTTGGAGAATGACCGCAACCAACTTGGCGACACTGGAGACAGCTAGCCAGAGACCGTGCTAGCTGGAGAGGCTTGTTGGTTGAGGCCCAGGTCCACCCCGGACTGTAGCGCCAAATAAAGAAGAAGAAGAATAACAACTGCCCTTGCTTTGCTTCGATATTGTTTAAGTAACTTAACTTTTTCGATCAGTGGACACGATGTTTTGTGAACATCGATGATTTTTACTTCACAGCAACATTTCTTTCTAACTAGAAAAAGCACATTCGTCTTTAAAAGTTTCTTAAAATACTCCATTCGGAGACGTTAGAGGAGTAATGACAAAAAGACTCTCCCACAGCCACAATGCAATCAAAGAATAAACATATTGCTCACCCAATGTAAACCAAATGTTTGCAAAAGATTCCAAATAAAAGCTGACCTCACCATCGCTTCGATTCTGCGAACCTGCGGCCATTCATTTTGACTTAGAATTTTCCCTGCACATTCTGCATTTCCGTTCTGCGGGATAGCTTCCAAGAAACATCTGCAACATCACAATGAATCACTACTCACCCCCTTCAGGCCATAAGAAAATTAATTCAACCGAGCACCACAGCCAGCCAATAAACCGCATGACTGGCGCGGGCTTGTGGCAATAAAAGTTGGCTCTATCAACTGTGAGTAATTGTAGCTGCTTACACCATCTCTGAATCAGAACTCGTCAGCCGGCTGACACAAACGGCTCGGGCAAATGTTGATATTGGGATTAATGCACACGGAGTCAGCGGCTGTCACTTGTCGTAGCGAAAGACAACGAGGGCAACACCCACGACCTCGGTGAGGTGTCAAAGTTGGATCGCATTAGAGTGAACTGCGCTGCCGCAAGGGTGCAACCAATTGAGACGTTCCATCACGTGCCGCCACTTCAATTGATCCTATCTGGGCGCCTAGTGTTTTTCCACCGCTCCACTGACAGTTGAATGAAGTCGGCAACTGTCAGCCCGTATATGGGCGCCTTCAGACGGCAAAAAAAAAACAGCGTTGACAACGTGATTGTCGTTATCACCGCACAGATCATCAAAGGGGTGAATTCACTAGGCTGTCACTCGGTCCAGATGTCGTCGTTTGACATTTCCAAGGGAGTCCAGCATGCTCTGAGAGGGTAACGAGTGGAAGACGTCAAATGACTCGACTTAATGGACGCCGTGATGAGTTCCTGATTCGCTTGCCAATTAGATTCCGCTGGAGTCTGATTTGAATTTCTCTAGAAGGCACACAACTCAATGATGATTGACAACTTGTTTGGGCTCACTCAGGCGAAAGAAGAATACAATTCATCCGGTCGTGCCCTTGGGGAGACCATCAAATGGTGGCAACTATTAATCTATTCGGGGAATTCGGTTTATGATCTCGACTCTCGAATTCCCTCAGTTGATCGGTTCGGTTGTTGTCTCATTTCCATTGTTGGCTCGAGTTTTACTGCTGACCCATTGATTCATGACCACGCTGCTTGACAAGGCGCTCGTGCCTTGGAGGCTCATAAAACCAGATCAGGTCCAATGGGCCTAGAATGAGGCTGAATTATATCTTAAGTATTTATGCGAGGAAATGAGAACTATGTCAGCTTTTCGTATCGTATACATGTATTCTCTTTTTGACTCTTCAATTCGGGAGTTTTCAAGACACTATTCCACTGTGGCACTGAGAGGTGGAGGTCAGATCCATGAGACGTTCTGTATCGCTAAAAGTTGGGTTTTACAAACTGAGTTAATGTCAAACGCACATGGGGAGTTAGTGAATAGACATAATCCCACAAGAGTGACTATAATGTTTCGTTAAACATGAGCTAGTCAGATCTTCGCCGCGAATTCGATGATGAGTCATCAACAACAACTCATGACAATTTCGTTCAAATTTGACACTAGATCGTGTTTACATGATCACGTATTTATTAATTTATTAGCTTAGTACAAGCGTGAACTTAAAAAACTATCATATGCTTAGAAACTAACAATATTTGACTAAAACTAACTTAAATAAATATATATAACATGTGAAGGAAGCAGGGCTAGCTATGGAGAGGTGTATAATGAATTTGTTATGGATTGAATTGAAGAGTGAAAATCAAGGGAATTTTGGGATACGTCTGCTAGGCGCAAAATTCTACAGATGGGCTCATTCAGGCCGTAGTTGGTGCGATAGAGGCGACGTCGGAAAAGGGACACAGGCCTGAGGCGACGGGGGTTGGCGATTAGTGGAATAATTTCCAGAAGGGCGGGTCGAGTCAATAGTTCCTATTAGAAATAGCATGTCAGCTACTCCACGGAGTTTTTTTTAGATTATGCAAGCCGATCAACTGTAGGCGGTCAGTGTAGGGTGGTAAAGCAAGGTTATCCCACGTAATGTAAAATGTAGGAATCTACTTTGGATAGCTTCAATACGCTGTGAGTGGTTGTCGTAGTGAGGAGACCAGATCTGACTGGCATATTCTAGGAGGAGTCTGACGTATGTGATGTAGAGGGATTTGGTAACGTAGGGGTTTGAAAATTATTTGGACCAGTGTTTAATGAAGCCAAGAGAAGAATTGGCTCGTAAAATAATATAGTTAATGTGTAAATGGAAATTTAGCACATATAATTCCAAGGTCGTGAATAAAGGAGACTCTGGGTACTAGCTCGTTTTGGTGGAAGTAGGTTGTGTGAGGAGGGGGGAAATATTTACGAGAAAAAGTGATTACGTTGAATTCAAGGGAGTTGTTGTGGGTCGACTACGCAGAGGGTGCCAGGTTCGATACCCGAATTTACCACCTTTGATAATTCACGGCTCCACCTCTTTCGAGTCACAGACAATGCTTAAAGAGTATTCTTATCTAGAAAAAGCCTCTCAACTTCGCCGTTCGGAGTCGGCATTAAACTGTAGGTCCCTTCCACTCGTGAAAGAACAATAGCACGCCACACAGAGAAGGAGTCGAGGCCGTTTTTGAGTGCTTGCGAGTCGGTGGAGTTAGATATTGTTTTCATTATTTTCATGTCAGCTGCGTAAATGAAAAGAGTATAGTTTTTAATTACATGGACAATATCGTTTATGGCTGAGACAAAGATCAGAGGGCCGAGGTGACTCCCTTGGGGGACGCCCGATGAGGCTATAAAAAGGTCGGATGTAGAGTGTCTGAAGAGTACGATGATAAGGGGCGGGAAACCGAGGGTGTTTAGTTTAAAATGTATTATTTGGTGGTTGATTTTGTCAAAAGCTTTGCTGAAGTCTGTGGTAACTACGTCCACTTCGTAACCTTGCTCTAATGTTGAAAGGGTAGTGGAGACAAATTCAATAAGGCTAGTTGTTGTAGAAGGAATCCATGCTGACGTGGGGAAAACATAGGTCTACTGTAGAAGTACAGTGAGTCATACACTATAGATTCAAAGAGTTTGGGGATAGAAGATAATTTAGCTATTGGTCTGTAGTTCGAAATAATATGCTTTTCGCCTTTTTTGTGAATGGGGCGGATGAAGGCATCTTTCCACGCTAATGGGAACGTTGTTTGATGGAGCGAAAGGCGGAAGAGCTAAGAGAGCTGTTCTGAGAGCGAGTTTTTGCATTTTTTAAGGAGTATGGATGGTATGCCATCAGGGCCTGAGGAGCAGTCGTCCTTTAGTTGATTAATTTTCCGACGTACCATGCCTTCGATTTCGGAGATAGATGTTTGGCTGCAGTTATTTATATAGCTAAAAAATACAGGGTCTGGACTATTGTTTAGCCACTAAACGATTGGCTAAAGAAAGAGGTCATTGAAGAGTGTTGGACCAAAAAGTTTTTTTCGTTTGTAATAGACAGTGCTGCCAGGCACGGTTGTCAATTTCAAAAAAAAATATGTGTCTGTACAGTTGGATATCAAAATGAACAACTGTAGCTAAAAATGACCAAAATATTTGTAGACAAGAACAACGAATTCATCATATTTATTTCAACATATTGGACCATATTCATGAAAACAAAGGATTTAGGCTCGTCAGAACGGTGAATGACATGCTATAGAGCTGGAATTTCTTTTAATTTCTTTTTTTTAATGCCAGCTCACGATTTTCATGCGCAGTCATCAGACATGGTTCTATCCAATGACTTTTTCCATTCCATTCAATATATGTGCACTTAAGGATCCAGGCAAACTAACGTCAACACTAGTAAACATTTCTTCGGCATCACAAGTGGCTTCACCATTCAGAGAGGCTTTATCTTCTCGATTTGTGTACTCATCTCCATAGAGTAGTTTCTGTGTCCTTACGTACAAGGGATTATGGAAATAGCTGTCAGAAACTTAAAATTTCCCTGTCATAACTCTTGGCTTCCATTATTTAACTGTTAGTACCTTTCTGATATCCAGGATCAATGAGATATCACAAACATACCTTCATGTGGGTGGTCGATGAGGCACCTCCAAGAGTTTAAAACAGAACAGAAAATCTGTTCGGCAGCCACTGTAAAATTCTCTCTTCATAACTGTATAAATCCCTAAAATCACGAAATATGTGGGGCTTATAATATTTAGCCACCCTCCCATGCACAATATATGCCATCACGCTGAAAATGAGATGACACAACCTTTTACTACGAAATGATTATGAACACAAACAGAAGGATTTTCTTGATATTTTGCAAGTGTATGCATATCCTTTTCTTTATGAATACGGCCCATTCATTCACATTATTACTATTATTTTTTGATTATCTCCTATAATAAAGCGCTATATATGTCATTATGTCACAGCTATACCGAATGTGGTCGAAGAAGAAACTCTGAAACTAATGTCTCTGTGAAGTGTTATTTTTTTTGTACGCAATGAAACTTTTTTTTTTGTTTGAATAGACATTTTATATTCTGTGTTGTTAATTCCCAGTCTTACAGTGCAAGTTTAAGCTCCACCTTTGGTTCAACGTGAGTTTCTTTCCTCGAAATGAGTTAAACTCGAGATTGTACTCCCGTTTGAAACTCATTTCAGCAAGACAGCTGCATTATTGTTGTTCCTCTTTTTTGAGAGCGAGAGCATTTTGTTCCCAATGATGAACTGAAATCATCCCTTCCTTTTCCTTCCTTTTTCCTTACATTTTCTTTTCCTTATTTTGGACATCTCATGAAAAATTATTTGTGTCTTTTTTATGCATAGCGAGTAGGTAGTTTTTTACTTTAATTTTGTCCATGCCTAAGATTGTCTGAAGTGGTTCTGTATGTTTGTTTTCTTTGTTTGTTACCTATCTCCCTTTCGCGATAATACCACGAGGGCGCTACAAAGGTTCCAAAGGACAAACTTCAAAGCACTGCTAGGGCCGCTTACACACAGGAACCTTTTGCCGGCGATTTTTCCATCTTATTGGCAAGGGAGGTGAGGCGTGCTAGGGGTAACCCGCGTCTCGTGTGCTCGGGGTTTGCTTTTGGATTTTCTATTCTCTATTATCTCTCTTCGTTTTTTCTTTGAGTTGCTTTATTTTTATGTTTACAATTTTGGGTATTGGAAGCATGTTGTACATGTGTGACAAAGAGATAACGCATGTGTTAGAGACGGTAGGAAAAAGAAAAATTTCGGAATTGAGATCTCAATTGCAGGGACTGAAAGATCTCCAGTGTGAAAGTGGCTTGAGATCACAAAATGGAATTTGAAAAAATCGCCGACGAAATTCAGCGAGTGTGAAAGCGGCCTAATAAATATATAATTCAATAAGGATTGCAGCAAGTACACGAACCGTCTGCCATTGTTTCTTCGATCATATTACACAACCAGGTTCAACTGAACTGAAGTTCAGATTTCACTGCGAATATTTTACTGTCAGATTTATGATTGGGTGGAATGAAGGTCGAGGGTCATGATTAGTAGCTAGAACCTCTAAGGAAAAATATCTCAAGCATTTTTTAAAAAGATATGCGTAATTGTTGGCATAAGATTCGATCTTGCGATGGCACTTGGGATTTTCTTCGAATCCGATGGATGGTAGGGAAGTTCACTTTTTTCGGAACTATAAAGTCAAAATAACGATCATGTATCTATCTACATATTTATTAATAATAAAGCACTATGAAAAAAAAATCCAAGCAAGCTTATTTGCTGGTTTAGTGTGTATAGGATCGAACATAAGCTTCACTTAAGAAGATTTCGTTTTCACAGTCAATATTTAAGGGTGGTTTAGGTAAGGCATTGTGAACTATTGAATCCACGAACCATGTGAACGATGAACAAATTAGTGATTGTGTTTGAATACGAACAGCACACTGCTGGAAAAATGGAAAGAGAACACACAAACTCAAGCGAATATTCAAACATGTAAGGATATTGTTATAATATGCGTGCATGTATAAATTTGTGTCCCTTCTGTTCTCTTCAGCAGGATCCAAATAAAACACTTAAACTGCCCTTTAAGTAACTGGAAAACCTAACTTTGGAAAATTGAATACCAAAGACTTTAATTAGTTTAAAAGCAAAGTGTGATGTATCTCGAAAAATCGGAGTAAAGTACATCAACTTGTAAGTGATTTTCTATATTTTCATAAATATAATTCGAAAATAATTATAAATTAGTTGTACATGATCTGCCCTGCATAAAGCCATGCTGGTTATTCGAAATAGTTTCTTTTACAGTGAAATATAATTTTTCTTCTACAATGCTTTCAAATTATTTTGTTATTGATTAAAGCTTTGATATTGGTCGATAGTTTTCTATTCTTTGCCTTAAACCCTTTCATATTTAAGTGTTAGAAAATAATACATTCATTAATTTAACAATTCACCATTTTTTGGCGGTTGATTAAATATAATTTTAAGTGGACGACAAAGTGAAATCCAACAGGCCCATAGGGGCCTGGGGTGTAGTTTTATTTAAGATTTTTTAAGGCATTTATCAAATCCTGATGCGTCAATTGCAATACTTCTACATCTAGAACCTCGGGTATATTATAGTAATGGTCCATCGTTGTCCGGACCGGCGACCCATTATAGACCGATTAAAAAAGTCAGCAAATAGGTTACATGTTCCATTCAAGTTTGTTGAATTTACGTTTCCAAATTCCATTACCTAGGGCAAAGCCGCGGAATTTCTTTTCGAATTAAGGTGGTTACGTTCCAGGAAAATTCCCCGTTATAGAGGACTTAGCTTTCATATAAATTAGAGGATTATGTTCCAATAATATTTTTCCAAAATAAAATAGGTACTAAATTAAAGATGTATGTACGTTTACATCTCAAAATCAAAATTTATACTTTATATAAGAAATCAAAAAACATTAAGAAAAAAACAATCGGAAAACATAATTAGATTCGATTTAGATTTACACCCCTATTCGGGTTGTGATGTGGTCACAACGCTCGAATGTCAGTGAGGCGAAAATTATGATGCCTACCTTGTGAGGTTTCAGTTATTTGGTATTCTGGCGAAAACCTCACAAGAAAACACACAAGAATAGTCACCATGGTGAGGTGAATTCGTTGCCATGTCAAAAATTGTTTTTTTTTTTGACAATTTATTATATTCGCTCTTTTTTTTTTCTTACTGAGCGTATCTACAAAATAAAGGCAGAAAGTAGCGAACAAAGTAATATTGTGTATATTAATGAAATATGCACAAGTATTTATTAATAATGAATATTTTGCAGGAACAAGAAAATATCAGCGTACATACTAGGAGCAGTTGGACCATTATACGAATTTCTTGCAAATGAATCCCGATTTTCTTCTGGGCAAAAATGATCCAACTGACACGAATAGGATGCAGATTTATTTGGCCGCATTCGCAGATGAGCTAAACGCCAAAATAAAATCAACATCTGTTTATTTTTTCTTGTGTGTGACAGTTCTTTTGTTAGTATTTGTTCTTGTGGTGTGCTCATGAGAACATTACAATTTGAGGTGACATCACATGTGAGGTTTTGCTCAGAATACGAAAACCTCACAATTTGTAACTCAACATGCTCTTGTGAGGTAGATGTGACTTAAAACACATCACTGAGGTTTGCCAGAATAGGGGTGTTAGATTGATTTTATTATTTCGAATAATGTTCCTTTTACAAAAAATTTAACAAAATCAAAATCAGCGTGGCTTTGCCGTCTGCCGGATTGACTATAGTTCACTATATACAAGTAATAATTATTAGCTCTCCATGTGGAGTAATACAAATTTCAAAAGTTCCCTGTTAGGGTATTATCTCTGTATTTTAGTGATATTTTGCAGTACTTAAACAATTTCCTTACGTCCATTTCGTTCAGTACTACTCCACATTCACCAGCTAATTTAATCCACTCTTTGAAGCCTGCCGTTTTATTTCGAACGGTTTGCATCGCCACTGTCGCCTGCGAGCCTGCTGTCTGCCATGTTCATTAATCGGAGTATTTAATTCATTTTCATCTTTATTGTTTTTTTTTTATATAGTGGAGACATGCCTGTTTCAACCATGAGCATGTAGTTCGGAGTATTCGGCGGGAGCTTAACAATTTTTTTTAATAAAAAAGCGCTCCAATTTCTCAACGTCCTCATAAGCCTTATAGCCCCAAACCTGTGCCGGGTATAGCATTATTGTCTCGGAAACAGCTTCGTATAATTTAAACTTACTGCTGTGCTGGATATTAGGATTGTTGAAGCATTTCTTCCAGGCTACACTGATAGAATTTTTAGCCTTTGTAAGTTTGTCGTTCAGATGCCTTTTTATATTTAAATTTGTTGTAAGCAGGATTCCTAGGTACTTATACTCTTTAAAGACCTCTAGGTTTATCCCTCTAAAATGCCACTTCTCGCTGGAGGCAACTCTATCCACATCTGCTCTTATCATTGAACTCTTATCTTTGATTTTTCTAGACTAACGATTAACCTCCATAGATTGCAGTACTCGCTTAATCGATTAATCATCAACTGCAGGGATTCCGGTGAGTTAGCTAACAGCACGATGTTGTCCGCAAACAGGAGAGCCTTAATGAGCACCCCTGCTACCTCCAAGCCTCCAGGAAGAAAATCCACAATATCCTCTATAAAAAGGGCAAATAAGGTTGGGTTTAGTGGGCAACCGTGCCTTACTCCTGTTTCCGTTTGGAACCAATCGGATAACTCAACTCCGTTCCATACCGCAGCGCTGTTATCTTCGTACAGGTTTTGGAGAACCCTTCCGAATTTCGATGACATTCCGATTCCATACAATTTGTAGGAAAAGGCACTACGGTTCACAGAATCGAAGGCTGATTGAAAATCAACAAAGAATGTGTAAAGTTTCGTATTTTGCCTTATGTATGTACCTGCTAAACTATTTAGAGTTGACGGTTGAGTAGCCAGGTCTTAAGTCCGCCTGGAATTCCTATTTCTTCATTTGTCATTGTCTTCGAACATCATATTTCGTCGAAATAGTGGGCGCTTTGGGCGTATAACTTCATCAGAAGAAATTTCCTCGGCAAAGTGTTCGTCATTTGATGAGAAACAAATTGTTGGAGTTCTCCCAGTGGTTGTGCGATTGTAAAATCAGTTATCAACCCTTTGTTTGCTTTTCTTTTTAGCTGTTTTTCGACTTCGTAATAAGACGCTAGATTCATCTCTATTTGTCTCTTGAATTTGCTCGATCTCTCCATTGACGGATCATTATCTGGAAAAAAAGAGTTCATTTTCTCAGCCAAATTTAAGCCCTCTCGTATGCGCTTAAGGGTGAAATCTTGAATTGATTCACAAATATCTTGTTGTTGTTTTTTTTTTTTAATCGCGTTGAAGAAGTACCGCGTTATACGAGGGACACCTGTAATTCCAAAAAGATGCACCAGACAAGACCTATTGTTTATACAAAAATCTGTTCAAGAACTCATATTCTTTCCCTAGTTTCAAAAATTGCTCACGATTGAAACTCGTTTTATTTGAAACATAGTTCGATGTAATTTGTCATAGTTTATATGGTCTTCGTCTCAACCAAATTGGCGTGCAAAATTTGAGGCAGCTAGCCAAATATCGCACTTAATTTCTGACTGGTTTAATGGCGTGTTCACAGTGAAAGCTCCAATCTGATAAGTCCCAATTGGAACGTAAGCTCAATCCGCAAAATGCGCACATAGTTCGTACTCCGAACTGAATTGCGGCCAGGATTGTGAACTGACGCGTAACACGATATAATTTTCCGCAACTGTGACCGAATAGAGACGATATCGTTTCGAATGAGGTGCCAAACGCAGATGTGGTCTAATGACTGTTTTATGATATTAATTTGAATTCCATACGGAGATGAGCAGTTCATTGCTGTCTGCTCAAAGACTGTTCTATTGTCCTCATTAACGTTTGAATATATTTTATTCGAACGATTAAACGGCTAATAAACACATTTATTCGCCCCAGTGACTCAAGATGATTCGAAAACTGAACCGAGGAAGTCGCTTCCCACATCCGTTCTTTATGGCTTTATTTTTTACGAGAAAGTGTATTTTTAATCTCAAATGTGCCGATGACCCAGTTTTCGAATCGCTTCTCCATTCCCTTATATGTCAGCACACGACGAGCAAAGGCCAATGAGTTTCTGAAAGCAAAATTATCAAGTTGAGAAAATTGAAAAAAAGTTCAATGTCAAAAGGGGCAGTTTCCAAGCAAACACTGCACGCGATATCGAGTGACGAAAGCTATGTCCTGGAAGTGAGGGCCAAGCCAAAGCTGATGTCGATACCGGAGAATCTTGGGATCACCATTAGTCGGACGGACGTTGGTGATGGATGCAGTCGGTACGTAATTCAGACACACTCTCTGCCATCTCGACTCCCAGGTTTCCTTGCAGCGCCAATGGGCATCCGTCTCAGGTCTCGGATGACAACGAGAACGCCTGCTCGGTGGTGTTTGTTGGGTCGTTGTGCAGCATTCGAACGCCCGAAGTATAGACCTTATCGCCACCGCTCCACCTTTGAAAATCTTCCAGTCGAACTACAAATCAGCCGATCAATAAAGTCTCGAGGGTTATAAGCCCACGTTTGCCAAGATAAAAAGAGCAAAACAAATCTTATCACACGACTTCGCAACGCACACTCACACTGTGCGTCGTCGTCGCCGGCTTATCGGTTCATTGGCTCCGCAATGAGTGTGCGTTTTGCACGACACTGGCACGTCACTTCTGGTGGAGATAATACTTTCGCTAGCTCTAGGTGCCTTTTCCACTCCCCAGCGTAATAAATCCCGATCCAATTAGCCGCACTCAGTGTCCTCGCCCGAGCGGTTGGGGCTCTCCCTCGGGCAACTCAAATTGAATTTCATAATTCATAATTCGCTTTCGGCTGGCGCGCTGGGCACCGCGTTGAGCACAGCACTGGACACGGACCGGGCATTGGGCCAACACAACCGCAGCCACGGCGTGGTGCAGATACGAACATGGTTACGAGCGCAGCGTGCAAGCGACAGAGGAACCATTTAAATTCTTGGCTAAAATTTAAAATGACAATTTTGGGTCTCGCTACATTTTGCATTCCTGCCGTCCGTGGCGGTGCGCATTGATGGACGAAAACAGGCGAAAAAAAAAGAATGCGTTCGTTGGAGGGACAATGAGTTCGTTTGTTGAATTTGGGCTGCTGGCGGTGGATCTGGTTGGCTGAGCGAGGAGACAGAATGCGTCGCAAAATGTCAATTTAATCCGAAAGCAGTGGGCACACATTTTCGGCAGTGGTGACCACAGCCAGAAGCGAGTCGTGGGGAATGGTGGACCGGAGAGTGATTTGTTTAACGGCGAGGACGTGGGCCACCCAAATTTAATTTCACTCTCTTTTATTTTGTTTAGCAAATTGGATTGTTTGAGTGTGAGAGACGAAGCAGCCAGCGTTCGTTGGTTGGGATTGTGTCGGCGACATGTTGAAGGGAGGATTCAATGGAGCTTAGAGTGACTATCCTCACAGTTTCGTTCTGCTTATGAACTGACCCAAAATTCGGGAGAGTTGGTTTTTTAATTGAAAGAAAAGGCTGACCATTTTAGTCTTCTTTTCCAGGACACCCTTTCACCGCTTCAAGCGAAACTTTCTATTTGACGTCTTTCGTGAATGAAGATTAACCATGACCCATGAAGGCTATGCAGCAACATGAATGCAGCCAATCGATTCCAAGCTTAAAGTGTCTAGCATGTGAACGAAAATCAATTTCGGCCCAGAGTGTCATTGACTCGGCGCTTGGTGGACATGAATAAAGTTGCCTATCTAGAAGGAAAGGACCTCAAACAAAGTGGAGTGTTGAAGACCGCTGCCAACAGATCATGCTAGCAGCTGAAGAGGGGCTTTTAGTAGATGGCTAGATCCAACGCGAATTGCATTGCCATCAAAATAAGTTGCACACAACCAACTTGAAATGGCATCTTTGGGACCAGCTGCATAAGATCGTATTGTCGAACTGATACATGGCCAAGCTGTCATCCCTGGGGGACTCCATGGGAAGTGATCCCACTCCTACCCTTGGACGTGGAGCTTCGGAAAGGCATGAATGATTTAAGTTTTAACACAGTTTGGCACCATTAAATTTAGCTTTACTTGACATAGAAGTTGCATTCAATTCTGAGCATAAAATAACACACATTGTGAAAGACGACTGGAATATCAGCTATATATACCCCTTCCACAAAAAAGACTACCTCTTGCACCAACTATAGATGCATGTATATCCCTGCTAAACGTCGCCTACAAGATCCTGTCCATCGTGTTGTGGGAACGTCTAAGGCTGTTTGCACCGCCCTAATCGGCACGGACCAATGCGGCTTCCGGCCCGGCAAATCGACTTTAGACTAAATTTTCACGCTAAGACAAATCCTGGCAAGTTTCAAATCGATAAACACCACCCTTTCATCAATTGCATATGACATTCATGGATACGTACTGTTCGAGGGATGGCTGAATTCGGACTCCCGGGAAAACTGATCCGGTTGTGTCGGACTACGCTAACAAACACGCGATGCACCGTGCAGTTCGGCTCGAGGACTTTCAGCAAAGAGATGCGCTGTCTTGTGATTTCTTCAATTTGGTACTGTAGAATATAGTGCGGCGGGCAGCTGTAAACACGGAAGGCAATATCTTCTACAAGTCAGTCCAACTGTTGGGGTAAGCAGATGACATCGACATTGTCACGCGTTCCCAACGTGTCGTAGTGAAAGCATTTACGGCAATTGAAGAAGATGCGAAGCGAGCTGGTCTTCAGGTCAATGAGGATAAAGCGAAGTATATGCTGTGGAGCATGAATCTATCACAAACCACATGGGACAAAACATCATGATCAACAGCTAAAATTTCGAGGTAGTAAAGGTAGCAAATGTATACTCGGCAAACGACATCACTGTGGAGATCCGACGTAGTATCGCCCTTAGCAACTGCTGTTACTTTCGTTTATCAAAACAACTGACACGACGGACCAAAATCATGCAGTTCTGGTATATGGAGCCGCAAGCTGGACGCTAAGCTAAACTGTAGAGCTGATTCTTGGTGCCTTCCAAAGAAAATTTCTACGTCGGATACATGGTCTCATCTGCAAGGAAGGCGAATGGAGGAAACGACATAGCCGCGGACTCTACGAACGGTACCAGGATGTGAATGTAGTCCGGAAGGCAAAAATCCGTCAACTGCCCTGGCTCGGTCACATCGAGAGCATGAACACCCACGAGTCCGAGCCTCCTGGTTCGAGGAGGAGTGAAAGGCCGAATATATAAAGACCAAGTCATCGCGGATGCAAGGCAGCTTGGTCTTGATGACTGGAAGCAGCGCTTCAGGGACCATCAACGATGTAACCAGATATAGCTAGGGCTCGGACACTCAAAGGGTCTTTGGCCTGATAAGTGAGTAAGAAAGTAGGGTTTGAAATAAATAACACCATTCGAAAATGGATGAAGAGAGTTTCATCATATAGAATAGCGTAACTCCAAGACCAGGAAGTCACGGCACTTCAATGAACACGTAGTCGAGATCAAGACTGGTAATGTCTCTATGAATCGTTCTTTAGAATCGGCCGTTTTGATAATTTTCGAGTGCAACCGACAATCAATGGATATCTTCTACTCCCAAAAACTTCATGTGTTCCTCCCGGTAGTGTCTTTGCTGAAGAACATCTGTTATTGTAGGTTGTAGGTTCTGTTGCCTAGCAATGTGACTTGTCACTACTGTGCCATAATCTAGGCTGTTGTGACTACGTTTTGATTTTGTCGGGGCTCTGATGGCGTAAGGTGACAATCGCCTCGCGCTAGCGTTTCGACAAAAGTTTCGCTTCACGTAAGCATACAAAAACGATAGCGTCTGGGAGATATCGTTTTGCTTGCTTTGCGTAGACTGTCATCAACTATCGTCTCGACGACTGATTTTTGGCGATACCTATTTCAGTATCTTCAACTATTAAATGAGAACAAATTGTGTATACATATCTCGTTCTACACTTATGAGAAATTTTTAGAGTGACAGGTCGCATTTGTATTAGTTTTGTTTGCAAATTGAAATGAGAATGAGAAATTGAAAGAGCACAGATGTCATTTTTACGCGAGAGTTATTATTTTCAGAGCACTCAAACTGTAACGATTGGCGAGACGATAGTGATGGTCTTACATGAAGCAAATCATCAACGATATCATCGAAGTGAATCAAAAGGACGACAATCATCTAAAAGTTATGCGATTAGAGCCCAGTGCTTGCGCCAGCCGATTGCGAGTGCATTGACGCGCCGCGTTGAAATGAATACTCAATTTATCAGCTGTTCGCTCGCTCAACTAGCAGATGGAAAATATTGCCTAATTCCTGCATACACTCATTTGAAATGACTTTTGTTAATTTATTTTTAATCAGCTGTTTTCATTTCTCAAATGACAGTTGACAAAAAATACTCTCAATTTGAAAGAAAACTCTCAATTTGGGAGAAAATCTCTCTCAGAGCGGACCTATTTGTCAAAATATATCCAAAAATTTCGATAATGACGTGCGATTGACTTACGTTTTACGTTTCGATCCTCTCATCTCTCTCATTTAAGCAGACCGACGCTATTATTTTGTGCATGGCCATTCAGTTGTGTGCGTTGAAAGACAACGGCAGCCCAAACGCAGTACACCTATCCCTCGTTTTACACGCTACTCGTTCTGCACGTTTTCGATCTTACACGGTTTTTAAAATCAAAATTTTAAAAAGTAAAATTTTTAAAAAATGCCAAATTTTGACTGCACGCGTATTTATTTATACATACTTAATTATAAATCTGGTAACACTTCAGACGTATACATGCTCTACTGTCATAAGCTTATATATGTATGCATATGTTGTTCTTTGATAAGAACACAAAATAAAATGGGAATTCCCCTTTAAGTGTCCAAAGCCAAATTGTATGTGTTTATGAATTAATGGATTTTATACAACAGAACGAGTATCATCATTGTTTACCTACACATTTTAAATTTTTTATTTTTCATAATTTCGTATTAGTTTTCACAATTTATTATACATATTGTGTAAATTATTTGAAGTAAGTAACTAAATAAGAATTATGTTTTAAAACATTTTAAATTTTAGTTTTATCATGGCAAAAGTAAAAATTAACAAAACAGAGATTAAGAGAAAAATTATATCTTTGGAAACAAAAATTGAAATTTTGGACCGTCTAAGAAATAAAGAAAGGATAGTAGATGTTGCTAAATTTTATTTTATGAATGAAGCAACAATACGAACAATAAAGAAAAACGAAGACTTAATTAGAAAAAGTGTAGCAGCTGGAATGCATACGAGTATGAGTACAACTTCACGTGTAAGAAATGTTACGATGGAAAACATGGAAAAGGCTCTAATGATATGGCTAGAAGACCAAAATCAAAAAAGAATTCCAATTGATACGTATGCCATACAAAATAAAGCTTTAAAAATTTATGAGAAAATTCAGAATCAAGCACCGTCTACTTCTGCGAATAAAGTGCCTTTTCACGCGACCCATGGTTGGTTCCAACGATTTAAGCAAAGACATTCCTTGCATAGTCTTAAATTAAAAGGTGAGCAAGCATCTGCTAATTTGGAAGCAGCACAACAATATCCCCAAAAATTTTCTGAAATTGTTGCCGGAAAGTCTTACAGTCCTGACCAGGTTTTTAATGCTGATGAATTCGGATTATATTGGAAGAAAATGCCTGAGAGGACCTTTTTAGCAAAACATAACAAGTCAGCTAGCGGCCATAAGGCAGCAAAAGATCGTATAACGATTCTTCTCTGTAGCAATGCTTCTGGTGATCATATTATGAAGCAATTGGTAATTAGCAAAGCTAAACGACCACGTTCGTTTAAAGGAATAAATATTAACAATCTTCCCGTTTATTGGAATGCGAATAAGAAAGCTTGGGTTACCGCCACGTTGTTCAATGATTGGTTCCATAACTTTTTCGTGCTAGATGTGAAAAATTATTTAAGCAAAAAAGGTTTACATTTTAAAGCCCTTCTTGTTCTTGACAATGCTCCAGGTCACCCTCATGATTTGCAGCATGAAAATATTGAAATTGTGTTTCTACCACCAAATACAACTTCTTTGTTGCAACCACTAGACCAAGGGTTAATTTCAAATTTCAAGGCAATGTATATTAAAAAGGCATTCAGATATATTTTAGATCATATGGAAAGTGAAGGATCTCTTTCAATTATTGATGCCTGGAAAAAATTTACTATGTTAGATTGCGTCAAGCATATAGGAATGTCATATGCCGACATTAAACAATCAACGCTCCATGGGTGTTGGAAAGCAGTATGGCCTGACATATTTCAAGGTAAAAATTATAGAACATCTTTGGAGCAAGAGTATTATCAGATAATTGAGTTGGGTCAAGAATTGGGTGGAGAAGGCTTCGACGATATAGCTGAAGCAGATATTGCTGAAATAATGGAAGACCAAGAATTAAATGAAGACGACTTAATTGAAATTATCAAAAATATTAGTGAAAACGAAAATGATGTTGAATCTGACGTTGAAAACTATGAACCCAATGCTTTCACAGCAAAAATCGTTAACGAGGGACTTGTGTTAGGAAGAAAATTAGGAAACTTTTTTCAAGAACATGACCCGAATGTTGAACGAGCTCTCAAATTTCAACGAGATGTCAATAAACTTTTAAGTCAGTATGAAGAAGTCTACAAAGATATAACAAAAAATAAAAAAACAGATGCTTATTTCAGACTTTTTTCCTGACAAGTCTCAGCAAACTACATACGGCAAAAATCCATACAACAACTGTAGAAAGTGAATCTAATGAGATAATATCCAGTGATGAATCTGATATTATACAATTTCGTAAGAGAAGACTTATCGTTGAAAGTGACAGCAATTAAGTTTAATTAAAATAAGGAACATAAGTCTTATTTATAATTATTATTATGAATGAAGTCCAATACATATGTATATTTTTTTTGCTATGAAATAAATTTTTTATGCTTTTTTTTTCATTTTACAAATAAATTTAATTGTTTTTATGTGTTCTATGATTTAAATGATACTTTTATATTTTATTAAGTGTTTTAGTCATATTTTGTGTTCAAGAAATGTCTAAAAAAGCTTGTTTATAGTTGTTTTCGTTTAACACGATTTTTCCATATAAAAATTAATTTTTCGAATTCGAAAAAACCGTGTATTTGTCAGGAACGTATCTACCGTGTAAAACGAGGGATAGGTGTACTGTGTTTGAGGCATATGTCCTTCAAGCCTTGCAATATGTTTTTCGACTTTAAAATTTATTCGATGATTACTCTATAATTTATGGCTGGCTATTTAAGCATTTTTCTGTCTTAACACATAATTTTGACCATCAAAAGCTTATATCATGGTCGGACAGTGTGCATCCCCTTGGTTTTTGAGGAACTACCGACAAGTCCTATGCGAGGACAGCCACGAAACGTAGAAATCAAACTCGTTTTCAGTGTTTTGTTACATTTACTTAATACGTATATTACACCACGGCGGCTGAGATCGAACTGCCCTTACTTATTATCGATCAAGATAGAGTTAGAGAGAGAGAGAGAGAGAGAGCTAGACTTACGTAACAAAACAATGGATGTAATTACATACGATAGGTGTTGGTATAGGTCTTACACCTATAGCGTGACAGCATTGATTTCTTTTTCTAGCTTTTTCTTTGCGCCTTGTCATGATTAAATCGACACCTATTGTTGTCGATTAGTTGTTTTGGTGTTCTGACTGTAGATTGCGATTGATATTTGTCGATTTTCCTTTCAAATTTTGTCGTTCACAAATTATTGGTCGATGGTTGTTGTGCGACAGAAAGTTATAAAATAAACATTGTTCTCACGATGTAAATATAATTTAATTTATATTATTATATCTTAAAAACATTCATATCTTATCTTCAATTTCAACCAATGAGCGTTGTAAATAAAATAATAATGCCAACAACGAATAAAATCTGTCCAGAAATCTATTGTTTCAATCAAGTATTTGCACACATGATTTTTTTCGAAACGTTCACGAGTGCTTGATCACATAAGACCGGCAATGGCCACACATCATCCTCTAACTAGAAGCATTCGAGGAAAACAAATTGAGTTTTTTATTTTCTTTAATAATTACAACATAGACATAGCATTAATATCAGAAACATGGTTAAACGTAACTGATCGACTGTCCAACTCTGTGTATAAATGTTACCGTCTGGATAGGGAAGAGAGAAGTGGTGGTGGTGTTGCCGTTGCCGTTGTAATAAAGCGTTCAATAAAGCACAATTTGCTACCAATACTAAATACGAAATTTATAGAAGCCATTGGCATAGATATTCCTTTTGTAAATGGACTTTCATTAAAAGTTTTTAGTGCTTATTTTCCAGGTGGTGGGATTTCTCGTCATGATCAAACCGTACTACGAAACGATTTCATTAAGCTAGTTAACACTAATGACTTATTTCTTATAGGTGGTGATTTTAACGCCAGACATAGAAATTGGGGTTGTCTTAGAGCAAATCGATGTGGCAACATTCTTGCTGACCTTCATTCAAGGTACCCATTTGAAATTCTCTTCCCTCCCACTCACTTTCCATCCGCCAAAAACAAAAATCCATCAACATTAGACATATTCCTCACCAATATTCCCGAGCTTTTTACCCCACCCATTACCTTTAATGAATTGAGTTCCGACCATCTGCCTGTTAAGTGTAGCGTAATATTGTCTCCCGCTAAATGTTCTAATCAGGTGTATAATTTCAAGAATGCCAACTGGAATCTATTCCGAAGTCTTTCTAATACAAAATTAGGAAATAGCATCGTTCCTATTACAAACACATCGATGAGAACATTCACTCCTTTACTAACGCTATTCTAGAAAGTGTTGAACAGTCAGTTCCAAAGAAAACTGTAGTCAGACATTCATTCAAGATACTCCCACCTTTTATTCTCGATGATGACTTTAAGAAATACCTGTAGGTCCAGATGGAGACGGACTAGAAATGATTTCTACCTAGAGGAATTTAAGAAAATGAATGCTCTTATTAAATTTGCTATTGCGAACTTCAGGAATCAATACTGGAACGAACGTTTACAAGGACTAGATAAGGGTAGCAAACCTTTTTGGAATATAATTAAGGTAATAAAGAGAAAGAAAGCATTTATTCCTCCGCTTAAAACAGGCAATTCTGTACTTCTTTCTTGCTCTGAAAAAGCAAACGCGCTGGCAACTACCTTCTTTAATATTCATTCGTCTGTCAACACTGGTGTCACGGACACAAATATTGAAACTTCGGTCCAGCAATCAGTTAACCTTATTGATTCATACTCCTTGTTTGAGAATTATCAACCAACCTCTGTCGGCGAACTTAGCGGCATCATTCGCTGTCTGGAATCAAGGAAATCTACTGGACCTGATAAGATAAGAAACATATATCTCAAAAAATCTTTCCGAGTCTGCCTTAAAGAAACTGACGGAAATCTTCAGCAACTGCCTTAGACTGGGATACTTTCCCAATGAATGGAAAGTTGCCAATATTATACCTATTCTTAAACCTGGCAAAGCTCCTGATTTGCTCTCTAGCTATAGGCCTATTGGCCTACTAAGCTGTCTCAGCAAGTGCTTTGAAAAGATTATTAAGAAGAGACTTGTCTCCTTTATTGACAGTAACGGTATCTTTCCAACGCAACAATTTGGATTTAGAGCCTTTCATAGCACCACTCATCAAGTCCATCGTATCACTAAAGATATAAAAAAAGATTTCAGAATAGGCAAAAGCACCGGAATGGTAATTTTAGATATAGAAAAAGCATTCGATACTGTTTGGCATGAAGGTTTGATACACAAGTTACTAAATTTCAAATTTCCCTTCTATCTGGTCAAAATCATACAATCATTCCTTAAGTCCCGAAGCTTCAAGGTATCTATTGACCAAAGCTTCTCTAACAGCCAACAGATCACAGCTGGAGTCCCACAAGGATCCGTTATTGCACCAGTCTTATTTAATATTTATACCTCTGATTTCCCCAACATGAGAAATTGTAATACTGCCCTATTTGCTGATGATACATGCATTTATTCCTCAGATTCAATTGGTTTCAATATTGAAACTAATCTTCAATCGGGATTAAATGACCTATTAGTGTATTGTGGCAATTGGAAAATTAATATTAATGCTTCAAAGACCCAAGCTATCTTTTTCACTCGTAAAAGAAAAGCTTGCTTACTTCCAAGCAACAACCTTTCTCTCAACGGTTCTCTAGTTGAATGGAAATCAAACGCAAAATATCTTGGTATATACTTAGATAAAAAATTAACATTCAATCTACATGTACTGGAAATTATAAAAAAAAGTTAATACCACTATTAGAATCCTGTACCCATTTATATGTAGGAACTCAACACTAAGCGACGAGAATAAGCTCTTAATTTTTAAATCAATTTTTCAATCCATAATATTTTATGGATCCCCAGTCTGGAGCAAGTGCGCGAACTGCCATCTACGCAAACTACAAACTGCTCAAAATAAGTTACTTAAAATGATCCTAAATCTGCCTTGGTTTTTCTCCACAAAGGAACTTCATAGAATGGCCAATATAGAAACTATTTCAACTAGAAATGAACGACTTTACCAACGTTATATAAATTCCTGCTTAACATCGGACAACGAATTGATTTCAAACTTAGCCTCATAAAGAGTGTGTTAATTTATTCATCATATACCTTTGTTAAAGTCTTCAATTTGAAAGTTCATACCTATATTCATTCATGTATTCACTTATTAATATATTTATTTATTTATTTAATTACTAATTTATCTATCTATACATTTAATTATTCACATATTTATTTATTTACTTATTTATTTACTTATTTATTTATTTATTTATTTATTTATTTGTTTATTTATTTATTTATTTATTTATTTATTTATTTATTTATTTATTTACTTATTTATTTATTTATTTGTTTATTTATTTATTTATTTATTTACTTATTTATTTATCTATTTATTTATTTATTAATTTTTTTATTATTTATTTATTCACTTAATTTACTTTCTCTATATAATAACCATGTTCATTTGTTCCGTTATTTTCAAACATTTATTAAATTGCTTGTTTCTTGTTATTTATTATGTTTCTCTCGAACTCATTACGAACTTGGAAATGAACTCATCTCAACACTTCTCTCTTCCCCCGACGAACTATATATTTGGCATTATTTCTGCCCTATTTTTTATTATTTTATCTATTTTTGTTTAATGAAGGGTTTTAGTGGCTTTTCCTTCAATTCAACACAAAACTATAATATTTGCACATTGATTGACAATTTGTATTATTTTGTAGATTTAAGATTAAATAATAATCAAATCTCTGTAAGTAAATATTGTAAATAATTAATTGTAAAATGCATGCCACAATAAAATACATAATATATCTTCCTCTAACTTGTGATACCTCACAAGCTCTCTCTATCTAATATTTGTGTAGGTTTCACGTCTGTGTAAACACGAATTAATAAATTTGACATCCTTAACTGTCAGATGTATTCAAATTTATCATATGCACGTTTTTAATTCACAATAATACAATTCTCAGTCGATTGAGTTACACAATACCAGAATAGATTTCAGTCCATAGATTCGTCGACCATCGATTTAATCGACAATCGCCATCCGCAATCAGGGCCGAGGTCTATATAAGGGCCAGGAAGGGACCTACGACCAAGTTACTTCTTTATTAGTTAGAATTAGAATTACTCTTTGAGCATTATCAGTGACTCGAAAGAAGTGGGCCCTTGAAAATTATTGTTGGTCGTACCGTCCGGTAATTGAACCCAGGTAGGAGTCTACGCACATACCTTCAACGCCACAGCCACCATTAGTTCTGGAGAGTTTTTAACAACTGACTCGTTCATATAATGAATAAAAGTGGCCCGAGTTTGGATCCTTGTGGAACACCATTAAACATGGCCTCAAACCACCACACATTTTTCTGTTTTAAAGAAAGCCGTTTTAGCCAGCTGGATTGAGGTCCTCGTATACTAGTCTGATCCAAAATCTCAATTCGTGTGCTAATGTATCGAATGCTTTACTTAAGTCTAGAAATGGGGATGATTCTGATCCAGACTGTTGTCCTAGTAGTCTTCGAGTAATAATGTCTAATGATATGGATGGCGCGTTGTCCTAGCTTCTACAGCAATCTCTTGTGTTGTACGTGCAATTGTCCCATCACAAGTCGAAAGCACCTTCAATTTCATGTCGACTCTGAACGGAGAAGTTTAAGAAGCTTCTTCTAGACAGGAATTCTCTTTGAGGATCCTCAGTAGAGTCAAGAGATGAGGCCATAATTTATAAACGCTTGTAAGTTCGGGGATCGAATCTGGCGTTCATTGAGTATGAATCGTTGCACCAACCGGCTACTCCACGGGGCCGCACTGTTTCTTGTTGAATACTCCGGTTAAGAAGTCGGTCAAACCAAGAACTTTTGCAGACGATGTGGCCATCTATAGCTATTTCCACACACCGTCATATCAGCCATGGATGACTGTAAAGACAAAGGATGTCCACTAAAGTACCACCAAAGCTAATGTGTGTGACAATAAACAAAACCATTGGATTGAAGGAAAAGCAACCTCTTCTGACCAGTTTCAGTTTATGGACCCGGATCTGGATTGAGTGGTCTTCAGATGCTGATATTCAGCATGATAGACATCAAATGTGCAATTACAAAGTATTAGAAATCCGTTACAGACTGCGATGACAGCTGGTCTCTGATGGACTGCTCCAAGCAGAAGAAGTCCTGTCAGCACGACAAACCGTGAAAAGTTTTGCAAAACCCTCAAATTTATCGCCACAATCGATAAATGCTGCATGCAACACACAAGTTCCCTTTGGCAACTTGTGTCCACACTCTCTGACCTCACCGGCGAGTAATGTTTATCTTTTTGAGTTGCCGCCAAGATTTCCCTCAGTCGAGGTGCGACATAATTACCCCCGACGATGACGTGTCTGGCAAGCTGCAATCTTGCGACCGCAATGACATCATCAACATCAACGTGCACGTCGTCGTGCACATTCTCTCCTCTCCAACTCATCACTCGGCGCGGCAAACGGCAACGGCGGCACGGCGGCTTGTAGCAGCTTGTAGTACTATCTCTGGCAGCTATGGAGCATCACATTTGCATACGTGTAAGTACGCTTGTAGTGGCACTTGGCGTTGCACCTGTTTTGCGGTTTGCTGGCATTTTCGTTCGGCGAGCGCGGCGATTATCTCATCGGTTCAGCTCGCTGATATGAAACGGTTATTAGTTTTCGTGTTCGGATCATTTCGATAAGATTAGCATTGAAATTGCTTTTCGATACGCGAAGTATGTAGCTACTGGGTTTTTATTTCAGTGATTACTTTCACTTTGCAGAGTTCGTGATGGGACTTTGGTGTTGGGCCTTGAGGGGGTAATAAATGTCGCTGACAGGGTTGTAGCTATCGGGGTTGTGTTTGAGAGTGCCCTGAGAAACAGCTGCCCCCGGGTACTCGCATCTAGTTGATTGAGGTTCTTCTCCACGTGGCGGCGCACACCCTAGACAAGAGCGTCCTTTCCGCCTTGTCCCACATATCGGGAGTCGATGACTTAGCTAGTATCGAAGAATGTGCACTTTTTGGTCCTGTGGTACACGCAACAATCAGGAGTTTTGTGGATTTCTTGAACGTGCTGTGCATGAAATATTAGGAAATGAGGCCGAAGTTCGTAGAAAAATAAAAATGTGCTAAGTCTTAACGCTGAATCTTAGAAATATGAAACAGTCCTTGATTGCTTGATAAGTCTCCTCTGTGAACCGTGCGCATATTTGAGTCCTTTGTTGGCGAATTTAGCCATGATTCGGATCGTCACCAGGCATGCACTTATTCCTCAGAAGCTCAAGACTTCATGCCTTAGGTTAGGTTTGGGCGATTGCCACCACTGAAGCAGTTGTGGCCCACTTAGATCCTAGTTGGATCCTTTGTGCTGGCGCCAGCCGGTGCTTTCCAACGGCTCCTATAAAAAAAGGAGGGCCTAGGTCTCAGCAACCACTCGTGTTGTGCGTGCTATTGTTCTCTCACGAGTGGAAGAGACCTACAGTTTAATGCCGACTCCGAACGGCGAAATTGAGAAGCTTTCTCTAGACAGGAATACTCTTTGAGCATTGTCAGTGACTCGAAAGAGGTGGAGCCGTGATTCGGGTATCGAACCTGGCACCCTCTGCGAAGGAGTCGACGCACTAACCCACAACGCCACGGCGGCCCACTAACGAAAATGAAATAAACCTAGAGACTGCCTATTGGTATTTTAGTGGCCTACTTTGACAAGTCCACTCCTGTGCTGATTTACAGCCAATTAGTTTTTCTGATAAACTTGGCTATGTCTTGTATCCTTAAGTCTGACATTTCCTCTAGGTTGCGGAAAAAGTAGTTGCCTAGTATATCTTGTCCATTTTTGCAAGGGCTGGACAAGTGTCGAGGCGATGAAGTCTATTTTCTTCCTCCTCCTCGTCTCTACAGCTTCTGCAATAGTCGTTGTGTGGGGCTCCCATTCTGGCATGGATACCGAGAAGGCAGTGGCCAGTGATAATGCCCACTACGTTCCTTATTACATTCCTGTTTAGTTTCAGGAGTGTATTTGTTTTGTTTGGATTTAGTGAGGCCCAAAGAAGCCTCGAAGTCCTACATTTACCTAATTCCATCCATCACCGATTAGCGGAGTGTTTATTACTTGAAGTTAGGGATATGGGGTGTCCTGATTATTTGCCAGTGGCAGTCCCACCCCTAATTTTGCTAACTCGTCGGCCCTTTCGTTACCTGGAATACCACTATGCCCAGGGACCCAGCGTAGGGTAAGGTTGCATCTAACCACTCCCTAAGAGATAGACGGCAAAGTTATACCATCTTCGACTTATTTGATGGTGTATCCAGAGGTCTAATGGCCGCCTGACTATCTATGTAAATGGCGATAGATAGCCCATTTATCGGGTTCATTGACAGCAAGCGGGCAGCCTCTTGGATAGCTTTAATTTCTGCCTGGAATACACTACAATGGTTGGGCAGTCGAAGAGACAAGGAAAAGGGTATGTCCGGCGATATCGAGTCCGGTGCCCTCGTTTGTTTTTGAGTGATCTGTATCTAGATTTCCAGGTAGCCTAGTTTTCTTACCACATCTTTTTTCCCAATCTTCTCTGTCTGGGATAAGTGTTTTGAACCCAAACTCGAAGTCTAAAGCGGGTGTTGATTTCTGATTATCTCTGTATGACCTAAGCTATGTAAACTGCTCCAGAGGTTGCACTCCCCTAGCCTAAACGCTGCCTTGGTAGCTACCAGCTTCCCATAGATGTCCTTGCGTAGAAGCTGTAGCAATGTTTCCATGGCGTCTGTGGGGGTGGATTGCAATGCCCCTGTGATGCAGAAACACGCTGATCTTTGAATACTGCTTATCGATTTAAGATTGGATTTGTTATTCAGTGCCGGCCACCAAACAAGGTTACCGTATTAAACCAAATGTGTGAGCCATTCTTGGTTTAATTCCCCATGTGGAGCCAAGGATTCACGGGTAAATAGCTGCCCTCGCCATATTAATGCGTTCCTTAATGTTTGGTTTCCAGCTTAACTTGCTGTCTAAGAGGCTCAAAGTATAAAGTATATCCTGGAGGTGGAGCTGAAGTCTTTGAATCTAACAAAAGGATCTGCGTAACTAAGTTATAGCTTGACTGGTGAAGCTGAGTTCCTTTTTCTTCAGCTTAGGAACTTCTTCCTTCTCATGCCTTAGTCTCCAATGGATGGTCTTCTTTCTCATGCCTTAGTCTACTATGGATGGCAAAGCCGCATTCAGATGTACGCTGACTGTAGACTGACGCTCTTTGTAGCAGTCACCGGCAAGGCCTGTCCCACAGCATTTCTTGGATCGTGGGTAATGTCCGATCGTAGTGGTCCAAGGCCTCCGCATGTTGTTCTGCTACACGTGGTCTGTTAAGAGTCCGACCGTTCCAAGTCGCTGATATAAATCTATTCGCTGATAACCGCGCTTTCTTCTTTTAACTCATTTTTTTTTTGTGATTCCCCTTCAGTGATGTAAGCTTAGCTTTGAAAAGTCCTTGTGCACACGGATTCATTGCATGATCGACAACAAAGTAAGCCTCATTGAATTTGGATTGATAAGCCTTCTTAACTTTGCGTACACAACCATCTCCGCCGTTTTTTGCCATCGCCTTAAGCAGCTTATGAAAGCTATTTCCACACTACGACGGATACCTACTGGAAAAAAAACCCAAAAGATTTAAGTCGCCATCAAGCAGTCATCAAAGCTCCTACCTTCTTGACTCCATGTCCAAACCTAGTACAGGAGAGACGAGTTGAGCTAGCGTCGCTAGAAACCCTCATAGAAATCCCCCTTATATCTGTTCCAGGTCACACTGTAATCTAAGCTTATGTAGTTCACTAACGAACTAGCTAACTAGTTCAAAAAAGTGCTCAAACAAGTGTACGAGCTCAAAATGTCATTTTATTTTAGTTCATTTAGTTCAGTAGCTCAACAAACTGAAGTATACCTCACTCTGCATACGTGTAATTGAGTATGAATAACTGAACTAAATCGAACTAAACTGAACTAAATTCAGTGTCCGCTTGGGTATGGACAATAAGTTGGTTTATGCCCAATTACCACAGAACAAGCACATTGACGCTGGCGGTGTAATTGAAGCGAATCTTAAAAATGTTTGTCTACCGAATGTATTTACATGTTTTACTCAATTCATTCATATCATTAATAACGACAATTTAACGCCCAATACAAGCTGCAATCTTGCAGTCTTGTAAAGACTGGATAGCGTAGGTAGAGTGCCTGCCCCTGGTTAGCGGAGTCCCAGGTTCGAATCCCAGTGAAAGCAAAAGTTACGCTTTTATCTGGTTTCAAGTCGGGTCCACCATTTGCGGTTGGGATCAAATTAACGGCACTATCACTGGAGTAGTCAATCAGGGCAGTAGTCTGACTAGGGGTCACAATGGCTCAATATGGTCTAAGTGTGCTGGTGAATACATAAGCAGCCCCCTACCTAACCCTAACCTAACGCCCAACTGGCGAAAATCGCACAAGATTCAATTTCCAGACCAGTGAACTACATTGAGCTAAATGAACAGGAAGAACGAATTATTTAACTAAACAGACTTGAAACTCAACTGATCGTTCTTTGGACTGAAGTTAAAAGCTGGCTGATGAACGGGCTAAACAGGGATCCAACATGCAATGTTCGCTTGTAGAGGAGTTGCACATTCCACTACAATCAGCCAAAGCTTACCAGAGATACGCACTTCTTTGAAATTGCAAATCAGAATTGGGCCAGACCGACAAGATGTGAAGCGTCATGGCAAGAGCAGTAAATTAAAAGACCTCCTACGGCGAACTCGTCATGATATTACTAGATTGCTGGTGGTTTTGTGCGGGATACTGGCCGATAGTAGATCATGCCGTCAAACCCACAAAATTCTGGACGACCGAAGCGATTGAATGTACGAGACAGTAAAAGCTTGCAAGGGAAATGTGAAAGTGTAGGACATCTAATTCTGAGCAAATTTCCGATACAATTGTATGTGCAAATTCACCGTATTCTCCATAAAAGTAGACTATATGGCAGAGTGCCCAGAAGAAAAGTCTTCAATTTGAAAGCAATTATCCAAAGAGAATGGAATATGCAAAAAAAAACAAAACTGAATTTTGAGTGATTCGGTTTTGGTTTATTGATGAATGAATACTTTAAGTGTTTGGATCGAAAAAAATAACGAAGTATGGAGGAGTACAAAAAAAGAGCTGAACCCTGAAAACAGTAAAGTGTGCAGAAGCTGGCAACGACCCCAAATGCACAGCGCACTTATTTTGGCAAGTACAGGCTGTTTTAAAGTACCCCAAATGAATTGGACCATCTTCTCGGGTCTAAGTCCAATTGAACATCCTCGGAAAGGCAGACGGGGGTGCACTAAAAACTAAATTAACTCAAATTCTAAAGAGTCACACAAGAAAAATTGTCGAATCCATGCATCTGCCGTCGATAAAATCCAAAGGAAACCATACGAAGCACTGTTTTTTTTTTTGACTAAAAATACTTGTATTCGCTTTTGACGATTGTTGTTAAGTGCCAACTATAATGCACATGAGCGAGCATGATATAGTGTCAAATGCGCATGGGTGATTGAGGGAATGCACCCACCCACATGAGCCAAACTATATTGTAGTCCACGTGCACGTCTAGCAGGTGGCACACAACTTCACAAATGTTTCGTTAAGTATGAGCTAGAATCTACGATTTTGACAGATGAAAGGAAATGGCAAAATCAGCTGATATTGAATTATAATTTGTCTATGCAACCATAATATATGTATGGACGAACTGAAAAGCTGCGAAATTGTTTCGCTTTCACAGCAAAAAGAAAAAAGTAAAACAAACACGGAAAGAATTTCTCACAAATGGCTATATGAAGGGTTTTCCAATAGTGACTTAACAACTTTGAATTTAGTTTGTGAACGCACTCTTTCACTAAACATCAAACTGTCACTGTCAATTTATTCAGTAAACTCAACATATTCATCATGGTTAAGTACACGAACGGGCAACGTCTGCAAATTAAAAAAATTGTCCTAAAAAGGAGTCGGTGACCGCAACTTTAAGAGCGTTAATTTCATCTTTCGGTCGTAATTCTCGCTCTAGTAGACAGGCAATAACAAGTTTAATGCAAAAATTTGAGTCACATATTCGATGTGTGGTGTTGCCGTGTCAGGGCTTCAGCGGGTTGGTCGAAAATATCGCTGCCGTTCAGGCGTCCATAGCAAACGATCAAAATAAGTTAATTCCACGGCGTTTTCAAGCATTGGGTTTCCCTCAGATGCGTAAGAATCTTGGTTTACACCCATACAGAGCCCATCAATCTGACTCAAGACTTAAAGCCGATGGACCATTTGGAGCGACGTACGTATCCCGATTGGGTTCTGGAAAAGGTGCGCCAAGATGATGAACTTAATCGCACGATCATCGTCTGTAACGAAGCACATTTTTCACTCAATGGTTTCGTCAAGCAAAATATGCGTTATTGGTCATGAATCATTCATGATTCACCACTTCATTCACAAAAAATAACTATTTGGTGCGGTTTGCATGCCAGCGGCGTTATTATATAATATAATATTGATGGCGCGACAGTCCGAGGCGGACCTGGCGTTGTGCGTGCTATTGTTCTTTCACGAGTGGAAGGGACCTACAGTTTAATGCCCACTCCGAACGGCGAAGTTGAGAAGCTTTTTCTAGACAGGAATACTCTTTGAGCATTGTCAGTGACTCGAAAGAGGTGGAGTCGTGAATTATCAAAGGTGGTGGATTCGGGTGTCGAACTTGGCACCCTCTGCGTAGGAGTCGGCGCACTTACCCACTCCGCCAGCGGCGTTATTAGGCCATATTTTTTCGTCGACGAAAACGAATATGAACTTGGACGGCATGTGCTTTTAACAGGATGGTGCCACAAGCCACGCAGCACACGTTACAATCGACTAATCAGTCGAATGACCTCCCCGTTCCTGCGATTTAACGCCGATTGACTATTTTCTGTGGGGCTACATTAAGTCAACAAGTCGACGATGTTGGAAGAACTCAGAGCCAACATTGAACGCGAAATAGCGGCCGTTTCAGCGAAAATGTGTGGCTGAGTCGTTGGAAATTGGGTCCAATGAATCGAGCGCTGCAAACCTCCCCGCGGTGGCCACATGAACGAAGTCGAGTTCCATTCATAAATGTTTTGATTGTACTTCAAGCCGATAATAAAGTTTTTGAAATATCTCAAATGATTTGCGTTTTATTTGAAAAAAAATTGTCAAGTTCTTTTCGGAAAACATGACGAAACCTTTCGTTAAATTTTGACACTCGGTTATTCACACACATGCGTTCTATAGTTGGCCCTTAAGCTGTTTATTTCTTGTGAATTGAATTAATTGCTTTATGTTTTATTACGTTTTCTTAAACAAAATGTAGGAAACCAATATATATAATACTAGAATATATAAAAATCTAATTTTATTGATGACTAGTGTTCGGATTTTCTTGCACTATAAAGCTCTAAATATGCGCTCAAAAATTCAAAATATGCACTAAAAATTAATTTATCTTAACTCCGGTTTGATATAAGAACACATCTTCTTCAGTCTTTAAAAATAAATTAGATTTATATCTTTCATTGTTTAATAAAATAAAAACTTACAACGAGATTAACATTTAATACAAAAAGGTAAAAACAAAAAAAAAAAACAGTTAACGTAAACATAAATATCTTCATTTGTTTAATTGAAATAAGTAATTGAAAATGAAATAAAACCCTTAATTCTTCAACTATTCTAATTTTGAAATGTTTTATTTGCATAGACCATACAATTTTTGTTAAAGTTTTCGAAATTTAAACGTTGTCGATTTGGTCTTAAGAATGCCTTACACAACGAAAAAGATCGCTCAACGTCAACTGAAGTTAGTGGAGCATTTTAAAAAGAACAAATCTCATCGACCGTGTCGTTTTTTGGATAATTTTCATCATTGCAGTCCAATGTGAAGTTCGTACTTACATTTTGGATTATTGCAAATCCTTCATTTTTTGGCAGAACGCACTAAAGTTTTTTTAATGCATGTTCCCATCATGCCAAAACACAATAGTTCGTTTGCGCTGGCGTTGGCTTTCAACGCACAAAATTCAATGGCCCAGCACAAAATACAGCGACGACCTGCATTAGTGAAAATTGAGAGACATGAGAGGATCGTAATAAAACGTAGTCCATCGCACGTTATTATTCAACACGTGGGATATATTTTGAGAGGGGTGCACTGTGAGAGAGATTTTCTCCCAGATTGAGAGTTTTCTTCCAAATTTATAGTATTTTGTGTCAACTGTCATTTGAGAAATGAAAACAGCTGATTAAAAATAATTTAACGACAAAAGTCATTTCACATGAGTGTATGCAGAAAGGCGGCAATATTTTTCATCTAGTAGATGAGAGAGAGAACAGCTGATAAATTCAGTAATCATTTCAACGCAGCTCGTCATCGCCCTCCCTCCGCAACATGAAGTCGGCTGGCGCAACGCACAATTGTGTTTCAGGCATTAATCTGTTTACTTGGGAGCCGACGAAGAAGAAGTCCTTCACTACCTCGAAGTTATAGCCGCCTATTGTAACACTCTGTCCAAGACGTCGATGTTGTGCGTCCTTTCTTGATGAACGCACAACTTCCGTTTTGCGTTCATTCACCGCTAGACCCATTTAACCGCATCCGTCTCAATCCCAGCAAACGCCTAATTGACGGCTCGCTGTGTTCTGCCATTTGAAGCTTAGAGTTGGACGCTAATCTAAACTGCGGAGCTGATTCTTGGTGCCTTCGAAAGAGAAATTCTACGTCGGATACAAAGTCCCGTGTGCGAGGATGACACAAGGAGAAGACACAACCGCGAACTCTACAAGATGTACCAGGCTGTCGATGCAATCCGGAGGCACTGAATCGGCCGCATCGAGCGCATGGACCTCAATGCTTTAGTTAAGAGGTCCTTCGAATTCGAGCCTCCTGGTTCGAAAAGGAGAGG
The DNA here is from genome assembly GCA_964034865.1 of Eristalis intricaria. Taxonomy (NCBI): domain Eukaryota; kingdom Metazoa; phylum Arthropoda; class Insecta; order Diptera; family Syrphidae; genus Eristalis; species Eristalis intricaria. Next base: position 86,261,547 of record OZ035875.1, on the reverse strand, counting down.
TAGACCGAATCTCTGGTATAAAGACCAAGTAAGTTCTTTCACGCGTGGAAAGGAGTTTGAGCCGTGAAATATGAAAGGTGGTAAATTCGGGTACGAATTATTATTATATTATTATATTATTATAGAGGGTTTTTTTTTGTAGGATCTGGTCCATCCGTCGGGCACACTTTTATCCGACCAGATTTTACAGATAAGTCAGTGAACCCACCCTACCAAATCATCGCCCGCAGCTTTAAAAAGTTCGGCAGGCATAACTCATTTTCTTTTCTATTCCTAGGAATAAGGTCGCCCAGGCAAGAGGTGTTTTCAACTGTCGCGAGACTGAGTGAAGGTAAAGTTCACGACAATAATTGCAATTCCCCATTAATTAATTTCACCTCCAGTCTAGTCGTCTTGGCTTCCCTCATGAACAGAGACAGTTGGCATATCCAACCCATTCACTAGACCTTTCCCCGCGATTTCAGATTTGCAAAACAAGACTCGCATTTGCACAGCACACGACTGCACAAATATTTGCATAGACCCCCCACGCTGACTCATCTGCACACTTCCCAACTCAACTCCCCCAATGTCACCGAGTCGTCACAGTCAGTTGCATACGTGTCTCTTCGTAAGATATCTGATTACTTTGGATGATTGACACTAAGCCCGTTGCCCAAGATCTCCGCCAGTTTGAAGTTATCTTCTCGTGCAATCTCTCTCTCCCTCTCAGCATTAAGCCATTTCCAGCTGTCTCCGCGAGGCAAACACAACTTTTCCAAGCATCGCAACATGTCTGCAGTGTCAAGATAACCATCATCTCTCGCTCTCTCGTCACTGCCGCGTGAAGGGCGCAAACACCAACCGACTGCCAAAGCCCTGCTGGATTTCCTTTTCCATCGCACAAATCCAATCAACCAGAAACCGCTGCCGTTCCCCGCCCCCGCATTCCGTCTTGTTCTTGCAATTTGCCGCGACCTACATTTCAGCCGCGAACGCAATCAAATCACAAATCTCATGAGTATTTTATCTATCACTCGTATTTTATACATTCTCGTGCTCCACGCCGCGTGGAGCGCGCGCTTATCTGGAGCACGAATCCGTGCGCCATAAACCCCGCACAGGAGTCCATAAAATGCTGATATCGACGTGCTTCATCGTCGCCCTGCACTCGATAAGTGGACACACGTCGATTATATCGTGCACACATTCGCAGCGCGTCGCTGGATTGCTCAAGGCGCGGGACCCGAATACACTTTCTGCCGGAACGCCCTTACCTACCCCTAGGTGAAAAGTGTTGTTATGTGTTGATGACGACGTGTCGACGAACAAGTTGAGCCGCAAACGGCAGCATAACGGGCGGCTTCATCGAAAGCTCTCGCCTCACGTGGCCTAGTGCAACATGATGTGACACACTGGACTGCGTGCCGACAGCAACGTGGGAGGGCGGGAATGGCAACACACACCTCGTCAAGCCGGCATAAGCCCTTTTCCATCAAGTCTCGTCATACCAGTCAGCTGACTGAGAGAATGAGGAAGAGAGTGGGACAGAAAGAGAGTGTCTGGGAAGTGAAGAGAAACCGGTGAGCTTTTCTCATGCGCAGCGATAAACACTGTTAAGTGGCTGTTAACTTAACAGAATGTTGCCGTGGAACTCAGCAACATTGTGCTGGTCGATGGAGTGATGCTTTATTTGTTCTGCGGTTTTTAGTAGAATTCAACGCATGTCGTAGGAAGTCACCGGAATCTTGAAAATGGCCTTTAATCTGCCGTATACGTTGACAAACATGTGGCAAGATTCATTTCTTAAATGCTTAAATATTTTGTTTACAACACGGTCGCAAGTCGCTGTAACTCAGAGCATTTTCGACTGTAGTCTAGCCTGGCCTTTCTAATTTCTTTATGTCTAGCTTCCAATGCTTCTTCAGAGAGTACACCAAAAGGCAACTGAAAAAATGGTATTATAACTTTCGTATTTTTTGTATCTTCCAATAGTTTAATGAATCACTCAATATTAATTTGACGTCCAGTTGCCATTTTCCTTAAAATCATTCCGCAGTTGCGGATGAGTCGCAGTCGATACTGAGAATTTGGAAGAACCACTTCTGCAGACTGCTAAACGACGATGATGACACCAATACCGCTGTCATGCAGAATGTTCCACTCAATATGGACGATGATCGACGAGAATTCCGTCCCCCCGACTTAGACGAGGTCAAGATAGCAATATCAAGACTGAAGTCTAACAAAGCTGCCGGTGCGGACTGTCCGCTGAAATCTTTAAGGCAGCTGGAGATGATCTGGTTGGGCGTATGCACCAGCTCATCTGTAAGATATGGTCGGAGGAGAGCATGCCCGATGAGTGGAATCTCAGTATCGTCTGCCCGATCCATAAGAAAGGAGACCCCTTTGACTGCGCCAACTATAGAGGGATAAGTCTCCTGAACATCGCCTACAAGATCTTCTCTGCCGTTTTGTGTACTCGCCTGAAGCCGTTTATAAATAACCTGACAGGTCCATATCAGTGTGGCTTCAGGCCAGGGAAATCCACCATCGACCAGATTTTCACACTACGGCAGATCCTGGAAAAGACCCAAGAAATGCAAATCGACACCCACCACCTTTTTGTCGATTTCAAGGCCGCATATGACAGCGTGCATAGGGACGAACTATACAACGCCATGTCTAGCTTTGACATTCCTGCCAAACTCGTCAGGTTGTGCAGGATGACGATGGAGAATTCTCGCTGCTCCATCAAGGTCGGTAACGAACTCACCGAGACCTTCAATGTCAAAAAAGGATTTAGACAAGGCGACGCGCTGTCATGTGATTTCTTTAACATCATCCTGGAGAAGATCGTGCAAGACTCGCACGCCAAGACTAGAGGCACTATCTTCCAGAAGTCCGTACAACTGCTAGCATACGCGGACGACATTGACGTGATTGGCAGAACACAGCGAGCCGTCAATGAGGCGTTTGCTGGCATTGAGGCGGAGGCGGCTAAAATGGGTCTAGCGGTGAATGAGGGAAAAACGAAGTATATGCTGTCATCAAGAAAGGACACCCAACATCGACGTCTTGGACAAAGTGTCACAATGGGCAGCTATAACTTCGAGTAGTCAAGGACTTCGTCTACCTCGGCTCCGCAGTAAACAGTACAAACAACATCAGTTCCGAGATCAAACGCCGAGTAACTCTTCCCAACCGCTGTTTCTATGGGCTCAAGAGGCAATTGAGTAGTAGAGCCATCTCTCGAAGGACCAATCTGACCCTAAACAAGACCTTGATCATCCCAGTCCTGCTGTACGGCGCGGAGGCATGGACAATCTCAAAAGCGGATGAGGAAGTCCTTGGTATTTTCGAGAGAAAAGCTCTGCGTGCGATCTTTGGTCCTGTTTGCGTTGACGGTTTCTGGAGGAGAAGATTCAACCACGAACTGTACGGGTTGTACAGCGACATGAGTCTAGTCAGGCGTCTTCGGATCCAACGCCTAAGATGGCTAGGCCATGTAGAGCGTATGGACAACTCAGCTCCGGCCCGGAGAGTCTTCGACTCTGAACCCGTGGGACAACGCAACAGAGGACGCCCGCGTTTAAGGTGGCGCACCCAGGTGGAGAAGGACCTCAACCAACTTGGCGTGCGACACTGGAGACAGCTAGCCAGAGACCGTGCTAGCTGGAGAGGCTTGTTGGTTGAGGCCCAGGTCCACCCCGGACTGTTGCGCCAAATGAAGAAGAAGAGAAGTTGCGGATGAGTTCCGTGTCCACCCCTGTTATCTCAGCACTCAATTCGGGATTTGAGAAAAAGCGTCGCTCAGTATTTCCGTCATTGGTAGTACCATATCCAGGCTTAGGAGTGTCGACAAGCAACCACATTCTTAATCTAAAATTGTCTTGAATAAGAATTCTGCTAATGCTGATTCATTTTCCTGGCCACGTAGTTCCCAAGTTATAAAACGCAATCTGTATGAGATATGCAGCAAGCACTCAAAGCGTCTTATCCAGGAATGCACAGATGAAAAATTCTGTCAGTTTTGTCTTTTAAGGTCTCCATTTCAGCTGAGTTGTTGCCGCAGCCAATCGAACAATATCATAACGAGTTCGCCGAAGGAGATCCCTGATTCTCACGCAATGATGACTACCGTGATGTTTCACAGTTTGTCAGTATGCCGCATCTAAGGTTCTCTATTGGCTGCTTGTATATATAAACATCCTCGGAAAGCGATCTTTCAAGGCCATATCCTTGGATAGACCCTGGCTAGCCAGTTCATCGCCTCCTCATTTCCAGGGATGTCATTGTGACTTGCAACCCTGATGAGGCATATTTTCAGTTGGCCTTTCAAACGACTCTAGCTCATCTCGGCATGACTGTAATCATTTCGATGGCTCCTTGGCTATCAAGGCATACGTCAACCATCTACTTTGGCCAGATATTTGGGTTTATTTTGACTTTCCGACATGCTTCCGGATTTCAAATAGCTCCAAATAACGTGCTGAAATTGCCCGGCAGTCTGCCTTAGAGATACATCTTTTCTGAGAACACACCCGCACCGACTCCGCATCCATCATAAAGCCGTCAGTGTAGATTGCTCAGTTAATATCCCCGAAGTACGGTGTCCAAGTCGTTTCATAGTTTAAGTGCAGGGGCCGTGTAGTATTGTCTGTTGGGGATTATGCAGGATATCCTAGGGTATGATCAAGGATAGTCCAATGACCATAAAGTTTAGATGTCGAGCATCCAGACTCCTTGAGCTTGATGGCGCTGTGTGCAATGGTAGAAGATGTAGCATAACCGCCATAACGGCTGACGGTGTTGATCGTAGAGCGCCTGAGGTGCCTCTGCATGCTGTTATCTACAGCTTGTTTAGTTCTGTGATGTTGTATTTCATTCTAAGGGCCGGCCAACATACTAGTGGTCCGTACGTTAAAACCGTGTGCCATCACAGTACACATTCACAGGATCAACAGGATGGTTGGAGACACCAATTTTTTACCTAAGGTTCTACAGCAAGCGTAAAAAGCTGTGCATGCTTTCTTAATCCTCTGGTCTACAAGGATTCAATCGAATACCTTCAACATTGAGGAGGTCAGACTAATTGGTCGGAAGTGTTTCGCGCTTTCATGGCCAAGTCTACCTGTCTTGTGGATGAAGACAAGCTTGTAGCCACGAGTCGGGTCGTTTATGTCTTAACCCATGCATCTAGCTTCTCTTCTTATCTAGCTTTATCCAAATAGTTTTCAAGGAGTTTTTGCACAATGCTTAGCTCCTGGGCAATCAAAACAGTCGTATTTCTCGACATTCTTGCGTTGCATAGTGCATCCTTGATACCAAAAAATAACGGAAATTAATCGACGAAGCCAGAAAACTGTTCGGAAAGACGCGTTGGTACGCCATTTTTTTCCTTTTTCTTTTTGACAATTAAAAACCAAACGCTTAACAAATCACCCTTAACAAAAATCAGAATGATGTCACTCTGTGCTAACGGTACAACGGAAGAACGAAGCTAAAAAAAAACAAAAGCAAATTTGCGGACTTTATACGATTAATTGCCTGTACACATTTGCAGAATTGAAAATGCGTCAAATTTGGGGTATGTTCGCAGCTGGTAACCACTGTGTGGCGATCGATTCAGTGACGCGCTGATGTCATGGGGTGTATTTTAGTGACGATTGCGAATCGCGACGAGGATGGGGCGATGTAATAAAATATTGAAATGAAGTGTGTGGGAGCAGCCAACGCTTTGGCGGATTCATGGATAATTTCCACGAATCGGCGACACGTAATTCATCAGCAATTGTGAACACTTTTCCGAGCGAATTCGATGACTGAGGGGACTCCTTCATTTGAATAAGTCGGGAGACTGGAGTGACATTACAGCAGAAGTTCTGTTTGTTACAAATGACGGAGCAATTGATAGTTGTGTCGTGACTGAGCTTAATTGGCGATGGGATTGAGGGGATGATGGAGGAAGTGCTCGGTGGCAAAAAGTTTGGAAAAAGTTGACAAAAGTTTTGCGTGCGTGACGAGGAATACTTTCGTAGCGTCCACGTTTAACTAATGTTAGAAATGAGCACATGTCGCACACTGATAGAACGTTGATTGGCACAGGAGGGTGGGGGTCTTAGGAACTACATTCGTTGCTGCTGTCACTTGAATTTCAGTGCGAGGACTTTAGGTGTCGAGTTGTTCTTCTTGATCGTGACCTTCGCGTCTGGATTCCCAAAAGGTGGATTGCAAGTCGATTGTAACAAACTTCTTCTTCTTTTTCTTCTTCTGGTGGTGCTACAGTCCGGACTGCACCTGGGCGTCAACGAATAAGAATTTCCAGCCAGCTCGATCTTAAGCCAGCTGTCTCCAACTGCGCACACCAAGTTGGTTGAGGTCCTTCACCATCTGGGTGCGCCACCTTACACGCGGGCGTCCTCTGTTGCGTTTTTGCGTCCTCTGTTGCGTTTTTCCCACGGGCTCGGAGTCCAAGACTCTTCGGGCCGGAGTTGTCCATACGCTCTACATGGCCTAGCCATCTTAGGCGTTGAATCCGTAGACGCCTGACTAGGCTCATGCCGCTGTACATCCCGTACAGTTCGTGGTTGAATCTTCTTCTCCTGCGTTGATGGTTAACGCAGACAGGACCCAAGACTGAACGCAGAACTTTTTCTCTCGAAAAGACCAAGTGCTTCTGCATCTGCTTTTGTGATTATCCATGCCTCCGCGCAGTACAGCAGTACTGGGATGATCAAGGTCTTGTATAAAGTCAAATTGGTCCTTCGAGAGAGGACTCTACTAATCAATTGCCTCTTGAGCCCAAAGAAACAGCGAATGGCAAGAGTAGTTCTGCGTTTAATCTCGGTACTGGTGTTGTTCACTTGCGAGCCGAGGTAGACGAAGTCCTTGACTACCTCGAAGTGATAGCTGCCCATTGTGACGTTCTGTCCAAGACGTGTTGTGCGTCCTTTATCGATGACAGCATATACTTCGTTTTGCTCTCGTTCACCGCTAAGCCGCCTCCGCTTCAATACCATCAAACGCTTCATTGACGGCTCGTTGTGTTCGACCAATCATGTCAATGTCGTCCGCGTATGCTAGCAGTTGTACGGCCTTTTGGAAGATCGTGCCTCTATTGTTGGCGCGTGAGTCTTGCACGATCTTTTCCAGGATGATGTTAAAGAAATCACATGACAGCGCGTCGCCTTGTCTAAATCCTTTTTTGACATTGAAGGTCTCGGTGAGTTCGTTACCGACCTTGATGGAGCAGCGATAATTCTCCATCGTCATCCTGCACAACCTGACGAGTTTGGCAGGAATGTCAAAACTAGACATGGCGTTGTATAGTTCGTCCCTATGCACGCTGTCATATGCGGCCTTGAAATCGACAAAAAGGTGGTGGGTGTCGATTTGCATTTCTTGGGTCTTTTCCAGGATCTGCCATAATGTGAAGATTTGGTCGATGGTGGAGAGCCCCGGCCTGAAGCCGCACTGATAAGGACCTATCAGCTTGTTGACGAATGGTTTCAGGCGCTCACACAAAACGGCAGAGAAGATCTTATACGCGATGTTGAGGAGACTTATCCCTCGGTAGTTGGCGCAGTTGAATGGGGTCTCCTTTCTTGTGGATCGGGCAGACGATACTTCACCTATAGGCACTTTAATAACTTGCCAGTTTACTTAATTCATGTCTAAATACCTTTTGGCAATGAAGCAAAATATCTCGGGATGACTCTTGACGTGAAACTCAAGTGGAAGAAGCACGTTAAGAAGAACGTGCCGAACTTGACATGAAATACAAAGATCTGTACTGGCTTATTGGTAAACATTCCAAGCTAAGTATTGACAACAGACTGTTTGTATGGCGTAAAACTTTGGGGTTGTACCAAAGCAAGTAATTTCAACATAATACAGACTTTTCAGAATAAGGTGCTTAGAATCATCGTCAATGCACCATGGTATATCAGAAACGATGATATCCACAGAGATCTTGGAATATTACCACTCCAAGATGAAGTTACGAACTTTGCTTATAAGCATAAGCGACGCCTAGAAGAGCACAAAAAGTTTGCAGTTTACCCGATCCTTGAAGAAAGCAATGTCTTGCACCGACTACCAAACCAATTAATAATAAGCGGCCAATGTATAAAACGGGAGTCACATGGGAAGTACCTAGGAGTATATCTTGATAAAAGACTCACATTCAAGGAACATATTTCAAGAACTTTACACAAAGCAGGTGTAGCGATTAAGATGCTTTACCCCTTTATAAATAGAAGGTCCTTACTGTCAAATGGAAATAAAATGTTGATCCATAAAGTCATTTTTCAACCTATTTTGCTGTATGGTTGTCAAGCATTGGGTTCTTGTGCCAAGAGCCATATAAAAAAACTACAAATACAGCAAAACAAATTGCTGAAAATGATGCTCAATCTCCCTTGGCACCACTCAACCCATGAAAATAAAAAGGCTAAGTTTGAATTGATCTCTGATAGAATACGCAAGCTCACTGAAACATTTTTAATCAGATGTAACCGCCCTGCAAAGCCCTTAATAAATTAACTGAGTACTATTCATATAAGACCAGACTAAACTAGACTCAACATACTTTTGTTAATCCTCTTTTCTGTACTTTATATGTACGAAATTTTTTCTCTGTATAAAATTGTGAAATGTTATTAATTATATATATACATGTGTACACATACATCGTTTGTTGTTAATCTTTATATAAATTTATCTGTTTGCTATATATGAATCTATTTATAAATTTGTTAGTTATTTATTTCATTGTTTATATATTTATTTATTATATATTTATTTATTTACATATTTATTTATTAATTTGCTTATTTACCTATTTATTTACGTATTTTATTTTATTATAATTATTATTATTTTTTTTTATATAAATGAAGGGTTTTGTTGTTGTTTCCCTTTTAACGTTATAATTTATAAATAAATTTATTTCAGTTGAAAGATATACTGATACATATCACATCTCTGAACTGTAAATTGTGTGGTGCCATACCATTGTAATATTAAAGAACAAAATAAAATCTATGATAATTTAGTTTTGTGTGACCGTTGTGAAGCAGTTTATTCACAACTTTATAGGTCGATATCAGTGTGGCTTCAGGCCGGGGCAAGAGATGCAGACAGACACCCACCACCTACGCGTCGATTTCAAGGCTGCATATGACAGCATGAATAGAGACAAGCTACATAACGCCATGTCTAGTTTCAACATTCCCGCCAAACTCGTCAGACTGAGCAGGATGACGATGAAGAATTCTCGCGATCCATCAAGGTCGGTAAGAAGCTCACCGAGAGTCCTTCAATGTCTCTTAAGTTTGTTCAGTTGTAAGTTCATGAAGGAGTTGGTAGTGGAATTTTCTCTGAACATCTTAATCTCAATAAATCAATTCATCTACCTAATCTCTGCAGCGTTTTCCAAGCTAAAATAATGGCGATCAGCGAAGCCCTGCCGTGGCTGAGGTGGAGCGTGATATCCGCCCGTGACATCTGTATCTTTACGGATAGCCAGGCTGCAATCAAATCCCTAACATCGTTCTCTATAAACTCAAAAATAGTCTCTTGACGAGATATCCGAAATGTTTCGAATTCGCCTGTGTTGAGTCCCAGGCCATAGAGACATTATGGGAAACTGCGAGGCTGACAAACTCGCAAGAATCGCCTGATGATGGATCCTTCTGTAACTTGGCTACTGTTTAGCTTCCTTTAAGTTACAACTCACTAACCAAAGCATACTAAAAGTCAATGCCAGATGGAACTCAGGAAATACGTGTCAAATTACCAAACCAATCCGGCCCAGTCTTGACCCCAAAAGATCTGTTTGTCTGATGGATGATTAAAAAGACACAGCACCGGACACTGCCTTTCGGGATTACACGCAAAAAGACTAAGACTAATTTGTAACGATTTCTGCAGAAGTTGCCTAGACGAGGAAGAAAAGTAAAGCGTACAGCACCTTCTCTGCAACTGCCCTGCACTTGCCTAAGCTAGGAAAGCTACTCTAGGCTCCTACTTCTTCGATAATCTGAGTGAACTGAGGGAGACATCAATCAAATCGCCATTAGACTTCATCGACAGATCTGGCTGGCTGTCGTAATAACCACGCCGCAGTGGAAATAAATACACGAAGTGACATATTTTTTCTCGGCCAAATGGTTTATGTTTTTCGATTCTACAAATATGAGAACCTAGAAAGCCAACATTTTGTTGACTTTGGATCATCCGTTTGGCTGTACCGTTAGCTCAAAGTTGGGACTTTGAAAATTACAAAAATTTACGTATTTTTTAAGCAAATTTGATGTGTCATATTTCCTAAAATTATGTACATTGGAACCTAAAGTATTTTTTTTTTAAAGGTCATACATCTTGCTTTCAAACTGTGTTGTCAGTTTTTTCTTATTGCTTACCAATTTTTTAAACCAGGCTTTTAAGTAAATGCACATTTTGAGAGGAGCATTTCAATGTTTGATGAACTATAACAAAAATGCTCCAAGCGTCTCCAACGGGAGACCAACTTTTTCTGAAAGCTAAAAGTATTGTCTATCGATGCTGAAAAAACTAGAGACCACTTTTGACCACTTTGGGAGCACGAGGCATTTAAGTGGAGCAATATCGTGCATTTTTCTGCATTTTCAAACGATTTCCCTTGCAATGCATGTATTGTGCAAACGCTATTCGAGATGCCGAGGATGTTTTTATTATTGTGAATTAGAATTCTCTGGGTCGTAAAATTGTTATAATTATGAAACTAATTGCTTTTATCTTGTTTTGTTTGCGGTGTCATAAATGCATGTCGCAATGGGGCAAAAAAGGGGGTAATTAGACCGTTATTGGCGAATATCTATTTCTGACTTTGAGGATTCCGAAAATATTGAAGATTTCATTTAGGAAGATGACGTTTTGTTTTATATAGATATCGAAAATACTTTAGAAATTGCAGTTGCATTCCAGCATTTGTTGTGCAAATTTGAAGTTTTTCGCGATGGCAAGTATTGTATTTGAATATAGATTCTTGTGCGATTACTTTTTTGATGGAATTATTTCCAACTACGGCAGCTTTTTATCAAAAAATAGTAACGGAAACTTAACATCGTGCAAATTAAACAAATAGTTTTAGAAGTGACAAAAAGGTTTTGCGGGAATCAATTATAAAAGTGAAATCGACCGTTATTAAAGTAAGGCATGAATTGCACTTTTCGATGATAGATGGCAAAGTAGCACAGTCTGTGACAAACACGTCTTCTGCAAGTTCAAGTGTTATATGTGGCGCCAAACCATCAGAGATGAATAATTTTAACTTACTTAGAGCAAAACCAAGAAATCAGGAAGCTCTAAGATTAGGAATTTCTTGCACGCTCGCATCCGTTTTATGGAATACTTGCTACATGTAGCCTACAATTTGGAGTTTAAAGCTTGGAGAACAACAAAAACGACACAGCTCATACACCAGGCAAGGAAGAGTCAAATTCAGCAGAAGTTCATACAAAAATGGGTATTAAAGTAGATATAATAAAGCAAGGATTTGGCACAACCAACCATGGGATCACATCTAGAAGATTTTTTGAAGACCCATTATCAACGGCAGAAATAACGGAAATAGATGTGCAATTCATTAAAAGATTCAGTGTTATCCTGGAGACAATATGCAGCAATTTTTGGATTGACCCCGACAAGTTTGGGGCTTATGCCCAGGAAACCGCTACAAATTTATATCCCTGGTATTATATGCCAGCAATAGTGCTTAAAATCCTGTTCCACGGAGCAGAAATAATATCATCAGCAGCCTTGTCCGTCGGATCATTGTCAGAGGAGGCGCAGGAAAGTCGGAATAAAGACGATAGGTACCATCGCATTAATAATAGTAGAACATTTTTCTCGTTCGGCAACAAATGAAGATGTTATTCATCAAATGTTGGTAGCATCTGATCCCTGGATTGCGTATTTAAGGCCTGAACCAAAAACAAAAGATTCGCTGCCACTAAGTACTGAAGCGCAAGCCTTATTATACTGAATTGCTTAGTTTCTTTGATTCCAAATAAAGTATACGTTACCAAAACTTGTAAAATTGAATTTATATATATAAATAGTGATTACAAATTTGCTTTAAGTCCCAATTTGGAGTCATCGACAATAATAAATAATTATTTTATGCATTTCAACAAAAAAAAGTGTTTTTTTTTTTTATTTTTTTAACTTAAGTTCATTCCGTTAGCTTATGAGATATATCAACCATTTTTGAAACATAATAAGATTTCGTAGTCATACTTGCACTATGTTTCAAATTTCATTAAGATCGGTTCACGGGTTCAAAACTCTCGCAATTCTCCCATACAACGGGACCACTGTGCGGCGTCATCGATGTGCTGGCAGCAGACGGAGAATACCAGGAAGAATACGAGGACGTTCATGAAGAAGACGAGTGTGAAGAAGACGGCAGCAGTATTGAAAAAGATGAGGAACAGCAGATCGAAAATGATCGTAGCAGTGCAACGAACGAAGAGAGCAGATCAATGACGAGTGACAAGATGAGTGCCGGGGGTGAAGAGAAAAGTAAGAAGATAGCGATGATGAGTGGTAAGGATAATGAGTGGGAACTTATGAAAAGAGAAGTGGAAGTACTGCGTAAGGAAATAAGCTTACATAAACGCGAAAATGATCTCCTAACAAGAGAGAACGAGTTGCTGCTGAAACAGAGTCAAGGACAGTACAATACACTTAATGACAGCAGTAGCAAGGTGATCGAAAATTTCACCAATATCAAGGATTTACTAACAGAATTCTCAGGGGAGACCGAATTGTTCTCTCACTAGGAAGCACAACTTATTAATTTGAGGGCAGCATATACATTAGATGATAATTATGTAATCCTTATATCGTGCAGGTTGAAGGGGAAGGCTTTAAAGTGGTTTCACTCTCGTTCGGATGTGACCACTATAGAAATAAAGAAACTGTTGGAATAAATGGGGGAAATGTTCGTAGACCATTTAAGTTGGTTGACTATGAAACGAGCGGTATAAGCAAGGAAGTGGTCACTGGACGAAACATTCCAGCAATATTTTCACAAAAAATTAATACTGGGTTACTGACAAAAAAAAATGTAATTTACAAAGGAATCGGGACGATTTGGAGTCAGGAAGGCCGAGTTGTAGCAGCCCTTATAACGAGTTTAGGCACTCTTCTAAAAAAAGAGATAAACATGTAAAAGGGAACAGTGAACATGAATAAAGATCACTCTTGTGTAGTTTGCGAAGCGATACGGGCGTACCTTCAATAAAGTTGATCAGAAAAAATATATTCAAGTGTTTTATTATTGCTACTTCTATCGGTTAAAATATGCATGTTTACATATGTACAAATATATTTTATTTTCATATTGAAGAAGTCAACGCTATTGTTTTATTTCACACAATTTTTGATTACTCTAAGGTTTTATGCTACAGGAAGTTTTTATATTTCTATAGGAGACCTTTCGTGCGTCCATGCTTCAATATTGTGAAAAGAGGGACCCTAGCTATTGCTGCGTTAAGACCAAGAAACCAAGAAGAAATTTTACAAATACAGCAGGGTTTTTACCAGATAGCACAGTTTCCACTAGTAGTTGCTTCTTTAGCTTCTTTAGTTCCACCAATTCCAAACGCGATTCACCAAACTCATCGAATTTAGATTTCACACTTGTTTTTGTTATTTTTTTTTAAAACTGGGATGGTTTTAGTTTCAAGTGCCTTTGGCGTCCAGGTTTGCCATTTAGAACAAGATGCACCTACAAATATAAACACTTTTTGAATGTTAATATTACAGTGTACCTTTATTGTTATCGGTGTCATTTTCAACATTCAGCACTATTGGTTCAGTATCCGCCAAATCATTTGAAGCTTCATCGGAAAGGCTAACTTGGCTTGTTTCATTGATAGCATCCGGTATAAATAAAGTACTCGAAGCTGGTGGATAGTTGATGTAGATGAGTTTTTTGATTGGTATTTTATAGCACTGCCAAATGTATTTCTAGAGACATACTTGTGATTGAGTCACTGTAGTTCCGAGCTTCCAAGCCGTCAATGTTTGCACACATAGCCAGTACTTTTTCTTCCGCGCTTGAAAATATTTCCTGTGTTGCTTCTCCGCCACCTGTTTTATACAGTTCTTGGCGATTGTGTGCTGCTTTCTTTTTTGTGTTTTTTTTAATGCTCTCATATTTGAGTATTACATTTTTTTAAGACCGTATATTCACACCACTTCCACTGTTAAGTAAATCTGCAATTTCAGTCCAGGCAGCTTCTTTGTCTCTGTTCTCTCAGTTTGTTTATTTTCTATGGTGTTGCGATACTTGATTTTTTTCACTGGAAGTAAAATTAGCAGCTCTCTCCCGCTTTTCCACAAAGTTTTCCATTCTTACAATTCTATTCAGACTTTGAAATCGAAACGACAAATTAAGGACAAATTCCTAACTATTAGTATAACCAGCTTCTATGCTCTAACACGAAAAACTGTCGATCAAGCTGTTTCATTCACACCCGACTCATGTGAAGTTAGACACAGTTCATATATGTAGTTCTGCAAAAACCGTCAAATAACTATACAGCTGTTATTTTTAGATTGAAAAACTCAAACTGCTTATCTAGCAGATAGAGAGTAGAATAAATTTATTCATTAGTTAGCAATCTGACTGTTTATCTGACTATTGAAAAATTGGCCCTTAAGGTCATCTTAATCCTTTGAGATTCTTTGAGACGACTTGATTACTCAATAGCCGCTTGGACCCATAGAAACAGCGGTTGGCAAGAGCCTACCGGTACCGACGCTGTTTTCTGCGGAATCGAGGCAGACGAAGGGTTTGATTACTCCGAAGTGTGTTCATTGTGGTGCTCTCTGTGATGTGTCCTTTTCGAGGAAAGCATAAACTTGTATTTTCCCCTTGAGGCCTAAGGAAAACAAAGTGCGGTGCTTCTAAGTTGAGGAGGCTGTTCCTTGCGATAAGTGGTCATGAAGCTGGAGCAGTCCAGCTTCATGTCTCATCTAGTCACCTAGGTTCTGAGAAGGGATTAAAAACTCTCGGCATGGTCCCAGGTCATCTCGGAGCCACAACTGCCCATGCTCGGCTCGGGTTCTGTATAAGTCATCAGTGCTTCTCTCCTTCTGATCTAATCCCTTCTACCCAGTCCTGGTTACGCATAACAAGAGAGATCAGACGGATCAGAAAAATATCACATGACACTACGGCACCTAACATGAACCAACTCCCCCACTTAGGTGAACCCATCACATCCATCGTCTCGCACAGTCTGTCCAATTTATTCTGGGCCCATTTTGAATAGCTCACTTTATGGCTCATAAATACCTTCGTGCACTCTCATTCATCATTCATTATGAGGTGCGTCAGATTTTGCATAAACATCTCGGCCCCGCCAGCTCATATAACTTGCCTGGGAGTCCATAAAAAGATAGTGTGCAAAATTAAACGACACGTGAAACCAGGATATAAGGGAGTTCCGTCTGCTCATTCACATCACACCCACAAATCGGACTTAAGTATTCCTCACCCAACCACCTGTGCTCGCCTCAGGCCTTACATCCGGATGAACATGCTGTGGCCCATTAAGGACTTTAGACAAATTGGGTGTTGACATTCAGCAGATGTGCCGCGCCATAAAAATGCAAAGTCGTAATTGACTTGACGTGACTACTTAAAACTGGACTTCGCAGGGTGTTGCCTCGAAGAGTGTTGATGCGATAGTTTGCGGAAAATTATCTTGTAAGCCATTACGAACGTAGGGGGATGATGGAAGGCTTGAAAGCAAACATTTTAAGGAATGTTTGAAATGATAAACATCAGTTTTATTAGGCGGGAGTAGTGTCATGGGGAAATGAGTATTTTTTGAATTAAATCAGGTGAGAGAACAAAAGCCCAACACGAGTGATTGCTGTAGAAGCTAGGTCGGAGTCTTCCTTGGACTGCAGCTGTGGAGAGAATGTTACTTGTTTTTCAAGGCTCCGGCAACTAGTTCCCCTTACATGCGTAGCGTCAAGGCATCCGTTGGCGATGAGGTACCTCACGCAAGGGATGACAAAATGAGTTGGAACGCGGAAATTGGACCAATGGTATCCCAACACTAGACCCTAGAAGCCTGGTTCGGTACACAGACGGATCAAAGATGGATTCTGGTGGGTGGGTAGGAGTTTTTGGAACGAACACAAGGATTTCCGTACCAGTGGGGTCCAGTCCTACAGTGTTCCAAGCGACAATCCACGCCATCGACATCGCCGCCAGACATAACCTCCACAAAGGTATCAAGAGCGCAATAATACAAATATTCTCAGACAGTCAATCAGCACTAAAGGCACTTTCGTCCAATTTAATGTACTCCAAAACAGTCAAGTGCTGATATGACGCTTTGCAGTCCCTTGCCATACGCAACAAAGTGAAAGTTGGCTTGATCCCTGGACATAGATTGCAGACAACGAATTCGCAGAAGAGCTCGCGAGAGCTGGCTCTGAATCAACATGCATCGGTCCAGAAGCGTTCTGCAGTGTCAATTGGACAGCAGCTACAACTCTGAATAACGAATGGGAAAACAAACCTCGCCTAGACCAGTGGACACACAGTCATGGTCTTAGGCAGTCCAAAAGATTAATCAGGTCTACCTTCTTATTATTCCTAATTAAATTATAATCCTTCTTATGTTCCTTTCATATAAGGAAATACACCATCTTGCAAGCTTTCTTACCGGCCACTGCGGCCTGAAATATCACCTTAACAAACTAAACCTGTGTCAAGACACGGTTTGTCGGCTTTGCCTCGAAGAGGATCAGACTTCCGAGCACATCATGTGTGAATGTCCGGCAATAATTTGGATAAGGAAACGTAGGACGATACTCACTTCCACTACAAAAGATTTACTATCTACCATGAGGGAAGTGGTAAGTCTTTTTTATTAACTCCAACCCTGCGATACAATAGATCGACCCTGGTCTCGGTGCCTACATTGCTTGGGTTGTACAAGAGAAAAAAAGAAAAAGAAAAACCAACTCATTAAGCACCAACGTTTTTTTTTTGCAATAGCTTGCGTAGTATATTTTGAAACAGTACGAATATTGATACATAAGCTACCTTACCTTATGCAAGGCAATACATTGGCGGCATGAGCTATTTTACAAACTGTTACAACTTTCCAATTTTAGCAAAATAACAGTAAACAGCTAAGACGACTTAAGATGTCATAGAAATATTTCACCGTCCCAAGCTTATATCTGCTCTGGTGCCCCTAATACCATCCTGCATGGGGGAGGGGTTGGCGTTGTCTTTCGCATTTTTAAATATAATTACAAAATACTCCGTTAGTAGTTTTTCATCGGAAAAAAATGGGCCTATTAGAGGGTTAAGAGAATACGGTGCCCCAGTTGCGCTGCCCACCACTTAGTCTTGCAAGTGTTTTGTATTTATTTTTCAATAAAAATATTTTCTGTATATTTTGTTTTATGCTTTTATAGTCGGTTTGTTTTTGGTTCAGCCTTTAAATTAGTAATCCAGAGATCGGATTATATTAGCATTTGATGAACTTTATTTTATTTATTTATGATGATGCTCATAAGGTTAATTTAAAATGCAGCTGAGTTGATAATTTGTTTACACATAAAAGGCTCTTGCGGCTAAAATAGACTTTAGTCGTATATGATCAGACCATACATAGAGCACACTTCCAGCTTTGAGAAAATGCCAGGTCTATCATAAGTGCATTTTGTGGCTTTTTTTCTACAGCTCAATAAACATTAAAACACACCCCACTTCAAAGTCGTCTTCTATTCAGATCCTAGTTTAAGAAGAGCTCCGTCAATGCATTCATTTAATTTTTTCTTTAAGAGAAAGATTTATATTTCTTGTTAAAATAAAGTCCTATCTTCATTCTTTCCATCCTTTATCAGCCAAGATTTTATAACATTTCTAAAACTACCGAAAACAAAATCGTGTGTTTCAAAATTAACGCAACAAATTGTGTATTGAATCTCTGAATCTCTGAATACTCTAGTTTTCTAAAACTGTTAACCACTTGCTACAGCTTTGTGGAGGTTTGTGAAGGCTGTAGTTCAAGGGAAAAAATAATGAAATGTTAATTTTAGTACAATTTGGTCTACTTACTTACTTACTTAACAGGCTGTAGAGATAGCTGCTTTCCATTCTTGACGGTCCTGAGCACGGTGCCTCCAGTCATCAAGACCAAGCTGTCTTGCACTCGCGATTACTTGGTCTTTATACCGGAGATTCGGTCTTCCTCTCCTTCCCGAACCGGGAGTCTCGGATTCGAAGACCCTCCTAGCTGGAGCATTGTTGTCCATGCGCTCGATGTGGCCGAGCCGATCTTTTTCCTTTTCCTTCCGGACTACATCCACATGCTAATACAGCTCGTAGAGTTCGCGGTTGTGTCTCCTCTTCCATTCGCTTCCTTCGCGGACGGGACCATATATCCGACGTAGAATTTTTCTTTCGAAGACACCAAGAATTAGCTCCGCAGTTTTGCTTATCGTTCAGCTTTCGGCTCCATGCAGCAAGGCTTAAAAAAAATAAGAGTTTTGTAGAGCATGATCTTGGTCCTTCGAGTCAAGAGTTTTCAGCCCAGTTGTTTCGACAAACCCCCAACAAGTCACACCGGTTGCCTATGTCGGATCTCCAAAGTGATGTCATTTGTGGAGTTCATGTTTGGCCCGAGGTAGACAAACTCCTTTACTACCTCCAAATTCGATTGTGACATTTTGTCCTAGGTGGAGTGTGACGGATCTTTTATTGGTCGACAGCATACGCTTTGTTTGATCCTCATTGATTTTACGAACAGCTCGCTTCGCCTCTTCTTCAATTGTCGTAAATGCTTCCACTACGCCACGTTGAGAAGGTGCTACGATCTCGATGTCGCCTGCATATCCCAACAGTTGGATTGACTTGTAAGACAATCGGTCTAACCCAGTTAAAACACTTTAGAATCTAAAAGAACATAATAATAATAATATGGGTGGCTCTAAAGTCCGAGGCGGACCTGGGCTTAGCTTCTCAGCAACTACTCATGTTGTGCGAGCTACTGTTCTTTCACGCGTGGAAGGAACCTACAGTTTAATGCCGACTCCGAATGGCAAAGTTGAGAAGCATTTTCCAGGATATACTCCTTGAGCATTGTCAGTGACTCGAAAGAGGTGGAGCCATGAATTATCAAAAGTGGTAAATTCGGGTATCGAACCTGGCACCCTCTGCGTAGGAGTCGGCGCATTTACTCACTACGCCACGGCGACCCAAAAGAACATAGTACTCGTATTTATTAAGTAAATTGGGATTGAACAAACAGTTATAAAAGCTCCACATTTCATACCAATGAGTTACTGCGGGAGAATACATTAATTTCAAAACTAAAAGAAACGGCAACTTTAGAGGTATTTAATTCGCATGTCCCTTGTGTTCAGCGATATTGCACGAGGAATAAAAGTGATCACTTTCCTCAATCGTCTCAACCATCAACATAAGCTACCCTCTTGAGGGAAAGAGAGGGTGGCCAACGATCGGGTGAATCAGAAAGGACATGCATGGCAATCGTCTGTGGATCGCGAAAGGGTACGGTCGTTGTTTTACCCGTGGTAACAATATTTCGCATCTAATACTTGTCACAACTTGCCCAAATTTGGCGAAACATAGACCAAGTATACATCTACTAAATAAAATAATTATGTGCCCCATTATGTGCCCCGTGTCCAAATAGTAGTGTCAGATTTTTACTGACTAAAAACATCCTTCCCTTTTGGTTTTTCTTTACTACAACTAAGTTTCCTTATCTAGTAGCTTACATTTAAGGATATTTTCGCGTGTTGCAGGTCGACCTTCAGTAAAATCACCTGCCATGACCATCGTTAGGGTGGTTTCTTACTATTGCGCCAAATCGAGCGGTATCGTACGCTGGAGTCGGTGTACTAAACGTCTCATGTCCAAAGTTTGGAGGATGGCATTGTTACAATGACCATGAAGTCTGATTCTTAGCTTTAGATCGGAGTTTGTTATTTCTTCGTCGACGGTAGTTATTATCCCTTGGTCCCTTTGTATATCACAATTCCTGAGCTACCAGGGAGCTTTCCCAATATCCCGTATACTTTTATTTTGAAAGGACTACTAGAGAGACTAGAGACTTATAGGAGACAACAATTTCGCAGAGTCATTACACTCGACTCGACTAGCGACGAATCTCTTCAACTGATTAGAATTTATGTCTCGAACCGTTCATTTGAATGGTTTCAAGACAGATATTCGCCAACTACTCATTTGACTCTACTCCTAGATTCTTTTTAATCTTTATAAATTATCTCACGTCTGCTGATTCCAATTCCAATCACTCCTACGCTGATGACATTAGATACTCTCAGCTTCTCACATTCACTTCAAACCTCAAGATCCTGCCATTTGGCAGTCGAATTAGAACGGCATCGTATGTTAAAGTCTAAATAAATCGAAGGAGTGGCGTTTAATGCGTCTAATATTCAATGATGTCTGGTTTCACTTAAGCTTAATGAGCCATTATCCATCTGTGGCATTTATGTCAAATCCATTTTCACACATTGTGCATGCCACTTCAAGCTTTATGTCCACTTTACTTTTTTATGACACTTAAGCTTTATCTTCACTGCTCCCTCAATGCACAGGCATGACCAATGCGCAAGTGTACCACCTCTTCCTCTAAGCCTCTATAACACCGGCCAGAGCTGTCAGAAGATTTTTACGCCTGCAAGTTATCCGTGTCATTGTGGGTATGTCCGTCGACTCCTACGAAACTGAACCTCGTTACCAGGGTTCGATTCCCGGTACGACCAAAATAATTTGCACGGCCCCACCTCTTTCGAGTCACTGACAATTTTCAAAGAGTAAAAATATCTAGACAAAGCTTCTCAAATTGCCCGTTCGGAGTGGGCCACTCGTTGGAGAACAATCGTTCCACAACACCTGTGGTTTGTGTAGAAGCTAGGCCCTGGCCCTCTGAGGGCTGTAGCGCCATCTATCTTATTAATATAAGTTAAAAGAAAAAAGGGGATCGTCACATTCTGAGATAAACACCGTATGTAAATTGCAAAAATTAACGTATGAGTGATTCCACCGCGAAGCATAGTAAAGCTCATGTAGAGTCAACGTGTTGGAAGCAACAACCAACGTTTTGTCGAAGCGGAGGAAATTGACCTATGAACACCTGCAATATACGACGGAGATTGAAAAGTTCTTCTTTTTCTACTAGTGGCGCAACAGACCGCGGTGGACCTGGGCCTCAACCAACAAGCCTCTCCAGCTGGCACGATATTTAGCCAACTGTCTCCAACTGCGCCAAGTGCGGCATCGATTCCGAGGGCGTCCTCTACTGCGCAGTCCGACTAGTTCGGAGTCGAAGGCTCTTCGGGCTGGAACTGAGCTGCTCTGGCCACCTTAGACGTTGAATCCAGAGACCCCATGTCGCGCTGTACAACCCGTTTAGTTAGTGGTTGAATCTTATTCTCCAATAACCGTCAATGCCAACAGGACCAAAGATTTAACGCAGAACTTTTCTCTTGCAATGACCAAGGGCTTCTTCTTCCGCTCTTGATATATTTTCATGTTTCCGCCCCTGGAGCAGGACAGAGATGATCAAGGTTTTATGTAATGTAAGCTTGGTCCTTCGAGCGAGGGCTTTACTACTCAAGTGCCTTTTGAGTCCAAAGAAACAGCGCTGTCTGCAACTGCGCGACCGGCAAGAGTTATTCTGCATTTAATCTCGTACTGTTCGTACTGTTTACTTGGGAGCCAAGGTAGACGAAGTCCTTCACTTCATCGAAGGTGTAGCTGTGACGCTCTGACCAAATCGTCGATGTTGTGTGTCCTTTCTTGATGACAGCACATACTTCGTTTTGCCCTCGTTCACCGCTAAATCTATTTTGGCCAATCGATTTGGAATATCGTGCCTGTTGTGTTGACGAGTAAGTTTTGCACGACTGTCCAAAGGATGATGTTAAGACAGTCATACGACCGCGCGTCGCCTATTCTAAAACCTTTTTTGACTTTGAAGGTCTCGAAGGTCTCTCTTGATGGAGCAGAGACAATTCTCCATCTTCTCCATACTCCTCATTCTGACGAGGTTGGTAGGAATGTCAAAACTGGACATGGCGTTGTATAGCTGGTATCTATGCACGCTGACATATGCGGCCTTGAAATCGACGAAAAGATGGTGGGTCTCGATCTGCATTTCTTGGGTATTTTCCAATATTTGATGATTCGGTCGATGATGGACTTTTCCTGCCTGAAACCTCTCGAATGGTTTCAGGCGATCACTCAAAACGGCAGAAAAGATCTTATAAGCAAATGAAGGGGTCTAATTTTTTGTGGATCGGGCGAACGATAGTTAGATTCCACGTTTCCATCGTCGGACATGCTTTCCTTCTACAGACGATCTGATTGGCAGAAAGCAAGCTTTTATTTTCCTTGTAAAAAAGATAGCTTGGGTCTTGGAAGGATTTAATTTTATTTTAAGGGTATATGATATTCAGTCCCGATCGAATTTTGGTTTCAACATCGACACCAAAAACATCGGTGGAACATATCCGTGTCATCATAATAATAATATGGGTGGCGCGACAGTCCGAGGTGGACCTGGGCCTAGCTTCTCAGCAACCACTTGTGCTGGGCGTGCTATTGTTCTTTCAAGTGGAAGGGACCTACAGTTTAATGCCGACTCAGAACGGCGAATTTGAGAAGCTTTTTCTAGACAGGAATACTCTTTGAGCATTGTCAGTGACTCGAAAGAGGTGGAGCCGTGAATTATGATAGGTGGTAAATTCGGGTATCGAACCTGGCAACCTCTGCGTAGGAGTCGACGCACTTACCCACTACGCCACGGCCACCCATCCGTGTCATCAACTAACGTAAAATATTCACAATTGGGCAATTGAAGAAAATCAGATATGTACGTGTTAAATAAGACAGTACTTAAGACGGAACCTTGGGGAACACCTGCTGGAATGTTGTGTGCCGAGGACAACGAATCGCTTACAGACACGACAAAAGTACTCCCAGAAAGGAAATTTTGAATAAGCTTATTCAGGAAAACTCTTGGAGAGAATGAGCTTGTAGGGAGATTCGATTTTAACATCATACAGCGGGCCATCTCCACTAGGGTTCTGCTCATTCTTTCTGTGGTGCCATTTTGTTGAGGAGTGTGGGTGTGTCTGTAATTATTTTTGTAAACTCAGCACTACAATATTCCAACCCGTTTTCTGTGCGTAAAGACTTTATTTTTCCACCAAGTTGATTTTCCGATAAGGCTTTGTATTTCAGAAAGGCTTCTTTAATATCGCTTTTTGCCCTGAGAAAGTATACATCCACATATCTTGATTTATCATCGATAAATGTGCCAAATTATTTAAAACCGCCTATCGAAGTTGTCCGCATAGGACCACACACATCAGAATGAATTACTTCCAGCATGTGATTAGCTTTTTTGCCTTTATTTTTGAGAAATGGTATCGCACATTGTTTGCCTTGAGCGCATATCTCACATAATGGAATTTGTTCCAAAGATTTTATATTAAGACCAGTTACCATTTCATTGGTTATTAATTTCTTT
Source organism: Eristalis intricaria (assembly GCA_964034865.1). Lineage (NCBI taxonomy): Eukaryota > Metazoa > Arthropoda > Insecta > Diptera > Syrphidae > Eristalis > Eristalis intricaria. The sequence continues at coordinate 86,237,947 of OZ035875.1, read as the reverse complement.
AGGTCCCTTTCATTTAGATGACCGTATCGATTATGCCACTCTATTAAGCTGTTCTTATCACATGCTGTAGCTGCATATTCAATGTCTGATGTAACAAAATATAAATCTCCCCTTCTTAAACCCTTCACAACCGTTCGATCTTTATGAGTAACCACAGATTCGTTCTTATAAAATGTTATTTCATATCCATTGGATGTTATTTTTGAAATAGTTTTAAGCTCTGGGACATAAAGCACATTCTGCAGCATAATTGTTTTAACTGCCGTTCCGTTGCTTACAATTAAGGGGACGGTACCTTTACCAACAATACGCGTTACACGGTCAACAGCGAGTCTCACACTTTGATCAAATACATTTGAGAATGTAATAAAACTCGATCTGTCTTTGCACATGTGTGATGTTGCTCCACTATCAACACACCAATCATTAGATAGATTTGGATTAGCGGTTAGTGCAATTTCATTTGACACTCTCACAACAAATTTGATCTCCGTGCTTGCGAATGCATCTTCTGCTGCTGAAGTACTTTGCTTTGGTATTTTTCCTTTTGATTTTGCCCAACAATCAGATGCTTTATGCCCCATTTTATTACAAAAATTGCATTTGAACGGTTTATATTTTGAATTGTAACCAGAACTGTACATACCTGCTGTGGTTGTCTCTTTCTCTCTTTCTTTCGGTTTAAAGATGCGGTTGTTTCTCGGAAAAGATTTTGCGACGAATGCTTCCTGTGAATGCTGTTTGGCTTGAGCGTCCTTTTCTTTCCTGGCGCCGAACTCTTCCAGAAGTTTTACCTTTAATGCTTCGGGTGCTGGCAAGTCATACCTTGCTTCGATGGCACATCTAAAATTTTCATAACTTTCCGGTATGCTGTATAACAGTAGAATAGCGAGTAGATCCTCTGCCACGCCGATTTCCATCTCCGATAGTTTGTCCACCGTTCCGAAGAAATTATTCAAATGATCCATCATGTTGTCTCCTTCTTTCATTTTCGTGAAAAGCAACTGTTTTAGAAGCGTAGCCTTACGCGCAGGTCCTCTAGAGTGGTACACTTCTTCCAATTTTGCCCAAACGTGGTTAGATGTAGCACAATGCTTAATATGACACAGCTCAGATGGTGACATCGCCAAAATGATGTCGGCTCTTGCTTTTTGACCAGCTACTTCCCAGGCGTTGATTTGTGCTTGATTAATGAAGATATCTTCAACAATAACCTCAACAGGCTTCGCGAATGTTCCAGCGACGTATGCCCAACAGTCATTTTTAATTAAAATTGCTGCCATCTGCAGCTTCCACGTATCAAAATGTTCTTTGTTCAGTTTTTCGATATGAAAAACTTGTCCAGACATTTTAAAATTATTTTTAACTTTAATATACGCACTTATTTAAATATATGAATCTATTGCACCGTTATGATGTCTGGGCCCATAACCTCTTGGAGAGAATGAGTGAAACAACACGTCTGTTTATGTTGAAAGAACTAAAGAGAGTGAAGCTTTATTTCAGTTAAAAAAGACATAAAGGAAAAGAATGATACGAATAATAATAGGTAGGAAGAAAGGATAAAAGGAACCCGTGTTGCCACTTTATAATTTTTAGTATGTGACAACAAAAACCAAATACACTCAATTCTCTTTTTATGCGGTAGATACGTTTCAAAACTAACCGCACTAAAAAAAATCGCATAAAAAAATACACTAATGTAGTGTAAAAAAGGAATGTGTTCCATTATTTTTAAAAACGCAAAACACCAAAAATTCGTATTAAAAAAGACATTAATTACATTATATAATTAGGGATACGTTCCAAAATTTTTCAAAAGTTCATAGGACCTTTGCCTTGGCTTTTCGTTGCTGCTTCTTTTTTTCCATCTTCAAACTAATTTTTATTTTAAAATTTAAAAAATTAAAGTTCTTAATCAACCAAACACGTCTTTACTCAACGAAAGCATTAGCTCAAGTGATAATACATTTCTACACAAATAACATTGAGCATATGTAACTATTGTTTGCTTCCTCTGTAGAAGAAGTATTTAAAAAGGGGAATCCCATACAAAATTCTATAGAAAAACAGCGCATAACTTCAAAATCTTGTACAAAAAAATCGGCATTAGATTGTCGGGAAAAATCGCATAACTTCAAAACCGCATAAAAATAATTCGCATAAAAGAGAATTGAGTGTACAAACAATTTGTGTACTAACCCGGTCTGCCATACGGAATCGAACGCTTTTTCGATGTCCAGTAGCACTAATCCAGTTGACTTGTTCGGCTGGATACCATGCCTAATTTGACGCGTTAATTGGTCAATTTGGTGTATTGTGCTGTGGTGATTTCTAGAGACAAATTGCTACATGGGGAGAGTACTCCTCGAGACAAGGTGGTTCTGGATTCTTTTCTTGAGGAGATTTTCAAAAATGTTGTCTATACATCTCAATAAACTGATTGGTCTATAGCTCGAAGAATTATTAGGTGGTTTTCACGGCTTTAAAATAGGAAAAACCGTTCCCTTTTTCAAGGCAATTCCTGAGAGTTGAGAAATTACATATGTGCGTCAATTAAAAGTCGACATAATTCCTTACTTTCTTTTAAAACTATCGACCTGTAGAGGACCTAAAATGAGCTCACGCTTCTCACTGTTCATTATGGTTAGGGCACTCTGTTTCCGATCGGAGCTACGGTATTTCTCCCATTTTCTTGAAACAGAGGGCAAGCAGATTGTCTTAGGGCTCAAGCAGAAATGTAATAGAAGCACGACTTCTACCTCTCTTGCCCCTTAAAATTGTTGACAACTATTTTTTATATCGGTTTCTCAAACCAAATTGACCAATCAGAGGACGGGGTTATTTCGTGAATAACTGTAAAAATTTCATGAATATCTGTCAAATAAAACTAAAATTCGCGGATGGGCAATCAGCCATGAAGTCGGCCATCTCTGTAATACTTCATTTCTCGGCTCAAGTATATAAGAAAACTTATGTCGAAACTGAACGAAAATTAGACAGAACCCTCAATTACGAGATTTCAAAGTGTACATAATTGCTTTTCGGAAAGAGTTCAACAATTGTCATGTTAGAAGTTAGGAATCAATTCATTCCACTTTCATTTAAACCAGGAAAAATTAACGAATCTGAACGAAACTTAACGAAGTCTATTGTGGTCACAGTGTATTCGGTCCATTTATTAAATAGACTCCAGTTCTCCTTATTTCCATTATTGTCGGTCGATGCCTTGGAGTCCATGCACTCCGCTGGACCATGTGAATTTATTTCTGTCCCGCCTAGTTACACAGAAGTGAAAATAAGTTCCAGCTATAAGCTTCACTAGATTAATGTGCAAGAAGGAGGCCGAAGACAGAGAGGGCAAATGTTTCGCGCAATAAATTAAAAGCGAAAGCATCAAACAAGATCAAATAAACATAATTGAACGAAACTTAACGAAACTAAGCGTTAAGTGTTTATTATGCTCACAGTTTAATAGCTTAACTGTCCTTCACTCGTGAAAAAGCTGAGCACCGCGGTCTCACCCAGTTTGAATTTGGATGTATAATTTTCTTCGAGGCGTTTTAAATATTTTTATTTATCACGACTGTTGCATATGAAGATGAACATGCGAATGAGCCGATTGAATAGAGATCGAGGGAGAGGAAGAATTAAAGGAGCATAAGTTGAAGTAAGCACAAATAAGGCCGCTTAGGCCGCTTTCACACAGGAAACTTTTGTCTGCGATTTTTCCATCTTGTAGGCAAGGGAGGTGAGACGTGATAGGGGTAGCCCGCGTCTCGTGTGCTCGGGGTTTTCTTTTGTATTTTCTATTCTCTTTTATTTCTCTTCTTTATTTCTTCGAGATGCTTTATTCTTATGTTCTCAATGTTGGGTATTGGAAGCATGCTGTACATGTGTGAGAAAGAGATGACGCATGTGTGAGAGAGGGTAGGAAACAGAAAAAGTTCAGAATTGAGATCTCAATTGCAGAGACTGAAAGATTTCCTGTGTGAAAGTGGCTTGAGATCACAAAAGGGAATTTGAAAAAATCGCCGACCAATCTTATTGAGTGTAAAAGCGGCCTAACGCGACCAACGTAGTCATCGTCACGCTTTAGGTGTGTGCTCTCTTGCTCTTGTTCTCTTGCGCTTACTCTCTCTCTCTCTTTCTCTGTTTCACTTTGTGTCACATTGTCTCTTCAACATTTTGATCGAAATATGCCATGCTTGTGGGAATTAATTTATTTAAAACAGGAATTATAATTCTAATCGCACAATAAATTCGTTAAAATTTTCTTGATAAACGATCTATCCAATTCAAAAAGTATTTTTCAACTCGGGATCGTGGTTCCTGAGAAAAAGGGAAACAAACAAACTCTACAGATTTTTAAATAAGTATAGATGGACGCCGTGTATTTTATAATGGCCAGACGAAGAGACATGAAGTGATATCTTGTGTCTGGACTAACACAAGGCTATGGATTACCTCCAGTCAGTCTTCTAGACGTCAAAATTGGTAGGATGTCAAAAAGTACCGAGAGGGGCATGTGTAGAAGGTCTTCCGATTGACCTTCATCTGGGCGACTTATGCAGACGTTTTGCAGCCCATTTCGCTATAGATCTTTATTCGAACGCAATATTTGGCATCTACCTCAGGTCTTTTAAGTGAGGGTTGGTGGATGTTGGGTGTCGAATACCAACAACCTGCAAGTTGCAACCGATTTGTCAGTGAACTGCAGGCAAACAGAGCTCTCTCCCTAGTGCCCACCATTTAAAGAGCCACTCCAACTTATTCAGAGCTTCTGTCTTAACGGTTTTTTTCAAGGCCTTGCGGGGATCATGGAGAAGAGTTGGCTGAGAACGCGTCATATCATCTAAGGGCCATCGGTGATGGGAGAGCCAAGTTAATTTAGCAGTTTTTGGTTCAGTTATAGGTTAGGTTAGGTTAGGTAGCGAGGGCTGCTAGTGCATTCACCAGCACACTTAGACCATTGTGATTCTAACAGTCAGACTACTGGTTGACCATTCCTCTGATAGTGGCGTTAATTCGATCTCAACGGCAAATGGTGACGGGACCAGATCTGAACACCAGATAAAAGCGTATTCACTTTGCTTTCACTGGAATTCGAACCGGGGACCCCACTAACCAAGAGCAGGCACTCAACCAACTGCGCCAACCAGTCTTTTAGTTACACATATGTTAACTCATGGTCGACAAGAGATTGGAAACTCGGAGACATTTGCCCACAATGGACTGTGGTAAGACCAGGCTTTGACTTCTTCGTTATTCCCCTCGAACTTCTCGTGTGTTCCTCGTTTCTTATTTGCTCAATGCTCACGTTTTTTTAAGCTCCATTCTTCAATCGCTCCAAACCGATTTCTGCGAACCAACAAACGCAAACCTTAACAAGACAATGGACACACTTGTGTCTTGTGTTTCCACAGATCGAGTGACCGTCTTCATTTCAATGACACTGGGTCAAAATTATCATTCAAACGTGCCAGCAATAGGCAGCGACGAGGCCTACATGAATTCCTTCTTCACCCGCTGGCTCGTATCGCTTTTCAATATTTACTCAGAATGCGAAGCAGAACAGACGCCTAGAAGGTTCACCAAACAGATCGTCGCCTTTCAGTCAACTACACAAACATCGGCACAGCCGCAGATCTTCCGCGCACATATTCAGACAATGATCTCATCAATTCGCCCCCTATCAGTCTGCATCTCGGCCTAAAGCGGCACACATACACGCACGCACGACTGACGACACTCACACAGCCAGCAACACTAGTTGGCCATCAATTGATTCTCGCGGCTCACCAGCCATCGATGAATGTGCTTGCGTCAAATGTGCCTCCAAGAGCAGAATGTTGCGCATCATTTCTCACTCTCTCTCTCTCTGTATACATGTTGCGCGTGAAGTCCGAGTTGTTGGTGTTGCTTTTGGTTATTCCGTGATTTTTCGCCACAACCAGTCAACACACAACCGGCACGCGTCCATTCGTATCTATTCGCTACGAGCTGCGTTTGCCGCCAGTCGGGTGTACTTCAATCCAAGAGCTGTATACACTTTTGTCCGGTTGTCGTTTTGGTGCTTGCTATTCGCTGCCATTCGGTGCTATTCAGTTGCGATTTTACCCTCGATTCGGGTGAACGTGTGTTTTTCGTACATTTTCTGTGTGGCAGCGTCTGAACGCCCCAAATGTGTGCATTGCCTCGCAGTGTCTCAGCAATTCAGTATTAAATTTCAAATTTCAAATTTTCTGTGCTGTCTCGTCGTTGGCTTGTGTAAGTAGCGAGTGGAAGTGCTTGTTTGCGAGTTTGCAAGTTTGCGAGTTCTATCCCCGCAACAGTGGTGCTAAATTGATTCGTCCACATTCGCTGAGTGGATTAAGTGAAAATAAAAAAAAAAATAAAAAATAGATCAAAATTAAAAGAAAAATAAGAGAAGTGAGTGAAAGGAGTGGAAGTAGTGAAAACTAGAGAAAATTTCATTTCACCGACTCTCAGTGGACGGTCCTTGCGAGTGGCACGAGGAACGGGGACGAGCTGCGTTGAGGATCCACAAATCCAAGGTGTGTGTTGTGAGAGTGACTGAGTGGTGGTGGTGGTTTGCTTGCAAAGTGAAACTGTACCGTGAGGACCTTGTCATGGTAGCTACACACGAAGTTAATTCCCAGAAAGAACGTTTCCTTTTCGCTTTTGGGTTTTTTTCATACCATTTTTTTTGCATTGCGTTTCCTGACAAATTGCTTCAGCAAGGATGTGTGATGCGAGGACCAGCCTCGCGTGTGTGTGGTGGGTGATGTTAAAATTTTATGTTCGCCGGCACAGACGCCGCGCCGGCTTTTCGGGCGAAATCCTTCTTGAGGAGCCGCTCGACGAGGGCCGTTTGAAAAACATGAAAAAAAAAACTTTCTAACTGCCGTTTGGTGGGGGAATCTTTAATGGCCCAAAGGATTGCGACACGCGATGGGCTCGGCGCGTCGGGCGGGGGATGTGCTTCGGTGTGTGTGAGTTAGACGGGCAAACCTTCATTCGCTTTGGCGAGTGTCTTGTTTTTTTTTTTTTTGTTTTTTCGTCGTCCTCCTACATCCTGTTTCGTTAATTTGGGGAGCCTCGCAGACATTGGGCATAGACCATAAAAGAGCCAAAAATCAGTCGGCATTCCAGCAGGGGCCGGGGTTTATTAAGGCGAACGGCAGGAATGGCATCTCTGCTGCACGTCGATGCTGTGTGCAGTCGGAGTCAATTCACAAAACAACAGGCTCGGGCCTGGGGATACTTTTCGGCGGCGCATGCAAGCGCTCCAAGTGGCTTACCTGCGACGGAGATCCTTTCGATTGTATTTCGTCGGCTGGGGCATCTTCTTTTTGATTTTTTGCTGGTTTCGCCTCACTCGGCGGTTGAGTTGAGACCGAAAGTGAATGTGTTTCTGCTTTTTAGGGGCCTGCCTTCGGCGTTAGCTTTAATTTCATTTTTCGGCCGACTGTCTGTGTGTGCTGTGTTTATTGGCCGAAAGGGAAGTGAAGATCTGGTTAATGGCCGGCTCTCATGTTTGGCGGGAAGACTCAAGTGATTTGAAGCATGTACCCCTTCAGCTGTTCAATCCCCCGGAGGAGAGGCAATCGCACTCGCTAAACGTCGAAATAGTGCGATAAATAAATTTTAATTGACCACTAACTCTTCGCACCATACGGTGAAATTTATTTTTTATTTCCTTATCTCCGGTCGTCCGAATTGTTTTGATCTATTCTTTATTTTCGTCTTGAGCACGTCTGGTCTGCTATGGCGAAGCGAAAATAAAAGCGCGGAGCAATTTTTATTGCGCACAGAGTGCACATGTGCTTGATGGAAGGGAGGTGGTCGTTCGTTCTCGTAAAGCAGCGCTTTTATTCGGGGAAATAAATTTACCTCTTTGAGAGTTTGAAGGACAGTCTCGTAAACGCTGATGTGAGCCGGGCCGAGTGATACACACGCCTCGGCGCATTAAAGTGGATGAGGCTCGTGCAAATCAATATTCTTTGATGGGAGCGAATTGGAACCAAGGGCAGGCGACTTTTTTAATTATTTTCTTTTCTTTTCTTTTCATGAACTTTTAAACGTGTCGATCTAATTGCTTTGAGAGAGTCGAATGGCAGTCGTTAAATCGTGCATTCCTCGTTTTGATGATGCTCCTTGTCTTGGGATAGTTTCTTTTCGTTTGTGTTGGCTTTCTAAGGTCGCCTCAGACGTGGGATGGTTTATGGACGATGCAAAGTTCTTTGTTTCTTGTTTTTATGCGCTACTTGCTTCGATTAGGGAGACATTTGATTTTTGGGTGAACAACAAATTAAGCAATTAGACGATTGTTCGGGAATCCGGAAGAGGATGGGGCTCGGTATGGCATTGAATTCACGTTGTCTATGGAAGCTCTTCTCTTGGCGGCTGAATGTGAACGAATTTCTTGAAATATCCGGAGACGTTGATGTTTCGGCTCAGATTCATTTGGACTTGCGAATGTTGTCCGTTTAGTGCGACCTCAACTAAAGCAAACATCGATACGTGCAACTTCTCGATAAAAGCAACACCTTACGTCTCACCATTGTTGACTCAGTACAGTGAAAGCCCGGTAGCACCACCTTTGTCCGGCTCCGGAGAGTTATCCCTCTATGGGAATAAATGAAACTTCAATTCAAGATCCACAGTCGTGAGGAATTGTCCGCCGAAGAGAGTGTCCGCAAATAGGAGCTTTAATGCTCCGCCACATAGAATTCTTTACATGCGTGATCGTCAGCAATACTTTGACAGATACATACGACAGACCAACGCAGACGCTCACGCGACGGATAAAGTTACCCAACTGTTAACTTTACTCTCTCCTTCAGCGTTGACATTCCTCCCGATATGTCAAGAGAATTCGAATTTTATGTTAAAGCTTGGGAGTTGGATCTCAAAATAAATAAAAATATAAGTGAATGTTTATAATTGAGCATTTCCATTAAAATATATATTTTAATCGTGCATGATAAATAAGCAAAACAAATTGAATTTTCAATTCAAACTTGAAACTGTTAAATGAAATAAGCTGTGCGTTGAAGTATTCATTATGTCATTCCGTTGCGTCGGATACTTCAGCGTGTACGTATGCTCTGACGCTACGCAAGTAAAGTATTCAATGTGACAGAGCCTTTAGTTTAGGTCAATGCTGCCAGATATAATGTGCGAAATTCCCCTTTCCCCCCCTTTTTTTTGATCAGTTTTCCACATGAATTCCCCACGGTAATTTTCTTCTTTCTATTACGTACATTCTCACTCTATTTCAAACAAAAATTAAGCCATATTTCGAACTAAGCATCGAACACTTTTTTGGTTCGAAATGCCTGTACCTTCATCAACTACAACTAATAAGGAGAAATCCGCAGATTTTCTAAAAGGAGCTTAAATTGAAACATTAAGCTAATATATTTTCAATGATCTTAGAAAAAGAAGTTCTTCCTAATATATTCTTAATAATGGGACCACCTTGAATATTATGAAGAGCCACACTATGCTAGCAAAAATTCACATATTTGTCCATCACATTCATCACGGGGAATTCAAAAAACACAACGTTCTCTTAGATTGTGTATGCCCTCAGCTATGAAAATGACTGATGCTTGCTACAAGGATCCTACTAACATAAGGTGGCGCTACAGTCTGGGGTGGACCTGGTTCTCAAAGAGATTAAGGGTCGTCTACCGATTGCATCTCTCTGATTATTTCAATAAACCATTATTCTACTAATACAAGATCAAGGAAAAAAATGAATTTTTAAATTCAACTCGAGATAAGCTGAAATCAAGTTCGTTCAAAAGCTGTCTTGTGCATCTAGAAATAGGTTAATTTCAACCAAAACGTGTTCAATGAGTGTCCAGTGACCAATTGTGGATAGTGTGTATGATGATGATTGTATGAGACCTTCCGTTTGCAAGGCAAGGATCTTACATCTTTCGTCATAAGGAGGAAAATTTGTCAAACATGTTCAATTTACTCTGTCGAACCTTAGTCATTGAGCACTATATGGCGAATCCCAATTTTTGGATGAGTTCAAAAATATATATAACAAGCTGTCGAGTACACCTTGTTATCCTTACACCATGATATAGCCTATGACACGAGGAAATAATGTAGCTTTATGCCGGTGAAAGAATTTTCAAAATTGGTTCAGTAGTTCCAGGGCTTGCTTCCTACAAACATACAAATATTAACTCTTTATAATAATAGTGTAAATTAAGACGAAGCCAGCTTATTTTTTGAGCGTATGCTAAATAAAACACTTCTGAGCTTTAAAGAAGCAACCCATACTGGTCGAAAGGCCAGAAAAGAGTGCAGAACGCTTGTCTCTCGTCTAATGCATGGGACAAACTGCAGAATACGTCAACATAGAAGTGCTGGAACCCTTTGATGAACCCAAGCAATGAAGACCACGAAGGTGATGTGCTGCCCTTGAGTGTCATGATCGATCAAATCCTAACACCCATATCAAAAAGTCGCGTTCGCGCGGTCGTACACTGATTTTTTAAGTAGGATACACGTAAATACATTAAGCAGTTATAATGTAGTGCTCGTGCTTTGATAGTTCACAGACCGTAATATCGAAAGTTCGAGGACCATTTCTTAGGTAAAGTTACTTCTACAAACTCAGGCTTTTGTGAAACAATGTTTTTTATTTGCTGATTTTTCATTTTTGACGTTCGGAGGCATCTATTTGTGTATTTTTTGTAAGGATTTTATGCAATTTTTTTTTCTTGTGAAATGGTTTTCGGAACATTTTACTTGTGAAACGCGCGTTCGTTCTATTGTGATTTGAAAAAAGTGGGGGAACCGCTTTGACATAAAATTCTGAAACGTAAAACGCGTCTATCAACGCCTGACCGCGCGAACGCGACATTGTGAATTCGGTTTAAAAGATGGAGAAATTATTTCAGAGTTATCTACTGATTGGTCCAATGACATGACACATTTAATTCTCTTTTTATGCGGTAGATACGTTTCAGAACTAGCCGCACAAAAAAAAAAATCACATAAAAAAATACACTAATGTAGTGTAAAAAAAGGAATGTGTTCCATTATTTTCAAAAACGTATAGAACCAAAAAAACACATTAAAAAAGACATTATTTACATTATATAATTAGGTATACGTTCCAAAATTTTTTAAAAGTTCATAGGAACAAAAAATTACAAAGAAAAGTCGATATCAACTAAAAAAAAATGGGGATACCTGTGGGATAATTCATTCTTACACAAATAGCATTGAGCATACGTAACTATTGTTTGCTTGCTCTGTATAGAAGAAATATTTAAAAAGGGAGTCCCATATATAGAAATCTATATAGATCTATAGAAAATCTATAAAAAACAGCACATAACTTCAAAATCTTGTATAAAGGAATCAGCATTAGATTACTACTCACATAATTCGCATAAAAAGAGAATTGAGTGTACAAGAATAAAAAATTTCACAATGAAACCGATCGCGAAGCGAACTAAAACAAGCCGGGAGCGGACGAAGTCGAAAGTGGTGTCGAAAAAAATGCTAAAGCATCATCACTGTAAAGTAGTTACAAGTAAAATCAGTTTCTCTAATTCAAGCCCTAACCCTATTTGCCTCCAATGTGCTGAAGAAAATGATGATTCAATAAGTTGAGAGTTAGCCGTGAAAAATACTTCTCCGTCCAAAAGACCCGATCAAAATTTTTTGCTTATTTTTTTAGAAACGATTATAATTGATTTTTTTTTTTTATAATACATATTAAGTAACATAAAGTTGTGGGTCGCCGTGGCGTAGTGGGTTAGTGCGTCGACTCCTACGCAGAGGGTGCCAGGTTCGATACACGAATCCACCACCTTTGATAATTCACGGCTCCACCTCTTTCGAGTCACTGACAATGCTCAAAGAGTATTCCTGTCTAGAAAAAGCTTCTCAAATTCGCCGTTCTGAGTCGGCATTAAACTGTAGGTCCCTTCCACTCGTGAAAGAACAATAGCACGCACAACACGAGTGGTTGCTGAGAAGCTAGGCCCAAGTCTGCCTCGGACTGTCGCGCCACCCATATTATTATTATTATTATTATTATTAAGTAAATTATCTGTTTTGGTCTGTTTACCAGTTTTACTCTTGTTTTTAACTTCTTGTCTCTTGTTCAGCACCTACAATTTGCTGACTCAATTATTGGCACAAGCTCAAAAAAAGCAACTGCTCACATTTTTATTCGATGCTTCTAATAAGGTGGCGCTGTATATTTGTACAGAAAATTGTTTAACCCTTAACCACCTACCAGCGGTGACAGAGGGCTCACCGATTTTTGATTTTAAAATATTTTAAAGCCTTTGCATCGTGAGACACTTGCATTTTAATAATTTAATAAAATTTTAATTTAGTTTGTTTTTTCAGAATTAAAACTAATGCTCTATAGTGTTAACAACAATTCTGTTAATTTTTCTTTTTTTAGTTAATAGGTACTGGAAATTCCAAATTTATTGTCGTAATCTGTGAGCGGTCTCCATGACCGCAGGTAGGAGGTTACCAGCTTCCTTTGGCATGAGAGTTGGTTCTAGTGACTTTTATTCTTTCTCTGATATTAGAAGCTTTCCCAGATATCTAAGTGCTAGGACTAGTGCATCACAAAATCCCAGTATATGTTCTGGAACTTTGTTATATTCTTCGCAGAAACCTTCTGATAATCCATGTTTCCTAAGGCGCTTCCAGAGTTTACAGTGCCATTTAGGGAGCCTGATCGGAGGATACGAAGGTTGTTCGGGTTCATCTTGATATATGCCTCAACTCTCTTCGGGTTATATTGACTCAAGAGTTTCTGGGTCTGCTTCATGCCACTAGCGTTGTTGTAGACATCTGCTCGGTTATTTCTCAGACCCTGAGAACATGACCTCCTACTGTACAAAATGGTTCAGGGTCTATAAAAGGTTCCGATGCTCCATTCCTAGCAAGGAAGTCGGCCGTTTCATTGCTTTCTACCCCTTTATGGCTAGGTATCCGACAGAGTTTTACTGTGCCCAACTCTACCAGGACTAGGACCACCAGGTTTTCAGCTACATGCATACTCAGACCGCATCAGATTTTAGTCATTACTTCTAGGTAGCCGGAGTGGAGGTGATGCAATGGCTCGCCTCGTTACTCCGTGTTAGGCACGGTAAGACCCGAATGATGCAACTTTTGAGGTGAGTAACTCATATTTGTTTACCGTTCAAGGCACCAGTGCCTGGCCATGTGACTCACTCTGGACTTCTAATTCAGTCAATGTCGCGTTATTTGCACAGCCGATGAATGTGTGTCCAATGAGATTCGTCACCAGCATCAAAATCAAACGCTTTCAAAGATCTGTCATGTCGTAATCGGGCTTTAGAATATTTTTCCTTGATGGATGCCGAATCTTAATGGCCATTTTATGTCACCACTTTTATCTCGCTGTTGTAATTACTGCGCTACTAAACTTCTAATGTTGTTTAGCCACTAAATTTCACAATTCCTCAACTACTGCATTCTGTCGTTCTAGTACTTTCTACGTCGTGGCCGTGAGTGCGAATAAACTTTCGGAAATATAAAGTTGACGAACAATCAAATTTTCCGTGTGCAAGAAAAAATTCGGTAACTCATCACGGCGGTGTAACCAAACCCCCCCCCCCTTGTCTGTCATTAGAAGGGGGCGCGGCATTCGGGGAAGTACACATTTGTGAATAGAAGATGTTGTTGCTTCCAGATGATCTGCATCGAACTCATTGGCAGCTTGTCAAAATTAGAGGTTTTTGAGAAATTTGAATTTAATTTTGTGCTTAAATTCAAATTTGAATGAGATGCGCTAGAGTCTGAGGTGGTCTTGGAATAGCTTCTGCAGCAACCACTCGTGAGTTGGGGAGACCTACAGTTTTATGCCGATTCCGAAAGGCGAAGTTTGAGAAGCTTGGTGAATGAACCAAGGTGCAGCGGTGAAGTATGACAGTTGATTGGATTGCGGATTGACCATACAAAAGTCAAGGAAACTGCTTTCCGAAAAACTAAAAAAAAAAACATTTACGAATTTAATAAAATTCAATTTATTTTGGTATTTCGAAAAAAAAAGCAAAATTTTGGAATAGGTGAGAAGAAGATCGAATGAAGACATCTTTTGCGTCATCCATCGACAAGGCTGTGTGTAGTAGACTGGACACACGATCGGGATCAATATCCCGAGCGTATCTGCCAGTAATGCTGTACTCAAGGTTCTAACCAGAAATCAACTGTTAGAGAGATGTCCGACTTGACAGCCTTTCCCACAGACTAGGGGAAGTGGAACTTTTTGACAGTTGACCAGGAATTGTTGACAGTTAGTTACGTAAATGACATTCTCTGACTTGTTCGTTTCGCGCAGGGGGCATTATAAAATCGCTGTCAAGGAACAAGAATGCTAGAAGTCGGCTTGCTCTAAAATACTGGACTTTTGGTTCTGGTGGGTGAGAAGTTCTTAATTCAATCCCCAGTCTGTCTGAGAGTGCTACGCCACATTTAAAACTCTGACTGAACAAAACAGATTGAGACACTTTAAATCTTCCAACTGGACAAAGTAATGTTCGACAACTACATCCTTCCCCTCTTGCTGTTGCCCAGGTCGTCCGACTTTGCTTGATGGACCAAAATGTTGTACAACAATGCTCTCTTCGGTCGGTCGTATAGTTGAAATTTGTCAACCTTTTCCCTTAGTCGGACTACTTGCGTTTGGTCCTGATTTCTGAGCATTTTTTTTAACTGTTGTCTGGGGTTTCGAGTAGTTTTGGTTCTGGTGGGTGAGAAGCTCTTAATTCAATCCCCAGTCTGTCTGAGAGTGCTACGCCACATTTAAAACTCTGACTGAACAAAACTTAAGTAATGTGCGACAACTACGTGCTCCTTCTTGCTGTTAATGCCAGTGTACCAAGTCGTTTTTTTAAACTGTTGTCTTGGATTTCGAGTGGTGACCATCAGTGTGGATCAAAACAATTCAGATTTTAATTTTTACTCCTCTTGTACAACCCATGCCGTGAAGGCAACGAGGATAGATCTATATCGAAGGGTTGGAGTTAAGTCACAAGACATTCTACTTCTCTCATGAAAGATAGTAAGTCTTCTGTGAAAGTAAAAAATGTCCCTATGGAAGATGCGTTTCCTTAACCAGATTATTGCCGGACATTCACACAAGATGTGCTCCGAAGTTCCATCCTCTTCGAGGCAAAGCCCACAAACCTTGTCATGACACAGGCTTAAATTGTTAAGTTCAGATAAAGAGCAACTATGCATGTCGTCTCTGAATCCACGGCTGTGGGTGTTCATTCTCCAAAGTTTCATCGATTACCAGCACCCTCTTCCATCTTCGTACCTCTAAATTACTCTCACGCAGTCCGTCAAGCTGCAAGCGTGCAAACATTGTGAACGCAGGGATTTTTTTGACCCCCGGCATGGTCGCAAATTATTTGGTATTTTGTGACCGCTGTTATTTGGTACATCCTTGTGACAAGTAGACCTTAACCTATTAGGGATCTGAGCCTTAGGCTGGATCTCGAGTCGTGAACTACTCCAAGCTTCCCCAATTTATTGATTACGGAGATACTCTCGATCTTCTTGGATCATAATATCGAAGGTGTCATGGCCTCTAATATCCAGTTCGAAAAAAATTTGGAAAGCTGAAGTCCTTCTCTCGCCAGGACTTAAATATCTCTTCTTATTCACATAAGACCTTAAACTACGTTGACCCGAAATTCAGCCTCAGTCAAGGATTTATGGCTGTGGCTAAGACTTCATTTCCTTGAGGCTATATATTTTCTTATGCTTAAAGGTCTCTTTGAGAAGAACATTCTTTTCCATGCATAGTATATGCTTGCAGTAGTCTTTCTAATCCCTTCGCGATGATTTGCGGATTTCAACAAAGTCATCAAATTTTGGAAATTCTAAAGTTTGACTGATAATCCCGCAGTTAGTGAGAGACGTAGCCATTTGCAATAACACCGAGATGTATTGTATCTCCACAGGCTATGACTTTGTTGAAGAAGACCCAAATTTATCGATTTATGTTCCGTGGTTAGACATAATCTTCCACTTTAGGGAACACTAGAAGTATACGCCATAGTTGAAATTTCATCCCGAAATAAATTGGCATTTCCTATACTGTTTAAGCAACAAATTGTGTTCAACCATGAAGCTTCGTTGTGACTCAATGTGTATGTCAAGTGAGCAGAATCCCCAGAAGGTTGCCGAAGCACTGTTTTCTCCCAGGAGATGCACAGTTGATGACCTTGTGGTGTCATTAGACCTGAAATGGGGCTCATCAGCGTATTCATGGTGGATGATGAGATGTGATTCCAGCAGGATGGCGCCATACACCAAACGATACAATTTCATAATTTAAGATGATTGGCTCCCAGGATATTCTGAATTCACTTCCTCTGGTCATTTGCTTTGGCACTACGTAAAGAGACCAGTCTAGAGTCGACGGCATACCAAAATATTGGTTTAAGGCAACACTATTCTTGTGGTTGATGGCATACGACCACGCGTGAAATGCTTTTAAATTGGTCTAAAACTTTGAAGTTTCGGTTAATTTTATAAGCTTCATGTTAAGCATCAGTTCAGCAAAATATATAGTATCGAATGAGAGTTTTGTTTGAAATCAAATTTATCACCGGTTTAAAGATGCACCTTTTAGACAGACACAATAAAATGACGCGACTTGCGATTTATGCCGAGGCGGCAGACCAAGTCTTCGATAACAAAACTAAGTTAATGCTGGTGCCAGAGGCTTGGTCCAGACAAGTGAGATTTGCATAGTCAGGACTGTCAAGAGCTCTTTCGGTGTTGCTGCTACGCTCCGTAAATAAAGTTAAAAGAAAAAAGGGTGTAGTGTTTGGATTGTTATTGTTTTAGAGAATCATAATGTACAGCATTATTTATGGAACGAGGTGTTGTTCCTGGGTCTGCCTACCTGATGGAATCGCATTCAAGGCCTCGGAAGTCGTGATGGTGGGGACATTCGTGCTCAACCAACGGAGCATAGCTCTTTCCATTCGAAGAAGCGGCTGCTCAAAATTGATTTCCACGCGAACTGTAGTGTTTTTCACCCTCTCCCGGCGAGTAATTCTCACAAAAGTACGAAGAAATCGCATCTCAGCAGCTTGTATTCGCGATTTTATTCTTTCGGTCATTACCCAGATTTCATGACCATAGGTGAGAGTTGGAACAAATACTGAGTGCTAACTTGGCTCAGCCTTACTGATTACAGATCGCCCAATCTGTGTCAAAACATACCCAGGTTGACCAATCCTACAGGGAAGTTCAGTATTCCTCCTCCCATCCCTCGTGAAGAAGACCCCGAGATACTTAAACTCCTCAACCTGCTTCGATGGGACTCCACTCACATGTAGAGTGCATTGAACAGGCGTTCTAGAAACTACCATAACCTCTGATATGTCCACGTTAACCTTCATCCCATAATCAGCACATACGGCCAGTTCCTGGAGTTCCGTCTGGGAAGATGTGAGGATAACTAAGTCATCCGCAAAAAGAAGATGACTTACCCTCAACTCTCCCAATGTGAAACATTCCTCGCCTCGGCTGCGCTGCAACATCCAGTCCATATAAACAATGAAAAGGAGAGGTGACAAGACGCACCCTTGGCGAGGTCCAACGACCATGGTGAAAGGTGTTGATTTAGCACCAAAATAAACCCGAACACAGTTGCTACAGTTTGTGTATAGAGATTGAATGGCTCCGAAAAGCGGACCGTCAATTCCACACTCCTGCAGAACACTCCAGAGTTTACCTCAACCAACTCGGTCATATGCCAAATCTGCAGCAGCTGTAGATGTGTTTGGCATACGCCCAAGCCTCCCAAGACAACGACATCGACTTAGGATATCATTTATTTACATACAAAATATAATGGGGTCCAGCCAGGTATCACGTGTCCGACCAAAACACTTTTAATTTGTTTGCCCTCTTCTAGGAGGCTTAATACTTAATACCTGAGTTTAGTAAGGGCGCCTGCCTGTTATTTGTTGAAGTTCCTCAGTGCCCTTAGACGATGACGCGGTAAAGACAACCCTGTAACTGATGCTGAGATAGAGAAAGGGAACAAAGCGAGCGCATGCTTCCTCTTCTGGCTCTTCTGGCTCACAGTGGTTCCTTAGAGGAAAAAATACCCTAAAAAAAATACGTTGCTTTTGACTTTTCGATTCTATAAATACAAAAACTGAGAAATCCAAAATTGTTTGGTTTTGGTTTTCGTAGCGCGGCTTCATAATTTTATTCGTTATTCGTTGTTATATTATGTTCCAACTGAAAGAAACCCCAAAGTTTCTCCAAATCTGTGGGATATTGAAACCCCGCGCTTTCGTCGAAACCTAGTTGCAACTCCGTGGAGTTCATCTGTCCGTCAGAGTTTGTCAAATCGAACAGGCTTACAGTGTGTCTGTTTAAATTACAGTTCATTTTTGGTCATTTTGGTGTTAATTTTTTCTCTCATTATTCTCATCGTATTGATTCCTGTCAACAAACAGCTGTTTTTGCCCGCCACATGAAAATTGAAATCTAATGACGTTTGAAAACACTTCGAAGACAGTGGAATCGCCCTTTTGAGATTTCACTAAATGGTCATCCAAACCTCGAGGTTTCGGTGCGGTGTGACATTTGAAAGCAAAATTTCTGCTTCGAGCTTCAAAATTCTTGTATTTCCTCCAATTTAACTCAAATTTCCATTTAGCATCCATCGGAGCTGTTTCACGTCACCGCTTTGAACCAGTTAAGCCCCCTCGTACCGCCAGGGCCATTAAATCCAAATGACATTCTGTAAACTTCCAAAAGCCGTCATCACCTTAAGAACCGTCTTAAAATCCTTGACGTCGCCACTGTCGACTTCCCACTCAATCGCACAGTCTGCTCATCGAAAATTCCCTTCTAGGTGTCCTCTCGAAATTGTTGCATGATATTATACAATCACTCGCCCAGTAAACAAATTAACATCAGGAATCTTGATTTACGAGCCCGTTAAATTGATCCGCAGCAGGAACAAAAAAAAAAGAGAAAAAAAAACGAACTCAAGTCTTTTCGCAAACAAAACAACAAACCGAATTAATTCCACAAACAATTCGGCCCGCATTCAAGGTGTCATTCTTTGGAACGAGAACGCCTCGAAAGCCGAACGAATCTAAATCATCGTAAAACTATTTTAAGTACGAAACCAGTTCCTCTCCTCCTAACCGACAATCTAAATATTGATTATCTGCGGGTTATTTATTGTGGATTTTATTTGCTCCCTTCTTATGGTAATCACGTCGCGTCGCGGTCTTCGGCGTCGCCAAATCAGTTGTCGGCCAGTGCCCAGAACTTGAGATCTGCAGATATTTGGATTACATCAAGAGCGACCTCATGTCCACTTCGGGCCGATGACGTGCTCGTGAGGTATTTGTCAATACCTTCTCGGTGGACTCATTTTCCGCTGTTTGTCAAACAGAAAGCTGAGACCTTTTAGGCGTCCAATTTCGAGTGCCCTTGCGTGCTCAGCTGGATTGTAGGTCTGCCCGAAAATGTGGACTCTCGACTGTGCTCCAGACTGCGCTTCAAAAGTGACTTGAGGTGGCTTGGATTCGTTTCCACTTAAGGCCAAGGTCGTGCAAATTTGCAAGCAAGTTTGTCGATTAGCCGCTTAGCAGTTATTTAAGCAATCGGCAGGTGGTTGGAAGTGGGGAGTGATGGTTTCGGTGCTAATTGAAAATTCTCGGACACTCATGTGCTTAGGCAGTGGCTGGCGGTGATTGTTGTTGTGGATCTAAGGAATCATTACTTTTTATAGTCTGTGTTGGAGAAACAGACGACTGTGATCATCTGTAACTTAACTTTGCCGACGGGTGATGGTCCCCAAAGAGGTTTTTATTTCAGAAATTAGGGTGACCGGATAAGAGCGACAGGAAAAGATATTGAAATAATGGGAATGACGGTTAGTTCCGCCTTTATTTTGAACCGTAATTCACGCCATTTTGTAAGAGATAACCCATCATTCAAATGACAGTCTCTGTTTCGATTGGTATTCTTCAAGCAATTTCTGATGACTCGGGGAAATCCATGTGGATTGTAACTTCTCGACTGTTGGCTTCGAGGTCTTGCAAATTGGTTGGCTATTTAGCGTAGACTAATGACTTGACGTCTCTTCGGGAACAGAGGAAAGTCCTTCGCATAGCCTTTGGTCCCTAGCGGTCTAGTCAAACAAGTTCGAGTCTCTGGTCTCAGATGGCTCGATCGTTTTGAGGGAATGGACACCAAATCTCCATCCCGGAAAGCCTTCGACTTCAATCACGAGCAACACCTCGAAACAGGAAGATTACTCCCCCCAGCTGGAAAGCGATCTCAATCAGCTGATCTTGTGTAGCTGGAAGCAATCACAAGATCGTACTGGATGAGGGAATGTTGGCTGCGGTCCTGGTCATCCCTGGATTGTTGCGCTAGCCAAAGAAGAAGACACACTTGCCATAGGCCCAGAGAAAAAAATTCAGCGAGATCAAGTCGCATGATTGATGACCGCTCGCCATGATCATTCTCTTTCACAACATCGATCGTTGCGTCGTATGTAAGGCATTTACCGGCGTCTTGTTAGAACTAAGGCTCGGATATATCGATGTTGCCGAGCTGTGGCTACAGGAAATCGGTTAACGTCGCTCGATACCTGAGGCCATTGAGGATAATAGTGTCTTCCTCTGTACGGAAGAAATAACGTTCTCTGACGTGGCATAAACAGTCAATCTTTCCGGATGCGTTGATGTTTGCTCGAACGCTTGTGGAGTGTATGGATCGCTCCAATGACGGCCATTTTCTTTGTTATTATTGTCGCCGAGCCAAAAATGGGTCTCGTTCGGGAAGATGATTTTTTGGCCAAGACCCAGATCTGCGGCAAACACTTTCAAAGCTCTGGTCTTTTGGCTTCGATTCTTGCTTCAGCACAATTTCATAGGGATGGAAGCCCAAATAAGCCTTGTTGACTCTCTGACGATGCCTAATTCAGGTGTTCGGCTCCGAATTGTCATTTCTGGGCCTTCTTCGATGATGTCTGCTGCGGCAGCTGTCTTTTCTTCGTGTGTCACCAATCCCAGTTTGGTTGGTGGTTTAGGGTCCAAACAATTCTGCTCACTCTCAGATTTTTCTAAGGTCCTACATATTGCTTCCATTGAAGAAATGACGACGACCCATCTCGCGATGAAATTCACTCTTCAATTGGGACGGAGTTTCGATATTTTCCTTTGGTAACTTAAAAGCAACCGTGAAACGATGCATGCTGAAATGGGGAACCTTACTGAATATATTTACAGCAAGATGCCATCGATAGCTTTGAGAGCTGCTGAAACAAATCAATTGGAAAGACTATTTCATTCCTGTCTGGTCCTCCTTTACTAGAGAGTAGGCTTGGGCATTTCAGTCCATGCCAGAGAGCCCTCCGCTTAACTTAAATCTGTTTATTGAACTAATTCGTTCTTATAGTTCATATAGTTCAAATTAGTTCACTTTTCAGGAAATTGAATCTTCTGCTGTTTATTGAACTAATTCGTTCTTATAATTTATATAGTTCACTTTTCAGGAAATTGAATCTTGTGCGATTTTTGCGGGTTGGCGTCATATACATTTTTTGCAAAATTTCCCTTCACTCACATCACCGGAAACGCAGAAAGCAAATCACTCAATTTAGTTCAGTTTACTTCCATTTAGTTCACTTTTAAGGAAATTGAATATAGTGCTGTTTATTGAATTAACTCGTTCTAATAACTCATATAGTTCAATTTAGTTCACTTTTCAGGAAATTGAATCTTGTGCTGTTTATTGAAGTAATTCGTTCTTATAATTTATATAGTTCACTTTTCAGGAAATTGAATCTTGTGCTGTTTATTGAACTAATTCGTTCTTATAATTTATATAGTTCACTTTTCAGGAAATTGAACCTTGTGCGATTTTCGCCGGTTGGCGTCATATACTTTTTTGAAGAATTTCCCTTTGCATACGTCACCACCAACGCAACGATGCTCATGTACTATACGCAGAAAGCAAAGCTTTCAATTTAGTTCAGTTTAGTTCGATTTAGTTCAGTTATTCCTACTAAATTATAAGTATGCTGGGTATGCTATACCGATCTGAGTTTGTCGAACTACTGAACTAAATGAACTAAAATAAAATGACATTGTAAACTAGTTCACTTAGTTCTCTTGATACAGCTAATTCTTAAACTAGTTCATTCGTGAACTACACAAGATTGCTAGAGAGATATCCGATATGACAGGTGATTTTATCCTTGTTCACCAGCCAATTTTGTGAGTGCTCAAGAATCTCTAATTTCATTTCTCAGACATGGTCTTTTCGGATCACATTAGGGCTGGACCAAACGCGCATCTATGTTGATTATCTCCGATAGCTTCGATTAACTTCGAATGTTGTTACCTTGATCCCGCCTAGATCCGGTTAATACAATTCTGATGAACTATCTGCCTAACGGTGGCATTTTGGTGTTCAATGCGGTTGTTAAGACTTGTTTAATTATTAGTTACGAACGCGATTTACGGACAGGAGCGAGCAATTCATCATTATTTCAAAGAAAATAAAGTCAATTTTGGAAAAAAAAAAAAATCTCGCCCCCGGGTGGACTCGAACCACCAACCTTTCGGTTAACAGCCGAACGCGCTAACCAATTGCGCCACGGAGGCCATGTTTTATTTGAGTCTCTGTTGTCTACAGGCAGCAAGGCTCTTATTGCCAATTTTTAAATAAATAAAATAAGTACTGTATGGATAGTAAAATGCATGTAAAACATGCCCTTACTCGCAGGAACATTTTAGCCCCAATTGGAAAGCCCAGCAAAAGCAGCATCACATCACCCTGACACGATTTTTAACCATCTGAGGCTTTTTTCCGCCTGTGTGCGCCATCAGTTTCGTGGTTGATCCTCTGGTGAGGAGTCGAAGACTCTTCGGTCCTGAGCTGATATGTGCATACGCTCTACATGGCCCAGCCACTTTAGGCTTTGGATTCGTAGACGCTTAGCTAGGTTCATGTCACTGTACATGCCGTACTGTTTGTGGTTGAATCTTCTTTTGCAAATTGCAGCAATTGATTACTCGCAAAACGTTTCTCTCAAAAAGACCAAGAGTTTCTTCATCAGGCTTCCGCTCCATAGAGCAGGGCAGGGATGGTCAGGCTGGTATATAATATAAGCCTGCTCCTTCGAAAGAGATCTCTACTACTCAATAGCATCCTGAGCCAAAAGAAACAGAGACAGAGGCAACGAAAATATTTTTTGTTGAAAACACAGGCAACTTTATTCTGTGAACTCACTTTTGTGATTGACTGTACTTGGGTTTACCCTAATTTACCGCTAAACCCAAATGGAGGTTACGCCTGAACGGTTGCCGTTGGAGAAATGAAGATTATACCATCATGTCATAGACAGATTCGACTGCGACTCTGAGACGTGAAAGGCGGATGTGGAGGTGTACCACAATCGGGTACTGGAGCAGCAAGATGTTTTGATCGGTTCCGCATTTCCCTAAACTAGAGGAACATTCCATAAACATGAACTCCATTGCGACCTGATTGCACTTCTGGACGACTAGGGGTGTGGACATCGTGGAATACTTCTGGACGACGAGGGGAGTGGAGATCGTAGAATACTCCAAAAGGCAGGAGGCTTACTTATAATTCGAACTCGAAAAGACCGAAGACGTCAGATTTAGTCAACCGCAACCTGTTTTGTAAAGTGATACATACCCAGCGCATTTGTGCCGGTGAGCTGAAGTGTGTCCTGGGCTAAGCCGCGAGTTAAATGAGGATTGAAGCGGATCGAGTTTTTAAAAACGAACGAGCTTTATTGAACGAATCGTGTCTTAAGACTAAAAGCTTAGTTCTACTTTTCTCGCCTCGATACTCATTGTGTTCCTAACTGAATTGTTATTGTTTCGGCGACAGTAGTATGATCGTCTGGGCTGTCTTCTTCCTGGTATTGATCATAGCTGCTGACTTATCTCTATTGGGGAATGAGTGCGTGGTATCTATTACTGCTGACTCGTCTCCTTGGACGAATGAGTGTATGTCGTTTCCTCTGCTGGTGGTCTCCAGCTCTGTGCGGGTTGCACGCCTATTTTTGGGCTGACAACTGTTCCGCGAGGTATGATGTGTACGCTATATAGCGTGACGTGAGTGGCAGAAAGCGACATCGATGTGTAGGAGGAAAATTCAGCGAGGTAGAAAAAAGACCAAATGTAACTCTTAATTTTTCATCCTCTTACTGCCGTTGAAGGTCAGCGCATTTATACATCACAAGCAAAAACGTTTTGGGGAATTCAGGCCTGGAAGATCTACTTAAATTTTTTTAAATTTTTTTTAAATTTTTTCTTAAATTCGCGGACAACTAACTGTCCGAACTGCATTTAGTGCATTTTCACATTGTGTTGCGCCAAAATGTACAAACCTAATATTTTTCTACAGATGTACATGCGTGCTGTGTATGGCCGGCTTAAAGGAACGAACCTTAGTTACCACAGAATCACTATTTTTGTTGCAATTTTTTTGTTTTGATTCCGGACGGCTTTAGTAACACAAGGCCTTCTCTTCTTCGTCCGCTTGATCAGTTTGTTGTGGAAGGGACATGATGTTAGACGGCTCTGGTTTCCACTCCTGCGTATCAGACTAACCTAAACTTGTCATGAATGGTGAACTCATGAAAACAAGATCTTATAGCACAGCCATTGATCATAAGTTATCAGTGCTCACTGATCAGTGCTCACTGAGATCAGCGAATCAGAGGGAACTCTAGACTTGAGCAGATTTTAGTCTTTATTCGGTTCTCAGATAGCCTTGGGGGATGGCTTTACAAGCTTGACCCAGTGGATGCTTTGAACTGGCGCCCGTTCCAGGAAGCTGAAGGGGTTCCTGAGTCTACAGCAATTCATGTGCTGACAGGCTTGACAGAGGTGGTGCTGGTTGGAGAACCCTGTGATAGACTGGCAATGAACTTTGGGCTGCACGATTTGACAGCACTTCACTGAATCATGCGGTATTGATTATTGCGTCCACAGGGCGATGACAGAAATGGGGTAGCAACGGTTTCTAGACGGTGGAGAATAATAGGCGGACTCAGGAAGTCAGTCGAAGAGGAGAGGAGGTGTTAGTTACTTTCCATCCGACAGCCCTGAAAGAAGTCATGAAACGTGGGCACAAGTGTGCTGTGTATGGCCACCTTAAAGCACGAACCTTACTTACCACAGAATAACTATTTTTGTTGCAATTTGTTGGTTTTTTTATTGTTACACGCTTCATATTGCAAAGTGACAAACCTTGAACTAAGCACATGGCCATTTCGAATGACAGTTTGGTTTGATGTTTGTGATTGAAACAGGGATGTCAAATCCGAACCACGAGTTGGATGGTCTTTAGGGTCTTCTTGTGTCTACCAAATTGCTTACACTCTGAAGTGCTAGCGTCTAATGAACTTTTCTTTTCGTCTCTTTGCAGGTAAATATCATCAGACGTTGAATCAAACTTCCCCGGGAGGTGAAAGTCAGGCAAGTATTCGCATAGTCGCTGGTGACTTTTGGGGAACCCACTGAAGGCCATGCAAGCAGAGAATCATCTTCTCCAGTATAGTGTCCTCAACGATTGCTTCCTGTGATCAACCATTCCCGTCGATGTCACCCTCCATCCTTTCGAAGATCGAAGATCGTGGCTCTTGTGTTCGCCAATGATTTTTGCACGATCTCGGATCGGGACTGATCTCGCCTCTTCGTTTAAACCCTGTGATGGCTTCTGCTCCTAATCAACCTTTTCTAGTTCACCAGGGAACAGCATTCTCTCAACTCCCTGTTGACTCGCATTTGCAGCGCCACGCGATTAAAAGTCAAACAACACGTTGTCGTCGTGATCTCACACCACGTATGCATTAAGGTCAACCTCCCGTGCTGCAACCGCGCACAGAGTTCCCGTCCATTCATTGTTTGGCGACAAAACGAACGACGAACAAACTTGTCATGTAGATGACTGTTTACTCTGCCGGTGAAATCGATCCCCCGATGCCACAATCAAGAAATCAACTCTCCGGAGAGCACGGCACTTCTGAGCAAGCACACAGTCCACCCAGAATAGAAACAGCGGCGCTACCACTTTCAGATGCGGCGACCGTGATTGCGCCCCTTCTGATATTTGCTCAACTCTTGGCACTGTCCACTAGCTACGTTTGACCTTTGAAAAGATGCACTGATTGCGAGTACAGTCTCCGGGATTAGATGGCCCATCGCCCACCTTATCAGCCGCAAAATTAATGAACATAAATTACAATTGCGCCGAGTCCCGGCTGAATCGAAATTGAAAAATTAAATATTTAAATGCACCATCAGCGCCTCGGGGGCGGGGTGGAACCGAAGCCGTCCGAGCGGTCCGCACACATGGTCTCGGTTTCGGTTTCGGTTTCGGTTGCAAACACAAAACGTTTATCACTGGCCGCCCCCCGATGCCCCACGTGAATATTTCAGATTGAATTTCGCAGAATTGTTTTTGCTGGATGCTGATGGAGCAAATGCGATCCAATAACGGAAGGGATCTGCGCTGGTGTGGCCGGCCACCCTCGATAGACACACGGCAAGGATTGGTGTCCCTTTCTCGGTTTGTTTGTGTTCGCAAAGTATTGACCCCTTCAATGTTTACATTGTCATCAAACAGCAGAGCTCATGAATTATTAAAACGCTCCAAGCAAACAACACAACGAACACAGCCAGCCCGGGGGGCTGGGGCGGCCCGCTTAACCTCAAAGTTTGCACCGACGGGGGCGACAGTGGCGGCATCGCCCGACGAGGTGCGTAGGAAAGGGCGAGCAAATAAATTATGAGCGCGGTGGTGTCTAATGTCACCGTGCGTTGTCGCCGTCGTGGCTGGTGTGCGTGGGTGTCGCTGGAAAGTGACAACATCCGTCGCGGGACCACACTCTCGGGCACAAACAATGACTTCGCTGGGTCGTTGGCATCCGACGCGAAAATCAAGGGCACACCGCGCAGAAGAGAGGCATTCGCATGGAAGCCAATGCCGGCTTAAGGCAATCAAACGGAAAGCGGACCCGACCCCTGCCAGTGCAAACTTGTTTGACAACAACGTGCGGCCAGCGCGGATTTGCATGAATGAACGAAATCGTTGTTGTCTTCTGAAATGTGCGCCTTTTGGGGCACTTCGCGCGAAGAGGCTCTCCAGCCGCCCCCCACACGGCCACCGCACACGGAGGGCTCTCGAGTTAATTAGTGTTAAATGGAATATACTTGTCAGATAGTTTTGAGATTACTTGTTGCTAATTCGATTTGTGTTTGGTTTCTGCCTCCGGGCTGCGGCGGCGGATAGATATCTCATTTGTATCAGCGAATACGTCAATTCGTGCCCAGTGGAGTGGCAAATGGGTTTGTCGAACTCCCGGACGAGTGTGCGTGTGTGCGCGATAAGCCTGCACCCGTATGTGGAACCCAATGGGGTTCCTGTTCCAATCTGGACACGATTGATTAGCATACGTTATCTTGGCACTTGAGGGGAGTACCTTAGACGAAATGTGGCCCGGCGAAACGTCAACTGACCGATAAATGTTTTGACAGGCTTCGAGTGTTCGCTGACAGGCGACAGTTTTGTCTTGTGTTCGATCTGGGCCGAGGTTGGGAGAGGTCTTTGACAGATGCTATCGGGCGGGTTGTCTGTCGCCGTGGGTGGGATTTTGTGAGGCTTGATGGGTACAGATTTTGGTTATTGATTTCGTGAACGATGACGTGGGGGCTGGGAGAGACGTGTTCAGGTTGACAAGATAAGCTGACTTTTGTACGAAAATGGTCGTGCACAGCTCTTCAGTTGAAGGATTGACGCGGACACCGTCTGTACCGATGTACCGGTATCTGTTTCAACAGTGTAATCTGCGAAAACGAAACAAATAAGCCGTCAGCTGACAGATATACCCAATCTTCGGATCATGTAGCCAGCCATCTTCGCCATAAGTCGACTTATCTTTAAACAACAACTAGGGTCATAAATGAAGCTCTCTCTAAGCTAGAAGTGTGAGAATGATGCTGCCGACGGCCTTAGTAATTCCGAGCCTTCTCTTCCTTGTCCACTTCTTCAGTTTGGTTTGGAAGGGAAAGGATGTTAGACGGCTTTAGTTTCCGCTCCTGTCTATCAGACGAACCTAAACTAATCATGAATGGTCTGAGGTCTAAGGAATGAGTTTGAATTTGTGAAGACAAGATCTTATAGCACAGCCGTCGATCATAAGTTATAAGGCTCAGTGGATCAGCGGGAACTCTAGATTGAGCAGACTTGACTCTTTCATCGGTTCTCAGATAGGCTCGAGCCCACTGGTTGGCTTTACAAGCTTGACGCAGTGGTTGCTTAGAACTGGCGCCCGTTCCGCCAGTTGATAGAGAAGAAGGGGTTCCTATGTCTACAGCAATTCACGTGCTGACAGGCTTGACAGAGGTGGAGCTAGTCAGAGAACACTGTGATAGACTGATAATGAACTTTGGGTTGCAAGATTTGACAGCACTTCACTGAATCATGCGGCATTGATTATTGCATCCACAGGGCGATGACAGAAATGGGGTAGCAACGGTTTCTAGACGGTAGATAATAGAGAAGAGGCGTTAGTTACTTTCCATCCGACTGCCCTGAAGGCTTGACATTCAGTCAAGAATGTTGTTGTTGCAAAAATTCTTGTCGCTTGTCCTCGAGACATTTTAGATTCAGGTAATTGGCAGAGTTAAACACGAAGTCATCGCTGTGTTATCGATCGTTTCCCATCGGTAAACTCGTAGCCACGCAACCGGCTATCGTGCATGACCATTTCCGACGTACTAGATGTACGATATGGTCCAGTCGCTTTCGAAGTAGTTATTCTGGCCATTCGTGCAAACTTTGCTCGGAACTCACGGAGATGTCTTGCACCTGTTTTGTAGACATCCTGGATGTGCATCTCAGTTCAGTGCAGATAGCGCTCAGTTTAGTTTGCTCTTCTAGTTCATTTAGTTCAATGTAGTTCACTGGTCGGGAAATTGAGTCTTGTGAGATTTTCCCCGGTTGGTGGCCATACACATTTGTGCATATAAATTTTTAAAATTCCCTTCAAGCACACCAGCGGCAGCGCAACGATGCTTATGAAGAATGCACACAAAACAAAGCACCCAATTAGTTCAGTTTAATTCGATTTAGTTCAATTATCTTACTGAATTATAATTATGCTGAATCAGGTATAACTTCCTGAGTTTTTTGACTAAAATAAAATGACATTGTGAACTAGTTCACTTAATTCGCTTGATAGAGTCCCATTTTGAACTAGTTCGTTCATGAACTGCACAACCCTAATCCGAGATTGATTTAGAAGTCGGAGTTTCGTGCACGAGACGGTATTCTTCCTACTTGGAGCTGGGTTGCTTCTGTCACCTAAATCTAGTACGAAACCCGAAGGAAGCGAGCCTTTATCGGCGTTGTCGGACATTTTATTGAGTTTGTAGCTTAAAAAAGACAGAACACTCAAAATTGCAATCCCCCTTATTCACTTAGTCGTGTCACCGAAAAATATGTGTCACTTGTATTCTCTTAGTCACTTTATGTGACTTTTGTCACCCTAACGACGATCACATTTCATAATATTTGATTAAGGATCTAGACATGATCACCGTAAGGCTTAAGTTCACAAAGTCACATTAAGTGAGGAAGAAGAATACAAATTTGTCAAAGTGACTTATTTTTGGGTGACACGATTTAGAGCTTTATTAGATTATGGTATTGCCGCGAGTCGCACGTTAGGCAAGCTGACATCTTTAAACTTGGTATCGCGCCGTAGGATCACCTGTCAATAAGACAACCGTTCTTCAATAAAGGCGGGTTTGTTTTCCTTCGAGTACTTTTCTCAAAAATCCCTCGTAAGCTTTGCTGAAATATTTCGTTCTTCAGCGATGTTACAGTGAACGTCTACTATCTTACATTAAATTATGCCTTACTTATGAAAAATGGTGCCCAATAAGAGTTTGCAATGTGCCTACCTGTAAAGCCGAACTGTCTGATGAAATGATCTTCCTTCAGTCGCGTTAAAGTGAATCGTGGTTTTACCCGACAACTCTGAACCCGGATTTAGGCCACTGGTTGGTTACAGAAAAAAGTGGCGCTGGGCAATGGCACCTAGAATGGCAGCCAACAGCAGCATATCTGTTGAAATATACTCCTCTTTTCTTTCCCGTTCTGCTTGACAACAATGGAGTCAACCTCGTGGCTCTGAATAGTTTTCCGAAAATGGCGCCCAACGGTGACCCAGCAAGGTTGCCCCACAGAACCGTCCCATAATGCCGTCCATTTTCGGGCAACCAAAGTCAGCTGAAGAAATATTTATGTAGGTATTCCGCAACAGCAATTAGAGCGGCATAATGGACTTAATCGATCAGCACGCAACAAGCAAGGCCTCTTCAAGAACATGATTCCTTCTCTGAACCCTCTGGACGGTCGAGTTTCCAAGTGCCTCGCAAAATCGAATGAAAGATTAAGTGGCATCCCGTACGTGTATCGCATTCCCACAACCGTCATTCCATCCACCCCTCACAGCTCCGGGTGTACTCTCTCCCAAGATGACCAAGCGAATGTTTTGACATTCCCCAAATTTCAGTCCTTTCCAACGTGTCACAGAAGTTCGCATGTTTCCTCCTTTCGACCTTCAGCCGAACCGGATGAACTTCAATTTCCTGCCGTGCCATCGGTAAACTCGTAGGCACGCAACCGGCGCGGCTGTCGTGTGCACGACCATTTCTCCAACGCAATACCATTCCGCCTGCCAGCTGCTCCTCACATCAAAGTCCATCACCACTGTGCGGCACTTTTTCTTCCACCCCTTTCACGATTGACTCATGTCCAATTACGCTCCTCAAACATCAAAGGTTACGTTGCGGGGTTTGTCAGGTCTCATGTGTCACCAGCATCGCTTGAAATTCGCCATGAATTATGCATGGCGATCCCAAAAATTTGATTACGCTCACAATACATTTCATCCACCGCCAGACGACAGCCGGCACAGGCTCTGCCACTGGCAGAGGAGGTAATAATTCCCGGGGTGGCCAGCAGGCGGCTGTATTCACAGCTCAAGTGAGGGGGATACGATTCCGTCGTTGTCAGCGCTTACTGCGATCAATTTGTAAATCAAATTTTCCATTTCCAAAATTCTGCCAATGAAGCAGGTCCCTGAGTTCTCACTTCCAGGTCACGGGACAATCCGATTCGATGGTCACATATCCCATTTCAGGGTTATTAAACCTGAAGTTCAATCAAACGGAATCCGAACATGACCTGCCGGGGGGCAGCTGCCAAAAGGGCATACCCACAGGTCCTGGCGGTCAATGAGGCTCGCAGTCACAGTCAACAAAGTACGAAGCACCCTCTTTGCACAAACTAATCTGCACTTGAGCCGGAGACCCAGTAAACTGTGCACACACACGGACGGGTGGACGCCCATGTGTACAGCCAGCGAGATAGACGGAGAATGTAGGTTAGTCGGGCCGTGTTTCGTTATCTAATCAGCCGGCTGTACATGGGTTTTCTTATCGCCGCCGTGCACAGGCTTGGTGGCTGGTGCTTACCTTTCCCGTCATGTGAGATACGCTGTTGCGAATTGTATGCAGAAGTAATAACTTAATTGCAGCGATAAGCGGGCTGAACCTGAAATGATGCAAAACAAACGGAATTAGCCGCGCGTCGGCGGCAGTGCTACGCGTGTGGATGATGCACAACAGCGCGGGCGGGCGAGGCCCATTCCCATCTTCCAGCGCATAAATCACCGCCAATTGAAGAGCAAATATGATACGTTTAATTGGCAAGCAGTACGATAAGAGAAACTCACACGCGGCAAGCGTTTATCGACAGTCGATGTTGTGAGTCCGTGTAGTTGATGGTATCTCGAACTCGAATTGACGTTTTATTTGGCCACGTCTCAGTTGTAAAAAGTTTTATCGAAATCAGCCCGATTGCGGGAATGGGGTCAACGAATCTATGCGAGAGGCGGTGCACTGGGTGTCACCCGGCCAATGGCTGTGCTGGCTGTCAAAATGAAGCTGTCATTTTTTTTTTGCGCTTTTCAGTTGAGCAAGTTGAATGGCAGTTTTGTCGGCTTACATAAGAGATTAGATTGTGGTTGAAGAGAATATTTATAGACTCAGACATTACGACTCCGACGTGGTTAGCTCTGCGATTTTTGGAAATCAATCAATTGTTGGTGTAGGCAATGACAGAGCGGGAAGGCCGTCAGCCACGTGGTTGGTTAAAGGGTAATTCCACTTTAAACATTACTTTCACATGTTTGTGTGGCAGAGCCTCAAATTTTTGAGAGTACGTCGAATTTCACGTGATCCGAGGCACGTACGCACGTGTCACGCTACATCAAATATTCACGTGATCGTGTGTGCGTCAACGTGTTCAGGAGGATTTGATTGCAACGAAGAGTATTTTAATGGTTGATTTTTCGCTGTTTGGTTTTTCTGTGTTCCATTTTTGACAGCTCGTGCGAGACTCGTGACAGATGTCAAGTCAGTTTAAACATAGAAAGTCTTGTTCTGTGAAAGATGTCTTCAGCGACGACGCTTTCATGTCTGTTTGAATGACTATGTTAATTTGCAGAAGCGATATATTTGGTCCGATTTGCACCCTCAGTCACTGCAAGTGCTGCCAAGTCACTCGGAAAGTGTTTGATGTCATTTGTTGTTCGGTTTAATCATTGGCCGCGATTTTTTTCAAGAATGACCGTGAGATCAATGATACTGCCAATGGCGCCCACTATGGTCTAATGATTTAAGATTTGTTTGCCCCCAAATCGAGCTTAATCTACTCGACACGTGGTTACACCACGACGCTACATGCCACTCAGCACTCAATTCGATGGGCCGATTGAAGGACGAGTTCGGTGAACATTTTATCACTGGTTTAAGTCTTCTACTGGGCATGAAGTTCAGCTGGAAACTCAGTAACCAGGGACGTGTAAAGAGGCCGCATGGCCCGAGACCCACCCGGGTACCCAGGTACCTAAAGTTTTGATTATTATTCGGGTGCAAAATAATTGTACTCATTTAAAGTACTTGTTACCCAATAATGATGGGTACCCGGTATCCAATGATGCCGACTTGGTTACTGCTCGTTTTAACCCGGGTACTCGAATAATTTTCGAAATATTTGTTATTCCCCCATACTTCTGAAGAGGTGTTCTTCTGTGCTGGTAAAACCACTGCATAAGCTTTTTCATCTATCCTACTCTTTAGGCGTCTTTCCGAGCAGATGGAAAACAGCATTTGTCCAGGCAGTCCCTAAAAAGGGCGAATCTTCGTCACCCACCTCGTACCGACCCATAGCACCTACGTCCCTTCTTTCTAAGATCATGGAAACGCTGATAAATCGTCAGCTTATTAAATATCTTGAATCGCGGAAGCTTCTTAATGACCAACAATATGGTAGTTTATCTCATATCTCACCGAAAAGTGGAACCAGTCTTTGTACAATGCAGGCGAAAGCAAGATCGTTGCGCTTGATATGTCTAAAGCATTTGACAGAGTTTGGTATCTTTTTTTTTTTTTGTTTTTCAATTTTTATTTTATTCATTATTACATTGTTCACATAGATTTTTATCTGCAAAGCCTTAAGGGCTTGTCTGCAGAAGACTGGTTTCGATCATATACATTAAATTAAGTTAAGTTTAAACGTTAAATTTCTCTATTATTTGAATTTACTTTAATAAAAATATTGTATTTTTTAAAAAACAATAATTTACGCTATAAAAATGAAAACATGTATATTTTACACACTGAGAGATGAGTAGATTTCTTTAGTTTTTCTTAAAATTTCAGATTTTGTTAGGTTGCGAAATTCTCTTGGAAGTTCGTTAAGCACTGCTGGAACTGCAACATTAAGCGTCCTTCTGCCGTACTCGTTCCAATCCCTCGGGATTTCATAGACCTGCTGTTGTCTTCTTCTGGTATTTACTGCTTGTTGCGTCAGAGTTATGTATGCATCGTCGTTGTAGAAGTGTGCAAGCATTTCTAAATTGTAGATCTGTTGAATATTCAGAAGGTTTTGGTCACCAGGGTTGAGTCTGGGGTTGTGCACTAATTTTTGCAGTCGCACATGTGTTCTTTGTAGGGATTGCATTTGCGACGCTCTTCCCCACGCTAATACGCCATATCTCAGATGTGATTCGACTAAACCAAAGTAGCATTGTCTAAGAACTTCAGGTGTGCAGACATTTTTAAGATGGAAGAGTGCGTGTGCGGATCGATACAATTTTTGTTTTAATTCTCTTATGTGGTAACTCCATTTAAAGTTGTAATCAACGGTGATCAACGGTATCAAGCTCTCTTGTCGAAAATGCGTGCCTATGGTATCGATGAATCTCTTCTTCTATGGATTAGAAATTACCTTTCGAACCGTTCAATTCCAGTTGTGTTGGATGGGTTCAACTCTGATATCCACCAAATAAATGCTGGTGTTCCCCAAGTTCTGTCTCCGACACTCTTTCTCATTTTTTTAAATGATCTCTTGTCTACTACTTCAAGTCGAATCCATTCCTTCGCTGTTGACACACCCTTAGTTTTTCATATTCGTTCCAAGACTCACGACCCCGCCCTTCGGCCGTAGAATTGGAACGGCAGCGTATGTTGAATTTCGATCTTGACAGCATAATTAACTGGGGAAAAAACAATAGAGTGGAATTCAATGCTTCAAAAACTCAATGCTGTCTGCTGTCACTCAAGCGAACCCTTGATAATCAGCCATTATCCATGAATGGCGCTTGTGTCGTTGAAACTGGAAAACTTTCCACACTGTAACGATCACATATTTGAGGTCGCTAAAAATGCTGCGAAATGTTGAGGTTTACTTAATCGATGTAAGAAATATTTCACCCCTTCTGATTTGGCTTTAATTTAAATGGCGTACATCCGCCCCAAGCTTGAGTATAACGCTCATATCTGGTCTGGTGCCCCCAAGACCACACTGCACCTACTTGATAGAATCCAAAAGCGAGCGATAGAACTTATACTAGACAATAACATCGCAGACTCGCTCGAACATCGACGTACCGTCTCTTCTTTGTCCGTGTTTTATCGTTATTTCAACAAACGATGCTCCAGTGAGCTAGCCAACTGCATTCCTCCTCTCCATGAATTCACCCACAATACTCGTCTCGCCAGGAATGTCCATCAGTATACCCTTAAGCCAACTTTCCGACGCACAGTTAAATTCAGAGACTCGTTTTTCAGCCGCACTGCACGAATATGGAATGCTCTTCCCAACTTAATATTTCCCACAGACTACAACCCGCAGATATTTAAGACCAATGTGCACAGGTACCTCCTCTCCCTTTCTCCCTCTATACCTTCGGCCCGTGCTGTGTCTTGACCCCGGACACATAAGGGTATTAGCAACTCCTTGAGCACGCGCAAATTATAAAAAAAAAAAAATAGGTATTACCCGCTTAAGATCAAGACCACCACTGTATTCTGCTGTAAAAAGGATACAGGGTCCAAATGGGGACTACAGCTCCGCATGCTCTACTGGCTATTCACGTCAGTACCCAAATTCCTGTATGGAGTCCTTGGTGGACTGCGCTCTAAACAAACTTTGAGTGCCAATCGCTTTTATAGGGTGCACTGGATAGTCTGCGTATGTATCACCGGAGTGTTAAGAACAACTCCCTTCTGCAGCTCTGCTCATAATCCTCAATCTCCGGCCGATAGATTTAATCGGCGGTCAAACAGTAGCTAGCGGAAATACAGTAGAACCCCCAAATAAATCATAATCGGTTCCAAAGTCAAACTAAATAATATTTAAATTTGAATACATTTTTATTTTTAAGTTTTTTAAAAATTGTGTGCTATAAGAAAAATTAATGAATTACAAAATAAATTTAAATTTTCATTTGAAATATCTTGTTAGTAATCTTTGACGTATTGAATTACATCTTTGCATTGCGGCCAACTTCCTGATGCCAAAAAGCTTGCGCTTGAGATAGTAGTCGATATACAGCCACAGTTTGAGCCTCTTCTTCATCTTCTTTCACGTTACTCATCAGTTCATATTTGGAATCCAGGGCGTGAAAGAAAATTAAACAATCGCAAACACCATAGCTAGCAAATGAGAGGAGGATTGCACAGCCAGAGGAGGGAAATCTTCATAATATATCTCGTTGCGCCGTCAACATATTTTTAAATCGACCCGAGACGAATGAGTCCGGATAATCGATGTTCGGATAACCGGGAGACTCGGCAAACCTAGGCAGATTTGGACCATACTCAATGACACTGACCTCAAGACATCGAAACTCCTCTTCCAGATTAAGCTATAACACCAAACGCTGGACTGTCTATTGCGTATCTTCACAGATGGATCGAAGCGCGGGTGTCAACTCTAAGGATCTTGCAAGCATAAAGAACTATTATTTCGTGCACACATGCGTGATCGCACGCGTGTGTACCACTCAATTTAAATATGAGTACTGTAAGACGCAAATGCGATGACGCAGCGGCACCGCGCGTTAAAATGACTCACGTGTGCACCGAACCTAAGGCTTCTGGCCAAGTCTTTTAGAAGTGAACTTTGAAGTGCGCGAACTCGTTAGAAAACGCATTGAATTCACACTCTTTCCGGATGAAGATCGGAGATAGTCTAATCACTCAGAACGCCTCATCACTTAACAACCGCGGCCTACTCTTGATCAAAAACTGTCACTCAGCGTGATCAGAATGAGTAGGTCAATTCTCAGCTTCCCAGAACTCTCAGCGGCATTATAACCGGGCACTCCGCCATTATAACTTACTAGGCCTTCTTTACAATGGCTTGCCGA
Organism: Eristalis intricaria; assembly: GCA_964034865.1. Lineage (NCBI taxonomy): Eukaryota > Metazoa > Arthropoda > Insecta > Diptera > Syrphidae > Eristalis > Eristalis intricaria. The sequence continues at coordinate 86,201,079 of OZ035875.1, read as the reverse complement.
GACGAGGAGCGATTCTAAGCAATTGGTACAGAGCTCTTTGAACAACCTAGCTCAACTAAGCACCATCAAAGGTAGTCATCTCCAACGCTTAGCCCAAAGCCCAATCTGGTTTGCGGAATAGGATCGAAATGATTACTCTTAGCTGGCTTAAGTGTGACTGCTCTCAGCCTCTCAACTTAACCCAACATTGAATGATCAACTAGATCAATAACTCGGATAATTTTCCATGAGAATACGACGGACCACAAGTCCGTGTCGAAAAGCCAGCGTCAATTCCAGACTGGGACGACCAAATTACACGTGTTATTAGCGATGTACCAGGCAATATGCACGAAAAAGGTACTCGAAATTGGTCTCTGTGTGTGGATCATAAAACTTAGTCGTGGCCAACATGAGTCTTAAAAAGATAATGGCAAGCACTGATTTATCATCTCAAATAAACATGTCTGCATCTCAATTGTACGCTTCTGCAATTTCACGGTTTCTTTTTCGACAAGTAGAACCCAAGGGCTTTACAGATGACTTATGTTTCACGCAAAATTTCGTTTTATAAGTGGCAAATGAACATAGTTAAGAACAATTTCAAATCTGGTAAAAATGGTAAATACACGTGTAATTAGATTCACGTGAAATTAACTCATAGAGTCACTATTTCAGGCCCGTGGTAATTTCACGTTACATTTGTGATCATGTATGAAAAACCGTAGGTGGTGGTAACAACCCGGGTCATCTGTGTCAAAATGACACAAGATTTCAGGAAGGGGGGACGAACACATGATGTCCCCTGAAATTGCGTCCACATATTCTCAATTCAACTCTTGCTTAAATACTAATATAATCCAATAACTTGAATTCGTTCTTGCAACTCCAATGACAAATGGTCTTCGATCACTATCTGCGACTGTCAAATGGCAACTGACAGATGTGACGTCCCAATTGACGTCCTAGCCAACTCGACTTGGAACACAAGACGAAACAACACTCTCCATCTTAGAATAAACGACCGCCATCCAATTCGCACGTTATTTCGATTCACAAACCACACTCCGGACCCATAGAACCCGAACACGTGAGTACCCCAGAGTGCCTCAAACTAGAGCACAAAATCAGAAATTCCCCACACGCCCAATTTCGAGCCCAGCGCATAGATTCCCCAAAACCACACGCTCTTTGCATCCGAAAACGGGCCACACTTTCAAATTCAATGCATTCAATCAACTGAATGCACTCGAAAATCGACGAAATAAATTAATTTCCCTCAAAAACAAACCGAACGGCAAACAACGCGGTCAAATAATATGAACTCGGTGCCCCGTGCCCCGTGCCCGTGCCGACTCGGGCGAACAAACACCTAATTAATCACCGCCAAGCCAAATAAGCATTTCGCGGTGTTTCAACTCGAAACCGAATTCCAATCTGCCTCCGCGCACACACTCAACGGCAGCCGATTTGAATTCGTTGATTTTGCAGGCAAACACATGTCCCACCACACCACCCATGATCACGACCGCGACGCCGCCGCCAGTAGCTGGGTGAAAATATTTTAATTGCACCTCGTACGCCCCCAAAACACGATAAGCGCACAATAATCGGCTGACTTAGTCGACGACGCGACGATTAAAACAAATTCGAGCGCAATTATTCAAATACTGCACACGTTACGAGGCTTCCGTCCCGTCCCGACCCGAGACTCAAATTAGCCACTCTCAGCACTCAGCACTCAGCAGTCGGTACTCAGTGCGACGCGCCGCGGCGGGCGGGATTTTCCATTACAAGAACGTGACTTGACGACGAAGGTGTGAAACGCTTGCCGGCACAACACCGCCGACCTTACCCAAACTATTGAGATCAAGGTTTGTGGGTTCGTCGTAACTGGCTTTTGATGTAAATTCTGAGGAAAGTCGTGGATTTGGAAGCCTTACACGCCGCGCCGTCATCCACTGATCCGCCGAGGGGAGTGAATAGCAATGATCTCGCTGTGTGCTGTAAACAAGCCCACTGACTCACGGGACTGTGCCAGGCAGCTCCGCGCATTCGATGATTGATTAGTGGCGAGGCGACATCAGCCTGAGAGCCTGATATGACAGTTGACAGTCATCATTTTTTATCAATTAAAATGCGACGAAAGTGAGGCAAATATTTTCAGACAGTCCAGGCTGGCCTTGGTGTGCTTGTTGTGTCTGTTGATGGAGCAAACGACACAACAGACTTATCTGGCTGAGATGACAAACATCAGCGTTTGTGTACACGCTGGATGAGCTGACGTCAGGCGTGTGCTTCTGTGCGGTCGGAGCGAACTGTGCGGATGTGATAAATCAGATAAGCTCTTTGCACATCGATACACTGGGAGTCGCATTGTTCGGCGAGTGAAGTCGCAGCGAGGTGTCAAGAGTCATTACATCACACATGCATCGGCAGCGAGATCAAGGGGAAACGTGTCCCACTGGCAATTAGTAGCGGAAGCTGATATTTGATAGCCTTGATGGCGACGAGAAGGTTCGAGTTGAGTTGTTGAGATAAATGATCGGCTGTCAAAGTGGGTGCAGGCGACGTGATTGATCCGAGGGGCTTCGATTGCAGATCAAAGGCCTTACGTGGGATTCTGGGAAGTGATCGCGTGGTGATGATCTGCAAAAGATAGGCGGTCCTCCGGAGCCAAGGAACATGCTCTTACATGAAGCAGCACCATGGAACTAATTTGTGTCTCGTCGAAGGGATGACGGTTTAAGTGGAGGTAGAGCCTGGGTTTTGGAGGGGATTATGATGCAAACAACGTGTGTTAATTTTTGCTGCTTAAATTTTACCGATTTTATATATCCACCACCGGGGGTTTTCCTGCAAGAATTAAAAAACTCAGAAAATTGGCAAGAAACTTGTCGAAATTTACCGAAACTTAACGATACTTATCGAAACGTGATGAAACTTATAAAATATTAACGAATCTTAACGAAGCTTATCGAAATTTGCCGATAATTAGTAAAACTTATCGAAATCTAACTAAACTGAACGAAACTTATCGAAACTTAACGAAATATCAACGAAATTTAACGAAACTTAAGGCAATTTGCCGAAATTTAAAAAAAAAAATTATTCAAATTTAATTAAACTGAACAAAACTTATCGAAACGTAATGAAGATTAAAAGGAAGTTTACGAAAAACTATCGAAACTTAACGAATCTTATCGAGACTCATGAAATCTTAACGAAAATTATCGAAAATTTGTTCAAAAACTTATTCAACTAAACTGAACAAAACTTATCGAAATTTAACGATACTTATCGAAACTTAACGAATCTTACCGAAACTTATGAAAACTTATCGAAAATTTGTTCAGAAAACTAATCTAACTAAACTTAACGAAACTTATCGAAAATTTGCTCAGAAAAAAGTTTTAAAGTCAAGAAGTTTGAGCGCATTCGTAATAAAGTTTGCTAATTGAAAGTACAGTGGCTGTCGTGGCGTAGTGGTTTAGTGCGTGGAGTCCTATACTAAGGTTCTGTACGAAAACCAAGATACCAACCTTTCCTTTCCTTCCACTCTCGCCTTTCGTCCAGAGCTTAGCACCTAGGTGTCATTCTAGATCCCAAGCTCAACTGGAAGTCTAATATAGAAAACGGCGTACAGAAAGCGAGTGCGGCTTTCTATTCCTGTAGTAAAACGTTCAGTGGAAGGTAATATCTTACACCGAAAATTACCCTTTTGACAGTCGTTATTCGTCCCATTCTCACCTATGGCTTACTAGTATGGTGGCCCGCCCTAAGTAAAATATACAATTTAAACAAGCTCAAAAAAGTCAAGAGATCGGCAAGAGTGGAAACTTCCGAGGCGATGTAGTCATGTCCCACCGAAGCACTGAGCGTTCTCTTAAGCCTCCTTCTACTGGATCTTTACATCAATTATGTAGTCACGTGTAGCGCCAACAGACTCAGAGAAGCAGGATGTTGGTAAGCAAGACCGTACGGCCACAGCAAAGCTCTGGAAACCCTGTCAGTTCACCTAACCCCAGCTCCAAGGGACTACATTACTCCGAGCATAGACTTCGACAAGACGGCACAATGCCGGTTTCCATAGATAGGCAAGCAGATAGGAACTATCTGCTTAGCAAACCCTTCCTCTAAACTGGGGCACAATGAATTGCAAGGAATAACTCAAACAGGCCAGTGGCAGGTGCATAATCACTCTCCTGTGGGTTCGAGGCCACAGCAACATAGAGTGAAAAGAGATTGCCGACGAACTGGACTAGCAAGGAGCCACTGAAATGGTGCTCTTCCCCCAATTAACCACATCAAATACCTCATCTGTGTATAAACACTTCCTGTCCTTAGCTAGTGGAAGGTGGACGTGGACATCCAAGTTCAAATTCTCTAGGAAAACCAGGCCCTCCTACATAAAAGGCACTACTGATGACCTCCTCAGAAGAAACCGTTTCGAAATAAGTAGAGTCGTGGCTGTAAGCACGGGGCACTGGCTCATAGGCATCCACGCCTTGGGCAAACCATTCCTTACTAACCTTTCCGAGGTCTCGGAATACAATCAAATTGCTAAGCTCCACAAGTTGGATTTAGCGAATCCAAACAACCCAGCGCACATAGCGCTACTTGTACCCTGATTAACTCCAATCGGGTATCCACTTAAACCAACCACAAACTAACTGGTGGTACAGGCTGCATTTTGGAAGGGGGGTTATGGTGTACCAAACAGTCGATGCCTCAATTTTACCGGTTCTGCACATCCATACACCGACGGGCCGTTTTTCTTCAAGAATTGGAAGACTCAAAAATTTGCCAAGATACTTAACGAAAGTTATATAAACTTAACGACACTTATCGAAACTTAACGATACTTAACGAAACTTATCAAAACTTTGTTTAGAAAATACGTTTTCAAGCCATTATTTGGTGCTTAAGCTTAAGCAGATCTGTAATAATGGTTGTTCATTGATTGGATTTTATCTTTAACATTATTTTATCAATTAGCCAGCTTTCGGAAGGCATAGTTAAGACCAAATAGTCCCATTGTGTGTAGTTTTCACAACTTAAACTTTCTTGCTCAAGTCTTGCCTTTAAAAGTATTCGATGAATACACTTAAATGACTATAGTGAACCTCGTAGGACTATCCGAAATTAATGATTTTCGAATGTAATAGGCTCTCGCCTATTGCCTACCACCCTTAAGAGTGACTTTGTATGGTTTTCTCATGGTACTCAAATAGACGCTTGACTCAGTGCTGACCTCCTCTGCCCATCCAAATCTATTAGCGTCCATCTAACTAGAGCTGGTATTTAATCATTGAAATATATGTCACAGAACCTTCTCTGCATTCACGGAAGCAGTATTTTATCTAAAATTACTGCGTGAGGAATTCAAAAACTTTTAGCCGACGCGCCTATATTTATACAGTGAAGCTTCTTTACCATGAAGAGCGGCGAGACCATCACGGGTGTCTATTCTGAAGAGGTTGGAATACACGAATATCTTCATGCCGAGACCATGACGAATTTGTCATAAATAGAGGTGTCCCTTAAAGAGGGGTGTCCGTAAAGAGAAGTTTGACTGTGCTAAAATTTTGTTTCTAAATTTGGCTAGGCCGTGTAGAGCGTATGGAGAACTCAGGTCCGGCCCGAAGAGTCTTCGACTCCGAACCCGTGGGACAACGCAACAGAGGATGCCCGCGTTTAAGGTGGCGCACCCAGGTGGAGAAGGACCTCAACCAACTTTGCGTGCGACACTGGAGACAGCTAGCCAGAGACCGAGCTATATGGAGAGGCTTGTTGGTTGAGGCCCAGATCCACCCCGGACTGTAGCGCCAAATGAAGAAGAAGAAGAAAATTTTGTTCGTCCTTACTTGTGTGACTGGAAGTGTCGCCGCTTGTTGTTCACTCGCAGAGAAGGTGTTTTTCTTTTCCTCTGTTAGACTTCCAACGGCTAGTGTTCTTGTGGTGAAACACCTTTTCGTAGTAGGTTATGGTGGCTTTTGTAACGATATTACAGCCCTTCTTCCCAATAATCAAGCCCTAATCCAGTTTTTGTCCCAAATTTATCAAACCTGTTATCAAAAAAGACCAAAACTTGGCTCGCAAATCTGGCCAATTTTTGAACTTTGGTATCTAATTTCGTAGATAAAGGGTCTAAGACTTATTCATTGAAATAGCGGGTTAAAATTGAATGTCTCGAAGACGCTTCAGTCCCTAATTTATGAAATTTAGAGCAAGTAACTTCGAGTTATGGTATCAATGGGTGTTCATTACATGTCGGGGCAGAAATCCTTATGTGGCTTAAGACTAGACGTCCAGACGTCCCGGTTTACCAGATTATTCTTAAAAATTCAGCTTTTGTTGTAAAATCCCGGTATTTTTCCACAATTTTGTCAATTGGCCAGCTGAGCATCGAGAAAATCGGGCAATTCTACTTAAGACCCTAATATTTTAAAAATATGATCGTAACTTTTGGAAACTTTGTTCAGAAATGATGCTTCCAACTCAAGAAGTTTGAGAACATCGGTAATAACCCAAAAGTGGCCGCTGTTCCACCGTATGTGCGTTGATCCCAAGGTTCTGGAAAAAAAAAATACCCGATTTAAGGAATTTTCGGCTCTGTATCTTTCGAGCAATGTTCAAAGAGTAAACTTGTCTAGGAAAAGCTTCTCAAAACTTTGCCGCTCGGAGACGCCATAAAACGGTAGGACTTATCCACTCGTGATAGAAAGTGAGTACTTGTTGTGACAGCTAGGCCCAGGTCCACCCGGACTGTCATGACTGTCAAATCCTACATAATTGTTAAAAAAACATGCGCCAGCGGATATTTGCCTGCACTAAGCTAATATTTGAACAGTCATCTGCGCAAAGACTGCTTAGTTTGCGCAGCGTTCTGAATTCTTAAAACCACCTTTGCCCCGCGATCGTTTTAAACTCTTGCCAACAACCAAAAACGCAGTGCTTGCTGCTTATCAATATTGATCCACTTCATCTGCGTCGTTTGAATTCGAAGATGGAATTTGTCCCCCATCCCTGAAGACCAGTGAATCAGCTCTAGCCTTTTTTCCAAATTTCTCATGACTCAACTCAAGGTCATGGCAATTAAATTGCGTTCGCCTTCACTCCTTTAATAGCAGCAACACGCACGATTCGAGTGGTTTAGGGCTGCCCCTTCGTCGATGACTACTCACAGAGTAGTTGTCACGTAGAACCGAAGCACTTGTAGATATGAAAGATATCCCGTGACACACGAATTTAACTCACGTCCAACTCACGCCTTCCAGTTATCGATACGTCCGACGTCACTCTAATTTTGCGGAAACTTTTGCGATTAATTGAAGACGATACCACAGTTTTATTGTTGCGATGTGACGTAATTTCGGTGCGGTTTATCGAAATTCATAAATTCAGCTCGGAATTAAATTGGAAGGTGTTAACAGACAAGATAGAGGATCGATAAGAAGGGGAGGGTGAATAGTGATGAGCTCAATGAAGGGGTAGTGAGTTTTTGTTTAATTGCCCGAAAATTGGCACGAGGCACACGTGGAATTTCGGTTAGATTTCTGCGATTTTAAGTACTCGACCGGGGTTTGTGAAATCAGGGTTGGGTCCGTACGATGTCTGCCTTGACTTTCAATTATTATAAAATGGGAGGCTCTACAGCTCGTTGTGACTTCGGCAACAACTGTACGTGCTAATGTCGCCTCATTAATGGAGGGGACCTACATTTTTATGCCGACGCCGATAGGCGAAGTTTTGAGATTTCTTTCTCGTCAGGTACACTCTTTGAGCGTTGTCAGTGACTTGAGAGGTCTAGATCCGTGAATTATGAAAGTCTGCTAGATTCGGTATTATGGGTGTCGCACACACAAAACGAGTGGTTGCTGAGAAGCTAGGCCTCGGCTCTTTGTTATTATCAAGATTTGTTCTCTCACGAGTGTAAGGGACCTACAGGCGTAGACATAAACTACTCCGAACGATCAGGTTTGATAATCTTTTTATAGACAGTTATTACTCTTTGATTTAAGTCAGGGGCTCGAATGAGTTGGGTGAAAATTATGTTTGGCCGGGATTCGAACACGAGCAGCGACGTAGGTTGCGTAATGGTCGACGCACATACCCACAACACCACGGTCAGCACCGATTACTTGGTATTTATACCGGAGATTCGTTCTTCCTCTCCTTCTCGAACCAGATGGATCGGACTTGAAGACCCTCTTAGCTGAAGCGTTGGTGCCCATGCGATCGATGTGACCGAGACAGTGCCTCCGGACTCCATCGACATCCTAGTACAGCTCGTAGAGTTCGCGGTTGTGTCTTCTGGTCCATTCGCGTTCCTCGCAGACGGGACCATATATCGGGCGTAGAAAGTTTCTTTCGAAGGCACCAAGAATCATCAGCCTAGAGCTTGCACCAGGACCGATTTGTCCAGTGTGCTGTTTCATGTAGGGGCAACGTTTAGTTATTTCACTCTCGGCCAACACATCTACCTGAACTCGAATCAAATCACTTCGAAGACGAGTCAATAGTGAAAGTAAAACAAATTTTGTCTGAAAAAAATAATAATAATTTAATAGAACTGTTTAAAAACTTTAAGAAATAAAACGAAAAGGGTAAGGCTGCCTTGTAGGTCTGTACTATTTCAATGTTGTCGGCACACTGCCGTCAGGGTTGGTATTTTATTCGAAGTTAGGTTGGATGTCGAGCCTTTTCTTCGTGGCAGGCATGGCAAAAGCTTGAAAGAAATTGTTCCTGTTGATTTGGGTCATAGTCTCGACCAAATAACTGCAATGAGATGTTGAACTTCCCAGTTCACCCTTATTTTCAAACTTGTGTTTGATCTGTTGTATTTTAATCGGCAAGAGATGTGGGAATGATTTCTGGTTTCGAATGAATTCAGGTTATCAAGATGCAATAAGACTTTCATTGGATTTGGGCATAGTGTTGCAGACTCAGAGTCAAGACATCAAGAAGGCGGTTGTACCAAAATCTAAAGAAATTTCGAAAATTCCTCCAATAAATTTTGCTTTTGAATGTTCCTACGATCCGCGAGATGAATGATGACTGCTTAGTGCTTACTAACTTGTTTTTCTACCAAACTGTGGCCAACTTTGAATTTTAAAGTAAAAATAAAGGATTCTTTAATTAAGCACACTCTGCCCTATAAAAAGAAAGATTTGTTGTTTTTTTCTGATAATAATTTCTGATCACATTTTTTTCATTCAGCTGCAGGATCGCCAAGCAAAGTTAGTATTGAACTAAAATGTTGATACTTTTCGTGCTGGTTCGAAACTAACTGGAAAATTCAAACCAGGTCCTGGTCTCTAATCACGTAGGTACGGAAAGAAGCGACTTTGGACGATAGTTTCGTTTCATGTAAAATATTTTATCGAATTTTCGATTTAATTTTCAGTAACTGCGATTTTTGAAGATGATTTTGGTTTGTGGTCAATGTTCAGAATTTCCAATAATTTCTACCTATGAACCTGATCTTTCGGCGGAGGTTAAGTATACATTTTTGAATCATCATCATCATTGGTACGACAACAGGGATCCGGTCCTGGCCTCCGTCAACGATTCTCTCCACCTATCCCGATCTCGAGCTGACGCCATTCAGCATCGTATTCCAAGGCCTTAGGCGTCCTGAGCTACAAAGATCTTTCCGTTCCTCTTAGCTCGTGCGAGCTAGGTGTCCTGCCCACCGGGATCTACAGAGCTTAATTTTTCGTGATTGTAGCGTCTCCGGAATAGTCCTTCCTCATACACGGCCCAGCTTTTCTCCGTAAAACTTTTCTCTCGAACGTGGCAGAGATCGGAGTGTCTTTTACTAAGCACCTAGGTATCGCATACATACGTGAGTACTGGTAGGACCATGGTCCTGTACAGAAGCACCTTGGAGGTTAAAGTTCAACACACATTTTTTGGAACGATGTCAAACTTTTGATCTATCCAGTTCCAGATACCAATACCACGTTGTCACTGTACCGAAATCGAGTGATTTGGATGAATTCTTACTGAAACCCCAATAGGCTGGTGCCACTGAGTTGAAGTGATTTTAAATGTCATTAGCTCTCAATTTATAAGTGTCTTCCAAACCAAATGTCACTCGCCAATACAGCTATCTGTTGACAGAGAGAAGATGTGAACTTAGAAAGAGACAAAAGAGAAAATTTACCCCAAAGTAAACTGAAGTTTAAGTTGTAGGCTTGTTCAATTTGAAAACCTCTCACGGACGGATGAACTCGACGAGGATTTAACTAGATTTCAATGAAATCGAGTGATTTCGAAATCCCGAAACCGAAACCTACTAGATTTGGAAAACTTAAATGATATCTCCAGATTTCGTTCGGTGAAAAAATGGTACGATCTAGTATCTATGGAGTTTAAAGCGAAGAAACCAGCTACCAAAGCTAACAACGGTTTGACTGAAACAAAAAAAAAGAGGAGATAAAGAATGAAAAAGGACCTATTAAGCATAAGCGCGTACGTTCAAAATGCAACTGATGCACTCTCTTTTCCAGCAGCTATTGGCTGTAGTAGTTGGCTGTAGATATCAGTCAGTTGAGGGTAATGTAATCCCATTGTGATACCACGCGGATTGACTCCTAAGCCCGTAACCAGATGGCGCTTTGGCAAAGCCGTTTAATAGAACCCATTCTGTTCGCCGAGGCTGTTGAAATAGTACGACCCTAGTTATGACTGCCTATTGTTTCTACCTCTTCTTCATCCATTCAACTTCTGTAAAAATCATGATAGTGTCCGGTTATGACGCTGACAAGTGCCCTGATTGTAGGTTTGCTTAGTCTGAACAGGCCCAGCGATGGTATGAGATTAAGTGCTGGCCAAATCTCCATTGTTTTAGGGCAGGTGGTGCCTAGTAGCTTTTTGTGGCTGGGCGTGCGAGCACCGTTGAGGGTGTGACAGAAGAGATTGAACCACATCCAGCACCCATATGAGGTGCATATTCAAATCTCCTCAGCTATCTCGTTAAGGGATAGTCGACAATTAACCAAGGTTTTGGGTTGAAAATGACAATGTCCAAGGATTTAATAAGGCATCACATGCTAAGTCTAAATGACAGCTGCTAACTTGACTGAGGTCAAGACTTTCCTTGGGGCAGACCTTAGTGCATACTTAAGTCAATTATACAGAAAGCTGCGTTATGTCTAAAACTTGCCACACTTGGTCATGTAAATGTGACATCCGCATTCTCTCGCGTGCAATTTCCATTCTCCCGCCACAGGGTAGTCGCAGAACTGTCCACACTCAGCACGAAATCATTTGAAATCCCTACCGGATCAAACAGCGGAAGGCTAGATTTCTATGAATCACTGCAGATCAAAGCGATGCCCTCGATTTAATAAGCATGACGGCATGAAGTGAATAAGAAGGCGAACAATTCCAATAGTCAATAACAGCCGCGTGTCTGACAACTTAATTACCAGCTGTGACATCATTCAGACTCTCGCGTGGCACACAATGCCGCATGCCTAAACAACTACACCAGTCTGTCTAGCCACGAATGCATTATTCATGCTCCCTGCACTTGCACCTGCACCAACACGGCTGTTGATTAAAACCTCCGTCTATGCAAACAGATTCGTAAGCTGGCATTCACGAGCGATGATTCGTCTTGCTTCCAATTCAAATCGACTGCACCACTTTGCATTGGTAAACAATCCTTTTGGGGATCCGAACCGAAAGCTTTCACGACAGCGAGAGCATCTCGCGCCATTCCTAGGCCGTCATTTCAGATTCGCATGCAAATGTGCAAGTTAGAAATATTTTTAAATTTCCATTTGGGTTAGCCGCGCTATTTATAGACGCGCGGATCCAAGCGGCCGCCGAGCGTCGAGCGGCGAGCGAGCGACCGAGGAAGCCTCTGGATTGGGGATGGCTATCGGCGGGCGTTGTCGTCGCGAAAATATCTTCATCATCATCTGCGGAGCGACAGAATGCCTTCCATATCATACCCTGGGAGACCCGGTGATTCAATTGTTGCTTTGTATCTTTTTGCTCGGTCTGATTGGCGTAGGCGTAGGAACGACGCTCGCACAACTGCAATCTGTGATGCGGTCCGGTGGCGAATACACGCTCATACCTGAGATGACTTCTCGCTAAAGCGACCACCGCGCCGCCCCACGCCACTGCGCCCTCGTGTGGTGATTTGAAATTGCCGCCGTTAATTCTGTCCGACATTAGGACTCATTCTTGCATGCGGAGCTGAATTTATTTTTATTGAGAGTAAAATAGATACGAACCGCGGGGATACTTTGGACGGAATTAATGATGACAACATGCGTAAGGGCGTGGCGGGCAGCTCGACGCGAAGATTTGTGAAATTCGATAACGACGTTAGGTGAACCTTTTTTTTCGCAATTAATCGAGCACGTACACGCGTGGAAGAAATTCGGGTCGTGACGGTGTCGTGCGGCGCTTTATCTGGTTCAAGAGGTTGTCTATCTACGGCGGACGGGAAATTATGCTCTCTTCTGTAAATCTCTGGATCGCGGGACCGGTTCGGAGCAGTCGTTGATCCCCCTTGACGGAGATGAATGGTTTGTGATTTTACATTCGCTGTTCTTGGCTGGGAAGTGGAACGTTTTTGATGAAATCTCCGGTCGAGGTGGAGTTCGTTGTGCCATCTGCAGAGAGTCTGCCAAATCTGATCGGAGCGGTCATTGAGCATGAGAGCTGTCGCTTATGTGGATTCTAAACTTCTGCGGTCAAGCTGGCTTATGTGCATTGTTACAGTGTGAGAGTGTTCAAAGCATCGCATGAAGGTGACGAAGGCAATCAAACGTTGTGCATCTCAGAATCTTACACGAACCGGCTACTAGCGCCGTGGTGCAGGTTTCTTCGCAACGTGCTAAATGGAACACACACGTTATCAGTCACAACTCGCACGTGACTGTGCAGTAATCGAGGCTACGTTTGTTTACGTTCAACAGTTTATCAAAGGGCAAGCCAGGCGCGATAATGACGGTGATACAATTTATTTGTGCAATCACTTCGGTGTTGCGCAAACATCTTAGAATAAAACGCGGACTGACACAAAGCTCGATTCAGGGCTACAGCGTGTGGATCCGCCCTCCCGACTACTAGACTCCGCCGTTTTTGATAAGGTTGCGATCTTCTTCGACATTCAATTTTCAACAATGTGTGATAGAAGCTTCTTCTTCTAATGACGCTACAGTCCGCGGTGGACCAACGCCTTAGCCAACAAGCCTCTAAAGCTGGCATGATCTTTAGCCAGCTCTATCCAAGTTGCTTGAGGTCCTTCCAGACCTAGGTGCGCCATCGGTATACTCGGCGTCCTCTATTGTGTTGTCCCACTGGTTTGGAGTCGAAGACTCTACGGACTAAGTCGGTCTTCATGGTCTCGCCACCCTAGATGTTGAATCCAGAGACGCCTGGCCAGGCTCATATCGCGCTGTACAGCCCGTTCAGTTCGTGGTTGAATCTTCTTCTCCAAGAACCGTCAACTCAAACATAAAGAAAAATTTAACGCAGAACTTTCCTCTCGAAGAGACCTAGAGCTTCCTCAACTGCTTTTGAGAGCCTGGCAACTTCCGCAGGACAGGGATGAACAAGATCATCCGCAGTGTTAGCTTGGGTCTTCGGGAGAGGGCCTCTTCTACTCAATTGCCTCTTGAGCCCAAAGAAACAGCAAGAGTTATGCCGGAAACAAAATAGTGCGTTTGTACTGGCGGTGTCTTTCAACGCACACAATTCAATGGCCATGCTCAAAATACAGCGTCGACCTGCGTTAGTGGAAAATGAGAGAGATGAGAGGATCGTAATAAAAAGTAGTCCATCCAGTAGGATATATTTTGACAGAGGGGTGCGCTGTGAGAGAGATTTTCTCCCAGATTGAGAGTTTTCTTCCAAATTGAGAGTATTTTGTGTCAACTGTCATTTGAGAAATGAAAACAGCTGATTAAAAATAATTTAACGAAAAAAGTCATTTCACATGAGTGTATGCAGAAAGGCGGCAATATTTTTCATCTAGTAGATGAGAGAGAGAACCGCTGATAAATTCAGTAATCATTTCAACGCAGCTCGTCATCGCCCTCCCTCCGTAACATGAAGTCGGCTGGCGCAACGCACTATTGAATTTCAGACATTAATCTATTTACTTGGGAGCCCACGAAGAAGAAGTCCTTCACTACCTCGAAGTTGTAGCCGCTTATTGTGACGCTCTGTCCAAGACGTCGATGTTGTGCGTCTTTTCTTGATGGACGCAAAACTTCCATTTTGCCTTCATTCAGCGCCATTTAAGCTGCATCCATCTCAATCCCAGCAAACGCCTCATTGACGGCTCGCTGTGTTCTGCCAATCACGTCAATGTCGTCCGCGTGTACTAGCAATTGTACGGACTTTTGTAAGATCCTGAATTTTCTGTTGGCGAGTTAGTTTTGATGATGTTACAAAAATTCACATGACAAACGCGTCGACCATGCTCTTCAAAGATCTTATTTTGCCAGTCCTGCTATTTGATGCTTAGAGATGGACGCTAATCTAAACTGCGGAGCTGATTTGTGGTGCCTTCGAAAGAAAAATTCTACGTCGGATACATAGTCCCGTCTGCGAGGAACGCGAATGGAGGAGAAGACACAACCGCGAACTCTACGAGATGTACCAGGATGTCGATGCAGTCCGGAGGCACTGAATCGGCCGCATCGAGCGCATGGACCTCAATGTTTCAGTTAAGAGGTCCTTCGAATTCGAGCCTCCTGGTTCGAAAAGGAGAGGTAGACCGAATCTCCGGTAAACATACCAAGAGTAATGTACGTGCTATTGTTCTTTCACGCGTGGAAGGGACCTACAGTTTAATGCCGACTTCGAACGGCAAAGCTGAAAAGCTTTTTCTCGACAGGAATACCCTTTGAGCATTGTTAGTGACTCGAAAGAGGTGTAGCCGTGAATTATGAAAGTTGGTAGATTGGGGATTCGAACCTGGCACCCTCTGCGCAGGAGTCGACGCACTAACCCACTACGCCACAGCGACTTTGTGACATGATAGGTTTCGCTAAATCCGTTACCGACCTTGATGGGGCAGGTGATTGGAGCTTGTTTTGTTTAAGAGTGGCTTTCAGCGCTTGTGCGACTGAGTGCGGTTTTTAGTTATTGGTCATAGTACACTTTGTAATGGGTCCTTCATTAAGTGCTTGGTATATTTGAATTTTAATAAAAAAAAGTGTGTGGTTTTTACTCGTTTGAAAGTTCCATCTATGCCATTATGCGTGCATCGGTACTGTCAAATTCCCCATGAGTTGTGCATAAATCAGCCGGAATTCGCCGATTCCATGGGTTATGTTTTCCTTGAGGCTGTTGTGGCTTATGCTTTATTCGCATAGATCTGCGACTTCCGAAAACCTCCACGAGAGATGACCATGCTCTCGAATCACTCGTGGAAAATCTCGAATGTGTCTTGAGCTGTGAGGCATGTAGCGCCGTGATTCGAGAGCCTTCTTAGAGAAACCATATGTCCTTGGTGTCCATATTATCCCATTCAGGGCCAAAGAAGTTGGTAATCATCAACGCATTGCGTGCGCCGTTGACGGTGACCCGGTCAGCCCAAAATTCATAACAATACAGTAGACTCCCCCTAAGTCGAATTGTCACGGGATACCATAATCGTTTCGAGTTAGAGAGAGTTGTACTTAGAGAGAGATTTTTGCGTGGGAAATTGGGGGAAATGTATGTCAAATATGACAAAAAAGTTCGAGTTAGAGAGAGTTTCGACTTAGGGAGAGTTCGAGTTATGGAGAGTCCACTGTATATATAAATATGAAACCAAAATATAAAAATAAAATTCAACAATTTTGTTTGTTGACGTGCCTATTCAGCATATAATGTGTAGGACGATGGCGACCACAAAATGGAGGCGGAACGTTGCCCGAAAAGAACACCAGGTATTGTCGGACGCTACGTGAACGATGATTTGACCGAACAGACTGACAAAATTACAATTTGACAGACAATCAGACAGATTTGACAGCTTTCAACTGTCAAAGTTCGGAAGTCCCTGTTGGGAGACCCTTTATGTAATTCCTCCTTCTCTGGCGTTAAAACGTATTGATGGACAGAGTAGGTGCCTTCAGCGGAGAACGCCACCTGTTTTCTCATATAGATGAAGATTCTGAATACGGAGTGCAGCCACACTTAGGTCAACATTGACTAGTCAATTGTAGGCGATTCTCACACATGAGAACTTGTCGTGCTTTGTGGTTTTATAAGGAATTTATCTAGCAAGTCTCGTCCAAATCCGAAAAGGCTTAGTAGAAACCCACAAACATCCAAATATTCAAGCGAACATGCAAATTTCTCAACATTCCACCACAATCAGCCAGATGATCGACGGAGTAATTTGATCCAATTACATGTTTGTGCAATTTGTGCGTCCTCAAGCTCCTTTCCGATATTCTAGCGCCGACCTGCAGACTAAATCTTACCTTCCACAGCTTTGCTCAAGTCGGAAGGAGGTGGTTGGATTGATTCAATTGTTTGGTCTAAGAACCTTGCCAAGCAAGTTAATCAGATGTCTCATTTCCGGCCTAACGCAGAAATTGCCTTGACTGTTACCTGTCTCGTTTCCGGTTCTGCTCCAGTGACCGCCTAACTTGGACATTGTGGAAAAGAAATTGGCTTGACTGTAACCTGGAGTAGAGCGTTCCATTTAGGCTGCTTCCTTGATTGCCAAGACTTCCGTTGCAAAACTATGCAGTGAACACACAATCGCTGTTTCTGTCTGAAGTGATCTTTATTCGTCGGTTTAAAGTGTTACGCTAAGCTTTCCTCGCATTTCGGCACTTGTTCTGTTCCTTTTCCCAGTACTTCCCGTGGAGGTGGTGTTACCAGTGAACTTTCTCTGAATATTCCTTGGAGAATCGCTGGCACAAAACGTCACTAAATCGTGAAGCTGACAGAATGTTACAGTTGGGTTATAGACTCTGAAGAAGATACATATGTCGGCACAAGGATGATCTTCTCTTTTCCCATTCGGCCTTGCCCATCTTCACCACCGAACCAGTGAATCTACGCACTAAAGGACGTCCACGTTTAATGTGCCGCAGTTTTACCTCGCCCTACATTATGTTCGAAACTGTAAGGGTTTATGTTGACTACAGAGACTTCGAAAGACTGACTGTGACTCTGTTTCGTGCTGACTCGAGAGAGCCTTGACCTTGGCGCAAAGATGAAGGAAAGAAAGATGTTGGAAGGCAAGAAAATGTTTATGATGCCTTCCACCGCATCAGCAGCTCACAATTCAAATTCCATTCAGCCACAAATGCTGTCCAAAGGTGATGGAAATGTCTTTTTTAAAGCAAATTATTCAACGAGTTTATTGCACAACAGCCTTGGACATTCATAGAACCCCCAAGAGCAGCACACTGTTCCCGGCAGCAATCAGAAGCCAGACAGAGGTACGCCACCGGCTGCGCATAATTATTCAGAGTCGGCAATAAAAGGAAGCAAATCTCGTGTTCCCTCCTGTTTCGATCGCAGATTTGTAGTCTGCGCTGGCAAACCGAGTAGTTTTATAGACCACTCCACACGGCTGACCACTCCGATAGGATCTGTCTCTCTCTCTTGCTGCCACCACAGCGCCTGCCGCCGAACCAGTAAATTATTCACACCCCCATCATTATCGCAAGTGCGTAGAGCACTTGCAAAATGCTAATTTCTCCCTCGCGACATTCCGTCACATAAAGCCATTAAACGGCGAACACATTGTAGGCACCTTTTATGTCCCAAGGGGCTTAAGTGCGGCCATGACTTCCAGCAGACCAAAAGCGGTACTTTAAAAATATGCTCGCGAATGTGCGAAATCTCCTCCATATTCCAAGTTGGAGATGGAAAGGAATGGCAAAAGAACCGAGAAGCAGAGTACAAAGCACCTCCCGATGAACTCGTCCCACCGAGCGTGGCTAAGAGCATTCGAATCACACCTTCTGCGGTATTCCACTCGCCTATCTGTCGCGGGATTTCGTTTGCCAAAAGTGCTTCGAATCGAATTTCAAATAATAGTCATGTTCCCGCGGGGGGTGGGGGAGAGGGTCAGCAGGCGATTGTGCGTCGGACGGGCGGCGAAGTGTGTCATGGCAGGAATACAAACGAGAGCAGAAGATGGGTCTCATCCACCGAGACGAAATCAAAATTCGGTTCTTCACCTCTAGCCTCAAACCAGCGACGGCACCAGCGGGTGTTCGTTTACAAATATCGGGAGCAATCACCTCCGAGACTGTCGCACACGCTTAAGAGGCTCAAAGGTGCCCGGTGCGGCAGATGAGATGTTCAACAATTGGCAGTCCATCGAGTCGATGTGCTGCTGATGTATGGATCTGGGTGAACATCGATGCCAATTGGACGGAGTTCAGCGTGTAATCAGTGCTAATTGAGTGCTGGCGTGATGTTTTTGTTTTGGTGCGTCGATCGATATTCCGAGCGTTCGACTGGTGGTGTCGTAAATTTCCCTAGACAACGCCGTTCGGCTTGAGGATGTCGTTTGTTGGGCGAATTTAGGGCGGCCCTCTCACGAGAGAGAGAGTTATGTGTGTCAATGTCAGGCAGTGACACATTCGCTGTCACCTCCTTGATTGGCTGGGAACTGAAGAGAATGGATGATAATTGGTTGCGGAGGCCTATCTGAATTTAAATGTGCGACCTTGTTTTGGCACTTCCTGCAATGGTTGCCAGAAGTCTCACACTTGGTCTTGATCATTTGGGTCAGAATGTGGTGGATGTTGATGACGACGGAAAGGAAGGCTTTTTTGTTTAAAATGTCCGTCTTGGCATTCGTTTGAAAAAATGGAAGTGCAGCATTTTGTGTGATGTAGATAAGGTAGTTGGTTCACCAATCTTTTTAACAATCCATTCCAGGCAATGATCATGTCTTCTCGAACTCAGACGATCCTACCTATGGTTACCTCGACCTTGTTCTCTGGTTTGGCCCAAAGCCTTGTACTTACTACTTACTTATGTTGACGTCAACCACGCCTGTGCGCCATCTCTTTCGAATTTCTGCAAGGCGTTTGAGCTCTGTCCAACTCACTCCTAGAGAACTCGATTCCTCTTCAACTGTTCTGCGCCACGTTGTCTAGGACGCCCCGCTGTTCTGGTTACTTGGGTAAGCGGTTTCCACTGCATAGTGTACTTCGCAATGGATCATAAAACACTGTTAAACAAGTTATTTAAGTGTGGGCTTAGAGGAGGTTTCCTTTCCTGGCTCCGTTCTTATGTTTTAAACCAAAAGTGAGTGGTGAACTAAGCTCAGTAAATGTTGTTTCTTTATGTGTCCCTTAAGGTTATGTACTTGGACCCCAGCTTTTTATTATTTTTAGCAATTCTCTCTTTCAACTAAAAAACTAAAAGCTCAGCAAATGTCGTCCTTGAGTCCTTGAGGTTCTGTACTACAATTCTCTCTTTCAACTAAAAAACTAAAAGCTCAGCAAATGTCGTTTCTTTAGGTGTCCCTCAAGGTTCTATACTTGGTCCCTTGCTTTTTCTTATTTTTAGCAATTCTCTCTTTCAACTAAAA
This sequence comes from Eristalis intricaria, assembly GCA_964034865.1. Classification (NCBI taxonomy): domain Eukaryota; kingdom Metazoa; phylum Arthropoda; class Insecta; order Diptera; family Syrphidae; genus Eristalis; species Eristalis intricaria. The sequence goes on along the minus strand of OZ035875.1, from coordinate 86,181,560 downwards.
AACTAAAAGCTCAGCAAATGTCGTTTCTTTAGGTGCCCCTCAAGGTTCTATACTTGGTCCCTTGCCTTTTCTTATTTTTATCAATTTTCTCTTTCAACTAAAATGTCATGACAAAGTAACAGCTTTTGCTGATGACATGACCTGCGTCTTTGCTAATTCTGCATTGAATCTTTCAATCGAAATGAACCATCATCATCATCAGAGATCTCCAGACAACTCGATCCTCCGCCATCGACTCTAACACATCAGGGGTTATGCCCAAGCGTTACCAGCCGAGCTTATGGACTTGGTTCAACCATCTCATCCTGGGTCTGCCAAGTGGTCGCCTACCTAGTGGAATCGCATTCAAGGCCCGCCTCGGAAGTCGTGATGGTGGGGACATTCGTGCTCCGTGACCAAACCGTTCGAAGGAGCAGCTGCTCAACGTTATGTTCCTCGCGCACTGTCGTGTCTCTCACCCTATCCCGGCGAGTAATTCCCACAACAGTACGAACAAATCTCATCGCAGCAGCTTGTATTTGCGGTCTTATTCTTTCAGTCATTACCCAAATTTCATGACCATAGGTGAGAGTTGGAACAAATACTGAGTTGAAAGCCGCTAACTTGGCCTTCACACCAAGCTCGACCTCCCTGATTACGGATCTCCCAAGCTGTGTCAAAACATACCCAGCTTGACCAATCCTAGAGCAAAGTTCAGTATTACTCCTGCCATCACTTGTGAAAAGACCCCGAGATACTTACACTTCCCCACCTACTTCAATAGGACGCCACTAACATGTAGAGCGCATTGAGCACGCTTTCTGCAAATTACCATAACCTCTGACTTGTCCACGTTAACCTTCATCCCAGAAGCAGCACATACGGCCACAAACCTATCGAGTGCGCGCTGGAGTTCCGTCTGGGAAGATGTGAGGATAACTAAGTCATCCGCAAAAAGAATATGACTTACCCTCAACTCTCCCAATGTGAAACATTCCTCGCCTCGGCTGCGCTGCAACATCCAGTGTATATAAACAATGAAAAGGAGAGGTGACAAGACGCACCATTGGCGAAGTCCAACGCCCACGGTGAAAGGTGTTGATTTAGTACCGTTAACCCGAACACAGCTGCTACAGTTTGTGTATAGAGATTGAATGGCCCTCAAAAGAGGAGCTTCGAGTTTCCCCCGAGGAACTCGGTCGTATGCCTTTTCCAAATCTACGAAACAGCTGTAGATGTGTTGGCATACTCCCAAGCCTTCTCCAGAACCATTCTTTGAGTGACTGTTAGCCGCACATCCCCCCCCATCTCCTTCCCCCCATCCCCCCTCCCCTCCCCTTCCCCCAATCCCCCCCCCGCCGTTCATCCCCTCACGCATTTCCAAAACCTTGGTATAGACTTTTCCCGGGGAGACTGAAGAGGGCTATGCCCCCTTCTTAAAAAGAGGGAAAAAGAGAGTGCGCTCAATTTAGATCAAATCGTTTATTGAACTAGTTCGTTCTTCTAGTTCATTTAGTTCAATATAGTTCACTTCAGTCCATAGAGCGCTCAATTTAGTTAAAATTTCTTTATTGAACTAGTTGATTTTTCCAGTTTACTTCAGTCCAGAGATCTCACAATTTATTATAGATCTGTTTATTGAACTATAAATGAACTAGAAGAACGAACAAGTCTTCTAGTTAATTTACAGTTCACAATTTAATTCAAATTTGTTTATTGAGCTAGGTAATTATTCACTTAGTTCGATATAGTTCACTTCAGTCCAGAGAGAGCTCAATTTAGTTCAAATATGTTATATTGTTCGTTATTGTAGTTCCTTTAGTTCACTGCCAGGGAAATTGAGTCTGGTGCGATATTTGCAACCGTGTATGTACACAAAACATTCGGGCACATATGTTTTCAAAATTATCTTCACATACACCAGCGGCACACTCGATGTGTTTGCTTGGCGGTATAACTACCCTGATGTGCTCATACACACACAAAGAACTCAATTTAGTTCAGTAATCCTATTAAATTAGGTATACTTGAGTTTGTTGAACTACTGAACTTAGTGAACTAAAGTAAAAAGACATTGTGAACTAGTTCATTTAGTTCACTTTTTGGAGCTATTTTTTTTAACTAGTTCGTTAGTGAACTACGTAAGCTATGCAAATACAAACAGGTGATAAGACTCCTTGGATGATTTCCAGAATCCGTCCAAAATCATGAAAATCTGATCAATTGTGGACTGCCCTGGCCTAAACGTATACTGATGAAGACCTCTCAGGTTATTGTTGGCAAAGGCTCTCCAGAGGTTCATATAAAATAGCAACGATGAATTAAAGTAGACGGATTCCTACTAAGTTGGCGCAATCTAGGAGGGCTCGTTGCATGTTGATCGAGCAGGTTTTCCGCCGACTACATTCTTGAAATGCTAAATAAGCACAATTCTCGTAGCTCCCTCTCCTTGGCTTGAGTTAAGAGTGAGATGACTCCGTAACCTCTACTTACTGGTTTCACTGAAGGACCTTCCAGCATGACGATCTTTTTCCTGAACTCCTCAGGCGTACATTCGTTGAGTGCGAAAATAAACTCAATTGAAACAAACATTCTTTTCCCAGAATCAAAAGATCGACCTTAATTTTCATGAATAATTCCCCGTGAACAGTTCCCAGAAGATATCCTTTAAAGCAGCCGACCTCCTTCCGTTCGGGCAAATCCTCCGTCGGACATAAATCAATTCAAGTAATTTCATTTCTCCACACCTCTCCCCACCACTCCCAGTCGATTAATTGAATATTTAAGAGAGTCCAGGGAGCCTAGCCCCATCGCCGGCTAATTAAAAGGGTATAATGACCCTCTTTTGTCCGAGTGTCACTGAGTGATTTCCGCCAATAAATCAGAATCCAGCGCTCAGTTGAAGCACTTCGGCCGCCATCGTCGGAACAAAAGAGCCACCCAATGCCATTAACACACGATAAATTTCGCCCAGAAGGAGATTCGATTCCGAGATCATCTCAAGAGCAAGCGTCCACAGTCCTCGACACCCTTCTCGCGAGTGGCCGCACAGTAATCCTCTCTGCACCCTCCTCAGTCTCAGTCTCAGCCCCTCAGCATCAGCCACCACAAATAAATTGACCCACTTGAGCACATCGAATATTCAATATCCATTTCGGATGCGGCACTGGAAATCACTCTGCCATTCCGTGAGAGGGGGTGTGCTCTGTGCTCCAAATTACCATCAGAGCGTTGCGTGACGTGCCCCTCCAACTCGTTGAGATATCGATTTCGCATCTCAATAAGGAAATTCCGGGGAAAGCAAAGCGAAATGGTTTATCCTTCGGATAGTGTCTACTAGGAGGTACACCGAGTTGGAATGGTGCAAGTGGCGTGGGGGGCCGGGGGTTTTCCTGGATTCTTTGAATAAACGAAGCAAATCATCATTTCCATCGGTCTCGTCAGGGTAGTTGAGATATGATGGCAATCTTATCTCCTTTAGGCAAATTAAATTGAACTTACGTTTGGCGACACGATGGTGAGCGGATGAGGGGTGCTGTGGGAAAGGGAAACCGGAGCGATGTAAAGATGTCGGAGATTATTGGTGGTGATGATAAAATTATCCTTTTTTTTCTGTTGAGAGGGTTGTAATGTCTTTGAAAAGTGAGACGGTAATCGATGGCGAGGGGATACTTGAGGGAATTTTGACATTTGAGGTGGCGGCGCCGCTTGGTTGGTCATGTGTCACTGCCATGAATCGTTTAGTTGAAGATGTGTTTGGACTCCCCTCCCCCAAATGAACCACATCTAAGTTATTTTTTCTGAGAGAAAAAAGTCGTGGACCTAGCAGGTACCCATGAGGCCCTCCAATTTGTATGGTTCTCCCTTCGCCTAGGAAAAAATGCCATTCGAGTTTCATCATAGTCGAAGAGTCGATCTATGCTCTTTCTAAGACATACCCTTTTCCAAAGACGACCAAAGAAGTTCCCTGAGTTTTTGTTTATTCAGCCCCAAATCAGCTGCGATGCCGAGGAAAACACTCGCGCCAAGAACTCGGCAGTAAAATGCATCCTAAGCATATCATCGTCACCTAGAACACACACAAAGCTGCTGCTTGCATTCGCCCAAATTCTCCACTATTTCCCAGCCCACTTGACCCCACCCACAGCACAACAAACTTCTGCTATGTCCACAACCATGCCAGACCCATCGTCACTTCAGAGACATGTCAGATGTCACCCGATTTATTCGCCCATGACGCTGGTAGGGGTCGAGCGTCTCAGCGATGACAATTCATCATTTTAATGACACTTCTGGTTCACATCAAAACAAACAACCGCTATCCCCCGGGGATGGACATTTCAAAATTATCGTCACGCGACACGCCACAGATTCAAATGCCGGAAGAAAAAAGTCTCAAGTGTAAAGGCGAGGAGGAAGACAAGAACAAACCGCCACAAAAAAAAAATTAAGACAACACCCGCCAAAAGCACTGGGGACACATTAAGACAATTGACAGGCCATGTCACCATGCATACGGCTGTATGGGATCTTATGGCGCTGCGGCCTGTGAAAGGGACTTGGTGGAATTCGTTCCGCATGCCACACATCAAAGTGTTATTTCTCCGCGATAACTTTTGTCACGAATTGGGCGTCTTAAAAGTGGCGCTGAAGTTTAGGTGACATGCAAATGTCACATTTGTGTCGTCGGAGTGACATGCGTCGCTGATATGTTTTATGATCCGGTTGTGAATTAGTTGTGAGTTGGCGAGATGATTTGCCGCAGTTTGATTGTTTTCCGAACGAAGTTCGTGTGGATGAAGAATTTATTATTAAAATAATTATTTGACAGTTTTGTGAACGGACTCACAGTTCGTTTGCTTGTCAAGACACTCAAGGTTGGTAGTTTGTGAACACACTCACGGGACAAGTGGGAGCTAAATTTGGGAATCGTGGGACAGAGGCATTTTTTTGCGATTTTTGGCTGACTTTTGCAGCAAACATTTGACAGCTGTCACAATGATGGGTGACATAAGGTTGGACCGCATGATTTTTGTCTCGAAATTTGCCTTGATTAAATCTGATTTATTTCGGCTCTATTTAAGGATTCCGAGCACAGAATTTGTGCGGCAAACTTTTTTTGGCATTGACATTTGGCTTGACATGGAATACAGAGTTCCAAGGGAATTCATGTAACACGACTTAGCGGCGAGTTGCGTTCTTTTCAAGTTGAAAACCCTGCGAACATGTTTAATTTGTTTCGTCCTTGTAATCGCTGCCACGTCGCTGGACATCAGAACATCGCATCGCATTATGCATTCGAATGAGATCATGCCTTAAGCCTTGACACACGCTCAGACGATTGCCAGCGAATCGGGTGCGATGACATCACGATAAGTGTTTTAATTTGGATAGCCATCCCGAACGCAGGTCTGCAACGTTCCCATATCCGTGAATCTTAAAATTCCTGTTCCCGTTTTGATGATTTATGTGACATGGGAGCAGAAAAGTATTCCAGGCACGGATTGTGCTTATAACTGCGTTGGCCGCTTATCTGCAGCCACCACGCCCAGTGGGTGTGTGTCGCGTTGTATTGTGCACGAAACGTGCTCGCGCCAACCTTTCAGCGATAAATTTCGATTCTATTTGTTTGCGCTTTTCGCTGTTCGATGTCTATCTAGAGCTGTGTTTTACGACTTAATTGATTTGCTAATTGGCGTGGGGAACTCCGAGGTATTTGGTTAATTAAGGCGACAGTTTTCGGCTAGGGAATTCGCACTGCCAAAACTGCCGGCAGTGTCGTTCCTTTCAGAAAGCAATTGAGAAGTTTACGACTTCTAGTTCTTGAGTGGATTTTGGGATGAGATGGTGACTTCATTGGACGCTGGTGATGCACAGAAAGGATGTTGGTTTCGTTTTGGTAATGAGATAAATCCATTTGGGTGGAGTAATAAAACGCGAATCATGGCTCGCGAGGAGATGCGATACTTACCCGGGAACTATCTGCTAACCGATCGTAATTTTTATTTCGTTTGGGAATACGACTTTGGTTGAATACAAAAGGCGTGGTGGGTGGATGACACAGGAGCACCTGGTGTGCTTCGCCTTTTACGATCGAGGTCGTAACGTTCGAAGGGGTTGTCCATGCAGGAGGCATTGGCGTGATGTGAAAGAGGAACCAAATAATGTTCGATAGAGGCGATGACTTCACGCGAAGAAGAATTTATTGCCGAGCTGTATCAGATCATCGGTTCTTGTCTGATTCCAAAGAAAAAAGAAATAGACTGACAAGACTTAAGAAATGAGAACGAGTTGGTGTAGAATATTGAAATTTCCCCAACCCATTACAGATCTAAAGAAGCTAGAAAGGTGGACGGGAAGAGCTGGTCTAGATGTTCGAGTCCAAGACGGAACTCGTACTCTTCACAAAAATATGCAAAAAACCTCCTTTAATCCCACCAAAGTTGAATAACAAGGAACTAAGTTTTTCTAGTCAGGCCAAATACTTAGGCGTAATTTAGACAGCAAGCCTAGCCTAGAATCCAAACATTCAGGACCGTATTAGGAAGCCGGCGGTAGCTATGTACACTCGCAAAGGGATCCTTGGTTCCAAATAGGGGCTCAATCCGAAAATGTTACACTGGTTATATTCAGCAGTCGTCAGACAAATTCTGACATTTAGTATACTTGTTTGGTCGCCAGCATTAGCTTCAATCTTAGAAAGATAAGCAGCATACAAAGATCTGCGTGGATTTGCATTACGGGTGCACTTCGCTCCAAACCTTCAGCCGCCATGGATACAATGCTACAGCTACTTCCCATGGTCATTTACGGGAAGTTGTTGGCTATCAGGTTGAGGGTATGCAACCGCTGGAGCAAAATGCACAGTTTAGGTCACATGGAAATAATCAAGAATGCGAACATCCCAAAGCTTACAGATTATATCGCGCCTTGTAGACTTTGAATTAGGGTACAAAAAGACCTGGTATTAGACGTAGTCAGAGAAGCTACCCATCTGGAAGTATACACAGACGGATCTAAAACGGAAGAAGGCACTGCACTAGGAGTATTTGCGTCATCGCAGGAAATATCCTTATCTCTGTCCCGTCGATTGTCCAACCACTGTAGTATATTCCAGGCAGAAGTAAAAGCTATCCAAGATAATATGTGTAGCTCTACAGTTCGAGGCGGACCTGGGCCTAGCTTCTCAGCAACCACTCGTGTTGTGCGTGCTATTGTTCTTTCAAGAGTGGAAGGGGGACTAAGTTGAGGAAGCTTTTTCTAGACATGAATACTCTTTGAGCATTGTCAGTGACTCAAAAGAGGTGGAAACCGTGAATTGTGAAACTTATTAAATTGGGGATTCGAACCTAGCACCCTCAGCGAAAGAGTCGACCCACTAACCCACTACGCCACATCGACTCACGGCCAAGGCTCTGGATACACCATCAATCAAATCAAAGATGGTACAACCTTGCCGTCTATCTCTTAGGGAGATAGCGGTCAGATGCAACCTTACCCTATGCTGGGTCCCTGGGCATAGTGGTATTCCAGGCAACGAAAGGCCGATGAGTTAGCTAGAACAGAGGTGGGTTTGCCAATTGCAAGTAACCAGGACATATCCATATCCCTCTCTTCAAGTAATGAACACTTTGTTACTTACAGATGCCATCAACGCCGCCAATCGGATGTGGATGGAATTAGATACTTGTGGGACTTCAAGGCTAATATGGCTTTCAATAAATCCCAAAAAAACAAGCACACTCTTAAATTTAAATCGAAAGGAAATCAGCAATGTAGTTGGCATTATTACTAGTCTTTGCCTATTAGGGAATGGGCACCGCCTACAATGACTCTTGTAGGAGCTGTAGCGACGAAAAGGAAGATGAAAGTATACTTCACTACCTCGGCACCTGCCCACCACTTGCAAGGACAAGGCAAAACACGCTAGGCAGCTATTCATTCAATAGCCTTGAGGAAATGTCTGGCATTAAAATTCTGGTTATAGCAAAATTTAAAAGGATCCTAATTGGCTGTAACCCTACAAAGGAGTGCATCATTCAATATATGCCACTAGCATACCAGTAGGTACCTTCAGGTGTTTTATTGAGTTAGTACCAATTTAGTTATCAATACAATTATACAATGTATCCAATCAGGATCTAAGTGGGCCAGAACTGGTTCAGTTGTGGCAATCACATTAACCTAATGTGAACGAGATGGTGTCGAATATTGAAATTTGCCCCTTTGTTGAATTATTTCACGGCACCTAATCACCTCCCCGAGTTGAAAGCAGCTAAGACTTAATCAAAAGATTTGTCAAGTGTCATTGTCCTCTGAATTTAAGAACCCAGGAACCTTGAGAGGAATGGACCTAGAGGTTATCATAATCTTCACTTATAAACATGAAAAGAAATGGACCAAGTTTGCTACCTTGGGGGACCCTTACAGACTGAAACTCTAAATTTGTAGTCAAAAACCTTTGGCTGCACTTTCTACGTAAGAATTAGGCACTCATCGATGGCACAGGCATGTTGGTAGAATATGGGAGACGCAGGCGAAGTGTGGGGCTTCTTAGCGGGTTGTCGAAGAGATGCGCTGCATGAGGACAACAACAATTGTGCTAACATTAGGAATTGCTGCTTGAATTTGGATGTAACTTGGTAGATAAACTGCTATACTACTCCAGACTAAGATATAGGCCTTACTTCGACTTTCACGATAAATACCAATACCCAATCCCAGGATCCACCGAAATGTGTTAGAGAGGAAGCTTATGTTCCGGAAAAGGCTCTCACTGGAACCTGATGAAAAGCACAATCTATGAAGGAGTAGTAGACTATCTGTGTATCTTCATAATTATTTGTTGATTTCAATTCATTGCGCCATCATCACCATCATCATCATCATCTTCTGACCCGCATGATCCGCTAAAGGCTTCGCGGGAGTAAACCACGCAGATTTCCAGGCAACTTGATCCCCCGCCATCGACTCTAAGTCAACAGGGTATATGCCCAAGCGTAACCAGGCGAGCTTTGGACTTGGTCCAACCATTGAAATGAAGTGCAAAAATGCGGTCTTGTCAGAAACCTCATTTGCGGTGGAATTTATTCCATGTGATTTGATGTTCTTATTGGTATTGAAACGCAATAGAATGCGCCAGCTGAACATTCAGCAGATATCCTGGATAGAATCGATAAGATAACTTCCACGGCCTCGCTGACAAAGTCGCTTCTACAACTAGTGTGAAATACGAGTAACATTTAAAAATGACTCATAAACTCTCGCCTTAAGACACTTCATTTACATTTTAAAAACACACTCAACATTCCATATTTGACACTTTCCCTTGGTCATTCGCTATGAATTTATGAGTCCCCATTTGCGAGCCCGACCCAAGTGCAAGTTTGAAAAGGTGCAACACTGATGAACGGCGCTGTTTGCCTTCGACGGCTTTTATTGCACTGCTTCGCTAATTCAACTCGATTCCTTCTGTCAATCGCTTATCATAAAGTGCGCTTGAAAACTTGCTAAATTCGCGACCAAAATGATTTACGGACACTGTCACCATTAACAGCAGTTTCTGCTCCATCATCGGAATGAAATCAAACTCGATTTGATTGAATCTCAGAGATACTGCGTGTCGTTAAGTGCAAATGCAGTTGTCATAGAATTCTGCACAACCAGTTGTTCAGAGAGGGAGATAAAAATGAAAGGAATGCGGGAACGTTCACTACACAAAATCAATCAATTCGCACCTCCCCTCGGTGAGATACGTTCTCAATTAGAGGATGAATGGGCAAATTAACGCTCGCCTGAGGAAGAGCCAACCTCCGACCGAACTATTTGTGATTTATTACCCGCGGCTTCATCATCTTATCGCCAGCTTGCCACGGCGGCGCGAAGCTTGACCTAAACTTGGACCCCCTGTCTGCTCGTGTCTACTAAATTACTCTCCGAAGTGCTTGCGTCTAATGAAGTCTTGTTTTCTTCTCTTTGCAGGTAAATACATATATCCACCGACGTCGAATCAACGGGCGGGGAATAAATGAGAACAGTCGCAGTGGCTGGTGACTGGTGGAAGATCCATTTCCACGAACGACATCCACACGAAGAATGCTGGCGAATTACGAGAAGTGCTCATAGAAGCCAGCTCGCCTCTGATTGAGTTGCCCCAGTCCAGACTACTTGTAAGTGGGCATCGTTATGTAAATCGTATATCTATTGGGACCTGGGCCGGGGGAAGAGGGGATGGCTTGAGAGATCTATTTTCAAACCGGAATGAGGTTTATTAGAGTCAGAGATGAAGACTGGCGAAGGTCACCGCTGTGCGAGTGATTTGTCTGCGATGAATTTCGCGTGGGATCGCGCCGCCGCCGCTGTTGACGCGGATTAAGTGCTTTACGGTAATTTATGATCACAGATACAGGTTCGGGGAAGAAAATAATGAATTATTAGATAAGGAAGCAGGGCTGCTGATCAGGCGAGGGTCGTTTGATAAGTCAGTGATCTGCTGCTATCGTCTCATTCGAGGAAGAAACGGCCTGGATTCTGAGTTATTTCCACTGACTCATGCTGTTGTCGATGTTGAAGAATAAACAAATGGACTAGATAATGAGGCAGCACGGGTCGTAGCCGTAGGTTGCATGGTTTGTTGTTGTCGATGAATTCAGAGAATTTTCGAGGTGACTCGGTAATGGGGGAGTGATGAATTCAGATCTTAGCTTACCCTGAATGCGATTCCATCAGGCGGGCGACCGCTTGGCAGAACCAAGAGGAGGTGGTTGGACGAAGTCCTAAAACCCGGCTGATTGGGCTTGGGGATGACTTCGGACTTAGAGTCGATGGCAGAGGACCTGGCGTGGGACTCCTGATTTAGAGTCGATGGTGGAGTAACGAGGGGTCCGCTTGGCAGAACCATGATGAGGTGGTTGGTCCTAAAACCCGGCTGATTGGGCTTGGGGATGACTTCGGACTTAGAGTCGATGGCAGAGGACCTGGCGTGGGACTCCTGATTTAGAGTCGATGGTGGAGTAACGAGGGGTCCGCTTGGCAGAACCATGATGAGGTGGTTGGACCAAGCTCAAAATAACTTCTGATTGGGGTTGGGCGGGCAATGGCACAGGATGGGGAGTGGGCGATTTAAAGTCGATGGTGGAGGACCGAGTGGTCTGGAGATGTCTCATTCGGGTTTTTACCTTTTATGTGGCGCGTGGCTAAAAACTGAATCGAAGACGAAAAGATATATTATATCACAACGGGCCTACGATTGGCCTGACTACCTTTTGATAGTTAGCCACTCTAACCTTGATCATCCTAGTTTTGCTATACGGCGTGGATGCACGGACAATATCAAGAGGTAGTCCTTGATCTCTTCTAGAAAAAAGTTCAGCGTGCGATTTTTGGTCCGTTTGAGGAGGCAGTTAAGTGCAGTCTTGCAAGGCCACGGTAGCGTATACGTAATATTTTGCAGCCGTTCGAGGAGTCAGTTATATGAGATGTAAATACAGAGCTGTTCAAAATAATGTGGAAAATAGAGAAGAAAATATAATATTTTTCAAATATTTGAAACCTAACAGGTAAGTTGGTCGCCGTGGCGTAGTGGGTAAGTGCGTCGACTCCTACGCAGAGGGTGCCAGGTTCGATACCCGAATTTACCACCTATCATAATTCACGGCGCCACCTCTTTCGAGTCACTGACAATGCTCAAAGAGTATTCCTGTCTAGAAAAAGCTTTTCAAATTCGCCGTTCGGAGTCGGCATTAAACTGTAGGTCCCTTCCACTCGTAAAAGAACAATCGCACGCACAACACGAGTGGTTGCTGAGAAGCTAGGCCCAGGTCCACCTCGGACTGTCGCGCCACCCATATTATTATTATGTGATTGAAATTACTTCCAAATAGACTGTTTAAAATAATAGCGAAATTCAGAGTAAACATTCGTACGAAGGCTACATTTTTAAATTATACTTCTGTTTCACATAGGGATTCAATTTGTGTAGATTAGAGACCCGAATGGCCTCCCTTGTTCTTTAGCACAGCACTTATTCGATCTGGCATAGACTCTATAAGTTTCTGACACATAATCACAGGAATGGCCTTCCAATTTTTCTCAATTTCGGTCCAAAGCTGTTTGGAACATCTGTGGAGTCATAGATTTTTTCAGTTCCGTCCACAAATTCTCGATAGCATTGGGATGGTCATGGTAATAACGACACTTCTTCTTCTTCTTCTTCTGGTGGCGCTACAGTCCGGAGTGGACCTGGGTCTCAACCAGTAAGCCTCTCCAGCCGGCACGATCTTTAGCCGGCTGTCTCCAACTGCGCACACCAAGTTGATTGAGGTCGGTACTACCGACACTTGATGGTCCCTTAACCAAGGACTCACTAGTTTCGATTAGTGCTTGGGATCGTTGTCATGTTGGAAGTGCCATCTTGCATCGGCATGTTGTCCTCAGCGCATGGTAGAACATCATTTAAGATATCACGATAAACTTCTTTAGACATGATGTCTTTTATTTGAAATATGGGTCCAGCACGGAACCCAGAACAACAGCCTCACACCATGAAGCTTCCAACTCCATGCTTTACGGTTTTTTTTATGAATCGGAAGTGGAATCCAAGCGAAGATGCGAAGATAAGAATACACGCAATTGCAGCTGAAGTCAGAGATCCTTGTCGGCGACTTGTTCTCGTGTCATTTTTGGATTGCATCGCTTTATGAAAAGAAGTTGAAATCAGGTGCCTGAGTCGATCCTGATCCAAGTAAAGGTGCTGTTTGGGTGCATATCGAATGGCAACCTCTTACACGCAGAGATTCAATCTCTGCTTCTCGACTCAGGCATCTGATTTCATCTTCTATGCATGAAGCCTCCAGTCGATACAATCCAAAAATGACACACAAAAATACAACGACTTCTGCAGAAGCTGCATGGATGAGGATGAAGAGGAAACTATGCTACACTACCTCGGAACCTGCCCAGCCCTTGCAGAGACAAGAAGAAAAAATATGGGTAGCTACTCCCTCAATAGTCTTGGGGATGTAGCAACTACCAACATAAAGGATATCCTCCAGTTATTTAAAACCACCAAGTGGTTATAGGTATAGTTACACACACCAAAAGAGGTGAGTGAGAAAGAGTGTAGTAGGTTAACGAAGTACCTGAAACGGACCTTAAAGGCAGGCAAATATCCATGAGGACTTTGCCAGTCACATCTACCTACCTACCTAACATCATTCTTGTCCAAGGCAGGCGTCATTTTTGACTTGGGTCAACCACCTCGTTCTGGGTATGCCAAGTGGTCGCCTGGAATCGCACTCAAACCCTGTCTCTGAAGTCCTGATGATAGATACTGCCATGACCACCTGACCGAACCATCGAAGCACAGCCCTCTCCGTTCGAAGAATCAACTGCCTCACATTGAGTTCCACACACAATGCCATGTTTTCTCACCCAACAACGCCGAGTAACTCCCAGCACAGCATCTCGGCAGCTCAGTATACGCGATCTTATTATTTCCGTCATCACTCAAATTTCATGACAAAAGGTGTAAGTTGGAATAAATACCGAGTTCAAGTCCCAAACTTGGCTTTAACATCGGCCTTCCTGATTACAGATTGTTCAATTTGTCTCAAAATTGAGCCAGCTTGGCCCGAAAAGCTCAGCGTTACTCCTTCCATCACTCGTTAAGAAGACCCTGAGATGCTTCAACTCCTCCACTTGCTTCAATGCGACCCCACTGACGTGTAGAAGGCATTGAACAGGCGCTTTGAAAATAACCATAAACTCACATTGGTCTACGTTAACAGTCGTAATTGCAAATGCTGGGACGAAGCAGCTAATTACGACTGATGAAACGGAGAAAAGACATCGAGGACAAAATAAGAAAAACCCTTTTATGCATCTTCAGCTTTTTCATTGAAGGAAGAAGCCTTATACCTGGCCACCAATTCGGTTTCTAAACAAAATACTCTTCAATTGACAAGGTATACGAAGACTAACGAAATTGATAGGAAAATAAAAGGTTGGTTCTTGAGCCATTCCTTGACGTCTCCCAGGTCTTCGACAAAGTCTGGCACAACGCCTTAAGCCTTAAAGCCTAGCTGAGCCGAATTGAGAAACTGAATTCTGAAAACTTCTATACCATATTAGAATCTTACTTAAACAGTAAACCAGAATTGTCAGATGTGGGCAAGGTCCAGAATTCAAGGAGATAACTGTCGGTGTCCCTCAAGGGAGTGTTCTTGGCCCTACATTGTTTCAATTGCAAACCCGAGACACTCTCCACACTGCTGACGTACTAGTGGCCAGCTTAGCGAACAATGTGGCTGTGCTGGTAAGCTCTAGGCAAGATATGCAATACGTCAAGACTCTGGGCGACGTTAGACAACCTTAGAAACTACTGCTCTGGTGAATTTCCTATAATAGATGAATGGAAGAGTGGTGCCGTTATAGTATATGTCTGTATTTCGGAATTAGGACGTTCCGCTTGTAAGAAGAGTTGCGAGTGCTTCTAGTTTCTTTCCCGTGAACAACAACAAACCTCTCAAACCCTTGTTGTGGTTGTTTTTGGCTGCATTTAGACAAAAGTCTGTATCCTTTGGCTGTAAGCCGGTGAAACAAATCAAGTCGACTTTGGGACATCTTCGTTCCCGTCTTCATCTAAGGCCTAGCTAGTTAGTAAGGGAGCATGGTTTGTTGGTTTTGTCATCCGCGGCTGATAAACTATAAACTGAGTCGAGGAAGTGAAGATATCCAAGTCGCAAGTGCCGCTGAACAGGGAAATGTTAAAACAAACCTTCTGCAGGCGACTTCCTCTTGTCTCATAATTAGAGGTTCTTATCTGGGTTCGAACCTCCTGTCCATTGCATGAACTTCAAACCCACAGAAACCTGAGTATGCGCTGAGACTGAACAGCCGCAAGGTCAGTCCATTCAATGCACTCCTTCACAACCCAGTCGCCGGTCGGAGTCTGCAATCATTTGGAATGGCTTCCGGTTCATGGCCGCCGCCTCCCGAGAATCGACTCCTACTCAGAACTCGTTTCAATCAAACTCCGCTCCCATTCAGTCGGCGCTTCCGCCGACCACCCCCAACGATTTCCATGTCGACGTGTCTGCTCCTGGACGTCTCACAGTCGGTCGGTTTAGTGAAAGTAATTCACCCCTAGTCGGCAAGGGCTCCACCATTAAATCATAATTTGTGGATACACGAGTGTGTGTATTTTTTCCGCCTCAAGGACGTCACTCCGGCAGGAAACTTTGCGAAGCCAGGATCCTATTCCGCAGCCCGCTGTGCCTTTGCCTAAATGAAATTCGACCTCCAACAAACCACATTACAGTTGAATTCCAACTGGGAATGCTTCCTACACTCGCACTCAGCACCAGCAGTCGGACCCGGCTACGAGTACGAACTCCTGCGGTTCCCCGTTGTATCCTTCATCACTGGCATCGGTGATGATGTTACTTATTCACCATAGCGTTCCATTAACTAAAGTAGCATTCGCATTGAATTTAGCGAAAGGCAACCGAAAAGGATGTGCGAATTGAAAATGATTCCCGCCCCCCTCTCTCTGCCTGAGGAGCACACTCCAACCCAGGGAAGCGAAGACTGAATGGATAAGTAATGAGGGCTGGGGATTGTTTATTCCGGAGATTCAAGACACAATTTGCATTTCGTGCAACTTGTCCGGTGACGACTCGGCGCTGAGGTTTGTTTTCCTTGCGCTTGAGCGGGGAGTCCTTGGGCGGAATGGGCGTAGCCACAATTGCAATATACTCAAATGGATGAATATTTAATGCCGACGAGAGGGAATCGTCCTGCAGATGCGAGGGATTTGTCGTGAAGTGTGTTTTCTGTGCGCCGCTCTTGTGGGAATGGAAAGTGAAATCTTAGAGTCCGGAGGCAGAAGTGGATGCGGTGTTGGTTAATTTTCCTGATTGAGAAGTATGCACCTGTGAGAAATGGAAATGGGGCTTGCCAGAGTGGAGTGGATGTGGTTGAGACTGAGTGTGGTTTGAACTTGAAACTAGACCTTTGTTTGCGAAATGAAGACTTTTCATGCGCTGGTCTGGTTGTGGGGAAAGTTGGTTAAACATTTGTTCCCTCGTTCTATTCGAAGGAGGTCTTGGAAGCAATGAAAAATTGAAGACAGGGGCACACAGGAAAACAGTTCTTTCATGCAAGTTTATTTTAAAGGTGCACAGTCTTTCGTTGGATGCCCGAAGGTGCCTCAATGTTGGCAGTTGCATTTTTTCAATTCCACTGCAATTGTGTCATTTTTAAGGTCGATGAATATCCTCACTCGCATAAGACATCTCTAGGCCACTTAATCCTCCACCATGGCCTGTGACTCATGTGGAATCATGTCCAAGCGCAAACAGGCAAGGGGTGCAGACGGTAAGACAGAGGGTATCGTGTGGCGGCCATGAATCGGAAGTCTTTCCAAATGATTGCAGACTCTGAGAACCGACTGGATTGTGAAGGAGTGCATTGAATGGACTGACCTTGCGGCTGTTCAGTCTCAGCGCAGACTCAGGTTTCTGTGGGTTTGAAGTTCATGCAATGGACACGAGTTTCAGAACCCAGATAAACCCCAATTATGAGACAAGAGGAAGTCGCATGCAGAAGGTTTGTTTTAAACTCGACTCAGTTTACGAGTTTTTCTCAGCCGCGGATCACAAAACCAACAAACCATGCTCCCTCACTATCTAGCTGGGCCTTAGATGAAGACGGGAAAGAAGATGTCCCAAAGTCGACTTGATTTGTTTCACCGGCATACAGCCAAAGGATACAGACGATTGTCTAAATGCGGCCATAAACAACCATAGCAAGGGTTTGAGTGGTCTGTTGCTAAAAATCACGGGAAAGAAACTCGAAATCTTCTTACAAACAGAACGTCACTATTCCGAAACATATCATCATAGACTTTGACGGTGCCACTCGTTCATTCATCCTTTATAGGAAGTTCAACGGAGCAGTGGCTTGCAAGGATTTCGAAAATGTTTTTTAACCATAGTCTTGTCCAATTGCATATCTTGCCTCAAGCTTGACAGGATAGCTCTATCGTGAGCGAAGCTAGCCACTAGTGTAGCGGCAGTTTGGAGAATATCTTGTGTGTACAAGAGAAACAATGTGGGCCCAAGAACAATCCCTTGCGGCACTCCGCAGCGATCGCCTTGAATTCAAAGGATTCCGATCCATGGTCAACTCACAAAATTCAGTGTTCGGCTTAGCTTAGAACGCGGCTTATCATGTTTTAAACGCCGTCGAGTTAGACGTTGTCGAAGATCAGGGAGACGTCAAGAAATGGCTCAGGGAAACAGACTATTTCGCCAGTTATTCTATATACCTGGTCAATTTTAAGGTGTGTTTGGATTTCGAAATGTTAGTCAGGAATAAGGCGTATTTGTTCAATGACCGTTTAAATTCCGCAAGTCTAGAACATGCATATAGTAGATAGATAGGTAGTGGTGGTTAGCATGTAAATTACACCTTTGTGCTCTTACTTTCGGCTTCCTGCCCAGACTCCTCGTTGATCTTTATCCAGTTGCTTTGTTTAAGAGAGTATTTCCATTTTCAGTTGTCGGTTGTGAACATCCAATAACCAATTCCTTAGGATGTGCGTTTGTGTTGTGTCACATCCTCAGGCTTGTTAAAGGAATAACTACCTAGTAATCTTCTCGTCGGTGCATGGACGAGGCTGATGCCTTGGTAGTGCAATTCAGTTTCCTCTTCCCACGAACAGCTTCTAAATAAGACATTGCAAAGCGCCCCAAGTCTTCTCCCCTTCCCGATGAGACAGTGTCGAGTAACTACGTCTAAAAGATTGCTAATTCGGTTCCGGTCTAACTCTAGGAGAAACCATCGATAGCATTCTTTTAGTCTTGCTGCTGCAGGTGAATCTGTAAGCTTCCAGTTGATAACCATGAGGTGACGATGCGATAACATTTCTACGGCAGTTGGGAGCGTTGATCTGAGTGCACGTGTAGTACAGACAGGTGCACACACATATACATCTTTTGGAACATCAAAGCAGTCCAAGCGAAACATGGATGCATAGATGTCCTCGAAATTTTACTCACATATGTTGCTGTTTACAGTTTGAGTTCGTCACCACTTACATTTGGGCGTGATCTGATATTTCTCTGTCTCTCCCTGAAGACAGAAACATTTCGATTATTTTAAGTTGTTTCAAGCTTCTAATTTGTTTCCAGTTGCTAACTAGCATTAGGGACCTATTGGGACAGTAGCTTAGCATTGAGAGATATATCCCTGATAAAAGTACGCTCTTTAAGCGACCATCCCTATTCAATGTCTTGATGGTTGTTTCCAGTAATGTGTGCTGGATGATTTTCTGTCATCATTTTCGGAATACTATCCAAAAGACTCAATTATGTTGGGGGATCACGGGCTTCCGTAGACTATGATCCAGTTGTCCGCATATCGCCATCAACAGAACAAAGTTTCAACTCGTTGATTAACCGAGTCAACCCGAGTTACGTCCAAACCGAGTTGAATTTGTGTTAAACCGAGTTGCCAAAACTAAAACGCTGTAAAGTGAACACATATTCGCTTTAGGATGGTTTTAACAAAGTGAGCACATTGCATATACCCACCGCTGGCTCGAACAAAATGAACGCGAGCCTTACGTTTGGCGCCTCCTTCTTAATTTTTTGTAGCATAAGTAGTTTCCAGATTTCCCAAGAGGTAGAATTTCAATGCCTGTCACATATCTGTCAAATAAGCAAATGTCCATCGTCTCAAAATAACAAACTCAGTTCTCTCTTCATATGGAATCCTATGAGCGAAACGCCCAGAATTTATTCTTGATCGATGTAAAATTTTATGAATGGAGGGTTATTGAGGTTTTTTTTTTTAATTCGACTTCAAAATGCGCCCCTAAGAGCTTGGCGCCTTGTGCATTTGCGCTTTCTGTATGTATGATGGGTCCGGCCCTGCACATACCCATGAGCATTGTTCTTGTACAAAACGAGTTGATTGGTGTCTGGGCTGTTTCCTTTTATTGTTTTGAAACTCAAACCGGGAATATATGCTGTATGGTCAACGTATTGCCGTGAAACTTCTCTTTACGGACACCCCTTTATAATGGACCTCTTACTTAACGAAAAAATTTTAATGATACTGGCATGAAGCTGTTCGTGTATTTCAATCCCTTCAGAGTGATCAACCCTATATAACGGACACCCACGATGGTCCCTCTGCTGTCCGCTATAGAGAAGAATCACTGTGTGTTAAAAGTGTACCAAACTACTTGAATCAGTTTGACAATCAATAAGTCAAATGATTCTTCAAAATGATGCTTCAATTCCAACTCGGGTTTATCTACACGGTTTAAGCAATCTTCAGTTTGACACATCACTGGGCACCATGGCGTGGAGTTAGGCCATGAGAACAGTCCCGGTCGTTTGAAAATTCACAATCGATCGTTGTGGCAACTCTACTAAGAAAATGGCTTAATTTACTCTGAGGTGAAATCCAGTTCAATCTTGATTGGACATCTCAATGTGAGCTAACCCTAGGTGGAGGGAACTACTGCAGGCATCTTGTCGTTGACCCTGTCCGAACTTTCCGATTCCCAACTTCTCTCCGCCGCAGATAATCTCGAGACGAATCCCAGCCCTCTTCATTCGCATCTCCCAGAGTGATCGGAATTAAACGGCTGACCTTGCAGCGAAGCCGAAAAATCCCACAAAACTCGCAGACACCCGCCCCACAAATCATTTTTTCCGACATCGAATGTCGCAGCAATTCGCAGTCATCCCTGCGAGTGTGCAAATCAAATCACCATTTTCATTGAAAAATCGCTGAGGCGTGCTCGAAAACCACTTCGCTGCCTGGCGTGGGCAGTCTCAACAGGCTGACGAAACAATAAAGCTCACATCACGCAAGCCAGTTCGCCCCCAATGTCCAGTTCACAGAAATCAATCCGAGTAGCGGCAGCAAAAAGAACGGACAGCAGTCGCTGGTGCCCAGCCCCCTCAACCCCGGCCAGTGTGTCAATTGTCGTTATCGCTGACGACTGTCAGGAGGAAAAACAACGCCACTCCCTCAGGGAAGCCCATCAACCTAACTTTGAGGACCGATGGCCACGATGGACGATGGCCTTAATTACGTCTATCAACGTTCCCCTTATTGCGTCCGTCCGTCCGGCATGGCGGCGGCGGCGACGCGTCGTACACCCGCCCGCGGGAGCCTGAAATTTCGTATCCACTTTCATTATTTATCCAACAATTAGAGGAATGGCAGAGTGCTGACGCAATTGAATCCCTCCTGAGGGTTGGGCGGCAGAGCAAATTAGTGTTGTTAGGATGCGCACAACGACACAGGATCTGTTTGTGGGTCTTTCTTTTTTTTTTGTGAAAACCATTACTCAGCTGGACTCCCGTAGTCTGCAATGAATCATTGAATCACTGAATCATTGAGCTACGCATACAAAGGCCAATCGAATGTCCTTTTGATTTGTGTCCCTTTGCGGCATTCTTTGCCTGTTCTTGTGTGCGTCCATGGCTCGTGATGAATATGATTACGTTCCCGCGCCGGGGATGCGACTGGAAGCCGGATGCGAAAAGGTTCACGGATTCCAAGGGGATTTGGGGACTTAAGCTGAATTTATAGGTCAAAGCGCATTAATTGAGTTGCAATTGCAAAGGGAATGCAGCGGCATTTGCGAGGTCGGCTGTGCGTGTTGACTTTGAAGAGGGTACAGGCAGGCATTTCGGAAAAAGGTAAATAAATCGATTTAAGCCGCTGACCGGGGGTTGGGAGGGATCACATTATCGGTTGCCACCGCGATCGTTTAGGGAACTGTCATCGGCAATTAGGGTTTGTTTTTTTTTCGTTTTAAATCAGGGACGGGGTGATTAGAGGTGAGTGCTCTTGTGATTCATGGGAAAACTGGCATCGGGATGGCTTCAAAAGTTGGAGATTGGATTGGTTTGGCTGTACATCAAGCAGCACCCATCATCTGTGGGAAAATATGACTTTTGATGGATTAGTGGCGCCCAACGAGATTCCCTCGCCACTGGAGAGTCACATGCCCTGCTAGAGAATAAGGTATTTATTTATTCCGCAACAGACTTGGAATGCTGTAGATGTTGTCGCTTGCTTTTGAGAAGAAAATATCCCGGGTGTACAACGGAAAGAGAATAGGGCCAAGGTCGCTTCCTTGTGGGACTCCGGCAGCGAAACCATTGAACTCAGAGATTGCTAATCCCTGCTTAGGTCTGTAAGTGCTGTTTTTGAAGGACGAGTACTTTATCTTGCAGACGTATTCAGCTTGTATTTAAGACGTCAAGACTTTTTCTCTTCTAGTACAATTCGTTGTCGTTTGAATTTGCAGTGAGTATGGCTTTGAAGCTTCTCCATTTGAGCAAACTGTCCTCAAACGCAAAGCTCGTTTCTGTAAATTTCTGTCAAAAAGGCAATTTGCCGTGAGCAACAGCTTCAGACGAAATAATTGTGTAATAGAGGCCGCTCTCGAAGAACCGATCTTACTTACTTATTTATCAGGCCAACGTCCCTTGGAGGGTCAGATCCTGGGCTATAGTTGCCTTCCATCGTTGACGGTCCTCGGCACGCTGCTCCCAGTCTTCAAGACCAAGCTGCCATGCATCCGCGATGAATTGGTCTTTATACCGGAAATTTCCTTCTCTAACCAGGAGGCTCGGATTGGAAGCCCCCTCTTAGCGGGAGCCTTGGTGTTCATGCGCTCAATGTGGTTGAGCCAGTGCAGTCGACGGATCGTTTCCTTCTGGTCTACATCCACATCCTGGTACAGCTCGAAGAGTTCATGGTCGTGACTTCGCCGCTTGTGTAGTTTTCAAGATGTATGTTTTGGTCGAGCGAATCCCTGGGGTAATCAAAGACGTCTTTGCTTACGACTCACCTCAAAAGTAGGGCGAATATGCGCATGTCAGACAATCCAGACACTCGTCGTGGGAACGTTTATCATACGTTCGGTGTGATTTGCGAAGTTCTCACGGCGAGTAAACGTAAACGATGCATTTGGCTTATTACCTGAAATGCGATGACACCCTACGCTGCACATTCACCTTCCTGATCTTATATCCGAAGAACCGAGCTGACTTTATATAAATCATTGATCATGCCTACCCTGCTTAATGTCGCAGAGGGATGGACAATCTTAAGAGCAGATGAAGAAGGTCTTGGTCTCGAAAAGATAGAAAATTTCTGCGCTCAATCGTTGGTCCTTGCGTTGCACAGTGTGTTAATTTTCGAATCTAGTGGAACTTTATTCCCCAGAAGAGAACACAAAAATCCATGTCTACACCGCTATAAGACAAATACCTCTCGAGATATTTTAACACATTTTACGTCCGTCATCACCTTTAATAATAATAATATGGGTGGCGCTACAGTCCGAGGCGGACCAGGGCCTAGCTTCTCAGCAACCACTCGTGTTGCGCGTGCTATTGTTTTCTCACGAGTGGAAGGGACCTACAGTTTAATGCCGATTCCGAACGGCCAAGTTTGAGAAGCTTTTTCTGGACAGGAAATACTCTTTGAGCATTGTCAGTGACTCGAAAGAGGTGGAGCCGTGAAATATGAAAGGTGGTAAATTCGGGTATCGAACCTGGCACCCTCTGCGTAGGAGTCGACGCACTAAACTACTACGCCACGTCATCACCTTTAACATTTATAAATAAAAAGTAAAGAAAAGATTACCAATTTCAATTAATATATATATATTTTTATTTAATATAAGTATTCTTAATCTGAAATTAGTCACTCTATTCGCCGTCTTCTTCTTCTAATGAACTAAATTCAAGCTCTTTTACCAGATTCGTCTCTCTAGATACATGTCTCTTGTCACTCAATTTTAAAGACACTTCTGCGGCAATCGCAAGTGATAGTGCATATCACTTCTTTTATATTTCGTTTTCGCTCTTGGGGTGAACATTCGTTAAGTGCCTTCGAAGGTCTTGCAGGATTCGATGTCATGCTTGATATTGGGACTTGATCATAGACCCTTACGGCCATTGCAATTTCCTGATCTAACCATTCCGCATTATCGTTCTGTAAACGTAGCATATCTCGCTTAGTTCGTTCGATCCCTCCTTGCATGTATCTTGAAATGTTCTTGAAATTGAATCATGGAATGTTTCGACTTGAGTCTTATAACAAAATTAGATTTTCCGTGTATTGCTCTGAGTTTCTTTGTATGTGAGTTGAGCGGTAACGAACTGTTTGTAGTAAATTAAAATCTGCTGATCGGGACACTCTATAATCGGACCACTCCCTATTCGAACCGCAAGTCGTTCTTTCCCTGCTGTTATTCATACAAATTTCCCTCTATAATCGGGGCACTTGCTAGTCCGACTATGACCACTAGTATAACATGTTTTGCTTGACCTTTCTAATTGGACCAAGCGTGTATAAGAAATGTGTATGCATGCATCGCATTTTTTTTTCGACTTGAGAACCGATTCGTCTTCAATCTAAACATTTTGTAGCATTTTTCATGCGAAAATGGATTGGATGAAATGTGAACCTGTTTGAACATTTTTCAAGGATAAGGCTGTTGTTCAGAAAAACCATGTTTCTATCAAACGAAACGGAGGAAACGAACAAACCGACAGTAGCGTGAACTTCAGCTTATTTTGGTGTTCATTTTATCATTTTCCCTCTCCTTTAAGAAACAGCTTTCTTGCTGTCCACTCAAAAATTGAGAGCTAATGACATTTGAAATTAACTGGTGGAAAGTTCATCCCGATCTCGAATTTTGAGTTCATCGGGAACAAGACAGGTTTGTTTAAAAAAGAACTTATCATCAATACAACAATTCCCTGTCTTTTGGTTCTTAATCGAAGTTAAATGTTGACATCGATTTTTTGCCATCCCTACTACGAACCCCGTGGGCTATGACATGGCTCCCACCAGGCGTCAATGACAACATGCTTAACAACGCAATTGAAAGTGCCACCAGAGCCGGTGGTGAATTAGTGGAGAAGGACATTAGCCGATTTGGGTAAGCACCAACAGTGAGGCCTGGTTCGTTCCTGACTGAAGCGTCATCAGAAAAAGAAGAAGGGAATATGCCATCTGAGCCTAGAGTCACTTGCGATTGGCAAGATTGGGCAGATTAGCCAAGCCAGCGTTCCGAGTCACTTCCGACCTCAAACCTTCCCTTCGAATCGTAATCCTCCAAACCTCGTCATCATCCCTGTCACTCCTTCGCATTCTCACGTAGTTGCGAACTGCAGCCCTTATTTACGTGTGCCCCATCCAGTGTTTAATTATTTCCCCAACATTGATCTTTCACAGTCATTCCCTCGGCGTTGCATAAAACATCAGCCCTGCCTCTCGCATCGTACGCAGCGACAATGAAACCACCACACACTCCGTGGCACTTTTAATGAAAATAAAAGTCCTGGCATTCGCGCAATAACAATAAAATGAAACGAACAGCCAGCAACAATCCATAATTAATATTTAAGAGTGCCCACAATTCGCGCATCCCCGCCAACGACGTGCTCATGTTCCGCTGACTGTGTGGGGAGGCTTGAGCTGCAAAAGTTTGCAGCCCCACCAATTGGGGATGCCCCGTTTCATTGCGATTTAATTTATTTATCTCGCTGGCGCAATTAAGCACAATGAGCCCATTCATGGAGGGCGGCTCGCCCCTGCCGCGCCGCTCCCTGAAGTGTTAACTTTTCATGCACCACTTGCGGCAGCCTCATGCATGCAACTGAAATAACAATCCAAAATTGGGACTGTTCCTTGGCAG
Organism: Eristalis intricaria; assembly: GCA_964034865.1. Classification (NCBI taxonomy): domain Eukaryota; kingdom Metazoa; phylum Arthropoda; class Insecta; order Diptera; family Syrphidae; genus Eristalis; species Eristalis intricaria. The sequence goes on along the minus strand of OZ035875.1, from coordinate 86,156,833 downwards.
GGCCGGGTTTTTAATCAAAACCACCCTTGGGCCGCGGGGACGGGGGCGCATCCATCAAGCAGCTCTCATCGTCGAGATACACATCGCATTTGTCTATTTAAATTGACCTTTCGGCTATTTTTATGAGGAACCGATACAGATGCTGACGTTCCCGACGCGTGTACAAAAACAAACAAACACCAAGAGCCTCCACCAGCCACCCCTCTGCCACCCACTGACAGATGAAGGACTAATGGATTGACCGCAGGCATGCAGCGGATTCGCTGACAGTTGAGAGCGAGTACATTCCGATTGCAATTCGACTCAGTCGGCTGGCTTACGAGCATGCTTTGGTTGCGCGATGACGAGCTCCTCGTTATGTCAGGCGTGGGGCGGGACGGAGGCGCCAATTCGGTCTGTATGGGAGTGTTGAACTCTATCAAGCGTGAGGGGCATTAAAACTTATCGAAGTGATTCATCATTTGAATTATGACTTTTATCGCTTGCTATACGATTTTTGATGAGTTTATTTGTTTAATGAAGACCTGATTTTGGTCGGATGGTTGGCGCGGCACAGGGTGCGGGAGGCGTTTGAAATGTTGAATGAATTTTTTTGTTGCTTGCTATCTAGAGCCCCGGGGCGGCGAGATTTCGACAAAGGCAATTTCCATAAATCAGTTTGTGGTGATATCCGACGGCTGCTCATTTCAGCGAATGTCTGCAAGTTTTAATCGAAATTTCACTTCACCATGAATCAGTTGTCAAGCGCGTCTGACTTGTGTCAGAACATCGCAGTGAATTTGAAATGAATGGGCGATTTTTCGCGGAGGAATTGGCCGTGAAAGACCATTGTGGCGAATCAATTGTGGAAACCATGGCATTAAAGGGGTTTTGTGGTTGGCATGAATAAGAGGAGCGCTCTTCTCGGTGTGCAAGACTGCAGACAGGAAGCAAAGCCAACTAGACAGGTTCGTCAGTTGCTGCTCAGGCCCAACCTGGACTAAAGCATTGTGAAGATGAATGACCACTCTGCTAATAGAATTTAGATCAAATCGCCGTAATGTGGGTGTCTCTTCAATAATTTTAACCTCATCTTCTACGTGACTTAGTTTAAACAAGACAAGTGGAGCCATTTGGCGTCGGTTGAATGTCTTGGTTTATACTCTCCATAAGCGAATACGATTCTTGTCTGACCACCAAAATGTGGCGGTTGTCGGTATGATGATGTGATAGGTGATAGACTATGCATATCTGCGTTATTCGATAAGAACCAAACCAGCACTGGATATCATTTTGATGCCAAACGACTCATATGTGCCTTTAAAGTATTCGTCTTATCAAGACGTCCGAAAAAACTTCGCGCCCTACACGTGGTATACACGTTGCTTTTGGATTATTTTGAATCTTACAAAAATGTGGTTGTAAGTTACTTTCGTTACTTTCGTCACTTTCAATTCATTCGTTAGTTCTGCTTCGTACTCCCGTAAGCTAAGTTACTAGCTACGCTAGTTTTCTTACTCTTGTTAGTTTTGTTTGTTGATACTCCTTTTAGTTTCGCTACTCTCGTTAGTTTCGTTACTTTAGTTAGTTTTGTTACTCTAGTTAGTTTCACTACTCTCGTTAGTTTCGTTACTCTCGTTGGTTTCGCTGCTCTCGGTAGTTTCGTTATTCTAGTTAGTTTGGTTATTCTCGTTAGTTTTGTTACTCTAGTTAGTTTCACTACTCTCGTTAGTTTCGTTACTCTCGTTGGTTTCGCTGCTCTCGGTAGTTTCGTTATTCTAGTTAGTTTGGTTATTCTCGTTAGTTTCGTTACTCTCGTTAGTTTCGTTACTCTAGTTAGTTTCTCTACTCTGGTTAGTTTCGTTACTCCAGTTAGTTCCGTTACTCTCGTTAATTTCGTTACTCTCGTTAGTTTCGTGACTCTCGTTAGTTTCGTTTCTTTTGTTACTTTCGAAAAAAAAAAACATCCCTCGCAGTTTGTGATAGAAAAATTTTCGCTTGTAACCTTCTCCTCTCTTGTACCATACATCAGCAAGTGGCCAGCCAGTACTCAAAACAATCCTGAGTGAACATGATGTCAAACCTTTCCAGTTAGCATGATAATTAGCCAGCTGCCTCTAATTTCGCACTCCTAGTTTGCTGTCTTCACTTTTGCACGTCATTGTTTTCATGCGCGTCCTTAATTCTGTTGTCTCCTTGGCCCGGAGTCGGTGTTGTCCATTCGGACTGGAGCAGTTTTGTCCATTTGTTCCACATGGCCTAGTCATCTCTGGCATTCAATTCATTGATGCCTGGCTACGATCATGTCGATGTATAGGCCAGTTCGTGGTTGAATCACGTCGGCATTTACTTCGTTCTTCCCTTATTCACAGTATACCCTCCGATTACTTCCGATAATGCTTGCAAGCATTTTGCATTCGGCCGCTCACGTTAATTGTACAGACCTTTGAAAGGTGGTGCCTCACGCTGTTGTATAAAAACACGAATAGTTGGTGATCGATCTGCAATACCCCAGTCCACGATAATTGGTCTGTTGATTTATCATTATATGTACGGCATCAGCTGACTGTGATAAGTGATGCCTAATTAGGCTGCGGCTTCTCCTTTCGATCATGTTGAGGAACAACTATGAACACCTTCTGACTTATCAAATGACCCTCGCAATGAATATGTTCCTGGATCTCTTAGCAATTCGATGTCAGGTCTAAAATGACGGAGCTATTAACAACATCCACCAGATTTCTTCTCAATTTCCTTGAATTTGGGATTTTTTCCACTCCGAACCTGCAGGACAACGCAAGAGAGAACGATCGCGTTTAAGGTGGTGAAGGACCTCAACCAACTTGGCGTGCGACACTGGAGGCCACTAGCCAGGCACTATGCTGGTTAGAGAGGCTTGTTTGTTGAGACCCTGGTTCTTAGAAAGTGGGATGCACTGCCTGCTGTAAGGACAATCTCTGTTGGCATTGTGGCTGGTAATAGTCTTACCCTAAGCTATTTAATATTTTCTAGACACGTTTAAGCGTGAGTATTCTGACTTACGATAGACATATAAGGCTCGTTGCACTAAAAGGTGTTCATTGATGGGGGCATTCTACGCCTGATTGACATGTCTTATCACGAGAAAGGTGAATGGAGGAGAAGACACAACCGCGAACGTTATGAGTCATACAGGATGTGAATGCAGTCTGGGCAAAAATCCGTCGACTGCACTGCCTCGGCCCCTTCGAGCGCATGGACAACAATGCTACAGCTAAGAGCATCTTCAAGCCCGAGCGTCGTGGTTTAAGAAGGTGTAAGACGCGGATGTAAGACAGCTTGGTCTTGATGACTGGATGCAACGTGCCCAGGACCACGATGGAAGGCAGCGATTGTTCAGCCTCTGACCCTCCACGGGTCACCGGCCTGATAAGTAAGTGCTTCTAACTATGACATGTTTTCGGCTATTTCTTCCTCCCCGACATAAGAGAGCTAACTGGAATTATTTCCAGTTGCGCCCTATTTCAGTTTAAATTTGCTGGCGCTTCAATACGAGAAGGTCTTTGATCAAGATCCACCTGGAACTTCTCATGTTTTAGGTCCTGTTGTGAAGTAGACCTTGAAGACACTGCTCAGTTGTTCGAGGATTCCGTGATGACTGTGTTCCACTGCCTCCATAAACACTGCATTTTCGGCTTTGTTTTTTCAGTTACAGTCTGTAATGGACATGGACCTTAACGAGCAGGCCTTTCCAATCCACATTATCTTTCGCTTGCTGTCTCCAGTTTCGTACACCGTGTTTAATGACGTATTTTTCTTCTTTTGAGCGTCACCTCCAATGGGGGAGTCCTCCGTTCTCACTGGTACAACCAAAAATAATGTCGTTCGCCATGTAAGCATGAAAATCTCGACTCTTCTTTGATCTTCAGTCATTCAACTAGAACAGACACACGTTTGCAAGGCCCCCCTTCCACGAGGACTTGCCCTTTCAGTCGTTCTTGACACACATTAAGAAGCTCCCCCAGTTCACTCTTACCCACAGCAGTCAAACTCTGATTTACAGCCCGACTTTAGAGCACCCACACCATGGCCGATTACTCGGACGGCCGCTAGCCATTTTTCACAGAAGCCATTCCATTAATCTTTCACCCGAATCGATTGGCCAAAGCACCGACACTTTATTGGAAACGTGCCCTCGCCTAAGCAGGCCATGTGCATTTTAGAGCGAAGGGGGCGACCATTTCAAGTTGATTGCCTGTCAAAATAACCCACTCGCCGGAGCCGAATGTCAAAGACCACATCCCGGCACAGCAGTGCTCAGCCGTAAAATTATGTTAATTTACTTGTTCCTTATTAATTTTATCGCATATCTAACATGCTTAAGCCCTAGTGTGCCCCGAAAGTCCTCAATCAACAAACATTCAACATCCATAAGGATGCGACGTGACTTAACCGTGCCGTGGCTCGACTGGGGAGTGTGATGGTGAATTACCGCAGAATACGACTGACAGTCGTAAAGCCGAAGGCAAACTTGTTGCCCCCGACTGTATTGAATGTGCCCACTGGAGAGGTGATGCCGGGGCGAAGTGCGGCCCATAAAGCCGCATACATGATCGGAATTGGCAAAAGCCCCATAAAGACAAAACGGATACGTGAAGAGGGGGGTCCTTTTATTTCGACTTTTACGAGTCTGTGTCCTTTGAAATCCGGCGCGGCGGCAATATGCAATGAGATGTAATATTTGATGTTAACATTCGCTGCGGCACTCGTGCATTCGGGCCGCACCGCAATCAGGGGGCGTGTACTCCGTTTGATGGCTGAATGCTCATATTTTTGGGCCTCTTTTATTTTTAATCCACCCACCAACGGGTTTATGGGGTGCCGGCCGAATGACGAACGTATCCCAGAGTCGTCGAGGGTTGGCTGTGTTCGATGGCCGAATTGGGCATATTCGTATCTTCTAGCCGTAAAATGGATGTAATAGAAAATATGAGGCGGGGTGCAGCATCGACTGGGAATTTATTCAATTCGAGATGCTTTGTGGTTCACAATGTGCCTTCGGCTCTGTGCTGCGGAATATTTTTCAAGCATAATTTGGCAGGGTTATGGGCACTCTTGTGAGGTCGTAAACAAGGACTCTGTGAAAATATTACTTCATATCTTTTCATTTCCTTGAGGGGACAGACGGGCATTTGCTTCTTTCGTTGACTTAATCAGATTCGTTTCTTTTTTTTTTTTTTTGCAACATTTTCTTTCTTGGGGGAAATTGGAAAGGAACGACGGCGACAATCCTGTGTATAGTCGCTTTGCATTATCGTCTGGGATTGAGATCTGGTATTTAACAGATTGAGAAATATGTCTGGGCATGCAGTGAACTGAGGTTTTTCAGTTGATTTTTGAACGATTGAAGTACGATTTTATATGTATCTTGTCTTGGGCCACAACCATGAATTTACGAAGCTCTGGTCATGTTTAACAAGCTTGTTTAAGCTTCAAATGCCAATATGCCCATACTTTCAAGCTGGACCTAAAAATGAGCGAAAAAGAGTAAATATTTGGTGTAGTTAAAGCTAACCTTTTGATCTGCATTCAGGCTCTCGATAAGTCTCAGTCTTTAACTCAACCGAAATGGTCCAAAAGCTAACACCTACCACAGAGGCTAAGAGGGCTCAACTGCCTGGGAGAGCACATATGTTATGTGACTTATTCCCGACTGAATTTTGTATAACAGAAATCCTTGTATTCGTAATTCAGATCAAAGAGAGATGCTTTAGATTTTAAATGGATTACGGCCTTATTTTGAAGCTAAGTTCATGACGTTTTGTATGGAATACATCATCATTAGCTTAGGGTGCCCGCCGTAAAGACAGGTAATCTACATTTAGCATCATTGTTCGTCTAAAAAAAGCGTTCGTCTCCGTTGGCAGTGCTCACGCTCTTGGTCGAATTTTTGATGACTGAACCTGATATATGCGGCGTATGCCGGCAATAGCGTCTCAAATGCTTGCTTCGAGCTCGTTTATTCGTTGCCTTTTTAGGTTAGGTTAAGACTTGACGTTGCCCCAGAAAAAAATCGCCATGGGCTAAGCAAGTCTCCAAATTTGTTAGATTACAACTTCGAGCTTTACTACGCTTGTATGGTACGATGCGCCGTCTTGTACGGTTTAGAACCTCAGCTCGGGAGGTCGAAGACAGTTTGGATTAACTAAAACTGAGATGAATACTTCTTCATTTCGAAAGAAATAAGGCACGTAGAAGGCTCCATGCGATATACCGCACCAAACTGTCAATCTTTGTGAATGGCTACTTGCTGGTTGGCTGGTTGGCCAAAAATAGACCAGAGTCCGAATCTTGCCTAATATTTCTAGCGCGAATTCTCGACATTATCCATGGTCATCAGGAGTCAAATCATGTGTCGGCACAATCCTATACGGATATATAAAATAATAATATGCGTGGCGCTGCAGCCCGTAGAGGACCAGGGCCTAGCTTCTCAGCACCCACTCTTGTCCGAACGGCCAAGTTTACGAAGCTTCTTCTAGACAGTTACAACTCTTTGAGCATTGTGAGTTACTCGAAAAAGGCGAGGCCGTGAAAACAAATTTTGGGCGTACTGTATGGGAAACGAACCCAAGCAGCGAGGTAAAGTTGCGTATGGGTCGACGCATACACCCACAACACCACGGAACACACACGGACCACCAGAAAACTCTTATCCGGATACACGTATCAAATCCAACTACCACAAAAGCCGGGTTGACTCCATGCTTATTCCCTTTAACGCGGCATAAGATATTGACATGAGTAAACACACTAGTTTGCTAATATGCACCCGCCCAGATCTGTATCGAGAGGCCCCCTCTCTCTCTCTCTCCCTTTCTCTTTCTCTTTCTCTTTCTCTCTCTCTCTCTCTCTCTCTCTCTCTCTCTTCAACTTGATCATTTTCAGAAGATAGGTTTGGAGAGAGCCACTCTACTTTAGCCTACTACATTGTTTAAGCTAAGTTAGTCCTAGGCCTACAAGTGTTAAACTAAAGACATAATAAAAAAAATTTTATCGGCAGTCCCTTTTTTTATGTCAAATTTAGTACAAAAGTTCTCTTTCAATCCCAAACAGTGCTGCTTCGTAATTGTTCTTGCATTTGTACATTTGTACTAAAATTGTAAAATCTGTTTAAAGTTTAGTACACGCATCTCCCGCCCTTAAGTGGTACACCAAACTTGGTACAAAAACTGTACATTTCTTGTCGAAAGTTTAATTTAAATTTGCACAGAAATTTGTACCCATTTTCGCACCCTTGTGGTGTACCGTATGCCTAAGTTGTTTGCGTACAACTTAGTACAATCATTTCTACCCAATTTGAGATAATGAAAAAAATTAGCATTTACCCTTGTGCAAAATTTTGAACATGTATTCCCGATATTATATGGTCTTATAGACTTTAAAAATTACTGAATTTGGTTTTCGTCAAAAATTTGGCACTATACTTGAGTTTCTACAAAATTAGGTACACTTGGCATTTATGGCAAAATTAGTACAAAAAGTTCTATGACAATCTGGGAATTCTGTAAAATTCTGGTCAGAGTTTGATGAAGCCCTTAAGTTTTTAAGTAAAATTTGGTACACGTAAAACTGTCGCCCAGCTCTAAAAATCTTATCAACGTTTTATGTAATTAATTCAATTTGGACGTATGGATGAACACACTTCACCATAAACTTCGGGAGTTGTTAAATGTTGTAACGTACGCACATGTTACTTCTTGTCCAACAACTTAAATGTTTAATATAATCTCTCTCATATTGGTACGACTTAACCTTGTACTAGATGACGTTCTTGTCAAATTTAGTACAAGAATGCTTACTCCACTCCTGGATTAATTTGAAACGTGCCTTAGTGTGCCTAAAACGACTGGATGGCGCAGTTTATTAAGTGGCTGCCCTTGGTTAGTGGGGTTTCCAGTTCGAATCCCAATGAAAGCAAGGCTTACACGCTTTTATCTCGTTTTCAAATCTGGTACAGTTACCATTTGTCTTTAGGATGAAACAAACGGCAACGGTATCAGATGACTGGATAACAAAACATGGTTTACGCGTGCGTACCTACATAGAGTGCCTTCATTTTGTCTCCAAAATGTTGATGTGGACATTTGACACTTATTCCTTATATTCTTTTACTCATTTTTCGGAAGCTAACACAATTTTGACTCGGGCTTATTTTGACACCACTCGAGACTTGGACAATTTGGTACACGAACAATTGTTGCATTTTTGGATAGCTCTTCAATGTTCGTTAAGAAAAAGCAGCACCCCTAAATTTGACACGTAGATCATTCTGCATCAGTTTGACACCCCTTAACATTGTAAACATCAAATGTTACACTTGAAGCTTCTCCCAAGTTTCATCTTCATTTTGACCTTAAAGTTCTACACTGGCAAAAAATTTGCTTCAGACTAGCACCAACTAAACTTGGCACACATGAGTGAAGTCTGGTATTCTCAGTCCTGAGGGTAAAAAGATGAATTCTGAAAGCCAAATTTCCAAATTTCATGGCTTCCACAAGAGACCACGTTGAGACCATTACTTTTCTTTAACAAGGTTGCTTGAACAAGGCAGCATTCCATCCACGCTCGATGCCTGCCTTTGCCTTCCGGTACAACTTGCATCAACATCTTCCATCACTCGCTCTCTCCATCTCGGCTTGTCACCCCTCAGCACCACCACTGCTCAACACTCCTCCTGTCAAATGTTAAACACACGTAATGACTTACAAATCTCAAATTAATCTTTGATCCTACACGTGCTTTGTGTAGCTCGATGACGTGCGTCGCTTTAAGTCGCTCCATCTTGTCGAGTCCGCGCCTCATCATCCACCACCCACCACCAGCCAATAACAATCAGTAACCCATCTGCCCAAGTCCCATAGTCTCACGGATAACATTTAAAGTGCAAATCGAATTAGACAGCCTAATTGAACGTTCAGTTCGCATCAAAATTGAACACAATATCCTGGAAAATTGTTTACAGGAGAAAGGATATCCTGTTGCGGCGAGGCGGCGTTCGGTGGAAAGGCTTTTCCCGCCTCTGCAAAATTGGTTTCCCATGCTAAAGTGGATTGGGATTTGGAAGATGATATGCCTCCTTCAAAGGCGACGGCAAATGGAGTCATGCAGTGTTGTTGTTGCGTGTGCGGAGGTGGAAAAGGATACAATTTATGTAAAATAATTTTGTGAAATTTTCAATCCCAAGCTGGTGCATTAAAGATGATGAAGTTTCGATCGAGATATGGTTTCGTGATATCCACTTAAAGACGACTTTGTGCGCCGTGGGGTTGTCTGGAGTGTGGGCTGTGGGCTGTGGGCTGTGGGAGTGGATAACGCCCACTGGGTGTACGTCAGTCGTCGACTCTATACAACTCAATTCAATTACGTGCGCCTTGTGCCGTCTATTATGAGCCTTTAAATTTATAATGGACCATCCATTACCGTAACGGGACAGGAGTCAGAGAATAAATTTTATTTTGTTCTCTCTCTGTGATGGCGCTGGATCGTGGCTGCGGAAGGATGTCGGTTCTATTGTGGCGCACTGCCGTTTGTGGTGTGATGACAGTTGAAAATAGCTGCGGCCAGATGGAGGACGACAGGATGTTTTGAAATCGATTGCAGCATTTTTGCGGAGTGTCGGTGGTTCGACAAAATAAAGAAGAACTCAGTTATCGTTGAAATAGGGTAAGCGTGACATGTGGTTGAACTATTCACCATTGAACATCACTTGATATCACATGGTTTTCCTTAAATAGCTCTTGCATTTAGTTGCAGCCATGACTGCCTCTGCTTTAGTTCTCAGTTCGATTGCGTTGTTCGCCTTGTCGGTCCTTCAGCTGCGACTTTAATTGTAAGGGACATCGGTGTGTTACAAGGTTACAAGGTGACTCTCCTCGTGGCCCTCGATTTGAACATCAACTGTCAGTTCAAATCTGGTGTTGGCCGATACTGGAATCCACGTAAATCTCTCAGTAAGTTTACGTTACGGTCGAGCATTCAGCTTTTAGAGCACCTGCCCTCCTTTTCTAATCAACTTTTAAATAAAATAAGCTCGAATTTGATTCACTCTCGGTTTTCCTTAATTTTCGCTTCAAAACTACCATGAGAGCTTTGACTTACTGAGTCTTGAGTTAGGTCTATGCCAAACTGTCACTCCGGCTCTGGCCAGGTTTGGTTCTGTCGCCGACTCCAGATTTGGCTTTGATTGCGGCTCGGATTCTGGCTGTGACTTAGACTGTAGCTAACCCTGAGTCTGACTTTACATTGGCTCAGGACCGCCGGCAGTTGTCTTGACTCTTTCTTTGGCAGTGGTTCTACGGCTCTAGCTCTGTTTCCGACAAAGGCTCTGGCTGTGACTCGCCTCTGGATATGACTTGGGCTGTGACTGCGGATTCAACCTTGATTTAGATCAGGCTATTTGGCTCTGGCTTCGGCTCTGGATGTGGCTTTGGCTCTGGCTGTATGTCTAGCTCTAGGTCTATGTCTGGATCTGGGTCTGATTTTGGCTTTGGCTTTGGATGTGGCTCTGACTTCGGCTCTGGCTCTGGCTCTGCCTCTAGCTCTGGCGATGGCTCTGGCTCTGTCTCTGGCTCTGGCTCTAGCTCTGGGTCTGGATCTGGGTCTGATTTTGGCTTTGGCTTTAGATGTGGCTTTGACTTCGGCTCTGGCTCTGGCTCTGGCTCTGCCTCTAGCTCTGGCGATGGCTCTGGCTGTAGGGCTAGCTCTAGGTCTGGGTCTGATTTTGGCGTTGGCTTTGGATGTGGCTCTGACTTCGGCTCTGGCTCTGGCTCTGGCTCTGCCTCTAGCTCTGGCGATGGCTCTGGCTGTAGGGCTAGCTCTAGGTCTGGGTCTGATTTTGGCGTTGGCTTTGGATGTGGCTCTGACTTCGGCTCTGGCTTTGCCTTTGCCTTTGACCCTGGCTCTGGCTCTAGCTCTGCCTCTGGCTGTAGGGCTAGCTTCAGGTCTGGCTCTGGATGTGGGTCTGATTTTGGCTTTGGCTTTGGATGTGGCTCTGACTTCGGCTCTGGCTGTAGGGCTACCTTCAGGTCTGGGTCTGGATCTGGGTCTGATTTTGGCTTTGGCTTTGGATGTGGCTCTGACTTCGGCTCTGGCTTTGGCTTTGCCTTTGGGTTTGCCTTTGACCCTGACCCTGGCTCTGGCTCTAGCTCTGGCGATGGCTCTGGCTGTAGGGCTAGTTCTAGGTCTGGGTCTGATTTTGGCTTTGGCTTTGGATGTGGCTCTGACTTCGGCTCTGGCGCTGGCTCTTACTTTGGTTCTGGCTCTGGCTCTGGCTCTGGCTCTGGCTCTGGCTCTGGCTCTGGCTCTGGCTCTGGCTCTGGCTCTGACTTCGGCTCTGGCTTTGGCTTTGCCTTTGGGTTTGCCTTTGACCCTGACCCTGGCTCTGGCTCTAGCTCTGGCGATGGCTCTGGCTGTAGGGCTAGTTCTAGGTCTGGGTCTGATTTTGGCTTTGGCTTTGGATGTGGCTCTGACTTCGGCTCTGGCTTTGGCTTTGCCTTTGGGTTTGCCTTTGACCGTGGCTCTGGCTCTGGCACTGACACTGGCTTCGGCTCTGGCGCTGGCTCTTACTTTGGTTCTGGCTCTGGCTCTGGCTCTGGCTCTGGCTCTGGCTCTGGCTCTGGCTCTGACTTCGGCTCTGGCTTTGGCTTTGCCTTTGGGTTTGCCTTTGACCCTGACCCTGGCTCTGGCTCTAGCTCTGGCGATGGCTCTGGCTGTAGGGCTAGTTCTAGGTCTGGGTCTGATTTTGGCTTTGGCTTTGGATGTGGCTCTGACTTCGGCTCTGGCTTTGGCTTTGCCTTTGGGTTTGCCTTTGACCCTAACCCTGGCTCTGTCCCGGGCTCTGGTTCTGGCTATGGCTCTGACTCTGGCTGTGACTCTGGCTGTGGCTTTGCCTTTGGGTTTGCCTTTGACGCTGGCTCTGGCTCTGTCTCGGGCTCTGGGTGTGGCTCTAGCTTTGGTTTTCGCTTTGGCTTGGCTTTTGTTTAGAGTACCATCGTTTGCTGTTGTTGGCCACCATTTCAGTTCAAATTACATTTGTTGATTGGATTCGGATATTTATAAAACTTGGCCAAAATCAATTTTTTTTCGAAATTAGCTAGTGTCGTCTAGAGGTTGCACTATGGCCGAAGAAGCACATTTCAATTTGACTGGGCTTGCTATTGATCAGAATGCCAAACAAAAACCTTCAATCGATGCGCCAGGAACCTGTACGCCTTTGTTGATTAAACAGCATTCCGTAGCATTCAGACCGGAGTCACCATTTGGTTAAGAGAATAGAACAAGAAATGAAAATCGGGCTGTTTAGTTTAATGACCCTCATTGATTTTCTATGTGATTGCGCGGGCGATGGTTGTGAAACTGTGCCTAAATGTATGTGCCGCGGGTTTACATACACTCGATGCTTGTAGCATCATTTTCCTTGAAGCTATGCTTACTATCGGGGGAAGTTGTTCTACAACGCCTTTATATATATCATATTTGGTTCCCACAAGGAGGGTCTCTCACTCACAGCTCATGCTACTATGTGAACGCTCAGAGAATTCCAGGCAAAAATATGCAAAATTTGGCAAAAAAAAAGTCTGCTACTCAGACTCCCTCTTGCCAAAAATGGAAACGACAGACCACGCACAACCTTATCGTTGAAAACCAGCTGAAGTCTGGGAAATAGTTACGAAAATCTGTTTAAAAATGCCCTTATTTTTGAAATAGCCACGTGTTCGATGTCCTCTTGGAACACTGTCCATTTGACGATGTTTGTGTTTTTCAAGTTCAAGTGGTTTTTGAGTCCAACACTTCGTGAAGCATTTTGCACAACAAGCTTGTCTGAGGTGGTCTAGTGAAGGGAAGTGTATGAACATCGTCGTCGTGCCGTATTCATTGTAGTAAAATGAGAGGACGTGCACAGGCAGTTTGGACGAACAGGAGTGGAAACAGAGAGGTTTTGTTAAATCTCAGATCCAGCTCGACATGTGCGTCGTTCTGTGGTTTACTCCTGGCATTGGTTTCTCTGTATTTATTTTTTCTCCATTTAATGAACCAAAACCTTTAAAGAACAGAATCCTGTCGACAGCTCCAATTAAATGGTGTGTCTGGAACACCCATCGATTCATTTAAATTAATATCCCAACAATGACTTCGATTTCGAAAAGAGCCCTCCCAGCCGACAGTGCAGCGCTCCCATATCGGTTTTCAGTGTTTTTTAATTTCTCTCGATTTTATCAAAATTAAATTCCCGTCAAAGGCGCGCCTGAACCGGAAGGGCTTCGATTTCGGATAGATTAAAGTGCAGCGGCAATAAATCAAACGAACTGCGCTGCCAAAAAATGTATCTCTCGCAGAGATTCCTGTTTCAATTTTTACCGAGAATTGAGATATTTGATTTATATTGAAAACGCCGCCGACCGGACGCAGGAAAGGCAGTTAAGTTATGCGCTCGAAACGCACAAAGTCCGACGATTGGTAACGAACCTCCTATCACCAAGTTGCCAACGAAAAGAGGGGGGAGTGTCTCTCTGAGAGAGTGTTGTTGGCATTTACTGTGTGCTTTCCTTTGTAAGGCAAGCAATGGCGGCGGCAGTTGTTCAGAAATGACCAAACGGGAAACAAAGGGAAATTCGTTTTTGAGAAGTGAATGGGGCAATGATTGGTGGCAAACAGGAACTCATTAAAGTGGTAGCTTTCGGCAACTTCAATGAGTGGTCTGTAAGCGGTTGAACGCTGCAAAGGCTCCTCTAAACAAATCACACGTGTTTAAGGCAAGTTTCACTCACGCTGTGTGGCATCGGAATAGGCTGGTCCTGGACGCACCAACAGCGTAATACTTAGGGCTACCGAACTTATTAGGCTTGATTACATGCCACATCGACATGATGTCAATCCTATCTGCACGCGCTTTGCAATCGTGTCGAGGTCGAGGATATTTTCCACTTAGTCGCGATCTGCCCTATACTATTAGATTAGCGATTACTGTTCTTCTCTAAAGAGTCTCTCACACTGGAAGAAGCAAAGAATATTCTAAATGGAACAGAGGTATGAAACCTGCCTCAACGGTTTAGAACTCAAGCCTTAATTTACCGTAGTAGCTTTAATTAGCGCCGCTCTCGTAAATTGTCTTCTATTGTCTAAAATTGTTTACTTTTGTTTTGCATTGTACACTTATTTTGTATTGTATATTTTATTTGCAGTCTGGATACTTTTTTTTCTTGAATTGTAAAAACAAAAAAATGGTTTATACCATGTTTTGGGGTAAAATACCCCACAGTGCGCTGGTTGGCTGAATGTCATCATAAGCAAATCTGGGATGCGTGCCTTTGATGCTGTTTTACATTGTTGTGTTGGTTCAAGACTGAATTCGTCAAGACCCTGATCAGCAAGCCAAGAACCTCCTCACATCTGTGCCTGTCGTGGATTCCTCCCAAGGTCCCCCATGACCGAGGCATTGTTCACAAATGACTGCATCTCATTGAAATACCCCGCGATCAAAACTCGGAATCCAACGAAAAATCCCTTGCAAGCAGCAACAATTATTTTTCATTTAATGTCACAACTGCTTGTGGCGCTAATTACCTCGCATGCCACCGAGTGACATGGACACTCGCAATGCGTCCCCTATCCCGGGCCAAGTTTACATTCCGATGTCCGTCTAAGTGGCACATACGCCGGGTTCCTTCGCGTCTATTTCCGTGCCCAACAGAATGCCTGTGCCATTGAACTGTGTCTCGGACGAGCAACAAGGGAGGCCAACATGCAACGGAACTGCATTATTCTTCCGCCAGAAGCAACCGTCAAGACCACCTCCCACTCAGCGGCCTCCGTGCCTAATGGTCGTGTTCGAGAACAATATTTACGATGGCGATGGCTTGACTCTCATTAAGTGGATCGCATCTCGAGCGCAGATAATGTGTAATGGCGAGCACCCAAAAGGCGAGGCGAATCGAATTTGAAAAATCACCGAGATGCTATCCACGCCAGAGCTGCGGTGCCTCGCCTTTGACTGTGCCTTACCGAAGCCCCGATTGGTATCTGGATGCGGCGGCAACAGTAGCTGTGTCCACGATGGCGGAAGTGGTGCGCTTAGAATGGACACACAAACACACACACACACGCTCAGACATATCATAAATTGTATCGGCGGGTATTGATTGGAAAATGAGAAAATCGCTTGTGACGTGCGGTAGTTGGCTGTGAATTGGAGGGTACTTCTGGACTTAGCCCAACTGTTGTCGGCGCAATAAACAGACGATCAAATGCGGTCTAGTGAGCCGGGAACAGGTTTTCCGCGGAGTTGATTAATCGTTGATGGGCGCAGCAGCTGACGAAGAGTTCGAAATGACGTTGGTATCATGATGGTGATCCTTTTGGAGTGTTATCTGATAGGAGGTTGGTGCGGAGAGGGGGGAGTGAGTTGAGTGCCAGGAGAGATGATGCATGGCCAGTTGTGCAGAGGACTGCTTTGAAGTTGCTCCACGGGTTCATTAGACGAAAGTCAAAATCGTAGACAGTGTGTGCTTGCCAATTGGAAGTGAAGTGATGCATCACTTGATTCTCCTCTTTTTGAGGTGGCTGAGACCTTCTGAACGGCCGGTGTCAAGTCGGTCCTCAAGTAGTGCTGCTCAAAACCAATCCGGTTTGGTGTGTCTGATGACTGCTTGTAATTAGTCATTCATAAGAATGCCATCACCTCGGCCTTGTAAAATCCTTTTTGAAGTAAGGAGCCGAATTCCGCGAGCGAGAGGTGCTGCCCCTAAACAGACATAACTCATAGTTGAAAGCAGGGGAAGTAAACTCCATCAAATGTGTATACTCTTTCTCTTTCTTGTAAAGACGGAGTACACAGCAACTTGACAAGTTAAATTCAAAGTCATTCTCCTTCTTCCTTCTGTAGCTACACTATCCGAGGAAAGCCTGGGTCTCACCCGACAAGCGTCTCCAGCTTGCGTGATATCTGGTTTGCTGCCTTACTTAGGGCACTTAAAATGAGGCAGCGTTCTTTCCTATCTGGAGTAGAAATATAAGGTCGGCTTCTTCTTCTAGCGCTACGACCAACAAACCTCTTCTGCTTATGCATCCACATGCCCTAGCTAGCCAACTTGGACGTTGAATTCAGAAACGCCTGGCTAGACTCACTCTTCTTCTACAAGCTCCATCAATGGAAAGAGGACCACCGCTCGAACGGCCATTAAACTCTTCTTCTTTCTTCTTGGCTGGCGGTTCGGGGCGTACCTGGGTCTCAGCCAACATGTCTCTCTGTCCAATACGATCTCCTGTACGTTGCCTCCAGCTATGCAAGTTCAGGTGATTGAGGTCTCTTTCCAGCTGTGTACGCCACTGTAGGGCGTTGTTCCTCAGGGTTGGAGTCTAAGATTTTCGGCGCAGGAGGATTGGTGTCCACTCACCCAACTCGAACTCGACGATATATCCGTACAACCCAGCCAAGCTTACTCACTCTTGGCGACTTCCATCGGCTTCTCAACTTGTCGAGTAAGATTCAAGTTTCTAAGACTTGAGGTGGACTTAAGCAGCGACCAAAAAAAATTGTGGACTGTTTTAAAAGTACAAAGCAGCTAAATACTGTGGATTGATGGAGTAGATTTAAAACCTTTTGAATCTTCTTCAGAAAATTATAGAACTTAAAAAATGGGTACTGACATCAGGAAATCCCTTCTCAAGTTATGAAGCCGAGTGAAACAGATATTACATTAAATTGTTCGTTTTCATAAGAAAGAGAAGCAACAGATATAAGTACCTCATCGCACTCCAAACGAAAAGACTTTTCATTATCTGTTCCACACTTTCTCTTGCCCCTTAAAATGTGTGACAACTGTTTTTATAACGTGTTCTTAAACGAAGTTGACCAATCAGAGAACGGCATTTACGTTATTTCGTGTATAACCTACAAAAATTCATGAATATCTGTCAAAAAAGCACTGAGAGAAATTCTCCGATGGGCTAGGGAGCAATCATCTGTGAAATCGGCTACCTCTGTAATACGCAACAAACACGGCTAATGTTTTGAAAAAAAAAAAACAAAAATATACGGAAATTCGCATGTTTATTCGCGCACGCACAACACACACATACGCTTACCGATTTTAACCAAACTCCACACAAACCCTATAGAGACCAACACCAAAGATATGTGAAAGCTTGGTTGAAATTGGAAAATGCGTTAAGGCGTGAATCGGCGACAAATATTTGAGCCTTCGAACGATTTCAATCCAAATGGGACTAGCAGTAGATCCCATTCGATTGAAAAAGTGACACATTTTTTCACTCCTCGTGCTATGTTAGCTTTCTTATCTGTGATTTAACTCTGTGGTAGAACCTTTAATAAACACATGTACAAAACTAGGTTATTTGACATCATATTTACAATTTTACGTACCTCAGTAAAATTTTCTATTTGCGTTACCTCTAATGGTCGGACAACCGCAGCTTAATCTAAATTATCTTGCTGAAACTCAAAGATTTGTTGTTTTGTTGGTCAACTCGAATGTTTTAAGGATTACACCAATTGTGGTTAAATTTTAATCTTTGAATTACAGGAAATAAAATTAAGTTTGTACCCTGAAGAATTGTTCTTCCGTTCTGTTTTTCTGTTGGCGTGGGTGGCGTGGGTGGTGTGGGCTATGCATCAACACACCAATTCTCATTCTAAACATAAACAATCAGGCGATCTTAAATGCTGTCGTTACACCCTCGATAAGAATCAAATGAAAGACGTAAGCCTTGCTACATATCTCTGCGGAAGATATTCATTGGATGACTATCCTGGGTCCCTACAACGCGTTTGTTTAAGTTAAGCGTTAAGCCCACTAAGTCCGCTTAAGTACTTGTAGGTTTAATGGCAAACATTCACCTATTAAGTTGACTGAGTCCGGTATGGGGGCAGGTAGTCACTTGCCACGTTTCACTTACCTCTAGCTGAACCCATACGGGAAAGATTTCATCTTGTTATCCTACTTGCGCTGTTCAGCCAGTGTCGCTGCCTAACTAATGAATTTAGGCCTACAGCTGAACCATCTGTACTTAAAGACCTTCACCATTACGAAATAGAGCTTTAGATTTTAGGCATTCGAGTGAACTGGTATTACTTGGGGTCGTGTGTACTGGGTTACTTTGTCACCCTTAAAACGCATGTAGGGGGTACCAATGTACAGCTCGTATACATTCGTACATTGAGGCGTGCTTGACTATGAAGATTCATCTTCATGCTGAAATAATGGCCTACAACACGAATGCGCGGTAAAATTGCTTTTCAAGGCTGTTGCGACCGAAAGACTGGCAACTATTTCCATGCTCCAAAATTGTTAGTAATTCACATTAAAAAATTTATTTAAATTTGAACGTTCCATATCAAAAATCCCCCATCAATTGAACAAATTGTTTATTCTTCTTTCGCATATCATTACCCATTCCGCGAGCTCAATTTTGGACACCCCATTTGCGAAACACTCGACTGGTCAGATGCAAAGCATCCGTCGTCGCCCCCCAAGTCACACAATGTAAACACCTCGCTCCCCCGCCCACCCGCCGGCAAATTCAGACTCAAATTCACACCCAAAACTTTCCTAAATATGTCTCGGGCACGCACAGAACCCCAAATAATTGCGGGCGATCAGCAAATTTTCGCTCTCCCTCCGCACATTCTCAAATATCACGTACTGCCAAAATGAAAGCATACTTCTGCAATATCTGACGGATGCTGCTGCTCGCCGCCTGCCATGCAAAACGATGTTTACACTCGATCGAGACTGCCTTCCCCAACCGGCGACGGCGTGGCGTTGGGAGCCGCAGCAGGCAGAAAGATCGCTTTCAACCGCCAAACAAAAACATAACGCATAGCTTGGCGTTGTTTATATTTGGAATCGCGTTCCCCGATCTAATCGGAGGCATGGATGAACGCATAATTCCCAATCGGGCGAGGGAATCACAAAAAAAGGGGAAAAAATCATTTCAAACGCACGATAGCTGATCTCACACATGTGCGGTCGATGCGAGCGCGGATTATTTAAATTCGATGAGATAGAGCATTTTCACCACACGATTGTTTATTCCAGAAGATGATTGTTCCCAGCGCTATCAGTCGCGGCCGCATCCACTCGGGAATCTATTCCCATGAAATCGAGAGCATATGATGTTTTTTTTTTTTCATTTCACCGAAACAAGCACTCATCTGGTTGTTAATGGGTTTTAAATCAATACACACACGCACGCTCGTTCCTCGGCGAAAGCCAATATATCTTCTGATTCAAATTAAATGAACTGTCTCGCGCGTAAAATAATTATGAGAGTAAACATTTAAAACTTTACGCTAAGCGATGTCAAAAACTTAATGCTTGCTGATTAAGTAAATGGATTCAGTGGCTTCGGGAATGGATTCCCCTTTGATTTTCAGTTCGCACAATAGGTGAACGATCATAAATCGCGAGGAATTAAGACGTGTAGCGTCGAAATACCGCGAAAAAGAGCACAAATCTGTCGAGATGCGACAGGCGAGTAGGTGTGCGCTGAGTCGGTTAAATATTTATTTTTAATTTATTTAATTTTTAACGGGATATGATACGGAGGTTGTATGTTTTTCGAGAGCAGAAATAAGTGTGCTTTCACATTTTAAATTTCGTGGAAAAGCTAAGGGGATGGATGTGAGTCACCTTTCGACTAGACGGGTATGTTTAAACTTCGCACGATCAACGTCAACATTGAAATACCCTTGACGCGATTATGTTGCGAAGTAGTAGGTAGATAGATGTGACTGGGAAAGCCCTCATGAGCATTTGCCTCAATTAGACCTTTAAGGTCCTTGTGGTGTCACTATCTCTCTTTATCACTTGCCTTTTTTATCATGTGTGTACTTATACATATAACCACTTGGTGGCTTTAATCAACTTGAGGATGTTGTTTTTGTTGGTAGTTGCTAGACCCTTGTCCCCAACAACCTCGTGCCAATTGTAACCTTGATCAGCCATTGCATTAATACTTTCCATTTTCCAACTCATTGAAAAACGGCTGTCCTGGTACCAGTCAAAAAGCCTGTCCCATCGCACAACCCCTCCAACTAAAGACCAATTTCACTACTAAACACTATCAATAAGCTCCAGGAATGCAAAATCCTAAACAGATTAAGGGACCATGCTGCCGAAAACCAAACTATCCCTCCGTTTCAATTCGGCTTCACGCCAAAACATTCCACCTGTCATGCCCTCTTGAAACTAACATAGGACGTCACCTCTAGCCTCAACCATAAACACCCGAGCCTATGCGTCCCCTCCCTCGACATTTCTAAGGCCTTCGACTGCGTTTGGACAGCAGGGCTTATCTATGAGCTCCACCACACTCACAATGTGGACCCTGCTTGATAATACAGTCTTACCTTACCAACAGGAAATTCAGGTCAACAGCTCCAAATCCTCAACATTCCCAATAATAGCCAGAGTACCGCCAACCTGACGAGTTTGGTCGAGGAATGTCAAAACTAGACATTGCGTTGTATAGCTCGTCCCTTTGCACGCTGTCATATGCGGCTTTGAAATCGACAAAAAGGTGGTGGGTGTCGATCTCTTGGGTCTTTTCCAGGATCTGCCGTAGTGTGAAAATTAAGTCGGTGGTGGACTTCCCTAGCCATAAGCCACACTTGATATTGCTATCTTGACCTCGTCTAAGTCGGGGGGACGTAATTCTCGTCGATCATCGTCCATATTGAGTGGGTCCATTTTGCCTGGCAGCGGTATTGGTGTCACCATCGCCGTTTAGCAGTCAGCAGAAATGGTTCTTCCAAATTCTCAGTATCGACTGCGACTCTACTACTAGTTGTCCATTCTCGTCCCGGCAGGTTTCTGTCCGAACCTTATATCGTAGAGCTCACGAACAGCTCTCGTCGTTCGTTGCAGCGTTGCTTTGTAGGCTTCCAGCTTCGCTGCATGTGCCAGCCTCCACTCGTTATCAAACCATGGGTTTTTTTTAAAAAACCGTAAAACCCGCAAATCAGTGGCAACATCTTTGATGGCTTCTTTACAACGCATCCAATCTTCTTCGATTGTTTGCGCAGGTGGCGACGAACTTAGAGGGAGATTCCGGGAGACTCGATCGGCAAATATCCTAGCAGTCCGTTGTAGGTTCCCATCGTCACACCGTGGTGTCCTTTCTCGACTCCGTTGATCTCTTGATATCCGAGTACACTTTGGCTACAACAAGGAAATGTTCCGAGGCGATGTTGGCTCCTCCGAATGTTCGGACATCAAGAATGCTGCAGGAGTGTCTGACGTCGATCGCAACATGATCAATCTGGTTGACGGCTGATTGATCAGGTCCACCAGCCTGAGTCCGTTATCGGATGTGGTGTCGTGCAGGCTGTGTTTCCCGATGACTTTGGCAAAGATGTCTTCCTTACCCAGCTTTGCTTTGAAATCTCCTAGAAAGATATTGGTATTGGGGCACTGATCGTAAGTCCTTTCTAGGAGATCATAGAAGTCATCCTTGCTGTTGTCATCTTTGTCCTCTGTCGAGGCTTGGGCGCAAATCAGGCTGATGTTCCCGAATTTAGCCTTGATGCGGATTGTTATGAGGCGTTCGCTTTTACAGACAAAGCTTAAGCTTAAGGCTAAGTCTGCCTCGAACAACAAATCCACATCCAAATAAGCGCCTCTCCCTGTTGGAATCACCATAGTAGATGTCGCAGTTTCTCATCTTCTTCTTGCCCGACCCATTCCACCGCACTTCCTGGATTGCGGTAATATCTTCTTTGTACCAGTCCAGGGCCTCCGCGAGTTCTTCGGCTCCACGTGGTCTGTTAAGGGACCTAACATTCCACGTGCAGAACCGAAAATCGTTGTCCTTGTAACGTTTGCTGGGGTCGTTAACATTAATTCCGTCCGTATCCGAGGGAGTTGGTTGTCTCTGAACCATTATATTTGTACGTGGTGAGGGAGTTAACCCCTTGAAATGACCTTCTAGACGGGTGCTCCGAAAATGTCGAAGTAGCTCTAGAAGGACTGCGCACCAGGTAGCTCCTTCTGACTGGAGTTTCGGATGCCACCGTTGGCCAGACAGTTTCCAGCTCCTCCGCCGCCATCCATAAAGAGAGATGAGCCCTGGTACCGGCACACTTTCCCCCCTCTCTCGTCTGCAGCCGCCGACGACATCCCACGGGGGTTGGTTACCCCATCTTCGATCGAGAGTGCTCGGCAACCAGATTTCACCACGTGGAGGTGAGAGTAGGAGTTCGCTGATAGAGGCTAAGTGCAGACGTATATAAAAAAAAAAAAGTTGCTAGACCCTTAAGACTATTGAGGAAGTAGCTACCCATATATTTTCTTCTTGCCTCTGCAAGGGCTAGGCAGGTTCCGAGGTAGTGTAACACAGTTTCCTCTTCCTCCTCATCGATGCAGCTTTTGCAGAACTCGTTGTAGGGGGCGCCAAGTCTTCTGGCTTGGTTGCCAATTAGGCAGTGGCCAGTGATCACGCCTTCTACTTTACTAATGTTTCTCCTGTCCAATTCTAGGAGAGCTTTAGTTTTTGGTGGTTCTAGTGTAGGCCACATCGTCGACAGTTGGTCTTCTGAATGTTCAACCATCCAGCATTCCAAAGTCGGCTGGCGGTTCGACCGTCCCATAATTGCCATGCCGCTGTGTGAATTGACCTTCATCGCCTGTGTTCACTCTGATATCGTCTTATGAGTAAAGAATGCCCCGTGCCTAGAGTCAATGTAGTTACCCCGAAAGGCAGTGTCCACAATGAACTCATAAAGTTCTTCTTCTGAACTGCGCATCAATAATTTCCCCGTAAACGCCTCTAGTGCTCCTCTCTGGTTCGTACATTTTCCATCGAAACATGTAATTGCTCATTTCTTCGAATATTCTTTATGCCTTTCCGCCTGCCTTTCAACACTTCCTGCTGCCCTAAATTGCTCGCTTTGAGTAAACTTTCTCGACTCTCCGACTCTCCGAATTAATTTCATATCCCATCGTTAATTTGTTGTCGATACTTATGAAACGTCGACTGCATGGCCACATGTTGGCCGCCCCGAAAGGGCAGTCAATAGATTTATGTGCTCTTCCTTCTCGACTGGAGTGGGTCTGTGAGTCTTCTCTCACTCTCAGATGTTTTCAAATCACTGAACCAACAGTCGTTCGAGGAATGCCTTCTCCAACCATATCTTGTTACAAATGCCTGTGCTCCTCCGGTATTCCATCTCATTTTTCTGCGACTGACTGCAAGAATGTCGGTTTGTCGCTGCCAGTGACAAGCTTAATACGCCGAGAATGCAGAAGGGATTAACAAAACAACATTCACTGGCTTTCGGAAGGGACTCATCCTCCGATTCGGAATTTCGCCATTTGTTGCACATCGGATGAGTGCCATCCGGTTGCTTTTTTCCACAAATTCCACACCCACTTTTCATAAGCACATAAGAGGATTCGCACTCCTTGCGGATGGCAGCAGCAGATTCCCCACATGCCGTCCCATGGAGGGCTCTTCAGAGAAACGTCTGGCAGAGCACCCATCGTCCGGCAAGCAACTCAATAAAGTCAAAAAATTCCCAGAACCGTAATTAATCTCGAAAGTAATTCAGGTCTCGTATGCAGGCATATACACGAAAAAACCCCACTCCCCGCCCGAACCGGTGAACAGAGTCGAATGACAAGTGGCACTTGTCGAAATTACTCCGAGTGATAAGATATTCTTGCTTCGCCTCCTGTGGTTTGTTTGTCTTTCCCCACCGCGAACGAGTAAATTAATAAACAAGACGTTCTTCACACGCGAACACACTTTCAACGCGGCCCCTAGTGAAAGTGGGAGATACACACCTCGGAGGCGTCGTCGAAGATGACACTTCGTCCGGCACTCAATGTCAAAGGTGGGATTATCAAATTATCAGTGATCTTCGTCTTCGAGGCTTTCATTCAATTCACATCGCCGGCCGAGGTGTGCATTCTTGGGCACCGGTGCATCCGGTGGCGGCGTCGGCGACGGTGTTTGTGCAACGAATTCGAACTTAGGTGAGAAGGTGCCCTGGGACACGACCATTGACTTGTGCAATTAACAAATTTTGTGAACGGCAAATACAACTCAGTTCGCCCCGTTCTCGCTGACCTACAAACGTCACCGGGACTCATCTCAATTTCTTTGGAACTTTCAAAGTTGTCGCCGCAGACGCCTACGTTGTCATGTCGTTTTCGAATTGGGACAAGTTGCAGCGACCAACGAAGCACTCCTCACATTCTCTGAACGCAACCAATGGCCGGCTCGGGTTTTTTGTATTTCTCCCGCAAACGGATGTGCGGTTGACGAGTATCTGTTTACATTTTCCTTCAGCATATTCGGATGCCCAGAGGAATGCGGTTGCCATGGCGCGTCCGTCCCGGCATCAGCTCGAGCGTGGAATTTTAATGATTTCATGTTTTCCCCCAGAGTTTTATCAAATTCCGGGCAGATACCCAGATATTCAGTTGCACACATTTGCATGCAAGTGCACGGCACCCGCCTAACTCCGGCACGTCCGATTTCACGGTCGGCTTGGTTTATTGTGTAATTTTAGACTGATTTTGGGGGTAAAACAATTTGACACTTTCTGCTTCAGGGGAAACTAATTTGTTTACGAACACAGAACGGAACGAAAACATATTAATTGAATCTAAGAGATGAAGCAACCGAGTTGAACTCTAATAAATACGAGATGTGAGTGGCTGTAAAACCGAAAGGGGTTTCACTTTATTACGTGATGCCGTTCGGTTTTCATTTGTCTGGAATTTGAGAAGTGGACGGAAGGTCATCTGCAGAATGAAAAGAATTGCCAAGTGGACAGACTCACCAGAAAAGGCTTCAGAGCACTGAAAGGGCTCTTTCTACGGATAGTGATGCTTGAGGCCATGGCACAGGATGTCTCACTGCGAAACAATTACGGCCTACTCTCAATCTGAGACGAGTGAGCAGACGGAGCAGGCCGACTCTGGCGCCTCTGATCGGCGTCCTCATGGGAACTGCTGTTTTGGGTCTCACGACTTAAGATAGGGTCTCCGCAATGACTTCTGACAAACGGCGGCGATAAGGAATAGGAAGAAATCACTGTGCATCATCTTCGCAATTGTAACGCCCTCCTCTCCGTAAATAAGAAACGTTTTATTAGGTTCTTCAATAAGTTCGACTAAAGCAACATTACTTTCAGCCATCTTTATGGCTTTATCAAAAAACCAACTGGTTTGCGGATTTGCGGAGTACTCTCGACTAGATCCATGTGGTAACACAACGAGGCTAACAAGCCTAAGTATGGCTGAAGCCCGCTGGCACTCAGCCTCTTTAACCTAACCTAACCTAAATCTGAGTGCCAACGCAATGGGCAAATGGGTTCAGCCTTAAAAAAGTTGAAAAACCCCAAAGTCGCTGGTTCCGTGGGATTGCCATCAGAACACTTCAAGGCATGAGGCGACGTTATTGATCATGCACTGGATCATCTGCAGAGTTTGGGAAGAGGAAATCATATCCGACGAATGGAATATCGCTCCGGTTGCCCCCATCCATCAGAAAAAAGGCTCATGCAGGGTACGTATATCCCTGGTAAACGTAGTCTACAAGATCCTGTCCAGCGGACTGTGTGCACGTTCAATTAACTCACTAATGGCAATGTACGAGTGCGGCTTTTGGCTCGCGACAATGATTACAAACCAAATAATGAGGAAAATCCTGGAGAAGATTAACAAGTCTATGGTCAATATGCACCATTTTCAATCGATTTCAAAGCTCCATACGCTAGGCTCTTCCCATCTAATCTTCTCCAGTCATTCGTGGGTGGACGGTGATCAGCTGTACCAAGCGAGAGACTAAGACAGTTCTTTCTTCGTGATATCATCATACAACCCGTCAAGAATTCTTAGCTCAGTTAGTTGCCATTGGTTCACCGTGAGCTTCCGCTCAGGGTTTCCAAAGTTCACTACCGCAGGTTGCAGTCGTACTTTGATTACTGCCGAGTATCTGGGTATATTTGTCGACTCGTCATGGTGACCTGTTTTAGAGGAATCTGGAGCCACCTTAGGTGGAGAATTGCCCTTTCAGATGGAGAATTGCTCTCCCCTGCTAAGGGCGCCCACGGCTTACTCTGCTCTTCGCGGATAGCAAATCAAAACGGCTTGGACTAGACTTCAGACGAGCCGAGCTGAGTTGACGCCAACATTAAGTCTCCCAAACTGACCGCTCTCGAGGTAGATGGGCGATGGCCTTCCTTCCTCGTAGTGGCCGTATAATAATAATATGGGTGGCGCGACAGTCCGAGGTGGACCTGGGCCTAGCTTCTCAACAACCACTCGTGTTGTGCGTGCTTTTGTTCTTTCACGCGTGGAAGGGACCTACAGTCTTATGCCGACTCAGAACGGCCAAGTTTGAGAAGCTTTTTCTCGACTGGAATACTCTTTGAGCATTGTCAGTGACTGAAAAGGGGTGGAGCCGTGAATTATGAAAGTTGGTAAATTCGGGTATTCGACCTGGCACCCTCTGCGTAGGAATCGACGCACTTACCCACTACGCCACGGCGACCATTGGTCATTGTTTTTTCCAGATCGGGTGCGCCATGCCGTCATGGTTGCCTTTGCTCCAGCGAGCATTAACTTTTCTTTTTTCGTTGTGACTGATCATTTATCTTGGATGGTTCCTTTCAGGTCGTTGGGCGAATAACTACTCACTGTTCCTTGCCTTTCGAAGTCTCCTCAAGGAACTCAAGTGCTCTCTGAAGGCTTCATCTTTTGTCTTCCCTGAGATCTGTTCTACCATTCAGAGAGAGATCTGTTCTACCATCTGAGATCTGTTCTACCATTCAGCCTACGTATCGTTCGCAGTTTCGTACTCTACAGCGTAGGGAGGTCACAGACGATATGAAGTTTTCAAATGAGCTGGCAACGAAGCAAGAGTCATCATCCACGACCGCTTCCTTCCAAGCTATATATGAAGACTGCCTAACTGGGGACTGGAGGATGGGGAAATCATGTCATCTCTTCTTCCGTTAAGGAAATTTCACTTTGTTTTGAGTCGGTTTTTTTGAGATCACTGGTGCCCGACTCAATTGCAGCAGAGCTCCCTGAAGATGTTTGTGTTTTCGCTGGAGTTAATTTTGTTCCCTCGGGTAGAGGGGAAGGGGAAAAAGTGATACTACACTTACCCCCTGTATGAAGTGAAGCGGATTTTGTTGAAACCAGATTGCCCCAGGTATTCGGTGTTCGCCGTCATAAGACACGGTCACGCGATGCCATTCGTTCCTAGAAGTGTTCACACCTGGAATTGCGGGTTGAGTCGAGTCTCTAGATCTGCAATCTTTAGCAGAAGCAGGGGCACCTCGTGCAGGATGTGACAGCGTTGTTTGACGACAACTCCTCCTTGATTCACAACGAATCTCCAGCCCCATATGTGAGTATTTAAACACAGAACTAATGGCTACTTACCAGAGCGGCTTCCGGTTCACCCAATCAACTGCAGACCAAATAATGGCATTATGACAAATCTAGGAGAACATGTTCGATATCCACCATTTTCTATCGATTTCAAAGTCGCTTCCATCGGATACTGGAGAAGATGTCGTGTCGGACAGCTGTAGGCACGGAAAGCTCCATCTTATGCAAAGTCAGTTCAGCTGTTGGGTTAGGCAGATGATATTGACTTGACAAAGACCCTTCCAACGTGCCTTGATTACAAATTTTAGGGAAGAACACAGCCGAGCGAGGAGAACCTAAAAGTCAAAAAGAACCGAACGAAATTAAGAACACAGCCTACGACAAAATATCGCGAAGAAGACAGCTAGGAGGTAAATGAGTTTGTCCGTCGAGGTCGGTCGTTTGGTGCTGAGAATCCTTCACCAGCAGGTTCAATCCCTGACTTGAGCAACTTTCATGCATAATGCCCGACTCCAGCTCTTTCGTGTCACTGAAATGCGCAAAGAGACTGTCCACAAAAATTTTCTCAAACGGAGTCAACTCTCTGCGGAGTCGGCAGCAGATTTTAGGTCTCGTGATAGAGCTATAACTTGTAGGTACAAACATCGTTAAAACCTTAAACAAAGCTCTGCCTTGAATAACAGTCTCATCCTCTACAAAACTTCTATTATGCCAGTCCCTCTGTGTGAGCAGAGTTAATTGTGGATGTCTTCAATTTTAGATGGTCGCTGCTGCTGAGACGGAACCTCGAGTTCTAGGAGCTGTACCAGGGTGGGATTGTAGGCCGGGAGGAAACAACTGCACTCGCGTAGACACCGAAACTCCAACTAAGAGGGTCTTCGAATCCGAGCCTCCTGGTTCGAGAAGGAGGGGAAGACCGAATCTTCGGGGCATAGTCTCGGCCGCATGACATTGACTGGAGCATTGTGAAGGGCACCACGGCATTGAAGGCTCAGGCTCAAGTTCAGCACAGACCCAAGCCGTGTCTGATGTCAAAAAACTATTCAGGCGAAGCCACCTTTTATTTCACCTCATCTCAAGATTCCTCCGTCTCTTCTCAGATCACGTCCTTCAATCTCCCACCCAAGCAGCGCAGCCTCGCCAATTGATTTAGGATCAATGTGCCAAAAGCCATCTGCTGTGAAATGCTCAAATTAGTGAACAGAAATTCACACTTCTGCCGGTCGACTGACTCACACTTGTCAGCGACTCATCAAAAAGTGATCTAAGACACTTTGTTTACGCGAAAGTTTTACGCTGCACGCCAGTAAAACAGTGCAATAAAGTCGGCAGATAAAACTCTAAATGATCCAGAACTAGCCGATGACTCAACTAGATACCTCAGCGCAACGCGAGCAACTAGCGCGGTTCAAATTCAAAGGAATCATTATATATTTGCTCATTAAGATGTTGACTCGAAATTCCTCACAATCCCTGACCTCGTTTTTTTTTTTTTGTTCGCAAATCATAACAAATTCGTTCTTAGTCGGATGATTTTGTGCAAACACGCAGACGGATGAAAAGAGGCGACGCGACACCGCATTCACCCCCAAAAAGGCGCGCATCAATCATCGGTGCTCGGCGAACGATCATCGATGATGCAATACTGCGGATATTTGCTTTGTCGTTGTGATTGCTTTGCTAGCCCCACTGTTTGAGCACATCTCAATCCATCACCGAAATCATCAAATAAACAGAGCAGTGGTGGTGCCTCGATGCAACTTTGTTGGCGGTGGGCGTGGGGATGAGCTCCGTTTCGTGTGCGCTCTCGAAATCCATTTTCGAGCGTCGTAAAACCCGAGAAAACATTGTTTCGAAAATAATCAGCAGCATAAGAGATATCCCTCCAGGCCATGAGGGAAATAATAGTTTTTCTTGTTCTTTATATGTGCGCTCCAACCGAGTTACCGAGTTCGCCGCCGGCGATTAATTTGCCAAAGATGCTCATGCTGATGCTGATGCCAATGCCGATGCCCACACGCGTCCTCATGCGAAATTGCCTAACCCAATTGTGCATAGATACTCGGGCGCATAAACAGATTAATTGATTTCGCTTATTTGTTTCATGGTTGGTTTGATCTCCAGCTTCGCGTATTCTAATTAGACACATTCGCACATTAACGGGCCGGCGAAGTAGTTTTTGGCGAACATTCGCAGAGGCACCCCGGTGCGGTGATCATGTGCTGATGCGTCATGTGCTCCCTGGGCAACTATCAATCCAGTGGAAAGTTCGGGTAATTTAATCATCAGACGTTCAATTAGCTGGAGCAGATTCAATGCGTTCAACGGGCTGGCGTGGGTTGTGGTTATTTATTTGGCAATGAACACACGATCACTTGTCCAAGGTCGAAGTGGAATCGGAAGGGAGACTGCGAGAGAATGGACACGCGTTGGCATTGAACAGGGATGTGATGAGGGAAAGGCGAGCCTGACACTCGATCTTGTCTTGGAGGACGATCAGCAATCGATTGAATGATCAGCGATCGGTTGCACGATCACTTGGCGACCTTAAGTCGAATCTTTTCAAGAGCTGCAGGACTCCAAGCGTGGGAAGCCTGATGTGCTGATGATTGAGACGCGATCAACGTCAGATCGTTCCTCGAAAGGAAGATCAGTCTGATCGTTGCCTCACCTGATCACTGCGTTTAGTGCTCCTGAAGCCAAGCTCACAATTGATTCTGGAACTCACAGTCAAACCTCTATGTGTTCCATCTGACTCCACAGCATTCAGTTGAGTCTATGATTCGCGATCGATTCATTACAGCCCACCGCCGTAGAATGATCCCCTTCCCATCCGTCATCCGTCACCCGTCTTCCTTCCACCGGAACACCCATGAACTGGTCGCATTTAGAAAACTCTGAACTGGAACACTCATATCTGACTCGTAATTTATCTCATCTCGCCATGGCCGAGTGTAATTGTGTACATCTGGAATGCATCGCATCGATCGGGAGCACAACAGAGCCGACACAACTGACCCATTCAAGCGACAGATCAAACCGCAAATCGGCTTCAATCAGTCGCCCAGGCATCCGCCCCATCCGACCGGCCGTCGGTAAACATCAACGCATTTCATCGTGTAACTGACACAGAAAATCGATGTTTGCCCTGCGAGTCCCTGAGAGTGCATGACATCATGGGCCGGTGGCAGTTGTTGGCCGGTAACTGTGTCGCATCTCAAGGCACTCCTCGGTTTGTGTGAGTGTGTATGATGTTAAAAGAAAATTGAAACTGTTTACAAGCACTCAGGTTGTATTATGTGTGTGCAGTGTCTTTGGCTGGTTCCCTGTGTACGCTCGTTGCTCAAAAGTGAAAACACACAACTCTGGTGGAATGGGGAAGGGATCATGTGCAGCCTTTTCTTTTTGTGACGTTTGTTTGATTTGCCTTTTCACGGAATGAAATGGGATATCCACAAGCAGCAGGCGGACCTGCGCCAAATGGGTTTACCCACTCACCTTGGAATCGAATTTGTGCTGAACTTTCCTTGAATTCTATTTGGGGACACCTCTCATGTGGACTTGAACAGTTGCAAGGGGACTTGAAGTTTTCAGTAAGTGCGAAATGGTCACCTTTTGCTTCCTGTGGGGAGTGTAGTGTTCACATGTTGTCCTTAAGCCCAGGTGACAGAATGTCGGATAGTTCACCTCAGCTTCGTAAATGTTAAGACCGATTAGGGAAAACTCGTCACTTCTTTGAAGTTATCAATCTAAACAAACAGCAGACGGGTTTAAATAAGTCGAACACAGTCGTCTTCAAATGCCACGTGCGACTCAAAGCCGTGAGCTATAAGTCCACATGACAACTGGATCTTTCCAATCGTTATCCAGGACAGATAAGCACATTTCAAAACTTGTCTTGTCTTTTTTTTTCTTTGATTACGTTCAAGGATGTGGCAATCTTCTAAAGATAGGAATAACTCGTGACAAGTACCCGATTTTGGGACTAAAAAGACAGTTCCCTTTTGGTTTTTCTTTACTACAACTAAGTTTCCTTATCTAGTAGCTAGACCTTCGGTAAAATCACCTGCCATGACCATCGTTGGGACGGTTTATCATTATTGCGCCAAATCGAGCGGTCTCGTACGCTGGAATCGGCGTACTAAACGTATCATTGACCAAGCTGATGGTGCATAGTTTTCGCTCTTTAGTTGTCCTTCCTTCAAGTCTTCTTTTCCCTTCGCCATTTTCTTCCGCTCAACTAACGTAGGCAAGTATTCCTCCTTCCATCTTACCCAAAAGTGTGTCTTGCGCTCCTTCCATAATCTCACGCCCCTTGTCTTTGCCAAGTCGCTGGTCAAAAAAGGTAGCGCCAGCGGCTCACCAATCAAAAAAATGTCCCGGCGCTACTGGCTTCCAGTCATTGTGGTCGTCACTCAACGGATGTAATGGTGTAGAATTTAAAGTCGCCTCCACCCCTGCAAGTAAAGTTTAAATTTGTTCATATGCAAGTACCTTAGCTCCAAAAACTCTTGTCAGATGATATAGACTTGACCGCTGCTTCGTACATTCCACCTTGGTGTGGCTTCGCACAGTGGTTCCGTTGGATCTTAATGCACTTTGACACATAGTGCAAGTACTACGAGATCTTATTATGTTTCAAAAATGGTTGATAAGCTAACGGAGTAATCTTAAGTTAAAAAAATAAAAATAAATAAAAACTTTTTTTGTTTAAATGCATAAAATAATTATTTATTATTGTCGATGACTCGAAATTGGGACTTAAAGCAAATTCGAAATCACTATTTATATATATAAATTCAATTTTACAAGTTTTGGTAACGTACACTTTATTTGGAATTAAAGAAACTAAGCAATTCAGTATAATAAGGCTTGCGCCTCAGTACTAAGTGTCAGAGAATCTTTTGTTTTTGGTTCAGGCCTTAAATACGCAATCCAGGGATTATATGATACCAACATTTGATGAATAACACCTTCATTTGTTGCCGAACGAGAAAATTGTCTACTATTATTAATGCGATAGTACCTATAGTCTTTATTCCGACTTTCCTGCGCCTCCTCTGACAATGATCCAACGGGCAAGGCTGCTGATAATATTATTTCTGCTCCGTGGAATAGAATTTTATGCACTGTTGCTGGCATATAATACCAGGGATATAAATTGGTAGCCATTGTAGCGGTTTCCTGGGCATACGCCCCAAACTTGTCGGCGTCAATCCAAAATTTGCTGCATATTGTCTCCAGGATAACATTGAATGATTGCACATCTATTTCCGTTATTTCTGCCGTTGATAATGGGTCTTCCAAAAATCTTCTAGATGTGTTCCCATCGTTGGTTGCGCGAAATCCTTGCTTTATTATATCTACTTTAATACCCATTTTTTGTATGAACTTCTGCTGAATTTGACTCTTCCTTGCCTGGCGTATGAGCTGTGTCGTTTTTGTTGTTCTCCAAGCTTTAAACTCCAAACTGTAGGCTACATGTAGCAAGTATTCCATAAAACGGATGCGAGCGTGCAAGGGTGAAATTCCTAATCTTAGAGCTTCCTGATTTCTTGGTTTTGCTCTAATTAAGTTCAAATCATTCATCTCTGATGGCTTGGCGCCACATATAACACATGAACTTGCAGAAGACGTGTGTTTGTCACAGCCTGTACTACTTTGAGTGAAGTGAAATTCATGCCTTACTTTAATAACGGTCGATTTCACTTTTATAATTGATTCCCGCAAAACCTTGTTGTCACTTCTAAAACTATTTGTTTAATTTGGCACGATGTTAAGTTTCCGTTACTATTTTTTGATAAAAAGCTGCCGTAGTTGGAAATAATTCCATCAAAAAAGTAATCGCACAAGAGTCTATATTCAAATACAATACTTGCCATCGCGAAAAACTTCAAATTTGCACAACAAATGCTGCAATGCAACTGCAATTTTTAAAGTATTTTCGATATCTATATAAATCAAAACACCATCTTCCTAAATGAAATCTTCAATATTTTCGGAATCATAAACTAATGCCCCATGCCTCAAAGTCAGCTCTAATTACACCCTTTTTTGCCCCATTGCGACATGCATTTATGACACCGCAAACAAAACAAGATAACAGCAAATTAGTTTCATAATTATAACAATTTTATGACCCAAAGAATTCTAATTCACAATAATAAAAACATCCTCGGCATCTCGCATTTGCACAATACATGCATTGCAAAGGAAATCGTTTGAAAATGCCGAAAAATGCACGACATTGCTCCACTTAAATGCCTCGTGCTCCCAAAGTGGTCAAAAATGGTCTCTAGCTTTTTCAGCATCGATAGACAATACTTTTAGCTTTCAGAAAAAGTTGGTCTCCCGTTGGAGACTCTTGCGGCATTTTTGTTATAGTCCATCAAACATTGAAATGCCCCTCTCAAAATGTGCCTTTACTTAAAAGCCTGGTTTAAAAAATTGGGCAATATGAAAAAACTGAAAACGCAGCTTGAAAGCAAGATGTATGACCTTTTTAAAAAAAAATTACCGTAGGTTCAAATGTACATAATTTTAGGAAATATGGCACATCAAATTTGCTTAAAAAATTGCTTACGTCAATTTTTGTCATTTTCAGAGTCCCACCTTTGAACATTTGGCCGGGAAAAATATGTCACTTCGGGTATTTATTTTCACTGCGGGACCACTGTGCGGCGGCCGATTCGTGGATTTTAGTGGGAAATTGCTGCAGATTCGTGAATTTAGTGAGAAAAAATGGCGGCAGATTTTTTAATTTGCCAACATGTATGGCCACTACGATCAAGGAAAGCCATCGCCCATCTACCTCGAGAGCGGTCACTGCTGGGAGACTTAATGTTGGCGTCAACTCAGCTCGGCTCGTCTGAAGTCTAGTCCAAGCCGTTTTGATTTGCTATCCGCGAAGAGCAGAGTAAGCCGTGGGCGCCTTTAGCAGGGGAGAGCAATTCTCCATCTGAAAGGGCAATTCTCCACCTAAGGTGGCTCCTTTAAAACAGGTCACCATGACGAGTCGACAAATATACCCAGATACTCGGCAGTAATCAAAGTACGACTGCAACCTGCGGTAGTGGACTTTGGAAACCCTGAGCGGAAGCTCACGGTGAACCAATGGCAACTAACTGAGCTAAGAATTCTTGACGGGTTGTATGATGATATCACGAAGAAAGAACTGTCTTAGTCTCTCGCTTGGTACAGCTGACCACCGTCCACCCACGAATGACTGGAGAAGATTAGACGGGAAGAGCCTAGCGTATGGAGCTTTGAAATCGATTGAAAATGGTGCATATTGACCATAAACTTGTTAATCTTCTCCACGATTTTCCTCATTATTTGGTTTGTAATCATTGTCGCGAGCCAAAAGCCGCACTCGTACATTGCCATTAGTGAGTTAATTGAACGTGCACACAGTTCTCTGGACAGGATCTTGTAGACTACGCTTACCAGGGATATACGTACCCTGCATGAGCCTTTTTTCTGATGGATGGGGGCAACCGGGGCGATTTCCTCTTCTCAAACTCTGCAGATGATCCAGTGCATGATCAATAACGTCGCCTCAAGCCTTGAAGTGTTCTGATGGCAATCCCACGGAACCAGCGACTTTGGGGTTTTTCAACTTTTTTAAGGCTGAACCCACATCGTGGGTGGGAGGGTTACTTCTTTGGTTATTGCGTTGGCACTCAGATTTATTCACTGTCGCCCTCTAAATCTGTTCACCGGAAATAGTTTAGGTTAGGTTAAAGAGGCTGAGTGCCAGCGGGCTTCAGCCATACTTAGGCTTGTTAGCCTCGTTGTGTTACCACATGGATCTAGTCGAGAGTACTCCGCAAATCCGCAAACCAGTTGGTTTTTTGATAAAGCCATAAAGATGGCTGACAGTAATGTTGCTTTGGTCGCTAGCTTATTGAAGAACTTAATAAAACGTTTTTTTTATTTACGGAGAGGAGGGCGTTACAATTGCGTTACAATTCCTTATCGCCGCCGTTTGTCAGAAGTCATTGCGGAGACCCTGTCTTAAGCCGTGAGACCCAAAAGAGCAGTTCCCATGAGGACGCCGATCAGAGGCACCAGAGTCGGCCTGCTCCGTCTGATCACTCGTCTCGGATTGAGAGTAGGCCGTAATTGTTTCGCAGTGAGACATCCTGTGCCATGGCCTCAAGCATCACTATCCGTAGAAAGAGCCCTTTCAGTGCTCTGAAGCCTTTTCTGGTGAGTCTGTCCACTTGGCAATTTGATCACAAATTGCCCCGTCACCCACATAAGGTGGAGGCTAAAATACTCTTGTTAAATCCCAAATTTTCTTTTCATTCTGCAGAAGACCTTCCGTCCACTTCTCAAATTCCAGACAAATAAAAACCGAACGGCATCACGTAATAAAGTGAAACCCCTTTCGGTTTTACAGCCACTCACATCTCGTATTTATTAGAGTTTAACTCGGTTGCTTCATCTCTTAGATTCAATTAATAAATCCATGTACGATTCATGTAACATACATGGGAATGTTGTTCGGAGGGTGTTCAAATGTTGACTCGTAGTTTTAAGAGAATTTTCTTACATTGTTATATGGACTTTCGTGAATAGAAATGTATTGCAATGAACATTTAACTGGAACTATTTCACCTCAAATTAATTCTTAAGTGTATATACAGCCTATTCATGAGCCATATCTGAGAAATTAACTCGAAAAATGAAGTCCGCTGTATACGATTAATTCATGAATTCCGAAAAACTCATGAATTCAATTTAAACAATTTGATAAGAACAATGGCAAGATATTGCAACTATTATAATAATAATAATAATTATTATTATATGGGTGTCGCGACAGTCCGAGGTGGACCTGGGCCTAGCTTCTCAGCAACCACGTGTGTTGTGCGTGCTATTGTTCTCTCACGTGTGGAAGGGACCTACTGTTTAATGACTACTCCGAACGGAAAGTTTGAGAAGCTTTTTCTAGACAGAAAATACTCTTTGAGCATCGTCAGTGACTCGAAAGAGGTGGAGCCGTGAAATATGAAAGGTGGTAAATTCGGGTATCGAACCTGGCACCCTCTGCGTAGGAGTCGACGCACTAACCCACTACGCCACGGCGACCCAACTATTACCAATGCATAAAAATGGTTGTTAAATCTTCTTATTTTAAGTGATTCACGCTTTAATAATATTTTTATTATTAGTTACCTAAGCGCGTGAATGCATTATTCATTTTTATTCATATGCAAAAATTCACAATATGTTGTGCTAATTATGTCCTTGTATCTCAGATTGTAATTTGCTCAAAGTCGTAATGAATCGACTTCATGAACATAAGCTTTTTTCGTTCGTTTACCCCTCCATGCTGTGTTGAAAATTGAACACCGAAATTTGAAAAAACATTCAAATAACGAGCGAATTTTTAAAAAAGAACTCTAATTCACCCCATTACTAAGGTGTGGAAGGGTATCAGCTGTTCTCAAGAGCTCACACGTATTCACAGACACGGGACAAAAAGCGTATAAACAACGCTGTCAGATGAAATCAAGGGGCAAGGGAGGTAGAAGTTGGATATCTCTATTATAGGTTATCTCTGCTTCACTAGTTCCTTCGCTGCACCAATGAATGCGGTACCGTTGTCTCTATACAGCCCCATTTTGTAAGACTTGAAGATTATCAATGTTCTATTTTTTTATTATTTAAAAATGGTGTTATTTTTACACAGCCATTTATACAATTTTCCATCGCAATTTAAATTACTTTCAGAAACATTAAGATTTTTTAAACAGAGAGTCCTTGGAGAATTGTAGAAAATCTCTCATATCATTTACAAAATAAAATCACTCCCACAATGGTGCCCTGTGGAACTTCTGATCTAGGGCTTGAGAAATCTTCTCCTATCTTTACCTTTTGGGGTCCTTGCTGTAATGAATGAATCAAACCAACTCAGTTCCTCGTCTCTTATTCCACATTTGTGTAATTTATCTCTTAGTATTAATCTGTCCACTGTTTTCAAAAGCTCTTTTCAAATTAAGAAAAAGTGGCCAGGCAAAATTTCCCGCACCCTTTTCCAGTCCTGCCTCCGTTGAATATCCTTTACGAAAACCATATTGTTCCTCACAAAGTATCTCATTCTGTGTAAGGAAACTTTCCAATTGGATGCAGGCCACTTTTTACAAAATTTTTTTCATAAACAGTCAAATATTTATAAGTCGAAATTTTATTAGATACACATCGGTCAAAAAAGAGTTCCTTAAACTCCCGCCTTCGACTCTTAATCAAATGGCTGGGTTTTTCAGAGTTCACTCCAAGTGGTTGTTGGGACACTGTAACCTTAAGTCACCCACGGGTTGCCAAAGTAGGACCGACTAGATCCGCGTGGAAACATAACTAGCCAACGATGGGCAAAATGCTATTACTGCATGCCGGCAATCAGTCTCCTAAACCTGACATAAACTAGTGGCAGTTTATTGACTGTGAACGGTTCCAAAAACCATTTTTCCTTTAAAAATGGTACAACAGCTTCCGAATCAGGATACAACGCTGTGACGTGGTAGTGGACATCGGGTGAAATTAAATATCTTATCTTTTAACTTGTGACGATAATCTTTCGCTGGTGAAGATTTATTACTTTTCCAAATTCGCTCAGCAAATGTGGGCGCAAACGACACTCAATTTGCATTCACTTTGGGGAACGCCTTTCAATGAAAGTCGATACCATGCTCACGGCCAAGTTGTTGAACTTTAAGCAGCGCATCCAAAAATCTCAGGTTCTTTAAGAAAAAAAGAAGAATGCTCGTTAAACGCACGTTTTGGCAAAAAAAAAAGAAGAGTTCATCTTTCAAGAGTTCCACGAAAAAATTCAACGTTTCTTAGACATTTTTAAACCACCTCTCATTGTTTGACAGTGTTTTTGCCGCCTCCTCCTGTCAATAACCAAATCCCTTCGGGAGCGAAGATGCATCATCTCTTTATCACCTCCCTCGAGGGACAGTAGACCCCTGCGGAGTAAACGCTGGAAAGCAAACAGGAGAAGCTATTCCGAAGGGAAAGCACCATTATTTACATAACCATTTGCAGGTAATAGACTCCGGGAAAAGAGTGAAAATATTTCAAACATCCCGCCATCTAGGCCCATTTTTTGCCGCTCCGTTTTTTTGCGGAGAAGAAAACTTTTCGCGGCCTTCTTTGATGGCTTCTTCAACGCGGGAAGCGGGCATAAATTAAATGTTAAAAATGTAATTGACTATGGTAGTTTTCCGCTTTTTTTGCATAGAATGTGTACTCCACAGTCCACGCCACTTGTCGTGCGGCAGAGAAGCACTTCGCAGCTGTGCGGAGAGGGGAACGCTAGAAAGAAGCACAAAATGGTCGCTACTTGCTGTGACGGTTGGCTGACTCTCTCCGGGAAAGTTCTTCAAAGTTGTATTATTTTTTTAATCAAGCAATCTATGTTCTCCTGTAAATTAGTTGAGTTTGTATTTTTTTTTCGGAAAGTTTCTGTGGAGGAGTATTAGAATTCATTGGAATTGAATAAGAGAGTTTGTGAGGCAAGCAAATTGGCTGAGGGGTTCAGCGATTCATCATTTATGAATTGTCTCAAAAATTGGAAAGTTTTTAATTCGATTTTATGACACGAACGAATACTAGATTCTGTGCGGTCTACTGTCGATGCACAAGAGGGGATCTTGTTCGGTTTTTGAAGGAGGCAGCACGATAGACGGAAGTGTATGGGTGTCATTTTTGGTTGTGGTACTTTTTGGAATAATTAAATTCACTGGTGATTTTGTGGCATAGCTATCTAGTAAAGCTACATTTAACAGTGCCATTGGTCAAAACTTAAGTCATTCACGCCTTTTTAAAGTTCCACGTCAAAGGGTAGGAGTAGGGTCGCTCCCCCATGGAGTCCCACAAGGATGACAGCTTAGCCTTCTATTGCTTCAACAATACGATCTTATGCAGTTGGTCTCAAATATACAACCTTGAATTGGTTATGTGTACCTTTCTTTGATGGCACTGCAATTCGCGTTGGGTGGGTCATCAACCTCAAGCCCTCTTCAGCTGCTGGCTTGATCTGTTGGCCGCGGTCTTCAGCACTCCACGTTGCTGAAGCTCCTCCTCTTATGGGTACACCACTTTATTCTTGTCCACCAAGCTCCGAGTGACAATTGAAGGCAACCGTTACAGCGACACTGACGTAGACTTTATTGTTTGCTGAATATTGAGAGTACATATTTATACAAGTACTTAAGAGTACAGGGGTGCACAACCTATTCTGACAAATAGCACATTAGACCGAAACTGAATTGTGCACATGATAGCTTTGGCTGGATTCATGTTGCTGTCTAGGCTTCATGGGTCATGGTGGAATCTTAATCTTCATTCACGAAATACGTCAAATAGACGTTTCGCTCAAAGCGGTCAAAGGGTGCCCTTTGTTTGGTTCCATCTGTCACGGAGAGCAAAATTAAAAAGTTCACCCTTTTTCTAATTACAAAGACAACTCCCTCGAATGTTGCGTAAGTGCATCTAAGCAGAACGAAACATTAACGATAGTTACTCTACGCTCATGGACTTCTCCATTGAATCCTCCCATCAACATGTCGCCAATGAACGCCGTTTAGTCTCTCACACTTGAACAATCCAATTTGCGAAGTAAAATTTGGGTGGCTCACGTCCTCGCCGTTAAACAAATCAGGCGTTAGTTCAGCTAACCAGACCTCGTGATACACAGGCCTAGACATACTAATGGCAGGACATCACGCTATCTCTGAAAGGACACAAATTAGTACCGTGCTACTGTCTAGAATCCAAAACCGATCGAGTAAAGTTAAGGAAGGCAGCAATATTTCGAAGTCAATAGACTCAACTGATCACCAGCGCACTGTTCTCTCTGTCAAGTGAGTGTGCTGTTTCCCTTC
This sequence comes from Eristalis intricaria, assembly GCA_964034865.1. Taxonomy (NCBI): domain Eukaryota; kingdom Metazoa; phylum Arthropoda; class Insecta; order Diptera; family Syrphidae; genus Eristalis; species Eristalis intricaria. Next base: position 86,116,548 of record OZ035875.1, on the reverse strand, counting down.
ATGAACTCCTTCGGCAAAACTCGTTTCGCCAGGCATGACAACCAGTGTACTCTGAAGCCTGTTTACGGACTTGGTTAAGATTAGGGACTAATTTTGCAATCGTTCCAAGACACTTAAGAGTAATGTGCTCTGTAATGGATCAGAGTACAGTGGACTCTCCCTAAGTCAAACTCTCTCTCTAACTCAAACAAATTATGGTTTCTACTGACATTTCGACTTAGGGAGATCCCACTCTACCTCATTTTTCTTTCTCTCTCTGTATTTTTAACATGTGCTGTGCCTGGAATCTTTCACATTTCAGTGAATTCCCAATCCACGTTACGCAAATCCTCTGACCAGTCTTCTACTCCAAGCCAGTAAGACAACGCTGCGGATGGCACCCACTAAACAGTTGCCGGGGTCTATCCCTCACGAAAGCGCCTCCGATTTTTCTCCGCGATTCGAGAAAACAATTCCCATGTGCTAGCAACCCCAACGGTCTTGGATGACCAACCTGATAGACGTTAGATTTCACACTGTTAAGCAACAAAGCATGCATCATAAAATTATATTTCCTTTTAAAGAAGTAACCATCAAACTAAGGCACAAACAAATGTTATTTCCATCGCTTGCCTGTTCCTTCATCAAGTTCCCCCAATTAAGTCCCTCATTCTGTCACACTACGAACCCTTCTATGAGCCTGCTTCTTCCAAGAGTGTGACATCGACCTTCTTCATCTTTTGCAAGGGTTATGCAACCATCAACCTCTTGCGTGACTGCCCCCACACTCAGCTATCATCTCTTAGATAAAAATCGATACACCTCATTTGTCTGTTCAGCACTGTTCGACTCCACACACTCATCATCCTCCTCCTCCCCCTCCACCACCCCACCCTGCAAGACATTAATCAGCTTTAGAGTGCGTTGATTCCCAACTGACTGGTCCTCTGCTCAAATCACTGTCACCACTCGAGACTTGTCTCTGTCCCCAGAGCGTTTAATTGAAATTGAAGAGACAGGGCAGGCGTCGTGCAGGTGTCCCAGGCCCCCTGTCACTCGGCCGACAAAGGGCCCAAGATGTAATCATTAAGATAGATTACGCGGCAGATTTTCACCTCTTTTCACTTCGCGCCGCACCGTTTCGTTTCGCAAGTAGAATTTTCCATTTACAACTCGAGCGCAGATGATAGGGCGTTACATAAGCTCTGTGCGTGGTCAGCTTTACACGCGTAAGTGGTTCAAGTTTGTGTGTACGGAACTTGTAATTGATGTCATTGTCCAGAAATAAGGCATGGTCTTCGAACATTGCGTGACAGTCTTGAAGTGCCACTGGCGAGCGATGGGATCTTAAATGTTCACGATAAGATTGTGACGGGAATAGATGGTGAGTGGTTACTTTGATCAGACTCGCTTAAGTGGACAAGACCTTCAAGGGGGTGGAGAGAGTGTGTTTCGGGAATGTCGTTCTGATGCCTGCGACGTACACCTTTGCACTTCAACAGCGTGTGTGAGTGACCATGACAATGTCTTGCCGTACAAAACTGACAGATGTCGTCTGAAACTCATTGCAATTTTGCCGAAGTTGTGGGTGAGTTGGCACTGCCTTGTTGAAAGCGATGAGTCTGTGGAATTTGCTGGTCGACTTTGGCATAAGATATTCCACTAAATGAGATATAACCGACGCCAGTAAATGTTACCCATAATTGCATCTGCAACGCAGCAACTTAAATTAATCTACCGGCGCGACGGTCTATATGGCCATCCTTGCTGTGATTCTATGAGTGTGTAGTTGCTATCACCAGCACTGCATTAGCTTAAGCATCATCTCAGAAATAATGTTCAACAGTGTCGCTTACCCAATGGCGCCCCACGTTGTTTCTCTATGAATTTTCAGCAGTCTTAGGGGTCTTTTTGGCAGAAAGTGAAATCAAAATATTTTTTAAATCTCCAGACAATTTGAATGTGAATTTGACAGATACCACTCACCCCAAAATGGTGGTACATAAAAAGCACTTTAAACTCTCTCGCAACAAAGTGTTGTCGGTCACTGTTTGCAACTGTCAAGTGCCAGCTGTCAGTTGTCATGTAAGTTCAAAATGGTGACCGAGCTAAATCACACAAGATTCCAGAATGCACTAATGTTTGACACACAATAGTGCGTTGCGGTGGCCGACTTTATGTTACGGAGGAGTGAGATGCCGCACTGCGTTATCAGCTGTTATCTCTCTTTCTCAAATATATTGCGTCGGTTGTTTTCATCATAAATGAAGTATTACAGAGATAGCCGACTTCACAGCTGATTGCCCGCTAGTCCATCGACAAATTTGAGTGCCTTTTTGACGGATATTCATGAAACAGCGGACATGCCAAAAGTATAAACGTACAAGTACAGTTGTCAAAAATCTTGAGGGGAAATTGAGTTAGAAGTCGGGCATCTCCGAAATACTTCATATCTGGTATTCATTTCTCAAATGTAAGTCGACACAAAAGCTCTCAATATGCGAGAAAATGTCTCAATGTCGCTTTCACATCGCTCCCATGGTGTAGGGGTAATAATTAATAAGGTGTGCTCAGGGATGAGGATTTACTACATACGTAGTAGATCTAATTTTTGTTCTACTCCATTTAACTAATTTTTATCTTACGCTAAAAATTAAATCTTAGATGTATCACAAGAACTGTATATTATTCAAAACTTTCTCAATAAACATTTACTTACATAGTAGGTGTTGTAAACGGGGATCCGTTATTTTTCTAACAGATGGGTTTTGTAATCTGCATATATCTCGCTTTGCTTCAGTCCCATCGGACGTCGGAAAAATCGGTGCGCCAGTAAATCATGCGTAGTATTGGCTTTTTTTTATAATTTCATTTTTATTTAATTGTCAGGACAACTTATACTAGACAAAAATGACATCAAAATCTTAATATCTAACAATTCATGTACTTAACTCTATCTTACTGACCCTTCGCGGGTACTCTAAAATATTCTAATCTAACTTACTATTTGCCTTTCGGCGTCATGCGCAGTATTGGTTCTGTCGATTCTGTTCCGATGTCAAAGATGCACCACGCTGTCAATTGTCGAAAATGTCGATGATATCGTCGCAATATATATACGTTCAACACGAGGTAACGCCAAAGAACCTAATAACCGAATTTCCATCAGCGAATCCGTACTGAATCGCAACAAAATCTACCATTTGTGACATTTGACAGATTTTCATTGGTGACGAGAAGTGGATCGCTTGCGAGAACGTCAAGTGGAAACGATCGTTGTCGAATAACGGTGAGTTGGCGTTGGCCAATCCAGGATTTACAGACACGAAAGTCTTGCTGTGTATTTGGTGGGATTGACAAGGAATCATTTTATATGAGCTGACCTCATACGGCAAATCTCCCAATTCGAACCTGAATTGTCAACATTTCGATCGTCTGAAGGAAGCCATCGCGAGATAGGAGAGAGTGTTAAATAATTACAACGGCAAGCGAAGGTAGCGTGGTTGAAAGATTATTATGCATCCACCTTATAATCCAGGCTTTTACAAAATGGCAACAAATAATCCAAATAAACGGCACATATTGGACATAAATCGAACCATTCTTACCATCGTAGATTTAGCTTTAAGTCTCGTGATTTTACTAGACCTAATGTTCGTCACATTTCCGACAAAATATTTTTTTTTTATTATCTGCCCTATATTTTGCAAATCTACTCCGTTTTTTTATGCAATTTCCTTCACCTTCTAGTCTCACTGCTGGACAGTTTGTCAAAACAGCAATTTTTTCACTTTGTGACGTCACTCATGCTCCGCAGTATGGCGTGCATTGAAAGACAACGCCTATTATAGACGCCAGGCGATTCGAAATTTTCAAGTTCCACAATTATTAGGAGTTATAAAAAAAAAACAATTTTAAACAAATCAAAACCTGTTTTTACAGTCGTAAAATATCGAAAAACCAATCACGGAGCTTCCGAATGAACTTCCATGGATCCATGGAGACAAACCCACAGAAAGTTAAAAGTTGGTCAACCATTTGTCGTTGTGATTCCCACTTGTGGGCTGTATTTTCTGTCTCTCTCTCTCTCTCTCTCTCATAAGGCCTTATGTGGTGACAATTTTTTGACAAGACTATGGGCTTGGGCAGAAATGAAGACATAGAGATAGCCGACTTCACAGCTGATTGCCCCCTAGCCCATCGACGAATTTTAGTACTTTTTTGACAGATATTCATGAATTTTTGACGGTTTTTCACGAAATAACGTAAATGCCGTCCTCTGTTTGGTCAATTTGGTTCATGAACACGTTTTAAAAACAGTTGTCAAAAATCTTAAGGGGAAAGAGAGGTAGAAGTCGGGCATCGCTGTAATACCTCATTTCTGGTCTACTCCATGCAACTGTCATACGTCACCTGTCAAATGTTCTACAAAACCAAAATGACGATCAAGCCAAGTCGACCTTTAACATTAAAATAACGTTTTTAGTTCTAATCAAGGTTTTTTTTTTTCATTCCAAGATATTTACATAATTTTGATCCAAACAACTGTCAAATCCCATCTGTCAGATGTCATATAAGCTCAAAATAGTGGCAAGACAAAATCGATTAGGGACATAAAACGCAATTAGTTTGTTCAATAGGAGTTTTTTGCCCAGTACCAAATATATTATCGTCCTCTCTTCGCAACTGTCAAATCCCATATGTCAAGCTCAAAATTGGTGGCCAAGCCAGAAATCAATTACTGACAGTGCTACAATAATTTTCAAAGCCCAACAAACCGTCAACATATTATATTACGAAATTACTTGTCATCGTCTATTCCATGCAATTGTCATACGTGACCTGTCATCTGTCAACCAAACCAAAATGGCGGTCAAAGATAATCGATGTGGAACAGTAAGCGTACTTTGTTCATTCGTTTATTTAATGTATTATTCTATTTATTATTATTATTTTTATTATTATAAAATAACAGTTATTTTCAAAATATCTTAATGAATTGTTTGACCAACCCGCCGATTTTCGTCCAATACGCGTTCAGCCCTGCTTGGCTAAAGTCTTCGAGCAAAACAGATAACCAAACACCTATCCGTCAATAACCTGCTGTACTCTCAACAATCGGACTTTGGAACCGCAGTTGATCCTCAGATATGGTAAATCTGCTTGAAGGGATACGCCAATCTTTCGACGAAAACAAAGTTTCTCTTCTCTGCTTGCTTGACTTCTCGAAAGCCTTCGATAAAGTAAACCATGATATTTTATGTTGGAAATTAAAGGAAAATTTCGGTTTTAGTGAAAGGATGGTTCGCTTATTGAGAAGTTTTCTTTCCGATAGGTCACAAAGGGTATATGTGGGAGAACATTGTTCGTCCTTTTTGGATTTTCACTTAGGTGTTCCACAGGGCTCAGTACTAGGACCAATACTGTTTTGCATGTTTATAAATGATCTTCCTTCTGTATGCAAACACTCTTGGGTACATCTATATGCTGACGACGTCCAGATGCTAATTTCCAAACCGTTCTCTGATCTACATGGACTTGCTTATCTAATGAATGACGATCTAAAGCGGGTCTACTCTTGGTCAATCAAGAACGGATTGCTATTAAACCCAACAAAATCGCAAGTTATTCAAATCTCAAAAAAAAATTTTAATCTCGATCTTTTACCTGACATACATCCCAACAACTCTCAAATAAAGGCAGTCGAGTCTACTGGTAGCCTTGGATATGTCGTAAGTCGTGATCTCTCTGGTTACAAGCACACAAAAATGGTCATTGGCCGTATTTATGATACGAGCATATATCTGTGTACTCTCGTGATTTGCTGTCAAGTGACAACGACCTGGAACATAAACTGCACCCAGAAGCTCATTCACATTACGGCTCATCTCCCAATCACTCACACGCAGGTCTTTTGATAGAATTTGTTTTTTGTCGAATTTCCCTGCATTTCCTCCTCATTCAGATGTCATTCACAAACCTCAGTTGCTTCCGCCTTCACGACTCGATTAATTAACCGCCAGAATTGCTCGGAAGTCCATCCCCCCACACCAGCCGACCAAGCCGAACGTTGTGCTTAGCTAGCGGTCTGAAAAGATTCAAATCTCTAACAAAACTTGGCACAATGCAGCCGCCAATCCGCCTACTCAACGCACCCCACTCACGATCGTCGGGGGTATCACGCTTCTGAATCTTAGCGGCCACACTCGGCTGGTCAATTGCCGTCCCACGGGGTTACTGTGTTAAGCGAACAATACCGAGAATCGCAGACATCTCGGTCTTCACTCAGCCAGATCGGATCGCGCCTCAGAAGTGCGAAGCAAATAATCGTCGCACTGTCCTGGCTGGCGGCACACAGCAGCAGACAGGCCCCGGCGGCGATAGGGATCGCTTTCGTGCGCTTCCGAGAGTCTTCTTGGGGGCCGGGCAAGCGTGTCTCTCCATCTCTGGCACAGGGCACGACAGTCGACAACTAATCCCAGCAAATTCCAATAATGAGTGACCATCTCTTTCGCCAGACACGTCTTCGTGTTCGCCATTGCGCAACAAGCGAAGACACATCGCTCGGACACGAGCGGCAACTGGACGGGCCATGATTGACGGAAGGATCACTGACACCGAGTGAACATGTTGCAAGCGTATAATTGATTTAACTGCGAGCGCACGCTCTGCCCTTACGCGCGCACGCCTCTTCCACGCAGTGTCTGTCGGAATTTATTAGAGTGCGACCGAGTGGTCGCGGTCGCTGCAGATGCCAGCTGCCAAGGGACGACGCGCGGACGCAACCAGAAGATTTATTTATCACTCATCGGGCATTGTCAATTTGTATAAATTAAGTTTTCTGTTCGATGATCGCTGGAGCTGGGGCATTTGTCGGCAGATAAGCGAGTGCACGCGGCTCAGGATGCGTTGTGCAAGTTTTTGCGGCCGCTTGTGTGGCGGAATGGTCGCATTTTTATCTCGGTTTCGCCTTGGATGGCTTGTTGGCTTTTAATGAAACAATTAATTTACTGATACCGTTCGTTGATGGCGGTCGGGGAAACTGGGCTATTTTTTGTGCGATCTGTGACTAATGGGTTTCTCTTTTCTTTTCAGGATTCCTCCCGGAACTAGGGACCTAAGAGAAGTTTCAAGGTGAGTACTGGGAACTGGGGAAAGTTGAAGTGGGCCCTCAAGGACGACTGCGCGCGGTTGTTGTACCGATTCGACGTGGGATTGAATCTGTGAGAAGACTTGTAAAAATTAGAGCAGGTTTCACGTGAATTCGAGGGTAATTGTGCATATGTGTTACATGGCAGCATTTAAGCTGGTAATTATTGTTAGCTTGGAAATATGCTATTAGCCGACAACAGTTAGCAATTTCTTAGTTCCGCATCCGTTACTGATGAATTGCATGCATCAGTTCTTGGTCATCGTGCAGATGACATGAATGGTTTCAACGCGAGTGTTTGGTACTTGATTGTATCGACTATACACTACGTGCCCTTTGCATTTCTTTAAGACAAGTTGCGTACTCAGTCTTTTTTCTCAAAAGTCAAAAGTTCTGCATCGCTATATCGAGGGGGTCTTGGAGTAGGAGCGAACTAAGACCGTTTCACTTGTGTAGGCATGATTAAAGACTAGCTTGTGTACTTACAAAAATTATGAAACTGAATACTGCACGTCACCAAATGGTGAAGAAACGAGTTTCAAAAGTTCCAACAAGTAGTATTGCAGTTTCGTCAAAAAACGAAAGCGAAGTACATCACCATTAAAGGAACGGGATCGAACTCGTCCACTCAATTCTTGCACACAGACTTGTAAACAAAAGGAAAGCGTGTACTGTGATCAACTTGGCATCTTGTCCGTTTTTGTGAACTGTACTTCGTCTCGTTGAAGCTGCGACCAGCATTTATTACACGTTATTCTGCTTTTTTGGCGCTCAGATCCACCCCTTCTTCTTCTTCTTCTTCATTTGGCGCTACAGTCCGGGGTGGACCTGGGCCTCAACCAACAAGCCTCTCCAGCTAGCACGGTCTCTGGCTAGCTGTCTCCAGTGTCGCACGCCAAGTTGGTTGAGGTCCTTCTCCACCTGGGTGCGCCACCTTAAACGCGGGCGTCCTCTGTTGCGTTGTCCCATACGCTCTACATGGCCTAGCCATCTTAGGCGTTGGATCCGAAGACGCCTGACTAGACTCATGTCGCTGTACAGCCCGTACAGTTCGTGGTTGAATCTTCTTCTCCAGAAACCGTCAACGCAAACAGGACCAAAGATCGCACGCAGAGCTTTTCTCTCGAAAATACCAAGGACTTCCTCATCCGCTTTTGAGATTGTCCATGCCTCCGCGCCGTACAGCAGGACTGGGATGATCAAGGTCTTGTATAGGGTCAGATTGGTCCTTCGAGAGATGGCTCTACTACTCAATTGCCTCTTGAGCCCATAGAAACAGCGGTACTGAAACGGTACTGATGTTGTTTGTACTGTTTACTGCGGAGCCGAGGTAGACGAAGTCCTTGACTACCTCGAAGTTATAGCTGCCCATTGTGACGCTTTGTCCAAGACGTCGATGTTGTGTGTCCTTTCTTGATGACAGCGTATACTTCGTTTTGCCCTCATTCACCGCTAGACCCATTTTAGCCGCCTCCGCCTCAATGCCAGCAAACGCCTCATTGACGGCTCGCTGTGTTCTGCCAATCACGTCAATGTCATCCGCGTATGCTAGCAGTTGTACGGACTTCTGGAAGATCGTGCCTCTAGTGTTGGCGTGTGAGTCTTTCACGAACTTCTCCAGGATGATGTTAAAGAAATCACATGACAGCGCGTCACCTTGTCTAAATCCTTCTTTGACATTGATGGTCTCTGTGAGTTCGTTACCGACCTTGATGGAGCAGCGAGAGTTCTCCATCGTCATCCTGCACAACCTGACGAGTTTGGCAGGAATGTCAAAATTAGACATGGCGTTGTATAGCTCGTCCCTATGCACGCTGTCATATGCGGCCTTGAAATCGACAAAAAGGTGGTGGGTGTCGATTTGCATTTCTTGGGTCTTTTCCAGGATCTGCCGTAGTGGGAAAATCTGGTCGATGGTGGACTTCCCTGGCCTGAAGCCACAGGTTATTTATAAACGGCTTCAGGCGAGTACACAAAACGGCAGAGAAGATCTTGTAGGCGATGTTAAGGAGACTTATCCCTCTATAGTTGGCGCAGTCAAAGGGGTCTCCTTTCTTATGGATCGGGCAGACGATACTGAGATTCCACTCATCGGGCATGCTCTCCTCCGACCATATCTTACAGATGAGCTGGTGCATACGCCCAACCAGATCATCTCCAGCTGCCTTAAAGATTTCAGCGGACAGTCCGTCCGCACCGGCAGCTTTGTTAGACTTCAGTCTTGATATTGCTATCTTGACCTCGTCAAAGTCGGGGGGACGGAATTCTCGTCGATCATCGTCCATATTGAGTGGAACATTCTGCCTGATAGCGGTATTGGTGTCATCATCGCCGTTTAGCAGTCTGCAGAAGTGGTTCTTCCAAATTCTCAGTATCGACTGCGAATCTACTACTAGTTGTCCATTCTCGTCCCGGCAGGCTTCTGTCCGAACCTTATATCCACTGGATAATTGTTTCACCCTCTGGTAAAACTTTCGGACATCGTTCCTACCGTAGCACCTCTCCATCTCCTCGATCGCGCGCTTCTCGTGCTCTTTCTTCTTTCTTCTGAGAAACCGGGTCTCATCCCTTCGTCTCCTTCAAGGACAAATAAAATAATAAAAATAAAATTACCTGCCATAACCATCGTTAGGATGGTTTATTACTATTGCGCCAAATCGAGCGGGCTCGTACGTTGGAGTCGGCGTACTAAACGTCTCATGTCCAAAGTTTTTTAGTTTTTAATTCATTTGTATTTGCTTAAATCTTATATCTAACTTAATCCAAAACAAATGTGTTGAATTGTCAGAGTTAAGCTAGAATTAAACATTTTGTTTTGGATTAAGTTAGATATAAGAGTCGGGTACTCTAAGCTAATCTGGTCTACTACTCTAATTGCCTTTGGGCCTATACATCGTTCTTTTTTGTTCTGTCCGAGTATTAAATTATTTTTTCATTATTGGCAAGAAAGCTTGAAAACTTGGCTCTTCTAAGACTAGTTATACTACTTAAATTACCTAACCTACCCTAAACCTTTCTAAACCCTAATAAGACTTAAGCTATCTTAACTATGTCCGCAACTTACGGATGCTTCAGGGCGTCTGTCTATGGATATGCGTAACATATGCAGTGCACACGTCCTGATGACCCCCTTTTTTTTGTATATACAGTGGACTCTTCCTAAGTCGAACTCTCCCTAAGTCGAAACTCTCTCTAACTCGAACTTTTTCGATATATTTTACATACATTTGCCCCAACTTTTCATACAAAAATCTCTCTCTAAGTCAATCTCCTTCTAGCTCGAACAAATTGTGGTATCCCGAGAAAATTCAACCTAGGGAGAGTCCACTGTATATATATATTTTTTTTTTCTTTTTTTTTTTTTTGTACATTTTTCTACTTAATGTAATACGCTGTTAGTCCACAACATGGAAGGCATTAAACAAAGAGAAAACAGCTACACTCACCGTCGGAAGACTATTTAAGAGCTGACGACGTCGGAGGCTGGTCATGATAAAGCCACCAAAAGAAATACCGCTCCTTAGCAGATAACTCTCTATGTCGAGCGGGGATCGCTCTACTGAACCAGAGAAGTTCCTCGTGATGCCAAGCGACGTCCGGTTCGTATAAGAGTCGCCGTTCTACTGTTCGGCGTACCACGTCGAAGATTATAGAACATCCTTCCACTTCCTGTATCAGGCCGGTTTTATCGAAGTAGAGGAATGCATCAGGTGGGACGAGGCCATTCCGTCGCAGCCTTTCATGATACATATCATTGGGGTAGTATGCCCCGAAGATCAGACTGTTGGTAGAAGTCATAGCTCGTGCCACATGCCTTCTTATCAACTTATTGATAAAATTATCTACTCTATTCACGTTTGCCTCGTTATACAAGACCTCGTTAGAGTAATACTTCTTGTAGTCACAGGCCCACTCGTGAAAGAACAACACACGTGGTTGCTGAGAAGCTAAGCTCAGGTCCACCTCGGACTGTCGCGCCACCCATATTATTAGTCACAGGCCTGGAGGCACTGTCTCTCGAACACTTTCATCTCTTCCATCTGGGAAGGACTCACATTGAACCACAGGGGGCAACCATAAACCAGTATAGGCCGGATGAGGGCCATGTATCATATTACCTTCACCCTGGTATCAAGTTGGCTGCTATGAAACAACCTCCTTGCCAAACGCAAAGGCTTTTCTGGCTTTGATCAGATCAATCTGTATATGTTTGTCAAAATACAGGTACTGGTCCAACCCTATGCCGAGATATCGAACTACACTTTTGACAGTTAGTGGTCGTCCCTGCGGGTCCAATGCAGAACTTACGGCAGTTTAGGCATGTGTCTCGCGAAGCCCTGTATAAGTTATGTCCAAAGATTGGCCGGTGGCATTGTTGCAATGACCATGAAGTCTGATACTTAGCTTTCGAGCGGAGTTTGTTATTTCCTCGTCGACGGTGGTTATCCCTAGGTCCCTTTGTATATCACAATTCCTGAGATACCAGCTTTCACAATAGCCCGTATAATTTTATTTTGAAAGGACTGAAAAATAATAGCAGTTTGTTGCACATGCTTAACTTGGAGTGCCTTCCAAGTAACCAGTACAGTGTTCGAGCTCATCCCGTTTCCCTATCACGTGGGCCTTCCACTTGCTTAGCTTGTATTTTAGGCCTTCATGCCAGACCTTGTCGATGGCCTGGGAAACGTGAAATAGGGCGGTGGGGCATTTCATTCGTTATTCTGTATACTTGGTCAATTGTCGAATGTTTCTTTCATCTCGAAGCTACCACAAACCTTCAAACCTTTTCCTCCGCATTAGTTAGAGTTCAAGTTTGTGCGCCATACAACAGGACTGGCAGTCAAGGGATATCTTGGGCATTCGAGAGAGGACTTTATCCCACAGATGCCTTTCAGGCCGAAACACACGGTGATTGGCAAGTGTGATCCATCGTTTCATCTCCGGTGGTGTCATTGATTGTAGCCACAGGCTAAGTCTTTCAGTACATCAAAGCATCTGGGCATATTCTTCTTCTTCTGGTGGCGCTACAGTCCGGGGTGGACCTGGGCATCAACCACCAAGCCTCTCCAGCCGGTATGATCTTTAGCCATCTGTGTCCAACATGAGGTCCAAGTTCATTGAGGTCCTTCTCCAAATGGGTGCGCCATCGGTTCCGGTAGCGTCCTCTATTGCGCTGTCCCACTGGTTCGGAGTCGAAGACTCTGGGCCTGGAGCAGTGTTGTCCAAGCGCTCTACATGGCCCAGCCATCTTAGGCGTTGAATCCGTAGACGCCTGACTGGGCTCATGCCGCTGTATAGCCCGTACAGTTCTTGGTTGAATCTTCTTCTCCAATAACCATCAACGCATACAGGACCAAAGATTGAACGCAGAACTTTTCCCTCGAAGTGACCAAATGGGGGTTTGAGACTCGTATACATACTGCGGCTTCTTACCAATTTCTTCGCTGATTTGTGTTTGGCCCGCCTTGCACGCGATTGTCATAGAGTCATAGAGTACCATAGAGGATAGTACCAATATCGCGTCGTGGGAGACCGTTCGAAATGCACTGCTAACTCGCAGCTCTGTGCACTGTTTGTACACAGATTTGATTTCCTTCATGCGTGTCTTTTTGCTTTCACCGTCAGACCATATTCGACACGGCTTTAATGTCGTGTGCTGTTTTTGTTGATGACATCTCGAGGAGATGGCTCAACCCTGACTTACACTGCTTCATCAGCTCAGCCTTGGCATATTTAAACCCAATTCTTCGGCCTGAGCCAGGTAAATGACATAGGCCCTTGTAAACAGATCAATGCATGTCCACTTCTTAGGTGCTGCACACAAGTGGAAAAGGACTTCAACCTAATTGGAGGCAGCCAGCAATTTGCTCCAACTGGTCAGTTAGTTGATCCCCTTGCCCACCATGACGTCCTTGATTGTAGCTCAATACAGGATTCAAGCAACGCCTTTAATAGCAACAAATTATACTCCCATGTCCCGTGCCCATGTGTATGTGCTATTATCTGGATAGCCTTACCTGGCATTTGTTAGGCGACAGGGGTCTTCCTTTTGAGCAAGGTATCATGCTCAATACCTCAGACTCAGACCTCCTATGGCTGTCTAGTCTGATGAGTAAGCAAGTAATCTAGTCTGTGCGTTGCACTCTTCCTCTTCAATTCTCTTCTGTTCTCATTTGAAATCTTCAAATTCGGTTCTTTGATTTTCTCTTCATAATCACAACCAAAAGTCAGCTATATTTTTCCCCGATAACTCAAAAATGCATGACTTTCCTGACAAGTTACTGAATCCTCCCCACTTTGCCTTACATTCTTATGAACTTCTGACGTTCGTGAGCGAGACCATTCTCTATCACCAGCTGTAAAATGTAAACCAAGGGCACAGATTGAAGATCACCTACTGCTGCTGAATGATATCGATCAACGCGTTCATTAAAAAACAATTTCAGTCCAAACACATGCCCTAGCGGGGAGCAAACACTCCCCATTTGTTGTCAGCGTCTGTCAGATCCCCGATGACTACAGTTTTCCATTTTCCAACAAAACAATCAACGTTCCAACCTTGAAGCCAGCTGCTGGGTGGCAGCTGTCGGATATCTGCTGGATATCATCTTTTCCTTGAGCTGAAGGCCTTCAAGCGAAGTGCTCCGTCATCGTTCTTGCCTCTTGCCTCACGATCCAGTTCTGGAAATCTTCTAAGCGGACGTGTTTGGTTTTTCAATGCGAAATCGGTTTCTCTTTGATTGGGACTCTAGTGCAGTGCTTGGACGCTGCTTAGTATTTTTGTCACTTCTTCTTTGCCGGGGACTAGAGACGTCTGGATTTTGGCAGCAGGGAGATTGATTGGACCCTATTCGTGTCGCGTTTGAGTTATGTCTTCAGATCAAAGACGGCTGGGACACGAAAGGTGATACAAGAGGTTGCTGGCTTTCTTTCCTCCCAGGTTCGGCTTAGTGTTCGATTTTAGACTTCGACTCCGACTTTGTGGGACAACCGAACAGAGGGCGTTCGCGTCTATGATTGTGAACACAAGTGAAGGAGGACCTCAACCATCCAGGGGCGTGTAACCGGGGGCGACTGGCCAGGAGGGACTGGAGAGGATTGTTGGTTGACGCCCAGGTTCAGCAAGGACTGTTGCGCTACTTAAGGAAGATGTTCCAGTTCTGGAAACATAAAATTCGAGGACGTTTTCGAATCTTCCAAGTGGAGCGGCATATGCTGACAGCCAATGCAGGCAGTGGCCGTCCTCTATTGCGTTGTCCCACTGGTTCGGAGTCGAAGGCTCTTCGGGCTGAAGCAGTGTTGTTCATGCGCTCTAAATGACTGCTTGACGCCCGTCTGCGCCTTCGTAAAATCCAGTCGACAAAGGAGCACAATGTTGACGACCACAGACCGCCCCGCCGCGACTTTCCTTTGACGTCAGGGAACCAGCAACTCACACCAAACATTGTGCCCAGTTACTTCCTAGCCATGACTCAGTTGACTCCCGGAAACGTTCTTGCGCTAAATACTCGAAGAAGAAAAGCTTCCATTTCATCTTCTCAAAGTGCTAACAAATGCAAATCGCACAGAGGCACTGACATTGACAACGTTAAAGAATAATTGACACCTTGTCGTTGAATACAAAAATCAACTCCATTGCCCCCACCCGGCAGCCTGTTCTAGATTCATTTCGCAAACAACAAACACCACAGGCAACCACTCCCAAAGCACACCTCAGTTCAGGGAAGTATTTCACAAAAATCCACTTAATTTGCAGCACAATAGCGGCTTCGGTCTCGGTATCTGCGATCAGCAGACGCGCAGCGCGCATCATTGCAAAGCAGCACATCCACAATGGGACCATACACAGCGGCTCTCAGTCGAAATTTTAAGCTAAATCGTTAGCATTCGTTAAGACCCAAAGCCGGGGCAAAAAATTGCTCACACAGTGAGTGGAGGATACACCGAATGACGCCCGAGGTGAGTGCTATCGGGCGGCAGCAGCAGAACAGTCCCAATCCTGGCGAGCACGTGAACACGTATCTAACGAATAATTTATGTGGGTTAGTGGGGGATATCTTGGTGTTTGTTTGTTTGCTTTTTTTTGCTCCGCTTCGTTACTGTTTCTGGTTGTATCTCGGCGGTGGTGCTCAAGGTTAATGGGTGGCTGGGAGTGGCTGGGGGAATCTGTTGATTTATGACATCCAACCGCCGCCGCCTGCTGGAGCTGGAACTGGAGCTGGAGCGAACGCGTGTGCTGTTCGCATTTTGGGGGGTGGATGAAATTCGAACGGACTGCAGTACCCCTCCCCAAAGCGTATCAATTTTGAGAACGCCTTTAATTCTCCCGGGGACACCATGTCGGATTCATTTAGAATTCCATTCACGCAGCGAACACGTTGACAACAACTGCCGGCTTCGAGTTGTGCTTGTGTCCATGCGCTCGCTGGCAGACGCAAACGCAATTGTTTTGTGCTCTCTGCTGTGCGGCGGCGAGAGCAAATGTGAAACGACAGTCGGTGGGATGGTGGGAGTTCGCATGGGCGTTCTAGATTGCCTTCATTATTAAGGGCGGCACTGCGGGGGAAGTTGCGGCGAAGTGAGTCGCTTCTTCTGGAAGGCATTAAACGAAACGGTTGCGGCAGTAAAATGGGTAATCCTTGTTACCATGATCGTTGGAACATAAAAATTTAAGAGGGTACTAGACGTTTTATGCGCCTGAGATGAGATGGAGCTGAGCTGGGCCCTTCGCGGGATCATGGCTGTGTCCGCGAATCGTCGTCAAGCCGGAATTAAATTCTTAAATAAAACGGTTGACGTAATCAATGGTGAGGGGGATAGATAGATGCAACCAAGGAGGATTGTAACAAAGTGACAATGACCAACTTAATTGGTGGAGTGGACTGTGTAACTGTAGCCTGGGTAGAGCTTCTTTTGACGTATGAACTTTCAACTGCCGTCGTCGGGGTGTCGCTCTATGATGTCCGGCTGTACAAAACAATTCGGGCAGCTATAACAAATCTATGGAAACTCTATTAGATCGTCTTCTTACATTTCAGATTTCCTTGGTTTTTGACTTAATCTGTCAAGGCAGTCCTCTCCTGAAACAGAATTTTCCATTTTTTTTTTGTAAATCTTTTTTGTCTTGAAGTTACTTCCAATGCGCACTCAATTTCTTCAAGAGTTTACTCACTACATTTCATCTCTATTCAGACCAACACTTATCTGTCAAAATATGTGAGTATTAAAATTAACGAAACTTTCTTTTATTCACGTCGAATGGAGTGTTCCCTCAAAAATGCTGAGAGAACACTCACACTCAATTTTTATTTACATGCTTCTATAATTACTCCACTGTTTGCTATTTTCCCTTTCTTCGCGTTGGTATAAATTTCTCCAATAAATGGTAAATTTGTTAAGTTTTCTACTGAACAGGAGTTTTTTTTTTGCTCCGGGTACCCGTTACCCGATAATGACGGGTACCCGGAGCAAAAGCAAAAAATCGCTTGTCTTGTCTTGTCGAAAATGCCGGGTACCACCAAAATGTTTAAGGAAATTTAATTAGGCTACTACCCGGGTTACCCGAGTACCCGGGTATTACCCGGGTAACTACTTTAAAGTAGGTGGGAATATTCGTAAGACTGTATTCCATTATTGTAAGACTGTGCTATGGCATGTTTGGCAATATTTTCTTTATGTGTCGTTGAAGCCGTTGAACCAGCAGGAATCGATTCCTTGCTAGTTGCGTCACATTAAGCATTTAGATTATTTCCCACATGTGCTTGCCACCGCTCTCTGATGCGTTTTCCTTCTTCTTCTTCTTCTTCTGGTGGCGCTACTTGGACCTGGGCCTCAGCCAGTGAGCCTCTTCAGTTGGCACGGTCTTTAGCCAGCTGTCTCCAACTGCGCACACCAAGTCGATTGAGGTCCTTCTCCACCTAGGTGCGCCATCGGTTCCGTGGGCGTCCTCTATTCCATTGTTCCACTGGTTCAGAGTCGAAGACTCCTTGGGCTGGAGTAATGTTGTCCATGCGCTCCACATGGCCCAGCCATCTTAGGCGTTGGATCCGAAGACGCCGGACTAGACTCATGTAGCTGTACAGCCCGTACAGTTCGTGGTTGAATCTTCTTCTCCCGCACGCAGAGCTTTTCTCTCGAAGAGACCAAGCACTTCCTCATCCGCTTTTGAGATTGTCCATGCCTCCGCGCCGTAGAGCAGGACTGGGATGATCAAGGTCTTGTATAAAGTCAGCTTGGTCCTTCGAGAGAGG
The DNA here is from genome assembly GCA_964034865.1 of Eristalis intricaria. NCBI lineage: Eukaryota > Metazoa > Arthropoda > Insecta > Diptera > Syrphidae > Eristalis > Eristalis intricaria. The sequence continues at coordinate 86,099,169 of OZ035875.1, read as the reverse complement.
ACTCTACTACTCAACTGCCTCTTGAGCCCAGCGAAACAGCGATTGGCAAGAGTAGTTCTGCGTTTAATCTCGGTACTGCAGTTGTTCGTACTGTTCACTTGCGAGCCGAGGTAGACGAAGTCCTTCACTACCTCGAAGTTATAGCTAGCTGCCTATGGTGACGCTTTGGCCAAGTCGTCGATGTTGTGCGTCCTTTCTCGATGACGGCATATATTTCGTTTTGCCCTCGTTCACGGCTAAACCCATTTTGGCCGCCTCCGCTTCAATACCAGCAAACGCTTCATTGACGGCTCGCTGTGTTCGACCAATCACGTTGAGGTCATCGGATGCGTTGCCCTACCGCCTATGAATACAAGTATCCTCGGGCAAGTCAAACAGATCACCTTGGCTCTGTGTTATTTCGCCCTACAGCTCAAGTAGATCGTGTTTTCATCTTCACGTTTTACTCGTGCAAGTGGTTCTTGGCTTAAATCCGCTTTCAATATTGTTCATGCCTCTGTAACCAACCCCATAACTGCAATGGCTTGGTCTAGTGACTTTCTAGAAATATTAAGAGGAGCAGTGGGTATTTCGAAGAATTCTTCTCTTTACTCCGAAGCCGTGATAGACGAAGTGGATGTCCATTCTGGTGTTCTGGGTAAGCCATCGATTCGTTGCGATGCCATTTTATCTGCCTCCGTTGCTTTGCCAGAAAATTCATCATTGGCGGAATGTGTCAAAGTTCGAATGGTAGGCAGTGAGCTTCACACGATCTTATGTTCGGAACCACCCACAGCATGGTAAAATCAGTCAACTGGTCTGCTTTGCTAAAACCTTTTGACAAAATGTCATATCGATGAGGGAGTTATCGAATTTGACGGTGCAGCTGGAGGTCCTGATGGTCATTCTCCACAAACGGATGAGTTAGAGAGGAATGTCAAAAGAGGGCTTATCTTCTTACACTTCGTCTACATCGCCGAATGGATCGTGGTCTACGATCTGAACTTCTTGAGTCTCTACCAAGATCTGAAGCTGTGTGGAAGTCGGGTCTATCGTCAACATCCTCGGCTGATAAGAACCAGACAGTTGATAATCGAGTTTAGGCGTTCACACAAAACGACAGAGATGATCTTGTACGCGATGTTGAGCTTGGTCACTGAGTTTCCACTTATCGGACACACTTTCCTCCGATCGTGTCTTACTTATCCGCTTAAAGATCAGTCACGATGTTGCTATCTTGGCCTTGGCTTAATCCCGCATACCGATTTCTTTCATGATCTATTCAGCTTGGCTGCTAGTCTTTATCGTTCCGAGTCGTCCACAAGGAGGAGGTTCCTTCCAAAACACTTGGACGAGTAGAACGAGAAGATTAAGACACGATCTAGTTGAGCTATAAGGCGACATGACAGAGGGCCAAGGTGATCTGGCTTGGTTTGACCGGCCCGAGGAGACTTGCAAAAAGCCGTGGAAAGCATCGATTCTAAAAGTGATCAACAGTGTTTGAGATTTATTCTAAAAAACCTCGTCCCGATAGCATATCTGAAGAATGACTGACGTCAATACGATCACACATCTCAGTTCACACACGCCACCGATCGGTTCATTCCTCCTGCTAGACACAACTCCCTGATCTCGATCTCAATTCCAAGTGATCACCAATAAAATATGGCACACTCCCTCGGCCGTGATCAATTTATTGCTGTTCTGCCAAGCAAACAACATGCGAATTCGACAAACATGTGTTCCCCGACTACCGAGATATCAATCGAACACGTTGTCGAGCCACAAAATCAGAATCAGAACGCAACTAGATCGAAAAAATCAACTTTCTCCAACCTGTCCCTTCATTTGACTTCTAAATTCCACGATGACACCGTCATAAAAATCCTTTCCTTAGCGGCCAATAGTCCGGCCTGAGATTTGCAATCGGCCGCCGCCCTGTTGAACGGTCCATCGCCAACTTCGGTTCTACATTTTTAAGATCCCCCAGTTAAGCTGAGACCGAGCCATCAACCCGTGGCATAATTTATTGGTTTCTTGTAACAAAAACAAAAGCAGCATTTCGGATCGCTATGCGTCGGTTTAATGGTCCGCAGCTCATTTTGGACGATGATAAACCCAGATGCTGGCTATCGCAGAAGGAAGCCATTAAAATTGGCTTGGAATTCATTGATAAGTCTCTTGGGCCATCGAGATTATCGAGACTGGTTTCTGTTTTCGCCCCAGTCTGACCACATGTGCGGGTGCATGGCGGCGCGGCGTGGTGTCGTTATATAATTAAAAAAAAAATGCCTGACATTTTAAATCCGGTTAACCTTTTGTTGAAATTTAGGAACACACGTCAAGCTGTCTGGAAGAATTTTAATTTATAACATTTTTTTTTTGGAAGAAAAGGAAAACGATTGAGACCACACTGAATTCAGGTGGTGACTGAAGTAATTTGGGTTTTAATTGTTCGACCATAAAACAATGACACTGTTTTTAAGTTTATTCATGAGGCGGGGGTCTTGAAAGAGAAATCGTTTCATTTCAAATGGCTTGCCCATTATTAGCCAGTGTGACAAGTCCGGTGCAAGTTAATTGACTTCATCTTGAAGAGACTAGGTATTTTTGAAGTGACTGATAGAATTTGAGACCGCAAAGGACCGGGGTCTAGGTTAGGTTGGGTAGAGGGGCTGCTAGTGAATTCAGCATCACCCTTGGACCATATTTGTCTATTGTGCTACCCACAGTCAAAATGCTGCTGCAACGACAAATGGTGACTGGACTAGATTTGAAAACCAGATAAAAGCGTATTTAGTTTGCTCTCACTCGGATTCGAACCGAGGACCTCGCTAGTCAGGGCAGGCACTCAACAAACTGGAAGGCGCAGTCGTCTTAAGACCTGGGCCTAGCTTTAGGGTTCTTCTTTACAAGAACGTCTCATGCCGTGTGTATTTCTTCCTAAGGATGAGCACATCTACTCTGATTTCGAACGGCGAAGCTTTTTCTAGATTCTGTATCCGGGTTAAAAAACCGAGTCAACCCGAGTTGCAGCTCAACCGACTCAAACCGAGTAGCATTTATTTCGAAAAAAACTGTAGACGCTACACAACCCGGTGTGGGCATATGATGCCGAACTGAAACCAACTCAAAATCGAATTAGACAATATAAATGGATTTGCCTCATTCCATATTGGTTCGTGTTCTAGCCATCACAGCGTGACGTGTCAAAGCAAGTAAGTTGCGACGTGAGTCATATGTACACATGTCAACGCCAGCAATGTTCGATATGACAGGCCTAGATGTTACTTATACCCCAACAGATAAGGATGTCACAGTCCCAACAAATGACGATGCGGTCATACGAGCGCTAGATGGAACGATCGTTAAATAAATAGTAAATCCACTTGAGCTCGGATGGGACAGTATGCGATAGTAAAAGGGACTAACCACTTGAGCTCACAGTGGGATAACTATCGATCATAAAGGAGATGCAGATTGAGTAAAACGATCAGCAGTCTCCAGTTCGACGAGAACGTGTCAATTTCTCTCCGTTAGTGTTTAAGATTATTTCCTTTTTTAAATATTGTTGCAAGTGTGGTCTTTTATTAAAGTTTTCTCTTTTGGTTTTATTTGTATTTTCAATACTACATCCAATTAAGTACAAATATAAGTATATTATTCGAGCGAGTTGAAGAAAATACGAAGACAGATAAAAGAGAAGAGAGAAGAATTGAATCTATTTGCACACACACAGCCGGTATTGGCTTGACTACCCCGTGCGCCTATCGCTTCCCTTGCCAACACAACGATCTACGACCGAACATAGAACACGGAAACCAACTTGATACCAAATAGAATTGGACATTACACTCGACTTGCCCCTTTCCATAATCCATTTTTTGTACAACTCATGCCCTGTAGACAAAGACACCGCGACCAGGATAGTTCTATTGAATCGAATGCATAATCCATATTTTTTGCTTTCGTTTCGTCATCAAACCGATCCGGGTTATAACTCGGTTTGTTTCTATTTTAACCCGGGTTAACTCGGTTTGTAAAACTTCCGGGCTGGCACACCACTAATGTCTACTACCGCTTTTAGGCGGCGTTAACGATTGCAAATGTTGTGAGGTAAAGGTTAATTATTTTTCCAACTTTAAGAGTTCTGTTTATAGTTTAAATATTCCACTTTCCGATCCAATTTATTTCATGACTGTAATGCCTTCGCTTAAAGTCGAAAAACTCAAAATAAATATTTTCGTCTAGACAAGATTTTCGACCAAAAAACAAAAATTAAAAATTCGTATGATTCGAAGTAAGAAAATAATACAAAAATGATTCAGTATTAACAGGAATACTTTGCTCTTTTCTATTTGTACACGGCTGTATATATCTATTGTCCCTTAATAACCCAAGGCGGCCTCAAGCCGGTTTTACGATTTTGACCTATTTTTACCGATAAAAGGTACAAAATTCAATTTTTTTTTGCAGATACTTTGTGCCTTGAATCAAAAAGTAAATTAGAGGGTTCAGTTGTTCGTGCAGAAATTTAAACGTTGTAGGTACATCCTAGAGATCAACATGTCCACTAAAACACTGCGGTTGTAAAAGTGAGTGAAGTCTATATGTACAAAAATAACTTAAAAGGTGGTGCAAAACTAATCATCCACTTTTGTTTTTGAGTTACTTACTTACTTATCAGGGTGGCGACCCACTGAGGGTCCTAGCCTGAGCAATAACTGCTTTCCATTGCTGACGTTCCTGGGTACGCTGCTTTTAGTCATCAAGACCAAGCTGTCTTGCATCCGCGATTACTCCGTCTTTATCCCGGAGATTCGTTCTACCTAACCTTCTCGAACCAGGAGGCTCGGATTCGAAGACCCTCTTAACTGGAGCATTGCTGTCCATGCCCTCGATACGGCCGAGTCAGTGAAGTCGACGGATTTTTGCCTTCCGCACTACATCCACATACTAGTACGTCTCTTAGAGTTCACGGAAATGTCTTCTCATCCATTCGCCTTCCTTGCAGACGGGACCATATATTCGATGGACATTTTTTCTTTCGAAGGCTCAAAGAATCAGCTACGCAGTTTAGCTTATCGTCCAGCTTTCGGCTCCATATAGTAGGGCTGGTAAAATAAGAATTTTGTAGAACATGATCTTGGTCCTTCGAGTCAGGAGTTTTGACGCCAGTTGTTTTGACAAACCAGTTGCCAAAGGTGGTGATGTTGTGTGGTTACGTTTGTCGGTTTGTTTTTGAGTTACGTACTTTTTTGTACCAATAAGTTAACTGTAAAAAAGATGATATATGTCAAGTGGCTGCCGACAATGTTGTGCCCGTTTTGTCGTTTCAAGATGATCCTGCCAATTATTTTCCTTAAGGGCTGCGATTGTCTGAGCTTTGTTCGAATCCAGCAGCTGAAGGTAGCGATGGGCGATTGCGAATAAAAACAGTCGAATAATTCGCTCGCGATTCCAATTATTCGAATTAAAATTGAGCGGAGTCGATTGTTGATCTTCGATTCTTGCAAAGGGTTGCCAATAGAGTCTTGACAACTTTGAACTATGCACAATAATTGGTGAACACACTCTTTCACTTATCATCAAACTATCACTGTCAACTCAACATTTTCATCATGGTGAAATACATGAACGAGCAACGTTTGCAAATTATAAACATTTTCTACATTCGGAGTCGGTGACCGCAAGGTAAAGAGCGTTAACTCCAATTTTAGTAGTTGACAGGGAATAACAAGTTAAGTGCAAAAAATTTGAGTCTATATATTTGTTGTGCTATGTAGCTGTGTCAGTGAGACAACGGGTTGGTGGGAGTGTCGAAAATATCGCTGCCGTTCAGCCGGCCGTAGCAAGCGATACAAATCAGTCAACAAGTCAATAATTGGACATCGCTCAGACCACTGGCGCATTTTGCGTAAGGATCTTGGCTTACACCAATACAAGATCAAGCTGACTCAAGAATTGAATTGATTTGAAGCGAAGTACGTTCTCCGATTGTGTTCTGTCGACGATAACGATTGTCGGAAGATATGGACTTGGACGACATGAGGTTTCAACAGGTTGGTGCCACAAGCCACAAGCCACACAGCACACGTTACAAACGATTTAGTTTTGATAGTTAGTGTGGTGAGAGTGTTATCTCAAGAAATGGGTCAGTCGATTGGCCGCCTCGTTCGTGTGATTTAACGCCACAAACAGATTTGTTCAGATTAAGACACTCCGAGAAAACGCAATTTCGTACTCCATCATCCCCTTGGGATTGCGAAAGCATTTGACTGCGTAGACCCAACAATACTTTGTCATAAACTGTCCACCCAATTCAATTTCTGTAATCCTACTAATAAATTAATTCTCTCGTATCTTACTAACCGAGTCCAAGCAGTTTTTCATAACTCTAAACTGTCATCCTTTTGTGACGTACGTTATGGTGTTCCTCAAGGTTCTATTCTCGGTCCTTTATTATTTTCAATGTTTATCAATGACCTTCCACTAGTTTTATCCTATTGTAAATTCCATATCTATGCAGACGATGTCCAAATCTACCTAAGTTTCCCTCTTGGTATGGTTGAAGACTCAGTTGCTAAAATAAACGAGGATTTGGGCTCTATTGCAAACTGGGCTACACAAAATGGTCTAATGCTCAATCCTAACAAAACCAAAGCCATCCCGTTCTCGAAACAACCGCCTTCCTTGTCAAATTTCCCGCTAATAGAACTGAACTCGACCGCAATTGAATATGTTACATGTGTAAAAAACCTTGGAATAATGTGCAATAGTGAACTGACGTGGACTGACCACATTGATAGCGTAGTATCAAAGGTGTATACATCCCTAAGAGGCTTATCAATCAGCAAATACATTCTCCCTGTGAACATCAAATTAAAACTTGCCAGAGCACTCATAGTGCCAATCTTGACATATGGATCTGAGTTATTCGCTGACTGTGATTATTCTTCCTCCCTAAAATTGACAAAAGCAATTAACGCGGCTGCACGGTATGTTTTTAACCTTCGCAGATTTGATCACGTCTCGGAACAACGTCGCATCCTCCTAGGATGCGAACTGGACGCATTCTTATGCTACCGGTCGTGCTTATTACTCTTCAAAATTATTCATAAGAAACAGCCAAAATATTTATATGAAAAGATCACCTTCTGTCGATCAAGTCGTAATATTACCTTGAAACCCTCCAATCATACCTGTTTAATGTCACGTAGGCACTTTTTCATTCATGCTGTTCATTTATGGAATCACCTACCTTCACAGGTACGGTCTAAGACCAAGTACAGACAATTTTGTAACGCTTGCTTCTCATATTTCTCCCGCTCGAACTGAAATAATTCCTAGTAACTTCAGTCTTAACTCTTTCTCTACACTTATGTATTCTAATAACATTAAATTTTAAAATCAGAAATCTACACTCTTAAATTATAATTGAAGTAACTTGAAATCACTAATCCCAATCATGTCACACAAAATAATATTTTATGTTATAATGTTCCTGTACTAGTAAAAGAACATATGATTCTTGAAGTACAGCGATAGATATTAAAAATAAATAAATGAAATGAAATGAAATGAAATGTGTTGCTTTACCGAAGAGTGACAAGGAAAAAACCATAAATAGCCATGGCCAATTTAGCTAAGCGTTTAGCGTACGCAAATGAATTTGTTAGGAAATCTGGTGACTTTTGGGGAAAAAGTTATATTTGTAGACTGAAGCAAATTTAACGTCATTGGGTCAGACGGTCGTCGATTTGTGTGGCGAAAGGCAAATACAGTTTGGGAGGTACAACATTTAAAACCAACTCTCAAGCATGGCAGGGGATTTTTATGGTATGGGGAGCTATGGGACCTAATCACTTGGGTATTTGTAGAAACAACAATAGACCAAAACCTTTACACCTACACCTTTACAAATACTTAAAGATAACTTGAGAGCTAGTGCAGATAATGTATCTTTATATAGCGACTTTAATTTGGTGCAGGACAACGACCAAAAGCATTCATCCAGGCTGGTGAAGGAAAAGATGAAGATGAAGTGTTACTCCATCCACCACAATCACCAGACCTAAATCTCATCGAACGATTTGGAGAAGAAACACCGAGAACATCAGATCACAAGCAAAAGCTTTTTAAAAGAACTCATTTTGAAGGAGTGGGATAAGATATCGCCCGAAGTCACCAGAAAGCGTGTTATCTCGATTAAGAGATGCCATTAATGCCAAGGGATACCGTACTAAGTATTAACTGATGCAAATTAAAATATATGTATGTGCTAAAATAAATGTATGTGCATTTTTTTTTAATGTGGATAGCCATCCATTTAAATCAACTAAAAATATTTTTTCAGTGTGAAAGTGGCCAATGGCTTGTTTTAAATCTTCAACATGATAGTAACGATAGGAAAAATATACCAAACCTAAGGCAGGTATAACCTATTTGTTCCAACTTATAAAATATTTAAAAAAAACTGCACTCAATTTGATGCTGTGTATGTGCAATTTTCTGATGTAGTGTATTTCAAAAAGCTTGCGTATTATTAAAAAAAAACGTGGCAAGTCCTTATTGAAAAACCCGTTATAATGGTTAAATCTCACCACTTGCAGTAGGAGTTGGTTTTTTCATATCTGCCTTTTGTCCTTTATGGGAAGTTTTAGGGTTGATGTGAGCAATGTGCGTGGGCTTAGAGCGAATCTCTTCGCTGTGTATGTCCACCTATCCCGTTTCAAACCAGCTGTCTTGGCGCTGAGTGAAACACAGGTAGGTGAGAATACCGAATTATCGGATTTGAACCTGCCTGGATATAGCTTAGTGCCGTTTTTCTTTTTACACCGCGGTCTCGCCATTTACGTGCGTAGTGATGTAGCTTACCAAAATCCAACCACAATACGGCCTCTGTTCCAATCCGGAATTTAATTTTCTATGGTTAAAACTCCATGTCCGTAAGCTTTTAATCCACTACTGCTTTATTTACAGAAGTCCAAGCTTGGATAGCAATTCAACTTTTAACGAATTTGATGCGCTATCCGATTCCATCTCAAGAATTGTATCCCTGTATCCTCACACTGAAATTGCCATTGCGGGCGATTTCAATGTACACAATTCTAATTGGCTTCGGCATTCAGGCCAGACAACACCCGAAGGAAGGTACGTCAAAATCTTGACCCAGCTAGTAAATGAGGCCACACGAATACCTGACATTGCAGATCATTCCGCCAACACCCTGGACCTGTTCCTCACTTCTCATCCTGATAAATATTCTGTTGACATACTGTCGCCTCTAGGCTCGTCGGACCATTGTGTCGTATTAGCAAAATTCTCGTTATCACCACACATAGTTAGAGAACAAATTCCTAAAAGAACAGTTTGGCTGTACGAGAAAGCCGATTGGAACAAACTTAACAACTTCTTTAGGAATTTTAACTGGTCACTGTGCTTCATCGATAGTGACGTGGATGCCGCTGCTGATATGATAACAAATATTCTTCTGCTGGGCATAAGAACCTTCATTCCTCACAGAGTGAAGAGTATCAAGCCCAAAGCAAACGCATGGTATGACTCGAGCTGTAAAGAGGCTATTAGGATGAGAGAGTTGAAGTTCCGGATATACAAAGCCACCCTACTGAGGAAAACCGGAAGAAGTTTAAACGGGCCAGAAAAATCACGCATGTGAAATTCTCTTATGAGCAAAAGTTGAGGCAAAAAGTGCTACAATGTGCCAAGGGTAGCAAAAAATGTTGGTCATTTGTAAAAAACGTAAAGAATTCCGCCTCGTCTTCAATTCCCACGCTCATTTACAATGACATTCCAGCTGTCAGCTCTTTAGACAAAGCTAATCTGCTTGCGGCTCATTTTGCAGCTAGCTCAACATTGCCAGATTCCAATTTGTCTCCACCTGTACTTGAGAGCGTTGATTCCACCATGGGACAAATCCACTTCCGCACTCGTACAGTTGCAAGAGTACTGAAAGATCTCGACGTGCACAAATCCGCTGGCCCGGATGGTATTCCCCCTATACTTCTGAAGAGGTGTTCTTCTGTGCTGGCAAAACCACTGCGTAAGCTTTTTCATCTATCCTACTCTTTAGGTCTCTTTCCGAGCAGATGGAAAACAGCATTTGTCCAGCCAGTCCCTAAAAAGGGCAAACCTTCGTCACCCACCTCGTACCGACCCATAGCACTTACGTCCCTTCTTTCTAAGGTCATGGCAACGCTGATAAATCGTCAGCTTATGAAATATCTTGAATCGCGGAAGCTTCTTAATGACCGATAATATGGTTTCCGCAACGACAGGTCCACTGGTGATCTGATAGCTTATCTCACCGAAAAGTGGAACCAATCTTTGCACAATTCAGGCGAAAGCAAGATCGTTGCGCTTGATATTTTTAAAGCATTTGACAGAGTTTGGCATCAAGCTCTCTTGTCGAAAATGCGTGCCTATGGTATCGATGAATCTCTTCTTCTATGGATTAGAAATTACCTTTCGAACCGTTCAATTCAAGTTGTTTTGGATGGGTTCAAGTCTGATATCCACCAAATAAATGCTGGTGTTCCCCAAGGCTCAGTTCTGTTTCCGACACTCTTTCTCATTTTTATAAATGATCTCTTGTCTGCTACTTCTAATCCAATCCATTCCTTCGCTGATGACAGCACCCTTAGCTTTTCATATTCGTTCCTAGACTCACGACCCCGCCCTTCGGCCGTAGAATTGGAACGGCAGCGTATGTTAAGCACATTGAATTCCGATCTTGACAGCATAATTAACTGGGGAAAAAACAATAGAGTGGAATTAAATGCTTCAAAAACTCAATGCTGTCTGCTGTCACTCAAGCGAATCCTTGATAATCAGCCATTATCCATGAATGGCGCTTGTGTCGATGAAACCGGAAAACTTTCCATTCTTGTTATGTGTATCAACTCAACACTTAGTTGGAGCGATCACATATTTGAGGTCGCCAAAATGCTGCGAAATGTTTAGGTTTTCTTAATCGATGCAAGAAATATTTCACCCCTTCTGATTTGGCTTTAAGTTAAATTCAGAGACTCGTTCTTCAGCCGCACTGCACGAATATGGAATGCTCTTGCCAAACTAATATTTCCCACAGACAACAACCCGCAGATATATAAGACCAATGTGCACAGGTACCTCCTCTCCCTTTCTCCCTCTATACCTTCAGCCCGTGCTGTGTCTTGACCCCGGACACATAAGGGTATTAGCAATTTCTTGAGCACGCGCAAATTATAAAAAAAAATCAAAATTATGCAAAATCCACTTGAGTTTAAAACATGAATAAACACACATGTTCTTAAGACCTGCTTGCTGTCGTTATCTGAGCAATGGCATTTTACTTACACTCCTTATTCACACGTCCCATTCGAAGTGCATCCCAACCACCAATTGATAGCGCAAAACAATGAAGGCATTCATGAAACCCCGAAGTAATTTAATTTGATTGCACTTGGAGACGATTATCGCATTTGAGTGTGTTCCGGCATATTCATTGCCTTCGAAAATATTATAAATCAAAGGCAAGATAACATCCTCAATCAAATTGTCATCTATGAGTGTGAGACTTGTACATCGTATTCCGGGAATCGATCTTTTTGATTAATGTTTTACACTTTGGCTGTGTGCCAGTTGTGGTTAAAGATGAGCGTTGTTGTTTAGCTTGTGATGACAAGTAAATTGTTCAGCCTTATTTCAAGTCTGTTGTCAGCATGACTTACTAGCCACAATCTGTATCTATAAACACATGTACGTCCCACTGTAGGCGTGGACTTGTTTTGATATGTTGCCCCAAAGACTAGGAGCCAAACGTGTTCTAGATCGAATGAGAGCTATATTCATGCGCTCTTAGTCAAGCAAGCATCCCTATCCCCTCTAAACACATTCACCACTCTCAAGACCGGAAGCAGAAAAGCAAAACTCTCCACTTCTTCTCTTTTAAAAGCAACTTGGGTCTCTTGACCCATTTCCGGTGTTATCCAAGCGCCTATTGACACGGTGATACGTTGGAAAAGACTGCGTTAATAATAATAATAATAATATGGGTGGCACGCCAGTCCGAGGCGGACCTGGGCCTAGCTTCTCAGCAGAAAAATAGCACGTGTGCGTGCTATTTTTCTTTCACGAGAGGAAGGGACCTACAGTTTTATGCCGACTCCGAACGGCAAAGTTGAGAAGCTTTTCTAGACAGGAATACTCTTTGAGCATTTTCAGTGACACGAAAGAGGTGGAAGCCGTGAATTATGAAAGTTGGTAGATTGGGGATTCGAACCTGGGACCCTCTGCGTAGGAGTCAACGCCCTTTTTTTTGATGTAAATTTTGTTTTTATTTTAATGAAAGAAACTTACTTGCTAGACAAAATATACTTAAAACTAGCTTAAATATCTTAAATAACTTATTGTACTTAATCCTAACTTACTGACCCTATGCGAGTACTCTAAGCTATTCTAATTTATAATTATTTGTGCCTTTCGGCTTAAACAACGTTTTTTTCAGTCTTTAGAGACAATATTTTATTAATTTGAATTACCAAGAATACTTGGTTTAACCTAGCTAACCTATGAAAACATAACTTAAAAACTAATTAAATAATACCTTAACCTAACTTAACCTAACATAACCTTAAAATTACCTTAAATATGTCCGTAAGAGACTGACGTGTGCACGTAGGCGTATATGTTATGTATATGCATAACATATACATCTATACGCCGTGGTGCACCTTTTTTGATTTTATATAGTTTTTTTCTTTGACTTGGCCACCATGGTCAACTGTATCGCCGTTTGGAAGAGCCAACGCCGGTGGAGACCGGTTCTGGTGCAACCACCAATACAAGTGCCGTTCTTTGGCACACTCTCTCCTGTCCCGAGTAGAGATCGCTCTACTGAATCGGAGGAGATCCTCTTGGCTGCGAGCGACGTCCTGCTCGTATTGGAGTCGCCTGTCCACTGTTCGGCGTACGACATGGAAGATCAGCGGGCATCCCTCCGTATCCTGTATTAGGCCAATTTGATCGAGATAGAGGAATGCTTTAGGTGGAATAAGGCCGTTGAGGCGCACTCTTTCGTGGTACATAGCGTTTGGGTAGTAAGCCCCAAAGATCAGACTGTTCGACGAAGTCATAGTTCGTGCAATGTGCCTTCTGATCAGCTTAATAATAAAATTATCTATCCTGTTCAAGTTTGCCTCGTTGTACATCTTGCACTCAGACTCGGGTGTGCGATACAGACGGAGACAGCTCCTAAGACACTGCCTCTCGAACAACCTCATCTCTTCCATCTGGGAAGGACTCACGTTGAACCACAATGGACAACCGTACGCCATAATTGGCCGTATGAGGGCCATGTAGCAGATTACCTTCACTCTGGTATCAAGTTGGCTGCTGAAAAACAACCTCCTTGCCGCAGCAAAGGCTTTTATGGCTTTCGTCAGATCAATCTGTATATGTTTGTCAAAATACAGGTACTGGTCCAACCATATGCCAAGATATCTAACTATACTTTTAACGGCTAACGACCGACCTTGCGGGTGAACTATGCCGAACTTGCGCCAGTTTTGGCGCGTATCCCTCGGTGCCGTGTACAACAGGGTAGTTTCACACTTCAGGAAGTTGATAACCAACTTCCAGTCGTCGCAAAATCGCTGAATTTGATCGAAGTCACGCTGCAACAATAGAGCCAATGCACTAACCCACTACGCCATTCATGCCTTAATAGGGGATTCAAAAGGAGTCAGGTCTATCCTTAGCATGTCTTGAAAACTGCCTCTTCAGCCAGATCTCAATTCTGACGCTTTTCCTTCAACCGGACTCAATTTAACTCAAACAGGCTAAAATTTAAAAAAAATAAAAGAAACGAACAAAATGGCCTCTTTCACGGAAGGCCTTGTTTCTCCAACTTAATGGTTCTCCTTGTCCCCCTTCCAAGGGCCACCGCGGCTAGAGTTCCCTTAGCGTAATCGATGCAAAGTTGTAAGTTCAGTTTTCAGATTCACCAGAAACCACTTAGAATATGAAACGCAAATATTTGTGAGTTAGGAGCAAACTTCTTGCCAGCCACCTCTATTCGCGGAACCACGCAGCAGATGAACTCTTTAACAATTCAAGAAGCCCTTAAATTTCCTCGATTTAAGGTTTTTAATTATTCCGCAGCTTAGAGGACCCGCTCTCCTTCGTCGTGCTCATGTAAACCATTCTCTCTTGCGTTGTTTTTTCCCCCAAAAGCCCACCCTTTATTGGCATCTCTCTCGCCGCTAATTTAATTATGGGACACTCCATGATATGCCCGAGCGTTTAAGCAGTCCCCCGCCGTGTCCCGTGTCGTCCGAAAAATTGTCGCCAGTTTCTGTTTACTTCGCCCTCACCTCGGCTCCGTGCCCCCCACCGGCTGCGCTCGTTTCCTTCGTTTTATTTCGTTGTCAAATATTTTTCGGATTAGACCCCTCATAATGACTCGCCACGGATCGGATTGCATCCTCCTTGGAGCCCAGCCACCGGAGCGTGCGACGACGACCCGGTACACAAAACGAATTTATGAGCCACAAAACAAGGAACGATAAATTTGTGCCTTCGGCATCGGGGGCCTCTTAAATTTCAGTTCGGGAACAGCACGAAAGGGACACTCTCTGTGGCATTGGGATTATGTTTACTTTTGACGGGCAGGATGAGGTTTCAAAAATAAATTCCATCGTCTCGGCTGGATTCTTCATCTCCATCCCAGCGTGGTGGTGCGGTGGCTTGGTGTAGTAGCTGGTGAGCTTTGAATGGAATTTCTGTTAGCGGACACCTCGGGTGAAGGGATGTGTACGACCCTTCAGCTCCTATTGATCATATTAAATGGGGTCATTCACTCGGAGTGGAGAGATTTGTTGTTCAACGGCGGCGGGGCTTCTTTGAAATGAAAACGTTTCTTTAGTGTGCGAGTGAATGGAGCCGAGGCGTTGTGAGCATTTTTGAGTTTCCAAGCATGAGGGGTTTCAAAGTGGCGAAGGAGAAAAGGATTTAGGCACTCAAAGCGAATGGAGATGGGTAGTTTTTAAGAGTAGCAGCTATCCGATCCACGTAGTAGAACAATGGGTGGACAGATGAGGCGGCGGCTAGGTTTTCGGAAATCCTTTCACAAGAAAGATTATGCTTGTAAATCAAACAAATTTGAGATTGTCTTATATCAGCTGCACGCAGTTACATGGCAGCTCGAAGTTGGGGACCAAAGGAGTAACGCGAAGAGTCTTACTTCATTCACTGCAAGCAATAAATTAATGACCTTCGTGTGATGAGAGGGGCCGAACTGTCAACTGGTCATCACCTGGTGTTGTAACTCACTGATAAAGTACCTCTGCTGCCAAGACGGAAACCAACCACACGCATCCGGTGGGAAGAACTACACACCAGTCAGTTGCGGCTACAATTTGCGAGGTTTGAGCGAATTCCAACTGTTCCATCGCATTGAGAGGAAGAATGGCGCCTGTTTTTAACAGCTGTCATTGCCTCTGCCTTGGAGTGGCGGCTTGGAGAGCGCCTCAGCATCCTACGTACTCTTCCTGTCCACTGCGAGCTTCAAATTCGAAAACTGTTGAACTCTGTTTGACTTGACATTGCACCCTCAATTGAGATACAGTGAAACTTCTCCATAGCGGACAGCAGTGTGACCATCATGATTGTCCGTTGAAATCCGGGTCCGGGTTGAAATACACGAATAACTTCATGCTAGGATCATGATAAATTGTCCGTAAAGCGAGGTATCCTTTATGGAGGGGTGTCCGTAAAAGAGAGAATTCACTGTTATGGGACTGTACATAGTCCTCTATGCACAGTTCTTGGAAAGTGGCGCCCAACGAAAGTGCAATTGTCGGAGATTCAGCCGGAGTTCAAGAAGCCATCCGAGAGAAGGAGAAGACCTACAGAGACTGGATTCTCTTGGGGGACCCTGCTTCTCGCGACCGGTACACTGAGGCGCGAAGAACGTGGAAATTGGCTATGCGAACAGCCAAAGAGCAGTCTTGGAAGGAGTTCGGCGAGAAGTTGGAAGGCGGGTATAGATCTGCGAAAAAGGGTGTTCTGGCAAACCATTCGTCGACTCAGAGGAAAGAACTTACAAATCATCGAAGGAGTCAAACCCAAAGATGGTGCGAGCACTTTTCGAAGCTGCTCAATACCGAACAGGGTACTGAATGACAGGGACTGCTGACAGACGCGAAGTCTTAAGTGGGGGCGGAGAATATTCCAACGGTGGAGGCAGTCATTTTGGCGATAGATTCGCTAAAAGTTGGCAAAGCCGTCGTTGTGAATGAAATCCGGCCAGAAATGCTTAAGCCAATGGTTAAATGGGAGTTTTATGGCTCTCTCGTGTTATTAAGGTGGCCTGGGAACGCGGTAAGGCACTTGGCGATTGGCAAACTGGGGTGATTGTCCCTCTTTTTAAGAAGGGGGACAAAAGTGACTGCTGCATCTACAGGGGCATATCCCTCTTAAGTCTCCCTGTCTACTCTAAGGTTTTGGAAAGGCGACCATAGCTCGGTCGAGCCAAGGATGGGGGATGAACAGTGCGGCTTTCGTCCCGGCAGTGGAACAACCGACCAGCTTTTCACTCAAAGAATGGTACTTGAGAAGGCTTGGGAGTATGCCAAACCCATCCGAGTTCCTCGGGGTAAACGGGGTAAACTCGAGGCTCCTCTTTTGAGGACCATTCAATCTCTATACACAAACTGTAGCAGCTGTGTTCGGGTTAACGGTGCTAAATCAACACCTTTCACCGTGGGCCTTGGACTTCACCTAGGGTGCGTCTTGTCACCTCTTCTTTTCATTGTTTATATACACTGGATGTTGCAGCGCAGCCGAGGCGAGGAATGTTTCACATTGGGAGAGTTGAGGGTTAGTCATCTTCTTCTTACGGATGACTTAGTTATTCTCACATCATCCCAGACGGAACTCCAGCGCGCACTCGACAGGTTTGTGGCCGTATGTGCTGATTCTGGGATGGAGGTTAACTTGGACAAATCAGAGGTTGTGGTAGTTTCTAGAACGCCTGTTCAATGCGCTCTTTATTTGAGTGATTGGACTCCACTCACATGTAGAGTGCATTGAAGCTGGTGGAGAAGGTTAAGTATCTCCGGGTCTTCTTCACGAGTGATGGGAGGAGTAATGCTGAACTTTCCTGCAGGATTGGTCAAGCTGGGTCGGTTTTGACACAGCTTGGGAGATCTGTGATCAGGAAGGCCGAGCTTAGTGTGAAAGCCAAGTTAGCAGTTTTTAACTCACTATTTGTTCCAACTCTCGCCTATGGTCCTGAAATTCGGCTAATGACCGAAAGAATAACATCGGGAATACAACCTGCTGAGGAGAGAGTTCTTCGTGCTGTTTTGGGAATTACTCGCCGGGATGGGGTGAGAAAGACGATAGTGCGCGATGAACTCAACGTTGAGCAGCTGCTTCTTCGAACGGAAAGAGCTATGGTTTGGTTACGTGGAACGAATGCCGACACCATCAAGACTTCCGAGGCTAACGCCCGCCTGCGTTTCTATCAGGTCCACTTGACAGACCCAGCATGAGGTGCTTGGACCAAGTCCATAAGCTCGCCTGGTTACGTTTGGGCATAACCACTGATGAGTTAGAGTCGATGGCGGAGCATCGAGTTGTTTGGAGATCTCTCGTGCGGGGCTTACCCCCGCGACCCCTTTAGTGGATCATGCGGGTCAGAAGATGCTGATGTTAGAAACCGTGGTAGTTGCAATTATCGAGGTTCTGTCTCCGATTACTGCGTCAATATTGATAAAAAATCAAATCTATCTGTTTGCGAAAATCGAGGAGTTTCGTGAATTTAGAGTTGCGTTAATCGAGAACGTACTGTACTTGCAACTTAAAGAAACTCGAAAAGAAAAATGTCAAACCGAGTCGATTTGGAAGAAGTCTCTACCGATGAACACTCCATACGTTCAAGCATGCCTTTCGGGACCCAAGACTGTCTACTCTGAGAAGTATAAGAATCGAACCAGCAGCAATGTCCTCATAAGGATTAACAACGCGACATTGTTGTCATTCAGCAGAATCGACACAAGTACAAGAACAGTCGGGAAGAACAATAGATCAAACAAAATGGGGGGTTTTATGAGGCTATATGAAGTTGAGGGCTGAATTAGGATCAAGACAACATTGCACACCGATCAGTTAACACGTTGACTGCCAAATACGAGATAACTAGTAGATTGCGTTATTTGCTAGGACGCCGACTACGAGTTATCTCGTACTGTGTTTTCTTGCCATTTTCGCACAGCTACGAGTAAACTCGTAGCATATCAGTGCTAATATGGATAGATGGATTCTAGGAAGAGAACAAAAACTCAATGCTGGCTACATGAACAGACATTTTATTAATAAATAAACAGAAAATATAATTATAAGAAATGTATTCAAAATCAAGAAGTAAAAGAATATTTTATTGTTTGTGAAACTTTTTAAAACAATCTTCCAACCAAAGGGCTGGCTTTTCTTCACAGGCCGGCGTTTTTTTGCTTGGGTACATATACGACATGGCTTTGTCGGACGTTGTTTTTTTTTTCGGTAGGTGGCGGACTCTCTAAATAATGAAGCTCTTGCTATCTCATCTTTTTCGAAACTGGTTGAATCTCTTCTCCAATCAACGCGACGACGAATTCTTCTTTAACTTTATCAGTCTTATTTTAGAATAAGTTACATTTTGAAAACTTTTGTGCGCATTGTGTGTGCTTTTTTGGCCATCTAATAGTCTTTCTTAGAGATGTGTAGTACGACAGCGGTCAATTCCAGACATTCCTTTATTGTAATCTCGAATTATATTCGTCCAATCCATTGCGATTGGACTCCTCTACCATTTCAAAAACATGTATGTTTGAAATGGTAAGGACATCTCGTTTGTCCTTCCATTTGCAATCAGTAACAGGTCCATTTTGCTGCCAAATACACTCTCCTTTTTGAGTTTACGATCTACCACATCTCTGGGGTTTCCCTTTCTGTTATTTCGTAGAGTTCCACACACGTAAGTTTTTCTTGTATTTAGTAATTTAGTTAGAGTAACAGAATTATAAAAACAGTCCATATAAAGCGTGTATCCCTTATCGAGATAGTCCTCGAGTAAATGTAACACAACACCAGTAGTGTTACCTAAATTATGGTCAGTTTCCTCTGATTTTCCGCTGTAAGTTTTGATTTTCATTACAAGACCGTCGGACTCACATTGTTCGTACAGTTTGGCACCGTATTTGTGTCTTTTATTTTTTATTTTTAAATCTTCCACGCCACAGCATCATGGATTCGTCAAAACAAATATTTTTATCTGGTACATAGTTTTCACGCATAATATTGTTGAAATGAGTTAGAATTGGTCTCACCTGGTATAACCTGTCGGCAGATGGTATTGGGTTATCAACCAAATGAAAATAACGAAGGAACAACTGGAATCGATTTCGACTCATATTTGAGCGCCAAAACATTACATTATATAGCTTGCTTGTGCTCCAGTAATGTTCAATTGATGGGAAAGAACAAGGCCCCATTTGTAACAAAAGTCCAATGAACACTTTCATCTCTGCAGCACTGACGTCTGTCCACTTTGATACCCTGTTCGAATTTCAATTGTTGCAATTTCTTGCGAAGCATATAAATTAGTTTGTTCGACCAGTAATGCAAGAAGAGTTTCCGAAAAAAATAGGTCCACCGGCGTTTGCACTGTTAAATTTGACGTATCCAATTTCAAACCAACATTTTCTTGGAAAATAAAAAATTCAGGATTTTATTGAATTTCTGTCCACAAATTATCATTCGTATTTGATGTTGTTGCTTGGGAGTCATCATCATTACCATCGGGATCGGGAACAACTTCATCTTCAGGTTCGGAGGCGACTTCATCGTCACTATCACTTGAATTCTCAGAAGGTGCATAATTGCAACTTTCGTTACCATCCTCGCCGAAAATCTCGTCAAATTCTGAATCACTTCGATTAGCGTAGTACTCAAGTTTTGGTTTTGGTTGATTTCATGATAATTTAACTATAACAATAATTATAAAACAACACACTCAAGCAAGACGGTAATGTGAAGCACTCGACAATATCTGATATACTACTGTCGAATATGGACGCATATATCTGATTCAGCTTTAGCGAAGCTACAGGTCTAAACGTGTCTGTGTACGAATTAACTCGTAGTTGGCTTCCGCGAAGAGATTTCTGTTACATAAGCCAACTACGAGATAATTCGTAAGACCTTTTTTAAAAAAAAAAAATACATTTTCTATGCTTTTTGAAAATTAGAGTTTTTAATAATATAAAATGATTAAATGGAATTGGCTTTTTAGACCGGAATTCTGAAAATTGCCGTGGCAGTCAACATGTTAAGCCGTTTCTTTGTAATAGGACAAGTCTATGATGTCTTGTCTGCGAGGGAAGAAAGGACTGATGATGGATCCATGAATTTGAGGTGGATCTTGACTATCTGTCTCCAGGTTCACACTCGAAGTGGATTAAGGTACTTCTCTGCTTGTGTGCTTTAGACTCGAAGCACGGGGATAGGTAGGTGTGACTGGCAAAGATCCCCCAGGGATTTGCCTCAATTAGTAGGTTTGAAGGTATTAGGGTCCATTTTGCTGTCGTTGGCCCACTAAACAAGTTCTCACTTACCTTCCATCGGTGTGTGTACCCAATACCTAAAACCAGTTAGTAGTTTTTGGAAACTTAAGGATGTCCTTTATCAAGACTGTTCTGGAAACAGCTGCCCATGTATTGTCTTCTTATTTCTGCAAGGGGCGGGCATGCTCCCAGGCAGTGTAACACAGTTTCCTCCTCCTCCTCGTCCCTGCAGCTTCTGGACCACGGGGATACATAAAACGAAAGACTCTCGTAAACAGTAAGGCAAACAAGTCATGGTAGGAAGGAAGGAGGGGGCTGCTACTGAAGTCACCAGACTTGGGACCACTGATTCCTCAACCCAGATGGTGACTAGACCAGATTCAAGAACCAGATAAAGGCGTATTAACTTTGCTCTCACTGGGATTCCAAGCGGCAACTCCGCTAACCAGGGGCAGGCACCTTACCAACTGCGCCAACCAGTCGTTACGCCTTTCATAGCGAGGACTGTATATTCCATGCCGCATTTTGCTGTTACTTCTACTCTTCGAGTAGAGTGAGTCAGGTTCGAATCCCCAATCTACCAACTTCCAAAATTCACGGCTCCCACCTCATTCGAGTCGCTGACAATGCTCAAAGAGCTCCTCAACTTTTACGTTCGGAGTTGGCATAAGACTGTAGGTCCCTTTCATTCGTGAAAAAACAATTGCACGCACAACACGATTGGTTGCTGAGAAGCTAAGCCCAGGACCTCCTCGGACTGTCGCGCCATCAATATTATCATTATTATTATTCTACTCTTCGAGTGCGTTACGATTCGAAAAAGTCCTTCACATCTCAAGAAGCAATGACCAGCCATTGGAGGTTTCTCCGTCAGACAAGCAACAAAGGCTCCCAGCCATCAATATGGCTTGAGCTGCAAGCTACCATTCACCCTCTCTTTCAGTAGATTTTCCGAAACAAGACGTCTCTCTGTCACAGAACCAGGTGCCACCTTCGCACTTATAACCTCCCACTCCACACTTGAGTTTTGCTCCCCATCAACATCCACGTGACTCCCTCCCTTCCGTGACCAACTGCCTCCCAGAATCCCCAAAGATGCAATCCAAAAAGCCAGCCCAACGCCATCCGATTCAGATTCCCCGAAATGTTACAATCAAACATTAAATTCCCTTAAACACCGAATTCCACGAACTCACAAGACATTCTTACTCCAATTATTACCATCTGTTTAATGCTATAAAACGCGCCTTAAATACGCCCCCGCGTCCCCCTCTCCACGCTGAACACAGAACGCTCGAGAGAGCACTTCAAAGGTCATTGCTTGGAACAACTTAGATGTCAATTAAAGCGGAACCCCTTCCAGAGCGTCGTCCCACTTGACGCCACCATCGAGCGGCCTTAATTGAACACGGATACAGGCGAGCGAATCAAGTGATTTGCATAATTATCCTTTAACAGGCCGCCCCTGACCCGCGCCAAGACATTTCGTCGCCGACGTCGACCATCTGTGTGCGAAATTAAATTGCCGTGATGCTAATTAACTAAATGAGCTATCAGCTTGATGTGACGGGGCGCATGCCGTCGCCGCCGCCGCATCCCCGGGTTCATGTGCACACACAAGACACTCGAATGTCAGGCCCACTCCAGCCGTCAAGCAACTTGCGACTTAATTTATGTGCTTCTCCCCCGCAGTTGGGCACGTCCGTGGCTCGGATTTAAGGGCGATGGGGACGGCGGCGCGGGCGGCGATCCTGCCAATACTGCAGAATGACAAGTGCACACGAGACCGATGGCAGACCGCAAGTAAATTCATCCCTCGTCGCCGGCCCAGTGCCCACCCACTCGGCGACGGACAGTGACGGAGATGGAGTGCACATGTAGGCAGGCAGAGTGTCTGCCATCTGCGCTGAATAGGGATCAATCGGATTCGGATGAAGCGAGGTCAGGGACGGCGGCAGAGGCACCGGCAGTAGCGTCTTAAATGCTGGCAAAGTCAACGATGACGGGGAAGTTGCTTAAAATTAGATCCACAGTGCGGAGGCATCCAAGTGGATGATGGATTCTGCTGCTCCTCTCTCGTTGTTTCCCGACCGACGAGGATTTTCTCCAGAGCACGTTCGCCCGTGAGTTCGTGTGGCGGTGCGGCGCGGTGTGTGGAGCAGCAGGCAGCCAGTCGGCCGTGTGTAATGGGGATTTCACCTTGAAGGCACATTTGGCGGCAGGAGATCTATTTCGGTGGATGAAGCATCACTCCACGGAGTGACTTTAAATTTATTGTTCGGAATTAATTTTAGCGTCATAGGCACTTGTGTTGTTGATTGATCAAAGCCCGGTGGAGACGGTTGAAGAGGTGGGCCCAGCTGGCGAGGGGGGCGTTGCAGGAATGAAATGTATTTTGACTTGGTTCCAGAATTTAAAGACACTCTGTGTCTGCATGCAGATGGTGATTCATTCTGGGATCTGGGATGCGACACACGGTCGATGGGTGGTGTGGGGAGGTGGGCCGGTCTTGGGATATTCTCGGAAGACGACGAATTGCGCGAATTGAAATTCATTAACTTTTCAAACTCGAGCCAACATGAATTTAGGACTTGTCATTGTTTTTTGACTAATCTACGCGAGTGTCATCAGACAAAATTATTCATTTTGAACAAGATCCGAGCAGACATCATCTGGTCGTGAGTTGACTTTGCTTGCGCGGCTGGTGAACGGAGTTTATTTGGTATTCATAGCGGACTTGTTTTGTTTAATACGTTTTCGCGGGGACTTCAAGCCGAACATAAATTAGGGGCGGTCTCTGACTACAGAGTACCCGGGTAGCTTCGCAAACACTCCGGCAGTGCTGTGGGGATTTGAAGAATCTGTGGAATGCTCTTTGGTGGATTGCAGCTGGCCGTGTTCGTCTGGTTGAAATAAAGATAAGATGTAATGATGAACTGTCATGACTTTACATTGATGTCGTCAAAACTAGCCATCAATGACAGACATTAGGGTTAGGGTTGTGTAGGGGGGGCTGCTAGTGAATTCACAGCTGTCAGCTCTTTAGACAAAGCTAATCTGCTTGCGGCTCATTTTGCAGCTAGCTCAACACTGCCAGATTCCAATTTGTCTCCACCTGTACTTGAGAGCGTTGATTTCACCATGGGACAAATCCACTTCCGCACTCGTACACTTGCAAGAGTACTGAAAGATCTCGACGTGCACAAATCCGCTGGCCCGGATGGTATTCCCCCTATACTTCTGAAGAGGTGTTCTTCTGTGCTGGCAAAACCACTGCGTAAGCTTTTTCATCTATCCTACTCTTTAGGCGTCTTTCCGAGCAGATGGAAAACAGCATTTGTCCAGCCAGTCCCTAAAAAGGGCGAATCTTCGTCCCCACTTACGTCCTTCTTTCTAAGGTCATGGAAACGCTGATAAATCGTCAGAATCGCGGAATCTTCTTAATGACCGACAATATGGTTTCCGCAAGGACAGGTCCACTGGTGATCTGATAGCTTATCTCACCGAAAAGTGGAACCAATCTTTGCACAATTCAGGCGAAAGCAAGATCGTTGCGCTTGATATTTCTAAAGCATTTGACAGAGTTTGGCATCAAGCTCTCTTGTCGAAAATGCGTGCCTATGGTATCGATGAATCTCTTCTTCTATGGATTAGAAATTACCTTTCGAACCGTTCAATTCAAGTTGTTTTGGATGGGTTCAAGTCTGATATCCACCAAATTAATGCTGGTGTTCCCTAAGGCTCAGTTCTGTCTCCGACACTCTTTCTCGTTTTTATAAATGATCTCTTGTCTGCTACTTCTAATCCAATCCATTCCTTCGTTGATGACAGCACCCTTAGCTTTTCATATTCGTTCCTAGACTCACGACCCCGCCCTTCGGCCGTAGAATTGGAACGGCAGCGTATGTTAAGCACACTGAATTCCGATCTTGACAGAATAATTAACTGGGGAAAAAACAATAGAGTGGAATTAAATGCTTCAAAAACTCAATGCTGTCTGCTGTCACTCAAGCAAACCCTTGATAATCAGCCATTATCCATGAATGGCGCTTGTGTCGATGAAACCGGAAAACTTTCCATTCTTGTTATGTGTATCAACACAACACTTAGTTGGAGCGATCACATATTTGAGGTCGCCAAAATGCTGCGAAATGTTTAGGTTTTCTTAATCGATGCAAGAAATATTTCACCCCTTCTGATTTGGCTTTAATTTATAAGGTGTACATCCGCCCCAAGCTTGAGTATAACGCTTATATCTGGTCTGGTGCCTCCAAGACCACACTGCACCTACTTGATAGAATCCAAAAGCGAGCGGTTAGAGTTATTAGACTCGCTGGAACATCGACGTACCGTCACTTCTTTGTCCGTGTTTTATTGTTATTTCAACAAACGATGCTCAAGTGAGCTAGCAAACTGCATTCCTCCTCTCCATGAATTCACCCGCAATACTCGTCTCGCCAGGAATGCCCATCAGTATACCCTTAAGCCTACTTTTGGACGGACTGTTAAATTCAGAGACTCGTTCTTCAGCCGCACTACACCAATATGGAATGCTCTGCCCATCCTTATATTTCCCACAGACTACAACCCGCAGATATTTAAGACCAATGTGCGCAGGTACCTCCGCTCCCTTTCTCCCTCTATACCTTCGGCCGTGCTGTGTCTTGACCCCGGACACATAAGGGTATAAGCAATCCCTTGAGCATGCGCAAATTATAAAAAACAAACAAACACACTTAGACCATGTTGGTCCATTGTGATGCCCTCCAGTGATGTTACTTTGATCCCAACGACAAATGGTGTCTGGAACAGGAACCCAACGACAAATGGTGTCAGAACTAGATAAAAGCGTATTTATTTTGCTCT
The DNA here is from genome assembly GCA_964034865.1 of Eristalis intricaria. Taxonomy (NCBI): domain Eukaryota; kingdom Metazoa; phylum Arthropoda; class Insecta; order Diptera; family Syrphidae; genus Eristalis; species Eristalis intricaria. The sequence goes on along the minus strand of OZ035875.1, from coordinate 86,073,715 downwards.
CACTGGGATTCGAACCGGGGCCCCCGTTAAACAACGGCAGGCGCTCTACCAACTGCGCTAACCAGTCGTTAATGACAGACATTGCATCACTTAAAGACAAGGCATATATCACAGCTTCATTAGATGGGACATTGGCAATTGACGAGTGGTTAATGCTGATACATATCTTATTTTGAACAACTTGAATGTGTGGTATTGAAGGAAGAATGCCCTTTAGAGTGAGGAACAATGGAAAGACAACACTTTGCTATGTCTTAATCAAGCATCTACCCGCACTACTACCTCATTTTGTTAATTCTCTTAGAAAAAGAGATTTGTCAAAAAAAAAAACATTCGTTGTAATCCTGGCGTTCGTGTTCTAAAATGTGAAAGGGGCTCCTTGAATTATCTTCTCTAAACTTACGGACAGTGACAGGTAACCAGTGCGAATAGAAGTGACAGTAAAATTTGTTTCCGCAACTGTGAAGGAGAAAGAAGACATAAGATGTAGTTAGAAAGCTGAACTTTCAGAACCAATGATGTGTATCCTAATAAACGCGACATGAAATAAAATTAAAAACGAATTAACCACGTTCAGCACATGAATACCGATGTGTATGATGACTGCCGCTACTGAACACATTGTTTTTGATTGCGGCCGCCAGTATATATTAAATGGGGCTGTCAAAATCGTTTACATCGACCTTGGATACAACGACATACCAGTTATAACGACCAAATTCTTACGTCCCATCTGCGGTTCATTTGAATAAAAATCGCTGACTCCTTGTGAGGACATCCCTTAAAACGCATCCATTTTTTTCGTTTGAAAATAATTTTTGTCATACCAGGAATCGAACCTATTACCATGGACGCCATATAGAATCCTATTATTCATTGATCATTTCCCTTGCCACCCAGCAGTAGCTTGAAAGCCATAAGACTTGTATTCCTTCCACCAAACACTCCGCCAGGCAACAGTGTCACGTTAACTCAATCAACCGTTTTTTTTTTTTTATTCATTTTTATTTCAAAATTCATAACGGACTTAATTTCTAGACAAAAATGCTTAAAACTAGTTGGACGAACAGTGTTACTATTTCTAACTTACTGGCCCCAAGCGGGCACTCTAAGCTAAACTTAATCTTATCAAATATCTTTCGACTTAAAGTAGTATTATATTTCTATGTGAACAAAAACGAGTTCAATACTGAACAACTTAATATTAAGAAAAAATTTGTTTATAAAAACTTAATGCCTGTACTGTTTTCTTACAACTTATAACTACCCTACGAACTAACTTAAAATAACCTAAACTAACTTAAGCTAAACAACATACATATATACATATGTGTATACGAGCATATAGACTTATATATATATGTATGTACTTACTATGTACAGTGTGTATACAATTTTTTTTTTATATGTACAACTTAAAATTACCTTAATACTACCCTAAGCTATGTAAGTCGGCCGTAGGTTACAGCTGATGGGTATGCACCAATCCACTGCAAGACCGGACCGACTACTTCCCATAAGGGGATCTGTACTACCCTTTCTACCCGGGGTCTAAAGGGTTCCACCAGAATTTTCGATGTTGCATTGCAACATCCCGAACATCTCTCCTTGATACCGCCGTACTGAACCGGAGGAGACCCTCCTCAGCTCGTTGTGCGACGGAACGGTCGTGGTTGAGTCGCCCATCCACAGTTGATCTGGCGATGTGGAATATGAGCGGTACCGCATTTATATTTTGTAACAGTCCGTTCGTGTCTAAATGGAGAAAGGCTTCTGGGGGGACAAAGCCATTGTGACGTACCCTTTCATGGTATTGTGAATTGGGGTAGTAAGGCCCTGAGATCAAGTTATTGGACGAGTTCATCGCTCTAGCAGTATGACCTGGGATCAACTTCAATACAAAATTGTCCACTCGTATCAGGTTTGCCCTGTTGTATAAAACTTCCTACTGGGACTCTGGAGTTCGATAAAGACGAAGGCAAGCCCTAAGACAAGTCCTCTCAAACTACCGAATCTTTTCCATCAAGCTTGCACTCACGTTGAACCACACGGGACAACCATAGGTGAGCACTGGCCGGATGAGGGCCATGTAGCAGATAACCTTCACCCTCGCATCGAGTTGGCTGTTGTAAAACAGTCTCTTTGTAAGAGCAAAAGCGCCTCGGACCCTGGCCAGAGCTGCATCTACATGTTTGTTAAAATATAGATACTGATCTAGCCAGATCCCCAGGTATCTGACTACAGTCTTTTTCGCCAGTGGTTCCCCGTGTCTTCCAACGATTGAGAACTGTCGCCAATTCTTTTTCGTATCCGCCGAGGCCTTATACAACGGCGTCCTGAACATATACTCTCTCCGATACTCAACTTCCAGTCATCGCAACTTCTAATGAATGAATCGAAGTCACCCTGCGTGAGAGTAGTGATTTCCTCGATCTTTTTGCCTGATCTGTACACGATCAAGTCATCGGTATACGCAATTGCATGAGGAAGAGAACTTAAACGATCGCTCAAGTAAATGTTGAACAGGATCGGCGAATTAACGGCACCCTGTTGGAGACCATTTTTAACTTGGAATACACCTGTGGAGGTCACGTTGCCATTCTTGACTAGGTTTGCTAATGCTGGTTTGGTAATGCCTAGCCGATTGAGCTTGTAGAAAAGTCCTTCTAACCATACGGTGTCAAAGGCCTTCTCCAGGTCAATCAAGCAGGCACCCGTACATTGTTTCTGGCTCTTGTTCCATTGGATATCCGACACCAGTTTCGACGCGGCATGAATAGTGTCATGCCCCGCTTTGAAACCGAATTGGTTATCCGGAATTATATTTTTGTCCTTAGTCCAGTTGATCAGAGTTCTATTGATCACCTTCTCGAATACCTTGCTGATGTTCGGAAGGAGACTAATTGACCGGCGGTTGCAAGGATTCGAAGAAATTCCTCTCTTGGATATGGGTTGCACAATAGCCGTTTTCCAATGCTCGGGATAATGTGCATTATTCAGAGCACTCAATCAACCGTATTCGAGTTTCGTCCGCTAATAGCTTGAAAGCTTGAAAATCTCAATCAGAAATTAAGTATTACAGAGATGTGCGACTTCTACCTCTCTTACCTCTTAAATATTTTGACAACTGTTTTTATAACGTTTTCTTAAACGGAATTGACCATTCAGATAATGGCATTTACGTTATTTCGTCAATAAATCTGAATAATCGTTAAAAATTCATGAATATCTGTCAAAAAGGCACTCAAATTTGTCGATGGACTAGGTAGTGATCAGTTGTGAAGTCGGCTATGTGTGTAGTACTTCATTAGTGCTCTCAATCGCACGAGGTTCCGTGTGGGACAGCTTCTACGAATCTGTCTGTTTTCCCTTCGCCGTTCGCCAACAAGTAAGCTGCCGCTGAGGTAGATCAGATATAGTGTAGAACTTTTAAAAAAGAATGCATTTAATACTAATTTCGAAAATTTCATTCTAAATATCTACATTGGTGAGCCCAATCATGCAAAATGAATAAAAAGAAGCAGGAAGGGATGCAAGCTCGAGCTGAGCAAGGACCATCGGTGGAGTATACCATGAGCCAGAGATCGGTGAAAATTACAATTTTCTTGCAGTTATGGTTCACACAAATGGAATCTCAAGTCTACGTTGGTCGAAGAACATCTGATATTCGAAAATATTACACCATAGTGGCAGTTAGCTTATATTTACTAAATCCGATTTTCCTCATCTCAAACACTTGAAAACAGCGGTCACTGGTTGAAGCATTATAATAATAATAATAGGGGCGGCGCTACAGCCCGTAGAGGACCAGGGCCTAGCTTCTCAGCAACCACTCGTGTTGTGCGTGCTATTGTTCTCTCACGCGTGGAAGGGACCTACAGTTTAATGCCGACTCCGAACGGCAAAGTTGAGAAGCTTTTTCTAGACAGGAAATACTCTTTGAGCATTGTCAATGACTCGAAAGAACCCTTGCGAACAAATGCGATTCATTCCGGATTAAAAAACTGTTCCAACAAGACGAGAAGGAAGCTTATAAAATTTGGGCCAAATTAAAAATGCTGCATGTAGCATTACATCAAATTAAAGTAGGTTGTAACGACTAAATTCGGCAGTAATTCTAAATATTGAACAACACCTTGAAACACTTGCAGTAAAATTTTTTGAATTTCCCACTGACTTCAGTCTAAATTAATATGCACTTCTAATTCTTGATTCATATCCTTTCTGTAAGCAAATAATTATATTGCGCATTAATTTTTGGTACCACTGTATCACATTCATAATCCGTGAAGGGACCCGTTTAGCATGATCGACTGATCAGTGCAATCCACTAGTCAAAATCTCTCTCACAACAGCAACGATAAATGCTGTCATCTCAGTCTTACAATGTCTGAGTTGTGAACATACGCTAAACTAAAACGGGCTCGTTTCTTTTCTTCCCTTCTCATCTCCTATATTCCCATTAAACGCAATCAGTACTGAAGAACGGCCTCAATGTCTGACAAGAAATGCTAATTTTTAAACATCATTCTTGAAATATTGTCGAGTCTGCGAAAAGAATATATTGTAGTAGTTTAAGACAAAGGAACATAGTCTGTCTGCTGACAATTCACCACCCTGGTTCTACATTCGAGGACAAGCAACTTCAATTGATACCGCGAAATGACCATTTTTGACAGCGACGTTCAGTCTCCTCCCTCCCTTAAGTCGGAATCTCGCTCTAACTCGAACTTATTTTGGCTCATGAATATTCGACATAGCTGGAGTCGACTGTACTTTCGTGGGCAGCAAATATGAACTCGTCTAGACCTCATTATTTTAACAGTAGGTAGTGCTAAACCTCTAGAGGCAATTGAAATTAAACTAAAAACATAATCATGCTTCAACAAAAAAAAGAAACATCATCCAGAACACAGTCAACTAAAATCTGAACTGCGTTAATGTATTTCATGTTCCTGACTTTTTTTTGAACGCATGTCTCCTGCCCTTATAGCTTCACAGCCCGCAACACACTTGGAGGCACAGGCCAATGCATTCTTGCACCACATGTCCCCGTCGCACAATATTTTCATCCGTCCATGCAACATTGTACACCTGAAGTGCTTCATAACTGCGCTGCACTGAAAATTTCGATTCATATCAGATTATCCTCAAGGATGTGATCTTTAAGTCTAATGGTAAACTGCTAAACTCAGTGAACACACTCCTGCAGAGCGCAGAACATTAAAGTCGCTGCATGCATCAAATCGCTTAAACCAAGCATATTAACGATCCATCGCGGACATTAAAACCAATTTGTGTTTACTACGAAGATTGCAATCGGCGAAATATAAATTTCCCCGCCGCCAAAGCTGCACAAACCGGTTACTCTGTGCAGACAAACTCTGTCATTGCGACTGCAATTAATTTGAGAATTTGAGAAATTCAATCTTTTATCCTCCGTTGTACGATGGAAACGAGAATCATTCGTAAATGAAGGTTTACAACCGAAATCATCGGCTACCTCATTAATCAGTCGTTTTCCAGGCCATAAATGTGTCCACGCGACGATAGTGCACATGGTAGCTGCTCCCCTTCCAAGCTTAATTCGGTTAAAAAAATAGATAACCTCTCAGAGGAGAGATGTAACCGGGTTTCGGGTTTGAAAAAGTGGAATTCGTTGAGGTAAGGTTTTTATTGAGTTTTTAGTCGTCTTGTAATGGAGCCTCAATTCGATCCATGCACTCTTCGTGAGTGCTTCTTTTTAGACCAAATCGGTCCACAAAAGGGGCCTAATTTCGACTGTCAACTTTACAGTTTCACAGCTCGGGAATGCCGCGCTGAGTTTGAAAATGCATTTTCAATGTGGTAAGCCGTAAAACATTTTGATGTTTGCAACTGAATTCTGAAGTCTATTAGGCTGGTGGTAGCAACAATCCCACTTGGAGATCAAAGCTTTTATTGCTCAATTTTACGAGATATTCGAAATAATGTTCTTAACCCCCACGGAGCCACGGCAAATGGTTCAGGTGTCTTTTAAATTTTCCCTTCTATCGTCTTGTGCTTGAATGATGTAGGCCGGTGGCGCGACAGTCCGAGGTGGACCTGGGCCTAGCTTCTCAGCAGAAAAATAGCACGTGTTGTGCGTGCTATTGTTCTTTCACGAGTGGAAGGGACCTGCAGTTTAATTCCGACTCCGAACGGCGAAGTTGAGAAGCTTTTTCTAGACAAGAATACTCTTTGAGCATGGTCAGTGACTCGAAAGATGTGGAAGCCGTGATTTATGAAAGTTGGTAAATTGGGGATTCGAACCTGGGACCCTCTGCGTAGGAGTCACAGCCCTTTTGATGTAATTTTTGTTTTTATTTTAATGAAAAAACTTACTTGCTAGACAAAATATACTTAAAACTAGCTTAAATATCTTAAATAACTTATTGTACTTAATCCTAACTTACTGACCCTATGCGAGTACTCTAAGCTATTCTAATTTATAATTATTTGTGCCTTTCGGCTTAAACAACGTTTTTTTCAGTCTTTAGAGACAATATTTTATTAATTTGAATTACCAAGAAAACTTAGTTTAACCTAGCTAACCTATGAAAACATAACTTAAAAACTAATTAAATAATACCTTAACCTAACATAACCTTAAAATTACCTTAAATATGTCCGTAAGAGACTGACGTGTGCACGTAGGCGTATGTGTTATGTATATGCATAACATATACATCTATACGCCGTGGTGCACCTTTTTTGATTTTATATAGTTTTTTTCTTTGACTTGGCCACCATGGTCAACTGTATCGCCGTTTGGAAGAGCCAACGCCGGTGGAGACCGGTTCTGGTGCAACCACCAATACAAGTGCCGTTCCTTGGCACACTCTCTCCTGTCCCGAGTAGAGATCGCTCTACTGAATCGGAGGAGATCCTCTTGGCTGCGAGCGACGTCCTGCTCGTATTGGAGTCGCCTGTCCACTGTTCGGCGTACGACATGGAAGATCAGCGGGCGTCCCTCCGTTTCCTGTATTAGGCCAATTTGATCGAGATAGAGGAATGCTTCAGGTGGAATAAGGCCGTTGAGGCGCACTCTGTCGTGGTACATAGCGTTTGGATAGTAAGCCCCAAAGATCAGACTGTTCGACGAAGTCATAGTTCGTGCAATGTTCCTTCTGATCAGCTTAATAATAAAATTATCTATCCTGTTCAAGTTTGCCTCATTGTACAGAACCTCGTTAGGATAGTACTTCTTGTACTCAGAGTCGGGTGTGCGATACAGACGGAGACAGCTCCTAAGACACTGCCTCTCGAACAACCTCATCTCTTCCATCTGGGAAGGACTCACGTTGAACCACAATGGACAACCGTACGCCATAATTGGCCGTATGAGGGCCATGTAGCAGATTACCTTCACTCTGGTATCAAGTTGGCTGCTGGAAAACAACCTCCTTGCCGCAGCAAAGGCTTTTCTGGCTTTCGTCAGAGCAATATCTATATGTTTGTCAAAATACAGATATTGATACAGCCAAATGCCTAGATATCTAACTACACTTTTAACGGCTAACGACCGACCTTGCGGGTGAACTATGCCGAACTTGCGCCAGTTTGGCGCGTATCCCTCGGTGCCGTGTACAACGGGGTCCTGAACAGGGTAGTTTCACACTTCAGGAAGTTGATAACCAACTTCCAGTCGTCGCAAAATCGCTGAATTTTATCGAAGTCACGCTGCAACAAGATATTTATTACCTCGATCTTCGGACCTATTCTGTACGCAACTAGATCGTCGGCGTACGCTTTTAAGTGCGGCATGGAACCTACAAGATCTGCGAGTCAACGCACTTACCCACTACGCCACGGCGACCCACTAGGGCGTTAACAATGCATTGACAAAGAGGGCTTCATTCTTGAAAAAAAACTGTCTTTCTGTATAATTCGGACTTAACAAACAATATTCAACCAAGGCAAGGAGTCAGAAGATGAGATATTTCTAGGCGTTCTATGGTCTTTATAAATTTGTTTTACTGCGCGATTGATGATGATGATCTATCATCGGCAACATTTTGGGATCTCAGCTTCAAAAGTTACTCGATTCATCAACGATTTTCGAAAGAAAAACGAACATTTTGGGAAAGTGGAGATTTAATTCTCAACGTAGTCTTCTTTTAGCTCGATACACTTGACCGTTTGAAATTGAAAATACTTTCTCTGTCGGTCTGGAAAGTAGGCCTCCGTGCCGACGATAACCTTCTCATACGACTCAAATTCATGCCCGCTGAGTGACTTTTCAGAGTTTGGGAACAAATAGAAGTCGCACCGGGCCGGGAGAATACGGTGGGATGGAGCAGTAGAGTGACCATTTTATCCATGGTGACGGCGGTGGTGTGAGTTGTACGGAGTGAGCTAACGTGGCACCCATCACTTAGACAGCTTTCTCATGGCCAATATTTGATGCAGGATATGATCCAGGAGGTCTTTTGGGATGCTTAATGTCTCAGCAACTCGTGCACCCTCAATCGGCAGTCTGTCAATATGAGATGGTGGATTTTTGTCACTTTATCCTCCAGTCGTTTTTTGTCACGTTATCCGAGTAGTCATTTTCGGGACACCTGGGCGTTGCTCTTAAATAAACTACGTGCGACCACATTGAAACACGTTAAAACAGAAGGTTGAAACAGAAGGTCACCGTACACAGCATCCAAGCGATCTTCTAAAAATCAGAATTCAATAACAGACAAACACAGCTATTTCTATTTTCTCCCGTGTGACAAAACATAACCACGAGTCCGATTCGGCTTAAATAACCATAGCCTCCTACAAGACTGTACTGCACGATAGTCAGGTCATCTTTCGATAGTGGCTCCATCAGGCGGTGAGGCTAAGTACTTATCGGACTGTCTTCGAATGTTATAATTAGACATGTATCAACCGATAGGTCTTCTCAGAGTTTTAAATTTCCAACTTCTTGAGCCAAGTTCCTGTTTCGAAGTTAATAAATGTATCCCGCCACCAAACCCGAAATTTGGTAGCATGAATAATCAAAAATGTGTTTCGGAGACTATTACTTAATTTGAAATTATTTCGAGCATACTGGATATTGACCAGGAGCGGTCACCAAAATTTGAAAATCTGAAAACTTAGTTTTGTAAAGCTCAAGGATTCCATTAAATAAGGATCAAAACATGGATTTTTCAGAAGTTGGCGAGTTATAGACCCATGGACAATCTCTATGAACGCTGTCACTGAACTGTCACAACACTTTTACTGAACTGTTTCTGCTTCGTTTGCCAAGGAATTTGAGGATTTTTTCATGTACTTTAAGGGTTCATTTTTGTGGGTAAACTACTTATCGAAAGATGCTTAGCTCTCGGTATTCTGAAGATAGATGGCGACACTGAAAGGTTGGTATTCTAGCTAAATCTTTTTTGTTATTCTATTCTTGTCGTACTACTTAAATCTCCCAGCTCTTCAATGTGTTCCTTCAGAGTCCAGAATCTACCGGTCACCGGCGAAACAGATTAAACCTCTTCCTTGGCTATGCAACTTCTTTGAGAGGTGCCAAGACGTACGTAAGACTGATCATTAATCTCACCGATTAATCTTCACCGATGTTTAGCCACTATTTTCGGCTTTAATTTCGTGCTTGTAAAGCTAAGCGGTTTGGTTTCATAAGGAATGTAGAGCGAGCGAGATTGTTTCATAAGGATTCAGAGCCCTCTTTGACAAGACAATCCTCTCGTGGATTTCCCGGTAACCGGATTTTTTTTAGGAGTCTTTTATAGAGGCGACTGAAGACCCCTGAAATTAAAGCCGTAGTAAATTTGAAGCCAACAAGGTATGGGGCAATTTCGTCCTTGTCTGCCACCAAGTTAGACCACTGTTCTTTCTCCGAAATCCCTTTAACACCCTTCGAGCACATTGGTTGCATATCAAGCATAAGCCATAAACTCCTTAGCTGCAAGTCCCAATGGGTTCTAGGTATACTAACCCTGGAACTTGCCATCACAATGCGTCTATGGTGGTAACGAGCTCCACGGTTGCGTATACGTAACATTTTCTCATTGATAAAAGGTCAAAAGTCAACCATGCAGCGCGTGTGTCTTCCTTCCTTCCGTTATGGCATCTAATTAAGGATTCCGTCGGTGGCTTTGATAGTTCCTCTTGACATTCATGCCCGCTGAACACTACAAGCCAAAAACCAGCCCCCACACGTAACACAAGTCAAACTCCTCGCAGCATATGCCATTCTCGGATCAAGTCTATCCACACGCTCAACAGCAACCCCCACGGTAGTACATTCGAAGCGTAATCAATTAAATCATTTATCCGAAAACCCCGCATGCACCGTGTGTGGGCTGTCATTGGTAACCAGCCGCCGCGGGTTGCTGTCTGTTTGTTTGTTTTCTCAAAACAAGATCCGCACCAACGTCAAACCACCCCGACCACGTTCATCCATAAAATGGACAGAGAGAGAGGAACAAAAAAAGCACAAAACCAACGCAACATCTGTCCAAATCCGCACGTACGTCGTCGAAATCTGGAATGCACACTGCGTCTGGCCGGCGCGGCGTGCTGATTTGCATTAAAGCCTGCTTTCATTGGAGATGCACCGGATCGTGATGTCTTGTCGGATGGGAATTTATGGTTTTCCCACACCTCAAATGGTCGTTTTTTGAAAATTAAAAACAACAATATTTGTTTGTGGGATATTGTTATCCACAAATGGCCAATAAAGCATGTAGCGCGCATTTAATTTGCTGCCGCTTTAAATTCGTTTTATGAACTCAACTCACTCCTCACATAAAATTTAATTAACCCCGCACCCCACAGTGAGATGTAAATGAATGTGCACACCCGGGGAATGATGTTCGCTGACTGTGAGTGGAGGGTTACGAGGGGATTAATTGATTTCAACGCCGACGCAGGCATGCGCTTGAATGGGACTTGACTTAGACTCGGCTGTTTAGAGCGTGTTGAGGGACTCTTGGGGGTTTCAGCAAACTGTTGATAGAGGGAAATCCACTAATTCTCCCGCTGATTGGTTTCGAAAGATACGCCTTTGCATGCATGCAAGACAGTAGTCAAAAACTTGTATCTCACAGCGGGTCGACGTTTATGGTCCACTTGAGGGGGGGCTTTGTTGATGCCAATGAGTCTTTTATCGCCTCCGTTTAAGGTCGGAAAATAGAGACAAATTGGTTAAATTGAGTTATCAACTCCAACGTCTTTTAGGCTAATAAAAAACAAAAAGGTCGTCTTCTTTGAGATGGTGATCGAGTGGGGAGCTAGACACTTGCGAGGGCGATACCTTAGAAATTCGTCAGTTGGGTGGTCACAAAAAGAGTAACTTTACGTGGATTTGTAGAGGAAGGCTAGGAGGGGATGTTCGATAGATTTTAAGCAATCTTGCAGCGATTAAGATTCGTGTCACGTTCTTGGACATGGAAGAGGCTATCTTAAACGACGCACAGTGTTTCGTCTAGTACACGCTAGGTGGACAAAAGTCAACAAATTCAGTGTCCTGATTCAAACTAATGTTGATTAGACATTGTTAACAATACAATTGTGGGTCGCCGTGGCGTAGTGGGTAAGTGCGTCGACTCCTACGCAGAGGTTGCCAGGTTCGATACCCGAATTTACCACCTTTCATATTTCACGGCTCCACCTCTTTCGAGTCACTAACAATGCTCAAAGAGTATTTCATGTCTAGAAAAAACTTCTCAAACTTGGCCGTTCGGAGTTGGCATTAAACAGTAGGTCCCTTCCACGCGTGAGAGAACAATAGCACGCACAACACGAGTGGTTGCTGAGAAGCTAGGCCCAGGTCCGCCTCGGACTGTAGCGCCACCCATATTATTAAATTGTTAACAATACCCTATGTAGCAGGATTAAAAAAAAATAATTTTTACACAAGCTCAGTTATTTCGGAAAAAAAAGTACTCAAAGTTTTGCAATGGAGGACATTTGTTAGTTTCAATTGCGTGACCTCATCTATAGCATCTTTATTGTTAAAGAATTTATATTTTTAATGTTGGACTGATGAATTCAATACTTCAGAGTTAGTATTATTTTTTTAATTTTTACTGAGAAACAAATGTCATTCGGACTATTTTTTTTAAGAAATCGTAAATTAAGCCTGTGAAACCCTATCCGTTTTCGAGAAATATAAAGTTTGGTAGAGTCTTAACTAAATGTATCCAGATTTATACGGGCTTAATTTTACATATGTAGCATTTCCATTAGTGAACTTCTTTTTAAGACATGTCCCATGCCCATGCACAACGCGGTTCAACTACAGTGGCGCTTGTTTCGATGAAACCGGAAAGCCCTCCATCCTTGGTATCAACACAACTCGTAGTTGTAACGATCACATATTTGAGGTCGCTAAAAATGCTAAGAAATGTTCACGTCCCCTTAATCGTTGCAAGAAATATTTCTTCCCCTCTGATTAGGCTTTAATTTATAAGGCTTACATCCGCCCCGAACTTGAGTTCAACACTCATATCTGGTCTGGTGCCCCCAAGACCACCCTGCACCTACTTGTTAGAATGCAAAAGCGAGCGAAAAACTTATAGGAGACAGCGATAACTGTGTTTTTTTTTTGCAAGCTAGCGAAAAAGCTTATAGGAGACAATAATATCGCAAAGTTATTAAAAAGACTCACTCGAACATTGACGTACCCTCTCAAAATCGTAATGTCCCAATGCCTCCGCAAGCTCCACAGCTTTTTCTCTAATTAAAGGTCCGGAAAGTGGAATGTTCTTATGTTTTGAAACGGTGATCCACTTAATCATAGCTTCATCAATATCAGAATACTCACAGGATCTAGCTTTCTTAAATTTTTTATGTACGCCAGAAAAACTAGATTCTTGAATCTTATCTTTATTCTTCAAAATTGTTGACAAAGTAGTTGCAGAAATTCCAAACTCTTCAGCAATATCCTTTTTTTTCTATTTTCTTGCTATACTGCCAAAATTATAAGACCCATTTCATTTTAATTCATTTTTATTTTTTACTCCATGACAACTTATATACTAGACAAAAATGCTTAAAACTAGTTGGTTGAACAGAGTTAGTTACTTATTCTAACTTACTGACCCTAAGCGGGTACTCTAAGCTAAACTTAAACTTATTCTATGTCTTTCGACTTAATCTAACGTTATTTTGTAAAAAGAAAATGTTTAACATGACTAATAAATAATAAGAAAAAAATTTAAAAACTTAATGACCGAACATATTTTTTTTTTAAAAGAAACTACAAGCTAACTTACATTCTACCTTAAAATAAAACTTACAAACTATCTTAAGCTAATCTACGTATATATACACATACACATTTGTATAGCTATATACACATGCGTATACGCATATATCCTTATATACATAATGCATATATATATCGTTATGCATGTATATATACATTCTTCCTTTTTTTTTAATTCTTTTTTTTTTATTCTTTGTTTTTTTATTTTTTTTTTTACTTTTTTATAATAATTAACCTAAACAGCTTACCCACTACCTTACAACTACGCTAAAATATGTAAGTCGGCCATAGGTTACAGCTGATATAAAATCCGCTGCAAGACGTGGACCGACTACTCCCCGTGAGGGGGTCTGAATTACCCTTTCTAGCCGGGGTCTAAAGGGTTCGAAGCTGGAGTTCTCTCGCTCCCCAGCCACCAGAACTTTCGATGTTGCAAAGCAACATCCAGCACATCCCGCCTAGATACCGACGTACTGAACCGGAGGAGACCCTCCTCAGCTCGTTGTGCGACGGAGCGGTCGTGGTTGAGTCGCCCATCCACAGTTGATCTGGCGATGTGATAGATGAGCGGTACCGCATTTATATTTTGTATCAGACCGTGCTTATCCAAATGGAGGAATGCTTCTGGGGGGACGAAGCCGTTGTGACGTACCCTTTCGTGGTATAGTGGGTTGGGGTAGTAAGCCCCAGAGATCAGATTGTTGACCGAGTTCATCGCTCTAGCAGTGTGACCTCGAACCAACTTCAACAGGAAATTGTCCACTCTTATCAGGTTTTCCCTGTTGTATAAGACCTCATTGGAATAGTATTTTATGTACTGGGACTCTGGCGTTCGATAAAGGCGAAGGCAAGCCCTAAGACAAGCCCTCTCGAACAACCGAATCTTTTCCATCAAGCTTGCACTCACGTTGAACCACACGGGACAGCCATAGGTGAGCATTGGCCGGATGAGCGCCATGTAGCAGATGACCTTCACCCTTGCATCGAGTTGGGTGTTGTAAAACAGTCTCTTTGCAAGGGCAAAAGCGCCTCGGGCTCTGGCCAGAGCAGCATCTACATGTTTGTTAAAATATAGATACTGATCTAGCCAGATCCCCAGGTATCTGACTACAGTCTTTTGCGCCAGTGGTTCCCCGTGTCTGCCAACGATTGAGAACTTTCGCCAATTCTTTTTCGTATCCGCCGAGGCCTTATACAACGGCGTCCTGAACAGAAAAATTATAAGACCCTAAGATAAACATTTTCGCTTAGACATCGTAATTTAAAAAAAAAAAAAAAAACAAAACTTATTTCACACTACTGTCTATGATTTTTTCCCCCTCGAAATACACAGGCAGTCAAACTGTAACGCATTTTACCGTAATATTTGTGCACGCATAAATTCATTGGAAAAAAATTTGCTATAGAGAGGTTGTTTTGATACATAAAACACCAGCTGTGTTGTTAAATAAGCTGCGTTATAGAGAAATCTACGTTATGGAGAAATTCGTTATAGAGAGGTCAAAACGTGTGAAAAACATCAGGAAGATAAGTGTTTTTAAAAAAAAATCGTTATAGAGAGAAATTCACTATAGAGAAGTTCGTTATAGAGAAGTTTGACTGTACATAAATTTATTTAGAAAAATATGATTCACTTCGAAAAACTCAAATTTTATTTTATTGAAGCACATTTGCATTCAGAACGATCACTATTTAGTTCCTTTTTATGGGCTGGTGGAATCACCGGTCTAACAGTCAACAATGAACGGTACAGCCACGGGATTAGGAACTTTTTCGTGCAACAGTTAAATTCGGAAGCCACCATTGCACGCGTGAATGCCGAAATACAGCTGAATGTGCTGCGAAGAATGTGGAAATACACATTGCGCCATATATGCACCAGCCGCGGCGGTCACATGACCGAAGTCATAACCAACGCCATAAAATTGTATGGACATTCAAATTATTTTTCTGTGTCGCATTGATTATTGCTTGGAAAGCGATACCAGCCACCGACAAAGTGCCAAACTCGATTTTAATGGGTCTCATATAATTTTTTATCCGGGCAGTGACTTGAGCAAGTGCTCAGCAAACACGCTGAATATCGTTTTCGGTCAATGATAGTGTGACGTCTTCGCCATCGCCTCGAAGAATATCTCGCACAATATTCGCTTGCGAAATAATTCAACTCTCGAACGGGGAAGCCATTAATTCGGGCGAAAAGTTAACTGTTCCCGAATAAAATTCACACCGAATGCATCACAATGCGGCACATGAATGCAAATAAATTCTTTTTATGTCACACTTGACTCGCATGAGACTTCGCTCTTCCAAAAGAATGACTTCAGAATGAAAGTTGACACAAGTCAATGTCACTCAAGTTGCCTTCAATTGATTGATACAAACGAACTGTCATTTGCTGACACTTGCTCCGCACCGATCAGAGTCAAAGTTGCACGCTTAGTGTCATTCAAATTGCACGCCATCGGAATGCGATCAATTGTCACCGCAGAGCCGCAAAGTGACTTGTGTCACATCAAGTGACAGAAACAATTTATACCAATCTGACCGCAGTATATTTTTCTCCCGCCGCAAATTGATGTTAATTGCTTGTAAGGAATTCTCCTATTTACACAGCAATTAATGTTGCCGATATTTCGTAATAGCGAAGGAGGCGGGCGGTCTTTTTTGGACTTTATGGTACCAGAAGTCTGACAGATTGCTGTCACTTGCTGCGCGGGGTTTTATTGGTGACGTGTCCATTTTTGGTTGAAGTAATAAATATTCACAATGTTTATAAAGTCGTAAATTGTCAGTTGACACATATCAAGAGAAACAATCGATTTATAACAATCCAAGCTTGGAAATGTGTGTTTCGCAAGACTTATCTGTTAATTGGTCGTAAAGATGATGCGGTTTCAGATCACTCGTCAGAGATGCCGTGCATGACAAGTTGTGTTTTGAGACAAATGGCGTGTGTGGGTGGCTCTGGGAGGCGATGTCTTACAACATTTCGATTAATGACTTCATTTGTAGTGTTTTTTGAGGCATAAGAATTCTGGTCAAGAAGTGAGATGAGGTCTAGCCTCAAAAAGAACATGCGTTGGCAGAAAAGTTTTAGTGTCTATTATGATCTATCTTGGGTGCGATTTGATTGACTAATTGGAGATAACCAGTTGTATGGTCCTCGGAAAGTTTGATGAGCTTACGGGCATATGCTTCTATCCGTAACATCTTTTGACAGCTGTCAGTGTCAGCGTAATAATTTGTGATTGCTGAGGTGGAACGGTTTTCCAAGGTGTTTCCTACTTTCGATACTGACTTGATTTCATCATCAGTTGGTGCCAGGTACTTGCATTTAAAACCGGGGCCGAATTTAAAGTGGTAGTCCGCTTCCAGTTACTGGAAAATTCCCGTAAGTTTGGGCTTGGTGTAAATTAGAAAAAAATGTTATAGAGGCAGACGAATTTGATTTTTTGACATCTCCGATCAAAGAATGATCTTTGGCTAGCCCCACAGTTCGGGGTGGACCTCAGCAGCAGCCAACATGCCTTTCCATCTAGCACGGTCTTGTGCTGGTTGCTTCCAGCCACACACGTTCAGCTGACTGCGATCCCTTTCCAGGTGCATGCGCCACCGGCATTAGTGTCCATTCGCTCTGCATGGCCTAGCCATATGAGACGAGAGATCGAACTCGTTTGACTAGATCGATGTCGCTGTACAGCCCGTACAGTTCCACCATCAGTACATTTCCTCTCGAAGCGACCAAGATTCTCTTCGTCCGCTTAGGTTACTGCCCATGCTTCTGCGCCATACCTCAGAACTGTGACTATCAAGGTCTTGTATAGACATATCTTGGTTCTTCGAGAGAGGGCTTTAATCCTCAACTGCTTTCCAAGCCCAAAAATACAGCAATTGGCAATCGTGATCCTTCGTTTTATGTCTGCGGTGGTGTCATTGTTCGCGTTAACTTTGTGGCATAGGTAGACAAACTCTTTCACGACTTGGAAGTTGTAGCTGACTATAGTAATGTTTTGTCCAAGACATCGGTGTTGGTGGGGCTTTTTCCTGGACAGCATATACTTTGTCTCTCCTTCGTTGACCGCAAGACACATCTTCGCTGCTTCCTTCTGGATGCTCACAAACGCCCCACTGACAGTCCGTTGTATGATGATGTCAATGTATATGACGCTGTCAATGTCATAATCATACGCGAGCAGTTGCACAGATTAGTCGAAGATCATGCCTCTGGTGTTGACGTTTGAGTTACATACGATCTTCTAATATTTGTTAAAAATGTTTTCCTGACAAACTGTCAAAAATTTCGAAAAAACCTTAAATTCCTCGGTGAATAAGGGGACAATGGGATGTGAAGTCGGATGTCTTGATAATTGTTGATTGCTGGTGATAAAGCACACTCGATCAATGCGGATCGTTGGCATCCAGTTTGAGAAGGAATCTTCCCTCCTACTTTTCCTAGACCTAGTATATCTCCTGCATCTTAACGAGAGAGCGGATCAATTGCCCAGATAAGGGTCTTAAATGGACACATCACTGCAGCCAACGATCAGTGCCCTACATCGGACTATAGGTGACACGATTCTTAAAGGATCCATCACATCTTGTCTCACAAGAGATGACTGTTAATTGACAAGATCAACGTGGCCAGAGCTTAACAAACAAAGAAGCTTCTGGTCTTGCACCACAACTCGATCCGTGTGCTCGTCGGAGTGATCACAGGACACTGCGCCATCGGATCAATGCTCCGGAAATGGAATGCAGAATCCAGCGATCTTTGCCGGAGTTGCGGTGGCGACCAACATCTTTTTTGCCACTGCCCAGCTCTCCAGAATCGTCGCCTAGTGGTCTCAGTATCCTGCAGCTGCCATATCGGCACTAACAGACCTTTGGTGATGTATTTGTGTTTGTATTAGCAGAATTTGGGGCAAAGATTGTTCACAGAGGCTGCAGAAATATCGGATCTTCCAAGATTTGCAAAGAGCGCGGGGTAGTTTAAGCCGTCACGTGGCAAAGGACAGGTTAAATAAAAGTGCGTACTCCACAATCGGCCATAAAGTGATGTTCTATCATCACACTCACCTTGCTAAATCTAGCCTAACCTAACTTTCTCATCTTTCTTCCTTTTGTGACGTTACAGTCGAGGGTGGTAATAGACTTGAACCAAAAAGCCTCTCCAGCGATCACGGTTGCGTAGATCAAGTTAGTCGAGGTTCTTGTGAGAAGAACCATACACAAGAGCGCCTTTTTTTGCATTGTCGCGCGAATAACATATTTAAATGCAACGCTAAACGCCTAACCTACACGAATTGAATCACCACCAGCAGACGATGACAAAACCAACGTAGCTGATGCATCCATATTGACAAATAAAAGGCGCGATTCAATCAAAGCCCATAGACTACTATTTTGGTTAAAGTCAATTCTGATGGCAACGACGACTCTAAGGACGGCAGGTCAGCCGCGACTCATTAAGGCCGAGTGTATTTAGTCACAATTAGTCGTTGGATACCGCCTTGCTAGACTCATTTCTCTATAGTATTCTATAGTAATTTTCAAAGTTGAATCTTTTCCTCCAGATGCCCGCAAAGACGGCCACTGACCGCAAGGAGAAATAACAACTTGAAGAGACCATTGCTTCTGAAATTACTAGTATATATACTAGATTTGGGCATTTTAGTTCAGTCCAGAGAGAGCTCAGTTTAGTTCAAATCAGTCTATGTAGAATGAACTAGATGTTCATTCTTCTAGTTCAATGTAGTTCACTTAATCACAAATTGGCGCCATAATTGCTATCGTTATAAACAACAACGCATTCCAATAAATTGTTATTATTATTCATTCTTTATTAATCATAGTACAATTATAAATTTCAATATCAAGTGAAAAATGTACATGACGCCTGTTGAGAGTTGACATTATTTCATAAATATTAGTATAAAAAGAAGGTGTATAGTTTAGTTTAGTTATCGACTCTAAATATTAGACTCATTTGACTGGTAGTCAGCTCAGTGTTAAAATAGCATTCTAATACATATTCTTGAAAATACATTTCACACAAATAGTTTCAGTATGATGCATGTATAAAGGCTAACGTATACGTGAGTTTTCTTTTGAACTTCTGAACAAAATGAACTAAAATAAAATGACACTTGTCATTTGACACATGACACTGTTCGTTCGTGAACTATTCAAGCCTAATAGATACGAGTATACCAAGCCTGTGGCTATCGATGTCAGCACTTCGAACGAGAGCTCTACTAATCAGCTGCCTCTCTAGTCAAAACAAACACCGGTTGACAAGTAGTATTCTGCGTTTATTTTCGGCTACTATGCAATTTGTTGTGGGTCGCCGTGGCGTAGTGGGTAAGCGCGTCGACTCCTACGCAGAGGGTGCCAGGTTCGATACCCGAATGTACCACCTTGGTTAATTCACGGCTCCACTCTTTCGAGTCACTGACAATGCTCAAAGAGTATTCCTGTCTAGAAAAAGCTTCTCAACTTCGCCGTTCGGAGTCGGCATTAAACTGTAGCTCCCTTCCACTCATGAAAGAACAAAAGCAAGTGGTTGCTGAAAGGTTAGGCCCGCCTCCGACTGTCGTGCCACCCATATTATTATTATTATTATGGAATTTGTTGTATTTATTCGTTGACCTGATGTAGACGAAGTCCCTTACTGCCTTTAAGTTATATATGTGATTTCTGCAAGACGCCAATGTGGTCTGGTCTTAGTTTGAGAAACTTCGTTTTACCCATTGCGATGCTTTTGAAGTGGCTTCTTTTTTGAAGGTATTATAAAAAATTACATTTCTCTTCGCGGACACTCCTTTATGGGAGACACCTCTCTTTACGGACACTTCGCCATGGTCCCACCATGAAGGTATATGAACCCCCTCAGAATGGACACCTAAAATACCGGACAAACATGATTATTCCGCTGAGGATTCACTGTAAACCGTTCACAGCTTGACCCACTTTAGCCACTACCTTCCCAGTGCTACCAAACCTAACTGACAGCTCACTACGGTTCAGAAATCACGGAGTTCTAGAAGATCGTACCTCTAATGCTTGTCTCTGGTTTGCTTGTTGTTCTCAAGAACAAGTTGGTCTAGTGACTAAACAGTGAGTTCTACGTTTGCCAAGGTCATAGAATAATTAACCACAGGAACATTTGTGATTTTTTTCGAAATAGATAAACGTTAGCATTCCCAATAAATTGATGCAACAATTGTGGCCTAAGTAAGATTTCTTAGACAGAAACCCAGCTGGTGGACTGACCTATTGGCCCTTTCTTGGTATTAGTCTGTTAAAGGCATTCACCCATGTTCTCTTAGTCTTGTTAATTGTCATTGTGACAAATTTGTACTGTTTCAGTCACCTTATGTGACATTTAAATGAATAATTGAATACAAATTTGTCACGGTGACATGTGGCACGACTAAGATAATCAGATGATTGCATCTTCTTGTCGAATTCAAAGAATTTTGGATGTTTCGGGAAGCTAGTTTATGGTTTGATAACGGGACTGCTAGTACATTCAACAGCACACTTAGATCATGTCCATTGTGTCCATTGTGATACTCACAGTCAGACTACAACCACAGATTGACCACTCCAGTGATAGTGTCTTAATTTGATCCCAACGGCAAATGGTGACTGGACAAGATTTGAAAACCAGATAAAAGGGCATTAACTTTGCTCTCACTGGAATTCGAACCGGCGACCCCGCTAGCCAAGGGGGAGACACTCAATCAACTGTGCCATCCGGTCGTAATCCAACTAGAGATTAATCTGTCCTGTTTGGCATAAACGAACACTATAGGAACTCTTCTTCAACATTGAGATTCATTCGTATATGACATACAGTGAACTCTCCCGAAGTCCAAACTCTCTCTAACTAGAACTTTTTCGCCATATTTTACATACATTTCCCTCAATTTTCTATACAGAAACCTCGCTCTAAGTCAAACTCTCTCTAACTCGAATAGATTCTGTTATCCCGTGACAATTCGACTCAGAGAGAGTCCACTGTATTTGGCTTTATCCAGAAACAAAGGTGGCGCTGCAGCCCGAGATGGGCATAAGCCGCTCTTCTTCAACAACCAGTCCAGTTGTGCATGTGCCTGCTAACGAGTGGAGGGGACCTATAATTTTATACGAACTTTGAAAGGTGACGCTTAACATGTTTTTTTTTAAATAAGGTGGTTGAGTTGGAAATTATAATAATTGCTCGTCTGGAGGATTCATCCTAATGTGTGAGCCGACGCACAACTCCACGGCTCGGTAGAAAGCTTGCTTTGGGACATTTTAAACTCTCTGAACATTGCTATTGACACGTGGTATCGGAGCTTGGACCTAGGCTCTGTAGATTCATGGCTACCACCAGAGTCGACTGAAATACCCACTTTTTAGCTTCAATTCGGCAAAAATTGGCCTACAGTCGTACGGCGACTGAGTATGGCGGTATTTGAGAAGCTATCTTTGACAGTCATACTCAGAGTATTGTCAGTGTTTCGAGAGAGGCGGTGTTGTGAAAATGAAAGTTGGGGTGTCCGGGAACGAACCATGTGCCTTTAACGCACTTTGACTCTACGTCACGGCTGACATTTCTCACAAATCGTTTACTCTACTTCGAGAAGGGACCAGTTTTTTTTAACTCATTTCTGAGCTGCAATAAGTCGCTGGCAGTAAAAGTGTAAATTAAAACCACAAGACTTCCCGCTTAAACTTCCACAAGTCAAATTAGATTGACAACGAAAACCCCCCAGATCCCTGACAGCCTCAGACTTCAAGTCAAATCTAAGTCCCCCACCACCATATGCATGAATCCATAAGATTATCCCGAACAGGGAGTAAACACTAACGACACTACAATCCCTTGATGCCCACGCCATCAAAGCGCAACTCCTCTGGACGATGTGCGACAACTTGTTCTCTCTCTGTTGTGACAACTCTGTAATCCTCCAAATTCAATACCCACCACTGCACGGCACGGCGCTGCGATAATTCAACCCTGCACCAGCTCCACGAAGCTTCCACAAACATCACGCAGTCCCTTTATCAGACACTGGCACTTTATCAGATGTCAGACAACCGCTTACATCGATGAAGACAGCGACGCGCCGCTCCTTACAAGACCGATCAATTTCGCTCATATGGTACGGCACAGCGTTAAATTGAACCCCCTTTGGCTGTCTAACGATGTAACGTTCACTTTAAACACGTACTCCAACCCTTATCAAATCGTGGGTTCATCCCACTTGATGGCATTTTAATTCCATCGATTCCAGGAGCACCCACCGTCGTGGGGTCTTGGTGTAACTTCCTGCGACGCAGTGTGTGGCGCACACCCGCTGATCGGAAGACAGTGGGTGGCGGTGGTGGCTAATTCCCGCTGCCCCCCCGCACGCACTGCCGGGTGCGTGCAATTTTATAAATATCCCCAACACCGACTGTGTCTGTGTGTGCATGTGAAAATCAATAACGGTCCGTCTTGCGAAGGGCGACCGCGGGAGCGAGTGGAAAAAACGAGAAATATTAATTTAAGGATATTAAAGGACGTGGCACGGTTTATTGCGATTTCCTCTGTGAATCGCCTCCACTCGCTGCACTGGGACTTTAATTTTGAATGCGCCCCACTGGGCGGGAAGCGGGAAATGGGAAACGGCCCTGAACCAAGCCGCCGAGTCCACAGATGAGCTGCGGCAAATGTGTGTACGGGTACGTATCGTATTCCCCGGCCCCAGATGGCATGGGCCTTCAGTGAGTTTGCATTGCGATAGTGTCCCAATCAGAGCGGCGGGGGCGGACATTTATGCGATGTTTGATTGATGATATCGTAAACGTCAGTCGGAGCGAATCGTTTTCTGTTCTGTTCTCGTTGCCTTTTTTTTTTTTGTTCGTCAGCGCTTTTCAATTCGTCCCTAGACGAATTGGTTTGGTTAAGGCTTTAAAATATTGATTCCATGCGGTGGTGGCAGTTCGCCGTGGGAGTGCGTGTGGATGCCGCCGATGCTTAAAGATTCATCCATTAAGGACTGTCAGCGATCCAAAATTGGAAAAATGTTTTATGTTTTCCTTCATTCTTCTTCTTTTTTTTTGTGTGTGTGTTGTTTTTATGAAACGTTGGAAGGAGGAGTGAGGCGACTGGGGGGTGTCTCTTTGAAAGGGATCACATGTTGGATTGATTAATGCGTTGAGTTTCGAAATTTCGCTCAAAGTATGTGAAGTTTTACGATGTAGCGTGAGGGCTTTAAAGTGAAGGCGTGCTTCGGAGGATTCGGATTTTATTACTTGACCCTATTTGGCTGAGATTCTAACGAGCTTGATCTTAAGTATGTCTAATAAACGTCATATTCCGGTGGATGTGTTCGGGAAGTGATGACAGATTATGGTAATTTGATTGTTTGACTTTCGAAGCTAATATGTTTTGTTTTAGGCACGCGTCGCTGATCAAAGGGAGTCGCAGTTGGGTGTCACATGCTCTTCAGAGTTTTATAGTCTCAATTCAGGAGAGATTTGTCAAATGAAGAGTGCGACGAAGTGACGGGTATATATAAACAGGCCGAAATAATTCATCGTATGACACCCAAAAATGCTCGTTTTCAGTACCAACCGTATGTGATAAAATAATGGGTACATTTCAGAATTGTAATTATAAACAAAGATAATTTGCGTATGACAGCAAATCCAGTTTCACACGACGAATGTTTCATTCACACGACTTAATTCATCATACGCTAATTGTTTCCGTTAAATTTTCCCCGTTTCCCTTTTATTTTGCACAAGAATCATGAGATTCTAGAATCAGTGTTGGGATAAAAACTTCTTTTGCCCAAAAAGACCTTGTCAGCTAAACAGTGGTTAGTGTTTTGCCTAAAAAAGGTAATCGTATCAGCTCAACAGCGCAGGGTAGATTTTCGACAAGTGATAGTCAATTTGTATTTAACTGGTAAAAAATCATTGACAGAAATTGCTAAAAGCGTTGGAAAAAGTACACCAACCATTCAGTATATTATGGAAACCTATAAAAAGTCGGGAAGTGTTGAGTACGTATGAAGATCAGGCCGTCCACGGAAATTAACCGCAAAGATGAAAGGTTAATTATCAACGCTGCTCGCAAAGAGCCTTTTGGCTGAATTATGTCATCATAAAAAACCGAGTCGCGCATACTTGCAACAAAGAATTCAGCACGCGGGCGTTCTAAAAGACCCTAGACATGGATCGACGCCGAAAAGTGCAGCCAACCAGAAGAAACGCATGGACTTTGCAAATTTACAGAAAGACGATGTTACATGGGTTCAACAAGACACTATGTGACCCGTGTCCATATAGTAGTGTCAGATTTTTACTGACACAAAAACACCCTTCCCTTTTGGTTTTTCTTCAGTACAACTAAGTTTCCTTATCTAGTAGCTTACATTTATGGATATTTTCGCGTGTTGCAAGTATACCTTCGATAAAATCACCTGCCCTGACCATCGTCCTTCTTTTTCTTGTGGTGGCGCTGCAGTCCGAGGTGGACCTGGGCCTCAACCAGTAAGCCTCTCCAGCCGGCACGATATTTAGCCAGCTGTCTCCAACTGCGCACACCAAGTTCATTGAGGTCCTTCTCCACCTGGGTGCGCCATCGGTTTCGTGGGCGTCCTCTATTCCATTGTCCCACTTGTTCAGAGTCGAAGACTCTTCGGGCTGGAGAAGTGTTGTCCATGCGCTCTACAATGCCCAGCCATCTTAGACGTTGATTCCGTAGACGCCTGACTACATTTATGCCGCTGTACAGCCCGTACAGTTCGTGGTTGAATCTTCTTCAATAACCATCAACGCAGACAGGACCAAGAATTGAACTCAGAACTTGTCTCTCGAAAAGACCAAGTGCATCTTCATCCGCTTTTGAGATCGTCCATGCCTCCGCACCATAGAGCAGGACAGGGATGATCAAGGTGTTATATAATGTTAGCTTGGTCCTTCGAGAGAGGACTCTAATACTCAATTGCCTCTTGAGCCCTTAGATACAGCGGTTAGCAAGACTTACTCTGCGTTTGATCTCGGTACTGATATTGTTCGTACTATTAACTGCGGAGCCGAGGTGGACGAAGTCCTTCACTACCTCGAAATTATGGCTGCCTATGGTGACGTTTTGGCCAAGTCATCGATGTTGTGCGTCCTTTCTCGATGACAGCATATACTCCGTTTTGCCCTCATTCACCGCTAAACTCATTTTAGCCGCCTCCGCCTCAATGCCAGCAAACGCCTCATTGACGGCTCGCTGTGTTCTGCCAATCACGTCAATGTCATCCGCGTATATTAGCAGTTGTACGGACTTCTGGAAGATCGTGCCTCTAGTGTTGGCGTGTGAGTCTTGCACGATCTTCTCCAGGATGATGTTAAAGAAATCACATGACAGCGCGTCACCTTGTCTAAATCCTTCTTTGACATTGATGGTCTCTGTGAGTTCGTTACCGACCTTGATGGAGCAGCGAGAATTCTCCATCGTCATCCTGCACAACCTGACGAGTTTGGCAGGAAAGTCAAAACTAGACATGGCGTTGTATAGCTCGTCCCTATGCACGCTGTCATATGCGGCCTTGAATTCGATGATCTGCATTTCTTGGGTTTTTTTTTCCAGGATCTGCCGTAGTGTGAAAATCTGGTCGATGGTGGACTTCCCTGGCCTGGAACCGGACTGATAAGGACCTATCAGGTTGTTAACGAATGGATCAGGCGCTGACAAAGAACGGCAGAGAGGATCTTATAGGCGATGTTAAGGAGACTTAACCCTCGATAGTTGGTGCAGTGGAAGGGGCCTCCTTTCTTGTGGATCGATACTGAGATTCCACTCGTCGGGCATGCTTTCCTCCGACCATATCTTACAGATGAGTTGGTGCATGTACCTTACCAGCTCATCTCCAGCTGCCTTAAACAGTTCCGCAGACAGTCCATCTGCACCAGCAGCTTTATTCGATTTTAGTCTCGATATCTTGACTTCGTCTAGGTCGGGGGTAAGGAATTCTCGTCGATCATCGTCTATTGCGTTGAGTGGAACATTCTGCTTGACATCGGTATTGGAGTCTTCCTCGCCATTTAACAGTCTACAGAAATTATCCTTCCAGATTCTCAGTATCGACTGCGAATCTACTACGAGTTGTGCCTCTGCGTCACGACAGGCTTCGGTCCGAATTATGTATCCATTGGATAGTTGTTTTACCAGTTGGTAGAACTTTCGGACGTCATTTCTGCCGTAACACCTCTCCATGTCCTCGATCGCGCGCTTCTCTTGCCCTTTCTTTTTCTCTTTGAGAAGCCGGTGCTCTTCCCTTCTCTAAGTTCGTAGAGCTCACGAACCGCTCTCGTCATTCTGTCCATGTATGCTTCTTGCTTCGCTGAATGTGCCTGCCTGCACTCGTTGCCAAACCACGGGTTTTTTTGGGGTGGCGTTTTAAAACCCAGCACATCAGATGCAGCTTCTCTGATGGCTTTTTGACAACGGTTCCATTGTTGGTCGATTGTTTCGCCTGGCAGGGTTGGGCTCTCTGAGAGCTTTAGGGAGACTCGATCGGCAAAGTTGCTAGCGGTCAATTGCGATTGTAGCTTTCCGACGTCAAACTATTTCGGTCTTGCTCTACTCCGTTGTCCTATCGATATCCGTGTTCTTACCTTGGCTACAACAAGGAAATGATCCGAGTCGATGTTTGCTCCTCGGAATGTTCGGACATCGAGAATACTGGAGGAGTGTCTGACGTCGATCGCAATGTGATCAATCTGGTTGACGGTTGACTGATCAGGAGACCGCCACGTCCCTTTGTGGATGTTGAGGTGAGGGAACCGTGTACTGGCTGCAAAGAGGTTTCGCCCCGTTACGAAGTCCAACAGCCTGAGTCCGTTCTCGGACGTGCTTCCCGATGACTCAAGCAAACATGTCTTCCTTGCCCAGCTTTGCGTTGAAATCTCCTAGAACGATCTTGGTGTCGTAGCTGGGACATTGATCGTATGTTCTTTCTAGGAGATCGTAAAAGTCGTCTTTGCTGTCGTCATCTGTATCCTCCGTTGGGGCGTGGGCGCAGATCAGGCTGATGTTGCCCAATGTAGCCTTTATGCGGATTGTTATGAAAGCTTAAGACTTCTTGCCTAAGTCTGCCTCGAACAACAAACCCGCATCCGAACAAGCGCTGCCTTCGCTCTTTGTAGCAATCGCCGAAGTAAATATCGGAGTTTTCCATCCTCTTTTTGCCCGGCCCATCTCACCGCACCTCCTGAATGGCGGTGATATCTGCCTTATAAGCTTCGAGGGCTTCCGCAAGTTCATCGGCCGCTCGTGGTCTGTTCAGGGACCTCACATTCCACGTGCAGAAGCTTGGGGATTTGGTTCGCAAAAAATCGATTGTGGCATGGGCAGTGGGGCATGCCGCGCCATCCTGTCAACAGAGGTCGTCCAAATCCATGTCTTCAATTTCAGTCGAAAAAAGTCGGTCAACATGGGTCTGTAACGAAACGTTGTTCCCAGCCTCATATGCGACGAAAACTGGTCTCAGCCACGGTGGTACGACGACGGGGACCATGAGTGTTGTCCACTAGCTTATCTGTATCACGAACTTTTTGCACAAACTTGCGTACAATCGTCGCTGTGCTTCATTTCGGCCAAAACTTCTTTAAAAAAACCCACTATTTGGGCTACAGAGCACTAGCTTTGCAAATATGTTTTCAATATTTCTTAACGTTGTTAAAGCGTAAAAGGATTAATTTCGTTCCGCGGAGGTATGATACTGACTTTCTGTCAATCACTGTCACTTCGAGCGAGAAACAGCTGTCAGTGTCAACATAACCTATGATTTAAAAAGAAAAAACACTAGATGACCCACCTTGTATATGCTTTTCAATGTTTGATTGAATAGTATGGTTAAGATCGTATACATCGCATCATTTTCTAGCAAGGATAGCTCGCTCACTCAGCCACACAATGTCCCCATGATTGATTTGAATGTTTGGGAGTATTCCTTGAACCAATTGTTTTTTCAGCGTCACTAAATTACAGAACTAAGCGGGCAATGTAATCCGCCCTGATGTCCCATCAATTATCATTTTAACGTTCCCATATCCAGTAACTGGGGTGAAATTATATCAGCCGATGGATTGTTTTGTAGGGTACACGCACATTGGTCATAAATTGCAATATATGATGTTGATCGATGAATTACTTCTAGTTCTTGTCTGAAATCTCCAGCTAGGAACATTGTTTTCCCGAAAGGTGGATTGTTATCGTGTTGATCGAGAGCCGGACTTTTTACGTACCACATCCCCAACAATGAGTTGACCGATGAAACAAAGACCGATTGACTTCCAATGTTGACCGAGTGTTTTGGACTGCTCATCTCGATCCACACACGCGTCAATAGTAGATGGACAACAGCGCCATCTGCTCGGACCGAAGCGAATACTTGCGCAGACCGAAACTGAAAAGACTTTATTCAGTTTTGCGGATCTATACAAACCAACGTAGAATGGGCCGCTGTAAAACAAAAACTGTAATGCCTGAAACAGAATAGCGCATTGCGCCAGCCGACTTCACGTTACGAAGGGAGTGCGATGACGCACTGCGTTGAAATGATTACTCACTTTATGAGCTGTTCTCTCTCTCTCATCTAACAGATGAAAAATATTACACTCATTTGAAATGACTTTTGTCCTTAAATTATTTTTAATCAACTGTTTTCAGTTCTCAAATGACAGTTGACACAAAATACTCTTAATTTGGGAGAAAATCTCTCTCACGGTGCGGCAAAAAATATCCAACATGTTGAATAATGACGTGCGATGGACTACGTTCTTCGTTTTATTTCGATCCTCTCATCTCTCTCATCTCTCTCATTTTTCACTAACGCAGGTCGACGCTATATTTTGTGAATGGTCATTGATTTGTGTGCGTTAAAAGACAACGCCAGCGCAAACGCAATATTGTGTTTCAGGCATAACGTGTTTGAGGTCCGTTCAATGACAATTCGAAAAATCACAGCTATTCGGATTGGGTTCCATAGCTGCCTTCTCATGAACATTGGTGAATGAAATTAATAGCAAACAAATGCTGAATCTACTGAGCCGCTGTACACGAACCCTAGACCACGGGGTTTGACACTGACGGCCTGACTGACTCAAGACAAGAAAAAAAAATTGGTTGTGCTTTTTACTCCACTCTGTATTGTGGTTGTTCGTTAAAATTTTAAGTCAGTTGAGCCGCTGTAAACATAAGCTGAGACTTGGTTTTGCACTCACCCGTCTTGTTCTTCCGGAAAAAATAACCGCTTTCCGTTAATTTCCAAAAGGAGTGAGTTATATCCTCATGACAGATCTACGAATTCCCATCAAATCCAATTAACTCCCCGTCAAAGAAACCCAAGACGACTGCAATCTCAACTCACGTCGAGCGAACAGACGAACTTTATTTAATGACAGCCTCACGTGCCACTCCTCTGTACCGAGGATTTGTTCCAACAAAGTGCCCATCTCCATCCGCTCCAGCACCTCTTCCAGCCGCTCAAGCAGAACCATTCATCATCGTCGCCGGTCTAAGTCAGTGTCACATGTGTCCCGTCGTGGCCATGAAAGTCGTGTTTACACAGTCTCCCATCCCTCCCCGTCTGAATTATACACTCGCCGATCATACTTATACCGAAATCAAATCATCAGCTCTCCACTTCAGTCGCCGGCATCTGGGTGCCTGCCGTAGACATCCGCAGTCACCGTCGTAGCCAGAGGCAATTTTATGTCGGATTCAATGCCCCGGATGACCAGAACAGGCGGAGCATAGCAAAGTTAATTATGTTCAGCATCATCGGCTGGGACCTGCTTCCGTCTTCTTGTGAGCTTCCTTGTCAAGCAGCACTCGTCCTCGTACTTGGCCCACACATTGGCACGATGTAGGTGCCGGTAAGTGCCTAAGAACACGAAAGAGGAGGGCCCCTAAAAGGGTGGGAGATTTATAAGAGCGGCTCTAAAGTAAATCACCACCACCTCATGGAACCAGGGCACAAGGAGGAGTCGGAAACTTGAAGCACACACTGTGGGTGTTCACAGTTTGTCAACATCTTACTGTTTCCGCCTCTCCATGAGGATAATGATGCAGTTCCATCCCGTGTTCGCTCCCCCCCACCCCTCATCCAGCGGCAGGAGCAACGCGATAAGTGAGACCGACTGTGACGCCTCGGCGGTGATAATGTCAAAGGTGCATCAGGCCAGCTACAGTCAAACTGCTCTCGTCTGCTAATCAAGAAAATTCAATTTCCCTCGGCAGGAGGTGGACGGGGCAGAGATGAATTGAGTCGCTATCGTCATTGTTGCAGACAGTTTTCTGTGCTCCTCTCTCCGCAGATCCGGCGGAGGCAACGTGGGGGATTCTTTCGTCTTTTTTCCTTTTCACTCACCGCCTCCATGAGCGTGGCGGGTAACCAGGAAGTCAAGGTGCAGTCGCTGTGAGGCACCAGCTGGTCGCGATTTGCTTGGGGATGAGTGAGTTCTCGTGCGGCACGAC
The DNA here is from genome assembly GCA_964034865.1 of Eristalis intricaria. Classification (NCBI taxonomy): domain Eukaryota; kingdom Metazoa; phylum Arthropoda; class Insecta; order Diptera; family Syrphidae; genus Eristalis; species Eristalis intricaria. The sequence continues at coordinate 86,042,960 of OZ035875.1, read as the reverse complement.
TGCGGAACTTTTTCACTTTAAGTTCCTTAAGCTGCAGTAACAATTGATTCGGAGCCACGAGGCTGAGTGATCTGCGGGAACTTCACTAACGTGGGCACGTCGAAAGTGGACCATGAATATTTAACGAGCGCGATGAAATGTGCTTAGTGGGGCCCTGGTCGTCTTGCTCTGTAGATTTGACGGTTTCAGAGGAAATTTTGATAACTGTCCGTGGTTTGTCTCGACTTCGTGTAGGGGTGCTTTCGAATTTGACGTTTTAAATGTGACGTTGTAAGGAAAATGTATTGCTACCAGTTAATTGTGGCCTGCCTGTGTAACATTCGTCAACTTGAGACAGTTTTTTTTGCATGAAAAGCAAAGGTAATTTTGTATGTTTATATCAAAACGATCCTGGATTCACTCGAAATTCACATGCCTTGAACATAAAAAAAAAAACCAAAACAAATAATTTCTTGGAAATGTTCATTAAAAATTTGCATTAGGAAATTAATATGGACAGCAACGATGAAAGGAAATCGTAAAGCGAAAGTTTCTCAAAAACGCAAAAATATCCATCACTTACACATTATCTGGAAATAATTCGTATCTTCTTCATACTATAATTTTCAAATTCAGTATTCCTTTTTTATTCACAAATTTCTTCACGGTTTCATGTCACTATCAGCATTAAAGTGAAACCTCAAGTCTTATGATCCACTATTTCTTCGACTTAGTTTAAGTTATACTTAACCGGCTTTAGGACCCACTTTTCGAAAGTGAAACTTAAATCGCTAAGTTGAGTATCAGCAAACGGTCCTAAGTATTATTATTTTTCTAAGTTTATTTCCACGATTTTGTGCATGTCCCTTTTTGACTGTCTGCCTCTTCTAATTTTTCTTTTTTTCTGTCAACGGTTGTAAGATGTGTACGCGACATATGCCACCGGACCGTTACATGTACAATGCAAATGTACAATATAGTGTGTATATTTCTGAGTTTTAATAAGAAATATCCCAATATTAGAAAATGAAATTTATAATGAACTCATATACACATCAAATATAGATAGGGTAAATTAATAAAGTGCGAAATATGGTAAAATATCGGCGGCAACAGGAGAAGTTGATTACTTTTCCCCGTAACAAGAAGGCACTTGTTACTTTAAGTTGTTCGAGTCATCTTCAGTGGAGAGAGTCTGTCGGAGCTGTCATCTTTTTATTTATTGATTCCATCTACCGATCTTAACTCTTACAGATTTCGGAAATATAATAATAATCTTTATATTGTACAAACGATTTTTTTGATTAACAAATTGTTTTATAAATATACTAGCTGTACCCGCGACTTCGTACGCGTAGATATTCGAATTTCCTGACGCGATGCCTGGTAAGATTACGTTCATGTTTATGAGTCTAGCAGGCATTTTGTCAGCTCTTATGACAATTCTATGATCGTCCGACGGCATTCTGTCCAATGCCGTTTTAAACAGTCAGCAATCCGTTATGCTGATGAAAATAAACTTGCAAGTCAGCAATTCTTTCTCGAGGATGTTGCGCGTTTGATCAATTTCGTCATTGCAAAAATATATTTAAAAAACAGGTGGACAATTGAATGCCGACAATCTAACTTGATGAAGTGATCATCCATTTGGCTTTTTTTTTTTGTGCGAGGGTAGGTGAAAATCTTCAAGAGATGCTATGGGGACCGTTCCCACATAACGAAAGGGATTTTTACACAGTAAAAACACCCCTCCTTCAAATAAAGTATTGACATTGAGAACATTTTTATGAAGTACAAACATAAACAGTTAGTGTGCAAATTTTCATTAGAATTAGCCTTAAACGGATTTAAATAAAAGGCAAACATATGTACATGTGCATACAACCATTCTTTTTAAAAAAAAATAAATTATTATGAGTTCATATTAAATATACACATGTATTTACATACTTCAAATGTAATTGAAAATCCTTTACCATTGGTATGTTATATCTAGACTTTTACAAATGTTCATACCTGTTAGTAAAAATTAGTAAGATATATATGTTTTTGTGTACTTAAATAATACGTACCTACATAGATGGTATTTTTGCAGCTAGAGCACTTCTTTGTATACAAGATTTGCGGTTGTACGATTTGGCGTCAATATATGCAAATTTTCCTGCTTATTTACTCGTGAGCAGGCTACGTATAGTTGTCCATGGGAAAAGCATTCATTGCTCAAATCAATACCGGTAAATTTAGCTGTTTGACCTTGAGCCTTATTGATAGTCATAGCAAAACTTAACTTAATTGGAAACTGCAGCCTTTTAAAAAGAAATGGGTAGTCCGACGGTATCATCGGTATTCTTAAAATAAATACATTCTCATCTGTGCCTGGTCCTGTTATAATAATCGCTTCAATTACGATTTATAGATTTAGGTTTTAAAGCTGTTACCAGTAACCTTGTTCCATTGGAGGACACAAATTTCTTAGCAAAATGATTGGCACTCCAACTTTTAAGAAAATGATATGATGCCTGGTAGTCCTGCTGGATTCGTAGAATTTAAAAATTCTGTTGGAAAATGTACCGAATCATCCGTATTTACAACGGTGCCAATGGATCGATAAATTTGTACGTCACCGTTGATCTTGCTTAAAATGAATTCATTGATTCTGGACGCTGAATCATTTCTTGGAGCCAGAATAGCTCTTTCTCTGAACCTAGAAGGGGTCTTGCTACTTATATATTGAACAGAGGGATATATCGAATCCACCAATTCATTAAAATCTCTTACTTGCTTCCCAACGGAAAGAGTAACTTTACCACTTTCTTCTTGTACCGTACCGTATACACTCGCCGATTATATACATATACCTCCAATAACCACATTCAGATTTATGTACATACCTTGTGTTAAATACCACTTTTTTATTGTTTATTAATTCTTGTTATCAATATTCTTATTTTCACAACGTGTTCACTACTGTGGTATAAAGCATTAAAAATAACAATATAATATGTAGCTCAAGTAGTATGAATGCACTTACATACATTACTCAGAATGAAGACGCACATCAACGAACGCCGCTTGGGCACCGATCCTGGAAATGGTCCGTAGTTTGAATACACTCGTGAATATATATATATACATATCTCCTTATAAATAAACACGAACGCCTCTTGCGCACTGATATTGGCAATGGTCTCCACTCATCTTATTCGCAAAACAATGCAAATAATATATGTTTTATGTTTTAACTTTTCTCTTAGACAACGTACAAAGATAACATAGTATATACCAATGGATTCGTTAATGAAAGTTCTACACAGATATGTAAATTAAGTTAAGTTCTGTTCGGTGGGAGCCACCGAAAAATGGGAAAAAAAATCAAATTTATTACTTAACATGTTTATTTAAAGTGTTATATAATACCACAGGTTAATATGTGGTATAGAAAAAACTCCGCAGAAGAATTATGACACTATAGGAATCCGTTGGGTAGATTCGGAGATTTTGTGTCAGATACATACATATATACATCAAATCTTAACTTCCTTTTATAAAAGTAAGTGATTAAGAAAAAATATAAAATTGAATTTAAGAATAATATAATAAATAAATTACATAATAATAATATAAACAATATTTACATAGAATAACAAATGAAATAACAGAGAGCAAAATTCAATTTATAGAATTTGTCAGATATTTGGGATAGACAGTTTAAATATTTGTCTTTCATCACACAAGTCTATTTCTAAACATGCAGAATTAAATTTACTGATGCATTTACTAAGCGGTTCATTAAAGCTGTAATTGTGAGCGTGTCTTGGTTGGACTAGGAACTTTCGCGTACGGAGAATTCTTTCCGGTGTATAAAACCTTACATTTCGAAGTAACTGAGGACAATTAACACGATACGAAAAAATGTCATGAATAAACATTATGCACTGAACACTTCGTCTATTTTCCAGAGTATCTAACCCATTAGTGGGTCGCCGTGTCGTAGTGGGTTAGTGCGTCGACTCCTACGCAGAGGGTGCCAGGTTCGATACCCGAATTCACCACCTTTGATAATTCACGGCTCCACCTCTTTCGAGTCACTAACAATGTTCAAAGAGTATTCCTGTCTAGAAAAAGCTTCCCAACTTCGCCGTTCGGAGTCGGCATTAAACTGTAGGTCGCTTCCTCTCGTGAAAGAACATTAATACGCACAACCCGAGTGGTTGCTGAGAAGCTAGGCCCAGGTCCGCCTTGGACTGTCGCGCCATTCAAATTATTATATTATCTAACCCAACTAATGCACATCTTGTTGGATATGGCATGTTGTCAAGATTCCATTCCATTTTTTGATAACAAATCTTGTGAATGATATACGAACTTTTTCGAGACGTTGCACAGAATTCCTATGCGTCGGATACCATATAACAGAAGAGTATTCAAGATATGGGCGAACGATAGACATGTAGACATATTTAAAGGCAAATAGATTCGAAGATTCTGAACACATCCTTTTAAGGAATCCCAGCGGATCAAAAATCACGCCAAGGTCTTTCACTTCAGTTTTTCTAGAAAGACAAACTTCACAAATGGAATAGTCAATTATTACAGGTAGAACTACATGATGAAAAGAAAATTAATATCATTTATTTATATTTACCTTTACTTTATTGACAGCACACCATTTGTATAACATATTTAAGTCATTTTGAATTTTAACACATTCTTGAGAGTCATTCACACGAGTTAAAAAAAAAGAAGAGAACGAATAAAAAATTCCACGAGAAAAAAAATAGAATACGAAATTGGAGTTTTCACGACTTTATTCTTTCACGTTTGAAACAAGACTCTCCATTCAAATTCTACAATCTAACTTATGGCCTACCTTAACACTACGATTACTCGACAAAACAGAATGAACGGAAATTGAACATGTGAATGACCGCCGTTTGTTTCTTACAAATTACCAAGCAAGCGGTTTTGTTTTTCGTTTAATCTTATATGCACTTGGCAGTTCATTGGCAAGTTCAATTTCAACATTTCTTGTTGCTGTCGGATTTTTAGTGCTAATGTATGTAACTCACGCAGGAAAATCTTGAGGTCCTCTGCATACATCAAAAAGTTGACATGAGTAAGGATTGACGGAATCTCGTTGACAAATATATTGAACAGTAATGGACCTATATGGCTACCTTGGGGAACACCAGAAAGGACTTTAATGGCTTTGGATTTACAGTTATCAATTTTTACCATTTGAATTCTATTTGATAAAGAACTCGAGATCCAGTTAAGAAGTACTCAGTGTATACCAAATGACCTTAATTTATTTAAAAGAATGGGATGACTAACTGTATCAAATGCTTTGGTAAAGTTGGTAGAAATAACAACGACTTGATGCCCTGGCTCTATCGAATCAATCAGATACTTTAGAATCGATCTACCTGAAAGAAATCGGTGTTGTTGTGAAGATATTTGCTCTTTGATTACAAAATATATTTTCTTGGTACCAATTAGCTCAAAAAGTTTTGGGATAGTTGAAAGTTTCGAGATGCCTCTATAATTTTCAATTTTTTTGTCGGGACCTAGCTTTGTGTATCGGTGATATATATCAAATTTTCCATTCGTCTAAAAACGTACCCAAAGACAAGGACATATTAAACATGAGTTTTAAAGGCAAAGACAGAGAAGAACTACATTGTTTTAGAACAATAGACGGAATACTGCCAGGACCAGGACTTTAAACAAGACTTCACGGATTCAATTCCTTCATGTATGTCTTCAATTGAGAGATAGCGCGACACAAGATTCATATTACATCCTTCTTCATTGACAGAAGATGGACAAATATTTGGGTGATCTACGTACACTGTTTCGAAATACTTTGCAAAGAGCTCGCATGTTGTCTCACTGCTATGCTGCTACAATACCTTCGAATTCAATATTTAGCAAAGACTCATTTCGCTTTCTTTTACTATTTACAAATGTCTAGAAACTTTTAGGATCTGTGGAAATGTTAGATTCAGTGGTCATGACAAACTTTTAGCTGGCGGAGAAAATAAAAACAAACAGCTTTGTTGTATCCCACTGTGGCTATAATCAAAAACTTCAACCAGTTTCGTCAAGTTTCGTTAATTTTTCTTTACACACAAAATGAGAAATGAGAGTTTTCACGGAAAATACAAATGACTTGATTGATCTTAGTCGTCTTAAAATTTTACTATACTTAGTACCAGAAATGAAGTATTACAGAGATAACCGACTTCACAGCTTATTGCCCCCTAGTTTACCGACGAATTTGAGTGCCTTTTTGACGGATATTCATGATTTTTTTACGGTTATTCACGAAATAACGTAAATGCCGTCCTCTGTTTGGTCAATTTGGTTTATGAACACGTTATAAAAAACAGTTGTCAAAAATCTTAAGGGGAAAGGGAGGTAGAAGTCGGGCATCTCTGTAATACTTAATTTCTGCTTCGTCCTATTTTTCAATCAGTTCTTATACATATATGCTTAACTCTTTAAGCAACATAACCAATAAAACGGACTCTATTTTCTCCGGCAACTTAGTGGCAATATAGGCATAGCATCGGACGTCTTGCCATCGAAACTTCGTCGTGTTTAACAGACAAAGCGTCAGCGATGTAACCTTGGTAATTACGGTGACCTTATAGTAGGTACGAGGGCATAGTGCCATCCAAGCTGAGCTTGAATTAGCTCAGGCCTCTCATACACGCTCATGCCCCTATAAAAAGGAAAACTGGAAGACAAAGACTAGAGCAAAAACTTAGCAAGAGCCCTGTGGCCGACACTGAACAGAATGAGATCAACATCACTAAGCAACATTAGACGCAAAGAAGTGTGTCCGAGTCCTTAGACAGGCATGCATCGCAACTCAATGCACCACACAACGACTTTTACAGGAGTTGCAGAGATGAGGAAAAATTCTAATCTATCCCGCATGTAGTATGGAAATGCTCAGCCCTAGCAAGCAAAAGAAAACAGTTCTTGGTAAAGCACCACTTTGCAGAGGATCAAACATAGCGTTTTAAGTGAGCACGGCTGCAAGGCCGTACGGGCACCCATATACCTATCTACGTACATTGCTGGCTGCAGCTTGATTTGAAGATATATGTGTAAGCAACCGAAAAATCTGAAGAAGTCTGTTCAGTGAAAGGAGAGTCTAGTGTTAGCACGATTCTTACCTTGCTACCCAGGGCCGGCCCGAACCAAATGAGCGCCCGGCTTGCACACGTAAGTTATGCGCCCCTTCATCATTTTCTGTAACAAATCTGAAAGCGACTGATTACCCAGGAAGTAGACTTTAAATGCTCATTAACTCAGTGCTCTATTAATTTGCAATCATTTGACCGAAACGCGCCGAATTTTTGTTTTGCACGTTTCGTTCAACTTCTTTTTTGGTTTTTTTTTATATTGTGGCTCTATTCGAACGGTTTTTTTGTGAACAGATGAAATGATGAAAGTGTTTTAAAATTCATAGGTAACTGGCTGGGTGAACTAAAACTTAACGAATGGAAGTATATCGATGATTGGGTTCAGAATGCGCCCAGTCCATTTGCAGTGTGCACAACCTGCACACATGGTGGGTCCAACCTTGCTGCTACCTGTAACAGAAGATTGCAGCTCCATGTCAAATGACCTCCAACACACTGCGAGTGATCTGTCTCATCTACGCCTTACGACGAGCACTCTTTCCATTTTGACTCCATGATCGCATGCTCAACATAATAAATCACAATCTAAATAACAAATGCAATCTTTTGTCTGCCAAACGTATCAGACGATCTAATGCTTGCCCATTACCAAAACACCTCCAGCAACACCAAACGTGGTGGTAAGCTGACAAGTCGAGCGCGATCGTGACCTAGTTCCCTCCAAAACTTGCCCCACCCACGGTCTTCATCCCACTCTCTGAGCCCTACGCCGCCACCTCTACGCCCTCAACTGTCAATCCGATTACCCGCGATTACAATCCCAAGTTAAATCCAAATGCCGTGCACATTAGAGCCTTTAAAAGTCCTCCTTAAAGTCAGTGCCACTTTTCCACGATTTGCCTCCAATTACAGGAGCATTTCTCGGAAAAATCAGATCGCACGACCAGGCGCGTTGAATGTCACAAACCACAGCGGCCAGTCCACGCCTGTGAAATTTGCCTAATGAAGAAAAATCTGCACGTTTTTTGTTAAATTCTTAATGGCCCGGGACTTATCGCTGGAGCCATGCTCGACTGAGTCGAGATTCATGCCAATGAGGCACACAAGCATCACGGGCCCGCTCCACAGTACTTAGCTTGCTGTAGACGTATCTCGCATAATTGAGAATCATTACGACTTCAGCTTTTCGAATTCAACTCAAATGTGACAAACAATTTAAGATCGTCGTCGTCGCGGTAATGGGCTTTGGCTGCCGCTGTGGCTGTGGTCTGCGGCTGAGGCTACGCACTGCGGTGCGTGTGGAATTTCATTTCAACTCAAAAGTGCAAACTGCAAATTATGTCTGTTCGCTTGTCCGTTGCACTGGCTGACTGTGTCAACTGTCTTTGAAAACCAGTCTAACATGTTGATCGTGCGGGTTGGCGCGACGGCAGCGGCTAGCAGACCAGATGTCTATCAGTGGCACTCAATCAGAATTCAAGTGCAGGCGCGTATCGAGTTTGGGAAATCCGCTTGCCAGCTTGTGTACATGTGGCGTGTCCATCTATCCCAGTCGATTTACATGAAAGGTATTTTTTAATTAGCTCTGAAGTGTGCTTCGACGCGCAGAGCTGTTTGCGTTCGGTCTTGACGGGGCGCTGGCTTTGAAGGCAGGGCCCAAGTGCGCTTGGGAAATGTGTGCGCTCAGCTGTTTGCACTTGTAACGAGCATAATGTGTTAATGAGTACCTAGGTCTGTTTGCATTGGATTAAGTTCGATTATGCCCAATTAACGGTTGTTTGTCTACAGGTATGTCAGTGTGCGTCGAAGGGATTTCACATCACAAATGATTGCAGAACCTCCGATTTCTCCGAAGGAACTGAACTCATTTCCGCATCGAGGTTGAGTCTTCAGGACGTCATCGCGATCGGCAGCGGCCACAGAGAGGTCAACGATAAGTGGTCGCTAATTTGCGAATTGCCAAGAACTGAAACAAGGCTTTGATGTTTACACGATTGGCTTCTTTTTGGCTGTCGTCCTCTTGGGAATTCACGTCACGTACTTGACATTCGATGTTGGAACTTGTAAATGTGCGTGACTGGTTCGAAATCGAAGGTTATTCTTAAAGACTGCTGATCTGGTTCGAACCGGAACATTTGAACCGTTTTCAAGGGGAAATTGTTGTCAAAAGGTCGATCTTATCAGATTTCCCTTCGATGGTGCTCTTGAGAGTGAGGACTGAGTGGCGTAAGACAAAAATGAGTAGAAGGTGATACGAGTTCGGAATCAGTTTTACATTTTGTGAAGCGAACATTGACTATCGTCCTCTTGTGACGGGATGTGTTCAGTATGTGTGCGTGTCAATCGCTTGGGATGGTGCAGTTTGGTTAGATGAGTCCTGTTTTTTGGAATGCAAATCAATGCAAAGGAGAACCAAATGTCAGGCGAATTGTGGAAGCTTTTTAATGACCGGCAATATGGTTTGCTCAGCGACAGATCCACTGGTGATCTGATAGCTTATCTCACCGAAAAGTGGAACCAATCTTTGCACAATGCAGGCGAAAGCAAGATCGCTGCGCTTGATATTCCTAAAGCATTTGACAGAGTTTGGCATCATGCTCTCTTGTTGAAAATGCTGGTGTCGATGAATCTCTTCTTCTTTGGATTAGAAATTACCTTTCGAACCATTTAATTCAAGTTGTTTTGAATGGGTTCAAGTCTGATATCCACCAAATAAATGCTGGTGTTCCCCAAGGCTTAGTTCTGTCTCTGATACTCTTTCTCAATTTTATAAACGATCTCTTGTGTGCTACTTCTAATCCAATCCATTCCTTCGCTGATGACAGCACCCTTAGCTTTTCATATTCGTTCCAAGACTCACGACCCCGCCCTTCGGCCGTAGAATTGGAACGGCAGCACATTGAATTCCGATCTTGGCAGTATAATTAACCGGGGAAAAAACAATAGAGTGGAATTCAATGCTTCAAAAACTCAATGCTGTCTGATGTCACTCAATCGAACCTTTGTTAATCAGCCATTATCCATGAATGGCACTTGTGTCGATGTAACCGGAAAAGTTCCCATCCTTGGCTACACAACACTTAGTTGGAACGATAACATATTTGAGGTCGCCAAAAATGCTGCGAAATGTTTACGTTCCCTTAATCGTTGCAATAAATATTTCTCCCCTTCTGATTAGGCTTTAATTTATAAGGCTTACATCCGCCCCAAGCCTGAGTACAACGCTCAGGGCACAGATATAATCCAAAAGCGAGCGATAAAACTTATAGGAGACAATAATATCGCAGTCATTCGACTCGCTCGAACACCGACGTACTGTCTCTTCATTGTCCTTATTTTTGTCGCTATTTTAACAAACGATGCTCAAGTGAGCTAGCCAACTGCATTTCTCCTCTCCATGAATTCAGCCACAATACCCGTCTCGCCAGGAATGCCCATCAGTATACCCGTAAGCAGAAATGATGTATTACAGAGATAGCCGACTTCACAGCTGATTGCCCCCTAGTCCATCGACGAATTTGAGTGCCTTTTTGACAGATATTGATGAATTTCACGAAATAACGTAAATGCCATCCTCTGTTTGGTCAATTTCTTTAAGAATACCTTATAAAAAGTGGAATCTTAATCGGCATGAGAAATAGAGGTAGAAGTCGGGCATTTCTGTAATACTTCATTTACGCACAGTAAAATTTAGAGACTCGTACTTCAGCCGCACTGCACGAATATGGAATCCTCTTTCCAGCCTAATATTTTGCACGGACTACAATCCGCATATATTTAAGACCAATGTGCACAGGTATCTCCTCTCCCTTTCTTCCTCTATACCTTCGGCCGGTGATGTGTCTTGACCCCAGACACGTTAGGGTATTAGAAATCCCCAAAAAAAATCACGCTCCATATGTTCTTGAAAAAAGAATTACTTTTTAAACTAACTTGTACTCAAGTGTACATGAAAAGTTCATAAACGGTCCTAGTCTTTTTTCCTTCATGTCAATTTGACACTTGCTTAGTACCACCAACTTATAGGACTAAAGGCCCAAACCCATAGAATCCGTCGCTTGCGTTGCGTCATGTCAACAAATTGTCAACTCATAAGGCCTTAAGGGGACGAAGAGAGACGGCAAATACAGCACAAGTGAAATTCACCACGACGGATGGAATTGGACAACTTTTAACTTTCTGTGCGTTTGACAGATGTTTCCAAGGAAATTCATTCAGGAGTACCTGAAGTATGTGATTGTTTTTATCGACATTTTATAAATGAAAGAACACTTTTTGTTTTATTTAAAATTATTTTCGAATTATTCCTAATAATTAAAGAGTTTTAAAATTTCGAATTTCAAGAGTGGATTGCACACGCATCGTACGACATTGCACCTCTCTGCAATACGGCAACTGTGATTTTTTCAAATGACAGTTGACACAAATACTTTCAATTTGGAAGAAAACACCCAATTTCGGAGAAAATCCCTCTCAGAGTGCAACTGTCTTTTCTGTCAAAAATTAATGACGTGCGATAGACTTAAGGGTTCCGGCACATAGAATACTTTACTTGCATAGCGTCAGAGCATACGTATACGCTGAAGTAGCTGACGCAAGGCGATGACACAATGAATACAGCACAGCTGATTTCATTTGACAGTTTCAGGTTTGAATTGAAAATTCAAGTTGTTTTCCTTATTTATGCACAATTAAAATATGTATTTTAATATAAATACTCAATTATAAACATTCATTTATATTTTTATCTATTTTGAACGTTGCTTCAACGAGAACCAACTCCCAATCTTGAACATAAAATTCGAGTTCTCTTGAAATGGCACAATGTGAGGATTGTCAACGCTGACGAAGAGAGAAAAGTTAAAAGTTAAGCATAATAATTGCGGATAACATTTAAAATGTAAATGTAGAGAAAATATATATGTATTATTTTGGGGCCTAAAAGCATTATAATAGCTGAATAGATTCCTAGTCAGCAGACTGGTGCGAAATAAAAAAGGAAAATAGGCGCACTAGTGTACAGAATCGAAGAAGACTCAGAAATGCCAGGCTCCAAGCTCTTTCCTAGTGGAGACCCACCCTCCTCCATTCCTTTTGCTACTACAAAACATCTGCTAAAGCTTGAAACGCTTGCTCAAACAAACCGCGGATGGACATCTAGAACAGTATGCCTCATTACCAAACAACTACGGCCTATGATCGATCCCTAGCGATCGCTTAGTTTGATGAAATTAAGCAGGCCAAACCTTAGATCTCTTATTGGCGTGCTTTCAGTGCTCTCTCATCCCGTAGATTCAGACTTCTGGGGGCCATTTCTTTGTTAATCTGGCTGAACTAAGCAGCATCAGAATCAGCCCTCTTCTTCGCTTTAGCCTAAGATCAGCGTGGTACCACAATGCCCCTGTGTCTGATGTCCGTATGCGCGGTAGTCAGCCAACTCAATCTAAGTTCTAAGTCCATGACTGTTCCCACCATCATGTGCAAAAAAATAGTACAGCCGTGCTCCTTCGAGCGAAGATGGGGTTCTCGGCCTCCGTGGGGTATAAAATTGGTAGAGGGCGTCTGTACCCAGACTCATTTTACACAAGTGAAAGGGTTGATGATGGCCGTCAGCTGCATGAAGAACTACAGGCAGGAAGAGCTACCTGGTTTTCAACGTGGCCAGAGCTTATCAACGGAAGAACAAAGAAGCTTTTAGCGTTGGACTCGATCCGTGTGATCGTCGGAGTGATCACAGGACACTGCTCCATCGGAGCAATCCTCCGGAAATGGAATGTAGAATCTAGCGACCTCTGACGGAGTTGGGGTGACGAGGAAGATACCGAAAAGGTTCCAACATCTGCTTTGCCACTGCCCAGTTCTCCAGAATCGGCGCCTAGCTTCGCTTGGCCAATGATTCTTCACAGAGACTGCAGACTTTGCGACTTTGCGATCTGGATATATGGGATCTTCTGAGACTTCTAAGACCGTGGGGTGGTTTAAACCATCATTTCATCAGAATGTGTTCTCCAGAAATAAAGGGACTCACAATGGGCCATAATGCCTCCGGGTGGAAGTGATGTTCTATCATCAGATTCCCCTTCCAAACCCTAACCTAACATAGCTACCTGGTTCGCAGTACTTAGACCTAAACAGATTCTTCGAGAGATCATCGAGATTCGCCAAGAACTCGGAACAGAATCAGAAGCCATGCCTTGTCAGCTGTAAAGTGCCAAGCCATCCCGCTCAAGATCATTGGGTTTCCGGCTTGGGTTAATCGTTTACCGAGTTCAGTGTACATTTAATCCACATCACAACCGCAATGCGAAAGACCGAGAGAAAAGTAAACTCAAGTCAAATCTCGTCCCACAACGTCACGAGGCGGTACTAGTTTAATGATCACATCACATCACTTAAAAAATATGCCACAAGTGTGCCTTGGATCAATTTTCGATAAGCGACATCGTCTCATTTCAGACATTATCCGAGAAGTCAGCTTCTGTCGCTTCAGACGTCTTCCTCCTCCAGAACCGCACGTCAGAGACTCAGACTATCTGATCAACGAGAGCATATTCAAAACACTGAACTGACAAATGATTAATTTATGCGACGGAAGATAAAGAATTTCACGTTCTCCTTCTCAGTGAATGACAGAATCTTCGTGAATTTTATCAGCCACCACGACTCCAAGCCACAGCACAGCGAGAAAAACAAACGTGAGTGTAAACCGAAATCCATCATCCGTGGATTCCCCAAAACCCGGAAGCGAATCGAATCGAAAAAAAAAAAGAAAAACACAACAAACGATGCCACCCCACAACTGGGCCAGAGAGACAGTCAAATCACTCATTATTCTGCGTGATACACTTCTCTACATTTTTATCGCTCCCACAAGTCAGGTATGCCCCAGAGTCTAGCACCACTTTGTATTTATGTTTGATCGATGTAGCGAGCCCATGTACGTATGCCGAACACGAAAACACACTTCGCCCAGGGAATCAGTACTCGGCTCCTCCTCTCGCTGACAACTTAATACCATACTCATCCCACGAGGCATTAATCACTTGACGTACCGCGTGTCTTCCGTGGAATTTATTCTCCGTGCACTCACGGCGCTCGCGTTGGTCTGGGCAGCTCTTTCGGCATGTGGATCGAGCCCGCAGCGCCCTTGGAAAGTAGGTCTTATCCAGAGTGGAGGAGGAGCCGATCGAATCACTTCCGAGCACTTTTCGTCAGCAGCTAATCGTTAACACGGTTCCATTGAGCGGAAGACGACCCCCTTCCTAGTCGCAAATGCAATGATTAATCGCCGCCTGAGATAAGCATCTTGCTGTGGTCACTGCCATAACCTACCCCAACCCGACGTGCGTCTGCGACTTGTAAATCGGCTTGAACTTGATTTCGTCTCGTGGCGCGCGCTCTCTGGGATTAAATTCGGATTGATTGATGACGCTATCGGAAAGACGGGTCGGCATTCTCGAAGGTCGCCCGTGCATACGCGTAGTTGACACACGGACCACTGGATGTTGCGTAATCTTTCGCAGTTTTCCTCCGCGACCACACGAGACGTCTGTGCTTGAGATTCCCAAGCACAGGCACGCCGACTTGTGCGTATGGCTTTTCTGAATTTAATTAATCGAAGTTCGTTCCGAAAGAGCTGACATTTGCCGCCGCACTAGCGCTGAGCCAGTTTTTCTTGTTCCCCCCTAAGCCCCGTGGTGATGGTGGAGATAAACGCCCAAGAACATAAGGTGATTTGGAGAAGTGGTGTAACTGTCACAGGCGGGGTAAATCCCTCCTTGGGGTGCTCTTGACTGTGAAACGGAATGAGGACGAGTCAACTGGGGTTTGTCACTGATACAAGGTTTTAAGAGTGCTTCCTGGCGTTTGTCATCTTGACGCCAGTAATGCTCTCCGCCTTAAAATGTTGCAGCCCTTCGTGGTGGAAAAGCACATATTTCTTCATGATGCAGTCCCCGCTGTAGGATTAGATAAGAGTTCACATTCGAATTGGTTTGGTCTTGGCTTTCGAGCTCCCCTCCACCCTGCCTCTGGTAACACTCTTGACATTTATCGTCACCGAACTGCACAATAAATCCTTTTGGCGATTTTATCGCCTGTCACAGAGTTCACTTCAAAGCACGCACGACGACGTGGTGTGTCTTCGCTGGCAGCAGAAGTTTAACAAGCTGCAAGACACACCACTTCGCGTTGTCTATTCGGACATCGCATGCCTCACAGAAGTCATTAACGACCTTGTCCAAGCAACGCGTCCCACGTACGGTGTCACACAAGGTTGCATGTGTTTTGTAAGGACGTTAAACATTAGAAACAGTAAACCAATCGTGTGTGCAGTTTGCGTTTAATATTCATGAATCATGTCCAGGATCTACCACGGTTTGAATATATTTATCGCCCGTGGACGTTTATGATCTTGAGCCACAGAGATGTCGGATAAATCAAATGATTGATGAGAAGTGTCAGTGAAGCGCACATGTGCTCGTTGCATTTTTAAGCTCTTGTGCAAAGTGTGACCAAGAAAGCGACTTATCCGGACTCGGGCCATCAAGTGGTTTTGTCATAAAAAATAAAGCTGGCCTTCTTTCTGACTTCTAGACTATAGTAGGATTTTCCAAAACAGAAATTGCCGCTATTCCACAGTCTTTTCTATACTTAATATTATAAAGCTGTTAAGTTTGTTTGGTTGAACGCGCTTATCTCAAGAACGACTGGTTTGAATTGAAAAATTCCTTTTGTGTTGGATAGTTCATTTACCGAGGAAGGCTTTAGGCCTTATAAATGCTGCAACAAATAGGAGTGAAGCTTCAATTAAAAATTTTGCAAAATCGGGAAAAAAAAACATTCCTGTTGAGACCTTCCGTTGCTTCCTCTGCGTAAACGGCTTAATTTACGCAAAAATGGCATAGTTCCTCTTTAGAAGTTCTAAAGCGTGTTCCAATAAGGACTTGACAACTTTTTGTCGAATAAAACGCAAACGATTTGAGATATTTCAAAAACTTTATTATAGGCTGAAGAACAATCAAAACATATATACGAATGGAACTCGACTTCGTTCATAAGGCCTCCGTTGGGCACGTTTGCAGCGGTTGATTCATTGGACCCAATTTTCAACGACACGACCACACATTTCGCTATTTCGTGTTCAATGTTTGCTCAGAGCTCTTCCAACGTCGTCGGCTTGTTGGCATAAACCAATGACTTAACGTTACCCCACAGAAAATAGACAAGCGGCGTTAAATCGAACGAACGAGGCGACTGGCCCATTTCTTGAGATAACACGCTCATCATACTTACTCTTCAATGAATCGATTGTAACACGTGCTGTGTGGCTTGTTGCACCATCCTCCTGGAACCACATGTCGTCTAAGTCCCTTTCTTCCAATTCGGGCCAAAAACAATCGGTAATCATGGCGCGATAACGCTGACCATTCACAGTAACGTGACGATAGTTATCGTCGACGAAAAAATATGGCCCATGCAAGCCGCACCAAACAGTTATTTTTTGCGGATAAAGTGGTGATTCATGAAGCACATATGGATCTTCACCCGACCAATAACGCATATTTCGCTGATTGACGAACCCATTTAAAAAAAATTAGCTTTGTCGAAAATTCGAGTTAACGCTCTTAAAGTTGCGGTCACCGTCTCCAAATTTCGGTACGAATTTTTTTATAATTTGCAGACGTTGCTCGATCGTGTACTTCACCACGATGAAAATGTTGAGCTTACTGAATAAAATAGACAGTGACAGTTTGATGATTAGTGAAAGAAGGCGTTCACAAGTTTAATTCAAAGTTGTCAAGTCCCTATTATAATAATAATAATATGCGTGGCGCTACAGTCCTAGGCGGAGCTGGGCCTAGCTTTCTCAGGTCGCCGTGGCGTAGTGGCTACGAGCGTCGAATTTATCACCTTTGATAATTCACGGCTCCACCTCTTTCGAGTCACTGGTAATGCTCAAAGAGTATTCCTGTCTAGAAAAAAGCTTCTCAACTTCGCCGTTCGGAGTCGGCATTAAACTGTAGGTCCTTTCCACTCGTGAAAGAACAATAGCACGCACAACACGAGTGGTTGCTGGGAAGTCAAGTCCCTATTGGGAAACCATTTGTAAAAAAAAGTCCACGGGGAACAGCTAGTTTTATATATAAAATAAAATAGCAAAGCTATAAAGGGTGACTCAAAATTAACACAATATTTGAATTTTCCGCTATTTGTGCAGTAAATTATTGGCAACACCGAACAAAAAAAATCTATTTGACAGTTCATTGACAGATGATTGACAGGGGTTCATAGCGTCTGATCCTTTTTAAAATGGGTCACTTAAGCAGTGACTGTTTATTGATTGATTGATTCTGTATTGTGGCTAAAAAAGTAAATTCTTCTTAAAAATACATTGCAGTTACTATTAAAGGCCAGTCATATGAGTTCATCACGAATAGCGAACTTCGCAAACTCTGACACTTCGTTGATGGAGTTCTCTCATTCGCAGGGAGCAATTGGTACAAACTGAGAAAACAGACACTTCCTCGCGACCTTTTTGGTCGTGAATTTGTGGATCACGTTTGCCTTTCTTGTGTATTGCCAACTCAGGTTGCGATGAAATTTGAAGGTTATAAAACATATATTTTATAGATTTTAATGAAAAATCTGGTTGAAAAGAGTGCAGTTCATTAGAGTATTATCATCGTGTTATCATGAAAGTTGCACATTTTTCATTGTAATATCTCGAAGAATCTTCTTTTGGGCATGTACAGTGGACTCTCCCTAAGTCGAACTCTCCCTAAGTCGAAACTCTCCCTAACTCGAACTTTTTCATCATATTTTACCTTGTTTTTTTTTTATACCTTGTTTCTTCGTTGTACTTGGTGTACTATCATTGTCTTGTTTTTGCCTTTGATGTGGTCATGAATACCAATCCTGTAGCGGCTTCTGTCTGCTTTCACAGAGATTCATCACATCGACTGGCTTCAGAAAAACAGAAGAAGCATGTAATACTGGTTGTCAGCGCATGGATTCTCCCTACAGGTACAGAGAACCATCCCGTAGCACATAGATTGACCTCATCACCAAGTTCGATCCAAAAATTCGAATCTACTACGTGGTTCAGAGCCTCACCCTATAGCCCGACTTGACCCTGCTATCCATCGCTGTATACCCCATTTGCAGTCTTTAGTATAGAGATTTTAGTGGCTATTTAGTATATGTATGTCGAAAGGAGGACAATTCCGAGAACCATACGTCCTACACAATCCTTGCAACGCGAGGGACAGTAAATGGGAGCAATGTCTTGTTTTTAACTCGAACTGAAGCATTTGTTATGTCCTTCTGTTTATGGAAT
The DNA here is from genome assembly GCA_964034865.1 of Eristalis intricaria. Classification (NCBI taxonomy): domain Eukaryota; kingdom Metazoa; phylum Arthropoda; class Insecta; order Diptera; family Syrphidae; genus Eristalis; species Eristalis intricaria. The sequence goes on along the minus strand of OZ035875.1, from coordinate 86,024,486 downwards.
GCTTGATGCAGTCTTTGATAAACAGAGATGTTCGTTAACTTGATGAGACAGGGATGTTCGTTGTGCACAGAATCCTCATAATTCTGCTTGAGTTTTCTTTCTTAGATGTGTTTCTGAGATCAAGTATTCGTCAACGTTTGACGTTCCGCAGAAGTATGTCCAATTCAGTGAGTCCTCAATGATCAAATTGTAAGAGTTTCCTTCATGTCTACGTCCATTTGCATCACGGGGCACTAAGACAATCAATCTATTTCTAATTGACATCCTGGAACAGTTCACAGCTACAAGTGCGACAGTAAGACTTTTAGGAGGCAAGCCCTTGGGCAAATCTCGCAATCCGTGAGACCCTTACACAGTTCTTTAATCCTTCTTCTTCCTTACAGCCAAATAGCTCCTCCAGCTGGTTCGATATTTAGTCAGCTGCCTCCAATTTCGCACGCCAAGTTGGTTGAGCTTCTTCTGCACTTGTGTGCGGCATCGGTTTCGTGGACGTCCTCTATTGCGTTGACCCACTGTTTCAGAGTTGAAGACTCATCGGGCTGAAGCTGAGTTGTCCAAACGCTCTACATGGCTTAGCCATATTGGGCGTTGAATCTATAGACGCCTTTCTAGGCTCATGTCGCTGTACAGTTCGTGGTTGAATCGTCCTCTCCAAAAACCATCAACGCAAACAGGACCAAAGATGGGCTTCTTCATCTGCTTTCGTTTCCATAGAGCAGGACAGGGATAATCAAAATGTTTTGTAATCCTTCGACGGAGGGATTTACTACTCAATTACCTCTTGAACCAAAAAAAAAACAGTGATTGGTAAGAGTTATTCTGCGTTTAATCTCGGGGGGCCGGGTAAAAAGAGGATAAGCAACTGCAACATCTACTATGACGATTGCAACAGAGAGAGACGTTTATATTGGATGTGGATTTGTTGTTCGACACTGACTTTGTCAGAAAATATTTGCTTAAGCAACGTCTGCAAGACAAAACATTCGGACACGGTTCCCACAGCTCAACATCAATAAAGGGAGTTGGCGGTCCCCTGGTTAATCAACCGTCAACCAGACGATTGTCAAACAAAGCTGTCGGTGTGGAATTCTTTTTGACATTGAAGGCCTCGGTGAGTTCATAGCCGACCTCGATGGAACAGCGAGAATTCTCCTTCGCCATCCTGCACAATCTGTGTTTGGCAGATATCTCAAAACTAGACTAGATCTGAATACCTTGAGCTTTAAAAGACCTATCGGTTTATGTACGAATGGTTTCAAGCTGTCACACAAAATGGCAGAGAAGAACTTATAAACGATGTTGAGGCGGTTATATCCCTCTGTTATTGGCACAGTTGAAGGGTTCTCTTCTTTCCTGAATCTCTTCCAAGAGAGCACATTAAGCACGTGATCTAGAGACTCACCGCAACGCCCGCCACGATCCTGCTTCCATTCATCTAACCAAAAGAAAAACGATGTCACATTCAATTCCTTTTATTACAATCAGCTGGCATCATTTCCTATTTTCAATCTTCGAATATGAGTGAATAACTCTTGATGATGTTTCCATCAGTCCTTGTATAGCCAACTACTTTGCATTCCATTGTCCAACACCAACACTGACCTATCTTTTCTTTCCTTTCTTTCAGATTCATCAAGAAACTGTAATGGTGTCATGAAATCAACCACAACTCGATCGCACAATAATCTCAATTGTTTTGTCCACATTCAAGACAAAGTGTCCAACCTAGAACCACAAAGTTAAGTTAAGCAGCTCACCTACGCCAGGAAAACCAGCCACAGATCAGAGCAGCGAGAGATAATCTCCAAATTTTTGTTTACACAAAAAAAATCATCACACAACCTATCACAAAATGCGTTTTTATACAAACATTTTAGTTTTACTCACACTCTCAGTGCGTAAGTATGACATTGCTCCGTCTCGTGTGCAAATCCCATTCTCAACTCTTTCCATTCAGTATTGACTGTAGCACAATCAGATGACAACAATCGCATCAAACGTCGCATGTACGCGATGTGTCCACCAAAATTCCAAAGAATCGGCGCTGATTGCTATGCGATCTCCGATCAAAGGATGAACTGGCTCGAAGCGCACTTCCAGTGCAAGGATATGAACAGCAAATTGGCCGAACCAAATAAGAACGCCGATCGGAAGCTGAGGAGCTTCTTTGAAAAAATGGATCGCGGTAAGTTAGAGTGCCTTCTCCATCTGAAGGAATGTCTAAACGTGTGCGTTTTTGCTTGTAGATCCTGATGACATATGGATTGGGGCGACATACGACTGGCACAGCAAACTCTGGCAATGGAGCATAAGCGGAAAGAACCTAACCTACGACGCCTTCAGTCAAATGGATCCCGAGTAATGTTTAATTTTGTGATACACTGTTTATATTTTTCCCTCTTCCACTTGAATTATCTGCTTTTCTTTGGGGTAAGACCATTCTCTTATGAGCATTTTTTGCAGGAGCAGAAAGAACCTGGAGTACCATTGTGCCGTGTTTGATCCATCTCTGAAATACAGGTAAGTCATTTGAGTCTCTCCGAAGACCCCCTCCCACTCATATAACAATCCACATGAATCAAATGTACACAAGTTGAGCGGGGAAATCTTGCAGAAGATTCCCTCGCTCGAGTTCGAAACTCAATGACAGACACACAGGTTTGTAGATTTCCCTTTCTGGCTGTCGTAGTTGCCTTAGTTGGAACTCTCTGCTCTTCTAATCTTCAGCACAGTAGTTTCTGCATGCTCTATACTGTATCAACCGTCTCCTTGACTAATTACTATTCACAACAAGGTTGACTCTCTAGGAATTCTATTCATTTCTCACTTTCTCATACCTAGCTCGTAGCGCATTGATTGACACTACTGTCCAATGCTGGGTCTTTTTGGCCACCACAGTTGCTTCGCAGGGAAAGTCTCTGCCAGCCTTTCCTGATTATGTATGCGCTGTGGCGTAGCTTTGTAGACTCTGTTCAGTTCACGTATTCACACATCGCATACTCAGACACACGCACATGCTTTTCATTAATTTTCCTTTCTGTATTCTAGTGTTTTCTTGTTTAAGCTTGAATTGTAATTAATTCGTCTCTGTGTTGTGTTTTTCTTTCCGGATCAGGTGGTCGGCACGTTCATGCGTTGACAAGCATCGTTACATATGTCAGCACAAGATGCCAAAAGTCAGCGAGAAGAATCGCAACAAGGTCTACGCACGATGGAATCAAACTTTTCCGGATCAGCTGGCCAACGAGGTTTTACTGGAAGTGATCGATACCAAGGGAAAGGATGGCAAAAGGTGAGTTTTTTTTTTTTTTCAAATTCATGGTCACATTTATTTTCACTTAGACAGACTTGTAAACTTTTATACAGATGGTGAGTTTTCCGTGGGCACGGACTTCTCCAAGGCAGCCAAGCGATTCTTTTCCGCCTGCTCTTCCTCGGTTTCTAAGTACTTGTCCCACTTGTTGATACGCTCTTCGATTTCCTTGTCGGTTTCGGCAACTCTGGAAGATGTGTCAAAAGTGAATAAGTTTGCTCAGTGCTCAGGCATGTGGGGTAACTCACTTGTACTTGGTCTTTCCGTCCCAGATTGCCGCCTCCAGCTTTCGCTTGCCGAAGAATCTCCCGTTCATCATTTGAACGACCAAGTCGGCTTCGTCCGGATCGGCCATGTTGATTTGCGCCACTCCTTCGGGGTGTCTCTGCAAGGAAGAAGAAACAAGTTGAAGCGAGTATGGGAAGCAAAGAGAATGTCATTTCTTACGTCGTAGACAACCACCTTCATGACAGTTCGCATTTCGAGCACTCCTCCCTCAAGTCGTTCTGGTAGTCAATGATGAGGTGGACCTCCTTGTCGAACAGATCCGGGGTGAAGAGGTTCTTGATGATGACGATCTTTTCGTGTTTGCCACGTTCGCCGCGCATCTTCTCCGGCCGCCAGTCAAACAGTCTGAAAGAAAATGGCGAATTGAATACAACGTCGTGGTCACAGGACACCCAGGGGACTTACTTCTCCTTCATCTTCAGCAGCTTCTGCTTGTCCTTTTTGTTGCGCTTGGGCTTCAGGGTTGGATTGTATTCGCCTCTCATCTGGAACTTCGCTCGCTGCACCTTGATTTTGTTGCCCGAATCACACTGTCATCCAGCAGCTTTAGGGCTAGCTCAACCGATTCCACCTGCAAATGC